>OU611840.1:0-5000000 GCA_914767755.1 Agrochola circellaris
AACCTAACCTAACCTAACCTAACCTAACCTAACCTAACCTAACCTAACCTAACCTAACCTAACCTAACCTAACCTAACCTAACCTAACCTAACCTAACCTAACCTAACCTAACCTAACCTAACCTAACCTAACCTAACCTAACCTAACCTAACCTAACCTAACCTAACCTAACCTAACCTAACCTAACCTAACCTAACCTAACCTAACCTAACCTAACCTAACCTAACCTAACCTAACCTAACCTAACCTAACCTAACCTAACCTAACCTAACCTAACCTAACCTAACCTAACCTAACCTAACCTAACCTAACCTAACCTAACCTAACCTAACCTAACCTAACCTAACCTAACCTAACCTAACCTAACCTAACCTAACCTAACCTAACCTAACCTAACCTAACCTAACCTAACCTAACCTAACCTAACCTAACCTAACCTAACCTAACCTAACCTAACCTAACCTAACCTAACCTAACCTAACCTAACCTAACCTAACCTAACCTAACCTAACCTAACCTAACCTAACCTAACCTAACCTAACCTAACCTAACCTAACCTAACCTAACCTAACCTAACCTAACCTAACCTAACCTAACCTAACCTAACCTAACCTAACCTAACCTAACCTAACCTAACCTAACCTAACCTAACCTAACCTAACCTAACCTAACCTAACCTAACCTAACCTAACCTAACCTAACCTAACCTAACCTAACCTAACCTAACCTAACCTAACCTAACCTAACCTAACCTAACCTAACCTAACCTAACCTAACCTAACCTAACCTAACCTAACCTAACCTAACCTAACCTAACCTAACCTAACCTAACCTAACCTAACCTAACCTAACCTAACCTAACCTAACCTAACCTAACCTAACCTAACCTAACCTAACCTAACCTAACCTAACCTAACCTAACCTAACCTAACCTAACCTAACCTAACCTAACCTAACCTAACCTAACCTAACCTAACCTAACCTAACCTAACCTAACCTAACCTAACCTAACCTAACCTAACCTAACCTAACCTAACCTAACCTAACCTAACCTAACCTAACCTAACCTAACCTAACCTAACCTAACCTAACCTAACCTAACCTAACCTAACCTAACCTAACCTAACCTAACCTAACCTAACCTAACCTAACCTAACCTAACCTAACCTAACCTAACCTAACCTAACCTAACCTAACCTAACCTAACCTAACCTAACCTAACCTAACCTAACCTAACCTAACCTAACCTAACCTAACCTAACCTAACCTAACCTAACCTAACCTAACCTAACCTAACCTAACCTAACCTAACCTAACCTAACCTAACCTAACCTAACCTAACCTAACCTAACCTAACCTAACCTAACCTAACCTAACCTAACCTAACCTAACCTAACCTAACCTAACCTAACCTAACCTAACCTAACCTAACCTAACCTAACCTAACCTAACCTAACCTAACCTAACCTAACCTAACCTAACCTAACCTAACCTAACCTAACCTAACCTAACCTAACCTAACCTAACCTAACCTAACCTAACCTAACCTAACCTAACCTAACCTAACCTAACCTAACCTAACCTAACCTAACCTAACCTAACCTAACCTAACCTAACCTAACCTAACCTAACCTAACCTAACCTAACCTAACCTAACCTAACCTAACCTAACCTAACCTAACCTAACCTAACCTAACCTAACCTAACCTAACCTAACCTAACCTAACCTAACCTAACCTAACCTAACCTAACCTAACCTAACCTAACCTAACCTAACCTAACCTAACCTAACCTACACCTAACCTAACCTAACCTAACCTAACCTAACCTAACCTAACCTAACCTAACCTAACCTAACCTAACCTAACCTAACCTAACCTAACCTAACCTAACCTAACCTAACCTAACCTAACCTAACCTAACCTAACCTAACCTAACCTAACCTAACCTAACCTAACCTAACCTAACCTAACCTAACCTAACCTAACCTAACCTAACCTAACCTAACCTAACCTAACCTAACCTAACCTAACCTAACCTAACCTAACCTAACCTAACCTAACCTAACCTAACCTAACCTAACCTAACCTAACCTAACCTAACCTAACCTAACCTAACCTAACCTAACCTAACCTAACCTAACCTAACCTAACCTAACCTAACCTAACCTAACCTAACCTAACCTAACCTAACCCAGTAAATACATCAAACCGTTATAACTTTGCATCCAGGTGACGCATTTTGAAGCTGTTTTCAGCGAATTTGATCTTAAAAAGGTTCCGTCCTACGTCCTGACTATTTAAAATTGACAAAAACGCGAAAATATTTTTTCGTTATAGGACTTAGAAAATTTTCAATATTTTCTTTTAAAAAAAACTTAAACTAATTTTTATCTCAAAATTTTCCTTCAAAAACACATTTGATTTTAGTTGAAATAGATACTTACCTGCCTTACCTGTACTCTGGTGCGCGTTCCGCGAGCTCGAGTCCCGTTTGGTAGTCGTAATTCCCGGTTTTTTCATACTTTTCGGTCGAAAAACACGTTTTTTGACGAAAAGTCAAAAATTTTCTTCAAAGAAAATTCCAACAACCTCACAGAACGCTAGCCCGCGCCGAGACGCGTCTTTTGACACCTCGCACGTGCGCCTAGCTAACATAGAAAATCAAAATTTTTAAAATTAATTAAATTCTTATATAGTCGAAATCCACCTTAGCTATCCAGTAAATACATCAAACCGTTATAACTTTGCATCCAGGTGACGCATTTTGAAGCTGTTTTCAGCGAATTTGATCTTAAAAAGGTTCCGTCCTACGTCCTGACTATTTAAAATTGACAAAAACGCGAAAATATTTTTTCGTTATAGGACTTAGAAAATTTTCAATATTTTCTTTTAAAAAAACTTAAACTAATTTTTATCTCAAAATTTTCCTTCAAAAACACATTTGATTTTAGTTGAAATAGATACTTACCTGCCTTACCTGTACTCTGGTGCGCGTTCCGCGAGCTCGAGTCCCGTTTGGTAGTCGTAATTCCCGGTTTTTTCATACTTTTCGGTCGAAAAACACGTTTTTTGACGAAAAGTCAAAAATTTTCTTCAAAGAAAATTCCAACAACCTCACAGAACGCTAGCCCGCGCCGAGACGCGTCTTTTGACACCTCGCACGTGCGCCTAGCTAACATAGAAAATCAAAATTTTTAAAATTAATTAAATTCTTATATAGTCGAAATCCACCTTAGCTATCCAGTAAATACATCAAACCGTTATAACTTTGCATCCAGGTGACGCATTTTGAAGCTGTTTTCAGCGAATTTGATCTTAAAAAGGTTCCGTCCTACGTCCTGACTATTTAAAATTGACAAAAACGCGAAAATATTTTTTCGTTATAGGACTTAGAAAATTTTCAATATTTTCTTTTATTAAAAACTTAAACTAATTTTTATCTCAAAATTTTCCTTCAAAAACACATTTGATTTTAGTTGAAATAGATACTTACCTGCCTTACCTGTACTCTGGTGCGCGTTCCGCGAGCTCGAGTCCCGTTTGGTAGTCGTAATTCCCGGTTTTTTCATACTTTTCGGTCGAAAAACACGTTTTTTGACGAAAAGTCAAAAATTTTCTTCAAAGAAAATTCCAACAACCTCACAGAACGCTAGCCCGCGCCGAGACGCGTCTTTTGACACCTCGCACGTGCGCCTAGCTAACATAGAAAATCAAAATTTTGCCCTCCCACCCACCCTGTTCTCACTGGCCAGGTAAACTTTTCGGTTTTGCAAAAAATTAATTTTCTTTTTCACTTCTTTAAATTTTCATTTATTTCTTACGGCAGTAGGACTTAGCAAAATTGTCGGTTTGAACGCCTATTATAGTCACCTTGAAGGCATTTTAATCATTTACTGCTACTTTGACCTGACCAAGTCCTAATCATAGGGTTGGTTTTTACTTTTATATATATATTTTTTTTATTTTAAATAATTTTATACACTTCCTGCTGATCCCCCCTTTACAGGGACACAGGAGTGACATCAGTGTCCTCTGACATCAGTATATTTTATGAACTCAACGTTCACTAAGACCGTCAATATGATTCGCACTCCGGCCAAGGAAGTAGTTTCGTCGGGTTCCAGGGGCTCGCCGCGTTCGACGGATAAGGCTGGGTGCTCACTTCCGAGTGTTAGGCGTAGCATCGGGAAATGGGAGGCCGGGAAAGCTGAGCCCCAGGCCAAGTCCCCGGTCAACCCAAAGCCTGACGCAACACCACCTGCCGCCAGCACTCGGGAGCCGCTCCGAGTAAGGATAGATACCGCCAGGACGACTGAGTCAAAGTACCCCAGTCTCACAGCGGAGGCGAGAGCTTGTCTAAATAAAGCTAAGCTTCATTTGGGCAACTCTCGCAACCTGAAGACGGAGATAAAGACTGGGGTGCTCGACGCCATTAATAGGCTGTACGAGTTGGTTAAGGAGTCGGAGCAGAACAAATCTCCTGTAACACCCGCACCTGTGGTCATACCGACAGCCACACCGACAGCCGCGCCGTCGAGACTGACTACGAATGAACCGACAGAGCTGATGCAGAGCCTTGTGGAAGGCCTCAAACAGCACAAACAGGCATTGCAGGAGTGCCAAAACCATACCCAGGCTCTGTCGGAGCATCTCAAGGAAGCCCCTCGCTACGTTGCAGGTCAGGGCCCGACCTTCGCGGAGATGGCCGCCGGCCCGACACAGCGCTTTCAAGGGCCTCTTCACTCGGTAGTAGTATCATCTGTGAATGATCAGGACACCGGTGAAGAGGTCATTGAGAAGCTCAGGACGGCGGTCGACGCCAGGAACGAAGGCACTAGGGTCGAACGACTGCGTAAGGCGAGGGATCAGAAGGTGGTGGTCGGCTTCAAGACCAGGGCTGAGATGACTGAAGTAACCGAACGGATACGGAGAGCGGGTAATCTGGTGGTAGAAGAGGTGAAGAACAAAGATCCTCTTATCATCGTTAAGGATGTCCTCTCCTGCCACTCAGACGTGGAGGTTATCTTGGCCCTGCAAAAGCAAAACACCCACCTGATCGGAGACATACCTGCGGACGACGTGAGGTTGCGGGTGAAGTACCGTCGTAAGACGAGGAACCCCCATATGTGCCACGTCGTCCTGCAGGTGTCCCCGACTGTGTGGCAGCGGCTGACAATGGCGGGTCGCGTGCACATCGACCTACAGCGGGTGCGGGTGCAGGACCAGTCACCACTGGTGCAGTGCACTCGCTGCCTGCGCTACGGCCACAGCCGTAAACTGTGCACGCAGCCCGCCGACCTCTGCACTCATTGTGGGGACCCCCACTTTCGAGTTGACTGCCCGTCGCGGCTGGCGGCGGAGGCGCCAAGATGCCACAACTGCATATCGGCCAAAGCGGACAGGAGTGACCACAACGCCTTCGACAGTGAGTGTCCGGTGCGTCTCAAATGGGACGCTCTGGCACGCCTGTCGGTGGCGTATTGCTGAGGTCCATCAAGCGTTTCCAGGAATTAAGAACCACAACGGTATTGTATTCAAAATTAATCATCAGAAAACCAAAACTACAAAAAATTTTAGAAATAAAAGTAATTATAATCAAAAACTAGCTAATTGGAGTCAATCTCGTGAGAAATTGGCCCAATTAGAAGCAAATAGACAACCAAACTCACTCAAATTTAGAAACCAACTTACCTTACCGTTGTGGTCAAACGCGTCTGATGTAACGAAAAAGCACGATAACACTCTGAGAAACCGAAACGCTGCACCAGTGCGGAGTAGAGTTATATTAAAAACAGAAGCTCTGAGTCTGCCAAGAGTAATAAAAAGTAAAATAAGGGAAAAATTTATTAAATTAGTAGTGAAAATTAGCAGGAAAAGAAATAAACGTACAGAAAAAGAAAACATGTCTAAATGATATATTGTATATATATTAGGATAGCCATAGCATAAATGAAGTATGTAAATTAAGATATAGAAAAATATAATAGGTATAAACATAAGTAGACTCAAAAAATTTAAAAAACAACAAAAAAAACATAAAAGTAAAATAGAATAGATAAATAAGTTATTAGGTATATAATATATAAGATGTTAAAATATAAGGAATTAGATTAGATAAGAATATACAGATAAAATTAGTCGACGTGTGGCAATTGCCTCCTGGAACTCTCCACTTCCTATCGACAGGGTTGATATAACATAAAATAAAACAAAACGGATGCAATCAGAAAATATTGTCTAACAAGGTCTCTGATCATGTCAGAGGGACATTGAGCAAAGGCAGGAGTGGGTTTTAGCCGGTAAGAGTCCGGCACTGCCCAGACTGGCTCACCAGTGAGGCAGTCTGGGCGTCCATGAGGATTTCCCACTCCTGCTAAAACAAAAAAAAAAAAAAAAAAAAAAAAAAAACAACCTAACCTAACCTAACCTAACCTAACCTAACCTAACCTAACCTAACCTAACCTAACCTAACCTAACCTAACCTAACCTAACCTAACCTAACCTAACCTAACCTAACCTAACCTAACCTAACCTAACCTAACCTAACCTAACCTAACCTAACCTGAGCGAACCTAACCTGAGCGAACCTAACCTGAGCGAACCTAACCTGAGCGAACCTAACCTGAGCGAACCTAACCTGAGCGAACCTAACCTGAGCGAACCTAACCTGAGTGAACCAGTCCAGGTACCCCAGTCCAGGTACCCCAGTCCAGGTACCCCAGTCCAGGTACCCCAGTCCAGGTACCCCAGTCCAGGTACCCCAGTCCAGGTACCCCAGTCTCAAAAGCCTGCCTACAGTGGATGCCATCATGCGCGTTCGAGCCCTCACGACGGGGGATGCTGTTGCCCGGGGTGGGGTCGTCTTGGCGGTGTCTCTTGACATCGCCAATGCCTTCAATACCCTGCCCTGGAGTTGCATTAGGGAGGCACTCCGGTATCACCGGATGCCGACCTACCTCTGTTGAGTGGTCGAGGCCTATTTGACGGACAGGGCCGTCATCTACCCCGGTCACTACGGAGAGTGGAACCGGCGAGAGATGTCGACGAGCCTCCTTGCCGGACTACCGCCATGGGATCTGGAGGCAAAAGTCCTCGCGCACATGTGGGAGTTGCGCGAGGAGGCGAAACGCCGGGGCGTAACTCCGCTGCCGCGAGAAATCGCGGCACAGCGGACAGAGCTCCGGCGGGATCTCATGGCGGCATGGAGAGTGCGATTGTCGCAACCCAGCGCTGGGCACGCCACAATTGTGGCGATAAGTCCCCTCTTTGAGGAGTGGCTAGAGAGGCGCCACGGCGTCCTCACCTTCCGCCTGATACAGGTCCTCACCGGACATGGTTGTTTCGGGAGGTTCCTGTTCAGGATAAAGCGGGATGAAACGCCCGGGTGTCACCACTGTGTGGATCGCCCGGAGGACACGGTGGAGCATACGGTGGAGGTCTGCCCGGCTTGGGCGGAGCACCGCCGTGTCCTCACGGAGGCGATCGGCGGCGGCGAACTCTCGCGTCCGGCCCTGGTTCAGGCCATGGTCCGGAGCGAGAGTGCATGGGAGGCCGTCACCTCCTTCTGCGAAGCAGTAATGCTCGCGAAGGAGGAGGCGGAGCGCGCGAGGGAGAGGCAAAATGCGCGCCCTCGCACCCCTAGTCGCCGCAGGAGACGCCCTGGGCGTCGGGAGTCGCGAGCCGACTTCCGGCCACCGTAGGCGCGGGCTTGCGGACGGTGAGCAATGGGTAGCTCGCCGTCCGATAGGGACCAGGCCCGGGTCGACGGCGCGTTGTGTTCCACGCGCGCCTCAAAGAGATGTCAGCACCAACTGACGGGTTCCGGAAGGGCCAATGCCTGCCGGGGTTGCGGGTTTGTCTGAAAGGGATATCGCGACCTCGGCACACAAGCAACGGAAGGAACACGGGTGGGTTTAGTCAGTAAAAGTCTGACACGCCCTCCCGCTCCACCCAGAGCGGGAGAAGATATTTGATAATTTCCCACCCTCAAAAAAAAAAAAAAAAAAAAGGTACCCCAGTCTCACAGCGGAGGCGAGAGCTTGTCTAAATAAAGCTAAGCTTCATTTGGGCAACTCTCGCAACCTGAAGACAGAGATAAAGACTGGGGTGCTCGACGCCATTAATAGACTGTTTGAACTGGTGAAAGAGTCGGAGCGGAGCAAATTTCCTGTAACTCCCGCAACTGTGGTCATACCAGCACCCACACTGATAGCCGCGCCATTGAGACTGACTACGGATGAGCCGACAGAGCTCATGAAGTGCCTTGTGGCAGGCCTCAAAGACCACAAACAGGCATTGGATGAGTGCCCACAGCACACCCGGGCTCTGTCGGAGCATCTCAAGGAGGCCCCTCGCTACGTGGCAGGCCAAGGTTCAACTTTCGCGGAGATGGGCGCCGCCGGTCCAAAGCAGAATATCCAAGAGCCTCTTCACTCGGTGGTCGTATCATATGTAAACGATCAGGACACCGGTTAAGAGGTTATTGAGAAGTTCAGAATGGCGGTCGATGCCAGAGGTCGAGGACGAGGGCACTAGGGTGGAACGGCTGCGAAAAGCGAGGGACCAAAAGGTGGTTGTGGGTTTCAAGACCAGAGACGAGATGACCAGAGTGACGGATAGGATTAGGAAAGCGGGTAATTTGGTGGTCGAAGCGATAAAAAATAAAGATCCGCTACTAATCATTAAGGATGTCCTCTCCTGCCACTCGGATGTGGAGGTTATCCAGGCCCTGCAGAGGCAAAACACCCACCTGGTCGGGGATATACCTGCGGAGGATTCGAGGTTGCGGGTGAAATACCGTCGTAAGACGAGTAACCCCCATATGTGCCACGTCATCCTACAGGTGTCCCCGACTGTGTGGCAGCGGCTGACAATGGCGGGTCATGTGCACATAGACCTACAGCACTCGCTGTAGGTGTCTGCGCTACGGCCACAGCCGTAAACTGTGCACGCAGCCCGCCGACCTCTGCACTCATTGTGGAGACCCTCACCTGCGAGTTGACTGCCCGTCGTGGCTGGCGGCGGAGGCGCCAAAGTGTCACAACTGCATATCGGCCAAAGGGGACAGGACTGACCATAACGCCTTCGACAACGAGTGCCCAATACGCCTTAAATGGGACGCGTTGGCACGCTTGTCGGTGGCGTATTGCTGAGGTCCTTCCAGCGTTTCTCAGAAATAAGAACCACAACGGTATTGTATTTAAAATTAATTATCAGAAAAACAAATCAACAAAAAAGTTTAGAAATATAAGTAACTGTGATAAAAAACTAGAAAACTGGAGTCAACTTCGTGAGAAATTGGCCCAATTTGAAGTATAAAAGGAAAGCTGAGCCCCAGGCAAGTCCCCGGCCATCCCAAAGCGCGCCGCCACACCAACCACCTCTCAAAATGCTATCAGCACTCTGGAGATGCGTCGGGTGCCAGTGGATACTGCAAGACCGCCAAAGGAGTCCGTTTACCCAAATATCACAGCGGAATCGAGAGCTTGCCTGAATAAAGCAAAGCTTCATTTGCGCAACTCTCGCAACCTAAAGACTGAAATAAAGACGGAGGTGGTCAACACCATAAACAGGCTCTATGAGTTGGTAAAGGAATCAGAGCGGAACATATCATCTGCCGCGCCTGCAGTCACACCGGCAGTTATACCTGCTGCTTAACCGAATTCCAACGAAAGTTCTCAGCCCATTTCCGTGAGTAGCACTAGTCAGATCGAGCTCATAAAAACTATTCAAGAACACAGCTCTCTAATGAAGGAAAACACCGAGCGTAACGAAAAACTTCAAGAAACCTTGGTGAAGCAGGAAAGCAATGTCGAGGATACCTACGCCAATGTAACGGCAGCGCGTAAGAGCCAGACCGGGGGACAAGCTCTGGAGCGAGCGACGCTGCACTCAGTAGTAGTCTCCTCAAAACAGGAATTAGACACGAGTGAAGAGGTTCTGAAGCGCATAAGAAAGGCAGTGTATGCAAAAGAAGGTTGGGTGCAGGTGGAAAGAGTGAGGAAGGCAAAAGACAGGAAGGTGATCATGGGGTGCACAACAAAGGGGGAGAGGAGGAAAATAAAGGAAAGAATAGAACCAGTTGGAGATAACCTCGTCGTCGAGGAAGTCACGAACAGAGACCCGCTTCTGATTCTGAGGGACGTCTTGCTGGTTCACAGCGACGAGGAAGTCATCAAAGCCCTCAAGAATCAGAACCGGGAGATCTTTCACGACCTCGGAGACGAGGAAGAAAGGACAATAATAAAATAATGGAGGAAGACAAGAAACCCTCACATGAATCACGTTGTGCTGAGCGTCTCTCCCACGATCTGGAGGAGGGCGATGATGGAAGGAAGCTCAGAATCGATTTCCAGAGAGTGCGCGTTGAAGACCAAACGCCATTGGTGCAGTGTCGGGTACACTGCACCAGTCTACCCGACACTGCACCCGACACTGCTTAGGCTACAGACACGACAAACGCTTCTGCAAAGAGCCAGCCTGCCCAGACAGGCTGATTGATGAGGCAGCGGCGTGCATCAACTGCACCAGAGCAAAGTCTGGAAACTGCGAGCACAATGCGTTCAGTAGCGAGTGCCCGGTGCGGAGGAAGTGGGACGCATTGGCCCGAGCCTCAGTAGCATACTGCTAAAGTTGTCCCTACGACCACCACCAAGTACAAAATAATCAAGACCAACCTGCAACGTAGTCAGTTAGCAACCAATGAGCTCTTGCTGGAAGCTGACAAACGCAAGGTCGCCGTAGTGTTACTCCAGGAGCCCTACGTGGGTGGGGTGAGAAGGATGAAGGGTTACCGGGGCGTAAGGGTCTTCCAGAGCTCTGAGGGAGGAGAAGGGACTGTTAAGACGGCAATAGCCGTCTTCGACAAAGATTTAAATATCTTACAGTACCCACAACTCACCACAAACAACATCGTTGTTGTGGGAGTCCGAACGAGAGCCTGGACGATCACGCTGGTGTCTTTCTACTTTGAACAGGACAAGCCCATGGAGCCATACCTGGAGCATCTCAAACACACTGGATACAGCAACAGATGGGCTTCAGCAGGTTGGTTATTGGAGGAGACGCAAACGCGAAAAGTACTTGGTGGGGTAGCAGCACTGGGGGAATTGGGGCTGTAGATCCTCAACATCGGGGACATTGCAACGTTCGATACCGAGAGGGGGGGGGGGGGGTGAGGTACAGCAGCCACGTGGACGTGACGGTCTGTTCGACGGACATGCTCGACCTAGTGGACGGCTGGCGGATCGTGGAGGGTCTTACGAGTTCCGACCACAACGGCATAAGTTTCAATATTAACCTACAAAAATCTAAAGGTATAGTAATAGAACGGACCACTAGGGTATACAACACACGGAAAGCTAAACCATATATCACCGCAAAACTGCGATTTGAAACACAGCAGCAACACGCCGTCGCATTGGTTGCCCAAAATCTACCAGATATAGTGAAAGGAAAGGATAGGACAAGGTTTTTAAATTATTGTTGCGAAGTTATTAATAGAAATAAATAGCGTAAGAAAATATGATACTAATTATATAATAAGTTATGTATCATAATAATTAAAATTAGGTAAATAAGAAAATGTAAAAATAGCATAGATAATAGAAAGATTGTGTAGATAGTCGAGTCTAGGGATTTGTTTATGTAGATGTTAGTTGTTATTGGTCATACCAGAAGAAACTTAGCTCTCCGCGTTAAAAAAAAAACCTTACCTGAGCGAAAGAGGCGAGAGCCTGCCTTAATAAGGCGAAACTCCACCTTACCAATTCGCGAAACCTAAAGACGGTGATAAAGAAGGAGGTTACAGCGGCAATAGACCGACTGTACCAGCTGGTAAAGGAGGCGGATAAGGATAAATTAAGGAATAGAAGAAACCAACAGAAGGAAACGGAAGGTCAGAAGGTCGAAGAAAAACGTGATGACCTGGGGAACATCCATTGCGTTCCGCGCTGGAAGAGCAAACTCTTATTGTGAAGGAGGACAACCAAATGATCAAACAGCTGCAGGTGGAAATGTAGGAACAGAGAGAGGCACAAGAGACACGTGACAGAGAAAAGCGCAGTGGCGGAGATATTTTGAAGGAAATTCGGGTAAGATAAACACCTGAAAGTGTTGTTAAGTGACGTCTTAGAGGGGCGTGCGTGGAACACTACGCGCCGCCACCTCGGGTCCTGATGAGGTGGGGGGCGACGCATGTCCACGAGTCCGTCGCCCCTGGATCCATTTAGGGGGGCCGGAAGAGGGCGTTGTCCGCCCTCCGCCGACGCCCGGTGCGCCTGCTGCGGGCCAGGTGAGTGGACGAGATCTCCCTCTCCTTTTCGGCAGCCTCCTTCTGCGAGTCAACTGTCTCGCAGTAGGAAACCACAGCGTCCCAGGACTCGTCACGGCCGACCATCGCATTCACTACGGCCGGCAGCGACAAGTCACTGCCTACTTCTGAGATGAGGGCACGGCGCGGCTCCTCCCAAGCGGCACATTCTGCCAGCGTACGCCGCGCCATGTCCTCCCGGCAGTCGACGCAGTGGTGACACCGGGCGTCCGGCAACCTGTTTATGCGACACAGTTACTTTCCGAAGCAACCATGCCCCGAGAACACCTACGTCACCCGAAACGACAGGGAGCCGTGCCTCCTCCCGAGCCAGCGCTCGAGCACCGGCCGGACCGCCTCGATGATGTCAACGCCGGCGGTAGGGCGTGAAAGCCTGTCCCGCCATTCCGCCACCAGGACCTCGCGAAGCTGAGACCGATATAGCTACATGTGTCACTGCATCGGTGGCTCGCCCCGCGCCCTCGCTTACTCGCGCCACCGATACGATGACGCGAGTACTTTCGCCTCGAGATCCCAGGGCGGGGATCTGGCCAGTGCACAAGCCGCCTCGTAGGAGATCGTGCGATACCCTCAGATGACTGTCAGAGGCCATCGCCCTCTGCGGTTTACGCATTACGGCGATGCTTCCGGCCGTCAGGTCAGCCGCCCAGATCGGGGCCCCCCGACCACGATGTGTGAGCCGGGTGGCGGCGCCCGCCGGGGGCCATGAAACACCTACTCCAAAATCAACCGAAGATGGTGTTATTTGCAGATGACACATCATTGATCTTTAAAATCAACCGACGCGCGACGGTCACAAAATCTTGACGACGTGAATAACTCTATTCTTCAGGTCCAAGATTGGTTTACGGTAAATAATTTGGTACTAAATAATAAAAAAAACAAATGCATTACATTTAAATTACCTAATGTTAGAAGTAGCGAATGTGACATCTTATTGAATGGAGAAAAGCTGGAATATATTAATCAAACAGTTTTCCTAGGAATCACGCTAGACGAGAAATTACAAAAATTACAATGGGGACCTCATATAACATCTCTTGCGGGGCGGCTGAGCTCTGCCGCTTTTGCTGTTAGAAAGATAAGACAGTTAACAGATGTAGAAACCGCGCGTTTGGTCTGTTTTAACTACTTCCACAGTATTATGTCGTATGGCATTTTACTGTGGGGTCGGGCTGCTGACATTGAATCCATATTTATTTTACAAAAGAGAGCTGTCAGAGCCATTTATAATCTACATCGTCGCGAATCTCTCAGGGAACTATTTAAAAGGATTAATATTATGACAGTACCTTGCCAATTCATTTATGAAAATATTATGTATGTAAGAAAAAATCTACATATTTTTAACAAAATAAGTGATAGACATAATTTTAATACTAGAAATAAAGATAACATAGATCAACCATTTTTCAGATTATCTAAAGTATCTTTTATGGGGTACTGTGTTAAATGCTACAACAAAATACCTTGTGATATATTACAATTAAATGAAAGAAAATTTAAAACTCATATTAAAAGTACACTTTGTAAACAAGCATATTACAAATTAGAGGATTATATCCAAGATAAGAATGCTTGGAAACATGCTGGTCCTGCTCCATAGGACAATCTAGAATCTAGACAAAATCAAACTGGTTGCTAATTTAAGCTGTATAAATTATTATTTTTATTATATGACATTGATTTTACATTCTGTGATTACTTCCTCACACACTGACTTATTAATTGTAAAAATTTTAAGAAAATCATCTACTTTTACAATGTTTGTAAATATGTGAGAACCGTGCATCTATCACATCAGTAATTAATTTATCTTTCGTTGCTTCATTTTTTATTAATTCTTCTTTTTACCTATTGTGATAACGTATTTTTTTTTTTTTTTATGTATCCTCTTCACATATTATTATGTAACGAATGTACCTACACATACAAATATTGTAACACTTTTTAAAAGAGTAACGGTGGAGTTTCTTGCCCATTCTTCTCCATACGAAAACTACCTTTTGGAAGGGGCAACTAGAATCAATTCAATTTTTTGTAAACTTTGACGTTCAAAAGTGCCTTACAAGGGCCTATTAGAAATAAATAATTTGACTTTGACTTTGACACCATGACTTCCGACTTGCTGAGGGCCACCTCCAGGCCAAGGCGAGCAACGCTGCCGACGATTCCCGACGCCCAGGGGGTCTCCTGCGGCAGCTGGGGTCGTGAGGGTGCGACATTTGCCTCTCCCTAACGCGCTTCGTCTCCTCCTTCGCGAGCATTACTGCTTCGCAGAAGGAGGTGACGGCTTCCCACGCCCTCACGCTCCGAACCATGGGCTGGACCAGGGCCGGACGCGGGAGATCACTGCCGCCGATCGCCTCCAGAAGGACACGGCGGTGCCTCGCCCAAGCCGGGCAGACCTCCACCGTATGCTCCACCATGTCAAATACTGTATCCCTAAGGTTGATTTCGTCTGTTTGTGAATAGACTTGATAAAAAAAAAATAAGGGATACAGTATTTACATGAAACCGTTATAACTTTGCATCCAGGTGACGCAATTTGAAGCTATTTTCAGCTATTTTAATCTTTAACAGGTTCCGTTCTACTTTCTGACTAATTAAAACTGACAGAAACGCGAAAAAAAACAACAACATCCGGTGTTGGTTGTACAGACAGCGGCTGAGGCAGCGGTGTTGATGATCCATGTTCAACCGATGTAACAACATCCTCTTGTAAGTCCCTGGATGAGTCATGATTCAGGTGTCGATTCGCCCGAACCCAACAGCCTTGACATGCATAAATTTTTGCCATATCCTGAAAATATTATTAAAATACATTTTATTACAAATATTATGATGTATCTGGTGAAATGTGCTGAACAATAGGTTCACCACTCCCAAATCCCTTGGGAAACGCTGGCGTGATGTTATGTTTATGTTGAGTTTTTACATGAAGAATACCCCTTCCATCTTTCGTGATCGTCGTTTCCATCGCTCGTATATCCAGTTTTGAGCGAACTTTCCTATTCATTTTGCCATTTTCTTTCAAAGACTTTACCTACTTATAATAAAAACTTAGTCGGCTAATAAATAATTTAAGTACATACCTGATAATTACATAATATTATCATTGGAAATAAGGGGTACTAAATGGGCTATCCATTGCAACAGTATAGAAACCTGTTGGATTTCGGAGCCCGACTGAGATACCACATCCACGGCAGACCATTGTCTGACCTAAAAACTCTTAATGTCAGCAGTTACGGTATTTAATTAATTATAACAGTCGTGACAAGCATATCCATCTAATGGAAGCTGGAACAATAGCAAATATCATTGTATTTTTCAAATTATAACATAGTTGGTCAATATATTGCCTTCACTGCATGGTTTACGTGACTGCCGTAGTAGGCGTACCTGATTTGCTAACCATCGAGCGAATCTCACTTGCAAGCGTACCGACAGCCTTGACACGATATGTCTGCGATCCGCTGCACAGCGACGCCACAACTGATGCACCTCATCATAATATCTAAATCGGAAAGTAAAACAGAATCCTATACAGCCTATATACCGATACGAACAGCATTAGTAATCGTGTCTGGATGATATCAGTCCGTGAGGTAGGTCGTTAAAAGAAAATATCAATATTACAAAATAATCGCACAGTTAGCAAGGAACGCATACAAGCAACTTGGAACAGTGTAATATCTATACTTACTTGGAAATGCTATACAAGCAAAGCAAGCAGAAAATAAAAATAATATGTCAATGTCATGTCAAAGAAATAACAAATACTTTTAAGAAGTGGGTACATATTCAAAATAAAAACATTTTAGATGTGTACACAAAAATATATTAGTAATATTGTCGTATTTTATAAGCAATTACATTACAACAATTACATAAACTCCTTTGATCTAAACCAAGCGGGTTATAGTTATTATTCACACTCTTTAAAGGTAATTACGGGATAAAATGGAACGTCAAAAACATTTTTAGTACTTCCCGTTAAAAATGGCGAGGCGGAAGCTATAATTGGACAATGTTTTTTTGAGAATTATGTTACGCAAGTTATTCTGAATGTATAAATCCATAATAATTTAAATCTTAATTTTTTAAGCTTACTGTAAAACCATTTATTGATTCAGACCACGATCAGAGGGCAGAAACTGGACATGTCCTGTCTCCGTCCTAGCAGAACTCCTGTGGCGGCTGTCACTACGTGGCAGCCTGACATTTTTTTTCTTCAGCTTACCCTGTAGAGATATTCTGTTTTGCGTTTTCTTTACGGGTTCTGGCTATGCCGCGAGGATGCAAGTCGCTGCAGAAGGACGAAGATGACTCCAATGTCGGAGAGAGACTGAGCTTGACCCGCCCACTTCAATTACGATGAGTCAGGAGGCGCTCACATCCTTGCTCACTGCTCTCCAACAGTCACAAGCTGAGTTTGAGAGAATTTGACATGGTGTTTGGTTCGCTGGTTCGCCGTATCCAGAAGCTTATCGACACAGCTGAGGTAACGACGTTCGACGGGTTAAGAAAGTGTGAGCCGTAGAAGACTCGCTGAGTGAGTCAAAATTCAAAAGTCATTTATTCAAACTAGCGACAAAACTACATAAGACAGTCCCCCAAAAAACGCCCGCCCTTCACCATTTCCTAGTGCGTTAGCTGGGAAGAAGAAGTGACGCAACAAATTCCCCAGCAGCACAGCTGCAGCTGTCTGTTCAGTTAAAAAAAAAAGATTCTATACTATATAGTATGCAAAATAATTGACATTACTGAACACAAAACATTAAATTATATTATTTGCCATAATGCTGTCAATATGGCAAATAATATAATTTAATGTTTTGGTACATTGGTGTGTGCTAGCTGTCTAGCACACACCAATGTACCAATAAAAACATCGAAATCTATACTCAAGCGAAAATAAAAACTAAAAACGTAAACAGAACTTAATACCCGAATAAAAGCCTCCAGGCATAAAAGGCGTGCCCGCTTATGCTTAACTAATAAACCAAATAAAGCTGTAACTCGAAGTCACCTAAGACAAACTAGGACCATCGAAGTAAAAATAAAGAATAATAAATGATCAATTGTCGAGGTAGCTAGATATCCTAAGGTATACATATTGCAATTCAACTCATAAAAAAACAAACAATACTTACATGAAAATAAACTTAAAATAAATTTACCTAAACAGTCAAACAAAATGAACAATTATATAACTCATATTACCTGTCAGTAAGTAGCTAATTCTGGATAAAAAGAACATAAACATTGTTTTGAATCACAGCGACTAACTATTCTTATCGTTTAATTATTCGTTGTAGAATAGTATGCCTTTGAACAAAGGTTGGATTTTACTTTAGCTTTAAAGGCATTAGAAGGCAAATCTAGCAAAGAGGAAGTTAGCTTGTTATAAAAGGTTATACCAAGCCCAACAAATGAGTTATGAACCTTATGAAGCCGATGAAATGGAGCTCGTAATTTGTCTCTATTTCTGTTGTTTTAATATTGTGAATATCACTGTTTTTAGTGTATATGTAAGTGTATATTTTGCCTAATATACGATAATATAATATAAGATGTTGGCGAAGATGAGTTGTGATGCCAGCGTGAGAATACCAGTATCTTTATAAAAATCTCTTAGATAAACTCTGGCACCTAGTTGGTAAATTACTCGAACAGCTCGTTTTTGAAGATCAAATAAATTTTTAATGTCAGCGGCTTTGCCCCACACCAGAAAACCGTAGGACATAACGCTATGGAAATAACTAAAATAGACTAACCGAGCTGTATCAACGTCAGTGTATTATCTTACTTTCCTGACAGCGTAGGCGGCCGAACTGAGCCTTCCTGCTTGATATATGTAGGCCCCACTGAAGTTTGGCATCTACTGTTATGCCCAGAAAAACTGCCGAATCTACAGGTTCAAGCACCTCTTCATCCAAGACGATGTTGGGGCCTAGATTTCTAAGATTCGGTAAGGCGAACTTTATTAATTTCGTTTTCTTGGAATTGAGAACTAAGTTATTTATTGGAAACCAATCCCTAACCATTGAGAGTGCACTGTTTACGTCGTCCAAATCTTGTCTATTCCTGTCTACTTTAAAAATAAGAGAGGTATCATCTGCAAACAGTACAACATCACAAATTTCCTTTAAGGGGACTACAGGACCTAAACGTGCCTAAACGCAAGTTTTATAATGCGTAAAAGAATATGATCCACTGCAGTAAACAAAATCAGAAAAATATATGATATTCTTCAGGATATATGCTAGTATGATAGTGTGTTGAAAACATAATACAACTAATTTGATACGATAGAAAAAAATCATGAAGATACCTCTAAAAATTTCTTTTAACGATTAAAAATCATATTAATTTACATGCAATCATTCTGGTTTTTTGTCAGATTATTCTACAAGCTACATATTAGCATAATAGTGTTTTAATTTTCCAGTCCAATCAATAGATTTTTTGTAAATCGCTAACTGCTTCATATTTTGCAATAAATTACCTGCGTCGTGTCATCGCGCTTCTCTTTCATTTCTATGCAGTCCGACAGTGACCGCGCTTTAGCTGTTGTAAGCCTCTTAAATAATGATAAATCATTAATATACACTAAGAATAAGAGTAAATCCAGTATTGAGCCTTGAGTTACACCTAAATAATATATCATCCATCATACCATTAATAGCTACACCTTGGAATCTATTATGTAAATAAGAATTGAATACTTTGAGAACTTCGTTTTGAACACTGTAATGACGTAGTTTACGCAAAGCGTGTCATGGTGCACGCAATCAAAGACTTTGGAGAGATCATAGAAAACTCCAATAGCATTTTTCGAGTTCACCCATTGTGTTAAATATATGTTTCAGCAGAGCAACACGACCGACACGACCGACACGGTCGAACGACCCTTTGTAAAGCCATATTGTTCATCATGAAGGAGGCTATTTAAATTAAAATGTCTTAACAACTGCTTCAGTATTAACTTTTCAAATATTTTGATAAATGCAGGTAAGATAGAAATAGGCCTGAAATTGCCAACGTCATTTTTATTACCTGATTTAAATAATGGTATGACTTAATTACTCTTCATGAGGTCAAGAAAAGTTCCTAAATCAACACATTTATTAAAAGTAACAGCGAAATAGGGGGCTACTATATCTATTATATTACTTGAAATCACCAGAGTTTTAAGACTTAAGTGTGTTAAAAACATTAACTACATCACGAGGTGTTACATGTTCGAAGCTAAATAAGCTATTATACTAAATACTAAATATACTACATTTAGTCACACTACTATGCAAAAGGTTTTCAGCTTTAAACGGGGACGAATTAAAGAAGCTAGTCGTAGTTATAGGTATGTTGACAAAAAACTCATTAAATGCCTCAGCTAAGTCGGCTGTTTTATTCCAAAAAAAAATTATTTAACAACACCACAAATAATTTTGAATAATATTTGACATACTCTAGGAAAGGAGTATCAAACCTGTATTTTTTGAAATCATGTAACTTGTATAGTTGGCTTTAATAATGGAGTAGCCCATTGATTAAAGCCAACAGAGGTGCCATTCATGGTTTTGGTCTTGAAAGTAGATTGGTACTTGGTACTCTTTTTGCACAACATCAAAAAGGGCTCCATAGATTTCATTAGGTTTCTCGTGTTTTACTATAGATGGTGTAATTCTATGAGCTAGATTGTTTTTAAACTTGTTGCAACGAATAGCTGTATAAGTCCTGCATTCTATTTTATGCGGCTTTTAATGTAATGGCATGGGGAAGCTATCTAATAAACCACAGTGGTCAGACGTTAAGTCACTTAAAACTATTTTTTTTTTGGCAACACAATCACAAAATATATTATCAAGCAAGTCGACGAAGTAGTCACGAGCTCAAAAACCGTCGTCAGGTCACGAAGAAGGTTCTTGCGCCACCGCTGCCGATGCCGTCGCCAAGCCTGTGCGTGCCGCTACGTCGAGTTCTGTTTCTCGTTCGTACTCGTAAGTACACCGTAGGCGCGGGCTTGCGGACGGTGTGCAATGGGTAGCTCGCCGTCCGATAGGGACCAGGCCCGGGTCGACGGCGCGTTGTGTTCCACGCGCGCCTCAACGAGATGTCAGCACCAACTGACAGGGTCCGGAAGGGCCAATGCCTGCCGGGGTTGCGGGTTTGTCTGAAAGGGATATCGCGACCTCGGCACACAGGCAACGGAAGGAACACGGGTGGGTTTTAGTCAGTAAAAGTCTGACACGCCCTCCCGCTCCACCCAGAGCGGGAGAAGTTATTTGATAATTTCCCACCCTCAAAAAAAAAAGTGTAAATAGTAATATTATGAGATTTAAATTAACTAAAAATAAAAGTAAAAGATAAAGTTAAAAATTAAAATGGTAAAACAAGAATAATATTAAAATCAAAATCAACCAAAAATACAATTATTTAATTTATAATTTAATTGGGAGAATGTAAAGTTATTATTATAAGTAAGGATTTTATTATTTTGTAATCATAGTTCATCATTAAAGTATTCATTCGTATTGTAGTAGTTTTTACTTAATAGAAATAGTTTTCATTTATTAATAAAACTATAATGGTGCCGATTCTCTTGTACACCGAACTAAACTAACTAAACTATCACTAAAATTCCTTACTTTTGGCTATGAGAATCTTAGAGCAAATAAAATTCTCTAAACTAAAAAATAATTTTGACACAACTAAAATCGAATTTGACAATCGCGAATCCACGTGGTACGCGTGGTAAAATATGAACAAATATTACCAACATGTTGAGTTTTAGGGGTTTAAGGATTTTATATAGGGGGTCGAAATTTTCATTAGTTTTGCGTTAGGACGCACCATTTTCGAGATATTTTATAAGCAAAAGAAAAATAAATGCAGTACTGTTTTGCACGTGAAGTCGAGATATTGGTGTGAATTATAAGTTCATGACAACTTATTTTATCCCACACCTTTTTAATCGCGATTAAAAATTGTCAGGTTTAGTCTGGTTTGGTTTTTTACAATCAAATTTTAGGTGAAAAACGTCAAATTCAGAATAGCAAAATTACCATTTTCACTAAACTAAAAACTCAGTACTATCTTAGTGCTGTCAAACTAAAATATAGTTAAGTTGTGTCACTTTAGTCTATTTCAGAATGGGAAATCGTCGTTTGACAGGAATAAACTCAATTTTAGTGATTTTTAGTCTATCATGCCACTGCGTCCGATTTTAAAAAACCAAACCTGACTAAACCTGACAATTTTTATTCGCGATTCTAGTGGGATGAATGTGTCATGAATTAAAATTCATACCAACATCTCGATTTCACGTGCAAAAACAGTACTGTATCCATAATCTCCTAAAACTCAACATGTAGGTAATAGAATAGAATAATTTTATTTCGGACAGAGTCCATAGGGTTAGTAACAATTTTACTTAACATCTAGGTACAGACACGGATAAACATTAAATTAAAATTCAGCGTGGAGCTGCATCCACCTCCGCAACATCGAGGAATCCCACCGCTCTGCGGACACACTGTATGTTGGTGCCGCCGCGAACACGTGACATCAGGGAGTGGCTTTCGGGAGGTTCATGTTCCGCATAAGGCGGGAGGAAACGCCCGGGTGTCACCACTGTGTGGATCGCCCGGAGGACACGGTGGAGCATAGGTACGGTGGAGGTCTGCCCGGCTTGGGGGGGCACCGCCGTGCCCTTGTGGAGGCGATCGGCGGCAGTGATCTCTCGTGTCCGGCCCTTGGCTAGGCCATGGTACGGAGCGAGAGGGCGTGGGAAGCCGTCACCTCCTTCTGCGAAGCAGTAATGCTCGCGAAGGAGGAGACGGAGCGCGTGAGGGAGAGGCAAATGTCGCGCCCTCACTCCCCTAGCGGCCGCAGGAAACGCCCTGGGCGCCGGGAATCGCAGGCCGATTCCCGGCCACCGTAGGCGCGGGCTTGCGGACGGTGAGCAATGGGTAGCTCGCCGCCTGATAAGGACCAGGCCCGGGTCGACAGCGCGTTATGTTCCACGCGCGCCTCAAAGAGATGTCAGCACAACGGGAGGGGTCCGCTGGGACCGATGCCTGCCGGGGTCGCGGGAAAGTCCGAAAGGGATACCATGACCCCTGGCAATGTACAGGCAACTGAAGGAACACGGGTGGGTTTTAGTTAGTAAGAGTCTGACACGCCCTCCCGCTCCGCCCAGAGCGGGACAAGTTATTTGATAATTTCCCACCCCCGAAAAAAAAAAAAAAAACGAATAATCGCGGCAAAACCATCAATGTTATTATCCGTAAACACGTTATCCGTAATATTTTTTCATATTTTCCTTACAAAAAGTGAAAAATTCCGTATTTTTAAACACGTCGAGGCTGCACACGTGCACGCCGTCGGCTCTAAAAACAATCACGGATTAGGGCAAACCACGGGTACCACGTGGATTTGCGATTGTCAAATTCGATTTTAGTTATGTCAAAATTATTTTTAGATTTAAAGAATTTTATTTGCAGAATAGCTCTAAGATTCTCATAGCCAAAAGTAAATAATTTTACTCTTAATTTAGTTAGTTTAGTTCGGTGTACAAGAGAATCGGCACCAATGACATTGTATTATATATAATTATTGTGAATGTGAGGACTATGTGGATATTGTTTTTATTTATTTTATATATAAATTTTATTAACTTTGCTTGGGTAGTTTTTGAGTTAAAGATAAAGATATTTTATTTTGCAAATACGGGTACAAGTCAAGGTGTTGTTACATAATATAAATACAGAAACAGCCATATTTTGCCAATTACAAGGCATGCAAAAGTAAAGGGCTTATACAATACACACAAATACACAATAATATTCTAATTCATAATTCATAAAAATAATCAGTCAATAATAAAATTAATGTCACAATTTCAAAATACAATATATAAAATAGTCAGCTTCAATAATACGTATTTTTCCAGTTAGTCTTTATGGATGATGTCATAATAAGTTCTTGTCACTGTTGTATTTGTGTGGGGTAGTTACCACAACTAAAAAGTCAGAAATAAAAACTTCCAACAAGAAAAAAAAAAAACTGACTTCAAAAAAAAACTTTCGTAATTAAAGTAATTTTTCACTTTGTAGTGTTTTTAGGGGAACCCTTATAGTTTCTCCATGTCCGTCTGTCTGTCAATCTGTCTGTCCATCCGTCTGTCTGTCCGCGGCTTAGCTCAGAGACTCGGCTCGGTTAGTACTAGAAAACTGTAATTTGGCATATATGCCAAATTACAGTTTTCTAGTACTACGTATACATATATGTATACATTTTAATCATGCCGACAACGTGGTAAAATAAGGAAAAAAATTTTTTTTGTGTACCTCCCCTCACCCCTCCTACCCCTACACGTAAAGTGCGGATGTTTTTTTTTTCTCATCTACCCCATTGTGTGAGGTGGCGTTAGAAAGGTCGTTCAAAAATATTGTGAGTTTATGGAAATCAATTTTGGATTTAGGGATCCGTTTGCGAAATATTAAGCTTTTAAAAGCTTCACACACACACGCACTTGACACTTGAACATAAAGCTTCGTGCAGACTAGCGCGACGCGACAGCGCGACGCGACACTGGCTATTGTTATACCGTGAAGTTTTCTGCGAAATTGTATTGTTCAGGTCGCGTCGCGCCGTCGCGTCGCGCTGGTCTGCACGAGCCTTAACAAAAAAATTCAGTTAACTGAAAAAAATTGTCAGAGTCAAGAACCCCCTGCCAGCTAAATGGTTGTACTTGAATTTGTGAAAAAAATCACAGCAGTAGTATATATAACGAAATTAAAAGGAAAACTATCGGAGCTAAGTAGAATGTGCAGGTTAACGAGTAATAATCAACCAACTTAAATTTGCAGTTTGAAAAACATGTTCTCCCATACATTCCGTATGGGAGAACAAGTTTCTCAACTACAATGTTACGTTTGATCTTGGGATAAATTCATCCCAACTACGGACATCCCTTCATTGTGCGTGGTCCGACATGCACTTGGCCGGTTTTTTTTTTGCTTGGTTTGTGAGCAAAAAGTTCCACTGAGGTTTCGCTGCACTACCTACATTTACAACAGTGTCCTGTGTTTCGGTCAATTTCGCCCAACAAATCAGGTTTGGCAGGAACATGTTTTTGAACTACAATGTTAAGTTTGTTCCGTAGTTGGGATAAATTTATCCCAACTACGGAACGTGGCGTGGTCCGACACGCACATGGCCGGTTGTTTTTTTATTGTGTGTTGCATTACAGCCCTTACAGCTGAGCGCACGTGTGGGGTAGTGCGGTGCGTTTTGCGCTGCGCGCGAGTCGCTCTCTCCTCCCCCCGGCCCGCCACCGCCCGCCGCCGTCTGCCGTCCGCCGTCCGCCGCCCGCCGCCCGCCGCCCGCTGCCCGCCGCCCGCTGCCCGCCACACCGCGGTGCGCACAGGCAGCGCCGAGCGACACCCACTCGTGCGCAGCGCACAGTCGGTGAGCCGCCGGCAACCAGAAGAAACGTGCGCGTATCGCCGTTGGGCGCACAGTCCTCACGCGAGCGCGACCGTCGCGACGCACACATCATGAGCTCCGGCAAGAGGAAGCTGTCGTTCCTGGGCTTCGCCCCGCAGGTGAGTTCTGGCCAGCGCCGACGTGGGCACTATCGCCCATACTTATGCAAAACAGTTAATTGATTAATTAAATGCATATTGCACACTAAAACATGCGGAGAGTTTACCGCATACAATCTGTGACGTCTGACGGAAAAAAAATATTGAAAAAATTCAGTAGCCTTCGCGAAATTGAATGATCGAAATAAAAATTTGAACGCTGAGCTGTGAGAGCCGGGCGCGCCTGTCAACATCGGTATCGCGTGCTATCGGAGATGCGCGGCCCGTCCGTGTCCGCCGCCCGCTAGTGCGCCCGGAGCCTCGAACAGATGGCCCGGGCAACGGTCTGTTCAGCACCTCTACACTGTTCCCTGGATAGAGTGTATAACCGAAATTGAGTGAAACTAGACTACAATGTACCAATACAAGTGTGCAAAGTTCGTCACTGCGCTCAGAAGGATTGCAGCCCGAGCCGACGGCAAGGGCATAATGGAGCTGAGAGTGTAAAGAAAAATGCTCACGAGTTAAAAGACGTTTTTAGGGTTCCGTACGAACGTCAAAAGGAAAAACGGAGTCCTTAAAGGATCATTTCGTTGTCTGTCTGTCTGTCAGTCTGTCACGACCCATTTTTCTCAGGAACGCTTTGACGTATCTGAGTTAATATTTATTATTATGTATTTATATCTAATACGTAGGTATAAGGTCCCTTGGAGCTCTAAAAAAATCAAGCGTCTAAGTCAACGCAATAAAAAAATACGGCCATTTATCTAAATCTAAACTAACATTATAAGAAAAAAGAGATGATTTTTTTTTATGTTTTAATGTTTCTATAATTATTTGTTTGTAATGGATAAACTCACAAAATAATTAACCGATAAAAAAAAACACGTCTAGAAACCTACATTATCTGCGAGTAACATAGGCGTATTTTATTTTTGAAAAATTAATTTAAGATCCCTGCAAAAATTGCAATAATGTAACCCAATGTACCAAAAATTTGCCTATAAAAGTCATAATTTGGCGAGCGCAGCGAAAACTATTGATGATACATAAACTAATGTATTACACATATTTATAGCACTTATCATTACCCAAAAAACAGTCCGCAAGGCTATATGTCTAACTATTATAGTTAAGCCACAATAACCGTTTTGTGTTCAAATTAGTCAATCAAAACCCGGGTAGAATCGAAAGATGATGATAAACGCATCATGATATTAATCCTTATCATACTAAATATTTTCATAATCAAGGTTGATTATCATCACGCTATGACCCTTAGGAGCCGAGCAAAAGTAAAAAAGTTATAAAAATCCTAAGCGAAAACGAAGTACGAAGGAACAAGAAATTTCAACCGGACGAAGTCGCGTGCAGAAGCTACTGCGATATATTTTGATACTCGCAAATAAATCAAAACCTATTATTGGGTACTTCCCGTTGACCTAGAATCATGAAATTTGGCAAGAAGCAAGGTCTCAAAGCACAAGTAAAGGAAAAAGTCCGAAAATCGATAATTTGTAGTTTTAACACATTTTTTTTGCGACTTAATGCAAACTTACATTTGCAGCTAGAGAATTGACCGTGGCGTATATCGTTGTACGAGAGAACATGTTTTACAACTACGATGCTAGGTTTGTTTTTGGGATAAATTCATCCCAACTACGGAAACCTTCACTGTGCGTGGGCCAACACGTACTTGGCCGGTCTTTTCAACAGACACACACTCACTTTGCGATGAAAAATGTATTCAATTTCATAAGTTACACAATAGGTAGGTACTCGTATCTTGCAACAAATATTAGTGGAAAATGCCTCGCGGATATTTTCACTGACGCGAAGCTGCTTTGACTAATATTCAAAATGTAAAAACGATTTTTTTTATAGAACACGGAAACACGGAAGCAAACAGCCCTGAGAAGAACTGACACCACACTTTGACAAGCCGTAAGCAGTTCTTCTCAGGGCTGGTGTTTCTTTGTCAGATGTCTAAAACGTGGTAGTGTGCCATAATGAATTGTGGCTACTCCTGTTTCTGTAACGGCTTGTCAAAGCGTGGTGTCAGTTCTTCTCAGGGCTGTTTGCTTCCGTGTTTCTTTATCAGATGTCTGAAACGTGGTAATTCGCTATGACGATTGTTGTGGCTACACTAGTAACGTAGCGACAAGGGGGCAACATATCCTGAGATGCTTGAAAAGTGGAGAGGTATTCCACGGCTATCAGAACAATCCCAGAGCCCGGAAGATGGTCACGATCACTACGAGCATTTACTGGAATACTTCCTTCCTTCGAGCATGTTTGCTCTTGCGAATCTCCGTTTATTAGCATATTGGACAACAATCACAATTTATTATCATCAATAAACGGAAACATTACACTGCCGCCATTTTCAATGTTATCCGGGTGCGGGGTGCAGCACTTTATCGTGTTAGGCCATTACTGTTATTAATTTATCGAAATAGTCCGTATTGTAATAGTGCCGTATCAATACCTACTTTTAAATATCCCATGGTATCGCGACCGCGACAGCGACTGGCGACGGGCGCCTGGCCCAGTCTCTAGCCAGAGCCACTAGTTAGCCACGCTGCCTCCTACCAGTATGTTAGGGCACCTCGAACTTAGTTATACTGCGAATTGCGAATGTATTTTGTTGTTTGTTATTGCCTTTTTGCGACTTTAAAGGCTTTCGCCAATAATTAACGTGAACCAATATTAAATATGATAATTACTAGAGAAGCTGCGAGGTGCATATCTACTGGTTAGTTTTTCTTTTCGAGATTATCTCGATACGATGCGAGTCACCACAGCCACACGTAGTAGATCGCACGGAGGAGAGTAGATCTTCGGGCGGTGTATCGTGGTACTCGTGGTGCTCTATTAAGTAGCCGCACGCCCGCGCCATTGAGCTCACTGGCGCAGGGTTGGATACGCTCGGACGCGCGTGCGTCTGGCCGGCTCCGCACGGCTGCGGCTGCCGGCTTGCTGCTTGCGGGGTCACGTTGTCACGCTGCCCCAGCGGCACAGTCGTGTCAGATACACAGCACAATCGGCCCCCTCTACTCTCCGTTTGTTCTTGATTGCCTGATTGATTAGCCTGTGAATCAGGAGGGCTCGGGCCGCTCAAAGCTTGAGGTGTCTGAGCTTTAGAGTCATTTTAATGGAACCTTGCAAAGCGAGTTGTAATAATACTGCTGGGGCAATGGTACTAACTGCTGGGTGAAAAGTGAAAACCAAGATGCGAGTATAAGGTGCGTTTATTTGACCACTAGACCACTAATATATTCGCGTCTACATAAAGGGTCGTGCAGACCAGCGCGACAGCGTGAGAAAAATACAAATTTTAAGAAATCTTTACGGTATAACAAAAACCAGTGTCGCGTCGCGCTAGTCTGCACGAAGCTTACCGTGGTTGCCGCTCTGTAATAGCTACATTTATTAAGGCGAAAGCGTCAGCGTAGCACGCGAAATTCAAATCTTCTTACGTTTTTTACCCGACTGTACCAGAAAGAGGGAAATATTCTTCGAGAGTATGTAGGTATGTCTTTGGCACGCTCTGTAGCCTTAACGTCTTGATGGATTTAACATAATTATTATGAGGTGTCGTTAGATTCGTCTTAATTGTGGGAGTGTCATAACATAGAAGCTATATAATATTTATATATTGCATCTACAAATACAAAAAAGGGGGAGAAAAGTTAAAAAAATAATAGCAATATTGGTATCAAAATCAAAGCTAGTTCCTAATGAGTCAATTCTAAATACGTCGGAAATACGTGACTAATTTGTCTAATCGGGGGGCCAGCAGCATTATCCACCGGTGGAGGCGTTGTTGTCGCTCCGTTTTTGTTGTGCATCATGCCGGCGGCATGCAAGAAAAGTGAATATCCCTTATTGGATTTCCAAATATGATTTATAGAAAGCGACCAACTTGGAAGTACCCGCTCGGCTCGCTTGCGGTTGGTCAACGTTCTACCCAAACCTAACCCATTTGGTTGGGTTGCCACAGGCGACGTGAAATGCAACATAACACCAAAATTAGTTTAAAAAAAAAAAAAATATGCCGAGACCATATGGGTTAGATTAGATCAGAACGGTGACCAACCGCAACCGAGCCGAGCGACCGACGCGAGCGGTGCCACGGTAGCGACCGGCGATCACCAATTCCAAGTTGATCGCAGTTACTTGGCAATTTTTCAAAATCAAAATATTTTATTTCATATAAACCTATACATGTGGACTTATGAAACGTCTGAGCGTTTACGTTTAACTACACCACCCTTGGCCATTGGCCATTAACGAACGTTGACGTTTAAACGATATGGGCGATTATAGCTGGCTGGGGTATGAAAAACAACCATTTTATGAAATGATCTAACACTTCATGAAATGATCATTTCTACATAAGATCTGGCCACGTCGTAAAGAAAGAAAGAAAATACGTTTATTTGCGGTACACATGACGCAAAGAAAGAACAAAACACGAAAATAAAAAATTTGGGGGAAAATACGCGTCACGTATGGGTGTCCCTTAAATTCGTTTTTTTTTACGCATATTTCTAAAAAGTTTCGTAATAACCCAATATAGTCTAGAAAAAAATATTAGACCGCTTTATGAACGATAACCCGGGCCGACTTGCGATTTCAAGTTGTTCATACAAATTGCGCGGGTACTGCACTGCAACCTATAACTACATGTTTTATTTGTCATTTCATACGTGATTTTTTAGATTATTAGTAAGCTCTTGTTTATTGCATAAAGATGTCGGTTGAATTGCAGAGTGATAAACATAATATTTTCCTCATCGGACTGCCTAACCATCAAATATATGGTACAAAATTATTATTTATTCGACAAGTTTTCGCTGTCTGACTTTACAATATTCGCGAAGTCAAGCTGACTGTCAGTGAACATGCTAATCTTGTGATTAGAGAGTGCATCATATTTTGGGAAGAAGTTAGAATTCCCACAAAGGCATTTCCCAACTGCGTGAAGAAATGTGTTGATTTATATCATGTTTAGAAAGAACTGCAGTATTAAAAAAAACACTTAAGAACCGTGAAAATAATTTTGGAAGAGACCTTGATAAATTATTAATTTGGTCTTGCACAAGAATGAAAATAGAGGAATATCAAGTATTTTTGAAAACAACAGAGTGCCATGTCGACGGGGATGCTTAGGTGGTGTAGACAAAATATGGCGGGCTAAAAAGAAAGAGGTAGACAAAGACGATTAGATGAAGAGGAAAGAAAAGTCAGACAAAAAGAGTTATTGTCTGTTGCATCGACTTCTACTAGATACACATAACTTGGAACATTCACAAGATTCAGACAAAGGACAGATTCTGAATTCTGAAGTCAGCTTGCCAGAGATTCCTGCCCTGAAACAAGTTCGAAAAGGAAGAAATAATCTGATAACACCTAAACTTGTTGCAGCTTTAGATCGATGCCAGCTTAGCATTAGAGACTCCGTTTATATTCTTCATGAGGTTGTAGAATGTCTCTTGGTCTGGCCCCTCATCCAAGACCTGTTCCGGTAAAGTAAACTCTACCGGCACAGACCCAGAGTTTGGAGCGCGCAAGCCCCACCACGACGTCAACGTAGAGATACGGCGGTTTTATTATCGTTTATTTTTCAGGTATTTACCCATAGCAATATTACAATGCATTGTAGGTATATATATTTATATTTCTGTTCCATTAGCGCATCCCCCTTAAGGTGGTAATTATTAGAAGACAAATAGTTTTTAGAGGACCAATTAAATATTTCTCCACAAAATAGTATTTGAACAAAAGCCACTTGTTTGTAACATGTGGATCGCGCCTACTGGTTCTTCGAAGCCAGGGATGGCGCGTCATCGGGCTCTCGTCAACAACGGGTCGGGCCGGTCGGTGTGTATTACCACGTTGTTCTCCGCAACACGCGCCACGTGTGCGCCACATGACACGAGCCACTTCCCGGAACACGGTAGTCGCTATCGCTACACCTTGTTGCCATTACTTAAGTACTGTATTTTTTATTACTTCTTTGACATTGCTTTCATTTTTGTCTATTTTAAGGCACTTAAATAATAATTTTATTACGTAAGTAGGTAAGTATTTAACATATTTTAAGCTTTCATTTTCACCAAGTTAAAATTAAATAAGGAACGATTTGTAAGTTTCGTAGCACACGCTGCACACGGTATCATAGCGTACAAGTTGCAAGTTGCAAGGAGGAAGCCGCCCCGGGCGGGCCCCGGGCGGGCCCCGGGCGGACCCCGAGTGGCGATCAATAGTCCGGCTGAAGCTGCTCTACCGATCTCATAATTTTAAATTAAATTCACTCTTGATGCTGTACCTACAATATTTATGACAAATTACAAAACAATACCTATAAAAAAACATGCTTATATAAAACATGCTTATTATAAAACATTTCGAAAGTTAATTTAAAATGTAAGCTCTAATAATAGTTAGTGCTAGGTATGTGCCAACTGGTAGATAGATAGATAAAAAAAGTGTATGTGCCAACTGCCAACACGAATAACGTAAATGCACGAAAACAACGCGGACGCGACGACCAAGTGTATCGCACTGCGGACACTGCGCACGCGCAGTCTCGTGCTAGCGTCACCTTGAACCCGCAGGACTAATATACGTCACACGTGCCGACCACATAAACTATTTACCTACTTATTACTATTAAGCTTTTGCCCGCGGCTTAGCCCGCGTGGATGTCGGGAATTGTGTGACAGTGTGACAAACATCGGAATCCGTTCATCCGTTGAAAGCGTGAAAGTAACAGACAAACAGTTACTTTTGCATTTATAATACAAATTAGTATAGTACCTACCTATATATTAGTATAGATTCATTTCTCGAAATTGGTAATTCTCTTAAAAATATTAGGTACTGGTAATCGGCCGATACTAGGTCTGCAATAGATAAGATACACTATCAAGTATAACTGAATGCTGAATGAAGTGAGCGCGCATCCTCTGGGCTACGCCCGAGCGCGTAGGCTCGTAGCGGGTCTCGGGGGCTACGAAGCAGGCGCACGGGACACCCGTAGCGTGACGTAGCGCTCTCGCTACGCCCGGAGTGAAACGTGTACACGCGACGCCAACTTTGAGTCCTTAGTACACGTGACTTACTTGCACACGCACTGTACACGTGCCTTACTTGCACACGCACTGCACGCAGCACGCGGCGTGCAATGCGGGCGCGCGCCGTCTGCGCCGCCGAGCACTCGTTTACACTAATGAATGGTCAATGCTGAGCAGCGCGACACTTAACATGTCAATGAGAGCGGTCGCTGCGGAGGCCAGGGCTACATTATTATTATTACTGCGCAAGTCGGCTCTACGTACTATAAGAAGTTGCCGAGCGCGTCTCTAAGGTCACTTTTTTCTATAATCATTAGTCGATTATGTGTTTTTGTAAGGCATCCATAATCTGGTGAGGTTAGTGTTATTATCGGCGCGCGGCGCGGCGCACAGCGGTGCGGTGCGGGGCGGTGCGTCGCCACACGTGGTACTCTACACTCTCCCTTCCAACTAGCATCCAGAATAGTCCAGCTATCTAATTACGCAACACATTTTCGTTGACAATTCCGACTAATCTGTTTCAATTTGACAGGTCAACAACATTCATTGTATTATTTACGTTGTTGAGCAGATTTTTTTTTCGAACGTATGAAGCAATGGATTAGCAATCTGTTTCAAAGCGATTCAGATTCTGATTGATCGAGTATTACGTAATTAGGGTACAGATCTTCTATCTGCAACAAAGCACTTCATGTTAACATTTTAAAAAACCAGTACATAATTAAAATTCCGTTAGCGGCCAGGAATTTAATGGAATCTTATCAGATCTGACAGCTTTGAAGGCATAGTTACTAATAACAGGTTGTATCAAAATAAAGTATTACTGCATCGATTCTATCATCATTCATCAACAAACAACGTTACATAAGTTTATCGCGCATTCATTTATTCTGCCGATATCATTTACGTACAATGTAATAAACAATGTATCGGTTGAGATGATGAGTGGCATGTGCCGATGTGCGTCGTGGACTCGAGGGCGCGTGCCAGGCGGGCGGCCATTGATTCTTGTCGATTGTAACTCGTTTCACTTAGTGTCGCACAAGAAGGCTCGCTGCTGCTGTTCCTACCTACCGGAGTGTCGTGGCTGCCGCGCTGCAGTGCCGCGCAACTACCACTCGCACTGCACACCGTGCGCCTCGGTTCCTGTGCAATGTCGGCATGTCGTCGGTCGCAGGTCAAGCAGGCCGCAGCAAGTGTGTACTGAGAATACAGACCATTAAGTTTTGCTGATTTGTCTGCCTGCTTACAAGTTACTGTTGCCGGCGACCTCGTAGATCGACTTTTTCTAAAATAAAAATAATAGAACTTAGAGCACGAAAACTCACATTACTTAATAAATAGCTCGAGTATTTGAGATTGTGCGTCGTCACTCGTCACTCGTCACTCGGCTGTCTGTCAACTAGTCAGTCACGCACTGCTTTGTATGCATAGGGATTTACCTTTATACTAAAAACGTGCGAAGTTTATTTTTATTTATAACAAAAACAAATAGATTATATACGGCCGCATACCATAAGCCTCCTTTGGCTTTGCTGTAATAGTTACAAGTCAAACTAGCAGTAGTATTTGTATTGTAGACTACCCAACTAGCAAAACAGTGGAAACAAAAAAGTTATTCGGCTATAGATCGAATGAACGTTGAGTAGTTGCTACGTAGTAACCACAATGTAGTGTAAAAGCGTTTATTACGACTTTTTTGCATTTTTCGCTTTTAAGTGGTTTAACATCTCGTATAAAAGTTTACTCGATATTCTTATAGTGCTTTTATTCAATAGTCATATAGTAGCTACCATTTCTTGTTTATATCTATGTGAGTGCAGTAATAGCGCTATTAGAGTCCATTCCTAAGTTTCATGTTTAAGAAGTTACTATATACTGTTACTGTTTGTTGTTCTATTTTGTTGTTGTTATTATATGGCTACTATTCGACATTACTATTTTAGTGCAAATTCACTGAATAAAAGCTGCCTATTTACTTAAATGTATCTTAATGTTACAGACATTAAGATACGTTTCAGTACGATACGATAGCATGCTAAATCCATTAGTCGCATGTAAGTGTTTATAATGCATTTACTGAACTTGAATCGTTATGAATGCTGGTATAACACATTTATTGAATTAGGTGTTGTATAACTGATTGTTAATTACTTTAGAAGCTATATAATATTTCATACAGCACAGCAGTAATTTATTGAAAAATATTACCAATTTACTTGATGGATTACAATAAGTAAATGAAAAAATATGTTATGGAAATGGAAAAAAATATGTTAATTAAGGAACCCCAGAATGGTCTACATATTATTATGGCTGCATTATGTCCTATAAATGAGATAGCATTATACAATTATTCGACTAATCTACATCTATAAAGAGGAAAGATTTGTATTTTTGTGTGTATATTTGTTATAAATAAACTCGAAAACTACTGCGCCGATTCTTTCACCATTAGAAAGCTACATTCACCCTGAGTAACATAGGCTATATTTATTGTTAGAAAAGATTAGGGATCCTTACTTAAACTTTAGTAACGTGTAACCCAAGGTGTAAAAAAAATGCCATAAAACATCTTTCGTCGCATGCGCTGCGGAAACTATTGATGATAGAACAAAAGTATGTTCTACAATATTAAAGAACATATCAATAACTACAAAAAACTTCGCGATACTATATGTGCAACTATTATCGTTATGTCACAATAACCACTTTTTACCTTTTTAATGTTGATAGAAATACCGAACAAAATTAGACCATGTTATTCATAGTTCTGTTTAAATCCTTATCCAAATAAATCATATTGATTTCAAGACTGTTTCAATTAATGTAGATTACTTTGAATTGTTCAAATCGGCTATTCCATTCAATAGATATTAAGAATTTAAAAAGTCATAGGCAGCCGCGCGGCTCATTCGCGCGGTCGGCTCCCTGCGCAGCGGACGTAATACAGTATTAACTCTTTAAGTGATCGTATAGCTTTTGTACACGACGAAGCTTGCTCTAACCCCGCGTCTTATTTAAAAGCGACCGACGCGCGAATACACGATCGGTCGAACTTTTGTGTTCGGTGAACCTGAACGCGTGGTCGCGCCGACAGAGGGCGCTTTCCGGTTTTCCGAACAAAAAGTGTCATATACACGCGACCAATCGCGTATTCGAGCGGCAATCGCTTTTAAATAGTACGCGGCCTAACAAAGATCCTCTACAAAATATGTCTCTTTGATGAGGAACAGTATAATCTTCTTCTTTTCATGTGGTTAGTGTCTTACCTGATGTCAGAGTTTTAAAGCCGCCCATGGGCCTCTGACTTGGTTTCACATGCCGTCGAGAAATATCTCTCAAGCATGCCGGTTTCCTCACGATGTTTTCTTCATCGTTTTTGAAGCATGTGATAATTATACAATAAGCACATGAATCTGAAAAGTCAGAGGTGCGGGCCTTGGGTTCGAACTTGAGACCTATGACTTGGCAGTCTGACGGTCACCACTAGGCTATCACTGCTAAACAACAGTAACAGTATAATAATAATATGTAGGTACACGGATCGAGAGGGATAATCATATAATAATCTATATAAATAAAAAATTATAATCTATATAAATAAAAAATTATCAATAAACGTGTTTCTAAGCGCAAAACTCGAGAACGGCTGGACCAATTTAGCTTTTTTTTCTTAAATATTCCTTTATGTTCGAGGAAGGGTCTTATGGAGTGAAAATGTTGAATACTTGCCCGGAAAAACGTAAAAAAGTCTCCAATACAAACTGTTCTAAAACCAAATCAAAGAAAAGACGTCTGTCGGGTCAGCTAGGTAGGTGTATATAGGTAGGTAGGTAGTTTTGTAAGAAGGTAGGTATGTAGGTAGGGTAGGTAAGTAGGTGTAGGTAGGGTAGGTAAGTAAGTAGGTGTAGGTAGGGTAGGTAGGTGTAGGTAGGGTAGGTAGGTGTAGGTAGGGTAGATAGGGTAGGTTGGTGTAGCTAGGGTAGGTAGGTAGGATAGGTAGGTAGGCGGGTAGGTAGGTAGGTGCACCGTAGATAAGTACTTAGTGCTACCCGTGCGAAGTCGAGGCGGGCAGCTAGTAATCAATATATTGTGATGTAATAGCAATACCTATATTTACTTAAATTTATTTAATGGAACTTGATCTAACATCTTGACAAAATTTGATAAATTTATTTATTATTAATCATTAGTGTGGCCCATAAATATATGTTAAATAACTCCTAATATTTCAACGATAAAGTTACTTTGCATGTTCATTTACGTTTCCATATGCAAAATTCTATAGACAGTTCATTGCTATTACATCCTACATTAAGTAACTAGGTACATATATTCAATACTAATTCCATATTTGTACACATTTGTTCTCTTCTGTCGCACACAAAGTTGCGTTTCGGCAAAAGGAATGACATATTCGAAAATTGATGCAATATTACTGACGAAATACCTAACTGATACAGAGCGAAATTGTGGAATAACAGCAAATTCTTTGCTTTTAATTAGTAAAATTTACTATTTATGATGATGATTTATCATGATTTTTTTGATTAATATTGTAGTAACGAAACAGCTTTAACTCCATCAATGGTCATGGAAAGGCAGCAATATTGCTATTGCTACTCTAATTTGATCCAGTTTTGCTTTTACTCGATAATTATTCCACAATTATGTGCCTTATTCAACAGTAACACGACTTTCATAGCACTATTAGCTGAATAATTTGCGCCCAAATCGCGTTGAGTAAACGATAAACGTTGTCTTTTCATACGAGTTATTACATCTACATTATTGAACTACAAGCTGAAACAGAAACGTGATCACGACTAGTATAGCACATGTTTTTGCCAGTTGGGTAGTAACGATTTTTAATGTGAGCAAGTGTGTTTGACTAACAGCTCGCGGAGCCCGTGAGGCGCTCGCCCGCACCGGCCCGCACCGGCCCGCTCTGGACCGCACACGGCCGCGTACCTACCGCCGCTGGCCATGTAACTAGGCCGCGGCTGTACTTCCTTATCAGATTGTTGTTATCGAATAATAAAATTAAAGGTTTGCGCTTGATACTCAAATTCGGAAATGTACCCAGTGTTAATGTGACCGTGGACTCACTGCGTTGTGATTGTGATTGCGATAAGCACACGGTAGTCGCCGGTAGTGCGGACTGCGGATCACGGAAACGTGCCGACAGCCCGACACACTTTCGTCAGGGACGCGTCCCTATCATTTAAGCAGTCGTTATCGGCGCGACGAAGGTGGCTAGATGTTCTTAACGTGATACAGACGGATAGCGATAGCGTTATTTACGCGAAAATTATCGCCTCGCAATCGACTTCGGATAAGATAGACGAGACGCAAGCATCGCGCCTAGTGCCTCACGGCTCGCGCCTCACGCCTGGCGCCTCGAAGACTTAATTACAGTCGAGAGCATCCCTCTAGTCTCACGCCGCGGAGCCGCCTGCTCGCTGCACACAGGTCATACATCCGCACCGCACCAGGTAGACCACATCGGCAGCGTCCTGCCCAAAATGATCGTGAGAATCGAATTAAAATGTAAAATGTTTGCACGTTGCCAACCCTTGGATCCACAGCCTTACGATATTATTCCAATTCTTCAATCAGTCCTGTGCACACTTGCAAGGACTTACTATTTTGGAGTGATCACTCCAATTAGTGAATCATTCAAATTTATACCTTAACGAGGTTGTCCCACGGCTTCGCTCGCGTGGAAGTCGAAAATTATCCCATGGAAACGTAGGTACTCCCGGGATAAAAAAGGTAAAACTCTCTGTCTCGGTCATTCAAATCCTATTAGTAGCATAACATAATTATTGAATACTTTTTGTTAGGCCTAACCTACTGCTCAGAAATTGTGCACAACGCCTAATAATTGAAATTTCACGATAAGTATAGTACTTATCGTGAATTCATGCAAGCCTAGTACTTTTTGTTAGTTTAAGTAAGGTACTACTCAGAAATTGTGCACGTGCCGTGTCTTGCACCTCCATTGCAGCGCCACCTACCGGGCCCAATAAATGAATACTAAATTCCAGAAAATAGATGTCGTTGCGTGTATCTTGATAGATCATTGCGATGCAAATAAAATATTTTAACCCTTTCCACCCCGTTAGCGGTTGTTTCCGAAAAAACCTTGACACACGTTATTAATTTACGGCTTAATTTTCGGTTTTAAATAAGTATAAAAAATAATGAGTTTCGAGTTAATCGGACCTCGCGTAAAAAATCTTTCATACAAACTTTGACACCCCCCCAATGCCCGTTTCGGGGGTAGTTCAGAAAAACTAAAAATGGCACACTTCATGTCAAAGTCAAAGTCAAATACTTAATTTATTTCAATTAGGCACCTAAGAGGCACTTTTGAACGTCAATTTTACACAAAATAGAATTGATTCTAGTCGCCCCTTCCAAAAGGTAGTTCTCGTATGGAGAAGAATGGGCAAGAAAGTCCACCGTTACTCTTTTAAAATGTTTTTACAATATTTTGTATACAGTAATTATTGGTAAAACACCAACAACCTCTTAAGGGGTCATTCTACTCATCAATAGGAACAATTTTTAATATGGGACCAAACATGAAAATGCGAAAAAAAAACAGCTGTTCCCTACATTTATGTTCACACAACTCGTCAAAATGTATGGAACACCAGATTTTTCTTTCCCGATTTAAGGCTTGGAACCAAAGTAAAAGTTGTTCATAATGATGAGTACAATGACCCCTTAAGAGGTTGTTGGTGTTTTACCAATAACCCTGTATAATTATAATTATGTGAAGACGATGCATCTAGAATAAGATAACACCACGATAGGTAAAAATAATTAAAAAATATGTTTTACTTAGATACGTATTCGTGCCAAGTTTCAAGTCTTAACTCAAGGAATAAGATTTTTCATACAAACGAAATCCCCCTTTTCACCCCCTTAAAGGACGAATTTTCAAAAACCCCTTCTTAGTACTCCCGTACATTTTAAAAGGAAGCTGTATGCAAAATTTCACGTTTCTAGTCCCAGTAGTTTCGGGTCTGCGTTGATATGTCAGTCAATTTCCCCTTTTTTATAATAGGTCTTCACCTATGAAATTGCCGTTTTGTATGAAAAAATTTAAACGAATTTTTTTCATGTATTTTTTATTTGTATTAAAAAAAAAAAAAAAATTGAAATTAGAATACTTAGCCAAACAAAAATTATTTTGATTTGAAATGGCCAGTACTGCAGAACGGCAATTTCATAGGTAAAGACCTAATATTAGGTCCGTTCTGGAAATTTCGACCTGAAAAATGAACCTCGCGGTCGTCCGAAGACTTTGGTCAACAATGACGAATTAAAGGCGATTGTGGAAGCTGATGATACACAATCTACGGCTGAATTAGCAGCAGTTTTCGACGTTAGCGTCAAAATAATATTGGTCCATTTGCGTCAAATTGGCAAGGTAAAAAAGCTTGACAAATGGGTGCCCCACGAACTCAATGATCGCCAGCGCAAAGTACGCGTCGAGACGTGCCTTGCACTGCTCAACAGACACACAAATGAAGGAGTTTTGAACCGCATTGTTACCTGCGATGAAAAATGGATTCTGTTTGATAACCGCAAGCGCTCAGCAAGTTGGTTGGATCCTGGTTCAGCACCTAAACAATGCCCTAAACGAAAACTTACCCCTAGAAAAGTGATGGTCACTGTTTGGTGGTCTAGCGCCGGTGTGATTCATCACAGCTTCTTAACAAACGGGGTGATCATTACTGCAGATGTGTACTGTGAAGAACTGAACACAATGATGGAGAAGCTGGCACATCTCCAACCAGCATTGGTCAATCGCTCGTCTCCGCTGCTACTGCACGACAACGCGCGACCTCATACTGCACAGCAGACGGTCTCCAAGTTGCAAGAACTGGGGTTGGAAGCTCTCCGTCATCCGCCCTACTCACCAGACCTTGCGCCTACAGACTACTACTTTTTCCAGAATTTGGATAACTTCTTGGCGGGAAAAAAATTCAATACCCGAGAGGCAGTACAAAATGCCTTTGAAGAATTTGTTGCCTCCCGTCCAGCTGATTTCTTTAAGAAGGGCATCAATAAACTGCCACTGCGTTGGCAAAGATGCATTGATTGCATGGGTGATTACTTCGATTAATACAAATAAAAAATACATGAAAAAAATTCGTTTAAATTTTTTCATACAAAACGGCAATTTCATAGGTAAAGACCTATTATATAGAGAGATGCCAATGGCATAAGACCATTAGACTTAAATAAATGTCACATTTACAAGGACTTTACTATTTTGGAATGATGCGGTTTTGGACCGGTGTAATTCGTCAGTCATTGCTATTTATACCTTATGAAGTTATGACAGTCACAGTGCAAGGTCTACACTTTCTGACGTGATTCTGAAACATTTCTCCGACATTCGTTTCGCCGTTGAACGGATCACCGACAGAACGATTCACTTTAAATTTTTTCACCGATAGAACGTTTCAACGGCGAACGATTCGCCGACAGAACGATTCACTTTTGAAAATTACACGATAGAACCTTTCACCGGCGAACGATTCGCCGACACAACTGTTCGTCTGCCCCTGGGGTATAAAACATAGGCATTCGACAAGTAGACCTGTTTTCGTTTATTAAAAAAAAATTGTAACGGAGCGTGACTCATCGATTGTAAGGTAGGTAATGGTAGCGCACGCAAGCGGCGGTAGCGCGGATGTTCCACCATTCCCTGCGTCTGCCGAACTGTTTCAGTTATTATCAACTTTGCTTGTTGTTTTGGTAATACCTATCACTTGTTTTGTTGATTTTGTTAACTTCATCAATCAACTTGGAAAAGACTTGTCAAAAACAAGTCATGATCAAGTACTTAATACATGTGGTGACATTGAATCAAATACGTTTTTTCTAGTTTTCCACAAGTTTTGTAAATAACTTTAAGTTTCGTCTTCACAACTTGATTCAGGTGTAAACAATAAACGGAAACAGGTCTACATGTCGAACACCTATGGTGTGTGTTGCATCCGCCTTTGTATTTACGCAGTCCGGAAACAACCCTCGAAATTAACAACACTAGTCTGACCACGCGCCACGCTAATTAGCGCGCTAAACCCTTTGTTGTGCCGCCACCCAGGTGCCAGGCACCCCGAACCATCATGATGACAGACGATAATGGTCGGTCACATCTGCGTGTGTCGTATCACTGTGCGAACATTAAATAGTTAAGTACTTACGCAGTTCTAGACAAAAACGTGGTTTATCTGCTTAAGATTAGTTTTTCCAAGTGCCTCACTAGTCACTCAATCAATCAATTTCATCTCGTTTTAATAAAAACGCAGATACCTATCAGCCTATCGCTCGGTGGCGGCGGCACGGGCGGTGGCGGAGGCCGGCCATAAATGTAAAACAAGTAATATTATTACTGAGTTGCAGTGCGATTCCAATCGATACTGTGCTATGCTACCAGGAAGCAAGCCGGCCCTATGCGGTATGACGAACATAATGATGGTACAGATGTTGCATCAACATAACAACTTGCATTCCTCCGATTGTTGCATGGTTGTTATGTACTTACATCATGATCTTTTAATATACCTACAGCAACTCATTCCGTATAATAAATCAAACAAAAAATGGCTTTTTATAATTTATGATGAGCTCAAACACATACCTACCTAACCTACTCGTACATATACAAAGTCCAAGTTGTTTGTGGCTAATCATCGGAGTGAGGAGAGCGTGGCCAGCGGGGGACCTACTTGTCTGTCAGCAAGTACAGTAGCATAAGTAACACAACACTATTCAAAGTTATAAATGAACGCTTCTAATAGCGCTAACGGAGATGAGGTTGGCGAAGATCAAGTGCCCAGTTGCTCACAGTCTCCACTACGACTGCCACAATTTTTTAAAATCAAATACAGTTTTTGAAGCCATTGCCTGTAAAAACAATAGATAAGAAAAAAAGGATAGGTAGGTAAGTATGTTTCAAAAACATTTTTATCCTTTAAATAGGTACCTACTATTAAAAAATAAATTAATATAGTACGTACATATGTGTCATAAACATTTTTATTCTCTAAATACTATTAAAAAATAAACAAATATAATACGTATGTTTCAAAAACCTTTTCAACACACTTGGTCGTAAACTAGCTCTTATTGAACCGTTTTTAGGTTCATAATGCAGTGTATTAAAAACGCGTGCTTTTTACTTTATATTATTGGAGTAGTGCTGTAATGCCACAGATAACTAATCAGGATTTGGTTGCGACTCGCTAAAACAATAACATTGGACTTGCCTTGGAATTGAACGCGATATCTACGTGTCACTGATTAAATACGCACTAAATAGGATACACGTATTATCACACCCAGTTTGACATCCTATGCGTGTTTCTTAACTTTTAATTAAACTATTTTAATTAACAATAAAAGCAAAAACTGTAATAAATTTTGAATTTTTACAAACGTTGAACAACCGACCATAGTCCATAGGCAACCGACATCTGCCGGGGTTGCGAGTTTGTCCAAAAGGGATATCGCGACCCCGGCACACAGGCAACGGAAGGAACACGGTTGGGTTTTAGTCAGTAAAAGTCTGACACGCCCTCCCGCTCCGCCCAGAGCGGAAGAAGTTATTTGATAATATCCCCCCCCTCTCACTTACACGTATTACTCCACTCTACTGAACCGATTTTGATGAAACTTGCACTGTTCCCTAAGTTGAAGTAAACGTAAGCCAATAAAAAAATGGTCACAATCCGAATAATAGAAAAAAATAAAATCTTAGCAGTAAGTACCTATGTGGTTGGCCGGAAAATTTTGCATAAATTATTATAAGTAGGTACTTAAATAAAAAAATGAACAGAACTCGGTGAAATTCAAATTCAAGTTCAAAAGTCATTTATTCAAACTGGGCTGAGAATCAGCACTTTTCAAACGTCAAACTTACATAAGACGGTTCCCCATAAAACGCCCGCCCTTCACCACTTCCTAGTGCGTTAGCTGGGAAGAAGAAGTTGGTTGAAAAGAATTTTTCTTCAAATCGGATTTTCAAAAGCGGTTTGGCCCTGGACTATTAGTTGTTTTGCCTATTATATTTTTTCTTTAGAAATATTATGGTACTAAATACAATCTCATCTACCGCCTCTAAAATAGCAATTATAATATAATTGCTATGCAACCCTACAAAATAATATGATAGTATCGATTATAATAATTATTATTATAATCGATACTATAATATTATTTTGTAGGGTTGGCAGCCCTAGTTTCCACAGACAATAACTAAATAAAAGGAAAAAGAAAAAACCCGGATGCGGTCAATCAATCATTAAATTTTGTATATCATTACAGTCGCCACCCACGCAATCTAGTTATGTGTAGGTATCGGTCGATTCTGTAAAAATATCATCATGAAACTTAGGTGAAGTGAGCTGTCAATAGTGCTAATCCCTAGCATCCTGCCGGTCGATTTGTGTCAGTGACAGCTCACTTCACGCTCACTTCACCTAAGTTTAACGATTATATTTTTACAGAATCGACCGACAGCTACTACTCCCGCCCGAGCTCTGAGCGCTGTGTGACAATGTGGCGAGTATAATCCGGATTCTGGACATACATTTTCTACTAATCTTTTGAATTGAATTGACTTAAAAATTTTAACATCAGATGAAATTGACTGAATTGTAATAAAATTTAAAATTCCATGCTACGAGTATAATCCTCACATACATTTTACACTTATCTTTTGAATTGAATTGAAATTTTGACTTGAAATGAAATTAACTCTAAATTGTAAGTACTTACTTAATAATAATTTATTTGTATGCATGCGATACAATTGGTTACTCAAATACATAAATAGGTGTGTCCGTGGCATCACAGTGGGCCCTATCAGAATAGCAGCGCTGCGATATTTGTATTTATTTTTTATACTGAGATAGAAGCCTTTTTGGCCTCGCGCAGGTCGTTATTATTCTGTTAGTTTTTAAATGCTCCTTCTTTGTTTTTTAATTTTATTATTACTTACAGTTTTTATTTCCTGTGCGGGTCCCAAATAAAATATTTTTCTTTCTTTCTTTCTAAATAAGTATTTATTAGTTATATTCGAACTAATTTAAAATATTATTTAGTATTTATATTGTAATACATTTATCATTATAATTGAATAGTAATCATTATGATAAAATTTATCATTTGTATGTCATTATTGGCAAAACATAGCCAAGCCTATTTTTTAAAGATGTAATGTACATGTAATTATTGGGTACCTATGTTTTACAAATAAATTGTTTTTATTGTTATTCTTCTGATGGAAGCGACACAGCTATTCGCTCGCGCCTATCGTGACAAGTCACACAACTTCTATAAGCTACGTGCAGACTAGCGCGACGCGACACCGGTTATTGTTATACCGTGAAGTTTTCTCAGAAATTGTATTGTTCGAGTCGCGTCGCGCTGGTCTGCACGAGCCTATAAACGTGTTCAAATTGCTGCGAAAGCCGTTTTGTACCTACGCAATGTCGAAATACTAAGTACTGAAAGCTTTTCACAAAAGAAACTTACTTACTTAAAAACGTCCCTCTAAATAAATAAATAACTACTCGATCGAAGTTAATACAATTGATAAGGAACAGCCGCGCGGGCGACTTCTGCCAAATGAATGTAACCGCGTAAATCTGCCTGAGAAATCGGTGTACCTACATGCCGTGGCCAGATCTTAGAATTGACCATTTCATGAACTGTTCGATCATTTCATGGTATGGTTGTATTTCATACAATAGAACATCGACCGCTGGTCACATGATGATGTGGTCAGGCCATATCATTCTATCCTTCTATAACCTAACCCATTTGGTCGGGGTGCCACTTAAGCGGGGATTCTGTTTTGTTTTTAAAAACAAATTTTAAGCGCCATGCTGCATTTCACGCTGCGGCAGCAGCCGGCGAGCGCTTCTTCCAAGTTGATCGCTTTCCATAATATTATATTTGGAAACCAAATAAAAGTCCATCGACTTTTTTTGCGTGGTCACCCTACTTTGTTTGATTTGTTGCATGCCGCCGCCATTATCCACGACAAAAACAAAGCGACATCAACGCCTCTACCGGTGGATAATCTAACTACTTTACGGTATGATCACTCATGTTTGGCCACGTCATGAAGTAGTCGTGCGTTTAACTGTTCATATCGTCAAACGTTCGGTATTCAATGATCTGGGCCCGACCACATCATTATGTGACCAGCAGGCGATATTCATTTCAAGAAATGATCAAATCTACGATCTGGCCACGACATATACCTATACCAATTACAGGTGTACACGACATTCACATAAAATGAAAAACAAAATTATAAACAAAACAGCTTTGACTAAGTCTAAATAAAATATAAGTAAAAATATTTTTTTAAACAAGCTTTTAATGAACTAAAAAGTACTAACTAAAACTTACGTAAACATAGAACTTTAATATTTTCTTAAAAGCTTTGAGGCTTATCTTTAAAGTTAAGCTTTTGTTCTTTTTACAAGCTTAGGACATTAGACATTAGGACATTTACGCCTATACATATTATGTATAGGCGTAAATGTCCTAATGTAAAAAGAACAAAAGCTTAAGATTAAAATAATGTGACTGTATGATTGGCGAAATGATTGGTGCAAGGCTTTACACGTACCACTATTGTATTGTGAGGGGAAAGTAATGGCTGTAATTTTCGGCTATATCGGATGCAAAAATATTTGACCAATAAAAAAACAAATATTTAATCAATATCACCCCGTTTGATTCACACCAGAGACTGTTTGATCAAGATCGTGTTGGAGTCGTGACTCTACTAGATTTAGATATCTTCAGAATAAAAATAATAGTTTAAAAAAACTAAAATCACGCTTTTTATAGAAAACCGAACTAAAAAATAGAAAATAAATTTTAATGAATTTAAATAAAGAAAATAGTGTTAAAAATTTCAATGAATATAAATCAATAATAGTGTGAATAAAAAAAAAAAAAATATTTTAAAAAAAGCGTGGGGTGCATGGTGTCAATAGTTATAAATATTTTATTGACAGATATGAGTAGAGTGATTATCATTTCGATAATATCTTAAAAAGCACCCCACGCTTTTTTTAAAATAATTTTTTTTATTTTTTATTCACACTATTATTAATTTATACCTATTCATTGAAATTTTTAACACTATTTTCTTTATTTAAATTCATTAAAATTTATTTTCTATTTTTTAGTTCGGTTTTCTATAAAAAGCGTGTTTTTTAGTTTTTTTAAACTATTATTTATTTTCTACTTTTTAGTTTGGATTATTTATAATACACTTCTCATCAGAAAAATCGAAACACTTCCGATTTTATGGTTTCTGTCCTAATTTAACACAAAATAGTTTTCATTCCATGAAAAAAATCACATGATTGTATAACTGGCAGTTTGGCCATTACAGTGATAAGCGAAAATTCAAAATTCAAAAGAATTTTATTTGTTTATCCTATAAATGAAATGATTCACTGTTTTGAGACAAATGTGTGTTTAGAGTTGGAGTACATTTCACATTTGAAAACTAAAAATTTGCGCTTATCTTAAAACTTTTTGTTCTGTGTTCTGTCTACTGTGTTTGTACTGTGAATTTGAGACGTCTGAAAAAGTTTTTTTTCTAAAACATATGGATACTTCGCCCGTAGAAGCCGCCCAAGTGGTGGCATTGCTGGGTTCTGAACTTAGTCAGCGTGTTGTGGGTGAAAGATTGCATCTAAGCCTGTCTGTCGTCTGTTCATAGAGTCTAAAAACGCTATCGGCAGACTGGTTTGTTCACGCGCCGTTCAGGATCTAGCAGGAATCGGGTCACTTCTGAGCGGGATGATCGATTTATTGTAACAAATTCTTTTCGAAATCGACGCCTTAATGCTTTTCAACTGCAGCAGCAGCTTCATGTTGTACGTAGGGTGGCTGTAAGTGACTCTACAATTAGAAGAAGGTTCAAGGAACGTGGACTGGTACCGCACAAGCCAGCAAATGGGCCGAAATTAACTGCAGACCATCGAAGAGCGCGCCTTAAAAGTTTGCACGTGTGCACTTAAATTGGTCGTACCTTCAGCGGAACAAAGTCCTCTTTTCTGATGAGTGTAAAATTATGCTGTATGGTAACAACGGAAGGAACAAGGTCCACAGAAGAGATGGAGAACACTTTGCACAATGCTGCATTGAAGAAAAGGTCAGCTATGGTTGCGGTTCGTGGACGGTTTGGGGAGGAATCAGCGCCGACGGTAAGGCAGAGCATGTTTTTGTGTCTGGGCCACGTCTACCTGCACTAAACAGTCATCGGTACATCAAACAGTGTCTTGAGCCTCACGTGATGCCCTATGCACATTTTATTGGCAACGGTTTCTTATGCATGCACGACAATGCTAGGGCTCACACTGCGAGCATCGTATGAGATTATGTTACCGAAGTCGGTATCTCCATTATGGAATGGCCAACAAGAAGCCCGGACATGAAGCCGGTTGAACATCTATGGGATGAATTAAAGAGACAAATTCGTGCAAGAGATCCTGCCCTAGAAATACTTAGCCACCTGCAAAATGAAATCCAAGAGGAATAGAATGGAATGCCACAACATTTGATCGTTACTCTCATCCGATCGATGAAGAACCGTATGGAAGCAGTAATAAGAGCTCGGGGAGGGAATACAAGTTATTAAATACACGTTTCTTAGCTTATTTTTTTTCATTTACGTGTGTTGTTTTATCAATTTCCTTCATACTCCATACAGGGTAAAAATTACTTGTTAAACAAAATACGAAACCTATGAAAATTTAATTTGAATTTAGAACATTAACATTAGGATTTGAAAACCTCATATTATTCACTATTAAACGACATTTGACATAAATATTCCTAAATATGCACATTTTTCTGATAATCCTTACAAAACATAAACTTGCAAGGTGTTTCGATTTTTCTGATGAGAAGTGTAGCTTGTTTTTTTTATTTTAAACTATTGCACGACTCATGATGCGAAGCATCAGAGAGTGATTTACGATCGATTTTTTTTTTATTTTATAATTATTATATTATTATTTTTTTTAATTTTATCAAATTAGTGTATTGTCATCGGTCCTCAATAAATCTACAAAGTTTGAACGAAATCTGGCCGTTTAAAGTGGGTCAAAATCGCGCACAAAGAAGTCGGTTACAAACAAACATACAGGTGAAGCTAATATAAAGCGTGTAAAAAGAAAAGTAGCAGTTAATTCGAGACCAAGATCGTTCACAAATATTTTTCACATATCCAAAACCAACCATTTAGCTGGCACCGCAGGGGGGGGGGGGGCACTTTACTCCAACAAAAAATATCACTTTAAAGCTTAATATTTCGGGAACGAATCCCTAAATCTAAAAAAGGTTTTCACAAACTCACAATATTTTTGAACGACCTTTCCAACAACACCCCACGTCATTGGATAGATGAGAAAACAAACATCCGACTGTACGTACAAGGGTACGTACACTACGTACACCCCACGTACAGTGGGATGATTTTTTTTTCCTAGAAAAAAATATAATTAATGATTTTATTTTACCACTTTGTCGCCGTGATTAATATGTATACCCATGCCAAATTACAGCTTTTTAGTACGACGAGTCTCTGAGCTATGCCGCGGACAGACAGACGGACATGGCGAAACTATAAGGGTTCTTTGTTTACTACGGGACCCTAAAAACGCTGAAACACGTACCTAACTCTTTATTTCTTACCAAGATATTTCATTTCCTTAACTTAAGAAGTAACGGGTTCCCCATACTTTTATGACCACCCCTGTAGCAGTGGCGGATCCAGGGTTGCCGTTGGGAGGGGCTTGAGCCCGCCGAGGGTAGGTTTTAGCAAAGTAATCTCTAAAAAAACACAAATTATTTTATTTTGCGTACTTACCATACCAAATACCATAATTTGTAACCGATAAATTATTTTTCGGTAACATTTTACATCCGCCATGCCGCCATGATGGATTTTATGTGTCGTCGTACAGCCTTTAACCCGCAGAACAACATGACGCTTCCAACGATACCTCATTTGACAAAATACAAAACTAACTATTATTAAACAGTCAAAACCATTTATAACGACTTCGAAGGGACCGTCAAATAACGGTTGTTATAGCCGATAGTCGTTATAACCAAATATAAGTAAACAGGAATGCTGGGACCTCAAAATTTCATCGTTATAACCGGTACGTCGTTTTAAGCGAAGTCGATATTAACGTTTTCACTGTAAAGACTCAAATACATAGAATGCACTTCAATGAAGAGACGTGCTGTCAATGCCATGCTGGACAACGTGTATGGGGCAAGCTTGTGCATGTACACACGGCTACACATCAAGCTATACATTTCCAGTTAATGCTGATCTCGCATTGAGGATTTCCGTACAATGCGAGGTCAGCTTATACTGGCAATGTACAGCTTGATGTGTAGCCGTGTGTACTATGCATAAGATTCTAGTATGTCAGGTCATGCCGCCTTGTCAGTACTATGCTGGCGCTCGCAGCAGCCGCGAGCTGGCACGCTCATCCGATACTCACTTCTCTTAGAACATCCCCCTGACTGAAGTCGGCGTTCTTGCGTCGGATCGTCCCGCTGGGCCCGGCAACCGACGCTGTAACTAGGATCAGACGGAGACTTGCTAAGGAGTGAGTGCGCGTATCAGTATAAGACCTATACATAGGTTGGTACTTACTTATTAAAATAGTAACACAAAAGTGTTTCTCAAGCATTCATTAATTCATGATGTAAGAAATTCGTACATGTGCGTCGTTAGCCGCAAATGTTTGAGGTCGATCGCAACCCGCCACCGTCAAGGTAGGAACCGGTCGTGGTGATGTATGTCGCACCGACACGTGCGCCTAGAATACGTTAACGCCGTTCGCAAACACTTTACGTCTATTCATATTCCAAGGGGAGCGGACACAACCTAGTTACGCAATTTTTACTCTGTTACGGAAAAACTGCTAACTAAAACTATTTGTAGCAGCACAGATTGGCAGCAGCCGAGGGCGCTGCGTACGTGACCGTGACAATGTCCTCGACACCCGCGCCGAAGGCCCTGCTGGTGGCGCGGGCGCCTAGTTGTAAGATTGGAGGCGATGAAACGGTACTTGCAGCACTAGTGCGCTCGCGTGCGCACTGCCTGATCAACGCATAGGTCCCTCAAGAGGCAAGCGGCACTTGAGCAGCCAGCCGGCGAACGGCGCCGCTGCGTCTGCCGGCGCTAGCTCGCACTTGCTCGCACCGATTCGCTCTCGCTCGCGCTGGCCACTACATTACACTCTGTTACCGTATCTTAATATCATGTTGCGCGACACTCAAGTAACTGGCTCATCCACCTAGTTAGCGTTCAAATTGATAATTATTGTTATTTCCACTTACTTAAAAAAATTATAATTCGTTCTCTAATGGCTACCACACGATATCCTCGATCGCTGTGGCAGATGGAGCTGGTCATGAGTTCATGACTAGACATGTTGCACCTTGCTGCGTCCGAAGCCCGGAGCTCGGTGCCCGGAGCTCGGTGCCCGGAGCTCGGTGCCCGGAGCTCGGTGCCCGGAGCTCGGTGCCCGGAGCTCGGTGCCCGGAGCTCGGTGCCCGGAGCCCGGTGCCCTGAGCTCGGTGCCCGGAGCCCGGTGCCCTGAGCTCGGTGCCCGGAGCCCGGTGCCCGGAGCTCGGTGCCCGGAGCTCGGCGCCCGGAGCTCGGCGCCCGGAGCTCGGCGCCCGGAGCTCGGCGCCCGGAGCTCGGCGCCAGGTGCCCGGGGCCGGTTGCTGCTATGCTGGTGTGATCCGAGCATATACTATTAGGCGCGGCGTCACGCTAGCACAAGACGCAAGCCGCGTGCATGGCGCTGATGGCGGTGGCGCATACGGCGGCGGCGGGTATTCTCGTCGCGCGATATGTTTTATCGCTGTATCAAGCGTGACGAACATTCTTAAGAAACCGAAGCTGCAATCAACGATATCGAGGTATCGATGTTGTTACTGCGGATTTAGTTTCAATGATGCAGTGAAGTACCTATACAACGTGGAGACGACAATAACACTAGAGACTTGCTGTTGGAAGTATTTGTTTTCCATCTATGCCAGCTTTATCAATCAATAAATGGGCACCTCCAAATATTTTTAGGGTTCCGTACGTCCGAATGAAAAAACGGAATCCTATAGGAACACTCGTGTGTTCTTTCTGGCTGGCTGGCTGTCTGTCCGTCTGTCGCAGTCAATTTGCTCCGAATTTTTTGTTGAAATTTGGTATGGATTTGTGTGACCTAAACACATTAAAAAAAAAAAGTTTAGCAAACTGTACCGTATGTGACATATCAAATGAAAGAACTTGTTGTGAGAAACACATTTTTTTTAATAATAATTAAATAACATCACGCCTTGTTTCCCTGAAGGGACAGGCAGAGGGGTACCCATAGCGGGTACACCCACATTTTACCAGTTACGCCAATGTAATAGAGGGTGAGCCTATTGCCATCAACCGGGCACAAATCCAGACCCCGGGCTGCTACTGAGAAATTCCTAATGGAAAACCCAATAACACTTTGCCCGACTTAGAAATCAAACCCAGGACCTCATGCTCAGCAGTAGCGCTTGTGACCACTAGACCAACGAGGCAGTTTATAATTTTAAAATAAATAACCCCCCCTTTATCTCCGAAACTTCTGAGCCAAAAAATTTAAAAAAAAATATGGTACCTACCTAAGTGTAAATACCTAGTTCTATACTTATAGATTTCAGGAAAACCTATAAGTCTACAGGGCGCTTGCTGGATGCAAAATTGGGTCGTGTAAATCCATCAAGCAATTAATAATAATTATCGACTTACGTCGAAGCTTTTCACTGTAGATTTTCGTTGCGCATCGTTCATGACTAGCGTTGCCAGGTGTCTCGATTTACGCGGGACGTCCCGATTTGCAGCGGTCTGGGGACGCGTTCCGATGATCGGGACACTCTGCGTCCCGACTTGCACATGAACGGGTATTCCTCGAAGCGCACCAACTTTGGAACGAACCAGGAAAGCAGAAATGAACTGAAACTAGGTGCATATGCGCCTTACTACTTAGCTCAACAATGGTAAAAATACAGGTTTTGAAATTGAATCATTTGTTGTGTTGGATGATAGAAATGAACAGAAAATATGCGCTTAGACGATGTCACTAAGTTGTGCACCAACGATTAAACACAAAGAGTGTGCTACTGTCAGAGCAAAGAGACAAGAGCAAGAGTCTGTAGGGTACTGTCAGTAGCAATGGGTTTCGTTTTATAGTTCAACAACATTCATTGCGACATTTACGTTGTTGAGCAGACAATTTTGATCAAACATTTATATATGAACCAATGGATTAGCAATATCCTTCAAGATCATTCAAATTGTGATTGAGAGTGTATTACGCAATTAAAATGCTGTATTTTTACCATTATTGAGCTATGTAGTAAGTCGCTTAAGCACCTAGTTCCAGTTCTAGTTTTAATAAATAAACAATTAGTACAGTTGAATTGCAATTTCAGCAATTTCTGGATCCGCAAAGGTAGCCCGGGAAATTAAAAAATTATACCATTCAATTGTAGCCGTAGAATAAGGCATTGCTAGTAAAACTTACAAAGGCCGCGCAGCGCGGTTTTTTCTTAAATTAATGCAATATATTGTAAATTGTATATTGTATTGTGTCAAGTAAGTCTTAACGTGACTCTAACATAACTTTTATCGACAACAGTAGGTACTTAGACATACAAAGTCCAGGGGGGGGGGGGGGGGGCAGCTGCCCTCCCCTGCCCTCTCCCTGGATACGCCCATAGGCACAAGCAATCGACGTGCGCAGTCGCAGTCACGTCCCGCAGCCCGCGCGGGATTCGCCTCACTGTGGCTGGCCACACTAAGTTTTGAAATATAAGGAATTAATTTGATAGTTTGACAACTTTTGTATAAAAGTAAAATATTATATCAAACCGCACCATACCCATTTATTCTTCAGATCAATTATGTGGGCATTGAAAAATAGATCCTAAATAAAGCAAATACTTGGGTAATAAAGAAAAATACAATGTCAAGGTGAGGCGAGTGCCAGTGGGACTCGGCCGGCAGTTGCCTGGCAGCTGGCACTCGCCGGCCGGTGCCTTGTGTCCTCGGTGCTCACGAAGTCTTAGTCAGCGCACTCAGCGTTGTCGTTCATAGTGTGACCTGGGTCGAAACGGTTAGGGCAACGTTTGTTGGAACTTCGCCAAAGTCAGATTACATTATACATTAAGAATTAAGATTATAGGCACGCGGAAGGTACTTCCAAAACTCTATTTGTGTAATAACTGATTTCAGAAGCACGATCAGTTTACGCTCTCATTTGGACGCGCTAATAGGCGATGAACGGAGACGGCTACTATTTGGAGATGTGTGACGTAGAGCCAGTCATGTTTCACGTAAGCTAACAAGATAGCACTCTGTTTAGAATAACCATTTGGAATCGAGATATTAAACTGTGGACGATGACATGACAAGCAGAAACAGCTCGCCCCGCCAGTCAGCGCATCCGCCTATCCTTCTTTTATTAAGTTTGGGTCTTATATTTTTGGCCCTGGCAAGTTGGCAACCATATACGTGTGCAAACGTCTTGAACCAACTTCAAGACCTTTGCATTACAACAAGTACATCTTCTATGGTTATTACTCGTAAATATTCAAGTACCTACCTATAATTTTTTACAGCTAAAGTAATTTAATTTATACATACTTAGTTTTCTATTTAATCCATTGTACAAAAATGGGCCTAAGAATGTAAAAAATCTTTCTACAAAGACATGTTATGAGGTTGCATTAGATGTGCATATTATATCATTCCGTCTCTTGTTAGTAGGTATTGTCAACAGTGTAGGTAAGCATGGTGTGCTGTTTTAATACTAAGTGCATAATGAAAAGTGGGCGAACAGTCAGCACGTTGCAGGATTTATATAGCAGATCTGTGGGAAAGAAAAAGGGTTGGAACTTTGCTAGCTCTTTCAAGAGGAAGTAGATAGGTTTTCGGTGCGCCACCCCATGAAGTGATTGCAGTATTGAATAATAGATTGACATAGGGCCAAATAAACTTGAGTGATTAATTTTGAATCTGCAAACGTTCCCAATTTTTTTTAAACATATATTAATTTGCGCACTGTTTTAACTAGACTTTCAATATGTTTTTTGTGTCGTCCATTATTACCCCGAGGTATTTTATGCTGCTCGTTTTGAAGATAAAAGGGCAATTACACATGTTGACTGAACGGTTTCCACATTTATGGGCATATAGATGAGCGTTAGTAATGTTATGGTGAGGCTTGCGCATGGAGAAGTGAATATATTTTGTCTTGTCAGCATTTAATGTTAATAAATTGCTTTGAAGACAACTAGTCACAGTATTAAAACCTAGTTGAGCAATTTCGTACAGTTCGTAACTGGTTTTTGCGGTAAATATTAATGCCGTGTCGTCAGCATATAATATAATTTTGCCGTCTTTAAGATTCAGATTACACAAGTCGTTAATATAAATCAGGAATAACGTAGGGCCCAGAATACTTCCCTGGGGAACACCAAAACCAGTACTTTTCTGCTCATCGGTCGTGATATTATCTATTCTAACACATTGGTATCGGTCATCTAAGTAGTCCGCAAATAGTTTCAGCGGCGTTCCCCTTATTCCTATGGCCTCTAATTTGTTAAGAAGAACAGAAACAGACACCGTGTCGAAAGCCTTGGCTAAATCAAGGAAGACTCCCGGGGTCTGGTTACCTTTGCCGAATTCTCATCGGCTGTGGATAATTTGGCTCCAAATTGCGCAGGGGATAAGAAGTAATTTTTTTCTACATAGTTAATTAGTCTACTATTTAATTTTATAATTTTCTCTAATTTTATCAAATTGATATTGAGGGGAGTATCGATATTGGCCTATAATTGTTTACTAAGTCTTTACTGCCAGATTTAAATACAGGTATTGCAATTGCCTTTTTAAGACAGCTAGGGAAAATTTACCGTCTTACGGTGTAAAAATAGGGTATAGGGTAGGGCGGACGTAGTAGCCTATGGCGCAGAAATTTTTATTTTTTTAATTATTTCGTTAATCTAGGATTAAATTGATTTATCGATAAATACCAAGCATATGAAGTGAACTTTTCATACCATAACATTAAAGATAGAAATTAAAAAAAAAAAAAACCATTAAAAAAATCTAAATTCAAATCATACGCATCCCTACCAAATGCGCAGAATTTATCAAGGAATTTTTGGTTTCCTTAGCGGCCGAATAGGTAGTCGCCGCACTTGCCGTCGGCCTCTTTGATATCCTTTCGCAGGCGCACAAGCCGCTCGCGCATCCGCCCGCGCGCCCGCGTCGCGCGCTTCTAGAGTTGGGTAACTAGCCGAAATTTCAATAACTTAGCTAGCCGGCTATTTGCTGTGGAATAACCAGCTATTTAGGCTACTCGGCTATTGAACAATCAACTAGTGTTAGCGGCGTGGCGGCGGCGGCGAGGCGTAGCTAGAGACTTGAATAACGCTCAACTGCACGGCCCTACAATCCGAGTTCGATCCTCGCCGCGGCAACAAATCTTGATGATAACGCTAGTTATAAATAAGTTAATGTGTTTTCGTTTTTATTTACTTTTTATTTTATTTTATACTCTTTCGAAAAGAAATGACTTCTCCTCGTAGGTCATACGTATTTTAAATACAAGAAAACGAAAGTATATAATAGCGTCATCTATAGCTATGGGCATGAACGCGTCTCGCTCTCCTCAGCGCAGTGAGCGCGCACACAGCTATCGGCTATCGGCTACTCTGGCTATAGCCGGCTAACCTACCCTACTGTCGGCGTCGGCGTCGTCGTCGCGTCGGTCGGTCGCGCTGTCGCGTCGGTCGCGAATACCGCTCAGCTGCTCGGCAATCGTATGAACCCGAAGGTGAACTCTCACGCACAAATCGAGTTTCTCTGTACGTGTGTGTGCGCGGAATGCTAAAATAGGCGCGCCGTCGTTGCTTAGCAACGGGGCGACCGAACGACCTGTCAACGTTCTCGCGTAGGTACAGTCGAGTATTCTTCCTTAATCAAGTATTGTTTCGATTATTTAAAAAAACCTGCCAAGTACGTGTCGGACCACGCACAATGAAAGGTTCCGTAAATGGGATTAATTTATCCCAAGAACAAACTTAAATTGTAGTTGAAACACTTTTTCTCACATAGGGAATGTATGGGAGATCATGTTTTTCAAACTGCAAATTTTAGTTGGTTGATTATTACTCCTTAACCTGTACAGCCTACTTAGCTCTGATAGTTTTCCTTTTAATTTCGTTATATACTACTGCTGTGAATTTTTTCATAAATCCAAGTACAACCATTTAGCTGGCAGGCGGGGGACACACACTTGACTCTAACAAAAAATTTCAGTTAAAAGCTTAATATATCGCAAACGGACCCCAGATCCTAAAATGGTTTTGACAAACTCACAATATTTTTAAACGACCTTTCTAACGATACCCATGGGGTTGATGAGAAAAAAAAAACATCCCCACTTTACATGTAGGGGAGGTACCCCAAAAAAAAAAAGATTATTATGTAGGTATACATAAATGCCAAATTACAGCTTTCTAGTACTAACCGTCTCTGAGCTAAGCCGCGGACAGACAGACGGACATGGCGAAACTAAGGGTTCCTTGTTTACTACGGAGCCCTAAAAAGATTAAACTGTTTTAAAATTTCGTTCGTGTCTTTGTTACTGTTTTCGTTTTATTTTTAATTAAGGATAGGTTTTCCTAATGTGTTATCTTATTAGTAGGTAATTGGTGAGGTTTTTATTTATAAGTGTTTGTTGTGTTTTATTATTGTAGGTTAGGTTTTCTTATTGTCGTGTCAGGTTATTACCTAATTATTATTTTGGTCTGAGTCAATCAAACCAATCAAAAATTAAAGTCAATTGGGTATTTGTATTGTAAAATTGTAAGTTTGTAAGTATTGTGTTGCATTTTATTTGTGGATCTGGTTTTTCTCAGTAAGTGGGATATTATTTTTATTCCGTTGATTTTGAATAAAATTTTGAAAACGTTTTAAACACGACTATACCATGCGAGCGCATATTACCTACCTAGCGAGAGAAATGTGCGTGCGTCTCGCTCGCACGTACAACTTTCATTCATGCGCGATCGTAGCCTACGCCGTTTACTATCTCCAATTTTGGCTATTATTAGTTTTACGCACGGGTCGTAGGATGGATAGTTTTCATGATTTTTTGACTGGACTGGACTGTTTGCTTGAGCCTGTCTAGGTCATCTTTGGTCTCAGTGCTGATTATGAGTCCCCCTTTTCCAACTTTGCGTACCTACACCTCGTACTTTCAGCTTCATTTCTCCAGGGCATATAATTTTTTGGACCATGTTCTTGGTTTCGACACTGGTCTATGAGTTGTCACTGGGATAAATGGCCACGGAGCTAAGAGTATTAGGAGGAACAAAAGTTTTGGACCCATTCTTCACCACAGCTGCAAAAGATGTAGAAGTTGTTTCCTGCTCCGTACAGGACTCCTGAATCGTCCGGTTCATCTCCATTAGACAGTCTGATAGGTGTCGAGCTTCGGTCATGGTTTTAAGGGAGGTATGGGTTTGTATGGCTTTTTGTTTTAGTGACTGGTATTGAACAGCCATTTGCGAAACTCCATGTCCAATTTTCCGGCAAAGATTGTTTATTTATAACTTCTGATCAGCATTTAGCTTTCCCTCAGAAGAAATAGCACAAACCTCATTCAAATACTGCTCAATAGACCCCATCCAGTTCTGAATCTCCGGAGTGGACACAACTACAACTTTCTCATCTTGGACCTGTCTTGGTTGTCGGGGCGATGTCGGTGCTGGTGTCGGTGTCGGTGCAGGGCTGCGTCGCATCATCGAGCTCCGATTAAAAGGGCTGCCATCCATGTTTCAGTTTATAAAAATATATTATTCAGTTCATTATTTTAACTTATCACTATACCTAATGTTTATTTGTATAACACGCTAATACACTGAAACTAGGTCACTATTTATGCAAGCGTTAATTTATTTTATTGATATTATGCATTGATGAGCACGTGTGCATGCGTTGAATGCAAGATATCGTGTTAATCTAACACGATAATAAATAATAACTATGATAATGATTCGCAATGTGCGAATTCGCACAGCTTAGGATTGACACTTGTCGCAGGACGTAAGTACGGTGAGTTCAAATCTTTCATTTATATGTCTGGTTAAAGACTATAAGACAAAAAGACTTGTGATTGAGCTGCTCCAATTTTTACTCAATGAATGTTTCAACCTTTATTGTCCCACTGCTGGGCAAAGTCTCCTCCACAGCATTCCACTCTTCCCTGTGTGTTCCCTCCTGCGGCTAATTTCCCATAAAGCCTCTAAACTCTAAGTTATCGCGCCAACATTTACTCTACCTCCGTCTTGGCCTCCCTCGGCGACGACGCCCGTCTGGTTCCCACTGAGTGACATCTCTGGTCCATCTGAGACTTTCTTAATTTCTGACTTTTTTACTATTTTTCGGGTTCCGAACCTCAAAAGGAAAAAACGGAACCCGTATAGGATTTATTTATTTATTTATTTAAATAGAACGGCCGAAGCCAATTACACTATTTAAACATAATTTATTGAACACAGTCATGCATTCTTCTCACAAAAATTCAAACATTCTGGCAGCATCATCTTCCATTCATCCGCAAACATATCAATATCTGTGTTTGAGTTCAGGAGAGCGTTAATAGCGGCTAATGTCCGAGGAATAGGTGACTTGGAGTGTGCAACAGTACGGCAAGTTGGAACAGCCAGTAAGCGGTGTTTCCTGCCACGACTGTAATTGTCTGGGACAAATAGATTGCAGATTTTGTTATGCAGATCAGGAACATCAATAATCCCCCTAAGAATTTTAAATAATACAGCCATCTGATCGCGCGACCGTCTTACTTCTAGAGAATAGAAAAACAGGAATTTAGTGGGATACAAGAGAGGATAAAACCCGTACAAGTGCTTGTAAAGGTATCTAAGGAATGCTTTCTGAACTTTTTCCAAAGCTAACGCATACTGCTTCTCAAAAGGGTTCCATACGCACGCACTAGACTCGAGTTTGCTACGGACCAATGCCCCAAAAACAAGCTTGATAACGTGGGGGTTGTGAAAGTCACGACAGTTCCTTAAAACAAAGCCAGGGCGCCTAAAGGACTCCTTTGCAGTTGATGTGATGTGGTCGTGAAAAGTGAGCTTACGGTCGAATATGACTCCCAGGTCTTTCATGGAATCAGTTCTTGTAATTGCATCACCATTCAGTTTGTATAGAAACTTGACTGGGCGCCGCATTCGACCGAAAGACATCACGTAGCATTTTGATTTATTAAATTCCATTTTATTTTCTAAATATCAGGATCACTTCGATTTCCGTCTGTCCGTGTGTCTGGCTGTCAGTCTGTCAAGACCCATTTTCTCAGGAACGCGTTGAAGAAATTTATATCAAATAAGTAGGTCTACGGTCTCTTGGAGCTCAAAACCACACACCACAGATCTGGAGAATGGAGAATCTGGATTTTGTCACGTTAGGCATTACGAAAGTGAGCAAGTAATACCCAAACATAACTCGTGCCTGCGCCATACACCTGGCCTAGCCGGCCTGGCCTAGCCGGCCTGGCCTAGCCGGCCTGGCCTGGTCTGACCATCCAGAGTCCAGATGGAAATTAACGCCAGCTTCTGCTAGTAGTAAACATTCCTAACTCGCTAACAGGATAGAGATTTAATTTAATTTAATAGGTACATCACCAATGATTTTCCCTCGATCAAGGTAAACTCTAATGGTAAGTGGTACCTATAATTTAAATACATATTTTATACCATTAGGGTCAAGTGAATCAATTCTTCTTCATGTAAGGTGGAAAACAACTTCCTTTAACTTTCAACTGTTTGATGTTTTAGACAATTGGTTACATCGAAAGGTTTGATAATTTTAGATACCCAATGGAATAGCAATGAAGGACATTCAATGTTGAGAGTTTGGAGAAAAGTAATATTTTGTGACGAGTGCTGGCAATTTTAATGAATTTTAAAAAATTCAAAAAAATTGGGTTTTCTCGTTTCGCAGAATTTTCGCCTAGGCTCTATGGGGTGCTAAATTGTTGCAAATGCCACACTACCACGTCCTGGAAGGAATACGTCAAATTACAAGTCACCCTCTGTACAGGGCATAATATTTTCTGGATATGAAACCCAGAAAATATAGTTGATTTATTATAACAGGTTAACAGATTTGTGTATACCTAAATAATACTTTATTATAACAGATTTGTGTAAACCTAAATAATAATTTATTATAACAGGTTTGTGTAAACCTAAATAATACTTTATTATAACAGGTTTGTGTAAGCAATCACCGGTGTCGCGTCGCGTTGTCGGTAATCTACACAGAACACAAAGTGATGAGAACAATTCGTTCGGTTTAAGTATATTCATCTTGTTTTGTTGTGTAAAAAAAGCACGGCAGTAAGCTCAACCAACCATTGTATAAATTGCACACACAGTACACATTTACTAATAAAGTTTACCGAAAATTTGGTTGAACACACCAAAATGTTGATAACAGAAACTAGATATTTTTACTAACTTTTACAAAAAGAATAGTTGTCACGTATACTAATATAGGTACTGGAACTTGGCAACATTCTGGTAAATGAAACTAGACTTTTTTCTCTGTGTGGGCATTACACCGCGCTGAGGGGTAATTCCCGTCATTTTTAAGAACGTTCTCATTCTAATCTCGTTCGCAATCTGCCAAAAATACAATCAATTTACCAACATTTTTGACAGATTGCGACTTGAATGTGAATGATTGAGAATTGGCCTTCTAGGGTATACATGACTGTCATCGAGGGTCTGATAATGGAGACGAAAGGCTTGAGGTTCTTATTAGAACGTTCATGTTCCGTCGCAGGAACATCAAGCATATTTTTATTTCACAAATCGATCCCCGATTTGTGATAGTGCAGTTGTGCAAGGCTATCGGGGCTGGAAATGTTTTCTGTTTTTATACCATTGTGAACAATGCATTAGATTGAAGTGCGTCGGTATCGGCAGCGCGCTCTTGGCGCTCCGTGCCCAACCTTCACCCAACAGCTGCAGCGCAGAGCAGACGCGCGGCGGCCACGGACACGACCTCGGCCGCGGCCACGGACGAGGCCAAGTTGCCGGTGGCGGCGTACTACTTACTGTGAACTGTCACTGCTGCCGGGCGGGAGCAGCCCGTGCGAGTAGGTCAGCAGAGTGGCGCGCGCTCCCGCCACTTTGTTTATTTATAAATCCCGTTGTCATTGTCAGGGCAGCAGCGACGCGCCCGCACCGCCCCTGCGCCCGCGCCCGTGTATATAATTACCACAACTTTACAAACGTACCTACTCACCGCCCTGTTCAATTGATCAAATCGAGTTATTTATACGCCGCGTGGTGTCGTGGTCGTACTATCAGATAGGTGAATACCGTGAATTCGTGACTGTTTTCAGTAAAGGCATTGGTTAATCAAATAATACCAAAACACTTTGGTACCGTCCATCACTTCTCTTACGTCACCACTCACCAGTCACTAAATCTAGAATAGGTACCTACTAACCATAATCGGCCTATAATGTTCCCACTGCTGGGACACAGGCCTCCTCTATGTAAGAAGGAGTGGGCCGTAATCCACTACGCGGGCCCAGTGCGGGTTGGTGGATATCGCACTTCTTCGAATTTTTAGTTTTATGACATCACGATGTTATCCTTTACAAAATTAAATACTTATTACATGTTAATTTTAAAATCATTTCCTATTTTACGCCATTGGGGAATGAATTTACAAACACCCTGAAACCCATTTTTTTTTACCGTAAGTAATAAACTAAATGGGTTTCAAAAGAAAAATAATGTCGATTGAATTAAACTCATTGTTATATGTGACATACTATGTTTGCCCTACCTCACCGTGCATGAATTATTTTAACTCCTTTACTTTTTCTTTTATAAATTTAAAAATCCAGATATGAGTTCTAGGATAAAGTCGGTTTATAGGTAATGTATCTGTGTTACTAGCCAGTTTTAAATAAATAAAATGCTTTATGCCGGGGATATAATGGGGAATGAATTTACAAACACCCTGAAACCCATTTTTTTTTTACCGTAAGTAAAAAACTAAATGAATCTTTTTGAGGATCGTTTTAGCGAAAACAAATAGCTTATTTGTGACATATGTACTATGTTTGCCCTACCTCACCGTGGTCCGTGCATGAATTGTTTTAGTCGACTCTCGGTATTTGGTCTGTACATCTAGTAGCATTCTCCTTTGTGTGCGTACATTATTAAACATTACGTCATTAATAATACTTTGCTGGTCGTTGAGGGTTGCTTGGATTTGCTTCTTAAATGGATTTTTACTAAGAAAAAGAATGTCGATTGAATTAAACTCATTGTTATGTCTCAACGAATCGATGAACTGGTGAACGCGAGCCAGCGTTGGATTTAGGCGAGTAGCAAATATACGTCGAGTGCGTATCTCACCTACATGAACTGCCGACGTATTCTGTATACCTACCAAAAACTCACCGTGAAGACTTAGGTGAAGTGAGCTGTCAATAGTGTCAATCTCTAGCATTAGGTGGAATGACAGCTCACTCCACGCTCACTTCACTTAAGTTTTCACGGTGAGATGGTTACAGAATAGCACTACAGCCAGTCGATTCTGTAAAAATATCACCGTGAAACTTAGGTAAAGTGAGCTGTTACTGTCACAAATCGACCGGCAGGATGCTAGGGATTAGCACTATTGACAGCTCACTTCACCTAAGTTTATTTTTACAGAATCGACCGGCAGTTCGAGGAACTAGGTAACACAGACTCCTAAATAAGCCCGGACAATCAAAATGATTGCGGCTCACATTGAACAGAGTGCTTATCCCTTATTTAAGAAATGCTGGGTTTCCCATACACACTTTCACGCCGTATATAAGCCCTATAATTATCCCTTAGGATTATTTGTGAAACAAAAAGTAAGTAGCCTATGTCCTTCCCCAGGATAGCATCTCATCTTGGGGAACGACATATTATGCCATGTACTTTCTTCTCCTTGCGAAATCCGTTCAATGGTGTAGGTAGGCGTGAAAATGTAACAGAGACAGACAGAGTTAAGCCTCGTGCAGACTGGTGCGACGCGACAGCGCGACGCGACTCTAACAAAACAATTTCTAAGAAAACTTCACGGTAGAAAATTTACCGAAATAAAATAAAAAGCCTTAAATTTCTTACAAAAAAAAACAAAATTTTACAATAAAATAAACATCCATTAACCGTATGGTTGCAGGGCGTTCCTACATTGGATCTTTCGGATTTTAGGCTACGAACGACCTGCACCCATACGTTTAATGGATGAAAAGTATTTTATATCAAATTTAGTACTTATGTACGTTAAAAAAAATATTCGCGAGCGGTTCGTAAAAAAAATCCTGGTTAGACTATGATTACCTACTTAATAAAAAATTAAAACATGACTTTTTTTTTTAATTGCGGTCATTTGTTTAAAGAATAAATACCAATCGAAGGTATGAAGCCTATCTATATATATAATAAAATATAAGTCAATATAAATACTAATCGGAGGTACGAAGCCTATCTATATGTATACCTATATAATAAAATATAAAATAAAATCTTTTTAAAAACCAGCTTTTGATGAACTAAAAAGTACTATACAAAAACTTACGTAAACATAGAACTTTAATATTTTCTTAAGGGGGGTGCGCTAAGGTAGCCCGCGAGATTCAAATTTTCTTTCGTTTTTTGCATTTTGCAGGTCAGTGTCAGGTTGTATGTTTATTAAAGTTTGTTAAGTTATTGTTTTGTAAAGTTATTAAATTTTGGTCTCGTCTGCCGTGACGCCACCGCGCACTTACGTACCAGTAATTACCTCCGTGTTTTTAATTCCAAAACTAAGTAAAAAGTGCTTATTACAGCGACAAAACTATACAGTTGTATCCTACAATAAACGAGTGACAAACTAAGTGCAAAATAACAGTGAAACAAGTAGGTAAAGAAACTAACTCAGTGTGGAAACAATTTTAATATCGTAACGAACTAAAATTTTTAAAACGTGTTAATTTTTTGGACTTTGAACTCATTATATACACAAAGGAATCACGTACACCGATGCGCAGCAAAGCACCCACGTATTTCAAGCAATATTATAATTGTTCGCTTGGCACTGTGGAGTAGTGTAGTAGCAAGTGTAGCACTGTGTAGTAGCAAGTTCCACTTCAACAATGACTATTTTCACTTTCTCTTATATTTGTTATTCGCGTTTATGCACGCATTCAATATTATTTTGTATATCTGTTTTATTTCTATTTTGTTATCAATAACATTTTAATGTCAATTTACGTAACAGTTAAACTACAAATACAACAAATACATTTTACACACTTAGACAGTTACACTGAAGCTAACAACTATAATTACATCATCAAGCTGTATTGCAGTTTGATGCCTGGCAATTCTTTCATATCTTATTATTTCCTTTCACAAACACCGTTGCTGTATTACAAAAAGTCCTCTATCAGACTAATTACAAATTTTCAAATAGCCCAACTAAATCCCGTATTTCGTATTTTGTACTCAATTTTACCGTTAACAAATGGCTAATTTAAACCAAATTTCCAAGGAATTGGATAACATCTCGGTCGCTCAATCCTTCCTATGCTCACCTGAAAAATGCTCTGAATTAGTCCCGATGCTCAACAATAACTTAAAAATCGTTCATATTAACATTAGAAGCATTAATAAAAATTTAGATCAATTTCTAACTATGATTTCTTCAACGAAAATTGAGTTTGATGTAATAGTTCTGACAGAGTGTTGGTTGCAGGTTTCTGGACCTTTACCCATTTTACATGGTTATTCATCGTTCGCTACAATATTTAACTCTCACCGCCACTCTCGGACTACTTCCTGCGCACTCTCTACCGACCAGAGTTAACAACTGTCTAGATCATATAATGCTTAAATCTAAGAAGATTTCTACTGTGCTAGTCCTAGACTCTCACATTACTGATCATCAGCCTATTTGTTTATTTCTGCCCCTCAAATCCGGTTCGGGATGGAATGGACAAAGAACATCATCACAGTATAATTATGAAGCTATTCGTAAAGAACTGGACAACACTGACTTCAGCCCCATCTTAGATTGTACAAACGTCGATCAAGCAACTAACCTGTCAATTGATAATATACAACGTGTGATTACTAATCACACCCGAATAACCAGAACACTTAAAAAATGCAGGGTTCTAAAACCGTGGATGAGCACCGGCCTGGTTCGTTGTCTAAGAAACCGAGATAGAATGCATGTAGAAGTCAGGAAAAAGCCTGACGACTCCATACTTAAAGTAACATACACACGGTATAGAAACTTTTGTAATACCTTAATAAGAAAGTTGAAGCGAGCATTTGAAAAGGAAGAATTTCTAAAAGCCAAAAATAATCCTAAGGCAACATGGAAAGTGATTAAATCTATCACGAATTCTAATGTTCAAACCCGATCTCCTCGTGAACTTCTGCGTGATTCAGTTAACGTTAAAACATCAGCAAACAAAGTCAACGGGTTCCTTGTCAATATAGGTACGAACCTAGCTTCAAAAATTGGGGCCAGCACCATCACCACTGCTGTAGCACCCCCACCCAGTCAATTATCTAACTATCTTGTTATCCTCCCTGTGGATGAGGAACAAGTAGGTAGAATTATCCATAACCTCCGTAGTGACTGCGCTACAGGATGGGATAATATTCCAACCAGAGTTATCAAGAGTTCTCGTACAACCTTAACTCCCATAGTCACTCATATTTGTAACTTGTCCATAGAGTCTGGAAACTTCCCGGAAGCTTTTAAGAGAGCCGTCGTGCATCCTATATATAAAAGCGGGGGCAGAGACAAAGTCACAAACTATAGACCTATTTCTGTTCTGAGTGCACTTTCAAAAATTCTGGAGAGAATTTTGAACAATTGCTTAGTCAGCTTTCTGGAAAAACACAAGTTAATAGCTCAAAACCAGTACGGCTTCAGATCTGGAATTTGTACAGAGGATGCCGTTGCTGCCTTCACTAACAGTCTGGTAAGCCAACTAGATAATAAACTGAACTGCTATGGCATCTTCTTAGACTTAACCAAAGCTTTTGACACGGTCTCTGTCCCTCGACTTATTTCAAAGATAGAAAGCTTAGGAATGCGTGGAATAACTCTCAAATTTTTAAAGACTACCTCTGTGATATATCCCAGTGTGTTCTCATTGATTCAGTCACCAGTTCATATGAAAAGCTCACCTATGGCATCCCACAAGGTAGTATATTAGGACCGACACTTTTCCAAATATACATCAATGATTTATGCAAGCTCTCCATCTCTAATTGCGAAATTTTCTCTTATGCAGACGATACGGCACTTCTAGTGTTTGACAAAAACTGGGAGCAAGCCAGAGATAGAGCAGAATACTCGCTTCGGTTAATAATGGAATGGCTGTCAACTAACTTGCTGACGTTAAATTTAGATAAGACAAAACTAATCAGATTCTACCGCCCACAATCAGTAACCCCATCCTCTTTCTCTCATAAAATTAAAGCTCACACTTGTCCCCCTCATCAGTCAGTAGGTTGTAACTGTCTTGCTCTCAGCACAGTCCCCAATATTAAGTACCTGGGCGTGATTATTGACGAAAACCTTAACTGGCGCGCACATATAGAGGCACTCTGCACTAGAGTTCGAAGATTAATATATATTTTTGTAAAGATTGCACCTGAATGCAAACTTTTCTCTGGTAGACCGTTACCATAGCAACGGGAAAAATATGTTTGTCACAATCCTTTCTGACACAATAAAATACGATTGTATTCATATTCAGTGAACTTTATTTAAAAGATATAAAATACATATATCTTCACAAAAATACATATATCTTCACATGGTAGCAGAGCGTTCCAAAATGAATACATAATCGAAAAACAAATAAAATAAAAGCAAAGAAGATGTCGAACAGAATTGAAGCCTTAAATAAAGAAAACTATGACACATGGGCAATACAGGCCAAAGCCGTTCTGGTGAAAGGAAAATTGTGGAAATATGCAGAGCAACAAATTGACTTGACGAATGCAGCCGAGTCGGATATTGAAGGAAACTTGCTGGCTATCAGTGAGTTAATCCTTATAATATCGCCGTCCGAACTCAAACAAATAAAAAGCTGCAAAACAGCTCATGAAATTTGGATAAAGCTAAACGAAACTTACGCTAGCAAATGTCCTGCGAGGAAAGCAGCGCTACTGAAGCAACTTATTTTGGCAAAATATGAGAAAGGAAACGACATCAGGGAACATCTAAACAACTTTATGGACGTTGTAGACAAACTAGAACAAATGAATGTCGCGATACATGAAGATTTACTAACTATTATGATGCTGTACAGTCTTTCCTCAGAATTTGAAACCTTTAGAATTGCAATAGAATCCCGTGATAAACTTCCGAAACCGGATGAACTAAAAATAAAAATCATAGAAGAATTTCAAGCACGGAAAAACACTCATGGAACCCAGCCGAGTACAAGTTCAAGCGAACAAGAATCGTTCTATGCAAAAACAAACTTTTACTGCAAAATATGCAACAAAAAGGGGCATATGACTAAGAACTGCTGGAAAAATTACAAAAATAAAATCAAGAATAATCCCAATAATAATAAAGGGAATAGAGATAACCAAAAGGAATTCAATACCTTAGCATTATTAGCAAAAGATGAAGCATTCCAGAAACAATGGATTTTGGACAGTGGATGCACATCCCATATGTGCCATAGCAAAAATTATTTCAGTGAAATAGAACAAACGAATAAAACACTGAAATTAGCTTCAAAAGATCACAATACAAACATACTGGGAAAAGGAAGAGTAGAGATTTATTTCTTTATTTGTATTTAGTAAGATAAATACAAATAAAGAAATAAATCTACATAATACCCTGTTCATTCCAGATCTTTGTACTAATCTTCTATCTATTGGGAAGATAGCAGATGCTGGTAATACAGTACTCTTCAAAAAGGATATAGCAACAGTAAAAAATCCAAAGTATGGTATTGTGATGAAAGCCAAGAGAACTGAAGATGGTCTCTATGCGATTTTTCCCAAGACTGTGATAAACGCAAAAGATGAAAAAGTCAATTTTGCTAATTATAATAATTTTTCTGAATGGCATTCAAAGCTGGGACATATGAACTATATGGATATGAAACTAGCACTTAAGAATGAAAGTTTGATTGGACTTGATTTCAAAATAAATGAACAACCGGAAGAATGTGAAGTTTGCGTTAAAGCCAAAATGAAAGCTACGATCGGGAAACCAAGAACTGAACCTCGCACTTCTGAACCACTTCAGATTATACACAGTGATGTGTGTGGTCCGATACCAAAAGCTTCGTGTGCCGGAAACAAATACTTCGTCACATTTATTGACGACTTCACCAGATATAGTCGGGTATTTGGCTTAAAGACTAAAAATGAAGTAATAGATATGTTCAAAGTCTATAAAGCTGAAGTAGAGAACTTCATGGAAAAGAAAATTAAATGCTTACAATCCGATAACGGTACGGAATATTGTAACAATGAGTTCAACAATTTCTTAAAAGAAAATGGGATAACCAGAAGATTATCTGCACCTTATACATCGCATCAAAACGGAATTGCGGAAAGGAAAAACAGGACTTTATTGGAAAAAGCAAGGAGCCTAATGATTGAGTCTAACGCACCTATGTATCTGTGGGGTGAAGCCATCTACACAGCAAACTATCTATCAAACAGAAGTCCAAACAACGTAATTGGAAATGCAACACCATTTGAAAAATGGGTTGGCAGAAAACCATGCGTTGCGCACCTTAATAGATTTGGAGCAAAGGCATTTGTTCTCGTAAAAGGAAGACAAAACTTAAATAAGTTTGATGCCAAAGCAATACCTGGAGTCTTCATTGGATACTCTGAAATATCCAAGGCTTTCCGGATTTGGGTACCATCAACGCAAAAAGTAATGGTAACCAAAGATGTAAATATAATGAAGAAATTCTACTACGACATAAAAGAAGAAGAGAATCTTAGTAAAAATAACAAAGATGAAACAAGAAAAGAAAACGAATATGTCGAGATTGAATTTGTAGAAGATAATATAAATAAAGAAATACAAAAATATCAAGACACAGAAGAAGACATTTGGGCTGAAGCAGAAATGCAAACAGGAACTAATAATAATTCAACTTCTGAAGAAAATGAAATTCATTCCGCAGAAGAAGAAGAACTTCCAATGCCACCTCAGAATGAAATCACCGAAGAGCCACCACAAACCAGAGCTTTGCGTGATCATTCATCAATACGCAGGCCCATACGCTTTGATGATTTTGTGATGAACGCTGTGGCAGAATTAGAAGACAGTTATACTGAGCCCAAAACATATAAGGAAGCAATGTTATCGGAAAATAGAGAAAAATGGGAGGAAGCTATGCAAAGCGAGATGAATTCACTACAGAAAAATAATACCTGGAAATTTGCCGTATTACCAAAAGGTAGAAAAGCTTTGCCAAGCAAATGGATATACAAAATAAAGAGAAACCCTGATGGAACCATAGAACGCTACAAGGCGAGACTAGTCATCAAAGGTTTCTCTCAACGTGAAGGTATTGACTATGATAAAACCTTTAGTCCAGTTGCACGACTTACAACCATCAGAGCAATACTGGGAATTGCAGCTAACGAAAATCTGAATTTACAACAATTCGATGTCACAACTGCATTCCTGAACGGTACAGTGGAAGAAGAAATTTATATGACACCACCGAATGGACTTGAAGTACCTAAAGGAAAAGTATGTCGACTTTTGAGAAGCCTCTACGGCTTAAAACAGGCACCTCGATGCTGGAATGAGTGCATACATAAATTTCTGATAGACGCCAAATTTCAGAGAAGTGAGGCAGATCCTTGCTTGTATGTAAGAATCAAGGGAAACTCAAAAGTTATTGTAGGACTTTATGTCGATGACGGCTTGGTAGCTTCCACTGACGGCGCTGGTCAAGAGTTTTTAAAAGAACTCGAAAGCAAATTCAAGATAACAACGAAGCCAGCGTCTTATTTCCTTGGTATGGAAATAAATAAAAACAAAGATGGGACAATAAACTTAAGCCAAACAGCCTATGCTAAAAAGGTCTTAAAACGATTCGGCATGGAAAACTGCAAACCAGTTACATCTCCGACAGTAAAGATGCCAAAAATGGAAGAGAAAAATGAAAATGAAGACATAAAATTTCCATATCGAAATTGTGTCGGAGCACTGGCTTACCTGATGGTCGCAACAAGACCCGACATCTGTTATGCAGTGTCTGTCGCATCAAGGCATTTAGAAAAACCTAGTAAGGGGGATATTGTGGCTGTAAAGCGAATTCTTCGTTTTCTTAAAGGAACTCTCGATAAAGGTCTAACATTTTATCCAGTGAGTAAATCTAAAGCAGCTGAGTTATTATGCTACTCAGATGCCGATCATGGAGGAGATCCAGAGACTGGGCACTCCACCACTGGCATGGTGTGCCTTTACGCCGGCACGGCAATTGCCTGGAAGAGTCGGAAACAAACTTCAGTTGCTTTGTCAACAACAGAGGCTGAACTTGTTGCAGCAAGCGAAACCACACAAGAAATAGTGTGGTTGAAGAAGCTTTTGGCAGACCTATCTAACACAGAATGTTTAAAAGTTACTCTATGTATTGATAATGAGTCTGCTGTGAAATTATCACATAATCCGCCTTATGAGTGTCACCGTCGAACAAAGCATATTAATTTGAAACACTTCTACATTAGAGAATGTGTATCAAAAGGAGAACTAGTTGTTAAGCAAGTTACAGCACAAGTGCAACTAGCAGACATGTTTACAAAACCTCTATACGGACCAAGATTTAACGACCTGTCTCGTGGAATTGGTCTTCGAACAAATTCTTAAAAGAAGTGTGGGTGTAAAGATTGCACCTGAATGCAAACTTTTCTCTGGTAGACCGTTACCATAGCAACGGGAAAAATATGTTTGTCACAATCCTTTCTGACACAATAAAATACGATTGTATTCATATTCAGTGAACTTTATTTAAAAGATATAAAATATACATATATCTTCACAATTTTTTTTAAACTCAGGCACTCCGCCAATTCTGAAACTCTGACTCTCGTGTACCTCAGCCTTTGTCAGTCTATCATTATGTACTGCATCCCGGTGTGGGGCGGTACTTACAAAACCGCAATGCTACCTGTAGAACGTGCACAACGGGCGGTTCTTAAAGTGATGCTTTTTAGACCTAGAAACTACCCTACTGATCAGTTATATTCTGAGGCCGAAGTTCTCACAGTAAGGCAACTATATGTCCTTCGTTCAGTCCTGCGAAGACACTCCAACCTTCCGTTAGATAAAAATCTACTCCTAAGACGCCACGGTTTCCCTATTTGTAAAACAAACCCCTGTCGTTTTGCATTTACAAGTCGACAATTGTTGGCTCAAAGTTCACTCATGTATAATAAAATAAACAAAATTATTCCGCTGTACAGACATACCTTACATGAAGTTAAAAATAAATTAAGAGCATGGCTCTTATCCTTAAATTATGATGAAACAGAAAATATATTGGCTATTCAATCATAACTTTATCAAACCTACATTGAAAGAAAGCTCATACACTAACACTTCACATACACACCTCCCTACACACAAACTACACTCATATACACACTCCTAGATACACAACCACATTCACTCCATTTGCTGTGTTAACAACCACTGTAAGCAAATAGAAAAGTCACGGTTGTATTATATAAACTGAAGCCGCAAAATCTCCGACTCCTAAGATACAGGTCTGCGTACCTAGTTTAGGAGCCCGGAAAGCTGACAAAAATTTTAAACTTGGTAGTACAACCCACTGTTTCCATAATGATGCTATGTACTGTGTTGTTGTTTTTATGTAAGTACTAATAAACCTATTATTATTATTATTATTTAAATGTCTTAGACAAATCTCGGGACCCTGGGGTCCCGGACCTTTGGAAGGCGTACGAGGAGCCGAAGCCAACTCGCAGAGGCCCGTTAGGCGTTTTTAATGAATTGATTATTATTAAAATATGATTCGCGACCGTAATAAATATCGCTTTACATAATTATAATCATTACAATCAGCAATACAACTCCAAGGGTTAGCATAATCGGCAAATGTCATGATTTCATGAAATAGTCATTCAATGGGATTACATGAACTTAGAGAGTTGTATTGATAATTTTTATGATTATTAATTCTATAAATAAACATTTGATACGGCCGCGTATAATTAGATCAACATAGAACATGATACTGACCTGCAAATTGCAAAAATAGTAAGAAAATTTGAATTTCGCGGGCTGCCTTGACGCTTTCGTCTAAAGCTTGACGCTTATCTTCAAGTTTAGTGTAAGAAGGACATTTACGCCTCAAGCTTTTAAGAAAATATTAAAGTTCTATGTTTACGTAAGTTTTATTTAGTACTTTTTAGTTCATTAAAAGCTTATTTTAAAAAGATTTTTACTTGTGTTTTATTTTGTATATTTCAGCATTAGGATTTGCTTAAATATCTGTTCTATCACCAGATATCAAACAAGCCCAACACTATTTTTAGTTCCACAGTTTAATATTCGAGTTATCTTTTTGTACACACTGTTTCTGTGACAATTATATCTACTTGTCCTTTTTTTTTTGTATTTCCACCTTCCGGCTCCATTATCAGTCCCTGAACACCAGCCAGTGTAAGCACTTGTCAATACATATCCAATGAGACCAAACACGATGGTGCTATATTCATATTGTTTGATTGATGTTTTTCCACGCCCACCTCCCGTATCTATCATCAGACTCTGAACACCACCTAGAATCTAAGCATTTGTTAATACATAACCAATGAGTCTAAACACGATGGTGCTATCTTGTTTGATTCAGGAGTTCCTATGGCCGCTTTCCGGCTCGATTATCAGACCCTGAACACCACCTAGTGTCAAAGCAATTGTTAATATATAACCAATGAGTCCAAACACGATCGTGCTATGTTGTTTAATTGAGAAGTTCCTATGGCCAACTTCCGGGTCCATCGTCAGATCAGCTCCACGGTATATTTTGGGTAGGTGTGGGTAGGTGTGGGTAGGTGTGGGTAGGTGTAGGTAGGTATAGGTAGGTGTAGGTAGAAGTCGATACTAGTAATTTGCATCCATCTGTTTATTAAGAAGTCTTATATCAAAATAAGCGCTATTTCATGCCGAACACGATGATGTAACAAACAAACCCACTTTCGCATTTATAATATTAGTTAGGAAGATAGGATTCTATTTTAAAATTTCGGTATTCTGTTTAAAAAGTATGTCTCACTCGCGATATGTTTTGTAACATACTAAATTTGATATAAAATATTTTTCATCCATTAAACGTATGGTTGCAGGTCGTTCCTATATTGGATCTTTCGGATCTTAGGCTATAAGTATATTATTTCATCCAAATCGGTCCACTCCACTCTAGTAAAAGTTCCTTTTCAATTGAAAAGTTAAGTTGGTCTTTCAATCCGTAGCCTAATTACGTAATACACGATCAATCAGAATCTGAATAGTTTTGAAGCAAAATGTTAATGCATTGCTTCATAATTCGAAAAAAAAAATGCTCAATAACGTAAATAACGCAATGAATGTTATTGAACGGTCAAAATGAAACAGATTAGTCGTAATCATTTACGAAAACGTATTGCGTAATTAGTTAGCCGGATTTGGAAATTCGGGCAGCAAGCATAGCTTTGAGACAGAACTCTCAGGGCGCGACTCCTGCTCACACTTGTCCGCACATTTTAAATATCATCTATCATTCTAAATAAACTACAGCAAACTTGTCATTTAAAGGTGTGCACAGCACTTACATAATTGACCTATTTATAATGAAAGTGATAAAAATAATAATAAAATCATTAAGTAAGTTAAAAATAATAAAATCATAAGAAATGCTGACTTTCCCATACAAACTTTTATCCCCTATAACACCCTTTTAGGATTATTTAGGAGACAAAAAATACCCTTAGATGTCCTTTTCCAGGATGCCATCTATCTCCTCGCCAAATTTTATCGAAATCCGTTCAGTGGTTTAGGCGTGAAAACAAAACATACAGACAGACAGAAAGACCGAGTTACTTTCGAATTTATAATAATTACATTATTATAATATAATTACAATAATTATAATATTATTATAATTACAATTATAATTACCCCACCGCCGTATCTCTACGTTGACGTCGCGTTGGGGCTTGCGCGCTCCAAACTCTAGGTCTGTGCCGGTAGAGTTTACTTTGCCGTAATTCATATAAATTATATTTTTAAATATTAGAATAAAAGAATACAAAAACATTTAAAAATATAAAAAATAGTAGCCCACCGTTATCGGGAACAGGGTCCAAGCTACCGGCGGTCAGGGATCCAGAGAGAGGAACCTCTTGAGCTGTGTCCAGAAGTACCGCTTCCTGACCCAACTAGCAAAACAGTCGAATAACGAATGGGTTATTCAGCTACAGATTGAATAAATGTTGAGTAGTTGTTAAGTAGTACCCACAATGTAGTGTAAAATCGTTTATTACGACTTTTTAGCATTTTTCGCTTTTAAGTGCTTTAATCGTGTCGTATAAACGTTTACTCGATATTCTTATAGTGCATTTATTCAACAGTCATATAGTAGCGACCATTTCTCGTTTATACCACATTCAGTGCAGTAGGTTATAACGCTATTTAAAGTTGTCGATTCACAAGTTTCATGTTTAAGAAGCTACTATATGGCTGCTACTCGGCATTACTATATTATGTAGAGCAAATTCGCCGAATAAAAGCTACCAATTTACTGAAAAGTATCTCAATATCTGTAATAGCATGCTAAATAGATTAAGCGCATGTAAGTGTTTATATTATAGTAACATAAATTGAATCGAACCAGCATTCTTATAATGCTGGTCTAACACATTTTTGAATCAAGCTTCGTGCAGACTAGCGCGACGCGACAGCGCGACTCGACACCGGTTATTGTTATACCGTGAAGTTTTCTTAGAAATTGTATTGTTCGAGTCGCGTCGCGCTGGTCTGCACGAGCCTTTAGATGTTGTATAACTAATAGTTAATTACTTTAAGAGCTTTATGATATGTCATCCATTGCGCCAATATTTTGTTGAAAAATATTAACAATTTACGTGATGGATTACAATAAATGGAAAAATATTTAAAAAAGTGGTGGTAATCGGAGAAAACTAAAAGAAACATTGAAATAGATAGATTTTTTTATTTTAATTAAGGAACCCCAAAATGTCTACACATAATTGCTGCATTATGTCCTATAAATGAGATAACATTATACAATTATTCGACTAATAAGCAATATATTGAGATGTAATAGTAATATATTTACTTAAATTTGTTTAATGGATCTTGATCTAACATCTTGATAAAATTTATTATTTTTACGTCTCTTGACATTTCTCGGGACCCTAGGGTCCCGGACCTTTAGAAGGCGTACGAGGGGCCAAAGCCAACTCGCAGAGGCCCGTTAGACGTTTTTAATGAAATGAGGCACCAACCGACGATTATCCCTGTATGTACTATGCAAGTGCACCCAAGGACAACCCCCGGTTGGTGTAGGACTATTGCAGGATATGTAAACAAAGATATTGGACTATGGGTTTGGGTGGCTTAAGTTGACTGGTGACCTGGGACTATGGAAGGACTATGGCCCCTGCCTGATCAATGTTTTATAAGTACACGGATAAAATGGCAGGGGGTGACTTGCACACTCAATAATGGGCCCCTGAAAACTGTCGCTAGCACATAGTGACGTAGCGACAAGGGGGCAACACGTCCTGAGGTGCTTGAGGAGTGGAGAGGTATTCCACGGCTTTCAGAACAATCCCAGAGCCCGGAAGATGGTCAAGATCCCTACGAGCACAAATTTATTTATTATTACTATCATAATATTAATCATTAGCATGGCCCACAAATATATTAAATAATTCTTAAGATTTCATCGATAAAGTTACTTTGCATGTTCATTTACATATAGATATGCACAATTATATAGACAGTACAATGCTATTACATTCTTAATTTTTAATAACAGGGTATATTCAATACTTCCATATTTGTACTACCTTACTTTGATGTTTGTTCTAATAAGTCACACACAAAGTTCCGTTTCGGCGAAAGGAAAATAATGGAATAATAGTGACGAAATAACTGATACAGAGCGAAATTGTGGAATAACACCAAATTCTTTGCTCTTAACTGATTTCTAGTACTAAGACTCTCTGAGCTAAGCCACGGTTAGACAGACGGACATGGCGAAACTATAACGGTTTCTTGTTGAAATTACAGAAAAATTAACCAATAGGTTTTAATAGATAGTGAGCAATTTACTGCATTTCGAGGCGCTATTCTGCTCATCAAGCCCAAAATCCTCATCAGATATTCATCATTTTTTTATGAGACCAACTAAAAGTTACTACCTTTCAACCACCATCGAAATCGGGTCTCATTAGGGCGTAGATATCCAGTAGCCCCCATTTTTGCCCAATCCCTCCAATCAAAAATCGCAACGACAAACACATAAAAAAAATGCGTAAACCAAGTTTCGTCCAGATCGGTTGTAAAATACGACCTGTAGTGGACAGTGATCTTCGATGTGTAAGGGGACACACATCGAACACAAACATAATATAATTATATTAATATATTTGCTGTGTGATTTGGAGAGCGTAAGCTGTGCTCGGGCCTAAATCCAGACTGGAAAGGACTTACAAGGTTGTTACGGTGAACCTATAATCCTGCTCATGTGTGTGCATGAGCTTCGAGCACACCAACAGTAAGGCTCGCAAGAGGTTTGGGAAGGATGGCTTCGGAAGTAACCGGACGTGGGCCTGGCGATCCCAACTCAGTGGTGGAACCAAAGATGGATAACTCTAACAACTGTCGTCGTATCGTAGCCCACAGATTCGGATTTGAATTTGTAAAATTGTATGTTAATGTTTTAATTGTCCCGCAGGTGGCGGGCGATGACGAGGTGCGGTTGGACGAGGAGATGGAGCGCGTGGTGTGGGGCGACGCCGCGCCGCGCCTGCCCGCCGCCGCCGCCGAGCCGCGCCGCGACAGTGCCGCGCCGCCCCCTTATTCGCACACTCATTTACCTGGTAAGTGCACCTCCACCACATTCAAAAACAATTTCGACTTTTTGAGGTCATTCCGTGCACAAAAGAACATTTTTGTTTTATTTTGCGATCTGTGTCGCATTTAGTGCGTTCCTATTGTTTTGGTTCTTACATTTTTATTGTGAAGGCTGATTCACTCGCGATCTCAAATTCGTGACACATCAGTGGCCCTGACTGCGCTCGCCACAACGTGGTTCATAAATAAACGACGAGTGCCCACGCGAGCTCTGGCAACCCCCGACACGCGCCCGCCACACGCCCACACAGTCCGCACTCGCTCGGCGCTCTCCAGACACCATCAGATGGTTTCAGGCATCTGGCCCAGTATTCTACATAATATCGACAAACTCTCAGCTGTATCACCTGCCCAAACGAGTATTTTGCCTAAACACAAGTTTGCACGGGCTTAAAGATGTCGCTGGTTTTTACAGTTTGCATATCAAAAATATGGTATATACACTCAGCGATATCTTTTCCCAAACTAGGTTGTGAATGTTTTGACCGACATCCAGTCTAGTCAGATGTGGTTGAATAGGTTCCCGCAGTTCACACATAGTAGCGTTAACTTACCCGGAACCATCTTTTCTGGCTGCTACTGGGCAATACTAAGTATTCCCGCTACATCGGCGTACATGGGCGTATCGACGCTACATCGCGCCAGTGGTCGCTGCTCCTGAGGACGACGCGCTCTCTGAACAACAGAGGGTCGCGGGCGAGTCGGAAGCAGTCCAGTGGCGAGTGCTGCTGGAGCCAGGTGCTGCTAACAGTGCGTTTCTGTGTTTCTGCAGATGGCGCCAGTTCGCTGAGCAGCTCGGAGGTGTCACCGCCGGCCGCCGGCGTCTGCTCTGACCAGCAGGTGAGTGCACGCGATCGATCGCGCCATGTCGCTGAAGGCCGTGCCGCGCAGCGCGGGGTCCGCGCCGCCGCCGCACCGCTCATTGCTTCGCCGGCTTCACTACACCACGCAATACAAATATTAATATTATCTACTCGAGCTTCATCATAACACTATCTTTTAGACTCATTTTTAATATGATTTTTTTAAATATTTTTTATAACCAAGGATATCTATTTATATATACAAAACTTTGTGGGTGCTCCTTGGGCGGTAAACGTGTCAGGCAGCATGTGGCAGTCTCTGTCCGCGGGTAACCTAGTGAGTTGAACAGAAGCAGACGTGAGGCTGTGAGGTTTGGGACCGTGCCGCGGAGTAACGTTGAGTCGTTTGCACTGTACAGGTGTCGAGCGCGTGGTCCGGCTCGGGCTCGGGCAGCCCACGCGACATCGACGCGCGCCACGTGCAGTTCGACGCAGAGCGTGCCGAGCGCGCCGAGCACGCTGAGCATGCCGAGCTCGCCGACTCTCTGGACGACGCCAACGACGAGCGCCGCGCGCAGCGCAACATGTGAGTAAACGACATCACAGTTCAATTTTGAGATGGAATATCACAGAAACCTCACGGAAATAAAAACTGAACAGGCCAACGCTTCGAAACGCATTCATTATTATTGTAGATAGCTTGCATAATTTACCGAACATAAATTAAAACAAAAGTGTGGTGTTGAGCAGTGAGCTGCTAAGAGCTAGACGTCACAACAAGCCCACCTAATCGTTTTATTAAGTATACCTTCATTATACGACTCACAGAAGTATGGTACGAACTTCCTAATCGCACCGATCGCACGTTATGCTCTGCACGCTTGGCGAATGAGAGCTACACCGGCCAAGTGCGTGTCGGACCACGCGCAATGAAGGATTCCGTAGTTGGGACGAATTTATCCCAAGAACAAACTTAACATTGTACTTGAAAAACATGTGCTCCCAATACATTCCAACTGTATACATTCCTCAAAAATTTATGTTTGTACGCATAATACCTATTAAGAGATTTGCCATGTTATTTTAAAACCATAGACTTCTTATAGGTTTTCCTGTAATTTATAAGTTGAACAATTATTTTCTGTATTTTTTTCATAATTTTAGGATCAATAGTTTCGGAGATAAGGGGGAGGGATGGTCAATTTTCATCAATTTTCTTAAATAACTGTTCTATAAAATTATTTATTTTAAAATTATAACAAAAATATTTTTGCGACCATCTCGCTTTGATATGTCACACGGTACGGTGGTAGTTTTTTTATTTTCTTATTTGCCTCCCAAAAGTGACTCCCATATTCAAAATTCATTTATTTACGTTACATTACACGTCCATGTTTGGGCCACACAAATTCATATATGTGTACCAAAGGACATCATTCAAGTGTCGAACATTTTGTACCCAAAAAAGAAACGGTTTTCTTATAGAAAATAACACCCTCAACATTTTTTACAATTACAACGAGAGTATACAATAATAACCCTTCCGCTGCTATTTAAGTTTGAAAATACAAAAAATCATATTTTGACTTAAAATGTTTCCAGTATTACATTAATGTTTAAAACGAGAAACAACCTAGCTACCACTTTATCATCATCATGTCAACTGGACAGTTGTTCTGGATAAACGTAGTCGTCCACAACTTCAAGTGTAGTGTCTCCAATCTTCAGGAGTATGGGTGTTATATGGGCATTTGACATGAACTTAGTGTTGTCCATGTTCATTTTAAGACCTTCTCTTTCGGAAGCTCTACTTAAGTCATCGAGCTTTGTAGAGAGCTGAGCTGAGCTGAGATAGTCTCAGCCATGACTACTATATCGTCGGCAAACCGAAGTTAAGTGACGTTGTTGCCATTGAATTTAATGCCTACCCCTTTCCAGTTTAGAACCTTGGAGACATCCTCCAATGCAGCGGTAAACAGTTTCGGAAAGATAACGTCTCTCTGTCTCACCTTACCTTGCTGCAGAAGGATAAGTTTCGAGGTTCTAGAGTCGGACCGACATCGTAGTAGTGTTAGTGTAGCACCTCGATTTACCAATAGTGAATCTGGCAACGTTGAAGAGACTGCAGTACAGCCCAAGTCTCGATCGAATCGAAGGCTTTTTCGTAGTCCACAAATGCTAAGCAGAGAGGCAGGTATTCGATCTACTGTATAACCTGTCGCAGCGTATGTATGTGGTCTACGGTGGTAAAGCCTTTACGGAGTTCAGCTTATTCGGGAGGCTGGAAGTCGTCAAAACTGTGCGCGAGACAGTTTGTGATGACTCTTGAAAACAACTTGTAGACATGGCTCAGAAGTGAGATGGGGCTATAATTCTTACGCAGAGCATTGTCACCTTTTTTAAAGAAGAGTATCACCACACCTGTCTTCTGACCGCCTGGGTCTGCCTGCGGCGTAGCGTTTTAACCTCAAGTATGACGGAATCAAAATCCACCGGCCTAGCTACCTGCTGTTGTATAATAAGAACATTTCCCTCAATCTTTTTCTCGTTATCTTTTTAATTCTTTCATATCATACCTTATTATACCTAACGCTCAATACTCATGTCCATTTTTACTATGGTCAAAATATTGTTGGCTAATATGATTCTTGGTACTTTCAAACTCAAATAGCAGCGAGGGGATTAATTGTAGACTTTCGTTGTAATGTAAAAAAATGTTCAAGATGTTATTTCCCACAAGAAAACTGCTTTTTTTTCTGGCCGGCTCTTTAGTATTTGGGTACGAAATTAATGATGTCCTTTCATCTTAATCGGTCCATTAGATTTGGAGCAAATTAGCTGTTACAGACGGACAGCCAGACAGACATACGAGTGATCCTATTAGGGTTCCGTTTTTTCATTCGGACGTACGGAACCTTGAAAAGTGTAACATTTTCACTGTCACCACGCGCGACGTAACAAGAGTCTAGTTCTCATTCACCAAGCGCGCAAAAGCGAGAGGAAACTCGGTTCCGTTTATACGACCAGTACGGCAACCCTGATTGTGGTATGTGAACAACACGCAAACGTTACTGCCTCTTGAAATAATTATATTATCCGCCTACGTGACGATAGCGCAGCAGCGCGACTAACGCTAGGTGGGATATTGCTAAGGCACCCTTATAGTGGCTGTACAAGTGTACAACAAAACAATACTGGGCGTTGCATCTCTAAGCGCGGGGTCGAAAACATCTCCCGTGTATGAATAGTCTGAAATCCAGATGAAAAGCAAGACACGACAGGTATTAGAGCAGGAGGTTCAATGGTCGAGGTGGTTTGTGTTTGTATGTGTTACCGTATACACACATACAACAGCAGCTCTGTTAAACGTAGAATGTGTTGTAGATACACAGAGGTGTTGCAGACTGAACATTATTATTAGCCAGGCGTGAGCGCACGTACCTACATACATTGCCACCACAGACGCGCACGTGATGATTGTGTATGACGCCTTTACCATTCCAAAATAATAATGTAACTAGTAGTAGCGCGCGAAACATGCGCTCTTCGGACGCAGCTCGAATTAGAGGTCTTTCGTCGACGTGTGCGTGTGCGGGACTGGACTGAGGCGGAGGGAGCACCATCATCATCAGTGACGAGTGGAGAGTAGCGGCTGGCGCGACACACTCGAGCGTGCGGAAGTGGCACCTGAGTTTGTTGGTAATGTGACAAAAATAGTTTGACATTGGCATTGTCGGGCGGGCTCGGCGGGCACGCCACTCGCGGCCGCGGCGCCGCACGCTCGCCTCTATCGCCGTCGTCAGCCGCCACCACCAGCCACCGCCGCCAGCCACCGCCAGCCACCGCCAGCCACCGCCGGCCACCGCCAGCCACCGCCGGCCACCGCCAGCCACCGCCGGCCACCGCCAGCCAACGCCGGCCACCGCCAGCCAACGCCGGCCACCGCCAGCCAACGCCGGCCACCGCCAGCCATCGCCGGCCACCGCCGGCCACCAGCAACCACCACCGGCCCCTACCGGCCTCCACCGGCTACCAAAACCAGGGCCATGCCCGTCACGTACGCGCGCGCCTCGCAGCTGGAGCACCAGCGGTGAGCCCGCATCCCCTCGAGTTCCCACACGCAGGCGGCGCGGAACCTCGCAGCCAATGCTCATCCACACAGTCCCAGTGTAGTCCATCTGTCAGCTGTCATCATCAATACGATAGTTGAATGTGTACGGGCGGACGCGCGGAAAGAAATCTACAATACCGATGTGTGAATGTCCACTACCATTGCAATTTTTTGAAAATGTCGACAAAATTGGGACGTTATTTTGGTGATACCTAATTTATTTGTTTTATAACTAAAAACTTCTGTTAAGGCAAACCTATCCATCACCTGCACTCCCTCTCACTAGTCTTGTGGCCCCAGTAGGGGTAACGTTATAGGCTGATTTTGTGACATCCATCAACTCGCACTCCCTCTCACTAGGCTTGTGGCCCCAGTAGGGGTAACGTTATAGGCTGATTATGTGACATCCATCAACTCGCACTCCCTCTCACTCACAGGCTTGTGTCCCAGTATAGTGAGCACGTCATTGACTGATTATGTGACATCCATCAACCCGCACTCCCTCTAACTCACTAGGCTTCTTTCCCAGTAGTGGGAACGTTATAGGCTGATTATGTGACATCCATCAACCCGCACTGCCTCTCACTGGACCTGTGTCCCAGTAGTGGGAACGTTATAGGCTGATTATGCTTATTATGTAGGTACCTATCATTATTAAGTAAACAGGCGAAATCTCCACATTAGCTAGAAGATGAACGATAGCGGTACGGGTGCACGGCAGACGGCAAGGCGGCGGGCGCGGCTCCTGGCACGCGCGGCGCCGCAAGGGCACGGGACGACCTTGAACACGCTAACATCGCATGAGCCGCTCCACCCCCATACAGCCACACCGCGAAATAGATACGTACAGAAGGTCGGCTCCAAACGGACAGTGAAAATGATCGCACTCATCGCGCCCCTAGCTCTACGTACCATCAAAGAAGTTCATATCTGACCAGTTTCAAAACAAAATCCCGTGAACACGATGACCACATCTGTTACCGGCCCGGTTCTATATTCGCCAAGCGCTGCAAGCAAGAATAGTCCTTACGGTCGTTAAATATGAACTTCTTCGATGGTACCTACCATAGATAATAAGAAAGAAGTATTTATATTTCTATGGTACCTACAGAAGAGAATGCAAGCTCACTCGGCTCGGGAGTCGAGACAGGCGCGAGGCGTCCCTTGACGTACTTTGAGCTCGGTTTGTTGTTCATGTGCTTTGAGATCGCCGCGCGCTGGGGCACGAGGCAGTGATCAATACCGAATCGAAATACTGATACCATGTCAATAATATTATAGCAATTAGCCCAGTCAATAACAACATCAAACATCACAAACGAGCATTTAACTACGATTATTTTATAAGTAAGTCCCCTGAGAGTAGTTTATACCCAAGATTGCAACCCTGAAAAAATTCAATATTCAAAAGTCATTTATTCAAACTAGTCTGAGAATCAGCACTTTTCGAACGTCAAAATTACATAAGACAGTCCCCAAAACGCCCACCCTTCACCAATTCCTAATGCGTTAGCTGGGAAGAAGAAGTGGCGCAACAAACTCCCCAGCAGCACAGCTGTGTGTTCAGTCAGAAAAAAAAAATTATTCTATATAATATATGTATTCAACATAATTAACCTAATTTAAATTATTATCCATATGTTAGCTAGCACACGCCAATATACCAAACAAAATCATCGAGAACTAGGTATACTCGGGCAGAAATAAAAACTAAACGTAAACAGAACTTAATATCTTAATAAAAGCTTCCAGGCATAAAGTGCGTGCCAGCTTACTTATAGGTGTAACTGGAAGTTATAAATGATAAACTAGGACCATCGAGGTAAAATAAATAAATAATTAATTACTAATAACAATAAATAATATGATCAATTGTCGAGGTCACTAGTTAACCACATATTGCAATACAACTCATAAAAAAAACATTGTAATGACTAGATTAAGTCAACAATAAATTACAATAAAATTAAAATAACTTGACTTAATAAGTCAAATAAAATAAACAATTATTTAAACTCATATAACCTGTCAGTAGGTAAGCTAATTCTGGAGAAAGAACATAAACATTGTCTTGAGTTAATCACAGCGACCAACTATTCTTATCATTTAAGTAGTCGTTGATAGAATAGTATGCCTTTCAACAAAGATTTTACTTTCGTTTTAAACGCATTATGCGTTTAAAACGAAAGTAAAATCCAACCGCGTTATAAGGCAATAGATTTGCCTTATAACGCCAGGGTAGCTTAATATAAAAGGTTATAACCAAGCCCAACAAATGAGTTATGAACCTTATGAAGCCCGTGAAAAGGAACTCGTAGTTATTCCTTATTTCTAGTGTTTCATTGTGAAAATCACTGTTTTTAGTGTATATGTGTATAATTTGCTTAATATATAAAATGCTGGCAAAAATGAATGAATCTCTCAGAGAAACTCTGGCGCCTAGCTGGTAAATAGCTCGAACACCTCGTTTTTGAAGGACGAATATATTTTGAATATCTGCAGCTTTGCCCCACAGCAAAAGACCGTAGGACATAACGCTATGAAAATAACTAAAATAGACAGATCGAGCTGTATCGACGCTAGTGTATTATCTTACTTTCCTGACGGGGCGGCGTAGGCAGCTGAACTGAGCCTTCCCGCTAGGCTCGATATATGTGGGCCCCACTGAAGATTGGCATCTACTGTTATGCCCAGAAAAATTGCCGAATTTACAGATTCAAGCACCTCTTTATCTAAGACGATGTTGGGTCCTAGATTTCTAACATTTGGTAGGGCGAACTTTACACATTTTGTTTTCTTGGCATTGAGAACTAGGTTATTTGTCGTAAACCAATCCGTAACCATTGAGAGTTCACTGTTTACATCCTCAAAATCTAGTCTATTCCTGTCTACTTTAAAAAAATAAGAGAGGTATCGTCTGCAAACAGTACAACTTCACAGATACCCTTTAAATCAATGACCTACCATTCTGGTAGGTCATTGATATACACTAAGAACAAGAATCGACTCAGTATTAAGCCTTGAGGTACACCTAACTGAACTGGTAGCCCGGAAGATTTCACACCATTAACATCTACACATTGGGACCTATTATGTAAAAAGAATTTATAACGTTGAGAGCTTCGTTTTGCACACCGCAGTTTACGCAAAAGCGTGTCATGGTACATGCAATCAAAGGCTTTGGAGAGATCACAGAAAACCCCAATAGCATTTTGCGAGTTCTTCCATGCGTTAAATATGTGTTTCAGCAGAGCAACATCCGCATCTGTATTCGAACGACCTTTTATAAATCCATATTGTTCATTATGAAGGAGGCTGTTTAAATGGTTGAGCTCAGGAGTTGGCTCAGATTGTATCAAATTTAGCTTGCTTCACAAGAATAAAGACCAAACATACCTAAAAAAAACGCGTTCTTAAGATATATTTTTTCAAAAAAACTGAATCAAGTGCCAGAATTTCGCAGTTTTTCGAGTACCATAAGAGTAGCATAGGGTTTTCAGGGTTGCAAACTTGGGTATAAACTACTGTTAGGAGATCTAACAACATATTAAAAAAATCATAGTTACATGCTTGTTTGCGACGTTTCCATTCTTGTGTCGATATTGAATGGGCTAAATACTGTCAATACCATTAATAATTCATTTCAGTTCGTGATAATATTGAGAGTGCCTATGTGTGCCTTTTTGCTCGTTGTTGTGAGCCGGGCTTCTGAAACTGTACATGAGCACCACGGCTCTGCTTCACCGGCACGCGGCCGCGGCAGGTTCCACGCTCGTATCGAGAGCTTCCAGCGCTCTTACGGCCGCTCCGCGGATATAACAGTTTACGGTCACTAAAAAAAACGACAAAAATTTTATGGTTTCAGCAATAAACTTCAACATGTTACGTTTCATCTATAGATTGGTATAAGTAGGTACCTACAATAATTAAGTCGTAGAACAATTTATTAATGAAAAAGGGTTTTTCGCGAAAATCCTAGGACGATTGCAAAAAAAACCTATTTAGAATCTAAGAAGTAATTTCGTAATCAAACGAGCTGTTACCTATCAGAATCATTGTAAAAATCCAGGTTATCTTGGGTAAGTCGCAAACAACTGAGTGACTGTTTGCTCCCCGTAAACGCATAACACGCACATTGCGCGTGCTACCGACATCATATCATTAGCTCCGCATGAAGGCTCGTGCAGACCAGCGCGACGCGACGGCGCGACGCGACTCGAACAATATAATTTCTAAGAAAACTTCACGGTATAACAATAACCGGTGTCGCGTCGCGCTAGTCAACATGAAGCTCTACACGCGCGACACTGGCAAATGCTCCCAATCTATGACTGTCGATACGCAAACAATGAAGCACAGACTTACAAACTCACGCGGCACGCGTAGCTGTGACGAATGCGAACGGCAGCGATGGATGAGCCGGCATCACATGTATTATTCATTAGCACACGGCCTACTGCACGTTCTATTTTTGTATTAATAATTATTGATGGAACTTCTTCGTTTTTGTTAAGACTGCGTACCTACCTAATTTTAACCTTTTTGCGCCGTTTAAGGTTTTGTGAAACTATCAAAGTACAAAAATTGGATAAGCGGAACGCAGGTTGTGCCGAATGTGCAGGTCTAAGGTACAGGCACGTGGTTATGTAGCCGGAGCCGTGGCTCACAATGTGTTATGACGGTTGCCAGGTTTTATTTTGCTGCATATTAAGCAGCACATTATAGTTTATGAAACTGTTACCTAACAGGGGTTATTAAAACACGAATGTGGGTTTATAAACCGAGCCGCCTATCACACGAGTGTTTTTAAATTCCTAGTTAAGTGCAGTTTCATACACTTCTTTATCTAAACTAGTACAATTACATCAAAAACTCAATAAATAATATCGTAAGCATGGCACCCCGCACCAGCATTCCACCGCGGGGCTACGCACCACAGATAACACTAAAATCATGATTGAAATCTGCAGTGCTATTCTGTAACCATCTCACCGTAAAAACTTAGGTGAAGTGAGCGTGGAGTGAGCTGTCGTTCCACAGGGATTGACACTATTGACAGCTCACTTCACCCTACGGTGAGATGTTTACAGAATAGCATGGCTGTACTCTAACATACAAAGAAAAGTTATTTTAAAGCAATAATTGGTCCGGAAACGTGTGTTTTAATAAAGTCTGTCACCAAGGTATCATTTTTTCATTCATTTGATTAGTCTGTGCACGTTCAGTTTTAAACGACATGTGTTGAGATTCAATCAATAAATAATGTTAAAACATTGTACCTATATCTGTAACATCCTTTATATATTTACCTACCACATTAAGATAGGTATCTACTTAGATGGTTAAGTTACAATATGGGTTCATGTGATGTATGAGCGTGTCGGCCTACGACTGACGACTGGCGGTGGTGTTGCAGCAAGCACCTACACCCGCACAAGCCGCGCAAGTACTCGCTGCAGGAGGGCGCGCGTGGCATGCTCGGGGGAGCGGGGGGCGAGCGGCGCGTGTCCATCGAGCCCGCCGAAGAGTCGCTGCCCGAGGCGGACGCCGCCGACCTTGCCGCGCACCGCAGCGACGACCCGCGCGCGCTGCGCCGCCACAAGATACAGCCCAGGGTCAGTCTCACCTCTCACCACCTCACCACTTACCTAATGCTGCCCGACACTTGGAAGAACACATTGGACGTTGTAGATCTATATAATGTAACTATCGTACTCGTTTTTGCTTCCAGGGTTCAACAGTTCACGTGGGTCGCAAGGACGGTGGCGATAAAGTGCAGAGTATATTAACAGATGCTGCCTACAAGAAGATGTATGATCACAGCCCACATTCGGTAAGCCGTCTCCCACGTGAGTATCGGGAGGTGCGGCGCGTGTACAGCTGTTCAATATTAGCACTGGTCATGGTGTTGCAGGTGTTCGTGCAACTGGACGAGTTGCTGGCCACGGAGGACGGCGAGGCGGAGTGGAAGGAGACGGCGCGCTGGATCAAATACGAGGAGGACGTGGAGGAGGGCTCAGCGCGCTGGGGCAAGCCGCACGTGGCGTCGCTGTCCTTCCACTCGCTGCTGAACCTGCGGCGCTGCCTGGAGACGGGCGTGGTGCTGCTGGACTTGGACGAGAAGGACCTGCCAGGCGTGGCCTACCGCGTTGTGGAGCGCATGGTGGCGGAAGGACTCATCGAGGAGGACGACAAGCCAGTGGTGATGCGGTCGCTGCTGCTGCGCCACCGCCACGTGCACGACGACCGCTTCCGCTTCTCCATCAGCGGCCGCAAGCACTCCTCGTACACCAGCCTGCAGGTGAGCCACACACACGCATGAACTTCGATCACCCTTAATGCCATTTCCAATTTTGTTAAATACCTGGTACTTGTCGGCCTACACTGTCCTCCCATGCCTAATAAGACTGTAATTTGAAAACATTGTAGGTATAAGCTGATTCTTTTTAAGATTAATCTTGGAGTTTCTTGCCGGCTTTTCTTCATAGGAAACGACAAATTGGAACCCTTGCAACTAGCTTCTGACGTCTCATAAGTACCCATGTATGTATAGGTAGGTATACGTGAAATTAAAAAAATTAAGTATTTTTGATTTTGAATGTTAAATTCATCGTCCGGATCAGCAGGCTATTCCAGAAAGCCGAAACTAACCTAAGAGCGCCAGCTAAAGCGTCGCGGTGCCGCGTGGCCTTGACGCCCGAGCCTCGCCATAACAACTGCTGTCGAATGACACAGTGAACCTTATCGGTTTCAAAAACCTACACGAAAAGTACAAAAATGATAACTAGAAAAGATAATCTGTCGTGTTGTCGTGTCAGATAGCGAGTCACGTTTACCGAATCTGACGTTTGGCATGTGCCGGACGGAATGTACGTTTGTGGAAATGTTCAAGGCTAATCCGATACGAAGGACTCGGCTATCGACTACCGTAACAAACAAGTGGTGACATAACACCTCTTATCAATACGTACGACAACGCATGGAGCGCGCGAGCTCGAATGTTCTGCGATGTGCGGGGACGCGCGTGCGACTGTGCGACACATCACACCCGCGCAACCCGAGTCAGTCGTGCGACTTGTGCAATCCGTGCGAGTGTACCATAGTCCAAGCCTGAAGCGAGTTCCTGTTCTATACATTTTATTTTATTATTGGATCACACGCAATACATGCTAAATAGATTTTTTGGGCATGTTGTATGACTTATTGCAGCATACCTATAAGTAGGTACTCCCCTTTTCGAAAAAAAATATTCAATTACTGCCGTGAATATGCATCGAAAATAAATAATTAATTAACTAAATAGAAGGCTTTTTCTTGGGTTTATCGTCCATTGATTATGGTTTTTGTGAAAATGTTCACATGACTTCAGATGTAAATTTTGTCGTTGTATTGTGAATGCGTCGTGCAACATGCATGTTGTTGCCGACGCGTCTACTGGAGCCGCGGAGGTCGACCGTGTGTGTTGTGTCGCAGTCGCTGTGGATGGAGGAGGGCGGGCCCGCCGCGCGCGCGCGCTGCTCCGTGTGCAGCGCCACGGCCGCCTGCCGCCGCCACAGCGCGCACCTCATCGTACGGACCACCGCCCCCGCGCCTGTGTGCCCTCACCCCTCCGCTACCATCATCAGCTTGTCTTCTCGATAGTTTGCCCGCGTCATCGTACAGCAGATAGACGTAGCATCGTACATGACTATCATCTATCCTTGTGTGATTACATTTAGTTGTTTCTAGTTGTTGTTGTTGTTTGTTGCCAACGCCGTAACGACTGGACTCGCTGCGCCGTCTCGTCGACGGGACAGTGTTATGTCGGTCTGCAGACACTGGTCACTACTTCACTAGTCCCAAGTCAGTACTGTCAGAGTGATGAGTCTGTAACTCAACACACCACACGGCTTCTATGAGACTCATGCCATCGAGTAGCTTCACACGGTCTCGAATCATTAACACCAACTCAGCCCCGATCTAAGCGTTACATCGGGAACAATAATAAGTCTTAACTGAGTAGGTACTTCTTTAATAAAAAAAGTGAACCGTTTAGAAGGGGCAGTATGGAACAGCTACAAGTAGAGACAGACAGTAGGTAACAATGTCCAACACTAACGAGACCTAGGTAACTATGTCACTGAATGGTCTATTTAATAAGGAGAACCTTTTACAAAGACTAAATTACAAAAAAATACAAAATGAAAATTACTGTCAGTGGTAAAGTTAGCTACATAAAGCTCAATAATGTTTTTAAAGCTAGGCTAGCTAAGCTATGTCAAGAACTTAGCGTGCTCACACAGAACAGAAAAAACAGTTTTTCTGTTCTGTGCGTGTCCGTATGGACACGTCAACTTGAGAGCGATAAAATTTAACCATAAAAATGTTTAATCTGTTGTTTCACTCTATACAAACAAGGGTCAACAGTAACTATACATAGTTTACAATCCAAAAACCATTACATATTCTATAAATACATTACAATATATTCACTCTCTTTTTGAATCCATTTTTTTGTAAAATCATAAATTGTAAATTTACAAAAAAAAAAAGTAAATTTCTGTAAGATTACCTCAAAGTTTACGCCGCCAGCGACATACAATGACAGGTGGCACTCAGCGCCGAATATAGATCAAGTAGCCCTATTGTGGTTTCCCGTTTGACCACTAGTTACATGTACATTATGCACGCACATATGGATGGTACTACTGGGAACAACCGAGGCATTATTCGATACCTACTATTCCTACGCGTGACACTGAGTCTAAGTATTTTGTAAAAAAAAAAACAAAATGACTAGACGGATTTTAGTCACCATTGTATGTTATATGAAGTCGTATTTTAATTCCAGGAATCATTCAACCAAAGAACTACGTCATTGACGACGGACGGGGTGGTCTTTGGTTGAGTTGGAAACCTGTGGAACACATCTTACCGATAAAAATCAAAAGGTTTTATATGGGTTTAGGTATCTGATATTTCTGTCATCACGAAAAGGCGTCGTTAAAGAACATATACATTTTAAAAGTCGGTTAAAAAGCAGTTGGATTTAGATAGGAACTAGGGATTTTTCGGTTCAAGTCACGTTCGTGTCAAGACCCGAACGTGGTTTGAACCGAAAACGAACTTCGACCAAACATTCGGTGATGTTTTTATTTTATTTATTTATATACCTATTACCTACAGCCATATAATAAAAAAAAAACAAACCCCGTAGTCCATGGGTAAAATGCGTACGCGCATTTTGTTTGCGCTATCTTCCTCACACAGTTTATATATGTGCCTCTAGTACTATTATTTATTCTGTGCCTAGGGCACGTAGACAAAGTGTGCAGTCTCATTACAAGGAACTGGGTACGAAAGCACGTGCTAACGTGTGTTGGGCCACGTCAGTTGTATTAGTTGTTTTAGTTTGTAAAAGTTTACTATTACTATGATAATAAGTACCCACCTATATGGTTTGGGTGTACTTCTATGGTTAGTCCGAAATAATGTCTCATGCAGACCAGCGCGACGCGACTCGAACAATACAATTTCTAAGAAAACTTCTAATAATAACCGGTGTCGCATCGCCCTGTCGCGTCGCGCTAGTCTGCACGAAGCTTAAATGATATATTATTAAAAAAAAAAAAATCGTTTAAAACAATTATAAATTACATTTTTAAATACAAGAATAGGTATTAAAAAAAAAACAACATTTAAAAATATAATAAATAGTAGCCCACCGGTATCGGGAAGAGGGTCCAAGCTACCGGCTCCAGAGAGAGGAACCTCCTGACAATGCGAGCCGTGTCCAGGAGTACCGCTTTCTGAATCAAGCCCTTAATCCAGCTGCCTAACGAGAGCCTCCTTAGGTGTTGGTCGAGGCTCTCGGCAACTAAGCCATTGGCTAACACGACTATCGGCACAATGATCGCTGAGTCCACATCCCACATGTCGACAACCTCGTGAGCCAAGTTAAGATACTTGATTTGTTTATCTTTCTCAGCTTTCACGAGGTTCCCGTCATGCGGGACCGATCTGACAATAATCATTGTGCGCCGCTATACTCGATCCACCACCACTATATCAGGTTTATTAGCAACAATAGTCCTGTCAGTGATGATGGATCGATCCCAGTACAATGTGATATTTCCATTTTCGAGAACTGGGTCGGGCACATACCTGTAGTATGGCACTTCAGATTCCACAAGACTATATTTTAGAGCAAGTTGCTGATGGATAATCCTGGCTACAAGGTTGTGTCTATGCAAGTACTCTTCGTTAGCTAGACGAGAACAGCCGGAGATAATGTGTCGGATTAACTCTCCCGGACAGTGGCATGCCCGACAGATATCAACCGTGCCGTCTTTCACAAGAAATCTACGGTAATTGTTCGTCATGATAACTCCGTCCACAATTGCACAGACAAACCTTCGGTTTCCCCAAAGAGGTCACCAAAACGTAGCCAGGCTACGGACGCTAGAAAATCTACATCGGGTCCATGTAGGGCCCGGAAAAAGCGCCCGTGAAGCTCCTTACTTTGCCATACCTCCCTGCGATCGTTAGTGTCAAGCACTACAGGCTTGCGCCAGTTCTCTTTAGCCATAGAGAGCGGGGTGAGGCCCTTGTCCACCGCGACCACATCTCGATGCATCCCCACGTCGGCCTCTAGGAAATATTCCCTGAGACTGCGTATCTCGCGATTGTGGAGGGTCTTAGCGTTTAAAAAGCCTCGACCTCCACACTTTCGCGGGATATACAGTCTCATTACCGATGACCGTGGGTGGTGCATTCATTATGCAGTCAGTAGCGTACGGACCCTCCTATCCAGGATGTCGAGTTTGGTCTGAGTCCATTTGAGTATGCCGAAAGAGTACATCAAAACCGGCATGACCCAACCTTTGAAGGCACACCTTATTTCCGCCTGATAAAAGACTATTGAATACTTTTTTAGGGGCATGAGGAACAGGGTGTAAAGTTCACTCATCCACCATAAAAAAGGGAGGATCCTCCGACCAGACGGGTGTCATGTCTGGCGGGCAATTGCCCAGAGGTTGAAGTCGGTAGCTTGTATATAGGTCCGCCGCGCGGTAAGCTCTAATTGCGCGATGCAGGATTTGAGTGACGTCAGGTCTTTGATTCGTAGTTCGCATGTGGCGATGTAGATGCCGCCACACTTTCTTCAGGCAGCCAAAGAAGCGCTCCTTCAATGATTGCTTCATGTCAGTAACATTGATGCTCAACGCTTCCGATATACCCAAATACTTATAGGTTTCAGATGCGGAGAGGGCTCTATGGTTTATGGAATCCGCGAGCTGTGTTCACACGGGACTACCAAACTAAATTTCGACATGATTTTATTTTGACATTACGGAACTCCGACACGTGTCCGTTACGACAATACTTTAATTTTGTTTTAAAATAACATTTTTATTTATTATAAAATCTAGCTGAGTGAGTATCCTAAGCTAGCTTAAGCTTATATTACTGAATACCTAATTTAAATGTAAAAAAAAAAAAAAAAAATAATGATAGTAGTTAGTTTAGTTATTTTAAAACACAAGTTTTTATTTATTCCTTATCATCATTCTCCTCCCCTTATCCCAGCTTATTTGGGATCCGCGCAACATGTATTTTTCTTCCATACGTCTCTATTAGCCGTCATCTTCGTAATCATCCCCTTTCTGGCTAAAACTGTGACTTGCGAAACAACTGAACTTTGTTTTCAGTTGTTTCCCAATGCGCAGAATCATTTTGAAGTTACATCGTGTCTCAGATGCATCACGTTGATTTAAGATAGTCGAAGTACAGTATGCCGGAGTACAGTACGTCGAAATGACTCATGTCGGACTAGCAACACTGTCGAAGAACTACGAGTATGTCGTCGAAGTCGCGTCATTTCCTAGTTAAGTCATGTCCAAGAAACGCTTTGTCGGAGTATAGTAGTGTTGGACTTTAAGGTATTTCGAACTAAAGTATTGTCAAAACGGAGACGTGTCGGAGTTCCGTAATATTGAAATAAAATCTCCCGGCTTGATGAATAAGCTGGAATAAAGCGCCTTAAGCGCCTTTTAAGGCTCTATAGCGCGGAGAGCAAGGGCTGCAATGATAACCAAACGTGAAGGCCGAGAACGTAGCTAAGCTAAGCTCGAGGCGTGTCCCATTTATTGCAAAGTTACGGTGTGCTGGGTGGTGCGTGCACACAAGTGCCAAATTCGAGCGTAGCGGACAACCGCTACGCTCGAATTTTGCGCCCCTGAAGGTGGCGCCCGGGGTATATGTCCCCGTTTGCCCCCCGCTAGATCTGGGGCTGATCACGCAACAAGTCACACTAGTCTGCACGAGCCTTAAAAGTACAGTTACTAAAATTATGAATAGAATCTTTTTGCACCTGATGATTTCCGTAACCAAACTCGACAATAATGGATTTTCATAGGAAATAGCTGGTGGCTAAAACTCACCGGCAATGAATTCCATACTTAAAGTCATACTTACTACTTTGCTGGCGCCTATTCAAATAGGTAGCGCGAAATGGTCGACTTTGCTCAAAGAAGGTTGTTAAAGTAATGACCACATCAGACCACATTGCAAGCATTTTTAATCGACTTCAGAAAAAGGAGATTATGAATTCGAGACGTACCCATGTATGTAATATTATTACTTATCCTATAACTGCAATATCTCACATTATGATAATCTATTAGGGGTTCCAAACAAATATACTTACAAAATTTTAAATGTAAATGTTTGTCCACGCGTAGTCAAAACAGTTGACAAGAGTAATTTTACTGAACAGTAATTTCAATACAATAATATGCACATGAACTAGGTGTGTACTATTTACTAGTAACTAGGTAGGTACTAGCACAGTATAAGTAAAAGTTAATAAAGTAACTACTAGTCAGTCGTGTGACGGCGTGGCGGCGCTGCAGCTCACTGCACAAACTCCGCAGTAGTACAGTACGCACACTACACACCAGAGGTGTGTTCACACTTACATCGCAATACACTATAAACTGTATTCTCGTGAACTATTGCCAAATGTTTGGAATTCGCCAAGTATGCGGCTGCGTGATCGGTTAATATGCGGTTGTAAGTACCTATACAGAATTAATTTTCCGTGAGTGTAAACTATCGCGATGATCGCGTATTCGCGCGACGATCGCATTCTATTAGGACAAGGCATTCGTCTTGTTACCACCGTATTTTATTTAAAAAAATAAGAAAATTAAAAACATAGATTTTTCAAACATTTTATGAGCCTATTTTAGCTTACATCAAAATCGGCTCCGAGACTCCTTTGAGTATTTTTTACTATTTCTTATACCTAGTTTTTTTCGGATTTGGGTAACCACACCATCCGTGTACACCTGGAAGTTCGAATCCAGCTATATATCACCGTACCTACACCTACTTACATTACTCTGCCAACACGACCGACACATCATCTTATACTACGCGGTCTGTACATCTCAACCTACAAGGCCATAGCCAGGAATTCATTCCGGGAGGCATTCGGTTGGCAACTTTTTTTACAACAAATAAGGTATTTCTGATTTCAAAGAGGGTAGATTTATAAAAAACAAAACTACTATCGGAGGCCCTGCAAACTAAGTAGGGGCCCCTCGCCCAGGTACCTATGCAGAAAACTTCAAGAACTTGAAGAACGTAAAATATAAGAGCGACCGAAGCATTTATATTTAGCATGCGTAGGGGGCCCCCAACAAAGACTGCCTTTAATTTACTGAACGTATTTTGGCCTTGTTTGGGATCAGATTATAAAGTTATTCTAAAGCGCCTGCCCAACCCCCCCCTCATTCAGCCAGTGGGGCTGCTATAGAGAATATAGAATGTCATTCCGCTTTCTCACATTTCGGGGAGGGTGTGAACCCCCAAGACCCCCCCATGCCTACGGCCCTGTCTACCTATCTATAGTAACATATCATGCCAAAACGATCGATACCTACATATACAATCGACACCAACAATGCATTTGCAATACTATAATGTTGATTGAAATCATGAACTAATAAGTAAAATAGACATAGGTAGTGTATGCATCATCATTGGTTTTGAGTGTATTTGAGCTTATTTTGCTGTTGTCGAACCATTTGTAATGATATATCTTAGCCTGGTCTAGCCATATGTTCTGTTACAGTCAAAATGACCTTGGTTTTAAAACAAGCATTTAATCCACGCGGCCCAGAATCTACTTACATGTGCCTATGTAGGTACGCAGTTTCGTGGGAACTTACCAGCCCTCGAAGACTTGTTGAGGCAGGCACTGACGCACCTCTGAGGAACACATTGTGTTCTGTACACTTGCAGTCAATAAGCACAAAGCTTCAGGTCTCGCTCAGTGCTGTTTGCCGATAAGGATCTCGCGGGAACGTTTCGCAATTTCTTTTTGGTTTCTTAGTAGTAGGTATTTTTGTGAAACAATAATTGCTGCAATTCTGTATAATGCATAATGTAGACACTCGTAATTTTGAGTAAAAAAAACGTTTTGGGAACACTTTCATTGTGCGTACAGCTAAGGAGTGGAATTCCCTGCCGGGGTTGTGTTTCCCGATAGCTATAACTTGGGACTCTGCTACTCTGCTTGTACTTGTAGGCGAGCGTGCTCCAGCATCGACCACATGATCACTCACTATCAGGTGGATAAATGGTCTAAGGCGATCCTATCAATAATAAAAATAAAAAAAATACAATATATGTGTAAATTCATCGTGTTTTTTATTTTTAATCCTAATAATATTAACTGTGGCTAGACTAGTTGCATTGCACTATTTTGCTTTTCATTTTGTTTAATCTGTCATCAGACAAGAAGGTAATTACACAATGCGCCCGAAACAGTTGCTTCTAAGCCTAACATACGGAGCAACGACGATGTCACAATAGAATGCTGTTCCATTTACTTGAAATTAGTTTTCATTGTTGAAGGAAATATGTGAGTAACGTGGTGGCGTTGGCATGGTCTGTGTGCTCAGTGTGAGCCTATTTGCAGAACCTGGCAGACCCGCGTCGCCGGCGCAGCTCGTACGCGCTGCCGCTGGAGCGCGCCGAGCTGCGCAAGAAGTCGTCGGCAGGCGGGTTGGACATGCGGGAGGTGGAGTACCTGGCGGCGGTGGACGCGGCCGCTGGCTCGCAGGACGAGCTACGCCGCCCGCACAACGACTCCATCCTCAAGCGCATCCCTGGCGACGCCGAGGCCACCACAGTACTAGTGGGCGCCGTGGGTTTCCTGGAGCAGCCCACCATCGCCTTCGTGCGCCTGGCGCAGGGCATCCTCATGCCATCCATAACCGAGGTGCCGGTGCCGGTGCGCTTCATGTTCATTCTGCTGGGACCGAGCGGCGCCGACCTCGACTACCACGAGGTGGGTCGCTCCATCTCCACGCTCATGTCCAACCCAGCGTTCCACTCCATCGCATACAAGGCGGACGATCGGCGTGAGCTGCTGTCCGCCATCAACGAGTTCCTGGACGACTCCATCGTGCTACCGCCGGGCGACTGGGAGCGCCAGGCGCTGCTGCCGTTCGAGGAGCTGCGCGCCAAGAGCGAGATGATCCGGCGGCGCAAGCGAGACGCGCTCGAACGCAAGCGAGCGGCCGGCGAGGCGCCCGCGCCTCTCGACGAGAAGAAGGCGCTGCTGGCCGCGGAGGCCGGCGGTCTGCCAAGAAAGGAGCCCGACGATCCGCTCCGCCGGACCGGCCGCCTTTTTGGAGGTCAGTTTTAATCGTTGCTGCATCTTTGGAAACTAACTTGCGCCGCTCCATGTCAGATTATATTAATCCCTAGCTGACCCAACATTGTCTTTTCCGAATATCAATAGTTCATGCATTAATCCCACTACTTTTACTAACCTTTTTAACCACTTTTAGTTTTTTCCCGGATTTACAATTTTCCGGCGATTTTTAAAGTTTTGCAATCAAATTAAACCTTATAAAGACTTGTACGAACATATTTAAAAAAAAACCGGCCAAGTGCGTGTCGGACCACGCACAACGAAGGGTTCCGTAGTTGGGATGAATTTATCCCAAGAACAAAGTTAAATTTGCAGTTTGAAAAAATTTAAGTTTGTTCTTGCAAATTTATGATTATTACTCGTTAACCTGTACAGCCTACTTAGCTCTGATAGTTTTCCTTTTAATTTCGTTATACTGCTGTGATTTTTTTTACAAATTCATCACAAATCCCCCTACCAATTAAATGGCTGTACCATTTAGCTGGCAGGGGGGGGGGGGGACACTTGACTCTAACAAAAAAATTCAGTTAAAAGCTTAATATTTCGTAAACGGATCCCTGAATCCAAAAATGGTTTTCACAAACTCACTATATTTTTGAACGACTTTTCTAAAGATACCCCACACTAGGGCTTCCATTACGTAATTACGAACTCATTTTAAAGTATTTTCAATTCCGTAACTGATAATGTCAATTCCGTACTTACGTAATTATTGGTATCATAAATCAATCAAAATAGTCAACCAATAAAAAAGCATTAATTATCCGTACCATATTATAGTTATAATGTGGCAACACTGTACGATGTAAGTACATCGAAATGCCACTGAATATTTCACGAAACCATCGTCGGATGATATACGAATGTATATAGTCGAACTATTGGAACGGTTGAAATATAATTCTACACATTAATGTACTAATTCACAACCACAACCGAGTACATCGGACGCAATTGCAACTAGTGACGATGATGACGAGGAGTTGACAATCGCACAACAGTTGGACAAAGAAATAAACAAAGTGACTGTAAATAAACCAATTTCAACAGTAAACACAGATCTCCATTCCATTATTAGGGTAGAAATGTGCATTTACGAGTACGACAGCGCTGGCGGCAGTCGCGAAGTGTTTTTGACTGCAGCGTATAATTATTTGCTTTCGATAACGCCTACAAGTGTCGAAGACTCGAAGCCGAGCGAGCCTTTTCATCAGCCGGATATTTTTGTAATAAACTTAGAAGTTCCCTGAGTGACAAAACTTTAAATGCTTTGTCATTTATGAGATCACATTTTCAAGAACAAAAATTATATTCGGGACGAAAAAATATGGTTTGACTTTTACTTAACTGATGTGATGTACCTACAATGATAAGTTCCTGAATAAATATTTTTTTGTTTAAATATTGTGTTCATTTTGATAATTCCTTGAATTTAAGATAGTAAATGATAATTGTAAAAAGTTTAGATACTCTATCTACAATATTTACCAAAACCATAGTCGATTTAAAAAAAATAGGAATAATTAGGTACGTAATTACGGAATTGGAGAAAAAAGTTGCGTAATTAGTTACGTAATTGTCATTTCCGTAATTTTGGAAGCCCTACCCACAACATGGGGTAAATGAGGAAAAAAAAACATCTTTCTTCCACTTTACGTGTAGGGGAGGTACCCTAAATAAATGTATACATATTCCGAATTACAGCTTTCTAGTACTAACCGTGGCTGAGCTAAGCCGCGGACAGACAGACAGACAGACAGATAGACGGAGATGGCGAAACTATTAAGGTGCCTTTTTTACTACGGAACCCTAAAAATAGCCAAATCGGTTCAGCTGGTCCTCAATTGATGCGCTTACCAACGAACAGCATTTGATTTTTATTTATTTAGATATAAAAGTTCCTGTTTGGACTCAGTTACACCCAATCTCTAGTGTCGGTCACCAGTGGTTCTTTCTGACCCCATGAAGGAAACAAAGAAAATACACTAAGTATGTTATAATCATTAATATAAGACATGAATGGATGAAGGGGCGATATGTCGCAATATTATAATTTCGAGAAAATTGAGTTCAAAGATTCGCATAAACATTTTAAGATATTTGAAAAGTTAGGTGTATAGTAATCCAAAAAAGGTGTCAAGTGGCGTACTTTTAGTACTTTATTTTAAGAAAACTGAACATAACTCTTTTTTCATCAAATTTTTATCCAATTAGTCAATCGAAAAAACTGAAAAATCAGAGGTAACTTCCTGATGTTTTTTTATAGAAAATTTTAATATTTTGTGTTTCTGTTCCACAAAAAGTTTGGAAATATCATGTAATCTGGATTTGGTCGCGATTTGCAAAAAGCAATAACATTGAACTTGCCTGGGAATTGAACGCGATATCTGCGTGTCACTGATTAAATACGCACTAAATAGGATGCACGTAGTACACTCACATTTACATCCTGTGCGTGTTTCTAAACTTTTAAAAACTCAACTACAAATGGTGTTATTTGCTGACGATACTTCCTTAATTTTTAAAATTAATAGACATGCATCAAATCTTGACGACGTAAATAATGCTCTAAAGCAGGTCCAAAATTGGTTCACTGCTAATAATTTAGTATTAAATGGGAAAAAAACTAAGTGCATAAGATTTTCGTTGCCAAATGTCAAAATTGTGATTGTGAGATAGTATTGAATCAAGAGAAACTAGAATTCGTCGATAAAACTGTTTTCCTAGGGTGAGAAAAATCCGTCAATTTACTGTACCGCGAGGCTAGTATATTTTAGTTACTTTCATAGTATTATGTCGTACGGTATTCTACTATGGGGACGGGCTGCAGACATCGAGTCTATTTTTATTCTGCAGAAAAGAGCCATCAGAGGCATATATGGCCTCCGCAGGCGCGACTCTTTAAGGGAACTGTTTAAAGATATTAACATCACGACCGTACCTTGTCAATATATCTATGAAAACATTATGTAGGTACGTAAGGAAAAATCTACAGGTGCAAGACACAATTATATCATTAGGTATAGGGACCAATTAGTTTAACCGGGTTTCAGGCTGGCAAAAGTGGACTCATCTTTCATGGGGTACTGTTTAAAGTGTTACAATAAAATACCTCCCCACATACTTCAACTGAATGAAACAAAATTTAAATCTCATATTAAACTCCTTAAATTCTGAGTTGAGCTGCACGGTCACTGACAAATGCGTGCACTGACTGGACAGGTCCACTCAATCTGTGTGGTTCTTTCCTCAAAAGACCATTTTAGACACCAATCTACATAATCTTCACATGCTCTGACCAAGATTATGTCTGGACTTTAAAAGAGACTGTGACCTCTGAGTTTGTTTCGGCCTTTCTTCTCGGAGTAGTCAGATAGGAAACGCCGTCCTCATCTAGTTAAAAATAATATGTTTGACGTGTAAAAGTGTTTTGTACAACCTATTTACAGAAATAAAAATCATTTATCATTTATCATTAAAAACGCACACTATGCAGCCAAGCATATTATAAGCTGGGGGATTATATCGCTGATAAAAATGCTTGGTCTAACGCTGGTCCTGCTCCACAAGGGCGCATAAACTAATTGATTAGCATTTAAAAATACAGTTGTAGCTGCTGAAGATTTTAAAAACTATCTTTGCATTGTATAAATTCAATCTCTAAGCGTTGTATAATTGCATAGCACATGGTATGTGAGTACTATGTACCGACTATAAAGCTACCATTTAGGTACAGGGTATGCCTTTCATTGACTTGAATGTGTCCTGGCGGCTGAGAGTATGTCATGCTCACTCTAATGTCTCGCTGACGGTGGCGCGTGTGTTGGATCATTTAGCTTCCTTCAAAATGGTTGAGCTGAATGGTGCTAATCCATGCGTCATGTTCGTGAACGGGCGCCGTCAGTAGGGACTGGTCATCTCTTAGCTACCACGGCGTATTTTAATTTAATTTAATTTTGGATTGTTTATTTTTTATTTTTTATTTCTGTTACGGACGGTTTTCACGTTTTGCATCGTTCTCATACATATTACCTTCCACCATTCATGTCTTCTATATTAATTAATTAAATACAGGAGTTGGTTACTAAATGAACTGGCGGTAAAATATCGTGTCAAATTGGGAACTATAATGGTGTGAATCTAGAGATGCAAGTCGTGATTAAGGCGAGGTGACCCCGAAAAACGTAATTTTATATTGTATTTTATTCGTAGATAACACGGATTAAAATTTTGAAAAAAACATATGATATATTTCACACTTCGATCTAGGTATTTCGGCCGTCCGATACACGATTACGTGCACTTTACTGCATCCAATTAAATCGCAAAGACACGTCTAAATTATGGTCTAATTATCATTTTATTTGAGTTATATTAGGCTTTGAATAATAAAACTTATACCATAATAAAGGTCGTAAAAAATGTGATAGAAAACGGCCGTCATAATGTGAAATATGAAAATACTTATACCACTAATTCCAAAATCAAGCGTTTTCATCTTTTCATGCGCTCGCCCCGTGTCATTTAGTCCCGAGCGGAACGTCTTGGAGGTCGGACGTATGCCAATTTTTGCGAACCCGCCACCCCCGCTAAGTTCTGTTACCGGCTGAGCCAAAAATGTATTGTAAATTTGAAAATAATAATAGGTACCTGTATAATTATATTTTAATTTTTAAATAGTGATTTTTTTAGGTAGATACTTCTTAGTTATTTAATTTAAAAAAATGGGCAAAATTAAAAAAAAATGTTGTCACTGGGTCTACGAAGGCTGAATAAATAAAAAAAGTAAGGATGCTTTGACAATATTACCATAGGTACCTATATTATAAAAATGTATAATATTTTACTTTTAAGTACCTACGCAGAATAGATTTACATACCGCAAATATGTGTGTAAAACAGTTGAATTTAAACCCTATGCCAATGTAAATAAAGACGCCACGCGCGCAAAAGTTATAATGGTTTATTTTTCTCCCGGAATAGATTTACCAACCGCATCAAGTGTGTAAAATTGTTGAATTTGAACCCTATATCATAGAGCATAAAGCCGCCACGCGTACAAATGTTATAATGTTTTACTATTTTCAAATATTAAATAGTTCATCCCGCTGAGTTGGTCCGGGTGGTTTTTGTAATGTTTATTAGCCTAGGTAAGTAGGTATTGTATTGTCTACCACACGTCACGCCTCTGTGGTAAGTGATAACACTATGACCTTGAGGTGGCCCAACGTACGGAGTTTCATTAGAATAAGAGACCAGCTTGACACTGCTTTTGCCACCACAACACAAAAAATAATAATATTTTATGGTGTCTGCAACGTTTGTGTAGGTCTCGTCTATGCCATGTACCTAATACGCGCAACACACTCGTGCCATAGTGTAGAAATGTACTTACAGTATGACCATTTCCTTCAAAAATATGATTTATTATTTTCGGTAACGTTTAGGCACAAATTCGTTTATGCGAAGTACACTCCTTACTAAAAACACTGTATCAAGTTATGAAAAGCTTATAAATAAAATAAAAGTACATATACAGGGTGGCAGGGACATCGACGCGAAAACTGTGGCTAAGTTTTAGATTAACATCCCTCGAGTTGGGAGTCCATATTTTTTTTACAGAAAGATTATATTATTAGAAGCCTCCACGCAAAGTTTTAAGTTGCGGAGATAAATGGTTTACGAGAAAAAAAAAAACAAAATCGAAGAAATTTAGCATTATTTAGTCACTTTTGACATTTTGTCTCGACATTGAACGTTTCGTTTTACGAAAAATCAACACACTAAAATGTTGTACTTTATAATAATGATGAAATAAATACGTATATTTATGATTTAGATACTTTTTAAGCATATTTCATTATATTACCTATATTTTGCTGATTTAAATGAGTGCTATTAAATTAACACTTAAAATAATTTACCGACTATTGCCGTATTTGAAACCAAACGTAAAACGACGCCATTTTGTGTTGGTACTAATACTTCACTTAATCTGTTACTCTGCTGTCAAGCTCAAGCTTGGCCGGGATGCTCCAAGTCCCGAAACATCTCGACTTAGTCAAAAGGCAATGGGAAGGTAGGCTGCTATAACTAAACGAATAACCACGAAGGGGATGGCGGGGTCTAAAGACCCCGCCATCCCCAAAATAATCCAAAAGGGGTTTTGAGATATGATTTTTTAATATTCTCGGGGGGCTCCGAAATTTTTCCTTCACAGGGGGGGTTGTACCCCCCCGTGTGAAGGAAAAATTTGCGAAAAAACATGCGAAAAAATAAACTTCGCTTGAAATGTTTACGTCGGTTTTCAATGTTTTAGAGCTATGCAGTTGCAGGCTAAGGGCAGAGCGTATGTATCAACTAATGATTCGGTGGATAACGAGTAAGTTTTTAGGGTTCCGAAGTAAACAAGGAACCTTTATAGTTTCACCATGTCCGTCTGTCTGTCTGTCTGTCCGTCCGTCTGTCTGTCCGCGGCTTAGCTCGGAGACGGTTCGTACTAGAAAGCTGTAATTTGGCATATGTATACATATTAAACACGAAGACAAAGAGGTAAAATAAAATCAAGAAAAATATTATTTTTTAGGGTGCCTCCCCTACACGTAAAGTGGGGATATTTTTTTTTTCTCATCTACCCCATGGTATGGGGTATCTTTAGAAAGGTCGTTCAAAAATATTGTGAGTTTGTGAAAACCATTTTTGGATTAAGGGATCCGTTTGCGAAATATTAAGTTTTTAACTGAAATGTTTTGTTAGAGTCAACTGTCGTCGTCCCTGCCAGCTAAATGATTGTACTTGGATTTGTGAAAAAAATTACAGCAGTAGTATATATAACGAGTAATAACCGACCAACTTAAATTTGCAGTTTGATAAACATGATCTCCCCATACATTCCGTATGGGAGAAAATGTTTTTCAACTACAATGTTAAGTTTGTTCTTGGGATAAATTCATCCCAACTACGGAACCCTTCATTGTGCGTGGTCCGACATGCACCTGGCCGGTTTTTTAAATATCATCTCACTCGTTATTGTAACACCATAAAAAATACATAAATTAATTAAATACACGCCCCACCTACCCCAATACAATCTTGATACTGTTATTCAAAAATTGCAATACAATTCTCATAAATTAAATGTGCCTAAATACTACTTGATTTTATAGACTGTAGCACGAAGATGTCGCATCAAAGTCAAAGTTCGAAAGTCGAATAGCGCGCTGCGCGCACTTTTGAATCGTACCCGTATTCATGATCTTCGTGTCAGTCAGATTTTAAATCCACCTTATTCACAAAAATTATAAGTACCTACTTATACCTATTTTTAATTATTATTCATTAAGTTTAAGTTTATATAATACCTACCTAATCTATCTACAACCTTAAAAAATACTTAATAAAAAATAAACTTATAATAATCAATACAAGTTGATCTACTGCATTGCTCTATTCTGTGACCTACTCGAGTTCATGAACTTATGAGCGGTGCGCCTGGCGCGCGGGTCCCCCACGCATCGTAATTTCTTTCGTATCGCTACTCGTTGCGGGGGCTGGGGTAAGCGTTGAATGCCTACTGCGTTCGGGTTAACCTGGCCTTAATGCCCGTTTTCTGTATGAGCCGCGCCGTTCGACGTGTGAGTACACCTGTAGACAGGTGGCGCATGGTGAGGGCTCAGTGTATCCGTGTTACAGGCGTGCTGCGCGACATGAAGCGGCGCTACCCGCACTACGCGTCCGACTTCCGCGACGCGCTCAACGGGCAGTGCGTGGCCGCCACCATCTTCATGTACTTCGCGGCGCTGTCTTCCGCTATCACGTTCGGCGGTCTGCTCGCCGAGAAGACCTACGGCAATATTGGCATCGCCGAAACTCTCGTGAGCCAGCATTCATAATGCCAAGAATCTCTTTTACGAGAAAGGTACCCTGAGGTACTCAATAGGCGGGGACGGGCCGTACAGTGTTGAATCAAGCTAACTGCTGCCTTATCAGTAATTTTAACGGTGGCCCGTGCCAAACCATTGAATGCTTCCACCCCTCTTCCATTAATCTACCGGAATTTCAGGCTGAACTGAGCCGACCTTGCCCGTGCCTACGGTTCGCTTGTATTACAATTTGCTAGCCGCAAGCTAGATCAGGTAATTGGGTGCTTCCGCTTGACTGCGTGTAATGTGCAGGTGTTCACGTGCGCGGGCGGCATCCTGTTCGCGCTGGTGTCGGGACAGCCCATGATGATCACGGGCGCCACAGGCCCGCTGCTGCTGTTAGACGAGTCGCTGGCCAACTTCTGCCACTCCAACGGGTTCGACTTTCTGACGGCGCGCATGTACTGCGGCCTGTGGATGATCGTCATTGCACTCGCCGTGGCCTCCGTCGAGGGCAGCGTCGCCGTTAAGAAGATCACGAGGTTTCACCATTTCCCTTCTTATTTAGACAGGATTGAATTCGTGGTATCTACTGCGGTTCTTGTGTAAAATTTTACCTACTAACCAACTTTGAACTAGATGTATATCTTTTCAAATTTAATGGCTATAAATCATAATACTCGTACCTGTGAGAAACAAGGGCGCCTGAAAAACCAAACCGGGTGCATAAGTATGTACAAAAAGTTGGCCGGTAACACTAGCTAATAACAAGCATGGTATTATGCAGGTTCACGGAGGATATCTTCGCGTTCCTGATCTCGCTGATCTTCATCGGGGAGCCGGTGACGAGTCTCATCAATGTGTTCCGCGCGCACCCGCTTGGCGTGCACTACTACGCGGCTGACAATGCCACGGCTCTCGTCGGCCTCGCTGCCCCCTCTCCCGGAGAGGCCAACTCCACGACGCTGCTCGACAACTCTACGTTATCAGGTACACTCGGACACCTACTTCCACTCTTCTAGAACTCGGCATTGTTGTTGAAGGACTTATAAATGTCTTTAGTGGGGTTATACGGTTGTCCAGCCCCAGAGAACACAGAACAGAAGATCTTCGGAAGAACAAGTCATGTTCGTAAGACTCTAACGCTAAAGATGTTAGACTTTAACTTGAATAGATAGAGGAAGGAGGATAGAGGTTGAAGTAAAAAAAAAAAAAAACACGAAGGGTTCCTTACCAGCCTACAATATTGAGCAAATAAATGAAAATACTAAAAGAAGAATACTATTATTTTTCATCTTAAATTATAAATATCGCAAAGATAAATTTGTATTTCATAATAATACTATGAATTATTTTTTGCAGCTACAGAAAATCACCCATATTCAAATAAAATATCTTACTCAAACTCAAACTCAAAACTCTATTGCATTCATGTGTACATTACGAATCGGCGTTTTTAGTATTTGTTAATTATAAACAGTAATTATGGTACATGATGTAAAACTTCTGTTGTGTTTCTTTCACTGTCCTTGTTTGACTCCAGATTTTTATTTGTCTGTGATGTCCTGTTTATTAAATACCTTTTTAATACATTTATTCAAAAAGAGCTAGTTTATTCTTCGTAAATAGGGACCAAAATAACTTTTTAATCCCTAGGGACTAAAAGTGATTTTAATTTGGAATGTGGATTAGTAAAAGTTGCAATCACCAAAGAGATCAATCACGAACATTGTATGAACAAGTAACAGGCTAGCAAGAGAGAGAGTCAGTGTGAACTTGGTCAAAATGAAAATCCAAGATGGCGACTGCCAAAATTTTCTAATTTTTCATCATGGGTGTCGTTTTATAGTTTTCGAGGGTGCTAAAGCCGATATTGAGGTCAAAATGTAAATCCAAGATGGCGGCTCTGAAAATTTTCAAATTTATCATGGGTACACAATAAACGAATGCATAAGGTAGGGTGGGAAGGGTAGGTAGAGTAGATAGGGTAGGTATGTACGGCGGTCACAGACGTACGCACGGGCGAGGTTCGCGTCGATGCCTCCGGGCTCGGCGCGATCTGGGTGCGGTGTCCGGTGGCGGCGGCTAAGAAAGTCGCCGACGCCGGGCGTCTCTTGGTGGGATGGGTGGCAGTGAGGGTGAAGCAGCTGCAGCCCAGGACCTTGCGGTGCTACCGTTGCCTCGACATTGGGCATGTCAGGGCACGGTGCACCGCCGAAACAGACCGCAGCGAGCAGTGCTATCGCTGCGGTCAGGCCGGCCACAAGGCAGCCCAGTGTCTCGCGGCGCCAAACTGCAGCCTCTGTACAGCTGCAGGGAGGCCCGCGGGGCACAGAGCGGGTGGAAAGGCCTGTGGCGCGCCCGCCAAGAGAACGACGAAGCAGAAGAAGAGAGGGGTTGCCATGGCTGCCGGGGGCTCTTTACCCCCCCCGCAGCCTGGCTGCCCTTCGGCCGACTCCCGGCCTAGGAATGGTGCGGTGGAGGGAATGGATTGCGCTCAATGGCGCTGTACCATTTCCTGCAGGGCAATATCAACCACTCTGCTAGAGCTTAGGATCTTTTGCTCCAGAGCATGGCAGAGTGGTCGATTCACGTGGCCGTGGTCGCCGAACCGTATTTCGTCCCCCCCAGGGATAACTGGGTGGGAGACTTGGACGGTTTGGTGGCCATCATTGGCGGGGCTCTTGTCAACCCGTCCCGAGGTCGCGGCTGGGTAGCCGCCCTCGCGGACGGCATTGGCACTGTTGGGGCGTATTTTTCGCCCAACAAGAGTCTCGCCGACTTCGAGAGGTTCCTTGTCGGGTTGGGTGCCGTCGTGGGCCGACTCCACCCTCGCCCTGTGCTGTTGCTGGGGGATCTCAACGCCAAGTCTGCGGCGTGGGGATCCCCTGTGACCGATGCTAGGGGCGAGGTGCTGGAGGAGTGGGCGGTCACGGCTGGCCTGACCGTCCTGAATCGGGGCTCGGTACACACGTGCGTGCGGCAGCGGGGCGGGTCTATAGTGGACGTGTCGTTCGCTAGCCCCGCTGTCGCGAGCCGTGTCCGCGACTGGCGTGTCGCCGTGGAGGTGGAGACGTTGTCGGATCACCGATACATCCGATTCGACGTCTCCGCCCAGGCCACAGGCGGCCGCGGTCCACCGACCCCGCGAACGGACGGTCCGCGTTGGGCGCGTAAGCGCATAGACAGGGAACTTCTCGAGGAGGCCGCTATTGTCCAGGCCTGGAGCCGGGAGTCGGCGACGAACGGACCCGTTGACGTCGAGCAGAAGGCGCTGTGGTTCCGCGGGGCGATGACGCAAATCAGCGACGCGTCCATGCCCCGGGTCCACGCACAGTCCGCAAGGCGCCAGGTGTACTGGTGGACCGCCGAGATCGCGCAGCTGCGCGTCGCGTGCGTGGCGGTCAGACGCCAGTACACCCGATACCGAGGTCGTCGGGTCCCTGACGAAGAGGCCGCGCTGTATGAGGTGTACCGCGCGGCCAAGCAGACTCTGTGGCTGGCCATCGGCGAGTCGAGGACGCGAGCCAGGGAAGAGATGTTGGAGACTCTCGACGGGGATCCGTGTGGGCGCCCTTATCGCGCGGTTCGAGGGAAACTTCGAGCCGCGGCGCCTCCGCTTACGGAGAGTCTCCAACCCGAGCTGCTGGAGGAGGTGGTTGCAGCCCTTTTCCAGGCCAGAGCGGAGCACACTCCGCCGCCGATGGCTTTGCCTTTTGAGGAGAACGCCATCAGCGTCCCAGAGGTGACACAGGCAGAGATGAGGGCAGCCGTGATGCGGCTCCGGGCCAAGAACGTGGCTCCGGGGCCCGACGGGATCCACGGCTGCGTGTTGGCCCTCGCTCTGAAGGAGCTCGAGCCCCAACTGAGAGGACTCTACACAGCGTGTCTTGAGCAGGGCCAGTTTCCCACTTTGTGGAAATCTGGTCGTCTGGTCCTGCTCACGAAGGCGGGGCGCCCGGCGGACTCGTCGTCCGCGTACCGGCCCATAGTGCTGCTAGACGAGGTGGGCAAGCTGTTCGAGCGAGTAATCGCAGCCCGCCTCGTCGGCCACTTGTGCAGAGAGGGGCCGGACCTGGACGACAGTCAGGTTGGGTTTCGGCATGGGCGCTCCACGATACACGCTGTGTCGCGGGTTAGAGTCCTGGCGGAGGAAGCGGTGTCTCGGGGCGGGGTGATGTTGTTGGACATATCCAACGCCTTCAACACCCTGCCCTGGAGTTGTATTCGGGAGGCATTGCGCTATCATGGTGTGCCTCCCTACCTCCACCGTATCGTTGGGGCTTATCTGTCGAAGAGGTGTGTCACCTACGTGGGACGTGATGGCGGAAACCAGCGCCGCATGTCGTGCGGTGTTCCACAGGGCTCGGTCTTAGGGCCGCTCCGGTGGAACATCGGGTACGACTGGGTGCTGAGGGGCGAGCTCAGGCCGGGGGTAGACCTGACGTGTTATGCGGACGACACGCTGGTCACTGCCCGGGGGAGCTCGCACAGGGAAGCAGCGTTGCTGGCGACGGCTGCGGTCTCACAGGTGGTGAGCCGCATACGTCGCCTAGGCCTGGAGGTGGCCCTCAGCAAGTCGGAGGCCATGGTGTTCCATGGCCCCCGGCGGGCGCCGTCACCCGGCTCACATATCGTGGTCGGGGGGGCTCGGATCGCTGTCGAGGGTACCATGAAGTACCTAGGATTGGTCCTCGACAGCCGGTGGGACTTCGGGCCCCACTTCCGACGGCTGGCGCCCAACTTGCTGGGCGCTGCTGGAGCGCTCTCAACGCTGCTTACCAATCTGGGGGGCCCGAGCGCCGCTTGTAGGCGGCTATACGTGGGGATCGAGCGATTGATGGCCCTTTACGGGGCCCTCATCTGGGCGGCTGACCTGACGGCCGGGAGCATCGCCGTCATGCGGAGACCGCAGAGGGCGATGGCCGTCAGAGTCATCCGGGGGTATCGCACGATCTCCTACGAGGCGGCTTGTGCACTGGCCGGATCCCCGCCCTGGGACCTGGAGGCGAAAGTACTCGCGTCATCGTATCGGTGGCGCGAGGAAGCGCGGGCGCGGGGCGAGCCACCGATGCAGCGACACGTGGAGCTGCATCGGTCTCAGCTTCGCGAGGTCCTGGTGGCGGAATGGCGGGACAGGCTTTCGCGCCCTACCGCCGGCCTCGACGTCGTCGAGGCGGTCCGGCCGGTGCTCGAGCGCTGGCTCGGGAGGAGGCACGGCTCCCTGTCGTTTCGGGTGACGCAGGTGCTCTCGGCGCACGGTTGCTTCGGGAAGTACCTGTGTCGCATAAAAAGGGAGCCGGACGCCCGGTGTCACCACTGCGTCGACTGCCGGGAGGACACGGCGCGGCACACGCTGGCAGAGTGTGCCGCTTGGGAGGAGCCGCGCCGTGCCCTCATCTCAGAAGTAGGCAGTGACTTGTCGCTGCCGGCCGTAGTGAACGCTATGGTCGGCGGCGCCGAGTCCTGGGACGCGGTGGTCGCCTTCTGCGAGACAGTCGTCTCGCAGAAGGAGGCTGCGGAAAGGGAGAGGGAGATCTCGTCCACTCACCCGTCCCGTAGCAGGCGCACCGGGCGTCGGCGGAGGGCGGACAACGCCCTCTTCCGGCCCCCCTAAATGGGTCCAGGGGCGACGGACTCGGGGACGTCCGTCGCCCTCCACTCATCAGGACCCGAGGTGGCGGCGCGTAGTGTTCCGCGCGCGCCCCTCTGAGACGTCGCGGGGGGAGTCAAACACCTCACTCGTAAGAGTCTGACAGACCCCTCCGCCCGCCCCAGGGCGGAGGACATCCATGAGGATGTTCCACCCCAAAACAAAAAAAAAAAAAGCTATGTACGGCGGTAGGTTGGGATAGGTAGATGCGCCGTAGATACTACATACTGCTACCCGTGCAAAGCCGGGGCGGGCAGCTAGTACATAGATATATATTATACAGGGTGTCCAGTAAATAGCACGACATACTGCAGGGGGTGATAGCTTGGGTCACTACCTATCAATACAACACAATATATGTTCAGCAATTTTACAGTTTTACAAAATTTTCCGAAATATCGAAAAATCTCTACCTTGAAACAGATTTTTAAGTATCTCGTAATGAAAAAAATCCTTTTCTAGAACTTTTTTACACGCTTTATATTAGCTTCACCTGTATGTTTGTTTGTAACCGACTTCTTTGTGCGCGATTTTGACCCACTTTAAACGGCCAGATTTCGTTCAAACTTTGTAGATTTATTGAGGACCGATGACAATACACTAATTTGATAAAATTAAAAAAAAAAAATATATAATAATTATAAAATAAAAAAAAATTCGATCGTAAATCACTCTCTGATGCTTCGCATCATGAGTCGTGCAATAGTTTAAAATAAAAAAAAACAAGCTATTATAAATAATCCAAACTAAAAAGTAGAAAATAAATAATAGTTTAAAAAAACTAAAAAGCACGCTTTTTATAGAAAACCGAACTAAAAAATAGAAAATAAATTTTAATGAATTTAAATAAAGAAAATAGTGTTAAAAATTTCAATGAATATAAATTAATAATAGTGTGAATAAAAAATAAAAAAAAATATTTTAAAAAAAGCGTGGGGTGCTTTTTAAGATATTATCGAAATGATAATCACTCTACTCATATCTGTCAATAAAATATTTATAACTATTGACACCATGCACCCCACGCTTTTTTTAAAATATTTTTTTTTATTTTTATTCATTTACATCAAATTATTCGTGAATAGGTTACTCTACTCATTATAAGTTATGTCAGCACCAACTGACGGGGTCCGGAAGGGCCAATGCCTGCCGGGGTTGCGGGTTTGTCCGAAAGGGATATCGCGGCCCCGGCACACAGGCAACGGAAGGAACACGGGTGGGTTTTAGTCAGGAAAAGTCTGACACGCTCTCCCGCTCCGCACAGAGCGGGAGAAGTTATTTGATAATTTCCCGACATCAAAAAAAAAAAAAAAAGGTGGCGGCTGCGAAAATGTTAAAATTTTTCATCATCGTTATCGTTTTCATAGTTTTCGAAGGTGCTAAAAACGATAGTGAGGTCAAAATTTAAATCCAAGACGACGGCTGCGAACATTTTGTTTTTGTTTTAAATCATACATGAGAAGGAACTTCGTTCCTGACAGGGATCGGACCGCACACGTTTTTTTTTTCTCATAGAGGGTGATAAAAAGTAGTGTTCACCTCGAGAGCATGACTATTTTAAGCTCGAGTGACGTACTTTGAATCCCTCGCTGCACTCAGGATTTTACTTTAGAATTTCTCGCTACGCTCGGGATTCTACTCTAGAATCCTTTGCTCCGCTCTGGATTTAAAAAAACACGCTCTCCTTAAAAATAGTTGTTTGCTCCCTTGGCAAACAATTTACTATTTTAGATTACTTTTTTGTCTTAGTTGGGTTATTCGATTCGGGTTGCCAGATAGCGCTGCGTATGGTGGTTCGAAAAGACCTCAATACAAGGACAGCATGCAAGTTAGTATCGATAGTGAAGTCACAAGAGTTTGACGATCTACAATATCGACATCCTAGATGCCAGCGCATCTTAAATTTAGGCCCTCGGGATTGCTCACGGGCAACTAAATTAAGCAATTGTTACAAATTGTGGCTAACTTGACTGTTCAGCAACACCGAACAATTAATAGCAGTGCCATGGTTTCTATTATATAATTAAGAAATGTAAGTGCATTGTTACACGTGATGGTCATAATCGGAGCGGGTGTGTGACAGCCGTGGCAGGCAACGTGAGCGCAGTGCTGTCGGAGCCGCCGGCGCACGCTGCCATGCCTCCGCAGCCTAACACGGCGCTATGGTGCACCATGCTCACGCTCTCCACCTTCATCATCGCCTACTACCTGCGCATCTTCCGCAACGGCAAGTTCCTCGGCCGCAGCGTGAGTACATCCTCGCTCGTCTATTATGACATACCTACACTACTTATAAACTTGTGCGATTCGGCAATAATCGTCTATCTGCGGAAATACGAACGAACGATGATGATATCTTCGCTCGGCATCCAATACCGCGAATGTGACATTATTGACGAAAATCTGATTTTTATTTTATTTCATTCTACACGTTAAATTATGTGATCTTAATTATCTTGCATAAAAATCAGATTTTCGTCAAAAATGTCACATTCGCGGTAGGTATTGGATGCCGAGCGACGATATAGGGTTGGGCACAGGGTTTATGCACATGTCTTTATTTTACGCGCGTTTATTTCGCGCATCACGCGTAAAGGCGCATTTTCTGCCTTCGTTTGCAGCGTTTGATACGCGCGACGACGGTGCATTTGAAAACACACTGTATACTCATATTACTTATACCCTTACGGGGGTAAGGGTATAATACACGGTATTGATAAACGTAGAGAAAAGTTATATAACTAACAACTAGATTTTTTTTAGTAATTCTGAAGTTTATACTGACTGTAACTTTCGTTTGCGTTTATAATTATGTGGTTCCGATCTAGGGCCTACACAGGGCAGCTTTTTGAGACGGGACAGTATTGTCAGGTACCTACCTTAACCTTTTAGCTGCAGGAAAACGTTCTTAAGAGGCCGTCCTTTTAACTTTTACAATATTAATACCAACTGCATTCACAGATTTTGGAAAAATGGTATAGTCAGCCTCAGACCAAGTAAAAAACCAAGACAACGCTGTCAACAGTGACGTGAGGCAGGTTTCGTAAACATGTGTGCACTTAGTGAGGTGTATGTAAATGTGTGCGTGTCAGTGTGTATGCATAGAGGGGCGGTGTAGTTTTGGCATGCTTCACTTTATGTTTTTTATCTGGTCTGAGCAGTCAGCTAGAAAACGTCAATTCTCACGTTTTATTTTTATGATGTCCTACTTTGTAGCTTCGTATAAGGATTAAAAGACTCATGCCGCTTTCTGGCATGAGGTGTTCCGTGTTCACCGGCTGGTATGTCACAGGCGCGGCGCGCGCTCGGTGATTTCGGCGTGCCCATCGCGATCGTGCTGATGGTCGGGTTGTCGTGCGCCGTGCCCGTGTGGACGGAGACGCTGCGCGTGCCTGAGGGTCTCAGCCCCACGGCGCAGCGCTCGTGGTTCGTGCCGCTCAACGACGGGCTCAGCACCATCCCCGCCTGGGCCGCCTTTGCCATGGGGCTTCCTGCGCTCATGGTCTACATCATCGTCTTCATGGAGACGCACATCGCTGAGTAAGACGATTGCCATCGTAATATGTTATTCTAAGCGACTGCACTCGTAATCCCTATGAGTACTCATGCGAAAATAAATTGTGAATTGTCTGTTATACTTAGTAAATATTTTGTAATGAATGTATATGTACCTACTATAGTTAGCTGAGCCACTTAAACTATTGAATGCATAGCGAATTAAAGTAACTGCAATAAATATATGTAGAATACATAATAAATGATTGTGGTGATGCGAGTAGAACAGTGACTTGGTTATTGACACGTGTGTGGCGCAGGCTGATCATCGACAAGCCGGAGCGCAAGCTGAAGAAGGGCAGCGGCTTCCACATGGATATCGTGATCATGTCGTCGGTGAACGCCATGTGCGGGCTGTTCGGCGCGCCGTGGCAGTGCGTGGCCACCGTGCGCTCCGTCAGCCACGTGGCCGCGCTCACCATCATGTCCACCACGCACGCGCCCGGCGACAAGCCGCACATCGTCGAGGTTAAAGGTCCGATCTCACCGACAATAATCACAACATGCTTTATGCTTCGATTTGCTTTAACCCCTGATAATGAAATCAACCACGAAAATAAAAATTCCTCTTTAATTATTTACGATTATAAAATACTCAGTATATTCAGATGCATCCGATTAGCGTCAATACAAAGGCGGATGCAACACAGACACGTAGCTGTTCTGTAACGCAGCCGCATCCGTATGAATAAAGTATTACAACCGCGATGACACCACAACATTTGAAAACTGTCTGCAATGGCACTCGTGCTCGTGGCGTTTTACGCTCGAATATGACGGAATCAAACAGCTTCTGGGGGGCTTAAGAACGGATTTTCCATCGGCCTAGCTACCTAGCTGCTATTGTATAATAATAAAATTTCCCTTAATCTTTTTCTCTTTATTTTTTTAATACTCATCATACCTTATTCTACCTAACGCTCAATGCGCATGTCCATTTCTATCATGGTAAAGTTGTGTTTTTAAACAAATGTCCAAAATATTGTTGGCAAAAATATGATTTTTGTTACTTTCAAACTCAAATAGCAGCCAGGGGGTTAATTGTGGACTTTCATTGTCATACTACAGTATAAAAAAAAGTTCAAGATGTTATTTTCCATAACAAAACAGTTTTTTTTTATTCTGGCCGGAACTTTTGTTTTTGGGTACGAAATGAATGATGTCCTTTGCCGTTGCAAAAACATGCTCTCCCATACGGAATGTATGGGAGAACATGTTTTTCAACTACAAAGTTAAGTTTGTTCTTGCGATAAATTCAACCCAAGTACGGAACCCTTCATTGTGCGTGGTCTGTTTATCTTCTAAATAATCAGAAATTTTATAGTACCGTCTTTTACAAAGTTTGGTCTTAATACAAATTTTAAATCGTTTAATAAGTTTCGAATGTCAATGGGAAGTTTGTTGTAAAAGCATATACGTTGACCCATAAACGAATTGTCAACTCTGTGGAGACGAGTACGATGTACAGCAAGGTTGTGTTTATTTAAACAATGAATATCGGACATTTTCTTAAATTTGTTATATTTTGCGTTACTTTCTGGACACGCTGCGTATCGTTAGGAGGTTCCTCTCTCAGGAGCCCTGACCGCCGGTAGCTGTGACCCTGTTCCCGGTACCGGTGGGCTACTATTTAGGCGATGGTCAAAAGTCGCTCGAAATGGTTCGTCTAAGGGTTACCTCATAAGAAATTTTCCAACAAAAGTGGGAGTAAACGAATTTGGATCCTGAGATAATCGCAATAAGATTTAAAATCTCCAGCGCGAATTTTCAAGTGAACGCGGAATTGGCTAGTTGGTAGTTAATTTTTTTCTGTAAGAAAATTGAACAATGGCCCTAGTTGTACTATGCCAGTCAAAAATCTGTCAAATAAAATGTAAGGTATTTAATTAGTTTATCAATTCTTAACGCTTTTAATAATCGTTTTGGAAGTAGTTTTAGTGTTTTTAGGGTTCCGTACCTAAAAAGGAAAAAAACGGAACCCTTATAGGATTACTCGTGTGTCTGTCTGTCCCAACGTGTGACGGAATATGACCTTCCACGAACTAAGAACGTCGTAAGTGCCAAAAGCTTGTAGTCGTTATAAAACCAAAAATAAACGAATTTAAAAAAGCCTGCACGTCTTTTTTCGCCTTATATTAATACAAATAATCATCAAATTTTTATCCAATTAGTCAACCGAAAAAACTGAAAAATTAGAGGTAATTTCCCGATGTTTTTTTTATCGAGAAAATTGTAATATCATGTAAGTAACTACATGATATTTCCAAACGTATTATTATATTTATTTAATACTATTCCATGAAAAATCGAATTGAAAATAGACAATTTTGGTTACTGCCCGCTCTTAAGCCATTCGCAAGATAGTGCATACTGACTATGGGTGTTTGTGTTGCATCCGCCTTTGTATTTACGCATCCGGCTAGACTGGAAGCCGACCCCAACATAGTTGGAAAACCGCTAGGTAGATGATGATGATGAACCAGGAGAATAAACTTGAAAGTGAAACTATCCCTTAACAAAAAAAATACGAAAAAAACCGGCCAAGTGCGTGTCGGACCACTTACAATGAAGGGTTCCGTAGTTGGGATGAATTTATCCCAAGAACAAACTTAAAATTGTAGTTCAAAAACATGTTCCCCCATACATTCCAACTGCAAATGTAAGTTTGTACGCACAATATTGAGTGAATTATCATGTTATTTTAAGACCATAGACTTCTTATAGGTTTACCTGTAATCTATAAGCATAGAACTATTTTCTGTATTTTTTTCAAAATTTTAGGCTCCTTATTTTCCCAGATAAGGGGGGGGGGGGGGAATGGTCAATTTTCATCTATTTGCTTAAATATCTTTAAAAGTATTTATTTTAAAATGATAAAAAAATGTATTTGATATTCTCGCAATAAGTTCTTTTATTTGATATGTCACACGGTAGAGTAAGCAAAACTTTTTTTTAAAAATTTCTTATTTACCCACCAAAAGTGACCCCCATATAAAAAAATCATTTATTTACGTTGCACGTTCGTGTTTGGGTCACAGAATTACATATGTGTAGGTACCAAATTTCAACTTAATCGGTCCATTAGATTCGGAGCAAATCGGCTGTGACAGACGGACAGACAGACACACGAGTGATCCTATAAGGGTTCCATTTTTTCCTATTGAGGTACGGAACCCTAAAAAAACGGAACGGAAAAATACTGTTGTTCCGTCGAACGAACTTTGTTTTGTTTTATTAACCCTGCGTCAATATTTGTGCGATTTAGCATTTCTCCGGCCACTCGTGCTCGCCACAGCGCGGGCGCAGCGACTGCGTGGTCGCATCATTGCATATAGTGACGTGCGCGCTCGCGTTACAGAGCAGCGGCTGACGGCGCTGCTGGTGGCGCTGCTGGTGGGCGTGTCGGTGCTGGCCGCGCGCTGGTTGCGTCTGGTGCCCATGGCCGTGCTGTTCGGCGTGTTCCTGTACATGGGCATCTCGGCGCTCGGCGGCATCCAGTTCTGGGACCGCTGCATCCTACTGTTCAAGCCCGTCAAGCATCACCCGCAAATTCCTTACGTCAGGCGGGTTCGTATTCACCGGCCACACTGCCTCAGTGCCCACGGGGCCCTACCTATTGTGTATCCGGACATCGCTCATGGAATGTTTGTGCAGGTGCCGACGCTGAAGATGCACATGTTCACACTGATCCAGGCGGCGGGGCTGGCGGTGTTGTACGCCGTCAAGTCATCGCGTTTCTCGCTCGCGATGCCCTTCTTCCTTGTCATGATGGTGCCGCTGCGCATGTCGTTGGCTTACGTGTTCACGCCGCTGCAGCTCAGAGCGGTAACGTTCACAGCCCGTCATTTTGTGCTTTCGGTTTCCGAGAATGTGGCAGATAATTTTAAACTATGTATATATAATTGGCAGTTGGATGGCGCCCAGAAAGATATCGACAAGGACGACGAGCCAGACTTCTACGAGGAGGCGCCGCTGCCCGGCTAGAGCGGCCGCCCCACCAACGGCCCGGCGCGACGCCCTGTGGTGCCACTCTCTGGGCAGGCCGGCCACGCGTTATATATCTCGACTGGGACCGTATTGCCGTGACGTAGTCTTTTTGGGTCTTAACTGTAAAGAATCTGTTCGTCCATTTGAAACGTTTTAAGTTTGAACTACAGATAAATAAGTTAAGTTATAACTTTACTTAACTGTACTTTCCTTAATGTTGCATCCATTTTACACTAGATAGTTTACAGTAAGTATCTAGGACAGATTCCTTTGACCTAGTCGGTCATAATTTACCCGCATACGCTTCAGGCAGTTTCTTAAAGTTTAGCTCTTTATATGAAACAACTGAGAGCAATGACCTTTTCATTGTAATCGGAACCGAGGCGAAGGACTGTAAGTTAACGATAACTACCTAGTTGGTACTACTGCAATTGTTGATGCTTTTATGGACAAATCAATTTACTATTGGTACGTTAGGTACCTATGTTAGTACCTTTTGGCTGAGAATCGTCGTTCATGAAAAGTTCATTCAATGAAGAGTTACTTCATAGTATAACAGTTGTCGGTACCCGACGCGGCCGGAACCAGCGGCGATCAGCGGTGGCCGAGCGAGATTCGCCGCTTCGCCACCGCCCCGCTAGCCCGCTGGGCCAGCCCTCCTCGCCGCTGGTTTCGTGCGCGCAGTTTAAAGCTTCGTGCAGACTAGCGCGACGCGACACCGTTTATTGTTATATCGTAAGTTTTCTTAGAAATTGTATTGTTCGAGTCGCGCCGCGCTTGTTTGTAGGAGCCTTAAAGCGCGACCGTGATATCTTGTAAAAATAATAGGTACCGTATCTTAATAAGTTTTTGCTGGTGTCAATTATTAACGTTTATGAAAAATTTATAATTGACTATTATAGTGTATTTAAGATAATATCTAATAAGTTATTCATGCGTGTAAAGTGGCTGTGGATCGAATATAAAATAATGTACTTAGTCTTATTTTCGATATCATGTTTTCTCTAATCAGATTTTGTATTTTGCTCAATATTTTAATGAGGAGAAATGTGTCCGTAGCCGTACTATATCAGCCGTGCAGTAACGGCGCACGGTGCCGTGTTATTTTATATAGGTATAGCTTTAAACTTATGATCGAGCGACGCGGTGTGCGGCTCCTGTGGGGCCGCCTCCGTCGCTAATCACGCCCACTATCCAGTGCACCGGTGGCACAGTGGGATAGTGCTGCTCGCCGTGCACACCGTACTTCTCCACGATGCTTCAGCCTCAGGACGGGGGCCAAAATTAGAGTGCCAAAGAACTACCTAGTACCTACCTAGCCAAAAGTGTAGTGGCAGGTAGTGTTGCAGACGTGTCGCACGGAATAGAGAGTAGGAAGTCCGGCGACGAGCTTAGGGCATATTCATTGCCATCGATACGTAATTATTTTTAATCACTTAGTATGAATTATCTTTCAAGGGCTATTGTGTAGCTACTTGCTGGCACCTGGCCCTGCTTCGCACGCGTACAGTCTACTGATGTGACGATTCAAGTATATTTTGATCGCCCAATGGTTTACCATTTGTATACAGTGCGTTAGGTTAAACGATGCACACAGTTTGATAAGTTAAACGAAGGATACACTTCAAGCGACCGTAGTAAGTACCTACTTACTCATGAAAATGAACAACTTACTGTGGGACCAACTCAGAAATGTGAAATAAAACGGCCAAGTGCGTGTCGGCCCACGTACAGTGAAGGGTTCTGTAGTTTATTATAATTCATGCTAGCCTAGTAGTTTTTGTTTTGTTTGTTAGTATAAAGTCACTACTCTAAAATATGACTTTACCGACCGACTCGCTTGAAGCATGACCGTCGTTTTATCTAAAATCCTGTATAAGGTAGTTTTAAAGTAAAGGGTATTTCTGAAAGCCCTTGGCGAAAGGCTTCTAAAGAAGCGGGTAGGACCACTGATAACTGGCCACCCTGAATGAACTCGGTAAGGTGTTAGTATTTTGCAGCAGCACATCCATCCGAGCGCCACTGGCGCATGGCGTCTTGACGGACGGGCGCCGCCGACTAGGCGACTGCCAAGAGCCGCCCGGCGCCATGCCGGACAAGCCCTACTAAGTACGAGCTCTTTTGTTTTGCGTTGTATCGATGCGTTCACAATATCCAAGTATACCTACCGGTACTATTAACATTGATGTAAAGTATAAATAGCGTAGCAGACGTCAATGTTTATATCAAACAAAGCGCCGCACTCTGGCCTGCCCGCAGCTGTAGTATGGACAGTGCCATCCACGAAGACGCGGCCTACTCCCCGGTTACTGTACTGTAGTGCGGAGCGGAGAAGAGTGGGCGGGTGGGCCGCGTCTTCGTGGATGGCACTATCTACGATATGTAAAAAAAAACCTGTCCGATCCGAAAGAGGCACATAGGTACTGCAATAGCTTTACCAACAAGTAATTTAAAATCTTATTATTATTGAAAAATATAAAAAATTGCAATTTTTTGTACTAAAACTACAACAAATCCAAAAAAAAAATATGCTTATTTTCAACAGTTATGACTTCTAGACACCAGTGGCGGTACCTTCATGGCAGCCAAAAAGCCCGGCTTGCCCTAATAAAATCATAATTCACAAGAACAAACCTACCAATAAAAAATTAATTAAAAAAGAACAGTCTATGAACTCGAACTCAATCATGCATGTCATAGGAATAATCAAATTTCGAAATCGTCGCTTTTTCTGCCGCGCGCACTGGGTTATGTTGCCAGATCTACGCGCTCATTGGACTTAATTGTTCATAAATAGTAATCATAAGAATAAAATTTAAATTTCGCGCTTTGTTGGCATACCAACGCGCCAATACAATCCATTCAAATGCGCCTTCTCACTCACACTTGTGTAGCTTCTTATCTGGCTTGCCTTACCTTTCTTTGTCTCGCAGTTTTCGCCTACAAATTGCTACAGAAACTATTACGTTTGTTGATATATTGGTAAGTACTTATACGCAGATTTGTATGAAATGAAAAGCCCGGCATTTTAGCGCATATGCGCACTGAGTACTTTTTATTTTGAGAGGCATTAAGTTCGCGCAAATGCACTATCCGCTATGTTGACCCGCTTAAAGTGAGTTGCAAGTCCGCGCGACACGATGACGAATTTGTTATTGTTTTGAAATTAATATTTTGAGAATAGTATTTTATTTTCGAAGTAATGAATTAGTTTTATTGTTTAAAATAATGTGATAGTTATTGTGGCGATGTCATTCAGTGCTTTTGTAAGTGATTATAGTGTTATTTTTATCATCAAAATGGGAATTCGGAAACTGTGTTCGAAAAGGTATGTAGCTTGAGTTTTTCGACAATAAGTATATTTTTACTTTACCGTAACCAACCTCAAATTACTGTACTTATTTCTCGGAAATAAAAAAAAGTATTTTTGTCAGTCGAAAAATAGATTGAAATAGGCATTCGATTGTTTATTAGACAACTTAGTTACGTAGCTGGTGCCATGGAAACACATAATGAGAGTTGTTTGTATGGCATTTGTAGTTTTGGTAAACCACTGAAAAACAAACCATATTATTATATTAAGTTCTCATTGAGATCACAAAACTCAATAATTTTCGTATCGAAGAGATTCTTCATAGGAGTTTCGTAATAAAGATTAGAGTTGGCTATTGTCATTATTATACTTATATTATAAAAAAATATTTTGGTAATATCTCATGTTAACATTTTGAATCGACATTAAATTAAACTCGTAAAACTATGCGTACCTACAGCAATAGAACAACAAATCGATAATTTGGGAGCCATCTAGTGGCTTTTAATTGAAAAATTATGCATGTAACAAGTGAATATGAAATAAGGTGAAAAGATTCGGCTAACCGGTGTGTTTACGCGCATTCATTAATATAGATGGCGCTTATGACAATTACATACTAATGCTTGATAAGACTTATTTAGAACTCTTCGCATTTTATAAAGGTTTTCTAACCAGAATTATAATAATGTTGTACTATAAACAACATATGAATATCAGTCAATCGCACACTGTTTATTTTTAATCGTAAAAATCTGTTGGCTTGCCCTAATTTTGACCCCAAGGCACGCCACTGCTAGACACCTGCTAAACGACGGCCGCGCTCCAAGTAGGTAGGTAATGAACCGGTAAAATTCCCCATTGAAAAAAAGGTGGCAATTGCTTATTTTATTTTCTTGAAAATTACCACACAACTACTCTCAGTACGATACTTAACAAATACTATACAAACAACCATCACGGAACGGACAGGTTCTTTTTACATATTGTATAAAACTGTGCAGGTAGATGCGGGCTGCTCTACCGATGAAAACGTGATACAAATGTTAAAATTAAGTGGTTACTAATGGTACTTAATTTATTTTGTTGATTGTTAAGTTTATAATATAAAATGCATAAGTATACATAGCATAGCTCTAAGATACATTGTACCTCGTGGGACGGAGGCATGGAGCGTGAGGGACGTCCGGGCGACGAGACACCGCGCCCCCGCGACCGTCTTCATTCTGGCTCGGTGCAATTATTATAATTTGTTAAGTCTTGTAAGTAATATATTTTTGAGACTGTAGCGTTATGCTAGATACAAACGGAGCGCCTTTGAATGGCGGCGAATCGATAACGATTTCAATATCTCACGTCCACACACAGAATTTGATAGCCGATTTGTTGACTTGTCTCTAAACATCGGCAACGCGTCGCCGGTGATCGAAGTCGCTGCGTGTGTAGTGATGTAGTCTGTACCTAGCATAAGAGTAGCGTTGGTTTGGTATTATTGTAGGTAAGTTAAATTATTTATTATTTCAATGTTATTTTTTCTTTGTTATTAATGTTAAAAAATAAACTTTTTATGAAGCTTCGTGCAGACTAGCGCGACGCGAGTCCGTATTGTTATACCGTGAAGTTTTCTTATAAATTATATTGTTCAGGTCGCGTCGCGCTGGTCTGCACGAGCCTTTATGAAAGAAGTACTATCAGTTGTTTTAATTCTTGCACGCGTTCGCTCATAACTTCTAAACTGCTCATCATAATTCCCTTCCCTTTGGACTGCCAACTGGTGTAGACGTGTTCACAGCCCGTATTTCATTATTTATAATTAATAAATTCAAAATTCAACTCAGTTAAATCGCACATAAAAATAGGAGTGTATAAACCGAAGGAGCCACAGTCCGACCTACGAGTTGCAACATTCAACGACCTCTACGTTCCTCCTAGTACCCTGGTACATCGAAGTAAGTCGGCCACTCATAAGGTACGATTGTTCACTTACCTGCCCACGCGCACGACAACGCCCCTGAGAAGTACAAAGCCCCGCCTACCCACGCGTCATCGGACCGTCAAAGACAACTTACCGGGTGGTGTGGACCACCGCTGTGTGCGTCCGCAGATCTTCACATCACACTGCTGCAATACTCGGCAATCATTATGAGCGAAAATGTAAACATGAATAGATACTACAAACGTCCCCGACCTGCGGACGACACTTCGCCGCAAAGGGATACTTTTCCATCCCCGCAAGAACTCCGGGATACGCTTTATGAGTGGAAGGAAGAACAGAATACCACGATTTCTAAACTGATTGCAGACCAGACGGCGGCTATGACCAAACTCACAACTGAAATCGTTGAAATAAAATCTCAAAATACCCAGATACAAGTTTCTAATGCAGAAATACGGAAATCTAATGAAGAGATTGTGAAATCGATGACTTTCATAAATCTTCAATTTGAAGAATTCAAAAAGGAAATCGAGGACCTTAAGAAAGTCCGTCAAGAACAAATCCATTATATAGGAAATTTGGAAAGAAAAATTCAGGACTTGCAACAAAAGTCAAGGTCGTCCGGAATCGAGATCCGTAACATACCACAACTCGATTCGGAGTCCAGTGGTAGTCTTGTTAAAACTGTCTGCAATCTCGGTAAAACCGTGGGCATAAAAATAACAGAATCTGAGCTCCGAGATATCTACCGCCTCCCTGGGAAATCATCCACCACTCCAGTCACCCCACGACCGATTATAGCGGAATTTTCTACGGTCCAAAAAAAAGACCCTGCTATCTGCCGTCCGATCGTATAATAAAGACAAGGGAAAAGACAATAAAGTAAATACTGCGCTCATCGGCATTCCGGGAGCACGCCAGCCGGTGTACATCGCGGAACAACTTCCTTCCAACACCAAAAAGCTCTTCTACTTGTCACGACAGTTTGCCAAAGACAACAATTTCAAGTTTTGCTGGATATCAAACGGCAATATCTTCCTGAGAAAAATAGAAGGTGCAAAACAAATATTAGTTAACACGGAAAAATGCCTCCTTGATGTCAAAAACGTAACTATGTGACTATCTGAACTACCTAATAATTGTTTTAAATATGTCTTTGGATATAGGCAAACTTGTATAATTTACACACACTCACTCTTATTCACCTTGTACGAATACCCTACACAATCACCCCATATTTTTATTACTTATATATAAGCAATGTTCTTCCAATTTTGAGCCCATTCATATAATAGCCCCATTCAAAATTCACACAACTATGTCACGATTTGTAATCTCTGTTTTATTCAAATGGCTATCATAAATAATATTAACAGCGAACTAGACTCGCTAAACTTAGGTAACTCTTTCACCTGTAGTCCAGAGGACTGCTTAAAGTTTGTAAACAATACCGATAGCAACTTAAATTTTATACATTTAAACATACGTAGTATAAACAAAAATTTTGATCAACTGCAAGTTCTGCTTCATTTAACAAAAATCTCATTTGATGTCATAATCTTGACCGAATGCTGGCTCAGTAAGGTTAGTAATTTACCAGTGTTGCAGGGTTTTCAATCTTATTTTACGGAAACTAATTCCAACCAGAACGATGGAATAGTCATCTACACAAAGCAGGGCCTGCAAGTCTCTGTTTGGGAACCTAGCTTTTTGGGTGGCAACTGTCTGGTGTGTCAAATAGACAAAAAAATGGCCATTGTTGTTGTCTATCGCTCTCCATCATATAACTCTAAGGACAGTTTTGATAAGTTTTTAGAAAGTCTAAATAGTGTTTACATCAAACCTCCTCATTTCAGAACATCGCCCTCATTGGCGACTTAAATATAGATATAAAACAGAATAGTAGTAATGACCGAAGCGTTGACTATCTTATACTCAACACATCTCACGGGCTCCTGCCAACCCACTTGTTTCCTACTAGGCTTGAAAATTGTATTGATCATTCTTTCGTGAAAACTAATTTTCCGATCACCACATTAGTTCTGGATTGTCATATCACGGATCATAAACCCCTCCTGCTTAGTATTGCTAACACTAATCCCAAACGTGAAACTGGTCACATTTCTACTTCCTTGGATTATGCTGCTATTAAGCTAGAGCTAGAAAACTTGGACTTTACAGTTGTTTATGTTATTGACGACCCTAACACCTCTATGAACACTTTCATAACAATTTTAACGTCTGTTATTGCAAAACATACGATGCAAACCATAATCCCGAGGAAAAAAAGAATTATTAAACCCTGGATTACCTCAGGACTTTTGAAGTGTATTTCAAATCGAGACAAGATGCACGCGAGATCTAGTAAAGAACCTAATAATCTTATACTCAAAACTACGTATACGCGCTATCGTAATTTTTGTAATGCCCTACTACGAAATTTAAAGATTGCCTACGAAAAAAACGAACTTGAAAAAGCTAAAAATAATCCTAAAGCCCTTTGGAAAACAATTAAAGAAATTACTAACACAAATAAAATTAAAACTAGCCCTGTTGAACTTTTAAAAATATGTGACAACCCTCAATCCTCCATAAATGAAGTGTGCAAATTCTTCACTAATGTAGGTAAAAATATGGCCGCTGACATCATTTCTCAATGCCAAATCTCTAATCAGCTTGGCAGTGAAGTACCAAAAATCAGCGACGACACCTCGCTCTCCCCTGCCAATTCCCTAGTGCTACTGGAGGTTGATGAAACTGAAGTGGAATCCTTAATTTTACAATTACGCAATGACTGTGCATTGGGTTGGGATGGTGTATCGCCCGTATTATTGAAAATGTGCCGTCAGATACTAATACAACCTTTGACGCATATCTTCAATGGCTGTCTACAAAAGGGTGTCTTTCCTGATGCACTTAAAAGAGCTATTATATATCCAATCCATAAGGCGGGGAATAGAGGCTGTGTCAACAACTACAGACCCATCTCGGTTCTGACAGCTCTTTCCAAGATACTTGAAAGGATTCTTAGCCGCCGTCTGAATAATTTCTTGGACAAGTACCAGATCATAGCTAATAACCAATATGGTTTTCGTGCTGGAGTCTCGACCGAAGATGCAATTCTTGATTTGACGCAGTTGGTTGCTGGGAACCTGGACAATAAAACTAGATGTCTTGGAATATTCCTAGACCTTTCAAAGGCATTCGACACAGTGTCTGTTCCCTTACTTTTCTCAAAATTGGAACAGCTTGGTATAAGAGGCATCGCTCTTCAAATCTTTAAGGATTATCTGACCAATCGAACCCAAATGACTAAAATAGGTAACCTCCTTAGTGATGAGGAACTCATCTCTCATGGAGTGCCACAGGGAAGCATCCTGGGTCCTATTTTATTCCAAATCTATGTGAATGACTTGTGCAGAATGACCCTACCTAATACCAAAATCTTTGCATATGCTGATGACACCGTTATTATAGTTGATGGGTCTACGTGGGATAGCGTTAAAAATAGCGCAGAATCAGCACTTACTAAAGTAATGAAATGGCTCAACCTAAATCTGCTAACGCTCAATTTTGACAAGACATCCTATATACCTTTTTCTATTCGCCAGAACACTGCACCAGACCTTACATTCTCGATAATAGCTCACATCTGCTCACGGCTATCATCTCCGTGTCAATGTCGTATACTTACAAGAACTGAGAATGTAAAATATCTTGGTGTACAAATAGATGCAGGGTTACGATGGGATAAGCAGCTTAATGCCTTGACCTCCAGGACTATGAGACTGATACACATTTTTAAGTCCCTTAGAGAGTCGGCAAATCCTGACACTCTTAAAATGGTCTTCTATGCTCTGTGTCAATCAGTAATAGGGTATTGCATCACGGTATGGGGTGGCGCAACTAAAACCAGTTTAATCAAAGTTGAAAAAGCACAGAGAGCTATATTAAAAGTAATGCTACGTAAGCCTTACCGCTACCCTACAACACAATTGTACTCGGAATGTAAGGTGCTTACTGTCCGTCAGCTCTTTGTGCTCCGATCGGTTCTTAAAAGACACACTTGCGTCCCTCCTTCTGATCCTAAAAAACGTACAAACATTCCCCCAAGCACACAGCATAAAACATCGTTCGCCAGACACCGGTACCACACACTTAGTGCATATATATATCAAAAAACTCACAAAGACCTCAACATCCGCGACCTCAACAGATATCAATTAAAGTCTAAGGTGACAGAATGGCTACTTCAACAAGACTATTTACAAACCGAGTCCCTACTTACATACATTGCTTAATAATAATAACTATTTCTCACTGCACACTCATAATTACACCCACTCACACTCTCCATATACACGTGGGTGTGCAATCACATCCAATCACATATATTCACACATACTCTCCTACATTCTTGAGTGCACTCCCCTCTCCTCCTTTTTACCATAAATCTATGTTTACGATAAATACATAATAATACTAGCAAGATACATATACTTAAGTATGATATTATATAAACACAAACAGAGCCAACTGACACACTACACAAGTCTTGTTTATCTATTAGATACCTTATAGCTGATCACTGTCTCTTAAGATACAGGTATACCTAGTTTAAGAGGCAGGGCTCAACCAATTCTTATACAGACCTTGTGGTTACAGCATAATATGTCTTTACTCTTAAGCCAACCAGTAGTAATCCATCTTTTACCTAATTTTAACAATTACATATGTATTTTCTTGTCTGTAACATAGTTGAAATAAAAATTATTATTATTATTATTATTTTCATTTGTCAACAAATCTCGGGACCATAGAGTCCCGGTCCTTTGGAAGGCGTATGAGGGGCCGAAGCCAACTCGCAGAGGCCCCTTAGTCAATTTTAAATGGAATGAGGAATGAGGCACCAACCGACGATTATCCCTGTATGCACTATGCAAGTGCACCCAAGGACAACCCCCGGTTGGTGCAGGACTATTGCAGAAAAATGGAAACAAAAAATATTAGGCTATGGGTTTGGGCGGTTATAGTGGGTTGGTTACCTAAAACTATGGAAGGCCTATGTCCCCTGCCTGATCAATGTTAAGATATACACGGATAAAATGGCAGGGGGTGACTTGCACACTCAATAATGGGCCCCCGAAAACTGTCGCTAGCACATAGTGACGTAGCGACAAGGGGGCAACATGACCTGAGGTGCTTGAGGAGTGGAGAGGTATTCCACGGCTTTCAGAACAATCCCAGAGCCCGGAAGATGGTCAAGATCCCTACGAGCACTTACTGGAATACTTCCTTCCTCCGAGCACGTTTGCTCTTGCGAATCTCCACTCAAGCCGGCCAATTAAGGCAAGAATGAGGTGGGAGATCTGTTCCTCGTCAGTGTCCACTCCAGCCGGCCAATAAAGGCGAGCCAGAGAAGAGGAACAAGACTTCTCCCGGGAGTTAGGGTCCGTGAGGTCGCTACTGCCCAACAGCTCGCCACAAGCTGCCCTGCGGGTTTCTGTATCTCTCTTGGTCTGGCTCCACATCCTAGACCTGTTCCAGCAAAGTAAACTCTACCGGCACAGACCTAGAGTTTGGAGCGCGCAAGCCCCACCACGACATCAACGTAGAGATACGGCGGTGGGGTTATTATTATTATTATACCTTATCTCTGCACACGTCAACCCGCGCTAAACCTCCTTGCATTTGTCTTCTCCTGGTACTTGGACCGATTTTGCTCAACCAAAGTTGCGTAGTTCGTTGCCGTCCAAATAACTGAGCCAATCTGCTAACCAGCTGAGGTATATCTATACAGTTTTATTATCTCCTGGTACTCGAAATGGATGAAACGAGTGGCAAATCCCTTTCTGAATCTAACATCCCCGAGCAACTCGAACAACACACGCCTCCTAACTTCGTTTCTCAACGTTGTTATAAAAGGCCTCGAGAGGATTACCATGATTACGACTCCGATTTCCGCGCCTTCAAAGAGGAGGTCAAAGCACTAATATCATCGCTAATGTCACCACAACAAGAAGAGATTAAGAAGATTTACCCGACTCTAATGGAAATAAAAACCACTAAGTAATAGCAACATAGAATCCTCCATGGCTTTTCTGGCGGCTCAAAATGAAGAACTAAAGTCCAAAATTGAGCAACTCGAGATTCAATCAATGAAAGATAGAAGCTGCATCACAATATTAGAGGACAAAATAGAAGACCTGCATAGAGGTAGCCGAAAAGCGAATTTTGAGATCAAAAATGTACCAAAAATGGCTAAGGAATCCAAAGAAGACCTAATAAGAATGACCATATGCTTATCCAACGAAGTAGGCTGTAGTGTCGCAAAACCTGATATTAGTGACATATTTAGAGTGAAAAACAAACGAAGTAACACAAAAAATAGCCCTATTATAGTTGAACTAAAGTCGACTATTCTCAAGTCTGACTTCTTAAAGTCGACTAAAGCCTTTAATAGAAAACATAACGGTAAATTATGTTCGAAGCATCTCGGATTTAAGACAGAGGAGAATACACCAATATATGTCTCGGAACAGCTAACTGCAAAAAAAAAAAAAAAATGTTTATTAAAAAAAAAAATATATATAAGTACTGTTGGACAGCCCACGGGAAGGTACATATTAAGAAGGATGATGATTCTCGTACTATTGTTATAAATAGTGAGTCGCAGGTACATAATCTTTTACAACTGAAATGACTAGTTGTCATCTTGCAAGCGACCTGTCGTCGTAATTTTATTTTCTTACTCTATTTCACCTATTTGTTAATCTTAAATCGGTTTGTTAAATTCTCAAAGTTAATTAGAATTAAGTTAAATACTAAGTTATATTTTGTTGATCAATCGCGCTGCTACACTCATTCTTCATCACTCAAACCTACATTCAATCCGGAAACCAAATTCACAAACTTTCAAATCACACATATCTCTACACACTCACAGATACACACACCTACCCACACCCACACAAGATATAATAATACGAATATAATTACGTTATCCTGCACCTATGAAACTTATAAATATGGATGATAATTTACAAATTTTGAATGACATAGACAATTCCGAAATAGCCCAAGTGTTTGATTGTGACATTGACGACTTCGCTAAGCAAATAGCACCTAACCCTTCCGACTTTACCATTGTTTCGCAGAATATTAGATCTATTTACTCTAACTTTGATGATCTTCAATTAAACCTACTAATTCTTAAAACAGATATTGATCTGTTAATCCTAACTGAATGTAGGTTGAACTCAAATAAACCAATACCTCAAATATCTAACTATAATTCGTTCCAAACTACAAAACATTTGAATAAGGCTGACGGAGTGGTCGTCTATATTAAAAACACACATAAAAATAAAACAAGAGAGGTGAAGTTAGCTCACGCGTCTTGTTTAGAGATTCATATTGCACCTGACCTCATAGTTGTGGCAATTTATCGGTCCCCCTCAACTTCGAACGCGGACCAATTTATTCACTCCTTGAACAATCACCTTACTACCATTGCGTCAATTAAAAACGTTATAATCACTGGAGATATAAACATTAATCTGATATACAATCAAAATGAGCAATCACATGAACGTATAAATAGACTTAACTATCTCAATATGTTGGCCATGCATGGTCTACTCTCTGGTCACTCACTCCCCACGAGAGACAAAACCTGTCTTGACCATTTTATTATCAAGCTCAAACCTGGCCGCCAATCCGCAACCATCGCAATTATACGCTCAACTATTACTGACCACTTCATGACTTTCTTAAAAATCACAAACCATACGAAATTAGCAAGATGTTCAAAAACAAAAACAGTATTTAATGTGGAGAAGGGGCTTGAGCTTCTCAAAGCTAGTAACATGTCAGACCTTTTAAAACTAAATAACCCTAACACGCTTACCAATAATCTAATCCAGATACTACAAAATTGTGTCACACTCAGTACAATTACTTTGAATATAGCGTCGAAAAATAGAATCTTAAAACCATGGATGACTATTGGCTTATTGCGCTGTATTTTGAATAGAAATTGTATGCAAAAGAGACTGAGGCTTGACCCATTCAATGAGGTACTCAAAATCACCTACAAAAGGTATCGTAATTTTTGTAACACCATTATCAGAAAACAAAAACGGAAACATGACAGAGTTCAACTTTCTAATGCACAAAAAATCCTAAAAAAACATGGGATATCATTAACAACATCACACAACGCAAACCTAAAAAAACAAGTAATCTGGAACTGCTAGAGCTATCCGCTACCCATCAGAACTCTGTTGATAAGGTTAATGATTACTTCTCTAACATAGGCAAACTTCTTGCAGATAATATCACAACTTCTCAGTCCACAGTAGTAAATAATCCCAATCCTGACTCATTCTCGACAGACACTCCTTTGACCTCATCTTTTGTTATTCTTGACACAGACCCCGACGAAGTTCGAGCCACTCTAATGAGTTTGAAACCAGATAGTGCTCCCGGTTGGGACAAAATACAAGTCAACTTTCTAAAAGCCGCACACGAACAAATTGTACCAATTATAACCCAGTTAATTAATTTATGCTTCCAGCAGGGACTTTTAGCTAGCCCTAATAACGCCTGTGTACAAGTCTGGGGACAGGACTGACCCGTCAAACTATAGGCCGATTTCAGTCCTACCGTCCATTTAAAAAATCCTTGAGAGACTTATAAACACACGTCTAATTAAATTCCTCTCTAAATACAAAATACTGTCGCCTTCTCAGTTTGGGTTTAGACAGGGAAAGTCTACTGAGGATGCAGTTCTGTCACTAACTTCTGCTCTGGTAGACGGTGTGGATAGTGGAAGCAAGTGTCTAGCTGTCTTTCTTGACCTCAAAAAGGCTTTTGACACAGTGTCTGTCCCCATTCTTTTGCATAGGCTAGAGAGCATCGGCATAAGGGGACTCTCTCTTCAACTTTTTGAATCTTACCTGAACAATCGCAAGCAAACGGTTAAAATTGCGAAGTACACTAGCTCCGTGTCAACCGTTACTTTCGGAGTCGGTCAGGGCAGTGTCCTCGGGCCAACCTTATTCCTTATCTACATTAATAACCTATGCAACATGAACATTGATAGCGGACTCATATTCTCATACGCCGATGATACTGCCATTGTTTTCGCTGCTGAGACTTGGGCTAATGCTAGAAGGCTCGCTGAACGTGGCCTGGCGAAGATAGCCGCTTGGCTAAATTATAGTCTCCTCACGCTCAATGCCTCCAAATCCAATTAGATCTGCTTCACAAAGTATAATAAGTCGCAACCGGCACAAGAATTCCAAATAAAAATCCACAACTGTCCCAACCCCTCAACCCCCGACTGCTCATGTGTAACAATTGACAGGTTACAGCATACTAAATATCTTGGGGTAGTGATTGACCAGCGCCTATCCTGGCACATGCACACTGAACTTATTATGAAAAGAGTTAGGAAAATGATATGGGCTTTTAAAACACTGCGTCATGCGGTTCAAAGCAACTCCTGAAGCAAGTCTACATATCATTGGCCCAATCAATTCTCACATACTGTTTGTCTTGCTGGGGAGGGACAACAAAAATAAAAATTTTAGAACTTGAGAGGGCGCAGAGAAGTTTGCTTAAGGTCATGTTCTTTAAACCCTATAGATTCCCTACCCAAAGCCTCTACCTATTATCTGACGTTTTATCCGTGAGGAAACTTTATTTGCATCAACTCATTTTATAAAAACACACATCCCTCCCGTATGATCCCTCTAAGCCGAGAAACAGAAGGAGCTACTTAGTCGCACCAACTGTCAAGGTTAGATCAACTTTCGCTAAAAGACAGTACTCAAGGCAATCTTCTTACCTATACAACTTGCTGAATAAAGAACTACGTATATACTCTATGAAGCTCCGAGACTGTAAAAAAGCTGTAACCGATTGGCTTAAGACTAAAACCTACGATGATGTTGAATCTGTTGTAAGTACACTTCAATAACCAAACTCTTTACATTCGGTTGTGGTGTGCATGGTTAGTGGAAGAAGATTATCCGGCTTCTTCCGATCCCAAGACATTGTCGCAGGGCTATCCTGCACCTACACTTGAAATTGAACTTACACCTGAACTTATTCTAGCTGCGCCTTCCGTCCTCACCCGCATAGGTCTCGATCCGTGATAGCGTCGGGACGGAATTATCCTGGGTCCTAACCCAGGACATTTTCTATCAAAGTGCCAAAGTCTCATCCAGATTTGCGTAACAGGCAATCAAACAAATAAATAAACAAACACATTCGTATTATATCTAAAATTGTACAGGATATTTATTAGGATAGGAGAACTAAATATTATAATACTCATATAACACACACACTACACACCCTCACTCTTCACACCCTCACCCATTCTTACATATATCACAATTACACGCGCGATCTGGCCCTTTTCTATGCATTATGTTCATTTATTTGCAAATCATTTGGTCATTCATTCATTCATTAATTTCATTTTGTATAATTTTAAGTTACCCATAAATTTTTAGTTTTGCATGTTTACATTGTCCACGTTTCAATTGCATAATAATGACAAGTGGAAGCGCGGAGTCTCCTAACACAAGCAATTCCTTGCTTAAAAGGTGATCTCCAATCATCTGTATCGTAATGCCCTATGAAATTGAAATAAACATTTTTATTTGTTTATTTTTTATTTATAATTTGACAAAAGAGGTAGCGTTAGAAGCGTCTTGATCGTCCGCTGGTTAAAGGCTATGTGGCATCACATCAATATGGCGCCCTCTAAAGGACATAAGAAAACAAAAGTTATTTCTTATTGTGCCATTTTGTGTATCAAATGACAGGGTTTGACGAGTACAATACAAATATGTATTTATATCTTGTCTAAGTAATTAAATACAAATGGTCAAATTGTTAAAAGCAAAAGTGAGACTGCGCTTCGTGCGGCGCGGCTGTAAAGGAGAATGGGCGTTTCTGCCCTGAAGCCCAATAGCGCAATAGCGTTAAGATATATATATTCCAATGGAAAGATCAAGGAGAATATATCTTATTATCATCTTCTTCATTTCTTATTATCTTCTCTTGATTGTTAGTACGTAAGGAGCTACAGAGCTTTAAATATGAGTAATATTATAGGTGATCTCATTTTTATCAATAAACAGTATTTTTCAAACGTTTCCATTTGTAGAATTTATTTAAAAAAATCATTTTAATTTTAGTTCGATGGTTTCGGGTACCTACCTAAGCTCTTTATTAATCTTTCGCTTACTACCTTGTTGGAACTCGTTGAATGAGGTACCCTGTTTTTGCGGGCAAATTTTTGTGCAAGATCAGGGTAACATTGCCCAATCATTTTAGTAAAAGACTTTTCATAGTGTCGTTTACATTCCTAAAGTAAACGACATCGTTTCCAAAATTCTTGTACTGGTTTTGATGTCATCTCCATAAACGCCATATTAGCGTTAAAAAATCAATGTGGGCAAAGTTGGCTAAAAGTCCACATAAATTAGCCCACCAACAAAATCGAACAAATATTGAATTCAATTTTGAATAATAGTAAATTTACTGATACTAACACATGTACATGATCTTACACTTTTAGCTGATGATGGAAAATACTTACGTCTCCATAGAAAAAATCATATCAAAATGGTAATCATTCGAAAAAAGTGGGCAAAGTTGGCATGTTTCACGGTACGTTGTAGTTGGTGAACTCGGGCCTTAGAATTTGTGTGTGTAAACTCTAGAATTGATAAATAAATATTCTTATCGGCTTATCATTTGTTTATTGTTATGACGATTTCTGATAAAACTACTGTTCCAATTTACACGAAATGTTGCAGGGTACATTATGAATAGATAAGTTATCTAAGAACAGCGTTTTTTACAATAAAACACAGAAAATAAACGGCTTATCATTTGTTTATTGTTATGACGATTTCTGATAAAACTACTGTTCCAATTTACACGAAATGTTGCAGGGTACATTATGAATAGATAAGTTATCTAAGAACAGCGTTTTTTACAATAAAACACAGAAAATAAAAACACAAAAAACTAAAATTGAGTTGGTACTTGCCTTTTGATTACGTAACATTATTTGGTTCAAAAAAATAATTTCCGTATTGTATTTTACTTCAAATTAGGAAATCTAAAACACAAAACTAATTACTTACCAAGAATTATTACAAGAGACTTACCAGCCGATTACACAAAACTCAAAATATCACTTTTTTCACGGACCAATTGACGCAACAAAATGTAAACTCATTTTGTTGGTTTCCCAGGCCTCGCAATCATGACTTCAGCAACCTTCCATGGCTCAGGTACATGTTTTAGCATAAATGCAGCATTGATAAGTCTGGTCAGCTTTACTATGGCTTAGCGTGGGAGGTGTTTTAAAATGTCTCCTGTTATGAGGTCGTAACCTGGGTATTTCTTTGAGCTAATGTTGGTTTTAATTTCTCTCAGAACTTCTTTAGGAGTCACAAGTCGAATTCTTCGACTTTGTGATTACTTTTCACTCTCAAGTATGTCTATGAAGCTCTCATCAGGGTTGAAAAGTGTCTTCTCAGTATTGGGCAAACCTAAATGCTTTTTGTTCAGTGCTTATGGCCCATTTTCCGACGCCGTTTCTGATGGGCGGTATTTGCATAATCGGCCTTTTTTAGTTTGCTTGTCGCTTTCCAATGAGAGAAATCCGTTGATTAATAATAATAATAATTTATTATGATTGAGATTGGTCGTTGGTTAGCCGAACAAGGTTAGCAGTCAGACTTTCATCCTAAAATTGTAGAGAATTTTCCTCTTTAGCCGTTTAGATAGGTTATTTAATAATGTTTTATCCCGCGGGCATCTTGTTTGTTGCCACCGCTTTCTTTGCTTTCTGTTCTCAGATAGTAAATTCACAACGTCCTTGGGATAGATATGTCCCTTATATTTACGTTTTAACTGCGGCGTATTGTTCCACGCACATTGTTGGATATTAACAACATATTTGTTTACATCTGAGTCCAGCTGATCCTGATTTTGTAACGGAGTTTTTGGTGGGTAATATTAGTTAGATCAAGGGCCAAACTGTCCCAATTATAATAATAATAATAACCCCACCGCCGTATCTTTACGTTGACGTCGTGGTGGGGCTTGCGTGCTCCAAACTCTGGGTCTGTGCCCGTAGAGTTTACTTTGCCGGAACAGTTCAGGATGAAGGGCCAGACCAAGAGGGATACAGAAACCCGCAGGGCAGCATGTGGCGAGCTGTTGGGCATTAGCGACCCCACGGACCCTATCTCCCGGGAGAAATCTTGTTCCTCATCTCTGGTTTGCCTTTATTGGCCGACTGGAGTGAACACTGACGAGGAACAGAGCTCCCACTTCATTCTTGCCTTAATTGGCCGGCTTGAGTGGAGATTCGCAAGAGCAAACGTGCTCGGAGGAAGGAAGTATTCCAATAAGTGCTCGTAAGGATCTTGACGATCTTCAGGGCTCTGGGATTGTTCTGAAAGCCGTGGAATACCTGTCCACTCCTCAAGCACCTCAGGACATGTTGCCCCCTTGTCGCTACGTCACTATGTGCTAGCGACAGTTTTCGGGGGCCCATTATTGAGTGTGCAAGTCACCCCCTGCCATTTTATCCGTGTATATCTTAACATTGATCAGGCAGGAGACATAGGCCTTCCATAGTTTTAGGTAACCAACCCACTATAGCCACCCAAACCAATAGCCCAATATTTTTTGTTTCCATGTTCTGCAATAGTCCTGCACCACCGGGGGTTGTTTTTATTTAAACAAAAAAAATGCTTCTTTAACAATGATTTGTCTTTGGAGCCTCCTTTTAGGCAAACAATGCCTGTGTTAGGAGACTCCGCTCCTCCATATCTTAGTTATACAACTGTTACATATTTATATTACATTATGGCAATTAGTTATTTCTTATTCTAACATCTTGAGTATGTATCACGTGAATCGTGGTGTGCTTTAGTTAGGCGTGGCGTGTGTGTTCGATGTAGTGCGGCTAGATGTGATGCGTGGTGTGGTGTGTAGTGCGGTGTGGTGTGGTGTGGTGTAGTGTGGTGTAGTGTGGTATGGTGTAGTATGGTGTGGTGTGGTGTGGTGTAGTGTGATGTAGTGTAGTGTAGTGTGGTGTAGTATGGTATGGTGTAGTGTGATGTGGTGTAGTGTGGTGTGCTGTAGTGTGGTGTGGTGTAGTGTGGTGTAGTATGGTGTGGTGTAGCGTGGTGTGGTGTAGTGTTGGTGTGGCGGTTGTCCTTGGGTGCACTTGCATAGTGCATACAGGGATGATCGTCGGGTGGTGCCTCATTCCTCATTCCATTTAAAATTGTCTAAGGGGCCTCTGCGAGTTGGCTTCGGCCCCTCGTACGCCTTCCAAAGGACCGGGACCCTATGGTGGCGAGATTTGTTGAAAAAAAAATATAAGCCCCTTAAACAACCACACGTCCTGATTGACATAGGCTTAGGAGGTATATGAAGGCACAACAGCGCAAAAATGATAATGCAAAATTTGCAATGATCGAAAAAGCATTTTACAGAAACATACAGAAAACACACACTGACACAATAATAGAAAACAACACTGACGTACCATCAAAAGAACAACTAGAAACATATTGGTCTAGCATTTGGGAAGAGCAAGCACAAACAACAAAATGGAGAGGAATTGATGAAATGGAATTTGCAAAAGTAGTAGAGTCCGACATTACACATATAACAGCTAGATTACATAACTGGAAATCACCAGGTATAGACAAAATACATAATTAATTAAAGAGCTTATGGCTCGCAGGGATAAAGCTAAGAGCAGATATAAGCGCAGACCTTCAGAGCTGAATCTCTCTTATTACAAATCCTTGCGTAATCGCTGCAGTCATCTGTGTCAAGATGCCAAGAGACGCTATTTCCACGATCAACTCAATAACCGCAGTTCCTCCGATGTATGGAAATTTCTCAAATCTGTAGGCATAGGCAAGTCACCTACCAACCAGTGTAAGGACGTGAACCTCAATGATCTCAATAAGCATTTCTCTCTCCTTCCCTTTTCTCTTGATCCGTCTGTCAAAGCTGCGACACTAGAGAGCCTTGCTGGTTTGCCGTTAACACAATGTTCTCACTTTAAGCTTAGCGTTGTTACTGAGGATGACGTTAAGAAATCTATATCTGCGATTACTTCTTCAGCAGTCGGTAATGATAAGTTGTGTTCAAGAATGATAACTCTTATCCTACCCTCCTTACTTCCTATTCTCACTCACATCTTCAACCACTCATTTTCGTCTTGCTCATTTCCGGCAGTTTGGAAAGAGGCTCACATAATACCTTTACCTAAAACTAACAATCCTACTTTATTGACCCACTTTAGACCTATTTCTATTCTCCCATTTCTCTCCAAAGTTTTTGAGCACATAGTTCATAGACAATTATCATTTTTCTTGGCGTCAAACTCGTTAATTTCCCCATTTCAATCCGGTTTTCGCTCAAGCCACAGTAAAGTAACCGCGCTTTTGAAAGTAACTGACGACATCCGCTGGGCAATGGAGAATAAGTCCCTTACTGTTCTCGTATTGCTTGACTTTAATAGCGCCTTCAACTCAGTGGATTTCGACATTTTATTAGGTATCCTCAAAGCTATAAATTTTTCTTCTTCCGCTTTAGCTTGGTTCAGTTCTTATCTTCGGGGACGCTCTCAGTGTGTTCGCCTGGAGGAGTCCTTCTCTGATTGGTGTAGCCTCACTGAGGGTATTCCTCAGGGTAGCGTTCTCTCTCCTCTTCTTTTTTCAATATTTATTAACTTTGTTACCAGAGTAATCTCCTCTAGTTTTCATCTCTACGCAGATGACTTGCAGCTCTACAGACATTTTACTGTAGCTGACGCGGGTTCTGCAATTGCTGCTATGAATCATGACCTGGCTTGCATCAGCGTTTGGGCTAAGTCATTTGGTTTGCAAATCAATCCAACTAAATCCCAGGCCATGATCAGAGGCAGCAGATTCGTTCGCAGTGCGGCTGATGTTACATCTCTAATGCCTTTGTATCTCGATGGTGTTCGCATTGACTTTACCGAAACCGCCAAAGATCTGGGTGTAATTATTGACTCCAATCTTTCGTGGCGTGCTCAGGTCAATGAGGTCAGTAGAAAGGTACATTTCTCCTTTCATTCGTTGAAAAGCCTTCAAAGTCTCCTGCCCTTGAAGACTAAAATTTCTTTGGCACAATCACTTATTCAGCCGATTATAGATTATGCCGACGCCTGCTACCTGGATGCTACTGAGGAGCTATTAAATAAGCTTGAGCTCTTGCAAAACTTGTGCATTCGCTTTGTTTTCGGTCTACGAAAGTATGACCATGTTTCTCACCTAGTGAAGGAATATTGTGACATTTTTAATAATTTAATGTATTTTTAATTTAAATTAAATATTTGCACACCACATGTAATGGTAGAATGTAAATGGGCCACATATATAATAACATCATACGACTTTGTACACCTACATTTTGGCAAATAAAGTATTATTATTATTCGCAAGGAACTCAAGTGGCTCCCAATCCGCCTTCGCAGGAACACTCGGATTTTATGTCTCGTTTTCAACATTTTACACAACCCGTCCTATCCTTCCTACCTATATTCGAGTACCTATATAAGAGTTCTCACACACTATTGTCTACATTTCTTTCTCATTTCTCCTTTCGCAGGTCTGCTGGAAGAAATTTCTTAAGAAATAAGCAGTACCTTTGTACTCAAATTATAATTATGTCGTAACTCTATGTATTTTACTGTGTGTACATAAATAAATAATAAATAATTTCTGGTACAAAATAACTTTTTGTTCCAGAAATTATGTATTTTGTCTATACCTGGTGACTTAATTACATAAATCTATAGCATAAAATTTAACAGATATCATATTAGGACAGCAAAACACACCCAAATTTATCGCAACAGGAATTTTCTACATGCTACCTAAAATTAAAAACACACCTCAGGCTTCCCAATACAGACCAATTACATGCCTACCCACAATATACAAAATACTAACATCAGTAATTACAAAAAAAATTAGCTCACACATTGAACACCAGAACATTATTGCAGAGGAACAAAAGGGATGCAGGCAGGGCCACATGGGGTGCAAAGAACCGCTTATTATAGATTCCACTATTCATAAACACCTCACCTCAAAAAAAAGAAATCTTCATTGCACCTATATTGATTACAAAAAAGCTTTTGACAGTGTTCCCCACTCTTTGTTAACACAAATATTAGAGATTTATAGAATAAACCCAAAAATAATTTATTTCATGCGCCATATAATGCTACAGTGGAAAACTACTCTACAAATAAATAGCAACCAACGCACTGTCATAACGTGACAGATATTTATCAAAAAAGGTATCTACCAAGGTGACTCCCTGAGCCCCCTGTGGTTCTGCCTCGCCCTAAATCCTCTGACTCATTTACTACAGAGCTGTAGGGCCGGATATTGCCTCAAACACACTACAGATGAAACAACAATATCACATTTTATTTACATGGACGAGATCAAGTTTTTTGCCAAAACAGAAAATGATATGAAAAAATTTGTAGAAGTTACAACAGAGTTCAGTAAGGATATTAACATGCAATTTGGTTTAGACAAATGTAAAACACTTCAGAAAGGTGCGGCCAGGCGACTATGCGGTGAATGACACGGACAGTATAACAGCAATGGAACCGACTGACTTGTATAAATATTTAGGGTACGGGCAACTAAATTAAAAACACACTAACTACAGAGTACAAAAGGAGACTGAACGCCATCTGTAAGACCCAACTTTCAGGTAAACATCTTATTAAAGCCCTTAACACCTTCGCCATCCCCGTATTAACGTACTCATTCATAGTTATAAAATGGACCAAAACAGACACTGAAAATCTAGAGCGAATTACACGAACAACACTTACGAAACACAACAACTTAATCTGTCATAGAAAGATTAACTATTAAACGACAACATAGAGGGAGAGGCCTAATCGACATTCAATCGACATGCAACTTTGCCGGAAACAAGTCAGTCGACTTAAAACATTCTTTCACACAAAATCCCGCACCAGTAATATACATAAAGCCTTAGTGATAAACGATCTCAACTATGTACACTCCACTTAACTTACACGACCAAATAGAAACACAAAACACTAACAATGATGACCCACAGAAACAAGAAGAATGGAAGAAGATAGTACTTCACGGCCGCCACCCTCATGACCTAGAGCAGTCCCACATCAAAAAATTTGCTTCAAATAAGTGGCTTAAAATAGGAAAACTGTTCCCCGAAACAGAAGGCTTTATACAAGATCAAATCATCAACACCAAAAATTACAGAAAATTTATCATTAAAAACCCTACCATCACAAATGACAAATGCCGTAGATGCCACATTCAATCAGAAACCATACAACACATAACCGGAGCATGCTCAACCCTCACACAGACAGACTACACTCACAGACACATCCAGGTTCCAAACATCATTCACCAAAAACTAGCACTCAAACACAATCTCATACAAGACACTAACACCCCTTACTACAAGTACACACCACAAACTATACTAGAAAATGATACGCACAAAATGTACTACGATCGCGCCATACTTACAGATAGGACTATCCACTATAACAGACCAGACATAACCCTACAGGATAAAATAAGAAAAATCACTTACCTCATAGACATTGCAGTTCCCAATACCCATAACCTACAAAAAACCATAACTGAAAAAATAAGTAAATACGCTGAACTTAAAGAAGAAGTCACAAGAATCCGGAGACAAGAAAAAGTGTATGTTATCCCTATAGTACATACAGCGACCTACGCGTTCAATACAATAATGCACTGAGAGTGCTGCTGCGGCTGCCGTGGCGTAGTAGTGCGTCGGGGATGTTTGCAGATAATAATATTGATGGTTTTGCAGCCATTATTAGAAATAGATGTGCATCCCTGATGACTCGTGTTCGCGGCAGCACCAACAGTAGTCTCAGCGTATTCGCAGATCGGTGGGACTCCCCGATGTTGCGGAGGTGGATGCGGCTCCATGCTGAATTTTAATTGTATATTCTCATGTCTGTAACCTACTAACACTAGAACTTAAGTAAAATTGTTACTAACCCTATGGACTCCGGTCTGAAATAAAAACTTTCTATTCTATTCTATTCTATTCTATAGTTCTCTCCACGACAGGTGTCATCCCCAACCATCTACTCCGTAGCCTGAAGCTAATAGATTTAGAAGACTCCATTCATATCAACCTACAGAAAGCTGCCATCTTAAACACTTGCAGAATAGTTAGGAAGTTTATGCAGTTAGAGGAAGAAAACACACCCTCATCTTAAATATATACACCACACGCTGCATAACTGCATTTACTTGGCTTTGGCCCGTAAAAATTGCTAAAAACAGCCTAAGAGCTGAGAAAAAGAACACTCCCGATGATAAAATATTTATTTCATAAAACAAGAACACATTGCACTGTATACATTGTAGATTATAAATTTACATTTGTCAGACTGTAAGCACAATTATATAGACTCTATCCCTTAAACTAGGTCTAGCCTGTATCTTAAGAGATAGGGTTCAGCCTTAAGGGTACAGTAAATAATTGACATTCTTTAACAAGTGAAACAGTGGTGCCGATTCTCTTGTACACCGAACTAAACTAACTTAAACTAAGACTAAAATTACTTACTTTTGGCTATGAGAATCTTAGAGCTATTCTGCAAATAAAATTCTCTAAACTAAAAAATAATTTTGACACAACTAAAATAGAATTTGACAATCGTGAATCCACGTGGTACCCGTGGTTTGCCCTAACCGGTGATTTTTTTTAGAGCCGGAGGTGCGTATGTGGTGTAGCCCAGGTGTAGCCTCGACGTGCTTTATATGGAATTTTTATTTTTTTGTATGGAAAATATGAAAAAAATATTACCTACGTGTTGAGTGTTAGGTGTTTAAGGCTCACTTGCGCGTTAACAGCTAACTCGGAGTTAACACGTAACTCAGGGTTAACCCAATAATTCTCTTGGGATTAACCCTGAGTTAGCTGTTAACTCCGTGTTATTTAGCTAACCCATGAACGCGCAAGTGGGCCTAAGGGTTTTATAAAGGGGGTCGAAATTTTCATTATTTTTGCGATAGGACGCACCATTTTCGAGATATAAGCAAAAGAAAAAATAAATACAGTACTGTTTTTGCACGTGAAGTCGAGATGTTGGTGTGAATTTTAGTTCATAACAACTTATTTTATACCACACCATTTTAATCGCGATTAAAATTTGTCAGGTTTAGTCTGATTTGGTCTTTTACAACCAAAATTTTAGGTGAAAAACGTCATATTCAGAATAGCAAAATTGCCATTTTCACTAAACTAAAAACTCAGTACTATTTTAGCGCTGTCAAACTAAAATATAGTTAAGTTGTGTCACTTTAGTCTATTTCAGAATAGGAAATCGTCGTTTGACAGGAATAAACTAAATTTTAGTGATTTTTAGTTTAGTTTAGAGGCATTTGTGACAAGAGAATCGGCACCATTGTCGATGTTACATAGGCCAAAGTTATTCTATTAATTAAGTGTACTTAGAGTGTTGTGTAGGTGAGTGAGAGTTCGTGTATGTGCGTGTAGGTGTGAGTGCGTGTGCATGTATGTGTATAAGTGCGTGAATTTTGCGATTGTATTTTACGAGATGTATGTTAGAAGATTTTTCGTTTTGAGGTAGTCCTGTTGTAGTAGCCATTGAGTGATTTTGATTTATATAAGTACCTATGACGTAAAATTGGCGTTTAGCAAATGTAGTTTTATGTGTTATACCGGATGGGACATTTGTGCGTTTTTTTGGATTGGATCTGGGCATGGTTCTATGAGTTCTGTGGACAGACTGCAAGATGAACAGCTGTCTAACTGTTAATACCTTACATTCATCATAAAGTTGTTTGGTTGGATATAAGTTGGTACGGTTTCTTACAAATAACTTTAAGTACCTACGGCTCTTTGAGCTCGCTCTGCCCTCAGGAAATTTGTTTTAATAGGACTACCCCATGCGGTAATGCAATATCCGATAATAGTATGACACAGTGCAATATAAACCATTTTTAATGTGTCTATATCAGCCGACTCTCTAAGGGATTTAAAAACATAAATAAGGCGCATTGTCCTGCTAGTTATCATTTCTAGCTGTTTGTCCCATCGCAGGCCGTCATCTATTTGCCGACCTAGACACTTTACACACTCACTTCTAGCTAGTGTAGGACATGAACACAGTGTTGACGAGTTCAGGCAGGAATGAGCAGCTACAACAAAGCTAAGTGGTGGCTTGGTGTTTCGTCGGATTGCGAAAGGAATGTAGCAAGATTTATTAAAGTTTAATGTAAGTAGGTTTTGGTGGAAACAGTTCATAACACTATTTAGTGATAATTCTGCCTTAGTTTTAACCTCTTCCCAAGTGGAACCATAGATGATAATTCCTGTATCCTCAGCGTATACGTAGATCTTGCAGTTTGGGAGCATCATCCTGCAAAGGTCATTGACATAAATTTGGAACAATGTAATTAGTAGACTTATTCCGTTAAGGTTCTTGGAGATATCATTGACACAATTGCCCCTGCCCTAATAGGTATATTTAATCAATATTTAGATAGCGGTACGTTTCCTGATTTAATGAAACATAGTAAAGTAGTACCAATCTTCAAATCAGGTAGTAAGAGTGATGCCTCTAATTATAGACCTATATCTGTGCTACCAGCATTGAGTAAAATTTATGAAAAAGTCATGCTAGACCCCAGATGTTGTCACATTTTAATTCAAATGGGATTTTACATAGTCACCAGTTTGGTTTCACGACGACTGACGCAGGAGTAAAACTCATTAGTCACATTTTGGAATCCTGGGAGAATTCCCAGGACGCAATTGGCATTTTCTGTGACCTCTCAAAGGCGTTTGACTGCGTTTTTTCAAAAATTCAAAATTCAAAATATTTTTATTTCACATAAACCTACAAGGGCACTTATGAAACGTCAGAAGCTAGGTGCACGGTTCCAATTGGTCGTTTCCTATGGAGAAGAGCCGGCAAGAAACTCCACGGTTACTCTTTTAAAAGTAAATGGTTTTTACAATGTTTCCAAGTTACAGTGTTAAAAGGTATGAGAGGACAGTGTAGGCCAATCAACAAGTACCAGGTACTTTGCAAAATATTAAATGGTCCACAGATCTACAGTGTTATGTTTACAACGTTCTCTCATTCACAAAATTTAAAAGAAAATAATCTATATAAAAAACAAATGAAATACCTAATAAAAATAAAAACCTATTTAAACCAAATGATAATGGTTGCCACTACAGATGTAACTAATCAAATTTAATAAAAAATATAGAATATTGTAAATATACAATGTCAAATAATAAAAAGATTGTCATTTGTAAATTAAAATAAAATAAACAAGTAAATTAAAATAATTATCGTTGACCACAAAATACTGATCTGTAAATTACTTATTTTATTTTAATTTACAAATTTCCTTGACATAATCTTTTTATTATTTGACATTGTATACCTACTTACAATATTCAATATTTTTTATTAAATTGGACTTGTTACAGCTGTAGTGGCAACTATTGTCATTTGGTTGAAATAGGTTTTTATTTTTATTATTTTTGTTACCTTTTATATAGATTATTTTCTTTTAAATTTTGTGAATGTGAGAACGTTGTAGACATAACAGACTGTAGATCTGTGGACCATTTTATATTTGGCTAAGTACCTGGTACTTGTTGATGGGCCTACACTGTCCTCTCATAGCTTTTAACACTGTAATTTGGAAACATTGTAAAAACCATTTACTTTTAACAGAGTAACCGTGGAGTTTCTTGCCGGCTCTTATTATCTTCTCCATAGGAAACGACCAATTGGAACCGTGCACCTAGCTTCTGACGTTTCATAAGTGCCCATGTAGGTTTATGTGAAATAAAATATTTAGAATTTTTAATTTTTGAATTTCTCTCTTAGTAGGATTTTTTGACTAAGTCGTAGAATAATCTGGGAGAGGTCCAAATGCATGTGAAAACTGTCCTCCAAATTAACGTAATTGGTGGATATATTTTTGCATATGTTAAAGTCTATAAGATCCGGTATTTTCTGGTGGTCAGTTGGCCAGTATGTTGGTTTACCTGTGCTCATAACTTCACAATGTGTATCTAAGAGTTGCCTTCATTTAAGAGCTGCCTTCCCTTTGTTGTAGTAAGTCTTGATCCCCAGTGCGTATGCTTGGCATTGAAATCACCGCCTAGGATGAATCTCTGGCCTATGTAGAAGTTCAAAGAATTGTAAATATCGTTATTTTCTTATCATATGCCTTGCAGGACAGTATATGGCTGCTATCGAAATGTGACAAAATTTGGTTTTAACAAATACTGCCACGGCTTGAATGTCTGGTTCTTCAAATTTAATTTGTTCGTAATTATTGATATTTTCTTTGATTATGACCGCGCTACCTCGTCTGGCGGAGTTATCAGGGTGTGCGAATTATATACCTTTTATCCTCTAAATTTTATGAAAGATTGGTTTGTGAGATCGTTGCGTTTCGGAGATCAAACACACGTCTAAATTTTCTATCTCTAGGACTGCCTGTAACTCATTCTAATGTTTGAGGAGCCCATTGAAGTTCCACGCCATTATTTTTAGTGTGGCACTCATTTTTGACAGTTAAAAACAGCTGTTTTGGTGCTGGATTCTAGCTTCTATATTCTTTTGTCAAATGTTGATACACTGCAAAATCTGATTTATTTTATCCTCCAGATTCTAAGGTTGTGTACCTTGTATCTACGAGTAAAGATAAAGATCATTTATTTGTCAAACATGCGTTTACATAAACTGAGTAATCAGACATGCAAGGTATTGAATTAATACCTATATTGTAGGTATAGAAAATTACATTTAATTGCATTTTTCATAAAGTCATTACATGAAGTCATACAAAATACAAAACAAATAAATAATAATTGATGTCAAGATATAATAGGTATATAGAGTCAAAATAGATTAAATTATGTCCAGAATATTCATTATTATGCAGTCAAATAGAATAATTCAAAATTGATTTAAGATTCACATTATTCAATTGTTATTCTTAACTATGTATATTAGAAGTGGGAATAGAAAAGTCTTTTTCATTTAAAAAAATCTATAACATTGTAATACACTTTACTAACTAAAAAAAATCTCAGCTTATTTTAGAAAAGTGACAAGGGCAGTCCTCTCCAACTTTTAGGTAATTTATTAAATATAATAGGAGCCATACAAAATACACTTTTGCGCATGAGGGTTGTTCTCGTAGTATGAGAGCATGTCTTGCTATTGTCGCGCCTATTACGTGGGACTACTTCATCTAATCGTTTAAATCGCTGTGGATTTGTTTTGACAAAAACAGCTACTCCTAAAATGTACAGACATGGCAAAGTAAGTACCTATTTTATATTTTTTAAAGTAAGGCACGCAACTTTCAGTAGGTTTCATTTTAAATATTGAACGAACGCATCTTTTGAGCCTTGAACACCGTGTCTTTTTCTGTTGAGTTGCCCCAAAAAATGACTTCATAGCGTAGATGAGATTCTGTTAAACCATAGTAGGCTTTAAGTAATGCCTCCACACTTATTATAGACGACAATGTGTGCAGGGCATAGGCAGATTTACTGATTTTCTTGCACAAAATTTCGATATGGGTTTTCCAATTCAGTTTTTTGTCAATGTGGAGCCCTAAAAATTTTGTTGTTTCTACCTCTTCTATAGGCTGGTCATCAAAGTGTACAATTTAAGTTATCACGTTAAGCTACGCTTGCCGGGGTTGGTCTGTGGATAGGTGACCATCTTTACATACCGAGACTCCTCCGTGCCTCGGAAAGCACGTTAAGCCGTTGGTCCCGGCAATCATTCGTGGGTGTTTGACAGTCGTTACGGGTCGTCAGAAGCCCGATTGTCTGACGACCAGTCTTACCAAGGGGTATCGTATTACCCAGTTAGTGGGTTGTGGAGGTCGGATAGGCAGTCGCTTCATGTAAAATACAGGTATTCAGCTGCATCCGGTTAGACTGGAAGCCGACCCCAATATAGTTGGGAAAAGGCTAGGCAGATTGACGGCGTTTATTCTGTACGAATATAATTATCATTGATCTATTGTTATGTTTTATGCGAGAATGCTTGGCAGGTTAGGTACAGAAAACATAATTTTATTATCCAATAATTTATTTCTTGCACTTACATAATATGCAAGCTAGGTAGATTGAATATTGCCAAATTAATCAAAACAGCGAGATCATACAATGTGCCGGATAAATGTTTTCACTATTGTCTAATTATCTAGTCGCAGGCAGATTGTATGATTCGTTACATTGAACTAGGTGAAATAGGTTAGGTTAGGTTTCATTATTCAATCATTCTACGACATAATATAGGTCGGAGGGACTCTTGGATCCGCAGTCATTTTTTGCAATTTGTAGATCAGTGTCAGGTTGTATTTTGATTAAAATTATGATTTGATTCGCGACTATAACAGTCATTTATTTACAGAATTATAATCATTAGAATCATTAATACATCTGTGGTGGCATCTACATCGCCACATGCGAACTACGCATCAAAGACCTGACGTCACACAACATGCTGACGTCACTCAAATCCTGCATCGCGCAATTAGAGTTTACCGCACGGTGGACATAGGTATATACAAGCTCACGACTTCAACCTCTGGGCAATTGCCCGCCAGACATGACACCCGTCTGGTCGGAGGATCCTCCCTTTTCTATAGTGGATGAATGAACTTTACACCCTGTTCCTCATTCCCCTAAATTGGTGACCACGAGTATGAAAATCAACGCAGCCTTCGTGCAGCTACACGTTATTGGAACGAATATCAGAGCGGTATGTTTGAAGTAAGAAGTATAGTTCGCGTCAAATAACTTTCCCGCCTTGAAGCTCGCGCTACAATACGCGACTTGCGCAGTACTCAATCTTACTTAAAAAACAGCAGCGCGCATGCCAGCGCGCATGCCAGCCCGCATTCTGAATCAAGAATAGTGTGTAACAGTCATTAGGCGGCTGGATCCCCCTGAAATGGGTTTTTCTAAATTCCATAAAATATTGGCAGTGTATAGAATGCCGCTAGCGGCATAATAGAAGCGTGGCAGACGGGTGTCATGTCTGGCGGGCAATTGCCCAGAGGTTGAAGTCGTGAACTTGTATATACCTACCTATGTCCACCGCGCGGTAAACTATGTATAATTGCACGATGCAGGATTTGAGTGAAATTTGCAGGTCAGTTTCACGTTGTATCTTGATCAAAATATAATTCGCGACTTTATCAAATATGTATTGTGTAAATGTGTAAGTGAGATTTGTTCCATAAGAACTTTGAGATTTTCAAGGAACAAATCTCACTATTAAATTTCGCGGGCTACAACTGCGGATCTACCTTAGGATTATCTGCCGTTTCATTTCACGGTGTTTTAAATAAACATTACTTATAATCGTTGATCCACTGCATACTGCATTGATATAATGCAAAACGTGCAATTCTGCGTGAAAGTTCCGTAATTATAGAAAATTGCTAAACTTCGTTCAGTATTAATGCAAAACGTGCAATTCTGCTTAAAAGTTCCGTAATTATTGAAAATTGGTAAACTTCAGTTGTATTTTTGTAAAACAACTACCTACTTATGTAAATCAGCGGATTCGACACAGACATAGAAAGAGTAGTCTACTCTTTCTTTAAACGTCTGTGGGATTCGACAATCCATCTGCGACACATCCACGCGTTTATGCGCAACGCAAGCACAGGTGCACGTCCCACCCCCTAAACAGTTTAAGTAAAATAAAATCGAATTGTCAGAATGGACTGGCCTGAATGCATAACAAGACATTGCTTCAATGATAAACGCTGAAGAATTAGGCTACATATATTGATTGAAAAAAAAATAACAAAAAGCAGCATAGTGCAATACAAGAAATGGGAGACTTCTCGTCTGTCTGGCTCATGTGCCCCTCCCAGAAATAATTCCTGGATCCGCACTTGTTTGTGCGTTTGTAATTTGTAGTTTGCGTCAAGCACCAAGTGTGTGGAGCCGGCATATGGTTCACAGTGCAAAGTGTGGTGTGAATCGTAGGGTGTGGACGTAGGTACTGAACGTGCTGCACTATCGTAGGTCGCGCACAACAAATTCGCAGTCGCAAACACATACGACTGCCGGCTGCGTTTTTGTGGAAAAAAGGAAACAGGTATTTTGTTTCTCTGTGGTAGCAATGCAGCAGTGCTGCCCTCGGCAGCCGAATGTAAAACTAAAAAATCGACGTCAAACAAACATGTCAGTTACACATAATGGCGGTGGTTGTGTTATTTTTTGTGAGTGGCTAATCCTGGTAATGTGTGTTAGAAAACTTGATTGATCAACAGAATGCTCTTGGGGTAGTTTATCAAATAAAAAAATAAAAATATAGACAAAGGACACATAAAGTGCTATAAGATTGTAGTAGACTGGCGACAAGTATGGAGGTTGAGTACGTTGCGTCGGCGGTGTTATTGAATTAGTGCGTCCAGTAGCAGAGCGGCGGAGGGCGGGCACCGGCGAGCTGCCAGCATGGGGGCGCAGCAGGCGAAGGAGCGTGGCACGGCCAGCGGCGCGTCCATGCGCTCGGCGCGCAGCAAGCCGCGCGTGCCGAAGGACCCCCGCATGCTGGGCTCTAACATATTCACGGAACACAGCGGTGAGTGCTCCTCCACGTACTGTGCACCGCGCCTCGCTGGCAGGCGCTGCCTCGTTTCGGCGCGCAGCCGGCCAGCCCCGCGGCTTTCACACCAACGACAATGTCGACAATGGCTGGGCTTAAACGCGAACTCTTCCACTTGGGTCTCTGAAATTTCTCTTTATTTATTCATAGTTACTTGATTGATCAGTTGATGCATTTTCAGTTATTACTACATGTATGCTGAAGCAATAGCTTCCTACTTTTCAGCCATTTAAATGCCAGAGATGAAGATAATTTGGTAAACATTAAAAGTTCAATTATGTAAGTAGCTACACTATCAACAAAAAGCATAGGCCATATTCTATAAGAGGAGTACATGCATCAGTTTGATTCAAAGAATGCGCTTGTAGTTGACCAGTGTGAATAATAATAATAGTTCCAGCTTATAACTGTTGTACTGCAGAGCACAGTCCTCTTCTCCAACCGAGAAGGCACAAGCATTGACCTACATGAATTAACCAGTGTACCTGCTGTTAAATTACTAGTGTATGTTTAAACTGAATACCCCTAAGATGACCTATAATTCTAGAAATAAGGATTATTGCATTTCTGACCCCTTTTGTCAAGATATGGTGGCAACCCTCATGGCCTTTTTCCTTCTTTAATCAGAGAACTGTTAGCAAAAACATTCTATGTGTGTAAAGTACAAAAGAGTCGTCTATTTATTATACTTGTTGCTGATATCTGCTTAGGTCACTGCATTCCTATTTTTTATTTATTTATGCAAAGACATCTAACAATGTTTAACAAAATTGAACGATGTGAGCACACTGCCCCTGCTTTTTAATTATACAGGGATTTGTCTATCGGTTGACTCACTGTATGTCATAATTTTATGTGAAGTTTACTATACTCTGTCTTATTTATATTAAACCCGTGTCAGCAAAATCTTATACTTACCTCAATGATTATCACCACAAAAACATAAATGTGAAAAAGGGGCCAATGCTCAAAGTTAAAGTAAGCAGGACCTGTTGTAGTTGACTCATTTGACAATTTTTTGTTCGGTACAATGTAAATGCAGATAACTCTAATATTTTGCAAAATAATATTAAATTGGCTATTTTTAGTATACATTATGAAACCAACTAACCGCGCCCCGCAGTTTCACCCGCATAAGTCTCAAACCCATGGGAATATCGGGATAAAAAGTATCATATGTCCTAATCCAGGTCATGGTCTACCCATGTGCTAAATTTCATCCATAACTGTTCAGCCGTTTTAGCGTGAAAGCGTAGCAAACAAACTCACTTTCGCATTTATAATATTAGTTAGTATTAGGATTGTGGCAAAAGTTTAATTCAGATTGGTCAAAAAATGTTCAGCATTATTCCTTTAAAGTTGTTTATTAAAAAGTCACCAGTTTGCAGATAACTCTTTAAACTTCCCGCCTGGTGATTTAACAATAAGCAATCCAGTTCACATAGTTTATACTGTTCTTCCTAAAACATTTAATCTAACTAGCAAAACAGCCAACAATTAAATCAAATCAAATCCATTTGTATGATCAAACTCAACTCAACTCAAACTCAAAGCATTTATTTCAAATAAACCAATTACAGGCACTTTTGAATTGTCAAGGGGGTCAATCAGTCAGAAATATAAAGCTAGATGCCCATTCCAAAGCGTAGTAGGTATCTATGGAGAAGAACGGGCAAGAAACTCCACGGACACTCTTTTAAATCATGATATGGTTACAAAATATCAGTTACATCATTCATGTTGAAGTTATACATGTGAGAACGATGCAAAACGCGAAAAGCGTCCGTAACAGAAAAAAAAAATTAACAATTAAAAAATTAAATTTAAATTAAAATAAGCCATGGTAGCTAAGAGATGACCAGTCCCTACTGACGGCGCCCGTTCGCGAACATGACGCATTGATTAGCACCATTCAGCTCAACCATTTTGAAGGGAGCTAAATGATCCACGCGCACCACCATCAGCGAGACATTACAGTGAGCATGACATACTCTCAGCCGCCAGGACACATTCGAGTCAATGAAAGACATACCCAGTACCTAAATGGCAGCTTTATAGTCGGTACATAATACTCACATGTCATGTGCTATGCAATTATAGAATGCTAAGAGATTGAATTTATCTAGTATTTTCAAATGCTAATCAATTAGTTTATGCGCCCTTGTGGAGCAGGACCAACGTTGGGCCAAGTATTTTTATCAGCGATGTAATCCCCCAACTTATAATATGCTTGGCAGCATAGTGTGCGTTTTAACAAGATTTAAATTTAGTTTCATTTAGTTCGAGAATGTGGGGAGGTATTTTATTGTAACATTTTAAACAGTACCCCATGAAGGATGAATCTACTTTAGCGAGTCTGAAACCAGGTTGAACTAATTGGTCCCTATTTCTAGTCCTATAATTGTATCTTTCACCTCTTTTACTGAAAAGATGTAGACTTTTCCCTACGTACATAATGTTTTCATAAATATATTGACAAGGTACTGTCATGATGTTAATCTAACAAAAATCTTTAAACAGTTCCCTTAAAGAGTCGCGCCTGCGGAGGCCATATATGGCTCTGATTGCTCTTTTCTGCAGAATAAAAATAGACTCGATGTCTGCAGCCCGTCCCCATAGTTCAATACCGTACGACATAATACTCTGAAAGTAACTAAAATAGACTAACCGCGAGGCTACATCAGTAAATTGACGGATTTTTCTCACAGATGTTAAATGAGGACCCCATTGATGTCTTGAGTCGAGCGTGATCCCTAGGAAACCAGTTTTATCGACGAATTCCAGTTTCTCTTGATTCAATACTATCTCACAATTACTACTTTTGACATTTGGCAACGAAAATCTTATGCACTTAGTTTTTTTCCCAATTAATACTAAATTATCAGCAGTGAACCAATTTTGGACCTGCTTTAGGGCGTTATTTACGTCGTCAAGATTTGATGCACGTCTATTAATTTTAAAAATTAAGGAAGTATCGTCATTAAATAACACCATTTGTGGTTGAGTTTTGAACAAATGGGGTAGATCATTAATATAAACTAAAAAGAGGAAAGGACCCAATATTGATCCTTGTGGTACAGATCTTATAACTATAATGGCCTCTTTAAATTCTACCATTTGTCATGGTGTGCAAATATTTAGTTTTATCCTACAAATTAGTATGTGAATACTCTCCTGGTAGGTTGCTGAAGGTTATGTCGTACATGCATTACATAACATTGCATTGTTGCTGGCTTAGGTCATGGTATAGCTCTGTCTCTTTCCCCCACTGAAGTGAGATTAAAATAATACTGCTTTAGAGGTGGTGGTTGGCCCCCAGTATCTGTCTGTGGCCGACCACCAGTGCTTTAGACACCGTTTGCCTACCTTAAAAAAATATCCTCAGAAATAAAAATATTTATTGCTTATTTTACTGGTATTTGGTTATTTGTAATAAAAACTAGTTAATAGTTAGTACTACAATTATGTAGAATTAACCAATATAATTGTACACTAATTAGAGTTGTGTAATGTTTAATATTCCTATTTTCACGTATTAAAATGAGGTAACCATGCACCCAACATTTGACAGAAAGTGCAGTGGATGAATGTTAAGTGTTATTGAAGCTCGTGCAGAGCAACTATTACTGCTCAACTTCATCTGCCAACGTCACCGTTTCGAAATATGAAAAGTCCTGACAAAAATCTGCACATTTTGTACTCTTTTCATATTTACTCAGGAATCATTAAAAAAAAAGATATTATAAATCCCTTTTAGTCGAATTGTCCGGACGAATGACAAGGTCGGACAGTGTCCGGACGGTGGGTCGAATGTCGCACATATTCGGACGATAACTAGTCTAACATGTTTCTGTGCAGTTGTGAATTTGCCCTGCATATACCCGAGTGAAAGCTGAGCTCAGCTACTTAGTGTTATTAAACAAGCTGATATTTTTTAAATGCAAACAGATAATAATAGTTAAGCAATTTTTTCATAAAGCTGCATGCATTGTTATACGCCACTGCGAATTTTTAAAACCTGTTGATTTAATATGAACACTAAGTGATTTGTTGTTAAGAATAGGTATCTAAAAGCGAATGCAATAACATTAAATGTTAAAAGTTTAAGTGTGGCGTAAATTGTAGTAAAGAAGAAACAAATGAACATAATAGCGCGTGAAAAATTATCGTTGTTCGTCATTGATTCTGGAGTTTATAATTATACTGCGTAGTTTGAATTTCATCGCATTATTTAAGAAAAGTACTATACAAGCCTTGGCCGCTACCAGGCATTGATGGACTCACGTATATGTGCCTAGGGTTTGCTTCGGCCCACATTTTCACGATCGTCCATCAATGCCCTTGTTGCAGGCCGCGACAGTAATTTTGGGATCATATCGCAGTTTTGTATATGAACAGTGGGATGACGACGTGTGATCCCAACTTTTTACTGTAAAAATCGTGTACAGGAAAGCCCCATGTAACCAGCCTCTTAGTGACTACAACTTTTTTTTCTGATAATAGGTCTTTACCTATGAAATTGCCGTTTTGGATGAAAAAATTTAAACTATTTTTTTTCATGTATTTTTTATTTGTTTTAATCGAAGTAATCATTACCCATGCAATCAATGCATCTTTGCCAACGCAGTGGCAGTTTATTGATGCCCTTCTTAAAGAAATCAGCTGGACGGGACGCAACAAATTCTTCAAAGGCATTTTGTACTGCCTCTCGGGTATTGAATTTTTTTCCCGCCAAGAAGTTATCCAAATTCTGGAAAAAGTAGTAGTCTGTAGGCGCAAGGTCTGGTAAGTAGGGCGGATGACGGAGAGCTTCCAACCCCAGTTCTTGCAACTTGGAGACCATCTGCTGTACAGTATGAGGTCGCGCGTTGTCGTACAGTAGCAGCGGAGACGAGCGATTGACCAATGCTGGTTGGAGATGTGCCAGCTTCTCCATCATTGTGTTCAGTTCTTCACAGTACACATCTGCAGTAATGCTCACCCCGTTTGTTAAGAAGCTGTGATGAATCACACCGGCGCTAGACCACCAAACAGTGACCATCACTTTTCTAGGGGTAAGTTTTCGTTTAGGGCATTGTTTAGGTGCTGAACCAAGATCCAACCAACTTGCTGAGCGCTTGCGGTTATCAAACAGAATCCATTTTTCATCGCAGGTAACAATGCGGTTCAAAATTCCTTCATTTGTGTGTCTGTTGAGCAGTGCAAGGCACGTCTCGACGCGTACTTTGCGCTGGCGATCATTGAGTTCGTGGGGCACCCATTTGTCAAGCTTTTTTACCTTGCCTATTTGACGCAAATGGACCAATATTGTTTTGACGCTAACGTCGAAAGCTGCTGCTAATTCAGCCGTAGATTGTGTATCATCAGCTTCCACAATCGCCTTTAATTCGTCATTGTCGACCAAAGTCTTCGGAAGACCGCGAGGTTAATTTTTCAGGTCGAAATTTCCAGAACGGAAGCGAGCAAACCCATAACAGGTGGTGCGTTGGTTTGTAGTGTTAGCTCCGTAAACGTCGTTGATGTTGTGTGCCGCTTGTGCCGCGTTGTTGCCACGACGGTACTCATATTCCATAATTACTCGAATTTTTAACGTATCCATGATGACGAAAAAGATTGAAATGTGATGAAAATGTAACACTAATCAATAAACAAATGACTATGTACTTTTGGAAAAAAAAAAACATGTTTTTAAAATTAGAATTCTTAGCCAAACAATTTTTTTTTTTATTTGAAATGGCCAGTACTGCAGAATGCAATTCAATTCAATTTCATAGGTAAAGACCTAATAAGTACTCTATGTATGCCTATAACTTGATAGTATAAAGTTTCGTGCAGACCAGCGCGACGCGACTCGAACAATACGATTTCTAAGAAAACTTAACGGTATAACAATAACGAAGCAACACGAAGCTTAATGAGTTCCTAAGTCACCATGTAAAAAGCTTTTGTGTTTTAGTTAGACTACCACAGATCATCTTCTGTCAATCTGTAGGGCTTATTTATGCTAGTTTAATTTTATTATGAACAATAACTTTATTAATGATGCAATACGATTGTATTGCAATATACATATATAAAGTATTTTTTCTCAATCAAACGTTGTTTAAGGCATCATTCACACCGCGTGGCCTAAATGTTAGAATACATGATAGTAGTTGGCTATTTCCATTGATATTTAGATAAAACATAGTTAAGAACAATCAATGTTATTGGGTGCTGGTCCACAACTTTTGTTCACGCATAATATGTAATGCTGTTCATATAGATTTTCTTACATGCGAGCGCCCGACCCGGCAATGTTTGTATGAAAATCCTTATCCGTCGTGCGTGTTTAGCGGCCCAATAAGTTACTATGAAAACTCTTATCTGTCGTGTTATTTAAAAATGGAACGAACTTTTTACTTCATCTTATGGCAACCAAGGAGGTACGAGGGCGGCACTGAAAATTTCGGGAATCAAGGAAGTGACACAACATTACTATTTAAAAATATATTTATTGCTTTTCGAAGTATTCTCCGCGAAATTTGACACATTTTTCCATACGATGGAACCAATCATTGAAGCAACCATTCCATTCGGAAGTTGGGGTCTCCAAAATGGCCGTTTTGTAGGCGTCCACAGCTTCTTCAGGTGATGAAAATCTCTGTCCACGCAATTTATTCTTTATTTTAGGGAAAGTATAGAAATCATTAGGGCTTAGGTCGGGGCTGTACGGCGGATGGTCTAATAATTCTATGTTTTCTTGCTCTAAAAACTCTTTTGTTCTGTGCGCGGTGTGAGAACTCGCATTGTCGTGATGGAGGATGATGCGGCGGTTGCAGTTCTCTTTACAGTTCAGAAACGACCTGTGGCAAACAAATGCTAGCATACCATTCTGCATTAACCGTTCTTTGTCCCTCAAGAGGAACAGTCGTAACATGGCCGGTTTTGGAGACAAACGTGGCCACCATTTTTTTATGCAACACTCCGTGAACGAACAATTTTTGTTGGCTTTAACTCATTTTCGAACACCCAAACTCGTGACTGGTTTTTTGTTTCGGGTTCGTACGCGTATATCCAGGATTCGTCACCTGATACAATGTTGTATACAGCATTTGAGGATCCTGCGTGGAATCTTTCGAGAGTTCTGACGCACCAAGTAACGCGAGCCGCTTTTTGCTCTTCACAGAGCGAATGCGGTATCCATCGGGAAAACAACTTTTTTACACCTAATTGTTCATGCAAGATTATTTGTATTTGACTCATGCCAATGTCTAAAGTTGCCTGAATTTCGCGGTATGTCACATGTCGATCTTCCTCAATCAGCTTACGCACAGCATCAACGTTTTCTTGGGTGACTGCAGTTTTTGGACGACCTTGACGGGGATCATCACTGAGCTTGACACGTCCACGTTGAAATTCAGCAAACCAGCGATAAATTGTGGTTTTGGATGGGGCTTCATCACCAAATGCAGAAATCATCCGGTCAACACACTGTTTTTGTGTTAAACCACTTCGAAAGTCATAATAAATCATCGCTCTTGAATTTTCTCGAGTCAATTCCATTTTCTCAACAACTAAACAAGTTTGACAAAACCTTGTGACAAGACCGAGAATCTTTTTTTAAATAAATAAATGGTATTCGATTTTTAAAACCAAGGAGTTTTCAATTAAAAAGATTTTAATATGACAGGAACAGTGGAAATATTCCATTCCCGATACTTTTAGTGCAGCCCTCGTAACTTATCAAATATTTTATTGACCGAGCGAGCGAAACGTCTCTGCTTCAAGTCCGATAAAATTTGCTTTCGTGTTCGTCTGTTTGTTGGTACTCCTCTACAGGTTGTATTTTACAACTGATCGGTACGATACTTGGTATTCAGGTTTTACGACTTTACAGATTTTTTTTATCGTAGGGGATTTCTGATTGGAGGGGGTACTTTTTCCGAAAAGGGGTTACTGGATATCTCTGCCTTATGAGATCCGATTTTGATGGTTCCTTTTTTATTAAATAGATCCTCAAAATGCTCTAACTACTAGGTAGGGATTGATAGATTCCTTGGACCACCTTCTCATCACAATACTAGAGAATTCTGAAAATAATTTTCAGAATTCTCTAAATCATTTTACAATAAGGTCACTAGACGGCGCTACTGTGCTAGATCTCGCTGTCGTTACGGCCCGTGGACAGCTGTGTAGGAGTGATGTACTCAGCGGCGTAGCTAAAAACAAAAAAAAAATAGACGATTTTGTGGCGGTAAAGCTTTGTGCAGACCAGCGCGACTTGTCTCGCGACGCGACACCGGTTATTGTTATACCGTCAAGTTTTCTTAGAAATTGTATTGTTCGAGTGGCGTCGCGTCGCGCTGGTCTGCACGAAGCTTAATGGATACCGAGGCATTTATTACCGAAATTTTAAATCGACTGCCTATTTGCATGATATATGATAATTACCTGTTTTTTATTTACACTTACCGCAAAGTGAGAAACAATTTTCTGGATTGGTGACTAGGCTCTTGGATCTGATGTGCTGTTTTAAATATGCTGCACAATATAATCAAAAGTTTTCACACTTATTCTTGTGTAGGTACTCATAAAACTTATCTGGATATTTTCTGTAATCTTCGTATAGGTCACGAAATTCGCCATTTAAATACCGATCTTTATTCAGTTCGTGCACTCCTTCTCTCATATTAAGAATAGGTATCTTGTTTTAAAAATGTACTGCTTTCTAAACAGAGAAGGGATAATTTTGATAACGCCATGATTTTGAGCACGTTTTGACTACCTAAATACGTCCATCGCGGCCGCTGCACTGCAACTAACCGCTACTGAAGGTACGTGGCGTGCAAAACGCACCGCTTACCGACGCCGCGCCGCGCCTCGCTAAGACCGAAGTCGTGACCAGTACCCTAATTACGTAAAACACGATCAATCAGAATCTGAATCGTTTTGAAACAGATTGCTAATCCATTGCTTCGTACGTTCGAAAAAAAATCTGCTCAACAACGTAAATAATACAATGAATGTTGTTGACCTGTCAAATTGAAACAGATTAGTCGGAATTGTCAACGAAAATGTGTTGCGTAATTAGATAGCAGGCCGTTATCGCTCGCCTTATGGTTAGGTCCCGTCGAACATTTCGTGTGACTGATGCCCGTTTTCACCGACATACCCTATACTACCACCTACGTATGGGAGCCTTAGCTTAAAAGCTCCCCCAAACTAGCCCCTCAATTAAATTACGTTTCACCATAATTTTTATCAAATAACTATGTGACGGTTGTATTCGATAATAGTGCCTGATTCGTCTTTAAACTTATCGATACTTTGAAAGAAGATCGCTTTTTATGAAATTCTCTAAAGTATACACTTTTATGGATACAGTTATTAATAAATCATGTTTTGATAGCAATAATAAATATTATTTCATTCATATTTTTAATGAATTTCATATTTTTTTGCTTATTTACTCTGTGTATACATAACGAAACCTCGCGTGTTATCTGTGTCCACAGATAACACGCGAGGTTTCGTTATATTTATATTCGACACTTCTTTCTTTTGTGCCGTACTGGCGTGAGATTTGATTGTCTATTTGTTGTGAATTTGTACGCGTTTTTTTTTTCGACTGCACACTGATGCTTTGGCCAACAAATGATTACCCGTAGCATAAAACCTCAATGCTATTAATAACTGATTTATTGGAGATAATAATCGTTAAGGGCGCGTTTGCAAATCGGACAAAATTATGCTTTTTTCGGTACATTTTGTGACAAAACTACACCGAATCAAATATAACTAATAACTAACACTTATAGGTTGGTTCTTCGTATGACTTCAAATGATAGGAACTTTTTTTTTCAAAATTATAGTTTTTTATATTGTAAAAAGGATCTTCCATGTTCCACAAAATTAACGATACCGGGTTGAGTTTAGGTAAATTTTTTGTACTATTATCAAAATATTTTAATATTTCTAAAAATACTATTAGTAGGCAGACATATTCAATTCTAAACCTTAGAGAAAAAATGTTCCAAAATGACAAAAAAAAAAAAAAAAATCTAACTTTTTCACATATTTTGCTTTTACGGATGAATCTTAAGAGCGTTTACGTCTAGCGCGGCAAGTCAAGTTTAGGTAAATTCTTTCATTCGTAGAGTTGGCGCGTTCGCTCTGTTTATAGTCAGACTAACCCAGTTTGATCCGTTCAATTTAGAGCTATAATAATTTACAGTAAATAATTAATTGGAATTTAATACCTATACATATATCTAATCCTATAATTCCTGTAAATAAAATATTTAAATGAAACAGTTTATTTATCTTACGCTTCTTCTCATACACTTTTTAATGTTCTCTTAAAAAGCAAATTCGTCTGCGTCGAAGATGGTGGATCCGATCCATAACATCGAATGCAAATCATATCGGATGAAATAAATCGTCTGTACCTGCTCCAGATCGGAAAGATGAATTTTTATTTTCAAAAGAGGCCTGAACGTGGCCATCAGTGTTGCCGATTCTCTTGTACACCGAACTGAACAAACTTAACTATCACTAAAATTCCTTACTTTTGGCTATGAGAATCTTAGAGCTATTCTGCAAATAAAATTCTCTAAATTGAAAAATAATTTTGACAGCTAAAATCGAATTTGACAATCGCGACTCCACGTGGTACCCGTGGTTTGCCCTACCCCATGATTTTTCTTTAGAGCCGGAGACTAACCGGAACACGTCGAGGCTGCAAACCATGCGGGGTTGCAGCCTCGACGTGTTTTATAATACGGAAATTTTCACTTTTTATATGGAAAATATGAAAAACTATTACCTACATGTTGAGATTTAGGGGTTTATGGGTTTCATAAAGGGGTCGAAATTTTCATTATTTTTGCGATAGGACGCACCACGAGATATATGCAAAAGAAAATTAAATACAGTACTGTTTTTGCACGTGAATTCGAGATGTTGGTGTGAATTTAGTTCATGACAACGCCCACACCTTTTTACACACCTTTTTAATCGAGATTAAAATTTGTCAGGTTTAGTCTGGTTTGGTTTTTTCAAAATTTTAGGTCAAAAACGTCAAATTCAGAATAGCAATATTATCATTTTCACTAAATTAAAAACTCAGTACTATTTTAGTGCTGTCAAACTAAAATATAGTTAAGTTGTGTCACTTTAGTCTATTTCAGAATGGGAAATCATTGGTTGAAAGGAATAAACTAAATTTTAGTGTTTTTTAATCTAGTTGGAACGGATTAAGAGTCGAAGATTAAAAATCAGCACATGTGACTTCTTAAGCTTCACTAATTCACTTCCAGATGTCATGGAAGTGAGCTGAATGTAAACGGGGTATAACTAGGTTGAAAAAGACACCCATAACGAAAAATGTGAAAATTTTCGCATCCGCCATCTTGAATTTATATTTTGACCTCACTGGTGCAAGTTCTCTTGTACACCGAACTAAACTATTACCAAAATTCCTTACTTTTGGTTATGAGAATCATAAAGCTATTCTGCAAAAAAATATCTCACAATTTTTAAAAATAATTTTAATCCAATTAAAATCAAATTTGACAATCGTGACCCCAAGTGGTACTTATTTGTGGCTACAGAGGCGCCACGGCGTCCTCACCTTCCGCCTGACACAGGTCCTCACCGGACATGGTTGTTTCGGGAGGTTCCTGTTCAGGATAAAGCGGGAGGAAACGCCCGGGTGTCACCACTGTGTGGATCGCCCGGAGGACACGGTGGAGCATACGGTGGAGGTCTGCCCAGCTTGGGCGGAGCACCGCCGTGTCCTCACGGAGGCGATCGGCGGCGGCGATCTCTCGCGTCCGGCCCTGGTTCAGGCCATGGTCCGGAGCGAGAGTGCATGGGAGGCCGTCACCTCCTTCTGCGAAGCAGTAATGCTCGCGAAGGAGGAGGCGGAGCGCGCGAGAGAGAGGCAAAATGCGCCCCCTCGCGCCCCTAGTCGCCGCAGGAGACGCCCCGGGCGTCGGGAGTCGCGAGCCGACTTCCGGCCACCGTAGGCGCGGGCTTGCGGACGGTGAGCAATGGGTAGCTCGCCGTCCGATAGGGACCAGGCCCGGGTCGACGGCGCGTTGTGTTCCACGCGCGCCTCAAAGAGATGTCAGCACCAACTGACGGGGTCCGGAAGGGCCAATGCCTGCCGGGGTTGCGGGTTTGTCTGAAAGGGATATCGCGACCTCGGCACACAGGCAACGGAAGGAACACGGGTGGGTTTTAGTCAGTAAAAGTCTAACACGCCCTCCCGCTCCACCCAGAGCGGGAGAAGTTATTTGATAATTTCCCATCCTCAAAAAAAAAAAAAAAAGTGGTACTTATTTGCCCCATCCCGTGAATTTTTTTTAGAGCCAGTGGCTCACTTGTGGGGCCTGCCTCGACGTGTGTTTGTCTGGAATTTTTCACTTTTTCTATGGAATATATGAAAAAATATTACCTACATGTTGGGTTTAGGGGTTTAAGCGTTTTATAAAGGGGGTCGAAATTTTCATTATTTTTACGATAGGACACACCATTTTCGAGATATAAGCAAAAGAAAAGAAAAAAATATACAGTACTGTTTTTGCACCTGAAGTCGAGGTGTTGGTGTGAATTTTAGTTCATGACAACTAATTGTATTCCACACCATTTTTAATCGCAATAAAAAATAGTCAGATTTAGTTAGACAGTCAAAATTTTAGGTGAAAAACATAAAGTACTAAGATTTGGTGATCATACTATACTCGTGCAATATCGTTGTACGCACGACAAAGGTCAACAGCGGTCATGCAGAGCGCCGAGCGATACGTCCGCTCTCTGGAAGGCTTCACGGCGGACTAATTTGAAACGGTTGGCGCGTGGAGTTTTAGAGTAGTTTTAAAATATTTCTAGAAAAATAATAGAACACATTAAGTTAAAATTTTAAATTGCAAATTCTTAAGAAGATGTCCTTCTATTACAGTAACCTATTATTATATAAAATTAATGAAGATATATTGGTAAAATAAATCATTTTATTGACCAAAATTTCTTTATAATTTCGTTTTGTTTGGATTTTTATTTCTCATGTAGGGAACCTAAAATGATATTTTTTTTTAACTAAGTTTTTTCCTAAAGATAAAAAATATTATTAGTAAGTAAGTAAGTAAGTCTTTATTTGCCTTAAACATGGTATAAAAGGTGTTACAGTTTAGTAATATAATATAGTCCACATGTTTAGCTATACAACATCGTGTATCAATTGCATTCAAAATACTTAGAATTAATTAGTAAGTAGAAATAAAATGTCAAAGCTATAAAACATTCTCCACAATACAATCATCATAACATAATATTATTTAATGTCAGAAATTAATCTCCACGAACAAAATCAAAAAGTCACAATAAAAGAAAACATTATAAAAGTAAACATTATTCGCAACAGTCCATAACATTACATAACATAACTTAAAGTAAAAAAAAAAGGAAATCAATAATTATAAAATTAAAAATGACAAAATTATAACATTATCGACGATCCAGTATGTCATTATTTGTGAATTATAATTTAATGTCAAAAAAATCCTTAATGTCATAAAAATTATGTTCATTCAGCCATTTAAAGAGTCTGTTTTTAAAAGAATTAATATTAAATAACAATTTCATTTCTTTTGGAATTTTATTATAAATGCGTACACACATCACCAGAAAACTTTTAGAGTACTTGGCTGATTTAGGAGTATCCTGCAATACAAGTCTACATGGATCCCTATTACGAGAGTATATTTGATCGACTTTCTTGAATAATTCCTTATTATTATATACAAAATTACATATCTCGTAGATGTACAGTGAACGAAGTGGTAATAAACCAAGCCTTTTAAAATGCGGTTTACAGGACTCGTCAGTACGGATCCCACAAATGGCTCTGATGCATTTCTTTTGCGCGATAAACACTCTGTTTTTGTCTGTACTGTTACCCCAAAAAATCATACAGCAATTCATCAACATCAAAAGTCCATATCGCAAAATCGATTCTATGTAAGCATGGTAGGTTATAATGGCGGTTTTTTTATTCGTCACATTCTTGACTTGCCTGAGAGCATAAACGAACTTATTAGACTTGTTGCACAAATTATCTACATGTATTTTCCAATTTAAATCTTGGTCTATGAGTATACCCAGAAATTTTGTATGTGAAACTTCTTTTAATCGATCAATATTAAGTTTGAAATTGTATTTGGCATGTTTAGATTTATTAAATTGTATGTACATAGATTTATCTAGATTGATTTTTAATTTATTTACCTGTAGCCTTTCTTAAATGTTGTCAATAGTATTATTTATGTCAATTTCGTGATCAAATTTTAATTTATACTTTTTATCAGATGTCACTATATGAAATGTCATCTGCAAATAATATACATTTATGATTGACCTGCTGTGGTAAATCATTTACGTATAATAGAAATAATAAAGGGCCTAATACACTCCCTTGTGGTACACCGCAATTTTTTACTTTGAGCTCAGAGGAGTATGAGGTTAGTACAGCTTGGCCAAAAAGTCGTGAAAATAATGGTGGCGCCACTATCGTGCATGTAGTAACCCTATAAAGTACGACGAAAACGGTTTTGATACTTAAGTTTTTTTGACAATTAATGTGAATATTGGTGAGTCTTATGAAAAAAAGAAAAGCTCTGAAACGTTTGTTCAGTCACTACCTAGAACGATAACATTTGCAGTTATTTATTTTAATGAATTAAAAATAAAATTATTTGGTATTTCAAAATACCTTGATGTCAACTAATCCCATATTATGTGAGACAATTTTATGTTTTACGAGACCCCAGATCAATTCGGGTTTAGATTACAGTGATAAGTTGGAAGCTTTACTACTGTGTGACTGTGTCCCGCAAATCCAAGTTCTCCTCTAACCACAGGCAAAATGTTCCATAGTTGGTGTTCTAAACAAAAACTAAAAAAATAATCAGAATCAAAATTTTTAATCAGAATCAAAAATGTTTTCCTCTAAGTATTCAACGCCCGAAAAGTCTTCATCCATGTCTTGGTGTGAGCTTTTACCAAAACTCTGCTGGCTATCTTCAGATGTGTCACTACTGCTGCTTTCATCTTGTAGATTTATGATAATTTTTTCAATGTCACTATAAAGAGTTTGTCCCCTTCGAAAATAACCTTTTTCTATTTTCATGACATGTTGACATGAATTTTTCCAGTCGTCAACTGAAATGCTCTGAAACGCTTGTTCAGCCACTGCCTGGAACAAGAAAATAAAAACAACTGAAAATTTGCAATTATTAATTATATACATATAATGAATTAAAAATGAAATAATTATATCAAAATACCTTGATGTCAATTGATCCTATATTATGTGAGGCAATTTTATGTTTTACTAGACCCCAGATCAATTCAATGGGGTTTAGATCGCAGTGATAAGGTGGGAGCCTTACCACCGTATGACCATGCTCACTTAGGAGTTATCTATTTCATAGATGGGCATGGGTTTGTGTCGTTTAACAAGCATGAGCAGGTTCGGCTTCCTTGCAGATTCTTCAAACGGCACATTGTTCTCAGACAACCACAGTTTTATTTCGCCAACTTTTGATGCAGAGGTAGGTGCCTTATTGCGAATCACTGAATGATAGGGGGCGTTATCCCTATAATTGAAGGTTTAGACAAATTCGGTATTAGTTTCTCCTTAACCCATTTAGTAAAATTTGACTTATTCATCTCCGAATGATAGTCTTCATTTGTATTTTTCCCACAAAATATTAACAACGCATTTGGTACAAAACCATTTTCATTCCCTGCATGTATGATAATGTACCTGAGAAAAAAAACATGCAGAACGTGCAACACATGCAACACACACAACGCATTAAATAAAGCATGCTTCAGCAACAACTTACCTTTTGCCTTTGGATACACTTTCTTTTATTCCACTGACGTTAAGAGATTGCCAGCATTTTTTTAATTTATAGGAAGTATGAACATAGCTTTCGTCTAGATAAATAATGTCCTTTCTCAGATCATCCGGTAAATTCCTATTTTTAATAATCTTGTCCAAGTAGACTTCACGTTTTGCAGCAATATTCGGTTTTTCCATCAAAGCTTGCCTGTCTGATCGGCACTTTTTGTATTTAAAGCCCAGGGCTATTAGAACCTTTCGTAAGTGTTCACGACTTCCGTCAAACCCAAGTTCTTCTCTAACCACGGGCAAAAGGTTTCGTAAAGTTGGTGCCTAAAAATAAAAATGACAGTAAATGTCCCTCAGTGTTAACCACACACTTGATAAAAACTAAAAAAAGATTGATATAAAAGAGAAGTTTAAAGTTCTACTTACAATCTTTTTTACAGTGTAAAAGAATTGAACTGTTTGTCTGATTGCACACAAGTCAAAATTGTCCAATTCTTTTTTAGGTCGCCCTGCTCTATGTTTCCCTGGTGTGGAGAAAACACCTTTGTTTCTTTGTCCTTCTATCGCAATTCGCCTTATAGTACTGATGGATTTACCTAAAAAATACTATTGTTATTTTTGTTCAGTAATTTATGCAATATTAACAAAAAGTATCAAAATTATACGAACGCGCTGCATTCCGAATGTGTTTTGTAAACATAACCTCAAATTCGTGAATGTATATTTCAATTATTGTATGAAAGGTTTATACTGGATATTGCACCTTGAAATACACGCATTACATCTGATTACATGTATAAAATATAATTTTACCTGTCATTTCAGCGGTTCTTTTATACACATCGTAGAGATCGGATAAAATTTGTCCGGCCTCGAGTTCCGCCAAACATCTCACGTAAACTTTATAAATTATCGCTCTTGCGGAGCTGCGAATCACAGATCTGTTCATTATGAACACAATGGGTTACCAGTGTCACCACAATAACGCTAATAAATATAAATAAATACGAGAAACAGTCACCGATTACAAAAAATGACAGAACATGTACCTTACTCGACGAGGCAGAACGAGTGTTGCCAATGATTAAATATTTTAGTTCCGTTTCAGGACTTTCTTGCCAAACTGTAAATCTTCATTTACTTTACTAATAGCAACGTATTGATTGCGGTTACTTAAATAAGATGCAATCCACTGCAGTGCTAAACCTCTTATTCCATTTCTTTCTAATTTTCCCAATAATATATTATGTGCCACAAAGTCAAATGCTTGAGATAGGTAAAAAAAAAGTCCTGTCGTGAAGTGATTGTTATTTAAAGACTTCAGGGAAAAGATTATATATGGCTAATGTTGTTGACTTGTGCCTTTGAAATCCAAACTGTTCCTTTGCTATTATATTGTATTTGCTACAAAAGTCGATAAGCCTTTTGTGCATACATTTCTCAAACAGTTTGGACAAAATAGGTATAAGGGTAATTGGACGATAATTTTTAACGTCTTTTTTGTCGCTTTTCTTGTACAAGGGTTTTACAACTGATAACTTTAAAGCATCAGGAAAAGTTCCAGTCGAAAATGAAAGATTAATTAGATATGTCGATTAGTCAGGTTGATTAGTGATTTAGGATATTTTAAGCTTCTAAATTGACGCTCGAAGTGAAATTATCAAAACCTCTGTTCAGTTATCTTGATAGAATTCACAAATACTCTATTAATCTAAAAAATTTCCTAACTAAGTATTTAGACAACAATATTTCCTAAAATTATTAGTAATTAATTTGGTTTTAAAATAATGTTTAATGGGTATTAATTGGGTCGAAAAGTACTGATTTTGAGCGAAACAGCGCACGGATGGCGTAAACGCTCTTAATCGATTGCATTAAGGGGACTACAGGACCTAAACGTGCCTAAACGCAGGTTTTATAATGCCTAAAAGAATATGATCCACTGCAGTAAACAAAATCAGAAAAATATATGATATTCTTCAGGATATATGCTAGTATGATAGTGTGTTGAAAACATAATGCAACTAATTTGATACGATAGAAAAAAATCATGAAGATACCTCTAAAAATTTCTTTTAACGATTAAAAATCATATAAATTTACATGCAATCATTCTGATTTTTTGTCAGATTATTCTACAAGCTACATATTAGCATAATAGTGTTTTAATTTTCCAGTCCAATCAATAGATTTTCTGTAAATCGCTAACTGCTTCATATTTTGCAATAAATTACCTGCGTCGTGTCATCGCGCTTCTCTTTCATTTCTATGCAGTCCGACAGTGACCGCGCTTTAGCTGTTGTAAGCCTCTTAAGGGTTATTTTATTTTTGGTCTGTTTTGATTTATTGCACAAACATTTGGAAAGAAACATCAATCCGCGCTGGGCCGCTGTCATAAGTGGACCCTGTGTTGCTTCTTTGCAGCGGCTCGTGTGGAAAAAGATCGCTGTACAAATACAAAATATTCGATAAACCAAATTTGATACTTGTTACGGTATGATAATTTTGTATTGACAGATTTAAAAAAATAATAATTTTATTTCGATAAAAGTAAGTACGGTTTATAAATGCCTATTCGGCTGGGACTTGATGGAGTGAAATTGGTAGTGGATTGGTGGTGGGTGGTCGAGGAGTTCCAGTAGCAGTCACCGAAATACACCTTCAGGTCACTCCATCAAGTCCGAAGGAAAGGTGTCATCATAACTAACAAAACGAACCCAAACTCGGCACACCTAATTCTACTCGTCGAAGAGTTCCAGTAGCAATCGCCGAAGTACACCTTCAGTTCACTCCATCAAGTCCGGAGGTAAGGTTTCATCATAACTAACAAAACGAGCCCAAACTCGGCACACCTAGTTCTACTTGTTGAGGAGTTCCAGTAGCAGTCACCGAAATACACCTTCAGGGCACTCCATCAAGTCCGGAGGTAAGGTCTCATCTTAATTAACAAAACGAGCCCAAACTTGGCACACATAGTTCTACTCGTCGAGGAGTTCCAGTAGCAGTCACCGAAGTACACCTTCAGGTCACTCCAGCAAGTCCGGAGGTAAGGTCTCATCTTAATTAACAAAACGAGCCTAAACTCTGCACACCTAATTGTACTCGACGAGAAGTTCCAGTAGCAGTCACCGAAGCATACCTTCAGGTCATCCATCAAGTACGGAGGTAAGTAAAAATATAAAGAACAGTACGAAATATTTTTTGTAGGTACCAATGTTTTATAAAGAAATATGAAAAAAAAAACAAACTTCCAAAGTATCAAAATTAGTTCACGTGACTATTATTCCCGCAGCTAACCGTGCGTACACTTGTGTGTGTGACCCGTGTCAATGTAGTAGTTCGATTCTATACCTATCAATTTTGCAAACGCGTCCTTAATATGCGAATACAATAAGGACAGAGGTTCCTCACAAGTGTATGGTTTACATTGATGATTAGGTATCGACGTAGGTAAGTATCGTGGAACAAGCAAAAAAAATACCACGTCCATATGTATTTTTTTTTTTTTTTTTTTTTTTTTTTTTTTTTTTTTTTTTTTTTATTGGTTGCGTATTAAACTACTGCTAGTTATACCTTTTATCAGGAAATTCTAAGATGAGTTTAATCTTTTCCAATAAATACAACACTGAAAATTTACACAGCCTATATCGCCGAAAAAAGGCAGTTTCTTGTTTCTTGATATGTTTTTGGTCTACGGCTGTTATTTATTACGTTGAATACTGTAGAAACAGTTTCAAAATTTTCCATAAATTCATATAAACCGGCACATAGGTAAGTGATCTCTCAAGCAAAGAAAATTAAAAGTGAAATCTTCTTTGCTTGAGAGATCACTTACCTATGTGCCCACATTTCGACCACCTAATTTTAGGGGTACTTTTAACGTTGTAACTGACCTCTTAAGGTGTCCTTCACATAAATAAAATTGGCTTTGTAGTTACGTAGTTTCTTTAAATTAAAATGCACAGTATTTGACCAAAAAAAATATCGCTGGGGTGGAGCAGCTGCCCCCTTTGGCCCCCCTTGTTCCTATTTCAATATGTCCCGGTATTTATTAGTTTTGACAGACTAGTATAGAACAACTTATAGATATTTTTACTACAATTTATATTTTACAAAAACAATTGACGTGATTGTACGGAAAATACGAAAGCTAAACACAGTTAAACACAGTTTAAAGCTTCGTGCAGACCAGCGCGACGCGACAGCGCGACGCGACACCGGTTATTGTTATACCGTCAAGTTTTCTTAGAAATTGTATTGTTCGAGTCGCGTCGCGGCGTCGTGTCGCGCTGGTCTGCACGAAGCTTAACTCAAACAACTTTCTGATGTCCATATTGATGAATGTGCTGCCCCCCTGACCTCCTGGCGACGCCCTTGAAAGATGATATACTTCTCTCTCTCTGTCAATCAGTCCTTAACTATTGTATAATAGCATGGGACGCGGCTGGTAAAACCTCGTTAATTAAGATTGAATGAGCTCTGCTTAAAGTTGCCTATAGAAGACCATACCGGTACCCCACTAACACACTACATCCAAGTTGGAGTTCTTAGAGTCAGACAGCTTTACATCCTATCAGTTACTCTAAGATTTCACAAAATCTCCATGGGCACTTGTATCCTGTCAAGTCGAAAGGTATAATGGGAAAAGGTTCGATGCCATAAAACAGTTGGTAGAAGGTCGTACAGTTTTATGGGACCGCACATTTACTCGAAACTCAATAACCAACTCAACATTCTACAACTCACTCAATCTAAATGCAAAATTACGGGTACAAAATGGCTTCTTACTCTCTGGACTATGGTATGGCTGAAAACGTAATAAAGTAAAAAAAAAAATACGTGTGGCACTCGAGGACTGCCGCGGTAAAGCTATTGCATAGCATATATTCAAAAATAAGAAGATAATATTGTTGATTTAAAATATTTTTTTTAAAAAATACCCCTATACCCCCCCCCTAAATCGCAGAATTTACACAACCGTCAATGACGTCTGCCCTCACGCGTCTGCCCGCGTTCGGGTCGCGCACTCGGCGATCGCGCGTCATTGCCTATCCCGCCCCTCCACCCTCGTTCTGCGCGCCCGCCGTCGACTCATCGCAGGTCATTCTTATCGTTCTAACTTTTAAAATATTAGTCCAAATTACTTAGTGTAAAAGACAAATTTTATCTACATTAAATACCGAAAGCGATGAAGGTATTTATTTTGATACGAATTAACTAAATACTCTAAAATATGCAACTTAAAAAAAGTATTCAATTTAAATGTATTTATAGCTCACTATTTTGGCTATAATGGCTTCCACATAAAAGGTAGATATATGCTGTCGCGGACTTTTATTTAGAACTCTTTAAGACAAACAACCCCACAATACATTCTTTTCATGTAACTCCAGCGGTTTAGGCAGCGCACGCAAAGATAGATCTCAGAGGGCAGGATTTTTTCCGACTTACTGGATACTTATCGTTATATTATGGCTAAATCACATAAAATCTTTATAAATTGTAGCCTATGTGTTATTCTGATATATAAGCCACATTACTGTAAAGTTTCATTAAAATCCGTTCGGTAGTTTTTGCGTGAAAGAGTAACAAACATCCATCCATCCATCCTCACAAACTTTCGCGTCAGGTTTTTTTTTTCGTTACGGAATTTCTACATTCGGTCGCCGCGCTCAGAGTCTCCGATAAAAGCTATGCAATAGCTTAAAAAAAAAAAACGTGGCTTTATAGGTCGTGGTTACGTGGTTTATCTCTTTTTATATATTTATTGTTCTATATCACAAACATCCACATAATTATATACATCCTCAGGTATAACATTCGGACAAACTCTCAACACCAACACAGCTATCTTAATTCTTACACCCACACAAACACACCATATCACACATACACACACGATCACAAACACACACAACATAAATACTTGGTTGTTTACTGTTTTCTTTGTGTAGGTATTCGTTTTTATTGTATATTCCTTCTCTAGTAGATTACGAGTAGATTAAATGAAATTAGGAAATTTATTGTAAAGTATATAATATTCTATTACATGTATAGCAATAAATGTAAACGGCACGAAGGAGCCTGGATCTCACGACACAGGGAATCCTAGTTTGAGTTCCAGGAATCAACGTATTCGAATGTAATTTCTTACACAATAACTTCTTCTATTCTATATATTAATTGTTGCAAGTTTGTGCTCGCGAGATCTACTGTTCGCAGAACTACTAGTACTTATATTTAAATTTCGATCTGGTTTGCAAATATAACTGTTTAAAGAAAAAAAAACAAATGAAACGGACTAGCGCGTGAAAAATTATTGTTGTTCGTAATTGACCGTGAGCCTATATAACCTTACTCAAGACTTGGGCTATCCAATGCACATATATTTTTTCTAATCCGACTAGTAGTTCTGGAGATTACCCCCTACATACAAACTTACAAACAAACAAACTGTACCTCTAGATAATTAAAAAAATATTTGTTAATTAGTATAGATTTAATTAGTTTGAATTTTCGCGCATTGTTTGAAAAAAGTACTACACAAGCCTTGGCTTTAACCAGATAGATGGACTCACGTATGTGTGCTTCGGCTTCGCCTCGGCCCACATTTTCACGATCGTCCATCAATGCCCTCGTTGCAGGCCGCGACAGTACTGTATTTGCCTACCTCCAATTATGTCTACTTACAATCATATCTCTGCTTCTGTGTTATTGTAAGTGTAACAGTTTATTGTTTTAATTGCTGTGCGATAATAACTGTTGTGGCGTTTCCTACCCCCACTGACCAAAACTGACACGAGTTTAATACATTTTATCAGAATGTGTATGAAGATTGCTCGACCTCCCATAAAGCTGGCGCAGATTGCAGATTAAGGCGGTCCACACCGCATTGCAAAAATCCTCCTACACACAGACCTTGGCTAGAAAAATCTCTGTGGGGATCTGCACTCGTTTGATTGAGGCGTTTTTTTAGGGTTCCGTAGTAAACAAGGAACCCTTATAGTTTCGCCATGTCCGTCTGTCTGTCTGTACAGGGCTTAGCTCAGACGGCGAGTACTAGAAAGCTGTAATTTGGCATGGGTATACAATCATATTAATCACGCCGACAAAGTGTTAAATAAAAAACCAACAAAAAATATACTTTTATGGTACCTCCCCTACACGAAAAGTGTTTTTTTCTCGCCTATCCCATGGTGTGGGGTATCGTTGGAAAGGTCGTTCAAAAATATTGTGGGTGTAAAAATCATTTTTCTATTCAGGAATCCGTTTGCGAAATATTAAGCTTTAAAGTGCTAATTTTTGTAGAGTCAAGTGTCCCCCCCTCCCTGCCAGCTAAATGGTGGTACTTGGATATGTGAAAAAAATCACTGCAGTAGTATATATAACGAAGTTAAAAGAAAAACTATCACAGCTAACTCTGCGCACCTTCCTGTTGTCGTGTATGGGGCAATGGAGGACGGTCCTTCGCTATCCAGGATGTCGAAATATCCAGAGGAATAGCGAACCGATAAGGATAGAGCGAGGCATATTTCAGGGCGATAGTTTGAGTCCGCTTTGGTTCTGCTTAGTCCTGAATCCTCTAAGTACACTGCTGGACGGTCTGAACCCTCCAGCAGTGTGCTTAGAGGATTGGTTGGAGGAGAGGTAGGATATAACCTGAACACCTCTACATGGATGACCTAAAACTCTTTGCCCCCAACAATTTGCAACTGATGGAGCTACTGAAAGTAACTGAAACTTCCAGTAGAGCCATCAGGATGGAATTTGGTGTGGACAAATGTGCGGTCATGCAGGTAAAGCGAGGGGAGATTGTGGAATCCGTAGGAACACAGCTCACGGATTCCATAAACTTTAGAGCCCTCTCCGCATCCGAAACCTATAAGTATTTGGGTATCTCAGAAACCTTGGGCATCAATGTTACTGACATGAAGCAACTGACTGGATATCGAATGCACCACCCACGGTCATCGGTAATGAGACTGTATATCCCGCGAAAGTGTGGAGGTCGAGGTTTTTTAAATGCTTAGACTCAATTGCGAGATATGCAGTCTCAGGGAATATTTCCTAGAAGCCGACGCGGGGATGCATCGAGATGTGGTCGCGGTGGACAAGGGTCTCACCCCGCTCTCCTTGGCTAAAGAGAACTGGCGCAAGTCTGTAGTGCTTGACACTAACGATCGCAAGGAGGTATGGCAGAATAAGGAGCTTCACGCACGCTACTTCCGGGCCCTACATGGACCCGATGTAGATTTACTAGCGTCCGTAGCCTGGCTGCGTTTTGGTGACCTCTTTAGGGAAACCGAAGGTTTTGTCTGTGCAATTATGGACGAAGTTATGATGACGAACAATTACCGGAGATTCATTGTAAAGGACGGGACGGTTGACATCTGTCGGGCATGCCACCGTCCGGGAGAATCAATCCGACACATTATCTCCGGGTGTTCTCGTTTAGCTAACGAAGAGTAGGTACTTGCATAGACACAACCTTGTAGCCAGGATTATCCATCAGCAACTTGCTCTGAAATACAGTCTTGTGGAATCTGAAGTGCGTATTACAGGTATGTGCCCGACCCAGTTCTCGAAAATGAAAATATCACATTGAACTGGGATCGATCCATCATCACTGACAGGACTATTGTTGCCAATAAACCTGATATAGTGGTGGTGGATCGACTAGAGCGGCGCACAATGATTATTGACATTACGGTCCCGCATGACGGGAACCTCGTGAAAGCCGAGAAAGATAAACAAATCAAGTATCTTGACTTGGCTCGCGAGGTTGTCGACATGTGGGATGTGGACTCAGCGATCATTGTGCCGATAGTCGTATCAGCCAATGGCTTAATTGCCAAGAGCCTCGACCAAAACCTAAGGAGGCTCTCGTTGGGCAGCTGGATCAAGGGCTTGATTCAGAAAGCGGTACTCCTAGACACGGCTCGCATTGTTCCCTGTTCCCGATACCGGTGGGCTACTATTTTTTATATTTTTTAAATGTTTTTGTATTTGTTTATATTCTAATATTTAAAAATGTAATTTATAAGTGTTTTAAATGAAATAACGGATAAAAAATATTAAAAAGACAACAATGAATTATAAATAAAATAGGTTTACTTACGATTTTATTTTATCATTTCTCATTCCAAATTATATTTAAACATATATTTTGTATATTTTTTGTAATCACTTTTTAAACCCTTATTTGAGAACCCCACTTGATGGTTTTTGGAGTTTTTTTTAGACATTCATTTTGTCGCCATAAATCCGCCTGTTTGATTTTTATAATTTTAATATGTACCCCAGTGACATACGCACAATAAAGACGAATCTAACAACATAATATCATTCATCATATAATATCAAAATCAGTTCAGCCGTTTAGTAGTTAAGAGGAAACAGAGACGGACATACATACCGGTCAAACACATAAATCTCCTTTTTTAATAACGAAATCGCTTTTCGCGTCTATTTGTAGATGTCCTAAGTTCATCAACATTAAAGAATTTGTGAGTTTGTGTGTATGGTGCAATTTACACTTAATAGAACACATGGATAGCACATTCTGAAGCAGTGAGCGCGGCAATAACGTTGCCTGGTGTTGTTGCAGAAGCGCTGCTGCAGAGCCGGCCGCTGCCGCACATCCCCGACCTGCCGGATGGCGAGCCGGCGCCCGGCACGCCGCAGCCGCTCGACTCCGCCAACAGGTATCACGTCAGCTCATTCTACTTATTGCAGAGTGGGCCGCGGTAGCACATCTCCGACCTGCCGGACGGCAAGCCGGCGTGGCGGCGGCGCCCGGTAAGCAGAAGCCGCTCCTCGTGGCCACCAGGTACCACGTCAGTTCATTCTACTTATTACAGAAGCGCTGCTGGATCTCTGACCTGCTGGACGGCACGGCGCCGGCGGTTAAATTATCGGATTAGAGTTTATTTATTTATACAAAGGCTTACCGACTAAACACATAAATAGCATTAACCCAAAGTCAAAGTCTTTGTCAGAATATAGATCTCGCATAAATCTTAATTACAGAAAAGCACGACACTATCAATTAGCGTACTAGAACATCAAAACATTAATGCCTCATTTAAATTCAGCCCCTGCCACTGCCCCTCGCGCTGCCGGCAATAATAACCTAAATACTGCCGTAGCTGGATCGTGAAAAGTGTATGTTTACATTCAGCCATGCCACTCACATCGCTTTCGACTTTCGCAAATGGCAGACGTCGAAATAATTACGGCGTCCGCATGTGTCTTCTTGCAATACATAATTATATTCAATATTTTAAAAAATATCAAATTCGAAAAAAGAAAATATGTCGTCGTATTTTCTCTTCGGGACGTCGTCGTGAACTTTATGTTTTAATTACTGGTTTATGTCGTTTATATCCCACTAGCTTTTGCCAGCCACGGGCGGGCAAAAGCTAGTGGGATATAATGGGGATATCGGGAAACATCCCACGGGAACCTACTACCGGGATTACATACCTACCTAACAGCCGAGGCAAAGGTCATTGACTCCTACCGTTGCGCCCGCGTAGCCGTCAACCATTATTGTTTTGTTACGCGTAATTTAGAATCTGTGATATCTTTTAAACTATTCACTTAAATGATAGGATGTCAGGGTATATTTTAATCTAAATTAAATGCCCAATTTAAACAACATGTTTTATTGGATAAGGATTAATATTAGGTCTTTACCTATGAAATTGCCGTTCTGCAGTACTGGCCATTTCAAATCAAAATAATTTTTGTTTGGCTAAGAATTCTAATTTCAAATTAATTTTATTTTAAAAACGGATTTTTTTTTCCAAAAGTAGTCATTTGTTTATTGATTAGTGTTACATTTTCATCGCATTTCAATCTTTTTCGTCGTCATGGATACGTTAAAAATTCGAGTAATTATGGAATATGAGTACCGTCGTGGCAACAACGCGGCACAATCGGCACGCAACATCAACGACGTTTACGGAGCTAACACTACAAACCAACGCACCACCTGTTATTGGTTTGCTCGCTTCCGTTCTGGAAATTTCGACCTGAAAAATGATCCTCGCTGTCGTCCGAAGACTGGTCGACAATGTCGAATTAAAGGCGATTGTGGAAGCTGATGATACACAATCTACGGCTGAATTAGCAGCAGCTTTCGACGTTAGTGTCAAAACAATATTGGTCCATTTGCGTCAAATTGGCAAGGTAAAAAAGCTTGACAAATGGGTGCCCCACGAACTCAATGATCGCCAGCGCAAAGTACGCGTCGAGACGTGCCTTGCACTGCTCAACAGACACACAAATGAAGGAATTTTGAACCGCATTGTTACCTGCGATGAAAAATGGATTCTGTTTGATAACCGCAAGCGCTCCGCAAGTTGGTTGGATCCTGGTTCAGCACCTAAACAATACCCTAAACGAAAACTTACACCTAGAAAAGTGATGGTCACTGTTTGGTGGTTTAGCGCCGGTGTGATTCATCACAGCTTCTTAACAAACGGGGTGAGCATTACTGCAGATGTGTACTGTGAAGAACTGAACACAATGATGGAGAAGCTGGCACATCTCCAACCAGCATTGGTCAATCGCTCGTTTCCGCTGCTACTGCACGACAACGCGCGACCTCATATTGCACAGCAGACGGTCTCCAAGTTGCAAGAACTGGGGTTGGAAGCTCTCCGTCATCCGCCCTACTCACCAGACCTTGCGCCTACAGACTACTACTTTTTCCAGAATTTGGATAACTTCTTGGCGGGAAAAAAATTCAATACCCGAGAGGCAGTACAAAATGCCTTTGAAGAATTTGTTGCCTCCCGTCCAGCTGATTTCTTTAAGAAGGGCATCAATAAACTGCCACTGCGTTGGCAAAGATGCATTGATTTCATGGGTGATTACTTCGATTAATACAAATAAAAAATACATGAAAAAAATTCGTTTAAATTTTTTCATTTAAAACGGCAATTTCATAGGTAAAGACCTATTATCATTACGGTCAAAATAGCTTAGGAAATAATAATTAAATATTTATCAAATTCTGAAATAAATAATAATGGTTACTGTGGGTTATCCTTAGAAGACAGATATATGCCATTGCGGACGTTTTAACATATTTTATAAGTATGTTTTACAGTTTACGTGGCGCACGCCAGTAAACCTCCCAGTCGGCATGATTTTATCCGACATCTTCAACAATAATTATGATATTTCAGCCAATTTACACAAAATATTTATGAATTATACACTAAAACCTTTCGCATGAATCACTCCGTGTATTGGTGAAAACCTTTAGAAAATCTGTTCGGTAGTAGTTTATCGCGTTTAGACAAACAGACGCGGCGGGGACTTTGTTTTATAATATGTAAGGATCCCAGATTAAATCATTTGAAGCCAATTTTAAAATGATTTACGGCGCGACTGTACTGAAATTTAAGTTATTAACATAGTTGATGCCGTAGCAGATCTTAGTTAATAATTAAAAGTAATTTAATTTTAGTAATAATTAAATTTTTCGGATTCTAGCAGTTCTTAAAACTTTGTAGTGTTTTCATTACTCTAGTCTAAGCGCATTCAGGCAGATATTAAAAAAACAAGGCGGCACGCACGTCTGACTCTTCCCAGCGCTCAGCGAGAAGTGAGCGACGGAGCTGAATGTAAACACGCATTCCCAACTGACGCTGCCTGTCCTTTGACTTCCGCACAACAAACCGCTCATTAGGGGAGCGCTGAGCTGCGGCAGTGGTAGTGGCCATTCTCGTCCTGCCCACTTCCCTGTCTACTTCCCTATTCACTGCCGTGGAAGTGAGCTGAGTGTAAATGGGGTATAAAACATAAAAAGTTTTAAATCAAATAATAATAAAACAATATTGAAAAATGTTGAATACTGTGTTACGTTACAGCTATAACTTACAAAAGCGGGGTTTGTTAAGGTTCCGTAGTAAACAAGGAACCCTTATTGTTTCGCCATGTCCATCTGTCTGTCTGTCTGTCTGTCCGCGGCTTAGCTCAGAGACTCTTTGTACTAGAAAGCTGTAATTTGGCATGGGTAGGTATACATACCAATCACGCCGACAAAGTGGTAAAATAAAATCATGTTAGTAGAATAAGTAGAATTCGAGATGAGAAAAGAAAAAAACCGGTCAAGTGCGTGTCGGACCTCGCACAATGAAAGGTTCCGTAGTTGGGATGAATTCATCCCAAAAATAAACTTAACATTGTAGGTAGCTGAAAAACATGTTCCCCCATACATTCCAATTGCAAATTACAAACAATATTGAGAGTGATTTACCATGTTATTTTAGACCATAGATTTCTATAAGCATAGAGCAATTCTCTGTATTTTTTCAAAATTTTTGGCTCCGTAGTTTCGGAGATAAGGATGAAAATTGACCAACCCCCACGGGAATGGTCAATTTTCATCAATTTTCTTAAATATCTTTAAGAGTACCTATTTATTAAAAAAAAAAAAAAAAAGAAATGTATTTCAGATTCTCGCAATAAGCCCTTTCATTTGATGTCACACGGTACAGTTCGCAAAAACTTAACTTAACTTTTTTCCTGTTTGCTCACCAAAAGTGACCCCCCATATACAAAATTATTTTATTTACGTTACACGTCCGTGTTTGGGTCACAGAATTACGTATGTGTACTTGAACTTAATCGGTCCATTACATTCGGAGCAAATTGGCTGTGACAGATGGACAGATGGACGGACAGACAGACAGACAGACACACGAGTGATCCTATAAGGGTTCAGTTTTTTTCCGTTTGAGATAGGTAACCCTAAAAGTGTAAGACACGTTAAAGATAGAAAATAATTATGAATAGTTTGTGTGTCGTTAGATGGACGTCGAAGGAGAACCTGCTGGCGCACCACGAGGAGGACGACCCGCAGCTGTTCGTGGCGCTCTACGACTTCCAGGCGGGCGGCGAGAACCAACTAAGCCTCAAGAAAGGTAACTTACATCGGCGGAATTAGCACTAACATTAATGTAAATAGGTACGGTCAGCAACAAAAGTCGATAACATTGCCACTTTTACACATCCAAATTGACAAAGTAATTCGATACATTGTATTTCACTAAGTACTTTATACACTGCTTTGCAAAAAAAACGGGCACCTTACAGTTATTGGCTTTCCTATGGATAATATTAATATTTTTAGTATGACATTAACAAAAATTATTACTAATTTCTTATTATCAATGAGAATATAGTTTTTAACACTTGAATCCTGGAGAGGTGTTTTAGTCAATGTAAACAGAGAGCCGTGTTAAAATGAACATTTTTATCGGTATAATAAAATTAAGACTACCGAGTATTTTTATGGTATTTTAATAAAAAAGACATTAAAAAATTAAAAAATTAATAACGACTATGACCTCCCCTTGCAACGATTACGGCATTTAATCGTCAACTTCATTATTATTATATCATTAACTTTGCTTTCTCTGAACGGAACCTCTCTCTTGGTATCGAGTCCAGGTTCTTTGGACGGTTGAATGACTCACGTTTAACCGCCGTGAGACGTAACATTGGCTACACCCCTCTTCCAGCAGCACTATATTTTTACTAGTTCTTATTGCTTTTTTTGCCATTACAATCGACACAAAGATATCTGTTTTAAGTCACAATAAGGCTGGATTATGTGACAAACATAAATGATTCTACTACAAATAATGAGAAGTTAGTTAAAGTTGCCTGATAACCGCAAACCCGCGAAAAGTAAGTAAAAATCACAAACTGAAAGGAACTGAGGTTTTTTTTTTAAACAAAAGTTTAGAATTTGAAATTAACTTTTTATTTATACCCAGACTTTTTATTAAGTGCCACTAACATAGTTTGGCTATTAAAACCTCTTTAGAACTAAATGATTATTAATAATGTAGAAAAGAAAAAAGAAAAATGCTAGGCAGTAAGACAACAGAAGTTACTCCTTCAATTAACCAATTATTATTAGAGAATAATAAAAAGGTGTCTTCTGGCAATATAACTAAATATAAATCAAAGGGAGTGCAACATACTTTAAAATTATTTAATAAAATATCCAAGGTTGCTCTTCCAAATTACTGGAAATAGAATTGTTTTTGGAAAATACTAAGTTTGACGTCATTTGTTTAACAGAGCATTGGTTAAAAGATCATCAAGTGATCTCAATTAATTATGAAAATTATTGTGTAGTTAGCCATTTCAGCCGAAAACGTATGGTACATGGTGGGTCATTAATATTAATTAAAAATTCTATTAAATCGAAGGAAAGAAAAGACATCATCAGACTATCTGTTGAACACAACATTGAATTGTCCTGTGTTGAGCTTGATAAGCATGTTATAGTATGCGTTTACAGACCTCCAAGTTACCAGAATCTATCCGTGTTTGATTCTGTAATGGAAGAGGTATTAAAGAAACTTAGTACTAGTAGTAAGTCAATAATTATATGTGGCGACTTTAATATTAACTTATTAGAAAATAACTCAAATACTGTCAGATTATTAAGCCTTTTTAAGTCATTTGATTTGTCAAATGTTTTTATTGAACCAACCCGAGTGACAGCTTCCTCTGCCACCTGTATAGATAATATTTTTTGTAATTGTGATTACTTACACAAACAAATTGTAAACAAGTTGCCATCAGATCACAGTGGGCAAACAATTTGCTCCTACATACCTTTACAAAAAATTCAAATAAGGTTTAGGTCAATTACATGTAAAAGTTTAGAGAAAAAAATAATTCTTTGGCCAGTAAATTATGTGTTCAGAGTTTTAAATAATATAGGTGACCCAAATGAGTTCTACGCCGAGTTCTTTTCACTATTAAACACGCAATTTAATGACACTTTTCCACTAAAGACTAAAAGTATTTACACCAAGTTCTTATTTAGTGATTGGGCGACTCCAGGTATTCGTAAAAGCAGGGAAAAACTATTTGAACTTTATGGCCTAAAGCAAAATATGAATAATACAAGCTTTCATAAGTATGTTGCAAAATATTCAAAAACTTTTAAAAGTGTGTGCAAAATAGCCAAAGCTCTTTATATTAGCAATAAAATAAAATCAGCTGATGATAAAATAAAAACTACCTGGCAAATAATAAATAATGAAACAGGTAGGAAAAAACAGCGAAATACTGAATTTAATTTAGAGACTGCACATGACCCTATCAACTCAGATGTAGAAATAGCTCAGGAATTTGAAAACTTTTTTGCTAATATTCCCATTAAAACTACTGAAGCTTTAAATTCGTCACCCGCGCTTTCTGCTGCCTTACTTAGACAGAATGTGAAGGCATGCCCTTTGGAGTTAAGGTTTCAGCATACAAACCCCCAGGCTGTTATAAAAGCTTTTAAAGATCTTAAAATTAAATCAACAGAAGATCTCTGGGGAATGTCTGTAAAAGTCTGTAGATGTATTATCGAAACCATTGCGCCCTATTTAGCTTTCATATTTAACACCAGTGTAGACCAAGGAGTCTTTCCGGATTTCATGAAACACAGTAAGCTAGTTCCATTTTTCAAATCCGGTGATAGTAAAGAACCCAACAATTATAGGCCTGTGTCAATTCTACCAGTTCTCAGTAAGGTGTTTGAAAAGTTGATGCTCAATCAAATATTACGTCACTTTAATAAAAATTCCATCTTTCATGAACAACAGTACGGTTTCACCAAAGGGCGTTGTACCACTGACGCTGGTGTCACCCTAATAAAGAACATTTTTAATGCCTGGGAAGGAGCACAAGATGCCATTGGAATCTTTTGCGACTTCCCGAAGGCGTTTGATTGCGAAGAAGTGTCTCATGGTCTACCATGAGACACTTCTGCTGAAACTGGAGCACTATGGGATTAGGAATACAGCTCTTGATTTACTAAGATCATACCTGAAAGATAGAAAGGTTAAAGTTCAAGTAAACGGCGTAAACTCATTAGGGTCTGAAATGGCAATGGGCGTTCCTCAAGGTTCGATATTGGGTCCATTCCTCTTTTTAATTTACATTAATGATTTACCCCAATTATTCCAAAATCAACCGAAGATGGTGTTATTTGCAGATGACACATCATTGATCTTTTAAAATCAACCGACGGTCACAAAATCTTGACGACGTGAATAACTCTATTCTTCAGGTCCAAGATTGGTTTACGGTTTACCGTAAACCAATCTTATATTCACTGAAAACAGTGAATAAAAAGCTCTTTTAATCACTATTTTGGTGTTTGAATTTAGAACACACCAATATATTCGACCTCCATCTAAATGCTATACAACCTCCTTGCGAAAAAATACTCGATACACAGGAAATATCGCACCTTTGGTAGAACAAGGGCATAATTGTCATAAATTGCCAAAATGACTTAAATATGCAGAAATGCTTTAAAAAGGCCCTTTGAACTGGAGGGACAAAGACATTCGTTTGGCAATTTATGACAATTATGCCCTTGTTCTACCAAAGGTGCGATATATAGCGCTTCAGACCATCCTAATAACAATAATAAGAAAATTACTCTTAATTGTAGTAATTGTTCCAATTGTAATTAATTTAACCTTCCTTTTTAGGGTTCCGTAGTAAACAAGGAACCCGTATAGTTTTGCCATATCTGTCTGTCTGTCCGCGGCTTAGCTCAGAGACGGTTGGTACTAGAAAGCTGTAATTTGGCATGGTATACATATTAATCATACCGACAAAGTGGTAAAATAAAATTAAGTAAAATATATTTTTTTAGGGTACCTCCCCTACACGTAACGTGGGAATGTTTTTTTTTTTCTCATCTACCCCATGTTGTGTGTTATCGTTAGAAAGGTCGTTCAAAAATATTGTGAGTTTGTCAAAACCATTTTTGGATTCAGGAATCCGATTGCAAAATATTAAGCTTTTAACTGAATTTTTTTGTTAGAGTGAAGTGTCCCCCCCCCCCCCTGCCAGCTAAATGATTGGTTTTGGAAATCTGAATAAATTCACGGTAGTATTATACAGGGTTATTGGTAAAACACCAACAACCTCTTAAGGGGTCATTGTACTCATCATTATGAACAACCTTTAATTTGGTTCCAAGCCTTAAATCGGGAAAGAAAAATCTGGTGTTCCATACATTTTGACGAGTTGTGTGAACATAAATTTAGGGAACAGCTGTTTTTTTTTTCGCGTTTTCATGTTTGGTCCCATATTAAAAGTTGTTCCTATTGATGAGTAGAATGACCTCTTAAGAGGTTGTTGGTGTTTTACCAATAACCCTGTATAATGAAATTAAAAGGAAAACTATCACAGCTAAGTAGGCTTTACAGGTTTACGAGTAATAATCGACCAACTTAAATTTGCAGTTTGAAAAACAGATCTCCAATACATTCCTTATGGGAGAACATGTTTTTCAACTACAATGTTAAGTTTGTTATTGGGATAAATTCATCCCAACTACGGAACCCTTCATTGTGCGTGGTCCGACACGCACAATGAAGGTCTATTTTTGCTTAAATCTTTCTTTTTCTCGTAGTCATGGTATAAAGTATAGTATGCAACTCATGAATAAAACGGATTTATATCGAGGGCCATGAATCACTCGCGTCGTTCAGGATTCTAACACTTGAATCACTCGCTAGGCTCGTGATTCAATCATCATGAATCACTCCCTTCGGTCGTGATTCAGTCGTTAGAATCCTCCTATGGGGTACTGTGTAAAATGTTATAATAAAATACCACTCGATATTCTTCAACTGAATGAGAAGAAATTTAAAACATGCATTAAACGCACACTATGTAGACAAGCATATTATAAGTTGGATGATTATATCGATATAAAAATGCTTGGCTTAATGCTGGTCCTGCTCCACAGCCACTTGGGCTCACTAGTTAAAAAATGTACTGTTTGGAAGAGTTGCTTCCCCTTTTTATTTTTCTGACATTACGAACTTAATGTTTATTTTTTATTTAAACAAGTTTAATTGTTGAATGTTCCAATGGATAATGATTTTCTTTCTTTTTGGTAGTATCATTCTATTAATCTCTCAAATACATTGCATACTATAGTTTTGTATAATTTAGAAGCATTTTTTCAATTTTTGTGAATGTGAGTACCATGGAGCCGTTTTTTATGTTATTAAGATGTTTGTTGACTTGAAAGAGCACGGCAGTTGAGAGTTTGTCATGCCCACTTAAATGTCTCGCTGATGGTGGCGAGTGTGTTGGATATTCGGTTCCCTACAAAATGGTTGAGCTGGATGGTGCTGATCCACGCGTCATGTTCGTGAACGGGCGCCGTCAGTTGTGACTGGTCATCTCTTATCTGCCAGGGCTTATTTTTAATGTTATATTTTGAATTGTTTTAATTTTTTTAGTGTACATTGTTCTCACATATAGAAGCAACAAGAATAATGTACCCAGGATTGTGTAATTTTCTATATTTAAAAGAGTGTCCTTGGAGTTTCTTGCCCGTTCTTCTCCATGAAGATCTACGTTTTGGAACTGGGCAACTAGCTTCAACTTTCTGACTAACTGACCGACTATTTGACAATTCAAAAGTGCCTGTAAATGGTTTAATTGAAATAAATGCTTTGAGTTTTGAGTTTTCACTTGCTCGTGATTCATCTATGGCCCTCGCTTTAAATCCGTCCTTTATTCACTAATTGCATAATATACTATTAATTTTACCTCTGTTCCGATTTTAAATAGTACGAGTTCACCGGGTAATCTAGTTGAATCATAATTATACTGCGATCATGATGAAACTATCTTTAACAAGTATACACCTGTAACTTGCATATACATACTTACTTGATTATATGAGCGCAATGCGACACGACAAACTCGGTCACTAAGTCCCTCGGCGCCTATTGTGCGAGCGTCCAAGCCGGCTCAGCTGACGCCCGACGGCAGGTAGCTCCCACGTCAGCGAATCAACACAGGCGTTCATTAGCAGCACGTCTCTCGTATCTTACTGTTAACAACATACGGTTCGAACACAATGACTTCATGTTAGCGCACTGTGAGACCGATAGCCATATGTGATGATGTGTGTGTCGTCGTCTATGGACTACATTGTGCCTATTAGGTACAAAACTCTTGAACTATACTAGATACATCCGAACACCAGATTCATTGATGCTCAGATTATGAATTGCATATAAACGGAATGTCGCGTTGGCTTGTTTGAATAGTCAGAATGTCGCACCTCCCACAGAATAATATGGTATGCTATACAGCGAAGCATGCCAAAACACCACCTCCGTTCTATGCATACGCACACATTTTCAATCAAACTACACCTCACTAAGTGCACATGTTTACTTAACCGGCCTCACGTCACTGTTCTAAATTCAAAATATTTTATTTCACATAAACCTACATGGGCACTTATGAAACGTCAGAAGCTAGGTGCACAGTTCCAATTGGTCGTTTCCTATGGAGAAAAGCCGGCAAGAAACTCCACGGTTACTCTTAAAAAAAATAATTGGCCTTTATAATATTTTCAAATAACAGTATTAATAGGTATGGCAGGACAGTGTAGGTCTTTCAACAAGTACCAGGTACTTGACAAAATAGAAGATGGTCAATAAATCTACAGTCCTAAAGGGTTCTCACATTCACAAAATAGAATATATGAATGAATTAATAAAAATAAAAACCAATTTTAAATGAAATGGCATGATTGTTATTACAACTGTAACAGATCTGAATAATTATCATGTACACAAAAGCCACTATTAAAGTGTTGAAATTAATTTTGATTTTGTAGGTATACCTATAATTTCAAATATTAGGATGATTATGTCAAGGAAGAATGTAATATATATATATATATATATATAATAGGTACCTATGAAATTGCCGTTTTTTATGAAAAATTCAAACGAATTTTTTTCATGTATTTTTTATTTGTATTAATCGAAGTAATCACCCATGCAATCAATGCATCTTTGCCAACGCAGTGGCAGTTTATTGATGCCCTTCTTAAAGAAATCAGCTGGACGGGAGGCAACAAATTCTTCAAAGGCATTTTGTACTGCCTCTCGGGTATTGAATTTTTTTCCCGCCAAGAAGTTATCCAAATTCTGGAAAAAGTAGTAGTCTGTAGGCGCAAGGTCTGGTGAGTAGGGCGGATGACTGAGAGCTTCCAACCCTAATTCTTGCAACTTGGAGACCATCTGCTGTGCAGTATGAGGTCGCGCGTTGTCGTGCAGTAGCAGCGGAGACGAGCGATTGACCAATGCTGGTTGGAGATGTGCCAGCTTCTCCATCATTGTGTTCAGTTCTTCACAGTACACATCTGCAGTAATGCTCACCCCGTTTGTTAAGAAGCTGTGATGAATCACACCGGCGCTAGACCACCAAACAGTGACCATCACTTTTCTAGGGGTAAGTTTTCGTTTAGGGCATTGTTTAGGTGCTGAACCAGGATCCAACCAACTTGCTGAGCGCTTGCGGTTATCAAACAGAATCCATTTTTCATCGCAGGTAACAATGCGGTTCAAAACTCCTCCATTTGTGTGTCTGTTGAGCAGTGCAAGGCACGTCTCGACGCGTACTTTGCGCTGGCGATCATTGAGTTCGTGGGGCACCCATTTGTCAAGCTTTTTTACCTTGCCAATTTGACGCAAATGGACCAATATTGTTTTGACGCTAACGTCGAAAGCTGCTGCTAATTCAGCCGTAGATTGTGTATCATCAGCTTCCACAATCGCCTTTAATTCGTCATTGTCGACCAAAGTCTTCGGACGACCGCGAGGTTCATTTTTCAGGTCGAAATTTCCAGAACGGAAGCGAGCAAACGAATAACAGGTGGTGCGTTGGTTTGTAGTGTTAGCTCCGTAAACGTCGTTGATGTTGCGTGCCGCTTGTGCCGCGTTGCTGCCACGATGGTACTCATATTCCATAATTACTCGAATTTTTAACGTATCCATGATGACGAAAAAGATTGAAATGCGATGAAAATGTAACACTAATCAATAAACAAATGACTACTTTTGGAAAAAAAAAACCATTTTAAAATAAAATTAATTTGAAATTAGAATTCTTAGCCAAACAAAAATTATTTTGATTTGAAATGGCCAGTACTGCAGAACGGCAATTTCATAGGTAAAGACCTAATATATATAATATTTTTTTGTTGACAGTGGTGTGTCTTGTTTTTAGGGTTCCGTAGTAAACAAGGAACCCTTATAGTTTCGCCATATCCGTCTGTCTGCGGCTTAGCTCAGAACCTGTTAGTACGAGAAAGCTGTAATTTGGCATGGGTATACATATTAATCACGCCGACAAAATACGTGCTAAAATAAAATCAAGAATACATTTTTTAGGGTACTTCTCCTTCGCGTAAAGTGGGAATATTTTTTTCTTCTTTTCTATTCCACGGTGTGGGGTGTCGTTAGAAAGGTCGTTCAATAATATTGTGGGTGTGTGAAAACTATTCAATTCAGGAATCCGTTTGCGAAATATTATTTATTTATTGTTGCATAATGTACACTCAGTTACAGGCTAGGCTAAAACTTATGAGTAAACTCAAAAACTCAAAACTCAAATCATTTATTTCAATTAAACCATTACAGGCACTTTTGAATTGTCAAGGAATCGGTCAGTCAAAAATATGAAGCTAGTTGCCCATTCCAAAGCGTAGTAGGTACCTATGGAGAAGAACGGGCAAGAAACTCCGCGGACACTCTTTTAAATAAAATAAATTGTTACAAAGTATTGGTTACATCATTCATGTTGAAATTATACATGTGAGACCAATGTAGAAAGACGTGCACGTTAGAAGCGTATGTAATACAAAGATAAAAACAAAGAACAATTCAAAAATTAAAATCAGCCATGGCCGCTAAGAGTTGGCCAGTCCCAACTGACGGCGCCCGTTCACGAACATAACGTATGGATCAGCACCATTCAGCTCAACCATTTTGAAGGGAGCTAAATGATCCAACACACGCGCCACCATCAGCGAGACATCTGAGTGAGCATGACATACTCAAAGCCGCCAGGGCACATTCAAGTCAATAAAAAAAGTATTACCCGGTAAATGGTAGCTCTTTAGTACATAGTACTCACACCTGTGCTCTGGAATTATATAATACAAAGGAGATTGATTTTATACAATGCAAAGATGGTCTTAAAATCCTCAGCAGCTCCAACAGTATTTTCAGATGTTAATCAATTAGTTGTGGTTGTGGAGCAGGACCAGCATTGAGCCAAGCATTTTTATCAGTGATGTAATACAGGCCAGCATAGTGTGCGTTTTATACAAGACTTGAATTTCGTCTCATTCAGTTGAAGTATGTGGGGAGGAATTTTATTGTAACATTTTAAACAGTACCCCATGAAAGATGAGTCCACTTTAGCCAGTCTGAAACCTGGTTGAACACCAGTACATGACCCTGTTAGGGCGCAGCAAGTATTATTTATTACATTTAACTTAAATCTAGGTTAAATATTTGGAAGTTAACATTATAATGCACACCTACTAAATATCAATATGACAACATTTATTATTATTACTACTAATGTATAATCTCTTTGTAACATATTTAATTTAATTTATATTAATTAAGACATTTGAAATATATAGTAACATTAATAAAATCATTGTATACATAGATAAATAACATTTGTGCTTTATTTTAGCTTCTCATCTTCCATAAACTCGTTAATACTATAATGACTTTTCCTAAAAGTAATGACTTAAGTCTAAATTTAAATAAGCACAGTGTTTTTGTGGATCTTACTCGTATATGTTCAGGTAATTTATATATTTGGATGCTTCTGTATTCTGGGCTATTTTATACTCTAGTCTAGGTGCTGGTAGAATTAATTTAGTTTTGCGGCGCTCGTTCTTATCAAAATTAAAGAGTTGTATATTCTTTTTAACAAATGTGGCTATTTCTAGAATATACATTGAGGGTAACGTAAGGATTTTTTCTTTTTTTGAACCTTCGATGTCTGACGACTGTTGACGAACTAGACTTCATTATTTATGATGTTTATATATTATATTAATTTAGTCAGTAAAAAATATATTTTCTGTACTTTGGCATACTGTTTGCTAAATTACCAAAACGGCTTCGGAATGGGGCGAGGGCTTCAATGTCAAGTGCTTGGGGGCCCGGGGTCTCTAAGTCTGGGCCTGGGTGCACTGCTCGCCTTGTCATTCATACAATGTGAACAGTGTAATCTATCCACAATCAATCCATCGCTTTTCTCCGCTGAGACCAATTGCACATCCACAGGGCTAACGTAGTCCAAACCAATGTTGGTAAAAGGTCGGCTATCGCAGTCAAGTCCTACATCAGTAAAATCACCTTCTCTCTCTTCACTCTTCTCGATATCTTGCGGACCTCACATTACGGCATCTCAAAATCCAATATTGCTGTTTAAGCTCCTTACACACCAGTTCATTAAAAGCGTGAGCAGCTTTGACTCGGTAGTACTGCATAAGTAGACGAACAGCTGGGTGACGGCCATCAAGAACAATTGGAGAAGTGGTGTTGTAGTCTATATTCTTCATGTGTTTTACACGGCTTTCCAGTCCAAATAATCCTGTTTGATCTAGCACTAAAGCCAAGGAGTGAAGTTTGCTCGATTTAGACATTTTGAAAGAAAGAAAGAAAATACGTTTATTTGCCGTACACATTTTGCTTTATTTGGGGTTGTGCAGCAAAGCCATTGTGCGCTTTTGTGATCTCTAACACGACAATATTATCGGGGACGTCCACGGTATCACGATAGCACAGGGAAGTTAAATGTGAGGAAAGATATGAAAACGCTTTTAAAGGAGACGGGTAACGGTCCCATACAAGCGTAGCCCAGAAATGAACTCAAATGAAACAAAATGTATTATGAAGCGTTAAGAGTGTTTCATAGCCCTGTATATTTGTGTTCGCCGTAAAACTTCGTAAAGGGTCATAAAACCCTTTTCAAATGTCATAAAAATATAAATGTCAAATCTGATGACTTCAAAAGATCAATTCAAACCTGTCGATCGCAGAGTAATCTATGAGTCCAATTAAACTGTACTGCGAAGGTCAATAGTTCAAGATAGGCGAAGTCACTCAGAATTGCAAAAAAGAAAACACAGTCAATTATATTTTTTAACAAATCACAATAAATCACAACAAAACATTCTCGATGCTATAAGACGCAGCACTGAGTTAGAAATAAAATAGAAATCGTCAAAGCCAGATCCGACTGACAAGAAGGGTTATGTATTTGTATGGTAAATATGTAGTTATGCCCTATGTATGTCAGATCCTTTATTATCTCGGAGCATCCCGACGTTTGGATGCACTACCGCCCAGCGAAACGCACTTCACCTTCTCTATCGCAATCCGAAGGATGTTGAATGAAAATCCTAATCCAATAGGTAAAAGGTGACGTTCCACAAATATCAACATGGCGGACTTTAGAACTCAATAAATAAAGTCCTGAAAAAGAGTTGTTAGTACGTCAAAATAAAGGGACAGACAACTTTATCCATTTTGACATTAACTTTTAGTAAAAGTACTGCCTAAAACTATGTTAGTTCACACTTTAAACGAATACGATGTTTGAAGAACGGACAACGGTCAGTCATTCCTATATGCTGTCCACAGGCGGCTGGAGTAAAACGTCTTACAAAAAGAAAATAACAAAATCTTTACCTCTCTTGTGCAGCGGGCAAACCAGCGGGGAAGCATATTATCCCTGACCGTCGACGCTCTGCGTTCCCTTTCCATATCACATTCGTCGTTCAAAAGGTCCGTGACTATATGCCCTAGATATTTGAATTCACAGACTCTTCGAAGTTCAGTCTTACACAGAACAGATGGAACCTTATCCAATCTCCTGGATCTAGGAGCAAAAACCAAGAACTCGCTCTTTTTCACGTTGCAGTATGCAAGCCATACGTCTCATACATTTGCAACAGTTCTTTGAGAGGACTGCATAGCTGAAAATGATGAAACGGGTCAGGCGGTTAGACAAGAAATACTACTTGAGATTATGGTCGACGATAAATTAGTTATTAAAGCAGCCGACGTAGCTGAGGCATTTAATGAGTTTTTGCCTAACTTCGACTCGCTCCTTAAATTCGTCTCCATCTAAAGCTGAAAACCTTTTGCATAGTAGTGTGCCTAAATGTAGTAGCTTATTTAGCTTCGGACATGTAACACCTCCTGATGTATGTAGATGCATCTCCATTAAAATATAAGTAATATAATAGACATGTCATCGTAACGTTTTAATCATCGTTTTAATAAATGTGTTGATTTAGGAACTTTTCCTGATCTCATGAAGAGTAGTAAATACATACCATTATTTAAATCAGGTAATAAAAATGACGTTGGCAATTTCAGGCCTATTACTGTTTTACCTGCATTTAGCAAAATATTTGAAAAGTTAATACTCAAGCAGTTGCTAAGACATTTTAATTTAAACAGCCTCCTTCATGCTGAACAATATCGCTTTACAAATTTTACAAACGGTCGTTCGACTACAGATGCGGGTGTTGCTCTGTTGAAACACATATTTAATGCTGAGAGAACTCGCAAAATGCTATTGGAGTTTTCTGTGATCTCTCCAAAGCCTTTTGATTACGTTCACCATGACACGCTTTTGCGTAAACTACGTCATTACGGAGTGCAAAACGAAGCTCTCGAAGTATTTAATTCTTATTTGAATAATAGGTTCCAATGTGTAGATGTTAATGGTGTGAAATCTTCCGGGCTACTAGTTCAGTTAGGTGTACCTCAAGCCTCAATACTGGGTTCATTCTTATTCTTAGTGTATATTAATGACTTACCATTCTATTATTTTAAAGGATATCTGTGATGTTGTACTGTTTGTAGATGATACCTCTCTTATTTTTAAAGTAGACAGGAATAGAGAAGATTTTGACGAAGTAAACAGTGCACTCTTAATGGTTACGGATTGGTTTACAATAAATAACTTACGAGTAGTTCTCAATTCCAAGAAAACTAAATGTATAAAGTTCGCCTTACCGAATGTTAGAAATCTAGGACCCAAAATCGTCTTAGATAAAGAGGTGCATGAAACTGTAGACTCGGCAGTTTCTCTGGACATATCCGCCTACGCTGTCAGGAAAGTAAGACAATACACTGACGTTGATACAGCTCGGTTAGTCTATTTTAGTTATTTCCAAAGGCTTACAATGCTCTGCGCATCCAATACGCATTGAGGGTCTTGTTGTGATTGCCGCACTTCTGTAGTGCCTCGGCAATGTTTGCAGACGCACGCAATGGCGGCTTTGATGCATTGTGGCGTAAGAAATCTGTGTCGCTACTCCGCAGGCTGCGTGGCAGTCCCAACACTATCTTGCAATCAATAGCCGCCCGGGCAGACAGTCCGCTAGTGTGGGCGCTTGCTAATCGGACCCGTTCTGTTATACTTATTAAGTACTAACAAAGGCTAAGCTATTTTGTTAAAGTTAAAATCAAATCATTTATTTCAAATAGGCACTTGCAAGGCACTTTTGAACGTCAAAAAAAATTACAAAAAATTGAATTGATTCTAGTAGGCCATTCCAAAATGTAGTTTTCGTATGGTGAAAAATGGGCAAAAAATCCACCGTTACTCTTTTAAAATATTTTGTATATGTAGGTACATTAGTTATAGGTGTAATTATATATTAATAACACTATACCTACCATTGTAGAGAAATTAAATAATATATATTAATAAGATTAATAATAAGATTAATAATAATAATTTTGTCGACAAAATCATGATGCAGATGCTCAAGCATGACTGACGTCTCTCTCGTTATCAGGTATATTTTAACTACTGTGGGCGTACTAATGGGTAGTGTTGGTTATGCGAAATAGAAAAACGGTTGCAGTTCAGATCAAATTATAATAACATTACTTACACTAGCATTTCACACGACACAACTATCGAAACGCGATACACTTCTTAGAGGGGAGGTTCTGTTCTCTAGAACGGTCGGAAGGCAAGTGCGCTCGCCACTTGAACGACAATTTTACAAAAAATAGAATTGGTTCTAGTCGCCCCTTCCAAAAGTTAGTTTTCGTATGGAGAAGAATGGGCAAGAAACTCCACCATTACTCTTTTAAAATGTTTTTAAGTACAATATTTTGTATACATTAATTATTTACTTTTTTATTTTTATAACACTGATTTTACATTACAGAATGTAAAATCAGTGTTATAAAAAAATAATAAATTATAATAATATAATTAAATAAGCAACCAGTTTGATTTTGTTTAGACTCTAAATTGTCCTATGGAGCAGGATAGCATGTTTCCAAGCATTCTTATCTTGGGTATAATCCTCTAATTTGTAATATGCTTGTTTACAGAGTGTATTTTTAATATGAGTTTTTTTTTTCATTTAATATCACGAAGTATTTTATTGTAGCATTTAACACAGTACCCCATAAAAGATGTATGTAGGTACTGTAGATAATCTGAAAAATGGTTGATCTATTTTATCTTTATTTCTAGTATTAAAATTATGTCTATCACTTATTTTATTAAAAATATGTAAATTTTTTCTTACATACCTACATAATATTTTCATAAATGAATTGGCAAGGTAACGTCATCTGCCGGGGTTGCGGGTTTGTCTGAAAGGGATATCGCGACCCCGGCACACAGGCAACGGAAGTAACACGGGTGGGTTTTAGTCAGTAAAAGTCTTACACGCCCTCCCGCTCCGCCCAGAGCGGGAGAAGTTATTTGATAATTTCCCACCCTCAAAAAAAAAAAAAAAAAGGTATCGTCATAATATTAATATTTTTAAATAGTTCCCTGAGAGATTCGCGACAATGTAGATTATAAATGGCTCAGACAGCTCTCTTTTGTAAAATAAATATGTATACAATGTCAGCAGCCCGACCCCACAGTAAAATGCCACACGACATAATACTGTAGAAGTAGCTAAAATAGACCAAACGCGCCGTTTCTACATCTGTTAACTGTCTTATCTTTCTAACATCATAAGCGGCAGAGCTCAGCCGCCCCGCAAGAGATGTTATATGAGGTCCCCATTGTAATTTGTCGTCTAGCGTGATTCCTAGGAAAACCGTTTGATAAATAAATTCTAGTTTTTCTCCGTTCAATATAAATAATAAATCCGTAATTTAAATCTAATGAATTTGTTTTTATTTTTATTTAGTACCAAATTATTTACCGTAAACCAATCTTGGTCTTGAAGAATAGAGCTGTTCACGTCATCAAGATTTTGTGACCGTCGGTTTATTTTAAAGATCAATTATGTGTCTTTTGCAAATAACACCATCTTTTGGTTGATTTTTGTTTTATCTTGTTTACGAGTCCCTCTTTATTAGTAATTCCTTTGAGGTGGTTGCCCGTGAATGTGTCCACGACAATGAGTGGTGGTTGTGTGCGCGCAGGCGAGCAGGTGCGCATCAAGAGCTACAACAAGAGCGGCGAGTGGTGCGAAGCGCACACGCTGGGCGGCGGCGTGGGGTGGGTGCCAAGCAACTACGTCACGCCCGTCAACTCTCTGGAGAAGCACTCGTGGTACCACGGTCCCATCTCGCGCAACGCCGCCGAGTACCTGCTGTCTTCCGGCATCAATGGCAGCTTCCTGGTGAGTCGCAGCCAAAGGCTTTCTCTAAACTATGCGCGTTAAAGAATATGTGACAGTGATATCTCTCTTAGCCAATTATTTATCTTGCTTAATAAATGTAATCAGCTCCACATAGGTAAGTATTCAGTCAGTTCAAACTTTTATTTTATTTTTATAAATAAAATTATATTAGTGAATATATCATCTAACCATGTAGCTGATGTGGCGATTATTCTGGGAGGCTCCATAAAACTACACATTATCCAGGTGGCCAGTACACGCTCAATACAACTAGCCGCTCCAACTCCACACAAGCTATTTCTATATATCCTTACGTTCTTTGAAAATAAGTTGATGAGTCAATGAGTCACCATGTACTATTGTACTTATTGCATTTTCTTTGCCGAATGAACCTACCAACCTGAGCATTACTGAAATGAAACATGAACTGGCTTTGTAATCAGTGTTCTGTAATATATCTGTCTGAAATACTTATCTGGTTTGACTAATCGGGGCGCCAGCGCCGCCTAGTAGCGCTCGACAGGGTCAACAACATAACGCTCGACCTCAGGCTCAAGGCTTATGCAAAATACGTAATAAACTTGCCGCAGGCGTATCTTGCAAAAGCCTAGCAATAGCGAACTTTGCGCAATAATTGCTCTTAAATCGCAAATCCGTATAATGTATCAGCGATAGCCAGACCATAGCAAACTAGCGATTGTGCTGCCTCTAGAGAACAATCGGTCAACTAAAATGTGCAGTGATCGCGATTATTTCATATTACGCATGGTTTTTGTTAGCCAAGCGACAGCCATCGGCGAGGAATTTTGGCTGTCAAATAGCGATAACCTTTTCCCTTGTTGCTGATCGCTTGCCTATCGCTCGCTGATTGCTAAGTACAAATTGGTCTTATAATTCGAAGAATTTTACCTAAAATTGTGTACATTTTAACTCCGTCGTGTGTCGAGTGTTTATAATGCTGCGGCCGCACCTGCGTCTGTCGTAACAGAGCAATGCGTGCCGAAGCTTCGTATGTTTCGCTCGCTAACAAGCTGTCGCGCTAATGCGGTGGTCACATTAGCGGCTTCGCCACGTTTATTATGTACCGCCACCCCGGCGATAAGTGCTATGCAGCCCTAATTATCGCGACGATAACCGATAATGGTTGGTCACATTTGCGTGCGAAGCTTCCTCAGGATAAACGCATATGCGGCCGCAACATTAGAATAAACTGTGTGTACCGTAAAACTACTACTATTCATTCAGTGTATACTAGCTATATAAAAACATATAGTTTGCGTCTCTATTGCCGTATTGGGCAAGGATGGCTAGAAACTAAAGTTTATCTAGTTGGCCATTGGACACTCATGTGCCATTTAATACTAAAACAGGATTAGGTACTGTTAATTTTAAAGTTAACTTTATTATTGTTTTGTTTCACTTAGGTATTATGTATTAATATTTTATAAAACTTACTTGTTGATAGAACAGCCGAATATCGTCTGTAGTCCAAGTTAACACTGATTTCACCCACTTATGCATCTTGCAGCCAACGCTAAGCAATTTTTGGTAAATTTCAAGTAGATTGAAGTGGATTCAAAAAAACATGGCAAAGCTTTTGTTAAATCGAATCGTATCAATTGTTTACATTGAGCTACAATATAAATACATTGTTTTGGTACAGGTGACATCTTATGACCTGTGTAATTGTATTCTGCCTGCAAGCAAGCGTGCAATTTTTTTTATTAAGTTAACAAATGTTCTTATTTTATTACTATTATTATTAAATACTATTACCATGCATTTATTCACTATTTTATTTAAATTTATATATTCAATATTCTTATAATATTATAGGTACTAATTTTCAATTTTATGTTCCATAAATTCCTTAAAAATATAAAAACAACACTTTAGAAGCCATTCTGTTAATTTGGTCTTGAACACGTTACCCTGTAATAATTTTAAATCATTTGTAAGTTATTATAAATTAAAACACACATATTAAACACATTTTTAAATAATGGTTACAACTTTCTAGGAACCAAGCCTTGTTGATAACCCAGATGCATGTTTTGAAACTAAATCTTAACAGCGATTTTTTTCTTGAATCGTGTTTTTAACTTAGCTCTTCATAATAATAATAAAAATTTGTCGCTACGTCACTATGTGCTAGCGACAGTTATTGGGGGCCCATTATTGAGTGTGCAAGTCACCCCCTGCCATTTTTTCCGTGTACCTACATATAAACATTGATCAGGCAGGGGCCATAGACCTTCCATAGTTCCAGGTCACCAGTCAACTTAAGCCACCCAAACCCATAGTCATATATAGTCTATCTTTGTTTCCATATCCTGCAATAGTCCTACACCAACCGGGGGTTGTCCTTGGGTGCACTTACATAGTGCATACAGGGATAATCGTCGGTTGGTGCCTCATTTCATTAAAATTCCTAACGGGCTTCTGCGAGTTGGCTTCGGCCCCTCGTACGCCTTCTAAAGGTCCGGGACTCCAGAGTCCCGAGAAATGTCAAGAGACATAAAAATTTAAACATTTTCCGGGACCGCATCAAGGTAAAAACAATACAAAAACGCGTTTTTGTGAATAAAAAATATTAACAGTGGTTTTTTTACATTAAATTACCTAATTGAATATATTAATACGCTATCGAACAAAATTAAAAATTTTGTACTAGCGCAAGATATTAATCATAGCTTTTTGGGGATAGTGGTTCAGACAAAAATGTAACAGATAAATTTTGTTTAACTTATAGGGTCTATCTCACTTAATTACTTACAAGAAAATTAAACACATTAAAGCAAACCTTAACATTTTTTTAAATTATATTTCAATATTGCATACGTTATAGTCCGTCTTCGTTGCACTGCACGGCCACACTGATCAAAGATTTAATAAAAAAATATCAGTCACATAATAGAGTAGTTTTTTTAATAGGTAAACATAAACATCTGATACATCAATGTATTTTAAATGTTCGCTTGGTGTATCTAATAATTTAAATCGCATATAAGAAGTTCAAAATCTTATATTATTATTGTGTTCTCTTTCGTTCGTTTTTAAGGTTCCGTAGTCAACAAGGAACCCTTATGGTTTCGCCATGTCCGTCTGCCCAGGGCTTAGCTCAGAGACTTAGTACTAGAAAGCTGTAATTTGGCATACCTACAAAAAATTAAACACATTAAAGCAAACCGTAATATTTAGAAGATATTTATATGATGATGATGGTGCGGGGGGTACAGAACCCGTCGAAGTGGCGGTGCTTGAGGGAAGCCTATGTCCAGCAATGTACAGTGGACATTCTTTTGGCTGAAATGATGATGATGATACTTCAATATTGCATCCTCGAGATTTAAAATACTTTGCAGACTGTCTTTATTGTACTGCACGGCAGTACTGCGCAAAAATTAAAAAATAAAAATCTGTGACATAATAGAGTTCACCTTTGAACAGAATATGCACATAGCCAATAACGCAATGTGAGTACACGATAATGATGGGTGATTTTAACATAAACATGCTTAGTGACACGGACTCAAGGACAGACAAGTTAGTCTCATTTTTGAACTGCCTAGGTCTTAAACAACTGGTCCAGTCACCCACGCACTTTACAGTGCATGGTAACTCTGATAGACATCATCTGTACAAATGTTAAACCACGCTCTGTATCAGTAGATGTATTACCGGATCTAGGTGCGCACGCGTTGATTTCCGGTGAATTTAGTTTTAAACGCCTGAACATTCCATCGCGAACCATTACGTATCGACCGCTAAAGAACATTATTATGGAATGTTTTGATCAAGATCTCGAGTTACTTAACTGGAAAGCGTTAACCGAGCTGCAAGATGTTAATTCAATGGTCAATGATTTTAACTCGAACTTACTTACACTATTTGATATCCACCTCTGGTGCACCTCTAAAAACTAGTGTTATTAAGGAGTATTGTTACTCTTGGATTACTGACTACTACTTAAATTTATGATGCATTTGAGGAACAAAGCACATACAGAGTTTAAAAAAAAAAAAAAATCTGATTCGACAAAGATTTTTTACAAAGAATTGAAGTCACTTGTTTCTAGGTCTCTATATTACGAAAAATCTGCTTACTTTAAACACAAGATCAACAGTCAAATAAATGACCCCAGATCGCTTTGGAAAAACCTAGTCTAACCTGCTCCCATCTAAACATAAAGAATTACCTCTGCACTTTGACGATCCCAACAAAATTTGTGACCATTTTGTGAACGTGCCGGGTGCGCATACGGTTGGTAACTCATTGCTTGCATATTATGAATCTGCGCGAAATAATAGTACCACGTTTAGACCTACAACACGCAAGGAAATTGCGCACATACTGACTACTATTAAATTGAATGCTGAAGGTTGCGATGGATTTACCATAAATTTGATATTACTGACACTCCCTGTGACTTTGGACGCCATAACTGCTTTAGTAAATACATCTGTAACATCCTCATCTTTCCCTGAGCTATGGAGAATTGCCAAGGTGCACCCACTGCCGAAGACTCTTAATGCATTGGACATGAAGGATCTTAGACCTATTAGTATACTGCCGGTACTTTCAAAAGTTTTAGAGAAAGTAGTATGTGCGCAATTGATAAAATTGATAAGATTCTCCCAGAAAATCAATCAGGGTTTAGGAAGGGCCGTAGTACAGCCACGGCTTTGTTGGATGTGACAGACAATATCTTGTCGGCTCAAGATAATGGAATGTTTACTCTTTTGGTGTTGCTTGATTTTTCGCGCGCCTTTGACTGTATTAACGTTCCTCTATTATTGTTAAAGATGGCGTTTTATGGATTTGACGAGGACACAATAAAGTGGTTTGATAGCTATTTAGGCGATCGTACGCAATTTGTTGAAATACGGCGGGCGGACGGCTCAATGGTTGTCTCTAGACATCGCACAGTAGGAAGGGGGTTCCGCAGGGCTCGACCCTTGGGCCAGTATTGTTTATATTGTATTGAGCCGATATAATTAAAAATGTAAATACCATATTTATGCCGATGACTCACAAGTATATATATATCATTTAAGCCGGAAGACTATGAACAAGCATTAAACGATCTTAATACAGATCATGAAAACATAGTGCAATGGTCCAATGCTAACACGCTTGCCTTGAACCCTACCAAAACCAAGTATATGCTTTTTGGAAACGAAAATCAGTTAGGTAAAATTAAACTCTGTGCCGGCTGTGTGACTGTTATGGGAGAGCCTATCGAACGGGTCTACGAAGCGCGTAATCTAGGTCTCATCATGCACACGGAACTTCGTTTTCACAAACACGTATCTGAGTCTATTCGAAATTGCTATTACAGACTTAAGATTGTATACAAAGCCCGTCCCTATCTTAGTGAAGAATTGCGAGTCTTGCTTGTGGAGTCTTTGGTTTTATCGAAGTTAAATTATGCGGACACCGTGTATGGCCAAAGGCTACTGTCAAAAACTGAAAAGATGATCCAAAGACTTCAAAACGTCGGTGCACGCTTCTGTTTTAAAGTTCTCTTTAGGGGTCATGTTACACCTTTCTTCAATGAGCACAACATTTAAAAAATGAAAGCTAGACGTAAACTTCACTTGGCGAGTCTACTCTTTGGTGTTATTAAGTCTCATTCCCCTTCTTAGTTATATGAAACTAAACTGCATTATAAATGGAAACTTTCGCGATGTCATCTTACATGCTCTGCGATCGGATCTAAAAGCAAGAACACAGGTCGCCTATAGAGTGTACTGTATTTCCTTAGAAGATAATATTGGTAAACATCCGCGACAGTTCTGGCAGCATGTTTCTAGCCTACGATCAAAGGGCGGTTTCGAGCCAAACGTCATACTCAATGGTGATACTTTTTCGGGTGCCAAAGCGGCCGAGGCATTTGGTCAATATTTTGCCAGCGTGTTTCTGCCCAATTCACCTAAATTGGACCCAAGAAACTTAAGTGTGACCAGTGAGGCAGATAACATTCCTCTTCCCGTTTTAACCCCACCGGATGTAGTTAAGGGGATTGCTAAACTCAAACCCTGTAGCTGACAACTGTACCAACCCAGTAGCTGGTTAGCCAATGTCGAGGTCAATGTTGAGGTGTGTCCTCGTTTATCGGGAAATGATTATCGCAAAATGAATAGTTTATTCTCTCTTGTGAAAAATAGATTTATTGAGTAGGTACAGAGTAAGTTTAGAGAGGAAGGCCGAAGTGGAACAAAAAGGGCCGTGTCCCGGTAGACCCGCTATTTATAGGAAGAATTCACTGCCCTCTCCTGGCAGGTCGACGAACCCCGCAGCTGGATGACGTCGCAGGTACAATTAAGTGACAGCCCGCGCGCTGTGAGCCCATCAGATGTCTTCGTCGTTTTGCCCGTCGTTGGTAGATGGCGCTGTCCTCAACATCCTCCGCGGCTTTGAGAGCTTCAGGATAGCTCTCAATGATGTCAATGTTGTGGTGATGGGACCGTCACTGGCATGTTTGAAGCGTCGGCGTTGTCCTTGGGTTATGGAAGAGGGCAGATCTTGGAGAAGGCCCTCTCAATGACGCCTGTAGCAGTGCGAATAGAGGCCACCCTGGGAACGCCGTCCTTGCCTGGGAACACAGTCATTAATCGTCCTAATCGCCACTTAAGAGGTGGCAAATTTTCCTCCTTTACCAAGACCAGTGAGTTCGCAATGAGAGTTTCTTTGATATCCTTCCACTTGGAACGTTTCTGTAGGAGAGGAGCTGCCAAGATATTATGAAACCCCTTAAGGATAAATCCAAGGGGTTTCATAATATTTTGGCAGCTCCTCTATGTCATGTCTTTAACCTAGCCCTCCATTCCGGTGTATACCCTAAGCAATTGAAAACTTCGCGAGTCACTCCCATCCCTAAAACCAGTGACAAAACATCTGTAGAGGAACACAGGCCCATCGCTAACCACCAACCACCACCACCAACCACTGCCAAGGTTTTCGAGCATATACTCCACTCCTTTATTTACAAACGCCTGAATATGTCTCTGTCTGATGCCCAACACGGTTTTCGGCCGGGTCTCTCTGTAAATTCGAATCTATTGATTCATGTAGACTACATATCTAGTAGCTTGGACATTGGTACGCAGGTTGACGCTGTGTATTGGATTTTCGGAAAGCATTCGACAGAGTTGACAACGATTTGCTCTTGACAAAACTGGGGGCCATAGGTTTCTCGTCGGGTCTTCTTCACTTATTTTCCGACTACCTGCGGTATCTCAAGCAGTTTGTCAGACATGGCTGCTTGAGTCCAAGCCTTATAACACACGCTCGGGCCGCCTCTGTTCCTGATCATGATCAATGATCTCATCGCAAATGTTAAGTTTGCCAAATGCCTTCTTTATGCCGATGACCTAAAGCTTGTCGCACACATCAGAACTAGGGCTTGCAATCCGGATATCCGGATATCCACCGATTTTCATATCCGGATTTTACTTGCATCACCATCCGGATTTTTCGGATTTTACGGATAGTTGTATTTCTCATTTAAATATTAAATAAAAAGCTGTGATCTGAAAAGTACATAACTTTTATTACGTTATTTATTATTTTGATATAGTTAATCACTCTTGCAATTATTTATTCACTTCACAAATCAAAATAAGTCATTAATATTATTTAGAGATAAAAAAAAAGAAATAAAAAAATTAAAAAAAATTAAGAATTACCTTCGTAATAATATATTTTACGGGGTATTATATCTCAAAATAATATTATTTGATTATTTTGAGATATTTTGTTCATTTTTGTTTTATTATATTTGATTTATACTATTTTTGTTTAATAATTAAGCTGGATTGCCAAGGAAAGTGATATTTTGATTTAATTGGGATGTTCCGATTTGTGATAAAGGAAATGTAAGATCTCATTTTTAGTTAGAATTATTTTTAGTATGAGAAGAATAGCAACATAGAATAACAAATTATTTGTGCGGTATCGGTGTTTTATTATATAATTTTAGAAAGTGAACTAGTTTTTTATGTGATTGTTACTTGAAACATTGGTAGGTATAGTTTATTATTTCTTTGTCATTTTTCTTGAGAGACTGATTAAAACGTGTTACAAACCCTTATTAGTTTTATTTATAATAAAAACTAAAAAATATCCGTATTATCCGCATTATCCGGATATTCCGGATAGCAAAATATTAATATTCGTATTAACCGGATAGTAAAAATGAACGGATATTGCAAGCCCTAATCAGAACAGACGAAGAGTGCAAACTCCTACAGAGGGATATTGACGCCGTTTTTGAGTGGAGTATCGTGAATAAGCTATTTTTCAATCCTAGCAAGTCATGAATTACGGTAGAGGGCTGCGACCAATTCATTATGACTATAGTTTGGGCGGTGAAGTAATTACTCGTGTCACCAACATAAAGGACTTGGGAGTCACTTTCGATCGCTGTCTTACTTTTAGAGATCACATTTCTACCCTTGCGAAGGATTCTTTCAGGCGCCTGGGATTTGTTTTGCGAAATGCTCGCGACTTTCGCAATCCAAATGTTATTAGGCTATTGTACACCACTCTGGTTCGAAGCAAACTCAAGTCCAGTGCCTGTGTTTGGCACCCCTATACCGCGACCCAAACACTGATGCTTGAAAAGGTACAGAAAACCTTCTTAAGATGCCACCAGAGGTTATACCATTTCTTTCCCTATATGTAGCCCTACCAACTTTCTTTAGGAATGTTGGGCTTTAATTCGTTGGAGGTGAGAAGAGGCCTTGGTCAGCTCACGGTAGCCTGTAAAACCTTACGGGGACGTATAGACTGCCCAGACCTCCATGGCCTTTTCTGCCGACTATTTGTGCCCGACAAATACATCGGACACCGTCCCAGCCGCCGCCGCGCGGCGCAATCTATTTGCGCAACTGTCATCCAAAACTGTTGCCAGAACTGAATTTCCAGTATGTCGTACTTTGAAGATGCTCAACGCCCTAAGCGTTCCTGATCTCAGGCGAGCAGTTCAGTGCATACGTACTCAAACTCAAACTCAAATCATTTATTTCAATTAAACCATTACAGGCACTTTTGAATTGTCAAGGAATCGGTCAGTCAAAAATATGAAGCTAGTTGCCCATTCCAAAGCGTAGTAGGTACCTATGGAGAAGAACGGGAAAGAAACTCCACGGACACTCTTTTAAATAAAATAAATTGTTACAAAGTATTGGTTACATCATTCATGTTGAAATTATACATGTGAGAACAATGTAGAAAGACATGCACGTTAGAAGCGTCCGTAATACAAAGATAAAAACAAAGAACAATTCAAAACTTAAAAATCAGCCATGGCCGCTAAGAGTTGACCAGTCCCAACTGACGGCGCCCGTTCACGAACATGACGCATGGACCAGCACCATTCAGCTCAACCATTTTGAAGGGAGCTAAATGATCCAACACACGCGCCACCATCAGCGAGACATCTGAGTGTACGTACGAGGGTATACCTGCCGCAGCGAATCTGGTGAGATCTATCCACATCTTTCAGGGATCACTGAAGAGGTCCACCTAAAGTCATGAGTCGATCTCATTATAAATCCATAGTAAGTAAGTAAATAAGTAAGTAAGTAAGTAAATTTTATTTGTTTAAACATGGCGTACATGAAACATTGCATGCAGGATAATAATAGGATACGAAAAGTTCTAACATGTTCAGCCGCATATCGTGGCGTACAAATTGGTAGGAAGAGATGGTGCATAAACCGTGATAATATTCATCAAAATTACATTTCATCATTATTCATTAAAGATACAAAATCAATGTCAAAGTAGTCATTAAATAAATTGGTCAATAAAAATACGAATTACTGTCATTAAAAAAAAATCAATTCCAATTTAAAAAAATACAATAGATTACAATAACATGTCAAAAATAAAACATTGTCATCTCAAAAGCGAAGAAAAATTGTCCTCTTTCATAAACTCTGCTATACTGTAATATGCTCTTTCAGTTAGTAAACTCTTCAATTTACTTTTAAGAGCAGATATATTTAATGCTTTCCATAATTTGGGCAATTTATTAAAAATGGTCGGAGTCATGCAAAAGATGCTCTTACGCATAAGAGTTGTTTTAGCGCCGTGAACACAGAGTTTGAAATTATCACGTCTATTCCTAGGGACAGCATCAGACAAACGCTGAAATAAATGAGAATTCGATTTAATGAACATTACTGTTTCCGGGATATATAATGAGGGTAATGTCAATATTTTACGTTCTATATTCTTGGTCCTTTCTTGTTTCTTATTTATATTAATGACTTGCCTTACCTCATAAAGGATAACCATGATATTGTGTTGTTTGCGGATGATACTTCACTTTTGTTTAAACTTAAACGTCAGCAGCTGGTTACTGACGACGTAAATAGCGCGATCTCACAAGTAGTTCACTGGTTCAATGTTAACAATTTACTTCTTAATGAAATAAAAACCAAATGCATTAAGTTTACCCTACCACACGTTAGGCAGGTGAAAACTAAGGTGTTGATAAGGGGCGAAGAATTGAATCCTGAAGATAGCACAGTATTCTTAGGCTTAACTTTGGATGCTAAGCTTCAGTGGGGCCCACAAATAGATAAATTGTCAAAAAAGCTAAGCTCCGCAGCATATGCTGTTAGAAAAATACATAATTTAACTGACATAGAGACAGCCCGTTTAGTGTACTTTAGCTATTTTCATAGTGTAATGTCATACGGTATTCTGTTGTGGGGAAATGCCGCCGACATTCAAACTATCTTTGTTTTGCAGAAAAGAGCCGTTCGATCAATTTATAAATTAAGCCCGAGACACTCTCTCAGAGGGAAATTAATGTAATGACTGTGCCTTCTCAGTATATTTTTGAAAATCTTTTATATGCCCATAAAAATATAAAATTGTTTAAAAAATACAGTGATATCCATAACATAAACACTAGGAACAAACACAAGTTTGTAGTACCTACAACAAGGCTCAAGAAAATAGGTAGCTCGTTCAGATGTCAATGTATACGTTTTTATAATAAGCTTCCAAGCCATGTACAAGATCTAAGCCTTAATAAATTCAAATCATTCATTAAACGTAAGTTGTGCCAGAAAGGGTTTTATACCATTAAAGATTACGTTGAGGACAAAAAGGCCTGGGATTAAGCTGCTCCAATTTATTTATTTTTTACAGTCAGAACTTTGAATTTTGTAATCCATAGTAAGCAGTAATTAGCGCATCTGTGTTGAGAACCACAGCAAGCTGTTTCAGAGCGTAGGCTGCACTACTAAATTTTTTACTAAGTCCCTCTATTTGAGGCTTCCAATTCAATTTAGAATCTATTAATAATCCCAGAAATTTTGTTGTGTCAGCTTCATTGATATTTATATTATTAAATTGAATATTAAGATTGTTGATTATTTGTGTACGTTGTCTAAAGTGCATTACGTTAGTCTTTTTTAAATTAATTATTAAATTATTATCATTTAACCAATTTCTAATAGATATTAGTGAATTTTTTATGTCATATTCATATGAGTTTATGTCATTACAAGCTATTGTCAAAGTGAAATCGTCAGCAAAAAGTGTCATTGGATGTTTAGTTATTTTAGGCAAGTCATTTATACAAAGTGAACAACGGAGGCCCCAAGACACTGCCTTGAGGTACTCCGTATATAACTTCTCGTTCTTCTGATCTTGAAGTTTCTTCACGTTTACTTTTATTATTTATTTTACTGATTTCTGTAACTTGTTTACGATTAAAAGATACGATTTAATTAAGTCTAACACGTTGCCTCTAACACCATAGGCTTCCAGTTTCTCTGCCAGGGAATTGTAATGGACGCAGTCAAAGGCCTGTGTCATGTCGCAGAATATGGCACAGACTGGTGTTCTCTTATCTATATTTAGCATGACATTATATAAAAAGTCATAAATAGCCAAATTTATAGATTTATTTTTCCGAAATCCCTTTTGTTCGTCACTTAAAATATATTTTTTTTCTAAATTATTTTTCGAACACTTTAGACATAACTGGTATAAGCGCGATCGGTCTGTAATATGTCATTAATTCGTGATTATCTTTCTTATAAAGCGGTTTCACTATAGACTTCTTTAATGCATCAGGAAATACCTTGCCATACATCGTATATGCTGTATTTACAATTTGTTCGACTAATTTTAAACTAACTAAACGTGTGTAATTATTTGTGTAGTGCAATGTTTCGAAATGTTTTGTTTTTTGCGAGTGCGCATCCTTTTTTTTTTGACATTTGAAGTGAGTCAAGGGTCGCAGGTAGTTAGTTGTTGACCAACATAGCATTCCTTTTAGATATTATTGGTCTTGACTCTGACATTGGATTTTGAACCCTTTAACTTCAAATCCAATTGTAGTTTTGTGTTTATTTGGGTGGTAAAGTTAATTGTGTGAAGAAATCTTTAAGTTTATTTAAGTAAATATTTGTGAAGTTGAAGACGGCTGAAGACCACGACAAGATTAAAAAGGCTGCTAGCGAGAGTTATAAGAAACCTGAAACGGATAGTAGCCCGACGAAGACAATGTAAACAGCAACGTGTAACACAGCTTAGCAGTGACATAGAAAAGAGCCGAGAAAGCAGTTAACCCCGCCAAAAAATGCACCGGTGAAGCTGGACGCGAACCAATCAAGCGGCGACGTACGTCGTTAAAAGATGCCCATCCATAGATAAATATCACCCGTCTCTCCACTAGTGCATTGCCTACTCAAGGATGCATATCCGGTATGGCTCGGAAATCCTTCCATATCCTAAGGGCACGTCTTCCTTACCATTACCGTGCCACCCGCTCTACTCCTTGATATGCAATGGCCTCTGTACTCCCATGCAACATAAGGCTCTAGGGGCTAGTGCAAAACCTGGGGTTCATTCGATTTATCGATTCGGGTTAACTACGCTGGGATCGCTACATTTGATTCCAGTTATCCGAGTTCGATGTTTCTTTTTATTTGAAGCTAGTAACTTTAAATGGTCTTGTAGCGGCATCTACACCGCCACATACGAACTACGCATCAAAGACTTGACGTCACACAACATCCTGACGTCACTCAAATCCTGCATCGCGCAATTAGAGTTTACCGCGCGGTGGACATATATACAAGCTCACGACTTCAACCTCTGGGCAATTGCCCGCCAGACATGACACCCGTCTGGTCGGAGGATCCTCCCTTTTCTATGGTGGATGAGTGAACATTACACCCTGTTCCTCATACCCCTAAAGTCTCATAAAAAATTGGTGAAGATCTGATGAGGATCTTCGGTGTGATGAGTAGAATAGTTCATCAAAATGCAGTAAATTAAGTAGGTACTCACTTTTAGATTTCTACCAGTGGAATCGGCCCTTTAACTACTAGGTAGGGCTTGATGGACCAACTGGGACCACATTTTCATAAAAAAACTAGAGAATTCTGAAAATAATTTTGCTTCAATCCAATATTACTAGATGGCGCTACTGTGCACCGCTAGATCGCGCTTTCGTTGTGGCTCGGTAAATGGTTAGGTTTCGTCGAACATTTTGTGTGACTGAGTTTTGTTAGGTGTAAAGTAGCCTCAATAGTAAAGTCTTGTTTTTAACAGATAGTAGTTGATTAGTTGTGGGTTAGTTTATTGATGTTTAATATTATCGGCTTGCCATAGTGGTATAGGTATATGTAATTATTGCAACAAAAATTGTTCGCAAAACTAAGTTTTTTACAGGTTGTAAAAAATTCCACCATCAAGTCGAAATGCTTCCCTTTTTTTGCATCTAATCAGGTAAAAACGTCCAAAAGAAAAGAGAAAAAACAAAATACAAATCTTTGCCCAGCAAAGTTGTTTTTTTGCTTTTATGTGTAGTGCGCAATGTAATGAATGCACAAGACTGCACTCCGCTCTATGTGCCTAGAACGAGACGGGGCCGTGGGGCCGCAGTCAGTAACGTAAGCGGTGCGTGTTGCAGGTGCGTGAGTCGGAGTCGAGCCCGGGGCAGCGCAGCATCTCGCTGCGCTACGAGGGCCGCGTGTACCACTACCGCATCAACGAGGACGCGGACGGCAAGGTGTACGTGACGTCCGAGTCCAAGTTCGGCACGCTGGCCGAGCTGGTGCACCACCACTCGCTGGTGGGCGACGGACTCATTACGCAGCTGCTGTACCCCGCTCCCAAGCGCAACAAGCCCACCGTGTTCCCGCTGGCGCCGCCCGACCACTGGGAGATCGACCGCACCGACATCGTCATGAAGCACAAGTTGGGCGGCGGCCAGTACGGCGACGTCTACGAGGCCGCCTGGAAGCGCGGCAACATCACCGTAAGTACCACCGTTACACTGCCCTTCACAGCTTGCAAAGTAGGATTTTTTGAAGTACACACTTCTTTAAATTATTTGCCAAATTAAATTAAAACAGATGTCACACCATGTATATAGATAGCACACCGTTTAAACCTTAGGATCCAAAGGTTTAACCGCTGAGCTATCAAACGATTTTGCTCGGTGTTAGGCGACATTTGAAATCGTAAAGAATTATCGCACGATCGCGACGGATATTTCCAATAAGCTGATCGGCTATCCGCCTTTATCAGAACTGGCTAACGTATTGAAGTTGCGATACCAATTAAGCAACTTCAATTTCATCAGGATTGTACCGGAACATAGCAGTTCGTCACGAACGTAGTACCACTGCGGCTCCCCTGATATCATCTCTGTCATCAGAAGTTAGCCGCCACGCAACCGTCGATGTGACGCTCTGCTGGAGTGACAGTAATCAGTTGGTGTCACTCTTATCCGACCTCTTCGGTGATTCCTATTATCTTTGTAACAAAATTAGACGGCGCCACTTGTTGAACCGTCAAGCCCAATATGGAGGGACATTTGAAATTGCCATATTTTAAAACGATTGCCCTCTGTTCAGCGCTTCCTAGTGTTTTTGGTAGGAATAGGAAGTGGCACAAGAAACTTCCTAACTTTCATTTGTATTTATGTTGCCTCGTCAGACACGAACAAAGCAATGAGGTATAACTATAGCTCTTACCAGTCCACAATGAGGTATAACTATAGCTCTTAGCAGTCCACAATGAGGTATAACTATAGCTCTAAGCAGTCTATTATGATGTATAACTATAGCTCTTAGCAGTCCAAAATGAGGTATAACTATAGCTCTTAGCAGTCTACAATGAGGTATAACTATAGCTCTTAGCAGTCCACAATGAGGTATAACTATAGCTCTTAGCAGTCCACATTGAGGTATAACTATAGCTCTTAACAGTCCATAATTATTCATAAACTCACGCCTTTTTTTAATGGGGGTTGGCATAAACTTCAGAATGCCACCTGCTAAGGTTTTTCTGCCTCGTTCGCGTTTTACATCTGGTTAAATAATTAAGCAGTCCTCTGCAGGTCACATTTTTAGGAAGTCGTATTCTTAAAATATGATAATATAAATTGAAAACAGCTGGAGGGCACGCCCAAGAAGGACATATATAGTGAGAAGAAGAAGAAAATGAAGAGAGAAGGGTCAGGTGCGTAGTAACTACCTACTCGCAACGGGCGTGAGTGTACGACCAGATGTTTAAACCTAAACGAAGCAAAAGGAGTATGTAAGGATCGAGGTGGCGTTATGTAGTTTCTGTTACTCCTATGAGAAGAAGGCGTGAGTTTATAATGTATGTTTGTTTAAATGTAGTTGTGAGTATCGACACGCAACACACATAGTGTTCAAGTGTAACGTCTGTATGAAGGTCGCGGTGAAGACGCTCAAGGACGACACGATGGCGCTGAAGGACTTCCTGGAGGAGGCGGCCATCATGAAGGAGATGCGGCACCCCAACCTGGTGCAGCTGCTGGGCGTGTGCACGCGCGAGCCGCCCTTCTACATCCTCACGGAGTTCATGTCGCGCGGTAACCTGCTGGACTACCTGCGCGCCGGCAGCCGGGACGCCGTGCCCGGCGCCGTCGTGCTCATGTACATGGCCACGCAAATCGCGTCCGGCATGAGCTACCTCGAGAGCCGCTCCTTTATACACAGGTACAGTCACACAGCCGGCCGGGTCACCCTTACGGTTCTGTAGACAGCCGTAGGCTTAGTCAAGCCGATATCATACGATTCACTTGTTGCATTTCATTCGGCATCTTTCACTCGAAGTGAAACGTCTGAACACAACATTAATGAAAACTTCAAAATTTATTCATTAGTGAACCGATCGAACGATGTTGGATTTCGGCACTTGGCATCTTTCACTCGCGTACCGAATGATAGAAGAATTAAATGAAAGGAGCAGATGAACGCTCATTCCAATATAATTTTGTCGGTGTCGTGTGCACGTGGAATGAAACAAAAATTAACCTTCACTCGAGTTGGTGTCGGCTTGATAGAGTTCCTTTTTGGCATCCTAGGGTGACGAATCCTATAATAATAATCATCATCAATTATTAACAGTAGTTACAGCAATTTATAAAACAGCCGTCTTTAAGTTTGCTCGCCGGTCTGTTTATACGCATGGCCTACGAGTGGATAATAAAATTCAGAAAATTATTGGTGGTGGTATCCTTACATATTATAAAACAGAGTCCCCCGCCGCACAGTGGGTCGAAACGATGATTTTAGTGACTTTGTTTTTTAAATTTTTTCTTTATGCGGATCGATAGAGCTCATTAACCTCAATAATAATATTATATAAATCTCTTACAATTTAATAGCTCGAAGTGTGCGACCATCACTTTTTCTCGCGCACACAATCCCATCTTACATACCTACTATATTGACGGGTCGCCTATGGAACGGGTCACAGAAGTCAAGGACTTGGGAGTAAAATTTAACACTGGTCTGACTTTTCGGGATCACATTATACGTTGCTTCTTCTGACAGTTTCCCTATAGGTATGACACCAAAGTTCTTTATTATATCACTCCCATGTACCAACAATTTATGTACACTGGAAGGTATATAATACCAGGGATACAAGGTTGTTACCTTGTATCCGTGGTATTATATTACAATTCTGCCGTATCTTTACAAAATTCGGAAAATTTAGAAAGGTCCACGCGCTCTCCAGATGCAACGGTTTGAAGAATCACGTAAAACCGAAACCTTTCTATCAAATCTTCACGAATCCCAGTTATGCGGGCTGTTGTTACTGTATCACTGAAAAATCTTCTGGCAGTATTGCCATCATTGGTTGTGCCTACTCCTTGTTTGACTATGTCGATGAGTAAACCGCATTCCCTCTTAAATGCTTGCTGTATAGCACTCTTTCTAAGGGACAGTTTTTCTTTGTCGTCGCCTCTGCAACTCCATTTTTTTAAGTCCAAACGATAAGCTGCAAACAAAAAGAAATGCCACTTAAAAATAATCTCACAGGAAACTACAAACATGAAAAAATATGAAGTAATAAAATTATATTTACCGATATGAAGTAAGCGCTCCATGTATCTTATCCAGGCATGTAAGGATGACATACCATACTGGTACAGTTCCTCGTTTTTTTTCTCTTTGAGAAAATGCCTCTAAATTGTTCATCTTTGACGGTTTTGCCTTGCAAATATCACAGACAGCTGCAGATGTATCCGACAAATATGATGTTATTTTGCCGTCTATCATCGTCAGGTACAATTCATGCTTAACTTCTACTTGGTGGATTCTTGTTGGCAAACGTCTTTCTATTTCTACTGTTATGTTACCCTTTATAGTTGCCACTGTTGTTTGGGTTTCTTTGGTAAATTTAAACATCATCGGACGACAATAAAAAGTCGATGATGGTCGGTCGTTTTCCCAAACAATTGTTCCATCAGATTGTTGAAGCCTTATAGGAACTAGACTGGCCATCAATATAGTAGAGTCATCAAACTCTGTCTCAGTCTTTTGTTTGTAATTGCTTTGACCTGAGGCTCCATCAAAGCCCCATTTGCTTATAAGCAGTAACTCTGTTGCCGAGTCCAATTACATCTAAAAGCCTAGAAACCGTCAAGTTGAGTAATGCTTGCAGTTTAATAGCAGCTCCTTCTTCAGTTATGGTTATGTCTTCTTTCCCTGGATAACATTTTAACTTTGCTTGCTTAATTTTATAATAAGAAAGGTATAAATCAGACCCATTTTCACTGCCTGCTTCTCTTTGTCTTATATATTGCCACTTACTTAATTTAAGTGAAACTAATAAAGCCAGTGCCTTATCGGGTGAATATGTAGTACTGTTTGCTTTATTTGCACTTAAACACTGCTTAACTTTTTCTAGATCTTCGGGGTGATTTAGCAAATGGTTCATTATTTTTCCTACATCCTCATTTCCAGTGTTTCTTAAACTAGCAATTGTAGTAGCTTTTAGTTCATCCGGAGATAACGAAAACGATTGGTTTATTTGATCAACGCGTCTTCGTTTTTGCCTGGAGCCCAATTCTTCGAAAGGTTTTCGAGGTGTAAATGTAGATTTTGAAGCTTCTGTAATGAAATGAAATGAAATGAAATGAAATTGTTTATTCTGTAAATAGGATATCGGAATCACTTTTACACGTCATATAAAGAAATATTAAAAATAAGCTAGATGAGGTCGGTGTTTCCTATCTGACTACTCTGAGAAGAAAGGCCGAAACAAACTCAGAGGTCATAGTCTCTTTTAAAGTCCAGACATAATCTTGGTCAAGTCATATGAAGACCATGTGGATTAGTGTCTGAAATGGTCTTTTGAGGAAAGAACCACACAGATTTGAGTGGACCTATCCAGTCAGTGCAAGCATTTGTCAGTAATCGTGGAGCTCAACTCAAAACTGAAGGAGCTCAACTCGACGAACAATACCAAAGAAAGGATATTTGTCTAGGCCGCATCAACTACTCAAACTGCCAGACCATCATTAAAACTAACTGAGAAAGAAAAAATAAATGAAAGAGAAAAAATAAAAATAAAATATCCACATAGTCCTCACATTCACAATAATTAAAAAATATAATACTTAACAAAGTAATCATGTGCAGTTTGAATATAATTTTCAACAATGTCAATATGTATATAAAACTGGTTTATTGTGATGAATAATCAAAATGTCAAGTTTTATGGTTTTCACAAGGCTTAGCAGAGCGAGCAGCTCAATCCCAAGCTTTTTTATCTTCTAAATAATCTGAAATTTTATAGTACCCTTTTTTACAAAGTTTGGTTTTAATACAGTTTTTAAATCGTTTAATGGGTAAGTTTCGAACGTCAATGGGAAGTTTGTTGTAAAAGCGTATACATTGACCCATGAACGAGTTGCCTACTCTGTGGAGACGTGTGCGATGTACAGCAAGGTTGTGTTTATTCCTGGTATTTAAACTATGAATATCGGACATTTTCTTAAAATTTGATATATTTTTGTGTACATACAAAAGGTTTTCAAAAATATATTGTGAGGCTACAGTCAGAATATTTATTTCTCTGAATTTCTCCCGAAGGGAATCTCTTGGACCGAGGTTGTAAATGGCTCGAACAGCCCTTTTCTGTAGAACAAAGATAGTATTAATGTCCGCACACGTTCCCCAGAGAAGAATCCCATAAGACATAAGACTATGAAAATAACTAAAATAAACAATTCTAGCTGTATCTACGTCAGTTATCTGTCTAATTTTTTTAACAGCATAGGCGGCGGAACTGAGCCTACCTGACAATTTTTCTATGTGTGGGCCCCATTGTAATTTACCGTCAATTGTTATTCCAAGAAAAACTGTTGACTCAACAGGGTGTAGCAGATGGTGGTAGATTTTCAACATCTTCAATATCACAAATCTCGAGCCTTTCCTGTTCAGTGTTCACAGTTTCAGGTATTACTCCTTCGGGCCAGTTTATCGCACTTTTTAACCAATCACCATTTCTTCTTAAAAACGGTGCTAATGTGCGACAACTTCGTTCCCATCTTGCACTTAAATTTGAACAAAAGCGCGTACAGAATTTTTGGAGCTTAGCACTGTTCTCTTGCGTCACGTTTATTTTATTTTGTAGGTATTGGAAGAGTTTTTTACTATCTGACAGCGACTTAAGCTGGTCTCTTAAAATCATAAATAAATCTAAATTGTTCACTAAATTTTCCATTATAACGAAAAGGGACGATCACAATCACAATAGATGTTAATAGTAGTACGAATAAACGAACACTAGTAAATATTTAATAAATATAGTAATTTTATACTTCCAGTGACAATCAAATGTTTACTAAATTTTCTACTACCCTCATTAACATTAAAGTAATGACTAAAAGTGAAAAACATTGTTTTTTATAAAGTAAAATGTCAAGCTAATTACAGTAATTAAACAAAAATAGAAATTTATAGATAAAAACATTTTTAAGTAATACGTAATTAGTAAATTTAAGCAAATAACGAACCTTAATATATTGTCGTTAGTTGTTAAGTAATTATGTGAATTATTAAGTGCTTTTACTTGCTATTCCACATCAATTTTAACTTAAAAGAACTTGAGAAAATAAAAATTATTCAATGTATTTTTTCATTTTTTTCGATTCATTTATTTGGCAGTGTTGCAACTTTATGCAAATGTTCATAGCATCAAATGATAGTAGACTGGGCAAGCTTTAAGAAAAATATAGTTTCAAAGCGGGATCACTCGCCACTTAGCAGGAATTTAATTTAATTTGATCCGCTCCATACAAAAAAAATAACAAAATGCATTTTTCCACCTAAAGGAGCAAGTTTTGGAAAAAAAGCATCAGAACAATTATTATTGAGGTTAATGAGCTCTATCGATCCGCATAAAGAAAAAAGTAAAAAACAAAGTTGATCCCTAAGTCACTAAAATCATCGTGTCGACCCACTGTGCGCCGCGTCTGTCTGTCTGAACGCGATAAACTCAAAAACTCCCGAACGGATATTCAAACGGTTTTCACGAGTGGACGAAGTGATTTATGAGGGAAGTTTAAGTGGTTTTATGTAAATTGGCTGAAATATGATGATTATTGTTGAATATATCGGAAAAAAGTCATGCCGACTGGGAGGTTTACTGGCGTACGCTGCGTAAATCGTTAGAGATACATACAATTTATGTTCTACAGGTTTATAAACGGACGTATGTAGTTATGCAAAAACGTTCCAACCCACAAGTCTGTAAAAATTGAGTTAATGGCACTAGGCTATTTTTTTAAACACCTTTCATCTTATAGTAAAAACATTTCAGTCCTTATGTTAAGGCTAGGTTTTCAAAAGTTTTGAAAATCGAACTGGCCACCACGAGTAGAATATAAATAAAAGAAAAATAGAACACTAATAAGCTGACGCATTGGTGACAACATCAAACTAAAAACACCGTTGATAAGTGATCCCTGAACACCTTTGTCACCACAACCTTCCACATCAAAACACTATTCATCTAGCCCGCTGCCTCAAGCACCACCTTCACCAACTTTCACAATCCAAAATGGTCCTCAGCAGACCCAAGTTTCTGAAACTTTACTTAACATTAATACTCAAATAAACTCTACCACAACTTCAATAAATGTACCGAATAAAAACATAACTTGGTCTTTCCACAACTGGTCTAATGTATCAAACATTACCTTTAACATTTAATTGTTTTAAATAGGTTCGTCTTGGGCGAACTTAAATCCCACGCTGCACTCAGGATTCTTGTCTTAACTCCCTCGCTTGGCTAGGGAGTTAAGTCTAAAGTCCCTCGCTCCGCTCGGGAGTTAACGCTAGAATCCTTCGTTTTTCTCGGGATTCAATACGGCGCCCGCTACATAAAACACTGCATTATCCCCTTAGTGCATAATCTACTATTAAATTAAGCATTACTTAATATGATAATAGTGGCGAATTTAACAAGCTAAAATTTTACAAAAAAAAAAATGTTTTACGAGAGGAATAGTTACAGCAGTTCGCTACTGTTCGCAACGAAACGTATAGGAAAATATACCTCAAACCTTTTATTATGATATGAAAAAAAAAACTTTTATACCATTCCCCCTCTAAAAAGCTTATTTTATTCACTGAAAACAGTGAATAAAAAGCTCTTTTAATCACTATTTTGGTGTTTGAATTTAGAACACACCAATATATTCGACCTCCATCTAAATGCTATACAACCTCCTTGCGAAAAAATACTCGATACACAGGAAATATATAGCGCTTCACAAGTTGACCATCCTAATAACAATAATAAGAAATTTACTCTTAATTTTAGTAATTGTTTCAATTGTAATGTACATTTTAATTAATTTAACCTTCCTTTTTAGGGTTACGTAGTAAATAAGGAACCCTTATAGTATCGCCATGTCCGTCTGTCTGTCTGCGGCTTAGCTCAGAGACGGTTAGTACTAGAAAGCTGTAATTTGGCATATGTATACATATTAATCACGCCGAGAAAGTGGTAAAATAAAATCAAGAAAATTTTATTTTTTAAGGTACCTCCCTTACACGTAAAGTGGGGATATTTTTTTTTTCTCATCTACCGCGTGGTATGGGGTATTGTTGGAAAGGTCGTTCAAAAATATTGGAAGTTTGTGAAAACCATTTTTGAATTAAGGGACCCGTTTGCGAAATATTAAGCTTTTAACAGAAATTTTTTGTTAGAGTCGTGTCCCCCCCCCCCTACCAGCTAAATGGTTGTACTTGGATTTGTGAAAAAAATCAATCAGTAGTATATATAACGAAATTAAAAGGAAAACTAACACAGCTAATTAGGCTTTATAGGTTAACGAGTAATAATCGACCAACTTAAATTTGCAGTTTGATAAACATGATCTTCCCATAGATTCCGTATGGGAGAAAATGTTTTTCAACTACAATGTTAAGTTTTTCCTTGGGATAAATTCATTTCAACTACGGAACCCTTCAATTTGCGTGGTCCGACATGCACTTGGCCGGTTTTTTTCTTTCTATTTTCGCTTAAATCTTTCTTTTTCTCGTAGTCATGGTATAAAGTATAGTATGCAACTCATGAATAAAACGGATTTATATCGAGGGCCATGAATCACTCGCGTCGTTCAGGATTCTAACACTTGAATCACTCGCTACGCTCGTGATTCAATCATCATGAATCACTCCCTTCGGTCGTGATTCAGTCGTTAGAATCCTTCACTTGCTCGTGATTCATCTATGGCCCTCGCTTTAAATCCGTCCTTTATTCACTAATTGCATAATATACTATTATACCATTCCCCCTCTAAAAAGCTTATTTTATTCACTGAAAACAGTGAATAAAAAGCTCTTTTAATCACTATTTTGGTGTTTGAATTTAGAACACACCAATATATTGGACCTACATCTAAATGCCATACAACCTCCTTGCGAAAAAATACTCGATACACAGGAAATATATAGCGCTTCACAAGTTGACCATCCTAATAACAATAATAAGAAAATTACTCTTTATTTTAGTAATTGTTTCAAAAACTCAAAACTCAAACTCAAACTCAAATCATTTGTTTCAATTCAACCATTACAGGCACTTTTGAATTGTCAAGGAATCGGTCAGTCAAAAATATGAAGCTAGTTGCCCATTCCAAAGCGTAGTAGGTAACTATGGAGAAGAACGGGCAAGAAACTCCACGGACACTCTTTTAAATAAAATAAATTGTTACAAAGTATTGGTTACATCATTCATGTTGAAATTATACATGTGAGAACAATGTAGAAAGACGTGCACGTTAGAAGCGTCCGTAATACAAAGATAAAAACAAAGAACAATTCAAAAATTAAAAATCAGCCATGGCTGCTAAGAGTTGACCAGTCCCAACTGACGGCGCCCGTTCACGAACATGACGCATGGATCAGCACCATTCAGCTCAACCATTTTGAAGGGAGCTAAATGATCCAACACACGCGCCACCATCAGCGAGACATCTGAGTGAGCATGACATACTCACAGCCGCCAGGGCACATTCAAGTCAATAGAAAAAGTATTACCCGGTAAATGGTAGCTCTTTAGTACATAGTACTCACACCTGTGCTTTGGAATTATATAATACAAAGGAGATTGATTTTATACAATGCAAAGATGGTCTTAAAATCTTCAGCAGCTCCAACAGTATTTTCAGATGTTAATCAATTAGTTGTGGTTGTGGAGCAGGACCAGCATTGAGCCAAGCATTTTTATCAGTGATGTAATCCCCCAACTTATAATATGCCTGCCTGCATAGTGTGCGTTTTATACAAGACTTGAATTTCGTCTCATGCAGTTGAAGTATGTGGGGAGGAATTTTATTGTAACATTTTAAACAGTACCCCATGAAAGATGAGTCCACTTTAGCCAGTCTAAAACCTGGTTGAACTAATAGGTCCCTATTTCTTGTACTATAATTATGTCTATCACCTCTTTTTACTAAAAAGATGTAAGTTTTTTCTTACGTACATGATGTTTTCATAGATATATTGACAAGGTACCGTCATGATGTTAATATCTTTAAACAGTTCCCTTAGAGAGTCACGCCTGCGGAGATAATACATGGCTCTAATCGCTCTTTTCTGCAGAATAAAAATAAACTCGATGTCTGCAGCCCGTCCCCACAGTAAAATACCGTAAGACATGATACTATGAAAGTAACTAAAATAGACCAGGCTCGCGGTATCTACATCAGTAAATTGACGGATTTTTCTGACAGCATATGCTGCTGAACTTAGCCGTCCTGCGAGAGATGTTAAATGAGGACCCCATTGTAGCCTTGAGTCTAGCGTGATCCCTAGGAAAACAGTTTTATCGACGAATTCTAGTTTCTCTTGATTCAATACTATCTCACAATCACTACTTTTGACATTTGGTAAAGAAAATTTTATACACTTAGTTTTTTTTCCATTTAATACTAAATTATTAGCAGTGAACCAATTTTGGACCTGCAATAGGGCGTTATTTACGTCGTCAAAATTGGTTCACGTCTATCTACCTTAAAAATTAAGGAAGTATCGTCAGCAAATAACACCATTTGTGGTTGATTTTGATCAAATGCCTTGGAGAGGTCACAAAAGATTCCTACGGCGTCTTGGGCCTCTTCCCACGCGTTAAAAATGTGTCTTAATAAGGTTACACCGGTGTCGGTCGTACAACGTCCTTTGGTGAAACCATACTGTTGATCATGAAGGATTTTATTTGTGTTAAAATGATTGAGCATTTGATTAAGCATTACCTTTTCAAACACCTTGCTGAAAACCGGCAACACGGATACGGGTCTATAATTATTGGTGTCTTTACTGTCCCCGGATTTGAAAAGTGGTATTACCTTACTGTTCATTAAATCCGGGAAGACTCCTTGGTCCACACACAAATTAAATATTAAGGCTAAGTAAGGCGCTATGGTTTCAATTATGGAAGTACAGACTTTAATGGACATTCCCCAACGATCTTCGGTTAATTTGATCTTAATTTGCTGAAAAGCTTTTATCACTGTTATAGGTTTAATATGCTTAAAGTTGAATTTAATCGGGCAAGCTGAAACGTTCGCCCTTACTAAATCAAAAGAGAACGAGGGCGAGGAATTTAAGGTTTCAGTAGTAAGGATACTGGTAAAGAAATTTACAAATTCTTGAGCAACTTCTTTGCTATCGCAAATGAGATACCACCACATAACGTCTTCAGTGTGTAATCAGAATTATGTTTTTGTTCCTGTTGGTTTCGTTATTGATAATTTTCCAAACCGTCTGTATTTTATTGTCTGCTGATTTAACCTTGTTGCTAATGTATAAGGCTTTAGCCGTCTTACAAGAGTTCTTAAAAATTTTAGAGTACGTAGCAACATACTTATTAAAAGTTTCCGTGTTAATATAAGGCTTAAGGCCATACAGCTCGAAAAGTCTATCCCTACTTTTCCTGAGTCCTTTAGTTGCCCAGTTACTAAATAAAAACTTAGGGCTGATAGTTTTTGTGTTCTTCTTAAAAGAATTATTGAACTCGGTCTGGACTAACGAAAAGAATTTCTCGTACAAAATATTAGCATTGTTCATTGTAAGGTCTTGATTATTTAACTTACAAACTAAAGTGCTATTAAATTTATTTAAATTAACTGCTGTTATTGGTCTGAATTGTATCTGCACTTTTTTTACTGGTATGTTGGATTCAAAAGTTACGGATTGACCACTGTGATCAGAAGGGAGATAATTAACGCTGGCTTTATCTAAATAGTCGCAAGAACAAAACACATTATCAATACATGTAGCAGTAGTCGTAGTTACTCGGGTTGGTTCTACAAACACATTTGACAAATTGAATGATTTGAACAAATTTAAAAATCTACTGGTATTAGAATTATTTTCTAAAATATTAATGTTAAAGTCACCACAGATAATTACTGATTTATTAGCAGTTGCAAGTTTTGCCAAAACATCTTCCATTACTGACTCAAATATAGAGTAGTTTTGATAATTTGGGTGTCTGTAAACGCACACTATAACATGCTTATCTAGCTCAACACAAGACAGTTCAATGCTTTGTTCAACCGATAGTTCAACTATGTCAATACGGGTTTTTGATTTAATACAACTTTTAATTAATATTAGTGAACCACCACGTAGCATTGATTTTCGGTTAAAACAACTGACCACACTATAATTCTCATAGTTAATTACATTTCATAATTCTTTAACCAATGCTCAGTTAAACAAATAATGTCAAACATTGTTTTTTCTAAAAACAATTCAATTTCCAATTGTTTGGAAGAAAAGCCTTGAATATTTTGGTGAAATAATTTCAAGGATTTCTGCTTAGCCCCTTTTGTACAGTTAACTATGTTAGTGCCAGAAAATACCTTGTTGTTATTAAGTGTAAATAAACTGTTAGAGGTACCTTCTCTTGTCTTACAAACTAGTTTAAACTATTTGAGCTAACCACCTTAACATTAGTACTATTACTAACTGTGGTACTAATTGTAAATGACTTAGACATACTAATTATGTCTGGGTTAATATTTAAAGCTAATAGCCTAGCTATTTGACGTCTAAAACTAATGGGCAGATACACAGTATCCCTAGTCGACCTTAGCTTATCAACAAAAATGTTGGTGTCAAAAAATATAAACTTGTCACTATGGTGACTAACTAAGAAATGCATGTAATTATTTAGCATGTGAATATAGTTGTTTTGCCTATTTGATAAATGCTCAAAATATGGAAAAGCACACAAAATTATCTTCTTACAATTTAACTTCAATAGTTCAGTGACACAATCAGCAATATCATCTTTTTTAACATTAAAACTATTACCTATAAGTACAGTAATAATGGCATTAGGATCATATTCCTTCCTAGTTAATGAAGACATTATTTGTTTGTAGGAATTCTGGGGCATACAATAATTTTGAGAAGAATGACTCATGTTGTTGCTAAGTAATTTACCTAACCCTTTTCCAAAACTATCAGAAAACATAATGGAGCAAACTTTACTACTACAAGGGACAGAACTAGCTTCTGTATCAACTACTTGCAATGGACTTTGTTCAATATCTGATGTAACTTTATTGGGAATAGAGACCTGAGCACTTCCCAACTGGTACGGGTCCTCCGTTGCCTCAGGTTGGGGAGTGTCAAGATTGGATGTCCTTTGCAATGAAGATTGAGGGCTGCTGGGAGTCAGCGGGTCCACTTTATCTATATTAGAGTTGCACATTTCCACTAACTCATTTGCAGCAAGAATGTGCTCCTGAATTTGTTTTTCAGACCTCACATACTTAGTATAGAGTGACTGTAGTGACGCTTCTAGTACCTGAGGGTCTAGTGTGAATTTTGTTCAACCATCTCGATTTTACGCATCGACCGCGTTCGGCGCTCTGATTGGCCCTTCACTGGCCTTCACTGGTGATGGGCCAATCGGAGCGCCGAACGCGGTCGATGCGTAAAATCGAGATGGTTAAACGAAACTCACACTAGACCCTCTGAATTTCAGACTGTAACTGTTGAGTGTCAAACTCATAAATGTTCTTACTGTCTTTTAATTTAATGTGATAGTTTTTTAATTTATTTACAAGAAAACCACGTTCTTTCCTTAGTTTAATATTATTGGAACTGTGATTTTGATGTTTTTTATATTTATTACATTTATTTATAATTTTATTTAGCTTTGCATATTTTTTAATTTTGTTTTGACTTACTTTATAACTACTATTATTATGTTTCATTATAGAATCTTCAGTAAGGTCTATTGTTATTAAGGATTGCGGGTTGCAAGTAGTGTATAATAATTCATTATACAAGTTATTATTCTCCTTAGCCTGAGTACATTCTTTTAGTTTCTGTAATTTTGTAATTCGTACATTTGCATGAATTAATTCTTCTTCTAGGTCCCTAACCTTACATAAAGCCTCCTCATATATTTATTTATTTATTTATTTGGACCTCCAACAAAGGATACACATACACAATATAAATCACAATAACTAAAACGGTTCTTTTACGTGTGCTCCTTCAATTACAGGAGACCACAGCATGCACATTTAACTAGATTTAAACATTATAAAATAGAGAAAATATATTATGAAATTCCAAAAATAAAATAAAAAAGAAGAATTAACATGTCAAGATTGAGCATTCTTAGTACAATTGTTTAGAATACTTAATAACTGTCAACTGTCAGTGGCGTGACACGTAAAATTTTTGATTTCTAATATTATTTTTATCGATACGCTAATATGCCCATATAAAAGGGCATTTATTCCGTAACGTAATTGGACCTGGTACCACAAATAAACGTTTTAGTAAAAATCGTTACGCCAATTGAAAAAAAACCCGAAAACGTGAAAGAAGACGCGGCGCGGCGGCAGTTGGCTTCCAGTCATGTTGTTGTGGGCGTGCTTCTCGACGGAGGCATCCCGGTGGCCGGAAGCATGCAGCTGAGGCTGGTAGTCGCCCAGCTCTCGACTACTAGTGTGTGCAGCCGGTGCTGGGTGATGCCGAGCTCGCGGTGCTGGGCTCCGGTCTAGGACACCTGCAGCCGTTGCCTGTGCTGCTTTTTCTGTGATTTAAACTGTGCAAGTGCTCCAGACTTCCATTTTTAGTGTTCTTTTTCAATTAACTTCATTTATACACGTCACTTTAAGTGTTTTTATAATTAGTTTATTATAAGTAATTATATTTATTTTTAAGCGTTTTGTTTAAATAACTTATGAGTGGTACCAGCAACGATGCGGTAGGTGATAGTGCATGTCAAACTTCAACATCGCTGACCTCCCTGGAGAGATGCCCACTTGGTTCCCAGGCACGATTTTTTAAAGGTAAGCGGGGTCTGAACGTGCATATCGGTAAAGCGCACAAACATCAAAATGTACGAAACTCAGACTCTGTCTTACCCTCTATTCCTACAACACCCTCTTCTGACCCACTTTGGAAAATCCTCTCAAAATTTAAAAATTCTGTCCCTGTTTTAAAACGAATTCCCCGAGGTGCCAGACCTTTGGTTGCACAAAATTTGGCTAGTTGTGTTGGCCTTGCCGCCCGGGAGAACTCGCTTAGTGCTTGGGTAAAACTGCTCACCTTCCCTTATAGAATTCTTCATGTGCAAAAGAATTTGGCAACCAAAAAATCTTTAACTACACAAATTAAAGAAAATTGTAACGTTTCGGCATTAAGTTTAGATTCAAAATTACCGACACAGAAATATGCTTTTAATAATAGTAACATATCCCACTTGGTGGAATGTAAGTTAGGGGAAGGTGACATAAGTGGTGCAGCCAGGATTCTCTTCAGTAGCGATGTGGTGGCACCGTGTTCCCCAGAAACACTCACAGCTCTGGAATCTAAGCACCCTGCCCCAGCAGATGACCTTTCCTTTCCCGACCCTCCTGACCCGGAAATTCACTGCCTCACCGTTACAGGTCGAGAGTTGATCACAGCCGTTTGCTCCTTCCGGAGCGGCTCCGCCGGCGGCCTCGACGGCCTAAGTCCACAACATCTTAAGGACCTTATCTGTGTGGGCGCCGGGGAAGCTGGTGAGTCGTTGTTGAGGGAGCTTACGGCTCTGATTAACCTCATGCTCTCCGGCAATGTGAACGAATCTGTCATCGATGTCTTGTACGGGGCAAATTTATGTGCCCTGCGCAAGAGGGATGGCGGTATTCGTCCCATTGCCGTGGGAACAACGTACCGTCGTATGGCAGCCAAGATTTGCTGTAAATTTTTTGGTGAGGCTGTTTCGGAAAAGTTTCAGCCCCTGCAGCTAGGTTACGGCTCTAAAGGGGGCTGTGAGGCTGCCGTACACGCTTTATCGACCTACCTAAATTATGGCAAAGGCGAGGTCATCCTGAAGGTTGACATCAAGAATGCCTTCAATTCGGTTAACAGGGACACCTTGTTGGCTGAAACTAAAAAAGAATTACCCCAAATTTATAGTTTTCTTTGGCAATGTTATAGACACCCATCTAAATTACTGTATCGGGACAACCTTTTAGAATCTGCTGTTGGCTGTCAACAAGGTGACCCCCTCGGGCCAGTGATTTTTAGCTTGGCTATTCACCCAATTATTCGACAGCTAAATTCTAAATTTAACGTTTGGTACCTTGATGATGGGACCTTGGGTGGCGATGTTGACACCGTTCTGAATGACCTCATTTTCCTGAAGAATGAACTTCATTCCATTGGCTTAGACCTCAACCTTTCTAAATGTGAACTTTTTTTAGCGGACAGCACCGACAGACAATTAACAATTCCTAAATTTAACTTAATAGCCCCAGACATCAAAATTATTGATAAAACGTCTCTTCGCCTCCTTGGGTCGCCAATTTTTGAAAATTCTTTTCCTGGTTTTATTGACGAAAAAATTCAAAATTTTCAAGATGTTTCAGGTAGATTGCTCGAAATTAACATGCATTCAGCCATTACCTTAATCCGCTATTGTTGTTTTAGCCCTAAATTGATATATTTCCTTCGTGCCTCCCATTTATGGAAGCTCAATCATCTTTTGGACAAAATTGACCTCATCATCAGACTTACACTGTCATCCATTTTAAATGTGGCTTTGGACGACCGAGCTTGGATTCAAGCTACTCTTCCCATTCGCATGGGAGGTCTCGGCGTCCGCAAAATTACCAGCATAAGCTTACCGGCGTTCATTTCTTCGGTCCACGGCACTGAAAAATTAGTCAGGAATATCCTGGCTTCCACACTGACTGATTTTGATGTGCCGTGTTTCTCTGAGGCTTTAGACGCTTGGAAAATCGCTTGCCCGAATACCGATCCACCCGGCAATCCATCTTCCCAGAGGCAGTGGGATGAGCCGCTCTGCAGTGTAGTTCAGAATAACCTGCTAAATACATCTGCTACTACTGCTGAGCGTGCGCGCCTGCTGGCTGTGGGTAAGTGGGAGTCGGGTCTTTGGCTCCACGCACTGCCGTCGTCGAGCATCGGTACCTTACTCGACGACACCACCTTCCGTCTCGCTGTTTCTCTCCGGTTAGGTGCCCCACTCTGCTCTCCTCATCGCTGTCGCTGTGGTGAAGTTGTCAACAGCCTCGGACACCATGGCCTGTCTTGCAGCCGCAGTGCGGGCCGTTTTGCACGGCACGCGAGCATTAACGACATTATTCGTTGAGCTCTTGTTACCGTCGGCGTACCAGCTGTTTTAGAACCTAACGGCTTGGTACGCGACGATGGCAAAAGACCAGACGGTATGTCTTTGTTTCCTTGGAAGATGGGTAGGCCTCTAGTGTGGGACGCAACCTGCGTCGATACTCTTGCGCCATCCCATCTTCCAAGTTCGTCGTGCTCTGCTGGCGCTGCTGCTACGGTTGCTGAGAACCTCAAGCGCCGGAAATATAGTAACCTTAGTGGTAACTATATTTTTGAGCCGTTTGGGGTTGAAACGTTAGGGCCGTGAGGTCCGAGTGCTCATAGCCTCTACAGAGAAATCTCTAAGAGACTTGTTGACGCTTCCCGTGACCCAAGAGCTGGCTTTTACCTTGGCCAGAGGCTATGTATTGCCATACAAAGAGGCAACGCCGCCAGTCTCTTGGGTACATTACCAGCTGACAGCGCTGAGGATGAGTTTTATGATGCTTTAGAATAGTTTAGTTTAGTTTAGTTTTATTTTATTTTATTACATTTCTATAGTTAATTTTGTTTTAAGTATGTTTTTTTGTCTTATTTGGTACTATAAATACCTTAATAACTAATATTTGTCATTCATTGACTAGGTAGATTTTGCGGTGGATAAAGTAATTTTGTATTTTGAAATGGGGAGGGTTATGTCCAGGTTATAACGCTTTGAGATTTCATTGTATTGCCTACAGAGTCTCGGGAGAACGGCAAAATGTCCCAGATTAGTTCTAGATCCTGAGACGTAAAAGAAATTGTAGCTGCTTTTCCGCGGCAGACGAGACGGCGCATTTATATGTAGCTTGCCTAGTAGTTCGCTGCAGTCTATGACTCCATTAAATACTTTGTGCAGTAGTGTCAGATCTGCTGTTTTCCGTCTGTCTGCAAGTGAGACCATTTTGTAATGACTTAATCTGTCTTTATAGCTGATAACTTTTTTAGCTAATCGATCTTTGTAACATAGATGATAAAGGAAACGTCTTTGGACACTTTCCAGGTGTTTGATGTATATGTCGTAGTGAGGATTCCAAATCTGGCTGCTATATTCAAGTATTGGCCGAACCAGTGTGTTAAATAATTTTATTCTGGTAGACGCCTTTTTAAAATCTTTGCTGTTACGTAAGATAAATCCAAGGATTTTGAACCCCTTCGATGACGTGTTTAAGATATGTTTGTCAAATTTAAGTTGTTTATCCAGTGTGACTCCCAAATCGCGTATTTCCTCTACTTGTTGTAGTCTTTGTTGGCTAATCGTGTAATTATTGGCTTTAACAATTTTGTTAAAGATAAAGAAGATAAAGATAAAGATCAATTTATTTGTTTAAACATGTGTAACATGATACATGAATATGCACATATAGATAGAAGCGAAATTTTACCGGACCAACATGTTTTGCCTCTCTCGGCGTACAAATATTGTTTTTAATATGTTATTAATTTGATTGGCAATTATAAATTAATTATGAATGTCAGACTCATACATAGAAATTAGAGTCAGTGCAAGATATAGTCAATAATTCATTTCACAATCAGAGTCAGTACAAAAAGTAGTCAATAATAATTACAGGCAAAATATGTCAATACGATGTAATAAAAGTAAATAAGCAATAAAATTCAGAATGTATCATTTAAAAAGTCAATAATGTTATAGTAGCACTTATCAGTAACCAGCTTTTTAAGTGTTTTCTTAAATAAAGTAAAATTTAATTGCTTAATGTCATTCGGAATTTTATTGTATATTAATGGGGCCATGCATACAACACTTTTTCTTAGAAGTGCTGTTTTGACCGAGTGTGACTGCACCCAAAGTCTATACTTCTCACGTCTGTTTCTATCGGAATTATTTGACAAAAGAGGAAACCATTGCGGATTAGTTTTTACAAATACCGATATTTCCAATATGTAGAGTGACGGAAGTGTTAAAATTCTGTGTTTTAAGAACATTGGTCTGCAACTGTCCATAGTTTGCAACCCAAACATAGCCTGTACACAACGCTTTTGCGCTTTGAATACTGTGTCCTTGTTTGTTGAATTGCCCCAGAAAATTATCCCAAATCTCAATAAAGATTCAACCAGTCCGAAATACGCCGTGAGTAAGGTGTTTGTATTGACAGTAGGAGCAAGTTTATAGCGGGCAAACGACGAGCTACTGATTTTTTTACTAAGGACAGCAACCTGCTTTTTCCAATTTAATTGCGGATCAATGACCAGTCCCAAAAATCGGGCTGTATCTGTTTCTTGTATATTATTGTCATTGTAAGATAAATTGAATTTTGATAAATTATGTAATTTTTCACGTTGTCTAAAATGCATTATGTTAGTTTTATTTAGATTAATTTTCAAATTATTGTTGCTAAGCCAGGTAATTATAGAGTTTAATGAATTATTTGCGTCAAAACTATAGTCAGATAAATTTTTGGATGCAATAGTTACAGTACTGTCATCAGCGAATAATGTCATAGGTTCTTTAGTTGCATTTGGTAGGTCATTAATGTATAATAAGAACAGGGAAGGGCCCAATACACTTCCCTGGGGCACACCATGCGTAATAAGACGCTTTTGAGAGGCGAAGATCTGTGCCTTTTTAGTTTTAATATTGAATTTCGATATTTGAGTTATTTGTTGTCGGTCAGTTAGATATGATTTTAACAAATCCAAGACATTACCTCTTATACCGTAGGCTTCAAGTTTATCTAGCAGAATATTGTGGTCTACATAATCGAATGCTTGGGACATGTCACAGTAAATGGAACAAACAGGTAAAGATTTATCAACATGTTTTGAGACAGTGTATATAAAGTCGTAAACCGCCATATGCCGCGTTATTAATGTTTCTATTTTTTCTGAAACCTTTCTGTTCATCACATAGGATTGAATGTTGTTCTAAGTATCTGTTGAGTTCGTTATAAACATATTTCTCAAAAAAATTTGAGAACACGGAGATTAATGCTATGGGTCTATAGTTGTCCATTAAATATTTATCTTCTTTTTTAAATAGAGGTTTAATTATTGCCAATTTAAGATCGTTTGGAAATGTCCCATTTAGTATGCAAAGGTTCATAATATAGCTTAAGTGATGAGAAATATCTTCATTCACTGCTTTGATCACATTCGTTGAAATAACGTCATATCCTACACTACTCGTGTTTTTTAGATTCCTTATAATCATCTGCATATGATGAAATGAAATGAAATGAAATGAAATTGTTTATTCTGTAAATAGGATATCGGAATCACTTTTACACGTCATATAAAAAAAATATTAAAAATAAGCTAGATGAGGTCGGTGTTTCCTATGTGACTACTCTGAGAAGAAAGGCCGAAACAAACTCAGAGGTCGTAGTCTCTTTTAAAGTCCAGACATAATCTTGGTCAAGTCATATGTGGACCATGTGGATCAGTGTCTGAAATGGTCTTTTGAGGAAAGAACCACACAGATTTGAGTGGACCTGTCCAGTCAGTGCAAGCATTTGTCAGTAATCGTGGAGCTCAACTCAAAACTGAAGGAGCTCAACTCGACGAACAATACCAAAGAAAGGATATTTGTCTAGGCCGCATCAACTACTCAAACTGCCAGACCATCATTAAAACTAAATGAGAAAGAAAAAATAAATGAATGAGAAAACATAAAAATAAAATATCCACATAGTCCTCACATTCACAATAATTAAAATAATATGATACTTTACAAAGTAATCGTGTGCAGTTTGAATATAATTTTCAACAATGTCAATATTTATATAAAACTGGTTTATTGTGATGAATAAGCAAAATGTCAAGTTTTATGGTTTTCACAAGGCTTAGCAGAGCGAGCAGCTCAATCCCAAGCTTTTTTATCTTCTAAATAATCTGAAATTTTATAGTACCCTTTTTTACAAAGTTTGGTTTTAATACAGTTTTTAAATCGTTTAATGGGTAAGTTTCGAATGATAAGGCAGACTCGGTGATAAAAACATTGAGTTGGGTTGGTGATTGATTAGAGCCGAGGCATTCTTACCAGCACCTGGAAGAGGTTTTACTTTTTCAATAAAATGGTTATTAAATGCATTGGCAATTGCTTCAGGATTTGTTGTCAATTTATCGTCAATTATTAATTCGATTGTCGACTTCTTAGGGATATTTAATTTATTATTATTTATAATTTGCCATGCCGTTCTACTTTTATTAGTTGATGTATTTATTTTGTAGTTGTTTTGTGCGCGCTTAGTAAGATTTATAATTCGTTTAAGCAGTTGAGAATAGCTAGTATATTTTTGTTTATTAGTTTTTGATGGTTTCCGTCTGAACTTCCAGAGTAATTCTCTTTTATTTTTACTACACACTTTAATCCCGCGCGATATCCATTTTGACTTAGTATTTACTTGCACAGTGATTTGAGTTAGGGGAAAGCACAAGTCGTAAATTAATTTAAATGTTTCAATAAAATGATGATACGCTGCTGATGGATCATCGGTTTCATAAATTTCATCAAAAGAAAGGCTTTTAATATGTTTTTTAATTTTTTAAATGTTTTCTAAACTGTAGTCCCGTTTCATTTTACGCCAATATTTCAATTTAAATATTTTCTTAACTGGTAGCTTAATTAATTGGGCAGCATGATCAGATAAGCCAAATTCCAACACATCCGTCTTACACTTTTTATTAAAGTTATGGGCAAAGTTATCCAGACAGGTATTACTGGATAATCTTGTGGGCTGTTTAAGTGCTTATGTAAGATTATATTTTAATAATAAACACTCGAAATCCAAGGTAACATTGTTACACTTCATGACATCTATGTTGAAGTCACCAGCAATAACGGTATTATGATTATTTAGTCTAGAAATACATTGTAATATCTTGTCAAGCCTACCAAAAAACAAGTTGAGATTACTTGGTACCGGTACTCGGTATACACAAACTATAATAATTTTGGAGTCAAGTAATTCAATTGCACAACATTCAATTACATTAGTTATGGACAATTGACTAATTTGCGAAATTTCTTTAAACTTATGCACCTTATTAACTAGAATACAGGCACCACCTCTTTTACTTTAAGTACGACCATAACATGCTGCGAGTTCATAATTATTTATTATCAGGTGTTGTTCATATCCCGCTAACATAAAGTGTTCCGAGACACATATCACATCCACGTCAATATCTTTGTATTTTAGCTCTTCTATATTTACTGATAGTGAGTCAGCTTTGTTCAACAGTCCCGCAATATTTTGATGCAGAACATTAATATATTTAGAATCGAAAAAATAAAGAATTTGCTTCTTCTGCAGCATTTCCAATTTCCTCTTTAGTCATGTAACTTATAGTAATGTCATTAATTAAATGTAACAAATTTTCAAAAATATTGCGTAAACCATAGTTATTAATACGGCCCTTTAACAAGTCAAACATTGTATGGTCATAATTTAAGTTACAATTACAATCTAAGAAATATGCATGTTCATGAGATAATATATCCAAGTACAATAAATTATTAAATGTCTCAATTCTCCAGTTATAAATGTTGGTGTAGTTTCGTAGTTTGTAAGTGGGGGTACAGATTATTACATTTGTATGAGAAATTTGTTTCAAAGTATCTCTAATGGATACAATAGTATTATAATAGTTGCTAGTAATTTTAAAGTCCTCCTCTCCAATTAATAATACACAAAAGTCGCTCATAGTATAATCACACAGTTTCGACTGAATTCCGCTGAGTAAATGCTCTAATGTTCCGCTCGGTGTAATATAATGACATGTGATATTTGTCAATAAATAAATCTTCAGCTGTAGATAAGACTTTATTCTGATTATTTGTGCTTATTAGACATATTTTGTTTTTTTGTGCAGGAACGGGGTTTGAAGTTGACTGACTCATTATGAGTGACTGATTCAAACTAATACTAGGTTGACTTGGCTCAATACGATCATTTTTACCCTCGAATAGATGATTTTCAATAGTTTCTGTAGTTTGTGTCTGTTTTGACTTCGTGTGATTAGTTGCATTCTTCTTCGGAGTTTGAACTTTCTGCTTAACTGGGCTATTAGCAATTTTTCTATAAAGATCATTTTTCTTTGATAAATCTGTCTGAATTTGCTTCAAGTTACTATTTTCCAACGACAATACTTCTATTTCTTAATGTGCGCTTTTTAGTTGCGCTTTGAGATTTTCTATCTCATTTTTAAACCTGTTTATTTGCGTGTCATCCTCGTCGTCTGACAGTTCTGGCATACTGTTTGTACAATCCAATGTTTGGGAGATAATATCACTGCTATCATTATTAGGTTCCGATCGGGTGCGATTGCGTCGGAACGTAATATTATCCACTACATTTTCTAAGAAATTCATATTTCTAGATATTTCTTGAAGATACTCAACTTTGTGCTTAATTACTAATAAGAGACAGTAAAGCAGAACTAGCAGCAAAATAATATGCGATCTATGAGCTTTCCGAGCACTGAATAAATCCGTATAAGTAACAATAGCATAAGATATATACACCCATGCAGAATTTTGCTCTCTGGGCTTCTTGTATGGCACACACAGGTCTTTTGAAAATACAAAAATAATACCACTTAGTGAGATTTGAACCCAGTTCGGCCGGACCAGCAGTCGTTGTAGCCACACGACCAGACGTACATTAGTTACACGCACGAAATTTGTAATCCTTTCCTAGCAGCTAGTTTGAACGGATTGCCGATGTAGTTGTGGGTTGGGTTGGTACCGTTATAAACTCAGTCCGAAGTTCACTTTTGTCTTCACTTTTAAACTTAATACGAGTTCGTTATTTTATTCACATGTTGTTTTGGGATAGTTCCACTACGTATATCACTATATTTTTTTCACAGATTGTCACTTGTATATTGAACTTTATATTTGTGAGTATTTAATAGCAGATAAGTTATTTTAAACCACTTTTTCAAAATAAAAATTGTAAGGAGAACTGACAGCAGGTCTGTACTCGGTTACGCGAGTCGCACACTCCTTGTTACGGCTGAATTGCATGTAGAGACACTTTGAGACGTTAAGAAGCATTTTGTTTGTTTTGCACCAGTTTGTCAGTCTGTTTAGATCATCCTACAATAAGGCAGAGTCAGATCCAGTTACCATTGGTTTCATTATTTTCATATCATCGGCAAAAAGATAGAATTTAGAATGCCTGAAGCAGTGCGTGATGTCATTTATGAAAATATTGAAGAGAATTGGGCCCAAATGTGAACCCTGTGGAACACCGGATGTAGCTTTAAAAGACTTTGAATGATGGCCACTCATAACAACTCTTGAAGACCGGTCACCGAGGTAAGACTGAAACCACTTTAGCATTGATCCCCCCACACCCAAGTGCTGGAGTTTAGCCAAAAGAAGAGAATGATCCACCCTATCGAACGCCTTACTAAAGTCAGTGTATATGGTGTCAACAGGAATACGTTTATCTAAAGATTCTGACAGAGACGAGACGTAGCACATGAGATTAGTGGTCGTAGATCTGGATTTGATAAAGCCGTGTTGGTGGCTAGTCAGAAGGTGTTTAACATGCGATGAAAGACGTTCGGTTATGAGTTTCTCAAATACCTTGCCGAAAATGACTAAAATAGAAATAGGTCTGTAATTGGATACCAAATTCCTGTGTCCAGCTTTAAAAATAGGCACAACCAGTGCCTTTTTCCATTGCTCAGGGAAGATACCGTCCTCAAGAGACTTGTTATAAATAAGACTGAGGGGTAAAGCCAGCACTTTCGCACATCTTTTTATGAACACGGGTGGAATGCCGTCGTCTCCCACGCTTTTCCGTTCGTCTAAAGATTTTAAGGTTCGGAATACTTCACCAGCATCGAGTTCTAGTTTACAGAGAGTCGACGAATTGTTATTGATGTTAACATTTGATAGTTGCGAGGAGGTTGAAGTGTTATAGACACCTGCGAAGTTTTCAGCAAACAAGTTACATATTTCGTGGCCAGTTGATGCGGTTTTATTATTGTAACACATAACTGTTACTGCATTTGTTGAAACCATTCGTGACCACCCGCAGTTTGTCCCGTTCATCAACAACATCCAAGTATTGCTGATGAAGGTCCACTAGCTCCCGTTTTAAGCCTGTGTTTTTGAAAACGACTTTCTCGACTTCCTTTTCACTTTCTTCTATCTCCTGTAACAGTTGTTGACATTTACAGTTTGAAGCCTCAAGATCTTGAACGGCCGTTCTCAATTTAAGCTCCAACTCCTGAGCAAAAGCCTTACGCGTCATCACAGGCATGGTTTCAGGAATTAGTACTGAAAGTAGAATTAAAGGAACGGTGAGAACTTCTAAGACAGACAAAACACAAAAAAGGATAGCTAGAAATGAAAGGAAAAATAAGAGAAGTTAGTGTAGCTTTATAGAGAAATGAGGTAGGCTACTAACTCTAATTGAAATGCAAGTTGATTTTATCAGATATTAAGTTATATTGATTCTATTTTGTATGATTTTACTTTTCCATAAGTGGGTAGAATGCCTTTAAAAAAATAATGTTTTGTTTTACATAAAGATTAAAAAGCAAAAACGGTCAATAACGTTCTTGTTGTTTTGTATTCTAATATAATACTAATACTGGATTAAAAGTATTTCGAAAATTCACTAAGACCTAAGTTTCGTTATCTTATAGGTAAACTAAACGACTTAGACCAACTGCAGAGTGCCAAGTCAATCAAGAAAAGAGATTCTAGGGATCAATAAAGGCGTGTTACAGAGTCTATGAGATGACCGTGTTGTAATTAAAGAATAAAAGTAACAATACTCCCCAGTAAATCCGCAGGTTGAACATCAGCTGTTCGTGATAGGTTACCGGTAACGGTGGGCAACCAAACACTGTGTTTTATTATGAATATTTGCAGGATAACAATAATCCTGAGTTTTTATGCAGTTATTTTACGTTTATTTATATTATTTCACTATAATTACACTTAAAAATAATTTTAAAATACGGAACAAAATTTTGACATGTCACTCGGGCAGTGTTGCCAGTACCAAGTCCTTCAGTTTCCTTCCTTAGTTTCAATTGTAATGTACATTTTAATTAAACCTTCCTTTTTTAGGGTTCCGTAGTAAACAAGGAACCCTTATAGTTTCGCCATGTCCGTCTGTCTGTCCGCGGCTTAGCTCGGAGACGGTTAGTACTAGAAAGCTGTAATTTGGCATATGAATACATATTAATCACGCCGACAGTGGTAAAATAAAATAAAGTTTTTTTTTTTTAGGGTAGGGGAGGTACCCTAAACAAAAAAAATCTACAAAAACACGTAAAGTGGGTATATTTTTTTTTTCCCATCTACCCCATGGTATGGGGTAGTTTTGGAAAGTTCGTTCAAAAATATTGTGAGTTTATGAAAACCATTTTTGCATTAAGGAATCCGTTTGCGAAATAATAGGTCTTTACCTAGTTATGAAATTGCCGTTTTGTATGAAAAAATTTAAACGATTTATTTTCATGTATTTTTTATTTGTATTAATCGAAGTAATCACCCATGCAATCAATGCATCTTTGCCAACGCAGTATCAGTTTATTGATGCCCTTCTTAAAGAAATCAGCTGGACGGGAGGCAACAAATTCTTCAAAGGCATTTTGTACTGCCTCTCGGGTATTGAATGTTTTTCCCGCCAAAAACTTATCCACATTCTGGAAAAAGTACCTAGTAGTCTGTAGGCGCAAGGTCTGGTGAGTAGGGCGGATGACGGAGAGCTTCCAACCCCAGTTCTTGCAACTTGGAGACCGTCTGCTGTGCAATATGAGGTCGCGCGTTGTCGTGCAGTAGCAGCGGAAACGAGCGATTGACCAATGCTGGTTGGAGATGTGCCAGCTTCTCCATCATTGTGTTCAGTTCTTCACAGTACACATCTGCAGTAATGCTCACTCCGTTTGTTAAGAAGCTGTGATGAATCACACCGGCGCTAGACCACCAAACAGTGACCATCACTTTTCTAGGGGTAAGTTTTCGTTTAGGGCATTGTTTAGGTGCTGAACCAGGATCCAACCAACTTGCTGAGCGCTTACGGTTATCAAACAGAATCCATTTTTCATCGCGGGTAACAATGCGGTTCAAAACTCCTTCATTTGTGTGTCTGTTGAGCAGTGCAAGGCACGTCTCGACGCGTACTTTGCGCTGGCGATCATTGAGTTCGTGGGGCACCCATTTGTCAAGCTTTTTTACCTTGCCAATTTGACGCAAATGGACCAATATTGTTTTGACGCTAACGTCGAAAGCTGCTGCTAATTCAGCCGTAGATTGTGTATCATCAGCTTCCACAATCGCCTTTAATTCGTCATTGTCGACCAAAGTCTTCGGACGACCGCGAGGTTAATTTTTCAGGTCGAAATTTCCAGAACGGAAGCGAGCAAACCAATAACAGGTGGTGCGTTGGTTTGTAGTGTTAGCTCCGTAAACGTCGTTGATGTTGCGTGCCGCTTGTGCCGCGTTGCTGCCACGACGGTACTCATATTCCATAATTACTCGAATTTTTAACGTATCCATGATGACGAAAAAGATTGAAATGCAATGAAAATGTAACACTAATCAATAAACAAATGACTACTTTGGCAAAAAAAAAACATGTTTTTAAAATAAAATTAATTTGAAATTAGAATTCTTAGCCAAACAAAAATTATTTTGATTTGAAATGGCCAGTACTGCAGAACGGCAATTTCATAGGTAAGACCTAATATTAAGCTTTTAACTGAAAATTTTTGCTAGAGTCAAGTGTCCCCCCCCCCCTGCCAGCTAAATGGTTGTACTTGGATTTGTGAAAAAATTCACAGCAGTAGTACATATAAAGAAATTAAAAGGAAAACTATCACGGCTAAGTAGGCTTTATAGGTTAACGAGGTGTACGTTACCCCAGCAAGAAAGTGTCTCCTAGAGTTATATGAGTAGAACATATAATTTGTGCCACATAAAAAATGTGTGCCACCTGTCGTTTTGGAAAAAAACGAAAAAACGATTCTTGCTGGGGTAACGTTTTTCTAGCAGGAAAATTCTAAACGAATGATCGGAGAGAGAAAAATTATGCATGGCCATAGAGCTTATTTGTGTGCCAAAATGTGCCCCCAAAAATTAAATCTGTGCCCCTTCAGGTTTTCGAGATATTGCATTTCCTGCTGGAGTAACGTTTTGATGAATCGTATATCTCTAAAACCATTGCATGTGCCCCTGTAGAATAAACATACACGAGTAGCACTTAATGTGTGCCCCTTAGTGCCCCAATTAGATTTAAGAAAATATTTATAGTTTTCAAGTTATCGCGGTTTTCACAAGTGTTTAGTCACAAGGTGCATTTAATATATATTTTAATTAGCCCCAAAACGTTTGAACGCGACTGTACGGACAACAGCTTAGGTATAATACGTCCAATAAAGAAGGTCATCGATATGTATGAATCCGTTCGTTTTTAGTAGTCATTCATATTTGGTCGGATAGCCAGCCGTTGCTTACATATTTTGGTTTTTTGTTAATATTTACTTAATGCGAAACATTCCAAGCTGAATATTTTCACCATATATTTTTGACTAAAGGCACAAGATTTTGGTTTACACCTACCCATCTGGGATTGAACCGGTTCCTTGTATTTTGCCGTCAAAGTTATGACACCATCGTTTTGACTTTTAGCAAGATTATTCAAAAACGCATGCATGTGCAGTTTTGAAACTTTGTATGGTTATTATTAGCGTCAAGAAGGACCGAATACAGTTTTCAGCGAACTTATACCTTGTCTCATTTAAGCGCTGCGATGTTTTTTTGGGTTTTCATAAAACCGCGATAACTTGAAAACTATAAATATTTTCTTAAATCTAATTGGGGCACTAAGGGGCACACATTAAGAGCTACTCGTGTATGTTTATTCTACAGGGGCACATGCAATGGTTTTAGAGATATACGATTCATCAAAACGTTACTCCAGCAGGAAATGCAATATCTCGAAAACCTGAAGGGGCACAGATTTAATTTTTGGGGGCACATTTTGGCACACAAATAAGCTCTATGGCCATGCATAATTTTTCTCTCTCCGATCATTCGTTTAGAATTTTCCTGCTAGAAAAACGTTACCCCAGCAAGAATCGTTTTTTCCGTTTTTTTCCAAAACGACAGGTGGCACACATTTTTTATGTGGGGGCACATTTACAGCAAATAAGGCACAAATTATACGTTCTACTCATATAACTCTAGGAGACACTTTCTTGCTGGGGTAACGTACACGTTAACGAGTAATAATCGACCAACTGAGATTTGCAGTTTGATAAACATGATCTCCCCATACATTCCGTATGGGAGAAAATGTTTTTCAACTACAATGTTAAGTTTGTTCTTGGGATAAATTCATCCCAACTACGGAACCCTTCAATGTACGTGGTCCGACATGCACTTGGCCGGTTTTTTCTTAATTAAATGTCTATTTTCGCTTAAATCTTTCTTTTTCTCGTAGTCATGGTATAAAGTATAGTATGCAATTCTTGAATAAAACGGATTTATATCGAGGGCCATAAATTACTCGCGTCGCTCACAATTCTAACACTTGAATCACGAGCGCAGCGAGTGATTCAATCGTCATGAATCACTCCCTACGGTCGTGATTCAGTCGTTAGACTCCTTCACTTGCTCGTGATTCATCTATGGCCCTCGCTTTAAATCCGTCCTTTATTCCCTAATTGCATAATATACTATTCTAATCTTGATGTTATAATTTTTTTCTTATTGTAGTTCGTGTACAAAATTTTACTCGTCGTGAAGTGGTAGACTATTTCAAGATCCAGCAAAAAGTTGGGATTCTAAGAAAGAACATTTACAAGAGTTAATTATACTGAAAACTAATTGCCCCCCTGGTGAACAAAGTTCTATGAGAATGAGAGTTTCAGCTTTATATCACAATATTAAAAGAAGGTATTTCGGAACTGCGCGCAGAAAGGGCTTACTGTATAGTAAATATGCTGAGTGGCTGCAACAACTGTAACATTCCCATTTTACACTGTTCCTACTCCTACTGGACCTGGTCGTCCGTGTTCTTGTTTTGATTCGGCCAGTGAAAGATCCAAACGTAGGAAAGTCACGCACTTACGAGAAATAGCAACAGACGAGTTATCTTTTGCTGCTGTTATGACTATCGTAAAGGACTAGACAGCGATAGGGCTAAGGCTATCAGTACAATATCGTCTGCCACTTCTAGCAAATTACATACATTTATGGGGACATTCAGCAATGAAATGGCAGGTACTATGTCAGCGGATGAGGCACTTTGTGTCTTGATAGATGGACAGTTGACGAATCCGATCGAAAATGTTAACTTTCTAAATTATTAAAATACATCTGAAAAAATACTACCTGGTTTTTTTTTTCATTTTAGTAGGTACCTACTCGTTAGGTGCCAATATCTACTACAATACTGTTAGTAACTAAGTGTATCGAAGTAATAATAAACTTTTACCAACAGATTTTTTATAATCTATTTAATAATAATACTTACAATGCTATTTATAACGAACACTTCTCTTAGAACCGATAAAATTATTAAAAAAAAAAAAAATACTACCCATGAACTAAATTAATGATAATTTAATTAATTAAGACATTTTTTGTCATTCTACATCATTAATTTGTTAGAAAATTTAGACCGCTTCCAAGTATGAGGCGGCCGCACTGTGCGACGTAGGCGGCCGCCCGCCGCGCGCCGCCCTTCACACGCGCCTGCTGTAAACATAACGTAACTCACTCAATAAGCCAATGTTTTTATTTTCTTATCGAGTGCGAACGAGTCGTTTGAGAATAGAAAATTCAACACAATGTATGTACAACAACACAAACTATTACATAAAATGGCGAAAAGCAGTGTATTGAATGATGTCGTCAGTTGTACTAAGATACGTCAGAGGAACATTGAACAATTTTCATTGTTCGTACAATCACGAGCATTATTATGTATACACACTTAGCAACTTTTAAAAGTGATTTATTTGTGCTGCTTTTATTGTAATTGCATGTTTTTACGAACACCATATTTTAAAACCCATGCTATTATGAAAACGTTCTTCTCTCGAAGTGTAAACGTTATTCCATTTACTGCTCGTGACTGTACCAACTATATTTTGACAAATCATTATTGTCTAAGTATGTTAGTTCGAGGCTTTTTAGGGATTCCTGGAAAATGTTGAATCTTCTGAGGCATCTTCAAAGAAACGCTGAACTGTTGTTTGTATATTCAAGTATAATAAAATTGTGAATGTGTCTACTGTTACACACACAATTGAAAACAAAGATCTGGATTGAATTGCCGGTGGTATTTGTGAGTAATAAGTTGTGAAGTATAGTGTATGATGGTGTGACGTTGTGTTGGTGCAGGGACCTGGCGGCGCGCAACTGCCTGGTGGGCGAGAACCACCTGGTGAAGGTGGCGGACTTCGGCCTGGCGCGGCTCATGCGCGACGACACGTACACGGCGCACGCGGGCGCCAAGTTCCCTATCAAGTGGACGGCGCCCGAGGGGCTCGCCTACAACACCTTCAGCACCAAGTCCGACGTGTGGGCCTTCGGCATCCTGCTGTGGGAGATTGCCACCTACGGCCTGTCGCCCTACCCCGGCGTCGACCTGGCCGACGTCTACCACATGCTCGAGAAGGTACCACCACCCACTCACTACAGCGTGTTTACGATCGCACAACAATACATATTTACCAATAGTATTCATTATCATAAACAAAATGATCGTCATATTGTTTGCGGCACGTCACCAATCAAAAACTGAACGTTGTTGACACATTCTTCTTACGTAAACAACCAAATCAAATAATAAAATAATTAATTAAAATTAAATAAGTAGTTTATTAAAATAATATTTGAAAAATAAAAAAAAACTAACGAAACCGCGTCCCGTGCTCCAACAACTCCCATTAGTTTAACAAAGTGTGTTAGTTTCAAAACAACAAAGTACTATACGTTTTTGCATTTCATAGAATGGAAACTGCTTCGGTAGTTTAATAAACATGTTGCGTAACACGCTCCCATTGTGACGGAGAGGAGGCGTGCGCCGGTCACGTGCACCGGCGCGCGCCCCTGCCCGCGGCGGCCCGCTCCCAGGCCCCTGAGCCTTGCGGCCCGGGGGGCCGGGAGCTAGCAGTGTGTGGCGTCCGTGCACAAATGCTTCTTGCAGAGTGTGCACTGCGGCCGGCTCACAGCGATGCGCGAGAAGATCTCAGACGCCGACAGCTCCTTGCTGAGCTTGCTGCACATGGAGTACGACACCGTCTTCTTGGAGAAGTCCTTGGCGGGCACGCAAGTGCGCGCTCGCACTGGCCCTATCTCCTGCCCCGTCTCGACTGCAACACAAGCTCGCGTTACATACACACACACACACACACACACACACACACGGCTCATAGGGCACGGTCGGACACTCACCTAACTTGGCGGACTCGGAGGTGATGACGATGCACAGGAACGCCATGCCGGGAATGTAGCAGTCGATGTTGGGGACCTGCGCAGAGGAGCGGGTTAGTGGCGAGCGGAGGGCGCAGGCGTAGGGAGGCCAGGGGGGCGCCTGCACTCACCGTGATGTTGGCGTAGTCCGGGTGGTCGGGGTCCCAGCAACCGGGGTGGTCGAACGACAGGCAGTTGTAGCACTGGATGCCCTTCGTGGTCGGCGACACGAACTTCTTGGGCTTCATCTTTTTGTGCTTACCTGGAAATAATACAATACAATCAACTTTATTTTCTCACCACCATATACATAAATCATTTTACATTCGTCAGATTCGACTATGATACACAACTCAGGTGAGTATATATTGTGGGAGACTGGTGCCTAAGCTAGGCTCGTGGCCTGTGTTTTAGGACACCAGCATCCCACCCCTTTACATTTTCATTTTATAAATTAGGTATGTACTAAGTCATATGTAGTGTAGAGTCCATAATGACACTCACTTTAAATTGTACTCCATCTGCAGAAAGTTGCTGCCACTATTCTTACTCAAACAAAATACTGACTCCTCAACTATTCCTGACGTTACGTTTTATAAAATAAGAATAAATCCATTAAATTACACATTTCGAAAATAAAACGTTTGCAGTAATTATTAGGAGGTAGCTTACCAAGTACGGCGACGGAGAAGAGTAGGAAATATACGATGGTGTTTTTGACTGCGATCATGTTTGCGTTGGCGTGCACTTGCGACTGTGCCGAGAAACAGGCGCGCGCCGCGTTTATACCGCCGCACGACGAGCGCGCGCGGTACAGGCTGCTCGCCTGCGCGTCACGCCGCGCCGCCGGGCGGACAGCAGACACGGAGCCACGCGCCTTACTTGACCCGGACAAACCCTGACTAGTTTCGGAAAACGCGAAATGTGAAGGCTATCGTCAGCCGGCGCGGCGATAGGTTATTTTCTCGACCCTGTTTACTAAACACCCGCGTCCACAATGTACTTTGTGTAAACTCAACACATGCTAGTATTTCCGCGATGGAATGTCGTCCAATGTTCTCACAAACGATTTGTTGTAAATTAATCCACGCCCTTACTGTTCGTAATTAGTGACAATAGGTCAAGTTTGCAGGACGCTACTCTGGTGTTGATCAAGGAACGTCCTGTGATTCGTTTTTTATTTTAAAAGGCGTATAACATCTTATACAAAATATTTATTTTGAATGCGAGTAGAATATTGCATCCCGCTGTATATATTTGCGGTGACAAGAGCAAGACGTATTTGTTTATGTATATTTGTAAACTAATTGTTTATGTGAGTACACTAACGCCTCAGTTATGCACCTGCAGACCCCCCGCGCCCCGCGTCCCTTACGCAACGCACCCCTCGTACATTGCCAGCTAGAAGTTTTATAACATTAGCGCGCCTAGCGTGCTCCTAGATTATAGTCAAACTTCAATAGAATGTTGTCAGCGGCACAACCACGTCGCAGAACGCTCGGGCGTCTGGTGAGTGCTCCATGTTCTATTCGTTGCTCACCTAGTTTTCAGTGCTTAGTCTAGCTTTCTGTAATTTTCAATTGTATGTTATAGGGTCATCATTAAGTGCTTAACGAGGGCTGCTTAGCAGTGTATAGAAGAAATTAGAATACGTTTAAAGTACGGTACCATGGGAAAGAAAAACCTAAATGCAGCTAATATGGTTAAAGCAATGGCACGTTAAAGGACATGTCTGGTGGGGCAATGGACGATTGCCTAGGTAATCAAAATCAATATTCAGTAATGATTGTTATACTTAGAGTATTAAAGCCTTACGAACACTTCCCCTCTGTAAATGTACAAGAACAAATGTTCTAGTACGTTCATAAAAAGTGCTTTCAAATCGATTCTAACGCACTACGTAAATCGTTTTAAAGGCGCGCGGAGCTCCGTGAAAATGCGTACCTATACTGTTAAATTCTGTAAAAATCGTTCAAATACGTCAAACTTACATCAAGAACTGAATAACCTTCAATAAGTGAAAAAAAAAAAAAAATTTAGTCATGTTTTTATTGAAAATTAAAATCCTAACTTCATAATACATTTCGATTTTTCATTCGATTCAACCATGATTCAATATAAAACTGAGCATGAATCGAATATTTTCCTCACATTGCTTCTGTGACGTCACCGAGTCTCGCAGCATCTCGTTTTTATGTTCATAAAGATCAAAATACTTTTCTTTTGCATTACAAAAATATACGTCAAATCAGCAAAATTTACACGCACTTGACATGCGATTACGTCCTTTAGTAAAAATGTTAACGAGACTACCGTAGGGTTGAGGTCATGTTTGAAACCAAAATTGACATGTCGATAATTTTTTAGTAAGAATTACGTTATAATTATTTTTGTTTATTTTTTTGATTGTTCAATATTTTATAACTGTTATATGTCCATTGAAGTGGTTATAAATATGTATATATTTTTTGAACTTGACCTTATTTAATATTCAGATTACTTACTTATTACAAATTTAGTTATTTTTATTTAATTGTAGTTATTTTCTCTTCTTATTAAAATTTAACCACATATTTTATGCAACAGCTGTTTTATTTCATGGATTCAACCAAAATTCCGAATGAATATCGATATCGATAAAATAAAAATTAATGGTACGGACTTCTCTTTCCGGGCGAGCGGCTTTTGTTTTTTTTCAAGTGATAGACTTTTTTGTTCGGAATATTGTGCAAATGGCTTCTCCAATGTTAGATATATATACTCTTAAGTTGCTATATTATTATAATCGTCGTATTTTATATTTTATAAATTAATACGTTTCAGGAGTCAGTAACTTGCGAAAACTGGTGAAAATAAGGTTTATACACCGGGGATTTTTCTCAGTTTAGCGAGGTTGGGTGGATTTACACCAGAAAATTTTATTCAAACAAAAAACACATTGGAATGCTAGTAAAACTAGATAAAATCATTGTAGGATAACTATAATGTTCATAAATTGTGTTTAGACCAACATTTATAGCGTAGATCTGAAGATATCAGCATTCCAATAAAAAGAGGTGAGATGGTGATGACGGCTGTGGTATGGCGATAATTTATCTATGATGGTGTTGATTTCGTGTATATGGTGATTACGTTTTATACATGAATGTCAAATTAAAAACGGCAAAATTTAAGGAGATCAACTTTTTTTAATGATTTTATTAACACTCTTAATTAAAATAATAGTCTTAGACATTTTCTCCTACACAACTTATCATATTTTTATGTTAATTGAGATTTGGTCAGTTTTTTGGGTAATCAGTCATACAGGGGTAACTTTGAACTTAATTTCTGTTTATAGTTTATTCATAATCAGGCATTTTTCTCTTAGTAATTAATTAACACGTAATCATCAAATTAATAGGTACCTAATCTGAAATTTGGTCAGTCTTTTAACCAAAAAACTGACGTTATAAGTTAGTACTTCTATGATTAATTACCAAATAACTGACCAAATTTCATAAATTTTTCTTTTTTTTCCGGTATCTTTCAGCTGCTTCACGCCATTCCTTGCGCTGTACTCTGCTCTCTTGGACTTATTCATTTATTGATTCGAACTGATCTGATTTCTCTTTTCTATTTGTATACCTTTTGTTTTCTTTTCCTTTCATAAGTTCACACAATTCAGGATCCTGCTCTATGGTAGCATATCTTCTCCGTTTATTTATAGCTATTTTCTGTTTTTCTAACTGAACTTCTCCCATACTTCGCTTTCTTTTACTCATAGTTGTGATCTGAAAGAAAAGAGTTATGTTAATTTTCAGGGTAGGGTACAACATGAAACATTATTCTACTTATACATACTTTATTGATACTCGTACATTGATATACTAAAAAAAAACCGGCCAGGTGCATGTCGGACCACGCACAATGAAGGGTTCCGTAGTTGGGATGAATTTATCCCAAGACCAAACTTAACATTGTAGTTGAAAAACATTTTCTCCCATACGGAATGTATGGGGAGATCATGTTTATCTAACTGCAAATTAAAGTTGGTCGATTATTACTCGTTAACCTGTAAAGCCTACTTACTTAGCTCTGATAGTTTTCCTTTTAATTTCGTTATATATACTACTGCTGTGAAATTTTTCACAAATCCAAGTACATTTAGCTGGCAGGGGGGGGGGGGGACACTCGACTCTAACAAACATTTTCAGTTAAGATCTTAATATTTCGCAAACGGATCCCTTAATCCAAAAATGGTTTTCACAAACTCACAATATTTTTGAACGACCTTTCTAACGATAGATACACATGGGGTAGATGAGAAAAAAAAATATCCCCACTTTACGTGTGGGGGAGGTACCCTAAAACCAAATATTTTTCTTGATTTTATTTTACCACTTTGCCGGCGTGATAAATATGTATACATATGCCAAATTACAGCTTTCTAGTACTAACCGTCTCCGAGCTAAGCCGCGGACAGACAGACGGACATGGCGAAACTATAAAGCTTCGTACAGACAAGCGCGACGCGACAGCGCGGCGCGACACCGGCTATTGTTATACCGTGAAGTTTTCTTAGAAATTGTATTGTTCGAGTCGCGTCGCGCCGTCGCGTCGCGCTGGTCTGCACGAGCCTTAAGGGTTCCTTGTTTACTACAGAACCCTAAAAAGGGTTTATTTTATATCAATGCTCGTAAATTATTATTTTTATTTATAGGTTAAAAACAGTTTTTTTTTAATATTTACTTCAATGATTTGAAAGATTTGATCACCCCAGAGTTAGAATTTCGCTTAAACTACGCTTTCTTTATTGATTGTTGTAATCTGAATGAAAACAATTCTGTTAGTGGCCCCAATTCTGTAAACAAGGGTTAACATGAAACATTAATTATTATATGTAAACATACTTTATTAATAGATTAGTATTTTGACTGATATTTGGTAAAAAATTGGTTTTACATTATTTCCTTTAAATCACCTAGAGTTAGCGACCATTTGTGAAGATTATTAACGATTATTTCATCATATAATATATCCTGAAACAGCACACGCAAAGTTTCCATTGTGGCTGTTGTCTGAATGTACACATTATAATAATTCAAATCTGATTGTTGTTCATATATTCTATTTATTTTCTTATTTTCTGAGTCTTCACATAGGGCTTTACAAATTTCACCCTAATACGTCGCATACCGTCGTTACCTAAATCAAAATTTTCCAGAACATGGAGGAACAGATTTTGGTTAGGCATGTTATGATTGGTGTCTATTACTAATAATAATAACTTATTTTCATATTGTATTATAAACTTATACTTTACTCTATTCTCGGTCTGAAATAAAAAAGGACTTAGGTATATAATTAGGTAAACCGTTTATAATTTAATTACGCGTGATCGTGTTACAGTATATGCAATATTGTCAGAAGCAATCATGATGCGCTCACCAACCGCTACAACTTTTCGATCGGAACCTGAACTCTCACGAACAGAAGACTTAGATGCCGCTTCGTCAAGAAAAAGGAAGGCTCACCCTGATATGGAAGAAATACTTCAACTCCGCACGGACATCCAGATAATGTTTAAAAATCTCAAAGAAGATCAAGACTCGAAGTTCCTTAATTTAATCAAAATGATAAGTGAGCTTAAAGACCATAATAAGGAACACATTATCTCAAATGAAACCCTGAAAAAAACCTTGGAGGAGAATACAGGCTTGTACAAGGATTTAAAACAAAAATATGACACCTTACTGTTAGAAAATAACGCTGCTCTCACCAAAATTGGATACCTTGAAGACCAAGTAGACGCATTACAACGAAAACAGCTAGAAACTATGATAGAAATTAAAAATGTTCCTGTTACTGACAAGGAAGATTTGATTGAGGTGGTGAACCAGCTACACAGCTCCTTAAATGTACCTTTTACCCCAGATCAAGTTCGCCAAGTGTACAGGAAAAATATGGTCAAAATAAAACAATTCTTGTTGAGTACCAAACTGTACAAATGCGTGCTAATACACTAAAAGCTATCAAATCGTATAATTTGAACAACAAACAAGATAAATATAGCACTAAAGCACTCAACATATCTGGAGATATTCAGCCAGTCTACATTTCAGAAGCACTGACCCCAACTGCCAGGAAACTCCTATACGAATCCAGAGAGTTAAAGAAGAAGTACGACTTCAAATTTTGCTGGGTTTCTAAAGGAAGGATATTCTTGAAAAAATCTGAAGATAAGCCAGCAATATTGATTAAGTCCACTGAACAAATTCAAGGTATCATTAACAATATTACTACCGCCCTTTTGGAACTTTGACTAATAGTTAAGAATAAGTTGCCCCAATGTCTGATTTTGTATTGCTTTTTATCGTATCTCTTTATTACTTTGTCAATTTTTTACTCTCTAAGGGTCTTAATTTTTCAGTTTATCAAATCATCTGTAAAAGTGTGCCTACAAGCACGTAATAAACACAATATTTATTCACTACACACTGATCTCACACAAAATTTGTTTACATATATGACACTGTATTTACACAGTGATTGGGATTACAATTACAATCAGCTACTATAAACAATATGGCTGATTTGTCAGATATTTCGGAAGACATCGAGAAAACTATAAATGTCGGCATTGCACATAGCGTAGATATTCCTGAAAACTGCAAAAAAGTATTTGGTGAATCTAATAACTATAAAATACTGACTCAAAATATAAGAAGCTTAAAACATAATTTTGATGATTTTCAGGTCTTACTAGATCGACTGGATATAGAATTTGATTTTATTATTTTGACTGAATGTTGGCTATCTAAAATCGTGACACTACCTAAGATTACCTCATATAAAACATTCGCTACCACTAAAACAATTAATCAAAATGGTGGGATAGTGGTCTACGTTAAAGAGTATCTGGAAACTAAAATAGTTGAACCTTTATGCAATGCTGATGAAATGAACTGTCTAGTTTCTACTATTAAAAATGAGCTTGCAATAATATCGATCTATAGATCGCCTGCATTCAAAAACATTTATAATTTTGTAACCGTTTTAGATCGTATTTTAAATAATTTAAAGATTTATAGAAATATAATTTTAATAGGAGACATTAATATTAATATCTTAGATAATAGCAGTCCTAACTCTTTAAGATACATGGATTTACTGGCCTCACATGGATTATTGCCATCACATACCCTTCCGACCAGAAAGGAAAATTGCCTGGATCACTGCTTTCTTAAAACCTCGGCTCTATGTTATACTATAGTCTGTGAGTCCACAGTCACGGATCACTCATCGGTTATGATCTCTCTGTCAAAAAAATCCAAGATTCAGACTAGTAAACCTAAAACTTATAAAAAACTAGATTATCAGGCAGTAATCGAAGACTTAAAACTAATTGACTGGCCGTCTATCCTAACTACCGATGACTGCAATAAAGTGACAAATGTGTTTCTGACAGCTATAACAGACACAATGAATAAGCATACAACGTTATATAAACTGTCTCGAAGAAAGCGTGCCATAAAGCCTTGGATAACACCTGGTTTATGCCGTTGTATTAGAAATAGAGATCAACTCCATAAAAAGCTTCGCAAGGACCCAGAAAATGTTATTCTTAGGATAACCTATAGAAGGTACCGCAACACATGCAATAACTTATTAAAAAAACTTAAAAAGAACTATTTAAGGTCTGAAATCAATAAGCACAAAAATAATCTAAAGAAACAATGGTCCTTAATTAAAGATGTTTGCAATTTCGCGGATCTAAGTAATGACAATGAAAAGCTGCTTAAAATCAAACCTGATCCACAGAGCTCAATTGACCACGTAAACAGATACTTAGCAAATGTAGGATACCATTTAGCTAATGACATACAAGGAAGAAGCCAGGGGTTACCTGAAACTCCCTTCATTGGATGCTCCAATATCAACTCTCTCGTCCTTCTACCAACGGATACTGATGAAGTTAAAACCATAATACTGAATTTAAAACAATCTAACGCTACTGGTTACGACGGAGTTCCTATCTCATTATTAAAACTAGGTGTGGATACTTTGGTCTGGCCCATAACAATGATATGTAATCAGTCCATGGCAACGGGCGTTTTTCCTGAAGTCCTCAAGAAGGCTTTGATACTTCCTATACACAAAGCGGCAGATAAAGACTGTGTATCTAACTACAGCCCAATATCGTTACTGCCCTCTTTGTCTAAGGTACTTGAGAAGGTTATTAACAAAAGATTAACTTGTTACCTTGAATCTAAGAATCTACTCTCAAGCAACCAATTCGGTTTTAGGAAAAACAAGTCAACTAACGATGCCATAAAAAGTCTGACTTCCACCATTGTTGATAACCTGGATAGAGGAAGGAAAACTATAGGCGTGTTCCTGGATCTAGCAAAAGCATTCGACACAGTCTCTGTTCCCTTGCTTCTTGCAAAACTAGAACATTTAGGAGTTCGTGGAACAGCTCTAAAACTACTTACAGACTATATGTCTAATAGAACGCAATGTGTTGTAATAAACGGCTTTATGAGTGAGCTGGAGTATGTGACCTTCGGTGTACCACAGGGAAGTGTTATGGGACCCACGCTTTTCCTTGTTTACGTAAATGACCTGTGTGATTTACAGCTGAGCCAGGGCCGGATCATAGCATATGCAGATGATACAGCGCTTTTATTTAGTGGGAAAACATGGAAAGAGGCTAACGAATTGGCAAATGAAGGGTTTAAATTGGTTTCGGAGTGGCTACAGTCAAATCTTCTTACCTTGAATACACTTAAAACGAAATACATACCATTTAGCATTAGAAAGAGCAGCCAACCACCTCCTGGCATTATTCACATAAATGCTCACACATGTAGTATGCCGGGGACCTGCTCCTGCCAGGAACTTTCTAAAACTTCCTCATTAAGATACCTCGGATTGATCATTGACCAACATTTAAATTGGCAAGAACCTGTCTCGACACTTACCTCCCGAGTCAGGAAACTTATATATATATTTAAAAATATACGTTGCTTTTGTCCGCCAAATTTATCACTATTAGTGTATCTCTCGTTGTGCCAGTCTATCATAACTTACTCTGTTGCTGCATGGGGGGGGGCCTCCAAGACCGTTCTCATTGGTTTAGAACGTGCACAACGTGCTGTTCTTAAGGTAATGAGTTACAGGAGATTTGGATACCCCACTTACTTGTTATACTCGGAATTATCAGTACTTACAGTGAGGCAATTATTCATCAAGGACATAATCTTAACTCAACATAGTAATACACCTGACTTTACTACAAGAAGAAGGCAAGATATTGTTTACTCTGTGCCTTACTGTAAAACTTCATTTGCAAACAGGTTTTTTAAATTTCTAGGACCATTCATGTATAATAAAATATCAAAGCTAATCCAAATTCGTAATTTAAATAGTCATATTTGTAAGACTGAAATTTGTAAGTTTCTTAACTCACTGAATTATGATGATACTGAAAAAATACTTAAAATAACAAGTTCATAACATAAATCACCAAAACGCATAATACAATATACATTACACATCTCACGTCACTTCACACACACCATACACTTTCTACATATTTAAACAAGATAAACGGTATAATTACGATCAACTTTTAATTCAATTTTAACTTTAAATTTACTCTGCAACTGGTTTTAATAATAGACACACATTTAATAAAAGTACAACCAAACACTATGTAAACAAACTTAACTTCGAAATATTTTACATATACTATGTCAACTTTAACATCCACCTACAAGTTGATAAAAATCAAGTTCACGATTTTATGTTTACCTTCCCTTATTTTACTTTTGCTGTACTTTGCTTTGTTATCAATAACCAAAATCCTTTTTGCAATTAAAATAATCATTTTGTCACAAGTCTGCTACTATAAGTAAATTTACAGAGAACGAGGAAAACTGTTCCACCGTAATACAGTTTAAACTAGTACGGGGAGCAGAGTGAATCAGTTCCGTGTAACAACCATAATAAGCACCGATACTTACCAAACAAAAATGTCACCTACCTTTACTGCTTATTTGTAACTTAGTGAATTGTGCAAGGTTGTTGTGTTAATTTGAGTAAATAAAAGTTTTTTTTTTTTTTTTTAAAGAGTGTCCGTGGAGTTTCTTGCCCGGTCTTCTCCATAGGAACCTACTACGCTTTGGAATGGGCAACTAGCTTCATCTTTCTGATTAACCGGCATTTCAAAAAGTGCCTGTAATTGGTTTATTTGAAATAAATGCTTTGAGTTTGAGGTCAGAGAAAACGCTGAATTTTAAAGATAATAATAGTGAATTTCAAATCAAATCAAATCAAATTAAATCATTTTTATTTGCATTAAAACATGGTATTACAGATGTTACATCAAAATTAGTGCTTACATGTTTTGCTATACATACATAGCATGCAAACTTGTCGGCATGCGTTACATCACATAATATTATAAAATTGTTGGAGCATATTTAGTCTCTATAAATTCTTTAATAGAATAGATATTTTGTATATTTAGCCATTTATATACTTTGTGCTTAAATGCTCTAGAAGTCAACATTTTTAAGCTGCTTGGTATATTATTATAAATACGTACACACATTGCTAAACAGTTCTTATTGTATTTTGTAGATCTAGGAAGGTCCTTTAGTACGAGTCTGAATGGATCTCTACGATTTCTTGGATTCACATCATTTGCAGTTCTAAATAAATCTTTGTTGTTTGCTACGAACATACATGTTTCATAAATGTAAAGTGAGGGTAGAGGCAACAAACCAAGGTTTTTAAATATCGGTTGACATGATTGATCAGGTTTCATGTCATACATTGCTCTTATGCATTTTTTTTGTGCTCCAAATGCTTTGTGTTGGTCTGTGCCATTTCCCCACATTACAAGTCCATATCGTAGTATTGATTGCACATGGGCATGATACGTCATTATAGCTGTTTTTAAATTGGTAATGTATTTTACTTGTCTTAACGCATACACAAATTGATTTAACCTTTTGGATACACTTTCTGTCTGTAATTTCCAATTTAAGTCTTCGTCTATGATTATTCCTAGGAATTTTGTATGTGTTACAGCCTTTATTTTAGGTATGTCAAGATTAATATTATGTCTTTTATTATTAGATTTATGAAATTTAATGAATACAGATTTGTCAAGATTTATTTTAAGTTCATTTATATGTAACCAATTAATTAATTTGTCTATTGTGTTGTTTATGTAATTTTCGTGGTCTTTAACTGTGTATTTTTTTTAATCTGTTGTTACTATTATTGAAATATCGTCTGCAAACAGTATACATTTATGGTTGGTAACTTCTACGATGTCATTAATGAACAATACGAATAAAATCGGTCCCAGTACGCTTCCTTGTGGAACGCCGCGAATGCATTGTTTATATTCAGACTTGTACGTTCTGAGTACCTTTTTTCCATCGATTTTCGATATCACAATACATTGCTGTCTGTTCCTGAGATATGACGATATCCATTGATATGCAGGCCCCCTTATCCCGTTCCTTTCTATCTTTTGTAACAATATGTCGTGTGAAACAAGGTCGAAGGCCTTAGACAGGTCAAAGAATAGCCCGGTGGTCAGGTGATTACCATTGATTTTGGTTAAAATTGAGTCTATGGTATCGTAGATTGCGAGAGTCGTTGATTTATGTTTTTGGAAACCATACTGTTCTTTCCGAATAATATTATATTTGTCACAAAAATTAACTATCCTTTTATACATGCACTTTTCATATATCTTTGATAAAATAGGTATAAGCGTTATTGGACGATAATTATTTACATCGCTTCGTTCTCCCTTTTTAAACAGCGGTTTAACTGTGGATAATTTTAATGCGTCTGGGAAAACGCCTTGTGCAAATGATAAATTAAGTAAGTATTCCAGTTATTTTGTCCGTGCATGCTTTTATGATTTTTGTATTGATTTCATCATAGCCTACCGAATTCGTATTTCTAAGAGACTTGTTTAACCTCGCATTCCAGCATTGGGTTAAGGAATATTGAGTTAGGTATTATCTTTTTACTACAGTTTCCATTTGTAAATTTCTGTGTTGTGTCATGTGTTCTATTAATATAATAATTATTAAAAGCGGAGGCTATTTCTGTGGGTCCTTAAAAACTTTCAGGTAAGTATAATTTTCTGCCTGTACATCACAATTACAAACTTAATCATGTAAAAATCATCATAGGTAATCATAATCATAATCATCATTTATTGCATTCAATGTAGTGTACAAGATGTTACAATAATATTTGTTTCATACATTGACCCTGTCAGGGCACAGCAATATATACATATGTTTGGCATGCTACAGTACATAATAAATGTAAATGAATGAAAGAAACCCACAGTGCAGAAAGACAATAATAAAAATTTTAACATAATGATAAAGTATTGGTAAACAGTTATTTGGTCATAATTTCCATTAATAGTTAAAAAAAAGTTAGACAATTAAAAATAATCAAATAATTATAACTATAATCATAAAATAACATAGGCAATGTCAACTAGAATAATAGTAGTAAGTCAACAATAGTCAGTGATGTATATAATAAGGATTTGAATGTCAAAATTTATCGATCGTTATCGTCCAAGAATTCCCTTAACAATAATAATAATCATAAAGCTTAATGTCAAACCAGAATAATAGTATTAATTCAAAAATTGTGAATGATATATTTATGTTATGAATTTTAATGTCAAAATTTACTTATCATTATCGTCAAAGAATTCCTTTAGAGTGTAGTATGATTTTAGTGTAAGGTGTCTTTGAAGGCTGGTTTTGAATTTATTTTCGTACTCTATGTCTTTAATTGAGTTTGGAAGCTTATTATATATTTTTACGCACATGGCTAAAGGTCCTGAATGGAACATACCTAATGTGGAGCTTGGTAGGGCTAATTCATTCTTGTTTTGTCGCCTATCACTGCGACTTTGTGGACGGAGGGTTCTAGTGAGTGGGAATAGTGATTGGTGTTTTCCACCTACACTACAAATTTACTTACTTCCAATATGTAGATGCCAGTTAGTGTAAGGACCTTATATTTAACAAAGAATGGCCTACAGCTTTCCGTGTTGTCTATATTGGCAAGAATTCGTAAACATTTTTTTTGTAGAATAAAGAGCCTTTGTTTGTCTACACTATTTCCCCACACCACTATTCCGTAATTTAACCAGGAGTATGCGTAGGCATAGTATGCTGTTAGAGCAGTTTTAAAATCGGTAGCTCTTTTAAGCTCTCCTAGGGCATATATAAAACTAGCAAGCTTATTTGCCACTGCATCTATATGAGCCTTCCAGTTTATATTGGTATCTATAGACAAACCCTACAGTTTAAACTCATTTATGCATTGTTTCTGTATATTATTATACGAGTAATTTATGTCCAATTTACGCTTTTGATATGGTCTAAATTGCATTATTTTTGTTTTGTCAAAGTTTAATTCTAAGTTATGATCTTTTAACCATGATATTATTTTCGAGAGCTTATCGTCTAGGTTTAAGTTTAAGTTTTCACCACTAGTGTATGGAAAAATTATAGAAATATCGTCAAGATACTTTGAGCGTCAATTTCTTTAGGTAGGTCATTAAAGAAATAATAAGCATCCTAAAACGCTGCCTTGAGGTATTGACATTGTTATTTTCACTTTATCAGATCTTACGCGTGTTATTCGGCCAGTGTGTTGATCCCTATGTTCAACCTCTACGAACTGTTCTCTATTTTGTAGGTACGACGAGAACCACTTGTATGCTGTACCTCTAACGCCTATTGCATATAACTTACTAAGTAGGATTTCGTATGAAACTCTGTCATAGGCTTTGCTCATATCCAGTAAAATCCCTACTGCGTACTTTTTGTTACTGATTATATTTAAAGCTTCCTGGATATACTTGAATATAGCTAAAGTTGTAGACCAATTTTTCCTGAACCCGTTTTGACTGTCGGTCGTCGAATATCTTATATCTTTCACAATATGAGTAAAGTCGCTTTGACATCGCAGTCTCCAATATTTTTGCGAAAGTAGGTAACAATGCTATCGGCCTATAATTACTGGTGTCAGTCTGGTCTCCTTTCTTGTAAATAGGTTTTACTACTGATACTTTTAGCAAGTCAGGGACCGAACCCTCATCCAAAGTATAAAGTAGCTACAAGATAACTAAAATATGAATTAACTTTGACCATGGTCATAGAAACTGTTCGAAGTGGCCAGTGTCATGTGTGTGTGTTGTGTCAGCCAAATAAACGATTTCTTAAACTTGTCGTGCCACACGTGCCACATTAAAAATATTGTCACTTTAATATTCTCTGATATTTTTTTAAATTTTATTTCATTTTATTTTCTTTCATATGTACGTAGCCCATGATTTCTCTGAGCGTTTTTCTCTAGGACCTTCAGAGTCTACCAACACTTGCTTAATAAGTAAAATTCACCCTGAATAATCTAATCCGTGCTTGTAATCGTGTTCTCCTTCCTACTCGTATCCTAACTACCTCATGTTATAACGAGGACATGCTGACTTCGTGGATTTGGATGTTGGCTTAATCAATTAAGCTACAACGGCTAAACGAATTTGGATGAAATTTGGCAGACGGGTAGCAGACGATGACGTGGACTACGACATAGGATTTGTTCATCCTGAATCTTGTACTTTAGCGTGGGATATTTTTTCTAAGTGATATTTTTTCGTTGTCTCTACGCGAGTGAAGTCGCGGGCAAAGCTAGTTTAAATAAAGATTATCCCTTTTGGAAACGGAAACCGAAATACTACTGGAGTACTGTTTCATTATGTAGATAAGATGTGGCGACCAATTGTGACGGTGATCGACAGTATGTCGTGCATCGGTTCACGGTAGGCAGGAAGCATCGATAGGTTGCACAAAAATGTCGACAAAAACTGCAAGCTGCGTTGTATTTGTTGATAGGTGCAAAAAATCCGTTGGAATTGAAATCCTAACTGCTCCTTTTCAAAAGTTATTCATATTTTTATATTTCAGATCGGGACAATTTGAAATAAATATCAAAAGTTATTTTCTAAATAGATATTTAAAAGTATTTTATACTCAATACATGGTATATTATATGTATATCAACATAATATAGCTATATTATATATATATAATAATTGCAATAAATGCCACTAGGTGGCGGAAGGGCAGTTAAGTGTTTCCCGCAATCAAAAAGTAAAGTTTAAACAATATAAGAGTTTTCTAGTTTTAAAAATCTCACTGATATATATCATATCAGCAGAAGAGTAAGTAATATAACAATATACAGTTTTCTTCATATTAATGTGCTATGTAGGCATTCTCAGTAGGAATTTAGTCATTCAACACAATGGATTTATCTGGAATATCTGCTCTCTATTGTTTGGACATAATTATGTTTATTATATTAATGAATATTTAGCTACAAACAAAAAAAAAACGACATTTAAACGATTTTAGTGAGCCTATTGTTAGAATGAGATTACTCATCGGCGCGTGTGTATATCATACAACTTAGTATTAAAGCTAGTTGGTCGTTGTGAAGCGAGCGTGACAGAATGCGTGCCGTTGCAGGGGTACCGCATGGAGTGCCCGCCGGGCTGCCCGGGCGCCGTGTACGAGCTCATGCGCGGCTGCTGGCAGTGGAGCGCTGCCGAGCGGCCTTCCTTCCGCGACATCCACCACGCGCTCGAGCACATGTTTCAGGATAACTCCATCACCGAGGGTAACTATAATTACGCTTGTAATTTTGACAGGTTAGGCAGAGGTGTTTCTATACTATATCAACATTTCGTCAGATATGTTTTCAAATCTAATGCCATCAATCGGGCACAAATCCATGCTTCGGGCATACTGAGAAATTCCAGATGGAAAAACCCAACAACACTTTGCCCGACCCGGGAATCAAACCTCATGCTCAGCAGTAATGCTTACGACCACTAGACCAACGAGGTAATCCTTAAATATGCCCTCGGAAGAGATATTTCTCCTAAAATATGTTCTATTATAACTGAAATATTATGTAATGGTTTTTATATTTTTTTATATGTAATGCACAGAGGTTGAGAAACAGCTGCAGGAGGGCGGCGCGTCGTGCCCGGGCGGCACCCCGCAGATGTCGCTGAAGAAAGCGGGCCCCGGGGGCGCGGGTGGCGGCGCAGGGGGTGGAAGCGCGAGCGACGCGCGCGCCGTGCAGATGCGCCGCCCCACCAACCGGCGCGGCAAACAGGCACCCACGCCGCCCAAGCGCACCAGGTGACCACCACGCACTATACTTTGCACCACCACGCCACGCGCCCATTCAAGATCAACAATAGTGTTATCTTTCCAACAGATAAACCTCACCTTACCCTTTTTCGCTATTCCTCAATTCGCTCCGTGGCAGTTTACAGTCACGCGTACTTCATTGAAATAAATGAAGTACGCGCGACTGTAAACTGCTGCTTGTTAGTGCTACTATGACGTGGACACACGACAGGTTCGTTAAAGGCCCATGAGTTAATGTTCCATTACAGCTTCTGCTGTTATATGAATACCTACTTTATAAAACATAATTTGCTGACAGACAACGCACAGCCTAAACCGCGAGGTATACAAGCGTGGCACAAGAGTTCATAAGGAAAGATTTAAGATAAGTCGTCCTCTAAAAGCTCAGTTTCATTAGTCGATTATTCGGTCGATATACAGCATGCGGAGACTACCCACAGGCGGGGTAGTGACTAATGACAACCATAACTCAATAACGCGGTCGGTACACAGACTGCGGGGATTCCCCGTAGCGGGCATAGCGATCATGAAATTTATCGGTTGGCAAAAAGCGTAGGTTTGCTTACCCTCGCGTAAAACGCGAGGGTAAGCAAACTTAAAAATGGGATTAAACACAGGAGGACCTGCTGCAGCGTCAATGGTACATTTTTTACTTAAACAAAACAGATTTGTTTACCACCTCGAACTGTAATTAGGTATATAATTAGAGTTTAAAGGTTGCGTACCTCAAAAAAAAAACCGGACCCCTTATAGGATCACTCGTGTCTGTCTGTATGTCCATCTACCACAGCCAATTTTCTGGACGTATAACGTAAATAAATAAATTTCGAATAAGGGGGTCAGTTTAATATAATTTTAAAATATTTTTTTTAATGTTAATTAAGAGAAAAAAATCGTTTACAAATAAACATTTTCTTTCTTTTTTTTATTAAGAAAGTTAATGAAATTTGACCATCCCCCCTTATCTCCGAAACTACTACTGAGCCTAAAATTCTGAAACAAATATAGAGAATGGTTCTTTACTCATAGATTACAAAAAAACCTGTAAGAAGACTGTGGTCTAAAAATAACATGGTTAATCTCTCAGTATTGTGCGTACAAACTTACATTTGCCGTTGGAATATATGACAGAACATGTTTTTCAACTACAATGTTAAGTTGTTTCTTGTGATAAATTCATACCAACTACGGAACCCTTCATTGTGGGTGGTCCGACACGCACTTAGCCGGTTTTTTTTTTCCATAAAATCGTTAAAAACGCTCATTACATGCATTTATGACATTGAAGACCATAACTGGTATTGAATCAATTGAGTGCATTATCAAAAGATTTCTTTTTATTACGTTTATTTTTCGTGATTCCGGATATGTAGATTTTATAAAAAAATCAACCATTTTAAAAGATCCAGCGATCCAGTTACTAGTTTTTTGGTATACTACGATTATCAGACATACAGGGGGTCAAAAAAATCTATCTGCTTTAAAAACTTCTATTTACTTTGTCATGTAATGTCATTGCGTTTGTGGTTCTAAACTATCTAAGATTCTAAATTCAATTAGAGAAGTGATATGGCGAATGGTGTAAGTGAGTGTAATGTTGCAGCTTGCTGTCCTCGTGCAGCTCGTTCCGCGAGTCGCAGTACGCGGCCGACGAGCACGGCGCCGACGACCAGCTGGCAGCGCTCAACGGTTAGTTGCACACCCTGATACACCCAGCCATACCAATCATCAAAGAACAGACTTGAACAAATTAGATTTCTTTGAGACGTTGTGACGCCGCGTGACAGTCCAGCCAGACAGTAGTTAGTGCAGTCGCCGCCACACGCGCGCGTGTGGTCCCTCTATTGCTTCTAGGCCCACCAGCACACGGCCCACGGGGCTGGCTCTATTTTCCCGACTGCGGTGAGCTAAAAAAAATCAAAATGGCTGATTTTAAGCGCCAAACAAATGGTAAAAAAAAACATGTGGAATATTGCGCGAGTGGCAGTGCATGTATCCAAATTATAAAAAAATCTAAATGGCTGGTTTTTGGCACTAAAATGTGTTTAAAAAAAATTTCTCCCAAACCTATCGAATGGGATATCAAAATGAAGGGTTTTAAAAGGTGATTACAAAAATGTTGACGAATTATATGTTAAAACATAATTCCGAATGAGAAATGGTAAAAAAAAAGATCCGAACAAAAAGTCTAAAATAAAAAATATAAATTTAAGAATCAAAAACCCGATTGCGTAAAAAGTGAACTTTAAAAGATGCAAACAAGATGACCTATTTCTGTCTTCAAAACAATCTCATACAGTCAGAAGCAATAGGGCTTTATTGTTAAACTTGAGAAGAGTGAGAGTCTGATTCGTGCACAGAGGCACGAATCAGACTCTCACTTGACCGATTTTGTATTGTTATGAAGGATTCCACGTGCATTGGGAAAAAGGGACATTTTGCGACTGAGCCCATTATTCTAAGGTCGCCGTCTTTAACTATAAACAAAAGAGTGGTTGTGTGTCAAATGCATGGTAGTGTGTGTAATGGTTTTTAGGGTTCCGTAGTAAACAAGGAACCCTTATAGTTTCGCCATGTCCGTCTGTCTGTCCGCGGGTTAGCTCAGAGACGATTAATACTAGAAAGCTGTAATTTGGCATATGTATACATATTAATCATGCCGACAAAGTGTAAAAAAAATTCAAGAAAAATAATTTTTTTTAGGGTACGTCCCCTGCACGTAAAGTGATGTTTTTTTTTTTCTCTTCTACCCCTAGTTGTGGATATCGTTAGAAAAGTCGTTCAAAAATATTGAGAGTTTGTCTATACCATTTTTGGATTCAGGGATCCGTTGGTGAAATATTAAGCTTATAACTGAATTTTTTTGTTAGAGTCAAGTGTCCCCCCCCCCTGCCAGCTAAATGGTTGTACTTGGATTTGTGAAAAAATTCACAGCAGTAGTATATATAACGAAATTAAAAGGAAAACTATCAGAGCTAAGTAGACTGTACTGGTTAACGAGTAATAATCAACCAACTTAAATTTGTAGTTTGAAAAGCGTGATCTCCCATACATTCCGTATGGGAGAACATGTTTTTCAACTACAATGTTAAGTTTGTTCTTGAGATAAATTCATCCCAACTACGGAACCCTTCATTGTGCGTGGTCCGACACGCACTTGGCCGGTTTTTTTTTAATGAATTTATTTCTAAAGCATATAATTAAAAAAAAATATATCTTTCTGCACTCCTCCAGAACTTTAACTGCCAAATTTCATACTCCTCCGTCCGTGTAATTTTCTTAAAAGGGGGTACTTAGTTTTTGCTTCACGTATATGGATTAGGTACACCTGACATAGGAGAATGAGCACTGAACTTTGGATTTCTACCCTGAAGTCATGAGAAATATACCAATAGAAAGAGATTTTCAAGGGGAACTTTTCCTACTATCACTACTTTTGCCAATTGTTAGTCATTTCGGAATTAATGTTCTAAATAGGTGTGACTACTTGGGCACCGAAGTTAAGGATTTTTTTGGCGTCCAATAGCTATAAGATAAACACCAATGGACAGAGCTTTTCAAGGAGTACCTTAGCTACTAACCCGACTTTTGCTAATTGTTAGCCAGTTCAGAGTAAATGACCTAAATAGGTAACTACTCGGGGACTTAAGTTAAGGATTTTTTTTACGTGCCGACCAGCTATGCGATATACACCAATGGAAAGAGCTTTTTAAGGAGAACCTTTGCTACTACGACTCTTAGAATTGTTAGTCAATTCGGAGTTAATCTTGCGACAATATAAGAAGCCCGATTTAACACCTATCAAAATACTTAGCCTAGTGATGAGGAAAAAAAATCGGTTGCTTTAAAAACCGATTCTCGAGACATATCGATTTATCATTCTTAGTGTTTGTAATCGATAATTAATCTACATTGCTTAAAACTGATTTTTGAGGTTTATCGTTTTATTACACGTATCATCATCATCAGGTAAATAAATAAATTCACTAAATTTGTAACATTTTTATTCACTTTCGCCACTGGATGATCCAGAAAAGTGATCATCAGTTGAACTGTTTTCGTCGGTTACCCTTATAATAAATTCATTTTCAATCGTATAGTCAAAATGTACGTCTCTTCCTAAGTCTTCCATTATAATTTTCTTTCGATCGAATTTCTTTTTATATGTAATTAAACGTTTTTCTCTTTTCTAAATGTAATGTTTGTAAAAGTACCTATCGATTTTTCAGAATATCGATTTTATTCGGTCCAAAAACGACTTAAAACGGTCACAACACTAAAGCAACCAGTGCCGGATTAGCCCATAAGCAATTGCTTAGGATATCGTGTCTCGGGGGGCACCGTAAACAGCTCCGAAAAAATATTTGCTGGCACATGAAAGGCTGTTTGAAAACCCGCGCGTTTTGTCGGCGGGACCTGTTGTTAAAAGTATATAATGGGGATGCACTAAGGTAGCCCGCGAAATTCAAATTTCTTTCACTTTTTGCAAATTGCAGTTCAGTGTCAGGTTGTATGTTGATTAAAATATGATTCGCGAGTGTAACAAATATAATTATAATCATTAGAATCGGCAATACAACTCCTTAAGTTAGCATAACCCTCAAATGTCATGATTTCATGAAATAATCATTCAATAGGATTACATGAACTTAGAGAGTTGTATTGATGATTTTTATGATAATAATTCTATGAATAAACATTTGATACAGTCGCGAATCATATTTAGATCAACATACAACCTGACACTGATCTGCAAATTCCAAAAAACGTAAGAAATTTTGAATTTCGCGGGCTACCCTGACGCTTTCGCCTTAATATATAAAAATTCAAAAAGAACGACGGTGCGGCACGATGAGCTCGATGCTTTATCAATATTATATATGTCGTAGCCATATCATAGAATTGATCATTGCATGAAGTGTTCCACTTCGACCATTTGTTCTTATAATGGTTATGTTTAATAAAATGGCCAGCTAAAATTGATAGTATCGTTTAAAAGTCAACGTTAAATGATAAATTTCAGTCGAAGTTTGGCCATATCATTAATGTAAGGTACGTATCCATGGTTTAAAAGGTGTGGTAAAAATTGCTAAGTAGCTGCGACCAACTTGGAAGTATCGCTCGCCGGCCGCTGCCGAGGCACCGTTCGCTTGTGGCACCCTAATCAAATAGGTTAGGTTAGAACTGTGACCAACCGCTCGCGAGCCGAGCGAGCGAAGCTAACGGTGCCAAACGCGATACGGTATATGGTGAAAAACGCTACTAAAATAGTTTGAAAACGCGTCTGCCACTTGCGTTGGCGACATGTCACCAAAGGTAGCCTACTCATTATTTTCTCTGTTACTTTTCACATAGGCCCAGAAAGTTTTGGGGTCACATCTGATATTTGACTGAATACGATTAGTGTAAATAGCAAAATCTGCATCTGTACTTCTCATTAATAAGCGCCTATAATAGGTAAAAAATGCATAATGCAATTGGTCATTATTATTCTGCTTGTAGAGTTTGTTATAATGGCTTATAAGGTTCTTTAATTCAATAGAAACAGACGTAAATCATTTGGGGTAATTCAGTCGCAATGGTTTTATCTTTTTGAAAGGGACGGTTTGAGAAAAGTATTGTTAATTAACTCATAAAAGGTCTCAACAGCAACGTTAACATCATCGCTTGAATACACGGGCTCGCAGTCTGTACCAGCTAGTTCAGAGTATAACACTAAAAAGTCTGCCTTACGGAAGTAACGCTCTAAAGTTTTACTTGTGGTTGAGTAATTAGGGTAGTAGGTATTATTGATGTTTAATAATAATAATATCTCTACGTTGAAGTCGTGGTGGGGCTTGCGCGCTCCAAACTCTAGGTCTGTGCCGGTAGGGTTTACTTTGCCGGAACAGGTCTAGGATGAGGAGTCAGACCAAGAGAGATACAGAAACCCGCAGTGCCTTTATTGGCCGGCTGGACTGAACACTGACGAGGAACAGAGCTCCCACCTCATTCTTGCCTTAATTGGCCGGCCTAAGTGGAAATTCGCAAGAGCAAATGTGCTCGGAGGAAGGAAGTATTTCAGTAAGTGCTCGTAGGGATCTTGACCATCTTCCGGGCTCTGGGATTGTTCTGAAAGCCGTGGAATACCTCTCCACTCCTCAAGCACCTCAGGACATGTTGCCCCCTTGTCGCTACGTCACTATGTGCTAGCGACAGTTTTCAGGGGCCCTTTATTGAGTGTGCAAGTCACCCCCTGCCATTTTATACATACAAAACCGTGTGCATATAAAACATTGATCAGGCAGGTGCCATAGTCCTTCTATAAAAAGAAAGAAGAAAAAGAAAGAAAATACGTTTATTTGCGGTACACATGACGCAAAGAAAGAACAAAACACAAAAATAAACAATTTGGGGGAAAATATGCGTCACATCCACGCAAAACGGCCATCGCTCAGCTTAATGCTGCGACCCTATGCGAGACAGGGCCCCAACGCTGGTTTTCAGCGACAGCCGGCGTTGACGTGATGACGTCAACCGGTGCAGCATATAGTGAAATAACAAAATAAGACAAAAATAAAATGAATAAATACAATACTTAGTTATAAATGTTTATATAAAATATAAACAGTTCCAGTTCTATAGTTCCAGGTCACCAATCAACTTAAGCCACCCAAACCCATAGTCCAATATCTTTGTTTCCATATCCTGCAATAGTCCTACACCAACCGGGGGTTGTCCTTGGGTGCACTTGCATAGTATATACAGGGGTAATCGTCGGTTGGTGCCTCATTTAATTAAAAACGTCTAACGGGCCTCTGCGAGTTGGCTTTGGCCCCTCGTACGCCTTCTAAAAGTCCGGGACTCCAGGGTCCCGAGAAATGTCTAGAGACGTAAAAATAATAATAATTGCTTTATTTTCAGGCAACTAAGGCCCATAGACAAAATACACAAATTAATCATAGATAATAATAAACTAATACATAATTTAAAAAAAACATCACTGCAAAATCTAGTTAGTACGTTGGGTTGGCGACGTATTATTGCGCTGAGTCGTGGTGTCATGTAGCCTTCCGCGAAAACGCTGATACACGACACCCGTCGGCCAAAATTACTCCTTCATGAAATTCTCCAGGTGATGAGTCGGAACCCGCACCACAAAAGATTTGAAGTTAATCCTATGGAGCGACTCCAACTTCTCGACTCTCAAGGTGAACTTTATCTTCATCCTGATATACTCCACGACCTCCTCTACCTTCGTGGTGTGATGTAGACGTGACACGTACAGCTGCGTCGTTGGAATAGCGGGACGCAGCAACATGTCTGGACCAGTCATTGCGGTACCGCACTGATTGCGACAAGCAGGCTTCTTCTTGTTCTTCTTCTGCACGTGAGTGAAGCCTTCTTCATCGGCCTGTCCTTGGCTCGTTACCGGCGGCAACGAGCTTCGAACTGCTTCGGAGGGCCGCTGAGCACCCTTCGTATTATTTGGTTGCCGCTGATGATTTGCATTTTTTATTTTGTTTGATGGTTTTTCAAAGTTCAAAGTCATCACGTATGGTTACACTAGCGGAATGAAGGTTAAAATCTCCTAATACAATCAGAGGTAGTTTGTTAATTTCATACATAATCTTTCTTATACAGCTAAAAAAAGAATAATATCTAGCATCAGGTACATTAGGTGCTAAGTAAACAATACAGCAAAGAAAGCGTAATCGACCTTTGGTAACTATTGCACATATAATTTCGTCGCACTGTTCAGACTTACAGTCCAAACGTGTGAGTGAGTAGTGCGCGCGGCCAGCAGCACGCCCCGCCGCCGCGCCCCACTCGGTCACACCGCATCACGGCGTATTCTCGCGGGAACACCTCAGAGTCAAACACGCTGTCATCGAGCCCAGTTTCTGTTAAGGCTAATAAATGACTTGGGAAGGTGTATAGTAAATTCTTGGTTTCTGAACGACTTGACTTTAATCCCCGGACATTCTGGTAGAAAATCATTTATCCAGCTTTTTAGTTTTTCTCACGAAAAAACGATTCTCTGGATTCACTGGGTTCGGTCTTTTTCGCATTGCGGTAGGTGAACCGTTCTTGGAGTGATGTATTTGTTGGCCAATGGTTGGGTGACATATAGAAGTCAAATAATGGGTCTTCCAATATGAAACAGTTATGTCTGGAGTGCTCAGGATCAGGCTTTTTTATGGAGGAAGTCATGATGTTTGGGTGTTTATTGTTTAGGTAAGAACGAATGCTCTCCACAGATACGTCTGGATGGAAATTCCAGGCATGAATGTACTTGACAGTATATTTGTAATCAGTAATCACGTTCTCGAAAACGGGTCTAACGATTTCGATGAAAGTTGCAATATACGGGGGCGAAAAATCGATCTAGCTAGGTCTCATTTCTGGGACAATTTGTTTTCTCTCCTATCCTCTAATTAAATTGGGAGCATACCCTTTCATACGAAAAAGGATTTTTTAAATCGGTCCACAATTGACAGAGAAATCGGCGGACATATATAAAAAAAAAACAAAAAACATTGATACGCGACGAAAATATAAAATAGTAGCTTATGAAACTGATGCATAATGAGAGATATTAAAATACGAGTGTGTATTAAAATACGAGTGGATATAAACCGAACCGCAGGCGAGGTTTTTAATAGTACACGAGTGTTTTAATACCTAGCTATGTGCAGTATCCTTACTTTATCTACTCTCATACATTGAGATTGAATATACTAAATGAAAGTTCAAAGTTAAACATCAAGAATAAAAAAATCCCACGAAATTCAGTACAACCAAACGTATGAATGGCCCTGCTAACGTTCTAAAAGAAAAAAAATATCTACTCTCTTAACGTAATATTTGAATTATAAACTTCAAAACTAGTTTATATTGACATACCTACTTTATAAACACAATACCGAAATTTAAAAATAGAATCATATTATAACACTTTTTCTCTAAGAAAATAATGTTATAAAACATTTTTTTTTCTATTACGATACATGGCAAATCCAAGAAGTTAATATCACCAAGGAGTTTCCATCAACTTTTGTATTGGAACGTTAGCGGGGACAGCAACACCGCTCTAGCGCATGCGCGGGGATGTGCTGCGTGCAGGCGCCATTCATACGTGACGTTGTTCTGAATTTCGTGGGATTTTTTTATTCTTAATCTTTTACTTAGATGTTTTATTTAATAGGTTCAGTCCCAATTTATGAGAGTAGATAAAGTAGTGTATGAAACTGCACATAACTCATTATGGAAAAGTGTTATAATATGATTCAATTTTAAATTTTGGTATTGTTTTAATAAAGTATGTCAATATAAACTCGTTTTGAAGTTTATAATTCGAATATTACGATATGAGAATAGATAAAAGTCTATTTTTTGTGTGGTACTTTGTTTGATTTTTTGTATGCCCAACAAAAACGAAGCGACATCAACGCCTTACCTGCGGATAATTTAGCTATTTTACGATATGATAACTAATGTTCGGCCATATCATAAAGTAGTCATGCGTTTAATTGCTCATATTGTCAAACCTTGAGTATTCAATGATCTGACCAGACCACATTATAATGTGACCAGCAGGCGATGTTCTGTCTGCGATGTTTCAGGAGATACAACCATTTCATGAAATGGTCGAACACTTCATGAAATGATAAATTCTAAAATATGTACCCTAATTGTGTAATACACGATCAATCTAAATCTGAATCGTTTTGAAACATATTGCTAGTGCATTTATTCGTAAGTTCAAAAAAAAATCTGCTTAACAACGTAAATAACGCAATGAATATGGTTAAACTGACAAAATGAAACAGATTAGTCGTAATCGTTTACGAAAATGTGTTGCGTAATTAGATAGCGGACCCCGACACGAGGCAGTTATGCTTAAAACGTTGAACTATCCGTTAATTTAATGAATGTAAAAGTCGTAAGTCAACCTAAATAAATAAATAAAAAATGCTATTGTAATACCTAATCCACGTGTCTCTTTTGTGTTTCGTACATATTCTATTAGTGCTTAATATATCTCGTTGTTATAAATACATTTTTTTTCAAAGACCTACACTAGTTACTAGTGGATAGCCCCGCCCACAAGCGTGGATTGCTTAGGGCATCAAGTAGTCTTAATCCGTTGCTAACAAGGAACGAACCCAAAGACAAAGACATGACATTGTAATAACGTCCTGTTACAATATTAATTAACTATTAATTCGTGTTTTTGAGTGCGTTTTTCCAATATAAAGTGCAACTTGGTGCTTACGAATGATACTCATTGTTAAAGTGTATGGATAACATAGTAATTAATTAGGATAATGAATTAGATATTTCGATTTCTTACGTAGAAAGTTCATACAAAGTTATCGCGGCATGTATAATGAGAAACGTGAAGTCGGGCGTCTTAGATTGTGACCTAAATATGTGACTTCTCTGGCACCGAAGTTTAAGAATTTTCTTGACGCCCATTAGCAATAAGTAATATTATATCAACGGGAACATTTGTTACTAAAACGGCTATTTAATTACTTATAAAAATATTTCTAAATCTTTCTTAAAACGTCCATAATTTTTTTCGATAACCTATAGACTTAAAGACATTAACTACCTCTATTTGGCTGCATGTCGTAATTATTCCTCCCCAAGTTCATCGATAGCAGGGATCGAATGCCGGAAGCCGCGTTTCAATACAAAACACGTCCTTAGGGATTCTATTGTTATATAAAAATGCATCTAAGACCTAAATCGTGACTTTAAACCGCATTAGGCTGCGCATCGATATTACATACGCAGTACTTAGTGGCTGGATACAATCCTACGACGACTATTGTATAGCCCAGTGGCCCAGTGGCGTGGCTACCAAAGGCCTAGACGGGGCCGTGCCCTCGGGCCCCTAAGCTCAGGGGGGCCTCACACCCTGACCAGCAAACCTCGTATTGAACTAGCTAAAAATTCTCTCATCATCGGAATGTAAATAAAATAGTTAGGCAACACGACTTTAATCATGGCAACTCATTTGGAAGAATACAGGGGAATTCGCAACAAGTTTCGACTTCTGTTCGAAAGTGGAGAATTCCCCTGTATTCTTTCTCTTTTTTGTGCAGTGCAGCCTGTAAAGTCAATTTGAAAGAATCACCGTCACATTTAGCGGGTTAAGGAAATAAGGAAAAGGTCTATAAAAATGATCCGTTAAATAAATTAAAACTTTATTACTGGTACTCGTATAACAATCAAGTTAATGTTGTAAGGTGGGCGAACGTTGTGTCCGATGCGTAAAGGTTGGAGTGTGGTGTGACAGGGTGGTTTAACATTCCCTCGACTCTTTAACTTGTACATCGATGAGTTGATTGAGGGTCTCAGTAACACTGCAGTCGGCTGCACTATTGATGGCACCACTATTAACAACTTGAGCTATGCAGATGATATGGTGTTGCTGAGTCCTTCAATTAGCGGTTTTCGAAACTTGTTAGGAGATATGAGGAGTACGTCGTGGCTCATGGGTTCAGGTACAATGCGAACAAAAGCGAGTTTTTGGTATTCCTACCCCAGAATTGTAAAGTCGACACCGTCCCATCGGTTACACTAAATAGTGTGCCGCTTAACAGAGCGACGCAGGTTAAGTACTTGGGTCACTGGGTTTGTTTGTTTATTTATTCCTGAACAATAAATTGTATTTGAAATTACATAGTATAGAAAATAAAATAAAATGACATAAGGGAAAAACACGTTAAATATTACAACAATGCATAAATACAACATTTAAAGGAATTTCGTTACAGATCTTCAACAGCATAAATACACTTATTCTACAGGAAGCTTTTAATTTGATTTTTAAAAGAGCTTGAGTAGATAGCGCAATTTATATCTAGAGGCAACTTATTAAATAATATAACCGATTGAAATCTGGGACTGTGCTTCACAATATTCAAATTAGGCTGTACCTTTTAACGTTTAATGTCTTGTCTACGTGTGCCTTCTGTAATCTGCCGTTCTTCTGCTGTCTAATATTCATGTATATATATGGCCATGTTACTAAGAAGTACAAAAACATAAATGCTCGGCACTGTAAGTATATTCAGATTTATAAAATGTTCACGGCAACTCTCTCTTTGCGGGATACGGACTAATGTGCAAATTGCGCGTTTTTGTAACACAAAAGCTCTTTTGATATTATATTCATAATTTTTTCCCCAAAACATTATGCTATTTCTAATTTTTGATTTTACCAACGAGAAATATACCATTTTCAATTGCTCAATGCTAATTTCTGTTCTAAGTGCTCTTAAAGCATAACATGCGGAACATACCGATGCATTTAATTCGGTTTTTCAATTTAACTGTTCGTCTATATGTATTCCCAGGAATCTAACTTCCTTGACGAAGACAATTTTGGCGTCATTCAAAACAACCTCTAAAACGTCTTTATTACGGGCTGTCGTTCTAAATAATAGTATATTGGTATTTGCAGTGTTGATTAACAATTTTTTCATATTGAACCACACGTGAAATGCTTGTAATGCTGCATTTACAATCTCTGTTAATTTATCTATGTCATTTGCTGCTACTATGGCATTAGTGTCATCTGCGAAAATTACTATATCAATGTCAGGAAAAAGTGTGTTCATGTAATTAATTAAGTAATTAATAAATAAAACATTTTCTAATATAAATCCTTGAGGGACGCCCGTAGTCCTCATTACTGTTGCTGATTTGTAAACCTTTTTATAGCCATTTTGTATTTTTTCAATCAATTTCTACGAAAAAAAAATCTGTTTTTGAGATATGAAGAGAATAATTTCAAGGCCTTACCTCTTATCCCATAATGCGTCAATTTTGTAAGAAGTAATTCGTGGTCTATAGTGTCAAACGCGGAACTTAAGTCAAGAAAAATTCCGGCTGCTCTCATTTTATTATTTATTTTTCCTATTACGTCATCAAGTAAAGTATACATATATGGCGTCGGAAGTGCCAACACCTTTTTGATAACCGAACTGTCTTTGGTTTAAAACTCTATTTACACGCCAGTGAGCTAAAAGTCGTTTTTTTATGATCGTTTCAAATATTTTGGACAGGACTAGCAAGGAAGTAGGCCTGTAGTTTTTAGGATATGTTATACTGTCTGTTTTGTAGACAGGTATTACTTTGGCTACTTAAAACTGGTCCGGGAAAATAGATTCCTCAACGCACTTATTATAAAAATCACACATAGGCTCAGCTAGTATAATAAATAATAATAATAATAATAATCGTTTATTTCGAGCAACAAGACTCATAAGTGTTAGTAACAAAATTCTTACAACCTATGTTAGTAATTAATACACTTACAAAAAAAACAAAACAACAAAACTTACTTAACTTACTTAATTTAAGTATTTACCGCCCTCTGGGGCCCCGGGCACACGCACTTGTGCTTGAACCCAGTGTCCCAGTAGGGGGCTGTCCAGCTTGTGGCTTAGCACGTTCAGGATGGTGTTGGCGCTCCCACGCGTGCGGAACATCAGCGAAGCGATGCGGCGCCGCAGCACAGTGTGAAAGCCGTCTGTGTGCGCTTGCGCAAACATCGCAGACGCACTACAGTAGCGTGGGAGCCCCACCAGCACCCTGAACGCGTTATTATATTGTATTCGGAGAGCGTTGATGGCCCGCTGCGTGTAGTTGACCCACAGATTGCAGGTGTAGAGAGTTTGGCAGAATGCTTTAAACAGAGTGATCTTCACCTCTAGACTACACCTCGCAAATCTGCGTGCCAACATGTTACAGCGGACCGCCATCGCTCTCTCTCTTTCTATGTCCCCATCGTCTTTTAGATCCTCGGTAACCACATGGCCGAGGTATTTAAACTCACTCACTTTTCGAAGAGCGACACCATTAAGCAGCACAGGTGCCACATCCCCGAGTTTACGACCCCTGGCTTGAAATACTAAGAGCTCGCTTTTCTGTACATTATAAAGGAGACCGTGTACCCTCGCATACTCCTCACATACGCCTATCAGCTTTCTGAGCGCGGCTATTGATGGGCTGAGCAACACCATATCATCTGCATAACTAATACTGTTAATACAGTGACCATCGATCGAGCACCCTACTCCAATGTCGCTCAGCTCACCAATCAGGCCGTTCACATACAAGTTGAAGAGTGAAGGAGATGTTAATCCCCCCTGTCTCACTCCGCACTCCAACCTGTACTCGTCAGAAAGTTCGCCGTGCCATTTGACCTGGTTAGTTTGGTGGTCATACCAATATTTAAAAATATTAATTAACTCACCCGGCACACCTGTATCCTTCAATTTACGCCAGAGAATATCATACCTAACCAGGTCAAATGCCCTGGAGAGATCAAGAAAGGCTGCATACACAGGCGTGCTCCTATCTGTGTAATACCTGACAGTCTGCTTGAGAGACATAACCGCACATTCTGTCGACAGTCCTGGTCTAAAACCGAACTGTGCATCGTTTAAATTTAGGTGTTCTTTAAGCTGTCTCTCAAGCAGGCTATCAAGCACCTTAGATGTGGTTGTAGCTAATGATATCGGGCGGTAGTTGCACTTGTCGGAATTATCTCCAGTCTTGTTTTTAATTATAGGCACTACCACCGTCTTCATCATTTCATTTGGCAGATAGGAATGCCTAATACATAGCGTAAACAATAGTCCCAAGAGCCTCTGGAGGTGTGGCCCCGCATGCTGAAAATGTTCGATGCTAAGGCCGTCGTGTCCGGGAGACTTCCCTCGAGTCATGCCCTTTATTATTAGAGCAACTTGTTTTGCTGTGACACGCTCGGGCACCGCTGACACGACAACCCCCGCATCCACGGTCTGCTCACCTTTCAGCGGAGACTCCACTTGAAAGTGACATCTAAACATATTAGCAATCTCTTTTGGTTCACTTATGTCGTTGACACTCAACGGGACGCTAGGTTTTGGGTTCAACTTTTTTGTTTGCTGCCAAAATCCTTTAAAATCTTTATTTTTGTGTTTTGTAGCTAAAATATTCATTTTTATTAATTCTTGGTTATTCTGACAATAACGTAATCTGCTTTTGAATTTGTTTTTAGATTCATACATTTCACTATAAATGTTCCCACTGTTAGGTCGACCATACCACACCCAGGTTAAAAACCTCTGCCTAGCGTCCCCGTGAGCATCACGAACATACTTGTTCCAGCCGACAATATGACAATATGATATGTATAGATATATGTTCCTTAATTACGGATATTGGGATCTCATCATAACCACAAGAATACTTGTCTTGTTCTCCATACTTTTGACTATGGTTGAGACTTCATTCGGAGTGACAGAAGCAATTGTCATTAAGCTATTTTCTTCGATTGTAGACTTGTAAAACTGCTGTATTTTGGTCTCTTTCTACTGCCCTAGCGATACATTTGTAGTCTAACTGTTTTGCTAAAATGTCAGATATTGCCTCTGGATCCACTACAATTTGATCTGACTTTGAGACGAATTTCCGGTTGTTTCGTTATCTCCTTATTAGTACATTTTCTCACTAAGGTCCGGCGTTTCAAAATGTGCAAAAGATGTAAACAATAATGGCCGCTCGAAATTATCTATGATTAGTGATGCGGTCTTATAACTCTTAAGTTTTGGTGCTATTGATATTACGATTTTTTTAAGTGATCCATCAGACATTTTTATATTGAGTAACTTTCAAATCAAAAACAATTTTTATTGTATTTTTTTTTGTGTTTTTGTTTTTTTTGCTCCTGTAAATTTGTGAGTCCTACGCGGTGGCTCATGGACTCAAATACAACGCGAAAAAGAGTTAATTAATGATTTTCAGGCCGGACAACAAGCGATACTCATTCGTTCCAAATTTCACTCTAAGTGGTACAGCTCTAAACAAAGTCGAGCAATTTAAGTATTTGGGCCACTGGGTCACCGAGGACCTTAAGGACAGTGTGGATATCGAAAGGGAGCGCAGAGCGCTGTCTGTCCGATGCAACATGTTGGCCCGCAGGTTTTCACGGTGCACGGGGACTGTCAATGTTGCGCTTTTTAAAGCGTACTGTCAGTCCTTTTACACATGCAGCCTGTGGGTTAACTATACACAGCGGACATACAGTGATCTGCGCGTTCAATACAATAACGCGTTCCGGGTGCTGGTGGGGCTGCCGCGCTACTGTAGCGCCTCCGCGATGTTCGCGGCGGCTGAAACAGACGGCTTTGCGGCCATCATGCGCAAACGGTGCGCATCTATCATGCTGCGCACGCGCGACAGTCCCAACACCATCCTGCGCGCGCTGGTGGACCGGTGGGACTCTCCGATACTGGCTCGCTGGATACGGCTTCACGCAGTCGTTCGGGAAGTCCACCCGGACCTGCCATTAGTGTTATTATTTCATTACTAACATTAGTTTGTAAGCTAAAAAATTTTACTAACAAATATGGATGTAATCTTAGGATGAATTTGAAATAAATTGTTTATTATTATTTTTCCTTTATTTCATTTAAAATACTTATAAATTAAATTTCTAAATATTTCTTAAAAAAATATATAAAAAACATTATTATTTAAATTTCTTTGACATATCTCGGGACCCTGGGGTCCCGGACCTTTGGAAGGCGTACGAGGAGCCGAAGCCAACTCGCAGAGGCCCGTTAGGCGTTTTTAATGAAATGAGGCACCAACCGACGATTATCCCTGTATGTACTATGCAAGTGCACCCAAGGACAACCCCCGATTGGTGCAGGACTATTGCAGAGTATGGAAACAAAGATATTGGACTATGGGTTTGGGTGGCTAAAGTTGACTCGTGACCTGGAACTATGTAAGGACTATGGCCCCTGCCTGATCAATGTTTTATATGTACACGGATAAAATGGCAGGGGGTGACTTGCACACTCAATAATGGGCCCCCGAAAACTGTCGCTAGCACATAGTGACGTAGCGACAAGGGGCAACATGTCCTGAGGTGCTTGAGGAGTGGAGAGGTATTCCACGGCTTTCAGAACAATCCCAGAGCCCGGAAGATGGTCAAGATCCCTACGAGCACTAACTGAAATACTTCCTTCCTCCGAGCACGTTTGCTCTTGCGAATCTCCACTCAAGCCGGCCAATTAAGGCAAGAATGAGGTGGGAGCTCTGTTCCTCGTCAGTGTTCACTCCAGCCGGCCAATAAAGGCAAGCCAGAGATGAGGAACAAGATTTCTCCCGGGAGATAGGGTCCGTGGGGTCGCTACTGCCCAACAGCTCGCCACATGCTGCCCTGCGGGTTTCTGTATCTCTCTTGGTCTGACTCCTCATCCTAGACCTGTTCCGGCAAAGTAAACTCTTCCGGCACAGACTTAGAGTTTGGAGCGCGCAAGCTCCACCACGACGTCAACGTAGAGATACGGCGGTGGGGTTATTATTATTTTGTTTAAAAAAAAAAAAAAAAAAAAAAAAAAAGGTTCGTAGAACCTGGTATTTTATTAAAATCTCACGGGTGTAAACCAAGGTGGGATTTTAAGTTTGAGTAGATAGATTAGGGTTATGTACTGCATTGAAATTATTGTCTAAATCTAATTGTAGGAATTTCCGTACTATGCGACATGTGTTTAATATAGCTTATAGCTGCTTTCTGTAGTGTAAGATATGTATATTTGGAGAGATTGATTGTATTTAAACTGATAAATAGTTGTTTCGGGATAATACCAGTTGTTGATACCACTATTGGGACTATGGTTACTTTGTTCATTTTCCAGACCCTGGTAATTTCTTCTTGTAGTTCGGTGTATTTTCTGATTTTTTCGGTGATAGTTTTCTGTATATTATTGGTGTTTGGGACTGCTATATCTATTATGTATGTGTGTTTGTTTTCTTTATCAACAAGTGTTACCTATATCGGGTCTGTTGTTATATATTGTATGATCTGTAATTATAGTGCGGTCATAATATAATTTGTAAGCTTGGTTTTCTAATACAGCCCTAGGTGAGTATTTGTAGTATGGTGTGTATGGATCCTGCATTAAATTGTGTTTTGTTGCGAGTTTTTGGTGTATAATACACTCGAGAGCAATGAATCCAGGTCACTTAAAGAATGTTAAAAATCTCGGAAACTAAAAATGATAGGTTAATGCAATAAATTGTATTTAATAGACAATGTAATATTCCTTAAATGAAAGTAAAAAAAAAATGAGTCACCATACATTTTATTAACACAAAATTACATAAAGAAAAAAACTGCTGATCTCTCCTTAAAACAAAAATAGGAAACATGAAATTTTTGAACTTTATTACGATTTTCTTGAATTTTAATACTTCGTATTGCCTCCTCGTGCTTCCATTACTGCGTTTACGCGGTTTGGCATGCTGTACACCAAGTTCCTTATACGATTTTGGGGAATATTCTCCCATTCCTCTGTGAGAGCAATTTTGAGCTCACGAAGCGTGATTGGGGGAGGGTTTCGTTGTTTTACGCATCTGCCTAGCTCGTCCCAAGCATGCTCGATCGGGTTGATATCCGGGCTGCGCGCTGGCCACTCCATACGAGTAATGTTCATCTCTTGAAGGTAGTCATTCACAATCCTACCTGTATGAGGTCGGGCATTGTCATGCATAAATATAGCATCCTCACCTAAATTGACCATAAATGGACCAACGTGATCATTGAGGATTTCTTCCACATATCTTACGCTAGTTAAAGAGCCGTTTTCTATGATCACCAGCTCTGTGCGACTTTCAGAAGAAATTCCGGCCCACACAAGTACAGACCCACCACCGTAGGCTACTTTTTCTTCGATGCATGCTTGCTTGAATCTTTCCCCTGGTCTTCGATACACTCTGTGTCTTCCATCGTGCTTGTAGAGCATAAATTTTGATTCGTCGGAGAACATAACTTTTGACCAATCTTCAATACTCCAATTTACGTGGCTCTGGGCATATCTTAGTCTTGAAATACGATGCCCACGCTCCAGTTTAGGGCCGTTTGCAGGTCTAAGGGGTTTTAAGTTAGATTCAGCAAGCCGACGTCTTACTGTCCATGCACTTGGGTTACTTCCTCCGAGGCGTCGAAACTGATTTGTGAGTTCAGTTCCTGTGAGAAAGCGATTTCGAAGCATGGTGTTCACCAAGTATCGGTCTTCTCGTGCTGTGGTACACCTGGTTCTGCCCGTTCCTGGTCTGCGTAGGTTAGAACCAGTTTCTTCGTAACGTCGGAGAACTCTTTGTACTGTTGACAGCGACACACCGACAGTCCTGGCTGTATCGCGCTGACTCCGGCCGGTTTCCAGCATTGTAAGTATTCTGGTGCATTCTTCAGGCGTAAGCGACATAATTTCAGCTTGAATAATGAATATAGAGCACTATCAACATGGTTTATGTACCCACATAAATGACAGATTACAAACAAAAGCAAAACCAAATGCTGTAATTTCGTAGTTCCATCTTCGAAAGTGGCCCTTTTTCAAATTTGATTTTTTTATGATATAACTTTACAATAACTAAGAAGTTTTAATACCTTCATTTAAGGAGTATTACATTGTCTATTAAATACAATTTATTGCATTAACCTAGCATTTTTAGTTTCCGAGATTTTTAGGATTCTTTAAGTGACCCGGATTCATTGCTCTCGAGTGTATTAACAAGTTGATTGTGTCTATGAGTGTAATCGTTTTGGGTGAGTGTGCTACAAGCTCCTGTGATGTGTTGTATAGTTTCGGGTTTGCTGTGGCATTTTCTGCATAAATCACTTCTTACTGAGTTATCTTTAATTATGCATTTTCTATAATTTTTGGTGTTTATGATTTGGTCTTGAATGGCCAGCATAAATCCTTCTGTTTCGGGAAATAATCCACCTAATTCCAACCATTTGTTGGAAGCTTCTTTATCAATGTGTGTTTGGTATAAATCATTAGGATGTCTTCCGTGTAGTTCTTTCTGCCTCCATTTTTTATGTATCTCCTCTAGATGTCTCGCTTTATCTATTGTTTCAATATTATCTTCGCTAAGGTTCAGTGGTGTATATTTTTTATCTATCTCTACTATTGTTTTGTGCAATTGGCTGGTATTCTTTTTTCTATTGAAAAATTGTTTTAGGTTTACTATTTGTCTTTTATGTAGGTCTGATATTTCAATTAACCCTCTACCTCCTTCTTTTCTGGAAATAATGACCCTTTCTATTGCTGATTTAGGGTGGTGATATCTATGTTGTGTAAGAATTGTCCTAGTTTTAGTTTCGAGTGCATGTAATTCTGTGTTGGACCATTTTACCACGCCGAAAGAATAAGTTAGTATAGGTATAGCATAAGTATTTATGGATTTGAACAATTTTTTACTGGCTAGATACTTTTTACATAGTGAATGAATTCTTCTATAATATTCTTGTTTGAGTTTATCTTTAATAGCTTTGTGTTCTAAAAGTCGTGCTTGGTTGTATCCTAAGTATTTATACAGTTCTTCATTTTTCATTGCGTCTATTACCTCTTCCGAATCTGTTGAGTAATTTCCTCCTACAATCTTACCCTTTTCTCTATTAAGTTTTAGACATTTGTCTAGTCCAAAATCCATTCTAATGTCTTTCGAAAATGATGTTGTAATGTCTAATAAATTATGTAAATCTGTATTTTTATTGCCATATAATTTTAAATCATCCATATAGAGTAAGTGAGTTATTTGGTGTAATATCGATCTATTATTCTTGATGTCGAAGCCTAGTTTAGATTCAGTTAATGCGCGAGAGAGTGGATTTAGGGCTAGGCAAAACCAAAGAGGGCTTAGTGAGTCCCCTTGCAATATACCCTTTTTAATTGCTACTTCATCTATGGGTAATTCCATTGAAATATGTTTATAATATTTAAACCGTGAAAACGAACAAAGTTATAATAACTATACAATCATATTTTGCACTGTTTGCAAGAATTATTCCTATCTATTAGTGAGCCCCAAACTGGTCTACTCCGTCAGCAAAACGGAAAATCGCGCAAGCCTAAGTAGTCCGGCTATATGCTAGCAATGAAGTGTTGTCAGGTGTTGGGATACTTACTATTAACCCTTAAATAATTGAATGGAAATCAGTTTTTTTTTTCAATTTTGTGCGTTTTGATAGAAGCAGACAGAATTTAAAACTGGCGTGAAAGTGAGCCAGTCGAGAACCGGTAGGGCCGTGTGAACTTTAAGTAGCGCTCGCTGCTTTTTTTACAACTTCGAAGAAGAGAGTCTTGCCTGCACTGCTCCTTCACGCTTAGCATGACCACAATTGAAACGGGTTTTGTCGTCGGAAGAATAGACAAAATGACAGATAAACAATCACAATCAATAATTTACTCTATCCTTCCGTCGACAAAACCCGTAGAAAACCCGTTTATTTCGTTGTCATGCTACGCGTGCTGGTGCTGATAAACAACTAAGTACGTAAGTAAGAGTTGCAATAGGAGAACCAGTGCACTTTTTGGAACAAAGACTAATCATCTCTAATGTCAGTGCGTCCGTCAAGACATCTTTGGAATAATAGAGATGCCAATCTTGAAGACCCTACCCGAAAAGTATTCACTCCTTGTACAAATAGTCGATCCTATTATGTCAATCACTAGAATTTCAATGACAAGATAAACTTAAACGAGGTAAAAAAGGATGACGGCCGTTTGAAGTATGAAAATTTTCAAAGTCCATCCCAGTTTTCGCTTTTATTGATAGATATAATAGTGTATTTAAAACTTTAGAAACACGTACCGGATGTAAAAGTAAGTCTGATAATACGTGTATTCTATTTAGTGCGTATTTAATCAGTGTCACGCAGATATCGCGTTCAATTCCCAGGCAAGTCCAATGTTATTGCTTTTTGCAAATCGCGACCAAATCCAGATTACTTTCCACACTTCTTTACTTAGATTTTTGGAACTATTTATTTGCACCATTATTGCATGTTTTTTAGCCTTTACCAAAACCTGTCTATACAGTCTAACATACCTATTCTTATACATTAAGACACTTCAAGCTTTGTGCAGAGTTTATTGTTATACCGTCAAGTTTTCTTAGAAATTGTATTGTTCGAGTCGCGTCGCGGCGTCGCGTCGCGCTGGTCTGCACAAGATTGTTACCATTTCGTGTACATCAGAAACGTTTCGTTTTTCTTGATGTTCATGGAGGGTCACGGAGGACCTCGCTGATGACGTGGACATTGAGAGGGAACGAAGGGCGTTAGCTGTCCGTGGGAACACGCTGGCTCCCAGGTTTAAACGGTGCCCAAATGAGGTAAAGTGCACAATGTTCCGGGCATACTGCTAATCGTTTTATTTGTGCACCCTCAACTGTACTCAGCGGACACTCAATTCCCTTCGTGTAAAATATAATAACGCTTTTAGAATGTTGTTGGGGCTGCCGAGATGCTGTAGTGCGTCCGGCATGTTTATGGAGGCTCAGATTGCTGGTTTCTTGCCATCATGAGAAAGAGAGCGGCCTCCATACTCCACCGTATCCGAGCAAGCTCCAACACAGCCTTCTGAAAGTAATAGCGGACCGGTTAGACGGTCCTTTTGTTAGACACTGGATTGCATTCCATGTGTCAATTTGATGTCGTTTGTTTTGTTTTTGTTTTACTAACATAGTTCCTAAGGACTTATTAACACAAATATGGATGATTCTGCAATGGATAGTCTGAAATGAAGTTATTAAAAATAAATTGCCACAAAAATCTTTTATAGGCAACTTTATATTATTATAAATTTTTATTTTTTCTGTAAACTGTTACTTGAAAAAATAACTCTAAGTAGTCGAGTTCCAGTATACACAAGATTTTTTTTATTTTTACTTGAGAAAGGCTATTATTTAGTACGTGCATATAATGTACTAAAGAGTAGTCTTCTCAAGTTATACAGATTTGCTACCGCCATCTATCGATCGTGTCGAACGACAATCGATATAAAACGTTTACCGGACCCAATTAACTAAGGACTATCACCAATTCTGTAAACAAATAATGAGAAAATATGGAGTGCTAGACTGCGACTTAACATAAGTATTTACAGTAATATTACTGTTCCATACAATTCCTGTCACTTCTGCAAAAGCAAAAAGATAATTTACCAATTTAAAAATAATAATAAAATATTTAAGGAATACTATGGGTCGAGCTCGACTTTGACATTTATCGCTAATACCTAGCAATCGAAAACAAAGCTGCATCAATACTTTTGCGATAACTAAGGCTAGGAAAAGATTATAAACTAAATTGTTTTTGCTATCGTTATACACATCAGCATAGTAGGTAGGTCCGTCTTTTATATAATAACTGAAAGAGATCCCTTAAAGGTATAAGTTTGCCTTTGTACATGAATTATCTGCCTGTATTTAAATTGTTTTTAATGTTAAACGTACCTACAATAACATGTTTTACATACATACGTACCTACCTATATATAATCCTTTTGATTTACTTCGTTTAATTGCATCATACCAATATTATTGATCCAAGTATACGTTCCTAAACCCGTAGAACCTAGCTAGGCGATCACTAAAGTTCACACAAGCCACTCGTGCACATACATGTAGTAAGTAGTTTTGCTGTGCCCTGCAGTGTACAATAAAGAACAGATAATAAAGTAGCTTTGCACCTATAAAGTCCCCCAGTATTTTTTTTTGCACCAGTGCCTTTATTTGCCTCTGGTATAGCCGTCTGTTCATATGATTAGAAAAGGTTTTACCAGATTGTATTGTTTGCAGGCTGTAGAATTTTCTCTGAAAAGGGAAATTCGCTCTTCTGTGCAACAAAAACATGACTTGGGATAGATCTTACCACCACTTTTTCTCTGTTTATCTGATTTAAGCCCAAGTGACTTAATAGGTGAGCAAAATCTTTAGATGCATTTATTTGCTATATTGAACTTCCGCTCTGTTAGGTTTGCACGCGGTAGAGGTACTTATACGGGAAGGGATACGTCGAAGTCAAACGCTGGTTAGAGACACACTGTTTGTTCAATATGGCGGGTGGCGCAACAGCCACGTCACCTGGCCAAGGTATTATTGACACGTACAGCCTATGCCCAACACAACATCTCCCCACCCTAGTTGACAACACCCATAAGAATAATAAGAAGTACACAATCAACAAATAGTAGTACAATCAACAAGATAAAAAATATACATTTACAAATAGGGTGTCTAATCGTCCCTTGGTACATTGCGCATCGGTGTCTCCTGACTGTTTCCCCCAACCCCTTCTTCCCCTGTTCGTGGTTGAGGCTCGCCCCAGCTGTCAGGTAATCGTCCTCTATGCTACAAGAATGAGGATCCCTTAAATTGATAATCATTTGGTTTTTGTGTTTTCGTTCGTTGGTAGAAGTAACACTGACTTTAATGAGGTGTAACACAGAACCTAAACTTTTCATGAGGACCCCCATACACCATTGATATTTGTTTACTAAGTACTTATCTACGACGCACCTACCTACCTACATAGGTACCTACCTACCTACCTTATCTACCTATCTATTTATATGTATATATATATATATATATATATATTATATCAAATAAACGCGCGTTTGCGCGTATATATATTTTAGCTACTTCCACAGCATTATGTCGTAAGTATGCCATTTTACTGTGGGGTCGGGCTGCTGACATTGAATCCATCTTTATTTTACAAAAGAGAGCTGTCAGAGAGCCATTAATAATCTACATCGCCGCGAATCTCTCAGGGAACTATTTAAAAGGATTAATATTATGACGTTACCATGCCAAATCATTTATGGAAAACATTACCTATGTATGTAAGAAAAATTGTACATATTTTTAATCAAATAAGTGATGGACATAATTTTAATACTGGAAATAAAGATAAAATAGATCAACCATATTTCATCTATTTCATCTATATATATAAAAGAAAGTCGTGTTTGTTACAACACTTATAACTCGAGATCTGCTGGACCAATTTTCATGGTTTTTGGTTCGTTGGATTTGTCTCCGCCCCGAATAGCAGAATACATCTTAAAAACAATGAAAAGGTAGGGTAGGTAGGGTAGGCAGGTAGGTGCGCCGTAGATAAGTACTTAGTGCTACTCGAGCGAAGCCGGGGCGGGCAGCTAGTATTATATAAAGTACATACATCTTTATGGGATACTGTGTTAAATGTTACAACAAAATACCTTGTATATTACAATTAAATGAAAGAAAATTTAAAAGTCATATTAAAAGTACACTTTGTAAACAAGCATATTACAAATTAGAGGCTTATATCCAAGATAAGAATGCTTGGAAACATGCTGGTCCTGCTCCATAGGATAATCTAGAATCTAGACAAAATCAAACTGGTTGCTTTTATTTGTATAAATTATGATTTTTATTATATGACATTGATTTTACATACTGTGATTACTTCCTCACACACTGATTTATTAAGGGGGATGCGCTAAGGTAGCCCGCGAGATTCAAATTTTCTTTAGTTTTTGGCATTTTGCAGGTCAGTGTCAGGTTTTATGTGTTCATGACACAGTATTAAGACATGCACCCTGTAAGGGCACTGCAAAGGGCGCAGGGGCTGCACTGGGCGTTCTTTTTACCTATTGTGGTATAGTATTTCTTTTTTTTTTGTAGGTGTATCGTCTTCACATATAATTATGTAACTAATGTACCTACATATAGAAAATATTGTAAAACTTTTTAAAAGAGTAACGGTGGAGTTTCTTGCCCATTCTTCTCCATACGAGAACTACCTTTTGGAAGGGGCGACTAGAATCAATTCAATTTTTTGTAAACTTTGACGTTCAAAAGTGCCTTATAAGGGCCTATTTGAAATAAATGAGTTGACTTTGACTTTGACATAAATAAAAATCAGAATCTACAAAATTTTGGTGAAAAATCAGAAAGTAAATAAATAAATATTGCTGACGTAATCACCACCCAGACTCCCATCCCCCATGTCATAAAAAATATAATACTAAATATAATAAAAAAAATAGTTTTGTTCGCATTAAGTAAAAGATTATTAGCTGCGAACCATTTCGAAAGAACTGCTAGACTATTGTTGACATGTAAGACATCCGTATCTTTTCTATCTATTTAAAAAATAAGAGAAGTGTCATCAGCGAATAGAATTATATCTGATAAGGCTCTATTATTTAATAGTATATTATGCAATTAGTGAATAAAGGGCGGATTTAAAGCGAGGGCCATAGATGAATCACGAGCGTAGCGAGTGATTCTTGTGTTAGAATCCTGAGCGACGCGAGTAATTCATGGCCATCGATATAAATCCGTTTTATTCAAGAGTTGCATACTATACTTTATACCATGACTACGAGAAAAAGAAAGATTTAAGCGAAAATAGACATTTAATGAAGAAAAAAGGAAGGTTGACTTAATTAAAATGCACATTATTATTGGAACAATTACTAAAATTAGAAGTAATTTTCTTATTATTACTAATAATAATCAACTTGTGAAGCGATATTTATGTCCTGTGTATCGAGTATGTTTTCGCAAGGAGGTTGTATAGCATTGAGATGGAGGTCGCATATATAGATGTGTTCAAACACCAAAACAGTGATTAGAAGTGATTTTTATTCACTGAAAACAGTGAATAAAATAAGCTTTTTGGCAATTACAATATTTATCATTTAGACGTCAATTAATTTTGTAGACGATAACAATTTTAAGCATTTAGTCAATTATTAAGTTTAAAGTACAATAATAATATTTAGCACATTTAGATGTCAATTAATTTTAAAGTACGATAACAAATTATTCTAAATGCTTACATTTAGAAAATTACGTATTAAGTAAAATGTAATACCTATTTAGCATTAAACTTACAATTACAGTATTTAACATGTAAACTAAACTCCTTTATCTGACGATTCGTGAACGATAACTTTCCATTTGCCTTCTACCTTCTTTAGTATTCCTCAATTTATATCGCTTTCTTGAGCGTTTATAACTGTATGCGGTGTGGGATTAAATTCTGGAGTCAATTTGTTTTCTTATAAATCGTGTTCTTTACATACCTTTTTCGCCAATTTCGAATTCTCTATCTGTAGCTTTTCTTTTCTTATCTTCGTTTAATTTGTTCTTCTCTTTTCTGAATCGTCGTAGTTGTTTTCGAGCTCTGTTAAAAAGGGTAACTTATCTCTGAACGGCCTTCCGTATAACAGCTCGGAACGAGATTTTCCTGTAGAGGGATACACCTCGTACTGATAAGCATTATTAAATATTTTAACAAGTCATCTTTCCAAACAGTTTTTCAGATTAATTGATTCTCAGCCGTTTAAGGATATCTCTGTTTTGCCTCTCGACTTCGCCGTTTTGCTGTAGGGAATCGTATTGAAAAGCGTAATTCCTTGTTCAGTACAGAAGGTTCTGAATTCTTGTCTACAGAATTTTCTGCCAGTGTCGGTTGATATGCTTGCAGGATTCCCGGTTCGCGAAAGATAATTTTTAACATTTTTATTGTGTCCTGTGTAGATATAGATTTCATGATTTCGATCTCTTTGTATCTACTGTAATAAGCGATGTTCAAGAAAAGATATTCCCCACTTGGAACAGCAGTATCCACCCTGGCTTTCGATGAGATTCACGCCTTTTCATCGGTACTAGTGGATTTGGGCGTGAGACTAAAGTACACCCTCTGTAATTTTTTTACAGTATTTTCGGCATCTTTATTTTTGGCCATCTAACCTTTGTGCATAACCTAGCCTTCAAGTTGACAATGCCTGGGGGGCCTTCATGAGCTGCTTCTAATACTTGTTTTCTTATATTAGTGGGTATCACTAATTTTATTCCTCTTAAATAAGACGCTATTATGTAACTAAAGTTCATGTTCAAATAATTAGTAGTTGTTTATTAATTTAAATTCATTATCATTATTCGACGCTTCAATAATCGTTTTAAGGGATTATGCTACGGGTCGCGCGTACTAACAATCAGGTTAATATGATATTTGTTTTCAAGAGGACTTTTTTGTATGCTGGCACTCGTACACAGATGTGATAATGGATCTGCTTTATTTGATTTTCCAGGCTTATAAATATTCATTATAATTATTCATTGTAATCGAAGGACCCACCGCTCAATTCGTGCGTAAGGTTTCGATATATTTTTTCCATACAGGTACTTGTGAAAGTGTTTGATTGCCCATACCAAAGCTAATGCCTCTTTTTCGGTCTGACAATACCGTTTTTCAACGTCTGTCAGACTCTTGTTTCCGAAGGAAATGATTCTTGTCGTCGTAATGAATCAGTAGGTACAGCCCCTAAACCTAATCCCAGGGAACTTTGAAATTTCTTCTATGGCTTCCGGTGATATAATGATTGTGATTTCTATTATGACATTGTTTCAATTTATTTACTTTTATGCCTAATGTATTCTAGATGATTAAAAAAAAAAAATATTAAAAAAAAAAAAAAAAAAAATATTTGAATGTACCATGCCGACTATTGTTGAACTGTAATACCTACCTCAAAAATAATTTAACTATATTATCACTGCAATTCAATTGTTAATTCACTAATTTTATAATAATGTTGCATGCCTATTATAAGGTAGATTGCACAAGGATCAACCACCAAACTGTCACATCTTATTTACTCTACCAGCAATCTATGCAAATAAATGTTTACTTTACTTTACTATTGCCATAACGGCAACAGAAATCAACCTCTTTTTCAGTACAACGTTTTGTTGTTTTAGTGTCAATTTTATTAAGGCTGGTAGTTGTTGCATTTGTGCTCTAGCTATCGTGGAACTTGTTCAACTGCCGTTCGACAGTTTCAAGAGAGTTTGCTTCTACTATGATTTTTCAATTGTTGCTGTGTCACCAGGTATCAAAATATTATTTCTTAATTTAGTTGAGCGAGCTACACTTTTCCTTTATTTGGTCGGTAAGATTTTCGTCCTCTTTAGCAAAATTTCATTTTGAGCTTTGACGTATCAATCTAACCAAGAATTAATCAGACTTTTCGTCCGGTGCTTGTTTCATTAACTGAAAAATGTGCCCTTTAAATAAATAACTTTGTTTTGGGGAAAAATACTCTTCCAAAACTTTTCAATTGCGGTGTCATAAAACATCAGTCACGTGAGCTCTGGGTACATTCAAATTTAAGTCTTGTAGTGCCATACCTCAAATGCAGTAACATTGCACGTTTGTTTTGATTATTGGTGTTTGTCACTGTGAAGTATATTTCGAAAGCACGTTAGCATCTTTCCCGATGGGAGCCTATGCCCATCCTCACAATCAAATGGTTCCATTGCCGGGACTTGTGATTGGGACATGTTGATCGGTCTTTAAGTAAGAGAGAGGGGCCCTCTTGAGCATATTGTAGTAAAAGAATCTTCAGATCGACTCCACGGTTTAGTATATTTCTCACCTTCATTTATTTTTTTTTAGTTTATTGTTTTTATTAACAAAAGTACCTACAATAAAGATTTGATGTTGAGTTAATCAGACGCCGTACTATATTAGTTTATTTTTAACCAATTGATCGTACCTGGCTACGTAGTCAAATATGAAAGGCAGTGATTTATATAATATTTAGGCAAAATAAACTTTAATTACAATGTTTATAGTAATTAGGAGGTGTGCTCGGTTAGAGCGATACAGACGGAATGGCTTGCGAACGATTGGAACATATTTTATTAAAAAAAGTTAAGCTAAAAAAACAATACTTCTGGAATGGTCCACCGGATCACTTCGCATGAACGTTAACTTAAATGTTAGAAAAAGGTGTCGTGTCGAACGAGATGTATAATAAATAACTGCAATCGGTGACATGGCTATTAACTAAATAATTAATACAAGTGGTTAGAAACAGCTTAGGGTGTCGAGTGATTCACTGCTATGGGAACTGATGTCTGGTATGCATAATTCCTCCCTCCCTAAGTTCAAAATCATCATTTAATTTAATTTAATTACTGATAATGATGATTTTGATTTATATTACAAATAGATAATATTTTAGAATTAAAACTAACAAGAAATACAATTAATAAGACAATTAAAATTAATATGTAAATTACCAGTTTTCAATTAAAATTAATGTAAATGATTAGTGTTCCGATATTATGAATATTCAAAAAGTGCGTTTTGCTTTTATCACTTTACACTACACTTTAATTTTTCAGGGAATGCACCAATAACTGTAAATTTTCAAAGTCGAGTCGAGTCGTAGTTTCGTCTAAGTTGATAGGAGGTTTTCCTTGTAGGCTGGTCGTTATCACAGTACTGGGTAGATGCACGTTCGGCGTGATATGGACTGCCACCTGAGCTGCTTGTATGTGTCGTTATGTCAAAGTGATTTTTGCGATTTTCACTTCGCAAATATCGTCTAGAGTCAAAATACAGGTGCCACAAATATTGTGATGATTTATGTCATTCTCGCAATACTCTAACAAAAATGTATGAACACCGGAAAACAGGATTCAAGTGTCTGGCTGTTATTAGTTTGAATTTCACCTTGGAATTTCAAGGCCGCGATGCGTGTGTCTTCGTCAGCTGGGGAGACGTCTGTCTCATATCCAAGAAACTTTCCGTCGTCGACTTCGCTGCATGGCTAGGAGAGCGCTAATATTTTCAACCCTTTCGCAAGAATATTAAAACTCAAACGCAAACTCAAAGCATTTATTTCTATTAAACCATTACAGGCACTTTTGAATTGTCAAGGAATCGGTCAGTCAAAAATATGAAGCTAGTTGCCCATTGCAAAACGTAGTAGGTACACTCTTTTAAATTAAATAAATTGTTACAAAGTATTGGTTACATCATTCATGTTGAAATTATACATGTGAGACCAATGTAGAAAGACGTGCACGTTAGAAGGGTCAGTAATACAAAGATGAAACAAAAAACAATTCAAAAATTAAAATCAGCCATGGCCGCTAAGCGTTGACCAGTCCCAACTGACGGCGCCCGTTCACGAACATGACACATGGATCAGCACCATTCAGCTCAACCATTTTGAAGGGAGCTAAATGATCCAACACACGCGCCACCATCAGCGAGACATCTGAGTGAGCATGACATACTCACAGCCGCCAGGGCATATTCAAGTCCATAAAAGACGTATTACCCGGGAAATGGTAGCTCTTAATACATAGTACTCACACCTGTGCTCTGCAATTATATAATACAAAGGAGATTGATTTTATACAATGCAAAGATGGTCTTAAAATCTTCAGCAGCTCCAACAAACAGTATTTTCAAATGTTAATCAATTAGTTGTGGTTGTGGAGCAGGACCAGCATTGAGCCAAGCATTTTTATCAGTGATGTAATCCCCCAACTTATAATATGCCTGCCTGCATAGTGTGCGTTTTATACAAGACTTGAATTTCGTCTCATTCAGTTGAAGTATGTGGTGAGGAATTTTATTGTTACATTTTAAACAGTACCCCATGAAAGATGAGTCCACTTTAGCCAGTCTGAAACCTGGTTGATCTATTAGGTCCGTATTTCTTGTACTATAATTATGTCTATCACCTCTTTTACTAAAAAGATGTAAGTTTTTTCTTACGTACATGATGTTTTCATAGATATATTGATAAGGTACCGTCATGATGTTAATATCTTTAAACAGTTCCCTTAGAGAGTCACGCCTGCGGAGATAATATATGGCTCTAATCGCTCTTTTCTGCAGAATAAAAATAGACTCGATGTCTGCAGCCCGTCCCCACAGTAAAATACCGTAAGACATTATACTATGAAAGTAACTAAAATAGACCAGCCTCGCGGTATCTACATCAGTAAATTGACGAATCAACCATTTTTCAGATTATCTAAAGTATCTTCATCTTTTATGGGGTACTGTGTTAAATGTTACAATAAAATACCTTGTGATATATTACAATTAAATTAAAGAAAATTTAAAACTCATATTAAAAGAACACTTTGTAAACAAGCATATTACAAATTAGAGGATTATATCCAAGATAAGAATGCTTGGAAACATGCTGGTCCTGCTCCATAGGATAATCTAGAATCTAGACAAAATCAAACTGGTTGCTAATTTAAGTTGTATGAATTATTATTTTTATTATATGACATTGATTTTACATTCTGTGATTACTTCCTCGCACACTGACTTATTAATTGTAAAATTTTGAGAAAATCGTCTACTTTTACAATGTTTGTAAATAAGTGAGAACCATGCATCTATCACATAAGTAATTAATTTATCTTTCGTTGCTTCATTTTTATTAATTCTTCTTTTTACCTATTGTGATAACGTATTTTTTTTTTTTTTTTTTAGTTGCGTCGTCTTCACATATAATTATGTAACGAATGTACGTACATATACAAAATATTGTAACACTTTTTAAAAGAGTAACGGTGGAGTTTCTTGCCCATTCTTCTCCATACGAAAACTATCTTTTGGAAGGGGCGACTAGAATCAATTCAATTTTTTTTGTAAACTTTTACGTTCAAAAGTGCCTTACAAGGGCCTATTTGAAATAAATGATTTGACTTTGACTTTGACGGATTTTTCTGACAGCATATGCTGCTGAACTTAGCCGTCCTGCAAGAGATGTTAAATGAGGACCCCATTGTAGCCTTGAGTCGAGCGAGAGCCCTAGGAAAACAGTTTTATCGACGAATTCTAGTTTCTCTTGAATCAATACTATCTCTCAATCACTACTTTTGACATTTGGTAAAGAAAATTTTATACACTTAGTTTTTTCCATTTAATACTAAATTATTAGTTCCATTTTATACTAAATTATTAGCAGTAAATCAATTTTGGACCTGCAATAGGGCGTTATTTACGTCGTCAAAATTTGTTACACGTCTACCTTAAAAATTAAGGAAGTATCGTCAGCAAATAACACCATTTGTGGTTGATTTTTTAATAAATGGAGTAGATCATTAGATATATACACTAAAAAGAGGAATGGACCCAATATCGAGCCTTGTGGCACACCCATTTTTACTTTTAAACCTATTGAATTGATACCGTTTATTTGGACTTGTCTATCATTTAAATAAGATTTTACTAAATTGAGTGCAAGTTTTCCAAGTCCGTAATGCTCAAGTTTGAAGAGTAAGGTGTATTGTATGTATGTATGGGAATGATTAGGAATGGAAGGTTTGCTCAGAGGTTTTACATTGGAAATGGATATTATAAACGATATCTTGTTAGATGGTTGGAATTGATAATTGAGAATTGAAAAATAAAAAGTAAATGTTATTCGTTTGCCTTTTATGTATGATTTTATGTTTGTACAATGTTCTTTGTCTTTTATAATTTCTAATTTCTAAGTATTCTAGAATATTATAATTTAAATTGTTACTTAATTCTAAATCTAGAACTTTTATATATTCCAGTCATCTATCAGGAGGACGACCCTGTGAGGGACGTCTTATGTCTTTAATTGGAACCTTAGTTTGTCTCTGAATGGTCTGTACCGCGACTGTATTGCGGTGAATATTACTTGTTACTATAGCTTTTTGATAACGTGGCTTATCTTTGCTGCGTCGAGTGTTAACGCCTTTAATTAAAATGTTATCTCCAATTTTAATATCGAATTTATTTTCTCCACTGCGCTTTTGTCTTATGTTTTCTTTGTTTTTAACCATTTTATCGGTTAAATAATTATATAAGTATTTTGATCTCTTTGCGTGTTCTGAAACTAATTGTTGCGTATTATTTTTATCGAAATCTAGTGCAAAATTACTAGATGAATCCGTATGTCCGAATACGACTTCAAAGGGTAGACCTGTGGAGTGAATTGGTTGATTATAGGACAATATATCATATCGTCGCTCGGCATCCAATACCGCGAATGTGAAATTTTTGACGAAAATCTGATTTTTATTTTATTTCATTCTACACGTTCAAATACATGATCCTGCATTAAAAATCAATTTTTGACAAAAATGTCACATTCGCGGTATTGGATGCCGAGCGACGATTTATGTCTTATCGGTTACGGCGTCTCTTATTTTGGTTTCTTATTTTGTAAGTCGGTAAATTTCGATTATTGTCGTATGAAACCTTTCTATTATACCCATTGAATTAGGATTATGTGGCGTTCCTATGTGGAGAACAATTTTGTATAAAGTTAACATTTCTTTCAATAGTTTATTATTGAATTCTGAACCTGAATCTGAACTATTTTTTCTAGGCACACCATAAAATGAGAAGAACTTTAATAACGCTCTTACTATTTCTGAGGTTGATAGCGAAAGCGTCTACAATAGTCAAGAAATATTCATAAATCAATAAATATATCTTGAAAAGGTTTAGTCTGAGTCTGTGTTAACTGTAATTCAGGCTTAAAAGGGTTTCGGTCATATTTCAATCTCTTACAAATTTCGCAAGAGTTTATAATACTGCCCACTGTTTGTTCTAAGTTATTCCAAAAATATGTGCGTTTTAAATGGGCTATCGTTTCTTTAATTCCGCGGTGGCAAGTTTTACCTATGTGATACTTTGTGACAATATCACGTTGCTCTTCTTCGTCTACAACATAGACTACTCTTAGGGTGCATTCATAAAACCTAACTGAATACTGTTTATAAAGGTTTGTAATTACCTTGGAAAATAATTTTCTATGTATTTTGTCTTCGAAATAAAAGAAATATTTAATTTTTCGGTCGTCTGTACTCTTTAAGGAAATTTTTAACTAGTACGGGGTTTTCCGTAGGCATGTGCACTTCGAGTACCTTTTGTTTATCTCTAGAGAGATCTTTAACTACAAATTCGGTTCTATTCCATGTGAAAATTTACGTAAAACATTCTAATAACATATTCACATTTGGAAATAAAAAGATTTAATATTTTTTCAACCCCGTCAAATTTAGGAATAATGTTTAGCATTTCTCTCGGGATTATCTGGATTTGATCCATTTCTATATAAAAATTAACACAATACTATTCTAAGTTTTAGTTAATATTAAAATAATGATGAATTGAATTTAAAAAGCAAGCAAATAACCTAATATCTGCGATGTTTGTCCGATGTTATGTTAATAAAAAAAAAAGAATTAAAAAACTTATACACAACGCAAATGAGGATTTTTGTCCAAGAGGTTGATTATACTAACTAATGACGTTAAATGGCAATTGTTGTCCAATATAACGTAGGAGAGGGATCGACAAGGGAGGGAACTGTGAACTGTTGTACTAAATAAGGAGACACTAGAATTTTTCGAAAAAACGGTTTTCCTGGGGATCACGTTTGACTTAAAACTACAGTGCCTCACTTAACAACACTTGCAGGGCTGCTAAGTTCAGCCGCTTACGCTGCACACTGTAAAATATGTCGTATCTAGTGCCACTTTTTTCAATACATCATATTTATTTTTGTATCTCGTAGCACAGTTAATATACATATAAAACTGAAACTTTTTTTGGACATACAGACATGCATATTATAAGATGTATGATTATATCGTAGATAAAAAGCTTGGCTTAATGCTGGTCCTGCTCCACAGCCACTTGGGCGCAATAATTTAAAAAAAAATATTTAGAAGAGTTGCTTCCCCTTTTATTTTTATTTTTTCTGACATTACAAACTTTTTTATTTTATTCAGCCATGTTTTAATTGTTGAGGAGTATTCCAATAGATAATAATGATTTTCTTTCTTTTTGGTAGTAACATTCTATTAATCTCTCAAATACATTGCAAACTATAGTTTTGTATAATTCAGAAGCATTTTTTTTTTGTTATAAATGTGATTTCCATGGAGCCGTTTATTATGTTATTAAGATGTATGTTGATTTGAAACAGCATGGCAGTAGAGAGTATGTCATGCTCACCTAAATGTCTCGCTGTCACAGCCAATTTGCTTCGAATCGTATGAACCGATTAAGCTGAAATTTGGTACACATTTATGTATTTCAGTGACCCAAATACGGAAGTGTAACGTAAATAAATGAATTTTCAATATCGGGTCACTTTTGGGGGGCAAATAAGAAAGTTAAAAAAAAAAGTTTCGTGAACTGTACCGTGTGACATATCAAATGAAAGGGCTTATTACGAGAATCTCAATACATTTTTTATAATTTTAAAATATATATTTTAAAAGTAATTTAAGGAAATAGATGAAAATTTACCATTCTCAATACTCAATACTCAATATCTTTATTGCTTTAGCCATAATGTGTACTTAGGTGGTAACTGTATAATTTTGATCATTAAGGACCCTGTAGATTCCCCTTACCTCCGAAACTAATGAGCCTAAAAATTTGAAAAAAAATACAGAAAGTAGTTCTATGCTTATAGATTACAGGAAAACCTATAACAAGTACTTATTCTTAAAATAAAATGGTAAATCACTCAATATTGTGTGTACGAACTTACATTTGTAATTGGAATATTTTCATGTGACAACTACAATGTTAAGTTTGTTCTTGGGATAAATTTATCTCAACTACGTAACCCTTCATTGTGCGTGGTTCGACACGCACTTGGCCGGTTTTTTTGTACATTGTTCTCACTTTTGGAAGCAACAAGAATAATGTACCCAGAATTTTGTAATATCTATATTTTGAGTGTCCTTGGAGTTTCTTGCCCGTTCTTCTCCATAAAGATCTACGTTTTGGAATGAGCAGCTTCAACTTTCTGACTGACCAACTATTTGACAATTCAAAAGTGCCTGTAAATGGTTTAATTGAAATAAATGCCTTGAGTTCGAGTTTCACATTTTGGCAGTGCAACTGGACTGCGGTTACTCAGAGACATTCATGCATGTCTTGGTGGACGTTGACCAACCGCGAACTGGTTGGACCATATGCGGCATTCCAATTGGCTAAGGGTGTTAACCTTTTGAGCGCCAGACGCGTGCCCTTCATGCCAAACCACAATTTCACCGCAAATACCTAGAAAAAGAATAGGGATTCCAAAACTTTATCGATAAACAATATTATTAACATTTTTGTCTGTAATTTTAGAATAAACACTACTAATGACATTGAAATTTTGTTTAACTTCGCACTAATTCCCAATATAGTAGTCATTAAACGGCATTTACAGATTTTATCCATGTAAAAACAGACATTAGGAGACAAATCACTATTCTCGCAGTACAGAATGTCGCTTATCGATTCTATCTAATATCAGGTTTCGTAATAAACCGATAAGTCTTTATAGTAAATATCAAAATATCCGATATTTGATATAATTATATCGAAATTAGGGATCTAGCAACATAACATCAACATCTCGTATACTTTGTGGTATGATATTAATTTTGTTTTGAAACTGGTTAGATATGAACTTCTTTGACGGTACCTACTGCCAAATTATTATTAGTGAGCGCTTCGTTCTCCGTCTCACTTACGAACATATCGTAAGTTAGACAGAGAGCGAAGCGCCAGTAACGACGGCCGAACGAACGGATTTCGCTTAGGGAGTAGGCCCCCGTGGTTCTTTTGACAGGTGGATTAATTTTGTATGTAGTTGAAAAAAAATTAAAAAATAAAGGCAATATTTTAGGTAAATAAAAAAATAGGGTCATCGCTTTATATTTTGAAATAATATTTGTTTTGTTTTTTATTTACGTAATGTAAACAAACAAATAAAATTAATCATTATTCAAAAAAACAAACTCATTTAAGTATGGGTTCATAGAAACATAATTAATTATTATACACTAGGTACTATATAATACTACTATAAATTAATATCTAATGGACTTCACTAAAAATGATCCCCGCGCTTATGACTAGGGAAGGTGCGTATTTACGCAACCAGGTTTTTTTACCAGGTATTTACTTGCAAGTACGCCGACCAAGTGCCGCCCGAAATACTTGCAAGACTTCAAAGTATTTTGCTCCGTCTACGCCTGACGCGATTCTGCTCCTTATTTCAAAAATTCAAAATTCAAAATTCAAAAGTCATTTATTCAAACTAGGCTGATAATCAGCACTTTTCGAACGTCAAAATTACATAAGACAGCCCCCCAAAACGCCCACCCTTCACCACTTCCTAGTGCGTTAGCTGGGAAGAAGAAGTGGCGCAACAAACTCCCCAGCAGCACAGCTGTCTGTTCAGTTAGAAAGAAAAAAAAATGACTCTATATAATAGTATTCAACATACTTAATTAACCTAATTTAAATTATTATCCATATGTTAGCTAGCACACGCCAATATACCAAACAAAATCATCGAGAACTATACTCGGGCAGAAATAAAAACTAAACGTAAACAAAACTTAACGTCTTAATAAAAGCCTCCAGGCATAAAGGGCGTGCCCGCTTACATAAAGCTGTAACTGGAAGTTATAAATGATAAACTAGGACCATCGAGGTAAAATAAATAAACAGTTAATTACTAATAACAATAAATAATATGATCTATTGTCGAGGTCACTAGTTACATATTGCAATACAACTCATTAAAAAAAAACATTGTAATGAGTAGATTATGTCAACAATAAATTAAAATTAAATTAAAATAAACAATTATATGAACTCATATAACCTGTCAGTAGGTAAGCTAATTCTGGTGAAAGAACATAAAAATTGTCTTGAGTTAATCACAGCGACCAACTATTCTTATCATTTAAGTAGTCGTTGATAGAATAGTATGCCTTTGAACAAAGGTTGGATTTTACTTTCGTTTTAAACGCATTAAAAGGCAAATCTAGCAAAGAAGAGGGTAACTTGTTATAAAAGGTTATACCAAGCCCAACAAATGAGTTATGAACCTTATGAAGCCGGTGAAAAGGAACTCTTAGTTTTTCCTTATTTCTAGTGTTAACATTGTGAAAATCACTGTTCTTACTGTATAAATGTATATTTTGCCTAATATATAAGATGTTGGCGAAAATGAATTGAGATGCCACTGTGAGGATACCAATATCTTTGAAAAAATCTCTCAGAGAAATTTATATTTGTTCTCTTAGAGATTTATATTTAGTTACGGATCAATGTTCTATGCAAGTATTTTTACTTAAAAGGTTTGGAAGTTTTTTTTTGTGGACGCGATTCTGGTCCTTATTTATATTATATTACGAATCAATGTTCAATGCAAGTATTTTTTCAAGGCTTGGGGACTTTATCAAATTTTTACTCGGCTACTCGCTCCGTCGGCGTCGTCGCGACGCTCGCACGCCCGACGCGGTTCGTGACGTGGCTTCGTTCGATCTACTTCGGCCGCGCTCGGGTGGCGCGCGGATTCTCGAAGCATAAGAAAATTATGATACATCGCTCTCACTCTGAACCTATAACCTTGAACTCGCAAATTCGTAAATTCTGTGTACACGCTAGAGTTTTGTTTATTTTAATAATAATATAGAATATGAAACCCAGGGGTTTCATATTCAGCAGTTTTAAAGTAGGAAGGAAGGGTTTCATATTCATTTACCATGATAACCTTTGTTATTGACTAATGTTTTTAAATAATTATAAGTGAATAAAAATAATCCACCAAACTATTACTCACTGCATTTGTAATCTACCGAACCTACCACGAGATCTGACTGAGCGACAGCGATGTTTACAAACTACGTAGGTAGGTCTCTCAATCATAATCTTCATTGGAACTCGCGTAACTCTTTCGCAAATGCGATTATGATCCTTATTGGTAAGATCGCACGGAACAATATCCTATGAAAGTATTTTTTACTTTTTGGAAGTATTTTTTTGTAAACGCGATTCTGCTCTTTATTTCTATAAGGTTACGGATCAATGTTCTATGCAAGTATTTTTCTTCCAACAATGCTTGGTTAGAAGTTGGAACTATCGTTTTTTGCATACGCGATTGTGCTCCTTATTTGTATGAACTTACGGATCTATTTTCCATGCAGGAAGAAAATACTTGAAGGTATTTCGAGCCCTGGTTTTTGGCGCTGGTGTCTAAAAGTGGACGCACTTGGAAGCCCTGGTACTCGATTTTGCAAGTACGACCCATGTCTACTTATGACGTCACGATTTTGTCGTCTATTTGTGTCAGCACTGTACACGAACTAAAACTCCAAACTGTTGTTAAATTGAGCTCCTATATTACAAATATTATTGGCTACATACAGTATTAGCGGTAACGAAACCATAGCTCGCATTTAAACAGAGCAACGCCATCTAGAGAGCTATGGTGTACTAAAAAAACAAATATCGTAGTGTATTTCCTTTTGAGGTAGGTTACGATTAGACAATTTGTGACCATGGCGTACAAGAGACTGATAATCGGTGCTGCGCTAGGGATGCGCGAGATGAGATTAGCGAATATCGAAATTAGACCTGACTAGATTTTGTTTTTGATTCTATAGCTGCTATAGTGTGGTTTTATAAGACTGAATCTTATAATTGGTTTATCCAGATACCAATTGATACAAAAATAATATAATTACATTAATTATAAGTTAAGTTTCACATTAATTTTAGTATGGATTTACGTCACATATAGAAGACTTTGACGCGTGAGAACACTCCTTTTTAAACGTTTTATTTCTCCTTTTTTGTCATCAAATTGCCATGGTATAATTTAATTCGTTTCCAACAATTAAATATGGACAAGAGCTTAAATATTTAAAGTGTACCAAACAAATAAAAACACACAAAAGTAATGATTCAATTGTTTATTTCGTGATAAAGTGCACCGCATTTTTTGTCACATATTTGTGTCGTTGGCGTACAAGGCACGCGCTTGCTTGTCACGTATATGTGACAATGGCGTTCAAAAGGCTAATTGAGCGGTGGGCTAATAGAGCAATTACATAAATATGCTACACCAAGTGAAGTGCTTAGTATTAGAGCATTAGGGTAAGGCGCAGCTAGCGACGTGCGTGCATGCACGTGGGCCACTAGGCGTCGCGCGGTGCTGATGAGCGTGTTGTGTGCAGGCGGCGGGGGAGGGAGCGGGGGGCGAGCGCGCGAGGCCTCCTCCGAGGGCTCGCTGGCGGAGGGCACGCCGGACACCGACGAATCGGGTGGCGAGCCGCGCCACCGCAACAAGCGCCGCCACCACGCGCACCCGCACCAGCACGACGTTGCGCCCAAGGTAAGTGCCGCGCCAACCGCACCTGTACCCTCACGTGTCAGTACCTAACGTGTTCGACGTCCTTTTGCAGCAAGGAGTGCAGGTGGCGGCCCTGGAGGTACAGAACGTGAAGCGCGCCATCAACCGCTACGGCACGCTGCCTAAGGGCGCGCGCATCGGCGCCTATCTGGAGTCCATGCGCCAGTCGGTGGGGGCGGGACGCGAACCGCGGGACGAGGCGCGCTCGCTGTCGCCGCGCACGGCGCGTGCCATGCCTCATATGATCCGCTCCAACTCGTCCGGCGGCGTGACCGCACCCGCGCCCGCCTCGCCCCGCGCCCCACGCGCCGCTCCCCCGCTGCGCTCGTTCGCCGACAGCCCCATCAAGCCGCGGCCGCGCCTAGCCGAGCTGGAGTTCCCGCCGCCGCCGCCTGAGCTGCCGCCGCCGCCCGAGGACGCGCAGCCGCCGCCGCCGCCGCCCGACTGCTGCCGCGACGCTGGCACCGACACGTCCGAGCGCCTCGCCGACTTGCCGCCGCCGCCGCCGCCCGAGCGCGAGGATGACAAGCCCACCAAGAAGAACATGAAGGAGATGCTGGAGCTTAAGCTGGTGGCGGAGATCAAGGAGCGCGCTGACAAGAAGAAGCACCGCCTCAACGAGTCACCGCCGGACGAGCTGGTGATGTGTGCTGGGGACGTGAGCGCGCCCTTCGGTGACCGCGACCCCGTCACGCGCCTCGTGAGCGAACTGTCTGAAAGCCTCAACATGCGCCGGCCCGAGCCGATGCGCCACGACGACGCCAAAGAAAGCGTGTCGCCTATCGACCTCAAGGCCAGCCTGCGCAAGACGCCCTACAGCAACAACGTCGACCAGAAGAGCATGGAGATTAAGAACACTGACTTTAAATCGCAACTCAAAAAGGTAGAAACCAATAAAAAGATGCTGCCTGCGCCTAAGGACACGGAGGAATCGGGCCGCGCTATCATAGACTTCAAGTCTCGACTGCGGAAAGTGGAGAGCGGCGCGCCCGCCACCAATGGCACCGGCAAGAAGGCGGAGCGCTCGCCCGACGAGCCGCGCGACGATGGCGGCGCGCTTGATGCCGGCGCTGGCGACGACGACGACAAGCGCCGCAGCACTGGCAGCATCAGCAGCCTCAAGAAGCTGTGGGAGAGCAAGGAGTCGGACGAGCGGCTGAGCCCCGCGGCACGCACGCGCCCCGACGACGAGTCACCAGAGGGTGCGCGCGCGCGGCGCCGCGACGACAAACCGGCCGTGCCGAACAAGCCGCCTGTCAAGGGCAAGCCGACCAAGCAGGGTATCTACGCCACGCCGCAGCAGCCCGGCGCCGACGACGCAGACGACGCCGACCTGCTGGCCGCGCTACGCACCTCGCTCGACTGGTGCACCAACGAGGTAAAATTATTTTTGGCGGGACGTTGCTTGTCAATTGTTTTTTATCACAAGTTGATACGTTGCACCTAGGAGTCAAAAATTGCCTACAAATAATAAATACATACAAACTTCTAACTCTTATAACTCATTTCGGACTGAGTTTAGAGATATGCATGTCAAATAAGTTTCGTTTGTTACACTATTCTGTACTAGAAAAACTACGTTAGGTTGATGGCCGCGAGAAAAAAAAGCCAATTACAGGCATTCTCCTTTATCTTTGCAATTTTTAAATTTTAATTTATTTTTGTGTCATCTCTTATACGATGTAGTATGGAACTCTTTGTGTGCGAGTCCACTTATCCGGTTTTTTATGTCAAATTAAAATAAACATGATGGTGGGCAAGCCCAGAGCGTTATCAACAAGCATATTCAGCACAAAATCTGGATATCAGCTATCCAGATTTCGTGCTGAATATGCTTGTAGCTTATAAGTGGGGCGTGATGAAAGAACAAAAATATATTTAAATGTTTCAGACAAGAGCCCTGCGGGCCGCTTTCACATGACAACAAATAATTTTAATTTTCAGCGCCGTTGCATCATCGTACGGGGCCGAGGGCACTTAAAACGACTCCAATAGGCAAATTTGACGACTTCGAAAATTTTTATTTGGACCTTTTTTTAAAGAATATTCAGTATTCTTTAAAAAAAGGATCAAGAAACTACTGGGCCAACTGAGGTTTGAGTACTACAAAATTCAGAACTCGCAAAAAACTTTTTCCATACATTTCGTTGTTAATGAGACTCCAACTTAATATTTTACGAAGATGGACTGGCCGAAAACAAACTCGAACAAATTGAACTTAAAATTTCGAACGAATAGAGAACAATATTTAGAAAGTTTGTTGCTTTTGAAAAACCTTTTTTCTCACTTTTCTAGTTCTCCAACCTCAGTTGGCACAGTAGAGTTTTTTGGTCCTTATAAGAAACAGGATCGATTGGCATCAAAAAAGATTTTGTGAAAAATTGTCATTTTCTTGCCGACTGTTCAATTTTTCAAAATCAAATAAAGTTTATTTTAAAAACGTCCTCATTTTGTGAGCTATTGAACGAGCTATTAATATTTTTTTTAAATATTCATTTCAATTTTGGCATGCTTAGATGTAAAACAACACTTCTTATAAACGAAAACATTTAACTAACGACTTGTTTACGTCGTAACACTTTTCTATTCAAGGTTATGTTGTGTGTACCTACTTCTGCGCTCGATATCGCCCCTAATTTTTAATAATACGTAGTTTTGTTAAAAAAAAATTAAAAGCTTAAGAGCACGACTCGCAACTGCAAATCGAGATTATAGTACTAATTATTTATGATTTTTTGACATTTATGTATAACAGTTATCACTGCTATTTTTTTTTTTAAATCGTCAATATATTTTTATTTATTTTTAAATTTGAAACGGTTCCTTTTTGTGACTAAATTAAGAACATTGTTAATTATGAAGAATTTTATTGACCCAAATATTAAGAATATATAAAGTTGAGCTTGGTTTTGGGTTCGTCCATACAGTATTATCTCCATCTATCAGTTTTAGTGGCACCAAGGAGGTAATGAAAATGCTTGCATCATCTTGCTCACCCTCCATTTTCTGCTTGTATCGGCTTTGGTTGCAAGCACCATCAAATCCCCACTTGGATATCAGCTTTAGCTGCTTATTTTGCACATCGGTATAGTTAGAAAGACTTTGATGTATCCTCGTCACCGTGATGTCAAGTAAAGCTTGAAGTGTAATCCTAGTAACTGACACTGATTGCTTCGGAGGGTAGCAATCAAGCTTATTTTGTTGCACTTTATAGTAGGATGGATAAATATCCTTAGCACCTTCCCGCTGCAGCTGCATATGCCAATTCAGTGGAGTCTTCGCCTGTATGATCATCAGATCTTCTCTTTTTCTGTTTACTTGCCAAATCTTCGAATGGTTTTCGGGACCTTTTTGTCATTGTTCCAACGGAAGACGATGGCGACGGTTCTTGAGAGTCTGATTGTGCTCTTGGTATCTCATCAACAGTTGGTTCTTGACTAACTAAAGTTTGCACACAACTTGGCCAGTCAATATTTGCTTGCAGCCAATTTCCGTACAGTCTTCTGAAGTGATCAAGGAATCGGTTAGATTTCTGCCACCTCTGTAAAGCAGCTCGCGTGAATTTCCAACAAAATTCTTTGAGAGTTACTCGATCTTCGGCAGAAAGGCATTCGCCTATGCGGGATACAACTGCACCAAATAATACTTCATGATTAAATGAAGTACTCTCACTTTTAAGAAAAACAAATAAGTCTAAATTGGTGATTAAACTTTCCATTTTAAGATTTTATAGTCGCAGAACAAAAATTTTGTGTTAGCAGTTACACAGTTGTGAACAATATAAATTGGACGTAGTGAAGCAGAAAGGATCCAACCCACACTATGGGCGAAAATGAGTTATATATAGCAACACACTCTTTGTAGTCAAAACTTTAATATCACAAAAACAATCCCAACGCATCATGTAATTATGACCATACATTACCAACGCGTATGTATGGCAGGTCATACAATCACATAACACGATCTGATCTTAAAACTTGAATATCTCAAAACTAACTCTTGTGTGGGTTGGATCCTTTCTGTTTAACTACGTCCAATTATAAAGCAAAATTTTAGCCCTTTTATTTCAAAACATCGATAATTTGTTAACTACCCTCATTAGAGTTTTAAAAGATGTGCTAATGAAAATTTATAATCGTCAAAAACATTTCTTAGAAATCATAACACAACTAATCAACAAATTAGCTTACTTATCAGAAATCATTAACAAACATTTAATCACCTATTCAGACTTATTAGAAGACTAAATCATTGTAATTACTTAATCACTTATTTTCAGACTCACTAGAAGACTAAACAATTTGTTATTTGGTATTTTGGTTGTATGTAAAGTTTTAAAACTCATTTCGTATTGATAAATATCTAGCTCAAACATAGTTCACTAAGTGTGAATGTACTATAAACCTCTGACTACTCCTTCGGGAATATAGGGGTGATGCTATTTTATGTTACGTGTTGTTAAAAGTCTGTGTTCCTCAACTTAAACACTAAAAGGAACCGTTTCTTAACTAAAAAAAATAAAAAAATAGAAAACAAATAAAAAATTGCAGCGTTTTCCGTTATATGACATATGTCAAAAAATCATAAATAATTAGTACTATAACCACCTGTAAGGATATTACGGATTTCCTTGCTGTTCACGAGATAATTAACTTTTTCATACTACATACATACTACTTCATAAAAATTTTTCGTAAAAAAATTATAATTCTTTCGGTTTTGTGCAGAATTAACTCGGGTGTTATTTTTGAATATAGTAATAACTAATAGAAGCGATATCCGGCAAAAAATCCGGCTTTTGCAAATTGAAATCCCATTTTCAAGTCATAAAAGTGGACATTTGGGAAAAAAGTATTATCTGTCTATGAAAGCCGATTTGCAGCCCACCGTGCGGCGGCGGACGCGCTTCGCGGCCGAGTGTGTGTGGGTGGATAGATACTAATACTATAGCTTTTACTAGCTGTAGGTACTTGCCATTCATTCATAACGTTTTTTTTTTTTTTTGGATGGGAAATTATCGAATAACTTCTCCCGCTCTGGGTGGAGCGGGAGGGCGTGTCAGACTTTTACTGACTAAAACCCACCCGTGTTCCTTCCGTTGCCTGTGTGCCGAGGTCGCGATATCCCTTTCAGACAAACCCGCAACCCCGGCAGGCATTGGCCCTTCCGGACCCCGTCAGTTGGTGCTGACATCTCTTTGAGGCGCGCGTGGAACACAACGCGCCGTCGACCCGGGCCTGGTCCCTATCGGACGGCGAGCTACCCATTGCTCACCGTCCGCAAGCCCGCGCCTACGGTGGCCGGAAGTCGGCTCGCGACTCCCGACGCCCGGGGCGTCTCCTGCGGCGACTAGGGGCGCGAGGGGGCGCATTTTGCCTCTCCCTCGCGCGCTCCGCCTCCTCCTTCGCGAGCATTACTGCTTCGCAGAAGGAGGTGACGGCCTCCCATGCACTCTCGCTCCGGACCATGGCCTGAACCAGGGCCGGACGCGAGAGATCGCCGCCGCCGATCGCCTCCGTGAGGACACGGCGGTGCTCCGCCCAAGCTGGGCAGACCTCCACCGTATGCTCCACCGTGTCCTCCGGGCGATCCACACAGTGGTGACACCCGGGCGTTTCCTCCCGCTTTATCCTGAACAGGAACCTCCCGAAACAACCATGTCCGGTGAGGACCTGTGTCAGGCGGAAGGTGAGGACGCCGTGGCGCCTCTCTAGCCACTCCTCAAAGAGGGGACTTATCGCCACAATTGTGGCGTGCCCAGCGCTGGGTTGCGACAATCGCACTCTCCATGCCGCCATGAGATCCCGCCGGAGCTCTGTCCGCTGTGCCGCGATTTCTCGCGGCAGCGGAGTTACGCCCCGGCGTTTCGCCTCATTCATAACGTGTCGACAGCATTTATAGCATTTATATTTATTATTAGTAATTAGGTATGTTCATTATTTGCTTTAATTTTGTTGATTACTTTGGGGAATCGCTAGTGAATGTACAGACTAGTAATGCGTTTTTTGGAAATTTCTTTACCATGCCGAGATCTCAACATCTTATTATATTTCGACTAACCTTGAGATCTAGGCCTTGTACGGAAAATCTAGCTAGTAGATATACAGTGTTATCTAGCATGGCCTTCCACCTTGGGGGAAAATCGGCCGACGCACGGCGCACAGAGGGCTGAAAATCGACTCTCATAGACATATAATACTTTTTTCCCAAATGTCCACTTTTATGACTTGAAAATGTTTTGGGAAATTAAATGCATGCCTAAAAATATCAACATTATGGAATAGCATTGCAAACAACGCAAACCGATTTTTTTCATTAAAAATAACTATGGAGATGCCATGAAAAAGTCGTATATCTCCGCCATCGTTCAATTGGCCCTAATTTCCGTGCAGGTGATTAAACCTTGAATTATTTAGAATTTTTTGACATACTCTCCGATCCGGCAAGGGCCGCGAAACTTCTTTTTTAAAATATTTTTTATCCAATTGTTACTACTTAAACGATGAACCCTACCACTACTTTGTATAAACACGCCACATGATAATAACAAATTGAGTTTCAAAGACCTAATTATGTAACCATCTTAACCAACTAGAATTCAGGTTCTTGAAGTTTTAACAGTGTCAGCGTTTCCTCAAAGAAAATTTTCTTTTTTTTGCGTCAAAAATGGGTCTTGTTGATGAAACAAGTGGATCTGACGAAAGAAGAAGGAAATTAAAAATATCCTCATTAGAACTCACTCTACTCTTCTTACGGGAGTGGTGTTCCCTGAATCTTCTAAAATCCTTGTTCCGGGCTTCCGATGCCTCTTCCGAAAGACTCCCAATTGGGACAGTTGCGTTGGAAGTAATGATATCAGCTCCATGAAGAAGATCTTTGTGGACTGTTGCAGACATATAGTACCAGTTATATAGTTCCACGTATCACTCAGCAGTCTTGTACGCATAGTCTTTGAATTTTCCAATGTTTACATGTTCTCCTGACGTTATTGTTTGTAAAATTACAGCAAATCTTCTGGCCGTGTTGCTATCGTTGGTAGTTCCATGACCCTGCTTCACCATGTCAATTAGCAGACCGAGTTCTGTTTTGAAGCTATCTTGAATTAATTTTTCCAGGCGTCCTTTACATCTTGGTCAGCTTTGCCTTTAACTGCCCACTTTTTAATGTCCAATCTGTTGGATATGTGTAAAAGGCACTCACTCCATCATATTAATACGCGCATGAAGTGAAGAAATCCCAAACTCCAGCCGATGTTACCAGTTTTGACACTGCTTTCAAATTGTTATTGCTCAGACGGTTTCGCTAGACATAATGTAGCAAGACACGTTTGATCTAGCTGCTGAAAGGTATGTGCATATCTTAGCATCGATCATCGTCATCAAGGGTTTGTGGCTAATTGTATTGCTGTTGCACTCAGTTGTTCGGAGTGCAGATATTTCATCCTTCATTATCTGTTCTTCTGCCCTCACGACTGCTTCACTTTCTTTAATAAAAGTAAAGTGCACCGGACGACAAAACAATGCAGAGCAAGGTTTCGGGTTTTGCCAAACTGTATTTTCTTCACATGTCAGTTTTAATGGCACCAATAATGTCATAAAAATACTGGACTCAACTTGAATAGAATCCAATTTTTGCTTATTACTTTATTTACTCTGGTTAGATGCTCCATCAAAACCCCATGTAGAAATTAAAATCAGTTATTTTTGCTTTAAATCTTCTGGTAAAGATTTAAATATTATATTCACTGTTAAGTCCAAGAGATCCTGCAGAGAAATTCTGGCTGAGCTATCTTGTAACCGTGATGGAATTTTCAGGTTCAGGTGGATAACACTCTATTTTTGCTTTTTGCACTCTGTAGTAGGATGGATATAAGTATCTAATACCTTCTCGAATTGCTGATTCTCTTAAAGTTATATATTGCCATTTTGATAAGTTAAGAGATAGCATTAATCAGTGTAAAGGTTTCCTTGCCCGCCGGTTTTTTGATCAAGTCTTGAAATCTATTAACTGTTTCTGGATTTTTCATTATGTTTTCAATCACAGAAGCAATATTATCTCTTCCATCTTCCTTCAACTTGGTACAAGCTGCATATACAAGTTCACTGCAATCACTGTTCAAATGATCACCACTCCGTCTCTTCTTTTGCTTCGTTCCCAACTCTTCAAAAGGTTTTCTAGGGAGTTTCCTTTTGGTCATAGCAACTGATGATGTTGATGGCTCTTCTTCCCCATGAGCGACAGATGTCGAAGCTTTCTGCACATTTTCTTTGATGCAGCTAGGCCAGTCGACATTTTTCTCAAGCCAATTTCCATATTCCTTTCGGAATAACTCAATTTTCGGCTTACAGAATGCCAACGCTTCTCTACTGCTCTCGTAAATTTCCGGCAAAATTATTTAAACGTCACCGATCTTCCTCAAATAAACTACATCTCAATCGAGATAACACTCTCTCAAATAAAAACTGATAATCGTTTTTTTTGCTGAACGATGCTGTCCATGTTTACGGTGATGTGATGTTATTACTGTTTGTATTTTCAATGCGAAAAGCGAAATGAATTGATTTTATTTTCAGTTCTCCTATTTATTGCAACGATGTTAATTAGTGTGATCATTAAACTCACTACCCTCATTAGCTAACTCATAGAATAGATATGAATAACAATATTACTTAAACTCATAAAATAATGACAATAATTAAGATCGTTACATAATTAGGTCTTAGAAACTTAATTGTTTATGATCATGTGGCATGTTTATACAAAGTAGTGGTCGGGTTCATCGTTTAAGTAGTCCGTGTAGATTTTAAGCTTAAATTAAGTTAAATATTTGATTTAAAAAAAAAAAAAACTTTTAAGAGCGTTTACGTCTAGCGCGGGAAGTCAAGTTTAGGTAAATTCTTTGCAAAAATCACTCACACAGAAGTACGCGTACATGTGTGCGTAGAGTTGCGTTCGCTCTGCTTATAGTCAGACTAAACAACTTTGACCCGTCCAATTTAGAGCAATAATTTATAGTAAATATTTAATTGGAATTTAAATCCTATAATTCCTCTAAACAATAATTTTATAATATTTAAATGAAACACTTTATTTATCTTATGCTTCTTCTCGTGTTAATTTTACATTAGGCATAAAAATTTGATAAATCATATTTATTTCTTAAATGTTCATCTTATCTTATTATTACTCCGAGCAACAACAAGCGCAACACGTCATACTCGTACATTATGAGTACTGTTAACATAAGCATGTCGGTGACGCGAGCCCATAATATTTTCCTCAACCAAACATCGCTCAACGCGCGTAAAGGAGTTTTCACTTTAAAAAAAACGTGTGCGTTCGGTGAAACCCCGTCAGAAACATAGTTCGTTCTCACGTATCATTTAAAACAAAAACAAAATTTTCACAGCCGCCATCTTGGTTTTACTATTTGACCTCAGTATCGGCTTTATACCCCTCAAAAACGAATGCCGCATTTACATTCTGCCCTTTTTGCAATACAAAATAATGTTCAGTATTTAGAAAGATAACAAATTCAAAAAAAAAAAAATCATATTCGTATAAGTTGGTGGATCCTCTCCATAACATCGAATGCAAACCATTATCGGATGAAATATGTTTTTTTTTTCCAAAAGAGGCCTGATCGTGACCATCAGCGACTTCTGAAGCTTCAACAATTCTGTTCCAGACGTCGTGGAAGTGAGCTGAATGTAAACGGGGTGAAAACGACACCCATAATGAAAAATGTGAAAAAAAATTGCCGAAATTCTGAATTTATATTTCGACCTCACTGGTGCCGATTCTCTTGTACACTGAACTGAACTATCATAAAAATTGATCATGAGAATCATAAAGCTATTCTGCAAAAAAAATCGCTTTTATAAATAATTTTGATACAACTAAAAACCAATTTGACAATCGCGACTCCACGTGGTACTTGTTTGCCCTACCCCGTGAATTTATTTTAGAGCCGGAAGCGCAGAAGGAGGCAGCCTCGACGTGTTTAAATGGAATTTATCACTTTTTCTATGGAAATTTTGAAAAAATAGGACCTACATGTTGAGTTTTGGAGGTTTATGGGGTTTATAAAGGGGGTCGAAATTTTCATTATTTTTGCGATAGGACACCATTTTCAAGATATATGCAAAGGAAAGGTAAAAAGATACATTACTGTTTTTGCACCTGAAGTCGAACTGTTAGTGTGAATTTTAGGTCATGACAACTAATTCTACACCATTTTTTATCGCGATTAAAAATAGTCAAATTTTGTTAGACAATCAAAATTTTAGGTGAAAAACGTCAAATTCAGAATAGCAAAATAGCCATTTTCACTAAATTAATAACTCAGTGCCATCTTAGTGCTATCAAACTAAAATAATGTTATGTTGTGTCACTTTAGTCTATTTCAGAGTGGGAAGTCGTCGTTTGACAGGAATAAACAAAATTTTGGTGATTTTTAGTCTAGTTTAGACTATTTGTGACAAGAGGATCGGCACCACTATAGACTTTAGCATCATAAATTAGTTTTCACTTAAATAAAATGTTTTACTTACTAAAGTAAGATTTGGCGATCATACTATACTCGTGCAATATCGTTGTACGCACGCAAAAGGTCAACAGCGGTCAGGCAGAGCGCCGAGCGATACGTCCACTCTCTGGAAGGCCTCACGGCCGACTAATTCGAAACGGTTTGCTCGTGGAGTTTTATAGCAGTTTTAGAGTAGTTTTAAAATATTTCTAGAAAAATAATAGAACACATTTAGTTTAAATTTAAAATTGCAAGTTTTTAACAAGATGTTCTTCTATTAAAGTTGGTAAAAAAAAACATTCTATTGACCAAAATTTCTTTATAATTTCGTTTTGTTTGGATTTTTATTTCTCATGTAGGGAACCTACATTGTATTTTTTTTTAAACTAAGTTTTTTCCTAAGGATATTTGTAGTCATATAAAAAATATTTTTAGTTCGGTTGAACAGTGATTTAAGATATTTGTAGCTTCTAAATTGATGCTCGAAGTGAAAATATCGAAACCTCTGTTCAGTTATCTTGATATAATTCTCAAATACTCTATTAATCTAAAAAAATTCCTATCTAAGTATTTAGACAACAATATTTCCTAAAATTGTTAGTAATTAATTTGGTTTCCAATAATTTTTGATGGATATTAACTGGGTCGAAAAGTACTGATTTTGAGCAAAACAGCGCACGTATGGCGTAAACGCTCGTAATCGAAAGCGATTTAAAAAAAAAGTTTCGTGGCATTTGCCGGTTCGGAGAGTATGTCAAAAAATTCTAAATAATTCAAGGTTTGCAGGTGGCAAGGGAATTAGGGCCAATTGAACGATGGCGGAGATGTACGACTTTTTCATGGCAGCTCCATAGTAATTTTTAATGAAAAAATTATGTTTGCGTTGTTTGCAATGCTATTCCATAATGTTGATATTTTTAATCATGTATTTAGTCTCCCAAAACATTTTCAAATCATACAAGTGGACATTTGGGGAAAAAGTATTATATATCTACGAGTCGATTTTCAGCTGGTAAATCAAAATCCAAGTTCATAGCATAAGCAGTGGCGTGCACTCCATACATGCAAATAAGCTCTGCATACCCTGTAGTCCCATACATACATGCCGATTTAAAAGATAAATAATTATAACTAAAAATATATCACTAACGCGATTTACGCGCCATCTATTACTTTTTTTTGGAACTAATTGGTTGAAGCGGCGAACACTCGCCGCGGCAGCGCGCAGCAAATTCACCGCGCAGACAGCGCTCTCGTGCGTGAGTCGTGAGCAAAAGCAGTACTACGACTTGCTTATTTCTCATACATTGGATCTCGTGAATTCTCGTATAGTACACAGCAAAAGTGTGACTGTGTGCGTGAAAATGTGCGCGCGTGTTTGTGTTTTGGAAGCATAGCTTATTTGCAACCCGTCCAAATTCAGAAGCCGTAAAAGCACTGTTTAATTGTTGATTGCAGAGGGCCGACTATTTTTTGTCGGATTGACCAAATGACCGACTAATTCATTCGTTCGTAATTCGTATTAGTTCGTAAATTTCGTAAATGCAAAGTTTTTCGCTATATTTGTTTCGATTGTTTTTTTTGGCGTAAGTAATTGACTGTCTAAGTAATTGTTTAGTAAGTTTATTGTAAAAAATGGAATATTATACCTGTGAGACCTGTGCTGGCGAAGTGTGTTTAAATGAATTAAAATCTGACGCTTTTTCGAGGTTATCTTTTGAGCAAAAATTTAAATTGATTGCAAAGGGAAGGTGTGTACCCGGGTTGGATTTAACTCAAAAAAGAGGTAATGCTACTCGTTATTTTCATAAAAAGCTTTATGATAATTATGGTTAACAGGTTGTGTACACACAAACACATTGTATTGTTTCCCTTGCATTTTGTTTACAAATTCTGATAAAAAGAATGTTTGGACATCTATCGGTTATTCAGATTTAAATAAGTTTCACAAAGCGACTGCTAAGCACGATTCTTCAGAAAAACATCTGGAATCCTGCTTGAAGCTCTAAACTTTTGGTAAAGGTAGAATAGAGACTAGTTTGAATAGCCAGGTCAAGGTTGTCCTGGTTGTGTGGTTCCTGTTAGTGTTATTATTAGATGTTCGTGGTGGTCGCAAACAAACATCATGCGAAGCCATGGCGCCACCGTGCGGTTAGTCAGGTAGGGTTGGTAGTCAGGCCACCGACAGAAATAATTGGAAACTGGTAAGTTTTATTTTTATTTCAGCCGAGCATACCCTGTCTAAAATATCTGTGCACGCCGCTGAGCATAAGTCAATAGTGTCAGAAATATTACAATGTAGCAAACAAATAAGTACGCACGCACAGCACTGTAAAGTAATCGTCTTAACACTGACGACAACAACAAACACCTGATGAAACATCCTGAGCCAACCGGCGCCCGAAGCGTGTACAAGCAACGTGCTTGTACACAGTGTGAGTACACACAGCTACTGGAGCTACCGTGAGCTCTACGACCACGCACACATTGACAATAGTTGATTGACGCGATAGCACTACTAGCTATTGAAAATGTATGATAAATTTGGATGTGTACCGTAATACCAAAAATTATGAATGAAAACTTAATGTTTTTCCATATTTTTTCGAAAATTTTTTACTTGATTATATAACCTATGCTTGTGCAGAAAAAATATTATAAATATTGTTGTTTATAATACAGAAAAAACAATATGAAAACATGTCATCTGTGCTATAAAAATGTGCGAAATTAAATTCGCTCAAACTTCATTTTGGGTAAGTTTTTTGGGAAAAAAATATGTAGAAGCCTACTTAAATACTGTCTTAATCTGAATATTAACATAATATGGTGGAAATATGCTCAAATTGCAAATGATTTAGGTATTACGTTTGTATGGACAATTCAATGGTCGCCGCGTTCTTAAACACTTCTGCACGCGTAGCATGAACACCGTAGAAACGGGTTTTGTCGACGGAAGAATAGACAAAATGACAGATTGTGATTGTTTATCCGTCATTTTGTCTATTCTGCTTAGGCCGTAAGCTGCGAGTTAGGTTTTAAATGAAAGATATGATCTTCAAGTTTATTTTTAACGCATCGGCGTTCTCCCCACGCCAAGCCGCAAATTCTGTGAAATAACCTACAAAAAGAATAGGGATTCCAAAACTTTATGGATAAACAACTGTTTTTATTTTTGTCTGTAATTTTCGAATAACCACCACTCGTGACATTAAAATGGTAATTAACCTCGTACTACTTCCCCCTATTGTAATCATTACACGGCATTTATCTCTGCTATGTAAAAGCAGACATTAGGTGATCAAAAAAAAATCAAATTACAATAGGGAACAGCAGTATTCTCGATATGCTATCGTGATGTTATGAGAATGGGCTGCCAGGCCACTGACTTCCTCGCATCGGAGTTGGGGATGTAGCAGTGCAGCATGTTGCCTATCGATTCTATCTAGTATGCTTTATATGAACTATTCGTACTTTAGCGCGAGTTTCATTTTGTAATAAAAAAATACTTTTTCGGAATCAGTATTTTAATAATTGTTATTTTTGTCAGTTACTTATCATCTCTTCACTTTCTCTGGACCATTAGTTCAGATGGTACGTGTCTTGGAAAATTACCCTAAATCGAAAGAAAAAAACACGTTTTGGAAAAATATATATCTTTGACTGGCTGTATCTTCGCTACCAATAGACGTACCTAGAGTGCTTAGCATGAGCTCAGATTGTAGCAAATTTAGCTGGCGTCACAAAAATATCAAACAATAAATGGCGTCAAAAAGGTTAACCGACTGTATCTGTACGGGTTGTAGTAGTTAACTCCGTACACCGATTTGTCGTGAAGGTTTGTATGTTCAGTTAGTATAGAGAAACACCGTTCCACTAAGATGCACTAAGTAGTTGAGTTTATTTAAGTTAAAAGTAAGAGTGAGTACTAGAGTGGAAGGCGATTATTTCTCTCAGTTGTTGATAGCTACACAGTTATAAGTTCACTATATTTAAATTCGTTAGTCATGTTATTTTATTACGCTTAATTATGACGCGCATCGTTGGCCTAAAGTAGGTTGCAGAGTACGCAGAAAAATGTACGGCGATGAGACCGTACATATTGGCAACCCCCTAAAGAAGCTAAGATGAGTAGAGAGAGAGAAAGAAACGCCTGTACAAGTCAAACATTAAAGTAAAAGTAAATAATTAATCAAAAGTAAAGGCAATATTGTCTCGGTGTCCTAGAGGCTGTCCATGGCAGTCGTCCGTGGGCGCCTGCTTTTCTTTGCTGGCAGTCTGCTGTCGAGATCCCATTGGTTGAAGTTCAATGTCTTCATGCGTTTGATTTCTATTCGTCGCGTTGCGTTTCGGAAATCGCTTCCTGAGCAGCGTGCAGTATTTCCTTGTTATGATCCACAGGAAAGTGATGACAGCAATTGTTAGTAAAAGGTAACAAATTGCATATTGGTGAACGTCATGATCCGTAATAGTGGATGGTAGTTTCGGCTCGTTCTCTTTTTGGAACCGCAGCTTTTTGTCAATTTCCTCGAAGTCATTTTTCTTTAGAGTGAAGAGTTCGTGTGGCGCGTTATGAAGTGTGACGTTGACAATGTTGTTTATCGGCGAATTCAGGTTCGGTACATGCATGTCAGTTCACGTTGAGTTTGCTGTTGTACTGATTGTGCGAAGTGATTGTGAGTTCTTTTGACCGCAGTAGGTACGCATCCTTGATTCAAAGTTACTATAGCCGCCGATGTGATAGTTTGCGATATTACGTGGTTTTCACAAACAGTACGTAATTCGCACCTTCCGCAACAAACAACCAGCCAGCTGTTTGATTCTTGCAATTTGATCCATGCCTCCTCGCATGACACGCTGTGTACGTCACACGGTGACGTAGTTGTACGATGACCCAGTAGTTTTGCTTCGCAAGGTGCATTCTTGTTGTGTAAGTTGAACACTGGTATGTTTGCGTTACAAATGAAATTATCTTTTTGCCTTTTGATGCATTGCTTGAAGTCTTTATCTTTTAGTGAGATGTAAGAATTCTTCTCAAAGTTCACGGCAATGTATTCCGAAGATAACTGCATCCTTTTGTAATTTGACTCCGCCTTGAATGGTATAGCGATAGCCCGATAGTAGGTAAAGTCCTCATTCAAAATTAAAGGAATGTGAACTTCGAACATGAAGTAGTTTTTTGTTATTCGTGCTTTCACGTACAGCAACTTGTAAAGTTCCTTGATATCTTCTCTGATATTTTCCGTCGGCAATGACAGGGTCCTCGGCAGTCTGCCGGATATGTCTTCCAGTTGCTTAACTAGACTGACTGGTGATATCAAGTGCACGTCCATATGTCCACTGTAGACATTAGTCTTAGTTTCTTCCATGAAGTGTTCTATCATCTTGCATTGAAGCTTGATATTTTCATCGTTTTTCTTCAAAACGTCATTTTGTAGTTGCATGATCGATGTTTGGTTTTTGCGAGTTCGCGCAAATAGTTTTCGTTGAGTTTTATGGCATCAATGTCCTTATGGTATTTGTTAGCAAACTTCTGGTCTAAGACGCCGAATAAACTATTTGCTACCATGCCTACTCCGTCGATCAAGCCGCGCTTCTTGCGCTTAGATAAATGCTTGTGGGGAGCCAGCAGCATGGTGTTGTAGAAGTTGAGTAGTTCCATCTCGTGCGATAGTTGATTCGTCGTTGCTTGGCAATAACTTTGATGGATCTTCTGGCAAAGGTCATTTACACCGTTTATATATTTTTCAATATGTTGAACGCCCTGCCAGTAGTTAGTTAAGTTGTAGTACGTAAGCAAAGTCCATTCATCGTGAATGAGTTCAATTTTGCCTATGGTGTAGAAACATTAAAATGTTTGTAAGACATTTTCTTCCAGAGTGTTTTGTTGTGGTAGTTTTTCTAGTTTTTTGTAAATCTGTTTTACATTCTTCATAATTTTTGTTGCAGTTTGCGTCGATCGGTAGTGCTGATAGTTTTACTATGAGTCGTTTAATGACACCAGTTTGGGTTTTCAGGGTGGTCACTCGAACGTATCCGTCCGCTCCGGGGTGAAGTTCTAACACCCTACCCATGGCCCATTTTCCTGGCGGCAAATTATTATCCCGGACTAGTACGATATCCCCCTCGCTGAGGTTTTTCTTGGGATTTTTCCAGTTGCTGCGCGTTTGGAGTTGAGTAAGATAGTCACTTGACCAATTCTTCCAAAATTGTTGGTACATAATATGTTCCGTTAACTGCCATCGCCGGCGTAGGTCAATGCAGTTTTCATCAGTGTAGTCAGCTCGTGGTAAAGAAATTGTTGGTCGCCCCGTTAGAAAGTGACCCGGTGTCAGGTAGTTATAAAATTCTTCGGGGTCTTCAGTGAGCTGGCAAAGCGGCCTGGAGTTCATGCACGCTTCTATCTTCGCAAGCAGGGTAGTAAATTCCTCGTACGTCAGTTTTTGGGCTCCTAGCACCCGACGAAGGTGATACTTCATCGACTTGACCGCTGCTTCCCATAGTCCGATTCAGATTTTGCATTCTGTGATTACTTCCTCACACACTGACTTATTAATTGTAAATTTTTTAAGAAAATCATCTACTTTTACAATGTTTGTAAATATGTGAAAACCGTACATCTATCACATCATTAATTAATTTATCTTTCGTGGCTTCATTTTTATTAATTCTTCTTTTTACCTATTGTGGTAACCTATTTTTATTTTATTTTTTTAGATGCATCGTCTTCACATATAATTATGTAACGAATGTAACACATACAAATATTGTAACAATTTTTAAAAGAGTAACGGTGGAGTTTCTTGCCCATTCTTCTCCATACGAAAACTACCTTTTGGAAGGGGCGACTAGAATCAATTCAATTTTTTGTAAACTTTGACGTTCAAAAGTGCCTTACAAGGGCCTATTTGAAATAAATGATTTGACTTGACTTTGACTTTGACATGTCTGCGATGTTATTGAAGAAGTTTGGCGACAAGATTTGCTTGAAGTCTCCAAACTCTTTCTGAAGCAACCTTGATGCGCCTATGAAATTTGTACCACAGTCCGAGTAGACGTGACCTGGTGTTCCGCGTCTGGAGCACATTCTCTGGAAGGCTGCTATAAAAGTTTCAGTACTTAAGTCGGATGCAAGTTCGATGTGCACAGCCTTTGTCACCATGCATACGAATATGCATATGTAACCCTTTGAAGTTCGAACCCCTCTTCCTTTGTTGAGTCTGACTTCAACGTGTCCTGTGAAGTCAACCCCTGTGTGGGTAAACGGGCGCGAAGGTGTTACTCGTTGTGGTGACAGTTCTCCCATGAGTTGGTTCATCTCCGGCGGGTTGTAGCGGTAGCAGCGCACACAGCGCCGTAGTTCAGCTTTCACCGCTCTGTTACCGCCAACGATCCAGTACCGTTGCCGGATGTACGCTAAAGTTAGTCTGGCTCCTCCGTGTAAAGTCGTTAAGTGAGCTTGATTGATCACCAACTCAGTAAGTCGTCCACCCTTAGGTAGAATGATTGGATTCTTCATCTCAAAAGGTAAACTGGAATGGTTCAGCCGACCCCCGACTCGGATTAAGCCGTTGTTGTCCAAGTATGGTTTAAGTTTGGAAATGTTGCTTTTCGTAGAAATAGTTTCTTTCTTCATAAGTTGTTTATACTCTTGCATAATTTCCGTTTGTTGCACATATTTTATTATTTGTTCATTTGCATTGTTTAATTCGCATAAAGTGAGGCATCCGGTGCCACGTTTCGTGTTATTACGTGCGTTTCCGATAAATCGATGTATCCATGCTACAATTCTGATCGCTTTGGTCAATGAACTGCAATTAGTTAATAAGTTATGAATAAAATTGTTTATCTCTTTGTTTATGGAGTTCGATTTCGCTTGGTTAACGCTTCCTATTTTAGTTGTAAATGTGCATGTTATGTTTTCTTCACGACTTGGTTCTTGGAAGGTATTCAGAAATGTAGGACCTTAACCACAGACTGAATGTTGTTAGCTTGGTTGGTAGCTATCCTCTTGATGCACAGTCTGCAGGGTTATCTTGCGACTTCACATAACGCCATTGCTCGGCTGGTATGATTCGTCTTATTTTTGCAACTCGATTGGCGACGTATTTTTCTCTTTTAGATGTATCCCCCTGTATCCACGCCAGGACCACTTGAGAGTCACACCAAACGCTCGTAGTTATTTCAAAACCATTCAGAGGTTCTCTGATTTTTTTTGATGAGTTGCGATAGTAAGAGTGCGCCGCAAAGTTCAAGTTTCGGTAATGTGATCGTTTGTGATAACGGTGCTACTTTTGTTTTAGCAGCAAGTAATGTTATTGTCGGCTTGTTGTGTTTATCTCTGACGCAGCTGTAAACCACGCAGGAGTAAGCCTTTTCACTGGCGTCGCAGAATCCAAATAGTTCGATCTTCTGGTTCGTTGAACCGATCCAGCGCTTGATTTTCATGTGTTTTACATTGGGTATGTCAGCTCTTAGTTTTAGCCACTTATCTGCTATATGTGACGGTAACTGATCATCCCACTCAAGTTTGTTGATCCATACTTCTTGAAATATAATTTTTGCCGCAATAGTTATGGGTGATAGCCAACCCAGCGGATCATAAAGTTGTGAAATTTCTGAAAGCAGCCGCCTTTTAGTTATTTCCGGTCGACATTTTTCTTCAAATTTCCTGTTAAACACAAATGTGTCAGCATGCGGATTCCAACCTAGTCCTAGGGTTTTCAAGGATTCCTCCTGCTTGAAGTCAAAAGTTATTCTGCGTGAAATCTGATCTTCACTTAAGTTCTCTAACAATGCTGGAGCATTGCTGGACCACTTGCGTAAGTTCATCCCGGCCCCCGGCGCCCTTTAACATATCGATAAGCGATGTCATCGACGTATGTTTCGTTCAGTAGTACTTTGGCTGCCGTGGGGTATTTGTAGCCATCATCGTATGCAAGTTGTTTGATGGTTCTCATGGCTAGCCACGGTGCGCACTTAGTGCCATAAGTGACGGTGCAAAGTTGGTACTCTTGTAGCTTTTCTGACGGCGTAGTTCGCCAAATAATTTTCTGCAAATGTTGTTGTTCCTCAGACAGCCAGATACATCGGTACATTTTTTCGATGTCAGCTGTAGCAAGGCGTATTTGTAAGTTCTTCAATTTATGATAAGTTCTTGGATATCTTTTTGTAGGTTGGGGCCCTTTTCTTGTAGGCCGTTCAGACTGTATCCCGTTTTAGTTTTCTGAGATGCATTGAAGACAACTCTGAGTTTCGTGGTAGTAGATTCTTCACGAAGTACTCCGTGATGTGGTAGGAAACATTCAGTAGTTAGATATGTCATGGGTTTTGCTGGTTTCATATGGGCCAACTCCAGGTATTCCCTAAGGAACTCTTTGTATAATATTTCAAGTCGGCCATTTCTTTGAAACCTTTTTTCTAGTTGCAGCAATTGTGATACTGCAATTGTTTTCGATGTTCCGATCTTATTTTCATAATTCGGACATAAAGGCATCTTCACAATGTATCTTCCATCTGAACCACGGCGAGTAGTTTCCTTGTAGTAAATTTCGCATTGATCGTCTTTAGATCGGTCAGTGTTTGTTTTGATGACGTCTTCACACTCCCAAAATTTTGTTATTTCAGCCAAGTCTAGCAGTGTGATGTGACAGTTAAAAGTTTCTAGTTTTCCACACAAAATCCATCCCAGCTGTGTCTGCTGCGCAACGGGTGACTTTGGTGCGCCTTTTAGTATTCCATCTTGTATTATTTCAGCGTATACATCAGCTCCAAGCAGTATGACTACTTAAACACTACAGTAAAACTACTTAAACTTAAAATCATATTATAGCCTAAAAGAATTTTTTACTGAGAAATAAATAAATTACTATCGACTCGAACACATTACACATACATAACTAGGTACTCTATAAGACATCAGTCAGAAAATGATAATTTATTTATTTAGTTTGTAAGAATGACATAATGTATAATAATAATTAATAATTTTTAAATTAATCTATATCAACAAATTGTATTAATAATGAATAATGATAGCATGTTAAATTAATTAAAACCTTTCGCCTATACATTGCTGTGCCCTAGCAAGGTTCATTGTTTGGAACTATCATAATGTAACAACCTGTAAACAACATGAAATGCAATAAATCAATATGAATATGAGTATGTCAACAGACCTTGAAATGCTAAAATCAGGGTCCGCTAGTTTTAAGTTTTGCAAGTGCGACCAGTCTGGTCGTTCAAATGTATTGTTCGGTAGTTTATTGATCAGTTTCTTCATAATCAATGCTTCAGTGTTGAAAGTATATTCGGAGTGGATTAATTTGCATGTTAGGTTAAGGCGTCCTTTACAGTCACCTGATACAGTTCCAACTCCAGATATCTTCGCAGTTAGTTTGTTTCTTGGCAGCCTTAAGAGTTGTGCTGCATTTTCGGTTATTAAGTTAACTTGTGAGCCCTGATCTACGAGCGCACGAAGAGTTACGTAAGTCCCATCTATAGATTTGACCTTAACTTGGACGGTTGTCAGTAAAACTTCCATCTCGCTGGCTGATAGATGATTTGAACTCGGCGTTTCAGTTTCCCTCGAAGGTTGTTGACCTGAGCGTTGGTTTTCATTGCTCGTCAAAGGTGTATTTTTGTTGGAATGTAAGAGCGTATGATGTTTCATATTACATTCCTTACAAGTTTTCGTAGAGTTGCAAGTTTGTTTTTCGTGACTAAACAAACAGTTTTTGCATAGCCGCAGTTTTGCAACTGTGCTGCTTCGTTGCTTTGTATCCGAGTCAATAAACTGCTGACATCGCATTAAAACATGATTGTTTTTGCAAAGAGGGCACTGCCCGTATGAAGTGTGGTAAGTTTTTGGAAGCCACTTCTTACTATCGAAGTTTTTTCGAGGTAGGTACATGTTTTTCAGTTCCAGCTGACTTTTCAGAACTCTGTATGTCCTTCTTTGAAGTCTTCATGGCTTCAAATGCCATAAACTGGTTTTCTAAGTACATCAAAAATTCCTGTAGTGTTGGCACTTCTCTGTTATCGTGCAAGTTCTTTATGTATTCATTGTAGGTTACACAGTCTAGTTTCTGTGACATCAGATGGACAATCATTGGATCCCAATTGGTTGTATCAAAATCAATGTTTGTTAAACCGTTTAGACATTCCGTTGTTACGTCATGCAGCTTCTTTAAGTTGTAAGCGTCTGGATTCTGTATGACAGGCAACTGCAGCATAGTGTAGTCGACGGTTGTTGTACCGTTGATTCAGTATATCCCAACACGAAGTGTAGTTGTCGGCGCTGATGCTCAAGTGTTGCACCAGTCTTTCTGCTTCACCTTTCAGCCTGGTTTTCAGATGCTGCATTTTTTGAGCTTTATTCAATGTCGGGTTTTTGTGTATGGTTTCCAGGAACAGATCTTTGAAAGATATCCATTTGCTGTAGTGTCCTGAAAACTCTGGAATCTCGATTTTCGGTGTTGAATGTTGGTGATGAGCGGTAGACCACATCTTGCTTTTCAGTTGTTTCCTTGTGTTGTCATATTTTGCTTCGATGCTGTTGAACTTGTCATAGTACGTATGTTTCGAACCTTTCAGTAAAGCTTCCAGTTCCCAATGAGTATTGTCAACAGCCTCCCACCTCGACTTCAAGATTGACAAGTGATCGTCAAGTTCCCATTTTTCGGTTAAGACTCAAAATCAATTTTTGCCATAGCCCGATCGATGGCCTTGAAGTTGCATTCCTGTTTAGTTAGCAAAGTCTTGGTCTTCTCATCAATTTCTCCTTTCGACAAGTCTATCAGGTCGAATTTGACATTTTCTTCAGTAGTTTGCAACATTTTTAAAATGTCTGCTGTAGTTGTTTCGTACATGGTCTTTGTCTTACCGTACACATCTTCCGCAAAATAGTTTATGTTCCTGTCTTCAATTTCTTGCAACAGCAATGTATGCCGAGCATTGAAATCCATCCATTGAGCTTCTAACGAGGACAGCCGCTTGTTTAAGTATTCCGTTGTTATTCTAGCTTTGCTATCCTTGTTATAGTTGGCACATAACGTTTTGATGTTTTCAAAACATGTTGATTGTAGCGATAGCTTAATTCGTCGCTCGGCATCCAATACCGCGAATGTGACATTTATGACGAAAATCTGATTTTTATTTTATTTCATTCTACACGTTCGAATACGTGATCCTGCATTCAAAATCATATTTTCATTAAAAATGTCACATTCGCGGTATTGGATGCCGAGTGACGTTATTCATCTTGATTATAGATGATAGCTTCCTTGTAGTTCACAAAATACCTTTTTAAATAGTTCCGAAGATTCTCCTTGTACCTAGTTGAAGACTCTTCTAGTTATCGACGAAGGCACTTTCAGCTTCTGAAGGCTCTTCTAGTAGTTGTAGTTAGTTCCAGTAGTTGAAGGCTCTTCTGGTAGTTGTAGTTAGTTTCAGTAGTTGAAGGGTCTTCCAGTAGTCGAAGGCTCTTCTGGTAGTTTTAGTTAGCTTCAGTAGTTGAAGGGTCTTCCTGTAGTCGAAGGCTCTTCTCGTAGTTGTAGTTCGTTCCGGTACTCAATGTGCCTGTACTCTGGTTAGGTATTTGCGCCTTCTCAATCCAACTGGGGCGACCTTCTTCCGGAAGACCAGCTGAACCGATTCGCTACCGTAACAAGAGACACAAACACACTAAGATACACGAAGGCTCGAAGGACCATAAATGTACGGGTTGTAGTAGTTAACTCCGTACACCGATTTGTCGTGAAGGTTTGTATGTTCAGTTAGTATAGAGAAACACCGTTCCACTAAGATGCACTAAGTAGTTGAGTTTATTTAAGTTAAAAGTAAGAGTGAGTACTAGAGTGGAAGGCGATTATTTCTCTCAGTTGTTGATAGCTACACAGTTATAAGTTCACTATATTTAAATTCGTTAGTCATGTTATTTTATTACGCTTAATTATGACGCGCATCGTTGGCCTAAAGTAGGTTGCAGAGTACGCAGAAAAATGTACGGCGATGAGACCGTACAGTATCATCATCAAACATCCCGTTATAGTTTGTCCTTTTTCGAAATCTCAAACTTAACAATTATGTTGGGTTTCTCTCATCACGCCCGCATCGCCTTACCTACTCAGTTATCAAAAGGACAATGGTGCCGATTCTCTTGTACACCTAACTAAACTACCACTAAAATTCCTTGCTTTTGGCTATGAGAATCTTAGAGCTATTCTGCAAATAAACTTCTCTAAATTAAAAAATAATTTTGACACAACTAAAATCGAATTTGACAATCGCGAATCCACGTGGTTTGCCCTAACCCGTGATTTTTTTTTAGAGCCGGAGGCGCGCAGGTTCTGTAGCCTCGACGTGTTTTATATGGAATTTTTCATTTTTTGTATGGAAAATATGAACAAATATTACCTAAATGCTGAGTGTTGAAAATTTCGACCCCCTATATAAAACCTTTGAACACCTATGTTCAAAGGTTTTATATAGGTGGGTCGAAATTTTGATTATTTTTGCGATAGGACGCACCATTTTCGAGATATAAGCAAAAGAAAAAATAAATACAGTACTGTTTTTGCACGTGAAGTCGAGATGTTGGTGTAAATTTTAGTTCATGACAACTTATTTTATCCCACAACTTTTTAATCGCGATTAAAAATTGTCAGGTTTAGTCTAGTTTGGTGTTTTACAATCAAAACTTTTGGGTGAAAAACGTCAAATTCAGAATTGCTATTCTGAATTTGACGTTTTTCACCTTTTGATTGAAATTGCCATTTTCACTATATTAAAAACTCAGTACTATCTTAGTGCTGTCAAACTAAAATATTGTTAAGTTGTGTCACTTTAGTCTATTGCAGAATGGGAAATCGTCGTTTGACAGGAATAAACAAAATATTAGTGATTTTTAGTTAAGTTTAGAGGCATTTGTGACAAGAAAATCGGTACCATTGCAGATTTTAGTATGGAAGCTGGCGTCTTTTTTTTCTCGCGGCCATCAACCTAATCTAGTTTTTCTAGTACAGAACAGTGTAACAAACGAAACCTATTTGACATGCAAACTCAGTCTAAAATGAGATATAAGAGTTAGAAGTTTGTATGTATTTATTAGCTTTGTAGGCAATGTTTGACTCCTAGGTGCAAGGTTATTTGTAAGTTACCACAAAATAGATAGCCGCTATAATTATGCTTTTGGAAATTGAATAGTCGGTACACCCTCTCCCGTAAGTTACGCACTCCCACAAGTTGTCATCAATTTGTTCTGCAAGAAGATAAATATTAATGGTGAAGCTGAATATAATTTGTAATAATAATAACGTTTATTTGACTCAATAAAATATAGGCTAATATATTATTAAGAATTAAGATATGAATTATATAAATGAGTACTGAGTAGACTATTTATGAATTTCTGAATTCCAAACTAGGTAAAAACCTGCATTTTGGAAATTAGTGTTCTTCCGTTGTTAATTACGTGTAGAAGTTTACAAATTACATAAATTACACTTTCACAAGTATTAAGTGACATGGTCGGATTTTTAAATCGTAACTGTTATTTGAAGAATAAATATGGCGTCTTACATTATTTTCTATAAAAGAAACAAAAGATGAAATCTTCAGATCAAATCTTACAAAAGATGTTAAATTGCAATTTTTATTTCTCAGATAAAAGTTATCCTTTGAAAAGATAGTAAGTCAGAAGAAACAAAGAAAATAATATAAGTAGAATAACGTCAGAAGCTAGGTGCACGGTTCCAATTGGTCGTTTCCAAGGGGAAGAGCCGGCAAGAATAGGAAAATAATACAGGGTGGCAGAAACGTCGACGCGAAAACTTTTACCAGGGATTTAGTACATGATTCTGAACACCCAGGCGTCGAAATTATTCGTCGGTTATCAAAAAAAAATCTGTTGTTTCATAAAAAAGTGCAATAGGTACCTACGCGGTCAAAATGTATGGAACAGCAGAATTATTTTTAATAGTCGATGAAAAATTTTCAACATGGGGTGGGGGGTTTAGAATCACGTACTAAATCTATGGTAACAGTTTTTGCGTCGATGTCCCTGCCACCCTGTATATGTTTTGAAACGCTAATACTAGTTTGTTGGGTGTGTACTGTGTAGGTGCGGCGGGGGTGCGGTGCGGGCGGCGGCGGGCGCGGGTCGCTGTGGCGCCTGCAGTCGTCGGAGCGGCTGGCGCGGCTGGGCGCGGCGTGCGCTGCGGCGGCGGACGCGCGGCGCTGCTCGCCTGCGCTGCGCGTGTCGCTGCGTGCGGCGGCGGCGCGACTCGAGGCTGAGGCGCGCGCGCTGGCGTCGCCCGCTCCTCCCACGCACCACCTTGCCGACGGCGTCGAGCGCGCGCTCAAGGACCTCGCTGACATCGTCCACAGGTATACATCATAAACACTTGGGTATCTAGTCAAATATGAACGGCAGTGATTTAGTTTTAAAATAAACTTTAATTACAATGTTTACAGTAATTAGGAGGTGTGCTCGGTTAGAGCGATACAGACGGAATGGCTTGCGAACTATTGGTACCTACATATTTTATAAAAAACAAAGTTGATAAAAAAAACAATATTTCTGGAATGGTCCACCAGGCCACTTCGTATGACCGTTAACTTAAGTGTTAGAAAAAGATGTATCGAACGAGATGTATAATAAATAACTGCAATCGGTGACATGGCTATTAACTAAATAATTAATACAAGTGGTTAGAAACAGCTTAGGGTGTCGAGTGATTCACTGCTATGGGAATTGTCGGTCGATTCTGAAAAATATCAACGTGAAACTTAGGTGAAGTGAGCTGTCACTGTCATAAATCGACCGGCAGGATGCTAGGGATTAACACTATTGACAGCTCACTTCACCTAAGTTTCATGGTGATATTTTTACAGAATCGATCGTCTGATGTCTGGTAGCCTACTGGTACCTACAACTTGAATACTTCAATATCCGTGAATCTATCTAAAATCGATGAAATAATTTGTTAAACTGAGACTGCAATAGATTCCATCGTATATTGGGATACAGGACAATGAAAAGGCTGACATGCTAGCACAACTGCTGACTGTTTATTCTTGTTCAAAATCCTATAACAATATTGATAACCCTAAGTTATTGTCAAAATTTTATTTTAATGTGCCAAATAAAACACTTCGTTTTAATCAACCCATACGTGTACCTCATACATCTTCTAATTATAGGTAGAACAGTTACATATATTGTGCGCGCAAGCAGAAATTTCAATGATATATGCAAGAAATATGATTTTGATCCATTCACAATTTCTGCAAATTCGGCCAGAAGGTGCTTAAGCTTAATTTTTTTCAAGTATCAGTAGATTATATTATTTTTTCTTGTTTTTTATTATTTTCTCTATTACTTCAGTCATATAATTGCAAACCAAGTATTGATATTGCTTCTTACTCTAATTAAAGCGATATGTCTTTTTGTTTTTGTTTTTATGCTCACACCATAAAGTATTATTATATTGTGAGTATAAATACTTGAGGATTTGTAATTGACTCTGGTGACTATGGTCTCCTTTCTTGTCTGTTTTTATTAGCTGTACTAAATAAATAAAATAAGCAGCTAAAAATGGAAAAGAAACTAATATAATACTTACCGCCAAGTTCAGGTTACTTGTTGCTTGGTATCGCGTTGCGACATCCATGTTCAAAAATGTAGAACACTGCCTCAGCGTATGTTCGTTTTTGCAGAGTGGACATTTCCTCAGCGTTGCATGGAAGGCTTACTTTTGTGACTCTTTAAAGTTCGTTGACTTGTTGTTGTTATAACTTTTATGTTGGTTATTCGTTGAATAACTTTGTTTTCCGCCGTTCTTTTTGTTACGCGATGTTTCCAGCGTTATGAACTGCAGTTCCAGGAACTCCATAAACTCCTCTAAGTCTGGGAGCTCTCGTGCCTGTTTCATCGTTTTGATGTAGTCACCGTACGTAACATCATCCAGTTTGGAGGATAGTAAGTACACGATAAGTGGACCCCATATTGGAATATTGATTTCAATGTTTTCTAGGCCATTTAAACACTCTTTTGTAGTGTCATACAACTTCTTCATGTTAGTTGAGTTCGGTTTTTCGATGGATGATTGATTGAGAAGTGTGTCTATGTATGAAGTCTTGTTATCGTAGCGATGCTGAATAATGTCTTGACACGAGTCATAATTCTCAGCACTCACAGGAAGGTGCTTGATTAACTTTTCCGCTTCACCTTTTAATTTGGATTTTAGGAACTTCATTTTCTGCGTTTTGTTCAGCGTTGGATTGTTATGAATCATCTCAAAGAATAAATCCCTAAAGGAGATCCAATTGTTGAAAGTTCCGTTGAACTCCGGTAATTCCATGCGTGGTGTTGTTTTTTCGTAGTGGGATGTTTCAAAGATTTTTCTATTTAGCTCTTCCTTTAGGTTGTCGTAGACTTGCTCCCAATGGTCGAATTTTGCTTCATAGTCGTTGTCGTTCCCTTGCAGTAAGTAGCTTAGTTCCCAGTGAATCTTGTCAATGGCTTCCCATTTAGATCGTAGTATGTTGACTTGATCTTGGAGTTGCCACTTCTCTTTCATGTCATCCACATTAGTTTTGGAGACCGCTCGCTTCAAGGCGTTGAAGTTACACATTTGATTACGTAACAGCGTTGATAGGTGCTTGTCCGTTTCATCTCCGATTTGTTGGTGTACTCCAGTTGTATCAAATTGCGGTGTTCCGTAAGTTTCTAGTATTTTCGGTTTTGATATACCCGAAAATCCAGGTTCGTTTATCAACTTGTTTCGTGTTTGACTCATAGATTGCATTGTTTCGTCAAACATGCTTCTTGTTATGATGAAAATGTCTTGCTTGAAGTAGTCATGTTCTCGTTGCTTAGACTCGTACTTCTTCAAGATTTCATGATTCGATCGAAATTCATCCCATAGGCATTTTAAAGCTTCGATGCGCTTGTTAAGGTAGTCTATGGTTTTTCTACTCACAGCATCCTTTTTATAGTTAGTTTGAAGAGTTTTGATTCTCTCGTAGCTGCTTTGCTGCTTAGTTATAAGTTCAACAAATTCAGGGTTGTCTTCTTGCGACATTGTTTTGCCTTGTGGCTGCTAATGGTTGGCGTGTAGGTGTGTACTCACGAAGATTTCGGAGCTGAAGTAATCGCGCAGTGGACGTTATCCCCGCTGATTATTTCTTGTTTGTAGCGGAAGACGTGATCTCCGCTGTAGTAACCGCCGTGGACGTTATCCTCGCCGATTATTTTTTGATAAGTAATTTGTAGCAGTAGACGTGATCTCTGCTGGTTCGTTAGTGGCAGGCACTCAGTGTAGCTCACCCTCCTTACGTCATGTGCAACGTCTCAATGCTACTGGTTAGACCCGCTTGTGGGAAGCCAACAGCACCGATTTGCTAACGTAACTGGGATATACCACGCTAAGCACTCTGCTGATGAGGAGACACGACGACTCACAATATGATATGCCGTGACATCCGGCTCGAAGGACCAAAAGATGTTTGGGTTTTCTCGTCGTTGACGGATACCCCAGTTGTAGATGTAGGAAGTTAGTTAAGTTACACCAAACCACTGTTAAGTTTAATAGTGTATTTATGGAAACAGTTACAAGTTATGTTTGTTTGTTTATCTGAGCCGCACATTACCGCGTGACGGAGTTTTAGTTACGACTGATGAGTGATTATTAGTGTGTAGTACGCATAAACGTACTTTTGCTGTATGAGCATTATTGGCTCGTACACTACATTTAAAAAAGTGTCACGATGATTGGAAGGAGTATTTTGATAAACGTTCATTGGATAAAAGGATCTGGTATAAAACCATGCTAGGTTAGCTTTTTTGTTTGCCCTGGTTTATGAATAGTAATTTAAGTAGAAATTTTTTTGTTACAGCTCGAGAGGGGCAATTTCCGTATTTTTTAAGAAGTTTCGCATTCGCAACTCATTCGCAATCTGTCACAAATAAAACAATTTACTTAAATACATACTTAAATTGATTGTATTTTTGACAGATTGCGAATGAGATTAGAATGCGAAATTTTTTATAATACGGTCTTACCGTCAGGACACATTCCATGTAAAGTTTGCGTTCATGATGAAAAAAACTAACTCGCCTAAAGCTCAACACATACAGCGGATGCGGGTCGGGCTTAATTCCTCGTATTTACACGAATTCCCAAAAAGGAGTATAATGTGTTTAGGGTTCATGTGTGTATATATATATAAACATGAACCCTAAACACATTATACTAAAAAGTTATGTCTTTTTATATGCTATCAACACACGAGACGTGTGCGCTGGTCAGGAGCGGGAACCAGCCCCTGGGTGAATATTTACAAAAACATGTTCTATTTGGCGATAGATCTCAACGAAAAAATTATTGAATGTGTTCGTATTTGCAAAACCGTTTCTCGTTCGTTTCTAATTCCAATGATATTCTCTATAATATACAAGTATTTTTTATTAATTACTTCAACCCACATACTTTTCCTTCTTCGAGCTCTTCTTTTCAAATTAAGTAGAAATAATAACTCTTCGTCCGTGTCCGAATCACCCGATATTTTGAATGACACTGCAACCGCTGCCGCCTGGCGAGGTACGGCGGCGTCGTCCCACGCCCGAGGCTTGTGTGAACACGATGTACACGACGAACAGCGCGTATCGCGCGAAGAAAACTACCCGACACACACCCGCCTAGTGTGTGTGTGTTGAGCTTTATTGTGTGGATTGTGGAGTTTTGGAAGACCTACATCGCTTATGATTAGCAGCGTGTATTTTATTAACATGTATTTAGGGTATGATGAGGCTGCCATATGCATTGCGGCAACACAAATAAAAAGCGAATCGGACTGGCACACGAACTGTGGACTGGTTCCGTACCACCATACAATATTTAACTCTACATATTTTTATGGTGGCCGTGGTTCCGTTTGAGACCCTTCGGGTACGGAACCCTAGAAATATCAGTGGAACAAAACAATTTTCAATTTGTCAACGTTCTAGCACCGACTAGCACTTCGTGCGCAACTCGTAGATTTCGTGTTTCCCATAAGAATTTAATAACGCGGGGGGCGTTTAAAAGGTAGTTTTCGAAAATAATGATAACGATCTATATTATTTACTTCGATAAGTATTAATTCAATTTTCTAATTTATTGATCTAAAGAGAAATTATTTTCATATAAACTGTATCGTTGACTCGTTCCTGACCGATGGGCCGAAGAACGCACAACATAAAGAGAACTCAATTTTATTCATTACCTATATAATTAATGTATACAAGATATTGTAAACCATTTAAATTTAAACGAGTAACGGTGGAGTTTCTTCTCCATACGAAAACTACTTTTTGGAAGGGGCGACTGATTTTCACTTTGAAATGGAAAAGTGTAGGGGAGACGTTTGCCCAGCCGTGGCACAACATAAGTTAAATATTAAAACTATTTCTTCCCAATAGGGGGTTGATTTAAAAAATATTTGAGTCGACATTTAACTTTAAGTTTATGAATAAGTACCAACTTTTGAGTTAATCAAGACACGCAGTAAACCTCAATAAAATTAATACCACATTTTGCTTCGTCAGAGGTAGATTTTGATTGATTCGAAAAAACCAAATAAGTACTCGTAATTCTTTTTATTCTGTCAAAGAAACAGAAACAGTCGCACAAATAATTGACAATACTAAGTAGGATATATTATACTTTACAGATAAACGTGAAGCAGCTGACATATACCACATAACACAGGCATTACCAACCGCAGCGAGCGCACGCGCGACCGCCGCGTGCGACTGCAGCGCGCGACCGCGGCGTGCGACAGGCGCGCCGCAACACTTAACACGGCGTCACCACGACATGCTATTTCTTCATCAGTATAATGTAACCGATCTCAAAACGAACATGTAGGACTTCGTAGCGACAGTAGTTGGTAAGTAAACATAATCCCCGAGTGTACCCGAAGTGTATTGTTGACAAACCAAAGAGAGTCCGACCAGTGAATATTGTATAATGGACAATAGTGGCGGTACACGACCAGCGGACGATGCTCTGCTCGTAGTGCAAGTGTTGGTGCGGCAAGTACTGCGGAGCGCGGCAGCGCGGTGCGTTCGAGTTCCGCTAGTTTATTATTTGTTTATTTATCAGTGCCAAAATGTTGTTAGTAAGATACCGTGTCGCGTGGCTCGTGGCTCGAGGCTCGCGCGCACTGGCGGCAGTAGCTCGGCGGTCGCCGCCTACATTCCTGATGTACGCGATATACACTTTGATTTCGATGTATTCACGCACTCACCTATGTACTCCTTCGTTTAGCATTTAACTAATACCTATAAAAATGTAGTTACTATACACGTTAGAAGACTCGTTTGACTCGGACCAATAACGATGCTTGTTATGATTTAGATAGAGGTGAGCAGGGCGCGCGCCCTCGCGCACACATGTAAGACTGTCTTTACTGTTGGTTTGTATTGGGCCTATATTAAATACTGTAATGTATACTTAGTTGTGCGTCATGATTCGGCCATCACTATACACCGTTCTTGCGCATATTGAATACTATATATTTTATTTAACTCTAGTGCGAACAAATAAAGTTCTCAAACATTAACTATTTTAAGTTAGCGTACTGTGATACGGCTTATAAGTAATGTAATAATAATTATGCTCAATATTTTCTTTAATATTATTTGTATTAATCGAAATTGTAAGGTATTTTAATAAAATGATTATATATTACGATCGGTAAAAATTGTATCGGTATCAAAACATTAACATGATCGTTGTACCTGTCCGCGGACGGCGCCGCCCGCGCTCCGCGCGCGCCTCGCCCGCGCGCCGCCCGCGGCTACTGTGTCATGTGTATGCTAGTCTTTATTATTATAATAAATGTACGTAAGTTCTCTACAATAGGTACTTGTACAATCCTTCAAGCTATTTTAGTAATCAATGTATCATTAAGAATTTTGTATTAGCTGCCGGAGGACTGAGCGGGCCTCCCCTAGCCCCGAGATCGCGCGCCCGCGCCCTCGTACCCTCGCGCCCTCGCACTCTCTCTGAGCACAGTTCAGCGGCTTGAGCGAATCAAATAACAACAGGAAGAAACATTCGTCCTCCCCATAAGATAGACGGCCTGTACCCATAACGTAGACGACCTCTTTCAACTAGTCAGGGTATATGTACCTACGTGTAGTTGCGCGTGAACTGTATGAGCGCATCTGCCTCTTACTGCTTCAAGTCAACGCGAACTTCTGCGCCGCAGGAGAGCGGACCCTATGTACCAAACCGCCACACTATATAAGGTCCATCTATTCGTACACGAACTCTCTAAGGTCATTGTACTCATCATTATGAACAACTCTTACATGGGACCAAACCTGAAATCGCCAAATAAAACACTTGCAACTTTACGTAGGCCCATAGCCCATAAACTTATATGAGGATATATTTCATAGCGAACCTATAATTTTATCTAGAAACTTAAGAGTTCAAAGCAAAGTCATGACTTAGATGCATACCTCAATATATTAAAAGCGGAATTGGTGCGTCAACTAAAAGAAAACTAACCAACAAAATTACGATACGTACGAAGCAAGTTCGTCGAGGGAACTTGCTTTTCGTTTGGCAGTGGACGCCCGCGCGGTTGGTCCATATCAATTTTATTGACTTAGCTTGAGTAGTTTTTGAGTGATGTTGTTGTCTTCACATAGCAAGTAGTAGTACATTCATTTGAGTGGGTGTGACATAAAAAAGTGAAAAAAAGTAACTTTTACAATACAACCAACCAGGTTAAAAAAGCCTTTTATGTGAAAAATATTTTAGTTCCTGAAGTCAATGGCAATATACAAAACCAAAGCCAGCGACTTCTTAAACGTTGTATTTTTTCGTAAACGTTGGTTATAGTCTCAATAAAATAACGATTTCGAATAAAATCCATGGTGTAGATGATGTCTACAGTTCTACAACATGGAATTCAGGGTTCTGAATTCAACGGTGTAGGCGTCAGCTTAACAGACAGCATTTGACTACCGCAACCCCCGAGGCTTCCACGGCTCCGGGCCGCATGTCCGTGTATACGAATGAATATCGCGCATGCGCTGCTCCGACGCCGCGTACATTTTACATTTTCATTCTGAGATGTTCTGATTTTTTTCGTCTTGCGGTCCGGTGCCGATGCGTCTCTGGCATCATGTACCAGAAGCCTTGAAGCTATTGTTCCAAGAGTGGCATCCACCAACCCGCGCTGGGCTTGCTTGCTGGATCACAGCCCATTCCCTCTCAGAGAGAGGAGGCCTGTCAGTAATCTTGTTGTGTTCCATCAAAATTCTTAATTAATAAGGCTAACTTGGTTGCTTATATTTCGGCCGCATCATGAACTGTTCTCATGTCGCGAGACCCGATACGACAGAAACTGCTGTTGCCGCTGATTTAATTTCTGGTCAACAACCAAAAGGTGCTGCAATTTGTGATTATTTGTGATGGATCTCTTGACGACATGTAATGTCCTGAGGCCCGTTGACGTCGAGTCACCGACCGCACATAGTAGGTATCTCGCTGGCGAGGCATATGATGAACTGCGGCGAGAGTGCCTGATATACTTAGTTATTGATATCCTTGATGTCCGTCGTGTACACAACACACGTTGAGAGGCGGGCGGGCGGCGCGCGGCTCTCTTTCTTAGTCCGCAACTACTACGTCATCAGCTAGAGCAGTATGTATTCCTGCTCCCAATGGTTCATCACCGACATAACTCCCTTCTATAATAAGTAATAGAATCCAAAGATACATAACAGATGTCCAATTGTAATGGAAATAAAATGATTTCTTTAAGAAAACAGTTTATAATTTCACCACCCATCCTAGATAAAACACGAAAATAAGAGTAGCGACTAATACAATTTTACCGAAGTAGTGATACCTAAGCAAAATTTAGGCTCGATTGCACCACAAAACAATAAATACGTTTAGCGCTAAACGAACTTAAAACATCATTCTGTTTCTGTCATTTGTTTGAAGATGACCTAATGATGTTAAGGGCTATTGGGTCTCTGGGCATACATGAATGTCTTGACCCATTAGCAGTACCTATTTACATGCATCAAATCCTTTACTATTCAGGTTGATTTTGTTCAAATACGAGTGTATTTGTGTCAGAAAAAACTAACATTAAATATCATTTCTATAAAGGAGACTATGTTGCTATCATGTCCGCTCTTCATGACGTTAACTGGGACGAGTTGCTGAGTGCTGAGCCACTAGACAATGCTGCTAATCATTTTTATAACAAACTATGAAATCAGAGATCAGTATATTGCAAAAGGTCAGTAAAAAAATTCATCACACCCTCCCTGCTATACATCTGCACTAATTAAGATCCTAAAAGAAAAATATAAATATCACAGGAAATAAACTTATGGAAATATATCCGATTACCAAACCCTTTGTTTATTGCGCCACAGAGCTGCAGAAGTAGAACCTTGTTACCGTACGTATATGGATAAAGTCGAGTCATCAATTATCAAGAACCCAAATTTTTTTGGTCCTATATTAAAAGCAAGAGAAGTAATAGTAACTTCCTTAATATTCTGAAATATCAAGATGCAACCGCAGACAGTGGAGAAGAAATCAGTAACCTGTTCGAGTGTTCGCTACATACTTTCAGACAATATTTCAAGAGCCAGACACAGACGACCAGGATCAAGATCAAGCCACAACACCATCCAAAGCGAGCATCACCTCCATAGAGGTATGCCACGAAAAAGTACTGTCGTAACGTAGTGTCGACCAAATAGAGATGCGGGGACGAAGTAAGATCTTGCTGTTGCATGGTGTTGATGAGGAGCAGAAGGAGGATACCGCCAGGGTGATAGCTGAGGTCATTTATAATAAATTACGCCTGAGTGACTTCACAGTTGCAGACATCAGCCGATGTCAGGATGGGATGAGCCGTACCAAATAAATCCAGGCCTATCCTGTTTAAGGTTGGCAGTCTTGAGGTCCGCGATAGGATTTGGTTTTCTAAATCCAAATTAAAGGCGTCACTATGTCCGAGTTCTTAACAAAGGGGCGGCACGATGTGTTCCTGGCTGCGAGGGAAAGATGCGGTTAGCAAGACCTGGACTAAGGCAGGCTGTCTATATGTCCTTGGTTCCAATGATGCGCAACATCGAGTTGAGTCCCTCGCTGAATTAGACAAGATTGCACCGAATCCCAGGGAGCTCGAGCAGAGTGATCCAGTAACGGCTGTGCCAGCCTCTGTTCTGGTCGTTGCTGCTGCGAAGACCGCTAGGTTGAAGCGTGCTGCTGCTTTTAAAAAGTAATTTCTTTATGATGTTTTTATTCTAAGCCCGGGTAATATATGTAGTGTTTTGTTTATACCTTCAGTCTATTGATTATTCAATTCAATCATTGAAACTAATGTCACACACAATGTTGTTACTGTCAGTGTCAGTCAATACTTACGTCAATTCGCATTGTTGCGTTCCGTTTTTAAGCGGCGGTGCACTGGCAGAAGTCAATTTGATACGTTTTGTTTTTATTTTATTTTTTTCGTGTTACATATGTTTTCCTCAAATGTATTTTTTTTTTTGTTATTTCTTTTTCTTCTTGTTACCCGGACTGCAATTTATTGGTACGATTTTAGTTTATTTTTTTAGAATAAATACTTAACGATCTTATTTTGAGGTACTTTATGGCTATTTGATAGGGTACATATTTTTTTTTTCAGTAACGTATAGTCGACGGAGCTCCGCTTCGCGGGGCTCCTATTTCTGAGTGGTTTAAAAAAAAATAACCACAAAGGGGATGTTCTAACCTAACCTGTCCGAGTCGGGGTGCCCCAAGTCCCGAGCTCGCTTCGCTCGCTCTTGCATCCTAAGTTCTCTTAGAAGGTTACGTAAATGCTAGCCTTCTCACCTAACCTAACCATGTCGGATCCGCCCTAACAGGATAGTATATTTTAAAATAAAACAAATATTTAATTTTAAATAAACATTGGCAAAATGTCAAAAGTGACGAAATATTGCAAAAATTTTACGATTTTGTTTTATTTTTTCTCGTAAACTATTTATCTCCGAAACTTTAAATTTTACGTGGGGGCTTCTAATAATGTGACCTTTCTGTAAAAAAGATATGAACTCCCAACTCGTGGGATGGTAATCTAAAACTTAGCCACAGTTTTTTATCTATATCAAGCAACGACGACAGTTTTGTGAGCATTCCTTCTCTTGCAGATAGTCTTGCAGCGCAGTTTTCTGATGTTCCTAAGAACTTTAACGTTATACATATTAACGCCCAGAACATTCCGGCTCATTTCCACGATATGATGGCAAGTTTTGACTGTAAAAACATACATGCTATTCTTATTTCCGAGTCATGGCTAAAACCTTGTCTCCCTTCAACTAGCTACTCTCTTCCCGGCTTTCAGCTTATAAGAAACGACCGGGCGGTTGGTTTTGGTGGTGGTGTGACCATATATCTCTGCGCGCATATTCTTTTCTCTATTGTCAACGTGTCAGCGCAGCCACCGCCATCAAATGCTGGTGAACATTTGTTTCTTGAAGTCGAACTACATCACTCGAAATTACTTCTTGGCGTCTATTACTGTCCCTCTTTACGTATATTCTTTAAATCTTTTGAAAATATCTTAGAGATGCTGATCCCTTCTTACAGTCATAGCATAATCATGGGTGACTTTAATACATGTCTTCTGAAAAACGACCATCGCTCTTCTTCTCTTACCAATATTTCGGCCTCCAGTAATCTTACCATTCTTCCGCTGAGTGCCACTCACCATTTTCCTAACTCTACCCCTTCACTTCTTGATTTGATATTTGTCTCGTCTCTAGATCGCGTCGCTAAGCATGGTCAATGCTCAGCCGATGCCTTTTCCTATCATGACTTGATTTTTCTCTCATACAAAATTCGCCCGCCTAAGGCTAAAGCCAAAATTCTCATGCAACGCAATTTCGGTGGTATGAACGTTGACGATCTTTGCAAGGATGCCAACAATATAGATTGGTCTGCTCTATTTGCCTCTGCATCAGTCGATGATCAAGTTAATATTTTTGCGGCTAAGCTTCTCGAGCTTTATGATCATCACGCACCTGTTCGAGCGGTCAAGGTTAGACATTTGCCGGCGCCTTGGCTTACAGATGAAATCAAAACAATAATGCACAAAAAAGTGACGGCAAAGTCTAAATTTAAGCGTAAACCTAATGACGCTAACAGGGAAAGATATGTCTCAATCCGTATACACTGCAATAAAGTATGTAGGAATGCTAATAGCCATCACATTCATACTTCTGTCCAAAATGGGGACGCATCCAAAGTTTGGAAGTTTCTTAGGTCACTGGGGGTCGGTAAAACCCGACAAGACTCAATCCGAAAAGATATAGTCATTCGATGCAATGAATAATCACTTTACTGCTTCGTCCGATTTTGATAGGACAATTAAATTGAATACTTTGAATTATCTTTCTTCTCTTCCGACTCCCAGTTACTCTCCATTTATTTCTGGTCAATTCTCCGCATGTGATGTTAAGAAGAGCATACTATCAATTACTTCCAACGCAGTAGGAAGTGACTGTATCAGCCGTAATATGTTAGTCCCTGTGCTGGATGTAATCCTTCCCGTCATTTGTCACATCCTAAATCTTTCCGTGTCTAGTGGAGTCTTTCCATGTTCATGGAAAGATGCTCAAATTATTCCATTACCTAAAAAGTCCAAACCTGCATCCTTTTCTGAATATCACCCAATATCCGTCTTACCATTCCTATCCAAAGTCCTCGAACGACCACAATCGATCCAGAATCAATTAAGCACTTTCCTCTCAAAAAATAATCTCCTTAACCCCTTCCAGTCCGGCTGCCGTCGTGGTCATAGCACCACCACAGCGCTTTTGAATATTACGGATGATATAAGGTCAGCCATGGAAAATGGTAATCTAACGGTTTTAGCTTTACTAGATTTTAGTAATGCTTTTAATTCTGTTGATTTCGATGTTTTGCTTGGCATTCTATGCTCTCTTAATATATCTCCATCGGTAATTGACTGGTTTCGAAGTTACCTGTTCGGTCGCCGGCAACGTATTTGCGTCGGTGAAACCTTGTCCTCCTGGAGTAATACTTCTGCCGGTGTACCACAGGGTGGCGTGCTATCACCTTTACTTTTCGCAGTTTTTATTAACTCAATCTCCGATGAACTAATTTCTTCCTACCATCTTTATGCAGATGATTTACAACTTTACTCACGAGCTCCTCTTGGAAATCTTTCAGAGGCTACGAGTATCTTAACAATTAATCGCGATCTGGCCCGTATATGCGACTGGAGCAAGATGTATGGACTTATGGTTAACCCTGTAAAGACGCAGGTTATTGTGGTGGGCAGTTCTAGGATGGTCTCAAGAATTGACTGGACGACTCTTCCCCAAGTTTCTTTTGACAACTCAGTTATCCCCTTCAGCCAGAAAGTTAAAAACTTGGGGATTTACATTGAAAAGAACTTTTCTTGGACTGCCCAGCTACAGGAAGTTAGCCGCAAACTGTTTACTTCCGCTGCATCTTTGAAAAGACTACGTAATTTTCTACCAACTGCCACCAAGATTGCGCTTGCACAATCTCTTCTTCTACCCATCCTTGATTATGCTGATGCCAGCTATCTTGACCTCACTCAAGATCAACTCGATAAACTTGAGCGGCTTCAAAATTTTTGTATAAGGTTTATATACGGTTTACGCAAATATGACCATATTTCCGAATTTCGCGTGAAGCTCAAGTGGTTACCAATTCGCCTTCGCCGGAATGCTCATATTCTTTCCTTTTGTATAATGTGCTCTTTTCACCTTCCACCCCTCTTAATATCAAGAAACGTTTCCAGTTTCTTTGTGACTCTCACACGAAATTATTAAGGTCATCAGATAACCTGAAACTTAAAATGCCAATGCATTCCACAACTTTCCTTGACAAATCCTTTACTGTCCAGCAGTCTAATTACGCAACACATTTTATTTCTGATTACAATTCTGAATTTAAACCAACTCCAGTTTTAAACGCATGCCATAATTCGAATTACGATATACGTTTTTAAATTAAGCAGTCGACGGAAATTGGTTAGGGATGTTCTAACCAAAAGGCCATTATTTGTTTACTCTGTGATTATACCGTACGGGACTCGTGATTTTGTTACACCATATAGGATTGATTAATTTCCAAATTATTGCGCTATTTTTTTATTTTTTTTTAGTTACAACTGATATTCTACTACTGCTTATATATGAAAATGGACAATGATTGCAGAAAAATCTAAAACCAAATTTTAAAACACTATCTACCAAAAACTACCATAATTGAAATACGACGGGACTCAAACCACCGGCATCTGAAAGTAAAATTTCTCCGCCAGTAGGGTAGTAACCCCCAGGTTTGGTGGAAATCCTACTAAGTTGACAACACTGCATTTCTACGGTTTTGTCATTGGCCACAGATAACAAAAACGTGAAAAGAAAAACGTTTTCTTACGTATTTCAATTATGGTAGTTTTTGGTGAGTCCCGTACGGTTACGTACGGTTTTGTCTAGTGGTTAGTTTATTCAATTTGTAGAAAACAATATAATCAATTACAAAAACTTAGACCCCAGAAAATATTAAAATAACACGATAATGGCATGTTTTATTGTTTGTGTAAAACCTGTGTTAGTGATTTTTCGATTAATTTCTTTCAAATGCCGCGAACCACTGCGTTCGAACGCTGATGTGGAAAGACTGACACAGCATGACGAATATATTGAAGACACACAGGGGCTCCGCCCGAGAGATCGAAAAACAAAGTCATTCAAAAAAAAAACCCACGGGAACATACTTCCGGGATAAAAAATTCTGCCGCTAAGCCGTTTGAAAACAAACATCTTTTCATTCATTATACTGCGGCTGCCATTTGTCATACCACCAACGAAATAGAAGTCAAAATCGGTTGAACGGTCTGTAAAAAACGTTTATATATATAATATGTCTAATCTTATTTTATTAATCGAGTATAGTTTATTTCTGGTGGTTTGAAGAACTACCACTAGTGGACTAGACATGGGCGTTTCTGGATTCTTACGCAAACAGTTAAATATCCTATTTCAGATTTTGAAATCGTTTTTAGAAATCGATTTCAGGAGAGGCTCCGGCTCGCAGTTTCGTTCGTCTCTAGTCATATTATTCGGTTGTAAGTGCATCAATCAAAACTATTCAAACATAAACAAATACTTCCTTACGCAAAGCTACTCTTGCCGTGGTTTTGTGAAATCGGTTTGTCTAGTTTGGATAATCAATACTTTAACACTAATCGATTCGACACTAATCGATTTCTGACTGAAATCGGATTTTAAATTCGTTTTGATGTATCTGACGCATGCCGATATTACACTCAGGGAAAAAAATTGGCAGCACTGAGTAAAAGTTGAAATACTCTTAACGATCTGCCGTTTCATTGAAACGACGATGCGAAATATTGCCTGTCTAAAGTATACCTTTGCTGCTCTAACTTTAACAGTGTGTAGGGAAAAGAACAGGATGGGCATATAACATCACATGTTAAAATAAAATAATCTGTGCTGGAATGGAATCATTCTTTGAAATCTCAATACTCAATACTCAATACGTTTATTGCATTCCACAATGTGAACTTAGGTGGTAGGTACATAAAGACATACATTCGTTTTGGAGCATTGTGGGCCCTGTCGGGCATAACAACATAAAAATTAGGAGGAGGGCTATTATAGATATGGATATGGATATCATAATCTGTGGAGAATATGCTATCAATCATGGCGATGTTTACATTTTGGTTTTATTGAATTGTTGAATGTTTAATATTTTTCAACATACAAAATTATAGGGGGAGGGGGGGCACTTTGATACACAAAAATTCAATCTCTTTTCTGAGGACCTTATAGCATTATATTTAAATATTTGTTTTGATGTGTGCATTGGCTGATATGTCAGCTTATATTTTGGCTACGCAAAAACCGCAAAATGGCGACGTATAGAGATAAACTGATTTTAAGAAAAAAATCATTTTGTATCATTCTGCCCCACCTGGGGGGGGCACTTTGATACATGGGGTGGGGCAGTTTGATAGGTATTTTAGATCCATATGAAATGCAAATTTAAACTGACTAAAAACCCAATATAAACTGTATTATTACTTAAAATTAAGAAATAAAACAATTTTATTGATTGAGATCGCAAAATACTTTTTATTAAGAGTGCACATTAGCCATAATCAGTCTCTTAAGTTACTTAAGGAATATAATCACAAAAAAACAATATTGTCATCATAGAACAAGACTAATTCTCTGTTATTTTCTTAATTATATAATCAGTTATATACTTACTAAGTAATCAGACTTTAACATTGAATATTGTTAATGAAAATATAATATTAGAATCTTCTATCAAAATGAACAATGTTTTTCTTAAAAAATTAAACAAACATCAAAAATTTAACAAAAATAATCATAAGAACTCTCATATAAATTACAAAACAATCGACTGGATATTATATCGAGTTAAACCTACCGAAAATGAATAAAGCGACGATGTTCGAGATGTGCCTTTGGAGAAAGTTGGTTTTGGTAATTGCAAAACTACATCTCTAACATCCACACTTGCTTTGTCTTCCACAATTGGAAATATAAACTTAGAAGACCCTGCTTTTTTTCTGAGATATAATACTTCATATTAGATATTTTTTCTATCAGTTTTGGGTTTGTACGTGCGCACCATTTTCTGAAAAAAAAAGAAAAAAAACAATAAAATAAACTATTATTTTTGACGGGGCACTTTAATACAATAAAGGGGCAGATTGATACGTATCATTGTACCCCGCACATTACTGTATCAAAGTGCCCCAAAGGACTTTTTCCACAAACAATTAATTTGATCAAATATCTTGCAATCAAAAACATTTTAAAATACAATAATAACTATATTTACTTACCTTTAGTAACAAATAATAACAAAAACAACTAAGAGTATCCTCCTGAGACACAATTACATTTCACTTATTTTTTTTGTAGGCAGCGGCGCACGCCACTTCTAACACGTTAGTGACCGTTGAGGCCCAACGGCAAACAGGCGGCGAGCGGTGTCACAACTGTCATTCTTGTGAATGTCCTTGAGCATTCTAGTGATGTGCCGGACTGTGTAGCGTTTATCGGTTTTGAGATATAGATACTGTACCAATGTGCCCCGTGAATCAATGTGCCCCCCCTCCCCCTATTTACTATTCTCTTACAGAAACATGGGCCTATGCTAAGCAGTTTTAGAACTTTTTTCTTGTGGCTTGTGGAAGTCGGAAAAATCTCTCGTTCAAGACACTGCGTGCTGTTTTCGTTTTCTACTGGCTGCACTAAGACTTTCATAGGCTGTTTTGCTCAATTGCGAAAAGTACCTAAGTGGATATTATCACTACAAGTAAGTAAGCCAATAAACTGTGTAAGATAGTACCTTCGTATCTCATTCGATTATTGTAGTTGTAGGTACATTATTGGTGAATCTACTTATGGATAATCAATCCTTTGTTGCGTAGACATTAACTATTTATTGTGATTAAAATAATTATTGAGTATCTTTACTACCTATGTCCGTCAACCTCACATTCTAACTGAATTTTTCAATTGATATTTATGTACATAAGTAGATGTTGAAATAAACTATTATAACCACCAACCAAATAACAACTAACTACAAAACATATTTATAATATTTTCACAGGTGGTGCGAGAGCTGAAAATACAAGAATACCGCTACCCAACATGAATCTTGTTGATCAAACATGGATTGGATAACCAATCTTCTATTAATCATTGAAGGTAAGCTTTTTGACAGATAGTTAAGAATCAAGCATAGCAAGTGACTTAATTATAAAGTTATGAATATATTTCCTTGGCCGAACTTACTATTTAGACACATCATACATTTTGTGTGTGCCTAACTACTGTTTACTACAAAAATGTTGTATTATAAAATATCTGTAGACTGAAATATCAGCCCTAAATAAAGAAGAAATTATACAACCAGCAGCAATGACTATGCTGATGGCTTTTGTCCAGCCATGGGCCTAATGAAGGCCTAGTTGATATGCCTACTTTACTTAGCCACATAATGTTTAAGTACTTTATTTGAGCAGAAAATAATAAGATTTTGTTTTAAAACTGTAGAGTTCCTGGGGCGTTTCACCTATGAAGTCATGAAGGCAGCATGAATGATGTCACCCATGCTGTGTTGTCCTGTTGCTCTGCTACTTCAGTTATCAAGCTTCTCAAGAACTAAAGTAGAAACTGAAGATTGATAATGAACGATAATCTTTTTTTTTTTTCCCTGTTCAGTCTTGTACAACAGCAATATAAATGTGTGTTCCTATTTTGTTAATTGATAACAGTGTAAACTTTAATAAAGTGTTTTAATTATGAACTATAGAAGTAGAAATAAAAATAACTTTTTAAGAAATATTTAAGAATTGAATACTATGCTTTTTATTATAAACACAGCCAATTGATTATTATATTGATACTATTTAGAGGTATTTGCCTAAATTTAGGTACTGTCGTTTTCGTTCATTAGGTAACAGTAAATAGAGAGAAATAAATTATGGTAAACAAAAACAATTTTTGTTATATCTTCAATAGCATTTATTCACATTATTATGAAATATTTGGACATGGTTCAAAAATAAATAGGCACAAATATATTACAAGGATTAGTGGAATTTGGGATCTAATGTCTTTTTCTGTGAAAGTCATGGATTATGTATGTACTGCTTGCTAATTTCTGTGAAAGTCATCATGGATTATGTATGTACTGCGTGCTAATTCTTGCTGTAAGCGCATGAGAGTATTTATTTTTTCTGAATAATGTAGATGTATAATGTGACTGACACCTGAAATATAAAAAAAAGAATTTAAGTAAATCCTCAATATATTCCATGATCTATTACATCCATCCACAAAGTCTAATAGGCCTCTCCCATTAACACTTCAATGCACAATCTATCTACTGTATAGAACAGCAATATTCTGCTATATACAACAATTACTTAGGTGCCTACAATTTACTTTATATAAATGTATGGTAAGTTTACGTTTGATGGTGCATTTCATAGTCACCAACAAACAATATGATTGTGTGTAAAACTGTTGCTGTGCAAAACACACATTCAATGTTCAACACTAAGTAAGAAAATAATATTGATATTAAGTAGGTACTTTAATGCAACTTTTCACATGTAACATTTCAGCTCATTACACTAATTAATTAAAGAGATATAATAAAAATACCAGAACAACCGCAATACATGGATAAACCGACCAAGTATGAATGGCTACAAAAAAGCGGCCGTGCATTATAAAGAGCTTACGTTCTAACATTTTCAGTATAGTATCGTTATTGTGTTTAATAGTTTCGTACAGGTTCACAATAGTTTAGCAGAAAATAAAACAATTGCATTAACTTTGTACAATTGTACTCTTAAAAGTATTTATTAATTAATAACTAATTAAAATAACAACATTAATAAAGTAATAATAAGATATAAATAAACTGTTTTTGTATTCAATATAAATAAAAAATATATATTTCCTACAGTAAAAGCCTATAAAGGTATAAGTAAATCTTAGGTTTTACTAGTAAACTTTCGGGAGTTAGTCTTCTCTTTCAAGCTTTTACAGCAACAAATGTGTCATACAATCGAAGACATAAGTGGATGAAGGGGTTATGATACAATTTGTAAATGTGAAGATAACGGGCACCAAAGTTTTTGTAGGTACATAACACCTTCATTCAGCGTAAAAAATAGTTTTTTATAAAAATGTTACATAACCCCTTCATCCACTCATGTCTTCAATCACAGAATTACAGATCAGTAATAATTGACTCAATCGTGAAGATAGATTTGTAGTGTAGTGCAGTACTTCCCTACCTACGTTCTAGTGCATAATCATATAAATTGTAACAAGCAAAAATTACACAGATCACTCTTAGTAAGTACTTATATGTTACAAAATAAAAACTATTTCAAAGCCAAACACAGTCGATTATAATTATAATGTACACCCAATTACTAAATTGCACCTACTTAAAAAATAAGATAGTTTAAAATCGGCCCCTTTTTGGTAGCCATTCAAACTTGGTCGGTTTATCCATGTATTGAGGTTGTTCTCTTATTTTTATTATATCTCTTGAATTAATTAGTTTAATGAGCTGAAATTTTACATGTGAATAGTTGTATTAATACAGTAAATATAGAAATATGTTTTATTTTGCTTTCCATTAAAAAGTCCTACAATCGGATGTCATACAATAAAGTGGTCCGATCGTAGTAAATTATGCCGTTGCTCATTAATTACTAAGAGCACATAAATGAAACTTGGCAGGATATTGTAGACCCTTACAAAATACAAATAAATGTGATAAGTTAGGCTCTAGAGTTCTTATTTGAAGTACTTGGACCTAATAACCTTAAATTAATTTTAACCGTGTTTTTTTTTAATTCTGTTTCCATTACATTACATTACACACAAATTCAAAGCAATGTAAAAAAATTAAACTCTGCACTAAACCATTTTATATGATTTTCATCATATTACCAAACATCAGCGCAGCGGAAACTTGATTATTATTCGCAGTTTTATGACACAAATTTCATTTAAACACACATTTACCTCTCGTTACACACTAATTATTAAATCAATTTTTTTTCTGGTACGTCCATGAGAAAGAAAGTGCCCTAGGACGACGTAATTCCACCGGCAACAGTTTTGTTGGATAGCTCCCCAATGATTGGATGCACAAATTTGTACTTACACTAAATATCTGCTGAACTGAAATTAAGAAATTTTTGAATTACTGAAAAGCATATTGAATTACTGAAAAGCATATTGAATTTCTGAAAAGCATATTGAATTACTAAAAAGCATATTGAATTACTGAAAAGCATATTGAATTACTGAAAAGCATATTGAATTACTGAAAAGCATATTGAACTACTGAAAAGCATATTGAATTACTGAAAAGCATATTCTTTTCAGTAATTCAATATGCTTTTCAGTAAGCGAGGCCTGGGAGGCGTCGCAAGATGCTCTTGGCGTTTTCTGCGACTTGTCCAAGGCCTTCGATTGCGTACATCATGATACTCTCATCAGGAAACTGTACCACTATGGTATGAGGGACAAGGCTCTTGACCTTCTGACTTTTTATCTGAATAACAGAATTCAGAGGGTCGATGTTGATGGCAAGAGAGATCTCTTGCCATTAACAGGATCTGCGGTCACCATGGGCGTTCCGCAGGGTTCAATTCTAAGTCCTTTCTTATTTCTAATTTATATAAATGACTTACCTTACCACATAAAGGATAATCAATATCGTATTATACGCGAATGACTCTTCCCTCATTTTTAAAATCAAACGACAGTTAGTCAATTTTGAACAAGTCAACGATGCACTCTCTAAAGTTGTGCATTTGTTTGATGTGAACGAACGAAAAAAATACTAAACTCATCAAATTTTCAACGCCAAATGTCAGGCAGCTAACTACCAATGTTCAAGTTAATGGAATAGAGTTGGACTCTGTTGAGTCAACAGTTTTTCTTGGAATAACTATTCACGGTAAATTACAATGGGGTAAATTACAACATAGAAAAATTGTCTGGGAAGATTAGGTCCGACGCCTATGCTGTTAAAAAAAATTAGACAGATAACTGACGTAGATACAGCCAGAATTGTTTATTTTAGTTATTTTCATAGTCTTATGTCTTATGGGATTCTTCTCTGGGGAACCTGTGCGGACATTAACCGTTAAAGGCCTGATAAACAACTAATTAACGTGCTAATTGACGTGCTTGAGGGTCACCCAGGGCTTTACCGGTTAATACTATCTTTGTTCTACAGAAAAGGGCTGTTCGAGCCATTTACAACCTCGGTCCAAGAGATTCCCTTCGAGAGAAATTCAGAGAAATAAATATTCTGACTGTAGCCTCACAAAATATTTTTGAAAACCTATTGTATGTACACAAAAATATATCAAATTTTAAGAAAATGTCCGATATTCATAGTTTAAATACCAGGAATAAACACAACCTTGCTGTACATCGCACACACAGAGTAGGCAACTCGTTCATGGGTCAATTTATACGCTTTTACAACAAACTTCCCATTGACATTCGAAACTTACCCATTAAACGATTTAAAAGCTGTATTAAAACCAAACTTTGTAAAAAAAAGGTACTAAGTATTAAATTTCAGATTATTTAGAAGATAAAAAGCATAGGATTGAGCTGCTCGCTCTGCTAAGCCTTGTAAAAACTATAAAACTAGACATTTTAATTATTCATCACAATAAACCAGTTTTATATATGTACATACGAGTATTGACATTGTTGAAAATTATATTCAAAATGACACGATTATGTACTTTGTAAAGTATTATATTATTTTAATATTATGAATGTGAGGACTATGTGGACTTTTTATTTTTATTTACTCTCTTTCATTTATTTTTTCTTTCTCAGTTAGTTTTATTGATGGTCTGGAAGTTTGAGTAGTTGATGCGGCCTACCCAAATATCCTGTCATTAGTATTGTTCGTTGAGTTGAGCTCCTTCAGTTTTGAGTTGAGCTCCACGATTACTGACAAATGCTTGCACTCACTGGACAGGTCCACTCAAATCTGTGTGGTTCTTTCCTCAAAAGACCATTTCAGACACTAATCTACATGGTCCTCATATGACTTGACCAATATTATGTCTGGCCTTTAAAAGAGACTACGACCTCTGAGTTTGTTTCGGCCTTTCTTCTCAGAGTAGTCAGATAGGAAACACTGACCTCATCTAGCTTATTTTTAATATTTTTTATATGACGTGTAAAAGTGATTCCGGTATCCTATTTACAGAATAAACCATTTCATTTCATTTTTCCGCTGCGACTACGCACACCATAAAAATATAATTTTGTTGGAACATACATCTATACTCTATAGCAGTAGTTCCCAAACTGCGGGTGCGACCCAATGGTGGGTCGCAAGAGAATATTAGGTGGGCCTTGAAAATTTTATTTTCAGCTATGATTAATATAAAAAGTAAATACCGAAATAAATTGGACGTAACAAACACATTGCGATTAAAAGTAACTAAAATTGAAGTTGATACTAAAGCAATAATGTCAATAAAAAAAATAGGAAACAAATACATCCTTCTCATTGAAATAGAATTCCTTGTATTTAATTAAGTATTCAAATTTTCGATAGTAAGTAAATGTTTTTTATTTTATTTGGACAGTGTTTCATTCATATAATTAAGCATGCCCCTTTTTTCAAAATGACATCCAAGAGGGGAGTCCCGAATTTGGAAGTTTTTGTAAGGTGGGTCACGGTCCAGTCAACTTTGGGAACCACTGCTCTTTAATATACACAAAAGTACAAAAGTATGTATATAGGAACTAGGAACAAACACAAAATTTGTGTTTGTTATGTGTTGTACCTACAACATGGGTCAAGAAAATGGGTGGCTCGTTCAGATGTCAATGTACATAATACTTACGCTTTTATAATAGGTAAACTTCCAAGCTACGTTCAAGATCTAGGTGAGCCTTAATACATTCAAATCATTAATTAAACGTAAGTTGTGCCAGAAAGCCTTTTATACGGTTAATTAAAGATTATATTGAGGATAAAAAGGCTAAGGATTAAAAGGCTGCTCCAATTTTGACATAAGTACTGACTGAATGTTGTTTTTTATGCAAACTTTTTTTGAATATAGCTACCTACACATCGCTTTTGATGATTATGTATTATAATATACCTACACAATGACATGAATAATTACTATATCAGCAGTGCTATTCTGTAACCATCTCACCGTGAAAACTTAGGTGAAGTGAGCGTGGAGTGAGCTGTCATTCCATAGGGATTGACACTATTGACAGCTCACTTCACCCAAGTTTTCACGGTGAGATGTTTACAGAATAGCATGGCAGTTCTATTATTATTATTAATGTATAAAAGGCTTTGACTTATCTCGGGACCCTGGGGCCGAAACCAACTCCCCCCTTTCGACAATTTTAATTATTGGGGCACTATTTTATAATAATTTAATTATTGTGAATGTGGGTATTCTTTTTCTCGAGTTCGTTGAAACTAACTGTTAAAAGTATTCCACGATTACTGACAAATGCTTGCATTGACTGGATAGGTCCACTCTAATCTGTGTGGTTTATTCCTCAAAAGGCCAGCTCAGACATACCTGCATTGGGCACGCCACAATTGAGGTGATAAAGCGGGGGAAGTTATTTGCTAAAAACCCACACTCAAAAAAAAAAAAAGACCTACCTGCATGGTCCTCATATGCCTGACCAATATTATGTAGGTATGGACTTTAAAGACTGAGCTGTGAGTTTATTATAAATTAAACCTATTATGTCCCCTGCTTTTTAAAATAAAGCCTATGATTTCACTATCAATATATTTCCCTACTTCACTATGGTAATAGTCTCATCTCCATCATCCTTTTTTTCTAGGCCAAATTGGCCATTGTTCTTTGGGTTACGGAATTACAATCAAGTTCCCGAAATTAGTATACATTATTTCTGAGTAGGTATGTTAGCTTTTTATTTTATGAACCCAGCCAAGGTTCAGGCGACTTGTAGTAGGTATTGAGGTAAAACCTGATTTCTGTATTACGCGCGGTCAGCACCAGAAATAGACTGACACTGCACACGACGATACGACTTTTCAACATTGCATGTTTACTTATCAAATGTTGAAAGTAGGTATAGTATGTAAATGGAACAGATGTTGAATTCAGATAGGTAATACAAACTCTTAGCAATACCTAAGTTTGTTTTATTTGAATTTGGCATCTATTCCATTTTGAACATACAGCTTATTATTCATATGGGCCGCGCGCGCGCATTTCATCGCGGTGTTCGACGGCCGGCTGGTCCGGATCGAACTCGTAGGCTTCATAGACAGCATCGTCCGGCTCCGGGTCGGAGGGCTCCTCCTCCTCGTCGATCAACATATGCGGGGGCGTGAACCCCACGTAGACGCGGCCTCCGGGCGAGGTCTCGGGGCGCGGCTCGGCGGGGCCGAAGCGCCGCTCGACGGGGCGGCCTGCGCGCGGCTCCACGCGGCCGGCGCTCGGCGCAGCGGCGGCGGCCGCGGGCGTCGGAGAGCTGTGGCGTACATCATCAACTTTATCAACTTTTGTTGCTGATCGTACATTTTTGTTTTGTACCTACCTGATACTTGAAGGGCCTACACTTATCTTACCTACCTACCATTAATACATTCCCCGCAAATTAATTGCGTAACACATTTTAAATCAAAATTCGAGGGTTTTAAAACAAGTTCCATATCCATTACTTCATAGGTTTGAAAAATTCGTCTGTTCGACAACGTAAGTAACGCAATGAACGCGGCTGAACTGTCAAAATGAAAGGCATTGCCATCGATTGCCATTGTATGTTGTGTGTTACGCAATTTGTATAGCTCTCTAAGTAGGTAAGTATGTAAGTACTTACATTTTTATATGGTCGTGAATTCTAATTCCAAACAATGATAACACCAAAATAATGGCCAGTAGGTAAGCATGTCACCTTCAAAATTGAATCAAACCTTTTTCTTTGAGGTATCATTATTTTGATGTTGCCATTATTATCTTAAGGCTTTAGTTATAGGTAACAGGCACCCGAAGCGCGCGTTTTATACGCAGCGTTTTGGGTGCTCAATAATATTTTATGAATTTCTATGCACTTAACGAATTACTTACATCAAGCGATGCCGTCCAAGGGAGGGCGTCAAGTAATTCGTTACAAAAAAAAATCATAAAAGTTATTGAGCGCCCAAAACGCTGCGTTCAAGACTAGGGCCTTACACGGTAATGCACAGTGGCTCGACGGGAGTCAGGGAGTGTAAGTATATTGTAAGGTCAATAATGCACTCCGATCTGGCATATGGGATCTCTGTTGATCCTAGCTGCGCTGCGTGAATAAATTGTAAAGTAGGCATGAATAAAACAACGGAGAGGGATTAAATATCGTTTATTAATTAATTACAATTTTTTATAAGCTACGATGACGCGGAAGCGCGCACTCTTAGGATAAAGAAAGATCCTTTTAAATGTAGGTATTTATATCGAGCAAAGCTCACCTCGATTGAAGAGTTATACGTCTAATTCAAGGTTACGGAATAAGTAGTTTTAACGTTGAACTAAATACACAGATATAATCCAAAAACATCGGTAAGGTAGTTAGATAAGTAGGTACCTATTATATTTTAGTGTGTAGCACTTCCAGTCGTAACTTGCCTATATCTAAAAGTGCCGATAATTGAATTATCCGCGATGTATATGATAACTGCCGGCATGCATGTGCCGCAGCGAGGTGGCACATTGAGCGCAACTAGGCTAGATGGCGCCAAGATTGATATTAATGATTTATGTAGGTATTTGGAAATATAATGGAATAAAGTAGTAGTAGTAGTATAATGTAATGAATTGTAATAATTAGAATCAATACTTATATAAATTACTAGCTGCGTCCCGCGGTTTCACCCGTATAAGCGTCGATTCTGTGGGAATATCGGGATAAAAAGTATCCTATGTCCTTTTCCAGGTCATGGCATACCCATGTGACAAATTTTATCCAAATCAGTTCAGCCGTTTCAACGTGAAAGCGTAACAAACAATCAAACTCACTTTCGCATTTATAATATTAGTTAGGATGTAATTTAATTTGACAGAAAATTTGCTGTGCCCTTACAGGGAGCATGTGTTAATACTGTGTCATGAAATTTTAATGCATGCCTACTAACCAGTGTTTTACATGTAAGCAAATGAAATGAATGAATTAGATAAGTATTAAATATTTCCACAGTAGGCTGTGGTAAATTACCATAGCCTATTGTGGAAATATTTAATATCGAAGTACCCTTTGTTCGTAAGCTGCGAATCTCGACGGTCGCCGGAACCGGACGGCGTGCCGGCGGCAGACTGCGCGCCGGAGCCACTGCCGGGGGTAGACTGCGTGCCGGCGGCGCAACTGGATGGCATGCCGGAGGCACTCGGCACGTAGGAGACGTTACCGGGCGGCATGCCGGCGGCACACTGCGCGTAAGAGATGTTTCCGGCGGCACATTGCGCGGCAGGGCCGCCGCCGGACGGCATGCCGGCGGCCGGCACATCAGCGGGCTCGGCCGGGGGCTGCACGGCCAGCGAGGCAGGTCGCTCCAGCGCGGGCGGACTGTAGCGAAACAGGCCGCGCGCGCGTTTTTCATCGCGGTGCGAGGCAGGCGGCTGGTTCTGGTCGAACTCGTAGGCGTCGTCGTCTAACTCTGGCTCCACCTCGTCGTCTCGCAACTCCATGGGCGTGAAGCCCACGCAGACGCAGCCCCCGGGCGAGGCGAAGGCGCGCGGCTCAGCTGCGGCGGCCGCGGGCGACGGTGAGCTGAGCATACATCATCAAGACTAGTAGTTATACCCGTCCCGCGGGTCACAGGTAGATACGAGTATAAAGGTAACCTTAAACAAAAGTATGTTTACCTATAGGTAAGCCTCTTTACCTATAGGTAAACATACGTTTGTTACTAGTATTTTTAGTACATTAACAATCACCAAAGCTACCCTGACTTGTACTTTAGACCTGACGATGTGAAAGAACTAAGAAATAGAATATGTCAACTCGAGGAAAAGTTGGTAATCGCAGAAACCGAAATAGAGAATTTAGGTACTGTTAGAAAATAGTTTTCAACTTAAACAAATCACCGACTACAAACAAAAAATCGACAAATTGACATACATAAATGTACTATAACAGCCAGAAGTCGACTTACAATCTAATAAAACTATGGCATAGGCATATTAGTTGTTACTTAGGACCTTCTTCTTTAAGAACGTTTGACAACACTACACATTGGCAACTGGTTGCCCGCTTATGATTGTTATTACAAATTTCAATTAGTTGAGTAAGCGTCACGGTGGCTAAAGTGGTTAGCACTGCGCCTCGCATGGCAAACGTTCAGGTTCGTAACTCACATCAAACATGGAAAATATTTTTTAAGTATTAGGTACATGTGAAATAAGAATGCTGAGTTGCTAACAAATATGTTAAATATTCCACAGCTAAACGAAGATTCTTTCGTTTTACAATTATTTTCAATCTTAGCGTTGTTATTCAAATATTAGGGTAGATTTGAAACAAAGTGATAATTTCACTTTGTAAATTATCTACCCTCATATTTTAACTAAGTACTTTACTAGTTTACATAAATTATTCCACTATTCGCTGTTGTTGGTTGGTGAACATAGTTACGAGCGTTTGTGTTATCTTGTTGTTGCTATTTTAATATTCTTCTGAATTCAATATGCAGGCTAATATTAGTATTGAAGCCAAGGCAAATATTGTGACCCTATATTCGAATGGCCTTAATATAATTATCTCAAATATCGAATGAAACCGGCTTATGTGTAAGTTTCTTTTTTTAATTTTATGTGTTTGATACCTTCAAAATATAATGGTAGATAAATCGCTTGTTGCAAGTGTGTAATATAGTTTTTTTTTTTTTAGAGAGGGACTGTTATTCGTTGGGTGAAGAGATCTGAGGAAGAAGGTAGCCTGAAGAGTCGTGAGAGGAGCGGAAGACCATCTCTTATTAGCCAGCCTCAGCGACGTTATATGGTAGCTGAATATGAGACGAATGGTTCCATCCCAACAAGGCGCTTTGCCGATGAGTTCGGCACATCAGTACGCACCGTTCGCCGCATACTCCATGCCGAAGGTCTTCATCACTGAACGCAAGCTAAAAAACCGTTTTTAACGCAACGGCATAAAGAGGCGAGGTTAAGTTTTGCCCGGGAATATTTGGACTTTGATTGGGAGACGACAATATTCACCGACGAAAAATCTTTTAAATCGTGCCAAAAAGGAAGGCTGCATTTGGCTGCAGATGTGTACTGTGAAGAACTGAATACAATGATGGAGAAGCTGGCACATCTCCAACCAGCATTGGTCAATCGCTCGTCTCCGCTGCTACTGCACGACAACGCGCGACCTCATACTGCACAGCAGACGGTCTCCAAGTTGCAAGAACTGGGGTTGGAAGCTCTCCGTCATCCGCCCTACTCACCAGACCTTGCGCCTACAGACTACTACTTTTTCCAGAATTTGGATAACTTCTTGGCGGGAAAAAAATTCAATACCCGAGAGGCAGTACAAAATGCCTTTGAAGAATTTGTTGCCTCCCGTCCAGCTGATTTCTTTAAGAAGGGCATCAATAAACTGCCACTGCGTTGGCAAAGATGCATTGATTGCATGGGTGATTACTTCGATTAATACAAATAAAAAATACATGAAAAAAATTCGTTTAAATTTTTTCATTTAAAACGGCAATTTCATAGGTAAAGACCTATTATATCAAATATCGGATATTTTGGTATTTACTATACTTAAATACTTATCGGTTTTTTTACGAAACCTGATATTAGATAGAATCGATAAGCGGCATAGTGTCGCGCGGCAAGTATCCCCGGCTTTTGCGCCTTCATTTCCCTTGCGATCCTTTGTGCGGCAGGGCTGGCGCGGCTTGCCCGGCGGCACGGCTGGCGGTATTCTGCTACATCCCTAAATCAGATGCGAGGAAGTCATCTTTTGGCTGGCAGCTTTGCTGGCAGTCTTGATATTGTGACAATGGCGTGGTCATTGTCACAATATCAAGACAGCAGATCGAGAATAGTGCTGTACCATAATGTTTTTTTTTTTTTTTGTCTCCTAATGTCTGTTTTTACATTGATAAACTCTGTAAATGCCGTGTAATGTGAGAATAGTGCGAAGTTAAATTATACTTCGTTGCTGCATCCTAGGAGATTTAATAAACCATGTAGTTCCGTTTTCTGTTATGTTGCATCATCACATGAATTTTAGATCTTATCAAAAGTAAGGATCGAGCCTTACTGCGTAGTGTCACCACCTGCCAGTACATGGCGCCTTATTCATTCGTTTTCCGCACGGCTGGTAGTCTCGGAACAAAAAATCCTGGCATTAATAGACTTATTTGTCTATGGGTGAAACTCCTCAAAGTGACAACCGCCTCTCGTCCCTTTCCCCTTTGTCACCCAAGTCGACGCCATATTTGTTTGTTGTAAGTCTATCGTAGTCTGTGGTTGTCTACACCCCGCCATTACAGTCATAAAATGGCGGCCAGTCGTGACTCAGTGTTTGTGTTGTGTTTATTTATTGTGAGGTGATTGTGATGGATTTTTCGAGTAAAACTTAGGTAAGAGTCGCGCACTCAGTGCGAAACCAATAAGACGTATATATCGCTTAATTACCTGCGCGCGCGATAACTTGAGCTTTTTTTACGAAATACCTTCCACCTACGCATCGACTAGGGCTTCCATTACGTAGGTAATTACGTAATTATGTAATTAGGTACGAACTCATTTTAAAGTATTTTCAATTCCGTAACTGAAGATGTCAATTCCGTACTTACGTAATTATTGATATCATAAATCAATCAAAATACTTAGTCAACCAATAAAAAAGCGTTAAGTACTCCACTTAAGCGTCCCGAGTGCAGCGACGTACCTGGCAGTCTGACCTTGATTTTTTTTATCGCGCGGCACGGTGTCGAGTAACATAAACAAATCTTGTAAACAAAAACTTTCTATGAAGTGATTGTATACTAATGACTGTTTCGAGAAGTGGACAGACCAGACTACACTACATAGCTTGTTTTGTAACTTTAAATGACTTTGTTTTTTTTAAATACGCCAACAAAAACAAAACTCGTATTATTTCAAAATCTAAAGCGATAACCCTATGTTTTTTTTAACCTTATATTTAGCCCAATTCAGTTTGCATCAAATGACATCATAATATTTACCATTGTTCCTACAAAGTTTTGAAATACAAATAATAATAACATGTCGCGAACTAATAATCGCGCACGCCATTGCGCTCACATTATAAAGCCGGTCATTCACGGATTTTCATTATTTATTTATCGTTTCAATGTTTATGATAGAAAGAAAAATATACTGTCACTGTCAAATCTTTCAAATGTAGATTTATTGTGCCGAATGTAAATCAGTGAGCAAAATAAATCATTACAATTAAAATAATTAAATGTACATTGACAATGTTTTCCGCGCATGGCACGCTTTATCACCGTCCCGCGGATGCGCGCGGCGTCCCGCGCAGCCGTCCGCGCTGTTGAATCATGGATATGGCGTAAACTTATATTTTCCCTACTTCGAAATCTTAACTAAATGATACAATAATGGTACCAAATTGTTCGTAAATAAACATGCTATACGGTTAAATTACAAGGAATTAAGTACAAACTAGCAATATATTAGTTTTTATCAAGTTTTTATCATGTTTTTATAAAATTACGTCAGCAATAAAAAAAAAAAAAATGTTTTCATCCAATTTATGACTCGGAATCCACATGTATTATAGATAAGTCGGTAGAACGTAAAATCACGAACAAAATGGTATATAATATTACGTATAAAACAAATAACAAATTTACGTACCAAGTTTTTATCAAAATGTCCGCTAACAGAGCGCGCACTGTTCACGGCACAGATAAACAAGTGATTTCAACCACTGCTACAATATTTATTATGCCTCTAACAATATAACGCCATCTTACGAAAATGTCAGGAATTTATATGGCTTTCTGTCAGTACAAAAACGAAAGCTGTAGCTCGGTTGAAAAAATTCAAAAAAATAAAAACAGAGTGCGCTGTCATTCAATTTCGCGCGCGAATTTCAAAGCCACTCCCGTGGCATTGGACAATCGAGCGTTTTTGCGTACTAGCAGTTGACTGCCAAGGTCGCGTGAGCGGTACACTATACGATATAAGTACATCGAAATGCCACTGAATATTTCACGAAACCATCGTCGGATGATATACGAATGTATATAGTCGAACTATTGGACCGGTTGAAATATCATTCTACACAAAAATGTACAAATTCACAACCACAACCGAGTACATCGGACGCAATTGCCACCAGAGACGATGATGACGAGGAGTTGACAATTCCACAACAGTTGGACAAAGTCAAAGTCAAATCATTTATTTCAAATAAGCCCCTGTAAGGCACTTTTGAACGTCAAAGTTTACAAAAAAATTTAATTGATTCTAGTCGCCCCTTCCAAACGGTAGTTTTCGTATGGAGAAGAATGGGCAAGAAACTCCACCGTTACCTACTCTTTTAAAATGTGTTACAATATTTGCATATGCACGTACATTAGTTACATAATTATAATTATGTGAAGACGATGCAACTAAAAAAAAAAAAATAAGTTAGGTACCACAATAGGTAAAAAGAAGAATTAATAAAAATGAAGCAACAAAGAAATAAACAAAGTGACTGTTAATAAACCAATTTCAGCAGTAAACACAGATGTCCATTCCATTATTAGGGTAGAAATGGGCATTTACGACAGCGCTGGCGGCGGTCGCGAAGTGTTTTTGACTGCAGCGTATAGCGTTATTTGCTTTCGATAACGCCTACAAGTGTCGAAGACTCGAAGCCGAGCGAGCCTTTTCATCAGCCGGATATTTTTGTAATAAACTTAGAAGTCCCTGAGTGACAAAACTTTAAATGCTTTGTCATATAAGAGATCGCATTTTCAGGAACAAAAATTATATTCGGGACGAAAAAATATGGTTTGACTTTCACTTAACTGATGTGATGTACCTACAATGATAAGTTCCTGAATAAATATTTTTTTGTTTAAATATTGTGTTCATTTTGATAATTCCTTGAATTTAAGATAGTAAATTACCAAAACCATAGTCGATTAAAAAAAAATAGGAAAAATTACGTTATTACGTAATTACGGAATTGGAGAAAAAAGTTGCGTAATTAGTTACGTAATTACGGAATTGGAGAAAAAAGTTGCGTAATTAGTTACGTAATTGACATTTCCGTAATTTTGGAAGCCCTAGCACCGACCTATTCATCAACATGGTGAAATGTGTCTATCCTGTATCTTACCCGACGCCGAGGACGAAGACATCACAGATATGGAGAACCTTATGGACACCAACATAACCAACGTATTCTCAGAGATATCCGGCGAGAGGTACGCGACATAATAAAAGAAGAGTTACAAAGTACCCTACAGTTCTACTCAGACAAAATCGATGAGTATGAACAAAAGATAAATGGGTATGAAATCAAAATAAAAGTGGCTGAAAATCAGAACATTGAACTGAAAAACAAATATAAAAACCTCGAACTTAAAACTGAAGTAGTACACAAAAACACAACAAAACAACAAAAACAAAAACTTAACGCAATTGAGCAAAGCCAATTAGCCAACAACATTGTTATTTGTGGGGTAGCCGGAACAGAAGACGTAGACAGTGTCATGAAAAATCTATGTACTAAATTGAACCTAAAATCCGAAGACGTCGTCAAAACACACAGGAAAAAAAGTAACCGACCTGAAGCCAAAACAGAAAAAATCCCCCCGTAATCATCGTGACCCTTAAGGAGGGCTGTCGGGATCCATGGCTGCAAGTCGCTAAGACTCAAAATATTACTGGAAAAGACCTAGGTTGTGGTGAGGATAACAAAATATACCTCAGAGAAAGTTTATCACCCACAACGGCCTACCTACTTTGGGCAACGAAGACTGCTCTGAAAGGAACCAATATAAGTAGATTTGTGTGGTGTAAGAACGGACAAATATTAGTAAAAAGGTACGAAGAGGGAAAAACCTACAATATTCGATCCGAGAAGGATTTATAGAAGCTCATCTCTCATCCATTTTAACATTACTAATTAGCTTCCCCCTTACCAATCTAAATAACGCCAAAAATGGATGACACATATGATAACATAATTGAAAATACATACAAAAATTGGAATGAATACACAGATGAGTTACCAGATACATACAACTCAATAACATATTTGTTAAAGCTCGAACGAGAAGACAAACTACCGAAAATTTACTAGTAAAACCTAAGGTTTACTTATATCTACCTATAAGGACTTTTACAGAAGGCAATATACAGGGTGGGCCATAAGGGTGTTGGCGGTTTCAATATTCAATTAAAAAAGAAGTCGCAAATTTAGGAAAACTCGTTGAAAAGTTGTTTTAGGTATTTTGTTACTTTCCTGAATAATATTCCTCTTCACCTGCTCTAAATTGGTCGGATTATTCTCGTAGACTACCGACTTGAGGTAGCCCCATAGAAAATAATCGCATGGAGAGAGATCGGGGCTACGTGGTGGCCATTCAATATCCCCCCTTTTCGAAATGAGTTTTCCGGGAAAAACATTTTTTCAGCAGCTCTATGGATACCCTAGCCGTATGACATGTGGCCCCATCCTGTTGAAACCACATCCTCGAGGTATTGCCTTGAAGTTCTTGCAAAGCTGGCACCAAAAAGTCTGTTATCATGTTGCAATAATTGTTAGCTCTAACCGTCATCGCTTGCCCTCTTTCGTCCTCAAAAAAGTATGGCCTAATAATACCGGTTGACGTTATCCCAGCCCACACGACAAGCTTAGGGTTATGAAGTGGACGTTCATGCAAGCGTCGGGGATTAGTCTCGGACCAGAACCGACAATTTTGCTTGTTCACATGGCCATTAAGGTGAAAATTGGCCTCATCACTAAACATCACGTTGTTGAAATTGTTGAACCGCTCGAGCATCAAATTGACAAAGTTAAGTCGGTTATTGGCATCATCTGGTTTTAATTCTTGGACTATCTGAATCTTATAAGCCTCCAAATGCAAATCACGCTTCAAAATTCGTCGCAAAGTCGTTCTTTTGATATCCAAAGACTGACTTCTCTTATGTGTTGACTGTTGCGAATTTCGCTGAACTGAAACACGAACACGCTCCACAATGTCGGCTGATCTTGCTGAAACTGGGCGACCACGAGCCGAAATTGGCACTGTTGAGCCGGTTGTTTCGAACATTCTGATCCACTTCCGTATCACATTGGCGCTTGGAACTTCACTTAAATCGCGTAAACCGTGTACATGTCGATACAAACGTCGTACAGTAATCACTGATTTATTGTTTTCGTAAAGCTTTGTGCAGACCAGCGCGACGCGACTCGAACAATACAATTTCTAAGAAAACTTGACGGTATAACAATAGCCGGTGCCGCGTCGCGGTGTCGCGTCGCGCTGGTCTGCACGAAGCTTCATACGCTCGGACACAAAATGCACGCTGCGCTCCCGTGTACGGCTCCATGGCGACTAAATTTCCAGGAAGCAGCGCAGCTAACATTTCCCCCCGCTGCCCAGCGCCACGCGTTTCCGAGAAATTGAAGAATTTCATCGCCAACACTCATATGGCCCACCCTGTATTTGTTATTTATATTTAATGAATCAAAAATGATTCTGATTCTTTTTAACAATCTTATTTTTAGTTCGTTAATAGTGTTCCTTTTTTTTATTTTAATGACATTAACTAATAAATACTTTTAAGAGTACAAAGTTAATGCAGTTGTTTTATTTTCTGCTACCTATACGAAACGATTAAACACAATAAATAGCCAAACGTCAGCGCAACGGAAACTTGACTAATTATTGAAAAGGACGCACAAATTTCATTTAAACATATACATTTACCTCTCGTTACACACTAATTATTGAAAGTATTTTTCTTGCACGTCCATACTAAAATAAAGTTCTGCTGGGATTAAATTAAAAAAAAACAGCTGTTCCCTACATTATAACGAGCTATGCGAACATAAATGTATGGAAAAGCTGATTTTCTTTTCGCAATTTCAGGGTTGGCCCCATAGTGAAAGTTGTTCATATTAATGAGTATAATGACTCCTTAAGAGGATGCAAACGAATTAAATTTCACATTGTATATAGTCGGCCAGTGATGTGACGCGAAAGTTATCATTATCACTGTTTGATTTCACCAGTTGAAATATTTAAAAACATTATTATCGAAAACAATTTGAGGTCAGTAAAATATGAACTTAGTTACCTACTTTATAACAAAGGGAAAAAAGACTAATTTCGGCCTTCAGATGGGTGCCGACTCGGAATTAAATAGTTGTTAGCAATCATTGTCGATAATTATACCTATTCCCATCTCTACCACAAAGACAAAGACAAAGACATTTATTCGTCGGATATGGTACGTACAAGATGGTTAGGTATAGTTATGTTCAGGACACATCCGCCGCTAAAAACGGCATACGAATATTAACATTTACATGGTTATAAAACCTAACTTATTACTACATAAACTCTAATAACAATACAAAAAACTTATACTATAGGTAGACATAACATTTAGACTCTATTATAATATAAAATTAAGATAAAACACAACAACAACAATATTTTGTAAGTATTATAAAACTAAATAAATCTATAGTGTATTTACCCTTATATTCAAAAAATTCTTTTAATGTATAAAAATTATTTTGGAGAAGCCATGTTTTTAGATTTCTTTTATAGTAATTAAATGGTAGTTCTCTTATTACTTTTGGAATATGGTTGTAAATTTTTATGGACATAAGGTAGCTGTTTCTGTAGTGGAGAGCGCTGTTACAAAATAGGTTTTTTAGCTTGGTGGGGTCCCTTTTTGTAAATCTATTGTTTTCGGTTACTGTGGAGAAGAAGTGTGAATTTTTCCTAACAAATATGGCTATTTCTAAAATATAAATAGAAGCTAGTGTTAAAACTTTCAACTTTTGAAAAATTGGCCTACAACTCTCATATAGAGGCGCCCCAGTTATTGCTCTCAAACATTTTTTTTGCGCTATGAATGCTCTTTGGATATGTGACGAGTTACCCCATAGGAGTAAGCCGTACCTCAATACCGACGCTACGTAGCCGTGATAGGCGTTGAGTGCAGCTTCTTCATTCGCTGTTTTACGTAGTTCTCTTAGTGCGTATACAAATCTGTTAATTTTTTTACATAGGTTTTCAATATGTATTCCCCAATTACAATTTTCATCTAATGTTAGACCTAAAAATTTTATACTATTTTCTTTGTTAATTATTTCGTTATTATGGTTTAAATTAATATTTGGGGGGTTTTGTTTATAGTTTGCAAATTGAATGAATTTTGTTTTAGATAAATTTACTTTTAAGTTGTTTTCATTTAGCCAATTTATTATATTGTTGATAGTTTGATTTACTTCTTGTTGATGTAATGTTTTATTATTTTCCGGTATTATTACTGACACGTCATCTGCAAATAGTACGCATTTATGGCTTGTTATATTTGGTAAGTCATTTATGTATAGAAGGAAGAGAAGAGGCCCAAGGATGCTTCCTTGGGGTACTCCAGACCCATTGTGTTTAAATAACGATTTGTATGTTATCGCAACGAGTTTATCATTCATATGGGATATTTCCACACACTGTTGTCTATTGCGTAGATAACTTTTTAGCCATTCTAACGCTGGACCCCTGATGCCGTACCGCTCACATTTATCTAGTAGTGTGTAGTGATTAACGAGATCAAAAGCCTTGCTCATATCTAGAAAGATTACTGAAACAGAGCGTTTTTTGTCTATATTATCTGTTATGGACCTGACTAGAGAGAATGCTGCCAAAGTTGTTGACTTACCTTTTTGAAACCCATTTTGTTCTTCATTAATAATTTTATGTTTATTTATAAATTGAATTAAACGACTATGCATTATTTTCTCGTAAATTTTTGAGAATATTGGAATAAGAGTGATAGGTCTATAATTTGTTTTGTCTAGTGTACTCTTACTTTTATGAAGTGGCTTAACTATTGAAACTTTTAATTTTTCCGGGAAGATTCCATTAAATAGAGATAAATTGATTGTGTGGCACAGTATTGGTGTTATGATTTCTGCACATAATTTGAGTATCTGCGTAGAGATCTCATCATACCCTACCGACTTTTTATTATTTAGAGATACTATTATACGAAACACTTCGGTATCAGAACATGGGTTCAAAAATATGCTGGAACTGTTTCTGGAGGGTTGAGATGAGCAGCTAGTATTCCGTGCAGGTTGAGGTTTTATATTAGCAGTATCAATGAAAAAATTATTAAAAGAGTTAGCTATTTGACTCGGATCGTTTAAAATACAACCATCGTGATCTATTGCATTTATTTGATTAAATGTTTTATGAGTGTCATTTCTATTTTTGATGATATCCCAAGTAGCTTTGTTTTTATTTTTAGATTTTAGTATGTAGTTAAGGTTTGAACATTTTTTTGAGCGCAGCACGCAGGATTTTAGTATTTTATTATATTTTAAATATCTAGACCGTATTTCATAATTTTTATTTTTTAAGTGGCACATTTTTTTAAGCTGTCTTAAAAGTGCAAGATTTCCTTATACCTTTGGTAATCCACTTGGGTGATGTATTATTTACGTAAATTTTAGTTTTCCTTAAGGGAAAACATAACTTATAAAATAGTGAGAAGTTTTCATGAAATATATTAAAGCTATCGTTTGCATCCGTGTTCTCAAGAACATCAATCCATGACAAATTCCCAATAGCGTCCACAAATTTTTTGACGTTATCGTCTGAGTAATCCCTGTTTACATTATACCAATATTTTAGGGCAGGTTTCCTCTCTTCAACTGGGAATGTTAATGTTTGGCAAGTGTTGTGATCAGACAGAAAAACTTCGTGAGTGTTTCCAGTTGAATTTTCTATGTTACTTATAATCTGGTCTAAGCAAGAAAGCTGACGTGTTGGTTTATTAATATGTAGACTTAAGCCATAATTAGATATAAGATCTTTAAGTTTAATTGTATCATTGCTTTCTTTTAAGGTATCAATATTTAGGTCTCCTGTAACGATAATACGCTTTTTTCGTTTAAGCAATTTGTGCAATAGTAGGTCTAATTTTTCAAAAAATATATATGTGTTTGAATTTGGAATTCTATAAATACAAATAACAATACATTTTAAAGAAGGTATCTCTAATCCACAACATTCAAATATTTTTTCAGTGCATAAATCCTTAGGTAATTCAATGTTCTTAAAGTCAAACATTTTATTTATTAGAATAGAAACACCTCCACGCTTTTCTCTTTTCCTTGAAAACGAGCATGCATGGTTGAAGTTTTTAAAGTTAATATTTAATTCATCCCCTGCTCTTATAAACGTCTCAGAGAAACAAAGAATATCTACGTTAACATTTTTATCTACTAATTCATTTAAACAGAGTTGGACAGAGTCAGTTTTATTGAGTAAGCCAGCGATATTTTGGTGCAAAAGAGTAGCGGTATAAGTATAATCATAGTCATTGTGATCAGTATTTTTATTGGTCACGAAAAAGATTATTATCTATAATAAAATCATTTTTTTGCTGAGGACAAGTTGAACTTTGTTGAGTGTTTACCGAGAAGTAAAACGGAATAGTGCCCCTTTTTGGAGGCGGATTTGAGACAATTTTAAATAATTCAGGCTCAGTATTAGGACTATGTCTTAAAGCTAAGTTTTCGTAGTCATTTCTGTCTATCAAATGGTTAATTCGGTTGCTAGTGTCGTATAAGAAGGCTGTCTTATATTTTGTTGCATTTGATAATGATAGGAAGTTACATTGCTTAAAATTAATACAAATACCTTTTAGTAGATTATTGAGCTTCCATTCATTTAAATATGGGTTGTATGTTACACTTAAAATTATAATATTTATAAATTGTAGCTTACTTAGTAACGCAGCCAGCTCCATGGTAACTTTTGTAGGATTTTTATCATTCTGTGCAACACTTAGGATAATATAGTTTTCAGATGTATCTTCTATAGAGTTGTAACAGTTTTTGAGAATATCTGGAGTTTGAGCAGATGGTTTTATTGTTGAAGAGATTTTATATCGTTCAAATTTTGTATTCTGTCTTGTACGAACCAGTATGTCTCCTAATCCAGCACACTGCTGACCACCAAATATGTATATCTTCCGGCATTTGTTGAACTTGGAACTATTAGCTTCATCTATCGTATTTTGCTGGGACGAATTCGACTGATCGTCGGTCGATCGTTTGCATGCAGCGGCAGCGCCATCTGTTGTCAACTGCTCGCAACTATTACTGACATTGAATTTACTTTTTTTGTTAGTATTTTCTGTGGTTAGCTTGCATGTGGCGCCATCTACTATCGTGTTATTTAAAACTGTTGCGTTTTGAATATCACAAGACGTATTTTGGTTTTCTAATAATTCCTCTGTGGTCTTTGTTTTTTTATTGTGTTTACGTCTTGATTCAGGTGTGCTAGTTGAAGAGGAAAAGCGTGTTGTCAAACATGAAATTTTATGGTCCTGCTCGTGAATCTTTTCTTCTAAAGATTTTTTTTCTAATAATAAATTATCTATCTGTTTATGGGCATTTTCTAATTTTGCCTTTAAATCAAAAATTGATTCTTGAAGTTCTACGGTTTCTTGGCAATTCCATGTAGATAAATCAGGTAGACTTCTATGAAAGTTGTTTGAGTCCGTTGACAAAAACGACAGGTCATCTATTGATGATTTATTAAAATTGCTAGGTTTTTTTTTCCGAATAGTAATGTTATCCATTTTTGCAGTATGCAGAAATAATATAAAAAGAAAACAAAAAAAAAAAAGTGTTCTAAAACAAGTTCAAAAAGAATAACACTGTGTAGGAATCGAACGCGCACCTTACGTTTTCTTGATACACTGTTTAATGAGTGGAGCTACGAGAGCTATAGTTACATGAGTCAAATTACGTGTTAGATCTATGAACACAAAAAGCTGAATTTGAATGAAGTCGTTAAACAAAGCGTCGCTTCGCGCGTTGTTTGAAATTTTTATTTGTTTACACTTTACTTTTAGTTCGATATCACGTCTAGTTCACTTCATGGTATAATTATGGACATTAATACCCATAACGAATACACTATGGATAAACGTATTTCGATCCAATGTTTATTTTATTAGTTTTAATTCACTTGGTTTGTATATATTCGTTGTTTACTTTGGTTAGAATGTTTTGTTGTTTTATAATTATAAACGTTCGTATTATTTCTTGCTTACGTTTACACTGAATCACTGCTCCTAGTTTTATATAAGTGACGTATTAAATTCACAAAATATCACTATTATCTATTTTTTATTCATTTTTAAATACGGAGCCGAACTGTACGTGACGGCAGCGTCATCTTTTCCCACATTTTCACACAATTATAAGTCTATGGTTGTCAGTGCCCCGGGCGCCACGGACTATTTTATAAGTCGTTCTGTACGTCTTAAACGTACGGCTGTCAAGGTCACTTTGGCATAGTGCAGGCTGTAGGTACTAATCGGATTCTTTATCGGAGTAAACAAATAGGTGAGAAGATGAATGAAGAACTGGATTCAGATCAGTTATTAAACATTTTAGAAGGTGTGGATTCGGACTCCGAGTATTTTGTGAAGAACGTAGAACCAGAAGAAGAAGATTCTGAGGTATGTCCAACTAGATAATAATAATAACGTTTATTCATCAAAAGTAAGAATTTAATAAGTGAAATATACGGTAAGCCACAAACTAAGCGTCGCGCGTCGCTTCTAGGTATGTTGTGGCTCTGGAGTGAAAATTTAACAAAGTTGAAATGGTCACCTTAAAGTTTGAGGAGATTATCGACAAGAGATAAGAGTTAAAATAAACCATAGACCACATCCCTAATCAAAATTGAATTTGACGGGCTCTGAGCGCCAAGGACTTGAAATGAAGTCAAAGAAAGACTTCATGAAACAAATAAAGATGTATCTCATTTCCTAAATCTCTAATTGAGTCATGTATTTGTTTCTTTGATACTTATAATTTATACTGTTTTTTTCTTACTAGGGATACTGTGAAATAAAACAAATATGGAAATATTTAATCAGTTTTTATTAATATGCGTAAAATTATAGTTAAAACTTAATTTAACGCGTATAAATCTCATTCATCGATATGACGATACCCTCATCACTACTGTTTACATTTCGTTTCGTTTGTATATATTTCGTTATACATTTATAGTTTGGCGCTGGTGAGGCTTGGCGTTCTGCGTACGTGGGCGGTGAAAAGGTTAACGCATGGGAGAACTCGCAAAATGCTATTGGAGTATTCTGTGATCTCTCGAAAGCCTTTGATTGCGTGCACCATGACACGCTTTTGCGTAAGCTACGTCATTACGGTGTCCAAAACGAAACTCTAAAAGTAATAAATTCTTATTTACATAATAGGTTCCAATGTATAGATGTTAATGGTGTGAAATCATCCTACCAGTTCAGTTAGGTGTACCTCAAGGCTCAATACTGGGTCCATTCTTATTCTTAGTGTATATTAATGACTTACCATTTTATTTAAAGGATATGTGATGTTGTATTGTTTGCAGATGATACCTCTCTTATTTTTAAAGTAGACAGGAATAGACAAGATTTTGACGACGTAAACAGACTCTCAATTGTTACGGATTGAATTACAATAAATAACTTAGTTCTCAATTCCAAGAAAACGAAATGTATAAAGTTCGCCTTACCGAATGTTAGAAATCTAGGACCCAACATCGTCTTAGATGATAAGGTGCTTGAAACTGTAAACTCGGCAGTTTTATTGGGCATAACAGTAGATGCCAACTTCAGTGGGGCCTACATATATCAAGCCTAGCGGAAAGGCTCAGTTCGGCCGCTTACTTAGTCAGGAAAGTAAGACAATACACTGACAGCTCGGTTAATCTATTTTAGTTATTTCCATAGCTGTATGTCCTATGGTATTCTGCTGTCGGGCAAAGCCACTGACATTCTAAAAATATCTGTTCTTTAAAAACGAGCTGTTCGAGCAATTTACCAGCTAGGTGCCAGAGTTGCTCTAAGAGATCTTTTTAAAGACATTGGTATTCTCACGGTGGCATCACAATCACAATCAAAATTCAAATCACAATTCATCTTCGCCAACATCTTATATTTCAGGCAAAATATATACTTATACACAAAAAACAGTTATATTCACAATATTAACACCAGAAATAAGGACAAATTACGAGTCCATTTCACCGGCTTCATAACTCGTTTGTTGGACTTGGTATAACCTTTTATAACAAGCTACCCTCTTCTTTGCTAGATTTGCCTTTTAATGCGTTTAAAGCTAAAGTGAAATCCAACCTTTGTTCAAAGGCATACTATTCTATCAACGACTACTTAAACGATAAGAATCGCTGTGATTAATTCAAGACAATTTTCACGTTCTTTCTCCAGAATTAGCTTACCTACTGACAGGTTATATGAGTTATAAAATTGTTTATTTTGATTTGACTGTAGTCAATTTATTTTTATTTTATTTTCATTTGTTATTGTCATAATCTACACATTAAATTTTTTTTATTATGGGCATCGTGTGGTATTGGGAATAGATTCCATTTCGTTGCCAATTGGTATGCTGTCCGAACAAGCTGGTGAGTCAAGGAACAAATTTTGGCGTTACGACCGTGAACACCACACACGTAAGTAAGATCGTAAAACTACAAGACTTGTTTCATCAAGCATTAGAATCATCAGATCCATTGATATTGACTATGTCCCTTGGAACACGAAAAAAGAAAACGAAACATTTGACTCTCCCCGGAAAAGTCATTTTTCTTATTAAAACCGTCAATGGAAAATGTAACGTTTCATGATCAATTACCACTAAGTTCCATAGGTGATACCAGGGAAATGGCAACAGATAATGAACCCCTTTCACATTTATTTATTTATATAACAATTACTTGCTGCACTTACAGTAAAAACCAAAGCAAGCCAACATCAACATTTTGGTAAAAAACTTAATACAAACATCTAACATCAATTTACCACTATACATAAATATGTCAACATCGGGCTCCTGAGCAATCAGGGCGTTCAGCAGATTGATCGCCTGGGTTGTAGGGGCATATCGAGCAGTATGGGTACGCACAGGCGGAGCCGCGAACAGGCACCGCGAGGCACAGGCGCGCGACCGCCGCAGCCGGTCCGGAGCAAACAATGAACAGCGAGCTAGAGTAGTCGCGTCATCGATCTTATTATTGAGCATTAAGTAGTAGTGCATCAAAAGTGCACACTTGCGTCTCAGTTCTAACGTGTTAATACCTACCATTCCCACAACAAATAGAGACGGATACAAATAGGGATAATACCCATATATTTTTTTATACATATAGGTAGCGAGCAAATTTTCGTTGGACCCGTTCTATCATGAGCTTATATTTTTGCTCATGTGGATCCCATACCAGCGCATTATACTCCAGTTTACTACGCACAAACGAATAATAAAGAGTCAGTATAACATTCCTGTCTTTAAACCTACTTGCCTGTCTCATAACAAAACCAAGTGATTGGAAGGCCTTGCCACAGATATTATTAATGTGCTGATTAAAGGTCATATTCACGTCTAAGGTCAGTCCCAGATCTTTTATTTCGTAGACACGCTCCAGAGGGACACCCGATATAAGATAGCTGTGCTGAATGGGCGCACGCAAACGGGTAAAAGAAATAGTTTTACACTTAGAAGTGTTAAATTCTAAGTGATTGGCTTTACTCCATTTTACCACCATATCGATGTCCCTCTGTAGTGCCTCACAATCACGCTCGCTATTAATACCCAAGAATAATTTCAGGTCATCCGCAAACATGAGACATCGTGCCGTCCTGACGACCTTCGGCAGGTCATTCGCCATTACAATAAACTGCGTAGGCCCCAAGGTGCTACCCTGGCTTACACCAGAGGAAGTTATATAAGGGGTAGATTTACGTCCAGCGATCTGAACATACTGATAACGGTCAGTGAAATAGCTGGAAAAGAGTTGAAGCAATTTCGGGGTAAATCCTATTGCGGATAATTTTTAAAGTAGGACGTCATTTTGGACACGATCGAACGCCTTTTTAAAGTCAAAATACGCCACGTCGACTTGCTTATTTTTATCCATTTCAGTGACAGCAAAATCTACAAAATTAATGTGGTTTGTCACAGTGGATTTACCGGCCCTAAAACCATGCTGACACTCAGCTAGTTGGGTTTTGATCTGCCTGGTGATGTACCGATTAAGTATAGACTCAAAAACCTTGCCGAAGGTTGACAGAACCGCGATAGGCCTGTAATTGTTCACTTTTGACCTGGCGCCACCCTTGGGTACAGGGGTAACCCGTGAAATTTTCCACTCTGCAGGATAGGAAGCTGTTTGTAAGGCTAAGTTATAGATAAATAGAAGTGGTTCTCTAAATATTTCCGAGCAGTCCTTAAGAATGAAGGGTGGAATTCCATCAGGCCCTGCAGATGAATGGGCTTTTAGGCGGCGAATTGCAACTGATATGTCGGCTGAGTCCACTACATTTATGGCGATCCGCGAGGAGCACAGTGGTTCTGTTGCCTTCAGCTCAGCATTGGCTGAGGATACAACAGGGTCATACGGCAGAAACACCGAACTGAAGTATTTGGCAAACGCATTTGCAGCATCTACCCCAAGCACGATCCGTCCATCATATTCATACTCAGTGCACGCTTGTCTAGGAGCCTGCTGACCTTTAACAAAATTCCAAAAACTTTTAGGATCCCTCTTTATATCCACCTCTGTTCGTCGAATATATTCGTTATACGTCTGATCGATTAGCTCTTTAGCTCGCTGTCTGTAAAATTTGTATAGTTCCTGATTGAATTCTAATTTAAACTGCTTGAATTTTTTTAAATGAAAATATTTATCTTTTATAGTTTTAATTATGACGGGTGTAAACCACGCCGGATACTGGTATTTCGAATTTTATTTCACATCATGGAATCATGATGACATCATGGAATAATACTTCTCGAACTTTTTATACTTCCTCGAAAACTGGCACTTATTGCACTACGATTAGGTTCAACATGCAACGTATTTCACACTCGTACTTTTTTCTTTTCTTTGTCAAACACTTGCGGAAATAAAAAAATCCGCAATAACTCAATATTTTATTGTTTCAATGTCTATAGTCGGCAATGATTGTTTTATTTTTTTAATTTCAGCAAAGAGGCGTTAATATTTCTGAATATGTATTTAATGTATGTTTTATATTTTTTGAGTAATCTTGAAATTAAGATTTTCTTAAGGTTTCACAAAAAAAAATCATATCTAAATAACTAAGCAAAAAAATACAGTCGGTATTTTTAGCAAGGCTGTATCATGGCTAGATCTATCGAATGGACACATAAAAGAGACATGACCGCAACTCAGTTCCTATAACACACTGTGCACTGTGAGGATACCAATATCTTTGAAAAAATCTCTCAGAGAAACTCTGGCGCCTAGCTGGTAAATAGCTCGAACAGCTCGTTTTTGAAGGACGAATATATTTTGAATATCAGCAGCTTTGCCCCACAGCAGAAGACCGTAGGACATAACGCTATGAAAATAACCAATACCTGGTTAGCTAGCGTCCTCGACAATTGATCATATATTATTCTTGCCTCTTTATTTATTTTTACTTCCATGGTCCTAGTTTATCATGTGACTAGGGCTTCCAGAACGTAATTACGCAATTACGGACTAATTTTAAACTATTCTCAAATCCGTAACTGAAGATGTCAATTCCGTACTTACGTAATTATTGTCATTATCAAACAATCAAAATAATCTATCTATATATATAAAAATGAATCCGTATTATTTCCAGACAGGGCTGCAGGAGGTGACGGCCTCCCATGCACTCTCGCTCCGGACCATGGCCTGAACCAGGGCCAAGGACACGGCGGTGCCCCGCCCAAGCCGGGCAGACCTCCACCGTATGCTCCACCGTGTCCTCCGGGCGATCCACACAGTGGTGACATGATTAGCTAGAACTCCCGCTTTATCCTGAACAGGAACCTCCCGAAACAACCATTTCCGGTGAGGACCTGCGTCAGGCGGAAGGTGAGGACGCCGTGGCGCCTCTCTAGCCACTCCTCAAAGAGGGGACTTATCGCCACAATTGTGGCGTGCCCAACCTAGTCCTACCATGCTCTTCAGTTTCTTGACTAAACAGAAAGTATAATTTCATTGTTAGATTATTTGTCGTTCAGTTTTCCTTGACTCTTGGCACAGTCGCTCGATCTATTAAGTGTTATAAAAAATAAAAAATAATGTATTTATTTGGATAATTCCTTAGAGTAGGTACAGTATATTATATAGTGATTTCTACAAACTTAAGAAAAAAAAATAATCCGTTAAAAAAAATATTGAAAAATTACGTAATTATGGAATTGGAGAAAGAAATTGCGTAATTAGTTATGTAACTGACATTTCCGTAATTTTGGAAGCCCTTTATGAGACTTCGAGTTACAGCTTTATTAGCTATATATAAGCGGGCACGCCCTTTATGCCTGGAGGCTTTTATTCCGGTATTAAGTTCTGTTTACGTTTTGAGTTTTTATTTTCGCTTGAGTATAGTTTTCGATTGTTTTGTTGGTATAAGTATTAGCGTGTGCTAGCTGTCATTATGGTCAATAATTTTATTTATACCATTTCTCCTCTAAAAATCTTATTACACACACGCACACGCACACGCTTATTGCTTTTTGCACTTTTAATCACTATTTTGGTATTTGAATTTAGAACACATCTATATAATGCGACCTCAATCTCAATGCTATACAACCTCCTTGCGAAAACATACTCGATACACAGGAAATAAATATCGCTTCACAAGTTGATTATTATTAGTAATAATAATAATAAGAAAATTACTTTTAATTTTAGTAATTGTTCTAATTTTAATGTGCATTTTAATTAATTCTACCTTCATTTTTTCTTCAATTTTCGCTTAAATCTTTATTTTTCACGTAGTCATGGTATAAAGTATAGTTGCATACTATACTATACTCTTGAATAAAACGGATTTATATCGAGGGCCATGAATTACTCGCGTCGCTCAGGATTCTAACACTAGAATCACTCGCTACGCTCGTGATTCAGTCGAGAGAATCCTTCACTTGCTCGTGATTCATCTATGGCCCTCGCTTTAAATCCGTCCTTTATTCACTGATTGCATAATATACTATTACTGTTTCGTGTTGAGTAATGTAAATTATTTTGATTGTATAAAATCAAGTTTTTTTCTAACTGAACAGACAGCAGTGCTGCTGGGGAGTTTGTTGCGCCACTTCTTCCCAGCTAAAGCACTAGGAAGTGGTGAAGGGTGGTCGTTTTGGGGGACTATCTTATGTAATTTTGACGTTCGAAAAGTGCTGATTCTCAGCCTAGTTTGAATTGGGCACGCCACAATTGTGGCGATAAGTCCCCTCTTTGAGGAGTGGCTAGAGAGGCGCCACGGCGTCCACACCTTCCGCCTGACACAGGTCCTCACCGGACATGGTTGTTTCGGGAGGTTCCTGTTCAGGATAAAGCGGGAGGAAACGCCCTGGTGTCACCACTGTGTGGATCGCCCGGAGGACACGGTGGAGCATACGGTGGAGGTCTGCCCAGCTTGGGCGGAGCACCGCCGTGTCCTCACGGAGGCGATCGGCGGCGGCGATCTCTCGCGTCCGGCCCTGGTTCAGGCCATGGTCCGGAGCGAGAGTGCATGGGAGGCCGTCACCTCCTTCTGCGAAGCAGTAATGCTCACGAAGGAGGAGGCGGAGCGCGCGAGGGAGAGGCAAAATGCGCGCCCTCGCGCCCCTAGTCGCCGCAGGAGACGCCCCGGGCGTCGGGAGTCGCGAACCGACTTCCGGCCACAATAGGCGCGGGCTTGCGGACGGTGAGCAATGGGTAGCTCGCCGTCCGATAGGGACCAGGCCCGGGTCGACGGCGCGTTGTGTTCCACGCGCGCCTCAAAGAGATGTCAGCACCAACTGACGGGGTCCGGAAGGGCCAATGCCTGCCGGGATTGCGGGTTTGTCTGAAAGGGATATCGCGACCTCGGCACACAGGCAACGGAAGGAACACGGGTGGGTTTTAGTCAGTAAAAGTCTGACACGCCCTCCCGCTCCACCCAGAGCGGGAGAAGTTATTTGATAATTTCCCACCCTCAAAAAAAAAAAAAAAAAGCCTAGTTTGAATAAATCACTTTTGAATTTTAATTTTTGAAAATTTTATTGACTGGGCTAATAGCTAGACTGAAAAAGTGTAATATTTTGACCGTCACGATAGTTACGTAACAAAAGCGAAAGGAACTTGGTTCCAACCGGATGTCCCACGGTGCCCGACCGACACTTGCAATAAATTACTTACTTAATTAATTAGTTGTCTGGAGATCTTTATTTATGGGGAACGCGTTACCCAAGGCGAGGTGATTGCCGTTCTTCCAGTTAAGAGGGCGCCTAAAGGTCCACTAGCGCCACTCTTTAAAAAAAATATTATCTCGTGACTGAAAAGGAATTATGAATAACGGCTAATAAGGACCCTCGGTAAGTGTGTCTAGAATTTTCTAATACCATTTATAAAGCTTTATATTGAGACACGAAGCAACAAAATACGATCTAAAGAAAAGCGGCCACATTCCTCTAGATCGTATTTTGTTGCTCCGTGTCTCAATATGAAACTTTATAAAAGGTAATAGAAAATTCTAGACACACTTACCGAGGGTCCTTACTAGCCGTTATTCATAATTCCTTCTCAGTCACGAGATAATATTTTTTTTAAAGAGTGGCGCTAGTGGACCTTTAGGCGCCCTCTTAAGTCGGGAGACTTGCGGTGGACGAACCTATGCAGGGGCATGAATAAAATAAAAAACAAAAACCAATTACCAACACCCGGATAAAAACATACTTCATATTCACATGACCAATCAAACTTTCAATATACGATGATTTAGACCATAAAAATACTACTGTCGACGTTTCAAACCAATAGTAATCAAAAAATCATTCCACCACATACACACTTTCATAGTCCAATTTCCATAACACTCATTATTTACAGTTATTATTTATTTATAGGTCTGAAAACAACATTAACAACTGGTTCTTTAATATCAGAAAATGCTTTTTGCAAAAAACGATAACAAAATCTATGCTCCATAACAAATGGATCATCAAATCTAAAACGTGTCCGTTACCCAGGCCAGATGTTGTCGAAAATGGTCATTTGAATCTTATAGATAATTAGTTTTGCGGCTTCTGTAAATGTTGCGCACATTTTTAAAATTGTTGCGCTTATAGTTTTTTAATTATTTCACAAAAACATTTCCTGCTGGCGTAACGTTACCACAGCCAGACCTTTTTCTTTCTAATGGGAATATTTCAATAAATACTAGCTATAAAATTAGTTGTCTAGATGTAGTAAATGTTGTGCCTTATTTTGTATTTGTTCTTTCATCGGTTGCGAAGTTATTCGAGATTTTGCTGGGGTAACGTTTTTGGTTTTGCTAGATCTTTGAAACGGTTAAGCGGATTCTTATCATATTTTGTACAAGACTTCTTAGGAATTAGTTTAAATTTGTTCTGCAATAAAAATACCAAAATAATGCATAGCTTAAAGGTTATTTCATTAAATAGAAAAACACTTCAATTGGTCCCAGCACTCTCAATAAGAGGTCTAAAGACTTACTTTAAACGTTATTTTAAAGCTTGTAACTGCCTTCAAATGTATGTGAAGTTTCATTAGTATCCTGTGAGTATTTAACAAGCTATGATGATATTCAGTTCTTCACGAGCACGGTCTTGATGCGCGCGGTGTTATTTGGCCACTGGATTGGATATATGAACTGAATGTTATGTCAATTATTAGTTGTTTAGTTCAGTTGTATATCAGTAAAATGTCAGTATAGTACATTGGATAATTAATGAGATAATAGAAAATTTCAAAATAGCAAAATTACTATCTGTAATTTTAATCTGTGATTATTTTTAAGTATAAGTTTATTAATACTTTAAAAGTTCAATTGAAATGATTATTTTACCTGTTAATAAAAATTATTTAATAAACATGTAGTTTTTTTTAAAACTTGTGTACATGTCTGTACTAAATTTGTAACACTATCCTACATATTTTAGAAGGTACCATAATGTTCTGAGTTTTCGCTTTTTCGTAACCACCTAAACTTGGTCGGGTTACCTCGGTCATTCACTTCCTAATGACTTTAATCGTATTATCTCATTAATTATCCAATGTACTACGCTGAAATTTTACTGATATACAACTGAACTAAACAACTAATAATTGACATAACATTCAGTTCATATATCCAATCCAGTGGCCAAATAACACCGCGCGCATCAAGACCGTGCTCGTGAAGAACTGAATATCATCATAGCTTGTTAAATACTCACAGGATACTAATGAAATTTCACACACATTTGAAGGCAGCTACAAGCTTTAAAATAACGTTTAAAGTAAGTCTTTATACCTCTTATTGAGAGTGCTGGGACCAATTGAAGTGTTTTTCTATTTAATGAAATAACCTTTAAGCTATGCATTATTTTGGTATTTTTATTGCAGAACAAATTTAAACTAATTCCTAAGAAGTCTTGTACAAAATATGATAAGAATCCGCTTAACCGTTTCAAAGATCTAGCAAAACCAAAAACGTTACCCCAGCAAAATCTCGAATAACTACGCAACCGATGAAAGAACAAATACAAAATAAGGCACAACATTTACTACATCTAGACAACTAATTTTATAGCTAGTATTTATTGAAATATTCCCATTAGAAAGAAAAAGGTCTGGCTGTGGTAACGTTACGCCAGCAGGAAATGTTTTTGTGAAATAATTAAAAAACTCAGCGCAACAAATTTAAAAATGTGCGCAACATTTACAGAAGCCGCAAAACTAATTATCTATAAGATTCAAATGACCATTTTCGACAACATCTGGCCTGGGTAACGGACACGGATATATGAACTGAATGTTATGTCAATTATTAGTTGTTTAGTTCAGTTGTATATCAGTAAAATTTCAGCGTAGTACATTGGATAATTAATGAGATAATACGATTAAAGTCATTAGGAAGTGAATGACCGAGGTAACCCGACCAAGTTTAGGTGGTTACGAAAAAGCGAAAACTCAGAACATTATGCTATCTTTTGAAATGTTCAGTATAATACACCTTACAATTTCGGTACAGACGCGTACACTGTTAAATACATAATAATATAATAATATCTGTACTATGAAAACATTATTATTAGGTATCTTCCAGTTGCACATAACATACATAAGGGGGTGACTTGCACTCAATAATGGGCTCCCGAAAACTGTCGCTAGCACATAGTGACATAGCGAAAAGGGGGCAACATGTGTCCTGAGGTGCTTGAGGAGTGGAGAGGTATTCCACGGCTTTCAGAACAATCACAGAGCCCGGAAGATGGTCAAGATCCCTACGAGCACTTGATAAGAATGATTATTATGAATATTATTTGCGATATAATATTACTTATAAGGTGTATTTTACTTTTACTACAATAAATGCTGATAATTTTAGTTTTTTTTTTGTTTGTTTAATCATGCTACTGCATAGGTTCGCCCACCGCAACGCTTGGGTGGTACGATTTTTTTTAAAGTCATAATTATTTGACAGAACGACTTCGGTTATGTTAGGTTATATTTTAACCTTTACGCACACTCGAGCTTGGCCGTTTCTATTTATAGGTCATGACGTCAGCCGCATCTCGCGCCGATCTGAAACACCCTACCGGCGCGGTCCTGAGGATGGAGTTGATACATGTGGTGTGAGTGCACAGTTGATACATGTGGTGTGAGTGCACAGTTGATACATGTGGTGTGAGTGCACAGTTGATACATGTGGTGTGAGTGCACAGTTGATACATGTGGTGTGAGTGCACAATTGCAGTCTGGTACTGTTACGAAGCGCAAGTCATTGCGGCCTGGCACTTGTTTTTTTTAAACTTTTGATTTATATGATTATACAAGCGATTGTCGTCAGTGTTTACTGGATTATTTTGAAGATATTTTAACGTTTGTTGTTGGATTAGAGGAATCTCATACGTCGAAACGAGTAAGTCATCATTAGAATTGTTTTTTAGAATTTTGTAATCCAGCTTAAGAGGCTTAAAACAGCTAAAGCGACTGTCGGACTGCATGGAAAATAAATAGAAGCGCGACGACACACCGCAGGTGATTTATTGCAAAATATGAAGTAATTATCTATTTACAAAAAATCTATTGATTGGACAAAAAAAAAACACTATTACGTTAAAATGTTGCTTGTAGAACAATTGTGTAATATGATTTTTAATTGTAAAAAGTAATTTCTAGAGGTATTTTCGTGATGTTTTTCTATCGTATGAAATTAGTTCTTTTATGTTTTCAACACTATCTTCCTAGCATATATCCTAAAGAATATCATATATTTTTCTGATTTTGTTTACTGCAGTAGATTATATACTTTTAGGCATTATAAAACTTGCGTTGGTGCAAGTTTAGGTCCTGTAGGCCCCGTAAGGAAAGCTTACCTTTTAGCTGAATATTAGCAAACTCATGATTCGCAACAATTGTCTGAAGATGGTCGCCCTAGAATAGCAAGCACAATCTTGCCACTAAATGAACAGGAAGCTATTTTCATATAAATAGGACATTAATTTGGTGTTTATATTTATTTATTGCGGACTTCCAACCAAAGCTACATACAGAAATCAAAAATTACACAGAAAGTTTTAGTCTGGTGTTCAGACACACATCGAGGTCAACAAAATCTGAACAATCTGACATTATGCAACTAACGACTGCTACTAAACATTTTAAACATAAATAATAAATTAAAATATCAAAGAACGCTAAAACAAAAGATAATATTATCACAGTGCTACATTACTTAAGTCAGGTCTGTTTGGCATCCTATAAAAATGTACAGTTCCGATATGAAGCTGCAACAAGCGCTGGCTGGCAACAGCCGCGCGGCCGCGTACGGTTAGTCGGCTCGAGACACTCCGTCGACGGCTGCTACGAGAACGAGAAGCCGTACCTAGCTCTCCGTTTAATCGTTATTTTATTGAAATGCATCTTAAGAGTTTTATGTGCTGTAAATAAGCGCAAGTTCTTTTTGGTCTTGCGTGTTCTAAGTGCAGTGTTCCTGTGATCCACTGAAAGAGATGGTGGGGTGAGATCCATCTTATCACGCAATATGTTAGTGTAGTTCAAACAGGAACAGGGATATCTGTCTCTAGAGGAACGAAGGCGCTGCCCACCGCGACGAACGCTGTGCACGGGCACGCGGCGCATTCTAGCTGCGTGGGTTCGTTTGTTTGACAACGTGAGTCTACGTTTCCACTGCAACACACACTATACACGAATATTAACCCACGACTATGTCACCACGTTCCACCACCCGCTGTGAAGCTAGGCAGACGCACGCTTCCGTGTACCGCGTGCATAGCTTTGAGCTGCGTGGGCGCATTATTCGAGCAAGCCACGCGTGTAGCAATGACGTCATTAATATTGTATTCATGCGTAGCGTGTTCGTAGGTTGCAGTGAACAGTTATCACATACATTTTCTTGCAAAGCGAAGCTAGATACAAGAGCGTAGCCTGTCCGTGCGCAGCGGTAGGGCTCCACCTTTATGAGCACGCGGCCGCTACGTGGACATCAAGTGTACACGCGCGGCGTGCGTGTGTGTGTTTCGTGCGTGTGTCGGTGGTGTGCTTGTGACCGTGTGACGTATTGTACGTTATTGTTACCTCAACACTACTTATTACACAATAAAACCATTTGAGACGAAATTCACAACACAGGGCACTTTTATTATAAGTCGCAAGCTTTTTTGCCCTACTTATATTTTTTACTGTTAAGGCTCCGTGCACAAATAAAATAGGTTTTCGTCAATAACTTGTCTAATTGTAAGAAAGCTTGAAATAATTGAAACATTAAGTCTGTGGAAGTATAAAAGTACAGTTTTCGTGGTGGTAAACCATTCGTGTCAGTCCTATTAATAGTTCCATCACGTTTGCGCTCTCGAAAATATGGTTTATTACGCCTTTGATTTACCTAATGAAGATATTGTATATTCATAAAATATATTTTTTAATTTATTTCAGACATAGCTGAAGACTAATGTGTGATTTTTAAAGGAGAATCGGCAAAAATGTATGGTAGCTGGTCTAAGCACCAATAACAACCACACATATGACATTAGATAGGTATTTTAATATAATACAATAACTACTATGGCGGCTTATTTCAAATCGCCGAGTGAAAAAAGTTGTGGCGATGTTTCGCAGGACTGACCAGGACGGTAGTTAACGGAACCTTTGAATTGTTAATCACGTCTGGTGATCTTAATTTGAAGAAAACAACTATGTACGAATTACCCATGTTTGCAAAAATAAATGATTTGATTTGAATATTTGCTAATGTATCTATTCCGATGATAATACAATAATACTGAGCTGCTCTGATTATGGATGCTAGATAAAGGAACTCTTGAATAGCTACTAGTAAACCCATCGAGTGTGAGCTCATTAGATGTGTTTTAACGAGTCCTGTACATTTTACCTGATGACTGACCTAGACTCTTGCATGGTACCTCTGAGCCGGTCTGATTATGGACTTGGACGCTAGATAACGGAACTCTTGAATAGCTACTAGTAAACCCATCGAGTGTGGGCTCATTAGATGTGTCTCAACGAGCCCTTGTTTATTTTACCTGATGACTAGTGATGACTGACCTGGAACCTTTTAATGGCTACTAGTAAACCCATCCAGTATCCGCTCAAGATGTGTCATAACCAGTCCTGTTCATTGTATCTGATTTAGAGCACCTGATGGTTGGTCTGGAAGGTGAATAACGAAGTTTTGAAATTCCACCCACACTCAATGTTTTTTTTACATTTAGCACATAAATACTTTTTTGCAATTAATATGGATGACGGTATATAATTATAAAACTGATAACTATTTCCACTTGTTTTTTGTTAGACTATGCTAATGATTAACACCACGAAACGCAAAGTAGACATAGGGGGTGTGAAGGTTGAATTTGTCCATGAGCACGTATCCGTACCTTGTCCAAATAGTCTCCTTTCAGGCGATACAAGATAAAGATGTCGCTCGACGCACCGAAACGCCTAGAAGAGCTATTGGTCATTGAAATACCAAATAATGATATTTTTAAATGTTCAAAATCAAAAGTAGTGTCTGGTAAAAAAGTGGTCAATTGTCATTAACTCGCGTCATCTCGAGTCATTTTTCGGAAAACTTGTTGCGAATATTTATGATTTTCCATCAATACTTAACTTAATTGAAAAATCCCTTTCAGACACAAATAACTCGACTTTTCAAATCACAAATAGTTTTGTTTAAATTATTTTTCCCTTTCTCACAAATAATGAACAAAATTGATCAAAATCAATCGGTTTCGTGCACGGCCTCTTAATCACAATAATTTACTACGGAAACAACACAATGGTCGAGATCAATTCATATAAAATGTAATTTTCAACTAAGTACATAAACAAAAGATCTAGATATACACTTCTCATCAGAAAAATCGAAACACTTCCGATTTTATGGTTTCTGTCCTAATTTAACACAAAAGAGTTTTCATTCCATGAAAAAAATCACATGATTGTATAACTGGCAGTTTGGCCATTACAGTGATAAGCGAAAATTCAAAATTAGAATTTCATTTGTTTATCCTATGAATGAAATGATTCTCTGTTTTGAGACAAATGTGTGTTTAGAGTTGGAGTACATTTCTTATTCGAAAACTAAAAATTAGCGCTTATCTTAAAACTTTTTGTTCTGTGTTCTGTCTACTGTGTTTGAACTGTGAATTTGGGACGTCTGAAAAAGTTTTTTTTCTAAAACATATGGATACTTCACCCGTAAAAGCCGCCCAAGTGGTAGCATTGCTGGATTCTGAACTTAGTCAGCGTGTTGTGGGTGAAAGATTGCATCTAAGCCTGTCGTCTGTTCATAGAGTCTACAAACGCTATCGGGAGACTGGTTTGTTCACGCGCCGTTCAGGACCTAGCAGGAATCGGGTCACTTCTGAGCGGGATGATCGATTTATTGTAACAAATTATTTACGAAATCGACGCCTTAATGCTTTTCAACTGCAGCAGCAGCTTCATGTTGTACGTAGGGTGGCTGTAAGTGACTCTACAATTAGAAGAAGGTTCAAGGAACGTGGACTGGTACCGCACAAGCCAGCAAATGGGCCGAAATTAACTGCAGACCATCGAAGAGCGCGCCTTAACTTTGCACGTGTGCACTTAAATTGGTCGTGCCTTCAGCGGAACAAAGTCCTCTTTTCTGATGAGTGTAAAATTATGCTGTATGGTAACAACGGAAGGAACACAGAAGAGTTGGAGAACACTTTGCACAATGCTGCATTGAAGAACAGGTCAGCTATGGTTGCGGTTCGTGGACGGTTTGGGGAGGAATCAGCGCCGACGGTAAGGCAGAGCTTGTTTTTGTGTCTGGGCCACGTCTACCTGCACTAAACAGTCATCGGTACATCAAACAGTGTCCTGAGCCTCACGTGATGCCCTATGCACATTTTATTGGCAACGGTTTCATATGCATGCACGACAATGCTAGGGCTCACACTGCGAGCATCGTATGAGATTATGTTACCGAAGTCGGTATCTCCATTATAGAATGGCCAGCAAGAAGCCCGGACATGAAGCCGATTGAACATCTATGGGATGAATTTAAAAAAAAAAGCTAAGAAGCTTTTTTTTTTCATTTACGTGTGTTGTTTTATCAATTTCCTTCATACTCCATACAGGGTAAAAATTACTTGTTAAACAAAATACGAAACCTATGAAAATTTAATTTGAATTTAGAACATTAACATTAGGATTTGAAAACCTCATATTATTCACTATTAAACGACATTTGACATTTATATTTCTAAATATGCACATTTTTCTGACAATCCTTACAAAACATAAACTTGCAAGGTGTTTCGATTTTTCTGATGAGAAGTGTATTATTATTATAATTCTTTCTCAACATATCGTTGGAATAAATAAAAAATATATTAATTTACAACAAACACGAACAACGCGAGCGCTGCCATACTGCATGCAGTCCGGTGGCGCTCGCCCACCTGTGTGACGAGCTGCATGGCATTCTAAGGGCTTTCACTTTGCGATTTCGAATGTCATCGAAATAGTTTCAATGATAGATGTTGGTTACAGATAAAATATGCGGGATTTTAAGTATTTTCAAGGGTTACCCTGATCGCGTTTAAATAACTTATTTTTTTAATAAATGTATTAAAATCTTAAAATGTATATTTGTCCAAGAGGGCGGCAATGGAAAAATGTTGGACATTTGTATAATTTTCTTAGATTTTGGGGGTGCTGAAGCAGAAATAAAAATGAAAATAAAACCCGATAATACAAATTCTAGCAGTGCTGACAACCATATGCACATTTTGTTACGAACATGTTTGACAGTTCTAATTGTTGTCTAATGTATGGGCGATGAACAACTGTAAGTTGTTAGAGTGCGGTCCGCAGGGGCCGCACGGCGCCCGGGCGCGGCCACTCACCCACCACCACTAAGGGTTACTCTCTATATATCTAGTTGCACATTTTGATCCCCAGTCGTTGTGCGACATGGTGTGTTGAGCCCGTGAGTGCTAGTTGTGCGAGTTGTACGTGTGGTGAGTCGTGTGGGGTGCGTGTGACGAGTGTCGTGTCGGTCGTGTGCCGTAGTGTCGCGCGGTCGACGCGTACGATTGAGCTAGTATAGCGGTCGCGGTCGCCAGCGACGGACGTCGTCAGTGCGAGTTCATCGCGCGACGAGACCGCGCGTAACTGCAAGCAACGTAAACGCAAAATAAACATAACAAACAAATAAATTAACATAAATCAAACTTATTCATGCAAATAAAACAACTGTACGTTTATAGATAACAAGCTCGCGAGTGGTACGGGCAAACGCACGTCAGTGGTAACACTTGTCTATCAAACCGCTCTAACTGCTCCTAATAAAGGCGCTAAGTATCAGATTGTTGCTACTGGCGTGCTGTTGACTGTACAAACCCGATCAAAGGCAAATTTTGGGATTAGTTAATGACGTAGAACAAACCTAACGTTTCGGAACTGAGGCCCTAGTACGAACGCGCAATGTAAACGTAAAGGAGAAGGCTCAAAATTACTCCACGTCTGACAGCAAAGAGACGTACATCTCAAAAAATGACAAAAAAATATATTAAAAAAAATACATAGTTTCGGTTTTAATCCTTACTGGCTAACATACTAACAAAGTGCTCTGAATTTTTTATTTTTTTATTTTATTCCTGGAGTTAATAAACTTAAAACTTGGTACTAATATCGACATAAATAAGTCATAAGGTTTAACATCTTTTTTTTATTATACTCCATGGGGGGTTTAGAGGGTGTTAAAGTTTGTTTTTTTTAAATTAATTTGAAACTTGGTATTAATATACACACATCAACACGGTCTAGGGATATTTTTAAAAAAGCGAATTACTATCAATGTGTTAATTATTTATATGACATGTATATATTTAAAAGATACGTTATTTAATATTCTACCATTTTTTAATAATGGTTAAGGTACTTCGATTAAAATTTCAAGATTTTATGGAAAAAAAATGAAGCATAGACGGAAACCGTATATGAATTAACTTTTAATTTGTGAGTAAAAACTGAAAAAAATAGAAAAATCATTTAATTTGTGTTTATAAACTTGAAGTTAGTAGTCTGAGAAAGCGCCCATGATGTTCATAACACATCGGCAACGATTCGGCATGCTCAGAACAAGGTTGTCAATGTCTTGCTGTGGAATATTGTCCCATGTCCTTCTGAGGTGCGCAAAAAGTTGATCTTCTGTAGCCAGATTTTCAGGACCTTCCTTCAGAGCTCTTCTTTGCAGCATATCCCACGCATGCTCAATGGGATTTAGATCTGGCGATTGAGCAGGCCAGTCTCAGGCCCTAACATTGTGTGTATGTAACCAAGCTGCTACCGTTCTCGCCGTGTGCCCGGGCATTGTCGTGCATGAGCAGGAAATCTTGCCCCATTTGTGTTCTGTGGGGCAAGATTACGGGCCCCAGCACCTGTTGGACGTATCGTTCTGCCGTCATATTGCCCCGCACCCAAACGAGATCCGTCCGTCCTCCAAGACGAATTCCTGCCCAAACCATAATTGTTCCTCCTTGGTATGGGTGAACTTCCTGAGGGTTCTGAAGACGGCTCCATCGTCCAGGAACTCGCCAAACACGCGTCCTTCGTGAATCTGGATGGAAGCCGAACCTGGATTCATCCGTGAACAGCACATTGGACCATTGCTCACGGCCCCAGTCCACGTGGTTCCGAACCCATTCTAATCGTCGTCCACGATTGCCTCTGCGTAAAGGTGGGACCCGGAGTGGTCTACGAGAGCGTAGATTGCTTTCATGCAGTCGCCTTCTTACAGTTTGGTCACTCACAAGCACTTGGTGTTCCACTCGCAGCCTTTGGACCAATTGAGTCGCCGTTGCATGTGGTTGAGCTCGCGCAGTAATTTGCAAAAATCGGTCTTGCCGGGCGGTAGTGATGCGACTTGGCCCCCGGTGCCTCTCCGCTACTTCACCTGTGGCACGATAGCGTTTTCACAATCTTGAAATTACATTTTGGTGGGTCCCTATGGCCTCAGCAACATTACGCTGAACAGACCCAGCTTCCAGCATTCCCACAGCTCGTAACATCTCCGCCCTCGTCAAATGTTGGCGTTGCATGGCTACAATACCTCAATTTTAACTTTATCTTTCGTTTAAAAATGAAAAATTCGTATTGTTTTCTAAATTTCGCACAAATGAAAATTCCCTCTCCTACACATCAAGACATTTTTATGCCACCGAAACAAAAGAATTTTCAAAAATTTGAATTTGGAATTAGTCTAAGATATAAAAAAAAAAAAAAACAAATAATACAAACAAATCGGTGTATAAAAGATTCCAATGCGGCCAGTACTTTTCGAGTTATTTAATTGAGTATGAAATATCCCTACACCGTGTTGATGTGTGTACTTGACAAAAAAAAAACGATTTACGTGTTTTTAGATTTCTCGGAAATCCACATCTAACTAGTTGAAATGGGGCATCAAGCTATTAGCTGAGGAGTCTACTGCTTGCTTCGATCAAGTTATTAGCCGAGGAGTTAACTGCTTGCTTCGATTAAATCGAAAATTGGTAAACTTGATTCATGCTATTGCCAACAAACAGCATTTCATTTTTATTATATACGAGTAGATACTACATATTACTATTACCATATAACTTACTTTTTTATAGTCAGGTTTTAGATGGTAAATTATTAATATTAATGTATTCTATAAATTTGTTATAAAATAACAACTGACGTCCAGGAATTGAAGACACGTCTTCGTCTTGGCGACGTCAAGTGTTATTTTATGACGTGTTCGAGCGCGCAAGCACACGCACTGCCGGCTCTTCATGGCACTCTCACATTCTGTTCATTGTTATTCGGCACATTAATACAGGAACTTTGAACATTAATATCATTTAACTATTGATTTTGCTTGATTTTAGGACTTACTAGAATTTACCTTTGCTGAGGTTACTTCAATAAAGCATCATTATGTTAAGGCTCATAGCAGACACGATACTTTGAGCATGAGTGACCGGTAATTCTGCGTCTTCATTGAACCCTGCATAGCGGTTTGAAGACTGCTTGCGTCCATTCACGACGGCTACTTTGCGCATTTCAGTGAAAGTTCTACAGATGCCCAAAGCCTCATTAAATCCTACGACTGGCATCCGAATGTGTGCAGCGTCAGACGCTGTTGCCAGCTTCCAAATCTGCTCTAGGTACTGCTGATGCTAAAAGTATCGAGTCTACTATCGCCCGAAGCATGAGGAAACGATGCTTACCGGCGGTTAGCTTCCTCGTGGCCAGCTCCGTGGATTACCTGCAACACGAAGCAGTGAACGTTAGCGTACGGCATCGTGACTAATGTCGCGCCAATCGGAACAAAGCAAACGCTCGAGACTGCGCTCAGTAGTACTTCAACTGGATGATTCACGAGAGAATGACCACGTTGTCGGCTCTATGGTGATTTAAAAGGTGTGGTGTGGTGTGGTGGTTTTTTAAATTGATTTCTGTATACGCATACAGAAATCAATTCATAGATATATTTTAAACGATACGTATAAACTCCGTGATTATCATTTTATTGTTTATTATTTATGTTTATCATTTAAATATTCATCTAAGGAGTAGTAGCATTTGTTTATCAGTAGTTTTAAACAAATGCTACTACTCCTTAGATGAATATTTAAATGATAAACATTATTTACGGTAATATAATTAATGCATAATTTTTAATAGTAATCATTAATCAATATTATAATAAAAATAAAATAGCAATAATAATAAATTAAACAGTATAGTAAATTAAGTAGTATAACAGAGCTTCCTCTCTCCTACCCTTTTGCTGTGCCCTACAGGGTCCATAATGATCAAAATTATACAGTTACCACCTAAGTACACATTATGGCTAAAGCAATAAAGATATTGAGTATTTACCCAAGGCCTTCGACACGGTGTCTGTTTCTGTTCTTCTAAACAAATTAGAGGCCATAGGAATAAGGGGAACGCCGCTGAAACTATTTGCGGACTACTTAGATGACCGATACCAATGTGTTAGAATAGATAATATCACGAGCGATGGGCAGAAAAGTACTGGTTTTGGTGTTCCCCAGGGAAGTATTCTGGGCCCTACGCTATTCTTGATTTATATTAACGACTTGTGTAATCTGAATCTTCAAGACGGCAAAATTATATCATATGCTGACGACACGGTGTTAATATTTACCGCTAAAACCAGTAGCGAACTGTACGAAATTGCTCAACTAGGTTTTAATACTGTGACTGTGGCTTCAAAGCAATTTACTAATGTTAAATGCTGACAAGACAAAATATATTCACTTCTCCATGCGCAAGCCTCACCATTACTAACGCTCATCTACAACCTTAGTTTTTGTTTACCCTAAACCTCTTAAGGGGTCATTGTACTCATTATTATAAACAACTTTCACTATGGGACCAGCGCTGAAATCGCGAAAACAAATCAGCTGTTCCTTACATTTATATATATGTGCGTAATTACTATATCTCGTCGAAATGTAGGGAACAGCAATTTTTTTTTCGCGGTATCAGCGTCGGTCCTATAGTGATTTATTATATTATCAGCGAATGGCTTTTACACAAAATAATTATGTTACAAAACGAAATTAGTATGTAGATATACATAGTACGTGCTTTATAATGCAGTGTACATTGTCAGGCTCCCAGCCACATGGACTACCACTGGAAGCTGATGCGCTAACATACTCGACGGAAGGCTACTAAATGATCAGAGAAACTACATTATCCATCCTAAATGTATTTTATGTAGGTATACTTGTATTTTAGTCAATATCTACCTAAATACTGGTACCTACACAATGAGCTGAAAATAATGTCAAGTCTAGGTGTATGTCTATATAAAGACTGGTGTAATAGTGTGCCACTCACACCTTCACACCTCGCAAGCGCTCGTTAGACGAGCACGTCACTGCCAGCGCAGCACCTGAAACGTGCGGCTAGTCATCAGCGGACTGACCGACCGACACGGCCAGAGTTTTCGCAATAGCCCGAAACACAGAAATACGCCGACGCCATGTTAGTTCGCTTCTCAGACTAACGTGGCGGCGGCCTGACGCCCATTTCTCAAATAATTAATTAATGGGTAGAGTACCTACACGACGTTAGAACAGTAATTCCACTAGGTTGTAGGCTGTTGATGATGAAATCTAATTGTAGCAGGTCATGATGTGGCGGTTGTTAGTATACTTACATTAGCTATGGCGGAAGTCGGTTTGGGTGCGGCGAAGCGTCCAACAGCGGCGGCGGGGGTCTCAGAGGTGTCGCCAGCACCGTTGCTGCTATCAAAATACACGTTAGTACACCGACTGGCCGCCAGTCTAGCCGGCGGGAAGACAAGCTACCAGCGACTGATGAATGACAAAGAGCATGTAGCGCAAGTAACAATCAGCAGACACACTAGCTAACACGTGTTTCTATCTAGCTGGCCCCCGTGAGCCTCTGCAACGAATTGGTGTAGACTGTACCTATCTAATCCAACGAAAATTTAAAATTTACCTCCGGCACAAAGATAGAGATGGCATTAAATTTCGGTTTCCATCCAGCGGGGCTCTTAGTCATTCTATTGCTTAGAGACTTGAAAATTGTATTGGAGATACTCCCTCCAATGTACCCCTTTCTGTCTTTGTAGCGGATGTCAATTTTGGTGAGATTTTTGAGGTGTGGAAAATGTTCTTAAGGCTAGGCAGGCATATTGAACAAGCTAACAGTCTACACCGGTTTCGCTGTTGTGACTCAGGGCGGCCAGCTAGATAGAAACACATATTTCTCAGGACTGAGCATAGTTACAGATTAATATAACATGATGCAAGTAATAAATACACGAGTTGCTCGCGGAAACCGATCGCGTGCTGGTCAGCACCGGCGGCGACGAGGGCTTTACACTAACTTTTTTACTCCAGCCACTGGTCAGACGAACTTTCGACTTCCTAAATAATTCGTTTGATTAAAGTCATAATTATGAACAACCGCATAAGGTAGGAATCGCACTGACCTGTGCTTTATGCTTATTAACTTAATATGTTTCTTGTTAGTTTCCAGCATCTGTCGTGGAACAGATACATAAAGGGTTACTCGTTAGGTACCACAGCTCAATGAATAGGCTAGTTGCATTGATTTTCAATCTGTGCCTAGTTTAATTAAAGTCGCATCATTGGATTTTTATGAACGCACGTAAACGTTCCGCCATGTTGATTGTTAATGACGTCACAACATTATTAAACTCGCGGATTTCGTATTCCAAACTGAATTAAAGACTCAATCAGGTTCAGATTTTAAATTATTTCAACAATAGCCAATTTCCTTAGCCTTTTTTTAGCAGTATCGACTATGACCCCTCAAAACTTTTTGTTTACGTTGGAATCAACGTCAATGCATAGCTTTCAAATAAATAAGCAATGAAGGTCATTCCATTCTCTGTGAACTGTCACAGAGTGAAAGCTCTAATATAAAGACTGTGCATATGTGTGTGTGTCTGTGCGTGCGTGCATGTGTGTGTGTCTGTGCGTGCGTGTGTGTGTGTGTGTGTGTGTGTGTCAGTCTGTGCTATAATATTTAGCCATGGCCGAAATACGGACTGTGAACTATACAATGTCGCCCATGGGCATGTGACCGCCCGTATTTATTTGAATATTCATGAAAAATTATCGTTTTTTTTTTTTTTTTTTTTTACTTTTTACCAGACTTTCAAATTGAATGGCCTTCATTGATATTCTATTGTGTACCTAATACTTTAACAAACCTTTCGATGTTACCAAATTTTCTAAAACATCAAATAGTTGAAAGTTAAAGGAAGCAGTTTTTAATAATTTTCAAAAGTCATCCACACTCATGCAAATTTCGCATAACTTAAAAATTTCACTATGGCTTAAAGCGTACAAATTAATGATGGATAAGACATCTTCATTTAATCAGCTATCTATAAAGGTACACAAGTAAAAAAATATTAAGATATGCCGATGAAACAGTGGATAATGCTGGTAAAGGTAGAACTTGCAAATTGTTGAAATATTTAAAACTTTGTGTGATAATCGAATTGATTAACTGGTTTATGCCATCCCACTACTTTCTAAACTCTTAGCAATCCATGCACCCAGGTCGTCATGACCAGGTCACAAGTCGGGGAGCGGCTTTTAAGTTTTTAATATTAACCACGGTCAACTCGCTGGTCAGTGTTCACTTGTAGCTTAGTTTGCATGTATTGAAACATACAACGCATATAATGTCATGGGCAATCGAAAAAATCAAATGCTCTTTGCATTTGATTTTTTATCATTCTGCATACTTAGTCCAAAACACAATTTTAGAGATGTTCTAGTAATGACTCCGACGGACGATATACGCTCTAATAGTTTGACATACGTCGCCTGTCCTTCTCCACTACAGTTTTATGTTTGGGATCATATGACAAATGTTGTTTACTCGACATCAGTGCCTTCAGTAGAAGTACTAAGGTAAAGAAAAATACATGCAGCGGAACACTTAAGAACTAACTTCGCTTCAAAAGTTACCAAGATACAAGTTGGTAGAAGAGTAAGGACTTTTAGGTATATGCCACAGAGGTGCCGATTCAGAACAAAACCTTCAAGTAACCAACATCAATTAAGTTCAGGTTTTAAACTATTTCAAAAATTGACAATTCTATCTTGTTTTTTTTTTATACATAAAATTCTCGATAAGAAAACATCACGAAGTTACCTCAAATTTTTCCGTTTTTTCGATTTGTTCCTATCTAGATATTATATAAGTGCTTTACCTTTTTTTTTATTTAATATGCTAATGACTAATTGGATAAAATTTGATGATTATTTGTATTAATACAAGGCGAAGAAATTTGATCAGGCTTTTTTTTAAATTCTTTTTATTTGTGGGTTTATAACGACTACAACGGTTTCTTGCGCCAAAAGGTATGTTCTAAAAAAATTACTTCCAAACCTATCAAGTGGGATATCAAAATAGAAATAGTTTATTGTCCGGGTAATACAGTAAGCAGGTTTACAGGTTTACATCAAGTTGAGACGACATGAGTTGCTTAAAATATAACCTATAGCTATGTTACAAAATATCATTTGCCAGTGAACCCCAAACTAGACAGTTAGTCTGTATCTTAGGGCTCGGGGTACGAATTCCAGAGTGGAGACTTGAGAGGTGATTTCAAGTGTTGTATGGTATATCAGCCATGCTATTCTGTAAACATCTCACCGTGAAAACTTGGGTGAAGTGAGCTGTCAATAGTGTCAATCCCTGTGGAATGACAGCTCACTCCATGCTCACTTCACTTAAGTTTTCACGGTGAGATGGTTACAGAATAGCACTGCTGCCATGCGATTCTGTAAACATCTCACCGTGAAAACTTGGGTGAAGTGAGCTGTCAATAGTGTCAATCCCTGTGGAATGACAGCTCACTCCACGCTCACTTCACCTAAGTTTTCACGGTGAGATGGTTACAGAATAGCATTGCTGGTGTGTTTGTTTATGTGAGATGTGAGTGAGGTGTGTGAGTGTGTGTGTATGATGGGGTTGATGATATAGATGATGATAAATGTTGGTGTTTATTGCGCGACTGGCACCGAGTACAGAAAAAAAAAAACAAAATGGCTTTTTCGGGGCGAAAGCTACGTTTATAAAAAAAAAACCAAACCACTCAAAATTATGGGGTTTATTGGTACTGGGTATATTCAAATAAAAAAACTAAATGTGGCGGATATTTGGCGCCAAAACGTAAGTTCTCAAAAAATAATCTCGCAATCCTATCGAATGGTTTTAAAAGTTGATAAATGGTGATGGTGGTGTAATTATTTGTTAAAATGTCATTCGGAATGAGAAATGGTAATAGTCTATTTAGCCCAAAAAATTAAGGTAACCTTACCCCTAGGTAAGGTTACCTTAATTCGCATAAACCAGAATCTTGTTTTTTTGCATTTTTCAGCCAAACGGTAAGTTTTATCATAAAAATACCTACATCAGACAAAAATTGAACAGCATGTAATTGTCTCCAAAACATTCCTTACACTTTTTTTCTAAGAATCACCGTTTTTTAAATATAGCTATTCAAAAGTTGCAATCTCCATTGGTAATATGCACCCGTTTCCATGCCACCCATTGTGAGTGAAAGTGTACGGCGCACTTTATTTAACGTGGTTAGGTAGAGGCCTAACCCACGGTAATTGTGGTCTTTTTTAATAAAATAATGTTGTTTTCAATAAAACATGGAACCATTGGAGATGATGGAAGCTGTGTGAAACTTAATAACGGAAAACTATTCGTCAGAATCATAAACTTCTACCGGAACTTCAAAAGCAGTGTCTTCGTCTTTTTCTTTTTCCGGCTGTCGCTGAAAACCAGCGTTAGGACTGTGTCTCGCATAGGGTCGCAGCATTATGCTGAGCGATGGCCGTTTTGCGTGGATGTGACGCATATTTTCCCCCGAATTGTTTATTTTCGTGTTTTGTTCTTTCTTTGCGTCATGTGTACCGCAAATAAACGTATTTTCTTTCTTTTTTTCTTTTTACTGGATACACGTGAATTGTTCTAACAGCAATGCATCAGATATGTCTCCTCACTGAGAAGACGATTCCTACGATATCGTAGGAATCGTCTTCTGATGGCAATTCAACATTGGAGCACGACTGGACTTAACAATAGCTCGTACATGCTGATAAACAAAATAATCCAACGTTTTTGCAGCTGCATTTCGCATTACATCCTTTTTTACAATTGCACAAATAATTATTCAGGAGTTTTTCCGGCACAGGTGGAAGTAATGTCTCGATTGGTTCTAATGTATTATCATCAATGAACTTCCACCACACTTGAACTTGATAATATACCCGAAATAGATGGAATCAACTGAACCCAGAAGACTGGGGTTGGAAATTAATTGATGATACATTAGAACCAATCCAGACTTTACTTCCACCTGCGCCGGATAAACCCCTGAATACAATTTTTTGCAATTGTTAAAAAGGACGTAATGTGAAATGCGGCTGCACATGCGCGATCGATGGGGACTTTTAACACTTCTTTTATATTGATGTCATAAACAATCAAACCAAGATTGAGCTTTACGCGTAACCTTGAATGTCTATTTTGTCGAGACTATAAAAAAAAGACCTTACTGAAAAGTGTAAAATAAAAAAATAAAAAAATTCTGGAGACAGTAATAGGTCATCTTGTTCCATCTTTTTTAAAGCTCACTTTTTATGCAATCAGGTTTTTGTTTTCTTAAATTTTATTTTTTTGGTCACAAATGTTTTCGGCAGGGTTTCTACCCGCGCTTCCCGCAGGAAAGGTTTTCATGACACATGCCTTTTGTCTTTGCACAATAGAGTGCAAAATCCAATATACCAATATTATTTTTTACTTGGGTAACACTGTTGCTAATTGACTTTGCACGATCCTATAAAGCAAAATCCACGATATAGCATTATATTTTTTTACTTGGTTATCACAGTTTTCCACGAAGAAGTCGTGAAGTACAAATTGTACGTCCTAAATAAAATTTGGTTACATTTGAATTTGAACCTTGTCACGTAAACATTGAGTTTCTAGTTTCAAAACTTGATTATGATCTAAGATTCTGAATTCAAGTTGAGGGTGGGAAATAATCAAATAACTTCTCCCACTCTGGGCGAAGCGGGAGGGCGTGTCAGACCTTTACTGACTAAAACCCACCCGTTTTCCTTTCGTTGCCTGTGTGCCGGGGTCGCGATATCCCTTTCGGACAAACTCGCAACCCCGGCGGGAATTGGCCGTTCCGGACCCCGTCAGTTGGTGCTGACATCTCTTTGAGGCGCGCGTGGAACACAACGCGCCGTCGACCCGGGCCTGGTCCCTATCGGACGGCGAGCTACCCATTGCTCACCGCCCACAAGCTCGCACCTACGGTGGCCGGAAGTCGGCTCTCGACTCCCGACGCCCGGGGCGTCTCCTGCGGCGACTAGGGGCGCGAGGGCGCGACTCTTGCCTCTCCCTCGCGCGCTCCGCCTCCTCCTTCGCGAGCATTACTGCATCGCAGAGGGAGGTGACGGCCTCCCATGCACTCTCGCTCCGGACCATGGCCTGAACCAGGGCCGGACGCGAAAGGTCGCCACCCCCGATCGCCTCCGTGAGGACACGGCGGTGCCCCGCCCAAGCCGGGCAGACCTCCACCGTATGCTCCACCGTGTCCTCCGGGCGATCCACACAGTGGTGACACCCGGGCGTTTCCTCCCGCTTTATCCTGTATAGGAACCTCCCGAAACAACCATGTCCGGTGAGAACCTGCGTCAGGCGGAAGGTGAGGACGCCGTGGCGCCTCTCTAGCCACTCCTCAAAGACGGGACTTATCGCCACAATTGTGGCGTGCCCAGCGCTGGGTTGCGACAATCGCACTCTCCATGCCGCCATGAGATCCCGCCGGAACTCTGTCCGCTGTGCCGCGATTTATCGCGGCAGCGGAGTTATGCCCCGGCGTTTCGCTTCCTCGCGCAACTCTCACATGTGCGCGAGGACTTTCGCCTCCAGATCCCATGGCGGTAGTCCGGCAAGGAGGCTCGCCGCCTCACGGGAGACCGTGCGGTATCCTCGGACCAACCTAATGGCCATGACCCTTTGGGACGTGTTCAACCGCTGGGCCGGTCGCAGCCTTAATGAACGCGCCCACACCGGTGCCCCGTAAAGGGCCATGGACCGCACGATCCCGCGCGTAGAGCCTCCGGCAGGAGGCGTTTGGACCCCCTAGATTGGGCAGAAGCCGCTTCAAAGCAGCCAGCCCTCTCCAGTTTGGGAGCCAAACGTCTGAAGTGCTCCACGAAGTTCCACCGGCTGTCGAGGACGAGTCTCAAGTACTTCATCGTCGATAAACAAGTACCTACAATTAGGCCCTTACGAAACGATTGGTTCCAATGTTTTAAAGTTAATGGCATAATGTGGTTATAATCACTACTTCATATGTATATAGAATAGAAAAGATTCAATGCTTGTCATGCTACGCGTGTAGGTGCTGACAAACAAATAAGTACTTTGAACCAGTACCGAAACCGGAACCGGAACCGGAGTTGGAATAGGAGAACCAGTGCACTTTTTGGAACAAAGAATAATCATCTCTAATATCAGTGCGTCCGTCAAAGCAACTTTGTAATAATAGAGATACAAAATTTTTAATTGTTTTTGGTTACCTACGTTACTTAAAAGAATTTAAACATTAAAGAAGATAGAAAGTCGACTCCTCATCCTCATCCAGTCGTCAGTTAACTGACGACTGGATGAGGACACTGCATGAGGACTCGGTTAAGTTGCGAAAAATATATAACAAAAATAATGTTATATTGTGGGTACACACAGCAAAAGACATGCAAATTCGACATAGCTAAATAACAGCTTTTGTATTTTTAACCGACTTCAAAAAAGGAGGATATTTTATGTTCGTCCGTATGTATTTTTAATGTATATTCATCGATTTCTCCATAATACTGGGCCGCATTATTTTATTAACTTTGCATAGGTCGTTTTTGAGTTAGCTGCAATAATACTTATTAACACGCTTTTATTAGGTCGACCTGTATGTATGTTACTATGTAATCAAATCTAAGAAAACTAATTTAACCATCTTCTAAAGATCGTAGCGTTATGAAAATTGGCAGTTGTATGTGATTTTGAAGACAATACAATAACATGGTACTGTCGAGCTGATCTGATGATGGAGCCGGAAGATATGAACTGGAACTTCATGATGGATGATCGTATCATAGCCGAGTTTGGACTTGTTAGAAAGGTCTTGTAATGAACGTTGACCATGATTAGGTTTCAAGGTCTGATGATGAAGCCGGAAGATAGGCACTAGCATGCCATGATGAAATATCGAATCATAGCCGTGTTTGGACTTGTTAGAAAGGTCTTGTTATGAAATTTGACCACGATTAGGTTTCAAGGTCTGAATACAATAATATGGTACTGTCGAGCTGATCTGATGATGGAGCCGGAAGATATGAACTGGAAAGCGTGTTTTTTAGTGTTTTGAAACTATTTTTTTTTTTTTTTTTCACATATTCTATGTGGATGATGTTATAATAACTTCCTGTCAGTGATGATATAATGTCGATGATAAACCTAAGACATTATTTAATAAGGAAAATAAGCCAGCGTTTTACGCGGGCTAGTTCCAACAGCATCTTGAAGATCCTAGCCGAAAAGTATTAAATACTCCTTGTACAAATAGTCGATATTTATTATGTCAATTACTAGCATTTCAATGACAAGATAAACTTAGATGAGGTAAAAAATGATGAAGGACGTTGGAAGTTTGAAAATTTTCAAAATCCATCCCAGTTTTCGATTTTATTGATATATATAATAGTGTATTTAAAAGTTTAGAAACACGCACAGGATGTAAAAGTGAGTATGATAATACGTGTATCCAATTTAAAGCGTATTAAAATTTAATCAGTGACACACTGATATCGCGTTCAATTCCCAGGCAAGTATAGAAAAAATCCTAGGCTCATATTTTAGGAGCTGTAAGACTAAAACCGCGCCATTGAAACGGTGAAAAACACGTTATCGCCGATATCTCGCTGAAAAAGCATCGCAGAGGTCTGAAGTTTTTTGTAAAACCTAGATTTGAATTTCTCAATATTTGTAAAATACACAAAAAAATCCTACGTTTATAGTTCAGGAACTGTAAGCCTAAAACCCCATGGCCGCGCCATTGAAACCCCTGTAACCCCCCCTGTTGTCCCCTGTGTTCCTGTATCCCCTCGTGATACAGTTTATACTAGTACGAGTGGATAGGGCGAATCAGTCTAAAGACAGCCAAACCAACATATTTACAGTGTACCATTTCACATTCAACGATCTGTTTATTTTGTGTCTATTATTAAGTTACTCTGTATGGTTGTCTCAAATTTGTGAATAAATATATTATTATTATTATTTTTACGTCTCTTGACATTTCTCGGGACCCTGGGGTCCCGGACCTTTGGAAGGCGTACGAGGGGCCAAAGCCAACTCGCAGAGGCCCGTTAGACGTTTTTAATGAAATGAGGCACCAACCGACGATTACCCCTGTATATACTATGCAAGTGCACCCAAGGACAACCCCCGGTTGGTGTAGGACTATTGCAGGATATGGAAACAAAGATATTGGACTATGGGTTTGGGTGGCTTAAGTTGACTGGTGACCTGGAACTATGGAAGGACTATGGCCCCTGCCTGATCAATGTTTTATAAGTACACGGATAAAATGGCAGGGGGTGACTTGCACAATCAATTATTATTATTATTTTGTTTTTTAAATTTATTTTCTCAGGTTCGTAGAACCTGGTATTTTATTAAAATCTCACGGGTGTAAACCAAGGTGAGATTTTAAGTTTGAGTAGATAGATTAGGGTTATGTACTGCATTGAAATTATTGTCTAAATCTAATTGTAGGAATTTCCGTACTATGCGACATGTGTTTAATATAGCTGCTTTCTGTATATATATATATGTATGTATATATGTATATTTGGAGAGATTGATTGTATTTAAACTGATAAATAGTTGTTTCGGGATAATACCAGTTGTTGATACCACTATTGGGACTATGGTTACTTTGTTCATTTTCCAGACCCTGGTAATTTCTTCTTGTAGTTCGGTGTATTTTCTGATTTTTGCGGTGATAGTTTTCTGTATATTATTGGTGTTTGGGACTGCTATATCTATTATGTATGTGTGTTTGTTTTCTTTATCAACAAGTGTTATATCGGGTCTGTTGTTATAAATTGTATCATCTGTAATTATAGTGCGGTCATAATATAATTTGTAAGCCTGGTTTTCTAATACAGCCCTAGGTGAGTATTTGTAGTATGGTGTGTATGGATCCTGCATTAAATTGTGTTTTGTTGCGAGTTTTTGATGTATAATATATTAACAAGTTGATTGTGTCTATGAGTTATTATTGAAACGGTGAAAAACACGTTATCGCCGATATCTCGCTGAAAAATCATCGCAGATGTCTGAAGTTTTTTTGTAAAACCTAGATTTGTATTTTTTTAATTTTAATACTCATACAAATCCTAGTTTTATATTTCAGGAGCTGCAGTACGGTATCGCGTAGAAATAGGTCGTGATTATCTATCGAAGAAAGTAAGTATTAGCATGATCTTTTTTTGTAAACAACACCTATTAATATGTAGAACTACCGATAAAAGGAAAAAAAATCTTTACATACGATATTGTTTAAAAGGGGTAATTTAGTCTTAGACATAGTTATGGGCTTGAGTATACAATTTTCATAAAATAATGCTATCTTACAGGAATTACGAATGTTGTGCAAACTTATCTGTTATGGTTCTCGCACAGGTACCTACGCTAGCTACCAAGCAATGGAGGGATAACTAAATAATATGTGATATTTAGGGCCGATTTTTCAATCCTCAGATAAAGAATCGAATAGCATTTATTCCATAGATAACGTGATTCTGGATTTTTCAATAGTCAGATAGTCAGTATCGGACGGTTAAAGCCCGTAACTGGGGAATAAAGTTAACTGTCCCTTCAAGCCCCAGTTAGTACGTTATTCTAGGGAATAAATAATGTTTTGACGTTTGATTTGTTTGGAGTTTTATTGTGCTTGGCAACCGCGTGTTTTGAATAATTTAAAACGACTAGGCTCAACTTTTAGTACCAATTCGAAAACACAGTTAACACACAGAAAATTTGTTCCTAACTGATCCCGTTTAGCTAAATACATGCCCACTTCTATAAACTTTGCTACAAACAACAACAAAACAAACAGATCACCGCAATTGCAGACCATCTGTGATCTAAACAAAAGTTAAGAAATCTCGTCAAATATACGTTTTGTTTCTATTATTGTCTAACACGTTGAATATTGTATCAGTGCCTCTCGTTGGTTAACAAAGACCACAGATAACTATTCTCCCGTTATTATACGATTGAAAAATTGAAAATATTTATTCGCCTGATAAAGAGCCAGATAATTTTATTCGCTAGATAACTATTTAACGATTTAAATGAGGATTGAAAAATTGGCCCTTAAAGAAATAAACATGTTTTTTTTAACTTATCGTTTCATTTTAATTTAATTTAGGTGGAAAGTTTTCTAAAAATAATAAGCCATGGTCAATCGAAACATTCAAAACTTATTGAAGGTATAATAAAAAGTTTTTTTTTTTTTTGCCTTGTATCGGTAGTTCTACATATTAATAGGTGTTGTTTACAAAAAAATATCATGCTAATACTTACTTTCTTCGATGGATAATCACGACCTATTTCTACGCGATACCGTACTACAGCTCCTGAAATATAAAACTAGGATTTGATGGAGTATAAAAGAAAAAAAAAACGAATTCAAATCTAGGTTTTACAAAAAACTTCAGTCATCTGCGATGATTTTTCAGCGAGATATCGGCGATGACGTGTGTTTCACCGTTTCAATGGCGCGGCCATGGGATTTTAGGCTTACCGCTCCTGAACTATAAATCTCTGCAACGCTTAGTTTTAAAGATCTCCGTGGCCGCGCGGTTCTCCGCGTTTCAATGGCGCGGCCACGTTCAAACCCTTTTAACTTTTTAACCATAACTTTGACAAATTATTTTATGGTTTTGGGAATCAACTTTTACAAATTTTTACGAAATGTTGGCATAGTTTTTTTTTTTATATCGCCGTGGCCGCGCCATCGAAACGCACATGGGTTGCGCGGGTGAAATTTTAATTGTTGCTTGCTTACGCGACGCGACTCAAACAATACGATTTCTAAAAAAACTTCACGGTATAACAATAACCGGTGTCGCGTCGCGCTGTCACGTCGCGTTAGTCTGCAGAAAGCTTTAAGCCGTGGGCATAGATGATTTTTGAAAATTATTAATAAACTGCTACCTTTAACTTTCAACTGTTTGATGTTTTAGAAATTTGGTAACATCGAAAGGTTTGTTAAAGTATTAGGTACACAATGGAATATCAATAAAGCCCATTCAATTTGACAGTTTGGTAAAAGGTGATATTGAGTGACGAATGGTTTTTTTTTTATTACTTTAAAATTGGGTTTTCTCGAATACCATGAATGTTCACCGAGGCTTTATGGGGTGCTTACACATAACATAGCATCACGCTTGTAATACCCGAAGGGTTAGGCAGAGTTGTCCCTATAGTACACCCATATTTCGCCTGTCATGTTTAATCCCTTGTAATAGGGGAAGAGCCTATTGCCATCAACCGGGCACAATAGATAGAATATTCTGTATTATGTACACCATAAAAATTACAGATATAAATGTAGACATTTTACATAGGGTGACACAATGGGCGGTCTTATCGCTAAAAGCGATCTTTTACAGACAACCTTTGGATAGATTAAAGTAAGAAGGAGAGACAATTCCAGACTCCGGGGTGCTACTGAGAAATTAGTAATGGAAAAACCCAATAACACTTTTACCCGACCTGGGAATCGAACCCAGGGCGTCATGCTCAACAGTAGCGCTTGCGAACACTAGCCCAACGAGGCAGTCGGCGCGGGGACGTCACTCCACAGTACTACTATACGTTTTTTATTCCATACAGTTTTTTGTCATTCTTCCATGTTTATTCATTCACAGACTTAAATAGTTTTCCCAAAAATTATAAGACAATGTGGAATAATACGAGACTTTTTGAGGATATTGCCACAGATTACCCTAGGTGGGATCAGCAATTAATACAATTGGATGCGACACGGAGCTTATTAATGTATAACGCAGACATTCAAAACTACATGGCGCCTAGTCTGTAATCATTATTTTTCGAATAATTGATTTAGAAAATAATCGTGGTGTTTTATGAATATTGTTTTAATGGCACAAAAATTATAAAAATAATGTAGGTATTTTTTAAATGAAAAGCAACCCTAACAAACAACAATGCAACTATTCTATTAAGTATAGTTAAAGATCATTAGAGTGGGTCGAGTTTGGGAGCTAACCCATGAATGAGGAGGGTGGGGGGCTGTAGGTCGATGGGCTGACCTGATCTCATCGTCGGAGCGGTCAAAGAAGTTGGGCGCCACTGCGAAGTTGTTGTTCTGGCGCAGCAGCTTCGTGATGCCGAAGTTCCTGGCGAGGAACAGCTCCATCTTGTCCGAAGGTCCGTCGATGGCCATCTGGCTCGCTGTCACCTCCAGCTCCTACACAAGCGCGTATGTAACTCATGCAGCACAACATTTGCATGTTTTTTTGAAAACCGTTTATTTGAAGCCTTGATTTTTTTTTACTGAATGAAAAGAAAATCAAGACAAACAAAAAAACCGGCCAAGTGCGTGCCGGATCACGCACAATGAAGGGTTCCGTAGTTGGGATGCATTTATCCCAAGAACAAACTTAACATTGTAGTTGAAAAACATGTTCTACGGAATGTATGGGAGAACATGCAAATTTTTTTGGTCGATTATTACTCGTTAACCTGTATAATAATAATATATTTATTTATTCAAACAACCAATGATCCATTACATTTACATTTTTAATGTTAGTATGGACTTAAAAACTATGTTAGTACCTAATAACTAAGAGAGACTTAGTCCTCTGAGTGAGGCTCCACACCAGTGGGCTGTCCAACTTATTGGCTATTACATTCAGGATGCTGTTACTGCTCCCACGCAATCTACTTAGCAGTGAGGCTGTCTTTTTGCGCCAGGTGGCATCAAAGCCGTCTGTACGCGACTCAGCAAACATTGTTGACGCACTGCAGAAGCGTGGCAGCCGTAACAGCGCCCTGTAGGCATTGTTAAACTGAATGCGCAGAGAATTGTAAGCCCTTTGGGTATATCTGAACCACAGGCTCGCTGAGTACAGAGATGTGCAATACGCTTTGAATACAGTTACTTTCACCGCGTCTGTGCATCGAGCGAACCTGCGGGCAAGCATGTTCGCCCGGACTGACAATGCCCTGCGCTCCCTCTCCATGTCTACATCATCTCCAAGATTTTCGGTCACCACATGCCCAAGATACTTCAATTGGTATACTCGTCTAAGAGGAATACCATTGAGTAACACTGGTGGAACAACAGTTGGGCACTTTGTACCCGCCTTGAAGATCATGCACTTTGATTTTGTTACGGCGAGCTCAACCCCCCTTGCCTCACTCCGCATTCCAGTCTGCTGTATAGCCTACTTAGCTGTGATAGCTTTCGTTTAACTACGGTATATATATACTACTGCTGTGAATTTGTTGAATTTGAGCCGCTACTCTGTTCGTCGTGTATACCAGATGTTCCAAGAGACCGGTGACTACATTCAGCGACCGGGATCTGGCCGGCGACGCAGAACGTCAGAGCGTAATGACCGCTTTCTTGTGACAAGGTCTTTGAGAAATCGGCAACTGAACGCGGTTCAACTGGGACAACGGCTTCCAGAAGTTAGCAATGTCAGTATAAGACGATGGACAGTTAATAGAAGACTGGGTGAAGCAGGACTGACTTCACATCGCCCAACAACTGGTCCCAAATTGACCACAGCGCATAGACAAGTCCGGCTACAATTTACCAGGGATCACTTAAATTGGACGTATGGATGATGAGGTGGATCGTGTATGTTTTGGGGTGGCATAATGTTGGACACTAAAACTGGCATTGTATTGATCACAGGGGCGAATATAGCCGGCCCTTGATCGAGAGGGTTGACGGCTGCACGATACGTCGAAGAAGTGCTTGAAGAACATGTGAGGCCGCTTGTGAAGATTTTCACTTAATGGACGACAACGCCAGTCAGCATGTCGCTAGAACAGTTTGCTTCTACATGGAAGACGTTGGAATCACCGCGATGGATTGGCCAGCTCGTAGTCCTGATTTCAATCCTATTAAGCATGTCTAGGATGACTTAAAAAGAAGAGTTCGAGCAAGAAGCCCTGCTTCTAAGCGCTTCCAAGAGCTTCAACTTGCCATTTAAGAGGAGTGGCAATCTAGTGGTATAGCGTATACCACAAGATTTCATGGAAAAATTAATACAGTCCATGAAAAATCGATTAAGAGCTGGAATTAGGGCTAGGGGAGGGAATACACCTTATTAATAAACAATTTGATCAAGAATTGGGCCTCAAACCGCCTCCGCTATCTACAAAACTCTCACACCCTCCTCTCCGTTCGACAGGGTGGATAAATCAGTTCCGTGTGGCGCCGCAGCCCAGCTCCTCCACGCTGCCTGCTGCCTGCCTGCCTACCTTCCTGCCTGCCCGTCTGCCTGTTCTTGCCTCCCGTCTATCCCGAGCCTCCCGTGTCCTGTGAAGCCGTCCCTTAACATCCTAAACTTACCTTTAATCTTCTAACTTTAACTTTTAATCTTAATATCTTTTTTATTATTATTTTTATTGTGACCTACGTTTAACTCCTCCACGGCGCTAAACGTAACGTTACACTGATGTTGGGTTTTAGACATTCCACTGAAAGCATAAATATCTGACGGTAATGTTTGGCAGCAGAAATGTCAATAATAAGCGATTTTTGGCAACTGAGCCAATGTCGACTATTCTGCTAGTATTAAGTATAAAATTGATACTTGCAGAATGATTGTGAATGTTTTAGTAGTTGTGCTCCTTGTGAAGGAGTTTGATCGCGAATATACTACAACTATATTTTATTCAGGGGCCTGGGCCCCTGAATAAAATACAGTTGTAGTATACTAAAGTTAAGGACCGTCTCCTAAGATCGTTTTCCTGAAACCACAATGGTTAAGGTAGCTATCCTTACTGCCCCATCTCAAAAACCAACCTGTATATGGGTGCAGGTAGGCAGGCAGTCGCTCTATGTAAAATACTAATATTCAGCTGCATCCGGTTAGGCTGAAAGCCGACCCCTAAAAAGGTGAGAAAAGGCTAGGCAGATTGATGTATGGATTCATGTATGTATGGCCGGAGCAGTTACAGGCACATGCGACGGTTCAGCTTTGTATCTGGGATAGCAACGCATCCGCGATGCCTCCGGTATTGCACACGTGGCTGCGGTGAGCAGTAATCATCGGTCGGCTTCCTCGGCACCCAGTCACATGGCGCGTGTACTCACGTTTAGCATGAAGTCGAACAGCATGCGTCCGAAGCCCATGCGCTGGCGATCGCGCACGATGTAGAAGTCCAGAACGCACAGCGGCTCCACCTCATGCACGGCTTCCTTGTCGTCGAACAGGAATAGGTGCTTGCGTCCCACCTTCAGTAGCCCGATGATCTCGCCCTGCCCCCTGCACGAGCACACCACATTATAACGATGAAGATTTATTTATTTTAACTATTAACAACTACTGTTACCCGCGACTTCGTCCGCGTGGAATTCTGTGATTTAAAATTATTTACTTGTACCTATAGCTGGCAGTGATCGTTTTGAAGTAGTGAAAGTTTTTCAGAGATTAGCCGGAACAGACAGACAGACCCTAGAACCCTAGACAAACAGACCCTTTAATTTTATTTTACCCTTTTTTTTTTTTTTTTCTTTTTTTTTTTTTTTTTTTTTTTTTTATTTTATTTGTATAGATACAGATTTCAAGGGTTTTTTTTTTGCGCGTAACCCAGTTCTTTTTCTAAAACAAACGTTCTTCAGTTACTCCTTATAACATAAGCTATTTTCCAATGAAAGTTGCGTCAAAATCGGTCCAGTCGGAACAAACAGACAGACAGACGGACGGGATTTTTTTATATTGTGTTTTTTTTGTATGTACCGTACATACTTTCACATGCATTTATAAAAAAACTGGTATTTTGATATTACAAACAGGCACTTCAATTTTATTTGTTTGTATGTAGGTATGTAAGTATGTATGTACAAAGATACAACGGCCGAAGCCAATTATTACACTATTTAAATACATTAGAACAATATCAATAAAATGTAATAAAAAAGATAAATATATAAAAAAACGGGAGGTATTGTGGGACACACAGTTGGAAAGTTTCTATCTTTCTACGCTTGTAAATACACAAACACACACACTATAGCAAAAGTGTCGTGACGGTAAAAATATTACACTTTTTTCGGTGTAGCTCTCATTCGCCAAGTGTACAAGTAAATACTTATACAGGGTGTAAGGGTAAACACCGTTATCCTTGAAACTACCACTAGTTTCAAGGATAATAATAATAATTTGGTTTCATTTATAGAACGTAAAATCAATGGAAAATAACAACATTTTTTTTTTTAAGAATATATACCTACATTTTACCACAAGAGTATTTCACCATATGCGGTAAGGGCGTCAGCGTCAACCTCGCGTCTCAACACGGGACGTATTCCCGTTTGGCGCGGCGTATTCGTGACCCGACCGGTCGCGAGCGCGACCCCTCCCTCACCCCAGTCAGTCTGCTGTCTCGCTAGCGAGCGCATGTATCGCCGCGTCGTCGTAGCGCCGCTCATTTCTCGCGCGTAAATAATTGTAGTTATGTCTTACACAAATTAACAGTGGACCGAAATGGTACGGCTTTACGCTATCGCGGGTGATAACCTGAATGAGGCTCGTAGGATGTACGCAGAATTGTCCCCTGGACAACGTGTGTCAAGTCGTGAAACGATGTTGGCAGCTACATAAAGGATGCGTACCTACGGCCAGTTCACCGTGCCGGCCCATGCTCAGGGTTGTGGCAACCAGCAGCTGCCAGTTGATCTTCAAGTACGTATTCTGAATGTCTTCGCGGAGCACCCAGAGGAAAGTACCAGGAGGGCGGCGTGTATTTTCAATGTTTTTCACTGGACAGTATGGAGAATTCTCCACAGCGACCGTCAACATCCGTATTATTTTCAACCGGTCCAAGAATTGAATGACAACGATCACATACCACGGATGGTATTTTCGCAGTGGCTTATCGACAATTTCTTTGTTGTCGAAACAAATTTACATTTGGACTCGTCAAGTCATGCAACACCCAAGGTAGGTACGAGTATTTTTGCCTGTCCTAAGCCAGGAAAAGTATGAAGGGAAAGTTGCATTCCAGGTTTTGTGTATTTATTCATGAGTTGTGTAGGTAGGTAGAACGGGCGGCGACCGGCGATCGTTACGGTAACTACTTCACTCGGGCGCATAGCCATAAATTTCTTTCAAAAAATCTTTTAAAATATTTTTATGAAAATAACGTATTTAATTTTTTTTAACTCATTCTTTTATTTTTATATTAAGTCGACTAACTATGGTTTGAGTGACAACGGTGTTTACCCTTACATCCGAGTATAGCGTGCGATAAGGAACTTCGTTCCAAAAGGAAAGGTAAAACACAAATATATCGTAATACTACTTAAAGATACACACTCTCACACATGATAATAAAAAGCAGTCAAACATCCATCTCAGAGATCAATTCTGAGTTAAGTCACAGTTTCACTAGCGGGGCCATCAGACTTGGTTGCACAGCCGCTCATTAACTATTTGTACTCGCGTACTACTTAATCTTTCGCATTCGTAAATTTGACTCGTTATTGCTATTCCCGACATCAGAAGGGTCAAGCATTATTATCGCACAGCATCACACGGATGTTCGCTTTACTTATTACATTAACACGTTTAGTTATTTTGTTGTTTTGCCGATTTTCTCTAAATTGTATTGAGAGCGTAACATGATCGAGTCATCGTCGTTCGCGGATAATTTCTATGATGGGTGTGGGCACAGTGTGGCTTCGAATTGCACGATGTTCCTTACACTTAACACAATATAAGTTTATTTGAGAGATTTGATCCCCGCGAAATGAAAAAATGTCATGATTTCATGAAAAAGTCATTCAATGTTAGAAATCTAACTTAGATGTATTAATGATTGTAATCATTATAATTCTGTAAAAACCTATTTGTTACGGTCGTGAAACATATTTTGACAAGATACAACCTGACAGAAAACGTAAGAAAATTTGAATTTCGCGGTTTACCATCCGCGGATCCACCTTAAGTTGACCCTTTGGATGTCATAAAAAAACAGGATGATCTTTGACCTATATGTATGGATGGCTGTCCCTATGTTCCCTGGTAACTATTAAACGGCTGAACCGATTTTGATGAATAATATGTCGTTAGTTCGTCTTTATTGAAAAAATACGCGCGCGGATTTTGATGCCAAAATGTAAGTTTTCAAAAAAAACTCGAGTGGGGTATCAGAATGAAGGGTTTTAAAAGGTGATTACATAAATTTTGACAATTGGAACGATAAATTATACAAAACAAAAAAGCTGGAAATAAAAAAGTTAAAGTACGAGTCCGTAGCCGACTGCAGGCAGCAGCAGGAGCCGTGTCGTCGCGACACTAGGTGCTGGTTCCTATGTATTTCTATTAAATACGACGTCTCGCCAGCTACGGAAGGTATTTGTGACGTGCTGCTGCTGCCCGTAGTCAGCTACGGACATGTACCTTTAAGGTATGAAGGTATGATTCCGAACAACGCTGCACGCGGCAGTGCTGCCGCGTCATTTCTGGTCCCCATACATTTTCTATGGGTTTATATGAGACTAGCTTCTGCCTGCGACTTCGTTCGTGGAGAAGTCGTAAGACACCACAATATACTAAAATAACAGTCACATTTTTCTGCAGCTCGCCCTGAGGACGACACCCACAGCCAGAGGCGGATTAAATGTTGAGAGCGCCCTAGGCACGCACCTCATCGACGCCCCTCTAGCGGCCATATATGTACCTACTATAAATTGTAACTAGTACTTATACAGGGTGACTTGTAATTTGACGTATTCCTTCTAGGACGTGATAGTGTGACCCATTTGCAACAATTAAGCACCCCATAAACCCTAGGAAAAAAAAAAACAGAATTCGTCTCTAAATATCACCTTTCTCTAACCTCTCAAATTGAATGCCCTTCATTGTAATTCTATTGGGTACCTAATACTTTAGTGAACCTTTCGATGTAACACAATTTTCTAAAACATCAAACAGTTAAAAAATAAAAGATGAAGTTTATTAAATATTTTCAAAAATCACATACGTACTTGAATTTGACACTAGTTATCTAAAAATTTGACCATGGCATTAAGCGTACAAATTACGGGCAAATCTTCATTTTATCAGCTATCTAACGAGGTACAAAAGTTTCAAACATATTAAGAGATGCAGACTAAAATGTTGATAATAATAATAATAATATATCTTTATTTCAGACATACGTCCATACATTTTTAACAAATAAAACGTAAGTAGGGTTGTTTATGTGTTAGAAGAACACATAAAAATACAAATAAAACATTTCCGCGAGACACTTGCGCGAAAAAGTTGCAGAAATGAGATTTCTTCATTTAAACAGATAATTTGTAGCATAATCAGCCTACAATGTTCCAACTGGTGGGACACAAGCCTCCTCTCTCAGTATTCGTAGTGACCTCCTATATTTATCTAATTACCTACTGACATTTAATCGAAACCAAAACCGCTCTTTTGAAGCAACATCGTGAGGAGAAGGTTGCTCCATTCATCGCGTTAACTCTTTTCCTAGATTATAATCAGTATATTAATGCTCTGTTTGTCTCCATTTAAATGGCCTAAGTGAAATATACATATAATTATTTGAGATATCGTCAGTGTAGCAAAGGTAAAATGATGACATAAATCCTAGGCAGAGTTCCTGCTTATGAAACGAAATTATTAGCTGCGTTTAGTAACTGCTACGCGTTGTGTGAAAAATACGAAATGAATGTACCTACATGATTCATTCTTTATTTTTCGTTTGGTCATTGAGTTTTTATGCCACCCTTCCGTTCACCCCTATGACTTGGCTTCAATACCGTCGAGAAGTATCTCTCAGGCATGCCGGTTTCCCCACGATGTTTTCCTTCACCGTTTTTTTAAGCAAGTGCCAATTATACAATACGCATATGAATTCGAAAAGTCAGAGGTGGCCTTGGGTTCGAACTCGAGACTTGGCAGCCCGACGGTCACACCACTAGTGATAGTGACACCACCACGCCATCAATTTCAAAGGGCTGGCCTTTGAAATTGATGGCGTGGTGTTATGAAGAAATATGAAATTTTTCGCAGCCGCCATCTTGGATTTACATTTTGATCTCACTATCGGCTTTAGAATCTTCGGAAGCTATGAAAACGACACCTTTAATGGTTACGGATTGGTTTACGACAGCTAACCTAGCAAAACGAAGCTCTCAACGTTATAAATTCTTATTTTTCCTGTGGCAACACTACAGCTAACAGCTGATTTGAATTTGTTCTTGTTATTTTAATCTTAAATATTAGGTCTTTACCTATGAAATTGCCGTTCTGCAATACTGGCCATTTCAAATCAAAATAATTTTTGTTTGGCTAAGAATTCTAATTTCAAATTAATTTTATTTTAAAAACATAGATTTTTTTTCCCAAAAGTATGTAGTCATTTGTTTATTGATTAGTGTTACATTTTCATCGCATTTCAATCTTTTTCGTCATCATGGATACGTTAAAAATTCGAGTAATTATGGAATGAGTACCGTCGTGGCAGCAACGCGGCACAAGCGGCACGCAACATCAACGACGTTTACGGAGCTAACACTACAAACCAACGCACCACCTGTTATTGGTTTGCTCGCTTCCGTTCTGGAAATTTCGACCTGAAAAATGAACCTCGCGGTCGTCCGAAGACTGGTCGACAATGACGAATTAAAGGCGATTGTGGAAGCTGATGATACACAATCTACGGCTGAATTAGCAGCAGCTTTCGACGTTAGCGTCAAAATAATATTGGTCCATTTGCGTCAAATTGGCAAGGTAAAAAAGCTTGAAATGGGTGCCCCACGAACTCAATGATCGCCAGCGCAAAGTACGCGTCGAGACGTGCCTTGCACTGCTCAACAGACACACAAATGAAGGAATTTTGAACCGCATTGTTACCTGCGATGAAAAATGGATTCTGTTTGATAACCGCAAGCGCTCCGCAAGTTGGTTGGATCCTGGTTCAGCACCTAAACAATACCCTAAACGAAAACTTACACCTAGAAAGTGATGGTCACTGTTTGGTGGTTTAGCGCCGGTGTGATTCATCACAGCTTCTTAACAAACGGGGTGAGCATTACTGCAGATGTGTACTGTGAAGAACTGAACACAATGATGGAGATGCTGGCACATCTCCAACCAGCATTGGTCAATCGCTCGTCTCCGCTGCTACTGCACGACAACGCGCGACCTCATACTGCACAGCAGACGGTCTCCAAGTTGCAAGAACTGGGGGTTGGAAGCTCTCCGTCATCCGCCCTACTCACCAGACCTTGCGCCTACAGACTACTACTTTTTCCAGAATTTGGATAACTTCTTGGCGGGAAAAAAATTCAATACCCGAGAGGCGGTACAAAATGCCTTTAAAGAATTTGTTGCCTACCGTCCAGCTGATTTCTTTAAGAAGGGCATCAATAAACTGCCACTGCGTTGGCAAAAATGCATTGATTGCATGGGTGATTACTTCGATTAATAATAATATAATAATAATAATAAACAATTTATTTCAGATTCATCCTAAGATTACATCCATATTTGTTAATACAAATAAAAAATACATGAAAAAAATTCGTTTAAATTTTTTCATACAAAACGGCAATTTCATAGGTAAAGACCTATTATTAAATTTCTTTGTTTTTAAAGTCTTTTACCAATTACTCATCTAGTAAATAGGATAATAATGTGTTTTTTATATTAGGTTCACATACGAAGTGCAAAATAAGTGTAAATTTTTCAATTGAATCGGTGACAGTTACCGGCACAAGTGAATTTTACATTGTCATCTTGATATCAGGTACAATTCTATATATTTTACTTGCTATTCGTTTGTTTACGTACTTTAATTTCACCAGCAATTACATAGTTCACTTTTAATAAGGCTACTTATTAATGCCAATAAACTTTCAACGTAAACATAACCTTAGTTTGGTTTGGTGACAGAACTTCTTTTTTTTTACATTTTTATTTATTTTTCCCTTTTAAACTAATAATCTCTTAAACTACTGCCACAACTATATTCTCTCTTTCAATTTCTTGTCGCTTCCTTATTATACTTCTAGTTATAATAATGATTATGACTCGCAGCGCCCGTGCTCGCCTCGAAGAGTCCAAACTCAATCAGGCTTTGAGCGAATTAAAGGCTTCAAAGGAGTCCTGTGACCAACTGAATAAGGAAATAGATGACAATGAAGGGGTGCTATTTGATGCCCATGAAAAGAATAGGAAGTTGAAAATTGAAATGGCTCAGATATATACTCAATACACTGATGCCATAGAAGAACGGGACAGACTTCAACTTGTTTGATTTTTGTTGTGGACGGGTTCAGCCAGTGTAGCGAGTATGAACAAGCTCTTAGTCACAAATACTTATTACAACAGCAGCTACATGAGGCTCATAGTCAAATAACAGAACTTCAGACTACAAACAATAACATCACCACCTCGCTGAATCAAAGTCTGTTCAATGAGTTGATGCCTATTGCCCCGTCAATGGTTTCTGCCATAATTCCCTCTTACACTATAGATTTAACAGGTGATGAGGATTCAAAGTCATGTCATTCAGTGAGGGTAGTCACCAGTAAAAACAAACTTAAAAAATACATTAAAATGAATAAATACATTGTTAAAACACAAAAGATGGTAAAATGACAAAAGTTCTCTATGAAAAATGTTAAACTTAATAGAGAAAGGCTAAAGGAGATCCGCCAAATCCCATACAAAAAAAACCCACGCCCGGCGCAAAAGAAATATATCTCAGATTTTAGAGTTATAATAATAGAAATATTGTGCAGTATTGCTATTACCAAATTCGGTGGCTAACATAGTTTTTTTTTTGCCCGGAGAAGTTTCATAGGCGCTTGATGTAAAAAATACTTTCATAAGGAAAAACTACCTACATCTTTCTGAATTCTGTGCTTAACTTACTAATATTGACAACTAAAGTATGTATTTTTTCTATGTGGCATATGTGTACCTATGCATTACTTGTTTTACAGTTTTTGCATATATATGTCTATTTAGAATAGAATAGGCTGAGCCGGGTGGGAACATCTGGGTTTTTTTCGAAAAGCATTTTTTGAAACCCTGTATAGAAATAAGTATATAGATTACAATAAACCCAAGGCATTTTATGTAGATTTATGTTTATTCTATTAAGTTTCGTTTATACATTGTTACAAGAGTTGTCTCAGTTGAGTACTTCAGTCATCCAAATCTATTAAAATAGACTCTAAACCTATAGCTGGGTGATCCAGATCATGTTCATTGTTTCTAGCCCAACCAAGGTAACACAACACACAACACTCACTCACTTACTCTGTGTGATAACACTTATTATATGGGCGCAGCTTCCAAGTGTTCTTTTACCTTGATAGCAAGAACAGTAATGTTCTTTAATTGCATCGATTCCAGAAATCGCAGTGTTAATTAACAAATAAGTACGTTTTTGATCTTACGTGGCGTGAATTGATTCTGCAGCGAATCAAGACATTATTTGATTGCGACTGTGACCTAATGACTTGATCGTTTACTATGTCGATTTGTTGAGAGTGTCTATACACCTCAATCTCATATAAGCCAGTTCTTTTCGTGTGTTCGCTGCAGTATGATCGATAATAAAGGGTATTATACACCACATACATGCATGCATGCATGTTGTTATATACAAGAGGATGAAGTTTTTCCATAAAAGCGTAATTTTTACATCTAGCGTCTATGAAACTTCTCCGGGCAAAAAAACTATGTTAGCCACCGAATTTCGCAATAGCGATTCTTTACAATATTTCTACTATTATTCCTCTAAAATGTGAGATACATTTCATTTGCGCCGGGCCTGGGTCAAATTTGGCGGATCTCCTTTACTTAAACAATTAGATATGTATTCTTTTAATTTGGAACAAAGTACTAGGAAATACAACATTGACACAGAGTACTTGCAATCTGAACTTAACCATTTACAGGAGAAACTTAGTTCAATGACTAACAAATATAATACCTCTGAACATCTAATGAGGGAATATGACTGTGTTGGCAATGAATGAGCTGGTAAACACACAAACAAACAACTGTGAGCAGTGTCAAACAACATCCAATGTACTTACACCAGACCATTCATTGTCAACATGCATACCAGCTTACAATACCACCTTACCGCAGTTATGTGTTGATTTGATATTTCCTGCTATCAATAGTTTAAATAAAAAATCGAAACAAATTGTAAAAAAATATGTAGTATTCTTTTGCGATGAGATTGGAAAGGACTTAGGCCACTTGTTAACCAATGAATATCCAGGACACTCCATAATAAATTACTGTATGCCTGGTTTTACTTTATTTAACATTATGAAAGAAATTATTAAATGTAATTTTAACCACAACACTACAGTATTAATTTTTATGGGTAATAGGGGAAATGTGAACAAAGGAGAGTTGCTCCAATAGTATAGAAACTTGTGTAATCTTACTTTAAGAAAAATTGTGTTGTTTACATTCCCATATAGTAACAGTTTGCCAGAGGAAGAAAATAACTTAAGATTTGAAATAAATATGGCATTGCATAATTGGACATTCAATAATAATCTGTTCCATTTAGTTGATACTAACAATTATGTTGGTAATAATTTGCATTTGACAAGAGATAGACATAATGTTGTTATGTACTATCTTTCTAACCATTACAAAAGACAGATAGTTGTGTCGCTATTATATTTTTTTTATATTTCAGCCAAAAATTTACAACAAAGGAATTTAGGTTGCTAAACAACTTGCTTCTTTTGAGCAATGCAATGACTTTTTAAATAATTCTGCCAATAATTTGGCAACAAGTATTGACATTAATTTTATTATAATTTATATTAGAAATTAGGACAATAGAGGAAACCTCTTGCATCAATGAAGAAAATTTAAATACTGGTTTAAATCATGAAAATGTTACAAAATGTTCTTCTTTGATATCTCACCCATCAAATTGTTGTACCTAATCTAAATAATGTAATAATAATACTCTAAAAATTGTTCATCAAAATATACAGGGTGTGATAAGTAAGGAATTAGAATTGGAGCTGTTCATGAACTGTAGTTATATTGATATCCTATGTGTAACTGAACCTTGGTTGAAAGTCCACCAGTTCATGTTCAGCTTTAACAACCATCAGGTTGCCAGCTCATTCAGCAGAGTTAATATGATACGTGGTGGCTCTAAATAATTGTTCGTAACAATATGAAATTTAAAGAACGTAAGGACATTGTGAGCCTCTCTGTTGAGCGAGTTATTGACATAGCTTGCATTGAGCTTGAGCAGTTCATTGTAATTAGCGTGTACAGGCCCCCATGTGCTTCATATGATATATTTGAGAATTATATGCTAGAAGTATTAATAAAGACTTCTAACAGTAATAAAACAATTTTAGTCTGTGGAGATTTCAACATTAATATACTGGAAAAATCTGCTATAGTAAATAAATTTGTAACTTTATTAAAGTCATATAATTTGTATAATACATTCTTTGAGCCGACTAGAATAACTGCCACTAGTGCTACCTGTATTGACAATATTTTTACAAACTTAAGACCTTCTAGCCATTTAATTATAAATAAGTTGGACTCTGATCACTGTTTTCTGAGGGAAAGTGACTAACTGGCCACCAGTTCCCCTCAGAAAACAGTCAGAGCTCAAAGAAAACTTGTGAGTTTTGTTCCTGTAAATAAAAGTAGCTTAGGACAATTTAAAAATAATTTAATGGAAAAGCTACCGGGTTTGCCTTATCATAACGACCCGGATCAAGCGTATGCTTCATTATTTAACCTCATCAATTGTGAGTTTAGGAAGGTTTTCACCACAAAAACATTACCTGTTTCTGACCGCGTTATATTTAGTGATTGGGCAACACTTTACAAAAGTAGGCAGAGGTTATTTGAGTTGTATCATGAAAAAACATATAACCATGATGAAACTTTTAAAGAATTTGTTAAGAAATATTCTAAAACTTTTAAAAGAGCCTGTTCCTCAGCAGAAGCCATACACATTAAAAATAAAATAAAATCTTCTGGAAATAAAATTAAAACTTGGAATATTATTAATTCAGAAACGAACGAGAAATCTAAAAATCAATAATGTAGATATTAAGGCAGACACGGAGGTGGCAACTGAGTTTGAAAATTTCTTCACTAATATTCCTATTTTAACAACCAAAACTCTGTCATTGTCGTCCTCCACTTCTGCTTACTCAATACTTCAAGAATGTGTACCAGAATGTGACAAACTTTTTGAATTCACAATTATTAATGCTAAAGACATTATAGAATCTTTTAAAAAGCTTGAAGTAAAAAAAACTGCTGACCTTCAATAATTGATGTTATATCACCCTTTTTAGCAATAGTTTTTAACTCTTGTATTTCATCTGGTGTATTTCCTGATTTGATGAAACTTAGCAAAGTGATTCCACTGTTCAAATCTGGCAGCACAACTGATCCCACAAATTTTCGGCCTATTTCGATATTACCTACATTGAGCAAAATCTTTGAAAAAATAATTTTAAAACAAATGTTTTCGTGTCATTTCAATGCACATAATTTACTCCATCTGAAACAGTTTGGTTTTTACTAAGGGTCGTTCAACTACAGACGCGGGCGTGGAATTACTGAAAAGCATATTCGAGGCCTGGGAGGAGTCGCAAGATGCTCTTGGCATTTTCTGCGACTTGTCCAAAGCCTTCGATTGCGTACATCATGATACTCTCATCAGGAAACTGTACCACTATGGTATGAGGGACAAGGCTCTTGACCTTCTGACTTCTGATCTATTTAACAGAATTCAGAGGGTCGATGTTAATGGCATGGCAACAGGATCTGCGGTCACCATGGGCGTTCCGCAGGGTTCAATTCTAGGTCCTTTCTTATTTCTAATTTATATAAATGACTTGCCTTACCACATAAGGGATAATCACAAGATCGTATTATTCGCGGATGACACTTCCCTCATTTCTAAAATCAAACGTCAGTTAGTCAATTTTGAACAAGTCAACGATGCACTCTCTAAAGTTGTGCATTGGTTTAATGTAAATAATCTTCTCCTGAACGAAAAAAAGACTAAACTCATCAAATTTTCAACGCCAAATGTCAGGCAGCTAACTACCAATGTTCAAGTCAATGGAATAGAGTTGGACCCTGTTGAGTCAACAGTTTTTCTTGGAATAACGATTGACGGTAAATTACAATGGGGCCCACACATAGAAAAACTGTCAGGAAGGCTTAGTTCTGCCGCCTATGCTGTTAAAAAAATTAGACAGATAACTGACGTAGATACAGCTAGAATTGTTTATTTTAGTTATTTTCATAGTCTTATGTCTTATGGGATTCTTCTCTGGAGAACCTGTGCGGACATTAATACTATCTTTGTTCTACAGAAAAGGGCTGTTCGAGCCATTTACAACCTCGGTCCAAGAGATTCCCTTCGGGAGAAATTCAGAGAAATAAATATTCTGACTGTAGCCTCACAATATATTTTTGAAAACCTATTGTATGTACACAAAAATATATCAAATTTTAAGAAAATGCCCGATATTCATAGTTTGAATACCAGGAATAAATACAACCTTGCTGTACATCGCACACACAGAGTAGGCAACTCGTTCATGGGTCAATTTATACGCTTTTACAACAAACTTCCCATTGACATTCGAAACTTACCCATTAAACGATTTAAAAACTGTATTAAAACCAAACTTTGTAAAAAAGGGTACTATAAAATTTCAGATTATTTAGAAGATAAAAAAGCTTGGGATTGAGCTGCTCGCTCTGCTAAGCCTTGTGAAAACCATAAAACTTGACATTTTAATTATTCATCACAATAAACAAGTTTTATATACATATTGACATTGTTGAAAATTATATTCAAAATGACACGATTACTTTGTAAAGTATTACTTTATTTGAATTATTGTGAATGTGAGGACTAAGTGGATATTTTATTTTTTCTCTTTAATTTATTTTTTCTTTCTCAGTTAGTTTTAATGATGGTCTGGCAGTTTGAGTAGTTGATGCGGCCTACCCAAATATCCTTTCTTTGGTATTGTTCGTCGAGTTGAGCTCCTTCAGTTTTGAGTTGAGCTCCACGATTACTGACAAATGCTTGCACTGACTGGACAGGTCCACTCAAATCTGTGTGGTTCTTTCCTCAAAAGACCATTTCAGACACTAATCCACATGGTCCTCATATGACTTGACCAAGATTATGTCTGGACTTTAAAAGAGACTACGACCTCTGAGTTTGTTTCAGCCTTTCTTCTCAGAGTAGTCAGATAGGAAACACCGACCCCCTCAAGCTTATTTTTAATATTTTTTATATGACGTGTAAAAGTGATTCCGATATCCTATTTACAGAATAAACAATTTCATTTCATTTACATAATAGGTCCCAATGTGTAGATGTTAATGGTGTGAAATCTTCCGGGCTACCAGTTCAGTTAGGTGTACCTTAAGGTTCAATACTGGGACCATTCTTATTCTTAGTGGATATCAATGACTTACCATTCTATTTAGAGGGTATCTGAAGTTGTACTGTTTGCAGATTATTTTTAAATTAGACAGTCTCTTATTTTTAAAGTAGACAGGAATAGACAAGATTTTGACGATGTAAACACTCTCAATGGTTACGGATTGGTGGAAAAAGCGCGTTTCGTTTCACGCACTATTTTAAAGAAGTATTTTAAACGTTCAAGTAAAAATCGAAAAATCACGATGTTTTGAATTTATTGCAAAAAAATCGTGTTTTATTTTAGAATAAAACACGATTTTTTTGCAATAAATTCAAAACATCGTGATTTTTCGATCGGAGAAGGACATACACATAAGGCAGGGTTAGCCCTGCCTTATGTGTATGTCCTTCTCCAGGATACCATCTATCTGCTTACCAAATTCTAAATCCGTTCATTGGTTTAGCCGTGAATAGGTACCATACAGACAAACAGACAAAGTTACTTTCAATCATATTAGGATGGATAATTAGGAGAGGATAGGATGCTTATACATTTTATTAAGTACTTTGTTTGCGGTCGCTCTGTACATATTTTTTATTTCGTGGTAGTGTAGCTGCGCAACCGTGCGGAACGGAATGCTCTGGATATAATGTTTTAATAGTAAAACATACCTACCTACGTCTAACGTATTTAAATAGAGTTGTTCACCGAAATATGAAAGCCCGCTTGCAATACCCTTATACATTTGAAAGAAAGATGTACTAACATTATGTCACCATAGGTAGGTCTATTATTAATAAATTATTATATTACCTTATTGATTATGAATACCTACAAAGTGCAATAAAATAAACACGGCCTTGAGCTGTGTCGAACTGTCGATGGTAAACAAAGTTTATAACTTGTATGTTTGGTGTCTTACTACTGTTAGTGCAAGTTGGTGATTAATAAATTAATAAAATAAATAAAAATAAAGTTTTTTTGGCTGCGACCGCGACGCTTGCGAGCTCGCCAATCAGCCGCGTGACGGCGCTGTCACTAACTTAACTTGTGTGACCTATCATAGTACCAGCAGCAGCAGCAGCATGACAGTTGCATGAAGAACACTTGCGCGATCGCATATTCACGAAGGGCAATATTTTCGGGAAAGTAAATCTAGCGGGAATTAAACTTTCGTGAGAGCTCCACTCCGCGTAATAATAAGCTTGAGCTAAAACCTAGTTCACTAAATACAATGTTAGAATGGAATCAGTAGTTCTAGATATTACCTTATAGTAGTGTTGCCAAAAAATATAATATAGTATACTGATATATCAGAGGCCTAAATACTATTTCCTAAAAAAAGTATAGTAGGCCAAACTACATTTGTTTTATTTCAATACAAAATGGCGAAATGATCGCAATAGAGCCAGTAATAATTTCATTAAAGCTGAATTTATGGTATTAGTAACGATACATAATTTTCCCGATACGATACCTACCGATACCGATTATTGTAGTAAGTAATCGGTGATACCTACCGATGCAGAAATCGATGGCTTAGTAGATAATAAATCAAATAAATAATTAAGTACTTATGTACCTTGGGCCTTCGTATGTCTTTTGTATTTTGTGTATTATATTTCGGGCGAAACTGTTTAATAATGCGGTATAGTCCACACGTTGACGAGAAACAATACATCACTCAACAAACTGCAAACACTCCTGTTTGCCGTGTTGCCATGTCGCCAAGCATGCGCTGCGCGGCTGTCCCGTCAGTCCCGCCTGCGAAGGAGCGACATATAGCGCGCACGCGAACTGTTTGATATCGGTTGTATTGTTTAAGCACAGTTTTATTGGCGACTCCGATATATTGGTCTGCCGACCGATATATTAGCCTGCTGATTATATCGGCTTCTTTAGATTTAAAGGTGAAAATTACAAAAAAAAACAGAGACCAGTAGATGCAACAAAAATCTTATTTTCTTTTTGTAATACAACTCTAAATAATAATAATCTTTATCATAATATGTGAATTACAATTTTTAATAAGTTACCAAACTATTTAAATATTTTAATAAAATTAAACTACGTATTTGTTTGATATAAAATTGTTTTTAAAGTTTACAAGAATTTTTGTAATATAAAGAAAAAAATTATATTTTAAGTTTCCAAATTTTTTGTGGCGTGTTTTATTTATCTCGTTTAAGGAATTTTTGTTACATTAAATGTTATTTTTAGGGTAAGTTTTTTACTTGTGTGTACTTATAATTTTTATTGTAACTAAAAATGTATCTTAATTTGAAAACTCCATTAGAACATAGGTTATTAGGTATTAATGTTTAATAAATTTGCATGCCCTAAACAGGCAACACATAGACTGAACATTAAACTACCAAAGTTTACAACTAGCACCTGTATTTTCAGCAAATAAATGATTCTTATTCTAATCGGAATCGTTACATAGTATTTTGTAACCTTAATTTATTGCGTTGACTTAGAAGTTCGACTTTTTTAGAGCTTCAAAGGACCGTAGACGTATTTGATATAAATTTCAACTTATAATACCTCCACGCATTCCTGAGAAAAAGGGTTGACAGACTAACTGACAGACGGACGGACAACGAAGTGATCCTATAAAATAAAGGCTCCGTTTTTTCCTTTTGAGGTACTGAACCCTAAAAATAAATAAAACAATAGTGATAAATAAAATCGCAAACAATACAGAACAAGGAAATGCTTTGAGTAAGGAGGCGCAAGCTATCAGAGAGGCGGCAGGTCAGCGAAGATCAGCGCCTACTGCGCCCAGCCTCAGGCTCCAGGACATGCGCTCAGCAGAAATACTACGTTTGCTGTTTTTCTAATTTAAACTCGTGCTCATCAAGCCGTGATCAAAATGGCACTCACGCGGCACTATTTGCATGGTTGAATTGAAATCTCGTCGCCGTCGTTTCACAAAATTAAACAGCAAAGAAATCCTAAAGAATACAACAGTTTCCGATGCTAGTATAGGGATACTAGCAAACTGTTGCATTCTTTAGAGAAGGCAAGGATTGCTGTACGCCGGAACTGGGGATGTTCTGAGCATGTTTGACTGCATGTTAAAGGATATGATTTTTTTCTATTAAGTACATCTTGTTTCACTTTCCAGATCGTTTTTAAGTAGTGTAGTTTTCAATCCTAGCCATATATACAGGGTGTAAAAAGACACATCACAAAGCCGTAAACTACGCATACTGTACGTATAGCTAAGTAGCTTTGCGCAAAAATTATTACTGGGAACCGTATTTTTTTTTTTTTTTAATTAAAAAAAACAAGTTTTTATTGCGCGCAATGTAACGCGAACCCACGCTTGAATGAACGGATTCAGTGTTAGTTAAGCTCCGCCCCTACGCTACGTAGGTAGGTACTTGTTGTTCATTGCGTTTTTGTAACTTCAAATGCGTAATCTGTTAAGATAAATTTAAAATTCAGGTAATGTTTGTTTGGAAAAAAGTTTCGTATTATCGCATAGAATTCAATTTCGTGAAAAAGTAAAAAAAAAAAAATGCGACTTTGACCTTCAATATCTCCAGAACCAGTGGATTCCCAGGTATGGTCTAGTGGAAAAAAATGATGCAAATAATGGGTAGAATATGTGGCTTTCGGCTTCGGAAAGTGTCTTTTTACACCCGATATATTATTATAAATGCGAAAGAGAATCTGTTTGTTTGCGCTTTCACGCTAAAACGGCTGAACGGATTTGGATAAAATTTGGCACATGGGTAGACCACGACCCGGAGCAGAACATAGGCTACTTTTCATCCTGGATCGCAGACGAAGTCGCGGGCAACAGCTAGTTGTATATAATTTGCCACATGGGTCGACCATGACCCGGAGCAGGACCTAGGCTATTTTTCATCCTGGATCGCAGACGAAGTCGCGGGCAACAGCTAGTTGTATATAATTTGCCACATGGGTCGACCATGACCCGGAGCAGGACATAGGCTATTTTTCATCCTGGATCGCAGACGAAGTCGCGGGCAACAGCTAGTTGTATATAATTTGCCACATGGGTCGACCATGACCCGGAGCAGGACATAGGCTATTTTTCATCCTGGATCGCAGACGAAGTCGCGGGCAACAGCTAGTTGTATATAATTTCGCAGTCGGTAATAAACCTTCATTAGCATTAACACTAACAGTAACTGATAACTTATTATTGTTTGGTGTTTGGAAAACGTTGCGCTCGCACAGCTTAGGCAAGACACTAAAAATATTGTTAATTCGCCAAAAATGTAAACAATTAGTAATTGGTTGGTGGTGTTGCTTGATTATACAAATCAAATTCATCATTCTCTCGCCCTTATCCCAAACATTATTAAGGGTCGGCGCAACATGGCTTCATCCGTTCTTCTGTATTAGTCGTCACCTCAGTAGGTATTCTGTATTAGTCGTCACAGTCTTTCTGGCCATATCATCTTTCACACAATCCATGCATCATTTCGACCACAATTTACACAATTTATGCTGATGGCTATAAAAGTAGGGGAAGACCAAAGTCTTCCCCTACTTTTATAGCCATCAGCATAAATACCTTACTTACTCGAATCTTACTTACTTGCATCACATTTCCCTACCATAACCAAATAAAATTGTTATTTCATATTAACTCAAGAATTCATTATTTGTTTGATTTGTCTAACAATAGTTGACGTTTTTGCACGTTTTTGGCAAATACAGGTAAAATTGTGTATGTAGTAGAAGGTTATATTCAGGTAAAATGAATAGGTAAAAGATAATTATTGTGATTATTGTATTATGTGTGATTGTGTATTGGACACAAGTTGGTACTTACTCGTTGCCCCTGTGGTCTTTCAGTAGGTAGATGGTATGCTTGGGGTTGTTGCGCAGCTTGTCGGCCGACGTGATGACCTTGTTGAGGCCTTGCGAGGATGCCGACTCCTCGCCTAGCAGATCAATGAGCTTGGCGATCTGCTCCTGCACAGACCTGTCACCAACAACAATGTAGTAATTAATTTTTACTTTTACTTACCGAATATAACAGGGTAGGGTAGGGTATTAATGAGACCATGTCAAAGAATCAACTAGGTTAGGTTTTTTTTAAATGTTATTTACCACTAGACTCGATGTGTGTATCTAAGTTGCATTGACAAGTACGAGTAAATAATTTTCTAATTTGGTTACATCAAGGCGCTTATAACAATGTCTAGAGTCAGTCGTTCTCAAACTCCATACATAAATGTTGTGTTTAACAGTTGTTTAGTCTAAACAATTAATTAACACGGTTTTGCGGTAGTAAGGTAAATGTTGGACCCATAAATACGAGTACAAATTAACTCTTGCAGGCATACTCGCTAGGATGCAATGTCAGCTATGTCCTGCAGTGCACAAAAGTGCCGAGTGGAACTGTCAGCAGTCTACAGGCTGGCAGGGACATCGACGCGAAAACGGACACCAAGGATTAAGTAAAAAAAAAAAAGCTGTTCCATTGCAATTTTCTATGAAACAGCTGTTTTTTTTCATAACCGACGAAAATTTTCAACGCAGGGGATTCAGAATCATGTACTGAATCCATGGTAACAGGCTTCGCGTCGATGTCTCTGACACCCCGTACAGTAACCAAGACCTAGCCGAGTTACCTAATAATTTATGTAATTTAGGATTAGAAGACCTACTTGCAGCTCCAAACGTTACATTCTAGTCCACAAAGGACAAGACTTCGGCACAAGCCGACTATATTGCAAGTACTTTGCTCAACGCAACCAAGTGCCTCTTATGACAACACCAGTGGTGGCTGATGAGTTGATGACCATTGACCACACTACACTGTGATAGCCAACATCCGCCAAACAGGTCGACGAGTAAGTAACAATACCAATGAGTGTGCATGTGTGTATTTGTTTTGTTTCAGAAGAACACGAATGTAACCAACGAACAACAGTGTTAGGGGGGATGCGCCATGGTAAGTAGCCCGCGAAATCAAATTTTCTTACTTTTTTTCAATTTGCAGGTCACTGTCAGATTGTATGTTGATTAAATATGATTCGCGACCGTAACAAATATGGCTTTACAGAATTAAAATCATTAGAATCAGCAATACAACTCCTTATTAAGTAAGAATTGGCCTCAAATATCATTATTTCATGACATAGTCATTCAATAGGGTAATATGAACTTAAAAAGTTGTATTGATGATTTTTAGGCCGCAAATCATATTTCGGTCAACATACAACCTGATGACCTGCAAATTGCAAAAAACGTAAGAAAGATGTTCCGACATTTTTGTATGGGAGCTGGCATTGGTACTACGTAAGATACATATGGACCGATACTGGCGGCCAGTAATGAAACAAGTGTCAATTGATATTGAGTGATTGCAAACAAAAATATTCAGTGATGAATCTCCTAAGTGATATACTTTCTGAGATATTTGACTCCAAAAACGTGAAAAAAATAAAGCTTTAATTTTTTTTCCGCTGCCCTTAGCGATCAGTCACCTAGTTTATAATTAGAATTATATCCTGGCTGGAGGCTTTAAGTTAGTAGCTTAAGGCAGCTACAGAATAGCCCGGTTACGAGTAGTCACGACCTCAGAGGTCTACGAGATGCCAGATGAAATGTGACATCCATATTTTTTTGAACTTGCGTACACCTTGTTGCATAGATGTTTGAAATAATAACTTTGGTTAACTCGAGAACTCTTCTGCCCAAACGGCCGTTTTTTAAAGAATTAATTTATAAAGGAATGTTAGCAAGTTTATAACTAGCCATAACAGCAGAATGCCTTTTTTGTGGGTGGGAAATTTTGAAATAACTTCTCTGGCTCTGGGCGGAGCGGGAGGGCGTGTCAGACTCTTAGTGACTAAAACCCACCCGTGTTCCTTCAGTTGCCTGTACATTGCCAGGGATCACGGTATCCCTTTCGGACTTTCCCGCGACCCCGGCAGGCATCGCTCCTAGCGGACCCCTTCCACTGTGCTGACATCTCTTTGAGGCTCGCGTGGAACACAATGCGCCGTCGACCCGGGCCTGGTCCTTATCGGACCGCGAGCTACCCATTGCTCACCGTCCGCAAGCCCGCGCCTACGGTGGCCGAGAATCGGCCTGCGATTCCCGACGCCCAGGGCGTCTCCTGCGGCGGCTGGGGGCGTGAGGGCGCGACATTTGCCTCTCCCTCACGCGCTCCGTCTCCTCCTTCGCGAGCATTACTGCTTCGCAGGAGGTGAGGCTTCCCACGCCCTCTCAACAGAAGAAGGCCTACCACAGTAATTAAGTTTAAGCTTGATATCATTACTAAAATTATTACTTTAAACATTTAGTGACTGTTTAAAACATCTATGCAACAAAAGCAAGTTCAAAAAATATGAATGTCACGTGATCAACTTTGACGTTAATATATCTCGGAAACGTGAGTTTTCTGATTGCATTGATGTCAGCTATCGATTTACATACATAAATATAGGAATCGGCGGGGCCGCGATTTGGAAAAAAGAAATACAAATGGCGGAACACCTACAAGCCTTTTATCATTGCGATTTAAAAAATTTAAGATGAAAATATGTACTAAACAAAGAATATTATTTTTCTTTGTTTTCTATTATTATTTATTTCTTTGTTTTTCAATTATCTAAACCATGTGTTTTTTGTTTTCCATTGACTTTTCCCATACATGTCGGAGGAAAGAGACTCCAACCTACATGTGCCTACAACAACAGACTGGTCCAATATAAACAAAAAAAAACTTCAAAGGACATCATTCATTTCATAAGCAAAACTAAAAGTCGGGCTAGGAAAAGAAAATGCTGTTTTCTTACGGGAATAACATCTTTAATATTTTTTACTATTAGGTACAACGAAAGTCTACAATTAACTCCCTGGCTGCTATTACAGTTTGATAGTACCAAAATCATATTTTTGCCAACAATATTTTAGACATTCGTTTAAAGACGCAAACATTTATTGCCCATGGTAGAAATGGACATGAGCATTGAGCGTTAGGTATAATAAGGTACGATAAGTATTAAATAAATGAAAGGGAAATGTTTTTATAATACAATAGCAGGTAGCTAGGCCGGTGTAAACTCTGTTCTTAAGCTTTTTTTCCCCCAGAAGCTGTTTGATTCCGTCACACTCGAGGCTTAAACGCTACAGGCGGACAGAGGTGTGGTGACACTTTTCTTTAAGAAGGGCGACAATGCCCTCCTTAAAAATTATAGACCCATCTCACTTCTGCGCCATGTCTACAAGAGTCATCACGAACCGTTTCACACGCAGATTTGATGATTTCCAGCCTCCCGAATAAGCCGGATTCCGTAAAGGCTTTAACACCGCAGACTATATACATACGCTGCGGCAGGTTATACAGAAGACCGAAGAGTATAACCTGCCTCTCTGCTTAGCGTTTGTGGACTACGAGAAAGAATTCGATCGAAACCTGGGCTGTACTTCCACGGTGCCAGATTTACAATCGGTAAATCGAGTATCGGTAATCGAGTCGTGCTGCAGTGTCTATATGAAAACACTACTAATATGTCGGTCTGACTCCAGGACCAGACCTCGAAACCTATGCATATGCAGCGAGGAGACGTGAGACAGAGACGTTATCTCTCCGAAACTGTCCACCGCTGCATAGAAGGATGTCTTCAAGGTTCTGGACAGGAAAGGGGGAGATATAGCAGTCATGGCTGAGATAGTCTGTCTCAGCCATGACTACTATATCGGAGGACCTCAGTACAATGGTCGATGACCTCAGTAGAGCTTCCGACAGAGGCCTTAAAATGAACATGGTCAAAACTAAGACCAAGGTTCATGTCAAATGCCCATGTAACACCAACCCATGCTCCATCACCCATACTAAATGAATCGTTTCATTTAGTATGGGTGATGGAGCATGGGTTTTTTAAATCTTGTAAAAAAAAGGACACTATGCTGCCAAGCCATATTATAAGTTGGGGGATTACATCGCTGACAAAAATGCTTGGCTCAACGCTAGTCCAGCTCCACAAGGGCGGGCACGCCACAATTGTGGCGATAAGTCCCCTCTTTGAGGAGTGGCTAGAGAGGCGCCACGGCGTCCTCACCTTCCGCCTGACGCAGGTCCTCACCGGACATGGTTGTTTCGGGAGGTTCCTGTTCAGGATAAAGCGGGAGGAAACGCCCGTGTGTCACCACTGTGTGGATCGCCCGGAGGACACGGTGGAGCATACGGTGGAGGTCTGCCCAGCTTGGGCGGAGCACCGCCGTGCCCTCACGGCCACGGAGGCGATCGGCGGCGGCGATCTCTCGCGTCCGGCCCTGGTTCAGGCCATGGTCCGGAGCGAGAGTCCATGGGAGGCCGTCACCTCCTTCTGCGAAGCAGTAATGCTCGCGAAGGAGGAGGCGGAGCGCGCGAGGGAGAGGCAAAATGCGCGCCCTCGCGCCCCTAGTCACCGCAGGAGACGCCCCGGGCGTCGGGAGTCGCGAGCCGACTTCCGGCCACCGTAGGCGCGGGCTTGCGGACGGTGAGCAATGGGTAGCTTGCCGTCCGATAGGGACCAGGCCCGGGTCGACGGCGCGTTGTGTTCCACGCGCGCCTCAAAGAGATGTCAGCACCAACTGACGGGGTCCGGAAGGGCCAATGCCTGCCGGGGTTGCGGGTTTGTCCGAAAGGGATATCGCGACCCCGGCACACAGGCAATGGAAGGAACACGGGTGGATTTTAGTCAGTAAAAGTCTGACATGCCCTCCCGCTCCGCCCAGAGCAGGAGAAGTTATTTGAAAATTTCCCACCCTCAAAAAAAAAAAACTCCACACGGGCGCATAAACTAGTTGATTAGCATTGAAAATATTGTTGGAGCTGCTAAAGATTGCAAAAACTATCTTGGCATTGTATAAATTCAATATCTTAGTATTGTATAATTGCATAGCACATGTGTGAGCACTGTGGCTATTACCTTCTACAAAACTACCATTTAGTCTTTCATAGACTTGAATCTGCCCTGGCGGCTGAGAGTATGTCATGCTCACTCAAATGTCTCGCTGGTGGTGGCGTATGTGTTGGATCATTAAGTTCCCTTCAAAATGGTTGAGCTGAATGGTGCTGATCCATGCGTCATGTTGGTGGCTGGTGACTGGTCATCTCTTAGCTGCCATGGCTTATTTTGATTTTTGAATTGTTTTTGTCTTTTTATTACGGACGCTTATAACATGCACGTCTTTCTACATTGTTCCCACATCTATAATTTCAACATGAATGATGTAACTAATATTTTGATCTAAAAGAGTGTGGCGTTGGCGTTGACTACGCTTTGGAATGGGCAACTAGCTTCATCTTTCTGATTGACCGACCCCCTTGACAAAACTTCAAAAGTGCCTGTAATTGGTTTATTTGAAATAAATGCTTTGAGTTTGAGGTTCAAGATCGGAGACTTTAAAGTTTTGGACGGCTACTCAAACTCAAACTCAAAGCATTTATTTCAAATAAACCAATTACAGGCACTTTTGATTTGTCAAGGGGTCGGTCAGTCAGAAAGATGAAGCTATTTGCCCATTCCAAAGCGTAGTAGGTACCTATGGAGAAGAACGGGCAAGAAACTCCACGGACACTCTTTTAAATCAAAATATTCTTACAAAATAATGGTTACATCATTCATGTTTAAATTATACATGTGAGAACAATGTAGAAAGACGTGCACGTTAAAAGCGTCCGCAATGAAAACATAATAAACAAATTCAAAAATTAAAACATATTAAAATAAGCCATGGAAGCTAAGAGATGACCAGTCCCTACGTTTACCTAGGACAAACTGTCCAGTTACGTAGGTCCAAATTCGAGAAAGAAGTCAATCGTCGAATCCGACTCGGCTGGGCAGTGTTCGGGAACCTACGCAATTTCTTCTCGTCGTGACCAGTGCGTGTTGTCAGTGATAAATAAATAAAAGCCAAAGGACAATGGAGAGGGCTATGCTTGGAGTTTCCCTGATGACGTGATCGAATCAGAAATTAAGAGATCGGCAGGAGAACCAAGGTAACAGACATAACCCAAAGAATTACCAAACTTATATGGCAGTGGGCAGGGCACATTGCTCGCAGAACAGATGGCCGATGGGGCTAAAAGGTTCTGGAGTGGCAACCGTGTACCGGAAGACGAAGCAAAATTCAAAATTAAAGTCATTTATTCAAACTAGGCAGAGAATTAGCACTTTACGAACGTCAAAACTACATAAGACAGTCCCACAAAACGCCCACCCTTCACCACTTCCTACTGCTTTAGCGGGGAAGAAGTGGAGCAAAGCGTTGGAAGGCCTCCCACTAGGTGGAGGTTCCTGCGAGCTTCACCAAGCAGGTGATTTGGTGAACACCGCAGGAATCCGCTGGATGCGAGAATCACAAACCGGTCGAAGTGGCGATGTTTGGGAGAGGCCTATATCCAGCAGTAGAAGTCTTCCGGCTGAAATGATGATGATGAAGACCTTAGTTAGTTGTATTTTCAAACTTAAATAGCAGCGGAAGGTTTAGTTGTATACTCTCATTGTAATAACTAGTAAAAATTGTTGAGGAAGATTAGATGAGAAACTTTATTTTTTTTCTTTCCTGTACTTTACTTTTTGGGTACAAAATGATCGAAACTTGACTGATGTCCGAACGCTAACGCGTTATAATTTTATTTGCTTCCAGAACATAATTTATATAGCTTGCTGCTTTTGAAAAAACTTTTTCTATACAGTTTTTGCGATTTCTGACTTTTGTAGCAGACAGTCTTTTTTAATGTTTCCCATACAAGTCAGAAAGTTTTAAATTATTTCAAGTATTTTTTTTCTCAGAACATCGGAAATCACAACCAACAAACTATCTAGTTCTTAAAGCCGTTAGCTAAATACAAGTAAGACTAACATCATTTTATTTAAGACTACAACTCGCAATAATGAAAATTTTGAGGTACAAAAATTAAATTGACTTTGTCCACTTTTCCATAGTCCATTTTTTTAGGATTAACATAGATGTGCATTTAAATTGGAAACAGCAGGTGGCTGCATAGCATAGTATAGCATGCTGATGAAATTGAAGAGCCAATAGTGGCTCTTCAATTTCATCAGCATGCTATACACTCAGGAGCCTTAGAGATATGTTGGATCTAAAGCAACTAAAGGCTCTATCTGGCAGAATTATGATGCTCCGAAATTTGTTTGGCATAACACACTTGGCATAATCTTCTTTAAAAGAATACTTTAAAGGTATAAAAAATATTTAAACTAATTATTGTTTGGCCGAATGTTTAAATGTCCGACTTTACAATGGCATACTTTTAAGATGGCAGAATTTTATTTACTATAATTACCTTTGGCAAAGTTAAAATTCCGCATAATTTCGTTTAGCATAACGTTTATTTAGTGACGATTATTTGGTACAATTTCACTTGGCAGTATGCCAAGTGAAATTGTATCGTAAATTATTCCAAAACGAAATTCTGCCATATTCATAGGAATATGGCAGAATTTCCTTTTGGAATTATTTTATGAGGCATATTGCCATTTCTATAAAATAGCATTTTTAACCTTAAATAATAATTTTAATATTGTCTTAAAAAGTCAATACGTTGTACTATACGAGGGCTGCACTAAAAGTATCGGGAATGGAATATTTCCACTGTTCCTGTCATATTAAAATCTTTTTAATTGAAAACTCCTTGGTTTTAAAAATCGAATACCATTTATTTATTTAAAAAAAGATTCTCGGTCTTGTCAAACTTGTTTAGTCGTTGAGAAAATGGAATTGACTCGAGAAAATTCAAGAGCGATGATTTATTATGACTTTCGAAGTGGTTTAACACAAAAACAGTGTGTTGACCGGATGATTTCTGCATTTGGTGATGAAGCCCCATCCAAAACCACAATTTATCGCTGGTTTGCTGAATTTCAACGTGGACGTGTCAAGCTCAGTGATGATCCCCGTCAAGGTCGTCCAAAAACTGCAGTCACCCAAGAAAACGTTGATGCTGTGCGTAAGCTGATTGAGGAAGATCGACATGTGACATACCGCGAAATTCAGGCAACTTTAGACATTGGCATGAGTCAAATACAAATAATCTTGCATGAACAATTAGGTGTAAAAAAGTTGTTTTCCCGATGGATACCGCATTCGCTCTGTGAAGAGCAAAAAGCGGCTCGCGTTACTTGGTGCGTCAGAACTCTCGAAAGATTCCACGCAGGATCCTCAAATGCTGTATACAACATTGTATTAGGTGACGAATCCTGGATATACGCGTACGAACCCGAAACAAAAAACCAGTCACGAGTTTGGGTGTTCGAAAATGAGTTAAAGCCAACAAAAATTGTTCGTTCACGGAGTGTTGCAAAAAAAATGGTGGCCACGTTTGTCTCCAAAACCGGCCATGTTACGACGAATAGTCGTAACATGGCCGGTTTTGGAGGCCTCTTGAGGGACAAAGAACGGTTAATGCAGAATGGTATGCTAGCATTTGTTTGCCACAGGTCGTTTCTGAACTCCGTAAAGAGAACTGCAACCGCCGCATCATCCTCCATCACGACAATGCGAGTTCTCACACCGCGCACAGAACAAAAGAGTTTTTAGAGCAAGAAAACATAGAATTATTAGACCATCCGCCGTACAGCCCCGACCTAAGCCTTAATGATTTCTATACTTTCCCTAAAATAAAGAATAAATTGCGTGGACAGAGATTTTCATCACCTGAAGAAGCTGTGGACGCCTACAAAACGGCCATTTTGGAGACCCCAACTTCCGAATGGAATGGTTGCTTCAATGATTGGTTCCATCGTATGGAAAAATGTGTCAAATTTCGCGGAGAATACTTCGAAAAGCAATAAATACATTTTAAAATAGTAATGTTGTGTCCCTTCCTTGATTCCCGAAATTTTCAGTGCCACCCTCGTAAAAGGTACCAAGTGACAGAAACGAATCGCTGCAAAACCTAATCCACGCGAGCTTGTCGCTGATGGTTTTAACGCTCACCACCTGCTCCTCAGCCCGCGTATGCGCGGAGGGGCGAGGCGGCCCGCGAGCTGAGGAGCAGGTGGTGTATAACCTTCAATTGGGAATTTTGGAGGAAAATAAGTGCAATACCAATAGTGAACCAAAATAACAGTTTTTTCTCTAATAAATATATCAACATACTACACCAGAATATCGCAGGTTTATTAAATAAATCGAATGCTCTTACAGTGAGTTTAGACGAGCTATCTGGCCAAAAGATAAATGTTGATATTTTGTGTATTACCGAGCATTTCATCATGAAAGGTTGCGAAAAACAACTTTATATACCAAATTACAGTTTAGCTAAATTTTATAGTAGACAGGGACAAAAGAGAGGTGGTGCATGTATAATTATTAAAAATTGACAAAAATGGAGGGATGTACCTCAAATAGCGAAGTTGTCAGCTCAAGGAATGTTTGAGTGTTGTGCTGTTGAGCTTATAGATTTAAAATTGATAGTAGTATGTATTTATAGAGTACCAAATGCTAGGAAAATAAATGACTGTTTTAATAAACTTGAAATCTTACTCAAAGATATATCCATCAGGCGCGGTAAGAATATTGTCATTGCAGGCGATCTTAATATTGATATTTTAAAACGAAATCATAACACAATTACACTGGAGTATCTGCTACAAAGTTACAATTTGAAACTTGTTCTTAAACTACCAACTCGAATGGCTAGCAGGACATGCATAGATAATTTTGCGCATAACTTTAAAAAAACTTGCAAGGCGGAAGTACTGGAGTTTGCATTATCAGACCATACAGCACAGCTACTTCAATGCCCAGTATCTAATGTATGTAGCTTGAAATACTATTACGTGATTAGACGGGATTATGGTGATGAAAATATAATTAAGTTTAAAAATTATATAAGTAGTCTAAAGTTTTCGGAGATCTACCTTACTGAAGATCCTAATGTAGCTTACAATGAATTTATTGACACATTTATATTGTTTTACGACTTACGCTTTCCGTATATCAAAATACGGAAAGCGTATATAAAATTAACATATTAAATAAGCCGAAATGGCTATCGCGGGGCGTCAAATTATGTAGTAAGAAAAAAAGAAATCTTCTGTGGCAATTAAAATTAAACCCTACCTATGAAAATAAAAATAAATTTGCAACATATTCTAAACTTTACAATAAAATTATTAACTTAACACAGAGAGCATAAAATAATCACAAAATACAACAACCAAAAAATAAATCAAAGACTACATGGCAAGTACTTAATCAGGCAAAATACAATATCCCTAAACAACAAATTGAAAAATTAAGGTTGGGAATGAAATTATACATAAACCTTTACATATCGCTAATGCTTTTAATGACTATTTTGTTGATAAAATACATCCAAAAATAGATCCTAAATATAAGCCAAAACCAGGCATGTCATCTGCAAGGAGCCAATCAATGTTTATGGCACACCACATGACGTACATATAATAGTAATGTCATTAAAAAACACCACTAGTGTAGGTTATGATGGAATCACAACTAAGGTACTGAAGTCAGTGGCAGCTGAAATATGCAGTCATTTTAGTTACATAATCAACCTCAGTATTTGTACAGGTATATATCCAGAAGCACTCAAAATGTCTATCATAAAACCTTTATTTAAAAAGAAGATAAGGAGTTGATGGAATATTATAGACCCATATCACTCATACCTGTCATTTCAAAGGTATTTGAAAAATACATGTACAAAGAATTATATAACTACATCGAAAAAAAAAAATACTGTGTAAAGGATAAAAAGGATTTAGGCAGCACAGAACCATTAATATGGCAATTTATGATTTTCTATATAATATTGTTAAAAATATGGATAAACGCTCTCCAATATGTGCCATATTTTGTGATATGACTCAGGCGTTTGATTATTTCCATTACAATACTTTATTAAATAAATTAGAAGCCTACGGCATTAGAGGTAACGTTCTTGACCTGATTAAATCATATTTAGAAAATAGAACACAGATAACTGAAGTTAGTCGCATTAATGTAGTAAATAAACAAGAAGAAGTATCACGGTCACGAGAACGTAAACTTGCATTCGGTGTACCACAGGGAAATGTTATGGGCCCTTTTATATTTATACTTTATGTTAATGACAGGTTGTTCAATGTAAAGGGGCAACATTGAACAACCTTTGACTATGTTTGCTGATGATAGCACCATAACGATCCCTTGTGAAAACCCAATTACATATGGGAATTACATAAATAATTCTATTGACTCTATAATCAAATGGCTAGATAAAAATAATTTGATTATCAATTTAAACAAAGTTAATGCATTTTAGACAAGTGCCGAACCTCCACATACCTACTTTATAAAAATGATGATATTGACGAAGTAGGCGGTACCAAATTTTTAGGACTACAAATAGATTACAGCCTAAATTGGAAAGCGCATATAGATTTACTGTTTAAACTCAAAACCACTGACAGCCATATTATAAGCAGTACAATATTCTGACACTCCCTTGTATTTATATTTTGGAAGTAGCTATGTTTGTAAAGCTCAATCCAAGTTGTTTCGAACGTATGGCTGATGTAGCTCCAAGAAATAGGCGTGACAACAGTTGTAGGTTATGTCAACTGAGGTGTCAAACCGCTTTGATGCGCAAGTGTTTATTGCATGGGCCCAATTATTTATAATAAATTACCAAGAGATTGGAAAGATTTAAATGCTTTGCTGTTTAAGAATAGACTACGTAAATTTTTGATAGGTAAAACGTACTACAGTGTGACTGAGTTCCTATCTGAGAAAAATATTAGTTGACTTTTCTAGTTTTTCGTTATATATTATGGAACTCTAATTTAATTGAATATTGACCAATTTAATGGCATATAATTTAATAATAATTGATCGAATGATAGATAATAATTCGATGTAAATAATATAATTATGATAATAATTTTATGTAAATATTTGCATGCTTAATGGCAAAATATGGCTGATCTTTGTACTTTACTAACACCTATTGATGTATCATCTGCTCATATTTGCAAAAATAAAATTATTCTATTCTATTCTAAAAAAAATATGAAATGTATGCCAAAAGATGGCTCTGACTGTGGACTTTCTGCAATATGAAGGTTCTACTTTTTAATAGTTATGGATATGAAATGTATGCCAAAAGATGATTCTGACTTACAAAATTATGAGTTATGATAAATGAGTGTATGCCAAACGATTTTCTGCGAAATTAAGTTTATGCTATCCGCAGTTATGCAAAATAATATTACCCGTTACGCGCTGTTAGAATGTAGGGAGCACTTTAAAGAATTAGACATTTTAACAGTACCAAGTTTATATAATTATATTAATAATCCTTAATCACTTTGCTAAGTATATTCATGAGTATAAATCACAAGAGGAATGTAATCTCGCTTGGTTTTTTTCTGTATTGCCATAAAAGTTGTCGTTTTTTTATACTGCACGCCTTGATGCCTCGTGTTACCCAATTAGCTTTTCGATGACTGTTAATGGTGATATATTTAAATGGAAAGCAAAGGTCATAAAATAACTTAAACAAATCAATGAAAATATTATAGGCTACATTTGGATCACAAGTTGTGTACATTTCCGAAAATGACAATTTCTCTGTATAAGATTTAAACTTACTAAGATAAGAGAAACCACAAGAAGAAAGGAATTTAAAAACAAAATGACACCAAATTTAAACATAGCTAAGCATTGTTCCAGATACCAAGCAGTGTAGTTATTTAATAGGTTACCAACTGATTTAAAATTATTAATTTATAGCTCTTACTCATTTAAAACTAAATTAAAAGCCTTCTTGTTAGGAAAATGTTTATGCTCAGTATCAGAATTAATGTCAAATGATAAAAATAGTCACTTGGAATAATGGCAGTAAGCAAGCTTATATTAAATGATCTGTTGACTTGAACACTATGCTCATCGCTACGACCTTTATAAAGTTGTACCTACCCTTCATATTTTGACATTGAATTTGACATTAAACCTGCTATTAATTTGTCATTGTATTTATTTGTTGACATATTTTAAATTAATTTACTCTTGGACAAAACATTTCACTTCAATTTTAATTAGGCTTTTAAATGTATTGTTTCTGCATGTGATAATTTTATTTAATATGTAATGCTCAACACAATGTTATTTGTTAATGAAATAAATGAAAAGTAAATTAAATTATAACGTATTAAGTAGTTCGAAATTTAAATATTTGTTTATTTGCGGCTAGTCTGTCCATCATTAAAAGTAAGTTGGAGTCTCATTTCCTCTGAAATGTATGGGACAAGCATTTTGCTATTTCTGTTTTAGGAATCTAACCTCAGTTGGTCCAGTAAAGTTGTCGGTAGTTGTGGTCCTAAGAAAAAACAGGATTGACTGACATCAAAAAAAGTTTTTGTGAATATTGCCCATTTTCTTGCTGACTGTAAACTTTTTTCAAAATCTGTGAATGAATATCAAAATGTCTTTAAAAGTTAAGGACAGTCGCCTAAGACCGTTTTCCTGCAGCTACAACGGTTAAGGTACCTACCCTTACTGCCCTGTCTCAAAAATCCACCCTGTGTATGTAGATATTTTACTTCATAAAGTTGAGTTATAGTTGTGTGTGTAGGATAGTGGATGCACATGCGCATTGTCTGGGTGTGCGTGATGGTGGCTCGGCTGATTGCTCCCAAGCTTGCACACATATCTACATATAAACAATGTGTGCATCAGACACACAATCAACAAACAAACCAACTTAAAGAGATAAAACTTTATGGTAGAAAGCAAATAAGTACTTTGTAACATCTTCACTTTCTGGATTTTGTAATGAGTTACTTGTTATAGTTGTGACGTGTGAAATAACTACTTGGGTAACAATGACCAAGGCTGCAACATGAAGATGACAATGATGGGCAAATAATATGAAGGAACTATGTGTGGGCTAGAGCACTGGAAATCTACTTCATAATATGCTTTAGGTAGACAGTTGAATCTATTATGTCAAAAACTGATGTGTAATATTTAATTGAGAGAGCCTATTCTAAACTATCATGAATCCTCTTAGACAAACAATTAACAAATTATTGTTTTGAGACTTTGATTCATCTTTAACAAAGGGTTAGGTACTTTGTTAAATTATAAACAATACCAAACAGTATTTTTTTGTCAAAATTGCAATAATTTACAAAAAGAGTTTAGCTAAGCAGTAATATTCCCAATGATCAAGCATTAACAAGACCTATTTTTCATTTGAAAATAAATCTCATTTTATTGTTTCATCTGGCCCCGGGTACCTCCTCAAGGAGGTGTACAATAGTACATATATCATTGGGGTGCACTGCTGGTGCAATCAATACCGCGCCCCCACCCGGCCAGAGCTAGGCCGCGGCGGCGCACTGCGTCCGGCCCGCCCTGCACCTCGCCATTGCAACTTATTACCTGTGATCTAAGTTCTAATATGATGCATCTCGCGGCTCGCTCGACTGCGCTCTCTGCCGCCAGCCGCTCGAGGGCGCTCTATGCGTGCGTACATACAAGGACACAAACCTTGACAAGGCGTGTCGCAGGATTTATCACCTTATTCGGACTTATCTTTGTTTATACCGACATGTTCAACTGATTATGATGGTGTTAATCTGTATAAAAGAAACGGGATAAGTACTGGGATATTCTTACCTGGTGGTGCGTATATCGCCAGAGAAATTTTTCGGCAGCATCGTAGCCGTTATCTTCGTCACCCGTTCGTCGAATATGTCATTGACAGGTATGGACCACTCCATGATGAACGAATAAATAACTTCACGAAATAAAGACCTCTAAATTACTGATTATAAAGTGGCCTATTTGAAAATCTTTAACACGGACACGGAAATTTAGCAACCATCAGCAAATGCGATGTTCTCGAGACTGAATTGAAGTTTTTATAGGTACTCTGTGATTGAAGGCTTACTTGACTTGACTTACTTGCTTGATGAAAGTAAAACCTGTATTGCCATGCGCGAAATAAAGCGGCAGCTGGCGGCAGCTCAATATTGACTTTCATGAGTTTGAATACAGGGTTTTTAGCCAAGCTTTTTGAATGAAAACAAAAAGTCGAAGCTAGAATTTTATCTAAATTGGTTTTTGTTTATTTAATTTTACTCCAGTTCTGTCATAAATCGTAGGAAGTGTATAGAGTGCCGATACAGCACTTTATTCCTATCGGATAAAGTGCCGCTATTTGCGGTTAATAGTGGCGATGGCGCTGCCTCAGCCCGGCTAAAGTGCTGTAAGTATTGCATTGTCACTGTCACTTATTATTTTATTTGATTGTTAAAAGGTTACTCGTAGTTCGCTGTAGCGATGTGACGAGACAGATTATTTTGGACTCGGAGTTACTCGAGTTGATATCGCTACTGACTCGAGTCGCAACTCGAGTTGACCCGACTCGGTGCCTGTTGCATACACGCAGGTATGTCTCGAGTCGACTCGAGTTATCCACTCAGTTCGGCATTGGCGAGGGGGCAAACAAAACACAACAAGTCACTAAATAACAAGGTAAGGTCAGGTCGCCAACTATAAAACAATAAAATGTTAAATATTAAGTCAAAATAAACATTGGTTAAATCGGTTTGTTACTGGCCATTCCCAACCCGACCGAGCCCGACCGACTAACACAACTTACGACGCAACTCGCATGCTATTGCTATTTCAGTCAACTCGCATCGAGTAGAGTGAGATTTGAATCATGTAATGTATCTATGCATCATCACGGCGCACGGTGCCGCGGTGGGCTGAAAATCAGCTTTTAGGGATTTCAATTTGCAAGTGCAAGATTTATTGCCGGATATCGCTTCTATTAGTTATATTCAAAAATGACACCCGAGTTAATTCTAGCTAGTATGTAAAAGTTAATTATCTCGTAAACAGCAAGGAAAACCGTAATATCCAGGCGAAAGCGTCAAGGTAACCCGCAAAATTCAAATTTTCAGGTAATTTACAGGTCAGTATCATGTTCTATGTTGATCTAAATATGATTCACGGCCATATCAAATGTTTAATTATATAATTATAATCATGAAAATGATCAATACAACTCTCTAAGTTCATGTAATCCCATTGAATGACTATTTCATGAAATCATGTCATTTGACAATTATGCTAACTTATGAAGTTGTATTGCTGATTATAATCATTATAATTATGTAAAGCTATATTTGTTACGGATGCGAATTATATTTTAATCAACATACAACCTGACACTGACCTGCAAAATGAAAAAACTCAAGAAAATTTGAACCTTGCGGGCTACCTTAGCGCATCCCCCATAAAGGTAATTAGTACTAATTATTTATGATTTTTTGACATATGTCATATAACGGTTATCGCTGCAATTTTTTTTTTTTAATCGTCACAATATTTTTATTTATTTTTACTGAAACGGTTCCTTTTAGTGTTTAAGTTGAGGAACACAGACTTTTAACAACACGTAACATAAAATAGCATCACCCCCCTATATTTCCGAAGGAGTAGTCAGAGGTTGGAGATGTAATTAATACATCCACACTTATGGTAAGATAATTTTGTATTTACAGATTTTTATTATAATATTAATTTTATTTCGGTAAAAGTAAGTACGGTTTATAAATGCCTATTCGTCTGAGACTTGATGGAGTGACCTGCAGGTGTACTTCGGTGACCCCTACTGGAACTCCTCGATGAGTAGAACTAGGTGTGCCGAGTTTGGGGTCGTTTTGTTAGTTATGATGAGATCTTACCTCCGGACTTGACGGAGTGACCTGAAGGTGTACTTCGGTGACTGCTACTGGAACTCCTCAACGAGTAGAACTATGTGTCCCGAGTTTGGGCTCGTTTTGTTACTTTTGATGAGACCTTACCTTCGGACTTGATGGAGGGACCTGAAGGTGTAATTCGGTGACTGCCACTGGTTCCTCGACTAGTAGAACTAGGTGTGCCGAGTTTGGGGTCGTTTTGTTAGTTATGATGAGATCTTACCTCCGGACTTGACGGAGTGACCTGAAGGTGTACTTTGGTGACTGCTACTGGAATTTCTCGACGAGTACAATTAGGTGTGCCGAGTTTGGGCTCGTTTTGGGTCTCATAATAACTAACAAAATTTTATTTCATTTTATTTCAACGTTTGTCTGATGCTGTCCCTAGGAATAGACGTGATAATTTCAAACTCTGTGTTCACGGCGCTAATCCGTAAGAGTATCTTTTGCATGGCTCCGACCATTCTTATTAAATTGCCCAAATTATGGAAAGCATTAAATATATCTGCTCTTAAAAGTAAATTGAAGAGTTTAAGTACTAACTGAAAGAGCATATTACAGTATAGCAAAGTTTATGAAAGAGGACAATTTTCTTCGCTTTTGAGATGACAATGTTGTATTTTTGACATGTTGTATCAAAAAAATATGCTTATTGAATTGTATACTTAATCTTTAATGAATAATGATGAAATGTAATTTTGATGAATATTATCACGGTTTATGCACCATCTCTTCCTACCAATTTGTACGCCACGATATGCAGTTGAAAATGTTAGAACTTTTCTGTATCCCATTATTATGCATGCAGTGTATCATACTGTTGGGCACGCCACAATTGTGGCGATAAGTCCCCTCTTTGAGGAGTGGCTAGAGAGGCGCCACGGCGTCCTCACCTTCCGCCTGACGCAGGTCCTCACCGGACATGGTTGTTTCGGGAGGTTCCTGTTCAGGATAAAGCGGGAGGAAACGCCCGGGTGTCACCACTGTGTGGATCGCCCGGAGGACACGGTGGAGCATACGGTGGAGGTCTGCCCAGCTTGGGCGGAGCACCGCCGTGTCCTCACGGAGGCGATCGGCGGCGGCGATTCTCGCGTCCGGCCCTGGTTCAGGCCATGGTCCGGAGCGAGAGTGCATGGGAGGCCGTCACCTCCTTCTGCGAAGCAGTAATGCTCGCGAAGGAGGAGGCGGAGCGCGCGAGGGAGAGGCAAAATGCGCCCCCTCGCGCCCCTAGTCGCCGCAGGAGACGCCCCGGGCGTCGGGAGTCGCGAGCCGACTTCCGGCCACCGTAGGCGCGGGCTTGCGGACGGTGAGCAATGGGTAGCTCGCCGTCCGATACGGACCAGGCCCGGGTCGACGGCGCGTTGTGTTCCACGCGCGCCTCAAAGAGATGTCAGCACCAACTGACGGGGTCCGGAAGGGCCAATGCCTGCCGGGGTTGCGGGTTTGTCTGAAAGGGATATCGCGACCTCGGCACACAGGCAACGGAAGGAACACGGGTGGGTTTTAGTCAGTAAAAGTCTGACACGCCCTCCCGCTCCACCCAGAGCGGGAGAAGTTATTTGATAATTTCCCATCAAAAAAAAAAAAAAAAAAAAAAGTGTATCATACTGTATGATACACTGCATGCAACAAATAAAATTTACTTACTTACTTACTTACTTAAGTACTTACTTAACAATTTTGCAAACGCGTTCATAAATACCTTTTAGATTAATTTTTGTCGTAGTTGGGTAATAACTTTTATTTTTATTAAATTATTTTGAGGTTATAATATACTTATATATATTTGGAATAAGATAATTAAGCCCTGTTGTGGCTTCTTATAATAGAGCACAGCTGCGAGTCTCTCCAACTTGTAATTTCACTGTCACAAAAATAAAAATGATTGTGCAAGAGTTCTGTTACAAATGTTCGACCATGAAGGTTTATAATGCACTATGTTCTAGAAGTGAGTAGTCTTCTTTAGTTGTTGCCTAGCAACTGTTATATTCTGTTCCGTCATGCTGCTGTGTTTTTCAGATGAAGTTAATTTTTGTTAGTTATAATAAAATGTAGGTATATAACTTTATTAAACCACTGTGTTACAATGATATCTTATTTTCATTGAAAGCAAGCTCAGCCAACAGGTTATGGGCCCAGGCGTGATCTGGTGTGATATCTGAGCGGAGAGAAGTATCTGATCTCAATTTTAAATATGGAACAAGCTGTTACAAAAGTTATTGAGAGATTGGCAGGTCAAGCTAATTATGGTACGTGGGCTTTTGCTATGGAAATGTTCCTGATTGACCTCGATCTGTGGGAGTGTGTGAGCGAGAAGTTCGTTGCAGACTCGGCGGAGGCTAAAAGGAAAGATGCCAAAGCTCGGAGTAAGATCTGCCTTATGTGCATGGAAAATATTTATCCCATGGTCATGAATCTCAAGACAGCGAGAGATACTTGGCAAGCGTTGCAAAAATCATATTATGCTGATGGCGGATTACTGCGACGGCTTTATCTGTTGCGGAAATTATTCAACGAATATCTCAATGACATCCAGACAACCAGCCAGTCATTACTTAGCATAAAGGCAGGTCTAGATGATGAATTTATTGGGATTATTATGTTGGCCGGTTTAGCCGATTTGTACAATCCTCTGGTGATGACGGTGGAGCATTCAGGTATGAAGATTACGACAGAGTCTGTGCAGGCAGCGTTGCTCAAAGAAAGCTTGAGGAAAACCAGCACACCGAACACAACTGAAGATAACACGGCTACGGCACTGATGTCAAAGTCCAAGAAGGGTGTTATATGCCATTTTTGTAAAAAGAAAGGGCATTATAAGTGGCAGTGCCAACGTCGTAAGACGGGAGACAACAGAGACACACCTTTAAATAAGAATAAAGACAGTAAGGAGACCTCGGGTCTAATGGCCGCTCTATCTATGGCGGTTGGTGAGGGCCATTGGGTCGTAGACTCCGGAGCTACATCACACATGACGTCTGACGTGCAAATTCTTGAAGATAGACAGTACATTGGTTCTAAGCTAGTGACGACCGCGAACAATGATAAAATTGTGTCTAGTGAACAAGGGGATGTGTATGTCATGGGGCGCTCTGTGAGGTTTGAGGATTTACTTATGCTTCCAGGTTTGACGACAAACTTGCTGTCGGTAAGTAAAATGTGTAATAAGGGTTGCACTGTTGTTTTCGATGAGACTTCTTGTAAGGTTTACCAAAAGGATTACAAAGTAAAAGTAATTGCAAAGCCAGTATTGACAGCACCACTGAAACAAGGGTTATATGTTTTAGATAAAGATGCAGCAATGGTTCTAACGTGTCCTCCAGAAGATTCTTCTCGCGACTGTTTTGATTTGTGGCACAGAAGACTAGGTCACCTGAGTGGAGCTCTGATGGTGAAGCTGAAAAGTTTGGCAGATGGTCTGACTTTTAAAGAGGTGAGCACCGAACCATGTGAAGGATGCTGTAAAGGGAAGGAGTGCGTCAAAATGTTTCCAAAAGGTAAAAGCAAGAGAGCAAAAGACTTTCTTGAACTCGTGCATTCGGATTTAGCGGGCCCTATGGAGGTGGAATCCTGGGGTGGTAATAGGTACTACTTGATTTTTGTGGATGACTTTAGCCGAAAAACATTTGGCTATTTATTAAAATCCAAGACCGAAGTTTTCGCTAAATTCATGGAATTCAAGGCACTAGTTGAAAACCGGACAGGAAAGAAGATAAAGAAATTTCGTAGCGATAATGGCACTGAGTATACCAACGCAGAATTTCAAGGATTCCTAAAGAAACATGGGATCCAACACCAGAGATCAGTACCTTACACTCCTCAACAGAATGGAGTGGCGGAACGAACAATACGCACAATAACTGAAAAGGCTAGATGTATGGTGCATGAGGCTGGTTTGGACAAGAGATTCTGGGGAGAAGCTGTTGGTTGTGCCGTGTACCTGAAGAACCGATCTCCAACAATGGCCCTCAAGGATAAAGTTCCAGAGGAGGTTTTTACAGGAGAGAGAGTCGATCTATCGAATCTGAAAATATTCGGATGTAGAGGTCAGGTTCTGGTAAAGGATCATAGTCGTAAAAACTTTGATCCAAAGACGGTTCAAATGATAATGACTGGGTATTCGACCAATTCGAAGGCGTACCGATTTATCAATTTGGAGGATGATCCAACGAGAATTATCATCGCTCGAGATGCTACATTCATGGAAAATGTTTCCGTGACTTCTAAAAGGAAACAAAAAGTCGCTGTTCCTGTTTCTAAGAAGGATGCTGTGGTCATAGAGTTACAGTATGACATTCCTGGAGTTAGTCGTTCCACTACTCAACCAGAGGTTCCAAGGATTGCTGGTCCTGTTGCAGTGGCGGTTCCGGTGGCTAGTTCAAATGTGAATGAAGAAGAATCTGGAAGTGTATCTAGTACAACGAGGGCTAGTTCACCGTCAAGATCGGATTCTGGAGAGAATTTTTACGACTCTGTCGATGTAGAGAATCCTACGATAGATGATTTGCAAAGTTCAGCTTCTGTCGACTTAGAGCGTCCTGTGGCAGAAGATTTGCAAAGTTCGAGACGTTACCCTGCTTGAAATAGGCTTCCGAAGCGGGAGAAAGACATGGTATATAATTTTCATGTGTCAGATGATCCTGATCCTATCTCAGTTAAAGATGCTATGGAGCGTTCTGACAAGAAGTTTTGGGTAGAAGCGATGAAGGATGAGTTCAATTCCTTGATGGTGAATGGAACCTGGGAATTGGTTGATCGACCATTAGACGCTAATGTTATCAAAACGAAATGGGTTTTCAAGTTGAAGGTCGGAGCTGATGGCAGCACCCAGCGCTATAAGGCCAGGCTGGTTGCTAAGGGTTATTCGCAAAAACCTGGTGAAGACTATTTTGAAACATTTGCACCGGTAGTCAAGATGTCGTCGATTCGTCTTCTACTAGCACTGGCTGTTGAGAAGAACCTGAGCGTTCATCATATTGATGTTACCACCGCTTTTCTCAATGGAGATCTGCATGAAGAAATTTATATGGAACAGCCGCAATCTTTTGTTCAAGAGGGGAGTGAAGGCAAGGTTTGCAAATTGAAGAAAGCCATTTATGGCCTCAAACAAGCTGCCAGGTGTTGGAACCAAAAGATTCATGAGAATATTATAAAGATGGGTTTTTCTCGGTCTAAATATGACCAGTGTGTCTACACGAAGAATTTTAAAGAAGTTTTCACTGTCATAGCTCTGTACGTGGATGATTTTTATATATTCACAAATAAAGCTGTAAAAGCCAGGACGGTGACACATCAGATTGGAAGATCCTTCAAAATAAAGGATTTGGGTGAGGCAAGAGAATGTCTTGGAGTTCGGATCGAGAGGAAGAGTGTATGTAGGTGAAATTCACTTGTCTCAAAAGAAATACATTTCAAAAATATTGGAGAAATATGGAATGTTGGACTGCAAATCCGTTAGTACACCGGTTGAAGTGAATCTTCGCCTGAAATCTGGTGAAAAGAACGACAACACGCGGTAACAAGAAATTATCGGTTCACTAATGTACCTGGCATGTTGCACAAGACCTGATATATCGTATGCAGTTACGATGCTAAGTCAATTTAATAACTGCAATAATTCTACTCACATGGCGGCACTGAAACGAGTGCTTAGGTATCTAAAGGGGACAGCGGAACTATCGCTGTGTTACAAAAAATGTAATAAGCCTTTGGTTGCCTATGCAGATGCAGATTGGGGAAATGGGCCTGATGGGAAATCTTTCTCTGGTTATACCCTAGTTTTCGGTGGTGCTGCGGTGTCTTGGCAGTCTATAAAACAGCGTTGTGTTGCGTTAAGTACTGCTGAAGCTGAGTACATCGCAATCTGTGAGGTCGCTAAGGAAGTGATATCAGTAAATGGTTTTGCCAAAGGGCCCACTATTATTTATATGTGATTTTGTTGTATCTTAGCCACGCCTTCCTGATAATATCCCGATGGACATGTAGAGGGTGGTTCTGTCAGGTTTATGACGGCCAGTATGGCATAACCATAATGCCTGTCGCTTTATCTTTTCTATTTTTTGGTAAACATCTTAATAATAGACTAATTGGGCATAAAAAGGCGAAAAAACAAAAGGAAGAAAATGTCGTTCCTCCAAGATACGGTAAAAGCATCTATATTCGATGAATCCGGACCGGTTTCCAGGGAATCTAAGATTCACATTTTTCATTAATTTCAAATTCAATTTTAAAGCAAAAGTCAATTCTTCCAATCAGAGCGCCGAACGCGGTCGATGCGTAAAATCGAGATGGTTGAACAAAATTCACACTAGACCCTCAGGTTCAACAAACTGAGTCACAATGTACTGGAATGTGGAGGTACTCATTTCCCACTTTATGTCAGGATTGGCTGTACCTATGTGATTTTTCACCTGCTTCATTATTATCCCTCGATTATATGTAAGAAGCAAATAGTCAAATTTGTCTATCTTCACACCATGTGAGTACTGAATACCTCCCATTTGCTTGTTATATGATATTATGGTAGTCTTAATATCAACATGTAACAATATGTATATTTTTTATTAATATTGTTTAAACAAACATTTTTAAGGCTAAAAATATGTTGAGTAGTTCTAGATACCTACTTAAAATTTTTCACCCTCTTTCCAGAACCCGTGAAACATATTATCATTACAAACAGTCCCCCCCCACCTCTTGGCAAATCTGTAAATGTTTCCTAATCATATTTTGAGTATGCTATACTTTTGTGTAAACTATTGATATTATCAGCCCACTGCAGTAGGTCTAGTTTAATATCTGGGTGATTGATAATCGTTTTTGTCTTTACTTTAAAGTAAACCATTATATAAATATAATGGTTTACTTTAAAGTAACATAAATGGTTATAAGGTATATTTAATGTTCTAATAGTTTTGTGTAAAGCCAAACATATGTATGTACTTGCCAGGCATGTGGCAGTCAATGTTCCTATTAACTGAGCAAGGTCTCCAATACTACAACACTGTTTTTTCAAATATTTTTCAATGGATCTTTGTTTTACAAAACCTTAAAACTGACAGGCCTGTGATGGCCTAATTATACTATTTTCACAATTTATAACAAATCTGGAATTTTTGGGAAATAGCAATTGTTTCAATAACATCTTTCAAACATGTTTATAATCAGAAGCAATGCACAAGAGGTCATCAAAGAAGTATTGTACTGATTTGTGACCTATAGATTATTAAATTATGTAACCACTACTCTCATAATCTTAGAGAACACATAAGGTGCGGGACACAAGACATATGGGAATGTAATTAATTCGTATAATTATATCATACTGAAGCCATCAATACTTCTTGTAAGCTGGATTAATATTTACCAATAAATAGAACTCTTTCAAATCAATCAATTCTCCTGAAGGAATTAGAATTACTGCAGTTTTGTGATATTCCATTTTAAAATGGCATGTATCTTAGAATAAATATTTTGCTACCTTTCAGTTTTTGACACAAAACAATTTAGATATGAATTGGTTTTCACATGGTGTGCAAGGAGAAACCACACCTGATGCCAGAAAATTAATAATGGCTGTATGCATCATAATATTAATAATGGCTGTATGCATCATAATATTAATAATGGCTGTACGCATCATAATATCAGGATCATTTAAAGTATCATTTTATAATGACTTTTAGATTGTGACTGATCAGCTGTATCAGTAAAAGGTCTTGAGTTACCGTTGACATGTTTCAATATTGAAACATTGTCATAGATGCTTAGCCAACAAGGTAAAAAATGATTTAATCTTCTAGCATGACTAACCTCTAGTATCGAGCACCAGTCTTGTCCTGTGGTAGCTTTTGGCTTTCTCACAATGTAATGTCTACTAATTTTACCTTTGATAGCTAGGTACTTCTTGCTGAGCAAATTAAATGTAACTACAACAAAAATTACAGCATACACGGAAACAGGGCCATTGTGTCATCGCAATATCGTCAACTAACCTCATTTGTTTTACTGGATACAGACAAAGACGAAGTCGAAAGGGTTATTTTGGGGCTGAAAGAAGTCTGTGCGGTTGGATGGGACGGTATCTCAAATAGTGTGTTAAGGAATTTCAGACACATTTTTGTTCCGCCGTTAACTCATATTTTTCAAATTTGCCTTTCTGAAGGCATTTTTCCCGACTATCTGAAAAAAGCTTTAGTCGTCCCAGTGCATAAAGCAGGTGACAAAAAAGTACCTACAAATTACCGACCCATTTCAATACTTTCATCTACATAAAATACTAGAAAAAATAATTAACAATAGGTTAATGAAGTACTTAGAGTCTAAAACCATCCTTTCGGATAATCAATTTGGTTTTAGACCAAAATTATCCACAACTGATGCTGTGCAAGATATGACCGATTATATATCTCAAGAACTAGACAAAGGTAATCATTCTATTGGTATTTTTCTTGACATAGCAAAAGCTTTTGATACCGTGTCTGTTCCTATTTTATTGAACAAGCTCGAGAAAATAGGTATACGAGGTAAGCAGCTTAAGATTTTTGCAGACTATTTATACAACCGCTGTCAATGTGTGAAGATTGGTAATTTTACTAGCTCAGAACTAAAAAATACTTCTTTTGGAGTCCCGCAAGGAAGTATATTAGGACCAACCTTATTTCTTATTTATATAAATGACCTCTGCAGTCTCAATCTAAATTCGGGGAAAATTATATCTTATGCTGATAATACCGTACTCCTATTCTCCGCAAATACAGTACATGAAGTTTGGTTATGTGCACAGCAAGGTTTCAATATAGTTAATAGATGGTTACAACATAACTTACTGACATTAAATGCTGACAAAACTAAATACATACGCTTTTCTTTACGCAACTCAAAGACATCTATGATCATTCCAGATATTCATGCGCATGTATGTAACACAGTTGCAAACTTTAAATGCAATTGCCCAACTATCCTTAATACGAAAACTATAAAATATCTTGGAGTAATTATTGACGCTACTCTTACATTTAAAAATCACGTTGAACTATTATGCAGTAGAGTCCGTAAGTTGATGTTCATATTCAAGAAAATTAGGCCTTTTGCTGACTCTAAGGTGATAAAACAGGTATATTATGCTTTGTGTCAATCGATAATTACATATTGTATTACTTCATGGGGAGGAGCGGCTAAAACAATTTTACTACCACTGGAGCGCGCGCAAAGAGCTGTTCTGAAAGTATCCACATTCCGGCCTATCCTGTTCCCGACCCAAGTTTTATATAAATCTTGCAATGTTCTGACAGTGCGGCAGTTATTCATTATGAATACTTTAATAAAACAGCACTCTAAATTGCCGTACGGTAGAGTTGTCACTGATAAAAGACGTAAAGACATCTGTATGGATAATTATAGATTAAGGCATTCGTTTATGTATAGATTTTTTATATTCTTAGGCCCATTTTTGATGTTGTGCTCCGCAGCAGAACCACTTTGACTATATTATATAAAAATTACAGGATAAAAGGTAGATAATGTCTATATTTTTGTAGCTTAATATCAAAAATTGTATATTGTTAGTTTCTTGGAAAATATCAATTCAAAGTGGTCATGCTACAGAGCATACTCTCCAGCAGAACCACTTTAAAATAACGGTTATTTCACGTTGATTATGCACAAGTCATAATATAAACAAATGTATATTTATTGTATATCGAGGTAACATCTACAATTGTAGATAAATAATACTTACTGATTTTTAGTAATATGTAAATGTTTTATCGGAATGCGCCTGCCATGAATTTCTTAGCAAATATCAAGATTAATACATACATACATACATAATATATATACAACATTAGTTTTAGTATACGCAAAACCCGAAAAGGGGTCATTGTACTCATCATTTTGAACAATTTTTTCTATGGGACCAACCTTGAAATCGCGAAAAAAAAATCAGCTGTTCCATACATTTTGTCGATTTAAGTGAACACAAATGTATTGAACAGCTGATTTTTTTTTCGCGATTTCAATCTTGATATTTGCTAAGAAATTCATGGCAGGCGCATTCCGATAAAACATTTACATATTACTAAAAATCAGTAAGTATTTATCTACAATTGTAGATGTTACCTCGATATACAATAAATATACATTTGTTTATATTATGACTTGTGCATAATCAACGTGAAATAACCGTTATTTTAAAGTGGTTCTGCTGGAGAGTATGCTCTGTAGCATGACCACTTTGAATTGATATTTTCCAAGAAACTAACAATATACAATTTTTGATATTAAGCTACAAAAATATAGGCATTATCTACATTTTATCCTGTAATTTTTATATAATATAGTCAAAGTGGTTCTGCTGCGGAGCACAACATCATTTTTGTATAATAAAGTAAACGCAATTTTGTCTATGTCTGCATTAAAAACGGTACAATGCAAAAATGTTATTTCAACTTGGTTACAAAATTTGTCTTATGATGACACAGAAAAGTTACTGGTTGTTTTAAGTTAAATATTATTTTTAATTAAGTACTGTCCTATCATTAGTCTGTTAAGTTACTCACTATTTATGTCTACCATCAATTTTAGAAAATTTTAATGTAATTTTGCACTTATGACACCTGAGATACAGGTTTATCCTAGTTCAGGTCGAACCATTATTATATACCTACCATTTTACTATAAGGCTTAATATTGTAAATATGCATTATTTAATTAAATAAATAAACATAAACTTCCAGATGGGAGGTCTACTATGCAAAGCTATGAGGTCTTTACTTCATTATTAGTAAAGAAACAAAAAAGTCTTAATTTGAAACAAATAACGGTCCGTAAATTATAGGAATCGGCTTTCAGTGTTAGCTCATTTGACTCACGCCCCACGTGCGTCGAAGGAGGCGGCTCCGCTCGCTTAATAGCTCTTTATATGAAAATACCGTAAATACACTATGGGTACCTACTTTGCACGCAGCGACATGCATGTCATTTCGTCAAAACAACCGAAAAAGTACTAAGTACTACTGTTTGTTTTTATTATGACTTCGAAGCAACAAGCAAAATTAAACAATGCATTTCCTTTTGATAATGTGCAATGTATTTTCTACTTTAAAATTTTGACAATAAAGGCGGATATCGTATGATAAGTTCACAATGGTGCCGATTCTCTTGTACACCGAACTAAACTATCACCAAAATTCCTTACCTTTGGCTATGAGAATCTTAGAGCTATTCTACAAATAAAATTCTCTAAATAAAAAATAATTTTGACACAACTAAAATCGAATTTGATAATCGGCTTGTTTGGATTGTGACTTGCTGCGGACAGCGGAACCCCGCAGGCTCCGCACTATCCCCTCTCTTCGTTCGTGTTTGGTCTTGATTTAAAAAACCTAGTAAGGTGCATCGACCATTTAAAAACCTAGCAAGTCTCAGAGACTTACTAGGTTTTGAAATCGTTAAAGTGACTTACTAGGTTTTGAAGTGGTCACAAGGCAGTGAATTGTGCTACTAGGTATCGATGCTTATATATATCTGCTTAAAAGTGAGTTATAAACGCTGGAGTTTTTTATTTGGGATTTACTAGGTTAACAAGATTATGCAATAAAACGATTTTTGTAAAAAGTATCCCTTACTAGGGTTTGAAATACGACAGCCGTATTGTTAGGACGAACTTAAAGTATATTGGACAAACGAAGGAAGCGTTTCGAAATATTCCGAAGCGAGCCGAAAGAGCCGTTCGGTCGGCGACTCGCTCGGTGAGACGTCTGCTGATACTGACTGAAGGATTCACTGAGGATAAGGACTCGTGTAGATGGCACCGCAATCGCGACGACACCGCTTCGCGTACCTAACCATCTAAATTGTAGACTGTGCGCTGAAGCGCCGAATCATAGAGCATATCAGTTCCGTTATATCTGAAATTGAATTATTATTAATTAGAAAAAAGTAGGCCCACATTAACTAATTATAATTAATTGTATTATCATTATCAAATGTACCGCAAATAAACGTATTTTCTTTCTTTCTTTCTTTCAAATTTAATTTAATTTAACAATTTAATTTTATAGTTGCATACCTTGAACGACTTTTGTTATACGCCGACATCCACCTGCGTGGTTTCTTTTTGTTTACTTTGTTTTTATTAGAGCACATGATTATTGCTAAAAAATACCACAAGAGCCGCAGCTGCAGCGATACGTTCTCTTTTACTATGCATTTTGCAATGACAAAATGGCTTCGAATCTAAAGGCCCACACTGACCGACACGCACCGTCGGAAAAGGCTTGGTGTGGGAAGTGTATGTGGTCATCGGCCGTGTGGGCTGGTGCGCGTGCGTCCGCAATATCCCGCACCGTGGGAATACCCTTGGTGCGCGGTGCGTGGTCGTGTGCCGTGCGGGCTGGTGCGCGTGCGTGCGCAATATCGCGCACCGTCGGACCTCGCCTTAAGGAAACCTACAAATTCATTGATAAATTCCGCGCATTTAGTAGGGTGCGTATGATTTGAATTTAGATATTTTTAATCGTTTTTTTTTTTTTTTTTTTTTTTTCTATTTTTAATGTTCTGGTATGAAAAGTTCACTTCATATGCTTGGTATTTTTCGATACTTCAATTTCATTCTAGATTATTGAAAAAATTAAAAAAAAAATCAATTTCTATTTTACCCTTATATTATACCTACCCTATTTTTTTTGAGACAGTAAAAAAAGTCATGCTGTATATAGTTATAGACTCATAATATTATAATTCTGGTAAATAAAAAACAGGACCAGTGTCCAGGACCTGATGATGGAACCGGAAGCTGTCATAGCAACTCAAATAAGATAGCACACCGATAGTTTATAACTAACAAAAAGTAATTGTACTAGGCTTTCATGAATAAGATGCGCGCCCTCGCGCCCCTAGTCGCCGCAGGAGACGCCCGGGCGTCAGGAGTCGCGAGCCGACTTCCAGACTCCGTTGGCGCGGGATTGCGGACGGTAAGCAATGGGTAGCTCGCCGTCTGATAGGGACCAGGCCCGGGTCGACGGCGCGTTGTGTTCCACGCGTGCCTCAAAGAGATGTCAGCACCAACTGACGGGGTCCGGAAGGGCCAATGCCTGCCAGGGTTGCGAGTTTGTGCGAAAGGGATATCGCGACCCCGGCGCGACACAGGCAACGGAAGCAACACGGGTGGGTTTTAGTCAGTAAAAGTCTGACGCATCCTCACGCTCCGCCCAGAGCGGGAGACATTATTTGACAATTCCCCACACTCAAAAAAAAAACATCCACGCGGGCGAAGACGCTGGCAAAAGCTAGTATTAAATAAATTCGGCACACTAGAACTTTTAACTCTGACTGGACTTTAACGTGTACTCAGTTATTAGCCATTTGTTATCTTGTGTTATTGACACCATAATGATTAGTAATAGTACTAATAATAAGGTGGTGAGCCTGAATAAATGTAGCTCAAATGCTATAAATATTTATACAAGTTGTACGAAGGAGGCTCCATGTACCTCACTCACTATGAGCTCACTGGCTTGTGATGACATTGAAGTCTTGGGGTCAACTCCAGATTTAAACTAGTTTGTAAGACAACAGAAGGTACCAGTAAGAATGTTCTTATAACTAATAACAACAAGGTGTCTTCCGGCTCTAAAATAAGTTATTACCAAAAAGGAGATCAGCAGAATGCCTTGAAATTATTTCATCAAAATATTCAAGGTATTTCTTCAAAATTATTAGAAATTGAAATGTTTTTAGAAAAAACTAAGTTTGACATTGTTTGTTTTACTGAACATTGGTTAAAGGATTACGAAATGCTAATTAATTATGAGAACTATAGTATGGGCAGTTGTTTCAACCGTAAATCTATGCTGCGTGGAGGTTCATTAATCCTGATAAAAAATTGTTTAAAATCTAAGCAACGTAATGACATAGTTGGTTTATCAGTTGAACATTGCATCGAACTGTCCTGTGTTGAGCTGGATAAGCATGTTGTAGTGTGCGTGTACAGACCCCCGAATTATCAGAACTTTTCTTTATTTGAGTCAGTAATGGAAGATGTCCTAGCGAAACTTGCATCCAGTAACAAAGCCGCAATTATTTGTGGTGATTTTAATATTAATATTCTGGAAAATAATTTAAATAGCAGTAGATTACTAAGCCTTTTTAAATCTTTCAATTTATCAAGTATTTTTACAGAACCGACTAGAATAACTCCAAGTTCGGCTACGTGTATCGATAATGTCTTCTGCGATTGTGATTATTTAGCTAAAGCCATTGTAAATTTTTTGCCGTCTGATCATAGTGCACAAACGGTAACTTTTAAGTTTAAAACACCTTTGCAGAAAGTGCAAATACAATTTAGACCAATAACAACTGGCAAATTAAATAGATTCAATAGTACCCTAAATAATAAATTAAACGTTCTGGGACATAATATGGACAATGCAAATCAATTATATGAGGATTTCTTTTCATTAGTGAACACTGAATTCAATAAAACTTTTGAAAAGAAAACAAAAAATATTTGCCCTAATTTTATATTTAGTGACTGGGCAACTAGAGGTATTAGGGTAAGTAGGGAAAGACTGTTCGAGCTGTATGGCCTTAAGCCTTACATTAAAACTGAAACTTTCAACAAGTATGTTGCTACATATTCCAAAATTTTTAGAAATACCTGCAAGATAGCTAAAGCCCTGTACATTAGCAACAAGATCAAATCAGCAGAGAATAAAATAAAAACAGTTTGGAAAGTTATAAATAATGAAACGAATAGGAAAAAAATACGAAGTAAAAACGCTGAGTATACATTGGAGACTTCACGTGGTGCCATTAGCTCTAACTTAGAAGTAGCTCAAGAATTTGTACGTTTCTTTACTGATATTCCATCTAAAACGACGGAAGCTTTAAATTCTTCACCCGATGTTTCAATTGATTTATTAAGAGCGAACGTTCCAGGCTGCCCGGTTGAATTTCAATTTATACATATAAACCCTATGATAGTTATAAAAGCTTTTCGGCAAATTAAAATCAAATTGACCGAAGATCTATGGGGATTATCTATCAAAGTTTGTACATCCATAATCGAAACTATAGCACCATATTTGGCTTTAATATTTAATTTGTGTGTGGACCAAGGAGTCTTCCCGGATTTAATGAAATGCAGTAAGGTAATACCACTTTTTAAATCTGGGGACAGTAAAGACACCAACAATTATAGACCAGTTTCCGTGCTGCCGGTATTCAGCAAGGTGTTCGAAAAAGTAATGCTCAATCAAATGCTTAATCATTTTAACACCAACCAAATCTTGCACGATCAGCAATATGGTTTCACCAAAGGACGTTGTACGACTGACGCCGGTGTGACCTTATTAAAACGCATATTTACAGCGTGGGAGCAGGCCCAAGATGCCATAGGAATTTTTTGTGACCTCTCCAAGGCATTTGACTGCGTAAATCATGAAACTTTACTCTTGAAACTTGAGCATTACGGATTAGGTAAACTTGCGCTCAGTTTAGTAAATTCTTATTTAAATGATAGACAGCAGCAAGTTCAAATTAATGGGGTCAATTCACTCGGTCTAAAAGTAAAAATGGGTGTTCCACAAGGCTCGATTTTGGGTCCTTTCCTCTTTTTAGTATATATTAATGATTTACCCCATTTATTAAAAAACCAATCACAAATGGTGTTATTTGCTGACGATACTTCCCTAATTTTTAAGATAAATAGACGTGCATCAAATTTTGACGACGTAAATAACGCCCTACTGCAGGTCCATAATTGGTTCACTGCTAATAATTTAGTATTAAATGGGAAAAAAACTAAATGCATAAGATTTGCTTTACCGAATGTTAAAAGTAGTAATTGTGATATAGTATTGAATAAGGAGAAACTAGAATTCGTAGATAAAACCGTGTTCCTGGGGATTACGCTCGACTCCAGGCTACAATGGGGTCCTCATTTAACATCTCTTGCAGGACGGCTAAGTTCAGCAGCATATGCTGTAAGAAAAATCCGTCAATTTACTGATGTAGATACTGCGAGGCTAGTCTATTTCAGTTACTTTCATAGTATTATGTCTTACGGTATTTTACTATGGGGACGAGCTGCGGACATCGACTCTATTTTTATTCTGCAAAAAAGAGCCATCAGAGCAATATATGGCCTCCGCAGGTGCGATTCTCTTAGGGAACTGTTTAAAAATATTAACATCATGACGGTACCTTGTCAATATATCTATGAAAACATCATGTACGTAAGGAAAAATCTTAATCTTTTCAGTAAAAGAGGTGAAAGACACAATTATAGTACTAGAAATAGGGACCAATTAGTTCAACCTGGTTTCAGACTGGCTAAAGTAGACTCATCATTCATGGGGTACTGTTTAAAATGTTACAATAAAATACCTCCCCACATACTCGAACTAAATGAAACAAAATTTAAATCTTGTATTAAACGCACACTATGCTGCCAAGCATATTATAAATTGGGGGATTACATCGCTGACAAAAATGCTTGGCTCAACGCTGGTCCAGCTCCACAAGGGCGCATAAACTAGTTGATTAGCATTGAAAATAATGTTGCGAGCTGCTGAAGATTGCAAAAAAATATCTTTGCATTGTATAAATTCAATCTCTTAGTATTGTATAATTGCATAGCACATGTGTGAGCACTGTGACCATTACCATTTACTGGGTAAGTCTTTCATTGACTTGAATGAGCCCTGGCGGCTGAGAGTATGTCATGCTCACTCAAATGTCTCGCTGGTGGTGGCGTGTGTGTTGGATCATTAGGTTCCCTACAAAATGGTTGAGCTGAATGGTGCTGATCCATGCGTCATGTTCGTGAACGGGCGCCGTCAGTAGGGACTGGTCATCTCTTAGCTTCCATGGCTTATTTTAATGTATTTTAATTTTTGAATTTGTTTATTATCTTTTCATTGCGGACGCTTTTAACGTGCACGTCTTTCTACATTGTTCTCACATGTATAATTTAAACATGAATGATGTAACCATTATTTTGTAAGAATATTTTGATTTAAAAGAGTGTCCGTGGAGTTTCTTGCCCGTTCTTCTCCATAGGTACCTACTACGCTTTGGAATGGGCAACTAGCTTCATCTTTCTGACTGACCGACCCCTTGACAATTCAAAAGTGCCTGTAATTGGTTTATTTGAAATAAATGCTTTGAGTTTGAGTTTGAGTTTGAGTTTATATTTACAAATATAACATTATAGGGTAGGTAGGGTAGGGTAGGTAGGGTAGGTAGGGTGGGTAGGGTAGGTAGGGTCTACGGTGCACCTACCTGCCTACCCTACATGGTAGGCAGGTAGGTGCGCCGTAGATAAGTATTTAGTGCTACTCGAGCGTAGCCGGGGCGGGCAGCTAGTTAGACAATAAAACGCGTCTCGATCACGTGACACCATTTAATGCAACTATCAGATTACAACATAAGGAAAACGTGATAGATATAAATCGAAACATCAAAGGTACCTTAGCAAGTAAAAATAGAACAGTGCGCGATCGAAACTGAAGCGCTCGCGAGGACTTCTCATGTGACAGCTGTACAAGGCGCGGCTCCTCTTCAGGGTAACCGGGCTCATTGGCTGCTCACCGAAGGGGTTTATTTATAATGTAAGTGCCAACATGTACGTAGCACGCTGATGATACGTGAAGTGGACGTAGGAGCTGTACCAAGCGAAGGCTTCAGTCGCAGTCTAGCTCACGCACGTTCAGTCGGGAAATTAAGGGATATTTACAATCAAATACTATTTAGGTACCTATACGGTCCTCAAGCTTGTCATACAAGTCTGTAGGTACATATTATATGATTCAGTAATGGGCTTCCTTGATTATTGTTCCGTCTGTTGACTTGATCATTCTAACAGAGGATGTGCAGTGACAGCGCGCGAAATTCAAATTTTCTTACGTTTTTTGCAATTTGCAGGTCAGTGTCAGGTTGTATCTTGATCAAAATATAATTCGCGACCATGAAAAATATGTATTTACAGAATTATAGTCATTAATACATTTATTCTATATGTTAAATTTGTTCTTAAATGTCATGATTTCATGAAAAAGTCATTTAATGAAACAAATCTAACTTAGAGAGATGTATAATTTATTTGAATTTCGCGGGCTATCACTGCGGGTCCACCTGGAGCAAGAGCCCTGATAATCGTTACACACCAAGCTGGATTACGACACATTCATTGTTTCTGCTAGTACGGTCAACCGCACGCCTTGCTACGAAATGATAAGGGCCTTTTCCTCATGATGCGGATTGGAGTCCACTTGCGTGTCTGGCCCATATGCGCGCCGCCCGCGTCTCATCTCCGCGTGCGTGACTCGCCCATATGCGCGCCGCCCGCGCCTCATCTGCGCGTGCGTGACTCGCCCATATGCGCGCCGCCCGCGTCTCATCTCCGCGTGCGTGACTCGCCCATATGCGCGCCGCCCGCGCCTCATCTGCGCGTGCGTGACTCGCCCATATGCGCGCCGCCCGCGTCTCATCTCCGCGTGCGTGACTCGCCCATATGCGCGCCGCCCGCGCCTCATCTGCGCGTGCGTGACTCGCCCATATGCGCGCCGCCCGCGTCTCATCTCCGCGTGCGTGACTCGCCCATATGCGCGCCGCCCGCGTCTCATCGTTTGGCACAAACTTTTCCTAACATGCATGCCAAAACCACGCGACACGCGGGGGTGTATCACATGGGTTAGCTCTCGCATGCGGGTAAGGCACGCATGCGGGCGCAAATCCGAGTGACAGGACAAAAGCCCTGAAGACGCTATAAATCAAAGTCAAATTGCTGCAATGGACGTGCGATGACTGTGCCTATCACTAAATTCCGAGAGTCCTCTAGTTTAGTGCCGTTACAAAATATCATTAATTACAAAGAACAGAGCTCATTCTACTTTCATTGCACGTTATGAAGAACAGTTTGTTGGTTATTTGACATTCAGTGCCGAATCGTTTTTTCACTTAAATGTGGATACATTACGATCCTGTAGTTAATTTGCGTACTACGTACCTAGATGTTAAGACTATATGACACTATATGAGTTTAATATCATCAGTATGAACACAACAAACTCTGCACAATTAAAGTAGAATGTTACAGTTAAATAATGATCAATTAACACTATTACGTCGCGTAGGCAAGTATCTAAAACAAGGCGGTCACAATATACAACAACTAGTAAACGTTCACTAAATAATATCGGTTATCATTAAATGTCAGTGGTTGTTAGTCAACGAGCAGTCGTGACAGTCGTGACTGTTCACGGTTGAGGCATAGTATAAATAAGTAATAGTATTATATCTCGAGAGTAACCTTGAAATAATGACCTACGGCCCACAGTGGATTGTCCCCACAGAAGAGGATGGACGTAGGCAGCGTCAAGTAATTATTACCATGGACGTGTAGTTGACTGTACCTGCCTGCTTCCGCAAAAAAGTAATATACATGCACACTGATAATGTACGTACATATATACCTACTGCCGTTGCCTTTGAAGACAGTTTGAAGATTTGTTAGAATCTTGCAGATCCTTAGAAAACAAAGGAATTTCAAAACTTTCCCTTAGGTACATTTTTCATACAAGAGAAAATAATATCATTGTACCTAGGTACAAAATAATCATAAAGATCTAATATTATTTTGTTAAAAATAATTACAAAATATAATTATTATAGTAACCATAACATTAATTAAAATTATTAAATCTATTGAACAATGGCTGATCTTTATCAGCTTATTCATATTATACGCGTAGCGACATAAATACCTGCCGTAAATTACGCGACGGAAATTCTGCGAATTTAAATAACAATACAAATTACACGACGGTATTTCGGCCTGATCTGTTTTAGGTTATTAAAAACCTTTTATTTGGATCTAAGCACGCTATGTCCAACGATTAATTGGACGTAGTTAAACAAAAAGGATCCAACCCACACAGAGCTAGTTTTGAGATATTCAAGTTTTAAGATCAGATCGTGTTATGTGATCGTATGACCTGCCATACATACGGGTTGGTAATGTATTGTCATAATGACATGATGCGTTGGGATTGTTTTTGTGATATTAAAGTTTTGACTACAAAGAGTGTTTTGGTATACATAACTCATTTTCGCCCATAGTGTCGTTTGGATCCTTTCTGCTTAACTACGTCCAATTGTCAGCAGCTGTGTCGCTACACTAGGCTGGCGCACAAGTAACCACTCGGCAGAAACAGTCCACTTGATCTTATCACGATCCTTTACGAGGACACGGTAAAGGTCGTCACACACTTTGAAAATAAAATAAAATATACATTACCTTCGACATATTGCTCACCGTACAATTTAATGAACCACCAGTGAAGATAATATATTATAATATTTTACCTTAAAGCTTAATAATGAATTCCGGCCGTTTAGCAGGTGCTAATCAAGATAGGTATGTTGACTTGGTTATTTGCTTTGGACTGGTTCTTCCACTACACACTTTGTTAATGTAAACAAAAACTAAGCTTGTCTGTCAAGCCGTCGCCGTCAGAATGGTGCCACATTCGCACGTTTTAGAGTTTTGAATATCTTCTCTTCGATATAAGTATTCGATACTTCTTTGGTCTCTCGTAGGACCGCCAAAGTCTTTGGCTTATTCACAACAGACTCGTGTCTGCGAAAGACGCCATTAAACCTGAAAAGTAGTCATTGACCTCATCATTATGAACAACTTCTAATAAGGGACTGGATCCAGGTCGGCCGAAGCCAGGAAAACCTGCTCAGGTGGAAATTCTTAGATGACTCCACTCTGGAGTTTAGAATATTGTGTTCAGCGTGTACTGTTTTTGCAAGTTACAGGAGTGGAGGACGCTACTAAAAGAGCCAAACTCGTTGCCCCATGCTGAGCCGACTAATAAGCATTTTTCATAATCAGTAAAGAGTCGTATGATTACTTATGCCCCACCCTGTATAAGTAAGAAACATAGGATTGTTGTATATCGTGACGTTTGTTCGCTTGACATTAGGCCTTTAGCAACCGACGTGGTGTTCGTCGGCGCCTCACCGACTAAAACATAAGTAAATAAGCGAAACTAAGTCTCGTCAAGTCGGAAATATTATAATTATAGTATATGTATATCGTATATGCTAATGGAAACGACGTCAAAATGTCTTAAACAGTAGTAGGTATACAAAGCGAAGAACACATGGATCGTGAGACGACTCAGCCACGGCGTGCAGCCGGTGCGTGCGCCCTGCGAATCTGGCGCCGCAAACTGCTCGAGAACGATTCCGACCAATAGAGAACTAGGTATGCGCTAGGGCAGCGGTTCTCAAACATTTTAAGCGAAGGATCCCTTTTGGAAAACTAAATATTTGACGGAGCCTTAAAATAATCAAAACCTGGTTTTATGTGTATTCTTCATTAATAATCATAATAATTAAGGGTAATTGAAATTAACGTCTAATTCTCTCCAATCAAAACTCTCTTCGATCAAGTCTGACATCAAACAATTGATGGAAAGTAAAAATCTATTTCATACCCCTCGTATAGAGTTGAAGTCGCTAGGTTCGGCATCCGCTGTATAGAGTTGAAGTCGCTAGGTTCGGCATCCGCTATATTGCGCTCTTTTGTTTTTATTGCTGCATATATTATGTTGAGTTGAGAATCCTTTTCGCAGTTTGTACCTCCGCTCTTAGTTCAAATAGCCTTGTTAAAGTGTTACCCCGAGATGACCATTTCACTCATGATGATCATTTCTGTATGGGGCAGTAGTATTTTATGCTTACTGCCATAATCTTCACACAATATTGAAAACAATCGGGATTGCAGTGAACAAGATTTGACGAAATTCATTATTTTTACCGCTTCGTCAAGAACTAATTTTAGATTTAGCGGCATTTGCTTAATTGCATGTCTATGCAGGATATTCGTGACTAGCTGCGCCCCGCGGTTTTACCCGGAGAAGTCTCGATATCGTGGGAATACCGGGATAAAAAGTATCCTAGGCCATGGTCTACCCTTGTGCGAAATTTAATCGAAATCGGTTCAGCCGTTTTAGCGTGAAAGTGTAAAAACAAACAATCAAACCAAAAACAAAACCACTTTCGCATTTAAAATATTAATTATATATATAATTAATAAATTAATATGAATAAATAAGTTAGGATAGTTAGTTTTAGGATACTGAACTGAACTGAACTTAGAGCGGAGTTACAAACTATGCCGAACAGGATTCTCAACTCAACCTGCGCAGCAATAAAAACAAAATACCGCAATAGACTGGATGCCGAACCTGACATGCGACTTCATGCAACTCTCTTCTATCAATTTATCTATTTAACCCTTATGTAAGTTATTTCATTTGGACCAGTATTTTTGCAGAGCCCCTTATAGGCGAAGCACACTTTGAGTACGGCTGCGCTAAGATAATAACATTTGAACATTTGCGGCCACGTAACGCCACATCTTAAAGCTTCCTGACACGCCGGAGAGTATTCTGTAGCCACTTGGGATGTACGCGGGTTGCCTGCAGCCACCGGTGCGGCGTGGGGCGCGGCGACAGACGACTGCCGACAGGGGCTGTTGTACCTTACTGGTTTGGTGACTTAGTAAAGTTTTCCATACGACTAACACCGGCTGACCCAATCAACACAAACAGAAACATATTCGAGAAGAATTTAAGTTACATTATTGTTAACATTATGAAGAATTTGAAGAGTTACAATAAAAGCCATATCAAGATGTGTCTAACGAGCGATGGGATCTCTATTCAGTAGCGAACCGCCGCCCGCACAGTCGTGGTGCTCGCTACTACTGTCAAGTAAAGGTAGACTCTGATAATACTAATTAATACAGCAAGATTACACACGCGTTAATACTTAACTTGTATAGACTTGGACGAGAAGCTGATGCCGAGCACGCGGCTTGACGAAGTGCAATAGGTACGACCGCGGCGCGCGGCGACTGTACTTGTGCGAGCGACTGAACGCGATGACACGACGACGGGCACTACGCGCTGTGGAGAGGACCCAGACACGTGTCGTATTAAGTAAGTACAATAGAAGACTTAAATCAACACTTCATAATGTATGACTAAATATTACGCGTTTGGTCACATATTTGGTTACGTTACATTACAACGCTTTTTAAGAATTGTATCAAATTATAGACGAAATATACTAACCTAATAGAAAATAATTAATTAATCCATGCATTCTACTTAGGTACTTATAACTTAATACAACAATGTGTTAAGAATGTACCTATTTAGTTAATGTAGGTACCTACTTGTTTGCGACAGATAGCGGCTCGCATGCGATGGATCGCAGCGCAGGTCGTATCAGGGGGCCTACTCCCTAAGCGAAATCCGTAGTTTCGGCCGTCATTACGGGCGCTTCGCTCTCCTTCTGACTTACGGTATGTCTTTAAGTGCGACTGAGAACGAAGCGCCCGTAACGACGACGGCTGGCTTAGGGAGTAGGCCCCCTGCCGTGTCGAGTGTGATATATCACGGATCGCGGGTTGCATCTGACGGATCGCGTGTGACAGATCGCTGGTCGAGTGTTGGCTTTATTGGCAAACGATTGAGACGTCGATCACGATTGGCACATTTTATTTAATCAATAATAAAGTTAATAAATAGCATTAAATAGGTATACGACATCAAAAATACCTATAATTTTGTCCTACTCAAATTTAAAACACCAAAAGGATTATTAGGGTTTCGAATAGTTAGCCCAAAACACTGGATCACAAATGGGTATATAGAAAAAAATCTATGGTAAATATTTTCATCATCATCATTCATATGTTATTATTATATATATAAGGTAAATATTTTATAAGTTTTAAAATACTCTAAATGTAGGTAAGTAGGTATATTACATAATAAACATTGCGTCTTATTAGACTCGGAAGAAAATTATCATTTGGCAATTTGCAATAATCTTAAATAATTAAGTAAGTACTTTATTAAATAATTTCTTTTCGTAACATCACAGTAAATAAGGATAAAGCATCTGCGACAATATTATATTTGGTACTTAGAGCTAACACCGAGGGTTAAGCACAAGAGGCGATGAAAGGACCGGGGCGCAACGCCCGGCGCCCGCGCCGCACTGTCGCGTCGCCACGCCCGCGACCCTCACCGCTTGTTTATGTCCCGCGCCTAAACATGCACATACGGGGGATATGCCAGAAGAAGTTAGTCTTTACTCATTTATTTGACACTGGCAAGTTATGCACTATCGTATAGGGACTAGTTATAACAAGCGCCCGAGACACGCGCACAGTACGCTGCGTTTCGGGCTCCCGTGGAGCGCGCGCCGGGCGCGCGTTTTAGGCTCGTCAAACCCAACTCGATTTCCACATTTTGTTGTGACTTTGAACCCTCAACATGCTCAGTATAACTGGGTTTCTTTTAAATTTTTACTGATGCAGAGAAATAGACAAGGAAAAATTGTAAAAAAGGAATTTGCGTCCACGCGTTGAGGGCGCGCTAAGGGCGCCGGGAGAGGTGCCCTTTGACGGCAACCCTTGTTATAATTCACACAGAAAGTTTTTATTCATTCGACATAGAAATATATAAAATTTTATTGAGCACCCAAAACGCAGCGTACACGCAAGCGCCTCGGGCGCTTGTTATGTCTAGGGCCATAGGCTGCCCGGCTGATTGTTTATTGATTTACTTAATTTGAAAATAGAATACTCATAATTTTTTATTTTATTAGTATGAGCATTATTTTGTCAATGGATGTCAGTCGACGTGATTTTCGCGCTATGATTTATTATGACTATTTTAAAAAGGTTTACAGCTTCAAGAATGTTTTGAACTATTGTCACGAGCAACAGTATTTAATTGGTGTGTTGAGTTTAAAAGAGGACGGGGGTGTCACGAAAATGAAGGGAAGACAGGTCGGCTGCCAACCGCGATCTCACAAGAAAACGTTCGTGCAGTCGAAAAACTTATACGCGAAAACCGACGAATTACCTATTTTATGTAAAGCTCAGCTGTTTTTGTTGTTTTTTTTTCGGCTCCTGAAATACAGGTACTCTAACCTAGCTCCCTGGAGCCAGGGTAACCTGTTTATGGCAATAAAGAATTTATTTATTTTTATTTATTTAGCTGGAGCGAGATCTGAATTGGAGACTGGAATTTGATCAGCAGCAATGCAAACCATAATTCACGACCACTTGTCTCTCTGTATGTGTTGTTCGGCATGGGTGCCGCACAAACTTACCGATGAGCAGAAAGACCGTCGGGTGAATTGGTGCCTATTCATGATACATAAACTCGACGCCGGCGAGAAATAAACATGTATGATATACTGACTGGCGACGAAACATGGTTATAATAACTTTGATCCCGAAACAAAGCGACAGTCGACTAGGGTAGGGAGTAGCGTGCTTTGAAGATGAGCCAACTCCAACGAAATGTCGCCGTGCACGAAACAAAGCGACAGTCGACTAGGGTAGGGAGTAGCGTGCTTTGAAGATGAGCCAACTCCAACGAAATGTCGCCGTGCACGAAACAAAGCGACAGTCGACTAGGGTAGGGAGTAGCGTGCTTTGAAGATGAGCCAACTCCAACGAAATGTCGCCGTGCACGAAACAAAGCGACAGTCGACTAGGGTAGGGAGTAGCGTGCTTTGAAGATGAGCCAACTCCAACGAAATGTCGCCGTGCACGAAACAAAGCGACAGTCGACTAGGGTAGGGAGTAGCGTGCTTTGAAGATGAGCCAACTCCAACGAAATGTCGCCGTGCACGAAACAAAGCGACAGTCGACTAGGGTAGGGAGTAGCGTGCTTTGAAGATGAGCCAACTCCAACGAAATGTCGCCGTGCACGAAACAAAGCGACAGTCGACTAGGGTAGGGAGTAGCGTGCTTTGAAGATGAGCCAACTCCAACGAAATGTCGCCGTGCACGAAACAAAGCGACAGTCGACTAGGGTAGGGAGTAGCGTGCTTTGAAGATGAGCCAACTCGAACGAAATGTCGCCGTGCACGAAACAAAGCGACAGTCGACTAGGGTAGGGAGTAGCGTGCTTTGAAGATGAGCCAACTCTAACGAAATGTCGCCGTGCACGAAACAAAGCGACAGTCGACTAGGGTAGGGAGTAGCGTGCTTTGAAGATGAGCCAACTCGAACGAAATGTCGCCGTGCACGAAACAAAGCGACAGTCGACTAGGGTAGGGAGTAGCGTGCTTTGAAGATGAGCCAACTCCAACGAAATGTCGCCGTGCACGAAACAAAGCGACAGTCGACTAGGGTAGGGAGTAGCGTGCTTTGAAGATGAGCCAACTCGAACGAAATGTCGCCGTGCACGAAACAAAGCGCCAGTCGACCAGGGTAGGGAGTAGCGTGCTTTGAAGATGAGCCAACTCCAACGAAATGTCGCCGTGCACGAAACAAAGCGACAGTCGACTAGGGTAGGGAGTAGCGTGCTTTGAAGATGAGCCAACTCGAACGAAATGTCGCCGTGCACGAAACAAAGCGACAGTCGACTAGGGTAGGGAGTAGCGTGCTTTGAAGATGAGCCAACTCCAACGAAATGTCGCCGTGCACGAAACAAAGCGACAGTCGACTAGGGTAGGGAGTAGCGTGCTTTGAAGATGAGCCAACTCCAACGAAATGTCGCCGTGCACGAAACAAAGGAACAAACGGTTTCCTCGTTTGTCTGCAAAACGGGTTTTATTAGTACTGTAGTGTTCGAGCAGTGATACCCAAAGTGGTCTATATCGAGCCCCAGGGGTCTACGATGATGAATTTGCTAAAATTCAATATTAGGTAAGCAGGGGCCTACCCAAAACCGAAAAACATGCCAAGTGGTCGACAACACAAAAAAGTTTGGGGACCTTTATGCTAGAGAATCAAAGAACGGTAAACTCGAAATGTTATGACAGTTTGTGGTCCAACTGACAGTCATATCAGCTTGGTGTGTCAAGCGACCGTGTAGTCAGGAATCTGCGACCTTCTCTGGCACCGAGGCAATGCGGCGTCGCACACATCTGCCGGTAACATAGATATCTGTTATTTATATTTTCTAAGGCCAGAACACTCGAGTTTTTAACTCAAAAAACGTGTCGATCCACCCTCGATATCTATAGATATTCCCTGACCTAGCGCCTTGGGATTTTTACCTGTTTCCAAATATTAAATAAAAACCAAAGCGGAATTGGTTTGAAAGCAAAGTAGATGCAATGGCTGCCTATAGTTTCGAGATTTATGAGGTGTCTAAAGAAAAGTAGTCAGAGGATTTTTCCAATTGATTCAGACGTATGGAAAAGTACGTGCTTAGGGTGAATATTTCGAAAAGATCGATACTTGTAATAAATGTATTTTAAAGAATAAATTTTATATTTTTTGAGTATCTCATTTCTTTTGGCATGGCCCTCGTAATAAGTAAGTAAGTACGTACGCCTGGTTCAGTTTGCGTCAAATAACTTTGCCGCTCTGAAGTAGGCTACAAATGACAGCGCAGTAGTCAATCTTACTTATAAAACGGTCGCGCGCATGCGAAGCCTAGCTTCAGTGCGGCAAACTGTACCTACTACGAAATGTGCACAAAAGACGCGAGACCACAGATATAGATAGATATATCTAGATAACGCAAGCACCGACTTCACATGCCCGGCTTAAGAGCGTTCATCTAAAAAGTTGGCAACGTTGCAAATAGCTGTCAAATATTTACCTGTTTTGATTAATTTGGCAATATTACTGTATGGAAATAAAAAAATCCAAATACTTTTTTTACATTTAGAACGAAATATTCGGTGTTACGATATTAATTACTGCATTTCATAATCACTAGTTAGCCATTATTTTGTATTTCCATACAGTAATATCGCCAACTTAATAAAAACAGCGAAATATTTGACAGCTATTTGCGACGTTGCCCATTTCATAAGCATAAAAAGCTTAGCGTGGCTCAATTTACGCCTGTCCACCGCGCTAGTCGGATATCAGTCATAAAATAGAAAATGCCTATATTAGTAATACTTTACAGCTTCCAGCTAGAGCGGTTGATGTGAGGTTATGTGTTAACAGGTGACGAACATCGAAACAAGTGATACCATCGTATATCGCTTCAGTTTCGTAGTACAGGCGCTTTTATCATTTGTAGGCAAAAATGGCACGCTTGGTTTTCATACAGATCGTGATACTTGCGTTAGCTAGGTAGGTATATTTGTATCTGTGCGCGAGACCTACGTACCGGAGAGAGGCGCGCACTCGCGCAGGGGAGACAAACTTAACACTAGACGCGCTGCGTGCGATACTTTCTGCGAAGTCATTTGTTCTTAGCTTATTAAACTGTGTAGAGGCGACTACACCTTCATATTGATATGTATACAAATAAATGAGAGCCCTAGTGTTTCTTGCGCGTAACCGCGCAGACAACGTAATTGCTATCGAAGAAGATGCATTAGACATTATAATTAAACTAAAATATACAGTTCCTAAAAGTTTTATTAAAATGTAGTTGTTTTAAGTTTGGACCCGAGCTTGGTCGGATTTGAGTCAGTGGGCACACGGAGGGAGAGGGTGGGGTAATTGCGTAACACACATAAAATGGAAATTAAGCCCAATGCCTTTCATTTTGACAGTTCAGTTCAGCCACGTTCATTGCATTATTTACGTTGTCGAGCAGACGAATTTGTCGAACTTTTTTTTAAGCAAAGGATCAACAACCCGCGCAACTGTTATTGAAGGTGTGTTACGCAACTAGACTGCGGGTCGCGCAGAGACGTCTCGCGCGCGGCTTGTCTGCAAGCGCGAGGGAGCCGCTCTGATCAACTAGACTGCGGGTCGCGCAGAGACGTCTCGCGCGCGGCTTGTCTGCAAGCGCGAGGGAGCCGCTCTGATCAACTAGACTGCGGGTCGCGCAGAGACGTCTCGCGCGCGGCTTGTCTGCAAGCGCGAGGGAGCCGCTCTGATCAAGCAAACTACACACATGCATGTAAGCAGATTGACACGGATGCGCTTTTTCCTACACCACGGTGCACCGTCCTACTAAACAACTGTCATTCCGCTTAAGAATCCGATCTTGAAACACTCAGTACGCAGCCTTTACCGATGCGTTCGAAAGGGCCGACAATTTGCAACTGACGAGATCCCAACTCTTGTACGAAAGCGTTACTAGCTTCATATTACTTACAACCACTCGGATACGCAACCTCTACCGTGATAATCCTTATGAACTAACGAAGCAACTGACGAGATCCATCGCTGTCGACAGCAGGTGCAGCTGATACTCAATACGCAGCTATTACCAAAGCGTTCGAAACGGGCCAACACTGCAACTGACTACTACCATCTCTGTCGACGGTGCACCGCTTACGGACTGACTATTACAATAAACTTGTGCCTCAAACTGTTCTATAACTATTAGTCCAATATGGTAAAACAGCAATCGTATACATTAATATAATTATTTGGCTACTATTTTTGGTTGTGATGCGACAATTACCCGTAACACAGTCACCTCGCCCCTCACATTCAAACAGCTGACACTCGCGGCCTATCAATCGAGCACTCATTCTGTAGACGCTGAGTGAGACTCAGACGCCGAGCAGAAGAACATACAACACGAGCTAATCCGAGCACACCTGAGCGCGCCCGAGAACACCCGAGCAGGCAGATCACATCACTGGAGGCGAGGCGACAGGAGTGCAGCTGTCCCTGACTAAACCTCACGGTAAGTATTTCATCTAAAATACCAGAGTCCTGTATCCAGAACGTAAACAAGTAGTACATAAAAGTACTTGTATTACGCTAGTAAAAACACACATTAAAACCTAACATACATAAATATAAATACTTAATCAGTTCAAATACATTGAGATTAATAGTTCCTACGGCTGTGTCTGCCGACAAAATGCCTTGGGACTTCCGAGCCTTTATTACACCATGCTTATATATGAAAATTTTAAAGGTTACACCCCATGAGGTTACAAACTTTAAGTCTTAACCTCCAAAAAGCACCAAATGTTGATTGGAAAATGTAATCGTCTAACCGCACGATACGTTTTGACTGTAGCTCTCCGTCCGCCGAAAGGAACACAGTGTTTTAAAGCTTCAAGTGTCCAAGACGTCGGGCGGCATCGGACGACACCGGACTGCGCCGAGCAGCACCGGGCGGCGCCGGGCGGACTGCTCGCTCTCACACAATACTATCACGTCTTACCTCACTATGAGTTACTATAAGCTCGTTATTTGATTAAGGTTACATTGTAGTGGTAAGTGGGGGTGTCACATTATGCAGGATCTATGAAAACAGTGGAATACATTGTAGTGTTGCTGATCTACGTAGGGGGCGGTCGGGAGCGCGTCTAGTCTCGAGACGACAACGCGTGCCTGCTCACACATGCGCATACAGCGCATGTGTCCCTGGGTACAACACTTTTATCAACATTTAAATTAGATGACAGTTCAGGTCAGTCTATTGAAACAAGTTATACTTCTACAGAATCAGATTGACTGTTTCAGAAAGATTAATGGTAACAACGATAAAGCCGTAACTCGGCAGAAAACTTGACAAATACCTTTCATATATTCCAACATGCCTATAACTGTGTACACAACCGCAATCCTTAACTATGTAAATACTTAAGTCTACCTCACTCTGCGTGGGACACACAGAGCGGTGAGCAGGGTCACAACCTTGGGAACCGCGTCCGGTGCGCCGCATTCATACAATAATATCAATAAATTCGTAAGCGCTAGTTCGGGTCGCGCCCGGGCGACGGTCCTCGAGTGCTGTGGATGTTTACGAGTCTGGTAACTCTTAGGGTGCGTTTCCACTGAAGCGGAGACGTACGGAGCTGAGCGCAGACGTGCAGGAATCGTCCAATCACAGACGAGACGAGAGACGCGATGAAGATTTCAACCATTGTGATTGCACGTCTCCGCTCAGCTTCGCTCGTCTCCGCTTCAGTGGAAACGCACCCTTAGACGTGTGTCCGAGAGCGCATGTCAGATTATCATTTGTTGTGTTAATGCCAAAGTGTTGGCCATGTCAGTGGTGACGTGTGTTATGAAGAGGGCCGGGTCCGCCCTTCAGTCTTATGGTGGGGTTCTGTTCCGGGAACACGTCGTCATAGGGAGCATGGCCATCACAATGGTCGTTGAGGCGCTCCGCCACTGTTCAAAGACTAGGCCGTTCAAGCGAAATATTTCACTGTGAGGTTGTCACATTTCATCGATGGTTTGAATCGTCGAATGTGTGTCATAATGAAAAAGTCATCACCAATAATCTATGTTTAGATACTCGTTTCAACAATACAGATATATTCGTCAGCGGATTATATCGAATATAAAGATGGAATGAAGAAGAAGCAGAGCAGCGATACGCCGAGAGAGGAGAGCTGGCAGGGGGTTATGACTGATGAAAGCAAAATAAAGAAAAATTGGAAATTATTGGAGGCCTATACCCGTCGAAGACTCCCTTAGTTATAGAAAAATGATTAAAGAGTTATATTTAAATTATTATTTTAAAAAGATGGTATGCCTCTAATTTTACAATGGTAACTTACTAACAATAGACGTCACCGGCTGGCAGTCTTTGTAAAGTCGGACTAGCGTCGAAATATCTTGGAACTCAACCACAGTTCAACTGGATGTTTCAAGTTATTGTGATACTGCTTCATCATACCATAACATTGATTTAAACAAACCCATCGAAATTAAAGTAGGATTGGCCATAGAGACAACAGAGCCTGCTCAAATACCATTATGTTGACAATGAAACCAACTCGTTATCGATATGAGATTACTGCCGGGACTGTGTCCATTTATATTTACAAATGAAGTCATGACGCTGTACTTATTTGCCGTCGATAAATATAAAAGCATTACAAAACCAGCACGTAAGTACAGGTAACGGCGTTCACCAACACAGCACCGGCAGGTCTCCATGCGGCGCAGGGCGGCCCGTCGGTCCGGGGCTCACATCCGTGCGGCTCGTCAGGGGTCTAGCCGGCGAGCGACTCTTCGTGCGCGGCTGAAGTGTGCGAGCTGCAGTCGTACATCGCGGTCATCGGGTTCTCTATGACGTTGACCACTGCCGAGCTGAGCTTGGTCTGCTTGCGGCGGAAGAGGAAGTCGGCGAGGCTGGCGGCGCGGCGTGGGCCGGTGCCTTCCAGCAAAGTCTCGATCTCGCCGCTGCTGCGTGACTCAACCACGCCGTGCTTGACGTCGCTCAGCGAGAAGTTCTTCTTCGTCTCGCTGATGTGGAAGGTCTGGTCAAAGTCGGTGGAGTACGCCTTGGAGTTGACGAGCGAGGAGAGCGTGGGCATGCCGGTCTGGTCGGCTAGTGACAGCGGGCGCTCCAGCCGGCGCCGCACGCGTGCTCGCACGGCCTCCGCGATGCTCTCGCGGGATGACGCACCGCCGTTCGGCAGCTTTGGGCTTACTGAGCCGTTGGTCTCTGGAAAATGATTTTCATTCATTATTCTTATATAGTAGCTGCTGCCTGCGGCTTCGCCCGTGTGGACCCTAATTCTTTTTATAAAATTAAAGTAGCCTGCCAGTGAAAGTCCCGTCAAAATCGATCTAGCCGTTTCAGAGATTAACCGGAACAAACAGACAGACAGACAACAATGTTAGAATAGAATAGGTTTTTATTTGCTTAGAATGTAGGTACATAAAAATAAGTTGTTAAATTGTATAATAGGATCCGAGTACATTCTTCCCAGCTAACGCACTAGGAAGTGGTGAAGGGTGGGCGTTTTGGAGGACTGTCTTATGTAATTTTGACGTTCGAAAAGTGCTGATTCTCAGCCTAGTTTGAACAAATTATTTTTGAATTTGAATTTTAGAATTCTACCTTATAGCATGCAATTGTAATTATAATACAAAGTAAAAATATTACAAAAAATTATCACTTTAGAAATCCTGCACAGAATAATAACATTTATCGACAAGTAATTCTGTGAAACGTTTTTTAAATTTTTGCAACGGTACGTTTTTAATTTGGTCAGGTATTTTATTAAAGATTACAGGAGCCTTACAAATCACATTTCTTTTTAATAATACGCCCGTGCATAATAGATCCTAGTATTGAGATCTCATAGCTATACTTCGTTTTCTAGTTACTATTGCTAATTCAAGGATATATAGGCATGGAAGGTTAATAATTTATGAGGCTTAAATATAGGTACGCAACTGTCTCTTACTCTAAGACCAAATATAGCTCACTGGCAGCGCTTTTGCGCACTTTGAAAATGCTTTCTCGTTCACTACAGTGACCCCAATATCTTAAGATGGAAATTACTAGACCATGGTAAGCCACTAATATTGTCGGTAAATTTACTTTTTTTGATAGATTATGCCAATTTTTAATAAAAGTAATGTGTAAGCAATCAAGCAAAACATGTTTTAGGTTTCTGTGTCATTAGACATTTTTTTTACAGACATTTAAAGCTCAGAAAAAATTAAAAAATTGTACAATACGTCTTTTAAACCTTATTAAAAAAAAAAAAATTTGGTAAGACTTCGTCTAAGACAACCATGGCTTAAATGGTTCTAAATTGTCTATACTATCTTCACCTTAAAGCTTTGCACCCATCTTCCAATCACCCTGTATATCTTTGCTTATCTATATATATTATATAAAAATGAATCCCCATTTCCCTTGGTAACGCCATCACGCGTGAACGGCTGGACCGATTTCACTAATTTTTTTTTGTTGTGTTCGTTATTGCCAGGAAAAGAATCTGATGTAAGAGAAAATTAAGAAAATTGCGCAGAAAAATGGAAAATTTCACAAAACTTAACGACTATTTTATCTTTGCGCGTTGGACAGTTAACGCGTTTGATGAATGTGAATAAGTAGGGTAGGTAGGGTAGTTAGGGTAGGTAGGGTAGGTAGGGTAGGTAGGGTAGGTAGGGTAGGTAGGGTAGGTAGGGTAGGTAGGGTAGGTAGGGTAGGTAGGGTAGGTAGGGTAGGTAGGGTAGGTAGGGTAGGTAGGGTAGGTAGGGTAGGTAGGGTAGGTAGGGTAGGTAGGGTAGGTAGGGTAGGTAGGGTAGGTAGGGTAGGTAGGGTAACAATCTTAATACGCGATCCAATTAATTTGAAACTTGCTAATTAACTTAAACTCAAGCATTTATTTCAATTAAACCATTTACCATTTAAATATTGTAACAAAATAAAAATAATTGTCGTTAGAAGTTTTTCAAAACTTACGAGTATACTAATTTGGGGTGGAATGGCCTTAAGGAATAGGTTATAGATAGATGGTGAACAGAGTCTGGTGACAGAGTAGGAAAGAGAAATGAGGAAATGTTTGTCGGGGGTTTATTACATTTTTATTTAGATTTTGACTACAATAATTAAATATTCACATAAAGAACGATGAGAGATGAGAATACGGAATCTTACGGAATGACATTTAATGACAAACAGAATTATATATTCGTCGCTTTATTCTTCAGATATATGTTTACTAAGTAGTCCCTTTATCCTACAGGCAACATCGCACGATTTCAGAGAGTCATTCGCTATTTTATTCGCCCTGTGAACCACAAGATGGTCCACCAACCCATTCATGTGAAGAAGCCCAACCTTGCATGATATACCAGACCTCGTGGAAGATGCGGCTGCTCCGCCAGCTGAGACAACCCCAGAAGCAAAGAACAATGGCAGGTCTCCATACTAAGAATTGTCTGGGATCAAATTGAAGCTTCCCGTAATAAAAAATATGTTAAAAGATTTGGCATTAGCTCCAGAATCTATAAATGAGACTATTTTCATTTGGGAAAGCCGGAAAAAAAAGATTTCGGTGTTTGAATTTTTAGGTTATAAATTAACGTCAAACAACAATTATCTATAAAACATCGCAGATTGAAATTAAATCATAAAGAAATGGATAATGTGGTGTGGTCTAAGTGAGGATAAGAGTATTTACGGATAAACAAAATGAGAAAAACCCAGATAAATTCTAACCTTCGGTGTAGAGTAGTACTCAATTGTATCTTTACGAAAACTGGGCGCGTATTTTAAAAAAAATGCACTTGCCTGTGCAAACACTAAAACTGAGGGTTATAATACCTAATGTTAGGGCAAATAAAAAACATTTTGTTAAACATATTTATTTTATTCCTCACCCTTTTTTTTTTTTTTTTTTGTGGGTGGGAAATTATCAAATAACTTCTCCCGCTCTGGGCGGAGCGGGAGGGCGTGTCAGACTTTTACTGACTAAAACCCACCCGTGTTCCTTCCGTTGCCTGTGTGCCGGGGTCGCGATGGGATTTCAGACAAACCCGCAACCCCGGCAGTTATTCCTCATCCTCATCTCGTATTATTATCTCATTAACAAAAACCTGCTGGTGCTGAGATAATTATGTTCTTGATGTCTGGCCCATCCTAGATACCACACCAAGGTCATAGTGAGTGCGCAGCAGCCTACAGTGCGCCGGCCAACTAAAGAACTACAGCAATATTCAACTGCCAGGAATATTATTTTCAATTAAAATGTACACATAATATTGTTTCCGTGATATGTGTCTGGACTTTATTTTACCTCTTATAAGGGTCTTTTGTCCACTACCTCCTCTAAGGTTATAATAATTTTGATTGATAATTTCGCCCCTATTCACCTGTATTCTGTATCCGCCATTATGATTGTTCCGGGTTTACAACAAAAATCCAATTCACTGGGCACAATCGGAGCACAGTAAGATTAGCTTAAGGTCACGCAAAAGCAATATCGGAGTCCTAAGGGCATGCACTAGTCACACAGTAGGCAGGCAGTATCAATCAGTGCATAAACAGTCCAGGTCGGGTAAAAATAAATAGAAAGCCAAATATAAACACAAAACACAACCGAGAGGAAAAACGCGTAAGGATTCTGTAGCGTCTTGACAGACAACCACAGACAACATGTCACTGTCAAAGACAAAAGAAGTGCTGCATGTTTCGATTCGCTTTTCTTAAGAATTGATATAACACTGAAACGATCCTGTGATATTTTGATTAATTATTAATTGGATCTAAAAGTAGAAGCATTTCTGCATAGATTAAAGACAAATAGGGCATTTCAATAATTATGTTAAAAACAAAACCAACTCTACATGGAGCGATCGATCGGTCGATTATATCGATCATTCGATAAATTGCAATCATACTATTTGTACTCGCACCACTATTTTAATGGTAACATTTCGAATGTACCTAATTCGAACATCATTTGATAAGCTTTTAAAAACATAAAATAACTCCGGCCTTTACGAGAAGGATTGAATAATTGAAAAATCGTAGAAAATTAATTAAATTTGATTCATATATATGAAATCCATGGACGCCAAAAAAAAGTCCAGACCAAATTCTGCCATTGTTCTTTAGATCCGGAGCTATTGTCTGCGTTGGGGTCTTCTACGTCTTGAACGCCAGACTTTGGGGAAGATGTCCATGAGAGCTTAGCCAGTCTATGGATAGAAGAAAGAGCATCTTATACCCGAAAATTGCAAATTATTGCAAGCTCTGAAGTTGAACGCGGAGATTTCAGCCGCCGTATCAGACATAGTCAGAGGACGAGACAAGAAATTGGTCGGTTTTCAACAACAGTTAGGAAATGGTACCGCAGCAATAAACAAAGCAATGGATTCCTTGCTCAAAACGAATAATAAAGTTCTGGCCTTAAAACATTTAAGCGATGGTTGTCGCTTGTTATCTGATTTGCACCATTGTTTGACTAAAGACAGAATAAAATTAATTACCCCGAGTCTGGAAAAGAACCTTCTTCACGTCATTCAAGACTCGGAACGTGACGATACCCTATATGGTAACTCGTTGTCCGAAAAAATTTAAGCCAGTAAGGCCATTGAAAAGCAAGGAACTCAGATAAGAAAAACAATGGCAAATCAGAAAAATATTATTGCTCATCAGTCGGTCACTCATCCTGCCCCTCAGGGAAACTGGTCAGGACTTCCTCGTTACCCGTCGGACAGGGGGGGCGGGGAGGTCAGAGGAGACCACCAGTGACGCCACGTCGGTCATATCCATCGCACTCTCTAGCGCAAGCGAAGAGCTCCTACGCATCGAAGAACCGTGCGTCACAACAGAAATAACAAAGGTACATGCAGGTAGAATACCGTTCTTCCTCAGGTTTCACATAACTAATAACGCAGTTGTGTTATCATGGATAGAACATGTGTTTACAATTCCCTTTTGTACTCCAGTGACTCAGCCTATCGTACCAGTTTGTAATTTTACTTCCGATGAAACTCGAGATATGCATGTGGCTATTAATAAATTATTAGAACTCAGGGCTATAACAAGTTGTATCCCAACTCATGACCAGTACTGTACATATAAATTTTTATTTTATTTTAAATACACATTTTAAAATGGAGGATTATAGGACGGCAGCTAAACTAATCCCTCGATATGGATTATTAGCAACAATTGACCTCAAAGAGGCCTACTTATAAGTTCCTAAGTATATCTGAATCCGATCGAAAATTTTACTTACGATTTAATTTTCAGGCCCCTTATTCTAAGAATTTATGTACATACCAGTTCACTGCAATGCCGTACGGCCTATCTGTGGCACCAAGAGTGTTCACAAAAATCATGAAGGAAGTTATAGCCTACCTTAGAAAACAGGGACACAAATCAGTAATTTATAGGTAATAATTACGAGGAATGTACGCGAAACCCTAAAACTTCTAGAATGTTTAGATTTCATAGTTAATTATGATAAAAGTTCATTAAAACCATGTAAAATATGTAAATTTCTAGGATTCGTATATAATAATAATTATGAACATAAGATCAATATTCCCGAAAGTGTTCTAGAAGACCTTAAATGGTGGCGTAATCATATTTTCACAGCCATGTGTCCTATTTACTTATTCGCGGCAGACCACGTAGGAGATGGCGGGACGAGCAGGATAGGTTCCGTGAAAACTGGAAGGAGGACGCACAGGTTCGCGAAAGATGGAAGAAGTGGAGGGAGGCCTTTGCCCAGGAGTGGGACAGAGTAGGCTAACAAAAAAAAAAAAAAATGTGTCCTATTAGAAATCCAAGTTATAGTAAAGAAATATATTCAGACGCTTCTAGAACGGGTTGGGGTGCTGTTTGTAGTGGCGCAAAAGCCCATGGCAAATGAAAATTCATAGAAACGAGACACCATATAAATTACTTAGAACTGTTGGCTGTATTTCTAGGAATAAAAAGTCTTGCCCGTAATGACTATAATTGTGCAATATCGTTGAGGGTAGACAATACTACAGCAGTTAGTTACATAAATCGCCTAGGCGGAATTCAGTTCCCTCATCTAAGGATCTGACAAGAAACATTTGGCAATGGTGCGAGAAGCGTAATATTTGGTTGTTCGCATCTTACGTGAACACGAAAGATAATTATGCTGACGAAGAATCTAGAAAGATTAACCCTGATACAGAGTGGGAGTTATCAGATCACGCTTATCAAATTATTAAAAGACGGTTTGGTTGTCCTGATATTGACCTCTTTGCTTCTCGCGACAATGCCAAATGCGACTTGTTCGTTTCTTGGAAACAAGAACCCGATGCATACGCCGTAGACGCTTTTACTCTGAACTGGCAATCGAAATATTTTTACGCTTTCCCGCCTTTTTCCTTAAAATGCTAACGCAAGGTTATTGAAGATGATGCCAAGGTAATTTTAGTTTTTCCTCATTGGCCTTCGCAGCCATGGTACCCACTTCTACAAAGTTTACTTGACTCCCATATACTTTATTTAAACTCCAGTAAATTTCTTCTTCAATCTCATTTCAGGGAATACCATCCACTGCACACCAAACTTACTCTGGGGGTCGCGAGGCTTTGCGGACGGCATTCATCCGCCGTGGCACGGGGGCTCGACTCATTAAATCTAATGATGGCTTCGCTAGCCGACAATACTATCAAACAATATAATGTCACATTAAAACTTTGGTGGCAGTACTGTTCTTTGCATAATATTGACGTTTTTAGCGGTTCAAAAACATCCGTTCTTTCCTTTTACGGAGCAATTTAATAAGGGTTGTTAATATGGCTCCCTTAATAGCCACCGCTCCGCGTTGTCGCTGATTCTAAACTTTAATGTAGGTTCCGATCGTTCGATTATTGAAAGGAACTTACAAACTTAAACCCAATAAGGCCAAGTATACTTCAACTTAGGATCCGCAATTGGTGCTCAATCATTCGTCCAATTGGTACCCTAATTTAGAACTATGTATTGAAAAAATTACCAAAAAATTAGTTATTTTATTAGCACTCTGCACAGCCCATAGGGTACATACATTTTCTTTTATTAAATTAGATAATATATCAATTACTCCAAGCGGAATTAAGATAGCCATAACAGATGTTATTAAGACTTCTGCTCCCGGACGAGATCAGTCGGTATTGTTCCTACCCTTCTTTCGAGAAAATATTAATATATGTCCTGCTTCAGTCCTCAAAGATTATATTTTTGTTACAAAAAATATGAGGACAACGAATGTAGGAAATCTCTTATTAACCTATAAGAAACCACACAAAGCCGCCACAGCTCAATCCATCAGTCGATGGATTTAGTACGTGCTGTCAGAAAGCGGTGTGGACGTGAATACATTCAGTGCACACAGCACGCGACACGCTGCCACGTCGCTCGGCCGCTCGCGTCTCCGGACTTAGTGTCGACACGATTACAAAGACAGCTGGTTGGACCAGCTCGTCTTTAGCTTTTGCCCGATTTTATGACGACCAATTCTAAGTGATGATGATTTCGCGAACGCAGTCGTGTTTTCTATAGTTAATTGATTACATTAAGCAATTATTTTTAATTTTTACAATAATTAAGAGTTAAGTTGAGCTGTAATTTATAATACGTATCATTTTCATTATTAAAAAGATACCTACATTATCCGAACAAAACTTGTTTCTCTGAAAATGTACTTAGTACTTAAACATATTATATCTGAAGAATGTAGCGACGAATATATAATAGATGATCAAACGAACTTCCTTAAGTGAAGTTCGATCATTATTATATGAGTCGCTTCATTCGAAGATAATAATAACCCTCCTCTCCCATTTAAAAATAACATTTCATATCTTTCAGTAATTTTAACCCTGAAAGTTTTGTTTACAAAGAATCTCTAAAAAGAATGAACAATGTCAAGCAGATAAGACGTAAGAACCGTAAAGTAGGAAGAAAGAAAAAAAAAAAATAGCGAATTACTCTCTGAAATCGTGCGATGTTACCTGTAGGATAAAGGGACTACTTAGTAAACATATTATATCTTCGAATGAAGCGACTCATATAATAATGATCGAACTTCACTTAAGGAAGTTCGTTTGATCATCTATTATACTGTCTACCATCAATAGCGATCTGTCTTTTACTGAAACTAGGTTATTGGATTCGGCCGTCAGCCTTCAGCGTTCTCACATTCACAAAACAGAAAATAATCTATATAAAATAGTAAATGACATGGCCGGATCCTGCCCTCAGAATCAATTCAGAATAAATAAATGTACAGTCATTATTAATATATGAAAATTACTTCTTAAATATACTAAAATAAATCGCAACAATTACATTTCTCTAGAACAGGCGACAAAAAATGGCAAAAAAATATATGTGTTAATTGATTATGTGAGTGTGGTTTTTAATTTGGACATCATTATAGCAATGTCAAGTGCATTTGCGTTTGGATACATGCATAAGATAAGCACTGTGTCTATAGCTCGCCTGAAGATCAGACTACAATAAAAAACACCCACGAGTGCCAGAATCGTATTGCTAAGGTAAAACCTACCTAAAAAAGTCCACGGTTTCAAGAGTATCGCAGACACTAATTTTTCAAGCTGTCGAAGCCATGATGCGGATCACATTACGCATTAAGGTGCGTTTCCACTGAAGCGGAGACGAGCGGAGCTGAGCCGAGACGTCCAATCACAGACGAGACGAGAGACGCGGTGAGGATTTTAACCATTGTGATTGGTCGATTCTTGCGGTTCCTGGTCGGCTCCGCTCCTCTCCGCTTCAGTGGAAACGCACCCTTATGCATCGACAATATATTCAAGAGTGTGTATCCGAACGTCCTTTATAAAAATAAAAACCAATTTTAAACGAAATGACATGATTGCTATTACAAATGCAGTAACAAATCTGAATAATTATCATATCCACAAAAACCACAAATAAAGAGTTGAAATATAATTGTAGCTTATAAAATGTCAAATGTCTAGACAAAATCGAACTGGTTGCTAATTTATATATTTTTTATTATATGACATTGATTTTACATTCTGTGATTACTTCCTCATACACTGACTTATTAATTGTAAAATTTTAGGAAAATCGTCTGCTCTTACAATGTTTGTAAACATGTGAGCACATGTATCTATCAAATAATTAATTGCCTTACAAGGTAGGCCCTTGTAAGGCAATTAATTATGTTTGAAATAATTTATTTGACTTTGACTTATAGGTACAGGGTGATTGGAAGATGGGTGCAAAGCTTTAAGGTGAAGATAGTATAGACAATTTAGAACCATTTAAGCCATGGTTGTCTTAGACGAAGTCTTACCATTTTTTTTTTTTTTTAATAAGGTTTGAACGACCTATTGTACAAATTATTTATTTTTTCTGAGCTTTAAATGTCTGTAAAAAAAATGTCTAATGACACAGAAGCCTAAAACATGTTTTGCTTGATTGCTTACACATTACTTTAATTAAATAAATAAAAAATGAATTCATTTATCACTCAATTTGGCCATAATTATGCAGTTTACATTAAATTTTGAGAATTTCCGAAAAAAAACTTAAAAATTTGGTTAAAAATATTTGGTAAGACTTCGTCTAAGACAACCATGGCTTAAATGGTTCTAAATTGTCTGTACTATCTTCGCTTTAAAGCTTTGCACCCATCTTCCAATCACCCTGTATAGTCGAACATAGCATTGAACTGTCTTGTGTTGAGCTAGATATGCATGTTCACACTATAATATGGAGAGTTTTGATAATTTGGGAGTATTCCCAAATTATCAAAACTCTCTACATTTGAGTCAGTAATGGAAGATGTTTTGGCAAAACTTGCATCTGGTAATAAATCAGTAATTATCTGTGGTGACTTTAACATTAATCATTTGTGTATAGAATTGGATGTGTTGTCTTTTGTAATTGTATTTAAGTGCTAACAATAGTTCCTAAGTTTTTGTATACTAACCTTTGGATCTAGCTGACCCAAAATAAATTAATTTGAATTAATATTTTAGAAAATAATTCAAATACCAGTATATTTTTAAATTTGTTCAAGTCATTCAATTTGTCAAATGTGTTTGTAGAACCAACCGGAGTAACTACGACTACCGATACATGCAACATATAAAAAAAAAAGACCTTTAGATCAGTCTATATCTATGAAGTTACAGTATTTGTTAAAATAAATAAAAATCTATTCGGTGAAGTCAAATCAAAAAGATATAATATATTATGCTGAAAATATCTGTTATAGCACGTAAAACTGCTCATCTGGGCAAAGGTTTTTTTTGGAATGGCGTCTAAAATTTACAATACGATACCTGTGGACATTCTAAGCACCAAGGAACTCCCACTATTCAAATTTAAATTGCGTAATTTTTTCATTGACAAAGCTTACTACTCGATCCAAGATTTTCTTAATACCTACTACAATCTGTCACCATACACCTAATTGTTATTTTGTAAGAATTGTTTTATATGTGATACCTAAGAATTGTTTTATACTGCATGTTGACATAATTATTGTATGCCTATTAGGCTGGACATAATGGAACTATAATTTACCTAACATCTGTCTGTATAACCTATGCCCACAATAAAAAGATTTGATTTGATTTGATGTATTGATAATGTGTTTTATTACTATTGCGACTATTTAAATAAGGCCGTCGTTAGATATCTCTGGGCAACTAAAGCACTCAGGGAAAGTAGGGATAGACTTTTCGAGCTGTATCGCCTAAAGCCTTACATTAACACGGAAACTTTTAATAAGTATGTATGTTGCTACTTACTCTAGAACTTTTAAGAACACTAATAAGACAGCTAAAGCTAATGTTTAAGGGTTTAGCTGTCTTACTAGTGTTCTTAAAAGTTCTAAAATAAATAAATAAATTAACATTAGTAACAAGTTTAAATCAGCGGACAATAAAATACAGACGGTTTGGATAATTATCAATAATGAAACGAACAGGAAAAAACGCATAATTCTGATTACTCACTGAAGACGTCACGTGGTGGTGTCATTTGCGATGGCAAAGAAATTGCTCAAGAATTTGTAAATTTATTTACCAGTTAAAACTATTGAAACCTGAAACCAAAATTCCTCGTCCCCGCTCTCTTTTGATTTAAAAGGGTGAAAGTTTCAGCGTGCCCGATTGAATTAAATTTTAGGCAATATTATTAGCCCCATGGAGGACAGGAGTCGTGATGGCCCAGTTGTTAAGGCCTCGCCTCTCATGCACGAGGTTGTGGGTGCAAATCAAAGTAATTTGTCGGGTGAAGCTATGAATCTTTTACGAAACTTTGCAACTACTGAAGCAAATTATGAGGAGGCGTGGAAACAACTAGTAAAAAGGTACAATAATAATCGTTGCAATGCTATTATGAATAACCTGATTGGACTTAAGAAAATAAATACTGAGTCGGCTTATTCAATAAAACATTTACTAGACACCACATCAACTTGTTTAAAGTCACTGCAGAGTATATGCATCAGAACAGATAACTGGGATGAAATAATTGTTTATCTAACCGTCGCAAAGTTGGACACGGAATCAATAAAGCAGTGGGAACAGTATCTTAATACTTTGTCTAGTGATGGGCTGCCCACTTGGTCGCAGTTGAAAGACTATAATTATTAGATGATACAGATTTAGATCTTTGGAAATGATTGATTCCACAACTCAACGTTCAACACAGTTAGGGAAGCCTGCACAGAAACCAAAAACGTTGCACACGTCAGTTGAAAACAAATCAAAGTCGTAACGATATTGAGTGTGCAATGAGTAAAGAGAAACATTATATGTACCATTGCAAACGATTCGGACTTATGACGCCGAAGGCAAGACAAGAGTTCGTGCAAAGTAAGGATTGTGTTTCAACTGCCTGTCACCTACGCATTCCGTCATCAAGTGTCGTCAATTAATGAGCTGCAGGAAATGTGATAGAAGACACCACACGTTACTACACTTCGAGAGAGAGAAAACCGAGATCACCAAAGAAGCAAATGACGTAACAATGTCACCGAGTGAACAACACGAGATAGCGAGCACATCACGAGGTGATAACCACATTACTACTACATTTACTAGAAAGGAGCTGCAGCCTGCCAGGGTACTCCTTGCAACAGCTAGACTTAATGTATTTAATTCACAAGGTTGTAAACAATGTATTCGAGCTTTATTATATTAAGGGTCTCAAGCCTCGTTAGTGACCGAGGCTACAGTTCAGTTACTTGAGTTAAACGTATACCAGTAAATGGTTTTGTGTCAAGGCTGGGAGATGGTCATTCGAGAATAAAACACAGGGTTTCACTTCAAGTGGAATCATTCCATAATCCAGCAAATTGCATTCAAGTAATGCTTTAAATGTAATGCATTCTTTGACTAGACGTCACGTGCTTCCCACAGCCAATCTTAAAACTCATGAGTGGGTTGAAATTAATAGTCTACCTTTAGCAGATCCGACCTATGCAACACCAGGTAAAATTGATATGCTGCTGGGTGCGAAAGTGTATGGAAATATATTGCTTGACGGTATTGTTAGGCAATCTCAGGGTAGTTTAATTGCATAAAATACACTTTGAGGGTGGATTATTTCAGGTAAAGTGTCAAGAGAACCCTATTCGTTGGCAGGAAGTAATCTGACTAGCATGCATAAACATTTAGAAGAGACAGATTTACTTAAGCAATTTTGGGAAATGGAGAATGAACCTACCATAATACAAAAGGAGATGACTCGAAACGAGAAGATATGTGAAGACTTATTTGATTTAACCACAGTTAGAGATGATAGTGGAAGATTCATAGTAAGGTTACCTTTTGCGACTGATGATCCTAAGTGTCAGTACGGTCAGTCAAAACAGAGAGCTATCAAAATGTTAGAGAGTTTAGAGAGAAGGTTATATGGGTATTTGGGTGTATTTTATTTTCTCTTCTACTCTTACACACGTTGTCTACATCTCTGCTTGTCTACTTTCCTATCGCAGGTATGCTGGAAGAGATTTCTTTAGAAATAAGCATCACCTTTGTACGTATTTTTCTGTTCCTTTTTTTGTTGTCTGTTTATATGTGTGTACATAAACCGTTAAATAAATAAATAATAAATAAATAAGGTTATCCCGTGATTCCCATTTGAGTGTAGAGTATAGTAAAGTATTTGAGGAATATTTAAGCTTAAACCACATGACGGAAGTAAATGAGAAAGAGATAGAGAATCCACGTGCAGTCTATCTTCCTCATCATACAGTGGTCAGAGAAGATAGAGATACTACAAAGGTGAGAATTGTTTTCAACGCGTCAAGCAAAGGAATGAATAACGTATCATTAAATGATGATCTTCTTGTTGGACCTAATTTACAACAAGATCTTAGGCATATTTTTAATGAGATGGAGAAACCATAAAATTGGTCTAGTAGCAGATATTACAAAATTCTATAGAATGGCCCGAGTAGCTGATGAAGATACTGATTACCAGAGAATTGTGTGGAGATTTAATCCATCTGAAGCTATACGACATTATAAGCTTGTGAGGCTAACGTTTGGTACGGCATACGCGCCATATTTAGCGGTTAAGTCTTTACAAAGGCTAGTAGAGTTGGAGAAACATAAATACCCGTTAGCAGCAAAAATAACTAAACTAGATTATTATATGAATGACTTGATGTTGAATGGATGAATGTTGAATGTTGAATAATTACCTCTTATGAATTATTATTAAGCTAATGTCCTTTTCTATTAATGAAAAATTTTCCAGTTTCACCGCCTACTTTTCTGATTTTGATATGGGTGCAGAGTAGATAGCTCCAATTACTTGTCGAAACCCACATAAGCAGCAAACCACAAACAAGTCCTTTTGTGTGCGACTTTGTTCAGCTAACGTACTGGGCATTTTTATGAATTCTGTACACCTTCTGGCTAGTGCACGACCAACTCTTTTACATATTTGGCATGGTAGGTTGAGATATGCCGTGCAACTCACCGCTATTATCTTGAATCTGTTTTAAATAAAATTAAACTCAGACAATCTGACGTACCATAGGATTCAGCTTAGGGTTATAACATTTTGTACGAGGTCACCTAAGTTCACTTTAATCTTCTACATCTTGTTCAAAAATATCACTAGAAAAGTTTGATGAATGCACTGCAACAAATTAGGATCAGTTCACACAGAGACGTCCCGCGACACGACGATGCTTGAAGAGGCCAGTGGTTTCGCGATGCGACGCGCGCCGCCACGAGAGGCATCGCGACGTTGCGAGGCATACCGTGAAGTCGCTGTCAGCGCCACGCCTCGCTGCGCAACGAGACAGCGTGGCGGAGCGAGACACAGCGCGGCGCAGCGAGACACAGCGCGGCGGAGCGAGACACAGCGCGGAGCCGCGAGACACAGCGCGGCGGTGCAAGACACAGCACGGCGGAGCGAAACACAGCGCGGCGGAGCGAGACACAGCGCGGCGGAGCGAGACACAGTACGGCGGAGCGAGACACAGCGCGGCGCCGCGAGACACAGCGCGGCGCCGCGAGACACAGCGCGGCGCCGCGAGACACAGCGCGGCGCCGCGAGACACAGCGCGGCGCCGCGAGACACAGCGCGGCGCCGCGAGACACAGCGCGGCGGAGCGAGACACAGCGCGGCGGAGCGAGACACAGCGCGGCGAAGCGAAACACAGCGCGGCGCAGCGAGACACAGCGCGGCGGAGCGAGACATAGCGCGGCGGAGCGAGACACAGAGCGGCGGAGCGAGACACAGCGCGGTGAAGCGAGACGCAGCGCGGCGGAGCGAGACACAGCGCGGCGGTGCGAGATACAGCGCGGCGGAGCGAAACACAGCGCTGCGCAGCGAGACACAGCGCGGTGGAGCGAGACACAGCGTGGCGGAGCGAGACACAGCGTGGCGGAACGAGACACAGCGCGGCGGAGCGAGACACAGCGCGGCGGAGCGAGACACAGCGCGGCGGAGCGAGACACAGCGCGGCGGAGCGAGACACAGCGCGGCGCTGCGGAACATGTCTACGCCGCGAGGTCCGCCCCGCTATCTAATAGTAGAAACTAGTCGCCACGACGGCTTCAGGCTGCGCCTCGCAGAGTCGCGCTGCATCACGCGGCTTCGCGAGGCGCGGCGCCGTTCTTATACGCCGCGCCTACCGCCGAAGCACCGCTGCGTAAATAAAGTTATCGTCGCATCGCGTCACGTCTCGCTGTGACCCATAGAAATGAGTGACAGACTCGGTAAACAAGGTCTGAGGACTGTTTAATTTGACAGCTACTTAGCGTTTATGAATGCAAAATATTTTTAACCACTACTTAAAGTGCTGCTTAAATCTTAAGCAACGTTTATGAATAAGACGGTTATTTTCTAATGTGATTTAAGGTAGAAAAACTAGAATTCAATTTAAATATACTTTTAGAAATATACACCTACCTATTTCAATTTATTCAAATGTGCAACTAGATTTCGGTCACAATCTTCAACATAATTTTTATTTAATTCAGAAACAATGATTCATATTTTTGTTAGTATAGGTACTCGTACTTAAGAACTATCCTAACAACCAGTATTCAAATGCACACCATAATCATACTATTCTATCTTAAAATAAAATATCAGAATCACATTACTCACATAAAATCATCTTTAAATTATAATCCTTCATATGGTTTAAAAAAACAGGCATCTGGTATTAGTGACAAAATGTCTGTTTTTCTTGGAGGAGTTGTTAGTTACCTCTGGGAATGGAGGCGCGGGGCGAGGGCCCGCCGTCCTCATCCGTGTGGCCCTCTGACAGCGTCTCGAGTGGCCGGTGCTCGGCGCGTGTGCAATCCAGCACTCCCTCGTGGGTCGTGCCCGACGTCGACGGCTGCGGGTCCTGGAACACCGCGCAGCGAAAATCGTGATTACTGAAACTTTTTACGAGAATAAATACGATTAATAAAAAAATATACTATGTATACATTTTCAGATCACGACGGAAACTGGGGTTGTGCTTTGTGGCGAAGTAATTACAGCCGTACGGGTCAATTCATCAGGTTAAGCTACGCTTGCTGCGGTTGGTCCGTGGATGGGCGACCATCTTTACATAACAAGAGCCCTCCGTGCTTCGGCAAGCACGTAAAGCCGTTGGTCCCGGCTGTCATTTGTAGATCCTTGACAGTTGTTACGGATCTACAGAAGCCCGAAAGTCTGACAATCAGTCTTACCAAGGGGTATCGTGTTACCCAGTAACTGGGTTGTGGGGGTCAGATACGCAGTCACTCTATATAAAATACTGGTATTCAGCTGCATCCGGTTAGACTGGAAGCCTAACCAAAATAGTTGGGAAAAAGCAGGCAGATGATGATGATGATGACGGGAAATATAATCTGACTTTGATTTTTTTGTGAATTACAAGTATTATTTTTGAGCATGGTTACCATGTAGGTTATAAATACAAAAATGATACAACTTTCTGATTGCGAATATATAGGGAAATGTCTGCCTACATTGTAAATGTCCTGTGCGCCGGGTGATGCGGTCTCGCCGACACCCTCGAGGAAGAAGGTGATCATGTTGCCCTTGCCTTTGACGTCGATGGTGCCGCGGCAGCGCAGTCGGTAGCCGCGCATCGACAGGATGTCGTGCACCTCCTCCGTGACCTGCCAACACACCCTCTACATCAGCCGCCCGACGCTTGCCGCTCTAATTGTAAGTCACATACGACGCAATTGAGTTCACTGTCGCGCGCATGCATCGACTACAGCGGAGCTCGCAAAGTGACGGATATTATTAACATTTTGGTAACACATCACAATCGCGGAGGAACACAAATTCAATTAACTGGTTTTGCGCAAACGTCGGATTAATTATGTCTCTTGCAAATGCATTATGTATTTAGAGCCGCCGTGGAACATATCGCATTTGAGTTAATAACGAGTAAACCCGTTCGGGGTGCACACCTGGATATGGTCGAGCAGTCCGGTGGAGTCCATGCGCGAGGCCACGTTGACGGCGTTGCCCCAGATGTCGTACTGCGGCTTGCGCGCGCCGATCACGCCGGCCACCACCGGCCCGATGTTAATGCCTGTCGGGCCACACAAATCTCGTTCCTCACTTGCTTCACTTATGTTTTAGCGCAACAGTCGCAAGAGCACAGAGTGCAACTTAAGAAGTGTAGAATTCGCGTTGGAGCCAATTCACCCGTGTCTTACTCCAGCCCGTCCCAGCTGGACAGCGCGGTACATCAGAGGAGCGTTAGCGGACTATAGCTATTACTAGTACACGACGCAGGATGCATCACGCTGCTCGCGCTGCTCAGACAGGGCTCCTCTTACCGATTCGGATACGGAAGCTGTTGAAGGAGTGCTCGTTGACATACTGTAGCTGCTCTCGTAGTCGCAGCGCGTAGTCGGCCATCGCGGTGACGTGGCGGAAGCCGCGCAGGTCACGTGTGGCAGCCGTTAGGCCTAAAATTATATTTTCACAACATTGTGATATGAGTCTGTGTGCCTTCAAAAATATTTTAACGACAAAATGTCCGCTACGTACCCGAGGCCGCCATGTAGGTGGCGCCAGTGCTCTTGATCTTCTCAATGTACTTAAACTGATCCTCGGCGAGGATCTCGTCGAAGTCGGCAATGATCTCGTTGAGCAGGCGCAGGCACTCCACGCCCTCGTTGTTGCCCTCCAGCTCCACGTAGAACTCGGAGAAGTTGGGGATGGACGCGAACATTACGCACACCGACTCGCACTGCTCGTGGTACAGCTCCTGCCACATACACACGTGATAAACTCAATGGATACTATTTGGAACAAGATTAAAAGTAACCGCGATCAATCTAAAGACGACAGTTTAAGATCTGGCTCTTAAGCCTCGGATAAACAGCATCGCATGCGCATAATACAGTTTGTGCAAAAGTTTGCGTAATAACTCTGGATATATGCGGCTTCCACACAACACCGCATGCTATACCGTTTTGCCGTCTTAACGTTACATGTTTGCTTGTAAACTGCTTTACTTCCGCCACTATACAATAAATTTAATGATCGTACCCTTAACTTCACACTGTGGGTGTGAAGTTAACTGAGTGGCATCACCCTGTGTCCCTGTGGACCAATGCGGAGGAAGATTAAGAAAGTGAAGCATTATCCTAAACTTCCTGAAGCCGTGTGTACTCACGTCGATGTTCTTGTCGCTGCACAGGAAGTGCTGCGCCACGTGCTCGGGCAGGATGTTGGCCAGCAGCTTGCGGTTGTACGCCTCCAGGTGCTCCATCTCCTCCTTCTCGTCTGCGACACAACACATATCTTAGACAACAATTCAATTAATTGTCTACAAGTTATTTATTTATTCATCTTCGTGCACAACAAAAGAGGATTTCATGTCTTAGGCATTCACTACTAGTCAAACAAAGAGGGTTGGAGATATAACATGGCCGGAGCAATTTGTGTTCCATAATACTGTATCTATGTATACTAATGTATAGTTCTTTACAATGAAGTACCTAACTAATGTGTGATATGTTTTGTGGCTACAGAATTACACATTGATGCAATGACATAACATGACAAGACATCCCGCCGGGCCGCCGCGCCGGCACTCCCGAAGGGTTAGGCAGAGTTGTCCCTAAATATAGTAACACCCACATTTCGCCACTTATTTTTAAGCCCCATCTAAAAGTGGGCGAACCTATTGCCACCAACCGGGCATAAATTCAGACTCCAAACTGCCACTGAGAAATTCCAGATGGACAAACCCAATAACACCTTGCCCGATCCGGAAATTGCACCCAGGACCTCATGCTCAGCAGTAGCGCTTGAGACTACTAGACCAACGAGGCACTTTTAAAATTGTGGCGGCATCTACAGCGCCATATGCGAACTAACGTCACAGAAATCCTGCACCACGCAAGCAGATTTTACGCGCAGCGAGTACCTATAATATAATGTACATCGTCCCGATACCAATCGTCAAAACTGTTAAGGTTTAATTATTGTGGGTGCGCCGTAGTATTGTATTTAACCTTTTGAACGCCATTGTCACATATACGTGACAAGCAAGCGCGTGCCCTGTACGCCAACGACACAAATATGTGACATTAAATGCGGTGCACTTTATCACGAAATAAACAATTGAATCATTACTTTTGTGTGTTTTTATTTGTACACCTTAAATATTTAAGCTCTTGTCCATATTTAATTGCTGGAAATGAATTAAATTACACCATGGTGAGAAATTTAATGACAAAAAGGAGAAATTAAACGTTTAAAAATGAGTGTTCTCACACGCCAAAGTCTTCTATTATGTGACCGCTAGTGACGTGACGTATGATTGATAATATCGTAAATCTTTACTAAAATTTATGTGAAACTTTAACTTTAAATGAATGTGATTATATTATTTTTGTATCAATTGGTATCTGGATAAACCAATTATAAGATTCAGTCTTATAAAACCACACTATAGCAGCTATAGAATCAAAAACAAAATCTAGTCAGGTCTAATTTCGATATTCGCTAATCTCATCTCGCGCATCCCTAGCGCAGCACCGATTATCAGTCCCTTGGTACGCCATGGTCACAAATAGACGACAAAATCGTGACGTCATAAGCGCGGGGATCATTTTTAGTGAAGTCCATTAGATATTTTATAGTAGTATTATTATAGTACCTAGTATATTATCTATTGATATTTCTAACCCATACTTAAATGACTTTTATTTTTTTGTTATTTGTTTGTTTAAATTACGTAAATAAAAAACAAAAGAAATATTATTTCAAAATCTAAAGCGATGACCCTATTTTTTTATTTATGTAATTAATTAATATTATTATGTAATAAAAAATAAAAATGATTAACAGCTAATTTAACATGTGTTTTATTAATAACACAAAGTATCGATAAGCGAGATGTGGATCCCTAATTTCGATATAATATATCAAATATTGGATATTTTGATACCTATTAACTATAAATACTTATCGGTTTTTTACGATACCTGATATTAGATAGAATCTATAAGCGACATTCTGTACTGCTACATCCCTAAATCAGATGCGAGGAAGTCATCTTTTGGCAGGCAGCCCACGCCATTGTCACAATATCAAGATAGCAGATCTAAAAATCTAAAATCGTACTGTACCGTAATGTAATTTGTTTTTTTTGTTTTGTCTCCTAATGTCTGTTTTTACATTGATAAACTCTGTAAATGCCGTGTAATGACTACCATAGTGGAAATTAGCGCGAAGTTAAATAAAATTTTAATGTCATGAGTAGTGTTTATTCGAAAATTACAGAATTTTTTTTATAATAATATTGTTAATCGATAAAATTTTAGAATCCCTATTCTTTTTGTAGGTATTTGCGGTGAAATTATGGCTTGGCGTGGAGGGCAAGCGCGTGCGTTTATGCTCTGGCGTTCAAAAGGTTAACAGTAACCGCCGACTGTGAATAGTAGTGGTGACAATAATATACTAAAAATAAACCCCTTTTTTACCGTTGCGTCATTAAATTTTCGTATTGTCGCTGCACACAACGGCGAGCACAATAACTTGCTGCCTAACTAAAGTACAGTAACAAAGCACTTTGTTCAAAAAATGTACCTAATCATTTTAGTTGGGTCGCATTTGCAACGGTCAACAAGCTGCTGCACCTTTAGCAACGCATCTAGTCAAGTGAGGAGGCTGGTCAGCTGAGGAGCTGACCGCGACTCCCAGGATGTTACAGGAAATGCTTGAGAGGTGACTCATGTTTTTCTTTTTGAAACTGATGAGGCATCCTATGTTTTGATTGAACGTTGCGTGTCTTGTCAGATAATTTTGGTGTTCCTTCGATGTCATATTTTGTGTCGTAACTTTTATATGCCTTCCACAGGTGGACACATATATGCATGCATGCTTGAGAACAAATTGTAACCAATGAATCATAATAGGTACCTACCTATCGGATATTATTGCCGAACTGTCCATAGTAATATAATATTTTGACTCGAGCCTGTACCTAAGGATCTTTTAATTACCATTGGCCTGTAGTTTCCAGATGAAGTCCAGCCGGTACGTGCTCTCCGTCTGATGGGAGTGCAGCAGCAGCGCCACCGTGGCGCCCACGGCAATCACGATGTTGGTCCACTGCTGGTTCCAGTCCAGGCCGCAGCGGTGTCTACGGGGGACAATTCTCCAATTTATAGTTAACAAGCCGTGTTCCCGATGGGATGGCCCATCGGCAAAAATTACGAACTTCCACACAAACTTTCATCCCCTATTTACCCCCTTTAGTTTTAAAAACCATCCTTAGCGTTCACTTTCGTTATTTATGGAAATGTTGTGCAAAATTTCATGTTTCTAGAAGCAGAGGTCAAGGTGGTGTGTTGTCTGTCAGTGAATTTAAAATTTTTGTTTTTCAAAATTCAAAAGTCATTTATTCAAATTAGGCTGATAATCAGCACTTTTCGTACGTCAATATTACATAAGACAGTCCCCCAAAACGCCCACCCTTCACCACTTCCTAGTGCGTTAGCTGGGAAGAAGTAGTGGCGCAACAAACTGTGTGCACAACAAACAGACAGCTGCAGCCCAGCAGCACAGCTGTCTGTTCAGTTAGAAAGAAAAAAAAATGACTCTATATAATAGTATTCAACATAATTAACCTAATTTAAATTATTATCCATATATGTTAGCTAGCACACGCCAATAAGTATACCAAACAAAATCATTGAGAACTATACTCGGGCAGAAATAAAAACTAAACGAAAACAAAACTTAACGTCTTAATAAAAGCCTCCAGGCATAAAGGGCGTGCCCGCTTACATAAAGCTGTAACTGGAAGTTATAAATGATAAACTAGGACCATCGAGGTAAAATAAATAAACAGTTAGTTACTAATAACAATAAATAATATGATCTATTGTCGAGGTCACTAGTTACATATTGCAATACAACTCATTAAAATAAAAATTAATAGTTTAAAAAATACTAAAAAACACGCTTATTGTATTCAGACCTTGAAACCTAATCGTGGTCAAAGTTCATTACAAGACCTTTCTAACAAGTCCAAACACGGCTATGATACGATATTTCATCATGGAATGCTAGTGCCTATCTTCCGGCTTCATCATCAGACCTTGAAACCTAATCATGGTCAACGTTCATTACGAGACCTTTCTAACAAGTCCAAACACGGCTATGATACGATCATCCATCATGAAGTTCCAGTTCATATCTTCCGGCTCCATCATCAGATCAGCTCGACAGTACCATGTTATTATATTGTCATCAAAATCACATACAACTGCCAATTTTCATAACGCTACGATCTTTAGAAGACGGTTAAATTAGTTTTCTTAGATTTGATTTAGTTACATACATACAGGTCGACCTAATAAAAGCGTGTTAAAAAACATTGCAAAGAGTAGATTATGTCAACAATAAATTAAAATTAAATTAAAATAAACAATTATATGAACTCATATAACCTGTCAGTAGGTAAGCTAATTCTGGAGAAAGAACATAAACATTGTCTTGAGTTAATCACAGCGACCAACTATTCTTATCGTTTAAGTAGTCGTTGATAGAATAGTATGCCTTTGAACAAAGGTTGGATTTTACTTTCGTTTTAAGTGCATTAAAAGGCAAATCTAGCAAAGAAGAGGGTAGCTTGTTATAAAAGGTTATACCAAGCCTAACAAATGAGTTATGAACCTTATGAAGCCGGTGAAAGGGAGCTCGTAGTTTGTCCTTATTTCTAGTGTTAACATTGTGAAAAACACTGTTTTTAGTGTATAAATGTATATTTTGCCTAATATACGAAGATGTTGGCGAAAATGAATTGAGATGCCACTGTGAGGATACCAATATCTTTGAAAAAATCTCTCAGAGAAACTCTGGGGCCTAGCTAGTAAATAGCTCGAACAGCTCGTTTTTGAAGGACAAATATATTTTGAATATCAGCAGCTTTGCCCCACAGCAGAAGACCGTAGGACATAACGCTATGAAAATAACTAAAATAGACTAATCGAGCTGTATCGACGTCAGTGTATTGTCTTACTTTCCTGACGGCGTAGGCGGCCAAACTGAGCCTTCCCGCTAGGCTCGATATATGTGGGCCCCACTGAAGTTTGGCATCTACTGTTATGCCCAGAAAAACTGCCGAATTTACAGATTCAAGCACATCTTTATCTAAGACGATGTTGGGTCCTAGATTTCTAACATTTGGTAGGGCAAACTTGACACATTTCGTTTTCTTGGCATTGAAAACTAGGTTATTTGTCGTAAACCAATCCGTAACCATTGAGAGTGCACTGTTTACATCGTTAAAATCTTGTCTATTCCGGTCTACTTTAAAAATAAGAGAGGTATCGTCTGCAAACAGTACAACTTCACAGATACCCTTTAAATAAAATGGTAGGTCATTGATATACACTAAGAACAAGAATGGACCCAGTACTGAGCCTTGAGGTACACCTAACTTAACTGGTAGCCCGGAAGATTTCACACCATTAACATCTACACATTGGGACCTATTATGTAAATAAGAATTAATAAGGTTGAGAGCTTCGTTTTGCACACCGTAATGACGCAGTTTACGCAAAAGCGTGTCATGGTGCACGCAATCAAAGGCTTTGTAGAGATCACAGAAAACCCCAATAGCATTTTGCGAGGTCTCCCATGCGTTAAATATGAGTTTCAGCAGAGCAACACCACGCATCTGTAGTCGAACGACCTTTTGTAAATCCATATTGTTCATTATGAAATAGGCTATTTAAATTAAAATGTCTTAGCAGACTTGTTAAGTTCACTAGCGACCCGCCCCTGCTTCCCACGGGTGCAATGTACTGATGTGGCGACAAGGCAAAATATCCTGATTTCTGTGCTATATCTAAGTTAAATAGATAGCGACTGTTACAAATATGTGTTTAAAGTATTGCAAAAAATAAATTGTGATTTCCATTTTTGATATTTTCCAAATATCAAAAACGAACTTCGCAACGAACGCTCAGAACCTAAGTCTTACGTAGATAAAGTTCGTTTATCAATCCCAGATAGTAATAAGACATATAATTTAAAAAAAAAAAATCTTATCATAGCAAACTGCTATGCTATATTATTTTCGGTCCGCCTTTTGGAGACTCCTGAGCTACACCATCTGTAAGCTAGTCTCGTATATCTCGTATTATTTGTCAGGTATTTATTTGGTTAGCACAAGCAATTTTTTTTAAAATCTTTGACATACCAAACGTACGTAAGTACCTTTGCTATCGTGTTCGTTTTCGCGGTTTAACATAGGAACATACATATTTCAATGGATTTGTTTTTTATGTGAAAGTTACTCAATATAAAAAATACGAATGAAACTTTACCTACAAAAAAAATCGTAACATCGAAAGTACCAAAACTTAAAGATAAAATACTACATCACTAAAACCATAGACAATTTCTAGCGGCCATTGTTGTTTGACAAATTTTGAAACGCGACATGGCAGTATGGAATTAGTAAGTACTATCATGGCAGCATGGAATTTGTATAAAGAAATTGACTTTGCATACATGAAACTAGCATGAACTATCATATACTATTAAATGAGCATTCTCTATTTTAGCCCGAGCCGAGATATGTGCTTTTTTTAATCTCATCAAAGAGACTTCTTGCCTTCTATGTTCTATGTTATGGGGTTTCCACACTTAGTCCTTCAGATGGACCATTGTGCGTGGGTACTCTTGCCTTTTTATGCCTACTGTGTAAATAAATAAAATAATTATGATACATTAACATAATATTTCATCAACTTATTTATTTTTCACACTACATATTAATCTTAATTTGCGTATTAAAATAATAATTTTGTGTTTATTATATTTTTATATAAAATCAATGTTATTTATATCGCACGTCGTTCGTGTTTGTTTAACTTTTTTATATTATGTGGAAAATGTTGTTGGCTACACATTTATACATCCATTTTAGTTTTAAGTTCTATACCATAATATTGTAATGTGTAACTGTTTATTTTCCCAAATAAAATAAAATATAGGCTGTTTAGCGGTTTTGCCTGTGCCTTTATTTACACCTGCGCGCGTATCGCTAGCGGAAAAAATAAAACCACCGCGCCATTTTCCATTATTATCAAAAATACGAAATTTAAAGTATTGTTACCAACCGACGTCGAAAAGTTTTTAAAAGAAGCTCCGGTTCAGTACCTGGCAACAAAGGTCAGTTGAACTTAATAAATCTAAATGTACTATCTCTATAGTTACGTTATTGTAGCATACGTTTTTACACCAAGTCTGGTTTTTTCCTCGCAAATTAGTTGAAAAACGTCGTATGAAACGCGTGTGCATAGATCATTACCCACAAGGCAGTATTTTCGCGCGAGCCACAGGCGAGTGCGATAATGTAGCCGACTGCGCGGTAATGACCAACACAGCACACTCGTATCTTAATGTACTATTATCGGATAAGGATTTATTATATACTGGTCAAAATAGCTTCGCAAGTAACAACATTTTTTAAATGAAATACTGAAAGATAAAAATGATTACTGTCATAATTAGAAGATAGACTTATGCTATCGCGGACTTTTCTTTTGATTTACTTAAGACATACAATCCAGTAAAACAAATTTTATCTAACCGTTACGGTTTAGCCAGCGCACGCGATATAAGCGCTCAAAAATGTGCCTTTTACATGACTTGACAAAAACTCAAGTTTCAGTACTACATTTATTTTTAATTTAAAAGTATTATATATATAAACCTTCCGGAATACATTCCCTAAATGATGTTGAAAACCTCATTAAAATCCGTTGCGTATTTTAGAAGAACAACGTGGACATACAGACAAACGCGAAAAGCGACTTTGTTTTATAATATTTATAGACATATCTCTGTCTCTAAATATTATAAAACAAAGTAGCAAAGTTAGAGATATACTCGTTTATAGTAGGGGAATCAGTGTTTTAATAAATATCCTACTCATGCAACAAGTTTTTTAAATATTTTACGACGTGGTTTTGTTTCGGTTAACCAAAAGCAGTGCCAGTGCTACTTACTTACATCTCCTAACCATAGAAAAGGAGTAAGTTGGTACAGTAAGGTCTGGTTCGAAGACTTGTCAAACACAAAGCATTTGTTTCACTAAAACCAGTTACAAAGTTGAAGCTAGCTGCACGTTTCCAAACGTTTCTATGAAAAAGAACGGGCAAGAAGCTCCAGCGACACTCTTTTAAATCATGATATTTATTAATTTGTATTTATTAACTTTAATTAAAATATTTAATAGTTTTAAATATTTTAATTAAAGTTAATAAATACAAATTACAATAAGTATAGACATAGACAGAGACACACACAGTAAAATAATATTATGTGAGCACAACGTAAAAAAACACAATAATATAAAATCTTTCAAAATACAAAGATAAAAGATAAGCCCTGGCGGTTCAGAGATGAACAGTCACAACTGACGGTGCCCGTTGACGAACATGACACGTGGGTCAGCACCATTCAGCTCAACCATTTTGAAGGGAAGCCAATGGTCCAACAAACGCGCCACCGTCAGCGAGACATTTGAGGGAGCATCATAATATAGTTAGTAAGGCGCAGTCACTCACTGGTAGTCGTAGAAGTGCTGGTGGTAGACAAGGTGCTGATGCGTGGTGACGGCGACGTAGGCGGCGGCCGTGACTGTCAGCAGAGCTAGCTTCACCACGGTTATGAGGATCTGGTGCACCGCGCACAGGAACATGGCCAGGAGCGTCAGCTGCAGGTAATGCTGCCAAACACACATACAAATTGAAAATTCATAGAAATAGGAAATTGGTCAATAACCATAAACCACGTAGTGCAGATACACAGGTTAAACACAAATAAAAATGTCATAAGTGTAAGTAATGTTTTAAGCCGCTCAGGTTACAAATTAGTGTTCGTTGCCTGTGAGCCCCAAAATAGTCAGCTAGTCTGTATCTCGGCGCTCGGGATTTTATTTCCAGAGCAGGCACTAGAGAGGTGATAGTGTGGTGGTGCGGAGTTGTGTGTATGTGTGTGTAATTTATGTAAGTTTACGTGTTTTTTCCCATTATGCTTCGTTTGATCCGGATGTCAGGCAGGATCTTAATTTAATTTGTTCCGAGATTCACAAAATCAAACTCAAAGCATTTATTTCAATTAAACCATTTACAGGCACTTTTGAATTGTCAAATAGTCGGTCAGTTAGTCAGAAAGTTGAAGCTAGTTGCCCAGTTCCAAAACGTAGATCTTCATGGAGAAGAACGGGCAAGAAACTCCAAGGACACTCTTTTAAATATAGAAAATTACACAATCCTGGGTACATTATTCTTGTTGCTTCTATATGTGAGAAAAATGTACAAAAAAAAATTAAAACAACAAAATATAAGATTAAAAATAAGCCCTGGCAGATAAGAGATGACCAGTCCCAACTGACGGCGCCCGTTCACGAACATGACGCGTGGATCAGCACCATTCAGCTCAACCATTTTGTAGGGAACCGAATGATCCAACACACTCGCCACCATCAGCGAGACATTTAAGTGAGCATGACAAACTCTCAACTGCCGTGCTCTTTCAAGTCAACATACATCTTAAAATAACATAAAATACGGCTCCATGGTACTCACATTTACAAAAATTGAAAAAATGCTTCTAAATTATACAAAACTATAGTTTGCAATGTATTTGAGAGATTAATAGAATGTTACTACCAAAAAGAAAGAAAATCATTATCCATTGGAACATTCAACAATAAACTTGTTTAAATAAAAAATAAACATTAAGTTCGTAATGTCAATGTCTCTTCCAAACATTAAACTTTTTAACTAGTGAGCCCAAGTGGCTGTGGAGCAGGACCAGCATTATGAAATGGGTTGGTAAGGGATACGCGCAATGTTAGCGTTCCTTGCTCAGGTGGAGATACATGAACGATATCAGTCTCGAGCCCAAAAGAGGAACGAAGGGAAACTCAACAAAGCTAGGGATTGACCTACTCGCTCTGCTAAGCCTTGTGCTATAACCTTAAAACTTGACTTTTTACTTATTAAGTATACTAAATCATCATTTATATACACATTGACATTGATGTACCTATATTAAAACAAAATGACATGAATATTTACAGCGATAAGTATTATATTACTTTAATTATATAATTGTGAATGTGAGGACTAAGTAGGTAATTTTTTCTTTTTCTCTTTGATGGTCTGGCAGTTTGAGTATATCATGCGGCCTACCCAAATGTTGTTTCTTTGTCTTTCGTTCTTCGAGTTGAGCTACACAATTACTGACAAATGCTTGAAGTGACTGAACTGGTCCGCTCAAACCTGTGTGGTTCTTCCCTCAAAATACCATTTCAGACACTAATCTAAATGGTCTGACCAAGTTTATGTCCTGTATTTGAAAGAGAATTTGACCCTCAGTTTGTTTCGCCATTTTTTCTCAGGGGTAGTCAGATAGGAATGTCGACTCCACCTAGCTTTTTTTAATATGAACTGTAAAAGTAATTCCGATTTTCAAAAGCATTTCCTACGTGCCCTGATTCCTACACGGTAAACTCATGATCGTTCTGATAATTTTGTACCCGTAGCAAAATTTTAAGCTGGCACTATACAGGGTGGCAGGGACATCGACGCGAAGCCATGGATTCAGAACATGATTCTGAGCCCCCCTGCGTTGAAATTTTAAGTAGGTTATTTAAAAAAAAAACAGCTGCTCCATACATTTTGACCGCGTAGGTATTGCACTTTTCTAAGAAACAGCAGATGTTTTTTTAATAACCGACGATAAATTTCAACGCAAGGGGGTTCAGAATCATGTACTGACCCCATGGTAACCGGCTTTGCGTCGATGTCCCTGACACCCTGTATAGATTACCATCGATTCGCTAAACAGAAGAATATCAGCGTTTGTGACGAAATAGTGGCTGACTACCGTGGTGTGAGATCTTCATAGGCTTATGGGAAAGTTCATGGGCGTACCGGAGGTGAGACCTGGACTATTGCTACGCTCATGGTCAAGTTGACAGATGTTGGTGTTTTTGTGTGTTTTACCTCATTCATGTCGTAGGGGCAGTAGTGAATGTCGCCCGGCTGCGCGAGCGTCACGTTGCCGCTGAGCTGGGACGCCGCGGTGAACACGCCCTCCATCTACGCCACGTGACACGGTTAGAACCAACTAACTACAGATTAGATAATTGCAACATCTCATAGGCAGTTTCTATTGGAATAGGTAGCTATTTCTATTGGAATACCTACCTATTCCAATAGAACAATAGATATTTCTATTTTAATAATATTCGATACTGAATATTAATTCGTTTGGTATACCTGCTATCTAATTACGCAACACATTTTCGTTGATAATTCCGACTAATCTGTTTCAATTTGACAGGTCAACAACATTCATTGTGTTATATACGTTGTTGAGCAGATTTTTTTTTCGAACGTACGAAGCAATGGATTAGCAATCTGTTTCAAAACGATTCAGATTCTGATTGATCGTGTATTACGTAATTAGGGTACAGATATTCAATTTACCTAAATTGGTCACAGTTCTAACCGTACCTACCTATAAATTGCGTGTAAGGGCTGGTTCACATTGGGTCGGACCCACAAATGTGAACGGCGCTATACAAAGTAGTATACTCATATGACCCGACCGAAGTAGTGGCTGCACGTCCGGTAAATGTGTCGTCGCGGACAGTTTTATCGGGTCGTAATGTGAATAGCGCTATTGAAAAACATATGCCAATATACCAACATCCGACACTTCTGTCGTTCCGGTAAAACTGTCGATCTAATGTGAAGTTGGTTCACATTAGATCTAAGGGTTAATAATAAATGATAAGTGATCCCTGAACACCTTTGTCATCACAACCTTCCACATCAAAACACTATTCATCTAGCCCGCTGCCTCAAGCACCACCTTCACCAACTTTCACAATCCAAAATGGTCCTCAGCAGACCCAAGTTTCTGAAACTTTACTTAACAGTAATACTCAAATAAACTCTACCACAACTTCAATAAATGTACCGAATAAAACATAACTTTGTCTTTCTACAACTGGTCTAATGTATCAAATATTACCTTTAACATTTAATTGTTTTAAATAGATCTACTAACTGTAATTGTAATTTTAATAAATACTTTGATTCTAGTACTATTGCTTTTTATTGCCTCGTAGATGGTGTGAAAAGTAGAGTATTCTCCTCGGAGATAAAGTACCTTCGTCTTGGGCGAACTTAAATCCCGCGCTGCACTCAGGAATCTTGCACTCCCAAGTAAAGCGAGGGAGTTAACTCTAAACTGCCTCGCTTCGCTCAAGAGTTAACGCTACAATCCTTCGTCTTGCTCGGGATTCAATAAGGCGCCCGCTACATAAGACACTACCTACTTTATCCCCTTAGTGCATAATCTACTATTTATTTGTGGTTAAAAGGCGTGATGATGGCACTGACCATAACAAGCTGGATCTGCATGATGAAGATGGTGACGACCATGAAGGACAGCATCTGCGACAACGTGCGGTTGTTATGCACGCGCTGCGATACGCGGCGCACGCGTTCGCCGGCGTACTGCACACACACGGGAGCGTTAGGACATTGTGCACTCTGTGCTCATTACTAATGCGTCATGCTAACACTCACCACGAAGTCCAGACAGACAACCAGATACGTGCACGACGTGACGATGAGCCCGGCCACGATGATGCTCACGATACCCAGCAACGACCTAGACACAGCACACAAAAGCTTCAACAATATTATCTAGTCAAAAATATTTTGTATAGTTCTCCTACAAGTTTCAGTAAACAGACTTGTTTGACAGACTTTAAAACATAATGCGTGTGATCGTCTGGAAGGAATCGGTTCACTGATTCAGAACACTGCACTCGACGAGGAGCCGCCGTCTTTTATAAACCTAAATGTTTTACAACTTTAAATTATTTCAAGTTAGTACAAAAATAAAAAGTTTCCGTTTTGTAAAAGATATCAGTAGATTACGAGACACTGCAGAATTTGATGTTTTTCGTTTGCGGCGTAACCTTAAAATCTAAAGTAATTTGTGTCCTTCTTTGAAAATATTTCTTATCCATAAGCAAATTGGAGTTTCTAGAAGCATGAGTAAGCACGCGTTGTTAGTTGTGTGGTGCACTGTACTTACAGGCTGTAGGCGATTGTCTGGATGGCAACGCCGGCGAGGTAGATAGCCAGCGTGCAGATGAAGTACACCTTCATCATGCGGTCACGCTCGGCAGTGTACTGCGAACAATACGGGCTTACGTGATTGTGAGCACATAAGTGACAGCGTGCCAGCGTCACTCCACACCTCATTAGGGGCGACGCAGATCATTAATGAGGACTTGTCTAACGACTGCAAAAATCGTGACAGGAAATAGTATCACATGCAAGATGACTTTTAATATGTTTCTGGCGCACGAGTTCTGTGACTCACGGAAATGAGTACTCATTCACGCCGGTGAACACCTTTCTGTTGCAGAATTGAAAGCGCTTTCGTATCGTGTCACAGTATGGTGTATAAAGCTTTACTAACGTTCGTACATTAGAAGCCACGATGTGTCAAGTGCACCGTGTATTACCTACTAATATCTGTTGAACTCGGACGAGTACTCTGCTGCTGTCAAAAATCATCACAAATATGGTTTATATACGTCTCACAAGATTTAAGTATTTATTTTTATTTATTTCATTTTAAAGAAGGCTTACAGACTAACAAATAAAAATTATATATAAAGTGTAATATTTTCAAATCGCTAATTACAAGCCTCCACACATAGACAAGAAAATAAAATACATATAAAAAAAAAAAAAGAGTACAGGTGACAATTAATTACTAATGATAGAAGGTTGTTAATTATCGAAGAAGTTTTGTGCGATTTGTCGTCGCACGGACGCCACACTAGTGCAAAATAAGTCGATATCGAGGTCCCTTGTCTATTAAAAACAAGTGCACTCCTTATTGAAAAAACATTTTTCACATAGTTGGTCGTTGTGAAAGGCACACTTAATATTGGTCGCTGACGCAATCCCATTAGGTTCGTGCGCAATGCTAAATTTGCTACAAGTTCAGGACAGTCAATATGGCCATTTGCGACACCCATAAGCAGAGTTATGTCTCCAATATGACGCCTCACATCCAGAGGAAGGAAGTGGTAACGTTTACAGCGGTGCTCATAGTCAACTGAGTATTGCTGTGCTCTATAATCTAGGCAACGTAGAAATTTTCTTTGGACGCCTTCAATACGGGACTTATAAATCTCATATTGCGGGTTCCAAACTTGAGATGCGTATTCTAAGTGGCTACGTACGAAAGAACAATACAAAATTTTAACCGGTTTCAGAGATCGGAAAGAGGCCGTGGTGCGTAGTATAAATCCTGGAGCTTTTGATGCCTTTGTAACTATACTGTTCACATGTTGATCAAACAGAAGCTTGTTGTCTACGATCACCCCCAAATCTCTTATGCTATTTAGCCTGCTAATTAATTCATTGTCGATATTGTAATTAAAATTGACCAAAGACGTACGTCGTGAGAATGTTAGGATTTGGAATGTTAGGACATTTAGAGACATTTAATTGGAGTTTGTTACGTTTGCAATAAATCTCAAATCTGTGCAGGTTGTCTTGCAATTGATATGCATCAGACATGTCTTACAACTTTGTGAATTTTCATGTTGTCAGCATAGAGAAGAATATACGAGTGATGAAAGCATTGTTTGATGTCTGTTATGAACAATATGAATAACAAAGGACCCAGAATGGAACCATGAGGCACTCCTGAAGAGACAGAACTCCAACCAGATGTGTAGCCTTGAAGCACGACAGCCTGCGTTCTGTTCTCTATATAGGATGAGAACCATCGGTATAAGTCTCCATGAATTCCGGCGAGAAACAGCTTTTTTAGGAGCATGCAATGATCAATTCGGTCGAAGCATTTGCTATAGTCTGTATAAATTACGTCAACTTGACGCTCGCGAATGGAGCGAAGCGGTTACTTTCATACAATATTCCATTCGTACCAGGAATAAATTGCAATCTCGTCTCGTCGTGTAAACGTTTCAGGTGTGTATACTGCTCTGCGCCCGCTGCCGCGCCGCCGCTTCCCAGGAAGTGCCCGTCGTGCACTTTGGGCTACTAGCACCCCGCTATTAGCTATACGGATTTTTAAGAAATATGTACCATCGAAGAACTTCATATCTATACACCGTAAGGACTATTTCTGCTTGCAGCGCTCGGCAGCTATAGAACCGGGGCGGTAACAGATATGGTCATCGTGTTCACGGGATTTTCTTTTCAAACTGCTTAGATATGAAGTTCTTCGATAGTACCTAAATATCACAAAGCGAATTAATTCTTCTGCATCTGCTGGAGGTCTCGTCTTCTCATTAATAATTAATGTGCGGCGAGTAATGTCACGCGCGTTCCTTTATAACCATTGTAACGTGTGGTAGGTACTTCTGAACTTTACATCAAGTGTGGAGGTAGCTTTTAATCGCTGCGTCAGCATGTAAATAATATAACATGTCGGCTCGACCTGTCGCCGCCAAACCCGCCATCCGCCTGCGGAAATTCGCGCGCGATGGAAGCTTATAATCTGAATTGTATTCAATAGTGCAGGTTTTTAACATGACTTTTTACGACTGCTGCCAGACAGCGGCACGTGGTGCTCGTTCACGGAGAGTAAGGAGTAAGGGGAAAGAGACTATCCTATACAATCAAACTTTTAATAGATTTCTCTACGAAGAAAGCTTTATAAACCCAAAGGCTAGGCTGGCTAGGCTAGGCTTTATAGCTTTTTTTTTTAGCTTTACAAGTTGTTAAAAAATCAATGAAAATGGTTGGGTTTATCAACAGAATTGGCAAAGAGTTTAGGGAAACCTCGGCGTTGAATGTGCTCTATAACACCTTTGTGCGCAGCCTCGTAGAATATGCATCTCCCGCCTGGAGTCCGACTTATAATATTTATATACCCGTATTGAGCGCGTTCAAAAAAAAATGACAAGGTGCTTCTGACGTTTCATAAGTGCCCTTGTAGGTTTATGTGAAATAAAAATATTTTGAATTTTGAATTCACATGTACGGTCCAAACGTATCTCTAGGACGTTTGCCGCTAAGCCGTGTCGCACAAATCTGGGCCAGCATGCTCTCTTAAACAGAATGTTGACTTCTTACAACAGAGCCTGTTCGGTCGACAGCAATATCGACATTTTCTTTGATAGTCTGCCAATATTTAAAACTAAAATCTGCAAAATTGTCCTCTAATCAGCTGCCTATTATTATAATGCTCGATTTAACCAATGAATTTATGTATGTTTTAATATAATTTTAATCTTAATTATATACATTTTTTTTTAAATTGTTTAATACTGTAATTTATAATAATAATTTAATTGAATGTCATTTGAATTAAGTATCTAGTTTAATTACATTTTATGTTTTCTAATATTCTTATAATGTAATGAATTGTTAACCTTTTATTGTGAATGTTGTGCATGCCTTTAAGTGATGTATTGACACAGAACTGAAGACTCGTGATCCTATTGTGACTACTCTTGTAAATATATCGTTGGTGTGCCTTGCTTAATAAATAAGTAAGAGGACATGTCTGGTGGGGCAATGGACTATTGCCTGTAGTCAAAACCAACTGCAGTCCAACTCTTTCCGTCAGAGACTAATTAACGGTTTCTGGATCAAGCGAAATAATGTTTCTGCAGATGCCGCGTCTCGTAGCAAGTTAGGTGGGTGGGGTGACCTTGTTGGGCCGTCAGTCACCTTAGCAGAATAATCACATACAACCACTTGAAAAAAAAAAATGTTATTTTGTATCAAGTTATCGATTAATTTAGGAGTTCTAGACTGATTAATAAAACTGCTTTACTATGAATTTCAACGCACATTCTGACATATATTTCACAATAATAGACTCGGAAATTACACCACTTTTAGAATTTTTAACACAGAGACGGTGCGATTACGTGTGACTTGCACGGACACCAAGTTAATACTGAGACTACTAACAGCTTATCACGGACTTGTAGTCTCTGTTCTACGGTATGGTGTTATCTTTTGGGGGCATTCAACAAATAGGGAACTTATATTTAGGATTCAAAAAAGATGCATACGATCCATGTATAACCTAAAACCAACAGACAGCTGCATTCCCTATTTTAAGAAATTTAAGATTATACCATTACCAGCTATATATATATTAGAAGTTGCTTTGTTTGTAAAATCAAATCCAAAAATACCCAATGTTATTAGAAGCATGCCATTACAAAAATTCAAAAAGTGTTTTCATAAATTATTATTACATAAATGTTACTATGCCCTTGATGATTATTTAAATGATAAACACTACCACTTTAAAATAAGTTAATTGATTGCATGCATATATTTTTTAATTAATTTTTAGTTTTGATATCATTGTTTTGTTGAGTTTTTTTTTTGTGTATGTAAAATAGCTTTCACTGATATTTGTATGTCATCAATGACAAAACATAGTGCGACATGTAGAATAATTACCGTGACCTTAACCTACCTAAGTTTTACAAATAAAAAAATCTGATTCTGATTCTGATTCTTTCCAGTCCACGTAGTTTGGTGGCAAAGAGCCATCTCGTCAGCAATTAACGGGCACAATATTCGCTGACCACAATTTTTATATATTTTTTTAAAACCCTAGCGCTTGCATATTAAAGCCAGGATCACCCGAACTGTTTTCGTACCATTTTCCTATAACACGAGGGTGTGGCAAAGTTCCATTAAATATTTTTTTGATATATTTATAGGCAGCTACAGAGTAATAGTGCAGATTGACTGCATATTTTCTCACGCGCTGGTGTATATTTTTGGCAATAGCCCTTTTCTTGCTTTTTTTTAATCAACCTGTTAATAAACTCTACCGCTTCTGCTTTCAAATTCAATTCAATTATAATTTCATTGATAAAGACTATAAAAACAAACATTTTATTATTTCAAAACAACCTCCTTTTAAAGTTAAATACCCTTTTTAAAACGAGTATGCTGACGGTACAACGACAATTCTCTACAGCTTGGCCAGAAAGAGTAGAAATTAAACAAATATGAACTAATTTTTTCTACACATGGCAACTCGAAAGAAATGTCAAACATCAGTCAAACTATCAAAACAAAAAAGTGTATTGTGAAATAATTTAATTTTTCGTAGCTATTAAACGTATTAGTCAGTGAATTATTATTGAAAATGGGCAAGACGATAAAAAGTGGTGCCAGAGAAGTTATTTACAATGTTTTTAAGAGGTGTTTGGCGGAATATCATGCCGGAAAACTTCTAACAGAATTGGATGACCTTTACAAACGAGTTGCTGATATGACAGGTATTTATTCACTCTCATTTTATATAATTTATATAGTTCATGATCTAAGTTACAGTTAAAGTCGGTTAGGTCTTCAAAAAATACCACATCATCGAAGTTTTTTACGGATTTAATATAATTTTAGAGGTTATGTTTACATCGGGTTCACAATGACTTTGTATAGAGCGACTGCATTTTTTGATCGTCACGCACGTCATTCTACATTAATGTTTTATTTTGATTACAGGAAAATCAGAAAGCACTGTTCGACGCATAATAAACGAAGGCAATAAAAACGAAGGCAAATTCATAACACCAGCCAAGCATAGAAAAGGACGTTCAAAAATAGAGATGGACGATTTTAGTGTCTGTGCGATTCGTCAGAAAATTCAGTTTTCTTACACCGTACAGAAAATAGCACCAACTTTGCGAAAGTTGTTGGCTGTGGCAAAAGAAGAATTAGATTACAAAGGAGGCCGTGAGAAATTAAGGCAAATATTACATGCCATAGGCTTTTCATACAAAAAATGTTCGACAAATAGAGAATCGCTAATAGAAAAACCTAATATAGCAGCAAAAAGAGAAAAATATTTAGAAATTATAAAAAGAAATCGGGATTTGCCTGTTGAGCTACAAAAACAAATTGTTTACTTGGATGAAAGTTACATCCATAGTTCTTATAAATTGAGAAAGTGCTGGCAATCCATTAAAATCAAAGGCATAAAACATGATATATCAAAAGGAAAAAGATGGATAATTGTCCATGCTGGAACTGCCAATGGATTTGTACCCAACGCTTTACTAATATTTAGTGGTACTAACAAAATGGAAGACTACCATTCAGAGATGAATTCTCACAATTTTACCAAGTGGGTGACAGAAAAACTGATCCCAAACCTACATGAGGCCTCTATAATTGTCATGGACAATGCGCCTTATCACAGTGTGGTGCAGAACAAGGCTCCAACATCAGCTTCCCGAGTAGATGAAATAAAACTGTGGCTGTTAGAAAATAACATCCCGTTCGAGCCATCAACAAGAAAGCCAGCATTATTAATGCTTGTTAAAAAGCACAAGCCAGAACCAGTATACCAAATAGATGAGTTGTTGGGGGAACATGGTCATGAAGTGGTACGGCTTCCTCCGTGGTATGGTATCATGGTCATGAAGTGGTACGGCTTCCTCCTATCGAGCTCATCTGGGGCATAGCAAAGCAAAAAGTTGCTGCATGTAATGTGGGAGGAGCAATTGACATAAAAAAAGCAACTGAGGAAGCTTTTAATAGCATTGGTCCCGAAACTTGGAATAATTGTGTCGAACACATAAAGAAAATAGAACATAATTACTATGAAAGGGGAAGAACACTCTATGAAGATATAGACAGACTGGTAATTCGTGTTGGTGAGGACAGCAGTGACAGTAGCTCAGATTCTGAAGATGATCAAGAACTTGGATCGGACATGTCAGGTGTAGAGTATTTAGATAGTGACTAGAAAAAATATTGTTACTATATTAAAGATGCTTTACTCTCCTATGGTTTTTAATTACTAAATTAAAAAAAATGAAATTTAGCTTCTGATTTAACGATTTTCCACATTCAGATTTATCATTAAAAATACTTGAAGTATCAAATTCATTTTGGTTGTAGTATAAAATGATGCCATATAAACGATAGTGGCGACCTCAATTTTTTTCTACTCTTTCTGGCCAAGCTGTACGTCATTGTGTGACAGATGACAATTTAAGCACATATGCGGTCATCTTTTGATGCAGTAAGGCGTATCCTTCGATGTAAATCGATGGTATGAATAGCAATAATAATCGTGGCTAGTTGATATCAGTCCGTGTAGAATAGCAATGATCGTTAAAAGAAAATATCAATATCACAAAATAATCGCACCCAGAGCGCCGAACGCTATATTTATATATATACGCAACTGGAACTGCAAAGCAAGCAGAAAATAACTGGTCAATTCAAAATAATGTCAATGTCATGTCAAAGAAATAAAAAAACACGTTTGATGCGTACATAAAAATATGTTAGTAATATTGTCGTATTTTATACGCAATTATATTACAAAAATTACATGCATTCCTTTGATCTAAAATAAGCGGGTTCTAGTTATTGTTCGCAGTCTACAAAGATAATTACGGGATAAATTGGAACGTCAAAAACATTTTTAGTACTTCCTGTTAAAAATGGCGAGGCGGGAGCTATTATAGAGTATTGTTTTATTTGAGAATTATGTTACGCAAGTTATACTGAATTTATACATCCATAATAATTTAAATCTAAATTTTTTAATCTTACTGTAAAATCTAAAATCATGAACTTTATCGATTAAAACCACGACCGAGGGCTGAAGCTGGACATGTTCTTTGTGAGTGTATCTTTTGATAGATTTATTTATTTATTTACTCTTTCAGGAATACATCTGTTGCGTGGATCTCTTTGACCTGCCAGTCTGCCACCGCCGACAGATTGCACACTACAAGAAACTGCGCAAAGATCTCACAGGACCTACTGTATGTTTTTGTGGGGGAAAGTTTTTTCGTGCGAAACTGTGCGTGACGCGAATTAAACAAGAGGAGTGTTGTGTTCCTTCATTATTAACCGAATGAGCTTTACCTTAAGCTTATAGAAGAACACGATCTGTCCTGTCAAGTGTCCAACGTTTACACTTGGGTTGCGATTAAAAGGCCACCACCACAATAGAAACGGGTTTTGTCGACGGAAAAATAGACAAAGTGACACATGATTGTGATTGTTTATTAAATCTGTCAATTTGTCTATTCTTCCTTCGTGGTCATGCTAAGCGTGCAGAATTACTATCATGCTACGCGTGCTGAGGAGCCTGACGGTATTACGCGCCAAATAATTAATTTGTAAAATAAAGGCAGCAGCCGTCACTTTTCCGCCACAATAAAATTGTTTAAATAGGTGTCGACTTTTGGTCCGCAGCCAGCAGCAGGGAAACCAATTAACCTTGGATATCCTCAGTTGGAAGTTTGTGAGAAAAATGTAGAAAATATGTGCGCGCCCGGCGCGCGGCGGCTTCATGTTACTAAACGTTATTCTGATATTTAGAACAAAGACTAAGGGACCGTGTGGCTGTCAAGAAGTGAAACTATCTCATCATATTCTGCTCGTCAACTGTCTGAAAGTCATTTGAGTAACACGGACAATATGGCTTCGGTTCGGAATTCTGTTTTAATTTCTCTTTTGAAATCATCGAATAATTGATATTGATTAAGTACAGAATTCACTTACAAGTACTTAGCGTTTCATGTACTTGTATTACGTCATTGTAGATACACATTGTATACAGAGTAATTATAATTGTTATTTTGCCGACATTGGCAGATTTGCAAGGGCGGGAAGGTTCATAAGGCGCCGCATTAAGGCTCGTGCAGACCAGCGTGACGCGACTCGAACAATACAATTTCTAAGAAAACTTCACGGTATAACAATAACCAGTGTCGTGTCGCGCTAGTCTGCACGAAGCTTTAGTTTCAATACCACGGAGTGTGCGCCCCCTCTCCTACCCACTGTTCTACTACCCACTCACGTAATCATGACATGCTTTCTAAATATAATGACGACTTTGTACCTTCGTCATACATACGCTTATTAGCACACGGCGCTGCAAATGACTCGGGATACGATCCCCTACCCTATAAAGTTACCTATTAAAATCGTTACTTAAAAATGCATTTGTAAGGTTAATCTGGTAATGAGTGTGGCAGTTCATCTGTTAATGAATGTGGCAGTTCATCTGGTAATGAATGTGGCAGTTCATCTGGTAATGAATGTGGCAGTTCATCTGGTAATGAATGTGGCAGTTCATCTGGTAATGAATGTGGCAGTTCATCTGGTAATGAATGTGGCAGTTCATCTGGTAATGAATGTGGCAGTTCATTTGGTAATGAATGTGGCAGTTCATCTGGTAATGAATGTGGCAGTTCATTTGGTAATAAATGAGGCAGTTCATCTGGTAATGAATGAGGCAATTCATATGGTAATGAATGTTATTAAATTTATCATTCCGTACTCATTTCCATTTCATTCTATACCTTTTAATTTAACATAACGCCGAGAAGTTTATAACGTACTTATTATGAAACAAATAGGTTTAGGTAACCTACCTACCTACTAGGTTATCACGAAACAATCCCATAGGAAGGTAGTAAAGCGGCCGCATTCGTATGCGGCCGCTTTACTACCTTCCTATGGGATTGTAGCAATAAATCTAGATGTGAACTTAAGGATCCACATCTAAACTGACAACACATCAACGTTCCTGGCGATTTTCGTACAGTTTTTATATCAGAGTACTTATCGAGCAAAGCAAGAGGTTGTTTTATGTTGCGCGTCTAAATGTCAAGGATAAAAAGATTGTTGCGGCCTGGACATCCTACGGGAAGGTCTACATTAAGAAAGAAGAAGGATCATCTCTAGTGCGTATTGATGATGAGTCTGAGTTAAACAAACTCATTTTGTGACTGCATAGCAATCGAACTTATAACGCCCTACACCTTTTTGCGTCGGGGGTTAAAAAGAAAGGATACCGGCAGGTGTCGCTTGTAACTCAATAATACTAGTAGTTCTGCGAATAGTAGCATTTGCGAGCACAAACTTTTTTGTAACAATTAATATTAGGTCTTTACCTATGAAATTGCCGGTCTGCAGTACTGGCCATTTCAAATCATGTTTGGCTAAGAATTCTAATTTCAAATATATTTTTTTCCAAAAGTACATAGTCATTTGTTTATTGATTAGTGTTACATTTTCATCGCATTTCAATCTTTTTCGTCATCATGGATACGTTAAAAATTCGAGTAATTATGGAATATGAGTACCGTCGTGGCAGCAACGCGGCACAAGCGGCACGCAACATCAACGACGTTTACGGAGCTAACGCTACAAACCAACGCACCACCTGTTATTGGTTTGCTCGCTTCCGTTCTGGAAATTTCGACCTGAAAAATGAACCCCGCGGTCGTCCGAAGACTTTGGTCGACAATGACGAATTAAAGGCGATTGTGGAAGCTGATGATACACAATCTACGGCTGAATTAGCAGCAGCTTTCGACGTTAGCGTCAAAACAATATTGGTCCATTTGCGTCAAATTGCGTCAAATTGGCAAGGTAAAAAAGCTTGACAAATGGGTGCCCCACGAACTCAATGATCGCCAGCGCAAAGTACGCGTCGAGACGTGCCTTGCACTGCTCAACAGACACAACACACAAATGAAGGAATTTTGAACCGCATTGTTACCTGCGATGAAAAATGGATTCTGTTTGATAACCGCAAGCGCTCAGCAAGTTGGTTGGATCCTGGTTCAGCACCTAAACAATGCCCTAAACGAAAACTTACCCCTAGAAAAGTGATGGTCACTGTTTGGTGGTCTAGCGCCGGTGTGATTCATCACAGCTTCTTAACAAACGGGGTGAGCATTACTGCAGATGTGTACTGTGAAGAACTGAACACAATGATGGAGAAGCTGGCACATCTCCATCCAGCATTGGTCAATCGCTCGTCTCCGCTGCTACTGCACGACAACGCGCGACCTCATATTGCACAGCAGACGGTCTCCAAGTTGCAAGAACTGGGGTTGGAAGCTCTCCGTCATCCGCCCTACTCACCAGACCTTGCGCCTACAGACTACTACTTTTTCCAGAATTTGGATAACTTCTTGGCGGGAAAAAAATTCAATACCCGAGAGGCAGTACAAAATGCCTTTGAAGAATTTGTTGCCTCCCGTCCAGCTGATTTCTTTAAGAAGGGCATCAATAAACTGCCACTGCGTTGGCAAAGATGCATTGATTGCATGGGTGATTACTTCGATTAATACAAATAAAAAATACATAAAAAATTCGTTTAAATTTTTTCATACAAAACGGCAATTTCATAGGCCTATTATTTAAAACAAAAGCATGGTAAATATTCCGTTTTAAATAAGTTTAGTAGCGAAAATAACCATGTCAGCTTAAAATTCTATATTAAATAACTACTTTTCCAATTTAAAAAAAAAAAACGACTACGGCTGTAGGTTACTAAAAAGCATGAGGTGGCAAGACTTTAAACAGAAATAAACTAACCCACAACTAAGCAACTATAATCAGTTAGGTTAGGTTAATGTTTAGAGCGCCACGGACTATTTTAAAAATAGTCCGTGGCGCTCTTTCCGCTTTGTTAAGCTGAGTCTTAGCACATCCTCCCCAAATGGATATTACATAATAATCTGAGCAATAATTATAACTATTTTCATTTACATAGTTTTTATTAATAAATAAATAAATAAATAAATTAATCAAACATTAATCCACTTATTGTCGATTACACACAAAAACACTTAGATTTCAATCAAATTCTCAGGAGCACGCACTCGCGACCTTCTAACTTATACTGCTACAGTTTGTCCGAGACCGCTGTCCTGCGCCTTAGTTATGCGCGCGGTGATAAATGATAAATGATTGATGATGATAAATGATTTTTATTTCTGTAAATAGGTTGTACAAAACACTTTTACACGTCAAACATATTATTTTTAAACTAGATGAGGTCGGCGTTTCCTATCTGACTACTCCGAGAAGAAAGGCCGAAACAAACTCAGAGGTCACAGTCTCTTTTAAAGTCCAGACATAATCTTGGTCAGATCATGTGAAGATTAAATATGTAGATTGGTGTCTAAAAATGGTCTTTTGAGGAAAGAACCATACAGATTGAGTGGACCTGTACAGTCAGTGCACGCAAGCAGTGCAGTCTGCTGAGTCCGCAACACTCACAGCGTCCCGCCGCTCATTCATCATTGCTGCCTAGATGCTGATGTTCTATAGGCATGGGCCTACAGCACGCCAGCGTGACCATGTCGGTGACGCGAATCCATAAGTTTATTATCAAAAATCGCTCAACGCGCCTAAAGAAGTTTTCATTTAAAAAAACTATGATACAAGAAAACCACGAGCCATTTTCGAGTTTTTACGAGAATAATGCACGGCAATTGATTTTTGAACAGATAGATTAGAGCCAATTTGCTTGTTGACTTGGTAATTTAAACAGTATAAAGTGTGAGCGAGTGCAGGCTGTTCGCTTATCTCGCGCTTTGATTGAAATGCTCATTAGATCCACGAGCTACTCCGCTTCCATCGATACAACACTCTGACACACAATTACTAACTGACTGGCAATCACTAGATGGAGCTGCATGGTTCACTTCATAAAATGATGATTCAATTTGCACTCAGTACCGACTACCGAGGCCGTTATCATAATCTGTGCCATAATCTCTCAGCTCGTAGTCATTATAGACGATGATTGCTAAAACTGATTGATATTTTTCGGTCGTGATACCATTCATGCATACCATCGCGCTTTCGGTAGCGATAACTTTACTGAACCTTTTATTCAACTTCGGTTAAATTTTCGTTCGTTCAATCGTTGATGATGATTTGTTTCTAAAGATTAGAATGTTTAGGAATAAAATCATCATCGATCGATATTCAGAATCAACGTGGTCCCACTGGGCCTACTCGGCTCGAAAAATATAACATTATTCAATCAAAGTACATACCGTGGACACGAAAGGATATAGGGGAATGAGGGGGGAAACCGGACAGGGGGTGAAAACAGATAGTTGCTATTTCAATACTCCGCGTACAGCTGTCTCGCTCTAGCTAGCGGTGAAATACGAGCGAACGCTTATTCAGTGCCGTTGCAAATGTTGGCGATGGTAACATCTCAGCGTGTGCGTCTAAAAACGAAAATTGTAAACAATGTAAGTTATCTAATATTTTGACTTTTTTTAAGTGTTATCATTAAGTTTAGCTATGTGCTATCATATACAGTTGTATTTTTTATGAAGTAATACATATTTAACCTTTTAAAACGGTATTTGTTGTTGCTATGACTGTAAACCTAATCTCTGTTAGTATTACAATTTCAAACATGGCACCCGTGGGGTACAAGCGGACGGGGTGATTTCGACTATTCGGTTTCACCCCGATTGATTTTATATGTAGGTATTGCGGGCGTTTGTTTTATTCCTCTGTTTACTTACTTTTTACAGAGTACGACCCTCAACATGCCAACAACATAATGTGAGAAAGTCAAATAGGCTGCAGTGGCCGGAGTCAGACATGCTTTTAGCCATAAATTCAGTGCTGGAAGGCAGAATGGGATATCTTTTACCGTCACACACATATAGTGTACCCAAAAGTTCCTTAGAAGATCGTGTAAAAAGATCAGCGGTGCGGTCAGCAGTGGTTGGTATTGCTTTTCTGCAGCTGGACATTATGTTCCACCTCTTATGATTTTTCCTCGCGTACGAATGAAGAGTGAGCTTTTGGATGGTGCTCCACCAGGCACAATAGCTGTATGCCATCCAAGTGGTTGGATGCAACAATATATTATTTTCACTGAATGGATGCGTCACTTTATCGGCCATGTCAAACCAAGCAATGAAGATCCTGTGCTTGTCGTCTTAGATTCTGGTCACACCACTTATAATCGTGCCGCTACTATGCAAAATGCAGTTTCTGCTTTTACCAAAACCGGAATTTGCCCTCTGAATCCCAACACGTTTACAGATGTAGATTTTGCACCATCACAGACTACAGAAATATGATTTATACCACCAACCACAAATGAATTCGCTTAGGACCCGTTGCCTCGTGAAAAAACTCCGTCCCCGCAAGGAGGAACATCTACAGAAGGACAAACGTTTTCAGATTCTTTAAGTTTTGTATCACTGAAAGATATCATGCCGATTCCTCATTTTAAAAAGAACATGCGACCATCAGCGCGTCGAGGAAATCCCGCAATTTTGACTAAATCACCCTATAAATATGAACTGACAGATAAGGCTATGTCATCAGTAATTAAAACAAAAAAAGGCAAAGGTAAAGGTATCGGTAAAAAGACGCATAAAGAAAACTATCAGGAGGATTCGGAGTGTTTGGTTTATGGCGAAAAGTACCTACTGTCAAACTAAGTCCACAGATGAATGGTACCAATGCCTACAATAATGTAGATATAACTCAGCTATTGCTGACATTAGATCGGCTGGGCGTAGGAAATAGGATTTGTTTATACCTTTGGGAGTTTCTTCGTGAGAGACATTTAAATACACTCGAGAGCAATGAATCCGGGTCACTTAAAGAATGTTAAAAATCTCGGAAACTAAAAATGATAGGTTAATGCAATAAATTGTATTTAATAGACAATGTAATACTCCTTAAATGAAAGTAAAAAAAATATGAGTCACCATACATTTTATTAACACAAAATTACATAAAGAAAAAAACTGCTGATCTCTCTTTAAAACAAAAATAGGAAACATGAAATTTTTGAACTTTATTACGATTTTCTTGAATTTTAATACTTCGTATTGCCTCCTCGTGCTTCCATTACTGCGTTTACGCGGTTTGGCATGCTGTACACCAAGTTCCTTATACGATTTTGGGGAATATTCTCCCATTCCTCTGTGAGAGCAATTTTGAGCTCACGAAGCGTGATTGGGGGAGGGTTTCGTTGTTTTACGCATCTGCCTAGCTCGTCCCAAGCATGCTCGATCGGGTTGATATCCGGGCTGCGCGCTGGCCACTCCATACGAGTAATGTTCATCTCTTGAAGGTAGTCATTCACAATCCTACCTGTATGAGGTCGGGCATTGTCATGCATAAATATAGCATCCTCACCTAAATTGACCATAAATGGACCAACGTGATCATTGAGGATTTCTTCCACATATCTTACGCTAGTTAAAGAGCCGTTTTCTATGATCACCAGCTCTGTGCGACTTTCAGAAGAAATTCCGGCCCACACAAGTACAGACCCACCACCGTAGGCTACTTTTTCTTCGATGCATGCTTGCTTGAATCTTTCCCCTGGTCTTCGATACACTCTGTGTCTTCCATCGTACTTGTAGAGCATAAATTTTGATTCGTCGGAGAACATAACTTTTGACCAATCTTCAATACTCCAATTTACGTGGCTCTGGGCATATCTTAGTCTTGAAATACGATGCCCACGCTCCAGTTTAGGGCCGTTTGCAGGTCTAAGGGGTTTTAAGTTAGATTCAGCAAGCCGACGTCTTACTGTCCATGCACTTGGATTACTTCCTCCGAGGCGTCGAAACTGATTTGTGAGTTCAGTTCCTGTGAGAAAGCGATTTCGAAGCATGGTGTTCACCAAGTATCGGTCTTCTCGTGCTGTGGTACACCTGGTTCTGCCCGTTCCTGGTCTGCGTAGGTTAGAACCAGTTTCTTCGTAACGTCGGAGAACTCTTTGTACTGTTGACAGCGACACACCGACAGTCCTAGCTGTATCGCGCTGACTCCGGCCGGTTTCCAGCATTGTAAGTATTCTTGTGCATTCTTCAGGCGTAAGCGACATAATTTCAGCTTGAATAATGAATATAGAGCACTATCAACATGGTTTATGTACCCACATAAATGACAGATTACAAACAAAAGCAAAACCAAATGCTGTAATTTCGTAGTTCCATCTTCGAAAGTGGCCCTTTTTCAAATTTGATTTTTTTATGATATAACTTTACAATAACTAAGAAGTTTTAATACCTTCATTTAAGGAGTATTACATTGTCTATTAAATACAATTTATTGCATTAACCTAGCATTTTTAGTTTCCGAGATTTTTAGGATTCTTTAAGTGACCCGGATTCATTGCTCTCGAGTGTATTAGAGTAAACGATTTACGTATGGTAAGAACTACGGGAAGGGGTTTAGCACAAGGCGACCCTCTATCCCCGTTACTGTTTAATGTAGCCACTATAGATTTATGTAAAAAAATTAGTTCCGATCATGTCCATGTTTCACAATATGCTGATGACTTCGTTATCTACTCCGTTGAAGATAGTGTGGCTCAAGCTTGTTATTATTTACAGTAACTACTCATTGAACTTACTTGCCAAACTCCTTGCTGATATCGGTTTAGAGATTTCAACAACAAAAACTAAAACTTGTATTTTTAAAAAAGGTAAAAATAATGAAATAGGCGTTCTTAAAATCAACAACTCATTCTTGCAGGTAGAAGAAAATGTAAAATATTTGGGCCTTTGGCTGGATCGTTCTCTAAGATGGGCCAAACATATAAATGAAACCCATAAAAAAACAGCAAGATTTCTCAATGTCCTTAAAGTTCTATCTGGAGCTAACTGGGGTGTTCACCCGAAACACTTAAGAATCGCTTATATTTCTCTAATACGAAGTCGTATGGACTACGCTAGCTTTCTGTATGGAGATAGTTGCCACTCAAACTTGTATAAACTCGACAACGTCCAAAACCAAGCGATGAGGATCATTGGTAGCTTTATTAAATCTACACCAATTCATGTCATGAGTAGTGAATTAAGTCTCCAGCCCCTATTTATTCGTAGAAACTATTTAGCCGGTAAATTTTATTTAAAGTGTAAGTCGTTGTTAAGTAGTTATACAGTTGTTAACATGCTGGACGATCTTTTGCCTCGGATGCCTTTGTGGAAAAGGAAGAACAAGCCTTTACTCATTTTAAGCCATGAATACCTTAAAGACTTGCGAATACACTGCAGCCAGAATTTGGAGATGTTTGGGTATCGCTCTTGGGTCAGTTACATAGATTTATCTAAAAACCTTAACTTTAGCATTAACGGAGTAAATCAAGCAAAAAAACGATTTCAGCCATTGGTTTTAAATGATTTATGTTGTCAATATGTAAACACAGAATATCCAAATTTTTATCAAATATTCACAGATTGTTCCAAAGAAAATAATAATTCCGGAGCGGCTTTTTATGACCCTCAACAAAATTTATCTATGGGTTTTAGTATTGACACGAACGTGTCTATAATGTACCTTGAACTGTTGGCAATTAGTGAAGCTTTATCATACACTCAATCAATAAATCATAGTAAGTTTCTAATACTAACTGACTCCAAAAGTTCCTTACAACACGTGGCTCGTTGTACCTCGACAATTCGAGGAACACCGATAGCTTACACAATTATTGATCAGATTTTGAAACTTCAACAGAATTGTAAATTAGTAATACTGCAGTGGATTCCGTCACATATCGGGATTCATGGTAATGAGGTGGTAGATGTTTGTGCTAAGAGGGCCTGTGTAGACGGTACTCCGTTGGATATAATACCATTTTTCGCAGATAACTTCTACCTGGTTAATAAATATTGTTATAAATTGTGGAAAGAATTTCATGATGTGAGATCAAGAGAAAAAGGTATTTGGTACAGGACCATTCAGCCTGAGCCTCTAATAATTCCCTGGATAGATAACTGTTCACTCAATAGAAAAGATATTGTTACTGCCATGAGGCTTCGATCCGGTCACATCCCATCGAGGAAGTTTACGTTCCTTATGGGTATCACTTCTTTACCTAATTGCGATAAATGTGGAATAATCGAGGACGTACATCATATCTTGATCGAATGTGAACGGGGCGAACGCCTCCGGAGAAATCTATTTGATTCCCAAAATATGTTAGGAAGTGGTACTTTAAATGGTGTTCTAGCTAACCCTATGTCGGATGAGGCTAGAACTCTCTACAATATATATTACAATCATATAAAATAATTGAATAAATTCAAAATTTGTCTATGATGGAGCGACATAGTCAGTATTGTGACAAAGCTCCTTACTAAAGAAAAAAAAAAAAAAATGGTACCAATGCACTGCTTGTCTTAAATGGGCTCACGAAAGTTGCATCAGTTGTGTTGAGCGAGAATTATTATTTTTTGTATGCAAAAACTGCGAATAATTTGATTATTTAGTTTTATTGTTAGTATCTGTATTCACCCCTTGAATAAAAAATGCCTATCCGGTTTGACCCATAGGTATGGGGTGAATTCGGATTTATAATTTTTATTTAAAAGAAAAATATTTTGTAGTTACTAAGATTGATCTCAAACATTTTTATGCCAAAGTTATGCCTAAGGTATTTTTAAACATTTATGACATTGATTACCTCAATAAATATCCGGTGTCCCCCCACCTTCCCCTACATAATGATTTGTGGAGAACGCGTCGATGAGTGAGTCTGCTCTGTGGTACGTACCTTCTGCTCCAGCTTGGCGTCGCGGAAGGAGAGGGTGCAGGGGCGGCAGTGCTCGGCGCGCAGCCGGTCTGTGGAGCGTGCGTCGATGGCCTTCATCAGGTACTCGTTGACTTCATCTTCTGGCTTCTTGTTCTCGTTGCCAGCGTCTACTCCGATCCTGTGGGTAAGGACAGAACTATAGGAGGGTAAGAAGGCTTGGTACCAAACATTCACTAAAGGTGGACAAAGACTACGTTTAGACTGCATTCAGGACATATTCTGATGAATAGCTTTGTCTTTTTAATGAGAGAGAGAGTAATTCTCCCAACAGTTCTGAGTGTAATGAAGGTACCGGATATCCCTGATATTTTAGCGGAATGTGTCCGGATCGTAGTTGAAAGGAGTGGTATATATAATTAAAATAACTAGCTACTGCCCGCGACTTCATCCGCTTGAAATTTTGGACACCAACCCAAAACATCGCATCGCATCACCCGCCCGCGCTATTAGGTACTTCATTTTCGCTTGGCGTGCTTTCTGACTTTTTTCTTTTTCCTCGGCTCGTAAGGGTCGGCGCGTGATTTGAGAATTGGGCTAACAAAGTAATAAGATTTTTCAAATCCGACGAATCCTCGATCATAGTTACCGATACCAGTGGAGTCAATTATTTTATTCTTTGGCCTTCTGTATGAGCAGTTTGAGTAATGTTTTAAATGTCGCACCTAACGACACGCTATAATAGCGTATAAGATCAATCATGATTCATTGACTCTTGAAATAGATTAAAAATAAATGTTAGTATCTGTTGAAATTAGAAATATGCACGTAATTCAAAACTTATTTTATTTTTATTTTATTTTATTTTATTAGGATCTCCAACAAAGAATACACCTTACATGCTATAATATAAAGATAAGAACAACAATATATGTGCTCCCTCAATTATAGGAGACCACATCGTGCAATAAAAACAAGCAAACAGTATATGAAAAATGGAAGTAGCCCTGAAAGTGAAAATTATACATAGTATTACATATTTATTTATTTATTTATTTGATTTACACGGCCGAAACCAATTACATAAATCAAAGTACATAATTATAAGAAGTACCAACATAAACTAATAACAACAATGAAATATTACTACTCTCACAAAAATGTTACTTAAGCACATAAAAATACACAATAATGACATTTGACATTATACTAGTACATTATTAAATTTGGTAATCTGAATTTAACAATTATATGAACTCATATAACCTGTCAGTAGGTAAGCTAATTCTGGAGAAAGAACATAAACATTGTCTTGAGTTAATCACAGCGACCAACTATTCTTATCGTTTAAGTAGTCGTTGATAGAATAGTATGCCTTTGAACAAAGGTTGGATTTTACTTTCGTTTTAAGTGCATTAAAAGGCAAATCTAGCAAAGAAGAGGGTAGCTTGTTATAAAAGGTTATACCCAGCCTAACAAATGAGTTATGAACCTTATGAAGCCGGTGAAAGGGAGCTCGTAGTTTGTCCTTATTTCTAGTGTTAACATTGTGAAAAACACTGTTTTTAGTGTATAAATGTATATTTTGCCTAATATACGAAGATGTTGGCGAAAATGAATTGAGATGCCACTGTGAGGATACCAATATCTTTGAAAAAATCTCTCAGAGAAACTCTGGGGCCTAGCTAGTAAATGGCTCGAACAGCTCGTTTTTGAAGGACAAATATATTTTGAATATCAGCAGCTTTGCCCCACAGCAGAAGACCGTAGGACATAACGCTATGAAAATAACTAAAATAGACTAATCGAGCTGTATCGACGTCAGTGTATTGTCTTACTTTCCTGACGGCGTAGGCGGCCGAACTGGGCCTTCCCGCTAGGCTCGATATATGTGGGCCCCACTGAAGTTTGGCATCTACTGTTATGCCCAGAAAAACTGCCGAATTTACAGATCCAAGCACCTCTTTATCTAAGACGATGTTGGGTCCTAGATTTCTAACATTTGGTAGGGTGAACTTAACACATTTCGTTTTCTTGGCATTGAGAACTAGGTTATTTGTCGTAAACCAATCCGTAACCATTGAGAGTGCACTGTTGACATCGTCAAAATCTTGTCTATTCCGGTCTACTTTAAAAATAAGAGAGGTATCGTCTGCAAACAGTACAACTAGATACCCTTTAAATAGAATGGTAGGTCATTGTTATACACTAAGAACAAGAATCTCTCAAACTCTCCTCTGGGGCCGGCGTCACCAATGGTGCCCGATGCTGGGGCCCATGACTCGGAGTTAAGCGTAAGATTTACTGCAGCAGAAGTAGCTTCCGTAATAAGGAAAATGGTGAGTCTCCAGGGCATGATAGTCTCAGCATCAAGCATCTGAGGTACGCTGGATTCCACCTTCCAAGAGTGCTATCGTTGATTTTTAATGTGTGCTTAAGTCATTCATATTTACCTGAGAAAATGATGCAAACCATATTAGTCACTGTTATTAAAAATAAAACTGAAGACCCTTCAGAGGTTTCTAACTATAGGCCCATCTCTTTCGCTACAATGTTAGCCAAGGTACTGGACAGTCTTATTGACCAACACTTAGGGGCACACTTGAAACTGAGCGATGCACAGTTTGGATTTAGACCTGACCTCTCAACAGAAAGTGCTATTCTGTCACTCAAACAGACAGTCCAGTACTATACAGCTAGGAAAACTCCAGTTTATGCCTGTTTTTGGACTTATCTAAGGCCTTTGACCTACTGTCTTACAATAAGTTATGGGTAAAGCTTCAGAATACCAGTGTACCCAGGGAAATTGTGTCTGTACTGATGCATTGGTATGATAAGCAGAGGAATCATGTAAGATGGGCAGGACAGACATTCTCGGATGAGTACAAGCTGGATTGTGGGGTGAGGCAAGGGGGATTTCCTCCCGTCGTTTCTTTAATTTCTATATCAATGAGCTGATCGAGGAGCTCCGTAGCACTAGGATCGGTTGTCATGTAGATGATGTGTGTATTAATAATATGAGCTACGCAGATCATATGGTGCTGCTGAGTCCTTCGGTCTGTGCATTGAGAAAGTTATTAAATACCTGTGAATCCTAAGCATGGCCTTAAATACAACTCAGTGAAATCTGAACGAATGGTCTTTGGCCAGGAACTAAATGTTATGAAAAAGTACCTGAAGTTCACTTGGGTTGTACCTCTCTAAAAAGGGTTACTAAATTTAAGTATTTGGGTCACTGGGTCACCGATGACCTAAAGGACAGTACTGACGTTGAGAGAGAGCGAAGGCATTGCCTGTACGAAGTAATATGTTAGCTCGCAGGTTTTCACGGTGTACACAGAAAGTTAAAGTGACGTTATTTAAAGCAAACTGTCAGTCCTTTTACACGTGTAGCCTGTGGGTTGACTATTCAGAGGGCGTACAGTGACCTTAGAGTGCAGTACAACAATGCATTCAGGATTCTGATGGGGCTGTCGCTGTCGCTGTTGCTGTAAGCCCACGTAGACAGGTTCGCTGCAGTCATGCGCAAGCGTTGCATTTCTGTCCTAACGCGCATGCGTGCCAGTACCAACGGCATCCTGAGTGTTTTGTCGGACCAGTGGGATTCTTCGATGCTTGAGCGCTGTATACGACTGCACGCAGTCAAGTAAACACGCGCATGGGTGTTGGAGTTTCCGTAGTGTTAAGTTTGGTATTTTGTATTTAGTTTTTAAAGTGTCTTGAGTTCTCATTGCTAACATTAGTTTCTTATAAGCATTTCTGTGTTACTAACAACTATATGGATGTATTTGAAAATCCGAATTAAATGAATATAATAATATTATTATTATATTCATTTAATTCGGATTTCAATTCGGAGTCAAGAAACAAATTCCAATTTTTTACTTTTTTTTATGCATTAATTATTTTACAATTCATTCATGTATGTCATGTTTTTTTGGTGGAACGGAACGCAAACTTGCAACGCGTCGTATCAAAAATATATCTCACTATAATCAGTTTTGTTCATTATTTAAGTATTTTTTTATGGTGGTAGTCATTTCGTACTATTTTATTTTTAACCCTAGTTTGAGGGAAGTTCCAACAAATAATAAAAAAAAACTACAAAATAAATGCAAAAATAAAGTTATGAATGCATGAAGGTCAAATTTTGGAATAATCTCAATAAAGTATAAAAATTTACTTATCTCCCAAACTATAAAACTTTAGCTAGGGAAAGTAAGGTTCAATAATTAGTAAATCACTTCCACTTTATGCGAATTTGCTATGGCGGGTCCAGATCCAGTCACCCTGTATACCAATTATTAGAGTACGCCGTTATTTCACGAATTTAAACAAATAATACTCTTCCGTTTGCAAAGGTTAATTAATTGTGCGCCGACATTGTTAACATTCGGATTTCTTTATTGCAATATTAATTAAATAATCTCACAAATATATCGGAATTGAGAGAAATCGCGGATTTGCAAGATTACGAGGTGTATGGTGCAAGCTACGGCTGTTGCATTATGAAATAATTCCTGCACCCTACTACATTTTGAATTGTCAAAATGAAAGTGATTGTTATTCCGAGTGTGGCACGCAATTATATAAGAGTTCTGTACTGCTGAGTACGAACATCGCGGATGTAGCACCATGCATGATTGAATGCCTATGAATTGTACGGAACCACAGAAAAGATTGTTACTAACGTATCAGTGTATCGTATGTCTGCCTGGCTACAGCAGTATGCAGGATGCAAGCACTCAGGCAGTGCTTCATGCTCAGATTCTACGAGACCGCATCATTTTGCTGACTGGTATTCATTATGCGAATGAAGAAGTGTTCCAGTCTTTGGACTTGGAAACTTATGCATAATATGCGTCTATTAAAGAAACTGTAGAACATTGTTATGAAAGGCCAAAACGACTTTTGTCTTTTTAACCGACTTCCAAAAAGGAAGAGGTTATATAATTATGTTCGTCGCGTATGTTTTTTTTTTTTTTTTTTGTATTTCCTCCGATTTCTCCGTCAATTATGGACCGATTTTGAAAATTCTTTTTTTGTATGAAAGGGTATGCTTCCAAGTTGGTCCCATATAAATTTTATTAATTTTGCCTGGATAGTTTTGAGTAAGCTTCAATAATACGTATTTTTCAACTGCAACTTTAACTCAGAACAAATAAATATGAACAGGTAAGTGACAGAAATGGCGGTAGTATTTTCTTTTGAGTTACTATTAGGTACCTACTGAAGCTGCGGTCTACGGTTTCATTTACTAAATCCTTCGATGGGGAGGATCATCAATCTTTCAAAATAATATGTTTCTGTCTTGCGTTGTCATGTACGTTGTGTGTCATGCGGTCAGTCACGTTACGGTATTGTTACATAGGTACATAATGTCATATTATGTATTTTGCCGTGTACGGTGGGTGATTAATGTAGCTATGATTCGGTGCACTAATGTAAGTTTCCATGTAAATAGTGGACGAGAATATTTTCTGCTGTTTGTAGAGTCTTTAATCGGAAGCGACGCGTGGGCACTGAAATTCAATAATTCGGTGGAAGTTGCTAGTCCCAGCAATTCCAATTTGTTGGTAAATTCGGGCGGTTTCTTGACAGCTGGGGCGGTGCGAAGAGCACCATCGCGTGATCTACATCTTTGGCAATATATCAATAATTGTTCAATAACAATGTGCTGCTCTTTTCTTTGATATGTCAAAAGCTGTGTGTGTGTGTGACTGTGTAAAATATGATATATTATGTGATAAAGTAGAAGCTGGTATGGCACACACTATGAGAGGTATAGTACAAAAATTTCTCGAGAATTATTTCAATAATAGAATGCAGTAATGAAAGTACATGAATGATGTGTACTGAAATCTGGGGTGTTACTCCCGAAAACGATTCGGCTTTTGATTTTATTTTCGATTCGAACTCGTTTCTGATCCAACTTGATTTAAAACCTTACTCCCGAACCAATTCGTATCGTAAACCAAGATCGACATAAAATACCTCTACGAGCAATTAAAAAATAGTTACAATATATACTTATATATTTTTTTAATGAATGTTTAGTAATCATTGGATACATGAAGTGGGCTGCTTTTGTAAGACGACTAAAATGTCACGGTGTACAAATGTAGTATTTGCATTTTTAGGAGAAAATCCCGGCATTGCCAAAGGGCTTACCTATACGTCCTGTACAAGCTCGCCAACAGACAAAACAAAATTGGGAATTTTATTATATTATTCCTTGGTGGCGCTACAAAAGACTCAAGTCATGGGCAAAAGCAAGTTAAACACACTTGAGATAACTTAAATATTTATGCCATCCGATTGAATGGTAATGGTGTACGTCTTGTTTGGTTAAAACATATATATAATTTGAAATGTCACTTCGTCTGGTTGGTATCTTCATGTATGGTGTTAAATCTTCTACCAACGCATCAAACAACTTCTTCGACAAACAATAATTTCTCCGAAATTCTTCTGATTCCTTTTCCGTAGCTCGGGTGTTATAACGACTAACCCTTTGCATATTTCTTCTTGCACGAATATCTATATGATTTGCTTCTTAAATTTTAGGAAAATCGTCTACTTTTACAATGTTTGTTAAATATGTGAGCACCATGTATCTAACAATTAATGTATGTTGTTGAGTTAAAAAAAAAAAAAAAAAAATTGTTCCTATACAAAATATTGTAAAACATTTTAAAAGAGTAACTGTGCAGTTTCTTGCCCATTCTTCTCCATACAAAAACTACCTTTTGGAAGGGGCGACTAGAATCAATTAAATTTTTTGTAAATTTTGACGTTCAAAAGTGTGTTACAAGGGCCTATTTGAAATAAATGATTTGAGTTTCACTTTGAATTTTTACTAAAAATCTCACTCGATCTGAATAAAGTTGCTTCTTTGTTATCGTGTAATTTGACGTTTAATTTCGATCTAACAACTCGATAATCGACTGTCGAATGGCGTGTGGAGTACGTACTTTCCGATTCTAACGAATCTTTCGATCGAAATTAGTTTCGCTTCGAACCACCGCACGATCGTGCGTTAGTGTCGGATTCAAGAGTATGAATCGGCATTTAATTCGAATCGAATTCGATTGATTCAGAACTCCAAGCTGTCGGGAGTAAGGCCCCTGATTTCGAATTTGTAATACCAGGCGTCTCGCCAGGCAGTATATTAGGGCCCCCATTATTCCTACTGTATATTAATGAGCTTCCAAACATAACCACCGTGTTACATAATGTATGCTGATGATGCAACAATATTTATTCCAAATGAATTTTCTAATGATTTTAATTACAAAAACGAAATAAACAAAAAGTTAACAACAGTAACTGATTGGTTGCAGTCAATAAATTTAAAAGTTAACCTTACAAAAACGAAATTAGTTCAATTTAGAAATTACAAAACTAAACGTACAAAACTGAATGTAACCTATGTGTATTTGTTCTTATATTTATTTATATTTAGATATTGTGCTTGTAGGGTCTTGTGGCTAAGTAATAAGGTCTAAGACCTAGTAACTAGGTTGTGGAGGTCAGATAGGCAGTCGCTCCATGTAAAATACTGGTATTCAGCTGCATCCGGTTAGACTGGAAGCCGACCCCAAAATAGTTGTTGGAAAAAGGCTAGGGAGATGATATTATATTATATAAAGGTTGACTGGTAGAAAATGTCTATGACATTAAGTCCGCCTCTGTACATTTGTGTACTTGTTAATTAAATAATACAGCGATTGAATAAGTAAAAGACACAAATTTCCTAGAAGTTGCAATGATAAATGTTGCAATGGCCATATTTTTTTATTGTGTTGACTTAGAAGCTTGATTTTTTTAGATCTCCAAGGGACCATAAACTTACGTATTTGGTATTAATTTCAACTTGACACGCCACTCGTTCCTGAAAAAATGGGTCTTGACAGACAGACGGACCGACGGATAACGAAGTGATCCTATAAGAGTTCCGTTCTTTGTAGGTTTGGAACCCAAAAAACTTGGATTTTTTCATCTTTATAAGTTTGTCTATAGAAGTGGAACTAGTGGACAGGTGGGATGAAGTATACTTACTTAGAGGAGTGCTTGCCGTGCTGCGAGCCGTGACCCATGACGCGCATCTCCTTCGACACGTTGCCGTTCAGCGAGAACGAGTGCTGCGGTTTCTTGTCCTGCGCACAACACATCCATGTTATACGATATCTCACTGAACCTAGTGGTTCAGTGAGATATCGCATACACATACTTATACGAATACTTTGTATTTAGGATTAGAAAAGTTTCCAATCCTAACTAATATTATAAATGTGAAAGTGAGTTTGTTTTTTTGTTACGGTTTCACGCTAAAACGGCTGAACGGATTTGTAGGAAATATAGGACATGCGTAGACCATGACCTGGATTAGTACATAGGATACTTTTAATCCCAATACTAAACACATCAATTATTTTTCTATTTTGAAAATAGCCTTATTTTTATGGTTGATAAGACTGAAAATGAAGTTAAAAAGTGTTTATAATTATAAATAAACACACTTTCTTCCTGCCATTTTCCTCATTGTTTGGGTTGGACGCATGTATGTATTCATAAACCACCATTAAGATTTTGAATTTCGACATAATGGATTCGTTTTAGTCAACACATCAATGCCTCTTCAGAAATTATTAAAAAACGATTATACTGTATTCAATTTATTATACTGTAATTATACATTGTTAGCTTTCTTCGTACATTTCATTCTCAATTTCGTGACGAATAATCGTATCAAAATTGTGCGGGCGGCCGCGGAGTAAACTCAAAGCATTTATTTCAATTAAAGGCTCGTACACACCAGCGCGACGCGACGGCGCGACGCGACTCGAACAATACAATTTCTAAGAAAACTTGACGGTATAACAATAACCGGCGTCGCGTCGCGCTGTCGCGTCGCGCTAGTCTGCACAAAGCTTTAACCATTACAGGCACTTTTTAACTGTCAAAGAGTCGGTCAGTTAGTCAGAAAGTTGAAGCTAGCTGCCCATTCCAAAACGTAGATCTCTATGGAGAAGAACGGGCAAGAAACTCTAAGGACACTCTTTTAAATCAAGTTATTACAAAATCCTGGGTACATTATTCTTGTTGCTTCTTTATGTGAGAACAACGTAAAAAAAAAATTAAAACATTCCAAAATATAAGATTAAAAATAAGCCCTGGCAGATAAGAGATGACCAGTCCCAACGGACGGCGCCCGTTCACGAATATGACATGATACGTGGTATATCTCCACCATTCCATATACCATATGATGGACATTAGGTACATGGTACAACAGCAAACTAGGGTCCGTTTCCCAACCACACATGAACAATAGTGCTCTAATATTGCATCTAATCCTTGTAAAACTACCTGCACGAGAAAATACACGTGATAAATTCGTCTAGATGAATGTCGAGATTGGATCCTGCCTCTAAGTAGCCACGGGTCTATCCAGTTCAAGGCTTCCGTTTTAAATCCTTCTTTGTTGGGCTCTTTGTAAAGTTCGATTACATTTGAATCGTCGCTTTTTATGTGCTCTTCGTTATACCTACGAGCTTGTTGTACTTAGTGTGTTGTGATTGACTCATCGCCGGCAGTGGCGCCGCGGCGTGGCGTGGCGGTACGCCGTACACGGTCCGCCACGTTTGGCTTATATACTGTTACGAGGCATTGAGTTTTGGTTCATTTAATTATGACTACCTGCCCGCCCCGGCTTCGCTTCGCACTAAGTACTTATCTACGGCGCACCTATCTACCTACCCTACCTACCTATCTACCGTACCTAAAAACCTACCTTCTTACCTGCCTACATACATACCTACCTACATACCTACCTACATACCTACCTACATACCTACCTACATACCTACCTACATACCTACCTACATACCTACCTACATACCTACCTACATACCTACGTACATACCTACCTACATACCTACGTACATACCTACCTACATACCTACGTACATACCTACCTACATACCTACCTACATACCTATCTACCTACCTACATACCTACCTACATACCTACCTACATACCTACGTACATACCTACCTACATACCTATCTACCTACCTACATACCTACCTACATACCTACCTACATACCTACCTACATACCTACCTACATACCTACCTACATACCTACGTACATACCTATCTACCTACCTACATACCTATCTACATACCTACCTACATACCTACGTACATACCTACCTACATACCTACCTACATACCTACGTACATACCTACCTACATACCTACGTACATACCTACCTACATACCTACGTACATACCTATCTACCTACCTACATACCTACCTACATACCTACCTACATACCTACCTACATACCTACCTACATACCTACGTACATACCTATCTACCTACCTACATACCTATCTACATACCTACCTACATACCTACGTACATACCTACCTACATACCTACCTACATACCTACGTACATACCTACCTACATACCTACGTACATACCTACCTACATACCTACGTACATACCTATCTACCTACCTACATACCTACCTACATAACTATCTACATACCTACCTACATACCTACCTACATACCTATCTACCTACCTACATACCTACCTACATACCTACCTACATACCTACCTACATACCTACCTACATACCTACCTACATACCTACCTACATACCTACGTACATACCTATCTACCTACCTACATACCTATCTACATACCTACCTACATACCTACGTACATACCTACCTACATACCTACCTACATACCTACGTACATACCTACCTACATACCTACGTACATACCTACCTACATACCTACGTACATACCTATCTACCTACCTACATACCTACCTACATACCTACCTACATACCTACCTACATACCTACCTACATACCTACCTACATACCTACGTACATACCTATCTACCTACCTACATACCTATCTACATACCTACCTACATACCTACGTACATACCTACCTACATACCTACCTACATACCTACCTACATACCTACGTACATACCTACCTACATACCTACGTACATACCTATCTACCTACCTACATACCTACCTACATACCTATCTACATACCTACCTACATACCTATCTACATACCTACCTACATACCTACGTACATACCTACCTACATACCTACGTACATACCTACCTACATACCTACCTACATACCTACGTACATACCTACCTACATACCTACGTACATACCTACCTACATACCTACGTACATACCTATCTACCTACCTACATACCTACCTACATACCTACCTACATACCTACCTACATACCTACCTACATACCTACCTACATACCTACGTACATACCTATCTACCTACCTACATACCTATCTACATACCTACCTACATACCTACGTACATACCTACCTACATACCTACCTACATACCTACGTACATACCTACCTACATACCTACGTACATACCTACCTACATACCTACGTACATACCTATCTACCTACCTACATACCTACCTACATACCTATCTACATACCTACCTACATACCTATCTACATACCTACCTACATACCTACGTACATACCTACCTACATACCTACGTACATACCTATCTACCTACCTACAGACCTACCTACATACCTATCTACATACCTACCTACATACCTACGTACATACCTACCTACATACCTACCTACATACCTACCTACATACCTACCTACATACCTACCTATATACCTACCTACACCTACCTAACTGACACGACGGACGTTTTTTGTTTGTTTTGTGTACTCTGCTGAAACACATATTTAACGCATGTCAGAACTCGGCCACACAACAGACCATGATCATAGGCAGCAGATTCGTTCGCAGTGCGGCTGATGTTACATCTCTAATGCCTTTGTATCTCGATGGTGTTCGCATTGACTTTACCGAAACCGCCAAAGATCTGGGTGTAATTATTGACTCCAATCTTTCGTGGCGTGCTCAGGTCAATGAGGTCAGTCGAAAGGTACATTTCTCCTTTCATTCGTTGAAAAGCCTTCAAAGTCTCCTGCCCTTGAAGACTAAAATTTCTTTGGCACAATCACTTATTCAGCCAATTATAGATTATGCCGACGCCTGCTACCTGGATGCTACTGAGGAGCTATTAAATAAGCTTAAGCGCTTACAAAACTTGTGCATTCGCTTTGTTTTCGGTCTTCGAAAGTATGACCATGTTTCTCACCTTCGCAAGGAACTCAAGTGGCTCCCAGTCCGCCTTCGCAGGAACACCCGGATTTTATGTCTCGTTTTCAACATTTTACACAACCCGTCCTATCCTTTCTACCTGCGTGAGCGTTTTTCTTACGCTCGCCCTAGCGAAGCTCCGTGTAGATCACACCTTAGATCCCTTCTTAAATCTCATCCTCATAAAACAAGCTACTATTCTTATTCCTTCTCTGTTCATGCAGTAAGATTATGCAACTCACTTCCGCCTAGCATTCGTGATTTAAAAACTATTACACAATTCAAATATCGAGTAAAAGAGCATTACCTTTCCTCTCTACTGTGAGTATTTATATACCTGTAATATGTATGTTTATATATTTAAGTTTTATGTATTTATTTAAGTCGATATAATAAGGAGATATATCTGAATGTGCCTGATAAGTACGCGTTGCGACGCCGACGGCCACGGTTGTTAGCAGTGCCACGCGCGCGAACCAACCTGCTCAGTAAAGCGCCCCTGACGCGAGCCTTGCATACACTGAATGACACTGCTGATAGGATAGATTTATTTAATTGCTCTCTGAATGAATTCACAAAAGTAACATTGTTTGTGTTATGTTATGCTAATATATAAGTAGTAGCTTTAATTTTAATTTAGAATGTAAGTAAAGACCACGCTACCGCATTAGGATTATTGCCTGTAATGATAGTTGTGTTTGTGATAAATAAATAAATAAATAAATAAGTATATGTTAATTTATTGCTTTATACGTGTAGGTATATTTTGATATTTTTAGTATAAGACTTTGCAAATTTATATTTTTCTCTTTTTGTTCTCACACACTATTGTCTACATTTCTTTCTCATTTCTCCTTTCGCAGGTCTGCTGGAAGAAATTTCTTAAGAAATAAGCAGTACCTTTGTACTCAAATTATAATTATGTCGTAACTCTATGTATTTTACTGTGTGTACATAAATAATAAAATAAATAAATAAATAACTCGCAAAATGCTTGGAGTTTTCTGTGATCTCTTCAAAGCCTTTGGTTGAGTGCACCATGACACGCTTTTGCGTAAACTACGTCATTACGGTGTCCAAAACGAAGCTCTCAAAGTATTAAATTCTTATTTACATAATAGGTTCCAATGTGTAGAAGTCAAAGGTGTGAAATCATTCGGGTTACCAGTTCAGTTAGGTGTAGCTCAATATTGGGTCCATTTTTATTCTTAGTATATATTAATGAGTTACCATTTTATTTAAAGGATATCTGTGATGTTTTAGTGTAAGCAGAAGATACCTCTCATATTTTTAAAGTAGACAGGAATAGACAAGATTTTGACGACGTAAACAGTGCACTCTCAATGGTTACGGATTGGTTTACAATAAATAACTTAGTTCTCAGTTACAAGAAAACGAAATGTATAAAGTTCGCCTTAACGATGTTAGAAATCTAGGACCCAACATCGTCTTAGATAATGAGGTGCTTGAAACTTTCGACCCGGCAGTTTTTCTGGGCATAAAAGTAGATGCCAAACTTCAGTGGGCCCACATATATCAAGGTTAGCGGGAAGGCTCAGTTCGGCCGCCTAGGCTGTCCATTCCCAATCTATGTTAACGAACTCTGTTTACTTACTCTCCCTTCCACTAACGTTATAGCGTATGCCGACGATACTGTCTTGCTGTCGAGCGGACAATACCTACTGGGAAACGGCTAGGGAGGCCACTGAAAGGTCCTTAACCGAAGTTATGATGTGGTTGGGCAAAAATAGCTTAACGTTGAACGTCAGCAAAACTAATTTCATTACCTTTGGTTCCAGACCCTCTACCCTTCCATCTGACCCCTCTCTACAAATCAAAGCCCATGTTTGTGACGAGCGTGACAGCAACAACCTCTGTTCATGCCAGTTAAGTATTTCGGCATTTACCTTGATTCCACTCTAAGCTGGAAAACCCACATTGTATCACTATCTGCGTGCACTAGACAACTCATTTACGTGTTTAAAAAGTTAAGAACTTCTGCCCATAAAGATATCCTAAAAATGGTACACACCGCCCTATGAGAATCAACACTAAGTTACTGTATCGTTGCGTGGGTTGGTGCAGCCAAAACAATCCTCATACCAGCTGAAAGAGCCCAACATGCAGTAATCAAAATCCTGATGAGCAAACCCTTTAGGTATCCCACTCAGCAAGTTTATTCGGACTTTAAGGAACTGACAGTCCGCCAGATGTATATGCTTCGTGCGGTCATACGTACATATAAAATGACTCCTCCCAATAGATGTAAAAGCCCTACGCTCAGAAGAAGACCCAAATCCGTTTGTCCCAAAGTTTGTACAAATACCACCTTTGCGCGACGGTATAACCGTTATTTAAGCTCATTACTATACAATAAGCTCCACAACACAGTAAGCATACATTGTTTAAACCAATACCAATGCAAACAAAAAATAAAGGAATATCTGCTCACCCTAAATTATGACGACACGGATTCTTCCGTGTCGTCATAATTAAAATACAGGGTGGCAGGGACATCGACACGAAAACTGTTACCATGAATTTAGAACGTCATTCTGAACGTGGCGTTGTAATCTTTCGTCGGTTATTTAAAAAAAAAACAGTTGTTCTACACATTTTGACCGCGTAGGTTGCACTTTTCCATGAAACAGCAATTTTTTTAAAAATAACCGACGAATAATTTCAACCAATCATGTACTGAATCCATGGTCAAAGTTTTCGCGTCGATGTCCCTGCCACCCTGTATAATTATTATACAATGACATGAATATTTACTTAGTAAAGTATTACTTATATTATTTTAATTATTGTGAATAGGAAGAATATGTGGGTATGGTTTTTAATGTTTTTTTTTTCTCAGTTTGTTTTAATCATGGTTTGGCAGTTTGAATTTATGCAGCTTACCCTAATATCCTTTCTTTGATATGGTTCGTTAAATCGTTAAGTTTCTTAAATTCTGTTGAGCTGCACGATTACTGACAAATGAGTGCACTGACTGGACAGGTCCAATAAATCTGTGTGGTTCTTTCCTCAAAAGACCATTGCAGACACCAATCTACATGGTCTTCACACGATCTGACATAGATTATGTCTGGACCTAAAAGAGACAGTGAACTCCGAGTTTGTTTAGGCCTTTCTTCTTAGAATAGTTAGATAGGAAACACCGACCTCAAATAGTTAAAAAAAAAAAATATTTGCCGTGTGAAAGTTTGTAAAAGTTTGTACAAACCTACTTACAGAAATAAAATCATTTATCTTTTTCTCATTATTTTATGACTGCAAGTTTAAGATTTCATTAAAGTATTGGTTCTAAAAAATACTTTATTCATAAGTTAAATTACAATCAACAATTTAGACTGGAGAAAATCATTTTAAATGGTTGTTCAGTGTATTGCTCGTGTCGATGTCGTGACTGTACCCAATCGCCGATATGAAATGACAAGATTATTTCTTGTGGGGTGTACGTCGGTGGTGGTATCGTTTGTGCTCGAGGTGTTTTCTTTTGATGAGTACCACTGTTTAAACGGATAACAAATGGAGCGTGATTGAGTACTGACCACGCGGCTGGTGTCATCAGGCACGATGAGGAAGGTCTCAATGTTGTGGTCCTTCAGGTAGGCGTTGCGCAGGCCTCCGTAGCCGGGCTCCACCTTGTAGTCCTCGCCCAGGCAGCGCAGGGTCTCCTTCGTTATGTGCACGCGTCTGTCGAGAGCCATGTGCTTAATAGTACCGGAACACTACTCATACATAAATAAAAAACATCACGCCTGTATTCCCTGAGCCCGAACCGGGAATCTAACCCAGGACCGAATGCTCAGCAATGGCGCTTGCGACCACTAGACCAACGAGGCAGTCTCATACGAAGGTGCATTACAGAAACACGTTGGTTTAAAACATATTGTGCTGGCGATAGAAAACCTGAGGAGCAAGTAACTGTCGTGACAAGAATGTGATGAGGAATGAAGCGCAAGCGACACAAAGTGTTGAGTATGAATGTGGTGGTTGTCAGGATAAGGTCAGGAGGATGATGCCTTAGAAACACATTAACAAGCTCCACTGAATTCAACTCTTCAATGAGCAAGTTACCTCGTTACTTAGTAGGTACAATATGTAGGTATAATATCAACATGGATGATGTAAACAATATGTTGATATAAAAGAGTGTCCTTGGAGTTTCTTGCTCTTCTTCTCCACAGAAACCTATCGCGCTTCGTAATGGGCAACTAGCCTCATCTTTCTGACTGAGCGACTCCTTTGACAATTCAAAAGTGCCTGTAAATGGTTTAATTTAAATAAATGTTTTGGGTTTCAGTTTGGTGCTCACCCAGCAACACCACCGCTCTCCATGTAGTTGGCGAGCGTGACGTCATTGGACCACACGTCGAACTGCCACTTGCGCAGGCCCAGCACCACACAGTGCACGCGGCCAGTGTGGATGCCCACGCGCATGTTCACGTTCACAGCCATCACTTCGCGCACCAGTCTGCAAACAGACACAAGAGTCAGGTGATAGCTCTGTGCTGTCATGAACACTATGTGAAGGATTAGATCAAAAATATTCTGCTGCACAGGTTAACAATTTACGAGTTTATAACAACATTAGTGGACTACGATGTTATGTTACAGATCGTTATTCCATCAGGGGGATAATTCCATAACACATAATATATACAACGGCAATCGATAGATCAATGCTTCCATAACATATGCAGGATGTACCTAAGGGTAAACACCGTTGTCACTCAAACCATAGTTAGTTGACTTAATATAAAAATAAAAGAATGAGTTAAAAAAATGAAAGACGTTATTTTCATAAAAATATTTTAAAAGATTTTTATCCGACACCGTCCGCTAATTCATGGATATGCGCCCGAGTGAAGTAGTTACTGTAACGATCGCCGGTCACCGCCCGTTCTACCTACCTACACAACACATAAATAAATACACAAAACCTGGGATGCAACTTTCCCTTCATACTTTTCTTGGCTTAGGACAGGCAAAAATACCTACCTTGGGTGTTGCATGACTTGACGAGCCCAAATGTAAATTTGATCCGACAACAAGAAATTGTCGATAAGCCACTGCGAAAATACCATTCGTGGTATGTGATCGTTGTCATTCAATTCTTGGACCGGTTGAAAATGATACGTATGTTGACGGTCGATGTGGAGAATTCTCCATACTGTCCAGCGGGAAACATTGAAAATACAGGCTGCCCTCCTGGTACTTTCCTCTGGGTGCTCCGCGAAGAAATTCAGAATACGTTCTTGAAGATCAACTGGCAGCTGCTGGTTGCCACGACCCTGAGCGTGGGCCGGCACGGTGAACTGGCCGTAGGTACGCATCCTTTGTGTAGCCGCCAACATCGTTTCACGACACGTTGCACACACACGTTTCACGTTGTCCAGGGAACAATTCTGCGTACATCCTACGAGCCTCATTCAGGTTATCACCCGCAATAGCGAAAAGCTTCGTGCAAACCAGCGCGACGCGACTCGAACAATACAATTTCTAAGAAAACTTGACGGTATAACAATAACCGGTGTCGCGTCGCGCTGTCGCGATTTTCCATTGATTTTACGTTCTATAAATGAAACCAAACCACCGGTTTCAAGGATAACGGTGCTTACCCTTACATCCTGTATACAACGGCAAACGATAGATCAATTCTTTTCATTTTGACACTTCAGCCACATTCATTGCCATATTTACATTGTACACGAATTTTTCAAACCTATAATACAATGATTTAGGAATTTCCTTCAAAACCCTCGGATTATGATTGAAATTTATTGTGTTACGCAATTAGGGTGTTAATCATCCATTATTTTCACTTTCTAGATTTTTCTGTATATATCGTTTGGAGACCTTTATGTGGGTCCATATGATATACTCACGCAATAGCATCGATCATATCCAGGCCCATCTCGACGCAGCACTTGGCGTGATCGTCGCGCGCCTCCGGCAGGCCCGACACGCAGTAGTAGCAGTCGCCCAGCAGCTTGATGCGCAGGCAGTGGTGCTCGGCGGCCAGCCTGTCGAACCTGAGCCAAGGAGGAACAGCTCAGTTATATGCGGTTGGTATCTGGTTGGATCCTGTAAGGAGCCTATATGGATGACAATCAATCAAAATTCAAAAGTTATTTACTCAAACTAGGCTGAGAATCAGCACTTTTCGAACGTCAAAATTACATAAGACAGTCCCCCAAAATCGCCCACCCTTCACCACTTCCTAGTCCTTAAGCTGGGAACAAGAAGTAGCCCAACAAACTCCCCAGCAGCACAGCTGTCTGTTCAGTTGGAAAAACTTGATTCTATATAATAATGCTTTAAATGCAAAAATAATTTACATTACCACAAATTGCAATCAACTCATAAAATAAAAACATTTTAATGAGTAGATTATGTCAACAATAAATGAAAACAAAAATTAAAATTAATTGACTTACAGTCAAATAAAATAATTCAATCAATTATATGAGCTCATATAGTATCATGTAGTCTTTGATTCTAAAAACAATTGTTTGTTGCTTTTACATTGGAGTAGCTTAATTAGTCCCAAGCCTTTTTGTCGTCTAAGTAATCTTTAACTTTATAGAAACCTTTTTGACATAGTTTCTGTTTAATAAATAATTTAAATTTATTGAGGCTCAGTTCTTTGACATGGCTTGGGAGTTTGTTGTAAAAACGTATACTTTGGCACTTAAATGAATTACTAATTTTTTGGAGCCTAGTCCTAGGCACAATAAATAAATCTTTGTTTCTAGTATTTAAGCTATGAATGTCACTGTGTTTAGAATATAGATTTATATTCTTTTTTACATGAATCAGGTTCTCATATACATATTAAAACGCGACCGTCATTATAATCGTATTTATTTCCTTAAATTTATCCCTCTGTGAATTCCTACAATTTAGGTTATAAATTGCTCGAATGGCACGTTTCTGCAGCACAAATATAGCCTGAAAGTCCGCCGCATTTCCCTACAACAAAATGCCATACGACATTACACTATGGAAATAACTAAAGTAGGTATACTAATCGAGCTGTTTCTACATCAGTCAAATGACGGATTTTATACACCGCGTAGGCTGCAGAGCTTAGCCGCTTCGACAATTTGGTTATATAGCTTCGAATCCAAAGTAATACCTAAGAACACAGTGGTGTCCACAAGATCCAATTCTGTCCCATTTACTAGTTCATTGGTTTTACCTGCTTAACGTTAGGCGTCAGAAATCTAATACATTTAGTCTTTTTCCCGTTTAAAAGTAAATTATTAACACTAAACCAATGCACTATTTTAGAGAGAGCATTATTTACATCGTTCATAACGATTTGTTGTCGCTTAAGCTTAAATATAAGGCGTCTTATCAGGCGATACCTTGGTCGTGTCAAGGAAGATTCCGATAGCGGCAGTAGATTACTAAGCCTTTTTAAATCGTTCAATTTATCTAATATTTTTACAGAACCGACTAGAGTAACTCCAACTACTGCTAGTTGTATCGATAATGTCTTCTGCGATTGTGGTTATTTAGCTAAAGCCAACGTAAATTGGGGCACAGCAGTGATGCTCGGGAGTTTGTTCAATTTAAACATTTAAACCCTATGATAATTATAACAATGTGATTTTCACAATGTTAACACTAGAAATAAGTAAAAACTACGAGCTCCTTTTCACCGGCTTCATAACTCATTTGTTGGGCTTGGTAAAACCTTTTATAACAAGCTACCCTCTTCTTTGCTGGATTTGCCTATTAATGAGATTAAAACGAAAGTAAAATCCACCCTTTGTTTAAAGGCATACTATTCTATCAACGACTACATAAAATGATAAGAATAGTTGGTCGCTGTGATTAACTCAAGACAATGTTTATGTACTTTCTCCAGAATTAGCTTACCTACTGACAGGTTATGAGTTTATATAATTGTTTATTTTAATTTATTGTTGACATAATCTACTCATTACATGCATGATTTCTTCATTCCGATACGATGATCATAATTTCTTAATTACAAATTAATAATGTTATTCAAAGTGAAGATTGCGTAATAATGTAACCTGAGTTTGTTTGCACTTTTATCAGATACTATTTGAACAGACTGTAGAACGTTTTAAGCTTCATAGTTTGATTGAGACGTCACTTTCAGTCCGAATCCATGCTAAGATTAAGATGAATTCAGCCCGGATCATAGTCGCTGCTATTTACAGAAACTGAAACTTCGATAATTGAATAAACTAATTTCAGATAGCATTTTAACTAGTGTAGGCAACTCACTCGCCTCATGAAAATAAAAATGTTAGATTTAAGTTTTATTACGAATTACGCGCGAACAGAAATGCAATCCCCGCGCCAAAGAAGCATCGTTGTTCATGCTTGCCTTGTACGCATGCGCGGGGCCGCCTTTTTGTTCGCGCGCTCGCGAGCCGACCGGTGGGGACGCCGCTCACGCCGCGCCGCTCTCCGTGTAGTAGTAGTCGAGAAAGCGCCGTCGAAAGTCCAGTGCGCGCGGACGTATCTATCTCGCTCGGGCGTTCCCGCCAAAATCGGTTTAGTCCTTTAGCTAGTCGTTAGTCCTTTATAGTTTCTGTGAACTGTTTCTATGTGCGAGTTAAGTAATATACGTGTACTCAATACCGGTAACTTTGTGTTTTGTTTTGTGTCGTAATCCCGCCCTATCAAGAACATTGGTCCTTCGCAAGCCGGATCAAAATGGATAGCAAAGTTACTGGCGTCGTCACACGGAGCAAAGCTCACGCTGGAGCTGAGCAACGACCTGAAGCGGATACGATGTGTGTCACTACGATCCCGCGTAGTGAAGTTGTTGCCACGTCGACCGGGTCGCGATCAAGCCGCGATGCCCTACGCCTCCGTGCCGAGTACAAAGCTGAAGAAGAACTCGTCAAGTTGAAAGAACAGCTTATAAAAAAGAAACTTGCGTTAGACATAGCGGAGATCGAGGACGAAGTATTAGAAAACCGCGCTCACAGTGTTTGTTGTAGCGGTAATAACGTGGATGAGTGGCTAAGCTCAAGTCAAGCCCAATGCGAACACGCGGATATACCGCCAGCGCCCCGTGCGCCGGCCGGCGCGTGCCCGCCCGAAGGCCTATCCCGAGAGAGCGCGCGCGGTCCCGCGCATGCGCCGTATGCTACCGGCGTTCGCGCGCTTTTCGAGCCCGCGGCGGCGTCCTCCCCGCCGTCCAATCCGAAATATGCGCCTGGGGCTCCGCCCGAAGTCACCAACACCGGCACCGTCGCAACTGCCGACATCATGCACCTAGCCGACGTTATTATATCGAACATGACGACACGGCCAAAACAAAACTATGATCTCCCAGTGTTTGATGGCAGCCCGGTAGACTGGTTGGCGTATCGTCGTACCTACGAAGCTACTGCGTCTAGGTATAGCTTGTTCGAAAACACCGTCCGACTACAAGCATCGATCCGTGGCGCGGCAAAGTGTGCTGTTGAAGGCCTGCTGCGTACCGGGGCCGACCCGACAGACGTAATAAAGGCCCTAGAAGAGGAGTTCGGACACCCAAATTTACTACTGGAAACTGCACTTCATAAAATACGAAATCTACCACGTGTATCCGACAGTGGCGTCGAGTTGAGAAATATGACGTGCGTTATACGAAATTGCGTGTACATTCTCAAAAATATAAAAGCGGAAGGTTATATAAATAACCCGCAAATAACGCACGAAATACTAAGTAAATTGACCCACGTTCAAAGAGCGCAGTACGGCGAGTTTGTTATGAAAATGAACATCAATAGTAAAGAAGATCTTCGTGTATCACCGAACATAAATATTGTACTCGAGTTCCTGAGTCACCTGTCACGGGCATCAGCTTATTACCTACCCCTGAACATAAGCACCCAGGATAATAATAGTCCTCGTAACCGGCCCACCGCTGCTGCCAACCCCGCTACCGCAGCCGCTGTGAACACACGGCGCGCGGAGCCTGCGCGTCGTCACCAGCGGGAACATACTCAACGTGTACACATTACCAGCGAGGAATCTGCGTCATCGAGTACATCACCGTGTACGTCGTCGTCATCCAGTGTGTGTGTGTTGTGTAATAGTGCGGTTCACCGATTACCCGAGTGCGACAAATTTGAAAATAAAACTGAAAAAGAAAAGTGGGACTTCGTAAAGGTAAATAAGCTATGTTTTAAATGTTTAGTGCAAAGCCATTCTCGCTATCGTTGTCGCGCAAAACGGTGTGAAAAGTGTCGTTCTCCGCATCACACACTTCTCCACTACGAAAAGTCGAGCGCCCCGGACGCCGCCGGCGCCGGCGCCCCACCTGTGGGTGCCACGGCGCAGGCGGCCGCACAACCGCCGTCGGACGCCGAGTCAGTGACGAGTATGGGTGAGCGATGTCGGAACACAAAAACATTATTAAAAATTGTGCCTGTTACTATAATTGTAAATAATGTTGAATATAATTGTTATGCATTGCTTGATGATGGTGCCACTGTGTCGTTAATTGATTCTAGTGTTTGTAATTTTAGTGGACCATTATCCCCGTTGAAAATTGTTAGTGCACGCGGTCATGTTGTTACTGATAAGAATTCTTGTAGGGTGACTGCACTAATACGAGGACCCAACGGTTTGTGTCATGATATCGCATTACGTACTATCCATAATTTAGACTTACCCACCCAAAGTGTGCCCGCCAGAGTTTTAGTTATGAATAAACATCTACGAGACTTAGATTGTTGTGAGATGTCGTGCGCAAAACCAATGTTATTAATCGGGCAAGATAATTGGCAGTTAATAGTTAACCAGGAAATACGACAGGGTAAATCCGGACAACCCGTAGCGTCGCTTACGAAGTTAGGGTGGGTTGTTCATGGGCCTGTAGGTATTTGTGACGAGTCTGTTCGTGAATCGGTTAATTTAGCATTTGAAAATTTAGATGATTTAAACGAACTTGTGAAGCAGCAGTTTTTGCTCGAGTCAATCGGTATCACAGAAGTGTCACGCAAAAATGTTGAGACTGAACGCGCTTGTAAGATCCTAGATAACACTAATCGCCGTATTGACGGAGGCTGGGAGGTAGGTTTACTATGGTCACGTGACACTGTACACTTACCCGATAATTATGATTATGCTGTGAAACGTTTACGCGGTATAGAAAGTAAGATGGATAAAAACCCCGATTATACTGAATTGTATTCTCGTCAAATTGAAAGGTTAATTTCTGAGAAATATGCTAGGCGGTTGGATACGCCGCTGAGTGTTAACCCGGTATGGCACCTGCCGCATTTTGGGGTCATTAACCCAAATAAACCAAATAAACTTAGATTAGTTTATGATGCCGCGGCCAAAAGTAAGGGTGCATGTTTAAATGATTATTTGCTAACAGGGCCGGACTTGTTGAATTCTTTATTAGGCGTACTGTTTAAGTTTCGATCTGGTCCAATAGCTTATACAGCGGATATAGCTGATATGTTCCTCCGTATTAAAATTAGGAAAGAAGATCAGGGCGCGCAGCTCTTTCTTTGGAGGGGCCGGAACCGAGAGCGCGACCCTGATACATACGTCATGGACTCTATGATTTTCGGTGCCAAGTCATCGCCTGCATCAGCCATACATGTCTTGAATAAAAATGCTAGTGAGTTCCGAAATTCGTATCCTGAGGCCGTCAAGGCAATTCACGAAAACCATTATATTGATGATTACCTAGATAGTGTTAATTCAATAGATAGTGCTCGTCAGCTGATCAAAGATGTTTCCATGATACACTCCGCTGGTGGATTCTCTATCAGGGGGTGGGTGACTAATTCACCCGAACTTCGAAAAGAGTTACCAGCTGTCGTGCCCGGTACTGTTAATTTTGATAAGTCTCCATATAATGGCGAACGAACTTTAGGTATGATATGGATGCCGGAGTCAGACGAGTTAGCGTTCGACTTATCGTTTAAAAAAGTGCCGCCTGAAGTAGTAGACGGTAGAGTAATTCCTACTAAACGGCAGTTTCTGAAATTTATTATGAGTATCTTTGACCCTTTAGGCTTACTTTATCCTTACACGATAAAGACTAAAATCTTGTTACAGAAAATATGGAAACCTGGTATAAGATGGGGCGTTATTTTTACTTGCCTTGTCACTCGCGGTGTTCATATTGAGCTCGCATCTTCACTATCAGCTGACTCAGCCATAATGGCAATCCGACGCTTGATAGCTCGCCGTGGACAACCGTCTATCATGTTCAGTGATAGAGGCACAAACTTTGTAGGTGCTGACGCAGAGCTGAAAGCTGCCATTCAGGCAATGGAGAGCGATAAAATTCACGATTTCGTCGTTACCAAGGGCATTTCTTGGCAATTTAACCCTCCTGGGGCCCCGCACATGGGTGGGTGCTGGGAGCGGCTCGTCCGCTCAGTAAAGACCGCACTTAGAGTTACTTTGTCGTCGCGGGCGCCTAAAGAGGAGTTGCTAATGACATTGCTGGCTGAGGTAGAGATGACACTGAACAGTAGGCCATTAACTTTTGTGGGTACGGACCCCGATGGGCCCATCGCTCTTACCCCTAATCATTTGTTGTTAGGTACAGCTACCGGTGCATCTACGTTAGGTAGCTTTGATGCATCGGACTTAACCAGTAGAAAGGCTTGGGTAAAGGCTCAGACTCTGGCGGACCTGTTTTGGCGACGCTGGCTGAAAGAATATGTCCCCACTCTTCAAAAGCGTCAAAAGTGGCTGCACGAAGTGCCACCCGTGAAGGTGGGAGACATGGTTCTTATTTTAGAAGAGAATCAGCCGCGTAATACGTGGCCTAGGGGCGTGATTAGCGCGGTCCACCCAGGCCGCGATGGCCATATTAGAGTAGTGACTGTTAGAACCTGTAGAGGCTTTATGAAGCGACCGGTTGTAAAGGTCATTGTGTTGCCTACTGACGATTATGTTCAGGAACAAGGGGGTGGAATGTAGGCAACTCACTCGCCTCATGAAAATAAAAATGTTAGATTTAAGTTTTATTACGAATTACGCGCGAACAGAAATGCAATCCCCGCGCCAAAGAAGCATCGTTGTTCATGCTTGCCTTGTACGCATGCGCGGGGCCGCCTTTTTGTTCGCGCGCTCGCGAGCCGACCGGTGGGGACGCCGCTCACGCCGCGCCGCTCTCCGTGTAGTAGTAGTCGAGAAAGCGCCGTCGAAAGTCCAGTGCGCGCGGACGTATCTATCTCGCTCGGGCGTTCCCGCCAAAATCGGTTTAGTCCTTTAGCTAGTCGTTAGTCCTTTATAGTTTCTGTGAACTGTTTCTATGTGCGAGTTAAGTAATATACGTGTACTCAATACCGGTAACTTTGTGTTTTGTTTTGTGTCGTAATCCCGCCCTATCAAGAACAACTAGTCTAATATTTGAGCGGTCTGTTTATAGTGTCTGATGGATTCCAATATCCTATTTACAGAATAAACAATTTCATTTCATTTGATATGTTTTCATCTAGGCTTGTGCTTTTCTATACCTACTAAAGTTAAGCAAATTTATCTTCATCTTAAAAAAAGAGATTTTTAGAGCCAATAAATTCATTAAATTCTAGTTTGCGCACACGCTCACTAATATGAAATTTGGCTATATCAGGACCTTGACAGACATCACAAGGATCGAATTTCGAATGAAAATTTCGATCATGACGTGAAATTACATCGACACCATTGCTATAGAAAAAAATAGAATAAACGTGAAATTAAGGACTGTTGCATACAGTCCTAAGTAAATTTGGATACGTTGTTTGCTCCATATTTTACTGTGAAAACAGCGAAGAGTAAGTGCTGCTGGCAGCCTGTAATACATCATTTAGTTAAAGTAAGTTGGCTAAAGAGATGGCGCTGCCGTCACGTAAACATTGGCTCCGTGTATAAAAATATTTAAAAATAGTATTAACGAGTATTCAACGTTGAAAGTGGTGTTAAAGTGTTAATATCGCTTGGAATTAGCTGTCCTATCGTTATCTGGACTACAACTTTACCCAGAAAAGTAAAAAGGTGATCTAAAAGTGACGTGTAATTAGTGCTTTAAAAGAAGACTTATAAGTGCAACAAATCCCTATAAAATACACGTTAAAACGGATCCCTAACATTCAAAACAATATCTCAACAAAAGCGGATCGTGAACTACATAAAAATCAATAAATCATTGTGTCTAAAATGTGCAGCAAATCCAGTTTGACAGTGTGAACATTTTTGCAGCATGAGTCACATAACGGCTGTTTGATGTTTAAAAATTAATAGAAATAAGAACAGACACACTATTTCAATACAAGAAGTAACGTTAAGTTGGCGAAGTACGAACAGTGCCGACATCAGATATCGTGTGAACGAAGTGCCGTGGGTTCGATTCCACCGTCGAACGTCTCTTTTTTGGCCATCATTACATTAGCAAAAATATTTGATTAGACACAACACAAGTTCGATTCTGACATACTTACTTATATTTTGATTTTCATATTGTTTTAATATAAGTATTGTTTATTTATTTTACTATCAACAATGGCGAGTGGAGACACTAGTAATATAACAATGAGAAAAATACGGAAAGCGAACTCTCATAATAATGTATCGATTATGAACACTTCAGACTCGTCACTGTTTGATACCTCGTTGCAAAGTCTACCTGACCAATGCGAAACTTTAGAAGTACGTGATTTACAAGAAAAATTATTATCTGTACAGGAGGAATTACTGATTGCAAATAATGAAATAGACAATCTAAACTCAGAAAATACTAAATTAAAATTGGAATTGGAAAAGGGTTATAAAATCATAGAATTATATAAAAAGGTCGGATATGGAGAGTCTTCTTCCACCCCACCAACTTCTATGCGGAAGAATAAAAAGAAAGCCCAGAATGAGACTAACACCCCGTGTAGGAAAAATAATGATCAACATATTATTATCCCTGACAAGCCCATAAATGTAGAACAACCGAAGCAAGATAAATGTTCTAAAATAAATTCTACAAGTGTACAGGAATTTTATGAAAAAAATACCACTCCAAGTGTGTGCAAGGAAAGCCAGCTGCCAGCCACCAGCTTTGCCCACAAGAAGAATAAACTATGCATACTGAGCACGAATAATACGAATAAAATACTATCCATAGCCCAAAATACCTTCGCAAACAAATTTGACTGTTGTCACTATTTAATACGTAACAGTAAAACTGAACATCTCTTGAAAGGTCTACAAGAAAAACTTGTGAAATTCACCATGAATGACTTTTGTGTAATTCTTTTAGGTGATGAAGACTTCAAAAATACTAATAATTATTTTGAAATTATATTCCGTATAAGAGAAGTTATTGAAAACATAAATAATACGAATGTGATCATCTGTTTACCGACGTATAAAAATGGATACTATGCGAATTTATATAACAGTAGAATAGAAACTTTCAATAACCTCTTGTATCTAGATGTACTAACATATGAACATTTATATCTGTTAGACAGTAATTTAAATTTATCCTTTGACTACAAACTTTATGATAAACGAACTGGGTTAGTAAGTAATCATGGAATGTATATAATATTTAAGGACATAGATAGTTTAATAATTGACATACAATATAATAATAGTATAAGTGATACAATTGACATAACCATTGATAATAATTTGCCAAATCAGGACACTTTTTTTCTTGACTAAATATTTATGTATATTACATCAGAACATTGCCGGTCTTGTTAATAAATCTGACGCTCTCTCAGTCTGTTTATGTGAACTTTCAGAACGAGATGTTGATGTAGATGTAGTATGCGTTTCAGAGCATTTTATGATGGCAGGCTGTGAGAATGTCCTACACTTACCTAATTATAGTTTAGCTGCTTGTTATAGTAGACAGACAAGTAGGCGAGGCGGTGCATGTATACTTGTTAAGCATGGTATTCAATGGAAAGGATTGACCAATGTAGCAAACATGTCTTCGCAAAGTATATTCGAGTGTTGTGCAGTTAAATTGACGGACTATAACATTATAATTGTGTGTATTTATAGAGTACCTAACTCAAATAATATCAATGAGTTTTTTGATAAACTGGAAATTCTTTTAAAATATTTATCCAAACAACGATGTAAGAATATAGTTTTAGCTGGTGATTACAACATTGATATTTTGAAGAGAAGTAAACTGTCAGCCGAATTTGAGTGTATTCTTTTAAATTTTAATTTACAACTTGCTTTGAGACAACCTACTCGGGCTGCGAGCCAAACATGCATAGATAATTTTGCTCATAATTTTAACAAGCGTCGTTGTACATCAGAAGTATTGGAGTTCGCGCTATCCGATCACACAGCACAACTGCTAAAGTGCCCCGTTAAAAAAAAGGATTTTCTTAAGTATTATCGCAAAAGTACACGAGACTACAGTCAGGTAAATATAGAAAAATTTAAGACTTGTTTAAGTAGTCTATCCTTCTCAGATGTGTACGAGATGGACGATCCTAATGCAGCCTACAACTGTTTTATTCAAACGTTCCAATTATTCTACGAATTATGTTTCCCCAGTAAAATGATTACCATTAAAACTACTAAAAAACCTACTTGGGTATCACGTGGGATAAAGTTGTGTAGTAAAAACAAACGGAAGCTTCTATGGCAATATAGGTTAAAACCAAGTCAATGTAATAGAGATAAATTCAAACGATATTCAAAATTACTCAAAAGAATTATGAATCTAACTCAGAAAGCACAAAACAATTACAATATTAAAACCTCTAATAACAAGTCCAAGACTACGTGGCAAATAATTAATAAGAGTAAATACAATGCCCCGAAAAACTCAATTTCTTGCATCAAATTTGAAAGTAAAGACATCACACACGCAAAGGACATTGCCAATACATTTAATAATTATTTTATAGATAAAATACAACCAACAATTAACGCGGGAACAAACTCAACGACATTAATTCTTGGCAGAGCACAATCGATGTTTATGGCTCCTTCTACGCCTTATGACATACTAAATATTATAATGAAGCTAAAAAACACGAACAGCGTTGGCTACGATGGTATTGCCACAAAAATATTGAAAGCAGTTTCATTTGAAATATGTACACATTTGTGTTTCATTATTAATCTTTGCATAAGTGCAGGTGTATTTCCTGATGCATTAAAGAAGTCTATAGTGAAACCGCTTTATAAGAAAGATAATCACGAATTAATGATAAATTACAGACCGATCGCGCTTATACCAGTTATGTCTAAAGTGTTCGAAAAATACATATATGGTGAAATGAATTCCTATTTAGAAAAAAATAATATTTTAAGTGACGAACAAAAGGGATTTCGGAAAAATAAAACTATAAATTTGGCTATTTATGACTTTTTATATAATGTCATGCTAAATATAGATAAGAGAACACCAGTCTGTGCCATATTCTGCGACATGACACAGGCCTTTGACTGCGTCCATTACAATTCCCTGGCAGAGAAACTGGAAGCCTATGGTGTTAGAGGCAACGTTTTAGACTTAATTAAATCGTATCTTCATAATCGTAAACAAGTTACAGAAATCAGTAAAATAAATAATAAAAGTAAACTTGAAGAAATTTCAAGATCAGAAGAACGAGAAGTTATATACGGAGTACCTCAAGGCAGTGTCTTGGGGCCTCCGTTGTTCACTTTGTATATAAATGACTTGCCTAAAATAACTAAACATCCAATGACACTTTTTGCTGACGATTGCACTTTGACAATAGCTTGTAATGACATAAACACATATGAACATGACATAAATAATTCACTAATATCTATTATAAATTGGTTAAATGATAATAATTTAATAATTAATTTAAAAAAGACTAACGTAATGCACTTTAGACAACGTACACAAATAATCAACAATCTTAATATTCAATTTAATAATATAAATATCAATGAAGCTGACACCACAAAATTTCTGGGATTATTAATAGATTCTAAATTGAATTGGAAGCCTCAAATAGAGGGACTTAGTAAAAAATTGAGTAGTGCAGCCTACGCTCTGAAACAGCTTGCTTTGGTTCTCAACACAGATGCGCTAATTACTGCTTACTATGGATTAGCCGAATCAATTCTTAGATATGGAGTCATCTTTTGGGGGAATAGCACGGACAATGAAATAGCGTTTCGGGCACAGAAAAGGTGCATTAGATCGATGTTTAGACTGCAAACGACGGAGAGCTGTAAATCTTATTTTATAGAACGTAAAATATTGACATTACCTTCATTATATATCCTGGAAACAGTAATGTTCATTAAATCGAATTCTCATTTATTTCAGCGTTTGTCTGATGCTGTCCCTAGGAATAGACGTGATAATTTCAAACTCTGTGTTCACGGCGCTAAAACAACTCTTATGCGTAAGAGCATCTTTTGCATGGCTCCGACCATTTTTAATAAATTGCCCAAATTATGGAAAGCATTAAATATATCTGCTCTTAAAAGTAAATTGAAGAGTTTACTAACTGAAAGAGCATATTACAGTATAGCAGAGTTTATGAAAGAGGACAATTTTTCTTCGCTTTTGAGATGACAATGTTTTATTTTTGACATGTTATTGTAATCAATTGTATTTTTTTTTTAATTGGAATTGATTTTTTTTTTTTTAATGACAGTAATTCATATTTTTATTGACCAATTTATTTAATGACTACTTTGACATTGATTTTGTATCTTTAATGAATAATGATGAAATGTAATTTTGATGAATGTTATCACGGTTTATGCACCATCTCTTCCTACCAATTTGTACGCCACGATATGCGGCTGAACATGTTAGAACTTTTCTGTATCCTATTATTATCCTGCATGCAATGTATCATGTACACCATGTTTAAACAAATAAAATTTACTTTACTTACTAAGCAGACACTTATATCTACAATTTTGGCCGGAAGATAAAAACCGTCGTAAAATGTTGAAATTTCTGGAATTGTCCGCGTTAGCGATAAAATACGTAAAGTAGATCGCAGTTTATTGGAAGTATTGACGCGCTTTACGGCTTTCTTCATGTCGAGTGACGGGTCAGTTCACACACACACCGCTGAGTACAATTGAAATTGTGCCACACATTGACATTGAATCATAGTTTTGCTAGAACAAACGTTGTTCAGACCATGGGCTATTATCATTCTATAGCATTAAATATGTTATTAAAACAAACTAATCTAGACGTTCTCAAATAAGTTTTATGTTGCTAAAACGTGTTCAAACATTAACCGTAACATCAAAGTACTCATCGCGGTAGCAATATGTTCATGTTTGCGACAAATAATTACGTAAAATATAATTAAGTGAATAAATATCATAAATATTGTGCTAGTACCTACTTACTACAAAATATGTCATCTACAGGAACATTTCATTTCATAATTGGAAGGAGGAGAATATTGATTGGATCATGGATGTAAAATTGTGATAAATAAATAATTGTTTTCTTTCTACTAAGTTGCAAATGATGATGGATTGTTTTATTTATTTCATTTAAATTAATTCATTTGTCATAAAACAAAGCAAACCCCTGATTTTGACAAGAACTTTATCATAAACCCAAACTAGTTCAGATTTTTGATCAAAAATCTGGATTGTTACAGGTTTATGATGAAATTGAGTTTAAAATGTGTCATCTTCCGGTTTTTCATCAAAAACCTAGTTTTTTGATAAAAAACCTAATTTTATGAAAAACCTGCGACATCTGACTATGTCTACTAACACACGCACTAAACACGGTCTGTTTACACAACGAGCAGTGATTTAGTGCATGGAATAAATTGGAACGTGCGGATCTGTCGTCGCTGGGAGCTCGTAAATTCGCGCTCTGCCTTATTGCACCTTTTACGGTGCACCGCCAGTACCTGCTATACTCTACTGTGAACTAATGAACTCGGTCAGGGAGACATCTCTCCGAGGGAGGTTGGGAGGGTGACATTGGCTGCCAGATAGTTTTACAATCACCTGGATAGATGGTCAAACTGGAAGACCTGTCCTATGATTCCAGTTTTAAACAATATGAATAGAAAGTATCCTTTGAATGTGCAATTCATATTTATTTTCTTTGTATGCCTATAGTTAATTTTATTTCAGTTTTCAGGTACCCTTTTAAATCCTAATGACTTTCGTAGGTAGGAGAGGTAGGTAGAACACCTTCTCTCCCGCGGCGCGTCACGTCACGGGTGCGACGCCACTGTTCAACCAACACGGTCCGAAGGAGGTAACATTATGGCCTGACATTGTTCTTTGCTATTGGTCGCACAGTATTCTGTTACACGTTTAGTTAAACCACAAACAAGCAAAACAGCGACCAAGCGCGAATTTTATTGCTAACGGGGGTTAGCCCCGTTAGCAATAAAATTCGCGCTTCATTAGTAAATATCGATGTTGGTCGGATCCACGCCGGTCGCTGGACCGTCCGGTTTGATGGATGGTCCAATCGTGCCGCCGCCACTTTATCATCGGCCAAATGATAAATACGCTTGTTTTGAACGATCTTTTTATGGAATTAGGAAATATTGTCGCCAGTTGACGATTGATTCGAATCAATGCCAATACTATTAATATTCATTTGCATGTTATAGAAATGTGTTAAGGAAATAATTCATATTTTTATTAAGCACGGTCCTGATGGAACGAATATAGAGGGTCGTGCGTATTGCAACTCATTCGGTAGGTCATAAGTTTTTTTTGAGGCGCAGAATAAAAATAATTTATAAAGCTTTGTGCAGACTAGCGCGACGCGACAGCGCGACGCGACAACGGTTCTTGTTATACCGTGAAGTTTTCTTAGAAACTGTATTGTTCGTGTCGCGTCGCGCCGTCGCGTCGCGCTGGTCTGAACGAGCCTTTATTTGGATGTTGTGTATGATAATAAAGAAAAAAATCAAAACGCTGAAGAATGAATTCGAATTGCTAAGGCGTTCAAATACCAAAAACGCAATATTGTGGGTAAAATATTACGCAACGTATATCACGGTTATTAGATAAATGACCTGATTCCTCGTTTCTGTTCGTTTGTCTTAGATAGTCCTACACACAGTTCCGCGGAACCCTAGCGACTGAACTCCTGGCACTACGCAGGCGCACTGTCCAAATCTTAATTCGGTAAAAGAAGCAACTTTTAAAACTTTTCCTTTTAACCAAATAGTCTGAAGGAACATTGGCAATCTGGAAAGCGTTAGGTACCCATTTTTACGCAGTTAAGATTTTGGTTACTTTCATCCTTAGATTTATTCAAGATTATTTACTTGTACAAGCCTTAGCTTGTTCATGTAAATAATCTATATAATACAAATGAATTGCTATTCGTTAGTCTCGCTAAAACTCGAGAACGGCTGGACTGATTTGGCTAATTCTGGTTTTGAAATATTTGTGGAAGTCCAGGGTAAGTATAAATGGTGAGAAAATATGGAAAAATTGCGGGAAAATAGTACATAAAAACAACAATTTTATTTTCCCATACAAACTGTTCCTAGCTGACGTTGCCATACATCCTAACAAGTACTAGGCTTGCATGCATTCACGATAGAACCTCTTTCAATAGGTATCTAGGTAGGTAGGTACTGTATGTAGGTAGGTAGATATGTATGTAGGTAGGTAGGTATGTAGATAGATAGGCAGGTAAGGAAGGGTAAGTAGATAGGTGCGCCGTAGATAAGGACTTAGTGCCTGCCACCCGTGCGAAGTCGGGCCGGGTAAAGCTAGTCTTGAATAAATATTGTTTCTGTGGCAAGCGATCGAGAAGTACAGGTGCAATGAAGTCGACAATGATTTATAACTCCGTGTAAATTGGAGCGAGAATGAGCGAACTTTACGGAAGAAACAGATATCACTGTTTTGATTATTTAGCTAAAGTATATTATATTATATTATACTAGCTGACCGGACAGACGTTGTCCAGTTTCCGAGAACTCGCAGCGCCACCTAACGGGTCCATTTGTGAATCTAAACCATCCAGGGACCAACTTAAACACACACAAATAAAATCATCAAAATCGGTCCAGCCGTTTAGGAAGAGTTCAGTGACACATAGACCTACAGAAGAATTATATAATACTAGCTGCCTGCCCCGGCTTCAAAGTCAAAGTCAAATCATTTATTTCAAATAGGCACTTTGAGCGTCAAAATGTACAAAAAAAAATATTGATTCTAGTCGCCCCTTCCAAAAGGTAGTTTTCGTGCAGAATGGGCTAGAAACTCCACCGTTACTCTTTTAAAATGTTTTACAATATATTGTCTATTTATGTACATTATTTATATAATTATATGTGAAGACGATGCACCTAAAAAAAATACTATACCATAGTAGGTAAAAAGAATTAAAAATGAAGCAACGACAGATAAATTAATTACTTATGCGATAGATAGGTACATGGTTATCACATATTTACAAACATTGTAAAAGTAGACGATTTTCCTAAATTTTTACAATTAATAAGTCAGTGTGTGAGGAAGTAATCACAGTATGTAAAATCAATGTCTTATAATAAAACATAATAATTTATACAACTTAAATTAGCAACCAGTTTGATTTTGTCTAGATTCTATATTGTCCTATGGAGCAGGACCAGCATGTTTCCAAGCATTCTTATCTTGGATATAATACTCTGATTTGTAATATGCTTGTTTACAAAGTGTACATTTATTATGACTTTATAATGTTCTTTCATTTAAGTAATTGAAATATATCACAAGGTATTTTGTTGTAACATTTAACACAGTACTCGTACCCCATAAAAGATGTATGTACTTACTTTTGATAATCTGAAAAATGGTTGATCTATTTTATCTTTATTTCTAGTACTAAAATTATATCTATCACTTATTTTATTAAAAATATGTAGATTTTTTCTTATTTATATAATATTTTTTGTAATAATATAATAGTTCCCTGAGAGATTCGCGACTATGTTGATTATAAATGGCTCTGACAGCTTCGCACTGGTGCCACTAGGGACTTATCTACGGTCTACCCTACCTACCCTATCTACCCACCCTACCTATCTACATACCTAGCTACCTACCACATCCCTACCTACCTAACCTACCATACCTACCTACCTACAGTACTAATATCGCTATTAATTGGTGTTTGTGGAAGAAGGGTGAACATTTTGGCTTGTATGTATTTTTTAATGCCAAATCATAAATTAAAAAAAACATAGTAAAAAAAAAAAAAAAATTTTTTTGGGCTGGACCACCCTTATCATTTATGTGTATGAAAAATAGTTAACGTCATATTCTCAGACCTATTGAATATACACACAAAATTTCAGAATCGGTCAAGCCGTTACGGAGGAGTTTTGTTACAAACACTGTGACACGAGAATTTGATCCTATTAGATATAAGATATAGATTTAGCTAAAGTATAATAAATTGTATTTAGCTAGAGGACCGAGGTTGGTCTAACGTGGCGTGACGATTTGGAAAAACGACACAAAGAATGTTGGCAAAGTATGGGCGAGACTTGCCCATCAGGGGGACAATCTACCTTTTTTTTTTTTTAAACAAGGTAATCCTGTACACTTTAATCATTATTTCTCTAATTGTTTTCGTCCTCAGCCAGAACCTAAATTATATTACTGTGAGGGGCGGTAGTACGGTGCCGTCACACATAAGCTAAGTGTGGTATGTGTCGCTGACAGATTAACCGCAAACTAACTGAATAAATTCGTTAATGCGGAATTGATCGATCCAACGACTTACCTAACTACATAGGACCTAGGTCGTCATACTGCGTACGATGATATATAATATGATACATTATGTGATAGCATCGCAGTTTGTATGTAGTCGTACAAAAGGTATACAAGTCATACAATGAGGAAAAGGATATTCTAAGAAAATCCAATAATACATACTCGTATAATAATGTAGGTACACACCTACAATGGTAAAGTATTTTCCGGAAAACTTAGGCAGGTACCTGGATGAAGGAATTCTCTCCATATGGGATTATTACAACCGAAGAAACATTATGCATTAATAGGAGGTACTGGATACTGCGTCGGTATTATATTCAATCGCATCTCGGCAGTCGGCCTACCGACTACCGTATCGTGCCGTGCCTCGCCTTACCGCACCCAATTAATCTCTGGGTACAAAACAAAGTGATTATCTCGCGCCCATTATCCAGAGGGCACGCAATTTGTAACCCTAGCAGTGGCGTCGAGTTGCGGGCCCCAACACCCCCGGCCGGGGCCCTGACATCACCTGTATAAGACGGAGGTTAACATTCAAGGGTTAAGGGAGCTCCGGGACTTACGCTGTTCGGAGATGCAAGCATAGGTTCGTGTCTTAGTAAATGACGTGAGGAATAGTTAAGAAATATTTCAGTTGTTATTCCGACCAGTTTATTATAAACAAAGAAAAATTATAGCCCGTGTTTTCACCAACAAATCTGAGTGCCATACAAATAGATCGGTACTTCTTATAGGTCCAGTGCGAGGTTCAGTGTCTACAGCATGTCAGAAGTATTCAACATGATGGGTTAAGGGTAAATAAGCTCAAGGATGAGATTACAAATGGCGTCGTGCTCTGTGAAGTAATTGGCGTTAGATAATTATTAATTAACACGTGTTGCTTCAAGCTAATTAACGAATAATTGTATTCAAACCAGAATCTGTTCGTAAGTAATTTTGTGAGTACAAATTGTGCTGCTGCTGATTCCAAGCACCTTAAAAACTACCAAAGCGACCACGGATTGTAGATTTGATAAAACAACTCCAACGGAAGTATATTTTTGCGAAAGAGAAATGTAAAATCCCGTTTATTTTCATTATTATTCGTGTTCCTGGCTCGTTGCTTGTCACCCCCGAGAGTACAGCAAGTCATTCATTATTCAACAAAAATTTCAGAATCATCCATGATCAGCGACGACGGCGAGGAGTTTATTCTTTTTGTTAATTTCTTCGTAACTGATGGAGGCAAAGGCTGCGACAATACGGTGCGAGAGAAATGCTTATATAGACCAAAGAATAAAAGATTGTAGTAACGCAACTAACCAAGGAGACAAGCAGCTGCTGTGCCGGCCGAACAACGAGAGAAGAGACTCTACGTAAGAAAGAGCACGCGGATCAGAGGTTGCATTCATTATCGAACGGGAGCCGATTTATTTATTTATTTAACTATAAGGTTGTTTTACTGCCAATTACAGTAACTAAAATTTTTATAAAAATAAAAGAGACAATTTTAACACACATTATAAACAAAATAAAAACATGAAAACAAAAATTAAAAAAAAATTAGGTTAACAACACTTTCATAAATTCTCCTCACAGTATTTCTGACATACCAATAAAATCTTCGTCCATCCATCCGCAAACAGGTCGCCTGTTGGGTTAGAACCCAAGAGATCATTAAGTGCGGCCAGTGCGAGGAATTGGCGACTTAGCACGTGCAACAGTACGACATGGAGGCACGGCAAACAGCCTGTGCCTTCTGCCCCGGCAGTAATTGTCTGGGATAAAGAAGCGCGCCAGCACATCAAGCAGATCAGGAGCGTCAATAGCGAGCTGCAGTGCTATTCTGTAACCATCTCACCGTGTTTTTAAATTCCTAGTTAAGTGCAGTTTCATACACTACTTTATCTAAACTAGTACAATTACATCAAAAACTCAATAAATAATATCGTAAGCATGGCACCCCGCACCAGCATTCCACCGCGGGGCTACGCACCACAGATAACACTAAAATCATGATTGAAATCAGCAGTGCTATTCTGTAACCATCTCACCGTGAAAACTTAGGTGAAGTGAGCGTGGAGTGAGCTGTCGTTCCACAGGGATTGACACTATTGACAGCTCACTTCACCCAAGTTTTCACGGTGAGATGTTTACAGAATAGCATGGCACATCTCGAGCTCGCCTTACCTCTAGCGAGTTGTATCCGAGGCAACCCAGTAAGAATTTTGTTGGATAGAGGTAAGTATAGTAGCGGTGTTTCTTCTTGTATACGTAAGGAAAGCTTCTTGAATATATTTTTTTCGATGACTTCATGTGTACGTTTATTGAACTGTACCTCTGGAAAAAGGCGAAGCTGCCCATATATTTAATGGCTATTAACTTTGTTGCGGTACAATAATTTGACTGAAATTAATCATGATGTTGAAACATACCTACCAGCTTACTTTTTTGACAAAAAGAAACATACTTTCATGGGAACAGTGAAAAAAATATGAGAGAGCGCAACCAAAGAAATCGGCGAAAAGTCATCTGGATGTCAATCTTAACTGGGAGCGGCCTATGTTAAACAGCAGGTAAGTTTTCGGAAGATAATTAGACCGTAAGCATATCAGGTGTGGCGGGACTGACCTGGCGAACAGTTCGTTGAGCAGACGCACCAGCTCCTCGGAAGATACTTAGACCGTAAGCATATCAGGTGTGGCGGGACTGACCTGGCGAACAGTTCGTTGAGCAGACGCACCAGCTCCTCGGCGGTGCACTGGTCGGACAGCGAGGTGAAGCCGCAGATGTCCGCGAACAGGATGCTGCAACCAACACACAGGCCAACTCACTCACATAGCACATGTTACAGCCCCGCGGACTCGGCTGCCAGCCCCATTAGCAGCGAGCGACTCAACTTCTTATTTATAAAAAAGAGCAAAGTGTAGCATCAAGTTTAACCTATTCATAAAAATCTTCAAGAGATCCACAAATGCGACGACATCGTTCCAGTGTTAAAAATATTCAAAGCCCTAACACTCTTTCAGTGAACAAGACGGTTTACAATAGCGGAAAGCGATGTCGTTAGCAGCCTCCGGACAAAAAAATAAGCCTACAACCAGCACAGACGCCACTTGTAGGAAACGGAGCTATACGTAAGTAGGAAGGTATTGTTGATATCGGGACATATGAGGAACAACTCCGTATTAGAGAACAAGCCGCTAATTCCAGACCTGTTGTTGATCGCAGCTACATCGACCGGCTCGCGATTGTTCATCTTTCCTAAATACGTTGGAAAAAAGGTTAGAACGCGCTCTTATTCATGGAACCCATAAAAATTACCAGCAGTGTAATCTAAGAGTCTTTATTACCAGAAAATGGTGTGGAGGAAAGAGAAACAGTAACAATACTTGCAGTAAGATTAGTGAATAAGAGTTTCATTTACATTCTACGAGTATATCCAGGAGATTCTGACATATACTTCGGGTTAAGAGCATCCAGTTATTTTTTTAAACATGGAAAACTCGTTTTTTTTTTAAACGGGTTGCATGTTGCATCCGTAATGTGTCCGTTAATCCTCGGCTAGCTAGCTCGGTCCGTGCCGAGAATATGCGCTGATTCACAGCAAAGCTGCAATTTGTCTTAAATTCAAAACTCATTCTGAATTAAACCTCACTTTTGCTAGCGGAACTATAATGGCGCGGATTAGATTCATAAGTAGGTACGGAATTAGTTGTTCAACAATGTGGTCGATGACCGAATGATTATTGTATCGCGCTCTTCCGAGTTCATAAGTGATGAGACTTAGATTACAGATCAGCGCGGCTTCTGTTCGTCATTGCATGTGGCACATAAGAGATGCAGGGGTGCCAAAAGTGTCGCAGTTCTACCCACCGAACCATCAATAATTGTTTACCATTTCCATTTTTTTCGACGCTTGTATTTAGATATCAACATAGATATATTTCTATGGATATCAACCACAGTGAGTACGCGACCGCGGCAACCATACAAACTGCGTGTTCAGGGAGTTTACTTATTTTGAAAGCGGAGCGTGTTTCGCCAAAAGTGTTGTTCATTTATTGAAACGTTATATAATTTCTCTTTGATTCAGCTCGAGGATCTCTTAAGTGTTCCGGCTCTCTAATGAAATATGTATTTGAAGGCGGCACCGACTGAGGGGCCGAGAAATTGGACCGAGAGTCCTTTTTTTCTCTCCGCGTATAAGTGCCGTGATGAATTTAAGGCTGCCTCTTCGCTTTTGATAAAAATAACATTATACACTCGAGAGCAATGAATCCGGGTCACTTAAAGAATGTTAAAAATCTCGGAAACTAAAAATGATAGGTTAATGCAATAAATTGTATTTAATAGACAATGTAATACTCCTTAAATGAAAGTTAAAAAAATATGAGTCACCATACATTTTATTAACACAAAATTACATAAAGAAAAAAACTGCTGATCTCTCCTTAAAACAAAAATAGGAAACATGAAATTTTTGAACTTTATTACGATTTTCTTGAATTTTAATACTTCGTATTGCCTCCTCGTGCTTCCATTACTGCGTTTACGCGGTTTGGCATGCTGTACACCAAGTTCCTTATACGATTTTGGGGAATATTCTCCCATTCCTCTGTGAGAGCAATTTTGAGCTCACGAAGCGTGATTGGGGGAGGGTTTCGTTGTTTTACGCATCTGCCTAGCTCGTCCTAAGCATGCTCGATCGGGTTGATATCCGGGCTGCGCGCTGGCCACTCCATACGAGTAATGTTCATCTCTTGAAGGTAGTCATTCACAATCCTACCTGTATGAGGTCGGGCATTGTCATGCATAAATATAGCATCCTCACCTAAATTGACCATAAATGGGCCAACGTGATCATTGAGGATTTCTTCCACATATCTTACGCTAGTTAAAGAGCCGTTTTCTATGATCACCAGCTCTGTGCGACTTTCAGAAGAAATTCCGGCCCGCACAAGTACAGACCCACCACCGTAGGCTACTTTTTCTTCGATGCATGCTTGCTTGAATCTTTCCCCTGGTCTTCGATACACTCTGTGTCTTCCATCGTGCTTGTAGAGCATACATTTTGATTCGTCGGAGAACATAACTTTTGACCAATCTTCAATACTCCAATTTACGTGGCTCTGGGCATATCTTAGTCTTGAAATACGATGCCCACGCTCCAGTTTAGGGCCGTTTGCAGGTCTAAGGGGTTTTAAGTTAGATTCAGCAAGCCGACGTCTTACTGTCCATGCACTTGGGTTACTTCCTCCGAGGCGTCGAAACTGATTTGTGAGTTCAGTTCCTGTGAGAAAGCGATTTCGAAGCATGGTGTTCACCAAGTATCGGTCTTCTCGTGCTGTGGTACACCTGGTTCTGCCCGTTCCTGGTCTGCGTAGGTTAGAACCAGTTTCTTCGTAACGTCGGAGAACTCTTTGTACTGTTGACAGCGACACACCGACAGTCCTGGCTGTATCGCGCTGACTCCGGCCGGTTTCCAGCATTGTAAGTATTCTGGTGCATTCTTCAGGCGTAAGCGACATAATTTCAGCTTGAATAATGAATATAGAGCACTATCAACATGGTTTATGTACCCACATAAATGACAGATTACAAACAAAAGCAAAACCAAATGCTGTAATTTCGTAGTTCCATCTTCGAAAGTGGCCCTTTTTCAAATTTGATTTTTTTATGATATAACTTTACAATAACTAAGAAGTTTTAATACCTTCATTTAAGGAGTATTACATTGTCTATTAAATACAATTTATTGCATTAACCTAGCATTTTTAGTTTCCGAGATTTTTAGGATTCTTTAAGTGACCCGATATTCATTGCTCTCGAGTGTATTTATGAAAAGACGTTAAAATGTGTCTTTGATTTGTTCTAAACGCAAGCAGGAGCTGATAACAGGGCTCGAATTACATAATTCGAGCCCTGTTATCTAGTGTGTGGGTGACATGCTCGGCGTGCTCAATGTGCTCACTATCCATTGATTGTTGCGACACTTCTCCGTCAGATAATACTGCGTACCGTCACTTACGAGATTTATGTGACGCGTACTGTCAGTCGACGACTAAGAATTCGAGCAGAATTAGTTACATAATTGACCGAGCGAGCGAAGCGTTTCTACATCAAGTCCGGCAAAATTTGCTTTCTTGTGTCAGTTAGTACGTACAGGTCGTATTTTACAACCGATCTGGACGAAACTTGGTATACAGGTTTAAAGACTTTATCGTTTATTTTTGTCTTCGGGGATTTTTGATTAGAGGGGTCCTCCAAAAACTACCAGTCATCCAACGTCAAACAGTAGATAGATAAATCGTTTATTTGGTGCACACAAAAGACAGCACAAAATACAAAAACACGATTAAATAATAGCTATATAAATGAGTATAGCTATAAGGTGCCAATATACACAAAAAATAAAATAAAGAAATTGTGATGACTATTGGCTAAGACACTTTAAAATAGTGAAACATACAAAGTGTGGTGTGCCATTCATGACTGTGTCAATTGTGGAAGAAAATAATAAATATTTTTATACAATATATATGCAAGAAAGACCGATCGTGGCGCAGCAACAACATGCATATTTCCCTGTTGGACCCACAGGCACCGAGAGAAAAGGAGCCAAGGTCTAATCAGTGCCGAAGGAAGAGCGTTGCAGTCGAGGCAAGACTATACATTTTAATTCTGACATCCTCCAGGTTCCCGCGTTGCAAAAGGCCTCAGCCCAGAATTTTGACCGGCTGGAGTTGTGTTTAGATGTTACAGAGAAGCATAACCAAAACTATCCTCCCATGTGTGGTGTGATAATATGTTTTTGTGGTTTATACTTGGGTGTATACTGAATTTATTTATGAGTCTGTAAGCTATTTATGTACTCAATACTTTATTGCATGCCACAATGTATGTGCTTAGGTGGTAAACATTTTGCTTAAGAAATGATCGTGGACAGGAAAAATAAAGATGGTAGGTAGAGATGAGGATTTATCGTTTATCTTATAATATCTAACTCATTCAAAAAAAAACAAAATTTTTGTGTATTTTATATGATTTTAGGGATTTATCATTTAATTATTCGTTTACACTGTCATAACATTTACTTAAGGGGACTACAGGACCTAAACGTGCCTAAACGCAAGTTTTATAATGCATAAAAGAATATGATCCACTGCAGTAAACAAAATCAGAAAAATATATGATATTCTTCAGGATATATGCTAGTATGATAGTGTGTTGAAAACATAATACAACTAATTTGATACGATAGAAAAAAATCATGAAGATACCTCTAAAATTTTCTTTTAACGAATAAAAATCATATTAATTTACATGCAATAATTCTGATTTTTTGTCAGATTATTCTACAAGCTACATATTAGCATAATAGTGTTTTAATTTTCCAGTCCAATCAATAGATTTTTTGTAAATCGCTAACTGCTTCATATTTTGCAATAAATTACCTGCGTCGCGTCATCGCGCTTCTCTTTCATTTCTATGCAGTCCGACAGTGACCGCGCTTTAGCTGTTGTTAGCCTCTTAAATAATACATTTTTTAATTTATTCGTGAATAGATGGAGTTTAGTCGTGTTTTGTATCGGAGTGTGTACCTTGTTTGTATGTCTTCTCGTTTAGTGTAAAAGTTTTGGTCTTTATGAGCGAATTAAAAGTACTTTTTTTTATATCAGCTGTTTCATAGAAAAGTGCAATATCTAAGCGGTCAAAATGTATGGAACAGCTGTTTTTTTTTATAACCGACGAAAAATTTCAACGCAGAGTTGCTCCTACCTACCCTAGCTACCTAGCTACCTACGTACACCTACCTGCACCTGCCTGCACCTACCTACACCTACCCACACCCACCTACACCTACCCACACCCACCTACACCTACCCACACCCACCTACACCTACCCAAACTCACCTACACCTACCCACACCCACCTACACCTACCCACACCCACCTACACCTACCCACACCCACCTACACCTACCCAAACCCACCTACACCTACCCACACCCACCTACACCTACCCACACCCACCTACACCTACCTACACCCACCTACACCTACCTACACCTACCTACCCAACCTATCCTAAGAACCTTGACACTTAACTTACTGTAAATTATCACATCAAATTGTAAAATGTAAATCTTTGTAGTAAAATAAGATCAAAGTTTTGTTAAATAAAAGCAATAATAAATAAGTATTATTAAATTCCTCACATTGGTTAAATTTGTCCAGAGCGCCATCTGTGTCACTAGTTGTAAGTTGTCGGAAAATTAGTATTTAAAGCTCATATTTTGAGTATGCCCATATTTTAATTTTTTTTCGGAGCTTTTATTACTACCCTTAATTTTATTGTTGTAAAAATGTTTGCGGTCGTGAAGTCTACTGTTCGCAGAACTACTAGTATCTATTCTGCGGAATATACCTAGGACTTAATTTAGACAAAGTTATATACACTCAGGGTCACTACCTCGCTACCTCGCGTGTCGTGTCGCATATAGAAGAGAATTTTTTATCTCGAATGTACTATGATATGATGTTAGGTGCCGCCCGATATGAATGTACCTACAATGTTGTTAAGCTTTGTGCAGACTAGCGCGACGCGACAGCGCGACGCGACACCGGTTATTGTTATACCGTCAAGTTTTCTTAGAAATTGTATTGTTCGAGTCGCGTCGCGCCGTCGCGTCGCGCTGGTGTGTACGAGCCTTAATGCGTCACGTTTCCTAATTAAACATGTATGTACCCTGAAATGGAAGTAATGTCCCGCTGATTCGGGTACTTTATTTATTTTTTACTATGTTCAGGATTTAATTATACAAAGGTCGCTCGGGAAATATTTGTATGCGGGCACTTGTGTTTCGAGCTTGCGGCGCGGATAAATGAACATTGTGAAGCATCAATTAGCACTGCAGCTCGATATTAGTCTCATTTTACAGCAACTCTTGATTAATAGGTTTATGTTCAACTAGGAAATAGTCAACATAATCTTTTCAAATTACTTATTAGATACCCGAGAGTTATCTAGACGAACAGTTTTCACGTTATTTTTTTATATTAATGATTTGTCATTTATTGCCCAGTCAATAACAACATCAATCATCGCAAATGCACATGGAACTACCATTGTTTAATGTCTTGTTAGGTCCCCTGAGAGTAGTTTATACCTAAAGGACATGTCTGGTCAATGGACGATTGCCTAGGTAGTCAAAATTTAAATGTCATGATTCTAAGGTAGCCATCGTGTGTCAAGCGCATGGTAGTGTGTGTAATATTTTTCTAATGTATAATATATAAAAATATTAGCTATCTGCACTCCTTCTCCATATCAACTTTAACTGTGCCAAATTTCATACTCCTCCGTCCGCGTAATTGTCGTAAAAAGGGGTACTTACAATGTTTTTGCTTCACATATTTATATAATATACTAGTGGTCGCCCAGAGGTCGAAATTCGACCATAATTCATTTAAATGTCATGATTCTAAGGTAGCCATTTGTCAAACGCAAGGTAGTGTGTATAATGTTTTTTTTAAATTTATTTCTAATGTATATTATATTAAAATATTAGCTTTGTGCACTCCTTCTCCTTATAAACGTCAAGTTGCTGTCCAATCGGTGATTATGATGACTAACTCGCTACCTAACTAACCCAAATATTTATCAGCCTTAACCGGAACATGACGGAATTAGCCTCTGTAGAAGATGGTATCCGGACTACTGTTAAGCATTTTTGTACATTCATTTCTTCCCGCAAATCTTGTACAAGCTTCTGTTTTATCATGTATTATAAAAACCATTCAGCCAATAAACCTGAAGACATCTCTAATATGTTCTCAAGCTTTTTTAACTGGGTATACGAGCCTTCCACTTCAATTGACAATATTTCATCGCAGTGCGGAGATTACTCTGAAACCTGTTCTCTCCTTAGTAGCATTTAGTTTACCGCCGATGAATATTAAGTGCGCTAAAAGCATTAGATCCATCTAAAGGCCCGGGACCAGACGGTCTACCAGTTGTTCCTTAAACAGACCGCTGCTAATCTGTGTGTGCCATTACAAATTATTTTTAATTGATCCATATCACAAGGAGAATTTCCCCAAGCATGGAAACTCGCAAATGTAACTCCTGTTCACAAGTCTGGACCTAAACAGGATATCGAGAATTATCGTCCTATATCGATATTATCGGTTTTGTCAAAGCTTTTTAAGACTGGTTCATAATAAAGTTTATCCTCTACTATATAATAACATAATTCCACAACAACATGGATTGGTCAAAAAAAGATCAACTACCACTAACCTGATAACTTTTGTTGACTATTTATTTAACAGTATGGACTTTCGTATTCAAGTTGATACTATATACACGGATTTCCAAAAGGCTTTTGACAAAGTAGACTATCAATTGCTCTTGAGTAAAATTGCCTTTAATGGCATACGAGTACGTGGCGACCTATTGAGATGGTTCTCTTCTTACGTTTTTAACAAATCTCAGACAGTTGTGATAAACGGCTTTAATTCTGCGACCTTAAACGTTACTTCTGGTGTTCCTCAGGGCTCTATATTGGGTCCTCTTTTGTTTGTTATGTTCATTAATGATATAGGTACGTGTTTTCAAAATTCTAAATTTTTACTATACGCAGACGATTTTTTTTAGGCCGATTATTAATTTACCTGACTGGTTTTTACTTTTGCAGGAAGACATAAATAGATTTTCTGCATATTGTGTAAAAAATAAACTTAAATTCAGCATATCCAAATGCTATTGTATTAGTTTTACTAAAATTAAAAACGTAATAATACACGCATATTCATTTAAAAATACAGATCTTGCAAGAGAGACAGTGGTTCGTGATCTTGGTGTTTTGTTAGATGACAAACTCCATCTTGATGCTCATATTACTAAAATTGTGAACAATGCTTTTCGTATGTTCGGTTTTGTGATGAGATCGGCTCAGGAATTTAAACGCCCTGGTACTTATTTATACCTTTATTATGTTCCTATATTTCATTTAAAATACTTATAAATTACATTTTTAAATATTTCTTAAAAAAATATATAAAAAACATTTAAAAATATAAAAAATAGTAGCCCACCGGTATCGAGAACAGGGCCCAAGCTACCGGCGGTCAGGGCTCCGGAGAGAGGAACCTCCTGAGAATGCGAGCCGTGTCTAGGAGTACCGCTTTCTGAATCAAGCCCTTGATCCAGCCGCCCAACGAGAGCCTCCTTAGGTGTTGGTCGAGGCTCTTGGCAATTAAGCCATTGGCTGTTACGACTATCGGCACAATGATCGCTGAGTCCACATCCCACATGTCGACAACCTCGCGGGCCAAGTCAAGATTCTTGAATTGTTTATCTTTCTCGGCTTTCACGAGGTTCCCGTCATGCGGGACCGTTATGTCAATAATCATTGTGCGCCGCTCTACTCGATCCACCACCACTATATCAGGTTTATTGGCAACAATAGTCCTGTCAGTGATGATGGATCGATCCCAATACAATGTGATATTTCCATTTTCGAGAACTGGGTTGGGCACATACCTGTAGTACGGCACTTCAGATTCCACAAGACTGTATTTCAGAGCAAGTTGCTGATGGATAATCCTGGCTACAAGGTTGCGTCTATGCAAGTACTCTTCGTTAGCTAAACGAGAACACCCGGAGATAATGTGTCGGATTGATTCTCCTGGACGGTGGCATGCCCGACAAATGTCAACCGTCCCGTCCTTTACAATGAATCTCCGGTAATTGTGCGTCATCATAACTTCGTCCATAATTGCACAGACAAAACCTTCGGTTTCCCCAAAGAGGTCACCAAAACGCAGCCAGGCTACGGACGCTAGTAAATCTACATCGAGTCCATGTAGGGCCCGGAAGTAGCGTCCGTGAAGCTCCTTATTCTGCCATACCTCCTTGCGATCGTTAGTGTCAAGCACTGCAGGCTTGCGCCAGTTCTCTTTAGCCAAGGAGAGCGGGGTGAGACCCTTGTCCACCGCGACCACATCTCGATGCATCCCCACGTCGGCTTCTAAGAAATATTCCCTGAGACTGCATATCTCGCGATTGTGGAGAGTCTTAGCATTTAAAAAACCTCGACCTCCACACTTTCGCGGGATATACAGTCTCATTACCGATGACCGTGGGTGATGCATTCGATATCCAGTCAGCAGCGTACGGACCTTCCTATCCAGGGCGTCGAGTTCGGTCTGAATCCATTCGAGTACACCGAAAGAGTACATCAAAACCGGCATGACCCAACCGTTGAAAGCGCGCACCTTGTTCCCGCCTGATAGAAAACTATTGAATACTTTCTTCAGGCGGCCAAAGAAGCGCTCTTTCAACGATTGCTTCATGTCAGTGACACTGATGCCCAAGGTTTCCGACATACCCAAATACTTATAGGTTTCGGATGCGGAGAGGGCTCTAAAGTTTATGGAATCCGTGAGCTGTGTTACCACGGATTCCACAATCTCCCCTCGCTTTACATGCATGACCGCACATTTGTTCACACCAAATTCCATCCTGATGGCTCTACTGAAAGTTTCAGTTACTTTCAGTAGCTCCATCAGTTGCAAATTGTTGGTGGCAAAGAGTGTTAGGTCATCCATGTAGAGGAGGTGAGATATAACTTGATCACCTCTCCTCAGCCGATAGCTTAGGTCTGAACCCTCCAGCAGTGTGCTTAGAGGATTCAGGGCTAGGCAGAACCAAAGCGGACTCAAACTATCACCCTGAAATATGCATCGCTATATCCTTATCGGTTCGCTATTCCTCTGGATATTTCGACATCCTGGATAGCGAAGGACCGTCCTCCATTGCCCCATACACGACAACAGGAAGGTGCGCAGAGTTGCATCTACTTTATACAACTCCAGCACCCTCATGAGCCATGTATGTGGCACCGAGTCATAGGCCTTCTTATAATCTATCCAGCATGTCGACTGATCTTTTCGGGAACGGCGAACTTGTTGGCTAATGGCCATATCAATGAGGAGTATCCCCTTAGTACCGCGGGACCCGTTCCTACATCCATTTTGAGAGGCAGACATGATGGAGTTGGTCTATATGTTTGTTAATTTTAGCTCTCAAAATGGATGTAAGAACTTTATAGACCGTCGGTAAGCACGTGATCGGCCTATAATTTTTGGGGTCCGCGGTGCTCCCAGATTTATGGAGCAGGTGGGTAACTCCTGTTGTTAGGAACTGGGGTAGCGAACCAGACTCCAAAGCAGTCTGGTACTGAGCCGCCAAGCGAGCGTGCGACCTTTTGAACCATTTTATCCAGAAATTGTGCAGCCCGTCCGGCCCTGGAGACTTCCAGTTGGGCAACGGACGAACTGCACGAGCTACATCTTGGGGGCAGATGGTAATAGCCCCCATTTCTGGTATTGGGTCGCAGGCTCGCTCGACTTCCCGAGTCCAATCACCTTCAGTGTGGCTGACAGGCGCCGACCAGATACTCCGCCAGAAAGAACACATGGCATCATCATCCGGAAGGCGCGCGTCAGCCACACCTTGGTCCGGTTGCTCCCAAGCCCTATATACCCGCCTTTCATCACTTTGGAAGGTGCGATTCTGAGTGTATCGCTCCACACGCCGCTTATACCTACGAATACGTTTCGCCCATGCATACACTTTCTGCTTCAGGAAGTCGATGCGCTCTGTGGCACGGGACACATAATCCTCAGAGCTAATATTAGTTCCTGAGAACGCCCGCCTCACAAAGCGCATCACTCTAGGTCTAGTATTGCCCTCCCTGAAGCAGATAAGTTTGCCCATGAGCGCTCTGGCCCCACCAATACGGCGCTCAATTCTGCACTGCCAAGCTGGTACGGCTAGTTTTGGTCGTGTAGTTCTAGAGTCATTTGTAAATTTGACGTGAGCACAGTACAGAATCGAATGAGTATCGGTGAGGTCTTCGCAGTCATCAAAATAGTTTGGTAGCTGCGAATCCAGAACAGCCACCAGCGCCCTATTTTTGTTATGCATGGGCAAACGAGGTAGGCGTGGTCTAAGTTCGGGCGACATGGAACGAAATGGCGCATGGCGTTCCCGAATCGCACGCTCCAAAGCACTCCTCAATTCCTCATTGTATTGGGTACTTACGTTTGTAGCCATGTCATCAATCCCCTCGTCAACTTGATTTATAGTGAACTGTGGTGCTACCATAACAGTCTGCGACGGGGGAGCGGTGGCATGGCTATTCCGCATTTCACTTCGTAGGCGATCAAGTACAGTGTCATCCAACATATGATTACGCAGAATGACCCGCACCTGATCCGACAGTCGTTGTGCCGAAACGTTGACAGCTGGTTCAAGCACCTGAAAAAGAGAGAGCATCCGAACACGGTACGCGGTCAGGTTGTTTCCCCCTTCTGTAGCCCCATAGTATGAGCGCATGACATTCTCGTTGATGGATTGTGTCCATCTCATGCGCTGCACACTTCCGCCGGGAGCTGGGACCCTATCAGAGGCCGGTGGGCCTCGAGGTCCTAAGCCGACCGGCGGCCGGTGTCCTCCCCGTCGACGAGCAGGTGGTGGCGTCGTGGGCGGAGAGAAATACTCGTCGCTCGAGCTCGACGTAACTGCCGCGGCTGGTGTCGTTCCAGCGCTCACAGTGCGGCTGGACCGGCGGCGGCGAGGCGGAGCTAAGCGACGAGTCCGGAGGTAGTAGGCGTGTACGACGTGTGGCCGATCTTGTCAACATTCCTGTCTTGATTTTCTCATTTTCCTGTTGTGGTCATTGTTCTAGTATCGGAAGTGACATCTGTCATGTCACCTCCGATTCGGCAGTTTTTATTAAAATTCTTTTACATTTTGGTGTAAAATTGATCTCCTTATTGAATATTGTTTTGTGGTTTCGGTTTAGTTAAAATTGAACAAACTCTTGTAAAACTGCGTGTAAATTAATATTATAATACGAAGACTGCAGTTGACACGGTGTTGCCATATTTCCCCTTTATTATTATTATTATTAATAATTTATTTCAGAATAAAAAACATTCCATACATTGTTAGTAAAAAGTACTTATAACTAAGTTAGTAATTATTCATATGTTTATTATTTACAATTCCCTTATTTTGTATTATAAAGGGCACCTCTAGATCAGTGAACGGTGTTCCAGTGCCTCACAATCGGGCAATCAACCCTTCCCAATATGGTATGCAGAAGGCTGTTGGAGCTGCCCCGCACACGGCGCATCAGGGAGGCCACTCTTTTCCTTACTATTGCCCTGAAGCAGTCCGTACTGGCCTTAACAAACATACCTGATGCACTGCAAAAGCGAGGCAACCCCAACAGCATCCTAAAACCATTGTTGTACAGGACCCGTAGGGCATTGAAAGATCTACGCGTATAACGGACCCACAGGCTGCAGGTATAAAATGTCTGGCAGTATGCCTTAAAAAGAGCAACTTTGACTTCTTTTGTACACCGTGCAAACCTGCGAGCCAGCATATTGCATCTCACTGCCAATGCCCTACGTTCCCGTTCAATATCTAAATCATCTGACAGGTCCTCGGTGACCCAGTGCCCCAGGTACATGAATTTGGTGACCCTACTTAAAGGCAATCCTCCAAGTCTGACCGGTGGAACTGTTTTCGGACTTATTAGTTATATTTATAAAATGTTGGTCAGGTCTTAGTTGGAGTACGCGGTCCCGGTGTGGCATCCCTTCTATGAAAAATATTCTAATAGGATAGAAAAAGTACAACGCAAACTTTTAAAAGCCATGCATTACCGTTGTTGTCGTACGTTTGCATCTTACAGCAACTTACTAAATGAATATAAATTTCAAAACCTTAAATCTAGACGTATAATGTTGGAGTCGACGTTTCTGTTTGATCTATGTTACAATTTATATGATTGTATAGACATATGCAATAGAATAAGTTATGTAGTACCCAAAACAACTATATGTCGAGGTGTGCGCGCGCGACCGCTGTTTGCTGTAACCTCTTGTCGATCAAACGCAGGCTCGCGAGCACCCCTGCGGCGTCTTACCACGCAGTTCATTAAGATTTTCTGGGATATCGATATCTTTGCTGTTTCTGCTGAAAAATTTAGAAGATTTGCGCTTAAAATTATAGCAGAATTAGGTACATAACAATCCTAAAATCATAATTTCTGTTTTATATATTCTATTATAATAATTTCTTTCTCTTTTTATTATTTTCACTTGAATTAGTTTCAGATTAGTTTTATTTTTATATTTAATCATACTCTATAATCAATGTTATTTATATCGCACTTCGTTCGTGTTTGTTTAACTTTTTAATATTATGTGGAAAATGTTGTTGGCTACACATTTATACTCCCATTTCCCAAATAAAATGACAACGCCTATGTTTTCCGCTGTGTTTGATGCCTTGGACAAACTTATTTGAACAAATTCACATAAGTTGTCGGGGGTTGGGTTGCGTCCTTCCCTGAAATATGGCGTGGGTTATTTTCTATGTTATGGGGTTTGGTTTCCGCACTTAGTCCTACAGTGGACCATTGTGTGTGGGCCATAGCGGCCGTTAGTGGTTACTCCAACCAGCCCACCTCCCTCCAGAAGTTTATTAAATCTCCTGGTCTGTTCAGAACATCTGTGAAAGATCTGGGTGTCCCGAGGGTCTGTGTTCTAATCTAGGTGACGCTTGTGCATTCAAAATGCACGTGCGTGACGGTTTCTTCAGCCTCCATGCACGCCCTGCACAGAGGACTGTCCGTTATGCCTATTGTGTGAAAGTGTTTGTTCAGCGAGCAGTGGCCCGTGATGGTACCCGTCACCAGGCGCAGGCCGTTCCTATCCAGGCGTAGTAAACGCCGGGTTAGCCTGGTATCGGAAGATGGCATGGCTTCCTTGGACTGCCTGCAGCTCGGTGTCGAGGTCCACCAGTGCTCGGCTTGAATGTGGGTGAACTCCTGTAGCCACCTGCGTATTTGGTTGAAGGGGATGGGTACGATGGGCTCGGGTCCACAGACTGCCGTGCTGGATCCTCGTCTAGCAAGCTTGTCAGCTGCATCGTTACCCAGCGAACCGCTGTGTCCTTTTATCCATTGCAGTGTCACCGTGTTGCGGCTAGATACCGTTATTTGTTCTAGTGCATTGTGACATTCTAGTGTTAGCTTTGAGGTAATATGTTTTTTCCGTAAGGATTGAAGAACTGAGGCGCTGTCGGAGAGTATGCGTATGTGTGTGTCCGTAACTCTCCTAGCTTTTAGGGCGTGGACCGCTTGTATGATGCCCACACACTCCGCCTGATAGACGGTGTTGAACATTCCCAGCGGGCTGGATATCTTTATGTTAAAGTCGTGTGAGAAGACTCCAACCCCAGTACCGGAGTCGGTCTTCGATCCGTCTGTGTATACTCTCACCTCTTTCGAGCCTGAGTAGTCACACTGTTGGCGTGGGTTATCTTTGCGTTATGCTCGTGAACAGGTGTTGCTTGTGGTGGCTGGTCGTCTTGCTGATCATGGTTTTGTTATTGTTATTAGTAATTAACTGTTTATTTATTTTTACTTTGATGGTCCTAGTTTCTCATTTGTGACTTCGAGTTACAGCTTTATTAGTTACATGTAAGCGGGTACGCCCTTTATCCCTGGAGGCTTTTATTCGGGTACTTATTAAGTTCGGTTCAGTTTACGTTTTTAGTTTCACTTAAGTTTGAGAACTTGAGATTTCGATGATTTTGTTGGTATATTGGCGGGTGCTAGCTGATATTATGGCAAAAAAATTAACTAATCTAATGTTTTATGTTGAGTAATGTAAATTATTTAGCATACATAAACAATCAAGTTTTTTTTCTAACTGAACAGACAGCTGTACTGCTGGGGAATTTGTTGCGCCACTTCTTCTTCCCAGCCAAAGCACTAGGAAGTGGTGAAGGGCGAGCGTTTTATGGGGGACCTTCTTATATAATTTTGACGTTTGAAAAGTGCTGATTCTCAGCCTAGTTTGAATAAATGACTTTTGAATTTGAATTTTGTAATTGTCTAATACTTGTTTCCCCTTTAATTGTCTAATACTTGTTTCCCCTTTAATTGTCTAATACTTGTTTCCCCTTTAATTGTCTAATACTTGTTTCCCCTTTAATGCTGATTTTTCGGTAGGCCTGCGAGTTGAAGTACCTATGTGTAATAAAGTCTATTGCCGAGGTTATCCATTAGTATGTAATTATTATTATCGAGGATATTTTCTCTGATAAAATCGAACTATTCTCACTTACTTACAGTACATTATTTAAACAATACTGTGTTTAAATCATTACTAGGTTTTTCTATGAAGTTGCCCGGTCTCTGGATTTGTTCCCGGTTGGTGGTAATGGGCTCGCCCTCTACCTCTATTACATGGGACTTAAACATAACTGGCGAAATGTGGGTGTACTATTGGTACACCTCTGTCTAACCCTTCGAGGAGTACAGGCGTGATGTTATGTTAAAAACATTAAAACCGGTCAAATTAGAGTAGTTAAAACAAGTGGTAGGACAAAACAGCGCACTGAAGCCGAGGCGTGCTAACTACATGATACTTCAATTACAAACTGCTTTGTATGCAATTGCATGTTGTGTGGCAGCGCGGTCGTTTTCACACCTCTCAATAATTATGTCTGAGTACTCGGACATAATTATCCCGTTCAGTAATAATGAGTGACACTCCCCGCACCCCGACGCTGGCCGTTCGGTGCGGCCGACTTTACTGACGGGGAACGATTACAGGACGGCACATTGTAATCAACGTACAATCACCCGGTAAATACTTTAAACCTTTATGTTCAAAGTACATAATGATTAGCGATTCTTTTCATTGACAGTCTCTGGTGAACAAACTCAAACGCGGCAAGTTCATTAGCATTGCGTTGTCGGTTGTACCACGATTCCCACATTATTGGTCCAAACGTGAAAGTAACGGCCAAAATTGTGATATATTCTGTTAGAATTTATTCGCCTAAGCATTTCTTATTATTCCACCGAAGCATTTCCCTTAGTTTTATTAGAATACAGAAAAAATATATTTTATCGATTCAATGCCAGAAAATGGTTTTAAGACATTTTTTATTATATTGATGAAATAAATACATAGGTATTAATTTCTTAAAATAATATCCAAATTAAGTAAAATATGCACGCCGACATTAAAGGCTTAATGAGAGATCGATATATTATCTTAAAAACCTTCTGTGCAAATAAATGAATTTGAATTTGCTGTGCATACAAACATATACTATCATAAACAAACAAACACAATTTGCATACCTATTTAGGAAAGTCGACTTAGTTATTTTTCTTGGAATTATATTATGTCAACGGCAACACCACTACGGATCATTTACAATTATTGAGCTCAGTAATGTTTTGTCACGTGAACACCTGACAGAGTTACAAGGGACGGATTTATAAATGATTCGTGGACGACTGCAATGTGATGCAAATGCGAGCAGCTTTGACGACTTGCAGCCTGCCGCACAAGGCCGATCCCGTAAAAGCGTTAGCCCGTAGAGCACATACGTATCCTGCGGCAGGTTATACAGCAGACCGAAGAGCATAACCTGCCTCTCTGCTTAGCGTTTGAGGACTACGAGAAAGCCTACAATTCGATCAGGTCATGGGCTGTAATGCAGTCCCTTCAACGGTGCCAGATCGACTATCGGTACATCGAATTATTTATAATACCTATATTTAACAAAAAACTCAATATTTGAACTCATTAAAAACCGAGGGCAATGATGTTCTACAGTTTCAGTGCCATAATAGAAATGCTTCGGCAGAAAACTTCTAACTGAATTAGCACAATTATTTTTTGGCCGGCTCTTTCACATTTGGACCAAAATGGATGATGTCCTAGGATAATCAAGCACAGAATATAAACAGCACGCGAAAGTTTGCTCCAACTTAGATCAAATTGGGGCTTATTATCTACGAATGTAATATTAATGTGCGTTCACAATTTAACGTAAGTAGTTGGATAGATATAAGATAACTATTTAATAACTTCAGTTATTTTTTTTATAAACAATTGAATTTACTCTGAAACTATACCAAAGTCTTTCTGAACCGATATTTTTATTTGGATATTAACAAACTAATCTGAGTCTGTTCCTATCCAATGTTATTTAAAACATTTTCAAGAACCTTGATGTGTTGACAACCGTCGGTGTCCACATTGGCAAAACTACAAATACAATAAATACAAGGCTGATTTTCAGTTTGAAACATACCACATAAAAACATATATTTTTAAAGAGTTCATATGTGAGATGTAGTATTATATAGTTGTTCAGTGGTGCTGTGTGAAAGCTTTCGACGCATCTAATTGGTTGGTAAATGCTCGAAGCCTGCCAACCTGCTGTTTGTTTAGCCACACGGTCCGTGCTACTTGTTTTGTTTGAAGGGTTGTTCATGTTAGGTTTAGTAATTATGTTAGTGAGGCTGCCTATCTTATTTAGGTATATACATCATAATCGTAGTTAGTACCAGGTTTTGGGTAAAAATAAAAAAATATTATGCTATGAACTTTGGGTCACGCGTGTCACTTCGACACGTTGCAATCGAACTACGCAGCCAACTAACTACAAGTAGCCCGTGAAGATAACACCTGACGTCTAATAATCCTGGCATCGCACACTGAAGATTATCATGAATGCAGAGACAGTACAAAGCCAATAACTCGACCAAATGTTCAACCAGCTGTCCATACTAACTGCAGTACCTAGTAGCCCGAATAAGATTCGTTAGAACGCATGGACGTCAAGTGACATGATCTGACGTGTTGTGACGTCAGTGGCGGCAACAGTTGGCGCCAGCGGCGTGTGGTCGGTCAGTTCACGCGCCGCCAATAAGCAGCGTGCGTCACGTCAGTTAACCAGCGCGGTAAGTACAGTCACGAGCACTAATAGAATAGAATAGAATAGACAACAACATAAACAACATAAGACAACATAGTATTTGGAATCCATACTCTTATGAAATAGGTCTTATCTCAAATTGCAATCGTTAGTTTATGAAATAAAATAAATTATTTGAAAAATCTAAAACCCGGATGCAATATCACTTAACTGAAAAGAAAAAACAAGTTTTCAGCAAGGGTTTTAGATTTTTTAAATTATTTAATTTATTTAAGACTATTTAGTATCCCAGCACACTCTTATGAACAAAAATTGGTCCAACACAAACATGACCCATTTTTACGCTATCAAAAACTTTTTAAACCAATTTATTATTCGAGCCGTTTGGGTTTAAAACCCTAGGGCCGGGCCAGGGTCCGAGTGCTCATGGTTTGTTCAATGAAATCTCCAAACGACTGGTTGACACTTCCAGTGACCCAAGGGCTGGCTTTTACCTCGGCCAGAGGTTAAGCATTGCCATACAAGTTACAACTTGGCAATGCGGCAGTGCAGTCTCTTGGGGTACATTACCAGTCGACAGCGATGCGGATGAATTTTTCGACGCTATATTTTATTTTGTTAATAGTTTTAGTTAGGTTAAAATGTTATATTTTTAGTTTTGGGAGTAACGTAGTATTTTTCTTGTTAAAATCTTTCAACGTAGGTATATAATTTATTAATCTAATTAAATTTAAACTTATAACTTATATATATATTTGTAATCCCCTTTTAATTTCCTTTATTTTGATACCCTAGTCAACACGTTTGGTTTTTAAGACGAATATAACGATACCTTAGCAGTCGAAATCCATCCAGCCGTTTGGAAGATAGGAGGTAATAAAGAAATATACATATACACACAAGATACCCGCGAAAAACATAACTCTTCCTTGGCAGTCGGGTAAAAAATTATTTCAATTTCGCTGTGTAAACATATTAGTGCTCGTGACTGTACGCTGGCTTCTTTACCAGGGTATTGAAATCAGTTCACTAATAGTATCTCGGTTACCGACTGCCTTCTGATTTAATTCATACTTCTGTCTGACACAGAAGTATGAATTAAATCAGAAGGCAAGTTTTACTAATAAAGCTCTAAATAAAGCATTACCTGTATGTAATAACATAACCCGAATGTCGTAAGACACCACGTGAAGCAAAACGTTAAAAAACTTCATCGCACCTATTAGGTTACCAATAAACTTCCAGTTCATCAATGTTATCAGATAAAACATGTCGGAATAGAAGGGCAATTGTATGAGTCAATATTACCGGCTTACATTACTGACAAACCGTTTTATAAGAACCTGACACGATAACACGACAACACGTTTGTAATGGAGTAGCCATCGTTACTAATTAGCGCCGTCCCTCGTTTGCTCCACGACTCAACGACACTTATACGTGATTGTGTCCTACATAATATTTACATAACGCGAACATGAGCGATAGAGGCACCGTGTACTCATGTTATGTACCAACGAGAGAGGGAAAGACACGGAATACATAAAGAAAAACAATTTCTTTTTACACGGCGCCTATTCAGGCGTCGCTTGTAATTTGGTGCTCGTAAATTTATGGGGGTAAAAAACATATTGCGGGTTGTTGTGGGGCGGTACGACACGACACGACACGGCGCGACGCGGTGTCGTGCGGCACAGTAACAAAGCAATTTACACTGAACATGTTTTAACTTGTAGAAAAACTTTACATCACATCGGTTTTATTATCGGTTACCCATTACCATAGAATAATAACTTATATCTATGCCCAATACTTAGGCTAAGCGTATGCTGAGCCGCAGGTGACGCAGCGCAGGGCTGAGCAGATATTGTAATGCATGAACGTTCTGAGAGCTGCGCACGCTGCGGCGCACAAATCTGTCTGTCCTGCTCTGCGGCTCATTGAAGTGCCGGCACAGATTTCTGCGCGACGCGTGCAGGTCGACACGTGTTTTTTACCACTAATTCATAAGTTTGTTGCAATGACAGAACATTTAATTTAATTTGTTCGTTGTGAACCTTGCTTATACGATACTTATCATCCAGCCTATTATTAAAAATCAACCACAAATGGTATTATTTGCTGATGATATGTACTTCCTTAATATTTAAGGTAGATAGGCGTGCAACAAATTTTGACGACGTAAATAACGCCCTACTGCAGGTCCAAAATTGGTTCACTGCTAATAATTTAGTATTAAATGGAAAAAGAACTAAGTGCATAAAATTTTCTTTACCAAATGTCAAAAGTAGTGATTGTGAGATAGTATTGAATCAAGAGAAACTAGAATTCGTCGATAAAACTGTTTTCCTACGGATCACGCTCGACTCAAGGCTACAATGGGGTCCTCATTTAACATCTCTTGCATGACCGCTAAGTTCAGCAGCATATGCTGTCAGAAAAATCTGTTTCCGTTACTTTCATAGTATCATGTCTTACGGTATTTTACTATGGGGACGAGCTGCAGACATCGACTCTATTTTTATTCTGCAGAAAAGAGCCATCAGAGCAATATATGGCCTCCGCAGGTGCGATTCTCTTAGGGAACTGTATAAAAATATTAACATCATGACGGTACCTTGTCAATATATCTATGAAAACATCATGTACGTAAGGAAAAATCATAATCTTTTCAGTAAAAGAGGTGATAGACACAATTATAGTACCTACTAGAAATAGGGACCAATTAGTTCAACCTGGCTAAAGTAGACTCATCCTTCATGGGGTACTGTTTAAAATGTTATAATAAAATACCTCCCCACATACTCGAACTAAATGAAACTAAATTTAAATCTTGTTTAAAACGCACACTAAGCTGCCAAGCATATTATAAGTTGGGGGATTACATCGCTGACAAAAATGCTTGGCTCAACGCTGGTCGAGCTCCACAAGGGCGCATAAACTAGTTGATTAGCATTGAAAATATTGTTGGAGCTGCTGAAGATTGCAAAAACTATCTTTGCATTGTATAAATTCAATCTCTTAGTATTGTATAATTGCATAGCACATGTGTGAGCACTGTGACCATTACCTTCTACAAAACTACCAAACATTTACTGGGTAAGTGTTTCATTGACTTGAATGAGCCCTGGCGGCTGAGAGTATGTCATGCTCACTCAAATGTCTCGCTGGTGGTGGCGTGTGTGTTGGATCATTAAGTTCCCTTCAAAATGGTTGAGCTGAATGGTGCTGATCCATGCGTCATGTTCGTGAATGGGCGTCGTCAGTAGGGACTGGTCATCTCTTAGCTTCCATGGCTTATTTTAATTAATTTTAATTTTTGAATTTGTTTATTATCTTTTCATTGCGGGTGCTTTTAAAGTGTTTTAACGTCTTTCTTCATTGTTCTCACATGTATAATTTCAACATGAATGATGTAACCAATATTTTGTAGGAATATTTTGATTTAAAAGAGTGTCCGTGGAGTTTCTTGCCCGTTCTACTCCATAGGAATCTACTAAGTACGCTTTGGAATGGGCAACTAGCTTCATATTTTTGACTGACCGAACCAGCATACGCTTAGCCTTACTCATTTCATGTCGTGATAACCCAGTGGTTAAGGCCTCGCCTCTCATACACGAGGTTGTGGGTTCAAATCCGAGCAAGTACTTTACTTTTCCAATTCATATGTACTTTCTGAGTTTATCTTGGACATGATTATCATCGGTGAAGTAAAAACATCGTTAACAAACCTGGACATAGAGTTAAAATAAGTTTGAAATCGCCAACCCGTCTTGAGCAAGCGTGCTGATCAATGCCCGTGCCTTCTTTTATATAAGAAGAGGCCTTTGCCCTGCTACAGTGGAGAAATAATAGGCTGGTATTATTATTACCTACTCAATATCAACAAACACCATGACAACGCATCTAATACACATGTTACCGTAGCCTGGAGTGGGCTGCGGGTTTAACCCTCGCACTGTGATGAGTTAACACGAGATAACGCTGAACTCTCGCTGGTCGTCGACTGGTTCACTTGACTTGTCGATACGCGGTCTCCCCTCCAGGACGGCCATCTGTCCGGCCATCGGTCCTTAGACAAACATGGCCAGCCCACTGCCACTTTAGCTTGCTTACTCTGCGAGCTATATCGGTAACACCGGCTCTTTTCCGGATAATGTAATTTCTGATTTGATCCTTCAAAGAAACTCCGAGCATAGCCCGCATCCTATAACGTTATGTGACGTTTATTAGCGTCATCGAAAGAGATGACATGTGACGTCGCGCTACGAACGACTTCTATACGGGTTATTGAATATCTTGACGTTGAGCAGCACAAAGCCAGCCTCGTCACTCACGTCTTTTTAAACATGATGTGAGATCTAAATGACGTGTTATGTCACTTTTGCAGGTAAAAGAATTTCGTACTGCATCCAATGATGGTAGCAGAAACAAAAAAAATGGTACCTAGTAGGTTATTATTTACATGATGAGGCTCGCAGAGTCATGTGACCAAAGAAAAGATGTATGGATTGTGTGAGTAAACAAATAACATGGGACAAGGGCAGGAAGATGATGCTGACATCCATTTGTTTAGCTGCATGTAAAAGACTAATTCCTTATCAATAACAGAGAAATGTGCGTCTGGTCAAACCAGCGCCGTTTATATAATTATATGCTACACCGCCGTAGCATCGTAGCACCATAGCGCTGTAGCATCGTAGCACCGTAGGCCTACGCCGTATTTGCGACTGAAGAACGGAAGACTGTGTTCATCCAGAAGGCCAATTATTAAAAAACGTTCGCATTCAAGTCGCAATCTATCAAACTTGTAAAAAAAATTACTAAATTGATGATATTTTTGACAGATTGCGAATGAGATTAGAATGCGAATGTTCTTAAAAATCACAGGAATTGCCCCTCTGTTGTGGGCCACTGATAGATGGCGACGATGCCAAGAGGAGCAAGATCTCCTGGAGAACGCGTAGACATGAACAAGTTCATTAAAATCAAGCAAAATGGTTTTTGTCCTAGGCCGAGGACAAATAATAGGGTGGAAAAACAATTTTTATTCATAAATTGAAATTTCTCTATCATATACTATTCAATTCATTTATTATTATATTAGACAACTTTGATCCATAATGGTTAGTAACAACAGAAACTTATAACTATGTTAGTATGCACAATATCAAAATACAAGAATAACAACACAATATCATAATAACTATAAAATAATAATAATTATAATATAAAATAATAATACGGTAAAATGAATTAAATGAGCAATATTCGTATATATAATTATATATTTGTCATCAGGTTCTCGAAAACGGCTCTAACGATTTCGATGAAAGTTTCAATATAGCGGTTTACACGGGGGCTAAAAATCGATCAACTAGGTCTCATTTATATGGGAAAATCCGTTTTCCCTTTTTTTACTCGAGCAGTGCTCGGTCGCCTAAGTACTAATCATAACGCCAGCATATAAATTAAACAGCAAATAGCTATACAACGAAATATTTGCCTCCCTCATGTATCGCTCCAAATGTTCGAGTGAGCGCAACTCAAGCATGCCGTGTGAACTGTCGACTGTTAACAACTTTAACAAATTGGTGTCACAAGGATATTCGGTGCGATGTTATTAAAAGTTAAAAGGGATTGTAGCGCAAGTGAGGACGCACCAGTTCACTCCATTCGGAATCCTAACTTCCTAACTAATAGGACATACTTTTTATCTCGATAGTACGTTCCTTTGGGATAATTTCCGACGTGCACGCGGCGAAGCCATTGGAAAAAGCAAGTTTAAAATATAATGATACATACGAGTATTATAAATGGACGAAGTTACACAAAAATTATCCAATCCACATGAAGTTCGTTTTAAGTTATAGGCCAATGATGTTGTAACAGAGTTTAGTCGAATATTTAATACGATTAGATCATATATGTATATTGTGATGATTACTTAGTTAATTATTCGTATTTAATTTTGGTATTAAGTTTTATAGTTTAAGCAATAAAATTTTATAGAGTTAATAGGGAAAAAGTGGCTCTGGTCTTTTCTGCTAAATATATACTTATAAAAAAGGGCTAAGCCGTTTGGATCCTTTTTGATATTTAGGTATGCTGGTTAACGAGACATTTATTTTTAGCAAAAAGGACTCAACTAATCTGGACCGTTTCTGATATTGAATTGGGTATATAAACTGTATTTCTCAAAAAAAGATCCAAACAGTTTGGGGCATTTTTGTGATTTTTCTAAAACACGTACAGGTATATATAACGAGGGATCACTCTTACTACCCGATTTGAAAATTGGTACTACTTTACTATGTTTCATTAAATCAGGAAACGTACCGCTATCTAAACATTGATTACGAGTAAATATGCCTGACGAAATAAATGTGAACAGTTACACACACAAACAGGAATTAGGTAAATAATTACCGTTAACCGTTAATAATAACGCGTTCAATTTTATTGATGAAATCCGCCCTTTTAGCACATCTAAACGCGTTCAAAAGCTGTCAGTCAGTGTACAATATTCCATAACAGTTTTGACACTGACTGCTCTTGAACGCATCATAGAAATGCTGATAGCGTTCAGTTTCGTTGGTGAAATCAGCCCTAATGCGTCATGTCTTAACTCTTACTGTCTTCAAAAGCTGAGCGACATTCTCGCTTGACTTTAACAAAAAATCAGTTTATTAGGTAGTTATTTACCTAATTCCTGTTTGTGTGTGTAACTGTTCACATTTATTTCGTTGACTTTATACTCGGCCTGCGGACGAAACCATAGTGGCTTCTAATTTGATCCCAACGCCATCTATCGAGCTCGAGGGAAGCTTTGGTGTGGTTTCCTGTGCAGATCAAATCACAAGACTACTCGTCAAAGTATGATGAGATGTTAATTAAAAGGGTGTGAATTAATTGAAACTTGTTTGAGAAACGGACTGTAGAGATGTTTAAGATTTAATATTTATCGAACAGCAGCAATCCGCAGCAATTTATTCAGCAATCCTAATAATATGAGCTGGCTGCGTTTATATGTATGGACTCCCTCGAATGTCATTATTTTCAATAACCTTGCACCTGCACCGTAATAATATTTTATGTTTTTGAATGTCTCTTCAAACATTGTCGTATTTTCATTTCAAAACAAACATTAATTTGGGAAACTTTAATATTTTACGTAGTTAAAATCGGTAGGATTCAGTTTTCCGTGTGAGCAAATTAGTGAGCAAAAATGTGGGAGGAATGGAGGAGGAGCTACTATGTTATAATATACTGTTTGATTCATTTTAATGTGGTCTCATTAAGTTATTATTGGTGGTTTATCTAGGACAAGACATGTTGTTCTACCTGGCTGTACGTTGCCGGTCGGGTTGACGAGTGGCTACAGAACTGTGATAGTTTGTGTGCGAGAATAGAGCTCGTGATGGCGACGTGCAATTATGTATTCAAATTTAATTTTAGGATGAATATTATAAGATATATCGACATGTCACGATTCCGCACGAGAGCCTACTGATAGCTACTTCAGTAATATGCCCAATTAAACCCAACAGGTTCGCCTATTCTATTATAAACAGTGTAACCATTTCATGTAAATTCCGTAATAGCATTAATGTATATTCAGCCTCCTGTGTGGCAATCTACACTGAGACTAATCTGTTACTGACAAAGCATTTAACATAATTGCTGTTATTCCGTTGGCATAGCTTGGCCACATGGCAACGTTCATGTACGTGTATGTAAGAAAAATCTACATTTTTTAATAAAATAAGTGATAGACATATGTAAGTTTAATACTAGAAATAAAGATAAATAGATCAACCATTTTTCAGATTATCTAAAGTACATACATCTTTTATGGGATACTGTGTTAAATGTTACAACAAAATACCTAGTAATATATTGCAATAAAATTAAAGAAAATTCAAAATTCATATTAAAAGTACACTTTGATGCTGGTCCTGCTCCATAGGATAATCTAGAATCTAGACAAAATCAAACTAGTTGCTAATTTAATGATATAATTTATATTTATTTTATTATATGATATTGATTATACATTTTGTGATTACTTCCTCACACACTGACTTAACAATTGTGAAATTTTAGGAAAATCGTCTACTTTTACAATGTTTGTATGTGAGCACCCATTGATGTAAATCAAGGATTCGCCCTCACCATACTTACGTCGCGCGAAGTGTCACTCCTTAAAAGAGCGACGTCGCTCATTTCGAACATCATTTCCTCATTTGTCACAGTTCGTGACACATCGGAGTAACTTTCTCGTTTTTAATACACACAGCTGTACAAAGATGCCTTCTTCTGCCTTCAGGAAATGTACCAACAACTCCAAAAATCAAATAAAGTCAAAGGTATTAATTAAGCTTTTCATACGTAAGTAATTTTTTTTTTAATTTATTCCGATTTCTAAAATAAATATTATGACGGATGATGACATATAACAAAAATTTCGTTCCCATGACAACGAACGATATGGTAGTGTAGCGTTGACAAAAAAAGTTTAAAAGAATTTAGGAAGTATGGAGGTTGTTAGATTATAATTTTAAAATATTTAACAAGCCGGATTTTTTAATTTTTTTTATTACCTTTACTTTGTGTTTTCGAATACAAAATTACAACTGCCAACGAATCTCCCTTCCACACCCATCATAAATAAGCCTTTTGGATTTGAAGGAATACCGAACCAGTTTAATCATGACAAGCATCAAGATCCAATAAATATATTTCTGATATATTTATAGGCAGCTACAGAGTAATAGTGCAGAGTGACTGCAAATTTTCTGAACGCTGTTGTATATTTTTGGCGATAGCCCTTTTTCTTGCTTTTTTTTAATCAGCCTGTTAATAAACTCTACCGCTTCTGCTTTCAAATTCAATTCAATTATAATATCATTGATAAAGACTATAAAAACAAACATTTTATTATTTCAAAACAACCTCCTTTTAAAGTTAAGTACCCTTTTTAAAACGAGTATGCTGACGGTACAACGACAATTCTCTACGTCATTGTGTGACAGATGACAATTTAAGCACATATGCGGTCATCTTTTGATGCAGTAAGGCGTATCCTTCGATGTAAACAGATGTGAGCACCTAATTAAATCTATCATATAATAAATTTATCTGTCGCTGCTTCATTTTTAATTCTTTTTACATATTGTGGTATAGTAATTGTATTCTAGGTGCATCGCCTTCACGTATAATTTTAAAACTAATGTAGTTATACAAAATATTGTAAAACATTTTAAAAGAGTGACGGTGAAGTTTCTTACCCATTCTTCTCCATTCGAAAACTACCTTTTGGAAGGGGCTACTAGAATCAATATTTTTTTTTTGTAATTTTGACGTTCAAAAGTGCCTTACAAGGGCCTAATTGAAATAAATTATTTGACTTTGATTTTATGTAGGTAGGTGTATTTGTTTATGTGAGACATACGAGGTGATACAATTAAAATCTCAGGCCCCGGCCAAATAAAGACGTTGTCGTGTTGTCAAAATGTTATATTTTCTTCTAAGTAATTTAAATCAATATTCGATAATAACAAAATGGTTGCCAAAATGGTTGGTGGCTCTTTTATGTGGTCGGGCCGGCTTGAGTTTCGTGCAGACTAGCGCGACGCGACACCGGTTTTGGTATACCTTGAAGTTTTCTTAGAAATTGTATTGTTCGAGTCGCGTCGCGCTATTCTGCACAAGACTTTACGGTGGGCTCAACAGCTCGGCTCGGCTGCGCCTACCTACCTCAACTTATCATGTAGTTAAGAGCTTGAATTCGGGATGGAATATTATTTAAGTCTACATTAGGAATTTGATAGGTCACTCAAGCGAACCAATGTTTTCAAAGGATGACACTAGAAAAAGTCATAATCAAATATTATAATTCACAGGTATGTCAAAGCAAATTATTATTTAAATGTGTTACTAATTAAAATATTTTGTTTTGTCGTTCGGTTTGAGTTGCGATGTATGTGAGCTCGAGTCGCCTCGATGCCTCCAATGACAAATAATTCAGGTGACAGCTTTCAATTTGGATTTGATACAACAGATGCTTAATACTTTTAATCCTCATATATTTTAACTCACTTATTGTTTTGCTTATCTGGTAATCAGTTATATTTTTAGTCATTGAATTTATCCATTAGATATTCGTCTATTGTGTAATAAATTTTATTAATTAGGAATTGTTTTAATTTATTTAAAAATATATTGGTTTTGTTTTCTTGTTTTGTGTTCTCCGGTAATTTATTGTATATTTTAATTGACATCGCATATGGACTGCAGCCATGCTATTCTGTAAACATCTCACCGTGAAAACTTGGGTGAAGTGAGCTGTCAATAGTGTCAATCCCTGTGGAATGACAGCTCACTCCACGCTCACTTCACCTAAGTTTTCACGGTGAGATGGTTACAGAATAGCACTGCAGGAGTGCAGTTTAAGGCGGGAGGGAGGCAAATTTAATCTGTTTTTATGACGCAACGAATATTTTGTTTGGATGTCTTCCCGTGTGTTGTAAGATTCTGGGTATTTGCGTACTAATTTGCATAATTCCAAAATATAAATACCAATTATGGTGAGGATTTTGTGATTCTGGAAGTACGGTTTGCAACTGCCTGTTTCTTCTAAGTTTATAATTATCTAATATCTAATTATCTTTGTAGAAGTCGCGAGCGGCGCTCGGCACCCCCTAAGAAGACCCGCCCGCCCCAAAGCGCGTGCGCTGCACACCATGCAGCCGTGGCCATGGTAAAGCCGCCTCGGTGATACAAGTATCAAAAGATGGATTATAAACGTCGGCACATTGGCACCTTCAGAAAAGCCAGTAATATTAATTTCTCCGTCTGAGTGCTTGTTTCAAATGAAAATAATCATACCATGTACCCTTTATATTATTATTGTTCTTACGTTGTTATTAAAATAGTATTTAGAATTGGTTATGCACCCGAAAATAATGGTATCTGTAATTAATATTTTATCTTTAGACGTAAAATGTTTTACTTTGAAGAATAGCTGCAGTTAAGTTTAATAAAACGAGTCGTCAAAGAGAAAGAGAATCATTGTAGTAACTTTGGGATGAGCAATTACTTTAGCAGAGACACATATGATAGTGTTGCTGTGTGTAGTGATCCTCACTGAACGAGCTACCTGCGCCAGTCCGGGCGGCGCGGCGGCGGATCACTCGAGATCTACTGCTATAGCTACAAAGGTTCGTAAATGTACTGATGAAACGACTAGACGTAATAATAGTCGATACTTTTACCTAATACTTTTCTATTTCGTTACATCGGTAGAAACACAGGTAGGTGCGACACATTGTTGAGAAGGTAGATCCTATACCTACTCTATGAAAATGTTAGTTTGCCAATTAAACTAAACTAAAACACGATCGCAGATTCTTAAAAAGTAAAGTAAAACAAATAACAGCAGATCGTTTTAAGTTCTCGTTGACTTGTCGCGCAGCCTGAGCTATAAGCTTACGTTCGCACGGACGTAATAAAATTGCGGCGATTTTTTTTCGTGCACTGGATTTTTAACGCTCTGTTCAGCGCTGAGAGTTGAAAATCCAAGCGTGTGTTTTCCAACGCGCTGGGACGAGAACGCGTCCCAGCGCGTTGGATTCGCAACGCTCGGTTCGACACCGACAGTTGACAATCCAGTGCGCGATAAAATCCCGTCGTGATATTTTTACGTCCGTGCCAACGTAGGCCTAAGAAGACTCCGACTAGCTCTAAGATTAAGTTTGTTGATTAGAAGATGCACCGAGGTCGAGGCCGTGCACAGCATCCGTAACTTGTTACCTACGTAAGTATGTACGGGGCGAGTTGTCGGCTGAACTTGTTGAAATTCAACACAACAAATCTAACCTTTCTAAGGCCTTTATTACAGAACCTCGCTCAAGACTCAAGCATTACTTAAAACTAGTTTCAACTAAGTAATCAAAAGGCTTTAAACGAGTTTTAAGTAATACTTGAGTTTTGAGCGAGGTTCTGTCATACGGGCCTAAGAGCAAGGGAGTAATCAAACATTCATTTGGATGAAATGTAAATACCGTATGTTATTTACAAAGCATGAACTATTGGGGGACTTTGCAACGTTAAAAAACCACTTGTTACCCCAAAAGGGTGGCCAGATGTGTCGTACCTGTAGTACAGCCACATCTCGCCAGTTATGTGTGCCACTTGTATCTTTGTAGTGTTGTTTAAGAAGCCCATTCCTAACCTTAGATTGGCACTCGAGACATGCGAGTGGGTAAAAATGTAATATTTTGTTAAGTTTGTTACAAACATGTACCGACATAAAGCTCCTTGGACGTGTTGCGAGGGCACAACGTTTGGAATCAGTCAAATTGATTATTTTACGTTTGTTGCGTAGTTTATTCGGATGTTTACTTTCTCTTTTTGAACGTCAAAATTACATAAGACGGTCCCCCAAAAACGCCCACCCTTCACCACTTCCTAGTACTCACTTGATGTGGATATGTTGTGGAACTTATTTGAAATGCAAGTACCAGCCAATCGTACTATCGTTTTTAATTTTCACGATTAGGGACTCAATGTCACTCTCACCCGGCGGAAGCAGAGCTGCGGTCTCAATTTATGCTACGGGATTTATGTTGTAATCAGTTGTGATGACTAATTCGGTTGGTTGTATAAGATTATGTAGTATTATCTGCTAGTAACTTCCTTACATTTTCAAAATATTCATTGATCTCCTCAACAGCATCAATTGGGGTATCCTGGGCCTTCAGCAGACTATCTGCAGAAGTCTTCTGCTTATTGGTCCCCGTAATGGACGTAATAGCCGACCAGGTCTCTTCATTTGTTCTTGCACTTTATACCAGAGATTTCATGGTTTCTTTTTAGCCTTCTCAACAAAGCGTTGCAAACATTTCTTTAACGTTTGTATGATTTGATTAAAAGGATATTTCTTCAGATTTTTGTGTAATTTATTCCGGTGACGGATACATTGCCCTACCATCGCCAATAAATCCGGTTTAACAATTAAATTACTCCTTAAATGCTCACGTTCCTATAGGATAGGCTAAGACTTAGGTTACTGAGCTTAGGTAGGTCAAACAGGCTAGGACCAGAGTCCAATAATAACAAGAAGGGTTAAAGTAAAACATGTAAGCGGTTCTGCGGTACGTACCTCACATTCTCATAGCGCTGGATGTAGATCTTGTGGAACTGCTCCTGGCGCGGCTGGTTGGCAATGTCGGCCTTCATCTCCATGGCAACGTGGCGCGGCAGCACCGACAGTAGCAGGCGCTCCTAAGGACAGACGATAGTGTTAGGTAATCATCTGCGGTTAAATGTGGTAAATATGTGAGGACAATGTACGAGTATCTATATACATAAATAACTAGCTGATCTGACAGACGTACTTTAGAGCCATGAGGAACAGGGTGTAAAGTTCACTCATCCACCATAGAAAAGGGAGGATCCTCCGACCAGACGGGTGTCGTGTCTGGCGGTCAAATGCCTAGAGGTTGAAGTCGGGAGCTTGTATATATGTCCACAGCGCGGTAAATTCTAATTGCGCGATGCAGGATTTGAGTGACGTCAGGATGTAGTGTGACGTCAGGTCTTTGATGCGTAGTTTGCATGTGGCGATGTAGATGCTGCCACATCACTCCCCTCCGGAGACCGGAGGTCGATAGTGGCCTGAGTCTTGTATCTTGCGATGCTTCACAGTACCAGCTGTGGTTCCAGTGAGTCGGAACCGGGTGCCGCATAGTTCGCGGTGAGTCGGAACTGTCTGCGGTGAATGCGGTGATTCCCCAGTGAGTCGGGGTGGCGCTGCGTCTTGATCCAGTGGGTCGGATGTGGTACAGCGCCGGGTTGTAGCTGAGGGGGGGGGGGGGGGTGATGACCAGGAATGCGCGTTCGCTGCATGCTGGTGGTCAGGATACCCGTTAAAGCCGTGGGTGCTAGCTGGCAGTGTGACGCGCCTCACGAAAGCTTGCGGGAGTGACGATAATGATGACGTCACGCTGAAGTAGCTGCACGAAGGCTGCGTTGACGTTCATACTCGGGGTCATCAATTTAGAGGCAAGAGGAACAGGGTGTAAAGTTCACTCATCCACCATAGAAAAGGGAGGATCCTCCGACCAGACGGGTGTCTTGTCTGGCGGGCAACTACCCAGAGGTTGAAGTCTTGTATATATGTCCACCGCGCGGTAAACTCTAATTGCGCGATGCAGGATTTCAGTGACGTCAGGATGTTGTGTGACGTCAGGTCTTTGATGCGTAATTCGCATGTGGCGATGTAGATGCCGCCACAGTACTGTCCTTGAATCAAGGTTATGGTCTTCAGTTCATACTAAAATCCCATAGAATAAAGGACGCTCAGTTTTTCCTAAATTTAAATTTCGGGATTTTATTCCATCTTTCCATAAAAATCTAATTCGGACTACTTATAGTCAAATTATTATTCGTAGTAGTCGATAATAATATCAAAGATCGCAAACGCGCATGTGACTACGATGTTATTTATGTTGTTAGGTCCCCTGAGTCTAGTTTATACCCAAGTTTGCAACCCTGAAAACCTTGTGCTACTCCCATGGTGCTCGAAAAACTGCGAAATTCTGGTACATGTTTCAGTTTTTTTTTTAAATACGCTTCTATTAGCTACAATCTGAGCCCAACCTAAGCACTCTTATCCTATTGACTGCGAAGATACAGCTAGTCAAAGATGGGGCATTTTTTCCAAAAGGTAAAAATTATCGATATATTATGATATCCATCCGTCATAGTATCCATCGAAACTCTAGCTACGTTAGCATTTGAATATAATCACCAATTATTTGTAATACCTACTCTAGTGCCGCCATTGAAAACGAAATTAAAATTTCATTAAGATATTGACTACGTAATACCTCCATGTTATTTTCTCAATAACTTTTGACCGAGTGGGCGCATTTTAATGAAATATTATTACTAAATACTGCTTCAAGATAGTTACGGACTATGACTATATTTCCAATCCCTTGAATCTCTTGAAAAGAAGTATATATACAAAAAGTCAACACAACGTTAATTTTAAAATGAACCTTATTTACCCCCTTGGGGAATGATTTTACAAACACGCTGAAACATGTAATTCTTTTTTCTTACCAAAAGCATAACGGACATCATTAATTTCGTACCCAAAAACTAAAGTGCCAGACAAAAAACAAAACTATTTTCTTATGGGAAATAACACCTTGAACTTTTTTTTATATTACAACGAAAGTCTACACAACTACCAACCAACAACCCCGGCTGCGGGGGATTGAAAATACCAAAACGAAATTTTGAGTTTATATTTTCGCTTGAGTAGGTATAGATTTCGATTGTTTTGTTGGTATATTGGCGTGTGCTAGCTGTCATTATAGCAAATATTTTTTTAATTTGTGTTGAGTAATGTAAATTATTTTGTTAACTATTATAATTGTTTAAAATCAAGTTTTCTTTTTCTAACTGAACAGACAGCAGTGCAGCTGGGGAGTTTGTTGCGCCACTTCTTCTTCCCAGCTAAAGCACTAGGAAGTGGTGAAGGGTGGGCGTTTTGGGGGACAGTGTTATGTAATTTTGACGTACGAAAAGTGCTGATTCTCTGCCTAGTTTGAATAAATGACTTTTGAATTTTGAATATTTTTATTTTAAGAAATCTTTTAAGCGTAGCATAAATTAAAATCCTTTTGTTCACTATTACAACATAGGTCTACAATTAGGTAATCCCTGGTTGCTATTTGGGTTATGGTTGTGGTACCAAAAATCTATTTTTGCCAACAATATTTTGAACATTCGTTTAAAGACGCAAACAGCAATTGATTCGCTGGATTTCAGTCCTAAGCCTGTTACCGATGGTAGAAATGGACATGAGCGTTAGGTATACTAAGATATGAGACCTTCTTCGTGTCGCTGGCATGACAATATATCAAATATTGGTGGCCCAAAACTTTGCCCCTTCCAAGGCGTCGTCGGTAGCAGCGCAGAGGTCACTTTGACTATTCCAAAGAGCCTAAAAACTAAGGTCTTCAATCAGTGCGTCTTGCCTGTCGGACCTTACGGAGCCAAAACGTGGACAGTTTTGGTACCGCTGGTCCATAAATTCCACGTCGCTCAGCAAGCTATGGAATGGGATATGCTTGGAGTCTCTTTTAGGGATAAAATCCGTAATGAAGTGATCCGGCAGAGAACCAAAGTTGTCCGTCATAGGTCACAGAATGCAAGCTGAAGTGGCAGTGGACCGGTTATTCAATTCAAAAATTCAAAATAATTTATTTCACATAAACCTACAAGGGCACTTATGAAACGTCAGAAGTTAGGTGCACGGTTCCAATTGGTCGTTTCCTATGGAGAAGAGCCGGCAAGAAAATCCACGGTTACTGTTTTAAAAGTAAATGGTTTTTACAATGTTTCCAAATTACGGTGTTAATGGTAGTGCAGCTGACTACTAAAACATAAATATATTTTTTACAGGCATACTGAGGCTATGAACTTAACGCGGAGGGCATGGATTCTGTCACAGAGAAACATGGCTTACAGAAAATTTCACAAGGTATGAGAGGACAGTGTAGGCCCATCAACAAGTACTAGGTACGTACTTAGTAAAATATAAAATGGTCCACAGATCTATAGTCTGTTATGTCTACAACGTTCTCCCATTCACAAAATTTTAAAGAAAATAATCTATATAAAAGATAAATGAAATAATAAAAATGAAAACCTATATTATATATAAGCCGTAGACCCTATGAATAATAAAAGTGAAGAAATATAACTCAAGCTCAAAAACGGCACCACACAAACTGCACCCCGGTGGGCGTGGCCAAATATTGTAAAACGTTTTAAAAGAGTAACTATAGAGTTTTTTGCCTATTATTCTCCATACCAAACTACCTATTGGAACGACTAGAATCAATTCTATTTTCATGAAGTTCAAAAGTGCTTGTTGATGGCCTAGGTACTTGAAATAAATTCTTTGACTTTGTTAGGCTCTGTATGCCAGTGAACAGGGAATAGGAACCTAAATTGAAATGAGGCAATTTACATTAGTAATCCTACTTAATGCATGAATTATTTTAATTAAAAACCGCAAATTGAAAGCGTAATCTGGTACAGTTGGATCGCGCACAACACTACTAGCGCCCGCTGTTTTTCACATTACGTCGAGTGGAATTAATCCCTCGAATGCGTCTTTTCTTACAACTTAAGCCCGTAAACAAAGTGCGGCGCAAGTATCAAGTGGCTGGAGATTAGGACGGATGGCGCTCGGAGAGTTTCTCTCTACGCGCCACCCTTCCTCCACGTCGCGTTGCTCCAGTTTCAAGAAAAACATTCGCAGTTTTACTTCAGCGGCGCAATCATCTCATTTTCTTCGCCTAATATTAAAATCTTTCTACATTTTTTCTTTCTGATTAAATTGGCTGTTGTAAGAATATAATTAGCTTTAGGTACGTTCCTGTTTCTTTGTTGTATCGCGGCTAACATGTACACAGGAATTTTGATTAAATTCTCTTTTTTTGTCTTTCATCTGTTATAGATATTTTCCTGCGTTTTGTAGGAAATAGGTAATATATTGTACAAACAGCGGACGGCAGGCCGGGATATTGAAGATTCAAAGAAGAGCGATCAAGAACGAAGCGGCTCAACGCGCAGCCTGTCAGAAACAGGCGTCTTACCGAAATAGACATAATACAATACTATATAGGAATATTATTAACATGTTATACTGATCTGCACCATGAAACTAATGATGCTAAAGAAAGACGGCCAGCGCTCAATCGAGTGAAGCACCTACCTATACGTAAGTGCATTCTGCAAAGGAAATAACGATTTGCGCGCAACTCGACTATTTGTGAATTTACTGAGAGCTTATTTCCACTGACGAGGCTTCGAACGAGCAAATAGTTCTGATCTTGAACCACTGCTTCAACTAGCGGTTATCCTAAACCTAACTACTACTACAATAATCCTAAATATAAATATTATTTTATAGGCGAAAGTGAGTTTGATTTACTTCAAACAAACCAATTACAGGCACATTTGAATTGTCAAGGGGTCGGTCAGTCAGAAAGATGAAGCTAGTTGCCCATTTCAAAGCGTAGTAGGTTCACATGTATGTAGAAGAACGGGCAAGAAACTCCACGGACACTCTTTTAAATAAAACATATTGGTTACATACATCATTTCTGTTGAAATTATACATTATGTGAGAACAATAGGTATAGGAAGACGTGAAGCGACCTCAAACACGTCCGTAATAAAAAGTAAAAAGACACAATTCTAAAATTAAAATAAGTCATGGCAGCTAAGAGATCACCGGTCCCAACTGACGGTGCCCATTCACGAACATGACGCATGGATCAGCACCATTTAGCTTAACCATTTTGAAGGGAACTTATAAGGTCGTTCATTAATTACGTGGGGCGTTTAAGCGGGGAGAGGGTCGAGCCGAATTTCACCCAATCTCACGTGGGGGAGATGGGGGTCTCGGGAAATATCACGTTTTTCCGCGTGGAACAGTGTAATATTGCGAGAAAACTGGGTTAAATTAAGTAAAACATGTTTCTCTATTAAAATATGGCTAAATCTTACAAAAAAATGAGAGGTATTCCGCACGAGACCTTCACGGACTGTCACACGTCGGGCTACTGAGCTTGTGTGTGCACGCGGCAACGGCTTGCTTGAGTGCTTACAACAGAGCGAGGTTGAAGGAGCAGATGATTTTACTGAGAATCACATGGACATGTTGGTTCCAATAGTCACTCTTGACACCACATACGAGTCCCCGTGGACTGAATTAGAATGACTATTCTCTTACGAATTTTAGTAGTTCCTTATATAGGAACTACTAAAATTCGTAAGAGAATAGTCATTCTAATTCATTCATTGATTTATTAACGCTATCGAGCACTGATTAAGGTGGAACCGCAGATAAAACCCGCGAAATAAAAAAAAAATCTTACGTTTTTTGCAATTTGCAGGTCACTTTCAGATGGTATCTTGATCAAAATGCGACAATAACAGATGACTGGTATTTCCAGTATTATCAATCAATCTGCCTAGCCTTTTCCCAACTATATTGGGGTCGGCTTCCAGTCTAACCAGATGCAGCTGAATACCAGTATTTTACATGAAGCGACTGCCTATCTGACCTCCACAACCCAGTAACTGGGTAATACGATACCCCTTGGTAAGACTGGTTGTCAGACTTTCCGGCTTCTCGACGACCAGTAACGACTGTCAAAGATCCACGAATGACAGCCGGGACCAACGGTTTAACGTGCTTTCCGAGGTACGGAGGAGTCTCGGTATGTAAAGAGGTCACCCATCCACAGACCAACCCCGGCAAGCGTAGCTTAACCTGATGAGTCGACCCGTGCGGCTGTTATTACTTAGCCACGAGCTCCTCCATTTACAGAATTATAATCATTGGAAATATTAAAGCGACGTGCAGACTAGCGCGACGTGACAGCGCGACGCGACAGCGCGACGCGACAGCGCGACGCTAAGCCGGCTATTGTTATACCGAGAAGTTTTCTTAGAAATTGTATTGTCTGGGGCGCGTCGCGCCGTCCGTCGCGTCGCGCTGGTTTGCACGAGCCTACATACATCTCTCTAAGTTAGATTTGTTCCATAAGAACAAATTTCTTGTAGATTATATAATGTCTTATAATTATATACAAATGGATAGGAATCCGTAAGTATTATAAATTATAGACCTTCTGAAAGAAATGTTCAAAATGATAGTGAAACCCGTATCAAAATCCGTTGCGTTTAGAAAAGTAAGCGGAGAAACAGACAGATGAAAACAACGACTTTGCTTTACCTATACTATTTAGAGATACATACGAGTTATAAAAAAGAATTAGCAAAGAAAACACAAGTACATTATATTTACTTTTCCTCCTGTTTAGGTAATTTAAAAAAAGATAAAGTTTTGTAGGTCGTTTTATTCTGACAGCCGTCTACACTGCAATATGCATGAGATTTAGCCGTTATTAAAGGCGCGAGTGCGGTACGTACACTGCAGCGGGCACGTGGCAACCGACTGGTGTAGCGCGTGACCTAGAACGAGTGATGGGAGGCCTGCTATCGTCTTTAGCACCCTCGAAAACTATGAAAATGACATCCATGACGAAATATTTGAAAATTTTCGCAGCCGCCATCTTGGATTTACATTTTGACCTCATTATCGGCTTTAGTACCCTCGAAAACTATGAAAACGCCACCCAGAATGAAAAATTTGAAAAATTTCGCAGCCGCCAACTTGCTTTTCATTTTGTAAAACATACACTTTTTCTCTCTCTCTGTCTCCAGCATGTAGTGTACTCGGGCCGATGTGTTCAATTACAATTTTATCCCACAACACTGTAATCACTTTACTTTTTTCTTTTCTTTGTTTCTGCGGGCGTCCTTTCCCTCTCTCTCTCTCTCTTTCTCTTTTAATTAGAAGAAGACAATAGCAAGTATTAACACTTTTTAGCGTGACGATTTCTGAAAGTTTACAAGCCGCGTTAAAGAACTTCATTCCAATCAAATGAGTAATGCCGCTGTTTGAATACCTACGTAAATTTACAGCCAAAAGGCAAAATTCATTAATTTTTTTTTTTTGAGCCTCGGTATCAAATCCTTGTTAATGCTAAAGAAGTAGAATTTTGTTGCTTCGCTTGTGTTGCGTAATTTTTGCGAATATTTTATTCAGTGAGACGTAAAATTTGCTAATGCGAATGCGGGAGGGAAGTCTCAGAATATTATCATGATCACAATTGAATTGAGAGTGGCCGTCGATGAGAAAGTCGATGGATCGTAGGATGCTGTGTGAGTGGATGAGAGTCAATAGCGTGGGACGCGGGGCAGGCGGGAGGCGGCAGATGCGGCGCTCAGCACACAGCGCGGGTGTAAGCTCCGTAATGCTATCAGGAGGCTCGCATTAATGTTCCGTATAAATTATCCGGCGTCCGGTATCTAGCACGAAAATTGAATACGAGCGTGTTCAGCTGCTGCTAGTGCCGGCTACTAACTTCATTATCAACGAATGGTTTACTCAGTTATTGATATCTAGACTCAACTTATAATACTATGTACCCCCGAAATAGTAGGTCTGTACGTTTACACCTAAAATAATTAGAGTGCGAATTAGATGGATATAAACAAACGATGGAATATATGGCAGGTATTCGAATAACTAATTTCGCAACGCAACGAATACGTTGGTTTGTAATTAGGAGCAACACAATAATAACAACAACATTAAATACACAAACGCGCAGATCTTATACCACGAATAGAAAATATCTATCGATTGATCAATTGAGTTAATTTCCGATATGTTCTGATTTTTATTTTATTTTATTTTATTTTATTTTATTTTATTCAATAGGAACAACTAACAGCTACAATATAAAACATAGAATAAAAGAATATACAAAACTTATGACAATATTGCAGCCCACAACGCTGTTCACAGATTAGCTGTGGGATAAAAACAATAAAATAATCACTAGGTTACACAATACAGATCTATAATGATAAGTTATACTTAACTATCGAGTTTAAATTAAATTATAAGAAGATAGAATAGGCCAACGAAGTAGAATGAAGATAAAAAAAGAAATACAATAAACTATCAAACTATTCAGGAGAGCTCCTTAAGTATAAGACTTTTGAACCTATAGGCAGCAGTTACAAAAATGTCTATATGTTCAAAAGTCCTATTGTAGGAGTCTACCATTCGGCGAACAGGTGAACGCAGACCAGAGTTGGACTTACAAGAGCCCACTGAAAATAGTCTGCCTACGCGCACCTCTCGCCTATGGACTGTCCTAGGAACTGCATAACATAGCATGTTAGACAATGCAATGCAGTCAAATTGATTCCTTACAATATTATAAAGATTCATAGCTTCTAGGTATTTACGTCTATTTTCGAGTGTTGCAAGCTTGTACTTAGTTAGTAAATCTGAATATGATAAATAATACCCATAGCATCTATAATGCATGGTACGTAGAAATTTATATTGAACACGCTCAATCATTTCAATATACTTTTTGTAGTAAGGACTCCAGACGGACACGGCGTATTCCAGTTGAGAGCGTACTAGGGATTTATATAAACAAATGTAAGAGGAAGTCTTTTTAAAATCTATTGTAGAACGCATTACAAATCCGTATAGTTGATACGCTTTACTGACAATTTTTCTAATATGTAAGTCTAAGCAAAGCATGGAATCAAGGATGATACCGAGATCACGAATAGAGTCCACTTTAAGCAGGGGGGCATCGCACAGTGTGTATGTGTGTTTTATAATTGTTTTGTTTTTAGTGAAATTTATGAAGCTACATTTCGGTAAACTTAGTTGCAGCTTATTTTTCTGGCAGTAAGATGATAATCGGTCTAAATCTTGTTGCAGCAGAAGGCAATCATTTATATGCCGAATGGTTCTGTACACTTTGAGATCGTCGGCATATAAAAGGAACTTGGTATTATGAAAACATTGACTGATATCATTAATGTACAAAACAAACAAAAGAGGGCCAAGTATTGAGCCTTGAGGAACACCAGAGGTCATCTGTGCGATGTTAGATTGATGACCATTGATAACAACCTTCTGACTGCGATTAGTAATATAAGAAATAAACCACCTTAGAAGATTGCCGCGGATTCCGTTGAACGCAATTTTGTTAAGCAGTATTTCATGGTCTACCTTGTCAAAAGCCTTGCAGAAGTCGGTTTTAACAAACTATGCTGGTTTCGTTAGTAGGTCAATAATTATCCTTTTCAGTGAAAACATATTCTTAATTTTCCAGCTACGTGTATCGAGGGCGAATTATTTTATTAATTTCCATATTTGCACTTCAGTTGCCAAAATTTTGCTTGATGACAGCAATACCTAAACTGTTGGGTGTTGTGAACGGTTTCGGTTCCCGACAAGCTTTACTTTGAGGTATCTTGGGTCGTTTTGCTATCACTAAAGACCAATTTCCACGCTGCAAGTTTTTTGCCTTAAACAACACGTACAATAATAATTGTTGCAAGATACGGGCTAGTTAGTTGATGTTCAAAACTGGTATAGGTGTAAATGCATTTTAAATCAAAACGCACGTAGAATATTATCGCATCCAATTCCGGCATGAAAATTGTCTAGTATTCAAACATGGATGCGTTTAACATTTAACGTTTTGATGCGTTTAACGCATACAACGTTTAACAACATAACATGTGTTAAACAGACAAATGTCGTACAATAGGTAAAACTGAGTGAAATATTTAGCAGCGCAAATTACGGACGATACTTGAATCAATTGTACAAGGGTGTGACACTGTGTGTTTAGTCGAGGCAAAACTTGCATGCAATTATTGTATCGCAAAACTTGCATTCAATTATTGTAAGCCATTTTATGGAAATCACATGCATGCACTTGCAATTTTTAAATGGCCTTCAATTTTATGTTGTTTAAGAACACTGTAAGTTAGCTGATTTCAGATTATCTAAAGTATCTTCATCTTTTATGGGGTACTGTGTTAAATGCTACAACAAAATACCTTGTGATATATTACAATTAAATGAAAGAAAATTTAAAACTCATATTAAAAGTACACTTTGTAAACAAGCCTATTACAAATTAGAGGAATATATCCAAGATAAGAATGCTTGGAAACATGCTGGTCCTGCTCCATAGGACAATCTAGAATCTAGACAAAATCAAACTGGTTGCTAATTTAAGTTGTATAAATTATTATTTTTACGAGTATTACATGACATTGATTTTGCATTCTGTGATTACTTCCTCACACACTGACTTATTAATTGTAAATTTTTTAAGAAAATCATCTACTTTTACAATGTTTGTAAATATGTGAAAACCGTACATCTATCACATCATTAATTAATTTATCTTTCGTGGCTTCATTTTTATTAATTCTTCTTTTTACCTATTGTGGTAACCTATTTTTATTTTATTTTTTTAGATGCATCGTCTTCACATATAATTATGTAACGAATGTAACACATACAAATATTGTAACAATTTTTAAAAGAGTAACGGTGGAGTTTCTTGCCCATTCTTCTCCATACGAAAACTACCTTTTGGAAGGGGCGACTAGAATCAATTCAATTTTTTGTAAACTTTGACGTTCAAAAGTGCCTTACAAGGGCCTATTTGAAATAAATGATTTGACTTTGACTTTGACTTTGAGCTGTAAGTTTCCCGAATGGATAAAATAAAAATTACAAAAACATTTTAATTTCCTTTATTTTGGTAAAGGAAACTAACTATGCTCGATATGTTTGGTTATTTTTTTTAATTAACGTATTACTATTTCGCGCGCAAAAATCCACCATTTTGTTATTTATTTTCAAACACCTATATAATGACACTTGGGGTTTTAAGACAAATGTAACGGTACCTTAATTGTCGACATCCATCCAGCCGTTTGGAAGATATGAGGTAATAAAGAAATTTACAAATATACATTCATACATGCTATGCGCGAAAAATATAATCCTTCCTTGGCAGTCGGGTAATAAAATAAAAATAAAATAATAATTGAACTTCCTTTATTGGCATGTGATTATTACTCTTGAACGTTTACGTTCCAGAAACTTGCTTGAAGTTTCTTCAAAAGTCTAAAGATAAGATAATCATGAGATAAAAAGATCATGTATTTGTCCAAAACATAAGAATACACACAGATGGCATGCAAGATGTTACATTAAATTATATCACAGACCAAAATCAATCAATGAATCGATTGAATTGTATTAGAGATTAATGAGAGATATAATCTCTCTATTTAGAGGACTCAGCTCCACTGTCTGCTCAGTCACTACACTCGTGTGTGTGACTGTAGGCGCGGTGGCTTGACAGTCCGCCGTGACGTCACCGTACATACGCATGAAGTGGTCCCCGGTACAGGAGCGTACAGAAAGCGTTAGTTAGCGTCACGCAATTAGATCAAGTAACGAGCTCGCACACGCTTACAAGCTTACACTTCTCAGGATTAGGGGATGGGAAGCTTGTCTTGCATAATTGTTTGCTCCTAAAGTCATGTGAATAATTTGTTTCTCTGTGTCTATTCGTGGAGCGACACATGGCAGACCACTTCACTTGACTGTTCTGGCTGGTTTATCAAACTATTTTTTGTTTGACATGCTTTAAATCTTTCGTGAGGCTCTCTTTTAACTCATAAGAGCAATGCCAATTTATGAGATGGGTTGCGAAAACCTCGATTTAGATTCTTATGAAAACTCATGTTATTTTTATCGACTATTGAGCTGCTTATTTTAATTTTTTGAATGTGGTCCATTTTTATTAAAAAATCGTAATTTTAATTAAATCACGTGCAACTCTCTTCGCTTTCATAAGCGAACAGATCTTGTTAGATTTACTTTGAAACCGAGTTGAGTGCAGTGTAACAGATAATGTGTCGAGTGTCTCTGTCTCGAGGAACTCTCTGCGTTCCACAGGTTGTTGACGGCGATGGGTCGGCTGCGGTGTCGACTGCGTGTTTGTTGTACATAGTTATCTAAGTGGTTCAATTGATCATTATGAAGCTAGAGTGCTCTAATTTAGTTATGAGAATAAAATTGTTTCTAAAGGGCAAATGCACCAATTATGTTGGGGCTACCTTAGCTAGTAGGTATCAATAGTGTTGCTTAACTTATACGTAACTAGCGACCCGCCCCTCCTATGTACGGGTGCAATGCAGAATGTGCCGAGAAAGGTCACCGTCAGTCATGGCGCCACACCGCGCGCCGTCAGCCATAATAATGATTTTGTTGCGCGTAATTTTAAATCTGTGATATCTTTTATAGTTTTCATTTAAAGGATGTAATTTCCAGGAATATTTCAATTAAAAGGTCAATTTTAATTACATATTTTATCAGATAAGGATTAATAAGATAGTACTTAGTCAAAATAGCTTCCGAAATAACAATGTTGGTTTTTAGACACAATGTGCTATCGCGGATTTTATGTTGATTTTGTTAAGCTATGCAATCCAGTAGAACATAATTTTTATCTATCTGTAACGATTTATTCAGCGCACGCCATGGAAGCGTGTTTTTTTCACGACTTGACAAAACGTTTACGTTTGATATAAAATAACATAATTATATGTATAAACCTTCCGGAATACATTCTCTAAATAATATTGAAAACCTCATCAAAATCCGTTGTGTATTTCATATGAACAATGCGGACAAACAGACAAACGCGAAAAGCGACTTTGTTTTATAATATTTTGAGATAAGAGATAGAGACTTATTTTATTTAAATTATAACATAACTTATCAATACGCCTGTATTTTCCCGAAAGTTTAGGCAGAGGTGTACCTATAGAACACCTACATTTCGCCAGTTATGTTTAAGTCCCATTTAATAGTAGGCGAGCCTATTGCCATCAACTGGGCACAAACCTAGACACCGGGCTGCTATTGAGAAATTCCCGATGGTAAAACCTAATAAGTGACACTTTGTCCGACCTGGGAATCGAACCCAGGACCTCATGCTCAGCAGTAGCGCTTGCGACCACTAGGCCAACGAGGCAGACGTATTTAATTTAGGTAATAATAAAATATTAACTTGTAGTGTACAAGCCGTGATCCGACACCACTGCCAACCACCAGAACAATATTAAGTGTCCTCAATGTTTGTACGTTCTCTTCCAAAGTTCACAACAGAGTCACAGAGCGCCACTAGCGGTAACAGCTCCGCGTCACAGACAGCTTGCGACTCATTACCAACCATTAGCGTCATGTACTGTCAGCTGCGACACAGATCCATCTCGCGACGACACCGCCAAACGCCTGCTCATCGCCGCTCGGGGACCCAAACAAAACTCCACTCCCGACGACTAACCTTCAATGTAACTCGCGTTTACAAATCTAAACGAGACGCTACAAAACACACAGTAAGAACTGCGAAGTTAATTTAGATTAATACACGAATTAGTTAAGCGAGACGTTTTGTTAATTTTCGTGTAGATTAATGTTAATTTAGAGATAAAGGAATTTAATTCAGTTTCTTAATTTGATTTAGTCTGTAAATAGTAGATTTTGTAAGTTGTTAATATCTTTTAGTCTAGCGACAAATCTACATAGATAAAATAAGCGATGAAAGTAGGTAAGCCTGCCACGCTTTTAGAATTACCATGCACTTTCAGACATATCGTCGCGATTTGGTGTAAACATGGATCAGGTGGCAACACGGACTTCTTAGCATTTATATAGGGAACGAACTGCGACGTTCGTTTAAAGCTCTTTTAAAAATTGCAATGTTTGCGAGAATGTCTCGCTCCACTCGGGCCACAACAGATGATCTTCAAGTGGGCGATACTTACGTCTCGAGCAGTCGCTGTAGGACATACGTTTATTTTCGAGCCTATTGCCAGCTATATATTATTCACGCTCATTAAGATAAACCGACGTTCGCCATTAGGCAAGATTTGATTTGATTTTCTGATTACTATTATTGACTGATGAAATATACATATGTTTAAGTAATGTGGGGCGAAAAGAAAGGAGTAAAAATTGGTCTTATTGTCCGACTAGACAGGAAAAACACTATAAATACTAATCCTGTACTCTGAGGCAAGTACTTATTAGCAACACGGCTGAGATGAATAAACAAAGCACAACTCTTCGCTACGCTCTACGAGCCGCTTTTACAACTTGCACACTACACATGTCTCTACGAGCCGCTTTTACAACTTGCACACTACACATGTCTCTACGAGCCGCTTTTACAACTTGCACACTACACATGTCTCTACGAGCCGCTTTTACAACTTGCACACTACACATGTCTCTACGAGCCGCTTTTACAACTTGCACACTACACATGTCTCTACGAGCCGCTTTTACAACTTGCACACTACACATGTCTCTACGAGCCGCTTTTACAACTTGAACACTACACATGTCTCTACGAGCCGCTTTTACAACTTGCACACTACACATGTCTCTACGAGCCGCTTTTACAACTTGAACACTACACATGTCTCTACGAGCCGCTTTTACAACTTGAACACTACACATGTCTCTACGAGCCGCTTTTACAACTTGCACACTACACATGTCTCTACGAGCCGCTTTTACAACTTGAACACTACACATGTCTCTACGAACCGCTTTCACAACTTGAACACTACACATGTCTCTACGAGCCGCTTTCACAACTACATATAACACTACACATGTTTCTACGAGCCGCTTTCACAACTTCAACACTACCCATGTCTCTACGAGCCACTTTCACAACTGTAACACTATACATGTCTCTACGAGCCGCTTTCACAGCTACATATAACACTACACATGTTTCTACGAGCCGCTTTCACAACTTGTGCACTACACATGTCTCTACAAACCGCTTTCACAACTTGAACACTACCCATGTCTCTACGAGCCACTTTCACAACTGTAACACTACACATGTCTCTACGAACCGCTTTGACAACTACATAGAAAACTACACATGTTTCTACGAGCCGCTTTCACAACTTGAACACTACACATGTCTCTACGAACCGCTTTCACAACTTGAACACTACACATGTCTCTACGAGCCGCGTTCACAACTTGAACACTACACATGTTTCTACGAGCCGCTTTCACAACTTGAACACTACACATGTCTCTACGAACCGCTTTCACAACTTGAACACTACACATGTCTCTACGAGCCCCTTTCACAACTAGAAGTGTGCCTCAAGGTTCAATTCTTGGCCCTTTCTTATTTCTTGTTTCTATAAATGCCCTTCCTTAAATGATGGCTAACTTATGGGGTATAATTCTATTTGCTGACGACACTTATCTTATCTTTTAAATAGATAGAAAAGATACTGATGTCTTACATATCAATGATAGTCTGGCTGTTCTTTCGAAATGGTTCGTAGCTAATAACCTTTTACTTCATGCGAACAAAACTAAATGTATTAGGTTCTCATTACCAAATGTACCTCAAGTGGGTCTAAATCTAAAGCTTGATGGTAAAAAACTATATGCAATAACAGAAACTATATTTTTAGGAATTACTTTAGATTCGAAATTGTAATGCCCCCACATTACAACTCTTTTAGAAGCTCAGTTTCATATGCAGTAAGAAAAATAAGGCAGTTGACTGGTATAACCACAGCTAGGTTAGTATACTTTGCTTATTTCCACAGTATTATGTCTTATGACGTTCTACCGTGGGGATCGGCAGCTAAAGTAGACTCAATTTTCATTTTACAAAAGAGGGCAATCCGCGTTATCTATAAAATGGGTCCTCGCGAGTCCTTTAGAAACAAATTCAAAGAAATTGATATACTGACTGTATTATGTATGTTCGCAAAAACTTAAGACTTTACAAAATAAGAAGCGATTTCCATAATATAAATACACGTAGTAGACATGAAATTGTGATACCCAAATTTAGATTAACTAAAACAAGCAAGTCATTTCTTATAAACAGTATCCGCTTCTTTATAACAAGTTGCCAAAGTCGGTTACAGAATTTAGCGATGGGAAGTTCAAAGCCCACATCAAACGTGTCCTTATCAAGAAAGCATATTATATTAAAGACTACGTTGAAGACAAGGAAGTTCGGCAATAATACCTTCTGCACATGTGGCTACCCTGGTAATCATTAATATGCCGTTAATGATGTACCAGAGAAGCCACATGTATGTATGTAAGAGGCTATTAACTGCTCCCAAATTACCATGTCCTTTTTTTTATTTATTTTTTGACGTAATCGTCCTAATATTTGACATTATATACCTACAATTTACTTTCAACACATTATTAGTGATTTAACTTACCATACTAACTAGCTATGATTCAAAAATTAGAAACGAAGCTTGGTACATATTTCAATTGATATCATTTTACTGAAAAATGAAAATCCAGGAATTCAAATCCCAAGACCTCGTACAAACGTAGTTAAACTTGTCAATAAAGTTAAACCAACAGGTGAATACTGAATAGACTATCGCAGAAAATTAAGATCAGTGTAACATTCAAGTTAGGTACCTACTGAATAGAATACAATAGCAACATTCGAACCATAGAACCTTGTAAGCTTTAAACATGTTCTGTTCAAAGCTTACAAGAAACTAATGACGTGTAACACTGTTGTAACATTATGTTATCTTGTCGGAAGGAGCATTTCAAATGAATAACCAATTGTTGGTGTTCCCGGATTACCGAATATAATATCGGATAACGAGGACCCGAGGTGAATGGAAACATTCAATACATTGTGTAGTGTAGCCCAGGACTATTGATGTATTGAATTCGAGCTAGTTATTAAATCAAGTGAGAAGCTATTATTATGGTCATTTTCTATTAAATTATAGAAGTAGAATGCTAGAAATGCAAATGTTATAAGTTATAACTGGAGCACCGTGACCTACGACGAAGAAGAAGAAATATTGTTTCGCTACCAAACATTTTAAGGACATCACTCTTTAAAATCGAGGGAAAGCTTCAGTCAGTCTAGATAACGTATGGAAACGTAACTAACTTTAACTGCTGGTGGCAGTTACAATTAGTTACGTTTCGTACACGGGTCACGAGCGCCCACAAACCAGAGGACGCTTCATGAATGGAAGTGGCACGCACATGACATGCAGCTCGCCGACCACGCTCCAACGAACCAATGGCAAATATTGAACGGCGGACCGAAGCCGTATACATTGGCTCTCAGTCCACATTTGTATAAACAACGCCTTTTAATTTAAATTCAACAGTAAAATGTCAAACGGTCGTGGTACACTTTGTTTGACATTTTAGATGCAGTTTACAAATTTTTGAAGTTTCCTTCCACGCAGGATTGCCTTAAGAAATGAAAACTTTGTACGTATTCAATAAGTAATGAATATATTGTATGTATTTGTATACACATTATATAAGATTAATGAAACATCAGTGTACAGATGTGTGGAGTGAATACTTTAACCAGAAGTCTACACAAAAGGGTATTTGGTACAAGACCATCCCACCACAGCTTCCAGTGTATAATTGCACCGATCAAAATCTAAGTAAGTGATTTAGTTATGGCACTGGCTTCGTTGCGGCCACATTCCATCAAGAAAGTTTGGTTTTCTGATGAAAAAGGTCACGTGACCCAACTGTGAACATGTATGCGGAATGTAGCTTTGCGATTTAATATACTTGGTCCGACAAATAAGTACGACATTGGAGAGTGTAATGCTATTCTTGTGTGTCCTTTATCGGAACAAGCTAGGATACTGCACAAACTGGCACTTTTTGTTCTAAAGTAAGTACCTAGTAACAACAGTAACGTTAGAATGAAAAAAGTCTTTTAACATTTTCATTTGAATGTTGTTGATGTTACAGGGCGACGTTATCGCTCAGTCCTTAAAAATAAAGATGAAACAAAAAGTATTGAATATTCCCGTGTTCAGTGCCGAAGAACCATAATATGTAATTGGTTCTTCGGCACTGGAAAAGGGAATATAAAACCAAATTGATTTCGAGCAACCGTAGTAAACAGAATTCGGAACAATGTTTGTGATGTACAGACACTACAGTACTACACCTATTATTGCAATGCGATCAGCTACCTCGGTGATCCGATTACGGGGACTACAGGACCTCAATGTGCCCAAACGCAAGTCTTATAATGCCTAAAAGTATTATGATCTACTGCAGTAAACAAAATTACAAAAATATATGATATTCTTCAGAATATATGCTAATAAGATAGTGTGTTGAAAATATAATACAACTAGTTTGATACAATAGAAAAAAAAAACACAAATTTACCTCTAAAAATTCTTTTAACGATTAAAAATCTTAATTTTTTTTAGTTCAATCAATAGATTTTTGTAAATAGATAATTCCTTCGTATTTTGCAATAGATCACCTGCGGTGTGTCATCGCGCTTCTCTTTCTTTGCCATGCAGTTGGTTAGTTTATAAAAGCTTTTATACAACTGCAGTCATCAGATTAATCACGTTTCACCGCGCCATTTATTTCTTCATATATGGCAGGATTTCATTTAGCTGGGAGAATGGATGGCTGATGAGGCCGAATAATTCGTTAGTGGCGACTGCGTACCGGAAGGTGCAGGTGTAGGCTACATAAAGAAGGGCCGATGGACTGGTGAGATGCGTGGAGCACAGGACTGTTCGTTGTGGTGATGGACGAATGTTAGAATATTTCGGCTGAATAATTATAAAGATGCTCAGATCAAAGTGTTACCTGTTGCTGGTTCTCGCGCTGGGTAACGAGGCGAGCCTCCACACAGTCGCGCGTTTCCAGGAAGGCGCGGCGCTGCGCCAGCTCGCGCGGGTGGTGCGTCATGACGCCGGCCACGTTGCAGGCGATCAGCGTCGCCACTGAGCAGTACACCCGCTAAGGACAATGCCACATGTCAGCTGCTATCTTTGAGGAAAAATTAAAGGCATGTAAGAATTCAAAATTCAAAAGTCATTTATTCAAACTAGGCTGAGAATCAGCACTTTTCGAACGTCAAAATGACATAAGACAGTCCCCCAAAAACGCCCACCCTTCACCACTTCCTAGTGCTTAAGCTGGGAAGAAGAAGTGGCGCAACTTAATCAAATCAAATTTAATCAAACCCGAAATATATTCCATTTTGAATTTATAAAAATACTAGCTTCTGCCCGTAACTTCGTTCGCGTGGAAGTCGTAAGATACCACAATGTACTACAATAACAGCCACGTTTTTATATAAATTCCCTGTATACTACGTTTGTCGTACACCAGACGAATCAGATCTTCTAAAGTGGGAACTACTCTACCAAGAGGCTCTGGTCGCTCTCCTCTGGTAGAAACCCTTTACCAACTTTTAGAAGGACACCGGGTAATTCTTGCGCATGTGACTTCCCGCCAAGCTGAGCTCGCATGTTGATGGTCAAGCGCAGTCTATGAACTCTCGACCATAGAGTCGACGTTTTCAACGAAGCATTCACCTCGTCAGACAGAACTGTGAGACCACCCATCATATCTTGGTTCCTGTGGATGTCCTGCAGGGTTCTGTTTACAGCTTCCACTGCTTTTCTATTTGCTATAATGCATTCATCCCATACGATGAAGCGCAATACACCAGCCGTGCTATTCTGTAAACATCTCACCGTGATAACTTGGGTGAAGTGAGCTTGATGTGAGCTATCATTGCAACTAAAGCTAGGGATTGACACTAAGGACAGCTCACTTAATGCTGACTTCACCTCACTCTTCACAGTGAGATGTTTACAGAATAGCACGGCAGGTATAGTTAATATATTTCCAATATAATCCTGTCTTGTCGCCGTTATGACGTTAATCATAAGGTTTAAACTGCAATATTTAACAGAACTTCGTTTACGTTTTACGGCTTTTTTCAATATTTTTCTGCTTAATTTCATCCTTGATACCAAAAGATTAAAAACTTGCATTTAAGTATTTCATCCATATTTTGTTTTTGTGATATTGAACTACTTAAAAATATGCTTTTAAATGTAAATAGCATTATAAATATTGTCGAAGTTTTCCTTTTTTTGTGAATTTGTACATTCGACGAACTAATACACACATAATACAAAATAATAAATAAATCGTTAAAAAAATTTAAAAAAAAAGAATCACAAAAAATACATTAGTTATACTGAGAAAACATCGCGTCCCTATAAAAATAACCAAAAAACGTCGAGCTGATATTGTTTTTCCACCTGTAAGACATAATACCACCTTTGCCGAACACCAGTTCTCATATCTTAGCCAAAAACTGTATAACGCGATTAATAAACTGCTCGCTATACAAAAACTTAATTTACACAAATGTAAAATTTCAGTGAAAGCGTGGTTGATGGGAAAAAACTACGACGAAATAAAAAACCTTCTATTCTCTCCTACTTAATAGTCCAACACAAACATCTCATCTCCATACATACACTTGACACTCCTCAAACACACACACACTCCTCTAACACACACACACACACACTCCTCAAACACACACACACTCACCAACTCCTCAAACAAACAAACACCCACTCTCACAGTACACCTTCCTGCATCATTTCATGTTTTATTTTTCAGTACATTTTATTTTTTATTTATTTTTTTAATAACCAACGACATACGTAAGTTCTACTTTTATAATGGAGGAACACTGACTCCCAAGTCACAGGTACTAACCTAGTTTGGGAGCCAGGGGACCTATGTTTAAGACACTTCTTCTGTATGTTGTAATGTCTGTAACAATATTGTCACTTTTTTGAAATAAAGAAATTTTTAATATTTTTTTTTAAATAAAGTTGGGAATTCATCTTACAACATCAGGTTTTCAAAGTAATCTTCATGCCACGTGATGATAATCATTTAAAACGTTAAATCGGTAAATATCTACAATATTCTAACCTTTTGGCGCGTCCTTTTACAATTTGCAGAGGAAAATGTGGACATAATGTAATATTGCTCATCTCCTATAGCAAATAGTGTAATAGTTTATACCCTACAGTTTGACCAGACTTATAGGCAATATCTATGCAAAATTTTAACAGAATCTGTCCAGTAAAATTTGTGTGATGCTGGAACATACATACAGACAAAAATTCTAAAAACTATATTTTCGGCATTAGAATCCATCCCAGACCTCGTAGCAATTAGTTAATATTTAATGTACAGTTTTGACTTCGTTAACAGAATAAATGCGCCTCAAATATGTAATTCCTACTTAGGTATCTGAAAATAATAAATAGCCAACTACGAGCAATTTAGATGTTCTTAGCAGTTGCACGGTTGGTCACAGTTCTAAACTATCCTTACTAACCCATTTGGTAACTTCGAGAATAGGCCAGTAAATTGAAAAGAGGCACATTTATCAATTCAATAGAAGCAAACATGCAGCCAAAGTGTCCTCTGCGCTGCGTTTTGTGATAACGCCGATGAAGTGGCGAAGCTATGGGCTCACAAAATTTGAATAACTGTCGTGCCAGCGACATGATGAAGAATTATAAGGTAAATATAATGTTTAAAGGATTAATTAAATATTTCTTAATATTATTATTAATATAACACTCACGTGCACGTCAGCGGCCTCGTCCAGGATGAGATGGGCACCTATGTCGACGATGCCGAGTGCCAGGCCCGCCACAGTCGCCTCCAGCAGCCGCACCGGCAGCGTCGCGTACGTGGCGTACGTGAACAGAGCACACGCGCCTGTGCTGATGCTCAGGGAACTGCACACAAAATTATTCAGCAATTTTTGAACGTCAAAGTAACATAAGATATTCCTCAAAACGCCCTACCGTCACCACTTCTTAGTGTTTATCGGAGATAAAAGAGTGGCGGAGCCAAAATGTAGACAGTCACGGTACGGCTGGTTCATAAATTCAAGCACTCAGCGTGCTATGAAACGGGCTATGCTTGGAGTCTCTCTGACGGATCGAATCCGAAACGCAGTGATCCGGCAGAGAACCATAGTTGTCGACATAGCTCAGAGAATAAGCAAGCTGAAGTGACAATGCGCCGGCCATGTAGAGCAAATGACCGCTCTTGAGTGGAGACCGCGAATCGGCAAACGTAAGCTATGACGCCCTCAGGCTATGTGGAGCGACGATGTTCGCAGGGTGGCTGTTAGCAGCTGGATGAGCGTTGCCGGGAATCGAGCTGAATGGCGTGCAATTGGATAAGATATGCCTCTCCAATTGCACGCCGGCAGTCGACTGCTGTAAGCTGATGATGATGATGATGAAAAGAGTAGGTAGCGCAATAAAATCCCCAGCAACAAGTGTATGCATAATTGAGGTAAGGGCGGGGGATGATGAGGATGTTATTCAGAATGTATCGTTAATAGTTATGTGAGTCTTTAATGGATACGTCTAGACGCCAGATGGTGATGGTCACAGAGAGTCGGACGTCGCCGACCGTCACTAACGACTATTAACACTTATACTCATTGGAAACGTTTTAGCTGTCTTTGTAACGTCATGCTTAGTTTAACCCTCCATAGTTACAGTTCCATTACTTGCTTATGTACAAGCTTATCAACCACCTACAGTTTTACATTTAATGTAGAACATAGTCAACATCATAAAAAAGAATAAAATCTAAAAAGATTGTATTGAAGGTAGGGTACAGTCGACGGAACGGGAACACCTTCCGGCTCTCAGGCGCGCCGCATTACGCTGAACGACCACTTTCCGGCGCTCGTAAACGTCCTGCCTTTTCCCCCTAATACCATTCACCCGCCGCCGTTAAAAATGAAACAATAACACCTTTAACGACCGGCAAATTTGCCCGAATATTGTCCGAGTAATGCACTATCCGATAACACCACGCCGTAAAAACGTTCACCAACAATAAAGACGGCGATAAACCCGCACACGACTGGCTTTGATCTAAACTCGGTACAAACACCTCTCCTGCCACAGTTGTAAACTTCGTTTGAAACGGATTGCGAAGTTTCAGTAACATTTGAAACAGTTTTGAAAATCTGGTGTAAACAAATGGACCCTTGCTCTGCGGTTTGCATGAGGCGAGCGGCGGCGGCAGTGGCTGGAGTGGGAAGTTTTAATTTCAATTTGACACAAGTTGCGTGGCGCCGGTCGCCAGTCACGGCAGTCGCACTGGTCGCTCGTGCAGAAGTCATTGCATTGTAGAGCGAGCTCGGTTTGGATGCGAATAGCAAACGTTGGGAGGGCAAGTTGTTACGAACCCGCAGTAAACATTTACACTCTTGTTATTCTCGCCATTCCCAAGGACCATTTAATGGAGATTCTATAATGGGGGCTCAAAATTCGAGAGATTCAATCTCATTGTAAATGGTATTTGCAAAACAAGTAAAGAAGTATTGAAGGTAGACTTACCGCAACACGGAGGTTCCAGCCAGGGCTAGCTCGATGAGCAGGAAGGTGACCAGCACCACGTATGAGATGGTCAGCAGGTAGATCTCGTTCATAGCCGGGCGGCTCAGGCACGCCAGAAGGCCTGCAACAAACATATAATCACCTATCCTGTCTCTAAATAAATAAATCGACAAACATCTTCACGGAATCAATTACTAGGCCAAGAGATCCAGGAGCGATTAAAACGTGTCACAACTAAACCATTAAGAATATAGGTACTGCCAGGTAGTTGAACGTTTTACAGTAGATTAATCGGAAGTTATCATCAAGCAGTTGACAGATTAATCGACTCGTTTAACGTATCAATCTATTGTCTGTAACACGGCGTGTCCTAAGCGCGGTAGATTATTATTACAAAACAACAAGCCTGTACAAGATTTTATCAATATAGATAAAATCTTACGTTGCGTTAATTTATTTGTTATAGTGAAATTCTATAAATTTTAGTAGCACTATAGATTTATATGGAAATCAATTCTAAAAATCAAAATTAAAAAGTCATTTATTCAAACTAGGCTGAGAATCAGCACTTTTCGAACGTCAAAATTACATAAGACAGTCCCCCAAAACGCCCACAGACTGCGTTAGCTGGGAAAAAGAAATAGCGCAACAAACTCCCCAGCAGCACAGCAGTCAACTCAGTTAGAAAAAAAAAAAACTATATATAGTATGCGAAATAATTTACATTACGCAACACAAAACATAATTTAAATTATTAGCCATATCTCAGCTAGCACACGCCAATACACCAACCAAAATCATCGAGAACTTTACTCAGGAAGAAATAAAAACTAAACGTAAATAGAACTTAATACCTAAATAAAAGCCGTTAATTATTAATAACAATAACAAAACCATGATCAACAAGACGACCAGTCACCACAAGCAGCACCCGTTCACGAGCATAACGCAAAGATCAGCCATTACCCCCTCGCCATATTTGAGGGAAGGGGGCAACCCGACCCCCGACGCTACCGCACGCAGTGACATCTAAGGGAGCATGACGAACTCGTTGCCGGTTGCTCAGGCAAAAAATAATATGATCAATTGTCGAGGTCACTAGCTAACCACATATTGCAATACAACTCATAAAAAAACATTGTAATGAGTAGATTATGTCAACAATAAATTAAAATAACTTGACTCATAAAGTCAAATAAAATAAACAATTATATAAACTCATACAACTTGTCAGTGGGTAAGCTAATTCTGGAGGAAGAACATAAACATTATCTTGAGTTAATCACAGCGACCAACTATTCTTATCATTTAAGTAGTCGTTGATAGAATAGTATGCCTTTGAACAAAGGCTGGATTTTATTTTCGTTTTAAGTGCATTAAAAGGCAAATCTAGCAAAGAAGAGGGTAGCTTGTTATAAAAGGTTATACCAAGCCTAACAAATGAGTTATGAACCTTATGAAGCCGGTGAAAGGGAGCTCGTAGTTTGTCCTTATTTCTAGTGTTAACATTGTGAAAATCTAGTGAATATCACTGTTTTTAGTGTATAAATGTATATTTTGTCTAATATGCAAGCTTAGTTTTTGTTTAAGGTAAAACTCTTAAGGGGTCATTGTACTCATCATTATGAACAACTTTCACTATGGGACCAACGCCGAAATCGCGGAAAAAATATCAACTGTTCCCTACATTTATGTTCGCATATCTCGTCAAAATGTAGGGAACAGCTGATATTTTTTTCGCGATTTCAGCGTTTGTCCCATAGTGAAAGTCAAAAATCAAGAGTAGTTTCTTGTAACAACACGGTCAAACGTCGATCTCGCGTCATTTTTCGGAAAACTTTTTGCGAATATTAGTGATTATCCATGAATAGTTAACTTATTTGAAAAATTTCTTTCAGCCAAACGCAAGACAAAGAGTTCGACTTTTTAATCCACAAATAATTTTGTTTAAATTATGTTTCCCTTTGTCACAACGAATGAACAAAATTGATCAAAATCAGTCGATTTCGTGCACGGAACATTTACCTATAAATCTCTCTCTTAACATTTACCCATGTAAAACAAAATAATTATATTTATTGTCATCATTTGACAAGCTTATATCAATACCAATCTAGTGTTTAACAAAAGATAATAAAATAAATTGCATGTGAATTACTCTTTCCAAAAATAGGTCTGTCTAGTTGAGAATTATTCAATGTGCTGAATAGCATACTCATACAAAACAATTTACCATCTTCTCGTAGGTACTGCGACATCGACAGTGTAATAATTATCTCCCCTCAGTCTAAGCTACATAAAAGTCCGGGGAGACGTAGAAGCTAATTAAATCGCAGCTGATAGTGATAAGATACCTGCGATCAAAGTGCTGCTCAGTCGAGGATAACGCTCAGTTTGCTGAGCCCGCGGATAACGCTGCACTTAGCCGTATAAGATGAGACGCATGTAGGTCACACATCAGCAAATTGATAAGTAGCACGTACGAGTAAGTCGCTAGTGGACTAACACACTCTAAGCTGACTCTGACTTGCTCCCAAGTACTCATTGTACATACATTTTGGAATTACTCTTTTGAATATTTTGGATTCTTTAGTGTAGTAAATCAATCCAATCACGGTCAGTTCCCAGGGGCACAGTTTCGTATATAAACAATAAAATCATCTGTAAATACAGACTAGGAAACATGGTCGTCTAAATATTATTTAGTTTCGAATTGTTACAGTTTAACGAGTGGTTAAACCCGCGCAGGAGTCTCATCGTCAGCGGTCATCGTTCATAACTGAATTATATTGAAAACTCTCATAGAACTACAGCAATAAGTAAAACAAGAAGAGGTTTTATACTCACAAGCGTACACTAGAGCAGTAATTCCGAGGATGATGATGTTGACGATGTGCGCAACGCGTTCCTTCTCGTAGAACAGGCGCTGCAACTGCGCCGCGTTGATCGCGGCCAGCTCTTCATGGTATCGGGAGGTTGTCACGTTCTCGTATCGGTTGGGGTCATGGTATCGGCTGCGGAGAGACAGGACATCAATACGAGGTTGGTGCCAAGCCCTCTAACCTGTCACGCTTACTTTGAAAAATTCAAGATTCACCCGCGCCTTCTTGCCTACCTCTTTCATCAAACTCGAGGAAAATAAAACACAATTCCTTCCCGCTAGCAGAAACTTAGGTATTTAAATTTGAATCTTCTGTAGTAAATATACGCAAATTAATCAGCTGAATCCGCTCTACAATGCGATCATACTTAGGTAAAGTATGATCGCTGTGTACAAGTAGGTATATTATTCAATATTATTGTATGTTCTTGAATCTGTTACATGGTGGGATACTATTTTAAACTTTTTATTTACCTGATCATAAATTATCTTATATTCCGATGTTTACCTATCGTGACAGCTCTCTGTGCTCTCTCCGAACCAAGAAAATATGTTTTGGCAGCACCTCCCCATACGGTGATGCAATATTGGATAACCTACTGACATAGGTCCAAGTAGACCAGCTTAAGCTTGTCATAGGGGGCAGAGTCCCTCAGGGATTTAAATATGTGAATCAACCGCCCCGTTCTGGAGGTTACAACTCTTATCTGCTTGTCCTATCTCAGCCCACTATCAATATGCACACCCAAATATTTAACGTGTTCCGCATGATTAAGTTCTTGGCATGTCCAGCTATCCTGGGAACGTCAGATATGAGCAATTTTGGGTCAAAAAATAAAACAATGGAAACACTGATTGTAGCTGTCCAACGCTCATTCACTAACTTGACACTCGTCGCCATAGAAACCTACAGTTACGTCCAAACATTGTGCTCTGTGCAGTTGTTATTGTTTGTTATGTTTCGTGTAACTTTCATCAGACATAACGTAATGCGTGATATTGAGATAAGCATAATGAGATAATGCTTTGACTAGCTTCTCATTTTTATGTGATAGTGACAACTATCAGCAATTGAATTAAAAGGCTTTGCAATAAATAACCTCACTCCTACAACCAAACAAAACGCTGAAACGTGCATAGTGATAATAAAATATGGAAGCTATGAAACAGTAGTAGAGTTATTCGGCGTACTTGAAATTGTCTAAGTTGGTGTTGTTAAGCGCGTGCTGGCCGAGGAAGTCCTGCGCGATGAGTAGCGTGCGCACCTGCACTACCATCAGCCCCACGGCCACGGCAAGCAGGAGGCCCAGCAGGTGCGTCATGTTCGTCTGGTTCATTCGTAGGAAGTAACGCTGGTACAGCATTTCCACCTGGAGACAAGCAAAAGGGTTCGTTAGAACTTGAGCTTGGATTGAAGAGCAAAATATTCGCTCTTTGAAAGTGTGTGAGTCCCAAACAACCAGTCGCCACAGGTTCGGGAGGTAGCGTTGCAAATACAAAAGGCATAGTAAGCCGGCTGATGTTGACATCGATAGTTGATCTTATATGACTAATAAGTGAACAAACCGTCAGCTGCTCAATAAGGAGTGATGGGTGTGGGTGTGGGAGGTTACGAAAGACGTAAAAAAATAAAAAAAAATAGTACGCCGGCTAAAACTTTTTTATAAATAGTTGACATCATATTGAGCTGAAAAAAAATCGTCAGCTACATCGTGGAGGGGGGACTATGTGTAAGCTGCTCGCATGAACGCGTAAAAACTAAAATAAAGTTATAGTACGCCGGATGTGATTGTTCAAATAATTAAAAGTACGAAAACAACAATCAGCTGCGTGCGTAGCGGTGGAAAGACCGTCAGCTGACGCAGTAAAGATTAAAAATATTGGAGCACTGTTACGCTGTTTCCTTTTAAACACATATTTCTCCCCTAAAATTCCAAAGCAACATGGGCATGTGCGTCTCTTTGCCGTACGTGATCAGTTTCGGTTGTACTCTTCGAACGAACGGACACAAGTCCAAATATGTCGAATATTCAACCATTTTGTGGCAAAAAAAAAAAAAAATATATTAATATCTTTTATTGAAATCCACCATTTTTCAGATTATGTAAAGTACATCCATCTTTTATGGGGTACTGTGTTAAATGTTACAACAAAATACCTTGTGATGTATTGCAATTAAATGAAAGAAAATTTCTAATTCATTAAGTAATACACAAAAAAGTATATTACAAACAAGCATAATATGCTAATCTTAGATATAATCCTCTAATTTGTAATAATATTACAAATTAGAGGATTATATCCAAGATAAGAGTGCTTGGAAACATGCTGGTCTTGCTCAATAGTAGAACAATCTAGAGTATAGACAAAATCATATGGGTTGCTCATTTAATTGTATAATTTTTTTGAAGATTCTATTGATTTTAAGTTCTGTGATTACTTTACCTTGCACACTGACTATAAATTGTATTTTTTTAAAGAAAATCGTCTACTTTTAATATTTTTTGTAAATATGTGGGCACCATGTATCTATGATATGATTAATTTATCTGTCAATGCTTCATTTTTAATTATTGTTACCTACCGTGATTTTATATTAATTTTTTTTTTCTTTAATTTTAAAAATGCCTTTTATGTGTCTTTTTGAAATAAATGATTTGACTTTGACTTTCAAAAAACTGTACAAAAATGTACTTCTATATTGGAAATTCGTTAGAATAATACTTTATCTCTCAACAGTACCGTTAGAGTGCCGTTAGAATAGAACGATTTTCAAAAAATCATTCGAAGTGTTATTGACAATTCACTACATTACCGCCAAAATACAGAATAGCTGTTGAAACTCCCTTAACATCTGCAGTGTCAAGGTTGTACTTTATTATTTTTAACCGACTTCCAAAAAGGAGGAGGTTCTATGTTCGTCTGTATGTATTTTTTCTGTGTTTATTAGTGTCTAATTTTGATGATGAACATACTCGATCGAAATCGAAAAGATGACGAGAATAGTCTAACAGAGGACAGTTCTGATTCTCATTCATCAGAGAACGATTACGATAGCGATACCATTGATAATGAATACTTTCTGCTAAGTTATGACTTTCTATACTCTATTCCTTCTTTTTATATTACTTTTGTATTAGTGTATGTTATTTTCATTTTACACTCTATATTATTTTATTTTATAAAAAAAAGAAAAATTTTCGTACGATAATGTTTTACACATGTTATATACTTCCCGAGGTTATCATTCAATTGTCACTATGCTGGTTGAAATTTGAGAATATGATAGTTTAATAATTACGTTCACAAAAACTATCAGTCAGCAGGGTGTGGGCAGGGGAGCTGTGTCAGCTGGACCCTGAAAAATACTGTGTATTGCTCGCATAATCTATATGTTTACTGCGTCAGCTGACGGTCTTTCCAACGCTACATACGCAGCTGATTGTTGTTTTCGTATTTTTAATTATTTGAACAATCAGCTAGTTAAATTTCATCCGGCCTATTATAACTTTATTTTGCGTGTTTTTTTACAAGTTCGTGCGAGCAGCTGACGCATAGGATCCTCCACGATGCAGCTGTAGATTTTTTTTCAGCTCAGTAACTATTTATGAATAAAGTTTCAGCCGGCGTACTACTACTTATATTTTGTTTTTTACCACTTCTGCAACCTTCCAATCCCACAGCCACCAGAGGTGCGTCAGCTGATGCTTGATACTTAGTCATTCGAGATCTATTGAAAAAGATAGCAATCTATTGGCGTAAAAACACTACCTAAAATGCAACGCTACGTCCCGGACTAATAGAACTTTGGAAGTCCGCAGAAGGATAAGGAATTATTGGTCTTTAAAAGGTTTACATGTACAGTGGATAATACAACGACTGCCCCGACGTCGACTGCCTCATTGATGTGATCTAGTGGTCGCAAGCGCTACTGCTAAGCATGAGCATGTGGTCCTGGGTTCAATTCCTACGAGTAGGTCAGGCAAAGTGTTATTGGCTTTAAAACTATCTGAAAGTTCTCAGTAGCAGCCAGGAGTCTAGACTTTCGTGCCCAGTTGATGGAAATAGGCTCGCACGCTATTACGTGGGACTTAAACATAACTGCCGACCCACGTTGGGTGTATTCAGGTACACCTCTGCCGAGCCCTTCGGCGAAAACAGGAGTGATGTTATTTGTTATGTTTATGATACTCAATACTCAATACTCAATACGTTTATTGCATTCCACAATGTGAACTTAGGTGGTAGGTACATTAAGACATACATTCGTTTTGGAGCATTGTGGGCCCTGTCGGGCATAACAACATAAAAATTAGGAGGAGGGCTATTATAGATATTTGTTAACAATTTTAATATTAATCTACTCTTTCGTTTTGTGTAGGTAGGTAGGCTGATAACTACTCGTAATTGTGTACATATAATGTGATAAGTTATGTTATGTTAATAATATATAAAAATAAAAATAAATGAATCTACCAGTGTAAGATTTCTAGGGTTCACCATGGACAAATACCTAGACTGGAAAGGACACGTTGACGGAGTCTGCAAGAGAGTTAACACTTTCGTATATGTCCTAAACAGACTAAGAACTACGTCTAACCAAAGTACGGTATTGTTGGCATACCATGGCCATGTAGCTTCCGTGCTACGATACGGGTTAATACTATGGGGAAACTCAACAGACTCCCAGCGGGCGTTTCTCTCCCAAAAACGATGCATAAGAGCAATTGTTGGTACTCCTCCTTATGAGTCATGTAAACCTCACTTTAATAAACTCAATATATTACCCCTACCGAGTATGTACATTTTTGAAGTTTGTGTGTTCGTAAAGTCCAATCCTAATCTATTTGTAAGAGCTCGTGATATTTATACACGGGATAATGTCTACCCTCGTAACTCCAGACATGGTCAGCGACTAGTGTTAGATTTTGCACCAAAGACTGCGGTGTTCAAAAAAAATTGCTCAGCTATGTGCGTTAAAATTTATAATAGGTTACAAACAGACATTCAAAATCTCCCCCTACCAAAATTTAAGAAAAAGCTTAAAGAGCTACTGCTTAAAAGAATGATTTACCCGGTAAATGAATGGCTACAGGAATAAGGAAAATATTCTATATATAAATATTTTAAATAATGTGTGTTGTGTATTATTAATTCAACGTAGAAATGACTGAGTTTTATTGGCATTTGACAATGTATTTTACCAGGCACATAATTGTTTTATTGACATTATATAAGACTATGAATTTCGGAGACACGTATTGGCTAAGACCACGGGCTAAGACTAACCATTATTTATATTTCTTTATTCCTTTTTACTTTTAAGAAAACGATTCACATGCCATACCACAGGCTAAATAGAATTATAAGACCAAATAATGTAACATGGAAACCACCGATTGTATTTACTCTATTTAAACGTGAATAAATGAATTTGAATTTGAATTTGAATAATATACAATAGCGTACAGCCCAAATCGCTATTTCAATATTTACTCAGAAACAATCAAGCCTAAGCGGATCGCTTATAGAGACTAAAATGCTTGTGCCCTGTTAGAACAAAGCTTTCATAAACGAGCAATCTGCCCAGCCCGTCTAATGCTGAGAGTCTGAGAGCACGCCCGACGTCGCGCGTCGTCGTCACGATTATCCGCGAAACGATATCATACGATAAAGCGGCCAGAGGACGAGGAAATAATGGGAGCTCGTCCTTCGTCCTGGAAGAATTCCGATACATGTTGAATTTTAGTGATGCGTGTTTAATTGACAAAGTCTTGTCCATATTTACATTCTGCATTTTATTTAGGTTGCTATGTCCTGTGACTATGAATGAATTCCTATTAAAATATTGTAGTTCTAGTCTAGGCATGTAATTCTTGGGCAAGTAGTCTTTTCCATTCGTTTCCCCGACATAATGAAGCGAATGTTATTCCGCATTAAGGGACGGGAGGACGCACAGAGGGGGGCGGTTCTCCCGAGTGCCATTACCTCCCCGCTGTTTATTTATAATTACCACCCGCTTCATCAACAAATGACTTCTCAAATTGTCTGTAACGTCATTTTGGAAGGGCCGCTGCAATTTATATTTATATATTTTTATAACGCGTTTCTAATGGCGTCACAGAGGTAGGCTTTGAGTAATCCGATAAAAGTGTTGAGGAGGGGTGCGGCTTAAGATGTTAAGATAAGCTATCAAAAGCTAATAACGATACTATCACAAATTTGGACAAGATCAAATCTTATTTGGATCACGAAAAAGTTTCTTAGGTGAAAAAAATCTTCTCGACGATCCTCCCAACCTAACAAAAGATGTTAGCGTTTCAATAAATTCACCAGAAAATAATATCACAATATGAGAGTAAGTGGAGTAAACAAGGAAAATAAGATGAGTATCGAGCAATCGGCTCAAATAGACATGATTAAGTTAGCCAACAATAAATATGACCTCACATATTATGATTTTTTCTTCAGGTTACCAGTCGTGACTACTGCTTCATGTGTACCAGTCGATATTTTGTAACGATGCTTCAATCGAGTCTTTCTCGGAATCATTAGGGTCTGTAAAACCGAAGCTGTTATTAGCGGCTCCCATTGGTCGGTGCTATTCACTGGCGAACACGACGCATCCAATTAGAGACGCTGGTAAGAGAAACTGAATACATTTTACTTCATTTAGTTGCCTACTACGAATAATATTTATTATTCGTAGGTTGCCTACCATCTCCGTTATTCAATTTCATACGAGTAATTGAACAGTTGTCGTTCACACTTTGTAAAACACAATCCTCGCTACGGAATAACTCGGGGAAATAAATAAAAGTATTCCAAACCCTGGTTCAGATCCCCTTCTATATAGTTAATTACCTTAAAGGGAGTGAAGTGCTGAACTAAATGCTTCTGTTACTGACTTCTATATCTGAGTTTCTGAAAGCCAGTTGCGGTAACAGCCGAGAGAAAACATTTGCAATTAATCCAAGTTTTTAGTTAAGAGTTGCCAAGTATACCATGACGGAAAAATATATTATATTTGTAAAGGTGCGAGCTGAAGGTGGTTAAGGTCGAGTCAAATAACTCATGTGAAGAGTCTATAAGATAAAGCTGTTACTATTTTTGAAACATCAATAAGGAAAAGATAACCCAAACATGGCGAAAAAAAACGCTGGGAAAAAAAAACCGTTTTAATGCGTCGAGACATAACAGAAAAATCCCGGCCCGCCGCCGCCGTTTAACACAACGTCTAATCCACCCTACCGATAAATTCACCATCTTTACCCAAAAAACATAGGTATATATTCCAAGTGGTTATAAAAAGTGTCCTTATTGGCAGACGAGCGACGATATTTCCTTTAAACGAGGAGAGGGGCGCGGGGGCACGGAGCTGACAATGACCCACAATGGCCTACAATGGACCCTGAGAGGCTTCTACTTACAAATAATTTCGAGGTGCTTAGCCGACCCTCAGTTGCCTATTACTATGTATTTCGTTGAACATTTTCGAGATAAATAATTGGAGTCTGGATGCTTTCATGGCTATTCCTGTCTGGTCCTTACTCCTCAGGGACGACTCGGATACGTTTCGTACCTACGGACGAAGTTTGTGTTCGTTTGGATTAGTTTCAGATTAAAATCGATGGTACGATGAGTGAACGAGGTTATTTTTAAACAAGCATAATTTATAATGTTAGCATGTGGTAAAAACAAGATACAAATATGTATTTATATTAAATTTTCACTCCACCTGCTCGACAATGTCAAATTATATACCATGCAAACCTAACCTAAAGTAAGTCATTTAAGACCTGAGGTCTAGCAGGGCAATAATATTGTACTGAATTTCATTATGACCCGCTGGTCATTAATGTGATTTGAATTTGGAACATAAAGTAGAAATCGCATACGAACATTCACGATAGGTAGTAGGTACATACTCATTCCATACATTCACCATTAATCTGCACTAAAAAAATAATTGTTCGAAAATCGAACTGGCCACCACGAGTAGAATATAAATAAAAGAAAAATAGAACACAAATAAGCTGCCGCATTGGTGACAATCTCAAACAAAAAACACCGTTGATAACTGATCCTTGGACACCTTTGTCACCACAATCTTCCACATCAAAACACTATTCATCTAGCCCGCTGCCTCGAGCACCACGTTCACCAACTTTCACGATCCAAAATGGTCCTCAGCAGACCCAAGTTTCTGAAACTTTACTTAACAGTAATACTCAAATAAACTCTACCACAACTTCAATAAATGTACCAAATAAAAACATAACTTTGTCTTTCCACAACTGGTCTAATATATCAAACATTAACTTTAAGTTTTAAATAGGTCTACTAACTGTAATTGTAATTTTAATAAATATTCTAGTACTATTGCTTTATAATGTCTCGTAAAAGGTGTGAAAAATAGAGTATTCTCCTCGGGGATAAAGGTGCCTTCGTCTTGGGCGAACTTGAATCCCACGCTGCACTCAGGATTCTTGTCTTAACTCCCTCGCTTTGCTAGGGAGTTAACTAGGGAGTTAGCTAGGATCCTTCGTTTTACTCGGGATTCAATACGGCGCCCGCTACATAAGACACTACTTTATCCCCTTAGTGCATAATCTACTATTATCATATCAAACGGTACGACGCGACGTTACTCGACTGACTCTAATTAAGTACCTACGTTCAGCATAGCCTTTGTTGTCCTGTTGTTGACGGGCAACTCTTTGCAGTACGGCAACCAAACAGCAACTTTAAATTTTTAATATTATAAAGGTTCACTTTGAAAGGTTGAATGCCTACCGTGACTGCGAAAGTCAAATATTGCTCGTTGACAATTAAAACAGTGCAAATCAACGAAAAGCCGAAGAACATTAGTTAAATCTGGCCAACATAATCTCACCATTGGAATTTTTACTTTAACTAGTGACAACATGTTACCCCTACTCCGTTACTAACTATAACAATAAATGACATAACTAGTTATAACTAGTTATGTCATTTATGGTTATAGTTAGTGTAACCCTCGGAGTTGGACAGGTTTTGTGACATTTAAAGTAATGTGTTTAGATGTAGATATAATTTTTTATAGTTACTACAGTATTTAGGAACAAGTATTGTAAGTAGATGATATGTTTATGGGTAGTAATAAAACCTTAGAAAAAAAAAAATGAGCATACTCAAAATATGAAGCATTAGTATACAAATTTTCCGACAACTTATATGCGAATACAAATAATGAAATGACCGAATAAAATACTGAAAATTCCGAAAAATCAGTACAGCGTTTGCTGACATAATATTTTTCCACCAGCTTAAATTGCGTTTTACCGAAAACTACAGTTAATTATTTTTATCGTAACTCACCTATTATAAATTTAGAATGAACCTTACACATTTTATAAACTGTGGCGCTTGTTAAACTATTGTGACATTATAAAAAATACTTTTCTAAGTGATTCCATAGGTACTCCTAAGAACTAAGGAGTACCATTCATTACTTACACCTACTTACTCGTACCTTCCACTCTGATGATTTGATAATTCGAATTTTGGCGAAAACGCTAGGGATTTTGATACGGATAATTAGAAAATGGTGAAAACATATCTGCGAGCAACTTGGAAGTAGCGCTCGCCGGCCGCTGCCGCGACTCCGCTAGCTACGCTCGCTCGGCTCGCGCGCGGTTGGTCATAGTTCTAACCTAACCTAACCTATTTCACCCAGCCCGGTACCTAGGTAGTTATTTTAAAATTGAGAGTTCAAAATGTTATTCTATAACCAATAGTAGAAATTAAGCTGGTTTCTATAGAGCTTAAGAAAATGATTATTTTAGCAGAACATATTTTTTCGGAAACTTTGTGTTTTTTAAGTTTGGTTTTCGTTTATTATTTGAAATTACAGATAATTTTTCGTAGAATTGTATTTTGAATAAGCTCATGTTTGTTTGTTAAATACAACATTTTTGTCGGATAATTTTGTATACATTTTTCTGTAATTAGCTTTAACACAGCTTAATTAGTATTACAGTCAACCACAGATCGTTGGAAGTGAATTTTTATGGCATGCTTTTACCATTAAATAAGACCCTCTTGCAATATACGTCACACTCAATACTTTCAGCACTTAACGTATTTAGTGATGTGTGGTGCAAGCGGGCCCAGCAGGTGCTCGTTATTAAAACATAAGTTAACGTAAAATTCTACTGAAGATTTATCTAGTTCAATATAGTGAATACGCCTGCCTGACTAGAAGCTACAACTGTGACTAATATCGGTAATGTAAATGAACGTGCATTAAATCACTGTTCTGAAACTGCAATACCTGTGTGAGTGATCAATGGATCATCAATATTAATTAATGTTCCTTTCAACCCCCTGGAATAAATACCGAGCTGACCAACCCCCCTTCAATTATTATACACCGTGGTCCGCCATTCTGGCGAACACTCCGCAAGCACATGCGCGACTGTACGTCCCTATTAATAATTGTGTTATACGGTTGAATAATTGCATCGCGCCGCCGCCGGCGCCGACCCGAAGCTTCCAATAAAGACCCGCCGTCTGCCTTTATAACATTACGAGTCATTTGAAAATACCAGACAAATACACTTTGCTGTGGAAACCACCGGTTAATTAAGCACTGGTCGCAAACACTCGACGAACAATCAATGGCAGGGATGTCCGCCATTGCTCCAGCTTGGTGGCGGTCCTGTGTTTGGCGGTCATGACAGCTAACAGTTTCTCGAAGGAAATTTGAATATTTTTTGTGTTGATTTCATTTAAGAGAATTTCGACATTTACTGATGAATAAATAACTTATAGGTACGATGGTTGGAGTGTGAAACAATTAAAGAATGAACTTCCAAATAGACATGCGAAAGTATTTGGAAAAAAAACTGGTCAAGTCCGTGTCGGACTACGCACAATGAAGGGTTCCGTAGTTGGGATGAATTTATCCCATGAACAAACTTAACATTGTCGTTGAAAAACATGTAGGTACACTTAAATTTGCAGTTTACAAAAACAAGTTCTCCCATAAATTCCGCATGGGAGAACATGTTTTTGAAACTGCAAATTTAAGTTGTTCGATTATTACTCGTTAACCTGTAAAGCCTACTTAGCCGTGATAGTTTTCCTGTTAATTTCTTTATATATACTACTAGTGTGAATTTTTTCACCAATCCAAGTACAACTACAAATAAAGAATCTGAATCTGAATTTGAACTATTTTGCTGGCAGAGACACCCACACATGACTCTAGCAAAAATGAGCACTTTAAAGCTTAATTCGCAAACGGATCCCTGAATTGAAAAATGGTTTTCACTATTTAGATATTAAGTTATGTTTACGTTTAGTTTTAATTTCTGCCTGAGTATAGTTCTCAATGATTTTGGTTGGTACGAGTATATCGGCATGTGCTAGCTGAAATATAGCTAATAATTTGAATTATATTTTGTGTTGCGTAAAGTTATGCATACTATTATATAGAATCATTTTTTTTCTAACTAAACTGACAGCTGTGCTACTGGGGAGTTTGTTGTGCCTACTTCTTATTCCCAACTAACGCACTAGGAAATGGTGAGAGTGGGCGTTTTTGGGGGACTGTCTTATGTAATTTTGACGTTCGAAAAGTGATGATTCTCAGCCTAGTTTGAATAAATGACTTTTAAATTTGAATTTAAATTGGAACATAACTCTGAGAGTGAGTACTGCATTTCCGTTTATTAAGCTTCTTTAAAACCGTCGGAATTTAAAACCATTACCATTTTTTTATATAGCAAGTTGAGAAAATCTTGTGTTTATTTATCATCGAGCTGGGAGCACAAACAGTTCGGTAGATACAACTCTATCTCTCGCAGCCTCTCAATGTTGAGATAGTGTTAGCGGCCCACACCCCATCGTCGAGCAAACACTACTGATTGATGAGATGTTTATAGACGATTTTTGGCGAACAACTGCTCAACAAACCGGACATAGTGTGCGATAGGCCCTTCAAACGGTACATCAAAACTGATGCCGGATACAAAGTTGAACAGAAGGAATAGTACGATGTTGGCATTCATATCAACTTGAAGATACCTATATTTGTAACAGCAACAACGCCTGAAAGTAACCCAGCACTGAAATATCTTGAAATGAAATGAAAATTCTGTAAGCAACAATCGTTATTTTACAATACCAATAGTGCACCCCCACCAGTTAGGTGATCCCGCAGTTATAAAGTTAGCTGCTAAGTTGTTGGCGCGGTGAGAAGCCGAACGCACCCGACAGCGCCCGAACACTTTCGACACGCGGTGACTAACTTGTAGAGAGATTCCCTTTGTTTGGAGTTTTCTTTTAGCGAAAATATTAGACGGCTCACACTTCACGCTCCCCTCGGTTGAGATACATATAATTAAGAAACAAATTAAATACAAACTGAATTTGATGAGCGTTTGGGTGAAGCAGAAACAACAAATTGTGCGATAGCCTCACGAACGAATGCGAGTTATTTTTGGGATCACTTCCATGTTTCCTGTGTACCATCAAAGAAGTTCATATCTATCCAGTTTGAAAACAAAATCCCGTAAACATGATGACCATATCTGTTACCAGCCCGGTTCTATAGCTGCCGAGCGCTGCAAGCAAGAATAGTCCTTACGGTGGTTAGTTATGAAATTCTTTGACGGTACATATGGAAAATATCAGCTTTCATTTGTGTTCAATTAAACATAAATAGAACATTTCGCTCGGGATTTAGGTAGGGCGACCGCGCGGCCCTTACATCAGGTTTAGGTATATCAAGGCAAAAAGCAAAGGTACTAATGCGATGTTAAGAGTTGAACTGACTAGGTGAAGGCTATAATAATATTAAACTTCGGTTCCTTTGCATTCAGAGCCTTGGAATTCGTTTTCGACGAGCTTTATAGGTAGGTATCTAACTGATAAAGTTATTCTAGAAATTCTATGTTCCACCTCGTTTAATCGCATGAAGGAGTAAACAACACGACGTAATTATCAGTAGCAGGAGGCGCGAGACGTAGCGATCGAACCATCATTAAAACTTGGCTAAAACTCAAATATAATGAGCAAGAAGTTAAGCGCCACTTGGTGGATAGAATTAATACGACTTTGATTATTTCTGTTTAAATAACACGCCTTTTTAACAAAAGGCTTATTGTTGTAGGCGCGCGAAGATGTTTTGATACCAAGGTACAAGGTAGGTAAGTTCTGATTATAAAAAATTGCATTTTATTGCAAAAGATAGTTCCTCGCACTAGAAACCGTTCTAATGCAATGATAATTAACAAAATGTAAGAACCATTTATCGAACTGAATCCAATTTCAATAGCCATTGGAGCATTTCCCCTCGAGCCTTCCGCCACCAAAGTCCATTGTCTCAAGAAATACTCATCACAAATAAAGCGAGCAGTACGATTGGAATAAATGAAAGCTATCAACTCAGAAGACTCGACGGCATAATTATATTGTACACAAAACAAATGAACTAGGAACTTGACATCGAGTGCCGTAAAGTCTTTAGCTACTTTTTTCCTTACTACGTCTATTACTGGTCCTTCTGTACGAGTGTCTCAAAAAGGTCTGTTCTACCTACACCGTGTCTCAAGGCTTTTTGCTGGAAGTTATTCAAATTTTATTAGAGTTCACTATTGGAAACGAAATTATCAGGCTGAGTTGCAGACCGGACGTATTTGACATAAATTTAGGTTCAATTATCGACATGGGGCCTGCCTTTCATTATTCATTAAATATTAAATTTCATTTAATCAACCGCCCTGATTCAGTGCTTGGTTTGTGTCTGCCTCCAATCAATCAAATAATTAGCAGCTGTGCTTAGTATAGCCACCGCGCAGTCCATCGGTGTTCAGTTCACAATGCTTCTGATGGAATTAAGGGTGACGTGCCTTATCCAGCCCCCAGTAGATGTTAACCTCACAATACAGAACAAACCAGAAGGCATTCTTCAAGCCATATATAGATTATAATTCCATCCCAAACATTATGTCTAAAGACAAAACAAACACCCGGACTGCGTTTTCTCTGCGCAATATGGCTTGCACATTATACTTAGGCTTACACATAACATTTAACCATTCTGACTTTTCTTCTTACGAAAAACTGGATGAACGAAATAATAACAAGAGATACACTACCTACAATAATCCTTTTATTCAAAAATCCAAATACAATTTGTCCATCTCAAACAAAACATACAAACGCCACTTTATTAATACATCGCTGAACATTATTATTAATAAGTAGGTATCTCTTGCCTCAGTCCTACGCGCCTTCGGGCCTTCTGGCTAGTTTTGTATTCTGAGGTGAAGTCAGCAGGTGTCATCAGACAGCACAGATACACCACAAACGTCACAAGTAGAGATGCCGCGAATAGTTGTTATAGCGAATAGTCGAATACCGATTAATCGCCATTCCCTATGGCGAATAGTCGAATACTCGCCTTTATTACTCGACAAAAATAAGGAATATTGAAAAAAATATATATATTCTCAAATAATAATATACTTTATTTATTTTCTGAGGCAGGTTTCGTTTCCGAAAAAAAGTGTAACCGACTTGATCCCAATCGTGCAGAAAAACTAAGTATTTCTGCACCATAATCTGCCCCTTTTAGACCTTAAATATTCAATTATTAATAAAAAATCCTAACTAATACTATATATATAATAACTTCAACATGACTGATTTCTGGCAAACTTTTTATGTTAATGATAAAAACCTTTTTTTTTTTACATCTATAGTTTTTATGTTCATTAAAAATTTATTTTTATTTAGACAACTATTCGCCGAATGTCAAATAATAGACACTATTATTCGGTATTCGACGAATAACAAAATAAAATCGAGTAATGCCGAATACCGAATAATAGCGAGTATTCGCGGCATCTCTAGTCACAAGTGCTGTCGTACTTAATTAGCGTAACCGATTGCATTTGTGTGTACCAAGCTTGCATAAATTATGCTTACGTCTGAACATGACCAGTTGGTATTGCCCCCGAATTAATTGTATATTATTATGGCCTTTTAGACATCGCAATTTCTAAACTTATTACCTACTAGCTGTTACCCGCGACTTCGTTCGCGTGGAATTCTATAATTTAATTTGATTTATTAGTAGGAATAGCTGGCAGTGGAAGTTTTCGAAGATAAGCCGGAACAGACAGACAGACCCTAGACAAACAGACACTTCAATTTTATTTATTTGTATATAATTTTATAGACACAGATTTCATGGGTTTTAATTGTTTTGCGCGGAACCCAATTTCAAGCACTTCGTGGCATCCGATTGAGCTGAAGCTTGGCATACTTATACAAGTACCGAGACATTTTGAAAAAATTATACCATCTAGCTGGTCCGGTGATGGAGCCGGACTTTGGCCATAAAAACTCCTCAATCAAACAAGATATTGTGTTTGGTTTCATTGGATATTTATTAACAAGTGCTATTAGGTACACTAGGTGGTGTTTAGGGTGTGATGATGGAGCCGGAAGGTGGCCATAGGGACTCCTCAATCAAACAAGACAGCACCATCGTGTTTAGACTCATTGGTTATTTATTAACAAGTGCTATTACACTAGGGGGTGTCCAGAGTTTGATGATAGAGCCGGAAGGTGGTCACGGGTACTCCTCAAGTAAGAAAACTAGAGAGCCCATCGTGTTTGGTTTCATTCGATTTGTCTTGACAAATGCTATTACACTTGGAAGTGTCCAGGGTCTAATGATAAAGCCAGAAGATAGTCACGAGCACTCCTCAACCAAACAAGTTAGCACCATCGTGTTTGGTCTCATTGGATATGTATTGGGAGCATCGTTGTTGCATACAACGATGCTCTAGAGAAAACTAATAGTATGAAAAATGTAACCAAACATGATGTTTAGACTAAGTGAATAAATTATTAAACAGAATAAAGCTTCGTGCAGACCAGCGCGACGCGACAGCGCGACGCGACACCGGTTATTGTTATACCGTCAAGTTTTCTTAGAAATTGTATTGTTCGTGTCGCGGCGCGGCGTCGCGTCGCGCTGGTCTGTTCGACCTTTTATACACAAAATGTATTAGGTAAGTATAAAATAATAAGATATTCAAAAATACGTTCTAAAAACTGGATTTGATTTATAAAATTGTGGAACTAAAAAGAGCGTTGGGATTGTTGGATATCTGGTGATAGAACCAATTCTAATGCTAAAAAGTAGGTACAAAATAAAATATAAGTAAAAATCTTTTCAACAACAAGCCTATAATGGAATAAAAAGTAATAAGTAAAACTTAATATTTTCTTAAAAGCTTGAGGCGTAAATATCTTTCTTACTCTAAACTTAAAGATAACCTTCAAGGTTTTAAGAAAATATTTTAGTTATATGTTTACGTAACTTTTATTTAGTACTTTTTAGTTAATTAAAAGCTTCCTTTTAAAAAGAAAAATCTTTTTATAAACAAGCTTACTTTTTAGCAAACTTATTTTTTGTTTGGACATTACAAACAAGACAGTTCAATTTTATTTATTTCGTATGCATATAGATTTTGACATTACTAACAGACATTTCAATTTTATTTATTTGTATGTACTGATTATTCGCTTATAATCCGAGCAAGTCATTATTTAAAATCTATATCACACCCCTTTATGACTTCAACATTTTGAATGCTCATAAGCTGAGTTTTAGGGAGCCTCTGTTTTAATTGCTTCGTAACAACAAAATTGATCTATCGTTATTTTTTTTTACTAATGTTCTTTTCTTAACGTTGTGGCCGGGACGGCGCGGCGCGGCGTCGCGCGGTGGCGGGCGGCGGGCGGCGGGCACAGTAAGCTCTGTGACGGGTGACGGTAATACATCAAGATTGCTACTGTTCGTGCTTCATTTGTCCGTTTAACCCACAAAATAGGGTCATTAGTTCGTCGTCATGATCTTTTACTTAACAGCGTTGATCTCTCTGTGGCTCACTGTGATTAGATAACGTCATGAATTATATAGGTAGGTACTAATAAAGTAAAACCCTGATTGCAGATTTTATGGATAGTGTTTTCTAAAATCTCATTATTTTGTCGTAGCGCATAGGACATACAATGAAAGATCAATTTTACCAAAAGTAAGTGAACTTCCAACACACCGAGATGTAAAGTGAACGCTCACAGGATGAGCAGAAGTTCAATTATTGCGGAAACGTCACGGAGTCTGTCGGGCATGCCGTCCACATGTTGTGACGGAGGTGTCTGTGTGGCTGTGTTGTAATCCGGGCTTTCAAACCCCGAGCCCTCGAGCCCCCGGGTCCTTAGCACCCGAGCTCACGTGGAAATCCTGTCGCCGTTGACTGGACACGGTTTACAGCTCACGACAATGTTCTGCACTCCACCTCATTATTAGACATAATTTAGCCAGTAAAACTAGTCATTATCTCGGTGCCTACAGCCATTGCATGTAATATTTACACATATCGTGTTTATAACTTTATACTGTACGACTATCGTACGATTACCACACGGTACCGACATGACACCGTCACGGCCAGCCCGAAACACATTACAAGATGAAAAAGGGGAATTCTTGTTTATTTTTCCGTAAAATCGACGCTAGCATAAAAAAAAATCATCTCATATGTGTATTTAATTTTTCTTTCAGCTTTTATAAGGATTCCCTCGACAAAATACGAATTATAATGTGTTTGCCCTTTTGGATGAGGTAAATAAATGAGCTGTTATTATTGTGTTAGCTATTATATTTTCATTGAAGGTTAACGTTGTGAAACAAGTCTTTTGTGTGTTATTGCCAAAAACTATAAGATCTCCAATTATTATTCGTCTACCAACCTTGGTTATTATTTTAGACATACTGAAAATATATGTCTACCGTGTGCCCGGTTGGTAATAGGCTCACCCCCTATGACATGGGGCTTAAACATAACTGGAGAAATGTGGACATAGTAGCGGTACACTTCTGCCTAAATGTGGACATAGTAGCGGTACACTTCTGCCTAAATGTGGACATAGTAGCGGTACACTTCTGCCTAAATGTGGACATAGTAGCGGTACACTTCTGCCTAAATGTGGACATAGTAGCGGTACACTTCTGCCTAAATGTGGACATAGTAGCGGTACACTTCTGCCTAAATGTGGACATAGTAGCGGTACACTTCTGCCTAAATGTGGACATAGTAGCGGTACACTTCTGCCGAAATGTGGACATAGTAGCGGTACACTTCTGCCTAAATGTGGACATAGTAGCGGTACACTTCTGCCTAAATGTGGACATAGTAGCGGTACACTTCTGCCTAAATGTGGACATAGTAGCGGTACACTTCTGCCTAAATGTGGACATAGTAGCGGTACACTTCTGCCTAACCCTTCGGGGGACACAGGCGTGGTGTTATGCTACCCTAACTAATATTATAAATGAGAAAGTGAGTCTGTTTGTTTGTTACGCTTTCACGCTCAAACGGCTGAACAGATTTGGATGAAATTTAGCACAAGGAAAGACCATGATCTGGATTAGGACATAGGACAGTTTTTTATCCCATTATCTATAAGTCTCGACCCCATGGTAATAGCATGGGGTCGAGACTTATAGGGGTGAAACCGCGGGGTGCAGCTAGTATTTTATAAATACAATTGTACAATGTAGGTGTCGTAGGATAAGCCCCTTGTTACGTCATGTTTCACGTTCATAAAACACAATGGCCGCAGCCGGCTGAGCCGCAGAGGTCAACCGAGTGGCTATCGCCGCAAACGTAAAGTAGCCTGCGCCATACATTGCTGCGTCTACCGCGTCGAAAGCGTTGCACTTTACAACGGTGAAACCACCACTTTGTTATATTCTCACCAGGGCCCCATACCACACGTTTTACAATTACAAGTGACAATAATTTACAAATTTGTAACGCGCAGTTATAAGACACAAGTGCGTGTACCACAAAACTCTAAGCCACACAATTCTAACGGAAAACCTTAAAAATATGAAAATTTTAGAGACAACTCTACAATAATGTAACTCATACATATTTGTAATTTCTGTGTTACGCAATTTTTCCTACAATTTTGTAGCATTCTAGACTTGTAAAGTATTGTGATATATACCTATGCCGCTGCTCTTAAAAAATGTCTTAATGATAAATATATATATATATCCCATGCGCTTCAAAAATATAAAAAAACCGGCCAAGTACGTGTCGGACCACGCATAATGAAGGGTTCCATAGTTGGGATGAATTTTTCCCAAGAACAAACTTAACATTGTAGTTGAAAAACATGTGCTCCCATATGGAATGTTTGGGAGATCATGTATTTCAAACTGCAAATTTAAGTTGGTTGATTATTACTCGTTAACCTGTACAGCCTACTTAGCTCTGATAGTTTAACTTTTAATTTCGTTATATATACTACTGCTGTGAATTTCTTCACAAATCCAAGTACAAGTATTTAGCAGGCAGGAGGGACACACTTGAATCTAACAAAAAAATACAGTTAAAAGCTTAATATTTCGCAAACGGATCCCTGAATCCAAAAATGGATTTGACAAACTCCCAATATTTTTGAACGACCTTTCTAACGATATCCCACAACATGGGGTAGATGAGGAAAAAAAAACATCGGGGTCTTTACGCGTAGGAGAGGTACCCTAAACCACTTTGTCGGCATGATTAACATGTATATATATGCCAAATTATAGCTTTCTAGTACTAACTGTTACTGAGCTAAGCCGCGAACACACAGACAGACGGACATGGCGAAACTATAAGGGTTCCTTGTTTACTACGGAACCCTAAAAAGCCGCACCTTCGTCCCATTTATAAAGATGGTGACAAGTCAGATTAAGCAAATATACAGATCCATAAGTATAAATATGGCAACTTTTTGAAGCGTCGTTGTATCAGCATTTTTATTATTACTTTAACCCGTATCTTTCCCAATCCCAGCATGGATTTGTTTGAAGTAAATCAACACAAACCTGCTCGAGTACAAAAACCATCTTTATACTACTTTCGTGAAGGGTGGGTAAATAGACTCAGTCTATACAGACTTTCGGAGAGCGTTTGATAAATTTAACCATGTGTAGTAGGTACTGTTTTTGAAGCTGAAATCGTACGGTATACATGCTTCCCTGTTCCGGTGGATACAGTCTTACTTTAAAAACTTGACGATACCGGTTATTGTTACATCAGGCACTCCACAGGGATCGCATTTAGGGCCCCTACTTTTCATAAGTTTTAGTAACGATCTCGTGACAAAATAAACATGTTCCTGTCTATTGAATGCCGATGATCTGAAGGTCTCACGTCGGTAAATGATCTGAAGGTCTCACGTCGGTAAATGATCTAAAGGTCTTACGTCGGTAAATAACGCACCCGACAGAGAATTCCTTCAGAACGATTTAAATATCATTTCTGACAGGTGTACCCTTAATCGAATGAAATTGAACTTAAATATTTATGGTTTGTTATAACTTTTATGAAAAAACGTATAAAGAAAACCTATGTCAAAGTAAAATCATTAAGCTATTTCAAATAGGCCCTTGTGGCACTTTTGAACGTCAAAATTTACAAAAAAAATTGAATTGATTCTAGTCGCCCCTTTCAAAAGATAGTTTTCATATGGAGAATAATGAGCAAGAAACTCCACCATTACTCTTTTAAAATATTTTACAATATTTTGAATGATAGTAGAAATTGAATGTAAAAAAAAATTTTGCTTGTTAATTAATTTCAGTTTTCGCAAATGTTATAGTTCCGTGAAAAAAGGCCCAGGCAGTTAAAATTTGCGAATTGTTGTAGTTGTTTAAAAAGAAATTGTGAAAATGCATATCGTTAGAACGGGCATGAACCAAAGATGTTTTCCTAAAATTAGAACTACTCTATCACTGTTAGTTTTTTTTTAACGCAGTTCAAAGTCGGGCTTTCAGTATTTATTTTTAATTTAAGGGCTCGTATTTAATTTTCTAGTAATTATCTGCGTCAAATACGATTTTATAAGAACTGCATAAGATTCTACAGTTACTTTAGATGAAAATAAAAATAAAACGTTGCAAATTTTGTTATTTTAAAATGAAATTATTGGCGTCTTGTTATTAGGCCTAAACACGTAGCAGACGTCCCCACGGATCCGACATTTCATATTTTCAACCGTCTGCCGAACATCCTGTATAATTTATATGTGAAGAAGATGCACCTAGAATAAAATTACTATAGGTACCACAATAGGTAGAAAGAATTAAAAATGAAGCAACGACAGATATATTAATAATGTGATAGATACATGGTGCTCACATATTTACAAACATTATAAAATTAGACAATTTTCGTAAAAATAAATTAATTAATAAGTAAGTGTGTGAGGAAGTAATCACAGAATGTAAAATCAATATCATATATGCATATATTTTTAATGTAATTTATATTACTATTAAATTAGCAACCAGTTTGATATTGTCTAGATTCTAGATTATCCGATGGAGCTGAACCAGCATGTTTCCAAGCATTTTTATCTCGGATATAATTCTCTAATTTGTAATATGCTTGTTTACAAAGTGTACTTTTAATATGAGTTCAAAATTTTCTTTAATTTAGGTAATTGTAATTTATCACAAGGTATTTTGTTGTAACATTTAACACAGTACCCCATAAAAGATGTATGTACTTTAATTAGATAATCTGAAATATGGTTGATCTATTTTATCTTTATTACTAGTATTAAAAGTATGTATATCACTTATTTTATTATAAAGATGTAGATTTTTTCTTACATACATAATATTTTCATAAATGAATTGGTAAGGAACAGTCATAATATGAATCCTTTTAAATAGTTCCCTGAGGGATTTGCGGCGACGTAGATTATAAATGGCTCTGACAGCTCTCTTTTGTAAAATAAAGATGGATTCAATGTCAGCAGCCCGATCCCACAGTAAAATGGCATACGACATAATACTGTGGAAGTTGCTAAAATAGACCAAACGCGCAATTAAATGATAACAAATTACATGAATATATATAAAAACAAGATGCCAATATACAAAAAAGAAAAACATAAGTACTTAAAGAAATGGAGTGACATTATGACATACCTACTTTCTTTAAATCAAATAAGGATAAACAAGGTGCGGTGTGTGTCTGTTCACTGTCTTCCCTTTCTAACAGCATAAGCGGCCGAGCTTAGCCGCCCCGCAAGAGATGGTATATGAGGTCCTCATTGTAATTTTTCATCTAGCGCGATTCGAGGGTCAACCATGAAAGCACGTAGCCAGAGAACTCGGCGTGGAGTTTGATGAACTATCTTTTAGAGATCATTACAATAACATGAAGAATAGAGCATGGAAACTTCTCGGTTTTATATCTAGATCTGCCAAAGTATATAAAAACATCAAAGCCTCATCTGAGAGCTCAGCAGTACTCATGTGGGTTGTTTTGTGGATGGAGTTAGCGTCAATAACATCAGTTATGCGGACGACATGCTACTGCTGGGCCCATCGGTGGGCGCAGTTCGTAAACTTGTGGCGATCTTTGAGGCGTACGCGGCGGAACATGGACTGAAATATAACTGTAAAAAGAGTGAAGTTCTGGTTTTTGAGAGTGGAAAACGTGGTCCACTTCATGTTCCGCCTATTAAGCTTAATGGCGCAGCACTAGCAGTGGTGAGCAGTTTCAGGTATCTGGGGCACATTGTGACAGACGAATTGTATCTGGGGCACATTGTGACAGACGAATTGCAGGACGACGCTGACATTGAGAGGGAGCGCAGAGTATCAGTCAGGGGGAACATGGTTGTTCGTAGGTTTGCTCGCTGCTCGAGGGAAGTAAAGATAACTTTTTTTAAGGCGTATTGCCAGTCCTTTTACTCGAGCAGCTCGTGGATAAATTACTCTCATAGGGTTGCTATTGCTTTGCGTATCCAATATAACATTTTCATGATGCTGATGCGGCTGCCTCGCCATTGTAGTGCGTCTGGTATTTTTGGGGAGGCACGACCGGTCGGCTTCCATGCGATTGTGCGCAAAAGGGTAGCTTCCTTGTCACAGCGTGTGCGGGGCAGTAGCAACGGCATCCTGCAGATGATAGTATCTCGTGCGGATTGCTCCATCCAAAACAAATGGATGCGCATTGTTTTGGGCGCTCACTAACGCATTGTTTACGTCGTATACTAACACAATTTTGATTTTATTATATATTATTTAATTTAAGGTACTGTTAGTAATTTACATTGATTTTTAATTGAATTGTATTTAAGGTTTGCGTAATATGTACTAATTGATTTTAATTTAATTTAATTTAATGTATTGTATTGAATGGATTATAATTATCTCAAATAATAATAATATTAATTTATAAAAGCCTAGTAAGAAATATGTTGGAATACTGTGCGATAATCTGGTCACCGTGTTACGCAGTACACATAATACATAATTGAGAGTGTACAAAGAAAATGTGTTAAGTGTGTCTGGTATTGGTGCTGCTTCTCTAGAACGCTACAAAGCTATTCGGAACACCTTGTTAAATTCAATTTGGAACCTTTGCATTCTCGTCGCAAACAGCAAGACTTAATAAACCTGCGTGAGATCCTGGTCTGTTCAGCTCTGCTGTCCCTCATAAACATCAATACCAGGTATAACACCCGAATACCTACCGAAAATGTTTGCACTTCTGCTATCTAATTGCAATACATTTTCGTAAATGATTACGACTAATCCGTTTCATTTTAACAGACCAACAACATTCATTACGTTATTTACGTTGTTAAGCAGATTTTTTTTCGAACTTATGAAGCATTGCATTAGCAATCTGTTTCAAAACGATTCAGATTCTGATTGATCGTGTATTACGCAATTAGGGTACAGCCATGCTATTCTGTAAACATCTCACCGTGAAAACTTGGGTGAAGTGAGCTGTCAATAGTATCAATCCCTGTGGAATGACAGCTCACTCCACGCTTACTTCACCTAAGTTTTCACGGTGAGATGGTTACAGAATAGCACTGCTGGTCTTTAAAAATAACACTCCTCATATTATCGTTAGAATGTGTGATTTTACAATGAAATTTCAAAAAACAATAACAGTATTTACATCTTCGATTTTCGTGCCGCTGCGTTCAAAATACATGAACCTATGTAGGTACTTTCTTTTGATGTGTAACATTTTTCCTCCCGCTGTCCTGCAATCTGTTGGAGTGATTTCGTGAAAAAGGACGGAAGTGTGTATCCGGGGAAGCGCGCGCTATTTGATTTGACCAATGAGCGCGCGCGGTACCTGAGTTGGCAAGTAGTAGAAACGACCTTGACGAGGCCCCGCCCCTTTTCAGACCATTTGCTTTTAAACCCCGATTTCTCGCTATTTTACTATGAACCCCATATAAAACTGATAGCTGTAACTGTTTCGTAATCTGTATAATATTTCCTATTGGTTCTTCTAAGACTTCTATGAATTTGGTTTACAATAAAACGAGTATGTTTACACTAAAATCAAGTTTTGTTATTTTCACCCATTTGTTCAACGGTTTTTAAATACTTTTAAATCTCATGTGTAGGTCCCATATTTCAGTTATCAAGTGTATTGTACGAACAAGCCTTACAGTAGTCACATATTATTATGATGTACATTTATTTATTCATTCATTACATTCATACATCAATACTTTTGTTTTTAAGTTTGTTCATTATGTATATTAATTAGGATTTTAAACTGTCATGGTTAGTTTCACTACTAAAGTTATTTAAAACGGATATTTACCACGTTTCTTGTCTTTAAAAACATAGTAAATAACGGTTTAAATAACTTTAGTCGTAAATTAATTGTTGTAAAAAAGTGAGTACTCGCGAGGGCTACTGTTCGCAGAACTACTAGTTATTATTGCTGTCTCTAGTCATGTTGTTAGATTACGCTTTGGGTGATAATTAGGTCGAAACCCATATTGATAGATTGATCCTAGTGATATACTATAGTTGTCACCTGTTGTAGTTCCTCTTGTGAAATAAATAAATAAATACTCCATTATTTTTGGTTTATTTCGTTTCGCGACTTTTCGTGTTTTTAATTATAACTTAATACATAAAAAGCCCTGGAGTTTTTAATGAACAAAGCATGTAGTATTTTTTTAACACATTCGAATGTTTTATTCAAACTACATAAATACCTAACTATTGAAAACTGAGGTCTAACATACATTTGAGTGATATTCAATAACTCTCACGTTTTAGAAAAATGGTCCCTTTCCTCAAACCTCTCTAAAATTGTAAAAATCTTGCGCCTCCATAAAAAATGTACAACATCTCGTAATCCGCGGCGCCATCTTAGCTTATGTACACAATTTGTTCGCTCATTTACTTGAGCAGTATTAAATGGACATCATAAACTGCTGGGAAGCTGTTGTTTGTCCTTGACTTCATAAATAAACCCTGAAACGGTCTGTCAGATTTGAGTTTTGGTAATCTAAAGGTGGTGTGACGTCATCGTAACAAAAGTTTTGAAAGATACTGGTTTATATTGAGTGGAGAGATTGTAAGATGGTGCGCTGACTAAGGAAAGAAAAGCTTATTTAACAATATCATAACAAGTGTATCAATATGCATAAACTGTGGTCTTAAAATAGCAAAAGCTAACATGATACTCGAATTTGGAGATGCATTATCTATTCAAGACTTGTGTTCAGCCCCGAGTAGACAGTGATCCTATTTCGTTCGTACATTATTCCAAATCCGCAGCTTTTCCCACAATATGAAAAAACATTCAGCGCCGTTTGGGATCAGGCTGTCAGTGCGCCACGCGTGCTCCTACCGAAACCGTCCGCCTTACCTCCCGAACTTCGACAAGGTTGTAAACTTGTGAAATGTGTTCCGCGTTAAAACCTTGTCGAAGATTGTAAGCCGCGATATGATTGAACGGGAGGTAGTTTGTTTGAAAACAGCTGAGCGGAACTTTGTCGTGTAATCCGGCTGCGATTAGGATTCAGTTTTACGAGTGTTTGACGTCTTTATGAGTTAAGTGTTGAGAGGAGGTCGGAGTTTGTACGAGAAAGACGTACGTACGTACGTCATGCGATACCATTTACAACTGCTACCTACTAAAAGGATTATTATTAGACAACTACTTTTAAGTAACTATAAATGATATAAGCATTTAGCCGCCCAGGACAGTTGCAAGTGGCATGTAAGTGACCAACTATAATTGAGTCCAGCCAGCCGCCGGCTGCGGTCGCCGTCACAGAGCTCGGAACATGCCGAACGGCAACAGATTAACTTCTTAATGAGTTGTTTTTCAACTGTGTTACAATGCAATGGCGGTATAAAATTATCAACTCTAAATTAAAACAGTCCAGAGGTACTTATTCAGTCTGCATAAAATGTTGTCACCGAATCGTCATTATAGAATGTAGCAGAAAGCAGCTTGTCACTGGTCCCCCGGAAATACTTCGAAACATCAACGAACCATCGAAACATATCCCCGATGTGTCCTTTGTCAGTTAAAAAGAACATTATGGTATTTTGGATCAGCGCCCAACTATGTTAGGTTCGGTTTCCAGTCTAACCGGATGCAGCTGAATAGCAGTATTTTACATGGAGCGACTGCTGATCTAACTAGGTTGTGAACCTAGTTAATGGGTAACACGATGAAATATGTCCCAATCGGAACAGCTATTGGTACCAACGTCATCGCTTGACGCAGAAAGTAAAATTTATCCAATAAGAGAATTCTGATATATTCATGTAGAAACAGGGCCCAGCCATGCGATTCTGAAAACATCTCACCGTGAAAACTTGGGTGAAGTGAGCTGTCAATAGTGTCAATCCCTGTGGAATGACAGCTCACTTCACCTAAGTTTTCACGGTGAGATGGTTACAGAATAGCACTGCTGGTCTTTAAAAATAACACTCCTCATATTATCGTTAGAATGTGTGATTTTACAATGAAATTTCAAAAAACAATAACAGTATTTACATCTTCGATTTTCGTGCCGCTGCGTTCAAAATACATGAACCTATGTAGGTACTTTCTTTTTGATGTGTAACATTTTTCCTCCCGCTGTCCTGCACGGCAATAGCACGGCAGGGCCCTGTTTAATAAACGTTACAATCCTACAATTTTGTAAAAAAAGTCACATATTTGTTAAGTTTTACTACATGTGCTGTTTAATAAACCTTACATATATATAAGAAAGTTACAAGTAAATAACTTACAATTATCACAGTTGTAAATGCTGTTTAATAAACATTTACATATGTGGGAAACGCCTGTAGATTTCGATGACAATATTGTATTTCCAACTTTGTAGTTATAAGTTACAATTTACATAAAATGTAAGTTTAAAAATTTGCCCGGTCGGTGTAAGGGCTACATTTCTCTTAATATTGTGTTCAAGTAAATGCCCTGTTTTTGTTATCAAATATTCGACGGTAGTCTTGCTTACCCGAAATTTTTCGTTGATCGTAAAATTTGTCACGTTAAAAGTAAAATGTATCCTTTTACGAAAAATTTGCTGTTGCCGTTCAATCACATATACATCATTACTTTCACTATTCGTTGTTAGAACCATTTTTTGCATATAATATTTTAATTTCTTTAGTTGAAGCACAAAATTGTAAAGTTTTGACACACCATGAGACCACCTGTCAGAATTATACTACAATTTACAAAATATGTAAGCTTGTAGCTACAATTATTTGTTCAATAAAATAGTTTTCCCTACAAATATGTAAACTTACACTTGTAAAGTGAAAATGTTTATTAAACAGAAATTATGTAAAATGTAGGTAAAATTTTAAAATTTTGTAAATATTAGGTCTTTACCTATGAAATTGCCGTTCTGCAGTACTGGCCATTTCAAATCAAAATAATTTTTGTTTGGCTAAGAATTCTAATTTCAAATTAATTTTATTTTAAAAACATGGATTTTTTTTTCCAAAAGTAGTCATTTGTTTATTGATTAGTGTTACATTTTCATCGCATTTCAATCTTTTTCGTCATCATGGATACTTTAAAAATTCGAGTAATTATGGAATATGAGTACCGTCGTGGCAGCAACGCGGCACAAGCGGCACGCAACATCAACGACGTTTACGGAGCTAACACTACAAACCTACGCACCACCTGTTATTGGTTTGCTCGCTTCTGTTCTGGAAATTTCGACCTGAAAAATGAACCTCGCGGTCGTCCGAAGACTGGTCGACAATGACGAATTAAAGGCGATTGTGGAAGCTGTTGATATACAATCTACGGCTGAATTAGCAGCAGCTTTCGACGTTAGCGTCAAAACAATATTGGTCCATTTGCGTCAAATTGGCAAGGTAAAAAAATTTGACAAATGGGTGCCCCACGAACTCAATGATCGCCAGCGCAAAGTACGCGTCGAGACGTGCCTTGCACTGCTCAACAGACACACAAATGAAGGAATTTTGAACCGCATTGTTACCCGCGATGAAAAATGGATTCTGTTAGATAACCGCAAGCGCTCAGCAAGTTGGTTGGATCCTGGTTCAGCACCTAAACAATGCCCTAAACGAAAACTTACCCCTAGAAAAGTGATGGTCACTGTTTGGTGGTCTAGCGCCGGTGTGATTCATCACAGCTTCTTAACAAACGGGGTGAGCATTACTGTGAAGAACTGAACACAATGATGGAGAAGCTGGCACATCTCCAACCAGCATTGGTCAATCGCTCGTCTCCGCTGCTACTGCACGACAACGCGCGACCTCATACTGCACAGCAGACGGTCTCCAAGTTGCAAGAACTGGGGTTGGAAGCTCTCCGTCATCCGCCCTACTCACCAGACCTTGCGCCTACAGACTACTACTTTTTCCAGAATTTGGATAACTTCTTGGCGGGAAAAAAATTCAATACCCGAGAGGCAGTACAAAATGCCTTTGAAGAATTTGTTGCCTCCCGTCTAGCTGATTTCTTTAAGAAGGGCATCAATAAACTGCCACTGCGTTGGCAAAGATGCATTGATTGCGTGGGTGATTACTTCGATTAATACAAATAAAAAATACATGAAAAAAAATCGTTTAAATTTTTTCATACAGAACGGTAATTTCATAGGTAAAGACCTATTACCTTGACCTATTACCTTACCTTATTTCCACCATGACAAAGGAGACAATTTTTTTTCTTTGGGGAATAGGCCCACTACGAATTGTGGCGTTTAGTAATGAAATGCATGTTGGTTTATTCCCTATAATCTCTAGATTACAGTGGTAATATTAGCAAAATTGTATGTAACCGGAATACTGTGAAATACGACAATCAAAACATGACTCATAATAACCTAAAATCTCACAAGGCTGATTGTCTAATGAGTGGATAGGTCTCATTGGTATTTTAGGTTAAAATAGTACACTGTTTAATAATAAATAGTATTTAACAAAGTCACGTCTGTACTACGTGACAGATTTTGATGTGATTTACACGATTTGATAGACTGTTTCATGAAAATGGATTAGATGTATTCATTTCGAAATAGCGCGGCTTTTGCCAGCCATTGACTTTAGATCTAAAATAATAAGGTGATGTGGTTTAGGCTGGTTGTGTAAGGAGAAAAAAAAACACATAGGTACGTCACAAGAAGTAGGTATTTATTACTGTTCATCATCATCATTTTCAAAGTCATCTCTTAAAAGCAATATTTCATCTAAAAAAGATGCAGGTGGCTCAACCTCACCTTGATGCCGCGCCCAAGATAAAAACCAAACTATACACATCACATGTGCACAGCAGCCGACAGTGCGTCTGCCCACTAAACAATTACAACAGTAACCAGCAAGAGCAGCCCTAGTGTAGTTATTGATGGGGTGGTATCAATTAATATATAAATATAATAAGTTTTCCTACTTGTGTGCCTTGATTGTATCCTACCTCGTAGAAGACAATTATTGGGATCAAAATCATGGACAGATTGTCGGTATACCTCAATTTTGAATTGTCCGGAGGCCCTGACATGCTCCCCATAGTACGAACGAGATTGTTTGATTTGATAAATTCCTAGAGAAAATAGTATTAGGTTTATTAATGCAGCAGCTATTATCAAGTATGAGGAGGGATGATGCTGTATTGAAAAATTCCTGACGGAACAATTGGACAGTACGGACAGTAACTGTCGTTGCACGTTCCGTTGAAATCTTACTGCGCAATTGATACAACAGCCTTGCGGATTATGCACTGTACCTACAGATGCCATTTTCATAAAATCTTTCCAATAAAAATACGAAAAGAACAGAAGAAACACTTTCATGCAAATATCTAGACAAAATCGGAAACAATCACAAAATATTTAAAATACTGTTGTGAGTTGTCTGTCAGTGTCAAACTGACAGACAGAAAACACAAAGGAGCACAGAGCATCTACAATGGGCTTATTAATTACGTTTCGTTCCAAGTTGATTTTTAAAGTACCTTACGTGATATTTGCGTTAACCGTTAATAACAGCAATAAAAACAAGTTCACTTTACCAATTAATTAACTCTTCAAACGCATATTACCGATATTACCGCCGCGCACCGTAGTAATTTTTTTTCTCACGTTAAACCTAAAAACACTCCTGAGCACGTATTTTATGCCGTAACACTTTTTTATTATTATTTCATTGTTCCGGTTAGATTTCTATATAATTTTTGGTCTGCTAATTATAATAAGATGATCACTTGTTTTATGTGTAATATGATTAATATACGTTACCGTTTAATAGTGGGCCCAAAAAAAATTGTCTCCTTTGTAACTTGTAATTTTTATTTTGTAAAATTGTAGGTTGTCATCTACAATTTGTAAGTTTAATTAAATAGGGCCCTGGTGGGGCAAAGTGGAATGAATCGAAACGCTGGTGTAATCTGAGACAAATCGCCAGTTGTTTTGCTCCTGTGTGCATCTGGGTCACTGATTTGAAGTTGACCATGCGAGATGTGCTGTGTTACATTTTGGTGAGTCAGTGCGGTTTGAATATGCGAGTTCAGAAGAGAATTTCAGTATTTCAATCTTCATGTATCTAGGAATAGTGGCTGCCAAATAAATGTTTTTGAACGTTAGTAGCTTTCTACAGTAAAATTATTTTCGTTATAAAATTCTACATAGTTATTTTATTTTAATACATTTTACTCAAAAATGCTTGTAATGTGGTGATTATTTTGACAATCTTCTTTTAGCAGGCGTCCTTTCCGCGCTACTTGAATAGACGCCAACAAAGTTTTAAGTATGGAATTTCATTGCTGGTGAGTTTTAGCTACCAGCAATTTCTTTTGAAAATTCATTACTGTCAAGTTTTGTTTCAAAAATAGTGAAGTACAAAAAGATTTTATTTACAATCTGACTGTATAGGCAGGCACAACAATCTTCAGTGTCTAATAAGAAAAATCCAAAGTGGGAAGGAACAAAATGCGGACCATTGATACTTTAAATAAATTAATCTTACTATATTATGCTGGTTTTATTTAAATTACTAGCATTGTTTGAGTAAACCACTATACATCCCTTGGTCCGCAATGACTGCGTTGCTGTCCACGCTATGATGGCCTCGAGCTTAGCTTAATACGCTCTCGGCCTTCAAACTTAGTCATCTCTGCAGCCTTTGCTGTCCGCGCTATGATGGCCTCGAGCTTAGCTTAATACGCTCTCGGCCTTCAAACTTAGTCATCTCTGCAGCCTTTGCTGTCCGCGCTATGAAGGCCTCGACCTTCGATCTTGGCCTTTATTCCAGCTTGTCCATCAAGGGGTGCAATGCTGACTGAGCTGAGTTGGCCTGGAGCTGCGCTTTCGGACATCATCAGCGCTGAGAGCAACGCAGTCATTACAGACCGCGGCAGTTATGTACTATAACTTAGCTTAGGATTTCATTATATACCTTTGTCATCCCTGACATCTTCGGGTTTTAATCCTTTGTAGTAGGATTCATCTTGACCATAAACAGTAAGAAATACAGTGCGCTTAAATTCAATGATTATTACAATCAGTGGGACTTTTATTCCTTCAACTTAGAAGTTTTCTTTTGCGGTACCTACGCGAGAAGCTTCTGTTTGTTCCCGCGGTGCGGTGGACCGCACTCACTGGCCAGTCGCCGGGGTCCGTCCGGACACGCCGGACTCCCGATAATGGACCTGATTTATTAAGTGACGAATGATATCGATGTGATTATTTCTTCACATTGTTTTCTTTGCTTTAAGTCAAAGTTAAATTATTTATTTCAAATAGTAAGGCACTTTTGAACGTCAAAAATTACAAAAAAATTCATTGTTTCTAGTCGCCCCTTCCAAAAGGTAGTTTTCGTATGGTGAAGAATGGGCAAGAAACTTCACAATTACTCTTTTAAAATGTTTTACAATATTTTGTATATTTAGGTACATTAGTTATATAATTATACGTCATCAAGCAATTCCTTGCTTAAAAGGTATCTCCAATAATAATATATCGTAATGCCATTTGAAATAGAAATGTGATCACGATGCACCTAAAAAAAAAATACTATACCACAATAGATTAAAAAAATAAACAAAAACCAGCCAAGTGTGAGTCGGACTCGCCGTCGGGTCTTGACAGACAGTCAGACGGACAACAAAGTGATCATATAAGGGTTCCGTTTTTTTCCTTTTGAGGTACGGAACCACCAAAAAAAAAAAAAACAAAATTCAAAATATTTTATTTCACATAAACCTACAAGGGCACTTATGAAACGTCAGAAGCTAGATGCACGGTTCCAATTGGTCGTTTCAGGAGAAGAGCCGGCAAGAAACTCCACGGTTACTCTTTTAAAAGTAAATTGTTTTTATAATGTTTCCAAATTACAGTGAAATGAAATGAAATGAAATTGTTTATTCTGTAAATAGGATATCGGAATCACTTTTACACGACATATAAAAAAATATTAAAAATAAGCTAGATGGGGTCGGTGTTTCCTATCTGACTACTCTGAGAAGAAAGGCCGAAACAAACTCAGAGGTCGTAGTCTCTTTTAAAGTCCAGACATAATCTTGGTCAAGTCATATGAGGACCATGTGGATTAGTGTCTGAAATGGTCTTTTGAGGAAAGAACCACACAGATTTGAGTGGACCTGTCCAGTCAGTGCAAGCATTTGTCAGTAATCGTGGAGCTCAACTCAAAAGTGAAGGAGCTCAACTCGACTAACAATACCAAAGAAAGGATATTTGGGTAGGCCGCATCAACTACTCAAACTGCCAGACCATCATTAAAACTAACTGAGACAGAAAAAATAAATGAAAGAGAATAAATAAAAATAAAATATCCACATAGTCCTCACATTCACAATAATTAAAATAATGTAATACTTTACAAAGTAATCGTGTGCAGTTTGAATATAATTTTCAACAATGTCAATATGTGTATAAAACTGGTTTATTGTGATGAATAATTAAAATGTCAAGTTTTATGGTTTTCACAAGGCTTAGTAGAGCGAGCAGCTCAATCCCAAGCTTTTTTATCTTCTAAATAATCTGAAATTTTATAGTACCGTTTTTTACAAAGTTTGGTTTTAATACAGTTTTTAAATCGTTTAATGGGTAAGTTTCGAATGTCAATGGGAAGTTTGTTGTAAAAGCGTGTACATTGACCCATGAACGAGTTGCCTACTCTGTGGAGACGTGTGCGATGTACAGCAAGGTTGTGTTTATTCCTGGTATTTAAACTATGAATATCGGACGTTTTCTTAAAATTTGATATATTTTTGTGTACATACAATAGGTTTTCAAAAATATATTGTGAGGCTACAGTCAGAATATTTATTTCTCTAAATTTCTCCCGAAGGGAATCTCTTGGACCGAGGTTGTAAATGGCTCGAACAGCCCTTTTCTGTAGAACAAACATAGTATTAATGTCCGCACAGGTTCCCCAGAGAAGAATTCCATAAGACATAAGACTATGGAAATAACTAAAATAAACAATTCTAGCTGTATCTACGTCAGTTATCTGTCTAATTTTTTTAACAGCATAGGCGGCAAAACTAAGCTTTCCCGACAGTTTTTCTATGTGTGGGCCCCATTGTAATTTACCGTCAATCGTTATTCCAAGAAAAACTGTTGACTCAACAGGGTTCAACTCTATTCCATTGACTTGAACATTGGTAGTTAGCTGCCTGACATTTGGCGTTGAAAATTTGATGAGTTTAGTCTTTTTTTCGTTCAGGAGAAGATTATTTACATTAAACCAATGCACAACTTTAGATAGTGCATCGTTGACTTGTTCAAAATTGACTAACTGACGTTTGATTTTAAAAATGAGGGAAGTGTCATCCGCGAATAATACGATCTTGTGATTATCCCTTATGTGGTAAGGTAAGTCATTTATATAAATTAGAAATAAGAAAGGACCTAGAATTGAACCCTGCGGAACGCCCATGGTGACCGCAGATCCTGCAGATCTCTTGCCATTAACATCGACCCTCTGAATTCTGTTATTCCGATAAGAAGTCAGAAGGTCAAGAGCCTTGTCCCTCATACCATAGTGGTACAGTTTCCTGATGAGAGTATCATGATGTACGCAATCGAAGGCCTTGGACAAGTCGCAGAAAATGCCAAGAGCATCTTGCGACTCCTCCCAGGCCTCGAATATGCTTTTCAGTAATTCCACGCCCGCGTCTGTAGTTGAACGACCCTTAGTAAAACCAAACTGTTTCAGATGGAGTAAATTATGTGCATTGAAATGTCCTAACATTTGTTTTAAAATTAATTTTTCAAAGATTTTGCTCAATGTAGGTAATATCGAAATAGGCCGAAAATTTCGGTATCGAATCGATGTCGGTATAGCTGCCGACATAACGGTATCGGGTCGGTGTCGTTATCTGTTATTAATGTGAAAACGCCCATTTGGTACACAGGGCATTTTAAGTAATCAGTTTAGTTCACTACTCCGTAGGTCCCATAAAATGTAAACTAATGGAAAAACATCGGACCTAAGAAAAACTAGTTCAGTTGATCAACTGAAAATATTTTATGCTGTGGCATGGATTTTCCGCGAAATGGTCGGCGCATCGTAAATAAATACGTCGCTCTGCGGAGGTAGCGTGTCTAAGGCCTACAGGACCGGAAAACCTAGCCTTAATATGAGTTTCAAATTGTCTTTCATTTAATTGTAATATATCACAAGGTATTTGTTGGAACATTTAACACAGTACCCCATAAAAGGTGTATATACTTTATATAATCTGAAAAATGGTTGATCTATTTTATCTATATTTCTAGTATTCAAATGATGTCTATCACTTATTTTATTAAAAATATGTAGATTTTTTCTTACATATTTTCGTAAATGAATAGGCAAGGTACCGTCATAATATTAATCTTTCTAATATGGCTCTGACAGCTCTCTTTTTCAAAATAAAGAGGGTTTCAATGTCAGCAGCCCGACCCCACAGTAAAATGCCATACGATATAATGCTGTGATGATCTAAGATAGACCAAACGCGCGGTTTCTACATCTGTTAACTGTCTTATCTTTCTAACAGCATAAGCGGCAGAGCTTAGCCGCCCCGCAAGAGATGACAAATGAGGTCCTATTGTAATTTCTCGTAGTCCCATTCTAATAAAATGTCATATTCGCTACTTCTAAGATTAAGTAATTTAAATCTAATGCATTTGGTTTATTATTTAGTACCAAATTATTTACCGTAAACCAATCTTGGACCTGAAGTATAGAGCTATTTACGTCGTCAAGATTTTGTGACCGTCGGTAGATTTTAAAGATCAATTATGTGTCATCTGCAAATAACACCATCTTCGGTTGATTTTGAAGTAATCTGATTGGATGGTGTTAGATACCGTTACAAGTATCTTTTGATGAACTTGTTTTTATAGACCATGAATAAGGCTAGAGAACAGTTTTATTATATAAGGTTATATACCAGTTTCAGTATTATGACCGGTTACGATCCAAAAATGGTATAGTTCAACTAATTGTCAATGGAGCACCAATCGTCGTCAACACCACTTGATATTCAGTGATGATTTAATTATGTGCTTACCTAATAGTAGGAACCAGGAGGATTGTGATTGAACTATAACTATTGAACCATAAGTGCGTGTTTCATGGTTTAGTTTACTCATCAATATTGATGTAGCTACAATTTAGTGTGTAATGTACATAAATCAAGAAATTGGATGAGGTCTCATAGGATCGTGTCAGACATAATATCGTCCGTAGTGTCAGAGTCTGGGCGCTGAATTAGGAAACAGGTAAACTTTATTGTTACTCAGTCATCGTTTTTATTGTCACAATGTTTATCCGAAGCTGTAAACTAAGTTGCAACAAATATCACAATATTTAATATTCCGTCCAAATCCCCGGCAGCTACAGCTCGGTTTACTGGAGCAAACACACAAAGCGAGTTTGCAGAATGTACTCCCTTCGTTTCGTCGTGCGGCTTCCCGTAAGCCTCTCATGGCTCGCCGTAACACCGGTGGCGCACGTGGCTTACAAGGAACCTCACCGGCTGCAGCCGTACAGCCGATGTGCATGCACTCTTACTTGTAGCGATGTGAGCTGTACGAGCACTGCGGGATGCGAAATTGGGTTATGTGAGGATTTTAGTGAACAGAAAAAATACTCGTAGCTCTAAATAAAACGGCAAAATTCTAAGTTGCTCGAAAATAAGTTTCTTCTATGCCCAGTTTCCAATATCCAAAATAAATTGTCCATGGCTTGTTTACAAACGCTTCGCTACATTGTGTTGAAAACGTCATTGTTTGTATTTTGTAAAGATTCGACCTCGTGTCGGGCATGGGTGGTATTGTAAGTCCGACGCTTTCTGACACAATGACCCAATTCCCTTGCTTCTACAATACTCACGAACTGATTCCTTTATTTGCTTTCTTTCTGGCTTCATAATGTAACCAATTTGCCGTTTATATCTATTTCGGCGAAATTCCTAGATAACTTTGTAAACGTCCCCAACTTGTCACCTCTTAGATATAAACAAATAGATTACTTCGACAAAGAAGCGAGGGGGTGGGTCGTTCGGGGTCAGGGGGGTGGACGTGCGGGAGGCTAATTTTATGCACGGAAACGGAACTCCTATTGACTGACAATAAGTTCACGATCGGGATTCAAGATAAGTGATGTTTAACGGACAATTTCGGTTCGGGTGCTCACGACGTCACGACCTACATACATCGATGTACCTCGCTGAAGATATTGTATGGGACAAGGAATCTTCCTTTGAGGACATTTATATGTTGATTGCTTCATATTTTAAGGTGACACTAATTATTTTTCTATTATTTGTATTTACAGCGGGGTTCAAAGCTTGCTCGGGCGTTTCTGTGGTAATTTCCGTATCATAGTATAATTTGCAGGTCAAACCCTTTGTTGTTTCAGCCGTCCGGATGTAAGGTCAATCTGTTACAAAAGCAAAATGTTCTCAGAAATCTACTAAGTCGAATAACAAAGGCGATACTGCTCTTAGTTATGTACCAATTGTTACTAACACTAATGGCTACGACGCGACGGCGTGATTGACATTGCCAGTTCTTCATAGTTATTTCCGTTTAACATTCGGACGTACAAAGTACAAACACGTTACGGTTTCGAGCCGAAACCTGTACTTGAGCCACAGAGGCTTGTACTCGAGCCACAGCGGCCTGTAGTCGGCATGTTTGTCTCAAACTCGCTCGCAAACAATTGGGAGCGTCAACAAAACATTTTTCATTAAAAGCTTACGGCCTGAGGAGTCGGCTGACATATTTCACTTCAAGCAGATCAGATATTTTGATGAAATATTATATTTCTCCAGTAAATATTTTTAGCTCTCTTGATGTAAACCGTTTTAGGTCGCAGACAAAGCATACTTGTTACAAGCCTTCACGTTTGTGTACGAGTATATTGAGTTAGTGTAAGCTTGGAAGTGTTTACTACTATTTCTTATGAGTTGTGTATTTTTGAATTTTGTTTCAGCTGAAGATGTTTTTGTCTTTTCCATCCCATCTAGAGAAAATATTTAGGTTTACTATGACCTCATGAGAGACTGCTACTGTAGCCGCAGGGAACATAGAAAACTGTAGTCATTAGCAAGCGTATTTGATCAGGAAAACTAACAGGTAACTAAACACGAATGGCTTTAAAATCCCTTGTAGCCGAATCTAATCCCTACAGCCAATTGTCGCGGGGTCAGCGAGAAGATTTCTTTGCAGTAACAAATGAAGTCCCGTGTGTTTCATTAGCCGGGATATACGTGACATATTGTCGTTTAGATCCAGTTTTAAACTATTCGTACAGAAATGCATCAGTTATTACTTTTTAAAATCTATTTTTACCTGACTAGGGCAAAGCCTTCGTTTTCATTTCCTTAATCATAACCCATCCGGTTATGATTTCAGCAATCTATGTACGTATGCTAGATGTATATATGTTTGTATTTACGTGTGTTCCACTGTAGCGCCCAAACTACAGAATCTATTTTGATGAATGAGGTATCAATAGATTCGTAATCATGGTGTGGGTGGTGGTGCGGTAGCGTCGGGGTGACTGGTCGTCTTGCTGATCATGGTTTTGTTATTGTTATTAGTAATTAACTGTTTATTTATTTTACCTCGATAGCCCTAGTTTATCATTTATAACTTCGAGTTACAGCTATATATATGTATCTATATCTATATGTAAGCGGGCACGCCCTTTATGCCTGGATACGTTTAGTTTTTATTTCTGCCTCAGTATAGTTCTCGATGATTTTGGTTGGTATATTGGCGTGTGCTAGCTGACATATGGCTAATAATTTAAACTATGTTTTGTGTTGCGTAATGTAATTTATTTTGCATACTATTATATAGAATCATATTTTTTCCTAATTGAACAGACAGCTGTGCCGCTGGGGAATTTTTTGCGCTACTTCTTCTTCCCAGCTTAAGCACTAGGAATTGGTGAAGTGTGAGCGTTTTGTGGGACTGTCTTATGTAATTTTGATGTTCGAAAAGTGCTGATTCTCAGCCTAGTTTGAATAAATGACTTTTGAATTTGAATTTGGTGACAAAGGCTATACATTTTTGAGATGGGGCAGCAAGGACAGCTGCCTTAACCGTTATAGCTACAGGAAAACGGTCAAAAAAATTACACCCAGCAAGAAAATGGGCAGTTTGTTTGGTTTGTTTGTTTTGGGCACAAAAAAAAAATATGCTAATCGATCCTGTTTCATATTTCATATAAGGATCAAAAACCTCTATTGGACTAACTGAGGTTTGAGTACTAGAAAAGTCAGAAATCACAAAAACCTTTTCCCATACATTTCGTTGGCAATGAGACTACAACTTAAATTTTTAGTGTTCCGTACCTCAAAAGTATAAACGGAACCCTTATAGGATCACTGGTGTGTCTGTCTGTCTGTCTGACTGTCCGTCTGTCACAGCCAATTTGCTCTAATGGACAGATTAGGTTGAAATTTGGTACACACGTATTTCACATGTATTTCTGTAACCCAAACACGGACGTGTAACGTAAATAAATGAATTTTGAATATGGGGTTTACTTTTGGGGGGCAAATAACAAAATAAAAAATAAAACTTTTTGCATACTTCAGTAGGATGCAAAAAGTGTCATTTCAAATGAAAGGAGTTATTGCGAGGATCTAAATATATTTTTTTAATCATTTTAATCTAAATAAAATTAATAATAATTTTAATCTTTTAAAGATATTTAAGAAAATTTATAAAAATTTACCAATAAGAAACGAATGAGCCTAAAATTAAAAAAAAACTACTGAGAATGGTTCTTTACTTATAGATTACAGAAAAACTTTTAAGAAGTCTATGGTCTTAAAGTAACGTAGTAAATCTCTCAATATTGTGCGTACAAACTTACATTTGTAGTTGGAATGTATGGGAGAACATGTTTTTCAACTACAATGGTAAATTTGTTCTTGGGATTAATTCATCCCAACTACGGAACCCCGGCCTCGGATCGATATACTGGCCGCTAGAAAAAAGACTGATCGAAAAACAAATAAAAAACAATAACTTCTACTTTAGGTACCTATGAAATTGCCGTTTTGTATGAAAAAATTTAAACGAATTTTTTTCATGTATTTTTTATTTGTATTAATCGAAGTAATCACCCATGCAATCAATGCATCTTTGCCAACGCAGTGGCAGTTTATTGATGCCCTTCTTAAAGAAATCTGCTGGACGGGAGGCAACAAATTCTTCAAAGGCATTTTGTACTGCCTCTCGGGTAATAAATTTTTTCCCGCCAAGAAGTTAACCAAATTCTGGAAAAAGTAGTAGTCTGTAGGCGCAAGGTCTGGTGAGTAGGGCGGATGACGGAGAACTTCCAACCCCAGTTCTTGCAACTTAGGAGACCGTCTGCTGTGCAGTATGAGGTCGCGCGTTGTCGTGCAGTAGCAGCGGAGACGAGCGATTGACCAATGCTGGTTGGAGATGTGCCAGCTTCTCCATCATTGTGTTTAGTTCTTCACAGTACACATCTGCAGTAATGCTCACCCCGTTTGTTAAGAAGCTGTGATGAATCACACCGGCGCTAGACCACCAAACAGTGACCATCACTTTTCTAGGGGTAAGTTTTTGTTTAGGGCATTGTTTAGGTGCTGAACCAGGGTCCAACCAACTTGCTGAGCGCTTGCGGTTATCAAACAGAATCCATTTTTCATTGCAGGTAACAATGCGGTTCAAAATTCCTTCATTTGTGTGTCTGTTGAGCAGTGCAAGGCACGTCTCGACGCGTGCTTTGCGCTGGCGATCATTGAGTTCGTGGGGCACCCATTTGTCAAGCTTTTTTACCTTGCCAATTTGACGCAAATGGACCAATATTGTTTTAACGCTAACGTCGAAAGCTGCTGCTAATTCAGCCGTAGATTGTGTATCATCAGCTTCCACAATCGCCTTTAATTCGTCATTGTGATTATTTAGATATAATGTTTTACCTTTTCTCGCCTGAAACACAGGATGTCCTAGTTTAGGCATGTAACACTTGTGAACTATTACATAGAATTACGAAAAATGTTTTTACTGTACCTACTACATTATTTTTTGAATAAACTTTATTATTATTATTTATTATTATTGTCGACCAAAGTCTTCGGACGACCGCGAGGTTCATTTTTCAGGTCGAAATTTCCAGAACGGAAGCGAGCAAACCAATAACAGGTGGTGCGTTGGTTTGTAGTGTTAGCTCCGTAAACGTCGTTGATGTTGCGTGCTGCTTGTGCCGCGTTGCTGCCACGACGGTACTCATATTCCATAATTACTCGAATTTTTAACGTATCCATGATGACGAAAAAGATTGAAATGCGATGAAAATGTAACACCAATCAATAAACAAATGACTACTTTTGGAAAAAAAAATCCATGTTTTTAAAATAAAATTAATTTGAAATTAGAATTCTTAGCCAAACAAAAATTATTTTGATTTGAAATGGCCAGTACTGCAGAACGGCAATTTCATAGGTAAAGACCTAATATTTCACCTTAAAAACTAAAAACTTATAAACTTTTAATTTGAACTTACCTATAAATTTTACTTTTATGCTCTAAGATATGAGGTGCTCAAAATGGTAGCCGTTTTGACGCAAACATAGTTTTACTCTGTTTAATACGCGAGTAGCAGCTGATAATGTGCTAAGATTCATTCCATAGAGAATCGTGGTAAGTGAATCTTTGAGTTCCTGAAAACTGTCGTATTTCTTTTTATCCGTTTGTGTCCGTGACATCACAGTGGGCCCTATCAGAATACCAGCGCTGCGGTATTTATTTTTTAAATATCGCCGCATTATGCTGAGATAGGAGCCTTTTTGGCCTCGCACAGGTCGTTATAATTCTTTATTTTTTGTTTTTATTTTGTAATTTTTTTTTTTTTTTTTGTTATTCCCCACTTACTGTTTGTATTTCCTGTGCGTGTCCCAAATAAAATATTTTTCTTTCTTTCTTTCTTTATAAAGTTAATTTCTTAAATAGACATAAAAAAATCAAGAGGCGTGAGATCGGGACTGCGAGGTGGCCACGGTATAGGACCATAAGTTGCTATCCACTGCCTTTAGAATTGCCGTTTCAAATTAGAACTGGTATGGCGGAGCGCCATCTTGTTGGAAATACACTTTCCGCGATTCCGACAGAGGGAATTCATCTAGCAGGTTTTCTAGATTCTACAAAACTATGTTATTATAAATGTCGAGTATAGGTTGCCTTGATAAAATTCCACCATTACCAATCGGTTTGACATTACACCAGCAATTAAAAGAGAATCGAACCAGGTTATGGCTTTTCCTATGTCTGAGAATATCTTTAGACCAATAATGATGGTTTCTCCGCAAGTACATGCCATTATTGGAGAAATTAGTTTCATCTGACCATAATGAAGTTGATAAAATTATTGTCCCTGCTGATTTTCCCCCTTAATGTTCTGCAAAATGTAAGTGCGAATGTTGTCTCCAGAATGCAATGCTTGAACTATTCGTCCCTCCCACTAACATTGGTATCCGTACTTCTTCCATGTCTTCAAAACAATGGAGTGCGAAACACCCACTTCGCTAGCGACATCTCTAGAAGAAATCTCTGGATACACTTCTATGAGTGATAAAATTGCAATCACCATATTTTCATCTAATGCACTTGAATGTCGCACAATTTTTTTGTTGAAAGAGCGACCATCTGCGATATTCTATTCAAGATTTGTAATAACCTTTCTCGTTAGCACTCGACGAGTCGGGTAATTGATCCTGTACCACTCCAAAGCATCTGAAGGGTTAAACAGAAAAGTATAAAATAAAAAAATAAGTTGAATAAAAAACTGTAACTCGACTACTGACAAATAAAAGTGATCTAATAATTACGAAACAAGCAAAAATTTCAGACAGAAAGTCATGTCAAGAAATTGGTACAAAAATGGTCAAGATGAAACCGTGGTATTATTGTCCGCATTTTCAATCGCATTATACTATATTGGAACATTGAGAGTTTTCCATTTGTACCTACATTTTGCAGATTTTTTATTTGAAGCGCCGCTTAACCCTTCCGTTCTGCGTACAATAAAAGACACAGCTCATTGTTAATTCGTACATGCCTCAACTGCTTGACGTCAGCCGTCAGCACCGTCAGTCAGGGCGCGTGACGCCTCATCATCATCATCACGTCAGCGTCACGTCACGGCACGTGACGGTGGCGTGGCGTCTATTTTGGTGCGCTCCACCTGAGCGTGATTTAGAGGCGCCGTAAAAGATACATTCGATGCCGCGCCTAGCGCCATTATTACGTGTTTTATGGCCCAGAGACGAACAGGATTTGTTTGTCTGTGTATCTGGTAAAGGATTGCTTTAGTTACTGGGAAAGGGTAACATATGTGATACGGACTTTATAAGATTAGATTCATAGACACAGACTATAAGGACTAATTCTCAATTTAGATAAATAGGCTGAAAAAGTCTCATTGAAACCAACAACATGCCAACGAGATGCTCTTGACGTCACTAAACTGCTTTGTGATGATTGACACTAACACCATAGCATTAAATTGTTTCACAATCTCATACTCACAAAACCACGTTAAATCAGATAAGAATGTAATGTTTACACATTTTTCTGTTACGTCATGATATATCTATTACTCAAATTGCGCGAATATTTTTAGAAAACACCATCACTCGTAGGTAAATGCCTGTGTAATATATCTCACCGACAACGTTATTAATAATTACACATTCTTCCTACTTTTCAGAACACGACGGTTTTCCTCATCTGGGGCGGCAGTCTCGACAGAGATAGCGATCGCTATACAAGCTAATTCGGTCCCAAAGTCCTAATGGCGACCCGCTGATTTTTTCATGCTTGTCAAACAACTTTGACCGTCAAAGTGACCGGTGACCAGTGCGACCGAATTCGGTCGTATAGCGATCGCTATCTATGTCGAGACTGCCGCCCCTGGACAGTTTCTGCAAATTGGCGCTCTGATTCATGGGCAGAGCACCCGATGCATCGCGTGTGAACAGGGCTCAACAGGAGCCGCCGGAAAAAGTGCTCTTTATTTAATTTAAAATAAATATTTACGCGACCAGTCAACCGCGGAGGCCCCAAAAGAAATTTATTGTCCGCGGAACTCTCGCAGACATTAATGTTGTTGTTCTACTGTTAAATTGGGATTGCTTCTTGATAGTTTGAGTGTTGTGCTCGTGCGTGAGTGCACAGCTACGAAGACAGACGCGTCGTGCGTTTCTGTGCGCGCCTATTTATCGTAAATTTCACCGTGCACACTCTCACTTCATAACCACCGCCGATTCTAAACAGTGAAACTATTAAAGTTTCAAAATATTTTCAAGTAGTCCACACGTCAGTCAGTCGTCAATGGTGTGACAGTTCACAGTCAAAGTCAAACAATTTATTTCAATTAGGCACATTAGAGGCACTTTTGAACGTCAATTTTACACTAAATAGAATTGATTCTAGTCGCCCCTTCCAAAAGGTAGTTCTCGTATGGAGAAGAATGGACAAGAAACTCCACCGTTACTCTTTTAAAATGTTTTTACAATATTTTGTATACATTAATTATATAATTATATATGAAGACGATGCATCTAGAATAAGATTACTATACCACGATAGGTAAAAAGAATGAAAAATGAAGCAATGACAGATAAATTAATTAAGTGATAGATACATGGTGCTCACATACTTACAAACATCGCAAAATTATACGATATTCCTAACATTTTAACAAGTAATACTAATAAGTCAATGTGTGAGTTCAAGTAATCACAGAATGTAAAATCAGCGTTATAAAAATAAAATAAAATAACAATCTATATAATTAACTTAGCAACCAGTTTGATTTTGTCTAGACCCTAAATAATTGTCCTATGGAGCAGGACCAGCATGTTTCCAAGCATTCTTATCTTGGATATAATCTTCTAATTTGTAATATGCTTGTTCAACAAACGATGTCCATCACTACCGGATAGTTTATACATATTGGCAGGTTGACTCTACAGTAGTCTGTTAGATGTTACGATACTAAATATTGGGGACTGAAGTATTGTTCAATTTCATAAAGAGAAAGCTTCTATTTAAAAAGTTAACAAGGCCGCCATTACACTTGTAAGTTCTCACGTAAGTCGCTTACGTAATTAACTTACGATAAATTTGCAAATGTAAACTCTCTTGTAAGTAGCTTATCGTAATTTCTTCTGAAATCTTACGCAGTCATTACTTACCTACTTACATAAATTTCACGGAAGTAACTTACAAGTGTAATGGAGGCATTCCCGACCGCATAGGTATTCAAACTACAGCAAAACGAAAACAACAGTTTAACGAGTAGTAAGCCCTCAAAACGACTGAATTTGTTACAGCAAACAAATCCGGCGCGGTGAAGATGCACGACAGAGCCGTGTCGTCTGCACACAGCTCTACAAACCACGGTTAAGAAAACTGAATGTACGGCAGGTGGAGTTATTACAGTAGTAACATTACTAGAACTCAAGTTATGGCCTGTTAAATTGTTTTTTCAGGGAGGTCAGGATAGGATTTATGAGAATTCTTCAGTAGGAGTGGGCTCGTGTTGTTTCCTGTTCAATTGTAAATAGAATCGCGATGAGAATACCGTCTGTTTGTAGATATATAGCATGAAAATATTTCATTATTTCAGATCCAACTCCACATAGTAAATGACTAAAATATGAAAATAATACAATATAAATATTGCTTTTAAGTCTTGTGTGGATTTTCGACAACATTATTAATAGGTAATTTTGTCTAACTATTATTTAATTTCTTGGATTCTGTGCTTTCAAATCAATCAATCTGCCTAGCCTTTTCCCAACTATGTTGGGGTTGGCTTCCAATCTAACGGGATGCAGTACCAGTATTATACCAGTATTTTACATGAAGCGACTGCCTATCTGACCTCCACAACCCAGTAACTGGGTAATACGATACCCCTTGGTAAGACTGTTTGTCAGACTTTCCGGCTTCTGACGACCCGTAACGACTGTCAAAGATCCACGAATGACAGACGGAACGAACGGTTTAACGTGCTTTCCGAGGCACGGAGTAATCTCGGTATGTAACATCCATAATCCATCCACGGACCAACCCCAGCAAGCGTAGTTAAACTGATGATGGCTTACAAATGAAATGACAAAAATGTTTATTCAGATAGTATTTTTAAATTATATTTTTCTCTACAAAGAATGCAAAGTAAATGTACCTTTCTACCTTCATTAACTTCTATTTTATGACATATGTAATCGTTTTATTCTTCTGCATTTAACAGGTATCATACTCGTATTTAAGTAAGTAGTATAAACGTAAACGTATGACAGCTGTGACAGCGGCGCGGCGTCGCGGAACTGGCGCCCTCTGCGGAGGGTATCGTGGAGTTACAAGCACAACACATGCTGCCACCGCCACAATTAATTTGAACTTCTGGTGTGTGGGAACTGATCTTACAGGCTGATGCCATGCTAACAATAGAATTTAACGAAATCACGTGACATGGAGCAACTTAAACCGACGACGTTAAAATAGAGACAAGTTAGACTACTTCTTCTGACTCACTACATGGTTTGGCAAATTCACATTATAAAGCGTAGTCTTTATCGTCATACGGTAGTTTGATTTTTGCAGTTGTATTACCCATTGACGATATCCATAGCAAAACCAACAGCTTCATCCAATCAGGAAGTTGTAGTGGAACATGTACGGTGGGCCAGTTAGCTCTCATGGTGCTTTCAACGGTTTCGTTCGTACACTTCCCTAGTTCTAACTCGGAGACTACTGCACGTAGATGCAGCTGCAGGCCATTTAGTTGTTCAGAGAGGTAACGGAGATACATCCACATTTGGAAAATACCTTAAAAGTTCCTTGATTCATCAGAACACATCATCGAAATTGTGAAGAAAATTTAAAATATAGGTGCAGACTAACAAATAAATTTGAAGACTGTATGACTGTGTGACTGAATCTAAGAATAGTATATTATGCAATTTGTGAATAAAGGACGGATTTAAAGCGAGGGCCATAGATGAATCACGAACAAGTGAAGGATTCTAAAAACTGAATCACGACCGTAGGGAGTGATTCAAGTGTTAGAATCCTGAGCGACGCGAGTAATTCATGGCCCTCGATATAAATCCGTTTTATTCAAGAGTTGCATACTATACTTTATACCATGACTACGAGAAAAAGAAAGATTTAAGCGAAAAAAGACATTTAATGACGAAAAAAGGAAGGTTGAATTAATTAAAATGCACTTTAAAATTGGAACAATTACTAAAATTAAAAGTAATTTTCTTATTATTGTTATTAGGATGGTCAACTTGTGAAGCGATATTTATTTCCTGTACCGAGTATGTTTTCGCAAGGCATAGCATTGAGATGGAGGTCGCATTATTGGTGTGTTCTAAATTCAAACACCAAAATCGTGATTGAAAGTGCTTTTTATTCACTGTAAACAGTGAATAAAATATGCTTTTTAGAGGGGGAATGGTATAATAGTATATTATGCAATTAGTGAATAAAGGACGGATTTAAAGCGAGGGCCATAGATGAATCACGAGCAAGTGAAGGATTCTAACGACTGAATCACGACCGAAGGGAGTGATTCATGATGATTGAATCACGAGCGTAGCGAGTGATTCAAGAGTTAGAATCCTGAACGACGCGAGGGATTCATGGCCCTCGATATAAATCCGTTTTATTCATGAGTTGCATACTATACTTTATACCATGACTACGAGAAAAAGAAAGATTTAAGCGAAAATAGACATTTAATGAAGAAAAAAACCGGCCAAGTGCATGTCGGACCACGCACATTGAAGGGTTCCGTAGTTGGGATGGATTTATCCCAAGAACAAACTTAACATTGTAGTTGAAAAACATTTTCTTTCATACGGAGATCATGTTTATCAAACTGCAAATTTAAGTTGGTCGATTATTACTCGTTAACATATAAAGCCTACTTAGCTGTGATAGTTTTCCTTTTTGATTTCGTTATATATACTACTGCTGTGATTTTTTTCACAAATCCAAGTACAACCATTTAGCTGGCAGGGGGGGGGGCTCTTGACTCTGACAAAAAATTTCAGTTATAAGCTTAATATTTCGCAAACGAATCCCTAAATCCCAAAATGGTTTTACAAACTCACAATATTTTTGAACGACCTTTCCAACAATACCCCATACCACGGGGTAGATGAGAAAAAAAAATATCCCCACTTTAGGTGTAGGGGAGGTACCTTTAAAAAAAAAAAACTTGATTTTGTTTTACCACTTTGTCGGCGTGATTAATATGTATGCATATGCCAAATTACAGCTTTCTAGTACTTACCGTCTCCGAGCTAAGCCGCGGACAGACAGACGGACATGGCGAAACTATAAGGGTCCCTTTTTTACTACGGAACCCTAAAAAGGAAGGTTAAATTAATTAAAATGTACATTACAATTGAAACAATTACTAAAATTAAGAGTAATTTTCTTATTATTGTTATTAGGATGGTCAACTTATGAAGCGCTATATATTTCCTGTGTATCGAGTATTTTTTCGCAAGGAGGTTGTATAGCATTTAGCTGGAGGTCGAATATATTGGTGTGTTCTAAATTCAAACACCAAAATAGTGATTAAAAGAGCTTTTTATTCACTGTTTTCAGTGAATAAAATAAGCTTTTTAGAGGGGGAATGGTATAAATAATATTGAAGACTGCGAACCATAGTTTTATACATTCATTTATTAGCACAACATTCGAGCTTGTCTCCGGAGAAATATGGACGACTATGTAAAATGTATCCCAATAAATTATATCATTTTGCAATGTTCTCATCAAGGCCTTCAATTGGATACCTATGATGTAAAATGAAGATTTCGTTTTACACATTTGGATACGGCCATACTGCCGCCATTTTGCTGTTTTCAAAAAACCATATGCACCCAAATCTTTTCAAGCATTTAAAAGTTATGGTGGAACAAAGAAAGTTACATAATAAAACTCATTCAACTCCCTGAAAACATTAGGTACACTTCTTTTTGGGCATTCGTGTAAGTAGGCAGTTGACTGATGTAGCCACAGCTAGGTAAGTATACTTTGCTTATTTCCACAGTATTATATCTTATGGTGCTGGCAAAGATTCAATTCAATTTCAAATTAAAAAAGCTGGCGTAGATTCAATATTGATTTTACAAAAGAGGGTAATCCGCGCGATCTATGAAATGGGTCCGCGTGATGCCTTTAAAAACAAATTCAAAGAAAATGATATACTGAATCGTGCCTTCTCTTATCTAAGAGAAGTTCTAAGTACGTTCGTAAAAACTTAGAACTTTTCAAAATTTGAGGTGATTTCCATGTGTAACAAGAAATTATGATACCCAAATTTAGAATAACTAAAACTAGTAAGTCATTACTCTTTTAGGCAGTATCCGCTTTTATAGCAAGTTGCCAAAGTCGGTTACAGTACTTAGCGATGGAAAGTTTAAAACCCACATCAAACGTGTCCTTATCAAAAAATCATATTATAAGATTAAAGAAGTACTACGTTGAAGACAAGGAAGTTTTCAATCATTCCTTCTGCACATGTGGCTTGCCTGGTACCTCATTAATTGCCATAACTATGTAAATGTCTATAAAACTGCTCCCAAATTACGACGTTTATTTTATTTTTACATACTTCCTTGACATAATCTTTTCATTTTCTGACTTTTCATAAGATCTCATGTAGGTTTATGTGAAATAAAATATTTTGATTCGATTTGATTTGAGAACATGTGTTTTAGTATCTCCGCGTTTTCGAAGTTAAGACTCAATTATTGTTATAGGTACGTACCGACAGCGTGTAACGTGTATGCTGCTACACGGGATTTACTTGTGTTTACGTTAGCTCTGTTCATGGATATACGTTGATGGATTGTAAGTAACACGCTGATGAAAATATGCCTCGTAAGCAGCATCATTTTAAACATTTTATAGTTCATCGTTATTATTACAAATAAAAATTGTGCGAGAATTTGAAATGATGAACGTGATCCATTATGTTCGGAAAGCCGATGTTTCTAGTAAAACGATAGACTAAGAGAGAATATCAACGATGAAACATGGAGGAACATGGTGAAACGTGGGTGGCCATTCTTGTTCGCATTCATCAAGCTGGAATTCGGCGAACGGATATTGTTTTATTTTTATTTTTATTGCAGAATGGGCCTTCTTTTGACCTCGATCTCGCCTGATGGAAAGCGATGGATGGGGTCTATGACGGATCGAGCGTGCCCAGAAGATAGCTGTTCACTCTTGCTTTGAAGGCAGGATTAGGAGACAGTATGACTTCGTATGACGTGGAATACTATGGATACATATCGCACGCGATGTCAGTTGCTTCTCGCAGCATTACAAGGGTTAATTTTGTCGACAGAGCCTTTGTTAACCCTTAGGCTGCAACGCCAGGGAAGAGAATCTGCACGTGGCATAAGCTATGTCGTTATGAACGGGAATTTGATTTAGTCGCTGGAATGTAACTAAAAGGTTCGTGATGTTTACTGAGCTCACAGAAGATAGAGAAGCTTATAGCTTTTGTTTTGAATTGGAAATTGATTGACGGCGCAAGTTATGCACGAAGGTGGCAATGCAATAAACTCTCTTGGTCGGATTCTATCCTGTAGATTTGCGACATCGGGTTCATCAGTGATGAGATGAGATAGGGATCAGCTTGGCATCTTATCTCAATATGAATATAGTTAGCGCCTAAAGATTATTTCTGCGCGCGACCAAACTCGGAACTAACGCCGCCACCTTGTTTTTAGAATATATTTCAATTTAAACATGACACAGCGCACAGCGCCTGTCAATGTTAAGCTTCGTGCAGACCAGCGCGACGCGACACCCGTTATTGTTATACCGTCAAGATTGTTCGAGTCGCGGCGCGGCGTCGCGTCGCTCTGGTCTGTACGAGCTTTCATTCGAGCGGCAAAAGATCCTTGTAGCGCTGTAGGTGCGCCTGCGCGGGTGACTTACGTGTAGGTTGTCAAATCTGTTGGATGTGCAGAGCTCCTGCACGGGCGGGGGGCAGGTGCTGACGCAGTCGCCCCACCATCCCGGCGCGTCCTCCGCGTCGTCGTCCGCGCCGCCAGGCCCGCCGCCGCCATCTGTTTGACCTTCTGAGGACAACAGAATAACATAACATATCACAAAGTACACCCACATTTCGCCAGTTATGTTTAAGTCCCATGTAATAGGGGGCCAGCCCTCAACAACACTTTGCCCGATCTGGGAATCGAATCCAGGACCGCGTGCTTAGAGCTTGCGACCAATAGAATTTCAACAGAATAACATTAGACCAATAAACTTTAAAAAAAAACCGTCTTAAAAAAACAACCAATTTTAATTTCTTTTTTTAAGTAGTTTTATTTTTATTTTTCTTTCTTTAGTTGTGGTTTTTTGTTGTTGTGGTAAGTTGAAGTAAATGTAAGCCAATAAAAAAATTACTAATAGTTTCGGAGAAATGCGTGGACAAACATACATAAAAACATACACCTATAAAATTTTAACACGTAAAGTGGGGATGTTTTAATTTTCTCGTCTATCCTATGGTGTGGGGTGTCGTTGGATAAAGGCTCCTACAAACAGGCGCGACACGCGACGCGACTCAAAGACACCGCACGTCGCGCGCCGAGCGGTGTCTTTGAGTCGCGTCGCGTGTCGCGCCTGTTTGTAGAAGCCTTAAGTCGTTCGAAAATATTGTGGGTGTGTGAAAGCCATTCTTCAATTTAGGGATCCGTATGCGAAATATTAAGCCTTAAAAGGCAAATTTTTGTTAGAGTATAGTGTGCCCCCCTGCTAGCTAAATGGTTGTAGGTACTTGGATTTATGAAAAAATTCGCATTGCGCAGTATATATAACGAAGTTAAACGGAAATCTATCACAGCTTAGTAGGCTGTACCGGTTAACGAGTAATAATCGACCTACTTAAATAACATGTTCTCCCTTACATTCCGTATGGGAGAAGATGTTTTTTAACTAAAATGATAAATTTGTTCTTGGGATAAATTCATCCCAACTACGGAATCCTTCATTGTGCGTGGTCGAACACGCACTTGACCGGTTTTTTCATTTAAGTAGTCGGATAATTAATAAGAAACATTACTGAATGTTTTATTCATTTCAAACTCTGCAAAATCACATTACACTTCCCAGCAAATTCTTCATTATTGAAATATCAGAGTAAAACGTAATAAAAACATTAAACTATAACGTTCAATATCGTTCTTCGTAAAACAATCCTTAGATCTTTTCGACAGACTATGTATGCAAACAAAATAACGTTAATACAGCGTCGGTAACGAAACGATACGTTATTAATAATGATAGTGAGCGAATTCCTTTGTTTGTTACATTTAATACAAGTTAAACAAACGTTCGGCGCGCTCGTTATTATTATCTCACCCGCTGCGAGTGGGGGTGAGGGTGGTGAGAACTCGACCCACCTCTCGCAAAAAAGGGCGGTAATTTGTTGACAAAATCATTTCCTAAGTAATCGCTTTAGCGGGTTTTCCAACATGGCAGTAGGTGCCAATAATTGGCAATAGTGAAGCTATACCTATTTATTGTTGTTATCTTTAATCGGACGGCGTTGTAAGTTACGGCCACGGTAGTGAAAATAATCATATCAGTATAATATCCCACTTAAACAAAAACCCGACTACGGCTGTAGGTTACTAAAAAGCATATGACGGCAAGACGATAATTAAACAGAAATAAACTAACCCACAACTAACCAACTGCTTATCTGTAAAACACAAGACTTTACTTTCAAAGCTACTTTACACCTAACAAAACTCAGTCACACAAAATGTTCGACGAGACCCAAACATTTGGCGAACGATAATGACAGCGCGATCTAGCGGTGTAAAACGTTTTAAAGAAAACTTTTTTTTCAGAATTCTCTAGTTTTATAATGAGGAGTTGGTCCCAGGTGCTCCATCAATCCTTACCTAGTTGTTAAAGGGCCCATTCTACTAGTAGAAATCTATAAATTAGTTATTTACTGCAGATCGTCATAGGTGCAGATCCTCATCAGATCTGCACCAATTTTTTATGAAACCAATTTAAAGTTACTACCTTTTAAATAAAAAAGAGCCATCGGAATCGAATCTCATAAGGCGGAGATATCCAGTAGCTCCATTTTTGCCCCTTTTTGGAGGCAGTACTTACCGCTCCAATAAAAAAGCCCCGGCGACAAAAAAATAGTATATTATGTACTTAGTGAATAAAGGACGGATTTAAAGCGAGGGCCGTAGATGAATCACGAGCAAGTGAAGGATTCTAACGGCTGAATGTTTCATGACGATTGAAGAGTGAGTGAGTGAGTGAGTGAGTGGTGTGTGTGAGTGTTGTTGAGTGTTTGAATCCTAAGCGACGCGAGTAATTCATGGCCCTCGATAGAAATCCGATTTATTCAAAAGTTGCATACTATACTTTATACTATGACTTCGAGAAAAAGAAAGATTTAAGCGAAAATAGACATTTAATTAAGAAAAAAAAGAAGGTTAAATTAATTAAAATGCACATTAAAATTGGAACAATTACTAAAATTAAGAGTAATTTTCTTATTATTTCATTTATGTACATGTAATTTACATTTTTAAATATTTTTATAAAAACAAAAAAACAAAAACATTTAAAAAATAGTAGCCCACCGGTATCGGGAACAGGGTCCAAGCTACCGGTGGTCAGGGCTCCAGGGAGAGGAATCTCCTAACGATACAAGCAGAGTCCAGAAGTACCGCTTTTTGGATCAAGCCCTTGATCCAGCTGCCTAACGAGAGCCTCCTCAGGTGTTGGTCGAGGCTCTTGGCTATTATGCCATTGGCCGTTACGACTATCGGCACAATGACTGCTGTATCCACATCCCACATGTCGACAACCTCGCGAGCTAGGTCAAGATACTTAATCTGCTAATCTTTTTCAGCTTTCACGAGGTTCTCGTCATGAGGGACCGCTATATCAATAATCATTGTGCGACGCTCTAATCGATCTATCACCACTATGACTGGCTTATTGGCATCAATAGTCCTGTCAGTGATGATAGATCGATCCCAATACAACGCGATATTGTCATTTTCGAGAACTGGGTCGGGCACATACCTATAGTACGGTATTTCCGATTCCATAAGGCTGTAGTTCAGAGCAAGTTGCTGGTGGATAATCCTGGCTACAAGGTTGTGCCTATGCAAGTAGTCTCCGTTAGCCAGACGAGAACAGCCAGAAATAATGTGTCGGATAGATTCCCCCGGACGGTAGCATGCCCGACAGATGTCAACCGTGCCGTCCTTCACAATATATTTCCGGTAGTTGTTCGTCATCATAACTTCATCCATAATCGCAAAGACAAAACCTTCGGTTTCCCCAAAGAGATCACCGAATCGCAGCCAGGTTACGGACGCTAATAGGTCTACATCGGGCCCATGTAAGGCCCGGTAAAAGCGCCCGTGAAGCTCTTTGCTCTGCCATACCTCCCTGCGGTCATTAGTATCTAATTCTTATTATTATTTCCTTTATTTCATTTTTACACATATAATTTACATTTTTAAATATTTTTATAAAAACAAAGAGAAAACAAAAACATTTAAAAATATAATAAATAGTAGCCAACCGGTATCGGGTATTATTATTAGGATGGTCTATTTCCTGTGTATCGATTACGTTTTCGCAAGGAGGTTGTATAGCATTGAGATGGAGGTCGCATATTATATTGGTGTGTTCTAAATTCAAACACCAAAATAGTGATTAAAAGTGCTTTTTATTCGCTGAAAACAGTGAATAAAATAAGCTTTTACAGAGCGGGAATGGTATAAACTATAAAGTTGTAAAACTTGTATACCAAGTTTCGTCCAGATCGGTTGTAAAATACGACCTGTAGAGGAGTGCCAACAAACTGACACACGAAAGCAAATTTTGGCAGACTTGAAGCAGAGACGCTTCGCTCGCTCGGTCAATTATTGGACATATTTTCTTCTCGCCTGCTTTCAAGCCATTGACACTGTCAAAATGTCCAATGGAAGAGAATTGCAAAAATACAACAAAAATATTGTCAACCTAGAACGAAGAACGAATGATTTCCTAATGAGCTGGCGCCGCTGGCACACTGACACCGCTGGCGCACTGGCGCCGCTATTGCACTGGCGCCGCTGGCTCCACAGAAACATTCAAATCTGAGGTCCATTGGGAATGAGACGAAATAATTTTCTCGTGAGCCCTCACATTCACCTGCAAATTCGGGCAGACCAACAAAAGGTTCTAGAAGAGCTTAGATTCCACTCGATGAGCCCGGATCGTAGCGACTGACCGCGGATGCTGCAACTGTTTGCGCATATTAAATCAAAGCAAATATTTTAGTTCCGTAGACAAAAATCCTTTCCTTAATATCTTCTATCGATTTGTTGGAGACTTACTTCTCATCGTTTATCTTTCCTTACTTACAGCGTTTGTTCTAATTCACTATTTACTCGCAGTTGTAAAAGCTGTGTGGTAAAGCCACACACACAGCTTTGACTTGAGTGTGAAACGGTATATTTTTAACAAAAATCGAGCATCCACGCTGCGTCAACGTACATTTTTAGGATTCCGCACCTAAAAACAATAAAACGAAAGCCTTATAGGATCACTGCGTTGTCCGTCTGTCTGTTATTCTATCAAGACCCTTTTTCTCAGAAACGCGTGGAGGTATCAAAATACGTAGTTCTACGGTCTCTTTGTGCTCAAAAAGAAAATCAAGCTTCTAAGTCAACGCAATAAAAAAAACCGGCCATCTATGCGGCATATTTTGAAAACTTAGGTGAAGTGAGCTTAAAGTGAGCTGTCATTTCTAGGGATTGACACTATTGACAGCTCACTTCACCCAAGTTTTCACGGTGAGATTTTTACAGAATAGCAGCACAGCTGTACTTCCCGTTGATCTAGAATCATAAAATTTGACAAGAAGCAAGGTCGCACAAATAAAGGAAAAAGTCCGAGAATAATTAATTTGTAGTTTTATCACAATATTTTTTTGATTACAATAATACGTTTGCAGTTAGAGAATTGACCGTAACGTATATCGGTGTATGGGAGAACATGTTTTTCAACTACAATGTTAAGTTTCTTTTAGGGACAAATTTATCCCAACTACGGAACCTTTCATTGTGCGTGGTCCGACACGCACTTGGCCGGTATTTTTTTAAACAAAGGTTTTCTATCTCGTAATTATACTGAATGCAAATAGTGGAACAGCAGACATCAAAGTGAATCCGGGCGCGTGTCCTAGCCGTGCGGGGGCGGCCGGCGAGCGCGGCTGCGGGGCCACATCACGATGCTCGCTTATTTTATTTACATTCTGCCGCAACGCTCGGATATGGGACAGCACACACAAAGGCAACAAACATTCCTAACAAAAAATTAAGTCTTAAAGTATCTCTAACTGATAGTATTTTGCATAATGTTAGTTGAATACAGTTAGTGACGGAGCGACCGGCTAATAGATAAATAATCGGTTTTTGTTGCGCTAGTTGTGAGTTCATTGTTTTAGTATCACTGCCCGTGTGTGAAAAACGAGTATTGTTGCAGCCGTCAACTTACATTATGGACGCTCATTCACGCAAATGTGACTAAACATGTTAACATAGCCATAAACACAGTTTTTATTCCAATTGGCGCTTCAGTTACAGAATAAAGTGTATGAATCTGTCAAAGGAGTGGGAAAGGGAGCTGCCTCGATATAATTTGTCGAACATTAGACTACAATGGGACGAGATGGGAATAAACTCGGATCTGTTGAGTCGTAATGGGCAACAAAACGCGTCTGAAGATGCCGAGCCACGGCGCGGCGCTTTGATCTACAACTCTTGTCACCAACACGACATTATAAAGACGGGATCTGTGCGATTACAGTGATGCTGTTCAGTGTTCATTGATCTCGTGAAAAAGGTATTGTTAAGTGTTTCATCACGTTGTCCACGTAGGTTATTAAGTACAAAAGGTATATGATTATTATTCTTATGAAAAACATAAGGGTTTAAAAAATATAAGAACTACACACCTAGACTACTACCTGGACTCGTAAGTCGAGCCAGCGTGTATTTTTATGATATAGGCCTAAAACATTAAAATAATTATTAGTCAGAGAATAATAGATTACCCGTATACAACAAGTGAAAAAAAGGGAATTTAATTCGAGGGACTAAGTTGGATCCCAGCGAAGGATTCAAGAGTAGAAGAATCCCGAGCGTAGCGAGGGATTCTGGATTTGAATCCTGAGCGGAGCGAGGGATACAAGGACCGAGTTTTTTTTTTCACGAGTTGTGTTCTACTTTTTACCATTGACTGCGAGAAAGTAAATAGTAGTATTGTATTTATATTTATCTGTCGTAGTTGTAGAATTTATATGACTACCTCGTTGGTCTAGTGGTCGCAAGCGCTACTACTGAGGATGAGGTCCTGGGTTTGATTCCCAGGTCGGGCAAAGTATTATTGGGTTTTTCCAGCAGGAATATGTCAATAGCAGGCGGGCGTCTGGAATTGTGCGCGGTTGATGGCAATAGGCCCCTATTTCATGAGACTTAAAAACATAACTGGCGAAATGTGGGTGAACTAAAGGTACACCTCTGCCCGACCCTTCGGGGAAACAAGGCGTGATGTTATGTTATTTATATGTATCACATTTTTGGCGGTAACAAATTTTCGCCCATAATTGCTGCTTCAGAACGAAATGATTCCGATGATTAATATTAAAATTATAATTAAAAGAACCACGACAACACATTGAAAAGAACCTAACTAAAGATGGCGGCATATGTTTTTTTAAATTTAATTGTATGGCTTCTAAGGAATAGCTCCATCTAGTCAGCCAGTAGGTATTTTCAGTACGTAAATTTTTTTTTTTTACATGGTTTTTTAGTTCGTGCTTGTTCCAAATTCAAAATGTTTTTATTCACTTGTGAGTAATAGAGTTTTATCCTCTGTTATCAATGAATAAAATGCCCTTTTTTGAGTGGCACTGGTAAAAAAAGTTTTTATGCAGTTCTGAAGCTGACATACTGGCCACCATTTCGGTATCACCATTGTTCCAAAAATTTGAATTCATGAATATGAAAAAGAGAAGAAAATCCGAATTTTTCTTTTTGATTTTTCTGTCATTGCTTGTACAGTAATCTTATTCCAGGTGCATCGTCTTCAATGATTATAAAATATTGTAAAACATTTTAAAAGAGTAACGGTCTACGAATAGACTTTTATTATTCGCAGGTAACGCCGGAGTTTCTTGCCTATTCGTCTCAAACTCAAACTCACTTAAACTCAAACTCAATTCGTCTCCATACGAAAACACGAAAACTACCTTTTGGAAGGGGCATAATCAATTCTATGTTTTTGAATTTTGATGATCAAATTGTGTTCGTACACTGCAAGAGTTGTTCGAGAATACCTGCATGACGTAAGTATCGCAGTAATGGAATGACCAGCAAGAAGCCCTATGAATCCAATAGATCTTATGGGATGGGATGAGGTGAAAGGCGTGTTCGAATTGACCAACCAGCTCCAGAATCTTTGCAGGAGCTGAAAACTTGACGGAGACATCTTGGAAGCATGGGAGAACATTCCACAACACGTCGTTTTGGCATTAATTCATTCCATGCCGAACCGCATGACGGCCGTCGTAAATGCTCTTGGAGGTAACAGAATTAGTAAATAAACGTTGTCTCTATGTAAACCATTGTTTTCTTCATAAATTCCACGCTAATGTTGCCCTTGAAGAACGCAAGAAGATGACTTAACATAACATGACGCCTGTATTCGCCGACAGGTAAGGCAGAGATGTACACCCACACGACTTATTGCAACTATACAGTTTTTTTTATATTACGATTTTGGAACAATGACAAACGGAAATAATAGTGAGCGACTGGCATAAAAACCACATTTTTTTTCGTTATACCAGCAGTATTTAAAAACATAGAAGACCTTTAAAATATTATATGTAGGGTAGCTCAATTCAGCTGTCCAGTGTATTTGGGTAAGTGTAATTTTTTAAATTTTCTGGAAACATGATTCATTAAGAAATTGTCTAAGAACATATGCGGATATCTTTAGAATTAAGTAATAAGTAAAACACTAAAGTTGATAATAAATCGTTTTATTCCCTCACTCGCCTCCGGTAACAGTCGCAGGGAAGAGGGTTTATATAGACAAACGTCATAAAAGTAAGCCTCAGTTGAGTTTATTTGCGCTGCAGATAGAACAGAGATGACTCATTGAATTACACTTATTTTTTTATCGCTTTTTGTTTATTTCGGCTATTACAGAAACGCAAAAAGAAAAAGAATATTGCTTTAGCAGATCATTGTAGTAATTTATAGTATTTTTTTTATCTATTAATCTTTGGTCTAGGTTGTAATAACTATTTGTTTGTTTTATACCTATAATGTCGTAGAAAAATAAAGAACCATAGTACCGCAACAGAATTTTCGTAAATCACAACCATGTAAATGACTAAATGCCACACGCCTACTGGTAGGGAGCTGAGAGGGTTTTTGAGCAAGCATATGAAGTGGAGAAAAGATAATAGCTGAGTGTAGGTGCGGCATGACGAGAGAACAAAAATAATATAGCTCAAGAGTGTCAGATAGGAGCACCGTGGTCAGGAGTCCACACACAGATTTCGATTGTGATAGTTCGTTTTTAGGGTTCTGTATCCGAAGGGGGCCAAACGGAACCCTATACTAAGCCTCCACTGTTCGTCCGTCCGTCCGTCTGTCTCTCAGCGGGCTATATCTCATGAACCGTAATAGGTAGACAGTTGAAATTTTCACAGATTGTGTATTTCTATCGCCGCTATAACAACAAATAATAAAAATAAAATCAAGTTACAAATTTAAGGGGTTCCCCATACAGGAAACGTGTAAATTTTTTGCTTTACACCGGCCGATGGTTCCGTTAATAACGATCAAATTCTGGGAAGTAATAACACGGCAAAGTAAAGGAAACTTAACTTTAGTTATTGTGGTTTTCCATCTTTGCCAGCTTTATGAAACAATTAGTGGCACCTCTGTATATATCTCTTTGGATAGCTCATAAGATGAGGATATTTTTCAAATGATTTGTTTGCTTAGTGATCTAGTAACATTCTGAAATAATCAACTCTGTTCGTGGTGTACTCTGACGATGTTCTAAGCTACTTAACGTTTAATCATTACTTTCAAAAGTTTTAAATTTTCAAATAAAAGTATCAACTTTAAATTGAAATAGCAATCATAAAAGTGGCGCACTCACCCGGGCAACATCCGTTAGGAACAACTGGAAATAGTGCCGTAGTGCGGGTACAACTAATATTGAGAATTACATGCTTTACAGCAGTTCGTGTTTTTAAAAACAAGTTCGAGTCGGACTGGCACACGCAGGGTTCCGTACCATCGTACAATATTTAGCGAAAAGCGCCATTTTATTTTTATTATTTTTTGTTTTAGCGGCAATTGAAAGAATTTTTCAATTGTCTACGTATTACAGTTCAATGAGATACAGCCCGCTGGTACACAGACGGACAGCAGAGGCTTAGTAATAGGGTTCCGTTGGGCACCGTTCGAGTACGGAACCCTAAAAACCGGCCAAATCAGTGTCTGACCACGCACAATAGAGGGTTCCGTAGTTGGGATAAATTTATCCCAAGAACAAACATAACTTGGTAGTTGAAAAAATGTTCTCATATCCGTCATTTATGTGACGGTCAATTCTACAACTGCAAAATGTAAGTATGTAATAGCAATTTTTTTAATGTGTTAAATCTACAAATTAACGATTTTCGGACTTTTTCCTTTACTTGTGCTATGAGACCTTGTATCTTGCCAAATTTCATGATTATACATCAACGGGAAGTACGTATGTTCGGTTTTGATTTATTTTCGAGTCGCATACCTGGCTGTGTTTTTTTATTGCGTTGTCTTAGCAGCGTTTTGAGCTGCAAGGGACCGTAGTCCTACGGTATTTGATCATTTCTACTTTATACCTCCACGCCTTCCTGAGAAAGAGGGTCTAGAAAGACGGATGGAAAACGAGGTGATAATTAAAGGTTCCGTTTTTTCCTTTTGAGGTACAGAACCCCAAAAAATCCAAAAATAACTTAGTAAAACCGCTACAGCAACATATGCAATCAATCCCAGCCAGTCTACACTAGGTATAAAGATTAGACTGGACAGAAAATAATTTGGTCATACTGTTTCTCCCAGCTACCATCTTCCCATAAAGACCCCATTACTTCTGTTATAAAATAAAGGAGCAACGATTTCCTCAACCCTCCAATGCGGAGGTGGCAACATGGTTTCCAGGGGACAGGGGACAGGGGACAGGTCGTAACGTGTCAATCAACCCACCACTTTTACTGCGAGCCTCGAAATAAAATTAGGTAAACGAGCACTTCCGAGTTTTACTTGACTATAAAAAGAATTGACTTTGTCTTACTCTGATGACTAGCGCACGAAACGCGTCAAATGTTATTAGATGTTGTGCGTCAGTAGGCAAGGGTCGGCAGGGGCTCGCTTGCAAGCAACTAATCTTTCTAACTATCCTCACACTTCACCTGCACTCTTTACACGTATTAAGGCACGTGCAGACCCGCGCGACGCGACGGCGCGACACGACTCGAACAATACAATTTCTAAGAAAACTTCACGGTATAACAATAACCGGTGTCGCGTCGCGCTGTCGCGTCGCGCTGTCGCGTCGCGTTAGTCTGCACGAAGCTTTAAGCTTTGTGCAGACTAGCGCGACGCGACAACGGTTATTGTTATACCGTGAAGTTTTCTTAGAAATTGTATTGTTCGAGTCGCGTCGCGCTGGTCTGAATGAGCGTTCACACTGTACCAATTTTTGTTATTATTCAATTATTTATTTCTTGGTTAATTAATTTAAACATGTCTGTTCCTTTTCCCTTTATCAATAAATAATTAGTCTAGAGTTTGAAGTTCACCATTGTAATGTTATTTAGCTTTAAATTCGGTGTAAGAGCCTAGTGATCCGTCACACAGGGTATACTTGTATGGACGCCAGTCTCTCACAAAGGATCATTCAGGACTACTACGCTTTGAAATGGGCAACTAACTTCATCTTTCTGACTGACCGACCCCTTGACAATTCAAAAGTGCCTGTAATTGGTTTATTTGAAATAAATGCTTTGAGTTTGAGTTTGAGTTCATATTTTATGCATTTTTGTCAAAACGCTATAATTTTATAATTCAATTACTTAATACAAAAGATAATTCGATAAGTTAGTATCTAATTATCTCTACTAGAAACAATCTTCTAGAACCTGTTAAAATATAAAATATAGGTTCCTATAGCTTGTATGAATCGATTCTCTCAAACATTCCCGAATTTCACAAATCACCGTTTCGTCTTGAAAAGTTGTCAAGAAAATTCTGTTCGGTACCTACGTATCCTACAGCGGCACCTAAGATTCCTCCTATCTGTCTACTATCTGTGTACTTTTTCCTACAGCTATAACAATAAGAGCTTCTAAACTTGCTTTATTTACGACTTAACGCCGAGCGCACAATAGCGACTGTCAGTTGATGGACGATGGCGGGTCGTGCAGCCACAATTATTACTTATCTTAGCACTTTCTTAGCGCAGCCGAGAAATGCAGGGATCTTGTTAAGAGGTTGAGTAATATGCAAAACGAAGGGGCGAAAATATGCGTGTGATCAGTCAAGTGTACTTGGGGCTATGTGACAGTCAGGATACGGATGAGGGGTGTCCAGGAACTGTTGTGAATGCGTTGGCGGTTGGGGCTTCTTAGTACAGTTTTTAAATTTTGTTGTGCCTTGATTACTTATTTGCTTTTCACAGTAAAAATGGAAAAGGAATCATCGATACGACGAAGAGAGTAAAAAAAAGCGGCCAAGTGCGAGTTGGACACGCCCATGAAGGGTTCCGTAGCAGCAAGTAATATAATATAAAAGTTCGTGTAGTTCGTTGTAACTTTGATCGATGTTTACGATTTATGACGTATTAAATAAAAACGACTTACTAGATCTCGTTCAAACCAATTTTCGGTGGAAGTTTACATGGTAATGTACATCATATTTTTTTTTAGTTTTATCGTTCTCGTATTTTAGAAGTTACAGAGGGGGGGGGGCGACACATTTTACCACTTTGGCAGTGTCTCTCGCGCAAACTATTCAGTTTAGAAAAAAATGATATTAGAAATCTCAATATCATTTCTGAAGACCTATCCATACATACACCACAAGAAGGGGTCTGATGAAAAAAAAAATTGAGTTTCAGTTCTAAGTATGGGGAACCCCCAAAATTTTTTGTTTTTTTTTCTATGAAAAGTGTTTTTGTGTGAAAATCTTAAATGCACATAATACATCTACTTACCAAGTTTCAACAGCATAGTTCTTATAGTTTCGGAAAAAAGTGGCTGTGACATACGGACGGACAGACAGACAGACAGACATGACGAATCCATAAGGGTTCCGTTTTTTGCCATTTGGCTACGGAACCCTAAAAAGGTGGCGTTCAACGACAAGTAGACAATGAATTTCATCCAGCAATACTTATATAAATCACGCACAATGGTCCACTGTAGGACTAAGTGCGGAAACCAAACCCCACAACATAGAACATAGAACTTATATAAATGGTAATCGATCACAAAAGCAGTGGTACGTATTATCCCAAAATATCTATGTTCACCGGCCGCTTACCTACATCATGTTACCCACCTAGGGCCGCCAGACGCCATAGCACTGCTGTTCACGACACTTATCGCTCTAATACTCTAGTTAAATTCACTTACGAGTCATAATCCAAAGTTTGGCGATAAAGTCCGGTTCACACGATCTGACACACGACCTTGTTAAACACATTTGCCGCTCGTGAAAGCGCGACGTCGTAAATCTGCGATAACACACTCGCGCGACAGTTGCGTTCGCGACTTGCTTGCTGCGCTTTATGTTCAACGAAATACCTCTGTGCCACGTTGGACGACTTAAAGCTCGTACAGACCAGCGCGACGCGACGCCGCGCCGCGACACGAACAATACAATTTCTAAGAAAACTTGACGGTATAACAATAACCGGTGTCGCGTCGCTCTGTGGCGTCGCGCTGGTCTGCACGAAGCTTTAAGCTTCGTACAGACAAGCGCAGACAATGAGTCAGCGTGTTTGAGGTGTCATATTAATACGCGGCTACTGTCCCTATTTCATAAAACCGGAATACAACATTGAAGGTAGGTTTAAAGTTTAAATAATTCCTATTGCCAGCATACCATGTAAGTTTAGCATAAAGCAGCCAATTTGCACCAGCACATAACGTAACAGCTAATGCGTTTAATGGCTCTCGACTGCAGAGGTGAGGTCGAAAAGTCCCGCATAATGCGCGCTCCGGTCCCGCCGTGGTTTAGACACTAGTGTGACAAAGCGTTATATTTCGATACGAAAAGTACGACACAAACTTGAACGCCTTATAATGAGTTGAACATGTTTGTCACGTTAGTAAATATGTAGTTCCTTAGTCGTAAACGTGACGATGTAATTTACCGTGAAAATTTATTATAAAAATTAAAATAATATGTGTACATATATAAGCTGAAGTCTTTATTTTGAACATTTCTACTATATGACACGCTGTATTACTGCCACAGTTTTATCAGTGAGTGACTTGAAATAATTTTCAATAAAGGTGTCAACACGGGAAATTTTGTAAATGCAATACACTTAATGCTGTCTACGCTGAGACAGCGACGTGACATCACGGAGCAGTTTAATAAAGTAAAATTTTATTCTATTCCACCTTTATACAGTAAGAAATAAATGCAATAACAAAATAAAATACATTAGCATTCATCGTCATAAGGTCTCTAGTTGTCTACAACAATTCCTTTTTAACAGACAAGCAAACTGATTGTCGTTGGTACGATTAACTGTAAAAAACCATTATCACGGCGACGTGAATGGCCCAATGTGTAAGAAACGCTTCAAATAACCTGTTTTATAAAAAAAGTCGGTTATCCTGGGGCATAGCATGGACTCTCTAAGAACACATTCACTGCTAATAGTATGAATTGCAGCTTATTGCTGTTAGGCGGCTTAGGAGCGCGCCACCTCGCTCCCGCGACCCTCCCTCTCCTGCACCCATTCAAATTCATGGTTTAGTAAAATACACTAAGACTTCATAACTTGAGAAGGCTTTTCTAAAAGAGTTCAAGCTTCCAAGAACTGAGGATAATAAGTTAGAAACTTTAAATGCCATCCTACTATCACAATGTTATTATGTCTACCGGTACCTAACCAAATAAAAGTCAACTACAAGGAGAAAGGAAATAAAAACAATATAGATAATACTGAAGGAACCGTGGCGTCTTTCCATTCTATATAAGGCCAGAACGCAAGGGTCTGAAACTAATCAGTGCCAGTTCGTGTTCGTACTAATCGTGTAATCTAAATAATAATCTATTGCGTCAAATTTTTTACTGGTATCCAACTTGTTTGCGACGTAATGCACCTAGCGCTAAATAGCCTGTCTGGCTGCGAGCAACTTGGAAGTAGCGCTCGCTGGCCGCTGCCGCGGCACCGCTCGCTCGGCTCGCGCGCGGTTGACAAAGTTCTAATCTAACCTAACCCATTTCATATTCCGTTATCTGTTCCGCTATCTGTCTGTGCGTTCCATTTCACCCAGTTCACATATTTTAATTTTTTTAACTATTTAAGTTTAATACTCATTTCAAGCGTAAGTGATGCAGTATAGTTTGAAACCAGGAAGCGCGCGTCCACGATACAAACTATACACGAGCAGTACGCATAATTCGTGTACACATGGTAATCACAGATTTAAAAATTGCATTACAATGTATACGCGAGCAGTGTCCTATGGCTGCGTTCTGGCTTTGTATAGATTGGAAATACGCGGAACCGTGGCTAATTAATGTAACTAACAACCTCAAAATCAAGTATGACCATAATAAGTAAGAAAATTATCGTAATTAATAATCTCTTCAGTATAATGAAAGCTTTAGTGTTTTCATAGCTACAGAGCCGATCCCAAAATACGGCCAAATGGTTATCCCAAACAACTTAATAACCTTCATCAACATACAAGCATAAACAAGATATTAATTCGACAAGTTTCCCAAACACGCTCGCGACATAAGCTAACCACTAACCCTTCACACGTAGTGAACACAATTTCCCGCATGTCAATGAGCGGGACAGGTAGAGACAGCTTCGGCCTTGCTACTGAGTGTACCCACAGAAGTGACAGTAATAGAAGTGCATCAGCTGTAGCCACTGACGTGACACTTGACTACTTAATTACTGTTTGATTGTGACATTAACGTGACAATTTTGACTTATCTTACATTGGAGACTGCTTGAGACATGCATTGTCTCGTCCAGGCCAGCCGCAAGTTTGGTGTGCAACATTCATAAATACATGTTCAGGAAATAAGGCCACTGACGCATATGATTGACAGAAGTATTCAGTCCTGTTCCTGCATGCGATTTAAATGGCCATTTATCTTCAAAGGAGTTTCGATTTTGTTATCAAGCAATAAAACTAATCTGGCAAATTAAAAATAGAAGTTTAGAGTGGAATCAAAGAGTGAAACGATGTGAATTTGCAACAAGCCTTTGGTAAATAAACATTATGTGAAGTCGACTGAACCTCATGCTGAGTAATTTACGTTTTAATCCGTATAAATTATTCGAATAAAGACTTTTTCCATAATCTTGATATGTTTCACTTTGAAAACAGTTAACAAATTCGAAATTGAATCAAAGTTTCCAGCGTCTGATATAGATTTCAGTCTACAAAGTGTCATGTTTCGTTTTTATATTTTAAGTTCTTTCACGTTGTATCGTATGTGATCGAAGGGTAAGTAAGTAGTCTATTGTCACGCACTAACACGCTCCGTGCCTCTGAGACGGAATGGTTAAGGCTCAAAGCACTTGCGATACTTTTCGCATCGGCGACCGCTGATTTCGCGAATACATCAACTGGGAAAATTTGGTGTAGCGTTCAATCTCACGTTTCGGTGACTTCATCAAAGCTGCATGTGATGTCAGTAGCGTGTTAGTTTTAGATGCAACCTTGCAACTAGAAATTGTACTATCTTGCCAACTTAAAATTTTGACAACTTCTTTTTTGCGACTGTTTGCGTTTTCAGTTAATATTACTATCGAGTGTCCTTTGTGCCTAAATAGCTGGTGCTCGAGCGAAGGGGGGCGAAATTGAAACTCTCAAGTGCCCTGAACGAGTTAAGGATGTTTGTAGAGTGCCGAAGAGTTTTGGATGTGTTGATAGAGGCGAGTCAGTTTAATTTTATTTAAATTGTAGAAGACGGCGGTCGGGAGGGTGTCTATGGCGTGTTATTACATTGTACTAAATATATGTTTATATTGGTGAGGTACCTACTTGTGTGTATTTCGAGAAAGTCCTGCTTATTAGGATTGTATCCGATATCAACAGCCTCCCGCAGTCCACTGCTGCCTGCTGGACACAGGCAGAACTGAGACACATATTTCTGAGACTGTCCGTTCTTCAAACATTGTATGCGTTTATGTGAGAACTAACATAATCATACGCACTATTTGAGTAACAAAATGGACCATGTTGTCTGAAATATAAATAAATAATAATAATATTTGTAAATGTGCGTTGCAATGGCAGTGAACAATTAAGGCTTGTGCAGACCAGCGCGACGCGACAGTGCGACGCGACACCGGTTATTGTTATACCGTCAAGTTTTCTTACAAATTCTATTGTTCGAGTCGTGTCGCGGCGTCGCGTCGCGCTGGTCTGCACGAAGCTTTAATTAAACTTTATCACTTTGTTTGTTAACCGTTGGTATTATAGGCAGGTGCTTCAAATCTCTATAATTATGAATTTATTTAGATAGGAACAATAGTTTGTTGCGCCACTTCTTCTTCCCAGCTAAAGCACTAGGAAGTGGTGAAGGGTGAGCGTTTTGGAGCACTGTCTTATGTAATTTTGACGTTCGAAAAGTGCTGATACTCAGCCTAGTTTGAATAAATGACTTTTGAATTTTGTTTTTTTTTGAGTTGTTTTGACGTCAACTAATTAGTATTTAGTAATGAAATTAATATTTTACCATATTAATTATATTATATAATTTCTATTAATCCCTGAAATAAACAAACAACCCAGGGAGGGCGTTTTTTCACGACGTTAATAATTATAATTAAAGCATATAGCAATACACATTGAAAGCGTCATGTTATTAGGAAAACATACCACGAAGCCAATCACAGGATATTCTAAAGAAACACCTACGTAACGTCGCCACCCGCGCCAACACCGTGTTCAGGTGATGCGGTAACACACGTCACAATATCACAACGCCAGTGCTTTCACGACAAAAAACTGAGTAAAACAGCACTCTAAAGGTGGCTTTACACCTGCACCGGCGAGGTGAGGCGTGGATGAGATGGGCGAGAATTGAATTTGTATGGCAAAATTTCTATCCACGCCCTGCTCATCTTTGGTATAAAAGGTCTAGATGCGAGACGATGTGCGAGGCGAGAATTGAAATATTTGTTAGTACAATATTGAACTTTATTGCTGTAAGAATAGAGTATTTATTTAATTTACTTTGTAAAACGGATACACAAATCTCGCACTGGCCATCGAGAACCTGCACGGTCTCTCTCCATCAAGCGCTGACTCGCGATGTCTCGCGCTTGTACGCGCTGGCACGCGCCGGCGACGACCATCGTGAGACATCGCTGCATACTCGTACTATAAGTACTCTCCAGCTCCCAGTGCTACTTACATGTTTTCCTTAGTTTTATTTATTGTTATACAAAGCTAAATGGACGGCTCGCGCCGGCGCGGCCTAGCCATCGCGAGACGGCGCGGTGTAGCGATGGACATCTTTCGGTGTAAAAGGGAAAGCGTGATTTCAATTCTCGCCCATCCCATCCACGCCTCACCTCGCCGGTGTAAACCCACCTTAAGGCACCCTTTTTACCCGACTGCGCGACGCAAAGGAGGGGAATGTGTTTAGTATGTGTTATCGACGCGAATGGAAAAGGCTTCGTGACGTCGCGTCCGCCACCTGACGGCGCTCGCGGCGGGCCGCTCAGTAAAAGAGCGTTTGGAGGAGGGGCGTTTCACGAGTTGATCGGACTTGATCGCCCAGTCTGCGTGCAGCTCTCAACGAGTCCACAACAGAACTGCCTACAAGTATTCGCCTACAGTCTTTGAAAATGGGTATCAAGTATCAACGTGCATAAGTCCCAACTATTTTGTAATTCCTAAATCAGTTTGATTATGGCAGTTAAGTATGTAAAATACAGGAAAATGATTAAATGTGCTGAATATGATCTGATATGTTCTTCTCTATGTGTGTTCTTTATGTATTTTGGTAACATACATGTACCTATGTGCTTATATGAAATTAATTTTATTAATCTGTGTTATCCAACATTACACAGATTATATTATTAAGAACTTATTTTTATTTGGTTTCGGTAGGTACACTTACATCTTACATATTATTATAAATAGCGATAGGTATACAGCGACACAAGAATGGTGCTTAAAAAATGGGACGTAACATTTACTATGAAGGAAACCATCGTGTAGTCCTAATGAATTGAAATTTCCAACACGAAATGAGCGTGACTGTGAGAACTAATCTTTATCGTGAGAATTATTGACAAATGCTACGTTTGACAAGCCGCGCCTCGTTCGTGTAGTCTGGCGCTATCACACGGACGATTTGCCAGCGTGTCTCCAGCGAGGCAATTTGTGAACGTGCTCTTCACGGGTGCGAATTGCCGCGACAAAGCGACAGGCTATCCACTTAAAAAAAAAAAGTTGCTGTCGCTTGTCTCTCTCTCTCTTGTACATACACTCACGTCAATCGCTCTCGTTACGCAAACGCGGCGAACACGATGCAATCACGTGGCGTGCTCGCTACGCAGACGCGGAGAGCTCGTTAAATATAGGTACTCTTCGCTGGAAACACGCTCGCTAACCGCCAGTGTGATAACGCCCTTACGCGCCCGGGGGCACCAAGTTATGCGCGCTCACGCCCGTGTCGGCACAAGCACCGGCCTGGCTCGCACAGGCGCACACGTTCCGCGGTGTTATGGCGCATCATCGCCTCCGCCGTGTGTACTCTGCCAAGATATTGCCTCTTATAGCGCACATACTACCCGCAAGTGTTTGTTCTACAAAATATCGTTTTGGGTAAGGGCTGTTCACCATAATAGCCCCTTACTTTTAGATTTTTTCTATAGAATCATGCGCGTTATTTATAAGAACCGTCCCAGTTACGGATATTGTACCAAGGTACAATATACGTGAATCTCTGAGTGCAAGTTCACCTTAATTGAACTTACAAACAACAAATTGCATCGATAGACTGGAGTAGAAGATAGGTAGTGGCCATGAGCAAACAACTTCACATATCTGTGACCTCTCCACCGAGCTACTGATGCGTCTGCTAAGTTTTGAGAGGTAGGTGCTTTATAACGAGTCTATTAATAATTTTTGGGAATTTGAGCATTATGATGAACTACCTGCGCCTCGAGGTTTAACCCACATAAGTCTCGAACCCGTGGGAATATCGGGATAAAAAGTATACAATTAGGACAGGGGCAATTGTGTCAATGATATCTATTTTTAAAAGCAAAAGTATCCTATGTAAGAACATAGGCTACTTTAAATTTGTCACCATCTCCTTGACAAATTTTATCGAAATCCGTTCAGTGGTTTAGGCGTGAAAAGATAACAAGCAGTAAGACAGATAGACAGACAGAGTTACTTTCGAGTTTATAATATTATTATATAGTATAGTATATAGTATGGATTGTTAACAAAAGCATCAATTTGAATTTTCATAGCCCTAACTTAAGAAATGATAGGTTTCCCATACAAACTTTCATGGACTATATGTTATTAGGGTTATTTTTGAGCCAAAATTTACCTATATCCTGCCACGGAATGCAATCTATCTCCTTTTATCTCCTTGTCAAATTTCATCGAAACCCGTTCAGTAGTTTAGGCGTGAAAAGGTAACATACAGACAGACAGAGTTCGAATTATCGTTATTATTATGAGTTATTAGTTAGGATATTAGTACGTTATGATGTTAATGTTATGATATTAGTATAATATAAATATAAACATGCAAACAAGCATAGTGAATGCTTGTTTGCATGTTTGTGTGCACTTTCTGCAATATGATGGTTCTTCTGCATGCAGCACACATGAAGCATGCAAGCAAGCATGCAAGCGAGCATGCAAACCGCAGTAGGCATGGTTTCTGTCACGGCTCCGGCGGCGGCGGTGCGGGGCTCCGGCGCACAGTGAACTAAAATCGCGAAGTACAGACTTAAGGATTCTTATGTATATTTTTGAAATCTACATACTAATACAATTCTTTTTTGCGATGTGAAATTTTTCATAAACCCATTAAGTACTTACAAAATTAAAGGTAGTTTCAATATTGTAAGAAAAAAAAAAACAAATATTTTGATGCACGTATCGTCGTATTGTATTGCAAAATATAGTCAAATTAAACTTAGTTGCAAGTACGTGCAACGATATTCCACACCACTTCGGTGATGTCATTTGTTTGTGTTCAAAATACGGCCAAACCAGTTTTCTTATCAGTAGACACGCAGTCATTAGTGAGTCATTAGTGACGTACGGCTGTAAATTTGCAGGTAGGTGGAAACCGAGATTGGAGGAAACGTCAAACGATGACCTCTATTTACCTCTACTTTATTGACTTCTATTACTATTTGATTTTTGTGAACGTAAGGTTTACGAGGATTTTATTAAAATGTTTCGTGATTTAGTAAACAACATATATATGTATAGGAAATTGAAAGAAGCTGGTAATAGTAAAGATAATAGCTTTTATACAATGTCATTAAGTCAAAACTATCTGGTTTAAATGATGAAAATGATAAAACATTAAAGGGGTTCTGTGCAAAGTATTGTTATGATATTAATAGGAATTGGGAAGTCCTCATCGTGAGGAAAAATTATTTAAAAGTAAGTTCGGTGAGTGGTTAGAGTAGGAAATAGTATGCCCAAATTCTATATGAGGTTTTGTGGAAAAAGTCGACGAATCAGTTACCAGTACATCTACAACGATAGTAACTCTACCTCAAGTAAAAGTATCTTTTGGCACATCGACTACGGTAAGTCCTAGAAAACCTTTTACTGAATAGGTCCTAAACAAAAAAAAGAAACGTTCAGAACATATTGTAACAACTATGTCTTCAGACGAATTATCATAATGCACATGTTTCGCAATTAAAAGCAGATGGAAATTAAGGCATTGCTGAAATATTAGAGCACTTGTAAAAGATTGTCTTTTTGTAAAAAAAAGAAATCTGAATTTGCACCAAATGAAGCTTTATGCTTGTTTTTGTCTCTTAAATTATCGAAGTGGCAATATAATAAGCTAAGGAAAAGTATCAAACAAGTAACTAGTGTTAAGATATTTCCCTCCTACTACGCACTACAAAATGAAAAACTAAAATACTATCCACCTAAAACTGCTTACAGTAACAGATACAACAGCTAAAATCTTAGAGTATATAACACTGGAGAATAGGGTGTCCCGTCAATGTAGATGATGTAAAAATAATACAAAAATAAAGTTTAAAAGGTATTTTATTATTGAAATTAGTAAAACAAAGCATAAACAATAAAATAAACTAATATAGAGCTTCATCACACAGCATCAAAGACAAATACTTAGAATTTTAACTTATTTTTGTGTCCAAAATTTGGCATTTCTGCTCGAGATTGCAACCTGGTTTTAATAAAGCCATCTCTAGAAGTAGTAGTCAGTTACACTTTGTGAGACTTTCTGTTGCTTGCTGAGACACATCACACACATACAAGTTTTACACATTTTTTCACAGATTGTGTTTGACAAGGAAAGTCATAGTAAGAGGAAAAAGATTATTTAAATTTGAGAGTCTTGTCTTCGTCCATCAAAGTAAATGCTTTTTATAACAATACCTCCATTATCTTTTGAAGCTTCTGTTTGAGCTTTAGATACACCTCTGTGGCTCTTGTTTTTATCAATAATCAGAGTTAAATCTTCGGTAGAAACCAAGTCGATGTCAGCCAAAACCGCAGAAGCAACAGCAGCAGCAGATCGCGTCGATAAGCCGTATCTATCACAGACCTTAGCAACTGTTGGCAATGGCAATGTATTCCGATTCGTCGTTGAAGTCGCTGGTGACTCTGTCGAGTGCGTGTTTGTCGGGGATGCCTCTGTTATCAGATACGTTTCTGGGGAAGATTCATGCACCGAATCTTTATCAGAATTTGCTGAGGCACATACGGTTTCTTGACTAGAACACGACTTTTTGCTGCAATTTTTGACTCTTCAACTTGTCGACAACTTGTGTTTCGTTCTTATAACGGCGCTTATAACATTTTCCTGTTCTTCCTTTGATCCAACAAAAACCTTCTTTCATTGATGGGAACTTTTTCGGTGTTAAACACGAACAAGATCCAAATGAAGTGCATTTGCAAGCAGCAACGTCGAATAGCTTCTCAGGTGACTCCAAAAAACACTTCAGTTCGTTTTCAAAACTATCATTTCGTTTGCTTTGAGGGTATATTTTCAAATTAATGTACTTTTAGAAATAGAATTTCAGTAATTCAAAAACTCGCTCCTTAGTTACGATTGGAATCTAAGCTTTGGTCCAAATATCGTTGATTTTTTCATAAACAATCGCATATTATATCTAAATTGTATGGATCTTTTCCATTGTGCTTCAATTTCAAGTCGTTCTTGTCAAATAAAATACCTTTTAATAACGTCCCATATAATTGATAACTGCCGATCGTCACCGTTGATATGGTCCCAATAAAGCACTTGCAAGTAGTCCTACAAAATAAAAGTAACTTAACTTGTAATAAGTAATCTCAATAGTAAATTAGGTCAGGTTAAAAAAAAGATTTTGAATTTAAATAAAAACATGACTAAATATTACAAAAAAATGTTAACATAATTATGGAAGGTTATTCAGTTCTTTAAGTAAGTTCGACTGACGTATTTGACCGCTTTTTACAGAATTTAACAGCACACCTAGGCATTTTCACGGAGCTCCGCGCGCCTTACGAAGTGCGTTAGAATCGATTTGAATCGATTCGAGGTAGTTTTTATGAACGTACTAGAACATTTGTTCTTGTACTTTTACAGAGAGGTTGTGTTCGCAAGACTTCTCCAGGGTTATATACTCTAAGGCTAAAATAGAATTACCGGCTCCTTTGGCTATTACTGTAAAAAGACTAATTAAGTCAACAACAATTGATGATGCGTATAAGGAAATGACACTGATTAGTAAATGGGGTTTTGACGGGCTTCGAATCAAGCCAATAAAAGCAAAAAAATGCATTTAGAAAGAACAGAGGAGGGTAATTATGATGATTCTAGTGTTTTTATGAGTAGTTTGATACCTATCAAACTGATTTCTGATGATCGACTTGTTTGGGAAAATGATTCCCCTAACTCTGCTCATTGGTTTTGTCCACTCTTATTCAAATTTGTAAAAGAGAACAAATTTAGCATTTTACAAGTGCAAAATGCAATCGAGGCAGAGATTGATAATTTGGTAAAGACAGTAGTGATTGGAGAAATAAAAATCTCACTACACTAACCATGATAGATGGTAAAGCATGCAACAGTTATTCTTTGCGAAACATCGTCCCAAAGATGTGACTTATGTAAAGTTACTCCAAAGAAGATGAATGACTTGCCTAAGATATTGACGAAGAAAGTTGATACCGACATATATAGATATGGTCTATCGTCGTTACACATTTGGATATGATTCATGGAATGCATCCTTCATATAGCTTATAGATTAGATTTAAAGACATGGATTGTAAAAGGTGACAATAAGGCCAGCTTTTATTTTTTTGGCAGGTTATTGCAAAAGTTTTGCGCTAAACATCTTTCTGTGGTACAACTAGCTCCTTTAGGCAAATTATGAATGATTTAGTGGAATATTCATTTACTTATTAGCAAGAGCAAAACACACACACGGACCCAAAATACCAAGTCATTCAAAACCAACTTGTAATTAATTTCCAGTAGTTCAGCAACTCCTCGAAGGAGTTCTGTATTAAACTTGTTACAAAATTCTCTCTCGTTATATTGTAAGGTGAGTCGTTGTAAGGTCTGTGCGGACAGTCTGATAATTAAAGCGGCATGAGCGTGGCCCACCGGAGCCGGTGTCACCCGCCTACATTACAGAGATATGCTATTCAGTTTCTAGCCTTAGTAACGTGTCACGTAAGTAGTAAGTTAGTGCTTTCAAGTTCTAAATAATTATTATATATTTAGTGATAACGATTCTCCATTAATCCTGATTTATCCATCTCATCCCGGCATAGGTCAATATCACACATAGACATTACACACACATGACACAGCTAAGTAAATATCACCATAACAAAAGTTTATTTACGAGCTATGCTGACGATCGCTAATAGGGTCCGTAGTTAAAGAATATAAGGGGTACCTACTTTTTAATTTATTGCACCTGCCATGTTAGCATATCTCTTCAGAACCATAAGGTTAACAGAGAGAGAAATTCAAAGGCACACAGGAGGACTACATGCATGTGTAGGTACCAAATCAACTGTATAAAATTTAAATATATAAATAAGTGCAATGACACAACAATATTTTCATAACGGCTGGATATAGATAATGTTACAAAAGACCTGACTGACGCCTACAGCATACCTGAACATTCTCCACAAGTTTCATATTCAATAGAATTTTGAAGCAATTTATGAAAAGTTTACATGACAATTACAGCACTTACCAGCTCAACAAACGACAAAACAGTTTTAACAATTAAAAACTGCGATATAAAAGGCAAACGAAGAATAATATTTTCATGCTAAATATTAAAACTTTACACCGACTCCGGCATTAAATCATGCATAGTACTGAATCGAAACGCAATACGTTGCGAACATTTAAAAATTCATAATAGGTAATTGGTACTGCACGGTTTGTTTGTGTTACGATTTCGATATTTTTATCTTTTGATGCAGACGGATGATTGCAGTTTTACAAAAATAACTATCTCTGTATCACGCATGCCAAAATTGAAATGGTGAAGAATCATGTTCTGTACTGAATAGGGAAAACTTGTGAAATTACAGGCACTTATAATTTTTACAAAATTTTGCTATGAACAACAAGAGAGAATACTCTCTTGGCTGTAGCAGTTGCCACTCTTACATAGGATGTGTTTTACACTTTAATTAATTATAATTACTAATTTCTTCAATAAACAACGAGCCGAACTGTTCTAAGACACACTAACTCCTTTCCACCGTAATCTTGGATTACAACAGCCGACCCTCGGAATGGGGTGGTGCAAAGCACATCGCGATCCCGATGGGTCTAATTGATACCGGCACAACCGACGGCCCACCGGGAGTCGAACCTTGGACCGCCGGAACCAAGATCGGCTTAATTGAATCAGGACTTTGCGCCTTATTTAACACTTTGTTAAACCGTAGGGATGAGCCGGCGAGGAACGGTAAGCCTTTTATAATTATAGTGTCGGGACTATCACAGATGGCGTCTTTTCGGATTTTCTCTAGTGTTCGGTTGCGCTACTGTTAAGTGGTCAATTCCGGGTTTGGCACATAAATGTTTCCACAATTGAGTGTACTTCTACAGAGGAGAATACTGGCTGGAGAATATTATGTTTATCTTGCAATACAGATTAACTACCAATAATCATTCGTTTATTGACGGACATAGAGCCACAAGTTCCGATTACTATCCAATTTCCTGAAACTATCACCGTGCAATAATCTTGTATTTGCGATGTTATATTAGTTCTCGGCAAGATTCTATTCCCGTTCCAATTACCGCTTTTACCATGACGTTACCGCCCTGAGGTCGGGGTGGGAGTGGGAGGGGTGACCATAACCTCTAAAGGTAATATTCTCAATAATTACTAGTGGTAATCAAAATGTCAGCATTCCCGCACGTGGACATTTTGGATTAAATTTCGACACTATATTGGAAATTAAGATCAAATGGGATTTACCTATAGGGTGTGTCGTTTGTTGTTACACAATTTGAGAAGGGTCTTTGTCTAGGCGGTAGATTGGTAGGCTGCGGTCTCATAAACTAATAACAAGCACGTGGAGCGAATAGACGCGTGTATTAATACACAAAAAGTAAATTAAATTATTAAACATGAAACAGTTAAATCCTTTAAAATACATAAAAAAATTGTCAATACCTGTTGTACCACTCAACTGAAAGCCTCGTGCAGATTAGCGCGACGCGACGACGTGACGCGACTCGAACAATACAATTTTTAAGAAAACTTTACTGTATAACAACAACCAGTGTCGTGTCGCGCTGTCGCGTCGCGCTAGTCTGCACGTAGCTTGAATACTTTAATTGCAATACAAACAAAACAAAGCAAAACTGAAACTACAATGATAACGGAACTAAACCTCAAAAGATTGCTATTTAAAGTTTTCAATAAACCCCTGTGTTTAAACGCACACTGGGTACGAAACGATATCAAAATATCGCGCGACATGCACGTGGAATAAATTAGCTTACCTACTTTATTTGTTCAAAAGCGTTTGTTCAATAATGAGTTATGGTCCAGCGCATAATGAAACATGTCATGTACGAAACGCAACTCCAGTCAGTAATACCTACGAGGAGCAAACCACTAGAGATAATCAAGCTTAAGAGCGTTTATTCTGAAAGTGGGCAATGTCGCAAATAGATGTCAAATATTTCGCTGTTTTGATTAATTTGGCAATATTACTGTATGGAAATAAGAAATATGGCTAACTAGCGAACTAGAATATTGAATCCCTATTTCATATACTTAATAAGGTACACGATAAACAAAAAGCACATTTTTTCAATATATCACCATAAGGAACCAGAATGCAGATGTAAAGTAACGAAACACTTCTCAAGACGACGATTACGTGAAAAACAATTGTAACGACAGTTGTTGTTTAATAAAACACTAAAACGATGATTTAAAAAAAAAACTTTTTTAGTTTACAAAGGGTTGAATTGTCGCCTGTCAGGTTTATTAAATAGGTCCCAGGTTACCAAGCCAACACAAGATTGTTCTTGTGGAAGAGTCAGCGGCAAGTGGATACAATACAATGTTATAATATATTATGGATGTTCCTCTCTCAGGAGCCTTGACCACCGGTAGCTTGCACCGTGCTCCCGACACAGACGGACCACAATTTATTTTTATTTTTAAATGTTTTTTATATCTTTATTAAAAAATATTTAAAACTGTATTCGATATGGAAAAAAAAATGGCCAAGTGCGTGTCGGACCATATACAATGAAGGATTCCGTAGTTGGGATGAATTTATCCAAAGAACCACACATTCCAACTGCAAATGTAAGTTTGTACGCACAATATTGAGAGATTTACCATGTTATTTTAAGACCATAGACTTCTTATAGGTTTTTCTGTAATCTATAAGTATAGTACCATTCTCTGTATTTTTTTCAAAATTTTTGTCTCATTCGTTTCATATATGTGTAGTTTATTTTTTCATACTCGTAATAACCTAAAGGTTATTAACAAATACGTGTGTGTAAATAAACGATATAGCAGTAAACTGCTATTTACACTCACGTATTTACATGATTTAAAAAGTAACAGACTTAAAATATTAATATTATAAAAGATCAAACTGCGGGCGAATTTTCTGATGCCAAAGTTAAAGTCACTTTTGAACGACAAAGTTTACAAAAAATTGAATTGATTCTAGTCGCCCCTTCCAAAAGGTAGTTTTCGTATGGAGAAGAATGGGCAAGAAACTCCACCGTTACTCTTTTAAAAAGTGTTACAATATTTGTATGTGTAATTTCAACTAAATTGGTCTAGTAGATTCGGAGCAAATTGGCTGTGACAGACGGACAGAGAGTCAGACACCCAGCCAGCCAGCCAGACAGAGATACGAGTGATCCGATAAGGGTTACGTTTTTTCCTGTTTACGGAACCCTAAAAATTTAATAAAGGGAATAGTAATAAATAATATATTTTTAAATATTCTTTTTTTTTACGTTATGATGAAATAAAGCAAATAATAATAAATTAATTAACATTTATTTTTCTACCACCTCAAAAAAATCAAGATTTGATTAATCCTTTGTGAGACTGGTAGCTGCCCTAGGAAAACCTCTCACAGATTACCAGGCCCCCCACAAAAACAGTGTTTGTGTATTTTAAATTTAAATCTTTAAAAAAATATTAACAAATTATTTTAACCTGTGGAACAAATTAAACAACGATAAAGGAAGAAACAAGTTGGGTGCCAGTGAAGCCACGCCACGTGGTGCGGACTGGTAAAGGGTGGTGTGGCTTGGTATGTTGTGGTGGCGTGTGATACGGTGTAGTGTAGTGTAGTATGGTGTGGTGTGGTGTGGTGTGGTGTGGTGTGGTGTGGTGTGGTGTGGTGTGGTGTGGTGTGGTGTGGTGTGGTGTGGTGTGGTGTGGTGTGGTGTGGTGTGGTGTGGTGTGGTGTGGTGTGGTTAACTTCCTGCTTTCTGAGGAAGCGCCCATGAACATCCACAATCTAACCCACGTTAGTAATAATTAGCTGTTTTTGTATGAACTGTAAATTTAAATGTGGATATTTATTTTGTTACATAATTCGAAACATTCATAGAGTATTACGAATATTGCAAATAGATCTGAATCCTCAAATACATTGACTGAGCAAGTATATTGGTCTGTAGGTTCCTACAAACCAAATATTAAATTTCAAACCGAGAAATCAGTTCCATCTCTAGATCAATGTTCAAGCGCTTTCGTACGAATATACACGTGAGCAATTTCTATAATCAAAGTTGCCGACTTGCGAGATACTTGATGTGCCGTAGTGTGCGGTCGCCGGCCAGGTCGGGTCGTGTGTGGCGAAGCTTGAGATATCGCTAGATTCTAACTACAACCGCTACGTTTCACATCAGGATGGTACAAACCACACGCGACAAACATGTTGAATGTGCAATTTTGCGTTTCCGTTGTGATTTTATTTCTTTCCACAAATATTTACTTTGATTGACCAAAATATTGACTATGTATGAAATCAGAACTCTTTTTCATGGTATAAAATATTAATCAAATCGCGTTTATCGCATTAAGTCAGTTTCGATAAGAGCACCTACTATATTTTTAAGCCGTTGCATGACGATGGAGTCCGGGTTGATTTCAAAGCATCGCCTATACCTTGGACCACACTCTCTATTCCTGCTTCGATAAGAGTTTAGCGAATTCAATTATGTGATTTCGTTTGCTCTCGAGTTCGCCTTTGAAACTTCAGGAGGTACCGACTATGTTCTTAGTGGCAAGTCTTAATTAATGATGGCCGCGTGGTCTCTCGTGTCTCGAGAGTGTAAGTTTTGTTAGGCTTTAGGGGCAAAGACTGTATCAGCACCTACTTACTTAAACTTTAATAAGTTTGTTACTAGACTACAATTTGCTTGAGTGATTTCGTATTCGAAATTTTGCTTTATAGATGTAGTTTCTAAGTAGCTCTAAGAAGTTAAACCTTGTGGGAATGGGGATATGCAAACACTATATATATTATGATAACACTGTATTTTTATTGAATAAACAAATTCTCGTAATCGTCCTTTGCAAAACTGAGTAGAGTTGAACAAAATTATATGTATTTATTTATTTACAAAAACACTACCCTGACTGCAGGAATACGTACAAAAAGTGAACTAAGTTCCTAACAAAGCCACCTTGCGTTAACTGATCCAAGACCATTCGACCGATAACACTCCTGCGCAAGTTCCTCGGCTCCATAACTTTAATTTCACTTGTTCTTCTCCGCTCGGCGTTGTTCCTCTTGTTCTCAGTACTTACTAATAAGTGTTCGTAGTTATTTATCTTTGCTGTGTTATCTGGAACCTTTTCTATAGATATTTAATTATATAGATAGTAAAGCTATAAGAAGTTTTAAGTCTGTTTCAAGTATCAAAGAACAGTTAGAGGTATTTATGTCCGTGTAAGGTTACAAAATATTTTCCAACAATATTTTTGAAACAAGCAGATTTGGCAAAGAATTTCCAAGTAGACATATCAACCTGAGAGTGCTGAATTTTTAACTAAAAATCACATTTCAGAACTCAACCTAAAACTAATAAAACCACAACTTTTCTTCCACAACAAACTTTCATTGCATTTTCATTCGACTTGGAAGGGACTTTTTGTTTTCCGAGACACACCATCCAAACTCGTAAAGCAAAGATACTTCCCAAGTCCCAACCGACACTGATGAGCCCGTCGTGACGTCACTCGAGCGAGACGAAGATACACTTAAGACTGTTGTAAGTAAAGGATGGGTGTAGAAGGAAGCTTGGCTGTTGTGTTATGCATGCTGTAACCTGTTGCTTGCGGTGGCAAGTTTTGTGCCTCGTGTTATAGGAAGGCATCGACAAGTGGTCGCTTATGGCAATTAGACTGTAAGCTTGGAAGCTTCCACGTAAGCTAGGGGGGAAATTACTGTCTCAGTAAGTTAGAGATTCGAGATATAGTATGTAAGTAGACTATTTTTAAAACTGTTTTTTGTTTTGTTTTAATTTTGTCACTTTTAACCGACTTCCGAAAAGGAGGAAGTTATATGTTCATCGCGTATGTATGTTTTTTTTTTTTTTTTTTCTGGTTGTTGCCGATTTTTTTGTCAATTGTGGACCGATTTTGTATTTTTGTATGAAAGAGTATGCTCTCAAGTTGGTTCTATATAAATTGCTGGCGGGTCGAGTCGGTGTTTTTGGTTTAATTCCGAAATTCAAGCTATTTTTCACTTTGTAGTGTTTTTTTTTGGTTAGTCGGATGGTTTTTTTTTGCAAATAGTTTTTTTTTTTCTTTTTAGCTGTGGTACCTATCCCACACAAATTCGAATACTACTACCTGCTATGTAAATAACAGTGACAGGAAGTTATCATCATATCGTCCACATATACTAAGTGGGAAAAATACGTATTATTGAAGCTTACTCAAAAACTATCCAAGAAAAATTCATAAAATGTATATGGAACCAACTTGAGAGCATACCCTTTCATACAAAAAAATTGCATAAAGAGATCTAAATACGTAACAACATCCAATAACGTGACGTCTTCAATTTTAACGCTTTCACTAGTTGTGCCTCAGATGTTGCGCCTGCTACTGACTGCTACACAATAAAACAATACATCTCTTACCGCTACTGACTTTGAAGGGAAATTGTTGCTTGGGTTTACAAGTTAACTATACAGTCGCCGTCAGATTATATTGTACCAGATAAGGTGACCAAATACATCCGAACAATTTAAAATGTCAATAAGTTCCATACACTACAAATTACCATTAATATCTGAACATTCATTACTTCATTAATATCTGAGCAGATGCTTGTCAATAAATTCTATACTCACAACTTACCAAAAATATCTGAACACTTACAACGATACTTTAATCAAACTACCGCCAAAAAGTCCAGACCTCTATCCCATTGAAAACTTATGGGGTAAAATGGTGCCAGAGTGGGATGGGACTCAGTGTTGAACAAAGGAAGCATTAGGACCACATGCAAATAACGTTTGGGAATCTTTCAGAGGACGATATTTTTGTGAGAAGGTTGTTGGTTCCATGCGGAAACGGTTACAGGACGTATTCAATGCAGAAGGAGGTTACACCAAATACTAATATTTTATTTATGTTGTCACAAATATATGGAAGTGTATGGAACTTATTGACATTTTAATTTTTCAGAAGTATTTGGTCACCTTGTCTGCTACAATATATCTGACGGTGACTGTACGTTCTGTTCTGAGATAGTATTGAATCAAGAGAAACTAGAATTCGTCGATAAAACTGTTTTCCTAGGGATCACGCTAGACTCAAGGCTACAATGGGGTCCTCATTTAAACTCTCTCGCAAGACGGCTAAGTTCAGCAGCATATGCTGTCAGAAAAATCCGTCAATTTACTGATGTAGATACCGCGAGGCTGGTCTATTTTAGTTACTTTCATAGTATCATGTCTTACGGTATTTTACTGTGGGGACGGGCTGCAGACATCGAGTCTATTTTTATTCTGCAGAAAAGAGCGATTAGAGCCATGTATTATCTCCGCAGGCGTGACTCTCTAAGGGAACTGTTTAAGGATATTAACATCATGACGGTACCTTGTCAATATATCTATAATAATAATAATAATATTTTATTCAATAAATTGCAAGGTATTAAAATTAGTACAGTTTTGCTTAAATGTAAATTATATTCCTAAGACTTACGTGCCTGAACTAGGTAATCCTGTGTTTCAGGCGAGAAAAGCTAAAATAGACTTACAAAATAAATAAATAATCAACAGGCTGACAATAGATCACTAATTATATGTTGAGTAGATTAACTCTTAGTTTCTAAATTTGATAAATACTTAACATAGATGAAATTTGTACATAGTATATTCACTTTAACACTGTTAGTAAATTCTCTGTATCTTCGTATGACATACTTTGAAGAGCATCCTTGAGAATTCTCTTACAATTTTTGTAGTTCAGGGAGTAAATGTTTGCTTTCGAGTTTAGTCTATAATAGAGAAGAGGACCGAGGTACAGGTAAAATTTGGATACAAAAGCATGTTTTGTTGTATTTTGTGGACAAACTATATCTTTACGACTTTTGTTAGTAATTGCAGTGCTGTAGGGTAAAGCTGTGTGTTGTTTTAGTACTATACCCATTATAAATAGCTGTCGAACTGTTAATACTTCACAAGATTTGTACAGTAGGTTAGTAGGAAAAAGGAAAGGGCGGAAAGTAGACACTTTGAGAATCGCCCTTTGAGCTCTCTCGATGGTTAGAAACATTGTTTTACCCGCTCCACCCCATGTGGTAATACAGTAGGTTAATATTGATTGACATAGAGCAAAGTAAACTTGTCTAACTAGTTTTTGGTCAGCAATATAGCGTAACTTTTTAAAAACAAATATCAACTTGCGAATTCTATTATTTAAAGCTTGTATATGTTGCTTGAACGAAAGTGTTTTATCTATTATAACACCAAGGTATTTTGTTGTATTTGTCATTTTAATATTGGGACAAACACATTGGTTTACTGTAGGAATTGCGCAATCATGAGCATATAATGTCGAGGTAGTGCTAGTTGATGTTTGCTTGCGCATCGAAAACTTAATGTAATTTGTCTTATCAGCATTTAGTGTTAGTGAATTATGTTGAAGCCATTTATTAACAATATTGAACCCATGTTGCGCAAGCTCATAGACATTTTTTTCTGAGTCAGCTGAAAATAGAAGGGCAGTGTCGTCAGCATAAGAAACAATTTGGCCGTGATCTAGATTTAGGTTACAAAGATCGTTTATGTAGATCAAAAATAGTGTAGGCCCTAAAATACTTCCTTGGGGAACTCCGAAGGACGTGTTTTTTTTACTATCGCTGAAAACATTACCAATCTTTACACATTGAGTACGGTCTTCTAGATAGCTCTTAAATAGTTTCAGCTGGGTGCCTCTGATACCTATGGCTCCAAGCTTGTGCAACAGAGTAGGAATAGAAACCGAATCAAAAGCTTTGGCGAGGTCTAGGAAGATTCCTACTGTGTGGTTACCATTATCCAGCTCTTGTGCTAGATAGTCAGTCTATGAAAACATCATGTACGTAAGAAAAAACTTACATCTTTTTAGTAAAAGAGGTGATAGACATAATTATAGTACAAGAAATAGGGACCTATTAGTTCAACCAGGTTTTAGACTGGCTAAAGTGGACTCATCTTTCATGGGGTACTGTTTAAAATGTTACAATAAAATTCCTCCCCACATACTTCAACTGAATGAGACGAAATTCAAGTCTTGTATAAAACGCACACTATGCAGGCAGGCATATTATAAGTTGGGGGATTACATCACTGATAAAAATGCTTGGCTCAATGCTGGTCCTGCTCCACAACCACAACTAAGTGATTAACATCTGAAAATTCTGTTGGAGCTGCTGAAGATTTTAATACCATCTTTGCATTGTATAAAATCAATCTCCTTTGTATTATATAATTCCAGAGCACAGGTGTGAGTACTATGTACTAAAGAGCTACCATTTACCGGGTAATACTTATTTTATTGACTTGAATGTGCCCTGGCGGCTGTGAGTATGTCATGCTCACTCAGATGTCTCGCTGATGGTGGCGCGTGTGTTGGATCATTTAGCTCCCTTCAAAATGGTTGAGCTGAATGGTGCTGATCCATGCGTCATGTTCGTGAACGGGCGCCGTCAGTTGGGACTGGTCAACTCTTAGCGGCCATGGCTGATTTTTAATTTTTGAATTGTTCTTTGTTTTTATCTTTGTATTACGGACGCTTCTAACGTGCACGTCTTTCTACATTGTTCTCACATGTATAATTTCAACATGAATGATGTAACCAATACTTTGTAACAATTTATTTTATTTAAAAGAGTGTCCGAGGAGTTTCTTGCCCGTTCTTCTCCATAGGTACCTACTACGCTTTGGAATGGGCAACTAGCTTCATATTTTTGACTGACCGATTCCTTGACAATTCAAAAGTGCCTGTAATGGTTTAATTGAAATAAATGATTTGAGTTTGAGTTTGAGTTCCTTCAATGTTTAGAGAATGATTCTTAGTTATTGATACATTATTATAAATATATCACTTTGTAAAAGTTACCATCTCATGATGTTATTATTTAGTTGCCATATTGAATGTTTTATGAAACAATACACGTTAAATAATGTTTATTCTGTCAAATTGTTCTAACAAACATTTTTAAAAGTCAATTAAAATATTTGAAACCTAGGATTTTGGTTAAAGGCTTAGCTATAACGGCATTGTATAATGCTTTAGTAAGGAGCCAATTAGAATTTAATGCAGTTAACTGGGCTCCGCATGAAACTAAATATTATAGTCCCATGTTGGAGCGCGTACAAATTAAATTTATTAAATATAAAATATATGAGGGAATACGGCGTGTATCTATTTTATCCGTTGATGTATCAAATACTATTTATCTTAGCTATGGTCGGATATAATGAACTGAGGGTCAGGAGGCAACTCACACTTGTTACTTATGTATGTCTTTAAGATAATTAGAGGGAAGATACATAATGGGGATATATTGCGAGGGATGAAACTAGTCGTGCCAGACGGGTATGTACCTACTTACACTACTTACACACCTTAAACTTATCTACTTACACACTTACCTACCTATGTATCTACCCTACCCAAATTCCTACTTACCTAAATAACTACCTACCTACATACAATCCTACCTATATATCTACCTACCAATCCTACCTACATATCTATCTACCTATCCTACCTACACCTACCTAAAACCTTGTCCTGAGAATAACGAATACAAGATGGGGGATAACATCGCTGATAAAAATGCTTGGCTCAATGCTGGTCCTGCTCCACAATCACAACTAATTGATTAACATTTGAAAATACTGTTGGAGCTGCTGAAGATTGTAAGACCATCTTTGGATTGTATAAAATCAATCTCCTTTGTATTATATAATTGTAGAGCACAGGTGTGAGTTCTATGTACTAAAGAGCTACCATTTACCGGATAATACTTTTTTTTATTGACTTAAATGTGCCCTGGCGGCTGTGAGTATGTCATGCTCACTCAGATCTCTCGCTGGCTCGTATGTTGGATCATTTAGCTCCTTTCAAAATGGTTAAGCTGATCCATGCGTCATGTTCGTGAACGGGCGCCGTCAGTTGGGACTGGTCAACTCTTAGCGGCCACGGCTGATTTTAATTTTTGAATTGTTCTTTGTTTTTTTTATTACGGACGCTTCTAACGTGCACGTCTTTCTAAATTGTTCTCACATGTATAATATCAACATGAATGATGTAACCAATATTTTGTAACAATTTTTTTATTTAAAAGCATCGAGATATAAGTACTAAGTACGTTAGTACTTATATCTCGAGTGGAGTTTCTTGTCCGTTCTTCTCCATAGGTACCTACTACGCTTTGGAGTGGGCAATTAGCTCCATATTTATGATTGACCGATTCCATAACTATTCAAAAGTGCCTGTAACGGTTTAATTGAAAAAATTCTTTTGAGTTTGATAACAAGAAAAAAGAAAAAATATCCAGTTTGGAGCAGCCGTTCTCAAGTTATGGCGTGACCAAGGGTTATAGGGATTCATTTTTATATATGTAGATAGATTTACTTAGTTTGAATTTCCGCGCATTATTTGAGAAAAGTGCTAGACAAGTCTTGGCCGAAACCAGGGATTGATGGACTCACGTGTATGTGCCTCGGCTTCGCTTCGGCCCACATTTTCGCGATCGTCCATCAATGCTCCTGATGAAGTCGAATAAATATCAAGCACCACTGTGCAATAGTATGAATAGAAAATGTGAATTGGTAAATTCATACAAATTTCTGAACACGCATTGGTATTTGCATATTATATCGATTTAAATAATCACAAATATTTTCAACAGGCGACGCTAGTTGTATAGTTGTTATTTATTCAATGGTTTCAAAAACAAACACCCGTATTTATACAAACAATCCATCGATACGCGTGAATGAAATTAAAACACTTTGTAAAACGAAACTAATTGGAATTATAATACATAACTGCATGCTGGAAGCAAAGCGCTGTTGCGTGACGATGATAATTACCATTGCGATAGGCGTATGTTTAGTAGTAACGACCGCGTTTAGATTTTAACTTGAAATTGTATATGCGATATTGCGATAGGTATCAACTATAACAGAAACACAGGCTAATACTGATGAGTTGTAATATTAATCTGCAAGATTAAATTAATGGATACAATAGTAATAACGTCTGTATTCTTTGTATTAACTCTTTTTGAAGGTTATAGTGTGACGTATGTTCAAAAAGTCACCGACTTAATCCTTTTCAGCATGACACTTAAAAAATCTAAGAATTTCTTAATTTCAGGAGCCGGATCTTGTCTCATCAACTCTCGATGCGGTTCAATTAGTTGAAATTAAAATTTGTATGAAGCATCACGAGGGTCCTCACTCATCATTCCGGGTCCTCAACACAAATTGACTCTTGGCCCGGCACCATTTATCCTCTTTTAAGTCTTTATTGTCACTCCAGAGCTCACAGATACTTACTTATAAATCTTGTTGAGAGTTATTTGGTAGTATTTTCGGATAATGAATTACATGAAAGTCTCGCAGTTAATCTTTTCTTGAATTAAGCTTTCTGCAGACAAGGGCGACGCGACAGCGCGACGCGACAACGGTTATTGTTATACCGTGAAGTTTTCTTAGAAACTGTATTGTTCGTGTCGCGTCGCGCCGTCGCGTCGCGCTGGTCTGAACGAGCCTTTATTCATTTACTTTTTTTTTAATAATTTATTGGGATTGTTGTAAAAGTGTCAACTTTTAGTAATCAAGGTTATTATTGTCTATACTCTAAGCTTGTTTCATGTGCTGCCTCGAAGTTTGCTTCAGACTTGTTGTTCTAGCGCATCGTAAAATGTTGCTGCCTGATTACTTGAAACGACTTCTAAATCATAATTACCTACCTTTCAACATCTACAGCACCGACAAGAGAATACCCCACGATGTTATGATAATCTAATTACCTGAAGCCGCTGCCCTCATCACATCTCAGCTGATGTCACCGCCATTGCGTGCGGTACAATGGGAAGTAAATTGATCAGTCGCGTGTTATAAATATGCATGAGTCCCTGCTGATCCTGCTTGTTTACTAAGGCTTCCTATACATGACGCTGGAGCCGCACCGGAGCCACACCGGAGCCGGCGGCAGCGCGGCTTCGGTGCGGCGGCGGTGCGGCGCATGGGCAATATTCAGTCGTATACACAAACATGCGGTCAGTCGCCGGTGCGTTCCGGTGAGGCTCCGGCGTCATGTACAGGAAGCCTAAGTCATACTCGTTTTTTGTTATCAACTGTTTTTGTTTAGATTTGTTCTGTCAATCAAACGTTTCAAGTCTTCAAGTATGTATAGTGAATCGTTTCATAGCAATCGTTTCGTGCTTTGCGTGCTAGGTTACGAGATTGAAAGAAGTCTATAATTGCCTTGGTCTTTTTCTCAACAGTACCTCATTATATAACAGGGACCATAATTTAAATCACTATAAATCTACAATAATGTCTGATATCTTTGAACCAACTTCCCATGCTCTTCGATCCCCAAATCTATCCATCAGCCGCTCGAAATGCTACTTCAATTAGCAATTCAAATACTTCCTCCTCCCGAGTCCCTCCGGCTGAGTGCCTTAATGTGTTCAAAGTTCACTCATTTTTCCTCTGTCACGATTATTTCCCTGCCGATTGTAGCAACGGTGTTTTTAGAAAAGATTTTGTGAGAAGCGAGTGCGTGACACTGCAAGATTTCATTAGTATGTTTGGTATTAGAGTCGAATTGTGGGAAAGTATCCAACATCAACTAAAAAGTTTACGTCCATTAGTGTCACTCCAATGTCCTACTCTGTACATTTTTACAAGCGCTACGAATCGGGGTTGCTGCTGCCGATCCTCGGGCATCCTATAAATCCGTTTACTTCCATTTTTCTAAGCCTTAGGGAGTCTTAATGTCCGTCGTTTCAACGTAAACTCGTCTAGATCCAGTTATGTCAAGCCGAAGTAGCTCAAGCAAGAAACAAGCTTGTCTAACGTCATTGTAGACTGTTGTTTTTGCTTACAAACTAAGTGTTCCCGAGGTTTTGTGTACTTTAGCAGTCAGATTGTTGGCTTTCCCTACAGAGTAAGAAGTTTCAGGTCCCACCGTGAATTAGTTAGTGTTACATATTTAACACGAATTTCCCAAACAAACGAAAACGTGCTTTCGAAAGTTTGTGCACTATATCCGATAGAAATCCGAGAAATGACGTTTTTATGATGAGACAGATCACTCTGAGGAAAAACTAATAATCTTTGAATACATTACCTAAATGAATCTAATGGAATTGGCAGGGCAAATATATTGAATCATTAGGCATAGTTTAATATTCTCATCAGCCCCGAGTTATGGGCTACATAGATCGTGTCGGGAATACTAACAGCTATCGGCAATTAGGTTAGTTTCCAACAATGTATCGCTTAGTATACGTGCTAATTGATCCAAATGATACTTTATATCCACATAAAGTGTAGGTACATGTGTAAATCAGGCATGCACAGTCTGCATTTGTGATTGCATTTTATTGGATGCAATAAAGCGAGTCTAATCTCCGGCAGTAAGATGCATAACTTTATTCGTCCATAAAATTGCTCATCCGAACCGAACTAGCTCTTCATATATTTTTAAGGATGCAATCTATCGGTAGTAAATGAATAAACAGGGGCGATTCGAATAAATATATCGGAAAGGTATACCTGCAGTGCTATTCTGTAACCATCTCACCGTGAAAACTTAGGTGAAGTGAGCGTGGAGTGAGCTGTCATTCCACAGGGATTGACACTATTGACAGCTCACTTCACCCAAGTTTTCACGGTGAGATGTTTACAGAATAGCATGGCAGATATGCTTTATGTACAGCTGGACCATTAGGTGGACTAAAGAGGCCGTGCACGAAATCGAGCGATTTTTATCAATTTTGTTCATTCGTTGTGAGAAAGGTAAAAAGAATTTAAACAAAACTACTTGTGATTTGAAAAGTCAAGGTCTTTGTTTTGCATATGACTGAAAGCGATTATTCATATAAGTTAAGTATTCATGGAAAATTACAAATATTCGCAACAAGCTTTCGGAAAAATGTCGCGAGACTGACGCATCACTTCACACAAGAAACAACTTTTGATTTTGAACATTTAAAAATATCATCAACATCGATAAATATGGTCTTCATGCATGCTGAAGCACTTTTTCAACTTCGATACAGAATATACCATTTTTGTTTAGGTCTCTCTTTTATGTATTTTATCCTATTATTTCAAACCATATCAAAAAAAATAAAAATCACTTACTTCGTGATTTTTAAATTTTTCTCTTGTCTTCAGCTATCCTTGAAATAAAATCATAATTTTATTTTATGATTATACAATTTCTTCATTAAGTAAATCAAAGGTGAAATAAACCATATTTTCGAGAGCGCAAAAGTGATGCAACAATTTGAACTATTAACAGGTGCTGTGACTGACTCGAATGGTTCAGCACCACGAAAACTTTACTTTTATACTAACACAGACTTAATGTTTCAATTAATAAAGCTTTCTTGCAATTAGATAAATTATTGACAAAAAAGGTTTTTGTTCGTGCACGGAGCCCTATATCCCAAGACATTCAATAAGTAGTAGCAGTATCTCATATAAGAAGGACCACGCAAACAACTTCCTTACATTTTAAAGCCGTCTCAAAGGACCAGAAAGGATCAATTCAAACATGAAAATATGGAATCGGTACCACGATATACAAGCTAGTCTAAGAATCTTATAGGTACCATCTCTCGGAATCGAGTAGATACCCGATTGGTAGGGAGATCTGCTATGGCTGCCATGCAGTTCTGTAGACAAGTATCTATATTTACTTTTCAATTAAGTATTGGAGATGGCGCTTGCGATATAAAAGCGGAACTGAATGTCAGATAATTGTTAGCAGACTTTCACTATTGTAATAGAATACTGAGCACTTTTGCTCTTGTATATGGTGTCTTGTTTATTGTTACCCCGGGTCCACACTCTCCAGGAGGCAAGACGAGGTGAAGTGAGCGCGATAGTGTGGATGGAGCCCTCGGCTCCTCTCGTCGTCTATCACCTCGCCTCGCGCGCGCTCCGCTCGGTGTCGGTTTTTTGACCAGAGTCAAAGGACGCACCGCGCCCGGCGTGACGGGCAACTAAATAAAACGAGTGTGGATGGGTAGCACTCGTGTAGCCACCGCTTGCCGCGGCTCGTACGAGGGACTTCACGAGGCGCACTCGCAAGAGTGTGGCCCCGGGGTTTGGTTATTTGACCGGTATTATTATGGAGTCAAACTTCAACTTTTTATTTATGTGTAGTAGTAGCAGTCTGCATTTGTGCCCGGTTAGTGGCAATAGGCTAAAAAGGTGTGCTTTTTACATGGGACCGAAAAATAACTGGCGAAATGTGGGTAGGTAGATAAGTAGGTACATAGGTAGGTAGACCTCTGACTAACCCTTCGGGGAATGCAGGCGTGATGCTATCAAAAATTATGAAGCTATATTAGGTACTCCTTATTTTCAGAATTCATTTGTGTATGACTTTTTTAAGCTCACCACTTTTCCACCATCTTACTCTAAAATTAAGCTTCACAGTTAAGCTACACTACAGCTAATGTCCTAATACAAGTATTGTGTGCTTAAATAATGTATTAGGTAGGTACCTATGCTACGCTTACATAAAAAACAGCGGAGTTAATCTCACACAAACTACTACTACTGACAGCCTTGAATAATGAGATGATCGCTTTATAATATGTTCTAAATTGAACTCAACACAATTTGTTTTGGGCTCTATGTCGTGTATGATTTTTACGAACCTAAATGGAGATAGTGGAAACAGCAAGCGAACCTGTTCGGTAGCTGGTCCTTAGAGGCGCTTTAAATACTCATATGCGGTGTCGCAAGGCGAAAGTTTTTGACCAGTGCGTGTCGCCAGTGACGAACTTTAGCACTGAAACATGGTCGCTCACAATGGGCCTCATTAGAAGACTGAAAGTTACCAAAAGGGCAGTGGAGAGCGCTATGCTTGGAGTTTCCCTAAGTGATCGAATCAGAAATGAAGAGATCCGTAGGAGAACCAAGGTAACCGACATAGCTCGAAGAATTGCCCAAGTTAAGAGGCAGTGGGCAGGGCACATTGCTCGCAAAACAGATGGCTTATGTGGCTGAAAGTTTCTAGAATGGCGACCGCGTACCGGAAGAAGTAGCGTTGGGAGGCCTCCCACAAGGTGGACCTATGACCTGGTGAAAGCCGCAGGAATCCGCTGGATGCGAGAAGCACAGAACCGGTCGAGGTGGAGTGGGCCTATGTCCAGCAGTGGACGTCTTTCGGCTTAAATGATGATGATGATGAATAATATGCATGGATAAAATATTAGGACCGAATTGGATTTTTATATTTTATTTCAAGCAAAGGTTTGTGTGCAAACGGTGTAGGTGTTTAACTTACATTGACTGAATCACTACTATTCCTCTTTCTTTAATACTCCCATTGCGATCGGTTGTGATTCATTAACACACATTTTTTTATATTTGGGCAAGTACGTGAAATTTTCAATAACAACTGTACAATGTATGAACAGATTTTATTGAAAATTCCACCTAGCACAGACTGTGTGATAAAATTCAATAAAATAGTACAGCAATTAATATTTACAGAATATTACCAAACTACGTAATAACAATTTATTTTAAAGTAACTTTAGCCGCCACTTAGCCACAAACTGGAAAACATAAATAGAAAATGTTTCTTAGATGGAAAGTTTATTCTATTATGCTGTTAAATACTTGCAAATATTGGAAGCCGAAGTTTCTGATAGGCCAAGTGACAAACTTAGCGAGGGTGAACATCAACAAGATATCATTTTTCACAAAGTCTGTATTCATTATGGGGTAAGCGGAGTTGCGACTATTAATAGGAGAAGGTACCAGAGTGAGTCATGCCCATAGTTTTATCAATAGTTACCGATCACTTTTTGTGGGTGAGATTTGTGTCTTCAGACCATACAGGAGAAAGTAGTTTTCCATTATACTATGGATAACAACAGTGTTTCGAGTAGAGCTACCTACGTAGATCACTTTAAAGATGAGACTGTCAGATGAGCCATATACCCAAAGCCATATTATTAGAGAAGAACCTTGCTTGTTGAATGAACTTTTCAACTTTTAATTTTCCCGTAACCTCCGACCGTCACTTCTCAATAACTACCGCCCACGTATGAACGTCGTCGTAAATCCGTCGGCCATCACGCGGAGCGATGTCATGCGAGATTTACACGTTGTTGACGCTCCGCAACGTGTCGTGACGTAACGTTCGCGGGAACTATTCTATTCCGAATCAAAGGAGTTAGGAATGTTGCTTTTCAGATTTTACTGCGGTTGTTATGACTTCATTTCTTTTTAGGGTTAGGTGTGTTATTTCTTGACTGGCGTGGTTCATGCCGCGTTGTTATTATGGATTTGTTCTTAGTTATAAGGCATAGTGTACGTTTGACTTTTGTGTAATGTTACTTGGGGATGAACTTCCATGGAAGACATTGAATGAATTTCAGTTTCATCTGGTTTTTTTTTAAAATATATTAGCACACACCTATTATCAAAACAGTAGGCATACCTATTACCTAGTACTCGTAATACATCTTTTTGCATCTACTAATTGATCCGATGTGATTCAGATGAGTTACCGTATAATTAAAAAAAAAAAAAAATTATCTAGATTGCGACTAAACAATCAGCCCACTGGTTCCTTATCCACCGTAAATAACTTTTAAAATCTGAACGAACTTTCAAATGCCTTTCAAGATAGAAGCTTACTTTCCAGTTGTTTCTGTTTAATTATCGTCTTATCACCATAATATGCTTTTTAGAATTTTAAACTGACATGGTTATTTTTTCCCGTTTTAAATAACTTTAGTGGTAGGTATATTAATTTTTGCAAAAAAGTTTGTGCCCACGAGGTCTGTCTGTTCGCAGAACCAACTAGTTATAAAAGAAACGAGGATCAGCTCAAGTTGCTTAAGGCATCGCAGCCTGTGTAACTTAGCACCGCACGACTGTGTTCATGTAATTAAATAGAAGCAGTGGCTGTATGTAACTCAGTCTCGGTTTACAATCTGCGGTCATTCCTTATCAGCAACATATCAGAACAAAGCAGTGCCGCAGTCCACTGTAGCTACCGCGTGTTATATGTGTTATAAAAATCAGCAAAAAAAGTAAAAAACACAACTTCTCATTTCGCACACAACTTTACGGGTGAAAAGTCTCTCTGTGTTCAGCTTTCTGCGACTCTCGTTTAAGAATAAAAGCGAGCTCCAGGAAAACAACGGACAAACAAAAAAATCGCTCGCAGAAGTTTTTTGAAACAAGAAAACCCTTTTGCAACAAAATGTCGGGTGTCATTCATGTCATACTCACTCCGGTTTGATTCCGGTGTAAAATTTACTTTTAAGGCTACTACACACACAGTGCCGGTGGCATAGACCGCCGAATTTTTCCGAGCGGCACTCCTTTGTGAGGCAAGCCGGGCACACCGTAGCTAGCACTGTGTAAAGGAGCCTTTAACTGTTCGTTTTATTGGAGGTAAATTGTAAAAAAATAAACGTAACTGGAGCTGCAACTGTTTGAATAATTGCATTCCATCGACTGTCAGATGTGGAACAGATCCACATCTCACTCACTTTATACAATTCGCTCCGACAGGATTCAAAACTTTGCCTTTTAACACCTACGTTTTATGAACTGGAACTATTTTACCCATGCATAATATTCCTCATCATCATTTCAGCCGAAAGACCTCCACTGTTAAACATAGGCCTCCCCCAAGCACCGTCACTTCGATCGGTTCTATGCTCCCCGCAGCCAGCGGATTCCTACGGCCTTCACAAGGTCATCGGTCCACCTTGTGGGAGGCCTTCCAACGCTACACCTTTCGGTACGCCGCGGTCGCCACTCCAGAACCTTTCGGCCCCATCGGCTATCTGTTCTGCGACCAATGTGCCTGCCCACTGCCACTGCACTTTGGCAATTCTTCGGGCTATATCGGTTACCTTGGTTCTCATGCGGATCTCTTCATTTCTGATTCTATCGCGTAGGGAAACTCCAAGCATAGGTCTCTCCATTGCCTTTTAGGTAAATTTTTGCCTTCTAATAAGGCTCACTGTGAGCGACCACATTTCGGTGCCATAGCTCATCACTTCTTTTTCATTTGCTCGATCCATTTTTCTCAGTATTCGAATGGCAGATTGGCGGGTGCATCATTCTACAAAAACCGAGAGCTCTCCTATAAACATGAAACCGTATAATAGCGTCGCTACACTTGGTTTACTCAACCGAAGAACCGACAAGTCATTTGTCTCCGTGATCCTCACAGCTCGAGCTGATTAATGAGCTTCTTTGAGAACCCAGCGCGAATATTAAAACGATATCAAATACGTACATGGGAGAAAAAAAAAATGGTCCTATTAGGAAACGTATGATTTAGGGCTTTCAAATAGAAACTTTAAATTTTATATGAACATATTTCGTCTATGGAATAATAAGTCTCTTTATTAGGAAAACATCCCAAATAATACATAATATATATTTTATTTATTTTTTGGTAAAATTAAGTATTTATTAAATTTATATTTATCTTTTAAAGTTAAAGTTCGCGAGCACATTCGCAAGAAGCTGGCAGTATCATCACAACGGTAATGTTTTCCCATTGATTGTCTTAGTTGTTTTAGTACCTATATTTAAAGTAAAAAAAAAAAAAAAAAAAAATCAAAATATTTTTATTTCACATAAACCTACAAGGGCACTTATGAAACGTCAGAAGCTAGGTGCACGGTTCCAATTGGTCGTTTCCTATGCAGAAGAGCCGGCAAGAAACGTGTGTGTATGTGTTTGTAGGTACTTATATTTATATACGAGTATAATTAGGTGTATATCTTATATTTCTAGTTTTTAATAGGTACCTATATGTATATCTTTATATTAAAAAAAGATTTATTCCTCAATTCTCGCAATTGCACCTACCACTGTTTGTCTCTGCATCACCCAAAGGTTAGAAAATGCCTATGGCATCAAGTCCGCCTTTGTATGCTTGAAGTATTAAATCAATAATAAATAAATAAGTCAAGGCTCTGGAAAAATCCTACTATTATATATATATAAATTGAAATTGAAATGTACTTATATGAATATTATAAATGTAAAAGTTTGTATGATTGGATGTTTGATAATCAATCACGCAAAAACATTTAAAAGGATTTAGATGAAATTTGGAACACAGATAGTTTATAACCTGGATAAAATTATCCTATGTGTTACATAGGATACTTTTATCCCGGAAGTACATTCCCGTGGGACAATTTCCGACCTCCACGCGGGCGAAGCCGCGAGCGAAAGCTAGTAAGTATAAGATTAGACAGATATTTGATATGTCCCAAAGACTGAAGCCTATTATAAATCTACATGAATTAGAAGTTACTGGTCCGTCGGGTGAATTAGGGCTAAGATCTGAACCTTGAAAGTTTTAGTCGCCATTAAACTAAGTGCTTCCAGAAAAAGCCCCAACGCGGAAAATAATTGAAACAAAGTACTGTTTTACGGTTTTAATATTGGACAAAACTGCTGAAGATTCATGATTCAAGTTTTATATTTTTCAGTGTTTATTTTAACAATAGATTTTTCTCTCATCACAATGTTTCTCGGGATATCATTTCATTGTTTTTTTTTTTTTTTCTTTAAGTACTTGTTATATTATTTTCTTCATCCAGTGATCACAGAGAATTTAGTAAGACTACCTTTCTGTTCTTTAAAGCCTGCTAACCTTATAAGTATATAAGACTCTTTACCTATGAAGTACGAAATAAAATAAAATAATAGTTTTCATGAATACCGTCGCAATCTGTTTACTGAAACTTGAGTTATTTACAATAAGTATATTTAGGTTCGCAACAACGTTTTTGTGTAATAATTCGTAACGATAAATCAATGATATTTAAATTATCGAATGGTATTTTTGATATATTTTATTGGTGTAGGTAGTGGTATCTTTAAGTTAGATGCTGTGCAGTTTCCTGACTTATCATTTCAAAGTTGTGGCATGTTTTGTAAGTATAAAAAGCAGGGCCTTTTTTTCGGATAGTCATATAGAGGGAATGAGGAACAGGTTGCATATCCTCCATTAAAAGGGGAAGATCCTCAGACCAAATGGATGTTGTATCTGGTGGACTACTGCGCAACGGTTGTTGTCGGGTTTCTATATATACATATGTTAACTAGCTTTTATCCGTGACTTTGTCCGCGTGCTTGTTCCCCCGACCCACCGCGTCGCATCGCATCGCCAGCCCGCGCTCTTACTGCGTTTTCGCTTTGCAGTCTTTGACGTTTTTACTTTTTAATCGGCTACTAAGGGTCATAACGTTATGTTAAGTAAACTATAACCTTCCTCAAGAATTGGGCTATCAAAGAGCAAATGCAAAAATACTTTTTCCAATCCAGCAGTAGTAAGAGTTCTAGAGATTAGCGCGTTCAAACAAACAAACAAACTCTTCAGCATTATTCTATTACTATAGATTACGTGAATAACTCTGCTTGTGAGATGTAGGATTTGCCTGACGAGGTATGCTTCGTTCGTAAGTGACGTTCTAGATGCCGCCACATTCAACCCTGGTTAATCGTTGGTGAATTCATGACAAACGGGGCAAATAGTACCGGAGATTGTGGAGAGTTACACCTCCTTCCCAATGTATCACCTGATATATGTGGCAAAGGGGAGGTGTTCAGTTAGTAGTTCGATGCACTTACCGTCAGTAAGCAGCGGCTGCACATCGGCGTCTGGCCTGCCGGCGGGGCACAGCGGTAGTGCCGCCGGTGAGCCCTGCGCCGCGCCGCCCTCGGACTCGACCTGAGACAACAGAAACATGTTATTAGCTAAGTATAGGGATGGATGCACAACCTTAGGGAATTGTGATGATAAAACATTATGAAAGGTGGATCTAAAAAAATATACCATGTTTTGGTAGCAGCAAAATTCATCATAGATTATCATCATTCTCTTGCAACAAAATGATGCCTTCATTTTGGTGAAATACACATATCTATGTGTAATATGAGATATAAAATGATATATCTAACTCAAACCATTTACTTCAATTAAATTAAACATTTGAGTGATTTTCTCAAGCGTAATTATAGGCTATGAATCATATCTTAAACCAAACGTACAATAAAGTTAACTATTTTGTTTTTTAAGAAAATAGAGGTAGGTACATATCTTGATCAAGCCTTAAGTATTTTAATTAAAATAACGTTTGTTAGTTAGAAAAAATATATGTTATTTAGCAATATTATAAGTTTGGTGGCACGCCCACAATCTGTTTTTCTGGTAATTAGCACCGTTTAAAAGAAACTACATTAGTTTACTAGAAATTACTAAGTTTATTTGAATTAATAATTGGCTTTTCTATCAGATAACAGTTTTATTCTTATATTTAGTGCAATACTTTTTTTCTACAGAAAATCGAATGGGAATGTGCGCGCGAAATTTAAAAAATTTGTGGGTTGGCTCGTATAGGATAAATATAGAAGGTCGACACTACCATCGCTCAGTTCGTTTAGCCACTTGCTCACACGCAGCAGACAGACTTGTGCCATCCTGTTGTAATTTCCCGCTAAAAACGTAAGTATGTCTTGTTGTAGCGATCGGACAAAAAACCTGCAATTATGTTGTTCATGTTTTAAAACGTTTTGTAACTAAGTCGGCGTTGCAATATATATTAATAATAAAAAGTTTTGGTATGCTTTCAAAACGATAGAAATATAATTATTATATTCTTAGTAGTTTTTTTTTTATAAACTTATAAGGTTATTTGTTCAGTCGTTTGGTGAGGTGACACCGTCAATCAAGCACAATTGAGTTTTTTTTAATGAAAACATTTTTGTTAGTTATTTTCATGTTTGTTTAACACTGATTACAAAATATAAAATTCTATGACCTATAAACCAAACCTATCTAAAAGAACCGATATATTAGATTAAAGAGTGATCAAAAATATATTTTTTGTTATGTAGGTAGTTGATTATAATTATAATCAGTGAACAATGTTCCCCCTGCTGGCCACAGAGGAGAGAGGCCTCCTCTCTGAGAGAGGGAGTGGGCTGTAATCTACCACGCGGGCCCAGTGCGGGTTGGTTGATGTCATACGTATTTTTTTTTTTGGTTCTAAAATATGCCGGTTTCCTCACGACGTCTTCCCTCACCGTTTTGAGAGCAGTGGTGATGAAATTTTTTATTTACACAAAGTAAAGCTCCTGCCTGGGTTCGATCCCACGACCTACAAGTCACAAGTCGGGACCGTTACCACTGGGCCACTACTGTTGCAGGTAGAAAAAGAGTTAAAAAAAAAAGTTTGGTACCTATTATTTATATTCCAGCATGACAAAGAAAAAATCAAAGTTGGTACACGCAGAGCGTGCTTGGAGAGGAACAGGATGGCAGAACGGAGGAGAAAAGAAAAATCCGGCCAAGTGCGTGTCGGACCAAGCACAATGAAGGGTTCCGTAGTTGAGATGAATTCATCCTCAGAACAAAATTAACATTACAACAACAATATTGAGAGATTTACTATGTTATTTTAAGACCATAGACTTCTTATAGGTTTTCCTGTAATCTATAAGTAGAGAACCATGTTCTGCATTTTTTTTTTTATGGCTCTATAGTTTCGGAGATAAGGGGAATGGTCAATTTTCATAAATTTTCTTAAATATCTTTAAAACTATTTAATTTAAAAGTATAAAAACAATACATTTGAGATCCTCGCAACATGTTTCATTTGATATGTCACACGGTTCAGTTTGCAAATGTTTTATTTTAATTTTATTATTTGCCCCCCAAAAGTAACCCCAAAATTCAAAATTCATTTATTTACGTTACACGTCCGTGTTTGGATCACAAAAATACATATGTGTACCTTTCAACTTAATCGGTCCTTTAGATTCGGAGCTAATTGGCTGTGACAGACGGACACGCAGACAGACAGACAGACGAGTGATCCTATAAGGGTTTCGTTTTTTCTTTTGAGGTACGGAACCCTAAAAATCGGAATGATCCCGTTAAACTAGCGGAATTGCGAAGAGAAGAAAGAGAAAGATATTATAAAAAAAGCTGAAAGAAATCTTGTTGTAATTTTTTTAAATTGATCTCATCATATTGTTTTTTTATCATATTAATAAAATATTTATTCGCTATAAAAAGTTTTATTGTCATTTTATTTATAATTAGTAGCAAAATAATTTTGATGTCGGCTATAAATGGTGTCTTACCAATTCTGGTGTCAACAATAAATTAGAAGCTTTCAGGATTAAATAAATTTCTCTTACATTTTTTGTAACTGAATACAATACGTATTCAGTTACATAAAATGTAAGAGAAATTTATTTGCTTGCATGTCGACATCTTATATTATGAAAAGATACTGAAACAAAATTTTCCACCAAAAGGTAATAAATAATAGTTTTTTAAATTCACCTATTTATGGACACTTTTGAATTGTCAAATAGTCGGTCAGTCAGAAAAATGAAGCTAATTACCCATTCCAAAGCGTGGTACATGGTATGTGAGAACGAAGTTGAAATTCGTGCAAGTTAAAAGCGTCCAGAAAAGGTTGTCGACATCGCCATATCCTACCCTCTAAAGCATCACCAACGTCCCCCTAGTGCGTGTGGCATTGCGCACGACGATAGGTATTGATTCGATTTATGGTGCAATTTCGTAACGTCTGTCGTATTGCCGTAACAAGCAGAGGCGCCGTGTGGACTTCGTGTATTGATACCCACAATCACAACCTGTTATTTGGCATGCTATTTGGAAAATTGGTTATGAATTTATTATCCTGGGGAAGTATCAGTAAGAATCTAGATATGGCAGGTATATTTTTAAGGAAGTACGATAAAAGAGCAGAAATGTCAAATATTACTATATTAATACTAAGCAGTAGTTCCGCGAACAGTAGACCTCGCAAGCACAAACTTTTTTGCAACAATTAATATACCACAATTTATTTTAAACGGGATATTTACCATATTTTTAGTTTTTAAGAACATGGTAAATATCCCGTTAAAGAAAGATGTGGACCGGACTGGAGGAGACAAGCTAGAGATAGAGCAAAATGGAGAAAGTTGGGGGAGGCCTACACCGCAAAGGTGACTTCCATAAACATTAATTTTACGTGCATGCCAACATCAATAATAATATTTGAATACTTATATACATTTTTTAAGCTATATTTTGCTTACAAGCACATAAAAATGATGAATTTAATTAAAATAATAACGATGATAATGACAGACACAATCTAGTGGCCATATCCACCAGCAACGTGCCATATTTTTGTTTTTACCTGTACGTTGCCAGGTGCCACGGTATCCCTTTCGGACTTTCCCGCGACTCCGGCAGGCATCTGTCCTGGCGGACCCCGTCAGTTGTGCTGACATCTCTTTGAGTCGCGCGTGGAACACAACGCGCCGTCGACGCGGGCCTGATCCTTATCGGACGGCCAGCTACCCATTGCCTACCGTCCGCAAGCCCGCGCCTACGGTGGCCGAAAATCGGCCTGGGATTCCCGACGCCCAGGGCGTCTCCAGCGGCGGCTAGGCGCGTGAGGGCGCGAAATTTGCCTCTCCCTCACGCGTTCCGCCTCCTCCTTCGCGAGCATTACTGTTTCGCAGAAGGAAGTGACGGCTTCCAACGCCCTCTCGCTCCGTACTATGGCCTGGACCAGGGCTGGACGCGAGAGATCACTGCCACCGAACGCCTCCACGAAGATACGGCGGTGCTCCGCCCAAGCCGGGCAGACCTCCACCGTATGCTCCACCGTGTCCTAGGCCACGGTGGAGCATTGCAATTTGGTAGAGGAGTGCCAACAAACTGACACACGAAAGCAAATTTTGCCAGACTTAGCAGAGACGCTTCGCTCGCTCGGTCAATTATCTCTTTTCTCATAAATGAAAAGCTCAGTATCGCTGTAGCTCTCATCTTATTTTTCTAAATATAATACATAATCGCATGAACACAAAAAATCTTCGTCACAATAACACGTATTCTGATCCAATAATCGAAAGGATTTCAACGTAAGTATTTTACTTCATTTTTTTAATGATTATAGTATAAGTTTTCGTCTGTTCTTCCGCGTTTTATTTCGGTACAATTGAACTTGTTCGGAGGTCTACGGATGAGGTTGCAGACAGAGGGCCCTGCAGCAACTCAAAATATAACGCGCTGCTGTATTTATTGCAACCATTTTTTTGCGTTGATAAGTAAGGAGTATTTTCTTAACCAAATTAGGTAGTACTAAAAGGAATCAATTATCTTACACGTGGAAGCTAAGTTAGCACTTGACCTTTCTGATATCATTGTAGTCAAAGGAACCTTTATTTTTCCAGGAATAGAAAATGTTTTAGAAATTGTTTATTTACTCTCCAAACAGGAAACATCAATGTCAACTGTGACGAGTATAAAGGCGGAGAATGACTTACAACTTTTGTTAGTAATGGTTACAAAACGGCGGTACACAAGACGCGGCGAACGCTCGCTTCGAGCACTCGACTTAAGCATGCTCCATTTTTATTCATGTTGGGTATGTTTCATAAATTTTATTTAGTTATTGTTATTGGAAGAAGAAGAAAAAACAAAACGATATTACCGTACGTAACGGTATTATTGTATAGTATGTTGATAGGTAAACATGCACTCGCAATGCTCGCATCGAGCGGCTCAGCTCGCTGCACTGAATATCGTAGCGCGTTACACAAACTCGATATATACAAACAAATGTTGCAAGTCAGTCTCCGCCTTAACGACCAAATTCAGATCTCGAATTAATAACTTGATACCTGAAATAAACCTCTAAAGAAATATATTGCTACCGATCAGGGTTCTATTGTCGCCATCATTATGAAGTTTACATTAATTTACTTAGCATTTTTAAATATTTATAACCGAAACGATTCCAGTGTTTTCGTCGCGTAATCATCTAAAAACTTCTTTTACTCGATTTATATCTCTGCTTTTACCTTCGTGTTGATAAATAATCAAAGCGTCCCATTGGCCCGGCTCACCGCTCGCAGGAACCGGTAGCACGTGGTGACGGGCAGTGAGTTGCACAGCAGGCTCATAGCTACCAGGGCACAGCACAACAACGACAAGCAGCGACCAGCCCACGGGAACCCCAACATCACATCGCACACGTGATACGAACAAATAGTCATACACACAGAATGTAATATGCTTATGCACATTGCAAACAACTATAAACTTGTTTCAAACTATACCTACAAGCACTGTTCCTGCAAACGACGAAAACTAATCAAAATGTTTTTTTTTATATTGAATCACTGTTTTTATTAGAAATCTTCGATCTTTTCTGCGGTGACATGTCTTCCCGTTGTGTCACCTTCAAATGATTCGTCTGTATTCTCTATGATAACTGACACATGATGGGTGACCACTGAGGAGTATTGTTAAGATGTGATTAGGTTGAATAAATCGCTTTGTGGTTACTTATTCTGCCGAGTTCGTGTGAGCGTTCTGTTTTATTACTTCTCTGATTATTATTTCAGTCTACAATATGAGTTGGCTGGGGAACCAACTTCGTATCGAATTATTTCAACGGTTCAAACATGTACAGAAAAACTTAAAACGGTTTATGTTTAAGTTAAGCTTAACAAACATTTATTTAAGTGTAAATGGAATGATATTAAGTACTTACAAGCCGTGTAGGATTTCCCATCGGCAAAAATGACGAGCTTCCATACAAACTTTTGTCCCCTACTCCTTTAGAGGATGAACTCAAATAGTGCTCACCTTCTTTATACTATACAGCCCGAGGTGTGGCTGTGCGTTGTCTGTCAGTGAGTGAATGAATGAAATTAATATTTTTAATATGTAGATTGCGTAGAGGAGAGGCTCTTCTCATAAATTAAATAGATACTTAGCTATGGCTTTTCTTGCATCGGCACAAACTCCTTAACAATAAATAAACCGCTAAAAGTTTCAACATTCGACAGTTTAGTTAGGGTGCAAAGTATTTGAACCTTAATACTTATCTGTCAATCTGCCTAGCCTTTTCCCAACTATATTGAGGTCGGCTTCCAGTCTAACCGGATGTAGCTGAATACCAGTATTTTACATGGAGCGACTGCCTATCTGACCTCCAAAACCCAGTAACTGGGTAATACTATACCCCTTGGTAAGACTGGTTGTCAGACTTTCGGGCTTCTGACTACCCGTAACGACTGTCAAAGATCTACGAATGACAGCCGGGACCAACGGCTTAACGTGCTTTGCGAGGCACGGAGGAGTCTCGGTATCTAAAGATGGTCACCCATCCACAGACCAACCCCGGCAAGCGTTGCTTAATCTGATGGATCGACCCGTTCGGCTTTTATTACTTAGCCACGAGCACCTCCTAACCTAAATACTTATCTGTATTCAAAATAAATAAACTTTTTCTATTTCTTAAAATGTCCTTATTCATTCAACTAACACGTAACTTCAAACTTAAATAAAACGAAGTGAGGTCCTCATCTTTAGTCTTCACGCAAAGAGACACGAGTCGTTAAAACAGTTAACATAAATACCGGCCAGTCGGAAATATTAAATAGAATTTCCCCTCGACTTGTGAGCAGTGAGGCTGCATCTCATTCCGCATCTAATCTCGCAGTCCAATCTCGTTAATTACAGGAAATTGTCTCAGCCTCCCGCACAGACCGACCGCTATCACTTGCTCTCTAACTTTGGGACCAAATGCTCACCAAATGGCGAAAATTGAGCGTTTTCGGTCAATTTGTGTTATGTCCCATCAAAGATCCAGTATGTTTTAAAGTCATAGGTACTTTGTTTTGTTTTTTCTGCTCCATGTTTAATACTATTATTGTCAGTAAAATAAACTTCAAACTACCCGTCACTTTGTAATAGGTTGCCGCACCAGGCATTTATAACAGAGTTCCTTCGAACAAGCAATGATGCGAGCTAATAACACGGTGTATAGCAATTTAATGAGCTTTATTAGCGGTGGGGGCAGCTTGCTGCAACAGGCTTCCCGAGAGCCTTACGGTATAGCTTGCAGACGAGAAATAATCTAGGCCTTTGTCCTAGGGGCTTATAGATAGACTGACTTACCTTAAGCTAAACTAATTAGGTACTATGCTAGAAATAGAGAACATCACTTTTATGAAAGGTTTTTAGAAATTTTTAAAACATTTGGCTATCAAATTACTGATAATCATACTATTATTTTCATCTAAATAACTAATTTTCAGTCTAGCTCAGGGTAACATAAGTGCCACGTAATATCGCAGCGTATGTATCCAAAGTATCGAATCATATCGGAAAGCGACTAATACCAACATTGACCCGCTCAACGTTCCGGTATTACTGCAAGTAACGTGTGAACTCCTACGTACCTAAGTGCTCCTGGTATTATCTCTATCGGGACAGCAATATTACGATGTTGTTCATCGTAATATTGCGTTAAGTAAGATCGTTCTGTAAACTAGTAATATTTAGATGTTGTATGTATGTATAGTTGAATAATAAGTTGTTAATATAGAGCGCCTTTTTTTTTTGGCTGGGAAATTACCAAATAACTTCTCCCGCTCTGGGTGGAGCGGGAGGGCGTGTCAGACTTTTACTGACTAAAATCCACCCGTGTTCCTTCCGTTGCCTGTGTGCCGGGGTCGCGATATCCCTTTCGGACAACTCGCAACCCCGGCAGGAATATAGAAAGCCTTTTTTTTTTTTTTTTTTGAGGATGGGAAATTATCAAATAACTTCTCCCGCTCTGGGCGGAGCGGGAGGGCGTGTCAGACTTTTACTGACTAAAACCCACCCGTGTTCCTTCCGTTGCCTGTGTGCCGGGGTCGCGATATCCCTTTTATATAGAACGCCTTCTCCCGCTCTGGGTGGAGCGGGAGGGCGTGTCAGACTTTTACTGACTAAAACCCACCCGTGTTCCTTCCGTTGCCTGTGTGCCGAGGTCGCGATATCCCTTTCAGACAAACCCGCGACCCCGGCAGGCATTGGCCCTTCCGGACCCCGTCACTTGGTGCTGACATCTCTTTGAGGCGCGCGTGGAACACAACGCGCCGTCGACCCGGGCCTGGTCCCTATCGGACGGCGAGCTACCCATTGCTCACCGTCCGCAAGCCCGCGCCTACGGTGGTTATATAGAACGCCTAAGGTATGTTTTAGGTAAATGGAAATACCTTTGGCGTAAATGTCACGAACGTGCTTTAAGAAGGATGAAAACGGTCGTTTTCTAATTATGCAGTTATGAAGTCAAGAACATTTTATAAAATCTGTTTTCAGCATTTAAACAGCATATTTTATAAAACAGCATAATTATATCAAATTCGGGAAGAGGAATAGGATAGGCTTGGACGTTAGGTGAATTTCTACAGTAAATAAATTATTGCTCATCCTCATTAGCAACTGTAAGCCTAAACTTAAGAACAACAAACAAGTCACAACTGCTTCTAAAACATCAGCCACTTTGCTACCAAAGAAAAGGTGTACAGAACACTAACACCTTTGTATCAAAGCGTCAATTAGCATACTGTGGAGACGGCGCGGGCGGCATGAAATATTCATATTTAAAGTTGTTCTCAGTAAGTTAGAGTCAGTTTGTAAAGCTGTGGTCTTGGTGGTCATGACAGGGGAAGGTAGCAGACGTCTTGCTTTACACAAGTGTTTCAGCAATATCAACACAGAAAGAAGAAGAAGCAATGGATGTACATCATAAGGAACACGTTTGACTATTTCCAGTAATGAGACTACTCGAAATTCCTGGTAACAGTAATAAATCTACAATTTAGATGGAAAGCCAATAAGCTTATTATTAACCTAACAAGACAGCTATTATTCTGAGCAGTAGGTTAAAATATTAAATTCTCCGCAAATTGTTTACGAAACGTTAATTTATTGCCAGCCGTAAGACCAGTGGAAGCCGGAGCTGCCCTAAATCACCGCTGAGCGGTCTTTGTCTAAATGTTTTTTATTTCGGAGGTCTTTCTGAAGCCTGTAATTGCTCCAAAAGGTAAGGTCAGGGTAATATTAAGAAATTGTGTCTGAAATATATGGGCGCAAGCTTCGCGGTCTATTCGGGAACACCGGTATAAATTGAACTATGTTACGTATTTGGTGAAGGGAAAATACAGGTCTAGATAAAATTGGTATGCTGTTAATTTTGCTATTCTGTGAATTTAATCAAGGGACTATACTATAAAGTAGTATTATGTTGATAATTTGTAACCGATACATTAATAGCCTCACATCGTATACTGAGGATGCCTGGAGGTTTCTGTTCTAGTACCTACTATTTCATTGTGATCGATTGGAGCTTTGTGTTAGATCCGTATTTTGTGTACTGAACTAAACATGTAGGTTAGTTAGATTAGTTTTATCTCCCACTAGTGAAGTATGTAGGTACCTATTTCTAATTCTTTAGACCTTGACACTTATAATATGAAACTTATTGACAAAAGATTTAAGACAGCAATTATACATATTATAGGGCGGTGACATATTAGGAAAGAACACCACAGACCCGAAGAGGGTGTAGTTTATTCATACATCAAGAATATTCCATTCTTGGGAAACAAGTAATAATAGATGAGGTAAGACAGGAATAGTAGATATCTATAACTTTGAAGTTCGTGTGTCGTAGAAATTTGTGTTGGGGGTAACATCGCGGTGCGCGTAGTAAAATCAAACTAAGAAACTTGTTTGAAACATGACAGTTGGTGACGTAGGCGCCGTGTCGAGTGACGTCACCTTCCGTCCCCTGCATTTATCAATAAAGGTCACCAGTCGAATTACGAAGCCGTGTCTTGGATAGAGGTAAAACGGACGCACTCGCTAGTAGATTGTAAAAGTAGGTGTCTACAAATTATTGATATTTAACAAGTAAGCTGACATGATTTCTTTAGTATTTTATGAAGGGTTACTGTCTTAAGACATGCATCCAATTAATGGTGGTGGAAATAATAAAAGTAACAGCCGAAACAGATTGAACTTTCCGGTTCTTTCAATGTTGTATAAAATGATCTAACCACTTGGTGGTGGTTGATAAAGACAAAGTAAGGGATCCCAAACGAGAAGACGTCCAGCAATGTCTTTTGGTATTTGGTCAATAATTACAAACTCCAGCGTGCTAATAGATAGCGAAGCGCAGGATCATTGGATGAGGCGCCGCTCGGGGGCGCTCATGACCAGCAGAGAATGTCTGTCAGCTGAAATGATGATGATAATAGATAGCGAAGCGCAGGATCATTGGATGAGGCGCCGCTCGGGGGCGCTCATGACCAGCAGAGAATGTCTGTCAGCTGACATGATGATGATAATAGTCACAATATTTCCTTTGACTGTCAATTAGGAGGCCTACGTTCAGTAGTCATCTTTTATGGTAAAGAACTTATTTTGATTCAGTCACATCACTCCTCATAAAATAAAGATGCTAAGAAGATGTTGCTGCTGATTGGCAATCTAACAAGTAAAACTCCCGCAATACTAACTTGCATGGAACCTGCCTAGTTGTTAGCATCGCACGAGTTTGCGATGATTGCAATAAAGTCCGCGTGGCAGCCGGCCATCGTGCGGGCTTTCATTTGATTGTGCGCTGAGCCACTTCTTCCTAGACTATGTGTGAACAGTTCAACAAACCTAACGATTCTATGGTCTATACGAGTATGTTTGTTGAACAGTATGTATCTATTACTTATTTTGCGATTAAAGCCGCATTGAAGTTGAGTGCGCGTTATCCTTCCTAAGAAGTTATACTTCAGTAACTACTTGTAGCTTGTAATATTTATGTTGAATTAATAAGTTTAACATTGAAATTCCGATATTGCGTTCTCTTAAGAAACACACGTAATTAATTATGTAGCTGAAGCTGTAGGGTGATATTATGATGAATAAAATAATATCTTATTTTTGCGACCTAAGTTAGTCTTGTCTTGATATTTTAGGCGTAAGGTTCTCATTCAATTCAATAAAAGGAATAAATTTTGCATTTTTTCGGATTCAGCTGAGTAGGTTATTCACGTGACCTTACATGATATTTACATTGGATTCTGTAAAATTGATTTATTTTAAGTTACTTTTACGTATTGACTCTCTGAATGTGTGTGTGACTTATGTCTGGTACTTTATATTGCCACGCCAAAATGTATGAACCCGAAGCTAAAATTAACTTTCAAACCTCCATTTTGCTCTCAACGTTTTATCGCTTGCCATTTTTCAGTTTTTACACTTTTTAATTGCTTGTATACAATTTTGACGACAAAAGTTTTCAAAATCGGCAGTACGCGTGCAACCAGATCGTTAGCGAGTCAAGTTACATCTCTTAATGAGAAGGTATCTCTTAGCCATGGAACTTAAAACTTTGCCGCGACTTGCTTCGCAAGTACCTGAAACAAGTTTGCCCTAAAAGCTAACTTTTCGAGATACAGACGTCGTTTTTAGCTAAATGAACTTCGAATTTTGCTTGCACGATCCAATATTACGAAGCAAACTCGTGCTGTTAGTTTCTAAAATCTTTAGTGAATGAAAATGTATGTCTTATACCTGCTAACTGCAAACTATCTGATTACATGTGTTCCGACGGTTCACTATACTAACATGGAACTACTCTACTATTATAAAAGTCAAGTATTTGTCTACAACGGTCAATGTATTACGTCAGGTCAAACTGTCTGGAAGCCAATTTTCGTGGAATGTTACAAAGAGGTCATTTGAAACCAGGAAAAAGACAAAGGGGCACCTTGGTCCCGGATATTAAAAAGTAATTCATGTGGGCGAAGTTAAAGGCACAGCTAGAAATACTTACAACGCTTTATTTAACACAAAGGGTTGTAATGAACTGGCGGCAAAATATTATGATTGGACGTAAAGAATGCGAATAATTCGACCGCAACTTTATAGAATCCTGTTGTTTTGAAGCACTAAAGTTCAGAGGGAAATGGTGATTTAGTGGTGAGAGAACTTTGTGATATAACATAAAAATATATAGACTTCGCTTTGAGTCAAGCGAAAGTAATATTAAGTACCTCTGGATGAACTGCACAATGAACTTGTCAAAATCACCACTCTAGCTATATTATGTTTAGCAAGACGTAATTATCTAGAAGCAAAGTCTCCAGAATCCTAAAACCTCTTTCACAATCTACAGCGCAAACTGAGCCATGAAATATATATCAAATAAGCAATATTTGTTTATATTATATTTATATGTAAATATATTTGTAATCACCTTCTCCAAAACGGTTGTAACGATTTCGATGAAAGTTGCAATATACGGGCGAAAAATCAATCTGGCTAGGTCTCATACCTGGGAAAATTTGTAAAATCCGTATTTCCACCCGAGCAGAGTACAGTCGCCCAAAGTTTAGAACAAGATGACTACCATAGATTATTACACTATGACATGGCAGCATGGAATTAGTAAGTACCTACAATCGTGGCAGCATGGAATTAGTATGTACTATAGATACTCGTAGATTAGTAGGAACTTTCCTATACTATTAAATGAGCATTCTCTATTTTCACCAGAGCAGAGCTCGGTCGCCCAGGTGCTTTATTATTTGAAACACAACATCACTTCAATTCTTCAAACTTAAACTTTCAGAATCAATGCCATTCAAAGATTAACATTAAATCGATGGTTGTATTCGCGTCTCGTCACGCGTGGCAGGCTATGGCAGGCCGTGACAGGCTCGCGTGAGCCCGTGATGGGCACAGTGTGACAGCTGGACATTACAACCACGTTGTCCAGCGCTGTTTACAGACCTGCAGCGCTAATTATATTAAATTACGAACGAGATTTATTTATTATTAATTTGAACAACAGATAGGTAACGGCCATACTTTGTAATTATACGAGCTTGAATTTAGGAGCTGAAGAGGTAATTATATACGTGGATCGCGGTTAAGTGATTAAAAGTACAGTGTCCGTATGGATTGAGGAGCCATGTCTCATATTTGAACGAGGGTACTACCAATATTTAGTAGTAAATTAGCCGATTTTGTAGGCCGGAAAAATAATACATTCGAATAGAAATATTTGAGCAATAAACTAGCACAATATGTATGGGTAAATCCCGAGCTTTAAGAGGGCGGCCAATGGTCCACTAGCGCTACTCTTTAAAAAAAATATTATCTCGTGACTGAGAAGGAATTATGAATAACGGCTAGTAAGGACCCTCGGTAAGTGTGTCGAGAATTTTCTAATACCTTTTATAAAGTTCCATATTTAGACACGAAGCAACAAAATACGATCTAGAGGAATGTGGCCGCTTTTCTTTAGATCGAATTTTGTTGCTAACTACATATGTAGTTAGCAACAAAATTTAATTGTATTGCAATACACTTTCCAAAAAAAAAAGCATTGTAGCGAGTAGATTGTGTCAACAATAAATTAAAATAACTTGACTTATAAAGTCAAATAAACACGCACAATGGTCCACTGTAGGACTAAGTGCGGAAACCAAACCCCACAACATAGACATAGATAAAGTCAAATAAAATAAACAATTATATAAACTCATATTTAATAACCTGTCAGTAGGTAGGTATTCTGGAGAAAGAACATAAACATTGTATTGAGTTAACAGACACAGCGACCAACTATTTCTATCATTGTAGTCGTTGAGAAAGAAAATTGTAAAAATTTCTCGAAGATTAAGAATTTGTAAACCTAACAACTTGTGTAAATTATTGCGTATGTTTGCGTAAAATTAAACCAAAACATTTCACCCTTTTTGGTTAACCGTTCAATTTCATTCTAGTGTTATTTTCAAGAAAATAGAAATGGCAATCTACGTTTAATTTTAAAACGACGGGGTTTTGGGAGCCCGCACTGTGGGGTCACGGGGATGAATAGTATCTTTAAATACGGTTTACGGTTTAAGAAAATTTATTTCACTTAAAAAGAATACATATATTGACTCCTATGAAGACATAATAAGTGACGGTAATAAACTAAAATTAAGTTATAAAAACGGTAAAAACTTACAATTCATACATTATTCAGGTGGTGCTTTAATAGCCTTTTAAAAGTTGAAAGTGATTTCCATTCCTTAATTACTTTAGGTATACAGTATTAGAGTTCAGCCCCTCAAATACGACAGTCTTACTACCGTGGTTTGTCCTCGCTGCTTTTAAAATTATATGGTTAGCCTGCCTCGTCATACGCTTTTGAATTTGCATTATTTTTATAAATATTATTTGTGCATGTATATCTCTATTAATTATTATAGCAGTGAGTGATTTACTAACCACACGAAAAGAATATTAATTATTTTACGTACAAATGAAATATGCAAGTGTTATATTTATAAATTGAATCAATATTCATTAATTTTGTTTCTTTTAAAATATTTGGGAAGATGTTAAATAATCATAATTGAATAATAAGACTAATCATTTTATTTTTAAATTTTTGTAGTTTTTAAAGTGATTTTTGGCAGCTCGCCCCATATTTCGATTAATTAATCAAGATGTGGTTTAACCATCGAGTTATAAATAATATTTGACCTCTAGTGGGAGACATCGGACAATTCTTCTAAGTGCACACGGTTATGATATCTTTGTTTTTACTTGCTCAATGTGAGGTTTCATCGTAAGTCTATCATCAAGAGTAAGACCTAAATATTTCTCAGTATTTGTTTTTAATAAGGGTTGACCATTTATATTTAATTCACCATGTGTATGAAGTTTATTTTTTACTTTTAGCACTTAATATCATGTAGTTGGTTTTATTAGCATCTATAGTAAGCAGATTGCATTGGAATCAGATAGCTAGTCTATTAAGATCACTTTGTGCTTCTCTAACAATTTATTCTATATTACTGCCAAAGTAAATAAATACCGTCGGCATACAGTGAAATAACTCCCTTAAGTCCGATTTCATTAAATCGGACTTAAGGGAGTTATTTTTTAAAGTAAATAAATACCAAATAGTAATATAGAATATATTGCTAGTAGATAAGGAATAATAGAGGCCCTAGTAGAGAACCTTATGGTACTCCATAGGTAATGGGTTTGGGTTCACTTCGATGTTCACTAATAGCGACTACTTGGTACCTATTTGTAAGATAAGAGTTTAATATTTTTAATGCAAATTTCTTAAGAAGTTTGTGACTTACAGTGTCAAATGCCTTTTTAAATCAATGAAGATCCTAAGGCTATTTGTTTGTTTTTTCAAATTTGGTTTTTAAGTTAGTATTAAGGTCAATAGTCGCGGATAGGGTGTTTGATTTCTGTCGGAAGCTATATTGGTTTTTAGAAATATAAAATATAGAATTTAATAAGCTTATAACCTATTATGAACGATGTTTTCTTATATTTTGGAAATAATCGGTAAGACCGATATTGGACGATAAATACTCACGTCTGCGTTGTTTCCGATTTTATGTATCGGTGTGATATTGGCGATTTTTTATGTATCAGGAAATATTCCTTCCTGAAGGCTTTTGTTAAGTCTTCCAAAAGTAAATCTTTAATACATTTAATTAATTTAGTACTGATGCCGTCGATGCCTGATCGGTAATCGGACGTTCAAGTTTTTCATTCTACCCTTTAAATTCTGAATAACAGCTGTCACATTATTACGTTCAGCTATAAAACTGTTCTTTATTTCTGCGTCTTCAGGATTCTCTTTTCACTTCTTACCCAGTTCATTGTATTATTGATAGTTAAGAATCTACATCTTTTCAGTTTTATTTTTGTTAATCACAGATTTTAAGTACCCTTCAAGTGCCAAATAGTCAACATTTTCATAACTTCTTTTTTATAGATTTACTTAATCAGTTTTTTTTTGTATTTCATCTTCTGCAGTACCTAGTTCTGGATTTAATCTTTTTATTTCAAAGTAAATTTATTTTTAGTCTGAAAACGACGACTCAATAACTGCCAAATAAAAATTGTAGTCGATGATTTGCAGGTAGTACTAATACGATTTAAGATAGTGTTAGTAGTTGAAGATTTTCGTGTGCAATGTTTTTTAGTAATCCTATTTAATATTGTGTAGCCATCTTCTTTTAATAAAAATATTTCTAATCTTTCACGTTTCTATCAGGTCTTTACGAAAACATCGTAAGGAGATTGAGGTTATAATCCTATAATATAATAGTTAATTTAATCTATTATAAGTAGCATGAATAGGTGTCTAGGAAACTTGTTATATTCGTCCGTTTCGGTTTGTAAACAACTCCAATATCAAGAGATTTTATTTTCAGGTGGACCCAAAGTTTATATAAACCTTCATTCATACATTTAAATCTTCAGTTTTTTCGAGAGAATTGTGTACGTAAATGGAAACTCTTCCTCCTCTGGTATTTGTTCGGAAGTTGTAATAACGGGTATAGGTTGGTACTTGCAGTCGTTGAGCCTTTTTATCTGATTTGATCCACGTCTCGGTTAGAACTATTTAGTTGTAGTGATAATATTAGTATAGTTGTCTGTTACCTGGTAAGTAATGGCATTTTGCGTTTCAACTTGTGAGCTATTTTGTGATGTAGTTACCCATAGTTTTATTATTCAGCCTGGGTAATTTTTGAATCGCCTTTCAGGTATTTAATACTTAAGTTTGTCTCGCCATTTCCTGTGCGTTGCTGGAGTTCTTTCCGGAGGTTTAGCTTTGTTGTTGGGGTGTTTGGTAGGGATATATTTTGATAGATTTATCATTCAGTTTTGATTTATTGCGCAATATAAATTTGGGTACGTCTTCCGATGCGTAGTATATCTTAATAGGGCGCCTTTTTAAATATTTATTTATTTATTTATTAAAACTTTTCACACTCAAAAAAGTACAAAGGCGGACTTAATGCCTTAGGCATTCTCTACCAGTCAACCAAGGGTGGTGAAGAGATAAGATGGCAGGTGCTCTATTTGAGAGGAACAAAGAAAAAAAAGAAAATATTCTAATGACTTATAACTAAAATAGATACAACAATACATAAATAGATTACAAACTACATACCCATACATACATATTTACTATAATATATACCTATATTAAATATATATACAAATATACGAAATCAAGGGAGAGGGGTGTTGAGATGACTCTACTCTATTTATTTCGAAAATAACTCCACAGTTTCCGCTTAAATGCATACCGACTGGCGGCCGTCCTGATATCAAGAGGAAGCGCATTCCAAAGAAGAATGGACTGAATATGAAAGGAAGAATGAACAAAGTCAGAAGTATGAGAAGGGCAGAGAAGGAGAAGATTGTTAGAAGAACGCAGATTCTTAGTGTGAGAAGAACATAGATATTGGAAGTGAGACACAAGATAAGAAGGAGGAGTGGGAGAGTTGAGAAGGGAGAAAAGCGTGGTCAAAGCGCGTAAACTTCTCCTTTGGCGAATGGACATCCATTTGAGCTCAGATCTATACCTAGACACATGGTCATATTTTCTGAGGTTGAAAATAAACCGGATACAGTTGTTGAGCAGTCTGTCGAGCTTATCCAGCAAAATCGCATTCAAGTCAAAGTAGCACACGTCACCATAGTCGACGATAGGGAAAATCAAAGTCTGCACAAGCATAGTTTTCGTCTTAGCAGGCAAAAAGTTCCTCAGACGATACAGGGATCGCAGAGTACCGTTAACCCTTTGACTAACACTAGAGACCTGGCGTTGCCAACTAAGTGTCGAGTCAAGATGCAAACCGAGATCTTTCACCGTAGGGGTAATAGGTATGACGGTATCATTAAAAATAAGAGGAGGAAGAGAGCTAAGTGCCACCCTACCCATCATGCGCGAGCTTCCAATTACAATGGCCTGACACTTAGAGGGGTTTACTGACACCCCAAAACTGTCAGACCACTTTTTGATGGCATCTAGATCTCGGTTTACATCTGCTATAGCGTCCGATAAACCCTCAACCCGCTCAGCTGTATATAATTGAAGATCATCGGCATAAAGATGATACGAACACCGAAGACAGTGAGTTATAAAATTAATGAAGATGGAGAATAACAATGGAGAAAGAATACCGCCTTGTGGAACACCAGCATCCAGGTCGCGCCAACTCGAAGAGCTCTCATCAACGCGAACCGACTGCTGACGTCCCCGAAGATAAGACGAGAACCATTCCAGAGCCTCGGACGAAACCATAAGATGAGAGAGGATAGAAAGGAGAATATCGTGGCTGACGGCATTAAAGGCATTGGAGAAATCAATTAATACCAAAACGGTAACCTTGGTATCCTCCATCGCTTCTCTAACGTCACCAGTCACTTTAAGGAGAGCGGAGGCTGTACTGTGCCCAGGCCTGAATCCAGACTGGAAAGAGCTAACAAGGTTGTTCCGGTGAACAAACCCCGTAAACTGCTTATGTACGCAGGCCTCAAGCACTTTAGACAGGAAAGGGAGAATGGAAATGGGTCGAAAGTGACTAGGTAGGGAGGGATTTGAAACTTTAGGGAGTGGGCGTACATATGCCATACGCCACGGGGATGGGAATTGTCCGGAATCAAGCGAAAAGTTGATGATGTGGGTAATTGGAGGGAGAAGGATATCCAGGATCCAAACGACCATGCTACGACTGATGCCGTCATAGCCCACAGCCTTGGATTTTATGGACAGGATGATCTTTTTAATTTCGTCCAAGGTGACCGAAGAGAATTGAAATGGTTCTATGATGGGACTAGCTAGGCCAGTAATGTAATCGACCGTCTGGGACAACATTTGGGAATCCAAATGACAAGTGGTTGTGAAGTGACGGTTGATATCATCAAGGCCAATAGTATTAGGAAAATCCACATGACGTGGTCTGCCGATACCAAGAGTACCAAGGAACTTCCAGATATCAGCAGGTGAAGAAGAAGATATGTTCTCGAGAATATGGCGGCGTTTAGCGTTGCGTATCATCTGATTACACCGATTTCTAGCAGCTTTGAAAAAGTTCCGATTTTCATCACTGCGATCCTTTTTAAATTTACGAAAGGCCCGGTCTCTGCGCCTCATCGCCATTCGAACCCCCGTCGTCATCCAAGGAGCAGGAGGACGCCGAAGTTTAACCATCTTAACAGGGGCGTGTTTGTCGTAGAGAGCAAGGACCGTCCGATCGAAAATGCCCAGTTTTTCGTCTACAGTTGTCGCCGCTGCCAGGTGTTCCCAACTGAGGTCTGACGCATCCTGACGGAGCTTCTCAACGTTCATGCGCGCGAAACACCGCATGTGCAGAACTTTTGGGACTGGTTTAGGCGGTTTTAGGACATAAGAGAGGAAAATGAGGTCATGATGGGAGAAACCAGGAGCGGGACACTGACCATGAGAGGAAACAAGGGAGGGAGTGGATGTAAGGATTAGGTCGAGCCAGGTGTCATCGCCAGAGATATTGAAATGGGTAGGTTGCAAAGAAAGTATATTGAGACTAACGGACTCAATGATGTGAAGAAGTTTAAGGGATCGGGGATTGTGGTGAGCAAGGTCAGTGTTAAAATCGCCCATAATGACGCAATGTGCATACTCTGACCCTATGGATTCCAGCGCCAATTCAAGTTTGAAAAAATAATCAACGGCGGGTGGACAATACACAACACCAAGAAGGGCCTTGGCGCCTTTGACGTGGACCTCCAAAAAGAGATATTCAGCAGAAGCATGGTATTGTGAGGGAGATGATGCAATGATTTTGAAAGGGAAGTCGCTACGAAGATAGATAGCTACACCACCCCCTCCCTTTCCAATTCTATCATTGCGGATAAGAGTGAAACCTGGAAGAGAGTAGGTGGTGGAGAGAAGATGAGGTTTGAGCCAGCTCTCAGAAACCAGAACAGCATGGGCATTGGCGTCGGTAAAGGTGTCCAACAGATCATCGAAGTGACTTGGGACACTTTGTGCATTTATATGGCAGACATTAAATGAATGACCTTTCTGTTGACTGAAGCTCCGACGCACAAAGTCACCAAGGGTGTCAGTCAAGGAGCTAAAACTTGCATTAGCGGATGAGCTAGAGGAATCAACGGCAGAGTAAAAAGAATCATCATCAGATAACATAAAATACAAATAAAAATAATAAAAATAACTGATAAATAAGCAAATAAACTATTAAATATGCTTTAGGTGCAACACCAATATCTGTGCACCACCCACCAGCAACACCAGTATAGTTGTACATGGATCTTTTGGCACGTGGCCAAAATCGGAACATCGGAGCATCTTGTTTCTAAATCGTCGAAGGCAATCAAGCGCCAAAAGATCCCTGCACAGTAGTATTTGCAAAAACCAGTGAAATAAAAAATAAAACATTAATTTGGAAGAGGAAACATCATCACCAAAATAAACACAAAATATTATGAAAAGCAAAAAACAAAACGATAAATGACAAAGTTACATGAGCAAAAACGGAACGCGACTTACGAAATACAACACAATCGTGGAACAAGGAAAAAAAGGACGTCAAAATTTAGGCAAATTCAAGTTTGACAGGTGACAGTGACAACTAATGACGAAACAATTATTCCAATGACACAAACAAATATCTAATGCAAATTACCAACAGAACGAGATTTATATAGTTTTGAGGTGAAAATAAGAATTAGTAAGAAGGTAGAACGAGTACAATAGCAAAATATTTACGTGAACTGACGTCTCAAGCTCAAAAAATGTGATTAGATAAAGAAACATAAATACCAATCGGTTGCAAACACTTAAGTTTTACGCATTCCACTATCAGGCTTGCCTCTAGAACCAACAGATGATTCCCCGGTCTTCTTAGGGTACTTAGCCAACAACGGGTTGAGTTCCTCCAAAGAACAAATCTTATGCCGTGTTCCGTCGGGGGATCTGATGACAATAACCCCGTCCTGAGTCCAGCATGCCGACATCCCGAAATGTAGACGCGCCCTGCTAAATACTGTTTGCCTAGACCTGGTCAAGAACTCCTTTACTGTGATTGTTGAACCCTTCAGTGCAGACTTTGCCTTCCAAACAGCAGATTTCAGGTCAAAATTGGAGAACCTTACTAATATAGGTCTGCTGGTTGTTGGTCCTTTGCTTGATGCTCCAAGTCTGTGACACACTTTGATGGAAGAGCCAGTGATGTCAGGCAAAGCCAGTTTGGTCTTCAGGACGTCCAACACAAGAGCCCTGCAATCCTCTTTATCCACTTCAGCAAACCCAGTGAAGATGAGGGCTTTCCGTCGAGATCTTGTCTCCAGTCCATCAACTGCTCTAGAGCACTCCCCGATCTGCTTCCTAAGAAGTCCTAGCACACTGAACATAAGCTCACGGAATGACCGGAACTCCTCGGCAATCTTTGCTACGGTGTCTTTTGCGGGTCCAGCACATTGGATCTGTGCCTCAAGCTCACCCATCTTCTTAAGGAAGCACTCCTCGAGGTTCTTCTGAGCCGATTGTATATCATCCAGTTGAGATGCCATGGTGAAGTGTTTAAACTTGTACTAGTGAGAAGCTAGCAGGTGGTGTAGTTAAGTGCTTGTGTTACATGGATTGTTTCACCAATGTAAGTGCTGCTTATTTAATAGTTTATGCAACTAATATTAGACTCGAAAGCAAGTAAAAATACTTAATATTATTTTTAATTAAAAAGGATTTACGGAGTTGCGTGTTAACTTTTCTGCACCTACCCCCGAAAAAAACATATTTACCAAAATATTATATTTACCAAGGCGATGAAGTTTAACTGGTTGAGGACAATCTAAGGTAATATTGCTTATTGCTTTAACTTTTTCCATATCAAGGTCATGTCTTGAAACCGCGTTGAAAGAATGAAGTTGAGATATGCCAACAATAAATATGTTCTTGTTTCTTTGACAGCATTCTTGTATTTCCGACAATACGTCCTCGCAATAAGTCAGATTTGGAGTAATGTTAGCAATCGCAGTCTTCGAGGTAATTTTCAGCTGAGCAATGTCAGTCTGAAGTGTATTTATCTTGTGAGCGGTACTGTTGGAAATGTTAAGGTTTGTTATTTCTTGCTCCTGGACTAATTTATTAATAGTCGACGTAATGTCTGGCTCAGTTACGGACGCAGCATAATCTCTTATTTTTACATTAATTTCCTTTTGTACAGTGGTGAAATTTGTCAGCAATGTTGAATTATGGTCTTGGAACTTATGGAATTGCCCTGATAAATGTTCGTGCAATTGTTTCCGTTTGTAGTTATATTTTTGTGATCTATATAACACAATATGTAGGACCTACCACGAAGTAAGCACCTAAAACCTTAATGAATGTCGTTGTGAGATTTATAAACTTAGTAAAAACAATTTTTCATAGACCATTAGAATATTAGGTACCTACTAGATAAAAGGAATATATAGATAAAAGGTATGAAATTAACAAAAAAAACACGTACCTCTACGTTCCCTTTTAGTAGCTAGATTTATCTTCTTTTTAAATAAAGTGTAATGGAGAAGGATTGAAGTTTACTTTACGTTGACGTGAACGTTTACGTAGTTAAGCACAATTTATCAGATATAAGTAACGTTCCAGCACAATGTAACGTATGATACGATTCAACTCATCATAAGGAATGCCTTTTCATCAAGCGAATTAACAAAGGTTGTCAGCACAAGGCGCCATTGCATTGACGTTTGCGAATACTGCGATGGTGACTGGTGTCAACGAGTTTGAGGCTACAGTCACCAGTTATACAAATGCTAACAATACTCTGCTATGTATGCAACGGAATATGTACGAGGAAGATATAGCAATGGAATATATATATATGTAGAGGTAGGTAAAGGTATTTGAGTTTGCATAATGTTACCTACGTGAGAGGTCTATATTTGAACCTACGAGTTATAATTGCAGACAGTAAGCTAGTGTGCAAAGGCTTCAGATGAAATACTTCTGTCGAACTGAAACAGGAGATAAATCGGATGGTTCCTAATTTTTGGCTGTATTGGAGACTCTACAGTGACCTCAATGGTATTTATTTCATCGTCTATTGTGAAATTCTAAGTGGGCGTCCTTCATTGTTTTATTTATCCCAAATATATTATTTTCTTTGAAAGGTATTGCGACTGATGCCGTAAACCAAATGTTTCCCGTTGTCTGTTGTTATTGTTGTTGTTACTGTTTTGTTCTGTTTTCTGTTCAAGCAACTGTTGGTTGTTTGTTGTTGTACGTTCTCAATGTTGGTATAAGGAGGTTGTCTACGAAATCTAGTGGCAGTGTCTTTGTAGAATGAAAACTAAGGATAGCTGGCAGTTTAGATCAACACAAGTAAAAGGAAACCTTTTAGATCTGTTTTGACTTTGAGCCACAAAGTATAGGTAAGCAAATAAATATAACCGATCCAAATTGGGAACTTATCAATGCTTTAAGATAAAACTGAGAAAATATTGAATCAAACAATCAAAAAAGAGAGCGGAGCGGTCATTGTGAAGAAATGGCATAGTTTTGATACAATGTTGTGAATTGTCAGATGCTTATACCGTACCTACTACAGAATTGGTCGTAAGTCTAGCAATGAGATTAAAAACGCAAACGAGGGAACGTTGATTATGTTTTGAAATTACCAGAAAGGTTCAATTACCTTATTTCCTGATTTTTCTATTACAATTTGAGGAAGGACCAAAGAGTCCTTCTTGTTATAATAACCCAAAACTTGTAACTTTATAAAACCACAAGCCTATATAATAATAATCAAAAATGTATTAAAAAAACGCTAGCCAACAAATTCTTGCACCAAACATAAAAGGATTCTAACAAGTTGAGCTAAGCTCATCAACCGAATTATACTGGAATGGAAAAAGTTGCCAACAAATATTGGAGGGAACCCTTGCTTGGCATTATTTACATTAAAATACAAAAATACGGGCAACGGGATAATAATACCCTTCACTATCTCTCAATGAAAAGAAGGAGAGAGGAATCTTCTGTTGGAATGAGATGTTGTAGTTTTCGTAATTCATCGTTTTCATATCAACTCAGTCAGTCAATTGAAATAAAAACGTTCGGGTATTGTTAGCCTTTTAGTTGTTTAGCCCGTTTGTTTATTTGGTACCAACAAAATATGTACTCTAGTTGTAAGTAGTAGTTAGGAGTTTGGTTTGGATGCAATACTTAATAATTGTAATTGCTGGCCAAAGTTGCACGTTGTATGGCAATGCTGATTGCATTGCCATACAACGTACCTACTAAGGCTGCCAGCCTTTTGGCCACTTTTCCTTGTGACAGCGTCCATACTTGCAAAAAAAATAGCATTCGAAAAAACACGTAAATTGATACGTAAAAGGAACACTCTGTACACGCGCACTTGTCTTTCAATTCATTACTGACTTGGTCTCCGTACGTCTCTTTCGGGTGACCACTGAAAATCAGCGCTGTGCTGTGGGTCTCCATAGCACAGCATCAAGCTGAGTGGAAGCCTTCTTGTCACAGTCATGACGTGCCAGCAGCTGCCGACTATTTCTGTTTTGTGCTCGTTATTGTATTTTTCTTTTGTTTATTTTTACTCGAGTTTTTCATCTTTTTTTTTTTTATGCACGTGTTTCTGTGACAAATAAATTTATTTTTCTTTCTTTCTTTCTTTCTTTCAACGTGGAAAGACAATAGCGCGTCAAAATCTTATTTGTGAAAATTTTATTAATAAAAAACCTTTTTTTCGATGTTGTTTTTTTTTGCATGTATGGATCCTACAGTATTGCGGGTTAACGGGAACGCCCTCTGTTATTTAACATACTGTATATTTAAATTAGAAGACGTGTGTGCAGTTTTCTACCGACTGTACTTTGACTGACGAATTGAATAAAACTGACGAATCGACGAAAACTGGCAAACAATGGAAACTGTCGAATTAAATAAACTGACGACTGAGGGAAACTGACCAGTGATACGCGGACTCGTAAGTTTATATCAGTAACAGAACAAATTCATCTGACGTGTATCGCATATATCGGGGACTTTGTTGTCAGTGCCATCATAGTATTATATTATAACTGAGTTTATTTTCCTCTTCTTAATCTAATTCATTATAATTTGCAAGTGACAGCATTATTAATTGTAAGTAGGTAAGTAAATAAATAAATGGTAAAATGTCATTATTTTGTAAATGACTTTCAAAATGACACTGACTTAAGTATGTACTGAATAATTTAATCTTGACATACCTAATTATGATATTGTTTCAATTTATTTAATTTATTCCTATTCTACTTATTTAAATTCATGTTTTAATATATGCATGTACCATGCCGACTATTGTTCAACAGTAATACCTCAAAACAAGAGTCTAATATTATAAATTAAATGGTTACAAGATATCAATGATATTTCTGAAACACTCGCTAGGTAGTAATTGAATTCTTAAGCAGACTGGCGCGACTCTATTGGAATCATTTCTATGGAAACTTCACAGAAATTAGTGGCTCATTCACTAACGTTTATTCCAGCCGGAATCTACAATCCTTAAGGAATGAACGCCAGTGGATTTGCAAGAGCGGGAAAGAATTACCCTCTCGTCGTTAATCCCTGTTTATTTGTCCGGCGTGATTGAGCGATCGCTTGTGAACACGTCATGTACGTTTCCATCCCGGACGGAAGGATTAAATACCAAGAAATCCTAACCAATATTATAAATGCGAAAGTGAGTTTGTTTTTTTGTTACGCTTTCACGATAAAACGGCTGAACGCATTTGGATTAAATTTGGCATATGGGTAGACCCATGGTCTTAAAGTAGCCTATATCCTTCTCCAGGTCATGACCTGGAGAAGGATATAGGCTACTTTTTATCCTGAATTGCAGACGAAGTCGCGCGCAACAGCTAGTAGACGATAAAGGTTATATTCGAAATGTGCCCAAGCACATAATATTAAAAGAATTAATATGTACCTACCAATCTCAAGCTCCGATAAGACGTAATGTAGGATTGTGGTTTAATTAGTGGCTTCAAAGGTTTTCTTTTATCCCGTAGCGTTTCTGTGCAGTTCGTACAACTGGACAAGTGAGAAGAAATGTACGTTAGTGGATGATCCACTATTGTTAGTGGATGATCCGTTATAGTTAGTAGATGATCCGCTATTGTTAGTGGATGATCCGCTATTATTCTACCGTGTCGCGTCACGCTTGTCTGCTGGGAGGCTTTATTGTCAGTAAGTTTGGGAAGCAGCGATGGAGTCGCGCGTCGTTGTCTAAGTACTTGAGAAATTAATAAAAAAGGAATTAGGAACATTTCATTCGCATTCAGTGGGTAGAGGGGAGGGGGGATCACGGACATTTTGTAAAGATACACAACATCATAGAACTAAGTTATAAGTTTGATCCCCAGGTCTTCAAATCTAAAAGTGAGTCTTATAAATAGATATTTCATTTCAAAACACTTGTTAAACATATAAAATGTATAAAAATGTTTATTATTTTTTTAGGAACTCTCAACACTTCGCTGTAGTTTTACAATACCTTCCCTAATACGTTAGAAATAAAACTGAATACAATATTGGATGCATGTAAAATAAATATTTCATACACATTGCACTATTATTTAGTATTAGTATATATATTTATATTTTTTTTACTACACCGTTATTCACCAGAAATATACAGCGTATGAAATTCAGAAATTCGGATGTATTGTAAGAATAAAATATAATAAAATCGTACAATAAACGATCAAACTATTATGTATATTCAATTTTCACTGCACTTTATGTGCTGCATTCCATCAAACGTTTCAGCGGACTGTATCTCATGAACTATAGGTAGACAATTGAAATTTTCACACATTATGTATTACTATTGCCGCTATAACAACAAATAATAAAAATTAAAGGGGGTCCCCCCCACATTAATCAGTTGATTTTGAAAAAATATATCTTACCTTTGGCGTACCATTGTCTAGAACAACTCATCGAGTATGTAGTTTAAATATAATTTTTATTTCATTTTCTCTTCAAAAATTAAGAAATAGTGTCTGTAAAAGTTGTCAGTTTTAGACCATTATTGTACGAGTTCTATCGCAGCAACTAAATAAGTTAGGAACTTGAAACTTCTGTTTAAGAGGGCGCCTAAAGGTCCAAGGTATTAGAAAATTCTAGACACACTTACCGAGGGTCCTTACTAGCCGTTATTCATAATTCCTTCTCAGTCACGAGATAATATTTTTTTTAAAGAGTGGCGCTAGTGGACCTTTAGGCGCCCTCTTAATATGATTTACTCTCCTGTAAACTTGTCATTTTTGACATAGAACTAATTGCAATATGCACGACGATGTACATAATACTACATATTATGATCAACATAAATTGAAAATGCATACATAACATAAGATATTTTATTTAAATATGGGCGATTTTCTGCAACTGCAAAAAATTATTTTATAATTCACAATATCATTATAAAATACAGATACATCATTGCGATTTTTTTTTTGAGATTTTAAGTACTATATACTTTGTATTTTCATTTAACTGAACTAAAAAACAGGCCAAGTGCGATTTGGACTCGCACGAAGGGTTCCGCACAATATTTTTAACACAACATATTTTTAGGGTTCTCAAAATAAAATAAAGTTAAAAGTTAAAGGGGGTCGTCCTCATACAAGACATGTTTTTATCGCCGTTTTTTGCTAAGTACTGTACGATGGTACGGAACCCTTCGTGTGCGAGTCTGACTCACACTTGGCCGATTGTTTAAAGTGGGGCTTTAATTAAAAATGCTTCAGATTTTATTTTATTTACCTGAATATACGCACATATACGAATAGCTACATGCATAGATACCTAGGTACATAGAGATCATCAATTTGTTAGGTATAGCACTGATTCATATCTCCGTTGGTACGCAGTGTACAGTCAACCTCAAAAAAAATTATACTTGTGTAGCTACAATTGAGTACCCAATGTGCAATAACTTTTGTGGCTTCACATTAATACAACAGTATGGAACAAAAATTGTACACAATTCAAAGAATTCTTGTAGATGTATGCATCTAATTGAGGCTGACCGTACAATCATTGGAATTGAAATGGAAGATTCTTTGAGGATGGTTTTTAGGTTCCTTTATTAATAATATACCTACGTAGTGTGTGCGTGTCTGAGTTACATTGTAACAGGCTGTTCAATTATGCTACTGTTTAATTAAAATGACGGCGGTTGATTCTGTCTGACTCCATCAAATTCGGGGAGTAACGGTTTCGAAAAAAATAAATTAATATAAAGGTTTACAAAATAAGTTGTATTTGCATTAAATACCAATAATAACCTAACGTCACTCCTGTAGGTACTGCCCGAAGGGTACAGTTGGTAGGGTAGCAGAGTGGATACTCCCACAATCCGCCAACTGTTGTGTAAATGAAATACCAAGAATGGTTATGATCTACAATTGTGTATCAAAGACCATACTACGGCTACAAATTCTATTTCCAGAAATAAATAAAACTGAACCGACGACGGTGCCATTACATTCATACGTGCACTTGTTTAGAAGCTATAGAGCAGGGATCAGCAATATATTATTTATTGGAGGTCTGTTTATAAAAATAATATGACTGTCACGGTCCTTTTAGTAGACGATTACTAGCAAGTAGCAACAAGAAATAAATTGAACAAAATCATTTTTATCAAGTAATCTTTCTTTCTTTTTCGTGTTGTTTATTTTAATATTAAGTTTTAGTTAAAAAATGCACTGTTTATTTACATGCACTGTTTTTTTTTTTGTAGGCGGACCGCGATCCGGTCGCGGTCCGCCTACCTATGCAGTGCGGACCGTAAATAAACAGTGCATTGTTTAACTGGTGATTCCTGCTGATAGAGTATAAAATACCGCAATCGCAATTCTCGGAATCGAATACGATCCGCACAATATATTCCTCTATCCTCAAAGTCCTGCAATTGATCACAACAGTAGTCCCGAACGAATCCCGAGCTAAAATGATTGCAGTGCAATTGACACTTCAGTAAAACCCGCGCTATTTAGTTAGTTGTGTACGAACGAAATAAAATTAACCACGTTATTGTAAAATGACACATTATTGGCGTAAAGTCAATCATTAATTTGCGTATTAGTTTACGAGTGTTGTAATAGTGAACGTACAATAAGGATGACGTCGGTATTTTCCAAAGTTTTGGGCTGAGGAAAAGGAGGAAGAGGAAAAGTTAATAACAGTTATATAGGACCACCGTGCAAGCATTTACTACCAAATGAAAACAAAACTTTAAATTCGGTCCAAATTTGACCAAAATATCTAAAATAGTACCGACAAAGGACCAACGGCTGAATCGGTGCCAACACCCACAACCGTCAAGCCCCGCTAGCACCGCTTAGTGGCACCTTTTCGGTGCCAGCGGTCCTTTAGCAGTCGCTACAGTGTCTTGTTGAAGTTTTTATAAAGCTGCTTTGCCTTATTATTAAACTGGCGACCCGCCCGCGCGCCCCGCGGGTTTTACGACTTGACAAAACATCGACATTTCTTTATTATTTTATGGTTGATATTTTAAATTGTCTAAATAATGTTCAAAACTGCATCAAAATCTGTCGTATAGTTCAGAAAATCTAAAAGCGACTTTAATATCCCGTTACACTCTGCATTAGCTTTCTAAAATCAAATAAGGAGAAGAGTGAGGACATTTATGAAAGGGTCAAATTAATTTAACTGCGCTACTATAGAGACCTGGAAGTCTATAAGACTCCGGACCCAGGTTGGTCGAAGCAAGGAAATCCTCAGATGAAAAGACGATTCTAGCCTGGAATCCAAAATGTAGTGCTGTTCCGTAGACGATGGGGCTCATGGCTGATATCATATCCTCATACCACCATGTCACAGGTATTAATGGATAACGCTGAACTCGTAGCCCATTTCTGGGCTGTTTCAATTCAGAGTGCCATCGACACGCTTAGAAGAAAGAAGAAAGTCATCGTTAGCTTATGTCCACTGCTGGACATAGCCTCTGTAGGATTAATATCATTTTTCTAAACTACAGTGGACAATTGCTGCTGCGACTGGGACTGAAAGATTGGTCACAAGACTGGAACCAGTGGCAAAACATTAAGGTGTTTGCCCTACAGTAAAGCAACATCAGCTTTTTAGGGTTCCTTAGTCAACAAGGAACCCTTATAGTTTCGCCATGTCTGTCTGTCCGCGGCTTAGCTCAGATACTTTTAGTACTAGAAAGCTGTAATTTGGCTGGCATGGGTATACCTACATACATATTAATCACGCCAAGAAGTGGTAAAATAAAATCATATTTTTTAGGGTAAACTCCCTACACGTAAAGTGGGATGTTTTTTTTCCTCGCCTATCCCACGGTGTCCCACGGTCGTTGGATAGGTCGTCCAAAAATATTGCGAGTGTGTGAAAACCATTTCTGGATTCAGTAATCCGTTTGCAGAATATTAAGTTAAGCTAAGATGTTACGATTTAAAAAGATACGATTAAATATTATGCTTTAAAGTGCTAATATTTGTTAGAGTCAAGTGACCCAAGCTAATTGGTTGGTTTTGAATAGGTATGTGAAAAAATTTACGGCAGTAGTATATAATTATAACGAAGTTAAAAGGAAAACTATCACAGCTAAGTAGGCTCTACAAGTTAACGAGTAATAATCGACCAACTTACATTTGCAGTTGCAAAAACAAGTTTTCCCATACATTCCGTAAGGGAGAACATATTTTCAACTACAATGTTAAGTTTGTTCTCGGGCTAAATTTATCCCAACTACGGAACCCGAGTTAATACTAACGACATGATATTATCCTTATCAATACTGTTTAGTCTAGTCTAGATAATGAACCTGTGTAAACTGTGTAGTAGATTAATTAACATAAAAGATTCGATAATACACGCGTCAATCAGAATGAGTAATTAATTCTACATTGTATAATTATCTAAACAGCGTCAACTTTGCCCCCTCGTGCTATGAACTTTTAACGAAGAAAACGTTACAAGTTCAGTACTGCTTTAAATTATATTATCAAACATAATTTAAAGCAGTACTGTCACTTTCTGTATTTATTTCTTTGTGTTTATTACTTTATTTAAAGTTAAACACACACGTACCGATTTTTTATTTGGCCCCGTGTACCAGGTTACTTAGAATTGTTGGAAAAACAGAAAATGTTAAACTGAAATGATTAACATGCAAAATATGTGTAGACCAAAGTTATGTACAATGTATTGAATGGTTTGTTGAACCGTCACTCAACCCCGGAGGGCTGGTTTAGAAAGATAATCCAACTGAGCCAAAGGTTACATATACTTAGACACGAATGTAACGTGCGAGTGCGGGACTGCCGGCATCCAATAGCTCCGAACACGCTCATGCCAATCTGAGCAGAAGGCTAGGTTTATCTCGGGAAACCGTTTGTGAACTACCAGGCACAACTATGTATTCAGAGCCAGAGACTATTCAAACTTCAACCCTACGCATTCAATGATTTACAGGCACTATTGAATTGTCAAAGGAGGCTTTTATTAATTAATTCATAACTCTAAAACAATAATGGAAAACAGGAGGCAATAATGAGCAGTGCTCTGATATTACTATATTCTCAAACTCAAACTCAAATCATTTATTTCAATTAAACCATTACAGGCACTTTTGAATTGTCAAGGAATCGGTCAGTCAAAAATATGAAGCTAGTTGCCCATTCCAAAGCGTAGTAGGTACCTATGGAGAAGAACGGGCAAGAAACTCCACGGACACTCTTTTAAATAAAATAAATTGTTACAAAGATATATTTCATGGTCAATATTTTTAGACAAGTGACAATCGACAAGGTACAAAAACATATGCCGTAACTATATTAATTTGAATCAGAGACAGGTATGTGCAACAGGCCAGTGCATACATATTTATGCAACCTCTTTCAATAAACAATACCTAGTTGGCTTTAGTTGCACCCAGAGGCAGTTTGCTATAAGCACAAACTATGCTCTTTCAAGAGCGAACTTCTGAGAAATCGAAGAATCAGAAACAAGTTTAACAACTAAGTACCTCTTTGAGCACTAAAATAAGCAACATCAATGTCAGCTGTACGACTGTATTCAGGAAACTTTTAAACTAAACGACAAAGGAAGGTTCTATCTCCGTTATGATGAAAACGTCATGAAAACTTTTCTTGTGGTTATTTTTTACTGAAATTATAAACGTTTACGATAATAACGTTTACAAGCTCAAAACATATAATAAAATGGAATACATGTCCTTATATAGAGATTAATGTAGATTAGGTAGATTAAACGTATATTGTACCAACTATATAGACTGCGCAAAGGTTCGAATGCAGTAATCATCAGAACGGCTCCATATATGAACAACCGGCCAAGTGCGTGTCGGACCACGCACAATGAAGGGCTCCGTAGTTGGGATGAATTTATCCCTAGAACAAACTTAACATTGTAGTTGAAAAACATTTTCTCCCATCATCATCATCATCATCAGATCATGTTTATCAACCTGCAAATTTAAGTTGGTCGATTATTACGCCTAAACCTGTAAAGCCTACTTAGCTCTGATAGTTTTCCTTTCAATTTCGTTATATATACTACGCTGTGAATTTTTTCACGAATCCAAGCACAACACACACACACTTGACACACTTGACTCTAACAAAAATTCGCACTTTAAAGCTTAATATTTCAAAACTTTTTTTTCAGACACCCTCAATATTTTTGAACAACCTTTCCAACGATACCCCACAGCATGGGATAGACGAGAAAAAAAAAACATCTCCACTTTACATGTTGGGGTCCTACCCACCATAAAAAAATGATGCAAAGTTACGAATGTGTATTTATTTCTGATCCTTGTAAAATATTGTGAATCCGTTGATAATATCTCAATATTTTTGAACGACCTTTCCAACTTTCCAACGATACCCCACACTATGGAATAGACGAGAAAATAAAAAACATCCCCACTTTACATGTAGGACACTAAAAAAAAATATTTTTTGTTTTTTTTTACCACTTTGTCGGCGTGATTAATATGTCGTATACCCATGCCAAATTACAGCTTTCTAGTACTAACCGGCTCTGAGCTAAGCCACGAACAGACAGACAGACAGACGGACAAACAGACGGACATCTTTACCACACACACACACACACTCGTTTTTCTTTCACATCTTTATCATGGCGAAGCTATAAGGGTTCCTTGTTTACTACGGAACCCTAAAAAGGGTACCTTTTTGAAAACCAAATGTGAGGTACCGCTTACAAAAAAAAGTTATCATTGATGTTTGCTTTCAAAACGCTCCTCTGTAAAATGCATTTTCTGCAACGTTTGCCGTAGATGTGACGATATTCAATAGTCATTTATGTAGGTTACACGTCCGTGTTTGAGTACAGAAATTCTTATGTTTATCGGTCCATTAGATTCAGAGAAAATTGGCTGTGACAGCTAGACAGATAGACACACGAGTGATCCTATAGCCGTTTTTTCATTCGGACGTTTTCGACGGAACCCTAAAAATTTATCTCAATGAAGCTGATTTGTAAAGGAATCGCGATGCAAAAGCAAGTTACAAAATGAACATTAACTTCCGAAATTTAAATAATCACTATAGTTAGCCGGAAAGCAGTGATATTTATTATTTTAAGCATCCTTTTTTGATCGACACGCTCGGGAACCGCTCGGGCATCGCTGGGGCACCGCTCGGGCGTCGCTTGGGCATCGCTCGGGCATCGGGGATTACAAGGAATATACTTATGTATTTATGAGACCATAAAGTACACTCGCAAAAGTGGAATTAATTATGCTGAAGCAAATTGATGCTAATTTATAATAGCAGCTTTTAATTGAATTATAAACTGAGTTGAGATAACATTTTAACGCCATCTTCGAAACCAGTGACGTATTTTACGTATCAGAAGCGTTCTAGTACAAATGGCGCGGGACATTACTTTAAGGTAAGCTGTTGTAATGTTCAAACTCCAAATGTGATCATTCTCTTACTCTCGGGAGATTTGTAACTCGCTATAAAATGTCACATTCAGCCGACAGTATACAGAAAGCGCGAAATAATGTTGTCAATATTTTTCCCGATACGTCGGTGGTCCCGAAGTACCGACCCGTGGCGTTAAACGAAACAAGAACTCCTGTCAACCGAATCTTATAAGAGTATAATAATATTCCTTCGAAATATAGCTAAATAAAACGGAATGATTCCCGCATGTAAAATAGTCAATATAGTAAAGGTCAGTGTTTATTCAGAATGTTTTCTCGAGTTTAGACATTGAGGTAATGCAAACACGACGCATGTATATTTAGCGGTTTATTCAAATATTCATAGTGGCGTACGTTTGTTATTTCCACCCTAAACACATTGAAAATGCTACAATAGTTGAGCAAACACCGCTCGCCTATTCACGGGAACAATGTCTTGGGTACATCGCTTATTGACCAGCAGCGGTCCCTCGGCTGTTCCCGTTCGATGGCAGGCGCCACGGTGGATTGCTACCTAGAGTTACATGTTTGTGCCTTTGACGCAAACAAAAGGTCTACATTCCGGTTCTAATGAGCGGTGTAGGAGCACGTAGTAGAGATGTCCCGAAAACCAGCAGTTAGACGTTTATTCATTCTACAAAGAGAAGTTGATGAAAAATAAAAATATTTTGATATTGCAAGTGATTAACGTCACTTGAATAAGTGATGTTAATCACTTGCAATACTAAGAAGGTAGCACTATTAGAAAGACATTATGTTTGACATTATAATTCCTTATGAGTATGACGTACTTGTAGGCAAAGCAAGAGGCAAGTAGACACTGTTAGTAGATAGGATTAAACTATTAGGAATGTCGTGATTAACTCGCTGTCTCGGATTGTCTAAGAGCGGCCCTTTTCATCTTTCTGCCCCAGGTAGGCGTGGCGGAAGGTTCGCGGTGGGTAGGGTGGCGCCCTTTGTCCAGGAGAATGTAATAGATCCACATTTCATACCCCGACATTCGTGCTGTGTAGCAAGGTCGCTAGGGTGTAGGTACACGTGGCTGACGTCACACTGAATGGTTTCTGGGCTAACTACAGCAACAAACGCATATAGATACTGGTTTTATGTTAATGATTGCCAAATAACTCGAAGATTCTCACAAAATCATTTGATTGAGTAATATTTTTTCTATTTCATCTTTGCTACACAATAGATTGGTCCCAAGTCTCATCCAAACATTGCCACGCTTGAATAAGATCACGAAAACAAAAGCCGACGACATAATTCTTCAGAAATACATTCTCGTAATATATTACAAGGAACATTAAAAAGATAAGCAGATATTATGGGAAGCAGAGATCCCACAGAGTCCAATATTCCGATAAGGTAAGAGATGCAGCACGCGTACTGACTTGCCTTGTTAGATATTATACCTTCTGCAGGGTTGTAGAAGGATTATAATATCAATAGGTCAATGTTAGAATACCGTAAATAATAAAATTATACCTACTGTTATGCGCCACCAAAATACAGTAAAAACCACCTTGGCGTTAACACATACCAACAATCATCATCTGTAAATATTATAAAACAAAGTCGCTTTTCGCGTTTGTATGTACATAATATGTCCGCGTTGTTCTTCTAAACTACGCAACAGAATTTGATGAGGTTTTCACCATAGATTAGAGATTTTATTCCGGAAGGCTATGTGTATAATTGTGTTTATGTGAATGTGTAGTATAATATGTTAATATTAAAGTTATGTTCACCTAAGAAATCTCGATGTTTTGTCAAATCGCAAAAACCGTCCGAAGCAGGAGCGGGCCGCTAGTTGACTATACAAAAATCTATCGAAACAGTATTTTGTTGACGAAACAGGAGTCTTTACTCCCCGTCATTTATCAGCTGTTAATAAACTGTGCCCTACACAGGGGTGGAACACCTGCCGGGTTTACTTGTGTTATTCCTATGATAGAGTGTGTATACGTACAGGGGACGTTACATGTCCGATACAATGAATGTTGTGTCTGTTCTGGAGACAGGACGATGTAATATTGTATTGGTGTGTGTTTATATTTGTCATTATGGGAAATATGTTTTCTCTGAGCCATGTCAAATAAGAGGTACAGTGTTAATGGTATATAATGGATTATTTATGTTCGTTACGTACGTGACTTATAATATGCGTATTACTACAAATATTCAGACATAACCTGTGCCTCCACTGCTCAACCAGTTCCAATCATCTGATCAAAAACAATCCGACGTAACAACAGAAACGTCACACTACCCTCCTAGTCCTAAACACTACATCAAAACATCACCCCACTTACGGAGCCGCTGCGGGCAGGACCCTTGTCAGCGCCGTCACGACGTCAGATAGCGTGGCGCGTGTACACGTCGCTAGCGTGTGACGTGTTGGATATCCATGTCAATACAAACTGAGTGGCGAAATTTCACAACTTCACGACTAAATCTATTTGTATAAAGTTGAGAACAAGTTTTCTTTTAATAAGCGTCCTGCATGGCGAGCTGGCGGAGTTTTATCGATATCGTTTGAAGTCTTGGGGCCTTTGGGTGCGGCGGTAGCGCCGGATGATAATTCTTCTTATTGTTGTACCAGAGGTGAGTAATCTTTGCCTCAATTTTGGGAGTAATGAAAAAAAATATTACTGAACCCGTCGCGTCGGGTATAATATTGTAAGTATATTCTGTCGGTTAGCCACAACTAACGGTTAGTAACTATCTTTAAAAAGCAAAGCTTCCTTTGTCCTTTAAGAGAAGACTCATTAACGTGTGCATACTTTCCATCCTCACATATGGTTCTCAAACATGGTCTTTGATTGATTGTCAGAGGTACACGCTCGAGGTTGGCCAGAGGGTTATGGAACGGAGTATTCAAGGTATCAAACTAACAGACCGGGTAAGGAATACGACAATCCGTTCCATCACAAAGACAACTGATGTCACTTGGAAAGCTGCCACACTAAAATGGAGTTGGGCTGGACATATCTGTTGCATGACAGACGACCAATGGGCCAAACTAACGACCCAATGGGTCCATCTTGCCGGCAAGCGACATCGTGGCAGGCCCAGACGGAGATAGCGAGGTGAGCTGGACTCCTTTAACAAGAACTGGTCCTTAGCAGCTTTAAACAGAGAGAAGTCTTTGCCCTGCAGTGGGACGTCACAGGCTTTTAATAATAAATAATGTCGTCCATCAGAACGCTATGGGAACGGTATTGAGGTATTACTAAGTGCTATGGAATGGAACCATTAGTGACGAGCCTACGTCCAGCTGGTTTCGGCTGATTAGATAAAATACTGGATAATATGACGTTTGGATAATTTACTTGCAATTACCTACCTGCCTCAATATCAATTCTAATGTGGGGCTTACAATCCACTTTCCATTTTTTTATTATTGATCTTATCAAAATACGGGTACTATAATAGTATTTTTATCAGTTATAGATTTATATGAAGTGTCACGTATGCACGTAACCGATATATTTGATTATATCTGTACGCCTTTATTGCCATGTACAGACTTAGAGCCGCAGTGTGTCCTCTAGTTGAGCCATCATTATCATTTTGGCTTAAATATATAAACTTAATCCGTACGACTGCCTCGTTGGTCTAGCGCGTGCAAGCGCTACTGCTGAGCATGAGGCCCTGGGTTTGATTCCCGGGTCGGGTAGTGTTATTAGGTTTTTGCATCTGGAATTTCTCAGTGCAGCCCAGAGTCTGGATTGCCCGATTGACGGCAATAGGGTCTCGTTATTACATGGGACTTAAACATAATTGGCGAAATATGGGTGTACAGGTACACCTCTCTCTCTCCTTCCGGGACTACAGGCGTGATGTTATGTAATCCGTACGAGTCCATGTGCGAACATAGTCTAGCAACCAAACTAAATACAGCTCCAAGCCAATAATATTTTTGTGTTCAAAATTAGACCTTTGTAAACCACTTCCAGCGTAACGCGCAACAAAGGACTTCAAACTCACTACACTGAACACTCGCTACTCTGAACTGTCAAAATACCGCGGACAAGAATATAAGCCCGGGTTAGAACCAAACCCGCTACAACAAAGTGCCTTGACAAAATTCGGCGACATAACGAACACTATTTATGACAAGGCTTCCACAGAATAACGCGACAAACACAATCCGTACGAGGCCACACGAGGTCGGCCGACGTCAGATGTCTTCCCCATTGTTTTTATAAGAAAAGAATAGCAAACCGTCGATTCACATTTTTACGATAATATTTTTACTGTTTACTTAGGTCCCGAGTTTATTATGAAAAAACTTACCTCTATTTGGAGAGAAAAATTGAACGCGTACCGAGTTGAATAATACTATAAGGTAACATATCCGATCTTGCTTCGAATATTATTACAATAATCTTTTTCGATTCCCTTTGATTGTGTCTGTCCGCTCCGAAAAGGGATCAACTCCAAGAATATTAATCTTATCAACAATGCTACGTGAAAAGGTCATGTTAGTACATTACCAAAAATATTGGGAGTACGTCATAATTCTACAAAAACGAGCCAATCGATGAAGAAAAACCAATCTCATATCGATAACAAAAGGCTTTGAAAGAATCCAATAGAACGTACTCAAGCCCCACTTAACATAATTAGCAATCCATCGACCGTGAAAGAAAACGCTTCATATAAACATTGCACTAAACAAGTACTACCGGACTTGTAGTCAGTTAAAAGTTCTCACTCCATTAAGAGGACAATAATGGCAAAGGCATCCCTAAGATCCAATTGAACGCATTTCCGAGTTTTTACGCACATCCCGGGTACTAACTCGATCGGGAGCGACGAAAACGGACTGAATCCACGAAATTTGCGAACGATCGGCGGCGGCGGGCGCCCCGACCGGAAGAGACCGGGACCAAACGGACGCTTTTCAATTAAGAGAGGATAAAGAGGACGATTTTCTGACGTATTTATACGTGATTCTGAGAGCAACTCTGTTCAAATTAATTAAATATTTTCAGAGAATTTTACAATAAAGCTGTAGGTCTCGTTTCAGCAGAACGTTTGTTGTAATTGTTTCAAATTTGAACCGCAATGCGATATAATTCCGCTGAGATATTTCATTTAGGAGTGAAATCAGTGGAGTCGCCTCAGGACACGAGACGTAACGAGGCGTTATTAGCACAGACATAAGTTATATTTATGACGTCAACAGCTACTCCCACACACGCCACAACTGTTTCGTTGTAAGCCATAACTGGATTTCTTTTGCTTCTGATGTTATGTGCTGATATACTTCGAAGTTTCACGATTATTCAAGTAGCTACCGCGGCAACTAAGGGTTACTCAAGCAACAGCCTCAAAGCCATCCATCATACGTTAACAAGTTTCTGAAATGTGATTGTTTTCTTTTTAATAAGTGCAATGTTGTTAGAAGCAGTTGACTCGTGTTCCACCATCGCGTCATAGGGTCTTCACATCCATCAATACATCAACTGTATATATTTTTTTTTTCTTTCATTTTAATATATTTAGTATGTATTACAACTAACTATTATATATATTATGTTCAAGTATGTAAAGGAAAAAATTAGAAAATAAAATAAAGGAGAGATCATTGCGCATCAAAAAATTCGTCCGCATCGCTGTCAGTAGGCAAAGTGCCCAAAGGGCTGGCAGAATTGCCACTTTGGATGGCAATGCTGATTCTTTGGCCTAAGAATTGGCCAGCCCTCTGGTCACGTGAAGAATCGACCTGTATAATTGAAATGATGTAAGTACAGACAACAAGGTATACAGGCATAAATATTCATCTACCACGACATACACTGCGTAACTTTTCGTAAAGACTTGATAATGACAAATCAGACCACTTTCAACAGTTACAACATTGTTCAAAAAATGTAGTCTGTATACCCAGCTCCTTGTTAGCCTGTACTTATCTAATATAAGAGTAATACTCACAGCGGTAGGACTTCTTTTGCTCTTGCTAGATGAGAAGTGTTCGATCACTTCCCAGTTGGATTTCTTGGGGGCAGGGGTGTCCGCGGGCGACGGGGAGGCGCGGTGTGCGGTGGAGGGGGTGCTGCGCCCCGAATCCTCCGCCCCCCGCACCGGCGGCGCTGCAGAACGCAGCGACGCGCATCGACGCCCGCGCAGCGCCTCCTGCCAATAAAAGTAAGGGTTAGTTTCAAATTCCTAGAAGATGTAGAAATAAGGCTAAATAATGAAAAGTGGTGACTAATACTGACATGATAGCTAATAAAGATGAATGGAAGAGGACAACATGCGACGCCCACCCCAACTACATTAGGGTAAGTCCAGGGAGCCTAACGACCTTGTGAAGGCCGCAGGACCCCGCAGGATGCGAGAAGCACTGGACCGCTCGATGTGGCGACGCTTGGGGGAGGCCTATGTCCAACAGTGGACATCTTTCGGCTGAAATGATGATGATGATGAAGTCCAGGAAGATGATGATCATAAAATTCCTAGACCGATTTCAACTTAAAAGTATGTAGAGACATTTAGAGAAGAGGTTTTGCTAAAGTTAATTACATTCATAGCAGGTAGCAAATCTAACCAAAGAGGTTTTTAAGTTTTAACGAGTAGGTACCTAACTAATAGAAGTACACGAGTAAGTGAGTCTGATAAATGTAGAGAACCAGAACTGTAATAGTAGGTTGGTATGTAGACAGAGACAAATTCCGTTATAAATTTCAGTTAACACAATAAGGAATCACTTCTAAAAAACACATAACTGCGACGAAACTTAAACACTTAAAAATAAGAAAGTATCAGAAATATAGCGAAGACAGACTAAGTGTGGCCTAGAGTTGCACTCTAGGCTTCACTTGGTCTGGCTTCGCTTATAACTCTGTTTATTGCTATAGTTTTCAATTATGGCAATAAACAGAGTTATAGAACAAGTTATAACTTAAAGTGCACTTGCAACTTTAGAGGCTCTTTTGACAATACTTGTGAGACGCAAAGTAGTCACAAAGATGAAGAGAACAACTAACTTACTACCTCTGCATAGTTGTTTTCGAGCTGCTTGTTGTTTCCATCGATAACTTTGATTTTGTACACCTCCGTCGAGTTCAGACTATCTATATGAACAAGTATACTCAAGATGTTTTCCTTCAATTTAAGTTAGGGGTGTCTCAGATATTGAAAATAATGCAGTGTTTGCACTTTTACTATATTTAGACCTAATAAAATCAGGATTTATTATTTGAGATCTGAATTCTACCTAGTCTCTGCAAAACTCGGACGAGGTCAATCCATCAAAATATTTCTATTACCCTTTTCAATTTAACGTACATACTTGCCTACGCTACATTTTCATTAGCTCCAGCTGTTTCCTGCCACTCAAAAACTGTGTTCTTCGTAAATCCATTACTTGATGTATTGTATGGCCGCACGTAAGGCAGGGTGCACATTACTTGATGTATTGTATGGCCGCACGTAAGGCAGGGTGCACATTACTTGATGTATTGTATGGCCGCACGTAAGGCAGGGTGCACATTCATGTGAAGGCGGCGGATATCCGACGGCTGCGGATACTGCGGTGTAAAATTGTATGGTATGGCTTGCGGCTTTTGTTAGAATACTAAGTAGTGAGGTTTGTGAACAGATGTGTGTACTGTATGGTAGCTTGGGCGGTCGTGTTTGTGCAGTTTGCTGAGTAATTAATAGCTATGCTAGCTTCACACAGCGCGTTACCTATGTCTTCGTTTTTCAATATCGTGTATAATATCCGAGGACGCAGCCGTGCACCCTACACCTTACGCGTTCGCTCAGTTTCACTGGTCGTCGTGATAGATGACGCGATCAGTCAACGTCAGCTCAATTAAACAATGTTTTGCGTTTGTTAGAACAACGTAACAATGCCGCTTTTTATTTTCACAAGGATTGCTCATTTTCAGATAGGCTTATTCAGTTTTGGAAAATATGTACTGGTTTTCATATTTTTTTTTATTTAAATGAGCAAATTCAAATAAAAAACACAATGAAATCATTTGAAATTGTCATAATGATAGTATATAGTAGTAGCCAGTGCTTTTCCATTTTATTAAATACTTTATACATTGAACTGAAATATAAACTTTTCAGAATTGAAAACGGTCAAAAATAACAGAAAAAGAAAAAGGCACACCTTAGTATTCCATACAATACGAGGCGCAATAAAAAACTATAGCGAAAATGGGAAAGTGTCGAAACACGGAAACGTACACCAATAACTAGGAGAATTACAACCATAAGCCTACGAACTGCGGCTTAAGCCGTGTCGTGAAGAGCTACTAGAAGTCAAGTTAGCGAAACGGACAGCTGTGTCGGAGGTCCACTTCGTCAGTCTGCACTAAGCTTTACTACATAACAGCTTATAAAGTCTAGGTGCTGTAGCTGAATGAGCCTCCTAATATTATCTAGATTAAAGATATTAATTTTGAGCTTTACAAATAATATTTATTTGAAAGCCATAAATACTAAGCGAATTAAAGATTCATTTTTATTTTTTACATAAGTGTGAATGGAATGGTATAGATCAGTCAATCGTCCTAAGTAGATTACGTTTTCTGAAGCCTTTCACTTTAAATAAGGTTTGAAATTACCTTATATTTATTTTTATTAATTATGATATAAAAATACGATTATTATTTGATAATTATGATAAGAGCAATTACATTAATTATATGGTCCATAAATTTAATTGAGAAATTTCGTCATCATTAAAACGTAAAATATCGGATAACAGAGCATTACTGTTTTAATTCACGAAAATAATTTATTCTGTAATATAGGTATAATAGAGAGATTAATGTGATTGATTTATTGTGCTTTTAAATAAAAATGTTTCTCCAGCCATAATAATGATGCAGCATGAACGCATGTCTGTTAATGAACAAACAAGAAGGGAAACAAAGCCGAAATATCAGAAAGTCCTATCATTAAAATTCAAAATGTTGTGTTCGGTTTGTTTTGTAAACAAATTAAATAAATAAAATTTTTACTCATTTTCCGTTACAGAAAAATACCTCCTTTCATTGTAAAATAATATAGATGAACATATTCTCTCCTTGCGTGGAACATTTTCATGTATACGAGAAAAATGAATGAGGTTGAATGAAAGAAAAATAGTCTTGTATGTCAGCTGGATATTTTCCCGCGAAAGCTGGAAAAAAGAAGTTGTTATTTCAAACGTAACCGCTACCATGCCGCCACGAGAGGAAATATTTTGATCCTTCACTATTTCCATTGCCATGTGGGAGATTTTATAACATAATATTAAAATCAAGTGAAAATTGGGTTGATAATATTAATACCTGATGTTAATTTAATAAGCGTCAGCATCCCAATTGCGTAACACACTTTCTTTCACAATCCAAAGCTTCATAATATTATGTTTGACAAATTCGTCTGCCCGACAACGTAAATAATGCAAAGAATGTTGTTCAATTGTCGAAATGAAATTAATTGCAATTGTTAGTGTGTTACCCAATGACCTCGTTGATGTACTATATGTCGCGGGGAGATTGTATGAAACGCTCGCAGTTATGCAAAAAAAAGCGCGCTCTCGTAAAAAGTATTTCATACAAACCTTGACACCCCCCAATCCCTGTTTAGAAAAACTAAAGTCGACAAACTTTATAATTTTCTTAGATAAGTATTCGTGCCAAGTTTCAATTCTAACTCAAGAAATAAGATTTTTCATACAAACGAAATCCCCCCTTTTCACCCCCTTAAAGGTGGAATTTTCAAAAACCATTTCTTAGTCTTCCCCTACGTTATAAAAAGACGTTGGGTGCAAAATTTAACGTTCCTAGTCCCAGTAGTTTCGGTTCTGCGTTGATATGTCAGTCAGTCAGTCCGTTTCTCCTTTTATATATAAATATATAGATTAAGTGTAGATTAATGATTGAAAACAAAAATACTTCACTTTATAACATTAGTGTAGATTAGTTAAGATAAAATCTGCCTGTCTGGATGGAATGCCTCTAGACTCACGAGAATACAGTTTAATTTCAACCTCTTTGGTCCATTAAATAAAGTTTTTCCCCTGATTCGGTTACGGCTTCCGTTTAGCCCTCATAGCTGGCTGGAAAGTTTGTAAAGTATTTTATTAAAACAAGTCGAGGTGCAGATAATTTGGGAACAGATAGCGTCTTCACCAGTTCGAGCGAGGAAGTGCGTGGGAGAAATATCTGCCGTCTTTGGTTTAAAGTTATGAAGCCAGATGTTGCTGCTATATTGTATTGTATTGAATAATAAGTAGTAATATCTGTATTTATCTGTGGGGGCTTGTAATTAGCAATTTAGTTAAATATTATTGTTACTATAACGTTATTAGTCTGTAAGGCTTCCGAAAATAAATTAAAAAAAAAAAAACTCCGGATACCCAGCGAACTCAGTATGTAGTGTCAGTTTAGTCATATGTACACCGACATACACACACCTCCACACACATTTACAACACCTCCATTACACCCTCCACAACACCACCATTTACACACTACGCCGCATAGATACACGCCCGCACACACTACAAATATTAATAATTATGTCACTCTATTTTTCATATTTTTCTGTGTACTTCGTAATTGGCGTAATGTTTAGAATAATAATAATGTTATACTTACTGTCAGCTGTGAAGCTACCTTATAATAAATAAATAAATGTCTTTACGTATTTACCCGACTACGGCAAAGCACAAAGGAAGGGTTATGATTTTAGCAGTCTATGAATGTATAGGACGTATGTGTTATATTATTTTATGGGGAATATATAAACTCACTTTAAAAATAATGTTTCACACTTTAAAATATATAGCTTTAAAATTAATTGAATGAACTATAAAAATAATGGTTTCCACTATAAATATGCTTAGCTTTAAAATTAATTGAATGAACTATGAACAATAAATTTAACTCGCAAAAAAGGTTAGGTTAGAACTGTGACCCCAGCACGACCCGAGCGTGGGAAGCGAGCGGTGCCGCGGCCGCGGCCGGAGCGCGGCGAGGGCCAAAAACGACTAGAACATATAGAAAAAAATACTTTTCGGTTTCGGAGTTGGTTGTCGACACAGTTATAGTGCTAACGATTATTTTTCTAGGTATTTTAATGATGTTGTATTATTATTTTTAAAGTGGTGATATACAATTTTATAGCTGTTTTCATCAAATTTAAAGTGCTAATAAATACATCCCTTATTTTAATTATTGTGAATGTGAGTACTATGTGGATATTTTTTTTCTTTCGTTAATTATTTCTTTGTCAGTTAGTTTTATTGATGGTCTGGCAGTTTGAATAGTTTATGCGGCCTACCCAAATGTCCTTTCTTTGGTATTGTTCGTCGAGTTGAGCTACTTAAGTTCTGATATGAGCTCCACAATTACTGACAATTGCGTGCACTGACTGGACAGGTCCACACAAATATGTGTGGTTCTTTCCTCAAGAAACCATTTCAGACATTAATCTACATGGTCCTCATATGGCCTGACCAAGATACTGGACAAGGATTGGAGACAAGGAGGAGACAAGGACTGTAACTTTTGAGTTTGCTTCGGCCTTTCTTCTCTGAGTAGTCAGATAGGAAACGCCGAACTCATCTAGCAAATTTTTTATTTATTTTTATTTATATGACGTGTAAAAGTGATTTCAATATACTATTTACAGAATAAACAATTTCATTTCATTTCATTATGTAAATAATAATGTTTGTATTTACGTGCGTGCCACCGTAGCGACCTCAGACCCAGGCCTCATTCATCAAAATCGGTTCAGTAGTTTAGCTACTGAACCGATGTTAATCAATGAGGTATCAATAGATTTGTAATAATAGTCTGGGTGACATGATAGGCTACATAAATTATCCCTAACGGAGAATGCTCCTAAATATAGGGCGCCCTGTACCAAGTGAAAACTCCGCTGTTGCAACCAAACCCCAGTTTGGAGGACAATTTAATGCTCTTCCTGTATTGTTAATTAGGATTTTCGCAATTTGTATTTATTTACCATTTACCTTCTTAATATATTGGGATTAAGTTCGAGAAGTGAGAGAGAGTTCGAGACAGATTCCTGTATAAATTCATGAGGGTATAAAGTGTTTCGTTACCAATAATCAAGCAAAGACTTTGAAGAATCATTTTGAACTTCACACAAAAATTAAATTATAGAAATAATATATTCGAGTTTCATGGCCCAGTTTTGCTAAAAAATAGTTTTTACGAGAAAGGATAAAGTGCCACAAGCTTGTTCCAAAAGCTTTCAGTTTCAAAGCTATCCACTTTCAAAATATTGTCTAAGCTCGCAGATTCAGCTAACCTACATACCTCCGTATTTCGGCAAGACACTAGTAGCTCTAGCGCCAGTGTAATTAGATTCCACCTAATAGACGGAGCTGCTTACGTTACCTAATTGAACACGTCCAATTTCATTACCAATTTGAGGGAAGCGGTCTCTGGCAATATAACTTAGGAAGACGCTGGCCCGAAGTGGCCCGAAGTGGGCCACGAATTGGATTCCACTGGATCAACTTCAACAGATTAACTTAACTTGCTCGGATGGAAAAGATTTCTACTTAGCCTGCATTTGTAAGTCATTCCGGAATGTTGTAACTTAACGGGAACATTATAGGCTTATTATACTAATATAAATTGGTTCTTATTGTTATGTTCTGGTCGAATATTGTTCAAGGTTCTTATTAATGAATGGGCAATATACTGAACTACATTTGATTGAATCAGTATTTGGTGTCAGTTGCCGTGTCGCTAACATTTAACTTTATTTATCGCTCAGTTGTTTGATAACTAGAAATAACTCACGTGACGCGTTACGTCTGAAATAGAATATTGCTTTGCGCTTTCTTCTGAGTTACGGCGAACAACGAGACATACATCAGTAGCAGACGGATGCCATTTATTGATAACTAATTGGAATTGGATTGGAAAACTCACAGTACCTAATGGAGGATTATAATGTGTTTAGCGTTTATTACCTACATGGTGTTTCAAATATTATGCTATTTCTTGCTTTCATACCTGCTTATAGACGATAAGCAGTTGATTTTAGGAAACAAGAATGAAATGTGGAGAGCATTACAGCAACTAGATTAAGGTAAGATATTATTGGAGTATTGCAGTTTATGAAAAGCATTTAAATAAAATAAAAAATCTTCTACTTCATAAAACAGTAGGTAAAAAGTTTCTAATTAACTTTTACACTTAATTTTAGGTGCCTACTCATGAACTTGCGAACTTACCAAGTTGAAATGAAAATTTACGACATTACCTCTGTTTTCAAGTTTTTACGATCCTCAGTTCAAACTTTTGTAATATTACAACCCTTACATTTGGACACCACGTTGAATGTTTGACTCGATTCTAAGAAAATCACTTCCGCTCGCAGTTAATTAATGAACGAATTGAAAGGTTTCTTTAATCAAATTTAGATTATTGCCTGAATCTTTGATGGAAGTTATTCGGAGAACGGTTCCGTTCGTACTAACGACTGATGCTTGTCGGCGGCGGCTGCTGAACAGACCATCTGGATGCTCTTCATTATTTCGAAAAATTGCTAAGACGTTATTTTGACATCCTGAATGATCTGTGTAGAGCTTTGCATAAATGTCGGTCTGGCCCCGGAATCCGTAGGGGTGAGAAGGCCGACATAATATGCTCAATGAAACAAAAGGCTCCGACTGTGTGAGCCTAGATAAAGGTTATTTTTAGCGCGAGCCACCCCTGAGCACTGAGCGAGTTCATTTTATCATTTACATACTTTCTGAAGGCAGCTTGGGGCTGTTTGGCTAGGTTCAATTGTGTCGGTTTCATACTTCGGTCGAGGGTCCTCTGTGGTTATCATTTCTGAATGTAAAAGTTTGCCCTTTTAAGTTTTGATTTTATCATTAAGTAGTTATATTTATTTATTTTGCCTTTTGTTGTATTTTTTTTTAAATATTATTATTTATAGGTAAGTATTGTCATGTATAAAAGTTTTAGAAACAGAAACAAATCCTATCCAATCTATGTCATATAACAAAAGCACATTTCATGCTCCATGTTCCAAGTTGCAAGGTGTGCTGCAGTAGGTAAGTACTCCTGCGCTCCTAGCTACGGGAACATTCAATTTTAAAATTTTATTTGGTTTTATTGAAGCTGATAGATATTTCCAATTTGTATATTTTCTATAGGCAAAGCCTATATACCACTTGATATTTACTTGTTCTATTTGTGGTTTCTATATGCGTTTGATTAATTAGTGGAGCTATGATTGGACTGCATTGGTTATCAATATCGCAAAACAAACATTTTATTGTTTGGTTTACAAACACTGGTCTGGTAGTTCTCCAAAATACTTCTAACCAAATGTTATTCCTATTACAAGGAATATTGAATCGATAATAATTTAACGAACGACCAAACTATTGGAAAAGAAACTCCTTACATAAATCAGCTCTAATTCTATGAAATAGATAAAGAGTGGACATCCCAAGCCACGAACTAAGAAACTGTATGATACACTAAACAAATTGGATCAAAATACTCTAGTCACAACTTTGCCAATAACTAAACAAGCTGGAAGGGATCCATGGCGACGACTTCTCAACTTATATCACGGAAACTTCTGAGCCAATCCTTTTGTGTCTTACCAAGTATGAACTGTAGGCTCACATTGTAAATTTTTAATATACTTCTCATATTGATGTATGTTTGCAACGGAAATTGTCAAAGGAGAAAAATGACAACGTTGGAAATGGCTCTAATCGGGAAGGCTTTTTTTTTTTTTTTTTTGGATGGGAAATTATCAAATAACTTCTCCCGCTCTGGGTGGAGCGGGAGGGCGTGTCAGACTTTTACTGACTAAAACCCACCCGTGTTCCTTCCGTTGCCTGTGTGCCGAGGTCGCGATTTCAGACAAACCCGCAACCCCGGCAGGCATTGGCCCTTCCGGACCCCGTCAGTTGGTGCTGACATCTCTTTGAGGCGCGCGTGGAACACAACGCGCCGTCGACCCGGGCCTGGTCCCTATCGGACGGCGAGCTACCCATTGCTCACCGTCCGCAAGCCCGCGCCTACGGTGGCCGGAAGTCGGCTCGCGACTCCCGACGCCCGGGGCGTCTCCTGCGGCGACTAGGGGCGCGAGGGCGCGCATTTTGCCTCTCCCTCGCGCGCTCCGCCTCCTCCTTCGCGAGCATTACTGCTTCGCAGAAGGAGGTGACGGCCTCCCATGCAATCTCGCTCCGGACCATGGCCTGAACCAGGGCCGGACGCGAGAGATCGCCGCCGCCGATCGCCTCCGTGAGGACACGGCGGTGCTCCGCCCAAGCCGGGCAGACCTCCACCGTATGCTCCACCGTGTCCTCCGGGCGATCCACACAGTGGTGACACCCGGGCGTTTCCTCCCGCTTTATCCTGAACAGGAACCTCCCGAAACAACCATGTCCGGTGAGGACCTGTGTCAGGCGGAAGGTGAGGACGCCGTGGCGCCTCTCTAGCCACTCCTCAAAGAGGGGACGGAAGGCTCGGGAAGGCTGAGATTGTATGTAGGTAAGTACTTGACGGCAAGCAACACTGTCAATACAACCTATCTTATACCCACTATTTAAGAAGCTACTTGATTACTGACTGCAGAACTAGATTCCATCAGCTAAGACCCTGACCTAGTTCGAACGGACGAATGTCAGAAGCAAGCACTCTCACAACAGAAAGAGGAGCTCTTGAGATGAACTCAATCAACGATGCATAATTATAACCAACGTCGTCGCATATACCATCTCCGTTACATAACTACGAGAAAATTTGATGACCTAAGAAATAAGTGAGCAATACATACATAAAACATACTTTCTAACACTAAACCAGTTATTACCTTCATACGACCAAATGTCGAGATCCCTTCTTCTGCGACAGACCTCACATAACTCAACACACGCAATACTTATCCTTATTGCTACTTCAATAAAAACTTTTGTAGGTGCAAATTATATTTGTTTGATTGACATTTGATGCAAGCTATTTGAAACCGTATTGGTTTGAGGATAAGATGGTCAAGAAGTGCAAATGTTTTTGCTGGTAAGGTTTTTCGGTCGACGACACACAAGGACCGTGACGATTCGGAAATGAGCGTAATGTGCTTAGAACGAGAGCAGATAAGGAGCGGTCTATAGAAACCGTTTAGGTGGGACGAGACTGTTGTAGGGAAGTTTTATTTGTGTGGTAATATTTGTACCGAAATGAAAGGTAATTTAGTTGGAGCACGTGCAAACATGAGGGCTGAAATAGGTGAAGTTTGGCACAAGAACACGAAAAACAAAATGTATCTAGTACTGATTTGAATTGGATCTAAACAATACGGCCTATTAATCTAAAATAGGAGAAATATTTATATTCTTTCAGGAGGATTTTTACTGTTATAGGTACGTCGTATTTGCTGGTGAGTTCCTTTCGGATCATGATAAGAAGAGGAAGGAAAATAATCGATTTTAATAATTAATGGTTCATTTATCCATACTACTACATATAAATTCGAAAGTAACTCTGTCTGTCTGTCTGTCTGCCTGTCTATATGTTACCTTTTCACGCCTAAACCACTGAACGGATTTCGATAAAATTTGGCAAGGAGGTAGATGGCATCCCGAGGAAGGACATATGCTACTTTTTGTCTCAAAAATAACGAACAAATAAAGCATTACGTATTTCAGCGCTTTTCAAAAATCATCCCGTAAGGGGGTAAAATATGGGATGATTTTAAAATTCACATGTAATATTGATTTTTTTTGTGTCTTTTTTTCAAGAGGTTTAAGGAATTGGAAATACGAGTATAGTCATAGTCCGTATCTTGAATCAACATTTAGTCTTTATTTCATTCAAATCTGCCCACACGGTCAATGTAGGTATTATTTGTTCAATGGCGGCAAGAGTAGGTATTAAAAATCAATGGTGATAAATAAATAATTAGTATTTTAATCAAGGCATTTTTAGAATCATATAAACCTGTTTTTTTTTAAACCGGTCAAGTGTGAGTAAGACTTGCGCCCTGAGGGTTTCGTCTCAAAACAGTGCTTGCTCAGCTGTCTGAATTTCTAAATCTCAATTGAAGGACAAACTTAACTTTTCAATTGAAAAAGAACTTTAAGAGAATAATGAAATACAGATGTTACTTCGAGACACAGCCAATTAATGATTGATCCCAGATTGAAGAAAAAACTTAAATTTGCAGTTCTTATATATAACTATTTGTGTGGCCCAGCAGCATGAAGTTTGGCGAGAAGCAAGGTCAACCTTGCTTCTCGCCAAAGTTCATGCTGCTGGGCCACCACGGACGTACCAAATAGACTGGTTTATTTGCGAATTTCAAAAAATGCAGCATAGAAGGCCGTTTTCTTTAATGCGTTGACTTGAAAGTTTGATTTTCGTTACAGCTCCAAGAGACCGTAGATCTAAGTTTTTGATATCTATTTCAACTTGATGCCTTCACGCGTTCTTCAGAAAAAGGGTCTTGACAGAAAACCAAGTCATCCTTTAAGGGTTTCAATTTTTCATTTTGAGTTACGGAACCCTAAAACGGTTTTATTATATGCCTGTTACCTTTTCATGCCGTAACGGCTGAACGGATTTAGATGAAAGGCATACGGATAGGCCATCACCTGGGTTAGGACATAGAATACACTGAATCCCGGTAGCACGTTCCTGCGGGACATTTCCCGACACCCACGCGGGCGAAGCCGCGGGCAAAAGCTAATAAACTATAACTTAGGTATTACTAAGCCATTGTTTTATTAGAAACTAAAAATATTTGTAATGAGTCAACAGTTATTATAAGTAACCAAAAAACTTTGGTAAAGAACACAACAGGGCGACACGATCTTTGTGATCCATTCAGTCAATGCGTATATTCCTTCGTTCATAATATTCACTAGGTCCCATATCGCTTTGTGTATCATCGGCCTTCGTCTGTGTTACTACCTGGGCACACCTTTCACCTAACTAAGGTAGCTATCTAGCTAAGTAGTACTTGTACACAATACACCGTGGGCCCGGAAACACTCGCCTTGCGCACATGAGTGAAGAAACGGAACAGAGAGTAAGCTTCATACAACGGCGCTATGGTAGGTACACTACTACAAGCATGAGGCGCATGTGTGCGTACCACTGACGGCTGCGTCACGTACGAAGAGAAACCGGTTTATACCGGCCAGTTGAATCGCTTAGGGCTGTACGTACGCGTCGCGCGTCGTGTTTGTTTACGTTTCATGATGCAAACATAATAGTGTTTTCAGATAAAAAGTAACAATAGGAATAAAAATATCATCATCATCAGCCCATAGCAGTCCTCTGTTGGATATAGCCCTCTTGAATTGCACGCCATTCGGCTGGATTCTCGGCAACTCTCATCCAGCCGCTACCTGCCACCCTGCGAAGATCGTCGCTACACGTAGCCTGAGGGCGTCCTACCTTACGTTTGCCAATTAGCGGTCTCCACTCAAGAACACGTCTACCCCATAGCCGCATTTTACAAAATTGCCTGCCCTCCACCCTGAGGATTTCCGCCACTTGGTCAAGCGCCTGGTCAATGTCATTTGTAGTTTCCACGGCAGCAAATCGGTTCTCCAGGTCTGACTGGAACGCTTCAGATCCGAACATAGTTTCGAGTATGTTTGGACGGAGGCTGACCTCATCAAACGAGTTCACTCGAGCTTAAAGTTGATATTTCTCGAGTTGAAAGAGCCTCGTACAAGTCTGTGATCACTGCCGGTGGGTCTCGGTGAACGGTCTACAGGTTCAAACCTGTTGACCATTCACCGAGACATCCCTGAATATGTGCTTATTATCCGCTATGATGAATCTATCTCGTTTTTCGTCATAGTATCGGGACTTCGTCACGTCCACTTCCTTTGCGGCTATTTCTTAAAGAAGGAGTTCATCATGAAAAGACCCTCCTCTAGGAAGTTGACAAGCATTTCTGCTGCCAAACCCATAGGATCCTATTACCGATTCGCTGAAATTCTAGACTCCCACTTTAGCGTAAAAATTCCCCATGACAACATTGTAGTGGGCCATAGTTGTAGAATGCAACGCCTTGCAGATATCCTCAAATATTTCTTCAGTGCGTAAACCTGAATAACCTTGAGGCTATACCTGTCGGTTAGCTTCACTACACTGTACGCTACCCTGTTCGAGACACTGGAGACCTCTAGAACATTGTCACAAAGGGATTTGTTTACCAGGAACCCGATTCCGCATTGGGATAGTTGGTCTCCCTCTCGAAAATACAGAAAGTGGCCCGATTCAAGGGTTCTTGTGTCCTCCCCCTCTCTTCGGACTTCACTTACCCCAAGAATGTGCCACCTTATTTTCCGAGTTCTTCTTCTAGCTGCACTAGGTGTTCGTCGAGTTGTAACGTGCGTCCGTTGTACTTTGCCAAGGTCAGTTGGGTTTGGCGGCCATTCGTAACACGAGGATTATTCGCACCGCCTATCTTCCCGTCACCGTGATCGCCGCCAAAATCAGGAATAGCAAGGCGACCGGGAACTGGAAGCCGTGGTTGAAATTGACTTCCCATTTGGAGGGTTTGCTCATAATGGCCACGCTGGGCATGCGGGTTGGCTGTCGCAGATCGCAGCTTCTTGCACTAGTGACGCAACTGCCCGTCACTAGTCTACGCCGTTTAGCTGCGAAGATTTTATTCAGAATGGTTATACCGCCATTTGTCGGTCGTCAGAGTCTCGTTTGTTAGGTATTCAGCAGGATGCACCACGAGCAGGTGAGTTTGACTTGGGACTTAGAATGAGGTGGTAAGTGTGCCCCTTACACCTAGTAAGTAGCACGGAACACTATCTCATAAACAGCGCGTTACAATAACAAAAATAACGAACCTGACTTTTTTTTTACAATTATGCTTATGTTTATGTTAGTTCATGATTTGAAATACGTACGTAGGTAATACCTACCGACCTATTAGTGATTGAATAATTATAAAATAAATTAAAACACGTAAGCTGATTAACGTTCCGTTTATTTAATTTTGTCTTCCTGTGCCAACCCTGCCAAACGTACTAATTCTCTACGCATAAATTTTACACATTGTTTAGAAGCTTACTTTCTTGCTTGGGCCTGACTCGCGCCTTGACATTCAACATTATCAAACTTGACCGAGTTTTCCGAAGTAAGCTCCAAAACAACTGACTGTTTTACTTGAAGAATTCTCGTCCCATTTCTAGATTTGGGTACCTACGTAAAGTTAGTTTTTATCTAGAGACAATTTGAAATTCACATTGGGTTCTTAACAAAAAAGAAAGTATTTAAAGTCGACACCTATATGAATTTGAATGAGAGAATGTTAGCATTTATTTATCCCAAAGTTACATTTCTTCCAGTAGGTAAATCTTCACTTCACAACAAGTATTAAGGTAGGTAACATTGGTGACAATTCTTTCCAGTTGCCATTGCCGTTTCATAAGGTCATGGCTCATCATTTCCTTTAATTCCGTCAGTTCTAGAACTGTCCTCGTCAGTTCTAGAACTGTCCTCGTCAGTTCTAGAACCTCTATCTAGTTCAATTGTGTCCGAAGTATTTGTGAGTTAGCGAGGCGCGGACGCAAGTAGACCGGCGGCGGCCACTTCCGGCGCATTGTGGTGCAAACTTCCACCGAGTTCCCGTACAGCATCGAAGATACTAAAGTTAGTCAGAGATAGTCTTTATATTCGCAAAGAATTGGATTCAACTGGACATCGCTGTTTGTTATCCAAGAGATAGGTATTGGAGATAGTCCTATTAATCCTTTTTTTGTTTGTTTTTTACCCGACTGCGGCGAAGCCAAAAAAGGAGCGTTATGTGTTTGATCTGTAAGTATGTGTGTATGTATGTCCGTCTCTATGTTCTCTCGTAACAACTAAACGGCGTGAGTGTCGTGATGGCCCAGTGGTTAAGGCCTCGCCTCTTATTTACGAGGAATTCATATGTCTGAGTTTATCTGAACATTACTGACATCGGTGAAGGGAAACATCGTGAGGAAGCCTGGAAGTATAGTTAATATACTTTCTATGAGAAGAGGCCTTTGCCCTGCAGTGGGACAGCAACAGGCTGATATTATCATTATTATTATATTATAACTACACGGCTGCATTAATTTAGATTAATGATAAATGTTGTTAGATTCGTCTATAATGCGCGAGTGTCACTGAGTTTACTAAAATTATAAAAATTCTAAATGGCGGATTATTTGCACCAAAAGGTATGTTTAAAACAAAACCTATCGAGTAGGGTATTAAAATGAAGGGTTTTAAAAGGCGGTTACAAAAATATATAAAAATTATATGTTTCAATGTAATTCGGAATGAGCAATGTTAAAAAACTAAAAAACTGAAAATAAAAAAACGAGTAGCTAAAAAAACGAACAAACCCGACTGAAAAACATTGAAAAAAATTGGTATTGCAGGTCAAACAAAATTTACACCATACATTAGGTTATTGGTTTAAGTAATAACAAAATTCTATAGATTAATGCTTTGTTTTTCTCTATTCAGTTATGTATTTTTGCAGTCGGGTTTTTTTCAGTTTGATTCTTCAGGGCGAACTCCAAGGCTAAGAAAAATAGAAGCAAGTAGACAAACATGTCACTAGAACGATTTTGGAAAACACATCTGTTTGTTTATAAACCTTCTAGTTTACCCAGGAGTCGAATCTGTCTTTCATAACATGTCTGTATTAGTACGTTACCTATTTAAATCTTAATAACGACTATTCGACATATTCATTTCCCTGAACAGGAAGCGTCCCCTGCTGCCTCCGTCCGTGAGCTTTATGTTGGAGCCTACTCGATAATGGCGACGGGGAGCCGCTGCGCCATTCTGTTCAGCTGCTATTTAAATATCAAATGTCAGGTCAAGGCGAGAGCTAGCGAGCCTACGACCGACGTCACAAACTGGGATAAATGTGAGTATGTTTTCGATGTAAGAATTTTAGACAGCGGGCTTTGTATGTGGGGAGTTGTCGGACTGCTTTATTTTGATTCTCCTTTTTGATCGTCATAAGAGTTGAGGTCTCTGTGATATGCGCTTTGATGTTGATGAAACCAAATACGCTTTGTTGAAAGTTTATCTAAACGTTCTGTAGGAAATCACAGCATCTTTTGTTATTATACCGGCACCGGTGCCTTAGCTACCTTAGCCAACCGTTTGCCAGCGATGAGTCAAAAGCAAGTGAAGACTCTCTGAGAAAAATTGAAACAATTTAAGAACCTATGTTCGGTCATATTCAATACGCAAAGAGCGACCTCTTTGAACCGCATGCGACTTACCGGCCTGTCCTATGGGACTCGCTGGACATCGATCAACATTGACTTGTAAAGAGTTGGACACATTACAAAATCATGAGTGGCTTGTTTTTACCATTTTTTTTACGATCAACATCAATCATGTTTATGCAGGGCCTACAGTTGTTTTTGTTTTCTTATTAAGTGTCACTAGCTGTTTGCTCAATTAAAACTACTCTTCACTTTATCGCAATATAATTTACTTAAATTCACTTTATAATTTAATATCAGTAACTTTCAAGAGGGAAGAGGCTTATACTCAGCAGTGGGTAGTATAGGGGAAGAGGCTTATACTCAGCAGTGGGTAGTATAGGGGAAGAGGCTTATACTCCGCAGTGGGTAGTATAGGGGAAGAGGCTTATACTCAGCTATGGGTAGTATAGGGGAAGAGGTTTATACTCAGCAGTGGGTAGTATGGGGAAGAGGCTTATACTCCGCAGTGGGTAGTATAAGGCTGCCAAATATGATGATGATGATCTCCAACTTTCGAGCAAACAACAGCTCTAAATGCAAAATGATGTTATGTTTATTTAAACCTAGCTAAATTATAATTTAATGATGTGGGCAACTCAGGACCAATGATGGTAGCTATTCCTATCTAGTGGTAGATGACTGAGCAGATATGATGCATATGCATGCAAGCAAGCTGGGACACAGGCCTTTTCTCTGTGAGAGGGAGTGGGCCGTAATCCACAACGTTGGCCCAGTGCGGGTTGGTGGATGCTACCTGTCTTGGAATTTTTGGTTCTAGGACATACCAGTTTCCTCACGATGTTTTCTTTCACCGTTTTGAGAGCAACGGTGATGAAATAATTTACAAAAAGTAAAGTGTTTGCCTGGGTTCGAACCATATTTTTTTTTTTTTTCTTTGGTTTGAACCTACGACTACAACTCGTTAGTCGCGCCACCACTGCTCTACTAGATATTACTTAAAGGCCTACTCAATTTATATGTAGGTACCTAAACTCTTTATTAACTGTATTATTTTCCTAAACTACTCCTGCGCCCGCATCATTGCAATATTGTAGAAAGTTTATCTTTGTGTAAAAGGAAACAGATATTTTCGACCCTTTGTAGTCGTCCCGAAATAAACACACAACGTAATGTGCCGGAAGCTTTGGGCTTATTACTGAAGATCTTGCGGAGAACAAAACCTTAACTTACACTCACTGTTAGGTTTCAGTCTTTACTTAGTGTTAACAATTTAATTCAATTAACAGAGTGGCATGCAGAATTATATTTTCGGGTACCTATATCTATCACAGTTGATTGGCCTCAGCAACGGAGATACCAATATACCAATATTACCTGTAAGTATCAACGGTATGAGCAGAAGTATTATCAGCTTCCAGCAAAGCTCAGTTCCTGCCATGGCGTTTCTAGTATATTGAAAGAAACATCAGATAGTGCTAAGTTGAAATAAATGGGCAGACACAAATAGCTTTCTTCACTAACTTCCAGTAACAGCTAGTTCTATGAGGACTGTAACTCCATGAATGAAAAGAGAAAGTATAATTTGCTATATTACAAAACAACCGGTTGATTGTCAACACTGCCAGTTTACCAAACAATCGGTTAGCAGCTTGGCAACGCTTGGCACCCGCTTGGCACCCGCTTGGCACCCGCTTGGCACTCGGTCGGCACTCGGTCGGCACGATTCCGGCTTGTTTTCGCTTCGGTAAAGAGTAATTACCGGTGCGGTAGGGTACGGTATTGTAAAACGGACGATTGCCTCGTAAATCAGGCGCTAGTGGAATAAAAGCGTTGATCACTGTTACTGTTTTGTAGGGAAAAACGGGTAAGTTAGGGTTTGACAGTTTCAATAAAAAGTTATCGAGCATTATTATTTTCAGATGTATTCTTTTTCTCGGCTCTCGGCTGATTTCAACTACATTCACGGGCCAAAGCCAGCGTGCCCTAAATACAGCGTGTGTTGAGTATTATTATGAGAGTGTGGTTTCCTCCTCTAACTGCATGATTATAATTTTTATTATTATTTGATCTTATCTTATTTGAGGAACTCATGGCTAAGTAATAACAGTCGCACGGGTCGATCCATCAGGTTAAACAACGCTTGCCGGGGTTGGTCCGTGGATGGGTGACCATCTTTACATACAGAGACTCGTCGTTACAGATCATCAGAAGCCCGAAAGTCTACAACCAGTATTAACAAGGGGGATACCCCTTGTTAATACTGGTTGTAGACTTTCGGATACGATACAATACGATAGTATTACCCAGTTACTGAGTAATACTGACTGACTTGGGAAAAGGCTAGGTTGCCCTTGATCTCATCTTATTTACAAAAGTTTGAATTTACGACCAAAAGAGGTTTGCTTAGAAGACTTTTAAACGTAGCTAAACTTTGTTATTCTTTATCCGCTTAATTAACAAGATTATGTTGTTTACCCTTCTGCATTAAAATATTTTCATTTTTAAATAATAGGTTTTATACAACAACAACTGCTTTTCCAAATAATAAGTCGTATTGGACTCAAAATAAGAACACAACAATAATTCTGAGGAACAGGTAAACAAGGTGTTTACGCGTTGGTACTTATTTACTCTTTACACCATTAAGGAATAAGGGATTTTTGCAAAATAGATATTTAACAAATATATTCTATAGAACCAATTGAATGTTCTAACTGCTGTAGGTATTAGTTACTGAGAATGAGATTTCTAGTCAATAAATCGTAACAAAACACTCTTTGTTGATGTCTATTCTACTTTTTTCTGTATGGCCTTTAATTAAAACCCTTTCAATTCAATTCTTTTAAAATATTTATCGTATTTCCCGTAACTACGTCATCAACTACTCATTGATGCTGAAGTCTTTGTGATTTTAACTGAAGTGAGAATGTCGAAAATGAGAATGAAATAAACGTGGTAAAATGCGCTGAAATTCAGTGTACAGTTTCAAAAGCTGTAAAATGTGTAATTAAAATACTTGTGAAATATGTTCATTGCAGGGTTTACATTTTGTTCGTCACTTTATTTCCACAATATTGTTACAATGAATTAAGAAATAGTCTTTTTATTTCTCTTATTTATAAACTTTACAAAATTAAAACTTTTTAAATTAATTTGAGGACACAAACAAAGCTAAATTTGATTATGTTACGTATCCAACTTTCCTTGGCAATCCATCGAGCGATACAACAGTGCGCGGACGGAAATAGTCCGCAATAGACTTAAAGCTACACTCACACTGAACTGACCTAATCATTTATAACTCTGTTGATATGCTCCTGCCTACTGCCTAGGAAGCGGGACATATACCACAACTAGTCACATCGAAGGCTTAAATATATAGGAATTATTGTCAATTTTACAGGGAGGCAGGATTTGATTTGTGAATATTTACAAAAAATTGTTCTATTTGGCGATAGATCTCAAAATTATTGAATGTGTTCGTACTTGTAAAAGCGTTCCTCATACGTTTCTAATTCTCAACACAGGCGATGATATTCTCCATATTCAAGTCTTTTTTATTAATTTCATGAACCCCACATCCATTTCCTTTTTCATGATCCTCTTCTTTTCAAAATAAGTAGAAAGAGTAACTCTTCGTACGAATGTCCGAATCACATCTTTAATTACACTACAACCGCTGCCCCCTGGCAAGGTTCGTCCGCGCACGACCCGCCAGAACGGCTCCGCCGCGCCACCCGCCGACGACCCGCGCCCGCGCCCCGACAAACACAGCGCGTCACACGCTAAGAAACCGACCCGACACGCACCCGCCTTGTGTGTGTGTTGAGCTTAAAGATACTGTATGTAAGATTTATAATCAGAATTAGAATAATATGTACATAACAACGTATACTTAATTCATTAATAAAAATAAAAATATTTTATATCCATACTACAATGACATACTTAGTATAGTACTTAATTAATTTATAGTACTTAGTACTTAATTTAGTGTATGTAGTTCATTTTTATCAACAAAAAAAGAAACATTTGATAACCACTTTTACCAATCATACAATAGGAAAGATAAACATTAATTTAAATGCTCTCAGATAGCCATCATTACGAGTACCAGTTTAGATATCGCGATAATTCATCAATGTCTAAAATTTGTGAATCCAATTGGTAAAAAAATTATTTTGTAGTTAGAGGTAGTTATCCTATATTTTCACCACGCTCTTGTTTCTTAGTAAACGTTTTAACCTGATATTTTAATTCTAGTATAATTATTATACTGTTCAATTAAAAGTTAATTAGGTTAATAAATATCTAAAATTCGTTATAAAATAAAACTTAGAATTTCATTTAAAAGGTTATGGTTGTCAGAGGCCTATGTCGGTCGCTTGTCAGTGTGTCTAGTGTTCTGAGGCCTGTGTCGGTCGCTTGTCTGTGTGTCTAGTGTTCTGAGGCTTGTGTCGGTCGCTTGTCTGTGTGTTAAGTGTTCTGAGGCGTGTTTCAGTCGCCTGTCAGTGCGTCTAGTGTTCTGAGGCCTGTGTTGGTCGCTTGTCAGTGTGTCTAGTATTCTGAGGCCTGTGTCGGTCGCTTGTCAGTGTGTCTAATGTTCTGAGGCCTGTGTCAGTCGCTTGTCAGTGTGTCTAGTGTTCTGAGGCCTGTGTCAGTCGCTTGCCAGTGTGTCTAGTGTTCTGAGGCCTGTGTCAGTCGCTTGCCAGTGTGTCTAGTGTTCTGAGGCCTGTGTCAGTCGCTTGCCAGTGTGTCTAGTGTTCTGAGGCCTGTGTCAGTCGCTTGCCAGTGTGTCTAGTGTTCTGAGGCCTGTGTCAGTCGCTTGCCAGTGTGTCTAGTGTTCTGAGGCCTGTGTCAGTTGCTTGCCAGTGTGTCTAGTGTTCTGAGGCCTGTGTCAGTCGCTTGCCAGTGTGTCTAGTGTTCTGAGGCCTGTGTCAGTCGCTTGCCAGTGTGTCTAGTGTTCTGAGGCCTGTGTCAGTCGCTTGCCAGTGTGTCTAGTGTTCCTACCCAACTGTATGTGTAGCTTGTGATATATTACACTTAAATGATAGAAAATTTAAAACTCATATTAAAAGTACACTTTGTAAACAAGCATATTACAAATTAGAAGATTATATCCAAGATAAGAATGCTTGGAAACATGCTGGTCCTGCTCCATAGGACATTTTAGACTCTAGACAAATTCAACTGTTTGCTAATTTAATTATATAGTTTTAGATTGGATTTTTTTTTATAACACTGATTTTACATTCTGTGAGTAAGTATGTGAGCACCATGTACGAGTATCTATCACATAATTAATTATCTGTCATTGCTTCATTTGACTTTATTTTTACTTTGACTTTGTAACAGACCATTTAATTTTGATTAAAACTAGTTCAGACTTCGTCATCATGGCAGTCTAAGGTTTTGTTCGAAATGATTGTGAAGTGTGCACCTGCACTGCTATTCTGTAACCATCACACTGACACTATTGACAGCTCACTTCACCCAAGTTTTTACGGTGAGATGTTTACAGAATAGCATGGCTGATGTATGCGTGACAGATAACTGCGGCCGTATTCTGTAAATAAAAAACTCACCGTGAAGACTTATGTGAAGTGAGCTGTCAATAGTGTCAATCTCTAGCATTAGGTGGAATGACAGCTTTTAGGGGTATGAGGAACAGGGTGTAGAGTTCACTCATCCCCGTAGAAAAGGGAGGATCCTCCGACCAGGCGGGTGTCATGTCTGGCGGGCAATTGCCCAGAGGTTGAAGTCGTGAGCTTGTATTATATATCGCAATTAGAGTTTACCGCGCGGTGGACATATATTGTCCACCGCGCGGTAAACTCTAATTGCGCGATGCAGGATTTGAGTGACGTCAGGATGTTGTGTGACGTCAAGTCTTTGATGCGTTGTTCGCATGTGGCGGTGTAGATGCCGCTACATCACTCCCCTCCGGAGACCGGAGGTCGATAGTGGGCTGAGTCTTGTATCTTGCGATGCTTCACAGTACCAGCTGTGGTTCCAGTGAGTCGGAACCGGGTGCCGCATAGTTCGCGGTGAGTCGGAACTGTCTGCCGCATAGTTCGCGGTGAGTCGGAACTGTCTGCGGTGCTTGCGGTGATTCCCCAGTGAGTCGGGGTGGCGCTGCGTCTTGATCCAGTGGGTCGGATGTGGTACAGCGCTGGGTTGTGGCTGGCTGCTGGCGTCGACCAGGAGAGGGTAGAATGGGCTCTGCTTGTGAGACCGGCCGAAAGTGCAGGTGCTGTGCCAAGGTTGCTGATGAGGCTGAGGGTGATGACCAGGAATGCGCGTTCGCTGCATGCTGGTGGTCAGGATACCCGTTGAAGCCGTGGGTACTGGCTGGCTGTGTGACTCGCCTCACGAAAGCTTGCGGGAGTGACGATGATGATGACGTCACGCTGAAGTAGTTGCACGAAGGCTGCGTTGTCGTTCATACTCGGGGTCACCAGTTTAGGGGTAAGAGGAACAGGGTGTAAAGTTCACTCATCCCCCATAGAAAAGGGAGGATCCTCCGACCAGGCGGGTGTCATGTCTGGCGGGCAATTGCCCAGAGGTTGAAGTCGTGAGCTTTTATATATGTCCACCGCGCGGTAAACTCTAATTGCGCGATGCAGGATTTGAGTGACGTCAGGATGTTGTGTGACGTCAAGTCTTTGATGCGTTGTTCGCATGTGGCGGTGTAGATGCCGCTACAAGCTCACTCCACGCTCACTTCACCTAAGTTTTCACGGTGAGTTGGTTACAGAATAGCACTGCTGTACTGACAATGATATGTTGTAATGGATAGTCGATTTAAAACGGAGAAAATACGTTCTAAAATAAGGCCGACGTGGTTTTAAGTTTCATTAAATATTCCATTTATTTCTAAGTACCGAAGGCGTCAGTGGCTAGACTTGACGTTTCGTACGACGAAAGCCAAAGAAGAAAATGTTTAGTTCTTTATATAGTCATAGAATTACGTCAAAATTATATAATTATCAAATTTCTTTACTTTACTGAATTTAACACCATGTGTCGCCAAGTAGATTAACCAAAGATATGCTATCAATACACAAAATAGAACTTTTAATGTTTTACAGAAATAAACACAATTTAAAATTTTACTAATAATTTTAAATTATTATTGGAATATATCGAATAAAATTAATTGAACCGGTGAAAATAAAATAAAATGCGTAATATCGCATAATAATAATAACCCCACCGCCGTATCTCTACGTTGACGTCGTGGTGGGGCTTGCGCGCTCCAAACTCTGGGTCTGTGCCGGTAGAGTTTACTTTGCCGGAACAGGTCTACGATGAGGAGCCAGACCAAGAGAGATACAGAAACCCGCAGGGCAGCATGTGGCGAGCTGTTGGGCAGTAGCGACCCCACGGACCCTATCTCCCGGGAGAAATCTTGTTCCTCATCTCTGGCTTACCTTTATTGGCCGACTGGAGTGAACACTGACGAGGAACAGAGCTCCCACCTCATTCTTGCGTTAATTGGCCGGCTTGAGTGGAGATTCGCAAGAGTAAACGTGCTCGGAGGAAGGAAGTATTCCAGTAAGTGCTCGTAGGGATCTTGACCATCTTCCGGGCTCTGGGATTGTTCTGAAAGCCGTGGAATACCTCTCCACTCCTCAAACACCTCAGGACATGTTGCCCCCTTGTCGCTTCGTCACTATGTGCTAGCGACAGTTTCCGGGGGCCCATTATTGAGTGTGCAAGTCTCTCCCTGCCATTTTTTCCGTGTGCATATGAAACATTGATCAGGCAGGGGCCATAGTTCTTCCATAGTTCCAAGTCACCAGTCAACTTAAGCCACCCTAACCCATAGTCCAATATCTTTGTTTCCATATCCTGCAATAGTCCTACACCGACCGGGGGTTGTCCTTGGGTGCACTTGCATAGTGCATACAGGCATACTCGTCGGTTGGTGTTTCATTTCATTAAAACGCCTAACGCCTCTGCGAGTTGGCTTCGGCCCCTCGTACGCCTTCCAAAGGTCCGGGACCCCAGGGTCCCGAGAAAGGTCAAAGAGAAAAAAATAATAATAATAAAGACCGATTAGCGCGCCGCGCAATGATAGTCGATGTTACTATCCCACATGATGGGAACCTCGTGAAAGCTGAGAAAGAGAAACAAATAAAATATCTCGATGTGGAATGTGAGCTCGGCTATCATTGTGCCGATTGTCGTAACAGCCAATGGCCTGAGGGCCGAAAGCGTCGACCAACATCTCTCGAGGCTCTCGTTAGGCGGTTGGATCAAGGGCCTGATCCAGAAGGCAGTACTCCTCGATACGGCTCGCATAGTGAGGAGGTTCCTGTCTCTGCAGCCCTAACCACCGGTAGCTTGGACCCTGCTCCCGATACCGGCGGAACACTATTTTTTATATTTTTAAATGTTTTTTATATATTTTTTTAAGAAATATTTAAAAATGTATTTTATATCTCCGAAATTGAAATAAACGAAATAATAATAATATTGCGTAATAATATGCGTCTATCTCGTTCTCGCCGACACATGTTTCTATGTCTGTCTCAACGTTAACCCGATAGATTGCGAGTTACTGTCGTCCATATCAAACGACCGTAACTGACGTCATGACGGGATCGCTATAATTTGTTGATGTTGGAATTTAAAGCTAAAAATAGACGTATTTGTTGTTTGAATATTATAGTATAATAAATACCTGTAGTACATCTATATTATTTGGCAATCGTAGACGCCATTGAATTTTCTATTTTTCAATGTTGATAGGTGAAGTTGCTCTTCCAGTCGTCCGAAGGGAAGCCGATTGGAACGGGGCTGTTAGTGAGCTACGCCTCTGTCTTCCGACACAATGATGTTACGACAGAACACTCCCCATTATTATCGTAAATTGAATCCATATACGGAGCTTGTTCCTCCTGTCCTTGACCTATCACTGAATTAAGAACACTCATTGCAAGTCAATACAAGCAGGGTGCATACACAATCGCCGGCCACATGATATCTCCTACATTATGGAACGTTTGGAAGTCAGTTTTCAAGAAAAACATCGTACTTAATGAAACATCGATTTCTCAATGTAAACAACTGTCAGCTTCATTTTTTTTTGCAAATATAATGTATAATTTATCTGAACATAAAAAAACAGTTGCAAAACCGAATAAATTGAATTGATAAAACATTGGCAAAATAAAAATGTATAATTTTAAAGGATTCTATTTTTACAGCCGATGTCCTCAAAGGGGCCGCTCAAAAGTATTTACAATTCAATTACTTTTATTAAAAAATTGGGACTGTAACTTCGAAATAACATTTATTGGGAAAAGCTCTGCGCACATTGTGTAGACGATAGACAAAGCAATGGGGAAAATGTCGTTTTATCGGAATTAATTACATGCACGTTGTTTGCGCGCATACGAACCGATCAAAACTGAAACAATCGGTAACTTTTCCGGAAATGTTTATTGTTTCAATAATATTTTTTTACGGCTACCTAATGTCAAATAATAAATGGTTGAACGGTTCGACTGGCGAAACACGTGCCCATCTATTCACAAAATGACTCGCTCAAATAGATCTAGATCGATTAGATAGGAGTTATTGCTAATTTACAAAAATATAAACGGAACGCTGAGTACCGAATAATATTTCGTAAATCTACCGGTGGTTACACTCTCTACAAGTGATCTTGATCATTTGCAAGTGAGTACAACTTACAAGATCTGACGTTTATTGTATTCTCATATTGCGAGGGCGATGGTGGCTGATCAAAGTAACTCGTAGTTTCACAACGTTGTCGGGGGCTCGCCGGAGTACAAGAGTGCCACAAGAGGCTCCTAGATCCGCGGCAATGGTGCAGCGTAAATTATATTTTTGAAATACACTTTCAAGGGAAATCGCATTTTATTTTAAATTCTTGAACTTGAATAACTTTTAGTGAAAGATTTTTTTTGTACTTAACGTTATTATACGAGAAAACTGTTTTGAAGACAACCGTATAGTTTTATTATTGTCTGTAGAATTGATTCTTGGAGCATGATGTTACGTAAACACAATAACATGAGATATATCGGAGCAAGTAGGCTATTAAAATATCTAGAGGTGCTGATAAACTTGAGCATTCACTTTTAATGAGCATTCTAGCGAATGTTACATTACAGAAAAAGAAACGGTAGCGTTTTAGCAAGCATTCTAGCGAGCGTTCTAGCGAGCATTCTAGCGAAAGGACAGTAAAGGCCTACGCAGACCGGGACGGCATGGCAAGGGATTTTAATTTTTACTAATGGACATTCAACCGTACTGTTACAGAAATACGACATAAATTGCTATGCTTTAAAATGATGCCGTGGCATTGAAAGGGATTTTATCGCACGGCATTAAAAGACGCGCCACAGGCTCCCGTGGCGGGATGCCGTGGCATACTGCGGTAGGCAACGGCATGCCACGGACTCCGGCGCTCGTAGTGATATACTGCGCATGCCGTGGCTAAGTGCTGGAATGCCGCGGTATCTAAGCGGCCAGTGTGCGCTGACTCACGGAAAAATCCCTTGCCATGCCGTCCCGGTCTGCGTAGGCCTTTAATTTGCTTCTAGCTTTTTGCCGAGCCAAGCAATTCTGTCATTGTTCCGTTTGTATTTTTGTGAAGAATATTTTTTGCCGAGCATTGACTATAGCGTTCGCTAGAATGATCGTGAAAATGTTCGTAGCGATGTCTGGCTCTATGCTTATCTATGTTCGTTGTTCAGTTCAACAAATTTAAAAATGGCGAATGCTCGATATTCTGTTATAAGTGAATGCTCAAGTCTATCAGCACCATAAGAAATGCAAAACTGTTAAAAAAGACGTCAAGTTCTCCTAAGAAATCTCATTGAATCTGTTAGTATAATCCTCGGCCGTAGCAGTACACGTCACTCCTTATTCCAAACGTCCAAACAGACATAAAATCCGCGAATAGGGTCACCACGTGATGTGGACGGCGTTGATCCGAACCACTTCCAGGTATTAGGAGAACAGATGACTGAAGAAAGTTGCACTGGATGAGACAAGAGAGTGTCGTCAGTTCAGTCAGTTGTGATAGTAGGTTAATTGTGAAAGATGGATCGTTTTTTGAACAGATATTGATCTTCTTAAGATACTCGTATTTCGAGACTTATTAAAACTTGTTTGTCAAACTTTTGTGCACTTTTCATTCTTGTTGTTGATTTCAAAATAGTGTGTTTTAATGGACGATGGGTATAAGTTCGCTACTTTTGTGTTTGTTGTGATAGAGGGACTGTTCTTCAAATTACATTTCAATCTTCTGCAAATGATTGCTTTTTTTATTTTGAAACTTGTTACCTACCTATATAACCATATAGTATTTGTCGAAGTTGTTGTGCACTGTTTCTCATTCATGCTGACGGCAAAAGATGGGTCGCCATTATATTGTGAAAGTAGATAATTACAGTTTACGGTTTAAGACATTTAATTCTCAAAAGAATACAATTCACTTATCATGAGAAATACAAATTAATTTTATTACTAAATATACGAACTTATGAAGAACGGTAGGTACTCGTAAATAATCTATTAAGTAGTAGATGCACAAATTGATTATGATATATACTTTACTATAGATATTTTTGCTAAAATTGAGATTGATCTTCGGGAAATTCTTCTAAGATAATATTTAATATACAATTTAAAAACTTACAGACTTATAATAATATGTACAAGTATATAAAAAAGAAGGGGAAATAACCTAGGGCATCAACTAATTCGTCCGCATCGCTGTCAACAGGGAAAGAGCGCAAAAGGCTGGCAGCATTGCCACGTTATATGGCAATGCTGAATAATAAAGAAATAAATAAAATTAGTAATCCAACAAAAATATATCCCTAAAGACTGCGTTTCCATTTGGAGACTTATAAACGTTTCATATTTGTTTTTGCACGTTTTATGATTATTTCATGCTGTCATTAAAAAATATGTTTTAATTTTGAAATAAGTATTTGGTATAAAATTGCGATAGATAATAATCTTCTGGAAGAAAACCTTTTAAAAAGATTTTTTTGAATACTCTGATTTCGCAGAAATTTTATTTCTTATAATTCACTGCATTCAGCGTCATTTGACGATGATGTATACTTAATCATATAAGTACAGTTTGACGTTCCTGTGCTCTTTATTACGTGAATGTTGAATGTGCGACATACATAGTTAACTGAATCAGAGCATGAATCCTTTTATGCTGCACCTTTCAGACGAGATGACGCTGTGTCGTGGTGTTTCTACTTAGAATAAGTACTAAATCAAATTAATTACTTGATTAAAGTGCCCCGTTGTTTATATAAGTTCTTAGTTAAGGAAGCGTGGTGATCAATTCTCGCTCCTTTTACAAGTGGCATTTGCCTTGCAATATTAAAAATACGGTGTGGTAAGGAATAGCTTGGAAGAAAGTCGGGGCTATAACATTTTATTTGTAGTTATTTGAATACAGACTTTGTGTTAGGAAGGGATTTTGAAGTTAATTATAGTAGCTCCATTTGTTATCTAGATTGATTTGTCTCGGGGTTAATGAATGTATTTAGACGTAACAAGAAAATATTTGCTTTTGATATAGACAGGGTTTCCGGTTCCTGAATAGCTGGTGGATTGTATTGAGCTTGATTGATTTTTATCGACGGACTTCAATTATAGGGGACTCTGCAACTGTTATTTGCCTTAGATCTTCTGTTTGTTTAGTACCTAAGAGAATACTATTATGAGTAGGTACTAAATTTAAAACTGAAGCTTTTATTTGAGTTGACACACAGGTTGTGATAGATGACATATCTTCTAGAGGTAAGAGCCATTCGCATGATCTAACCTACCCCCTTTATCTACAGTATACATAGTGTTCAATACAATAATGCGTTCCGGGTATTGACGGGGCTGTTCTGCTTCTGTAGCGCATCAGGGAAGTTTCCTGATGCTCGCTACGCTACGATGCGAAAAAGATGCGCTTCCCTAGTGCGCCGGGTGCGTCTAATCTAGTTGTAATCTAGTTGTTAATAAATATCGTTATTAACATATTGAGTCTATTGCTACTTGTTAATTAAATATAAATAAATACAAAGCACCGTGACTCGGATCCTGCGTAATTACTCAATAAACACGTCTAGTTATTTATTAACGTTAAAGTTTTCACGTCAGTACATACGTACCTACGTAAATATACGTGACGTCACAGGCACAGCCTGACACACTGCTTTTGTCTTGCCTCTATTACCCATATGAAGTCATTAAAGGCACATTCAATTTTGATGTACGTATTTAATGGTACTTTACCGTCTTACGATGGTGCATTCTCGAGAAAGACAATACGTAGGCCTGTACTCAGATTTTCAGGAAACCATGTGACATTATTTTTAATGCAAATCATGCGAGGGGAATGTGAATAATAATTCGGAGTTGACGGCTAGTAGAGATGGAAGACCTGCGGCGCCGAACATATCGCACCTTCAGAATTATAGAGACATAATTTGAAATTTTAAGATTTCACCTTTGAGTCATAAAATTTCAAATTAGGATTTAAACTTTGACTTATAAAATTTCAAATTAAGTCTCTATAATTCTAAAGGTGCGATATATTGGTATCAATACATCAGACTAGCATCAAGCCGAATCTATAGGTTGCACAAACATGATGTTTGACCATAAATAGTTAAATAGAACCCGCGATCTAGAAAGAGAGCAAAATAATTAAGCCTCTGATAACTGTTTTCAAGCTAGAAGCTTACTAAGAATTCTAATTAAAATATAACTGACAGAAAATTAGCCGTTTATATTTTTATGAAAACGCGGTCAAAATTAATCCTAAATAATTTGTTTTAGTACTCGTATAAAGAAACACGCAGCACCTGCCTGGGGCTTTTCTTAATTAAACATTACCTCTCTCAAATATTTTGATTATGACTTTATTTTAAATATTTTTACCAACTATTTTGTAACGAGTTTTTTTTCCTTGGAATAAAGGGGTGCTGCTTTGGCTCTTGAGCAGTCTAGTAAAATACAAGAGCTGAAACCTGAAACCCTTGTAGAAGGTTTGCCTCACGACGGGTGTTTCCATAGTTTCTTCTTTTTTTTATCCAAGTAAAATGTGTGTGAGCGAGTCACATGATTTTACAAACAAACAACAATTATTGTCAATCTTTTAATTGTTGAAGACGAGGCTTTTGGGCCTTTGTACAGACACGTTTTTCTTGCCGTGAAAAACTACGGTTTAGCCGTGAAAAACTACGGTTGATTCGCCGTGTGGCACGGTCGTCAGTGTTGTATGCTGCCGTATGGGCGTATACAAGCACACACGATTTCCCTTTGGCGCGGTTTTTCTACCGTAATTAAATCGTGCCGTGTACAACGGGCCTCAGTGTATATTTTATGTTTTGTTTTTTATAATAATGCGTTTTGTTTGTGCAGAATAAATAAATTTTCTTTCTTGTTTTCTTTTCTTTCTAAAAGTGGACGAATGAAACTCGCATCACATTCTGATATCTTGCCACCTCAGAAGCTAGGTACGCACTGGACTAGAATAAAGCAAGGTCTAAACAAATAAGTGCTAACTTTCCGCTCAAACCCATCTAATGCGCCATAAAAGTCATCCTCGTAAAATACCTAACTTCCTAATTTCATGTAATTCCTACTAAAATGTTCTGTACATTAGCGATCCCTTAAATCAATAAAAATAAAAACATTGTACCGCTAACAGAATTATAAATTCTAATAGAAATGTTAGGCAAATTTGTAATGAGGATGTTACGGCCAAACAGGCCCGCAGTGCTTTTATTTACTGAGAGCTTCAGTAAGTTAAGTTTCAGCGAGAGTAGTTAAATAAGTCGAAATGTTCTGTAACGGGCGGCGGGTGCGAACTAGCTGATATTGTCGTCAAAACTTATTTATTGTGTCGAATTGCACTATAAATAATTATTTTAGGACAGTACTGTAAAAGTTTTGTAAATTGAATCAGGTTTGAAATGATAGGATAGGTTTGTAATACTAGAGAGAGAATTTTAGATAAATTTGCTCAAATACTCAGGTCTGCCATTCCTATAATTCCGGGTATGGAATGATAATAATGGCATTCGTATTGTGTATTATTTGTGACACATCGACCAATCAGTGTATACCTATACATTTTGTAGCCAAGATAGGTAGAACAATAAAATAAAATGGAATGGGTATCTTCTTATTCTTTCGTTTCGATGACCTTTGGTCTATGTAACCTATGTGAGGCCCCAGCAGGTGGTACACTTACTGTGGCGTCAGAAACATGCTACAGATCAGCAAGGGTTCAGGTGAACGGGCATTTGGGACACTAGCAGATGGGACTATGGCCCTATGGGAATGGGTATCAAATATACATAACTAAAACATAAAAGTTATAATAAAACAGTATACTCACGACGCTATGCCCACTGCGGCTGCGCAGACTAAGCCGCATCTTCCAGTCGCGCTTGGAGGACGCGCCGCCCTCCGAGCTGAAGGACCTCTTCATGGGCAGCGACATCGCGCACACTGCACTACCCGCCACTGAACACCGAGCGTCTCTGTCGCATAGTCTGCGCACGAGCAGTCCGACCACGTCCGCAAGTGCTTACATTATTCCACTAAACGTCAAAGACATCGCAGACGCGACACTTACTACATAGTCACTACACTATCCCTACATACACCTAACATTGTAACACTAACACTGATTAATTAGACACTGAGAGAGAAAACTACGATCTAACACTGCGGGACACTACACAGCAATCTGGAACAAAGAGAGCACGTTAGTAAAGGAAGTTGAGCCTCCGAGAACCCGGTCCCTTTGTAGCGAGGGCTTCGTCTGGCGTAGCAGCCAGATTGTTACTACCAGGTAAAGTGCACAGTAAATGCGTTAATCTGTTAAGCTTTCATCCCTTTGGGTGAGATACAAGAGGGAAAGCTTCTGAAATCAGTTTTTGTGGTAATTTGAAAGTATTATATTTATACGTAGCTATGTGAAGAAGAGAACAAACGTTTGGACTTATAAAACATTTGAACTAGTGCACGATGCAAAACAATTGATTGATGTCCTCTTTGGTCTTTCAATCAATCGAACAATCTCGAGGCGCATACTCCACTGGTACAAACAACTTCTTCAATTTTGAATAGCGAGTGATCATGTAAAATGTAGATACAGACAACAAAATTTTGTAAAGTTTTGAATCAAAATAAAGTTGCTAAGCTTTCTATGAACTCAAATGGACTCTTTCTATAAGTAGGTAGGTGCCTACCATTTTAACAACTCCAAAAATTATATCATTATATTAACAAAGTTAAACATCCGGAATACTTACTCAGACGAAACTGAATCAAATCATGAAATTACGAAGTAAGTGCTTATTATAGGTATGTTTCCTTTCGCTCACATCCGTACTGGGGGAGTTATTTGGTTGTCATTATTATATTATTTATATCGGGATTACCTACCTACTTAGCTAATAATATCTCATTAATGTCACAAATTTTCAATGGCTCTGATTGGTAGGCAGTGAATCGGTAACGGTACTGAGAAGTACTTAATGTATTGTGTAGATTGTGAAGGAGTTTTTTTTGGGGATTTAACTATCTTTTTCATCCCACCATCTCGGAAAGAGTATTTTTATTCTTCAATATCTGAGTGGAAAAGCCGTTTTTATTCTCTAGAGGATAAAGTAAATTGAATTTAGAACATCGTGTGCACTAAGTTTGTGAATTAAAAAAAACATTAAACCTATTTACTGCTACCTCTATGGTGCCGAATATATCATACAACTTTTTTTAATTTGTTAAAAACTCAGACTCGGAACCTTCTTGGTGTTCTTTTTTCAATTTGCTTTGTACGCGGTTCTTTACGCGGCATTTTTTCACGTCATTGTTAAACCTTATATTAAAAACAAGAAACTTGAAAACAAGTGAAAAAACTAAAATGAGTGATTCTAGCGACGAGGAAGTTTGCTTGACGCCAACAGAATTGACTGAAACTGTTAATAATGCGCAAATGAGCTTTCTCCCTCAACAATCACGCGAGAAGTATTTAAAACAGTACGATATGTTCAACACGTGGCGACTAGCAAAAGGAGCCAAAACTTTCTCAGAAAACGTTTTACTGGCATATTTTATAGAATTATCCGAGAACAAGAAAGCAAGCACTCTATGGAGTACGTATTCGATGCTAAAAGCAACAATAAAGATGAAAAAAGACAAACATATCGATACCTATCCTAAATTAGTGGCATTTTTAAAAAGAGCCTCATCTGGTCTTCAACCAAAAAAATCGAAGGTTTTCACAGTATCTGATATTGAAAAGTTTCTTAACGAAGCACCCGATTCCGTATATTTGGCGGCAAAAGTAAGTCAGTTGCACATTCAGTATCTACTTAAGTATATTAATCTCAATTAAATAGTATACTTAGTAGATGTTGATAGGCATAATTATGCGTTCATATCAATTTTATTCATTTATCTACTACAATACTCTTTACGTTACAGGTTGTTCTTATTATTGGAATAAACGGAGCATGTCGAACTAATGAACTAACACAACTTAATGTCAAAAACATTGAGAAACATTCAGATGACTTACTATTAATTAATTTACCTAATACAAAGACAAAAAGAGACCGCAACTTCGTCATTCGCAAGGAATACGTAACGATTGTTGAGAAATATCAAGCCTTACGCCCGCCTAACACTCCAATCAATCGATTTTTTCTACAGTATCGCAATGGAAAGTGTGTTAGACAGCCTATGGGTACTAATAAAATTGGCAGTATCCCACGAGAAATAGCAACATTTCTTGAACTTCCAGAACCCCTGTTGTACACGGGTCATTATTTCCGACGAACTTCAGCCACACTTTTGGCTGATTCCGGGGCTGATCTCCTGTCCCTTAAGCGCCACGGAGGCTGGAAGTCCAATGCAGTTGTAGAGGGATACATAGAGGATTCCTTAGTACCTATTATTTTGTTATAATTTAAAGATTATTCTGTAATACTTACCTGTAATGTAGTAATTAATACCTAAACTGAAATAAAAGTGTACCTATCTTGTGATTGTAAACGTTTTTTTTTTTTGCATTTAGTCATTTCCTCGCTGAGGTGGAATGAAAAGTTACGTGTTGCACTCGAGTGCAAAGATTTTTCACCTCGTGCTCTTTTGATTCCCTCGCTAACGCTCAGGATTCTAATTTTGAATCACTCGCTGCGCTCGTGATTCAATTTTAGAATCCTTCGCTTGCTCGGTCATCAAAATTGAACACGCGGTTAAAAAGCAACTTCGAACTCTTGTATAACAAATAACTATTAAATGTCATCTCTAATACATAGTAAAAATGTGAACAATATTAAAATTTGTGCTAAAGTCTTATGAAATTAAAATAAACGAGGTTTACGAAGTGCAGTAGTTCTTAGCAATTTTTCATATTTCCTTAAAATTCAGTTTTTCTGATGTTTTCTAACACATTCAGCATTAACCTGTGCTTTACAAATAGAAGGATATTTCTCTCAACAAAAGGTCCGCTACTTCCGTGCTCCGTGGCTAAAATTAAAGGCAAACAAACAGACGGTTTTCATTTCATTTTGGCAGCCATTGTCTAGCGGAACAGTTTGTTTGATATGTAAGCACACAAGTGTCTGTTGTGCCAACGTTTTTGACTTTAACCACGTCATGTTTTAGTACCTGCACGGGGTAGACTTTTTATTTGAAGTGTCATTTAACCAGTGCGCATGTACCTAGTTGGTAGTACAGAACATTAAACGCTTATATTTTTTCGCTCGCTATAATTCAATTCAAATTCAAAAGTCATTTATTCAAACTAGGCTGAGAATCAGCACTTTTCGAACGTCAAAATTAGATAGTCCCCCAAAACGCCCACCCTTCACCACTTCCTAGTGCGTAAGCTGGGAAGAAGAAGTGGCGCAACAAACTCCCCAGCGGCACAGCTGTCTGCTCAGTTAGAAAAAAAAAAGATTCTATATAATAGTATGCAAAATAAATTACATTACGCAATACACAACATAATTTAAATTATTAGCCATATGTCAGCTAGCACACGCCAATATACCAACCAAAATCATCGACAACTATACTCAGGCAGAAATAAAACTAAACAGAACTTAATATCTAAATAAAAGCTTCCAGGCATAAAGGGCGTGCCTGCTTCCATATAGATATATATAGCTGTAACTGGAAGTTATAAATGATAAACTAGGGCCATCGAGGTAAAGTAATAAACAGTTAATTACTAATAACAATAACAAAACCATGATCAGCAAGACGACCAGTCACCCCGACGCTACCGCACGCAGTGATATCTAAGGGAGCATGACGAACTTGCTGCCGGTTGCTCAGGTAAAAATTTATATGATCAATTGTCGAGGTCACTAGCTAACCACATATTGCAATACAGCTCATAAAAAAAACATTGTAATGAGTAGATTAAGTCAACAATAAATTAAAATAATTTGACTTTTATAGTCTAATAAAATAAATAATTATATAAACTCATATAACTTGTCAATAGGTAAGCTAATTCTGGAGAAAGAACATAAACATTGTCTTGAGTTAATCACAGCGACTTATCACTTATCATTTAAGTAGTCGTTGACAGAATAGTATGCCTTTGAACAAAGGTTGGATTTTACTTTCGTTTTAAACGCATTAAAAGGCAAATCTAGCAAAGAAGAGGGTAGCTTGTTATAAACGGTTATACCAAGCCCAATGAGTTATGAACCTTATGTAGCAGGTGAAATAGCTCGTAGTTTTGTCCTTATTTCTAGTGTTAACATTGTGAAAATCACTGTTTTTAGTGTATTAGTGTATATTTTGCCTAATATATAAGATGTTGGCAAAGATGATTTGAGATGCCACTGTGGGGATACCAATATCTTTGAAAAAATCTCTCAGAGAAACTCTGGCACCTAGCTGGTAAATTGCTCGAACAGCTCGTTTTTTAAGGACAAATATATGTTGAATATCAGCAGCTTTGCCCCACAGCAGAAGACCGTAGGACATAACGCTATGAAAATGACTAAAATAGACTAACCGAGCTGTATCGATGTCAGTGTATTGTCTTACTTTACAAACGGCGTAAGCGGCCGAACCAAGCCTTCCCGCTAGGCTCGATATATGTGAGCACCACTGAAGTTTGGCATCTACTGTTATGCCCAGAAAAACTGCCGAGTTTACAGATTCAAGCACCTCTTTATTTAAGACGAAGTTGGGTCCTAGATTTCTAACATTTGGTAGGGCGAACTTTACACACTTCGTTTTCTTGGCATTGAGAACTAGGTTATTTTTCGTAAACAAATCCGTCACTATTAAGAGTGCACTGTTTACATCGTCAAAATCTTGTCTATTCCTGTCTACTTTAAAAATAAGAGTCTGCAAACAGTACAACTTAACAAATACCCTTTAAATAGAACGATAAGTCATTGATATACACTAAGAACAAGAATGGACCCAAAATTGAGCCTTGAGGTACACCTAACTGAACTGGTAGCCCGGAAGATTTCTCACCATTAATATCTACACATTGGAACCTATTATGTAAATAAGAATTTATAACGATGAGAACTTCGTTTTGCACACCGTAATGACGCAGTTTACGCAAAAGCGTATTATGGTGCACGCAATCAAAGGCTTTGAAGAGATCACAGAAAACCCTAATAGCATTTTGCGAGTTCTCCCATGCGTTAATTATGTGTTTCAGCAGAGCAACACCCGCATCTGTAGTCGAACGACCTTTTGTAAAGACATATTTTTGTTACATTGTATCATGGCACTGCCGAAAGTATTAGACGACAGAAAAAAAAAATCGAGCAAAAATTATATTCTCGTACACAGAGTTCCCGTTCAATCCACTGCGATTCGACTCTTTCGTAGTTTCGATAAACAAACGTCACTCAAACGCTAACAGCAAAACCTCGTTTTTCAGCTCAGCCATGTGATTGCAACACGTATGGCCTCCAAACACGGCGCGACACAGTGTTGAACATCACGTTACTTAATTCGACACTGTGTGCTCACACGCGTCAGTTGGAAAGCGAAATTTGTGATAAAGTCTATTCTTACTCGGTATGTCGATGTAGCGGGTAATTTAATTCGGTCGCTCACTTACTTTGGCAAAGAACATGGACTGATATTCTAACAATTTCGAACACCAGTCTGTAAAAAGAGCAGGGAATTCGAAAAAGCATTTTAGTGAATGCCAGATTCCCAGTTGGAAGCTGTGGAAATATGAGTCTTAAAATAACTGTGTAAAGTTGAAATTACTAGCAGTTGAATATTTCCACTACTGGCACATTGATTAAGATTTGACTGCATGTGCACTATTATTTTACTCTATAGAATCTGAGCTCATAAGAGGCGTCGCTATTTGCGTTTACTCAGACTCACGCTAACAAAAGGAAATAAAATTTGTCTTGGTCTCTGAGGTCTCTAACACCGGATACGGCGAAGCGGACAATACCTACTCACGCAAAATATGTGACTGTATCATTTCATCCCGTAAGTAAATATAAAAGATATACAGCCCCAAGTAAATACAATTCACAAATCCCCTACAATTGAAAAGATAAGTCCTTAAATTCCCATAAAACGAGCAGTATAAATGAAGCAAATGAGCCATTAACCCTTTGTATCAAACGCCGTCAATGGCGACGTTTTGACAAACGACCATCATCAGCCGGTGAAATAAAAACAAACAATCTGAAAGGGAACCAATTGAATAAAGTACATTCGAACATTTATCAACGCTGTGGCTGTGGCGTGGACGTGTCGCGTTTTGTATGAATCGTTTCCTTCAAGCTTATACACGCAACCTATTCCTACAAGCTATTGAATTTTGATTAAAAAAATTAAAAAAACCTTTATTTACTCAAATTAACACAACAACCTTGCACAATTCACTAAGTTACAAATAAGCAGTAAAGGTAGGTAACATTTTTGTTTGGTAAGTATCGGTGCTTATTATGATTGTTACACGGAACTGATTCTCTCTGCTCCCCGTACTAGTTTAAACCGTATTACGATGGAACAGTATTCTTCGTTCTCTGTAAATTTACTTATAGTAGCAGACTTGTAAAGGATTTTAGTTATTCATAACAAAGCAACAAACAAAGTACAGCAAAAGTAAAATAAGGAAGGGTAAACATAAAAATAAAAAAACATAAAATAGTGAACTTGATTTTTGTCAACTTGTAGGTGGATGTTAAAGTTGACATAGTATATGTAAAATATTTCGAAGTTAAGTTTGTTAATTATACCGTTTATCTTGTTGGTTGGTTTACTCGGTGTGTGTGAAATGACGTGAGATGTGTAATGTATATTGTATTATGCTTTTTGGTGATTTATGTTAGGAGCTTGTAATTTTAAGTATTTTTTCAGTATCATCATAATTCGGTGAGTTAAGAAACTTAAAAATTTCAGTCTTACAAATATGACTATTTAAATTACGAATTTGGATTTGCTTTGATATTTTATTATACATGAAAGTTCCTAGGAATTTAAAAAATCTGTTTGCAAATGAAGTTACAGTAAGGCACAGAGTAAACGATATCTTGCCTTCTTCGTGTCGTAAAGTCAGGTGTATTATTATGTTGAGTTAATATTATGTCTTTGATGAATAATTGCCTCACTGTAAGTACTGATACTTCCAAGTATAACAAGTAAGTGGGGTATCTAAATCTCCTGTAACTCATTTCCTTAAAAACAGCACGTTGTGCACGTTCTAAACCAATAAGAACGGTCTTGGAAGCACCCCCTTTTAGGTTTACTAGTATGAATCTTGGATTTTTTTGGCAGAGAGATCATAACCGACGAGTGATCTGTGACTCACAGACTATAGTATAACATAGAGCCGAGGTTTTAAGAAAGCAGTGATCCAGGCAATTTTCCTTTCTGGTCGGAAAGACATGTGATGGCGATAATCTATGTGAGGCTAGTAAATCTTGAAGAGTTAGGACTGCTATTATCTAAGATATTAATATTAATGTCTCCTATTAAAATTATATTTCTCTAAATCTTTAAATTATTTAATATACATTACTGTCGCGGCCTGCAGCAACGAGGGCATTGATGGACGATCGTGAAAATGTGGGCCAAGGCGAAGCCGAGACACAAATACGTGAGTCCATCAATACCTGGTTGCAGCCAAGGCTCATAGTATTTTTCTCAAATAATGTGCGGAAATTAAAACTAAGTGAAATTATATATTCCAGAATCAATGATTTTTTACGTGTTCATTTTTTTTCTTTTCTATTTGTAAGCCAAATTGAAATTAAAAATCTTTGTTATGTTACCTCCTGGGTTGCCATGTGTTCAAGTAAAAATTTCGTTCCATTTGTAAATAACACGACAGATAGGTATGAGTTTTCATAGTAATTTATTGGGCCGCTAAACACGACGGATGTGGATTTTCATACAAACATTGCCGGCCGGCGCTCGCATGTATTCCACCACTACAGCATTTTCAGTTCATCTCGAAAAATGTTGTCAAAATAATGCACGAATTTCCAAGCATGTTTGAGAAAATTGAATTTTCATTGGTCGTTTTGTACGGTCGTAATATTGTAAATTTTTATTTCTTTTATTTATCTACGTCGTTCAGATTGTTCTGAACGACGTAGATAAATAAAAGAAATTAACTCAGTAGGTAATCCCTTTAGTTCTTGAAAGCCCGAGTAGACTAATATTAGGCGATTTTAAGTTTTTGGTCGCTGCTGATGACAGTTTCTATCCCCGGTGTTTTATTTTAGCAGAATATCTGGAGGTTGCCAGCCGCTATGGATGTAGTTTGAAAGCTACCCTGGCTGTTTGTGAGTGATAACAGCGTCGGTTGTAGATTTGACGCCATATTTGTTATTCCGAATGTAAAATCGGCTATGTGCATCCGAAGGTCCATTCATATTCAGACTACAAATAAATAGAATGAAGTATAATGAAACTAAATACTTGAAGAATACTGAAGGGAACAGTCGACGTTAAAATAGATCAATATACAAATATAATCATGCTGCATCCTCTTGTTAAACGGAAGGAACTACGCAGCCTTTTTTGAGAATATATAAGTTTAAACCAATTATTAGCTTATTATATTTATTTTCTGTGAAATCCGCACAGCACAGATTGTAGTCTACTTTCTTTGCAGAAATAGTAAAGAAATATTTGTTATATTTCTTATCCACGTATGAACTAAAAATAAACATCTACTTATGGCTTCCTACGTTACTTCTCAGTTCTACAACAACCATTTGATCCTGTGCATTTTTATACCAATATCATCTTACAAAATAGAATACTCAATATATACGTAAGTTTATTTTTATTTTTAATGAAGCTAGGTACGAGTACATAAAAGTGAAAACTAACTTTAATTTTGGAAGTCGCTGTCTTTGGTTCTGTATTTTCATTTATTGCGACCGAATTACGAAATTAAAGATATTCCGAAATATATGTTGAAATTAAAGTTCTTGAGAGGAGAATTATGTACCTATACATACATAACATCACGCCTTGTTTGCCCGAAGGGTTAGGCAGACGTCGTGTACCCATAGTCGGTACACACACATTTCGCCAGTTATGTTTAAGTCCCATGTAATTGGGGGCGCGCCTATTGCCATCAACCGGACACGAATCCAGACTACAGGCTGCTACTGAGAAATTCCTAATGAAAAAACCCAATAACACTTTGCCCGACCTGGGAATCCTACCTATCCTGTACCTACCTATGATGTAAATTGTGCTAAATGTTTTCACTGGTCTACCAATTCCAAATCTGATCTATTGAATTGAACTCATATGAGCGTTAATCCTAAAAGTTGCCAACGACGCAAGTAGCTGTCAGATATACCTGTTTTGACTAAATTGGCAATATTACTGTATGGAAATATGAAATATCGCTAACTAGCGAACTAGAATATTAATAACGAATTGCAAATATAGCACTGAATTTGATGTTGTAACCTTTTTAGTTGTAAAAAAAGCATTTGGAAACATTCAAAATACTTTTTAACATCTAAAACTAAATATTCGGTGTTTCGATATTAATTATTGCATTTCATAATCAATATTTTAGTTCACTAGTTAGTCACATTTCATATTTCTATACAGTAAATATTGCCTAACTAATCAAAACAGCGAAACATTTGACATCTATTTGCGACGTTGCCTACTTTCACTTTCACTCTTAGCTAACCTGACCTAACCTAATTTTTTTCTGGTGTATAATTCTCTTTTTATCCGTGAGCCAATTTTATGGTGCGCAAAGTAAAAACATATACTACATTCATGAACTACAAAATAGACTAGGTTTCATCATCCGACGCCACTTGGACCAAAGTCAATACTAAAATGCCCGATCTCCTTAAAGAAATTTTTCACTTTGTAGTGTTTTTTCGAAGTCAGTTGTTTTTTGTTTGTAAAAAATATATTTGGAATAAACGCTGTTGTAAAGAGTAGGTTAAAAACCAGATATTCTATGTTTCTAAACCCACAAAGGCATAAATTACGAAATGAAGTCCACCTAACACTTCAATTGAAACCCTGAAGGCTCTTCAGACTTATTTTACAGAGGTTAGCCGCCATTTTGGTAGCTAAGAATAATAGTAAGTAAATAAATAACAAAACTTACATAATCATTGTAACAAATCTGTACACTTTTGGTGACATTCATTTTGTTGGTGCCTGTATCTTGGGGACATGAGAAATAGAGGTAAGAACTTGCGCTGTTGTCTCGTCAATGAATGGACAATACAAGATGTTGCCATAGCCATGCAAACCCTGCAGCAAAACTATGAATAAATATGATAGGACAATACGTTCACCTAGACTGCACTGTCAATACATCCTGCGACACAATGTCTACGATATAGCGGTTATTAATTAAACGGCGTCAGCAGCGAGGCAGGCTGCCGCAACGGTTCGTTTATGGGCAATTATTTTGTATAACAGCGTCGTCCGTTATGGGTAATTTTGATGCACTTTCCGGGTAAACAATAGCGGGCAAAGAAAGATGGAAAATTAAAATTTTTCATCTTGCTGCTGGTTTCGTTTATGACAGTCCATCTGTTACTTCTGGCTATCATAATCGATCATATTTATTTATACTAATGATAAGGAAGAAATACGGCCCGTGATAAACCCCATTGCTATTTTACTTATGTAGTTATCAAATACAGTAACAATACTTTTTCATTGAATGTAAATAAAACTTACTTTCTGCAAAATAAATACACCAGCACCTGAAAAATCATATAAGAATGTTTGAAACTAATATTTATGTTGAGTTTCCCTCGCATCGCCCTTCTCCCCCTAAGGGGGTGAAACAAGGCTATTCCATTAGGGGGTTATCCATGGAGTTCCAGTTTCTCTCGGTTTCAATCTGTTTGTAATAAAGACAGATCGGTGGAGACGCAACACAGATTTCTTCGCAGAAATTATGAGAATTTCGCGAAAATTCCAAATTTTTGTTTGATGTATTTTAGCAAATATGTTTATTTATTTAAATAACATAAAAATCATAAATGGCCATAATGCAATCAGGCACACAATGTTATTTGACAAAAATGGAAAAATAGTCCTTATGAACTTACGCCACGAAGGACCAGACATTTTTTTCTATCAGCTATACTTAGAGAGCCTCACGTCTGACACTAATATTGAAGATAGAATCACATTTGACTCTAGTATTGAAGAAAGTACATTTGAGACAAGTTTTAAAGATAGTAATCACATTTTGAGACTAGTATTGATTATAGTGTCATGTTTCATGATACCTACTATCTTCAACATTAGTGATGTTGAAGATTGTAGGTATCACAATTAAAACTAGTGTTGAACATAGTGTCACATTTTGACACTAGTGTTGAAGATAGCTTCACATTGCACACTGTGTATTTAGTATTTAAGATAGCATCGAAGTATGCAGCTTACATTGCAGTTTGTGCTAAGTTCTGAGAATCAATATCTGTCACGTCCATCTAAAACGAGGAGTACAACAGTCAACAGTTTTAGCTGATGCTTATCTGCAATTGTGGACCCTGAAGTGTCAAGTACAAGGCGATCAAGTTTTAAGAGAATTTTATGCGTGGCAAGCAATATTGATAGCGAAACCAGAAAAAAATCAGTACCCATTTATATTGGGTACTGATTTTAATGCATTTTTGCATTTCTAAGCTACAAAACTTTACGATTAAGTACAATTTACAAAGTAAATCTTACAAGTGCGTGTACCACAAAACTCTAAGCCACTTAATTGTAACGGGAAAATCTTACAAATATGTAAATTGTAGTGAAAAGTCCACAATATTGTAACTCATAAATATTTATAATTTCTATGATACGCAATTTTTTCTACAATTAAACAATTTTGTTGAATTGCAGACTTGTGAAGTTTTGTGGTATAGGGCCCTGGATTAATAAAAAATGGTACAGCTGATTTTGGATGTATGCTACTGGCTTAAAATCCCGAAGGTGAAAAATAAGGCCTAAGTTATGCTCAGTAATGGGACTGTGGGACCTGAATACAATGATTAATGCTTTGAAACAATGAAGCCCTCTTTAAAATAAAAGCAAGATAATAATAAATAGAACCTCCGCGACCAGTGTATAAATATTGTCGACAGTGATACAGAACTACGGGCTGAAACGAACAGAAATGATTTATAAAGTAAATGCAGCAGCATGTGTTTACGTATTGTGGCATTTTTGACGCGAATCTCGGGAGAGATATACAAAGGGCGCACAAAACTCCCACTGTTTACGATTGAACCATTATTTAGTCTGCCAGCTTCAGAAATAGAGCTCTTTTACAAATTAAACAGAGTTTTATTTCGGCTGGTTAATTCGCAGAAGATTGATTGTTTTATCTTATTGTGAACTTTCCACAGCGCCTCTAAGATTTGAATAGTACAGGCACATATCTATATAAAATAATAATAAATAATAAAAATGTTTATTCAATAAACTGTACAAATTTTTATGCCTTGTGCATAAAAATTAGTACAGTTTTGCTTAAATGTAAATTATATTCCTAAGACTTACGTGCCTGAACTAGGTAATCCTGTTTCAGGCGGGAAGAGCTAAAATAGACTTATAAAATATATAAATAATCAACAGGTTGACAATAGATCACTAATTATATGTAGAGTAGGTTAACTCTTAGTTTCTAAATTTGGTAAATACTTAACGTAGGTGAAATTTGGACATATATTCACTTTAGCGCAGTTAATAATTTCTCTTTATCTTCGTAAGACATACTTTGGAGAGCCTCCTTGAAAATTCTCTTACAATTTGTGTAGTTCAGAGAAATAAATGTTTGCTTTCGAGTTTAGTCTACTATAGAGAAGAGGATGTATGTAGGTACTTACATTAATTCCGATTGTCTTTTAATCCCATATTAAACTTGCCAACAAAAACAAGCCACCCACCATGTTTTTATTACAATAACACTTTTGTCCCATCAATATATCAAAATTTGATATCTACCCCGACAATACGACACTTGAAACTAACTGCTATGATCCATCCAAACCGAATACTCATCCAGCACTAGGTGTACTTGAACCCCCATCCCATAGAGTATATATTCAAACAATAGATCCAGATCGAATTCGTTATTCATTAATTAAGGTTTTAGAGAGTCACATTGACATTGTGAATCTATTTATGATATGTCCCGCTAGTAAAGCATAATATATGCATAAGAATAAGATAGAAATAACAAATGAAATATCTGAATGTGAGTTGTCGAAGAACCTTTGAGACTTTTGAAAGCACGCGAAAAAGCCTTTAGTGGCTGAAAAATATTTAAATCACCTAATGGATGCCTAGAGGCCGACTTAAAGGAAAAAGAAAGAATTTGTTTAAATGTGACAGAGCGATCGAGTTGACGGAGAGACGTCTACTGTCAATATATTGTTAGAAGACTTTTTGATAGCTAACTCGTGTTTGTCTGAAAGCTTCATCCACCAATGTAGCACTTTCTAAAACCGTACTTAACAATTACCCTATATATCCTACTTACACTAAGTGTGTCACTTAAAAGCAACGTAAACAATACAAGTCTCTATTTATAACGAAAATAACCTTTAAGCTTTAAAGAGGTGCTCTTATTTCTTTCTTTTAATTCTCAACGCGTTCACTCTTAATTAAAAAAATTATAAAAAGTGTCGAGTCGTCGAGTTGATGTCGAGTCGAGTTGCTTCCGAGTCGTTTGCTCTGTCGGGACAAGCTGCTCACTGATTTATGGACTACGCTAATACTTTTTATAGCCTGTATTTTGAGCTTAATACGAACAGACAGGCCTGCAAGGCTCCATCAGAGTTCAAGATAGTTTTCATCTTTCGATACAAACATTTAAAAGCTACGTAAAAAGCCCTGTTTGCATGTAAAATTACGAAACTCAATGTCCAATAATAATCGGTACATGGCTTCAGGCTTTAAATTAAACGTCCGAATGATCACAACATCACAGATTCATCAAACAGTTACCTACCCAATTCTGCACGAGAATCAAGGGGGGAATCAAAACGAGTTAAAACCAACAGTAGTCAGTTTAAATATAGGCTATCATCGTGTATCATCAGTATAGGATATCAACAGCTGATTTGCGGTGATAATACACTTACGCCTAAAAGCCCCAAATTATGAGCAAACATGATGGGCCTTGTTAAAAAGCCGACGTGTGTAGTGGCATAACGTGTTTTTCGATAATGTTCAGGTTTCAGATAATAAGGGTTAATATGATAAATTGGAGTAGGTGAAAGATTTTTCTATTCTAACGTAATTTCTTACCTCTTTGTGCGTAATTAAAAATCCTTTCAGAGTGCATCCATCGGTTTTATAAACAAGCAAGAATTAAACGTGAAAGCGATAAAATTTCCCTATATTCATAGTTTTCAAATCGCTACACAATAATTTTATTTTGCACCCTATTGAGGTAAAACATTTAGTGTTCTAAAACAGTTTGTGAAAACATCCGTTTTTACTACTATTTACCGATTTAATGCAAGCGTTTTCAATTAGTTTAGTATTTCATTGGAATACTTCCGTGTTGACAGATCCATTAACAAAGGTAAAATGTTAATCAACACGCGTTTGCTTTATTGCCAATATTAAGTTCCTGTGAATTATCTAAAAGTATGTTGATTTGATACACAGTTTAATAAAAAAATGTCGTGCAGTTGTTTTCCTTCCTCTTCTCATTAAATGAAAAAGCAATTTGCAAGAACGGCATTTAAATGCAAAGTTTATTTATCAGCGGAGCCGCAGAGCTAAGTTTTTCTATTAGTTTTCTATTCTTTAACGGTCGCAAGACAGTTTAACTTACCAACGACGCCAACTTAATTAATAATACTTTTTATAAACTCTGAGGAAGTAATTGAAAGAAGATGATAGTGTTGGATGTGGAAGTTGGCGAAGTTCTGACTGTGATACTATTCTTTTTTCCTTCTAAAGCCATTTGAAATAATCCGAAATGAGGTAAAGGGAGGAAGGTATTTAGAAAGTACTTAACCTTTTTCTTCATGTCTTCGAAAACCCTGAATCGGACAAATGAATGGAGTTCAATCAGATTGATGGCGAATATAAAAGTGCTTGACAAACAACCGACGATCAACTTACTTCGACCATTTTGGTTTTGGAACCGATATTGACATGCTATCATGTACAATAGGTACGCAGAACATTGAGTGAGCTGATCTAATATTACCTACGGGTCCTTCGGGTCGAAACGAAACTGAACTGAAAAATTGAACAACTTAATAACACTGTGAAATATTAACAAGATTATAAGTATTTCAAAATGGTTGTAGTACATAATGTACGTACAAGTACCTATGAATGATAGGTAACTTGAGTCGAAATAGATAATGATATTGTTTTCCGGATAGCTTACATTTTTCTATCTACGATATACTGGAAGATAGTGACTTCGACTTGTCGATAATAGTGAATAGGAATTTGATAAAGATTATAGAATTTACCTGGCGCAGTAAGGGGTTTAGCATATCTATTGGTTTTTTAGGGTTTAAAATGGAATATACTAGAAATGATAATGATTGCTATAGCCAACATTCTAGCAGAGACATGTTACATGTCGATAAAAATACAAAATTAGTAACTTTGCAAAGAATTTGACTTGAATTGAGACTTTTTGTTTAGCGGTCTTTGTTCTCTTTTTCTCTTAATTTTACAATGGTTATTTTTTTCTCTATAGTTCTCATTTTAACCTAAGTGTTCTGTGTTAGTAAAAAGGCCTAATGATTAAATAATCTTTATTGATGTAATAGCAGCTGGATAAGCTCAGCGTGTTAACGTGTGCCGTGTTCGTGCGATCAAGTTGTAACAATGCATGAAAACTGACAATGTGTAGTTGAACTCTTTACCTACTGCATAATATTCATTTATTCTCTTCGACTTTATTGACAAGAATCGTCACTGGAATAGACTTCTTTAGTACTTCCAGCAAGAAATGAATCACTTAAAATGGCAAAAGAGTATTAATATTAACGCTTCTTGAGAAATCTTTTCCGCCCCTTAACTTGAGGTAAATTGATGTCCCGACAAGCCAATATGGCAAGAGCGGTTGAAAAATTACATTACACATAATTATTTTACATAAATCCCGACCCGACTTAAAATGAGGCTTATAAAACCTAACGACGCGGTGCCAGTTTGGCCACAGGTAAACTTTGCCGTAATATAATTATTCTAAGACTGCCGATCCCACATTACATAATACCATCCTCGCACATGTCACCTAATTCCGTCCTACAGTAATTTAATATAAGATCGTATCTAGTGATCCCTGGATCATAAACCTATAAAAATGGTGTACAGCTAAACCACGAATAATTAAAACCGCGTAGGTACATATTAACTAATCTGAACTCTTGCTTTATAAACATAAAGTAGGTATTACTACGCGATATCATGTTTGAATACGTTTTAAAGAATCTGTCCAACCACAAGGGGAATTGAACTTTAACTGAGATGGAATAAAGAATGAATTTGTGAAAAATTGCTTGAATAAAAATTAACGATAAGCTTCGATAACAAGGTGTTTTACAACTATCGGATAACGATCGATTATCCGAGAGCCGATAATCGATACCTGTGTGATATGTATCTCAATAAATTGCAATCTTCGTAAATACATAATATTTTTTTATCTATGTTGAACCGTGTCGTGTAGCGTTGTAAAATGACTTGTCAGTTTTATTTAACAAAAACACAAGGGTTAGCTTGTTTTATTTAATCGTGCTTTTAAGGTTTTCTGCACCAAGTACCACAGAAAATGTTGCCTTTACTGGTACAAATAACGGCATTGGAATTGAGCCATCGGTTTGGTAGTTAATATGCCACAAATAGTCATACAAAGGCTGACACTAGGCTTATAGCACCCCTCTTTTCTAGTTGGGGTTCAAAAACAGCAGTGGTTCTGATTAAATAAACAAGTAAATTATTTGTAGTTTCTTTTATATCAATAAACCCTGTAGCTACAAAGGCTGTCACGTTCTGTCGATACTCCCAGGCTAGACGATTTAATATAAAAAGTGTGACAGTGACAACACAACAATGTCTGCAGAGTGTTCTAGTAAAACTAAATACAAATAAATGAAAACGTGATCGATTTGGAATGGTTAAATTGTATTATTGAAGAGAAAAATATGAACGGACAAATAGATTTTGAATTTGTGTTGCTCGACATGAAGAACTATTCTGATTATAACTTTGCTTAATCCCTGGCGACAAGATTCCCAATTTGTCTGAAGAAATATGAAGAATATGTAATACCATGGTACCTATTTCAGCCTAGAAGCATTTATATGTATTTTGAAAAAAAATAACAAATTATGATAAAAATAATATGACATGTGAATGTCGGTCAACCTGTCCAACATAATTGTACTTTCAACAGGTCCTGAAACAAAGGAAGTACTTTTTACTCTTGATCCCGCGTCTGTGCGTGTCGTTAGAAGAATATACGGAAAGAAATTACGAACGGGACCTCAGATACTTTTATTGAAAAATAGTCGTTTGGGAATAGTTATTTTATCGCTGATCGTATCTTGCCGACTAATGTAAATATCTAAACTCCAAAACGAATATCAGAATGGCACAAGATATTGGTCCTTTGAGTCGAAGTCGGCAATAGTATTTTTCAGGCTCAAATAAAAGTGAGGTAAAAGTAAATAGCAGTCTATTGAAGACATTCCGTCTACAAGCATATGTTAGCAGAGCTCTAGTGTCAGTGCTCACTCACGCAACAAAAGTGCTCGGCCAGGCAGAACGACCTACTGGAGACAGACAATGCGAATATTGAATTATTTGAGATTTTCAAGTAGTCACTAATTTGGGTTGAAGATTTGTGAGGTACGTGAGTTCTTGTTAGGCAAATACTTTGTTAGAAATGTCTGGCGACTTTTAGAATTAAAATTTAAAGGTTCACCTAAGGTTGGGTTTTATCAAACACTGGATGGGGAAAATATTTTAAACTTTACTTTAGCACAAAAATTACTGTTTCATAAAACCAGACAAAATTTACAAAGACAAACGAATTCCTTTCTGAACTCTCCATTAGGGAAACCGTGTTTAAACCAAAAGTACACTGACAACAAAGCCGGATTCTAAGAACTTTTCTTTAGTCACAGCTATCCTTCACAGGTCGTCACCGTTACCAGTACCCTCCCATGGGTCCTGCCCGGGCAATCACAATAACTTCTAGCCGCCTGGAGCGCTGTCGGCCCTCGTCACACGCGGCATGCTCGCACAGACGAACACACACAGATTAGCAAACAGCCAGAGGCTTCACTTTCATCCCGTGACGTCATGGTGCCTTGTGTACTCAGTATGCTGACCCCCGTGTACGAGCTCAGCGTAATTGTGGAATTGTTTAAAGATTCATCGTGTTTCCATTTTGTTTGCGAAAGTTTTATGTTTTTTGTTGTTGAAGCGACGTTTGAGGAAGTGCCTCTCAAGCATCAGTTTGTGAGTTCCGTACATAGCGCAAACTTGCTATCACATAGGGTAATTTTCAAAGTACATTACCTATCAATGCACGATTCTTCTCAATATAAGGAGAGCCCTCACAATAGGAAAGTAATAAGCTTAAGTTATTTTACCTTTTAGTTCTAGTTTTTTCACGAATACCAACGAAGGATTCCTTTGAGGTTAACTGATATTGCCTTTGCATATATCTCAAAGTAATGAGTTTAAAATAACTTGAAGAAACATTACGACTGAAACCGGACTACGATTAAAACATGCATATCTTTGCAGAGCAAACTCCCGAAGGAGATGTAGTCTTTGAGATAAACAATAACTCCGTTTACAGGAGATACATTCAATGAGACAGAGAAAACTACATTAAATTTTTATCCACGTACCTTTCGTTAAATCCAAGTCAAGCAACAAGGGAAAACTCAGTATATTTTTTAAAAACTAATTTTGCGACTGCAAAGGAAAGCTGTATGTTACAGCAAATAAGTTGTGTTTCTTATTATACAGTAGCTTCGTCCGCGTGAAAGTCGGAAATTATCCCACGGGAACGTACCGGGATAGCAAGTATCATATGTGGTTACACCAGGTTATAAACTATTTGTGTGCCAAATTTCAACCAAATCCGTTCAGCCGTTTCCGCGTGATTGAGTTCCAAACTTTCACACTTATAATATTATAGTAGTAACAAGGCACGCAATCAAACACGCTCTAAGCACAACGACCAGCTCAGGGAAAAGTGAGAGGAAACTTTCATGTTACACCATGTATTATCATCATCCTTCCTCTCTGCCGCAGTCGGGTAATAACGATCATACCTGTGGAAACGAACTAAGGTGACCTTTTGGAAAATTGGCGGAGAGCTCCGCGGTGCGGGGCGACAGTAATTAAGTATAGGTTCAGATATGTGTCACTGTTATTCATAAGTTTTACGCGCTGGCTTCTTGTTATAAGAAGCCAGCGCGTAGCAAGTCCATTTTAAAGCATCCATTTTAATTCTGACTCTTTAGCGCAAAAAACATCACTGTAGGTAGACAAAATAAAAGTTATTTTCTCAATAACAAGAGCACTGCAATGTTTTCGTACTTGCTTTTCATCCCATTTCCGCTCATGTACATTTTGAGCAGAAAAAACAACACACGAGGTGGGTGCTGGCTAGTAGATGCTGGCTGGGCGATTGTCACTGCTTTTACTTTACTATTTATTTGAGTTGAAGTGCAAATACATTTTTAGTTCGGACATTTTCGGTAATTGTGTAACTGGCTTACAATGGCAATACCGTTCAATAGGACAGTTCAGCAACATTACTTGCGGAACATAACGCAGCAAAGGATTTGAAATTTCCTTCAAAATCTTTCTCATTGTGATAGAAAGTGTTTTACACAATTGGGCTGCTAGACTGGACTCCGACTTTATAATTATAGCCATAGTAAGTCTTTCTTTGTCATTTGATATGTTTCCTCATCTATAACAGAATCGGAATCATTCCTCCCTACCGAATCGGAAATATTCTTTATAACAAAAATGCGTGTTTTCGGATGACAATTGAAAGCGGTGTGTGTTTAAACAAGGTTTGCAGCGATAGTCTGCAATGCGTCTGCTATCGATTCGATTTGGCTGCCAACAGTGCCAACTGCGTGGCAAGGCCGCCCCGACCCGCATAGCAACGGGGGCTCCGGGGTGAGCAGGAACTACAGATAGCCGTGTTTTTACTTCCGTATGGCTATGTTTAGACTTTTGTCAGTACCTATATTCTTTTGAATTAGACAGTTACATTTTTAGGTTAAAGTTGAGTTGGCATCCCAGCTGTGAGTGAGGCAAATGGTTAGAATGGCACTGTGAGACCCGCGTTATGAATTACAGGTTCGATTCCCGAACGAAGATAATATTTGTACTTTAGTACTTTTTTGCAGTTGTTTTGTAGTGTCTGTTTATACAGTCAAGAAAATTAATTGATTTTTAAATTGACACACAAATTCAAATTAAAAAGTCATTCATTCAAAATAGGCTGACAATCAGCACTTTTCGAATGTCAAAATTACATAAGACAGTCCCCAAAAACGCCGCCTTCACACACTACGTCAATGTCCGTGTTATAGCCATTTCACATAACTTTCAAAGAATGGCAATTGTGATTTGAACATACGGGCAATTTAAGTTGGTAGTCAATTTAGTAAAAAATATATTTCCCTAAGCATATTTGCGAGATTCCACAATAAGCAATAAATCCGGCGAATCTTTCAACAATGCCAAAATATTGTCGATCGACGCAAACAATAAATAAACAAAATTCTAGTAATCCGTTGGCGCCTACTTCGCTGACGTCACTTGTCAAGAGGTAGCCGACTCTGATGGCGGTGATAGCGCTCAGCGCCGGCGACGGTTATCGCGTTGTCGCCGTATCTCAAGTAGGCGTTGTGCGCGAGTGCTTCTTGTCGATAACAGCTGATAAGCTAATACTGTAATTAGTTAGTATTTTCTTGTTACTATAGTTTTAATAAAAATGGTAGAGATTTGATCGGTTTTCATTTTGTATTACCTAGATCTGTTTAGGTTTTCAGTGTAACTACTAGTTGAGTTATGTTGCGTTTTTCCACCTGGGATTTCTCAGTAGCAGCCCTGAGTTTGGATTTGTGCCCGATAGCGATAGGCTTGCCTCCTGTTACATGGGACTTAAATATAACTGGCGAAATATGGATGTACTATAGGTACATACACGTCTGGCCAACCCTTACTGGTTCTAGGTTTTATTGAAGCATGTCACAATTATCGGTAACAGTGTGGATACGAAGAGGCGTCTCAGAGATCATGTTCCTGTGAACGCTCACTGTGCCTTCTAAGTTTATTTACGTTAGTTCTGATATGTGGTGACAAGAGGTAGTTAGTTTTTAAATAATACATCTATGGGTATATCCAACTCAAGCGCTGTTAGTTAGTCGGTGTCAGTTTTGTTTATTTTTAATTACTTTATATGTTTATTCAAATTGAGAAAACGTGAGGGGTTTAACTTCACACGGTATATTATATCAAAGATATAATTTCCGTTCATTTCACCGAATTTCAAAATAACAATCATAAAATATGAAGTTCAGAAATAATAGGAATATTGTAGGTTTGTTTGAAACCTTCCCTGAGGGCTCTTTTGATGTCAGTCCCCGTCGCCATGGTTACGGGTTTTTAAACGAGAGCGCCTAGCCTCGGGGCTTATTAACGAGGTTGTATGAATAGGCCAATAGTTTCATACGTGTTATACATAGTTTTATGTATTTACATATAAAAAGCAAAAGTTGTCTGAACATGCATAATTTTACATATTTCCTAAGGTTATATTATAAGCAACATCATGTCATATATGTATGCAAACGAGATGCTTTTTATTTTCATCTATTGCATCAGGCGCGACAGATAACACGTTTAATCAGAATTTCTATAAAGTTTAAACTGTCTTATGAGGACCATTTCTTGCTACTACTACTGCGTAAACCTGAACTGCAAATTACCTAAATTAAATAAAATTACCTAAAAATTGAACTACCTAAATAAAATAAAAATATGGCAACAAGCAGAGTAACCGGAAATACATAAGAACGACGGCAGTTAATAAAAAGCTTATTAAAAACTATCTTTTAAATTATAAAGAAATCCAGCTCGGTAGTCAGTTCTTATAAACCTGGTATCGTCAGTAAGCGGTTCGTAGGTAATCTGATTACTTGTGTAGGCACCGTGACGTCGGAGGGTAGCGGTCAGTGACGTCACGCGGGTGATGCGGTTATGAGCAGACCCGGCGGAAGTGTACGGTTGACTTATCGAAGATTCTACTGTATTGTTGGTGCTCTGCGCTTGGGCTAAGATAGCTTTATATCCTTTAATAATTTACATTATTTTTGGGTTTTCTTAAGAGCTTTGCTTGAAATGAGAGCATAATGTTGCCCCCAAAAACCTTCAACTTTCGGTTAGTAACATAATCTGTAATCATATATTCTGTGACCAGTTCCAATGAATAACGTTCGACGAAAAATATTACATCTAAGGTAATTAATGTTTTCTGATGGTATTATATTAATGGTTACTTAGCTTTTTGTTCCTAAGACTTAGATTATCACAATTCTTAGGGTGTCATAATAAAGGTATTTAAAACATATTTACAAGCACGTTTAACGTCCTTTCTATAATTAGGATGGGCAGCCGTGTACCTGACATGATACTGTTAATAATTAATATAGCGTAATTAAGGAAACATTGGTTCAACGGAATATTTCCGTAAGCTTATTTAATTTATTCTTGTTTACGTACTGTTAAAAGAAAAAAGTCTCTTTAATAAATAACTTTTTGTTAATGATGATAATTATCATATTATGAAAGTAATTTTTGGCCTTCACCTTAACATCACTGAAACTTATTAGCGTGGGAATGTTGATTTAATTATAAATGTATTAATTATGGAAGACAAAGAAACGATAATAATATGTTTTTTTTTCAAATTGAGAGATTTCTATTTTTTTTATCTGTTAATAAAATAATTCAAAACAAGGATATCAGGTAATAAAGCTAAATCATTATTGCAAGCGCCACATTCGTAGCCCTGTCGTAGTACCGCTACGTAGCCGCTACGCTCGTAGCGTCACGCTACGAGCGTAGTCTGCGAGGCCGGCGATCAACCCGGGCTATTTTGAGCGTGAACGAGGTTTTATTTTCAGGGCCCTATTATTAGACGCTTCAGTCCACGCTGGCTATTAAAAGGTTCGTTTAACAAAGACGCAGCATGTATGATACTCACATGGCTATTTTATCTTAGGTAATCTGTACTATAGAATTTTTAACGACGTTTCTCGATTGACCTTAAATTTTTCTTTTACATGTTTAATTTAATCGCGTCGTGTGCCGGGCGCATGCCCGCATAGCTCCTACCGAGGGAACGTATAGTTGACGATATTACCTTACGATTTCCTTGTCTACTTTATAGGGCTGGCTAATAATTATTTTTCTCGAGTGGTTACTTTTGTAACCAGTACATCGTGTTACGTAGATACCTTTTGGTTACGAAAAATTGTTTCAATTGAGGAAGAGAATAGCGACAAGAATATTTTTTTTATTTTATTTGTAAATTTTGCTCCCTCCGTGCGACTTTCTCTCTCTCTCTGTCTCTTTCTATTATATACGCGTGTGTGTGTGCATGCGAGTATCGTGTTAGGAACTTCGTTCATGACGGGGGTCCACCGACCGCACACGTTTTTTTTCTTAATAAGATGCCTACAGTAAATACAACCTATCCCAAAAAAAAACAATAAAGTTTCACGAAACGAATGATAACATACTTACTACAATAATGTATTCAGGTGCCAGCCCTGATGAGAGCAGGATATAATAAACAATTATGATGGAATCACAAGTAAGATCCTGTTCCCTAGTCGCCATTGAGTCTGTTCGTATTATTATTAATTTCTCCGAAAAAATCCCGTTGTATGTTTATCGGGAAATTCGGTGACGATGTTGACGAGCTAAACATTCATAAACATTATCCGATGGAGATGGTAAGAGTTTTCAAGCTTGTATAGTGACTCTCTTCTCGAATCGTGTTGTTTTTTTTTATTACTAAGTATTATAAAACCTGTCAGTTAATTGAAGATAGATAAGAGGTATTTTAGGGTTCCGTAGTAAACAAGGAACCCTTATAGTTTCGCCATGTCCGTCTGTCTGTCCGCGGCTTAGCTCAGAGACGGTTAATACTAGAAAGCTGTAATTTGGCATGGGTATACATATTAATCACGTCAACAAAGTGGTAAAATAAAATCAAGAAAAATATTTTTTTTTAGAGTACCTCCTCCCTTACATGTAAAGTGGGTGGGTGGTTTTTTTCTCTCGTCTATCCCATGGTGTGGGGTATCGTTGGAACGGTCGTTCAATAATATGGAGGGTGTGTGCAAATAATTTTCCAATTCAGGGATCCGTTTGTGAAATATTAAGCTTCAAAGCGCAAATTTTTGTTAGAGTCAAGTGTCCCCCCCCCCTCTCAGCTAAATGTTTGTACTTGGATTTGTGAAATTTTTTACAGCAGTAGTACATATAACAAAATTAAAAGGAAAACTATGACAGCTAAGTAGGCTTTAAAGGTTAACGAGTAATAAACGACCAACTTAAATTTGCAGTTTGATAAACATGATCTCCCATACATTCCGTATGGGAGAAAATGTTTTTCAACTACAATGTTAAATTTGTTCTTGGGATAAATTCATCCCACCTACGGAACCCTTCATTGTGCGTGGTCTGACACGCACTTGGCCAGTTTTTTTAATATTATAATTAATTTTTATTTCGTTCCGAAACTCTTTTCATTACAAACAGAATATTGGAATTGAACTATTATAATATGTCTAAGTCTAAATTATTCAGGACGCAGTCCAGACCTGTTTATCAAGTTTCTAAAACAATTACTGGGAATAATTCGCACATCGTGTAAAACAATTTTACCCGACTGCCCATTCAACTGCAAGCTCATGGAACACCACGTCAAAATAATGACGTGTGTACGTACACACATTGGACATATCGACACGTGTGTACGTACACACCTAATATTGTTTTAGGTATACTTTTCCACAGCTTTATTCAAACCCTGATCAAAAATGTTTTCAACTCCGTCCTGCGTAAAACAAGGTTTGAATGATTGTATGCTCGCTTGAATTTAAACAATGCGCAATGCAGTGTAATCAATGTATAATGTTCCAGTTTGTTAGTCACTCAATTGTTCTTTTGATGAAGTTTCAATTGTAGCTGAACATTGGATTCCTAGTAACCGGCGGCCCTCGAAACTTACATTAAGCTCACTTCTACTATGAGTAGAACCTGCTCCTAATTTCATAAACGCAGGGGGATCGTTTGCGCAACTTGGCTTGTTGAATATCTAACATCGACCTGCAACTGCACGGAACTAATATTTTAATAGTTTACAGATCATAGTAGTCTGGTTTGCGTGTTAGTGAGATATTGAGAGGCTGTAAAGAATGGGCCAGAAGGAACGCTTTGCTATTTAAGCTTGTAGGCTTTCCAAGAATGCTATTTCTTTATTCAATCATATCTAAAGGTCTCTCTATGGCTACCTAACATTACCCATACAGAAAATATTATTTAAATGTTTAGTCATAAGAACGCGAACGCGTGCGTTGTTATCAATCCAGGATAATAATAGGAAGCGACGGGACTAATCTTTAGAATAATAATAATGTTGCCTACTTGTCTAAGTATTAATTTTTCTGAAAGAAATTGAATCTACAATTTAAATTGAAAATTAAAATGAATAACTGAATTTTGAATGAATTGAATAAAAAGACCCTGGAAAAGAATGCTTGGAAGGATTTGGGAGAGCTCTTTGCTCAGCAGTGGGACGGTGTAGGCTAAAATAAAATTAATTAAAAAATAACTGTTTATAAATTAAAATAGTGTTATTATCTGCGCATGACGTAGTGCATGCTGTGCTTGTCTATATAATAGTTGCTTAGACTTAAGGTTGCAGTGCAGAAATTGTAATGTAATATTGTACTCATTCTTGATAATAGCCTCATAATAAACAAATAATAAACATTTTCCTTTAAGAAATTCGAAAGGTGAAATCAATTTGCAATAATATTATGGATAATATTTGAAATGGCTTTCCTTCCTACTTTTATTTCCACGCGGTCTATTTCCTTCTATATTGTCATTAGTAGGAGGATTTCTTTTTATAAATTTCCACTAAATATCGACTCTTAATTTAGATAGGTACTTATTTTGATAATTAGTTGTTTTTATAGTCCAGTAAATGTTCATGTTCACACTGTTCGAGATCAAATCACAGACTTGTAAATAAGCTTTTAGAATAGTTCCACCTTATTTCCTAGGTGTCAGGATTGATGCCCGGACACGGGCAGGTAATTATATAATTGGGGTTACACCGAGGGTTTGAAGAATATTCTTAATCCATTGCTTCATGGGTTCGAAAAAATCGTCTGCTCAACAAACCGAAGCATGTCCTAGAACCAAAAATTCGAAGACATGTGACATCCACCAACCTGCACTGGGCCAGTGCGGCGGATTATTGCCCACTCTCACATAGAAGAAGCCTGTGTCCCAGCAGTTGGATCTTAATATGCTGATGGCTGGCAAATTGCTAATAATTATTAACATTAATCAGCGACTACAACTCCGTACTTATTCGTTAAAATAGAAACATGTTCGCGAATATGGTTTTCATTTTTGGATTAATACGACATGAGTCTTATGTACTCGTGTTATCTATGTACATAATAAAATAAGCCTCGATGTACCGCTCATAAGGAACGTAATGAAAATGGGTTACATGTGGATGTTAACATGGTATGACTCAGTACCGCAGTCATATGTTATATTGAGTAGGTCTAGTTAAATTCTATTAGAATTGAAATTTCCAGGTTTTGGGTTTGTGACGTGTTAAGCAGTCTACAAATAACACAACGTATGTAATTAATTTACAACGCAATCTACAAAATACAACAGACGCTAATGAAATAAGTGTTGTAACAGAATACATTAATAATATACTTACTTTGTGAAATATTATTATTACTTTAATTATTGTAAATTTGAACAAAATGTGGGTCATTGTTTTTTTTTTGTTTTTGAAGTGTGAACTTCTTTATGGCGCGTTGAGCGATTTTTGTTAGGGGATAAACTTATAGATTCCCATCACCGACATGCACGAAACGTAGTGCTGACTATAGAAGCTAGATGGCGCTAATACCAGTTTTAAGTGTTCACTTCTGTCGGCAGTCCCCGTGACTGCATTTTTTTTTTCTCAGTTTTTTTTTTATCATTGTCTGGCAGTTTGAATAATGTATGCGGCCTACTGAAATGTCCTTTCTTTGGTATTGTTCGCCGAATCGTGGACCTCCTTTTAAGTTCTAAGTTGAGCTCCACGATTACTGACAAATACGCGCACTGACTGGACAGACGTACTCAATCTGTGTGGTTCTTTCCTCAAAAACCATTTCAGACATTAATCCTACATGGTCTTCACATGATCTGACCAAGACCTTCTGGCCTTTAAAAGAGACTGTGATCTGAGACTGACATCTGAGTGTGTTGGCCTTTCTTCTCAGAGTAGTCAAATAGGAAACGCTGACCTCATATAGTTTTTAAAATATGATTGACGTGTAAAAGTGTTTGTATAAACCTACTTCTACGAACTTACTCGTAAACACAGAAATAAAATCATTTATCAATATTTAATTGTAACTAATTCAAGTCCACGCGAGCGTTTAATCCAATTCTGTTAGATAATACAATAAAGATCACTGTTGTCTAATGCAGTTGTGTCAGACCTTACATGTGGCGACGCCATTTACATTATACACTCGACACGTGTCGCTTTTATATGGAGAAAGAAATATGGAAATTGTTTATAGGAATATGGAAATAGTTTATTGTAATAATTTTTAACGGTAAGGAAAAGACACGTGTAAAAAGAGTGTTAATTCTTGTTTGAAAGAGTTATTTTTGCTGTTACTGCCTATCATTATTAAAAACTTTTCGATATAATTATGTGAATGTGAGTATTAAAAAAGATTTCTTGATCAGCCGCCCAAAGTCAAAATCAAATCATCTATGTAAACTACGCAATTCTGAAGGACAACATTTTTAAGAAAAAATATAGAATTGATTTTAGTTGCCCTTTACAAAAGGTAAATTCTAATGGAAAAGAATGTATTAGTAATCAAAAGTATAAGTAAAATAAAACAATAAAAGTATTAATAAATAAACCTTCCAAAACGAAGCACGAACTTTTCAATAGTCTGACGCAATGAATACAACAGTACAGCCACTTAGCACCTTCCTAACCAGATCTTTTCAACGCTGCATTGGTACTGAAACCTTCTGTACAAACCCGTGAGCTGTTCCCGTGACAAACATCTTTTGTAACGACTTAATTACTCCCTAATGAGTCCTACAGCAGATAAAAAATTCAAGAGGAAGTAAAATCGCTAATAAGATAAGATTTTTTGTTAAAAACGGTAGAATAATGTTGTGAAGGGTTTTGAAATTACTCTGGTTGAATTAAAAAAAGGTTTTCTAAGGCTTCCTTTATCTTGCCAGTTAAAGGCGAAAATATGCTTATTTATGGAAAATTTGCCTAATAAACTACATACAATTTAAGATTTCCAACCAAATGAGAATAAAAATATTTTTGTATGGTATAAAAACCAAGCCACATTCAATATTGAATACAATACTATTAGTGACAGACAATTATCGGGTTTAACTCGTTAATATAATTGCTACGTTGATTATTTTATTTTCCGACTTCTCCGTACAACAATTATTTAACTTTGTAGCACAAAGTTCCTGGAAACACTATAAAGTAAAAATTATGACTCAAGTTTTTGAATAAATGAACGTTAATATTTTCATCCGTGGCAAGGTGGAAAACTATTTAATGAATAGTACGCGTAGCCCAAATTGCAACATGCATGACTATATAATTACTTGGTTTAATTTATTAATGTTTAACTTCGTACGTTATTACGTTCGCCATATTTAATCAAGTCTGAGTTACTCGGTTATTGAGTACCTGTGTACATACTGCAGTTAATGTGTTTCTGATGCATACTAAGGTATATTGAACACAATTTACAAACCACGATGAAAATTGAATAAGAACAGCATCAATAGTTATGTTACGATATCATTAGAGAATACGGAATTAAATACCAACGACTCCCAACTTATTTTTGGAATAATTCCTACAAAATACATTGGATACTACCAAGGAGAACGTGCCATAGATCAAGTTCGTGAAAGAGGAAGTCGGTATAGTTGTTGGAGGCACATTGCCATGGCGAGAGTTGGAAGTGGTCCAGAGGAGTCAAGGTCGCCATCCCCCCACGCACCCCCCTTCACGTATAGCTTGCGGTTATCCTGGGATAGCGGAATAAGACGGAATATATTATTTATTCAAGAGGGATTAGCTAAGGTAGGTCGCGAAATTTTATGTTCTTAAGTTTTTTACAATTTGTAGGTTAATGTCAAGTTGTATGTTGATCAAAGAATGATCCGCGACCGTAAAATATTATGTGCTTACAGAATTATAATCATAAATTATGGTGACTTCATGGTGTAATCATGGTTATTTAAAAAAAAATCTGCTGTTTCATAGAAATCTGCGGTCAAAATGTATGGAACAGCAGATTTTTTTTAAAATAACCGTTGAATTTTTTTAACGTAGTGGTGTTCAGAATCATGTACTGAATCCATGGTATCAGTTTTCGCGTCGATGTCCCTGCCACTCTAAATAATGTATTAGCTTATTGTTAATGACAGTAAAATTAATCACCTATGATAAATTTTTTGGAGAATTTAGCTTTCATGGCAATATCTAAATCACTTTATGTCAGCTTCAAATCAGAAATGTCTTAATGGTCATGTGTAATATGTCTGGTCTTGGTGGCGGAAATATTACAAGCTTATTGGGAGTTATAAGTTCGCGCCATTTGCGGATGAAACACTATGGGGTCCGAGTGCCCACTTGGCTCAGACGTCGCCAAGCGGTTGGCTCAGACGTCGCCAAGCGGTTGGCTCAGACGTCGCCAAGCGGTTGGTCGACTCTTGACGTGACCAGAAGGCTGGCCTATTTTTTGGCCAAAGAATCAGCATCGCCATACAACGTGGCAATGCTGCCAGCTTTTTGAGCACATATTATTATTTAATGTCTGTTAGCGTATATATGTATTATGTGAATATTCTCTTGTTTGAAAATAAAGGTACAACAGAGCGATACTTCCTACATACATACTGACGGTGATTAAAACTGCAAGTCTAATGTGTCACTTTTTTAAAGTAGGAACTCTGGTTTCAGTTGAATTTCTATAACGAAAGACAATGTCTGTATTTACGTAGATACCTATAGGTCGGTATCAAATCCAAGTCCAATATTAATTTCTATCTTCATGTATGCTTAGATTGTTGGCTTATTCTAACAATAGCTACCTAGGTACCGGTATTCTAATCAGCGATACGTAATAGTAACATGTTTGATTTAAACATAATATAACGTAGTTTATATAATACGGACATATAAGGACATATTAATTGGAAGGAGCACATTAATGGGATGTGTTATAAATGTTTATGTATGTTAGCAATATTCTCTGTTATAAGATGCAAAATTCCATATCAAACACTGTAAACGCTTTACAAAGCCCTGGCCGAATCAACGATATCCTATGGCCTGTCGAGCTATGGTAGGACATATAAGACTCACCTGGATCAAATTTACGCACTTCAACTACGTATATTAAAAGCAATTGTCCCGCATAATACTAAGACGAAGTATAAAAATTACTACGGTAAATGATTTGAATTCTGTAAAATAATACCAATACATGAAAAAACAAAATTTATATGATTAAAAGAAGAATTTTTTAATGAAAATCTTAAGAAAACAAATGATAAATAATAATTAAATTAATACCCGTAGTGTCATCAATGCTAAATTGTTACTTCCTAAGTACAACAATTTACACGGCAAGAGATCGTTAAAGTATATAATACCTTACCTTATTAATCAACTACCTATATCATTGAGGGACAAAATAACTTCTAAAAACATAAAGTACAAATTAAAGGAACATTTCTTACAAAATATAAATATCTAATGTGTAATAAGTGAATGAAAATAAATGTTATGAATTAATATAATTAAATAGTAAATAAACATAATACCCAACAATATCATTGGAAAATTAACTATTAAATTAGATTATACTTTTAGGAACAACCTGTATCAATCTAAATCACATTCCTCCACCACTTTTTGCCTTAAGGACGGTTAGATCGGTCATCGAAGTTCGCTCGTTAGTAATAGATAAATATTTCGCTTATTCGCCTCGTTGTTGTTTTTGTTACTGTATCATTTTATAATTATGAACTTGTTTGTTTTGATTGTCTAAATTATGTGGTCGATGATTTTGGTGCACGGTAAAACTCTAATGAGTTTATGTCTGCACCATCTTATTATGAGATGTAAGTACTGAGTGAATAAATAATAAATATAATAAAGTAGGTTCTTAAGTTCTAAGCATTCCAGTTTCCATTGTAACTTTTTTGTAAGAAACAAAACATTTTACAAAATAAAAATAAAAAGTATTAGAGTCGAGCAAAACTTTTAAAGTTGTCACCGAAACTATTCCAAACTAAAATAGCTAACGCCATAATACACCCCGACCAATAATCTGAGGCACTCGCAAAAATCTCAAAATATCACCTAAGTCTAAGCTATGAATACAAAATTAACGCATTCGAGGACACTGAACGAGAAACAATAGACGTTTTATTGTCATAACGCCTATGAGTTTTTAGTGCCCCTGGAAGGGTTAATTGAAATAGAAGCTTTATTTTTATTCATAAATAAATCGACTGTATATACATAGTTAGCTTTGTTATGTACTAAAGACTAACAAACAAACAAAAACAAAAGCCTGATTTTTACGGTGCGAGATAATTGCATGTGGCATACAGTGAAAGTTGCACCGTCTAGAGTCCGGCCGTCGCGTCGTCGAGAGAATGCGTTCTTGACACCTGTCAGTTTCATACCAATGAATATGTTTGTGCTTTGCGAATTTGATCTAGATTGACAGGTGTCATGAACGCATTCTCTCGACGGCCGAACAGTGTTTGAAAGATCATTTGCTGCTTCAATAAAATTAGAGGCCACGGGCAAAAAATATTGTAAACGGGGCTTAAGCCGGACGGTGAGCAATGGGTAGGTCGCCGTCCGATAGGGACCAGCCATGCTATTCTGGAAACATCTCACCGTGAAAACTTGGGTGAAGTGAGCTGTCAATAGTGTCAATCCCTGTGGAATGACAGCTGACTCCACGCTCACTTCACCTAAGTTTTCACGGTGAGATGGTTACAGAATAGCACTGCAGGCCCGGGTCGACGGCGCGTTGTGTTCCACGCGCGCCTCAAAGAGATATCAGCACCAACTGACGGGGCCCGGAAGGGCCAATGCCTGCCGGGGTTGCGGGTTTGTCTGAAAGGGATATCGCGACCTCGGCACACAGGCAACGGAAGGAACACGGGTGGGTTTTAGTCAGTAAAAGTCTGACACGCCCTCCCGCTCCACCCAGAGCGGGAGAAGTTATTTGATAATTTCCCACCCTCAATAAAAAAAAAAAAAAAAGCCAGCAATCATAGTTACTACTTATTAACATTTTAGTAACCGTGCATTGCTCCCAAATGTATACGCAGTTCACTAGTATTAAAATAGAAAAATACAGGGTGTAAAAAGACACATCACAAAGCCGTAAACTACGCATACTGTACATATAGCTAAGTAGCTTTGCGCAAAAATTATTGCTGGGAACCGTAATTTTTTATTTTTTAATAAAAAAAAACAAGTTTTTATTGCACGCAATGTAACGCGAACCCACGCTTGAATGAACGGATTCAGTGTTAGTTAAGCTCCGCCCCTACGCTACGTAGGTAGGTACTTGTTGTTCATTGCGTTTTTGTAACTTCAAATGCGTAATCTGTTAAGATAAATCTAAAATTCAGGTAATGTTTGTTTGGAAAAAAGTTTCGTATTATCGCATAGAATTCATTTTCGTGAAAAAGTAAAAAAAAAAATGCGACTTTGACCTTCAATATCTCCAGAACCAGTGGATTCCCAGGTATGGTCTAGTGGGAAAAAATGATGCAAATAATGGGTAGAATATGTGGCTTTCGGCTTCGGAAAGTGTCTTTTTACACCCGATATAACCACATTAAAGAATTTAAGTTGTGCCCGGTCTAGGTGTCTATTTCCACAAAAACATTTTCACTTCCAGTAATATTAGCGAATATTCTAGGAAAACGAAACAAAATAATGGAAACTAGCGAGAGAAATAAAATTAAGTTGTCAACTTTCAAGCTACCTCTTATATTAAAACTTCGGAAGTTCAGACTTCTTGGAATATAATACACAATCTAGAAATAAGAAATTGGAAACAGTCAAGTTGCATTGGCTTAATAAGTTAATATTAAACCAACAAAAGCTATGAACAACTTACGAAAAATATTCTTGATGACGTATAAAATTTATTGAAATTGAAAATATCGGCTGATGTTTCAGAATTATAGCAGAAGCTGCTAATAAATATTGACGTGAATGACATTTGACTTAACTAAAACTGAAAGTAACAAAACAGAAACAGGTTCAAAAGTTTCAGAGCACAAGGAGCGGTGTCACCGTGTCACGTTAGGTTTTACTGGAAATCGGTGTTTATTCGGTAAGCCTTTTTTTTTACAGCGAAATACTAAATTTAATTTAGAGACTGCATATGGCCCTATCAACTCAGATGTAGAAATAGCTCATGAATTCGAAAACATTTTTGCTAATATTTCCATTAAAACTACTGAAGCTTTAAATTCCTCACCCGCGCTTTCTGCTGCCTTACTTAGACAGCATGTGAAGGCATTCCCTTCGGAGTTTAGGTTTTAGCATACAAACCCCCAGGCTGTTATAAAAGCTTTTAAAGATCTTAAAATTAAATCAACAGAAGATCTCTGGCGAATGACTGTAAAAGTCTGTAGATGTATTATCGAAACCATTGCGCCCTATTTAGCTTTCATATTTAACACCAATGTAGACCAAGGAGTCTTTCCGGATCTTATGAAACACAGTAAAGTAGTTCCATTGTTCAAATCCGGTGATAGTAAAGAACCCAACAATTATAGGCCTGTGTCAATTCTACCAGTTCTCAGTAAGGTGTTTGAAAAGTTGATGCTCAATAAAATGTTACGTCACTTTAATAAAAATTCCAATTTTTCATGAACAACAGTACGGTTTCACCAAAGGGCGTTGTACCACTGACGCTGATGTCACCTTTATAAAGAACATTTTTAATGCCTGGGAAGAAGCACAAGATGCCATTGTAATCTTTTGCGACCTCTCGAAGGCGTTCCATTGCGTAGAATATGAAACACTTCTGCTGAAACTGGAGCACTATGGGATTAGGAACCCACCACACAGCGTACCTACACTATGTTTTTCGATATGAGCAAGACTTTCGATTTTGTTGACCAGAATATTCTGCTAGCTAATAGTGAACTGCACGGTTTTCGCGGCCTAGCGTTGAAGTGGCTGGACATCTTTCAAATAGGACTCAATACCCAGCGATTTCCGAAATAAATTCAAATAAAGAAGAAATATTATGTAAGTCTAACATTAGGAGTGCCGCAAGGTAGTGTTACAGGGTCGTTATTCATTCTGTTATATATTAATGATCTACCAAATGTGACGAAGCATTTCTACTCACTTTTTGCTTATGATATTGCGGTGGTTATCACAGAGAATAAAATGCTCAATTATAATACAGAAATTAATGAAACGGTTAATGCTATCATAACATGGCTTAATATTAATAATTTAAAAGTGAACATAGATAAAACCTCCTTCGTTCAGTTCTACAACAGAAAATCTAAATCGGACCTTATGATTACTTATTCCGGTCAGAGAGTTAACGAAGCACAAGAAGCCGTTTTTCTTGGTATAACAGTGGACAGTGGCTGCACATGGAAACCTCACTGCTTAAAGGTTACAAAAAAGATTAATCGTTTCGCTTTTGCCTTGTGGAGACTTTGTAAAACAGCTAACTTCAAAACAGTCCTCTTAGCGTATCGTGGTTACGTAGCTTCTAGTATAAGATACGGCATTGTGCTATGGGGGAACTCTGTTCTTATAAATAGGGTATTTATAGCCCAAAAACAATGTATCCGTGCTCTTTGAGATGTGCCACCATTGACCCCACCACCACCTACAACCACCATTGAACCTTAAAGACTCATACTGACATTTTACTATCATAATTTGACAAATGATTGACATTCATAATCTTAAATATTATAATACTTTAATGTATGTATGTTCCAATTTTATTAACATCATTTCATTTATTTAATTACTGTAATTTTGCTTGCTAATTTTAGCGAATTGTTTTAGAAACTGTTAAATAACCCCACCAATTGTAATGTACTACAATTCTTGCAAAAATAAATTTCATTTCATTTCATTTTATTTCATTTCAGTGAAAATAAGATTTGATGGAGAGCTTGGATATAATATTATGGTGTAGTATGGGGAAACGGAAAAATAAAAAAGTTACCATCACGTTATCTTTACATGGCAACAAAATTATCTTTAGTACCTAGCTACATCATGTTGGCAAAACCGCAAAAAGGTAGCAAAAGGAATGACACGCGTTCAACCCTAACGATACCACCCCCATTCACTTGCAAATATCGAGCCGACGGCCCTCGGCGAATTGGAATTATTTACAGACCAAAATATTGAAGACCTTAAGATCTATGAGAATTCCAAGAGACGCTTTTGTCAAAAAAAGGATCTTGAATCGACGAAAAGATATTCGTCGTGAAAGGGTGAACATTTCAGTAAGGTGTTACGAAACTTTTTGTATTTTTTTTTTCCTTTTTGATTAAACAGAGAGAATGCTTGAGATAAAATGGTCGTCGCGCGAATGAGATTCAATTATTTATTAGAATTTGAGGAGAGAGAAAAAATATGGCGTCGTTAATATAGAAGGAAAATCGGAACGCCAGAAAAGTTTATGCAATATAACGCGAAAATTGTAATACTGTTCATTTAATTAATAATGTTGTGAGTTGCAGAAAAGGCTTCTGAAATCCAAACGAGCCTAACATCGAACGTGAGATCGCCTAAAGTTTACCCGAGCTGGGATAGCTATTACTATTACTAGTATATAGGGGATAGACTAGATAACAACATACAATCGCTTTTTGTGTACGGTAGGAATGAAAAGAGTGCCATGTTTTTTTAGGCTCGGACTTTTAATCTATTTCGTGTATTCTTCAGGAGGACAGGAGAAGTATAGCCCTGGAGTTGACGCAGCTTTCAGCCCGCTACGCTCAGTTAGGTTTTTAAAGCTTAAACATGACTGTCGTTTCAATTTACCTACTGCAACAAATATGTGCGGACTGAAAATGTGTAGGTACAAAAGCTTTAAGATTAAATATCAATTGTTTAGGAAAATATTCTCAAAGCAAAGCAGGCACATTTTGACACAGCTTTTGAAACTGGTCACCCCATTTGAAAGCATCTTAGGTTTAAACATACTTACTTACGACCTGGGTTTATTAACAACAGGTAGGTTTATGAATTTCTGTATTTTTGTTTGTACCTTTGTCCAACTGAACGCTACAGAAAATTCGAAAATACGTATAAAATATTCTTATTTCAACTAAAATGCTACCTGGCCTGAGCAAAGTGTGAGTAGCAGACAAAACGATTAGGTTCATCTGTTCTGTTATTATGTACCCCTGCTTTTCAAAGTTAGAATATCGATATAAATGCACATACGATGTTATTGAATGAAGGGTGTGAAACCTACCCGCACTGAAATTGAAAAGCAAGTATGAATATGTAAATTCCAGCGTGTGACGATGTGCAGTACAGTATATACTGAGAATATTGATATCTTCCTACTTTGTACCACCTCCATGCGTTGACACACCGCCTTTGATTTCAATTTGTAAGTAAAATCAGTGAATTAAGGTAGAATAATTCAGTTTTCATATTTGCTCGTGAAACTGGTTATTCGTTATTGGATGGGAAATCAAGCGCGTAGGAAACAGAAAAAACCAACCAAGCGCATGTTGGACCGTGGTCCGGCACGGTTGGTTTTTGGATGGTTTTGTGCGCGCACAATGAAGGGTTCCGTAGTTGGGATGAATGTATCCCAAGATCAAACTTAACATTGTAGTTGAAAAGCATTTTCTCCCAAACGGAATGTATGGGAGATCATGTTTTTCAAACTGCATATTTAAGTTGGTCGATTATTACTCGTTAACCTGTAAAGCCTACTTAGCTGTAATAGTTTTCCTTTTTTACTTCGTTATATATACAGTAGTATTGTGATTTTTTTCACAATCCAAGTACAACCATTTAGCTGGCAGGGGGGGGGACACATGACTCTAACAAAAATTTGCACTTTAAAGCTTAATATTTCGTAAACGCATACCTGATTTTTTTTTTTTTTTACACTCCCACTATATTTTTGAACGACCTTTCCAAAGCCATGGGATAGACGAGAAAAAAATAATCATCCGAACTTTACGTGTACAGGTACCATAAAAACTTTTTTTTTCTTGAATTTACGTAACCACTTTATCGGCGTGATTAATATGTATATCCATGCCAAATTACAGCTTTCTAGTAGTACGTTTTCGGTTAGTAAACCGAAAACGAAATTTGCCGAAAATAAATATTTCTGCCGAATGTTGCCAAAAACCCAAAACGCATTTTGGTCGGACTCTACCTGACCGTCGATGATTATTTATTTTAAATTGTTTTTCTTGTTTCCTCTACAGCCTAATAAGTAATAAAAGCCGGTCAGGAATGTTGAATTAAACTTGGAAAGAACGCTGAGACCTACACTGGTGAAAGAACGGTGGGAGCTAGACTGGTGAAAGAATGCTGAGAGCTAGACTGGTGAAAAAACAGTCGTGATCTCTGCTTTAATTACAAAAAAAGGTACTAAAAATCAAATTAATGATTTTTTTAAATTGCCGAACATTATAAAGAAAACCACTTGGACTCGTGTAATAAAGTTAATCAAATTATTCGCATCCGTTTCGGGTTGTCGAGTGCTCCTTCAAAAGTCTTTAACGAAATTTTTCAAGTGAAAATTTTACCGTTTATTAAATGATCAACGTTGTCGGTTTCGTAATGAAAAAATGTTAAGTATATTCTGTAGGCCTTTTAAATTTTTCTTTCATCTATATCGTCAAAGTAGTTACTCCTTTGTGTAAAAAATATTATTAATGAAAGGTAAACTTCCCAAAAAAAATAAAAAACTTGAAAATTATCAACTATCAACCTTTACTTTTGCAGGTAATATGATATTTATTTCTCTAAGGCGGTTTGCACTTTTACTCGTCAAAAAGGTAGATAAAGTACAACTATTGGAGTACGTACCCAAACTAAAAAAAATACTTCCTAGATCCCGTCCCTAACGCGTCCAAAACCGCGCCGTTAGCCGCAATGTCTCGACTGACACACCCAAATTCGCTTCTTTAAGAAGTAATTTTTTTTTTCTTTCCTCAGACAGGTCATTTGTTCAGTCAACATTAACATCATTTATTACTCTGACAATCTCGGGGGAGGCTGGACCGCTCCAACGCGAATGTATACGTACATCCGTGGTGGAGCGACCCAGACTGCCAGGCACTTCTTCTCATGCAACCGAGCGGGTGGGCAGGTTGCGGATAGCCCAACTCCGGCTGCGGGACCGACCACTAACGGTTACATTGACCGTTAGTGGGCGATCCCGCGGTCGGAGCATCTTCCAAAGATCCCGGACAAGAGAAGTTCCCGAAAGCCAAATCCCAGACTTAGGGTAACCCACATACCCCTTCCTATGTGCCCATCACCAGAGCAACCCATCCCTCCCAATCCATACACATCCCGTCGATCCCAAACCCCTAAGCAAACTCCCAGGCCTAGGGTGACCCCAAAGAAACCCTCCATTCACCAAATGCCTTCCCTCCCATCCCCGTATCCCGTCGGTCCCAGAGGAAGGGTAACCTCGCTTCCAAAAAAGCCCACCACCCAATTACCATGAACATGCAGGATGATAAAGTATCTACCCAGGTGGGTCCCGGCCAAGCCGGGGAATCCCACACCGCTCCGGCGGTTAGCCCCCAACGTAATATGGGGGGGGCATCAAACTGCACAATGGCAACATTGATGCCGCGCTTCACAGCGCGGCCGGCTGCTGATTTAGCGCCCACAACACCGGCTGCGATTAACGCGCCCATAAACCCTACTTCGGCTGCGATCAACGCGCCAGCTCCCACTACAAGTGTTATGCCTCCCACGAGCATCTGGCAACAGAGTACCGTGCGGAACAGCAAAACAAACCCAGACATAGACCAAGACCAGCACAGACAGACAGAGACGGGGAAGGATGACGGACCTAGCAGCCCCAACACTCCTCCGGTTGCCAGCGATGAAGTACGCCCGCTGACAAAGCGCGAAAAAATCCTGGCCCGGAGGAAGAGAGTAAGCGACCGAAAGCGCAAAATCCGCGAAGGCACTAGCCAGCGCGAAGCGCGATCGGACGCCGAAGGGGAGGTGCGCGACCGGCCCCAAGTCCGCGAAGGGGTAACCCAGCGCGAAAAGGGGCCGGACGCACGCGACCGGCCGCAAGAGCGCGAAGGGGAAACTCAGCGCGCAAAGCGGCTGGACGCGGAACCACGCGTGCGGGGGCAAGCCTGCGAAGGGGCAACCCAGCGCGGAAAGCCTCTGCACGCGACAGAGTCTGCGAGGACCGACACCCAACCCCGGAACACTGACGGACCCCACGACCGGCCTCGACCCAAGCACACCAGGGGCAGGCGAGGTGGTACCCTACACCCGGCGTTGCCGGCAAATAACACCCAGCCAGGCACCTCCAAGCCGCAGCCTGGACCGAGCGGTACAGGGCCGGCGAAGAGGGGACGCCCTGATGACACGGCTTCACCGAGCACGATCCAGGGTGACGCCAAGCGGGTGAGGATCCACTCCGCACAAGGGGAGCAGAGGACCTACGCGCGAGCCACGAAGGATATTCCGGCGCGGCTGGCCGTAGCAATCTGCCTCCCCCCCCCCTCCAGAGACCTGACTAAGGAAGAGGCCGAGCACATAAAGACGGACCTCGAAAACCTGGTCATGGGCACTGACTCGACAGCACCACTCCCTGCCTTCCGCGGATACCCTCGGGTAGCGGAAGGTACCGTGCAGATGTGGTGCGAAGACGACTACGCCCTGACCTGGTTGACCCAGAACGTACCACTGATCAAACTTCCGACGACCGACCAAACACTAACGGTACTGCGACAATCTGACGTGCCCACCCGTGTCCGAGTTTCGCTATTCGTCCCTCATTACAGAGGTGACATAGCCAAACTCCACGGTATTCTGATCCGTCAGAATACCTGGTATGACATTGCCAGGTGGACTCTGTACAGGGCGACTACCGTCGGTGGCGACAACTACGGGACTTATTTGACCCTGGGAGTGCCACCGGAGGAAGCCGTAAAAGTCCGGGCTCGGGAGCGACGTATATCGTACCTACTCGGGTCGATATACGTACGCTTCTGGCCCGCGACCCAACCCTCTGACGTCCAGACCGACTGCACGGAGACGACACAACCGACACTGACACAGACACAGACGGACGACGCAGACATCGACCGACTTGAGGAGGTCATGGCCCGAGCGGCAATGGCTGACGACGTCGTGACCATACCACCCGAATCGCCTGGCTGGAGCGAGCGACTACTCGCTTCATCGCCGGGCGAACACCCTGACGACAGAGACCGCTACAGAGAGGAGGCAGGGGAGAGGCTATCCGATGGATCCATCTCCGACTAGCCCCTCTCCACCGCCGTCATCGACCCTCAACATCATACAGACCAACCTCCAGCATAGCCAGACTGCTACGGCTAGCTTACGCAGGGCGCTGGAGGTAAAGCCCCGAACCATCGCACTGATCCAAGAGCCGTGGATCAGAAACAACAGAATATGCGGCCTCGGTAACACCGGAGGTAAGCTAATCCTCGACACACACAGCCCAGACAAACCAAGAACCTGCGTCTACATACCCAAAGAAATTCCCTTTACGCCACTCACTCAATTCTGTTCCAGAGACCTGACAGCTGTCAGGCTCCAAACTGAAGGTAGCGTTCCAGATGTTGTACTGGCCTCGGCATACATGCCAGGCGAGGCCGCAGACTGCCCGCCAAAAGAGATGGCCGACCTGGTACAGCACTGCGAGCGCGCCAGTTTGGACCTGATCATCTGCACCGACTCGAACGCCCACCACCCGCTCTGGGGCAGCGCTGCGGCGAACTCCAGAGGAGAGGTACTATCCACCTATTTATTCTCTACTAACCTTAACATTGTTAACCGCGGCTCAGAACCCACTTGGGTCACAGCCCGCGGACAAACGATCATAGATCTGACACTTGCTACAGAAAACGCGACGAACCTTATCACAAACTGGCACGTATCGGACGAGCCTTCTTGCTCAGACCACAGAAGGATCCGCTTTTCACTAACCACAAACACTAAAAAACCCGCGCCGAGGCGAAACCCGAGGCGCACCAATGTTCCGGAGTACAAAAGCCTTCTGGCTTCACTTCTAGCTAGACATCTGGCACAAGTAACTATAAGGGACCATGCACAATTAGAATACACCGTGACAAAACTATCCGAATACCTAACTGAAGCATACCACGCATGCTGTAAACTAAGAGCGCCACAAGGCAAGAACGAGAGAAGCCCCTGGTGGAACGCTGAACTTAGTAAACTCAGAGATGCGCTACGTAAGCAATTTAACAGAGCAAAAAACACGAGGCTCCCAGACGACTGGGAGATATACAAAGAAACACAATACACATACAAAAAGCAGATCAGAACCGCCAGGCGAACCGCCTGGCGTAAATTCTGTGAATCCATCGAGACTAATAATGAAGCCGCTAGGGTAAGGAAGATCCTATCAGCTGATCAGGACCGAACTCTTGGCGCGCTGAAAAAACCCGATAACTCATACACACTAACTGACTTTGAAACCAGTAAGGTCCTTCTCGAGACTCACTTCCCAGACTGTAAAATCCTGGAGGACAGGACATGGGAGGCTGAACCAGAATGGACCCCAACGGATCAAGACTGGTCAAGAGCCCGCAACATAGTAACAGAAGACCGAACAAAGTGGGCTATCAACACCTTTCAGCCATACAAGTCGGCAGGGCTGGATGGCATCTTCCCAGCCCTGCTGCAGTGGGGGGTAGATTATCTGACACCGTGGCTGGTGGAGATCTATCGAGCCTGCATAGCACTTAGACAGATACCTCTCGCATGGCGTGAGGTAAAAGTCATTTTCATACCCAAACCAGGAAAAACCGATTACACGCAACCCAAGGCTTATAGACCTATAAGCCTCACATCCTTTCTACTGAAAACCCTCGAGAGACTCTGTGATAGGCACATCCGAGATGGACCTCTTCGGATGAAACCACTCCACAAACACCAGCATGCGTACTCCACGGGCAAATCAACAGAATCCGCGCTACATAGCGTGGTTTCCAAAATCGAATGCGCAGTGGACCACAAATGCTCAGCACTGGCCGCCTTCATTGACATCGAGGGCGCCTTTGACAAAACCATGTTCAACAGCATTAACATGGCACTCAACAGTCACAACATAGACCCGACCCTGAGTGGCTGGATCACCAACATGCTCAAACTGAGAGCTGTACAAGTCACAGTAAATGATACTACGAGGGCCATCGTTGCGAAGGGCTGCCCGCAAGGGGGCGTCCTCTCGCCGCTCATGTGGAACCTTGTAGTAGACAGCCTCATCAAAACACTCAACGACAAAGGTTACTTCACTGTAGGCTACGCCGATGACATAACCATCATAATAAACGGCACCCACGAAAACACCCTATGCAATCTCATGCGTCAAGCCCTAAAAATAGTAGAGGAATGGTGCAACAGGCACCAACTCTCAGTGAACCCTACAAAAACCGAACTGATTCTCTTCACAAAAAAGAGGAAACTGACAACACTACAGCTACCACGATTCTTCGGGACAACCCTAAGCCTATCAACTGAAACTAAATACCTGGGCATCTTTTTAGACAAACAGCTGAACTGGGCAAAACACACCAACCATATTATTACAAAAGCCAGCATATCCCTGTGGCAGTGCAAGCGACTGCTTGGCAGGAACTGGGGAATTAGCCCCAGGGTCACCTACTGGCTATATACAACAATCATCCGACCAATCATCACATACGGCTCACTGGTCTGGTGGCCCAGGACAGACCTGAGCACAGCCCAAAGGAACCTCGAAAAACTACAGCGGTTTGCATGTGTTGCAATCACTGGCAGTATGAGAACTACACCCACTGCCGCCCTACAGGTAATGCTTGGACTGCCTCCTCTGCACCTCATCGTGCGGGAGGAGGCGACTCTAGCCGCCTTTAGGCTCCACGTATCAGGAACCCTAAACAAAGACTCTAGAGTTAAGCACACACGTATAAAGGAAGATGCGATCAAACGACGACCAATGATGGCATCACCCTGCGATAAAGCCCCGAAAACACACCACTTTCATAGGCACTACAACATAATACTTACAGAAGAACAGTGTGACTACTCAGGCTCGAAAGAGATGAGAATATACACAGACGGATCGAAGACCGACTCCGGAACTGGAGTTGGAGTCTTCTCACACGACTTTAACATAAAGATATCCAGCCCGCTGGGAATGTTCAACACCGTCTATCAGGCGGAGTGTGTGGGCATCATACAAGCGGTCCACGCCCTAAAAGCTAGGAGAGTTACGGACACACACATACGCATACTCTCCGACAGCGCCTCAGTTCTTCAATCCTTACGGAAAGAACATAATTACCTCAAAGCTGACACTAGAATGTCACAATGCACTAGAACAAATAACGGTATCTAGCCGCAACACGGTGACACTGCAATGGATAAAAGGACACAGCGGTTCGCTGGGTAACAATGCAGCTGACGAGCTTGCCAGACGAGGATCCAGCACGGCAGTCTGTGGACCCGAGCCCATCGTACCCATCCCCTTCAACCAGATACGCAGGTGGCTACAGGAGTTCACCCACACTCAAGCCGAGCACTGGTGGACCTCGGCACCGGGCTGCAGGCAGTCCAAGGAAGCCATGCCATCCTTGGATACCAGGCTAACCCGGCGTTTACTACGCCTGGATAGGAACGGCCTGCGCCTGGTGACGGGTACCATCACGGGCCACTGCTCGCTGAACAAACACTTTCACACAATAGGCATAACGGACAGTCCTCTGTGCAGGGCGTGCATGGAGGCTGAGGAAACCGTCACGCACGTGCTTTTTGAATGCACAGGCGTCACCCAGATTAGAACACAAACCCTCGGGACACCCAGATCTTTCACAGATGTTCTGAACAGACCAGGAGACCTAATAAACTTCTGGAGGGAGGTGGGCTGGTTGGAGTAACCACCAACGGCCGCTATGGCCCACGCACAATGGTCCACTGTAGGACTAAGTGCGGAAACCAAACCCCACAACATAGAACATACTCTGACAATTAACAACATTATAGAAAAAAAAAAGAATTGTCCAAGAACAAAGTCCTCAAACTTAACCCTTAAACTCCGACTGACTACACAATCCTTAAAGTGCAGTTGACCCGGTAGTTCTCAGTTATACCGGGTTCACACGGTTCGATTTTAATTGAACAACTTATATTATTCAACAAAAATTACTTTGAATTTGAAATCCATTTTGATTGTAAGTCTGTTCATACGGTTCAAATCGCTTTCGACTTACCAGTTGACCAACTAAAATCGAACCGTGTGAACCCGGTATTACGTCGCTCACCGATACGAGAGGCTTTTAAGGTTATATCGGAGGCATCCTTCGCCCAATTGACACTACTTAGCGGCTGTCGGCCCCGGGGGAATCTATTGTCTTAAGATAACGTGGTGATAAGGAGCCGAAATGTTTTTGTGCTTCGTTTTTAGATTAAATTAATGATCAACAAATGTTGGTTACAAACGTGTGGGATGACCACGGAAGGTGGATCAACGTAAACAGGGCGATAGGGACTTTCAGTCATTATAATTATTTAATCAGGAGTCATAGTTTAGGAATACTTGTTAAGTAAAACTCTTCCAAATCTAAAATCTTTTTGAAGAAAAACTAAAGACAAAAATGGGGGTCGATTCTCAGTGTTGCTGAAGCACAATGTACATAAAGGTATTCATTGTTAAAAAAATATATTATTGGTACACACACCATACTGTAATCCACTATAAGGTTGACGAAGAAAGCAAAGTCTGTATAGCTTAATAATTAGTTTAATATCAATACTACACTTTGATAATACTTTTTCTAATAACACGAAATACGTCTTCACTCTGCGAGTGTTCAAGCTCGACTGCCATGTTCCCAAGTGAGAATGTACACGTAGGCTACCGTTTTACAGCTAGCTGCTGTCAACCGGCAAAAGTCAGTTAATAAACGAATAAGTAATCAATGTAATTTCCCTTGGGCACATGGTTACAACTTTACAAAAGAAAATATTAAAACTGCAAATGCATGATTATAAAAATAAATCATATTTAGAACATGGCTTTGCATAATTAAATTAAATAATAACAATAGCATACATTACGATATAAAAAGCTGCCTTTCCACAAATCTGTCACATTCAACCCCTCACTCGCGACGTATTCCAAAACAACGTTCTATCTGATTTACAGACGATTTACAAAGAACGACGCGTGGTAAAAGCGGCGCTGCAATTTGCACGCGTGCAAGCGTGGCCTCGCGGACAACAACGTGTTATTCCCGTCACGCCGTCGGCCCTGACACGGCGCACCGACGTGTAAACCCGTGCACACGGGACCCCAAACCGTGTAATGTGTGGAAAACATCGCGACCTTACAAGAGATCTTTCATCATCTACTTATCCTTTTACTTCAGTCAGTCAGCTTCGAGTCTTATCTGGATGCACCTGAATACCAGTATTTTGGTAGATACTTATGTAAGTAGTAGAAAAGTCTTTCAATATTTTGACGAAATGTTAGGTACCTCGTAAGTGTATAGGGTGAAAATGAATCCCGAAAATTAAAATAGCTGTTCCCTACATTTTGACGAGCTATGCGAACATAAATGTAGGAAGCAGCAGAAGAGGTGTCTCTTGAATTCAATTTCAGTCTTCCTTGGCTCGGATGTTATCAATTCCTAACATAGACAACTTCCGGAGTTTCAAATCAGAATTTAATTCCTGAATTGAAAACCTTCCGATATTGCTTGCTCAGAACTAGAATAGTAATACTACACACGTTGATAATAAAGCAGGTACTTTATACACTTTAAAATCCCCGTTATAAATTAATAACGCCCTCATGAAGGTAGCCCATACCCTAATAATATTCAATACACGCGGTACGCACCACACTGTTATCCTAAACACACATAATTTTACTGAATACATTCTCCCATTCTACGCCGTCTGTTCAATATAGTATTATGTGTTCGTCTAGGGGTGGCAGACAAGGCTGTTAATCTTTGAGCCCGAACCTAACATTACCATCACACAAATTTTCTTTAAGAATATTTTCAGTTACTATCTCCAGAAATCACAATCTTGATTTTTTAAACCACTATAATATAATTATACATCTCGGTCTTATGCTCTATAAGTTTCATGAAAGCCTTTTTAATTAGGAATATTTAACGCTTTCAACAAACATTATAAACTTGACGATGCTATTTCACACTTCTGAATTACTAAATATCCAAAACTATTCCAAACTAACACAGTTCTCAAATAACTTAGTTTAAACCCCAAAAGAAACAGACTAACAAATGGAGCCTCGAGAACACTATTCAAATATTAGCAATAAACCCGTAATAGAGAGTACTACAAGTTTAGTGTTACCGCCAATTTGAAGTAACTTCGTTGTGGCGCGTGTTTTACGAGCGCTGCTATGAGCCACTGTCTATCGAGTATCGGTGTTTTATTTATGGCTCGTAACATCGAGTAGAAACGGAGGCGTGTTCGTCTCACAGTTATTAATGATTGACTCAAATAATAACAGTTTCAGCCCGTAACTGTCCCGTCTTCGATAATACACGAACCTACAATATTTATTGCAATAATTGGTTGTAAGAATAATAGTTATTACATTTAGAATATACCTATCTCATTCCTGAACCAGCACTCTTCGATTCTCTTCTCTTAACAACACAACACCATTGTTTCATAATTATAATATATCATGGAATAACATATTCTTATAAATATAATATATTCTTTTCGCTAAAGTATACCTAATTCAGCCCGTTAAAGGCCTAACAATATATATACAATCAAACTCCTAAAAATATTTTTCTATCAATTTTTGTTAAGTGTCTTAGCTAGAAAATAACGTCGCAAGTAGTTTAAATTTCCAGTTTTTTTTTTCAACATTCATTTTAAAACATCGAAGAGAATCTTGCAGTTAAATGTCCATTCGATTGATGTTGAAATAAAACGAACTTTAAGCAAGCGAGCGGTAAGCCGTATAACGCCCTTATTCGAAAAACATTATTTCTTTAAAAAACTGACATTTTCAATACCTTGTCTGCAAAAACAAAACGCGGACAGTAGGACCAATCTATAAAATATTAATATTTTATTATAACACTCAAACTTTACGAGTAGGTAATCATATAATTGTTCCACCACTAGACCTCGATAGAACATGGTCCTTTCTTAACTAACTATGCAATAAAAGCATTAACGAATGTGTTAATAACCAGTTTTAACTGCAAAATGAAGCGCGAGCGGAGCAAAATGTATGAAATGTGGTTTCTATTCCCAACTATTCCCTACGCAATTTCTACAGTCAAGATACTAACTTTTTCAGAGAACATAAGCACGAACCTATAACCTTACTAGTCACTTTAAATCCGTATTTAACCTTTAATAGAGCACTTCGAATACAAGGAAACAGCTTTTCCATCCATTTGTCAGGCTTACAAATTTGAACACACGAATTTGAACTCCTAACTTTACATCTAGGAAAGCCACAAACCCTATTTTAACTGTCAAATATGTAAGTCAATAATTTGAACCCATTTAGCGAAAATTAACCAATCAAAATAGAGTCTGAAACTAAAATTAAGGAAAATTAATCAGTTTTCTTGAATGTAATAGTTAGTTGAATCAATAGGTTCAGGCGTTAAGTTAGGGAGCAAACTGGCAGCTCGTTAAGAGGTCGCCGGCTGGTAATTGCCTGCTATTCATTAGCTAAGTTTGGTCTATTTGAGTGATGAGGCTACTGATTGCTGATTGGCAGGCATTGACGGCTCTACGATTAAGATTTTCAAATTGTTTGCTCAATTTTGACTTACTTAAGCATTTGGTGATGTTGTGGAATTTTCTATTGCATGTGAATGCTATTCTAAGCAATATTTTTTTATCATCAACTCACTAAATAAGTTTTCTTACTAATATGGTGATAAAATAGTTTTAAAACTCATAATTACGCATTTTCTAAATGCTAGGTACAAGTTGTGGACATAATTTACAAATTATGTGCAAACAATAAGTATATAAGCCAAACTTAGAAAAACATCAGGTGTAAAACGTCGATTTAAAGTTTTTCAGAGACTAGAAGATTATTATTACATTTTCAGACCTGAAATAAATTGTAACTCATTATGCAATGCATTTTAGATAATTATGTCCCGTTTATAATTTTTTTCAACATATTAAAACCATACTTCAAACAAAAACTCATAAAATAAATGTTATACATACTTACTAAACTCCAATAAACACGTAATCTCAACAAATACTTTGTCCCAAAGCACCGAAATCTCATTTAAAAATCCACACTCTGATTCTGAATCGATTAATACGCCTGTTTTCAATTCAAAGGATCGGAACACAAAGTAGCTTTGAACTTCGCCTCAAACTAAACCGCAGAATCTTAAATTCAAATTGACGTTCTCTACGCCTAAAACATTAAATCACGACCGTACCCGCCGGTACCCCGACATTATTCCAACCCGTCGGAGAAAAAAAAAAAAATACAAAAAAAAAAAAAACTGGAAAAAATATTGTAGGATACGTACCTTAAAATTACGAAGAGACAACTACGAACTAGAGTATGATCGCGCGGAGATACAGAGTTGCGAGTCGCGTCGGAGCGAACACGTCTGTCCGGCGCGACGGCGAGCGCGCGATGCCGGCGGCGACGGGGCGCGGCGACGTCCTATCTGTTGCTTCGCGCATGCGCTGCGGCTCACACCTGTATGACACACAGAGTCACCGTGTTAGTGTGGACTGGACCCCGCCCATTTGGTAGACGTGAAACAGCAACATGGCCGGCCGCCGCGAGAGGCGAGAGATCCAAGCGCTCACAGATGCGCCCACAGCTTTACTCAGTGCCCAACACAGATGCAGCTGCACTTTGTTTGTGTGTAAGACTACCTTTATAATAATTACGCGCTTAATATCTAAAATTGTAATTAATTGTTGTACAGTTGAAGTTAGCGAGATACTTTGTCTGTAACTTTAACATTATGTCGGAAAATTCGGAAGCCGGAAGTTGGCGGCTTTGCACATCCGTCAGCGCCTGGTTCGAAGACGTCAGAAATGTCTTCTTTGTAAGATGCAACCATTTTTATTTTATTTCAAGTAGGTGTAAATTATGAATCAATCAGAAAATAATAAAATTAAAATAAATCATCAATCAATCTGCCTAGCATTTTCCCAACTATGTTGGGGTCGGCTTCCAGTCTAACCGGATGCAGCTGAATACCAGTATTTTGCATGGAGCTACTGCCTATCTGACCTCCACAACCCAGTCACTGGGTAAGACCCCCTGGGTACCCCTTGGTAAGACTGGTTGTCAGACTTTCGGGGTTCTGACGACCCGTAACGACTATAAAAGATCCACGAATGACAGCCGGGACCAACGGCTTAACGTGCTTTCCGAGGCACGGAGGAGTCTCGGTATGTAAAGATGGTCACCCATCCACGGACCAACCCCGGCAAGCGTGGCTTAACCTGAAGGACCGACCCGTGCGGCTGCTATAACTCTGCCACGAAACCCGCCAATAAATAATAAAAAAGCATATTGCAGGAAAAATATAAACAGACGAAATTTTTTACTAAAAAGCAAAAAAAAAATACAAAAAAAAAAACACGTTTATTTCGAAAGTTGGTGTCTGGATTGTATTTTAGTTTGCACCACACACTTCCAAAATAAAAAATCTTTTTCACTTTAAAGTTTGGGTCAGCGCGGAAATGTTGTTTTTTTAAATTTAAAATAGTTTTCTGTTTTTGACGTTTTTGTTATGGTCCATTACCCCACATCAATTCCTTTATCACTTAAAAAAGAAATATTATAATTATAACATCATCAAGATACACAAAGTGGATTATATATGTAGGTACGTATTATAGAAACGAAACTAACTCAGAGACTACCCAAGCAAAGTTAATACAATGTAATTGGGACCACCGCGCAAGTTTCCTCTTCCAAATGAGAATTTTCTAAATCGGTCCACAAATGACGAACATATCGATGAACATAGGCACATTAAAAAAATACCTTTTTTGAAGTCAGTTAAAAATAAACCTGACCGTTGATTGTTTGTTTGAAAATTAGTAATTTACATAAAATTAGGAGCTTAATTAATTAGACTAAAAGGTTTATTTAAAATTAGGAGCTTAGTTAGACTAAAAGGTTTATTTAAAATTAGGAGCTTAGTTAGACTAAAAGGTTTATTTAAAATTAGGAGCTTAGTTAGACTAGGTTTATTTTTTGCTTTTCAGTTTCTTTTTCTTCGGTTATATTTTTTGTTCAAAAGTTTTTTTTATGTTTGATTTTTCAGCTTCCCGTTCAAGTAAAAACGTACGTATTTAGGTCTACCGACACCTGCTTACACTAATATTTAACACATTCAATTAAAACATAATACAGTGCAACAATTACTTAAATGTAAACACCACATAACCAAAATGTAAGTGTGACGATTGACAGCTTAGGTACATGTCAAGTTTACAAGCAAACTGAATAATATGGAAAAATATAATATACATATATATATACGTAGAAGTATGTGCTAAAGTAAAACGATTAGATCGCTATAACTACATATTTAAAACCTTGCGAAACCTAGCGGAGAGTTAGACCCCAACACCGTTGTTCTCTGTGGAGGACAAACGGGAATGATAGAAGAGTCTAGGCGGAATACTTGAGTTAAGGCGAGTCGATTAATCCTTAAAAAATGTTACATACTAACATTGCGTCGTTTGAAGTAGAAGGTGTTTTTAGTAATGCCAACAGAAAAATATAGATGCCAAGATGCTTATCGTAGTAACATTTGTTTGAGTTCAAATGCATTTAATTATTTTTGCACTATTGAATCAGGCTATTAAGGACCATCTGTAAGAACGAGGAGCCTCTGACAAATTTAATTGTTCTGAAAAACTTTAAATAAAAACTTCGGTATGCCGAAAACAGCTGAGAATACCATTAATGAAATAGTTCAATAAAAATTGCCCCTAGCTGGGAGCCTTGTTGGACTCCAGAGGAGATATTATATACGATAGATTGATAACCGTTTACCACGACAAACAAAGATCTATCAGCTAAATATGAAATCACCCATTCCAGCAAGCTGCCAGTGATACCATAAGCACTCAACTTAATAAGAAAGATTTTGTGGGAAACTTTATCAAAGGCCTTGCTAAATTCAGTGTATATGACGTCAGCCTGATGACCATTATCAATAGCCCCATTTAAAAGTTCAGTAAATGGAACCAATTTAGTACTTGTTGCTGAATATGTTTTTATATGACGTGTAAAAGTGATTCCGGTATCCTATTTACAGACTAAACAATTTCATTTAATTTCATTTCACTTGTGGTCGTGATCCAACAAATCCGTGCTGATGATCGCTAATGACTAGCTTTAGATGGTTTAGGACTCAAATGCTTTGGCAAACGTTGGAAGAATTGAGATGGGTCTATTGTTATCCTTTTTATGTTTAGGCACCACCTTTGCCATTTTCCATTTAAAGGCAATATGGAAGTTAAGGAGTTGCTGTATATGAGCATAAGTGAACGGAGATACTAACTCCGACGCACAAGCTGTAATAAATTGGTTAATATGTAGATCAATTACATATTATCCTTAATTTTATATAATAAATGTGAAAGTGAATTTTTTAATTGTTTGTTACGCTTCCTTAACCGTACCGTTAACGCTAAACGGATTTGGATGTAATTTGGCACATGCGTAGACCATGACCTGAAGAAGGACATAGGCTGCTTTTCATCCTGGATCGCAGACGAAATCGCGGGCAATGACTAGTTCCATATAATTGTTTGTGAAGTTAGTTTTTAGATCAGCCTTCAGCTTAATAGACTTCATCATCATAATCAGCCTATAATGCCCTCTCACTGCTGGGAAACAGGTCTCCCTCACTTCAAGAGGGAGTGGGACTGCAAACTACCACGCGGGCCCAGTGTGGGTTGGTAGATATCACATTTCGATTTTTTGGTTCTAGGACATGCCGGTTTCCTCATGATGTTTTTCTTCACCGTTATTAGAGCAATGGTGATGAAATTATTTACACAAAGCCTGCCTGGGTTCAAACCCATGATCTACAACTTGTAAGTCGGGGCCGTTACCACTGGGCCAACACCACTTAATTTACTGTTTTTCCGTAATTAAAGTAATTGTAATGAATAAAGTTTTATCAAACATAATTCCCGATCGCCGAAACATAACTGGCGCAATGGGAGTGACGGTTCTCAAATCGTTCCTTGGCGATCCGCAATAAACCTAACGGGCGGTCGGGCACCTGTATAGGATTAGAAAAGTGTTTCTCCTGAGAATTGAAGGAAGCTGTTGGCAGAGACAAGGCTAGACTGGAGATGCAGTGGTTGCTTTAGTTAGTGCCCTCGTATTACCTTCCTGTCCTTTCCTTGCGCTATTTCCACCCTTACTATAATTTGTGTATTGTATTTCTAGTATAAATGTGTCTGTCTATAAGCTGAAATCGCGTGAGGCACCCACTTATTATTTCGCATTATGATATTCCGTGAAATTCCACGTGACATACTACACCCCTATTGTTCTGTTTAAATGCCGTAACGTACAGTAAAACAGTGTCACTCAGAGATTATGATGTTAACTATAAAACGTACAAACTTATTGCAGATTTGATGCCAAGACATGATCGCAATCCTAAATTACTTAGATATTATAATAATAAGAGAGAGGTCAAAAGTTTATCAACTTTAGCTAGTGAAGCAGATCGTTCGCATCCGGCATTTATCTGCCTGATTAATAGTAAGCTACGTGGCCCAGCTATCGATGCCATAGCATACGACGAATATCATAATTCCTGGGAGTCAGTTAAAAGAGCTTTGATTCGCCTTGGAGAACCACGCAGTGAGATACTAGTTATGCAGGAGCTCACACGATTACGTAAGTCAAAGAACGAGGATGCAAACACCTTTGGTAAACAGCTCCGTGAACTATTGGACACATTATACTCTGTAGGGGAACATAATACAAATCTTATTACGAAAAGATGGTAATTGAACAGTACGTTACTAAAGTACATTATACACAGCGCAAGCCAAAAGAACACATAATGAACCTTTATCCAACAGGCGGAGTAACTTTCAATAAAATTATCAATGATCGTGATCATTGAAAATTTCTCGAAATACGTTCAGGCATTTCTTTTAAACGCGTGTAGTAGTATATATGTAGCGGAAGCATTACTAAGTTTGATAATGACGTCATACAATACAATATTTATGTGCCTTAAATAATAGTAATTTATATATTTCACGACACCGTATAACCCTAACCCTAATTCACCTATCGAACGTTTACATTCTACATTAGCTGAAATAATTAGAATACAACGAATGCCCGATAAAGATAATCCTGCACTTTATTCGGCCTTAGAATGTAGTTTTGGTGATAAGCAGCATGGTTTTCTTCGTAAGCGATCCACTACCACTAATCTTATTCTTTCCTACGAATTTATCTCTGATATGGAGAAACATGCACAAGTTGAATGTTTTGATCGCATTGACTACAGGGTACTTTTACGTAAACTTTCTTCAACTGGAATTCACGGCGACCTGTAACAATGTAGTACATTGAAAACAGATTTGTGATCTGTACTACAGGGTTTTACCTCCAGTTGGCATCTGATACTATCTAGTGTTACTCAGGTATCAATTTTAGGGCCTCTTCTATTTAATTTATTTATACCAGATATTAAGAATTATTTTATTAATTCGTACATTCTATTATACGCCGATGACATGAAAATTATAAAAATAGTACGTTTATCTGATACATCACTACTCCAAAAGGATCTAAGTAAGTTGTGTTACTGTAGACTAAACCAACTTCAACTAAACGTATCCAAATGCTTCTCCCAACGAAATATGTTGGGGTTTCTGCGTCAAGTCGCCGTCGTGTCAGCGTCGTGGATGTATCAATCAGACACAAGGCTCCTTAATGATAACATGTAATAATATCATTTTACGCAATATAATAGTCTTTTTCACAATTTAATAGTTTTAACAGTTACAATTTGCATGATTTCGTTGGCGTGTCACTAAGACAGTGAAAATCTGCAGCGCGTCGCTAGTGTACTTTGAATAAATTTTCGCATGCACTTTCATCTTTAGTGAGATTGTTATGCGTTGTAAATATGTGAGCACTATGTATCGATCACATAATTTATTTATCTGTCATTGCTTCATTTTTATTAATTGTTTTTATCTATTGTGCTATAGGAATTTTATTTTAAGTGCATCGTCTTCAAATATAGTTATGAAACGAATGTACCTATACAAGATATTGTAAAACATTTTAAAAGAGTAACGGTGGAGTTTCTTGTCCATTCCGCTCTATACGAAAACTATCTTTTGGAAGGGGCGACTAGAATCAATTCTATTTTTTTGTAAATTTTGACGTTCAAAAGTGCCTTAGAAGGGCCTCTTTGAAATAAATTATTTGTTTGAGTTCTGAATCTAATGTTTGCGTGAAATTACAATGACTAAGGTTAATGCTTGAAACCTTTTTATGAACAGTTCCTGATATGACCCACCAAATTGTTTATTTTGTAAGTGTGGACCATTCGGCAACCGTATCAGACCTTCACTAAGCAGGTCCCAGAACTTATCTACCGCTAACATATACATACATATGACAAAAACACGGCAAAAGAAGGCAATTGGTTCAGGGAATGCTAAAAAACTCGTATTCAAAATACATATCGATGAAATCATTAAAAAAGCGTCCAAGTCCCTAGGTTTTATTTTAAGGTCTCATCTACTTGCTTCAGTTTTCTAAAAGCACTCAAACTGCCATACTGTTCGTATATACGCAGCCATAGCCACAGCCTAGAATACGCATCTCAAGTATGGAACCCACAATATGAAATGAGTAAGTTTAGAAAATACATTATATAGAACAAGTTTTTAAGATATTTAGATTATAAGACAAGCCAAGGACTCAACGGATTACACTAGTCGTTGAAAAAGATATCATTTCCTACTGCTGGAAAACATACGGCATGTTAATCATATTTCCTTCTTGTTAAATGTCGTCAATAACTCCATCCATTTTTTCCACCTTCTCTCAATAATATCGCTCCGAACCCATCACGTCACCACGGCTTCACGCAGCGGCCACTTCGTCACGTTCCACTCGCGTCAACAAACTACCGAAGGAATGCCTTCTTCTCACGTAGCGCAGCAAGCTTCAATAATCTGCCGGATCTATTCAGAACCATCCCAAGCACACTATGACGAAATACAAATAAAGAATACTTTGGTAAAGACCGTAATACCAATACAACTAATTAAAGCACATGTAACATCATTTTGTTTTTTTTTTGTTTTATTCTTGCAGAATAAATTAATAGACTGTGTCAAAATTATTATAATTATGAATAACTTCCTACTTGTTTCTTATTTAATTTTTAATTTTATCTTGATTTGTGTAAGAAAATTTTATTTTTGTGTGTATTTTTTTATTTGTTTTTATCTTTAGTTCCGTACAGTTTTTAATTTGTGGAAACTTTTAAATAGCATCTGTAAGCGCTTATTGTAAACTACTTACCTATATATTTGACTGTAAGCTTTGTGAAGAATCTATATATAACTCGAGATCTGCTGGACCAATTTTCATGGTTTTTGATTCGTTGGATTTGTCTCCGCCCCGAATAGCAGAATACATTTTAAAAACAATGAAAAGGTAGGGTAGGTAGGGTAGGTAGGGTAGGTAGGGTAGTTAGGGTAGGTAGGGTAGGTAGGGTAGGTAGGGTAGGTAGGGTAGGTAGGGTAGGTAGGGTAGGTAGGGTAGGTAGGGTAGGTAGGGTAGGTAGGGTAGGTAGGGTAGGTAGGGTAGGTAGGGTAGGTAGGGTAGGTAGGGTAGGTAGGGTAGGTAGGGTAGGTAGGGTAGGTAGGGTAGGTAGGGTAGGTAGGGTAGGTAGGGTAGGTAGGGTAGGTAGGGTAGGTAGGGTAGGTAGGGTAGGTAGGGTAGGTAGGGTAGGTAGGGTAGGTAGGGTAGGTAGGGTAGGTAGGGTAGGTAGGGTAGGTAGGGTAGGTAGGGTAGGTAGGGTAGGTAGGGTAGGTAGGGTAGGTAGGGTAGGTAGGGTAGGTAGGGTAGGTAGGGTAGGTAGGGTAGGTAGGGTAGGTAGGGTAGGTAGGGTAGGTAGGGTAGGTAGGGTAGGTAGGGTAGGTAGGGTAGGTAGGGTAGGTAGGGTAGGTAGGGTAGGTAGGGTAGGTAGGGTAGGTAGGGTAGGTAGGGTAGGTAGGGTAGGTAGGGTAGGTAGGGTAGGTAGGGTAGGTAGGGTAGGTAGGGTAGGTAGGGTAGGTAGGGTAGGTAGGGTAGGTAGGGTAGGTAGGGTAGGTAGGGTAGGTAGGGTAGGTAGGGTAGGTAGGGTAGGTAGGGTAGGCAGGTAGGTGCGCCGTAGATAAGTACTTACTGCTACTCGAGCGAAGCCGGGGCGGGCAGCTAGTAAATAAATAAAATAAAAAATACACATTCCAATTGAATAATATTTTTCCATTCACTTCCACCAAATACTGTCTGTCACGTTCTCGGTTTTTAATTACCCTATGGGACAGAAATTGATTTCGTAAACTCAATAATGACCAAAATGGTCTAGCGTTTTTGAATATCATTTAAACAATTTACTTCACTTTTATTTACAATAAATTACGTAGGTCCTATTTACAGGAAACAACGTCCAAACGAATTTGAGTTTTATAGCATTTTGATGGGTTGTTGGAACAAGGGTTTACCTACATAAATCGTATAAGGTAACAAATTTATTTGATGAGCGCTGCCGCCAAATGATCTTAACGCTAAAAATATAATGACAGGACATCAATAATTGTGATTTGATGATTGATTGTTGAATTAACTACAGCACGGAGGGAACACTGACGGACCGCCAGAACTTGTTAGATTGCAGTTTATTGCTACATGTGAACCTTTATTTGATACTAGGTTTTGGCTGTGTTTTCTCTGTCATTCAGCCTCTCAACATGTGTAAAAGATTAAGTAACTTCATGCCACTTAAGTATTTTTTTGTGTCGTATGATTAAAGTTTTGAATACTCGCAAAACACTGCTCGAAACTTGGTTTGGCAAAAAAGTTTGGTGAAATTGCGGTACGCAGTGGCACGTTGCCAACCGACTACTTATCATCTCTGCGCTGACCTCACAGGCGAGGGGGAGGTATTGACAAGATTGATCTGCTTGTTATGAACAAATTAATTTTGAGACTATTTTATTAAATGAGAATAATGTTTTATAAGGAAAATAGTTATTTTTTCAGCCACAAATTTTTGATAATTTTAGTGATTTTACTTTTAGTGATTTAGTGAGGCGGTTCAGCCGCATGTTCCAAACATATCGTTTATTATCTAGCTAATCTAAAGATGAAACGTTTTCTCTCTTATAAATTATAAATGTGGTTAGGTAAATTTAACTTTTCCATTAATTCGAGACTTTGAACTGAAATAAATCGTTGTAATATTATATGAATTCATTACTTTAGTTGGCATGATGTATTATCTTGTAGCGCATTATACTCGCGAATATTTATCATTACAGAAGAATTAGGTACTTCAATTTATTATAACAAATTGCTTTTTCTCGTTTTACTTTTAAATTGGGACACAGAGTGTATTCATGTGGGGGTCCTGGGTGACTATAAACTGCCGCTGTTCGTATTTGTCAGTACCCAATGGTAGTTCTTGGCCATACTATGGTAACTACTGACTGATCACTGGCAGCTATAATAGATTTATGTTTAACAAATGGTGCAAGGGACACTGTTTTTAGCCAACTTAAAAAGGTAGAGTTTATCAATTCAACTGAATGTTTTTGTATGTATGTTTAGAAGCATCTTCGCCAGTTGTTAGCAGATTTAGATGATTCTTTTTTTGTTTGAAAGAGTACTTATTCTTCCAAAATTGTATTCTTCTTCCGTGAAGATCTGATGAGGACTTTCGGATATCGACAAAATATAACAAAAATATGAAAAACTAAAGTCAGTTTATTATCAAAAATAATATTTAAGAAGAGTATTTTTTTTCTAATTCTCGATTCGTTTATTGAATTTCTTTATTAAGTGAGTATAAAGCCTCGTTGGTTGTAATAACATTTTCATATTAAAGAAGAATTTAATTCTGTGATTTAATATAAGTTGCCGAGGTAGGAGCTAATCTCCGAGTAATTTAAACTTTTCGCTACACTTTAATAAAGTTTGTGTGACGTGCTGCACTGCTCTTTCTTCGGACTTTATTTTACACAAATTATAAAACAACTTCGTTTAGAGAGGCGAGCTATATAATATCTAGTACATCCGTATGATCGCTATTGAATGAATGTTTAAATGTTTAGGTAATTCTTCGCCACCATCTCCTATCAAACAGAATAGTAGATTATTAGATATTCACTAGTTAAGACTAGAATCCTGAGCGCCATCTCGCCCAAGACGACGACACCTTTATCCCCGAGGAGAATACTTTACTTTCTGAACCCACTGCGAGGTAATAAAAACCAATTAGATTTCGAATTAGCTAGCAAAATACACACAAAAGCTTGTAAGAACTATGGTTTTTATAAGGTTTATATGTTTTGAGGATTGCGATTTTGGGGGATCAAACCCCCCCGAAATGTGAGAAACCATAATCTCAATCCAGAGATCGACCCCTAGCATACCCCCAGGGTATCTGAGGTACCTCCGTACACTAATACAGATAATTGTATCTATTTCGCATTGGCATACTTTATAATCTACAAAAGCAGTAAGATTACGCTTAATTACTGTATTTTTATCGACTCTGGCTTTGTGTTGAATAAATTACTGCAACTTCAGCATTCTTTGATATAGTCTAACTAACCTATCCTAGGCCCCCGTACTGAAATTTTCGAGCTCGCTTTGCTCGCTCTTGCATCCTACATTCTCTTAATTCTCTTAATTTTCAGCATAAGTCGACTTACTTCTATTTCTGTATAAACGGTCAAAGAGAAAGAAAACCTAACTTATTCGAAGCGGGATGCAAAAAATTTCGAGCTCCCTTCCCTCGCTCTTGCATCCTACATTCTCCATAGCAGCCCCATTATGCTAAAGTGGTCTAAAAAGTTATGGAAGTCCTGTTTTTGGTCATGATTGCAAAGTGGCGGGAAAAGAGAAACAGGACTTTATTGAAATTCATACTTAGAATATCTAAGATACTTTTCCGCAAGATGATTTTTCCGCAAAAATAACAAATAATGCTGTTTTAAAAATAACTAAATATACTCTTTTTTATAAATCTGTATTATTTATTTACCCGCTCTGAAATCACTTTATTTCATTAAAAAAAAGTAGGCAACCCTAACCGCCCCCCGAAATTAATTCCTGGCTACGGCCCTCAAAATCAATCTGCCTAGCCTTTTCCCAACTATGTTGGGGTCGGCTTCCAGTCTGACCGCATGCAGCTGAATACCAGTATTTTACATGAAGCGACTGCCTATCTGACCTACACAACCCAGTCACTGGGTAAGACCCCCTGGGTACCCCTTGGTAAGACTGGTTGTCAGACTTTCGGGCTTCTGACGACCCGTAACGACTATAAAAGATCCACGGACCAACCCCGGCAAGCGTACCTTAACCTGATGGATCGACCCATGCGGCTGTTATTACTTAGCCACGAGCTCCTGGCTACGGCCCTGCTTGTAACATATTCTTATAGACGTATATAAGAAAACGTTATATAATATTAATGAGAGCAGTGACATTATAAGCGCCTTTTACAAGTCTAATTGCCTTTGGTTCATAATTAATACTTACAAATACATTTTATAAGTACATTCAAATCTTAGAAGTGACTATACTAAATGTTTTATTAGACTTTTGTAAAACTAGTATTTTAAAAGTGTGATTTATCTCACCTAAGACATATTAAAGAGTAGTAGCACTTTAAAAGTGTCCTTAAACCTACAAGTGTTTTAAACAATTCTCTATTAAGGGTTATTCATTTACTTTGTTGTGTCTGACTCCAGAAATTGTTATAAAATCAGGTACATTTGTCTTAAAACTTAAAGTAGCGTGTTTACATTGAATTAACGTTGTGGATTAATTATTTATACCTATAATGACTTCGTCGTTTGGCTTGCTTTTACTTATTAAGGAAGCCTAAAATTATGAGCATGGCCGTGTAGACAATGCTCTTAGGTTTTTTGACTTTTACGAGTGCGACAAACCTTACACAAGAGTACTGGACTTATATTGTTCTGATAAAGCACATATGTGTCGTGGTTGGTCGTAATGGCGATATTTTGATATTATTTCACAAATAATTAAAATAATTTATCATAAAAGACACATTTTTGAAAAGGCCCGTGATAATATTGTTATTCAAATTTCAAAATAATCGAGAAATACTACTTCGCAATCTAATAATCGCATAATTAGTGCGTGACAACTACATGAGTAAGAAATTAGAAAATATACCCACTAGCGTTTTGTAGAAAATTAAAATAAAATATAATACGTTTTTATGCGACTTGTTATTATTTTCCCAAAAGATTCAAAGCAATTCGCAACCTCACAGCGGTTTGTGATTACACTCTTATTAGGAGATCACAAAGGGCACTACTAACGATATTACAGCTAAAATAGCATTAGTAAGAGGAATTTAAGGTTATTTGCCCTTAAAGTCATTTTAAGTCACTTGTAAGTTTGTTTGTCATTATAAAAGTATTAACAAGAGTTATGTAAGTTTGAAAATACGCTTTTTTTTAAATTGCAAGGGTGAATATACTTATAAAGTGCGCCCAAAACCACATTTATAAGTGTGATATAAGACTGAAAAAATATAGTCTTGGGATATTTGTAAGATTTTGTTAGCTGGGTAGCTTATGAAACTATTAAATAGCCGAGGAATATCTATGTGCAGTTTCATTCGCTATTTTATCTAAATTCATGCAATTTCATAAAAACACAATAAAATTAGATCGTAATTATGACGTCCAATTTCAAAATTCAAACGCAGGGAGCCGGCGGTACTCGCCACAGGAACCGATCAGCTGTTGCGGTGGTAGTATCTCTAAGTAGTTTGTGTGCGAGAGCATGCCGCCATTACCGCCACAGATAATGTAGAACCAGTGATTGCGAGAGTATATTCTTGGACTTGATCATATACAGAAAACAATTGATTTAGGCTAGAACCTAGGCTAGGGTTTAACAACTTGCATTAGGTTAGGTTTTATGTCATATAATTTGACATTATCGAACAAGTGGTGTGAAAAACCAATTAAGTAGCTTGCTGCTTAATACGAGACATAATCAAAACACTGCCTACCTGCTAACTCCTAACCTGCTAAACTGCTAAACTGCTAACTTTAGTGTTTATACATTTAATACTCCCACATGACTCATTTCAGCTTATAATGAATTAGGCATTACGCAAGCGAGATCAGTTTGTTAGTGGCGATTGTAAATTATAACTGTTTTCAGATTTTATGACTTTGTTTTAAACTCTTCAATGTTTATCGTTACATCAGACAATGCTAATCAGTAGGAACCCGTCAAATTGGCATGCAATAAGAAGTAGTTTAGTAAAAGTCTAATGGCGGTCACACGGGTCGACTTTTTACAATGATATAGTGGCAATATAGTCGCTAACCGTCTAGCTTTCTTTACTTTGCTTCAGTTACTGATAGAATCAAATAAGTCGCGCGTTTCACGAACGTGCATTTGTGTCGCTGCAAAAAGTCGCTGAGTGTAATCAGTGTGTCTAACCACTCTTAAGCTTTCCTTAATTTTTATTCGTTTTTAGTGTTTATACATAGCAATAAAACTACTCCGTTACTACCCACTTAGATAAATAAAGAACAACAACATCTTTTAAATATAGTAGTATTGCTTACTTACAGTTTTTATTGCGACAACTCGTATATAAGACTGAGAGTCCGATCATACTTGTTCGAATCAGATTTCCGAAATATGGTCTGAAATACCATTTATTATGACTAGCCAGTATTGTTGTTTTCGTTCCAAACAAACATTAAGACTTATTTCATAAGAGAAAACCTTATTTAAGGATACAGGATAGTAGTTATTGTATATTTATGATATCGGAAGCGTCTAGATGTTCATGGTTTACTCAATTAAACAGAACATTATTTAAGTTTATTTGATGCTAGGTGAGAATGACCATATTTAAAATTTTACATAGTTGAGCTTTGATCCGCAGTAGGAAACATAGCTGCACATCCAACTGTCGGTCGGTATCACACACTAAAGGGTCGAGGTCCTGTGTCTCAACCATAGATATAAGAAAGAAGGAAATATGCCCGGTAGTTGAAAATGTTTCGTAACCCAATGTCTCCACTTCGTCCTCACTACGTCGCCACAACTACACATGCAGATCAGTAAACCCAATAGATACGACGTCGCGCTCACACTTGCATTTTATAAATCAGATCGTAATACACAATCAATTATAAACCTTATCCCATCAAACACAGTGTGCATTTACCATGCACCGTACAACTCACTCACACGATACCTATGAGTACATCGATCGTTATCGTTGTGCTGTGCAAAAGCCATTTATTTTACATATACGCTAGTGATTGACTAAATCGGAAAGTTATCGATTCTTCCATTTATTATTCTATTAAAAATATTGAGAGTTCCTGAAAAAAATATAAATAAAAAACGATACACATATAATAAGGTGATATAAATAAACAATACGTAGCTAAAAAATATATATTTAGTAAATCAATAAATTTCCACACTCGAAAATCTAAATGAGTATAAAACAAGATTTCACATCTGTCTTCCAACCAGGCTATAACTGTTGACAAATTGCAGAATAAACTTTTATAGTAATATAAATTCTTACGACAATTGACATTGTTGTCGATAGCCTACGTTAGCGGATCTGCCCAAGCACATCACTAACTCGTCGCAAGTTAGAGCGGCCGTACTACGCGATGCAACCTCTTAAAGAAAGTATCGTTTTGTGATTTTTACATTGCTTGTCCAGCCACTTAGCGACTTACTTAGGCAGTGGTTAAGAAGTAATGTATTTATTACAATAATAGTACAGTCGCTGTGATATATGAAAACAAAAAATGTAGTAAAGGCAAGAAATATTTTACGTGATTTACTGTTTTTCAAGATTTTCAACACAAATATAGCAAAATAGTTGTACCGATATATGATAAGTGGTTCTATGATTTATAAAGTTTCTAGTTTGGCTTCGATTTTTACGAGAAACCACTGGACAACAGGGCATTCTTAAATGTTGTCACGATCGCGTTCGAAAGCACACTAGTTAGCGGTGACGGCCATTTGCCTGAGACATGTGCATCGTGATCACGACGCGCGGACACGCAGACACCCCCATGCCACTTCTCCTGTTATTTATATTTCTATGGTCTCAACCAAGGGAACATTAGGGCTAATAATGTTTTGTTATTTTACATAGTAACTAGTAAAGATATTTTTCAGCGAGGAATAAATAAAAGTCTTTATCCAAAACAAAAGAATAGCGGCAATTAAACTAGTTGTATTATTTCTACTAGATCGCATTACGCCACTTATTCTACTGACTGATATACCTTCTAATGTATGCTTATGTAAAATGAACTGTAAATGTAGCATTTAATGTAATTAACAGCAAACCTAACAGAAAAGTTAATTAAAACCTGAGCTCAAATCACTGGCGACAAAGTTAGTTAGAACTTGGCCCTTGAGAACAATCATACTTTGCACTCTGTGACGTAGTTTTTTGAGTTGAGTTCTTCGTGTTTGTAAAGACACTACTCAATACGATCGTGTTCTGTATCCAGCAAAAAAATAAGGAACTAGTATTTTCTTGTTAATAAAAACTCGCAGTTTCTGATCAGTTCATACAGGAGTCCCAGTTCAATGTGTACCTATCTAGAATAACTATAATAATCAAAACCTAGTGATAATTACTTGCAATACAAATTCAATTATTTTAAATAACCATACAAAGTTAAAAATGCATTTTTATGAATATTTAATGTCTAAATGCACTTTTGCTACAGAAGCAAAACGATTTTAGGGTGTAAGTTCATAATGAAGGCTACATGCAGTCCATTTAAATAAACAGACAGAACACGTTGCTCTTCAAGAGAGACCAAAGCTAATTGTTTCAGTCAATTGTTTAACAGCCACTTCCGCGGCTGGAGTGCTTCCTAGTTAATAAACATACAACATTCACCCCAATATAGGAGTTATTTAGTAAGTAATAAAGGCTAAAATTCGATATCAGTTGTCAACGTCCACTTGGAAAGTTGTGACTAGTTATCTATATAATAAAATCGTAGCGAAGTCAAAACTGTACATTGAATATTTTTGAAAAAAAGTAATTGCTTCGAGGTCCTGGATCGATTCTAATGCCGAAAATATAGGTTTTAGAATTTTTGTCAAATCAAATCAAATCAAATCTGCATAGATATTCCCTATACCTAAGTCTGGTCAAACTGTAGGGTATATACTATCACGCTATTTGTTATGGGGGATGAGTAATATTAGATTATGTTCGTATTCTTCTCCGCAAATTGTAAAAGGACGCGCCAAAATGTTAGGATATTGCTGATAGTTACTGATTTAATATTTTAAATGATTATCATCACGCTATACCTTTATGGAGCTAAGCAGTCAATCATGAAATATAAGAACGGCTATTTCACCTAACTTTCAACAACAGCAAATAACTAAGCGGTGTGCACGACTTCATTCCAAAGCAGTGGTTGTAACATCGATTTCCAACTATTGTTTTTTTGTGTGATCCTTTTGTTCTACATCAACTATTGTTTTTTTTTTACAATTTTTATACTAAAAATGTAATAGTTAGTAATTAATTAATACTTAATTCACAAAAAAGTTAAACTTGGTAAGAAATAGGATATTGCTACAGATTTGTCCTATCGATTTTAAAATCTGTGTGTGGACGTGAAATTTTGAAGTCGCTACGAGTGTAGTACCTAGCATTATTTACCAAATTTTACGCTCTGTAAAAATATACTAAAAGAAATAAACGATCACTATTTTTAATATTATTTGCGGTTATTACTTCACACAGTACAGGGCCCATTGTCGTTTGCGTTCCTGAGGACAGTTTATGATGCAGAGAATCCCAAATTCCGCGCGTAGCACATCACCTTTTTGACGGGGACCAACACCGGGAGAAGGTCCGCGTCAGCGACAATCCCACTAGTCTGCGGCATTTGTTTGCCATAATTTTAGTGTTTTGTGGAATCGCAAGCCCATTTGTATTATAGGTGAAATATCGCCATTATCTATCCGAACACTTTTAACGATTTTTGCGGCGTACTACTGAAGGTGACATTGAACAAAATGATGAACGCGTTCTTAACAGACTGCTGTCTTAAGTCACTTAAGAAGACGTGGTAGCGTTGGCGAGACAGTGTTTATACCGCGTATACCACTAATTCCCCACAGTTACCCCTTCCAGTTTGTGCAGTTCCCTGTGAGTATTGCTTTGCGATGATCATCAACACGTCACAGGGGCAGACACTGAAGGCTGAAGGCTGTGCGTGTCGACCTCAGGACAAGCTGCTTCTCACACGGACAACTGTACGTCGCTTGCTCCCGCCTCACCAGTCCTGACTGTCAGTATATTCTGGCTGTTGAGTACAAAACTAAAAAACGTACGTAATAAACAGGGAAGTTTTATAAAAATGTGGCTGTTATTTTAGTATTTTGAGGTGTATTACGACGTCCACTTGAACGAAGTCGCGGGCAGAAGCTAGTGTAAACATAATCTTAGATAACCCTAGTTTCAATTTATTTTCATGAAATTCAAGTGTTGTAGGGATTGCATCATTGATTTGGAAAATGCTCACTCAAAAAACATATTAATTGTCTAGTTGATAAATACTCGTATTAGAGCTTACATTGACAAGCATAACCAAAAACACTCTTCAATTAAATAGCATTAAGACGTGAAAATTTTAATCTTCTGTCGTATTTCCCTTCGAAAGGCATCGACTCCTTTCTGTAAGATATTATAGCCGGGAGAAGGAGTGCATCCAAAATCGAGGAAAAAAAAAATGGCCGCCTCCAGGCAAATAATGTTTTTTTTAATATAAAGCTAGGATGCGACGACTGGGCTTAATCATGCCAAGTCGGACGCGAAGCAGATTTTTATTTAATAATAACTCCGGGATATTATCCCTGACTTTAGGACACCTGGATAAATAAGTAAAGGCCCGCGAATCTTGAAAGATGCAATGATATGGAATTAAATCTTAGTCTTTTTTAATTTCCTGACAGACTTTAATAATCTCGGCTATTCAGTCTACTGCAGTACCTACGAGATTTATTAAAATAAACGAAGATACCAAAGACTTGCTCTCAAAAGTCCTAATACATTCACAACTGCTCGGTCATCTCACGGAACTCCGTGTTGAAATATGTTACGTTTGGGAGCTAAGTTGAAGTTATACTTGCAAAGAAACCAAAGGAACTAGTAATATGCAGGAATTTAATATATTACTGAACTGGGAATTTATAAGAAAATGCATCAGGTGCTTAAAGAGTTTCAAGATTTAGAAGTAAGTCGTTGGTTCTTGGAAACTGACGCTTTGGATCTAATTTATAAACGGCAGTAGAACTATTGAATTAATAATAATTTATTGTGGCCTCTAGCTACTTTCGGTCAGACATGGCATAGCAAAATGCCTAGCTTTATTATAAAAAATAAAAGAAAGAGATTCCTTTTTCGTGCAGTGGGTCACCACAGGCTAAATAAATAGTCGGACAATGTGATGTCAGGCGTTCTTAGCTTCCCGCAGGACCGACTTGCCATGGTCGTCCTGCTGAAATAGATGAAAAATTTTGCCGTAGCCATAGTCACTTACTATAATTATTAACTAAATATTGGCACTCGTCAAATCTAAAAATCCGTCGGTTCAGTAAAGTAATCACTAGTTACTTTTTACAAATTCAATCCCCCATAATATCCACCAAAGGCACTATTCAATCTCTCTACTATCGTAATCTTATTAATATGAAGCCACAGACTTACAAATCCTCCTAGATAATCCGTTTATTTGATCCAGTGCCACCACTACTTAGGGACTATCTATTCGACATTATTATAATATTCGTGAACGGAATGTTTTAACTCTTGTGTTTGATGCGGAAGTGATGTAATGTGCCATAAATATATTGTATCGTGCGGCTATAAATATCTACTGTAAGTGCGAAAGTCTGTCTGTGTGCTTCAACTTCATAATTCAACTAGTAGAAAGCACTTGATAGATTTTATTTTTACTGAAACACTTTAATTCAATCAGCGCTAGGTACCGTCAACCAGTCAATCAAGATGCAATAAGAGAGAAGCAGTAAGGGCTGATCTCGTAGGTAATTCAAGTGTTAGTACTAACGTGGTGTTGACCTTATCGTTCCACACTAGTGCATTTTGAGCATACATTGATCAATGACTACTGCATGTGATGGTCTATATCTATACAAAGAGAACAATGGACGTCAAAACCCCTGGTGTCTTTTATATATAACATACATGTGACATCGCTGCAATTTAATTTTTCATGCATTTTAGTAATTTGTCTATCAAACAAATCCCGAGGTCTACAATAACGTCCATACTGTTTATAATTTCATGAGCAATAAGGACTGATAGACGGACATTTTTTATGTATGGCCGTGGGAAGCGTCAGCTGACATACGTAGCTATGATCAAATGACGCGTCCTTCACATGTAATGTACCTGATGTAGTATGTAACCGCCACCTGCTCGTAACTAGTAACGATTATGTTCTTTGTTATCGTGCGGTAAGTGGCTGGAATCAATAGCTTATGTTTAACCTGCCAACTAATCTTATTTAAGGAGGAGAAGGAGGTCTCCTTACTGTGATACTTTGAACGAAATGACAGAACTTGACAATAGAAATGGGCTTTTGAATATTTTGGGGAACACAAAAAGACGCTAAATTATTAAATAAGCGTGTCCAGTTTTATGTCAAGGAAATCAAAATGGGAATTATATTACCTGCCGAATGAAAATAGAAGCTATCTCTAATGTAGAAACTGTAAGTATTAATCCGTTTTACAAGCATCAAGTAGGTACACACGGTAGTAGTCTGCTGAGACGGTAGCCCAGCGCAATACACGATTGTTCTGTAAATATCTATTTTGTTACAGATAAAATCCTCTTATTCCTAAGTCAGCCGCACACTAGGACCGAAACAGGTTTGTCTGTGGTCCTAGACAAAACTGATCGCTTAATGCCTATAGCAGACTTGTGTTATAACGATTTTACAGTTCATTTTCATGAGGCTGATTTGTTGTGAATGAACGCGCCATCATTACGTTTATTAAGTGATAACCTATGTAATAACCTCAACTCAGTTTACGCACAGCCTTACTTTTATTTTACAATCCTTTGACATCGGTGCGGTGCCTACACCTTTACAATGCACACATGTGTGTGTCCCTGGAAGCTGGTACAAGGGGCTTATGCGCCGCAGATTTTACGAGTACAACAATAGTTCAAAGATTTTGAAGCATTCAATCCTTTCACAAAAGCGACGATAAATCATAGGTGTTGGAATGATTTCTTACTTGAAATTGTATAAATACCGACAGGCTTTTGAAAAAAATAATCCTAAGAACCAATTAGTGTTTCAAGTACTTAATAGTAAATTTTCTAATTAGTTTATGGTTTGATAAGAAGTACAATAAATATAATATTAGGAATTGATTAACATTTTGCTAAGATAAGCTTTTAGATGTTTTTTTAAACGAGTTAGCCTTACAGTAGTCGCATAAGATGTGTAATATCTGACATCTAGGCTGACGTATAAAAGATATAAACAATTTTCATTTTCAAAATTGTTTATATCTTGTAAACAGGATTGTTTACAACTCTCGAAAGGGGTTGGTGCCAACACTTGCACCGCGCGCGCTCATTTATCAAATCAAATAGCGCGCGCTTCCCCGGCTTCCTGTTACACACTTCCGTTCCTTTTCACTAAAATAAAATAATATATATATTTATATATAAATTAAATAATATAAATTATGTGTTGGAACGTGGAAGTCTGGCAACGTTCAAAACAGGTTATGTTCGTTTCGAAAGATTTCTAGATCTATCATGCGTCCGTCTTATTTATTTGTCGATTTGTTTGCAATTTAATATAACTATTGAAATATTCAGTATTATTATCTTACACAAATTGATTATATTTAAGTATACATAACATTGCAGTATACAAACTGATTTACATCCGTCACCTCACACTTCAGGTTTAGTTGAAAACCAGCGTCAGGCACTAGTTGTCTGGCATTTTTGCTGAACTAGACCTATTTGGTGCAGTCGCAGGGCACACTTTCCTGCTAATATCTTAGAACGCACTTAACACTATTTTTTTTTTCTTTCTTTTTTAATTTGGATTTTACTTGTATTACAATATAATGTGGTGGGCCTTTTAGTCTGTGCTAAATAAATGTATTTTCTTTCTTTCTTATTAATCACTCCCACAGATTTGAACGAAAGGAAAGCGACATTGCAGGAAGGCAAGAGAAAAGACACATCATATATCATCATGTTACACATCAAAAATTGGTTCTTGGGTCCCATAGGTCTCTCCTGATTAGGTAGCATTGGTAGGTACAAAATTATACAAATCTATCTTCTCAAAAACTATAACACATATCGCACACCCAGAACAACACTGTATTATGTCGAAAAATCTCAAAATTGACTTTTTTATTTATTTGAATAGCCAAAAACTTGCCGCGCATACCACGAAGACAGGCGTATTTATATTTATAAAAATGGCCAACAGATGGCGCGCTAACTCTTTATTGATGAAGACGCGCTGCTCGAATCATACCGCGAACACAAAACTATTTCTAGTTGCAACTTGTCCACCGTAACGAACAGCACGCAGACTCTTGGCGTAACAGTGAATTATTTTGAGATAATGCGGTCTTGTTGAATGTAGAATGAAAATTCCTCCGAATTATTTAGTTTTAATTCAGTGTTGGTGATTGTGTTTGAGCAACGTGTTTGATACTATTTCGAAATAGTACTCTGTTGTTGACGAAGGTAAGTTAAATTTTTTGTAGTATCCCAAAATGGTTCAGTATTGTTCGTAAAAGGTGAAAATTAGTGAAATGATGCACTATTGATGGTAGATTTTAATTATGTCGTAATTTTGTTAAAAATCATAATAAATTGTTTTTTTATAAACATAATTGTTACTTACATTATACATTTAAAGAAATATATTCACAATATACATTGTTTTTATTTGCAAGAAGATTATTATTACATTTTTGAGATAATGCAGTGTTGTTGAATAAATAAATAAAATAAAAATTATTTGGCAGATGATGAGGGGTCGTAGTCTCCTGTTACTTAAAAAGGCTATGGAAGCAACCGCAGAAGAAACCAGACCTTGTGCTCAAGAAAGCAGCTTGGAAAAGGATGTTGAAAACACGACTGTAACATCAGCATCTACCGATGAGATGTCAGCGGTGGCAGCATCAGCCGATGAAACATCAGTAAGGGAAGTATCCGTTCCTGTTTTATCTGATCATACCGATGAAGAAGATTTTATAGATGATTCGGATGCGGATCCTACTTTTGTGCCTGTGAACCAAATATCTCGGCCTCTTGTAATTCCTAGACGAGTATCGTCTTCTTCCTCCTCAAGCTCCTCGTCAGACTCTAGCTCATCATCCTCAAGCTCCAGCAGCTCAAGTAGTTCATCTAGTGATGAATCCAATAGACCGGGTCCTTCTTCAGCGAATACAGCGAATTCCTATTCTACTCCTCCGACAAACGCAACTTCAACTTCTTCTGCCATTGACACTGCTCCATCAGAGAACGAACCCAAATTATGTCGAAAGAGACTACGAAAGCCTGCTGGCTGGAAGTCTGGAAGGGGACAACGTCCACAGTGTGATAGAAAAACAAATAAAAAGACACAAAAGATCTGGTCCTATTTATTGCCCACAGCAATATGCTACATTAATTCGTACTGCCAAAAAAACAGGAAAGCCATATCTTTTAAAGGAGCTTACATACGACGATTTTTACGAACTTAAAATCCTTCAGGAAGCTTGGGGCAACAATTTCAATATAGATGAGGACAATACTCAACTTAAATGGCATGACATTAAACAACTGCGCGTTGAAAAGCTACATCCCTTGACTTTCTTCTATAAAACATCGTTCGAACATACTGATTTTAAAAAAGTTTGTGTTCGTAATCGTTCAAGACGTTACAGAGATCAAAGCTTTTCTCCGCAGTTGGTTAAAGCATATACAGAAAAACAACCACTAGCTGCAAACAAAAAAAGAGACATTATGGAGTTAATCGAAAAAAACATCATTCCTACAAATTATGTTAATTCCTATTATAAGGCTGCATTAAATTTAGAATAGTAGTAATGACTGAATAATGAAACATTGAGTTCCTGTTATTTTTTTATAGTTTTTTGTTTTTTATTTGAAGATAGTGAATATTATGACTTGAGTAAACCTGTGATATTGTAATACATGGTGATTTATTGTTACTCTTAAAGACTGGTTATAGTAAGTAAGTAAGTAGACCCTTGATAATACTTTGAGTAAAGGTAGTTTATGGAAAACAAAACAAGGTAACGATAAAACTGTCAAATACCTTATAGGCTCCTTAACAGTTTTAACGCTTCCTTGTTTTTTTTTTTAAATTCATAACAGTGTTATGATTGTTTGTACCGAACCAATTTTGGTTTTGATTTTTGATTAAAATTTTTTTGATTAACAGAAGATTTCCAAGATATTTTTCGTGTTTTTTTTGTGATTTACTTTAAATGAACACGGGTTCGAAACGAGTGTTTATGTTCAAAATATAAGTACTGATTTATGAAACATCTTGTCTTTTATTTCATTTTTAATAGGTTATTCCTGAAAAAAAATCAAATGGTTCGTTATTGTATAATGAATCTCATTAAAAAAACAGTAGAATAATAGTGCATTATCTCAGAATCAATCATTAAAAAGCACGTAACTCGAAATATTTTTTTCATTTTTTGTTGGGTCATTCCACAACAGTGAATTATGTAAAAAAAACTTATTTTTTTCTTTATTAACGCATTTTAAATATACAGAACTATATAATGCTGATACGCATTGCATTCTTTACATGCAATGTTCACGAGATTCACAATAACTTTGACATAACACGAGATAACGGTTTTTCGTTGATTCTGAAAAATGAGCTATTTTGACTTAGTGCAGTGTTGTTCTGGGTGTGCGATATCGTTCAACGTTTGCACGACGCAGTAAAACATATCGTTGACATGAGAATATAAGCTGCTAAACCAATATGAGAATCTTCGTGAATCAAACTGATGCATGAAATACTGCGTCCGAAGCTACCCTTCAAGGCTTTCATATTTTTCTACGAACAAAATAACCTCACTGCAGCCATCAACTACAGTATGCAATACAATAAGAGCCGTAAATTGAAACTGTAGGTATTCAATAAATCGTAAAGGAACGAGATCAGAGCCATTGAACATAGGGAATGCTATTCCTATTCCCCCTGGGAAACGCAGCTTGTATTGTACAAGCTGCGTTTTGCATAGAAATCGGAACCGAGTGCAAGCGACACGGTTACAGACGGTGGTCGAACCTACTGCATTCTGTTTAGATGTTACGGGAAATACTTTCGCCAAGCTTAGATTTTGTCGGAGGAAATATCCTAGTGTTTCAGACGTTAGTCTCGCTACTAAAAGCTTACGAGCAATAAAACTCTGAATTAATCCGTAAAATCGAATCTCAAATTTATACGTATCCGTTACGTTAAACATATTTTTAGCTCTACATGACATTGATATTTGATACGAACAATAATAACACACCTTCTTATCCATATCGTATTTTATTGTTACGTGGAATGAGTCCTTCTGACCTTCTCACCGCTTTGGGAAATCACAGTTTCAAAGGACCCACAATATTGTACGAAGAAATTGCAACCTAACAACAAAATCAATGTTTTCCGCAATTACGCGTTTTCCTTCTTATTGACTAGCTCACAATTACTCAAACTCAACTCAAAGCATTTATTTCAATTAAACTAATTACAGGCACTTTTGAAATAGATACCTATGGTTAAAAATGGGCAAAAAGAACTCTTTTATATCAGTTTAATATCTTGTGAGACCGATGTAGAAAGAGGTGCTCGTTAAAAACGTAGATCGAAAAAACCGGCCAAGTGCATGTCGGACCACGCACATTGAAGGGTTCCGTAGTTGGGATAAATTTATCCCAAGAACAAACTTAACATTGTAGTTGAAAAACATTTTCTCCCATACGGAATGTATGGGGAGATCATGTTTATCAAACTGCAAATTTAAGTTGGTCGATTATTACTCGTTAACCTATAAAGCCTACTTAGCTGTGATAGTTTTCCTTTTAATTTCGTTATATATACTACTGCTGTGAATTTTTTCACAAATCCAAGTACAACCATTTAGCTGGCAGGGGGGAGACACTTTGGACACGCCACAATTGTGGCGATAAGTCCTCTCATTGAGGAGTGGCTAGAGAGGCGCCACGGCGTCCTCACCTTCGGCCTGACGCAGGTCCTCACCGGACATGGTTGTTTCGGGGGTTCCTGTACAGGATAAAGCGGGAGGAAACGCCCGGGTGTCACCACTGTGTGGATCGCCCGGAGGACACGGTGGAGCATACGGTGGAGGTCTGCCCGGCTTGGGCGGGGCACCGCCGTGTCCTCACGGAGGCGATCGGCGGCGGCGATCTCTCGCGTCCGGCCCTGGTTCAGGCCATGGTCCGGAGCGAGATTGCATGGGAGGCCGTCACCTCCTTCTGCGAAGCAGTAATGCTCGCGAAGGAGGAGGCGGAGCGCGCGAGGGAGAGGCAAGAGTCGCGCCATCGCTCCCCTAGTCGCCGCAGGAGACGCCCCGGGCGTCGGGAGTCGAGAGCCGACTTCCGGCAACCGTAGGCGCGGGCTTGCGGACGGTGAGCAATGGGTAGCTCGCCGTCCGATAGGGACCAGGCCCGGGTCGACGGCGCGTTGTGTTCCACACGCGCCGCAAAGAGATGTCAGCACCAATTGACGGGGTCCGGAAGGGCCAATGCCTGCCGGGGTTGTGAGTTTGTCCGAAAGGTATATCGCGACCCCGGCACACAGGCAACCGAAGGAACACGGGTGGGTTTCAGTCAGTAAAAGTCTGACTCGCCCTCCGCGCTCCGCCCAGAGCGGGAGAAGTTATTTGATAATTTCACACCGTCAAAAAAAAAAAAAAAAAGTGGGGAGACACTTGACTCTAACAAAAAATTTCAGTTAAAAGCTTAATATTTCGCAAACGGATCCCTTAATCCAAAAATGGTTTTCGCAAACTCACAATATTTTTGAACGACCTTCCAACAATACCCCATAACATGGGGCAGATGAGAAAAAAAAATATCCCCACTTTACGTGTAGGGGAGGTAACGATTTTTTTTTTCTTTTTTAACACTTTGTCGGCGTGATTAATATGTATACATATGCCAAATTACAGCTTTCTAGTACTAACCGTCTCCGAGCGAAGCCGCGGACAGACAGACGGACATGGCGAAACTATAAGGGTTCCTTGTTTACTACGGAACCCTAAAAAACAATAGTCACAACACAGGATAACACTGTCAATTGAACCAGAATATAAATATGTAGTAGTTTCTTATTTAACAAAAATCTGTATTTTTTAGACCATGTTAGCGTCTTTGACACCTCAGTCAAAGCTCGACGAACTGAAGATCATTATTTATTTACAAACATCAAGCATGGCCACCGGCGCTTCTCAAAAATATCTTTTTACTCACAAAAATATTACTCAGAGCGTAATTTATTCAGAGATTCTCTAATTAAGCTTTGCAAGACTGTTTAATATTTCACAGCCAGAGATACGATATTTTTGTTTTTTTAGGTAAATAGTGCAGGGTAAAGGTACCTAATTAATTTCATATTAACTGAAATTTTAGATTTTTCTCGAAAAAGGTCACATGTCATTAAAGTTAATAAAAAAGATTATTTTAATTGTGACTTTTAAGGTGGACAATGAATAAGTAATATTACTTGGAATTTTGTAAATAATAATTTTATTCTCAGGAGTAGTACAGTTCATTGTTCCCCCTCTTTTTACTGCAAGGGTTCTATAGATTATATAAATACCTTCGCAGAATAAATGTTTTGATGTCTGCTACTGATGCTGAGCACAATAGAGCTACCTGTAACAACTGAACTCCGTTCAACTAAGGACTGCATCAGATAATATCCGACTACCCGATGAATGCATTTTCTTCAGTAATTAGTAGGCTCCGAGGACGGATCATATTATCAAATGCCTTTCACTGAATAGCTTCATGGAAATACTGCAGATACTATTGTATAAAAATAGTACGGTTAAAGTTTAGAAACGTACCGCCTCGATAGAGGGTAGGAGGGGGGGTAGGGGGAGAGGGGCACGGTTACTAAACTTCCACTCCCCCCCCGGCCGAGATACATAGTTTTAGTAAACGATTTTTTCATATGACATAAATCTCATAAAAATCTTGATGAAGGAAATGTAGAGGGAAGTCGAAAGGGAAGAGAGAGAAAAAGGGCACGTCATCCATCTCCCACCAGTTCACAGGTCACACATTTTCAAGGTTAATGGCAAACGTCTCGAAGGTCAAGATAAAAAAAAGTATAGTATACGATTTTTTTTTTTTTTTTAATAAGGCTATGTATCCATTTCTGTCGGCAGGGTTTAAAGGAACTAAATATTAAATTGACACACAAATCCAAATTCAAAAGTCATGTACTCGTATTCAAAATAGGCTGCGAATCAGCACTTTTCGAACGTCAAAATTACATAAGACAGTCCCCCAAAACGCCCATCCTGCACCTCGCTCGCTCACTTGAGCCTTCACCTTCGAACCTACCCTGTCCAAGTGGGGGTGCCCCAAGTCCCAAGCTCGCTTCACTCGCTTTTGCATCCTAAGTATTTATTGCCTTTTTACTAAGTCGCGACAACCGACTGCACGCGGCTGGCGCGAGCGACGAGCGGTCATTGATACTCGCGCTAAAGCTGATAACTACCTACTCTTGAGTTAACGAAACACAAAACTACCTAAAAGTTATTCCAATTTTCCCTTCATACTTTTACAGTCATAGAACCGCCAAAATTACTTTTTTACCTACAACTTACTGAACACGAAACTGAAAAACAAGTTCATTATCTTACATAATTTTTTTTTCTGAATTAAATAATGAAGTATTTAAGCCGTATTTCAAAAATTGTAATCAACTTATTTACCTACAATGATATCAATAACTAACCTACTTTTAACTATTTGCTATTTACAAATGTACGAATAGGTACTTACACTTCCCGGTAACAATTTTCTATCAACCACTGACAAAAAGTAATTATGGCCAGCGCGGTGCATGAAGTCTACGAAAATTATAGGGAATAGGGATGCACCATACAAACGACCTCTGCCTTGTGCTTAAGCTGGTGTCTTGAAATATCCATGATCGAGTAGCCGGGTCCGCGGGTTCAGAACCCCGCGAAGACTGAGCGAATCCAAGTGTTCCGGCTCCGCGTAAAGTTATCACTAGCCCTAGCGTACAGGTTGTACCATACCGCCGTACTCCAAATTGGAATAACTGTTGGATTAACTATTTCAATCCATTTTTACAAATCACGATAACGCATTACGCGTCATACGGCGATCGCGGGTCAACTGAGAGAACCGGCGCCGGCGGCGTGGGGCGGGGGTGCTTGTAGAGGTGCTCGCCACAGCTGTGTGCGTGCGGAATAGCGGACTAGATTATGCCGTATTACTACGCGCGACAGATTATTTTGGTCTGCACATTTACGAATTGCTCTTCGCTTTTTCGGATATGCGCAGCCGCGCATGGCAGTTCGTTTGATAACATAGTTACCTACATTATTTCTATACGACTACTTTTGTTGCTTTCGAGTTTATGCATTTTTTTTAAAATATTTGTATTCTTTAACATTGTATTTTTTTTTAAGTTTAACTCCATGATTCAATAGTAATACTTAGGGCAAATCGTGATGACAATGCCACGGGATAACAACCAATAAAATTTCAGCGTGTATAATTGTTTATTTTATTTGACTTTAAAAGTCTAGTTATTTTAATTTTATTTTAATTTATTGTTGAGATAATCTACTCATTACAATGTTTTTTTTTATGAGTTGTATTGCAATATGTGGTTAGCTACTGACCTGGACAATTGATCATATTATTTTTTGCCGGAGCAACCGGCAGCAAGTTCGTCATGCTCCCTTAGATGTCAGTGCGTGCGGTACCGCCGGGGTGACTGGTCGTCTTGCTGATCATGGTTTTGTTAATGTTATTAGTAATTAACTGTTTATTTATTTTACCTCGACGGTCCTAGTTTATTATTTATAACTCCCAGTTACAGCTATATACATATAAGCGGGCACGCCCTTTATGCCTGGAGGCTTTTATTTAGATATTAAGTTCTGTTTACGTGTTTGTCAACGCCGGCTGTCGCTGAAAACCAGCGTTGGGGCTCTGTCTCGCATAGGGTCGCAGCATTATGCTGAGCGATGGCCGTTTTGCGTGGATGTGACGCATATTTTCCCGCAAATTGTTTATTTTAGTGTTTTGTTCTTTCTTTACGTCATGTGTACCGCAAATAAACGTATTTTCTTTCTTTCTTTCTTTCTTTCTTTCTTTAGTTTTTATTTTTGCCTGAGTATAGTTCTCGATGATTTTGGTTTGTATATCGGAGTGTGCTAGCTGATATATGGCTAATAATTTAAATTATGTTTTATGTTGCCTAATGTAATTTATTTTGCGTACTATTATATAGAATCTTTTTTTTTTCTAACTGAACAGACAACTGTGCTGCTAGGGAGTTTGTTGCGCCTCTTCTTCCCAGCTAACGCACTAGGAACTGGTGAAGGGTGGGCGTATTGGGGGACGGTCTTATGTAATTTTGACGATCGAAAAGTTCTGATTCTCAGCCTAGTTTGAATTTTAAATTTTTTATGTTCGACGTATATGGCGAAGTCTTTGTTCGCTCGGTACTTGTCAAATAACCTCACATTCTTTCTAGCAAAGCGGCACGTTTCTAAACCCAACCGAATAGTAGGTACTTACAACTGAGAGTATTCTGTAGGTAATTAGTACCATAGCTTGAAGTCTTTTCTTTAGAAACTCAACCAGATTTGTCAAAGTTAAGCTTGTTAGCAGCGGATTCGCAAGTTACCTTTCGAAATAAAAGGAAGCATGAATGTGAATGCGCCGCCGAAATTAAAGAAATGCGGTCGGAATTGTCCCGCATCGGTTCGTTGCTAGAAAAATACGTTGGATCTAATGAGCAGATTATGATTAAAATGCAGGAGAGTATAGCAGAGGTCAAAACTGAGATCACTGAATTGAAGTCATGCAACGAACAAACTGCGGACATGATTCGCGAAAATACGGCGCAGATTAATGAGATTAAATCATCGACATCTGGCATGATAACTGAACATAAACAATTAAAATCAACTGTATCGCAATTGGAGAAACAATTAACGTTGGGTGAACATAAAATGAAATCCTTTGAGTCAGAAATTAACACGTTAACCCCCACCTCTGAATTTACGTCTTCAAACGTTCAAAACCAGCTATGCCTCAACGAACAAATAATTAAGGAAGTGGCAAATCGAAATATCAGAGAAAAAAATATTATTGTTGTGGGCCTGCCCGAACAGTCCGCTGCTAGCGCGGAGGATCGAACATCCCAAGATGACGCTGATATTTTCAAACTTACTCTACTGGTGAGCCAAGACCTCCCGAAACCGATTAAAATCTATAGAATAGGCAAATACTCATCGGGAAAAAGCCGCAGGATCAAAGTATGTTACGATACTTCCGCGCCCGCAAAGCATCTCCTACGCAATAAAGAAAAGTTGCCAGAAAACATTAAAATATTTTCAGACCAAACCCCAGCACAGCAAAAATATTTTAAAAATCTAAAAGAAGAACTAATACGTCGTCAAAATGACGGAGAGAATGGACTTACCATAAAGTATATTAATGGCACACCTACAATAAAACAAATCCCTACAAAAAACTACGAACAATAAATGAAACCACAATACCTACGACAATCACTAGCAATACCTACCAATTAATCAACAATTACCAAAATATAGAAACCAACAAATCACGGCTCAGATTTTTCTATCTTAATGCTCGAAGTATACGCAAAAAAGGAAAATTAGACGAACTTAAGTGCATTCTAAAATCGCTACCTAATACGATACATGTTATTTTACTGACTGAAACTTGGATTAGAACTGAAACACAAGCCTTGGAACTACAAATAAACAACTATTCACACTATTACAACTGCAGAACCGATTCAAGAGGAGGTGGAGTTTCAGCATATGTCCACAATGACCTGAAACATAGCTTATCAGAGTCTAAGTACACAGGAGGAAACAACTATCTATGGATACGATTAGAGCGATATGCACTGGAAGTAGGAGTCGTATACAACCCCGGCGATACTAACTACACAGATTTTCTTGAGGTTTATGAGTCCCAACTACAACAAAGAAACAGGGCAATAGTGTTCGGAGATTTTAACATTGATCTTTTAAACAAAGACAAAAAGACTAAACAATATAAAGAACTCTTGAAAGGAACTGGACATACATTACTAAATAAAATCAGTAAGAAATATTGTACAAGAGAATCGAATACTAGAAAATCAATTTTGGACCATGTCAGCTCTAACTTGAAAGACGATCACTTCCACATGGCAATAGCTGACTCTTCAATGTCAGATCACAAACAAATATATGTTGAACTCAAAAAAACTAAATCCCCTCGAAAAATATGGACCCAATACGAAGCAATAGATTTCACAAAACTACATGATATACTAGAAACAACAAACCTTGAAGAATTAGATGATGACTACGCACTACTAGAAAACAAAATAAAATCCATAATTGACAAAAGTAAAACAGCAAAGACCAAAATTCTGAACCTACCCCAAAAAGACTGGATAAATAGAAACATAATTGATGATATCAACCAAAGAAACGCATTGTGGACAGAACTAAAGAAGAATCCAAATAATACCACCCTGGAAACAGAATTTATCACAAAAAGAAAACATGTTGCCAAACACATGCAAGATACAAAGAATATTTTCTATTATAAAAAGTTTAGCTGTTGTATTAATAAACCCAAGAAAATGTGGAATTTGGTAAACATCTTAGCAAACAATAAAACTAAACAAAGTTGTGCTCCTTCAAAACTATTGAGAGATTCAAAACAAATCACAAACCCAAACGAAATTTGCCAGATTTTCAACGAGTACTTTGCCACGATAGGACCCCTTTTAGCGAATGAAATACCTAGATCATTTCATGATGATCACATACATGCTTTACCAAAACCTCTTGCAGAAGAGACTCCAGTGTTATCAACTCTTGATCCATGTTCTGAAACTGAAATTACAAAAATTATATCTAATCTCGACCCTAACTGTAGTACAGGATTAGATGGAATTAGTACCAAAGCAATAAAATGTATAAACAATATAATAGCGAACAACCTGAGCAAATGCTTCAACAAACTGCTAGCTGAAGGTAATTTTCCCGATACCCTGAAAATGGCGAAGGTAACTCCCATTCACAAATCGGGTTCAAAAATGGACCCAGGTAACTACCGACCTATTTCAGTGCTGCCTGTATTGTCAAAAATTTTAGAAAAAATCCTACACAACCGATTAGATAAACATTTAACTTCTATCAACTTTCTTTCAGACAGACAATACGGTTTTAGACCAAAAAGCAGCACACTAACAGCTACAGTTGACCTCGTTACTAAAATTAAGCAAAATGTAGATAAAAAACACTTAGTCCTTGGAATCTTTATTGACCTTAAAAAAGCGTTTGACACCGTAAGTCATGAATTGCTACTTAAAAAGCTAGAAACCATCAAAATTACCGGCAGTGCCTTAAAAATGTTCGAATCTTATCTAAAAAACAGGTCGCAGTTAGTTAAAACGGATAATAATTATCAAAGTGGCGCATTACCTTTAACGTGTGGAATTCCCCAGGGTTCAATTTTGGGGCCCCTGCTCTTTTTAATCTATATAAATAATATTCAGGAAATTCAACTACATGGCCATCTTACTCTTTACGCAGATGACACTTGCTTATTTTATTTTGGATCTTCCATTCATGATATAATTTCCCAAGCTCAAGATGATTTAAACACCCTTTCTTCATGGTTCCAATATAACTTATTAACGATAAATATTTCCAAAACGTGCTACATCTTGTTTAAAGCAAAAAATAAAATAATACCTTCACATAATCCATTACTCATTAACAATGTTCCCTTACAGCAAAAATCATGTGAAAAATACCTTGGCTTAAGATTGGATAGTTCTCTATCGTGGACTCTTCACTTGGATCATATAAGAACTAAGCTTACGTCACTACTTGGATCCCTCCGAAAAATAGTTCGATGTATTCCACATAAACTGCGTCACACCATCTATAACGCCTTAGTAAAACCACACCTTCTATATCTGGTTGAAATTTGGGGTAGCGCGGCCAAGACGAAGCTAGCAAGTCTCCAAGTTGCACAAAACAAAATAATAAAAATGATTTTTAACTACCCGTATCTAACATCAACATGCAAAATTTATGAAGAAACCAAAATAATGAACATTAGACAATTATATATTTACAATACATGTATTTTCATTCGTAAGGTACTCAATAAAAGTATACAGACTAATTTATCGTTTACTAAAGTCAAACAAGTAACCCAACGTAGCACTCGCCGAGCTAGTTTTCTGATTTTACCGAAGATGAGAACTAAATCTGGCAAAAAAATGTTAACTTTTGAAGGAGCACAATTATACAACAATATACCCTCGTGTATAAGAAGGTTACGCTCATTCAATGCATTCAAAACCCAATTAGCTGAATATTTAATCGCAAATAACACCCTTCCTAAAAGCTGAATGGATTGGATGTGTGTTACATCATAATTGCTACAGTGACGACTGTGACGAACTTTAAATTTATAATTTGTTTAACCATTGTTCTCATGTAAGTGACTTTGTGTCTTTTTTGAGAATAAATATCTTTAAACCTAAACTCAACAATAAATTCTCGGAAATACTGATGTAGGTATTTTCAGGAATAACAATATGACTAAATTAGGCAAATTGAAAATTTTGACGTTCAACAATAACAAACGCTTGTGTAAGTGTAATGTACCTAAAAGATAAAGTGAAAATAGTTCCAATTAAACATTGATACTTTATCGCGCAGATACGTATAAATTGTTAATACTTGTAACTTGTAACACATTTTGATTACAAGACAAGTTAAGAATCAAAATAAATGTTTTGGCATTTTACAAAAGATAAAGATAACAAATTGAACAATAAAGAGCGTGAGTTAATAGGTATAATTATAATTTTATTATTTATAAATGCAAGCTTGTACCTGTAGGTGTAGAAAATCCATTCCCAGCCATTTGATGCTGAACTACGCTAGCATAAGACTTCGATTATCTATCGTGAAGCTATCTAAGCGTTTCGTTGTTCCGATAACACATGCCTGCCTCATTGGTCTTATAGTCGCAAGCGCTACTGCTGAGTATGAGGTCCTGGGGTCGATTCCCGAGTCTAGCAAACTGTTATTGGGTTTTTTCATCAGGAATTAGAGCAGTAGCAGCCCGGAGTCTGGATTAGTGCCCAGTTGATGGCAATAGGCTCGCCCCCTATTACATGGGACTTAAGGTTGAACTAGTTGCGGGCTCGAACTCACTGGTGGGCGTAGCCAAAAAGTACACTGTCTCACCTAGCATCATGTCCGACAGAGACATTATCAGTGATGAACAGTTAGACGAGGAGCTCGTGGTTAAGTAATAACTGCCGCACGGATCGATCCATCAGGTTAAGCTACGCTTGCCGGGGTTGGTCTGTGGATGGGTGACCATCTTTACTACCCGAGATTCCTCCGTGCCTCGGAAAGCACGATAAGCCGCTGGTTCCGCCCGAAAGTCTGACAACCAGTCTTAAGGGCCTCTTTCCAAGGGGTTACTGGGTTGTGGTGGTCAGATAGGCAGTCGGTCCATGTAAAATACTGGTATTTAGCTGCATCCGGTTAGACTGGAAGCTGACCCCAATATAGTTGGAAAAAAGCTAGGCAGATTGATTGAACAGTTAGACGCTGGTCACATAAACACCGTTCCTACAAATATTAGTAAAATGAGCGCGTAATAAATTACGAAAAGTCATTTGGAAAATCGAGTTTTATGAAAAAACCACTGCATAAATCAATTACAAATAAAGTTTATTGAACTCTTTGATAATTGAGATGTGTGGCGACTTTGTTTCGGAGATTTTACACTTCTTTTGTTACTTATTGACGCCCAAACTTGCGTTAAAATTAGCAAGGAAAAGGAATCTTTGTTAGCTCCTAACTTTTTAATGGCTTTTTATTTTACTATTCTGTTTCCGTACAGACAAAATTAATAATGAGACAAAACTATATAATGTTTAAATTAGGATGTGCAATGTTAAACAGTGGAGGAATACCCCCCAAAATTTGTATGGAAAAAATATCGACTAGTGCAACCTTAAACATAATTGGCGAAATGTGGGTGTACCTACTATAGGTACACTCTGCTCTGTACACTCCTCTGCTTACCCTTCGGGAAATGTAGGCGTGATGTTATGTAATAAGTTTCACTTACTGGCTAATTGTTCCACCAAGACATGTGTTGACTTATTTTAGCCGAATAGTTGTGCCGTCACGAAAAGAGAAGTATGACCAGTCGATCCATTCTGTAAACATCTCACCGTGATAACTTGGGTGAAGTGAGCTTCATGTGAGCTGTCATTGCACCTAAAGCTAGGGATCGACACTATGGACAGCTCACTTCATGCTCACTTCACCCAAGCTATCACGGTGAGATGTTTACAGAATAGCACGGCAGGTACGAACAGAATGACGAGTGCTGCTCACCTGCATTACACAAAACACAGCAATTCTATTTTGTTCACCAAACACACACAGCTCCTGAACTGTAGTGAGTTAATTACTTACGTAGCGGAATAATAGCATGTTGTGGGTCACCCCTTTACAAACAAAGCCTCGCTAATATATTCAAATATTGTAGTTCTCATAATGCTCAATTTCCTTTGAAAGACGAAAATACTCTACGCATATGAAAGCCGCTACTTTCTTGCTTTCAAAAAAATATCTTAACAATATTTTCGTGGACATAAATTAGGCTGAGTTACGATGCGAGCTTGCCTAGAATAGATGAATACTACAAGAGTATGTTATGTAAATACTCTTGTAGTATTCATCTATTCTATTCTATTCATTATGGTTTTAAATAGTCACATTGTCATCAACCTTACAAATTATTTGGTAAGATAATACCAGCAGTCAGCTTAGCCACTAAAAGTTAGAACATTGAAAAATATACCTATCTGAATTTTATTCATCCAGGTCTCCGGAGAATTCCACTGTTTTCTGAATTTAAACTAACACAAACTAATTACTGGATAACGCAATTACGAGAGCTCCGGGTTTGAACAAATTAGACAGGTATTGTTTCTGCTAACACGATTTCTCATTCATAGTTAGCTTAAATGGTATTTTGACATGTCAAGCTTTATAAATCCTTTGTGACCAGCTGAAATCATATATTATGGAAATAATGGCTGCACTGAAGCCTTCCACTGGCCGCTACAGTGAACAACGGGCTAATTGTCACGATAACTATGCTTGTCAAAGCCAATGGCGATCATAGTCATGATTGTGAGCAGACAAGAGGACACCGACTGTTCACCCCTTTGATAAAATTATGACCGACCTACCTAAGTTATTTGTTGGTAGGTATCGATTTTCTAATCATTTTCATCAGAAAATGATTAGAAAATCCAGCAATCAGGATACACACGTAGTTAAATCCCGCAATCAGCATAATAAGTAACTTTGTGACAGCCAGGGACCCGTGGGAAGCTACGTGTCATTGTTATTGACCGCGGTTCTGAACAAATAATACAATAAAATTGTAATTACTTTGATTTATCATTGTCGTATGAATAGTCTTAATTTTGTTCGTAATAGTAATAGGTTTTGCTGCATGCATTATCTGTGTTCCTTGTTACATACCTACAGTGAGTAAAAAGGAAATGTTCCGCGTTCTGCAGATCTTTTAAGAATACTGAAAAAAAAGGACTTTTTATAATTATGGTTTTTTATTAATCTTTCAGTAGATTTTCGTTCAACGAAAACCAATTTCACACAGAGCTAATAGGAACTGCACAGTTTCCCGTTCCTGACAAATTAATTTACCTCGAAAAATGCACTAACTTTGTGCACAGACTTACGTAGATGAAAGCCGCATGGAATCGAGTTTCTCAAAAACATCACGAAAACAAAAAATGTTATTGGATCTTCCACAAAGTCATCTGCAAAATGGTTTGTCGTCAAATGTTCGGATTGCATGTTCATGTTTGGACTCAAAGCCCTCTGGCTTTGAGTCCAAACCGTGGTGACAGCAGACTGATGTTTTTTCAGTGCGAAGCCCGAAAATTCAAATAAAAACCACGTATGGGAGAAATAAGAGATCCTACACTCCAGCCTCGGATGGCGATACCGGAATCAATGGTTGGCGACATGCTAACGAGCTTCGTTGAACTGATTGATAATGATGAGAAAAGTCAGTTGATAAACACCTCAGGAAAAACATTGTTTTCATTAATTCCTTAGTCACGTGACTTCCGCGTTGTATAATTAAAATTGTCATAAGAATTACACCTTCCAAACCACTTTCAATTGAACGGATCAAGTGAACAAGCAGCGTGCACACTTCATTATTGACAGCCCGGCCCCGCACAGCCGCGGTGTATTCGTCAAAATCGGAACATATCCCGGAAATGTTTGCGGTGCATCGCTGTATACGCCATATTCTCTTCGTCAAAGCGCGGATGCCTAGCATTTGTACGATTAGTTGTTGGAATTCTATTTACTGCTTCATATTGGTTGGGCTTTGGTGTTTGCCTTGCTAACACCTTTGAAGGTGGGAAGTTTGTATAATAGATATCGGTGTTGTATGATGCATTTTATACATGCAAATAATATCTGCTGATTTGCTTGCGCGAATAAGTTAGCTGCCAATAGCTTTCAATTGGAGTGTTCTACGATATTCATTAAAAGTTTGTTATGATTGTTAGTATGTTCCGATATTAGGATCAAATAAATAATAATACTAATCCGCCTATAATGTTCCCACTGCTGGGACAGAGGCCTCCTCTCGGTGAGAGGGAATGAGCCGTAGTCCACAACGCGGACCCAGTGACGGTTGGTATATATCAATCATGTCTTCGAATTTTTGGTTCTAGGACATGCCGATTTCCTCAGGATGTTTTCCTTCACCGTTTTGAGACAGAGCAGTGGTGATGAAATAATTTACACAAGCTCCTTTCTGGGTTCGAACCTACGACTTACAACTCGTAAGTCGCAGCCGTTACCACTGGGCCAGCACTGCGCTAGATATAAGGTTGCTGCTGTTATTGTATTCAATAACAGTTTAGAACTGCAAAGTAACTTGTTTTCAATCTTTCTAAAGGTTCCTATATCAAAAACTGACCACGCAAAAGGGTCGTTGGGTTCTTAGGTGTTTTGACCTCCTAAACGAAATTATTTTACCTTGTTGTTTCACTTTGTGATAAGTAGATAAAAAAATAAAAAGTGTGTGTTAAGTATTACACTGGAAGGTCTCTAATTAAACAGAGAAGGGCTAACTTTTGAATTGACGAAACTGTAGCGCGCGTGAGTGTTGGCGATTTTAGACTAATTGGAAAAGGTTTTATAAGTGTTAAAATTTTATGTCCAGACGTAGTAAGTGAATCTAATAATACAGTTATATTCTTTCGCAGTAACATCTCCGGTTCAATCAATTCGTTGAACTATCTCTACAATCCCGTGAAGTTGCGACACCATCAGATCGTCACCAGTTTGCGTGTCATTCTGCCATTGTGTGCATGTCTGATCGCAACTAATGCCACCGCTGCCATCAACTCGGAAGCCGCTGCGACCTCCACGACTCAACCCTGACCTACAGCCTCGCATCATAACATCACAACCACAACACACTAAAGCTAAAACCCAACTCTATCTCTAAGGCATAAAGTTTAATCTCTCTTGATAGACAATTAGGAGTTACGACGTAAAGGCCGATGGACGTAGTACGTCCGTCTCGCTCTAACACACAGACTTGTTTTAGTGTTTGTGATAAATGAGATACGAAACGATCAGATAAGTTTGTTTCCTTGTGTTGTTAAATATTATAATGGTTCCATGAAATGTTACGGCTCGTCATTTGCGTAGCTGTGCAGGAGAAAGGGAGAGAAAATGTGTTAGATAAGGAAAATCGATCAGTTTTCTTGAAAGAAGCAATTTTCCGATGTAATTACAGTTAATCAGCGTACAGTTAGTTCCTTGATCAAAGATAAAAGGTCTTGTCGTAGTTGTAAGATGAATTGTTTTCCTATTAATTTTGGTCACTACCTCGGAATGTGGCTTAGCCTTGAAGGGATGTAAAGAAAATCCATTCCGATGGTCTCATTCACTGGTTTTGTTCACGAAGATGAAGAATATTGAGTCGAAAAATGAGGGAACCAGACTTACGTACTTACTAGAGTATTAACTTACTAATATTATATTCTACTAGGGTACCTTCTGTACAGAAACGAATAAAGCGCATTAAAAAAGTAGATAGAAATAAGAACACGGTATGATTACAATTTTATGGAAAAACAAATAAGTATAATTACTTTTGTCAAATCCAAATAGGATAGAGGTGGATTAGACAAGGTTCAATAAGTTATCATAGTTATATGAATGGAGTAAAAGATTGCAATCTTTTACTCCATTTATATAACTATGATAGACATTTAGATAGTGAAATAAAACCGTTTTTGCATAACAAAGAATAAAATAAAACATGCCAAAATAGCCTTTATTCACCATCAGTACAATAAAAACTCAAATGTATTTAAACCGGAATAATTCAATGTTCTTTTTACCATGAACGCTAAGTTGAGATGAGGAAAAAAAATAAAAAATAAATAATATGATCGTCTGAACCCAATGTTATTTCAAACATAATTGGAGATATGTATTCAGGGAAATATAATGATATTTACCATAATAATTTGCAGAGCGGTCCGTTTCACCCAGTTTAATGAGTTGGATTTAAAAAACCTAAAAACAAGATATTATTTCCCAATAAAGCATAAATACGAAACCATTCACAATAGGGACCTAATACTTTTAGTGGAATGTTCGTGAGATTTTCTGTATTAGAAAACTACGACAGTCCGAGAGTGCTGTTGACGGACTAATCATAATAATAGTATACCTACGCCCAGTAAAGACAACAATGACTTTCAACAACTATTAGGTAAATTCCTAACTGTAATTTGATATTGAAGGTTTCAGGTACAATACGTGTTTTCAGCTATAAACCGAAGTTAGAATCTGCTTCATGACGTAAATGGAAATTGACACTTTTAACTCAACTACGGACGTACTGAAAATAATGATTCCATGAAAAAAGTAACAACGTTGTCTCCAGAAAGACGTTACGATAGCGATCAGTCAAGGTGACCGTGGTTGGGGTAGGCTCCTGGCAATGTTCATTTCCTGCCACATTGTGCGCTGTTCAATTATATTGATAATATGAATACTACACTATTAATCTGTTGTACGATGTCTTAGGTTATCGGCAACGTGGATCTCCTGTGTATTCTGGCAATTTTGCACGTCTTTGGTTTAGAATTTTCGTTTTGCCACTGACTTCCGAAACTAAAGGTATTTTTCACTTTGCAATGTTTTTTTCGGAAGTCGGTTGTTGTGATTAGTTATTGTTATTTTTCACTTTTTAGTTGTGGTACATACCCTACTACCTGCTATGGAAATAACAATGACAGGAAGTTAGTATAACATCATCCACATAGACTAAGTTCGTAAAATACGTATTATTAAAGCTAACTCAAAAACTACCCAAGCTAAGTTACTTCAAAAATTAATTGGGATCACGGCGCAAATTTCCCCTTTGTTTTTTTTTTTAGCCTATTCTGGCCCACCGCTGGGCTAAGTTCTCCCCCATACTTCGCCATTCATCTTTGCCTGCTGCCCTTTCCGGGCAATCAGTCAAGAAAGAGTCTAGGTCGTCGCACCAGCGTTTCTCAGACCTGCCTCGGAAACGACGCCTGTCTGCAGTGACCCACTGCGTGATGAGCCTAGCCCATCTGTCCTGATGCACCCTGCACGTGAGGCCCGCACAGTCATTTCAGCCTCGCGGTCTTATCGCCAACATCGGCGATGCCTGTCTTCAAGCGTATTAATTACTGTATTACTGTGTTCCGAATTCGATCCGTTAGTTTTATATTCAAAAAAATGCTACGGTACTTCGTTTTTCGGCAAACTTCCTCTACCAAAAGAAAAAAAAAACAAAATCAGTCCGAAATCAAATTGAAGGATGGACTTAAAAAAACATAGAACCTCTTCCTTTTTAGAAGTCGGTTAAAAAGGGCTCACTCAGTCAGGTGTTGACATTCTAAAAAGTTTAATGCTAAGGTATAAACGTATCGTCCTCGACATCAGCAGTCCTAGTAAGTGCTATCGTCAACAGTTTGCTGGGAAGCGAATGTATGTCGGTAAGGTTAGACCTACTAACTCAATCAATTGTTTCTTACATAACTTTTAATATACCTCGCCAGTGTCTCTTCTTTTCCATCATAGGTTTCACTAAGGCAACTAAGATCACAACAAAAGGGTTTAGAAGGTAAACAGAAGCCAACTTACAGAGCAAAGTCAGGTGATGAAGAAACAATATATAGAAACCAACACAAAAGCCGGATGAAGATTAGTCTACTCATCTAAGCAGTACATAGATACTTTAGCAGCACAAAGCAAATGACACAAAACTTAACGAAACACATCCATTGCGTAGTCGCCACAACAGCTATATCAACAAGTGCTGGAAAACGAACAATGTATCACAAACTTTGCGTAAGAAACGTTACTTACTCTGAAAACGGTCACTGCCCTCACGTCGCGTGACTATTTGAGCACAGTACAACTTAATAAAATAGCTACAGAAGGTTCACTTAAAGCTACTCTCAGGTATGACCAATATTAATCACAAACAGAACTGATTCTTTTCTATTTACAAGTACTGCACACTTCCAGTACTTATAGATTTTTTTTGCCTAATCCAACATTTTCAGATAAGTCGTGGTGAACATATATTGTTATTTCTCAGATAAATACATAGATAACAACTTAATCTGTTCCTTTTCGCAAAGGCCTGAATGAAAATGCAGTAACTTGATCATTTTAATTCTGATTAATTTGTCGATACAATTAAATAATTTAATCTCCTGCTTAGACCAGCGTCATTAAATAGAATCAAGCTTAAAAGTTATAAGATTATTAATTAAGGCTGTTACAATATCCCTCGCAGAAGTCATGTAACACCTTTCCTACACAACCATTTAAATTCAGACGCAAACTATACGTGGCTTGCCTTCTTTCTGTCTAGTGTAGTTAAATACCAGAAATCGGACTACCTGTACGACAAGTTGAGTTGGATAGCGACTAGACGAGAATGTGGGAGAAGGCTATGCTCGCAGCAACTCTCGTCTCAATCTCATAGTACAGCCGCTTTTAGAGGTAGCTTCCGTTATGCGGCTTCCAAAGTCTGGAATGACCTGCCTCCACCTATTCGAGCAATTAAAACGATCGACACATTTAGAAGACGCCTACGGCAGTATCTCGTGGATGCGCAACGGAAGCTAGACATTACCAATCAATTTTATTATGATAAATTTATTTATTATGTGGTGTTAGTGTGACTACTCAAGCCCGAAAGACATGATAGTATACACCAACGGATCGAAGAAGAACTCTGGTACCGGAGTCGGAGTCTTCTGACATGACCTCAACATAAATATATACAGACTACTGCCTATCAGGCGGAGTGTGTGGGCATCATACAAGCGGTCCACGCCCTAGAAGCCAGGAGGTTTACGGACACCCACATACGAATACTCTCCGACAGCGCCTCAGTACTCCAATCCTTGCGGAAAAATACATTACCTCGAAGATAACACTAGAATGTCACAATGCACTAGAACAAATAACAGTATCTAGCCGCAACACGGTGACACTGCAATGGATAAAAGGACACAGCGGATCGCTAGGTAACGACGCAGCTAACGAACTTGCTAGACGAGGATCCAGCACGGCAGTCCGTGCACCCGAGCCTATCGTACCCATCCCCTTCAACCAAATACGCAGGTGGCTACAGAACTTCACCCACACACAAGCGGAGTACTGGTGGACCTCGATACCGGGCTGCAGGCAGTCAAAGGAAGCTATGCCATCCTTTTTTTCAAATCCAATCAAATCATTTACTTGCATAACACAGGTTCAGAGGATGTTACAAAGGTACCTTGGATAGCAGGTTGACCAAGCGTTTATTACGCCTGGACAGGAACGGCCTACGCCTGATGACGGGGACCATCTCGGGACACTGCTCGCTAAACAAACACTTCCACACAATAGGCATAACGGACAGTCCTCTGTGCAGGGCGTGCATGGAGGCTGAGGAGACCGCTGCGCACGGGCTCTTTGAATGCACGGGCGTCACCCAGATTAACCCTCGGGTCACCCAGATCCTACACAGATGTTCTGAACAGACCAGGAGACTTAATTAACTTCTGGAGGGAGGTGGGCTGGTTATTCTATAACCATTAAACGGCCGCCATGGCCCACGCACAATGGTCCACCTGACGGACTAAGTGCGGAAACCAAACCCTTTAACATAGAACATAGTTATATATTATTTATTGACGACAGTCCTTTGTTTATTTTGCAACCATACCTTTATTTTTAAACATTATTATATCAAATCGATTCTATTATCATTTGCTACGCATATCTATTTATTTATTTATTTACACAGACTATAAAACTGATTTACATCCGTAAGACGTACTCGTAACATAAGGTTCACTTGAAAACCAGCGTCAAGCACTAGTTGTCTGCCATTTTTGCTGAACTGGGCCCATTTGGAGCAGCCGTGAGGCACGTAATACTATTTTAAGCTTTCTCTGTTTTTATTTCTGTTCTTGTGTGAATATTGTATGCCTTAACCTGGGTCAAATTTTATTTTCTTTCTTTTCTTTCTTAATTATATATAAATGTTGTTCGTGAGTAATTAATAAGATTATTACTCTTCTATATCTTTAATAATGTATCATTAGTTCCGTAAAACAGTAAAACATTTAGAGCAGGAGTATATTATAGTAACTACTAATGCTTATTTTCATTGGATAACGCATGCCATAGGGCCCGCATGCACGGAACCGTTTTCATTAATAGATAGGGCCCGTATTTGGGGAACCATTTTTATTAGTCGTTAGGAAACGATTGCGGTATACGGAGAACCTGCACACCACGTTTAGCAGTTGCTTTGAAGGCCTATTTTGATTGGTCATTTTCATTGGGTGTGAGTCTCTTCACGCATTTTACCAACCGATGAATTTCACTGGTCCGAATAAATTGATAAATATATATAGATAGGAAGTGAATTTCACGCCCGCTATGAGGCTTCCCCGCAAACAGTGTACCGACCGCGATAAATCGACTTAAGACTTGAATTAGTCAGTACCCCGCCTGCGGGGAGACCCCGCATGCTATATATCGACACGAGTTATCGACTAATGAAAATGAGGCATAAGTATGCCTTATCATGTTCATAGTTTTCGTTTCATTACTTCAGGATACCGTATCGTGTTTTTCTGACAAATAATAACAAAAAATATCTACCATATCGTGCCTACACATGCAGTGGGAAACTGACTTTCTGATAATTTCTGTTATGTGTCACAATTGAGGAGCGAAACATATGAATTCGTCATTTGCTAATTTCGTAACTGAATGTAACCAAGTTTAGGTAGTGCACACACGGTGAATTGAAATGGTTTATTTGTAGACGCAGTTCCGTTTGCATACCTTCGGTAAAAACTCAGGATTGTATTACCAAATCCTGAGTTCTTCAGTCAAGTAAATTATTTGTAGTCAATTTGCTTACCAATTAATTTTCCTGACTTTCCCTATACACAAGATTCTCCTTCACTCGTATTGTCACAAACTTTATGATAGTTCATGCCGTGGTAAAAACTATAGAATTTCTTGCACACAGTTTTTAACGAACATGAAAACAAACCAGTTATCTTACAACAGACAAGTGATCCCGAGAATATTTTCAGGAACATTTGAAAATCTTCATATGATTTGAGGAATCACCAGGACCATGTCGAAGTATTGATCTTCGGGTGTTTCTGCAGACATAAATCCCTACTATATGCTTAAACACGAAATCTAGTGCCGGCAAGTAAACTAAACAGCCCATTGTCGTTATTTATCAGACAATATAATCACCGGTCTTTAATAAAACTTGCTTCAAATTCTTTACTTTTAACACAGATGCATTTAAACAATCCCGCCAAAATATAAACCATTACCTACTTAACAAGTCGCTGATTGGCTAATCACCACATAACGTCACAGTCCACCAATAGCAAGTCACGGTTACAAACACAAATCTGTTTGTAATTTTTTCTTATGAAGTCAGCTAATTGCGTTAAACACATATACTTGTTGGGACTGCAGTTAAGATGGCGGCCTAATATACTGGTTCAATAAATGTGACACAGCGATGGAGCATTAAGTTGTTGATTTTATTGCTTAATAGGTAGTTGTGTAGAGGATAGCGACGTGCATCTTCATAATAAATATGATAGATAATGTTGTTAGGTATTTCCTGTACCGAGTGTAGCAGGTACAAGAGTTATGTAAGATGTATCTGTATATAAATAGTGTTTTGCTCTTGGTTTCAAAAGTAGGTTTCTTAATAGAATAGGTTAATGATTTTGAACATATTGTAATTTAAATGTAATTACGTTCGTCTATACCTACTCGTCAATTTGAAAAGGCCTATGTCCATACAAGCTAACTATTTATTTATAATGTTATATTAAAAGTACCTAGGTATATGTTTTACCCATTAATTAACAAGATGATGATGACCCATGATTCTTTAAACAGTAATTCTCGAATGTACACAGACAGAACAGTAATTGACGAGCCTCTAAAATATTTTATACTTAAAAAGATGACGGAAATCTATATTTAGATAGCCTGCTAAGAAATGTGGGTATAGTTAACAGGAAAATTTTAATTGCTAATTAATGATGTACCTCAACTATAATAACTATCGACAAAGTGTCAGATGTCCTTCGGTACGTCGTCAAATATTAATATTAGATGTTTCCCTGTCTATTGGTCTGGTGGAATGAACCGCGGCATTTGGATCCGAAGTCTTAGGTTCGATCCCGCAGTTAGAAGTCGACAAAAATGTGTGTGTTATGTTAGAAGTCGGTTCCCTACCACTCACCGTTGGGCTATCGACGCTCAAGTAACATTTAAGTGTGTGTGTTGTGCTAGAAATCGGTTCCTTATCACTCACCGTTGGGCTATCGACGCTAAAGTAATATTTAAGTAGGAACACTATTTTTAGTAGATATTAAGTAAGAAATTGATCAGTGACCGTCACGACCGCGTTACGAAAGAGCCGGCTGACTGCTAAGCCTATTACCGGTCGCGTGACATTGAAACTCAATCGATAATAATACGGATTCGGGTATCGCCAGCTGTCTATTACAGTTTTGGGAACATTCTCCAAAATAAAGTTTTACTTGGGCATCATAATTGTGTTAACTTCATATCAATGGTTAACTTAACTCAGAAAAAAAATCAGAAAGAAAAAAAAATACATGTATTTCACATAAACCTACATGGGCATTTATGAAACGTCACAAGCTAGGTGCACGGTTCCAATTGGTCGTTTCCTATGGAGAAGAGCAAGAAACTCCACTCCATAAGCAAACCACAAGAAGTAACCTGGTTTCACGGGCTGAAAATAGCACTAAAAGTATATTTAAATATGACTTTCATGTATCCGTGACGATTAATCTTTAGATATCTATCACAACTGTTAACTCAAGCACGCTAGTTTCAGTCGAGCCCAAAATACGACCACTTTTTGGTGGAAACCGAAAGAAACTGCGGTCGAAGCCAGTTTTTTGGCCGAAACTGGCCGAAATCGAAACTGAAACGTCGGTCGGTCTCTGATTATTAATACCACGGAGTATAGAAAGAACATTAATACATTATCATATATTTAGATCTCTCAAGGGCAGGTAAAAAGGTTGCGAAGGCAGGTCTCTGCAAGGTCTAGTAACATTAATTTCGCATGGCGAAGAATCTCCGGGGACAGAAGAAAACTTAATCAAGGCAAAAACTTCTTAGTCCCGAAATATAAAGACGGCATACAGAGCGTCGCGTGAGGTACCTCTCCAGGGAACAGGGCGCATGTACCGAGGTAATACGTCGAGCACAATCTGCTAATATGTCGCCTGAAGCTGAAGGCTTTTAACAGATTTTTTGTTAAGTATTCAATTCTACCTCATTGCTTGTAGGAAATTAAATTTATTCCCCGAACGAGTGGCCAGAAGTGTTAAGTAGGTCCACATTCGCACAATCGCAGGCCGATTCCCGGCCACCATAGGCGCGGGTTTGCGGACGGTGAGCAATGGGTAGCTAGCCGTCCGATAAGGACCAGGCCTGGGTCGACGGCGCGTTGTGTTCCACGCGCGCCTCAAAGAGGTGTCAGCACGACTGAAGGGGTCTGCTAGGACCGATGCCTGCCGGGGTCGCGGGAAAGTCCGAAAGGGATACCGTGGCCTCTGTCAACGTACAGGCAACACTGAAGGAACACGGGTGGGTTTTAGTCAGTAAGAGTCTGACACGCCCTTCCGCTCCGCCCAGAGCGGGAGAAGTTATTTGATCATTTACCACCCTAAAAAAAAAGACTACTACTGAGAAGTTCTTGATGGAAAACCCGAGAGTTACGTCCTTGACCAAATTAAGTAATAAACAGAAACTAGAGAAGAAACTACTTGTTTAGAATATGTTTAGATACAATCACCGGATGCAGATATCATCAAACTATAGTTTAAGATAATCAAACACTTGTAAGCGAAACCGATTTGAGTGACATTACTACGAGTACCTTCTGATAAACTATCTTGGAAATCGAGATAAAATGATGACAAGTCACTTTACTGACTTTATTAGATATGGAAGAATTACACGGTTTCATTTACTTGGCTATCAACGTACAGTACTTAATCGATGGGTTTTAAGGTGATATCTAATGTTCTATGTAAATCATTATTTATTAACACAATTAGAAAGGCGATGACACTGAGATGAAGGCTAATAGCGATGGATGGAAGACCAAGACGTGCCGCGCCAACAACAAACAAATTGATATGAGGCCGAGAGGATGATGATCTTCACAGAAGTTCACCGGGAACCGAGCAGCGGCGGTCCACACGTAAGTACCATCACTGAATACCAAATGCTTATCAGTTATGAGATAAGTAGTAAGAAGATGCGTGGCCGTCAGTGATCCATTATCACGACAACTACCGCCCATTATCGGCTCGTCGACTAATCCTGATAAAGACTGAAGCCGATTAGACGTGCAGCGGGTTCCCTACTTGAAATCGAATTACGTGAGATCGAATAATACTTGCTCGAGAACGTTAACTCGATAATTCTTGAAATCGATAAATTATGAGCGCGACAGTTCACTACCTCCATGCATCACAATTATTTTTAAACATCATTTCTCGAACGACCTGAATCGATTTACTGAATAGTTTTAGGAGTTATATTCGTGCACATCGCAGCATGTGTTATTTGTCCATACGTCTCTAATAGCTATCATCTCTGAAACCACTTCCTTCCTAGTTATACCATCATTCACGCCGTCCACCTATCGTTTCTTCGGTCTGCCTGTTTTCTTACATTCATACTTAACATACTTAACACTGTTCTTGTCTCACGTCATGTTCCTCATTCCATCTGTCATAGGCGCTTCTTTCAAACTGACTCTGTAATGTGGTCCGTGGGGGGTTAGAGCCTCGGAACAGAACTATCTGGATAGACTGTGACTGTACATATCTTAATAAAAGCATTTCAGAACGCGGATTAAGGCCCTTTCCTCACTTTTGCGGTGCAGGATGCCCATGCTCTGTATACTCGGTAGCGAAAGCTTACCGAGCGCCTGTATGTCAATGAACGTTTCCTGATTGGCTCGGTATATGCAGGAGCGAGGCGGGATCGTTTCGGTACCGCGTGACGTCACGCGTTAAATAGTTGTAATATTATTATAAATGCGAAAGTGACTTTGTTTGTTTGTTATACTTTCACGCTAAAATGGCTGAACAGATTAAGACGAAATTTGACACACGGGTTGACAATGACCTGGATACATACATAGACACACACAAAGGATAGAGGGAGGAGGGGGAGATTCAGGGTAGGATACTTTTTAAACCGGTAGTAGGTATGTTCCCGTGGGACAATTCCCGACATGCACGCGGGCGAAGCCGCTGGTAGTAAATTATAGAATTAATTTGAATTTGGAATTCAAAATGAAAGCAGTGCGGTACCGTTTCGGTACATAGCATACTAGACCGCACTGCTGCTTAGCGACCAATGAGGAAACAAAAGCAGTGCGGTATCGTTTATCAAGCATACTGTACTGAAACGATACCGCACCGACTAATGAGGAAATGGCCTTAGTGTCCAAAGGCTTCCTCTAAGCTAAAGTCTGCCTGGTCTAGTTTCGTGTTTGGTGAGAAATTGTATCAAGTTGAGGTTAAAATCATACTACAAAACACTTGCTTTTAGCTTTGGGTAATATAATATTTTCTGCCGCTGATATATTAAGAAAGATGATCATGAAATATTTTAAATTGCTGCAAGGAATGCTATTCTTAGTGCCATTGTGAACATTTGTTGAATCATTATCAGGTTGTAAAATCTAAAATCGGAGAATGAATCGGTTAATTATTGATCATAACCTTTTAATTGTTGAACAAAAACAGCTGTTCTAGTGAACGAATCGTAAAAGAATGGACCTTGCCCGCCCCCCCCCCCCCCTCCCTGCGGTATCGTCTCCCTCGTCGCCTTACAGTTACATGTAAGACTGGTTATAATCTGTTTGTTTGTTTACATTTGTATGTAAACAGGGCTCTTTAGTTGAAGGACTATAAATTTTATTTAATATCACTGTTTAAGTAATATTCATTGCTACAAAACTATTTCTTCATAGCACTAATGAGTACGCCATCAATAGATTCCTAAAGACTAGCATGTCTTCATCTCCAGTAAAAGGGTTTTCATTACTTTCCGTCGTCTGTTGTGAAACTTTGTACCGAGAAACTCATGCGCCGCCGTATTCATAGAAACCTTTTGAACGATGTAGTGACATTCACGACACTACAAACTAATGAACGGCCAACACAATAGACTATTACTATTACTAATACCACAATAACAACTGCAAGTAACATCCGACCGGCCAACATGCGGTCACGTCCATTCCTTACAAAAATCGGCTCAAATACGATTTTAAATGACACACTAACCTCACAGTATGGTGTTAACAGTGTAAAGACAACAGTTATGTAAAACATAATAACGTTAAATTTCCGTAAGCGTGAGAATCGTCTCAGTGTTGGATAGCAACTACCCACATAGCTAACTAGCAAACACTTAACACTGTGTTTACAAAGGCTCGCCGTATCGCAGTCTGACATTTATCTCACTCACGAAAATTCTTGCCACTGGAAACCAACCACACGACAATCTTCTTAACTTCGCTACTAGAATATTTATGTCATCTTCAAAAAACAATTCCGTGATAGTATCAGTAACAGTTTCAGTTAAGTGGCGCCCGTATAACTGCACGCCGCTCCATGGTTCTGTCACAACCGATGTTTGACATTTACGAAATTGTGACGAAAAACTACGGATTTCACGGCAAACGATAGCACGCTCGGCCATCGGAGGCAGAGGCTCTAACGCGATAACAATATCCGAGCTGATACACTAAGACCGACAAATTTGCTTTAGGATGATGCGGCCTTGGTGAGTTGGTGCCTTTTCAGTGACTCACGTGTATGTAAACTTAAGAAAAAATCCAATTTTCCCCAATAATTGTGAAGTAACAGTGCGGTCACGATGAGGAATACCTAGTCTACCTATAAACAATAAAGACTAATCAGAGAACTGAACACCATTTGTTTAGTCTAGCTTAATTAGATGTTGAGTTGTCGAAGTGCCGCGGGGCTATGCGCGGAGTTATGTGGGGTTTGACACTTACAGGTGTTGTGTGGTTACGGGAGCGAGCGGAGCGGGGCTGCGCGGTGCGCGGAGCGACGTGCGCTTGAGACAAGCGTGGACGCGCGACTGGACGAGCACGAGGTGCGAGGCTCGCGGGGTGATAACCGCTGATAAGCGTCGCGTCATCGCTTACGCAGCGTGCCGTTAAAGTGACGCTCCGCGGCGCACCGGCGGAATCATTATATTCGGTAATGACAGGTGAGAATATATCGTCGACGAGGAATATTATTTATTAGGTGCCTTTGCCTTCGCGCGCTTTATTTTAATTTTTATCTCTTATAATATTTTTTCTACATTTTGATTAGCTTTCCGTGATGGCCGGATAGCAAAAAGAACTTCCTCACAATGGGCCATCACACAGGAAAACAGCCTTCCGAATCAGACCATTGACTAGCCGCCTAACGAGAGCCGGATGAGATATTGGTCGGATTTCTGGGCCATCGTACCAGTGGCCGCTAGAAGAATTGGCACTATTATGGCCGAGTCCACATTGCACATGACGCCAAGTCAATGTGCTAAGTCGAAATATACGATTTGTTTCTCTTTTTCGGTTTTCACAATTGTCGATGTTACCATTCCGCATGACGAGAATTATGACGAATGGTATAACATCGACAATCATTGCGCAGCGTGCTAATCGTTCTCAGGCTAAAGCGAGCCGTCCACCGCGATCGTAGCTAAAAATTAGTTTAGCTCGCGGTGGACGGCTCGCTTTATTGGCGACAATAATACAGTTAGTAATTGTAGATTAATCCCAGTACAACGCGAAGTGGTCCATCTCGAGAACTTGGACAGACACACTTAGGTGGATAGTCCTGGCTACTTGGTGACGCCTTAAGTACTTAACAACAAGAAAATATGTCTCATAGACTTACCCGGACGGTGAACCATCCCGTCACCACACACAGGATAGATGAATATGTCTCATAGACTTACCCGGACGGTGAACCATCCCGTCACCACACACAGGAGAGATGAATATGTCTCATAGACTTACCCGGACGGTGAACCATCCCGTCACCACACACAGGAGAGATGAATATGTCTCATAGACTTACCCGGACGGTGAACCATCCCGTCACCACACACAGGATAGATGAATATGTCTCATAGACTTACCCGGACGGTGAACCATCCCGTCACCACACACAGGATAGATGAATATGTCTCATAGACTTACCCGGACGGTGAACCATCCCGTCACCACACACAGGAGAGATGAATATGTCTCATAGACTTACCCGGACGGTGAACCATCCCGTCACCACACACAGGATAGATGAATATGTCTCATAGACTTACCCGGACGGTTTACCATCCCGTCACCACACACAGGATAGATGAATATGTCTCATAGACTTACCCGGACGGTGAACCATCCCGTCACCACACACAGGAGAGATGAATATGTCTCATAGACTTACCCGGACGGTGAGCCATCCCGTCACCACACACAGGAGAGATGAATATGTCTCATAGACTTACCCGGACGGTGAACCATCCCGTCACCACACACAGGATAGATGAATATGTCTCATAGACTTACCCGGACGGTGAACCATCCCGTCACCACACACAGGAGAGATGAATATGTCTCATAGACTTACCCGGACGGTGAACCATCCCGTCACCACACACAGGATAGATGAATATGTCTCATAGACTTACCCGGACGGTGAACCATCCCGTCACCACACACAGGAGAGATGAATATGTCTCATAGACTTACCCGGACGGTGAACCATCCCGTCACCACACACAGGATAGATGAATAACAGCTTCAGCTGGAGACAGGTTTCACTCGGTTGATGTATCCTAATTCTTTTTTAAATAATTTATTTGTGTTTATATTCACGTGACACTCAATGGAAGTTCTTGCCGATAAACATACAGGGTGTAAAAAGACACATCACAAAGCCGTAAACTACGCATACTGTACGTATAGCTAAGTAGCTTTGCGCAAAAATTATTGCTGGGAACCGTAATTTTTTTTTTTTTCATAAAAAAAAACAAGTTTTTATTGCGCGCAATGTAACGCGAACCCACGCTTGAATGAACGGATTCAGTGTTAGTTAAGCTCCGCTCCTACGCTACGTAGCTAGGTACTTGTTGTTCATTGCGTTTTTGTAACTTCAAATGCGTAATCTGCTAAGATAAATCTAAAATTCAGGTAATGTTTGTTTGGAAAAAAGTTTCTTATTATTGCATAGAATTCATTTTCGTGAAAAAGTAAAAAAAAAAAATGCGACTTTGACCTTCAATATCTCCAGAACCAGTGGATTCCCAGGTATGGTCTAGTGGAAAAAAATGATGCAAATAATGGGTAGAATATGTGGCTTTCGGCTTCGGAAAGTGTCTTTTTACACCCGATATATGGGAAAAACCAAAATTCTGCTCTTTGGCATAAACGTGTAGGCAACGTTAGCACATACTTCTTCGGATATATTCAGTGTCTGAAGCACCGCCCTACCATAATCATTTGCAGAGCAGTTGATGTGTAGCAGTTGCTGTCGCTTTACCCTTTGAATGACATGTCACTTTTCGTCTAATATCACTTTGAGGTAAGCCCCATCCAAGTACATCCATTCGTCAAGCCGCGGTACAACTCGGTGGCCAACTCGGTTGCCTGACAATTAGCATACATACGATGAAACTGGAAAAAAATGTCTCGTGACTGTCGTATGTCGCTGGCACAATAACCGACAAAGTGCCGGAGACTTTGATTACCTTTAGACAGTGCTCGGTAAACACGCTCGCTTATATACAATGTGAAATTTAATTCGTTTGCATCCTCTTAAGGGGTCATTGTACTCATCATTATGAACAACTTTCACTAGGTATGGGGCCAAACCTGAAATCGTGAAAAAAAAAACAGCTGTTCCCTACATTATAACGAGCTATGCGAACATAAATGTATGGAAGAGCTGTTTTTTTTTTTCACGATTTCAGGTTTGGCCCCATACCTTGTGAAAGTTGTTCATAATGATGAGTACAATGAGAGGATGCAAACGAATTAAATTTCACATTGTATATTAACTATAGCTTTTACCCGCGGCTTCAACCGCATGGGCGGCGGACATTATCCCACGGTAACGCACTACCGAGATAAAAATCATATGTACTAATCCGTCACGGTCTGCCCTGCGTGCCCATATCATCGAAATCCGTTAAGCCCTTAAGGTGTGAAAAGGAGACAACAGAATAACCTTCACATTTATAATAGTACCTGGGCGACCGAGCTCTGCACGCGTAGCGTGAACGCCATAGAAACGGATTTTGTCGACGGGAGAATAGACAAAATGACATATAAACAATCACAATCTGTAATTTTTCTGTAATCATGATACGCGTGCTAGATCGAGTTTTTACACCCTTAAACTGCAAGTTTCATCGAAATCGTTAGATCCGTTTCCGAGAACTGGATCACAAATATATATATATACAATCAAATATTGCTCATTTAATACTATACGATTAGTATGGATATTATATTACATAATGATAAATTTTTCTTGTCATGATCTCCGCGAGTGCTGGGTGAGAGAGGACGAGAAACGAGTAGAATGCCGAGTGATAGAAGAGGCCTCTGTCCACCAGTAAGTAGACTGCAGGGTATAGGCTGATGGTGATATTGTATGCAGCACTGTGCAGTAGGTAACAATAGCATTTTTTTTTTAATAAATCTTTGAAACTATACACATGTGATGGGTAGTTTCCAAGAAAGATGACCATTGACAATTCGTCGAAAAAAAAAATAGTCATTATGATACTACTTCGGCCTATAAGGCATCACTTCATCATCATAATTTTAGCCGAAAGGCGTCCACTGCTGGACATAGGCTTCGCCCAAGCACCGCAACTTCGACCGGTCCCGTATGTAAGGCATCACTTTAGTGAGCTTATATTTTGATTACCTTAATACCATATATGAAACTGAGAGAAACTCATATGTGAAACTGATACCTACTGTCATTAAATAGTTAGAAATAAAATTAACGAACCATATCCCTTGATGGCGCGCTTCTCCCGATCTGCTCTGAATTTCGGTATCTCGGTTCACTCGTGCAAAGCGATGGCGAAGTAGATCGGACTAATTAACACTGGATGGATGAAATGGCGGCAAATCCAGCATAAACTTAAGGGGAAGATTTATAAAAGAATGGTTATACCTGCTGCCTCGTATGGATCAGAGTGTTGGGCCACAAAAGGGATGAATGAAAAGCAATTGCATGCAGCTGCGATGAGAGTGCTAAGAGGGATGTGTGGTGTTAAGCGAATAGATAGAATAAGAAATGAGACCATAAGTCGAGGAAGTCTGAAAGTGGCACTGGTAACCGAAAATTTGTGTGGGAATCGGTTGTCATGTAATGGGCATGTGATGCGTAGGAATAAGGAAAACGTCGTGAGGAAAGTTTTGAGTAGGAATGTAGGTATAAGAGTAGGGGAAAACTAAATACGAAGCAGGACTGTGTGAGAGATGATAAGGCTGGAAGGGGGCGACTACAGAGATGACAACTAATAGAGAAGTGTGGAGGAAAAGGACACGTGCACCGACCGTTAGTAAATTGGGATAAGGGCAGGAGAATGACGATATAAATAAAATAACGGTCAACTTCGTCGTGTCCACATACTGGCGGTGGCTTCATATCATAAAGCACATTTTTTAAACACATAAAAGTGCTTTCAAAACCATTACAGAAAAGCGCATTCGTTTGCCACAAAACCTTTGCTTTGTTGTAAAAGCGAGCGGAGCTTAGTAATTGCTGCCAGGAAAATGGCACACTCAAACTTGGTGTTTAATGTTTGTGGTTCATTATGTGGCGATAGTTGCTTGAGATAATTATTATTGCAGGTAAATTTAATTTAAGAGGAATGCACAATTCATAAATATTTTTTTATAAAATCCACCTTATTGCGTTTTTTCATCCGGAATTTCTCAGTAGCAGCCCGACGTCTAGATTTGTGCCCGATTGATGAAAATAGGCCCGCCCTCAATTACACGGGACTTAATCATGACTGGCGAAATCTGGCTGTACTACTAGATATACCACTGCCCAACCCTTCGGGGAAAACAGGTGTTATTTTATGTAAAAATCGCCTATGAAAGATATAAGAGCAACATAATGATACATTACGCGTTGCTCTTTGGAAAGATTTGAAAGCATGAACTCATCAGAACGAGGCTCTTGGGGCAAAGGAATGGACTTTACTCTCATAATCCCCAGTCGGCGGCTAAAACTTTGATGTTTATACCTCTAAAGCTCGGAAATCTCTCTGTTGGTACATCTTATAACAGTAAGATCTGGGAAAAATATCTCCTTTGATATTTATAATACGCCTATTATAACGTAAGAAAATTAATTATTATGCATACCGAATATTTTAAGCATAGTTCTATTTTGGTAGAATAAACATAGGCACCTATTTTTCCTAAGAGAATATTGTCTTATTTGGCTATTTAAGCAGTTCGAATCAAATGCACTGCAAGTCTAACACACACTTTTATATAAGTGCACAAATGGGTAGCATCGTACCTTAAAAGGCTACCCATGCATGCACCTAACATTGTTACTTCTTGAGGCAAAGTTTTTGCCCAACCAAGTTTGAAAAACTGTCGTGCCATCGGCATGAAGTAGACGAATGATTTCAGTAAAGCCTCATTAGGAACTGCAAAACTACGTCATCTCTGGCCAACTCTCAATGTGTATTTAACCACAGATAGTCATTTGTCACTGTCACTCACTGTCTTCTACATGTTTTACCCACACAGTGCACTTTGGCCATTTAATACACTGTGCCATTAAGGCAAAATCGAGACCTACCTGACTTATAGCTAACTTTTAGACGTATATTACAACAAAATGACGTGTTGAGACGTATCTGAGAGATCTTTAGAGAATTCTATGCTAATACGTTTTCTGAAAACTTTACATCATTAAATAAAATATTTGTCAACATTTTAAGGTTTCCTTTTCAGTAAGTTAATCTCAATTTTGTTCACGAGAAACGATACTTGGAAAGTGTAAAATGGCTGAGTGCCATGTTAAAAACGTTTCATGCAAAATTAAAAACTCGTATTTTTTTTTAATAATTACTTAAAGTCGACTATTAATAACAAGAACCGACATAAAATCAAAGAATAAACACTTCAATCACAGATTTTAACGATCTATAATAATCGCCTGAAATTTACCGCGTCGTCGCTCCGAGTACCCGCGCTAGGTGGCGCTGGCGAGCACTCATTCGAAAATAGAACGAAAGACTCGATAGTGTTTCACGCACATGTAATTTTAGCTACGTTTCGCGCGCATCGGTACGGCGCGCGCGCCGCTTGCCTCTCTATATCTAGTAAACAAAATAAGGTAAAAAAATATTAAATACGTTTTTTGTTCTTTTATTAAGCTTTTTCGTAACATTGAATTTAAGTTTTCACCGGTTTAAGTTTTCAGGCGATTTTTTCATGATTTTGTGTGTTTTGAGTGAATCACAATAATACTTCCCTAATGTTAGCAAGGAAATGCATATCTGCGAATTATTTTTTATGATATTTTAATTACTTAATTGTTTTTCTCGCGGAATTGGATGTTATTAATAGAAACTGTGATTATTATTAATTATACATTCAGGTAAGTACCTACCTACTTACAAGGCTGTAATTTGAAACGACACACTATAACATTAGCATTGTAGTTTCCTACGATAGATTTCACATGATATTATGATTAGTTTAATAGTATTATTTTAATATCAATGGCGCTGGACCTATTTGCAATTTGATGAAAATTAAAGGTAGATGAGATTTTTACAATAATTTTCATAAAACTTAGAAACTATTAAATGTTTGATTCGTTAAACCATAGCATTGTGCCTCGGAATCTCTAATGTGTATGTATTATTTTGATCTATTTGCATTGGCAACCAGTACCACGGCTGGTGGCCATCGTAAACCAATCTGCCCCATTTATTGAGCTGCAGTAGGTAGGTACCTACTAGTGACCGCACGTACTTGACGAGCGTTCATCATCAAACTATTTCAGTTACCACTCATTAAATAATAACTTTTAATCGCGATGTGGCTCGTACATTTAGCTACCGTACTATTAGAAACATGTGCGACATGACATACTAGGTACTCAACAATACAATGCATATATTATTATTTTAGAGAAAAGATCCCATGTAATATCTATTAAAGCTGTAAGCCAAAGGCGAATGACATCTTTTTCGTTTTTATTACATGAACAAAAAGCTTTTTCTGTCCATGAAAGTGTATGTAAGGATCGTGGCATGTGGCGTTCTGTAGTTTTTGCCTACCTCGTGGGAAAAAAGCGTGAGTTAATGTAAGTTTGTATGAATGCACATAAAGCTCTTTCTAAACTGCTCATGCTAAGTCCGCGTGGATATTCAAATTCAAATTCAATCCATATCCACCATCATTCTCCTGCCCTTATCCCAATTTACTAACGGTCGGCGCAACGTGTCATTTTCCTCCATACTTCTCTATTAGTTGTCATCTCTGTAGTCGCCCCCTTCCAGCCATATCCTCTTCCAAACAGTCCATCCATCGTTTCTTTGGTCTTCCCCTACTCTTATAGCCATCCACATTCATACAAAAATTCTCCTCACGACATTTTCCTCATCACAAAAATGTTCACTCATCGGTGCCATTTCCAGATTGCCTCTTACAAACCTGCTCAGTTCTTATTCTATCCATTCACGTAAAACCACACACATACACATACACATAATTGTACACTCAGGGAAATTAATTTGGTTGTGAGTACCATGGTAGGTACTGTTTATTATGTTACTAGCTTTTGCCATCGGCGTCGCCCGCGCGAATGTCAGAAATTATCCGAAGGGAACGTACTACCGAGATAAAAGTACCCTATGACCTAACACAGGTAATGGTCTACCCCACCTACCCTACCTACCCCACCTACCCTACCTACCCTACCTACCCTACCTACCCCACCTACCCTACCTACCCTACCTACCCTACCTACCCTACCTACCCTACCTACCCTACCTACCCTACCTACCCTACCTACCCTACCTACCCTACCTACCCTACCTACCCTACCTACCCTACCTACCCTACCTACCCTACCTACCCTACCTACCCTACCTACCCTACCTACCCTACCTACCCTACCTACCCTACCTACCCTACCTACCCTACCTACCCTACCTACCCTACCTACCCTACCTACCCTACCTACCCTACCTACCCTACCTACCCTACCTACCCTACCTACCCTACCTACCCTACCTACCCTACCTACCCTACCTACCCTACCTACCCTACCTACCCTACCTACCTTACTAAAAAGTATCCTATGTCCTTCTCCTGGTTCTAAGCTACCTCCCCACCAATTTTCAGCCAAATCGGTTCAGCCGTTCTTGAGTTATAAGTGGTGTAACTAACACGACTTCACGACTTTCTTTTATATATATATAGATATAAGATATACTAGCTTTTGCCCACGACCTCGTACCCCCCTATTGCCCGCCCGCGCTATTATTTCGCTTTCGCTTAGCGTTCTTTACTCTACCAACATACATACAAACAAACAAACAAATTGTACCTCTTTGTAATACTAAGTATATAAGTATAGATATATATATATTAGTCAAAACAAAATAAGGGCCACTAAGTATTTAAGGTGTCCCGTGAAAATAATTAAATTAATTATTTGTTTAGTTTAAGTAAACATAACACTGTTACGGAACCCTCATTTAAAATAGCGAGCTCAGTTTTGCCGTGTAAGCTAATGACACCTCAAATCATTGCGTTGGGACCACCGAAACGGTCAACTACATACATGTATGCAGGCTTCCCGAAATCGCTCGCCGCATCATCTTCACACCTGCGCCGATCGCCATAAAAAAAAATACTTTGCACTCGTCGGTGAACAGCACCATGCCCCATTGATTTCTTTAGTCCAAGTATTGACGGGACAATTGACACGTTGAGCGCTGGACAAAGGAATTCGATCACCTGGTCGTTTTGAAGTTTGCTGGTCGTCGTGCAATCGATTCTGGTTAGTTTGGCCAGTGACACGAGTACCCGTTGTCAACCGTAGCCGATTTTGTAACTTACGAGCCGACACTGTGCGTTCTCGGCGGACACTAAGCCGAATGTACCGATCCTCATGAACAGTTGTAATACGAAGTTTACCCGGACCTGAGCTTCTTGTAACACTGCTGGTCTCTTCCAAGTATTTTAAATAGATCTTCGAGAAAAACCCAGTTGCTAATCCACAGACCGCTGCGAATTACCTTCTTGGGTCATTGTAACGGCTCTGGTTGCAGTCATTGTGTTTATAATGTCTTCGTATTTGATTTTGACAAGATAACTAAACAATTTTATAATAATTTTCAGGATACCAAGCCGATAAACGAAACAAAACCTAAAGAAAAAGAAAATAAAAAAATTCAATTATTCTTTTTTTACCATTTTACCACTCGAAAATAGTATAATATGCAATTAGTGAATAAAGGACGGATTTAAAGCGAGGGCCATAGATGAATCACCAGCGTAGCGAGTGATTCAAGTGTTAGAATCCGGAGCAACGCGTATAATTCATGGCCCTCGATATAAATCCGTTTTATTCAAGAGTTGCATACTATACTTTATACCATGACTACGAGAAAAATAAAGATTTAAGCGAAAATAGACATTTAATGAAGAAAAAAGGAAGGTTGAATTAATTAAAATGCACATTAAAATTGGAACAATTACTAAAATTAAAAGTAATTTTCATATTATTGCTATTAGGATGGTCAACTTGTGAAACGATATTTATTTCCTGTGTATCGAGTATGGTTTCGCAAGGAGGTTGTATAGCATTGAGATGGAGGTCGCATATATTGGTGTGTTCTAAATTCAAACACCAAAATAGTGATTAAAAGTGCTTTTTATTCGCTGAAAACATTGAATATAAATAAGCTTTTTAGAGGCGGAATGGTATAAAGGGCATTTTATTAATCGAAAACAGTGAATAAAACTCTCTTTTACTCACAATTGAATAAAAACATTTTGAATTTGGAACAAGCACGAACTATTCAAACTATGTACAAAAAATTTATGAAACGTACTGAAAGTAACTACTCGCTGGCTAGATGGAGCAATAGCTCCATCTAGCTCCATCTCCAATTATTGTGTATAGCTTATAAGGAATACCTCATAAGCTATACACAATAATTTAAAAAAAAATATCCCGCCGACTTTAGTTATATTCTTTTCAATCTGTTGTCGTGGTTGTTTTAATATCATTGGAAAATCTAGTAATATAATAATAAAATGAGTTCTTCCAGTGACGAAAATGAGACACTGAATACCACTGACTTCGGAATCATTTCGTTCTGAAGCAACAATTATGGTAGAAAATTTGTTACCGCCAAAAATGTGATACATATAAATAACATAACATCACGCCTTGTTTCCCCGAAGGGTTGGGCAGAGGTGTACCTTTAGTTCACCCACATTTCGCCAGTTATGTTTTTAAGTCCGATATAATAGGGGCCTCGCCTCTATAGGCGAGGCCCCTATTATATCGGACTTAAAAACATAACTAGCAGCCCGATGTCTGCATTTGTGCCCGGTTGACTATCAACCGGGCACAAATGCAGACATCGGGCTGCTACTAAGAAATTATTAATAGAAAATCCAATAACACTTTACCCGACCTGGGAATCGAATCTTTTTTATTTTCTTTCTCAGCAAAAGCGCTTGTGACCACTAGACCAGTCGTAACGAGGCAGCCATTATTTCTATTAAAAAAAACCCGATTGTTAGCAATATATTGTGCCGAGTTATTCTTCAATAAATTTCTCGCTGCATACAATCATTGTAATGTGATTAGATGATTCTGCATCTTCACTTACTTGGTGTCGATGGGAATAGAATCATTAGGGTACAGTCAACCTTACGTACATTTTAACAATTAGACTTTTTAGACAGCGTTTTTATTTCATAGCAATAGGGGGTTTTCATAGTTTAAGAATTGGACGTGCTGTTGACCGTACCTAGATGTGTATTTCAGTTTACTCGCTCGTGGAAGCCACACTTCCAGTAGCATGATAATATATCTGATTGTTAGTAATGTTAGTTGTTAGGTAGTCTCTCTAACCTCAAAGAGGGTGGATGTTTTAATTACTCTGGTGGCCACTATGGTGGTGGTGGTTATCTTATTATCATAAGATATGGCTGCTGTTTGTGCAGAATAAACAATTGTTCTTTTCTTTCTTTCTTTTTCTTTCTGCTTCGTTTCCAAAACTTTTGTAAGTTAGAGAAGATTAAGTATAGCTATAAATTATGTACGATTATCGACGATAGTTTGTGTGTTGATCTTCTTAAATAATATTTTTATTACAAATCCCAAATTTACTTAAAGTATTATGCTAATATATTATGTACATTTTAAAATGTGTGCAATTTGCTAGCGTTTACTGTCATTAAAATTATTAAAAGAAAGTGTCAATAAAGAACTGATTGGAACGAATCCAAAATAATAATAATGTGTTCCGGAATGTAGTCGTTAGCACTACGAAATTAATTTCGGCAGATTTTTCCTATGAGAACAGTTAGGACTTCATTGTGATGCACACGGACGGTACCTATTGATAACGAGTTATAGGTGAAGAAAACCACTACCGGTCTACTGCTTTATGAATTAGTGCAACCCTTCATTATTGTCCCTATCTATTGTAATTGTATGTATGTTTATGCAAGTTCCGCATCGTGCTGACATTTTGTCAGTATTCAGCGGCTAATATTAGATGCTCGCTATTGATCGTGTATTTTATTTTGTCTTTCTTCACCAAGTACGAACTATGAATTCTACAATTACTTAGTTAGCATTCAGTTGTTCCTGTGGGTACGGCTCAGGAACAAGTTCTATGATATTATCTATCAAGTAGTGCTAATGGAGCGTTTCTAATTGAAGTGCATGAGTTTCTTCATCATATGTGTCGGACGATAATTATAATCAGGACAGTACACTGACACACGATGCAAAGAACGTTCGCATTCTAATCTTAGTCAAAATCTGTCAAAATAACCTCCAGTTAATTGACTCATGCGTGACTTTGCGGAAATGATTATAAAATACAATAGACGACGTATATTTAGCAACCTAATCCGCTTAACTGTTCTTAAAGAGACATAAAGAGCCCTGTAAGAAATCGATAAGTGTTTCACCTCTCAACGAGGCATCCTCAGGATCACTATTGACTTGTTATGAAACTGGACACGACGTGTTGCCACGTCAAGCGCCGAACGCAGTGTGAGGCACATCGCCCGACAACCCTACTTATATAGGACTACTGCACGGTCCACCAAAGCTAGGATCATTATCAGCGCGATCAGAGGCTGCGAACAATCGCAGCAAATGTATACTTGGAATACTCGTATTTAATTCGTTCAACAGTGTAACGTTTCCTATGTAAAAGAACCTCTCTTTTACCTACTTTTTTGACATTGAGATGAAATTGCTGTGTGAGACTGTGTTTTTTTTTTCGGTACGGGTATTGGCCTTCATATCACTAGGCCTATGGATGTAACTCCGTAAAATCCCAGTAAATAAATCTTTACGTTCCCAATTCCAGGGTCCAAAATGCCTCATATCTACGAGGAAACCGACCCTGGCTACGCGGCCACCTGCAGCAACATCACGCTGTGCTCCAACTCCAAGGGTTTCTTCAAGGGCATGGGCGAGGAGCTGGTGGCCATGGCCGAGGGTGACGGCTGGCTGGACAAGTTCGAGGTAGTCGAGGACGGGAAGAAGGTGGCTGCTGTACTGGAGAATGAGCCGGTAAGGAGAATAGAATAGGTTTCATTCAGTATAGGACATCAGTCCAATATAGGAAATAATGAGAGAGAGCAGGGTTGAGGAGCCCTTGGTTTTTGTGCGTAGTTTGCGATTAGTCCTAAAATAGTACTTAGCTTTTAACACTTTCGACTCCACCCATTTTCATAGAACTCATATGCCATGCCGCCATACATATTGGAAGTGAACCCTCCGGGAGAGTTGCCGGCATTACGTTTGCGCTAAAGTTAACCATCGCGAACGGTCAACGGCATTAGGTTTAAAATCGTGTTATAAAACACAGTAAAACAAAGTAAAATTGTGGTTTCAGGGGGAAAACAGCCAACCTCAAAAAAAAAAAAAGATAATTTCCCACCCTCAAAAAACAAAAAAAGGGCGGTCTTGCTATACGTAGTTTCCAACCTTTAATTTTTTTTGTGAATATTTCCAATCGTGAACCAAAAATTAAAAATAAATATAGGTAAATGCTTGGATTTTAAAGCCAACGCATATACCTACTTATAAATCTTGTTAAAATATACATCACATTTTTTTTCACGGTTTATAAAGCTGCATTCGCTAAGAAAAACCTACATTCAAAATGAGCCCACCGCGAAGGCTCCTGGCATGCCATATGCGACTAGGTGTAGCCCGAGCCGAGCAGGAGAGCTCCCGGCACTGAACGTGTTAAGTGCGTTTGCGCGTTCATGACCATTTTTTTTCTACATATTCTTTTCTATAAAAATTTCTGTTCCGAGCATTCGTTGACCCAACATTAATTAAGTAAATAAATGTTATTTGTAATGTACACCTTAACTTATACATATGACAGCCAGCTACAGTGCCCTGTTTTTTTTTTTTGTTTGGGATGTTATCTTATAACTTGACCCGCTCTGGCCGGAGCGGGAGGGGTGTCAGCCTCTTACTGACTAAAACCCACGGTATCCCATTCGGACTTTCCCGCGAAGCTACAGTCACCTTACATTTGAAAACTTTAATTGCTACTGTGCCTATTATAATACCAGCACTGCTCGTCAAATTCCAACAATGTTCTTCTTGCATAAGCTTCGAGTACCACACAATAAAAAACAACCCGGATAATCCATTTGTAGCGCAACCTGGCGCAACTGTCGACCCAAACTGACTCACCGTCCATAGTCGATGCAACTCACGTCCGAAATAATGGTTTCCAATGCTCAAGCAACTGAATAGAAATATAATATTAATGTCCTGAGCTACACTCGCGAAAGATTTTTATTTAGTTTTGATTTCAGTTGGAAAAAGTTCACAAATGTTTGCTATTGTATTGTTTTCTCTGACGGCGACTGGGGAACTTTGAGTGTTCCATTTTCTATTCATGTTGTTGGAGTTGTCTTAGATATTACTTCTACATTATGTGACATTCGTTTTGCAATTTCTCCTGTGGCAATCAACAACAGTTCGATTATGGTTCTTGCAGGATTTAGAGAAACTGCACAAATAAATATTAGGCGTGCTAAACACTTGTTCGGGTCGGCGTGACAGGCGCGATTCGGCTCAGCCGGGTTAGAGATGTGCTAGGAATTAATTATCTGTTAACAAATACCTAGTAACTGCAGCTTAATAGATAACCTAGGAACAGAATTCACAGTTCTCTATTACCATTTCACCGTTTACCATCCCTGACGTTTATTCGTTCATCGTTCATTTATCAGTTATTTTGTCGATGACTGGAATTCCTCGGTATTTACTTGGGAAGGTCGCTCAGTAGGGATAGTGACGATAAATGAATGCGACAAAGAATTAGCAATTTAAGCCTCTTTGACATAAGAACTTTATTCCGATGGCACGCGTGTTGGCATTGTCGATAATACATAGTAGGTAATGACAAATGTGTTCGAAAGTATTCTAGGAAGCGGTTGGGACTAAGAAGGAAGAAAGCCAGATGTTTGATTTGTTTGTTTACTACCGACCGACTGGCCGACCGACGCGACGGCAGTAGTACATTAAAAGTTAGTTAACTAATTACTTATCTGTCTGAAATATTTATTACGAAGTTTGTATGATTTTTTCTATCTAATCAGTTACCTTATGAAGGAAATTTCCCTGTTAAAAGTAACAGGTAATTTCAGAGCCTAGGAACAAGTTACCTGTTAACAGAATTATCCTGTTAAATCCCATCTCTAAGCCGGATGGCAAAATATACAATCGATATTGCCGCCCAGCCTGTACCGGAACATGCCGACCGGAACAAATGTGTGGCATCCCTTAGACATGGTGAAACAATATCAAGGTGTAAGTGAGGTGTGTTACAAGGTCAAATTACAAAACACCTAAAACAAAACAAAATTTCTATGTTTTAATCTTAGATTTAATCGTTCAGAAAAATTGCTATTCCTAATAGCTATTGACATCTTAGGTCATTGACAAATAATACATCAGACACCATGGACAACAAAGCCGAGCCATTAGACGTCTTTAGAAAACCAAAACAAAGGACACCAGACGTTGACTAATTTAATATCAGCCCTTAGCGTTGACAGTAATGGTCGGATTAAAAGAATCATTGTAGGAGACACAATACTTCATCTACGCTATTCACACAGGCATTACGCAAGTCTGGAGCTTTGAAGAACTGCTCTTGACCTCATTGTCGCTTCGATGCTGACTTTTAACCACCCGTTAACGACTGTTGAAACTGAACATCCTAACTGACTGAAACAAATATTTGATTTTAAGCCTTAACCGGTAAAGCCCTGATAAACAACTAATTAACGTGCTAATTGACGTGCTTGAGGGTCACCCAGGGCTTTACCGGGGACATATTCCCAAGGACATATTTCATTTAATGTGTTAGAATATTGTATCGTGTGACGTTGGATCGAAAGCAGTTGGCATTACCGTAACCCCTTGTGTTCACCACATATATAAATACACAGATTTACAATAATAAACTCGCAAGAGAAAAGCGCAACGACAGCCGTTTACAATAATAATTATATTATGAACTAGCGTGGTCATAAAGATGATCAGTGTGGCAAAGTCTGAAACAAAAATTAAAGAAAGAGTTAGTTCTTTTGAACCAAGTCGTAGATTTTAAAGTTAAGACAAACTATATTTAAAAACAATCCTTGCTCACAGTCTGACATTGTTCCAAATACCTTTGTAGGTGATGGAAGCTCTCAACGAGGTGCTATCAAGGATACAGCCTCTCCACCGAGGCAAGGACGTACAGGTGTCCCGGGATCGACGACTGGCTGCTCAGAAGGCTCTGGAAGATGGAGACCTGGACAAGGCCCTGGCACTCGCCAGTCAAGCTGTGCTGAGAGCCCCTATGACTGGTAAAACAAAGTCAACGCATTAAAAAATACGACCATTTATGCGATATATTTTGATACTCACAAATGAATCAAAACCTATAGGGTACTTCCCGTTGACCTAGGATCATGTTTGGCAAGAAGCAAGGTTTCACAGCACAAGTAAAGGAAAAAGTTGGAAAATCGTTAATTTGTAGTTTTAATAAAATATTATTTTGCGAATATAAACTTACATTTGCAGTTGGAGAATTGACCGTGACGTATATCGATGTATGGGAGATGTTTTTCAACTACAGTGTTAAGTTTGTTTTTGGAAAAAAACATCCCAACTACGGGAACCTTCCGACATACACTTGGCGGGTTTTTTTCTATGTATGTGTCCTCCATGTCCTACCGTCACATGGGCATATAAATCATATTTAATTACAAATTTAAAAGATATTATAATGCAGTTATCAAAAAGACGTCCACTGCTGTACATAGACCGGGACTCAAGGGTCCAGCGCAACCACTAGTCTTGTACTTTTCACACCTCTATTTCATCATTTGTCTCCTGGCATAAATATCGCAAGAAACGAGAATCACCTTCCAGATATGAGTTAAACTGAACCAGAATCCATGTAGTACTAAAAGCTAAAAACACTTTCAAGTATCGTTTTAAAATAATGGACAAAGAACAATGTACGTCATCATAGCGATATTCCAAAACTGTTCCAAGCCGATATTGTATTCCAATGCTCTGCTCTGAATGTACCTATCAAAACAGAGCATTTCATTAAAGTACATTCAAAAGAATGTTCCACTGGAATAAAATTTTCTGTCCAAGCTGGCAGTTAGTGTTGGCATTTTTATTATTTTATATTTGGGTTTAAAGATTCTTTATTTATTCTAAAAGAACATACATTGTTCACTTAGCGAATAAATATATAACTATGTAAGGTAAGTGGAGTCCAGTAGCATATAGTTTTGTTTTTTATGAATGCACCTACGGTGTCGTATGTTAAAGGAGGATGTGTTCCTGATATCTTATCTGCCGGTAGATTATTGTAAAGTTGTATGCCTTCGTATTTTATATAATTTGTCCTGCCATATTGCGGCCGCGGGAGGTTTCTTGGCTGTATTTGGATGTTTTTATGTTAAAGAATAATTGTGTGGCTTTGTTACGAATTTTTCTAATGAGAATGCAGGAATTGAAAGTGTAATGTTGATTAGTGCTCATTAGCTTCGTGCGTTTGTATAGTTCGGATGTAGGTGTGTGATAATTGTAGTTAAATAGAAATTTAATTATTTTATTTTGTGCTATTTGTAGATCTTTAATCGTAGATTTGGTGGCGCACCCCGAGATTTCGATTAGGTAATTTAGGTGTTTTTTGGAATGTTATTAATGTACCCGCGCATTGATCCCATCAGCGATGTCATTTTTAATTTTATGTAATCAATATGCGCTTGCCAAGTGAGTTTGTTGTCTAACCTAAGTCCGAGGTATTTTTCACAATTACTTTTGATGGTTTTAGTGTTATTTATGTGTATTTATTTATTTCTAGTAGGAATTGAAATATTTCGATGTAATGGAACTCAAACAAGCGTCAAACAAACATGCTAAGTTCTATACCTGAAACTTGGTGCTTACGCGCATGGCAGTCTGTAAACTTGGTGCTTACGCGTATGTCACTCTGTAAACTTGAGCTACTAAAACTAGTTTTGGGCACTAAGTACCTTCCTTACATTATTCTGACGGCAGCGGCAAACCGAATAGACAGAGATGATGTGTGGAAGATTTCGCCTGCAGAATGAAAAGGATGGAAGAAAAGATTTGAGTTTGAGATTGATCAATACTCGCAACGCCAAGCGACATAAACCTCGGGATTTTTATTTAAGTACAAGAAAGAGAAACAAAAACCGGCCAAGTGCATGTGAGACCACGTACAATGAAGGGTTCCGTAGTTGGGAAAAATGTATCCCAAGGACAAACTTAACATTGTAGTTGAAAAACATGTTCTCCGATACATTCCAACTGCAAATGTAAGTTTGTACGCACAATATTGGGAGATTTACCTTGTTATTTTAACACCATAGACTTACAGGTTTTCCTGTAATCTGTATAGAAGTAATCTCGTTTTTTTTTTTTAATTTTAGCCGTAGTTGTTCCGGAGATAAATTTTCATTTATTTTATTAAATATCTTTAAAAGTATTTATATTTAAATTATAAAAAAATATAAATATTAAATCCTCAAAACGAACCCTTTCATTTGATACATCACACAGTACAGTTTGCAAAACTTTTCTTCTTGAATTTTCATTTTGCTCCCGAAAAGCATCCCCATATTTAAAATTTGTTTATTTACGTTTCTTTCTATTCGTTTATTTCCGTATTTGGGTCACAGAAATTTATATGTGTACCAAATTTTTACTTAATCGGTCCATAGTATTCGGAGCAAATTCGCTGTGACAGACGGACAGACAGACACACGAGTGATCCTTTATAAAGGTTCCATTTTTTGCTTTAGAGTTACGGAACCCTAAAACGTAAATTTGATTGATTCCCTTGCTCTGCCACCCGGTGAGAAACATACACGTTTCCGTTATAAATCAAAATGTTTACCTTTCCCTTAATATAGAAGGGCTGACGAACTTTCAAGGGAGTTCAAAGTTTTTAGGAAAAACAACGTTGGTGCACTACCAACGTTGTTTTTCCTAAAAACTTTACATAATTGTTTATTGTTCTTTTGTTGATTTTGAATATGATCATCTAGTTCCTAGAGAAATCAATGATTCTCAACTAAAAAGTTCGCGAATGGAATTTACCCTCTTATTCATAAACGCTGCTTAAAGTTAAAAGGCGTTTAAACGTCAAAAACTATGGTTAAACAGGCGCTAATCATTTATGAATAAGGGGCTTAATGATTAACAAATGACTGAAAACGCTGTCGATAATATAATTCATATTTCAAAAGTCAAACTCCACAAGAGATAGGTTGTTTCCAGCTGTACATAAAAACTGTCTAGCTTTTTGCATTTTAATTGTGAAGCTGAAAAATGTGCAAAGACTAATGAAGCAAGTTTTTTTTAATAAGATGTCTTGGTGAGGCGACGGCGTGGAAACCAAAGCCCCTGCCGTAACAAGTTGCGGCCCTATTCTTGATACAGACTACTTTGAAAATATTTTTGTAATCTGGTTTACATTTTTTTTTTCTTTTACGTCCCATTGAAGTAATTTCGCCACTATGCTACCATTATAATACCACTATCATAAACACTCTGCTACCTTATCTTGTGAACTGGCGCCCCCAAATGATATTATACTATAACTAGGCAGAGGCCGCAGAGGTAACAGAGACAGTAACGTTCCACCGTGTCTCTCCCACCGTTACTGCCTCTGTTACCTCTGCGACAGCCACAGTTACTGTTTTCCCTGCATTTTCATATAAGTTGGTATGGTGCTACCCCAAAAAATATATTCACTGAGCACATTCTTAACTTTACTTAACTATTCTTAACTATCGAGAAACAAAACCAATTGCAGCTTTTCCTGAATTTCGAACCAGCAGCATAAGCTACGGTTTCCCAAAAGAGCGATGGCCGCCACACAACGGCTGCAGTGACGGCCGTCATCACTATGCTGACACTATGTGGCGCCCACCGCTCTTCTAGGAACCCGTAGCTTTTGCCAATCACAGACTTCATAACATAAAAATAGAAAAAGTCTCCAGAATAATATTACGTTCTATCTGCTCGGGAGTTTAGTAATTAGGACACGAAGAGGCTCCGCCACAAAGGCATTCTGAGCGGCGCGCAGCGTGTTAAACAGATCAGCTGAATAATAGGACAATGATATTTGTAACCTGATTCTATCCCACTTAGTTTACTTTTAAACCCAAGCATATTGCTGGCCGGTTCTTGATTAGTTCATTGTTGAAGAAGATGAGATAATAATAAATGTGAAGTTTAACCCTAGATGACCTGCGCCTCTGAGGCGCTCGCTACCAAATATATCACCGTATCTTTTCAGTTAATTTTGAAGGACTGCTGTGTCGATGCGATGCGGAGGTAGGTACCATAGTTATGCTGTTATAAAAATCCCATGCGCTCGTGAGGCGTACGGTTATCTTTTGTGTAACTTTTAGTGTTGCGTTGTTATATTGATTACAGACATAATTTTGCTGTTTAAATTACATTTTTAGGGTTTCGTATAGAATAGAATCTAGAATAATTTATTTGTCAAACATAGGTGATTATATACAATGATCTTAAATATTAGGTAGTGCGCTATGTTTTGCCAATATTGACATATAAATGATTAATATTATTAAAAGCTAAATCATTAGTATTAAATTACAATGACAACTTTATTACAACGCATTTATTAAGTATTTGAGTACATAATTGTTAAATTAACTCATGCATGCAAATTCAATTTTATTACGAATCAACGTCAATTTCATTTCATGTCAAAATTTATTGTCAATAATTCAAGTCAAAAGATTATTATTAGTATATAGTAAAGAATTCATGTCAGGATTATAATTATAGAAATTTGTCATTGAGAAATTCGTCTACAGTATAGTAACATTTTTCAAGCAGTAACCCGTTAAGTGTTTTCTTAAACTTCTGCAATGACATACATTTTATTTCATCAGGTATCTTATAATCGTACCCGAAGACTTCCAAACAAAACCTTATTACCTACTAAGCCCCCGCTGTCCGTCCGTCCGTTCATCGGTCAGTAATAGTTAGATAGTTGAAAAAAAAAACAAATACAAGATACGTGTTTTTTCGGCGTTTTTTGCTCGATCTTAAAGGCTCATGCAGACCAGCGCGACGCGACGGCGCGACGCGACTCGAACAATACAATTTCTAAGAAAACTTCACGGTATAACAATAGCCGGTGTCGCGTCGCGCTGTCGCGTCGCGCTTGTCTGCACGAAGCTTTATACGGACCGGAACCCTGCGAGTCCGATTCGCACTTGGCCTGTTTTTTGGACTTATTTAATTTAGTCTTTAAGGATCTATCTCCTATACAGGGTGGCAGGGACATCGACGCGAAAACTGTTACCATGGATTCTGAAGCGAAAGAATCCATGGTAAAAAAGGCCGCGATTTTCGAGTAGGTTTCGTACAAGTCGCAAGTCGCAGCCCAAGCAGGCACTTTACTTTGTGTAAATTATTTCATCACCTCTGCTCTCAAAACAGTGTAGGAAAACATCATGACGAAACTGGTTTGTCCCAGAACCAATAACTCGAAGACATGTGACATTCACCAACCCACACTGGGTCCGCGCGGCGTGGATTATAGCCGACTACCTCTTACAGAGAGCCTGTGTCTTAGCAGTGCTAACATTATAGAATGATTATGCTTATGCTATGCTACTAATATTTTCCAGGTGGAGATGACGCCATATCTGAAGGTGGAATCTCCCTCGCCCTAGCCTTGTGGCTTCGTTCAGAGATCCTGCTGCGATGCGAGAAACCTAAGGCTGCTCTAGAAGACCTGAAACTGGCGCTGAAAGAACGACTACCAGCTAAGATGAGGGCCCAATATTATTGGAGGATGGGGCATTGCTATCGAGGTTAGTGTTATTAAAGTTATTAAATTCTTGATTTTGTAATCTGCCGTTATCAACAACTCGCAAAAAACTATCCAATGGACATTATAACAGTATTTTGACATCAAAATACATTTAAATAACCTCAAGTTCAAATGACAACAGCGGGGAAACAATGTTGCATTTGTACCGTGAAGTGTGCTCACAATTTTTAAAGTGTCAATTAAACATGAACCTCCAATGTGCCAACACGTGCAAACTACAGAAGCATCATTTGTAGATATTTTTACTCGGAATAATATTGTTTCAAAATGACATATGATTCAGTCACTAGTCACTTTAGCGACATCTACTACGAACTTACTGATATAAGTATCATTGTGATACTTACTTACATACTTTTAAGTTGAAATTTCAAAATCGGATCAGCACTTTTAATTTACATAGTAAAATGTTTTATTAAAAATAGTTAGAATTATTCTGAGAAAGGGTCATACACGCATTTATTCCATTTTAACATTTAAATACTTCTACTTGGTTTACTAATTTATCTACAACAAAAACGAAATAATATTATCATGAATAAAAGCTTGTACAGACAAGCGCGACGCGACAGCGCTGCGCGACACCGGCTATTGTTATACCGTGAAGTTTTCTTAGAAATTGTATTGTTCGAGTCGCATCGCGCCGTCGCGTCGCGCTGGTCTGCACGAGCCTTAAAACGGATTTATATCGAGGGCAATGAATCACTCGCGTCGTTCAGGATTCTAACACTTGAATCACTCGCTACGCTACTGACAAAACTGGCCATGTGCGTGGTCCGACACGCACATGGCCAGTTTCCAATGAAGGGTTTCGTAGTTGGGATGAATGAATTCCAAGAACAAACTTATCATTGTAGTTGAAAAACATGTTGTCTCATACATTCCAACTGCAAATGTAAGTTTGTACGCACAATATTGAGAGATTTACTATGTTATTTTGAGACCATAAGACCAAAATAAGCTTTTTAGAGGGGAAATGGTATAAATGTCATTTATACCATTTAAAATATGGTATAAATGTCATTTATACCATTTAAAATATGGTATAAATGTCATTTATACCATTCCTCCTCTAAAAAGCTTATTTTATTCACTGTTTTCAGTGAATAAAAAGGACTTTTAATCACTGTTTTGGTGTTTGAATTTAGAACACATCTATATATGCGACCTCCATCTCAATGCTATACAACCTCCTTGCGAAAACATACTCGATACACAGGAAATAAATATCGCTTCACAAGTTGATTATTATTAGCAATAATAAGAAAATTACTTTAAATTTTAGTAATTGTTCCAATTTTAATGTGCATTTTTATTTTTTTCATTTTAATGTTACTTTGGTTTTTATTTATGTTTAGTTTGTTTTTAGTTTAATGTGTGATTTCCTGTGCGAGTCTCAATAAATACTTTTTCTTTCTTTCTTTCTTTCATTTTAATTAATTCAACCTTCCTCTTTTCTTCATTAAATGTCTATTTTCGCTTAAATCTTTATTTTTCTCGTAGTCATGGTATAAAGTATAGTATGCAACTCTTGAATAAAACGGATTTATTTCGAGGGCCATGAATTACTCGCGTCGCTCAGGATTCTAACACTTTCATGAATCACTCCCTGCGGTCGTGATTCAGTCGTTAGAATCCTTCACTTGCTCGTGATTCATCTATGGCCCTCGCTTTAAATCCGTCTTTTATTCACTAATTGCATAATATACTATTATGCAATAGGGAGTGATTCATGACGATTGAATCACGAGCGTAGCGAGTGATTCAAGTTTTAGAATCCTGAGCGACGCGAGTAATTCATGGCCCTCGAAATAAATCCGTTTTATTCAAGAGTTGCATACTATACTTTATACCATGACTACGAGAAAAAGAAAGATTTAAGCGAAAATAGACATTTATTGAAGAAAAAAGGAAGGTTGAATTAAGCTTCGTGCAGACTGGTGCGACGCGACAGCGCGACGCGATTCTAACAAAACAATTTCAAAGAAAACTTCACGGTATAACAATGACCGGTGTCGTCGCGCTGTCGCGTCGCGCTACTCTGCAAGGGGCTTTAATTAAAATGCACACATTTAGAGGGGGAATGGTATAATAGTATATTATACCATTCCCCCTCTAAAAAGCTTATTTTATTCACTGAAAACAGTGAATAAAAAGCTCTTTTAATCACTGTTTTGGTGTTTGAATTTAGAACACATCTATATATGCGACCTCCATCTCAATGCTATACAACCTCCTTGCGAAAACATACTCGATACACAGGAAATAAATATCGCTTCACAAGTTGATTATTATTAGCAATAATAAGAAAATTACTTTAAATTTTAGTAATTGTTCCAATTTTAATGTGCATTTTTATTTTTTTCATTTTAATGTTACTTTGGTTTTTATTTATGTTTAGTTTGTTTTTAGTTTAATGTGTGATTTCCTGTGCGAGTCTCAATAAATACTTTTTCTTTCTTTCTTTCTTTCTTTCATTTTAATTAATTCAACCTTCCTCTTTTCTTCATTAAATGTCTATTTTCGCTTAAATCTTTATTTTTCTCGTAGTCATGGTATAAAGTATAGTATGCAACTCTTGAATAAAACGGATTTATTTCGAGGGCCATGAATTACTCGCGTCGCTCAGGATTCTAACACTTTCATGAATCACTCCCTGCGGTCGTGATTCAGTCGTTAGAATCCTTCACTTGCTCGTGATTCATCTATGGCCCTCGCTTTAAATCCGTCTTTTATTCACTAATTGCATAATATACTATTATGCAATAGGGAGTGATTCATGACGATTGAATCACGAGCGTAGCGAGTGATTCAAGTTTTAGAATCCTGAGCGACGCGAGTAATTCATGGCCCTCGAAATAAATCCGTTTTATTCAAGAGTTGCATACTATACTTTATACCATGACTACGAGAAAAAGAAAGATTTAAGCGAAAATAGACATTTATTGAAGAAAAAAGGAAGGTTGAATTAAGCTTCGTGCCGACTGGTGCGACGCGACAGCGCGACGCGATTCTAACAAAACAATTTCAAAGAAAACTTCACGGTATAACAATGACCGGTGTCGTCGCGCTGTCGCGTCGCGCTACTCTGCAAGGGGCTTTAATTAAAATGCACATTAAAATTGGAACAATTACTAAAATCAAAAGTAATTTTCTTATTATTACTAATAACAATCAACTTGTGAAACGATATTTATTTCCTGTGTATAGAGTATGTTTTCGCAAGGAGGTTGTATAGCATTGAGATGGAGGTCGCATATATAGATGTGTTCTAAATTCAAACACCAAAACAGTGATTAAAAGAGCTTTTTATTCACTGTTTTCAGTGAATAAAATAAGCTTTTTAGAGGGGGAATGGTATAATATACTATTATACCATTCCCCCTCTAAAAAGCTTATTTTATTCACTGTTTTCAGTGAATAAAAAGCACTTTAATCACAGTGATTAAAAGAGCTTTTTATTCACTGTTTTCAGTGAATAAAATAAGCTTTTTAGAGGGGGAATGGTATAATATACTATTATACCATTCCCCCTCTAAAAAGCTTATTTTATTCACTGTTTTCAGTGAATAAAAAGCACTTTAATCACTATTTTGGTATTTGAATTTAGAACACATCTATATATGCGACCTCCATCTCGATGCTATACAACCTCCTTGCGAAAACATAATCGATACACAGGAAATAAATATCGCTTCACAAGTTGATTATTATTACTAATAATCACAATTATATGCGGATGAATTTTTCGATGCTATATTTTAGTTTGTAAATAGTTTTAGTTAAGTTAGTATATAATTTTGCTACTTTTATTAATTAATTAGTTATAAATAGATTGTAAATATAAATTTGTTCCATCACTTGCAAATAAACGAACAGGTAGGTAAAGATTAATATACTCATTGACAATCACCATGACAACGGACTTGTTTAACTTGACAACGTATATAATAGGAGTAAATCTTAATGAATTTGAAATAAATATGTAGATCCAATTAAAACTTAAACTTTGAAAAGTCATTTACTCGAATTGACATTAACTGCACTTATTAGTTTTTAGCAGACGAAATGTAAATTTAAAAAAATATGTATATGTGTATAAGCCGCTAGAACTTTTATCATAATTGAGTGTTTGCCCGTCGAATCACCGCACGCTTTTACGTTTTATAACATTTTTACCCTATCTAAGTAAAAATAAAAGCCTCAAGATGTTGGAGTTAAGGCTCGTGCAGACCAGAGCGACGCGACGACGCGACGCGACTCGAACAATACAATTTCTAAGAAAACTTCACGGTGTAACAGTAACCGGTGTCGCGTCGCGCTGTCGCGTCGCGCTAGTCTGCACGAAGCTTTAGCAGTTGCTATAGGTAAATGCACAACGGATAAAAAAGATAACAATAAAACAGTGGGGGGTGTTTGTTTTAAGTTCAGTAGGTATTTAATGTGTTTTTTTTTTTTTTTCGTTTAATAATTAGTTTTGCTAATTTTTTTAATCATAATATTATCACTATAAAATGACAGGACGATAAAATAATTTCAGTCCATTGGAAAAATCCTTTTAAGTACTTAATAAGAATATTGTTGATATATCATCGTTGAATACATTATTGTAATGATCTACTTCTCCAAATATATCCATTTTGATAGTAATCATTCAAAAAATCATCAATATTTACAAACTCGACAACGCAGATAGACTTGAACAGAACAAAAATTGACGTGACAATCTATGCTCAAGCGCGGTTACGACCACACCTGGGTTCGATTCGTGAACTGAGTAGGTAACGATCTAAAATAGAGCCAAACTCAGCTGAACTATGATCAATAAATCTATGCTTGAGGAACGTTCTAAAATTAAAACTCGACTCAAAACTAGTTTTAAACAGAGATCAATGCTTGAGTTTCCTTCTGTAATACGGACCTTAGAAATGACACTCAATCATAAATAGCAGCGTAGTGAGCACCACTGATTTGCAAAAACTATCGCATGTCCTTGGAATACATAATATACATGATCAAATTAATAAGACCTCAAAGACCCTATATAATCGTACAGACCGTTTCATACAAAGGCGATCTTTTAGAAACGTTCCACTTCTTTGGCGTCTGGATGCTGCACAGCCGTCAAAGTCAGAGATTGCTGATGTGTATCGAATTATTCACAGAGTCTACTTCTCAAAGTGCCGAGTTTTAATTGAACCTCCTGTATAAAGGATGAAAGGGCTCGGCGATGTATCTCAATGATATATCTGAATCAAAGATTTACTTAACGATTTGATTATATAGTTCTTCATCAATTGTGTTTAAGTTTGAATTCGCCCCCAGTATCATGCGACTTAAATCATAACTGACGAAATGTGGGTTTTACTCTTTGCCGCCACTCTGTATCACAGTTTGGCAGAGAAAGACCGGTTCGTGTCAACAATAATGCCGTGTAGAGTTGTGGTTGTGGGCCAACAACATTTAATACACTGTCGTGCCAACGACATGACGAAGGTGACAGTTTGGCAAATATTGATTACTGTCTTGTATTGTGGAATTTTTGGGAAACAATAAACAAACTATATAATACACCTCTGCCCAACCCTTCGGGGGACACAGGCGTGATGTGTGGATTGGATTATGTTGTGGTTGTTACAGATATTAGATTAACTTGTACCTATTATTGCCAAATATAAATGCAGATTCACCAATTTTACACGTATAATAATTTAATGTTTATAAAAATATCGCATCAAAAAATATATAACACAGAAGTAAGAATAGTCGCGGAACGGGTAATTTGATTTAAATGAAAAAGAATTACTAGAGCATCAGTGGTAAATTTTATGTTACGCATTTGGTTTTAGAGCCAGAGAATCGATTGCAATCGGTTTAATTGATTGATTAATTACGTAAAGGCGAACCTAAGTTATAAAAATAACATTTGCCAAACATATAGACCGTAAGGATACCGATAATTACAATAATGAATGTGAAGGTTTAAAATAAGCCAACCTGGTGGACTGCATCTTGCGCCTCGACCGCACCGTAGGTGACACGACGTTCAGCAAACTAAATCCTCAGACGAAGCCCGCCTGGATAGCATCACAAGCAAAACCGAAACGTACACATCGGTGTCGAACTCCAAGTTATGCGGCTAGTAAAACTAATTGCCTGGTGGGTATTCCAATGCCCCAATAAGAAAGGCCGAAAGAGGCCTCTTCAACTGGTCTTAGACCATTGGGCGAAAAAATCTTACACTATTTTTAACAGCATTGCAGAATTCAATAGACGATAGGATATACTGGGTTGATTTTTGTAACCTATGTACCTTAATCATTTTATCTACAGGAAAACGTTCTTAAGAGACTTGCCTTTAACTCTTTGAGAAAATTTGTCCTGCATTCACAGATTTTGAATAGAATTTACAGTCAGCAAGAAAATGGGGTATTTTCACAAAAACTTGTTTTGAAGTCAATCGATCCTGTTTCTTACAAGGATCAACAAACACTTCCGGACCCACTGAGGTTTTAGTACTAAAAAAGTCAGAAATCACAAAAAACTTTTCCCATATATTTAGTTAGAAATGAGACTCCATATTATTTTATTTGTTGTTATTGCGGCCATAGAAATACACAATCTGTGAAAATTTCAACTGTCTAACTTTAGAGGTATAAGGAACAGGGTGTAAAGTTCACTCATCCCCCATAGAAAAGGGAGGATCCTCCGGCCAGATGGGTGTCATGTCTGGCGGGCAACTGCCCTGAGCTTGATGTCGGGAGCTTGTATATATGTCCATCGTGCGGTAAACTCTAATTGCGCGATGCAGGATTTGTCGCCAGGATGTTGTGTGACGTCAGGTCTTTGATGCGTAGTTCGCATGTGGCATGTAGATGCCGCCACATACCTATTACGGTTCATAAGATATAGCCCGCTGACAGACAGACGGACGGACGGACGGACAGCGGACGCGATTGGCACCCTTCGGGTACGGAACCCTAAAAAGGAAATTAATAGGTTTAATTTAAACCGCAGAGGTATGTAGGTACTATGATTTGTGCGGTTGTGATAGGTACGTATTTTGGTAAAGATTTGCATAAGCGCCTGTTTAATGGCAGAAGTGGTGAAAGCAATTTGCGTCTAATTATTATTAGACTGCTTAGAATTATTATTCTATAGAACTGCTTCATAACACTCACATCTTGATAGCAGAATAAGCTTTTCTTGTATTTAATTCTGTGTGTGATTCAGGTACCAACCAGAAACTGAAATGCAGCTGAATTGATTTCCGAAACCGTTTGATAACGACATTTGGTCCCGTACCAGACAGCATATTAGGTTTCAAAGGCATTTAGCGTACAAACGCGTCGTTAATTATGTTGCGCGGGGCTATTAAGTTCGAGTTCTGTGTCAAAGTGACGAGGTCCAGAACGTATTTATAGTCTTATTTACATGATTTGCCGATGTCTGTATTTTGAGTTTGATGTTACTATCTGTAAACTTACCGCTACTATTTTGCAAATTGATGGGCTGTAACACAACTTCCTGATAAGTTCCGGAAAACGATTATTTATAATATATGGAAATTCCAAACAGAATGTCTGTTTCATAATTGAATTAAAATATTTGGTACCGATCACAACATCACCAAATCGCCAACTACTGTCCTTTCACAGTTACTTCACATCTGAGTTTGAACGACATGGATCTTTATATTCATTTTTATAAGGTTGCCGTCAGAGTTGAAATGATTGTGAGAGGACTGTTCGTTCATGACCTCGTGGACAATGGGTCGATGACTCTATGGTATACCGAACCATGGGAACATCCGACCGAGGACAACATAATTATTTTCATGACTTGCGAACCCGCGCCGCTACCTATTTTCAAGTAGATGCATCCGCAGGCATCTCAGTCGTAATTAAACTATAATTAAACCTAATTAACTAATGCCGGCAGGACTTCAGTATCATAATGTAGTTAACGTTGCAAACGTCTAAGCTGTAGGCTGCCATAATCAAATAATATTATGATATTGAATTTCATTTCCGTTCCATTAACTGGCGTCTTGATATAAACTGAAGGTGCCTGAAACTCAAAGAAAATTTATTTAAACCGTGCACCGCACATTTGACTTAAAAGAAGTGGATCAGTCAGTCAATAAGTTGAAACTAGTTGTCCTAAAGAGTGGATTCTTAGATTCTTAGGGAGAAGACCGACTACCAACGAGATGCTGCAGTAAGAACTCGCACGTAACCACTACTCGTACGCAACCACTACTCGCACGTCACCACTACTCGCACGTCACCACTACTCGCCAAGTCTTGTCGCAGCGCTGTGATGTGGCTATGGTACATGTGAATAGGTATTTCTCCTATAACCATCGACATTTCATACTCAGAACCATCCTCCATCCACCCCTATCATGCCATCCGATACTTTATATAAGGTCAAGGTTTTCGTATAACGGTATAATCAAATCACAACTGCCATTCTTTGATAGTTGTATGACATGGTTATAACACGTTAAATTGACGTTGGGTGTCAACTTGCTTACTGACTTTATTTCCAGGTGCAGGCGAGGCGACCCGCGCCAAGGTATCTTACGAGCTGGCCGGCAGGCTGCTGGCATCCGACGAGGCAGCCAAAGCCAGGCTGGCAGAAGACATAGAGACCCTAGACTACTCGGCGCAGCCCAAACAGAACGTTGAGAAACCTGGTGCGTAGAGGGTTCTCGAAGCAGTTGAGAAATTACTGGTCTCCACAAAGGTCTTCCTTTCTCATCTTCTAAGGCCCATATAGCAGAAGCTTACTCAAGACTTAACCATTGAAACAAATTTCAATGAATGTAAAGTTTAGTTAGTTGTTTGCAACGCAACGCATTTCAAAGATCTTCTTTCATCACTTTCATACATTTTCTATAAACTAACGCACACTACAGGCAAGCCGCACCGCACTTTGTTGTATAAAAATGCGTTGCGCTGCGGCCCTTTGCGGCTGTAACGTGCGCTAGGCTTTAGTAATGCTCTTGAGAGATGTCTACAGAAGCTCTCTCAGTGCTAACAAGGGACTTAGAGTTATTAGCTGAAAAAATACCTCTTTCATTTGATATGTCACACGGTACAGTTAGCAACAGTATTTTTTTTTTCTAATTTGTTCCCCAAAAGTGACCCATGGCATATTCAAAATTCAATTATTTACGTTACACAACCGTGTTTGGGTCACAAAAACACATATTATGTGTTTAATTTCAATTTCATCGATCGAAATTGGCTGTGACAGACGGACAGACAGAGAAACATAAGGGTTCCGTTTTTTTCTTTTTGAGGTACGGAACCTTAAAAAAGAAGTAACTACACAATAATCCGTCTAGAACTACTGTGTCTGTCTGAGTTGCCTGATAGATACAGAGGAAAAATACGAGAACAAAATAAGTTAACATTTTTATGTTCCGCCGGATGAAAAAACAATGACGATGTGAAAAAACATTTAACTCAAAATGATTCGTTAACGCATTAATAACAGAGCCAAGTAAATTCAATTCCAATTAAAATTTAAGCAATTGGTGTAAACAATAGCACAAGCACTTCTCTCTTCAATGTAACGTGACGCGGGAAACATATTTTTAATACCGCCCTGACACGCGGGGTTCGTCAAACGATTGGGACGCACTGGGTTGGTGAACTGTGGCTGTTAAAAGGCTCTCTTGCAGTAGTACCTTATGGAGCTTTATGTGGAGGAGCTCGACCGGGGAAGCAGGTGAAACAATCATCCCTTTTTCTGTCACCAACCAGCGTTGATGTGTTCCAGTTTGAAAAGTATATATGGTTTCCATGAGACAGTCCGGCTTGGTCTCTGGGACATGCTTGCTCGCCATCCAATATCATAAAATAGGGGTGCATGAAAGGAGCCTCCCCGAGCGATTTATCTACAGAGCTACTATACGTCAAGCGCACCCTGAGCAATCAGCGAGTTTCCGCGCTGATTGGCTAATCCTTTCACCACGATGGCAATCCAAAGTCCACTTACAAAACCGGGCCTGAGCTCTAGTCTCAAAATTCTTTCTGATGTCTACCGCAAAACTCACTGCGTCATTCTTTGCGTCCAAGAGACCCATAGAGATGAAAACCAAAGCCGGCCACAGATGCCTATGTGTGGCCGTGTGTAGCGTAAGTCCAGGTGGACCACGCTTATCGCCGAGATCTGTCACCCGAAGCACGGTAACGCAGTGTTTGCTGCTCCTGGCGTAAGCATACTATCCATCAATAAGTGCTTAAACGAGAACAGCATAGAAATCATCACCGTCGATGTTGGTACCTGCACTACTTCCGTTTATAAACCACCTGGCACCTGGCAACACGGTTAATTACGTTTCGCCAGAGAATTTCAGCAGCCAAACAATTGAAGTAGTATTTTTATATAAATTATTTTGGTATTATAATATATATTTGAAATGTGCTATTTAAGCCCTTTCATTTGATACCTAACATGGCATCATTATTTTTAATTTTTTTAGTTCATCTCTTTATGTCCACCAGAGGGCGCTATATTAAATTTGATGTGAGCCTATAAAAGCAAACGATCAAGACGCTTCCAACGATACTTCCTTTGTCAAATTATAATGAGAAGTTTATGAGTTATGAGGGAACAGATAAACTACATACATACTTACTTACATACCGGTCAAAATCATCCAACCAAGGAGGTTTATGATTTTGACCGGTATGTAAGTATGTATGTAGTTTATTTGCTTCGCCGTAGTCGGGTAATTAGTTAATACCAAAACGGTAACCTTGGTTTCCTCCATCGCTTCTCTAACGTCACCAGCCACTTTAAGGAGAGCGGAGGCTGTACTGTGCTCAGGCCTGAATCCAGACTGGAAAGAGCTAACAAGGTTGTTCCGGTGAACAAAGCCCGCAACCCCAAGGCCTGCGTAAGTATTTAGACAGTAATGGGAGAATGCAAATGGATGGGAAAATCTGTTCATGTGGAGCATCCGCCTTAGAGTGTAAATGTGGTGCTGTTCCACAAACGATGGAACACGTAATATCATGTCCTGCGTGTCCTGTCAGCTGCACGTTACAGGGACTGATGGGCGCTAGTGATGACGTATGTAGTCGAATTCTGGGCCGAGGCTACTTAAATTGAATGACACGCTAAGAAGAACAACAAAAAAAAACTCCACGGTTGAGCCGCCCAGTGCGTTCTAAGTACTTATACTATGTATAACTCCATCCACGTATAGTTGAATCTCGGAGGTGCCGACCCTCGACACCCGGGTGCCAACATTGTGAGCCCCATCGGAAGTGGCGGCAGCTCTGGCATACGGACATGGTGGGAAATAGAAAGGTGCCATATTTCCAATTCTGTTTAACGAGTCGGTTTTCGGAATAGGGTTCCGTAGTAAACAAGGATACCTTATAGTTTCGCCATGTCCGTCTGTCTGTCTGTCTGACAGTCTGTCCGCTTAGCTCAGAAACGGCTAGTACTAGAAAGCTGTACTTTGGCATTTGTATACATATTAATTATGCCGACAATGTGGTAAAATAAAATCAAGTTTTACCGCCCCTACTTGTAAAGTGGGAATGTTTTTTTTTCTCATTTACCCCATGCTGTGGGGTATCATTAGAAAGGTCGTTCAAAAATATTTCGAGTTAGTGGAAATAATTTTTGGATTCAGAGATCCGTTTGCGAAATATTAAGCTTTTAACTGAAAATATTTTTTAGAGTCGAGTGTCCCCCCTCCTGCCAGCTAAATGATTGTACTTGGATTTGTGAAAAAATTCACAGCTGTAGTATATATAACGAAATTAAAAGGAAAACTATCAGAGCTAAGTAGGCTGTACAGCTTAACGAGTAATAATCAACCATCTTAAATTTGCAGTTTGAAAAACATGATCTCCCATACATTCCGTATAGGAGAACATGTTTTTCAACTACAATGTTAAGTTTGTTCTTGGGATAAATACATCCCAACTACAAAACCCTTCATTGTGCATGATCCGACATGCACTTGACCTGTTTTTAAATATTTTAATGTTAGTCAGGAATAACTATCTTTATATTCCGGCTTCGAAAGTACTTGTGGATTTTAAATAGCAGTAGTTTTAAAATATTTAAATGTTAGCCAGGAATAACTATGTTTCTATTACTTGTGGATTTTAAATAGCAGTAGTTTATTTTCTACGAAGTAGACACACACGTACACGTACCTAAACCAAATACGTAGTTTAGTACTAAATCCTTATTAAATGAATTCCCATCTTATGTTTTTTTGCAGGAATATCGCTAACAGGTGGCGCCAAACAAAACATGCCCTCGCTCTCCAAGTTGCTGAAAATAACTGAACAAGAGACTAAGGTAAAGTTTTAACCATATAATAATTAATTTCAAGGTTCCTGTTCAGTATACATTATAAAATAAACTATTCAATGACGAGTTCATTAGAAGTTTGGCGGACTTAGGGCCAATTTTTCAATCGTCAGGTAGGTAACTTTTATCTAAACAATAAATTTGACTATTTGACGTATTATTTTCTATAAAAAAATCTGTCAAATCGCAATTGTTATTCTTTAGAAAATTTTGCGAAGTTCTAATTATTATTATGTTTTTTGCAATTATCAGGTTTTATTTTGATCAAAATATGATTCACGACCGTAACAAATATGTATTTACAAAATTATAACCATTACTATAATCAATACAACTCGTAAGTTCAGATTACTCTATTGAATGACTACTTCATGAAATCGTGACATTTTAGGTCAATTCTTACTTAGAGAGTTGTATCGATGAGTTTAATTATTTAAATTATACTATACACATACAAATTAGTTACGGTCGCGAATCGTCTTTGATCACCATACAACGTGACACTGTCCTGCAAATTGCAAAAAACGTAAGAAAATTAGAATTTAAACACAAAGCATTTGATAGTTTCGTCTCCAATATTCAACATTGCCATCAAAGCAGATGAAAGTACCATAAAGAATTCGAGGTAATGTGATATTTGATTATTTTATTGTTTTTTTCCCATTTGGCCCTAAAATATCAAAAAAGGTATCAAAATTGTAAATATCTGAGAAACTGTCTGCCTGTAAAAAGCCTATATCGGTTCCGGTAACCACGATTGTCCTTCTCTCCCAATCTGCAAACTGCAAATATTTGTAGATTGGATAATCCACGCCTTTCCAAAGTAAAGAAAAACCACTAACTACTTACCTACTTCAATAATTGGATAAGATAATTAAGCCGATTTGTTTCATATCTACAAGCGAGAAACAAGTACCCAATAGTAATTAATTAAATGAAATGGTTATAGCAATATTGTCGGCAGCCGGTCTATTCCGTAATCATTTCACCGTGAACACGTAGGTGAAGTGAGCTGTTATTAGGTGAAGTGAGCTGTCATCCCACCAGATGCTAAGGATTGACACTATTGACAGCGCACTTCAACTAACTTACTTCACTGCACTTCACCTTATTTTTCACCTTAAGATTTTTACAGAATAGATTGGAAGGCGCTTCGAAGTATCATACTTCGAAGACTCTCACTATAGCAGTAACCTAGGTGCCTATCAGCTCCCGATTTATTTCGATTGATATATATGCTGACTAATAAATAATGAGTGCAGTAATATTTTTACGAGAGAAAAGGCAAGGTCTTATCTATAGATCAGTTTTCAAATTTTATTAATGTTAAGGAACAAGTGAAAGTTAAGGCAAGAAGTATGACTGACCATGCTGCGTCAACCTCAAACAAATAAGAATTATGATCGGAGCAGGATCATATGATTATGATCACTGAAAGGTACTTTGACATACATTGGCACTCCCAGAATGATCCACAATGTAGCATCCCCGCGCCTTGTGGCTGTCACGCTTGTTTGTTCCCGTCAGGGTCGCTTCGCCGTCGCCCACGCGCCGATCAAGACTGGCGACGTCCTACTGGTAGACCCCCCATATGCCGCATGTCTACTCGCTGACTGTTACGGTACGCACTGCTTGCATTGTTTCAAGAGGTAAGATACTTTTCTAGTGTCTTAGCCGAGATGTTCGCAAGATATCGAATGTTTCCTAATGTTTCAGACTGGATGATTGTGAGAACGAAGCCCCCGTGTGGTGCCCGAAGTGCTCAGGAGTCGCCTTCTGCAGTATTGTTTGTAGGGACGCAGCTGTTTCTACGTATCATTCTTTTGAATGCCAGTTCTTAGATCTTTTTATAGGTAAGAAAATTGCATTAACAACTATATGTTCAATAAATCAAGATTCCTTAGTGTCACCTTGATTGAGGTCTGTACTTGTGATTAGACAAAATGAGTAATATCTATTAAGTATTAACACTCCTTCCTGTGTTTTCCAGGTTCCGGCATGTCAGTACTAAGTCACATAGCGTTACGTATGGTCACACAGGCAGGTCTCGACACCAGTCTATCAATACACTCTAAATACATCAGCAATGAAGTCAAAACAGTGGAGGGAGCAGTTCTCAACGACATCGAAGGAGTCGCCAAGAAATCCAAAATAAAAAGCAGAAAGGAAAGACTTAACAGATCTAAGAAAGGTATCAAGAGTTTCACAGAAAAGAACTTTAAAGAAGAAGACGAAGAAGAAGTTAAAGCTGACGATAAAATTAGTATGGAAGAGAAGCTGGAATTAAGAGCAGCTCAAATATACGCGCTATGTAGTCACTCAGCGGAGAGAAAAGGAGATGATTATTTGAAAAGAATAGTCATGTCGTTGTTTTTGACGGAATGTCTGAAGAAGGCAGGTTTCTTTAAGAAATGTAAACAAGAAGATGTGAATAAAGGTGAGTAAACTAAAATATTTATGGAAATCTAATACTCTTCACAATAGAGCGGTTCAAACTCGCTCCAACCACGACCAGTGAATAATTGGAGCTACGTGGTAGGAATAAGATAATTTGTGTAGAACTCCAATTAGTCGCATAGCTCTAAACTAACTTCAATCAATTCAAATCTGGGTCTTCGACTCAACTTCGTGGCCCTTACAGAATACGAAGTAATTTCAAGACGTGAATTTGTTTCAACATGTACGCGAACGTCGAGAACGTGAACGGTGAAAACAAACGATAGAAGTTGTTTAGAGCATGCCACCGCGACGCGATTTGCAGAGCCACAGACGGAAACGAGATGCGCGCGCGTATAGCTTGACGCAAGTCGCGTCGCAAGTAGCATCGCTCGAGAATGTGAACGGGGATTAAAAGTTACATAACTATCTAAGCTAAGAGTATATTTCCAGCACATCAATCCATCGTGGAGCTGATCGTGCGCAACCTACTGCTGCTACAGTTCAACGCGCACGAGATGTACGAGACTTTGCGCGGTGCTCACACGTTCAGCGGCTCCAAGCCGGTCTACATCGCTGTGGGGATCTTCCCCATCGGGGCGCTGTTCAACCATGAATGCTATCCCGGCGCGGCCAGGTGACAACTTTAAAATATCCAGATACCATATTGCGTAACACAGTTTCAATCCGAAAGATTTCGAAATAGCTAGTCCAATTGCTTCACATGCTTGAAAAATTCGTTTGCTCAACAACGTAAATAACGCAAAGCATTTTGTTCAACTATCAAAATGAAAGGTATTGCCATTACAAAAGTGCTACGCAATTACCCCGCTGTAACTGGAACTGGTAAAGGGCGGGCGTTTTAGGTACTTTCTTTCAAGTAACTTTGACTTTTAAAAATGCTTAGTTTCAGTCTATTTTGGATGGATGATAGCTACAGAATTTTAGCCATTTAATCGAGTGAGTTAACTCACGAAAAAGTAGCACCGGGTTAGTTAACCTGACATTAGTGTTTTTTGGGTTTGGTATTATTCCTAGATTGGGAACATTGCAGTTCAATCGACGGAACATAAATTATAATTGCATTGTCTGTACCCTGATATGTAATTCGACCAAAAATTGAAAAAATGTTTATTTAAAAATAACCTGTAGGTTAATCTAGGTTATAAAACTTATAAACTATCTGTGTGCCAAATATCATCCAAATCTGTTCATCCGTTTTTGTGAAAACCGGAACATACATACAAACAAACAGACCAAAATTCTAAAAACTATATTTTTGGCATCAGACTCGAATATTCAATGTACGGTTTGACTTCGTTTTTTTTTTTTAATGATATTATATATTATTTTTGCATACAGTACTTATACAATCAAGTTTTTCCAACTGAACAGACAGCTTTGCTATTGGAGAGTTTGCACCACTTCTTCTTTCCTGCTTAAGCACTAGGAAGTGGTAAAGGCTGGGCGTTTTTGGGGGACTGTCTTTTGTAATTTTGATTAACGAATGAATGACTTGTGATTTTTGAATTTTGATATAAATACATTCGTACATACTCACGCCAAAATCCCACAGGAGTAGGCAGGGATGGCAGACTGTCAAAATCAACTATCCACAGCCTACTTTTCGCCGCTTTTTAGTTGTAATAATTCAGAAAGTCTTCATAGGAAATAAATAAAAATTATGTTAATTTTTTAACTACATAATAGGTATACTTAGTAAGCTTTGTTTTTAACCACAACTGGGATGCTCTTGGCCTGCATCTCTCCTGATGGTAAGCTTGTTCAGACCAAAAGTGGAAGCGAGCTTCACCCGTAATCCTCAACCACGGAAACGATTCCGGCGTCGTGTACCGGAAGCCTATCGCCACGATTATCCCGCCCGTGGAGATGGCGGCTAAGACCGTCGTATTGCCTTTGTTTCTCCAGATACTTCGAAGGTCGGAACATCGTGCTCCGTGCGACGCGCCCCCTGTCTCCCGGCGAGGTGGTGGCAGAAAACTACGGCCCCCACTTCATGATGCGGACCTTGAAGGAACGCCAGAGGTCTCTGGCCTCGCGCTACTGGTTCAGATGTGACTGCATGGCCTGCAAGGAGGACTGGCCCACCTTGAAGGTCATGAGTGGAGATACTCCGCCCTACATCAGGTAAAGCAGACAGGTTTTTGGAACTCAAGAATGACCCCAAGTTTCCTTATCAGTTTCTGTTCATTGGAAGTGCATGCACTGAATGGGAAATGTCAAAGATAGTACGTAGGAGTTTTTTCTTGAAAATATACATGGCTGGAATTCGTATGCCCCGGTTTATATAAAAACGAGGTATTCAAATCAAGGTAGTGATTAATTAATGATGCTTCTTTCATTAAGAGTCGATTGCTTCAGTTTAGGCAGTAGTACGGTCAGCAACGAAAATAAATTAACGCTGATATTTTCACGTAACACTTAAACTAACAAAAAGTCATTCGATACACTGGTTTTAAGCATTGTTTATCTACCTTTAGTTACGAACGATATTTCTTCCGGCCAGGTGTCCGAACATAGCCTGTACGGGCAAGTTCCGGGCAAACTTGAAGTGTCTGCCCAACCGCTGCACCAAGTGCTCCACACCCATCAGTAGGGAACTGGTCAAAATCAACATGGAGACCGTCAACCGATGTGTCAAGCAGTATCAGGTGAGTAGTAATTGTGACGTCAACTTACTATTACTAAGTATATTTCTATAGTCAAAGTGAAATCATTCATTTTAAATAGGCCCTTGTAAGGCACTTTAGAACATCAAAACTTACAAAAAAATTGGATTGATTCTAGTCGCCCCTTCCAAAACAGTTTTTTCATGGAGAAGAATGGGCAAGAATCTCCAAGAATCTCTCTTTTAAAATGTTTTAGAATATTTTGATAGGTTCCACTTCCTTCTTTACACCCCAGAAATGTTGTGTCCTATCGAGATTTTGTCTAGATAGAGAATTAGTGCCTCATCTCGTATAAATGTGCCCGAGTTTGTGCCCGTAGAGGTTTGAAACATATTCACAAAAATAAATATTCAGCTAGGATTACTTTTCAAAAGTCGACTCCCACACAAAGTTTTATCTTTTTAATGTTAGCTGGTTTTAGCCCATGTCAGCATTTAGTCGTTTAAAACATAACAAGTTGCTAAAAATTGCCCTGAAGTACTGTTTTTTTTTTAAATGTTGTTAGGATATATACCAATAGTGTAACATCCCAGCTTCAAAAGACCTGTGCTAACTGCGTGGTGCTCAAGAAACCTAGAAATTTTCGGTTCTGTAAAAACATTAGATAAATTGAACGATTTAAAATAGCTTAATAATCTACTGCTATTTGAATTATTTTCCAGAATATTAGTATTAAAATCACCACAAATAATTGCGGCTTTGTTACTGGATGCATGTTTCGCTAGGACATCTTCCATTATTGACACAAATAAAGAAAAGATCTGATAATTAGGGGGTCTGTACACTCTGTACACACAAACTATAACATGTTTATCCAGCTCAACACAGGACAGTTCGATGCAGTGTTGATCTGATAAACTAACTATGTCATTAGGTTGCTTAGTTTTTTTTAAAATCAATATTAGAGAACGCACGCAACGCGAGACGCAGCATAGATTTACGATTAAAGCGATTTTGACTTTGAAAGCGATTGCCAGTGTCTACAATAGGCCCTCTATGACATCACAGGCGAATGCTGCTGCTCTGCTTGTTACCGCCTTAGCGCAATTATTGTGTCTACGGTGACTGGCCTAATTATTTTGCGGCAAATTGTATTACTACGACATCTAACGGTTCGTCGGCACATTGCGCAGGGTGCTGGCTTGTTATATTAGTTCTCATCCGAGAAGTCTGGTGGAGGGCTTGTCGGCGACTGTAGGTCGCCGACAAGCCCTCCACCAGACCTAATACCCCTTATTAAGTTCTGCTTCTAATTTCTGAGAAGTCTTCTGTCTACCTCAAACAGGCCATTCAACAATCATCAACAAACATAAACCTACGCAGTTAGATTGCATTTGGGTATTTATGCGGATAACTTATCTAGTAGATAAATTCATATGAATTGATTTCAAGTGTTCAATTAACTGTTTATTTAATAACCCTTCTTGTTCCCTCCTAGGAAGGTGCCAAGTTAATGGAAGAGGAGCGAACACAAGAAGCGATCACAACGATATGTGGGGCCATTGACCTGTACCACGAGATCGCTCGGCCGCCGCACCGCGACACCCATCTTGCGCAGGAAGCACTGCGATCGTGCTTCGCGGCGAACGGCAACATCCATGTGGTACGGGAGGACCTGGAGCCAGATTCTAACAGCAAAACCAACGACTCCTCAAAGGCAGTTTGATTGCGACTTCCAGATCCAGATTAATTACGAAAGATCTTATGGAAGCCCAAACATATTGTCAATCTTAATCGCGATCATACTATTTTTGATCTTAGATCGCGATAGAGATGGTTTGTATACGATGTGTATTTAAATACATGTGTTTTGTGTATAGTGTTCCCATGGGATTATAATGAATGCATGATGTGTATGAATTCCGAATGATGGAAATGTGCCGTTTAATGGATGATATTGTAGCGACGAAAGAGGTTTTAAAATTGTTTTTATTTCATGTTAACTTGTTCCAATTATGTTTCTAATGTTAACAATAATAAAATAAAAAACATAATAACTGTCTGTTTTTTATTTCATGTAAATTTCACGTTTCAATTTAAAACAGAATAGGTTCTATTTTCACTATCACTTACACAAGAAAAACTGCTGTATAATATTTGGGACAGAGCAGCGCAATCTTTAGCAAATGCCATCAAATAACAATAATACTCAAAGTAAACGGTCCCTTCCAAAATCCATATAATACAAAATGGGAATTTTCTACGGGGATGGAACCTCTATGAGTGCTTTTGCTTATTCTTAGTTTGCTTTTTTTTAGTCTTGAAGTTTTGTCAGTCCTCTCGTGTGAGTGACGTGCTCCATAAAGTTCTCTTTAAACTTTTGTTACCCTGGAGAACGTAGCGACGGTGAACTGAATACGAAGGACTAAACAAATTTCAAACAGGCGAAAACTGGACAAATGTGAGTTATGGCTACTTTCACCAACACTACATGCGTATCACACACGATAGACAACTTATTGGCGTATTTATCTGGTTTGATCTTTCATAGTTAGGTATTAATAAAAACCATTTAAGTCTTCAAAGCAAATTGTGCATATCTCGAAACTTTTGATTGTATTTGAAAGGGACCTTACAAACCATATTACTATTATCGCTTCGCAAAATCTTATTCCCCAAAACACAGTAAACGTAGATTAATTCATCAGTAAACTGATTCAAATCATAATAAAATTGTACTGTTTTCTTCTGTGTCCTCAAGGATTAATTATCAAAGAAGGATTTACAGGTGCACTCCTGCATATCTATGTCGCCTTCTCCATCACCGGTACTGGAGACTGTCCTCCTGAGGGTTTCCACCTGTCCTTGGAGCCCCAGGATGCGAAGCTGCGCTTGCTCGAAGTTGTCATTCAGGCGTCTTATCTGGCACTGCATGCGACATTGCAACTGTGATGGATAAAGGAAAAGATAATGTTAGAGCCCGGTTTAACACAATATAAAGATAACGAAATTTGTGAAATATGAGTAGATTGCGGACCTCCGCAACGTAAGAAACCCATACTATTGTCAAAAATATTAAATTCATCTTCGATCAAAAATAGTATTTGATTTTCCATGAGCACATCAAAAACAGCCGGAAAAAACGAAAACATGAATAAAAATTACGCGTAATTTTGTATCTGTGATGTGTCTTTTAAACTATTACCTAATTGAATGATATGATGTCAAGACATATTTTAATCTAAATTAAATGCCCAATTTTATTAACATATTTTATTGGATAAGGATTAATTTCATATTGGTCAAAATTGCTTCGGAATTAACAATGAAATTTTTATCAAATTCTGAAAGAAAATAATGGTTACTGCCGGTCATCCTTAGAAGATAGACGTATGCCATCGTGGATTTTTTTGTTGAACTTTTTAAGATGTACAAGACAGCCACAAATTGAAGGTGAGTAGGACAGCACAGTAGTCACTTGATTTAAATTTATCATTGAGATAAATGGCAACAGAGCTTAGGTTATTGCGTTGAACGAAATCATTTGATTCCTTTTTCATCATATCTGCAAAAGTAGGATTTCCCGCAGAACCAGTCCTATAACGCCTGCTTGAGCTCCGAAATATGTTCTGTCAGGTCGCGCTTTTCTTGAAGGGTATCAACCACGTTATATGTGTGAATGGCTTTATGCTTGAGCGACTGATAGAGGACTGCCATTTGTGACGTGCCAGAACCTACTTTAGGTTAGACATTTTCATTTTCTGGTCCGAGGTCAGTTTTCCATCCGCAGTTTAGGGGTACGAGGAACAGGGTGTAAAGTTCACTCATTCACCATAGAAAAGGGAGGATCCTCCGACCAGACGGGTGTCGAGTCTGGCGGGTTACAGCCCAGAGGTTGAAGTCGGGAGCTTGTATATATGTCCGCTTGTGTCGCGCGGTAAACTCTAATTACGCGATGCAGGATTTGTCGCCAGGATGTTATGTGACGTCAGGTCTTTGATGCGTAGTTCGCATGTGGCGATGTAGATGGCGCCACAGCACCAATAGAGCAAACTTCATTTAGGTGCTGCTCGATGGCTGACATCCACTTTTGAATCCCGTACGTTGAAAAAATATCAGCCGTGGCCGACTCGAGGGCTGGATTTTGCGTCGTCGTCATCGACAGCGAGGTGGAGGGTTGCACTGGCCCCCTTGGATTAAAGGGGCTGTTATCCATTTTGTTCTATTACAACTTCACTATTTCGTGTCCATTATTAACAAACACACACTAATAAAATATTACAGATGCATTACGACAGTAATGGAGATCACTATTATTCAATAAATTATTTATTAAATATTGCTAACGAGCACGTCTGTGAGCTGCAAATGAACTCAAATAAATCACAAACGTATACGCAGTATACACACTCATTTATGAGGCTGCTTTTGCAAAACTTGGATGTCCGAGTTTTGTTGTCTGCCAGTTTGCTTCTCAGAGCTGGAAAAATGAACGAATAAAAATACTTACTTCCTCGCGATCTTTTTCAGCGGTCTTTACTTGAGCTCTGGTGGCAGCTAGCTGTCTTTCCATTTCCGCTATTGTGGTCTGCATACATCTGCAACAAATGAAAAATAAATGTAATGTAACATTAAAGGCGTTCACTGCAGTGCATTACCACAACGACTCGACGACCAATATGTAACCTGAACAGTACAAATGAAGGGTACAGGGGAAAAATAATGAGTGTAATTTTTACCATAATTGAAGAAAATTAGATTCTTAGGTTCATAGAGTCATGGTATCTCTTTGACACTAACCTCACACTAAATAAAATTTATGACTACATAGTGGTTTATACATATTTTAGTGTTATGGTTAGAATAAAATCAAAATTCGAAAGGCAAACGAAAATTAATTAAAAAAATTAAAATACCCAATATTCCAAGAGAAAAATGATGTATGTCAATCAAAAAGTGATGAATGTCACCAAAGAAATTACACTACTAGCTTACACGATATTTAGTTACTAATCATCTTCACCGATATTATTTTGTATTGGATAGTGCAAGATTTTTTTTTTGCCAAGTCTAAGCAGTCATTTTCTGAATCTGGCCCGGAGGAAGAGAGTAAGCGACCGAAAGCGCAAAATCCGCGAAGGCACTAGCCAGCGCGAAGCGCGATCGGACGCCGAAGGGGAGGTGCGCGACCGGCCCCAAGTCCGCGAAGGGGTAACCCAGCGCGAAAAGGGGCCGGACGCACGCGACCGGCCGCAAGAGCGCGAAGGGGAAACTCAGCGCGCAAAGCGGCTGGACGCGGAACCACGCGTGCGGGGGCAAGCCTGCGAAGGGGCAACCCAGCGCGGAAAGCCTCTGCACGCGACGGAGTCTGCGAGGACCGACACCCAACCCCGGAACACTGACGGACCCCACGACCGGCCTCGACCCAAGCACACCAGGGGCAGGCGAGGTGGTACCCTACACCCGGCGTTGCCGGCAAATAACACCCAGCCAGGCACCTCCAAGCCGCAGCCTGGACCGAGCGGTACAGGGCCGGCGAAGAGGGGACGCCCTGATGACACGGCTTCACCGAGCACGATCCAGGGTGACGCCAAGCGGGTGAGGATCCACTCCGCACAAGGGGAGCAGAGGACCTACGCGCGAGCCACGAAGGATATTCCGGCGCGGCTGGCCGTAGCAATCTGCCTCCCCCCCCCCTCCAGAGACCTGACTAAGGAAGAGGCCGAGCACATAAAGACGGACCTCGAAAACCTGGTCATGGGCACTGACTCGACAGCACCACTCCCTGCCTTCCGCGGATACCCTCGGGTAGCGGAAGGTACCGTGCAGATGTGGTGCGAAGACGACTACGCCCTGACCTGGTTGACCCAGAACGTACCACTGATCAAACTTCCGACGACCGACCAAACACTAACGGTACTGCGACAATCTGACGTGCCCACCCGTGTCCGAGTTTCGCTATTCGTCCCTCATTACAGAGGTGACATAGCCAAACTCCACGGTATTCTGATCCGTCAGAATACCTGGTATGACATTGCCAGGTGGACTCTGTACAGGGCGACTACCGTCGGTGGCGACAACTACGGGACTTATTTGACCCTGGGAGTGCCACCGGAGGAAGCCGTAAAAGTCCGGGCTCGGGAGCGACGTATATCGTACCTACTCGGGTCGATATACGTACGCTTCTGGCCCGCGACCCAACCCTCTGACGTCCAGACCGACTGCACGGAGACGACACAACCGACACTGACACAGACACAGACGGACGACGCAGACATCGACCGACTTGAGGAGGTCATGGCCCGAGCGGCAATGGCTGACGACGTCGTGACCATACCACCCGAATCGCCTGGCTGGAGCGAGCGACTACTCGCTTCATCGCCGGGCGAACACCCTGACGACAGAGACCGCTACAGAGAGGAGGCAGGGGAGAGGCTATCCGATGGATCCATCTCCGACTAGCCCCTCTCCACCGCCGTCATCGACCCTCAACATCATACAGACCAACCTCCAGCATAGCCAGACTGCTACGGCTAGCTTACGCAGGGCGCTGGAGGTAAAGCCCCGAACCATCGCACTGATCCAAGAGCCGTGGATCAGAAACAACAGAATATGCGGCCTCGGTAACACCGGAGGTAAGCTAATCCTCGACACACACAGCCCAGACAAACCAAGAACCTGCGTCTACATACCCAAAGAAATTCCCTTTACGCCACTCACTCAATTCTGTTCCAGAGACCTGACAGCTGTCAGGCTCCAAACTGAAGGTAGCGTTCCAGATGTTGTACTGGCCTCGGCATACATGCCAGGCGAGGCCGCAGACTGCCCGCCAAAAGAGATGGCCGACCTGGTACAGCACTGCGAGCGCGCCAGTTTGGACCTGATCATCTGCACCGACTCGAACGCCCACCACCCGCTCTGGGGCAGCGCTGCGGCGAACTCCAGAGGAGAGGTACTATCCACCTATTTATTCTCTACTAACCTTAACATTGTTAACCGCGGCTCAGAACCCACTTGGGTCACAGCCCGCGGACAAACGATCATAGATCTGACACTTGCTACAGAAAACGCGACGAACCTTATCACAAACTGGCACGTATCGGACGAGCCTTCTTGCTCAGACCACAGAAGGATCCGCTTTTCACTAACCACAAACACTAAAAAACCCGCGCCGAGGCGAAACCCGAGGCGCACCAATGTTCCGGAGTACAAAAGCCTTCTGGCTTCACTTCTAGCTAGACATCTGGCACAAGTAACTATAAGGGACCATGCACAATTAGAATACACCGTGACAAAACTATCCGAATACCTAACTGAAGCATACCACGCATGCTGTAAACTAAGAGCGCCACAAGGCAAGAACGAGAGAAGCCCCTGGTGGAACGCTGAACTTAGTAAACTCAGAGATTCGCTACGTAAGCAATTTAACAGGGCAAAAAACACGAGGCTCCCAGACGACTGGGAGATATACAAAGAAACACAATACACATACAAAAAGCAGATCAGAACCGCCAGGCGAACCGCCTGGCGTAAATTCTGTGAATCCATCGAGACTAATAATGAAGCCGCTAGGGTAAGGAAGATCCTATCAGCTGATCAGGACCGAACTCTTGGCGCGCTGAAAAAACCCGATAACTCATACACACTAACTGACTTTGAAACCAGTAAGGTCCTTCTCGAGACTCACTTCCCAGACTGTAAAATCCTGGAGGACAGGACATGGGAGGCTGAACCAGAATGGACCCCAACGGATCAAGACTGGTCAAGAGCCCGCAACATAGTAACAGAAGACCGAACAAAGTGGGCTATCAACACCTTTCAGCCATACAAGTCGGCAGGGCTGGATGGCATCTTCCCAGCCCTGCTGCAGTGGGGGGTAGATTATCTGACACCGTGGCTGGTGGAGATCTATCGAGCCTGCATAGCACTTAGACAGATACCTCTCGCATGGCGTGAGGTAAAAGTCATTTTCATACCCAAACCAGGAAAAACCGATTACACGCAACCCAAGGCTTATAGACCTATAAGCCTCACATCCTTTCTACTGAAAACCCTCGAGAGACTCTGTGATAGGCACATCCGAGATGGACCTCTTCGGATGAAACCACTCCACAAACACCAGCATGCGTACTCCACGGGCAAATCAACAGAATCCGCGCTACATAGCGTGGTTTCCAAAATCGAATGCGCAGTGGACCACAAATGCTCAGCACTGGCCGCCTTCATTGACATCGAGGGCGCCTTTGACAAAACCATGTTCAACAGCATTAACATGGCACTCAACAGTCACAACATAGACCCGACCCTGAGTGGCTGGATCACCAACATGCTCAAACTGAGAGCTGTACAAGTCACAGTAAATGATACTACGAGGGCCATCGTTGCGAAGGGCTGCCCGCAAGGGGGCGTCCTCTCGCCACTCCTGTGGAACCTTGTAGTAGACAGCCTCATCAAAACACTCAACGACAAAGGTTACTTCACTGTAGGCTACGCCGATGACATAACCATCATAATAAACGGCACCCACGAAAACACCCTATGCAATCTCATGCGTCAAGCCCTAAAAATAGTAGAGGAATGGTGCAACAGGCACCAACTCTCAGTGAACCCTACAAAAACCGAACTGATTCTCTTCACAAAAAAGAGGAAACTGACAACACTACAGCTACCACGATTCTTCGGGACAACCCTAAGCCTATCAACTGAAACTAAATACCTGGGCATCTTTTTAGACAAACAGCTGAACTGGGCAAAACACACCAACCATATTATTACAAAAGCCAGCATATCCCTGTGGCAGTGCAAGCGACTGCTTGGCAGGAACTGGGGAATTAGCCCCAGGGTCACCTACTGGCTATATACAACAATCATCCGACCAATCATCACATACGGCTCACTGGTCTGGTGGCCCAGGACAGACCTGAGCACAGCCCAAAGGAACCTCGAAAAACTACAGCGGTTTGCATGTGTTGCAATCACTGGCAGTATGAGAACTACACCCACTGCCGCCCTACAGGTAATGCTTGGACTGCCTCCTCTGCACCTCATCGTGCGGGAGGAGGCGACTCTAGCCGCCTTTAGGCTCCACGTATCAGGAACCCTAAACAAAGACTCTAGAGTTAAGCACACACGTATAAAGGAAGATGCGATCAAACGACGACCAATGATGGCATCACCCTGCGATAAAGCCCCGAAAACACACCACTTTCATAGGCACTACAACATAATACTTACAGAAGAACAGTGTGACTACTCAGGCTCGAAAGAGATGAGAATATACACAGACGGATCGAAGACCGACTCCGGAACTGGAGTTGGAGTCTTCTCACACGACTTTAACATAAAGATATCCAGCCCGCTGGGAATGTTCAACACCGTCTATCAGGCGGAGTGTGTGGGCATCATACAAGCGGTCCACGCCCTAAAAGCTAGGAGAGTTACGGACACACACATACGCATACTCTCCGACAGCGCCTCAGTTCTTCAATCCTTACGGAAAGAACATATTACCTCAAAGCTGACACTAGAATGTCACAATGCACTAGAACAAATAACGGTATCTAGCCGCAACACGGTGACACTGCAATGGATAAAAGGACACAGCGGTTCGCTGGGTAACGATGCAGCTGACGAGCTTGCCAGACGAGGATCCAGCACGGCAGTCTGTGGACCCGAGCCCATCGTACCCATCCCCTTCAACCAGATACGCAGGTGGCTACAGGAGTTCACCCACACTCAAGCCGAGCACTGGTGGACCTCGGCACCGGGCTGCAGGCAGTCCAAGGAAGCCATGCCATCCTTGGATACCAGGCTAACCCGGCGTTTACTACGCCTGGATAGGAACGGCCTGCGCCTGGTGACGGGTACCATCACGGGCCACTGCTCGCTGAACAAACACTTTCACACAATAGGCATAACGGACAGTCCTCTGTGCAGGGCGTGCATGGAGGCTGAGGAAACCGTCACGCACGTGGTTTTTGAATGCACAGGCGTCACCCAGATTAGAACACAAACCCTCGGGACACCCAGATCTTTCACAGATGTTCTGAACAGACCAGGAGACCTAATAAACTTCTGGAGGGAGGTGGGCTGGTTGGAGTAACCACCAACGGCCGCTATGGCCCACGCACAATGGTCCACTGTAGGACTAAGTGCGGAAACCAAACCCCACAACATAGAACATAGAATACCCAATATTCCAAGAGAAAAATGATGTATGTCAATCAAAAAGTGATGAATGTCACCAAAGAAATTACACTACTAGCTTACACGATATTTAGTTACTAATCATCTTCACCGATATTATTTTGTATTGGATAGTGCAAGATTTTTTTTTTGCCAAGTCTAAGCAGTCATTTTATTTGGCTGCAGATATTGGTAGCAGTGAATCATATAATTTTTTAACAATAAACAATTTAATTTAATTTAATCATATTATAATGAACAAAATACCATGAATTTCAATGCTGCAACTAAGTAGGTACTACCAAATCATCTTATCTAGTTAAAACCCCGCCATATCATAGACACCTTCATCATTTTTTTACTGAAATCTATCATATTTCGTCGGAATCACACAAACGTTCGTCGTTATTAGCCTGTGCCTGAATGTTTAACGGTTAAGTAGTTGGTGACAAGTAGCGGTTTTTGTGTTTATTCTGAAACGAAACGAAACTATATTCGATGAACTTTCAAATGTTTCCAAATCCCAAGAAATATAAATAAATGACATCCATCATTATTCCCCTGTACCCTTCAAATGGTTGCACATGATAGCAGGACAGAAGGTGAAGCATATCCTGTGTGCGGGCTTCACACCAACACGGTGTTTGTGCTGGTCAATGATGATGGCTCAATGGTATACAGGGTGATGGTACAGCTCCTGCTAGATATGTCTCCAGCACTCACTTGCGAATGGTCTCGGTGCGCTCGTTGGCTCGCTGCAGAGCGCGCGCCGCCTCGTCGCGAGCTCGGTCCAGCTCGCCGCCGAGCTGCGCGCATTCGTGCATCTTCTCCTGCAGACGCTTCTCATTGGCCAGAACTGACTCCTCCATGTGGATCACGTTCGACCTACGAATAGAAAAGTAATTATTATAATACCAGCCTATTATTGTGCCTCTACAGAGCAAAGGCCTCTTCACACTGAGAAGGCACGAGCCTCGATCACCACGCTTGCTCAAGACGGGTTGGCGATTTCAGATTCATATTGAAAGTATCTCACAATGTTTTATTTCACGGATTTCACTAATGTTTGGATATAAACAACCACAACAATAATTTTGAAATATGCATCCGAATATCCGATCTCTAATGATTATAAAATTTACATGGAGATTCTCTGAAATAAAATAAATAATAATAATAAAACATGAAAACAAACTAATTCGTATCCACTTATCTTTTTCAGCAGCGACGTGACTGTACTCACTTGAGCCGTTCGATCTCTGCCTTGAGCGCGACGTTGGTCTCCGTCAGCAGCGCTATCCTCTGCTGCAGCAGCTGCAGCTGCTTGTCATCCATGGTCTTCTCCTGCTTCTCGGTTGGCTTCATACTATTGTGCAGCAGTATGTGGACCTGGGAGAAAAAAATATACTTTAGACCAATTATATCAAGATTAATATTTAATGAGTATCAACTATTAAAAAAACCGTATAATACAGAGACGGTGAATAATTATCACAGTCTTCCGTATTTTAACTTGTCATTGTTTATGTTTTCGGTATTGTAGATAATCGAAAGCGTTTAAAACGAAAGTAAAATCCAACCTTTGTTCAAAGGCATACTATTCTATCAACGACTACTTAAATGATAAGAATAGTTGGTCGCTGTGATTAACTCAAGACAATTTTTATGTTCTTTCACCAGAATTAGCTTACCTACTGACAGGTTATATGAGTTCATATAATTGTTTATTTTAATTTAATTTTAATTTATTGTTGACATAATCTACTCATTACAATGTTTTTTTTTTAATGAGTTGTATTGCAATATGTAACTAGTGACCTCGACAATAGATCATATTATTTATTGTTATTAGTAATTAACTGTTTATTTATTTTACCTCGATGGTCCTAGTTTATCATTTATAACTTCCAGTTACAGCTTTATGTAAGCGGGCACGCCCTTTATGCCTGGAGGCTTTTATTAAGACGTTAAGTTTTGTTTACGTTTAGTTTTTATTTCTGCCCGAGTATAGTTCTCGATGATTTTGTTTGGTATATTGGCGTGTGCTAGCTAACATATGGATAATAATTTAAATTAGGTTAATTAAGTATGTTGAATACTATTATATAGAGTCATTTTTTTTCTTTCTAACTGAACAGACAGCTGTGCTGCTGGGGAGTTTGTTGCGCCACTTCTTCTTCCCAGCTAACGCACTAGGAAGTGGTGAAGGGTGGGCGTTTTGGGGGACTGTCTTATGTAATTTTGACGTTCGAAAAGTGCTGATTATCAGCCTAGTTTGAATAAATGACTTTTGAATTTGAATTTGAATTTGAATCCCATTCAACTAAAGACTAGCATGGCAAAATGTTTGTAAGACACCTGAATCCCAATTGCGTAACACACTTTTGATCACAATCTGATTTTGAAGCAAATTATTAATTAATTTATCTCTCTCCTTTCATTCTTACTCAGCAGGCGCTACTTTAGCTCTTACCTTCTCCCTCGCACAGTTGAGTTCCCTGGCGAGTTGCTCGGCGTTGTGCTCGGCTAGCGCCTGCGTCTGCTGCGCATCCTTCAGTCTCATCTGCGTCGCCTTCAACAGATCCGGGATTGGGGCCAGCTCTTGTAACTTCTCTTGGAATTTCAGCTGAGGAGAAAATACGTCAAGAATACATACGAGTCTGTTTAATTTTCTCCCTAAATCAGTTATTATTGATACAACAGATGACGCATTATTACGTCTTTTAGTCATTTTGTTTCTAAACACATCTGAATTAGGTATATCTTCCAACTGTGTATTACAAGTGCGACTAAGCTCTGTGCAAAGCAAAGTACTTAACTTGTAATCCGCGCAACACTTCGTCACAAGTCACACGTCTTAAACAAGAACTTGCTAATATTGTTAAATTAATCCAGTTACGACAAGTTAACTTTCACCGGAGGGTGAGATACTTTTCGATAATTAACTGCAAAGTTAATATAAATTTAGTTATTGTACATATATTTTGCTACTAGCTTTTCTGCCAGCTACCGACCGCGTCGCATCGCATCGCCCGCCCGCCCTATTACTTCGTTTTCGCTTAGAGTTATTTCTGTATATTATCTAAGTAAAAGTTAAATAGCCTTCTTCTTCAAGAATTGAGCTATCAAATGTAAAAATATTTTTTCAAATCCGTCAATTAGTTTCAGAGATTACCGCGTTCACATACGCGCGCGCTAGCGTGCGTTCGCGTTTATTATATTATACAGTATATATTACATTTTTGGCGCAGATGAAAACGTAATCAAAAAGATCACCATGTGAATATCCATAGAGCTAGTCACGTATCATAGTTACTTGTTCAGATCGTACGGAACGGTCTACTGTAGACACTATACCTTGACTTTTTGTATCTCAAGATTGATTTGTTCGCTGATTCTGCTGTTGTCCATGTCCATCATATCCATTTGACGGCGTTGCTCTTCCACTAGTTGCTGTGCTTGAAGGTACTGAGAAAAGAAGAGAGGTGAAGGCAATAAGACAATCTAGACATTGACCTTATAAAGTTAAGCAAAATTATTTTAATAAAGCCCGAACGCCCGATGATATGTCCCATCAGAACTTTAAATTCATCCCCTATTTAACCCTCTTTTGGCATGATTTTTCAAGAATCCTTTCTTTGTGTTTATTTTCGTTATATATCAGAAACCCTTGTGCGAAATGTTATATCTGTAGACCCAGCGGGTTAGGCAGCAAATTCATTCGCTGACAGACAAACGCATGTCTGTCAGCGAATGAATTTAGGATTTTTATTAAGTACATAGAATAGATAATTAACGATCCACTCCTTACCTTGACTCTATAATCCTGTAGTTGATCATTCTGCTCCTTCATCAACGTCCTCAGTTCATCTATTTCCTCTCTGGCCTCTCGGTAGCACTGCTTCAGCGACCTCACGTTGACCTCTTGCTCCAAGGCCTGCTCCTTCGTGCCCAGCAACATGTTCGTGTGGGTTGCGAGGCCTTCGAACTTCATCTCCAACTCTCTCAGCTTGTTCTGTACCTCGCGATGCTGACATCTCTCTTTCTCCAACTCTTCCTTCTTCCGGAGCAGGTCCGCTCGGAGCAACGCACACTGCACAGTAATGATCTCTTAGTCATCGTTGTTTTTTCGCAAACATTTCAATCGGATAGTATAATTTTGAGTGAGAACCCCTATCCCTATCAAACTCAGATTGTTCCGAAACAAAGGCGCTATCAAAGTCAGATTATTTCCATGGATGAGCGGCTGTCTGCATCTACATATATAAAGTCTTCGCGATAGATTGTGTAGAGTTTGATGCTGACAATAAGCTTGAATTTTTTAAATAAAGTTACTTAGCAGTGACAAGATGAACCTATTTCTTGCCCTGCAAACTGAAACAGGTGCAGGCCACAAAAAAAAAAATTGTAATGCAATACATAGCATAATCAGACTATAATTTTCCCACTGCTGGGACACAGGCCTCCTATCGTTGAGAGGGACTGACCGCAATCCATCACGCGGACCCAGTGCGGGTTGGTAGATGTCATATGTTGTTGGGAATCTAACCCATCACTTTGAGCGCGATCTGCATGAGCAGGCTGCGTGATCACATGCGTCAGCGACAAACTGAGGCGCGGCGCAGTGACGACACGGCTTGACCGATGACCACTCTCTTCCACGGATTCCACCGCGACGGACGATTCTCCTCTCTAACATAATATCAAATTGTTTGTCCGGGACAGTTTATAATTTTTTTAGATAAGCACGGTATTAAACCTTTGCCTAAAATACAGTCCACCCCTTTTATTTGTTCTCCGCGCTGACACACGTCTTCGAATTTTTGGTTTTCCTTCACGGTTTTAACATTGAGAGCAGTGGTGATGAAATACTTTACACAAAGTAAAGCGCCCATCTGTCTGGGTTCGAACCTACGACTTACAACTCGTATGTTGCGGCCGTTTCCACTAGGCCACCACTGCTCTCCCTTCCGGGAGACCATTGGTCACATATAGTAGACAGATCGAATTTTAAAAAAGACTATGGGCGTTTTGGACTGACACTTTGAAATACGAGTACGCATATTAGTTGTAAAAAATAATCCGTAGATAGTCATTCACCGAAAATTATACATGGCAAAATTAATACTTACTCCGAACAACTTTCTTTGCGTATACTTACTACATAAATTTAAGTAGCACGTAACTTCAAAATCTCAGTCGGTCAGTTATAGTCCAGGATACCGTTTCTAGGGTTCCGTATATCGGAATGAAAAACGGAACCCTTATAGGATAACTCGTGTGTCTGTCTGTCTGTCTGGCTGGCTGTCTTTCTGGCCGTTTGTGACAGTAAATTTGCTCCGAATCTAATTGACCGATTAATTTGAAAGGAGACTATTCAAATTTGTACGGGAAGCGGTCTATGAACCAATAGCGATACGGTTTTGATATTTGTGTAGGGATACTTCATCTCTTTATTTCTCATAAGAATTTAAAACTAGTAGTTCGCTTATAATGAGATACAAGGGATTTTAACTAGTACTATTAACATTAGTTAGTTAGTTACCTCTAGGGTTTTGGAGACCTTATTATTAGCATTGTCTATTTCATGTTATTTCAAATGTTGTGATGTATTGCCTTAATTCGCGCTTGAATGTGTTTATATTGTCATACTTTTTTTTAAATCCTCCGGTAAACTGTTGAACAGCCGTCGTCCTTCAACCAAAACCACCGCACACACCACCACACCATACTTTTAGAACCTACACGATTTTCAAAGGCAAGGTACCTTAACCGTTGGAGCTACAGGAAACCGTTCTTAAGAGACTACCCATAACTTTTTGAGTAATTGCTATCTGCATTCATAGTTTTTTTTTAAATGGTACAGTCAGCAAAAAAAATGACTATCCTTACGTTTTATTTTTATGGTGCCAATTGATGCAGTTTCATGTAAGTATTAAAAGACTCTTCTATACGTACTGATGTTAGAGTGCTAGAAAACTAGCAAATAAAAAAAACGTATGACGATGGGGACGAAATAGTTTGTGAAAGATACCTAGGCTTAGTTTACAATACAGCTAGAGAGCCGTGGATATGACACTGTTATATGCGATACCTCTGTAACTTTGAGCTTGAAGTTCTCTTCCGTCTGTCGTAGCTGATATGTTAGTTTTACAACTTCTTTCTCAGCAGGGGTCTGTAGAGATAAAAATTTAATTACCATGTAAGAACTCAAAACAACGCCGAGGAGCTAGAATAGACAACTTCTAGGTAAATAGACGGGGCCAAAGACAGATTGCACTAAAACGCCACGATATTATGGTTGATTATGATGTGGCAAGAAATGGAAGTCCATTTCATAGTTTAAGATTCTATATAGATATATATCCTCACCGGTGGTGCGCTAGGATTGCATGGTGCAGGACAAGGTGGGCAGACACCACACTGTAAATAAGAACGAAAAAAGTTCAGATCACATAATTAAAAGCCAACATAACACAACGACAGTGAATTTCAGCAGAGATAGATTACTTACAGCTCGCGCCATAGGCGGCATTGGTGGTCCGGTCTGAAAACAGAAAGCAAATATGTATGCATACAGCTTGTATAATACTCGAATCATAATCAGAGAACGACCTCACCTGCTGAACATAGGCCTCCCTCGAGCGAAGGCCTCAAGCCGATTCCCGCGGCCTTCACCGGTGCACTATGTCGGGGGCCGTCACTACCCGGCGCCGCATTGTTTATAAGCTGCTTCGGAGCCAATCTGGCACGTCTTTGGTAGTGTCGAGTCAGCCTAGCGTTTTGGTAGTTGGCCAAATTCGCAACGGGTTTCCGTGATGATGTGTATATATTTCAATGTTATTTTAAAGATCACATTAAAAAACGAACAAATCAGGACAAGTTTTAAACCCCAGATACCGAGCTAAAACTGAAACTAAAAGATCTGCGTTTCGTGAATAAGTATACTGTGCATAGTATACGTAAAGCTACCAGTTGTTCGAAGCAAGTGTTGGGAGTGCCGCCGGCGCCCGCGCCGCGGCACGGGGTCATCGCTGCATTCTTCACCTCTTGCATATCCATCTTCACGTGACGAACCTCTAGTTCCAATCCAACTAATTGTTTTTCCTGAAACAAATTAAAATAATATAGAATCTTTGGACAAATTGTTGGTTCCTACGCTTATGAAACTTTACAAATACAAGTACATTAGGTAATAGATTACGTACTAATCCTTCTGTAGAACTCTTATAAGTCTCTAATGTGTTAATAAGTTCCTGCGCATGAGTAGCGTCGACAGACGATTCGCTCTGAAACATTAAAATTCTCAAACCATTCTCGAACATTAACTATTATTCAGATTCAGATTCAGATTCTTTATTTGTTAACATAGGTAGTTACAAACAGGTGTTACATTGTCATAAATATGCGCTCTATGTTTTGCCATTTGGCGTACAAATATGATGATCAATTTTACATTTAATTATTAATTATCTAGGTACGTGCAACAAATACTTTTATGAGTTTAAATTATAAAAAACAAGATTGCGAAAGTGTAAGCGATTCATAAATATTTTCAAATTGTCAACAATAAAATTTAAGAAATACGAGTAACAAAAATAAAAATGTCAGGAAAAAAAAATATAGAAAATAATGTCAGTCATAAAATTTAAAATTAATACAGAAATGTCAAAACAATTATTAAACTATTCCTTCAGTGTCAACAATTAAATCTAAGGTAGCACATAAATGTTAAATGTATTATAATAATGTCAATGGATTGCAATGTCGATTAGTTAAAATAAATACAGTAATGTCAAAATAGATGACCTAACACTTATTATCTATAGAAGGCATTATAGAACTGTCGTCCAAATATTCCTTTAGCGAGTAGTAACATTTATCAATTAATATTTTCATAAGCACTCTTTTGAATTTGTCCAGGTTTAACGATTTCAATGTCTCAGGCAGCTTGTTAAATATTTTTGTGGCCATACAGAAAGTGCTTTTATTCATTAAGGCTGTTTTACCATTATTATGATTCATGTATTTTCCCACAACAGAAGAATTACAACCAAAAAATCAATTAAGGGCGTAGGCCTATTGGATGAAGAAATCCAATAGCTACGCCCTTATTAGATTTTTCAGGTCTTCTTATATGCTCATTTTATTTTTAGGACCTTTCATAATAATTATGAATAACCTTGCCCATTTTCCTTCGTTTTTAAAATTGAAGTCTTAGAGCCACAAGTGAAAAGTTATTTTTTATTTTTATATTAAAATTTAAAAACCGCCGAAGCAAACATTTCCGCATTTCTCTTTCCTACCCATCACCAGACCCTGTTCATCATCTATCTATAACCTATTCATTGAGACCATTCCGATGAGCCCAAACACTATACCTGTGCTGTAAGGTGGGAGTTGTGTATCCTGCAAATTCCAGGTGATGGTGTAGCATCAGTTCAAGGTTACTATGTTCTTCTAATATCATTGAAGTAAGAGAATACCAAATTTCAAAAAGATCAGACCTGTGAAAGAATCTCACAGCCATCCACTAGAAAAGAGCTGATAATCTTCAAACGGCTGAACCGATTTTGATAAAAACATGTCTAAGAACCATCGCTGGAAAACCTGCTTTAAAATATATTAAAGACTTATTATATTAACAAAGCCTATTATATCGTAATGATCATAAATGATGACATTGATCATATGATAAATGTAATTAAATTTTCAAATTAAGTAGTAATAATAAAATAATAAATTAATGAATGTCCTAAATACCCTATTAATAATATTTGCTGTAAGTAGATTAATTTGCAGATTTATAATTTTTATTGTAATAGAAATTTGCACACCTGAAAAGGTAAAATATGTTTTAAAGATCTTCTGTTTAGTGACCGACCGAAGGTTCGGTTTCGGCAAGTAATGCCATAAAATTTTAGTTTCGGCATCAGTTTTGGTTTCGGCAGAAAATCTGCCGAACCATCGGGCGCACTGAAACTCTGCTTTCCTGAATTATCGCGCGTCGTTCGGCTGACTTCGGGCGACTTCGTGGCTCGTGTGTCATCATCAGATTTTTGTTACTCAATTTTTGTTCCAAGAAGTATTTAACATGTTTTGTAATTTTTTATAAGTTTTTTGTTTTCCGATTTTTTAGAAGATATGTTTGAGTAATGAATGAAAATATGATAAAACAGTAACTATCCCCTTCTAACTCTATAGAACATCCGATATTATGCATACGCTCCAGACGAAAGTCAACGATTGTTCCATAGCGCAGGTTTACCTGCGCTATGGAACGGTTACTCATCAAGACGTATAGACCAGACCGCAGTGATCGTGCTAATCTGTCAAAAATACCTGTCATTTAAGTACCTCAATTTTTTAAATAGTTTTGACATTGATTGTCGCTGAGACGAGATTGCGACTATATTTTGAACGTTTTTAAAGACAGGAATGGGCCTTCTGGAAGTGGCCCATAATACGGGCCTATTTGTATCAATTAGTTGAATAGGTATCTACTTAAATACTTTCAGCTTACTTCTTCACATATATCTATTTCTTGTTGACATTTGGAATCTTTGTTCATCGCAGACGCATCGCCCTGCACATACAAAACTATTAAAACACTTCACATCTATATCGTACACATCTGGGATCGGTAGCAGCGGAATGGGTGAACAAACCGAGCAGGTTTCCGTAAAGCTTTCCGTATATAATACAGTAAACTAATGAATATACGCTAGTAAGCGTCACCAAATTATTACACCGACTGTCTCGTTGGTCTAGTGTTAGCAAGAGCTACTGCTGAGCATGAGGTCCTGGGTTTGATTCAGCTCGGTCAGTTTTATTAGGTTTTTCTATCTGGAATTTCTCAGTAGCAGCCGGCAGTCTGAATTTGTGGCCGGTTGATGGCAATAGGCTCGCCCCCTATTACACGGGACTTAATCGTAACTAGCGTAATGTGGGTATATTATAGGTACGCCTCTGCGCGACCCTTTGGGTAAACAAGGCGTGATGTTATATTATGAAATTATTTCACCTCCGGATTATTTTTATTTAATTTCTCATGCAGCAAACTGTTTTCTCTGTTCATAAGCTTCAACTCTCCTTGCAGCCTCTTGACCTGAGCTCTGCAGGTCTCCAGATTTTGGTCTTTCGTCATCAGCTCTTTATACAAAATATACCTGGAAGTACGTACCTTAATTTATCCATGGTTCTGTGTATTTGTTTATAAAGGAGATTAAAATTGCATTGTTTGTGGTTTGTATTATTTTGTACGATTTTGTTTGACTGTATTTGACTGATTGATAACAACTTGACATCTTGATTGCAGTTTCCAATTTTGAATGTTTTGTGACGGATTTCATCAGCCAGTTCTTAAACATAATTTAAAGACTTTGTGGATGAAGTGGTCTATAAAATTATTTGAAAGAGAAGAATATTTTGTTCAAGAAAAACGCGAAATGAGTATTTGTCAAAATAAATGTACGTAACGAAAACGTAGTTACGAAATTGTCCTAGAGTAACTAATTAGTAAACGTATAACTACATATTATTCAACAATCACTGCCAAATTCGTAACAATTTTGATGAATTTGGCAGTGAATGTTAAATATGTTTAAGCTGGCTGTAACCGAATACATCTAACTCTATATTTTTATTTTCGTAACGTAACGAAAATCATAAAAAACGTTACGTAATTATAATAAGAATTAGACAACATTTGGTTCTAAGAAGTCAATGGTTTGTTATATCCTGGGCTGAAAATAGTATATAAACTTTTATGTTCGTACTACATGTATTACAGTAAAATATATAAATCAAGACTTATTGTATTGTGAAAAAATGATTTTTATTTCCAGTAACGAAAAAGTAGGACTCCACTTACACAAAACGTATGTTACTGATTAATTGTCACAAAAATTTATGGCAGAGATGCCAGATCAACAAACAATCAGAAAGTAGCTAATCTGAGCTAGTCCGTCTTCAGATTTTACGGAGGCATTCAGAAATTACGTGGAAATAGTAATAAAACGTAACTAAAGAGTAGTTACTAAAAAACTAATGGATACGACTCGTTTTGTTTTTCGCATTTTTTATTATGAAACCCCATAGAAAATCACTTAAATAGAGTAACTACATTTAATCAAGGTCTGTAATACATAAAAATGCGCAATGTTAACGTGACAAAACGTATTTTATGAAGTTTAACAAGTATGAGGTAGGTAGGGTTGCAATTCGATTTTGTATGGAAGGCAAAAAACATGGATTTGCGAAAGTTTATTACGAAGAGTTTTTAATAAGATAAATACTATTTATTCTTCGTAAGTTTAATATATGTACTTCACAATTATGTCCCTTTTTCTGGTATGATTAAATAAAAACATATTAACTTTTTAACTATTTACACACAGATGTACACTTTTTTTGAGAAATACTCAAATAGGATAGAAGCCGTGCACGAAATCGACTGATTTTAATCAATTTATTAATTCGGCTCTTTATTAAATGGCACTGAAACGCAGGCTCATGGACATGTGTATTCTTCCCGTCTTATGATATGGTACACAAACTTGATCTTTGACTAACATCCAGAAGTCCAAACTCAAGGTCTGCTAATGAGCAATGGAGCGCAGTATACTAGGAGTTAAATTAACGCATCGTGTTCGAAACACGGTACTGCTAACAAAAATGGCTGACGTGACTCAAAAGGCTGCCCAACTTCAATGGGACTGGGCAGAACATGTCTGCCGCATGCCGGACAAACTGTGGGCCCAAATAGCACAGAACTGGTGCCCTGAGACAGTGAGGTGGGGTCGCGGCAGACCACGTAGGTGATGGTGGGACGAGCTGGATAGGTTCCGCCAAAACGGGAACAGAGTAGGCTAATAAAAAATAAAGAGATAGAAAATGAATTTAAACAAAACTATTTGTGATATGAAAAGTCGAGTTCTTTGTATTGCATGTGGCTGAAAGGGATTTTTCAAATAAGTTAAGTATTGATGGAAAATCACAAATCTTCGCAACAAGTTTTCCAAAAAATGACGCGAGACTGAGTTATATGGCCTACTTGCATGTCCCTGAATCACTTTTTACAACTTCGATATATAATCATAAAATATTTTTGACACACACACACACACTTTTTTTTTTTTTTTTTTTTTTTTTAGACATTGGTCTTCATTAAGTAAATCAAATGCGAAATAAACCATTTTTCGAGAGCCCAAAAGTGATACAACTATTAACAGGTGCTGTGACTGACACGAATGGTTTAGCGCCACGAAAACTGTATTTTTCTACTTACGCAGACTGTTAAATTATTTCAAGCTTTCTTACAGTTAGTTAGTTCAAATGTTATTGACGAAAAAGGGTTTTTTTCGAGCACGGAGCCTTACGAGCAAGGATAATGGTGGCAAGTAATACCAAATACGTGCGATTATACGGATTTCCTTATCAAACACAATCCACTCAACGGGACTCCATACCCTCTCTCTGAAGGACTGATGTTCTCAAGATGACTTGTGTTATGATCACAGGCCAATAATAGAGCTGATCAATGTGTACTCCCCAGAAGAGTACTTCCAGCAGGTACAGAACCTTGGCAAGCCCTTCAGTTTCATTAACACTTATACATTTGATTCTACACATAGAAACAAGGTCCAAAACTAAACCTCTTGACTTCTAAATCAGCGTTATCGGCGGCTAGTTTCTCCTGCATGTCGTAGCTCTCACTTAACTTGCGAGTCAGGTCAATCTCCTTAAAAGAAACACAAGATTCGTTACAATCGTATATTTTACTATTTTTTTTTACATTCTTGATTATAATCGTAATCGTCTGGGACAAGTTTGAGGACGTACGGATTTGCTGCGTGTTTGCGGCTCGCAGACCACCAGGCCAGGGCTGCAGGGGTTCTGAGTACCCGCCAGGAGAACTGTGGGGTGACCCATCTTCATCTCGTGGTACAGAGGAGGCTCTGGAAAAGAAAATGTTTTTGTTTAATTCTTGAAATTTTCTGGTGGATGTTTATATATTTTTCAGCACCAAAATCATTCTGCTGCCCTTATCCGAATTTATTTGGTGACGGCGCAACATGACTTTATCTTCCATACTTCTCTATTAGTCGTTATCAGTCATAAAATCGTGGGATCCAATACAAAAAAAACCGGCCAAGTGCGTGTCGGACCACAGGGTTCCGTAGCTGGCATGAATTTATCCCAAGAAAAAACTTAACTTAGTAGTTGCGAAACATGTTCTCAGTCAATTCTTCAACTGCAAATCTAAGTTTGTAATCGTTTTTTTTTTTTATGTGATGAAATTACACTTTATCAACATTCGGACTTTGTCCTTTACTAGTGTTGTGAGACCTTGCTTCCTGCCAAGTTTCAGGATTCTAGGTCAACGGAAAGTACCCTGTAGGTTTCGATTTATTTGCGAGTATCAAAATATGTCACATAAATGACCGTATTTTTTTATTGCGTTGACTTAGAAGTTTGATTTTTTTAGAACTCTAAGGGAACATAGATCTACGTATTTGATATTAATTTCAACTTGATACCTCCACCTTTTCCTGAGAAAATGGTTCTTGACAGACTGACACACGGACAACTAAGTGATCCTAAAAGGGCTCCTTCTGAGGTACGGAACCCAAAAAACCTTATTAGCCACAATTAAGCCTAATGAAGCAAAACATGAAACACAACACACAAATGAAAGACAAACCCTGCCCTCTACTAAAATGTCATAATTGTATGCATAGCACAGCCCAGCATGGAACGTTATAGGTATGTTGAACAGTTGATTAGTGATGGTGATGATGACTAATATTAGAATGTTCAATTAAATAATTAATGTAATTTCAAAGTAGGCATAATAAAAGGCAATAACCAAAAAAATCTGTAACAAAAGCGATAGAAATATGGAGAAGCTACATGGTTTAAACGTTTTTGGAAGGGATTGTTCCCGTCCTTGTCGCTAGTATGAAATTACACAGTCGTAACGTCACTTCCCCTACACCTAAAGTGGGCCCCATGTGTTTTTTTCTCTTACCCATGGTGTGAGCAAGGTGTTGTTAAGGTCTTTCAAAAATATTGTGAGTTTGTGAAAACCATTTTTGGATTCAGGGATTCGTTTGCGAAATATTAAGCTTTAAAGTGCTAAAGAGTCAAGTGTTCTCCTCCTCCTGTCAGCTAAATGGTTGGTTTTAGATATGTGAAAAAAATCACGGCAGTACCTAGTATACAGGGTGATTGGAAGATGGGTGCAAAGCTTTAAGGTGAAGATAGTATAGACAATTTAGAACCATTTAAGCCATGGTTGTCTTAGACGAAGTCTTACCAATTTTTTTTTTTTAATAAGGTTTAAAAGACGTATTGTACAATTTTTTAATTTTTTATGTGCTCTGTCTCATTAGACATTTTTTTTTACAGACATTTAAAATGTTTTGCTTGATTGCTTACACATTACTTTAATTAAATAAATAAAAAATGAATTCATTTATCATTCAATTTGGCCATAATTATGCAGTTTACATTAAATTTTGAGAATTTCCGAAAAAAAACTTAAAAATTTGGTTAAAAATATTTGGTAAGACTTCGTCTAAGACAACCATGGCTTAAATGGTTCTAAATTGTCTGTACTATCTTCACCTTAAAGCTTTGCACCCATCTTCCAATCACCCTGTATATGTTCATCGAAATTAAAAGGAGAACTATCACAGCTAAGTAGGCTTTACAAGATAACGAGTAATAATCGACCAACTTACATTTGCGGTTGCAAAAACGTGTTCTCCCATACATTCCGTATAGGAGAACATGTTTTTCAACTACAAAGTTGATTGTTTTTGCGATAAATTCATCCCAACTACGGAACCCTTCATTGTGCGTGGTCCGACACGCACTTGCCGGTTTTTTTAAATATTATTTGCACTGTTCGTAATTAAAATATTGTCATGATCCATATTGCTGTGCCTATTCAGATTTATATAGCAATAGTCACAGCGAAGCATAAGTTTGCTGGACCTTCACATTTAAAAGCCAAATAATTCGTTTAAACAATGTCCCAGTTGGTATCGTGGGTGACGCAAACTGAATTTCCAAGAGAAACGCATACAGAATTTCAATGGGCTGTTCAGTACGGCTGTATGATAATTATAAACTAACTTACGTTCAAAAGTGCCTTTTATGTGGCCATTAGAAACAAATGATTTGACTTTTGACTTTGACTCACGAAATATACTCGCTAAATCTATTCTTTCGGATCCTTTATCAAAATAGATGCCACCAAGTAGCTTCTCTACTTCATTTAAGTTCATAAATTTCACATTAGGTTTGTTTAAAATCTTTACCATAAGTACTGCAAGGCACATAGTCCATGTACCGCTGAGGCTCCTCCTTGTTCTTCTTCAGTAGCGTCTCCGGCCCCACCAGCTTCTGTATGTTCCTGGTCATGCGGTCGACACGCTCCATCTCTCGGAGGAGCAGGTCGTTCCGTTCGCCCAACTCTTTCACGTCTACCTCCGTCATTGTGGCTTTCTGGAATAGTGACAATAATTTAAATAGATCCATACTTTCTAACCCATGTGATGTCGAAAGGCCCTGGTCATAACAACACATAACGAATGTTGTTATGATCAGAGCCTTTCGACATTCGGGGCTTCCGGGTTAGGGTCCTGTCAAAATTGGTTGTATTTAACATACATGAACTTGTTTATATAGGAACCCGGATGGTTACTTGTCAGAGCCCATCAGGACTCTCAGTGCCGGAACATCCTCTAACATACACGAACGCATGTCGAACACATTCGGGCTGTGGACGATCGCAACATTAATCATCATCAAAGTTTCAAAACAGTAAACAAACTACTTTCATATTACTCAACTCAGGAAATAAACCTCGCACAAACCACGCAAAATTCATTGAAATATTTATAACCAGAAGATGGATCTGAACGAGCATGAATTATTGATCAGTTTAAAAAAATTACGATTCCCGTAAAATAAGGTTGCTGCTACGGGCTCTACTCGACTATCCAATCCGAATTTAAATATTCTATTGCAACATGAACCACAATTGACGGTGCTATTGACAATGCATTGCAGCATGATCCATTCAATTCAATAATAGTTGCTTCCTACAGGGCAATCTAGCAGTAAATGTGCCTAGGGGACTACCTGCCTGCCTGATGAATGGGGGCCAGTCTATTTGAGATACAAATAGACACAGAAGGTGCATGAATGCAAAAGCGATAAAAAAATATAAAAAAACGTATCTGCGAACAGTTTAAGATTGTGTCATTTTGCTAACTGGTGCAATGCTATCTGGTGCCAATTCTATTGAATGCAACTTCTGCATCTACTTTTAACGTGACACGTTATATTCGGATTGACTGGAAGGCTGCAAATTGACCAAGGGCTGCGAATGTTCTAAGCTCGTGCAAACATATTCGGATTATTTCAGGAAAGCTTTTAGTGAGTTCGTTAATTATTCTCAGTCTATTAAAACAGCCGACAGTAGCCGCCCGTTACGTATGATATTAGAATTTCACTTCACTCAGTTACATATTAACTTGGAAGCTCAATACGCAATACTTAATATATTTATTATAGAACTTACGGTAGGTTTACAAAGACACTGTGGAGACCAATTTTTATGTCGTAATGTATATTTTGTCTGTATATTTTCTCTTGTAGGGTTTTAATTTTGTTTTTGAACGCATTTGTATATTTCTAGATAAGGTTTTTGGAAATAAGGTTTACAACTGTCGGGGTATTCTATATTACGCTAAACGCATTAACATCACGCTGTAACTAAGCCACGCATATGTGTAGCCATAATATGTAGGTAACAAAGCACTGTTTTAAGGTGTCTTTGATCTTTTTGAATTCACGAAGGCCGTATGCAAATTTGGATGGTTTTAATGTCATATTTTTGATGAATGTGTGAATTCCAATTAATGGTTGTATCTACAGACAGGCCATGTAGAGTAAATTCATGAACGATTTCTATTGTTGTGCCGTTGTGGGTGAACTCTAGTGGGATCTTTTGACGGGGATAGAAGGGCATTCTTTAGACTAGCTGCGCCCCGCAGATTCACCCGCATAAGTCTCGATCCCGTGGGAATATCGCGATACCCATACTCTGTCGTCAGATCGAGACAAAATAGAAATACAGTGGATATAGGTTGATGATGATGACCTTGCTGCACAAATTGCAATATTACGTACCTAAACTAATACTTACCCGCGCAAAAAATGTACCGATAATAATATAAATGTAATCAGTCTGTATTGCCCCACTGCAGGTGTTGTGTCGATCATACTCGTAGAAGGCCTTTATTAGGCAGAGCACAGAATTATGGGCATATATACGAAGATACCTTCTGTATTTCAAGGAGCCTGTTCCTGGAGTCCCGGATGATCCTGGTGCTCTTCCTGGCATCGTGATGGATGTCCCGAATCTGTCGGGACACAGAGTCGTCGGCCTCGATAGCGATGGGAGAACCTTCGAAACATTATACACGTGTTTAAAAGTAACGCTTTTCCAGTTAATAGTACCTACTTACTATATTGTTAAGCTTGGAGTGCGCACTTACATGATCTTGATTTCTGAAAAGAAATTAATAATTGAGAGTTAGTCAATTCGCGTGCTTGCATGATTTATTGAAATGTTCCCAACATTATGTATTCATTCACAGAAGACATTTTTTTTAACGAATAAAAGTTCCACATAAAGAGTTTTTGTAAACGTTCATAATTATGCTTATTTATGGTGCAAGTTACCTTCGGCACAATTTGTTTGCCACAACACTTAGCCCTGACTGGTTTCTTCACCCCTCTCTGCGAGTCTGCCGGGTTTCTCGGCGGCATGCGGGTGCACTTCCGGCTCGGACTGCGGTCCATGTCGACCGGGCTGGCGCACTGGTCGCCCTTACCCGGGAGGTGGTCTAGCCGTGGAGAAGTTGGCGTTGGCACATTCTCCTTGATAAGCTGGAATAAGTATGGTCATTCGTTTCATAATGTTATTAACCGGCACTCAAGCAGGCGGCTACCTGATTGCGAGTGTTGCCATCCCAGAGACTATCTGCGAACATAAATAACTTGCCAGTAATTGTGACTCCGAAGCAGACTGTCCGTCGAGCGCTGGTTTGCCGTGCTCTTCAGCTCGTGGCCGGGTTCTGTACTTCTTCCTAGCGCCGGGCAAGTCTGAGAAGCTGCAGGTGTAATCCACGCTGGACCTCGGAGATTGCTCGAGGCGAGCCGCACGCTGCTTACCATTTAATTTCGTAGCCTGAAGAAGAGAAATGAAAACTTCAAAATCAATGATCTATACCATGCACGTGGTGCCTGATGAAAATCCAGCGTCCGATCTACTGTCGTCACCTTGTTTTGATTTAAGTTTCCAGTGTAAACTGGTCTTTTCTTTTCTCAGCTTTGTTCCATATACTTATTTCATAGTACAGATTATACTCAATTTATCAATTAGCAGAGCTGATGTGAGAGCGGAAATCACCCGTACACTGCCGCTTCAATATTTTCAAATAATTATTGATGATATTTCAGTGTGTGTAGGTCAAAGCTATTCACGTGCAAATGTATGTTAACCAAGTCTGTTGCTGCGTGATTACCTGTATTAATTGGTTGTTTATTTCTAAATAAATGTCATTTAGTGTCAGCCCGTATTCCAGTCGGTAGATAGAAGATAGAAAAACGTTTTATCGCTCAAGATTTGGCGGCACTACTGGTCTGCGGTCGGGCTACACGTGTCGCATGTCGCTCGCCCGTAGCTGCCAACAGCGTGTCTAGCTACGGATGGTATTTCATAGAAATTCATAGAAACCAGTCGTGTCACGGCGACACGTCGCCTGCAGTTGCCTCCTGCGATCGGGTATGCAATGGTACCTTTAGGAGCGCATATGACACTGCTGTCTGACCAAAGTCCTCGTATATTCGGACTGACCACTGTCAAGGTTGTTTAATTTACCATTTTCAGATAACATCCGAGCTTGTAAAAAACGTTCACTAGCTCGAATGATCTTGTCAGGTAGCAATTTATGCCAGAACTAACCTCGCTCAAGGTAATTTTAGACCTACTACGCTCGTGTCTCCATTGAAAGTCAGATAATGAACTAGTAGTAAGTACCTACTTAGGTACCAGTTCATTATCTGCCACTTATGGTTCACAGGTCAGTAAGTACCTACTTACTGACTTCTGACCCATATGTGGCAATTTATATTAAAATATAAAACTAGCCTGTTCTTGAAGGGATTCCCGACGAGATCCAATTATATACTCCTTATTTCATTGGACGTCATCAGTCAACTGTTTTGATTCAAACAAATGTGTTACGGATAAATAATTTTGGATAATGTTAAACGATTTTTTTCTTGTAATCATGACAGTTTACGAAACCCACTCGATTTAGAATGAGTTTTTTTTTCAATGAACTTATCTCTGAAATAGATGGTCGCACACAGGCACCGCGGAAATACTCCATGACGGTGGTCACCCCTTCAATCTCCGACCGTGGCTTCCTCCGGGCAATTATTGCAGTTATATGATGAAATAGAGATGACTAGGTTAATCAAAGTATCAGTCAAAAATACATATACTACTTGCGAAGATACACTGGATGATACCAAAAACATTGCGCCTCCCAGCCGTCTTTGAAGCGAATTCCTAAAAATGTCATTTAAATCTAAAGCAAATGTTTGTATAGTATGCACGTGCAGTATTGCTAGATAGGTTAGTCTTCTCTGCTTCATTGATAGTCGGAGGAACCTCCGATGCGTCGGAGGGCAGTCAGCGTCCTTCCACACGACGTAGACGTAGCTGGCATGTTAAGGAGCAAGACTACTAACCTTTCTACTTGAAAAAAAAGCCTCTTATAAATATTCTTATTCTCTACACTTTCGACAATTTTTCTTACATACAAGCGCTTTTTCATTTAAGAAAAACCAAAGCTCTGTCAAGGATAGCACAGAGAAACCTTCATTACCAGGTAGTAAAATAAGAGGGGACGCGGTGCAGCGGCGCCCCCCCCCCCCCCCGTTTGATTTTGGGGCGGGCGGTTGGCCCCTTCTGCCCCACACTTCCGCTTACTCAAACTGCTTAGGATTCTGACATCAATCATACAACGCCATACATGCTTCTTGAATGCCTACAACACAACCTCGTTGCACTTTTTTAGATGTCGCAAAAATTAAGTAGGACAAAGTTGTCGCCTTGACACTGACACAGCCAGAGGACTTCATGGGAACACGGAGGAGATAATGATACGAGCTGGTCTGCAACGACATAAGTGGGAGATTGAAATGATAAGGCTTGTAATATAGTCTGCACCCGAATCGACAAATTTGTGCTTGCTCTTCGAAAACTGAGATGAATAGCCGTATGTATGTGTATAATAAAGTGTATGGTCAGTGCGTTACGGCCTCGTGATATGGGGTAATTCAGTAGATGTAAACAGAGCATTCATTGCACAAAATAATGTGTCAGAACTGTATATGGAGCAGAATACTTAGAGCCATAGCCAAGCCATTATTGAAAGCACAACAAAATTCTTCCACTTCCTACCTTTACGTTTTTGAAATTTGTTTAAATATACATGCAATAATGGATATTTACTGTTTTTTTTTTAAAGCATTGGACATTATACAATCATTTCGTGAAGTGTTCAACCATTTCATGAAATAGAACATCGACAGCTGATCATGATGTTTTTTGTCCAGATCATTGAGTACTCAACGTTTGACGATATGAACAGCGATGTGGCCAAACATCTAGATTATCCACGGGTAGAGGCGTTGATGTCGCTTTGTTTTGTTGTGCATCATAGCGGTAGCATACAAAAAATTAAACAAAGTAGGGAAAACCACCCTACCACACAAAAAAAGTCGATGGGCTTTTATTTTATTTCCAAATATATTATGGAAAGTGACCAACTTGGAAGTAGCGCTCGCCGGCCGCTGCCGCGGCACCACTCGCTTCGCTCGCTCGGCTCGTGCGCGGTTTGTCGCAGTTCTAACCTATCCTAACTCAGTTGGTCGGGGTTCCACAAGAGGCGTTTTTTTTTTTTAATTCATTTCTTGCCGCTTGTGGCATCCCCACCAAATAGCAGCGGCCGGGGAGCGATACTTCCAAGTTGGTCACAGTTACTTGGCAATTTTTACTACACCATAAACCATGGATACTCTACAACCCTACATTAATGATATATGTCCAAACGTCGACTGACATTTTAAATGTTGACGTCTTCTACACGATAAGGTAATTTTTTGCTAGGCATTTCACGAAACACAACCATTTTATGAAATGGTCGAAGTCGAACACTTTATGAAATGATCAATACTAAAATCTGGCTACGCAGAAATATATTACCAACTGATAAAGTATCAAACCTTTCCTGCAGCATCGTCGTTCTTTTTTCTTTGTTTTTTTTTACTTTCAACGACATCTCCCGCCGACTATACGCGCGGGTTTTCAAACAGCCTTTCATGTGCTAGCAAAAGTTTTTTCGCAGTTGTTTATGGTGCCCCCCCGGGACGTTATGCCTAAGCAATTGCTTATGGGCTAATCCGGCACTGGGTGTCAGGGCGTGCAAAACATGATATATAATGCATAAAAGTTTACTTTAACGTGCGGGTGTCAGGGCATGCAGAACAATTATGTTCTGATATATGTAATCCCGCAAAATTTACGGAACAATACCTTATTTGCACTCCAATGGCAAGGAGGTAATTACCAAATATATTATTATGGGTCATGGTAAGATAACAGGTTGACGATAATAAGTCGAAAGAGCCCCTATACTACCACCAGAGACCCGTTGTAAAAAAATGACATAAAAAACGCCAAGACAATCATTTCTAAGGAACGAAGAAGCTTAAGGGCTTATTAAATAAATTATTCTAAAATTACCTTCATCACAATATCCTCTCTCTATAAAATATACACCTCCATCAAATAAGAATATTATAATTTAAAGCGATAACGTCAAAAACTAGCCGAATACACCATGGCCGAACTTTGACAGGTGTTACCTAAATATGTTGTTTTTTCTTCAGTGTATCGTCGGCCAGTGGCTATCTTTGTTTTTATTCTTAGAAAACAGTTTTTTAACTTGAATAATTTATTCGTGTGAACTCGTGTGTTATATGATTTTGTTAGGGAAAACAAAAAGAATTGCTTGCCGGGGTTGGTCCGTGGATCGGTCACCATCTTTACATACCGTGACTCCTCCGAGCCTCGGAAAGCACTTTAAGCCGTTAGACCCGGCTATCACTCGTGGATTTTTGACAGTCGTCACGGGTCGTCAGAAGCCCGAAAGTCTGACAACCACTCTTACCAAGGATATCGTATTACCCAGTTACTGGGTTGTGGAGGTCAGATAGGCAGTCGCTCCATGTAAAATACTGGTATTCAGTTGCATCTGGTTATACTGGAAGCCGACCCCAACATAGTTGGGAAAAGGCTAGGCAGATTGACGGCGTCTGTTCTGTACGAATCTATCATTGATCTATTGTTATGTTTTATGCGAGAATGCTTGGCAGGTTAGGTATAGAAAATATAATTTTATATGTTGCACTTACATAATGTGCAAGGTAAAATTGATGAAAACCCGTTTCGAAAAAAGTAGGAACCTGTTTTTTTTTAAATCTATGTCCGTACATCAAATTACAAAGTGACGAGTGATTTCCAATGAATTGCCTCGTTAGTCTAGTTGATGAGCATGTGGTCTTGGATTCACACGTCGCACGTCGGGCAGTGTTTTTGGGTATTTGCATTAGCAGTTTCTCAATAGCAGCCCGGAGTCTGGATTTGTCGGTGCCAATAGACTCGCCCCCTGTTACATGGGACTTAAACATATCTAACGAAAAAGGAATTTACTATACGTACACCACTGCCTAGCCCTATGGGAATACAGGCGTGATATTATGTTGAGAGTGTTGTTGAGGAAAAATCTTCAACCAAATTGCCTGCACAAGCAAATCATAAGCATAAATCACAATAAGTTACCGATGTACACAAAGATCATAGTCCAGTCATTGAAGACATATAAAAGGGGGTTTCCCTACAAAAGGTCAAGGAAAGTTCAAATTTGGCAGAGTGTTACAGATTGGTGTTCTAATAAATTAGCAAGTTTGGGCTTACTCCAGTGAAACGACATAAGATCCAGCACCTGAAGCACTCCTTAAATTCATATCGTGCAAATGCAAGAAGGGATGTTTTCTACACCCACAGGGTGTAGAAAAACAGGCTTGTAATGTTCTGTTAGCTGCACATACTGCCATGGAGACGCGTGTGAAAACAGCGCAGCGGTTTTTGTGGGCTCTTAAGAAGAAGAAGACCTGTCGGTCGCGAAATCATTGGCACACAAGGTCGAAGGTGACTACGAAGACGAAAACTCGGAAGAGGAGGAAAATATTAGGTACAAGAAGATATCAATTCAAGTGAACCAGGACCATCTCGGGCATCGAAACGGAAGTCAAACCGTCAATAAATAACGAAGCGTGGATAAGCCGGGGAAGAACATGAACTGTGGAGTTATTTTCAAAATAAATAGAGTAGAGTCATCTCAACACCCCTCTCCCTTGATTTCGTATATTTGTATATATATTTAATATAGGTATATATTATAGTAAATATGTATGTATGTATGGGTATGTAGTTTCTAATCTATTTATGTATTGTTGTATCTATTTTAGTTATGTCATTAGATTTTTTGTTATTAATATTTTTTTCTTTGTTCCTCTCAAATAGAGCACCTGCCATTTAATCTCTTCACCACCCTTGGTTGACTGGTAGAGAATGCCTAAGGCATTAAGTCCGCCTTTGTACTTTTTTGAGTGTGAAAAGTTTTAATAAATAAATAAACATGGAAAAATACGCGCTTCTCACTCTACGTCATGGTGGTGCAGAAACGAGTAAAAAACGGTAGTAGATTAAGTAATCGGAATGTAGGTCTGTACTAACATGATTATGTAAATTTTAATAATTTGCTGACGTTGACTTTGCTATAAATAAATAAATAAATAACTCCTGAGCTGATTAAAATATGTTTCTTACAAAACTTGCAGAAAACTTCATGCTCATAAATTTTTGTAATGACCATTTATTACTTAGATGATGCTGGAGAGAAGATATTCTCAAAAACTGTGTTTTGGTACCATTTTTCCAATATGTCGGCGCGAGTGGCGGTCGCTCAAGGTCGCAAATTCGGAATATTTAAGGATACCAACCTGTAACACTGTGCCAAATTTGAACTCTCCTTGACCTTTTGTAAGGAAGAACCTACCTAATGACTGGATTAACAAGGTCACTAAGAAATGGGGCAAAGATCTGCAGATCCGTGCAATATTCAAATCGCCTGACGTGAACCGGTTTCTATTGCGATCCAGTCATTTATAATACTATTCTTAACCACCGTCTCTGTCTGTAACATTTCTAACTTCGATAAAAGACGCTACGCTTTGTATTACATACTTATGATACATACATAAACTTCGTATTACATACAACACATGCATAACCTCACCCCTCCTCCTCCCCGGGGGGGGGGGGGGGGGGGCAGACACTACAGGAGGGCACCTACGATCCTTACATACTCCTTTTGCTTCGTGTACGTTCATAGATCAGCACCGTTAATACGTAACACACTTTCAATCACAATCTGAATGATTTTGAAGGATATTGCTGACCTATTGCTTCTTTCGACGATCTTAAGTTTTTATACAACTTAGTTAAATAGATAATTAAGAATGTTCAGCAGAAGGCTGCCGTAAGTTAATTTGATCATTCAATCAAATTAACTAACCGCAGTCTTATTTCAGAATAAAATATATTACAAAAAATGTATATCTCTCTCTACCAACCCGCATTGCCCACGTGGTGAAGTACAGTCATCTTCCTGTCACATAGAGGAGGTCCTGGTTCCAGCCCTGGGAACTGTAAAGGCTGATTATGTTATGTTTCTGTATAATGAAACAGACAGACAAATATTAACTAAAACTAATTAATTCTGCATCTGTCAGCAGCTGTTCACAACGCCACAGGCAGTAGTAGGCATTATATCATTGTCAATGTTGTAGGTATCCACGGCACATGACTAAGAGCCCACGGTGTCCACGAGGCGATAAATCATGTTCGTGTGAGTTGTAAGGCCACATTTTACGGACACGGTTGTTGGGAGTTATGCCGTTCATATACTGCTACTGTGGAAGTGGGGCAGTGAGTATAGCTGTGGCCCAAGCTGGTCCAGCTGTTGGACCAGATAATGGTCTATCCATTAAAGTCGTTTTCTTCCTCCGAGTGGTATAAAATTACACTGTGATAATAAAAAGCAAAAAACGGGTGTAAAATAACACGCCTTTTTTCTAATAATAATCTACAATTTAAAACATCAACAAAAGAAAATTCTACGTTTAAGCATAATATAATCAGCCTATAATGTTGCCACTGCCGGGACGAAGGCCTCCTCTCTGAGAGAGGGAGTGGGCTGTTATACCACACGGACCCAGTATGGGTTGGTAAAAATCACTTCTAATTTTTGGTTCTAAGACATGCCGGTTTCCTCACGATGTTTTCCTTCACCGTTTTGTGAGCACTGGGGATGAAATTATTTACACAAAGTAAAGCGCTTGCTTGAGTTCGAACCCACGACCTACAACTCTTAAGTCGGGGCCGTTACCACCCGGCCACCCACCACTGCTCTTATAGTTGCTACTTAAAAACTGACGAAATCAAACCACTTGGGATCACCTAATAGCACCTAGGTAAATATTTTACTACCTATTTTTTCTTTACAATGTCACGTGGGAGTTAATTGCAGTTCACTCTCTATACCGGCTAAACCTTTTTATAAATAAACGATTATTATTATTCGTCTTTGACATTTCTCGGGCCCCCGGGGGTTCCGGACCTTTGTAAGGCGTACGAGGTGCCGACTCCTATTATTATTATACACACACAATAGCACTGAAACGCACGTCTTTTCACCTTACAGTAGCGCTTGTAACCACTGCACTCATGAAAGCTTCTATACAATTTTCCCAACGATTCACACGTGGCGAGGCGCGCCTGTGCGGATGGCAAAAACATAACAGAAAAACTTGCTTATATCACACACAAAAAATGATAAAATAATTAAATTGACTTTATACATATATTAGTAACGATATAAGTACCTAAGTAACTTGTCACTTTCTTTGTATCCAATGATTAATTCAATAACTGTGGAGCACTTTGTTTAAATTAATCAAAAGTACACACAACCAAGAAGCGCTGCATTTCTCCATCAGGAGGTTACTAGTAGCCACTGAAGAATTCCACTTTCCACCTCCTGCCTCCATAATCAGATCAGCTCCAAGCTCAATGAATTACATACATATACGTGTTTGTACAAACACAGTTGCATTACGATACGATAAATTAGAAGTAGGTTAAAATTGACTTATTACATTGTTTGTTTACTAGTTACAAGAGCTACTAAAAGCGTGTTAATTAAGCCGCAAAAATGTCACAATAATGTGTAGGTACAAATCATCTAAAATTGTAGTACTTATCTCTATCAAACAACTGAATCAACTCATAAACTTTGATCGTTTCACACACATACAAAGTCTTCAGTAGACAAATTATTGCTGAGTATACAATTGATGCAACACGTAAGGACCGATCCTAAAAATAGCTACACCGCCTTGTTTCGAATAGATAAGCATCAGTATCGAACAGCAACTAGTTCTATAACACCAAGATAGGGTGGTAATGTAGCATCGCAGATAATACGTCTAATACAATTAGTTGCATGGGCAAGGTTTCGGTGGGGAAGAAGCCAGTTCTGCACTACCCAGGGTGGCGAGAAGTCAGCTCCAGGGAAAATGGCTCAAGGTAAGATAACTTCCAGTTTTAAAACCCTCTTCAGTCAATTAGCACGTTAATTAGTTGTTTATCAGGGCTTTACCGGTTAAGGTCCAAATAGTCCATACAAATTGATTATTTGATAAATTAATTTTAAGTACTTATCAGTGACTCAACGCTTTGTTATATTTCGTTAACGAAAAATAACTATTTGTTTTCTTTAAACCTAAGTCATTTTATTTGCAAACGGTGCAACAGTTTTCGAGTTAAAACGACAAAAATAAATGAATGCATAATTCATTAAGATATAATGTATTTTTTATTATCAACTCAAGTCATATTATCTGGTAGAAGGTAGTAGGTATCAAACTTTGTAGTTGTTACAATAACCTGAATGTCGTCGTCTATTTGATCAGATGGTATCCAATGACGGCAAGATTTATTTTTAGGTCGATATTTACGATATTATTGTACTTATATATGATGCCATCAAAGTGACTTGTTTTCTTCGGTAGGAGGCCATCAGTCTTAGCTTCAACGCATCTATTCTCATACAGTTTGATCCTTTGTGCTCATATTCTCGAATACGCATGGTTGCTGATGGTGATGGTATTGTGACACAATAACTTCTGAATGGTGTTGCGCGCTACACAGCATTGTTACTTGTTTAATGTTTTATTAATAAGAACAGTGAATTTGATATAGGATATATCGAGTTAACTGTACTTCTGCCGTAAAGCGAATCTGTCGTAAAGCGAATCTGTCGTAAAGCGAATCTGTCGTAAAGCGAATCTGTCGTAAAGCGAATCTGTCTTAAAGCGAATCTGTCCTAATGCAAACAAGGGATTTCAAACTGCCACCTTGCACACTCACTCACACACTTATTCATCATCATCATCATCGTCATCACCATTTCACCCGAAAGATGTCCACTACTGAACATAGACGGAGGCCTATACCCAGCAGTGGACGTCTTGCGGCAAATGCCGAAATATGTAAGTAAGCAAAATATGTGGAACTTCTTATCCTTATAGACCTTTTATGTATCACTAGCTGCCCGCCCCGGCTTCGCTCGAGTAGCACTAAGTACGTATCTACGGCGCACCTACCTGCCTACCCTACCTACCCTACCTACCCTACCTACCCTACCTACCCTACCGACCCTACCTACCCTACCTACCCTACCTACCCTACCTACCCTACCTACCCTACCTACCCTACCTACCCTACCTACCCTACCTACCCTACCTACCCTACCTACCCTACCTACCCTACCTACCCTACCTACCCTACCTACCCTACCTACCCTACCTACCCTACCTACCCTACCTACCCTACCTACCCTACTAAAAAGTATCCTATGTCCGTCTCCTGGTTCTAAGCTACCTCCCCACCAATTTTCAGCCAAATCGGTTCAGCCGTTCTTGAGTTATAAGTGGTGTAACTAACACGACTTTCTTTTATATATATAGATATTGTCTGGAAAATAAAGAAATTCTAATTGTAATTCTAATTCACGATACTGTAAAAGTTTATGCTAACATTAAATTATATAAAAAAAATATTGACGTAAGAATATAATTAATAGCCTACTTTCTGAAATAATTACTAAAAACTATTTTCCATTATCTTTGACAGTGTTATCCAATTTTTTTTTTGCATTGAGTTTTTCACACAGTGTTTCTAAAGTCCCGGTTTGTAAGACATCTTCACTAATTTAGATTTTTATTTCGCAGATAGTCCTAAAATATCGTCATGCCTAATAATAGACCTAGACATTGACAGACAATAAATGTACATATAGTGTTTATTCGTCTATTCTTAGCATTAACACTTTGTATAGTTAACCATCGGTCGTACCTACCCATTAATTGGTAAATTAAGTAATTATCATGGGACAAAGATAATAACATAAGACGCAGATCATTCGTGCGTGACCATTAGTGTCTCACGAAACACAAATAATTTAGGCTTTTATAGCCGAGCGACGCGCGACGGTCCCGCTCGACATTTACAAAAATACGTAACTAAAGTCTTTTTTTTTAGTGGTGTCTGTAATGTTAACCTAGGAAGTTGTCGGCTGCTTAACCGGACTTTCCTGTGGCTGCATCAATAAATTAAGGCCTCCGGCCAGGGCATAATGCTTAGAAACTAAGCGACTTCACGCTAAGGGCACCCTCTGTGGGGTACGGACCTCGGCTTGGGCGTCGCTGGGGGAGGACAGCAAGGGACAGGGTGGATCGGATTAATATTATTATTAGGGGAATTTAAAGCTACAGACTCAGCGGCGCGGGCTGGCTCGAGCAAGGTGAGGATGGACGGGGACGTCGGTCGGTTTTTGTTTCTGTGTGCTAAATTACTGGTTTCCCTACAACTCTCTTGGAGAAGGGTTGTAGGGTCATCTGGGATAGTGAGAGTATGCCTTAGTCGGCAAATCTTGTAACGGGTGAGTGTAACGGGCAGCTGCCGCAATCAGGGGATTGGTGTGCTTTATAGTAGAGTCAAAGAAACGCTGAACAGCTGGAAGGTGGGCATTTTGAGATCTAAGTGAAGATCCAAATTGCGGACGTAGAAGGCGGCTCGCGTAACCTTTCTAAGAAACATTCGGTTTGAGGGTCTGCATCCTATGGAGATAGCGTGGATTAGCGTGTGCAAAGACTACGCACGCGTAGGTCATGATGGGACGGATGACCGCGGTGTATATGCGCAATTGGCATTTGAGTGACAATTTGCTGCGTGCGGTCAATATGAATTGGAGCCTACTGAGCGCGAAAGGGGCACGTGACCGATCCGTCTTTATGTGCTCACTAAACGTAAGGTGATGGTAAAGGATCACTCCTAGGTATTTACCTCGCTACTCCCAAGGGATCGGTTTGCCATACATGGTAATCGGGCTGGGTAGCAGGGGAGGGAGACGACGCGGTCTCGAGAAGAGAACCGCCTGACTCTTATCAGAGTTAACCTCGATTCTCCATTTCCGGAACCAAGCGCCTGAGACATTTCCGAAGCCCTAGAGAGTGTGATCGATAGCGTTCAGACATCGACCAGTGTAGTAAATGGTAGTGTCGTTGGCGAATAAAGCCAACTGAGCCTTTTTACTTGTGGTAATGTAAATGGTGAAAAGCGTGAAGATAAGGGGAGATAGCACGACACGTCGTGCACTTCATCTGGAATGACGGGAGGTAGAGGATCATCAGGGTCTTCAACGGGTGGGAGTAACGTAGCTCCACTATGCGCTTCTTTACAGCACGCTGTAATTGGTGCATGTGGGCTTTGTTCGTGTCACAAGGAAATGAGTCGTAGGCACGAATGGCCGCGTTCTTCTCGGTCGGATTGTATGTGTTCTGTAAACGAGTAGATCACGCCCGTCGTGTCCGCGATTGACACCACGTGATCGGGGATGGTTTACAGGTGAGGTGACGTGGTGGATTTCAGCCTTTCGCTTACTTTCCTCCAGTCGGTTATCACTTTGGTCGGGAGGGTCATTATAGTCTTAAAGGTACACTCTACATTTATTTCGTGGACCACATACTCGGGATGGGAAGGAAACCATAGCGACTTCTAATTCGATCACAACGCCATCTATCGAGCGGGATGCAACCATTAGGCACGGGTGTAGCCGTAAAAAGGGTGGCTCTCTGTACCAAAGTCGTCTAAATACTATGCGAGATGACCTGTTTAAGAAAAGATTAAAAGATAAAAACAAGCAAAAGTCATTGAGCACTTCACTAAACCATATCGGATCGGACTGCACCTGTGGTGGGATCGGTGTCGAGATAATGATTAAATATGACTTTATAGTGTACAATGTACATGTAGGTAGTGAAATAAATGTAGAGTATACCATTAGGTACATATTTACATGTCGGTATTGGTAGTCTTCCAAAGTCGAGCGGGACAGTCGCTCGACTTCACACACCAAGATTATGTCTGGACTTTGAAAAAGACTGACTTCTAAATTTGTTTGGGCGTTTCTCTTAGAGCAGTCGGATAGGAAACACCGACTTTATACTCGGGCTGGGGACGGTTTTTGATTGTTAAAATTCGTTTAATGGTGTTAAAGGAGTTTTAATTATTTTAAATGAATAGAATTTGTTAACTGAGAAAAATTATGTTCAATCCATTCTGATTACTGTTGTTGTATCATTAATTAATAAACCGTGACCACTTTGTCCTTCAGGTACAGACATCTTAAACCTAAACACTGAAGTTATGAAACTCCAACATTAAGAATCATTCCTTCAGATAAGTCATAGCACCACAATCTTAGTCAGCAAATAACAATTATTGTAGGTACGGCAGTCTTGTAACAAACTTTATGTTGGTAAATATTTCACATTCCGTATCTAATTTGTGATAGAATGACGTCATTTAGGCTGCGGCCACAGAGAACCTACCTAAAGATCTGTATAAGATGGCGATAAATATAGGTAGTTATAAACTACTGATTTTGCTGTTACTTCGTGTTGCGGAGCCATCCACGCATGCATATCGTACACTAGCCTAGCAGGCTTGGTGCAACTCCCTACGGACGGACTGAATTCCTTGTGTGCAAATAAGAATATTGACATTCCTAAAGTATCTAATCTGCGTTCGCAATTTGTTTGCCAAACGTGTAAACAAACACGAGTTTTAAGAAAAACAACTGTAATGTCTACACATAAGGTTCAGTTTGCACTACAACTTCATTTTTTTAATGACTTTTTCAACGGTACTAGTCAGTCTAAAATCAACTTTAATTACACTTTCATAAAGTTGATCTTTGTTTAAGTGGAAATAACATCAATTGGAAACAATGATTTAAATAGACCTTAGGTAGAAATATATTTGTCTATTTGTAACTTTATCCCTACTTACCCGCACACTCTTACTTACTCATAAACGCAGGCAAGCGCAGTCCCACCGGGATCATAAGGACTACGTGGCGTACTTAAAATAAGCGTAGAAGATCTTGTCATATAACTTATTACCTTTTCTAGGCAATCTGTTTCTAACAGTCTAAACAACAGAGTGTCGACACAAAATGAGATGCATGATTCATGGTATAGTTTCCTTCTGTAAAGAATTTTTACAATATTCAGAAACATGATTTCCTTGTTTATAGCGGAATATCCATAGTACCTATGTATGACGCACTTTATGCGTGACAATGTGTGCGGGCTGGTTTATCACTAGGAGAAGCCCACAGTCTGTTTACGGTGTCTCTCAACACTCTAGCATTTCGCTCCATCAGTCCCTCTGGTTTGAGGAAAAGACTTTTCTAGACAGTCACGAGCATCATGACATCTCACGATACCTCTCCAACTACTAAAGGTTGGTCGTTAACTCCGAATATTTCTCCTTACTTATCCTTTGCGAGGTGGAACAGCTCAGCAGCACACAATTTTCTTCGGTCAGAGTAAAAAAGTATTTCTATAACCGAGCATTTGTTTGAAACTTCGCGTCGATCGAAAGTAAAGCTACGCTTGCTGCGGTCAGTTCTTGGATGGGCGACCATCCATTACATATCGAGACGCCACGTGCCTTCGAAAGCACGTCAAGCCGTTGGTCCCGGCTGTCATTCATAGATCTTTGGCAGTTGTTACGAGTTGTCAGAAGCCCAAAAGTCTGACAACCAGTCTTATCACGGGGTATTGTGTTACCCAGTAATTGTGTTGTGGAGGTCAGATAGGCAGTCACTCTACGTAAAATAATGGTATTCAGCTGCATCCGGTTACACTGGAAGCCCAACACGGTTGGGAAAAGGCTAGGCAGACTGACTGCATTTGTTTCATACTTTCTTCATCAATGTGATTCGTCCTAGATCGAAAAATATAAATAAAACGGTCCAATCATTCAGTTTTAACAGTCCCGTGTATCCTAAGCCTTAAGTCGTGTTTATTATTTTTATCGCAATATCTCGGAGTGATAATACAATGTAGACCAAGGCAATGGCGGGGACTTTATCATTTAGTAAAACAACTGTTGACAGATTTTCATTAATGCTTTACCTAAGTACTATGCGTTTATAGTGGTGTTAAAATAAATCACAAGGGACTGGTATTCTAATGAAGTCGTAAATCCTTGTCAATTTGCCTAAACTTGGTTGCATCTCACACCACACCATACCACACCAGTATCATTAGAAGTACAAGCAATACTTTCGTTAGTCTAAGTATTTTGACAATTATTTAGTCCTTAAAAAAAAACAATCAGCAAGTTTGGCCGTCTATCTGCACCATGGGTCCTTCAGATACTATCCAGTTCCCTAAAATGCAAGAACTCAATCAGTAGCATTGTCTCCATTGAGTTATGAGGAATCTGTTTATGTACCAGTTTTACAAAATCAAAAACGCTTAAACAAAGCTACTGTATCAATCATGCGGAACACGCTTACCTACACCTTCTCATGTTTCCAATCGTGATGTGAAGTCTTCCATTGCAGGTAATAACTAGCGAGAAACTGACTCCGACAGTTGTTCCTGTTCCTCCATGCAAACAGAACGCGTGTACGACACAGTTAGTTACTGCGATAGTCATTTTAGAAGAACGTTGCCTTTATAAAAGAGGACGAGGTCTCTTGATTATTTCATATAATCTGCAGATCGTATTTGTCAGCGATAACACAATACGGACCGAGGACATGCCTCGCAGCATAGCGACATATTGTTGCGAATACTTCCGACGTCATTGCTTTGTTATCATTATCACCGTCCTTGCCCGCAGGTTTCTCTGCCCGGTTCCTTGGTGACACGGCGTAATGAATTACCTCATTGATTAGTTAAAATTGACGATCGTTTTAATGAGCAGTTTTTTGGTCGGAAATTATACTGTAGAATTGGAAAGTAGTTCGACGAGTTCTGGGTTCACAGCGCTTTCGAACTTTAATAACGATTTAAGTACTGGTAACCTTAAAGCCTGTGTAATTCAACACAGTGCGATTTCATGTTCTGTGGCTTAATACTATAAGTTGAAGCAACTATCAAAGTTGCAACGTTTGTTGCTTTAATTATTTTGTATGCCACAGGAAGTGATATCATAAGTAAAAAGAGGAGATAGGTTAGCTACCGTACCCAATATTTGATCTTTAAAAACGACACAAAATCACACCATTAACCCCATTAACGCAATGCAATATAAAAATCACTTGCATCGTCTAAACACTGTTTAGACGGTGTATAACCTATGTACCTCTTATAATCATTGGCCACGGGCAAGAAACTTGCATTGTGTAAATGGAGCTTTAGGGAATGACTACCTACGAGAAGAGTTGGTCGACCCATGTTCTTTTGGGAATTAACATAAGCAGTATAAAGAACAACAAAACAATGCAACAACAACAACAACAAGAACAACAACAAAACAACAACAACAAAGAACAACAAAACAACAACAACAAAACAATGCATAAAGAATCTCACAATCTGTCCGTTGCTCCATGTTCTCTGAAGAGAGCTGTCAAAGTTAAAGTACGGTTGACAAATTACTTACAGAATGTTAAATCAAAAGTTTTCGAGGATCAATTAAAATTAAATCGTCTCCTCATTCTATTACCGTATGTTATGTTCCTACTATCGTATGTATGACATAATGACTCTTTTTTGTTGCCAAAATGACGTCAAGTCCACGCATTGCGTATTCAATTGTACCTAATGTTAATGACTTTTAAAGTCATTAAGTAACTACTTCCTACATGGCCTCTACGGGTACAAAAACAGACTAATGAGTTTGACGTATCTAAGTTTAAACATTGTTAACCGACTAATCTGATGTTCACCTGAGAGTAGTGGAACTCTATGGAACTGTAATTTTTACAGCAGTAGATCCACTTCGTCGTATATGTGACGCGCTTTCAAGCTACTTATTCGGTCTTGTGAAGTGTGTATATTTGTTTCGAATAGCCCTCTTTATCACGTTTGACCATCTTATCGGCGCTCTGCCTGGCTTAAGTTTTTCATCTATCCGGCCAAGTATCAGACCTTTACACACAATGGTCGAACGCATAATTATGTCCAAAACAGCTAAGGGCACAACGCTGGTACATTTCAGTCAGCCGTATGGTACGGAATTGTTCATAATGTGCTTTGTACACATCAAAATTTGATTTGTACCACAATAGGGTTAAAATTGAGCATGAAAGTTTGTATGAGAAAATTCGAAATCTATGCAGATGAACTCACTGACAAAGTGGTAGTATGCGATAATAATGATACGGTATAAGGCGATATCGATAATAATAACAATGGCGACATTCGGAGATGTTTTTTAGGTGAAATAACATCTAACGAGTTAGAGAGAAACCGCTATCTATGACGTTTGAAAAGGTCAGATGCTGATGAAGTGAAATACTATATTTCTGATGTCTTTCTCTACCTACGCACAGTATGGCAAAAGGCCACTTATTTTACACACATACAGACATTGAGATAAATGTCTGTATGTGTGTAAAATAAGTAATAGCGAAGCAGTTTGCGGTAAATTACATAGAATATATAGCAATATATAAAAACAGTGCCACGTGCATAACAATTAAAAATAATGGGCGAAAACGGCAGCATTTTCCTCATAGAAAAAATTGAAGTAGCTAACTTAATTTAATCTTTTTATAACTAAAACATTTTGTATAATTTTTATCTAATGAGACCTGTCGTTATGGAGAATTACATAATTTTGAAGGCATTCATAAATTTATTATTGTTACTATAACTATATATAATTTATTACTATCCCTACTCTAGGATATTGGTCCCAATATTTTAAAGAACTTTCCAGCCGTGTCCACCCGTTGTAACCGAAAAGCATGCACATCATATTTATATGAGGAGAATAGGATTATGACATCAAAGAAATGAACGACAGTTACCCAATCCGTCTGCTAAGCGTGTAGCTTCTATATAGCCTGAAGTGAAGTAAAAACTATTTAGCTTGAAGTGTCCCCTGCTAGGCAAGTGCCTCCTTCTGTTCCTCACTTCTGGACCCTGCTTTTCTGGGATAGTTTCGGTAGAAGCCAAATTCATCTTCGCCTTGGTTTGCCACGATGTTGCCTAGCATTCAATGGGCTTACTAATAACCCAACCAGTGGTTCTATTGATTCTGGAAATTTATTACCTACCTATAATCTTTTTCGGTTAGCAATCTTTTTGGATACTTCCAGTTCTCCCTCTTGCCTGATAAGTGTTGAGGGCTATGATATGCAAGTCCTCTCTTCTTACTAAAACCTCGCGGTGGTTGTCCGCAGTATTTACAGTATGGCTCCAAGGTTCTTGGTGGAGAACATGAGACATTGGTTCGTCCTGGGAAAAAATTCTAAGACCTAAAACCAGTTTAGAAGCACAGCAGTGACCGACGCAAAATAATAATAATGATAATTGTTTTTAAAATGGTGGTAACAAGGATACTTATCGAGAGTAACTAGTACGAGCCTTCAGTATGCCCAGCTCTAGAATCAGAACTCTAGATATTTAATTATTATTTTTATTTTATTTATTTATTTACTTCAGATACAGTGAGCTATATTTATGTTAGTAAGTACCTACTTAAAAATTATGTTAGTTGTCAGAGATTAAAATACAAGCCACAATAATATTATTATAACTAAAATAAATATCGAAGTCAATAAAATAAGTGCATAAAATAAAATTGTAAAATTAAGAAATAAAATAAATTAATATCTAAGTCAATCGCATCTACAAATTCATTAAAATCGTTAAAATAATTTAAAATATTAAAATTTATTATAATTAAAATAAAGAAATTAATTATAAAATCATAAATAATAAAACAAAAGAATCAAGAATCGGTCAAAGCAACTCAAATTTAGCAAGGGACCTCCAAAGCCGGGATGAGATCCTATCAGCTACTATCTTCAAAATTAATTTATTAAAATCGTGAAATGATTTAAAATCTCATTAGAAATTTTACATTTTCACATTCTTCAGATAAATGACCCTCGAAGTCAGAAACGTTGATAACGGCAATTATATGCATATTAATTTGTAATTATTACGATTATTGTTAGTCATTCTTTTGCGTCGTTACTTACTGTACAAATAATATAAGCGTGTCCCGTTGGTTTTCACTTAGTGGTGACTTCCGTTGGAGCACTACTGCCCAACAGCTTGCCACATGCTGCCCTGCGGGTCATCAGATCCTCCTCCTTGCGCGCTCCAAACTCTGGGTCTGTGTTGGTAGAGTTTACTTTGCCAGAACGGGTCTAGTATGAGGGGCCAGACCGAGAGAGATACAGAAATCCGCAGGGCAGCATGTGGCGAGCTGTTGCGCTATAGCGAACCCACGGACCCTATCTCCCGGGAGAAATCTTATTCCTCATCTTTAGTTTGCCTTTATTGGCCGACTGGAGTGAACACTGACGAGGAACAGAGCCCACCTCATTCTTGCCTTATTGGCCGGACTTGAGTGGAGATTCGCAAGAGCAAACGTGCTCGGAGGAAGGAAGTACGAGTATTCCAGTAAGTGCTCGTAGGGATCTTGACCATCTTCCGGGCTCTGGGATTGTTCTAAAAGCCGTGGAATACCTCGCCACTCCTCAAGCACCTCAGGACATGTTGCCCTCTTGTCTTAACGTCACTATGTGCTAGCGACAGTTTTTGGGGGCCCATTATTGTGTGTGCAAGTCACCCCCTGCCATTTTTGCCGTGTACATATATAACATTGATCAGGCAGGGGCCATAGTCCTTCCATAGTTCCACGTCACCAGTCAACTTAACCCACCCAAACCCATAGTCCAATATCTTTGTTTCCATATCCTGCAATAGTCCTACACCCACCGGGGGTTGTCCTTGGGTGCACTTGCATAGTGCATACAAGGATAATCGTCGGTTGGTGCCTCATTTTATTAAAACGCCTAATGGGCCTCTGCGAGTTGGCTTCGGCCCCTCGTACGCTTTCCTAAGGTCCAGAACCCCAGGGTCCCGAGAAATGTCAAAGACCAAACAATTATTATTATTATTATTTTGTCTATAAAATAATTATGCAGATGTAAATTTTTGCTATGAAAACGTTTTAAATTATTCTCGAGAGTAGCAAATAGCAATAATAATGAGTGTTAGAAAGAGGTTCTTGCTGCTTAGTTTTTTAGGTAAAAACCGGTTAAACAGTGTAATACAGTCAACATCAGCGATATTTATAGTTTTTATATATTTTTTCGTAGCCATTCCAATGAAGTGGACAGCGGATTTTTTCTACATGCGCCATAGATTCAACATGTTGCTAACGCTTATGCTTCTGTAATGAAGTAACCTAATAAGATCAAATCATTGCCAGAAAGTGTTTTATACCTACCTTTAAACATTATATTGAGGATAAAAATGCTTGGGGTTGAACTGCTACAATTTTTTGTAATGTTTGTCATCGATATTTTCGTCAATTGTAGACCGATTTTGAAAATTTCATTTGTTAGAGGAAGCTTGCGCGGTAGTCCCATATAAATTGTATTAACTTTGCTAGAGTAGTTTTTGAGTTAGCTTCAATAATACGTAATTATCCCACTTAGTCTATGTGGATGTTGTTATAATAAGTTCCCGTCACTGTTATTTACATAGCAGGTAGTGATATTCGAATTTGTGTGGGATAGGTACCATATCTAAAAAGTGAAAAATAACTTTAATTTCAGAAGTCGGTGGCAAAAAATGAAAATTAAGAACCAAAGGACACCGACTTCCGAAATTCAAGATTCCACGTTTTAGTATTTTTTGGAAGTCGCTTGTGTATAATATTAACCAATACGGTAAACATGTAAGCCCCGGAAAAAACACTGTGAAAAACAAACACACAGTTTTCAACTTTTATTTTGAAGAAGTTTTCCTCCGGACGAATATAAAACAGGTGCTAATTTGTACCGATTCAAATGTGGACGATTACTGACGCGCAACGACGTGTCCGGTGAAAAATTATATTGTTTAAAAAAATGATTTTATTTAATACTTTTGTTGTTGTGCTGGCGGTACTAAAAGGTGAGTGAATTTTCTATTTGAGTGTCTTATCTTGGATAATCTGCGCGGGAGACGGGAAAGTGTAGTAATGTTTTTATGGGGGTAAGTAGAAGACTAGGCTTGACAACTAAATTACAAGTGGCGAAAAATGGTCGGGAAGACTTTAGATGCATAATAAATATTTAGCAGGAAAATTCAATCTAATTAATCGGGAAAGAAGCTTCACAGAACGACATAGAACGTGTAACAAGATCGTTCACGAAGCCGTCAACTACGCATTCTGTAGGTACATCAAACTAAGTCAAAAATAATTATTGCTGGGAAACGATTTTATTTTTGGTGTGAAATTCGCTGTTTAGGGTGCGGTAGTGCGCAACGTAATGTACGCAAAACATTATACTTATGTATGGGTGCATGCAACGGTACAGGGAGCGCGGTACTTGTTCAAATTTAATTAGGTATAACATTTTAAACTTGTTTTCGTAAAAAAACATTAAAATAAGTTGGTACTTTGCGTACGTACGTTTACGTTCAGTATCTCCGGATTCAGAAAGTTCCCAGGTACGAGTATGGTCCAGTACACAAAACATTTTGGGCTTCTTTCGGAGATAAGCTGTAAATCTTCATCTATTTTGTTAAAAACCTTTATTTATTATAATATTCTTAAAATAAAATTAGTTGTGACCGTCACAGTAAGCCATTCATTTGTGCAGTTTAAAAAAATAATTTATTTGCTTCCCAAAAGTGACACCCATTTCAAAATTCATTTATTAACGTTACACGTTCGTGTTTGTGCCACAATCATATAATATGTGTACCAAATTTCAATTTAATCGGTTCAAGAGATTCGGAGCAAATTGGCTGTGCAAGACAGACACACGACTGATCCTCTATGGGTTCTATTTTTTCATTCGGACGTACGGAACCCTAAAAATGATCACTATAACGGGAAGAACAAGTAACTTTCGGCTTCGTTAAAAGGGTACTTTTACACCCGTTACCTAGATAGACAAAAATATTACTATAACAAGCACATCGTTTCCTGAGAAAGCGAAACCATAATATGGCAACTTCTGCATGGGAGGCGACGCAGCAGCCTCGGTTAAATGGTCCTGTTACATCCAAAACTTAATACATGCTTCATAAGGTACCTACTATATAAAAACAAATTAAAAGCAGTTAAAGTGCCTGTTTGAATAACAATTTTTTTAAACAAAAGCACATTAATAAATTCCCTGCGAACAACTGGTTTCACAAATCTATTTGACATAATAGTAGCTACCTATTCAAATATCGCTTCCACACATACACTACCTACTCGTGGGCTTACTTGATTACAATATAGTTGTAGGTAGGTAATTAAACTAGCTGTGCCCGGGTCTTAGTTCGCGTGGATGTCGGAAAACAAAAATGCGTCGCTTAGAGAAGTTGTAGGTTAGGTACCACTACTCCATTGAAAAGGAAGAATTCCGATCAGATCAAGTGATCTTGCCTGGTGGGAAGCACTACCAGGGATTCTCTACCACAGACCTTTTGAATGCAGTCACTGTGTCTTCAGGATTCATAATGTCAATCCGACGAAGTGTCACTTCGCATTCGACTCCAGGCTCACAAGGTATCTGAACACCAGCCGTAAAAAAAAAATCGACTGCCCGTTTGGCGGAGTGTGCTGAAGCGTTATCATGTTGAAATCGATAAAATATGTCTATTTGCGCTGTGGAATTTTCCGAGACAACAGGCAAAAAACAATAAAATTATCAATTTTAACACGTTCCATGCGTCATGAATGAACAGCATAGATAGGGCAACACTCGACTTTCTCAGGAATTCACAAGGGCATGGCGAGGCGCAGCTCTCGGCGGCGGGTTCTATCAAATATTTCATACAGGGTGGCAGGGACATCGACGGGAAAACTTTTACCATGGATTCAGTACATGATTTTGAATGCCCTTGCGTTGAAATTTTGCGTCGGTTATTTTTTTTTTAACTGGTGTTTCATAGAAAAGTGCAATACCTACGCGGTCAAAATGTATGGAACAGCTGAGTTTTTTTTTAATAACCGACGATAAACGTCAACGCAGGGGGTTCAGAATCACGTACTGAATCCATGGTAACAGTTTTCGCGTCGATGTCCCTGCCACTCTGTACAAAAGAGACAAATATGAAGAAATGAACGTGGATAATGTTTTGAAATGGAACTATTTTGTTTAAAAAATTGTATGGCAAAATTATGTTCATGACGCATGGAAGAAGTATAATATTTTGCGTTTTCCGCGGCATGAGAAGTATCTTGACATGGACAAGCACCTCATGCCGCACTGTTTAGAGGTCGCGTAGCGCGCTCTGTCTTGCTTTTGCGCATTATACGCTCATTTTCATATAAAACATGAAAATGAAAAAACGATAACACGAGACGAGCGAAACTTTATTATTAACAAAAAACAGCCCAGTATAACACGTAACGCGATATCTTCATATTAAGTAGATACTAGCTTCTGCCCGGGACATCGTTCGCGTTTAAGTCGTAAGAAATACAATATACTAAAATAACAGTCACATTCTATAAAACACCGCGTCTTATCGCACTGGTAGGTACCTTATTGTCAAGTGACGTACCTACTGCTACAGCTATAAAGTATAGAATCTATTATTTTAGGTCATCATAAAGTATGTATAATTTTTGTAACCATCCCCTGTCATGTCGTAATGCCGTCCCATCGGACTATCTTTTCCATCATTACCAAAACAAAATTGGCGTAGGTGCATGTAGCAATAAGTTAAAAGTTACAAACCCACAAAGATACGATACGTCATTGACGAACTGGCTTTGGAACATGAGCACCGAGTTACCGCCTTATTAGGCTACGTGCACACGCCGCAATTTTTCAAGTATATAGGATACGACATTTTATCGTATACAGTAGTGACAGTGACCTTTTTCTATTCAAAACTGAAAGTTGTTCACAGAGGCAATACGATAAAATAACGGATTCGAAATAAAAAATCTTGTGTTGCTAGCTCCGTTATTCGAACCTACGATTTTTATCATGTTCCATACATTTGGTCGTGTTAGTATAGCACTTTTCAAAATTCAAAAGTCATTTATTCAAACTAGGCTGAGAATCAGCACTTTTCGAACGTCAAAATTACATAAGACAGTCCCCCAAAACGCCACCTTTCACCACTAGGAAGTGGTGAAGCAAGGGCGTGCTTTAGCTGGGAAGAAGTGGCGCAACAAACTCACCAGCAGCACAAATGTCCGTTCGGTTAGAAAAAAAAAATTACTTGATTCTATGCAATGCAAAAGAATTTACATTACTCAACACAAAACAGCAAATAAATTTATTTACCATAATGACAGCTAGCACACGCCAAGCAAAAATAAAAAGTCAAAACATAAACAGAACTTAATACTGGAATTAAAGCTTCCAGGCATAAAGGGCGTGCCCGCTTACATATAGCAAATAAAACTGTAAAGGCTCGTGCAAACCAGCGCGACGCGATGGCGCGACGCAACCCGAACAATACAATTTCTAAGAAAACTTCACGGTATAACAATAACCGGTGTTGCGTCGCGCTGTCGCGTCGCGCTTGTCTGAACGAAGCTTTACTCGAAGTCACTGATAAACTAGGACCATCGAAGAAAAAAAAAAATCAGTTAGGCAAAAATAATATAATCCATTGTCAAGGTCGCTAGCTAACCATATATTGCAATACAACTCATAAAATAAATAAATTGTAATGAGTAGATTATGTCGATAACAAAAGAGAATAAAATAAAAATCAATTGACATATTACATTCAAATAAAAATAAACAATTATATAACTTATAAAACCTGTCAGTAGGTAAGCTAATAATACTGGAGAAAACAGCTATTTTGTTTAAAACAGCTATTTTTTTCTAATTTTATTGTTGTCAGAGTGAAAGTGACAGTTCAATGGAGAGTTAATATAGTAACATGGATGAATCTGATTAAAAAATCTTAGAAAATGTGTTTTATTAACTTTTTCATAAACGACGATAGAATTTTACTATCGATAATAATTTGAATGTGTCTAACACTATTGTAAGATGAGAATTAAATGTCATCATATCGCATAGAAATACCACACTGTCGAAAACAATATTATGAATTAAAACTATAATATAATTAGGGTAAATCAGGCAAACGTGCCCCACTCGCGAAACTAACAGATGCATATTGAATTTGGCGCTAATTTGATCCAAAAGGTTCAGCGACACATGTATGGCTGCGATGCAAACAACACCACAGAGCCGGTTTTTTTATTTTTTTGAGAAAAGGCGTCTAACAGGTATTTACGACAGTGTGAATTTTACGAAAAATTTAAGTATATTTTTTATATTATTTTTACTCTTTTAAAGTTTAATTCTAAATTTAGCCTCTTTTGACTTTTATATGCCTACAACTGCATTCCGTTTTTGGCAAACTTTTTTTGTCGTATTCAAACCATGCACATTACCCTGAACATTGACTAATGTACCCTGTCCTTCAAAATGTAAGATTTTTTTTTCAAAAACGTGTTAAAGTGAAGAAGATTTACAGCGCAGCGAATCTAGTGAATATCTAGAATGTTCCGATGACAACGACAACACTTGTGTAGAATGTCACGAGTCTTACTATCATACGAAGAAGAAAAGCTACTAGATTCAGTGTTTGCTCAAACGTTTCAAAGAAATACAACAAGTGCGGTGGCGAAAATAAAGAAAATGGAAAACACACTCACTCATTTCACTTTTGGAAAAAATTGCCCATCTTTGACTAGCTGCATCATCGCGACCTATAGACCTAGAGTGCTTAGGTTGGCCTCAAATTGTAGAAAATTTAGTTTGCTTCACAAAAATAAGCAAAGATACCTAAAAACGCGTCCTCAAGGTATATTTTTCAAAAAAACTGAAATAATTGCCAGAATTTCGCAGTTTTTCAAGCATCATGGTAGTAGATTAGCACAAGGTTTTCAGGGTTGCAAACGCGGGAATGTCCGAAAGGGATACTGTGGCCCCTGGCAACGTACAAGCAACACTGAAGGAACACGGGTGGGTTTTAGTCAGTAAGAGTCTGACACGCCCTCCCGCTCCACCCAGAGCGGGAGAAGTTATTTGATAATTTTACACCCAAAAAAAAAAGTGTTGCAAACTTAGGTATAAACTATTGTCAGGGGACATAACCGCGCATGTAACTACGATTTAGTGTAGTTACATGCGCGTTTGCCTTTTTGTGTCGATATTAACTGGGCTAATAGATGAAAATCAAAAGAACAACACCTCGCCTAAGAAACTTGTTCAACAAATCTTTCATCCAAGTATTTTCAATACACAACGATCTAACTCGATAAGTGAAATTTCATCTAAGCAGTCGGGCTCATCCAACAATCCTATCCTATTCTCCTGTGAGACAGACTCAGATGAAGCCACCGAACCAATGCCACCCGCACAGCCATTTTCAGATGTAACACAACCTCCACCATGGCAACGAGTTCCTATATCTAAGAAAAAATAAATTGTGACTACTCGCCTCCACTAATTGAGTCAGAAAAGCGATTCTCAACCCTGCCGATTGACCTAACAGAGGACACAGACACTGAGCCTAAACCACAAAATAAGCCTCCTCTTATTATTCTATAAGGGATTGAGGATCTTATCGTTCACCAAACTAATTGAGTCCGTAATTCGCTCGGAAGAGTTTCGGTACAAAATAATAAATAAAAATCTCCCTTCGCGTAATGGTTAGCACTACTGATGATTACAAGCAAGTCATTGATCTGATACGACAGAAGGGATTAATCGGAGACACCTTCTGTCGCAAAAATACGAAATGCTACCGTGTGGTTATAAAAAACCTCCATCATACTACTCCACATGATACCATGATACAGAAGCTGGAGAAATCTGGTAACAAGGTCAGAGGAGAAATCATCAATTACCGCTGTGGACCAAACAAAACACCTACCTCCACATTTTTTGTTAATTTGGAACCTAGTCCAAATAACAAACTGGTTAAAAATATCCAATATATCCATCACCAACGAATCAAAATTGAACATCAACGCAAAACTAAGACAATCGTACAATGTTAAAGATGCCAACAATGCAGTGGCCACTGCAAAACCAACTGCATGAGGCCATACAGATGTGTAAAATGCGGGGAGGGCCACAAAACCTCAGAATGCCCCAAAAACACTCACTGATAGAATCATATTCTACAGTCAATTCAAAATTCAAAATTCAAAATATTTTTATTTCACATAAACCTACAAGGGTACTTATGAAACGTCGGAAGCTAGGTGCACGGTTCCAATTGGTCGTTTCCTATGGAGAAGAGCCGGCAAGAAACTCCACGGTTACTCTTTTAAAATTAAATGGTTTTTACAATGTTTCCAAGTTACAGTGTTAAAAGGTATGAGAGGACAGTGTAGGCCCATCAACAAGTACCAGGTACTTAGCAAAATATTAAATTATTTAGCAAATTATTAAAAATTAAATGGTCCACCGATCTACAGTCTGTTATGTCTACAACGTTCTCTCATTCACAAAATTTAAAAGAAAATAACCTATATAAAAGACAAATGAAATTCCTAATAAAAATAAAAACCTATTTAAACCAAATGATAATGGTTGCCATTACTGCTGTAACAAATCAAAGTGTATTTAGAAGCTACTTCTGTTAGATTGGAGGACCGAGCAGGCCCTATTATTCAATCCTCAATCTACTGTCCACCAAGACACAAAATAACTGCAGACATGTTCAAAACCTACTTCAATGCTCTTGGCCATAGGTTTATTGCGGATGGCGACTCTAATTTCATGAGTTGCACATAACTTTTTCTACTTATTAAGTCATTTGATAAGCATGAGAAAAAAAACCGTCGCAATAAATCAATTATTTATTAAATAATTCTCATCGGAAACATTACACTTAAATGTTGTTTATGGTCTGTGGTAAAAAACCGGCCAAGTGCGGGTCGAACAACGCACAATAAAGGGTTCCGTAGTTACGATGAATTTATCCCAAGAACAAACTTAACATAGTAGTTGAATAACATGTGCCCCCATACATTCTAACTTCAAAAGTAAGTTTGTACACACAATATTGAGAGATTGACCATGTTATTTTAATACCATAGGCTTCTTATAGGTTTTCCTGTAATCTATGAGTCAAGAATATTCTCTGTATTTTTTTCAAAATTGTAGGTTCAGTATTTTCGGAGAAGAGGGGGTGGAATGGTTAATTTTCATGTATTTTCTGTGTTTATAGTAGTTTTTACAAGTTCTACACGTGCTGCGTTTGAAGCGGGATTTATGTTGAGTTTTAGATAAATATCTTTAATATATTTATTTTAAAATTATAATAAATTTATATTTGAGATCCTCATTATTATAAATTATAGAAACATTATTTTTTTAAATTTTCCTATTTACCCCGAAAAGTGACCCCCATATACAAAATTTATTCATTTACGTAACACGCCGTGTTTGGGTCACAGGAATTCATAAATGTACCTACCAAATTTCAACGAAATAGGTACAATAGATTCGGAGCAAATTGGCTGTGACAGACGGACAGCCAGCCAGACAGACAGACACACGAGTGATCCTATAAGGGTTCCGTTTTCAATCCAGCAATTATGCAGAATAGGTTATTTTACGCGCAGTGCTTAAGTTATGCAGAACTGTAATCACCGCTGTCTCCGATACAAAAACGTCTGATTTAACGTACAATAGAACCGTAGCAAGGTTAACTGCTTCTTAACTTTGTTGTAACGCGATTATTGAAATAGGCAGAATCTTATTTAATAAAGTAACCCTTCGGCGGCGGAGACATAGTTTTCTTTATCTTTTCAGTAAATAAAGGCACCGCTCCACAGCGGCCCACGGGCATGCTAAAGTCCCTTCACAGTTATTTTACCTCTGACATCAAGCAGCAACCCACCAACAAATGTATCGCAACAAAAATAAACATCAATGAGATTTTGGCAGTGATGGTAAAACAATGACAGTAAAATGGCTGGAAAACAAATGCACCGCGCAGCTAACGCGGTACACCTCTCCGTGCACATCCTGCGTAGCAGAGGAAGGTCGACTTTAAAGTTAGAGAATTCCTTAAAAATCGACTACTTTACGAGTAGACCAGCGCTTAGGATCTACACTCCCTTCGCACACGTTGACCAGACAAATGGGCCCTGGAGTCCTGCAAGGCCGAAGGCTTGACTGCGTGTAGTTCAATAGTCACAACATGGCGGCCCCACTGCCTTAAAACCCGCATCGGATATGGCCGATTGAGTAAAGCTTGACCGAATGGTGGCCATGGTTAACCCCAAGAAACAAGGGCCGTCCAAAAGCACGTTGTGTTGACGATATCGTTAAAGGGAAATACCTGGATCAGGGACGCACAGAACCGGGAAGTATGGCAGAAGAAAGGGACCGCCTGTACCCTGCAGTGTGGGATTCCGGGCTGAAATCATGATTATGAGTCATAACAGAATTCTACGATGGTATGACCTATGACAGTGAACAACAATTAACGTGCGCTTGGATGTATAAAATTATAGGGCTGCAAGGTTATGGAGTGGCCATGGTGTACCTGAAGGTGCAATGTGGGTCCGCCAACGCCCCCCAAAAGATGGTCACGGGAATCCACTAGATGCGAGAAGCACAGGACAGTGCTTGGGGGAGGCCTATGTTCAACAGTGGACGTCTTTCCGTATGGTATTGTGGGGTTGATACGAACCCATCACATTAATATTAATTTATGCGATGATCGCGTGCAACCTTTTTGCGCAGGCGTCGCCCGCGCAGCCGATGTCAGGGCTGCCCTCACAATTGATCGAGTTTACATCAATTGTGATTAATTGACAATTTCCATGATAAACTGAAACGGCTAATATAGAAAGATATGTATTGGATTTACAATTTCTTGGGCCGGGCTGACGATGAGAATTCTTAAAAACGATAAAGTTGTTGTCTTACCGGTAAATGTTACGTCGCCCACCTGCATCGGAAGTTCCAAGCTACCGGTGGTAAGGACTCCAGAGGGGAACCTTCCCAATATGCCTGCTCCTGCTGTATCGAGAAGTACTTTCTTTATCGAAGAACTGCTCCAGCCTCTTAATTAGAGCCTTCTGAGACATTGGTCGAGACTGTTAGCTATTAGGCCATTGATCGCAAGTAACCGTTGACTGTAAGGATTGCGGAGTCCACGTCCCACTTGTAGTCAACCTTATAATTTGCTATGTCAACTTTCAAGATCATCATACACCTTTTAGTTACCAATCCACGCTTGTTTTTGGAAAATCAAAAATGACCGATAGTAGACCATAATCAGTTGCTGACTGGCCATTCTTACTTGTAATACATTATAACTGATAAAATAGACCATTACAACTGACCCTTATTTGCATGGGGCTAAGAATTTGCTCCCAAAATAGCCAAAGTACGACAAGATCGCAAGGAATGCATAGCTGACTCATGTCTCCACAATTTGTTGCGTTATCACTTTAATATGAGTATAATCTGACAGGCGTGAAGCACGAGGGTGCTAATATTGTAATTATACGTTATTTGAAGGGCTCGTGGCTAAGTACCTACAATACGTGTAGGTAGGTAGATCAATGATGCCTCGGTCAGTTGTTCAATGAGTGGTGCTTAGCACAACAACATCGCGCCTACTAAGTTCTAATTAGCTATGAACCGCGAAAACAAATCGTGTTACATGTTCATGTCAAACAATCACATGGCTAATTTCGTTTGCCCGAATAGTTCGAGGTCGTACTGTTTGACTCTTCAGAAGTAGAACTGACTTTAACGCAATGATTCATGAGAAGAACATTATTGAAACTGGCAATCTATTAACTAGTAGCTGACCCTACTGACGTTGTCCTGTCCAAATTTCAATAATTCATATAAAAAGGACGTTCAGTTTTTGCTAAATTTGAAGATTTTCCGGACTAGTTTTCCAATTTTTCTTTCCATAGAAACCTGTTTCGCACTATTACGAACATTTTAAAACAAAAAATTGCCAAATCAGTCAGTCCGTTCTCAAGTGATGCGCTTACCAACGAACAGCATTGTTTTATTTTTATTATATTGATGTTTCGGATCGTACGTTGTCGGGTACAAAAATTATCTTTTGAAGAGTCAATTACCGCACGTTGTGAAAAAACACTTATTGTAATTATGACGTCGCGCGTCGGCTGACGAAGATGTGTTTGTGTTTGTCATGTTCTTTGTGTTTAGTTTCGCATAATACGATGTGACAGACGTACGGACATGTTAATGTGACCATTATGTTGAAGAGCTACCATGCAATGATGAAGGCAGCAAAGGAAAGAGCACTTCAGTAGAAATACTACCTCCAGGCAGCGTTCTGAGACCTGGTTTGAAGGCTTGCCAGTGTAGGTAATTCTACGAACATGACAGATTTTAGTTTTATATTTCTATCTGATCAAAAGAAATCGAAAATCATCAGATGAAATGGATCGGAAATTAAAAGTAATTTTATTCAAATCAGGCTGAGAATCAGCACCTTTTTTAACGTCAAAATTACACAAGACAGACGATACCGAGACGCCAGCCCTTCACCAGTTTCTAGTGCTTTTGGTTTTTGTTCATTTCTACGGCAGATGGGTTTTAATGATTGTTGATCGGTTAAACCATTAACTTCGCTGTATTATGATACTCGTGACGATCATCGACTCGTTATTGGTCCTCGGCCGTGAGCAAGGCCACAGACTCGCGGACCGCCTGCCATTTATTTCTTGCTACGACACAAGACACGGGAGAGTGGCGTTTTATCTTTTTAGACTTTGCTCTTCTGTTGCTATCTCCATTGCCAGTGTAGGTTGTACTGTTGTAGATTTTGTTTTGTTAACGAATATTTCTTTAATATTTAATTGCTTTTATTTCGGCATTCTCTTGTATGCAGACAAATCTGCTCTTCCGTTGTTTTGTCGAATCCTTTTTTACTCAAGTGCCTCTACAACCTCAAAACGTCCTCTGTAATGTTAATTCCCAGTTATTCAGTATGCTACAAAGCTGTTTTATATTTATAAACTTATAAAAAGGTTTAAAAATAAGGTTTATTAAGCCTATCGCTTCAATGCTGCGTTTGCGCTGGGCCGCCGCCGGGCTGCGATCGCAACAAGGCGGCTGCACGTGTATCTAGTACTCATTACGTCACGAACCGTTTTGCGGTTTACGGAACCGCACGCATTCGTATAACTATCGGAAGGAACCTAACCTTAATTCCTTATTGACTTCTTCATTAAGTCAGCCTAGTATTGTTCACTTCTGAGTAATGCACGTTCTCTGCTGCCCCAACGAGTGCTACTCTTCTCTCGCACACGGTTAATGTGGCTGATAAAATGGCTTATCCCAAAAATTTGGGAAATCGAATAAACCGTGTCAGCAGCGTCCTCTGTCTTGCCAAGCATGGTGCTTGTGACAACAATCAAACATTTATTGTAACTTGACGGTTTGGGAGGCCCAGAGTGCTGAATCTAGGGAATGCAATCGATATCTCGAGCCTTTTGTCGAGATTCAATCTCGTAGGCAGGCAATCTCTTTCTTGAAATCTCATTTGTGTTTGAGCGCGCGCGAAACCATGACCACACTATGCTTTTTGAGATGCCATTTTCAATATAATAATTAGTGTACTATGTAAACCATAGTACTTTTGAATTATCAATGGAGTTGGTCATTCAGAAAGATGAAGCTCTTTCCAAAGCCGGTTTACCAGTTCTTCTCCATAGAAACCTACTACGGCTCGTATGAAGAAAAACTGGCAAAAAACCACATGTACACTCTTTTGTACATTAATAAAGTGATATGATATTAGTCACATCATTAATGTTGAATTTATAATTGAATTGATGTGAAAGATTTTAAAAATATGTACGCGTTAACGCCCAGATTACAGCAAACAGAAACAAACAAAAGTGCCCATTCCTCGAAACGCACCATTCAGGTGCGCTAACAAAATCAATTTAAAAATATTATAATTATATTCCTAGAACGATGAAACATACAGAAGAGCATGAAGGATTGGTAATAAATGATATCGATAGACGTTTTAAAATTCAACTGTCCTAATCGTTTATTTATTAAAACTACAGAAATGAACTGGAACTAGGAGCTTAAGCGATTTACTACTTAGCTCAATAGTGGTAAAAATACAGGTTTGGAAATTAATTCATTGGTTATTTTGAAAAGTACCAGGGTGACAGAAATTAAATCTGACACCGATTCAAAAATCAATACAATTCCCAATCTGAATGAAAAAGAAATCATTTAACTAAATTTCTAAAATAAAATAATATGTATATTTCAACAAGATTTATTAGTATGTGCGTTGGTTTTCAAATCCAAGCATTTTAATTTTTTGTTCACGGTAGCAAATATTCACAAAAAGCTTTAAAAGGTTGGATACTACGTATAACGACAAAACCCCCTGAACACACTATTTTACTTCGTTTTACAGTGTTTTATAACACGGTTTTAAACCTAATGCCGTTGACCGTCCGCGGTGGTTAACTTTAGCACAAACGTAAGAGCCTGAGGATAAGCCCCTCCAATGATAGTGGTCTACGTTGAATCGTATTAAACAGAGTTGCTATAATCATCACATTTGATGAAAGGATTGCTATCAATGTCATTATGTAGGATCATCTTCCTTGTCGTTACTGGATGTCGGCGAAATATTTATGCCACTGTTTTCCTCTAGCAGTCTTCTTAGTTGACTGTCACTTCATTCACTCTCTTTTCATTCATATTATCTTGATGCCACCTCTCCCACAATCCATCCATCTTTTCTCGAATCTCTCTCTCCCACTCCATCTTTCAACATTTATATTTTCTTCTCTTTCTTGGTGGCATTCGTCCCTTCTCACTACATGCCCATGCTGCTGTTTTCCTAGGATACATCTAAGTCATGTTTCATGCCAGCCATAAATAACTGTCACAGTGTATTTGTCTGTTCCCTGTAGCAACGCCAATTTCGGCCTGTCATGCTAACATAGGCTCCAACTAATTACAATAAGTATTGTATTGTCGATGCTCAAGGCCAGGCACACTCAACTATTGTTATTACAAAACTTATTACGTGATTATGGTATTTTGATTTAATTGTAATATTTTGTATGGTCGTGAAACCGGGAAGAGGTTTTAATGTGTTGTTTTGGCATTGTTGGGGAGGGCTAAACTCGGCAAGACGAAGGAGAAGACGAGAAGGTATATGCGTGGCTGAGTTAGCGGGAAATTAAAAATACCAGCTAAGTAAGTATGAGTCACTCTTGCTTGGTTTGCCTACAAAGGACTTTATGAGCCTTCTCCAGTATAAGAGCAAGAAAACTCCGAGACATAAATTTCAATAATTAGATCATTTTGCTCTGTACAAATGGATTGCTCCATTAGAGAAAAAGAACAAAACAGCAGATTCTCTAAGAAGATATAAGCTATAGCTAAGCTATATAGTTGGATTGAAAGAGGACCAGAGCTTCTAAGAGACACAGATCAAAATACTGCAGTAGGGGAATCCTAGCTATCACGTAAAAACTTCAAGGAAACTCTTTCTCAAATTAACTTTTCCTCATACACACTGTATAAGGAAATATAATATCAATAGAGATGGAAGTTAATATCAACGACATGCGTTTCGGAACCTCATTTTGCAAGCCTGCTTGCAATCTTACCACACTCAGGTAATTATCTACTCAGTGTCACTAACAATACAGTTTAAAATGTCGTGCCTGTAAATGGTACTTAATCAGCTAATAAGAAATGTAATTAGAATCAGCATCATTTGATACTTGCGAGCCGGAAGGATTCGATTCGACAAAAAAATCTGTCTGTCACTCTATCGTTTCGCTCTCGATGTAATTTTAGTTAGTTTAACATTAATTTGTGTCAATAATATCTATGTCCGGTAATGACGTCTGATGTGATGATGATGATGTCTTAAGAAAGAAAAAATAGAATGAATATGAATGGTTCCGCAGTTAGGATGAGTTTATCCCAAGACCAAACTTAACTTTATAGTTGGATTTTTTTTCAAGTTGAAGTTCATTTGGTCATATATAATACTCTGCTTCAAGGTTTGATCTATCCACCGCCTCCAAACCGAAAATCTTGTAAACGTTATATAAGTAACTTTGTAAGGTCTTGTACATATTTTATTTTGATAAAAGATACGACCCGCTCTATATTATTACCCGCTTGCATTCATTGCGCACGAGTATTTCGAGTATATATAATAAATAAAGTTTGTTAGTTCATTTGGGATTGAAAATGCATCTGTAATCACCCATAAACCTAAAACAATTCAGACTTTTTAGAACACGACTGACATGAGGCAGGACCTCCTGGAACATGCACTGCCAATCACAAGTACAAAATGTTCATAATTAAGGCTAGATATAGCATTAATATCCTTGATATAGTCTGTTATATTAGACACAAACCCTGTAACAATGCTCAGTGTACCGCGGACCGTCACCTGCGCCGTTACGAAATTAATATTCAAAGTCGAGAATAAAATTAGAAACATTTGAAATAATATTGTTGATCTAGAAGCGCGACGGTGTTAACTTTGTATCCGTTTTATGTTTGGTGCTATTTACCCCGATTTTGTTCAGCAATGAGGGAGTTGAATGGTGAGCGTTCGTCAGTCATATTAGATGCTAAGTATTTTAATTATTTTGAATTGTATCACGATGAGGGTGATTAGTAATGTAGTTTTTGCTGATTAGCCTGTGTTTGTTTTCGATTTTGTTCATTACCGATACCGGTTATGTGACACACCTGAACTACCCTCCGAAAATTAAAAATAACATACCTACCTAATCAAAAACTATCTGCTATGCCCGTGGATGCGACTGTGAAAAGTGTTTATCAACATAGTTTTTTCCCAAGTAGGTATCCAGAACACCACCTTGCTGCTAAATTTTGTCAAAGCCGGTTCATTAGTTCTATGTTATGTTATGGGGTTTCGTTTCCGCACTTAGTCCTTCAGTGGACCATTGTGGCCGGTTCATTAGTTTAGCGGATTGTAGATATGTAGATACTACAAAAAAACAAACACTAAGTAAATAGAATTGAAGATTGTTACTCTGTACTTCATCGATAGACTTTTGAAGTGTTTCAGAAATGGCACATAGGTACATGGTATTAAAAGCCCCATGTATTCTTAAAAAATCAAGAACAGAGCTTTTAAACACAGTCAGGAACCCATAATATCGGAATTCAAGAAATATTTAGCCAACGTCGACGGATGCCTTAAGAGTGGCGCCATGACAGACGATATTTGCCTATTTATCTGAATCGTGTCTTAACTACGCATTGTTGGTAGACGTGCGAGGCATGGTAATCAGCTGACAGATGTATTTTTTGCCATTTTCTATCCGCGTCAGAAGTATGAACAATTATCTAAAGCTATATGCTTTTGCTGTGTTTTCCGATTGGTACTTACTTACTACTGTTTTATTTCTAGTTTTAAACGCTAGTATGATGGAGTTTTGTAATTATAAAGTAAACAAAAACAAATGTAAGCAACGCAAACAACGCAACGCAACGCAATGTGGGTGTACTACAGGCAGACCTCTGCATAACCCTTCGCGGAACACAGGCGTGATGTTATGTGTGTGTGTGCACAAAAACAAATGTCTCATATAAATTAAAATATGTATCGAACATTTTACTACTTGTAATAGTAAATATTACGAAACAGAGTGAGGTCTTGTTGCGCCATTTAAACCCGATAAAAATAAGCTAAAACGGAAACACTTACGTAAGCGACATTCATAGATTTGATTTGTGACCCTTCCTGACTTCGTGACCTACACCAAAGCCATTATCATACGAAATAAGTACTTTATGGTAAATTATAGGATTTATCCAATCAATAATAAGTAGCTAATGGCTCGTAGATTATTACGAAGGCCTGCTTCTAAATCCCGAGATCTTACGCACTTCAACTTTCTGTAAAAGAATCCTAATTGTAAAGATTCCTGCATTTGAACAACCAAAACGCAGGAAACTAGTCATAAGGTAGCATTTTGTTTACTATTTTCTAAAATTGTATTTCTCATTAACACGGGAAGTATAACCTATTATAAACCTTGGATTCTTGATATGAAAACATCGAAGGTTGTAAACTACGACATCGTATTAATTATATAATAATTACAATCAACAGTAGGTATTTTGTAAATAATCGTCATCAGTTTCATAGTAAACACAGATGAGATGCACGACATCTCTCCATAACGTTGTCGGATGTCCTTGACGATGAGATAAATATACAATCATGTTGTATGTACTCATTTAAATAATTTAAAAAACCAAATTAGCACGCTTTGACGTCATATTCGGCTTATTAAGGCAAAAATGTTTGAATGTCAATATAGATTTTTAATGCAGATTTCATCAGCATTTATTTAGTTTACCTAAAATAAATATACAACACTGAAAACTCTGTTTCAGCTTAGACCTAGTTAAAGAACTGTACTTGGAGAAAAACTGGAATTTATTAATTTAACGGTTTTCCTAGGAATCACGCTAGACGAGTTACAATAGGACCTCATTTGTCATCTCTTGCGGGGCGGCTAAGCCTGGCCGCTTATGCTGTTACAAAGATAAGACAGTTGACAGATGTAGAAACCGCGCGTTTGGTCTATTTTAGCGACTTCCACAGTATTATGTGATTATGTCGTGTGGCATTTTACTGTGGATTCGATGGTGAATCCAAATGAGACCAACCCGGGCTGCTGACATTGAATCCATCTTTATTTGGCTAAAGAGCCATTTAAAATCTACGTCGCGTCGTCGCGAATCTCTCAGGGAATTATTTAAAAACATTAATGTTATCACGGTACCTTGCCAATTCATTTATATTATGTACGTAAGAAAAAATCTATATCTTTTTAACAAAATAAGTGATAGACGTAATTTTAATACTAGAAAAAAATATAAAATATACCAACCATTTTTCAGATTATCTAATGGGGTACTGTGTTAAATGTTACAACAAAATACCTTGTGATTACTACAATTAAAATATTAGAAGTAGATACACTTTGTAAATAAGCATATTACAAATTAGAGGATTATATCGAAGATAAGAATGCTTGGAAACATGCTGGTCCTGCTCCATAGAACAATATAGAGTCTTGGACAAAATCTAACTGGTTGCTAATTTAATTGTATAATTTATTATTCTTATAACATTGATTTTAATTTACATTCTGTGATTACTTGAACTCACACACTGACTTATTAGTATTACTTGTTAAAATTTTAGAAATATCTTATACTTTTACAACGTTTGTAAATATGTGAGCACCATGTCTTGTATCTATCACATAATTAATGTTTCATTCATTGCTTCATTCTTAATTATTATTGCTTATTGTGGTATAGTAATCTTATTCCAGGTGCATCGTCTTCACATAAAATTGTACCTATAATTAATGTAGGTAGGTATACAAAATATTGTCAAACATTTTAAAAGAATATCTAACGGCAGAAGAAGAAGAAGAATGGGCAAGACCCTCCAGGTCTTGCCCATTCTTCTCCATACGAAAACTACCTTTTGGAAGACAAGAATCATTTTTTTTATTTTTTTATTTCATATTGTTTTCAAAAGTGCCTTTTATGTGCCTAATTGAAATAAGTTCTTTGACTACGACTTTAAAGATTATAAAACACCTGCCTACAATGAGCTTCGTTTATATGGTGCTACAAAACTCGTAGATTAGGTATTCTAGCGCTATAAATCAGCCGGTCTAAATATGGTCGGTTCCAAAAGTATCTGATGAATACGTAAACCAATGGATCAGATAACGTACTTGTGGATCAGGTGCGGTGCTAACGCCCCGCATCAGCCGCAGCTATCAATGATACGTGCCCCTCCCCCCATCTAAAAGCCCCCACGTGTATACGCATAAATTCATAAAATATTATCCATAACCTCATATTATTATTGATAAGAGGCCCAAGAGCATATCTAATAAATATATAAAAATTATAATAATTTACAGGCGCAGTCCTATTCTCAAGCTCTTAATTTAATAAAATCACACAGAAAATCTAATATATCCGAGTGAGGATGCTCCAATTTTAGATCGCTTCCCTTGCTCTTGCTTTCTATATTTCTCTTAACAAAATGATAATTAACCGACTTAGGATTCTCAGGATGCTCCATTTTCTAGATTGTTTCGCTCGCTCTTGCGCTCTTTGCTCGCTCGCTATTATCTTAGTAAGGTCACAAAAGCTTTACCTCCCGACTCAGGATGTTATTATGTAATATAAAAAAATAAAAACAATACTTACTCTTCTTTTGAAAGACAGTCGCGAGAAAATAAATACACCAACCTGGCCGATTTTTTTCTAAGCAAGTTCTTACTTAAATTCTAATCAACCGTGCATTAAAAAAAACATTAACCTATTTTTATCCCTAGGTGTGAATTATAACTTGCCTACATCATACCTACGACTATGTATAATGATTGTACTCGTATTTTTACCCAATCACTAACCTAACCTGTTATTCAACTTTTTTGTTACTAAAAACTGCCACGGCGAATACGTAGGTATTAAGTTTTTAAATTTTTAAGTGCTTTGCTTATTTGCCAACCTGACTTTTGCGAATTAATATTAAAAAAAAAAAAATTTTGCATATTATAAAGAATAATTTTTTTCTAACTGAACAGACAGCTGTGCTGCTGGGGAATTTGTTGTGCCACTTCTTCTTCCCAGCTAAAGCACTAGGAAGTGGTGAAGGGTGGGCGTTTTGGGGAACTGTCTTACGTAATTTTGACGTTTGAAAAGTGCTGATTGTCAGCTTAGTTTGAATAAATAAATGCCTTTCAATATATATATTTTTTTTAATTAACAAATAGGTAATGTAATTTATAGGCAACTGTGTAATGCCCTATTTCTGGGTTGTGGAAGTCAAAAAGGCCAGTTTCGCTCCATGTAAAATACTGGTACTCATCTGCATCCGATTAGACTAGAAGCCGAGCCTAGGCAGATGATGATGACATTTGAGGCTAATTCTAGCTTAGAGAGTGGCTTGATCATTTTAATTATTATTATTCCGTAAATACACATCTATTACTGGCGCAAATCATATTTTGATCAACAAATTGCAATAACTAAAGAATTTAAATTTCGCGCGCTACTTTGATACATCCCTCTTAAAGGTACCTAATCAATCTACCTAGCCTTTTCCCATTTGGCTTTTAGCAAGCAAAAACGTGGTACTAACTTAAAATGTACTGAATTGAGTTTAGGTGCCTTTCCGAAGGTGACCGCAACCGCAAACCGCAAGCGGCAACGTCGCCCAATCGCAATGGCAGACCGCAGCAACTCGATATGCCGCTGCGGTTAAATTTCGAACACGGCGCATGAACTTCGACGGCAGCGGCAACTTCAGCATCTACGGAAGCGTTTTCACAGAGTTACAAAGAAACCAGTCGTGTCGCTGCGGTCTGTGATTGCGGTTGGGCGACACGTTGCCGCTGTTTGCGATTGCGGTCGTCTTCGGAAGAGCAATTCGACGGCTTATCAAGCAGCGCCACAACGAAGGGCCAAGATACACTGGGCAATGTTTGTTGAGTGACTAGCGACCTTGGCATAGACATTTTTATGTGTCAATGTCGTGTGGCCGAGACCTTAAATTCTGACTTCATTTTTGTTAGATGTAAATATTTAGGATTACCGGTAGTTATAAGTAATTGCTCTGGGGTCGTCAGCGAAAGGCAACGGCATTGCAATCCTGAATACAGACCCAGCTAACATAACCCCCGAACGGTTAGGCAGAGACAGAAACATAGTGTTTTCTCAGTTTCACAAAGTTAATTACAATATTTTGTGTAAAGTTTTATTAGTAAGTAGGTACCTACTTATGTACCTAAAGGTACACAACGTATCGCAGGCTTTCCCAACACACCTCCAATCCAATCAGCTCTGGATCTCTAAGCCACTCTCGGCAACTAGCACAATGTCATCAGCAAACAGCATAAACCAGGGAGCCTCTTCCTGGATATCCGACGTAAGAGCGTACATTATCACCAGGAAGAGGTAAGGGCTGAGTGCCGACCCTTGGTGCAAGCGGACAGTCACATTGAAGCTGCCCGTAGTGCCCACTGTAGACCGGACTTGAGTACTGCATCGACGGTACATCGCTCGAATCAACTGCACATACTTCCCTGGCACACATTTCTCTTTAAGCGCCCACCACAAAACTTCACGAGGCACTCGGTCGTATGCCTTTTCAAGGTCAACGAATACTATGTGCTAGTTTTTATGCGGACCTCTGTATTTCTTGCATAGCTGGCGGATAGCGAAGATGTCATCCGTTGCCCTCCGACCAGGCATAAAAATGAATTGTTTTCCGAAATTTCACACTCTTCTCTCAGTCGCCATTCAATAACTTTCTCCCTTCATACTATGTCACATTAGCTTTATTCCTCTATATTTGTTGCACTCCAGCACATCAACTTTGTTTTTAAAGATGGGGACCAGCGAACTATTAAACCATTCGTTAGGTATGGCTTCTTCCAGCAACAACTTATTGAAGAATAAAACTAACCACGTCCATCCATCTACCCGTAATAACTTCCACAATTCAACTGGTATTCCGTCCAGACCTAATGCTTTACCATTCTATAACCCATTTACTGCTACGAGTATTCTCACTTTAAGTTTCTCATCATCCGAAAGAACTATCCCAGTTCCATTCCTTATACACAAACATCCCTCGTCTTTCTCTGTCTAGCTCTAGCAATCAGGATATAATGTTAATGTTGCTTATTACCAAGGTGAGATGTCAGATGTTACACACTACACACCATAATATGCGACTACTGCAAGGCTCGAGTATTTTTTGTTTCTTGCCTTCCTTGTTGCCTTGGTAGGTAGATAAATGTACCTGCGTAGCTAATCAATTAGGCGAGTGCAATAAAATTGTAATTAAGAGATTAAAACCGACAAAAATAGACGTCGGTATGTAGATTGTAGGTTTGTAACAGTATATCTTTGTAATAGTAATCATGATAGTAACTTTAAAAGGACAGCAGAGCTTTATACTCGTTGTACTTTATACTCGTACGACTCGAAAACAATGAATTACGTAGGTAATTATGTTTTAACCAGAAATTTTCCAAAAATTGTGTCTCTCGACTGGCTCAACGCCAACGACCTCCATCTTATCCCATGACCATGAACCATGACCTGTCTGGATTCCCCTCGTTTGTTGAGTAACCAAATGCTTGACAATCTAAGGAGCTCAAGTTGACAAAAGTAAACTTTGATGTTTCTATAAATCGCGATATCGTCTTTGCGAGAAACCTACCTCATTGATTAATGTTAATGTATTGACTTCTTCAAACAGGAGCCCCTGTTAAACTAGGGAAAAATACTTTCATGTTTTCCTTCCTCTTCTACAACAAGGTATTGTATGTAGGTATTGTATTAAAAAGGAAGGTCGATGATAATAAATACAGGTAGTAAATTACCTGTAGGTTACCTGTTTAATCCAATTTACATCAACTTGCACGTACCAGTAAGATGCAGCACCACTAAATAGTGTCAGTAGAACTAGCTGCAAATTGTATGTACCTACATACCAACCTATAACCTGGGTGTGTTTACCTACATATACGCTTTTTATGACATACTTACTTTATTACAATAGCTCCAATTATTTCAATTAGTTCAACTTGAACACCACCTTTATATAGGTAATAAACCATGACACATCTAATAAATCTCTCCGGCGTGATTAATATACCCATGCCAAATTACAGCTTTTTAGTACTAACCGTCTATTAGCTAAGCCGCGGACAGACAAACAGACGGACAAGGCGAAACTATAAGGGTTCCTTGTTTACTACGGAACCCTAAAAACGGGTGTAAAATAGCCTTTTATTATCACAGTGTAATGTGATGCGTAGTTCGCTTGTGGCGATATAGATGCTGCCATAGTCTCTCCATAATCCTCAGAAAAAAATGTAATACTTACGATTCCGGGTAGGTACCTATCTCGAGGATACCGGTAATTTGAACCAGCTAATTATTGTAGGTGCAGCGACCTCTCATCCTCTAAGTGTTCTTCCTTAACCGTAGGCACTCTACAATTGGGTTTATGAAATAAGCGCAAATAAAACATATTAATTTGCCAAAACAAGTTTAATAACCTTGCACAATCAAGTACCTAAGTTACAAATATGTATGTAAGTTAAATACGAGTAAGAACGAGATAATAATAAGAACGACAGTTTTAACTATTGCAGCTATCATCGTTTAACATTTTTGTCTTGTATGTATTTGTTTTTTTTGTTCCCAATAAAACATTTTTTATTTATTTTATTTAATTACTTTGTTACATATTATACCTAGGTAATACGGCCTACGATTCAAATGGTACCTAAATATCACATTATTTTGGTACATTAAAGTACTCACCTTTGCACGATAAGCCTTTATATTTTTTTTTTCGCTAGCTTTGCCTTCGTCTTCTAGATGCAATTGATAATTATTACTTAAGTATATAAATTGGTTCGGTTGTAAGACTTCCATGCATGAGTTTAATTTCATTAAGATACAGATACATATACAGAGATAGATACTACACGTACTGGCAGTTCAATTCATTTATTGTACCAATGCAGTAGGTAGCAGTAGTAATTCCTGAAGCCTGAAGTTGTGAAGAAGTGGACAAAGGTCGACAAGCTAACCTAAAGCGATCAGTTCTGGGCTGTTTGTATCTGCTATCCAACATAAGTACTTACTTACCAGACGTTTCTCGTTCCAGGGGTCTCGTGCGAGAAGCAGCTGGGTAGACGCGCGGCAGTGCCCGTCGTCTTCGTCCAGGGAAACCACTACGATGTGGGATTTGATGTCGTAAGTATTAACTTAACCACGTAATCTGACCTTACCCTGGGTTTCTCTAAGATGATTTAATCTGCTGTTTAATCTAATGCTGTGTACTTTCGTTGAAGAAGGAACTACTTTTTAGGGGTCCGTACCTGAAGCGTACCAAACGGAACCCTATTAATATGCGTCCACTGTCCGTTCGTCCATCCATCCGTCGGTCTGTCATCGGGCTGTATCTCATAAATCGAAATAGTTAGACAGTTGAAATTTTCACAGAGGATGTATTTCTATTGCCGCTATAAACAACAAATAATAAAAATATAAAATGAAAGGAGAGACTTAAAAAAATAGAGTATGAAAAAAAAAATTGTTTCAACAATGAAGAAATAGGGACCTGTAAAAGTTGTAAATTTTAGACCATTTTTGTACGAGCTCTATCGCAACAACTAAACAAGTTAGGAATTTGAAACTTCTGAATTTCATAATAATACTGTGAATTACAAAGTATTTCTTGCAGTTGCAAAAAATCCCCCATATTTAAATAAATTACCCTATGAGTTTCGGCGTTTTTCATATTTGTTGATTATATACGGTATTTAAAACTACATATTTTTAGGGAGCCCAAAATAAAATGAACTTATAAATAAAAGGAGGTCCTCATTCAAGAAACATGTTTTTTTCGGCGTTTTTTACTAAATATTGTACGGTGGTAGGGAACCCTTCGTGTGCGAGTTCGACACACACTTGGCCGGTTTTTCTCAGACACGATTTTAGTAGGTCAGTACGAAAATAAGTTGAAGCTTAAAAATAGGTTAAAACAACACCATGGTATTCCCAGGGCCGCACCTTCTCTTCAGTGATCAAGAGCTTCTTAGCCACGTATGAGAACCTGCGGGACTTCGAGAAGGAGTACAAGACGGACTCCGGCAGGAGTGCGTACGACAAGACCCTCGCCAGCATGATGAAGAAGTTTCCCTACTACGTCAAGGAGATACAAGGAGTTGCAGATGGCGCCAACGTGCCTTTCTATCAGGTAGGTACCTTTAGGTCATGTAACCGAGAGGGTGATACTTGCAGTAGGTCCATACGATCTAGACGCGACTATTCTTATTTTTCTTGCCGTATTCATTTCAAAAAGCAGTATTATGGCTAAAATGATAATTATTAAGTGGTTTTGACACAGCAACAGTTCATTGAGCCGGTCAAAGTACATGATCCTCATGATCTCACCAAATTTGCGGTATCCAATTATGGTAAGTTAAACGCATCAACCCTCGATTAATATGACAAAACATATTATCAAGTAAATAATCTATACTGTTCGTGGTTCTTTTGGTTGCCAAATGGTTTGATAGCGTAGAGTATACTAACACCTGGAGACACTATCACTGAACAGCTTGGTCTGGAGTAAGATGCAAAAAGCGGTCTTAGATGGCAAGAAATAATATTTAAAATATTGACCAAAAAAATTCGTGTAAGTGTTTTATAACATCTAGGTACTGTAACGTTTGAGGAACGGATGAATGAAGTAATTATCTAAAATATTTGTGTAAGTGTGTAGTGAGGGAGAGGGGGAGGACACAACAATGATAGGCAATATTCTTATTGTGTATCGTTTCATAACACAATATCTTATAAAGACGCTTAAACTATTCGATGGCTAGCTTTCAATTATTTTTCCATCAAACAAAAAACCACATTCATATTATATTTAAAATACAAATTTTCATCACAGCCTGTACAACATAAGGTTGCATATTGCATAAACACCTTTTCTTTAATTTCAAACGTCCTTGATGCCTGAGGCTAGGAAGGAAGAAAGGCTTGATCATCATTTGTTTGTTCTCGCAGCTGTTCCTGCTGCAGATGGACGACCTGATCGGCAACGTGAACGACAACCACATTCCGCGCAACGATACCGGCGGCTGCAGCTCCATAGCCATTAAAAACCCACAAGCCGTAAGACTTATCTAAATAATATGTACTAATATGCAGCGGAAGTTTTTTAGAATAACAGTAGAGGAATGAAATACTTAACAGCTTCAGTTGGAGTTTCGTTCTGCATCTGTTATCTTAAAAACATCGTAGCTATTATTAATGCATTCCACGAGGTACTTTAAACATTTTTGATGTTTTCAGACATTACTGGGTCACACTGAAGATGCGTTCCACGAGACTCTGAACCATTTCTACATCATGTCTGCACATATCATACCATCCCCAGAAGATAGAGAGGCTGGAGTGAGTATATACTGCTAACTGCTAATCATTGAACTCCATGCATCCATAGTACAGCACTTATTGACTTACGTCCTGCCACATAATATTGCCACCTTATCATCCTCCTATCCACATCCAAATTAATTTGTGCTTGGCGCAGCATGTCTTCCTTCATACACCTCTATTAACGGTCTTCTCAGTAGTCACCCTATTTCTAGCCATATCTTCTTTCACAGAATCCATTCATCGTTTCTTTGGTCCACTACCCTTAGGTATAGCCATCCACATAGTCGAAACTTTACTCACCGCACTATATAGGTACCTAACTAATATATAGGTTCCTAACTAATCCGACGGAACTCTTCACCAGGCAGTAGAGGAGAGGTTCGCGTCGCTCTGCTATGCAGGTCACATGCCAGGGTACACCATGGGCTACAACGAGAACGGCCTGGTCTTCTCCATCAACACCCTTAGCCCCTTGATTCTGAAGCATGGCAACACACGTGAGTAATCATGTCGGATCGAACATCGCAACTTGGAAAATGGTTCTTTTAATAAGCCGTTACAAATATTAAGCACAATAAAGAAACAAGTAAACGAAATAAAAGATTTTCAAAAGGAACGCCTTTGCCCAGTAGTGGGATAGAGCAGGCAAAAATAATAGCACCTAAACGTAAATAAATAAAAATATAGGTATCCACTTATATCTCAAATTAATTTAGCATAGTTGTAGTATGTACCTACCTATTTATTTTATTTACACGAAAAAGAAAAAACCGCTGTCTCACACACCCTGCCCTGCCTATACCCTGCTAAGTCGTAATTAATTAGGACACAACCCCAATAATGAGTTTCAATAACTCCTCTAAATATGACATCCAGCGCGGACATTCCTCACGCGAGCCATGCTTGCCGCCAAGAACTTCGGGGAAGCGGAGCAGACCCTGCGCGACGAAGGCCTGGGCATCGGCAACGGCTTCTCGGTCAACATGATCTGGACCAATAGCTGGGGAGACAACCAGGTCTACAACGTAGAGGTGTCCCCTGACCTCAAGGGAGACCGCTCGCATCTCAACATAAAGAAGTATGATAAGGAGCCTTTGGTACACTGCAATAAGTGAGTGTTCAGTTTACGTTATTATTTTTGAAACCACGTTGTTGCATTTGTTGCTCATAGGTAGAAACAGAAATTTTCTTTCTTATATCTATGGCTAGAGAAGCATACATTTTGGTTGTATCTCCTGTTGTACTTAAACGATATCGGTGATGTCTGGCCACAGGATAAAAGTTGCAGAGTATTCTGTATGCCAGCAGGTCCTATGCGTTTAATTTCAAGGAAACCACATCAGCGGTATGTAACCGCTGATGCCCATACCCATCTCAACGCGGTGTACGGCAAGGCGCTGAACATGTATAGCCTTTACCCTTATTGACATGATATCCCAGACATAAATCAATATTAATTTCGAAAACGAGCAACCGTCCTGACAGAGCTGATCCTTCCCCAGATACCAGCGAACAAACGTGACGGAGGTGACGGGCCTCATTATCGACAGCAGCGTGGCGCGTCTGAAGGTGATCCACGGGTACCCGAAGCCGCGCAGCCGCAGCGACGTCGCCGAGATCCTGTCGGACACAAGCGATAGAGACTTCCGGCTGTTCCAGGACCGTCCCGATGACGTCATCATGACTATAGCTGCAGGTAAATGACATGCGGCAGTCAATCATTTACTAAGCTTATCGCAATCCATTGGTGGACAGGACATAAGCCTCTGCTAAATTCTGCCACAACACCAGCCTTCGTCTCTCCAGTTGGGGGACGTACGGAAAACCTTATGATTATCACTTTTGGGCTTTGTCACATTAAACTCGTTACTGTCTTGCTTACCAATTGATGTAGCTTGTGTATGTCATTGACACTTCATTTTTGACATCGCCGTGAGTATCGTATACGCTGACAAGGTTCTAAGTATTGTTAAGGTTTTCATTTGCTGATTGTACACTGCTACGCTTGCCAATACGCGGTCTCTACTTCAGGACTCGTCTGCTCCAATAGGTAACACACATTTAAGCCAAACACCATTGAGTACGATGCTTCGAAGATTGGCATCAAAATGAGACAATTATTTATACAATACTTACCTAACGCAATATCGTACATCACTTTTCATACACAAGAAAGACTCATTCCTGTAATACATAACTACCCTTTCTGAAAGCCACCAAGATTATCTGCTTTACTACTTGGAATATTAAAATATTGATTCCAAATCGATTTTCAGGAATCTTCGACTTGGACAAGCGCACTTGGAGCATCTACATCAACAAGCCGAAACTCTCCGAGCCCGTAGCCGTACTGCCTATAACTTTCTCTTCCTTAGACTATTAGACACCACACAGGGTATTAGCATTATAATCTAAGAATATTCGCGAGTTAATCTAGATAGACAGAGTGGCAAGTACAAATAAAATTTAAGTTTAGAGACGAGTGTTCACGCCATCAATGAACTGGCGGCTGCATAACTGCTTACTTCCCATTTCTTCGGTACTTTAATGCTACACAATTACTAAAGACCACCTTTGTACTGTCATTTTTACTCGGGCATGAAAATTGTTAGTAAATAAATCAATTATTGCAACTGTACTAGACAATTAGTAGCAACCTAACATAGTTTAGCAGATTCATACATTGATATTTCAAGTCGTGGTTCGTACAATACCTACATTAGATTCACAAGCGTAGTATTTTTATTTGCTTTTATTAGATTTTTATAAACTGTGTTGTGCATACGCAAGGTTAGGAAATACGCTAAAATCAGGACATGCAGCGTTCTGAACGCTTCTGGCCGCCATAAGTAGGTGTCAGTTAGTGTTCCTTCCTGCCCTGATGTATGTACAATGTTATCTAATGTATGTACAATGTTAACTAGGAAAAACCATGCCAGACTGTAATTTCTTAATATTGTATAAATAAATGTACCTGGCATACCTATTTATGTATCTTGTGTAGACTGTAGTAACATTGTCCGTCCAATTATTATTCGATTATAAGTAGAATATCGGTTTGGTGTGTTTACTTATATAAAATTACTACTATGTGCTTTGAGTAGGTACATTGATACTTGATACTTACTCCCGGGGAAGAAGGCGCGAGATTTTTGAGTGTCATATTATTATGCTAAAATTAAAAAAAAATAGGCAGCAGGTCAGAGGGTCACAGTAATCAATTTAGTGTAGGATACCTATGTAAGCTTTCTACTGGTATCGTCAGTTAACCAGACATAGTATATTTCAAAGGGTAACTTTGTCGTAGTTATCTTCATTCCACTATTCTAAGGGATAACGTTTACCGGTAACGTACACCAATAAAGATTTACGAGTGTACATAAACTGAATGAGTCGACTTCGTTAGAATGATGGCCGTAGTTCAGTTTGTAGAGGCCATATACGTTGCCATGAGCTGACAGAATAATTTTGTATGCAGACAGATTCGGTACTACATTAATGTGTTTCTTTAGTGATCCAAGCAAAGACAGTTGCCTGCACAGCGCGTACTGACTTGCTAATATATTTTTGTTTTCCTGCATACATAAGTATTTTCCTTATTGTACACTAATTGCCATGAACACGCATAGGATTTACAAAAGAAATAAAATACGTTTATAAAATTAGTTAATATTATTTATTTAGTTTTAAAACATCCGTTTGACGTTATTAAAGATAGATTATCTGATAATAAACTTATTAATAGTTAAAACTGTGTTTCAATTTCCAACTTTTCTGTACGTGCGATTTTGTCATACATGAACCTAAACAAGTAAATAGTTTTTTTTTTGGTAGTAAGTGGAACTAGAGCATCTGAACACAGTTTCATATATCAGTGATACAAAATACAGCAACGAATCAGCAATGTTTACTGTCAGAGTCATTTAGTATTTTGATTAATAATAACCCTAATTAATGTTTAGAAGGAAAAACAGAAAATGGAATATTTATTGCTATTTGATAAGTTTTGAGTGTAGTGAGCGAGCGAAACGCTGTTTACCATAGATACCGTACAACACATAATAACTGAAGGAAACATCATAAAAAGGCATAAACTGTGGCAGTATATTATCACATTGAAGTTTTTAAGTAAGTAACTATGGCTACTGCCGTGTAGTTTCTAGTTTCGTAAAGCCTTCTGTCCCTTTCTAACGAGACTGGTTGTGCGTCCCGCTCGCATACTACACTATTACTTTTCATGAAGGATGAGGCCCAAAACATTTTGATAGAGGTCGTGAGCTAGCATTATCGGAAACAGTATATTAACAAACGTCAATACGGCGCATAATGGACAGACACGTGGCAGTGCGACCTGGAGCTCGATGAGCGAGATGGTGACGCTGTTTGCAAGGGTGGGTGTCAAAAACTTAACAGGGCGTCGTGGCTAAATATACCAAGTACAGTAGGAAACAGATAATTATACAGGTTGATTGATCAATGTTAACCCACGCTTGATGAAGCAGCTAACAGAATACGTGTTGCATGTAACCCTTTCGCCTAATCCGTCCAACTCATGAGAGAATGCCAAGACTCATCCTTCATGAAAAATGTTATGTTTGAGTAACCCTACGAGCCATATTTAGTACAGTTTAGTTTACTTGGTGACATAAGGCGAGCACTTCTTTATCCGCAGCCACAACCTCCCATAGGCGGGGCGGAGGGTCCAGAACCTGAAGGTCCGAAGCCTCCGAACTTCCTCGATGGCGGCTTTGGTGGGCTGGAAATAGAAAAAAAATGGATTACATAACCATTCTTTGTTATTGCCAAAAAATCGCGAGTTTTGACCTGAAGGATACAGCTTTGCTTTTTTTAGGGATAGGCCACTTTAAACATTTGTTTAAAGTAGCCTATCCCTGAAAAAATGGTTTACTTTTGCATATAAAATTTTAATGGGTTTTTTTCGTTGCCTTATAACGTGTCCTACTACCCTTTTGCGGGATCGTGAGGAATAACCAGTAACCCTGCACAGTTGCTGCTAGCTAGGATGATGTACGGCTACGTACCCACTGCCCGGCGGCCTGAAGTCTCTCGTGTACTTGTCTCCGTGCTTGCTGAAGTTCGGGTTGATCAGCGTCTGCCCCCTGAAACGTATGTTACAGAAAGATGGATATTAGATAAATAGACTAATAACACAATTAAAATGATTTATGAAGGAAACATGGACGCAACTTTTATAGAACATAACATAGCATCACGCCTGTATTTCCCCGAAGGCAGAGGTGTACCTATACTACACATATTTTGCCAGTTATGCTTTAGTCCCATAGAGGGCGAGCCTATTGCCATGAACTGGCCACAAATTCAGACTCCGGGCTGCTACTGAGAAATTCCTGAAAGAAAAACCCAATAACACTGCCTGACCTGGGATTCGAACCCAGGACCTCATGCTCAGTATAGCGCTTGCAACTACTACTAACTAGACTTTTATAGATTAGTCTTCCTCAAGCATAACGTCTATATTTGAGGATTTGAGGGCAATTCGTTAAGTATACTTTACTGCATTTCGGAATTTGTAACAAAATGGTAAAAAGGTTACATTGATTTGGTTATTACAGTTATTTGCCGATTGTTATCCTGAATGGAGTATGGATATAACAGTATTGCATTTTTTTCCTACTAGGCATACATATTGGAGATGCTTACATAATATATGTCCCAGCCACAGAGCATAGAATGCCAAGAAGCCTGCCAGTAGTCGCATTCACCCTAGACTACCGAACCCCTATATTTCAGATTTAAAATTTTTCAATTTCTGTTCCAAGGGACCATCTATTGGTTGATCAGTACTTAGTTCAGTTAGGCTTCTTGGCATTCAATAAATTTTGTGACGATTAGTTCCTCCTACTGTCCTAGAAACTGATGAAGACAGTGCAGAAGAATCAAGCGTCATCGCGTTGATAAATATTATGAAGGCGTAAAATTAATTGCTGTCCTATTCTTATTATTCTCAAATTTAGTTTACGTGATTTATGTTCGGGTTTGTGTGTAGTATTAGATTAAGTATTCCATCACTATTAATTTTCTTGTTTCAGACTTTATTTTAGAATGAATTAGTATCACAGGCGATCTTTATGGCGATATATGTGTTATTTTGAATATTTATAAGCACTTTCATATTTATAGGCCACCTGGGTACAGAAATATTGATAACTTTTTGCGATCTCTTAATCAGGTACTATTAAAATATTCATTTATGCAAAATGTCATATTATTGGGGGACATTAATATTAACATTGCCGAGCACAGTGCTGACAGCAATCTTTCTGCATATCTAGATATGATGGCATTCCATGGTATGATGCCTGCATACACATCTCCTACACACAATAAAACATGTTTGGATCACACGTTTCTAAAGACAAAACTAACGGCTCGTTGTCTTATACTCCAAACAACAATTACAGATCATAACAGTGTTGCTTTGTACATAGCTAGTCTTCCTAAACAAAAACCTGCCAAAATAATAAATTACTTAGATCACAACTCTCTAAATGCAGAACTTAAAAGTGTTGACTTTAGTCCACTAGACACACTTATAAACGCCAACGAGGCTGCTAATTTCTTCCACAGTATCCTATATAGGGCTATCATAAACAACACTAAAGTAGTCAAAATATCAAACAAGAAAAAAATTCTAAAACCATGGATAACCCCAGGCATTCTGAAGTGCATTAGAAACCGCGATAACCTATATAAAAAAGTAAAGAAACACCCAGACAATGAGATTTATAAAGCTACATACAAACGATACCGAAATTTTTGTTCGTCTTTACTAAAAAAACTTAAAAGAGAACATGAGAAGCTACAATTCCAAAAAGCAGGGAAAAATAGTAAAAAAATTTGGAAAATAGTAAAAGAGATTACATACTCAACTAAGCCCAAAGACAGCCCGATTGAACTTATTAGCACCAATGACCCCCAAAATTCGGCAAACAATGTTAATCAATACTTTGCAAATGTTGGTAAAACGCTAGCAGGAAAAATCATTAAGAATAATCAACAAACGGGACCCATCACCTTTAACTCGTGTAGCCATTCTTTTTGTCTGCTCCCTACGGATGAAGATGAGGTTAGGTCTTTAATAACAGGGTTAAAGAGTGATTGTTCGGTGGGCCTTGATTTGATATCTAGTGACATCTTGAAATCAAATATAGATGTTCTAACAATACCTATAACATATATCTGTAATTTGTCGCTCACAACCGGTATATTTCCGAAGATCTATAAGAAGTCAAGAGTTCACCCGATACATAAGAGTGGTGACAGAGACTGTGTAAATAATTACAGGCCAATTTCAATTCTCCCTACCCTATCAAAAATTTTGGAGCGTATCATTAACAAAAGACTTGTTAACTACTTGGAAAATAAAAATCTTCTTTCACAAGCACAATTTGGTTTCAGAGCCAAGAGGTCCACTGCTGACGCTGTGTCAGAACTAACAAATTATATAGTTAACAACATAGATTCAAAGAGGAAAACCATTGGTATATTCTTAGATTTAGCAAAGGCCTTTGACACAGTCTCTGTCCCCATTCTGCTAACAAAACTCGAAAGCCTGGGTATCCGGGATCTTCAACTAAAACTTTTTAAAGATTACCTAACCGACAGAACACAATGTGTTAAAATCGGTAACATAACTAGTGAAGAGGTCCCAGTGACATTTGGAGTTCCACAGGGCAGTATTCTTGGTCCGACGCTTTTCCTAGTCTATATAAATGATATATTATGTCAGTCAATGTTTCTGGACTCGAAAGTTGTCGCGTTTGCTGATGATACGGCTTTACTTTTCAGTGGTAACTCCTGGCATGAAGTTTTTGTCAAGGCTCAGATAGGCATGAACACTGTGATCAGTTGGTTAAATAGGAATTTACTTACATTAAATGTAGAAAAAACGACGTTCATCACTTTTTCCATTCAAAGTAATGACAAACCGGATGCCTCTTTGAGTATTGTCTCCCACTCGTGCCCAAATGCAAATGACACAATTTGTCAGTGTCCCAACCTTAAAAATACTGAATCTACAAAGTACTTAGGTGTAATTATTGACAGAAATCTTAAATTTCATGATCATATTAATCTTCTATCAGCGAGGGTGCGTAGACTTATAGTAATATTTAAAGCCTTAAGAAACACTGCACCAAAATCTGTTATAAAATCGGTCTACTACGCTCTTTGTCAGTCTCAGCTTGAATACTGTATCACCACATGGGGTGGCACACGTAAAACTCATCTCTTAAAAGTTGAGAGAGCACAAAGAGCACTCCTAAAGGTTAGTTTGTTTCTACCTTTTTATCACCCAACTACTGATCTCTACTCGAAATGGGAGGTACTTACTGTGAGGCAGCTCTTTGTCCTAAAAACGGTTATGAAACAACATGCCCTAACAACTTTTGAACCAGAAAGAATCAGAAACAAACGTCGTAAATATGTAGTCTGTTCTTCATCGTCATTCAAAACTAGGTTTGCACATAGGTTTTTCTGCTATCAGGGTTCAAATTTATACAATAAGGTAAATCGAGCCTTAACGCTATATCCCTTGCCAAAAACCAAATGTAAATCTTTGGTTCTGGACTGGTTAAAGAAGTTGGATTATAATTTTACAGAAAGTCTACTTCAATCAAATTAAATTAAATTAAATTAGTGCGATATAAGTTTATAACTTGCACCAGAGCCCATTCACGTACACATAGGCACACTACACCTGACACTCAACACTACACACTAACATTATACACTCTCATTTACACATACACACACACTGATACATACAGGCGCCCTGATTAAATTTTTGTTTATAGATTATTTTTAACTTCTACCCCCAAAATTATAATAACTTTAGTCTTAAATCTCCTTATCTTAGTTTTATTGTTTTGTAATATCTTATTCTTTTTTTTTTTAAGTAAAACTTTCTGTTCTTCCGTGGGGTGGGGACCTGGTGATCTGTAATACAGGCATTTTACGCCTAACTCAGACACCAGCTCCTCACATTGCTAAGAAAAACAAAAACAAATACTATATAATATGTGAACTAGAATAAGCTTGTCAGTGTGAGGAGAAATAAAATAAATAAATAAAAATAAATAAATAAAATAGTTAGGTATTCTGTTTTATGCTGATTTTATATTAGATTTAGTTAGAATGAGTCATTCCAAGTTGCTATTAAGAAATGTTATAATATTATTATCTTTGTACCAAAGGCAATACAGAAGAACCTTTGTCACATTATGCCATGCAATTATTAAAACGAAAAATTCAAACTAGTAGTGTTTTCTTATACTTATGTCCATTACACGCCAACACAATACATACCTATTGTGTTGGCTATATCTCAGTTTTAATGTTTCCATAATACATACCTATCTAATGATACCTAATGTCGATGCTAGACATAATGAGAATGATGGAAAAGTATTATGACGGAAGTAAATCACAAAATATATCATTGACTACTTAATATTTCTACATTTTAAAATTGGCTATAGCTCCTGAACCGGCCGACGAATATTGTCATTTTTTATACTGTTCACATAGGTATTGTGTTGTGCATACTGTAATTTATTTATTTATTTTACACTCATGTAAAATCAGGTCTATTCATTATTTTTGTTAGTAAATATCAATTAATAAAAGAATTTTGAAAATATGCTGAGTTGTTTTGATTTAGCCACTAATGGGTTAAGAAATACTAGGTTTCCCTTAACATTACCCCCTTTAGGGTTATTTTTGAGTAAAAAGTAGCCTATTTCCATTGCTCTTGCCATGATGCTGTCTGTGTCCTTGCCTTTTATCGAAATCTGATCAGTATTTTAGGCATGAAAGGTAACATACAGACAGCCAGAGTTACTTGCGAATTTATAATATTAGTATGGATTGGTCAGGCAGCCAGGGGCTATAGGGTCATTCCACGGTAATCGATACCAGATAGATAGATACTAAAATAGGAAATTAATAAGCTTTATGTTTTCAATTTTCATAATTCAAAGGAATTTATCAATATTTTCGTCATATTTTCTTTAAACTCAGAGGCTTCCAATGTCAGCATAGTAAGGGGAAAAAAATACTAAAATAAAAACTCTTTTTTTTTGCGTCAATCGTATGAAAGACCGCAAATTTCATTTGTTTTCGATTCTACGACTCGTTAACATTTATTATGAAAAAAATTAAATTAATCAGGTAAGTAGTAATCATTTTATTGATAAAATGGTAACCGCATGTATTTGTGTAACGCCCGTCACAAAATGTAAGAAAAAGTTACTAAAAATGATCACAAAAAAAAACGGAAAAAAGTAACGAAACAGAGACAGACACTGAAAGTTCAAGAAATCTGATAGAAGAGAGCAAAGATAAAAAAGTAAGTGATATTACACAAAGTAATAAAACTGAATGTGAGAATAATAAGAAAATTAAAAGCTAAAACTAAAGGGAATTCACTTGGAGAAAATTTGACAGGGTGAGGTAACTGTCACATTCATGAAAATTTGTGACAAATCAGATTGCCTATTTAAAGTTGATGATAATGATGTATCAGACGTGGCTTTTAAGCTAAATCATCATTTCTTGAATTGTTTGAAGTGATTGATTGGTAATTATTAAATAAAAGTCTCAAAATAAAAAAAAATTGGTTGTTTAATTCGCTCTCGTAACACCCGTCACAAATTCTGTAACACCCGTCACAAGTATTGCTTGTAAAAAAAACCATAAAAAAATAATACATCCACAAAATAATTTGAATTATCAAAAAGGAAGATTCTTTAACTCTCTACTAAGCTATAAATTTTGTGAAAAAATATTCCAATTTAGCTGAACTCTGATGGTTGCTCAATAAGGTCGCATATTTTGCAAAAGTACTCGTAACACCCGTCACAGGGCTTAAATCTATTATTGCATCTAGTTTGAATATAAAGAAACATTGGAATTAATTTAATTATATTCATAACGCAAATATTTTTCTTCTAATTTAGGAATTATAACAGTTTGAATGCGTACAAATGTAACACCCGTCACCATGGAATGACCCTATAGTCACACACACATTAGCCACCCAAACTCATAATCCAATATCTGTGTTTCTTTATCATACACCAACCGGGGATTGTCCTTGGGTGGACTTACATAGTGCGAGCAGGGATAATCTTCGGTTGGTGCTTCATTTCTGTAAACATGTCTAACAGATCTCTATGAGTGGGCTTCAGCCGAGTGTATGCCGTCCAAGACCCCAGGGTCCTGAGATATGTCAAACCCATAGTCCAATCTTTTTTTGTTTCCATGTACTGCAAGTAGTCCTCCACCAACCAGCGAGTTGGCTTTGGCCCCTTGTACTCCTTCCAAAGGACCGGGAAATGGGCCAATATTTGTTCCAAAACAAGGTGGTTAGGGAAAACAATCTTACTGTAATTGCATCATCAGTATCTATTGCTGGGTCCATTAGGTTGCTAGTCTGAACACTTGATAAAAACATGCTGAATATGTTAGGAGTACCCTTGAGTCCTTTTTGACAATTTGAAACAGAAACTAATACTCACAATAAGTAAAGAAAGTTGACAATGCCCCAGAACCACCCAAACACGCTGAATGGACTCTGCTCCACAACGGTACCGTCTGAAGAAAAACAGAATTCAGAAGTAAAAGTATCATAACATAATATTTGCCTTTAATATATTAACTAAATTATTATCCAGCGTGACGAAAGAAATTGTGTGAGCAAATACTACATATTTATTATTTTATACGTCTATGATTTATACAATAAATCTTTCAATTTGTTGACGTAATTCATCTGTATATAAATTGGTTTCACATAATGAGGGCAGTGGGCTAATGAAAGATAAGAACCGAACTTCCTGAATTTATTGCTCAACAATTACAACTTATTTACATTCACTGACGTGGCCTACAACATCCAGGATTCTATAACTAATATGAAAATACAGATATATGAAGTTGAGACTAACACAAATAAATTTCAATACGTACCTCCTTTAACATATACCATGGTTTTAAGATAACAATCACAGGTATACGCAAATTATTACACCAAGTAACTAACCAGCCACCAACCAGCGGAGTTTATTGTTTTAATTTGGTCGACGGATTTACCATAGATTTAAAAACGTCATGATCTTGAAGAGTCCATTTGACAGCTGACAGCCATCTCTGCAATGTTGCCATGTAAAAACTTATTTGTTTGTATAGTTGTATAAGGATCTTCTCGCATGCCCAAAATCGGAACAAACACCGCCTTATGGTTTTTACCGGATTTCTTCGGCTCGTCTTTTATATACGGGATCAACAATATACTCTTAATTTTTTTGTGCGAAGCACTTATTAGCTTGAACAATGTCACAAAGTTTCATGTCTAGAAAATAAACACTTTCTGAAATAAAAAATATCAAAGTTTGATAAAATAACCTCAACATTTTACTATTTTATTGCTTTTGACGTAATTTTGTCGAGATGTCGCGACGCCCACTCAAGGAGGCGTGGCGATCGGGGTCAAGGCTTCGCCACTCGCCCGCGGAGGCCATACAGTGGCCTATGGAACAGAGGCAGTTTTAAAATGCGTCTGTGTGAATGGTTGCTTTGAATTATTCTGTAGGCGCGCCACAACGCTAATTCCATAGCGACACTTTCTTCACTCGTCTTCGTCGCTCCTGCAGGTCAGTATGTAGCTGTGCGGAGATGCGTACTGACTAGAGTGGAACTCTTAATCTGTGCTGGAGTGGAGATGTGTGCTAGCTAAAGCGGAGATGTGTACTGGCTAGGGCGGAACCAAGCTGCGTACGGTGAGCGTTGGATGATAACTGCTCACTGCACGCCGCTCACATCTCTTCTCGTCTCCGCTGCACACCATCGTAGCCAACTTGCAACGCACAGGCCACATTTCCGCTTTTTACCGCCGCCCAACTCCATCTCGGCGTGGCACATCTCACATCGCCGCTTCGATCGCGCATTCGCGCCATACAAATATGATACATCTCCGCTCAGTAGTATCTACTGAAACTGAGTGGAGGCAACATGTGTGAATAACGAAATTCTATTGGTTTATATTATCTTCTCATCATCTTGGTAACATATCTCCCCTCCTTCGGTCTCGGCTCCAGATTGGTGGAGTCCGGGCCTAGTCTGTCTTAACACGTTACAACACATCACTGACAAACGTACTACTTGTACTGACATGCATGCTGCCGCGCTTGCGATAACTGCCGTATCATTTTTGTCCGAATTGAGTTAAAAACATATATTCGGAATCAGCGCAATGAGCTGAACTATTTGATGTGACTGCCATTTTAATATCTTATCGGGAACCTTTAAATTTCAATAAGGATAACGGCAGTAGGTCGATTTTATGATAAGTTTTCCTTAGCATAACAACAGTAACGGTGAGTTACTTAGGGCGGTATCATCATTCACATTTTACTTCTGCTAATGATATTATGAGCAGTAACTTACACACTGCGGTCATAATAATCAATTGATGCTAAAGTTATTATAAGACTAGTACTAAATATAAAAAAGTTTTTGTCATGTAAAAGGCAAAAATGTGACGAAATACTTTGAGCGCCAATTATTCAAAACTATGCTAAACGTACTTATGCACTTAACGCTAGCGCGGCAACATGACTCACCGTGCCCGTAATGTCAAAGTTGACAACTCACTCATAACATGTCAACTCAAAGAAATCAAAATAAAGTAAATATGAAGAAAAAAAATTTACAATAAATAATAAGAAATGTTACTTTTTACCTAAATTTAACGAGAAATTATTTTACGTTACATATTAAATCCGTATTATACCCTGAATATTGAGCTAAGTGAAGGTACAATATGAGTTTAGCAAAGATAAAGTTAGTTACATTCGATGTTACAAATACCCTGTTAAAGTTCAAGGCGCCTGTATGGCAGTATTACGCCATGGTAGCCCAAGACCATGGGTTCAAAGGCACTGAAGATGAAATCAAGACTAAGTTCAAAACAAGCTTCAAGCGAATGTGGGAACAGCATCCTAATTTTGGAAAGAAATCGATAGAATGGGAGGACTGGTGGACACAAGTAGTCAGTATGACGTTGAAAGATCATCTCCCGATCAGCGCGAACATGGACATCATCGCTGATAAGCTTATCGAAGAATTTAGAACTGACAGATGTTGGCAATGCGTCCATGGAGGGCACAAACTGATAGACCAGTTTACGACTCTGGGTATACCTGTAGGAGTTATATCAAACTTTGACCCTCGCCTGAATGACATTCTTCAAAATGTCAGTTTACACAAACATTTTAATTTCATTGTTACTTCTTATGAGACTGGATATAGCAAGCCTGACAAGAGAATATTTAAGAGTGCCATTGACAAGTGCACTTCAATGGTATCACCGTCTGAGGCTCTCCATATAGGAGATGACGTTGTGAAGGATTATGAAGGTGCTAGAGCGGCAGGTTGGCATGCTCTGCTGGTGAACCCGAAACTCAAAAAACAGTCCAATGCTTCACAGGAACATATATTCAGGAGCTTGGAAGAGTTAAGTATGGCCGTGGAGCGGAGGAATTTGATATTGTGATGTAATTATCATTACTATCCCACATAAACTGCTGTTATCAGAGCTACTTATATCAATAGAAAATAGATTAGGAGTCAAATATTAACCTGCTTCAGTAGACTTAAACATAAGACAACTGTTATCTCACAAGATTTTTTTTTATATCATCGGAACATAACATAGCAAGCTTGTTTATCCATCGCGATTTATTGCAGTTGACATGTTCTCAGTTCATCGGTCACATGTACATCAGTCTTGTCTAGGTAGAGCTGCTCCATTGGCGAAATCGATTAACTTGGCTATTGGTTATGGTTATCTGCTGTCATTAGATTAATGAAAATCATATTTGAATGAGGAATTATCTCTTCAAAGAGGTGGAACTAGCATCTTATTGCTCACTTACATTTAGTGTCCCTAACATAATTAAAAAGACAACATGCTTTTGTCTGTGTGTGTTTTGGTGCACAACTCAAAAATCACATATCCAATTAACATAATATTGTTATTCATAGATGTGTTCTTTGTTCTTGTACCAGATCGACAGGAGTGTAACTAGCTCCAATATAAACAAAGAAAATAATATGTTTGCGATCCTAGCTTGTGATATACTTAATTTATTTATTTCAATATAATCATATTTTGAATATTTACATTTAGATATTTGTGTTTGAGAATATAAAAATCTTCTAATGCTAGATGTTCTAGTATATAAATATAGAATCATGTTTTTTTGGTTTTTAAATAAATATATAAACCTGTAAATTATTGAGTGTCCTAGTTATATTTTTATTATATTTTTGAACCATTTAACCTGATGATTTGGGATAACCATTGCAGTTACAGAAACAAATCCTATTAAGATTTAAGCTGGCTTTAAAATTTAAGACTGCAAAACTGCAGTCTACACAGTTAAGCTTCGTGCAGACCAGCGCGACGCGACACCTGTTATTGTTATACCGTCAAGTTTTCTTAGAAATTGTATTGTTCGAGTCGCGTCGCGGCGTCGCGTCGCGCTGATTTGCAAGAAGCTTTAAATAACCAGCAATGTGAGGACTCGCACGCGAAGGGTGCCGTACCTGGGTATAATATTTAGCAAATAAGTGAAAATACTAAACAAAGTATTTTATTATTTTTCATCTTAAATTTTCAAAATCGCGAAGATATTTGATTTAATTTTTAGGCAAGGAACAGGGAGAATTGGAGGAGGCCCTTGCCAAGGCTACACATAGAACTGATATTAAACGTATTTTATACTACCTACCACTATCACTCTGAAATAAGGCTATAAATAACGGACTTGACTAATTCATAGAGGAACAAAAGTATTAAACACAAAATTCTCAACTGTCAGGTTTTTGGCAAAAGCGTATGGTACATTGGAGCAGAGTCAAAGGTATTGGCAAGATTGATGTGATAGGTACTCTTATTTCTAAATTGGTAGGATATAATTTTAACATTGGAACTAACAAGGTGTGGACTTAATCTGTATATGTAGGTATATATTTCATTTAGGCTAAGAGTTATTCTTGAACTTTTAATTGTATTCAGTAAGTTGACAATTCGAAGCAAAAGAAATCGGTCATTAGGTACTCATTGTTTAAGTTATGTTAACGTAACTTTGTAGTGTACAATAAATGCATAGTTTTCATTGAATTTAACAACTTACTTATCATAAACAATGAGTAATGACCGATTTACTTTGCTTCAAACTGTCAACTTACTGAATACAATTAACTATGTATGTTTTTGGCTTAGGTAACGGAACAACTTGGCTCGAGTACTTACAGTCTAGGGCCAAAACAAGCAATCCTATAGTAGATTGTAGACTCAAACTCCAAATTGAAGCATTTATTTTAAATAAACGATTTACAGGCACTTTTGTTTGAACTGTCAAAGGCTCGGTCAGTCAGGTTTTTTTAAGGGTAAGTAGGTATACGTAAAGTGTGGATATATATATTTTCTCGTCTATCCCGTGGAGTGGGATGTCGTTGGAAAGGTCGTGCAAAAATCTTGTGGGTGTGTAAAAATCATTCTTCAATTCAGGCTTCCGTTTCCGAAATATGAAGCTTTAAAGTGCAAATTTTTATTAGAGTCAAGTCCCCCCCCCCCTCACTACCAGCTAAATGGTTGTACTTGGATTTATGAAAAAGTTCACAGCAGTAGTAGGTATACATACATATATGTATACTTAACGAAGTTAAAAGGAAAACTATCACAACTAAGTAGGCTTTTTTTTTTGGTGGGTGGGTGTGAAATGGTCAACTAACTTCTCCGCGCGGGAGGGCGTGACAGACTCTTACTGACTAAAACCCACCCGTGTTCCTTCGGTGTTGCCTGTACGTTGCCAGGGGCCACGGTATCCCTTTCGGACTTTCCCGCGACCCCGGCAGTTGTGTTTACATCTCTTTGAGGCGCGCGTGGAACACAACGCGTCGTCGAGCCGGGCCTGCCATGCTATTCTGTAAACATCTCACCTTGAAAACTTGGGTGAAGTGAGCTGTCAATAGTGTCAATCCCTGTGGAATGACAGCTCACTCCAAGCTCACTTCACCTAAGTTTTCACGGTGAGATGGTTACAGAATAGCACTGCTGGTCCTTATCGGACGGCGAGCTACCCATTGCTCACCGTCCAGCCGTCAAGCCCGCGCCTACGGTTGCCGGGAATCAGCCTGCGATTCCCGACGCCCAGGGGCGTCTCCTGCGAGCTAAGTAGGATTTACAGGGTAATGAGTAATAATCGACCAACTCACTTTATGTATGTATGGGAGAACATGTTTTTCAACTAGGTACAATGTTAAGTTTGTTCTTGGGATAAATTTATCCCAACTAAGGAACCCTTTATTGTGCGTGGTCCGACACGCACTTGGCCGTTTTTTATTGAATTTGAATTCGGTGTCATAAAATAGTCAAGAAATAGTCGTATCCAACGGGATTACTGCTTGATATCGAATGTCATATGCCCGATGGCTAATTCCCGAAAGTACTCAGATCGGACGTCGACCGAATTGCCGAAATTCCATAGCATCGATGTAGGTACCACAATTTCGAATACCCATTAGATCGAGCGTCCGTTTCGCCGAAAAGCCATTGCAACGATAAAATATTAATATAAATATTCAAGAAGAGTACCTAAAAGAAGGAATGTAAAATGAGATAAAAAATAAAACAGCACGTAAGGGTTTTTTTTCTGAAAATTTCCACGTAAATATTGGTAAGTACTTACTCTCATTATGGTACCTAACAACACCCTCACGGATCGGACAGAGTTTTTTACATGTTGTAAATGTTGATTAAATACTGCTGGTTTGTTTTTTATCCCATTTTACATTCCTTCTTTTACTCTTCTTGAATATTTTATGCAGAATAGCTTTCGACTTACTGGCACATCGATCCAATATACATTCGACGGATAGGACTCTCGTTGTAATGGCTTTTCGGCGAAACGGGCGCTCGATCTAATGGCTATTCGAAATTGTGGTACATCGATGCTATGGAATTTCGGTAATTCGGACGTTCGATCTGATGACTTCGGGGAATTAGCCATCGGTCATATGACATTCGAAATCAAGCTGTAATCCCATTTTAGGTAGGTATTCTAAGTAATTATGTGTTATATATAATGAATATCATAATCATAACATATTATAAAACAAAATCCCTCCGCCGAGTCTGTCTGGACGCAATAAACTCAAAAACTACCGAACGGATTTACATGCGGTTTTCACCAATTGACGTAGGAATTCATGAGGAAGGTTTAGGTGTGGTGTAGAATTATGCTACCCGTGCGAAGCTGGGAGGGTTACTAGTATATATATATATATATATATATTTGAATTTACAGAATATCATAATTTCTGTTACCAAGTAGGTTCATACATAAGATGTTGAATTTTCCTTACGGGTACCCCGACCGCACACGCTTTTTTTTTGTAAGTACTTAGAGGATCAGTCGATCCATTCTGTAAACATCTCACCGTGAAGAGTGAGGTGAAGTGAGCTGCCATGCTATTCTGTAAACATCTCACCGTGAAAACTTGGGTGAAGTGAGCTGTCAATAGTGTCAATCCCTGTGGAATGATAGCTCACTCCACGCTCACTTCACCTAAGTTTTCACCGTGAGATGGTTACAGAATAGCACTGCTGTCCATAGTGTCAATCCCTAGCTTTAGGTGCAATGTCTGCTCACATCAAGCTCACTTCACCCAAGTTATCACGGTGAGATGTTTACAGAATGGCACGGCAGATGTTGTATCGTTATGGATGTTGTCAAGTTAAACATGTTGTATTACAGCGAGTATGTATGTAGTGTTTGCTACCAATAGATTCGTTGAATAATAAAACTCGATGTTTTTTGGCTACGATGCATGTAATCGAAAATTCTACTACAGTTACATACTATAATTTAATTTAGACACCGATGAAATTAACAATCCAAAGCTGAACCACTACCACAAATCAGAAATATCTTCTATCTATTTCTTAAAGCTAATGACAAAGGGCAATAAACCCTGCAGCATATAAGGACGAGGCCTTGACAGTCCGTCCGCACTTAACCTTCCCATTGGGACAGTTGTCCCCAACTTTGTCCAGCTTAGAGCCCTTTTAGCGTTGTCGCTGTTACTTCTAAACCCGCCCTGTCGCCGAGGTGAGAGCAGTGCTAATAGTGAACAGAAGTACCTACTCCAATTAAACGGGTGACCGACCCACCAGACAGGTTTCATAGGGATGTTAGGTGACCAACATTTTTGCCGTGTCTTAGCTCTACGAGCCGGCACTCAGACGGCCCGAGACCTTCTCAAAAGTGCAGGATGCACTGCGAGGAGTCATCGACATGGAGTTTTAATACTCGCACTACAATCCAAAATAACATCGACAACAATGATCATCCTTGAAGCACTGCATTCCATAAAGGACCCGCCACCCACCCTCACACAATCAAACCTGCGCCGAGGCTAGCAAACAATTAAAGTTTTAGTGAAGTATAACAAAATGTAAATAGTCTATCTCTTGACATCTCGGTGCTTCTACCTGCGAGGTGTTATAAGGAAGCAGACGACTGATGTGAGTGAGGACTCCGAATATCAGTCTTAAGGTCAGGTGTCCCACGTACGGAAGCTACTAATACAGAAATGTCAGAAGCGTAGAAATAGTGGAAATAATAGGAGATCCATTCCGACTAGGTTTGACTGTGCTAGTCAGTCGTTGAAAACTTAATTCTCAACGACTACGAACGGCGGACGCGACACGGTGTAGTAGAACAGCGTGGTCGGGCCATTCTCCTTCTGCTTGCGCTTGTTCAGTCTCTTCTTGCGGCGCTTGGTGGCTTGCTTGCTCGACACTGGAATTAAAACAAAACACAAGGTTAGCCTGCAATTTAAGTGTGTTTCATTAAATAGTACTAGCTGTAGTAATGGTATGATGCACAGCTCAGAGATCATAGCAATGCATTGGCTGGCGGAATGGTGGTCACATCATGCATTCACACCTCGTACACCTGTAAATCGCTTATGTTCCCGAGGAATGAAAGCAATGAAAGTTATACGATTAGCTGACATTTATCATAAATTCGCAATACATGAAATACTGAAAACCAAAGTTTAACTACTACTGTCAACCACCGCTTTTGCTGACCGTACCGAAAAAGCCGGGGATGTTTAAAATTCGCTTAGGTAGTTGGCAGACCAGATGAAGTATTGACTAGGTATAGCATTGGATATAGCAAAGGGGGATGGGGGCGCATCGAGCGGGTTGCAATCCCCCCTCCCCCAGCGCACACCTCCGCGCGCAACTGCCTAGCCAGTGCATCCTGGAAATGGAGCGACTCAAAAAATTGATACCTAGGTGCCTAAGAAGCCTACATGAAGTAATAATTTTGAAGACCTAGACCGGCGCCTCAGCCTCACCTAATAGTTACCTAACTTGACAAAAGACTTCGCACAAGGCACACACAAAACAAGTCGCCTTCTAAGTCTTCTTAACCTGGCTCTGGGAGTTCCTTTGTGAGACTATAAATACGACGTAGGTAGCGCGATCGATATCTGCTCTTTTTACCACCTTCGCCAGCCATCGTTGACACTAGACCCCTAATGGAATAAATAAATAAGTAATAAATCATTTACGAAAACAATTAAATTAACAATCACTTTATAAACAGTTTGATACCTATGTATCACAAAAAAAAAACAGCCTTAAGATGCACGAAGATCAAGTCGCGTCGTGTTGCACTGGATCGATAGGGGGGGGGGGGGGCTACTAACTACGCAGCTGCCAAAAAGGAAACTTCTCTAGGTAAAATCCGTTGCACTTGTCACTGACCTGGTGGACCAGGTGGTGCCTTGCAGGCTGGAGGCACGGCCGTCATCACTGCTGTTTCAGAGACTCTTCTTGGCAAGACAAGTGGGTTGCTCGGTGCACACAACTGTCCGTCGCCAGCTCCCCGGTTCAAATGGACCGATCTAGAGCGGCCGAGCTCCGTCGAACTGCCGCTACACCGGGGGACGACAACCTTCGGCGCGAGTTCTAACGTTAAGTAATAGGTCAAAATTCAATTTTTATTTTCATCATCTAAAACAATTATTTACTTTCTTATCAAATAAAATATTAACACGTAACATCACGCCTGTATTGCACAAAGGGTAGGTCATCGATTCGTACTCTACTTATACAATGTCAAATTTAATTCGTTTGCATCCTCTTAAGGGGTCAAAAAAAATCTGCTGTTCCATACCATTTATGTTCGCATAGCTCGTTATAATGTAGGGAACAGCAGATTTTTTTTTTCGCGATTACTGGTTTGGCCCCATAGTGAAAGTTGTTCATAATTATGAGTACAACCCCCCCCCCCCCCCTTAAGAGGATGCAAACGAATTAAATTTCACATTGTATATATTATAGTATACCTACCCGTCGAGATGTGGGTTCTTTTCTTTTTTCAGTAGCATAATCGCCCTTACTAAAGACTACGAAATAAAAGCCTGTTCAATTTTGTTAACCCATTCTCGCAATGGGTTATGTTGTCAGCCGCACGTCCAAGTTGGGCGCTGACGAAACAATGTTACACGCGGTACACACACATACACATTACATTACATTTACACATTACATATTTATTAATTTATTTAGTGAAATAGACAATGATTTATAACGAAACCGATGCGCATAAAATTTTATGAACAGACCTTTGGGCCTGTACGCCCAAAGGTCTGTTCATAAAATTTTATGAAAAAACTAGTGAATGTATTTAGTCAAAATATTTATAATTATTTGAACTTTTGAATAAATTATCTATACCTGTACATACGGTTTCTACTTTACCATTTTCTTACTACATAAGTTATTTATTTATGCCCAAACACGTGTTAAAATTTGTGTTGAAATCCATATTTCAACTGCTATAGTTTCGACGCTCATAACTTCCAAGCCAATTTTTTTTTCTATTCTTCGTCCTTACAGGGCCAGATACAGACAAGAAAAATTGATATCATTTTTAGTTTTCAACGTACACCGTCAAACTGATGAGTAGGTAATCACCATATTACGTATGGAAGAATGACCGACTAGCGTAACCTTAATGTCTTATCTTTTCTGTTCGTCGTGCAAGACAACTCCACTTGCACATTTCAGAATTTAAATGAGGCGATCAAAGCTAGAAAAAGTACGATAAAAAAAAAACAGTCACATTAGTAATAATATTATATCCCCTTACTTTCTGGGCTCCGTACTCATCGTAGTGGGAAAGGAACCGTGGTGTCCTATTCGTTGGGAGTCCGCAATAACCCTCTTCGGAAAAGGGTAGATATTCATGAGGATTGAATCACCTCGGCACCGTTTACCCGCCTCTAGTGGTAATGTGAACCACCTGTCTCAGACCTAAAAGACGGGTTCGATTTTCTGCTCGGTCTGGTTGGTGGCAGCCGCAGGGCTTGTTCTAAATCCGCCTGCCTAGCTACCGAATCGAAGTCTGTCGTCATAACAACAAGGTACTTAGGGCAAATAATAACCCATGTGAACCCATAAATAAATAATATCTAACCAACTTACAGAATTTAATGATCATTAATCATACCTTTACCGAAATCAGTGTAAATACGATGGTTGTTGTTTGTATTGTATTCAATCAGACGACAAAATGTTGATGCCGCCTGCGCGTTAGCAGCTACATATTGTCTAGGTACAGTACGAACCGGAGAAGATCAATACTTAGCTCGCCGGCAAAGCCTAACTACGGGCCTGGGGCTGTGGGCACAGTCACACACTGAAAGTGTACGACGAACATTATTAATATAACAATAACATTAAAAGTTTCCTTTGAAGTCATTTGAACGTCGCATGGTTTGGTCTGTCTGTCCGTCTGTCCGCGGCTTAGCTCAGAGACTGTTAGTACTAGAAAGCCGTTATTTGGCATGGGTATACATTTTAATCACGCCGACAAAGTGGTAAAATAAAATTTATGTTAAGAGTCAAGTGTGTGTGTCCCTGCCACCTAAATGGTTGGTTCTGGATATGTGAAAAAAATCACAGCAGTAGAATATATTACGAAATTAAAAGGAACACTACCACAGCTAAGTAGGCTCAACAAGTTAACGAGTAATAATTCGACAAACTTACATTTACAATTGAAAAAGTTGTTTTTCAACTACAACGTTAAGTTTGTTCTTGGGATAAATTCATCCCATCTACGGAACGCTTCATTGTGCGTGGTCCGACCCGCCGGCCGGTTTTAATTAATTCTATTATTAATACAATACCTGCGTTTCGCGGACGATATTATTCCTGTGTCATCTTCGGCATATGAATTGAACAAGGCAAGCCTCGAAACTGGTCTTCAAATGAACATGGCAAAGACCAAACCCATGACTAATAGCATCAAATAAAATTTGTATGTGGAGGGTGAGACAAGAAGAAGTTACTCGCTGTACCGAAAACGTTTAGAACAGCTATTGCAGGGTGAAAAACCTCATGAGAGCAGAACTTCCAATTAGCCATAAATATGGAACTTGGTTTCCTTTAAAATATTTGTATGCCAGTCCATGGCGAGACATGTACATTATGATTATGACCCTATTAATAAGACCATTATTGCACTATGTTTAATGCAAATAAATATATCCTATTCTATTCCTTGTGCAAAAAAATCAGGTCATAGCGTAGGAAGTCAAACATACATTTTTGTCGTAATACAGAGGGGGCTATAAGAAAAATGATATTTAATAACCACAGCCGTAATTCAAAGTATACCTGTAGACATAGCAAATTTCCTTAGGGATAATTCCAACAAAGAGGATTTTTCCATTGCCTAGCTCTCTAGTGCCAAGCTACAGAATTGATTGATGGCAAATAATTTTATGTGGCAGACGGACCGACAGTTCTCAGCAACAGCGGCAGAGATAAACAAGCAATGGAACCATGCAACCATCAGGAAGCAGACACGCGCAATATGGCCCACACTGGTTATGCTGGTGCGTACAGGGGACACCGATGGTGTTGTCATTCCGATTTCACAGCTGGGAAGAAGAAGTGGCGCAACAAAATCCCCAGCAAATCAGTATTCCCATAATATTACTTCAAAAGAGCGTTTTTTTAGAATTAATAATAGTATAATTTTAGTAAACAAGTGTTTTTTTTTTATTAACAGCTTCCGCTGCAGCCACACAGTTCGGTGCACCTTTTTTATTGGGTGGGAAATTATCAAATAACGTCTCATACATTACATATACATTTATTTTCTTTTAGGACCAGTAAAGGCAGAAGCTTAAGGTCCTAAAAGAAAAGAAATTTTATGAATTCCTTTCAGATTTTGAAGTGTAAATATATTATATTTATTTGGGTTACCTAACGAATCTCCAATACGGGAGAAACTCAAGCTGTGGCAATTGTGACACACATGATTAATTTGGAAATAATACTGTATGGAAATAAGAAATGTGGCTAACTAAGTTACTAGAATATTGATTATGATATGCAATAATTAATATTGTAACGCCGAATATTTAGTTTTAGGCGTTTCCAAATGCTTTTTTTACGCCTAAAACGGGTACAACATCAAATTCAATGTTACAATTGCATAAAATAATCAATATTCTAGTAACTTAGTTAGCCACATTTCGTATTTCCATACAGTATTATTTCCAAATTATACAAAACAGGAAAATATTTGACAGCTATTTACGACGTTGCCAACTTTCAGAATAAACGCTCTTAATATGGTCGCCCGCAGACAATCTCGAGTCCAACGTTACACCCAGGAACTTTTTTTTTTTTTTCTCCGGGTTGTAACATCCTCATGGATGTCCTCCGCCCTGGGGCGGGCGGAGGGGTCTGTCAGACTCTTACTGACTAACTACTAAAAAACCACCCTGGTGTTCCGACTCACACCTACGCCGGGGGTCGCGGGAACGAAAGAATCTTCCGCAACCCCCGGCCGGTGCCGGCCTCCACCGCGGGCCTCCTCTCGGGTCAGGGGGGGGGGGGAGTGAGGTGTTTGACTCCCCCCGCGACGTCTCAGAGGGGCGCGCGTGGAACACTACGCGCCGCCACCTCGGGTCCTGATGAATGAATTTTCAATAGACAACGATCTAACTCACTAAGTGAAATTTGATCTAAGCAGTCGGACTCTGCCAACAATACGATTCTATTCGCCTGTGAGAAAGACTCAGATGAAGCCACCGAACCAATGCCACCCGCACAGCCATTTTCAGAGGTAACACAGCCTCCACCATGGCAACGAGTTCATACATCTAAGAAAATAAAAATGAGCGAGAACTCGCTTCCTCCAATTGAGTCAGAAAACCGATTCTCAACCCTGCCGATTGACCTAACAGACACTGAGCCTAATTTTTTTTACCTTGTTCTATATTTGGGATCGAGGATCTAAACGAGCTCACCAAACTAATTGAGTCCGTAATTCGCCCGGAAGAGGTTCGGTATAAAATAATAAATAAAAACCTCCCACACGTAATGGTTAGCACTACTGATGATTGTGATTACAAGCAAGTCATTGATCTGATACGGCAGAAGAGATTAATTGGAGACACCTTTTCTCGTAAAAATACGAAATGCTACCGTGTAGTAATAAAAGACCTCCATCATACTAGTCCAAATGATGCCTTCATACAGGAGCTGGAGAAATCTGGGAACTAGGTCAGAGGAGAAATCATTAATTACCTCTATGGACCAGACAAAACATCTACCTCCACATTTTTTTAGTAATTTGGAACCTAGTCCAAGTAACAAACTAGTTAAAAATATCCATCACCAACGCATCAAAATTGAAGATCCAGCAAAAACTAAGACAATCGGACAATGTTAAAGATGCCAACAATGCAGTGGCCATTGCAAAAACAACAGCAGGAGGCCATACAGATGTGTCAAATGTGGGGAGGTCCACAAAACCCTAGAATGCCCCAAAAAAGACAGAAATACACCTGCCAAATGCGCTCTCTGCTCCTGCGATCATCCTGCTAATTACAAAGGTTGTAAAGTTTATAAAGAAATAATGACAAGAAAAAATCAATCAAGAAATATTCCAACCGGCATCTCCAACTTTCCTACTGAGGTAATCCGCACCAACACAATTCCAGAAAGCTCCGCCCTAGCCCAACGAAACTCCTATCGCAGATCGGACCAAAGATACAACTAGTCACATAGAAAACCCTCAACAAAACATAACAGTTATGGAACAACTCGTAATTATACTAAATTAAAAAATCGACCTTCTCCTGCAACAAATCAGTACCCTAATGGGCTGACTACTGTCATTACTAAACTAACGCCATAAATGATTCCTCTTCGGATCGCAATCTGGAACATCAATGGATTGGCTGCCAATATCCAAGAGTTGGAGAATTTAATGAAATCCAACAAACAAGACGCAGTATTAATTTCAGAGTCGTACGGGACGTCCAGATGCTCGTTTCGCATTATAGGCTATAACATTTATATCACTTACCACTCCCCCATCTCGATGGTAGTGCGCATGCTGGCTCAGCGCTGGCCATTCGGGCGAACCTGAAACACTCACTGATAGAATAATATTCTACAGTATATTTACAAACTGTTCTGTTAGATTGGAGGACCGAGCAGGCCCTATTATTCTATCCTCAATCTACTGTCCACCTAGACACAAAATAGCTGCAGACATGTTCAAAACCTACTTCAATACTCTCGGCCATAGGTTTATTGCGGGTGGTGACTGGAATGCCAAACATACATTTTGGGGATCCCGCTGTACCAGCACTTGTTGACGCGATTTGAAATGCTGTGTTGATGAAAATCACTTAAAACCGATATCTACAGGTAAGGCTACTTACTGGCCTCGCTACCCAAATAAACTCCCGGATCTCTTGAACTTCTTCATAAATAACACTTAGCAAACACACTCCTTTCAAATCGAGTCTAGACGGGTCATCAGATCACACACGCCAGATCCTCACAATTAGCACTAGTGAGCTTACTCGGGAAATAACCGAGTCTCTGACGAATAGCCGTACTGACTGGGACGGTTTCAAGACCTACCTCAATGAAAACTTTACTGCTGCTATACCACTGAAGAACCAAAATGATGTAGATAACGCCTGCAGATATCTCACTAACGCCATTCAATTGGCTGATTGGATCAATACACCCTGTCGTCCCAAAGGTTTCACCAACCCGAGAAGGGTTGGTGAAACCTCCACGACATTCACCAGACATAATGCAAAAAATCCTAGCAAAGCGCCGACTTAGAAGAATATGGCATCAATCCCGTCATCCTCTTGATAAATTGAATTACAACAAGGCAGCAAAGGAGTTAAAGGCTATGGTCCAGGAGTCTACTAACTCTACGTTGACAACGAGCCTGCAGATGATGTCACCAACCGGGGTTGGCACGAAGTCGCTCTAGAAGGTCACTAAAAACTTAGATAACCCTCAACAATCTTATCCTCCGATCAGATCACAAGCTGCCTGGGCAAGAACTGACTTGGAAATGGCTGAGGTATTCGCAATGCATCTGAATTCTATATTCAAACCAAACGAGAGCGTTGCTGATAAACATGAAGTTGACACAGTATTGGAACAAGATCTGCAGATGTGTATACCCATTATACCAACAATTTACCAGCTAGGTGCCAGAGGGTTATGAGAGAATTTTTCAAAGATATTGGTATCCTCACAGTGGCATCTCAATTCATCTTCGCCAACATCTTATATATTAGGTAAAATATATACTTATACACTAAAAACAGTGATTTTCACAATGTTAACACTAGAAATAAGGACAAACTACGAGCTCTCTTTCACCGGGTTCATAACTCATTTGTTGGGATTGGTTTATACCTTTTATAACAAGCTACCCTCTTCTTTGCTAGATTTGCCTTTTATTGCGTTTAAAACGAAAGTAAAATCCAACCTTTGTTCAAAGGCATACTGTTCTAGTTGGTCGCTGTGATATACTCAAGACAATGTTGTTAGCGCGCGGAGCAATAAAAGAGTGGACTGTATTTTTGGGCAATGGTTTATTGCCGTGCTTATAACAAATTATAAACTGTCCCGGACAAACAATAGAATAATTGAGGAATATCGTCCGGCGCGGTGGAGTCCGTGGAAGCGAGTAGTCATCGGGCCGAGCCGTGTCGCCGTCGCGCCGCACCTCAGCTATACCAATGATGCGCAGATCATGATGCCTGCGCCTGCAGACCGCATGCAAGGTGTTGTGTTGGATTCCCAACAATGTTTAAGTTCTTTCTCCAGAATTAGCTTAACTACTGACCCACCCTAAAAAAAAAAAAGGGCTTCTGAGAGGTTGTTCGAGGAGGTGCTAAAATGCTCCTAAAACGCTTTATTTTCGCCATACCACCGAAACCGGAGTGGATGGACTCAGCGAACTACAATACTTTATTTATTACCAACCCTCGCGTTTCTTCTTCTTAAGAACTTTCCTGGACTTATCCAGGTTCATTTTACAGTTAAAAAGTCTGTTTTAGCCTCATTGCTGGCCCTGACCATGTCAGTGCATTCCCTATCCCAAGGCGGAGATGGAATTTTATCAGATTGGGGTTTTTTAGAAGGGAAACAGTCGCTGTAGAAGAGCTGGTGGAAGAAAAGGGCGAAAAACATTCCTGGCATTATTCCCATTAACTTTTGGAAGTGTTTGATGGGCTTGCTTATTATAGTCAAGAGAAGAGGGAGCACGGGGTTTAGGTTTAAGGAAGACCGTTTTACGGTACGACATTTGGGTAGTAGGGATTGGGCTTGATGACTGGGATTTATCTACACTAATCTACACTAATATTATAAAGAGGAAAGATTTGTAATTTTGTGTGTATGTTTGTAATGAATAAACTCAAAAACTACTGCGCCAATTTTAAAAATTCTTTCACCATTAGATAGCTACATTCACCCCGATTAACATAGGCTATATTTATTGCTAGAAAAGATTAGGGATCCTTACTAAAACTTTAGTAACGTAAACCAAGGTGTAAAAAAAATGCCATAAATATCTTTCGTTGCATGCGCTGCGGAAAGTATTGATGTTAGAACAAAAAAATGTTCTACAATATTAAAGAACATATCAATAATTACAAAAAACTTCGCGATACTATATGTCCAACTATTATCGTTATGTCACAATAACCACTTTTTACATTTTAAAAGTTGATAGAAATACCGAACAAAATTAGACCATGTTATTCATACTTCTGTTTAAATCCTTATCCAAATAAATCATATTGATTTCAAGACTGTTTCAATTCATGTATATTACTTTTTGAATTGTTCAAATCGGCTATTCCATTCAATAGATATTACGAATTTAAAAAGTTATAGATATAGAAAAGGCGCCGCCGCGCCGCGCCGCGCCTTGGCGGACGGAATCCAGTATAAACTCTGTACGTGATCGTATACTCGTAGCTTTTGTACATGACGAAGCTTGCTTAACCCCGCGTCTTATTTAAAAGCGACCGACGCGCGAATACACGATCGGTCGAACTTTTGTGTTCGGTGAACCTGAACGCGTGGTCGCGCCGACAGAGGGCGCTTTCCGGTTTTCCGAACAAAAAGTGTCATATACAATTATACACGCGACCGATCGCGTATTCGAGCGGCAATCGCTTTTAAATAGTACGCGGCCTAACACAGATGCTCTACGAAATATGTCTCTTTGATGAGGAACAGTATAATCTACTTCTTTTCATGTGGTAAGTGTCTTGACTGGTGTCAGAGTTTTAATGCCGCCCATGGGCCTCTGACTTGGCTTCACATGCCGTCGAAAAATATCTCTCAGGCATGCCGGTTTCCTCACGATGTTTTCCTTCACCGTTTTTGAAGCAAGTGATAATTATACAATACGCACATGATTCTGAAAAGTCAGAGGTGCGTGCCTTGGGTTCGAACTTGAGAACTATGACTTGGCAGTCTGACGGTCACCACTAGGCTATCACTGCTAAACAACAATAACAGTATAATAATATGTACGTACACGGATCGAGAGGGTTAATCATATAATAAAAAATAATCTATATAAATAAAAAATTATCAATAAACGTGTTGCTAAGCGCAATACTCGAGAACGGCTGGACCAATTTAGCAATTTTTTTGGAACGAAGTTCCTTATCGCGCGTTGTGAAAGGGGGCTAGACGGAAAAAATTCTTACGAAAAGTTGTCACGACACTTTTTGCTATAGTAAGCTATTGTAAGCTGTGCGGCGTCGCATGTTTCTCTGTCTCTCTCTCTCTCTCTCTCTCTCTTATAGAAAGCAAGCCAGATATTTTCATTTCTATTTCGCATTGAACAGTGTGGTGTCGCGACGATTATTTTTGTTGAGTGTATACAGGTTTTTTGCAAATAATAAATAAAACTTAAAAAAAAAAAAAAAAAATTACAATTCCTTCATTAATTAATCGAAAGGAACTTCGTTCCATCCGGGTGTCCCTTGACACCTCTCAAGTTTTTTTTTAAATATTCCTTTATGTTCGAGAAAGGTTAAATTGAATCATACCTTAGTAATAGACTCCAGTGCACAGAAATTTATAGGATATGTCCAAAAAGTAAATTAGAAACAGTATATGTATCAAAACCTAGGCAGGTAAAATATGGAGTCCCACAAGGTAGCGTACTGGGTCCGCTACTTTTTTTGATATATATTAATGATCTCCCGGAAACAACAACCAACAAAATAGTTCTTTTTGCAGATGACAGCACAGCCATTGTATAATGTACTGATTTGAATAATTATATGAATGACATCAATATTTGTTTAAATGACATAGTAAATTGGCTTAATAATAATAATTTAGTTATAAATCTCAATAAAACAAAAATCATGCATTTTTATCAACGGTGCAAAAACCCAAAGATAAATATTTTCTACAAGGGCTGTGATATTGAAGAAGTGGATAGGGCTAAGTTTCTAGGTATTACTATAGATAATCAACTTACGTGGAAGCCTCACTTAGAAGAATTATGTACAAAACTTAGCAAATCCGCTTACGCTCTCTATCAGCTCTCAAAGAAGGTTAACAGTCAGGCTCTTTTAACAGCCTATCATGGACTAGTTGCCTCTGTTTTACGATATGGCATTATTTTCTGGGGGCAGTCTACTGATAGAGAACTGGTGTTTAAGTTACAAAAGCGATGCATCAGGTCAATGTGCGGTCTGAAGATGACTGATACCTGTGTTCCCTACTTTAAGTCCCTAAAGATTTTAACCTTGCCTTCTTTATATATATTGGAAACGGCCTTGTTTGTGAAATGTAACCCACAATTATTTCAAAAATTATCGGAAGTCAGAAAAAATCCAATATGGACACAGTACGTGAATAAATTATGTGAAGTGAAATGTAAAACTGCACTAATGCAAAAAAGTGTTTTTGGTATTGCCCCTCGCATATATAATATTTAACTTTGATTCCGATTAGTTGACATTTAATATTTGATTGTATTCTTATTATGTAATTAAGATACATTTTTCTAAAACTGTACACGATTTGCATACCCATGTCGGTAAAATGTGGAGAACCTAATTATAAGGAAACAACAACTATGTATTATGTACCCATGTTTGCAAAGAAATAAATGATTATGATTATGATTAAGGTTCTTATAAGTGAAAATTTGGAATAATTGCCCTGTAAAACGTAAAAACGTACGTAGGGTAGGGTAGGTAGGTAGTAGAGTAGGTAGGTAGATGTACGTAGGTTTGTATAGGTAGGGTAGGTAGGTGTAAGTAGGATAGGTAGGTGTAGGTAGGGTAGGTAGGTGTGGGTAGGGTAGGTAGGTGTGGGTAGGGTAGGTAGGTGTGGGTAGGGTAGGTAGGTAGGTGCGCCGTAAATAAGTACTTAGTGCTACCCGTACGAAGCTGGGGCGGGCAGCTAGTTTATTATAACCTTGTTATGATGGGAGGATTTTGAAACATTGGCGTATGATCTGCAAACAGGGGGGAAAACCCCACTTTCTTCTGCATACAAAACAGATTTTTCCGCCATCAGAGAATTGATACTCTTCTGCCGGCTCAATTGAGGACAAGTACTGTCATTTGCGAAATGGTTCCCAGAGCACAAAACACAAAAACCTAACCCAGGGGTGATTTCACGTGTGGATCGCCCGGAGGACACGGTGCAGGTCAGACCGGCATGGGCGGGGCACCGCCGTGTCCTTGTGGAGGCGATCGGCGGCAGTGATCTCTCACGTCCAGCCCTGGTCAATTTTGACGACGAACAATGTTTAAAAGCGGGACAATAACAAATAAATCTAAACTTACACAAGGAACACAAACACTAGGAATAGTCTCGATCAAGTTTCACACAAGGATCCACTAGAAATCGAAAAAATTCGTAGCATGGACAAAAGCACTTGTTATACCATCAATGGTTAGACTTTCTGCAATCTGCACTACCCACGAAAGTCTTAATGTTTAACGTTATTTTTATCTCACAACGCTACGCTTAGCTTGCCGGCGTTGATGTTTTTATTTTTCTGTCAGTGTCATTTGTTGTTTTATATTGACGTTACGTTTCGTTACAATATGCGTTTTTCTTGTAGCACAGGTGAAAACAGATGGTTCACTCCGCAAAATCATTGAAATAAAAAGCAAATCTTGCACCATCACAATAAAGTGCATTACAGGTCGCATAGTGCCAATTACCTACAGTAGGTAGGTACAGCCAACGTCGACCTCTAACCTAACAAAAAGTACTAGGCATATGCATGCCTAGTACTTTTTGTTAGGTTACTGCTTCATAGAATTCACGATCGTATTCATAATATTATGCTACTAATAGGATTTGGACGAGGCAGACAGATAGTTAATAACCTGGATTAAAACATAAGATATTTTTTATCCCGGTAGTACTTTCCATGGGATAATTTTCGACTTCCACGCGAGCGAAGCTGCGGAAAACAGCTAGTAGTAAATATGAAGAAGCGAATTTTTGCGATTCGATTCGCCTCGACTCGGCAAGCCTAGTGAACGCGAGCCCTCATATTCACTAATTTACCTATAGTTATAGTTGCATCTCTTTCTATCACGCAACTGTTATATCTGATTACTGATTTACGTTACACTCACTGAATTGGCTCGACAAGACGAGCTTGCCGCGTACTTCTAGCTTCATACCTAAAATGCGGAGTGAACCATCAGCTATATTAATCTGTGCTTTTAGTCTAAATCCGAATGTTGTGGCTGATAAACGTTAGCTAAAGTTAAACTTTTAATATTTTTATGTCTTCTGTCAACATAATGCCTTGATTTATTACCCGACTGCGATGAAGCCAAAAAAAGCCGGTTATGTGTTTGATCTGCATGTATGAATTTATGTCCGTCCCTATGTTCTCTCGTAACTACTAAACGGCTGAACCGGTCATCAACTGGCTGATGGGAAGCTGGCTAAGTAAAAAAATTATTAACTTATCGAAAGCGAGTTCTATTTAAGGTCAGAAAAAAAACTTAACCGACTCGCTTGCTTATGACTTATAAGTAGGTATTGGAGTCGATTCTTGTTGTCACAAATGCCTCTAAACTAGACTAAAAATTACTAAAATTTGACTTGACGTTTTTCACCTAAAATTTTGGTTGTAAAAAACCAAACCAGAATAAACCTGACAATTTTTAATTGCGATTAAAAAGGTGTGGGTTAAAATAAGTTGTCATGAACTAAAATTCACACCAACATTTCGACTTCACGTGCAAAAGCAGTACCTACTGTATTAATTTTTTCTTTTGCTTATATCTCGAAAATAGTGCGTCGTATCGCAAAAATAATGATAATTTCGACCCCCTATATAAAACCCATAAACCCTCTAAAACTCAACATGTAGGTAATATTTTTTCATATTTTCCATATGAAACACGTCGAGGCTGGAAAGTCTGCGCGCCTCCGGCTCTAAAACAAATCACGGCATATAGGTAGTCAGGTACCACGGGTACCACGTGGATTCGCGATTGTCAAATTCAATTTTAGTTGTGTCAAAATTATTTTTTAATTTTGAGATATTTTTTGCAGAATTGTCTAAGATTCTCATAGCCAAAAGTAAGGAATTTTAGTTAGTGTTAGTTTAGTTCGGTGTACAAGAGAATCGGCACCATTGTTTGTTTGCCAATTTAACTGTGCTGCACTGACAAACCTCTTAACACGCCCTAAATAAAAACCAGCCAAGTGCGTGTTGGACTTCGCACAATGAAGGGTTCCATAGTTGGGTTGAATTTATCCCAAGAACAAACTTTATATTTTAGTTGAAAAACATGTTCTCCCATACATTCCAACTGCAAATGGTGTTCATTGTGTGTCAGAGGACTCAAGGGTGTCAAAACGAATCACAAATGCGACTTTCTTTTGACGCGGTAAGTCGAGTTTATCGATAAATCTTTGCAACTGCCATCATTGTTATGAGAGCCATTACTGCGGCCGGTAAGAACCGCCACCGCTCTTCTAGGTAACCGTAGCTTTAGATGGCATTAAATCAATTTCAGGCGATTTATTTATTTTCTGAGATCATGGTCACCTATCTAATCACACAAGACATTTTCGTAAACGATTACGACTAATCTGTTTCATTTTGATAGTTCAACAATATTCATTGCGTTATTTTCCTTATTGAGTAGATTTTTTTTCCAACATAAGAAGCAATAGATTAGCAATCTGTTTCAAAACGATTCAGATTGATCGTGTATTACGCAATTCGGGTACAGGATTGTTCAAGCGGAATATCAATAGACCCAAGCAGTTGTGCATAGACAATAAAAGACCTTACACAGCAATGTTACCCATGTAAATAGTCTTCTAAGCACTATGGTTTACTTTCTAAAATGCAATTTTGTGGTGATATTTTTCGTGTACGGCAACACACAAAACTGCTGCGCGTCCATGTCAAGACAGACTCATCTGTGTAATACGGGATCAATATAAATTAAAAATGCGGAATCCTCACACAAAATAATGTTATTTGTGTTCAAACGTCGCGTAATAAGTAAACAAAAGACATTAACATAATCTTCGCCGCCGTTAGACTCAATTAAAACGCATCTGATCCCAGACCACTCTAAATACATAACAGCAAAGAGAGAATGACCGAGCCATCCTTTATCTACAAAGTGAAGTGTTGAACGTTATGTGAAAACTGTAAGGTGCATTATGTAGTGGGAAGTTAACATTAGTGTGTGTAGTGGCATTTAAGCGTTGTTTGGGCGTTATCGTGTTATTATGTCGACGAGATGATGTGGTCGTTAGTGGTGGCGGTGGTGGCGGTGACGGCGCTGAGTGCGCGCGGCGAGCAGGTGCTGCTGCTCGACACCACCACCGAGGCGACGCTCGGGTGGACCCGCTTTCCTTACGGCGCACAGGCGAGCACGCCCGGCTGGCTCGAGGAGTCCTACACTAACTTCGAGAAGCAGATCAACTGGCGCTCCTACGTCGTGTGCGACGTTGCGCATCATAACGTCAACAACTGGCTGTGGACACCGTTCATTGAACGCAGAAATGCCAACCGTATTTATATTGAGATCAAATTCACTATAAGAGATTGTTCATTGTTCCCTGGTAATGCACTGAGTTGCAAGGAAACATTCAGTTTGCTGTACTACGAGTTCGACGTCGCAACGCGAGAACAACCGCCGTGGGAGCCGGAGAGCTACAAACTGGTTGGGCGCATTGCTGCAGGTGAGGGCCGCTTCAATACTAACTCTGAAGTCGACATCAACACAGAAGTAAAGAGCATAGCAGTAACTAAACGGGGTGTCTACTTCGCCTTTAGAGACCAGGGCGCATGTATATCAATATTGGCTGTGAAAGTTTACTACATAACATGCCCCGAAGTAACAGTCAACTTTGCTAGGTTCCCAGCAACACCAACTGGTCGTGAGGTTACCGTTATTGAACAAGCCAATGGTACATGTGTTGAGAATGCAGAGACAGCCTCAGGTGAGGCCCCTCCAGTATACTTGTGCAAGGGTGATGGCAAGTGGACTTTGCCCAGTGGCTCATGCAAATGCCGTGCTGGGTTTGAACCTGACCTAAACAACCAAGTGTGCAATGAATGTTCACCAGGAAAATTCAAATCTCATACTGGTGATGACCCATGTGTTACTTGCCCAGATTATTCTGAATCCACAGCATATGCTGCAGCTGAATGTAAGTGTGTACCGGGTTTCTTCAGAGCCAAAAAGGACCCAAAGAATGTACCGTGCACACAGCCACCGGCTGCACCTGTCAACCTCACAGTTACATTTGCTGATCAGTTTTCAATTTCCCTTGCTTGGCAGCCACCTCATAAAACTGGAGGACGTAATGACATTACTTATAGGGTATTCTGCTCAAACTGTGGTCCTAATATTGAGTACAGGCCGGCTGCAACTGGTTTGAATAACACGAGAGTCACTGTAATGGGTTTGGACCCAGTGACAGAGTATAAAATCCAGGTTTATGCTGAGAATGGGGTCACGGAACAAACAGGTGAAGAACCTAAGAAAGTTGAGATTACTGCTGTCACAGAGGCCTCAGTTGTTAGTGTGGTTTCTAAACTGCGTATTCTGAGTGTAGAAAGTGATAAGCTGTCGTTAGCATGGAACCCACCACCGATAGACCTAACTGATCCTGATGATACAATAGAAAGTTATGAAGTCAAGTGCTTCCCAAAGGATAACTTGGAGAAAAGTGCCAATGCCACCCTCAAGATCTCTAAAGAACCACATGTAATAATTACAGGTTTGAAAAGGGATACAGAATATGGTATTAGAGTCAGAGCTAAGATGAAGCGGGGTTGGGGTGAGTTCAGTGGCATAGTGTACGCGCGGACTGGATCTGTTCTGGAGACAACTTTCGTAGGCGAAGAGGAAGGCGCGCAGGTTCGTTTAGTGGCAGGAGTTATGGTCGCAGTTGTCGTATTATCAGTGGTTGCCATTATAGCTACAGTGTTGTTCCTACGATCACGCACTGATGACGAATGTGACAAGAAGCAGCCGAGCGACTGCAACGCGCTTAACTACCGAAATGGAGAAGTATACACGGGTCCCGAACGTCCTGCCAAGACAAGTAGTAATGCCACGACTCCATTGTTTGCTGGGACCGGCTCAAGGACTTATATTGACCCTCATACGTATGAAGACCCTAACCAGGCGGTTCGGGAATTCGCACGCGAAATTGACGCGTCTTGCATCACAATAGAGGCAATTATCGGCGGCGGTGAATTCGGGGATGTATGTCGAGGAAAACTGAAATTGCCTGCCAGCTGTGGCCAAGAGATTGATGTTGCCATCAAGACTCTTAAACCGGGCTCCACAGAACGAGCGAGACGCGACTTCCTTGCTGAAGCTTCGATAATGGGACAGTTTGAACACCCGAATGTAATTTTCTTACAAGGAGTAGTTACAAAATGTAATCCAATCATGATCATAACAGAGTTCATGGAGAATGGCTCTCTGGACACATTCTTGAGAGCTAACGACGGAAAATTCCGTGTTGTGCAATTAGTAGGAATGCTACGTGGCATCGCGACGGGGATGCAGTACCTGTCTGAAATGAATTATATTCATCGTGATCTCGCCGCTCGTAACGTACTTGTCAATTCTCAACTTGTGTGCAAAATAGCTGACTTCGGTTTGTCACGAGAGATAGAGTCGACCGCAGATGGCGCGTATACAACACGCGGTGGCAAGATTCCAGTTCGATGGACTGCACCGGAAGCCATCGCGTTCAGGAAGTTCACATCAGCCAGTGACGTCTGGTCTATGGGCATCGTCTGCTGGGAGGTTATGAGTTTCGGTGAACGACCATACTGGAACTGGAGTAACCAGGACGTGATCAAGTCCATAGAGAAAGGATACAGGCTGCCGGCGCCCATGGACTGCCCCGAGGCGGTGTATCAGTTGATGCTCGATTGTTGGCAGAAAGAGCGTACACACCGTCCCACATTTGCTAGCATTGTGAAAACTTTAGATAAACTGATCCGCTGTCCAGATACATTGAGAAAAATTGCCCAGAATCGTTCTGCTGACCCTTTGGCGGGCGACACCCCTGACTTGATTCAGTTCTCGTCGGTGGAAGAATGGCTGGAGTGCATCAAGATGTCGCGGTATATCGAGAAATTCCGCGCGGCGGGCGTCCTGGACATGGACGCCGTGGTAGAGCTGACGGTACACCAGCTGGCGTCGCTGGGCGTCACGCTGGTCGGCCACCAGAAGAAGATCATGAACAGCGTGCAAAGCATGCGCGCTCAGATCCGCGGCAGTGGCCCCTATGGCTTCCTGGTGTGAGTGACATTGTGCTAGTGGGGACCGGACAGGATCTGGAAGTGCAGCCACACGCGACAGTGATCTTTAATAATTAAATGATGCATTTTGTATATTTTTCTAAAAAACTGCCATAGAGTTTAGGTATAGGGGTAAAAAGGACTTCTTCTCATAGTGATGTTAAGGTTTCTATGATATTGTGCTGTTTATATTTCTTTTTTTATGTTTTTATTGAACTGTTGTGTTGTTTAGTGACAGCTTGAGTGACAACTATTGACTTGCTGGCCTAAGTTCAAGACTACTGACATCCACTTAAGAAAGCTTTATGATGACTGTTACATAGGTACTGTACAACGAAAAATTGAGTTTTAATTTTATTTATCAAACAAAACTAATATATCCCACTCTCTGGGCTGAATATATAAGTAAAGAAATTTATTTAAAGAGAAATTATGAACTATGGTGATAAATTTATTTTTAGTTAATTGCTAGCCAACATACATGACAACATTTTTTATGTAGACTGATGTATGTTAATATTTTATTTTTATTAATATTTTTGTACTTATAAACTTTGATACATTCTCTTTACGCTTTTGAAGCTTATTTTATAAGTTTCCTTTACACAAAACTTACAAAAATTATGAATGAAAACACCATCATAGTCAGGAAAATTAAACAGTTTTTTGTAAAAATAAGATATATCTAAATTGTAGTTAGCCAATTTTTCTGTAAGTTTTTCGAGGAAGTGTGTATATTCAAGAGATTTTTAATTGAAAAAGTGTATAGATGCGCTTTAGAGTGTCTCATATTCTATAATAGGATTAATATTGATGTGGCTTTGAGGTGTTTATTGTAAGTTAATTTTGACTTTAGGTAACAGTGGCAGATGGCTAACATCAATGTTAATCCTACTATAGAATACTCAAAGCTTGTTTATGCTGAACCTCAAAAATTGTGATTGAACTGAAGTACTTAACTAATTTATAGATTGCCACATAAATGCATTTAAGTTCGTACGTATTTACTCCCTTTTTACATAGCATGTACATAAGGCTGAATAATTTAGTGTTAAATTGCTTTAATATGTAACTCAAAAGAATTACTTATATATATTTTAATATTTGATTTTGTGGTTTTCAGTTTGGTAAGGGTGAAGACACAAGTCAACTTCAACATTTTGCAGTTTAAAGACTGATTCACATTGTATCTTTTGGTTCATATTTTGTACCAGATATTTCACCATAATTACAAGGTTCAATATAAATACATCAGCAGTACTTATATTTAACTTCAGTTTTTTATTTTATTAGAATAAATTTCATTTTTCAACATACATGCATTATCAAGATGGCATACAGATTCTTACCATGACACAAAGCCAATAGTCATACTTCTTTATCAGATGAGACTTCATGAGACCTATTTTTTCATCGGTGCATTATTAATTAGTGTACCGACTTGTATTTATGTATTGTACCAAATGTTGACTGTTTCTTGCCAGTAATAGGGACAGTGTAAAAATCACATCTTTCCAAAAGGTTCATCTCTCAGACCAAATGAAAAACCAAGACAGTGCGCTGCGAACAATATAGTGAAGCATGCCAAAACCACACCTCCCCTCTGTGCATACACGCTCACACGCACACATTTACACCCATTTAAAATGACACTACAATCAAACTACACCTCACAAAGTGCACACATGTTTACGAAACTGGCTTCACATCACTGTTGACAGTGTTATGTCTTGGTTTTTTATTTGGTCTAAGGTTTGTCTGTGATGGTTAGAGCTCACAACCAATGTTCCATTTTAAACATGAAGTCGGAGTTGCTCGTCTATACCCAGCCTAACACTGTCTGTAAATGTTAACGATGCTAGTATTAATTTTGTTTACTGAACAAATCGGTTCGTAATTGTACCTATTGAAAAATGCCAATATAGTTTTAAGTGCTTTGCTTCCCAGCTTGTGATGTTACAAAGCGAATGTATAGATGTTTGAATGCTTCGCGCCTTCGACGACAGCTGTGCGATAATCTGAACGATAGGCACACCACCTACCGTCTGCACCACGAACGAAATAATCAATAATTTTTCTATTTAGTTTATAATCGTTTATTCGTAATTTAAGATGTTAAGTTCATATTTTTATACAATCGTAATATTATGTGGTGGCAGTAGTTTGTGGTCAATTCTCATTCATGATCATTAAAATTGCTCAATTAGCCATTTCATCTTGTACATTCGATAATTACTGATTCTTTAAAAAAAAAAAACTTAAACTGTATGTCATACCTACATCTGATTCAGAAAGCACCTTTTAATTTTAACAATAATTATGTTTATTTAACATGTTTGTTTGTGCATATTGGCAGCTAGGTATAGTAATATATTTATTTTTATGTTGTGTTTGATCATTTTGGCACAGCGATTTGCGAGCCGGGTTTTTTACTATTGTGCCGTAGGAACTTAATTAGGTTACTGCGCTCCGCCCATTAAAATATATAACCAACTAGCCATGTATGTCGACATAAGGTTTCACGTTCACTTGAAAAATGAAAGATTGATTATTTTGTTGAAAATATTTTTTGTATTGCGTTGCATGAGAATATAAAGACCAAGAAAAAATGCTCAACAACGCGTAAACCATGTGTTGGCACTATAGATCTCAATAAAATGGCGCGCTGTCATCGGCACAATGTCTCAAAAATGCATCCAGTTTAGGAGCACGCGGCTGCACATTACGTATGCTAATTATCTGCGACTTAAGTTTAATAACATATTTTTAAAACACAAATGTGCGGCTGAGGTCAGGCATGGAACCTGTTTCGGTTGTGTTTGAGCATCGCGTGCTGATCCTAAATAGCGTTTTTCCGGCCAACGCTAGGGCTTCATACTGCGCGTGTTTATCTCATCGTTTTATGACTTACACTGAACTGTTTCGATTCTACTGTTCTGTTTATTTTCTCTTCTTTGTCTTTTACTAGTGATATAAACAGGTTTTATTTGTATATTATCTATGCGTTTTAAGCTTTTAAGTATAAGCAGAACTTTGACGTACCAACGTGAGACTATCAAACTCTGTATCATTAAAGTACCTACATACTTATGGAGAAAAGAGAACCCGCGGCCAGTCATTGTGTGCATCACTCGATAACGTTATGCAATCATCACCTTTATGAATCAAGATGTTTTAGCCTTTTATAAAAATTATGCTGAAATAAAATGATCTGATTGTTACGGTCGTAGTTGTAATTAATTTTCTTATATTTAAATATTAATAGTCTTCCACATCGCCGCCGACGCCAGTGTTGTTATCGTAACAATCTGAGCTGCGGTATGTCACAGTCTGGTTTGCCGTATTTTAGGGGAAAAAAATCTAAATTGCCGTATTTATTTTTAAAATGTCTATTCTTCATTTGTTTCTTCTCCATAAAGGTTTCTTATCGTTTCTATTACTATAGGTTCATGTTTATCTAAGGACAAGGTGTACTCGTCCTTGCTTCCCATTTTGTCGCACATGTCGCGCGACACCTACTTGGTACAGTATTCTTCATTTTTGTCTTTGATTTTGAATTAGTTGTCATCGATTTTTTTAAGGTCATTTTCAATTTTGACAATTTATGGTAGTTTCGGGGTTGGTGGTAACATTGACAAAAAATTGTGTGGCGCACAGCCTCTTCAGGTGACAGTTATTTGAGTTTTGCTTTGTTATAGTAATAAAACGTGTCGTTTCACCTGTAGTCAATTGCCGTATTTTGTGATACGGCAATGAAAAGCCTGCCGTATGCCATATTTTCTGAAAGAAAATCGTGGATTGCCGTATAAGACGGCAATTGCCATATCAATAACAACGCTGGCCGACGCCAAGGAAGGAACGCTCCACCTGTCTGGCACTGGCAACTCAAAAATGAACGAAAATCTCCTGCGTCAAGTACGTACTTGTTGCAACACGAAAGCCGTTTTGTCCTCGAGTGTATACAAGGCTTATACCGATAATTAGTTCCGTTTTCAGTTTAATTGGCAGCACTACACCGGGTGCTTCGAAGACCAGTAATTTATGACCCTTTTTAAGTTTTCTTGTTAAAAGCGTTGAATCGTTCTTGTTCTTATACATTTTCTATCAAGACTTCGTCTGTCTGATAAAGTACTTGTCTATTTTCATTCAAATTGGCGTGCTAGGTCGCACAATGCTTGGGAATACCTTTATTTAAAAAAACTAAAGGTTCCTTGAGAGGTAGTGAACTCTCCTACAAGTTTTCTTTTAACATTTTAAATTCTCATTATCCCAAACAAAATCATCCTTCATACTGTCACATTAACAACCAAATAGGTTATAAACCTGCATGCTTGAAAGTTATCTTTTTATTCAAGTTATAATTACAGTTCAAAATTCTTAATAATGTCTGATTCCCATAAAATGATAGTGCGAATACCTACTACCGTCATCAAGACATAATCCAGGTTCGCATGAGCGATTTTTTCTCGCGGGATGTAAATCACTGTACGTTAGCGAATTTGATAGATCCGTGGGTTTTAATTGCCACTTCATTAGGAACCTTAGGCTCCACACAGACCAAAATGGAGCACAAAGCAGAGGAATTGCTTCTGAATTTGGACAGTGTACATTATAACCATTGTCATAAAGTGCAAATTTGTACGAACATCAATGCAGACATCAAAGGGCTCCTCGGGCGTCCTTAAGCGCACTCGTGTTGGTTTCGTTTGCACTTTCAATCACTGCTGTTAAGGTTCATTATTCAATGACAGGTCCTATGCACTTGTCTTTGGTCTGCGCTTTGCTTTACAAGCTTCGAATAACACATGAAGTTCAGTTATCTCGTAGTAGATATTAAATATTTTCGACCAGTAATTGTTTTGACCGAGGTTAGGTAGGTTTTCTCAAAATGGCTGCCTCGCAGATTCTTAGATCTTTGAGGTTAAGTCAAAGTACCTATAGTCCTGCACTCTTATTGCATACTACACAATCAATCATAATTGAATCATTTTGAAGGATATTGCTAATCCTTCCATAATATGTTAGAAAAAATAGTATGCTCAACATCGTAAATAATGCAATGAATGTTGTTGAACTGTCAAAATGAAACAGATTCCCACAATATAGGAGACAATCCGATCTGCTGCTAACTTCAAAAAAAGATTCGTGGCGCGTACTGTACCTAGTGTAATATCTTTTTATTAATTTATTTTCCCATTTGATCTGGGTACGAGAATTTAATAAACTGCAGAAAATTCTCGGAGAAAACGTGCGCCTTCTATTATTCGCTCATTAATCGAAATGTAATTACACTTTCATTACCAATTGACATATTTTAAAATGAACATTCTGAAATAATATTTTCGCACAAAACAGAGATTTGGAAGGAAAAAGGGGATCTTTTGCCCAACAGTGGGACACAATCTAGACTAATAAAAAATAAAATATTTTGGTATAAAAAATATTGATCATCTCTTCATTATGCCTCACTAGCGTGCTTTCCAGCACCCTAATTGCGTAACACACGATCAATCAAAATCTGTTTCATTTTGACAGTTCACAACACACCCAGTTCATTGCATTAATTACGTTGTTGAGTAGACAAATTTTTCGAACATATGAAGCAATGGAGTAGCAAACTCCTTCTAAATGATTCAGATTCTGATTGATCGTGAGTTACGCGGGCATTCGATCATTTGTCATTGATCATCCAGCAGTGCTATTCTGTAACCATCTCACCGTGAAAACTTAGGTGAAGTGAGCGTGGAGTGAGCTGTCATTCCACAGGGATTGACACTATTGACAGCTCACTTCACCCAAGTTTTCACAGAATAACATGGCAGTTCTATTTTGCCTTCTTTTGTTTTCGGTGGAAAACTTTCAAAAGTCAAATCTTGAGTCTGTGACCGACAGCAACAAGTCGAGCTCCTTGCTCCAAAAATCACGTACTAATATCTCAGATAGTTCGATATGCATTCATTATTCTGAAACTGGTGATCCAAAATTAAGCAGATTTTATATTTCATGAAAGGAAGAACGCAAGCACATGAGATAGCACTAATCTAGCTTCCGCTCTGCACACAGTTTAGACAAACGTTTCAAACCTATGTAATACATTGTAATAATTCATTCAATATTTCTATTCGGGCCGTGGTTATTTTGACGGTGAAGAATTAGTAGGTTAATTTAAAAAAAAACACAATGGTGCCGATGCTCTTTTCACAAACGCCTCTAAACTAGACTAATAATCACTAAAATTTAGTTTATTCCTGTCAAACGACTATTTCCCATTCTAAAATAGACTAAAGTGACACAACTATATTTTAGTTTGACAGCACTAAGATAGTACTGAGTTTTTAATTTAGTGAAAATGGCAATTTTGCTATTCTGAATTTGACGTTTTTCACCTAAAATTTTGATTGTAAAAAACCAAACCAGATTAAACCTGACAATTTTTAATCGCGATTAAAGGTGTGGGATAAAATAAGTTGTCATGAACTAAAATTCACACCAACATCTCGACTTCACGTGCAAAAACAGTGCTGTATTTATTTTTTCTTTTGCTTATATCTCGAAAATGGTGCGTCCTACTGCAAAAATAATGAAAATGTCGACCCACTTTATAACACCTTTAAAATATTAAATAATACTACCTACATGTTGAGTGTTAGCACTCAACATGTAGGTAGTATTATTTAATATTTTCTATACGAAAAAAAATATCCATATATAACACGTCAAGGCTACAATCCTTGCGCGCCTCTGGCTCTAAAAATATCACGGGCTAGGCAAACCACGGGTACTACGTGGATTCGCGATTGTCAAATTCGATTTTAGTTGTCAAAATTATTTTTAATTTAGAGAATTTTATTTGCAGAATAGCTCTAAGATTCTCATAGCCAAAAGTAAGGAATTTTAGTGATAGTTTAGTTATTTTAGTTCGGTGTACAAGAGAATCGGCACCAGTGTCCGTAAGATGAGAGCATTATGGTTTTACTGGTACTCAAAAGTTCTGCTGTTATGTATAAGGCAGTTATTCCTCAAATTATTATTTCCTTTAATTGCCTTTTGACAAAAAGATATACCTACCTCTGTTTTTGTAATAGCATCACGGGTGTTGTTATAAAACCCTTCCTATTAGATATACCTAGCTCAAAGCATATAGCTAGAGAGTAATATTCAAGTATGTATTTCATTTTAATTTAATATTTTTATTTCATTTCAGTAAATAAAAAGAATGCTTGGCACAAAAATTCTCGAATATTTAATATAAATTATCTGCACCTTGTAGGAAAACATTTCAGTATGTATTTTCTCATATAATTATTTCGCGTCTGTACACTTTGATAACAACACAATATTCTAGGAGGAATATGATATGTTTGAGCACGTAGCAGACGGCCCCACGGAGCCGCCATTTTCGTATATTCAACCGTCTGCCGAAAAGCCTGTATATTAATTAATTAATAGTTGCAGAAATACGCATCGGTTTGTCGGCTTCTAGGAACGGCTAACAATGTTTGCCACCAAAGCTCTGCGATGGTCGGTGTATAATATAAAGGAAAAATCGATCTGTTAGTATTGCAGTGACTTAGTCTGTGGACACGAGAGGCCTTTGTTGCCTGTGGTATCTTCTATCTTGGTTCCTTTGACATGGCATCGTTTCGTGCGACGCGAACTGCGCTACTTACACCGGTCAGCAGGCTATAGCAGAATAAGTTGTCTGTCGCAGTCGGAGCCCTTTGGTTGCCCTGTGTATTATGTCATCGTGAATTATTTAGTCTTAAACGGATCTTTCAGTTACAAAGTACTATGATTCATACTCGTAATATAAATAAGTATTTTTTAGGTGCTCGTGGCTAAGTAATAACAGCCGCACGGGTCGATCCATCAGGGTTTGCCGGGGTTCGTCCGTGGATGGGTACATACCTTATTCTCTCTATTCTTTACATACCGAGACTCCTCCGAGCCTCGGAAAGCACGTTAAGCCGTTGGTCCCGGCTGTCATTCGTGGATCTTTGACAGTCGTTATGGGTCGTCAGACCTCCAGTCTTACCAAGGGGTGTCGTATTACTTACCCAGTTACTGAGTTGTGGAGGTCCGATAGGCAGTCCCCCCCTGTAAAATACTGGTATTCAGCTGCATCCGGTCAGACTGGAACTGCCGATCCCAACATAGTTGGGAAAAGGCTAGGCAGATTGTTTTTTTTTGTAAGTATTTTTTTACTAAACGAATCGAAATATTTCGAATGAACCTATCCCTCGAGTTTTTTGCTTACATCCGGCTATGTCCAATTCAGAGCGTTTTGCAATATGCAAGTGACGTCTCAAATTCAATCAATCGATCCAATCTGTTTGTGCCGATAACAGTAAGCGACAATATGCCAACTATTGCCAACGTCTATCTGCGATTGGTAAGCAACCGATTTGTGTTCAACTTTTATACATACAACTATTATGATTGAACCCGCGATTACTTCAATCGAAAACTAACGTCAATTTATGTCATCTTTCGGTAACTACAGTTTTAAGTAATTATCGTAGCCTGAAACTCACCTGTCTCCCTTGGATATAGTGTAAAGAGATAAATGACCGTTGTTTTACAATAAGTTTTTAATTAGTCGCATTTCAATAGTGTGAAACCCTGCTCGCAAATAATTAAGTCTATATACAGTGTCATTCTTGGTACGTATATATAACTCAAAGATGTTTTTTAACCAACTTTATAACTGTCATTAATATAGGTAACTGCACAGCGATGAATTTTATTTATTTATATTAGGTATGTACCTAAATGACACAAAAATATATTTGAATTTCCAATATGTAGTCTTCCAATTATTTTTTTGATGAAGTGTTTTACGGATATTGATGTAAAATTATATAAAAATATGTAGGTAACGAATTTATTTGAAACCATAATACTGCCTGCAAATATTTTAAAGTATTCGGAATATTGTGCCGAATTGTGTGTGGCTCCGTCACAATTAACAAGACGGACAACTACCCTCATGCCATCTGCAAATGTAAATATGCGTAGGTACTAAGTTTGTTGCCATTCTAACGGTACTCTCTAAACACAGACATGATTGAAAGTTTATTTTTGGCTAATGTTAGATAATACTTCAAAGAGAAACTATAAGCAATAATATATGAACCCCGCGACCTCGAACTAAGTGCGGCAGCTCGTTCCAAGGTTTTGGACATTATTTCAACTAATATTTGTTAAACACGTCTGTGTTTTGGTACTTAAACTAATGAGTGCCGATAAGTTTATCGAGGGTGCTCCATACTTACTTACGCTGTAATCTCTTGCCGTACATTATTTTTGACACTCTTATGATTCCTTGCCATTTATTACCGACTATTGTCTCATAACATGTTATTCTATCTCTTATTTCAAACAATACCATTTTGTACTTGAGATCATATAAATTTTTAAATAATTTGAAATCTGCACGATTGTTGTCAGATCCACCATTTTGTATTCCCATTTTACTGTGATCTTATGTATTTATAGTAGACATAATTAGGATTGCCTTCATGCCACGGATCACACCAATTCATAGTACATACATTATAAAGCATTAAGTATATAGAAATTTATATCTACATGTACATCTATTATGAATTATTAATATTCATGAATTTTTGACTTTCAAATATGTAATCATACATTTTATTACCTATAATAATATAATTCGAGTATTTTTCATGGCAACTTTCAATAAACAGTGCAGCTAACATTATTCTTTGTCGACCATAGTGATACTTAGCAATAATCATAGTAATATAAAGCGAATTTTGAAAATTCATGAATAATAAAAAAATGCCGAGATTGTCACAGGTCATGCTAATAGGACACCTAGTTTTTATACGTGAATCATCTAGTTTTTGCGAATATAATACGTGAATGAAGATAGAAATGTTTAGGTCTACTCAGCGACATGCGACAACCTCGTCAGTCCTTCATAACACCAAACCCATACAATAGTTATAATAATCTAATAAAAATGATGTTTATTTACTAATACTTAAAAAATTAGCTAGTTTAAATGAAGAATATAATAAGAGTTTTGATACGTTGGACAAGCAAGCGAAAACAAATTGGAGTCCAGTATTTGAAAGTTAGTCTAACAGACTTTTTAAATCACAACAGTTAATGCAAATGGCGGATAAAACAATGGTCCTTTTACACTCGGGTCAATTTGATTCGTCCTTTGTGTTATGGAAAAAGAATCTAATTGTTTACGTAATAAGATGTATATTGTACCCGATAATAAACTGTATTCGTTAAAGCAATAAGACGTATGCCTCGATAAGACAGTGATGGCGGACAGGTTGCAGACGCCATCTTGAAACGAGTTCTGTCACAAAATGTGTTTTCTTATTGGTTTGCGCTTTGATTTTGGGCTTATATCTTCAGATCCAATTAAATTAATTTCAATAAAACAACTATCTTATCACTACCCTAATTCGCGTAAGCGCGTTGTAAGAAATTTAACATCACAACATATTATTTTGGAGCATATAGGTAGGTACTTCTTACGTTATCTAAGGCCCACTTGCGCGTTCATGGGTTAGCTTAATAACTCGGAGTTAACAGCTAACTCAGGGTTAATCCAAAGATAATTATTGGATTAACCCTGACTTAGCTGTTAACTTCGAGTTAGCTGTTAACACAAGTGGACTTAAGATGCCGTAACAATATTTGACAACTCATAGTGAGCGGTGAAGGTTAATGAGGTTTTAAAAAACAATTGAAGTGCGAAATCATTAACGTAATATCCGTGCATATGTACTGCAATCCACTGGTGGAACATTGTTGTTGAATCAACGCGCAAATCAATAGATAGGTCCCTGATATGTGATACGCTGTTAAGCCATAACCTTAAATGATTAATTAGTTTTAAATGCTTATGCAGATCAAATTAGGAATAATTTTTATCAGACGCAATTGGAATAGGAACCGTAGTAACACCAATCATAGCCTAATTAATTATAACATAGAGTGATGTTAGATTTTATTTATAAGTATTCTTTTTATATAGATTAAGTAGGCGTGCGGTTAGGGCGGGTTTGTCCTGCCTCGAGTATATTTTGATGGCCGTACGTCTGCGTCGTATACAGAGATAGTAAAAATTAGCGCAGTTTTAAATCTTTACTATGAATCAGTATAGGTGAAAGAAACAATGAAGTGTAAGCTTGGCTATAATTTATGTAATAAACTATTGATATTTATAATGTGTTGTTATTTCTTACCTCCTCCTTCATTGTAATCAGTTTTATTTCCTCAATGAAGATATATTTATAGAAAATGGTTTTAAAATTAGGTGAAGCTCCATAACAAATCTTTAGTAATATAATAAAAACTGTCGCAGTAACCATTTCGACGAAAATAATATACACCGCTACCTGCGAACAAGTGCGTATTGACGCATGGTCTGAGCTAATAATAAGTAAGCGGGCAAGCCCCGTCAATATCTACCATAGAAATCCTACCAAATCGTCGATCTAGCTAGGTCTCATATCTAGGAAAGTTCGTTTTCTCCGTATTTTTACCCGAGCAGAGCTCGGACGCCCAAAGTTAGAACAAGATGGCTACCTTAGAATAACGACATGGCAGCATGGAATTAGTAAGTATTACCTACTATCATGGCAGCATGGAATTAGTATGAACTACCCTATACTATTAAATGATCATTCTCTATGTCCACCAGAGCAGAGCTCGGTCGCCCAGGTACTAATCTTAATAATCGTTTGAACGCACCATAATCATTTGAACGCAACATATTCGGAACGAGCAAAGTCAGCGTTTGCTTATTCGGAGCTAAATTTGCTTAAAACAATCGACAGGTTAGTAACTTGTTTGGTAAAAAATCCTCTTCTCAAGATTTCATTAGTTTTAAGAGTCCAGTGAGGGCTGTCGATATACCTAGTTCCTTAGTAGGTAGGTTTGCAATCCAAATCGAGCCAATAACATAGGAGATATGGCAAAAGCTACAAATTCTTTTTTTGAATTACTTGAAAAATATCCGGGGTGCACATATACATATATAATATATATTTATATATATAGCTGCAAAGCAGCTAAAGCTTCTTTCATTAGCAACAATATTAAATCAGCAGACAATAAAATAAAGACAGTTTGAAAAATGATTAACAATAAAATGAACAAGAACAAAAGACATAATAATGATTACACACTGGACACTTCCCGCGGTCTCATTAGCGATAACATCGATGTTGGTCAGGAATTTGCAACTTTCTTTACCAATATTCCAATTAAAACTACAAAAACTTTAAATTCCTCCTCCTTACTTGCTATTGATTTATCAAGAGCGAATGTTTCAGCCTTTCCCGTGGAATTTAAATTTAAACATACTCGTATAAACCCTGCGGTCGTTGTAAAGGCTTTTAAGCAACTTAAGATCAAAATTACAGAAGATCTGTGGGGCATGTCTACTAAAGTTTGTCAATCAATTATTGAGACAATTGCACCCTATTTAGCTTTAATATTGAATTGATGTGTAGATCAAGGGGTATTCCCGGATTTAATGAAGTACTTAAGTACAGTAAAGTTATTCCACTATTAAATCCGGGGACCTTTGCTGTCCCCAGACCCGCATCGGTTTTGCTGGTTTTCAGCAAGGTGTTTGAAAAAGTAATGTTAAATCAAATGCTCCATCATTTTAATCGTAATAATATCCTACACAATCAACAGTATGGTTTCACCAAAGGACGTTGCACAACCGACGCCGGTGTCACCTTATTAAAACACATCTTTAATGCATGGGAAGAGGCACAAGATGCAATAGGCATCTTTTGCGACCTATCCAAGGCATTTGATTGCGTGAATCACGAAACACTGCTCTTGAAACTTGAGCATTACGGACTGGGTAAACTTGCGCTTAGCTTAGTAAAATCATATTTAAATGATAGACTGCTGCAATTTCAAATAAACGGTGTAAATTCATTGGGTTTAAAAGTCAAAATGGGTGTACCACAGGACTCGATATTAGGGTAGGTCTAACTTCCCCGAGGCTTTTTAATATCTACGTCAATAAGATGCTTGTTGAGCTCAGCAGCACTCATGTCGGATGACATATAGATGGAGTATGTCTGAATATCTTAAGTTATGCAGACGACATGGTGCTGCTTAGCCCTACTATCAGTGGAATTAGAAAGTTGCTCTCCATTTGTGAACGATATGCCGAACAGCATGGGCTAAGATATAATCCTACAAAGAGTGAGCTGTTGGTATTTCGTGGTAGGAATAAAAGTCCTACTTTTGTTCCTCCTGTGAAACTGAATGGTTCACTTTTGCAGAAAGTTACCCATTTTAAATATTTAGGCCATATTGTCACCGAAGATTTAAAATACGACTTGGATATGGAAAGGGAGCGCAGGGCACTGGCTGTGAGGGGAAATATTATATGCAGAAGGTTTTATGGCTGTTCAGTTCCTGTAAAACTAACTCTTTTTAAGGCCTACTGCCAAACTTTTTACACCAGCAGCCTTTGGGATAATCATAAGCAGACAATGTCCTGCGCATTCAATACAATAATGCCTTAAGGGCGCTGTTGAGGCTTCCACTTTACTGTAGTGCGTCAGGTATGTTCGCCGATGCGCATACTGACGATTACTTTGCGATAATGCGGAAGAAAGTTGCCTCAGTAATATCTCGAGTGAGGGGAAGCAGCAACAGCATTCTGAAGGTATTTGCAGAGAGGCTGGATGGGCCTACAATGGGGTTTACTAAGCTACATGTTGGCAACAAAGCTTGTTAAACCTTCCTGTGATTGTGATTTTTCTTTTACTTTTCTTTTTTTTTTTTTTTTCCTGCATGTTACTAATATAGTCTTTAAGGAAGATGTAACTAACACCCTATGGGCCTTGATGCCTGACAATAAAATATTTTTATTTTTATTTTTTTATTTTATTAGGTCCATTGCTCTTTTTAGTATATATAAATGATTTACCTCATTTACTGAAAAAACCAACCACAAATGGTGTTATTTGCTGATGATATATCACTGATTTTTAAGGTAAACAGACATGCACAGGAGTTTGACGAAGTAAATAACGCTATGCTTGAGGTCCATAATTGGTTTACTGTAAATAAGTTGGTATTAAATGAGAAGAAAACTAAATGCATAAGATTCTCGTTACCAAATGTTAGAAGTAGTGAATGTCATGTTGTATTGAATAGGGAGACACTAGAATTATTCGAAAAAATTTAATACATGCATTAAACGCACACTATGTAGACGTAAGCATAATTATTATAAGTTGGATGATTATATCGTAGATAAAAATGGTTGGCTTAATGCTGGCCCCGCTCCACAGCCACTTGGGCTCATTATTTAAAAAAAATAATATTTGGAAGAGTTGTTTCCCCATTCTGACATTACGAACTTAATGTTTATTTTTTATTTAAACAAGTTTTAATTGTTGAATACGAATATGGATAATGATTTTCTTTCTTTTTGGTAGTAACATTCTATTAATCTCTCAAATACATTGCAAACTATAGTTTTGTATAATTTAGAAGCATTTAAAAAAAAATGTAATTGTGAGTACCATGGAACCGGATATTATTTTATTAAATGATAGACTTGAATGAGCACGGCAGTTGAGAGTATGTCATGCTCACTTTAAATATGTCTTGCTGATGGTGGCGAGTGTGTTCGATCATTTGGTTCCCTACAAGCTGGATGGTGCTGATCCACGCGTCATGTTCAGTCAGTTGTGACTGGTCTCTTATCTGCCAGGGCTTATTTTTAAAATCTTATATTTTGAATTGATTTGATTATTTTTGTACATTGTTCTCACATATAGAAGCAACAAGAATAGTACCGAGGAATTTGTAATTTACTATATTTAAAAGAGTGTCCTTGGAGTTTCTTGATTTGATGGCGAAGGGCGGGTGTTTTGGGGGACTGTAATTTTGACGTTCGAACAGTGCTGATTCTCAGCCTACTTTGAATAAATGACTTTAGAATTTTGAATTTTTTGAATTTTGATGTTTTCTCATAAAATATCAAAAAATTCCGTAATATTATTACGTTTTTGGGTAGTACGTAATGCGTACAATTATTTAGTGTCTACCATGTTCAGGTACGCCGAACAACTCTTGGTGGCGCGGCCAGGGAGCATACTCCCTGGCCGCGCCACCAACACAAGGCTATAATTTCTAAAGTACTTAATTAATTTTTCGAATCTCTTTATAGCGTACGGAAAAGAACAATTCCGGTACAATTATTTAGTGTTTATATTATATAATATTATTTATTATTATTATTTTATTAATTATTATTATATAATTATTAATAAAATAATTATTATTTTCATTACACGTACCGTATAGTACATATGGTACTATTAATTTAGAAACATGCTTTTTAATTTTCCACTGTGTATATCACACGTAACGCAGATGTCATCTATATGACAACCAACGGGGCTGTTACTGAGCCCCTCAATCAGCTGATTAACATACATGTTAAATAGTCTTGGAGAGGACAGGCCTCCTTGTCTGACACCACATTCAAGTGCATACTCATCCAAAAACTCATTCCCCCACTTTACACAGTTATTCTGATGGTTGCACCAGAAGGACAAGATGTTAATAAGTTCACTGGGAGCCCCTACCTCTCCAAGTTTTAGTCCAGAGCCTGTTGTAATCCACCAGGTCGAAGGCCTTCGACAAGTCCAGAAACAAGCATAGACAGGTGTTTTCTATTAACATAGTAGTTGACGGTATGTTTCAGTGTCAAGATAGCACATTTGGTCGACAGGTTCTCACGAAAGCCAAACTGCGCATCGTGAATCCGAATATGCTTGCCGAGTTGTGCATCCAATAGACTGTCAAAGACCTTTGCAATTACAGTCGCAAGAGATATTGGCCTGTAGTTGTTTTTATCCGTGACGTCACCAGTTACATTTTTCGCAATCGGTACTGCAATCCTTTTTGTCAGCTTTGTTGGTAGGTAAGTGTCGCACTCAAAAGAAAAGCAGCATGGCCAGAACCCTAAAAAGATGCTTGCCTGCATACTGCAGATGCTCAATACTGAGCCCATCATTGCCTGGGGACTTGCATTGCATCGTACCAATTTTTTTTTGATAACCTTTTCCATGTCTTTGCTGGAAAAGCCTATCAAATTAAATAAATATTATAATTTTGAATATTTGTTTAAATCATGTTCGATATTTTATTTCTTAGTGAATATAAGGATTAAAACATTATGGATTCCATACCTTCAGGATATTGTCTTTTTTACTAAATTACTAAAACGTTTACATTACGTAGGTACCTACTTACGATTCTGAAGACACATCGTTTTAAACACAAGGCGTAGCTACGTACTTTATCAGTTTATTTTTATTCTCTTAGTAAAAAGTTTATAGGTACTTCACCGCATTTAAAACCCGTTTTTAGACATTTAAAACGTACATTTTAGTAGCTAACATAAGATACTAAATTTGGCTGCGTCTTCTGAATAAAATGGAACAATAAATGCAATGGCGGCGTTATAGCAAAGGACAATAAAGATTACAAGTCTTAAAAAACGACCACAAAGACAGGTTAAGTCCTTTCCTCACGATGATAATTCTCTTAAAAAGAAAATAGAAAAAAATCATGATCTGAATTTTATTTTCTTTTATTTTTTTCGTCATAAAATGTTTATTATGTTATGCTACTAATTTACAAATAAAATTAAAATAACATTAAGATTAAAATATACAACTAACACTAAAATATATAAATTATAAACAATAAAGGGAGAGCTCATTGGGCATCAAAAAATTCGTCGGCGTCGCTGTCAGTGGGAAAAGTGCCCAAAAGGCTGGCAGCATTGCCACGTTGGATAGCAATGCTGATTCTTTGACCTAAAAATTGGCCAGCCCACTGGTCACGTGAGGAGTCGACCAACCGATTGGCGATGTCCCGAAATACTCGATGAGCACTCGGACCCCACGGCCCTAGTGTTTCAACCCCAAACGGCTCAAAAATATAGCTACCAATAAGGTTGTTATATTTGCGCCGTTTGAGGTTTTCTGCACCTGCAGCAGCCGACCCGGCACAGCCCGCCGTGCTAGGAAGATGGGATGGCGCGAGGGTATCGACACAGGTTGCGTCCCACACCAAAGGCCTACCCAACTTCCAAGGCATTATGGTCATTCCGTCTGGCCTCTTCCCATCGTCACGTGCCAAGCCATTGGGTTCTAAAACAGCTGGCACCCCGGCGGTGACAAGGGCCCGACGGATGATGTCATTAATGCTTGCGTCCCGTGCCAAACGACCAGCGCTCTTGCTGCAGGAAAGGCCATGGTGTCCGATGCGGTCGACTGCTTCACCGCACTGACAACGATGCGGAGCCCCGCAAGGAGCGCCCAATCGCAAACTTGTAGCGAGCCGGAAAGTGGTGTCACCCAGCATAGTGCCTATGTTGGGTGAAGGTAGTGCCTGAAGCCAGAGGCCCGATTCCCATTCTCCCACAGCCAATAGGCGGGCACGCTCAGCAGTGTTGGTGGACGTATTAATGAGGTTATTCCGTACCAACCTGCAGAGCGGCTCATCCCACTGTCTCTGGGAAGACGGGTTCTCGGGCTGCTCCGAATCCGGACAAGCCACTTTCCAGGCGTTCATCGCATCAGTCAAACACGGCACTTCAGGGTCAACCTGGGAAGCGGTTAAGATTCTTGTGGTTAACCTTTCGGTGCTGTGGACCGAGGACAGGAACGCCGGTAAGCTTACACTAGAAATTTTGCGGACGCCGAGCCCACCAAAGCGAATGGGTAGTGTGGCTTGCAGCCATGCGCGGTCGTCCAATGACACATTTATGATTGATGTTAGCGTGCTTCTAATGATTTGGTCAATTTTGTCTAAAAGGTGTGGCTTCTTCCATAAAGGGGAAGAGCGAAGAGAATACATAAAATTTGGAACGAAACAGCAGTATCTGATAAGGGTGAATGCCGAATGTAAGTTGATTTTAGAAAGTCTATCCGAAATGTCGTTAAAATGTTTAATTTTTTCATCAACAAAAGGTGAAAAACTGTCTTCTAAAATTGGGGAACCTAGGAGGCGCAGTGAACTTTTTTCTAAGACTTTGATATTTGGGGCTATTGCATTGAATTTCTGTATGGTCGATTGTCTGTCGGTATTGTCACAAGGGTAAATTTCGCATTTGGAGTAGTTGAGGTCAAGGCCGATGGATTGAAATTGGTGCTTTAGGAATCGGAGATCTTTTAGAACAGTTTCTACGTCGCCTCCTAGAGTCCCATCATCTAAATACCATAGGTACATTAAATTTTGAATTTAGTTGTTGTATTATGGGGTGAATAGCTAAACTGAAAATGACTGGTCCGAGGGGATCACCTTGTTGGCATCCGACTGCAGATTCCAAAACGTTGTCTCTATAAAGTAATTTTGAAGGGTGAATTATTTTTTTTTCGTATAAATATCGTATCAATAGAACAGTATTATTAATAGTACACATTTAAACTATTATTTTATACCAACTAATGCAATATACAGGCATAAATACTTCATGTGATACTGGCCAACCTTTGGGTAAATTTCACCTGTATGCGTTCCCCAGACTAGTTATTTCCACGCATTGTCAACAAAGCCATAAAGTGATGCAACTTAGAAGACCTTAAATTATCCCTGTGCAAAAAGGTACCTAATAACAAAATAAAAAATTGCACTCTTCTACGATGAAACAATAGTATATTATGCAATTATCACGACCGAAGGGAGTGATTCATGATGATTGAATCACTCACTACGCTCGTGATTCAAGTGTTAGAATCCTGAACGACGCGAGTAATTCATGGCCCTCGATATAAATCCGTTTTATTCATGAGTTGCATACTATACTTTATACCATGACTACGAGAAAAAGAAAGATTTAAGCGAAAATAGACATTTAATTAAGAAAAAAAACCGGCCAAGTGCATGTCGGACCACGCACATTGAAGGGTTCCGTAGTTGGGATGAATTTATCCCAAGAACAAACTTAACATTGTAGTTGAAAAACATTTTCTCCCATACAGAATGTATGGGGAGATCATGTTTATCAAACTGCAAATTTAAGTTGGTCGATTATTACTCGTTCACAGCTAAGTAGGCTTTATAGGTTTATAAAGCCTACTTAGCTGTGATAGTTTTCCTTTTAACTTCGTTATATATACGTACTACTGCTGTGATTTTTTTCACAAATCCAAGTACAACCATTTAGCTGGCAGGGACACACACTTGACTTTAACAAAAAAATTCAGTTAAAAGCTTAATATTTCGCAAACGGATCCGTTAATCCAAAAATGGTTTTCACAAACTCACAATATTTTTGAAGGACCTTTCCAACAATACCCCATATCACGGGGTAGATGAGAAAAAAAAATATCCCCACTTTACGTGTAGGGGAGGTACCTTAATTTTTTTTTTTTTTTTTTACCGCTTTGTCGGCGTGATTAATATGTATACACATGCCAAATTACAGATTTCTAATACTAACCGTATCCGAGCAAAGCCATGGACAGACAGACGGACATGGCGAAACTATAAGGGTTCCTTGTTTACTACGGAACCCTAAAAAGGAAGGCGCTATATATTTCCTGTGTATCGAGTATTTTTTCGCAAGGAGGTTGTATAGCATTTAGATGGAGTTCGCATATATTGGTGTGTTCTAAATTCAAACATCAAAATAGTGATTAAAAGAACTTTTTATTCACTGTTTTCAGTGAATAAAAAGCACACAGACGAAGTGTACCTAAGCTCACGGTCACAACACACACAAACTCTACTCACACTTACACCCTACCCTACACTTAATTTTAATTGATTTCATTATTTTTGTTGATTTTTTTAAAATATTTTGTTTCGATATTATTACTATTTATTTTATTAATTGATCTCATAATGATTCTATTTTGCTGCTTTGTTTGATCTCACTTTGATAGCAATGTATAATTAAGTGTTATAAAACTTTGATTTTAGTTAAGTTTAATTTTAGTTTATGTTTATATGTCACTAATAATCCCCCAAGATACAGGCAAACGCCTAGTTTGGGGGTCCCCGTCCAGTTTGTTCTTGTACAATCGATCAATAATATCTTATTACTTTTAAGTACATACCTAATTTTAATTAAAATAAAATTTTGATTTGAGTAATATTTTTTAAGTGTGCGTAGTCGCAGTGGAAAACAATCGAATTTCTTCATTTCAGTTTAGCAGATATTTAGTGTATGACGACGTGTAATTGTGTATGGTAAGGTAAAAAAACATACCGTTCAGAAGATATACACGTAAAAGTAAAATAAGGTTATTAGGTCCAAGTATTTAAAATAGGAACTCGAAACGGTATGATTTTTTATGGGCAGAGAGGGCGGTGGCAAACGCCACCCGGGCGGCGGCGTTTGCAGAGCGCCGCCGCGCCGCCGCGCCGTACCGACGACGCGACGTGTACAAACCTGTTTACCGCGCAGAATTGAACCGAATGATTCGGGCGTCGGTTCGGTTCGTTTTGGCCCGAACATTCGTATATTTGGTTGAACCTACATTCGGCGCATCTCTACATTTGATATTTTAAAGCGAATGAATTTATTAATAAAAAATGTCAAATTACTCGAAAATGGTTGACATTTCCATAAGAGTCTGAGAAGGGTAATTTCTCTTACAATATCCCTGTAATGGATTGCCGACATAATTATTACCAAACCCTGTGTATATCAGGGGCGCAGCTAACCAATAACCCGATTCCTGTCGGCTTCCCTTAGGAAATTATGACAGTCAGTAGTTCTCAGCAGTGTTTAATAATCACACTGAATGTATTATTTAATACTTACACCATAAAATTAAAGTATTACAAAACCCTAACCTACATTAAAAAAATTGTCTTTATATTCCAACGAAAACAAAACATTTAAAGTGCGCGCCAATTTTGCTCTAGTGCCTCCAGTATAACTCGTTGTCCGCCCGGGTTATGAAAACTTAAATTTCTATACAAAATAATCTCGTCATGACGTCACTTCAGGTCACGTGACACGCTGTTTTTTGAGGCAATAGTAAGCCGTAAAAAGTCGAGTTATGATTGAGTGTAGGAATCCATTCGCTGAATTTCGTAAGCGTTCGGTTTGGTTCGGGAATGGAGGAGGGACAAACATCGCTCCACGCTCGCAATAATTTGTTAGTCGACGTTTGACGTAAATAGATAATAGAATTTATAACCTTTAATTTTGTTGATACTTGTAGTTAATTAGCATTTTGTTCGTTGTATTCATATAAGTTATTAGTGTAGTATTAGTGTAACAATTGGAATTGGATAATCGTGAGTTTGTTGTGAAATTGTGCGTTCGCCGTCGTTGTAATTAGGAATTTGTGGTAGGTAAGTCGATAGATTAGCAAGTTGAAATTACTTTTTTAGAGTAGATTTGAAAAGTTATTAGTAGGATGGCGGCATTAATAGTTTTAGATTGTTATTTTTGTCGGTTTCGGCTTTGAAGCGAATTCATACGTACTTGCGTAATTCTCATAAACAAGAACGATTATCTGATCTAGCCATTTTTTCTATAGAAAAACATTTATTGCTAAAAATTAAGAATCATCCCGGTTTTTATGATAATGTCTTAGCGTACTTACTTTGTACGAAAGAATAGATGAATAGCTTTAGAGTATAAGTAGTATTATAAGTAGAATAAGTCAGTAGTATTTTAGTTAAGTAGTTTTGTCTAGTAGACATCATACGTCAACGTCATCACACTGATCACACCACAAACGGCTTTTTTGAAAGCCACTTTTATTATACCTACTTGCAAGACACTGTTTCAATCCTATCAGTGCTTATACGTATGGTAAAGGTGGACTGAAGACATCTGCTTATAGAAGACTGAAGCCAGGAAGTCAGTCACAGATTTTAGGTAACTGGACTACGTGCGCCACGTCCGGGCTAGGTAAGCTTTTTTTTTTTTTTTTTGCTCCGGCTTACCTTTCTCATAAACTCACCCTTCGCCACTGGTGTATATCTCAGGTATACTTCAGTCACAGATAATATAATAACCTTTCAGTGTAGTTTATAATCATCAGGAGCACTTTCAGTGCTAACTGGACGCGAATTGTTATGTAAGTAGGTAGGATAGGTACATATTTAGGTATTATTTGAGTATTACCAACAGGTGAAGACAGGCTTTAGGGGTGTTATAATATAATGATACCTTAACTCCCTTCGTTCTACAACTCCCTTCGTTCTACAACTCCCTTCGTTCTACAAGACACGTCACCCTGTGTGTGGAGAGAGGACCTATTCTCTGTGTTTAGGTAGGTAGGTACTGAATGGAGACACTTGTTACCTCCGTGTGTATTACGATAATCTACTGATTATTATCATAGGTAGTAAGTAATTTGGGCACGCCACAATTGTGGCGATAAGTCCCCTCTTTGAGGAGTGGCTAGAGAGGCGCCACGGCGTCCTCACCTTCCGCCTGACACAGGTCCTCACCGGACATGGTTGTTTCGGGAGGTTCCTGTTCAGGATAAAGCGGGAGGAAACGCCCGGGTGTCACCACTGTGTGGATCGCCCGGAGGACACGGTGGAGCATACGGTGGAGGTCTGCCCAGCTTGGGCGGAGCACCGCCGTGTCCTCACGGAGGCGATCGGCGGCGGCGATCTCTCGCGTCCGGCCCTGGTTCAGGCCATGGTCCGGAGCGAGAGTGCATGGGAGGCCGTCACCTCCTTCTGCGAAGCAGTAATGCTCGCGAAGGAGGAGGCGGAGCGCGCGAGGGAGAGGCAAAATGCGCCCCCTCGCGCCCCTAGTCGCCGCAGGAGACGCCCCGGGCGTCGGGAGTCGCGAGCCGACTTCCGGCCACCGTAGGCGCGGGCTTGCGGACGGTGAGCAATGGGTAGCTCGCCGTCCGATAGGGACCAGGCCCGGGTCGACGGCGCGTTGTGTTCCACGCGCGCCTCAAAGAGATGTCAGCACCAACTGACGGGGTCCGGAAGGGCCAATGCCTGCCGGGGTTGCGGGTTTGTCTGAAAGGGATATCGCGACCTCGGCACACAGGCAACGGAAGGAACACGGGTGGGATTTAGTCAGTAAAAGTCTGACACGCCCTCCCGCTCCACCCAGAGCGGGAGAAATTATTTGATAATTTCCCATCCTCAAAAAAAAAAAAAAAAAAAAATTTTGTAAGTAATTACTTTATCGAATTTGCACAAAATTATTTTATTTACTATCAATTTAAATACTATCTTGAGTACCTAGGTACTTAGGAACGAATACATTATAGGCTTTATTGGCTTAGGACGTCATTTGTAAACATTTTATTATACTTACTTAGGTACTAAAGTGAGTGCTAGTTGCATAATATATAATGTAAAGCTTCGTGCAGACCAACGCGACGCGACAGCGCGACGCGACATCGGCTATTGTTATATCGTCAAGTTTTCTTAAAAATTGTATTGTTCTAGTCGCGGCGCGGCGTCGCGTCGCGTCGCGCTGGTCTGTACGAGCTTTTATTTCTAAAATTTGACAACTTAGGAATATCCTTAGGATCTTGGTAGATAAGTACGAGTATGAATAAAACACGTTAAGATTAATATCTATTATTCTTGCGCTACTAGTGAGCTTGAGGTCCTGGGTTCGATTCCAGAGTCGGGCACAGTGTAATTGGGTTTTTCCATCTGAAACCCAGGATTTATGCCCGGTTGCGGAAATACAAAAGCGGGTGCAACACAGACAGAGCCGTACCCTAATTGCGTAATACACGATCAATCGGAATCTGAATCGTTTTGAATCAAATGTTAATTTTTGATTCATAAGTTCGAAAAAAAATGTGCTCGACAACGTAAATAACGCAATGAATCTTGTTGAACCGTCAAAATGAAACAGATTAGTCGTAATCGTTAACTAAAATGTGTTGCGTAATTAGATGCAGCTGCGTCCGTATGAATAAAGTATTACGAACACGATTACACCACAGACATTTTAAAACGACTCCGAAAGACATTGTTTGTTTGGAAAACTAAAGTAAAAATTATTCGAAGATCCGAAAAAGAAAAGGCAATATATGCCGTGGAACCGCTGTGAGTTGCCTGTATCGGAGTGTGGCGTTGGGCCGCTGGTAGACGTTGGTGTTTGCCTGCTCCAGGCGGTAAGGCGACACGCCGCTGGTAGACGCTGGGAGGCGCTCGCTGCTGCCGCTGCCTCGGGAGTCCTCCGCAGAGCTGTTCACGAAAGAAAACACACAGGGGAACATTTTGTAGAAATTCAATTCACATGTTCAAGTGAGCTGACGACTGACTTCAAACAAACGCGAATCGTTTTTTCCTGCTTCGACAAAACTGAATTCAAAAATATGTCAGTGGCGACAACATTTTACAAATAAAACACGTTCGGCCTTTTTCGCGTGTAAAGAGGCCTATTTGGCAGCGGAATGCTGCAAAATATTATGTTATCGTTTGTCCATTCATACAAGGAGTAACTTTGTCGACTTTGGCAGAAAATGTTAACAAATAAAAGAGACTGTAGGAGGGATTCAAGAGCGAGCGAAGCGAGTTCGATAATTTTTCCATCTCGCCCCGAATCAATGAATCTGCCTAGCCTTTTCCCAACTATGTTGGGTTCGGCTTCCACTCTAACCGGATGCAGCTGAATACATGGAGCGACTGCCTATCTGATTTCTACAACCCAGTTACTAGGTAACACGATACCTCTTGCTAAGACTAGTTGTCAGACTTTCGGGCTTCTGACGACCCATAAAGACTGTCAAAGATCCACGAATGACAGCCGGGACCAACGGCTTAACGTGCTTTTGATTTTTTTTTCGCGATTTCAGCGTCGGTCCCATAGTGAAAGTTATTCATAATGATGAGTACAATGACCCTTTAAGAGGTTTAGGGTAAACAAAAACTAAGGTTGTATATAACGAAGTTAAAAGGAAAACTATCACAGCTAAGTAGGCTTTACAGGTTAACGGGTAATAATCGACCAACTTGAATTTGCAGTTTGAAAAACATGTTCTCCCAGACAACTCAACTACAATGTTAAGTTTGTTCTTGGGATAAATTCATCCCAACTACGGAACCCTTCATTGTGCGTGGTCCGACACGTACTAGGCCGGTTTAAAAAAAAAGAGTATTTCTATTCTTTTCAAATAGGCCGCGTCCTCTCTTCTGGCTCTCACTTTCTGGTTGTTTTGCTGGAAGCCATCGCCCAGACTTGGGTATTCAGATAAGACCGAATCCGTCTTCATCTACGTACTCTGTGGTCAGACCAGAGTGCACGATGGATGACGAAAGTGTTGTTGTGTTGGAGTGGTGTGTAAAAAGAAATGTGAGTAAAACGAAAACATTGGCTAAGGAGATACTATCTTATTTTAATTTTTTCAATTGGAACATTTGAAACATTCTGGTAATTGAGAAGTGATGAAACGGAAAGGTCTTCAATTACCACTTTCGAAGGACAGTCAAGCTGTCATTCAAAAGTTATGATTGTAGTAAAGGTTTTACAATGACTAGGGGCGTGGATACCAGCGCGAGCTCGGTCATCATTACGTTATTATCCCGGTCCGGGCGTTTTGCCAGCACTCGGCAGCGACAAAATGTTCAGCAAAAATCGGCTCGGTATTTTTGCCGGATCCAGCATAAAGTGAATAGCTTCATATAAATTGTTCAGCCGCTAGCACTTCGGTACCAGTAGTGGGAACGCGGCCATATGGTCACTAACTTTCGTGGAGGTTGAATGAAAAAGCCAGCCAGGTTAAAACCTCTACAGTAGGTTCCTATCATACCTATAGGTACCACCTGTAGAATAAAAATAATATGACAAGCGTGTGAATCGGGACCGGGATCGCTTGTTTTAATTAAAGGCTTCCTTCACACCGCCCCACGCCACGTGACGGGCGCGAGTCACGGGACACCGCAAGTGATACAGAAAAAAAGAAAAACAAAATCACGCTTGGGGCTGCGTTTCACGCGCCTCGCCCGTCGCGTGGCACTTGTGTGATACAGTGCGTGTGCACGACGCCAAGGAGGAGATAATTAGTTGGGGTTTTTTTATTCACCACTAGATAAGAAGAAGCTAGATCTTTGTTATGAGTGTAAATCACCATAACCGCCGTGTTGTAAACAGAAATGCAGCATCCACTACAAATTGCATATTATTATAATTTTATTACATTATTGCGCAATCACTAATCCGTTTACCATGGTAGGTAATTAGATTAGGGCATGGTAAGTGCTGACTGCAATCAATTATGGTCATGATTAATTGGATCAAGTTTAGGTTAGCTGTAGGGTTTGTAGTCTTGGGACTGTAAATATCTATTGATTGTTAAATTACAGTACCTACCTACGTGGACGATGTCGTGTGCTTTTACAATTTCTAACGTGATTATTTTATCGTGGACGTCCACGGCATCACGATAACACACGGAAGTAAAATGTATAGAAATATGAAGGCGCGTTTCTCCGTTCATGATAACGTTATAGATTGAACGAATAAAATTTCCATACTTACATTTTATGGCGTTGACGTGAACGTCCACGATAGATTGCCACATTAGAAATTTTAAAAGCGCACATTCAGTTCTGGAAATGTTCCGATTTGTAGAGTGTCGTCATAAATAGGTGAATGTGTGTGACACTGTTTCTAAAATTCGAATTAATTTGCCAAATATACTTACGATACCTACTTTTGGTACAGCGGGTTCCAGAGAAACCTCACCCCTAGCTAGCAATGTAAAAAACAATGACAGCCTTTCAACTTCCATTATGTACGGCGGCATGGCGTATGAATTCTATGAAAATAGGTGGAGTCGAAAGTGTTAAGTAATCCGATACGGATGAATTTTAAGGCGGGAGGGAATACCGATCTAATTCATCAAATCAATACCTAAAACAAAAGGAACGGAGATATTTATCTGCGTTCAATGTCTTTATTTGCGTCCGTAACGACATTAGCAGTAAAATGATTACCTACAATTAATTATATTTACCTATGTAGGAACTGCAAAAGTGACATTCAAAAGGTGACCTTCGGTCTGTCGTACGCTGACCGTAAAATAATCGAGGAATTTTTTATTTGTTTTTTATTTTTTATTTGTTTTTTATTTTTTATTTGTTTTTTATTTTTTATTTGTTTTTTATTTTTTATTATACTTATATCAAGCACACTTACTTTTTCCAACGCAATTAAGACATTTGCAGAATAGTCGACATCGAATTTGCTTGCTATTTATTAAAATAGAATAGAACTATGGTTGCATTCGATCATTCAAGCGAATTTCGAATTTAAATTATGGCAGTGTATATAGTGCGTGAGTTAGCGGTATAATAGCGGCGCTGCCTCGGCCCTGCTAAAGTGCCGTAAGCATCGCATTGTCATTGTCACCGTCACTGAGTCACTGTCACTTGTTATTTTGTTTGATTGTTTAGGATAGTTCGCTGTAATACACCACATTCCCAAAACATTACATTATCTTATGCCTAAACGGACCCTGGCACCCGCCCCGGCAGCTGCTGGGGCACCGCTCGCTACGCTCGGTCGACTCGTGCGTTGTGTGGTCACAGTTCTAACTTAACCTAACCTACCTTTCAGCCATTTTGATTAGCTACTTCATTTTTCGTTAAATTCAGTCGTTGTAGTGAGTTTTGATATAATTATCTAAAACAAATACGATCAATCAATACAAAGGGCAGCAAACTAACTCAACAATCAAACAAAATAACAAGTGACAGTGACAATGACAATGCAATGCTTACGGCACTTGAGCCGGGCCGAGGCAGTGCCATTATTATGCTGCAAATAGCGGCACTGTATCCTACAGGGATAAAGTGCCGCTAGCGGCGATCTATACTATATAAAAAAACATAGACGCGCAGAAGAGTGTACGTTACTCTCACGGACCAAATAAACATTTGATCTGACTTTTCTCTGAGATATGATGACAAATCCTTAAACGAGCAATATTTGTAGATGGGTGCCCCAATTCGAAAATATCCTAAATTCAACCTGGGGATTTTTACACTGGCAACGCCAGCCGATAGAGCTTTTTGTCCTCTATCGACGAGTGTCAACGATTTTTTATTATGAAATCCCTAAGTATGTTCAGGAAAAATAAAATAATGGTATTTTCAGTTCTGAATAATAACCTTATGTCCATGATGGAATTAAGGATATTATGTACTGAAATTACCATAACTTTATGAAAGTAAAACATACTTAGAGATTTCATACACGATACAATCTAACTAAAATCCGGCCGAGTGCTTGTCGGACCACGCACAATGAAGGGCTCCGTAGTTGGGATGAATTTATCCCAAGAACAAACTTAACATTGTAGTTGAAAAACATGTTCTCCCATACGGAATGTAGGTAGGTACTATGGGAGAACATTTTTTTTACTACGGAACCCCAAAAAATCCGCAGCCGTTGTCACCGGGCTACCACTACAATTGATCATCTATTCTTCTTCGCCCCCACACTACATTACACATTACAGTACTTACCCACATTCTCATGGTGATACTTGATCTAGGCTGAGACTCACATGCCCACACTCCAGAGGAAAAATCTCAAAAAGCTACTCCGTTCTCACTAATCTCAATCTCCATTAAATATCATTCAATCCTAACCGAACTGGGTCCTCAATCATAAGCTGAACCAATAATGTTTGCGTAGGCGGCCGTGTCGCATCTTTTTCGCCAGTTTTGGAGCATGACGACGTTAGTTTGGGTGAGTGCACATTGGCACACATTAATATTTAACTTGACTGACACTTGTCGGATTCTCACGATTCGTTCGTCCTGTTTGCAAAAGATGGACCTCACATTGTCAATTTAATTTCTGGCTTTAAGCATTGCATAATAATATACTTCGCTGTTTTATTAGACCATGGCTTTAGGTAACTGTTCTTAGAAGCATAGGTAGGAACAGCCTGAGCGTTCAAATGTTATGAATAAGTCTTGTTTGGAAAGACTACGTCAGTTGTGACCTGCGTTTAGCTCCAAAGAGGTAAACGTTAAATTAAAGTAATAACTTAATAAGACATGAAGCGTAGTAAAGGATAGAGGTACAAGGAATTATAAAAATAAGAGTAGCGGCGTAGCGGCTTGAGACGCTCGACGCTGGAAGCGCCGACATGGCGGCGACCCGGAGCTAAGGGCGCGGAGCACGAGAAGCGGCCTGGAGTTACGAACACGAAGCGAAGGAACACGAAGCAGGAAAGTATCGGAGGAGTTTGAGGTCCTCTCCTCACCGCAGGCGGAAACTGCAGTCGACGTGTCGCTGCGACACGACTGGTTTCTATGAAATATCTTCCGTAGCTACGACACGTCGCCGTCGCTTGCAGCTACAAGCGAGCTACAGACGACACGTGTAGCCCGACCGCAGACCAGTAGTGCCGCCAACGCTTGAGCGATAACACGTTTTTAGGGTTCCTTAGTAAACAAGGAACCCTTATAGTTTCGCCATGTCCGTCTGTCTGTCCGCGGCTTAGCTCAGAGACGGTTAGTACTAGAAAGCTGTAATTTGGTATGGGTATACATATTAATCATGCCGACCAAGTGGTAAAATAAAATCAAATAAAATTATTTTTTTAGGGTACCTCCCCTACACCTAGAGTGGGAATGGTTTTTTTTCTCATCTACCCCATATTGTGGGGTATCGTTAGAAAGTTCGTTCAAAAATATTGTGAGTTTGTGAAAACCATTTTTGGATTCAGGGATCCGATTGCAAAATATTAAGCTTTTAACTGAATTTTATTGTTAGAGTCAAGTGTCCCCCCCCCCCCCGCCAGCTAAATGGTCGGTTTTGGAAATCTGAAACAATTCACGGTAGTAGTATATATAACGAAATTAAAAGGAAAACTATCACAGCTAAGTAGGCTTCGACCAACTTAAATTTGCGCATTGTGCGCGGTCTGACACGCACTTGGCCGGTTTTTTTTATTCTACTCGTATGTATCTTTTATCTACCGACTGGCATACGGGCTGCTGCCGCCTGCGGTCGGGTTCGAATAATGACTGTAGCGACTTGACGCGGCGACACGTACCTTGCCGTAGCCACCTTTTTTTTTTTTTTTTGAGTGTGGGAAATTATCAAATAACCCGCTGTGGGCAGAGCGGGAGGGCGTGTCAGACTTTTACTGACTAAAACCCACCCGTGTTCCTTCCGTTGCCTGTGTGCCGGGGCCACGATATCCCTTTCGGACAAACTCGCAACCCTGGCAGGCATTGGCCCTAACGGACCCCGTCAGTTGGTGCTGACATGTCTTAGAGGCGCGTGTGGAACACCGCGCCGTCGAGCCGGGCATAGTATTATCGGACGGCGAGCTACCCATCGCTCACCGTCCGCAAGTCCGCGCCTACGGTGGCCGGAAATTGGCTTGCGACTCCCGACGTTGCCCCCTGCGGTCGGGTTCGGAATGGTACCTTTATCCATTAAGGTAGATTTATTTTTTCATAACCTGCCTACACGTACCGTACCTTTTACATATGTTTAGTATGTAAGTAGGTACATAAATGGTACAATTTATCTAGTTTTTATGGATCCGTACCTCAAAAGGAAAAAACGGAACCCTTATAGGATCACTCGTGTGTCTGTCTGTCCGTCTGTCACAGCCAATTTGCTCCGAATCTAATGGACCTATTAAGTTGAAATTTGGTACACACATGTATTTCTGTGACCCAAACACAGACGTGAAACGTAAATAAAAGAATTTGAATATGTGGGTCACTTTTGGGGGCAAACAAGAAATTTAAAAAGTAATGTTTTGCTAACTGTACCGTGTGACATATCAAATGAAAAGGCTTGTTGCGAGGATCGTACAACTTTTTTATTTATAATTTTAACTCAAAGACTTTTAAAGATATTGAAGAAAATTTATGAAAATTTACCATTCTCCCCTTATCTCCGAAACTACTGAGCCTAAAATTTTGAAAAAATACAGACAATGGTTCTTTACTCTTAGATTACAGGAAAATCTATAAGAAGACTATGGTCTTAATATAACATGGTAAATCTCTCAATATTGTGCGTACAAACTTACATTTGCCATTGGAATGTATGGGAGAACATGTTTTTCAACTACAATGTTAAGTTTGTTCTTGGGATAAAATCCCAACTACGGAACCCTTCATTGTGCGTGGTCCGACACGCACTTGGCCGGTATTTTTTTAAATATTCTATTTTGGCACGGCCACGGAGAAGAGAAGGTATCACACTAATTGCATCGGGTTTCATTTTGTCAGTTTAGATTGCGTTATATACCTAGCCCACCTAGGAAGGAACTATAATTTTAATTCTGCGCCGTGCCGCGGGGCGGCGGCGTTAGGTAGGTAATCCGTTTTGGTGCGGTCGCGAAACATTTCACAAGGCCGGTGATAGTTATAAATAGCTAAACAAATATATTTTTTGCCATGCGGTTTACCAAAGCAACCCATCCAGCTGTGTAGATGTAGCATCTACGAGGGAACGAAGAATCTTATCTAGATATTTATAGCCCAAGTGTTAGAGGGACATAACCAACCGATTAGTATCGTAGAAAACATAAGCACCTGTGCTATTTATAGCCTGGGACCGTCCACCGTAGGTGCATAAAGCACTCACCTACAACCTACAACTAACATACATTTAGGTCTGAAAGAACTGTCTCTATAGCTGACGCAGACCAGTACCCTAATACGTACTGAACACACGATCAATCACAATCTGAATGATTTTGAAGGATATTTGCTAATCCATTGCTTTTTAGGGGTATGAGGAGCAGGGTGTAAAGTTTACTCAACCTACAGAGGTTGAATAAACTTTACAACCTGCTCCTCACACCCATAAAAAAAATATATATATATATATATATATATATATATCCTCCCTTTTCTCCAGAGAAAAGGGAGGATTCTCCGACCAGACGAGTGTCGTGTCTGGCGGGCAACTGCCCAACGATTGATGTTGGATAGTCTTGAGACTTTTAAGAGGTATGTCGTTCGCGTGGTAAACTAATTGCGCGATGCAGGATTTGTGTGACGTCAGGATTTTGTGTGACGTAGACGTCATATGCGAACTACGCGTCCAAGACTAGAGTCTTGGACGCGTAGTTCGCATATGGCGATGTAGATGCCGCCACAGCTCCATATGTCCGAAAATTTTGTCTGCTCAACAACGTGAATAACGCAATGAATGTTATTGTGTTATTTACGTTGTCTATGATACGATTGTTTCAAACAAATGAAGCAATGGATTAGGAATAAAACAAATCATCTATGTAAATATCTATATTCATTTATCGAAATAGAATTATACAAAATAATATGGCGACTTCACATAAAATATTTTAAGCAAGTAAAAGCTAACTACGTAGTTACAATTTTAGAATTTTACAAAATACATTATTAGAAAGGAACTTAAAAGAAATAGCCCAAAATTTCATGAACAACACAGCCATATGATCACGGCAACGATTACAAGATCATCAGTAGATTGATTTTATAAAACACCTTATAACAAGACGACACAAAACAAGAAATAGAATCAGTTGCAAAAGTTCAAAGAACAGCACCTTGTGGATACGTGAAGTGTTCATTTTAATAATTATACTAGTTTCGGAATTTAAATACAGAAGAAACAAGTAAGAAGGTTCATAAATTTAAAACAGTTAAATGTCAAAAAAAATATGTAGCAGACGATTACTCTCAGCAATGACTATAAAATAAGGTTGCAAGCTTTTTAGAACCCGATCGAAGGAGATCCTTTGCGTTTACCAACAAACTCGTCAATGCTGATGTAAGGTAAAGGAACTCTCAAGGAAGGTAAAGTCATCCTTTTTAACATTTTGTTAGCTAAACTATGGGCTGTTTGTATAATTAACACAAAATCGCAAAACTAGTTCTTAGACATGTTCTAAATTCTGCAACTGAGTCGAGATTACAACAGAATAGTCTTACAAAAATAAAAAATCAAGTTTTATTCACGTAATTACTTATTATAGTTAACTATGAGTATAGTTACAGAAACATATTAGTCAAATAATGTTATTATAAATACAATGATCTACTTTAGGACGCGCACATTCGGCTCTGTCTATAACTGGGTAGGTATATAATTATTTTAATATTTTTCCTATGATATTTTAAATTACTTATAACTATTCGCAAACTGTTTAACCGGCAGTATCACACAATATTTGTTGGAGACTGATAAACATTCCAAAAAATAAGCGCGGTCTTTTTAGTTTTGGTGTTTTCGCCTTTTTGTTAATAACAACAAATAATTCTTCGCAGTTTTGTAACGAATGGTAAAACATTCATGACCGGAAGTTAATCCAGAAACAAATCTGATGCTCCTATTATTTAATACGTCTATAGTCTATAATCCCCGGAGGATTAGGCAGATTTCTCAGTGGCTGTAGGTTTGCAGTCAGTTACCCCCGACAGTGACAGGGGTTTGATACCCGGATACCAGTAGCAATGGTATCCGGGTAAAGGATATCAAACGTCCTACATCCTAATTCTGTACAACACTTTCTTTCACAATCTGAAGGATTTTGAAGGAAATATATAATTATAAACGTACGTAGCAATTAATATATAATAATATAATTAATTGTTACATAAGTTTAAAAAATTCGTCTGCTCAGCAACGTAAATAACGCAATGAACGTGGTTGAACTGTCAAAATTAAATATATTGCGATACATTTTCAGTTTATGTATCCGCTGCTTTAATAGTTATTCTTACAAAATTAACAATAAATAATAATGAACTAAAGGTTATGTCTAAAACTTAAACATCTGTAACCCCTATCACTAATTTGTTCTAAATCAAACATTAGTCCGTCTATATTTATTTGCAGTTTTTCTACAACAGAATTTCAGAACTGTAGAAAACTTGTTCGTAATGTTGTGTGACAGTTTCCAGTGAACCCCGTACGACTTTTACTAAACAAATTAATTGTTTCATAGAGTTCACACGAGTCCAGCACCCGAATTGCGTAACACACGATCAATCACAATATGTTTCATTTTGACAGTTCAGCAACATTCACTGCGTTATGTACGTTGTTGGGCAGACAAATTTTTCGAATGTGAGCAGGAATGGGTTTCATACGTTCGAAAAATTTGTCTGCTCATTAGCAATATCCATCAAAATGATTCAGATTATGATTGATCGAGTGTTACGCAATAAGGGTGCAGGTAACTATGAACCGTAAAAATAAAAAAAAACGATCGAGTCTGGCAAGTACCATTCTACTAAACTTTGGATTAAAAGCCCGGTTAAAATTGGACCTTTTAAAATCTGGCACCTGCGTTTTGACGCCTAATGGCAGCTTAAGTTTAACTTTTGGCTATGACTGAAAATTCAACAAATAATTATTCCACAGTTTAACTGTGGTTATTCTACTCGTCTCGCTCGCAGTGACAAGCCCACGTTGGGACGGGCGTCAAAATATCGCGGCGGTTTATCGCGCACTGGGTTTCAACTCGCTGGTGAGCCGAGCATTGAGAATCCAACAGATTGCATCCCAGCGCGAGCGCCTCAAACAAACTCACTGTTGTATTTTCAATTCTCGGCACTAAGCAGTGCCTTGAAAATAAAGTCCGCGAAAAAAAATCGTCGCGTGAAAAATCGCCCGTGCGAATGATAAAGAATAAGAAAATATATTTTTCGATGTCGCTTGCCCTTCTCGGATATCATATTATATCAGAATTGACATAATTATGAATAATATAATATTTATTTTATATTCGTACATCGATTGCGATACAGCTGCTCTACAGCTGATATTTTGATCAAAAGCATTTTGCAAAAATCATTCTGCATGTTTTTTTTTCACATTACACAACAACACTTATATAATATGTATAAACATGACAGTAATAAAATTATTGCATTTTAGTGTGTTTTACAAATAAAGTTGTGGTGATCTAGACTCAAATTCAATAAGAATAATGTGCATAAAACCTTACCACTAAAATACACAATTACTTGATAAAATACTCCCATTTCTTTTGTTACGTTTTTACAGAAACGTGGTCGAAGAAATACGGCTATAGAATAACATAAATGTATAGCGCTCCTAAGAAGGCTAATGTACTGACCGATATCGATTTGAATGGTTTATTGAATTTTAAAGCGACAAAGCGATTTAAATTGCTGTTGTAGCAGCGCGGCTCGCCTAGTAATTTGCCAGTGATTAGGCGTACAGTATATCAGTGCACGCTACAGTCCGGGGCGAGGTAGAACCTGCTGTGTTCAATTATAAAACCAAAGGACTGATGCACCATGAATGTGCGACATATTCTTTGTGAATTAAAAACGTGGATAATGACGCTATTTCCACAGGTGATCGTTAATTATGCAAAGTTCACACCAAACATTCAATTAGGCCGCCACCATCTTAGCCCCGGAAACTCTAGCTAAACTCTAGAGGACAAAATTTCCTGAATAATATTATGCTGTGCATTGTATCTACGTGATGCTGCAACGTCGCCCACTGTCCCGGAAACTTGCACGCGACATTATGTGGTTCATCTACGTGACGCGAGACATGTTGCAAGTTCCCACATTCTAATCTGCCTCATAGAATATAAATGATTGTTTTTATTTGTACATCATGACACATATTCCTTTGACCACGTTGCCATAGAGCCACCACAGCACACAATTACTAAAGGCCCGACAATAATGCCTGTATACTAAACAATAATATCTTATATTATATATTCCCATATCCGGCGCATGTGATTCCACCAATATGGCATGGACATTGTTGGAATTACACAAACATTTACATTATGATATTTGATAACGTTAAAAAATTACTCTATAAATGCCGTACTAACAATAACACTTTGCTGATAACTATACACATTACGGACTACGGTAATTATTCACAACTTACAAAAGAAGTTTAAAATACTCGTGAATTTGCTAAAACCGTGCTTTAGAATGTCGTTTTGCACATTGAACTGTAATTAGATCGCCAACTAGTAGTAGCGTTGACAGTACTGCAGCATACGCACAAACTATTCACGAGCATTAGTTCATATTCTACCACAGATTAAAAAAATAATGATAATGTATAAATAGAACTACAAATATAAACTCCGGTTAGATAATGAGGTACTTGAAAAAGAAAATTGTTTGACGAAATGTATTTGAATATTGCTTACTCTTGATAACATAATTTGTTTAGAATTTCGATTGATTGTTCATTATATTTAATAGCGTTGTATAGCGTTATTCAGATCTACATAAAACAGTGTCTGTTAATTCGATCGAATCGGAGGAAAATTGCAACAAATCTCAGACGGTCCGAGCTCCTGTAATGTGAAGACTCTATATGTATATACAGAGCCACAAGGCCACCTGGGAATATGAAGACGTATGTAGGCACGGTTAAAATTTCTCTGAGATGTGTAGAGATTACAGCTTCGACAGATACCTACTCTGTGTGCATCGGAAATCCGCAAGAGACCTGCGGGGCTTTAAAGTTTGTAACGTATATTCTAGAACGCTACTCTCAAATAATGAGTGGTTTACCGTGGTTGTTCTTCAGAAAACCTTTGAGACAATTAGTCTGGCTTTTGGTGGAGCAGTTTTTTGGTCAAACGGTATTAATGACGAATCAATATTGGCAGAGTAGAGTCTTCCAATGTTGCAGCGTCCAGAGGTGGATATTAATCACTAAAATAATCATGGGATTTATTCACCGCTATCCACTTATTCTAAGGCTTTTTGATTTACCGTTATAAGCTTTTGAGTATTGCTCGTTGCAACTTAAGGTTTTCACGTATCTAATCAATTTTTATTAATCCTATGCTTTTGCTACCGTTTCACAACTCTGTGATAATTCCTTCTTGAATAAGTAAAAGATATCAGAGAATGTCAAACCGCCATATTTATTTTGCCAATAAAAGTTACCCGACTGTTGAAAAGGCTTACACTCATTGTCCACCGCACCGAGAACGGGTCGTCAACGAGGAACGAGATTATTCGAACCGAACATGACGTCCCGTTGACGGCGATCGTTTGTCTACCGCAACCATCCTCGGCGGCTCAGTTGGATCTTGCTTTCGTGCAGGGTAATCGCGTTTTCGTAGAAATAAAACAAACTAGGAAGATGCCTAGGTTGAAGCGGCGACAATTTCTTCTGCTTATGTACCATCGAAGAAGTTCATATCTAACCACCGTAAGGATTATTCTTGCTTGCAGCGCTCGGCGGCTATAGAACCGGGCCGGTAACAGATGTGGTGATCGTGTTCACGGAATTTTGTTTTGAAACTGGTTAGGTATGAACTTCTTTGATGGTACGTTCGAAGGCGTAGGCGTTGCAAAGCATTTTGGATACATCCGCTAATACGTGAACGAGTTTTATGTACTTAACGATAAGTTGCGGCAGGATTACAAGTTTTAAACGTAACAATTTTCTTTAAACAGTTCTCTTGAAAAATTATTAAAATTGCATTTATAATATTTGTCTTCTAGACCATCGATATAATAGACAAAACGAAAGCCTGGCGGACGGCGCCGGTGCAACTGTCGCGCCGATTGAATTGAAAATTCGAGGGCTGGGATCCCGGCGGGCACTCGGTTGACGTTGTGCGGTGGACACGCGGCCATAGTAGGTAAATGTAATCTGCGTTCGCAGTTCATTTGCCAAACATGTAAACAAACACGAGTTTTAGAAAAAAACAACTGTAATGTCTAGTCATAAGGTTCAGTTTACGCTACAACTTCATATTTTTTATGACTTTTTCTACAATACTGGTCGGTCTAAATTCAACTTTATTTACACTAGCATAAAGTTGATGTTTGTCTAAGTGGAAAACTCGTGTTTGTTTACATGTTTGGCAAATAAATTGCGCACGCAGTATACAGCCAGTAGTTCGGCGACGTCACCTCGGTCAAGTTGACGTCTCGTTCTCGGTGCGGTGGACAATCAGTGTTAGATATGGAGAACAATAGGCAAAATATTCAACAAAAAAAAGCTGGAAATTTTGTCGTGTAACGTGAGATTTGGTGTCGCTGCCACTATCAGATTTAAAAATTGTTAGATTAGATGAGAGCGTTAGATTATTTGGTTTTTAAGAATGTACACTATAATTTGATATAGATCCAGAACAGAGATAGTTATAAATACTTGTAATGGCAATATGGTTAATCTATTGTTAGTGTACTTACACAAAACTTTAACGATAAGATAGTGCGATACAATCAGCACCTTTATACATCATAGAAAAGTATCGGCATATATCTATTAAATAGGATTTCCGAGTTATAAAGTCAAGTACCTACCTATCTCGTAAATTAATATTTTACGATCGATTTGTACATGAAAGCTCGTAACATGATTATATGATATCATTTTGATGCGAAGTAATAGGTACGATCCTGTTTACAAGTTACAACAACGATACAATATTCACTTTAGTCAACAACTTCGTGCTTTGTTTGACACGACCAACTCGACGCAGCCCTAGTATAAATAATAAACAGTATTATGTCTTTGTAGAAAACGGCCAAAACGACGCCCTTAGAAATCTCAGTGTATATCAATCAGTACGCAACAGGCACTAGACGAGGAAGGTTTATCTACCGAGCGGCCGTAGAAAATGATTTCAAGGTCACTGCGAAGGCATAATACACCATTACTTATCTAACTGTGACGCAAGGAAGCGCAGTTGTGCCAACAAATAAGTAGGGATAGCAACGTTATTGGCAAATTAATCATTCGAGTCGATCGCTTGCGCAGACTTTTACTCTCAAAGAACTGTATTTTGATCTCTATTTTATAATGCACAAAGTAAAATAATTGTTAATAATGAATTAAGGGAACTGATTTCCATTTCGAGGTTTTAATCTGGGAATTGTAAGACAGGATTTGAGGGTGGATTATTATTTCCACAAGAGCAAGAGTTGGCAGAAGAAAACAGTACGATCAATATTTCGTCTATGCACGAGTCTCCAGCAAAATCCATCAGACTTTAACGTGTAAGAAGCCGAATGCCCGAGTCCCTGCTTCCAAGTCAAACCCCAGTGGTGTGGTAAGCATATCGCTACTACAAGTTTGTTTTGGCGTATGCCCAGAATCAAAAGTAACGCCTTCATCCTGTTTTTTCAATACATTTCACAAAACAATAGCACACATTTTTACCAACAGCGCCTTCCTGTCAACAGTGTGAACGTCATTCGAGCGCCAAAAGATCCTTGTAAACGTGGTGCCTCTGCCGATACCGAGCAGCCGTTACCGAATATCACCGGCAGGCGCGAGACTACTTCACATTAAGCGCGCCTGGCCTGTTTATACATATCATTTATACCTAGTTAGTATATCACCCCTCGAGTTCGCCTTCCCTTCCCGAATCGGGACCAATCGGTTCGCGGTATCCCTAATAAATACGAACATAACAGACAAATTTCATTGTTGGTTTAGGCACTTTATGTGAATTATATGTATAAGAAATAATCTTAAGTAATTTTCAGGAAATGTTAATTAAAGCATTAGTAGTAGATCATAAAATACAATTAAGTATGATTGCTCTCTCCATGTGTTATCTTATCGCGCGACTCATTATAACAGCTCGAAATAAACGTCACAAAACAGGAAAAATAACTACAAAACACTTTACATTTCTTGTACTAAAAGTCACATACTATTTAATACCATAGTGAGTAAATGTAATAAGTATATAGGTTTCAAATAGCTAATAAATTATAATATCTATTCACCATGTATGTGTGTAAACATTAATATAATTAGGTATGTCTATTGCTAATAATGATATTCGATCTTTAGTCGCTACTCAAAAAGGTTACATAGCGAAAAAAATATTAATTATAATAATGTTCTACCTACGTATATTGCTCACGAGTCCATCTCTCAAGCCTAATTTCAACAAAAATATAATTACGTAAAACACACTTAAATAAATATAATTGTTACACAAATATGTGGCTATATATTTTTTTTTAACAATAACTGAAAAATTTAAAATATCACGCTTTAATGTAAGGGTCGAGGTCGCAATAAGAGTTTATTTGAAAAATCATTTAACTATCTATTGAAATATTTATACAGGATGGATTCTGGACAGAATCTGTGAATGCAGTCATCAATTAATCAAAAAGTTAATGAGTAATGACTATCTCGTAAAAAAAGATTTCCTGTAGCGACTATGTCCAAGGTGTCTGCCCTTACAGCATCTTCTCAAAAATCCACCCTGTGTAGGTATTTTAAGTGAAATGTCTGCCTGAACCCCTATTTCAATTAGAACAATGCCTACACAGATTCAGAACTACTTATATTTTGTTTCAATTATAGATGATACAGACAAGTATGGGCTGTGTGACATATAATTATGTGTAAATATAATAAAATGTTCATATCCTAATAATTTACTATATTTGTACTAGCTTCATTTATTATTGCGAGATTTATGGTATACTTAAATTTGTCTGTTTTTATGTTTTTTACCATTGCCACTCGAAAAGGGCATTTGATTCATCGATAAAGCCTCGTGTAAAGACAGGCGAGACGCGACTCTAACAAAACAATTTCTAAAAAAACTTCACGGTAGAATAATTACCGGTGTCACGTCGTTCCAGTCTGCACGAGGCTTAACAGCGAATAAGACTCTCTTTTAGACACTGAGTGAATAAAAACATTTTGAATTTGGAACAAGCACGAATTATGTACAAAAAATAATATTTTATTAAAATATTTAATACTTATATAGTTCTCATAGTACCGATTATATAATAAAAGGTGATAAATATAAATACTAACTACTATTTCTTTTCTCGCAGTCAATGGTAAAAAGTAGAGTTAGCACAAAACTCGTGAAAAAAAAAAAACAATTTGGTCCTTGTATCCCTCGCTCCGCTCAGGATTCTAATCTAGAACCCTCGCTACGCTCGGGATTCTAGTCAAGTCGTCGCTGCCCTCGGGTTCCAACTTAGTCCCTCGAATTGAATTCCCTTTTTTTTCACTTGTATAATCTACTATTTAAACTTTCACTTCTAAAATAATGTAGTTTAGATCAGAGACATAATTGGGTTATGCTTGACCACAGTTTCCATCAGTTGGAGCCAAACAGAAATATTCACTATCGTCTGTACTTATGGAACTATTAATTCATGAATATATCTTTATTCATCTTGACCTGCGTGAAACTGGCACCCTACTTAAAAATATCGATTTTATTTGCGCTTTCTCGAAGAGCTTCGTATGTAGTTGATTGTAGTGATAACATTTTTATTTGTAGTTTGACCAAAAAAAATTATGGGTCACCCAATAATAGCCATGCCCCGGATTTAAAGAAATTAAATTCTAACGGTTAATTTGTATGGGAAATCGTTAGTAGTTGTTTGTAGTGAACGAATTTCCGTTTGAAGTTATTTGTTTATTTTATATACAAATTCTTCAACTATCAACTATATTTTGTAGATCCTCAAAAATCGCACATTTTAACTTATTCTGGAACCGTTAGAAATAGTTTGCGGTTACATTTTTTTCGTTTGTAGATCTTTAAAAGTCGCTTTGAACCGGTTGCCTAGCTCTAGAAGTATTTGGAGTCCTTTGTAGTGCAGTTCACTACAATCAACTACGTACGAAGCTCGTCAAGAATGCGCAAAAAAAAAACGATTTCTTCAAGTAGGGTGCCAGGTACCCATAGGTAGCGTCTTGACTTGTCTCAATGTCTTTGGTACCTAAATACTGTTAGCACTGTTGTTTAAATGCAAACAGCAATGTACTATCGAGGACACAGGCGCCTGACCACTTTTCGACCTTTTTACTTAGGCAATAAGGTCGAAAAGTGGTCAGGCGCTTGTGTCCTCGATAGTACCTTACAGTTTTTGTTATGCAATACAACAGTGTTAAAAAATTGTAATCTTTTAAAACTTGATGCAAAATATTACAGCAATTTATGAATTAGTTCAATAGAAGTCTGAAAAAGTAAAACGGCAGTAATTTACTGTGAAAATAATTTGTAAATCCACATTTCATTCAACACTTTACTGTAGCTCCCATTGTAACATAAGCCAAGCATGTCTGCTGTCTAGACAAGTATCATGTTATTCTACAATTTGTATTTGTTTTGTCAAAAATGTCTCTTTTATTTCCCTATTTTCTTTATCACTGCACCATTGTGAATGGGCATCATTGCACAAAATGCTTGCTGTATTGCATTTTCTGCAGCTTTACATTCAATTTGTGTTGGATGAAAATACAATTAAGTACCCTTACACTTAACTTACTGCACGTTACAAATATGTGATAATCAGTGAATGTAGGATACGCTTATTCAGTTATAATAAAATGTAACAAAACATATTTTATGTATTATATTGTGAGTTTGTGACTGAAGATAAAAATCTGAAAATATTTGCATTATTATTTTAAATAAAAATAATTGTATATTTCGTGATGAATGTGATGATGCAAATATTTTACAAATTTTCAGCCATTTTCTTTAGGTAATCTTTAAATATGATCAGTTTTCTCTGAGTATGCTATTAAGAGAAGCTGTACAACTTAGGAGCATTCATTCCAAAAGTTGCCAACGTCGCAAATACTGGTAATGCTGTTAGGAGCGTGCATTCTGAAAGTGGGCAACATAACAAATAGATGTCAAATATTTACCTGTATTGATTAATTTGGCAATTTTACTGTATGGAAATATGAAATATTGCTAACTAGAGAACTAGAATATTAATAATTAATTGCAATTATAACACTGAATTTGATATTGTAACCGTTTTAGGTGTAAAAAAGGTAAATTTTCCTTTTCTTTTTTACATCTTAAACTAAATATTCGGTGTTACAATATTAATTATTGCATTTCATAATCAATATTTTAGCTCACTAGTTAGCCATATTTCATATTTCCATAGAGTAATATGTATTGCCAAATTAAGCAAAACAGTGAAATGTTTGACATCTATTTGCGACGTTGCCCACTTTCAGAATGCACGCTCCTAACAGCATTACCAGTATTTACAACAGTAAATATTGTTTTTTACCCTCTTGTGAGTAATATTACTTGTTGCTTAAAATACATATTAATGTTTCAATTTTTTTGTAAACATTTGAAGCTAAAAGAACATAAATGTTGGTCTGTTATAATATTGGCAATAATTATTGATTTTAAATAGAATAAAATGATTATTTTATGTAGGTATTGCATTTATAAAGTACATAAAAGACTAAGATACCACAAATGATGATTTCAACATACATTTGAATGTACAACTTAAATATGAAACATTCATTTATTATTCTGATACACAAGAATAAAATACAAAAAGAAAAATACTGATGCCTTCTAAAAAATATGCTGCGGATTCGCAAATTCAGATTATGATTATAAACAGGATAATTCCAACAACTTGTGTGGTATGTTTCATTTAAAACATATTTACATTTCACTACTCACTGTTAGTCATCTTTGGCACCACCTTCAATACTATACTAAATATGTAGAGCACTGAGTCGGTCTCCTCTTCCGGTACTGCTATACGGTGTCCACTTTAGGTGCCTCAATCCGAGTGTAAGCAGGAGTGGGCTTGCGCTTGAATGTTACGTATGTGTACAATAGGCTGGCTAGCACACTGATGTTGAGCCCGACAAAGTTTAACAAAGAGAACACATAGTCACCACCAATCACCATTCCCAAATATGTGACCAGGATATTCTTCAGGCACCCAATGATTGTGGTAGTAAGTGCACTGTTGTATTGTGTGCAAACCATTACACTGTAGGACAGAATAAATCCCATAACACAAGACATTAGGAACTGTGCAAGGAACAAGGAGTCATCCCAGTTCTCGTACTTAGCTGAGCTGTGTAAATCTCCAGTGCTCCACGCAATCACTGTTGCTGGGATAATCATGAACAAAGCATTATAATACATCAGACCATATTTACCAAGATCTTTCGCATCCAGCTTCTTTTTCATGTACACTCCATTGGAAGCAGTGAACACATCATTGAGCAGCACCAGGGTGTACCCAGTCCACGAGAATGTGACGTCATCGGCGGCAGCGAGCATAGCACCGCCGACCATAGCGTAAACACTGGTTTGTACTGACCAGGAGGGCTTCACACCCAGCACAAACCTCTCGCCCAGCATCGTCATGAGGATGCTAAAGCGGCGTAGAGCTGTGAACATCGGCAGGCTGAGCTCTTTGGTACCACCCAGCCCTGTTGCCATGTTTCCCAAGTAGATGACTGGCAGCGGCCAGATACGCTTCAGAACGTCTGTTGATAGTGACGGGAACTGCACCACCCTGAAGAAGCGGCCGGCCCACAGCACCATGATTGTCGCTACCATCTGCCCTAGGCCGAGCACTTGGTACGACGGGAAGGCGTATGTCGTCAACACACTCTTGTTCACCACGGTGATCATGAATGAGGCCAGCGCGTAGAACGATGCGCTCAAGATCTTCTTCAGCATATGCGCGCGGTCCGCCGCTTCCGCTCGCTCCTGCGCGCTCAGAGCCGACATCGTGCCACCACGTATGTAATTATACTAACAGCGAGCTAAACTAACATGATCGATTAGCGAACGCGTCATGAAACTTCGCGGTCGGTCACGAACTTTAACATATTATGGGTGTTCATTGACGCTCATTACACTTTCATGGTCGATTCAATGATCCTTTCATTAATTAAACGTAAATAAAAGAAATAAAACCTCGATTACACCGCATACCTCTAGCAGTGCTCATTAACAACTAATGACATGACAGATCAACGACTGTCAACGATTTGACTTTGAAGTTGACATTTGTCAGACGTAAACATTTACAAATTAGACTAAGGTTGAAAAAACTTTTATTTTGGAGCCTTTTCAACTTAAAAGACAAGGATTTATAGAAAACTGGCCTGTGAACCAAAAGCACCCTTTTCTTTCATTACATGAGATCGCATTATTTGAAAACCATAATCTCAAAAAAATCTTACATTATGTACCATAAAATCCGCACGCTTCATCCCGGTGCCCCGGAGGGAGAAAATATCGCAAAGTAGGCAGATCCACGCCTCACGAATTGCATTTCGGTAAAGGAATTCTATAACATATACGTATGACGCCATATCACCGAAGGTGAGCGAAATCCGAAAGATGATAATGACATCATAACTCGTCACTAGTATCGGTTTGGCCATTTGGGCCATAGAGTGTAGTAAGTAATATAGAGGATTTGGACTTTCTGTATCGCATACATCTCTAACGGCGCTGTTTGCGTAAGGCCATAATGACCATACAGGGATGTATCTAACTGACTTGAATCAAGTAATATTGCTACTATGCTCTTCGGTGAAAACTACAGTGAAAACTCCGAACGAACCACACCAAAGTATCTCTCAGTGCAATGGCCGTTTCAACTGACAAGGACAGAATAATGCCTCTACATAAACTTCGCCTGTTTTCAGTTTTGCAATGCATCTTTTTTCTGACTTTTTAATGTATCTATTTTCTTTTACAAAAATAATAAATCTAAATTAAGTTTCAACTGTTTCAAGACCATACGCAGCCTAACCTTGTTACATGTCACAACCACATACATATTATCGTCCCCACTTTGAGATCCCCACTACGCGTACACCACATCCCACATCCCCACATCGACAGTCTACAGATAGAAAATAAAGCCAAATCAGCTATAGTCTATAGTACAAGCAACTTTTAAAAAAAGTTTGGTCTATGGTGCAATGGTATTTGACTAACTTTTGTTTTTTTTAAATTATTTGTTAAATAAAAAATATTATTTCAGTCATGAAAATACTTCAAAAAATTTAATAAATCATTTTTCCTCAAATAATTAAAACATCAATATCATTGCACACTTTCAGTTTTTTTCATACGTTCTGACATAATGTTCATGTTGTTTGTCGGACAATGAACGGTGCATTGTGAAGAATCCGCGTAGCAAACCAAACCAAGCGACATTTTGATTATTATTCCATTGTATTGCCATGTCAGTCAATATTGTTTGTGTATTATAAATAATCGCGGGGACGGGTACCGTCGTAGTGATGCGTTGTAAATAATGTTTGAGAAATAGAACGTTCCTACCCGATTCGTATACGTGGGCAATAATTCGCGTTTGAGTTTTCAGTTATGTATCACTGTTGGGACGCGTTGCTATTCTGAAAGTGGTACAGGTAGTGTTAGGAGGGCGTCTAGTGTTTTTTTTGTCGTGATTGTCGGGGTTTGTCGGCGGGATGGCTGTTCCCGAACAGTTCTCGCTTCGATGGAACGATTTCCATTCGAATTTGTCACAATCGTTTCATGCGTTACTGGAGGGCGAGGACCTGGTGGACGTGACCCTGGCAGCCGGTGGGCAGTACGTGCACGCTCACAAGCTGATCCTCTCCGTATGCAGCCCTTACTTCAAGGAACTTTTTAAGGTATGATTCATTAGTTTCGCATAATTTTGCATCATTATGCTTACTGAAATTCTTAGAAAATACCATAATCGAACTATTTATTAAATATATATTTTCGCCACCCATGCTTATTCGCAAGAAAAACAACATTTTCTAATTGTTTATACTTACCCCCTAAAGACAAAAACAAGGAAACAAGGAATCAGTGTCTGAATAAAGGTAGGTATAATATGCATATTGTAATGTTGTATACAAACTTATTGTTATAATTATGTGCTTTTGTGTTCAGTATGACAGCTAGTGGTATTGATTTTTTGTCTATAGATAATTAGGTATGTCAGCAATATACTTCCCCACCCCTCACATGGGGAGGCAGACAGGAGGGTTGATCTGTTACCTTTCCCTGCTTACCTCACCTCACCTCTGTGAGATTAAGGGGAGGCCCTATTATTATTTCATGTCAATTTGAAATGCCCTTTTGAAAACAGTGTTAAATTTTCCTTGATTGTGATACAACTTATTTAGCTGTACAACTGATATTGGGCTCATTTCCCATTGAATTGGTGAGCATTTAGATTATTTTTTTGACATGAGTGCCTCATATTTATTGAAATAGAAAATGTACACATCGGATCAAGTATTTTAACAAATGCAGCCAATAAAAATGTTGCTATCACATGTAATTTCCTTGCAAAGGTTAGCACTATTGTTATCTGCTAAGGCAGTGCACATGAAGAATCTATTCTATACATTCATGACTCCGATAAACTATCAATAGAAATATAATTTATGTCCATTTTCACTTACTTTTCTTTTAGGCATTCTTTTAGCTGTTGCCTAGAGTTAGTGATAATGGGCATTAGTAACTTAAGTTCTACTCAATGATACATTCAAAGACTTGCTAGATCTGAGCCTCTAAAAAATAACTTACTGATGTACCTCATTGGGAAAGGGACTACATCTACTGACCATGTGCCTGCCAGAATTCACTGTAAAACTATTCCTCAAATACTGTACCCAATGTCTTGTCATCCAACAGTTAAACAATACGAATTTTGCTCAAAATGTGAAGAAATTCAATGAATCACTTACTATTTATTGTTGTTACAATGACCTTTGTTCCATATCTCTGTATTGGAACTAGAACAAATAAAAACTATATGTATCTGCTATCATAATAGCATGAATGTGGCTAATACAATAGTTGTTTATTGAATAGTTGTAACACTTGGGCTGTTCTAAGCTATCTACATAAATCAGAAATGGCAGTTTTTACCGTGTTTACTAAAGAGAAATTTCTAACAATGTCCCATAGATAAAAGATAGATATAGAATCTTCAGTATTGTCTTCACATAAATAAAAAACAAATATGAACATTTTTGCATCCTGGCTTTCATTAGCCTACCCTATGACTAAGAACTGTGAACTGTAGAATTCAGTGTGTATAATATTTACCTGTACCAATAATATTGTAGTAGTAAATAGATGCTTGAAGGTACTTATTTAACAGTACATTGGTCAGTTGTTTGCTTATGCTACTCACTTTCAATAGTTAGCATCCTGAATGCAATACTGAATGTATCTTCCATATTATATCTGTTACTGCTGAGTAAACAATTTCCTTTCTTTACCTAGATATTACACTATGATGCTGTGCTTTATTTAGCAGAACGAGTTTGACCCAAAAAAAAGCCCAGTTGTTATTGCAAGTCAGAGTCATATACACTCGAGAGCAATGAATCCGGGTCACTTAAAGAATCCTAAAAATCTCGGAAACTAAAAATGCTAGGTTAATGCAATAAATTGTATTTAATAGACAATGTAATACTCCTTAAATGAAGGTATTAAAACTTCTTAGTTATTGTAAAGTTATATCATAAAAAAATCAAATTTGAAAAAGGGCCACTTTCGAAGATGGAACTACGAAATTACAGCATTTGGTTTTGCTTTTGTTTGTAATCTGTCATTTATGTGGGTACATAAACCATGTTGATAGTGCTCTATATTCATTATTCAAGCTGAAATTATGTCGCTTACGCCTGAAGAATGCACCAGAATACTTACAATGCTGGAAACCGGCCGGAGTCAGCGCGATACAGCCAGGACTGTCGGTGTGTCGCTGTCAACAGTACAAAGAGTTCTCCGACGTTACGAAGAAACTGGTTCTAACCTACGCAGACCAGGAACGGGCAGAACCAGGTGTACCACAGCACGAGAAGACCGATACTTGGTGAACACCATGCTTCGAAATCGCTTTCTCACAGGAACTGAACTCACAAATCAGTTTTGACGCCTCGGAGGAAGTAACCCAAGTGCATGGACAGTAAGACGTCGGCTTGCTGAATCTAACTTAAAACCCCTTAGACCTGCAAACGGCCCTAAACTGGAGCGTGGGCATCGTATTTCAAGACTAAGATATGCCCAGAGCCACGTAAATTGGAGTATTGAAGATTGGTCAAAAGTTATGTTCTCCGACGAATCAAAATTTATGCTCTACAAGCACGATGGAAGACACAGAGTGTATCGAAGACCAGGGGAAAGATTCAAGCAAGCATGCATCGAAGAAAAAGTAGCCTACGGTGGTGGGTCTGTACTTGTGTGGGCCGGAATTTCTTCTGAAAGTCGCACAGAGCTGGTGATCATAGAAAACGGCTCTTTAACTAGCGTAAGATATGTGGAAGAAATCCTCAATGATCACGTTGGTCCATTTATGGTCAATTTAGGTGAGGATGCTATATTTATGCATGACAATGCCCGACCTCATACAGGTAGGATTGTGAATGACTACCTTCAAGAGATGAACATTACTCGTATGGAGTGGCCAGCGCGCAGCCCGGATATCAACCCGATCGAGCATGCTTGGGACGAGCTAGGCAGATGCGTAAAACAACGAAACCCTCCCCCAATCACGCTTCGTGAGCTCAAAATTGCTCTCACAGAGGAATGGGAGAATATTCCCCAAAATCGTATAAGGAACTTGGTGTACAGCATGCCAAACCGCGTAAACGCAGTAATGGAAGCACGAGGAGGCAATACGAAGTATTAAAATTCAAGAAAATCGTAATAAAGTTCAAAAATTTCATGTTTCCTATTTTTGTTTTAAGGAGAGATCAGCAGTTTTTTTCTTTATGTAATTTTGTGTTAATAAAATGTATGGTGACTCATATTTTTTTTACTTTCATTTAAGGAGTATTACATTGTCTATTAAATACAATTTATTGCATTAACCTATCATTTTTAGTTTCCGAGATTTTTAACATTCTTTAAGCGACCCGGATTCATTGCTCTCGAGTGTATTATGTATCTGAGAAAATAAAACAAGATAAAATATATAATATAAGTGAAAGTGCACTTTGTTGTTATACAAATACCTATTAGTAGACCTGATTTTCACAAACACCATGCTAAGTGAACAATGTAACATAGTTTTTTAATATGTTAAGGATAGCAGCTGCAACATATAAAATGGGGTTCTCCCTCTTTTGGTGTGGCTGTCATAATAGAATAATAAAGAATCAAGAGAGCAGTGCCATTCTCATGCGCCTATCTATCTAGCTGCAATTATATTATCAATGTTTGCATCTGTTATGAATGTGGCCTTGTCACCCAACATCATTTACTCTAGTTGTCTATGGGAACTTGTTGTTAGGAATCCGAAGTTGGTTTATAATATACATGAGAAAAGTTCATGATCTGTTGTATCATCTACTCACTTCAACTGGAAGTCTTTGCTTTGTTTTCATAAAACTTAAAAATATGTATTATTTTTAAGTTTTTTTTATAGTTTTAACAAAGCAAAGATCAATTTTACTTAAGACATACAATATTCTGGTTAGATTACCAAACTGCTCTAGCATGAATAAGATTTAAAAAAAAACATTTTGAGATGAATCTGGAATATATCAAATGTTACGGACTCTTTCATTGTCCGAACTCCAACTAGGCATTTGTGTGACAGTATCATGAGATGAAGCAAAGGGTAACACTATAACCAGTCAGCGTGATATCTGAGAGAAACCTTGCAAAACTGAACTTCCACTGAATTAAAAACCATTTAGCATGTCAAGTTATACAAACATTTGTCAGTGATTGACCAACTATCTCTGTTCACAGATGAACCCATGTGAGCATCCCATAGTGATCTTAAAAGACGTTGCGCACCAAGAGTTGCGTCAGCTGCTGCAGTTTATGTACCGCGGAGAGGTGCACGTGCGTCGCCAGGAGCTGTCAGGCTTTCTCCACACTGCTGAGCTGCTGCAGGTCAAGGGTCTCACCGGCGGACGGGAAGTTAGTACTAATTTGTATGTTATAGGAAAAGCTGAATGATAATTTCACATAATTATATTCAAATAAACTCACGCCTTTTCCCATAGGTGCTATGATCCTTACTCATACTCCTTTTGCTTCGTTAACGCGAGCTGTGTATTTATGTATAGTATGTTTGTTATTGTATATTAAACACACATGGGCAGTTGGGCACTTAAGAGACGTTCAAAGTAAGATATTCCAATTTGTCCTATGGAGAAGAACCAACAAGAAACTAGGCACTTTCTTTTGAAAATATCTGACTTTTACAACATACTATTGCAATGTACTATTTACAGTAATTGTTAATTGGTACGTAGCTATTAAACAGTGTAGAAGACAGTGTAGGTAGACCCCACAACAACAATCAGGTAACCAGGACCTAACCAGGTACCAACCCCTAGATGAGGTTGGTACTTTGGAAAGTTGGACTCTATTGGTGATGTCTGCGGTCGCGATGCGTAACCGTCACCCTACTTTTAACCTGCAGTGAGCATTCTGAGGGACCACATCAGCACATTCTCACAGGAACGGCGTACACCGTGACGCTGAATGCAGTCGATTGCGTTTATAGTCACAAACGTTTATTGCCAACTAAGTGTACAAATATTGGTCAATAATGTAACAAATAGATTTATTTCCAGATTTAGATAACACATTAGTGAACACTTAACAGTTAAAGTATTACCTACAGTTTTTAGACAGTCATTATTGCCACTGAGCTCCAAACAAGACAGTTAATCTGTATCTTGACGCACAGGATGTGATTTTATAGAGTAAAGATCAAACGTGATTTTCATAAACTTCCTCGCTATTCACAGCGAAGCGAGTCCCCCACAGCTATGCCGGACGAGGTGCCGAAGCCGATGCCGCCACAGCAAGAAGCCGAGCCCGCCAACGAGTGGACGCCGGCGGTGGAAGACACCACGTCTTCGGAGCCGCCGCCCGAGCCCGTTGATACTATCACCATCAAGGAAGAGGCCGCTAGGAGCCCACTCAAGAGGTAACAGACAGATTGGGACAGTTTCTTTCGAAGCTCTAGACGGTCCAACATCTAGTTGTAAATTATTGAGGTTATTCTTTTAGTTTTCTTAATATCTGCATGTCATTGTTTGTTACGTTCGAAGAATCTTTTATGTTGCGTCTCCAGTTTTTTCTTGGATTACGTTTGCATTTACCGTTTGGTTGTTAGTGGTTGGTAAGTTTAAATAAATTATTATTCCAGTCGTCAAATGATTCTCGTCTATTTTTAATCTGTTGATTGCCTGATAATTTTCTTAATTTGGTCGTCTATCCGGAAGTCGCACGGACTATTTGCCCTATATCGATGAAAATTGTAAGGTGTGTGTACCACTAAATAACGAAATGGTGTAGTGAAACTTCTTAAAAATAATAAGGGGTGGCACTCCTCACTATACATGTAACCAAGGGATGAACAAGAAATTCAATGCTCATATCCGTGAGGAAATATAAACTGATTTTTGAGACCCATAAAAATACTTTGCGTGTAAACGTTAATGTCAACTACGGAACCCTTCGCTGTTTTTATATGTAAACTTTAGAACCACTTTTTGACACTTTTCTACTTACTTAACAGTATTTACACCCATCAAAATAGAGTACATTCAGATATCTCGGCCATTTTCCTACAGATTGCTTAAGAACACCCCGACCAAGAATAGCCACAACGTTAAGAAGAAGCCGCGACCCATCAAGGACAGCCCCACGCACCCGGAGAACACCGACTATGCTTACGACGGGTATGTACCCTCACAGAGCCCGATATTGTACACTTATAGCGTCAGCTTACCCTTCACCCAAACATACTTGGGTCGGTTTTGCAGTTCTTTTAAATATTATCTTTTTTATGCAGTAGTAAAAATATAAGCTTAGCTTGGCTAAGCTTTTAGCTCTTATATTTGCTTGCTGCTGTAAATCTGCCGGCTTTGCAAACATATGCCCCGAGACGATAAGAAGTCTTCTCTTCGTGTGGTTAGTGACTAAACTGGTGTCAGAGTTTTAAAGCCGCCCATGGGCCTCTGAATTGGCTTCATAATGCCGTCGAGTAATATCTCTCAGGCATGCCGGTTTCCTCACGAAGACTATAAGAAGTTACCAAGATACACATTAGTCAGTGGTTTGTGATATAGTCGGGTCTGATTAGAAGTTGTATAAGGCGATAAAACGATTTTACACGGAGCGATAGCCGTCCGTCCGATTCTATGCTAGTTTAGGTATGACTGTAAATAGGTCGTAGTAGATCCTGTGCTGTGGTGCTTAAACATATCATACACAAAATAAAGTATAATATACTACTATACTTCGCACATATTTATAACACACGTTTTTGGTGCAGCAAGTACACATCTGCTAAATACTTACAGCAAACTATAAATGAGGGACACTTAATTCCTATCGCGTGGTTGCGTATGAACGCATTGAACGATGAATTTTGAGGCAAATTTACGTGTCCGTTACCCAGGCCAGATGTTGTCGAAAATGGTCATTTGAATCTTATAGATAATTAGTTGTGCGGCTTCTGTAAATGTTGCGCACATTTTTAAATTTGTTGCGCTTATAGTTTTTTAATTATTTCACAAAAACATTTCCTGCTGGCGTAACGTTACCGCAGCCAGACCTTTTTCTTTCTAATGGGAATATTTAAATAAATACTAGCTATAGAATTAGTTGTCTAGATGAAGTAAATGTTGTGCCTTATTTTGTATTTGTTCTTTCATCGGTTGCGAAGTTATTCGAGATTTTGCTGGGGTAACGTTTTTGGTTTTGCTAGATCTTTGAAACGGTTAAGCAGCTTCTTATCATATTTTGTACAAGACTTCTTAGGAATTAGTTTAAATTTGTTCTGCAATAAAAATACCAAAAAAATGCATAGCTTAAAGGTTATTTCATTAAATAGAAAAACACTTCAATCGGTCCCAGCACTCTCAATAAGAGGTCTAAAGACTTACTTTAAACGTTATTTTAAAGCTTGTAACTGCCTTCAAATGTATGTGAAGTTTCATTAGTATCCTGTAAGTATTTAAAAAGATATGATGATATTCAGTTCTTCACGAGCACGGTCTTGATGCGCGCGGTGTTATTTGGCCACTGGATTGGATATATGAACTGAATGTTATGTCAATTATTAGTTGTTTAGTTCAGTTGTATATCAGTAAAATTTCAGCGTAGTACATTGGATAATTAATGAGATAATACGATTAAAGTCATTAGGAAGTGAATGACCGAGGTAACCCGACCAAGTTTAGGTGGTTACGAAAAAGCGAAAACTCAGAACATTATGGTACCTTCTAAAATATGTAGGATAGTGTTACAAATTTAGTACAGACATGTACACAAGTTTTAAAAAAAACTAAGTACATGTTTATTAAAGAATTTTTATTAACAGGTAAAATAATCATTTCAATTGAACTTTTAAAGTATTAATAAACTTATACTTAAAAATAATCACAGATTAAAATTACAGATAGTAATTTTGCTATTTTGAAATTTTCTATTACCTTTTATTATAGATGTTTAGTGCGTTATGCAAACAATGGATTTATTCCCTTTACGTCGAGTCCCGTTATATCGAGCCTGGAAGTCTATTGTTCTCCAAAGTATTGATATTTTACGCTTTCTATTACCTTTATGTCGAGTTTGGTGAACAGGTACAGTCAGAGATGTAAATTAAAAGAATTTGAAAGTGGGGTCTTTTCGGCTTTGGATTTCGATTAATAACTATACTTTATAACGATTATATTATTCGAAATTTATTAGGTAGGTACTACTTACCTATATATTTTGAACCATAAATTGAAAACATGTGCATTGTATCATTACGTATTTATGTATTTTTATACTGTGTTTTATGTATTTTGATTGTTTATATTTTGATATGTAGGTAGGTACTAACGTAATAGTTACATTTGCATTATTAAGTTCATTTATAATAAATGAACTTAATATTTTAAAAGATAGGTACTTTTTCATCATGCACATAATTTCGAATATTAAAAAAAATACACTGAAATTATGACATACTTTGATGGTTAATTAAAAATATAATCGTACATAGTACTGTAAGGTTAAAGTCATTAGTTATTTTTAAATTCTTTTTTGTGTAAAAATTGATTCTAAATTATGTGCGTGTATACATTTCATTGGACGTGACTGTACTTCTAAAATATGATATTATTAAACTCGACATAAAGGTAATAAAAGCGTGGTAAATAAACTCGACATAAAGGGAATAGAAACGGGACAGAAAACTACTCGACATAGGGGTAATAGAAGCGAGACAAGGTTTTCGGCTAACTTAACGGGACTCGACATAAAGGGAATAAATCAAACAATGATTTATTCCCTTTATGTCGATTACCCCTTCACCCCACCCCTCCCGCGTCCCACCGAACGACATGTTATATCGGTGATTTTTGATAAGTATGTGCAACTGGAAGATAATAATAATGTTTTCATAGTACAGATATTATTATATTATTATGTATTTAACAGTGTACGCGTCTGTACCGAAATTGTAAGGTGTATTATACTGAACATTTCAAAAGATAGCATAATGTTCTGAGTTTTCGCTTTTTCGTAACCACCTAAACTTGGTCGGGTTACCTCGGTCATTCACTTCCTAATGACTTTAATCGTATTATCTCATTAATTATCCAATGTGCTACGCTGAAATTTTACTGATATACAACTGAACTAAACAACTAATAATTGACATAACATTCAGTTCATATATCCAATCCAGTGGCCAAATAACACCGCGCGCATCAAGACCGTGCTCGTGAAGAACTGAATATCATCATATCTTTTTAAATACTTACAGGATACTAATGAAACTTCACATACATTTGAAGGCAGTTACAAGCTTTAAAATAACGTTTAAAGTAAGTCTTTAGACCTCTTATTGAGAGTGCTGGGACCGATTGAAGTGTTTTTCTATTTAATGAAATAACCTTTAAGCTATGCATTTTTTTGGTATTTTTATTGCAGAACAAATTTAAACTAATCCCTAAGAAGTCTTGTACAAAATATGATAAGAATCTGCTTAACCGTTTCAAAGATCTAGCAAAACCAAAAACGTTACCCCAGCAAAATCTCGAATAACTTCGCAACCGATGAAAGAACAAATACAAAATAAGGCACAACATTTACTTCATCTAGACAACTAATTCTATAGCTAGTATTTATTTAAATATTCCCATTAGAAAGAAAAAGGTCTGGCTGCGGTAACGTTACGCCAGCAGGAAATGTTTTTGTGAAATAATTAAAAAACTATAAGCGCAACAAATTTAAAAATGTGCGCAACATTTACAGAAGCCGCACAACTAATTATCTATAAGATTCAAATGACCATTTTCGACAACATCTGGCCTGGGTAACGGACACCAAATTTACCTATTTCTACCGCCAAGAACCGAAGGATCGCGCGCCAGTCACAGGGAGCCTCTGTATTTTTTCAAGTCCATAGCCGGCTGTGAAATAGTATGAATGTTTGCCTCCCAAACACGTAAAAATAGGCAACAGCACATAATTTATTACCTCATAATATCATCATCTGCCTGGCTCTACTATGTTGGGGTCGGCTTGCAGTCTAACCCTATGCAGCTGAATACCGGTATTTTACATGGAGCAACTGCATATCTGACCCCCACTCACAGACATAGGAACCTGTCCCACCACCGACGAAGAAGCGACTAGCTATGGACGTTCATGCCAAGAAACGTACAATTGATGCCCCAATATGACTGCCCTGCTAAGCCGAAAGGCGGTATCTCTGAGATACGCCCTTTTAGTTATTTTTTATACCATTCAATAGCTATAATACTTTTGCATCTAATGGTATAAGCCACAAACCGCTATCTAACTTAAAACATTTAAAAAAACCACTCAGAAGTTCTTTATATCCTTATGTTTCCTTAAATTACAATTTACAAAAAGTCAATTTTCTCAAAGCTTACTCCGATTGAGATACCGCCTTTCGGCTTAGCAGGGCAGTGTAGGTCCCGTGCGTGCCAATAAAAGAGATGTATATATTAATAGTTGATCAGTGACTGTTCATACTGCCGGCATGAACTGTCTTTACACTCAACGCAACAAGAGCTATCAAAGAACTCGCTCAGCGTTGCTCGCCAACTCGTTTCTAGTTGCTAGCTCTACTCTTTTTTCGCTGATCGTCGGCGATGGGACACGTTCCATGACCACTGGGTGCTCTAGCTTCCATATAAGCATCGCTTCCGTACTTACGTTGCGCGTTGCTTACAGCGAGCCGCTGATTGACTTCGACAACGAGCTGTTCCACAGCGTGCTTGTGCTGCCCGAGTCTGCCAAGGAATCTGGTAAGTCACACCTGCTTTATGCTATACTTTACTATAATAAAAAGGGAAATTTTCGTAACTAAAACGTCCAAATTCGAGTTTCTATCTCATCTAATGACAAAATAATCGATGTCAGTAACTTGTCAAAAATTTTGGGAAATTAGAGGTATTCTTGACAGATAGCGACTGTGATTTACACGTTCTTAAAAATACGACAATTCTGTAATTTCTGGTTTTTTAGGGTTCCGTAGTAAACAAGGAACCCTTACCCCGGTAGCACACCTCCGCCGCGAAAACATAGCAGCGAAATCGCCGTAGTTCAATTCAACTGTCTCGCGTCATGTTACGCTACGCGAAATTCGAGTAGCGGAACATGATGCGTGCCAGTTGAATTGAACTACTGCTGTTTCGCTGCTACGGTTTCGCGGTGGAGGTGTGCTGCTGGCCTTATAGTTTCGCCATGTCCGTCTGTCTGTCTGTCTGTCTGTCTGTCCGCGGCTTAGCTCAGAGACTGTTAGTACTAGAAAGCTGTAATTTGGCTTGGGTATATATATTAATTACGCCGTCAAAGTTTCAAAATAAAATTAAGAAAAATAAAAAAAATCTGCTGTTCCATACCTTTATGTTCGCATAGCTCGTTATAATGTGGGGAACAGCAGATTTTCTGTTTATGAAAAGATGAAATATCTAATTATTTGCCTTAAGGCTCTTCCAAAAATAGGAAGGGTTATTTTGGTTCTCACCGCCTCATTTAACTAGTGGTCGGAAGCGGGTTGATGGGATCCTTGGTTTTCTATTTATGTTATTTGACAATAGCAGCGTCAGTCTGGATTTGTACCCACTCAATGGCAGTAGGCTCGCTCCACACCATTCTTCATTTAAGAGCGTTTATTCTGAAAGTGGGTAACGTCGCAAATAGCTGTCAAATATTTCGCTGTTTTGATTAATTTGGCAATATATTTGGTTAGCCACATTTCATATTTCCATACAGTATGGAAATATGAAATGTGGCTAACTAGTGAACTAAAATATTGATTATGAAATGCAATAATTAATATCGTAACACCAAATATTTAATTTAGTTGTAAAAGAAGTATTTGGAATCTTTCCAAATGCCTTTTCTACACCTACAATGGGTACAATATCAAATTCAGTGTTATAATTGCAATTTATTATTAATATTCAAGTTTATTAGTTAGCAATATTTCATATTTATCATTTTGGATCGCATCGTAACAGCGCTCGGTTATTTTAAACACCTGCCATGCTATTCTGTGAAAACTTGGGTGAAGTGAGCTGTCAATAGTGTCAATCCCTGTGGAATGACAGCTCACTCCACGCTCACTTCACCTAAGTTTTCACGGTGAGATGGTTACAGAATAGCACTGCCTGTTCTCCTATGCCAGGCCAAACTCGCAGCTCAGGGAGTGGCTGCTTACTTGCTCGAAAAAAAAAAACATTTAAAGTATATTATTATTATCCTCCTATTTGCTTATGATGCTTATATCTAGCCGAAAGCTTACATCAGTATAAATTAAACTATGGAAGAATTTCATAAGCCTCGTTGTCAAGTGGTCGTAAATGCGACTGACAAGCATAGGGTCCTGGGTTCTGTTTTGTGGTCAGACAAAGTGTTATTTTATTAAGTTTCACTATTAAAAAGTACTCAGTAGTCGCTAGGAGCCGGGACTTGTGCCTGGTTCATGGGCATAGGCCTTACACATAACTGGCGAAATGTGGATGGATACACCTCTGCCTACCCCTTTACACAGGTGCGAAGTAATGTTATCTACTTAATAAAAATCTTAAATTCATCAATTTACTGACAAACAACGCACAGCGTATACAGCTGAGCACTAAGAAATAATGTTTGAATATTCATCCCCTATAGGGGTTAAATAAGGAATTAAAGTTTGGGATGGGAAATGCCGACGGGCACTAGGCTTGTGACTTCATACAACGAGCTACAAAGACTTAAAGAACATAAAACCTGTATGAACCACAACCCCATCTAATTCCCATTCTCCCAGCAGGATGGAACTGCAAGACGGGCGGCGTGAAGTGCCCGTCGTGCCACCGGTTCTTCGCCAACCGCTACAACCTGAAGGTACACATCCGCGACAAGCACGACACGCGCGAGGGCACGCTGCAGTGCGACATCTGCCAGAAGCGCATGCGCAATCCGAGCTGCCTGCGCGTGCACATGTACCACCACCGCAAGCAGGCCGCTTACCTCGCGCAGCTCAGCTCGCAGGGAGAGCAGATGAAACACGTGTAAGTACCAAGATGACTGTTCCAAAAGTAACCGAATAAATTGTAAACATAATAACCAATTCACTGCCTATCTGACCTCCACAGTCCAGTACTGGGTAACACGATACCTTCTTGGGAGGACTGGTTATTAGACTTTCGGGCTTCTGATGACTGTTAACGACTGTCAAACATCTAAGAATGACGGCCGGGATCAACGGTTATTTTATTTCTTAGAATTGAATCTTGGACTGCCCCGTTGGTCTAGTGATTGAAAGCGCGACTGTTAACCCAGAACCCCATGGGTGTTCTGGGTTCGATCTCAAGGACGATTTTTTTTTCAATTAGAATTTCTTAGTATTCAGAACGGTTTCGATTTGTGTCCGGTTAATGGCCACAGACTCGCCCGCTATTACATGGGACTTGCTTAATACATAACTGGCGGAATGTGAGATTATTAATGAATTAATCTACGTAATATTAATTCACTGACAGACGATGCACAGTCTGAACCGCTGGGTCTAGAAGCATACGATTCAGCACAAGAGTTTCTTATATAACGAACGTGAGCAACTACGGATTGATTTTTGAAAATTCATCCCTTAAAGCAGTTAAATAGGGGACGAAAGTTTTTATGGAAGTTCGTCAGTTTTTCCGATGGGAAATCCCGTCGGGCGCACGGCAACTTGCTAAAGGCGTTTATCATCGACTCATGGTGTCCTTTTGACATGTCAACAATATCCCTTGAATTGTATGTTTTGTAATCATGTTTCTAAAAACACCATTCAACATGTCAAAATTCTAAATATTTTATTTCACATAAACCTACATGGCTAGTAGCTAGGTGCACGGTTCCAATTGGCCGTTTATTATGGAGAAGAGCCCACAAGAAATAGCACAGTTACTCTTTTAAAAATAATTTACTTTTACAATGTTTCCAAATATCTGTAATAATCATAATATGTTGATGTAAATGTTCCAGTGTGCAGAACATGGTGGGAGGCAAGTGGCGCTCCGACTCGTCCATGAGCAGCGGCGACTACAAGGACGTGGATAAGTAAGTACTGACCTGTTAGAATAACTATCATAATCAACAACGATTTAACTGCTTTATTCTATGTGACAATATATGAGAAAACAGTACCCGTCTTTTGGGGCTTTGCTACAGTCGGTGAATGGTAGCTCATCGGTGTAGGGCTCATGGTCGAAATACTATTGAAAGTTTGTTACTATATCATACTTTAGTAGTTGGATGTGTAATGAAATTAGGCATAAGATTAGGGTATTTACTGTACGGCTTATACAGTTATTTTGTAGGATGATAAGTTTATGAGAGTTGGTTTTTATTTAAACTTCATAAATTGTGTAACAGGTTGATAGGAGTATAAAAATAAGATAGGTATACATTTTCTTTGGTGACCACACGGTTCTTGTATTATTTTGTTAGCGTATATTTGCAATATTTGGGCCTGTTTCAATTACAAATAATTAAATGCGGTTAGTGTTGAGTTGAAAACATTTCAAATATTATTCTATGTTTGTTATTTTTAAATGATTGATAAGAAATGATGTTTTTAAATATGTTTAGTGATAAAAGTATTTAATGATTTGTTTTGTAAGTGGGTTTAAAATTGCTTGTGTTGCCTTAGCGAGTATTAAAATAAGTTTAATTATATATAACAACATTTTGACATTTGTGTGTTTATAATTTCGTGTGTTTGGTTTTAGTAACTATACAAAATAATAGAAAGAAAGTACCAAAGGAAATATAATTAATTTGCGTATATTGAAGGATTGCAAAATAGAAAAAAACAATAAGTGTAAATATCGGTCACACCCATAACGGCCCCTCAGTCTGGAGCGTGACCGGCTCGACCTGGAAGCACCTGCAGACGGGGGTCTACATCCTCAGCAGGGAGCGCCTTAAGTCGGCACCTCTGTCGCTGGTCGTCTCCCGCCGGGCCTCCTCCGAGAAACCGGAGGACTCACCTGGCGGAGACGGACCGCCGAGGTGGCGTGAAGTAAGCGGTACTTTGGAAATAAGAGGCCAATTTTATCATTATTAAGTGTGTCAGAATAACCGGTCATTAACATCATAATTTTCAAAAATTACTTTTTACTATATTTCCAACACAATCAAACAACCATTATAATTTTTTTTTAATACAAACTTTTTTCACAATGATAATAACATAGTCTTATACATAATAACAAATCATTAAAAATAGCAAACTTAACTCCAAATGCCGCAAACTCCTGCTAAATACCAACATTTTAATCTAAATAAAATAAAATTTTGAATCTTACATATTTATCAAAGTTTAAAAAATATAAATGCACTCAATTTCATGTTTTAACCAACCTTCAACCTAAAAATTCTAAATTCAAGTATAATGACGCCAATACCAATCAGTTAATCTTTTATACAACCTAATAATGTTATTTACATATATGCCAATTATTAAACAGACAAATCACTAATATCACACACAAAACTAAAATACAGACTACTAAGCAAAAAACAATTCTCTAACTCTGACATTCTCGATAAATTTAAAATTTTGAGTATATACATATTCAACAACATAGCATCTTGAACAACAAATATAAACCTATAAATAAAATATACATTTACAAATACCAATACAAAAAACAATATAGCCACCTACCTACCTGACCTCCTCACGGGAACACAATACATTCCAAAACCGTTAATTTGAATTTTACCTCCTGTTATCAGAATACAAGTCACGAAATAACTGCTGTGCATAAAATGGCCGCGAGCAGAAAATAGCCCCTAAGCACAAAATAGCCGCAGCAAAAGCGACGCTGCGCGCGACGTTTATGGGTTATTAAGTAATAACTTGAACTGCTATGCGTTGCAAAACAATTATCTTATGTTACGATGCGTTGCGCTTTTCTCTGCTTTGCGAACAACTTGCGAGTCTACACTCAGGGAAAATAATTGTTAAGCAAATTGACACCCTACGTCAATGTATAGTGTTATAGCCATTTCATACAACTGTCACAGAATGACAGTTGTGATTTGTATGTATGGACAATTTAAGTTGGTAGTCAATTTACTTAACAATTCAGTTCCCTGACTTTGTGTCATAATAATTAGTTAGAATTGAAACTGTTTTAAAAGGTTTGTGCCTTCTATGTAAACGATATCAGTTGCTAGTCTTATCAAGTCTATTCCTATGGAAATGCACTCATGTGGTCTTACAACGTCGCACTACAGCTATAAAAAATGAATCAGTGAGTAACACCATACATCACCAATAGCGTTCAGTAGAAGATCACAGCTCATCATGATAGATTTACACTCAATTTGACTCTAATAATGTTTAGTGTTGTTGAACGCTTGCAGTGCGCAAAGCTGTACTACAGAACACAACTTTATACTAAACCTGCTGAGCTCTGTGCGTAATTTTTAAAATGTCGTGATGCATTCCCTGTTTTCATCCCATTGCTCGCTATTAGAACAACTAACATACAATTGTTTCTATCTCTATGAACAAAACGAAGAGCACTTTTGTTTGTCATTGCATATTATAATAGTAATGTCTAAAACAATAATTCTAGAACAAAGTTATACAAGCGAATAATATTGCCGTAAACTATGCAGTATGACGAATGTTTTCACTAAACGTGCATTGTGTTAAATTGCCGTGAGGCTGTGCAGTTTGTAGTAAATAGCGAATGCATGAGCAAAGGCACTAAGTAATGCGCACTAATGCACCGTGACTAAGCTGCGCAAACACTTGCATAGTGAATTATGCATATTGCATAGCTAAAGGAATGAAAACATTTCAATCAATATAAACCAGACCAATCAATAGAGCAGTGGTGGCCCAGCGGCCACGGCCCCGACTTGTTATAGGTCGTGGGTTCGAATCCAGGCAGGTGCTTTATTTTGTGAAAATAATTTCATCACCACTGCTCCCAAAACGGTGAAGGAACCCGCATGTCCTGGAACCAACTTCAAAGACGGTAGATGTCACATCTACCGACCTACACTGAGCCCGCGTGGTAGATAATAGCCCACTCCCTTTCAGAGGAGGCCTGTGTCCCAGCAGTTGGCACATTATAGGTAGATTATGCTTATGCAATAATAAACAGGGCCCTAGGGCACAAAACTTTACAATTACAATTTACAATTTTGTAAATCTTACAAGTGTCTGTACCAAAAAACTCTAAGCTACATAATTGTAACGGAAAAACCTTACAAATATGTAAATTGTAGTTGCAAATTGTAACTATACAATTTTCTACTATTTAACAATTTTGTAGACTTGTAAAGTTTTGTGGTATGGGGCCCAGCTGGCTGCTACACGCAATTATGAAATAATAAACTGAACTTACCGTTCACAGTACGGTCCCGTTAATATGGCACATTAAGTTGTAGAGGAGATCGCCACAGCTATGAGTGACAGACGCTATATAAAGCCGAAGATTTTAGATGTGCCATATTAACAGCCAGGCACTGTGCATTTATTTATCTGTTGACAAAGAACCGTGTGGTCTCATCCCTTGTATTCTCTGTAGTCAAGTTACATCTATTGAATGTGAAAGATACGCTAGATATGATGAAACTCAAAACTCAAACTCAAACTCAAAGCATTTATTTCAATTAAACCATTTACAGGCACTTTTGAATTGTCAAATAGTCGGTCAGTTAGAAAATTGAAGCTAATTGCCATTCCAAAACGTAGATCTTTATGGAGAAGAACGGGCAAGAAACTCCAAGGACACTCTTTTAAATATAGAAAATTACAAAATCCTGCTTACATTATTCTTATTGTTTCTATATGTTAGTGTGAGTGTGTGTGATAAGCGTAGATATGTTGTGTCGGTTCGGAAAAGTGATTGTGTTTATATAACGTTGCAACCAATAGGGAAATCGTATGCTGAGGCGCAGCTAAATGACACAGATGCACGCATTTACGTCCTAACTGGTGTAGTGAATTAATGAAATTAAGTATTTTATTTTGATGTGCACGTCACGTGTCGCGCAGTAATTAGTGCCGTCACTACAAAGCGCCGCAGACAGGACGGACACGTGTCTGCGTTACGAGCTGTCAAGTCTTAGGCAGACATGCACCTCATTTTGTGCAGTTTCATATATCCATATATATATATCCATATATATATATATCCACTTATATCTCTTACGCATCTATCTCCTTTGCTCTCAAAACGGTGAAAACGGTAAAACCGACATTTCTATACATACAAATTCGATGACCAACCCGAACTGGGCCCGCGTGGTGAACTACGGCCTACGATCTTTAACAGAGAGGAGGCTTGAGTCCCAGCAGTGGGGGACGCTTTAAGCTAACTATGTTTGTAATGTGATAGCAGAGATAAATAGGTGCGTCTGTCATTCATTTAAGTATCGCCAGTCGTGGAAACAATTTTTTTTGCGATCGTTAAAAGCCACTTAGGTATTCTGTAAACATCTTCTTGTAAACTACATGATTCGTCGTGCCGAGCATGTAAATTAGTCCCATTATTTATAACCGTTGCTTAAAGTTAAGATACGTTTAAATGTCAAACAATATTTGGCTAATCTAACTTGAATCATTACTTAACTTAAAGCAATGTTTACAAATAAAAGGACATATTATATTTTTGTGTTTTGGCTCACTTTCCTGGTCAGTTTTGTTAAGGAAAGCGACATCTATCCGAATAATATGTAGTTAACTATCGATCGGTCGATCGCAAAACTCAGCTAGTTCTAAAACAAATTAATAGAGGGCATTATTATCTGTAATGTTATTTTCGTTGCTGATAGAAATTGGCTACTTGTTTCTGGACAAACCCTATCGCAGATAGATTTAAAACTACAATTATCAATTCAAGAGTTCAATGGATGGTTTATATATTTCTGATGTATAAATAAAACCAGTCAAGTGCAAGTCGGACCACGCACAACACAATGAAGCGTTCCGTAGTTGGGATGAATTTATCCCAAGAACAAACTTAACTTTGTAGTTGAAAAATACATTCCAACTGCAAATTTAAGTTTGTACGCACAGTATTGTGAGACTTACCATGTTACTTTAAGATCATAGACTTTATATAGGTTTTCCTGTAATCTACAATATCACAATCTATATCTATAAGTATAGAACTACTTTCTGAACTTATTCTGTTTCAAAATTTTTGGATCAGCAGTTTTTGATATAAGAAGGGGGTTGGTCAATTTTAATCCATTTTTCTTAAATAACTTGAAAGCTATTTATTAAAAAAATATATTAAAATATTGTTGAAACCCTTACAGTAAGCCCTTTAATTTGATATGTCACACGATACTGTATGCAAAGTTTTTTTTTTCTCACTTGCCGCCCAATAGTGGCCCTCATATTCAGAAATAATTTATTTACGTTACACATCCATGTTTGGCTCACAGAACTTTCAACGTAATCGGTCTATTCGATTCGAAGCAAATTGGGTGTGACAGGCACACGAATGACTCGTAACAAGGGTTTCGTTTTTTCATTCGGACTTACGGAACCCTAAAAATAAATAGAATAATCATTTCCCAGCTTCATTGGGGTGTGGACCAAATATTGGCCCGCGTAACCGGTGTAAAGCCACGGGTCTTAATAAAACACATCAGATAATAATGTAAGAAACACAGTCTAATTGTTTTACACATATTTTGTTCACAGCTTCTCTCCCGGCTCGACTCCGGAATCGAATAAGGCGTTCCTCGCGCAAATCGGACAAAGCGAGGCCATGAGGCAAGTGTAAGTATTATGATAAACGATATATGATAAATTATAAAAGCGCACAAAAGATCCTTGAAGCACTCTACGTGCGCATGGACACCGGTGTAGCATGACGCCTGAAGTTCATGCCAACAACAATCATTTCAGCTTCTCATCATCAACTCCCGAGGCGAAGTCGTCTCCCGACGCGAACAACTTCCCGAGCACGCCCGAGCCGAGCAAGTTCGCCGAGCCCGTCCTGCCCAAGACCGAGGCCGACTCCGAGGCCGCATGATGTCAACCCACCTGGCCCTCCCTCATCTACGACTACGCGGCTCCCGATCGACTATACTCCATCTTCGCAGAACAATCGTACTGGACCAAAAACCTTATCTTCAAAATGGGATTCAAGAAGGTTCGATGTCCATGAATTTGAACAGGACACTAACAGGTATATATCCACTTCGAACGGACGTATTATGAACGCATTTTTGTAACTTGAGATTAGAAAGAAGTGTAATCAATGAGTTGTATACTCTGCATTTTTACTTATTGTTAGTATTAACCGTACCTCGAGATTTAATGTTGCGTAATCCTTGATGTTCTTTTGTAGACATGCCTAACCTAGGCAGAAGTCAGTCCTGTTCTAACTGACGAGTGTGAATTAGATTTTGATGGTTAGAATTTTTATATCGTCGTATGACGAGTTGTGAAATGCAACATTTTTATGAATTATTACGTGGACATCAGGGAACCTTCGAAATTATCGAACTCTTGTCTTAATTATACACTTTTATAATAATATTTTATACATTCCAATACACAAATTCCAAAGACTGAAACAATAATTACAACATGCATATTATGTAGTATTTCAAAAGCGCAGGATGATATAATCTAATACTTGCACGTACTGTGTGTGCAGAGAGTGTGCAATTCGTCTATAATCTCATTTACTCTGCAATTTTCTTAGATTTAAGACTGCGTTTGATGCCATTCTTCTTATAATATCTTCTACACTATATTCTATACTCTTAACTTTAACTAATAAGTATTACTTAAGGATTTTTTGAAGGATTTATTAGATTCTGCACTTCTACAATTATGGAAATCGGATCTACATGTAGCCTAGGTTAGTAACTATGTATCAAGTTTACTGAATCACATCCTGCGCTTTTATTAAAACGAGATTAATCAACGTAACTTGTATTCTATCGTCCATTCTTTTATTGCATAAAAATTGCTCAAAAAATGGTTTGTAAAATATTATCGTTGATACAGGATCCTAAGTAAAAGAATGGGTCATAGATGATTTTTCATAATAAAAATAATCCAAGTACAAGTTATTTTAGGCAGCTAGACCGAACCGATTAGATTGTATGAACAAACAAACGTTGCCATTCCGCGAAGTGTACAAACTGAACAAACGTTCTTCACGACAACTTGATATTCACCATGGGTGACGTATCACCGTCTAAAGCATAACCTTACAGTACAAAATACGTTATCGTATATTAATCATCTATGTATGCTTTACTTAGACATTAAGTTAATTTTTGTAAGTTCTTAATTAAGTCCCCGTAGACGTGAACAATTTTATACGTACAACATAGGTTTAGCGATGTATACATTTTTTATACTATACAAGGGTTGTTTAGGTGTATTAAGATTATAAAAATTATACCTCAATATTTCAAGCGACTGTTTATGTAAGATATGCTATCCACTTCGGTTCACCGTAGGAAGCAGAACTGCTCTCGTTCCGCGAAAGGGTTATAGTGTGCGCCGGATGCATTCGTACTGTATCGCTTCACGTTTATCACCGACTGCGCGACGGCAAAGACATGGCTTCAATAACACCGTATGATGCACCTACCTCGGAATTATTTTCACGGGACCATCTCATAAATTAATTAGCGCCGATATCGTTATCAAACAAAATTTAACTATTTATTGTGATGTACTATTTAATTCTATAAATTTTGCCACTGGCAATGTTAGGCGTCTTAAGTAATCGTGCGAACTGTTTCGGCAATGGTTCTTTACAAACCACGCATACCTCTGTCCTCTCTGTTTGCCTCTCAACTCGGTCCCCTCTACAATATTCAGTTTGTTTCGTCCTCTATTCACTACGCTCCAACCTTCTTCAGAAGAGTTGTCATCACTTGGTCTTTCCCTCCTATCAATTCGGTGCCATCTTGGTGTGTATAGTATATTGTCCTCCAATTCCCATATTTGTACCGATGATTTGATTAAGTTCATATTACTCGGATTTTATGCTTGAAAAGTAATCTTGGTTTGAACTTTTGAGTTGCAGTCGGGCTTTTTGATTTGTCAATTAGGTTTTTTATTTTATTATCATTAATAATAATAGTCTCAACATTCTGCAATAATAAAGGTTGATTTAAAATGACAGCAAATAAGTATATCGAGTATGCTATAAGCAATATATTACTGTATCATAGGTTGAAATACAATTGTCTAAATGCTGACATACATGATAATATACAGAGTTCAATAGCCAAGCAATGGAAGTCCAACAAGGGCAGAGGAAAGATAAAATATGAGCGAAATAATTACAGTATCATTATCAGCTAAACTTATTAAATTTAGACATTTTAGGGACAATCAGTTGGCCAACATTTATGAATAATTCATTATATCCTCATTGTTTAATTTTCATTTGGAATGTGTACAGTTTTATATAGGTAATTACATTCATTTCTATCATTTGATACAGTAAAAAAACAATACTTCTCATTTCAACACGAGATCTGAATCCGAAATCCAAAGACGGACTCGAGAACCTTCATTATTGATGCATGGTTTTAGACTATTATTATTTAAAATAAATAATAAAAAAACAAAAATAGATTAACTGCAACACTATACAGTTCAAAACAAGATCACTTTTCAAGTCTGATGCAGTCGAAAGCAGTTATTTTAGTTAAGATTCGGTGCCACCAACTGCATCAGACAACTTAAAAGTGATCTTGTTTTGAACTTTTTAGTATGTTATTATATTTTTGAAATCGTCTCCGCAAGCCGTTCAAAGTTTTTTTCTTAAGATTGCTTACTTGCGCCTAAAATCCGCCATTTCGATTTTATAAAAACAAAACCTAGTCTATAGCGATCGCACCAGCGCAGTCGAAAGAGCTCGTGTATGCTTCGAGGGTATAAAGCATCCCACTTACACAGATACGCGTGAAAAACATACATAACCTTGTCTCTGCTGTCGCACAGACGGCTAAAAACTGATAGATTTTTTAATATTTTTGTATATTCGAAGTAAAAAGTTTGCAAACAAACTATTATAAAAGTAATTTATATGACGGACTGATAATGTTAACATTACACTATGACGTGGTTCAAATCTTGTTCAGAACGAGAGCACGTGTGACGGCTCGTGGAGTCTCGTGGAGTCTCTGGTCGGTGACAAATCACATTCCAATATAATTATGATAAGGTATTAAATTTTCGTCAAATTGTGACCGGAAAATATCGCACGGGTTTTGATAATGTCGTTGTTGTAACTGTGTGGTTACTCGTGTCAATGTTTTTCTGGTCAGGCTTTAAAGCGTGTATAGCTTTAACGTTTTAAGAATCGTCCCATCGTAATGAAGTCGAAATGTATTGTAGTCATTAGCTCTCTTATTGTGTCGAGGTGAACCTTGGACTCGGAGACGCGTAGCGCCCGAAGCGCGCCTTCTATGTATATTTAGTACGAGCGCGCGCTCGGCTCCGCGCCACTTTAAAAAGAAAATGTATAAAAAAAAACAAGTACGTCCAATAATCGGTGTATTTACAAAGGTTTGGGTATCTAACCATTAGTTATAAGGGGTAATGTCACTAACACTATGATATTGAACAAAAATCTCTTTACATTCCACTAGATATAAATAAGCATAATCTTTAATAAAATGAATCTTTTTGCTAACTTTATAATAATATTATATTTATAAATAAGTAATGTAGCGATTTTAAGATTATAAAAGAGATTATTAAGAGGTATGAGTTAAGGACATTCCATAGTAACGATAGCTCTTGTAGATTTTTAGCATTTATATTGATAATTATATGATGTGTTTTTACCAAATTATTTTTATACCAATGCTATTTACATTATAGTATATGTCGAGTGTGTAAGGTGCAACCACGAGGCCTCTGTCGTCAGCGACACGCTCACAATGCTATCATTTATTGAAGACGTCTCGTTTTACAGGCATTGGCGACATTGTTCCCATTAGTACTTATGAGCCGGAATATTCCGCAGATGTTTAGATGTTTGGCGGAACTCCCAATATTAGGAATAATCCAAAACTTGTTATTTTCTATCCAAACTGGCTGAATGCAATAAACAGAGTTCATGTCAAAGCATGCCAGGGAAGGGAACACTGTATGGCAGCTTCAGCTGTGCTAGAGTTCACTCGAAGTAGACGGTAACAGTTCGCCACTGCCTCTAACACGAAGTCTCCCGAGCCCGCTCAAGTTTGTTAATTACTCGATGAAAGCGCTCAGAATATATTTTACTCTTATTCTATTTAATACTCAGTATAATGTGTTGCCAAATAGATGTACTGTCATTAGTATGTTATCAAGTCAGATGCGAGGTAGCCTCAACGATGTTGTAAAGTACATTTTTAATGTTCTCTCTAAATGTGTGTGAATTTGATGTTGCTGTATTTAATGCTCCGCTAGTCGTGTAACGGCTAATTAATTGGCAAGTATATGAATAGAAGCCTGAACATTGTGTAGCTTAGTTCTACATGTAAGTAGAAGTAATGTGATGAACACACAAACCGTTTGTGATGTATAAGCAGCGAGGCGGCCTCAGAAACAAAATCGATTAATAATCTACATTCTACAGATAAAAGATTAAGTCGCGATGGTCGCACATTTATCAATTTACTCATATTTTAGATTGATGTGTCAGTATAATAATGATTGCTGTACATTTTAACGTATCTAACCCATATTGTAAGATTTCTACATTGTGCTCAAATATTCATTGAAAGTACAGATCTATGTATCCATGACAAAACTTTAGTTTTTAAGATAGTTTAGTCAATTTTGAATTTCAAGTTTAACCAACCTAATATCGATTTGCAGGGAAAACTGCTTTTTGGAAATAGTTCTGATTTAAAATTACACTTTGTTTTCTCCACATATTTTTTACAAGCTTGTGTACATGACCAAACTAAATATTTCCGAGGGTTTCGAAAGTTTAATGGGGTTTTGAGGTCGGGAAAGCGTCCTTTTCTATAAATTAATAAGTTTATTGTGATAGAGAAAGCCCTAACCATAGAGCTCGTTGTAGTGCGTCGGGCCTGTCAGTGGAGGAAAACGAACTTGGAATTCAAAAGTGACTAAACTCGAGAAGTAGTTCGTTGACAACGATCACTCAGCCATACAACACGTTTTAGGCAACTAATCAATCGTATTAATATCAAACTGTCCGTCTTAACATTTATAATTAAGTATTTTTATGAAGCAAAATAACCAATAGAATGATATTCGTAGAGTAGACGTAATGTTTCCAAGTCTTCTATCGATTTTATACTGTCTGTATGTAAGACAGGATGTCTACATTCCACTAGTTACGATATATTTCTTATACAAGCATGATGAGCGAATTTCACACTATTTATGTATCTATATGTGTATATTTCGGAATTAAATATTTATGGTATGTAACATTTTGACAATAAATTGTCCAAAAATTGGCCAGTATTTTTTGAGACTAGGATCTAAATATATTCATGTGACGAATCTCTGCATTATTATGAAGGCAGCAGTTTTAATTGTTATTTGAAGGCAGCAGTGATTGTGACAAAAGTCTGACTTTATGTCTGTTTATGCAGAGTTGCAGTTCGTGGATCGTAAAGAGCAGTGATATGTATGTATTCGTCCTAAAGAGATCGAATCTCGTATAAAGGCTGCTATTGAAACGTTTGACTGCAAAATTCTGACGAATCCTTGTCTCAATATATTTGTAATCAAAGATGATTTCGATGCGAAAGATTTTGATTTCAAACGTAAAGTTGCGTCAGTATCATTCCTAAATTGGTTAGTAGCTGCATTGCAGAAGTAGAATTTTATGATAATCTAACATATAAAAAATCGATTTTCCATTTTCGAAATAAATTGAACAAAATTGCTCAATACATTTAAAACTTATATTTATCAACATAAGTCTTATCGAATTTATAACGTACATGTATCGAATTTACGAACGAAATATTTATCTAAAAACCTCTTACATTACACGGTAGCATGCTGAAACGATGTCGAATTATTAGGGCCATATCCCACTGACGATTTACCAGCGTGTTACCGGCGAGGTGGTTGTTTAATACGCTCGCGGCGTGTGCGTAGCTAATACGCCACGAGTGCGCAACGTGTTCGCCGCGTTTTCTGAACGAGAACAATTGACGTGAGTGTACAAAAGAGAGCGAGACAAGCGAGTATAACTCAGAAAAAACGTCGTCGCTAGCTCACTTCGGACCCGCGGAGAGCACGTTCACAAATCGCCTCGCTGGAAAAACGCTGGCAAAACGCCAGTGTGATAACGCTTTTAGTGTTGCTCTGTAATCATTTGGTTAATGTGACTAAAAACTTTTGTAGAGTAAGGCCTAACTCATGTTCGTATAAAAAAAAATAAGAACATGATTTAAATTTTCTTGCAAAGTTAATATTTCTGGGCAGATGAAGAAAGTCTCGAATATCGTATTGTGATGACGATTACGACTATGTATCAGGTTTACAACAAATTAATAATATGCTATATAACTCTTCAGTATCATTTTCGTTTATTCTACATTTAGAACTTTGGAATTAAAACGGAAAATATTTCGTCACACAAAAGCATTGCTACCACTTTGAAGAAAATCTTATTTTGTACAACGAAGGTGATGTTGAATTGATTCGATGAACTCTCTTAAGCTCTCTAAGTTGTGATCATATTTATTTATTAAGTTAAATTTTCACCTCGATGATTTTACTTTTATCAATGTCGAATTTGATATATTTGCAATGTGAAATAATTTATTTTTGCTCGTATAGCTGTTGGTTTTACAAAATTCTCTGGAAGCGAAGTTTTTTATGATGAATATATTTGATTTTAATTTTTAACGGTGGATTAAAATGTGTCGACGTTGATATTGGTATTTTCACTTAGTAATGGAATAGTGTTGGCTCCCTGCCTGGTTGCCCAAAAACTTCTGCTATAATTCAACTTAGTTTTAACTCTTTCGTGCACCCACCATGGTAAATTCTAAAATAATCAGTTTTTATACAAAAGAAAGCACAACCGCCTGCGCAAGTGTGATACACAGACTTGTATCAAACCTGTATAACTTCGCCAAAATTAACGAAAAAGTTTTTGGGCGTTTTGTATTTTTGTTTTGCAAGGAGCAGTACATTTATATGTATATATGGTAATGTCGACGTGACATATTATGTGCTCTGTTTATACTCAAATACCTTTTATATTTTTATATTTTAGCTTTACTAAGATAATAAATTATAATTTTGTATGAATATTGTTTCATTTTGATTATTTTAGTTCCTGTTTTATCTTATGAAAACGTTGATCATTTTGCGACTCATTCACATTAATTTTCATCTCGTTTACTTCTTCGTTTGTAGTCACCAATTTTATTGCAACGTATTATACAGCGCAGGCCACACTGGGAACGCAGGTATGTTCGTTTAGCCTCGCTCATGTAGCTCCCGCGTGTTTGCATACTGTGGTTCACACAGAGAACTATGAACCAAACTGAAAAGGCGGTAGCTACATTCTCAGTGTGGCCTGCCTAAGCCCCCAGTACACGTTAGGCGAGTGCGCTAGCCAACGTATACTGGGCCTTTTTGCGTGTAATTACCGTTTGATTTGCTTGTATTGGTTTTCATAGGCCCACCCATGCATACCACAATATTGGTTGTAGACTACGATTAATAAAAGTATTCGTAGGTTGTAGACTACATACCGTTCCCTATAACTTGTCCCTTGCCGTCGTGTTGGCATTGTTGCTTGTCAAGCTTATTTCTAGTTTCAATACTAAGATCAAAATGGCGACTGACAGAACAGTGCTACAATCGCGTCACGGGACAAGTTATAGTGAACGCACTGTAACTGACATTTCAAGCACGCGCTTTACGCAATACGCAATGAAATATTTGCGCTACTTTACATAATTTATTTATGTCGCAGGATAATTGGAAAAATCTAATCTGAGAAAATCCTAGGATTTTACTTCATTTTAAAAGGTCTTCACCCACAAACTGTGAAAACGGTGTTATGAAAAGGACTTGGGAGTGACTTTCGATCGCTGTCTTACTTTTAAAGATCACATTTCTACCCTTGCGAAGGATTCTTTCAGGCGCCTGGGATTTGTTTTGCGAAATGCTCGCGACTTTCGCAATCCTAATGTTATTAGGTTATTGTACACCACTCTGGTTCGAAGCAAACTCGAGTCCAGTGCCTGTGTTTGGCACCCCTATACCGCGACCCAAACACTGATGCTTGAAAAGGTACAGAAAACCTTCTTAAGATGCCTCTTCCAGAGGTTATACCATTTCTTTCCCTATATGTACCCTACCAACTTTCTTTTAGGGATGTTGGGTTTTAATTCGTTGGAGGTGAGAAGAGGCCTTGATCAGCTCACGGTAGCCTGTAAAACCTTACGGGGACGTATAGACTGCCCAGACCTCCATGGCCTTTTCTGCCGACTATTTGTGCCCGACAAATACATCGGACACCGTCCCAGCCGCCGGCGCAATCTATTTGCGCAACCGTCATCGAAAACTGTTGCCAGAGCTGAATCTCCAGTGTGTCGTACTTTGAAGATGCTCAACGCCCTTCTGACTGCCAACCCTGAACGCGTATTTGCGGATGAATGGAATAAAATTATGCGTATATGTCTGGTGTTCTGTGAGAGAACGTATGCAAGGGAGTCCACTGTTCCATGTTAGTTTAATTATATTCAAAAATTGTCAATATTAATCTTTTTATATTTCTATGTTAATTAATGTAATTGGTGTTGTACCGTTTTAATTAACTATAAATAAATAAATAAATGGGGAATAAAAAAATGCTGTTGTATACATTTTGAACGTGTGGTGCCTATTGCATTTTTTAATAATACAACAGCTGATTTATTTCCTTGAATTATTTCCGAGTTGGTTCCTTATGAAGAAAGTTGTTCATATGCATGAGTACAACGACCTGTTAAGTTTGTCGTAGTAGGTATTTTGTTTGGACCTTATTATTACCAGTCTAATATTGTCCCACTGCTGGGCCAAGGGCTCTACTCATACAGACAAGGCACGAGTATTGATATCACGCTTGGTCAAGATAGGTTGGCGATTTCAGAAAATAAGTTCAGGTTTCCTCACGATGTTTTTTCCTTCATCGATATCAGTAATGACCAAGATAAATTCTGAAAGTACATATGAATTGAATTGAAAAAGACCGTATAATGTAAAGAAATCAAGTAATGGTATTTTGTTTAAAGTTGAAAATGAAACTGCAAAGTGCGGTCGTCCTACCGGGGTTGCGAGTTTGTCCGAAAGGATATCGTGACCCCGGCACACAGGCAACGGAAGGAACACGGGTGGGTTTTAGTCGGTAAAAGTCTGACACGCCCTCCCGCTCCGCCCAGAGCGGGAGAAGTTATTCGATAATATCCCAACATAAAAAAAAAAAGAGTGTGGTCATATCATATTGGCTCATAGATGTTTGAACCTCAACATTTTCATATTATGTGAGCTGAGCGTCAACAACAATATCTAATTCTAACAATAACTGTTGACACAAGCTATAGCGTGGTCATACCGATCAGTCTATTGTGATTAAACTTCGTAATTTTATTCATGACATTGCATTTCGATGTTTGCATGCGCTGTTAATTTACATCTACACTAATATTATAAAGAGGAAAGATTTGTATTTTTGTTTGTTATGAATAAACTCAAAAACTACTGATCTGATTTAAAAAATTCTTTCACCTGTAGAATGCTACCTATAATAACGGATATCAGTGTTATCGCTGAGTAACATAGGGTACAATTTGTCACGCAGTCCAAGCCGCTGCCGGAAGCAAGTGTATAATAAAACGGATACGGACGGCACTTAGCTCAAACGTGCAAAATAGGTTCGCTTGTTGTCGCTGTTGTTAAATGTCTTAAATACCATCTGAGCAGATTTCAGCGTTTGGAGAAGAGCTTAGTCCACGAGATTGAAATAATGGAACACATTATCTTGGTACATGAACTAGTTTCCCAACGGTTAGTGAAACATCGGGCAACAGCTAGTTGGTAAGAAATACGGCGAGCAGATAATATAATATCCGTATAATAATAAAAAATCCCACCCACTGGGGCTTTAGCAGTTTGTCCCATGATTGTGCCACGTTCACTTTTCAAAATAATGTTACCGTAGTTTAATATTTAAAATTAAAACTCAAGTTCTTAGCCACCACATAGACCCCCTGGTCCTGGGGTACTGCATGAGCCCCTCGGTGGGCCCGACAGCGGAGACCACAGGGCACTTGTTGTACAGGTAGCGATAACACGTGGCGCGCACTTGTGCCGCCGTGATGCGATCCACGGCTAACAGCTGGTTCAGCAGCGTCGGGCGGCAGCCGTAGTACAGCGTCCACCGCCCTATGTCCATGAATGTGCCCAACAGAGTGTCCATTTCAGACAAAATCTTCGTCTTCAAAAAATTCTTGGCCCTCTCGACCTCCGACTCCGTGACGGAGAAACACAAGTACATGAACTCGTCCTGTATCAACATCATCATGTCGTCTAGGTTCATTACACCGCTTACAAAATGCACTCCAAAGAGACCGCAGTCTTTGTAGGTAATATTGAATGCTTGGTAAGAGTCGCATAAGCCGCAGCAGGAGGCTTCGCGGGCTACCCGCACGGGGTGGGACTCCCCGCCGGGCTGCGAGCGGTCCCATCCGCCTAGTACGAACCTCGCCACCTCCATCACGATCTTGTCGTCGTCGGTGAAGCACGGCCCCTCCACGGCTATCATGACGTGCGCGGTGGGCATGGAGTCGTCACGATATCTCACTTCTGAGCCCGTGTACCTATAGGCACCCATGTCTAAGCACTTGAGCGGTTCCAGCTTGTTCAGGTGAGTGACGGCGAGCATCGTCATCTGCTCGTGCGAGATGCCTCCGGCCGCCGCCAGCACCGTGCGGCATGGGTCGTAGCACTTGGACAGGTACCTGCAGATGGTGGCGTCCGTGAAGTTGTACAGATTGGAAGAGGGGCCCATCACGGTCTGCGCGAGGGGAGTGCCCTGAAACGCACTGGAATGTAAGTAGTCAACCACCACTGCACCGGGGTCTTTGTCGTGTTCTAGCATTTCCGTATAGACGACACATTTCTGATACTCGATATCGCCCTTGTCTAAGGCGTTGTTGAACACGCAGTCGATGAGTATGTCGGTGGCGAGTGGGACGTCCGGGCTGAGGCACTCCACGTAGTAGACCACCAACTCGCGAGTCACGAAGCACCTGAATTTGGCACCAAGGCTCGCCATCTCCATTTCGAGAAAATTTTTGTCTCGACGTTTCGTTTTTTTGAAAGCTATATGCTCGATGAAATGAGCCATTCCATTCTCCAGGTTGGCCTCGTACCTAGAGCCGGCGTCTATAAAGAGTCCAATGCACGCGGTACTGCAATCACTCTCCTCCGTGGCGATCATCACACCGTTGAACATCTTGGAGTATCGAGTGACCGGCAGGTTTTGGAGGTAGTTAGTAAAGTCTCGCGGGTAACATACGTGTCTCGTATAAGACTGTAGAGGTTTAAATTGTCTTTTCAGAAGGCTTGTTGCTCTGAGCATCCTTGAACAATGAAAGTGAACAATATTATTAATTCAAAAATGAGCAATGCCAATGAGACGGGTGGTGTATTTTAAGCTGACGTCACAGAGTTTGTGTCATTGTCATAATATGACCATAGTCGCGCAGTAAAGCAGAAGCTTGTAAGGAAGGTTTAGAGAGTTAAAAAAAAAGTAATTTAAAAAACTAAAAGGCGCGACTGTAAAAACACACTGAAAAGAGAATAAAAACAAGCAGAATCTATAGAATATATTGCAGGCGGGACAAACCAATGACCTGAAATTATGGTGTAACTTTTGTTTGTGCCTGCCACAGAGTACTTTTTTAACATGTGTCTGCGATACCAAAATTCTATAGAATATAATGATTGTATTTATTTTCTTTTCAGTTATGTGTTTGAGCAGACGCGTCTTTTAGTTTTCAAAATTTCTCTTTTTTTTTTTTAAACTTTTTAGTTTTTATCATTTTTCATTCCAAATTACATTTAAACATATAATTTGTATATATTATTGTACCTAATTATCTTTCAAAGCCGTTCACTTTGATACCCCGCTCGATAAGGTAGGAAGTTTTTTTTTAGAAAACATACATTTTGGCGCCAAAAATCTGCCATATTGGGTTTTTATAATTGTATTACCCAGTGCTACTCGTGCAACTTAAACGAATCTAACGGCATATCATTCAACTCAATCGCTTCAGTCGTTTAGTAGTTATGAGGGACACACATAACAGGTCAAACACATAACCCACGTTTTATGGTTACGCCGCAGTCGGGTAAGGTTTCGTTCCCCATGATCTAGCTACCGGATAAGATAGGTGCAGCAGTGGCGGCGACCTTAACCTGGCCTTAAACATACTTACCTACCTAATATACCAGCTCCGCTCCGCGGAACCATCTGCAAGGAAATTCGCATGAGAATAATCTGTTGGTTACGTCTTGTCACATACTGATATCGTCCCAATATCGTCCCGATATCATAGTCCTCCGAGCTGACGATATGTCGGTGTCGTTACGTTTACGGTAAATAATTTTGAACTAAATAAAAAAAAAAACAAATGCATTAGATTTAAATTACCTAATGTTAGAAGTAGCGAATGTGACATCTTATTGAATGGAGAAACTCTAGAATATATTAATCAAACAATTTTCCTAGGAATCACGCTAGACGAGAAATTACAATGCTCATATAACATCTCTTGCGGGGCGGCTAAGCTCGGCCGCTTTTGCTGTTAGAAATATAAGACAGTCAACAGATGTAGAAACCGCGCGTTTGGTCTATTTTAGCTACTTCCACAGTATTATGTCGTATGGCATTTTACTGTGGGGTCGGGCTGCTGACATTGAATCCATATTTATTTTACAAAAGAGAGCTGTTAGAGCCATTTATAATCTACATCGTCGCGAATCTCTCAGGGAACTATTTAAAAGGATTCATATTATGACGTTACCATGCCAATTCATTTATGAAAATATTATGTATGGAAGAAAAAATCTACATATTTGTAATAAAATAAGTGATAGACATAATTTTAATATTAGAAATAAAGATAAAATAGATCAACCATTTTTCAGATTATCTAAAGTATCTTTTATGGGGTACTGTATTAAATGTTGCAACAAAATACCTTGTGATATATTATATTACAATTAAATGCTGGAAAATTTAAAACTCTTAATAAAAGTACACTTTGTAAACATGCATATTACAAATCCAAGATAAGAATGCTTGGAAACATGCTGGTCCTGCTCCATAGTATAATCTAGAATCTAGACAAAATCAAACTGGTTGCTAATTTAAGTTGTATAAATTATTATTTTTATTTTAAGATATTGATATTACTTCCTCACACACTGACTTATTAATTGTAAAATTTAAGAAAATCGTCTACTTTTACAATGTTTGTAAATAAGTGAGAACCATGTAACTATCACATAAGAAATTAATTTATCATTCGTTGCTTCATCTTTATTAATTCTTCTTTTTATCTATTGTGGTAACGTTTTTTTTTTAGGTGCATCGTCTTCACATGTAATTATGTAACTATTGAACCTACATATACTTACAAAATATTGTAACACTTTTTAAAAGAGTAACGGTGGAGTTTCTTACCTATTCTTCTCCATACGAAAACTAATTTTTGGAAGGGGCGACTAGAATCAATTAAATTTTTTGTAAAGTTTGACGTTCAAAAGTGCCTTACATGGGCCTATTTGAAATAAATGATTTGACTTTGACTTTGTAATCGTCGAGTTTGAAAACGGCTATTTTATATGGATGTATACCCATAAAACAATTTTATTATTTTTGCTGAAAAAATCTTATTCGAATCTAATCTCGAATTATCAATTACCATATTAATCAGTGGGGGATGCGATATTGCGATATACTTAACGATTTTAATGTATAGAGTTTATTACATAGAGTGGCGCAAAAATAATGAATATCCTAATTTTCTAATGCCCGTTTTCACCGACAACTAAGTTACACTTAAATAATAGTGCACTGTTGGATTTTCCACTCTCAGCGCCTGAGCTTAGCGTTGAAAATCCAACAGTGCACTTTTGTTTAGGGATTCATTTAAGTGTCACTTAGTGTTGGTGAAAACGGGCATAAGTCAATTACAATCTGCCTAGCGTTTTCGCAAAACGTCCAGTCGGAGCGGATGCCGCTGAAGTTCAGTAATCTTCTTAGTCAATAACTTTATTATTTTAAGGGGATTGTTTTGTTTATTGTTTGTGAATAGTGTTTATTTATACCAGCAGAATTTTTTATTCTGGTTAAATCGAAAAAGTTATATAATTCAAATCAGTGTCCGAATTGAGTCATATTTGCTAGTTTCAGAGTTTTTCCCCCTACTTACTTGAAATCGAATGACGTCAGATCGAATAATATTATTGTTCAAAAACGTTAAGTCGATAGTACTTAAAATCGATAAATTTGAGCGCGACAGTTCATTACCTCGATACATCAAAATCTCGAATAACTAGCAGCTCGAATCATCGGCAGCGCGAAGGCCCCCCTTAAAACTGTTCTGTAAATCGATTAGATGGTCGTTCGAGAAATGATGTTTCAAGATAATAGGCCTTCGCGCTGCCGATGATTCGAGCTGCTAGTTATTCGAGATTTTGATGCATCGAGGTATTGAAATGTCACGCTCATAATTTATGGGTTTCAAAACTAGCGACTTAACGTTTTCGAACATGATTATTCGATCTCAAGTCATTCGATTTCAAGGAACTCCATTTCAGATTTTTATTTCAATACCTCCTTCTGGCGATAGACTTATTGCTTCTTTAATGGTCTTTTTTAGGGCAGTCGCGCCAGTCTTCGGTATGTTCACAGTTCACGGGTGTCTTCAAAAAATCCCATAGATAAAATCCTGTAGTTGAAAATCCAGGTGACTTTGCGGGAAGATCTAGTGGCCAGGGCCATACCGTGGTGTCGTGAAGTTCAGCGCTCCATAGCTGTCGTATTTTTTTTAAATATCTGTCTCGATGTTATAACTGTTATAAAGGTTTTTTGTAAAAAGAGAGCATCTTCCGACTAGGTCATCACCTACTTTTTCCACCACCAAAAATTGTCTGCATCGCTATTAAGTTGACTACTATGTTATTTACAAAAATCTGTCTATAATTATCTCTCGAAGCTCTACTGTCCTCGATCAGCGCCGACGCCCGCTTCACCACTGAGCCATAGGCGCACTATTCGCTGTCTAACGCTTTCGAGGATTCTCGGCGTCACGTTTTTGATAATTTTCTTGTAACAAAGGCGACATCACCTCGTTTTTATAACTTGTTAGTCGGTCTTTCAGGCCTTGAAGATATCGAGTAAGGTCCTGAAATCTACGATACTCGTTTTCTGTCGGGATATAAGTTTTGGCGATATTAGACCTATTAATTACTTCTCCTTTCTTCATCAGTCGTTCTATCCATGACAGGTAAGGGCTGACAGGCGTGTAGGATTGTATGGAGCTGAGCGTGGCCCCGACTTGTACGCCCGCTAGCTTGCCGGCGTGGAACAGCGGGATGCCGGGCTCGCCCGGGGGCATCAGCTGTGCCCTGTCGGAGCACTTGGGCGCTACGCACAAATATGGCGCAAAAGCAGACTTCTCGTCCTCATTACACAAACTCACGACGCCTTCCCTGAGCTGCAGCGGGCGAGCTTTATTTTGTAACACTGCTTCGTTTTCCCTTGTGAAATCCTTTTTGGTGAATCCGAAGCCGGCGTACTCGATAACGTGACCTACCATCGCCTTGTAGTCTACGGCTGACAGCTGCCCGTACTCATTCATGGGCACTGAGTTGACGTAGATCAAGCCGAGGTCGGGCTCCAAGATCTTAGACGCTGGTGGACGTTCCGAAAACATGACTTTTCGTTGGGTCTCTGACTCATCGAAGGGGATAGTCATGTTACCATACTGTATATGTGTGGCGGCAGCGAGGCAGTGCGCAGCGGTCAGCACCCAGTTGGGTGAGATGAGCGTGCCGGTGCAGCGACGGTCATCTTTAACCAGAGCGACTACGTACTGGTACTTTCCGGTGGTGTCGTCGGTGCCTTTGGAGGCGTGAAGCTGGTGCATCAGCACCGCCGCTATCAGCATCATGGTGCGTACAGTCATGATATTCACGTATCCGTTGCACAATTTGTACAAACTCTTTTTTAATGTTTTGTAGCTAACTTACCAATGCGCAGTTACAAGTACCGCTACTCGTAAATGTTTTATGAACTTCTATGTAATGTATGTACATAAATTGAATAAAAAACTTCTTATATAAAGCCGTGGACGGCGTTGAGTAGAAAAATAATTCCTCCACTGATTATTACGCGATGACAGATAAGGAGGGTGGGTAGATGTAGAGACAACTTTTCAAAAATTCTTAATTTACAGAAGTAGTCCGCTTTGAGTCATACATTCATAATACAGTATTATTATGTCCTATCTTCTTCTCCTCGGCTTGGTAACACTGCTACACTAACGAGCAGGGTAATAGCGTTATACACATACAATGACAATCGGTCGCGGCTCGCGGTCTTTCATTTTGACAGTTCAGCCACGTTCATTGCGTTATTTACGTTGTTGAGCAGACGAATATTTCAAACCTATGAAGGAATGGATTAGGAATTTACTTTAAAACCCACGGATTGTGAATGAATGTGTGTTGCTCAATTAGGGTGCTGGTAAGCCGTCTCATAATCTATCTAACTTCTATATAATTTAAAAAAACCGGCCAAGTGCGTGTTGGACCACGCAACATTTTTTTCACAAATTCAAGTACAACCATTTAGCTGGCAGGGGACACACACCTGACTCTAAATTTTTTTTCAAAAAATGGTTTTCACAAACTCACAATATTTTTGAACGACCTTTCTAACCATACCCCACACCATGGGGTAGATGAGAAAAAAAAACATCTTCACTTTACGTGTAGGGGAGGTATCATATTTATTTTTATTTTTTCATTTTATTTTACCACTTTGTCGACATGATTAATATGTATACATTGTATATTATGCCAAATTACAGCTTTCTAGTAGTAACCTTTCTTAAGCCGTTTGGTTCCGTCACACTCGAGGGTCAAACGCCACAGGCAGACACAGGCGGATAGAAGTGTGGTGATACTCTTCTTCAAAATGGGCGACAATGCCCTGCTTAAGAATTATAGGCCCATATCACTTCTGAGCCATGTCTACAAGCTGTTTTCAAGAGTCATCACGAACTGTCTCGCGCGCAGGTTTGACGACTTCTAGCCTCCCGAATAAGCCGGATTCTGTAAAGCCTTTAGCACCGTAGACTATATACATACGCTGCGGCAGGTTATACAGAAGATCGAAGAGTATGACCTGCTTCTCTGCTTAGCGTTTGTGGATTACAAGAAAGCCTTCAATCCGATCGAGACTTGGGCTCAACTCAACTCAAACTCAAAGCATTTATTTCAAATAAGCCAATTACAGGTACTTTTGAATTGTCAAGGTTCATCTTTCTGACTGACCGACCCGGTCAGTCAGAAAGATGAAGCTAGATGCCCATTCCAAAGCGTAGTAGGTACCTATGGAGAAGAACGGGCAAGAAACTCCACGGACACTCTTTTAAATCATGATATGGTTACAAAATATTGGTTACATCATTCATGTTGAAGTTATACATGTGAGAACGATGAAAAACGTGAAAAACGTCGGTAACAGAAAAAAAAAAAAAACAATCCAAAAAATTAAATTAAGATAAGCCGTGGTAGCTAAGAGATGACCAGTCCCTACTGACGGCGCCCGTTCACGAACATGACGCATGGATTAGCACCATTCAGCTCAACCATTTTGAAGGGAGCTAAATGATCCAACACACGCGCCACCGTCAGCGAGACATTAGAGTGAGTATGACATACTCTCAGCCGCCAGGACACATTTAAGTCAATGAAAGACATACCCTGCACCTAAATGGTAGCTTTATAGTCGGTACATAGTACTCACACATGTTCTATGCAATTATACAATGCTAAGAGATTGAATTTATACAATGCAAAGATAGTTTTTAAAATCTTCAGCAGCTCCAACTGTATTTTCAAATGCTAATCAATTAGTTTATGCGCCCTTGTGGAGCAGGACCAGCATTGGGCCAAGCATTTTTATCAGCAATATAATCTGCCAATTTATAATATGCTTGGCTGCATAGTGTGCGTTTAATATAAGATTTAAATTTCGTTTCATTCAGTTGAAGTATGTGGGGAGGTATTTTATTGTAACACTTTAAACAGTACCCCATGAAAGATGAGTCCACTTTAGCCAGCTTGAAACCCGGTTGAACTAATTGGTCCCTATTCCTAGTAATATAATTGTGTCTTGCACCTCTTTTACTAAAAAGATGTAGATTTTTCCTTACGTACTTACATAATGTTTTCATAATATATTGACAAGGTACCGTCATGATGTTAATATCTTTAAACAGTTCCCTTAAAGAGTCGCGCCTGCGGAGGCCATATATGGCTCTGATGGCTCTTTTCTGCAGAATAAAAATAGACTCGATGTCTGCAGCCCGTCCCCATAGTAGAATACCGTACGACATAATACTATGAAAGTAGCTAAAATAGACTAGCCTCGCGGTACCTACATCTGTAAATTGACGGATTTTTCTCACAGCATATGCTGCTGAACTTAATCGTCCTGAAAGGGATTAAATGAGGACCCCATTGAAGCCTTGAGTCAAGCGTGATCCCTAGGAAAACAGTTTTGTCGACGAATTCTAGTTTCTCTTGATTCAATACTATCTCACAATTACTACTTTTGACATTAGTTTTTTTTCACTTAGTTTTTTTCCCATTTAATACTAAATTATTAGCAGTGAACCAATTTTGGACCTGCTGTAGGGCGTTATTTACGTCGTCAAGATTTGATGTACGTCTATTAATTTTAAAAATTAAGGAAGTATCGTCAGCAAATAACACCATTTGTGGTTGAGTTTTTAACAAATGGGGTAGATCACTAATATAAACTAAAAAGAGGAAAGGACCCAATATTGATCCTTGTGGTACACCCATTTTTACTTTTAAACCGATTGAATTGACACCATTTATTTGAACTTGCTGTTGTCTATCATTTAAATAAGATTTTACTAAACTGAGCGCAAGTTTTCCAAGTCGTGTTTCGTGGTCGACGCAGTCAAATGCTTTGGAGAGGTAACAAAAAATTCCTATGGCGTTTTGGGCCTCTTCTCACGCCGTAAATATGTGTTTTAATAAGGTGACACCGGCTGTACTGCAGTCTCTTCAACGGTGCCAAATTCACTATCGGTAAATCGAGGTGTTGCAGTGTCTATATGAAAACACTACTACTTTGTCTTTCCGACTCCAGGACCAGACCTTAAAACCTATCCTTGTGCAGCAAAGTGAAGTGAGACAGAGAGACGTTATCTCTCCAAAACTCTTCACCGCTGCATTGTAGGATGTCTTCAAGGTTCTGTACTGGAAAGGGGTAGCAATCAATTTCTACGGCAACTATGTATGTCCTGTCTTGCTGACCATGGTTTTGTTATTGTTATTAGTAATTAACTGTTTATTTATATTTACTTCGTATCCTAGTTTATCATTTATGACTTCGAGTTACAGCTTTAATAGCTCTATGTAAGCGGGCACGTCCTTTATGCCTGGAGGCTTTCATCCGGGTAATAAATTCTGTTTACTTTTTATTTTCGCTTGAGTATAGATTTCGATGATTTTTTTGTTGGTATATTGGCGTGTGCTAGCTGACTTATAGCAAATAATTTAATTTATTATGATGCATAATTTACATCATTTTGCATAACTACTATTGTATAGAATCAAGTTTTTATAGTTAGAAAAACTTGATTCTATACAATAATAGTTAGGTTGGGTTAGTTAGTTAGGTGGTGGTCAGTTGACCAGACAGCTGAGGTAGCATACCTAGTTTTTATGTTAACTATATTTAGGGGTGGCCACTGGGATTTTTACTACCAACAATCCCGCTTGCCCCCGGAGGTGGCGACTGGGATATTTTTTTAGAATAATTCCCAGTCGCCACCGGAGGGGGCAATACTGGCGGTGGCGAACGGGAATAACCGGACAGCTGTGCTGCTGGGGAGTTTGTTGCGCCACTTCTTCTAGCACTAGGAAGTGGTGAAGGGCGGACGTTTTTGGGGGACTGTCTTATGTAATTGACGTTCGAAAAGTGCTGATTCTCAGCTTATTTTGAATGAATGACTTTTGAATTTGAATTTATTCCGTAGCTTAATGTTCATTCAACATACTCATTATATGCTATGCGGGCTGTTTTTTCGTCTGACACAATTCGAAGTTCTTTTAATGCATACACAAATCAATTTAGTTTAATGCTTTTGATGTAATATGAAAAATAAAAACGAAAAAACAATACAAACATAATTATATGTATATTCATATGCCAGTTGATTCTTTGATATGGTCTCATGAATACCCTATGGTTATGGGATTTCAAAAGGAACACGTTGTATAGCACTAACTAATTCCATGCACGTTTATATCTAATTATCTGTTCACCTTATGGGAGGCCTTCCAACGCTATGTTTTGCGGTACGCGGTCACCACTCCAGAACCTTTCGGTCTCATCGGCCATGTGAAGGCCGCAGGAATCCGCTGGATGCGGGAAGCGCAGAATCGGTCGAAGCGGCGGTGTTTGTGGGAGGCCTATGTCCAGCAGTGGACGTCTTTCGGCTGAAATGATGATTAGATCCCAACATACACTGCTACAAGGATCTTCTGACGCTCGAATGACTTTGACAGAGGGGCGCTGTTGTTACCTATTCATTTGTGCACTTTTGTGCGAAATGTATTGAAGATTGTGTCGTTAGTTCCAAATTCGGCCACGCGCAAAAAGATCATTGTACAGCTAAATATCATTTTAACCTTCTCGCAAAAAATTTAATAAGCAGACATGACGTTTTACATAACCTAACTTTATTTTACAACAATGTTTAAAACGGTACTAAAATCTATTTTCATAAGACTCACCAGGCATGCTAGTGTCAGTAGCACGGAGGTGTCCACACTGCCCAACGAAGTGAGGGTAGCCACGCATGTGATGAACACGCCCATCACCTGCGTGACGCTGGCGATAGCCGCAGGCCCACGGTACGAGATTCCCTGCACCAACGGGCTGACGCACTTCATAGAGCACATGGCTTTCAGAGGGTGCAGAACGTTGAATACGCAGCAAATGGAAACATTATTGATCGATATGGGTGCTAAGATGACAGTACATACGTCGAGAGAGGAGCAAGTGTTCTCAGTGCTGCTGCCCTCCAAGAACGCGCTCAACGCGGTGGACATACTGTGCAAGATTGTCACCGAACTAGAAATTAACGACTGTTGGATAAACATGGAGCGGGACAACATCTGCCGAGAGCTCGCCGATGCTGATGCCGATCCAAAACAAGTGCTTTTCGAGTACCTTAACGCAACAGCTTTCCAGGGTACACCGCTTGCCCAGCGCGTTATTGGTTCATCCGAAAATTTATGCCGATTCAATGCTGATATCACATCAACCTTTATGAGCGAGAACTACGTGCCATATAGATTGTGTTTGGCATGTGCAGGGAAAGTAAAACACGAGCAATTGGTTAGTGCTGCTCGATCGTCTTTTGGGTGTATAGTACCGGTGCCGATCGGTGAGCCGGAGCTGGGGCCCAATCGGTTCACCGGCTCCCAAGTGTTATACCGCGACGATTCTATGCCTTTCTGTCACGTAGCAATCGCATTCGAAGCTCCGGGGTACACTAGCCCTGACTACTACAAGATGCTGGTGTTGAACTACATCGTAGGCAAGTGGGACCGCAGCCAGGGGCGCGACTTGTCGCAGGCGCCGCCAGTGGCGCGCTGGGTGGCTATCGACAAGCTGTGCGAGCGGTACGAGCCCTTCTACATAGTGTACCGCGACGTTGGGTTGTGGGGTGTGTACTTCATCGCGGACAAATGGAAGCTAGACGAAATAGTTACCAGGCTTCAGAATCAATGGATGGAATTGTGTACCGTATTGTCAGCTACGGATATTGAGAGGGGTAGTAACCTCGCTCGGCTGAACATGGCGCGACGGTTCGGTAACGTGGTGTGGTCTGCTCATGACTTGGGGAAGCAGGCACTGTACAATTGCGAGAGGAAGTCACTGGAGATGGTGAACGCGGGTCTGATGCGCCTGGACGTGGCGGGGCTGCGAAAGCTGGCGGACCGGCACCTGTACGACCGGTGCCCGGCAGTGGCCGTGGTGGGGCCCTCGGAGACGATGCCGGACTACCTCAGAATAAGGAGCGGCACGTGGTGGCTTAGACGTTAATTTTAAAATAAAATGTTCAGAATTTTCTATTCATTCTTGTTTGATATAATACTTTATTGCTTACTAGCTGTGCCCGCGGCTTTGCTCACGTGACTCTCTATTATATTGGCTAGGCGCATGCTGAGCAGCGTAAACAGAGATTTTCCATTTTTTTGAGGGGACGTATACTTACACTACCTTTAAAAATAAAACTCATATCTTCTATAGACATGAGTTTTATTTCTAAGTCCAGTTATTACGAAAACATTGGCGAGATGGTGCTGCGATCGCAAAGTAAACAAGTTCGTCTCTTAGCTAATTTATAAAACTCGAAAGTGATTCGTTGTAAAACATTAAAAATCAATCAGTTACCTTTTGATTATCAAGTGATATCATTTGCAGATTGAAACAATAATAACAGTGAAGTTAAAAACCTAATTATGTGGTGACTCAGGGTATTTTTCAACAAGAACATAAAATAAAAAAACTGTGCATTGAATATTTTTGAAAAAAGTAATTGCTACGAGGTCTGGAAACGATTCTAACGCCGAGAATATTTTTTTAGAATTTTAGCTGTTTGTCTGAATCTATATTCCAGCATGTCGCAAATTCTAAGATTCTATTAAAACTTTGCTTTTATATTCCCTATAGGTCTGGTCAAACTGTAGGGTATAAAATATCACGTTATTTGCTTTGGGGGATGAGCAATATTACATTATGTTCGTATTCTTCTTAAATATTATCATTTATTTAAATATTTTCAATTTTCTAAAATAGCATCTTAGAGCAACCTGTAGGTACTTAACAACTGTAGTGCAAAGGTCATTTACCCGCACCACGGATCATAACATCGCATTAAATTGATGAAAATAAAACGAATAAGTAATGTGCAAAGAGAAGGCGATTTGAAAGAATGGGAGAGCCCTATGTCGGCGAGTGTTTGAAAATTAAAATTTTTCAATTAACGAATGTTTTTTTCTTATAATATTTTTATGATTACTGGTCACTAGGCCTACCCGTGTATTAAATTAATGTCGTCACTGTAGAGGCTCGTATACAATTACAAATTAATAATACTTTAGTTTCAGACCCAAAACAAATAGTAAACAAATTCAATAACTTTTTTGCATCAATAGGTGAAGAGACCGACCGTGAGGCCAAAAGCCAGCCAGTACTCAACCCTTTTGAAAGTATCCAATTTCTTAGACTTTTAAACTGTCGAGAAATATACAAAATCTAAAAAACAAAAAAAGTCACGGAATAGATAAACTGGGGGTAGTTCATCTATTCCATGACTTTTTTTGATCTCTGATTAGACAATGTGCAGATGAACTTCTTTGTGTTTTGATAAATAAGTTCTTTGATGAAGGTACTTTTCCTGATCAACTTAGAAAAGCTAATATATAACCATTATTTAAGAAAAACTCTAAAACCGATCACAATAATTACCGACCCATAGCTTTTCTACCGTGTGACCGTGCGTACAGTTTTTGCAAAAGATATAAAATCTTCGATGAAGCGCAAACAAGGTTTCGTAAATATCGATCCACCACCCTAGCTATCTATATGCAAGAAGTTATTAATATTATAAACGAAAAAAAATATGCAGTTGGCAGTCTTTTAGACATGACAACGGCATATGACAAAGTAGGTACAGTTTAATATTTTATTAGACAAACTATATGGAATAGGAATTCGTGCAACTACACATAAGTGGTATGCGTCCTACAAGATAGAGAGCAAAATGTCCAAATAGAACATTTTAACCATGACCAAAACAAATAATACAAGCAAGGTCCGATAAGAAGATTATAAATGCATTAATTCCCCAGGGCAGTGTTATTGGATGTCTCCTACATCTACGTCAATTACCTTCCCAAAATCATAAAAAAACCACGTGTGCTATTCCCAGACGACATAATATCTCTGCTTACCACATGCTAAACTTATAGTAATATTAACAAACAACGGATGAGAACAGCCTTGAAATTAATGATAAAAAAACCAAACGAATGACTTTCTCCCCTCAGCAAAAATCACCATTACCAGTTAATTTTACAACCAACGGAAAAAAAATTGAAGTAGTTAATGGCTGAAAGGTGTGTCAAAACATAAAGCGGCAATCTTGCGCCGCCTGCCGCGCTGTCATTGGACGACTGCCGCGCGTGAACGCTTCTGTCTACCGCAAAAATTCGTCGGTTTAGTCATAACTAGTCTTGCCACTCAATGTTTGGACACACCTTTACGCTATTAGGACTCACAATAGACACACATTTCATGTAAGCCCCATGTAAAAAAGTACGATCAAAACTATCAAAATTCACCTACGCACTTTGAGAAGTCAAAAAAACTACCGACTTGCAAACTGCACTTACTACGCACTACGCCTATGCTCATGGATGTATTAGTTATGGCATTATAATGTGGGGAAATAGCTCGGACGCGCCTACGCTTTTCTCCGATATTCAACATAAAACAATCCGATAGCTGTAAACTCTTTTTCATAAAACATAAAATACTCACCGTACCATCGGTCTATATCCTAGAACGCGCAAATTTGTTAGAAAATACATGGAGTTTTTCACATCCCGCGGCGATAAAGATAAAGACGGATCTGTCAGTTATAAAAATATGTTAAGAGAGTTTATCCTAACTAAAAGTTGGCAATGTCGCAAATAGCTGTCAAATATTTACCTGTTTTGATTAATTTGGAAATATTACTGTATGGAAATATGAAACTTGGCTAACAAGTGAAGTAAAATATTGATTATGAAATGCAATAATTAATGACACGGAATATTTAGTTTAGGATGTAAAAAAAGTAGTTTCAGATTTTTATCTTTACACTCACAAACTCACAACATAAAATATATGTTTTGTTACATTTTATTATAACTGATTATGTGTATCCTACATTATCACATATTTGTAACAGCAGTGAGTTAAGTATAAGGGTAGGTACTTAATTTTATTTTCATTCAACAAAAATTGAATGTGCATTATGTAAAGCTGCAGTGCTTTTTATTCAGAATATTAGATAAAAATGCAAAACGGCAAGCATTTTGTGCAATAGGGATGTTGATTGGGAAAAAAAGATCTATTAGGTCCGTCAGTCAGATAATAAAACATATTAGACATATATTTTTTGCTTTATCATATTAATAAAAAATGGTTTAGATAAAACGTATTAAAGTTGGGGAGTGGAGGCTCGCTATGTCACAAGTACGTGTCCAATATTTTTTAATATTATACATGACTATTTCATGGTCTGTGCCGTCGGCTTGACCTATGAGATTACCTCTCTCGATTTACCTTAAGATACATACGTGTCCTAGCTTCCCGTGCCGTCTAGATGCGCTTAACACCGCCCGATCGCCGCGCAACACCGCGCGGGGTGAGCGGTGCACGGGCGGGGTTCCGCGCGGTGCATGTCAGTACGCTTTCGATTGACCCGCGATGCACGCGTGTCTACGCAAAACAATAACGACGAGTGTTCGTTCGAGATCCAGTGGGGATCGTCAGTGATTTGACTTATATTGTGAATTGACATTGTATCATGGTAAGTTATACTTTATTTGTAAGTGCTTGTAATTTTTCCATAAGTTTTTTTGTTTGACTAGGAATGTACAAAATAGTACCTTTACGCTATCGTTGTGGCACTATTGTTGTTATTGTAATAACAACAATAGTGCTATAGCGATGGCGTGATTTATTTATTTGATCATAAATGTTATTAACTTCACTCCCTCATACAGGAAGAAGTTATTATTAAATAAACAATCTGCGTGCCACACAGCCCAGATTGACGAGTTCATCCCAATATGTTACCTATGGTCTAATACCATAAACATTTGGGTATTATACTTAACGCGTCATTGTCAGTAAACATGACGAACGGCTCAAATTCGCGAGCCGTACGGGCCAGCTCTGCGAGCCGTACGGGTCAATCTCGTGAGCCGTACGGGCCGATTTTGTGAGCCGTACGGGCCAATTTCTTGAGCCGTACGGGCCAATTTCTTGAGCCGTACGGGTCAATTCTGTGAGCCGTACGGCCCAATCTGAACCGTACGGGTCAATCCTATGAGCCGTACACGTCGATCCCATGAGCCGTACGGTTCAACGTCTAGAGCTGCACGAGTCAATCTCATGCGACGAATAACTCCATTTCATGAGCCTTACGAGCTTAACTCATGAACCATAAGGGTTGAACTTAGTTGTCTTTCTTGTTTTAGGCTTCATCCCCTGCGGATATGCATACCCTCGAGTCATTACTCAGCTGGGAACCAGATGATCTCGAGGACAAACTTATCCTCAAAAGAATAATAAGGTTGATCAACGGACACCTACCCGAAGGATGGCAACAATGGAGGATCAGAATCCTGGACAAAGATGATTTGCTGGGAAGCGAACTAGACTCTCAGATTCTGAATAAAATTCGATTTGCCATTCCAACTGTTGGATTAGCAAGGGCATTTTCACCTGACTGCACTTCCCTAAGAGAAAGGACTTACAGGGATATAAAACTAAAACTTTTGAATTGGCCGCTATGCGTTGGTCTTATTATCCACCCTATGTCACTGGCTGCAAGGGTTCGGGGTTCTGCGGTTCAAAACGAACTTGTTATAGCATCGATAGCGGATATGAAACCTCTCCTAAAAAGTAGAGAGGAGGCAAACCGAGAGCTGATAGGGCAGACCGACCAATCTGAAGATGATACATCTGTTCCGTCCACACAAACCTCCTCTGGGAAAACCAAGAAACCGAGTCGCCTGGACAAACTGGAGCAGAGTCAGCACAAATTAGAATCGATGATGGAACAATTCATTAGAAATTTTCAACCACAAGAAAGAGCTTATTCGGGTTCCGAAGACGAATATATTTCCTCAGATGTATCGGAAGAAGAAGAGAATATACCTCCACCTACTACGCTGTCATCAAAGCCCTGGGAGCCTCCAGCTTCTTCTGTTGATGAAGATTTTGATTGGACTCCTGCTACAAAGCAACAAGACCCACAAATACCAGCCCCTAAACCGCACATTGCCACACAGGGTACTGAGTGTCAACGTTTAGGTGACATAACTTTTAATCAAATTAGATATGCTGAGGTCCAGAAGAAATTACATGCTAGCCCTGTCTTCAATTCCTTAAAAATAAATCCTATCCTCGCTACTCACGGATCCTCTTCTAATCAAGATCACTTAGCTCGTATGGACTACACCTTGGGCACAGTTTCTCATGGCTTACTGCTTCAACGAGAGGCATTGACAAACACATTAAAGGATTTAGCCAACAAGTACCCTGCCATGAAACAGGATTTAAAAGATATTTTATCAACAGACGCAACCTTAAAATCTATATCAGATGATTTGCTTCAGTATGTGTGTGGTAGAAGAGCAGAGGTCATTGAGCAAAGAAGGAATGGTTTCCTTCCAAAGGATGAATATCAGGCAGCTCTTCTTGGTGCAATTCCTCCATCAAACACGCATCTGTTCTGCGAAACTGGACTAGCAGAGCTGATGAAACAACCATCTCAACAAACTTTTTTTCGTCAGCCGCATAAGAAACCTTTTCAACCAAAGAACTACAACACCTATTCCGCGCGTCAGATTAGACCGTCAAATAAGGTGTCAAAAGCGTCCAAATTTGTTAACCGACCGCGAAAGTTCAGTTCCAGCAAAACGCAAGAAACCTTCAAGCGCCCATTCAATACCAAAAACAAGGACCACAGTCAATCTTCTTCCCGAGGCAAGCCTTCTAAGACCTCAAGAAGAAATAGAAACGACTGACACGTTCAATGGAGGGCGGCTTTTGGGATTTGTAGAGATTTGGGAGAAGGAGGGGGCACCAGTAAATATCCTGAAAATAATAACGGGATACATTATTCCATTTGTCAAGAAGCCACCTCTCATACCGTTTCATCCAAAAATACTAACAAAATTCGAAACAAAAAACCTAAACACAGAGATTCAAACTCTAATACATCAAAGAGTCTTAGAAAAATCAACATTTTGGACAGGATTCTTATCAACGATGTTTGCAGTTCCAAAACCCAACAAGAAGGTCCGTCCAATAATCAATTTAAAAGGTCTGAACAAATACCTTACCCCGAAGAAATTCCGCTTGTTAAACCACTTCAAGGTACCTCGTTTCTTGCAGAAGGGAGATTTCCTTATAAAAATCGACATTTCCCAAGCATATTTTCATATTCCAGTAGCCAACCGTCATCGAAGGTTTCTGTCAATAGTCTACCAAAAGAAAGTATTCCAATTTACATGTCTCCCGTTCGGTCTATCAACGGCACCACTGACCTTTGCAAGAGTGACAAATTGGATAGCTTCACGGCTACGGCAGATAAATATAAGAGTTATCGTCTACCTCGACGATTTCTTGCTCGCCAACCAAGATCCAATAAAATTACAAGCAGATGCTGCCATGACGATGCAATTTCTAACAAAACTAGGCTGGATTATCAACATGGACAAAACTCTACAGAAGCCATCTCAGAACATCGAGTACCTAGGAATACATTGGGATACATTTCACAATACAAAGGCACTACCAAAACAAAAGATATTCTCCCTAGAGAGAGATCTCAACAAAGTTCTTTCAACTCAAAGATGGAACTGGCAGTCTTCAAAAAGTTTGCTAGGGAAACTAAACTTTGCCTCCTTCGTAATACCGTTGGGAAGACTTCACTCCAGGGAAATACAAAGAGCAGCCAACATTCTGCCAGAGAACCTAGCCCACAAAAAATATCCCATTCCGGAGAAGGCATTCCAACAATGCAGGTGGTGGATTCAAAATCTCAAAGAGAAAGAAATTCTATTCAGTTGCGCCGAAACTATATTCATCACATCGGACGCTTCAGACAAAGGATGGGGAGCACAGGTGAACGAAAAACACATCAGCGGCACCTGGACCACTCACCAGTCTCAATGGCACATAAACAAAAAAGAATTGTTTGCTGTAATTCTAGCTCTAGATTCCGAGAAGAATTCGATAAGGAACAAAAGAGTTGTCGTTCAGTCAGACAATCGAACCGTAATAGCATACATAAGAAATCAGGGTGGGACAAAATCACCACAGCTGACAGATCTTGTCTTTCAATTGTTGACATTGGCCAAGCAGTTAAATGCGATAATTTGTCCTCAATTTATACCAGGGATTTACAACGATGTAGCAGACAGTTTATCCCGGCAAATGCGTCTTGCGGATTGGCATCTGTCACCAAAGATTTGCAACCGGATATTTCAGAAATGGGGCATCCCCGAAGTAGACCTGTTCGCATCGAGCAATTCGAAGGTGGTTCCAATTTATGTATCTCGGGACACAAAGGACAAGGATGCTCTCTTTATAGACGCCTTCAGCAAGATATGGGAATTCAAGTTAGCATGGATCTTCCCACCACCTTCGCTGATCCCTCAAGTGCTAGCACATCTAAATCATGCCAAAGGCTCATATATCCTGATTGTTCCACGTTGGGAGAAAGTATTTTGGAGGTCAGACCTGAAATCTCGAGCAATAGACCATCCATTTCAAATACGGAACCTACATCATCACCTGAAAGACCTAACAACCCCGATGAATCCATCGAAAGTTTTAAACCTAAATTTGGAGGCTTGGAAGGTACAGGGTGGTCTTTGTTAACAAAGAACTGGGATGAAGAAGATACCAATTTAATTCAAAAAGCATGGCGTAATTCTTCACTTAAGACGTATCAAGCTCCATGGAAAACATGGTTAGCAAGATGTAAAGTCCTTGGCCTTAATCCAAATAAACCAGACGCAGCGTCAGTAGCAAAACATTTAAGCTTTCTATTCAGAGTAAAAAAATTGTCACCTAGTACTATAAAATTACATAAATCAGTAATTGCTACATTTGCTGATCCCATTATTAGGGACTCTATCACAGACAGTCCAGTTGTTAAACAAATACTTAAAGCCATTGAATTGTCAAAACCTCCAGCAGGTAAAAAGCAAATTTGGGATGTCAAAGATCTAATTAATTGGATGAAAAATGTTACAGTACTAGAGGAAAATCTATTTCAAATATCACGCCATCTGGCTCTGTTGCTACTTTTAGCATCTGGTAGAAGAATACACGACCTCACTTTACTTAAAATTAATAAAGACAGCATAGTGATAGACGACTCTTCAGTTACATTCTGGCCGGAATTCGGGTCCAAAACTGATAACCACTTACATAGGCAGTCTGCTTGGAAACTCTTGCAAGTTCCAGATGAAAAACTCAATCCAGTCCGATGGATAAAATTGTATATGGCTGTGTCGGATTCAAGGAGAAATGCCAATGGCAATACAATTAATTCCTTGTTCGTTACTTCAAGAGGTCGGGTAGCACCTGCATCAAAAGCAGTTATAGCAGGATGGATAAAAACTGCGTTTTCAGAAATAAACATAAATTTTTCACCAGGCAGCATAAGGGCAGCTGTTGCTTCTTCAAGAAAAGATAATAATGTTCCTTTAGATATAATAATAAGAAATGGTAATTGGAAGAGTGATAGAAATGTGATTAGACATTACTTTAAAGAAATAATTAGTACTCCGTCCAAAGATAATGCGAATGATTTAAATTTAGTCAACACTAGCTTTACTACTATGTGATTATAGTTCCTAATTAATGTCACTTGTATGACTGATCTTGATTATAGTTCCTATTTAATGTTACTTACATGACTGATTTTAAACAGTTTATTTTATAATAAACATGTCTAGGAATGTTATTTGATTTGTTTTATTTAATTCAATACAGGCACTTACACTTACCATTTATAATGATAATCCTAAATTTTTCACAGTACACCTTTCCCGTGTCGTCAGAACCCAAAAAAATCTCATAGGTCAAGCCGACGGCACAGACCATGAAATAGCAAACGTTTTTCCCCCAAAGGGATAAAAACGATATATTTCATGTCTTGCCTAGGCTTGACCGGGTAAACCCTTGACGACTACAATCTCAAGGTACTGACATGCACCGCGCGGAACCCCGCCCGTGCACCGCTCACCCCGCGCGGTGTTGCGCGGCGATCGGGCGGTGTTAAGCGCATCTAGACGGCACGGGAAGCTAGGACACGTATGTATCTTAAGGTAAATCGAGAGAGGTAATCTCATAGGTCAAGCCTAGGCAAGACATGAAATATATCGTTTTTATCCCTTTGGGGGAAAAACGTTTGCTATTATATTATACTAACGAATATGTTATTTGATAAATAAATAAATATTTAAATGAATACATATGTACGGTGAAACCATACACTACCGACGACTAAGCATTTTTACGTCACTTAATTAATTAATATCAACTGAGCAATTAGTACTCGATTAGCGGTCATCGCGTGTGCTCCCTCGCTCCTTTATATCTATAACCTTTGGTCCGTTGAATACATTTATTTTTACCTTAAAGCGCAGCCGTATCATTGACTATCTTCCAACCTTCTACATGCTTCTACATGGTCCTTCGAGCTATCGGGCGGGACCTCGCGAGTTTTAGTATTCGTTTTTCTTTGGGGAGTTACGTGTATTTAGAATCTAGTGAGTGATCTCGTTCGGAAATCAGCATATTGGATAACAGTGAGACGCGTGAACTGTGGACATAGTTTCGCAAACGCAGAACTTTAGCAAAGTATTTGTAGCAAAACCCTATAGCAGCACAGGGTGGAGTTGCAGTACTAGTGAACACGAGCAACGTTCCAGAGCAACATCAGCGCTTCAAGCACGAAGCAGTCAGCATCCGGACTAGCAAGCAGCGAATCGGTATTTACAGCAGCAGCACTCGGTGCCTACAGCAGCAGGACGACAGTGTCCAGTTATAGCAGAGCATCAGCATTCGAAGTGCGACAACAGCAAACCAGCGGCAGTCAAACGCCAGTATTGTTCAAGTAAGATCTTTCCTTTTTTAATTCAAAAACCAACTAGCAGCAACATGGAGGATCTTTACTATCAACAAATTGAACTTAGCGAATTAATCCGGAAAATACCGATAAATATAAAAAAGGATAGCGCAGATAGGAAATCTGATGACTATTTCAAAAGGCGATTAGAGATGTTAGAGAAGTATTGGTCAGATTATCAGAATAATCACTTAGCTATCTGTGAATATGGGGTCAAAGATCATTCGTACTTTATAAACTCAGAGCATGAAAAAGTTAGCAAGCATTATACAGCCGCCAAATCTCTAATCAGCGAACAACGCCAGCAATTATCAAGCAAGCTAACGCCTATGAGAACCGTTAGGAGTACTCAAGCGACACAAGAGGAGCAAAAAGAAGCCGAACAAGAAGCTGGGCCATCGGGCTATGAGCAGCTAAGAAAGGGCAGAAGTTTACGTACTATGGAGTCAAGAGGCTCAACTAGCAAATTTGACGACATGATACGTAAACAAGCAGCAAATTTTAAAGCGTTCAAGAGATCAGCGGGTTTAACCGACCTAGACTCCATGTCAGAAAAGTGGGAAATGGAGGACGCACTACGAACTCTCCAAGCACGCTGGTCACAAATTGATTGTCTCCATTGGGAGATTGATAGCGAGATAGGTGGAGAGGATGATGACTACGAGGCAGCTTATACACGGCATGAGCGAGCATATATCGATCTAAAGAAAATGATCAACAAAAAGCTTTGGAGTGTATCACATAGAGAGCACTCCACACCGAAAATGGATATCCCTGTTTTTTCAGGAAATTATCAGCATTGGACGTCATTCAAGGACCTCTTTACCGAAGCTATTCACAGCAACCCCACCTTATCGCAAGCGCAAAAAATGCAATTTTTGAAAGGAAAGGTCAAGGGTGAGGCGGAAAGACTCATTCAGCATCTTCCCATAAGTTCCAGTAACTATGGTACCTGTTGGGAAATCTTAAACCATCGGTATAACAATAAAAAGCTCATCTTTACATCAATTATAAATACTATGCTAGGTTTATCTAGTATGCAGCAGCAGACAGTAGGTCATATTAAAAAACTGCATGACATAACTCTAGAAAGCTTGCATGCCATACGGAATTTAGGGATTGATATAACCACCTGGGATCCGCTTCTCGTGCATTTATTGTCACAGAAGCTTGATAGCGAAACCTACGGAGATTACATAGACTCCCTTAAAAATTCTAGAGAGCTACCGGTTTTGCAGGATTTTTTGGACTACTTAGAAAGTAAATTTACCAGCCTGGAAACATCCCGCAGAAAGCTAGATCAAGCATCACCGAAATCAAGCAATCATACAAATAACGATCTTCCTGAAAATCAAAAAGCAAGACGATACAACTTCGCCAATAAATTTAACAAGCCGCATTTAAAAGCCTTACACGTGTCGACCAGCAAATGTCAATTTTGCGGTCATCAACATGCGATGTTCAATTGCGAAAAATTTTTGCAGTTGCCTAATGAAGCAAAATTAAAAACAGCCGCAAAACTAAAATTATGCCAAAACTGTTTATTTGACCATAATGGCAAGCAATGCATTTCCGTTAGGCGATGTCGCAAATGTGACGGAAATCACCACTCCGTTTTACATGACGCCTGCTCAAAAAATACATCGCAATCGAATAGCGTTGTAACAACAACAGCTGACCCAAATTCGCAAGACAATGTCGCAATGACTGCGCATGTGTCACAAAATGAACCAGGAACAAATGAAGTTTTGTTAGCAACAGCCTTGATTAAAGTAGCAGCGATTGATGGATCTTATCATGTCTTAAGGGCTCTCATTGACCCTGGATCACAAGTTTCTCTGATAAGAGAAAGTGCAGCGAAGAAGTTAGGATTACAAAGATCTAAATTCAATGGATTGATATTCGGAGTAGGGGAAGTCGAAAACAACTGCAACGGGGTGGTCACATTATGTTGTTTCTCTACACATAACGACTTTTCGTTTAACACCGACGTACTTATCATGAGCAACCTACTAAAAGATATCCCGTATAAATCCTTTGACACATCGAAGTGGTCCCACATAGACAATCTTAAACTAGCTGATCCATATTTTAACCATAGCCGTCCAGTGGACTTATTACTAAGCGCTCAAGTGAATGGCTTGATATTATTAGGAGGATTGATCAAAGGAGAAAGCTTATCGCAACCTGTGTTACAAGAAACACAGCTTGGGTGGATCATATACGGCGGTGGCCAAATGTCATCATTTCAATGCAACGTCGTCATGAATAATATTCACGATATTCAGCAGTTTTGGGAGATCGAGGATATAAGCGAAAATACGAACTTATCATTGGAAGATCAACAATGTGTTGACTTCTATTCATCTACAACAAAACGCCGTGTAGACGGGCGGTACGAAGTAAGATTGCCACTAAAAGCTGATATAAATGAAAAACTAGGTTCATCGAAAGAGATGGCCATAGCACAGTTCCATAATATGGAACGAAAATTTAGCAAACAACCCATTTTAGCAGAACAATACAAAGCATTTATTAGTGAGTACATTGCCTTAGGACATATGGTACCTAGTAACAGCAAAAATAATAAACAAGCGCTATCATGTTACTTACCGCACCATTCCGTGCAACGAGCAGAATCAGCAACTACGAAGCTACGCGTAGTGTTCAACGCGTCAGCAAGGACGTCAAGCGGATATAGTGTGAATGACCTGATGACTAAAGGCCCAAACATACAACAGAACCTACAAGAATTGATTTTAAAGTGGCGTCAATATCGTTTCGCTTATACATCGGATATCGAGAAGATGTACAGGCAGATATTGATGCGCGAAGAAGATCAGCAATATCAGCAAATCGTTTGGAGGTATGCATCAGATCAACCTTTGCAAACGTATAACCTTACCACCGTCACATACGGAACTAAATCAGCACCATTTCTAGCAATAATGACTCTGAAACGTCTAGCCTCGGATGAACGAAGAAACTTTCCGGAAGCCGCGAAGATATTAGAAGAGTCATTTTATATGGATGATCTGGTCCATGGATCACACTCCATCGAAACAGGAAAGCAGCTTATCGATGATCTCAACAGATTATTAAAATCAGGAGGTTTTACACTAAGAAAATGGTCAGCAAATCATCCAGAACTCCTTCAAGATATAGAAAAAAGCAGCAGCAGCAACGGCGATATAATTTTTAACTTTAAATCAGAAAGTACATCAAAAACATTAGGTCTTCGCTGGAATTCTTGTGATGACATGTTTACTTTCAAATACAACATAGCAAATCCAAACGCAAAAATAACTAAACGTCTACTTTTATCGGAAATATCAAAGGTATTCGACCCGTTGGGATGGTTGTCACCACTCACAACAAAGCTAAAGCTGATATTTCAAAAGCTGTGGTTAAACAAAATGCATTGGGACGAAGAAGTTCCTGTAAACATCAAAGCGGAATGGGTAGCGATACAAAAAGACATGGAATACTTAAATCAATGCAAAATACCGCGCTGGATAGGGTATCAACCTAATGACGTTATAGAACTGCATGGTTATTGTGACGCATCAACTAAAGCTTACGCGGCAGTAATTTACGCACGATTACAGAAAGCAAATGAGACAACAGTAGTACTAGTTGTTGCTAAGGCTCGATTAGTACCTGTTTCTAAGAGCATATCTTTGCCGAGATTAGAATTAAGCGGTGCGTATTTGTTAGCGAAGTTAATGAACAAGGTTATTAGTTGTTACAGTGAATTAGATATGCGGATTTATGGATGGACTGATTCCATGGTAGTCCTAGGGTGGCTGCAAGGAGAATCCAGCCGATGGAAACCCTTTATTGCGAATAGGACTAAAATTATAACAACAGTAATGAAACCAAGCTGCTGGCGATATGTTAAGTCTGAGGATAATCCAGCAGATGCAGCCAGTAGAGGCATCTCAGCTTCACAACTAAAGAATCATACGCTGTGGTGGCAAGGACCGCAGGTCTTGAAATCGTTTGACGAAAAATTAGAAGTCAAGCAACTCATTTATACCACTGATCAAGAAATCAAAGGAAAATCAGCAGCAAACAAAGTAAATGCTGTCCAAAATGATAGCAAGGACAGCATCATATTGCAACTGTTACTTAAGTTCAGTTCACTCAACAAAATAACTAGAATAGTGGCATGGCTTTTACGAGCAATCAAAACAATACAATTTAGCAAGAATAAAGTCATGTCAAGCAAGCATAGCAGCTTACCCGAATATCTTACCTTACATGAATTGAGAAAATCAAAATTACTCATTATAAAATACATACAACGAACTGAATTTGCAGCGGAAATTATGTCATTACGGAAACATAGTAAATTAAGTAGCAGAAGTAATCTATTAAAACTTAATCCTTTTATTGATCACGAGGGGATTCTACGAGTTAAAGGCCGGTTGAGCAAAGCAAACATGAGTATGGAAATGAAGCATCCTGCGATATTGCCTTATAACAGCCGGCTTACTGCTCTAGTAATTAAACTAGCTCATCAGCTCACCTTTCATGGTGGACCGCGATTAACTTTATTTAATCTTAGACAGAGATACTGGATTATTGCGGGAAATAAAGCTGTAAGGAAGGAAGTGAGAAACTGCGTTACCTGTGCAAAGCATGAGCCGAAAATACAGCATCAATTGATGGGAGAGTTACCCGTAGCCAGATGCAACTCGGCCCCACCATTCCATCACACTGGAGTGGATTACACAGGTTATGTAGATGTTAAAAGTAACAAGGGACGTGGAATTAAGACCACTAAAGGATATATTGCGCTGTTTATTTGTCTAGCGACCAAAGCTGTCCATTTAGAGCTTGTATCCGATTTAAGCAGTTCTGGGTTCTTAGCAGCATTACGACGAATGGCAGCCAGAAGAGGAGCGCCTCGTCATCTTTACAGCGATAACGGGACGAATTTTGTGGGAGCTAACAGAATGCTACAGGAAAGCTATCACGATTTTGAAAATGTATATGATCGTGATTTTTTCGCGGAGCTAGCAGATTTAAATATAGAATGGCACTTCAATGCCCCATCTTGGCCTAGTGCCGGGGGTCTATGGGAGCGAGCCATTAGAAGCTTAAAACATCACCTCAAGCGAGTAATAGGAGAACAAAAGCTAACCTTCGAAGAGTTTAGCACTATCTTAGCACAGGTGGAGGCTTGTTTGAACTCTAGGCCTTTATGTGCCTTATCGGAAGATATCGAAGACTTGAATGTCCTGACTCCGGCTCACTTCTTGACCGGAAGGAGCGGAACTGCTATCATTGAAACTGAAACAGATGCTCGAACTAGATGGTATTTGTCAGCTAAAATAGTAAACGACATATGGAAGAAATGGAGAGCGGAGTATCTGACTCAGTTATCCGTACGAAGCAAATGGCGAAGCATTGAGCGGAATATAACCATCGATGATTTAGTGACCATCCAGGACGACAATCTGCCACCTGGAAAATGGATGATGGGCAGAGTAATAGAAACTCATCCAGGTCAAGATGGATTAGTTCGGGTAGTAACTCTAAAAACAAAAAGCGGAACAATTAAAAGGCCGGTTGTGAAACTGTCAATCTTGCCGATACCGCCTGCTTCAAGTAATACGGTAGATAACAATGTTAATCAAGCAAACAACGTCATCTCGAAAGAGCCTGACGTGCGGATTAGAAGCAGCAAAATCAAATCTAACTTTATATCATTAGCAATGTCGTTAATATTTTTTATTTCATTGATAACATCGTCTCAAGCAGCTTTTAACATATCAAAGTTGCCTAGCAACAATTCGCTGTATTTTGAGTCAGTAGACAACATGCAAGTTATTCGAGACAAATGGAATCTGATTGTTTATTATGATATGAGCCCTTATTGGGAAGCAAATACTGCCGCCACAAAATTCTTGGAATATTTACAAAAACTCTGTGCTTCCCTGAACGATAAGAGTCACTGTAATTTGATAACACTTCAATTAAATCACGACTTCAAAGAAATACAGCACTATAATCAACTTATGATTAGTCAGCACTTTGATGTGCGCACCAGACAGCGTCGCGGACTCATTAACGGTATCGGTTACGTTGCCAATAGCTTGTTCGGAGTATTAGACGAACGATTCGCCGAACAGTATAAAAAAGATATACAGCTTGTAAAACAAAACGAACAGCATCTTAATAGTTTGTTAAGAAATCAGACCTCTATAATTGAGGCAGAATACAACGTATTAAAAAGAATCGAGCAAACTATCAAGTTACAACATAAAACCATAAACAAACACTTGAATCAATTGGATAATGCTGCCTTTGCTATTAAACAAGAAGTTGAAGGTTTAGCTAAAACGCAAGACTTCGCTCTGTCGGCAGTCACAACTATCAACTTACTTCAAAACCTTAAACGGATTCAGGATACTCTGTTAGATATCATCACGGATATTTACCACGGGAAATTCAACGCTCATCTGTTAACTCCAGATCAGTTACAGCGTGAGTTACAGTTCATTTCTGGACAACTAACAAAGGATACTAGCCTGCCCGTGGACAACCTACAATCTGACCTAAAACATATTTACAGTATGTTGAAGGTAAAAGCGAGAATGATGGAAGAATACTTCATATTTGAGATTACTTTTCCATTGACCAGCAGAGATAGCTACAAGATTTATAAAATCATACCAGTTCCGCAGCAGGTTCAAAATGATATGATTAGCGTACTACCAATTGCGGAGTTCGTGGCTATTAGTTTGAAGAAAGATGCTTTCTTCACAATGTCGTTTCGGGAGCTCCAATCATGCCTGCATAATGATCAGTCATATTTGTGCCAAGCTAACAAACCAATTAATCACTTAAGCATCGATGAAAAATTCTGCAAGCTGGACAATAAATTAAAACAATGCGTTGTAATTAAATCCCCTTGTCAAGACAGCTGGCTCGAACTAAATGATCCATCGAGGTACTTGTATTTTTGCTGCAACACCTACTCAGTGAGGATTATATGTCAAGATCAAGTTTCCTTTAAACAGGTGACTGGAGTCGGAATTATTGATCTAGGTCCGAAATGCGTAATAAAAAGTAAAGATTTTACCTTGTATTCTCATGCCCTATCAGCAAACACAATTAAATCTAACTCTGATATTCCGATCCCTCAGATAGCAGAATTAAACCATATGGTTAATATATCTTTATCTCACTACACTGCATACGAAGATCCACTGAACAGCACATTAGTGGACCTGGGCGAGCAAATAGAACAACTGAAATCTGCCAATACTAACTTACCAGATTACTCTCTGTCTACAGATGACATTCATCAATATATTATTTGTTACGGCTTGCTGGGTGTAGCCGTTTTATTGGCGTCATACTTGTTATGGAGAAGGTGCCGTTCAGTTTCTTCAGTGGAACTACTATCACAAAGTGTGGCGAATAGTGTTGTGTTCTCGCGAAAGCAGAGTACGGCTGACCGTCAGCCTAGTGAAGTGAATATAATTAGTGAGGACACTAACCCTAAACGAGACGTATCCACGTCACCTATGTCTAAAACATGTCGCTTTAGATTAGAAGATATGTAACTTTTTGGCCCGGGAGCATGTACGGTGAAACCATACACTACCGACGACTAAGCATTTTTACGTCACTTAATTAATTAATATCAACTGAGCAATTAGTACTCGATTAGCGGTCATCGCGTGTGCTCCCTCGCTCCTTTATATCTATAACCTTTGGTCCGTTAAATACATTTATTTTTACCTTAAAGCGCAGCCGTATCATTGACTATCTTCCAACCTTCTACATGCTTCTACAACATACATAAATAAATAAATGACGGACTGATTACATGATTTTTGGTAGGGGAAAAATTTATGGGGTCGCGTCACCGACATGCCCGCGCCGATATGCTACCTATAGTAGCAATAAATGAAGTATTTTTTGGAAAGAAGTTCTTTAACGCTACTGAAGACAATTTTAAGTCAAAATCAAGATCCAAGATAGCGGCTGCAAATATTTTAAAATTTTTCGTCATGGTTGTTTTTTTCATAGTTTTCGAGGAAGTTAAAGCCGATAGTGAGGTCAAAATGTAAATCCAAGATGGCGAAAATTTTCACATTTCTTCATAACATCACGCCATCAAGTTCAAAGGGGCCCTTTGAAATTGATGGCGTGATGTTATGAATAAATCTCATTTCTGCAATGTTTTCGCGCTAGTGGGTTTGCGCAACTGTCTTTCGCGGAAATGTCTTTCGCGCAAGTGTCGTAGATCCATATATGGATCCAATGCCAATTCCAATTCAACCAATGCCAATTCTCTTGTCACAAATGTCTCTAAACTAGACTAAAATTCCTGCTAAACGACGATTTCCCATTCTGAAATAGATATAGACTAAAGTGACACAACTTAACTATACAGGGTGACAGGGACATTGAAGCGAAAACTGTTACTATGGATTCAGTTCATGAATCTGCACACCTCAAAGTAGAAATGTTTCGCGAGTTATTAAAAAATTATCTGCTGTTTCATAGAAAAGTGCAATACCTGCGCGGTCAGAATGTATGAAACGGCTGTTTTTAAAAAAATAACCGACGATCAATTTCAATGCAGGTGCGTTCAGATTTCTTGAACTGAATCCATGGTAACAGTTTTCGCGTCGATGTATGCCACCATGTATTTCAGTTTAACTAAGATGGCACTGAGTCTTTAATTTCGTGAAAATGGCAATTTTACTATTCTGAATTTGACGTTTTTCACCAAAAATTTTGATTGACTATTTTTAATCGATATTATTATAAGGTGTGAAATAAAATTAGTTGTTATGAACTAAAATTCACACCAACACCTCGACTTCAGGTACAAACTTCAGATGCAAAAGCAAAACAGTACTGTATCTTCTCATTATTTTCTTTTGCTATTATTTCGAAAATGGTGTGTCCTATCATAAACATAATGAAAATTTTTACCCCTTTTATAAAACCCTTAAACCCCTAAAACTCAACATGTAGGTAATAATTTTTCATATTTTCCATACAAAAAGTGAAAATCCATATAAAACACGTCGAGGCTGACCGAGGTGCGCGCCACCGGCTACAAAAAAAATATACGGGGTAGGGAAAAACAAATACCACGTGGAGTCGCGATTGTCAAATTACATTTAAGTTTTGTTAAAATTATTTTTAATTATGAGATTTTTTTTGCAGAATACCTTTAAGATTCTCATAGCCAAAAGTAAGGAATTTTAGTGATAGTTTAGTAAGTTTATGTAAAACGCTAACCTCAATGTTATTGAATATCTAAATGTATCTAAATGCATCTAACACCAAATTGTAGCTTTTTATGTTGATAAAAAAAAAAAGACTAAACGAATATACAAAAACATTCCTGACTTATTTCTTAACCTTACCTACGTAACTTAAGAAAATATCATCTATAGGATCAAAACTGTTTAAGCGATCACTACGCTCGATCTTTAGGCATGTGCGTGAACGATGCACACAAACATAGCATCGCAATGAATTTACCTAAACTCTGTCGAGTGAAATTTGTGCACGGATTCTTAATTTGTTTCATTTAATTTAATTTTTGTTTTAAGAATTTATTTTATACTTTTTGCTGTGCCCTACAGGGTCCGTAGTTGTACCTTAGCAGTAAACCATTGTACCACCTGAATAAGAACTGGCCCTCGAAAACTGTCCCGAATTTTATGGCAAGCGCGCATCGTAACCCCAGTGTGTACAATGTTAATATTATTTATTTAAATAATAATAAGCAGCCGATAAGGTTAGTTTTCAAGCGCCTTGAGGCTTCACCTAAAAATCGACGTAGTTAATAACATTATCTGAACATAATAAGTGGTATATTTCCGGCAGCGCAGGTCCATAAATCCGAGATTTATGCTCCGTTACGGTAGGATAGGGTTGTTACTCTTTGCTGTAAATTTTAGCTGGTGAAAACAGAAGAAGTCTTCAATAAGCACAGGATTAATTAACTAGATGCTACTAGTATTATACAAGTGTTTCGAATAGCATTTCAGAGAGTGATTTTTTTTAATTCATTGGTGGAGTGACTGGCTTCAAAACCACATTTCTTTTTTCTTTGTACTTCCATTATTTAAAAAGATACAGACCTTTAAACAAAAATATGCAGGATGGCTCGATTCAGGTGTCCGGCAATGTTTTACCCCAATCACAGAGCTTAATTAAAACACGATTAAAACGATCACCACGGTGACGATGAGGTCGCAACGTCGTCGACGTCACACTGTGGTACCATAATTAATTGAATTTGTGCTGACAAAGCATTCACATCTAGTTAATTAATCCTGTGCTTATTGAAGACCTCTTCTGTTGCCACCAATCAAAATTGACAGTACGCTATGTAGCAAAGAGAAACAACCCTTAATAGGGTGGTAGTTAGCCGCACCGGCTCTATTTAATGGGGGATGATTACCCGACCCCTATTTGTCCCTATCGAGGCAGGTATACGGTGTGCAATCTTCCGCCATTCCTGAGATTACAGCGGACGTACAAACACATAAAATTGGACGGTCGCTCGCTTTGCGGAAGCTTCGGATGACATCGATAGGAATTTATTCAGTTAAATTCTAGTTAACGGTTCTAACTTAGTTTTACTTTACTGCTTTTGTAACCATTATTTTCACATTATTTTGGGATATTCTTATTCTGATCGACTAAAAGACTCAGAAAATGCCTTATACAGGACATCTTGATGCTGCACTCCTGAAGAAATGGACAGCATTAAATCAAATCAAATCAAAAGCAATTTATTTAAACTAGGCTGAGAATCAGCACTTTTTTAACGTCATAATTACATAAGACACAAAACAACCAATCTTCACCACTTCCTAGTGCTTTAGCTGGGAAGAAGAAGTGACGCAACAAATTCCCCAGCAGCACAGCTCTCTGTTCAGTTAGAAGAATAATTCTCTCGTTGGATCTCGACAAACCAATTAAGTAGGTACTAGAAAATACCGTACCTATGTACTTGTAATGTCTGTAAGGAGTTAAGACAACATGCGCTCTGAGGCATGTGCGTCCCGATTATTCCATTGAGCTCACGAACACAACCAGGACAGCTTGACTCATATCTTTCAGGTTAGTTTAAGACGTAGATTGTATGCCAGTGACCTTGAGTGGTTAGCTTGCGTGTTCTGTGCTGAGCTCACGCAACGCGTCGTATGTCCAGCCAGTAATAAGACTCGCCCACCAAGGAGCGATGTCGCAAATTAGATGCATTATAAAAATATGCTTAATAGATTTTGTGTGATTCTCAGTTTTTTATCCGCGTTAGACGTAACTTTACAAATAAATTTCAATATTTAATATAAAAATAATCTAAAATATTCATATATTAAGTTTATTAAGAAAATGCTCTAATTTAACATGTACTTTTTCCAAATCATTAACTCTACTCGTTTAGACGTGATCTTCAGTATAAAATCATTAAAAGTCAGTTATCGTTGCCTTAAGCAAAATCAGTCTATCTTTATAGGCCCACTGCTGAGGCGCGCTACACACTTGTCCGGCATGATTCGGCACGACTCGGCGCAGCCGGCCGGCAAATAATATTCGATTTAGCGGCCCGGCCTGTGCCGAACAATGCAGACCCGAACTAGTTTGTAGCACCCTTGAGACACAGGCCTTCTCTCTGAGAGAGGAAGTGGGATGTATCTTCGATGTTTCGGTTCAAACGATGTTTTCCTTTACCGTTTTGAGAGCAGTGGTGATGAAATAAATTGGACTAAGTAAACAGCATGCCTGGATACGAACTTACTACCTTATAATCGTGGCCGCTGCCCCTGAGCTACTTACTACTACTCTTTCTCTCTTTCAAGTACAAATATTACATTTTAATATCCAGCAGAACTAAGTTTTAAAAGGGTTATTTACAGGGAAATTCAAAATATATACACAATCTTAAATATAATATACAACTAACTCTAAAATATATAAATTATGTACAAGTATAAAGAGGAAAAGAAATAAAAAATGTATTAAATTGCTTTTAAATTTCTGAATACACTGGAACCGTTTTAATACAATACTCTGTAGGCCTTTACTGAAGCGCTTTCATGAAGGAATCTATTAGCCGTTCAGCGCCATATTGCTTTGTATATTAAACGACAAATCTATGAATAAAGGAACAGCCGGAGTATCTTCTATATTCAATGGAATATTCGAGAGTATAATTATTTGTTGATCAATAATCTGAGAAGAAAATGTTCATGTACAACGATTGCTTATGGCGTATTAAGTGATTATCTATATCTATACATATAATAAAACTAGCTTCTGCCTCTGACTTCGTTAACGTGGAAGTCGTAAGACACCACAATATACTAAAGACATAACAGCCACATTTTCGTAAAACTTTCCTATAAATTATGTACTTACGTTTGTAATTTTGTTCTCAGCAGCCAAAATATACAAAGAGTTAGACGTACAGTTGTTCGTGTGAGAAGCAGCTCGTCCTGAGGTCGACACCCGCCGCCTTCAGTGTCTGCTCCTGTGTGTTGTTGATAATCATCGCAAAGTATTCGCTCACAGGGAACTGCACGCGCTTAAACTGGAAGTGGGTAATTGTGGGGAATAAGTGGTATACGCGGTATAAACACTGTCTCGTCAACGCCATAACCTGTTCGAATTTCCGCCTCAATGACGTTTCGCTGCAAAGACACGACTTAGTGACACAGCTTCGGCGAAGTTATCGGGACAACGACGTTCTGCTGGATGATGTGTGCCGGAAGTCCGCATGCCGTTAGCGAATTTAGAAATTCTACGGGGTGATGTGTGGCATCATCTTGCTCCACAACAGTGTTAATGAAGGTGTATATTACTTCACTCCCTTCAATTTGCGAGAGAATACTGTGGTTACCCGCTGCATCATGTTTGGGCGTTAAAATAGCCCGTTTCCACACCCAAGAATTCTCTTGGTACGGTATTCAACTGTGATGTCCCCGTACATCAGACGAATCAGATTTTTCAAAGTGGGAACTACTCTACCAAGAGTCTCTAGTAGAAAGAAAAATATTTTATTTGGGACAAGCACAGGAAATACAAACAGTAAGTAATAATAAAAAATAAAAATAAAATAAAAAACAAAAAAGGAGCATTTAAAAACTAACAGAATAATAACGACCTGTGCGAGGCCAAAAAGGCCCCTATCTCAGCATAAAGCGGCGATATCACAAAAAAAAACTGCAGCGCTGGTATTCTAATAGAGCCCACTGTGACGCTATGGAGACACCTACGTACTAAGATAAATCCCATTATGGGATAGACCAAAATAAATAAAGCAATTAAAATAATAATAAAAAATAGTATAAATAGAAACTGAAACTAAGTAATAAATAAATTAATCTATTCACGCTCGACGTTCCAACATCACTTGTCGATAGTATAGACTATTATCGGTGACAAGAGAAGGTACGCGAGCGCACTGCGAATCTGCAATGCATTCGACTGTCAACTAAAATTGTTAATTTATCTAACAAAGAAGTAATTATTGGAATTTTATAGAAATTATATATTATGGTTCAAAGAATATACTACTCTTTAACGAGAGGTATTAATACAAATAAAACAATGGGTGAATAATATAAGATAAGGCAAGAAATGAATAATGATAGTAGGGCTACCTGGCCGCTCTCCTCTGGTATAGTGCCTTCACCAAGTTTAAGAAGAATATCGGAGAATTCTTGAGCATGTAAAATTCCCGCTAAGCCAAGCTCGCATGTTGATGATCAAGCGCAGTCTATGAACTCGCGACCATAGAGTCGACCTTTTCAACGAAGTATTCACCTCCACCTCGTCGACCTTCGTTCCTCGCGTCCGCACAGGCAGTGTTTGCCGGAAATCGCCACTAAACAGATGTGATACCACCATCAGCTTCCACTGCTTTCCTATTTGTCTTAATGCATTCATCCCATACGATGAAAGCGCAATCTCTAAGCACGCGCCCCTTGTCACTGTTGCGTGATATCCCACAAACAGGCGTTTCGTTGCTCTCTAAATCCATGGGAGTCTTAAACATGGCGTGCGTTGTTTTGCTACCAGGAAGCAGTGTGTCAGCGTATTAAGAAGACGCTACCGCGATTGCAATTTCGCATTGCCTCCTGACCTCTGCAAGGATGCTAGTAGTAATAAATGGGTTTCCTGTTCCACCAGGAGCATCCAAGAAAAACATTTTATCGTGACTGAGCCCACCGTTTTGGAGACCGGTGTTAAAAATGTCCCTTTGCTGTGAGGTGAAAATAGATACGCGGTCATCGTGGACATTGCATGGGCGGCGTATTTCACATTTCCGCGGTCTTGATGCGGTGCTAATGATTGCGGAGCCGGTAACCCATACTTGATCAGTGGATTGCTACCGATGGAAATGACCATGTATTGAAGTGAATTAAGACAACTGTTTACAACGCGATCATCATTTTGTTCAATGTCACCTTCAGTAGTACACCGCAAAGTTTGTAAAAAGTCTTCGGATATTATGATGCCGATATTTCTCATACACCAGAACCGGGTTTGCGATTCCACAAAACACTAAAATGATGGCAAACAAATACCGCAGCCGACTGGGACTGTCGCTGACGCTGGCCTCCAACAGAGTGCCATCCCAGTGTTGGTCACCGTCAAAGAGTTGACGTGCTACCCAGGCTGCGCAGAATATGGGATACTTTGCATCATCAACTGTCCTCAGGAACGCAAACGACGTTGGGCTCCGTATTGTGTGAAGTGAACACCGCATATAATTTTGAAAATAGTTATCTTTTATTTATTTTTTGTCAATTTTTACTAAGCGTAAAATCTGGTAAATAATACTAGGTAAACACATTTTAAAATCTGTGTGTGGCCGTATGCATCACTAGGAAAAATCTGGAGCAATTTCCCATTGCTTACAAAGTTTTCCTTTTTTTGTGAATTAATACGATCTACGAACAATTAATACAAAACGTAAAAAAAGAATCACATTAAATCCCAATAGTCGATGTAAAAAAAAAGAATCACAAAAAACACCAATAGTTGGAAATCGAAATTACAACCATAGCAATCGCCCAACCGCTTAGTTATTTGCTTTGTCGAAACGTAACTAAAATAGCCGTTTTTATATATTTCATAATAAAGGAAAAACTTAACTTTATTTCCATAAAGATAAAGCGTGATGATAATCATTTAAAAAGTTATGTCGGTAACTATCTGCAATATCCTAACCTTTGGGCGCGTCCTTTTAAAATTTGCGGAGAAGAATACGAACATAATGTAATATTGCTCATCCCCCATGGCAAATAGTGTGATATTTTATACCCTACAGTTTATCCAGACCTATAGGAAATATCTGTGCAAAATTTTAATAGAATCTGCGTTATGCTGGAACATACATTCAGACAAACAGACAAAAATTCTAAAAAGTATATTTTCGGCATTGGAATCGTTCCCAGACCTCGATGCAATTACATTTCTTTTTAAATATTCAATGTACAGTTTTGACTTCACTACGATTTTTATTATATGTATAGTTGTTAGTTATAGTTACGAAGTCAAAACTGTACACTGAATATTTAAGAAAAATTTTAATTACTACGAGAAAAACGTGAAAATATAGTTTTTAAAATTTATGTCCATTTGTCTGGATGTATGTTCCTGATTGGCGCATAACGGCTGAACGTTTGGCACACAGATAGTTTATAACCTGGATTATAATAGGGTACTTTTAATTTCTTATAAGTATGTTCCCGTGGGATATTTTCCGACATCCACGCCGGCGAAGTCATTGGCAAAAACTAGTTTACAATTAATCAACCAATCGTTATTTAAGTCCAAACACGAAGAACTGACGTCATGTCGATATCTAGCGCAGTCATTTATGCCTTAATATCAGATGCGCATGCGAATGTAGGTAACGTTGCGCATGCGACGTGGTGGTGACCCCTCTGTTAATGGCTAGTAAGGAGTCTGCGCAGAGGACGCTCCGCTTCTCAGCAGATCTGTGGATGTTGCAAGCGAAGTCAGCGGATTCTTGGCTTCAAAAAACGAACACAACTACTAACAGCGCTAAACAAAGTGATTCCATATTGACGGTATTTCAAGAGAAATTGGATAGGATTTTTATCGGCCATAAAGTTTTTATAGTTCGCTTCTGGTTAGTCCGGAGGAGTCGTATTGAATTATTGAGCACTGCGCCAAATCTGACATTTTGGTAGGTGAATCGAAGGTGTAGCCTGCCCTTACTAATGAGATGGCGAACAGGAAATAAATTATTGAATGAAATCGGAAATAAGTAGTGCCTGACAGGATGTGGTTCAATTCTTTTTCGCAGAACAGTGTCGGTCTGTCGTGCTATTCTGTTAACATCTCACCGTGATAACTTGGGTGAAGTGAGCTTGATGTGAGCTGTCATTGCACCTAAAGCTAGAGATTGAGACTATGGACAGCTCACTTCATGCTCACTTCACCTCACTCTTCACGGTGAGATGTCTACAGAATGGATCGACAGTTCAATCATACATCCGTCATTTGAGTCGTTATTATTTTAGACAGACTCATAATGTTTTCTGCCGCTCCAATTCGGTCGTCACGATTCGTGAAGCCCTACAATCATATCGTAGGGCTAGGCCATAAAAAATAAATGATTCGTAATAAATCACTGAACAGAATGACTTTATGTCATCGTTAATAATTCCTTTCAATAAACTTTAGACAACTTGGATCCGGACGAACAACTAATTAGTATCTCCGGTATAGCCTCCTACATATTGTAGTGAGTCTGAAGTAGTTTGTTTAATGCAACGATAGCGAAAGGCAATATCCGTAGTCCAGCCCAAAGTTGGAGTATGGCGAGATATTCATCTGGTTGCCAGTCGGTGGCTGCTGCCTACTAATGAACTAGAGTTGTTCGCGGATGCTTGTGTATCTTTTACAGAGTGCTTCAAAATGTTGGTTTATTGATTGAAGTTGTGTGATATTGGAGTTTGAAAATCGGGATATTTAATAGCTGTAGCTGTTAACATATCCATTTTAAAAGAGTAAATTAGCCAACTTTTGTAACTAAAAGAGTAAAAGTGTAAAAGAGGATGAACTGTACTAAGATTTCGATTCTCAACGAAGGCAAATTTCACACAAAATGATGCGAATCTGGAAGTTATTGAAATATTGAGCATATCTCTTGATGAAATATTGTCACCGCGCCACATAGGGCGTTGCATCAATGTTTCATTTACTTGTATTGTAGGTATCTATAGGTATCTCTGCTCCGGGTACCGTACAGCGCAAAATGTCATCATCAATATTCGTCACAGCTTCGCTATTGTTATTCTCCTCCGAGGATGGAATCAAAGGAGATATGATAACGTTAACATTTTACATTGATGACGACCGGGCAGGTGGGTTCTACGTTATCGTTATTAAAGGTGACTCAGGGCTTTTAAAGTTGTGCACTTACGTTTCGGTGACTATGCCCATACTGAACAAGTGCACTTCTTCAGCCGTGCGGCTTGCGCGGCTACTTCAAGTGCAGTATCCATAATTGGGACATCAGAATGGATAATACACATAATACTTATACATAAATGCTCTAATCAAAGCTTGTTGCTTCTTTAAGAGCGACCAAAACCGATTTTTTTCTTTAACGGTTCCGTACTCGAAGGGTGGCAAACGGAACCCTATTACTAAGCCTTTGCTGTCCGTCTGTCTGTCTGTCTGTCAGCGGGCAGCGGGCAATATTCTGCAACTGCAAAAAATAGTTTTGTAATTTACAAAAATATGAAAAATATGAAATATTTCATCACCATTACTTTCAAAACGGTTAAGGAAAACATCGCGAGAAAATCGTCAAGTCCTAGAACCAAAAAATTGGAAGGTATTGTGACATCCACGAACTCGCACTGGGCCCGCGTAGTGGATTACCGCCAACTCCCTATCACAGAGAGGAGGCCTGTGTCCCAGTAGTAGGGACGTTCTAATGCCTCTATCCAAGCACGTAAAAAGTACCTTTTGATATTACAAAATAACCTGAATAATCAGTTTGAAACATGTCCCCCAGCGTTATCTGTTTTCAGTCATCCTTCAAAAGCTGTCCAGTGTCCGTGGCACGGCGGCAGCGTTGAGTGACGAGACAACGCAACGGCGCGTCCCATTAGCGGCCGACACATGGATCACAGTCCCAGTACTAAGTATTGAATCGCGTTTTGGACTCAAAGCATTTTTAAGTGAGTGAATTATAGCTGTGTCGAAGCTTTTAGAACTGTGAGTATCATAAGTACCCACTTGGAAGTATCTGAGGGCCTAGACAAAGAGAGTCTTCTTGTCAACTTCACAACCCTCTGGCTACTTAATAATTTGGATATGTTGTAATGCGCTATTTAATAGTTATTTAAATACTTTTTGTGGTTTTCAAATGTTGTTGTGTCCCCATGCCAAACATGTCTAGACTTTTACGGATATTTACGCATTAAAATAAGTTTTAATAGAAACTTGTTTATTTATTAACTTGTATCACATACATTTGTTTTAACAGGTGGAGCTAATACAACAATGTAGTCACCAATTTTCACACTCAGAGATGTCACCCAAAAATCTATAATTAAACACCACCACCAACAAAATTTAAATGTTTTAAATCTGCGTTATATTTTATCAGACAGGGTTAAAAATACCCGTCGATTAAAGCCAAGTAACGACTCTGTCGGGGTACCGACAAGTCATACAGAGGACTATATGTTAAGTGTCACCCTCTGGAACTCCGCCAAAGAGCAAGTAAAGATATTCAATCGCAGAGAGGTGCTGTTGAGGATTATTTAAAAAAAGCTCTTTAAATTGAGCTCATAATCTCACAAAAACGTACCTATACCTCGATCTTCCGCCGAATGCGTGCCAGGTCGAACAACTTCCTGAGCGCGTTGCGCGGTAGGTGGTATAGTCCATTGTTGCGCCACTGGGTCGCATTTCAGTCCGCGTAGGACTGAATACGACGAGTACGTACTCCGTGGATAGTGTGAACTTCGACTCCAGACTTTACCTAGCAAAATATTATTATTTGGATACTTACATTAGTCTTGAGTTTGCTTTACTAACACTACTGTATGGATTCTCTGTGGTCTGGAATAAATATTTATTATTTTATAGACATTTTTAAACAAAAAATTGCCAAATCGGTCCAGCCATTCTCAAGTGATGCGCTTTCCGAACAGCATTCCATTTATAGGACCGAAGAGCCACTGAGCCAGTGACGCAATAATACTGTCATATACAGATACCCAATCAAGCGATATGACTTCTCATTAGTTTTCCGTCATTCCCACAAGATCTTAATCTTAAATGCAATCCAGTTTCATAACCGAATATCAGAAGATTGTATCGTGATATGGAAAATAAACAAGTGCTTGACTAACATTTTCATATGGCTTCACTTGGATTGTTTAAGCAAGCTTTTTTTGGGCCGAGATCCGAATAGGGCCAAATAAAGGTTTACCCCTTTACTTGGTTTCGGAATTTGTCAAGAATTGGAATGCCTTTTCACGGTTGATCTATATAATATACATATTATAAATTAAAGTCACCTTTCGTGTCTGTCTGTGTGATCGCCTTGTTCTTCTAAACTGCGCAACGGATTTTGATGCGGTTTTCATCATTATTTAGAGAATTTATTCCGGAAGGTGTGAAGGTGTGTAATACATCCATATTAACAGACTTTTTTTTTTTAAATCTTTATTCGTGGTCAGTGCAACATGTCTTTTTCCTCCATACGTCGTCAACACGGTAGTTATCCCTTTTCTGGCTATAATTATCACCTTTCAAACAGTTTGTTTATCCATCTTTGGTCTTCCCCTACTCTCATAGCTATCAACTTTCTTCACAAGTTTTTCATAATTTCTCCTAGATTGGAATCATTATAGGGGGCAGGAGTTTCCTCCAAAGTCCAAGAGGGGTATCTGTGCGTTCAATTGGATATTCCTATGGCTTTTCGCATGAGTAAACAGGTTACTGTTGGTATTAAGAGTCTGGCATAGCCTCGTTCTAGGTATTTATATTACTTGCATCTTTTGCCAAGCTACTGCCCAGTTTTATCTATTCAGAATAAGAGAATTGAATTATCTGGCAGATAATGCTACACAAATGAATTTCTGGTGAATAGTGGCTGTCCGGGTCCTATGAAACAAGGCCGCTTAATATTACAAAATTCTTCGCTTTAGCCATGAAAACACAATATGTTATGTATGTGGCAACCGTGTGGAATGATTGTCCTATGTAAGCGCGCAGAGCACTTGAATGCGTTCCAAATGCCGTGATACGCTGCTCCTAATTAATGATGCTCATAACAATTTGCGCGACCATTGCCCCTGTCGGAATTCGGAGCTCCCTATGTGTGTATAAAGGGTGTCCACTCAAATCTGACTTGAAGAGATGGTTCTGATACGAAAATATTATTTAGTAAAAAAATATGGATGGGAAGTTATACGTGATATTCTTATGTCTCTGGCACATGGCGTTGATTCAAGGTTAGAATATTTAAGACAAGTGAGAGGAGCACCCTAAGTACTAAGATAAGTAATAACTTGGACTTAAACCTGGCGAAATGTGGGTGTACTAAAGATATACCTACACATCTGTCTAACCCTTCGGGGAAAACGGTCGTGATGTTAAATATGTTATGTTAGGAGCTGTGTTTGCCGCGCAGGAGAACGGATTAGCCGCATGAAGTTACTGGAAATCTTGAATGCGGCCCTTCGTTCTCTCTGCTCAAGTAATGTCATTATACTTATTTTTTATGGAGCTACTTCAACAACTGCATTAAGCTGTGTAATGGCTGCAGTGTATTTGACACAGATGTTCTTGTTATGGAAATTTAGACTTAGGTTGGAGCAGTGCCGGATTAACCACGTAGCAAGAGTAGCAATTGCTACGGGCCCCGCGCTAAAGGGGGCCCCGCGTATTCAAACCCGGGCCCCACCTCCGCCTGAGCATAATTTTTTGAGTGAAACTTAAAAAGAAGTGGTATATTGAATTTACTTGATGTCTCAAAAACGTGATACGTACTACCTTTGCCGACTAAGACGTCAGAATATGGGTATTACAATTTCTAAAAGTTGATTGCAAATAGACGTATTGAGTATTGTTTTTTTTTACCACTTTATACATAAGAACCCATAGCAGCTCAAGGGCTCGTCTATAAAATTTGCTACGGGCCCCGCGCTTGGTTAATCCGGCACTGGGTTGGAGAATGACATACAGTCACTGTGGCTAAATAAAACCAGCCGCACGGGTCGATCTTGAAGGTAAAGCAGCGCTTGCCGAGGCCGGTCCGTAGATGGATGACCATACATTATATACTAAGATCGCTCCTTGCTTTGGAAATCACGTTTAGCAGTTGGTCACGGCTGACATTCCTTGGTCTTTGGCAGTCGTTACGGCTTGTCAGAAGCCCGAAAGTCAGACAACCAGTCTTATCAAGGAGTATCGTGTTAAGCTTCGTACAGACAAGCGCGACGCGACAGCGCGGCGCGACACCGGCTATTGTTATCCCGTGAAGTTTTCTTAGAAATTGTATTGTTCGAGTCGCGTCGCGCCGTCGCGTCGCGCTGGTCTGCACGAGCCTTTACCCAGTAACTGGGTTGTGGACGTCAGACAGCCAGTCACTCCATGTAAAATACTGGTATTCAGCTGTATCCTGTTAGACTGGACGCCGACCCCAACTTAGTTGGGAAAAGCACCCAGTACTCGTATACACGTCGTAGGTATGTATAATGTCGTACAAGACACGCTTGTATTCGGGACAGCCGTCTAATGATGGTAATTTAGACACATGTTTTTCAGGCATTAGTGAGGCTCGCTTCTTATTTATACAAGAGCTTTAAATTCATTGAATTGTACAACGAAACTTGCATAACAACCTTGTGGAATACTCTGATATAATAATCATAATGTTTTCATAATTTAACGTTGGAAATAATAAAATTACGCAAATTTACTCGTATTCTACATATTATTTTACGTTGCTGAAAGTGTTCTCAACCACTTTATTTAATCTCTCCAATCTCTGTAATATCTCGTTTTATCAGGTCAAATTAAAATTGCGCTGCAGTTTACACATGGCGCGTTTGCGTTAGCTCCCACTTTTGATTACCTCGTTGAAGTACTAAATGGGAGCCGAACTTGGGATAGCTGGAGCATTCTAAGAGACGAGAATATTCCATATCTCTCAAGACTAGGGGTTTGGGCAAGAATGAGAGGATTCTTTATCTACTCTACAAGCTGGATCTACGCTGACCTCATTCTTTGAAAGGACAGTTTCTGTTCATGTTTACTGAAGTAGTATCAAGTGGAAGAGCCGTAAAAATATCTTCTTTTGGTGCCTCTTTAACCAGGGATGGTAAGCCAGAAATTCGTCTTACTTACTACGACAAAACGATCACTAGGCAACAAAACTAAATAAGATTGGTTAACTTAATGATTCCTTTTTCTTACGGCGACGGGCATACAACAACAGTACTTCGACGTAATATTACTGTACCTTTATACGACGCTTGGAGGAGGGAAACTGTATATTCTGATACACAAACCACACAACATTAAAAACAAGAAGATTATAAAATATCACTAAAATAAAAAACCAACGAGATTCCCCGGCATTGCCCGGAGAGCGGTAGCTTAGATGAGTGCCGGTAGCGAAGCAATATTGCGCGGGAGACACGAGTGCTAATGTGGTAGAAGCTTCTTAAAAATCAAGCTATAACATTGCTCTTCTTTTACGTGCATACGAGCTATACAACCGAGCAACTCTAAAAGTAAGGCTGGTGGCAGCGCAGGACTGGTGTCTACTTTAATCGACAAAGTTTATTTTTAGATGATTCGAGTAGTCGCAAGCACAAAGCCACGATTCACTTGAATTGTCTGCGTCTGGATTGAGGAGCCATGTCTCATATTTGAACGAGGGTACTACCAATATTTAGTAGTAAATTAGCCGATTTTGTAGGCCGGGTCCTGGAGTTTGTAGTAAAACCCTTAAAAAGTTATACAACGTTAAAGGTGGCTCCTCAATCCTGACGTCTGGATTGAGGAGCCACCTTAGAACTCGAAAACTAGACAACCGATATTTTTGGAAATGTTGTAGGATTTAGTAGTATTTATGCGTAACCTGTACAAAAAAATTTCACCGCGCTGTTTCTCGGAAACTAATCAACCAATTACAACAGATTTTTCGTATAATTTAGTAGCAAATGTGTTTTAATTTGTACAGTATAAATAGACTGTTATGAAGCAGGAACAAACGGAGGGTACGGAACCATCTGCCGACGAGCTTTAGTAAAAATTGGGGAAACAATTTCCCGCTCTTTATAAAATTATATTTTTGAGGTTTCACTTTGAACGATTTTTCGAACAGTTTTGAATGTTATTTGGTATTATGCTCACGTGATGGAATTTTCACGTTTTCACTATTGATATGTAAATCGATGGTTTTCACAATAAAACAAGTGACACGCAACTTTCCACTAGACTACGGGCAAAAATTGCGGGTTCTCTTTAATATGACAGCAGCTGTGGCTGTTAGTTTGACCAATAATCTTAACTTAATATTAAAAACAGGTAAGATTGTTTGTTCGTTAGAGGTAATGTCGGTGGTAAAGGTAACTTTTTGATTCGGTACTGATTGTATTACAAAAAATATTTCCCTGATAGAATGCTACACTATTGCTGAGTGCTATAAGATGTGTTATACATGGTATAGTAGACTTCCACACGAATGAAGCCGCAGGCACAACTTAGTTAATACAATCAACTTAAATTCACAACAGACAACGCATAGTCTAAACCGGAGGATATAGAAGTATGAAATGAAATGAAATTATTTAATCTGTAATAAGCCATTTCATTTCATGTGAGTAGTCATATAAAAAACAAAAAGGCTAAAGTTATGGAGTCGACAGGCGAAATAACTCAGGGGTCAAAGTCTCTTTTAAAGTCCAGACATAATCTAAGTCAGGTCGTGTGAGAACCATGAAGTTTTGAACCATGAGTTCCTTACATATCGAAGGTAAGCTTTAAGGAAGAATTTTTGAAAATTTATCCCCTAATGGGGATAAATAGGGGATGACAGTTCGTAATTTTTGCCGATGGTACCTCCCATCGGGCACACGGCTTCTAAGGCGTCAGTTTCGAAATTGGTAGGAATTAAAAACAAGGAAAGTATTTGTACACTACGAGGTTCACGTGACCCACTATTGTAATTGTTTCTTACGGTTTTAGGGATCCGTCATGCTGAAACTTATTCTCAGGGGCAGATTGTTGTATCGAGATATGTCACAGACTAATAACGACAATACAGAAAGGATTGCATACAGCACAGAAAGATGGTACCCTCCGTTTCTTGTAACCGATTGAGAGTAAAAACAACGTCAACAAGACAAGTTACAATATGAGGACACAAAAAGACACGTAGCAAAATTACAGTTTACATGAATTAGTCAGCCAGATAAGTTTAACGGAGTTTATCTGGAGGTGGTGAAATAGCTAGCAGACTTTAGTTAAAATATTTTCAGTGCTAAATTTGGCCTTACATTTTTTATTGATAAGAGGATAGGCATTCGCATATTACAATATAGATACGGAACCACCGTCACCAAGTATACAGTTTTTTTTGCTAGATATTGTAAAAATTGGGGCGGAAACAACGAACAAAATATTTTTTGAGGTTTCTCTTTGACTTAGAAAGAATGTTCATAACAATTTTGTAAATTGTTAAGGCTGGAGCCCACGTCAGGAAACTTTAAAGTATCACAATGGATAAAAAATCCAATCCAGCATTCTTCAACTGGTTTTTATGCCAACATTAAAATGTTTTCAATTTCTCATATTTTGACTGACAGCGTTCCTTTATCTACCAGCGTGGTAATGGAGTAACACGCTTACAATGGTAATGCCTTTCATTTTGAAATCCAACAACATTCATTGCGTCATTTACGTAGTCGAGCAGACGAACTTTTCAAACATGTGAAGCAAAAGGATTGAGCGTAATCAAAAGGATTGAGCGTAAACGAAGCAAAAAGAGTTTGTAAGGATTTTAGCAGGTGCCGCTCTGTAGCTTCTGTCTCCCTTCTGGGAAAAAGGCGAGAGTTTATGTATGTAATATGGATGTATGTTTATGTAGCAATGGATAAGAAATTTCTTTTCTTTTCTGGTCAATTGAACTTATTAATTGATTATATTTAAGTTTCTGAGTCGGTGTTAGCCCCCCAGCAAGAAAGGAGCCACCCAGGGTACATCTGCAGTAGGTACTTAGGAATCGTAGCACGTACAAGTTACGTGCATAGGTCTGTTGAGGCATATATATCGATAGGCATTAATGTCTGACAAGATGGCAGCTCTATTTTTAATCTAGGTCAGTTTCACTATATTTGTTCTAGCCACTGTCTCCAGAAACACTAGCAACGGTGTATAAATACTGTCTCCGCTGCCAATGTTTACCCTTGGCTCGCCTCAGTAGACTGTTGCTTCCTGAGCCGTCGGGACTAGCAACTGTACCCAAAAACTTTTTGAATTTCTGTTTTAAGTAAATTAAAAAACTCCAGCAGTACGTTTGAATAATGGTCGCTTTAAAGTTTTGACAGAAATTTTCGATCGCTTTTCCTTGATAAGTGTCGCAGGGCAAACTTTTGTAAGTAAAATTCCTTTTTTACGGCATTTGTTTGTATTGCTTTACAGAAGGAAACATAAAAAATATTAAAGTAAAGTAAAATATCAAAACGCTCGAAGAATTGTTCAGGCTGAGGTACTCACAGGAAAAGTTGCTGCTTCTGGTTTTTAAAAGAGTTTTCTAAAGATTTTGCGAAATTATTTTCCAGCTGAGGAAGAAATTTAATGCAGCATGACTTTATGGCGTAATGTTTCAATGCTCGTGTTTAACAAACAGTACAATATTGTACATGTAAAAGAAGGTAAAAACGTAACTAAAATGTTTACGAAGCCGATACATCTGTACAAATTAGATGTATGTAAGTTGAGATTTACATAATTGTCAGTTTTAAATCGTGATTTAACATTTGACGGTTTATTCAAAGTATTTACATAATATGTACATATGTACATATTATGTAAATACTATATGTTATGTTTTGTATTTAATTATAATTTTATGTCTGTAAGCATATGCTTACAGACATAAAATAATAATTAAATGTACATGTATATAAAATATATACATGTACGTACATATAAAACTCAACACTCTCTCTCGTCATTTTTCGGCAAACTTGTTGTAAGATGATTACATCAATTATTTGATTAATCTCTTCAACCCCGAACTTCTCTGCAAGTTTAAGAACTCGAGTTTTCAAACAATAATCAAATTTGTTTAAATTCTTTTCCCTTTCTCAAAAACAGTGAACAAAATTTTCCTAAATAAGTCATGTTCGTGCACAGCCTCTGAAAGAACGGTCCAAAAATTTATAACTTCATAGTATTTCATTTACACAAACACATTTTTCAAATATTTAATTTAAAATGTAAACACATGAAAAATATGTCAAATCGTTTGTGAACGGTTCAGGCTGAACCATGCCGCTAAACAATGCGCGCGTGTTCTACTGTTTTTGGTAAAGCATTCTTTATTCACAAGTAGGTCAACGTGTACAAGGTTGTTTGGTATGACGGCCATCTTTATGGAATTCAGCCCTTTTTTAGGGTTCCATACCCAAGGGGTGCCAACGGGTGTGTTCCACGCGCGCCTCAAAGAGATGTCAGCACAACTGATGGGGTCCGCTAGGACCGATGCCTGCCGGGGTCGCGGGAAAGTCCGAAAGGGAAACCGTGGCCCCTAGCAACGTACAGGCAACTGAAGAAACACGGGTGGGTTGTAAGAGTCTGACACGCCCTCCCGCTCCGCCCAGAGCGGGAGAAGTTATTTGATAATTTCCGAAAAAAAAAAAGCTGTGCCAACGGGACCCTATTACTAAAGGCTCCACTGTTCTTCCGGCCGTCCATCAGTCAAAATTTTCATAGAGTGTATACTACAATTGTCACTATAATAACAGATAATACGAATCAAATAAAGTAAAATATTAAAGAGGGTTCACAATCATATACTCGTACAAGAAATGCATTTTTTTCGGTAGTAGTATTTTTTGTAAGTAATTATGTAGTGTTAATTAAATTAAATACAATGCCGACCCATGTGACCGCCCGCGTTTTTCTGAATATTCGTGAAAAAATATCTAAAATGAAATTTAAATGGGGTCTATCATTGTTATTTTTATAATGTTTTTTATAAATCTTTATGATTTTATGGATTCACACTTGTTTTTTTAAAATAAAACTGTTTTTTTAGAAAAAATCTCTTTCGTCGACAAATTTAGTAAAAAATCTTAGTTGATCCGATAAAATTACTCATTAGCTTTTAGAAATAATAAACAGAATCCAAATCGAGCCAATAAGATTGGAGATATGGCAAACACTACTCAAAAAATAAAAAATTGAATGACATGAAAAATATATAGACCCCGATTTTAAAGTTAATTTTCGATAGTTTTTCATAAATATTCAGGAAAATACGGGCGGTCACATGCCCATGGGCGACATTGTATACTGCGGTGGTACGGAACGTTTCTTGTGTGAGTCCGACTCGCACTACACTAATAGTTTCAGTTATACACCGCCCATCGGTCGTGTCTCTATCGGCCCGATAATCCAGACCGACCGACCGACTAAACCAAGCGAACCAATAAAAGAAAGCGTGATTGCACGATGAATATTTTACTGCATTTGAAAGCATACACCTTGAACCCTTCACAGCCTCCTCGCAAAGAAATGAGAGGCTGCATATTTCATAATATTCCTTCATCATTTTCATGATAGTGTGCACGTAGCCGGCTGAGCTCGCAACTGATTACAGTCCACAACGTTAAACGTAAGCATATTTGACTAATTTCAAGAATTGGATAAACTTTGTTAGTAATACTAAATTAACTAACGAACTATTTGAATAATAAAATATATAAGTGGTAACCTAAATTAACTAAAACTATTTATATTATGAAATAACATGGCGTCGAATCATTCGTCCACATCGCTGTCGACTGGTAATGTACAAGGTGGCCAAAGGAAATTATTACAAAATGTAGCCGCTACGGTGTTAGCTCTGCTACACAGAGTAATGCTTCACTACTGAGGGAGATGCATACAATAACATTGTTTACCGTGTGGCTGACAGAGTTGTGTTTCATGCTTGTTGTATCACGTCGGTAATTTGGTAAACCTAGTGGAGTTCCTGAAAGTGGTGCCGGAATATACACTCGTCATTCATAAAAGAATGCCTACATCTAATGTTCACTTTTTTCATGTCTAACGTGGGGATTTTATGGACGTGGACGCGGACGGAAATTTAAAAGCGTCTTCATATATTTCCATACATTTACTTCTCTGTGTCATCGCAATGCCGTGTAGTTTTATTTCACCAGTTTACACAATTAAAATCGAATCATAGCTTAGGTGATTGAAATAAACTATGGCATTTATTATATATAGTTTTATTCTGTAAACCGCTTAGGACAAGTCAGGCTGAATTATTGTTATTATCTCACAGTATGCCTGAGAGCTGAGTGGTGGCCCAGTGGTAACGGTCCAGCCAGACTTACGAGTTGTGAGTGCGAACCCAGGGAGGCGCTTTACTTTGTGTAATTTATTTCATCACCACTGCTCTCAAAACGGTGGAGGAAAACATCGTAAGCAAACCCGCGTGTCCTGGAACCAAAACTTCAAAGACATGTGACATCTCTGACCAGCACTGGGCCCGCGTGGTGGATTACGGCCCACTCCCTCTGACAGAGAGTAGGCCTGTGTCCCAGCAGTGGGAACATTATAGTCTGATTAAGCGTATGCTATATAAGCATAGCATACGTATAATCAGACTATAATGTAATGCCTGCAAAATCCCTCTTGAGGTATTCAGCACTAGATAAATTTATTTAACCAAACAGGCTTTATCAATTCCCAACCACGTGTAATGCCGCAAATTAGCTGAAACACTGCCAAACAGAAAATTAAACGATGTGTACTTATACTGAAAGTTTGCTTAAATACATTTTATTTGAACAAACTCGTTCAAACGTTGGACTCGTTGCGAATGCTGTTTCAGTTATAATTGCTGGTTTAATAAAAACCGTTTGCGGACGTCCTCTTCTACTGGAATTAGTTAATGCGCCGCTGTGTTAGCAAATACGTGGGAACTGTTGGCGGTTTCTTGAAGGCACGAGACATTAACTGTATTAAAGTGCTCTTCGATTTGCCTTGTGTTGTTTTGTTTAAATTTTTGTGTTTTATATGAGGCGTTTCCGTGCTCTGGTGATCTGTATGTGCGGTATACAGTGTTTGTGTGTGTTTAGTTGTTGTGAGTGTGTCGTGAATTCTTTGATTTAATTTTTTTTAATGTATCACTTAAATATCGAATTATAATATCCACTGTGGCAATACTGTCAAAGTACAATTATTAATATTATAATAACGTTTTAAATGTATTTTCATTATGGCAAATCTATGTATTATTTTACTTTGGCAACACTCACAAATAAAAAACTTCAATTCTATTCTATTCTAAATAATGGTTTTGATAATATCGTTATTTCTGGGTGGGGCAAAAGTCATACAAAATGGTAAAATGTAGTGCAGAGTCAGTCGTCATTGGATTGTGAAATAGTACAGATTTGTGGATTAAAAGTATTAGCAAGAAAATTGTGTTTTCTTTACAAGTGTGTGGTGTGGAAAAAAAAAAAAAATTGTTTCAATTTATGATTGAAGGTATTTAAAACCAAAGATGTGCGAACAAGGTTTTGTTTACGATGTTAATTACAAAACAACTATCAATGGATATTTTTTTTACGATTATCGATACCTATTATCTATAACTTCATTATTTTATGATGCCAAAATAAACAGTCACTTAAATATAGAATTTGATTCGCAGACAGCCTTATTTTCCTAGTCATGTTATATTTATTACGTAAATGTCAAATTGAATAAACTAATTGAAATTATTGATCAAGCGCTCATGAGAACATCTTTGGAGATAGACGTTGGAACTCTTAAATAAACGTCAGCTGATCTTCAAATTACATAAGATAGTTTCTCAAAACGCTCGCCCTCGTTCACTGAAGGGGTTCATGGTGGTGGTTTTGGTAGTCCTATTTAAATTTGGTCAAGTTCTGATGAGTGATTGTTGGCAACTAGCTTCATATTTTTGACTGACCAATTCTTTGACAATTCAAAAGTGCCTGTAATGGTTTAATTGAAATAAATGCTTTGAGTTTGAGTTTGAGTTAGCTTTAATAATACCTATTTAAGTAATCCATTTTGTGTATGTTGATGTTGTTATTCGTTCCTTTCACTGTAGTTTACATAGAAAGTAGTGATATACGAATTTGTGTGGGGTAGGGTACCAAAACTAAAATTTGAAAAATATAATTGTTAAAGTTTTTTTTGTGTAAAAGAATTAATACTGCTTATATCGCACTAGTAAACAACAATCACAGTGCCACTTGTCAAAATAAGTATTTATAGTGGTAAAAGGATCTTTCGGCGTGTGGCCAAGATCGGAACTAACGCCATCTTGTTTTTTCAATATAATTTCACGAAATAATTTCAAAATGCAATAACGTACCTCTAACAATGTCATACAAGTGCCAAAACATTCCGTTAGTACTGGAATTTTATATATATATTTATATACATAATTAGTCCTATATTCTGCGGTGGACCGAAGATGTTTATCCTAAAGTCTACCACGGTGTTACCCAAATATTCCACCACCACTCAAATCTAAAATGATCACGTCAGAAGCACTAAGGCAAAGTTAAAAGCTTTGTAACTCGATTAAATTATATGAGTCGGCAATCACGACCGCTTAACTTTGTGCCAACTTTAAACGATGTTATGAATTTAGTTGGGTACTATTGGAATTAGAGTATTTTGTTTCCGACGAGATATTGAAATAATGTCCATAATTTTGGGCTTACTGTTACAAAAAGCAACCGATGCAACTGTAACTGTTCCTAAATGATTCAACTGTATAATTCCTGCTTGATAAGAATTAATCAGGAATTTTTATATTTTCGATTTTCCACCATATTTCATGTTACGTGTTTTTACAAATAACAGATGTTATATGACTGCCTCGTTGGTCTAGTGGCCGCAAGTGCTACTGCTAGAGCATGACTTCCTGGGTTCAATTCCCAGGTCGGGCAGTGTTACTGTGTTTTAATTCTTCAGCAGCAGCCCAGGGTCTGAATTTGTACCCGGTTGATGGTAATAGGCTGGCCCTCTATTACATGGGACTGAAACCTGTGTGGGTGTAGTTACTGTATTATACTAACATTTTATTGTACTATACTAACACCTCGCTGCACACGCTTCAGAGAAATAGGCGTGATGTTACGTTATAATAAAATGCAAGATGCGGCGCGACTATTCATTTAGTCTCGGAAGATTTTCTCGATTAGTTATTGCGAGAAAATTAGCGAACAAATAAATTGGATCCACATCAACATTACACATTATTTACATATCATCTACAAACACCGTGCCTTCGCAATTTTCTGGTCTGTTTCTCTCGTTGACTTGGCGTTTTTAGCAGCCGTAAACTGGGTCTCTTTGATGTTCGCCGCCTGCCTCCGACTGCCGACACTTTTCAATACTTTAATTCAGTAACTTCGTTATGAGGTGAACTGTGATTCGTTGGAATTGTGATTGATGAGCCGATTTCATGGTTGAAGATATTAGTGGTTATTGTACGAAGTGGGTATAAATTGAGGAAATACATATATCTAGTTAACAGGCAGTGATATCTTTAGAAGACATACACGCTTTAAGGCGTTGGTCAGGAAAAAGCTCATGATAATTATGATTCAAGAGCGTAGAAAATGATGATATTATTTGCTTAACTTTTCACAATCTATTCATGTTGATGAATAGATTGTGAAAAGTTAATCCGCCCGTTATTCTGAGCTAGTGATCACTCTCAAGGTCTTAACAATATAATAACTATTATCAGCAAAATATTCCAGTCGCGACGAGCTGCATTTGATTGCCAGGCCGGTAAAGTTAAATTGAGTTTAGCAACTATGTTTCTGATACCTACAATTTTGGGATTCAGATATTTCCTATATAATAACAACAGATGGTAAGGAACAGACCTCATACGGAACTAAAATATAATTCGGTTTAGTTTTATTTATTAATAACCAACTAATATTCCCTGTTTACATACAAGTTACCGGTTAGTCGTCTTATTTTTTCCTGTGGTTAGTAACTAACCTGATGTCAGAGTTTTAAAGCCGCCCATGTGCCTCTGACTTGGCTTCACATGCCGTCGAGAAATATCTCTCAGACATGCCGGTTTCCTCACGATGTGTTCCTTCACCGTTTTTGAAGCAAGTGATAGTTATACAATACGCACATGAATCCGAAAAGTCAGAGGTCGGTGCTTTGGGTTCGAATTGACTTGGCAGTCCGACGGTCGCACCACTAGGCTATCACAGATCTGCCGGGGTTGCGGGTTTGTCTGAAAGGGATATCGCGACCTCGGCACACAGGCAACGGAAGGAACACGGGTGGGTTTTAGTCAGTAAAAGTCTGACACGCCCTCCCGCTCCACCCAGAGCGGGAGAAGTTATTTGATAATTTCCCATCCAAAAAAAAAAAAAAAAAAAAAAAAAGGCTATCACAGATCGAAGTTGTAACCAATGAGATTCTACAGAGGAAAAACCCGATTGCAACGAAAAAGTTCAAAACAAGCTCAATTTCAAGCATCCTGATGCAGTTGTTGGCAGTTATTCAGTTCATTCTCAGATTTGATGCCACCAACTGCATCAGACTGCTTGACAAGTGAGCTTGTTTTTTAACTTTTTAGTTGCAGGTGAGTTTTATATTTTTTTAAATCTTTAAGTGTGTTATATTTTTGGAATGGTCTCCTCAAGTCCTTTATTTTGATAACCCACATGGTCATGGTACTAAACATATTTATTTCAAGACTTTTCATATTGATTTTATGAAAAGAAATAAATAAGCGCGTTCACACTAAGAACGAAGTGAAACGAAGCTAAGTTCGTTTAGCTATCTTCCGCGTCTTTTCATACCACTTCGGTTCACATCGCGTATCATGAGCGGAAGTATGACAACACGCGGAGGATAGCCAAGCTCGTTTAGCTTTCCCCCGTATCCTGTCATACTTCCGTTTTTCTTTGTTCCCAGCGTGGCCTGCGCTTAAGACGATTCAATAGACACCTCATGTATTAAAATCCATCCAGCGGTTCGGATGCTCAGACGGTAGGAATAATTCCACATACAAAAATATATAGATACGCACGAAAAACATAATGTCGGTTAATAAAAGGCAAATCTTTTGGTAATCTGACATTGACGTCATGATTCGGTTCCTTGTCCAGAAGTGGTCATCGAATGGCTGATGAGCAGAAAGACCTTGGTCAAAGTTGATTGTGTGAGGCCTAGTCAGTTGATATGTTTTGTGGTGAATCGCAGATTTTTTTAAGGCCCTAGTTCTTCTAATATTTTATTATTTTCTCAGTAAACCGAAGACGTAATTGATTTACGATTGAAGAAAATCAACTGAACCCTGCCCGACGCAGAATCTCACAATAACTCAATTATGGTTCGATTCGGTTCAGCCGTGGGCTTTACACCGTACTTTGTAATTTAATATAAACCCAAATAATTTGTCTTTTGTGATTCAATATTGGTATTTTCTATATGGTAGATCGTATTCATTACGATTCGTTATCGAAAATTTTAGATACAATGTGCTTGACAGACTATGAAATCCTTAAAATATAGTGTTCAAAGAATGTGACTGTTGCATGTTTCCCATCTGTAGATACTCCCACAGTCTGATATTTTGTTCAATCTTTTCTTGCACTAGAAGATAATGTCGTCTAAGTCAAAGCGAGGCACACAGGTATATTTTATGAACGTAGTGCAAGGCTTAAAAGATTACACTGTGTGAATGGGCATCAGAAACACCTGTAGTGTACACTTCAAAAAGCACCTGTTTACATGCCAGATAGTGCATCTGCATAGAGCTATCAAAATCTCGTTGTACTTTATGTATGCTTTGGATTAATTACTTCCGCACTGTCGGTTACATTGCTTGGTTGCACTGGTTGGTTCACGTACAACTGTAATCCCAGAAGTTAGGCAGAGGTGTACTCTATAGTATCGTATCTATCTATATTATACTAAGAATTGAGTTTTTTTGTTCGTACTCGTACACGCTCATTTCTGGAACTTCCAGTCGGATTTGAAAAATTATTTTTGCATTAGATAGCCTAATTCTTGAGGAAGGTTAAGTATAGGATATATAACATCACGCTACGACCTTTAGGACCCGAGAAAAAGAACAAAAAAAAGCATAAAGAACGCTAATCGAAAACGAAGTAATAGCGCGGGCGCAGCAGAAATTTCACGCGGACCAAGTCGCGGGCAGAAGCTAGTCGTAGATATTATGGTTTGTGAATACGCGTCACACGCAAAAGATGGCACTAATCTCCGATTTTGTACCGTCTTGTAGGTATGAAGATGTGTCTTGGTTAATTGTTATTGTGATATTTTATTATTAGAATCCTGAATCTATCGTGTCGTCTGTTTGTGTGACCGCGTTGTTCTTCTAAACAATGCAACGGATTTTGATGTGGGTTTCACCATCATTTAACGCATTTATATCGGAAGGTGTGATGAGATAGATGCGGTGGGATGTGTGTAATTCTTTTATATTGCCTATGCAGCCAGCACGCGCAAGCTACTGAAAAATAAACGATCGTCACTGAATTGTTTACTGGTAAAGTAACGTGACTGTTTTGAGGTTATTCGATTCCGATTTTTTGAGTAAAAAAATACTAGGTTCTTCTTCAAATCCTGGCAAATGAGTGTAGGTACAAGAGTCAGTCCTTACCCCATGTAAGTATTTTTGTTAGAATTTTCATTGTCAATTTGCCGGCGAGCAGCCATTCCTCATGTAAATAGTTAAAGTCAGCAAGTTCCCCTCTTTCCTTCTTTCATAAGCATGACTTGCAGTACACAGTGGATTATCCCGGGCTTAGGCCCCCTCCTACGAACTCGTAAATTATTTAGGGGTGATATTTTCCCGGATAACACAGTTTTGTAATGAATGAGGCGCTGAGGATTTTGTGTACGTACCTACCTCGCGAGGAATATTTCCTGTTTGCTTCTTTAGTTGCAAAAAAGAATTACAAGGAGAATTTCTTAGTCTTTGGAAGAGTTAAAGGATGATTTACAATGCCGCCCTGTGACTGCCCGTATTTTTCTGAATATTCATGACAAATTATCGAAAATTTATTTTAAAAGGGGGTTCTATCTTTAATATTTTTCATGTTGACCAATTTTTTTTTTCATTTGCGGTATTTATAGAATAAATACAGTTTTTTCTTAGAAAAAAATTTTCTCACTTCCGTTTTTTTTCAGTCGACAAATTTTAATAAAAAATGTTAGTTAATCCGCTAAAATACCTCATAAGCTTTTAGAAATAATAAACAGAATCCAAATCGAGCCAATAATATCGGAGGTATTACAAACGTTACTCAAAAAATAAAAAAGTGATTGACATGAAAAATATTAAAGATAGATTTTAAAGTGAATTTTCGAAAAAATTTCATGAATATTCAGAAAAATACGAGCGGGCACATGCCCATGGTCGGAATTGTATTTAGGTGCATCACGCATGTAATAAGGCATTAATCGGGCATCATTTATTACTGCACAATAAAATAGTCATATTATTATCATTTGACGACTAGCGACTGGGTCGTTGGTTTAGCGGCCGCAAGCGCTACTGCTGTGGCGTGTGATCCTGGGTTCGATCGGGTCGGGCAAAGTGGTATCGGGTTTTTCTATCTGGAATGTTTCAGTAGCGGCCCGGAGTCTAGAGTTGTGCCTGGTTGATGGCAATAGGCTCGCCCCCTATTACATGGGACTTAAACATAACTGGCGAAATGTGGGTGTAATATAATTATGTAGGTAGGTGGCTCTGGCCAACCCTTCGGGGAAACAAGACATGATGTTATGTAAAATCATTATCATATACCGTAATCCCGTGTAAATTGAAAGTTATTATAATATAACTGAAAACTGAAAACTATAATACTACTTCATAGTATGTGCTTTGAAGGACTATACCTATTACACAATTTCTATAGCTGGAAGAAAACGTTTTCTTGCCGTAGAATTTCCGTATTTTACCAAATTTTTACGTTACCATGGCGACGACGCTGTTAGGCCACTTTATAATATTATCAAGGTGTAATATTAACCTAAGTCGGAATACCGAAATAGTTGAACAGGAGTAAACTACTAACTGGAACTAACTACGTCGTAAATTTTAATTAAGTGAAGTAATATACCACACTGTAGTTACAGCTTGTGGTTGTTGCCACTAACCACAATATTATCTTGACTACACAACCACGATTTACTTTTGACATAACTCAAAGTTACCTGGCTTACCAACATAAGTATCGTAACGATCGTAACGGACAAATTCATTACCTGCACGCGTAGCATGAACACCGTTTTGTCGACGGAAGAGTAGACAAAACTGACGTTTCGTGTAGACAGTGCGACGGTAGCAAAGTAGAATGAGTCAACTGTACATTTTCCGAAATTCACTCTTTTACTTAATTCGACACAGGTTTCTTTGTTTTTTCATAAGATTAATTTTTCTGTTTGATTCTCAATTTTTACTGATATTAAGTAACGTACATATAGACAACTACAACAATTTTTCCTAGTGTCGAAGAACCGTATTTTAGAACAAAAAAATATTTCAGTAATATTAGCCTTAACCGTTTCCTTGGTAATATTCCTATTAACGAAATGATGTAAGATATGAGAAGATAGCTTTGTTCTTCTATTAATTATCACAGTTTTGTGTTTAAATGCTCTCCTGTAAAATCATGATTTTGTAGATAACCGTATATACTTTGTGGCCGTGGAGACAACTGTCAGTTGTCAGTGTGATTTTGACAGTTTGGGAAAGAAAACTTTCTTCTGAAGTAGTCTACATATAAAAGGACCTAGAAAAAGATTGTTAGAAACGAAAGACAAAATGACAGATTGTAGAAGGATTTCTACGGTGCGATGTCAAAAATGGAGAAACAAAAAATGTCACTTTGTATAGAAAGAGCTGTGTCTATTCTTCGTAGACATATAAAGCGTCATGCTACGCGTGCTGGGGTGGCAGTCTCGACATAGATAGCGATCGCTATACGAGCGAATTCGGTCGCAAAGTCGTAATTGCGTCCCTAGACGCGCGCGACGTGCTTGACAAGCACGCGATTTTTTCGTGCTTGTCAAGCAATTTGACCGTCGAGTGACGCCATTAGAACTTTGCGACCGAAATCGGTCGTATAGCGATCGCTATCTATGTCGAGGTAATAATTTACTTGCCTTATCTATGAATCCGGAGTAAAGTTATGCCAAACTTAAACCTCGAAAAATGTATGGTTAATCTGAAGCTAACTGGTTGTAATTTTCCACCGCTTTTATTAATATAGGGGGCAGGTTATTCAAATAACTGTTTGGACTCCTGGTAGTCCTTAGACTATGCCTATCAACTTGTCAAATGTATCCACTGGGGATGAGTTAAGTTTGAACGCTACTTGATGAATGGCGTTTAGCTGCCCGCAATAACCCGGCCTAATAATATTATCACATAACGACAAGTTAATAGCCATCCATTTCTAAGAACAGCACTTTAAAATGTCTGCTCCGTAATGTGGCTGTTAGAGAGTATTCTCTCTTTCCTTTTCCTTATTTGCTGTCTCACTCTGTACATTTCCAGATGTATTTACGACCACATAATGAAGGCTATGGAAAACATTTTGTGTTGTCCCCTCTGGCTTTGATTCTTGGGTCTTGGTTCAAGTTGTGAGCATTGCGGTGGCGACGTTGGCGTAGAGTAGAGCTCGGAACGTAGAAAAAGTGATATTCTATCAGCGATAATGATGATGGAGAAGTAAAAACAGTATGGGACTGACATAAGGTATCGAAGATCTTATCGTTGAAAGTCTTTGTAGAAATACGAAATGCTTTGAAAGTGATTGCCACTGGTCTAGGCTCTCTCGTTGGTCTAGTAGTCGCAAGTGCGACTACTGGGCATGAGGTCCTCGGTTGGGTAAAGTGCTAATGTGTTTTTCTCCAAGGAAATTATTCTTGGTAGTAGGCTGGAGTCTGGAATTGTGCCCGGTTGATAGGCTCGCCCTATACCTACTACATACTAAGACTAAAACTTAACTGAATATCGGTGTACTATAGGGACATCTCTGCCTACCCCTTCCGGGAATACAAGCGTGATATCATGTTATGAAGATGAATATTTAGACATTTATGACCTAAATTCTCATTGACGTGGTATTCACACGACGCCGACGACGGAGGATTGTTCGTTGGTTATGTATGCGAAAACTGAACGGTGTGCATTGTTGTCTCAGATTCCTGCTACCTGAGGTATTGTTTAGGAAATGTCTTCTGGTTACTAAGAGACCTGCCGCACATCTGTAGGGGTCTCTCAGATTAGTATTGAACGTGTTGCAACGAGGGAGGATTGGTACAAAGGGGTAGCTCATTACCTAGATTCTTTTCATGGACAAAATCAGTACTGACAGGAGACTTTTTTGGTAAGTCATCATCATAAACAGAAGGCAGCAGGCTAGCTTCTGCCCGCTACTTCGTGAGCGTAATATTTCGGCCTTCGACCAACCGCGTCGCATCACATCGCCCGTCCGTTCTGTTAGTTCGTTTTCGCATAGCGTTCTTTCTGATTTTTTCTTTTGCTCGGCTCCTAAGGGTCCTAGCGTGATGTTTAATAGCCTATAAAATTCCTCAAGAATTGAGCTATCAAAATGCAAAAGGCGTTTAGGAAATCCGACTGGCAGTTCCAGATTTTACGCTGACACAAAAAAACAAACAAACTCTTCAGCTTCATTATATACTAGCTTCTGCCCGCGACTTCGTTCACGTGTCGTAATACACCACAATATACTACAATAACAGCCGAATTTTTATAAAACTTCCCTGTTTATTACGTACGTTTGTAGTTTTGTACTCAACAGCCAAAATATACAGAGAGTCAGGACTGGTGAGGCGGGAGCGACGTACAGTTGTCCGTGTAAGAAGCAGCTTCTATTAGAATAGATAAGTTCTCACGATGCTTTCCTTCACCGATGTCAGTAATGTCTGAGATAAACTCATAAGTCTACATTTTAATTGAAAAAGTCACATCGGTACTTGTCCGGATTTGAACCCGTAACCTCGTGCATGAGCGGCGATCACGACATCTCGTTCGGTAAGTATAGTGCAAAAATAGCAAATATTATATTATATTTATGATGGTAATCTAAGGCCCGCTTGTTCCACAACTCACTAAATGCTGTTAACGCTAAACATATTTAAAACATTATCTGCCTCCATTAAGCTTCGTGCAGACCAGCGCTACGCGACGACGCGTCGCGACTCAAACAATACAATTTCTAAGAAAACTCAAACTCAAACTCAAACTCAAAGCATTTATTTCAATTAAACCATTTACAGGCACTTTTGAATTGTCAAATAGTCGGTCAGTTAGTCGAGAAAGTTGAAGCTAGTTGCCCAGTTCCAAAACGTAGATCTTCATGGAGAAGAACGGGCAAGAAACTCCAAGGACACTCTTTTAAATATAGAAAATTACACAATCCTGGGTACATTATTCTTGTTGCTTCTATATGTGAGAACAATGTACAATAAAAAAATTAAAACAATTCAAAATATAACATTAAAAATAAGCCCTGGCAGATAAGAGATGACCAGTCACAACTGACGGCGCCCGTTCACGAACATGACGCGTGGATCAGCACCATCCAGCTCAACCATTTTGTAGGGAACCGAATGATCCAACACACTCGCCACCATCAGCGAGACATTTAAGTGGGCATGACAAACTCTCAACTGCCGTGCTCTTTCAAGTCAACAAACATCTTAATAACATAAAATACGGCTCCATGGTACTCACATTCACAAAAATTGAAAAAATGCTTCTAAATTATACAAAACTATAGTATGCAATGTATTTGAGAGATTAATAGAATGATACTACCAAAAAGAAAGAAAATCATTATCCATTGGAAAACTTCACGGTATAACAATAGCCGGTGTCGCGCTGCGCTGTCGCGTCGCGCTTGTCTGTACGAAGCTTTACTCAAACGATTGACGGAAACAGAATTACATTGCAAATGCACCTGCCGCCGTTACCGCCTGCCCTAGTAGGGCTTCAAAGGAAATTGTCCCAAAGACAAGCATTCAAGCACATTACACACACTACATTAAATATAACCACTGTAAAACAAAAGTCAAATTGGCAAGCATCAATCGAGATCAGGTTCTACTGATCATTTAGCTCGCTGAGAACAAATCGCCCCGAGCTAGATCTGTTCACACCTGACTTGCTCCAAGTGATAAGTTAAGTACACAGCGCGGGCAACCTGGCCTTAAGACTGTCTTGCTCCAGCGCCTAAGTACATAGAAGGTTACTGTAGTTCGATGTATTGGGACGCAATTGTAGTTTAGCTTTTGATATTATTAGGGCGACGGTTATCTATAGATATAATGTGTGAGCACTTCAACTTTTTCAACAATATAATGCAAAAAATTACATTAGTATTTGGATTTTCGGTGTCTTTTGCCGGGTTTTAGGATATTTCTGAGCTAATCGTTGCCTAATTTGCTATTAATACGTTAATCTCTGGTCCCTTTCAGTCGACGCCCGTTTTCACCGAAGGGGTAAGGCAGAGGTGTATCTATTCCACCAACATTTAGCCATTTATGTTTAAGTCCCATGTAATTGCCACCAATCGGGCACAAACCCAGACCCCGGGCACAAAAACTGTTACAAAAAAAATCCTGATGGAAAAATCCAATAATACTTTGTCATGTCCTGTTTATTGCTATTTTATTTATTCTATTCCCAGGTCGGGAGCTGGGAATCGAACCTAGGGCATCATGAGTACCGCTCGCGACCACTGGATCATAATATCTTTCAAGATCATATGCTGTGATTCTCTCTGCCCGCACTTTTCTTATATCTTCAACCGCTATCCATTGCCCACACTCTTTATTTGTTTCGTATTCCCCTTGGCGAATTTCCAAATAGCGCACACAACCTTGATTCCGCGTAAGAATATTACATTAAGCCTCTTATAATCCGTAGTGCTGGCTATGAACTGTTTTATTAAGTGGCTCTCCCTTACTGCAGCATCCTGATGGCTGTAGCTTTTAACTAATGAGACGGATACCAGTGGTTGCTCTCTAAGAGAACAATGTTGATTGTCTACAATAGTATAGTTTGACATTCTATAGTTGTAGTCACCTACAGATACCCACTATACTTAGCATTGCTGCATGGTCCGCGTTCAAAACCAAAGTTGTAATTCATGATGTGTAACTTCCAAATATTTCAAACAGGATATCGTAGGAGTTCTGTAGGTAGTGGCTGGAATAAAAATATATGTTGTTGTAATAAGCTTTGGCCAGACTAAGGCGACTCCCGTGTGGGATGAGGGGCAAAATTCACTCACTGATTTTGTCCACTAACTTGTATGGAAGTGAACAAACCTGTGTGAATAGCCGTGTGACTTCGTAATCTTTAAAATAATTGACGCGCGCAGTCCCATGCCGCCTCCCGCGCGGGATTCGCCTCAATGTGGCCAGAGAACGTGGAACTTAATCATAGCTGGCGAAATGTGGCTGCTTTGTAGACCTCTGCCTAACCCTTCAAGGAAAACAGGCGTGATGTCCTGTAGTTGTTTCAGAATAGTCCAACAACAACAGCCTTCAGAAAACGCGTTGGAATTAATACACAATTTTGGAGCAAGTTACCAACAGTTAATTAACTTAAAACTGAAGCCTGAATGCGAAATTTAGCTTACGAATATATTAAAGCTAGTATTTTAAGTTGGCAACTTTTTGTTGGAGTGTTTTACGAAGAAACTTCCTCGTAGAGTTGCCCGATGAAAAATGATGAAGGGCAAAGATGAAAATATTTAGCTCAGGGATAATTAAATAACCTTTTTTCTTGGAAGGCAGCCGTCAATAATTTGTAGGGCTTTTACAGCTACATTACATTAGCACTCTCTGATCTTTTATTTTTTTTATATCCCGTGTGGCAGTCTTTCAATTCTCATAATAAATCATTTCCAAATTCAAAAGTCATTTTGTAGGCTGAGACTCTGCCTAGTTTGAAACAGCTAGCACTTTTCGAACGTCAAAATTACATAAGATAGTCTCCCACCCTTCACCACTTCCTAGTGCGTTAGCTGGGAAGAAGAACTGGCGCAACAAACTCCCCAGCAGCACAGCTGTCTGTTCACTTGGAAAAACAAATTGTGACATTTCAGTTTTGTATTTAAGTACAATTTCAACAATATTTTATTCCCGAAATTATGTTGTCACGTAGAGAATGTTTTATAAATTTCATATCTTTAGAACACAACATATTCGAACCTACAGAATTCAAAAGCCTCCCGACCCGCTTAAACAACTTACGTTCGCATCAACCCTACTGGTAGCAAGCTAATGAAAATTGAAAAGTTCTCTGACAGGGAATCGAAGCGGCGTATCCTATCTAAAATTGGAAAACTTGACGGTGCAAGTAATTTTGGGCGGGAGAGGCACCTACCGTGTTAATGGCGGTTAATAAAAATGTTCATGAATTTGGTGCCGTGTTTTTCAGCAGCATAATAAAAAATATAATCAACCCATAATGTTCTCACTGCTGGGACTCAGCTCAGGCCTCCTCTCTATGAGAGGGAACGGGCCGTATTCCACCACGCGGGCCCAGTGCGTGTTGGTAGATGTCACATGTCTTCGAATTTTTGGGTTCTAGGACATGCCGGTTTCCTCACTATGTTTTCTTTTCAGACCATCTTTCACCGTTTTCAGAGCAGAGGTGAGGAAATAATTTACGTGTACGTCGTGTACCAATGGGCCACTGCTCTTTATTTTTTCAGTATTTTCATTACTATATTCTGCCTCGTTGGTCTAGTGGTCGCAAGCGCTACTGCTGACCATGAAGTCCTGGGCTCGATTCCCAAGTCGGGCAGTGTTATTGTGTTTTTCTTTCCGGAATTTCTAAGTAGCAGCCTAGAGTCTGGAATTGTGCTCGGTTGAGTATAGGACTTAAACATAACTGGCAAAATGTGAGTGTACTATAGGTACACCTCTGCCTCGCCCTTCGAGGATTATCCGCGTGATGTTATGTTATGTATAGTAAATGGCAGGTAAAAACCACGGGGTGTTGCTTTGGTACGAAATTTACAAAATCTTGGTAAAGGCTTGTTGCACACTAGCGGAACTGTGACACGATATAAAGTTAAAAGCTTAAAAACTTTTCACCTTATTCTTTTTTGCCGCCCAAAACTGGCACCCATCTATTAAAAATAATTAATTTACGTTACACGTCCGTGTTTGGGTCAGAGAAATTCGTGTGTTCCTTTCAACTTAATCGGTCCATTAGATGCGAAACAAACTGTGACAGACGGACATACAGAGATACACGAATGATCTTATAAGGGTTCCGTTTTTTCAATCGGACGAACGGAACCCTAAAAAAGATGTGGTTGCCTGAAAAATTATCTAAAAAAAAAAATTTGTATCGATCGTGTCTCTGGCAAGCCATAACCCACGCCGGTCATTGTACCGATGATTAGGGAAGGTTTTTGTCCAGCGGCTCCTTCTGCCTGATTTAATGGTAATGATTTCCATAATATTAAGACTTCTGGCATTCCAAAAATATCTTTATCATTTAATTTGATCACGCTGTGCCGCCAGCCCAGCACGATCCAACTTTAACACTTCATCTATGATTGATTGGTAAAGTCCCTTGCTTCTCTTATATTTAACAGGCTGTGAATATTGTTGTATTTTCGGTTAAAATAAGGCTTTAGTGGAAATACCTACTTTGTTCCTATTTTAGATATTATGTAAACCAGCTATATGCTGTTATAAAAATAGCTGAATATTATTATTTCTACACTAATTTCCACCTAATTTAGGTCTTCGTATTTCTTTGAGAGTTATTTTTCACTTCTACTCTCAACCTTTTGAGTTGTTCTTATGATACGTAAATATTTCTTCAATTGCTTCTGCGTGGGAAGCCACCCTTACATTTCCTCAATAAAATAAAGAATTATATTTACGACCAAACCACATTACATATTCATCCAATTAAAATCACATAATACCGTCCGGAATAAAAAGGAAATCGTCCGGAACTGAGTACTTACATTCAATTTCGAATAATTGAACATCGTTTGCGCACCGTATGTTTTTATGCTGAGTAATTGGATCCCGCGCTTTGGGCCCATTGGGCGCATTTTCCGCCTCCAATTTTTAATAAGCCGCCGCGGTATTGGCAGACCTGAAGCTGTTAGGGTTCCGTATATGAAGGGTGCCAACCGGACCCCATTGATAAGAGTACGTTGTCGTCCGTCTGTCACAAGGCTTGATTAACCGATATAGGTAGCCAGATCAAAATAAGAAATCATTTTCAATGGATCAATTTCATTTTCAAACATCATAAAACGCATTTTCCCAACGTTTTATTTCGTAGAGCTAGTGGCGGTGTGGTGGTACAGAACCGTTTGTATGACTCACATTGGCCGGTTTTAAATCGTTATTTTTGTTCAACTGTTAGCAAAGAATTTAATGATTTTATGGCGTAACTTAAAGTTTGATCTTTTGTAATTTGAGCTTTTACTACATACACGCCATCCACTCACGGAATCACACGTTCAGGGAGGTTTTTTTTTTACAATTTAAAATATTTATAATTTAATAGGAATAGAAAAGCTTTCGTTTGTGTATTGTGTATAGAAAAATCGCCGTTAAGTTCGCACGTGTACACTTGTTCATGCGGCGTCAAAGGGCAAAGAAATACACGTGTCAGGCTTTCTACTCTTTTTAATGCAGTTGCTCATCGTAAAGGCGTTTTCGACGTAAAAGCAGTCGGTAGATTCGTTGCACAAAATATCAAACGCTGTTGGGCATTCTTCTAGACAGTTTTATTAACGGGTTTTCATTTTATGTGAATGCACTTTAGATTCAAAAACAGTTCAGTCAACAATGTTTTCAAGCGTCGACTAAGTCACAATTAATTAATTAATCTTTTATATATTAGTACTCTTAAGTCGCTTTGCGAAATACTGTTTATTCTACTAACCTAAGTGTTTCTTTTTTATCTTGTTCAAAACATACTATTTGCCTCTCGCCTCTTACCCAGCATTTCATTTCAATGAAACATTGTTCAAACAAAAGACTATAATTACTAAAGCATGGAACACACAGATATAAAGATTAAAGCACAGTTCGCAGAAGTGGGGCCGCTATTGTTTCAATATGTGACAAATGTAATGCTGTGAGTACGATACTAAGCTAGTTCATATGTTGGGCACTACTCTTTAGAAATGAGAACATTGTAGTAATTCCATACTTTGTAGATACGGAACTTTATATCATTCTGTCGGTAGTGTTGGAGTTTCATTACCTTCAGTTTACGGTTTGAACTTTATTTCGGAGTCTGAATTATTTTGTGTGCTTAATTGTACAAACCTACTTCATTGTGGTGCAATTTAGTGTAAATGTATTGATAATTATGTACTACTTACTACATTGCCATCAACTTTCAGATAAAATCCGGCTGACCTGTGTGACAGTATCCTTCTACAGCTGGAAGTATTGTAACAAATTGACACCCTACATCACTTTACCGTTTTATAGACATTTATTATTTAATACTTTAAGCACACAAATATACAAAGGCGGACTTAATGCCATGGGTACTTTCTACCAGTCAACTTTGGGTGACGCAGAAACAAACAGTGGTAAGAAAAATGGGAATAAATATTTATTTAAATATTGTATAAGGATATCCATACACCTATACAACTATACCATAAAGCTTCGTACAAACCAGCGCGACGCGACACCTGTTTTTGTTATACCGTCAAGTTTTCTTAGAAATTGTATTGTTCGTGTCGCGGCAAGCGTCGCGTCGCGCTGGTCTGTACGAGCTTTAAAACTGTCGAAGAAAGACAGTTTTTATTTGTATGTACGGACAATTTAAGTTGATAGCCAGTTTGCTTAACAATTAATTTCCCTGGCTGCGTTGTGTAACCGAATCGTCCATCAAATAATTTATCGCAATGTTGAATGCAACAATATAATAGCCGTTTGACGTGGTTGGCCCCTAGTATTGCCTCAAACAATAGCGCAGTCAATCGGGGGCACGGGCAATAACTAGTGAATGGTAACAGGACCGGGCAGAGGGCGGGGGGCAGTGGGCAGTGAGCAGGAGGCATTAGTCACTGAACAGACAGATGTCGTTAATTGGGACCGCTCATGTGTCGGTCACTAACCAAATGTCTGTTTGTACCATAGATTTATTATTAAAGAGCGTTTATTCTGAAAGTGGACAACGTCGCAAATAGATGTCACTTATTTTGCTGTTTTGATTAATTTGGCAATATTATTGTATGGATATATGAAAAAGTGGCTAACTAGCTACATAAATATAATATTAATAAAATGAATTGCAAGAATAACTAACACTAGTTTGTAAATTTGATTTATTACAGCTGTAGTGAAGAAAGAATCTATATAAAAGATAAATAAAATAATAAAAATAAAGACCTATTTAAACCAAATGACATGCAATCATGTCATTTGGTTTACATAGGTCTTTATTTTTTATAGGTTATTATTATTTTATTTATCTTTTATATATTCTTTTCTTAAAAATTTTCTGGACAACCCCCGGTTGGTGTAGGACCTATTGCAGGATATGGAAACAACGATTATTGGTTTGGGTGGCTAAAGTGAACTGGTTATCTAGGACTATGGGGAAAGAGTATGGCCCCTGCCTGACCATTGTTTTATATAAAATACACAGATAAAATGGCAGGGGGTGACTTGCACACTCAATTAAGGGCCCCCGAAAACGGACGCTAGCACAAAGTGTCGTAACGACAAAGGGGCAACATGTCCTGAGGTGCTTATGAAGAGTGGAGATGTATTGGCATGGCTATCGGGACAATCCCGGAAGTACGGTCAAGATCCCTACCAGCGTCTTACTGGAATACTTCCTTCCTCCGAGCACGTTTACTCTTGCGAATCTCCACTCATGCCAGCCAATAAAGGCAAGAAAGAGGTGTTACCTCTGTTTCTCGGCAGCGTTCACTCCAGCCGGACAATAAAGGCAAGTCAGAGGTCAGGAACAACACTTCTCCCGGGAGATAGGTTCCGTGAGGTCGCTACTGCCCAACAGCTAGCCACATGCTACCCTGTAAGTTTACGTATTCACCACCGTGTATTAACCAGTCGTGTACTCTCTTAGTCTGGTTCCTCACCCTAGACTTGTTTCGGCAAAGTAAACTCGATACAACGGTGGGGTTATTATTATTATTATTATAACCCTGTGTTGTCCCAGTGGGACAACTAAACATTATTTATCATATAGCTGAGAGTAACGGATACAATAAGAAAATGGTGGATGATTTGATTCAAACGAAACGTCGTAAAATAGATCGTTCCCTTTTGTACCCACTGCCTCCAAATACTAAAAGAATACATAGGTAGCTTGACATACTTAGGGTCGATAAGTGATAGGCTTTCAACAACATTGTTTCTAAAATTAGGGTAGCTTTTAAAACAAATAATATTCATTAAGACAGATTTGTAATGGAAAAGATCGATTAGAAAACCATAAAAATCTGGTGTTTACAAGTTACATTGCGATGATTGTAATGGTATATAAATAGGTCGAACTGGTCGTAATTTTCAAACAACATAAGAACATATTGCAGCGTACAGGAATAGCTATCCAGAAAGATCCCATTTTGCTCAACAATTAATAGATTCATTCGTTAAATAATTTTACACACTTTCAAAATTTTACACACATGTGATAAAGATTTCAGAATGTCAGTACTAGAGAGTTTAGAAATTGCAAAAGATAATACAGGAAACGTTACGTGGAAACGTCAAGGTCACCTTTGCTGCGATTGTTCGCAGCTCCTTATTCGCTGATAACGATTGTAGCCGAGGTGGACCGAGTAGTAATACTATATAAGTGGGGTTGTCGAGCGATGTTGCTCACACTGCATTCGGCGCTTGACGTGGCAACACGACATGTCCGGGTTCACAACTAGTCAATCGTCATCCTGAGGATGCTTCGTTGAGAGGTGAAACACGTGTCGATTTCTTACAGTGTTCTTTATGACTTTTTAAGAACAGTTAAGCGGATTAAGTTACTAAATATACGTCGTCTATTGTATTTTATAATGGATTCCCGCAAAGTCACCCCTGAGTCAATTAACTATCAATATTTTAGTTCACTAGTTAGCCCCATTTCATATTAATGCGCTGATTGTTGCTCTCAGCAGTCATCATGTCGGGTGTCATATTGATGGAGTTTGCCTGAATAATATCAGCTATGCGGACGACATGGTGCTGCTGAGCGCATCGGTTTGTGGCATTAGAACATTGTTGCAGATTTGTGAGGCATATGCTGAAGAACACGGTCTAAAATATAATGTGTCAAAAAGTCAGTTTATGGTTTTTGAGGCCGGCTCTAAATGTCCTATATCAGTTCCACCCATCAAACTGTACGGGGTTCCCTTGGTAAAAGTGGATCACTTTAAATACCTAGGGCATTTAGTTACTGCCGGTCTCAGGGACGATACTGACATTGAGAGGGAGCGGAGGGCTTTGTCAATTAGAGCTAATATGATAGCCCGCAGGTTTGCACGCTGTTCCAAGTCGGTCAAGCATACCCTTTTTGGAGCTTATTGTACCTCAATGTACACGTGCAGCCTGTGGGTGAATCACACCCAAAAAGCATACGAAGCCCTCCGTGTCCAATATAACAACGCTTTCAGAGCGCTGATGGGGCTGCCGCGACACTGTAGTGCCTCGGGCATGTTTGCCGAAGCTAGCGTCGACTGCTTCTATGCAACGATGCGTAAGCGGAGCACGTCTCTGGTGCGCAGGGTGCGCGGCAGCCCCAACAGCGTGCTGATGATGATAGCGGACAGGCTCGACTGTCCATACATGAGACACTGCAGTGACTTGCACGTCACCTACAGTCGTCGGTTATGTAAGTGTTAATAGTGTTATGGTTGTTTTGTATTGTATTGTAATGTTATGTGTTGTCTGTTGTGTGTATAATGTGTATAATATGAGTCATGTAACTTGAGAGAATAAATGAATAATAATAATATTTCCATACAGTAATATTGCCAAATTAATCAAAGAGGTAAATCTTTGACAGCTATTTGCGACGTTGCCAACTTTTAGGATAAGCGCTCTTAAAACTTATAATATATCTATGGTTTGTACAGAAGTACAAGGAACTTTTGGCGGTCGAATGACGTTAACAGGTTGGTAAACGTTTTGTGAAATGTACTAGAAAAAAAAGATGGTGGCGTTAGTTCTAATTTTAGCCACGAGCCAAAAGATCCTTCTAGCATTGTATTTGTAGTTTATTCCAAACCAACCAGTTATGTTTTCAAAAGTCTCTTGGGGAAAAGTCTGTTGTCATCACTGGACACATGTGTCGATAGGACGATACCTATTCACACGTGTGTGTTTGTAGTTATTTCACATCAAAATTTCGCCGGTTATAGTTTAACATGTAATTCATATATATATTAATTCGGGTTACGATATTCAATACATCACACATAATATATCAAACAGTACACACAAAACAAAAACCACTGTACATTCAACACTTACACTAACACAACATTAATGGCCGATGACTGTAGGTGACGTGCAAGTCACTGCAGTTTCGTATGTATGGACAGTCGAGCCTGTCCGCTATCATCATCAGCACGCTGTAGGGGCTGCCGCGCACCCTGCGCTCCAGAGACGCGCACCGCCTACGCATCGTCGGATAGAAGCAGTCGACGCTAGCTTCAGCAAAGATGCCCGAGGCACCGAATGCCGAATGCCGCCTAATAAAACAAGTAATACTATGAATTTCTTAGAACAATTTGCCCTGCTCTCACGCGACCACTAAACCGGTTCAAAGGTTCTAGAGGTTCTCGATTTTCATTTAGTGATTTAGCTGCAGCAGTAGCTTCCTTATTTCCTGATAGTGATACGTCACGTCAAGGGCAAACTTGCGAATCTGCAGAGAATGCATTTTACAGAGGTGCGTTTTGATAACTTTATTTTTGTAACTGCTATAAAGGTACCCCGATATATTTTTTGGTTGTCAAAATTGTACTTTTTTATATTATCAACGGATTGTCAATATTTTACAAGGATCAGAAATAAATACACATTCGTTACTTTACATCCCTGGCAATCTTACGAAAGTGGTACTTTCGTTACTAAATAATACTAACATAATAAAAATATCCAATTGAAACTTCGGTAAACTTACGAAAGTACCACTTACGTAAGTTTGCCAGTGTATGAATAAATATATATTGACTTCTTTTATTTTAAATTGACTACACTAAAACACCTTATATGAATTTCGTAAGTTTACTATGAGTGTATTAACATTAAATGCAGGTTCTAACAATTTGAATTCTATAACAGCCAGAGATAAAAAATCGTACATTTTCCACGTAATATCACATCAGGTAAAGTTGTTCATCAAAATGTCGATTTCATTAAAACTGCAGATTCGTAAATTTGCCGTGGAGGTGACGATAATATAGTGAGAGGATCTGCCCCTTCTGTGTGCACCCCGGCTGTAGACTGCCTGCGCTAAGAACAAATACATATTTGCACGACGGCATACAGATATCAGTTCTAGGTGTTTATATACGTGAGATATGTTCTGTAACGTTTATATGATACTGTCAGGGACATTAATTGATGAGCAAATTGACACCCTACTTCAATTTGTTATAGCTATCTCATAAAAGACAAAGACTGACTTGAATAAACGGGTACCATTTAAGTTGGTTTATTTGAGTAATTTTCGAATAGGATGGTTAACTATTGCAGAAGGCCAGGAAATGAGAGTTGTGGAGTAATTTGTGAGACCCGTATGTCCTGCAGTGGACTGCGCCTAATAGGCCAACTTGAATAAAAGTGACCAAAGGCAATTCCAAAAATAGCTTTCGTTATTATTTTATATTGAAACCACATGTATGATAATTTTCATATTTTGAAACACAAGTTGAAAAGGAACAAGCGCACTGAGTAGTCACGGCTGTTAACCATCTCTGCGTAGTTTCGAACAAGTAGTCGAACATGTTGCAAGTAGGGGCTGGCAACTGTGACGTCACCACACCACCTATGTCCAAGTTTGAACATGTCCAGAAGTTAGTGTCACAATACATGAATGTATCACAACCTATTTAATTTATCAAAATGCATGATCATTTCAAAAGGGTAAGCTAGAGATCAAATCATAGAATTTACTCGTCCATTCAATGCTGCCATATTGTCGTTTCCACTGTGTATGCAGTAGTGCTATTTTGTAAAAATCTCACCGTGAAAACTTAGGTGAAGTGAGCTGTCAATAGTGTCAATCCCTAGCATTGACAGCTCACTTTAAGCTCACTTCACCTAAGTATTCACGGTGAGATTTTTACAGAATCGACCGGCAGGTGTAGCACCACTTTGTAGACGGGTGTATACCACTGCTGGCCACTTGGTATGTATGTGTGTATGTGACGTCACATTAAATCAATATGGCGCCCTCTAGAGGACATAAAGTCATGAACTAAAAAAAAAAGTAATGGGCTTGGTGAGCACATAACAAATATGTATATATATCATATTGTCTAAGTAAATAAATATGTTTAAATTGTTAAAAACAAGCATAAGTGAGACTGTGCTGTGTACGGCGCCGCTGTGGATGTAAAATTAATATGTATTATACAATAAAACGCAAACAGAAAAGAATTTAAGTGGCTCTCAACAGTATCACGAAATTATAACCCCAAAATAATTTTAATATTTCAAAAATTAAAATTGCGCTCTAAAAAGTATGAAACAAGAAAACATTTCAGACAGAAATCAAGACATACACAAGACGTACAAAACTGGTCAAGGGAAAGCCGTGGTCGCATGCCATTATTATTTTGTAGGTGTACAGGCTTGCGACGGCTTTACCTTTGACAATTTTTGTACTATGTCCTGTGAGGATTCATTTTCAATAATTCATAATTTCTTGCTTCTAGACTCAGCGAATTGTCTGCCAGTGAATGAATAAATTAAAGATTTTTATTAAATAGATTTCTAAGCCTTTCTCCAATCCCTGATGGTGTTATATATAGTACGGAGTACGGACAGCAGAAAGTTGCAAAAGGAGGCAAAGCTAATTTATAAAAAAATTACAGTCTGTTCGATTTTAATTAAATATTGTTTTCTCAATCATTGATATTTAGTAATCCGAAGTGAAGTGTTAATCAATTGTTGCTGACTGTACCTATAGGAAAAAATGTACTGGAAGTCTATTATCACCATCGGCCTACATTAGTCCACTGCTGGACATAGGCCTCTCCAATTGCACTTCTTCTTAGGAACAAATATTACAATTTGTCGTTTCTCTAGAAGATCTACCTACCTAAGAATGTCCTCACAAGTTTGAATTACAGTATAACTCCAACTTATAACGTATGCAGTATCCGCCAACTGTTGAGATTGCAGACAACTTATTTACTTAGTCTACATACGCTTACCGCTGCGCTGCTAACTGCTTAAGATAAGGCTCTCGTATATTTTAGATGATTTATGCACCTTCTTGCAGTGACGGCCAGATTGTGTGAAGGGACATTATTATACACCGTTTATGGGACTTCGACACGCAAACCGTTACAATGAATTCAGTGCATGATTCTACACTTATTAAACTCATCTGTTCCTTACATTTTAACCGTGTAGGTATTGCACTTTCAAAGGCACATGTCCTAACCCAGGTCATGGTATACCTGTATGGAAAATTTCATCGAAATCCGTTCAGCCGTTAAGGTGCGAAAAGGTAACAGACAGTTACAGTCGTATTTATAATAGAAGTATGAACTAGTATATTGAGTTTGGAAGTATGGACATTTACCGAAGTACATTTTCTCGTATCACCGAGAAATAAGCAAGAGTACTATATCTTGTAAACCTCATAATATCAGCGCTCCCCGCTGATGGACTCGTTAACTTCGTGTGTTCAAGTTTTGAGCGAGTTGCCTCACGCAGCTCCTCCACAACTTCAGATACAAGGCTTGCGGGGTACTTATGGAAGGCTTTGATATAATATTATAACTTTGTTTCTTCTTCTAAAGTGGTTATTAAGTAATGAAATTTCGATCAAGTTCTTTTTTTACAGGCAGAAGCTCTAATACATCACACTTACGTAAGATTCAATTGCGATTTTCTCCTAAAGTATTGATAGAAATTTTATGTAGTTACGAATATAGTGTTTTCGAAACCATACAACTATGAAATAGGTCTTTTCCCAAAGTTGCAATCGTTATTTTTCTTCAAAGCAAGGGTGAACAGCATCTTCTGGGCACGCTCGTACTATGATAGACCCCATCCATTGCTTTCAACCAGGCGAGATCGAGGTCAAAAGGGAAAAGGGGAAGTTTGATTTTTGCGTACTTAACTGTATTTCTCGAGCCTGTATATTGCACAAGACTTACGATATCATTACTTCAAACAGCAATACAAATAAGAATAGAATAGCAAGGAAGTAGCTAGATAAATTAATCGTTGTTGCTCTGCCTACTATACCTACTACGTATCTCGGATGCACTTACTTTCTACGGCAACAAATTACAAAACATGTTCACAAGTAGATAATTATCACAAAAGAGCTACGCCGTAGCACGTAGCGCGCTACGAGCTACGACCGCTACGTCTCTTTACCCGGCTCTACGCTGCACCTACGCTTTTAAATCGTATTCGTTAGTTTCTTTTGCGTGGTAAGTAAATTAAGTCCTGATATCGTAATCCTAACTAATATTATAAATGCGAGAGTAAGTTCTTACGTTTTTACGACTTGACAAAACATCGAGATTTCCTAGGTAAGCGTAACTTTAATATTAACATATTATACACATAAACGTTCCGGAATAAATTCATTAAGCGATGGTGAAAATCTCATTAAAATCTGTTGCGGGGTTTAGAAGAACAACGCGGACAAATGCGAAAAGGGACTTAGTTTTATAATATGTATAGATATCACATGGGACTTAAAACATAACTGGCGATATGTGGGTGTCCTACAGGTACACTTCTGCCCAACCCTTCGGGAAATAAGTCATGATGTTATTTTAATAATAGTCATTCAGCATGGTAATAAAATAATAATATTGTTCACTTTTATTCATATCAAAGGGTGAATATGTGCAGCTATCTGTTCAAACCTAAACGTATAGACCTAACAGGGCACAGGCTTTTTATACGTACTGTGCATTCCTTAGTCTCTACTTCAAAGTATTTGTTTTAGGAACGGACCAAGAGTTTCATCCAATTTTTGTATCGAGGGCGTTGATCGATCGACAAAATTAAATTAAATTTTTCAATATGAAGCCAAGAATGCCATCCTACGCAAGTTACTCAAATGTAAGGGTCTTGCGTGGGAGTAAGATTTGATTCTTGACCTTGCGTTCATTGTGTACCTACTACTGTCTAAATATTTGGTGGTTGTATAGGTGATTATAAGATAGGTCTTAACTTTTAACTCGACATTTCGTGAAAGTACATATAGTGTGATTGACAACTAATAGTTTTAGAGGAACAGTGTGTTCCTCTAAAACTATTAGTTGAGATTAGAGGGTTTTCTACTGGCGCTAATAAACAATGCATGGATATCGTGAAAAAAATTAAATGTGTCTCCCTTTTTTGATGAAATAGCCTGAAAAAAGGAAGAATAAATAATTAAGGATGTATCTTCAACCCCTCGTAATAGTGCTGAGTCATCTGATTACACACGGACACACACACATACTAGACAAGACACTGTGACGAGTGTATGTCGGTGTGTGCGTCAGTGACGTCACGGTGTCCATGTTTTTTTCGAATTTGCGAATGTTTAATGTGATATTAAAGGACAAGATAAAGATGTAATTAGCAGGAATTTCAGAAAGTTTTTTAACTGGCGCGCTATCAATCTTCCAATAATGACAGGACTCAGTCAAGCAATCAGTCCTAATTTGGTAATGGATGGAAACCGTCGATCGCGACGGATCTCTCGTACCGACACAAACTGTGCGAGAATCTAGCTCATGCCGGGGGGAAATATAAGCCAAACAGTTGTTGCTAGCCTGGTTGTTTACCTGCCTAAGCTGAGCCAGATGTTCATTCACATATAACCACTCGTGGAAGCTATTTTAATGCTTTGTGATGTATGGCTAAAATCCATATTAGATGCCTGAAGTTTCCCTATATACATATAACCAAGCTTTAATAGCGATTTTGCAATGTAAATGCAGTCCGCCTATCTCCTTGGAGAACAGTCAATTGAGACGATTGATTGCTGCGACCACCGCCTCCCAACGAGATGTAAACGTGTTTATATTACCCAGCTCAATGTTTTTGCATTCTAATATGCAGAGCAGCATGATTTTGTAAAATCAAACGGCTAATATTGATTCATACAGAAAACATCTCATTTTACATGAGACCGTTTATGATTGCGTAGTTTGTTCTGTTTGGTAAGTAAATTGAGCATGAGAATAAGCATTAGCTTGGTCAGTGTAGGAACGTATTTATTGCGAATGTGCAGCAGCAGCAGTCAGTGCTGAGTGGTCAGCAGCAGTCAGCAGTACCTACGTACGGTAGAACTTGAAAAACCCTAAAATTGGAAAACAACAGGTCTACCGAATGTTGTCACACTGTGTAATTAAAACTGTTATATTTACACGTTGAATACTGATACAATTACTTAATTCAGCTCGTATGATTTTAATCAGCAATATGTAAACAAATTGCCTCCTCCCGACAACACGGCATGATGTAAACAATTAAATAAAACACTGATCGTATTCGAATATTTAATTTGACTGCAGAGTCGATAAATTCGTAAAGTTTGTGCATAAAATGTGATAATCAAACTGAATCGATTAAGGATCGTTGCAAACTTAGTGACTTACATACAACGATTACTGTCACAGTGAGCTTTTTTCATGTATGGATAACAAACCTATGGCCCACCTGATGGAAAGTATTTACCGCCGTCTATTAACAACTGCAGTACCGGAGACATCGCAGATGCGGTGCTACCACAGAGGCAAATCTGAAATGTCCCTATTATAACACTAGGCAGTTGACAACTTTTTCCTGCTGGGGAGTTTGTTGCGCCACTTCTTCTTCCCAACTAAACCACTAGGAAGTGGTGAAGGGTGTTTGAAAAGTGCTGATTCTCAGCCTAGTTTGAATAAATGACATGAATTTGTTATTTTTTTTATTTGAATTTAAACATTTATCCTATTCAAATAACAAATTGGTTGATGACTGTGTGAGTGTGTTGCGGTTGGGTTCATTTATTTTTCAACACAAGCTTTTGGTGGCCCTTTGTGTACAAGCCGTGGCTGAACCCGTGCGGCCGCACTTTTTGTTTTTGTTTTAATGTTCTGAATTGTTTCCACATATCGTTATGTTCTGAGATTTTAACTGAATCTCATGGCGTGTTTTTATGTCCAAACACCTACACCGCACCTTTTTGACGCAGCTGTGAGGCCAGCTGTGCACTATTGTTGTTAAAAGATTTTTTCCACATTCTTATTTGGTTTTTGTGTTTCACGAACTGTGTACAAATAAACGTTATTCTTTGTTTCTCTTTCTTCCTAATTATGTTTTTTTCAGTAGGTTGATTGGTAAATGTTCTTAAAGGATCTGCATTTGCTCTTAATTAAATAAGTATCTATAGGCACTTATTTATAAACCTCAGACTGATTGTGATTATTTGGCAAAAGCTTCAGATTCAGCAAAACATTTTGTGTTAACTTTGATTTGGAACGCGGCAAACGTTACCAGGCAGAACTCGGTGAAATGCATTTAGTATGTATAATTTAATTTGAGCGTGAACTTACTTCAACGCGCTATTCAATTTAGTAAATAAATGCCAGTCTGTTGTCCTGACCACGTGTCAGTGGTCGTGCTATGCTCCCTGTGAATCGGATGCCCTCATAAAAGAGTCTTTTTAATTTGTTGTTGCGAACAGATATCTTTTAAATGTCGGCGCGGGCTGTCGCACAAAGGGCTTGTTGTTTGTATGCTAGCTTATTTTTCATTATTGTTTTGCTATCTTTAGGCGATCCTTTTGAAGTGTAAACACATGCCAGACCCACACATGACCAAATACATTTGTATTTATTTAGTACGTACAAAAACAAATTAGTTTATTTGGACTCAATCCAAATAAACTAGTTTGTTTTGTTGTTCAGATTTAGGATGACTGGTTTTTATAACAATTTGAAGGGATAAATAAAATAAAAACAGTAATACATTACAGCAAACGTGTTTATTGGTTACCAAGTGTAATAAATATATAAATAGTCCAGTATACAGTTGCCTGGCGCTTTGCTAGACGGGGAAGACAGTGAGGGGAGTGACAGTCCCTCCGAAGAAATACAACCTTCTTAGGGACGAAGTTACAGTGAAGTGAGGATCAGTGATAACGTTATCATGAGCTGACCTTACGCAGCAACGCGCCACACAACTCGGCACAAGCGCACACGTCGGAAATTCGGTTTCAAGCTCATCATTTGGGGTAATGGACATTAAATAAGATGCTTAACCACTAAAGTCGAACAATTCCTACATTTTTGGTGACATTAAAGTTAAATAATTTAGTATTCGTCAGATTGTTACGACAAAGCAAGCAAAAGTTTACGTACTTCGATCATAAAGTGAACCCCTTTAGAGCTTAATAAACTTTCGTTGAATGGTTTTCTTTAATGCCCAAATTAAATGCAGAATAAAAATTATATCTCGTTTCGACGGGAGTAGCCGCACTGTGACCAAACGTCACATGGCGGCTACGCCCGGGGTTGTGAAACGATGCGTTGTCATAACATTATTTCGTAAGTTTCCTGTAGTATCAACCCTGCGTACAACAGTACAACAGCAGTGAATAGTTTTTAAACCGACAGTGTGCTCGACAGAAGTTAAATGTTTGTACGTAAAACAGACAAAAGAACCACAAAATAACAGCCAGATTTTAGAAGAAAATCCTTAGTTTATAGTTGAGTATAGGTTCAAAAATCTTTCAGTCACAATTTATAAGAAATAGTCGTTCTTTCACATCATATATTACAGTTATATTTAAATATACATTTAGAAATTCACAGCATTTCATTTTTTAAAGTGGATGGTATTATTGTCTGTATGACAAAACTGAAATTACGGGTTGCATACATTTTCATTTCTCCCTCCTCGAGGCATTGAAAGCCTTTTATTACAAAATTATAAAAAGAAAAGTGTAAGTAACAGTTTTAATATCAAACTGTATAAGAAGTTATAAAAAGTTTAGGTCATTTTGGCACAACGATCTCCATCACAAGTTTAGACCTTACGCTACATTGTATACTAGCTTTTAGCTTACATAGTCGGACAGTGCCGGACAGGCGGGTGGTCCGGTTCTGTCCGGCGACTCGAGGCTTTGTTGGTCTCATTCCTAGCTCAGCTCAGCTCCGCTCGCATTTAATGCTTGCAAACTTGAAAGGCAAATGATGAATGAAGTCAACATAGCGGAAGAAGGTCTCATCACAATACTTGCGCTGGTTGCCTCATGCTCACTTCGCTCATTACTCGCTTCAGTTAAAGCCTCGTTTACTCTAGTCCGAATTAAGTAGAAAATAAAACGACATAATATTTTCACTTACAGTACATATAAAAAGATGTTAACTTATATTAAAAATGGTACAATAGATTAACCACAAAAATTACTAACAAGCAGTGAAGTTGAACGAACCCCTGGTGAAAACATACGGCGTCAAAAAACATGACGAAACGCCAATCCGTATGTTTCCCTTTACATACAAATAGCTTTCAATTCCTTACATGTAATTTAACATCAAACAATACGAATCCAAATATTATAACTTTCAAACAATGTTTTTAATTTAGTATAACGTCTTTTTTTACAAATTTATTCTCTACCTACGTCCCTAGATCGAACCTTTTATTTTTTTATTTTAAATTACAATAGTAAAATAAAATATTTTTGTTATTTTTTCTCTATTTACCCAGTTAATTTTACTTTCTCTCGCACTAGAGCCTTCCATTTAATTCCAATTTTGAGTTCTCTATCTAATACTCTCCTGATAATGCAACCTTGGGAAAAGAGAGTGAAAACGAAAGAGAGACAGAAGTCGTATTATCAGAAAGAGTGGAGTTGTAAGGAGTGTGTGATATGTGAACGCAATCTACTCGGTTGTACAGAAGGAAGGAGTGCACAGTTCACAATGAGACACCTACCATGCATCTACAACATTTATTACATATATTTTGATTATCTAAAAGTTACGACACACAAACTATCGTCATATTTCACAAGTGCTGTCGATGTTTCAAACCTGCCATTTCCACAAGGATGACGATGACAGGTATATTGGTTCCTCTAGACTCAGTGTGTATCCTTACAAGGTTGCAAGATGGCAGCCGCAGTAGGAAATGGATATAACAAAGATGTCCTCTCGCGACCTTGTTAAATCTCGCGCGAACATAATTTGGCAGCGGCTGTTATTGCAGCAGTAAACTTGTCGCCGAAGACAAAGTTACGTTCTCAGCTTTAAACTTTTATCATTTGCTACAATTAAAAACTGCGATTGTTGTTGTAAACAAGTTACTTCATAGTGCAGTGAATACAATCGATGGCTGATTGAAATCATGGTGACCACAAACCGTTGCATCCAATATACAGTGGAGCTGAATGGCTGTCATTGATTGTAGAACAAATTGCAATAGACACAAATACGATACTTTCGCTCGGATTAACCTCACTAATAGCAATGGCCAATCCTAACCAACATTGTGTTGGAAATACCCTAATCTGCCTAATTGTTGCACATAAAGTACACCAAGTTTAATTAAATAAATCGTTGAACATAATTCATTGCAACTAGTTTAGTACTAAATTGCCTCTCGCTTACCGATCGCTATGATTTCGAATAATTTAATCCACTGAAATTGGAAACCGTACCGACGGCTTACAGAAATAGATCTGGTGAAGGAATACAAGTGACAATACTTAAAAATGGACCGAAGTCTGTATTCATATTGATACAGGCTTAATATGCAAATGAATACCAAAATATTAAGCAGTATTGTGTACTGAAAAATCAAACCGTTCAGTTCAGAGAACATATTAAAATGTTCCTCAATATTGAACAGTGGCTCAATTTTACTCTCTGTGGATTAAAGTTTGAAAATAAAAATGTAAAACCAGGTTGAATGCGAGCAGTTAGGTCTTACTTGCAGTTAATTCGCTTAATTGTCTTAAACGTCGCAGCTGCCATAATAAAGAGATCTTCCTCTGAGTTCAGAACTCTGCTCCGATGAATTTATGAACTTTGAACTGTGAGCTGGAGCTCTCTTGTTCAAAACTTTCAGGAGCTCGTTGTTCGCGTCATTTAACAGATTGTATTATATTTGAAAATGCATTGTCGAGGTCGGTCATTGATTGGATTTCTCATTGACTCAATGAAAAAGACAATGTTCATGATAAATGAGGCTGATATTCCATTTCCATACCAAATCCCGACGCTTGTGAAATATGACAGTAGCCATCTTGAATAATAACTAAACAGACACATATCGACGCAATTACGTGATCGGTAAAAGTCCCACCACACTTGTTCGGTTACAGCATTATTTGTTCATGCATGAAACTTAATTACAATAAATTAATTTATGAATTTATGCGGCCTTAATTATTATACAAAGTAATTATTATGTTCAAATATGTTAAACTGTTTCGATGATAAGCTAACAAATAGTTTTGATAAACAATAGTTAGTTAATTAATTAGATACGTTTCATTAATTGAGGTTTCGAAATGCTTTCGGTTTCAATTAGCAAAATATGCATGACTTGTTTTGATTTCAATTTTATGCTGTTATATAAAATTGAATTTTGCAAAGCATCGACTCTATGGAAGTGAACAACTGTACAAGTGTGGAGCGTCGCTTATTGGTACACAGTCATTAATCATGTTAAACACGCATCAATTGGAATCAAACTGTCGGATTGAAGTCACGCTCCGCTGACGGTATCGCTGGACGCGACTGCCCATTCAATATACATTTCTATATTCCAACCGAAAATTATTATTTCGGCCTTTTCCTAGTAACCATAATTTTGTCAATCAATTTGAACAGACGTTCAAATATTATAGTGACGCATCAAACGGGACGTGAACACGAGAGACTCGCCAAGTTCAGTCGCGGCTCGAGTTTCCATATAATTGTTGAGGAGTTATGCTATCCTGTCGAATGGGGCACTACATAATTGCAGTGAATACTAGTATCGGGTTTACGAAACGTGATCCTTGAAAATATTTTCAGTGTGTTTTTGTGTATTGTACAAACAGAATTTTAGAGTATGTGGCTACTTGATATTGGTTGGGTTTATTCAAGATAGATAAGTGTAGGTGCATTGATCGAGCATTTTAGAGCACTTAATTAGTTTGATGTGACGAACCGTGCTCCTGAGCACTACGGCTCGTAGCTCGTGGTAGACTGTATAATGCAGATAGTAGAGGACGTAAAATGTGTTAATGATATGCATATGATTTCAACTCTCGCTTCGCCAATACTAATTAGATTCAGTGTGAGCTATTGAATTAGTTTGGCGTTTGAATTGGCGCTGATTATGATACTTTAAAATATAATTTCAGAGGCAGTTGTCACATAGATATTTTCGAAATAAATGCTACCAACTCGTGGCAATAAAACGCAGGAATTGATAGATCCAAATGAGATACAGACATATTGGGATGTTGTAAATGCAGAGCAAGTATTGTTTCAAGTAGTACTTGGTGTCGCTTTCGTCCTCGTTATGGCATATTGGGAGGTTTACCGGGAGGCTGTCGCTGCATAATAGCGACGATATCACGTAAGTTGAGTCAGTCATGGTGCTGTTGATGTTACACTATAGATGATAGTTTCAACCATTGATACATTAGGTTTTGTTCCTTGTATGATCTGCTCAATTCAAATAATATCACTTTAAAGGTATTGATTTGATTACTCTGTATTTGGTTGCTACTCAACAGTTGTTTACCTCTATTTAATGATTGATCAAGTTGATAACTCAAAGAGTTGAAATTAACAGTTTAAGTTAAGATTCAAGACAACACCATTCAATGATTCATTTAAAATATCTCGTCGTTTATTATTTTGTTATTTCCAAACCAGTCCCGTTTGATTGACGTGTCACTATTTCTTTCAAATACACACCCTAACGAATATAAATAAAGTTCAAATCAGCAGTCGCGTGTTACGAGTTAGGGGCAACCTACACGTACTCGGTGTAGAACGCGTTGCTGGTGCAATTTCCGTTGTCGTTGGGCGAGTCAGGGTGCTCCTCGGGCTCTACGCCGTTCGTGCGCATCTCATCACGGACCTGCGCAAATAAACATGATTTATGCCTCGTTAGTAGTGCGCCTTGAGACAGGAGAGAAGCAAGTTAGTTTGCCCAAGTCTGGTGTTCTGCAACATTGTGATAAACCGGATGTTCTGTGTAGAGAACATTGGGCAGCCTTGTAGCTATTGTATGTAGTGTGGTCTCGCCGCAGTAAATTGGGAGCTATACAGAATATTCACTTTTAGTGAATATTCTGCTGGATTAGATTTGAAATTATTGACATGGAAGCATTAGAGCACATTACTTGACAATAACACAGTTTGGACATCGAAATTGAAAGGGACGATCTTGGCTGTTATTTTATTAATAGTCATCAGTGAATTCTGCAAAGCTGAATTATTATAGCGACAAGAAACACGTCAGCTGCATGCCAATTGCTGCTAACGCTAGCAAATTCACTATTTAAAAATACTTTGTTCTAATTTGGCACAGGGAAGCCGCGAACCCTTAAGGCTCATGCAGACCAGCGCGACGCGACGGCGCGACGCGACTCGAACAATACAATTTCTAAGAAAACTTCACGGTATAACAATAGTCGGTGTCGCGCCGCGCTGTTGCGTCGCGCTTGTCTGTACGAAGCTTTAGTTTAATAAAATCTTACGAAATAGGTATCTTTTACTTAAATTTTTTCATTTTCAAGTAGTGCCTTTATAATTATTTAGTGTTGTCTATCAAGGCTCTTCGCCTTTATCTTTGTAAATAATACTGTTAAGTTACTCTAATAAGGAATAAGTCATTCAAAGTTTATATTTTATTTCCTCGCTATCAATATTTAGTGCTTCTAATGCATTTAGACCGCTAGCGGCGTCTGCTCCTTCTATGTAATCCGATCATAGCCAATAATTTACGAACACTGTAATAATTTTCGCTGCATCGTCGGCACTTAAGTTCCCTTTTGGTAACTTATATCATGTGTCGACACTATCGGATATCCGCTGTTAGTAGAAGAACTATTTATAAAGTATTTAGATGTTTTGTTGTTTTGATTGGTTGATCAAAATAACAAGATTAATCATAATGTGTAACTGATCCATATACTAGAGATTTGGACTATGATCAGTCAAATACACATAAAAATAAAGGAATATATTTTAGGAACAGTTTTCGTCGATTTTTGTTTGTGGGTTGTGTGGTAAAGTTTACGGAAGAAGCAACCTTGAAGACCCACCTTTTCAACTTGGCGCATTACGCGCAGCATGTTAAGCCCAGCGAGGTTCTTGAGCTCCTGCACATTCCACTGGCCGGAACGAAGCAGTTCAGCAAACAGTTCCGGGTATTTGGACACGTCCTCCAATCCACGAGGTACCCTAGAGGTTGACTTTTGAGGTTATTTTATTATATACACATAACATCAAGCCTATAATCCCGGAACAGTTAGGTAGAGGTGCATCTAATAGTACACTAACATATCACCAGTTATGTTTAAGTTCCATGTAATAGGGGGCGAGTCTATTGCCATCAACCGGGCATAAATCCAGATTTTGGTTTGCTACGGAGAAATTTCAGATGGAAAAACCCAATAACACTTTGCCCGACCTGGGAATCGAACCCAGAACCTCATGTTTTTAAATATGTAACTAAAAAAGGTAATGCAAAGTTGAATAGGATACCCACAGGCTAGGTAGAGTGACGATCTTCGCAGGGTGGCACATGGACAGGAGTAGCCGAGGTGAGAGTTAAATAGCATACGGTTGAAGTGGACTTTGTCCAGCAGTGGACTTCTGCCATATAGGCTCATAGTGGGAATTCAGGGTGTCCATAGTATCCATATAACGAACCTAGTGTTTTATTTGGTTTGATCTAATATTTTGGAAAGATACGTAAGAAATGTACATTTGCCGTCCAATGGTGGAATTGGCTGAAGCTGCCTGCTGTCATTTTACATTTAAATATTTTCGTTGTGAATTTCGTCGGCATGAATTTCCTTAGCGAAAAATTTGGCCATTTGCAGTCTTGCTTCTCATAATATATGACATAGTTGGAATACCTACTTTCGGTTTGAATAAAAGCTATTGGAAGATTCCTGGGATGAGGAGGGAGGAAGTTATGTGACAAAGAGAGTGATGAATTTAAATGACGATGGATGACGGAGAAGAGAAAGACCATCTCTCTTACAAGTCATCCAGGATTGTGTGAGAGATATTATTAAGGAATAATAAGTGACAGAAAATATGGGAGAATGGAAGAAATAACAATGCGCGGACCCCAAGTTGTATGGGCAAGGTCAGACAGAACACTAAAAACGAAGTTTCCTAACAATTTTAATACATATTGATATACAAGAAGGGAGACTCGAAGGAGGATTAGTTATGAAATTCTAGTGAGAGTAAAGTTGAGGTAATTAATAAGGTAAGTTCACCTGTTCACGCCGTCGAAGTCTCCACCGATGCCAACATAGTCAGCGCCAATCATACGCTTGATGTAGTGGAAGTGTTCTGCGAACAAGCAAACAGTTTAAATTGGCAAACAAACTATGCAAAATCAACATTCTTTGCAGCTTTCTTTGAAATGCTTTTATTTGAAGTCGAACGAATTGAGCATCAAAAGTGTTGAACAAAAAGAAAAAGAAGAAGAAGAGCTTACCATTAAAACGGCAACGTTGTTAGATAAAATAAAAATGGCAAATACAAATAGCATACATTTTTAGGTTTTAAATACGATGACGTTTTTGCAGATGACTGTCCGTTGTTCTGGTTTTTGAAGAGATACGAAGTTGTGGATGATGATGGAATGAGCTTGAGTAGGGCAGCGATAGTTGCTAAAACCTCGGGGTCTGACAGATGAACAATACAGGCAGGACTCTCAGTAGTCTGCCGCACAGACACAACTCTACGATGAGACTTGTGACTTGTTGGTTTATATTGACTTAAATTGATTTGGAGATTACAAGACAAGTAGCTTCAGCGACTGTCGGACGACCGATACAGAATGATGGCTGTTGCATCCTCGACTGTTTTTTATACGTAAAAAGACGCGATAAGGCTTCGTAAACGCGCATGCGCGAATCTTGATGTTAAAAAGTTGACAAAAGCAGTCCGCAACATTTTCCTTGATCGGAAGTCGATCACCGGGTAGGTAGCTACGTTTTTTCCCCTCATGTCAATTATGGTGTAATTTGGAAGTCAAGCAGTTACGACGTTGATTGTTTATTAACAAAAACAGGTAAAAACATACTCCCTGAATGTTTGAAAAGTTTGTCAAATCAGTTGATTTTGCAAACTTTCTCAAACTCCTTCACATGAAATACGTAGCATATAGATAGGTTACCTATAGACATGATTTTCAAACAAATACAAACTCTTGTCGTAAACCAAAAACAGTCGTTTTCTGTCCCAAATTGGATCATATCCGGGGACGGAGCACGCAAGCTGGCCGGTATAACAACTTTAGATTCAAGTTTGTACCGGACGAGCCGCCGTCTGGCCGGTCCCGTGGCACAATACCTCCGGCCGCGCGTGGCTCCGGTGCCGGTCCGGTTCGTAAAGAGAGCGGTTGTTAGCGTCGCGTGTGAGCTCCGGCCATTATTATAGTATATGTGTAATATAACTGAAACAGATGCCAGTGAATGGGTTTCGATAAAACAAACTCGGCAGTCTTAGATGATAAAAGATGAAGACTTCATCTCTAGTAAAAATGATGTAACATATATGGAACATAAAAGAAAAGAACACAAAATTCAGGTTGGTTGCTTTATTGACGTGAGCTTCAAGCAGAAACTTAGCTTAGTTGGGGTGAAGACCGGCTAATTGTTACTAAATGGTGAGGCTCGCACTAATAGTGCCTAAGTACAACAAACTGATGATATGAAGAAAAATATAAGGTGCAAAGGTAGTATGAAAATTACTACTGAAATGACGACTGATAGAGAAGTATGGAAACAGAAGACATATTGCGCAGACCCCAAATATATTGGGATTAGTGCAGGAGAATGATAATGAGAGAGTATGAACATAAACAGTAAGATCTTTATCAAGCATTATTCCCCGATGAATACAATTAGTGAAAGCTATATTAAAAGTTTCGCGATCCAAACACTTTAGACTTTAATTATTGCTTCAACTTATAATTGCATTCAACAGGCAAATTAATAGCTCCGTTAAAATGAACCATTGCTAATCTAAAGTTATTGCTCGGTCTTTTATTTGCTATTAATTATCTAATTTTCCAACTTCCAATCGCGATATCTCGTTATATTTATGAATATCAAACACGTTCGTTGGCCGCTGATCCAGATTTGGAAAGATGTCGGAAGTTTGTATTCCGTCTCGGTCCGATAGGGATGATGCTAATAAATCAGTCGCAGCATAAACATCACACGCTAGCTAATACCGTGGCTTTGCTTACATTATTATTTTTTCTAATAAAAAACTAACTATATCCTATACTTAGGCTTTTGTTTTAAAAGAAAATGCAAAATAAAGTGCAAAGAGGTTCCTAATTGTGTAAAATATGAAAACAGTGAAAAAATGCTTGTTTTAATTAAGTTACTAGCTTCTGCCCGCGACTTTGTTCGCGTGGAAGTCGTAAGACACCGCAATATAGGTACTTAAATAACAGCCACATTTTTATAAAACTTCCCTGTATACTACGTTAGTAGTTTTGATCTCAGCAGCCAAAATATGATGAAAGTCGGGACTGGTGACGCGCCACAAGTGACGTACAGTTGTCCGTGTGAGAAGCAGCTCGTCCCGGGGTCGACGCCCGCAGCCTTCAGTAGCACTTTCCTATTGCTTGATAACTGTTTCATTTTTAGTGAATTAATGATGTTCCTGCATCATCATCATCATATTCTCCTGTACAGATCCTAACTTATTTGGGGTCGTCTCATAATGTCTTATTCTTCCACACTTCTCTATTAGTTCCTGCATATATTACCTAATGGTACAACACTGATACACTGACTGATGTATTCTTACAGATTATGCCTGACGGACGGCTATAACTAAAATAATATAAATGTAGATTGTAAACACACTTAATTTCTCATTAACAGTCACCTAATCATATAAATTTATTTTTATTATAACCAAAAATGACAGAAGAGTTTAGGCCTCTTCTATCATCTTTGGTTACATATTTATGTTTTTCTGTGTACGATCTGCGAACTATCATAATATAATAATATTATATAATAAAATTTTAAAACGAAGAAGCACAATCAATTTTAATTATTCGGAATCAAACTTAGGTTTGCAAAGCTGGCGTCGAATCATGTCATGATTAACTACTGAGCTCCTTAAAGATATAGCGTGATGATAAGCATTTAAATGGTTAGAGCTGTTATTTATTATCTGCAATATTCTTACCTTTTGACTCGTCTTTTTACAATTTGCGGTAAACTATTAAGCAGAATACGAACAAATTGCAATATTGCTCATCCCCCATAGCAAATAGCGTGATAATTTATAGCCTATAGACTGACTAGACTTATAGGGAATATCTATCCGAACAAAAACTGGTAGTATTTGCGTGATGCTGGAACATACATTCTGACAAACAGTCAACAATTCTAAACACAATATTTTCGGCATTAGAATCGTTCTCAGACCTCGTACAAACTACTTTTTTTCAAAAATACTTAATGTACAGTTTAAGATTACGATACGATTTTATTATATGTATAGATATAGATTGATAAATTAGACAAACTCGCAAATGTTTGTGTGTAAGGCCTTAAGTTAGTGTAATAAATAGGCCATACGTTTGTATGAAGGATCTATTACTTGTAAAGGAACAACTGACCCGAGTCAATGAGCAACTTCAAGATTAAGAATAACAAACAGACTAACCACTCTTTCGTTATAAAGATCGTATATATTGACGTAGTAGCAAGTTCCGGTTTCAGTAGACGCGACCGGCTAAATAAATCATAAGAAATTTCCCTACATATCGTGCAGACGCGGGCTGTATACATTATACATCTATACGAACAATGATGTATCTGCGTATTTTGCTTAAACTTTTGGAGATTACTCACAGATCGATGGCACTTATATTCGTATCTTTTTAGTATTTACTTCTACAAGTGGACGTTGATTTGTTGGTTTTCATTACTTAGTAGCTGACCCGATCAAAAAGTCTTAAGTTCATACAAAAATCGCATAGTAAAAGACGTTCAGTTTTTCCCGAATTTTAACATTTTCCGGCAAACTTTTCCAATTTTCCTTTCCATAAAAACGTTATTCAGATTATACGAGCATTTTATAATAAAAAAAATTGCCAAATCGGTCTAGCCGTTCTCAAGGGTTGCGTTTACCAACGCATTCATTCTTTCATTCACCCAATTTTTTAGGGTTCCATAGTAAACAAGGAACCCTTATAGTTTCGCCATGTCCGTCTGTCTGTCTGTCTGTCTGTACGCGGCTTAGCTCAGAGAAAGTTAGTAAAGAAAAACTATCACAGCTAAGTAGGCTGTACAGGTTAACGAGTAATATTTGACCAACTTAAATTTGCAGTTTGAAAAACTTTATCTCCCATACATTCCGTATGGGAGAACATGTTTTTCAACTACAATGTTAAGTTTGTTCTTGGGATAAATTCATTCCCACTACGGAACCCTTCATTGTGCGTGGTCCGACACGAACTTGGCCAGTTTTTATTTATATAGATATAGAAGTTAGAAGATTGGGCTCGTGGCTAAGTAATAGTAGGCACACGGGTCGATCGATCAGGTGAAATCCCTTTTGCTGCGGGCGGGAACATGGTGATGAGTGACCATCTTTGAACACCGAGACCCAGTGTGCATCTGAAAGCACGTTAAGCCGTTAGCCGTTGGTCCCGGCTTTCATTCTTCGATCTTTGAAAGTCTGACAGTCAGTCTTACCAAAGGGTATCGTATTATCCAAAAACTGGGTTGTGGAGGTCAGGTAGGCTCCATGTAAAATACTGGTATTCAGCTGCATCTGGTTAGACTGGAAGCCGACCCCGACATAGTTGGGAAAAGGCTAGGCAGATGATAGAAGTTAGAAGATGATGCTAGCTTCCAAATGGTGTGTGTTATCAAGTGAGTACATTTTCTTTGGTAAAATTTACGAAGCGCTCATTTTATATCCAAAGATTAGGTACAGGATGCCGTCCACTGAATATTAAGTACGTTTGTCACCATGTCTCACACAGTTTAGCACGTTATTCATTGACGTATCTTAAGTACGTTTGTCACCATGTTTCACACAGTTTAGCACGTTATTCATTGACGTATCTTAAGTACGTTTGTCACCATGTCTTCATTGACATATATTGACAATGAACACACGTAAGAGTCCGGGATTGGCACTATTATATTCATACTAATTTCATTGGCACAATTAAACCGCCTGATATGGCTGCTGAAAGCACCACGTATTGTACAGCTATGCATAATGAAACGACTATATCAATCAATTTAATGACCGCGTGTTAATCCTAGTAATAATTAACACCAATGGGATCATGCTAATGTTATCGGTTGACAGTCTGTCAATTTGTGATTATAGTTGCATCAGGATTATGTAAGCTCTCGAGCGCTGGCTCGGGAGGAGGCACGGCTCCCTGTCGTTTCGGGTGACGCAGGTGCTCTCGGGGCATGGTTGCTTCGGGAAGTACCTGTGTCGCATAAACAGGGAGCCGGACGCCCGGTGTCACCACTGCGTCGACTGCCGGGAGGACACGGCGCGGCACACGCTGGCAGAGTGTGCCGCTTGGGAGGAGCCGCGCCGTGCCCTCATCTCAGAAGTAGGCAGTGACTTGTCGCTGCCAGCCGTAGTGAACGCTATGGTCGGCGGCGCCGAGTCCTGGGACGCGGTGGTCGCCTTCTGTGAGACGGTCGTCTCGCAGAAGGAGGCTGCGGAAAGGGAGAGGGAGATCTCGTCCACTCACCCGGCCCGCAGCAGGCGCACCGGGCGTCGGCGGAGGGCGGATAACGCCCTCTTCCGGCCCCCCTAAATGGGTCCAGGGGCGACGGACTCGGGGACGTCCGTCGCCCCCCACACATCAGGACCCGAGGTGGCGGCGCGTAGTGTTCCACGCGCGCCCCTCTGAGACGTCGCGGGGGGAGTCAAACACCTCACTCCCCCCCCTGACCCGAGAGGAGGCCCGCGGTGGCGGGCCGGCACCGGCCGGGGGTTGCGGAAGATTATTTCGTTCCCGCGACCCCCGGCGTAGGTGTGAGTCGGAACACCGGGGTGGTTTTTAGTCAGTAAGAGTCTGACAGACCCCTCCGCCCGCCCCAGGGCGGAGGACATCCATGAGGATTTTCCACCCCGGAAAAAAAAAAAAAAAAAAAAAAAAAGGATTATGTAAGCTGGCTCAAACGAGCTTGAGGAAGTATGTCGTTCCGGATGCGATCATGAAGACGTTGACGTACTATCTAACAACTTTGTGGACTGTGTGATGATACGTAGTACGTGCTACTTACATTGTTGTTTAATATCCATTTTCGTTGTCATCCATTCATGACACAACTTTGTATTGAAAAATAATCAGAGTCAATAGTTAATCTATATACCAGGTGTTCGGCAGACGGTTGATCATATGAAAATAGCGGATCAGTGGGGCCGTCTGCTACGTGTTTAGGTTCAATAACAAGATCCAGGGCACACGGATTTTTTTAAATGATTTTTTTGAATTTAAACAAAATTCGTCGTTGCTCAAACTTCAAACGTCAATAATTTCATTTACAAATAACAAAACTGGCAACATTCATTTAATTTTTTTTCTAGAATAATTGTAGAATCTAACATGTAAACAAAAATATGGTTTGTATATTAATTAGTTTCACTTTTCGCAAATGTCCTTCGCAATGCTTTCCGTGAAAAAAGTACCAGGCAGTTAAAATTGGCGAATTGTTTTAGTTGTTTTAAAAGAAATTGTGCATATTGCATACCGTTAGATCGGGCATGAACCAAACATGTTTTCCTAAAATGAGAACTGCTCCATCACTGTTAGTTTTTTTTTTAACGCAGTTCAGAGTCGGGCTTTCGGTATTTATTTTTGATTGGTTTGTAGTTTAAAGGGCTCGTATTTAATTTTCTAGCAATTATCTGCGTCAAATACGAATTTTATTAGATGAAAATAAAAATAAAATGTTGCCAGTTTTGTTATTTTTAAATGAAATTATTGACGTTTCAAGTTTGAGCAACGACGAATTTCGAAAAAAAAAACATTAAAAAAAAAATCCTTGTGGGTCTTGTTAGTGGGCCTAAATACGTAGACGCAGACGGCCCCACGGATCCGCCATTTTCGTATGTTGAACCGTCTGCCGAACACCCTGTACCCTGTGTGTGAACAGCACAAGAAAAGATTTTCAGTTTAAATACCAACCCTAACTGTAGGTAAGTCAAAAATTGTTTATCCTGATGTCGCGACACGTGAGGTTCCCTTCCACCAGTTAATTACGTCAGCTCGAGTTAATATTTTTGAAATTGAAATGAAACCTCTCAAAAGTTCACGTTTTTTGTAAACTCGTGTCCTGTGCCTCGTGAGGGCTGTTAACAACGAAAGTTTTAAAATTCGGAAGAAACTGGAAACAATATTTGGCAACCAAAATGTTGGTCGTAATTTGCCGCCTCTTGGTCGTGTTGACATGTAAATGTCAGAGTACGGGTAGCTTCATTCAATCGGTTGTAATCAAAGTATTTAATTTTTAGGGTTCCGTACCTCAAAAGGAAAAAACGGAAACCTTATAGGATCACTCGTGTGTCTGTCCGTCTGTCACAGCCAATTTGCTCCGAATCTAATTGACCGATTAAGTTGAAATTTGGTACACATTTCTGTGACCCAAACACGGACGTGTGAATGAATTTTGAATAAAGTGGTCACTTTTGGGGGCAAACAAGAAAAAAAAAAGGTTTGCTCTATGTACCGTGTGACATATCAAATGAAAGGGCTTATTGCGAGGATCTCAAATACATTTCTTTTATTATTTTAAAATGAATACTTTAAAGATATTTAAGAAAATTAATGAAAATTGACCATTCCCCCTCTTATCTCCGAAACTTGTGATCCTAAAATAAAATAAAAATTACGGAGAATAGTTCTATGCTTATAGATTACAGGAAAACCTATAAGAAGTCTATGGTCTGAAAAAAACATGGTAAATCACTCAATATTGTGCGTACAAACTTATATATGCAGAATAAATTTTATTCATCCCAACTACGGAACCCTTCATTGTTCGTGGGCCGACACGCAATAAGTGATTCCGATATCCTATTTACAGAATAAACAATTTCATTTCATTTAATTCAATTGAACGTGACCTTACAGTTGTCTCGGCTGTAATTTCCATGCGTTATGCTAAGCTACTACTCGTGTCGCCTCCTCAGTTGACTCTTGCTTTGAGAACGTGTCTTTGAATGCATCGCAAGCAGTATTATCAGCGTATAGCGGAAATATATTGCTTCCTGGCACATCTACATATATGTGATCCAATAGTTTCCTCACATCCGTAAGAGGATTTGTTTACTCGGAGACGGGATACTAAGGCCAGTAGCGTGCTACTCAAAAGTAACGTGTTATAAATTCAAATCACTAATGGGTAGCCAGAATATACACGAAAGACAAGGCAAAACCAATCACAAATTACTTAATAACGTGTTAGTAATAACACGTTATTAAGTAATTTGTGATTGGTTTTGCCGGGTATGGAGTGGTCCATACCCGGCATTTCGTGTACATTGAAATATCTACTAGTGCTGTGACGTTCTGGCTACTCATTGGGGACTTCAGTTTGTAGCACGTTACTTTTTAGTAACGTCGGGGAGTGGGCCTAAAATGCTCTGAAAATTTATTAAGAGCGTGCATTTTGAAAATGGGCAACGTCGCAAATAGATGTCAAATATTTCGCTGTTTTGATTATTTTGGCAATATTACTGTATTGAAATAAGCTAACTAGAATATTGATTATGAAATGCAATAATTAATATTGTAAAGCCGAATATTTAGTTTTAGATGTAAAAAAAGTATTTGGAATCTTTCCAAATGCCTTTTTAACGCCTAAAACGGTTACAACATCAAATTCAATGTTATGATTGCAATTCATTAATAATATTCTAGTTCACTAGTTAGCCATATTTCTTATTTCAATACAGTAATATTGCCAAATTAATCAAAACAGGTAAATTTTTGACAGCTATTTGCGACGTTGCCAACTTTTAGGATAAACGCTCTTAGCACGGGAATTCAAATAATTTATGCAAAAAACCATAATAAAACAATGATTTATTCGCATAACTAAGATCGATCCAAATAGGCGCGTATAGGTGCATATAGGTGGTATCACTATGACCGAAAATAACCTTAAAATTCAACCGCATCATACCTGTTGATTAGGCTAGGTGTTCAACATAATTGGTAGGTGTACTTAGTTCGTTACTGACATGCACCTGTGGTCTAAATTAGCAGATTTGACATGGAAACTAGTTGCAAAATACAAAGACTCTAGACCTTTTTTCAGGCTTTACCTATTTTCCATTAGTATCACAAAATATAGCTGTAAAGACTTTTTTAATCTTTGTCTTTGCTTTATTTGATGAAAAACATTTTTAAATGATATAATACAAATTAAATGCAGTCCGTAGGTAAGCGCATCACTTCAGAACAGTTGGAACGATATGATACATTTTTATTTCAAAATCTTAGTAAGTTCTTAATAGTCCGAATCGGGTTTTCATGAAAAAAATAAAATGGCAAAGTTTCCCGGAAAATGACCAAATTCGGGAAAACTGAACGGTTTTTTTTTCTATAGAAATATATGAACTCAAGACTATAACTCACAAATCAGGACTCAAACAATGGATTTGCGTAATTATTTTTTGATTTGTTTATAGTAATGGAAAAGTTGGACGGGACGTCTGTCGGGACAGCTAGTTTCCAAAACTTGTGCTCTGCTGCCGATACAAAACCGTATTTGAATCGTGATACAATGAACGAATGAAATCTGTATGTGAAAGTGTTGATACTCTAATAAATCCCCAATATGGGTATTGTTTCATACTATTAACCCGGTAACCTCTGGCATTAATACCGCGTCAGTAACAGGAACCACAGCTAGAACAGATTACATTAATGTATATACCTACAGGCGATATTGCGTATGTTAAGGTTTTGAACTATACAATTTGTTCTAATTACTTGTTACTGTGCACTATAACGTTGTATTGCATTAGTATATTTTCATAAATGATATGGCAATAACTTGCTGGCCACATGCGTCGTGTCCGAATATGCATTATATTAGGTCCCTACAGATTGGTGAAATGAAATAAAATCATGAAATCTAATACAAATCCGCCGTCCCAATTTATGCAAGCTAACATGAAATTTCACATAAATGTTTGTTCCATTTCATGGTACCTTTCACCAATATGTACCCGGCCATAAACGATCGTGGCGCGAATACGCGATCGTCGCGATCATTTGTCACTCATCTGTTCGGACTATCGAAAGGCGCCACAGTCGGCGCGAAGAGTTCGGCGAATCGCTTATATTGGGACACGGGGTCTATCTACAAGGGGGAGCTGCTTCTCAACATCAGCCGGTAAAATGGTTAGACTTGGGATGCGCGTAACCATAGCTGAATATGCTGTTATGATATTATTTCTTGTTCGTGGCTAAGTAATATCAGCTACATAGGTCGATCGATCAGGATAACCTGATCGAAAGATCAACGAATACATTTATATGTATTCGTTGATCTTTGACAGTCATTACGGGTCCAAAAATGTGACAACCGCTTTTGCCAAGGGGTATCGTATTACCCCGTAACTGGGTTGTAGAGTTCAGATGGGCAGTCGCTCCATGTAAAATACTCGTATTCAGCTGCATCCGGCTAGAATGGAAGCCGACCCCAACATAGTTGGGAAAAGATGAAAATATGGTGAGCATGTAACGTAGTTGCTTGACTCAGGATGGGTAAACTAGTTTGGGAGGATGTCATTAGCCGAACTATCCACAGAGCTTTCCAACCTGCCCTATCGCTGCAGGACAAGCCATGGGGTCCGTCGCAGTTAACAGTTTCACCGCTTGTTATATTGTCAGAGACAGGATCTAAAGACTTCCTACATATGTGCCATTTTTCTCACTGATATACACTCGAGAGCAATGAATCCGGGTCACTTAAAGAATGTTAAAAATCTCGGAAACTAAAAATGATAGGTTAATGCAATAAATTGTATTTAATAGACAATGTAATACTCCTTAAATGAAAGTAAAAAAAATATGAGTCACCATACATTTTATTAACACAAAATTACATAAAGAAAAAAACTGCTGATCTCTCCTTAAAACAAAAATAGGAAACATGAAATTTTTGAACTTTATTACGATTTTCTTGAATTTTAATACTTCGTATTGCCTCCTCGTGCTTCCATTACTGCGTTTACGCGGTTTGGCATGCTGTACACCAAGTTCCTTATACGATTTTGGGGAATATTCTCCCATTCCTCTGTGAGAGCAATTTTGAGCTCACGAAGCGTGATTGGGGGAGGGTTTCGTTGTTTTACGCATCTGCCTAGCTCGTCCCAAGCATGCTCGATCGGGTTCATATCCGGGCTGCGCGCTGGCCACTCCATACGAGTAATGTTCATCTCTTGAAGGTAGTCATTCACAATCCTACCTGTATGAGGTCGGGCATTGTCATGCATAAATATAGCATCCTCACCTAAATTGACCATAAATGGACCAACGTGATCATTGAGGATTTCTTCCACATATCTTACGCTAGTTAAAGAGCCGTTTTCTATGATCACCAGCTCTGTGCGACTTTCAGAAGAAATTCCGGCCCACACAAGTACAGACCCACCACCGTAGGCTACTTTTTCTTCGATGCATGCTTGCTTGAATCTTTCCCCTGGTCTTCGATACACTCTGTGTCTTCCATCGTGCTTGTAGAGCATAAATTTTGATTCGTCGGAGAACATAACTTTTGACCAATCTTCAATACTCCAATTTACGTGGCTCTGGGCATATCTTAGTCTTGAAATACGATGCCCACGCTCCAGTTTAGGGCCGTTTGCAGGTCTAAGGGGTTTTAAGTTAGATTCAGCAAGCCGACGTCTTACTGTCCATGCACTTGGGTTACTTCCTCCGAGGCGTCGAAACTGATTTGTGAGTTTAGTTCCTGTGAGAAAGCGATTTCGAAGCATGGTGTTCACCAAGTATCGGTCTTCTCGTGCTGTGGTACACCTGGTTCTGCCCGTTCCTGGTCTGCGTAGGTTAGAACCAGTTTCTTCGTAACGTCGGAGAACTCTTTGTACTGTTGACAGCGACACACCGACAGTCCTGGCTGTATCGCGCTGACTCCGGCCGGTTTCCAGCATTGTAAGTATTCTGGTGCATTCTTCAGGCGTAAGCGACATAATTTCAGCTTGAATAATGAATATAGAGCACTATCAACATGGTTTATGTACCCACATAAATGACAGATTACAAACAAAAGCAAAACCAAATGCTGTAATTTCGTAGTTCCATCTTCGAAAGTGGCCCTTTTTCAAATTTGATTTTTTTATGATATAACTTTACAATAACTAAGAAGTTTTAATACCTTCATTTAAGGAGTATTACATTGTCTATTAAATACAATTTATTGCATTAACCTAGCATTTTTAGTTTCCGAGATTTTTAGGATTCTTTAAGTGACCCGGATTCATTGCTCTCGAGTGTACATTGCTAGTGTTTCTTTGTCCTGCACCCTAATGGCCAAACATATTTCTATCACAATCGGAAGGATTTTGAAGGAAATTCCTAATCCATTGCTTTATAATGTTTAAAAAAAAAACGTCAGTTCCAAAACGTAAATAACGCAATGAATCTTGTCACCCGACGCCCTTGACTGTCTTGTCTCCCACCATGTATTCTATAAGTTAATCTTCATTGTATTGAGAATCTATTACCATTGAGAATCGGACGGCTTAATCTTTGGCAAAGCAAATAAGCACGCACTAATGATTACCCTTACAATAGTCCGTGATTAAGTACTTAGTAGGATCCCGGCTCTAAGTTGTGGGAATCTTTGCCCAACTGTGGGTTTAATGGGCAATTGCGAGGTACCTCTGTTTCGCCGTGTTATAGCGTGTTGCGGTCTAAATGCGATGATTATGTAAATTGTACGCGTATGAGTTAATTTTCTGTGTGAATTGACTGGTTTAGAGGGTAGTTTGGGGTTGCTGTAGTTTTATCAGTTAAAACCTTACATAGTTATTTATCACAGAGCTTTTAAGTAAAATGGCTGGGGTGTGATTGCATAGATTGTAATAATTATTTAATCGTCTGTTCTTTTAAAGAGTTTGCAGACGACGAAAGTCGTTGTTATGTTTGTTTCCCTAATACCTTATTATTTTCAATAGGACCAAGTTATTTTATTGATTGTTACTTGAGCTCATTAACTTACCAGCGACGTCAGAGATGGTAGCATTGGGAGCGCATTTCACGAAGTCAGGGAAGAAGTTTACCATGATAATACCACCATTTTCTTTCTGAAAACAAACGATTACGTTACCTGAAAGTAAAATTTTTAATACAGTAGCTTTTTGTGAAGGAGTTCATCCTAGACAATACCGCCACCATACCAATTTCTACCATCAAGCAGCGGTATATTGAAGAGCATGGTAGAGCTGGTGTAGGTATGGCAGACATTTCAGCTTTGTTTCTGGGAACGTATCTACGATGCCTCTACTATACCAGATGATCATAGGCGGCAGTGAGCCGATGCTTGTTTGCAATCCAATAATATTCTTCTTCTTTATGACTCGATGGTAAATGTAAATATATTATTATGTTCGATAAGATGGGTTCAGTAGGTGGCCATGCCAATAGTATCAGTGACGTTATTAGGTCCTCAGAAGTGCATTACGGACAGTTTGGAGACTCCAACAGATGGGACATGGTTTGGTCAGGAGCACCGCATTCGAACTGTGTATCAGTGGGGTCTATAAGCTCCATTCCGCTAGATGGCCTTTAATAAAATAAAATAAATTGTGTAGTGCAGATACAAACCAGTGAGTGAATGATGTCATCAGGTACATTCCGCTTGTGGTTGCAGAGGCTGTAGACCGAGGAGTGAGTGAAGACCACGGGTGCCCGGGAGATACGTATGGCGGCTCTGGTGGTGTTCTCTCCCACGTGGGATAGATCTACGATCATGCCCAGGCGGTTCATCTCACGCACCACTTTCTGTAGACAAGGAAAGGTAGGTTGCAGACCTGTCGCATATTGCCGTCTATTCTCTAAAAATCTCACCGGTGAAGTGAGTTAGAAGTGAGCTGTCAATAGTGTCTATTCCTAGCACCAGGTGGAATTACAGTTCCCTTAAAACCCACTTCACCTAAGTTTTTACGGTGAGATTTTTGCAGAATAGATTGGCTGTTTTACCTCACGATGGTAGATGTATTATTTATCGCTAGCCGCTAGCATTTCAATATTGTTTGCTTGAATTATTTGCGTCGGTTTCACTTCTTATGTAGGTACGTGTTTTATAAATATTATTTTAGTGTTGTATCAAAACTTCGAATCAAGAGATTCTGTTCAATTTGAACATTTCGTTTTTTACGAATTCAAACTAACAATAAATTGGCTGCTGTAAATAGAAATTGACTATTCGACATTGAATTCACTATCTGAAAAGTCTGCAAGATTGTAACGACAAATCACAATAATGGGACTTACGACCCAGTCTACAAAAATACAACCAAAAATGGAAAAAACCTAAATCATGGCACGTTTCTTATATTCATAAAATTACAGGCACGCCCTACGAGCTCGATTCACACGATACGTTATTAAATCTGAAAATGGTAATTTCAGAAGCGATGTTATTCATGCGCTTGCAATGTATCTCTCATCGAATTGGATAGTAAGTTCACGTTGATGTCAGCGCGAAATATAGCCAGTGTGAAGCGACCTTTATGCATTTATACTCTTCAAAACTTTCGCATCGGTGAATTTTGATTGGATAATCTAATAACATTTTAATAACTAGTTTATTAACGTTTCAATCTGTCATGCATATTAAAAGTATAAAACCGTGATTAATTTGTATTGCTTTTTATTTAAAAGGGTCTGGGTTTCAAGTTATGTAATCGTAATTTGTAACAGTAGGGGTGACTTTTTGTCGTAACAGTAGGGGTGACTTTTTGTCGTAGCGTGGTGACTTTCGTAGTGCAAGTGTTATCACAGATGTGCGGTGGACTGTACCTTATGAGATTTTCGTTAGGTGGAAATCACCGTAAAATATTATCTGGGATTTGTCACATGAGTACGGAAACTTACATACATCTATGTAGGCACAAGCGTGATAACCCTGGTTAATAATAAACCCAAGAACGAAGAAGGTCCATACCTACTAACGAAAATTAATTTGGCTCCAATCCGCTGAAACCTCGTTAATTAAATAATTGTTATAATTTTATTGATATAGAATAGAAATTGATGTGGCAGTACCTATATCATACTACAGAAGTCATTAAATAAAAGTGAGTGGTATTTTTCGTTAACAGGTCGTAAAAGAGTACCATACAAACTGTGTGTTTACTCGGAGCTTCCAAAAACAATACAAAAACACGTTTAGAATACAAATCCTCATTCCGGTATAACGTCCGTATTTCATACAGCGCACCTTTCGATGGGACCTTCCCGCTTAATTAATATTCGTCCGCCATTTTAAAAACCCCGTTCTTGTCACGTTTAAATTGCGCTCTAAATCATCGTTATGTATATACGGTCAATGGTTTATGCGAGAGCGACTTTTAATTAATGTTTCTGTTCATTCACGCCCGACTTTCTCCACAGTAAGAAATTAAACCATCCTGCTAGCCATTATTTGCCCAGTCATCGTCATGCTGGCTAGCCATAATTTGCCCAGCCTTTTCCCAACTATGTGGGGTCGGCTTCCAGTCTAACCGGATGCAGCTGAATAATGGAGTGACTGCCTATCTGACCGCCACAACCCAGTTACTGATAAATACGATATCCCTTTGGTAAGACTTGTGGTTAGTTAGACTTTCGGGCTTCTAACGACCCGTAACGACTGTCAAAGATCCGCGAATGACAGCCAGAACCATTTGAAATATTAAAACTTTTTTCTTTGGTAAACGTTTTCATTTTTCCGGAATCGATTGCAGGACCGGTACATATGTACAGAGAGCGCAATTATTTAAAGTTTTCTATCCAGCACGCGCCACTTCAAGTGCTCTGTGAAAGTTTAAAGCAAGTTTTCCTTCGGCGTTTCTGTTTCCAGCTGTTTCAATATTAACATTTGACTTTTTAAACTACCCCGCGCGTTGTGTACTTAGGACGGAACACTGAGGGCATTATTTTAAGCACTGTGGCGACATCGCTGCGGAATGTTATTATTTCTTGCTTTTACATTTTTGAACGCATTGACTTGAGTTAAAGTTTGTTTATTTATTCGAGAAGGCCGAAATTCCTGTCCTTAGCTACTCCTTCTTAGATACCTTGGTATGACTCCGCAGTTACGGTTCAATATGTATGTAATAATATTATCTTTACATAGCTAATGTACCACAGTGTCGAACGTGTTTTGGCCGATGTGATGGTGATGCCCAGGCAACAACATGGTTTATCATCAACAATAATCTGGCCATTGTAATGTGACTTTGAAACAGACCGACCTCAGAGTTTGTTTCGGTGTCTTCACAGAGCAGTCGGTTAGTAACCTCCGATCAATGGACGTGTCAAAGTGTTTTTTTAGCCAGTTTACAAAACAAATATAATTTATCATTTATAGAGCAGCTGATGATAAACATACTCGTAGTTCTTCTATTGATATCGATAACGGCGACTTTTTGAAATTATGATTTCCTAGCGTGTGTCCTTATATGACTCGCCAGACCGAATTTTGTTTTAAATGCGGTCTCAACTAATGCAATAGAGTTGGCCGGCAGAGTTACAGTTATTGGTATAGGAGGGCTTATATAGGTTATCATCATATATATTAGGTATCTCTTTACGTATTTGCCGTTTTTCCGTTAGTGTTCGTTATTTTTTTCGAATATTTTTTACATTTTTGTAGACAGTAGACAAGACGACCTATGTGAAGCGAGCCTCTCCCAACCTGTTGGATCAATAGCGAAAGTGATTAAATGCCTCTTGAACACCTTATGGTGGGTACTGCGGGACGGCTTGCCATTTCAATTAATTTCAAACAATGATTTCCCTGTGCTGCACATTGTTAGTAAATTAGCAAAACATGTTTGCTCTAAATGCAAATTAATATCTTTTTATATCTACGTATGCTTTTATACAAATAATAATTCATTTTTCTGAGCCACCGTTACGCGAGGTAAATAAAAATATTCTTGAGTTTTTATTATAATTTGATATCGGTACGATAAATTCTGCAAGGATGATTAATTCCTATTGTGGCTAAGTATATCCTTCACTTCAATTTCCCGGAACTTTCAATATTCTCAATCGACAATTCATTTGACAATATTCGTGCTTCGTTCCTCCTAGACAGTCTTAATTGTAGTGCAGCAGCTACTGCAAGAAATCTAGATTTATTCTCACATTTTAAGTTTTATTATGCACATACAAAATACAAAGCATAATCCAGTCTATTATAGTCTCATACACAGAAGGCACGAGCATTGATCACCACGCTAGCTCAAGACGGGTTGGCGATTTCAGACTTAAATTAACTATAAGTTAAGGTTTCCTCACGATGTTTTCCTTTATGAACGCGCGTACCACCTTTGTGTTTTATTGTTTTAAAAAAAATGCAAAATACAATATTTTTATGTCAAGAGATTAAAATGAATGTCTATGAGCCTGTCTCGACCAACTAAGTAAATATAATCACCAGCACGCAAGTAGGCAAAAGGTCGTATCTTTAACTCTACACAATTTGTAGATAAAATGATACGAAATGTCCCGGAGCACAGTTGCGCAGACTATTCTAAATGATAATTTAATTTAGTCTTAATGCAGCCCGACAGTCACACCGGTTACCTAATTGTTTGTATTTAAATTTTTGGTATTTATTAAAATGAACTAATTGTTTTGACTTTGGTCCAGTACGCTAATAAAATGAACTAATTGTTTTGACTTTGGTCCAGTACGCTAATAAACATCGGTTCCTTCTTTTACAGTAGGTATGTTTAGGATTCTTTTGGGATGTTATTATATTCATCATTTGACTATTAATATCACGACTTACTGCTAAACTAACTGTCAAATATTTTTTAATTTTTTATTTCGTTATTTTATCTCATCTTCGATCTACGAGTGTTATTCTAATGACTTGCTATAATTTGTGTATTCAATTGTATCGACACACTTGAACTAGCTGCAAAGACGCCGTTCACTCCAACTTGATATTAATATAGGTGCGTTGTTTTACTTGTAGGTACGTAGGGAGATCATCGATTAACTATCAACTTAATTGATGCCATTCATCACTGCTACTGTCTCGCCAACACATCCATCTTCCTAAATTCTAACCTAGGGCTGGCAAACGCTTTCGTATCTTTGATTGTTTGATTTATATTTTATATTATTATGATTTAAATATGACATGGCATGTAAAAATGGGCAATAAAACGTTTTACATTTTAGCTCTTTAAAAAGATTTTTTATAAATATGTAATATGGTTCGTTTTTGTTAAACAAAACTAATTCCCGGTTTTCACTGCGGATTTTATCAAAACTCGTGCCATCAAGATTCTGGAGCATGTGAATAGCGCCGCGTCATACGTTACTCGTTTTGCCAACCCTTGTACAATAACAGCAATAAGAAACAAGAGGATTCCGTTCTAATTACACGAACGACCGCCTAAATCATCAATGTAATGCCGAGCTTACACGAACCACACAAAAACATGGCGAGAGCTCACAGCGCGGGCCTGAGACTAAGGACCAAAAGTGGGTATAATACTATTCATTTAAGTTTGGAGATGTCTCGGAGAAAATTTAATAACATGCTAATGAGAAGCGAGCTGATGGGCCAGTGATTATATTTCAATTTCTGATGGTTCGTCCAAAATGGTGGCCCTAGCGGATGACGGCACAGCCGAGTGTTTTACGAGGAAATTCGGAGTGGTCGCGAATGTTACGAGTACTCGATTTGAAGTGGCGTTGTTATCTTGTTTGTTGAGCAGACAGTTGGTATTATTAAGAGCTTGATGTGTTTCGTTACTACTTATTTATCGTTGTTATGATGGCACTAAACTGTTTTATGAATGACCGTCTTTTTATTTGATTTCCTTTATTTATGTGTCCAGAATAGTTAGTGAATGTTCTTTTATATTGTCTATTTTATGCTATGCTTTGGATTAAATTGTTCTATGTGTTTTATCTCTCACTTTATTATGAGAGTCTACTTTTTTAATTCTTTTGCGACGTGCAAAGTAGTCTGATTTCTTTGGTGAATCCTTGTTCAATAGTTTTATTGCAGACCACTATGTATGTTGAGTTACTAACCAAGGAGTCACAACAGATGAATTTTGGTGGAATTTAATAAGTTTTAAACTGCTGTAGGAAACTTGTGTGCGCACACTGACTAACTCACTGTGACAGTCGTACCCACATTGTGGTTTTAAGTTTTGCAAAAGCTAAGGCTTTAATTTATTTCCTGCCAACCCAGGAAAAAATATTCACGATCAACAAATTAACTTATCACAAAAAAAATCTAATAAAAATTTTACCGAACTAAAATTTAAATCTTACCTTAAAATATGCAACCAAGAGAACAATTCGTTCTAAAATCGATTCAACAGTCCCCAGCGGCCGCAGTGGGCGACAGTGGTAATGAAAATAGAAATCAACTAATTAGTTCAACTAGTTTCCACCGTTGGAAATGGAAGCCGTTCGAATTAGCTCGTATAAACGAGCCTCTAGCAACTTATTTAAGATGTAGGTACTATTTGTTTTTTTTTCTCGTTAACTTAGGTTAAGTTGGTTGATTTGCATTGGTTAATTAACTTAGTTAAATTAAGGATAACATGATGCTTAGTTGAGGTTTAACTTTATGTTCCTTTAATATTGATCATGCTTTTAAAACTAAATACGTGATTCGATATGCTTCGTGTAGATTATACGGTGATGTTTCCGTCAGCATAACTACAAGTACTAGAAAAAGGCTTCAGCCTAATGTTTTGATTTTATTTTTAGTGAATGTTGTTTTATGTAGGGTCAAACAATTTCAGTGTTAATCAAATTGTCGCACCGTGTAAATTTTCCGTGTCATAGCTATTTCATACAACTATCAAAGAATGGCAGTTATGATTTGAATATTGTAAGTAATCAATTTGAAACAAAATTAATTTCTTCGAGTTTACGACAGTAGTACTTCGTATACGCGTGGTCTCACAATGTGTGGATAGTCTCACAATGGTTCTACTCACGGTTCAAAGATAAACACAAATTATATGCATTTTTTATGGTTCTGTACCCAGACGAAAATCTTGAGTGAGGGTTTTAGAGTAACTTGATTTGAAAGCGTTAGTAATCTATATGATCGTTATCAGTTGTCTCTAAAGAAGTTAAAAAAAAGGACTTATTTAATAGCAATTATGTCTATTAATAAATATTATTTAATTTCGATTCCAGAGTCGTCTGGATGTACCCTCCAAAGCGTAATGAAGCAGTGTGGCTTCTAGGGCTGCCGCGATCAATAACCTCACAGGGGTACGCATCGTTTCTACCCAACCTACTCCAGACATAATTCCAACATTCCTTACTAAACAAATCGACATTTTCATCCTTCCATATTAACAGTGGCCTTGCAAATAAACACTCGCGTAGCTCTTACAACACATACAATAAGGTTAAAAATCGCTTACCTCTCCAAATTCGGTCAGTCCATTGGCCACGGGCGCTTCGTTCGATGAGTCGGCCCTGAAAGGAAGGAATAAATGACGCAAAAAGGAAAACTAACGTTCAACAAAAAGATACATATATGTACAAAAAAGATACGTTCGCCATTGTTCATTCGCAATGCTTTCTTTGGCAGCCGTTGGTATCACAAGATAATGAAGTGCAGAAGGATCAAGATAACAAGCTCATGCACACAAAAATAGAGGCAATATCCAAAAAATTGAAATCACAATCGCGCGCTCGGAACTGATCGGGACTGCTCGCAACTGCAAGGGAGCTATATTTTCTTTTGTTGCAATATATTATGTGCGGGAGGTTGTTATCAAGCATTGTCTTCAGTTGAACTTCTGTATGATTTTTTTAATGTTATAGAGCATTAGTCTAACGGCTAGGCTTCTCAAAATAGTTGGCTGTTCCGCTAAGAATAGAGCAATGCTTCGCCCGCGCACCCATGCACGAGTTCAGTAAAACGTTCAAGGGTAATTATTGTGTGAATAACTATATTTTGCTGTCCCCAATTTTATTAACTTTTATGGCGTGCGAGGTCAGTAGACTGTGCTGGATACTCTTTACCGTCCATTTTATTGTTATAAAAAGGGTAGAACCGGACGATGGTGAGCTTATACATAATTGGCCTAGAATGAACCCATTGTTCGGGCTCATTCTCCTCACGGAGAGACGGACGGGCCTAGTAGGCCGTAATCTACCACGGTTTGATGGATGTCACATGCCAATGAATGTTTGGTTGCTATAGGACATACCAGTAAGAATCTTCAAATATTTATTATCAATTTCCCAGATCACTAAGCAAAAGCAACGCAAGAACCGTTCTTCCTAACATAATAATTTATGAATCAATTTGTAACACTGAACTTCATTGAGTGGCAGCGTTAAATATGTACAGAAGAGAAGGCGCTCGGATGTAATCGGCACTTCCGATTCACGACACGACGCTTGCAACATTGATTACATACAGTGTTAATATCTTCAGCGTTAGCTAATTGACAAGAAGGGTAAGCGATGTCATTCTATTACTTGAAAATTATCGGTTCATTTAGTCGTGATGTGATAATGTTGGTGAATCTGTGTCTGTTCAATGCTGTGCTTCCACCTCATGAGATTACAACTATAATAATTAATATGTTGGACGGCCTTCCTATCTAATAGAGCATTGAAGACGGGATTTATTTGAACTACAGCCAGATCCCAAGCCGTTGGACTATTGTCTGTTTAAAATAACATAGATTTTATTTTAATATATTTTATTCTTAGAAAAGAGAAGTCAGAGTGTAAAAAGATTTAGGTACTAAACAACTTTTGACTGTTATGTAGATTTATTATTCGTCAAATATGAAAGATCCAAGCGATATAGTTATAAGCATAATATAAACCTAAACTATATTTCATTACGGCAGGTAAAATCAAAGTCAAAGTTTTGTTGTAGCAATTGGAAGCTACAGCCGGCAATTAGCAATACGAGCTTCGTTTGTACACCTTTTACGAACTCAGTCAAGTTCGTGATCGACAGTTTACGTTTTTAGGATTCCGTAGTCATCACGAAATCCTTAAAGCTCGTACAGACCAGCGAACCGCGACGCCGCGCCGCGATTCGAACAATACAATTTAAAGAAAACTTGACGGTATAACAATAACCGGTATCGCGTCGCGCTGGTCTGCACGAAGCTTTATGGTTTCGCCAAGTCCATCTGTCTAGCGGCGGCTTAGCTCAGAGACTCTTAGTACTAGAAAGCTGTAATTGGTATGGGTATACATATTAATCACGCCGACAAAGTGGTAAAATGAAATGAAGATTTTACGATTTTATTGCACCGCTTTGTCGGCGTACCTTTTTTACATACAGTGGGGATGTTTTTTTTTCTCGTCAGTCTCATGGTGTGGGATATGTGTGGAAGTGTGACAACCATTTTTGGATTCAGATATTAAGCTTTAAAGTGCAAATTTTTTTGGAGATGTGAAAATTTTTCGGCAATGGTACATATAACGAAGTTAAAAGAAAAATTATCACAGCTAAGTAGGCTTTAGGAGTTAACGAGTAATAATCGACCAACTTACATTTGCAGTTGGAATGTATCGGATAACATGCTTTTCAATTACAATGTTAAGTTTGTTCTTGGGATAAATTCATCCCAACTACGGAAACCTACATTGTGCGTGGTCCGGCACGCACCTGGCCAGTTTTTATTTTTCATTTCTGCTTGAGAATAGTTTCGATGTTTTTTGTTGGTATATTTGGCGTGTATGTCACACGCCAAATAACAAATAATTTAATTTATAGTTTTGTGCTGCGTAACGTAAATTATTTGGCATACTATTGTATACAATCAAGTTTTTCTAATTGAACAGACAGCTTTGCTGCTGGAGAGTTTGTTGCGCCACTTCTTCTTCCCAGCGAAAGCATTAGGAAGTGGTGAAGGGTGGGTGTTTTGGGGGACTGTCTTATGTAATTTTGACGTTCGAAAAGTGCTGATTCTCAACCTAGTTTGAATAAATGACTTGATTTTAATTTTGACAGTGAGACAGGTGCAGTCAGCTTCAAAAAGATTTATACACCTACATAATTATTTAAATTGTATACAATTATTGTTCCTAAATATTGGGTCAATGTGTAGTCGTTATAGATATTACGCATTGGATACTGTATGGTAGCTACACATTCATACAATTTATGGAACAGAAATTGTAGATGCAGGTATATGTACCTACCTTTTTGTGGGGCTGTTTGTTCCCTCCCTAACCTCCTTACGTTGAACTTAGTAGTTAGTAGTAGTCGACTGCCCTACGACCAGCAGTTAGGACTGATTGATGGTAGCAATAACAGTTATTGTCTGTAACAGTCGCGCATGCGTCTCAGTCGCGCTGCACATTACACAAACGTCTGCGCCGCTAGCGCATTCTCTCCTGATATGCGCCGCTTCCGATTACAGTTGCCGTTTATGACATTTGTTCAGTTTTTAAATGGTCTTGAAAAGTACAAAATGTTTGTTGTGTCTAATAAATGATATAGACATAATAATATAAATTTTTGTCAAAAAAATAAACTTGGGCAACATCAAGATCGCTTTTCTAATCATGCTTTAAATAGTCCTAGAGAACCTGGACCCAGCCAGGGTGCTGTAACAAAACGACCAAAAAATTAGCCTTTGATTTTTAATACGAATCACAAAAATCCAATCACACGCACTTTCACGTAGTGGGATCAAGCCGAGGCTAACCGACCGCTTTCATCGGCAATAAAAACCGGCATTGAATATGACTCCGTTTGTCACTGCTACGAGCGATATTCACTGCTCGAATATCCGGACGCAAAACCTAAAACTAACCCAGAGAATCCAATCTATACCATCGTAAATTAATTCGCCGGGAGCTGATCGCTTTGATCAACCACATGGCGGATAATCTAGTTATAGCAACCGCGTCACGACCAACCAACCGCGCCATGTACGTCGAATTGAAATTTTGACGTGTCGCTGTAGGAATATTGGAGAAAGGTCTAACAAATCAGAAGCCGAGCGTACGTGATTGACTTGATTGGTTAATTAATTAATATTTGGCATTACGACCTTGGATTAGGATAGGTCATTCTGTCCTTTCTATTATGTCATGCTGAAGATAGGTTTCAAGTTTCTTGTATATAATAATTAGCCCAGATCGTAGTTATCAGATTGATGATCGTATTGAGTCAATGAGATTTGCCAGATTGTTTAGGCTGACTGACTTTGATATATATTGTAGTGGACTATGCTAACTAGTTTTGTTACTAAGCTCGTATTCGAGTGATTCTTGCTTTGATTCACAGACATTCTGGACCAAGTAGACAGCACTCGTAATACGAGACTGGCATTAAGGGTGGGTAACGGAGAGCAAATCGTTCATTCGGAATCGTAGTTTGAAAACCGACAGATTCGCAATAGCGCGGCTGTGATACTAAACGTTTGTTATCAGTTCGTCGCTTTGAAGTCAAAGAAATAGTTAGGTATTTGACAAACTGACGTATTTTCCAGTTGCTGTGTCTAAGTCTTTAGGTAACAGCTCTTTCTGCCTGAACCTTGTTAGTTTTTTGAGCTAATTATGTAGTTAGTAAGTGTGCGTAAAGACACAGCTAAAAAATTATTTAATTAAAAGATCTATAAGTATCTATAACTCCACGTTTTCTCCACTTGTAATCGTTAGATTCGAGCTGGTTAAGCTTGTATTTACTTTAGCTCAGTATATTGCAATATACGAAGAGCAACATGGTAGCAAAACTTTATCGCGTTACATAATATTCCGGACACAAATACAATTTCTCACCTTTTGTATCGAAAGAGAATGTTCGTGGAGTTTGTTTCGAGACAATGCAATTTATGTGACGCCATGACAGGACTGCAGGACATGGTACTGTGCTGTCGTTGGGGAATATCGGGGAAGAGCAGGGCTGTTTTTATTAACATAGACATCTAAAAAATAAAATGATGAATGAAATGGTCTTTATGATGGCAATCAAGTGGTCATAGAGCACGTAATTCGTAACGTCGAAAATGCGTTGAGCGCAGAACTTCTGTCACGGCTGCCATTCAAAGCCGTCGATTTCTATACGCCATTAAGTCGTAGTGCGAGTTAATGGTGACACGCTTGGTTTGTATGGTAAGTGTTGACAATGCCATCTCTAGCAGCGGCTACCGAGGCGTCTCCATGCTCTGTGGTAGTAGCATTAGTGCGTAGATTTTTTAAAGCGCGGTGGACAGGAAAGCTATGAAAAACTAGGTTATTTTAATAGTGTGTGAAGTCTCTTGTCGGCAGTAGTTCAAATCGTAGTGAATAGATTAGTTATCTTGTCATGAGGTACTCCTGACTAACCCAATGGTTCGGTCAACAAAAGATACTCTTCTAAAAGGACAGTGTTTACGGAGGGCAACAAGCGGGGAGTCACTACCTATCGCTAATCTCTGCACTCTCTTCTCAATTCTAGCTGCAGACATGATCTGAACAGCTATCGTCAAAAACGATCTCATAAACTGGCACACGTACCTACTAACAAACAGTTCTACGGCACAATCGTGTACGTTGGAAAACTATCTCTTATCTATGTTGGAGTGGCTCGTACACCGTGTACCACCCCCCTGCCCCCCTCCACCCTGCTACCTTCGACACGTGGTCACGTACCTAGTTGATTTAGATCGCAGATTTAATGCCGCCGTGATCCGCAAGGAGGTGACAATTGTTTTTGTCTGTGTGTGCTTGTTTTTAAGGGGTGTAGGGTTACAGTGACGATCGTGTTTTATTGTGGATTTTCCGTCACTTCGTGTGAACTAACAAACTGATTATTATATCTCAGCCGCATTTGGTCTATAGATAAACGTGGCAGTTGACTATCTGTGCTATATAATATCGAAATTGATATTTACTACTAATTTGGCAAACAGTGTAATAACAAAAGTTCAGAGTCCACGACAGACCAGATAACTAAACGCATTATATGCATGCACAGAGGTAACGAAAACAGCCCAAACCGCTACTATCTCGAGCCGCTATTAATGGCAATTTGTAGCAATAGACGTGCAGTTATTTGTACCTATAGTCTGTTTCCAAAGTATCTGATGAAAAAGTAAACAAATGGATCAGTAAATGTACCGTAATGTAATGTAAAAAGGCTTGGGACTAATTAAGCTACTCCAATGTACCCCCCAAGCAACAAACAGGTGTTTTTAGAATCAAAGACTACATGATACTATATGAGCTCATATAATTGTTTGGATTATTTTATTTGACTGTAAGTCAATTTATTTTAAATTTTGTTTTCATTTATTGACATAATCTACTCATTTTTATTTTATGAGTTGATTGCAATTTGTGCTAATGTAAATTATTTTTGCATTAAAGCATTATTATATAGAATCAAGTTTTTCCAACTGACATGACAGCTGTGCTGCTGGGGAGTTTGTTGCGCCACTTCTTCTTCCCAGCTTAAGCACTAGGAAGTGGTGAAGGGTGGGCGTTTTTGGGGGACTGTCTTATGTAATTTTGACGTTCGAAAAGTGCTGATTCTCAGCCTAGTTTGAATAAATGACTTTTGAATTTTACCACGTACCGTACCGTGAGGATGCCAATTTATAGTGCCGCTTACAAATTGAGTGCTTTATTTCGATTATTTGAACACTTAAACCCAAATTGAGATTAATCTTATAAACTTAATTTCTTCCATGATTTTTCAATTATATACAATATAATAATGTTAATTGTTGGAAAAAGTGGTGAAACAAAGTTGATACCTTCTAAATACAGATGAATGTGTTACTAAGTAATTCCCTTAAGTGAGTGATTCTGTAAGAATTTAACTTCAACTGGGTTTGTTAGCACTTTCATCAAGCACTTTTGTAACAAACCATATAGGTAGTTAAGTACCGACATGTGTCACCTCGGGCACGTTACAAACCCTCCAGTGCAGTTGATGGTATAATAAATTGATATTGACACCCCAGGCGCGGCCGACATACGGGACATATGTAATGTACTGTACGAGTATATGTGCCCGAGGCTGGGTCTGTTCTACTAATTTAACTGGATTCCATCAAGCCTGAGACGTGATAGAATAAAAGCTACACTGGTAATGTGTCTGACTATTTGCAGGGTAAAAAGATTTTTTAATAATTCTAATGACTGATCTTGACCACTGTATAACTAAAAAAAAAAAATTTGTTTGTCTGTATTTGGAATGCCGAAAGGCAAATATGGTGATATCAAGATTGTAACATGCCATTGTTACATGATTGTATAACATTATTTATGTTTACCCATTAGCAAATAAATGATTTTAAATATGACACGAAGAGAAAACAAGTTTTTAGTAGATATTAAAGGAGATATACATGTCATTGTGATTAAGTGTTAGTGTGTAGAATCTTCCCAGTATAATTTTAAATTAATTTACAACGTCATAATGTAAACATTTCTGACAAAAATTGTGATCTGTTATAAATTTTGAGTACAAACTCAATGATTAATTCAGTTCACAATACTCACAATTTATAATAGAATGATAGGATCGCGACAATGTGTGTCTCGAGAATCGGTTTTTAAAGCAACCGATTTTTTTTCCCCATCACTACACAAAAATAATTTGATACATGTCAAATCGGGCTACATAATAATATTGTCGCGAGATTAACACTATTAATGAACCGACTATAATTTAAACGATTATTTTTGTTTAACAGATCTATCAAGGGTCAAGCCACCTGAAACCCATTTCACTTGACGAGGATCTTTTTAGGGTTCCGTAGTTAACCCTTATAGTTTCACCACGTCCGTCTGTCTGTCTGTCTATCTGTCTGCCCGCGGCTTAGCTCAGAGACAGTTAGTACTAGAAAGCTGTAATTTGGCATGGGTATACATATTAATCACGCCGACAAAGTAGTAAAATAAAATCTAGAAAATAATTTTTTTTGTGTACCTCCCCTACATTTAAAGTGGGGGTGTTTTTTTTTTCTCATCTAGCCCATGGTGCGGCGTATCGTTAGAAAGGTCGTTCAAAAATACAATGAGTTTGTGAAAATCATTTTTGGATTAAGGGACCAGTTTGCGAATTATTAAGCTTTTAAGTCAACATTTTTGTTGGAGTCAAGTGTCCCCCCCTGCCAGCTAAATGGTTGTACTTGGATTTGTGAAAAAAATCACAACACTAGTAGGTATATATAACGAAGTTAAAAGGAAAACTATCACAGCTAAGTAGGCTTTACAGGTTAACGAGTAATAATCGACCAACTTGCAGTTTGAAAAACATGTTCTTCCATACATTCAACACGTTTTTCAACTACAATGTTAAGTTTGTTCTTGGGATAAATTCATCCCAACTACGGAACCCTTCATTATACGTGGTCCGACACGCACTTGGCCGGTTTTTTTTAAGCAATTTAATCCGCATTAAAAAAATAAGAATTTAATTTTAACGAGGAAGAATATTTCTATCTGAAAATGGCTTTCATGAAGCGCGTTACTTAATAAATCTAAAAAGTATCGTATAGCGGAGTACTCGGGTGGCGGACGGAGAATTAATTGCTACTACAGTGTACGAGGACAAGACTGTCGCGGATAATGGAAATGTTGATATGGCAAAGGAGAAGGAAAAAGATTTAGAATGAAAAGTGGTCAGTTTAAAAGCTAATGAAGTGGCACATGGTATTATAAACACGAAAAAGAACGAGCTGATTGTGATGATTGTGCACGAAACTCCTGAAAGAGAACTTGAATGAACTAAAAAGTTACCAGCAACATAAGTCATGTCTAGTTTGTCCAGAGCACATCCAGTCCGTGGCATATCGTAGTAGGTGCCTAATTGAATGATTGGCAGCACGTCACTCGGCCATACGGAGCGCACTGATTGCCTCAATTTTACCCCTTTTTTGCGAGCCCTTTGTCCGGCCGATATCTTTAAATGCACCCGTTGCATACAAAAATTTGTAGTGCTATGGAGCGGTTTATTGGTCCAGTGTGGTAGAGTAATTTTTTATTGGTTTTCATAAACTGGTTTAAATCCTTCTTTATTGGTTCTCTTCGCGTGGCCATAGAGCTAGCCAATTCTTCGGCCAATTAATTAGCCTTGCTAAAAGCATTTTTACTGTTGACAGCGTAGCGGACCAACTTTTTGATGCCCTATGATTCCTTTAACCCTTTCTTCATACATTTACAGTCACGATCATAAATGCGTTACATGCAAAATTTAAAGCGATTTTCTTGTGAAATAATTATTGCGATTTTGAGAATAAACCTATTTCATAGTAGCGGTTTCGAAAACAGTATGTTCGTAACACCATACTATCAATACTTTTGTAGGAAATCGTGTTGAATCTTGTGTCGTCAGGGTAAGGTATCTATGCTCGTGACTGTACTATGTGACTGCTGTGTCGTGATTGGTAACTTATAGATTATGTAAATATCTTGTTTGAGAAGAAACTTTAATGTTTTAGTAGACTCTAGTATTGTATCATAAATGTGCACATCATGAATCCTAACTCGCCACATCCCCATATTTCTCAAATCCAAGGCGCGCCATATTGCTTCCAAGTTTCAATTAACCATTTACAGTTCCATCTCGTAGCGAAATGATAAGCGTGGCACTATCCCTGTTACCCACATACCCAGTGGACTAGCTCGGGTGAAAGGACCTTGACCCAGCGTAGGATTTATAAGTCAAGTTCAATTGTATTTTCTGAAACATTGTTACGTCCAAGATAAAATCTTTGCAGTTGAACAGTTTTCTATTGGCTACAGTTAGGTTATTTTTATATTAGAATCTTTCATCTACGATAAACTTTCTTACTATTTCGGGATCACACCGGCTCCTAAAGTTATGCCTAAGGAGATGCGAGGCTGATCACATTAAGCGCTGGCGCGTGGTAGATTAGCAAAGCAATCCAAGACGTTTGCTAGTAAATCACTGTGTTAATTAGGAACCACGCTCCCTCTGTATACGTAACTACTATTTAGTATATGCATGGATTTGGGAAATATATTCTGAGTTACAATGCATTGGTATTCTGAGTCATCCAGACCGGTTCACTACCTTAGGTTCTAAGTTTTATTAACATGTCTTTTATGAAAAATCTATAAATACGATCTAATCTAGAGAGAGCGTTTTTGGAGATACCTACATGGCGATTGTGACTTCCAATAATATATAGTAAAATCAATGATTCAATCTATGAACGTAGCTTCATAACATGGATTTCAACCATTTCGATTTCGTCGCGGCAAAGCTCGTGATGAATGGTAATATTGACAGCGCGTCGTATTAATTTCAGAAACATATCTAGACGGGCTGGTAGATCAATATCTACGATGTCTGTATTGGATAGTTTGAAATTGAAAGGAGCCTCAAAGTCTGAACCTTGAGGAAACTGTATTTAATAAGTAATTTAGTGGCATCTCGTAAGATTGGAAACTAAACCAACAAACAACCTTCATTCAGTAGGATCGAGAGAATATGAAAATGAAACTGAAAACATGTTGAATATTCTCCCAAAATTCAATGCAACAAGTATCGATACCAGGCGCTCAGAAGATACGAAGATATATTTTTTTCAATCCGTCGTCCTCGTACACCGTACGCGAACGCCACACAAAAGTAATATCGTACCTTTTTCGTATGAATGGAATAACACCTCATTTGTCAAAAGGAAAAGGAGGGGAGTCGGTGAGGAAAATACGTATTGTACTTATATCTATGTTTAAGGAAATAAAGGGGGAAACGGAACGAAGAATAATTTATTACAATAAAATAGAATGTGTGGAACTCGGCGGTTGTCCGAAATTGGCAGAATGTTCAAAAGGAAAATGTATGATAGAGTGATATGACTATACATTGGCTTATGAAGGAAAAAAAGTCGGGAGGTGTGGTGGGATACCCGGTTGGAACAGATTTTCTTTCGCTGTTTGTTATGTAGTACCTGGTCGACGGAGCTCTGCTCGGGTGAAAATAGATAAATATATCGTCCAGGTATATTAACGTTGTATCACATTCCCGACGTTGTGAAAATAGAAAAAAAGATCTCAGATATGACACCTAGTTAGACGGTTTTTCACCCCCGTAAATTGCAAGTTTCATCGAAATCATTACAGCCGTTTTCGAGAACGTGATTACAAATATTGCTGATTTAATAGTATACGATTAATAAAGAGCCATTTAGTATGGTCTCAAGTTTCAAGTGTCAAAAGTTTTTGTTTTCTATTTTTTATACAGAACCAGAAAAGTTCTGACACTTGAAACTGACTTTTTCTGGCATAACGTTATACCCTGAACTTCGTTCCGTTATATTTGCTTTTTTCTTTTGAAATCACATCGTGTAGTCAAAAGTCTGAGCGCCAGAATCATATCGTATTTGCGATTACATACAGCTACATAATACAGTTAATAGTCTGTCAACAGATTGAGGACGACATGTTCCCAACAAATGACCCATGTCCAGTGTGTATCTCTCATTGTGTTGTGGCATATGTACGTGAAGCGTGTAACCCGTCAATCAACGCGCAGATCAGACATGGCGATGTGTTGGCGACCACGGAAAATAATACATGTTACACGTACGCAACACGGTTGTCGGATTGGTTATATAATAGTACAAGTTAAATAAGATTAGATTGTATATTATAATAGATTATTATTATGTAGAAATAAAAGAAAACTGAATGCCTGACACGCATTAACATCTTGAAATAGATTATGCGAGCTCGAAATTGTAGGGTCACTCACCTCGGATAGGTTAGGTTATCTTTTGACCATCCACACAGGCAAAGAAGTTAGTTTGTCGACTTATGACTAAAAGCTTCAGAATTATTAAACTAGACAAGAGATAGCAGGCTGATTCGAAAAATGGGATAAAACTACCGACAAAACATCACTCCTGACAACTAGCAAATAAAAAGGTAGAAAAAGTTTTTCGGTTTTCACGAACTGTTGGCAAAATGGAACAACAGTTGAAAAAAGTAGAAAATATCCTACCACAGGGAGCAGGCCACAACACAAGCCAGTCTATTCACAAAGTGTCGGACGGAGGCGCGGGTAAAAGGATATCCCTGTAAAAGGGATAATTCTTTAAGGATAGTGAATTGCATGGGGTCGGGACTATAGCCGTAATGCCATTGATTGACACTCAACACGCTTCTGAGTTTAACATCGTATAACCACTTATTTTTATTTTCTATTCTTACCTGTTTCAAGATTTACAGTGCCTATTTACTGTGCTTAATCATTTATTTAAACCTGCATTTAAAGTGGTAGCTTTTAATATATAGTCCCACAAAACATAGCCACTCTTCCTAAAATAACAGCTTAAAGTCTGGACCTTATTTTTTTCACGTAAAAGGTTCTCGTTGATTGGTAAAAATGAAACAGCCAGATTGCGAGATAAGTCTGACTTTTCTAATACTCAGTTGAGAGCCCAGTTTTATATTAATGAAAGGGAATTTGTCTCGTGGTGTCGGGGCCGCGCCATCTTTTCCCATGTGTGCCGTAAGAAGAGATTAGGGGATCGATGGATAGACGGCAGTCTCCACCCACATTAATATAGAATCGATGTCAATATGTTCACGTTGGCGATGAAACACGCAAGGCGTTTGTTAAGAGAAACAATTTAAGCTGAAAGCTAACACAAAATTAATACTGATACGAAATATTTTTAAAACGGAATAAAAATGTTTTCAGCGCTTGATATCGGCTCCAAAATCCGACAAGATATTCAACGTAATTATTAACAAAGTCTTATCCTCGCGATCTCTTCACCCAATCTTAGGAACAAGCAGGTGACCCGCCGCCGCCGCCGCGTTCTCTCTTAAGTCCAGATATTTACTTTGTTAACTTTAAAGTGAATTTCTTTTACAATTTTCAGTTTTAATTGTACGCTTTCTTTTGTTGAAGAACAATTGAATTTTCGACAATTTCCCATTCACCGAGCTTTGTGAAGGAAATGAGAAACAACGTGGTAAACGCCCGGCTTCGTGGAATATTACGGGATTAGGACTTTTTGTAATCGACTTTTAAGGGTCGCGTTCTTCTCTTCTTGTGGCGTAATTATTTAAAGATTGATGAGAAAGACGCTTTCATATTCTTATCCAAGAAAATGAAAAGGGGCTCATTCTATTAGGTACGAGAGCATTCAAAGCTTTGTATTATAATAATCAACAGATTTTTTGATATTTAATTAAAAAAAATGTTTAATACAAAATCTTGACAGATGTATAATTAATTATGTTACAAGAATGGGGATATCAAAAATGATATAACACGTTCTAAAACATATTTATTCATAACAACGACCGGTATATTATTATTATGAAAATACGTCATTTCGTTCGTGATCACGAAAACAAAGTGTGTTGTGATTTACAGCCTGAGAAACACTTGAAACAGACAGGTTTCACGGTATAATAACCAGAGGTTTGACTCTTAGACCCTCAACGCGAAAATGACGTGTATAGAAGGGGACTTACATTTTAACTGTTTCCGGTGCCTAAACTTTCTGCTTTTTTTTTTCTTGTGGTTAGTGACTAGCCTGGTGTCAGAGTTTTAAAGCCGCCCATGAGCCTCTGAATTGGCTTCACATGCCATAGAGAAATATCTCTCAGGCATGCCGCTTTCCTCACGATGTTTTCCTTCACCGTTTTTGAAGCAAGTGTTATCTAAAAAATACGCACATGTATCCGAAAAGTCAGTGGTGCGTGCCTTGGGGTTCGAACTCGAGACCTATGACTTGGCAGTTAGACGATCACACCACTAGGCTATCACTGCTTATTTGCGGCTTTCCGGTCATTTTCTTTTATTTATTTGTAAGTTCGCAACCGCTCAATCCTAAGGACAAAAAAAAGTACCGACACCCTAGAGCCCAAGAGACAATTTCTCCGAAAAGCAATTTCAGTCACTCGACTTATCACTATCACAAAAGCGTCGTGTCCCGACACACCTACTCGTATGTACCGCAACAGTCACGTACCACGTCTCCGTCTTTTACCGGAGACTAATGTAAGTCCATTAAGCAGCACATTTGATGTTAGAATTCAAAGTATTTAGTGCGGGGGACGTTACAAATGCCACGTCGTTTGTACAGACTAAGTCTTGCCCTTATATCTACATTCGGGGTGGGAGTTAGTGACGCGATGTCGCGGTTGTAATTTTAAATCGCAAGACTTGGACTTTAAAAGCTTTTGTCTTGTGTACCCAAATCAGAAAGTGATGTTAGTGGGTGTTCCACTTTATCATTTTATACAACCTGTGACAGCGGCTTCGCTCACGTGACTTTGTATTATTTTGGCTTTACAAATCAATCAAAACTTGAATTAAAGTGAGTAGTAAGAAAATACCAAATTATAATTTAAAAAATATCAAATTTATTTTCTATACTTCATAATATTCAATCATTTGGGTATTTTTATGGTTATGGATGATTTGGAAAAAGAGTAAATCCTGTTTTCTCTCAGTTTGTTAAACTTTGTAAACACTCGATTAAGAAGTGGTGGACTAAGAATGTTGGGGTTGTCTTTTGCAACTTTTGACGTTTAACAATCACTTAATGTATATCCTTTTAAATTTCAACAGCCAATTTATTACTGACAGTGCGACATATTTGTCAAATAATTACAAATTTGTCATATTTTCGAGCTACGTATGGTATTCCGAAATACCTCTCACCGAAAGGACGGTTTTCCGATAACACTCTACTCCGACGGTTAGTTGAACGAAAAAATAATTGGCCGAATAAACGTTTCGCCGAAAATATTATTTATCGACGGTTGGTAGTCCGAATGAATCCTTCGCCGATGTAACGGTTCGCCGAAAACACTCTTCAACGACGATTGGTTAAACGAACGAATCTTTCGCCGATAGCATTCAGTTTACGCTAGCTATTATATTTTATAATTATGTTCAATGCAGCTAAACAATACTCGAGTCCCATGTTTAATTTTATCAGCATAGATGAATAAATAAATACCGGGAGCTTCCACGACAGGTGCTATTATTAAAGCACTAAAACGATGAAAAACCTGTAAAATTTGCGTATGGTCACCTGTCGGTTTTATTATATAGGCCCTAGCTGCCCGCTCCGCTCGTGCGTGTGTCCGCTCCACAACAACACCGTGACATTTGTTGCGCTTAGCCCGTCACGTCGCAGACGGATCGTGGACACTGACACCGATGCTTAGCAAAGATTTAACGTAATTAACAAACGCTGGATAAGGACTCCGGAGATTTGTTCAGCTTTTAATTTACTTATTACGTTTGAGTTCAAGGAAAGTGATTTAATCTAAGTGCTTCTGTGGTTTTGTTGACGGATGTTTTAAATTGGTTGTGGTGCATGTTTGGAATTAATGTGCTTGTAAATTATGAGAAAAACAATTCTGAGCATTGTTGTTCTCGGAGAGATGTAGAGCATATTTCAACCGCTTATAGAAGCTAGATTCAGGACAGCCTCGTTGGTCTGCGGATGGACAGAACTCTGTCTACCCCTCCGTAGTAAGCAATAGTCTAACAATCATGAGCTAAAACGAAACCGTGAATATATTGAAATCTTCATGCAGGAAACACAGTGGTAGTATTACAATGGTCGATTCGCCCGGATTCGGGCGAGTCACCAATAAACAACAGTGTAGCTAATACGCACTTTCATCCTCAACAGAATGAGTACGTTATCATGAATATAATTATTGTGAAAACGATTACGAAGTTAGTGCCTACAGGTAGGTACCTCCCGTATGTAGCTAAAAGAGTTTTTATCCCGATCCCGCGCACGCTAAGCCTTGAAATAGTTTTTTTACTCGCATGGTAAGTAGCTCCCTAGCGGCAGTAATCCGGCTTGCTTTGAGCATTACGTTACGCCCTCGGACAAGGCTTGCCGTACATCCCCTAGACAACTACAGGTGCGTAGAGATAGAGCGCTGATAAAATTCACGATTAAAGTTGTTAACGTGATGAGATCTTAGCGATCGTATAATCTTCCTTTTATGCCAATTTTTGATGATAGACGACGAAACATGTCTTTTTATTTCATACAGCCGTTATGTCATTAGTCAATTCCTTTCTGCTGAGTTCTAAGCAGAAAAAGACGAAGCTGTCAATCTGGTTTGCATACTACTTTCTTTACTATCTTCCATTTGAATCTATACACTCAAATATAGTCACCGAACTGTAGCGTTTTTACTAACACAATAACAGGTGCTTTCTCTTTGTAACGTCGTTAAAAACGACGTCAACGTTTTTACTGTTTCATTGAAAAAAATAAAAAATTGTCTACCCGTTTCACGCCGTACGATAATCCAATTTTACCACTTAAGTACACCGCAGCTAACTAGATTTTTAAATGTCTATCAGAGTGGAAAAGCCGGCAATTTCTCTGGAAACGCTACTGACTTTTACAATGTAATTGACAAGCAATTGCACACTTTATTTTCATTCTCGGAATTGCAGGCATTTTTCAGATAAAGGTAAATGCAGTAGAGTCGGATGGAGAGATTCGTTCCTGCCAGGAACTGGCGTTACGAGGTATTCGATAAAAGATAAACATCATCTTTCTGATGGTTTGGTCTTAGAATGAACTATTGTGTAATTATCCGATTCTATAAATTGCTTTTGATCTAATTTGTAATATATTATGTCATTTCAAAGTATTCCAATACTTTGCTATCAATGTAAATCAGGCCGCACCGTCGATAATGATTCATGAAAAGGCAAAGCGCTACCAATCCATCATCAATTAAGACAATCGGTTCCAATATTGACCCGACTACGGCAAAGTCAAAGAGTAACGGGAACAACATGTAGGTACTATACAGAGGGTGACGATCATAGCGCCAATGGAGTGGCCTTCATCGTGTCAAAGATATTACAGAAATCTCGATCGATTCCAATTTTAAAGTTACATCAACGTGTCGTCTGTGTGTTGAGGTTTAGTTACGCTTAATAGTGTGCAAAAGCGATCAATGAGAACGGATTTAGGATATTCACAATTATTTGAATTTGTAAAAACGGGCATCAAACAAAGGTTTGATGCCCGTTTTCACTAACACCTGAATGAATGCTTAGTGCATCGTTTGCAACAGTTTCAGTGTGAAACTGTGAAATATGTTTCTAGCAGCGCAAAACGATGTTGCTCTACAGTCAGAGAAATATTTGTTAAGCAAATTGAGTACCACGGTGACTTGACGTACGGTGTCAATTTGCTTAACAGTTAATGTACATGAATCCAACGCTCTAAGCTTCAGTTAAGGTCAGTTCTACTTAGTAGAATTTTAGGTGGCTCGGATTGTTAATAGCTTACAATGGAAATAATTTAGATTTATAAATATCTACGATGAAGATCACTTTTGAGAATCAGAGGGTTACACTCAAATGCAGACATAGTTAAAATAAAACAATAACTAAAGGTTCATAATTTATTGTCAATAATTGGTTCAACTCCTTCACCGCGGCTGGAATTAATGGGGCTCGGTCAGTTTTGTGTGTATGCAAGTGTTCATTAAAACGGTTCAGTGCATTGAAATCTGTCGAGACCACTGTTTGTTTTACTTCTAAAAGTACGAAACTGGTTCCATCCATGCTCTATAATCAGCTGTTTATTAGATTTTAAATAAATAATGTCCAAACATTATTATTTCGGACGAGTCATTTCATAAATCCAGTCTATGAAGGGACTGACTGGTGTATAGCCATCATTCACAAGCATTTCGAGGGCCTGTCCATAAGACAGCACACCGATAATGCGTCCGTCGTACAACAAGGGCCCCCCGGAGTCCCCGATGTTTGGCCTGCCAAATTTGTTCGAACACTTGGGCGAAATGCAAATCAAATATCTGGTCATGTCCCTAAATTCCCCATCACATACGACGACAGCCCCTTCCCCGAGCTGCAGCAGCCGCATGTCCCCCCGCTTGTCGGTGATGCCGGCCCCCACGTACGTTATTGGGAGCCCTAACAGCGTCGTGTGGTCAACACGTAACAAACTTATATCGTTATCTACTATGAACGCATTCAATAGATCGACGTTCAAGAAGCGGAAGCCTGGATGTACGAATATTTCTAATATTTGAGAAAACAATTTGGTTTCATATGGCGGCACAGTTTAGTTGCCGTACCAAACATATTATAATTTACTGTCTTGCAGAGTATGAACGCAGTGAGCGGCGGTGATTGCCCAGCTCTTCGTTATCATGGATGCCGTGCACACTCGGCAGGCACCAAAACTGCAGATTTTATCGAATTCAAACAATACTACATACAGCAAATGGATACTTGCCGTTGTCCATATCTTGTCCACAGATGACTCTTAGATGGGTATGATATAACTGTTTGTCTCTGACCACAGTAGGTTCTCCAGCGGTTTGTTTGATGACCGTACTAAAACAATATGTTGTGAAACAAAATGCTAGGACTAACTTGAGCATTGTAGGTACCGGCTTAAATAATTGTTTCAGAAAGTTTCCGATAAGCAGTCGTAAAATATTGCAATTTCATATTCAGATTTTTTACAATACCGTGATTTATTAAGATTTAAATCATTGTTTATGTACCTACCTACTTTCAATTTATTTATAGGTTGTTTGATTTTTTATCAATTACCTATGGTATAAAATAAAATTATTAATACCCATGTACTAATAAACTAACCACACCGGTTTTATGAAAACCGATGTTATTTTGTTACGATGTCTTGTTTATACTTTTTCAGATGACGTTTTTGACGTAGTTGGGTTTTAGTTTTTTAAATTTAGAAACAAAAAAAAAAAAAAAAAAATTTTAGTAAATAATGCCAGATACTTCCAGGACATTAATATTAGTTATAATTTTATTATTCATTTACGGACAAAATGTTATTGTAATATTGCGATTCGTTACCCGTTATAATAATTAATGTTGATAATTAAATTATACAATGCTGGGTTTGACTTGCAGGGCCCGTTCACAAGTACCAGAATCACAGCACATCGCAGCGATAAAACGTAGGCAAGCATTGGTTACGTGAGAATAGTGTCGCTGCAACGTCTTGCAGTTGCGTTGTGGTTGTCGTTAGTAGTTTCAATGCGGTTGCGTTCTGGTTTTAGTGTTTGCAGTCAGACAGATCATTGTGCTTGCGATGTGACCGGTAGCTACTCGCTGGTGCCCTTTAACTATTAGGATGCCCAAAATATGCGTGTCCATAATAACCTATACAATAATTATATAGGTTATTATGTACCTATTTGGAGATTTTTCATAAGCAGTGAAGCGTTTATAATTAAAAAAAATTGCCGACTTACAAAATGGAAGACGGCACGACCTTTTCTTTTGTGATAAGTTAACTAGATCTTTATGATCTCAGCTGTTTCTGAGTCGTCTATAATCAAACATTTCTACATTTTCCACAGCTTCTTTGGATATTTATAGATGAGGAAGCGTGGTATAGAAGAAATAACATTTATTTGGACACGGTTCGTGAAACACAAAATACAAATTACAAAATAAAAATGTAAAATTAATAGTGAATGCCTCACGGCTGCTCCAAAAAGGTTCATAACAGCAGATGCTGTCAGACCCTGATTTTAGAAGACTCGGTGAACGATATTTTATTCAAAAATGTTTGCTTTAGTACATACCTAGATACATCATCAAAACATATTTTTATTTATAGGCACATCGCTGATAACACTTTGACCTTGAGCTTCACTAGAATAAGAGGCCAGCTTATACTGGTCTTGTTTTAGTATAGGATCCGAAGTAAGATCGACATTCACCCATCTATTCACCGAATGAAAAATATTTTTTTATTAAATTTAGCCTCATTTATTATAAAAATATATTGCAAATGGGTTGCCTAATATTCATGGCTAAAATTTATTAAAAAGACAGTAAGTATTTTTTATTTTTATTTCCCTGTCTTGTTTACCAAACTGAACGTCCTTTTTTCTATAGGATTTTTGTATGAAATGAGTCAGAAGACAGGACAATGTCAGTCGAGTCAGCTTGTACAAAATAATTTTCATCAGGTAAACAGATGGGTGAAGGGCGATCTTACTTCGGATCTTAGACTATTACCACTGACGGATGGCGAGCCGTCTCTGGTTGTAGTTACTAACCTACCTAAGTTCAGTAATAAATCACGAACACGTTATTAACTGCCGCGCTAGTTCCTAATTGTTTCCCTGCATTGTGTAGCTGCCATTAATTAGGATTAATCAAGGATTCGTGATTAATTCGAGGCGCAAAGACGTCAAAAAGCAATTCAACCCAGTGATTGATTCCGGACCAGGTAGAACTAATGAGCCTGTTAGTAGCAACAGTTGTAACGGTAATTAATTATGTTGTTGTTTGAGGTAGAAACATGTGTTCGTGAAAGGACGGTGGAAGCAACTCCTCACGCGGTCATTAAAGAACATATCACCGTTGGTTCAAGACAGACTGGTGTGAACTTAAACCGATGAATTGATGATAGCTGCTAGTCACTGTGGGTAATAGTAGACGAATATCCTCTGATAGTTACGTATAGACGTAATTAATTTTTTGGAAAAAAATCTGCTTAAGAAAACGTCCAAACAGAATAACCGGAAATCGAAAAGTTACCCTCACGTTTGACAGTTGCTTTAGCAGTAACTGTACGATGACTTCACACACAGGTATTGCCTGTAAGTGCAGACTACGCAGACTGTGCGAGGTAAATCCATTTCCTGCGGGGTAGCTCACAGGTGGGCGATCTCAGGGTATTACAAGCGGCTCATGAGAGCGAGCGCTCGCCGGCGGCTTTGCTTCAACTGTGCTTGTTGGAAACCTTTATAGTGTCATAAGCATTCACGCGGATAGGGAACTGAAATGTGACGATTGTCAATGTTTGAAAATTGGTATAGGGTTCCCATCATTTGAGAATGATAGCAATCCTGAATATCGTGATTCTAGATGTGAAAGTTATTTAATTTAATCCTATGAATTGATTCTCCAAAACACGAATCGCTGATGTTCCCCAAAATCACCGTCTACATTTGCCGCATGCCGAACGAATCATGGGCTAACCGCTAAATCTACAACAACGCGGGTCACGGGAAACATGCAGCGACACCGCTCTAGACCCAGGCTAAGATGGTGGGACGACCTCGACAACTACAGGCAGGACGGGCTCACACATGAACAAAACCGAGAGAAATTAGGAGATCAAAGGGAGACCTTTGCCCAGCAGTGCGACAACACAGGCTTAAAATAATAAATAAATAATACTTAATGATTTGTATATTCTCAGTACATTTCCATATTTCCATTCTCAGTAGCAATTAAACAATTTTGTTTATTTTACCATAACACATATGAGTAAGTAGGTTTTCTAAGAACTTTGTCATCGTTAATATTATATGTTTATAACAATGTGTTTTGCACGATTGCACTAAGTCCCCATAGCCGCTGGCTACAACGCAACGCTCTCCGTTGACATGGGGTTGTGGAAGAGGGACTTCTGGCCATCTTCCCACGGGAAACACTTGGAGTGAATACGCAGGAAATCTTATGGCACAAATTCAGAATGTCCTTCATGGGCATGCTCTTGATGTATACCAAGACCAAGTGTCGGGAATGTAACTATGAAAGTCATCTTCTTCCATAGTTATTAGCCACCTTCATGGCCTTCGGCGTCAGCAGCGTGGGTAGAAGAACGCGCATTAGTATTCAAGTACTGGATCGCAGGCCTTCTCAACAGGGAATTCATTTTGCTTGATTTGTCCAACAAACGAAAAACTAAAAACACTTGTCGAATTGTGTTTATTATTTAACTGAAATAATTAAAATCTTTGTATAAAGTCACCCGCACCACGTCTACATTAATATATTATTTTCTTGCTACACACATGTTCGGGTTGGTACATTTGATTCGGTAGTGTTGTTAAATAACAAAGCTGATCCGAAGCAATTACCATACATAAGTATTCGGCTTTTATTCAGCTAGCGGATCTGCGCGGCACTATTGTAGTTAAGCCAAGCAGCTTTTCCCGAACATAATATATATCTATATATATTCGATTTCGCCATACCGCCTGTGCCGAATCATACCAAATCGAACATGACAATGTGTGTAGCAATTAGTAATTGATTTGTTAAATTTAAATTCAAATTCAAAAGTCATTTATTCAAACTAGGCTGAGAATCAGCACTTTTCGAACATCAAAATGACATAAGACAGTCCCCCAAAACGCTCACCTGTCGCTACTTCCTAGTGCGTTAGCTGGGAAGAAGAAGTGGCGCAACAAACTCTCCAGTGGCACAGCTGTCTGTTCAGTTAGAAAATATATTGGTCTATATAATAGTATGCAAAATAAATTACATTATGCCACACAACACATAATTTAAATTATTAGTCATATGTCTGTTAGCCCACGCTAATATACCAACCAAAATCATCGAGAACTATACTCGTTGTGAAAATCACTGTTTTTAGTGTATAAGTGTATATTTTGCCTAATATATAAGATGTTGGCGAAGATGAATTGAGATGCCACTATGAGGATACCAATATCTTTGACAAAATCTCTCAGAGAAACTCTGGCACCTAGCTGGTAAATTGCTCAAACAGCTCGTTTTTGAAAGACAAATATATTTTGAATATCAGCAGCTTTGCCCCACAGCAGAAGGCCGTAGGACATAACGCTATGAAAATAACTGAAATAGACTAACCGATCTGTATCGACGTCAGTGTATTGTCTTACTTTCCAGACGGCGTAGGCGGCCGAACTGATCACTGTTAAACCCAGAAAAACTGCCGAGTTTACAGATTCAAGCACCTCTTTATCAAAGACGATGTTGGGTTCTAGATTTGTAACATTTGGTAAGGCGAACTTTACACATTTCGTTTTCATTGAGAACTAGGTTATTTGTCGTAAACCAATCTGTAACCATTAAGAGTGCACTGTTTACATCGTCAAAATCTTGTCTATTCCTGTCATCTTTAAAAATAAGAGAGGTATCTGCAAACAGTACAACTTCTCAGATACCCTTCACTGTTCACTGTAGGATCAGGGGAAGTCCCCTGGGACGACACTTACCTGCCGTACTCCACACATGTGGTAGGTATACGTTCAAAGGAATTCTTTACTCTTTTTTACCTAACCGTTTAATTAAAGGGACGGGACGGTCTACCTCTACACGGTGACTGTCTAGCCATTTGACCTTAGGATATTCTAATCCAGACTTCTAACAGCCTAATTCGGTTAATTCTAATAAATTCCCAGTCTGTCTGTACGTGTAATGTTTAGATATATTTTAGCTCCCAGAGACTTTTCTCAAGGGACGCCCTCATCTTTTGGGTTGATTGCTTTGCAAGACAAGTATGATAGCAATTTCAAAGATATTTCGAATTGCTTTTTTATCCTCGCTGGTTTGCGGTCTGATAAGATAGCGGTTAAGGGACCAAGAAACCAATAAACAACCTAAGAAACTAATAAAATAACTTGTAAAAAAAAGTGCATCATTGGTTGATTATTGTTGGCCTTAACGCCTGAACGTATTTGGAGACACTCGTATAGACCATCATCTGGTTCACATGGGATGATTTCCGACATCTACGCGGGCGAAGCCGTGGATAAAAGCTAGTATAAAATAAACAGTAACCGGCTAAACTTCAGAACTAATACCTATGTAAGACGCACCAAGTTACGCGTCCCACATGGGTACATGTACATATTATGTAGTTAGTTTGACGGTAAGCCTGCCAGTAAATCCGAGGTGTTACCCCAACTATGGGAAGCTTACACAGTGTCACACTTTGAGCGTTCGTTCATTAAAACAACGTTAGTTTACGTTCGTTGCCATCGTACACACCAATTTCACGTATACACGACTTCGCGATCACTTATAGTACCTTCGCACAACTATACTCGTATGTATGGCTGAATGCAGATGATTTCCAAAGTATGGTTAAGTTTTTGTTCTGTTTGAGTAACATTATCTTGTTTAGTTAGTTTGATTTTAATTAGCATTGAAAAGGACGAGTTATGAAGTTTATATTGATTTATATTTGATCTTCAATAAAATATGTCACAAAAAGTACCTAGGTACTAGTAAATATGTATATAAGATAAACTCAAACTCAAAAACATTTATTTCCAATAAGCCACTAACACACTAACAGGCACTTTTAAATTGTCAAGGGGTCGATCAATCACATAGATGAAGCTAGTTGCCCATTCCAAAGCGTAGTAGGTACCTATGGAGAAGAACGGCCAAGAAACTCCATTGACACTCTTTTAAATCAAAATATGGTTACAAAATATTGGTTACATCATTCATGTTGAAATTATACACGTGAGAACGATGCAGAACGTTAAAAGCGTCCGCAATAAAAAGATATAAGAAAACAATTCAAAAATTAAATTAAAATAAGCCGTGGCATCTAAAACCATATAGGTACCGTACCAACCAAAAGATAAAACAAGATACCATTTAAATACAGGTACTCTTTCATATACGGGGTGGAGTCGTCAATACGAAACTAAATTAAACATCGTTAACCTTTCACGTGACGTTCCTAGTCTACAATAAAAAATTAAATCAAATAAATAATATCCAATTAGTCACTATAGCTAGTCGGCTGATTGGCAAAACCCATAGTCGACTTATCACTACTAGGTATTTAGATTGTTTTAAATGTTTGGGTATAGGTACCTATTTGATAATTTTTCCTACGCACCAGTATTGACAGTGCTTTCATTTGTAACTGTCGTATTGTTGTCCTCACATGGTATAAGCTTTTATTCATAATAATGTATCGACTAGTTTTGCTTACTTTGTGTGTGTGACGTGCAGGTGACATTGAACCATAGTGTAATAAAGCATTTACGAGGTGGACTACCTACTTCAAAACACACTACAACGTGAATAGTAAATTTAATTTCGGAAGTTGTTGACAAACAACGTTTTTTCATCACGCATCATCATCGAATTCCGAAATTAATGTTGGTTTGTTTTATTTATTTGGACCGAAAGCCTATCTGACCACCACAACCCAGTTAGTGGGTAGCACGATACCCTTTGTTAAGACTGGTAGTCAGACTTTCGGGCTTTTGACTACTCGTAACGACTGTCATAGATCTACTAATGATAGCCAAGACCACGTGCTTTTGTTTTTTTGTGTTTGTTTTGTTTGTCACTCATCCACAAACCAACCGCGGCAGGTAGCGTTACCTTCGATCGACAGTCGCACGGGCTGTTATTATTTAGCCACGAGCCCCACTCGAAATAATTTTCAAACTCAAAACATTTATTTCAATCAAACCATTTACAGGCACTTTTGAATTGTCAAAGAATCGGTCAGTCAGAAATATGAAGCTAGTTGCCCATTCCAAAGCGTAGTAGGTACCTATGGAGAAGAACGGGCAAGAAACTCCACGGACACTCTTTTATTATATTTAATCACCTCTAATAATATTAAAATTAGTATATTTGGACAACACAGACTAACTTTAATATTATTAAAGGTTCTGAGTCTCCGTTTAATATTTACACACACGCACTGTAGTAGCGAAATTAACATTAGTGAGTTAGCTAATTGAAATATGACGGCAACTAATGTGTTGATCATTCAATGTTATTATAGTAATGGGTTTAATAATAGTTTGGCGCTAAATAATTACTATTAAATATTTACTTCGTTGAACGTTATCGCTTTGTGAGGTACTGAAGTGCAAGCAGGATGTGCACACGCCAAATTAATTTTATGAAATAACAAGTTTCAATTCATTCGTTCCTTTTAAATTATCATCTCATAATATTTTGACGAGTAGGGTTGCGATTTAGACTGCAGAGAGGGCCACCCTCTGCGCGGCTTCATCCCGAATAAACCTTACCTCGAGCTCGGTAGACGGCGTTGAGATCGAATAAGAAGTCGCTATGGTTTCGTCCCCAGGCCGAGTATAAGGTCGGCGAAATAAATGTGAACAGTTAACCAGTACAGTGAAAAAACACACACACCGACACACATTTCGACCTCGCTGCCGAGGTCCGCGATCGCTACCCTCCCAAGTAAATGATACTCCCCCCGACCCTTGCTCGTCGATGCGCCAGCCCGTGTCGTTGTTGAGCCTGTAGCTTTAAATTCCCAGATTAATAATAATGATACATGTTTGATCGAGCCTGTCCCATCTTGCTGTTGGGGAGGACAGCGACGCCCTAAGCCGAGGTTTCTACCGCACAGGGGGTACCCTGAGCGAGCGCTCGCCTAGTTTTAATTAGCATAGTTTTGCCCTGGCTGGAGGCTTTGAGTATAAAAGCTTAAGGCAGCCACAGGAAAGCCTGGTTAAGTAGTCATGACCTCAGTGGTCAGCTAAGAGAGGCACAAGACAAAAAAATATATATGAAGAGTAACTAAAAAAGTTACCCGAGTAAAACGCAGGCGATGGTCACCGGATCTGAAGTTACATACATGGGGTTGACGTCGATTGGTCGGCCTGGATCAAATACCTGCGTTCGTGTTCGTGATAATTTTCCTTAAAATTCAGCACAAGTCCAGAATGTAACAAACTAAACAGAAAAAAAACCCTCGATTCAAAAATAAGATAAAATATTCAAATAGCGAAGAAAAGATTTGGGCAAAGTGCTGTCTTTCATAGTGGCTATTACCATTTTCCAAAATGACTTCTTTTTAAATAACAGCGCTATCTTTGCATTTCGAGATATTTTCTTGCTGAGAGAATATACAACACAGTCATTTACTTGCATTTGGTGCTATTAGCAGGAAAAAATGTCTCATCAAATTTTTGCCCTGAATTATCAGAAATATAACATGTAATTTAATAGCTCATGTGCAATGCATGCATATTCCGTGTGGTTCCGGACGTAAGGAATAGTACCATCTCATTTCTTCCCGGGGGTGGCGTCGTAGAAGGCGACTAACGGACTCACTAGAGAATGGGCAGCAGCGTTCTCTATGCATTTTAACACCATACCGCGATCGCCAACCCACCTGCCAAGAGTGGCGATTATGGCAAATCCCCCAAACTTTGGGCGCACACGATTTGTTTGCGATTCGTTCAGATATGCTCTGTATTACGTACTTATGGAACCTTTTCAGTTCAACACAAAATCTTTTGATTTTGTGTTGAACGGCGATTCAAGATGGCCTCCTTGCCGGACTACCGCCATGGGATCTGGAGGCAAAAGTCCTCGCGCACATGTGGGAGTTGCGCGAGGAGGCGAAACGCCGGGGCGTAACTAGCGGACAGAGCTCCGGCAGGATCTCATGGCGGCATGGAGAGTGTGATTGTCGCAACCCAGCGCTGGGCACGCCACAATTGTGGCGATAAGTCCCCTCTTTGAGGAGTGGCTAGAGAGGCGCCACGGCGCTCACCGGACATGGTTGTTTCGGGAGGTTCCTGTTCAGGATAAAGCGGGAGGAAACGCCCGGGTGTCACCACTGTGTGGATCGCCCGGAGGACACGGTGGAGCATACGGTGGAGGTCTGCCCAGCTTGGGCGGAGCACCGCCGTGTCCTCACGGAGGCGATCGGCGGCGGCGATCTCTCGCGTCCGGCCCTGGTTCAGGCCATGGTCCGGAGCGAGAGTGCATGGGAGGCCGTCACCTCCTTCTGCGAAGCAGTAATGCTCGCGAAGGAGGAGGCGGAGCGCGCGAGGGAGAGGCAAGATTCGCGCCCTCGCGCCCCTAGTCGCCGCAGGAGGGCCAATGCCTGCCGGGGTTGCGGGTTATATCGCGACCCCGGCACACGGGCAACGGAAGGAACACGGGTGGGTTTTAGTCAGTAAAAGTCTGACACGCCCTCCCGCTCCGCCCAGAGCGGGAGAAGTTATTTGATAATTTGCCACCCTCAAAAAAAAAAAAAAAAAGATGGTGCCAACGAAAGTTTGAATTTTGATTCCTCATTATAGTTATCAGTGGTCTCGAAACCCATGAAAATGATACTCATGACGAAAATTTCGCTAATTTTCGGTGACGCCACATCGAATTTTACTTGAAAACTCAAACTCAAAGCATTTATTTCAATTAAACCATTTACAGGCACTTTTGAATTGTCAAGGAATCGGTCAGTCAGAAATATGAAGCTAGTGGCCAAAGCATAGTAGGTACCTATGGAGAAGAACGGGCAACAAACTCCACGGACACTCTTTTAAATAAATAAAAAATTGTTACAAAATATTGGTTACATCATTCTTGTTGAAATTATACATGTGAGAACAATTTAGAAAGACGTGCACGTTAGAAGCATCCGTAAAAAAAAAAATACGTGTGGCACTCGAGGACTGCCGCGGTAAAGCTATTGCATAGCATATATTCAAAAATAAGAAGATAATATTGTTGATTTAAAATATTTTTTTAAAAAAATACCCCTATACCCCCCCCCTAAATCGCAGAATTTACACAACCGTCAATGACGTCTGCCCTCACGCGTCTGCCCGCGTTCGGGTCGCGCACTCGGCGACCGCGCGTCATTGCCTATCCCTACCCTCGTTCTGCGCGCCCGCCGTCGACTCATCGCAGGTCATTCTTATCGTTCTAACTTTTAAAATATTAGTCCAAATTACTTAGTGTAAAAGACAAATTTTATCTACATTAAATACCGAAAGCGATGAAGGTATTTATTTTGATACGAATTAACTAAATACTCTAAAATATGCAACTTAAAAAAAGTATTCAATTTAAATGTATTTATAGCTCACTATTTTGGCTATAATGGCTTCCACATAAAAGGTAGATATATGCTGTCCCGGACTTTTATTTAGAACTCTTTAAGACAAACAACCCCACAATACATTCTTTTCATGTAACTCCAGCGGTTTAGGCAGCGCACGCAAAGATAGATCTCAGAGGGCAGGATTTTTTCCGACTTACTGGATACTTATCGTTATATTATGGCTAAATCACATAAAATCTTTATAAATTGTAGCCTATGTGTTATTCTGATATATAAGCCACATTACTGTAAAGTTTCATTAAAATCCGTTCAGTAGTTTTTGCGTGAAAGAGTAACAAACATCCATCCATCCATCCTCACAAACTTTCGCGTCAGGTTTTTTTCGTTACGGAATTTCTGCATTCGGTCGCCGCGCTCAGAGTCTCCGATAAAAGCTATGCAATAGCTTAAAAGATAAAACAAGAACAATTCAAAAAGAGAGATTCAATTCTATAGAGACAACGTTTTGGAATCTGCAGTCGGATGCCAACAAGGTGATCCCCTCGGACCAGTCATTTTCAGTTTAGCTATTCACCCCATAATACAACAACTAAATTCAAAATTTAATGTTTGGTATTTAGATGATGGGACTCTAGGAGGCGACGTAGAAACTGTTCTAAAAGATCTCCGATTCCTAAAGCACCAATTTCAATCCATCGGCCTTGACCTCAACTACTCCAAATGCGAAATTTACCCTTGTGACAATACCGACAGACAATCGACCATACAGAAATTCAATGCAATAGCCCCAAATATCAAAGTCTTAGAAAAAAGTTCACTGCGCCTCCTAGGTTCCCCAATTTTAGAAGACAGTTTTTCACCTTTTGTTGATGAAAAAATTAAACATTTTAACGACATTTCGGATAGACTTTCTAAAATCAACTTACATTCGGCATTCACCCTTATCAGATACTGCTGTTTCGTTCCAAATTTTATGTATTCTCTTCGCTCTTCCCCTTTATGGAAGAAGCCACACCTTTTAGACAAAATTGACCAAATCATTAGAAGCACGCTAACATCAATCATAAATGTGGCATTGGACGACCGCGCATGGCTGCAAGCCACACTACCCATTCGTTTTGGTGGGCTCGGCGTCCGCAAAATTTCTAGTGTAAGCTTACCGGCGTTCCTGTCCTCGGTCCACAGCACCGAAAGGTTAACCACAAGAATCTTAACCGCTTCCCAGGTTGACCCTGAAGTGCCGTGTTTGACTGATGCGATGAACGCCTGGAAAGTGGCTTGTCCGGATTCGGAGCAGCCCGAGAACCCGTCTTCCCAGAGACAGTGGGATGAGCCGCTCTGCAGGTTGGTACGGAATAACCTCATTAATACGTCCACCAACACTGCTGAGCGTGCCCGCCTATTGGCTGTGGGAGAATGGGAATCGGGCCTCTGGCTTCAGGCACTACCTTCACTCAACATAGGCACTATGCTGGGTGACACCACTTTCCGGCTCGCTACAAGTTTGCGATTGGGCGCTCCTTGCGGGGCTCCGCATCGTTGTCAGTGCGGTGAAGCAGTCGACCGCATCGGACACCATGGCCTTTCCTGCAGCAAGAGCGCTGGTCGTTTGGCACGGCACGCAAGCATTAATGACATCATCCGTCGGGCTCTTGTCACCGCCGGGGTGCCAGCTGTTTTAGAACCCAATGGCTTGGCACGTGACGATGGGAAGAGGCCAGACGGAATGACCATAATGCCTTGGAAGTTGGGTAGGCCTTTGGTGTGGGACGCAACCTGTGTCGATACCCTCGCGCCATCCCATCTTCCTAGCACGGCGGGCTGTGCCGGGGCGGCTGCTGCAGGTGCAGAAAACCTCAAACGGCGCAAATATAACAACCTTATTGGTAGCTATATTTTTGAGCCGTTTGGGGTTGAAACACTAGGGCCGTGGGGTCCGAGTGCTCATCGAGTATTTCGGGACATCGCCAAGCGGTTGGTCGACTCCTCACGTGACCAGAGGGCTGGCCAATTTTTAGGTCAAAGAATCAGCATTGCCATCCAACGTGGCAATGCTGCCAGCCTTTTGGGCACTTTTCCCACTGACAGCGACGCCGACGAATTTTTTGATGCCCAATGAGCTCTCCCTTTATTGTTTATAATTTATATATTTTAGTGTTAGTTGTATATTTTAATCTTAATGTCATATTAATTTTATTTGTAAATTAGTAGCATAACATAATAAACTTTTACTTTTGGATTCAAAAAATAATATACAATTTATTTTAATTAACTTATTTATGTCTCTGCCTTCTGCATGAGATTTTGCTACTCTTGGCATCGTCGCTGATCACGTCTGTCAGGCGCCCACAACAGGGCGATATGAATACAGTCTTTGTAGCCCGTAGCAAATATTTATCAATTTTAAGGATAGGTATTTCAGTACGTAAACTGCCGACAGCAATATTTATTTACTCACAATGGATAATGTTACGAAAAGCCCTTGTTCTTACTTTTCGAAGTAAAAGTTCTGAATCTTAGTTTTGTCTTCCTCTCTCTCACTCTAGAACATTTGTAGCTTGAAATAAACAAGAACAAAACTGACGAAACAACAAACTTGAAATCCGCGTATTGATTGAGACCTATAATCGCTTGGATCTTTCTTTTGAACGATATGAAATGAAATATTTATTACACTTCGACTTTCTTTTCATCGCGCACAAGGCCAACAACAATAAAACATCAATAAATAATAAAATTATTTGCGAAAATACGGAAACGGCGCTTCGAATGAATTTAGTGTGTTAACGTAATTTTCAAAACTTAGGCCGTTATTGTATTTGCAAAATTATAAAATCACATTTAAACAAGGCCCGAAGCATCGTAGTCACTAATTACTTTCACAAATAGTTCAACATATAAGACAAATTACACGAAATTGCGGGCAAACAGAATTGCATTGAAATGTTTACAGTAGAAACCGAAACGGCGTTTTCCGATACGCCATTTCGGGCACAATTAATTGCAGTTTTAGTTGCGAACTTTGCAATCTGCGGTATGGTACATACAAACGGAAGTCGGCGACTGTACATGAATAATTTATAAGACACTTTTTGTGGAAATACTGAAAAGATAATATTTATGAGCACAAAATCTTTTGTACTGCTTTAAACAAAGCGGAGAAATAAAGCTTAGAAATAACTTCATGCCGATATGAATGTTGAAATAACTTTGTCTTCTTCAGTTTGAATGTTCTAAGATTTGGCCGATGCCTATCGCTCAGTTGCACTTACCATGGGGTGTTGCAGGTGTGGGTGAGGGTCATGTACCGGACGCCCAGCTGGTAGTAGGACCGGAGGACTCCCAACGAGTTGGCGATGGAGTGGCCTCCCTCGATGCCGATAAGTGAGGCGATCTTGCGAGGTCGTGCGCTATGGGCCTCCAGGATATCTGAAAAAAATATAGATTCTTCCTATATACATTTGTTTTATAGTTTTATAGACGATTGCGTAAAAATATCCTACATGTGTCTTCAAAACTTGTTAATATTTTGTAACAAATTTCGCAACCATTGTTTAGTTAGGTACCTGTGTTTGTTTGTTTGCAAACTCAGTCAAAACGTGGAATGCAGCACACACAAATTCTGAAAACCGTTTGTGTACGCAAACAACTAGCGTTTTATTTTTGGATGAATATACCATTCACATGACGCAAGATGGCGCTAAATGAATTAGTGTGAACGGTTTTGAGTGGGTATGAATATTTCATAGCCGTTAGCCCAGGGTAGCTTCTATTGTCTGGCAAATACTTGTCAAGTTTTCTATTGTCTTTTCTATGTTGAAGGGAAACTAAGGGCTAACTTCGAGAAATATTATATTTATGATCTTTTGTAAAAGGGTTGACAGCGCAGCTTGTGCTGATGAAGTGTCCAAGCGAACCTATTCTTCGTAATGTACTCCAATATTGGAGTCCTAAGTAGTGTTTTATGTAGTTTTTTCATGCCTACCGCAATGTGATAATACAACAGTTACATCTTCCATAAATCATAATATCACAAAGAAGTTGTGGTGAGTAAACCGGTAAATCCTTTTTGAAAAACTTCAAAGAACAACGAAGTAGGTTACAAAAACAAAATTTTGTTTGTGCTGCATTTAAGTTACAAAACAGTAAAATAAAAAATAAACGGTAAAAAAATACCAGCCAAGCTCACGAACGAGCTCGAATCACGCACAATAAAAGGTTCCGTAGTTGGGATGAATTTATCCCAAGAACAAACTTAACATTGTAGTTGATAAACATGTTCTCCCATACATTCCAACTGCAAATGTAAGTTTGTACACACAATATTGAGAGATTTACCATACTATTTTAAGATCTTTGACTTCTTATAGGTTTTCCTGTTATCTATAAGCATAGAACTACTTTTTGTATTTTTTTCAAAATTTTAGGCTCTATAGTTTCGGAGATAAGGGTCAATTTTCATCTATTTTCTTAAATATCTTTAAAAGTATTTATTTCAAAATTATAAAAAAATGTATTTGTTATCCTCGCAATAAGTTCCGTAAGGAATCAATCCTTGTATTTTTTTCAAAATTTTTGGCTTAATGGTTTCGGACATAAGAGGGGTCAATTTTCATATATTTTCTTAAATATCTTTAAAAGTATTTATTTTTAAATTACAAAAAAAAATAGAGATCCTCACAACAAGCCCTTTTATTTGATACGTGACACGGTACAGTCCGCAAAACTTTTTTTTTAAATATTCTAATTTGCCCCCAAAATTGACCGCCATACTCAATTAATTAATTTACGTTACTCATCCGTGTGGTTTACAGAAATTCATATGTGTAACAAATTTCAATTAAATTGGTCCAGTAGATTCAAAGCAAATTGGCTGTGACAGACGGACAGACACCCAGCCAGCCAGACAGACATACGAGTGATCCTATAAGGGATCAGATTTTTCCTTTTGAGGTACGAAACCCTATAAACAATAAAATAAAAACTTGGGGAATGTTCAGATTAATTTAATCATCGATATTGGATCTGTTTGGCGAAAATGAAATGAATGAAAAAAGTATGTCTAAAACAAAACATAAAAATATATTCGTCGGATTGATAACCTCTTGTTTTTTTGTGTTAGGAATAAAAAGCTCGAGGCCTAATTAAAGTATATTTATCACATTTTAGTGAATACTTCAAAATAATACAACATGTTAAACATTATCTCTTTAGAAGTTCGTGTTGAGATAGATTTTCTAGAATATTTACGAATAAAAGTTAAGTGTAGCTGTGCTCAAAATACTGATACTAAATACAGTTTTGACTGTGTTTTGTATTTACATTTGAGTTACGTTAATAAATTCCATGAAAAACAAAATATATTAACGAAATCACTTTAGTCTGTTAATTTGGTAATATGAATGAATATTCTAAAAAGGAGTAAGATTTTCATGCGTCCTCATTATGGTTTTTATTTAAAGATTCGCTACATCAGTAAACTCAATTACGAACAATACCCATACAATTACACGATGCAAATAAATCAAAAAGTAAAAGAAAATATACAAAGAAAAACAGAAAACGGTATAAATTACAAGAACGGAACACGACAAATCCGGCTATATCCGCCTCGAGTCGGTTTTAAAGTTACAAATTAGTTTAGTCGATACGAGACGGCGTAGTAATACGACGACTCGGGCTATCGTTTAAAACAAAAACGGTTTTCATTTATGAATTTTTGCTCATTTGTGAAAGATGTCTTTCGTTTTGTGTTCGTTCCTTATTTTTATGGTAGCAAAGCCTTTGGAAAATTATGCTGTAGTTAGCACGTGCTTTTACTTGTTGCGGATTTCAAAGAGATTATGTTTTATTTTAATATTTTGTAAATAAAGCCTCAGTGTTAATTGCATTAGTTAATAATCGTTGTTACTGCAAGCGTTGTGGGGTTTGATTTCAAATACATAATAGTGTTGTCCGACTTCCTTAAATGGAATTTTTCTAGCAAGTTTTTTTGGGATAATTCCCGGTAAATAGTAATTAAGTGGATTAACAAAATGTGACTCCGGTTGCCTACCTAACAGAGAACACAGATGCTGAAACAAAATTCATCTCTGGGTGCCCACTTTCGGAGAATACAAGAGGATGAGTTTTACGCTACGAATAGGCTTCAAGCGTTTAAAAAAACATATAACAATATCTATACAAGCATTTGTGCACTTGACAACGGGACTCTATGTTACGAGCAATTTATTGTTTTATCGCTTTGTTCACTTATCGTGATACGCTTTATGTTTCGTAACTATTGTAAATATGTGTGTTTTCTGTGGGTTGTTTATTATTTGTATCTTTTTACCAACCGTGGTGAGAAAGACGAAGGCGGAACGTCTGTCTATAAATTACGGAAGTTATGTACTACAAGACCATCACCAATAATTGCATATATCGACGATTTAAGTTCGATAATATGAATAGTCAGTGAAATTAATTATGAATTAAATGACACACTACATGTGCGTCATTTGTCGTGTTACAGCTATTTCATACAACTGTAAAAAAAACATTCATTTGTGATTTGAATTTACGTGCTAAATTACACGCAAATTCAAATAATACCTAAATGTCTTTTTTTTTGTTGATAGGCATTTTGCTAAACGACTTTAACTACGTGATGTGCTCACTCATGTTAGTAATGAGCTAAGTATCCTTATTTTGATGGCATGGTAGCCAGATTAGCTGTGGAACCTACCAATAAATAGACTCATTTCATTCGAATACGGACAGAAACGTGTTTAAACATGCACATGAAAACGAATTGAATACAGAAAGGGAACACAAAAGATGTCATTAGGTTTTTTTAAAAGCATGCATGTGTTAATGAACGGTTCCGTAAAAAGTCATGGAGTTAGCGAAATGAAAATATTTCACCATTTTTCAGAGCTGCTGATGCCAATTTTCAGTATGTTTTCGGTGCATTTTTACTGAAAGAATAAGCAGATGTGCAAGTGGTTACAGTTACAACAGAATAATTAATTAAACGTACCGTAAGCATTGTCTCTGTGTACCTACTACAATGTGTAAAAGTTTAGTCATCTGTAGCTGAAGTGTATTCCCTCAACATAGATTTAAATCTTGCTTCAGCTTGCCTTAGCTAGGATTTCCCTTAGTCGAAAAGCTACCTATTGTACACGACCTAACTGTTTGGCTGTATGTTGTTAAGGCTAGTAGACCTAACAAAATGCAAAGGTGTAATTGAAACAACAGAAAACCTGAAAGTCGGTCAATCATCATTATAAACATATGTATATTAGCAAAAAAGGCAACTGCTCCCTATATTTGGTCGAGTTATACGATCACTCGTATGACGCAGTTGTTTTTTTTTTTTTCGCGTTTTCAGTATTTGTACGATAGTAAAAGTTGTCCATAGTGTTGAGTACAATGAATTCTTAACTCTTCCAAAATGCAACAGAATAGGTAGATCGTGTGATTATGATTCTTAAAAAAGCTTGTTGTGCTGGAAACAATCCAAGCTTAGTCAAGCTATGGCAAATATAAATCTTAGTTGAGGAAATACACTTCAGGCATACAAAATAATAAAAAGTTAGCCTACGTTTAAAAAATTAACTTTAATTATACTGTAATTGAAAAGCTAAAGACCGTCATTATGGGCAAAATTCACAGACCGCGCTTTGGTTTATTTTGCCAAGTGAAGATAGCGTGTCATACGACTGTGAACACTATTCCTATAGTTTTAATGTCCTTATTTTTTTTACTATTTAAATGCAAGGGTTTTAGGAACAATTTAACGTTATTTTCCTGTCTTTCTTTCATTCTATATTCGAATGACACGCTTACCCACATTTGCTTAAACGAACATGAACATAATTGCATAAATATAAAGTTCATATTCGAATGACCGCATACTTTACTTACTAAAGTAAACTCAACGTTAACCGCCTCGTTAGTCTAGTGATCGCAAGCGCTACTTCTGAGCATGAGATCCTGTGTTCGATTCCCAGGTCATAAGTGTTATTGTTTCCATCAGGAATTTCTGAGTAGCAGCCCAGAGTCTGAATTTGTGCCCGGTTAATGGCAATAGGCTCGCCCCATATTACTTGGGACTTAAAATATAGCCTAGCTAACTTTCGACCTCTGCCTAACCCTTCTGGGATTGCAGGCGTGGTGTTATGTTATATTTAAACTCAACGTGTGATCTCTGAATCTTGCCCTCTCTTTACGACCTTGTCTTATATTAAATGCCACCTAGACCCATTCATTCGGAATATTTTAATTTATTTCAAAAGACTCTTTACATTGCTCTCATAATTTTAAACTGCTTTAAACAACGGTGAAAAACGGCGTGAACAGTACCAAGCTTTTCATTCTCGTTACATTTGTAAAAACGAATTACGAGAGAAGTTATGATTGAAAAATGTTCTGATGCTTCAACTTATTGAAAGACGTATAAAAAAAATATACCTAAACCTATACGCAACTTTTTTAGATCGACTGAAAAAATATTAAGTCAATCTAAAAAAGCTCCTGACTTAAACATACCACAGTAAGCTTTATTGCCAACTATAGTCTAAAATTAAGTAAGTCCTTGGCTTCAGCTTAAGGGCTATAAATGATAAACTATTATTAATTATTATTGGGACTATGATTTAATTATTGACTTGTTTGTATTTACTTATATTATGAAAAAATTTAATATTATTCTATCTATTTACACAAACAAGAGCAGTGATGTGTAGAATGAACGACGCTTGATAAGTATGTAGATGGAATTTAATAACATTCTAACTAACCGAACACAGATCAAATTGCCAACATGTTAATTCACATGGAAAACCGACGTATGACCGATGCATAGTAGGTATTTGAAGCAGGTAACCAGTTTATTTAAAGTGTTTATTTTGCATTTTACGCATATTAACATGCCCACAAAATGGATTGAGTGTTGACTGAAAATCATCGTCATTGAAAACAAACTGAAAACAGTGGAATATTTCTGTGTAACTGTTAACCCACATATTTACACCAAGGTATAAATCATCTTACGTGTACTGTATTCGTTTTTCGTTTACACCTAAAACAAGTTATAAAGACTAGTTGTACATCAAAAAACTTAGACAACTTGTCAGAAATACCAATAGATAAATTTCTTATTTTACATCAAACCCGCTGTAGAGACAACTTGTGTACAAATGTCATTATACTGGTGTAACCGCGGCGAGGAAAATAATTCCACAGCGAATTCAACGATGCGTTTATGTTTTACTGGGTGACGACCGATGAAGCGACGTATTTTGAGGCAAACAATATCAACTAAGGGGCAATCAATATCAACCAGAGCAGCAATCAATATCAACTAGGGGGCAATCAATATCAACTAGGGGAAAAGCAATACCAACCAGAGGGGCAATCAATATCAACAAGGGGGCAGTCTATATACACCAGAGGGGCAATCAATATCAACCAGAGGAGCAATCAATATCAACCAGAAGGGCAATCAATATCAACCAGAGGGGCAATCAATATCAACCACGGGGGCAATCAATATCAACCAGAGGGGCAATCTATATCAACCAGAGGGCAATTAATTTCAACCAGGGGGCAATCAAATTCAACAAGAGTGGCAAACAATATCAACCAGGGGCCAATAAAATTCAACGAGAGTGGCAAACAATATCAACTAGGGGGCAATCCATATCAACCATGGGGGGCAATCCCGTATATTTAAGGACGTTCACGTTCTAATGTCAGTCTCAAACTGACAAAAACTGTCTAATTTACCGGTCGATGTCGATCGCTTACAATCTACTTGCACCTATTCCTTTTGACTTCTCGATACACTAACGGTACCTCAGCAACCAGCAATGAGCAGAAGGATATAAGTGGTACATACCTAACTGATCCATCTAATCACGAAATCTTTACATACCGAGACCCCCTTGCTTTGCTCCCGGCTGTCATTCATGAATCGTTGACAGTCGTTACATCTTCAAGAGCCCGTAAATCAGATATTAACCGGTCTTACCTAGGGGTATCGGGGTAATTTATATGCTGTACATATTAAAGTGTATTCTATTCTATTAAATCGTTTACCGTTATAACTGGATTAAGTCAGAACATCTTGTTCTTTTAAAAAATAACTACAATGGATAGAAATAGAATAACATTACAAAAGGAGATGATCATAATATTTCTGTTTTACTTTATTTTAAATACAGCGCTCGCTACTCCTGAGCATGAACTCCTCCTGGGTACAATTCCCAGGTCGGGCAGTAACTCGGTTGTGTCGGTCAGATAAGCAGGCGCTTCATATAAAATACTGGTATTCAGTTACATCCGGATAGACTGGAAGCCGACCCCAACGGTTCAGATGATGACATACCTGTAACTGAGGTGGCGAACTGCAGATGCTGTGGGTACTTGTCCACGAGGCGTTTGATCACGTCGATCTGCTCCAGGGTCAGCTGCACCGCGTCTTTGTTCTGAGTAGCACACGGCACGAATGCTGACCAGAACTGTGGAGGAATAGAAAATACTCGTGAGTTTAGGACACAACATGAAGACAGCTGACGAGCGATCTTTAATCTCTGGCCAAACTAAGGTAACTCTAGAGCGGGATGCGAGACGAAAGCGTGCGTCAATTTATTGTAGCAAATAACTTGTATGGAGGCCCGTTTCCTAATCATTAAAACAATGGAAGCGCGCAGTCGAGTCTCCGTCCCGCGCGGGGTTCACCTCAGTATGGCCAGAGCTTTACCCGTTGCACTATAGCATATATTTTTCAAGTCAAAGTCAAAGTACTCCTCTCTTCACCGTATCCGGCGATAGCTACTCAGACAAATTTCCTGTCCTTTCGTGAGCCATCTGAGGCAGCAGTGGTTAATAAACCCACATTTCACCAGGGGCGAGTTTATTACCATCATCCGGGCACAAAACCAGACTCTGGGCAGCTACTGATAAATTCCTTGTAAAAACCCAATAACACTTTGCCCGACCTGGGAATTGTACCCAGGAGGAGTTCATGCTCAGGAGTAGCGAGAGCTGTATTTAAAATAAAGTAAAACAGAAATATTATGATCATCTCCTTTTGTAATGTTATTCTATTTCTATCCATTGTAGTTATTTTTGAAAGAACAAGATGTTCTAACTTAATCCAGTTATAACGGTAAACGAACAATTCTAGGCGTGAAATAAAAATAACCATCCAGATATAGGTACTAAATTGAATTAGGTATCGAGACGTGGGACTTGTTCCCGACATCAGCCGGTCGATTCTGTAAAAATATCACCGTGAAACTTAGGTGAAGTGAGCGTGAAGTGAGCTGTCACTGTCACAAATCGACCGGCAGGATGCTAGGGATTAGCACTATTGACAGCTCACTTCACCTAAGTTTATTTTTACAGAATCGACCGGCTGGAGTTTGATTCAAATTGAATTGTATTCGTTGTAGTGTCTATTGGCATTTTATACAAAAACGCGTTTGTTTTATACAAGCTTTTGTCCGCGGTTCCCCCGCGTGGATGTCGGAAGTTATCCCACGGGTACGTAATGTCGGGACATAAAGTATCTAATGCCCTAACCGAGGTCATGGTCTACCTGTGTGCCAAATTTTATCGAAATCCGTTCAAAGTGTAAGTGCGTGAAAGGTTACAGACAGAGTGACTTGCGCATTTATAATAATATAAGTAAGGATCTTTTCTTCATATAAGACAGGGTTCCGCAGTTACGATTTTGCTAAATATCTAATACCATTGAATTTGGTTTCTTATTAAGGTATTTGCGGTTCAAGTAGAAAACCTCTTTAGTTTGAAATTACTGAAATAAAAAAAAGTCGCATTCGAAATCTCGAAGGTCTCGGAAGTTACGAAAATATTTCTATAGTTTAAGAGAAATTATTAAAATGTCTTTAAAAGATATGTTAGGAATAGTTCTGGATGCTGGCTCTCAGAACCTGAAGGCTGGGTTTGCAGGTGAACCGTCTCCAAGAGCCATGTTACCCACTTCAGTAGCCAGGTGACTTAAATTTACTTTCATCATAATCGTCCCTTATCCCAATGGGGTGACACAGCATACAGTCTCCCATACTCCATCCATCCATGGTTATTTCAGTCTTTCCCAGATTTTTTTTGTTTTGTAATTATTACTCCTAAATATAGCACATTGAGAATAATTAATAAAATTATACGCGCAAAAATATACCTACCCAACATACGTTTATTAGAAAGATTATATTTCAGAATAAATATAATTTAAAAAAAGAACGTCTGTACAACGGGTACAACCTGGAAATAAAACTTTTCAAAGAATATTAATTTCAACGGACGAAGCTTTGGTAGCCGCAATACAGTGCAAATCAACCTTATTTATTACTAGCTTTACTACCCTACCTTGTCCGCGATTTTACTAGCTTGCCCGTGACTTTACCAGCGTGCCCGTGACTTTACTAGCTTGCCCGCGACTTCTTTCACATACAAAACTTGCTAGTTAGTTATGGTCTGTACTCTGTACCACACCCTTGAATACGACCACACATTTCTGAAACACGCTGTTGAGAAGGTTTTATACCTACATACAAGAAAATAGAAAAGAGCACTGGACACTAAAATATAAGTAATTCAAGAAAGTAATTAACTAGGTACGACCAGTAAAATTAAAGAGCCCCCCTTTCACAAGCTGGAGATTACCTACGGCTACAAAACTGGTTCGGTACATACATTTTGCTCAAAGACAGAACTTTCAATAACTCCTGCATAGTAACAAGTGCTTTTAAAATTGCATTACCTGAAGAATGTTCTAGATTCTCCAGACAACACGAACATCATATGAAACAGACTCGAGGTAAAAGTTGCAGCTAGTTAATAATACGGTGAGTAAGTTCTACCGCATCGGATGGAAATCCAGAAAATATTGGAGTTGTCCGAACAACGGTCAAGTTGAATAGAACTCGGAACTAGTTTCATACAGATTGGATAACGGCGACGGGTTGAATTCTACGTAATAGTACGTAGTATATTTTTGTAAAATTTTTGAGACGAGACGTGCAACCGCCTAACTGCCACATACATATATCTATATCTGAATTTGCCTATTTTTGTTTAAATTTTAAATAGTCAAACTAGTGTACATACACAGGTCCTGAAAAAAAAAATGTCATGGATTCATTCTTGTTTTAGGGAAATTAACGGTTCAAAGCAGACCATGATCTGGGTTAGGACGTAGGATTCTTTTTATCCTGGTAGTATGATCTCGTGGGATAATGTTCGACCACCACGCGGGCGAAGTCGCAGGAAAAATATAGTATTTTATGAAAATACATTTCTGCCTTTGTTTCATTAATAAAATTGTTGATTGATACAACACAGCACATGGGCCGATAACGACACCGACCCGACGCACCGACACGATATCGGCTGTCAAATAATCGCATACGTTTAGTACCTACTAAACGCTTTTACATTGTGTTGTCACTGTCACCTATATCGGCACGATATTTACCGGCGAAGACGGTGCGGGGTGAGAGTAGCGAGCATTCTTTCACTTGAACACACTTTTTCGCAGTGCCGATTTCGAGGCGTCGATACTTAGGTGGTCGTTTGGTGCGTCGCGGTGATCATCGATATTTACCAATATCATCGGGCTAATAATAATTATATCGGTATCGAATCGGTGTCGGTATAGCTGCCGACATATCGGTATCAGGTTGGTGTCATTATCTGATAATGTGAATACTCGCATTCGGTACACAGGACATTTTAGCTGATAATTTTAGTTTACTTCACTGTAGGTACCATAAAATGTGTAGATGGTGACCACCGGGGTGGTTTTAGTGAGGTAAGAATTCCACACTCCCCGGTTTTTTCCCCAGAGACCGGGCGCCTTTTGAAGGTATCCCCCCGAAAACAAAAAAAAAAAAAGGTACCTTAAAATGTAAACTTAAGGGAAAATAATCAAACCCAAGAAAAACAAATTCAGTTGATCAACTGCAAATATTTTATACTGTGTCGGCGGCGCATTGTAAATAAATACGTTTCGCTGCATTTGGGGGAGGCGGGGGTAGCGTTTCAACGCGTGAAGGCCCGGAGAACCTCCAGCCATTAGACGAAGCTTCTACTTTGTTTGAAACCGTGCACCTAGAGTCTTGTTAGGTCATTTGTCTGAGAAATTTAATTAAAAGTCAGAATACAAAGTTCGTTAATATTGCTATTAACAAATATTAGACGTAGACGTTTAAGTTAAATACGTTGGTACTTAAAATAAACTCAAAGACAGCCATACAATCGCAACTTGAAGTGAGCACTTAGGAGCACCGTGCCGGCGGCGTGGCGGCGGTTCAATTATAAGAAAGAAACGTGAAACATGCATTGTATTAACTTTTCTTTGTGTGTAACTTGCGCTGCAACTCGACGTCGTGGTGTACTCGCCTGGTCGCCGTGCCGAGTGGCGAGGGTTTCTCACAGTAATACAAATATATTGTATACTAAAGTAAAATACTCTTGCAGAACGTATCTTGTTATCTGGGATGTCAACTTTGTGGTAGTAAGTAATAAGCTTTGAAGATCAATATAAAAATACCGAGAATAGCGCTACAACTAAAATCGTCGTGGTGTGAAATTGTTTTTATATTTCATCAGAATATAAGCCTCACCGAAGACAGTTTGTAAACAAAACAAAATAAATATTTATTCTGTTTATATTCAATGGCAAAATTCAGAATATCCATATTTCATATGCAACTTCAATTTGAAGTGAAACAACAATGGGTATCCTGTCACAAGCAGTGTTTCCACCCATTGCTGAAGCCCACAATAAGTTGTTTGTACTATTTTTTATAGCCTGAGAACGTTCGCAGCTGCCTCAGTGTTGGGCGTTTATATCCCACACGTAAACAATTTTGCACTGAATTTTTTATTCAAAACATTCTTTGTTTGTTCGCGGTTCTATTTTATTGACAGTGATTGAAAATTAATATAAATTGATAAAGGTTTATTAAGGGTGGGTTTCCGGAATATTTTTTGTAAATGTTATTTTTGCTCTTCAATAAGGATAACGTATTTTACAATATAGTAACTTCTGCCTAGCCTTTCGGTAGTGAAGTCGGTTTCCAGTCTAACCAGATGAAGCTGAATACCAATATTTTTAATGGAGCGACTGCCTATCTGACCTCAACCACCTAGTTACTGGGTAACACGATATCCCTTGGTAAGACTGGTTGTCAGACTTTTGGGGCGTCTGACTAAGTGACTACCTATAACGACTATCAAAGATCTACGAATGACAGCCGGAACCAACGGCTTTACGTGCTTTCCGAGGCAAGCAGAGGTCTCAGTATGTAATGGATGGCCACCCATCCACGGACCAACCGCGGCAACCGTCGATTAATCTCGATCGACTCGTGCAGCTGTTGTTATTTAGCCACGAGCCCCACTTATATATAATAGTACTAATAGGGTAAATATATATATATATATATGTAAATTATTTATATAACGCATATTTTTTTATTGGTTATATTACTCATTCCTTTGAAGGTGTACTATCAGAAAAACAAACTCTAGATACTTCCAGGTGTTAACATAACTGCTAATTCAAATCACAACTGCCGTTCTTTCACAGATAATAATAACACGGTAATTAGAAGTAGAACCTGATTCTGCTATAATTAATTTCCCTGAATATACATACGATAAGTCTCTCCCAAAGTCCCACGGGGCTCCTTTCTAAGTGTACCTACAACAAAACACGGTTCGGTTGGTCCTCGAAGCACCGCTAAGCTAACCTGCATAGGATTACACTCGAGCCTCTGTCTATTTAACTAACACAAGTTTCGACACAGTGGAACGATCGACACAGTGGGACTAAGGACATCGTGGAGCTATAGATACAGTGGAACTGTCGACGCAGAGGAACCGTCGGCTACTAAGTTCAACACACTTCAGTTGGAAATCAAACTGTGTTGGATGTGAGGATCAACTTTAAAATTCTGTGGTTCTTGAAGTAGAAGAATATAGAGAGTTTTGATTTTGTGTTTCTATTTACTTGTTTGTGTTGATTTTGTATTTGCATGATACTGTAAACTTTTTGTCACTGCCTCGTGTATTGTAGAAATTAACGAAAGGATTTCAATCACCACATATTCTCAAAATCTATAAGGTCACTCAATCATAGAAATATTCTTTGTTGATTTCTTATACTTAATTTTAACAATGAAAGATTTTTTCTTACAAAAGTACTAAGGGTAGCAAACGCATTGATCTGCGCGGCGGAAGTGCGGAACGTAACGAATTTAATGAGCCCCTGACTGCGGTGCCTTACGAATAATATTATTATTGTAGCTACATTATTATGTTTATGCTCTACTGAAGAAACGACAAGTGCTTTTAAGAGTATCTTATTATCATTTTCTTTTTAATTGGATACTAAAAAGGTAAATTAAAGACGACGGAAGGAAAAATGTTCGCATAATTGGCAAATGTGCTATAGGTATAAGTCGAATCAAGGACAAAGTAAATTAAATTGCCAACTAGCGAAATTGAAAGAAAAACTGTTTATATTCATGGAACATTTTGTGTAAAAGTCCTAGCTCCATTTGGAAGCCAGCGGGGCCTTTCATGTTGACAGTTCCACAACACTCATTGCGTCATTAACGTTATTGAGTTTTTCCAACATATGAAGCAATAAATTAGCAATTTCCTTCAATTCAATTCCTTTTAATCCATAGGATTGTGATTAAAAGTGTGTTACGCAGCTTGATAAATCTGCGACGACTTATAACTCCAAAACCTTTTCAGATTTCGTCGCGGAGGTCTCCTGGACGGTTTACCACTACTGTATTGTGGTGCCGAAGCTATCAGGAAACGAGGCATCTCGGAGCTGACGTGGCCAGTCCAGGAAGGTCTGATCCAGAACTGGGACGAGATGGAGAAACTGTGGCACCACATCTTCTTTAAAGAACTCTGTGTGCCTCCGGAGAGTACTAAGATCATGCATTCTGTGCACCCGCTCGCGCCAGAGGCTGATAAGTATGCTTTTGATTCAATAAAAATGCATGGCTGATATTGAATCCCTAATAAAAACAAAAGATTCTCAGTTTAAGAGTACCAGGTTTTCGGTCCGGGTTCCGGGATCGGATCGGGTTCGGGCAAACTATTTTAAAATCATAGGAAACACCACGGGTCGTATGTTCTCCATTTGCTATCGTATTTTTCTACTAACAAAACTATATTTTATTCAACCAGGGAACGGATGGCGGAAATCTTCTTCGAATCCTTCGCTGTAAACGCGCTTTACATCGCAAAGTCGCCATCTTTAGTTCTGAACGCATACGGCAGGACTTCAGGAGTCGTTTGGGAGCAAGGGTACTCTTGCTGCTATGCGGCTCCAGTCTTTGAAGGGTTTCCCCTAAAGCATGCCACCGTCACCTCCCCGGTAACTGGTAAGATGCTGACGGATAGACTACAAAATCTGATGTTTAAGGCTGGATATTCCTTCACTACTCCTTTTGAGATTGATCTGATAGACAAAATTAAGGTACGTAAAGGTACCTATATTTTTCTCATAATTGCCGGGTCAGATTTTGTTACCCCTTTGCACAAGGGTGTATCCCTACACAAATATCAAAAACGTATTGCTATTGGCCTATAGACCATATCTCAAACAAATTTCCATTCTCCTTCCTATTTTGTGCTGGTCACACAGCTTCAGATTTGTATCAAAAATCGCCTTTTGAAATTTCAGAAAGACATATGCTACATATCCCAAGACTATGACAAGGAACTGGCTGCAACTGCGGGGTTTGACGAGAGCAAGGCTAGGTACAACTTGCCAGACGGACAGCACATATTCTTGGGTGAAGAACGGTTCGTCTGCCCAGAGGTCTTGTTCAAACCAGAACTGGAAGGGCTAAATTGCAGGAACATCATCGATGTGATTTGCCGCAGCATTGATTTGTGTGACCTCGATTATAGGTAAGTAAGTTCAGTGTTTAACATAAAATTCCTCGAACTTTGACACAAGTCGAGCAGTGTTGACCCAGTGGTAACGACCCCGACTTACGAGTTGTAGGTTGTGGGTCCAGACAGGTATTTCACCACTGCTTTCAAAACGGTGACGACAAAAACCGGTATGTCCTAGAACCAACAATTCGAAGACATGTGAAATCCACGAACCCGCACTTGACCCGCGTGCTGGATTACGGCCCATTCCCGCTCCCAAACAGGACGCCTGTGACCTAGCAGTGGGAACGTGGGCTGATTATGAAACAAGTCAATGTCATATTTGTTATGTCAGTAAGTGACGGCTCTAACCAGTTCTTTTTTTCAACAATGAGTTAACTATAATAGAAAATTGTCAGCCATGTTGTTTCTTTCACAGGTCCATATTCTATAACAACATAGTGTTCTCTGGGGGGTCAAGCATGGTTACAGGTCTTGTGGATCGAGTGACCAATGAGTTGACCCATCTCCTTAAGAAGAAACTGCCAAACGTCAAGGTGAAAATTGATGCGATGTCCAACAGACAGAATGCGGCGTGGGCAGGAGGGTCCATGCTTGCGACCTTACCAAACTTGAAGGGATTCTGGCTAACAAAGGAGGAGTATGCAGACTCGGGTGTAGATCGGGTACAATCTAAGTTCTTTTAAAGAAGAACTCATAGAAATATTTGGGAGGGGTTCCATATGTGTTTTTCCGGAATGTCGGAAAACGTGTTTGCATACTTCAAGCAACGGTGTCGTTGCGGTGGTGTAGATCCATCTGGTTGTCAGGTCGTATGTGACATGAATATTAAGAGCAGTCGCTTCATGGTAGCGATAATTATGACGAGTCACTTTCTTACCAGCTACATTCTTATGAGCTACATTCATACGAGTACGGTCACCATTGACAGTTCACGCTGTTTCGTTACGCCTGATGAAAAGTAAAACTCGTGTAATATTTTAACTGTAAAAATACTGTTGAAAGCTTCAGTGGCTCAACTTGATTATAAGTACTTAATGGTATATTTGTTATGTTAATTAAAATAAATAATGTTCAAAACTGAGGATGTTTTGTTTGATTGAGTAGCGTAGTTCTAGAGACGCTCACACTCATCGCAATTACAAAATCTGTTGGCTTCTGAAACTCGTATACTTTATCGTAAGTATTCAAGCTCAAAATACAATTAAAATTAAAGCATTATGTAAATAAGTAGGCAGCTGTTGTCTAACGTAAGTGCAAAGAATTATAATTAATTATTAAATAAGAAATTTTGAAATAGATTCAAAAGCAAATTCCTTTTATTAATATTGTTCTGGGTTAGTGTGTTGCAACAGTCGGATACTTATATTTTCGATACGATTGTAAGTAATTCCTTTATTTTACTGGGGACCAGTAAGTAGGTGGTCACGTAGTAAGTTTGATTTGGATAACAGAGAGAGGTCAAATATTGTACTGACTTACTCATTTATCAAATCAGGTCTTGGTAACTAACACAGCTAAGAAATACAGAAAAAAGCTGCGAAAATAAAATATTAAACATACAGTGTGTTGTGAGTATTAATTAGGTGCGACTGCCATGAAACTTTTGTCGTAATTAAATAAAAGGATTCCGTAATTCCATGAATTTTCGTCAATAAACCTTCAAGTCCACGGCAATTACAGTCTAAAATATTATATGTATTGAAATGGAAACAAGATTATCTTGTGAACTCGTATCAAAGGGAAATATTCCGACAATATTTTAATGGAACAAATAATTTTGCAGAGCAAACAATACTTTGATTAAAATTAATATCCGACCTTTAGAGATCAATATGTGAAAAACTAATAACCGTGGACAAATTCAATTTACTTATTGAAATTTCTGAATACTCTCGCTCGTATTCGGTTCTTTGAATAAAATAATGCAGTGAGAACTGATCATATTCAGAGTTGTCATAAAGTAATGGGTGTTTTGTTAGGAAAGAAGACATCACTATTTAATTTCGTCAAGTCCCGAGTTATTAAATTTCACAAAATTTGTGATATCAACTATATCTTTACCAAGGCTGGGCAGGGCAACCTTTGTATAGATGATATATAATAATAAATAGATGTACAATTTTGAAGATAGGCAAAATTTTTGATATCGTGTTATCCGGCGGGCCACCTTGTAAATTAAACTTGCCTACAGTTGTAGACGTGTCGACCACAACTGTAGGCTATTAAAATTGAACTCAAGTTACTCAGTTTATTAGTAATCTAATAAAAAAACTTCAATAAGACCTTTGAAGAGGTTTTTGTGGTGCTTACAATATTTATCATTACATTAGGCATCTTAATCGTCTGTGTGTGGTGGAACCTCCGGGCGCCGTTAGTTTTTGAATAAATAGCATTTTCAAATTAATAATCCCAAAGTATTTCCATGTGGGAAGTAATCTTTAAAGTTATGTTTAAGTCCCAAGTAACAAGGGGGGAGCCTATTGCCATCAACCGGGCCACCTAATTCCAGACTCCGGGCTACCTAGTGCCAGATGGAAAACCCAATAACCACTAGAGAAACGAGGCAGTCGTATTATAAAATTAAATGATGACAATGAGACACGTGACTCGTCACGACACTTCTATACCTATATCTATATATACCTATGTCTTCTATTCTATACCTGCATTATAAACATTAAAATGAAGGCGATGAGCCCACACGTGACTTGTCACGACACTTCTATACCTGCAGATCGATTCTGTAAAAATATCACTATCACAAATCGACCGGCAGGATGCTAGGGATTAATACTATTGACAGCTCACTTCACGCTCACTTCATCTAAGTTTCACGTTGATATTTTTACAGAATCGACCGACTGTATTACAAACATTAAATGATGACGATGAGCCCACACGTGACTCGTCACGACACTTAACATTCATCAATGTACTCACGCACGTGTAATGAGCTGAAACAGTATTCAAGTTAAATCTGTAACTGACTTTATACAGAACACAGGAAATACATTATTTTCAATTAAGTGTTGAACAATGGAATTACTTTAACCCGACAGATACTGCACCACTCTTGGCTGTGTTTATTTGATTGTGGCATTATTGAGGTGTCATGGCGTTACTTGGTTACTTGGAATGACTTATGTTTAGCAGTGGAAGGTAATTTAATGAATTCGTCTTTTCGTTTCGACGGTACAATCTATGTTGCTTATAATGTTTGGGGCCAGAGGTGGCCACATTCATTGCGGGGTCAGAGGCGTTATTCAGATCGTCACGGGTGCAGGTGAATGGACAATTAGAGACACTAGATGGGACATAGTCTGTTCAGGAGCACCGCACTCGTGCCGGATGTTGGGTGAATCCATAATACCCAATGGGTTACCCAATGGGGTAACCCATTGGAAATTATGAACTAATAGTTAAAAAAAAAAAAAACGCCAAAACGTTTATTGCCGGAAAAGTTTAAGTTATATTTAATTTCAAGGTAATAACCCAAATGCTTTTTATTTTAATTATTAAATTCAAACACAAAACACGCATATTTTCACGGAAATAACGGAAATCCAATCGAAAAATACGGAAAAAATATCGCCATTCCGTGCATGGAATACGATATATTGCTATTTGAAGCGATAATAAATCGCTGTGATTAATCATGTCGCTTTAAGGTTGTTGTATACTGGATCGCGAACGGTTTGATTTATTTGATATCATATCTTGCCTGTTATAGTTGTTGCTTCCTTGCAGGAAGCCGTTGGAGATTGGAAAAAAAAGTATTAACATAACTTAAAACAAAAAAAAACCGACTATGAAAATAAACACTACAAAGTGAAAAATAACTTTAATTTCGGAATTCGGTATCTTTGGTTTTGAATTTTTGTTTTTTGCCACCGACTTCCGACACAAATTTGAATACCACTACCTGCTATGTAAATAACAGTGACAGGAAGTTATCATCATATCATCCACTTATACTAAGTGGGAAAAATACGTATTATTGAAGCTTACTCAAAAACTACACAAGCAAAGTTAATAAAATTTATATGGGACCAACTTGGGTCCTCCCTACCCTTTCATATAAAAAATAATTTTCAAAATCGGCCCACAATTGAGAGCGAAATCGGCGGATATATACAGGGTTATTGGTAAAACACCAACAACCTCTTAAGGGGTCATTCTACTCATCAATAGGAACAACTTTTAATATGGGACCAAACATGAAAACGCGAAAGAAAAAACAGCTGTTCCCTACATTTATGTTCACACAACTCGTCAAAATGTATGGAACACCAGATTTTTCTTTCCCGATTTAAGGATTGGAACCAAAGTAAAAGTTGTTCATAATGATGAGTACAATGACCCCTTAAGAGGTTGTTGATGTTTTACCAATAACCCTGTATAAAAAAAAAATCTTTCATACGCGACGAACATATAACCTCCTCCTTATTGGAAGTCAGTTAAAAATATAATCTGATTTAATACTACTGACTAGACTTAAGTACCTACTTATATTCGATACCAGCGACCCGCCCCTGCTTCGCACGGTTTTTACGACTTTTCCAGAATAAATCTCTAAATGATGGTAAAAACCGTATCAAAATCCGTTGCGTAGTTTAGAAGGCCAACGCATTACAGACAGAATTACGAAAAGCGACTTTAATTTCTAATATGTATAGATATGTTTGTCACGGCAACTAATTTAATACAATGACGATAAGAGCTGGAGTCAATATGGTGCTTATGTCTTCCAATTTATTTATTGTTCCATACAATATGAAGACTTATCTAGGAATAGGGATCAAATCGATCATCTTACTGAAATAATAAGAACTTAATATTATGAAGACTGTATGGTCCCACAACTCCTGACAACTTTATAATACCACTTTATTGCCTCAATGTAACTTAAGCACGTGATATGAAAGCCACCCCTGTTTTTATCTGGCTTGTCAAACTTCCAAAGTAAGGTATTAAGTTAACTTCGAAACTTTGTTTAAACTTGGGTTAAGGTTAAGCTAAGATTATACATTTTATGATTTCAAGAGACTTACCCTTCAGATTATTCGTATTTCGAAGAGTCAGAGATTGTGGTTCGGAACTTAAAAATATCGCGTTATAAAGTTATGTTATCGTGCTCGACTCAGTGTGTGGTTGTCTTTATCATTTGAGTCATATAAAATGTACCTGGCAGCCTGGAACGAGGACAAATATCAATTAGGTTTATTTGCACATGACAAGGTCAAATTCGTTGTATTCCGATTACGTCAAAAAGTCTGTTTTGTTGTGTTCTCTAATACTGTTATACTCGATTTTGGTCATAATATAAGATGAGTGATCCGTTTACGAAACCAGTGGTGGTAATTGACAATGGTAGCTACAATATCAAAGCTGGGTTCGCCTGCGACAACCACCCGGTGTCCATCTTCAGGACTACGGTTGGACGACCAAAGTACCTTCAAGGGACTTACGGGAGGACTCCTTACGAGGTTTATATTGGGGACGAAGCAGTCGCGCGAAAGGCAGACCTGGACTTGAACAATCCGGTCGTGAGGGGGAAGATCACTCACTGGGATGACATGGAGAGGGTGTGGCACCATATATTCTACAGAGAGCTGAAGTCAGCTCCTGAAGATCGAGCGGTGTTGCTGTCCTGTGCCCCTGCCACCACCGTGGAGGACAAGTAAGTTTTTTGGGTTTTATAATCTAGAATAGGAGGTATTATAGGCCACGTGAGACATACCTATATGTAAATGAACTGGTAGAACGACAACTGGAACATTTGATGGGCTTAGCTATAGCTATCAACTGCAGGCATGGAGAGGCTAGAAGCTTTCCCCATAAAATAAGTCATATCCGTTCCAAAATAATGTTATTTTTGCAGCTTTTATAGGATATTTTAAAACTTTACTACTAATTTCCACTCAAACTACTGATACTTTTTTACGGACCGAGACAAAACGCATGAATATATTCGAATACAAATTATTGAAATACTCGAGTACCTATAATGTTTTAGCCCAAGACTCAGAAAACGGTGTGGCTGGTCGTATTTTTCTTCTCGAGACACAGAATATCTAATACTACTGGCGAGATTTGTCCCGACACGAAAAACTGTCAGCTGTGGGGTAATTTTGTAAACGTATGTACCGTCACGTCGCGTGCTCTTAGCTGGGTCAGTAGCGTGGTATTTCTTGTCTACATCGTCTTTCTGAAAGGAATTTCGGTACATATACTAAGGACTTTGTGTTGGTACCGAAATTCCTAACAGACATTGTCTTTGGGTAGGTCCTATATGCACAATGTGTGGATTGTATAAATAAATAATTAAGTATTAATACATTAAAAAGTTTCATCAATAATAAAGACTGGGGAGTAAATAAACAAGGAGTATTTTCATGTTATGTATTCATAATGATTTCTTAGTGTGACTGTCATTAAAATTCGTTAATTTAATAACAATATATTATTATATTTATTTTAAAACCGTCACATATGGGCCGGTTCCGGGTCCTTAGAAACACATTAAATCTCAATTGTATGGTTTGACAGCTCGACAAGTTACCCTAATTAATAACAAAACATCCTATTTCTTTAAAATTGTAAAACAATATTGAAGCTCTTAGAATCCCATTCCAATTATACTTTATGAAGAACAAATTTTCCTTACAAATTCTAAGAACTTAAACCAAGGCAGGGACAGTCAACATGCGGCTCTCAAAGTTAGTGCGAACAAGCGTGCGCTTACATGAATATAATGTAAGGTAAAGAAACCAACAAACAAATATAAATCTAGAATCATGCTTGAAACTTAAAAGAATAACTTATGAACCATTCAAAAGTAATGCAAAGCCGATGTTACCATTGATGTAACTATTTATTATCTTATAACTGTAGTTATGATATTGGATTAATTGTTTTATTATTCTAGCAGCTAGCTAAAACACTTGAATAGGTTTTGTGCTAAAACATAATTGTATGTTGTATATAATACAATATAATATAAATTGTAACTTTGACTTTTCCATCGCAAAAGATTGACATTCTTGTCTCAAAGCAACGGACAGTAATACAGCCACATCTGGTTATCATAAATGTCCCGATACCCGACCTATTCGGGCCATTGTGAAACAATTAAGAAATTTTAAGTCTTTGTTTCAATGACTTGTAAAGGGGCTGAGAATTCCATGTTCATCATGGAATATTTAGGAATTGGGGAGACGGATATTATAAGACAAGAAAGGTAGTTGGTTCTGGATCACGAAAGCCTACGGACGCGATAGTCCAGGCTTGTTAAGTTAGGAGACTGGGTTTGAGACCACGATAGTATACGGACGACCGAGTCTAGGCTAGTTAAGTTAAAAAGCTTGGTGCATTTAAGAGGCCATGTCCGAATGGGCTGTCGCAAGATAGCGACTGTTATTTATTAAGTTAAACATAGTTGGGTTCAAGCCCAGATTAGACTAATTTAGTAATTAATGTAATATGTGTGTGTGTGAGTGTTGGTGTGACACGGTGAGTCTTTAATTATAATAATTATCCTTGGCTGGTAATATAATTAAAGCTCTAGTAACTAAACACATATTTAGATCGTGTTTTATAACTAATGTTACATTCTCGTGTCCATATCCTAATCTGTACCTTGGCAGATTATTGTTACTTGCATTTGGCTATAGGGAAATGGCGAAGGCCTTCCACGATACTTGACACTGAGCATTAACGCTCCTGACTTTTGACGACTGTTGACCTTAAGCTGACGCACCACTTTTGGAAGGCAGAGCCATAAATACTCCCAGGTCATTTGGAATTAATCTTGGCTATAAAGCCAATCTGTAATTGCATTATAAAACAACCAAACGTTAGTGATTATTTCTGTATCCAAAAACGTTTTGCCAGAGAATACCTTGCGTGAGGTTTGTTGACGCATATTTCCAGGGAGTGGGGTAAGGCTTCACCAAGTACCCCAAACTGAATTGGTAGACGTTCTAAGAACGCTAGGGACCGTGTCTCATTAAAACCCTACCCGGCTGTTTGTAGGCCCATTACTGAATCGTCACTATTTATTGAGACACGCTATTGGGACGCAACGCCGCTAATTGCCGCACCACATCCTTTAAAAGGGGCAGATTAAGGAAGTATGAAGTGACGAGCTACTACTTCGGCGTTCACCAGGTACGATCGTAATGTATTGTGCTAGAGACTGAGTCTTCGGTGCGCTTGTACTAGTTTTGTGTTAACTTAGTAAAAATTGGTTAGGTTAGGTTAGTGCCGGTGTCTTTCACATTACCTGAACTACTCAATACTTATTTTCCTCAATAACAGTTGGACCTCGCAGCATTCTGTCTTAGGATCGAGTAAAACATTTATATAGTGCTTAGGGAGCGTGTTCCGTTAGAATCGTATTAGTTCCTCAGAGGTTCTATGCGTTAGGCCTAGCAGGACACGTATAATGAGGCAAACGTTGTTATAATGGTTCCCGGTCTCACTGAAGTGGGTACATTGTAAACAGACAAATTAACGAAGTATCACGTAATCGTATTTGAAGCCTTACCTTATAAAGGCTGTATTGCAGATATTGGTGCTCAACTGCGAGAGGAGGAGACGTTGGCGTTCCAACAATTATAATACTAAATTATACATACATACCACTCTTGCATGCCCTCTTGTCTTCTTAGCTTCATATTATAATACTTATTTACTAACTGTGAATTCCCAATATTAACTTCACCTTGTGTCCAATCCTTGTCCCCTAGCTTTCCTAAGTCGGGACGAGGCAGTTTCGTTTATGGGAATGCTTCTCTTTTTTAGATATAAAAAAAGTCTGGCACGAGCCCTACAGAACTGTGAGAAAGGAAGGGGCACAGTTCTTCTCCCTAAGGGGGAACCGAATACCAACACCAACATTGTACACTTAGTTCGCAATAAAGGTTTTTGACTTTGACTTTGACCGATCTTAACACTAATATTAACACAATTAGGAAAAACGAAAATTTTATCAGCCTGGGGTAATTCAGGTACAGTCACGTTAACTAGGTATTGTTAAAATAATTATTTTCCAATCAGAATACGTTGGTTTATGGTCTAAGATAATCTAGCCGGTTAACGCACACTGCTAATATTATGTATAATAGGCAATTGATCAATAAATATTGCGAAAATCTATAAAAAACCTTAGGTATCGAATGGTAGTTTCTAAAACTAGTCTTTTTGTGTAAAATTTCCGATAAGTAAGTGGCAAATGTTGGCCACACATTAATTTCGACAGCGTCAATATCCGTTGATCTCCTTCCCTTTGTTAATTACAATACGACTGTAATAATTACGAGCCATTCGTTAATATTAATGACTGGAATATCGTTCTGGACACGGAATGATTGCTCTTGATTCCTTCAGTAATCATACATGTAGGTCATCATCATTTCTCATTTCTAAGATTATGTAGGCGGTAATTGGAAATAAGCTGAATATCGGGACGAATATGGAAATACTCGTGACTTTCATATTTTGGCAAAGTTTATTTAACTCTAATTACTTACTTTTACAGATGTATTATATTATGAGGCTAAAAAACAAGGTGCCTATCCCTGGAAGTTACCTTCTTGGAACTACTTACAAAACTATAATAAAAAGGTTTTATAAGTTTAAATAGTTTTCCGATTTTGGGCGATTATGGGAGTGTTAGTTTCAACCAATTACGTACCGTCTGTGGCATATATATGACTGTTCTAATTTATTACCTTCGAGCTGGAATAATTCTATTCTAGCATTTGATATTCTTAAGAATTTGCTCTTTTGTGGGTAAGAAATCAAGTTAAGAAAGATTTACTAGTCTTCTCTGTCGGATAATCGCAGTAGGTAAGTCTTTTCTCACAATTTCGACTTATCGAGGTACTTTATTATCAGAATGCTCTACTGCGTCGATAGAAAGGACTCGGTTGAATTCATACTTTTCTGAACAATGCGACTATTGTGGGCTTTTCAAAATAAGAATATTCACGATTTGGTAAAGGAATTTTGATTATCAGTTCACCATGGTTGGCAAGCGGCAAATATTTCATGTTCATATATAGAAATAGTACGAGTAGTACCCTTGTATTGAAATTCCCTTACATTTACATTTTTACAAGAAACTTGTTTAGTTTCAAATACTTACGCTAATATGGCGCTGTAACAATCATCATCTACTAGCTTTTTCCCAACAATGTTGGGGTTAGCTTCGTTCGCTATTGCTAATCCATTGCTACATATGTTCGAAAAATTTGTCATCAATAACGCAATGAATATTGTTGAACTGTCAAAATGGAAGCCATTGCCACTACCCCGCTGGTAATTGCGTTATCGGTTTTGACTAAATTTCCCAGTAAATTGTCGTGAAAACTTCCTTGAGATTGAAATTATCTGACGGTCACACCTTGACTGCGCCATCGGTCTAGTTAGTCGACCACTAACTAGACCGATGGCGCAGTCAAAGCACTACTACTTCTGAGCATGGGGTCCTGGATTCAATTCCCACGTCGGGAAATGTGTTATTGGTTTTTGCCATCTGGATTTTCTCAGTAGCAGATTGTTGGATTTGTGCCCGGTTGAAGGCAATACCCCAACGGGACTTAAACATAACTGGCGAAATGTGGGTTTCCTATAAGTACACCTCTCCCCTAATCTTCGGGAAAACAGGCGTGACGTTATGTTATGTTATGTTACCCTGGCATGTGGGGTGTCATTGTAATTGTCTTTTTTTTTATCTTCCAAAATATTGAGCCCGCCGTAAAAGTTGTCAGTGTTAGATCATTTTTGTACGAGTTCTATCTCAGCAACTAAACAATTTAGGAATTTGAAATGTCTGTATATCATATAATTATAATATCTAAAAACGCCGATTCTTAAGATATTTAAAAAGGGTGATTTTCTGCAATTGCAAAAATAACTTAATATAAATAATAAGCTGGATGGTGGAACAAAGTGCATGGGCATCTTTCTTGACCTGTCTAAAGCTTTTGACACAGTATCTGTTCCTAAACTTATTTCAAAGATTGAAAAACTGGGTGTACGTGGCAAAACTCTGGATATATTCAAGGATTATCTCAGGAATCGGTATCAGCAGGTCAAAATAGATACGTACATTAGCCAAGAGGAGACCATTACTTACGGTGTGCCCCAAGGGAGTATTTTAGGCCCCACATTGATCCAAATATATATTAATGACCTCTGTAAGATGATCCTTCCGAATTGCAAGATTTTTACATAATTATGCCGACGACACCGCGATTCTAGTGCACGGAACAACTTGGGACGTGGTCAAAGATAGGGCGGAAGCTGCCTTGAAAAGTCTTATGAACTGGTTCAACAAGAATTTACTTACACTGAATCTCGATAAATCCAGTTACATTCCTTTCGCAATTAAATGCAATACAAGGCCGTCGACTAATTTTGCAATATCCGCTCATTCCTGTCGTAACCCAACCTCGTGCTCCCTCGTTGACAAGAGCCGACTGTGTAAAATACCTGGGTCTTCAAATTGATAGTGGGTTACGGTGGGACAGGCAACTCGAAGCAGTAACAAGCCGAACAATGCGTCTCGTCTACATCTTCAAATCCCTAAGAGATTCTGCTGACGTCAATATATTAAAAATGGTCTACTATGCGCTATGCCAGTCGATCATCGGCTACTGTATAACTGCTTGGGGTGGTGCAATGAAAAAAAATTTCTTGAAGGTAGAGAGAGCTCAAAGAACAATCGACTCGTAAACCATATAGATTTCCCACAGTGCATTTATATGAGGAATGCAAGGTCTTAACGGTTAGGCAGCTCTTTATCCTGCAAGCGGTCCTCAGAACCCATAGAACCATGCCCAGGTCCAACCCAGAAAAGCGCAAAAACATCCCCTCCGGGGTAGGACATAAAACATCCTTTGCAAGGCACCAACACTACGTTATAGGTACACATTTATACAAACAACTACACCGTAAACTTAACTTACTGGATTCTAACAGATACGCGCTAAAACACAAGATCACACAGTGGCTACTTCAACAGGACTACATCACAACTGAAAATCTACTGACATACATCTCTTAAACTCAAACATACCTAACATCTCCCCTACCATCACATCATACTATACACATACACTACACTCAACACCACACAATCATCTACCCAAATATACGCAACCGATTCATACCTTCATACCTTATTTTTTGGTTTATTATTGTTTTTATTTTTATTCTTTTCATTAATGCACGTTTTTAGGTACCACATCGTCACTGGTTTAACTTGTTGTTGTCTTTTAATAAATATAATAACTTAGTCCACATAATGGCTGAACCCTATCTCTTAAGATACAGGCCTGACCTAGTTTAAGGGATAGAGTTGAAATTTATTGTACTCCTACGCTAAAGTTGTATTGAATAGCGTCAACTGAATGTATGCAGTGTAATGTGATTTTGTTTTATGCAATAAATTCTTTATTATTATAACTTTGTAATTCATAGTATCATTATGAGATACAAATTTATCTTTGCGATTTTCATTAAGATGAAAAATAATAATATTATTCGTTTAGTATTTTCATTTATTTGCTAGATAATATAACGGTGGTACGGAACCCTTCCTGTGCGAGTCCGATTCTCACTTGGCCGGTTTTATTACAAACAATTTACAGAAATAAAATTATCATAGACATGTTTGATTTTTTATATTTGTTTTTAAATAAATAGAGTGGTATATTTTTATTCATTTTGTAGGTTCAACGTTCGGTTTTCGATCCGTTGTGCATTTGTATAAACAAAATGTAAACGCGAAGGTAGATGAGTCAACATATGCAAAATGTTTACTAATGGCTTTTGCTGGTTTTAATATTCATGTCTATGTTACAGTCCCAATATTTATAGGTAAGGGTACACGAGCTTAACCGCGGATACTGCTATTACAACATAGTCATGATCAAAGTCAAAAGTCTAATTATTTATTTCAAATAGGCACTTTTGAACGTCGAAATATGCAAGAAAATAGAGTTGATTCTATTTGCCCCTTCCAAAAGGTAGTTTCGTATGGAGAATAGGCAAGAAACTCCACAGTTACTGTTTTAAAATGTACACGTTTTGTATAATTGATAATATCCAACCATTCATAGTAATCAAACTACCAAATAATTGAAATATTCTGAAACAACACAAATTTGCCCGATACACGCTAGTGTACCACCATTCTGGGTGTTTACATTTCGTTACAACTGACTGTAATTAGCACAGCTAAAGCCTTATTTGCATTGGAATTGACTAGAATGTTAACCAAACAGTACTCTGTTGCTTAACATTCTAGTGTACAATCTAGGACAAAGTACGCTATCAAAGTAACTGCTGTAACACCATTTAAAAGTCAGCTCTACTGAGCAATAGTCATTTGTGGAATTATGTCGAATTCACTCAGAATTCTGCTGACTCCGTTATCGAAGACCGTATAGATAAAGGGACGGCATATTTATAACGGTGGTCTCTGCATTTGACATTTTATCTTTAAAAGAATAATTCCGTTTTTAATGCCTTTAAAAAAGTTATCCTTCACCAAGTTATGTGCCCTAATTGCTTATTTTTCACGTTAAAAAGTAAGATGTGGTCCAGGAAAAGTTTTTGAGCGGTTGGCTTAAAATGTCTCCTGGTCTCTTAGGGCAAGATTCACAAATCGCACTTTGACTATACTTTGCCAAGTAAATTAAATGCCTGGTACGGATAAAGACATTATTCATGTAACTTATACGAATATAAATATTAAATGAATGCATTTAATGTTTTATACTAGTATGAACTTAAATGTAATGATATTCAAGTTCAACTTCATGTTTGCATGAAACGCTTACTTTATTATGCAGAGTAAAGTCAAATGCAGTCTTTGAACGTTGCCATTAATGCTATAAAACCATCTTCTATTCTCTATTGTATTTTAAATACAAATAAATAAATAGTACTAAAGCATAAGTTCCAACAGTGAACAATAATAATAATATAATATGACACATCGTTCATTAGTTGAGCAAACACCTGTGTAAGGCTTCCATTTCCCAGCTGTCACTATGTGGGGCATATCATTAGTGCTTCAATATCCGGTCTAGATGTCCGTAGTATAGCAGGTACTGTCGCAACAGTAAATTGGATGTCGTTTCACAAGCTCTGCTGATTCCCTGTCATGTTCAAGCGTGGTGATAATCTATCAACACCTTGTGGCTATGTAGTGTAATATTTGGCTGCGTCTAATGACCACATTTCTCGGTGCCCGATTTTTTACAAATTTTTCGTCTCTTTCCAAGTGCTTAGGTTGGCGTTCTTGCTTTCCCGGCATTTACAAGATACAAGTTGTGATATTTGTTTTCAACAAGTCTTTAAAGGCTTGTCTAAAACATGTATCATACTAGTATTAAGGCTCATGCAGTCCGGCGCGACGCGAATCGAACAATACAATTTCTAAAAAAACTTTACAGTATAAAAATAATCGGTGTCGCGTCGCGCTCGTCTGCACGAAGCTTTATCGTTGTTTTAGATTTTACTTGTTAAGTTTTTATTTGACTTCAAAAAAAAGATAAGATTCTCAGTTCGTCGGAATCTTTTTTTGTTTAAGTATGTTCCACGATTACTCGAAAACGGCTGAACCGATTTGGAAAATTCTTTTATTGTTTGAAAGGGTATACCTACTTCCTAAGTGATCTCGTACAAATTTTATTACCTTTGATTGAGTAGTTTTTGAGTTAGAGCTACACTAATACGGATTTTTCCCACTTAGTCAATGTGGATGATGTTATAATAACTTCCTGTCACTGTTATTTACATAGTAGGTTCGAGGTATTCGAATTTGTGTGGGATAGGTACCACAACAAAAAAGTGAAAAATAAATATAACTTTTTTAAAACAGCAGACTTAAAAAAAAAACACTACAAAGTGAATTATATTAAAATTTAAAAAATCCCCGCCCCAAACATTTCCTCATTACTCTTTCCTATTCCATCACCAGACCCTGTTCATGTTGGGTATCCTGCAAATTCTAGGTGTTGCTACAGCATCAGTTCAAGGTTACAATATTCTTCTAATATCATTGAAATAACAGAATACCAAATTTCAAATCGATCAGATCTGTGGAAGACTGTCACATCCATTCATCAACTAGAAAAGAACACAACAAACACCTGAACCGATTTTGATAAAATATGTCTAAGAACCATCGCTAGAAAACCAGCATTCAAATAAAAAAAACCGCATTCAAATCGGTTCATCCGTTTAAGAGCTACGGTGCAACCGACATACATACACACAGACAAACAGACACACACACACACGTAGCGATTAAACTTATAAAAATTTTAGTTTTGGAAGTTGGTGGCAAAAAACGAAAATATAAAACCAAAGATACCGGTTTCCGAATTTGAAGTTTTGTATGCATGACAACTTTTTTAGGTGTAAACTAAAAACATTAGGTACAACATGTAGAATAAATGTTTTATAGCTTGGTGTAAACGCGGGGTAAGAAAAATGGTCACCAGGTTGGGCTGGTCTTGTTAAAAGTCTACCTTGACAACATACGCTTCTCAAAAAAATCTGTATACTTAAAAACCCTTTAGTTATTTTCGAATACGTCCCTGATCCACTTTTGTACTTCAAAGAATTGTACACGACGTTTCTTTATGGTACGGCGTATAAATCGCGTCGTAGATAAAACGTATCTGTCAACTAGCTTCCACAGTGATCCATACAACATTGACGACCGTGCCTACACACGGCGAATGAACCGTAGTTTTCAATGCAAGAAAAATGTGTGTACACACGGCCTAAGGTTGTAAGTTGCAATTCAGAAATAACTATTGGTTAAACTAGTTCTGTTTAGTAGCAGCAGTTTAATCAAGGCCTCAAAATACAGAACACAAAACGATACTATGAACCGAACGCTACACAAGGAACGAATCTTTTCTCCATCGACAAAAATAATGTTCATTGGTCGTCCATCGATCTCTTAATAATTCTGATCGCCATTCTTTTGTGAGCTTCAATATATTTCGATGTTAAGCTCGCAAGGCACATTAAGTCAGGATTTGTGCTGAAAAGCATCTGACAATGGGAGAATATTTAATCATTTGGGCTCGAATACGTGGATGTGAGTTTGAGGAGTCGATCCGATCCAATGAATAAGAGGGAATGGGAACCAGATTTTGAAGCGACTTTTTGTCCGATTAGATGCCTAGGTGACTTTAAACAGAAATATTTCAGAAACGAAAGGGACTGATGTTAATTCCTGATTAAAATCAGGAAACATTGCTTTCAATGCTGTATACTTAGTTAGTGTAAAAGCGACAACGTATATAACAGTTTTATATTTTCACTTCGTAGTATTTTTTTTTAAGTCGGTTCTTTTAATATATCCTTCTGTGTAGGTGCCATAGTAAGACGTTCGATAATACTCCTCCATTGTCACCAACGAGGAAGACCATTCTTCACAGTAATCAATCATAGACCGATACTAAGCCCGGCCCAACCTTTAGTCTTGGGTTCGACTCCCGGCCGTATCTATCCGGAGTTAACTAGCATGGTCTCGGAATACTAATGTCGCTGCTGGGAAGACGGATTACGGGCTCAAGCAAGGGTGCCCAGATCATGTGTTTATCTTCTATTATTTAAAGTTCAAGTTTCCGTAGCGCTTTTTAAGTTATAGTTTGTCTATTTCTTGTGCAGTTTTGATACTCTTTTCAGATTTTCTACAGATATACAATGTCGCCCATGGCATGTGCCCGCCCGTATTTTTCTGAATATTCATGACTAATTATCAAAAATAAACTTAAAAAGGGGGGGGGGGTCTATCATTAACATTTTTCATTTTAATTAATTTTTTCTCATATTTTTTTCAATATCCCGCTATGATTTTAAGGACTTGTGTTTTTTTTAATAGTAAATACTGTTTTTTTTTAGAAAAAAATGTGTTCACCTCCACCGTTTTTTTTTCATAGTCAACAATATTTAAAAAAAAATATTAGTTTATCCGATAAAATAACTAATAAGCTTTTAGAAATAATAAACAGAATCCAAATCGAGCCAATAACAAAGGAGATATGGCAAAGACAACTAAAAAAAAAATTGAATAACATGAAAAATATTAAAGATAGACCCGCCTTTTAAAGTTAATTTTCGATATTTTTTCATGAATATTCAGTAAAATACGGGCGGGCACATGCCCATGGGCGAGATTGTATATAAAGACAGAGAAAGTTAAAACTCTTGTTATAAACAACACTCTGTATTGTTGCACTAAGCCATAATCCTTTCTATCAATATTATGTTTGAACGTTCTTTAAATATATATTTTTTAATAATTTTTTATATAATTTGGTGCCTTTGCTCCACTGCTAACAGTTTCGGATTTCGCCTTGATCTCGCTGGCAGCACAAAATCCAACCTGTTTAACCTGAAATAACTCAGTTAGGACAATTAACGTAATTATGTATGATATTTTTGTTTGTTATTTTATCATGACGCTACCTTGTAAAGTTAAAAAGACACCATTGTTACTAACGATTGGTCCATTGTCCATTATGGCTTGAAAATACCACTCTATGAGATATAAAAGTAACAATATGCTTATGCTGCAACTGATATTTTATTATGTATTATGAACTTTCTAAAATACTAATAGATAACTTTTTTATTTCAGCGCAAAATGCTGCGAGATTTTCTTTGAGACTCTAAAGGCTCCTGCATTGTGCGTGAAACCACAAAGTGTGTTAGCTCTATTCGGATCCGGGTTCACTACAGGTCTGTCCGTAGACCTGGGCTACCACATCACGGAAATCAACCCAATCTACGAAGGAGGCTCCATCAGCTACGCTAACATGGTAACCAAAATAGCTGGGGATGACCTGTGTAATTATATGAAAGATAGCTTCGGAAAGCGAGGACTACAACTCGGCAGCCACGTGGATGATATCATTGCAGATTTGAGGAGAAAGTATCTTTACGTCACCAAACATGGCGCTGTATCTAGAGAGGAATATCTAACGAAGTATAAGCTGCCAAGCGGTGAAGAGATAGATGTGAGTGAGGAGATGTACATGGCAAGTGAGATGTACTTCCAACCAGAGTTGGTGTTCGGAAAGAAGACGGATAGAATTCCTTTACAAGAAGCTCTTGTGACTGCGGTATTAAAATGTGATCCAGCACTACAGCCTGAAATGTATGATGCCATTGTGACTCATGGAGGAATGGCAACCATGCAAGGGTTGAATAAGCGGCTATCACGAGAAATTGCGGCAATTATTCACAGACCCGTGAAGGTTAAAGATAATTCGGAATTGTATGCGCTGGCGTGGTTAGGGGGCGCAGTGTTCTCAGGAATAGTGGAGGCCAGGAAAGTTTGGGTTCATAAAAAACAGTTCGAAGAACATGGAGAGAGAATAATAAGGACCAGGTTCTAAACATGCTAGTTCAGGGTATATGAATTTTAAAATATACAAAAGGAACTAATTATAATTAAAAATTTAAATTACTTAGTTGAAAGTATACTTATGTATAATTAAAATTGTATGCATCAAAACATGAACTTGTAGTGATTTTGTTTCTTTTTTTACGTTATCTTTATAATTTTGCTACTATTAATAGTGTTTTTTATTCCCCATTCAATTTTAAATGTTTTTAATTGTTTATTAGTTGCTAAGTTAAAGTAGTAGATGTAATGTAAACAATTATCTCAACACGGGAAAACTAAAGTGGTCTATATTTTATTGTTTATTTTTTATGATCTTTATCTCCTAGTTACGAGATATCTGATTGGCTGTCTCTAAACATGATTTCCGGTATATAGCGACTAATAGCGAGTGAATTGTCGCCGGTAAGCGGCTCGTTACCTACCTGAGTAGCTCCTGTCACGACGACGAGCAACTATCACGCTTCATGCTAATATTGTTACCTGCGTGTACGGTAGCGTGTATGGTGAATTTATTGGCCTTTACTTCAAAACGACAAAGACGCTTAACGAAGCCGAGAGTCACTTGTTATATCCGTCATTGTGATATTTTTTTTTGGACTGGACCATACCTGGGATATGTTATAACTTAAACTTAAATAGGGTTCCCTGCCGTTACATACACCCATAAGCACAATGTTTTGCGGGCGTTACATTGAGCGATTTTTCACACTAAAAATAAAAGTAACTCCCCAGTGCTACTTAGTTTGATATATGGAATGCATAGTTACGGCTAGATAATGGGTCTTTTTACACCCTGTAGATAAAATACCCACATTTTAAAATTCAGTATCTCAGATAGTTTTGAGAATACAAACTTAATGTCATACAGGGCAAACTTAAAATTCGATTGGAACCGAGTTTTTTAGAAACTTTTTGTTACAAACGGTCAATCAAAAATCAATTTAGACTACATAACGCTTAGTGACATACATTTTAAGTATCTACGATTAGTATTAAAGTTTTCATTAATTAACTGTCGCTTATAATCTTGAACAGGATGAAGTTGCAGGCGGAAAAGCCTTAACCTTGAAATGCCCCTTTTATGTTGAACGCCAAAAGTTTAGACACAAGCAACAAAAGCGCAACCGAATGCGCTCACCGGCGACTTGTGGGTCGATTTCTTAAGAGAAGTCAAAAGTTCGACATTCAGATTTCTGCAATTTGCAAATAAACTAAAAATGTGCAACAACAGTTTTTTTTACATACATAAAAACTCAAACCTTCTTCCTATGGGGTGAAGCAAAAACTACAGAACGCCTGAACCTGCTACTATCAACCTGCTACCTGACGATTTTATTTTTTTTACTTTCCAGAGTAAAATGCTGCGACATTTTCTTCGAAACTCTGAACGTTCCTGCATTGTGCGTGAAACCACAAAGTTTCTTAGCTCTGTTCGGATCAGGGCTCACGACAGGACTCTCTGTAGACCTAGGAAAAGAAACCACGGAAATAAACCCAATCTACGAAGGAGGCTCTTTCAGCTATGCTAATATGAAAACCAATGTCGCTGGATTGGACATAGAGAGGTATATACAAGATTGCCTGGAAAAGCGAGATCTTGACCTTGGTCATGATAGAGAATCAGTTGTCAAGGATATCTGGAATTTAGTATATGTCACTGAAAACTGCGCAGTAACAAAAGAGCAATATAAGAAGGAGTACAAGCTGCCAAATGGTAAAGTTATAGATGTGAGCGACGAGGTGTTCATGGCTGGTGAGATGTACTTCCAACCAGACCTGGTATTAGGGGAGAAGACGAATAAATTGCCCGTACATGACGCTATGGTGACTGCGATCTTGAAAGTTGATGAAGAACTTCAGACTGAAATGTACGACAACATTATCACTCATGGAGGGCATCTGACCATGCCAGGGTTCAACAAGCGGTTAGCTCGAGAAATCGAGGAAATAATTCAACGACCCGTGACTATCGTAGACACGTCGGAACCGTACGCGCTGGCATGGATGGGGGGCGCAGTGTTCGCAGGGATGCAGGGATCTACTAAGCTGTGGGTGCATAAGAAGCAGTACGAAGAGTACGGAGAGAAGGCTGTGAGGACCAAGTTCTTATAAGGTTTGTGTTCAATATCTATAAAATAAATAAACGTAATTTTAATTTAAATAAGACTCTTTTAGTATTGAGTGGTAAAAAAATTTGGTTATATTTTACGAACAAACATGAAATTCAAAATCCTGTGCTCTATCTGACTACGACAAAAAGAATCCAAAGTCAAGATCTAAAGGAAATTTGATTTATATGGGAATTAGTTACAAGTTTGAGTGTTATCGACATTCCACAATCCACGCAAACAAAGCTATGGTTGAAACTAACTAAATCGAAATGTTACGAAAGGTCTTTCTCGTAAAATAAAACGAAATCTACAAGACGTAAAATTTATATGGGTATCGATAAATATAAAGTTTTGATGACTTTTATAAATTGTTTCCACTACTAAAAAAAGTTGAAAATCGAGCATATCAAAGGCTGTTGCTGCTTGTTGCCACTGTATTGACGTTTTGCTTGACAGCAATATTACTTGGCAGAAGCTTGCACGTTCAAGATACCTTGCTCGGTGATACGAGAGACAGGTCAGTTAGGACCTAGTCCTTCGCTATTACAGAGCCTGTGTTTTAGTTGAAATAAATATATTTCGAATTGAATTAGTGAACAGTCTATCTGTATACACATCCAAGATAATCAATCGACACGAAAAACTGCACAGTATATCTCTAACGATATCTATTAGATAAAACTATGTAATTATATTTGGGTGGATATACTGTGCACGGGCTTCGTCATAGCCGAGAGCTAGTTACTAGCCGATCTACCTACTTTATTTGAGGGCAAAGTATGACCATGTAACCTTCTGTCAATTTAAATTGTTTACAGAGTGCTGTAAACAAAATCACAACACGACGTACGTTTAGAAAAAATTGTAGACGTCGCTGTGTGTGGAACACAATTTTTCGCGGCACTTGCTTTGGTCGGTTGTGTCCAACAATTAGAATTTCCAAGGGACAGTTTGGGTTTGACTTTGCCTTAGACTTTGGTACAACGTTATTTAGGAATAATTATGATGCTAATATTCAAGTAACTTCAAGTGACTCGAGTAGGGTAAAAAACTATGTCTCTCCATAAACCAGTCGTCTGATTACTTCCCGTGATATACTCATACGTAAGCGCAAGTATTCCTATGATGTACGATTTCCATACGTAAAAGAAATACTTTCTAAGGAAATTCCCAACAATGGATACAGAACAAATCATTTCCTCCCCGAGCCTAAAGATTGACACAAAAATAGACTTTAACGTTTAGTTTTTAAGGTTTTAAATGGAATAAGAGGATTTAGATCGTGCGTAATTGAATCTGAGTTGCAAAGGGTTCTCTTTTATAAATTCCTAAACGGTTTTGGGTGTAGCAGCGAGATGCGAGTGGGTTGGTGTCTGTGCGTTTCATAAGCCCGCGTGACCCGCTCGGTTTAATAAAGGACTATAAAGCCAAGCTGCCTGATCGTAATTATTATACGGCACAGTTTTGGGATGCGCTTCAAACATTACGATGTTGCTTAAGAAAGTGCCGTGATAATATAAATAGATATATATAATCTTAGCAATAAATTGACGAAAGCTGTAACGATGTTGTCAAGCTGTGTCATTCTCACTATCGGTTTTCTTCTTAGCGTATCTATAGCAAAAATTCAGCTACGGGAACTCCATTCACAGACGCAATCATGAGGTCATCAAGTGTAGGTAAAAGGGTATGCGGCACAAGATGGAAGGTAGTTAAAGATCCTGGAGAAACTTAGAATTACGTTCCAATAGATACTGTTAAAATAATGAACATGGGAATGTCAAAGGAAAAAAAGTAAATTAAAGTTATTAATGATACTTATTCAAAATTGTATTAATTTTGTCAGGGTATTGCAAGGATGTGTTCCTTAGCGCGATATCCCTTACCAGCCAACCGGCGGTGATCTGTGCAAGACAATACTTCGACCCATCAGTTCTCAAAATTAAATAACCCCATGTGGTGGACCCATATCAGAAGATGACCCTTGATGTATAGATGGACAATATGCTTTATATAGGTACATACGTACTATAGAAGTAGATTATGTTATAACCCGTATGTTGTTGTTTAATCATGGCAGTAGATAGTAACATTACCTGCCAAACTGGAATGATTAATTTAATGAAAATTATACTCACGTATTTTACATTGAAAGTAATATTTTATTACGTCTGTCGTCAAAATTATGTGCAATAAAGGCGATAGTACTGTACCATTTGCAACTCATTGGACTAATATGAAATACAAACTAAACCTTCCCTAAAAAGATTGCCTAAACATTCGAAAATCCCCTCCATTCCCCTCCGTTCCCTTCACGATAAGAACTCTCAAGGAAAAGTTTACGAGTTTTACAAATAGTTGCGTTTTATCGCCAGCCGAGACCGTGAGGCTCCCATGACCTACAATTTTTCACCGGTATATTATGATGATGTCGTTGACTTCACTACAAATTTTCTGAGGGTATTCCAATGCTATGAATGTGGGGCAAGGGATAAAATTGATACGTAGAATATTTTGTGATGCAACAGTAGCTGCGTGAGTTCTTTAAATTCGTAGAAGAATTCGGTTGCTTATGAGAGTAACTTTTTAGGTTTTCAAAGTGTTAGAAAAAACTAGCACTAAGAAAAGCAAGTTACTCTAAGTACCTAAATGAACGCCTAAATATTATTGCAATGTTGAGGTTTTTCAACTCACGGCATTGAAAATCCAACAGTCCGCTTTTGGTGTCACTTACTGTTTGTGAAAAGGGGCTCCTTTTTTTGAACAACTTGTAGTAACAAATCCAACTTCTAGCGTAGTGTGTCACTGACATCGAGAGATAGATTGCTTTGGATCAAAGTATACCCGTGCAACGTATTTATGTATTGGCGTGTGCGGCAAGGTACCCGCGGTGCGTACGGGAACGTTTGTATGGAAGTTTGTCATATTTGGCGATGGGAAATTTCATCGGGCTACGGCTTGTAAGTTAATAAATAACTAGTAAAGCATCCATGGTTGCAGAGAGAGGGCGATTACCACCTTAATATTTTCGTAAGAAGAAATATACTACCGCTCCTTACAAAATCACTTAGCTACGTTTCTCTACAGCCGCAGTAGAAGTGCATACCACACGGGACCTACCAGCTAATATCCTTCGTGCTACCAATCGCCAAGACGGGCGCACCTGTTGTGGTGAAATATTGCGTGAAATGAGAATCGTTTAGCGATTGCACTTCGGCCACTCTTCGGTGTAGCTGCACTTTACTTGGATGTAGGTACAACGGCCATTTTGAATCGATCCTTAGTACCTTAGTATTTGAATAGTTTTTCAAACGGCGATTTAAAAAAAGGAAAATTGTTTCTTACATAAACTCACGCTTTCATCCCATAGGGGTAGGCAGCCACTACAGAACGCCACCTGTTACGATTCTTAAATTTTTCCATTCCATATTAGGAAAATGTTTTCTAGTTATAATACTTAGGAGAGTGGTTTTAAGCACTCTTTTAAATTTTTTACTATTTAACTTTCGTGATGTTTAAAGATTGCAGTTTTTCGCACGTATTTATTTCAAGTACCTGGGCGACCGAGCTCTGCTCTGGTAAAAATAGAGAATGCTAATTTAATACAATAGTATAAGATAGTTCATACTAATTCCATGTATGGTACTTACTAATTCCATGCTGCCATGTCATTATTCTAAGGTAGCCATCTTGTTCTAAATTTGGGTGACCGAGCTCTGCTCGAGTGAAAATACGGAGAAAATGAATTTTCCCAGATATGGACCCACCTAGATCGATTTTTTGCCCCCGTACACATCGAATAAAAAAAAAACATATTGCAACTTTCATCGAAATCGTTAGAACCGACAGTTTTCGAGATTGTGATTACAAATATATTACTCATTTAATAGTATAGGATTACGACCTCGCCCCCTCGCGGCTCCATCTCAGATTAACAGATTCTCAAAATACCACATTCTCGCCGCATGATCAGCACATGACCAAGACCTTCGTTTGAGTTCTAAGCTAGTCGGGACAACCAGAAATAATCATCTTATGGTTTTAAAACCCAAAACGAATGGCTAGGTAGGTACATATCAAAGATTATAATTAATATTCTAAGGATGAAAGACTCTACTTATGTATATTATTAATTATGTAGGTTTACATGGAGGGTAGAAACCCCTCCTTTACGCCGATCGGTGTTTTTACACCCACAGTCGCAAACTGGGGTCTAATTTGAATTTATGCCAGCAATAAATATTTTTGCTGCCTACCAGAGAGTTATTGGGTACAATTTATTATGCCCTACAATTTTAAAGGGTTATTTTTTTAGAGATAAACCGATGTTGGCACATTTATTTGTGCTAATCTGATGTTGATTTTTTGCAGTACATCGGAAACCTATGCGGTTCAGAAACTACTAGATAGTCACTGCGATATGCAGCAGGTAATGCTTTAACAAAGAGGCTGTATTAGAGTTCATACATACGGTAGATTTTTAGCCTTTTCATAAGTAATGATAATTTTCGTGTATGCAAAATAATTTACGTTATTTTGCATACTTATTGTATAGAATCAAGTTATTTTAACTCAATAGACAGCTGTGCTGCTGGGGAGTTTTTTGCGCCACTTCTGCTTCCCAGCTAGTGATGGGTCGGGAGAATATTTTGACACGGAGAATGCTCTAGGATCGAGAATATTATGCAATATTCTTTTCGACGGAGAATTTACGAGAATTTAAAATTGGAAAAACAATATATTTTGATTTCAAGGTATATAGTCTATTTCTTTTGTTGTTATTTCATACTTTATTTGAAAAAAAAACGTTACTGTTTTGGGTTACTCCTAATATTTCTTTAGTTAAGAAATATTAGTCGCGGCCTTGCGTGGTGGCAAACAATGGTGCCGATTCTCTTTTACACCAAACTAAACTATCAATAAAATTCCTTACTTTTTGCTATGAGAATGTTAAAGCTATTCTGCAAAAATAATGTCTAAAGGAGAATGCGCAAAAAAGCCCCAGCTCCGGCGGAAAAGTTACCTATCTCAGATTATTGTACATTTTATGTGTATCAAGTATCAATATGTGTGATGTCTGCAGTGGCAGTCAAACATAGGGAAAAAATGCTTTGAATATCCTTCCAGGCGCTTATTTTTCATTCGACCATTTTAACAAATATCGAGTAAAATATGTAATAGTGGCTATTGATTCACGAATATGTTAGGCATATTGCCTTGATTTTACTTTCAGGGGCATCATATCGTATCTTATAAGGTAGTAAAATAATAATAACAAGATTGATTTGATTTTACTTTCAGGGGCATCATATCGTATCTTATAAGGTAGTAAAATAATAATAACAAGATTGATTTGATTTTACTTTCAGGGGCATCATATCGTATCTTATAAGGTAGTAAAATAATAATAACAAGATTGATTTTAGATGTGTTTATTTAGTAAAAAATCATAATTCTAAATCTACTAACACATTGTCCAAGAAAGCAGCAGGATGGCTAAATTCGTTGTGTCTGGCCCAACCTAAATAATATAAAATCGTGATAACATGGGCACAACTTCCAACACGAAATCTGTTACCTGTCCCACACGTGCCATAGCCTTTGCTATTATGTACTGACAGTAGTGTTTAAGCTAGGTATGCTTGTAGGTTTGGCAACGGCCGCCTCTTGTGAACCTATCTTTTCTACAAGCCTTGCTATTAGGATCTTTTAAAATACCTAGAATAGGTATCTTTTACTGCACCGCCTGCACTTGTTTCGCTCTATAACTGTCCTGGTCGACTAAAAAATAAAGCTATTTTAGCTTTATGTCTGCCTTTGTAAGGCTTAAAAAAATAATCGGATTTAAAATATTATTTTATTATTATTGGATACCCTTTATGATACGATATGATATTCCTGAAAGTAAAAATCAAGGCAAATGCCTAACATTCGTAAATCTATATCCAATATTTTATATTTTACTCAATATTTGTTAATATGGTCGAATGAAAAATACGCGCCTGGAAGGATATTCAAAGCAATTTTTTTCTATGTTTGACTGCCACTGCAGACATCACACATATTGATACTTGATACACATAAAATGTACAATAATCTGAGATAGGTAACTTTTACGCCGGAGCTGGGGTAAATTTGTATGGGAGCTGCGCATTCTCCTTTAAAAATAATTTTGTCACAACTAAAATCGAATTTGACAATCGTGATTCCACACGTACTACTTGTTTGAGAATTTTTTAGAGCCAGAGTCGCGCACGGGAGGCAGCCTCGACGTGTTTTATATGGAGTTTTTCCTTTTTGTATGGAAAATTATTACCTACATGTTGAGTTTTAGGGGTTTATGGGCGTCATAAAGGGGGTCAAAATGTTCATTATTTTTACAATAGGACACACTGTTTTCGAGATATAAGCAAAAGAAAAGAAGAAAAAGATACAGTACTTTCTTTGCACCCGAAGTGGAGGTGTTGGTGTGAATTTTAGTTGATGACAACTAATTGCATGCCACACCATTTTTAATCGTGATTAAAAATAGTCAGATTTACTTAGACACAAAAAAAAATTGGTGATACGTCAAATTCAGAATAGCAAAATTGCCATGTTTACTAAATTAATAACTCAGTGCCATCTTAGTGCTGTCAAACTAAAATATAATTAAGTAAGTTAGTCTATTTCAGAATGGGAAATCATCGTTTGACAGGAATAAACGAAATTTTGGTGATTTTTAATCTAGTTTAGAAATTTTTGACTGCTCCAGTAATATGTGCGTCTGTGGACCGATTTTTTTTTCTAATTTTTCAAACATACGTACTAAAAAGCGTAATCAATTCAACACCGAAAGAGCAAAATTTGTCTGATTGGTCACAATTGGAAAATTATGAACAAACCAAAACCATTAAACAAAGAGTCCGAAGAACCAAATCCAGTCCCTCTGCCACGAGAGAAAGCGAAGAACCTACAAACAATTAAGACAACGAATCTGAAGTTATCAATGGACAAATAGCATTAGCAATTGAATTTGTGTTTAATAACACCTTAAACCTTTCTTACAATGTTTTTTATTTTAATTTTATTAAAACTGTTTATTTGTAACTCATAAAGTTTGTTTTCATACAGAAATCCTAATTTAACAACAATTCCATACGAAATTTAAGAGAATTTATGAGAATTTTCTCGAAAATATTCTCGGGAATGTTCTCGCTTAGGAGAATTTACTGAGAATTTAAGTTGTGAAGTAGTTTATTTTGACGTTAACTTCGTAAAACGTTCAAATGCAGTCAAATCCAATGTTTAAATTCTCGTAAATTCCCTTCCAAAAGAATATTCTCGAGAACTTAACAGCAAAGTTCTCGCAAGGAGAATATTCTCGGGAATTTACCATCACTATTCCCAGCTAAAGCAATAGGAAGTGGTAAAGGGTGGGCGTTCTGGGGGACTGTCTTATGTAATTTTGACGTTCGAAAAGTGCTGATTCTACTTTGCATAAAGAACCTTTGATTTAAATTTTTCTATCCGCTATAGCTAGAATTTAGGAATCAAATCAAATACCTCATCTATGACACCGTGCGATATTCTGTACTACGCAACACCTGCTCAATATAATAACCATTCAGCATCGATAATTGAACAATAATAATATTAATATTACACATTGTATGTATCGAACTAAACTTGAATATTTCGCCAAAAATGTCTTTAGACGTGTAAAAGCTCACAAATGCGAAACTATCGGGACGAGCAATTAGTTTTCAGATTAAACAATAACAGCAAAGTTAGTATCTAAGTAGTTGTTATAAGTTATGTAAGTTAGTTCTCGAATATTCGACGACCAAGGTCGAAATACAAAGGAACTTATTTCTAAGATTTCGGGTACGGCCCGATGTCGACTGTAAATTGTTATAATTTAGATCTGTGCGTAACATATTATTATGAGAGATTGTTCAGATTGTGACATAATATGTATTATACACATGTCATAAAACTTCCGGAATAAATCTCTAAATGGTGGTGAAAACTGCTGTAAAATCCGTTGCGTAGTTTAGAAGAACAACGCGGTCTCACAGACAGACAAGAAAAGCGACTTTAATTTATAATAGGTATGTATATAGATGTTAAGAGACTTGCGTAAATCAAAGTTGTTAAAAGGAAAGTTTATTACCTATCACAAGAAAAGTATTGTCCGATTATAGTACAACGCCAGATAAGACGATTAATACACGCAGCCAAGATACTACGAGCCAATACATTCCGTCCACATGCACTCTTTACAAAGAATATGCGCCTATGAATCACTCGCATTCAATATTTTTCCATTCCTTCCACCTCAATTCCAGTTTTTGAAAACTGTAACACTTCGTTCCGCCTCTAAGCCGATACGTATTAGCGGTCACTATTAAATAAACCATAACTAGGCCAACTTCATTACTGTGGGTATCGTAAAAGGTGATAACAGAGGATGCGTAACTACCGGGCCTCCATAACAACAATCTGTGAATACCAATCCGGGTGCGAAAGTCGAGATTATAACGATGATATTAATATTATACGATTGACCATTACAGGGGTCGTTCAAATGCCTCATGGTTGATTTATGAATGATTCATTTTGGTCTAACATTCAAATATTTGAGCAGCAATCGGCTCCTGTCAAAAATGTTGCTCTCTGATCAACGACCAAACAAACACGGAACGAATTGCGACATATATCACTGAACCCATTGCGACATATATCACTGAAACAATTTTAAAACTACTGTACTGAATTTATATTTTATAGCTTAAACTTTTTGATGTTTGCCTATAAAGGTAGGTTTAGTCGAAATATACAACCAGCAAGAGTATTATTTTCTTGATATTCTTAACTTTTTCGTATGGGCAGACCAACGTAAGAACGTCCCTGTTTACACGAAAATAGATATTTTGCTGGTTTAGTCGAAACCGACCTTTACTCGATATTTTTATGGATAACTAGACGCACCTGAGCTCCCACCATCCCCGTCTTCAGCCTCGGCAGGTCCGTGTGTGAGTACTTGGAGATAGACCAGGGTTCCACGATCGTCAGGTCAGTGTTCAGCTCGAAGTCGTTGATCTGGTTGCGCAGGAACTTCCTGATGTTCCACGGAAGGTCGTTGTGTCTGGGGGCAGAGCAGACGTTGTAGTGATAGGAATTAAAATGTGTCTTTAGAATTACTCGTGAAAGTAAAGGAGGTCATTATTATAATTAAGTAGAAAGCATCTTCCTTTACAGCGTGGCAATTTAGTCGGCTGCATCAGTCAACGAATTAGTATTTTTTTCACGATTCGGATATTATGAGTTTCAGGCCGTAGTCTCGGCGGCAGCGGGCAGCGGGGCGGCGGGCGGCGACAGCGGCGCGTTCAAATGCATAGTTTTATATAGAACTATTCTCACGCGGGGACCGCGAAAAAAATGTGTTAATCCAGGTTATAAACTATCTGTGTGCAAAATTTCATCCAAAACTATTCAGCCATTTTTGCGTGATTGAGCAAGAAACATCCAAACATTCACAAACTTTCACATTTATCATATTAGTAGGATATTATATATATATACATATACATACCGCGTGGAAGTCTGAAATTATCCCAAGGGATCGTACTATCGGAATAAAAAGTATTCTATATGTTAATCCAGGTTATAAAATATAAGTGTGCCAAATTTCACCTAAATCCGTTCAGCCGTTTTTGCGTGATTGAGTAACAAACATCCTAACATAACAAACTTTCACATTTATAATATTAGTAGGATATTATATATATATACATATACATAGTAGGATTACTAGCACGTTAAATTTTGTAGGAGAAAATACGAAATCCCACGACTAGACCGCGTGGATTTCGTATTTTCTCCTACAAAATTTAATTCCCCTCTCCAACCCTTTTAACCGGTAGTTTTGGAAAATTAATGATTTAGATCCTTTTACTTATTATTAATTTATTGATGAAAGGATATTTTTTCTTAACCTATTGTATTTTGAAAAATCTTCAATCATGCGTTTCGTCATTTAAGGTTTAGATTACTTTGACTTAATCCAGACACGCAATGATATCCTCCCGCAAAAAACTTAATTACCCCCTTTTGCTGGTCGATTTTTGAAAAACCCAGATACCTAGTTTTTGACAAAAGTATTAATACCGTTATTCGAGGTAGCCGGACTTCACATTTTTTACTTTATTAGTGCTCCCCTATATTATAAAAGGAGACCGTATGTAAAATTTCAGGTTCATAGTCCCAGTTGTTTCGACTGTTCGTTGATATGTCAGTCATTCAGTAATCTTCTCCTGTTATACAGTGTGTGTGTGTGTGTGACGAGCAAACTTTTTAATCCTGATAATGTCGGTGCTATTTTATACGGTTCAAAAGATATGACAAATTTTTGTTTTTATTATCAATCATTTCACAAAGTGCTCAAAGAAAAAATCACAAAAGAAACTATCAGAACGCCCTAAAACGCCCCTATTCGATTTGATCAATATTTTAGGGACCTGTACATTATTATTATGTTTTATTACTGATATTATCTATTAGGATGACTGGTAGAATCACCCCTTGACGGTTACAGGTGACTTAATCGCCGCCCAGTATAACAAACTGTAATCACCGATCTGATAAATTAAAAGTGAATAATAATAAAATAACTCTTATTTAGCAGTCATTGAGGACAGTTTAAGGTCTCATGTATATATATGAACTCTGTTCTTCCATTAGTGAAGAATATTTTGTGAAGCTAGACATTTGACTCTAGGTTAACGATCACTATTCCGATATCCTTTCAAGATTTTTCAAATACAAAGTTCTTTATAATCTGTTTTTGTACGCACAAAACGGCTTCAACTTTCTTTTGATGGCCAAAAGCATTATTTTTATTATTCCTTCCGTATACTAAGATCCTTTCATAAAATTCATAAAAGGATAAACAAAAAACAATAACAGTTTATGAATTTTGACCGCAAACATTTTCATCCCGCTATTTTAAGTAGAACACTTTTGTTCTAGAAAACTTTAAAAGGCTATATCTGGAATTTGGCAAGCAGACAAACAGACATTGCGACTGAAACTAAGGTCGTGGCTACACAGTAGGCTGGTAGGCAGCGGACTTGTGTCCCCTCTACTTATCGCCACGTTATAGCCGCACATTTTGTAACTACTGCTGCTAACCGCTGCGGGCTTGAGTTCCCGCTCTCTGTGTGGCGCAGGGTCAAGTAGTTATATCTGGTTCTTGCTTACCCTTTTGTTTTTCACAAATAGAATAGTGGTTCACTTAGCGAAGAGTTCTGATGACAGGGTGCTGGTCGGCAACCGTTTGCCTTGGAAATATGACCATCGTTATGTGTGCTTCTCAGTGGTATTGTAACAAGGTAATTATGGATTAATAGCTTTTGCCCGCGGCTTCGAGGTAGAAATGATCCCTTGGGAATGTAGTAGATTGTTTGCCTAGGGACCAAACAACTATTTTTATGGCGAAAATGTTTCGTTACTCGAGCATAAAATAGTGTTGCTCCCGAGGTGAACACTCTAGTTTTTATCACCCTCTATGAGAAAAAAAAACCTATGCGTTCCGGCCCCCGACCTCAGGAATGAAGTTCCTTCTCACGTATGATTTAAAACAAAAACAAAATATTCGCACCGCATTTTTTGGATTTTTGACCTCACTATCGACTTTAGCACCTTCGGAAATTATAAAAACGACACCCATGATGAAAAATTTAGAAATTTTTGCAGCTGCCGTCTTCGATTTACATTTTGACGTCACTATAGGCTTTAGCACCCTTGAAAACTATGAAAACGACACCAATGACGAAAAATTTGAAAATATCTGCAGCCGCCGCCGTCTTGGATTTTCATTTCGACCAAATTCACACTTTCTCTATCTCCTGCCAGCCTGTTTCTTATTCATACAATGTTCGTGAATGATCTCTTTGGTGATTGTAATTTTTACTAACAATATCTACATAATTTTTAGTCCCTATTATAATTATATTATACTTAAAAGAAGAGCCAATAGTTTCCTCTTTTCAGCCAACTAGAATATTATTCTAATTAAATCTCACGGTCAAGCTAAAATATTAGGTAGCGTGCGTGACAACGGATGACCAGCCGTATTTATTTTGGTGTACAATAAAGTAATCAATCATAAATCTTCAATATTACAAGCACTGGTTAATAAAAGGTACAATCTTACATAGAGAAAGGTGTCTGAAGTAGGAGGGCCCTGTGTTACACAGTTGATCACCCGGCTCTCTTAGATATGAAATGTTAATTTACAAAACAGTTACGAGTATATAATATAGGTACAAAAAAGTCTGAAATAAAATATTAAAAGATACATTTAAAAATTTACACTTCGTTTTCGATAATCATGAAATTGGGGAAAATTGCTATTTATATTGACTGATACATAATTATTACCAGTTTGAAAGCAATACTTAGAGTTACTACTAGTTCACAAAGTGCATTACTATCTATGGATCTATGTACCTAGTTATAGAGGAATCAGTATTTAAAGGTAATCAGTCATAGGTAAAATACTGTTAACCTAAGACTGGTTTATCATTAATGAAAAACCAGATTCCAGAGACCATTGATTGATAACTTACTTCAGTTTCAAAATCCATTCTCAATATTAATGTCAGTAGACTGTATATACAAATCGGGATAAAAAAAAAACATAACATATAGAATGATATAGTATATTTTACGATGGAACAAATTGTATTGACAAGCTGGGGTATTGTAACGTTTGTGCGAACATGGCGTATCAGTGTGTTGAAGAATTGTACAGTGACACGCTCTATTGTGAGCGTTGAGATAACTTGTCTCAATTGTAGTGGAGGAAAATATTGATTCACACGCGACAAAGGTAATGTTATGCAACAAAATTAATTAAAGAAGAGATTTGACTAGCTACTGCCGATACAGATATTTTCCTATAATTATATATTGGCAATTATGTATGAAAAATAATCATTCTGCTTAGCTTTTACCCAAATGTGTTGGGGTCGGCTTCTGGTCTAACCGGATGCAGCCAGTATTCTACATGGAACGATTGCCTATATGACCTCCACAACCCAGTAACTGGGTAATACGTCTAGGGATCAAGTACGTTTTAGAGTCGGAGTCGGATCGTCGTAATTGTGGATAATTATTTTAACTTTTTTGGATCATTATTGATTCTTTTTAGTGAATTCACTATTTGAATAAAGCATTTTCTTAAAAATTTGATTAAAAATAGAAAATGAACTGTCAATCAGGATTCCTATAAAAGTGGGTAATAGCGTTTTAACAAAATCATTACAATTTCTGCATCAGAACTGAAAAAAATTGCATCGTTATGGAGCGACCACATAATTTGACACGAGAAGAGATGATGAGAGCCGTCGGAATGTTGCGAGCTGGTTCCAGGCAACGTACTGTGGCTGTCGCTCTTGGCACTATACAGAGCGACATAAGCCGCTTCTGGAGACACTGTCGTATCACGGGCAGCGTGGCCGAGTGACATGGAGGACGATCTCGCATCACCACTCGCAGACAGGACCGGTACATCCAAAATACTGTTCCATGGAATCGTACCATGACCACCACGGTGTTGGCCAGGAGGCTCCACAGCTTTTCCGGCTTGCTGATAAGCGAACAGACCATCCGAAATCCTTTACGTGAAGTGGGTCTGCATTCCCGAAGGCCGCTGACAGTTCCACCTACTCGTAGGGCCCGTTTACAATGGGCTTACGAGGTATTCGAGTTTGGAGGACCGCTGGACGTCAATTAAATTTTGTCAGGAAGTTATTCATATGGAGGGGGAACAATAATGGTTTGGGCCAGTATTTGGATTGGTGGAAGAACCGATCTCATTTGGATCAGGGGCAACCTCAATGTTCAGATTTATGTGGAGAGAATTGTTTCAGACGTGATCATCCCTTTGCGATGCCGGTTGGGCGATTCGTTTCGACTCATGCACGTCCACACACGGCTAGAGTAGCTCTTGCCGATGCTCGCATCAACGTTCTGCCGTGGCCTGCTCAATCGCCAGACCTCAACCCAATTGAGCACGCATGGGATTTGCTCCAAAGACGAACTCTGCCGAATATGGACGCCGTGCATACCCCACAACAGTTTTTGGCTCGCTTAAAAAGAACGTGGGCGGCCATTCCTCAGTCATTTTAAGCATGCCAAATCACTGTGATTGTGTAATTCGTGTCAATGGTGGGAACACAGTTTTTTTTTTATCGTTTAAAAAATCCTCATTTTTACCTTTTGCCATTTAATTGACGACTTAGGTTAATTTCCCACAATTTGCAAAAATTGCAATTTATTATTATTTTTTACAAAATATAGGGATAAGTTGTTAATTTGAACATAGGAATTAAAGTAAGAAGCCAGTCTGGGATATATGGTAAATATTAGTTGGATAATTTTTTATAGTTAAAAATGTATTTGATCTCTAGACACTTTTGATGTATTTATAACTTTAACTTTTTAATTTATCTTTTTTTGTTGAATGCGATGATTTTGGCTTCTTTGCATATAGGTGTATGTATTTTATGTCTACTTTATCATGTGCGTCTTATTTGTGCAGTATAAATAATTCTTCCTTTCTATACATAAATAGTCCTTAAATTTAGCGCAAATCTATTGTACCCCATTTTCTAAGGAATTTCTAAGCGTGAGATCCCACCTCTCTTATCGTGTGCCCCAGTGTGGATCAGGCAGCGCATTTAATCATTCTTTCAACACGGCGAAACTAACATTAGGAAACCCCCTTATTTCCACAATCTCCTCCCTCTGGAACTAAGTCAAGCTTTTACGTAATTATTCCTAATGTGGTTTCTGGCTCCACTTCACGTGAAAACAGTATGTTTAATGTATTAGTTTTAGTTCAGAACTATGTAATGTGTCATTGGTGAATGTGCGAGCTGTCGTGGCTGTGGTCTCGGGTTTGAGTAGTGAGGTTGCGATTTAGCATAATTTCCTGTACCATTCTCAGCATACCTACCTTTCAAGAATTACTGCACACAAATATTATCATGTTTGTGTAGGTGTAATCAACTGGTATACTGTTACGGTCTTAATACAACACTAGGTTTTTTCTTTTGACATGGTTTAAGCCATTGAGCCAGTTTTTGTATTCAGAACCTAATAACTGAGATCGAAATACAGACGATCTATAATAATATTGTAAAAAAAAAACTCACCGTTTAGACCTAGTTGTAGTGAGCTTGAAGAGAGCTGTTATTCCTCCAGATTCTAGGCATTGACAGCTCTCTTCAAGATCACTTTATGTACCTAATGTCTCACGGTCACATTTTTAGAGAACAGATCGGCTGATCTTTTAACAAAACTGACAACTTAGTCCTGTACTAAGTTGTCAGTTTTATTGCCATGGTATGGCACAAGGCGCGCAAGGCGTCGCACCGCACGTATACCGGACTTGCAGCCCGCGAGACAAGGCGGGGAGGGGAGCACGCGTTGCAACGGAGCGGCACCGCAGAGTTGTTTGTGTGATCGCTCGTGCGATGAAATCTTTGCGACGCGGTACCGCTGCGGCGTAACAACGCTACTACTATTTTAATGTTTGTTTTGGGGTGAACGGCCGCCGTTACGTCCTGTTACTTGAAATTTTGTTGAGAAAATCTGTTTTATTTTATTGTTTTTAGACATCGATACATATCACTGCTGTGAAGTTAACACATAAAAAAAAGAATTTCTAAACTGTGATTTCAAGTGACTATACTACTCGTAACAGCGGTCGATAACCCCACAGAAAAACATCATCAAATTAATTTATTTTCTGTTTTATCATGTTTACATATCGATCTCCATCACGTCTGCGTAGTTTCGCTAGCTAGTTTAATTTGACCCTGTATAGTCTAGGCCTAGTTCCACTGCTGTCCGTCTGATTCACTAAGGTACAGATAGGGACAACATTTTCACGAGGTTTTATTTAGGTAGAGCGGCCATCATAAATTGTGTTAGTGGGGTTGGCACGTGGAGGTTGCTTAAAAGTTCCGTTGTGATGCTAATTAAATTAACCTAGCTCACGAAGTCCAACCAGTATTTTTTTAATGAAAAAAACTTAGGACCTATAGAGCTTTAAAGCTTAACCGCGTTCAAGAGCTGTCAGTGTCATCGTTGTTGTGGAATATTGACACTGACAGATCTTGAACGCAGTTTAGATGTGATGATTGCGTTCAGTTTAAACGGTGAAATTCGGCCTTAGTCGGCAGAATTAACTGGAGTACGGAAAAATCACAATCCGGAGGGGTGTCCTTTGTACCCATATTAATATTATAAATGCGAAAAGTAACTCAGTCTGTCTGGTTGTCTGTTACCTTTTCATGCTTAACGGCTGAACAGATTTCGATGAAATATGGCACACAGGTAGGCCTTGACCTGGGATAAGATACTATTTCCATCCCGGTAGTACCTACGTTCTCGTAGGATAATTTTCAATTTGTTAGTATTTTATACAATGTCGCAATATATGTGTAGACCACAGACACACACAGACATGATGTGAAACATGGATATTATTATAATGTCCTATATTCTCTAAGTTGTGGACTAACCAGAGTAAACACTTCATCACATCAAGACTTACCCATCAGTAAGAGGCACCTCCTCCAGGATTTGCTTGGCGATCTCCAGTCGCTCTCGGTCGTAGGAGGCGGCGGCCACCACGGCTATGATGGCCAGGAGCAGGCAGGCCACAGAGCGACGCTCACACGGGTTAATCATCCTTGCTGTAAACGATAAAAGAGATATTGTTATAGGATTATGTTGTAAAACAAACAGGGTGATTAACATAGAGCAAGTCAATATTAGATGAAAAGTCATGTGATCGCGATTCTGAAATTTAACGCGTTGCACAGTAACTTTCCAGTAAATGATAGATACCCCCATTGTCGTTAAGGCATTTCAGGCCAGACATGATAGTCTAACATTCGGCCTAACATCGAGTTTCAGGCCAGACATGATAGTCTAACATTCGGCCTAACATCGAGTTTCCTATAGTAACATTTATGTATATTTTATATAATTATGTACAAAAGTATAAATAAAGACAAGGTGCTAGGGTAGCCGCACCAAATCCCTGTAACTATGTTAATAATTTATTTTTTTCGATATTTTCCCTCATTGAGTTTCCTTATGAAAATTGATATCTTATCCAAGGTGGATGCATGAATGTGAAATTTAGGTTCACAAATAACTGGAATATAATGTGCTGGAGCCGATGTGACAGACATACCGTGCCTCTGTTTGTGAATGAGTCTAAGGATGAGTTATCTCGCAGTTCATGATGAGGATTTGATATTTACTATATTTGTATCATTATTATTGCAATGGTAAAATAATCTTTTGGTGAGTGACCGAAATCGTAACTAACGCCGCCATCTTGATTTTTCCATACAATTTATGTGACAATTTCACGAATGTTTACCAGGGACGCCCCCCTGTCAAGTCGTTCAGGCGCCAAAAGATCCTTGCAGGACTAAATAACCCCATTGACCTCCATTTTGTATGGCAAAAGATTCTGTGTTGTATCATAACGATCAAGTAACATAGGCTTCCAGGTGTGCATCAGGACCCATGATATCATATCATGACAGTTCCCATTCGCCAAACGAGGTGGTACCAGCAGTACTCAATATATTTGGGTCACAGTTAAGTAGTAGTAGGCTAGCTATGCATTATATGTATATACATTGTTACAGTGTATGCTGGCTATGTGGTTATGTACATTGGCTTCAAATTGGTGTGTCTGCTACATGTCATGATTGTAGAACCAGCGGTTCAGCTGTGCGCTGTGTCATTGTATTTAAGATTTCAACATTATTTAATGTACCTATGTGTAATATTTAATGTACCTACTACAGTTTTAACTTCAAAAAGATTTTATGTTAAAAAAGATTTTTATAAAATGGATGTGCTTTACGTGAATATACCTATTGTTTATGTTGTTAACCACAACAAATCAACGAAGCTCCCATCTTAAGAGACGATATGAGCTCAGCTAAATAGATATAGGTCGTCAATGCTCACGGGGAAAGTTTTGCATCTAATGCCGCCAGCAAGACCAGGAATAGAGTAAAGTTTACTTGCCGCAGGTAAAAAGAATAATAAAATATTCAGGGAAAGCGACTACATTGATATACGAAAATAAGTCCCATTCGTAAAAAAACAACTAAAACTATTCAAAGATTTACGTGAATATTGGAAGCTCAACCAGTAAAAGTAGCTGGAATCTAACTTTCCTATTAGGTAAGATAATAAAACTTTACGAAGGTAACCGTTAGGTAATCTGAGCGAAGATTTTACAATGTAGAAACACTCTGTACATTGTGTTGGTCCAATATTATCCAGCGAGTTATAAAAGTGGATAGAATGGAGATTGCTTGCTACAGTTATAGGCACATCTTCTTTAGTTCAGGTTTTAGCGGGGAAGCGGGTACGCGCCAGCTACGGTAGATACTGTTTAAAAATTTTGTTCTTTTAGACAAGTATGTGTAGAGTTTTGTTTTCAATGGAGATTGCGGTAAAGTTTATTATAAAGCAAGTCGATGTAAGACAGTTTTTGGGATTGAGTCATAATGATGAAAAGTGGTCGTGTTTGTTATGTTACCCCATGTTTGTGAAGCTTATAAGTTATCAAATATATTTTCGTATTATTATTATACGAAAATACAGTAACCTAAGTATTCGACAATCCTAGAAATTCCGTATCACGAATATCTACGACATCTACAATCACTAACATAACTCAATCTTAAAGCATTTATTTCAATTAAACCATTACAGGCACTTTTGAATTGTCAAAGAGTCGGTCAGTTAGTCAGATAGTTGAAGCTAGTTGCCCATTCCAAAACGTATCGCATCTCATAAGCAGTACTCTATTTGCGCCTAAGATAATCCTATTTCCAAGAACGCGGCCTCCAATTTACCCAGATGCGGCTCTAACAGTAATAAATCTTTCACACACGTACATCACAGCATTACCCACAGCGACGTCCTGCGCACCTTAAACCCCCAAGGCTAAGAATGTCGCCCCTTAATCACCATTCCTGAATAACAAATACAATATACTGGGAACAACATCAAAACACTCCACAGGTCGCCAGGCTACCTCGACATGCCAAAAACAGGTCAGAGCGAAAGAGATACAAATACAATTCCATACGTGAGCGAAAAGATTCGAGCATATATTATGACGGGTACCAGGTAATCCCGGTCTTGTACAGAATACATAATACATGTCTAACAAGGGAGCTTTAAAAGTAATTAAAATGCTCCTGGAGATTATCTTTTTGTACAAAATTGGTGTCTCTCGCTGGATTAGGGAATGATCTAGTACAGCTGAGACCCTTTTCACTTTAATTTTTTAAGGACCCTTATGTATTTAGGAACAAAGTAATTTACGACGGAGAGGCGGGACCTACATAGCAAAAACTGCTAAATACTAAACTGAATGTTTTCACGAATTTGTCTTGGAGTAATGTTGCTGTTACGACTGTGGCGGCCATGCTAGCCGCATGGCCGCCACAGTCGTAAAAGTTGGTTAAAGTATTAATCTGGATATTAGACGGTAGCATTAACCTTCTGTGTTACTATCGTTTTTTTCGTATTCGTCGGTTCCTTAAGCGGACACTTGGCAGCAATCCCAGGAAATGAATCTGTACTCAAGCTTCCCAATTGAGTAATTAAAGTATTTCATTAAGTATTTAAAGTAATTAGTGGATTAAGTAAAAACAAACGGACTTCAAATGAAGACGTTCCTTCCAGTAAACGTCTGAATTATGTCCAACGGAGCTTGTTTAATAAACCGTCTCAAAAATATACAGGGTGTGGCGTAAATAATGGATAACCCTGAAACTTTCGATTGTCCAGATTATTCTTAGAGAGATATTTGATTATTATCTATCATTTACCCCGCTTACTCGTATATCGCCATAATGTCCATGAATGACCAAATTATTGATATTTTTTATATTTTAAATAACAATCGTACATACTCTTACAAAATCAGCTGCCATTTCTACACTTGGTGACTTGTTCTCGTTTTGTTTTTTTTATGTCACTCCTGAATATTTGCAATGTCAGACCAGTATCAAGATTTTTTATTAAAATCTAAGATAACATTGCAAAAAATACTTATTCTTAAATTTTTGAAAGAAAGAAATAAAAAGTGTTTATTCTGCACAAACTAAACGCACATTAACATTTTTTAACACATTTAAAAAAATAAACTAAGGAACTATGCAATTTCGGGCACCTGTATCGAAAAAAAAATGTAAAGTCACATGGCGATATAAGTGGGGTAAGGGGTAAATGATAGATGATGATAATCTGGCCAATCGACAAAGTCAAAGTCAAATTATTTTATTTGTTGAACATAGGTAATATGGTACATGGTATAAAATTTGCGTTGTATCACTATGTTTTGCCTTGCAAGGCGTACAAATTTGGCGTAAAAACCTACAAACTAAATAAAACTGTTTCAAACAAGTAACGTCGTAAACAAGACAGAATAAGAAGTGGATCAGACATTTTTTTATTTTATTTTATGCTTCTATCTTCTAAAAACTCATTGATAGAGTAGTAAGCCTTTTCAATCAAGAAATTTTTAAGTTGCGATTTAAAATGGTTTTTAAAGTTTTTGGTAGTAGACAGTTTCAGGGTTATCCATTATTTACGCCACAACCTGTATAATCATGAAAGGTCACAGGGAAACGTTAGCGTATCAACCGTGCTTGGCAAACGAATTGGTGAAAGAAGAACGTGGTTATTACTATCAGAAATACCTATACTTTGTCAATCATCTTGCCAGAATCCTTCAGTAACTTTTTATGAGTCTCAGGTATCGTAAAGGGGTGACCTTAGTTTGTCACATGGCTAGAGTTACAAGGCGAGGCGGCAGAACCTACATCCATTACTTGGTACTGTAGTGTCACAAATTGCGACACTTTTGTTCAATTTCTCGAGTAATACATTAAGACCAACGACGGCTGACAGTCACACCGTGCTGCAGACGTGATGATTGAAAATATTGTTTTCTGTGAAATTTAAAGTGAGTGTTTGAATCCGATAGAAGTTGTTACACAAACAAGAACGTATTTCATCAATCTGCCCAGCCTTTTCCCAACATAGTTGGGGCCGGCTTCCGGTGTAACCAGATGCAGCTGAATACCAGTATTTTACATGGAGCGACTGCCTATCTGACCTCTACAACCCAGTAACTGGGTAACACGACCCCTTGGTAAGACTGGTTGTCAGATTTTCGGGCTTCGGACGACCTGTAACGACTATCAAAGATCCACGAATGACAGCCGGGACCAATGGCTTAACGTGCTTTCCGAATCACGGAGGAGTCTTGGTATGTAAAGATGGTCACGTGATGAACCCGCCGCGGACCAACCCCGGCAAGCGTAGCTTAACCTGAGGGATCGACCCGTGCGGCTGTAATTACTCAGCCACGACCTCCTAAAAAGAACGTATTTCATGAATCGAATAACATTTTATTTGTAATGTTTCAAGGTTCATGAAAGTGTTATAAAAAGTATTCAATATACAAAATTCTGATCTAATTGAAAAAATATTAAATTGCTAAACTATCCCATTCGCTTCTAATTGCACTTCTAATGTTCTAAAGTTAAGCAAACATAAATAATATTTAGAACGTTTTGCACATTAAAATCTTATTTTTCAACGCATAATTTCAACAGAAACTTTCTACAACTAGCTTGAAAATCACAAGTTACATATCACATAAAATATTCCCGATCGTCGCAGTAACTTCGATAACTTGCTGCCGAACAACTTTCTGTACACTTTCGCAGACTATGTTAGAGCCGGACTATATGCGGAGATAACCTCAACTTATAACTGGATGAAATGCCTCCACAGCTCATAGCTCAGACTTTACCAATTAATTAGAGCCTCTCTGCGTTAAGTAATTATTTGTTTAATTTTTAAGTTTGCCTTTAACACAGAAGACATTTCACTAAAATCAAGATAATTTATAAAACAACCATTAAAATCTCGGCATTTGTGTAAAACTATTATTATAAGGTAGAAAAGCCATTTTCCCTCCATATGAAAAAAATAGATCCACTGTCTCCAGCAAAAAGTTCATTCAAATGTATGTTAAACACACCCGCAAACACAGACTGAAAACTTGATGCAAATCGAATATGGTTCAGTTAGGAACGTCGGTTCGACATCACATTCAATATGCACAAACAGTTCCCCGTAAGCTCACTCACTCGACACTCGGATAACTTCTCGCGTACCTACTTTCAACGCACGGTTCACAACTTTGTTGGAACATATTTTTGTTGTACACCCGATTTTATTGTACGAATTAAATATGTTTGGTACCTCATTGGTCCTCTCAAGTCTAGTGAATTTAGATTTTTAAAGTGAAAACTTCTTTAGGCGCGTCGAGCGATTTTCTTAGGGGAATATCTTAGGGATTGCGTCACCGACATGCTGCAATAATAGCAGTATATCTGTACACAGATTATTCCAATGTAATAAAAAATTTAAGTTATTTAGCTATGTATTAAAAATCGAATACTTTCAATCAAACTGCACCTATATAAAAATAATTATTTCTCTTACTTTTATTATAGAATTATCGTCCACGATAATATGCAGTTAATTCAAAACGTTTTATTTTTGATTAGATTTGGTTATACCATATTGTTGTTACCTAAAACAGAATTTAAACAAACTCAACGATTTAACGAACAATTTGCTTCACGTATTATTTTAATGTGAATGACATGACTGTCATTCACATTAAAATCATACGTGAAGCAAAACTTTGTACCCCTTTTTACGAAAATTACGCGGACGGAGGAGTATGAAATTTGGCACAGTTAAAGTTTATATGGAAAAGGAGTGCAGAAAGCTAATATTTATAGATAATGTATATTAGAAATAAATTAAATTTATAAAAAAACATTACACACACTGAAACTCTGACAGCCAGTCTTACCAAGGGGTTTTTTTTTTTTTTTGGATGGGAAATTATCAAATAACTTCTCCCGCTCTGGGTGGAGCGGGAGGGCGTGTCAGACTTTTACTGACTAAAACCCACCCGTGTTCCTTCCGTTGCCTGTGTGCCGAGGTCGCGATATCCCTTTCAGACAAACCCGCAACCCCGGCAGGACCAAGGGGTATCGTGTTATTCAGTTACTGAGTAGTGGAGGTCAGATGGGCAGTCGCTCCATGTTACATACTGGTATTCAGTTGCATCCGGTGAGACTGGAAGCCGACCCCAACATAGTTGGTAAAAGGCTAGGCAGATTGAAAAAACAAACAAATAAATGGATGATTACACAGTCATTTAATGTTACACTACGGCGTAACAGGCATCCCATCGTTAACGATTTATTGTGACGGTGTTAATAGCGCTTTTGAGCTACGTTGGGAGCCGAGAGCAGTGGGCTGTGACGAGCTGCGACTCAGTTTCGTTAGTACTTCATTATACAGCTCTCTGGGGTAAATTAAATTAATTTATTTTTAGGCTTTAATCAATTTTCAAATGTCAAATGATGAAATGTTTCTGAGAGAGAAGTAAATGCTCGTAATTTTAACATATATTACTACATTTCAATAATATTACACAGTTGAAGTCGATCTTAATTTACGTTATATATATCATAAATATTTCCTCATTTCTCTTTCCTACTCCACCACCAGACCCCGTTCTCATGTAAACGAGTATATAACCTATTCATTGACACCATTCCAATGAGCCCAAATGCCCGATACCTGTGCTGTTAGTTGGTAAGGGAGTTGGGTATCCTGCAAATTCCAGGTGATACTGCAGCATTAGTTCAAGGTTACTATATTCTTCTAATATCATTGAAGTAACAGAATACCAAATTCCAAATCGATCGAACCTGTGGGAGACGCTCACATCCATTCATCAACTAGAAAAGAGCTGATAATCTTCAAACGGCTGAACCGATTTTGATAAAACATGTCTAAGAAACATTGCTAAAAAACCTTCTTTCAAATAAAAAAGCCGCATTCAAATCGGTTCACCTGTTTAAGAGCTACGGTGCCACAGACAGACACACACACATAGCGGTCAAACTTATAACACCCCTCGTTTTGCGTCGGGGGTTAATTAAAGTCGTATCTCTCCGTGTGATCACGTTGTTCTTATAAACTACGCAACTGATTTTGATCCGGTTTTACAGTCATTTAGATAATTTATTCCGGAAGGGTTTTGTGTATCATTATTTTTTATTAAAGTTACATATACTTAACTAAAAAGAAATCTCGATGTTTTCTCAAGTTGTGTAAACCGTGCAAAGCAGGGGCGGGTCGCTAGTACCTACATAGATAAATACCTCACCTTAGCAATGTTATAGGCCAATGAGAAATTGTATAGAACCTAATCTGCAAACTCCACGCGAGGATTTAACTATTGAAGGCTTTTGAGTCTCACGTTCAATTGTAAGTGCAAAGGCTCTGATAATAATGACAGGGACGAAGTTTGTTTGTGTTTGAATTTCTCTAATTTCAAATAGCTGTTATAAGCAATCTTAAGACTACTTATTACAATTTATTTAAATTAAAGGTTTCTTAGACAACAGAAATCTCCAGATTAATTTGCTTTTTAGCATAGGCCTGCCCCAGGTATTTCGTTAGCTCACGGTCGTATCTCCGCCATTTGGATCCCGCAGTAGTTTTCATGTCGCCTTCCCATCTTTGAAACGGTCTTTCTCTTTTCCTTTTTCCTTCTCTGTGATACTATTCAGTTACTTTTCTGGCCCATCTTCCGTTTTTACTCCTGATGAAATTACCTGCCCATTACCATTTTAGTTTTTTAATTGGGTAAGTCACGTCTGCTACGTTTGTTTTTCTTTTTATAAGTTTAAGATTTTCCTTGTCTTTTTTCTCTATATTTATAGCACGCTCCTTTCTACGTTGTGTTGATGTCGTGTCCAGATCATAAAAAAGATAATTACATGATATGAACATCAACCGCTGGTCACATCATGATGTGGTCTGGCCAGATCATTGACTACTCAACGTTTAACGATATGAACAGTTAAAAGCACGACCAATTCATGACGTGGCCAAACATTAGAGATCATATCTTAAAATAGTTAGATTATCCACCGGTGAGGCGTTGATGTCGCTTTGTTTTTGTTGTGCATCATGGCGGCGGCATGCAACAAATCAAACAAAGTAGGGTGAACACGCGAAAACAGTCGATGGACTTTAATTGGGTTTCCAAATATGATTTTATAGAAAGCGATCAAGTTGGAAGTAGCGCTCGCCGGCCGCTACCGCGGCGTGAAATGCAACATAGCACTTAAAATAAGTTTACGAAAATTAAAATTTACACCGCTTATGTGGCACCGCGACCAAATGGGTTAGGTAAGGTTAGAACTGTGACCCACCGTGCGCAAGCCGAGCGAGTGCGACGGCAGCGGCCGGCAAGCGCTACCTCCAAGTTAGTCGCAGTTACTAGGAAATTTTTACTACACCTTAAACCATGGATACCCTACATTATGTAATGATATGGCCAAATATCGATTGACATATCATTAAGGCCAATTTTAGCTGGCCGTTTCATGAAATGGTCAATTCTAAGATCTGACCACGACACTGACATGTTTCGATTATGTTTCTATTTTCTTTTGTTAGGGGCTACGTTTGGTAACCGTAGGTCATATTGGGAAGAATGCAGGAATTAAATAAGTGACTTTTTAAATTGTGCGATATTGATGGGCTTTTAGTAACTTCTTTTAGAGATCTTTTCCACGATGAGGTTATCCTGTTATTTATTTCTTTAGATGTGAGTTGTGCAGGGGACATGATTTGACCCAGGTAAACGTATTCTTTTACATACCTATCAAATTGTGGCATTTATAGACTTTGATAGACGTTTCTATGTGGTTGGTCATCAGTGTAGTATTCCAGATATTCTTCTGTAGTCCTACTTTTCCACTTTCCGTTACTAATTGTTCTAAATAGTAAACGCTTACGAATACAAGTTGAATTTAAATTTTTGCATAAATAACTTCAAGCTTCTGAGCGTAAAAGGTAAAAACAAAGATCCATTTCGACTAATTGGATGGGAGGAAATTACGTAATTTTGTTTAGTCGTCATATCCGGCTGGGCAGGTTGCGTCGAGTTCCGTTTAGAATATAAAAGGTTACATTTATTTGTCACCCAAGCTTTTTTCCATAATGTAGGTACGCTTTTAAAACAAACGTACATTACAGAAAGACACAAGCTAGTCTGAACTATAAATTGCTGGAGGCTATAAAGTTAGACGCACATAGAAGATACCTACGTTGGCCGACCAACAATATAATTTAGTTGTACAACTTAGGAGTCCCGTGTGTGCTAACAAATCGGCCTACTACCCGACCGGCTAACAGAACGAGCAATGCACGACAAACACCAACCGATGTGGCTTCGGTGCTTGAAAACTATCCCCTGAGTTGCTTCCGACGACCACAGAACGCGACCGGACCGCCCCAATCGTAACTTGTAAGTTGCAACCACACACAACGACTAATAAATTACTAAAGCTTTAGCATGGCTTTTTGGCCAAACTATCCTTTATTCAGGCATATTTGTGTAAACTTACAACCTTTTCCCCACATTTTATTAGGAAAGTGTGCACCTTATGGCCCAATTGCCGCTGCAGTGTCGGTACGGCACGACTACGGCCAATATTGATACGTTGCCACTTCCATAAAGTGTCGCGGACTTTGTTTTTCAATTTAGGGTAAAATCTTTTTCTCTGCTGAAAAAATACGTGAAACCTTTCAATGCAACCTAACAAAATAAATAAAATCACGCTCGTGTTTTTTTTTAGGGTTGGCCGAGGTGATTTGGAACACCCACAATTCGCCAATATAATATAATATGTATCTATCTTTAGAATTACAAATAGATCGTAAATGAAGCATTTAGTATTATTATAGTGTAAGCTTACTAAGAACCGATACCAATATTGAATCTATTGACGGCTGCATAGCTACACGTCTATAATACTAGTACGAAGAGCGATTAGCTAATCTGATATAACAAGGCATTAATATGGAGTGCACTCCAGGCGGCCACTTACTGCAACCAACATCAGATGGTCGGTACACATATCAGATCCGGGGCTTAATACCTAGTCCATACGCTAGGTAAGCAAATTCATTTACAATGCCAGATTTTCATCGTATATTTCGAATATTGGCCTGGAATAACAGATAAATACAGTGATTTTGGTTGCATTGTTCTTCTGAGCTGTGGCGACAAGTTTCGGCTTTTTGGTTCGATTTAACTTCATCATCATTATTTTAGCCGAAAGATTTCCACTGCTGGATATAGGCTTCCCCTAAGCACCGCCACTTCGACAGGTTCTGTGCTTCCCGCATCCAGCGGATTCCTGCGGCCTGCATAAGGTCATCTGTCAACCTTGTGGGAGGCCTTCCGACGCTATGTCTTCCGGTACGCGGTCGTTACTCCAGAACCTTTTGGCCCCATCGGCCATCTGTTCTGTGAGCAATGTGCCCTGCCCACTGCCACTTAAATTTAGCAATTCTTAGAGCTATGACGGTTACTTTGGTTCTCCTGTGGATCTCTTTATTTCTGATTCGACCACGTAGGGAACCTCCAACCGTAGCCCTCTCCATTGCCCTGTGGGTGACTCTTAGCCTTCTAATAAGGCACATTGTGAGCGACCATGTTCAGTGCCGTAGGTCATGACTGGCAACATGCACTGGTCAAAGACCCGCGTCGTTTCGAAGTGAGACACTGCGGTATGTGGGATGAGAAGATATTGCGTAGCTCTAAACGTCTAATCTTTTTCTAAGTTGGACCTACCTAACTTGACAGTTTGTCGAGCTTTTGTTTTCGGGCAGCTGAAAGTCGTCAAAACCTGCGCGCGAGACGGTTCGTGACTCTTGATAACAACTTGACGACTTGGCTCAGAAGTGAGATAGCCCTATAATTTTTTTAAAGAGCATTGTCGTCCTTCTTAAAGAAAAATATCGCCACACCTCTGTTTCATGCCTGTGGCATTGTGCCCTCGAGTATGACGGATCAAAATGCTTCTGTGGGGCCTTAAGAATAGGTTCGGCCGTAATTCCGTTGTCGTCTTGATGTTTTTGAGCCGCTTCAGAGCCATCCTATTCTCGTATAATCATATGTCCGTTATGTCTTTGGTATAGTGTCGGGTCACTCTACCTCTTGGGTCGTTTGTCCGATTCATAACGGGGTTATTTAATGACGTGTAAAATAGAACGTTTTTGTGCATAGACCCTCTCGATGTTACTTAACAGCTCAGGTTTGGCGGATACGATCGTACCATCATCGGTCTTTAGTTTCGTAAGCTGGCAATCTTGCAAATACCTTGGAGCCCTTGTTCCACTCTATCGCGTAATATGGTCTTAAAGCGGCGAAGGTCGTTTTTCAAAGATTTAGAGATCAGTCTATTGAGACGCTTACTGCGTACTTGAGCGCATTGTCTGAAGCCTGCAGGATCTTCTCGCGCCTCTCCTCCATGAGCTGTAAAGAAAGATCAGAGAGCTTCTTGTTTGTATTCGTACGACGGGTCTTGAAGATCTTACCCGACCGTATGGACAGTTTTCACGAACCCACCGTTATAATCGTCCATGGAGCTCCCTAGGCACGCGAAACGATTCTGAAGTGCGAGTTGTTCATTGTGCCTCTTACCGCGCAAGTTTCACCGCGTTGGTCACACAGACATCATTGACTACTTGCTTCTTCGCCGACACATGAAGTCAATATCATATTTATTTGCATCATCAGGCACTGCCAGGTCCACTTTCTGTGCTCAGGTTTTCTGAGAACGAGTTCATCATAAAGAGGCCCCCCAGTAGTGCCGACTTCCAACTCCTAATCGCCCGGCTCGCAGCTCTTCATCGTCTCATTTCAGTACCCCCGATTTAATTTAACGCAATGTTTTACCTCAATAAGTAGACAACCTTTAAACCACACATTAGAGGGTTTGTTACTGTACATGTAATGCGTGTTAACCCTCACAAGGGGTGGTACGGTATTGGTAATAAATTGGTCAACGATATTGCTCCCAAAACTATCGACAGTTATAGATTGAGGTAGTACGTTTTTGTTAGAACCCTAAAAAATATAAAAGAAGAAAATCGTCACACCACTGAAAGTGCTAACGCAACACTTCTACAAACCCTCCCGAATAACCTTCCATTTGCTGACCTCCAAATTCCCAAAGATATAGTGTTATCGTTCGAACAGAAACTATCCTGAAACAGTAATGGCTGGGTTTTGTATGCGATCATTGTTTGCCGTCAATATATTACTTATGTAACGACCTACCGATACTAGGGCTATGAATTAATGGCGTTTGGAAACTGTTTAGATCGTATTTTGAAAAGGGATTTGCTAGCGCGCTTATTTTAGGGTTAAGTGTGCGTCAAATGGAGGGCGGAGCGGGCAAAGTTGGGTAGTTGTGTAGGGCCGAGTGGGCAGCGTTTAGTGAGCTGACCTAGAATATTTTTAAGAGCACGCTTTGATGACAAATTTGTATGGCGGCAGCGGTAAAGGATTTTCAGCAGGGAATATACTAACATCTACACCTGACAAGTTATTTAAATAGTAACGGCAGATAAACTGTCAGTTATTACTGATAGTAGAACTGTCGCTACTATTTAAACAACTTTCTACTACTAAGTTATAAGTCATAGGCCTTGTCCTATTCAAAACCGATCACCGCGCGAATACGCGATCGTCGCATCGTCGTGATTTCTTTTTCAGCCGATGGAGCTCGCTTACTATTTGTAAAGTTAGGGAAAGTAATTATTGTTAAGGAAATTGATAACCTAAGGTTTATTCAAATTGATGTCATTTCCACAAACATCAACTTTATACAAGTGTAAATAAAGTTGATTTTAGACTGACTGTTGAAAAAGTCATAAAAGATACTTTTCCTAAAACTCGCGTTTGTTTGCATGTTCGGGACATAAATTACGAACGCAGATTACGTAAATTTGCCGTGTAACAGCTATTTCATACAACTATCATGACCGTTGAGATTTGAATACAGGTACTTACAGACAATTTAAGTTGGTAGCCAATTATTAACAAATTATTTCCCTGACTTTGCTTAGCTTCTGTGTATCAGTATACTGTGATCAACATTCAGATAATACGAAGAAATCCACAAACTATTGATCGCCAAAGTTGAATTGAATGAACCAGTTCTCCTTCATGTTAATCATACCTCGATCAACAGTTACTAGGCGTAATTATTCCCGGGAACCTTTGAATTTGGTCTCTGTGGTCTGCAAGCTCCCATTTTGAATTCTTGTTTGTATCATGAAATTAGACCAAGAAAAAAACTCGTTCATTGATATCAGAGAAAGGATTGAGCCTTTTCGTAATAGAAAGGGGTCGCTGGACGCGGTGCCAACTAATTAAGTGGGCTGATTTAATAGAATTGGATTAGTGGGCTTTACTGGACGATGGTTATCTGAACCTTTGTATTGAGGACAAGTTTGGAGGTCAGCTTTGGAGGGTATTGTCAAGGGCGGCGTGATTTTGTTAGACTTTTAGTGGTTGGATTTACAGAAAAGGTATCTTTTTGATCTGGAACATCTTTCCTCTCACTTTTCTGCTATCTGTGGGACCGATTTCGTGAAGAGGGACGGAAATGTGTAACAGGAAGCCGGGGAAGTGCGCGCTACTTGATTTGACCAAAGAGCGCGCGCGGTGCTAGAGTTGGCAGTCAGATGGTACAGTCAGCCCCAAAAAGATGTATACACGGACAAGGAATCATTTTACTGTCTACAACCATTGTTTTATAACATTGTATCCATCGTACAGGTACAAAACAGGTGCCTTCTGCAAGTCACTATCTGTAATACCTACTCCTTTACATAGCGTCACGCAGTTTAAATACCTGGGTCACCGATGACTTGCGTGATGACCTGGACATCGAGAGGGAACGCAGGGCATTGGCTGTCCGATGTAATATGCTGATCCGCAGATTTGAACGGTGTAGCAAGTTTAGAGCTCACTGCCAATCATTCTACACGTGCAGCTTGTGGGTTAGGTATACCCAAAGGTCATACAACGCCCTGCGTGTGCAGTAAGTGCTGGCGGTGCTCCCGCGTTTTTGAGCACTTCGGGGATGTTTGCTGAGGCGATAATTGACAGCTTTCGTGCCATCATCCGAGACCGGTGTGCCCGGTACCCTTCGTAGAATGCGTGCCAGCTCCCACAGCATCCTGAGCAAGTTGTGTGGGATTGTTCAATTCTGCGTCACTAGATCGGACTTCATACATACGTCTACTGGTACGTACTACATACTACGTGGATAGTGTGAGGCCCGACTCCAGACTTAAGATAAGATTAGGATTAGGATACTAAAATTAGACTTAGTTTTTAGGGTTCCGTAGTAAACAAGGCACCCAAAAAATTGTTATTCCATTTCGGTCTGTCTGTCTATCTGCCTCTCCGCGGGTTAGTTCAGGGACTGTTAGTAATAGAAATCTGTTATTTGGCATGGGTATACATATTAATCACGCCGACAAAGTGGTAAAATAAAAAATAAATTAAAAAAAAACAATTTGGTACCTCCCCTATACGTAAAGTGGGGATGTTTTCTTTTTTCTCGTCTATCCTTTGGTGTGGGGTGTCGTTGAAAAGGTCAATCAAAAATATTGTGGGTGTGTGCCATAGCCATTTTTTCAATTTAGGGATCCGTTTGCGAAATAGCAAAATTTTGTTACAGTATAGTGTCCCGCCTGCCAGCTAAATGGTTCTACTTGGATTTATGAAAAAGTTCACAGCAGTAGTACTCGTATATATAACAAAGTTAAAAGGAAAACTCTCACAGCTGAATAGGTTGTACTGATAAACGAGTAATAATCGACCAACTTCCAATTTGCAGTTTGAAAAACATGTTCTCCCTTACATTCCGTATGGGAGAACATGTTTTTCAATTACAATGTTAAGTTTATTCTTGGGATAAACGAAACAACTACCATCTCCAATTTACCATTAGCAATACTTTTATACCAGGTACTTGCATTCTTATTTCCAACAAATATTGTGTTTCAAACAAATAAAGCAATTGAGCACATATAATGCACAAACATGTTTTCGATAAAGTTAGTTGGACAAAATATAGTACCAACTATATTTTTAATCTTATTTCATTATTTATGTGTATATCGTCAACATCATTATCACTTGATAGCCTAGCCCTTCCCCAACTACGTTGGTGTCGGCTCCCAGTCTATTCAGATGTAGCTGAATACCAGTATTTTCCATGGAACGACTGCCTATCTGACATTCTTAACAGTACATTTGTAGTGGCCTTGCTTTTATTTTCTAAGCTCGAATACTTACGGGTTTTGCCATTATTACAGTAGGGCACACGTCAGTGGCAACGAAACCAGTATAAGGTGGCCTCGCATTCCATTGTGACGGCATCTACATCACCACATGCGAACTACGTGTACTTCCTTCTTTTATGTCTCGGCTCTAAACCTATTCATAAAATATAAGGTGTATAAATAAAATTTTTAATCAAACTGGTTTTTATATTGATACTGTTGGAATCTTTTTGTCTCATGGATTGTATTATCCTAGGTACCTTGGCAAGTGCAGTGTGTGTCGGAAGTGAAATCGAAGTAAAAAAATATATTACTGGTACATTGAACTGCGCATAACTAGCTTTAGAGATCGTTCATAAAGATACCATGAATTGAGTAGTGAGAATGTGGCTGTTTGATGAGTATGGAAGGGATCGAAAAAGCAAAGGAGTTGCATAATGAAATTTAGTACAAAATTATAAAACTCGTTTGGATGATAATATTATGGCTACTATGACACTGGTTGTTTTAATGTTGGCAATAAGCTAACTGTTTCAGAAACTTTTATAATGGTCTTATATATAGCATGGGTGTAAATAAAAGAAAATTTCTTCATCATACATTAATGATAACATTAATTGTCATCCCATATACCTACCACCTGAATTATTTACAATATTCGTAGTCAGATATCACAACAAACATAATGAACTGTTGGTACAAGTACGTCAGTAGATATATCATGTAACATAGGTACAATAATGAAATGTGTTTCTGAAGGCACATTAATTAATACATTTACTTTGACGTTGGCCAGTTAATTACGTACCTGGAGCAGATATTATATCTAAATTAACTATTTATTAGACTAGAAATACATTTGACTTTGACATAACAAACAAGCGTATAATTTAGGGCGATTTTCACCAATGAAAGTGCCATCAAGAGCTGTCAGTGTCATCATTATTGTGGAATATTGACACTGACAGCTGTTGAACGCGATTTAGGTGTGCTGTTTGGTGAGATGCGCCCTTAGAAACATTTTATTATTCATAATATGACACTTAAAAATATTTTCCAAAAACCTACATCAGAAAGTACTTAACTAAGTGACGACGAAAAGCTTCAGTAAAAGGTACTTACCTCCGGCTAAGAAGCCGAGAGACTTAATTTTCCTTTTAGGAGCTGCAACAAAAGAAAGGTCCTTATTAATTGGGTGAGCACGTGAGTTGGGTTAGTTCCTACCTTTTTATATCTTTTCCTCAACGTACCGACTATTTAGCTATGTGTCCCGCGCTTTCTTTTACTTAAGGACACACTTAATTGTGTGCTACGTGCGTAAAAACTTGATTAAAGGGAACTTTTGAATTATTAACCAATTACAAGTATTACCTGTAGGAACTGTTATTATTGTTCATACGTAATAAAAATATCAAAAGCTTGTAGGTAAAATGAATGAATGAAAAATAACATTTTGAAATAACACGTCATAATTTCACCGTTTTTCTTGCAGAACGAAAATAAAAATGATACCTTAATAATTATTAATGCCCAAGGTTGATTAAATTATTATCTTACTTCACCTGTAATTATTACCTTTATAAATAAATAATTTTTAAACAATTATCATGACTGTCTCACGTTGAAATAATTAAAACGTCGAACATTATTTCAATAATATCTATAAATTATTATTTGTGGGAAGTCTAATTAATGTTAACCGTATAAAATTCATTAATCATTTTAATTATTGCTATGCGTTTTATTTACATTAGTATTTACATAATTTCCATTTTTAAACAGAGGTTTTTAACTTTAATAAAAACTGCGGTGTTGTATAGAACTGCGAGGTTAAGTTGCACTTGCCGCGGTCTGTTTATTGATGGGTGCCCGTTATTAATTCATGGAGACCCCTCCGTGCATAATTATAGAAAACTATTAATAGTCGAAAGTGTGACCACTGGCGTAAGTTTAGAATATTGGTAAGTATTCAACTCAGGCTATCGCAGGCCACAGCTGGACATAGGCCACCCCAGGCTGCGCCACAATACCCTGTCCTCCACCTTTCGCATCCAGTCTGTCCCAGTCACCTTCTTAAGATGGTCGGTCCAGCTGGGGAGCGTTTCATCTAGCCGGGGAGCGTCCCACACTATGCTTGCCGAGAAGCGGTCTCTACTGGGTTCCACCTGCCATCGGTCCTTCGACAAACATGGCCAGCCCACTGCAACTTCAGCTTGCTTACTCTACAAGCTATGTCGGCAAGTCCGGTTTCTTTCCGGATAATTAAATTTCGTAAGTCTGCAACGTACTTTCCAGCAATTTAGTGTTGTGGAAGTCAGAGGGCAACGCTATTAGACCATTATAAAGTTTGTTGAATTTGACGTAAAAACATTCGCCGCCCGCCGTCCTTATAATTGATCCCATTAGGTACCGACAAAAAGGTTTACGATAAAATTCGTCAGCAATTTATAAAATTATCTTTAATACAAACTGGCCACTGTAAATCTACCTGAATATAACCTACATATAAAATTAATCCGATAAACCTTCAATCCATCGTTCGCTGTGAGTTCCACAATGAATATCAGAAAGACAATTGAATTTGTCACAGCTGTAGTGGTTTAACCAATTTATAGCTGTTTTATCCGTAACAGGCCAGATGAAGTTGTAATTTCTCTGCATTAGATTATTTATCTAAACTATAATATAATAAAGAGAAAATATTTAATTTTTTGTATGTTTCTTTGTAATGGATAATAGCAAAAAATAGCCAACCGATTAAAAAAATTCATTGCTAATTTAGAAGGTCGCGCATTGTGCAAGGTGCAAGCACTGCCCAATTAAAAAACAGAACGCTTGCCCAAAGGCTTTTCAAAAACAAGGTGTCAGTCTTACACAAGGCATTGTTTTTTGGGTTCACATGCTATTGGTAGATGGTAAGAGAGGCAAGACGTAAATACAAACAAAAAAACTTTAGCTTTTTCCCATGGTTTCGCTTTTATGGTCTACCCTTTTTCCTTGATTTTATGCCCATGTAAAAGGTAGCCAATGTCGCAGGCAACTATGTCACTCTCCGGTCCATGAACTATGTATAAGCAAAAATTTACGTCATCCTTTTGCTGCTGTATGAAAAAAGAAGAAACATGGCTTCGCTTTGGTACGAGTATAGTAGGATTTATATCAAAACGTTTATAAGTTATAATTATTCGATCTGCCTAGCCTTTTCCCAACTACGCTGTGGTTGGCTTCCAGTCTACGCTGACTGGCAGTGAGCGACTACCTATCTGACCTCCACAACCCCGCAGTTCCGGGGTAACACCCCTTGGTAAGACTCGTCAGACTTTCGGGCTTTTGACGACCCGTAACGACTGTCAAAGATCCACGAATGATAGCCGGGACCAACGGCTTAACGTGCTTTCCGAGGCACGCAGGAGTCGGTATGTAAAGATGGTCACCCATCCACGGACCAACCCCGGCGTAGCTTAGCCTGATGGATCGACCCGTGCGACTGTTATTACTTAGCCACGAACTCCTCGTGGACGTTTATAAGTTATAATTATTATCAATTTAAAATAAACTTATTAAAAAAAATCTACCTCGTTGGATTAGTGATCGCAAGTGCTTCTGCTGAGCACGACATCCTGGGTTCGATTCTCGGGTCGGGCAAAGTGTTATTGGGTTTTTCCATCAGGAATTTCTCAATAAGAGTCTCGATGTGTACCCGGTTTCTGGCAATAGGTTCATCCTCTTTTACATGGGACTTAAATATAAGTGGCGAAATTTTGGTGTACTATAGTTACCCCTACTATGTTCTTTTTTTTTTAAAGCATTATTCAGTGGTGAAACAAAACATTAAAAATTCAAAATATTAATATAACTGTTTGATAAGCGTCAGTTGTTACGCGCCGATACTCTCGGTGGAACATCACGTACTGTCTGCCACCCGAATACATTGACAGTCGTACCGGACCGTCAGACACCCGAATATGTCTGACAACTGGTTTTAATAGGACTCACTAGCATAGAACAGGCTACCACTGCCTCGAAATTTACAAAAAGGTATGAAGAGTGGTGATAAAATAAAAGTCAAGAAAAAGTATTGTTAACCAAGTTGACTAACAACTTAAATTGTCCATAAATTATTTTCAAATCACAACTCTAATTCTTTTTAAAATTGTATGAAATTCCTATATCAGGGCAAATTGACGGACGATATCAATTTTCCTTAACAATTCATTTCCCTGACCGTACTAGTAGTAAGCGATCTCGATCGGCTGAAAAAATTGGAATTCGCGGTATTAAATATTCTATGACTTAGAGATTTCTTAGCTCCGACCAATTTACGATACTGGAGAACTTTAGAATCATTATTATATTTTCCAAAGAAAAAAGGACCACTCGAACTTAGCCCGTAGTTTTCAGATAAAATTCTGTTGGCTAAAAATTGGTAATAAACCGTTGGTAGGACTGATTTTAATCTTGAAATTGGGACAGACAGCTGGGTCGAAGCTCAGTGTACATACTGGGCCTAAGTGGTGGCAGGACGGAGGTACTCCTTTGTTGATGGCGTTTTAATTATGATTGAATACCGTTTGGTTGTCTATAGAATGTGATGCCTATGTAATGAAGTTTAGCGAATACTGGAGAGGTGAAAGAATTGAGGTCATTGCAGGGAATAGTCAAGTGGAGGTAAGTGGTAATAAAAGGATAATATTGCTGGAACCTAGTTAATGTAAAAATTATGTATTACTATAATATTCATTAAGTGCTTTAAAAAAACTAAAGTACTGTTTTTGTGTGGCAAACGTATAAAAATAATATATAGTTTAACACACAGTTAAACCACAATTCCGCGAATCTTTTCATACTACCGGACATACTAAATAAAATATAATTTATTCAGTTGTGTGGTTTTAGTTTACCTAAACCTAATGGCCTATCGGTTTGCGGTACTTGCATATATATTGCAACAATGTGCATTGGCTATAAAACAATCGGGATTAGTATGAATAAAGAATTTTTAGCAACTCCTCGCGCTCCAAGCTCCAAGGTATAAAACATGTATTCTACATGTTGTGCCCACTAGTTTCACTTATGTTTACAACTAAAACAAGTTGGTAAGACAGATCAGAGAAATCGCGGGCATATCTAGTTAGGTTAGAATTTAAGGTAAAATATTTCTACATGATGACGTTGCACCTCAAATGTTGCCTTCGGACAATCCCTTTAACAGGAGTTTTAACACCTATATTTTTTATGCCTGTATCAAAACGACCAAACGGTTGCGTCACCGACAACAACCACCAATAACGCTATTGACACAAAGCCTAGTCACCCGTGTGTGCGGCCCTTACAATCGAATCAACATTGTTAGTTGACTACGTAACAAGACGTATACTGATGCATTGAAGCCGAGATGTAGTTTATATCTGTGGTTATTTATAAACGATGACAGTAGCTATGTTTAGAAGGGTTTTATTTTTCTCCAGGTAGGTCAAAACAGCCCACTAATTCCCAGTAAGGAACTAAAGGTCACGTCAACGACACTAACACACACGTCTAAGGGAATATCACACTCGTCTAAGGTAGTAACGTGTAAAGGGGACTAAGGAGCATGACTAAGAGACAACGGGCTACGACTCAAGGAAGGAGAATCTGAAGGTCACGACTTATTCTTTAGTTGTGACCGTTTCTCATCACTACATCAAAAGGAAGGACAGCACCGTCCTTTTGGCTGTCACCAAAATCAAGCAAATCGCGTTGATTATAACGTAAGTAATGGGTATTTTGAACAGTCATTGTAGTGCTTTTAATTTGCCCATTTTCAACAGTAGACTGACGCAATGATTTAATACCAGAAAAAAAAGCGTAACCACGTCAAAAACTGCATGTTCAAAATATCTAATTCATTTGTCACTGTACTGGCTTTAACAATACTAAAATAGTCAACAGAATTTTCCATTGGGCCCAAATATAGTTACGATATCACAATAGTTTTATTTGTCAGTTCAACAATTTTGCATTCGTTGATCTAGCTATCAAAAACTCAGTTTTTAATAACAAAACATTTTGGAGCTGTCAAAATTATGAATGATTCTATTGCGTCTGTGAGTATGAGGGGTACTACTACTGTATCAACATGTAATGGTCGGCGTGATTTGGTACAGCTGGGCTGTAACGGCGAATATATTATGTAGATTTCGGAAAAACCCGCTCGGTTTAGCTCGAATTGTGCCGAGCCGACCCGAATTTGATTCAGCCGATTCCGTTGATGCCGAACGGAGTTTGCCGATCGGCACGAGCCGAATGAAAGCCAAATATAATATATGCAGTAATTGATACGCGTTGGCTTTGTTGTTCATCAAATACTGCGGAATCTAATGTACCGATCCGAATGAGTGTAGCACCCCCCTTACTCGCTGAAGTAACGTGTTTCCAAATGCGCCACTAAATCAATGAGGCGGTTCAAAAGTACACGAAACTCAAGCTTGCGGCTTTCACGCGATTATACAATACAATTGCAATTGTTTTCACACTCTCTTCGACTTTGAGGTAAATTACTTGGAAACGAATTTACCGTTATAGTAATAAATTCAGGACAATCGCTTTACTGGTCTATTTGAAACAGTGACGCAGCTATTTGCTATTATATCTCGCAGTTTTCGTGTCATTAGAGAACGAATTAGCGTCTATTGCGATGTCTTTGAATGACTTAAACGTCACAAAGGATTTAATAATTTTTTATAATGATAATGTAAAATTATTTTTTTATTCTATTATTTACAAATGTTATTGTTAAGTATGCTAATGAAATAAAGGACAAAATAATGTATATTATTTCCAGTATAAACAACTACAATGACTGACCAAGTTTTATTCTTGCTTGCTCTTATCCCTCGAAATTACGAGTACATATAAAAAAAATCACATAGATGAAATAAACTATACTTAAGATTAACCTATTTCCCCATATTCAAAACTCCACCTCCACCTGAGAGGCAAACTTGCTGTGTTCATCTACTTCAAAATTAATGAATAATTAATACAAGTTAATTTATTCCGTGCTTAGTGTGCAAGTAGGATAGGTAGGAGTGTGTGAACAGCGGCACATTCAGGCAAGTGAGAGGCAACGATCGATCCCCCCACCCAAGGAGAATTGGGATGGAGTATATTCATCTATGGACATGATTCGTCTATGGATATAATTCATCTGTGTATATAATTAGCATACATAATTGAGAGCATCTTTTGTTATGTCTGGTACATGTTACAATGGCGGCACTGTATGATGTTTGCACGTTTTTATGAATTTGCATTATTATTATATTTATATACAGGATGTTTGGCAGAACGTTGAACATACGAAAATGGTGGATAGGTGGGGTCATCTGCTACTTACTTAGCCCTAATTTATTTGGCCCTGGCCCACGGGATATTTTTAATTTTTTTTTTTTGTCTTTCTTCTTGTTTCACCACTTTCTTAACTTTAAAGTGTAATTTTTATTAAAAATGGGTAAAACAGGCAATATTTAGTATTTTTTTTTAATCTTTTATGTTGACAGATTCTTATAAAATTATTGCTTTATTCAGATGTTAGCTAGAAAAAAAGTTATGAGTCCTCAAACTTACAGAAAGATGTAAAAAATACTTAAATCTTAATTTCAACTTGCATTTTAAAAAAAACGAAAAATGATTGAGGAGTTCCAATTCTAGCAAAACATCCCTAGTGTGTGAGTTTTCTAATGGTATGTAATTTGCTTTTATAAAAAAAAAACTTTAAGAGTTATTTCATAATTTTTTCAAGTAGGACATTTTTGACGAAACTCTACCTTTACGGAAAGTGAAATGTTTTGCGAAATTTAATACTGCAAAGTTGGTAAAAATTAAATGATCGACGGCTTGCCAGTAGCAGTGGTGCAAATTAACATTCACTAATCCCTTGGGATGGTTGTTACACGAAACAGGTAGAAATTTTGTTTCCAAAAAAATAATAAAATGTAAAAATATCCCGTGGGCCAGGGCCAAATAAATTAGGGCTAAGTAAGTAGCAGATGACCCCACCTATCCACCATTTTCGTATGTTCAACGTTCTGCCAAACACCCTGTATATATTATATTTGCTAAATGTGAGGAAAGAGATGATATATTATGTCCTACATGGTTGTACCTACGGGCCGCAATAAAGGCCTATTCAGACCTAAGCGGTATTCGCTACCGTCTGCGGCAGAGAAAACCCAGTGGGTATGGTATTACTGTTCACACCAAAACGGATTTCGCTATCCTTGTGGGTAGAATAACGCGCGGTAGTCAAGTTTCGCTCAGAGAGGTACTTGATACTAAATACCTGAGCGAAACCCGCGCGGTATGTACCTCTACCCACAGCGGCAGCGAATATCGCTCAGGTCGCTCTAGCCGCGGTACTTGATACTAAATACCTGAGCGAAACCCGCGCGGTATGTACCTCTACCCACAGCGGGAGCGAATATCGCTCAGGTTTGAATAGGCCTTTATAATATACAGCTGGAACTGTAATTTATCTAATGCAGAAGCTGCATTTTTATAATTTGTAAGAACAGGCGCGTGCCGTTGGATTTGATTTGACCGAATTACGAATAGGTTGGCATCTTGTCTTTCCTTTCTGTTTTCAAGGGGTATTGCTCAAGGTTTAAGGCACTGATATAAGGGTAGGTGGTGGATTGCATCCGTTCTACTATTAACATAAACTCACTTCTAGGGAATGCACAAATTAACAATTTAACTTAATATGAAGAATTAACTAGAAAACTAACTGAAAGAATCAGCATTGTAATACAAAACGTGGCTGTGATGAGACTTTTGGCCACTATGTCTCCAATAAAGCTTAGCGATGTATTAATATAGTGGCGTTTGTATGTTTTGTTTGAGATGGACAAATTGTATTTGGCTTTTTGAATAAAAGGATGATGCGGACGAATTTTTTGATGCCCTAAACTATTTCTTACCCTCTTTTTTATATACATGTACCTACATATTATTATTTTCGTTAGTAGTCGGTTAGCTTGTATAATATTCCCACTGCTGGGACACAGGCCTCCTCTCTGTGAGAGGGAGTGTGCCGTAATACACCACGCGGGCCCAGTGCGGGTTATACTAACCGCAAAAACCGCATAACAGGTGATGGACATTAGTGACCATCAGTAATCAAAACATTCAAAGCGATCACCACCAATATCAAAACACAAGCGGATTAGTGATCCTCGCTTAGCCACGGACCTTCTTCTATACATAATATTATAATCGCTTTATAAATCTGTGTGACCGCGTTGTTCTTCTAAACACGCAACGGATTTTGATGTGGTTTTCACTACCATTTAGAGAACGTATTCTGAAAGGGTTATTTATGTGTTTAATACATTTATATTATATTAAAATCTATTAAAAATATCTCGATATTTTGTCAAGTCGTGAAACCGTGCGAAGCAGTGCGGGTCGCTAGTACACAACAGTTTACAGTAGTTAAACTTGGCATCTTTCCTCCAAATAGGCACTTCCAAAATCAAATTATATGTGAGTCAGCAGCCTGCAGCCTGGAGCATGCAGTCTGCAGTCTGTCTACAATTACTGAGAAGTGGCGCGTCACTAGTGGGTCCGGGCAGTGATCTAGTGTTAATCTATTCAGACCTCTCTGCGGTCTAGATGCTGCGACGAAACCGGGACGAAATTCACTTCAAATTAGTTCATTTGTATTTTAAATGGAGTTTCCGTATCGGAGATTGAGAGGCTTTTAGTCTATATATATTCATATATGTGATTGTCACATGAAGGGGGCTCGTGCTTAAATAACAGCCGAACGGCACTCTTATTACGTAAGCACTTTCAATCGAAATCAAGAAAATTTTGACGATTATTGCTGATCTATTGCTTCATAATATTATATGTTTGAAAAGTTCATCTGCTCAACAAAATAAATAACGCAATGAAAACGCCGTCAAAATGAGAGGCATTGCCATTGATTACCCAGCTGGTCGCTCAAGGTTAAACTACACTTGCCGCGGTCGATCCGTGGATGGGTCTATCCATGTAGTGACACAGATATTGGGTATTTATTTTAGTTTTAGTTTTTAGGGTTTCGTACCAGAAGGGTGCCAAACTGAACCCTATTACTAAGCCTCCGCTGTCCGTCTGTCTGTCTGCCAGCGAACTGTATTTCATGAACCGTAATAGGTAGACAGTTGAAAATTTCACAGATTATGTATTTCTATTGCCGCTAGAACTACAAATATAAAAATTAAATAAAATTAAAAACTCGATAAAACTTCGAATTTTGAAAAAAAAAGTTTTTACCTGGGCATGTGGGGTGTCATTGTCTAGAGCTCATCGAGTAGAGACCAAATATATAAATGTATTTTTTTATCTTTTTTTTTTTAAATAAGGTCCGTAAAAGTTCTCAGTTTTAGACTATTTTGGTACGAGCTCTATCTTAACAACTGAACAAGTTGGGAATTTGAAACTTTTGTATATTATGTGCTATATATGTACTGTATACAATCAATAAATACTGAAAATGCGGATTCTAAAGGTATTTTATTTAATTATGGGTATTTTACGCAACTGCAAAAATAACTTTGTAATTCATAGGATAATTATGAATAACAAATTTATCTATTCGATTAATTGTGGTACGGAACTTTTTGTGTGTGAGTCCCACTCGCACTCGACAATTCAAAAGTGCCTCCGTGACAATTCTTGCCTTCAAGTGTATTTTTCATGCTGTAATGCAAGTAAACACATTTTTCTTTCTTTCATCCATTCACCATCCGATTCACGATCCCAATCCTCATTAATATCTTAAAATAGTATTCTTCTGGAGTTTTAAAATGATTAAAATACCTACCGTTTGGAAATGGAGGACTCAAAGTATACTGGCGGGTGTTGAGACCAGACGGGATTAATCATCTCATAGAGAACGAAGATGGTAGCAAAATAATAATTCCACATTACCTAACTACCGTTATTTTTTTCTTGTAGATTTCCATAACGAAATGTTTGTTATACTGGCTATTTTGCGTTTATTATATCTGACCCCCTGGATATTTTTAAGGTTCCGTACCCAAGGATCCCTCCCATACCTATTAACACTGTTATTTGAAAATATTGTAAAAGCCAATTATTTTTAAAAGAGTATCATGGAGTTTCTTGCCGGCTCTTCTCCATAGAAAACGGCCAATTGGTACCGTGCACCTAGCTTCTGACGTTTCATTAGTGCTGATGTAGGTTTACGTGAAATAAAATATTTTAAAAATTGAATATTTCTAAACAGGGTGCCAACGGGACCCTATTACTAAGCCTCCGCTGTCCGTCCGTCAGTTCATCCGCCTGTCACAGGTCTGTATCTTTTAAACCGTAATAAGTAGATACTTGAGAATTTTCATAGCTGATATAACAACAAATTATAAAAACAAAAAAACTGGCCAAGTGCGTGTCGGACCACGCACAATGAAGGTTTCCGTAGTTGGGATGAATTAATCCCACGAACACACTTATCATTGTAGTTGAAAAACATGTTGTCCCATACATTCCAACTGCAAATGTAAGTTTGTACGCACAATATTGAGAGATTTACTATGTTATATGGAGACCATAGACTTCTTATAGGTTTTCCTACAGGAACATTTATTTTGTTATTTGCGCCCCAAAAGTAACCCCCATATTCAAAATTCATTTATTTACGTTACACGTCCGTATTTGGGTCACAGAAATACATATATGTACCAAATTTCAATGTAATCGGTCCATTAGATTCGGAGCAAATTGGCTGTGACAGACCGACAGACAGACAGACACACGAGTGATCCTATAAGGGTTCTGTTTTTCCTTTTGAGGTTCGGAACCCTAACAAAGTAAAAAATTAAAGGGGGAACGAAAATATGAAGTGTCGAGTATTGTACGATGGTACGGAACCCTTGGTGTGCGAGTTGACTCGCACTTGTTTTATTAGCACCATATAGGAATCCTAGAATGTACAGTACGTTTTACGATTCAATTTACTGAACTCTACAGTAACATTAAACAATATGAGGCAACGAAGATTAACGCTAAGCACCGCAGCCATTAACTAGCTCATTGAACTGAACCGAGTGACGTAGGTACCTTGGATAGACGTAACAAGGTTGGTCGTAACAGCATTAGGCGTCGAAATAATTGCACTTAAGCTGAGCTGCAGACAATCTGATAGGATCTGTTTATCTATCTGTGAAGTGGTAATAATAATATGACGTCATTATGTACTTTCCCTGAAAGTCGATTGCCTGGATGGTCTAGTAGTCGCAAGTGCTACTGCTGAGCATGAGATCCTGGATTCGATTCCCAGGTTGGGAAAAGTGTTATTGGTTTTTCCCATCAAGAACTTCTCGTTAGCAGGCTCTGGAGTTTGGATTTGTATCCGGTTGATGGTAATAGGCTCGCCCCCTATAACACATAACTGGCAAAACGTGCGTAGGTACACTTTGCGCTTAACTCTTCGGGAATTACAGGCATGATATTATGTTATGTATTTTCAGTGGTATGCCTTTGAAGGAAAACTTAATGATTCCAGGACGTCTCTCTGAGTTGTTTGTCTGTCTGTCACTGATATTTTCCCCAAAACTTCGTGACGTAGGACTTTGAGATACTGTAAGATGTTACGAATTACTGTGAGTGAATTTGACCTCCTAAATACGTGGTGTATACCTACGTAGATTTAACTAGCCCGACTCGATCTTGACGGGCAAAACCTTGATCTTGGCGAAAAATCATTTTTTTTCTCTCTTGTGGTTAGTGACTCACCTGGTGTCAGAGTATTAAAGCCGTCCATGGGCTCTGACTTGGCTTCACATGCCGTCGAGAGTTATCTCTGAGGCATACCGTTTCCTCACGATGTACAAAACATTGAAGACATATTTCCACGACTTCAAGCGAGTTTTCTTACAAATACATCATGAGTTCACGTTTCCATTGACCTAAAATGCCAAAAGAACTCACAGTCATGTGAGAGAAGCCGCGGGCACAGCTAGTATTTCATAAGTATTATTGTTTGTAGTTTCATGTCTATCAGATTAGCGCTGCAGAGGAAATGACTTTGTACTTTAGACGTTAAAGTTTTTGGGAGTATCAAACCGAGATAAAAGAAAAATGTGTTAATTATAACACGGAGATTACTTTAATATTTTGGATTTACAGATAAAATAAGAAGATTATTGAAGTTTCAAAGACATTGTAATAAAAAAGATCTCTGAAATTCACCGTAATTTGAATGACCGTTCATCTAGGTATGAAAATTTTAAAAGCAATAAGAACCATTTCTCAATAAAGACATTTACTTCGCTCTGTTTACATCTTAAATAAAATAATACGAAAGAAACTTAAAAATGTTTGAAAACCAGGCACACATTTGAGTGCAGTGTAACATGATGTTTAGATTCCATGAACTGTCATAATTTCGTGTCTGAGAGACTGGATTATTTTAGTATAGTTGCTGAATGTTGTATGATCATTATGCTGGCTCAGTGACTGATTAAAACTGGCTAATTATCAATATGAAGTAAACTCATGATCCGAGAACTGGCATTAAGGTGCAAAAATACTATCGGATGAACGGACTTCGAAAATGATTCCATAATGAGTAGGTACCTATTATATTTTATCTTATACTAATATTCGTGACAAAACTTTAAAATTACAATACAAGTTATCCTTCCTCAATGCTCAGGGGAAGTGTCAAAGTGTTTATTTGGAGTCTAGACTAACATTTAGACTAAGTGAAGTGGCGCCACATTTCGTAGACTTTGTCACAATACTGTAAATACGGGACAAAATGAGCCATTAAAATCTATCTCAGGTAGGGTTGCCACACGTCTAAGAATAACCGAGTATATTTATAAAAGGGTCCCTTTTGTAAGGCTAAAAATAAATGGTCTGTCTGGTTACTGGGGCTTTTCCGTGTAATATTTACAATATTTTAAGGACATGACCCTTTTTTTGAGGTGGTTGAGCTTATCCTTTTGTGGAAAAACTCAGCTGCTGACTATGATAATAACTACAACAAATGAGCTCAGTTTCATGAAATAAGTTGTACAATAAATAACTTCAGTCAAGCTGAGCAAATGATTCTCACTGGCTTCTAGCTGCTTGGAACTTCAAATACAAGCAGTGTGCGAGATGGGGTTTCCCATCGGCAAAAATGATGAATTTCCATAAAAACTTTCACCTATATTTAACGCCTTAGGATTGAATTTTCTCAAGTCCATCCTTAGTGCTCAATCTCGTTACTTGAACTTGTGTGCAAAATTTCCGTCTTCTAGACACTGTGGTTTAGTCGGTGCGTTGTCTGTCAGTGAATTATGATTTTTATTAAGCAGATTCGACATGGGTACCTATAGATTATCATTCCTCTTCTCACTTAAGTTTGCGTTCTTGACGAGGCTCTGGTTCAAAATATTGATACTGGTAAAAGATAGACGACGTTGAAGTTTCAGTCGATAGAAATACGGAATAAACCTCGTTTTTAAGGTGACCTACAGAAAAATAGTCCGATTTTTACTGAGATCCCTGGCCTGCCAACCCTAATCCAGGGAAAGATGGGCAGCAATGAATTTACGTAATTAGCTCCCCAGAGTTTGGCGACGGGCGACCCGTTACAAATGCGCTGAAAAAATACCGAAACTGAAGGATTCATGTGTCTTTGTGTGAGATAGTCGGGATCTCTCCCCTGGGCGCGAGCAGAGTTTTCTGACAGTTTCATATTTGCCTTGGATACGGAGTAAGGAACTACAGATACCGGGCACAATTGTATAGTCAACCTCGTAATTTGCACGTCGTTTGATTGTAACTATATAAATTCGTGACGTTTGTGACAAATAAATAATTTCAATCTTGGTGAACTTTCATATTGGGAAGTGGTGTCAAAAGTTTTGAAGCGCTTACGAGGACGGCTACACATTTTTTTTGTAAAGAACTGCTCCTTCACCTGGTTTTTTTTTACGTGCCACACTGAGTATAAAACAAATTGACGGCGTATGGAGCTCCTTCCACGTCTACACTAACGGAAATTAACACGTTAACATTTGCTTGACTATTGAAACGTTTTCACATGAATTCCCATTACTTACGTTAAATTTAATTTCATGTTTAATTTTGTCTCCTAAAAGGTATCCCTATTGAAGCATCTTCATGTCATTACGCAGTGACAACACTCACTGTTCATAAATTTCATCACCTGCTATTATTATGATGGTGGGTGGCATCATCATAATTACATGTGAAGAAATTTCAAAATCACAAGCCAAACCCTACTTCCTACTAATAATAAGTATAAATGTGAAAGTTTATGGTTGGATGTTTGTTACTCAATCACGTAAAAGCTATAGAATATTCATATTTATCGATATTTAAAAAAAACAAGACTGCTTTCTGTGTCTTGCAACTGTTTCCTAAAATCACAACGTCGCTTCCATTTTATTTATTCTTAGATACTCTGAAGTAAAATCTCAGTAAATTCTTCAGCTTTTTCGTATTTTACAAACACTTCCAATGTGCCGATGAAAGCGACCGAGTCAAAGCTACGCCGTAGCGTCGTAGCGCTCGTAGCGCGTAGCACGTAGCTCCTAAATTGTTTACCTATTTGAATCTTGAAAACAAACGAAGAGCGATATTGTTTGTTTGTTTTATCTAGGTGAATTGTCTATTTTGTTTTGTTTTTTGTTTAGTTTACGTTTTTGTACAGTTTTCAGATAAAGAAGCAAGTGCGACTTAAATTCAGTGATGAAGGATATTATTTTGCGATTATTAAAAAATAGAACGCTCTTTATTATGTATACCATATCAAAAGCATGTATATATATTTTGCTTAGTGCTTATTATCATGGTAGATCAACCAAAATTATATTTATGTCATCGTAACTTACGTAACATAACATTACATAACATAACACAAGCTCATTTATCTATCGCGATTTATTGCAATGGTAGTCTTCTCAGTTCATCGGCTATATGTATGTATACCATATGACCACCACACTCACCCTAATGTTCTTTCTGTCTTTTTTTTTTACTGAGAAAAAAAACATTAAAGTATTCAGACATTAAATCAGTGTTCCTTAATATTCAGGCCAACTTCACAAAAGCATATATAATGAGCATAACATTCCCACTACTGAGACACAGGCCTCGTCTCTGTGAGAGGGACCGAGGCGATTAATCGTCAGTCCAATTATATCTGAGGAATAAATATGTCGGGTTGACAGCTTTTGTATAGAAAATATGTGAAACCGCAATAATATTCCTCAGATAAAAGATAATCAGTCCAAAGAAGAAAAACGTAAAAAAATATACACTAAATTATGAACACCCTTTAAACAAAAAGTCCTCCAGATTGAGATAGCTCCCTGCTGTGAGTGACACTTAGATAGGCTCGCTGAATTCTAATCCTGTCCGGGGTCCGGACAGAACCCGGACAGAAGCCCGCATACTGAACAGTCTGCGCCATATTGTCCGGACGGCGGACATAAAGCAGCGTATTGAAGGATATAAAGCGATGTATTGGGAGCTTAGCACTGGGCGCCTATTTCTGTCGTCACGGCTGAATTGTAAAATTGACTGCAATGTTCAAGTAATAAAATATTGTGTAACTGTAGGTAGGTTGGGAATAACCCTACCTATCCTATATGGATACGTAGGCAATTCATGTTTTTTATTATTCCTAATTCGAATAAGATTTAAACATGAAGAGGTAAATGATATACTATATTTATTTCTGTAAATTGGTTCGAAATAACACTTTTACCCGTAAATATTAAATTATATTTTAAAACTAGATGAGTTTGGTGTTTCCTAACTGACTACTCTGAGGAAAAAACACGAAGACACCTTTAAAAAAAATCTTTTAACGATTAAAAATGATATTAATATACATGCAATCATTCGGATTTTTTTTCACATCACATGTGGTGTCCCTGGTACCTCATTTACGGCATATTATGTAAGAGTATATTAACTGCTCCCAAATTACCATGTTTTTTTTTTTACATTCTTCCTTGATATAATCATCCTATTATTTGACACCTACAATTTAATTTCAACGTTTGAAAGAACCACACAGGTTTGAGTGAATCTGTCCAGTCAGTGCAAGCATTTGTCAGTAATCGTGTAGCTCAACTCAGAACTTAAGGAGCTCAACGACAACCAAATAAAGGACATTTGGTCAGGCCACATAAAGTACTCTAACTGGCAGATTATCAATAAAACTGAAAAAAAATAATTGACCTACTTACATTCAAAATAATTAAAATAATAACCCCGCCGCGCTATCTCTACGTTGACGTCGTGGTGCGCGCGCTTCTGAACTCTAGGTCTGTGCCGGTAGTTTAGAAAGAGAGATACAGAAACCCGTAGGGCCGCAGGTGGCGAGCTGTTGGGCAGTAGCAACCCCACGGACCTTATCTCCCGGGAGAAGTGTTGTTCATCACCTTTGGATTGCCTTTATTGGCCGGCTTGAGTGGAGATTTGCAAGAGAAAACGTGTTCGAAGGAAGGAAGTATTCGAGTAAGATGCTGGTACGGAGGACCTTGATCGTACTTGCGGGATTGTTCTGATAGCCGTGAAATACCTCTCCACTTCTCTTATGCAGCTCAGGACATGTTGCTTCCTTGTCGCTATGGCACTATGTGCATGCGACCGTTTTTGAGAGCCCATTATTGAGTATGCAAGTCACCCACTGCCATTTTATCTGTGTATTTTATATAAAATATTGGTCACGCAGGGTCTTTCCATAGTCCTAGATAAGCTGTTCACTTCAGCCACCCAAACCCATTATTCAATATATTTGTTTCCATATCCTGCAGTACTCCTACACCAACCGGGGATTGTCCTTGGCTGCACTTGCATAGTGCGGTTGGCGACTTATTTAATTTAAAAGGTCTAACAGGCCTCTGCGAGTTGGCTTCGGCCTCTCGTACGCCTTCCAAAGGTCCGGGACCCCAGGGTTCCGAGATATGTCAAAAGAAAAAAAAAACTTTATAAAGTAAATATTGACATTGTGTGTGTGGGGTTATAAATTCCAGCAAGATATCACAAAGTTTTTACACATTGTGGGAGTGTGACAATGATAAAAAATACCTTGTTTATCGATATAGGATCGGTAATGTAATCAACGCCGTGACTATAACAGAATATCTCTAAATATAAAAATATAATATCTATAAAAACTCCCTTTTAAATACATTACCATCAAAGCGTAGTGTCACATAAAAACACGCACATCAATGTATAACAGAGGACAACTTACAAATTACATTCGTCATACAACTGCTATCATCCGCTGAATGTTTAATAAAAATAAATAAATCCTTCGCTCACAAAGGGAGAAACTTTTGTATTGTAACATACAAACCGTAAAGCGCCGAGAGAAGTAATTTCAGGAGAAAAGAATAATTTATTTTTTCGCTGAAGACGAATCTGTGAGGGCGGTGTGTGGTGTAAGTTATAAGAGATGAGCGGGGCAATTAAGAGTTCAATTAGTTTCATCAAAAAGTTTTAAAAAATTCAATCTAACTTAATTTAATTCCGATTTTGCCTTACTCATACGAATAGTAATGAGCAGCTTCAGAAACACCGCATTAATACGAGGTTGAAACTCTTTTTACATATGGAACATGATTTTTGGCGACTATTTATTATTTCGTTTCCATTCACACGCTCATAAATCATGAAAAACATGCATACATAAAAAAAATCATTGTAAATCTATCAAAAATGTAATAACGTCGTGAAGACGAACTTCCATCGTATTTATTTCATAAGTACCTAAGTGTAAATCACGGAGCAATGAGACATCTTGGCAGCCACTTACAGAGGCGGCAAAGTCAACACTTTTCATACAAATCAAACGTGTCACCGTTTACTCGCACTGCAACACATACACCATTCAATACCGTCGCTTTGAATGGTGTTCCCTGAGAGAACTTGTGCGCTTAGTAAACTTTCAGCGCTATGAATTTTATCAGAACTGCCGTCTCTTGGCGCTGCCGGGTGACGTGGCGATGTCGGGCTCTGTGGTGTGACCACACCGTACCCCGCTCCCGCACCCGCTCGTCACTCAGAACATCTCTTGCAAGACAAGCCCTGAAAACGCCGCGGCCGCGCGACGATAAATCTACACGCTTACTTCTTTCACCCGGCGTCGATTTCCTACTGAACAAAAGCACGTTTCTCTAAACTAAACACGTATTTCCTGGTTTGTTAACCGACTTCGAAAAGGTTGGTTGTGTATCTTTGTTGAAAGTTCGAGTGAAAGTAGCTGTGAGTGTTTTAATGTAAGTGAAACTGTTCAGTGTGTTGAATAGAATCTCATGAGACTGTTGGAAATGCTCTAGACAAGAAGATCTTTATCTGAAGCTAAAAGTAGTCGTTTTTAGATGCTAGGAAAACGTTTATTTTCTCCACAGTAAAAAATTTGCATAAAAAAAATGGAGCCTTATATAAAAATCGACTACTTACTACTTTTTCTAAACGCTAATGTTTTTTCACGTTCTTCACCAATCACTAACCGGTTATGTTTACGTTCACGTTTTTATTGTTACACATATATTTCTGATACCGATAACAATAACATTTCTAAATCAGAATTTCACAACACTGAATTCAATAGTGGAAAATCATCTAACTTCAAATCTATTTTAAACTTAACAAAGAGATTTGAAGTTAAACGATTTTTTCACATGATCTTCATCTGAACCACTTAACTGTTCATGCACACCAGTGCCAACGGCATCGCAGGAGTGACCTAATACGTGGAGTATTAAGTCACTCCTGCGATGCCGTCTTTTCTCAATAGCCTTGTACCGCACAGCGACTGTAAATTACTGCAATCTTTAATTCCGACGCCTGCTCTGCGGACGTGGTCCAACGCAGACCACGATATACTTCTCGAATAAAGTGATTCGACCACAGAGCACGGAGACACCTCGGCGGCCGTTAATAGAGACGGTATTGTCAACACTTTCCTTACAAAGCTATTGTGTTAGTGGGCGTCAACCTTTGCTCATAGGAAGTGATGGCCCGTAACAATTTTGACAATGCCTGCGACAGTCGAATTTGCGCTATATAATTGCGTGTCCCCGAATGGCGTCTCAAGTCGCTGCTGGCGTGAAGATTCGGTGCTCTGTTATTTATGCTATTGTCCTGTTACATTATAAAACTTCTATAGCACCCATTACCGTGTACAGGTTGCAAAACTAGATCAAACATCGATTTTGGTCTCGGTTTACGATTTTGATTGACTATGTCATAGGTACCTCAAATTGGCGCAAAGATTATAAGAATGGGACCCCCCTATGTCGCGAAAATTACAGGGTGGCCAACTCAAATGTATACAATTTTATTTGACCACCATTTTAATTTGCCGCCAAATTTTATGGTTGTTTGATATCCACTATTTAGTTAAGATGTGGAAAATTGATTCGTTACATCAATTATAAAACCATGACTACAACATTAACTTCAGTAATTTTATCCAAAACTTCCTTAATGGATTGATAACGACCGAATTCTATAAGACAAATCAGTACGAGTAACTAATCCCATTTTGATCACAGAGGATTTGATTTTCATTATTGTGAAGAAAAACAACTTTTTTGTCCACATCGGGCCCCTAAATTCTCTTTATCTTACTGGTTAGGTGGAGTATTTACGACTTTTTACTGTGGGGTTATCTAAAAGAACGTGTCCTGGTCATTTTTTAACACTGAAATCGAATCGAAGAAGATGAAAAACACGATGAAAAGCGGTCGCATTTTAAACCAACACATAATTAGAGACGGATATTATTTGTTATACAAAATTGCCTGTATTACAATTATGTTGATTGGAAACTATCTATTAAATTTTTTTGCTAATAAAAATAATCTTAATTTAAAGTTGTATACTTCCGAATGAGCCACCCAGTGGTAGCGGGACTGAATGGCCAAAGTTCGTGGGGCTTAAATTTAAGTATCACCACTTGTGAGGCTGCAGTGGTTAAATGGCCACTTGGCCACATCATTTTATTGCGTGCAACTCTTGTATCAAACGGGGCACGTTTATGAACAATGCTCTTAGTAACCAATTAAGCTTGGCAGACGGATTTATGGTCGTACTTCGTTACTAAATATCTAGTTACAAAAAATCGTAAGTTGACTGAAAAGATGTTGCATCTCACAATAATCACAATGGGAAAAGGGTCGCCTATTCATTGCTCCTGACTGCATGGAACGGTTCTTAAATCGGGGAGCGTATTTACACCGAGTACTTCGTAATACTTACAGAACTCTTTTGCAGTTTGAAATAACAATGAATAGCATCGTCAAGCATCACGACTACCCTATTTATGCAACCAACTTGGGACATAAAAAGTGATGAAAATCTATGTATGTCAACCAAACGGCACGAACATTTTATTAGTTCACAAATATTCAATAATTTTGCCGGCGGAACATGAGAAAAACTATTTTTTTAGTCTGCGCTTATACGTGACTGGAATAGGGAAGTACGTGGAGTCGCTTATTGAATTGTTCGGTCCTTCAGTGGCCCGATACACGTGCTGTTCTGATTTCTGACTTCTGCCGTGGGTTGGGGTTATTATATTTCATTTTACTTCTCTTCAAAGGTTAAAATGCCTCATTTTTCCTCATTTATATAATGTCCTTTTTGAAATAAGTTACACTTATTTTCTGTCTTTTTGACGTGGTATTGTCTATATTTTTTGTATCAGTTAGAGGCACAAAACCCAAATAACTTATTTGATAAATTTTGTTTTATTTTTTAGTCTGTTAGGGTCATTTTCACTACTATTTTTTTTAAAGTGCGTGTCGGTCCACGCACAATGAAGGTTTGCGTAATTGGGATAAATTTATCCCAATAACAAACTTTACATTGTAGTTAAAAAACATATTCTCATACATTCCTACTGCAAATATAAGTTACTCTCAATAGTGTGCGTGTACGCACACTATTGAGAGTAACTTATATTTGCAGATTTATCACGTTACTGTATCTATAAGTATAGAATTATTTTCTGCATTTCTTTCAAAATGTTAGGCTCTGTTGTTCAGAAATAAGGGGAGGAATGAGATATTTTCATATATTTTCTTAAAGAGCTTAATATTATTATTTTTTTAAATTGAGTCTCTCGCAGTACCTAAGCCATTCATTTGTTATGTGTTTTTATTTATCACATGATTTTCAAAACATTAAAAATACATTCTTATTCGCCTCCCAAAAACTATTCAAAATTCATTTATTTACGTTAACGTCCGTGTTTGGCTCACAGAAATTCATATGTGTACCAAATTTCAGTTTAACACTTTCACAATAATTTTGCACCGAATCTAATGGATCGGTCCATTAGATTCGGAGCAAAGTAACACACGAGTGATCCTATAAGGGTTCCTTTTTTTCATTTGGACGTAAAGAACCCTAAAAATCATTCTGTAAATAGAAGGAACATCTTGGGAATAAAGACACTTCGGTAAAATAATTTTATAGGCACGAATATCACACTAGTTCGTTCTCTAAGGACTGCCGCGTACAGCCTCTGTCGAAATAACACATTGCTTCCGCGTGTACCTTCCGGGACATAATCCTTGGACGAATGTAGGGTCATTAACCGCTAACATACAAACAGGACAATATTGCGCCCATTTGCTGAACTGATGCGTCTCCTCGCAGGACTAATGAGCGTTTTAGCTGGATATTTATCTTTATTGCTTTAATTTGTGTAGTATATTTAATCACCAATGCTCTCAAAACAGTAAAGGAAAAATTCGTGAGATAACCAGATGTCCTAGGACCAAAATAAGAAGACATGTGACATCCACCAGCCTGCACTGGGCCCGCGTGGTCTGCATAGTCCAAATGAATTGAAACAGATTGCTAGTCAATTGCTTCATAAGTTCGAAAAAAAAATTGAGCAGATTTTTTTTTCGAACTTATGATGCAATGCAATGGACTAGCAATCTGTTTCAATTCATTTCAATTTATTATTGATCGTGCATTACGTAATTAGGCTGCTGCCCTGCACATCACTTGCATCCATAAGTAGTTTGGAAACGTTCTACTACAATCTAGCGCGTAAATACCTAAGTGCATTCAGTACAGTCTGACCTCTAACTTGTCGATGGACGAGTTTTGTTCAAGTCGCAAAATACGAGTCCAAACGTCAGTCCAAAATTGACAGTTTATCATTGTCAAATGTGACATACGTCAACTGGCTATTTCATGCAAATGTAAAGAACCAGCATAGTAAGTAAATAGATAACCGACCTCTCAAATCACCGCTGTCAGGCGTCAATCGCGGAACAAACTCGGACATAACGCGTGACAGCATAAGATCGAGCAAATCTGAACTTATCATAACAGTGCAGCGGCTTTATTTAAAGGGAAAAGTGTTGGTATGTATCTAAAATTGTCAGGAAAAAAAATAGAGGTAAAACTTGTCTGCTACAGCACTTTAGTAAAGTCTTTTTGTATAAAAGACTGTTCCTTATTGCTCTGGGGGAATGCGAGTCTGTGTGACTTCTTGTAGATCTTAAAGACATTTTTACATTGTATTCTTTTTAACTGTTTAACTGTAAAACCGGAAAACTAAAAATATAAACTTGTAAATTTTTGGTAGTGAAAATAGAGCAATTAATAAATGACAACTGTTCCTAATTCATAATAATGAAAGAGGAAATAATGACTATAACAATCAGAGCCTTGTCAGAGGGAATTATTATTTCGATACATTTTTGTGATACTAGCAGACAGGCCATATCTCGTACCAGACCATAACTCGTAGAATGTTTTGGCATTCTACGAGTTAAAATTTAATCACAACTACCTGAAATACTTGCTTCTTAATAACACTCCCCTCAGTTCGTAAATATTAGTATCACTGAAACTCGCGAAAATATTTCATAAATAATAATGCACATATTTTAGTAACTGACACATTTTACTAAAATATCTCAAATGTTTCGTCCAAAATGTTGAAATCAAATTTTACATTTTCACGGGAAATCATTTTTAATAATGTAGAACCGAGTTGTCCACATGTTAAAATAAGATCCAAATACATAAAAAAATACTTTATTGAAATAAATACATTAAAAACTTACATGAATGCCAGTTGATTCTTCGAAAAGAATGTTCTGCTGTTTCCCATATTTGGAAACATTATTAACTCTTCGATTGCGTTGTTGGTCTAATAGTTGCAAGCAATACTGCTGAGCATACGGTCCTGGGTTCGATTCCTAGGTACGGTAAAGCCGTTTTTGGGTTTTTCATAAGGAATCGCTCAGTAACAGCCCGGAGTCTAGATTTGTGCCCAGTTGATGGCAATAGACTCATCCCCTATTTCATGGGACTTAACATAACTGGCGAAATGTGGGTGTACTACAGGTACACCTCTACGCCCAACCCGGGATTATATGAGCGATGTTATGTTATTAACTCTATTGTGTTATATCTGCGATGATGATTATTGACTATTATGTCTGTGTAAACTGATGTTCTACCCGAACCTACCGTTGATAAAGACAGGCAGACATACATATATGTATAACTACAAAATATAACAGACGGCACTGTGCGTGAGCATATTGCTCAATTAATCTTGGCAGGTATATTGGCGGTCGCAATTCCACCTCATAAAATGATATAGGAAGGTATACCAAAATTGTTACCTCCTTCCTTGCCTCGTGTTCTTTTTCAGTTGTATTTTTAGTGAGAATGGCCCAATCATCCAAACAAACGATTTGAATTTGGAAACGATCGGCTGCTGACCCGAAATATGGACCCAGAATGAAGAATTCATAAAAGTCTGCATAACAAAAAGAATTCTTCTTTTAAAACTGGAGCGAACTATGATCGTCCAGGCAATTTTATTCCCAGCCAGTGTGGCGACGCCATTGTAAAGCTTGTAATGGGCGATTTTGGATTTTTTATTAAAAGATTTTACGGACACGAAACGGATTTTTTAAGTGTCCATTATAGAAAAATAAGCTGAGCTCATGCAGCGTTTTAAATTTTAAATTAAAGCACTGTTTTTATTTTGCTAGAGGGTATCATGATGAGTATCGCATTAAACGATAATGTTACAGTAATGAAGGCAATAACTGCGGGCTATTTAACGTCATTTGATGCCGAATCGGGGACAAACATGGCCGAACTTCGGAAAATGTTCCTGGAAAGGTACCTTCATAAATATTATTATGATCATATTAATTATCTACCTTGGGTACTATGTATCCGTTCCTTCGATCTCCATGGTAATTCGAAATTAAATAAATATTAAATTGTGTAATAGAGACCAATTGGGAAAATTATAACTTTCGACAAGGTTTCAATCTTATTAACGATATCAAAGAGAAAAAATGTTTGAGCTGACCAAAAAATATTTTTGATGATATCGTTAATAAAAAACTGAGGTCCTGTAATTTATTGAATATTTCTACTAGTACCTCAGTTTAAATAAATAGATCCTCGGTATCCACACCCAAACAAATATGTATAGTGTGTTAATAGTAACATAGTCTGTGTTAGTAGTAAGGCTGTGGACAGCGATAGGCTAAGTAGATTGATTCATTGGTAATGTGGTCAGATTTCATTATCATATAAATTACGCGTTCGATTCCGTGACTACAGCTGATATTTGAACGCTAATCCAATAATCAACTATATTTGATCTACCAAGATGACACAAATCTAATCTCAAGATTACTCTAGAACCACTTAACTTCGCAATTACTTCGCTGCAGCTGTAATCTGAAACACTTTCATAGAATCTTATTATTTTTATATTTTCTTAAAAGGACTAAGTCCAGCTTCTTTGCGCGAACCAACAAAGTTGAGGTGTAACTTAGAGCGCTCTTAATTAAAGCGAGAGCTACAAACTTTAAAAATATGAAGGAATTTAATCGTATATTATGGCGTGGCATGCAGCCAAGAAGCCTGGCTCCAGATTTCAGGGTCCAGTTAGCAAGGTTTCAATAAGAAGTGGCCGGTAAACGGGTTCCGACAAAAAATATTGGCTGGACTTTCGAGACTGGCGAGTTTTGGCTCAGATCATGACTTTACACAAATTGTATAGTAGTACCTATGTAAAGATTTGGCATAGAATATTTTTCTTATTATTTTTTTTTAAACCATTTTTTAACGTAGTACACACAAAATGAAATAACGATAAATAAACTGTAAAAACATTACGTCTTATTTAGATTTTTGCTTCTTTTTAATGATTTCGGAATCATGTATGAATATAAATAGACATAACATCAAGCCTGTTTTCCCGAAAGGTTGGGAACATATGTAGCTATTGTACACTCGCATTTCGCTAGTTATGTTTAAGTTCCATGTCTAAGGGGGCGAGCCTGAACACATGCATAGATCTATTGAATTGTCTCCATGATACAACGCTTGGTATCTTATATCCGCATCAGTCGAGAGAACACATACAAAAGTCGTCGACGGTACGTCACATTTGGCCAACAAACAAGTTATACGAATTCACATCGATGGATGCCACACACAGTTGGCCTCGAGCTACATGATTAAGCGACAGAGCCGTCTTGCGACAGCGACTGTGGAGAACACAAATAAATGAAGAGCATGCGACGAGTCACCGCGACACGACTTGCGGAGCGACGATCTAAAACAGGTGACGTGGGCTAGCTAGGAAGCTCTTGGCCTTCATCTCACCTGTTGGTAAATGATGATCAGGCCGAGGGTGGAAGCCAACTTCACCCGGAATCCTCAACCACAGAGGAACCGGCTATCCTACCTCTAACTGCCGAAACACAATAGTGCTGTTAAAATTGTTGTTATGGTGACAGACTTAGATAAGATGGTGGTAGCGGACTTAGAACAAGCCCTACCACCAACCAAACCGAGTTTAACAGATTATGCATTTATATTGCATAATCTGTTAAATTTGCATAAGAAAGAATAATAAAAATTAAATTAAAAATTAAGGGCGGGCTCCATACAATAAACTTTTGATTTTGACAAAAAATTATAATCTAGCCCTGGCATGTGTCATGGTCTGTACCTCATCGAATAGAGAACGGATATTTATTTTTAATTTTTTTGTTTCTAAAATTATGAAATAGGGGGCCGTAAAAGTTGTCAGTTTTAGACCATTTTTGTTCGAGTTCTATCTCAACAACTAAATAAGTTGGGAATTTGAGACTTGTTTATACTCGTATTATGTACCTTATATACTGTATATAATCAACAAATACTTAAAACGCCGATTCATAAGTTATTTAATTAAAATATGGGTGATTTTCTGCATCTGCAAAAATAACTTTGTAATTCATAGTATTATTATGAAATAAATACAAATCGATCTTTGCGATTTTGAAAATTTTAGATGAAAAATAATAATAATCTTCGTTTAGTATTTTCATTTATTTGCTAAATAATATACGGGGGTACGGAACCCATCGTGTGCGAGTCCTACTCGCACTTTGCTGGTTTTATTTTTAAATTATCATGCTTATTTTTTTTTTTTCAGTTTTTGCGAATTTGCGATGAATAAGAATATGGAGATAAATACTCTCACTGTTGCTTGTCAATTAGTATTTTTTTTAAACATCCGGTATCTCTATGCATACTTTAAACAAAGTCTCTCTTATATTGTCCGTGTGACTGCATAGTTCTTCTAAATGACACAATGGACTTTGATGCGGTTTCCATCATCGTTTAGAGAATTTATTCAAAGGTTTATGTGTAAAATACTTTAATATTTAACTGAGACACAGAACAGAAATTACGATGTTTTCACATGTCGCCACATAAGTAGATTGCACCCGCACGAAGCAAGGACAGGGCCAGTAGTGTATCACACGCCCTTTGTAATATGTGCTGACATAAATATGATAGCTCGTCGATAGAAATCTCCTGACAATACGTGCCGTGTCCATGAACCGTTTGCATCTGGCTCATAGATATAGCCGTTCAAAGGGAGGCCTTGGCCATTAGTCTACTGGCCGTTACAATAGCCGACACAATCATAGCCGAATCCACATCTACCATGCTAACATTATTGTACAGTCAGGTAAAAGTAAAATGACTCCTTTCGTCAATTTGCCGTTTGATAGCCGTTTCATACAATTGTCGAAGAATGATCGTTGTGATTTGAATAAACGGTAAATTTAAATTGGTAGTAAATTTGATAAACGATTAATTAATCTCCCTGACTTATAAATAGAAAGCATTTCGTTAAATTTATTTTAGTAAAAGCTCTAACAGTTAGTACCACTGTGGGTAAGATAATTTATTTAAAAGGTATTCCATAGTAACCGACCGAAGATTCAGTTACGGTTTCTGCTAGTTTCGGGCAAAAATCTGGTTTTGGCCGCAGTTTTGGTTTCAGCCAATAACAGGCCGAATCTTCGGTCCGACCGAAACTGGCGAATGGCTTTCGTGAGCTGTTGATTTTGATATAAACATTTGATATGGCAGTCGTTTGTACACTGACAGATACACAGGGTCCCGTTTATATGCAACTCATTTAGGTTCTTAGCAGACATGCAGCTTTAAGTATCTTCCAGGGGAGATTTATTCGCTTTCTGGTAGATTGATACAAGCTTTAAGCCCTTATTTAAGTTCGGGCTCATTTTTCAATCGTCATTTTGACATTTAGTTTTTTTACACTAAATCTGGCAAAAGTATATTTTCTTTGGATAAAACAAATCTGATTATTGCAAAATTAGCCCACTATCAAATTATTTCTAAAATATTTTCTTAACTTCCTATGTTTCGGTATCGGTTAGCTTCGTCATGTATAACCTTTTTCAATTTGTTTCAAAATACATTCAACAGAATACACTGAATTCTGTTGAAGGTAAGAGACAAACGGGCTCGTTTATAATATATCATAATCAGCCTATAATGTTCCCACTGCTGGGACACAGGCCTCCTTCTGGTGAGAGGGAGTGGGCCGTAATCCACCACGCGGGCCCAGTGCGGGTTGGTAGATGCCACATGTCTTCGCATTTTCGGACATGCCGGTTACCTCATGATGCTTTCCTTCACCGTTTTGAGAGCCGTGGTGATGAAATAATTTACACAAATTAAAGCGCCTGCAACCTACGACCCCCAACTTGTACTCGTACTCGCGGCCATTACCACTGGGCCACCACTGCTCGTTTTTTTTCGTGCTGCGTTTTCGTGTAGATTCATATAATATGATAAGACATGAACCATTATCACAAACACTATGTATGTGTATTGTAACAGTAGGTACGACAAAAGCCAATGTGTTTGGGACTTGCAAACATCTATTGTTCCATTGTATCGTTAGAGACACTGTTTGGTTAGACAGGTGAATTGTCAGGTACACATTGACAGTACCACCCACTTTCTCAAACCCACTATGAATTTCAGTACCATGCTCAATATTACTCATAAATTGCAAACAGCAGACAGCAGTTTTATTTTATTTTAGTGCAGGTTTGTCGAGAATCATACACTGAATTCATGGTTACAGTTTGCACGTTGATGTCCCTTACGCCGAATAAGCAACATAAATACACCCAGGATTTTAACACGTTAATGTTTTTATCAAGATAAATCAGTATTTACTAGCCATCGTGGCGTCAAAGTGGCTATCAGGAAAGCGCAATAAAAGGACGTGCTCGAGTGACGGCGCGCCCTGCAATGGCTATGCAACGACGAACCTGATCACAAGCTAATCTTTTTACCACCGTTTGGGCTAATATTCTCGTGTTCTTTGTATCGATACGATCGGGGATTTAACGTATAAAGTTTTGTTAAAATATAATCGCAAGATATTATAAAATATTGCAAAATGTCGTGATTCATGAAGAAAAGAAAATGAAAGAAAAATTGTTTATTCTGCACAAACTAAACGCACATTACAAAAAATTACTTATAATGCACATTGACAAATTAGCCAAAAGCCTCGTATTCAATATTCAAAATGAATAAAAGTTTGATAAATTTTGTCTATTGCTTGATGTCAATGCCAGAGACCAAAGACAATTTACAATATTGCTTGCGTAATTTGTTGCGACAGTGACAAATGAAAACAAACAAACAATCAAAACATATACAAAAGGCCAATTGCAGAGTGGAAAAAAAAAACTTAACAATTAAGCTGTGCTTGTGTGTGCTGTTTATCTTTACCTTCCCTAAAACAAGAGGCTATCTTCAGCTTAGTATAGGTACCACTCTGGAGTCTCTTACTATGTATTGTACCAAATTGAATTTGTATACCTATTCTATGACTGTTTCTAGGACTTCTTTATAACTTATAGTGAAATAATATTTACATAATTACAAGGTTAGTATAATAAAATAATATGTTCATGTATAAAAGTGGGGAAGGAATCCCAGTGCATCAAAAGCATCACTGTCACAGGAAAAGTGGCAAAAGGCTGACAGCAGGGCAAAGTTGTATGGTTTAAACATAGGCCATCACTCTGGTCACGCGAAGAGTCGACCAACCGTTTAGGGTTGTCACGAAAATCTAAGTGGGCACTCGGACCCCATGGCCCTAGTGTTTTAACCCCAAAAGGCTCGAACATATAAGATAAAGTTATAATAAACTGAATTGATATTATCTTTATCTTTATAACCGTTAGTTCGAAGTTCATGATGCCACTAAACTTGAGAGGGGCACGTTACTGGCACAGATTTAACACTACACTAACCTATTTGGCACGGGCCGATATTCAAGCTACATTTGTATATATTATAAGCTAACCACATATTGATATGGGGTAGACATTGTGAGGAAACTGGCCTATGTTATCTGTATATATGATAGATCAGTACTAATTTGAATGTCCGGTCCCAGTAAAGTCTCCGGCGCAGGACGCGTTAGTGTACTCAACCTCATAACTGTTTTACCACTTTTGAACAACAATTCGGAGTAAATTGAAATTTCACTAAAGCGGAATCTATGACACTGTGTCAAATAGACCTTATCGTTTTATGACGTGTAAGTGACATTCATCGTTAGGGTGGTAATGCAATTACGAGGTCGACGATACCTTAAGCTCATCCTATCGGTCGCACACAGAGATGTCAATGAACATTTATGTATCATTAGCTTTTGCTTGCGACTTCATCCGCGTGCAATGTCTTGTCCCACGATCCGCCCCGGCCGGCGCATCTCATGCCATTACTTCGTTTTCGCTCGGCGTTCTTTCTGACTTTTTTTCTTTTTGTTTGACTCCTAAGGGTCCTAGCGTGATGTTAGGTTAGGCTTGCTAGGATAATAGCCTATAGCCTCGCCTTCCTCAAGAATTGGGCTACGATATGCAAAAATATTTTTTCAAACCGACTGGTAGTTCCAGATATTAGCGCTTTCAAACAAACAAAAAACCAAACTTTATTATTAGTATATAGATATAGTAGATATAGGTTAATTAACTACAGTGAAGCATTCGTTAACGATTGTTTGTTCATATTTTGTGTGTCTGTGAATTATGGTTAGTCTATCTATCTCGTAACCTGTAAGATCATCTCTTGCAATGTAATTTGCTGGAATACTTTTTCGACATTCTATACAATGTAGACGAAAACAAAGCAGTCAATAAAAATTCTGTGACACGGCGCGATGCTACCCAGGGACTGTCAACCTTCGAACCCGACATATCACTTTCTTTTTATTGAACAAAACTTTACCAAATTGGGATTATAAAATATTCAGTAACCGTTGCTTTAGTTTGCCCGCTTCTTTCTACTGTTAGCGATGATAGTGCGCAGCGTACGTCGATTCGGGATTGGAGTCGTTAATTTTGATGTGCTACTGGAACTTTCATCTTATTTACGGTTTGAATCTAAAGAAACTCTGGCCTAAAGTAATTTTGGTAGGCTAGTGGAATATTATTTTATCAAGAACTAGATGGCTCGGTGAAATTCGTACCACGTCAGATAATACTTAGATTTTTCGACTTTTCTGTTGCTGTTCTTTTGGGTTTACCTAATTTTCTTACAATTTTGCAGTTTTATACATTCACGATATTACACGATTAAACACGTACTCAAACTGCATGCTCATCAACAAGATGACACGACTAATAATCGAAAATAGTGTTATCCATAGAGGTTGAAGGTTGACTAATTAGTTGTCAATGATAAATCAATACAATGTTGCATTCGCTTATCCGATCTGTTTGATTGATTTTTCAGCCGGGTTGTAGTTTTTAAACTTACCTACTTATTATTTAAATTATTTTGGGGTTATAATTTCGTGGCAAAGTATTTGCAGAGCCGACAATTTTGTTGTTGTTTATGTTTTATTGTATAATAGGTATTATCTTCAGCCGCGCCATACACTGATTTTATGTCCTAAACAGGGCGCCATATTTAATGTGACGTCACATACCTCATTTGTCAAATTTTTATCAGTAGTTTAGAAGTTACGAGGTAATAGATGAACATACATAAATACATACCGGTCAAAATCATAACCCTTTTTTGCTTTGCCGTAGTCGGATAAAAAAGCAATGAAGTATGCTCCGTATTCACTACTCGTTAAATGAACATTAGGAGGTCAACAATTAAAGGGAGAGATTGTATTGTCCCTTTGAAAAAATGAGCTGTACCTACATCTGGTGTTTATCCAATGTTTATTTTGTCCCCTATGAAAGGTTACACATTATCCCAGCCTTCAGAACATGAGTTGTAAGATCAAGGTATGGGATAGACCTGCGTCATCAAGTAAATATACATATTATTTCACACTTCTTCAACTCGAAATCCACCCAATGTTAAGTGTAGGTCTCCTCCATCGTACGCCATATTTCCCAGTTGTCGGTCTCTCGCATCCAACTCTGCTACCTGGACCAGATCGTCGGCCCACCGCACCGTCACCTATCCGAATAAGTCACACGGAAAATACGTAGGTACTCGTATGTGTACATTGTCCTGCAAAACATCTCGTTTTACTTCTTCTGAGTTTTAAATGCGCGGTATATGTTATTATAGTAAATAGAAATTACTGTAATATCCATACTTAATTATTAGCACACTTAGGCTTTGTGCAAATATCTACATCAAATACCTCATAAAACCATCACGTGGTGCTGTTCATATGCAGTGTTGGATCGTTAAGTTCCCTTCAAAATGGTTGAGCTGAATGGTGCTGATCCATGCGTCATGTTCGTGAACGGGCGCCGTCAGTGGGGACTTGTCATCTGTTTGCTGCCGATGCTTGTTAATTTTTTTGTTTTTTTTTATTGTTTTTATCTTTTTATTACGGACGCTTTTAACGTCTTTCTACTTTGTTCTCACATGTATAATTTCATATATTCATCAATATTTGATAATAAAGATTGTTCGTAGAGTTGTTTGAGTCCAATGCACTTCGCAGACAGCCCAATAAGCGTGTCGTGGTTGACTGACGACAGTCGTTAATGCTATAGAACAAGTCTTCGGAAATGAATGGTATGTTGCGAAAGTAACACTTCGGAATACCATCGACACCCAGATATCAGTTATTAAAGCACACCAGTTCTATAAATTTCCTTGTTCCTATTTCTATAATACCTGCCTTGACGACGTGAATACCTCTATTCTTCAGGTCCAAGATTGGTTTACGGTAAATAATTTGGTACTAAATAAAAAAAAAACCAAATGCATTAGATTTAAATTACCTAATGTTAGAAGTAGCGAATGTGACATCTTATTGAATGGAGAAAAGCTAGAATATATTAATCAAACAGTTTTCCTAGGAATCACGCTAGACGAGAAATTACAATGGGGACCTCATATAACATCTCTTGCGGGGCGGTTAAGCTCTGCCGCTTTTGCTGTTAGAAAGATAAGACAGTTAACAGATGTAGAAACCGCGCGTTTGGTCTATTTTAGCTACTTCCACAGTATCATGTCGTATGGCATTTTACTGTGGGGTCGGGCTGCTGACATTGAATCTATATTTATTTTACAAAAGAGAGCTGTCAGAGCCATTTATAATCTACATCGTCGCGAATCTCTCAGGGAACTATTTAAAAGGATTAATATTATGACAGTACCTTGCCAATTCATTTATGAAAATATTATGTATGTAAGAAAAAATCTACATATTTTTAATAAAATAAGCGATAGACATAATTTTAATACTAGAAATAAAGATAAAATAGATCAACCATTTTTCAGATTATCTAAAGTATCTTCATCTTTTATGGGGTACTGTGTTAAATGTTACAATAAAATACCTTGTGATATATTACAATTAAATGAAAGAAAATTTAAAACTCATATTAAAAGTGCACTTTGTAAACAAGCATATTACAAATTAGAGGATTATATCCAAGATAAGAATGCTTGGAAACATGCTGGTCCTGCTCCATAGGATAATCTAGAATCTAGACAAAATCAAACTGGTTGCTAATTAAAGTTGTATGAATTATTATTTTTAGTATATGACATTGATTTTACATTCTGTGATTACTTCCTCACACACTGACTTATTAATTGTAAAATTTTAAGAAAACCGTCTACTTTTACAATGTCTGTAAATATGTGAGAACCATGCATCTATCACATAAGTAATTAATTTATCTTTCGTTGCTTCATTTTTATTAATTCTTCTTTTTACCTATTGTGGTAACGTATTTTTTTATTTTTTTTAGTTGCATCGTCTTCACATATAATTATGTAACTAATGTACGTGCATATGCAAAATATTGTAACACATTTTAAAAGAGTAACGGTGGAGTTTCTTGCCCATTCTTCTCCATACGAAAACTACCTTTTGGAAGGGGCGACTAGAATCAATTCAATTTTTTTGTAAACTTTGACGTTCAAAAGTGCCTTACAGGGGCCTATTTGAAATAAATGATTTGACTTTGACTTTGACTTTGACCTGCAAATATAATTACGAATCCCCTTCTTCTACGTCTGTACCTTTGTGAGTTCTAAAGGATTTATCTTCTTCGGTCTTGTTTATCAAACTGGATACTGTATTTTGTAGCAAAAACAACATTATTCGTAATCGGAACATTTTTCAATTTATGTGAAATGATAAGTATGATTCGTTCTAAATATGACAAAAAATTGTACACAAAGTGGCTTTTACAAATATCACGTGAAGAAATTAAGACCTGTTAAATCTCTTTGCTCACTTGAATGTGAAGCTTTAGTTAGAGAAGGACCGCAACTCTTCGCGGCGTGCACGCATGGGTAGATACGCCGGGTGAACTACAGTGGTACAAGCTTTTACTCCATTCGACCACGCACCGCTGCCTCGAATTGCGGCACCACCGCCATTTTATGACGGTACCGCTTTGTTAGGGTTGAGTTATTGGCACGCGGTTATGAGCTCGATCGATCAAATTTCAGAATATAGAGATCAAGATTGGCACATATACGAGCAAGTCGAGGAAAGTGCGACACTGTGTTCAATGTTTTATTCTATGTGCATTATAAACGTATGAAATAACAATTGATATGTTTTGAAGACCTGTGAGAGCTAGAAAATAACGATTCTTACAAATAAAAAACAAATAATTTTCATTCACGTTAGCTTTTGTGCTCGCTATTCCTTACTTTATGCCTGCACCAGCGGTGCAGTGCGATAGACTGAGTTGATATGATTGATTGATTTCTTACTTTAGTCATTTTTCTATTTTCATGGATGTCCATATAAAAATACCTTATTAATAACACTACAGACAGGTAATTTGAGAGACATTTGTTAGCTATCGAAGAGCCTGTGCAGCCTGTTGACCTGTTGCATGTAGTAGTTATTGATATCCAGCACTGCGACTACCTGTGAGTAGGTACTCTCCGTGTGTTACGTCGAAGACAACATTGGCTCATAAAGCTTATTTATCAAATAATACCAGCCTATATTTTCCCACTGCAGTGCAAAGGCTCGTCTGTAGCGAATTTAGTTCAAGAAGCAAATTGTGTTCAAAAGTCAGTCAAAAGTGAACGATTTTCCTTGTGAAGTAAAGGGACTTAAATCGCTACATCTCTAATGGAAATGACAATCAGCCTTTAGACAAAGGTTTTTAATTTGGGTTTTTAACGGTAAGTGAAGACTGTTTCATAAGATCGATGACAGACTTTTTGGTCTAGACGAACTAAAATAGAATATTGTTTGTAACGCCAGGTTAATCAGTACCCTAATTACGTACTACACGATCAATCAGAATCTGAATCGTTTTGAAACAGATAGCTAATCCATTGCTAAGTACGTTCGAAAAAAAAATTTGCTCAACAACGTAAATAACACAATGAATGTTGTTGACTTGACAAATTGAAACAGATTACTCGGAATTGTCAACGAAAATGTATTGCGTAATTAGATAGCAAGTGAGTATTAGAACGTGTAGACGACAGTGTGTATCTGAGAAACGAGCTAATATGTGTAAATAGTAGTGAAAAATAACCTTCCCCTGAGTTCAAAAGTCTGGTATAGTTAAGTGTTATTATGATAGTACATTAATATTTCAAAAAACCAGGCTCTAATGCAGACTATGGAGTACTACCGAGTTTCTTAATGAAATACCCAATAACACCATGCTCAACCTTCGCGTGTGACCACCAAACCAACAAGGCAGTAATCTAATACAGTTACATCGTGTTTAGGTCCAAAATAAGAAAATAAAGAGGAAAAGAATTCTTATAATTATTAAGTTTACGACCAAATACAGTTAAACATTACCGTTACCTAAACAGTCATGAACCCAAACGATGCTAACTGCTCTTAACACTAATTTGTAATATTACACTTGCTTACTTTTTCTTCACAAATCTCAAGCTTTTCCTGTAGGGTTAAGTTTAGTGTTCTCTTTCCCGGTCGTGTAACGTGAGTAATCCAATCTTTGTAAGGGCTCACAGGCGTTAATCCATTCGACGATAAAAACGTGTTGGGTATTTGAAAACTTAAGGACATCACACCAACTATTTTACCATCGTAAATAAAGGGCCCGCCAAAGTCCCCGTGCAGCGGCTGATGCGGTCTGTCTGAACACTTTGGCGCAATACAGAGCACGTATTTGGACCACAACGTCAGTTCCATACCACAGTTGATGACGATGCCTTCCCCGATCTGAAGCGGTTTGAACTGCTCTCCCTCACGCTTCTTTTTCGCGAGACCTCCTATGTTCTTCCCGTGACCCCCAGTTTTCTTCCAGAGGCCTCCTACGTACTTCGAGGCAAGTCCAAAGTACCTTGCGGCACCCCCAATGTATTTCACAGGAAGTCACCTTTAGTCATCTTTGAATGGTCAATGTTCGACAACCTTCCATAGGTTGGCATGATGACTTTCCCAACTTTTAACAGGCATATGTCGTTATCGCCAAAGAAGTATCCGCGCTCAATGAACTTTGTGTTGAGAAAAGCAGGATGTATGTAAATCTTTAGTACTGAAGAAAATAATTTCGATACTAAGGGCGACACAGTGAAGTTTCCGTACCAGACATAGAATTTCCTGTCGAGTAAATCGTAGAAACAGTGTGAAGCTGAGAGGACCCAAGTTGGATGTATCAGTGACCCGGTACAGTGCCGCGTCACAACCATGTCTTCAATGAATGCCAGAGTTACGATGAAGGGGTAGTCTCCATCCGCCACGTCGTGGTTGTGCCACATTACTTCATTAAACTTTATATCTTTGTTTATTGCATTTCTAATCACTTCATTATTAATAGTAGAACTTCCAGTATTTATGTAAGAAAAACAGCATAATGTTGACAAAAATTTAAACATGATTGTCTCAGCAATTTCCGAAATAATAAAAGCATCAACCTATTGGCACCTACGTAAATTACAAAAGCTTTCATTCCTATTTTATGGTTTATGTATTTCCGTTTTATGACTATATTTTGTACCCACTTACGATTTCTATTATACAAAACGAAATAAATTTTACGACTTTCAATATCCCGTATGAACAATATTCGTATAATAATTTCAGACGCCTGCTCACGTACTGTAGGTACTGTTGTTATAAATCATTTAATTTAAACGCGTTAAGCCACAAGTTTTGTTTACATCGATAAGTATCTGATAATCACTTTACATGAAACCTACTGTGTGCAGAAATTCTTGCAAATGTAATTATTTTTTATTTAACTTTTCTTGTTACTTTGGTGGTTGCGTTTAGTACGTAACATCACGCCTTATTTCCCCGCAGGGTTAGCCAGAGGTGTACCCATAGTACACCCACATTTTGCCAGTTATGTTTTAGTCCCATGTAACAGGAGGCGACTCTATTGCCACCATCGGGCACACATTCCAGACCGCGGGCTGCTACTGAGAAATTCCAGATGGAAAAGCCCATTATCAGTTTGCACGACCTGGGAATCGAACCCAGGACCTCATGGTCAGCAGTAGCGCTTGCGACCACTAGATCGTTCAGTGGTGCGTTAGTAATATAATATAAAAAACTTGAGAGGTGTCAAGGGACACCCGGATGGAACGAAGTTCTTTTCGATTAATTAATGAAGGAATTGTAATAAAATTTTATTTATTTTAAGTTTTATTTATTATTTACAAAAAACCTGTATACATTCAACAAAAATAATCGTCGCGACACCACACTGTTCAATGCGCAATAGAAATGAAAATATCTGGCTTGCTTACTATAAGAGAGAGAGAGACAGACAGAGAAACATGCGATGCCGCACAGCTTACAATAGCTTACTATAGCAAAAAGTGTCGTGACAACTTTTCGTAAGATTTTTTTCCGTCTAGCCCCCTTTCACAACGCGCGATAAGGAACTTCGTTCCAATAACACAATCTTGTTTGTTATTGTCTTGAACACCTTTTTGCGACATTTGCTTCCGCTTTGAGACTCGAGGTACCAGGATGATATGAATTTACAACAGGTTTAACATCTATTTTGATTGATTTTCACATAGAAAGGCTCATCAACAGTTGTGTTGTTGGGGAGTTTGTTGCGCCACTTGTTCTTCTCAGCTAAAACACCAGAAATTAGTGAAAGGGCGGACTGTCTTTTGTGATTTTGACGTTCAAACAGTGCTGATTCTCAACCACAAAATAAATGAATTTTGATATGATTTCATGTAAGTTTAAAAGGACTAACGATTTTATGTTAAGGTGTATATAGAAATAGAAAATTGTTTATTATCCTAGTTAAACATATACACAGAATAAACACAAATTAAGGCTTAAGGGGACTACAGGACCTAAACGTGCCTAAACGCAAGTTTTATAATGCGTAAAAGTATATGATCCACTGCAGTAAACAAAATCAGAAAAATATAGGATATTCTTCAGGATATATGCTAGTATGATAGTGTGTTGAAAACATAATTTACAACTAATTTGATACGATAGAAAAAAATCATGAAGACACCTCTAAAAATTTCTTTTAACGATTAAAAATCATATTAATTTACATGCAATCATTCTGATTTTTTGTCAGATTATTCTACAAGCTACATATTAGCATAATAGTGTTTTAATTTTCCAGTCCAATCAATAGATTTTTTGTAAATCGCTAACTGCTTCATATTTTGCAATAAATTACCTGTGTCGTGTCATCGCGCTTCTCTTTCATTTCTATGCAGTCCGACAGTGACCGCGCTTTAGCTGTTGTAAGCCTCTTAAAACAAATGCAAAGTGGCTTAAATCATTTCCCGCAATTAGGGTACATAGGTAGTGTAAGTTGCCAGTGATCAGTAATACTCGTATGTGGGAATCGATCACAAGACTTCCAAACTATCGTTGTTTTCCTCCTTTTGAACCTATACGTTAAGTATCTGCATGTACTCGGTGTTCTCCCAGCGCGATCTATCACAACTGGCTAAATGAGTCGGTCGTGAGGGTCGATAGAGGGAAGTTCACAGTGCTAAAATAAATGATAAAATTTTGCAGATTCCTTTGATAAACGACCGGCGCGCAGTTTGACGTTATGATTTACGTGAAAAAAATATGGCTCCCCGTATTTTTGTCTTGGAAACTTTTCCCTAATGTGATTTGATTCAGTTATCGGAAAGACAAAGATAGTTTTGAGTTGTGAATCCAAAAGTAAGAGAAAACATGAATACTACGATTCGTCATCACGAGTATTAGGTATATCTTCAGATAAGCACGTATACAAAAAATTAAACATAATTTGGGGGTGTTACCGTAAGTAGCCGTAAGTATATTTAAATAACGCTGAGCACGTAGAATAGTATGGTCAAATTATGTGAAATGATGTCATGACAATACATTTTGACGTAGTTTTTAACGACGAAACATAATTCTCTATAAGTAAATAAATCTTTATGTCTTTCTCAGCAGCAGGATCCTTCAGGGAGCCAGGGATTTGTGCCGGATCTCTTATCTGATGTCCATTCTTTCGCAAAGGGTTCAGCAGAAATGGTTTTTATGTCCGTACTTGTCCTCGAACTACTTTATTTTTATTTTCACTGCCTTTTTGAAACTGTGGCCTGAAAGCCAATGGCCAATGAATTGTTATTGGCTATTTTGTTCGGTTTCTTTTACTTTTATAAACCTTTTATTTCTATTTTGGCGAATTCATAGAATTGCTGTTTGTGAGTAAGTTTTCGCAAAATTATGGAATATTTTATTTTAATATTTCCAACGAATAGTACTGTTTACATAGGTACGTTGTTGCGATCTCGTAAATAAGATTATATTCAGATGACTGTTTCTTGTAAAATATAATGATGAGAAAGCACTCGGCATCTCTAGAGGTTTCCACACGAACTACTATCAAACTCGCTAATGTGAACCAAGCCACATCATTGCTATTAGTCAGAAACCAAATTATATTGATTTCATTTCACTATTTGCTTAGGGCTAAAAAAACAGAGATTCCATTAAAATGATTAAAATAACGTCCTGAAGCCACAGGGGTCCCACTTTGAGAAGGGTCTAAGTCAATTTGCGAATTAATTTCACGTTATAACTCGCTCGATGTTATTTTAATGGGTTGCTGGTTATAAAGGGCAATAGAACCTTTTTGAACGTTTTATGTGTTTTAATTTTATGAAATTAACATAAAGCGATCAAAGAGCGTTATTGTTTCTGTTGGTGAAATTATTCATGGCTAAGAAAAACTAACTTTATGTACCTACTCGTGAAGTTGTTTTTGAATTTATGTTACGACACTTACGACTAGCAACCCGCAGCTTCGCACGAGTAACAGAGCATAGCCACATTTGTTTTCTGTCATAGTGTTGTATCGTTCAGCCTGTTGTGTAGAGCATGTGGGTTAGATTAAAATGTAACTGATGTTCCTCCTACTTGGAGTATTCTTCATCGTTATATTTCAGCCAATTTATACAAACCCTTAATGAATTATACACCTGCCCCTTTCTCATGAATCACTCCGTCCACTGAAGAAAACCGTATGAAAATCTGTTCGGTAGTTTTTGAGTTTATATATTGACAGATAGACGCGACGGGGCTTTGTTTTATAATATACAGGTTATTAAAAAAAAATATTTGTTCCATACATTTTGACAACGTAAGTATTGCACTTTTCTATGGAATAGCAAAAAAAAAAAATCTACTGTTTCATCGAAAAGTGCAATATCTACGCAGTCAAAATGTATGGAACAGCAGATTTTTTTTTAATAACCGAACATTGTCAACGCAATGGTATTCAAAATCATGTACTGAATCCATGGTATCAGTTTTCGCGTCGATGTCCCTGCCACCCTATATATAGTGATTGTCTTGTAGGGGGACCCTACAAGACAATCACTATATACAGGGAACACATATAATTAACATACATACACATATAATTTACTGGTAAGAAGTGTACCCTGTTTTAAAGTCCGTATTTGGGCCAAGTTTTGTTGGCGTAAAATTTTATTTTTAACTTATCGTCAAATCCATAAGGGATCCTGATATTAACCTGGCATAAATTCTCATTCCCAGTATGGGCAGTAACTTCGAATTCATTATCCACAGGCTGTATAATCTATGATCAGGAATGTCGGTTTTAAGGCCTAACACTTTTTGAGATACCTAGAAACTCTATTTTTCGTATCAACATTCTAAATATGACTGCATGCGTCAGTAAGATAATTTTACTAAAATGAAGAATTTCCAGATCACTGCAAGCAGTGTGCTTGAAATATCTGAAAATGGGAAATGCACGCACCGATGGTTCCGATGTATACACCAACACTGGAGCAGTGTGACTCACCTGGAACAAACAAAACGTATGCTTTTAAAACGTGATAAAAAGGAAAGAAATGTAGGTAATGCATTTTTAATGTCTAGATACAAAATAACTACAATATTTTATTTAAAAGATATAATAAGCATCTACGACAGTAAATACTTAAACCAATAAAGAGGAAAAATAAATAGTGACATTTAAAGTACATTACTATTTATTTTATATAATAATAATATATATAATATATTATATTTAATATATTATTATTAAATTTATTATTTATTAATTATATTTTATTTTTATTTTTATTTTTTATTTATTTATAATATATTTTAATTATTATATTATAATATATATTATTATTTAGGGGTATGAGGAACAGGGTGTAAAGTTCACTCATCCCCCATAGAAAAGGGAGGATCCTCCAACCAGACGGGTGTCATGTCTGGCGGGCAATTGCCCAGAGGTTGAAGTCGTGAGCTTGTATATATGTCCACCGCGCGGTAAACTCTAATTGCGCGATGCAGGATTTGAGTGACATCAGGATGTTGTGTGACGTCAAGTCTTTGATGCGTAGTTCGCATGTGGCGGTGTAGATGCCGCCACATCACTCCCCTCCGGAGACCGGAGGTCGATAGTGGGCTGAGTCTCGTATCTTGCGATGCTTCACAGTACCAGCTGTGGTTCCAGTGAGTCGGAACCGGGTGCCGCATAGTTCGCGGTAAGTCGGAACTGTCTGCCGCATAGTTCGCGGTAAGTCGGAACTGTCTACGGTGCTTGCGGTGATTCCCCAGTGAGTCGGGGTGGCGCTGCGTCTTGATCCAGTGGGTCGGATGTAGTACAGCGCTGAGTTGTGGCTGGCTGCTGGCGTCGACCAGGAGAGGGTAGAATGGGCTCTGCTTGTGAGACCGGCCGAAAGTGCAGGTGCTGTGCCAAGGTTGCTGATGAGGCTGAGGGTGATGACCAGGAATGCGCGTTCGCTGCATGCTGATGGTCAGGATACCCGTTGAAGCCGTGGGTGCTGGCTGGCTGTGTGACTCGCCTCACGAAAGCTTACGGGAGTGATGATGATGACGTCACGCTGAAGTAGTTGCACTTTCGGCCGGTCTCACAAGCAGAGCCCATTCTACCCTCTCCTGGTCGACGCCAGCAGCCAGCCACAACTCAGCGCTGTACTACATCCGACCCACTGGATCAAGACGCAGCGCCACCCCGACTCACTGGGGAATCACCGCAAGCACCGTAGACAATTCCGACTCACCGCGAACTATGCGGCAGACAGTTCCGACTTACCGCGAACTATGCGGCACCCGGTTCCGACTCACTGGAACCACAGCTGGTACTGTGAAGCATCGCAAGATACGAGACTCAGCCCACTATCGACCTCCGGTCTCCGGAGGGGAGTGATGTGGCGGCATCTACACCGCCACATGCGAACTACGCATCAAAGACTTGACGTCACACAACATCCTGACGTCACTCAAATCCTGCATCGCGCAATTAGAGTTTACCGCGTGGTGGACATATATACAAGCTCACGACTTCAACCTCTGGGCAATTGCCCGCCAGACATGACACCCGTCTGGTTGGAGGATCCTCCCTTTTCTATGGGGGATGAGTGAACTTTACACCCTGTTCCTCATACCCCTAAAATTATGTTATTATTATAATATATATTATTATATATAATAGGTATATATTATTATAGTTGAATGGTACAAAATAAATACAATTCTGTAAATATTATCAAGACTTCAACGGGATCAATGTATGGAGGTGCACCTTAGCTTGTCGTATTCCATATTCTTAATATTGTGAGGTTTTGCAATATTACCTAATTAATTTTAAGAAAAACTTACTTAGGAACTTCTAAACTACTACTACTATTTTTTAAGGCGTTCTGCGAATCGTTCTACTCATGTGGTATGTGGGCGAAACATACGTAACGAAACTATAGCGCCCTGCGCAAGCGCACCCTTTAAAACAACGCTTAAAGGATGCCGTTGAAGCTGCTCCGTAGGGCTGCAGTGCATCTGATGTTTGCTGAAGCACGTACGGATGGTTTTCAAGCCATCATGCGCAAGAGAGCAAACTCCTTGCTGCACCGTCTACGAAGCAGCAGCATCCTAATTATTATTGCTGCCTATTTTGATTGTCCTTTCCAAAATCAGTGGATAAGAACAGCCACAGTCATCGGCTAGTCACTACCAATCACTATCAAGTTAATATTTGGTTATACTGTATTGTATTCGTGTAAACTTTTATAATAGCATGTATATTGTTTCTTTTTTTTTGTATTCTTAATTTAATTTAATTAATTATGTATTCAGAGCATGTGTACTCGATAATGCGTAAGTTGTGGTTACCTGTAATTGAGTGTGCATTTCAGAATAAGGGATATTATATAAGTTTTTAATTTTGTAAAAGATTATCGTAATTTATCTCGTTGGTAATCCTTAAATAAATAAATAAAACCAATACTAACATAATTTAACGCACTAATTGTTTTTGATTATGTACCCTATATGGAGTTTTCTCTGGATTTAAATGATTATTTATTTATAAAAACCAGGAAAATAAACCTTATTCTTTCAAAGAAAGACGTTACAATAGTCATTAACACTATTTTCCCGATACAGGCAATACGAAAACAATGAGAGACAGAATTCTTAAGCAAATGCAATGCCTCTATTCTTTCTAAAGAGATATTGCTTTTCCGATTGGCCTAGCTTGGACAATAGATAATCCAGATGTTCATTCAATCCAGTTCGATTGTATTTGTGCGCCGTTCTTGGGAATGGAAAATGAACTGTCTCACGTTAAAGTCGTTTTATTTTACGTACGAGTATATTCATTACACTAATAAATTACTTGTTTTCGATAAACGATAACCAAGTTTCCTGCTTTTGGCCGCAGGAATTCGCTGAATAGCACAAGGCCGATCCATGTGGTGAAGCTTTGAGGCCTATGTCTAGCAGTGAACTTGTTTTGGCTGAGATGTTGATGATAAACCGAGCTTGGGAGACACGTCAGTGATCGAAGTAGACAGAACAAGTTTAGTGGCAATTTGTCTTCTAAAAGTAGCAAAACCTACCTAACTCTCTAATACGAATGAAGAACTCACTACAGTAACACACAAATAACAATCATAACAATCACGTTTTTAAACCCCCACATCATTACATAAATCAAATTCCCGAACTTCATTCACCGCGAATTCTTCTAGTAGTCGATTTCAACGGCTACGATAATCGCCTATATTACAATGGGAACAGGATACAATCTTCCACGGCACACGCTAGGTTTCGGTCGCTACCTCTGATTGTGCTTTTCATACCCGAGGTTCCTGCGATGAACGAAGGCAGTTAGGTTCACCTGGCTGTGTTGTTAAATGGTATCTTGTGGTTTTTTTTATTTTTATCTTTATTGAGGAACAATATATGCAGTCTTGAGTTGTAGGTATTGTCTAGAAACGTCAATATAAGCGATAACGATTCTGGGAAAGGTCAAAAATACATGGGACTGGCATAATATACTGAAAAGATTTAGTAAATCCCGTTAAAACACAACAACAACACTTTGGGAGCCATTGGGACTTGTCTAGGCCCTCTGGTATCTGTATCCTCAAAGGCACATGCCTCTTGGCTACTAAAGCTGTTCATTATTGCCGAACTAAATGTGATACGTGTTATGGCAGTTGCCAAACGATTAGGTATGGCCTCTTTCACCCATTCGGATTTGTTTTGGTTAACTGATCTGCATGGCTGATGCAAAGTCTGTTCCACTTTTTTATCTGGTAGATAGTGTTATTCCATATAACCCTTACGGTCTGTTTCAAAAATTGAATATTATAAAATAATATATATATTATAATATATATTTATATATAATACTAGCTGCCCGCCCCGGCTTCGCTCGAGTAGCACTAAGTACTTATCTACGGCGCACCTACCTGCCTACCCTACCTACCCTACCTTTTCATTGTTTTTAAGATGTATTCTGCTATTCGGGGCGGAGACAAATCCAACGAATCAAAAACCATGAAAATTGGTCCAGCAGATCTCGAGTTATAAGTGTTGTAACAAACATGACTTTCTTTTATATATATAGATTATTATATCCATATTATAAATTAAAGTCGCATTTCATGTCTGTCTGTGTGACCATGTTTTTTTAAACTGCGCAACGGATTTTGGATAAGGTTTTCACCATCATTTAGAGCACTTATTCTGGAAGGTGTAATACTAAACTTAGATTTACTATAAAAATCTCGATGTTTTGTCAAGTCGTAAAAATCGCGCGAGCCAGGGGCGGGCCGCTAGTTACGTATTCGGTAAAATAGTAATGTCACTACAAACAGGCACGTTAAGGTAAATTTTTAGCAATATAGACTATTCGGGAAAACGTATCGGTCTCCGGGATGAAATCAGTTCAGCGCCAGAACAACTGCGGGATAAAGCTAGCATTTTATATTAAAACGCGGAACTATCTTAAGAACAATCTTAAGAACATTTTGCTCTTTATAAAACATTTTTTGTGTAGTTTGTTAAATGATTCTATAGAATCATCGTTCCAATTTTGTTGACAATGATCCTTTAATGTTTTTTGCTTTTGTTTTTCTTCTACCCGCACTAATTATAATATATTTAGTAATAAGATTTAATGTTCTCATGTAAGTGACAATTGTCTTAATGAGAATAAAGTTCTTTAAACCGAATCATTAAGTAAGACTTAATCAATAAAACACAGGATATTCAAAAATATTGAACATTTCAAATATCTAGTGCATAAAGTGAAAAATTCTATAGATAGTTGTACTCATTTAAATTGTAATTCGATCTAGAAATCATCATTAATTTCAGCTGAAAAAAATCCATTGCTATATTTTATTAGCCTCCTCGAAACAAAATCTAGATTATCTTCTATATATATAAAAGAAAGTCGTGTTAGTTACACCACTTATAACTCAAGAACGGCTGAACCGATTTGGCTGAAAATTGGTGGGGAGGTAGCTTAGAACCAGGAGACGGACATAGGACTTTTTAGTAGGGTAGGTAGGGTAGGTAGGGTAGGTAGGGTAGGTAGGGTAGGTAGGGTAGGTAGGGTAGGTAGGGTAGGTAGGGTAGGTAGGGTAGGCAGGTATGTGCGCCGTAGATAAGTACTTAGTGCTACTCGAGCGAAGCCGGGGCGGGCAGCTAGTATAATATAAAATAAACGTTATGACGTAGTCCTAGGGTATTCTCATTAATGCCTCATTCAATGCCTTTGATCTCCTCTCTCTAAATCTCCTGTTGTCTCTCATGTCTTTGAAATTTGTTGGTAAAACCAGATGATCAACAGCCAATAAAATCACTCGAAATGACATTATATGAGACCAGATCCAAGTCACTTGCGGTCTACGGCTGCGGTTCTGCGGTCTACAGCTTCCTTTGGTATACACACATTTTGACATTCAGTTTAACTAGAATATAGGACAAAGAAGAAAGTATTATATTCTTTTAGTAGCAATTTTAAAAAGACTGGCTTATCTCAAGCTGTGACAAGTACAGTAATTTGATGTTATGTTCATAATGCCCCATTTCCCGTGCTGCTCAGTCTCAGGTAACAAGTAGTTCCATATTATGCTTTTGTATTTTAAAAATATAATAAATTGCTTGTCATTTTCTCTCGTCTCGCCTCGAGGCATCGTGTTCCGTAAAAGAATTCCATTTTATGTAAAATTCAGATGAGACCGGTACCTTATTATTTTTCAAAATACTTTAATATAATATTGTTTAGGAATAATATTGGTACAGATGCTGGCATTATTGGATACCCTTGCCTTTTTTAATCTTAATATTTATTTTATCAATTTATCAATGTTCACATTAAATAGTATAATGGTAGGTACACTTAAATTGACTTTTGCTAGTTAACAAAACAGTTGTGTTGCAACCAACACCCTTACTAATTACTACGTTATAAAATAATCCCATAAATACATTAGTTTTACAAAAAAAATTGCAGTACAAGTGTGTTTTTAACTATATAGGTATTTGGAATAAAATTACTTTACTATAATATTTACAAGTACTAGTGGTTGCCCAGAGGGTGACATTCGACCATAATTCAGTTAAATGTCATGATTCTAAGGTAGCCATCTTGTGTCAAACGCTGTCAAACGCATGGTAGTGTTTGTAATGTTTTTTAATTCATTTAATTAATTTTATTATGAAATTCTAATCCCAAATTTCATACTCCTCCGTCCGCGTAATTTTCATAAAAAGGGGTAGGTACAAAGTCTTTGCTTGACATATTAATATAATAATAATAATTAACAATTAATCTATGACAGATAATTACGTCGAAAGATACTCGTACATGGTATTCATAATTATATTTATAAATATTGTAACCTTTTGCTAGATTTTCAGATTTTGAGATTGTCAGTGACACCAAGGCGTTGCTGGCCTTCTTTGAGGAGCTGGGGTGGATCGAATAACCGATTTTCCCACCCGTACGCAAAATACGCGCTTTGACGTGGAGTTGCGGATACCAGCCCGTATTACCTATTACCTATTACCTATTAACCTTTTGCTAACATTTTAACCAATAACAGTGTGTGAGTTCAGGTAATCACGGAATGTCATTAAGTCATGACTCTCGCTCTCGGGAAGACCACCGAATCGTCTATACACAGTAGTCCTTTACTACCTTCTTGATCCGCGATAGCAAGTGGTTGGATCGCTATTTGGACATTCAACAGGCCAAGCTTCCTCACGCTACCCAGGTAAGTATGGCATCAGACGTAGATAAATCATGACTAGGCCCGTAGCCACGAGCTACACGCTCAAGCGACACGCGTCTCGCGACAGCGACTGCGGATAAAACAAATGAAAAAAGTTGTTTGGGCCTTGCTACGAGTCACCGCGACGTGACTTGCGGAGCGACGGACGGAAACAAGTCGCGTCGCAAGTCGCATAGCTCCAGGCCGTGTAAGGCGAATAACAGATGTTCTTTTAAATGCATTCTATTGAGGGCATTGCAAGCAAGGCATCACAACAACAATTTCTGTATCCTCGACACATGAAATCCAATTTAACCAGTGTTAGCCCGTTTAAATTCTGTTGGTAGTGGCGATGAGCGAAAATGTCCAATTTGATCCGGCATCGGGAAACTATTACGGACCGGATATAGCTGTGTTTGGGCGATATGTCCGTATTCGTGGCCGAGATTAAACTAGGAACATCCGGAATTACATCCGGGCTGTGTTTACTCTATCTTTGTTTTCACTTTTATAAAGGGTAGTTGGAAAACTGTTCCTAAATGGTATTTGGCATCGTAATGTAATGTGAGATAACCTCTACTAGTTCACTATGTTGAACTGAGAGCAATGATCCACGCGGGCCACCATAAGCCTAACGCCAGGGTTTCGACATAGGGCGGTGCCTCTTACGGCGCGGGGCGTCGTGCGACTAATTTTGCAATGCCACGACTCACCAGTAGCGGGGCGACTGCGACCGCGTCGGACGTATTCAGAATGTCTTTATCAAAAGTGGCACGAGCCAGCCTAGAATCACATTTCGTTTTTGATTGTTAAAATAAATAAATATGTAGGTTATTACCTACCTATCCAGGAAAAAGTAGTTTTATTTCGTTCCACAAACGCTTAATTACATTTTTATTTTTTGTTGCGAATGCTTTGTCATCCATATAACAGGTCTCTGCATAATTTCTGCTATACAAAGTTCTGTATCCATGACTGCGCGGCGGAACATAATAAAATTATTAATTATTATTTATTTTTGTTTTCTCCGCAGTGACTGTCGCAAGATGCGCGTCGCTTGAGCGAGTAGGTCGTGGCCAAGGGTTTAAGGTAAAAATCTCTAAACCGACTATTAAGCCCGGTGGATCACTACTGTTACGTACAGTTGTCCGTGTGAGAAGCAGCTCGTCCTGAGGTCGACACCCGCAGCCTTCAGTAGCACTTTCCTATTGCTTCATAACTCTTTCATTTTTAGTGAATTAATGGCAAAACATGGAGAAACTATAATATAACAATTGTAACATCTCGCACACTGTTGTAACCTATGTTTACAAATAAAGAATATTGATTGATTGAATGATTGATTAATGATGTTCCTGCATCATCATTATCATATTCTCCTGCACAGATCCTAACTTATTTGGGGTCGTCTCATAATGTCTTATTCGTCCACACTTCTCTATTAGTTCCTGCATATACTACCTAATGGCACAACACTGATACACTGACTGATGCATTAAGAAAGAAAGAGAGAAAAGAAAAATATTTTATTTGGGACACGCACAGGAAATACAAACAGTAAGTAATAATAAAAATAAATTATAAAATAAAATACAAAAAAGAAGCATTTAAAAACAGAATAATAACGACCTGCGCGAGGCCAAAAAGGCTCCTATCTCAGCATAACGAAACGATATTTAAAAAAATAAATACCGCAGCGCTGGTGCGCTGGCGCTGTCGCTGGCGCTGGCATTCTTACAGATTATTCCTGACGAACGGCTATCACTAAAATAATATAACAGAACATGTCTCATTAACAGTCACCTATCCCTAGAGACCCCAGATATGTATTTTTATTATAACCATAGATGTCAGAAGAAGCCCAATACTGCCTTATATTTTTGAATGAGACACTCTTATACAGTTCACTCCGCCGATACGAGAAAAGAAGATTGGGACTCCAAGAATTAATGAGTTACGCTTCAAAGACAGCACGATGACACCTACAAAGTTTAAGTACCTACACAATGTATAGTAATCATAGGTGTGTATTCCCAACAGAGGGACTACCCGCAAAACTAAATTTAATAACAATGCTCTCACTAGTTTCAAAACTATGATTTATCGGTACCCCGAACAGGTGATGGTACTCGTACCCAACTCCCTAAGTATTCTGTTTTGAACATCTAAGTTTTGTTATTTTAGGATCTAAGGATGTTCTGCCATAATTAGTTTTAGAACTGTTCAGGCCCGCAAGATCGAATTGGTTTAACCCTCGGTGGTGCCAAACACTGAATAGACTAGCGGACGGGCTTCTGCAATTGGTGACTCCAGATTTACTCAGTGGCCCAAGAAGACGATAGCAGACAATACAACAGCCATGCTATTCTGTAACATCTCACCATGAAAACTTGGGTGAAGTGAGCTGTCAATAGTGTCAATCCCAGTGGAATGACAGCTCACTCCACGCTCACTTCACCTAAGTTTTTACGGTGAGATGGTTACAGAATAGCATGGCAGGAGTGGCACCAATGCATAACATGGTTCGGATGTATGAGCCTGGCATATCCTTTCGCCTTCCCCTAGCAAACGCATTGCTGTCGTGTCTTAAAAATCATTAAACGAATTTAATTTATTTTTAAATACTTATTATTTTAACTAAGCACACTTTACGCTTTAGCCAAAAAAAAAACGCCATAACAAAATGGCAAAAAAACAAATCTTTCTTATTTACAAAACACATAAAAGTCTACTGTGTTGTTTACTCATGTTTTACAAATTAAATATATTTTTATTGCCGATACACCAGTGCAGCAGATGTTGACAGACCAGCACCCAGCTCCGTGGCTGATCGCTAGAACAAGGTAGGTACTTCTGCAAGAATTTCTATAATAACGGCACAACGGGATCCCAGCACTGTTAAAATTCAACAGATTCCCAAAAAACTAGATGTTGGCGAGTAACGAGTATTTTAAGTTAACCAAACAACCAATTACTTCAGGATCTAAAATACACAACTCTCCAGTAACTACTTCATTATCGTTTTAATTACTTTACGCAAAGGTTTCTATTTAATTTCCTCTTTGAAATCTAATAGCAAAACTGAAGCTTGGATGCTTCGGTCGGTATGTTTAACAGTTATTTCTACCTTCAGCATAAAGTTAGATTGAGTTGTGTCAAACGACGCCGCGCTGTTGATGATAGAATGTCGATATTTCATAAATAACTTTTCTTCATATCGAGCAATAACTTTGCAATATCGCTCTTTGGTTTGACCACTTCAATTTCATGGATGGTATATTATATTCTGGCCTATAATATCACACTTTTAGGCAAAGGTCTCCTTTTGATTACCAATCTTGAAGATTTTATGCGATCGTTTGGGTGAAATATGAAGGGAAAAAAAAGAAATAAAAAAATACAGAATGACTTTTGAAAATCGGGCTTTAAACCGAAATTACCTGGCAGTAAGAAATAGTAGAAATACGTCAAAATGTTTGTAGTATTAGCTCGATGTCAGATGCAACAAAAAACTGCGCTTAGTTTTTAGAAGAACTGGCAGTTAGATGTCTTTAGCAAACCGGAGCAGAGGACAAAAAGTAATAAACAGATCTGTATTTTAAACAGAGTAAGCTTTTTTTAAGCTGCCATTCAAAAATGGTTCCAGTTTCCTTTTTTATGGAGACCTCTACTCCGGAGAGCACGTTAATCCGTCGGTATGACGGTCGTTTAAATGGCTGAAAAACGTCGATATCGAAGCTGTTCAGTGTGTAGGCTCCCCAAACAAAAAGGCACTGTCCTGGTTGGTGAGGGATGATCTCTTCGACGCGTCTTTACAGATGCTTCTTAAGCGAACACTTGTACGGGGAGGCAAAGTGAAAGAAAATCATTAAGATCTATTAGATTATTCACTGATTAGCACCGCGTAATAAAAAGATCATCGCTGACCAACTTTAAAAGTACAGATAGTTTTTAAAAACACCAAAAATTAAAAAGAAGCGCAATATTTAAAAAGGTGTTCACTATTTTGATATTCAAAATTTTTTTCAGTCGCCATTGTATATTCCCCTTATAAATATACTTTAAAAGCCTTCATTGCTACGTCCAAAAAATACGACGGCGATCAAAACACTTGAAGCGTCAATCGCTTTCCGGAGTCCGTATCCGCAATTTCAGCGAATTTAGTAGGGATCCGCAAAATATTTATTGACTTAACAAAAGGGAAAGAGAATGAAAACAATCGGAATAGAATAAATAACGCTTGGGCCCGATTTTATTTACATTTGCGAACCGGAGTTTAGAATCAACGTTTTGGTAAAGGGTTTCAAATTGGATATTGTATTGGGTTTTGTTTTGCAAGGCTACCATTCACAGGGAGATACCAAACATGGCTATCATGCCAGTTATTAGTTTTTTCGAATTCCAGGTTGAAAAAAACAGAGAATATTGTTTTTTGTAGATATATGCTAAATCACCGGCAATAACAGGAAAACAAATGCTTTGAAAGCGTTTCGTATTTCTACAACGACTTTCGTATTGACATAAGAGGCTCGGTAGCTTAAGTCAGTCCCATACATATTCAATTTGTCTTCATCGTTATCGCTGATAGAATGTCACTTGCTCTAGGCCCTCTGGTTTTTAATGATTTACCAGTTTACAACGTTGGATCCATAGGTGTCGAAGAAAGTAATAAATGATGATTTTATTTATGTGAATAGGTTTGTATAAACACAAAAACAAAAATATTTTTTTAAACTAGATGAGTCCGGTGTTACCTATCCGACTACTCTGAGAAGAAAGACCGAAAGAAACTCTGAGATCACAGTCTCTTTTAAAGTCCAGACATAATCTTGGTCAGATCATGTGAGGACCATATAGTGTCTGAAACGGTCTTTTGAGGAAAGAACCACACAGAATTAAGTGGACCTGTCCAATATGTAGGTATCTCTAATAATAGTGATTGCCTGTAAATCTTACCTTACTGTAAGTTCATATTACACAACTTTCCACTTAGATGGAATATTATGATCATTATAGTCTTGAAAGCAACTCGTTTGAAATCTTTGAACCACCCACGACACTTTTCACTTTGCAGTAGAGAAGAGAGCATAATATTTCAAATTCAGTATACTCAAAGCGACACAATTTATCAGAAAGCGAACCTTTCTCGATACACAGAGTCAAAAGGCTGTGATCAGCAAATATACGCAAATTGACACAAGTAAATTGAAAATGAGCGGAAACGTGACGATTTAGGTAAATATTCCTTGTTAAGAAAACACGATAGGTATGTGATTTTTCGTGCCAAAAAATATGTACAGTATCCCCACCAATAGGATAATCACAGTAATATTATTGTATCTGATAAGTACTAATATCTGAAGAGATATCTACACGAAAGTGTTACTCTCCCTAGAGTAACACTTTCGTGTAGATATCTCTTTCTTGACAAAAGTATCAGAATAGAAACAGATATTGGTTTTACGATTACTAGCTTATTGTCGCGGAACACATTACGGTTACGTGAAGGTAGATAATATAAAATAGTATACTTGTTTAACACTCCAATCCACCGTTCTTCCACTAATTGAAATAAGACGTTAATAATCTTTCAAAGTCGCAGAGAATATTGTCAAAAAGATATTCCAAGTAACTCAGGAAGTCAACAAAAAGTAAAAACTGTTATTTTCCTGCGATAACCAACCATCTACCAACTAGGTACTGCAGTAATGATTGTTTTTGATAGATTGATCGTCAATTCTTTTATCACATCACTTCCAGAAAACATTGCAACATTAAACAGTAATTTTATAAGTCAAACACCGAGGCGATGTGTAGATATGTATGCATAATTGTATGTATAATACGTAGGTACGTACGGAACAACCGAGAGGAAATATTTCAAACAATGGAGTCGTTTAGCTCAGTAATTAGCGATTAGGTTACCCCTACCAAGCGTTTAATTTTGTTCTGTTTCCAGAACACAGTACTGACTGTGACCTTTTCCCGAAAATTGTTTGAAGATATCAATCAATTTCGAGCAAAAAACTGTTCGAATTTTAAACGTTACACAACATTGTTTTAGGTATACGTTTTGTGTGGCGAGAAATTGTATAAAAACTTTCCATAATTTTCCATTTTCCAGGAAAGAAAACTATGTTGCTGCAACAATGTTATGCAACTTTTGTTTATCGTGAATATTATGGATGGGGCCATAACAGGGGCTCGTGGTTAAATGATAACAGCCTCACGACTCGAACGAAAGCTAAGCTACGCTTGTCGCGGTCGGTTCGTGGATGGGTGATCATCCATTACATGCCTATCGAGACCCTTTCGTGCCTCGGCAAGCATGTTAAGCCGTTAGTCCCGGCTGTCTTTTCTAGATCTTTGACAGTCGTTACGAGAAACCCAAAAGTCTGACAACCAGTCAGTCAAGGACTATATATACAAAGGCGGACTTAATGCCTTAGGCATTCTCTACCAGTCAACAGTAGTTTTGAGGTGAAAATAAATAATAGTAAGCAGGTAGAAGGTGTACGATGGCAAAATATTTACGTGAACTGACGTCACAAGCACAAAAAAACAATACAGTGATTAGAAAAAGAGACACTTAAATACCAATGGTTGGAAACACTTAAGTTCTACGCCTTCCACTATCAGGATTGCCTCCAGAACCAACAGATGATACCCCGGTCTTCTGGTACTTAGCCAACAACGGATTGAGTTCCTTCAAAGAACAGATCTTATGCCGTGTTCCGTCGGGGAATCTGATGACAATAACCCCGTCCTGAGTCCAGCAAGCCGGCATCCCGAAATGCAGGCGCGCCCTGCTAAATACAGTTTGCCTAGATCTGGTCAAGAACTCCTTGACTGTTACTGTGGAACCCTTTAGTGCAGATTTTGCCTTCCAAACAGCAGATTTAAGGTCAAAATTGGAGAACCTTACCAATATAGGTCTGCTTGTTGTTGGTCCTTTGCTTGATGTTCCCAGTCTGTGACATACTTTGATAGAAGATGCAGTGATGTCAGGTTTAGCCAGTTTGTTCTTCAGAACATCCAACACAAGAGCCCTGCAATCCTCGTTGTCCGCTTCAACAAACCCAGTGAAAATGAGTGCCTTCCGACGGGATCTTGTCTCCAGTCCATCAACTGCCCTAGAGCACTCCCCGATCTGCTTCCTAAGAAGTCCTAGCACGCCGAACATAAGCTCACGGAATGACCGGAACTCCTCAGCAATCTTTGCTACGGTATCTTTTGCGGGTCCAGCACATTGAATCTGTGCCTCAAGCTCACCCATCTTCTTAAGAACGCACTCCTCAAGGTTCTTCTGAGCCGATTGGATATCATCCAGTTGAGATGCCATGGTGAAGTGTTAAAACTTGTGGTGACTAGTATTAGTGAGAAGCTGGCAGGTGGTGTAGTTTAAGTGCTTGCGTTACATGGATTGTTTCACCAATGTAAGTGCTGCTTATTTACTAGTTTATGCAATAAATATTAAACTCGAAAGCAAGTAAAAATACTTAATAATAATTTTAATTAAAATAGATTTACGAAGTTGCGTGTTAACTTTGTTGCACCTACACCCGAAAAAAGTATTTAATAGTATAGGAAAGTTTATACAAATTCTATGCTGCCATGATAGTAGGTATACTTCTAATTCCATGCTGCCATGATAGTAGGTACTTACTAATTACATACTGCCATTATAGTAGGCACTTACTAATTACATACTGCCATGATAGTAGGTAATTATTAATTCCATTGCTGCCATGTCATTATTCTAATCTTGGTATAAATTTTCGGCGACCGAGCTCTGTTCGGGTGAAAATACGGAGCAAACAAATTTTCCCAGATATGAGACCCAGCTACATAGATCGATTTTTCGCCCCCGTAAACCCCTATATTGCAACTTTCATCGAAATCGTTAGAGCCGTTTTCGAGCACGTGATTACAAATATATATATGCTGGGACGCGAAAACTGATACCATGATTTCAGTACATGATTCTGAACGCGTTGGAATTTTACGTCAGTTATTAAAAAAAAAATCTACTGTTTCATAGAAATGTCTATCATGTTGTTATTTTTTTTTTCACTTCGATGTCCCTGCCCTGTATACAATAGTAAATGATAAATAATTACTTGTATCGTCTTTTGCACTTTTGTTAGTAAAAAATGTAAGCAGTCCAAAGTCATTATTTAGGTAGGTACGTCAATTGCAAAACATTAGTTTTTCAGCTCAGGTGGTAAGCTCCACCATTACCCCAAGGACCTCTCTGTGTGACTAAACACCGAAAAATTTAAGACAGACTTTGCTTGTAAAAAACCCTGCCAGAAGTCACCCTGATTGCTCTGGCTGCGTTCGCAGGATTATCTCAGTCTCAATCTGTCGAAATACCTTTTTTTGTTAAGATTTTATCGTCGCTAAGATATTTAGTTTTGCCGTCTCGAAGAGGTTAACTAGTTTAACTGTTGCCAATTACTTACAAATTTTATTTAAAAAATACCAAATTGTGTTATTAAATGCTGCCCGACATACAGGCTGTACCTAATTTGGGACCAATGCTATCTCCATATTGTAATTTAAACTTGAACTAAACGATTTTTACTTTTATAGAGATGAGATTGTGACTTTAATTTGAACAGTATCACTAAGTACGAGAATCGGCTTTCGAATCTCACTCACTAGCAGTTACACCTGTAGTAAGGGTCTGAATTTCCATACGCCGGTAGAAACGGTTCGTTAAGGCACACATGAAATTAATTTTTGAACTCCACGTTTACTACGGTGTGTTGAAACGATTTATGATAGTTCAAACTCTGTATTAGCTGGCTGTTGTTTGCGCAAACAATATTTGTTCACCATTTGTTTCGGCTATAACTTAATTGAATGCTTGTTGTTGCTTTTAACTCGGACGGCTGTGAAAGGGAAAGTTATGTATTGTTGTGTCTGCGTCATTATTGTTGAGCAGGTTAAAATGAAGATAAATAAGGCACGGATGGTGTATTCATCTACTGGTATGTGCTACGAGTATGTATGTTTAAAATCATGTTGTAGAAAAATCTTATTAGAAATAACCAGACTTCGACCGCCTGTATCCTCAGGATACGGACAGTCAAGGTCGTAAGTACGTACCTCATACCTAGGCACTACTGAACAACCCAATCTTAGCAGTAGCATCTACACAGATAGATACCTACAGGCGAAGATTAGACTAGACTTAAGCAGATATCGCAAGAAAATCATGTCGTCATCACAACACGTAAGAAGATCATGTCGTCATCTACGTACCCGACCAAACATATAGTTTAAAAAAAACCTTTTTAGTTTTTCTAAAAAGGTTAGCTTACTTGAGCGTCGACCCGCAGTACTTACTATCAAGAGTCTCTTACTAAAACTCGATGTACCCTATTAAGGCTGTACTGTACCGAATGCTTCAAACCATCAAATAACAGCTGTCCAAACAGTTTCATACACACGGTCTACACAAACTGTGACAGGCCCTTTAACACTACGTCACAAATCGGGAACGTCTCTGCGTCAGTAATGACAAGCTATACTTTTCCAGTATAAGCTGACCTCTCATAGTTCGGAAAGCCTATATAATACGAGGTCAATTTATACTGGAAATGTATAACGTGGTGATTGTGTTTGTGATGTCAACCACATCACGGGGAATCCTAGTTCCGAGCTAAGTGGATAAAAGACGGGTTAACTGTTAGCACCCGAAATTCACCATTTGTGGCTGCAATCACGACAATTTTGTATTTGCCGATAGTGTTGTTGATTGCAGGATTGACAATATTGACGTAGATGTTTTGAAATATTATTCCTTCGCAACTGTTACCTTGAAAATGCTGCTTTGCCGTGCCTTAAATATTATATTGACCACGTATAACCAGTCCTTGGGGATACACCCTGTCTGTGAGCCAGTAGACGTGGTCTACTGGCTCACAGACAGTAAACAAATATACGTCTGGTTCAATGGCATCCCATATTGCGTATGACCCTTTTGGAAGACTCCTTTAAAACGCTTTTATTATGAACGTATTTATTTGAGATTTCGCTACAAGGTGGACTGATGACGCCGCAGGCGCGGGCTTGCGGACGGTGAGCAATGGGTAGCTCGCCGTCCCATAAGGTCCAGGCCCGGGTCGACGGCGCGTTGTGTTCCACGCGCGCCTCAAAGAGATGTCAGCACAACTGACGGTGTCCTCAAGGACCAATGCCTGCCGGGGTCGCGGGAAAGTACGAAAGGGATTTTCGGGGGGACCGTTGCCAGGGGCCACGGTGCCCCTGGCAACGTACAGGCAACTGAAAGAACACGGGTTTTAGTCAGTAAGAGTTTGACACGCCCTCCCGCGCCGCCCAGAGCGGGAGAAGTTATTTGATAATTTCCCAAATAAAATTTTAAAAAAAGAGACGTGGTCTGATGACCTAGTGAAAGCCGCGGGTATCCGCTGTATGTGTGAAGCACAGGACCAGTCGAAGTGGCGACGCTTGGGGGAGGCCTATGTCCAGCATTGAACGTCTTTTTTATGACGAAAATAATTATGATAATGTCCAGATAAGGCGTTTCACACGCCTGATACAATCATAAGGTCCACTGCAGTTGGGTAAAGCCTGTTTAAAATTGTTTTCGAACTTGTAATAAAATTATTCTGTTGTGACTACCTCGTTGGTCTAGTGGTCGCAAGCGCTACAACTGAGCATAGGTCTTGGATTCGATTCCCAGGTTGAGCATAGTGTTATTGGATTTTTCCATCATTTATTATTATTATTTATTTTATTATTTATGTACACACAGTAAAATACATAGAGATCATTATCATTTCTCAGTTCATCATTCATCAGTCCAGATTCATAATCTGTGCCCGGTTGATAGCAATAGGCTCGCCCCCTATTACATGACAATTAAATATAACTGGTGAAATGTACCCTGTACTATAGGTACATCTCTGCCTAACTCTAATCTCTGAAAGATTACTGGCGTGATGTCATGTGTGTGTATGTGTATTAATGGTTCCGTATTTAACTTTCCCTCCGTCGGGTAAGCAGCTGGAGTCATGAAAATATCAGCGATCTGTTAACTACACCCGATGGATTATGAAGTGACGCACAAAGGTGTGTGAGCGTGGCCACAAGTGTATGATCATAACAACCACTTGTTTTACACAGCAGTGTAATGTTATGATCACAACTTTATTATCACGCCAAATCAGATTCTAAACTTTAGACATAAGATTCATTTCCACTTGTCAACGTGGTGATTAATGTGCAAATCCGTACAGATGAAAATCTGCTGTTGCTCTAAAAGCATAAGGTAGGTTTCCGATTGGCATGATTAGTTAAACCTTGAATTTCTGTTTTATTCTAAATTGTGTTCTAAAAGTGAGGAAATAAGGTTAAATTCGTCGTAAAAGGTTGTTTAAAAGGAAGGTAGCAAGAGAAATTAACGACCTAAGCCCGCGAACCTTGACTAATTGCTTGAAAATGTGTGCTGCCGTACGGCTAGGTTTTGGGTTTTCCGATTCACTGGAAGTGTTGTGAGTTAGAACAACAGGGATCTAAGTGTAGCCTAGAAACGAACGAGTATGTTACATGCCACGGCATAAGGGCTACAAGTTAAAGAATCACTGTAAGTTGTGACTTGAACATATGGGCAATTAAAGTTGGTGGTCAATTTTCTTAACAATTAATTTCTCTGACAAGACTGCGACATGCAACTGCGACAACTCGGCGACTAAACGCAACAACAGGCTGCGGCCGATAATTATCATTAATTTTGTTCAAAGCTCTGTCTGTACACTAGGCGTCGAGTTGCAGAGTCGCGACGACAAGCTAGGGTAGTCGCACGCTCTCGCTACTTGTCGAAGCGACTAGACGCACGGTGCACGCGCACACCTGACGACAGTCGTATGTACTTTGCTTTCGCATGATAAGCACCAATGCAAGTGCAACTAGAGGGTCCATATTCACTCACAAGATGAACAACACGGTTGTCTCTCTCGACTACTCAAAGAAAATAGGCATAAATTTAAAAAAATAAAAACTCCTGGCACAAATTTTTTCTCATTTGTCTTTCCTACTTCATCACCAGACCTTGTTCACCAAACACGATACCTGTGCTGTCAGTTGGTAAGGGAGTTGGGTATCCTGCAAATTCCAGGTGATGCTGCAGCATCAGTTCAAGGATACTATGTTCTTTTAATATCATTGAAGTAACGGAATACCAAATTTCAAATCGATCAGACCTGTGGAAGATGCTCACATCCATTCATCAGGTACATAGAAAAGAGCTGATAATCTTCAAACAGCTAACCCTTGAATCATAGCTAAGAACACTCTCGATCAAGTCACCTTTCAAACAAAAAAACCAAAAACAAAATCGATTCAGCCGTTTGGGAGCTATGAGCGCGCAGACAGACACACATAATACACACGTTAAACTTATAACACTCTTGTTTTTCCGTCGGCGTTTAATAATCGCTTCCTGCACGAACTCTGTCGTAACAACTAGTCGCAGACCCAAACGACAATAATGCGTCTAGTCGCAGCAACAAGACGCTTACTTTGCGCTGGCAACAAATTCGTCGCTCCCAAACTCTGTATTTTTGACAAAACGCATCCTGTATTTTGTCTATCATAATCCGCCATGTACCTAATCGTCTTCTTTCTTCCAAAGATGAAACTATGAAACCTTTGAACATTGTTAAACAATTCCGTGATCTTGCTATTTAGCAACAACGTTGAAATAATTGCATGCCACTCCAAATAACAAGCTATCACAATAAGTAATTGCGAAAACCATTGCACTTTGAATTAAATATCTTCAATATCATACTGAACTGGAGCTGGTATTCAAATTTATCTTGAAGCGGAGAAATGCATTGCACGAGCGTCACTTAGGTGCCTATTGCATGCGTGCATAGCAATCGATTAGGATCAAGTATTTCTAATAACCGGCCAGAGGCAGTCTAGGTAGGAATAAGAATAATTTATTGCTGAAAATACAAATTTTACCAGATGAAAAAAATTGTGGTTTATGGACGGTCCATATTTTGCTTGTTTCGGGCATGCAAATTAGTTTTACATTAAACCTACTTCGGTACTTTTTTACAATTTACAAATATTTTTTAATATAAATTAATAGACGTGCACTAAAAACTATTAAATATATTCTAACATAAATTACAAAACAACCTATCTTACTAATGAAGTTGTGACATTAAAAGACCTTTAGGCATTATCTGTGCTAAAAACAAAGAAATTAGAACATCTCCTCGATAGCGAGTCAGGCCCAGATTGATACACGTTACTTAGCACTAGAGTTCAATCGAAAATTGAAGTTTTTTTCGGATGAAACAGAAAGAGAAATTCGGCCGAATTTGCATTTTCGGTTAACGAAGTTTTATTGTTCGGTTAAACTAAAATAAATATTGGGTCAATATTTATTTTAGTTTAATAATCGTTCAAACTGATATAAAAAAAATCTAAAAAAACTTTTCTCAAAGGCATAATTATTAATAAACGATATGAAATTAAATGCGAGAAAGTTAAATTTTTCTGCATTATGTCAGTTGTTGTGCTTTGCTTTTATTTGTTGTAAAGATGGATTCGTTCAATTCAATTCAAAATATTTTAATTCACATAGTATGTATACCTACAAGTTAGATGCACGGTTCCAATGAGGGTTTTTTAAGATGACGCTCACGAGGTGGCCGCACTAAGACGTCAGGTCAGGACCTGTCAAAAGGGGCTAAGCGCCTATATTTTCTTTAGTCGTGACTGAATGATGATCGCATGAATGAAACGAATGATGAAAGTCATCATAATTATATTTTTTAAGTAGTCATTGTCGGAATGGAAGACCTCTTGTCAAAGTGGCGTGAATTTTCATGAAAACCCTCATTGGTTGTTTCTTAAGGAGAAGAGCCGGCAAGAGACTCCACACTCTTTTAAAAATAATTGGCTTAAACAATGTTTTTGCCATCGCTTGGATAGTGTATTCCCGCCCCTATCTTACAGTTAAAGATGAAAGTCACAGTGCTACGTGCTGAGTAACGTTTATTAATCTCAGTCTTATTTTTGGAGCCAGACGAAGAAGAAGAATAACACCCTTGCCAATGTAAATTCAGGGAAATTAATTGCTAAGTAAAATGGACAACCAAATTAAATTTTCCGTATATTCAAATCACAACTGTCATTCGCGGACATTTGTATGAAATCCTATACCTACTATTAAACGATCGGCAATATAGGGGGGTTCTGGGGCGAAAAATCGTTCTACCTAGGTCTCATGTCTGGGAAAATTCATTTTCTCCGTATTTTCACCCGAGGAGAGCTCGGTAGCCCAAAGATTAGAATAAGATGTCTACCTTAGATTAATGACATGGCAGCATGGAATTAATATTAACTTTCCTATACTGTTAAATGAGCATTAATTATTTTCACCAGAGCAGAGCTCGGTCGCCCAGGTACTAACCAATAACACGGTAAACTAACATACAGGCTCAATTAATTTCTATGACAGTATATCCAATGTGGACTTATTGTCAAAATCGAAGCTATTAAGGTAACGAGTGGGTTAGGCAATTAAACAGCTGGATAGTGCACGAATATCCCTCTCGAACCTACCCGTTTGTGTCTTCACAAACTGTCCTACCACTGTCCATTGATGGATACGAATGATCTGAATAATAATTAAACAAGACACCGCAATTAATATCAAGATTTAATTGAAACAATAAGTATTGAGTAATTGATTGCTTCTCAACAATGTCTTTAAGCTCGGCAATGAATGAATAACATCTTAGAAGGCATTTTCATACCGACAAAGGTCCTCAGTGATGGATTGTCTGACTGTCTGTCATTCGATTCTAATTGTTGACTTAATTTTGTAGTGTGTTAAGTATCTAACCTGTAAAAAGTAAATTGATTGTACACGTGAACGTACAAAATAATAAAGTATTAAAAAGTATATACTCGTAAATAATGGAAAACTATGAAATATTATTGAAAATAATGCTATGTGTAGTGAAGCCGCTACCGAATGTTAAAGAGGACTTTGTAAAGTAAATCCAAAGACAATGATCAAGTTTACTTACCTATTATTCTGTTTGCTATTTTACGTTCAAGCTCCAAAAATACCTTCGCGAACATTAAAGGCCATTTTAAAGATAAAAGGCATCTAAGAGTAATAGATGAACGAGTTATTAATCAAGACGAGTATCCGTTTGTTGTAGTAGGATTCACCACCACATACGATACATAATACATCCAGATTGTTCACAGTCTCTATGCGTACGATGTTCAACACAAAGAGAAATTTAAAATATTGTACGGAACTTTACTGAACGTATAAAATACACGAGTTTACATACAGTTGAATTGAAAATCTATTTCCTTCCCAACTTCGTTGAAAATACAATTGCTATCTACTCAAATGCAGAATAGATAACGATATAAAATTATTGCGTTTGCATGATATACACTTGCAGAGTTATAAAAAATTATCGTCCGTTAACCACTCGACTACGATTGGACTCCCAGTGACATACGTGTGTGGAGGGAATACGGATAAACCTGGCAACACCGACGTAACCCCACTGCAGGTCGGTGAAGGTGCTATCATTGCATGTGACGAGAATGCTCGGGGGCTCAACAGACATTTGGTCTGTGTCATCCCTAAGTGCTCTAAAAGGTGGCACCGGACAGATTTCGGTGACTCAGGCGGGCCTTTGATATGCGATGGGAAAATCATAGGAGTACTGTCTTACGAGACAGACACAAGTAACAGATGCCCATGCACCAGTTAGTGACTTCTTGGACTGGATTTCTTATCGCAGACAACGGAATAAGGATACGTTGATTTCACAGACATTATCAGCGTGCTGTCTTTTGGGCACGACCACCGATACGCTTGTGAACCAGTCAGCCCCCACATAGATTAGATTTATCCAGTGACCCGTTCGAAATAATAATTTTCAGATATTATTTATTTAAAATCGAATAAACGGCAGATTATAGAGCATGAAACCAGTTTCGGAATTTTAGAAGTAAAACAAAGAGTGGTCACGATAGATTTAGATGCACGGAACCTTTTTGTGCATATTTATTATTTAATCAGCAAGGAAAAAAAATATGGTGACGGACTTGGACTAATCATTATTGACAATAAAATCATGAACTTATAGTTATTGTTTTATTTCTACTTTGCCTTTATTTGAGGGTAACCCCATGATTACAAAATTGATCCCTAGTCACGATTGATCGCACAATTTTAAGATATGCCGTTGTCATACTTGATTAAAAGCGTGCAATAAATAATTTAGCTTAGGGATAATAAATATTAATTACGTAATAAATAAAATAATAAATAATAACATATATATAATAAAATAATGAATAATTTAAAATATAAATGGTTCTTACAAAGTTACTAAATAAATAAATGTAAGTATATAATTTATAAAACAATAATTATAATTCAATTCTGTATAAATAAAAGAGCATAACTAACTATTCAACTTATAATAAAATTTATCACATTAAACACCCAGTGCTCTTCCTCCTCTCTCCTACTTGATCTATGCTGTGCCCGACAGGGTCCATAATTGTGACTAATATAATTATTTCCTTATCAACTATATACATTATGGTACGCAATAAAGAATTGAGAATTGATTTACATAAATCCATCCCGTTCTGACCGTTCAGAAAAGCCTACGTCTGGAAAATGTGGCACCAAGTTTCTGTTCCTTCCCTTCCTTGTTACAACTATACAGACGAAATGGATCGGTAGCATTGATCAATGTCGGGTGATCGATATTCCTGAGTTATTTCCAATGAGATAGACCGGACACGAATCGTGGCTCGATTGATGAGTAGGCTAGCACAGCTTTGATTGATTCGCGTTTGATATTATGTTTACGTTTTTGTATTGTTCGTGCAAAATCAATGATCGCAATCGAAAATTACTTTGAACGTATTGTCTTACATGTTTTTTTTTTAATTGTTGTATACAAATATCTTAATTTATAGCTTCATGTAATACGATTACTTTTACTTTATGACTTCGTCAGATAAACAGGCAAGGTTTTACGACGGAACTTGGGTATAATATCGTGAATAAAATATTATTATGTCCCCCTGAACGTTGTGTGGACAGCCCTTTGCGGATGAACGCGCTTGGACGTGAAAAACATGTTACATAGTAAATACACACACACGGTGCCATTTTGATCGTCCTGCAAAGCTCCAATCTCAGGAAAATTTTCAAAAAGTGTTCTGGTTTTAACTCTAACGTTACCGTTTAAAAAATATGAAATATTTTCGCCCTGTCCCTTTTCCCCTTAGATTCATCGATGCAAAATAGACGCTTTCCGGTACAATTAGCTCAATGATAGTCTCTAAATTAGACTACTCTTTCGGAAAGGATTAGGTAGCTATAACAAGAACTGTGATCACGAATGGGTTTACTAAGCAAAGTGAAGTAGGTATAAGTCAAATCATTTATTACAAATAGGCACTATGAAGGCAATGAGACTCGTTGTGGGCCGTTGAATGGAAGTCCATAATAATAACGGTTCCTCAATTAGATATTCATAAGTAAGTATATTAATTTAAACAAAACGTAATTCATGAAAAACCGTAAATTAAGTGAAAAAACTAAAGAGGGCGCCCCTATCGCGTGCCCACTTCTACTGTGTAGACTTCTGGAATCTTCCACCGTGACATACGTCGTTTGCATATGTCATTGTGTATGTACAGTAGCGGTCATAAGTGCAGTAGCAACCTCACAAACGAATGGATTGACACTTCGCTTTAACTTACGACCTTCTTATAATAAGTCATTTCTATACTATAGACACACACACTCTCATTAGTTTACAAATTATTGTAGTTCATAAATTCAAACATTCTGGTGTATGGCATGATAGCTAATCGGTTATCGAGTTTGGGTTGGCGCGTTCATGTGTAGCGAGTCGCGGGTTCAAATCTCACGCGCGGTGATAGTTTTTTTAAAGTTTTAAAAATCACTCGTCTAGTTCCTTGTAACGTTCGTCTTGTTCACTTAACTCGTAAAACTTTATGATTATACCCACAGAAACCTAAATAAACAATGATATTAAGGTAGACAGATGCAGTTAACTTACGACTCATTCACCGCGACTAAATAGAACGTTGTTGGTTGGTTGTTATTGTGGGTTAGTGACGTGTATTTAATATATTAGCGGTGTTAAAGTTCATTTCGAAATGCAAGCAAATATAAATATTGAAATGAAAGCGAATATTATTGCGCTGCGTAAAAGCGGACTTAAAATATCACAAATATCTGATGAAACCGGACTGAGTGTGAGTATTATGATTTAATTATTTTATCAAACATCTAATTAAAGTATACCTAACTCCTGATCCTAGTAGTTATTTTTTTTAAACGTTTTAATCTACTAGTATTTTGCTAAATAGCCTAACACTACTCCTTTTTCGTTTTAGAGAAATACTGTGAGTCGGTGGGTGAAAAGACAATGAGGAAGAGGGTAGCCTTGCCAGTCGAAAGCGAAGCGGAAGACCCCAGCTCATAAAAGAGGCGCAGCGACAGCACATGGTCAGCGAATATGAAACAAGTGGTTTCATACCGACAAGACGTTTTGCCGAATTATTCGACACGTCTTTACGAACCGTTCGCCGTGTACTCCACGCAGAAGGTTTACATCATCGAAAACCAGCTCAAAAACCATATTTGACGGAAAAACATAAACAAGAACGTTTACGTTTTGCCCGCGAATACTTAGACTTCAACTGGGACACGACTATATTTTCAGACGAAAAGACATTTAAATCCAGCCAAAAAGGGAGACTTCATTTATGGCGTAAGAATAATACACGATGGTGTGAAGAAAACATAGTCCCCAATACAGAATCAGGTCGAATCACAGTTAACATGTGGGGGTGGATGAGTGCAGCAGGGCCAGGGGAACTTGAATATATTCCTCCTCGCGCCAACAGCTCGACTTACGTTGACGTATTAAGTGATGTCATGTTACCCACTGTGCGCAACGTTTACCCTGCTGATGAGTTTAAGGAGATAACTTTTGTCCAGGACAATTGCCCAATTCATCGGGCGAGCACTGTGCGTGAGTGGTTTAATAAACACCCGGACATAAAAGTTATTCCTTGGCCAGCACGATCTCCTGACCTCAACCCCATAGAAAACCTATGGGGTTTGATGATACAGCGATGGGAAGCACGGAATGAGCGATCTGATGAGCAGTTGAAGTTGCATTGCATGGAAATATGGGAAAATCAAAGGGGAACAGATATATGCTTCAATATTGTGGGATCCATGCGTCAACGATTACTTAATTGCATTGATAATAATGGGGGTTATACCAAGTATTAAGTTATAAAATACAAATATTGGTTTTAGTAATATTTAAGTTATATTGTGTCTTAACCGTAATAAGAATTATTTTGAGGTTTAGTTTCAATCTTCTTTTCGTAATGAAAATGAATACTTAAGCTATAACCTCAATAAGTCCTTTGTTAACTTTGAAGTTTGAAATAGAACGAACTCACTCGCAGTAGAATAAAAGTAGTATTACTGAGTAATTTAATTGTATTGTGACAACAAGTCCGCACTTGTTATATTTACGTGGGTAGATTTGCTAAATTTGTGGTATGTTACCCACACACAGAGTAATTAAAGCACAATATTATTATATTACTAAGATACAATACCTATTTTAAGCCTATTGTCATATTTCATTGATTAGCTACTTTACTTCAATAAATCAATTGTTCTTTATGAGAAAATGAACTGTTTTAACTAGCAGTTTAATTATTTATACTTCTTATAATTACATCGAATAAACATTTTGTAATCACTCATTGAACATTTTTATTCTTAACCCCATAATTCAATAACAATATAGTAATTATTACATATAATATTAATTATATTTATCTAATAATAAAAGAACAGATGAAGATTATTGTGGAAAAGAAAAATAAAAACCTCATCTCGAGATTGGAACCCCGACCTATGTGTCTCACAATCCGATACGGTACACTATCAGCTATTGGACCTTAATAATTGGTCGTGAATTTTAGCAATCATATTATGAACCTACCAAGGTCACACGTAATTACGAACTCTTGGGTGTGAAAGCGACGGTATGTTTTTTGTTTCGGTCGACGCCAGTTTGTGAACATCACTTAAGCACACAGCTGTAGGTACCGCACACAGACGTAGTTCGGCCTACGCGTGTTCTAAGCAATGTAATCCTTAGCGTGCTACTGCAATTATGACCGCTTACTGTACATATGTGTATGTCAAAGGCACTTATGAACGTTAAAAAAGTATTGTCATCATTGAAGTACAGAGATTTATCAGCTTATTATTTATTTATTATATGTGGTAACCAGTGGAAGTGTGTACCTACATACTGCAGCTGCTATGAATTTTACGCTATCATTGCACATGATGAACGCAGCTCATGAATATTGCCAAACCGTGTCCATCATGTATACTGTATAGGAATGAGGGTGCATTACAAAGAGGAACTCTTTCGAAAAGTGTTCGATCGGAATTAAATTTAATGGGAATACAGACTAGGTAACCATAATAATGACTTACGGGTTGCAGGTCGTAGGTTGGCACCCAGGTTTGAGACTTTGTGTGATTTATTTCATCATCACTACTCTCAATACAATATTTTGTACTGTACTGTTACTGTTTTGTTTTCGATTATCATTGTTTTGAGTTCTCATTTTACAATAACCATGTAACTCTTAAATTTTCACTCATAAACGTGCCGTATATGTGTCCTATATGGATACATAATTATATATATTCATTAGGATTACACTCGCAATCCTCATCGTGGAGTATTAAAGAGGGCACTTTACGGTTGAGAGGATTAAAAGCATATTTTCCTGCTGATGTATAAGATAAACAACTGAAAATCCTCGTGTGGTTACAGGAAAAAAGCATCTTGAAATGAATGCAGCTAACCCAAGAGAGACTTGATTCAATACCTAACTACTTTTAATACTCAGTAATTGAATTCCACAATCTGAACGTAACATCACGGTTTACCGTTTAAGACACTATAATTCGCTCAAAAAAAATACAATTATTTACTCCTATGAGGAAAACATATTAATTAATATTACCAAACTATAAACTAAAATTAAATTATAAAAAACAGTAAAAACTTACAATTCAAACATTATTCAGAACATGGTGTTTTATTAGCCATTTAAAAGTTCGAAGTGGTTTTGATTCCTTAATTACTTTAGGCATAGAGTTATAGAGTTGAGCTCCTCATAAACGACAGTCCTAACGCAGTTTGTCCTCGATGCCCTTAAAGTTGTGGTTAGCCTGTCTCGTCTCCTAAATCGTGTCACAATCTTCCGAAAGTATATCTTTAATACATTTAATTATTTTTGTAAGCTTTTAGTAGTTTTTAATTCGTCAATATTTTTTTAAACCTCTTTTTGGTGGACTGTGTTTTACCAGCCGCCGCGTACTTAATATCAAAGCGTATCATTTGCATTATTTTGGTAACATTTACGGATTTCTTTTGCTAGCTCTGTACCGATTTGCAGGTTATATTATTAATAAACTTCCACATCTTGAAAGGATTTCCAACACAATTGTAGGAGAGAGGAAGAAGGCTGTAATTTAACCTCTAATTTAATCACTAATAACCTAGCCTTACTCTGTTGGGGTCGGCTTCCAGTCTAACCGGATGCAGCTGAATACCAGTATTTTACATGAAGCAATTGCCTATATCTGACCTCCAGAACCCAGTTACTGGGTAACACGGTAAGTTTTTATACTAATAAATAACTAATTAGCCCCAATCCAGCGCAATGTTGCTAACACTATCTTTTAATAACTCTGGGCCTCTACAAACCCAACTACACACAACCAACATACCACATTACGCGCTTAGAGCTAAAAATCTGAATTAAAAACAGCGGGCACTGTGCCCACCCTTTGTTCGCAAATGCTCGGCTATGTATTATTTACGACCGGTGTTAACTAGGGCACCTACTACGGGAAACTAAATCGATCATAGTCTCGCGTAGTTAGCTTTTTCAGGTTTCGACCTAAACAGGAAAAATTGAACCTTTACACACTTTTTTGGAAATTAGAAAGACCAACATTATTTGAAACTTAATTGTATCACGCTTTTAGCCGGTTTTATATTCCCAGAAAACCGTAAGCTATGTATTTCGTAGGCAGGAGCCTACCACCAGCTACTGTCAATTGTAAATAAATGGTTATAGGAAGAGAACTCCACATTGTCTAAAGGACTGTGAATTATGCGGCCTACCCAAATGTACTTTCTTTAGTATTTGATTCGTCGAATCGTTGAGCTCCTCAAGTTAAAAGCAGAGCTATACGATTACTGACACATGCGTGCACTGACTGGACAGGTCCACTCAAATCTATGTGGTTCTTTCCTTAAAAGACCATCTCTGACACTAATCTGCATGGGTATCATATGGCCGGACCAAGGTTATATCTGGACTTAAAGTAGACTGGGAACTCTGAGTTGTTTTCGGTCTTGTCAGTGAGGAAACATCCCAACTGTTTGAACTTTGAATCATTTACAAAAATAAATATCATCATTTAACATCAGTACAAAATATATTTTTATAAAAAGGATGATAATAATTGTAGGTCTTCGGTTTTTGCTTCCTGACAAACTCATCGTCATCAGCATCATTAACAGCAGCAGCTGGACATAAGCCATTCCAATCAACTCATCATCGACAAAATAAATGTTTAAGAACGAAAACTGAACGAGTAAACAAACATGGTACCACCCAAAACCTGTAACACACATTTCATGTTACGCTAAAAATGGCGCTACAGGCAATCATCGCCGGAGGTGCTATGTATATAAATAATAGCCTTTGTTACACAGACAATGGTCAGCTTCGTCTTATATTACGTGATGTGATATCTAGATTGCTGGGTTTAAACATCAGTCCATGTATGTGTGTGCGTCTGTATTTTTTAGGTTTCCGTACCTCAAAAGGAAAAAACGGAACCCTTATAGGATCACTCGTGTGTCTGTCTGTCTGTCCGTCTGTCACAGCTAATTTGCTCCGAATCTAATTGACTGATTGAGTTGAAATTTGGTACATATATGTATTTCTGTGACCCAAACACGGACGTGTAACATAAATAAATGAATTTTGAATATTGGGGTCACTTTTGGGGGGAAATTAAGAAAATTTAAAAAAAAGTTTTGCGAACTGTACCGTGTAACTAATCAAATGAAAGGGCCTTATTACAAGGATCTCAAATATATTTTTTAATCATATTAAAATAAATACTTTAAAGATATTTAAGAAAATAGATTAAAAATTTACTATTACCCCTAAACTACAGAGAATAGTTCTATGCATATAGATTACAGGAAAACCAGGGTTATAAGAAGTGTATGGTTGTAAAATAACATGGTAAATCAGTCAATATTGTGTGTACAAACTTACATTTGCAGTTGGAATGTATGGGGGAACATGTTTTTCAACTGCAATGTTCTTGTTCTTCAAGTTTGTTCTTGGGATAAATTTTATTCATCCCAACTACGGAACCCTTCATTGTGCGTGGTCCGACACGCACTTGGCCGGTTTTTTAATGTGTCGAAATACATCGTGTAATTAAAGTGAGGGATAATAATTGACGTACCTACCGAGTTATGTTCTGCTAGTAATTGACGCCAGTGATCATAAACCTGCTAAATAAGTTAAAAGATTCCCGAAGATCTTTGTCCCATTTGTGTACCGTAGGTCTTATTAAAATAAACATGAATTTATAATACAGTACCAGTACAGCATTATATATTCTCAGTGTATAATAGTTGATGTTCAAGCACAATATACGCTAAAATTCACTGCACAGTTGCTTAGACCGCCCCTAATTAACAATGCACACATTATTACCAGCAAGAGCCGACCAGTCGCGTTTGACACCCGCACCGCAACGCACTGGCGGATCACTCCAGATGTATTTTTGCATTGCGATGCGGCCCACCTGAAGTGTGCGGTGGTTCATATAAAATGTACGAGGTTGGTCTAGGAGCGGCCTCCGAGGCACGAGTGTCATCTGCTACGCGGATGACACTCTCCTCACCGCCCGGGGGGAGAGTTTCAGGGAGGCGGCCAACTTGGCCTCGGCGGGCGGATCCTTGGTCGCAGGGAGGATCCGCCGCCTAGGGTTGACGGTGGCGCTGCAGAAGACCGAGGCCGTCTTCTTCTACGGTCCCCGGCAGCGCCCCCCGCCACCTGGCGCCCACATCTTCGTGGAGGGCGTCAGGATTGAGGTGAAGGCCCAGATGAAATATCTGGGCCTTGTACTCGACAGCAGGTGGCGCTTCAGCCCGCATTTCAGCGGGCTGTCGTCGCGCCTGCTGAAGACCGCGGGCGCTCTCTCGTGGCTCCTTCCCAACTTGGGGGGGCCCAGCTCGCGATGCCGGCAACTCTACGCCGGCATCCTGAGGAGCATGGCCCTCTACGGGGCCCCCATCTGGGAGGAGTCCCTCCACAGACGGGAAAACGCCGCGGCCTTGCGGGCACCTCAAAGGGCGATAGCCCAGCGGGTGGCGCGGGCTCACCGCACGGTAAGCTTCGCCGGGGCATGCGCTCTGGCCAGCACCCCTCCTTGGGAACTCGAGGCGTGGGTGCTCGCCAGAGTGTACGAGTGGAAGGCGGGGCGGAGGGCTTCAGGTCAGCCCTTCGCCCCGGAAGAGCGGGAGGCCGTCCGGCGGGAGGCGAGGGACGCCATCGTCGTCCACTGGACGACGGACCTCGCCGCCGCAGTCTTCGGCCGCCGAACCCTCGACGCGATCGGGCCGGTCCTGCGGGACTGGCTCGAGCGGCCGCACGGGTTCCTCTCGTTCCGTCTGGTGCAGGTGCTGTCCGGACACGGTTGTTTCGGATCGTACCTGCATCGGATCGGACGGGAGGAGACGCCGTCGTGCCACCACTGTGGCGCGGCGGAGGACACGGCGCAGCACACTCTCGAGGTGTGCCCGTCGTGGTCCGAGCCGCGCCGCAGTCTCGTCGCTTCGATCGGGGTGGACCTCTCGCTCCCCGGCGTGGTGGGCGCCATGCTGAGGGACGGGGGGTCCTGGGCGGCAGTCGCCTCCTTCTGCGAGCACGTCATGTCCCAGAAGGAGGCGGCGGAGCGCGTGCGGGAGGACGATCCCGACGCGGCACCGCTCCGAAGGCGGAGGAGGGGTCGAAGGAGACGTCAGTTCGACAGTCATCTCCGACTCCTCCTCCCAGGTGGAGGCCAGCAGGCAACGGGTGCGGGGGCACCCTCGCCTGCATCGCACAGGCCTCCACCAGTGCCGGACGGGAATGGCCAGGTGCTCCCGGCCATTCCCGTAGCCCCCCACCATCCAGGTGGGGGGCATGTGGGGCCCGCCAGCTAGGCGGGCATGCGCCGGGAGGGCTGTGGATGTAAAGGCTGAGCCGGTTTCCCATGGCCCTCCCATCACGGCGATGCGGGAGCACCGCTGAGTTTTAGTGGGTATACTGCATTTTGACAGGAGTCCCACATACCCCGACTCGTCCCCCACGAGCCGGGGACGCGTAACGCATTTCTCAGCGAAAAAAAAAAAAAAAAAAAAAAAAAAGGAGCGGCCCGCCCACATTTGTGCGAGCCTCTTTGCACTAGAAACAAACAGTTCAAATTCAAATTCGTTTGAATTTGTCTGTAACAATTACTGCGTTGCGGTGCGGCCCGCCGCGCGCCGCGGCTACCATTATACTTAGCTTTCATCGTTAAGGTTAACATAACTAGCGGTTCTGGAGAAGTGTTTGCTAGTAATCGATGACGAGTGATGAACCAATGTTATAATATCGATGATTTCCAAATTGCTTTCAGCTTTCGGCAACCCGACAACCGAACCAAGGTTCTGCTCTCACTCAGGCACCATTTTGTAAAAGACAATGGGCAAAACGGTGCAAATCTCCACAATGTGAACATATGTAAAGTCGAATGGTCTATAGTCTAATGTTATAATACAAGTTCGTGAAGAAATCAGCTATCTAATTACGCAACACATTTTCGTAAACGATTACGACTAATCTGTTTCATTTTGACGGTTCAACAACATTCATTGCGTTATTTATGTTGTTGAGCAGATTTTTCTTTTCGAATTTTTGAAGCAATGGGTTAGTAATCTGTTTCAAATCGATTCAGATTCTGATCTGATCGTGTATTACGCATTATGTCTCTAATAAACAAAGCTGAATAAATGGCCGCATAATATTGTCGATTGTTAAACTGATCGGTGGTAGTAGAAAATAAGCACACAAAATGCAACCACTGCCCATCGTCTTCACAATATAACCGTCATATTTTCAAAAGCCACGGGAAGAAAGTAAGATAAGCTTTTCTTGGCCAAGTTCCCCACGGTACATTTAACTTCAAGTATTAAGCTTTTTCAGTTTTAATATGCATCCTTATGGCCCAATTGCAATGGTAATTTGGCTCAGCGGTTCTGTGACGTCATCAATTACAACCATTGCGTTTAATGATGACGTCGGATACAGTCGACGATCGCTTTTTGTTTGAATTAAGAACTTTTTAAAGTGACGTTGAAAACAATTCGTTGAAAAAAATATCAATGTTTGCTTTATTATCCCCCGAAGGGTGTAAGGTCCTTTGTCGTTCTGTGTCTGTGGCATCGTAGCTCCCAAACAGGTGGTCCAATTGCAATGCGGTTTTTCTTATTGAGTAGGCTGTTTTTAATAAATTGTTTAACTGTTTATTTATTTATTTTACTTCGATAATAAAATTCTAGTTTCGCATTTGTGACTTCGAGTTACGGCTATAAATAGCCACGGGCGCGCTCTTTATTCCTGGAGGTTTTTATTTAGGTATCACGTTTTTAGTTTTGAGTATAGTTTTCGATGTTTTTGTTGATATATTGCCGTGTGTTGTCTGACATATGGCAAATAATAATATATTCTTTTAATGCTTTGTGTTGCGTAAAGTAAATTATTTTACATATTTTGTTATTGTATGGAATCAAGTTTTTCCAACTGAACAGACAGCTGAGCTGCTGGGAGTTTGTTTCGCCACTTCTTCTTCCCAGCTAAAGCACTAGGAAGTGGTGAAGGGTGGGCGTTTTGGGGGACATTGTTATATAATTTTATATTTAGAAAATTACTGATTCTCGGCCTAAAGCTTCGTGCAGACTAGAGCGACGCGACAGCGCGACGCGACACCGGTTATTGTTATACCGTGAAGTTTTCTTAGAAATTGTATTGACGCGTGAGCGCGACGCGACGGCGCGACGCGACGTCGCGCCGTCGCGTCGCGCTGGTCTGCACGGGCCTTTATACAGGGTGGCTGGGACATCGACGCGAAGCCGGTTACCATGGATTCAGTACATGATACTGAAACCCCCTGAGTTGAAATTTTTCGTAGGTTATTTTAAAAAAAATCTACTGTTTCATAGAAAAGTGCAATACCTACGCGGTCAAAATGTATGCAACCGCTCATTTTTTTAAAAAAACCATCGAAAACTTTCAACGCAGAGGGGCTCAGAATCACGTACTGAATCCATGGTTACCGGCTTCACGTCGATGTCCCTGTATGTATTAATTTACTTTTGATTTGATTGATATTGATATACCTATAAGCGGGTGGTCCTTAGGCGTGGTTCAAGAAAAAGATACTGCCATTTCTAAGGTAATGAGGTCTTTTCTGCTTGGTGTAGGGATCTAAGTCACACTATTGACTTAACGAGTTAAATTCAAGTGAATTGCTTTAATATATTGTGTAAGGTCATGGCATCAAAGAATACGTGATAGGTACATGTACCGTCCTTTTTTCCTCGTCCTCTCACCTTGTATATGTCCCAGTTCAGTTCCGTGAAACGCGAAACTAAAGGGCACCGCACATCGGCAGAGTATCGACGGGCAGAGTATTTTCAATTACGTATGTAATGATAACAAGGTATAGATTCCAAAGCTCAGAGACCGACCACGGAGCATCAAAGGGGATATCTCTCTGCGGTATTGAAAAGCGCGCAGGAGGATACCGCGGCGGGATGCGTAGGCATGCGACGGTATGCGTCGGACTCCGCTAGCATATGATCGGAGAGGCAGTGGCAGCGGGGATGCACTTCGCATTCAATCCTCCTTGATGCCGTCCCCCGCCGCCGCGCCGTCCGCAGTGTACGTGTCCGCGGTGTACGTTGGCCTTAAAGGATCTCATATTGAAGAATTCCCGTTTTATATTGCCTGCAGCAATGTTCTTCAGAGCACGTTTATATCAGATTTATTGCATTTATAGTTTTAAAGTTCAATTATTAAATCATATACTCGTACGAGTTGTGGATATCATGACCTTCTATAGTTCTCGCGATGATTAAAAATGGCCAATTTGTTACTAAATCGACACTGAACCAAATATCTTAAGTTTGCATAACAGTATTTTGTATAAATTTAAGGTCGCCCAGCGAACTCTGAAACGGGCTATGCTGGACTTTGAGGGATAGAATCCGGAACGAAGAGATTCGGTAGAGAAACAAAGTTGTCGACATAGCTCACAGAATAAGCTAGCCTGAAGTGGCAGTGGCTCGGCCATATAAGCCATAGAACCGATGACCGTTGGGGTCGACGCGCTAAAGAGTGGAGAATCAGCAAACATACGTGGAAAGAAGATCTTCGCAGGGTGGCTGGTAGCAGTTGGATGAGAGTTCTCGAGAATCGAGCTGGCTGGCGTGCAATTAGAGAGGCCTTTGTCCAGCAATGGACTACTGTAAGCTGATGATGATGATGACACGATTCCGAAGTATGTTCGTCTGGCGCACGCAGTCAGTTCAAGATTCACAGATCGATTTTTGACTTTAATAAGTAAACGTTCAATATGAATATGAACCTTATTCTTATCTAAGATAATGTTCATATTTGTATATGCGAATGTAGGCAAGCGTTTCATTCGAATATAATATAAATTGATATTTGTAAATCCAAACAGTTAAGTTCATATTACCTCTCTCCTTAACACCTGAGCAAATGCTCCCTAAAATAAATAGTCACACCAGTTCTCTATAACGAAATTACAGTTGAAAGCAAAAATGTAATTGGTAAAAAATCTCGTGAACCTGGCACTCTGCCCAGCCCGCTTCCGTTCGACTGGCTCGCTGATATTCATTCTAGTTGGAATGGAGTCAGCCTGATTAAACGCGGGCTAGTCAGGTCTCGCTAAACGAGTTTGAAGGGAACCTTCCTGTAGGTTCGCAAGTGACAAATTATTGTGATGGCGGTTCAGGTAACACTTTAAAGGATATTTTATTTTGTCCATATAATATACTAGCTGTACCCGCGACTCCGGTCACGTGCCAGTGTATTCGATTAGCCTTATAAGTTAAAGGGAACTTGAAGTCATAGTATATTCGTAATATTCTCTACAACATCAGTTGATTATATTATTTTAAACTAAAACTTGTTGGTACAGTATATAAACGAAAGAAAATAGTTGTAATTCATGATCTCTCCTGGGCCCCAACATTTTAACATCGTTAATTTAAAAAATACCTTTTGTAATTTCTTTTACTTCTTTAAGAACCTTAAAAGCCGAATGAAGAACAAAAGTCATTGAATTTAAGGTAATTAAGTATAATGTAGGTATTTATAAAAATTGCCAGCAACGGTTGAAAAAGACAAAATTCGACGATAGTAAAATGTGTTTTGATTTCATTTCTACAGATCCAAAGTGCAGGAATAATAATTACCAACATGACTAAAACCGTAAATAATCACAAGTAATTTTATGACCAGCCGTGCTATTCTGTCAACATCTCACCGTGATATGATAACTTGGGTGAAGTGAACTTGATGTGAGCTGTCATTGCACCTAAAGCTAGGGGTTGACACTATGGACAGCTCACTTCACCTCACTCTTCACGGTGAGATGTTCACAGAATGAATCGACAGGCTGGATTTACTAAGCATAGTGAAAAATATTCGTTTTACCAGGAGATCCTGGTAAAACGAATATTTATCACTATGCGGAATTACAACTTTACTTTGGTAAAACTACGTCTATTGCATCTCCTGGCAGCTGATCACGTCCACGTAAACGTGAGCCAAATATATTCCTACTTGTAATTGAATTCTGCCAATCACCCAGAGACAGCGAAGAAAAGTCACATGTTTCTGTGTATTCTTTGGACTTGACACTCGAACCACTCTTTGGGTATCTGAATGCCTGGTACCTAGTAGAAATAAAGTATCATGGTAATACTTCCTCGGACGAACTTTGTAACGCCAACATCCTCTCATAAAACATTCCCCGCAGCATTTTGGGCCGCGTACAATTATAAATATTCCCAACAAACGCACACTAAGCAAAGTATTTCATGAAATATTCATAACATCACATCCAGTTTAGAAAATACAGTTTTTTTTTAAACAAAAAAGGTTTCGCGTTACAAACAAAATAAGGCCCTTAAGTGACTTTTAAAAAGGCTCGTAATGTTCACAGCAGCATTATAGTCTGGTGTTATGTCACTTATTAAAAAGTGAGCAGACTAGGGTATCAGTTTCAGTAAAAACAAGGCTCTTTGTTCACGTGGATGTCAAAGGCGAATAGAGGATTACTTTATGAGGACGGGCAGCGGTGGTCTCCTTTCAGAAGGTAATGTACTGCGGTCACCGTCTGGCAGGCGCTACCATTATTATCAAGGTCATTGGGCCCATCTTTAGGAGCGAATATTTTTGAGTTTATAATGAGAACGAAGCGACGCGCGCTTTACTTGTGGTTACTAAATGTACAAATGTACTGGAAATATGTGTGTAAGTGCAGGAACTTGAAATGGGACCGGCAGAGACACGAGCGACATTGAAAGTGTTTGTGCGTGTGTGTTATATGCTGACTTTACTCGTCTTCACGCACACATTCACAGCGTGTTTATACAGTTGCTTACCACAAGGAAAGCGCGCGTCGCTTCGTGAAATAAAAATACTATAAGTACTTAGGTACCTACTATAGTCGACCTCATAATTTCGTTACCATTTTGTACAACCATACCCGGTAAATTGAAACTTCACTAAGGTTGAAATTGTAACTGTCACATAGACAAATAGACCTTGTCGTTTTATGAAGTACAAGTGAAAAGATGTAAATATTTATGTTTTTATCGCACATGTCACAACTACACACAATAAAATCAAAGAAAAAGAATAATTTAAAAATGATGTACCTACTTCACGCCTGCGCCAAATAGTACTAGACAAGTGACAACTTTAGCTGAGTATTTAAACTAGTGACTTGCCGGTCTATTCTGTTGAAATCAAATAGTTAAAACTTAGGTGAAGTGAGCTGTCATTAGTGTCGATCCGCATCAGATGGAAGTGAAGTGAGCTGTCAGCTCACGTCAAGCTCACTTCACAAATGTTTTTACGGTGAGATTTTTACAAAAGAGATCGGTAGTAGTTATCTGTTAACGCAAGCCTAACCAGATAAACATAAAAGAAAAAGTGTTTATTCTGAATATCCCGTCTGGGGGAGCTTATTGGATTATGTGACGTACATTTCTAATCGAGCCGTTTCAGTGTGTGGGCGCCGGAAGGACCTCGATCTCGGGGCTAAATCTCCTACACATAGGAATTACGGGTCATCGAACAGTTGAACCAGATAAAATGTATCCTATGGGCGACGAAGAACATCATACATCCTATACATGAACAATATTTGTATTTATATCTATGTCCCACATGATGATTTATTTTCGTCCTGTTGACACCAAGTAAATTGGGATAAGGGCAAAAGAATGGCGATGATGATATTTTTGAATTTAATCACGAGCTTATCATTTGGGAATTGTCTAACTAATTTCGTTCAATCTCACCCGATGATGTAGGTACTCACCGCATAAAGTATTTCACCTTAAATTATCATCTTCTGCCAAGTCTTTTCCAACCTATGTTAGGGTCGGCTTCCAGTCTAACCAGGTGCAGCTGAATACCAGTATTTTACGTTTTGTTTACGTTTAGTTTTTATTTCTGCCCGAGTATAGTTCTCGATGATTTTGTTTGGTATATTGGCGTGTGCTAGCTAACATATGGATAATAATTTAAATTAGGATAATTATTTTGAATACTATTAAATAGAGTCTTTTTTTTTTACTTTCTAACTGAACAGACAGCTGTGCTGCTGGGGAGTTTGTTGCGCCACTTCTTCTTTACAGCTAACGCACTAGGAAGTGGTGAAGGGTGGGCGTTTTGGGGGACTGTCTTATGTAATTTTGACGTTCGAAAAGTGCTGATTATCAGCCTAGTTTGAATAAATGACTTTTGAATTTTGAATTTTTACATGGAGCGACTGCAAGTGACCCCCACAACCCAGTTACTGGGTACCAACGGTTTAACGTGCCTTCCGAGGCACAGAGGGAGATATGTAATGGATGATGGTTACGCACCCACGGACCGAACTCGGCAAGCGTACATAGCTTAACCTTCTACCGACCCGTGCTATTGTTTGTATTTAGCCACAAAGCCTACCTATAGTTCTATTAAATTCTAGACTAACCTTTTAGTTTGCTAGCATTATAGTACTAAATTGTGGAGCGCATTGTAGATCATAAGAGATAGTTAAAACTCTCACTGACTACTTCAGACAAAAGCTCTGGAGCGTGTCTAAGAGGCAACTTAAGTACGTAAAAGAGAGGATTTATTGTAGAATAGAATATTCTTTCTTGTACAAAATACAAAGGGCTTGGATTTTTTGTCTACTTATTTTACTAAGACAAGAAGCAGCAGCGTCTTTCTTCGAGATGTTCTTAACTATCTTTATGATATCATTATATTAAGCGAGTATATTACGACAATTTCCTCGGAGGCATTGAATACATTTCTTACAAAATATAATGTCAGTGCTATTTAAACAGCTACCACATCATATCAGTAAAATAAAATTGAGTTAGGAGCAGTTTGAGCCCGCGCCGCAGTTTCGTGAAAACGTTTGGTGAAATAGTAACAATTTTACTACGACTTACAAAAAATTATGTTTGTTGCATTCCTAACAAAGTAAGCTTTCATCGCTTGTGATATTTTTTGTTCAGAGCAGATTTACGGTCGGTATGAGACGACATCTTAAGTTTGCAACAGATTTTCTTACGTATTCTGATAACGCCGTTGCTATTGTATATCGTCGGCACTAGATTTTTTAGACTCATTGCATTCCTTATGATGTAAGCATTCTTCGATTGAGACTTTTTGAATTTCTGAGCAGATTTACGGCCGATAAGAGTCTTTCTTTATATGAAATTATTTTGCTATTCCAACTTCATATGCATTTTTGCCCTTATTTTACGAAATATTTCTGTTGTATCTCTTTAGGTACTTGTAGTCATTTGTCAACTCTTGAGAACGACATCAGAATCATCGTTCTAGCTGAACACGTTTTTACACGATTTTTTTTCCAAATTCACTAAAAGTAGAGGGTCGCGCGCAGCATACGCCTGGCTCGCTATGTGACATCATAGGCAAATTATACCCTGCCTCAAAATTATTATAAATATGACCTATCTTTTGCGTGCTCAACCATTACTCTAGTGTTAAATGTCTTGTAGTTTAAGCGATTCAAATTTTACATGTTTTTGACGGTTAGAAATATAGAACATACTACCGGTACCTACTCTGAACGAAATGACGTTTTAACGTCAAAAACATTAATTGATTCACTGACAGACAACGCACAGCCTAAGCTGCTGGGTCTATAGAACTAGAAGCATGAAATTTCCGTAACTAAAGAAGGGTTTTTGAAAATTATTCATACTCTAAAGGGGTTAAATATGTAGGGGTTGCAAGTTTTTATGGATGTTCGTCGTTTTTGCCGATGGGAATCCCGTCGGGCAGACGTCTTAGTTTATAAAATACTGACAAAATATAAATATTTTGTATATTTTTCTTCACCAAAACTTCACCCGGATAAAATATCATTTCTTCATAAGAATTAGTCGGACATCTCTGTGAAGCGTTTCGTTTCTTAGGACCCACAACAAATTTAATCAGCAGGAAAAGTAAGCGGAAATACAATTTCCCTTTCCGGTTCGGGTCAAGTGTAGTGTATAGGCAAACAGGACGGCTCCCCGGCTACCAGGCATTCAGAGGACGCAGGAAATTAGTCTTTGTTTCTTTATTATTTGCACCGCGTTTATTGGGTCACTTGATATACCAGCAGGTTTGGTTATAATGGTTATATTCCTTTGGTATCCCTTAAAAAACAGCAGACCCAGTCTTAGGATAGGCAATCCTGATTAATTTTCAGTACGGAGGAATACATTAAGAAACTTCGTTAAAGGCTGGCATGACATGAAGTTGAGTTGAATGTCACAAATTTTAGTCAATATTCGATAAATGACATTTGAGTTTTCAAAAAAGTTAGATACCTTTTGTAGGATTGCTTATTCATTCGAGGTTAAATAAAAATTACTGAAAGTGAGGTTAATTTTTAATATCTCATATTAGTAATACAACAAAATGTTCTAAGTGTACTCCTGCTCATGCACATTTGAGGTCGTATAGAACGCTACTGAAGCTGCAATCAACGGGCTACTTTCTGGACCAATGTAACCTAGTAACTAGACGGGTGTTATATCATTGATTCGAAAATATGAACCTTTAAGAAACTTAACTAATTAATTTTTTTTTTAGGGTAAGTACTTGAAAATCTGTTAACAAGTCGTCTGTTTATGAAACGTCAACAAAACTCCATTAGCAAAATGCGCTTAAAACACCAAAACAGAAACAAAAATATGAACTCAAAATTACAAGAAACAAAACGAAACAGGTCAACGACTCCACTTAGCGAAAGTAGCCGAACTAAAGTAGCCGTCAGTAACGTTTATAAAACGCCCCTTGACAACAAAGATCACGTCTTCAAAGGAAAGTTCCGTAGATCGTTGATATGACTGTTTACTTAGGCTGCTTATGGCCCTTTTAGTAGGACGTAGCGATAGCAAATACAGCTAGATATTAGTTTGTATAAAGCGTAGACCACACTGGGAACGAACCAAATATCGTTTAACGACACTCTAGCTACCGCGTCTATTCATCCTACAGATATGAAATCAGTCTCTTAACACTTTCGACTCCAGCCACTTTTCAGAGAACTCATACGCCATGCCGCCATACATATTGGAAGTGAACCCTCCGGGAGGGTTGCCGGCATTACGTTTGCGCTAAAGTAACTAACCACTGCGGACGGTCAACGGCATTGGGTTTAAAACCGTGTTATAAAACACTGTGAAACGAAGTAAAATCTTGTTTTTAGTGGGTCTTATTGCTCTAAGTAGATTACAAACTTTTTTTTTTTTGTGAATATTTGTAACCGTGAATAAAAAAAAATTAAAAAAAATGTTTGGATTTTAAAAACAACGCATATACTAACAAATCTTGTTAAAATATACATCAGATTTCATTTTCACGGTTTATAATGCTAGATTGGCTAAGAAATACCTACATTTAAAATGAGCCCTCCGCGAGGACTCTCGGCATCCCATATGCGACTACGTGGACCCTCCAGGAGGGCTCCCGACACTGAACGTGTTAAACGTAGACCACACTGGGAACGAGACTAAGTTCGTTTGGCGCATGTAGCTACCGCGTGTTCGCATACTTCGGTTCACGGTTTTAATCTTAAGAAAGAATTGGAATGTGACTCGATCGAGCTTTTGTTATTTTTTAACGTAAATTGAAAAAAATAAAAAACTAGACGACGACGAAATAATTTATCTTGAAAAAATAAATTCGTTCGTTCACCGTTCATGTTATCGTCAGTTTACCTTGTGAGTCATCTAGGGGAAGAAGATTTAGTGGGAGCGGAGAGAATATCAATCTAAAATTATGTCAATGAATAGGTACACTAAAAAATTCTCTCGATTTACCTTACAAAAAATGTAAACTGAAAAAAAATACGAAATATAAAGAATCCAAGGAATTCATATTAAAATGCCGGGCATCATTTGTCATCCTCCAAAAAAACAACTCAGATTTTCCGTCCCCTGCATTAAATTTGGATAAAATAGCATTAATGGCATTGAGTTATGACGATCCTGGGACTCGACATCGTAAAATACTGCAACACTGATTGGAAAAACATTCTTGTTAATAAAACATTGTTTTTTTCTTTACATTCTGCTCTTCATAACTCGCTTATGCCGATAGCGAACAAATTATAGTTATAAAATATTGAGCTGATTGTAATCGTCGAGCATTTAATTAATATTATCTTATGACATTTTGATAATGCTGATTGTTTCTTAGCAGTAATTGTTGCATCAGAAGCCCTATTTAAAAACGCCAACCCAAAAAGCCCATAACCCTATTCCCCAACACACAAACCCCGACTCCATCCCCAAAAAACCCAAACATCCTCAAAACTGCATGGATGAAATGATCTGTCTGACAATCAATCTGTCTAATAACACCAGAACCCAAACGTACAAGAACGGAAATGATTTACCAAACAGATTAACCCCTAATTTTCACCCCTTTACCGTAAATTAGACACACTATCATCATTCCATTTGACTTGATAGTCATAATAATATTGCTAAACTTGACATTGTGACTTGTTCCATGTCACAGATAGTTTCCAGAGGAAACTGTAGGAGATATCTATTAGTGACGACGCAGTGAGCATAGGTGTGATATTAAGGGGCTCATGGCTATATTATAATAATATGTGTAGATAGAATTGTCAGGTTTTCGGACTTCTGGCTACGATCAAAGATCTCCCGTCTGTCATTTGTAGATATTTGGCAGTCGTTACGGGTAGGAAGCCCGAAAGTCTGACAAACAATCTTACAAAGAGGCATGGGCTTACCCAGGGGGGGGGGGGTAGGGGAGGGCAGCTGCCCCCCCTTGGATTTTGGGGTATTTAGTCTGAACGGCCCAAACCAAATGGCCCTCGGGCCATTCGACCGTAAACAAAAATCGTCTACGTTCCAAAGGACCGCTGATAAAATGATTTCAAAATTAATTTAAAGGGACAGTCGCATACGATTTTTGTTTACGGTTGTTAATGTCCCGCGGTCCATTCGCTTTGGGCCGTTCAGACTAAATACCCGGATTTGATATGCCTAAGTACTGTTGTCGATAAAAGTTATGTTACGTTAGTCTTTACAATTACAATATAAATTATTAATTAATTTTAGAAAAAACCGCGCTGCTCGGCCTTTCTTCTTGTACTTATCATGCATAACCGACTTTAAAACACGAGAAGGTTCTTTGTTCGGCTGTTTTTTGTTGTTTAATATGTATGTTCATCGACATTTTCGTAAATTCTGGACCAATCCAGAAACAAAAATATCGTTATAAAAAAATATTCAAAATCAGTTCACAACTGACGAAAATATATATAGATACCAGCAAAAAAAAGACATACAGATGAACATAGAACCTTGTCCTTTTTTGAAGTCGGTTAAAAATACGCGAACACTGCAGCAATATCAAACTATGTAAAACATGGGTGAAATTTCAGATTTCCTTGGGCCAAAATCTGGGTACGCCCATGCAAAGAGGTATCGTATTACCCAGTAACGGGGTTGTGGCGACAGTCACTCCATGTAAAAATACTGGTATTTAGCTGCATCCGACTGGAAGCCGACCCCAACATAGTTGGGAAAAGGCTAGATCATGAGATGGATAGAATCCTATAATGCTATAATCCTGGTATTTACCTACTCTTTACATTTTGTACAGAAACAAAAACCTAAAATCGGTCATAGGCAAATTCTCCAAAACCGTTTTTGTCAACATTTACTAGTTTTATATCCTAACATTGATCACAAAATCGCATGGTTTTATTGTATGAGAGTAAAAATACAATACTGTTCAGAGGCGATCTTATCGCTGATAGCAATATCTACCAGACAACCGCGAATCGATTGAGTTCTGGACGGAAAGTAATTAAGCTGCACTTGCCGCTGTCTGGCCCAGTTACTGTTAAATCACAAGCCTTTCATGGTTTTCCAATATATCCCCTATTTTACAATATACCCAGCAATATTTCAATAGCTTTACTTGCCTTCCTGTCTACCCTGCTTAAAGTTATGGCGTAATTATAACACATATTATGTATGTCGATGGCAGCTGTACAAGGTCTTCAATAATTAGTCGCTACCCAGCTCCCGCCCTTACGTAACCGAGCCTTGTTTATAAGGGTGCGCCGCGAAAATTGTGATATTAGCTTTTCAGATTGTGGCCAGAAATATGCAAAGGTTTTTAGAGTTTCTGTGGTATTTTTGTGGTTTTTAGGGTTCCGTAGCCAAATTACAAAAACAGAACCCTTATAATTTCGTCATGTCCGCCAGTCTTTCTGCCCGACTGTCCGTCTGTCAGTTCCTCCATCTGTCCGTCCGTGCGGATGTCAGACAGCCATTTTACTTGGAGATTATTTGCACTTTAACTATGAATATTGGAAAGCAGGTGTATCCGTGCTGCGCTAAACGGTGGAAAAATATACTTACGTTTAATAACGAAAAAAATAACAAATTAATTCCTCCGACTTGACTCGCTTCTGATCGGCTAATATTTGTTTCCATAACATGAGCTGATCTTAAATATTTTGTACCGATACGAAGAAAGAAGAATATTATGATTTCACGGTCGTATATTTTTCGTTTCTGTAGCTTTTTTGAGTACGTAAGAGCCGGGTTATTATTCTATACATTTTAACAGTTAGAATGATACTGTATCTAATTGTCGTAGGACAATGTAGCTTTATTTCTTGCCCATTCTTCTCCATACCGAACTACAGTTTTGAAGGAGCGCCTAGAATAAATTCTATTTTCTTGTAAATTATGACGTTCAAAAGTACCTTCTAAGAGCCTTCTTGAAATAAATGATTTGACTTTGACTATATTTACAGCCTGCAAAACCCATGACCTCGCTACCAATGTTACCGACTACTGGGTAATCTTGCCATTGCTAGTATAGAACTTTCGTATAGTCGTAGGTTGTACGGACTCAAGAGTAGTTGAACAGATTGGTATTTGCCAAAGAAACTGGTGTTTTGTAAACAACATGATTGCAATCTTTCTGCGTTTATAAGAAACTTGCGACCCGCCACTGCTTCGCACGGTTTTTACGACTTAACAACACACAGACTTAACATACAGATTTCTTAATTACATGTAAGTTAAATATTATTGTATTATGTACAAAGAAATTCTCTTAAGAATATTGAAAACCACAACAAAATCCGTTGCTTAGTTTAGAAAAACAAGTCGGTCACACAGACATACACGAAAACCGACATTAATTTAATTTATATGTATAGATATACAATGTGAAACTGAATTAATGCAAATTATGAAAGTTGTTTTTTGAGAATTGGTTACTGAATTAATTTTGGACATTTAAATAAAAAGGTTTTTTTTTCCCAAAATTTATTAAAACCACCTACGTAAATTAGTCATACTTCCGCTGTACGGTCAAAATAATCCAAAATGGACGAAGCACCAAATAATCTAGACCCTCATACGTGTGCGACAGTGTGCGGCCGTAGATTTGTAAAGTGACCACAAATTATCTCACGATCAGTACAACAAATTTAATAAATAAACAATGTTTTACACATAATATAAAAAAATCGGTGTATGTATTACGATTACAATATAATATTCTTAGTAGGGTGTTTGGTGGTGTGCTTTAATTCCGGGACATGTTGTAGATATAGTAGGTACTATGACTTCCTGTGACGTAACAGTATCTTAACACATTTACCTTCCGAATTAAACTTAAGCGATTATAGAACTTATTTAGACACAAGTCTAAGTCTGCTACAGTACATTTAGAGGGAACGAGAAAAGCTGTTCCACCATAATACAGTTTACCGGCGAACAGAGTGCATCAGTTTCGTGCTAATAAGCATATAAATACCAAAACAAATAATTACTTAACTGCTTATTAATTGTAACTTACTTGAATTGTGCAAAGTTGCTATATTGATTTGGCAATTTTTTTTTCATTCGTTGCTTCTTATAAGACAAGGCCATAATGCGGTTGTCGTAGGATGTCAATTTACTTAACAATTAATTTACCTGACTGTACATATTACAAAATCTTCAGTAGGTATGTAAAAGGCCACAAATTCCGTACTCTAAATATATCAATGGCACAGCCTACCACAGAGGCCGCAGTGACCGAAAGGTCGTAAGATCGCTACCCGGCCTGAACCGTAGCCGACCCCAAGGTCTTGATAATTGATGGGGCTAACTGGCTACTGGAATATTAGCAGTATGCATCACAAGATATTATTAATGGAAACCAACTTCTTTTTTGCGAAACGGCGATTTTCGAGAGTCAATTAATGGAAAAATGTCGGAAATCTTTTGTGGAGATTTTTCGTTGCAACCTGTTGTTGCTGCCTTATCAGAAATGGACCTAAAAAGGAGCTTGTCAATGAGATTTTACTTGTCCGGAGAGAGTGGGCTCTTTATTTTGTTTCTGAATAGAAACAAACAACCTTTTTAATTACAACATGTCCGTCCTAGCGTCTGACATGTTTCGGCGTTTTATGTCCAAAAAGGATCATTTTTCATATTCATCGCTGCACAATGTGGTAATGTTCTTTTTTCCTCAAGTAATACTCTGTCTCTAGTCAAAATTAATCTGCCTAGCCTTTTCCAAACTATGCTGGCTACCAGTCTAACCCGGCTGCAGCTATATACCAGTATTTTACAAGGAGCGACTGCCTATCTGAACTCCACAAGCAAGTTATTGGGTAACATACAGATACAAGGGGTATCTGTATGGTAAGACTAGTTGTCAGACTTTTGGGCTTCTGACTAGCCGTAAGGACTGTCAAAGATCCAATGACGATCGGGACCAACGGCTTTACGTGTTTTCCGCGTGTAGGGGTCTCGATATGTAACACTGTCTCTTGTTAGCACAAGGGACAGTGTTACATATCGAGACCCCGAGCTTTAAAGCCTATGTTATCGCGGCGTTTGTTATTACTTTCAACCAAGATTATATTTATTATTATTGCGCCCGAAACTATAGCTATCAACTTCATTTCGACGTGAAATAAGTCCAGGCATGAAATGGTAAAATCATGCGAAAATCAAACAAGCTTGTAGTTTAAAACAATGTTTGTTTTAGTATCCTCGACAATAATATTATACTCGTAGATAAGTGCTCTTGACTGGTCCTGGCCAATCAGTTGTCAAAACGAAATTCCCACTACAATCTAGTATTTACAAACTAAGTGTTTGTGGTAAATTTGATAAGTTATTATTGGCTGAACCCGATATCTGCTATCTGGCTGGTACTTACAGGTTATCAATTTTCATCTTTAATGTCTGTAAGCTACCACAGTTGTTACCTGATCATCCTTTTACGTAGACTACTTGATAATCTGTTGTGACACGACATGTAATGATTATTAAAACTCAGTCTTGTCCAAGTCAACATTTTCTGAGAGGGTTGCCTTTCAGGTACCTATTAATGATTTAATTGACCAGGTGATTATAGACATTTCACTTATTCCGTAAATATCAGAATATATAGGGTCTTAATAGGCAATGTAAGTTGTATAGGCACCCGCTGCGTAATCATTTTACCCCTAACTTCCAATAATTTACGGACCGTTATTGGTTAAAATGAAGACTTGTATCTTTACCAATAATGAAGCAAAGACCTCATAGATTTGCATAGTATACCCTCAATGCTACCATTGGTAAGCAAAGCGATTCATTTTATAGGAACCGCGCTTAAGAGGGTAAAGGTAAGGGAGGCTATAGGTACAATGCGAGCAACCTCTTCAAACCGCTAGTCTTAGGACAGAAGTGTATTTATAATCATTCAATTAGTTGTGGACACATCCGAATTACAATGTCAACAAACCTCGGCGGGTATTTACCCAACTGTGTTATTTATTCGTTCTTGACCAAAGCGAAATGACCAATTATTTTTGGCCGTTATAGTTTGGTAAATTATGAATGAACGTGTAATGCTGTAAACCTATTGAACCGGTTTAATGCATCAGCTTTTCACCGCTAATGAACTGTTCAACTTGCAGAACTAGTACCTCTGACATGAATTGAATTTCAGACAGCTGTGGTGGCCCAGTGGTAACGGCCACGACTTACGAGTTGTAGGTCATAGGTTCGAACCGAGACAGGCGCCTTTACTTTTTTTAAGTAATTTCTTCACCATTGCTCTCAAAACGGTGAAGGAAAACGTCGTGAGGAAACCACCATGTCCTAGAACCAAAAATTAGATGACATGTGACATCTACCAACCCGCACTGGGCCCACGTGGTAGATTACAGCTCACTCCTTCTCGAAGAAAGGAGGCCTGTGTCCCAGCAGTGGGAATATTATACACTAATTATAGAATATTGATACTTCGTAGCCATAATAATTATTCAGTCATCATCTGCCTAGCCTTTTCCCAACTATGTTGGTTCGGCTTCCAATCTAACCGGATGTAGCTGAATATTATTTTACATGGAGCGACTGACCTCCTCAACCGAATTACTGGGTAACACGATACCCCTTGGTAAGACTGGTTCTCAGACTTTTGGGCTTCAGACTACCCGTAACGACTGTCAAAGATCTATGCATGACAGCCGAGACTAACGGCTTTCCAAGGCACGGAGGGGTCTCGATATGTAATGAATGGTCATAATAATTATTCGGTACAGAACCCAATTACATTGTGAGGTGCTAGGCTTGCGCAACGTATTGCGCGTATTACTGTCTGGGTACGTCCAATCGTGTTGTATCCCCGTATCTGTAAATAGCATGTTTTATACATTGTTTTTCTTTTCTGTTACGGCACGATCATTTAACGAGATCGCGATCAATGCGAGGGGGTGATGAATATGATTAGTCAACAGGATTTTCACTGCCTAGACTTAATTAAGGATCGTGGATTCTCTTTTAATGCATTTATTTTATATATAATAATAATAATAACCCCCTTTATTGCAACTTTCATCGAAATTGTTAGAGCCGTTTTCGAGAACGTGATTACAAATATATATATAATAAAATATTGCTCATTTTAACACATAATTATTCTCATACAAGTAAGTAATATAATTCACACATGATTTAGAAAAATAAAACTAAGTACGTTATTTATAAACCAGAAAAAACCTATCAAAATTCAATTTCCATTAATGAAAAAAGTTGTACTTAATTAAAATACTGTCATTTTATTTATTGAGGTGAGACTATGATGTCATGTTGGCTGGGGAAGTACCACTTCAGGTAAATAATTTGGTCGTCAACCAGTACTGCTATGATTTGCAGTCCGATTCCGTAAACACACCCAAAGTAAATATAGGAGTGTTTACGAGTAGTAACTGCTGTCAATTTGTGAATTCCTAGTACCTCAAGATGAAAATGAATCGAGAGTAAATTAAAGTTAGTGCGGGTTTAGATTACAATTCATTTGTCTCTGATAAGCTCTATGCAAAGACACGTTGATATCGAGTAGCATTTCAGAGGCAGGCAGAGATTGTTCCATGAAGATCTTTTGCTATATCTACTACGATTACTGGGGTGCAATAAAAGCCTCCCTGAGTGATGGAACTAAGCGTTCGTCAGGTACACTCTGGGCAGTCTAGGGTGGGTAACAATAAGCCGAACGGGTCGGTCTTCAAGATTAAGCAACGCTCGAGGTCCCTTCCGTGCCTTGGGAAGTACGTTAAGCGGTTGGTCCCGGCTGACATTCGTATAGATCTTTACCGAAAGTTGTGGAGATCAGATAGGCAGTGATTTTGTGAGAAATAAGTAATTCACGAGTATTCAGCTGTATCCGGATAGACTGAAAGCCGACGCTAACATAGTAGGGAAAAGGCAGACAGACGGTCATGGACCAAGTTATGAGAATCTTCTTAAGATTACTGACATAACTCCAATAATTCCAACTAGACAAGATTAAATTATCGCTCCTAAACGTTTAACGAATTACTTTGTAAACGTGTTAATTAGTACGATGTTACCACATCGTAGATACATTGAATCTTATGTATACGTAGTAAGAGTGGAATTCAAACTGACAAGTACTTTATAATAATGTCGGTAAACGGTACTCTATACACAATCTTCAGAGTATTTCTCTGAGTATTAGATTAAATTGAAATTCATTTGGTAGAAAACTGTTTACTTGGAACCCACCGACAGGTACAAGGTGGTACTTGATGTGGGTTATCCTATACTAAACGAGCAATATTTGTATATATATGAATATATTTATACATATTTGTAATCATGTTCTCAAAAACGTCTATAACGATTTCGTTGAAAGTTGCAATATAGGGGTTTACGGAGGCGAAAAATCGATCTAGGTAGGTTTCATATCTGGGAAAATCTGTTTTTACCGTTTTTTCACCCGAACAGAGCTCGATCACCTAAAGTTTAGAACAAGATGGCTACCTTAGAATAATGACATGGAATTAGGAAGTACCCTGCTATGGCAGCATGGAATTTTTATGATTATACATGGAATTAGTATAAACTATCCTATACTATTAAATGAGCATTCTCTATTTTCACCCGAGCAGAGCTCGGTCAAGTTACTATATTTAAAGGGTGTATTCTTTGGGTACTTTGGGTACTTGTGTTATTTGGTAAACAAATAAGGCGCACTGTGATGACTTATTTGAGAAAGTCAATGTGTTAAAATTATTTCCGACCGAATGATTTGACCCACGACACCCTTTGCACGATAATATCCTTATGTGATTCTTTAAAAAAATCTGATATTCATTAATTTTATATTAAGTATATCCTAAAGTAAATACTTAATACTACGTAAGTATAATATTCCGTATTAAAAATAATTGGGAGATAGTTAACATAACCTCTAAAAACTTATTGACCTTCTAATGATGTACTCTTTTGATGTGTAAGATCTTTCCTCTCGCTTTCGTGCAATCTGAGCGTGAAAAGGGACGGAAATGTATTACAGGAAGCTAGGGAAGCGCGCGCTATTTGATTTGACCAATGAGCGCGCGCGGTGCTAGAGTTGACCGTCAGAAACAACCTTGATGAGACCCCGCCTCTTTTCGGACCACTTTCGTTTAAACCCCGATTTCTCGCTATTTTGATATGAACCCCATATAAAACTGATAACTGTAACCGTTTCGTAATCTGTATAATATTTCCTATTGGGTCATATAAGACTTATAAGAATTTAGTTTACAATAAAACGAGCACTAAAAACAAGTTTTGTTATATTCACCCATTTATTCAACCGTTTTTAAATACTTTGAAATCACAAGTCTAAGCCTCATAATAATTTTAATTATCTTAAGGTGTCATAAATCTATTGTCTCCGCTCTCCCCCAAATTTAACAAAAGTAACTGTCTTCATTAGAAAGATTGCAATACTTCTAGTGTTAATAAAATAAAATAAAATTTTCATTAAAAATAGTTATTATTCGTTACGAAAAATCATTCCTAATTCCATAACATGAATATTTTTTTCAGGATATGCTTAATGTTGCTTATTACCAAGGTGAGATGTAAAATTTTACACATCATATGCGAATACTGTAAGGCTCACTCCTTTTTTTTAAATTAATAAACCTCTAAAAACAAGCATCACCTTTGTAAGTATTTTTCTGTTCTTGACTTTCTGGTATTCTCAGTAAGTAAGCTAGAATTCCCCGACCAAACGGGGAAGGGTAGGTTAGAACTGTGACCAACCATGCGCGAACCGAAATGGTCGCAGTATCTAAGCTAGGGCACCCCGACCAAATCTACATCCAAGTTGGTTACAGTCTCTTCGCTATTTAGTATTTTAAGGAAATAATCGAGGTACGATTAAATACATGCCAAAATAAAATAGTGCACTTTTGCGATCAAATATTAACACGAATTTAAACAAATCTACCTGGTTTCACATTACAAGGATTGGAAGAACCTTTCCAAATAAACTGAAATAAAAATGCTCCTTCTTTTCGTGTGATTAGTGACTAACCTGGTGTCAGAGTTTTAAAGCTGCCCATAGGCCTCTGACTTGGCTTCACAAACCGTCGAGAAATATCGCTCAGGCATGTCGGTTTCCTCACGATGTTTAACAGTTAGTAGTAAACGTATTCACGTCCATCAAGCTACACCTGTACAATGATTTTAGCCCTAAACTTCGGGCTATTTAATTCGTGCCGTTTAATTATAGCCCTTTTGAGAGATCAATCTAATATCCGGAGCAATTGCGGAGCCCCCGCCGCAATATCCTACAAGCTAACTTGCCCGATGTTCCCACCTACCTATTCCCGGAAGAACGCGCTGGAGGCTTTCAATAAGATATCGAATGATAATACACTGTGTAAGGGACATCGACCCGCAAACTGTTACTATGAATTCAGAACATGATTCTAGAGCGTGGAAAATTTTCTTCGGTTATTAAAAAAAATACCAGCCTGTGTATGGGTAAAAAACGAGAATAATAAAAAATATATTTGTGTGAAATTATTTGTGAGCTAACTTAGTTAAGTTAACTAGAAGTTAGTAATTAAACTGTAGTTGTTTAGATCAGTCCACGTCATCTTCATCATTCTCCTGCTTTCATCCCTATTTATTCGTGGTCGGTACAACAGTCTTTTTCTTCCATACTTCTCTATTAGTCGTTATCTCGGCAGTCAGCACCACCTTTCCAACCATATCATCTTTCACACAGTCCATCGTTTCTTTTATCTTCCCCTACTCTCATAGCTATCCACATTCAGAATCAAAGCTTTCTTCATGTGGTGGTTACATCCGCCATAATATACTTAGGCCCACTTGCACCACAAATGGCTAAATGCGTGTAGCGCTAGACTTATTTATGACATAATTCTGTTTCTGTCATCTTGAAACAATGGACATAAACAGAAGTATGTTGTTATTATTATTAATCACTAGCTGCGCTCCGCAGTTTCACCCGCACTCGATCCCGTAGGAATATCGCGATAAAAGTATCCTTTGTCCTAAGCCTTTTTAGCGTGAAAGCGTAACAAACAAAACAAACTCACTTTCGCATTCATAATATTAGTTTTTTTTTCAGACAACATTGATACAAATTACAATATAGCAAATTGACGAAGAGAGTCAATTTACTAAAAACTACGCGACAAAAAATGTTAAACCGTCAGAGTTTGTGGTCAGTTAGTGATAAAGTTTTGTTATTGTTTGGAATTTTTTAAGTAACCTGCAGTTATCTTTAGAGATTACGTCATGTACTGTGTTGTATACCTAGTAATATATACATTTAACTGCCTCAATGGTCTCGTGAAGGCAAGCAAGCTCCTAGGTGGAGCTTGCGAGCCAGCTTCAGCCCTGAGGGCGTCCCACCTTACGTTTTGGATTCGCGGTCTCCACTCAAGAACACATCTACCCTAATGGACATTGGTTCTACAGCTTATCACATATGGCCGGGTTACTTTACCTTGCTTTTTCTGAGGGCTATTTTGACTACTGGCGAAAAATCTCATTCTTCATACAGTGTAGCGATTTAGCGCGAATTTCACCAATGAAACTGAACGCGATCAGCACATAAACTACGTTTAAGGGCAGTGTCAGGCAGGGCAGGGTCAGTGTCATTATTTTCTGTGGAATATTGACATTGACTGCTCTTGAACGCGGTTTAAATATGCTAATCCCGTTCAGTTTCATTGGTGAAATTCGCACTAGTCACCGGTATCCGTGAAGAAGGCGATTCTACCAGTCATACTGAACAACTTTCACAATTTTCGTGAAAAAAAGAAACAAATTCCTCTACAACAGTAGAGACTATTTCGATACATGTATGATTTTATTTATTTTTTCATACTGTAATATTAGACCCAATACATTTTAGACTACCTTCTGATAATTAAGTACTAATAATGTTTAATACATGCTAATTGATGGTGATAAGGGCAGGCGAATGATAATTGCAATGCTTGTAAAAGGCTGCTAAGTCATACATACTAATATAACATAACACCAGCATTGTACACTTAGTTCGCAATAAACGTTTTTGACTTTGACTTTGATTTCAGCTCGCGACTTCGTCCGCGTTTGTATCCTTCCCATTAGCGAAAGAATTTTCGAAAACGGATCAGTAGTTCCGAAGATTACTCCCTACCGACAAACTCACAAATTTTACCTCTTTATAATATTAGGTACCTATACATACATTATGACTGTTGTGCGTGGGTTCTCGGTTAAATCCCTAAGTAGGAAAAGTGGTTATATGACATTTTTTGTACCCACTTACCAACCTCCCCGGAGTTTACTGGTCAACTGTGGGGGTACTAAACGGCCCTGGCTACCCCTTCGTAAAAACAAGCGTAATGTTACCTACGTATATGTTAGGTAATGTTTCAGTGTACACCGCGAAGCTACATTCATTTCGTTTCAGGTTAAATGAAGACATTAATTGTAATTTAAAACGACGCACCGGCCGCGGCCCCTACGTACATGACTCTTGTTTCAAACAGATATATGAATTTACATTATTGGGAAAATTACTAATTGGAATTAATGAGGCTATATTTATGATATGAATATTTACTTTGTATAGGAGTATAATTATTATTGGAATTATTGTGGATGTGGGGATTATGTGGGTCATTCTTTTATCTCAGTTTTAAGGATAATCTGGCAGTTTGAGTAGGTTCTTTATGCGGCCTACCCAAATGTCCTTTGTTTGGTATTCGTCAAGTCGTTGAACTCATTGAGTTCTGAGTTGAGCTACACGAGTACTGACAAATGTGTGTGGTTCTTTCCTAAGACCATCTCAAATATTAATCTGCATGGTCATCATATCACCTGACCAACATTATGTCTGGAGTTTGAAAGATACCGTGATCTCTTAAGTTTTTTCGGTCTTTCTTCTCAGAGTAATCAGTTGGGAAACAAAATAAATATAATTTATGGCCGGGCAACTAATGAAGGCCGATACGTGTATTTCCATTTTTTTTATTTAAACGTTGAAACTCAAACGTTTCTTACGTTTAAACTTTAAAGAGAAGTGATTTTTAAATGTGTGTATGGTGTAGAGAAAATACAGTGAGTGTAGTAAGTGACGGTAGGTACAGTTCAGAAATAAAGGGGGTGTATCTCACTGGCTCAGTGTGCTTGTCCACCACCATCAGGATAACCAGCCGATCTACTATGTACAAATCTCACAACTAAGGTGAAGTGAGCTTGAAATGAGCTGTCAATAGTATCAAACCCAAGCATCACAGGTGGAATGACAGCTCACTTCAAGCTCACTTCGGGTTGAAATCCACGGTGAGATTAATGAAATCAATCAAATAATTTATTTTACAGATCATAAAATGCAATTTTTTAGTAATTACATACACATCTTAAATAGAATAGCATTACTTGTCTAAACGTCAAGGAAAAAGTGACAAATTCGCATTTATTCCCGAGTGCAACACGAGCAATATTATCTTGCCATACGATAATTACAAAGTGGGTAGGTATAAGCTTATCTGAATATTTGTTACCAGCAAAAATTGTTTACAAGACATAAATAATGATTTCACACATAAAGTGGTAACTAAACATCTCGAAACGAAGATAATTTATTACACTACATAGTTTGGAAAGTACAACATTGTGATGTATACAAACAAAGCGTCGTTAAGACCGAAATTAATGCTCCTTAATGAGAATTATAATGCTGTCTGAAAAAACCCTGAAAAGAGTACGGGGATGTACTTTTTTCAGGTTTTGTCAAGCGTTACATAATTACATATTTAACTTTCCACAAAAAAATCTCGAAAGCACCATTGGTCTTCCTAAATCATAATACGAGTACAACACACTATTCCGCAATTATATCTAAAATTAGTTACAATTCCGATCGAGAAACCTGAAAAAATTCCGCGTAAAAAGTTTACAAAAGTTTTCCATTGCACTTACACTTAAACAATATTCAACCGATACACAAACAATACGCAAGATATCCGAAATATCCGCTTAGAACACCCGACAAATTCCTCTATTGTAAACAATTTGGCTGTCACTTATCTCCTGGCGTAAGATGTTCGTCCGAATTACGAATACAATTAAAAATCATACCTATTTTTAACGCGGTAATGAGGTTTGACATATTTAGAGAGGGCTAATGTTGGTTAAAAAACATATTGTTTAAAAAAAAGAAGTTTTTAGTGACGTACCTTGATCGCGAGGAATATTCGTCGCCTGTGGCATGAGGACGTCTATCGCACACCGGTTGCGCGCGGATACTGTCAACTGCTTCTACTGGCTGGTTTCGGCGGGATTCTCACGGCGTGAGTGAGGCGACTATCGACTAACTTGACCGCCTGAACTATCGATAAGTATATCTGCGTAAAATTTAATTGTTATCATAATTATAAATAATGTAAATCATCATTATGTTCTTTGTTTATGACAGTCATGCTGTTCGGTTTTGCTGAATAAATAAAATAATTTTATTTGCATTAGTGAGAAATCTACGTATTATTGCAATCAATATAATAATGTAATGTTTTAAAATAAAATAAGAAAAAAATATAAAAATAAGTATATTTCATAAATATAAAAAACTACAAAATACGCGTCACGCCGGCCGGCGCACAGTGGTCTGAAAATCAAGCTCCATACTCATAGAAACTTAACGTCAGAAATTAATAAATAAAAATATGTTTTGTGTTTAATATACCTCCCTTTGTTTTACTAATATAGTATGAAGGGTATGAGTAGCTCCATGCGTGAGAAAAAAATTTTTTTCTTTTTTTTTGTATGGAATAAAACACTTAAAGTGCTTTTTTTCAAAACTGAATAGAACTGATGGGCTAGTATTCACATGAGCTATTGCACCATACACGGCGATCAAGATGACATACAATTCTTGAGCCTTTCGGTGCCGCTTTGCATGTAGCAAGCTTTGGAAATTTTGAATTTACAGTCGGTGATCTTTCAAATCTTTGATGGTATTTTGTGAAGCTACATATTGCTTTGAATATGAAAATAGTATGTAAACTAATACTCATGCAAGAAGAGACAAACATACACACACACACACCCTCACACACTCACAAACTTTCGCCTTTATAATCTTAGTGTGATTATAAAGGCGAAACTTTGTGTGTGTGTGTGTATGTTTGTCTCTTCTTCACGCTCAAACAGCTGAACGGATTTGGATGAAATTTAGCACACATAATAGTTTATAACCGGGAATAACACATAGGTAATATATTTAACAACACACAGGTATATAATTAAATGAAGTAACCAACCACATAACTGATATTGTCGTTAGTTAATAACCTGCTAATGACTTTTATAATGAAAATATTAGAAAACGATGTAGATTATTTACATTTTACTACAAAATTAATTTCACGAAATAACTCATTTGTTAATCACCGTCATTATTGTTGAATTTTAATTTAATAAGCATTATGGGACAGCGAGTGTTAATGAGGGTAGTTATAATATAAATAGGACATTTAAACTAACTTCACTCAGTAGCTCTTTGCACTTGTGCTTTACTATACTTATTACGTTCGATTTGTTTTCGTGTTATGATGGAAGCTTTTAGTACCAATTTGGATATTTTTATGTTTGTGGCTAACAATAGCTGTTTCTCACAGCCCAGTGTATTATATGAAGTTTTTGTCAATGCCGTTGATTTGTCAGAAATCGAAAATAAAGAATTGAAACAATTCTGTCAGACTCGTGTGTGTTCGTTGAGGAACAAATGGATCTCGTGTAATCGCACGAGACATACTTTCATAAAAAAGTATGAGACATGGCTGCAAGAAGACATAAAATGGCCTGAGTTCATGAAGGACAAGATGACACCTTGTTTAATGTTAGAAGAGCAGCAACCATGTTCCAGTTTTGACTTCGGTGTAAATGAGGGTGCATCAACATCATACAAACCGGAGACGTACAGTTTTGGAACATCAACTGTTGTGAGTCCAAGAAAAGTGTTCTCGGAGCTAAGCCCGCTACAGAAGAGAAGAAGAGTGAAAGAGCTCCTCACGCATAGCACTGAAAGCCTTGCTTATGCAACTGGTTTAAGTGCAGATAACAAAAATGTAGCAGATATAATAAAATTGATCACAGAGCATCCCGAAGAGGCTACAAAGATAAAGGAATTGTTGAAGTCCAAGAAAGCTATGCCCATGGATATATTCCGCTGATAAAGCTTTAGGAATTCTGACTTCATTGAAGCTTTCAAAATGGCAGTATACAATATTAAGAGCTTGTGCAAAAGAAGAAGGAATACTACTATATCCTTCATATACTGCTATCTTAGAGGCGAAAAAGGACTGTTACCCACCAAAAGACACCATAGAAATTACCGAAAGAGGGGTAAAAGTAAAGCTTCAAGCGATTTTGGACAAAACTGTTGCTAGATTTGGGAAATTCCTACGTTTGGAATCTTCGCTAGATGGCAAAGAGCTAACATTGATATGCAAGTGGGGCTTTGACGGTGCTTCAGGGCAAAGTTTGTACAAACAAACTATGGCGGGTGAAGATGATTCAAGCAATTTTATGTGTTCTTTTGTGCCTCTGCGCTTAGTTTGTGGTGAAGAAAAGTTATGGGAGAATCCAAAGCCATCTTCCACAATGTTCTGCAGACCGCTCTATTTTAAATTTGCAAATGAAAACAAATTAAATATTAAGGAAGAACAGGCTTTGATTGAAGCTGAGATTGCAGCACTGGAGCCGTCTATTATGGGAATTCATACTGTTAAGCACTCAATGCTTATGACCATGATAGATGGTAAAATCACTTCGCAACTGTCAAATACTTCAACGCAGACTTGTGACATCTGTAAAGCTACCCCTTCGGAAATGAATAAGTTAGAGAAGATCTCAGAGTAAGTTTTGAATAATTTGTTATATTTCAGATTACCGTAATGCTGTGTATCTTTTTATTAATTAATTCACTTTCTTTCCAGAAAACCTGTTTCAACAGATATATATCAGTATGGTTTGTCTACACTTCATGCTTGGATTAGATGTATGGAGTGCCTACTCCATATTTCGTATAGACTAGACTTCAAAACATGGCAAGCCAGAGATGCAGACAGCAAAGAGTCATTGAAGAGTAGAAAAAAAACTATACAGCAGAAGTTTCGTGATGAAATGGGCCTCCTAGTAGACATCGTTAAACAAGGTGAGTTATGATAACAGTCGTTGTTCTTAAATCTTATTTTTTCAAATAACGTTAGTTCTATTTATTCTTTACAAAGTTGTGGATTAGTTTTGATTCATTTATAATTTTCAGGTTCCGGAACCACAAACGATGGAAACACAGCGAGGAAATTTTTTGGTAATCCTGCCAATACTGCAGCTATTACAGGCTTGGATCCTAGTTTGATCCAAAGATTTGCAACACTTTTGCGTGTGATGGCCTGTGGGGAGCCCATAAATGTTGAGGCGTTTAAAAAAATTGCGCGCTAAACAGCAGAATTATATGTGGAGCTCTATGGCTGGTATTACATGCCTTCGAGTGTCCACAAACTTTTACTGCACGGTGCTGAAGTTATTAAACACTTCAATATTATGCCCATTGGCAAATTATCTGAAGAGGCATCGGAAGCCAGAAACAAAGACTTCAAGAAAATCCGAGAACAGCATTCGCGCAAATTTTGTCGAAAAGCGACAAACGAAGACATTTTCAATGGTCTCCTTGTCTCGTCAGATCCCTACCTGTCCAGCATAAGACCTGTGCTGAGAAAATCAGTAAATACACCTATTACTGATGATATGAAATCTCTTCTTATTGGTGACGATGCAGATCTTAGACAAAGAGAATGTTGAATTTATTGATATTAACGCGTCAATGCTGGACTCGGATTTAGAGGACTGACGACAGCAAAGATACTCTCTGCTAATCGTTTTTGTATAAGTAGTTATAGCAAATAATTATAATAAAATAATAATAAGAATATAATTAAATTAATTAATATAATTAATTAGTAATATAATTAAACAGTAATATTTAATATATCATAGTTATAGGAGCTGTAAATAGTTGTTGTAGTCTTAAATTGACAATTTTGACGTTACTTTTATTGTTATTGCCTTTCTTGCACATAATTTTTGTTGTAATGTATTAGTATTAACTATTTCATTAACAGCTCCCCCAAACGTATTATACATTTAACTATTTAATACATGTTTTTATCTTTCTTCACTTTTAACCATATATTTAAAAATAAAAATATCCTTAGTACATATTTATTCCTTACTAGCTGCACCCCGCGGTTTCACCCGCATAAGTCTCGATTCCGTGGGAATATCGAGATAAATAGTAACCTATGTGTTATTCCCGGTTATAAACTATTATGTGTGCTAAATTTCATCCAAATCCGTTCAGCTGTTTGAGCGTGAAGAAGAGACAAACATACACACACACACACACAAAGTTTCGCCTTTATAATCACACTAAGATTATAAAGGCGAAAGTTTGTGAGTGTGTGAGGGTGTGTGTGTGTGTATGTTTGTCTCTTCTTGCATGAGTATTAGTTTACATACAATTTTCATATTCAAAGCAATATGTAACTTCACAAAATACCATCAAAGATTTGAAAGATCACCAACTGTAAATTCAAAATTTCCAAAGCTTGCTACATGCAAAGCGGCACCGAAAGGCACAAGAATTGTATGTCATCTTGATCGCCGTGTATGGTGCAATAGCTCATGTGAATACCAGCCTATCAGTTCTATTCAGTTTTGAAAAAAAGCACTTTAAGTGTTTCATTCCATACAAAAAAAATTAAAATATTTTTTTTCTCACGCATGGAGCTACTCATACCCTTCATACTATATTAGTAAAACATAGGGAGGTATACTAAACACAAAACATATTTTTATTTATTAATTTCTGACATTAAGTTTCTATGAGTATGGAGCTTGATTTTCAGACCACTGTGCGGCGTCCCGCCCGATCTTCAAGACACCCGAAAATTCGATAGCCGAAGTTTCACGCACAAAAACATCGAGTCTAACATCACTACTGGAGAACGCATGCGCGGTAGGTTTCCCCAGCGATTGCCCAGCAAAATAACCGCGTTGATTGATTCTGCAACTTGTGCGCAGGTTAACTCTACACGTGCGTACGCCGCCAACTCTTTGAGAACTACCCGACACCCCGCTCGCCACAGAATCGAGGGGCTAAGGGGGTGTTTAGACAAAAATGACGGTTCAAGTTACAGCGGTCGGTCTTATCTGGGCTCGGTTGTTTTAAATGGCACACGCAAGTTTTGCGCGCGGATTTTTCTTAAGGTTTTTTTTTCGTATCAGAATTTCAGCGTGTAAATCATTTGGTTTTTAAGTTTTGTCGATGGAATAGATTTACCGAATATTTTGAGAAGCTTGCAGCTCATAAATTAAAAAAAAAAAAAAAACTTAAAAGTGGTGGTACTCAAATAATATGATTTATTGTTACGTAGGAAAATTCGGCGCGATCGTCGGCATGCCACGCCAGTGCCGGGTCAATTGAAGGGTACCATATAATCTACATACCTAGTTTATTCCACGACGAAGGCTCATGCTGGCCTCACTTGGGCTTCTATCCCCGTTCAAAATAACAATATAACTGAGAGATTGACTTCTGCGATGTGCGGATCGCGGGTTCAATTCATGCAGGGAACAAATTAAACTTATTTCTATAAATGTTATATCGTTGTTGTAATCGCATATTGATTCAGATCTTTTGTTGGTTTATATTAGTTTTGTGTTGCGTAATGTAAATTGTTTTGCATACTATTGTATCGAATCAAGTTCTAACTGCACACACAGCTGTGCTGCTGGGGCGTTTGGTGCGCCACTTCTTCTTCCCAGCTTCTTACCAACTAAAAAGTGGTGAAGAACTGGCGTTTAGGGGAACGTTTTTCAGAGCAGTAGGTAGGTAGCCGTAGTAAAATATGTACATACATTACATCTCTTTCATATTTCACCTGCCTGTGAAAGACAACAACACTTTTAGTCAAGTTAAGTAAAATAGATCGTGCCTATTATCTTGATCACTTAAAAAGTGTATATGTTACTTTCTCCCTACTAAGGAAGTAGGGAGAAAGTAACATAGGTACACTTCTTCTTTTTTTCCTTGGTAGAAAAAGGTATGAACTTAATTCTGTTATTCTATTTTCCACTGAAAGATTTTCCACTTACTTGGGGTTTACGTTCAGTGTTACAACACACGGGTGGATAGGTGACGGACGGGTCTGAAGATACGACGGGTCGCGTGGTTGGTTTTTTTATTATGATTCAATGTGAAAGCGTTTAAAACTAAGAGGGTAAACAGTCATGCTAGTTAGATGGCATGGGACTATTCTTAATAACTGGTGAAATGTGGGTATAATAATAATAATTTTTATTTCAACTATGTTACAGACAAGAAAATACATATGTAATCGTTAAAATTAGGTTAAAATTAGGTAAAAGATGGATTACTACTGGTTGGCTTAAGAGTAAAGACATATTATGCTGTAACCACAAGGTCTGTACAAGAATTGGTTGAGCCCTGCCTCTTAAACTAGGTATACCTGTATCTTAAGAGACAGTGATCAGCTATAAGGTATCTAATAGATAAACAAGACTTGTGTAGTGTGTCAGTTGGCTCTGTTTGTGTTTATATAATATCATACTTAAGTATATGTATCTTGCTAGTATTATTATGTATTTTTCGTAAACATAGATTTATGGTAAAAAGGAGGAGAGGGGAGTGCACTCAAGAATGTAGGAGAGTATGTGTGAATGTATGTGATTGGATGTGATTGCACACCCACGTGTATATGGAGAGTGTGAGTGGGTGTAATTATGAGTGTGCAGTGAGAAATAGTTATTATTATTAAGCAATGTATGTAAGTAGGGACTCGGTTTGTAAATAGTATTGTTGAAGTAGCCATTCTGTCACCTTAGACTTTAATTGATATCTGTTGAGGTCGCGGATGTTGAGGTCTTTGTGAGTTTTTTGATAAATATGCACTAAGTGTGTGGTACTGGTGTCTGGCGAACGATGTTTTATGCTGTGTGCTTGGGGGAATGTTTGTACGTTTTTTAGGATCAGAAGGAGGTATAATAATATAATAAGTTTTATTGATTCATAAACAAGTGTTACAATATTTAGGAGTGACACTGGATCCCGCACTAGGATGCCCTGTGTCGCAGGATCCAGTCTCTTTCAGTCAGTGTTTCAGTTTCTTTCCAGACTTTTTTTTTTACTTTTTTTTTTTAGGTATGAATACTAGATATAGCCCTACCACTTATCTGAGCCGGTGTCTGAGGTAGCTGCGCGTTGCGGGAGGGGTGTGCTATAGCGATCAGCACAGCTAATCCGCGATCAAGAGCTGTCAGTGTCATCATTGTTGTGGAATATTCGCACTGACAGCTCTTGAACGCGATCCATACGAGTTGCTCGCGTTCAGTTTCATCAGTGAAATTACCCTTAGTCATTCCCCCACTGACAGGCGTCACACCCCTCCCGCACCGCGCGCCTCCCTCAGGCACCGTCTTAGTTAAACGGTAGGCCTGTAAACATCTCTGCCTACCCTTCAGGGACGGTATGATACTGCTGTGATTGTATTTCTGTTTGTAGTGAGGTACAGTACGAGTATAGCTCGTATTACATACAGTTACAGTATATTAAGAGGTAGAGTATTATTCTTGTACAGAATTTGCAACATAAACTATAAATATATTTTTAAACCAAATAACAAACTGTATTCCAAACTCTGTATGTTTTTTGATAAATAAAGACATTTTATTATTTTTATTTATTTTTTACTTATAACACATCGAGTTATAAAAGAAGTTTGACTTTTCACGGGTAAAAAAAGACCACAAATGAAGCTGATTATTGCGGAGCTTTACTTCACCCACGAGTGGAGCCACAAGGACCGCCCAGCATCATTACAAACCCCTAGACTTAACCCATAAGAAGTATTGAAGTAGTTCCCGACCAACTTGTCCTTCAACCCCACTTATAAGTTAAAGCTTTAACTTATTAAAGTTTGCTTTAACCTCAGTCTTAAACTGAATATAATGCGGATGAAGTAGGAATAACAAAGAAGTAAAAAACTCTCTCTTTTTGTAAAGTAAACTAACTTAGTGTGGCTATTTTTCTTTCCTTAAAGTCCGCTTTTCTTTTTGTTCACGCAGTGAGAAGGCATGGTGATCATTGCTCGTACTTATTTTTAGGCCCGTCGTCCGTAACGCTACCAAAAAGTAACGTGTACTAACTAACTACTAACACTAATGAGTCGCCAGAATACTGGTAGTACTATGTCCGTACACAACGCAACTTGCTAATGCGTTATTAACTAGTTTGTGATTGTTTGCGTCATGTACGGACAGCTATTAAAATACCAGTGCTGTAACATTCTGCCTACTCATTGGTGATTTGAGTTTGTAACACGTTACTTTTGGGTAGCATCGTCGAAAACGGGCCTTACTTTGTATGAAAACAAACGTTTTGAAACCCATATTTCATCTACGTAGGTAGGTATGCGTCGCTACGTCTAAAGTATTTGTCACGCGTTCCTTTTTGTGCGGGTCACGTTGTAAACAAGAACCGAGCACGAAAGGAACAATGTTGGATGTCACGCACATCCCTACACAACCCTGTCTTCACCACCACATTACTACTGTTCAATGTCACGCGAGTGAAGCAACTCTCCCGGGGCACCGCGTAGTGAACCATAGCACGCTGGCTGAGCAATGCCATAAAGATCATTCGCTAGAAATGCTCGGACGCCCCGCCCTAAATTCTCTAGGGAATTCAGGGCGGTATGCGTTGCTTTTGCAGTGAAATACACTTTATTTATTTATTAAACTTATTATAATAAGGACAACAGAGATTAATTTAATTCATATATGAGCAATGACGAAGTAGCTTCATTTATACGAATTATCTTGTAAATTTAACAACCACTAGTCCAGGCGGTAGTTCACCATAGTCCATAGAATAATAAATTATAAACTATATACGTATCATACTTAAAAATACACACATATTCTATACAACATCAACACAGTTATCCAGTATTGACAGACCAACAGCGCCTCGTGTGCTAACAACTGCTCCAGAAGTTCGGATACGTCCACACTGCCGTAGCAACTCAAAATTCAAAAGTCATTTATTCAAACTAGGCTGATAATCAGCACTTTTCGAACGTCAAAATTACATAAGACAGTCCCCCAAAACGCCCACCCTTCACCACTTCCTAGTGCGTTAGCTGGGAAGAAGAAGTGGCGCAACAAACTCCCCAGCAGCACAGCTGTCTGTTCAGTTAGAAAGAAAAAAAAATGACTCTATATAATAGTATTCAACATACTTAATTAACCTAATTTAAATTATTATCCATATGTTAGCTAGCACACGCCAATATACCAAACAAAATCATCGAGAACTATACTCGGGCAGAAATAAAAACTAAACGTAAACAAAACTTAACGTCTTAATAAAAGCCTCCAGGCATAAGGGTGCGTTTCCACTGAAGCGGAGACGAGCGAAGCTGAGCGGAGACGTGCAATCACAATGGTTGAAATCTTCATCGCGTCTCTCGTCTCGTCTGTGATTGGACGATTCCTGCACGTCTGCGCTCAGCTCCGTACGTCTCCGCTTCAGTGGAAACGCACCCTAAAGGGCGTGCCCGCTTACAATGCAAAGTGCGACGGTGCATGTTCCACGGTAGTTAGATATCTACGAGGCGGTGGTTTTCGTCGGAATGGACACTTGCAGTACTTGCAGATGCGCGGCGCACAGTTGTTGCGTGAACAACTGAACGTCGTAGATACCCCGCTTTACATCTTCGTCTGTAGACTTTGAGCAACTAAACTTGCAAACTTGTATTCAAAATTCCACAAAAATCAGCAAAGGAAACGGCACATATAATTATATTATTGCTCAGTGTTTTCAAGAATGGGTGACCAAAACAATCTATCAATGAACATTATTTTGTGAATTGCCAAAGATCCGGTTCTGTTTAGCTAATGCTGATTAACATTAGCGTCGTAGATATCCTGTATGGAATAACGTTTGGACACATAACTTGCTACTTTAACTAAACTCACTTCTTTATCTAATGAAAATGTAAATCAGCTAGTAGGTAGTCAATATCATTTACAACATGCCACTTCCAAATGACCCGAATTTAACCGAGAACATCCGATTATGACCGATCGCTCGAAGTTACCTGCGATGGTGGCCGTGCTTGCAAATACGAGCTGATGTAACCACTGTCGGGGTAAACCAAATACCAGCATAAGCATACGAGTAGTTGAGCTTTGATACGATTCAACAGCTTGCTGATTGAAATAGAGATTTTGCTGCTATAATAATGTTTAGAAAAAATATTTTGGAATATTATGCGCTTGCGACCACTACACCAACGTGGTTTTCCATCAGGAATTTCTTAATAGCAGACCGAACTCGGATTTGATCCCGGTTGATGGCAATAGGCTCGCCCCCCTATTACATGGACCTTAAACGTAACTTGCAAAATGTGGGTGTACTAAAGGTATACCTCTGCCCAACCCTTCGGAATTACAGGCGTGATGTTATGTATTTTGTGTATACCTTTTATTCAAAACGTATGTTCAAATGCAAGTTCGATAGTGTCTGCCTATCTATATGGAGAAAAAGCGACAGTTTTATGTCTGATATGTGTCATTCTAGATTTAAGAGATTTTTCATATAGGACAAATTGTTTAAATTAGGCCGCCTAATGGAGCGCTATAGAAAAAAAACGTGGCAAACATATTGGTGGTCCCGGAATTCTATAAAACCGTTGAACTTATGTCTTCTTTGCCTATTAGCTCTTTACGATACTAATCGGAATCGAGTGCAGTGAAAGACGTGCATTAAGATAGACTTTTATGGTATGATTCTGTACTACAGTCGGTTGATTCTGTAAAAATATCAACGTGAAACTTAGGTGAAGTGAGCGTGAAGTGAGCTGTCACTGTCACAAATCGACCCGCAGGATGCCAGGGATTAGCACTATTGACAGCTCACTTCACGCTCACTTCACCTAAGTTTCACGGTTATATTTTTACAGAATCGACCGGCAGGTACACCCTGTGCAGTATGGGCAATCAGCCCGGTTAGCACCTAGGGCCCCGTTCGCGGCCTCTAGCGATGCGACTTGCGTCAAGCGACACGCGCGCGCGTCACTTGTTTCCGTCCGTCGCTCCAGTTATGTAGGCCATGCACGCTACGGTGAAAGCCGGCGCAAGATCGAAAATCAATTCTTTCGAGTGACACCGTACGGTGTGCCTGTGTATAAGTACGTGTACCCCGGTCACCTGCGCCGGTTTCGCTAGTTGTTTTCCAGTATCTGTCAGTACGGTAGTATCCGCGTGATTCAACACGCGAAAATGGCTTCGCCAGATTCAACGAGATAAGAAAGTACTTGAAGATTTTATCGAATTATAAAGAACTCATCCATGTCTTTGGCAAATAAAAAGCAAAGAGTACCACGATCGAGACAAAAAAGAAGCTGCTTATAAATATTGCATATTAGCTGCGCCCCGCGGTTTGACCCACATAAGTTTCCATCCCGTTAATATATCGGGATAAAAAGTATGCTATTTCCTAACCTAGGTCATGACCTACCCTGGGCACGCCACAATTGCGGCGATAAGTCCCGTCTTTGAGACACTCCTCTAGCCACTGCTAGAGAGGCGCCACGACGTCCTCACCTTCTGCCTGACGCAGGTCCTCACCGGACACGGTTGTTTCGGGAGGTTCCTATTCCGCATAAGGCGCGAGGAAACGGCCGGGTGTCACCACTGTGTGGATCGTGATCGGTGGAGGTCTGCCCGGCTTGGGCGGGGCACCGCCGTGTCCTTGTGGAGGCGATCGGCGGCGGCGATCTCTCGCGTCCGGCCCTGATCCAGGCCATGGTACGGAGCAAGAGGGCGTGGGAAGCCGTCACATCCTTCTACGAAGCAGTAATGCTCGCGAAGGAGGAGGCGGAACGCGTGAGGGAGAGGCAAATTTCGCGTCCTCACGCCCCTAGCCACCGCAGGATACGCCCTGGGCGTCGGGAATCGCAAACCGATTCCCGGCAACCTTTGGCTCGGGCTTGCGAACGGTGAGCAATGGGTAGCTCGCCGTCCGATAAAGACCAGGCCCGGGTCGACGGCGCGTTGTGTTCCACGCGCGCCTCAATAAGATGTCAGCATAACTGACCGGGTCCACTAGGACCGATACCTGCCGGGGTCGCGAGAAAGTCCCAAAGGGATACCGTGGCCCCTGGCAACGTACAGGCAAGAACACGGGAACACGGAACAAGGAACACGGGTGGGTTTTAGTCAGTAAGAGTCTGACACGCCCTCCCGCTCCTCCCAGAGTGGGAGAAGTTATTTGATAATATCCAACCCTAAAAAAAAAAGGGTCATGGCCTACCCATGTGCCACATTTCATCCAAATCCGTTCAGCCGTTTTAGCGTGAAAGCGTAACAAACATACACTAAAAGTGTTCTCTTAATAATATTAGTTTAGATTGAAAAATTGCGCTAGATGCAAACAAAGCAGTAGCTGTGAGAAATATTATAATTAATTAATCATTTATGAAGCAATGTTAGAAAGGAAAAGAAGAAATATGAATATTTTTTAAAGTCTGGGGCATCTGTTGATGATGTGTACTGTATTAAATTGTGATATCTACTACCATTTATTCAATTTAATTTAATGATCAATTCACGCCCTGGGAGTCTTCATCTCACTTGGATCGTGCAAAGCCTTTCAATGCCAGTGCGTCGTCGTCTTCAATCGATGCCAAAGCAAAACAAACTGAACACCGCTCCGGTGTACCGGATCGTGGCCACGGCTCCATATTCTATGGTGCAAAAAATATCTTCATTTATTACAATATGGGTATCCAATTGAAGGCCTTGATGAGCACATTCCAAAACTATATAATATATTGGCATACATTTTACATAGGTAGGGTGTACATGCAAAACAAACATTTCATCCACACGCCATCCACGCACCGGGGCACGCATCACTGCCGCCGTGAGAGTATAAAACCACCTTTAGTACTTAAAAATTAAAGCCACCTAGCATGACATGTGTTAAAACCAAAATAAAACTTGTCACTAAAATTTATAAAATAAAAATGAATAATTGTAAAATTAAAAAACACAACTGCCCTGCCAAAAAACGAACTAAAAAGTAAAAAAGATAAATAAAATTGTCATAGCTGTCGGGTGACCGTTGTGTCGTTGTGTGGTACAGTTTTTAGATCCCCCGACTGCAATGACAATTTTATTTATCTTTTTAGTCAGCGAGTAAATGAGTGTCCTTTCGGTTTGTATATACAGATTAACGAATACAACTTGTTTTTTACTTTTTAGTAAATTTTTTGGCATTGCAGTGTTTTTTTTATTTTTTTTATTACCACTTTATGAGGTACTTTCGTTAAGCTCGTTCTGATGCTGAGAAAGACAAAGAGTATGTATAGCTAGCAAATAAAACCACTCTATATAACACACAATATCTCTAGGAGGCTCCGAACAATCGGATTACTTGCTAAAATGTCCAATTTGATCATTAATTTATTTAATTACTTGTCGGCACCCTCCTGGTTCCCAAAGGGATTGAACGGAACTGTAAGGGGTCTTTTTCATCTCACCATTTTGCCAGAAAATTATCCACGTCCGCTGTTCAAGATATTGTGTCAGATTGTGTCAGATAAACATCCGATCTTTCATAATTCGTTATCATTAAAAACCTTTCACCAATTCGAGGATAATTTTTCAACTTTTAGGTAATTAAATAACCCAGTAACTGGGTTGTGTAGGTCAGAGATGCAGTCGCTCCCTGTAAAATACTGGTATTCAGCTGCATCCGGTTAGGCGGGAATCTGACTCCAACATAGTTAAGAAAAGGAGGCAGATTGGTTGTAGGTATCGCGAACATTTCGTGAAAGTTTTACAGTCTGCACCAATTGCCTGACTTATTTATCTGTTGAGAATACTTCACCTAGTTTTCCCTATGGTTAGGAAGTCGAAAGTTGATTGTGAAAATATTAGTTGTTATGAACTTGCCATATTTCGAAACTATATTATAAGTACCCCACAACCTCCGCCTCATCACGACATTATTCTGTTTTTAATTTTAATTACTTATTATGTTTCTTCAAAACATAACATTTGATTTGAAGAAGCTGTCTTAAATTTTACCGATAATAAGCATAAAACGTACTTACGGGTGCCAAAAGTTACCTGTGGGCCTTTCACTGAAGCAAGATTCGGCTGCGGGCTCGATCTGTCACTCATGACAAGTGTCAATCATAGCGTCTAAAAATTTTGCCGCTAACGTACGGAAAATTTTTCTTTCGATAATTTTCTTTAAAGAAAATTGTAAAGTTTCAGAAAAAACTTATAGAAAGTGAATAATAGTGCTTGTGGTAAGTGATATATATAGTGTTACGCTGATAGTTGAGCCAGCGAAATGCCGAAATGGAGATCGAAAGGTCACATTAAATCTAAATTGTCACCGGTGCCTGCGGATTCTCCTAAGTGCGATAGTGGTGAAGAATGCTCTTTATCCTCGGAGGAAGAAGGCACCTATTCCCACTGCCGAACAACGGCAAAGAGATCGAAACGATTTCCTGTAAGTCGGGCCCACGCATTTACAATTGAACGAGTAGACAAGTAAGTGTTAAATCTGTTAACAATGACACAATTTCTACATTATATCACTAATCTTACTCAGAAACACTATCAACTAACTTCTAAATTGCTTCTTGCTAGTATCTACTTCAGAAGTGCATTGTTGTTTTCTAAACAATCCGGTCATGTCTAAAGAGACTTGAAACACTACAACTTAAAGGTATCAGTGTAAAATATTGTGATTAGGTAATTCCTAACGCAAAAACAGATTGTCTTGAGGAGGCAAAACTACTCAAGCAGTTTTATTTTTATTTTGACATCCCATCTTATAAAACAATCCGTTATAAGATGACCTGTAGGTATGCTCACCCAGCCCATGTGTTTCACACACTGAATTAGAAGTAAATGATTACTTATGCCACTAAATAAAACTAAAGACTATTTAGCCCCTGCGGAGGGGGGTTTTGGCTGGGATCTCTAATATGGGTCTAGTGCAGATGGAGCTAGCTGCTAAAGCAACGTCCACAGGGACTTGTTAATTGGGCAGCAACCTACCCACTGAGATAGTATCCTACTTTCCATTTTGGAAATAGTCCGGACACACCCATCCAGAAGTGTATTTAAATTAAAATAGAGTGCAATACTCTCATGTGGTATGCAGTTGTTACATTAAAGAGGTTCAGCACCTCTTATGAACTCTAATTTGCATTCAGAACATTAAAATTACTAATTAAATATGACATTAAGTTCTATAACTATTAGGAAATACTAAATATTTAAACAACATTATAATTTATAATGTTAATACTGTATATTTCTTTGCTGTATTTTGTAATAATTAAGAAAATCTTATAGTTATGATCATCAGGACCTAGCTTGCTCTATCAAAATTAGAAATGGAACAAATACAGCCACTAAACAATTTAAAACTCACAATATGTATATTTAGTTAAAGCTGGTTTTATAAGAATTAGTTCTTTTATATTAAAAAACATGATAAACAGGATCATAGCAAGAATAACTAGGCCTAGATTCATATTGTTGACAAGATTCAGGCCGTCTAAAGAACCATGTAAAAGCTTGGGAATGATAAGATCCTAACAAGAAGTCGAATAAATAAATTAAGAATATTCAGAACAATTCTATTTTTAGCAAATTCCACAAATTTCTATTGCTAAGTCAAAGACCGAAAATATTAATATTCAGAACAATTCTGGTTTCAGAAAATTCTGCAATTTCTATTAAACGCAAAATATTAATCTATGTGGTTTTCTAATATTATGATATTATAATCAAATAGCCTATTGTTTATACTCAAGTAAGATGATGACAATTGAAAAGTAAAATGGAAGCAATGTTTTATTAATGAATGAAGGGTAGCTGTTCATGAAATAGTTCCCTTGTTAGGTCTTTTTGTTTATAATATAATACCAGCCTGTTACTGTCCCACTGCAGGGCAAAGGCCCCTTCTCATACAGAGAAGGCACCAGCATTGATCGCCATGCTTGCTCGGGACGGGTTGGCGATTTCAGACTTATATTAACTATAAGTCCAGGTTTCCTCACAGTGTTTTCCTTCACCAATGTCAGTAATGTGCCAGATAAACTCAGAAAATACATATGAATTGAAAAAGTCACATTGGTACTTGCCTGAATTTGAAACCTCAACCTCATGCATGAGAGTCGAGGCCTTAACCACTGGGCCATCACAAAATTAGATTTTTGTTTGAATAGAGAATTTGCGAGCCTGTAAATTTTTTATTTCTATGTCTCAGAGACTGGAACTCCTAAAAAAGCTTGGATGAGAAGTAAATTTCCTAAGCAAATTCTAAATCTCAATCAGGATTTTGAAGATTTAGGCCTTTTTGTGTACTGATACTAGTCACAAGGCCCTGTCTGCAAAATAGTTGAAAAGGGCAGACCAAGAGAAATTAAAAAAGGTTGCTCCATTGGTTTGCCAAGAGTTAATGTGGTGGCCAAAGGCTATTGATAGACCACAGCTCAGTTCCTCTACACAGGGTAAGGTAACCCACTTCCTGTCCACACATGCCGTGGAGGAAAGGTAAGCCCACATAAATGGGCCACTCTATACATCCAAAAGATGCTTTTAGTGATAATACCGCCCATTGTGTCACCGTATGTACAATTTCTACATTTATATCTGTAATTCGTATGGTGTAAATTATAAAGAGTATTCTACTCTTGTCAGGAACTTGACCAAACCAGAAAAAAAATGGCACTCGAATTTGCGAGAGATGTTTGCCATATACGCAGTAATAAGCAGCCACAAAAGCCAGTCTTCAGAGTGCAAATATTCTAGTAATTTAATTCATTCCGACAACAGACCATTTGTCGTACATTCAAGGATGAGCGAGGGATACATTTTCCTAGCTCTCCTGAACCTATCTTGCAAAACGACGAAGTTAGCTTAACATCACTCTGTCAGCGGTTTACCTCCCGGGGAGGTTAAGTGTTATAACGGCTTAGCCGACCGCTTTTAAGAACAGACCAGCCTGATTGGCTCCTGTTGCTCCAGGCCCCAGGCCTCGGAGGCCATGTTTTAAAGTGGGGCGTCCTCGACGTTTACAACCTTTTCGTGTAAGATAAGTCGGCCGTTGTGCGACAGTACGTCACATGGGACTCAAACGATGGCTTGGCAAGCTTCTGCGATGCTTCTACGATGCTTTTAGTCAGAGGTGACAGCATTGACTAGCATGGGTGTTCTCTCTTCGCCCAATTTAAGACCGAGTGTTCAGTCATCTGAACTCGGTAATGGGATGGGGACGTACTATATATAAATCGCCCCATACTAGACCCATTACCAGTACAGGATCCATGTAAGAACCTCTTAGACCTGACAAGCTGCAACTACTTGCTTGGAAAGTTGGGGGAGGGGGGCAGTCAGGTGGCAAGGGGCAGTGGTCGATAGAGGAACAAGGTACTTGCTAAAATTTATTTGGAGATAATCCATACTACTTACTTATAAAGCTCCTATTCAGAGGTGAATGTCATAGTGTAGATTGCATGGCATTAGCCCTTAATAACCTGATCGCATCTAAACAGATTTTGTCCATTTGTAAGTTTCAAAAGCATTACCCAGGCACCCATATGGGATAAAAAGATACCCCTTGCTTGGCGTAGATTTACATGCTTAACCTAATAATATAAGACATCTCACAACTTTCAAGATTTTGAATAATAGTGTGGCCAAAATAGGGTTCAAAGACACTGACAATCAAGATGTTTACTTAAAAGCTACCATAATCCTTGTTGATTTTGGTTTGCAATAACAGGTGTGGTTAAGCTTGCCTTGAAAGACAACACTGCCTCTCCTTAGAATGGACTAGATTCATTTTTAAACAAACTAAGATTGAGGAGCCTCTAGGAAGTATAAGGTCTGTGGTAGCCTTCGGAAGGCTGGCTGGAAAATAGATTATCAGATGAAATGAAACTGGAAGAGCCGCTAGAGACAGAAAAATTACTTTCGTAATGTAGTAAAAGAGAGGGCTACCTCTCAAGAGAATGTATAATGTACGAGTATGTATGTTGTCCGAAAAATAAAGAATTATTATTATTATAATGCTCAGGCTATTATGTTCCCACTGAGTGGACAAAGGGTCTCTCTGTGAGAGAGGAAAAGGATTTATTATATGATAATTTTTAATCCCCTAAGAAAATATTAAAATTATGTTTGTGTACATGATTCACATTTCAAGTTAATTTAATTAACAAATGATGAGACTTCATTTACATGCATCACCACTTGACTAACCTATTGACCATTTTAATAAAAGGTCCTAATTAAATTTCAGTTTCAACGAAATTTTAACTTTGTCATGTATGTATGACATTGAGTTTGTGTTTCCACATCTTTATAAAATTGCTTACTATGACATTCAAAAATGTCTGTACATTTGATTGATCTCATAATTTCCAAGTAAGTAACTTAACTTATATTAATTAAGGATATGAGTGATCCAATTCTCCTTTATTGATGAGATTATTATTCAGTGTAGTCCCATTGATTTTCTATTATCAGTATACTGTAGCCTTATAATTTATATTCACCTTAAATAAGGCAAATAAATTTGCCATTAATCTTTAACATCATAAGGAAGATGTGTTCATTTCTGCATCTACTAAGATAAATATATTGAAAACACTTAATTGTTTTATTTAATTAATACAGACTGAAATATTCGTTCGTTCCATATAATATTTAATTCACATAGCGTCTACATCCTTCGGGTACTCTTTCACCAGCAGATACCAAACAGGTCTTCAAATCAAATGTTATGTTTTGAAGAAACATAATAGAACTGTTTTGCATTAAAACAAAACAGTTATTATGTTATGAAAAACATAACATTTGAGCAATTTGCTTGCTGTTGAATTTTTGAAGACTTCTATGATTGACACTTGTCATGAGTGACAGATCGAGCCCGCAGCCGAATCTTGCTTCAGTGAAAGGCCCACAGGTAACTTTTGGCACCCGTAAGTACGTTTTATGCTTATTATCGGTAAAATTTAAGACAGCTTCTTCAAATCAAATGTTATGTTTTTCATAACATAATAACTGTTTTGTTTTAATGCAAAACAGTTCTATTATTTTAATTTTATATAATTTACGAAGGTTACTTTAACCAAATTAATTGGTATATACTTATGAGCCAATACCTGTTAACTTTTAATATTTAGATTCAGTGTACAATGTCTAAGCTGTTGGCATACTTATTTTAAATAAATAAATTATTCCCACTATATTTTGGTTTTCCATTAAAATATCGCTGCATACCTTTGTATCATGTATCTTTGACTTGTGACTTTCAAAATAAATCTCGGGAACCTACATGTGTATGCTTCTGTATTTTCTTTGCCAATCCTGTTCTACTTAGTCTGGGGAAGACTGCTTAAAAAAAAAAAAACAAACTAACATAAATAATAATAATGAACACTGCACTCTCCAATTCAAATAAGATTAATTTGAACAGGTTCCGAGTTTTTAAATGAAACTCAATGGTGCGTAAGCTTAATTGATTTTAATAGTCGGTGCAGACCTTTCTATGCACCATCCTGCAATTTTATAAGCGAACGTTTCTTTATGCTGACGAATAATTGTATGTATGATTTTGAAATATAATGAAGCAAAGTTAATTCGATAAAACGAAATTCTTTAATATTATGAATTTTGTATTAAGGAACTCCGTTGATGATCTGAAATCGTGCGGCGTAGATAGGTTACTTGGAATGGAGTCTAACTATGGTCGTTAAAATATCACAGCACAAGTTGTGGTGAAGAGAGTTCTTAATTACTTCATGACACCTTCACGAAAACGAAGCAGAGATATATCCAATACTACGGCATTTTTTACTGAACTGATGTCGAATAAACATATTTTAGTAGATACGTTATATGGACGGTACTTAATAATAATAATAATAATAATATGTTTATTCACTCAAAAACAAGGCATTGTAGTACACGTAAAAAATAATACAGTTTTACAAAATAAGTACTATATCTACAAACGTGTGGGTGAGCACTGCTCTCCTAGCTAGGTTATGAAAACCTGTGTTAAGGAGAAGCAGTCCGGTCCCCTAAGGTATAATGACGTAAAGGTTACATAGCGCTTGTGATGTTACTGTTACAATTTTAGAGTAAAGAGATAGACAATTAAAGTTTTAGAATAGAATTTAAATTTTAAGATGAAAAAAATGAATGTGTGTTGGTGATTGTGCGTGTGTGTGTGTATGCGTGCGTGTGTGTGTGTATGCGTGCGTATGTGTGTGTGTGTGTGCGTGCGTGAGTGTGTGTGTATGTGTGCCTGTGTGTGTGTGTGTGTATGTGTGCCTGTGTGTGTGTGTGTTTGCTTTCCATGTTGTTTATGGTATGATTTTTTCTGTTTCGTCATATGACTTATTTTGGAGGTACGATTGCACACTCTTTTTGCATTTGTAATATGGTAGTCCGTAGATTTGACACTCTTCGTTTATTTTATTATATAGAAACGGACCAAGAAAATGAAAAAATCTCTTTACGAAAATTGAGCGTACTCGCGGTAGGATGCATATCCCATCTTTTCGACGTTTACTACGTTTTTTATTTTCTATAATTCGGTATGAGGTTTTGCGGTGTTGCAGAATGACTGTCTGTAGTATGAAGTGTTGCCGTACATTTAGAACTTTGCAGTGATTGTATAGTTGGTCGGTTGGAAAAAGAATAGGACGAAAAGTGGCCACTTTTAAAATGGCCCTATGTGCTACTTCCAGCGGCTTAAGAGTGGTTTTTGCTGCACCGCCCCAACAGGAAATACAATAAGTTACGATGGATAGGCAAAGTGCGAAATAGACATTGCGTATTATAATGGGATTGGCAATACACCGAAGAGATTTAAAGATGTATATCAGTTTGCGAACTCGTCCAGTTAGCAGACCGATATGAGATTTAAAATTGAGATTCCTGTCTAAGACTATTCCCAGGTATTTGATGCTTTCAACAGAGGTTAAGAGAGGACATTGACAATTTGAACCCTGTATTTGTAGGTGACAAGTGTGAGCTTTGATTAAAATTGGAGTCTGTGGTTGAGAGACCGAACTGTTAGAATAGGTCAGAAATTTAGTTTTGGACGTATTTAGGGTGAGAGTGTGGGAGTTAAGCCAATTTAACGCAACGTCAAAGCCAAGCTGAGCTAGATACTCGAGTTGTGACCAGGAATCCGCGGTGAAGGTTATTGCGGTGTCATCTGCAAATGATATTATCCTTGCATTTTTGATATTGAGATCACACAGGTCATTAATAAAGATTAAGAAAAGAGTGGGGCCCAAAATGCTTCCTTGTGGTACCCCATAGTGAATGGAAAGCTCCTCGCTGTTATGGCCATCGATCCAGACTTTTTGCGAACGATTTGAGAGGTAACTTTGGAAAAGATCCAGTTGTATCCCCCTGACGCCTATTTTCTCAAGTTTAATTAAGAGTGTGGAAACGGGAACAGTGTCAAACGCCTTTGCGAGATCAAGAAATATTGTAAGGACTTTTTTATTTTTATTTATATGATCTATGACAAAACTGGTTAGATCATGAACTGCGTCGGAGGTTGACTTATTTTTGCGAAAGCCATATTGTTGCTGTGAGATTATCTTACAATGCTCCAGGTAACCAACCAATCTCTTGTTTATCAAGCGTTCAAGAACCTTGGATAAAGCACTTAGAACAGCTATAGGACGATAGTTATTCGGCAGAGTGCCGTCACCCCCCTTGAAGATTGGATGAATTATTGCCTTTTTAAAAGAAGTTGGAAAAACAGCTGTTTCAAAACAAATATTGAATATATGGCATAAAACAGGCGCCAGAGTGGTGGAAAATTTCTTTAATATTGTAGGTGAGATACCATCCCAACCGGTAGCAGCGTTTGCTCGCAGTGAATTTATAGTGGATATAATTTCCTCTGGGTCAGTTTTCTCCAAGACAAAGCATGAGGCTAATAAAGAACTGGTATGTGGGATAGGTGGTTGTTGTGAGGGCCTTATTTTTATAACATCATCTGCAAGTGTCTTGCCTATATTGACAAAAAAGGAATTTACATTGTTACATGACTGTGTGGGTGTGGGTGATGAGGATAGCAATTGCGTGGATGAGTGTGTAGTTTTTGTGGTGTTTGTTATTCGTTTTATGGTATCCCAGAGTGATTTTGGGTTATTGCTTGCTTTGCTGAGTTCTTCCGCATCGAAGAGCCGCTTCGCCTTTTTAAGAATTTTTGTACAGAAGTTTCTGTATCGTTTATAGGTTACATTTAATGTTTCGTTATCTGGAGACTTCTTGAGGTTTCTGTGCATGGCATCTCTGTTTCTCATGCACCGTAACAAGCCGGGAGTTATCCAGGGTTTAAGAATCTTCCGTTTTGCTACCACTTTTTTTATTACAGTGTGTTCCGCTATGGCTGAAGTCAGTATCTCAATTAATTTGTCGGTAGCAGTATTTGCGTCTGTTGTAGTGAGAATAGGGTCAAAGTCTATGTTAGAGATTGATACACCAAGTGCCTCATAATTAGTTTTTGTAATGATGGACGTAGTGGAGACAGGGATACGTTTGCTATTCAGACAAAGTAGTGAAGAACCATGGTCGGTCACCGTAGATTCATAGACAAATGTGAGTGCTGGCATCCTTGTTCTCAGAATAATATGGTCCAGGCAATTTTTGCCCCTGGTTGGGAGGGTATGCGCTGGGAGAAAACCATGAAAAGCAAGACAATTCAAATACTCGTGAGACCGTATATCAAGAGAAGAAGGTTTGATGTCGAGATTTAGGTCACCCGCTATCACAACCGTTCCAAGGCTCTGGAGCGATGGAAGTATGTAATTGAGAGCTGAGAGGAAGTTCTGTATGTTGTCTGTTGACGGTGAGCGATAGATACAGAGTAAGGCCACGTCAGGGTTAATTTTTATTATTAATCCCGAGGCAGATTGGCACAGGTCTGGTTCCTCACATACCGCTAGAATTTCAGACTTAATATAGACCACGACGCCATCACTTTGGTTTATGTGCTCGGTTGTTTTAAATACTGTATAATTTGGTAGAATGGGAAGAATTGAGTTACTGGAGCATGGCAGCCAACATTCGGTCAGGACTATTACGTCGCAGTCAAGTGAGATACGATGCATCAGAGTTTGTAAGTTTATGAAGTTACAATTTATTGATCGAATGTTTTGTGAGAAGACTTTTAGGTATTTATTTGGGTTTATCAAAAACGATTGAGTTTGTTCCGGGGTGCAAGTATGTGTCACTGATACAGAGAGTTCATCGATGTTATTGATTTGATGAATTGCGTTATTAGCCATTTGTAAGGGATTTTATAGTTAAGAAGGCGGCGACGAAAGTTTGCAAGCTGTCGGTAAGAGTAGATGTGGTGTTTATATATATATTGAAATGATGTGAATGTGTGTGTAGAATGTGTGGTTCTGAGACTGATTGTGATATTAGATTGTGATTTGTTAGGTTCCCTGGGGTTCGTTTGTGTGTTTGAAAATCCTGAGTGCAGTGTGTGAGAGTTGTGTTTGTGTGTCTGATAACATCAGTGGTACAATACAAATAAATTCTAAAGAAATTAGTTAAAAGCAAAAATCGTAAAAACAATGTGAATATTAAAGCTGGAGTGAATAGAAATCTATGCTCTTCAAAATCTAGTCATATTCCTAGCTGAGTTTTATTAAGATCTACTTCGCTTTTGACCAAAATATGTTTTTTCCCCAAACCTTGACGAAGAAATACTCTGCCCAGTGAAGTCCAACAAAACTTAAAGTCATTTTCTGTGGCAAATTTCCGTGCCAAATAAAATAGCCGTTGCGTTTTTGGAGTGAGGCTCTCTGAGAGGTAGATTGGTTTAGCAGCACCTGTTAGTTTAATATGATTTGTATTTAACTTATTTTGACTATTATTTTGGTTGAAGTTCCGTAGGTTTTGCAGAATATTGTCTTTTGTAGTGACACTGACAAAGTCGACAATGATTGGGGATGTACCATTCTTCTTATTAACGCGGTAAATATCTTTGATTTCCTGGCGTTGCAAGGGAATATCTAAGACGCTGGTAGTCTTCGTAATTAATTTACAGAGATCTTCTTTATTTTCTCCCTCCAGTTTTGGTATATTTCTAACTTCTATCTTGGATAAAAATAATAACCGCTCCATATTTTCAACTTTGTCCTCTAGTTGGCTTATGTAGTTAAGGTCAGCTTTACGCTCGGACTCAATTTGACCAATCTTAATCACCATATCATCGTATTGCTTTGTGGTAAAATCTAGGGATTTTTTGATTTCCTCGTTTTGAAATATAATTTCTTCCATAGATTTTTGTAGTGCCAGAAACTTGCTGTCTGTCTGAGCTGTGGCCGATTTTAGCAGTTGGCGTATCTCATCCATGAAGGACATAATGTCCTCTTCGCGTTTGCGCTTATAGTTACGCGTAGTTATAAAATCAGCATCAACCAGAGTTAGATTCGGGGCAGATCCGGATTGTGTAATAATTGGGGCTGCTAAATTTTGATCACTAGTTTTGATAGTTTTAGGTGGCGTGCGGTTCATTTTTCTCCTCAGGTACTACGTGGTTTGTTTGAGTATAATTAGTACTGTTTATGGTCGGGGTGGCGCCACCAGTCGCATTTATGCATGCAACAAATTTGCTTATATTCGTCGCTGGAACGCACCGCGAACTTCGCCGCCAGGAGGTTGGTAGTACTGACAGCACGGGGTAGATTGCGCGTACGCAGGACTTTCACTTTTATAGCGTTCGTACAAGCGTCAGGATTCTGTGCACTTGCGAGCTATTCACTGATGATACGGCACTTTTAACTATTTTTCACTGTTTATTATAGCTTCAATTTCACTTCGTGAAGGACCAAAAACAGTTATTTGTGGTTTTACACTGTACTAAACTTGTGTTTAGCAAAAAAGTAAAAGTAGTAACATCTATTAAATATTTTTTGAAACAGAATTACTAAGGGCACGACTTAGCGGTCTCTGAGCGCGTTCCGGGGCACTTACCGCGAGCATTTGCTTCGTGAATTTGTTTAGCAAACATTAGTTCCGCGCGCTTTTGTTACGTAACGAACATTATGTTCGCGAGCACCCCTACAGTTTATTCACAGGAATTTTACCTCTGACTGAAACTCAAGCAGCCACCTACTAGCAACCTTAACGCAAAGAGAATAAAGGTTACTTTGATATTGACAGTGATGCAAAATCAGAGGAAAAATAACTGTTTAGGGACTGTATTCAAATTTGTTTTTCGTGGATTCACCTAATCACCGAAATGTTCGTTTCGCGAATGAATATTCGCTGCATAGCAAATGCTCACACAACGAATGTTAGACGAAAAAAAAAAACACGAAGCAAATGCGCGCTGTGAGTACAGTAGATTCTATCCATTATTGAAAATATCAAGTACTTATAGTTTGCACCAAATTATAAGCCCTGTGGTTTGTTCATTCACGTTTCATTTATTTCATCGAACCATTTCAATGCAATGTAATACATAAATACTGAAAGCAAATAGTTGCTAACTACCAATTAAATCCATTTGAATTTACGGAAGCGAAAATTAAGCGATATATTTCGAAATTGTCGAAATATTGAGAGCGTTCTATTGAAATATGGATGCTCTCCTCTTAAATATCACTAAATAGTCCAGCTTACGTTGTGCTCGACAATGAAAATGGGTATTTGATTGATGTACCTAAATCTATCTGTTGATAAAGCCAAAGTTATTGTTAGTAACATTACTGGCAATATTATCAGAATTTACAAATAAAATAGATCGCAAGATTAATTATTTTAATAAAATTATAATCATAGTGATGATTTTCAGATTGTATTAGAAACTATTTGATCGTTCACAATACAATATGTCATACTATGAGTAGGTACCTTTTTCGAAATAGCTCTTTTTAGCTTCTTTTCCGTAGTCAACAAATAACCCTTCATGTTAATCACCTCGACAAAGTGGTAAAATAAAATCTTGAAATGTTTTTTAGGGTACCTCCCCTAAACGTAAAGTGCAGAAGATATTTTTTTCTCGTCTTTCCTATGGTGTGGGTGTCGTTGGATAGACCGTCAAAAAATATTGCTGCCTTTTTTTGGATTCAGGGATAATTATGTTTGCGAAATATTAAGCTATAAAGGACAATTTTTTTATAGAGTCTAAATTGTTGTTTTGTGAAAAACTCACGGCACTAGTATATATAACGAAGTTAAGAGGAACTACTAACTATCACTTTACTTACCTATAATATTATTGGGTAAAACAATAACGTATCTAAATTATCTTCAAAATTATTTAGTGTAACTAAAAATGTATCTCAAAACGTTTTACGTTTTAAACGTTAATTGAACGGGTTGAACGGTTGGAACTTGCATGTACGATTACGAGATAAAAACAAAAGAAACTAAGGTTGAAAACCAAAGTACATAATAACAAGAATACATGCTATATATATTACAGTTTTATAAAAGAATTCGGTATTTTTAAAAGAAGAAAAATCGTGATTTAGCTTTGCATAGAGAAGTTTAGTGTAGTTGTATTTTGTGTACACAAATTAATACAATATTGTACAAAAAAGTTAGCAACACAAAAACGTGTCTAGAATCTTATTCCAAACAATTTAATTTTAAACATATAAATAAAGCCTTTAAATATAAACAGGTAATTGCTTTGCCACTAAATAAGACTATACGACTAAATAAGATTCTAAACATATTTCAAGTTTTAAACGTAATAGCTTTAAAGGTAGTAATTATAGTCTCACAATTGTATCGTGTCGACTTTTTATCTGTTTTCTCAAATTGCACAAATTCGAGATACGTTTTTGTTTTAGGAAGGGGACGAATGTTAAGTTTGTTTTTGGGATAAATACATCCCATCTACGGAACCCTACATTGTGCATGGCCCGACATACAGTTGGCCGGTTTTTAATATTATTTATACACATAAAATAAAATCCCTCACAACACAGGTAGAATCGGGGTCACAGCGGACGGAAAATCAATTGATTTTCCGTCTCGGAAATCACATTACAATCTGCTTTACACATCATCTTTTGCCCATTTCTACTGAACCACACTTTCTTTGCCCAATCACATGAAGTATTGTACAGTCGACCTCGAAATTGTAACCACTTTTAACAACAATTCCCAGTAAATTGAAACTTGACTATGGTTGAAACTATCTAACTATCACACAGACACATGTACCTTGTCGTGTTATGTCGTGCAAGTGACATTCAACCTTAGGGTGGTGAAGCAATTACGAGGTCGACTGTACTGAATTTCTGTGAAATTGTCCACTTTCCTGCGAATGACGTGTTGTGTGATAGTGTCACATTATCTGATCTAGGTTTTCCATGTGGTTTGCTTTGTAAATCCGATTTAAATGCGTGTGAATGAAATTGGTTAATAATGTGTGCGGTATTCGTGTTTTAATATTAGATACGTTCATAATTTTTCAACTGGTGTTTTGAATTCGTAAATATTTATAATAATGTTGGATATGACGAATTACCGGTTTGGGTGGAGTGATGGAGGCAAGTATTGAATATTTAGAATCATTGATACTCTTTTTGAGAGAAAGCTTGGCGTAATCTTATTACGCAGACCGTCACATGATAATATCCATCCATACAACATCAGCTTTTAGAATAAACCCTCCCAGTTTTCTTCTTAAAAGAGAGACCTTGAGGATAACCGACACAATCTGCTTCAATTACTGCTTACCCCCTTAAAAAGCGCGCAACGATATACTTTCACAGATCGCTCTCAGAAATTACACTTGGCGTGTGGAATAAGAGCTCAGAAACTGTTCATACCATACTTCAACATTGTGCTATTGTCGCTTCGATATGGTCAAAGTGCACCTGTGTAAAAAAAAAAATGGTTCTCAATTGGGCCGTTCAAACTAAGATTATAACGGAATAGTATCTTTACAGGGAATTATGTAAAATAGTCTTCTTTTTCTTTTCGTATCGACTGTCTATACCTATCATATAGTTTGGGCCCAGTAGGTGGCCAGATTAATTGCGGTGTCAGAGGCGTTGTTCAGATTTTGACATAATAACTGGGCCTTATTAACTGAAAACCCTTCAATATTTATCGAGGTATAATAAGAGCGGACCTGGAGGGCTGGTAGTGGGTGCTCATAGAGTGATTATTTTTGTTATTTAGCCCTAAAAAGGGCCGTTGGACGTGTCCCTGAGGTCAGTCGTTTGGATGTATCATTGCGGTCGAGGTATTGGTCAGCTAGACTCTGCGTTACCGAGTGCTAGCTGTCCTGCAAAATCGTACTGCGATTCCAAACGCTAGGCGCCGGATGCGCCGCTCGTGGAGCCTCCTTTCATGCACCCCTGTAAAGTAGTAAAAATTTAGAAAAAAGTAACACACGATTTTAATCAAGACTCTGTCGTAGGTTTGGATTTTTAGTGGTTTTAGCATCAACTTTTCTCCAGTCTTAACCTTTATCTTCCTTGCTTCTGTTATCCTGGTGTATGCTATCAAAATTCATACAGCTACTCAAACGATGATTAAATAAGGGTGGCAAAGCGAGGGGGTTTAGCCGAACTCTGTGACGATATGAAAGTACGTTGACAAATTCTCTTGTGCGGATTTCATTAATCATTTCCAAAATTCTCTTAACTAATTATTAACAATAATGATATTCCTATTCTTAGGGACAAAGCGTACTGTGGGGCACCCCAGCTATAGGTACCGACGACCTTAAGAAGGTGGCTGGGACAGACTGGATGCAGAAGGTGGAGTATAGTGTGTTTTGGCGCTGCCTGGGAGAGGCCTGTGTCCAGCAGTGGACTGCGATAAGCTGGGTAACCTAACTTTAAGAAAACACTAGGTAGGTGATGATGAGGTTGAAAAGGGTAGCTGTTGAGTAAATGTTAATTTAGCAAAAACATTTCTGCATTACCTTGCACTGGATCAGTTACCGGCTGATGTTACTGAGTAGTGTAGGAAATATATTAATGAAATATGTAACATGAAAAAGATTTTGATTGTTACTTTTTAGTTATTTTCGCAATGGTTTTATGAAACATTAACAACAGATATTATGAAATACAAAGCACCTGGAATTGCGTCATCCTAATTTTATTGTTAGTCACAGATATTTATTGAATAGCACACAACACGCGTTTGTTATTTTTATTGCTTTATAGGGATTGTAATGAAGGTCTGTGTCTGCCGATATCTCCCTTCAGGGCGCCATTGAAACGCTCTATCGGTGCTCATGCTTTTTTAATGCTTCACTATATCGAAATCCAGCTGTCCTGCTCTGCCTGGAAAATCAGTTAGAGACACGCAAGGACATAATCATTATAATCATCATCATCATTAGTAATATGCTGGCCCGTAGGTTTGCAGGGTGTTCTTACGATGTAAAAATGACGCTTTTTCGAGCCTACTGTCAAACTTTTTACACCTGCAGCCTTTGGGTCAAGTATACGCAGAAGGCATACAGCGCCCTGCGTGTGCAGTATAACAATGCCTTCAGGATGCTTGTGGGGCTGCCGCGGTATTGTAGCGCTTCGGGTATGTTTGCCGATGCGAGAGTGGATGATTTTTATGCCATCATTCGAAAACGATGCGCTTCTCTCCGGCACAGAACAGATATCAGCACCCACGGCATGTTGAGAGCATTGAGTGACCGGTGGGACTGCCCGATGCTTGGTCGATGGGTGAGACTGCACACACAGATCTGCTCTTGATAACTCCTATTATGTTATTATTATTATGCCTATTTGTGATTTTTATGTGTGTATTGTGTTTTTTGTATGATTTGTTGATTCATTTCTATTATGATATTATTATGTAATTTGTGATGAATTTCGATTATGTTATTTTTGTTATTATGCCTATTATTTGTAATTAATGATTTTGTATTGATGTCAATATTCACCTAATGTTATTCTATGGACTTCTATGTCTGCAAATAAATGATTATTATTATTATTTCCTTTATTTCATTTTTACACATATAATTTACATTTTTAAATATTTTTATAAAAACAAAGAGAAAACAAAAACATTTAAAAATATAAAAAATAGTAGCCAACCGGTATCGGGAACAGGGTCCAAGCTACCGGTGGTCAGGGCTCCTGAGAGAGGAATCTCCTAACGATACGCGCCGTGTCAAGAAGTACCGCTTTCTGGATCAAGCCCTTGATCCAGCTGCCTAACGAGAGCCTCCTCAGGTGTTGGTCGAGGCTCTTGGCCGTCACGACTATCGGCACAATGACTGCTGTATCCACATCCCACATGTCGACAACCTCGCGAGCCAAGTCAAGATACTTTATTTGCTTATCTTTTTCAGCTTTCACGAGGTTCTCGTCATGCGGGACCGCTATATCAATAATCATTGTGCGACGCTCTAATCGATCTATCACCACTATGTCTGGCTTATTGGCAACAATAGTCCTGTCAGTGATGATAGATCGATCCCAATACAACGTGATATTGCCATTTTCGAGAACTGGGTCGGGCATATACCTATAGTACGGTACTTCCGATTCCACAAGGCTGTATTTCAGAGCAAGTCGCTGGTGGATAATCCTGGCTACAAGGTTGTGCCTATGCAAGTAGTCTCCGTTAGCCAGACGAGAACAGCCAGAAATAATGTGTCGGATAGATTCCCCCGGACGGTGGCATGCCCGACAGATGTCAACCGTGCCGTCCTTCACAATATATTTCCGGTAGTTGTTCGTCATCATAACTTCATCCATAATCGCAAAGACAAAACCTTCGGTTTCCCCAAAGAGATCACCGAATCGCAGCCAGGATACGGACGCTAATAGGTCTACATCGGGCCCATGTAAGGCCCGGTAAAAGCGCCCGTGAAGCTCTTTGCTCTGCCATACCTCCCTGCGGTCTTTAGTATCTAATACTATAGGTTTGCGCCAGTTCTCGTTAGCCAAGGATAGCGGAGTAAGGCCCTTGTCCACTGAGACCACATCTCGGTGCATCCCCACGTCGGCTTCTAGGAAGTATTCCCTGAGACTGCATACCTCACGGTTGTGCAGGGTCTTAGCATTTAAGAAGCCTCGACCTCCACACTTCCGCGGGATATACAGTCTCATCACCGATGAACGTGGGTGATGCATCCGATTTACGGTCAGCAGTGTGCGGACCCTCCTATCCAGGGCGTCAAGTTCCGTCTGGGTCCATTTGAGTATGCCGAAAGAGTACATCAAAACCGGCATGACCCAACCGTTGAAGGCGCGCACCTTGTTCCCGCCTGATAAAAGACTATTTAATACTTTATTCAGGCGGTTAAAGAAGCGCTCCCTCAGCGATTGCTTCATGTCAGCAGTGTTGATACCTAACGCTTCCGACATACCCAAATACTTGTAGGTTTCGATTGAGGAGAGGGATCTTAGGTGTATGGAGTCCGAGAGTTGGGTTCCCCCGGATTCCACAATCCCCCCTCGCTTTACATGCATGACCGCACATTTGTCCACACCAAATTCCATCCTGATGGCGCTACTGAAAGTTTCGGTAACCTTCAGTAGCTCCACCAGTTGCAAATTGTTGGGGGCAAAGAGTTTCAAGTCATCCATGTAAAGGAGGTGGGATATAACCTGACCACCTCTTCTCAATCGATAGCCCAGTCCTGAGTCCTCTAGCAGTGTGCTTAGAGGATTCAAGGCTAGGCAGAACCAAAGTGGACTCAAACTGTCGCCCTGAAATATACCTCGCTCGATCCTTATCGGTTCGCTATTCCTCTGGATCTGTCGACATCCTGGATAGCGAAGAACCGTCCTCCATTGCCCCATACATGATATCAGGAAGATGCGTAGGGTTGCATCTACTTTATACAACTCCAGCACCCTCATGAGCCATGTATGGGGCACCGAGTCATAGGCCTTCTTATAATCTATCCAACATGTCGACAGATCCCTTCGGGATCGACGAACCTGTTGGCTAATGGCCATATCGATGAGGAGCAGCTCCTTAGTACCGCGGGACCCGTTCTTACATCCATTTTGAGAGGCAGACATGATGGAGTTGGTGTCTATATGTTTGTTAATTTTAGTTCTCAAAATGGATGTAAAAACTTTATAGACCGTCGGTAGACAAGTGATCGGCCTATAATTTTTGGGTTCCGCAGTACTACCTGATTTATGGAGCAGGTGGGTTATTCCTGTCGTTAGGAACAGGGGTAGCGACCCTGATTCTAAGGCTGACTGGAACTGGGATGCCAATCGGGCGTGCGACCTTTGGAACCACTTTATCCAAAAGTTGTGCAGCCCGTCCGGCCCTGGAGATTTCCAGTTAGGCAACGGACGGACTGCACACGCTACATCTTGGGGGCTGATGGTAATTGCCCCCATTTCTGGTATTCGCTCGCACGCCCGCTCGATCTTCCCAGTCCAATCTCCTTCGGTGTGATTGACAGGTGCCGACCAGATGCTTCGCCAGAACGAACACATGGCGTCATCATCTGGCAGGCGCGTGTCAATCACACCTTGATCCAGCCGCTCCCAAGCCCTGTAAATTAATTAATATTATTATTATTATCACCTGAAATAAAATTATAAAACAATATGATGGGCAACAGCTTCTATTTGCATACATTTTCTTGTACATTAACTCACTGAATAATGCACTTCTACATTCATCTTTTTATATCTCATCGTTTATTATAAGAATGAGAAAATACCTAGATGGTGGTAGTTGTTGTAGCCTGCTGTGCGCAGGTTCTCCAGCAAAGAAAGGACTCTGGAATTATTCCAGATTAGCTGTCGAGTGTCCTTCCCGGAATCAAAGCGTTAACATTCAAAATTTTCCATTTTGAATTACATATCCAGAAATTCGAGAAAACAACTGAAGAGGTATTATTAAATTAAGTCGTAGAAATTTCAGAGTTATGTTGATAGGCCTGTATAATATTCATAAAACATAAGCATAGACTACCTAGTTATTAATAATGCAAGATTTTGGATGACACTGACATATATTCCTGAAAATTATAAACTATAGGTACACATCAAAAAAGGCAGCATAAAAGAGTCTATATACATATAAAGGAGTTAAAGCTTAAACAGTATTGCTGATCGCCAACATGGCCCCCGACGGTGTGAGCACCTGTACTAAGGGTGCGTTTCCACTGAAGCGGAGACGTACGGAGCTGAGCGCAGACGTGCAGGAATCGTCCAATCACAGACGAGACAAGAGACGCGATGAAGATTTCAACCATTGTGATTGCACGTCTCCGCTCAGCTTCGCTCGTCTCCGCTTCAGTGGAAACGCACCCTTAGGCGGCGATCAGCAACGCAAGCTTCCTTGTAGGCCGTCGCAGGACCCCCCCTTTCGTTGCCACGTCTACTACGCGTACAATTCCGTCTTTTCCTGGATATGTTCTCTGTACTCTTCCGCGTGGCCAGCACTTTCTTGGTAGAGTCCCATCAGCGATGCATACTAAGTCTCCAACTTCAAATGACCGGGATTCTAAGGGTGAACCGCGACGTGGCACCAATGAAGGCAAGTATTCTTTCACGAAGCGCTGCCAGAAATGTTCGGCTAATCTTTGTGACTTCTTCCATTGAGCTCTGGATGACAGATCGCTATCATCGAATTGACGCGTCTGCGGGTCGGTGGAGGAAGTGCCAATCAAAAATGAAAAAGGAGTGATGGCTTCTTCAGTATCTGGGTCTACAGAGACATGAGTCAGAGGCCTGGAGTTTACAATGGCTTCCGCTTCCGAGAGTAGGGTACTAAGAACCTCTTCTTTTGGTGATCTCTCTTTCAGGGTAATAGTCAAGGCGTTTTTGACATTTCTTATGAGTCTTTCCCAGCAACCTCCCATGAATGGAGCAGACGGCGGGATGAACTTCCATTTTATTTCTCTGGTGGAGGCAAAGTCGAATACGTCAGGCAGAACTTTTGCTGCTCCAATGAAGGCTGTGCCGTTGTCTGAGTAAATGCAGAGAGGCGAACCACGACGTGCGATAAATCGTCGTAAGGCCATTATTGCGGAATCTGAAGAAATATTTTCCACTATTTCTAAATGGATGGCTCTTACAGTAAGGCATGTAAATAATGCAATCCACCGCTTAGCTGTCCTTCTGCAGATTGTGACGCTGACTGGGCCAAAATAGTCAAGTCCCACGTAAGAAAATGGGCGCTCGTGGTGGGCCATCCGGACATAAGGTAGATCTCCTATAGGTGGTGTAATAGGCTTCGCTTTTCTAATTCGACAGGCTTGACAAGTTGATGAGACCTTTTTCACTGTTGGTCTTAAGCTGACGATGTAAAATTTCTGTCGTAACTCGTTGACAATGAGCTCGTTATTGGCATGCGCATATTTGATGTGGTAAAAATGTATTAGTAGCCTCGTTATCCGGTGCTTTCCATCAAGGACTATAGGTTGGGACTCTACGGAATCGGAGGCGGTCGTGCGTCCAGATAAGTGTAGAAGGCCATCTTCACCGATGAGCAGAGATATGTGTCGGAGTCTACTGTGGCTGGAAACGGGGCGACCTGCGTTCACACAAGCAAGCTCATCTGAAAAGGAGTCAAGTTGTATACACTTTAATAAATGAATCTCCGCGGACTTAAGGTCATCAACTGATATAATAGGATATCTAGTATCACAAGGAAACGAATCTGCAGTTCGAATTGAATTTTGAGGCAAAAGAGATCGAAATATTTTTGCTGCCTGATGGACACGGGCTGTGGCTCTAAGTAGTCGCAGCCACCTGCTAAATCGACGGTAATCAGCGACCACCGGCGACAGAGCAGGGGGCTCCGAGTCGCTAGTCAAAAGGTTAACTGTCACGGGAATATTCCTATGTTCTGACGTGATGACGGGTACACTACATGTTGGTTCACATGGCCACGTGTCTTCAGATGACAGAAGGAAAGCTGGACCAGTGAACCAACGGGACTTATCAGTGAATTCTCCCGTGTCTCGTGTAGCATCGTCTGCAACATTCAATGACGTGGGAACGTATCTCCATGATTGCACGTCTGTGAGATCGGTTATTTCAGCCAATCTGAAGGAAACAAATTGTTTGTAAGAGCAGGCGTCACTACGTAACCATCTTAAAACAGTTATGGAGTCAGACCACATCTGGGTTTTAGAAGGTTTTGTCCTATGAGCGTCAGAAATATAAGCTGCAAAGCGAGCAGCAATGAGGGCTGCCTGTAACTCTAATCTTGGGGTAGTCGTTGGCTTCAGGGGCGCGAGTCTTGCCTTTCCACCGATCAACGCTGTCTTTATTGAGCCGTCTGCAAAAGTAAAACGCCAATAAGCTACACAAGCGTAAGCTAGCTCACTGGCATCGCAGAAGACATGGAGCTGAACTTCACTAACCGAGACATTTCCTGAATACCATCTAGGGATAGAGCATCCAGAGAAAGACTCGAGCTCCCGGAACCAAGACAGCCACTTTTGCGTTAGCGCCTCAGGTAAGTTATGGTCCCAGTCAAGACCTAATTTCCAGGTCTTTTGAAAGATTATACGACCTTTGATCACTAGGGGGGTCGTGAAACCTAGAGGGTCAAAGACGGACATGAGTAACGATAACATGGTACGTTTAGTGAAGCTGTTAGGTAAACTGGGGATTGATTTAAGCAAACACAAAGAGTCTTCTCTGATAAGCCACGTCAAACCTAAGATACGAGTTTCTAATGGAGCAGATGGTTCCAGGTTCATCTCTGTGGTGTCAACGGCGGCGCGAAGCTCCAGAGGAATTAGAGCCAATGCCTCTGGACAATTTGAAACCCACGAACGCATTTCGAAGCCCGCGAACTTATGGACTTTCAAAATGTCCAAGGCTAATTGGGCGGCCTCCTTCACGTCGTTGACGCTGCCAAGGAAATCGTCCATATAATGGTCCTCTATGATACTCCGTGCAGCGTCGTGAAACAAGTGCCCATAATCTTGAGCATTTTTATTTTTTATGAACAGTGCCGTACAGGGGCTTGAGGCTGCACCAAATATCATAGAGGACATTCGATATTCCTTAATAGGTTCATTATCGCTATCCCTCCATAGGAAACGCTGAGCATCCCTATCCTCCGACCTAATTTTTATTTGAGGAAACATTTCCCTAATGTCCCCTGAAAGAGCATAGGCTCCCTCTCTAAACCTCATTATAATCGAAAGAAGGGGTTGCAACAGATCCGGGCCTGGCAAAAGTAAAGAGTTCAAGCTGACGCCCTCACATCTGGCAGCTGCGTCATGCACCACCCGAAGCTTTTTCTTGTGCGGGTGGACCACGCCAAAGTGAGGCAGGTACCAGACGATTTCTCCTGTTGGAGGACCACTACACAACTCTGCATAGCCCTTTTCGATCGTAGATCTAATGTTGATTTTATAATTAGCCGCATATTCTTTGTTTTTAGCCATCTTCCGTTCGAGACTAGAAAACCTAGCTAATGCGAGTTGTTTACTATCTGGAACAGCTTTTAAATCGTTTCGCCAAAGAAGGCCAGTCTCAAAACGGCCCGACGGTAAACGGACAGTAGTATCTTCTAATATTTTGAGAGCTCGTTTGTCGCTCGGGCTCTGGTGTTGCTCTTTCTGGATCCCTATAGAATCAAGTTTATAATAATTTTTAACGAGCAACTCCAAACTCCGATCGCTATCGCCTAACTCTAAATGGTTAACATATTCGAAGTTACTATACTTGTGATTTATAAAACCAAATAAAGCCCATCCAAGTGGGGTAAGAGCCGCAGCTGGTTCAGTATTAGACCCACGAACTATCTTTTTAGGGAGTATTAGATGCCAATTGTCGGTACCTATGAGACAACTGGGTTTTGCATCATCGTACGCCAGTTCGTTAGCTAAATTGAAAAGGTGTTTGTATTGCTGAATATTTTGTATGTTAGCAGATTGTGTCCGCAGACCTAAGTTAGAAATAGAACGCGCTTTGATATCGAAACTGTTTGAGCAATGTTGACCTTTTATCGATATATCGATGAAACTAACATCAGTCCACTTGGTCAGTCCTCCTATACAATTAATTTGTAAAGGGGTAGTTTCCTTTTCATCTACTAGCATATTAGCAACCGATTTATCTACAAGAGTAGCGGAGCTGCCGTCATCTAACAAAGCGAACGTATTCACGCTGCCCTTCTTGCCAGTTAGAGTGACTGGTATCACTTTCAAGAGCGGCTTCGTGAAATCGTTCGGTGCGGCACTATGCGCTACAGTGGCGGAGCGAGACAAGGGAGCTTCATCTTGTTGAGAGGATGCAGCAGTGTCACCTGTTGGCTGCAGTACCTCCGAAACTTCCACGTGAGCTGCGCTTTCAGAGTTAGTCTTGTGCAAAAGTGAATGATGCCGCCAGTCGGCCTCACATCCTTCAATTTTGCATCTTTTCTTACAAAGTTTGTACCTATGAGAACCCTTTCTCAGGCATCGATGGCAAACCTTGTTGTCTAACACCCACTGCCAACGGTCATCTAAAGAAATCCTTTTAAACTTTTCACAGTCGCCTACCTCGTGTTTATACTGAGCACAAAAATTACAAGTACCTGAACTCTTTGGTTTGACACCTGACTCAGAAGAAACATTGTATGGAAAAATTTTGTCTTTGGTATGATTGACAGCTGGCTGACTTTTGACAAATGGTTTGACAGCTGGGCTAGTTTGATGTTTGACAAGTGATGGTTCTGTCAAAGTAATCAAACCGAATTTAGTATGTAAATAAGCCTCTTTTTCTAAAAATTCTGCTAAAACCTCAAGCTTGAATTTACCGGAGTCCATTTTAGTAAAAGCAAAGTCCGCCCATCTGCTTCTTAGGAGTGGAGTCAACTTGCCTACAATAGAATTTACAAGCTCCGGCGAGGCAAGATATTCAGGCTGGTTTAGTAAACGGATAACTTCTACAGAATTACGAATACGGCAAGCGAATACATTGATATCTTGTGGGGCTTCATGTGTACCTAGTCGAGGAAGAGCCCTTACTAGTGAGAGCTGGTGCAACACGATGACTTCGGGTTGAGCGAATCGAGTCTCTAGTGCGGTAATAATTTGGTCTGGATCATCAACCGCTACTAACCGAATGTTAACAGCTTCCTTTGCTAAACCGTGCAGCGCAGCGCTGATTCTAGCTACATTGTCACTTGGAGAGAAATGCACCTTAGACTGCTCGTATGACCTTTTGAATGCAAGCCAATCTGAAGCGCGACCGTCAAATCTTTGTATATCACAAACCTTTGTTTTCGTTTTTCCTAGATCCGTTATAGCTTTTGCTAGTTGAATAAATGGTGAATCTGAAAAGTTATTAGTTTCGTTATTATTTTGGTAAAAATTAGTATTAGTCGGCTGTGGCGGCGGCGCTATACCAGTGGCATGTGGCACCGTGTTAGCGGGCTGTGGCACTTCAACAGTTGGGTACAGCGGGGTCGCAGCTTTGTAAGTATTATTAAGCCAGTTTTCTACATGCTTTCGCGAGCCCGAGCTTGAGTGAATTGTAGCATGTGATTGACGTGAGGAACTGCGAGAATTGTGGCGTGAGGAGCCGGCTTCAATAGCAGCCAGCTCAGCCTGCAACTCGAGTGCAATCACCTGCCTCTCCCGCTCGGCTTCGCGCTCAGCCTGGACGCGTTCGCGCTCAGCCTGGACGCGCTCGCGCTCAGCCTGTGCACGCTCAAGCTGTGCTTGAGTTTTGGCCAGCTTGCGCGCACTTTCCGCTTTGGCCGCAAGAATTTTAACAGTGGCGCTCGATTTATTGGAGTGTGTGGACTTTGCGCTTGTAGGTGCTGAAATTGTGGCGCAGGATGGGCCGGGTACCATAGGGGGGCCGAAATGAGCCCCACCCAGCTCTTGTACACTTTTTGAGACCATTTTTGAGGACGCTGCCTGCGACCTCGTCCATGGTCTGCTTGGAGACCTAACAATCGGCATTTATTTATTTTTTACAATTTTTTCTTCTGACACCAATATTAATAATGCAAGATTTTGGATGACACTGACATATATTCCTGAAAATTATAAACTATAGGTACACATCAAAAAAGGCAGCATAAAAGAGTCTATATACATATAAAGGAGTTAAAGCTTAAACAGTATTGCTGATCGCCAACACTAGTACACATATTACATACAATACAAGTAAGTATATTATACCAATTGGGTTTAATAGAATAATATTTTTTCCGGTTTACGTAGCTAAGCTCATCAAAAAGATGTCCACGATTGAGATATGGGTACAATCAATGCAGCCTATGACACCTGAAAAGCTGTACATGTGCGGTAGAAGACAGCTATCTAATTACGAAACACATTTTCGTTGACAATTCCGACTAATCTGTTTCAATTTGACAGGTCAACAACATTCATTGTGTTATAATTACGTTGTTGAGCAGATTTTTTTTTCGAACGTACGAAGCAATGGATTGGCAATCTGTTTCAAAACGATTCAGATTCTGATTGATTGTGTATTACGTAATTAGGGTACTGGTCATAAAGTAAAATTAATATACACACACATCGTCGTAATTGATTGATAAATGATCTTCAATTTAAGTCGAAGCAACAAATGTGACATGCTATAATAATTTAATTTGACATCTGGTAATTTTATTTTACTTTGGACTAATATTTTTAATTTAATTTATTTGATTGATAAGTTTATGACATGTATTATAAATTTATAATTTCATCTGACAATCTTTATTCTTAAACCTTTGATGTAGTATTCTGATTTTTTTTAGTTTTTATTATAATAATTTTTGTAACGTTATTTTAATAATGATATAATAAGAATAATAATATAAATATTTGCACACCTTATTAGGTAATGATACAGTGTACTTTAAATCTATTTGTAACATCTGTTTATATACCACCTGTATTAAGCAAATAAATGATTTGATTTGATCTTACTTATAGAAGCTATAGAATTTAACTCTTGTGGTGAGCTGGGAAATTTAACCCACTGCTGACTGCTGGTTCGGTTGGTTCAAGGCATCGACCACCTTACTTTTGCTGCGAGAAATCGATGGCTGGCGTTTGGTCGTTTCCCGTACCAAAAATGTGTAAGGCACTTACTGCCTGAAATACTTAATATTATTATTTATTAATTATGTATGTACCTACTTGTACACTAGTCTGACAACACCAGTCTTACCAAGAGTTACTGTGTTACTCAGTAACTGGGTGGAGGTCAGATGTGACAGTCCCTCCATGCAAAATATTGGTATTCAGCTGCATCTGGCTAGACCCCAACTTAGTTAGGAAAAGAGTAGGCAAATGATTAACTATTTATGTACACAAACACGCAAAGGAAACAAAAATAAAAGAAAGGTGGAGTACAAAGGTAGGTAAGACTGTTTATTTTTTAAGAAATTTATCACCAAGCTTTAGGTAATATTTTAATCTACTCATGTTGTCTCAACGTGTATTGAATTCATGTTTGCTATGGATAATAAACTATTTTATATTTCTATTAAAAACATATAACTAAATTAAACATTCATACAATTGTGGTGGTCTGCTGATATGGGAGAATGATGTCAAGACGAAAATATAATTAATTATATAAAAGTCAGAGAAAAGAGACAATGTTAGTAGGTTAACGTAACAACCATTATTATTAAACTAACCTTTGTTTTAAGAGCTAGATGTGTTCTTCATTCTATCCCTGGTTCTGTCATGAGCATTTCTGCTAGATTTTTATTTAATCTAAACTGCTTTTTGAATGCTGCCTCGCTCAGTTCAAATGGATCCACAGTATCTAGAATGTCAGTACGTGGTCGTTGTGGTGGACTCGCCGTGTTAATCAAAGCGTCATCTACGATGTTTTTCGTCACACATTTTTGTTTTTAATTATTTATAATATTTTATTACGTTCTTACGACACTTTAATTGACACAATAGGTAATGAAGGTAATGAATGACGTTAGTATGAAAGTTGACGTTGGTATGACGGTCGACATGACGGCAAAGAACAAGTTACAGTAAACGGTCTGTATGGTCCAAATCACATGTCACAAGGTCGCATGTAAATGGAATGCTGGAATCGACTTGGACATGCCATGTACACGAAACAAAAGTAGGAATCGAACGACGGTCACGAATGCGTGCTGCGCGAGAATTGCCTTCCTGTACCTACCTAGACTATTTCTTTACCATCTGAAAGTTTGGAAAATTCTCGAAAATTCGGAAATCAATATCGTATCGAAACGCCGTAACGAACTCATCCAATTACGTGCCTTTCCCTTTTAAAAACTTTGAAAGGAAAAGATTGCGCCTAAAAGTTTCTTTCACGGTGGTGAATTTTCCATTTTTCTTAACAACGACGACAGAATTTTACCAAGTTATCTTAACTAAAGAAAATCCGTTATGGAAATGAAGATAATGAATATCAAACTTGAAAATAAGAATACTGTGCATATTTGTATGAACGCTTTATTTAGTTACATGTTTATAATAGAAATAGAAAATAGTTTATTAACCAGAGTAAACATGGGTTCAATACAGGTTCAAACAACATGAGTAGATTAAAATATTACCTAAAGCTTGGTTTACATAGTATTATTTGCCAGTGAGCCCCAAACTAGATAGCCTGTTTCTTGGGGCTCGGGGTATGATTTCCAGTGTGGGAACTAGTGAGATGATTAATTCATCATTTCATTTCATCAATGAATATGAATTGTCCATAATAACAAAATAATCGATTTCATAAAATAAAATGATCTTGTAATGTAATATTATTTATTTAACATAATCGATAATAAAAAAATTTTTTCAGGTGCTATTAATAACAACCAGATGGTTTTAACTGCCAGTATGGCTAATACAAACTACACCCAGATAATATAATAAGTACTTGGTCGACTGACCTCTGCTCGGGTGAAAATATAGAATGGATCATTTAATACTATAGGATACTTACAGACAAATTCCATGCTGCCATGATACTACAGGTACTTACTAATTCCATGCTGCCATGTCATTATTCAGGCTACGCCTACGGTCTCTTTAAAACGTCAGACGCTACTGACAGCGTGCGGTGACGTTACGACGGACGACCGACTAGCCGCCGGTTCTCAAAACGTTCGTTGCCGTCGTCGCAAGTGTCCGTAGCGGGCGGTGTGCGAGCGAGACCGCGCCCGTGTGTTTACGAACATAGCTTTCGGCCGCTGTCGGTGACGGACGGCTGCACGTTGTCGGTCACGGTCGGCGTGTGGTCAGATAGGCCGCAGCCTATGGTAGCCATCTTGTTCTAAGCTTTGATCGACCGAGCTCTACTCGAGTGAAAATACAGAGGAAACGATTTTTCCCAGATATGGGGCCTAGCTAGATCGATTTTTCGCTCCCGTAAACCCCGTTATTGAACTGTCATCGAAATCGTTAAAGCCGTTTTTGGGAACTTGATTATAAGTATTTATATATACAAATATTATATTGAAAAGTATAGGATAGGATATACGTTACGAAACTAAATCAATATCGCAAGATATCATAATCATGTATGTACCTATGAAAAAATCATGAGCCTCTGTCTAAGCCACCCAACTCAGAGAAATATAGGCCAAATGAGGCCTAAGAAATGGGGGAATAGACTACCCTCGTTTTTACTAGAAAGGAGGGAAAACTTGACCTTCGGTATTGATGTTTGATTGTTAGCTAGTTAGTAGGCGAAGTTTAGCAAAACGTATCATGATTAATCATCGGATGGCCTTTGGATTGACATCTTGTTTGACTGTAAGCTAATCCATGGAAAAAGGGCTGAGGCAATGATTTGCTAGTACCTACTCACAATTCCTTTCGTTCAAAGGTGTTGGTTTAATGGTTTTGATATGGAAGACACAGAAACATGTAGAAACTACAGATGTAAAAAAAGTACGTATTTAATTTTTTTTTTTTTTTTTTTTTTTTTTTTTTTTTTTTTTTTTTTTTAATTTATTTAAAACTAATAACTGAAAAACCCTCGACGGTACCTGCTGAGGTACATTTTCTTGGAAAAATCCTCATAATTTGGCTTTATTCACCTTTTCATGACTTAAATAAGTACTCAGTTCATGAATGCTGGCGCGATGCGAGTTGCATGTGGGAGAAGTGGTGCCGCGAGCTTTTCGAATTTAAGTTTTGTTTTATGAAAAACACCCAAATAGGTATAAATAGCAAAGTCATAAACTTGATTCCTTACATTATGCATAGAAAATCATTCGGAAGGTCGACGTGAGATACATTATACCCCCACGTCGATCTATCTGGTAATAAAATCTTCGACGTATCGACGAATCCTATGAATACTGAGTCAATTGTGTCCCACAGTTATTATGTATACAGATTCTGTAGACTCGTTGACGCTACGGGCAGCGGCTCCCAAACTAAGGGAGAAGTGAATGCGCCAATTTTAAAAAGGAAGCATCTCATGCCAAAAATATTTATGATTTATGGAGGGAGTTACATAAATAGGCAAGTTAATTTAGAACACAGAAAAAAATTTAAGGCGCTCTTCCGAAGCCGACCGCAAGCGCAAACCGCCAAATCGCTATGACAGATCGCAGCGACACAACTGATTCCTATGTTACAGGAATGATGACTAGTATTAGAAATGTTCGACCAAATAATATAATTTCAATACTCAATACTCAATTTCAAAGAAGGCATAGTAAAATGAGATAAAGAAAAAATCAGTAAAATCGACGGAATTAAGGAGAAGCTACACGCTTTAAAAAGTTTTGGAAGGGATTATTCCCGTTCGTGTCGCGCGGTACGGACAATCTAATGACGCTAGTATGAAGATACATCATAGTCATGACGTCGCTTCTGTGTTAGTGCCGTCTTTGCCTAGCAGCTATTTTAAAACGTTTAAAACTTAGGAATTAAAAATTGTAAAGGCTTAAAAAAAACTTTTTATAATATTGTTTCCACTATTTGCAAACAATATTGTTTAGAGTTTAAAAATTGCCATCACCCCAACTTTCTGGTTTGCAGTTTCGGTCGCCTTCGGAAGTCGCCAGCACGCGTATTTACCAATGTTAGTTAGCGTACTTCTAAACGCGTTGCAGTACATAAGAATGACGCTTTACCATGCAGTGAGAAAATCAATAGAAGACTATTTATAAATCGTCTGCGAATCAAAGTTTAGGTACCTATTCTTCGGAAAATCAAAACCATTTATCTTTCACCCAACAAACAGATGACATCCTATATTCGTTATTCGTCACAAACTAAAGTATTCACAACTAAACAAGAGGAAATCCAGAACTCGGATATTCCACTAAGATCAGATGTCAAAGACTATAAGAACAGTCTGAAAAATGTTAAAAGAAAATACCCCTCGTACCCCCGGGAGTCGTGTAAACCAATCTATCAATTCGCTCTTACAAAAAGCCAACTGTTGGCATCGAAATAAATACTTTGCAAGCGAAACTTTTTTTTGTGAAGCTCGCAATATTTTTGAGTGAGAATATGTTTGAAAAGGTCTAAAAGTTCTAAAATGTTGAGAAATTCTGACCGTTGGTAATAAATTTCGTGTGTTCTCTTGTAGGGGCAGCCTTTAGATTTTATCTTGTTCTATGCGGTGAGGGGATAGGCAGCGGGGTGGGTGATCTGGTTTTGATTCGGGAGTCGATTATTTTCAGTGGAGGTTTCAGCAACAGCTTCTAATATAAATTGCTTGCCACTTATGCTTATAATCTGCAGGGTCAAATGAAATAAGCTAGAAACACCGCAGACGTAATTGGTGTCGATATCTAGACACAATAAAACGCAACCAACTTCCGAAATTAACGTTATTTTTCACATTAAAGTGATTTTTTTGAAAAAAAACAAAAAAACATTTTTTAGTCGTAGTACCTACCCCAAACAAATTCTAATGCCACTACCTGCTATGTAAACTACGAATACTTTTATTATTCGTAGTATGTAAATAAAAAACAGTGACAGGAACTTATTAAAACATCATCCATAAAGACTAAGTGGACTCAAAAACTACTCAAGCAAAGTAAATTAATATAAAGAATTTTCAAAATCTGTCCGCAATTGACGAAAATACCGAAGAACATACATAAAAAAAAACATAGGTACATAAAGTCGAACATAGAACCTCGTCCTTTTTGGAAATTGGTGAAAAAGTAAAAAAAAGATTTGATGGTTTTTTTTTTTTTGTGGTCATCGACTGTTTGTAGTTATTTGAAATATGTGTTGAGAAAATCTGTATTTTTTTTTGTTGTATCGTGTTTATATATCTAAACCTATCACGTCTGTGGAGTTTCGCTAGTTAATTTATTTTGACCCTGTATATCGGGTAAAGAATCAAACACAAGCAAAATATTTTATCAACATTGCAAAGCAGTCCATAACTCAACAGGGTATATAAAAACGTTTATCAGAATATCATAGTTACGGCCCTTATTACCATTAAATCGTCGTAAATACAGCTCTTACCTACCTAAAAGCACCTCTATGTTTTAAGCATAAAGTTGAAATTCCCTTGGAAATTCCGTTCAAGAGTAGTTGTAGGGCAGAATAGTAGTTTCTTTATTCGTAATAGGCCGTATAAAATGTAATAACAGGTCGTCGTTTCGTTATAGAAGTTACTTCGGGAAAAGGGACATGAAAAAGTTATTAAAACTTCCCTATAGTTGTTACTTTACAAGGCGGTAACTGTGATATTTTATATGTAGTAAATAGTGCTCGGAATATACCGTTCTTGCTATCCCAAGGGAGTAGGGAAAAGTCATTCTTCGTGCAACTATAAAAAAATCATCGTTATTTTTGAGAAATAATGTGAACTAAGTTATTACTAGCTTTTGACAGCGGCTTAACCCGCGTGGATGTCGGAAATTAATCCACTTTATAAACTATCTGTGTGCCAAATTTCATCCAAATCCGTTCAGCCGTTTTTGCGTGATTGAGTAACAAACATCCATCCATCCTTATAAACTTTCGCGTTTATAGGATTGTCCCACTGCAAGACACAGAACTCTTCTCATTCTGAGAAGGCATTTGAATTGATCACCTGCACGCTTCCTGAAGGCGGATTGGCGACTACTGACTTAATAAGCCCCACCCCTGTTACGCACGGTTTATACGACTTGACAAAACATCGAGATTTCTATAATATAATATGTAAGTTTGATAATATGTATTACTAACTATTCCGGAATAAATTCTCTAAATGATGGTGAAGACCTGAAGACCGCATCAAAATCCGTTGCGTAGCTTAGAAGAACAACACGGTCACACAGACACACAGACAGACGCGAAAAGAGACTTTAATTTATAAAGTGTATGTATAGATAAAGTCAAAGTCAAAGTCAAAGTCAAATCATTTATTTCAAATAGGCCCTTGTAAGGCACTTTTGAACGTCAAAGTTTACAAAAAATTGAATTGATTCTAGTCGCCCCTTCCAAAAGGTAGTTTTCGTATGGAGAAGAATGGGCAAGAAACTCCACCGTTACTCTTTTAAAAATTGTTACAATATTTGTATGTGTTACATTCGTTACATAATTATATGTGAAGACGATACAACTATAGAAATATGCTACTTTGGCTTCTGGTCATTACCTTTTATTATTTTATTTTTATTTAATACCAGGTGCTGCTTGCGGCTTCGCCCACGTGGACCCTTATTCTTGTTCATAAATAAAGGTAGCCTAAGTTACTCCTTTTATCATTAGCTAAGCCAGTGAAGTCCCGTCAAAATCGGTCCAGTCGTTTCGGAGATTAACCGGAACAAACAGAAAGACAAAAAAAAAGAAGTTTTTTTGTTCTGAGTACCGTATATATTTTCATATGCATTTAGGAAATACCTGTTATTGACATTACAAACAGTCACTTCAATTTAAATTTTATTTGTAAGTGTGTGTAAGTGCAAAAGGGCCAAGGGTTGCGACTAATGCCCCTTAGACAAGTTATATTAATTATTCAATAAGGGTACTAATGACGACTTATTGATAAAAGCTGTCTATTTATTGAACTCATGAATATGATTTGTTATTTTCCGTTTAATAGTCTTAGTACAAGTCCTTTCCAAAATCGTGCAAAGAAATTCAAGGGGAAGTATTAGTGTAACACAAAGTTATGCAATTCACGAGTAATGTCGCGGTCCGAACCGATATGTCAAGCTCAGCTCAGAAATGAGCTGCAACCGACACTGACAAAGAGGTGTAATGAGTTCACACGAGGTAGAGGGCGGCATGAAAGTCAGCGGAGAGGATAAAATACAGTTTCTTTCCCAACTGAGAAAAATGAGTAGAATATATAAGGCGGCGCGGCGGTGGGATTCAGGTTTCAAGATTTTGATATTGTTTCTATTTAGTTGATACTGATCCGATGAACAACGATTTTTCCGAAAGTTTCAACGTGTTCACAGCTGATACACAAAACGCATTAAGTATGTATTGTAAACCTACACTAATTCAAATATTGGTCAATTGCGGCAGACAGCTTAAATTCGTAGACACTTGTATAGTTTGAACATTTTCAAACCTTGTCGAATCACGCATAGTGTAGGGTTCCGTAGTTGGGATAAATATTTTTACGCAAGCACAGTATTGATTATATCCACCATCAAAAAAAGTTTGATTCTTAAAGTATTTCTCGAAAAAACTTGGTTTTTCATCAAAGTTATTTCTGCAATTTGTAACTGAAAATATCCCATATCTCAAACATTATTGACTTAAATTGCAAAGACACTTAGAAACATCAAGATCTTCTTATCGGATCCAATAATACCCCGCAAGCTTGTTCATCCCTCGGTTACCATGTACGGGGAGTGCCACCCATAATTTATTTCGTAAATTCGCTGCATCATTGTTTAGCAGTGATCGGAATACTCCTCCTTTCCAATTTTCATCGATATGTTGCAAATAGTATCCGAGTAAAATGGCAGTGAGACAGAGGGAGGGAGAGACTGACAGACAGACTGACGGATATGACCAAATTATGAGAGTTCCGTTTTCGCCATTTGCCACGAAACCATAAACAGGAACAGAAAAAAGGAAAGTCGCTGATTTCGAGGCCCATACTTTACGATATATTTATACAGCACAGAACGCATTACACCAGAGAAAAATATCTACTCTTTATTTTCTACGAATCTATTGATCTGGTTTCACAGCTACATTGTCTGTGGTATATCTATTTATACTCGAGATGGAAAACTACTTAAGATAGCCACTTTTCATCTGTGGGTGTCATGTGTTTGAAGTAAGAAACTTTCAAACATACAAACTTTCGCAGTTATAATAATAGCAGGATAACATGACAAACTGTACCGTTTTTCACTAATACCTATTCAGCTACATAATACGTTCTACTCAAAATGTATGCTGTGAATGTGTGAGTGTTATGAGATCACTAGCTTAATTGTTTTAAAGTTAATTTAGCTATGTTGCCAAATATGATGTTACTGCAAACAGTTCGCTACATTGATAATAATATTCAGAGGGGTAAGCAGCACAAAGCAAACCCCAACCCGGTTTTTCCTTTAGTATTACCGTATTTTGTTCTGTGTGGCCCTTCAGTTTTAAACGGTTCACTAGATCTGTATAGAATGTGCTTGCGACTGGAACCTCAAAGATTTGTTGAAATTCTAAACGTTCCTCGAATATCCGTTATTTCGCAGCAAAAAGAAATGTTAGCCTGCCGAAAATATCAATTAACTGCCAGGAGTTCTAAAATAGTTTTATTTTATTCACGCGAGTGTCTTAGTACAATATAAATCACGAGCAGCCCAAGGGATCGATTTCCGAACTTAGGCAGAGACAGTTTTAATTACATATTAATAAGAACTAGCTAAGATAGCTCTAAAGTTAACAACTACTTAATATACAGGTAGGTCGAAGTAATAAATGGAAGATTTCAAGACTTTGTCACTAAAATAACTTACTTTAAAAACACGTAGGTACTTAGGAATGAAATTAATGTTCAATGTACGAGTTTCTTTCTCCATCCTCTAGAGCCGTTGCTGTCGTTGCAACCCTTATGAGCTATCGAATAAAATTTAATAAAAGGTGTGTTTACGTTTTACAATCACACTTATTCTATTATTAATCATAATTTTATGGTCATTCATTCATTAAACTTGTCTTTAAAAACAGTTTTTGTTAATTGTGACACAAAAGACATACTCGTATTACCAAACAGTTGTCTTGGATACTCGGTGTTTTTTAAATTTTCCCTTTAGAAAATGTGTTTTTCATCATAAATTCATAACCTTTGGTGTACTACATTATTTACACTTTTTTGAACATTTGAACCCTTAGGAAAGCTTTCTATTTTTCCCCTAGATGGTGTTAGCGTCGAATAAGATCTCGCTATGGTTTCGTTACACGTTCCCTACAATATAATATTTTTGAACAGAATGATTCACGTGCAAGTGTGATAGCTCTAATAAAACACTAGACTACCATGTGCGTATTGTGCAATTATCACTTGCTTCAAAAACGGTGAAGGAAAACATCGTGAGTAAACCGGCATGCCTGAAAAATTTAAATATCGACGGCATGTGAAGCCAAGTCAGAGGCCTATGGGCGGCTTTAAAACTCTGACACTAGATTAGTCACTAACCACACGAAAAGAAGACTAAACTACCATTGAATGGTGCAATAAAGTACCGCACATTGGCTTGAGAATTATGATATTTGTCATATAGTTATTATAATTAAAATATCATATTCTGCACGATTTTTTTTTCTTCCACAAGAGCTAAATCGTGTAGATAATTTAGTTTTAACTTCGTAACGGCTACTACAAACAGTGCCGGCCGGCGGCTCGGTCCGCCGCGCCGGCTTTTGACGATCGGCACTCCTTTGAATGGCGGCTATTTTTTGCGCATCGCGGCTTGCGCGGCGGCAAGCCGGCACTGTGTTTAGAAGCCTTAAGATTAATGCTTCGTGCAGACCAGCGCGACTCGACAGCGCGACGCGATACCGGTTATTGTTACGAGTATACCGTCAAGTTTTCTTAGAAATTGTATTATTCGAGTCGCGTCGCGGCGTCGCGTCGCGCTGGTCTGCACGAAGCTTAACACAATTTATTTATTGAAACTGCCACTCAACTTAACAAAAAGTATTATAATGCTTGAATTATTTATTAAAACAATTGATTCTGTTTTGATTCTCACATTAATAAACTCGAAGGTACTAACAGCTGCCACTGATAATTAAAATTAAAATCAAACTTCTCAGATTCTTTGATTTACGGAAATAGGCATGCATAGTATACCACAAAAAAATAAGTGCTTATTTAGAGTTTACTAGCTTGTGCTTGAGATTGTGACTCCGCATTGGCTACGATAAGATGGTAAATTTATGTTATTAAAATATATAGAGATAGGTATTATTCTGTTACATTGAGCATGAATATCTCTTATATAAAATAATAAACAGCTGCTCTGCTTTTCCGTTTCAGTGAAGTCACGTAGGTATGCAGCAGATGGTCCACCTATGTACCTAGGTGTTCATTTTACATCTGCATTACTTTGTTGTTTGTAGGCCACGTACACCTACAATGTTCGTACGAGTCGGTGCACTGTGCCCCATGGCCCGTACCTACTCACACGCTCCGGTTACCGGCTAGCCGGTACCGGATACCCGGTGGCGAATAAATGGGTGAGGCGAGTACCTAAATTGAGTCGATACGAGTGAAATCTTTCATACATAATGTGACAATTTAGCTATCCAGCTGAACCGTATGAAAAGACGCGTAATGTAGCAACATATCTGGATAAATTACGCGACGGCAATCTCGACGTGTTTACGACTGTAAGCATTTTTAAATAGTCCTAAATTACGTCACGTAACTTAAAATAGAAAAAATAACCACGCCGAATTTTTGCCGCTTAATTTACTCCAGGTGTGTCGGCACTCTTGTCTTGCATTTCTATTTTACCTTTCAAACCTAAACACAGCAATCTAATAATATGTATGTAGAAAAAAGCGGGTCGCGAGATTCCATGAACTGAGATTAGAATGCTAAGAGCCTTTGTGGTTTAGTTCCAAACCAGGTCGTTTGTGAAATGCCTGGAATATTACTACCATGATCCTTCCTCCGAAAATATCGGTATATAAATAGTAATTTGTGGATTATCTACCCTGCCTTGGGGCTAAATCAATAAACCTTGTATTAAACAGCTATTATATGCCTCCACAGTTATCATTTGAAGATGTTGTATTGGAGCTACCATTAGTATAAATAATAAGAAAATGTTTAAAAATACAATACAACAATAAAAGTAATAGTATTGATACAATTAAATGGGAACCATTCCCACTGGGCCACCACTGCTCTCCAGCTATCAGTCAGCATTGTATTTTTACATTTTCAGCTGAAACTAATCAAAGTCCTGGTCTAGAATCACTAAAACACACTATCATCTACTGTCAAACCATTACAAATCCAATCTCCTTCCAAACAAAATCTGCGAGCATTGACCATCAGTCGCGACGTACGGAACATAGGCACTAGCCTATCCCGACCTGCACCTGACAGCTGATGGAAACTGATTGCTTTCGACCAATCTCTGCTTCATTCATTCACTGCGCAGACACCAATTATTGACATCGAATTTTTTTAAAGTACGATGTTTTCAGATAGGAACTACTGTCATTTAGGTTTCAGCATTAAATAGATGCGGTTTTTAAAACTAGCCTAAGGGCAATTCGATTAAAAATATTATTAATATTATTATTATTATGTCTCTTGACATTTCTCGGGACCCTGGGGTCCCGGACCTTTAGAAGGCGTACGAGGGGCCAAAGCCAACTCGCAGAGGCCCGTTAGACGTTTTTAATGAAATGAGGCACCAACCGACGATTATCCCTGTATGCACTATGCAAGTGTACCCAAGGACAACCCCCGGTTGGTGTAGGACTATTGCAGGATATGGAGACAAAAATATTGGACTATGGGTTTGGGTGGCTTAAGTTGGCTGGTGACTAGGAACTATGGAAGGACTATGGCCCCTGCCTGATCAATGTCTTATATGTACACGGATAAAATGGCAGGGGGTGACTTGCACACTCAATAATGGGCCCCCGGAAACTGTCGCTAGCACATAGTGACGTAGCGACAAGGGGGCAACACGTCCTGAGGTGCTTGAGGAGTGGAGAGGTATTCCACGGCTTTCAGAACAATCCCAGAGCCCGGAAGATGGTCAAGATCCCTACGAGCACTTACTGAAATACTTCCTTCCTCCGAGCACGTTTGCTCTTGCGAATCTCCACTCAAGCCGGCCAATTAAGGCAAGAATGAGGTGGGAGCTCTGTTCCTCGTCAGTGTTCACTCCAGCCGGCCAATAAAGGCAAGCCAGAGATGAGGAACAAGATTTTTCCCGGGAGATAGGGTCCGTGGGATCGCTACTGCCCAACAGCTCGCCACATGCTGCCCTGCGGGTTTCTGTATCTCTCTTGGTCTGGCCCCTCATCCTAGACCTGTTCCGGCAGAGGAAACTCTACCGGCACAGACCCAGAGTTTGGAGCGCGCAAGCCCCACCACGACGTCAACGTAGAGATACGGCGGTGGGGTTATTATTATTATTATTATTGATTATTGTTTCCTAAGCAAACAGCGTTGCATGCTTATATTGCTAATTAATGAAAACTACCAAATTAACGTAAACCAAAACCCATATTTCTCGAAGCCGAATAGGGATGTTGCCAAAAAAATTTTTTTTTGTCCCTCATGTTATTAAAAAATATTGGACACGTATTTTTAATTTTTTTACGTAATCGAAAGATTACGGCAGTAAATTGACTTAAAATGTGGCATTACGTCACACGCCGGTAGATTTTATACTGAACTGTCACGTAGCGAGCCCGACTCCCCAACTCGCACGCACTCGTAATGCGTTTTATCTAAATATTTTTTTATTAATATAATAAAACCAAAAATATGTGTCTTATATTATTTTATTATCTCACTGACGGACTAAATAGATATTTTTTTACCCAGTCAATCCCTATTGATTGATGCAACAATGTGCAGCATTTCCCGCTTTTCTTGCTTGAAAATGTATACATATAAATGATATATGAAAATGAATATATATATGTACCTACCTCTCAATTACATTTGTACGTAGTTGTAAATACCTCGATTTATGAAAAAGTACGGCTTTTAATTTTTTAGAGTTCCGTACCTCAATAGGAAAAAACGGAACCCTTATAGGATCACTCGTGTGTCTGTTTGTCTGTCCGTCTGTCACAGCCAATTTGTTCCGAATCTAATGGACAGATTAAGTTGAAATTTGGTACACATATGTATTTAAGTGACCCAAACACGAACATTTGTATCGTAAATAAATTAATTTTCGATATGGGTTCACTTATGGGGTGCAAACAAGAAAATTTAAAAAAATGTTTTGCGAAGTGTACCGTGTGACATATCAAATGAAAGGGTTTATTGCGAGGATCTCAAAAACATTTTTATAATTTTAAAATAAGTTATTTAAAAAGTTATTTAATAAAATAGATGAAAATTTACCATTCCCTTATCTCCGAAACTATATACCAAACCTAATTTTTTTTTTTAATACAAAGAGTAATTCTATGCTTATAGATTACAGGAAAACCTATACGCAGTATATATGGTTTTAAAATAACATGGTAAATCACTCAATATTGTGCGTACGAACTTACATTTACAATTGGAATGAGTGGGGGAACATGTTTTTCAACTACAATGTTAAGTTTGTTCTTGGGATAAATTCAACTCAACTACGGAACCCTTCATTGTGCGTGGTCTGACACGCACTTGGCCGGTTTTTTTATTCGTTCTTGTTTTTATGTCAATTATTTTTAAATAAATAAATAATACCAGCCTGTCGTTGTATGCCGTCTACTACAGGCAACAACCTCATACTGAGAAGGCATGAGCATTGATCACCACGCTTGCAATACAATTCGGGAATGATGCTTTAGTGCATTTAAACTGAAATAGCCTTATAAATGAAATGAATATGGAAATAGAAATATGTTCGGTCAACCTCTGCTTCGTATTGATTCAGACAAAACGGAATCGGCAATATTGACTGTGGACTTGACATACGATGCGGATTTTGGTTAGGACTGAATTTCAATTCAATGTAGCTTTCCTACTCTGAACGTGCGGACCTTCTAGCCACATATTGTAGACAACATATGATGTTAAGGTTCATATCTACTCTAGCCACTTTAGCTACCCTAAAGTGGCTAGAGTAAGTATGAACCTTACCGCACGAATACTACATATTTATTTAAGTTAAAATACTTACATATTACTTTTGATAGAAAATGTGACTATATATTTCATGAAAACATGACGCTTTTTATTAAAAAGAAAATAAAGAATGTAAGTTTATTTGCGGTAACCATGACGCAAAGAAAGAACACAAAACAAAAAAAGAACAAGTTGGGGGAAATATGCGTCACGTCCACGCAAAACGACCATCGCTCAGCATAATGCTGCGACCCTATGCGAGACAGAGCCCCAGCGCTGATTTTCAGCGACAGCCGGCGTTGACGTTATGACGTCGACCGGTGTAGCATACAATAATATTAAATACTAGCTTCTGCCCGCGACTTCGTCCGCGTGAAATTTCGGCCCCCGACCCACCGTCGCATCCTATCGCCCGCCCGCGTCATTACTTCGTATTCGGTTAGCATTTTTTCTGACTTTATTCTTTTTGCTCGGCTCTTAAGGGTCGTGGCGTGATGTCAAATAACATAAAACCTTCCTCAATAATTGGCCTATTAAATGGTTCTTTTTTTTTTATCCAACTGGTAGTTCCAGAGAGTACCTCCTACATACAAACTTACAAACAAACAAAAAAACACACAAACAAACAACATTAAGTACCTATAGATAACTGAAGATGACAAGAGCTGTATTCAAGATTTTTGTTCACTACATACAAAAACCTTTAGATTTTAATTTACTATAGAGCATTCGCCATCAGTATTGCTTTTACTCGTATTTTTGAAGACAGTTTTTGGCATAGCTTTTGACATAATTATCTGTTTCTGCCTTGTCGTCTGCGGGTATTCTGGAGTATCTTGCCACAATGTTTAGAACAAGTCTATGATCAGATTTTATAGTCCTCTTCACCGTATCCGGTCATCACGTGACAGTGACCGAGACAAATTTTCTTCCTTTCGTGAGGACTCTGATGGCTACTAATACCAAACATGGTCTTGGAAATCCAGTCACACGTATAGAGAAGAGCTGATGAGCATCATTGTATTGTATGTGTAGGTACATATATGAACGCTTTGGGCGATATTTGCGTCTTTGGCGCTTCTTGTCTAGGTCTCCAAGACTAGATTAGGTATATCGAGTGTTGACGGCATCGATTTTTTAGAGACCGACTTCACATGAATGAATTGAAAAACACAAACGAGTTTTCCTGTTTTGTACTTAATTTTTCCTGTGATTTGTTTTTAGCATGTTTAAATTTTTATTCAGTCAGATTTGAGAGCTCTGATTTCTCTTTCACCTCCAATTTTATATAACAAACGAATTCGGTGTTTCTAGGAGTAGAAATGCAGCTCTTCACATTGTTAAAGGTCCAACGTTTACCTTCGTCACTTCACCGAGGAAATAATACCTCCAGCGGAGCGCTCCTCCAATAATATTAACTTGCGGCTTGAGTGATGCCTCTCTTCAAGTGATTGTCTCTACACAACATACTGACAATTTGTATTTTACTGCTCTTGCTATAAAGTCCTCTTTCTTTTATCTAAATGCGATCTAAGTTAGTATTTTTTTTAGTTTAAGCAAGATAATGGGCATTCTTCTTTGTTTCAAGAAAGTATTGATGTATTTTATGTTTTTAAGTCGTGGGATACAGATGTTTAGTACACCTTTGAAGAGCCCACAGGCGATTAAAAGCGGGGAGGCAGTAAAAAGGGTTTACACAAAGACTCATTTGACAGGAAGGATCTCTTCAAAGTTGAATGTAAGGCTTAGATTCAGTATAAACACCCCCAGGAGATGCAAGGAAGGATGCGAGCCGTGCTAGTCCGTATTTATATGCGACTTATAGGTATTGGAATTTCTGCTAGCTATGTGTGTGTGTTGAGCAAATATTCCAAGCGATTTACTTCAGTCAAAATCAAATTGTGAAACACGGGTACCAACTTCTAACAAATCAAACTGGATGATGTCATCTGGGACTCGGTGATGTCGCCTAAAAATAGTTTGAAGATTTGGAAGTCATTCCCACTCAATTATTAAAACTGTGTCGGGAAGTTGGTAACTTTATCACAGGCAGTAATCCCCGCGTCAAATAAATAGAACACACCAACTTTGTGTGTGTTAATAGATGATGAAGCATCAATATTCATGCCATTAAGAGGAAATGTTGTCACGTGATCGTTGGCGTTCATCCCTTTTAACGTCTTTCTCTGTTTTGTTTTTTTTGGTATAAATAGATTAATTTAAGAAAAAAATTGAAAAAACGCCAAATATCTAAACATAGGAACATGGATATTTGGACTATCATTAACCATGGAGTAAACAGGGGAATACGTTAGTATGGCACAAACGCCAACGACCATGTGACCGCGATTCCTGTTAAAATGGAGCGACTGCATATCTGACCTCCTCAACGCAGGTACTGGGTAACACGATACCCGTAGGTTAAACTAGTTATCAGACTTTCAGACTTCTACTTGCCCTTAACGACTGCCAAAAATCTACGAATGTTAGCCAGGACCAAAGCGCTAAACATGCTTTCTCTAGGGTCTCGATATGTAGTGGAAGGTCACCCATCCACGTTCCAAGCGTAGCTCAACCGTCGATCGACTCGTGCAGCTGTTATTATTTAGCCACGAGCCCCAGAATATCACAGCACTAGTACCGCATCGTGTATGGACTACCATATTATGTCCTACCATTACCCTATCATTAGTCCTATCATTGAGTTTTTGTGTTTGTTACGTATCTACTAGAATAATAACACATTCATCATACAATCTGTAAATTCCATGACAAGTAAAAACAAACACGAACCATGTCTCTAAGCCCCCCATTTCGTCCTCACATCAAAATGATGGTAACAAATGGAGATTTAAGAGCCCAGCGCACAGGTACAAGGATCAGTCATCGCGGCATTAGGTACAGTCATGACCAGAAATACCTTACACTTACGATCGAGCGATATTCTTCTGAAGTATTGACAGATATTTTATGGCGTTACGAACACAGTATTATCGAAACCATACTAATAAGAAAGAGGTATTTTCTAAACGTTGCAATTTTTATTGCACGAGAAAACGCTTTTGATTTTTGCGTCAATCAATTAATCACTCCTATAGCAGTCCACTGCTGAACATAGGCTTCTCCCAGCCTACTTTTTAAGATCGTCCATCCATCTAGTAACGGTGGAGTTTCTTGCCCATTCTTCTCCATACGAAAACTACCTTTTGGAAGGGGCGACTAGAATCAATTCAATTTTTTGTAAACTTTGACGTTCAAAAGTGCCTTACAAGGGCCTATTTGAAATAAATGATTTGATTTTGACTTTGACTTAGCTGGGGGGTGTCTGCACTACGAGTCGTCTGCTCCACCGGCTATCGGTCCTTCGATAAACATGGGTAGCCCAATGCCACTTCAGCTTGTGAATATGACTTTTGCGTAACTGTTAGGTATTTATGCTCGTGACTGTACACTCGCCATTAATATTAAATTTCCTTGGCCACCTCAAGCTTGACGTGTGCAGGGCGGGAACGATAATTTTCACGGGATATTTTATGGATCCGAGAAAACAGGTGCGCCTGAATTATTTATTATTTTGCGTCGGTGCTGTTATCACTCATGAGGTTTTGTTTATTCATGCCGTTTCAATGTTTTAGTTTTATGGGTTGGAATTCGATGCGGTGTAAAATGGTACAATAAATTCTAGTTTCAAAAAACTAAATTCAATTAGATTGTTACTAAACTTACTGCTTCGGTCTAGTGGTTACCGGCGCTACTGCTGAGAATGAGGTCTTGGGTTCGATTCCCAGGTCGGGAAAAGTGTTGTTGGGGTTTTCTATATTTTTTTTCTAAAGTCTGGATTTGCGCCCGGTTGATGGCCATAGGCTCGCTATTACACGGTACTTAAACATTACTGGCGAAATGTAGGGATAAGTACTATAGTTCCTCTCTCAAACATTTGAGGATGATTTTATGTCACTAAACAATTCACTCACTCACACACAGATGACTCAATATCAGTCGGTAGGTACGTACCTACGAAACCTAATAGATTCTGCTCGAATCATAAATCTAATTTCCGTAATATCAGAGAGCTAACGTAAAAGTAATATGTACGCAAAACGGTAACTTGAGTTAAATTTCAATTTCAACTAAAATCCTGAAGAGGTATTACAATTTTAAGGTGGGGTTACACTCACGTGGAATAGCTTAAATTATTTATAGAACTACTAGCATTTGCCCAGAACTAAAATTTCAGCATGGAGGTCGGAAACTATCCCACGGGAAGTTGCTACCGGGACAAGAAAGGTTACTGACACATCTAATAGACGGATAGACTGACAGAAAGACAATAATTTTTGCATTATTTTATAATATTAGTATCGATGAAAGTATTCAATGAATTATAGCCACATAGCTTGGTAACTTAGCAACCTAAACGGTAGACGGTAACGGTAGACGGTATGTCGAAAATGGATGTCCATCAGAGTACATAGCTTAGTTCTTCAGACCTCGACTTGAATCAATCTGCCTAGCCTTTTCTCAACTATGTTGGGATCGGCTTCCAATCTAACCGGATGCAGCTGAATATCAGTATTTTACATGGCCACAACACAGTAACTGGGTAACACGATACCCCTCAGTAAGACTGGTTGTCAGACTTTTGGGCGTCTGACTACCCGTACCGACTGTCAAAGATCTACGAATGACAGCCGGGACCAACAGCTTAACGTATTTTCCGAAGCACGGAGGGGTCTCGATATATAATGGATGTTCCCATCTACGAAACGACCGCGGCAAGCGTAGTTTAAACTTTGATCGACCCGTGCGGCTGTTATCATTTGGCTACGATACTCTCGACCTCGAATTGAATACCTAAGTTATAAGGACTGGAGACTTAGAGAAGATAACTTATTTGGATTAGACCTGATGGGCGAACCATCAAGCGTTGTAGGTACCTGGGAAAGACATGAGGAGGAACAGTAAGCCGCATGTTCAGTGTAACAATTTGACTTTGACAGCACCTCTGCAGTATAAGCGGTTTCCATAGTTCAAGTGTTTAGGTACTATAATGACTTCTAACCTGTGACGTGTGTCTTGACCTATGTGAACAATTACACGCTGGCTTGTATAGTCAACCTCGTAATTGTTTTATCCCTTTTGGCAACAATCCCCAGTAAATTCAAACTGCACCAAGTGTGAAACTATCTAGCTGTCACATACACAAATTGCCCTTTTACGACTACGACGTGCACGTGACAAACAACCTTACGGAGCAATAACAAGGTCGACTATATATTTAACTACACGTAGATGTGAAAGGTTCTACAAGAGCAGCTCACCGCTAGTGTGTGTACAGCTTTAGTCAGCACTTTGTTACGTATGAATAAGTAACTTGATGCCGTTCACTTGTCCTAAATGTAATGTATTCGACTGGCTTTTTAATAGATGCATTAAAAAGAGTATTATTCTCGAAATATTTTCATAATCATCATCATCGACACCCGACTCCACCTCCAGGTTTACCTGCGATGGCAACAATGTCAGCTGCCCATCTCGAACCTATCATAAATATTGGGTACGAGGTTGTGGGTTCAATACCGGGCAAATGCCAATATGAGTTTTTAAATTTATATGCAGGTACCTAATTTCTGAGTTTCCGTTGATATTGTTGAAGGAACACATCGTGGGGAAACCTGGATTTATACTTAATATAAGTCTGAAATCGCCAACCCGTCTTGAGCGTGGTGATCAATGTTCGTGCCTTCTCTGTATGAGAAGAGGCCTTTGCCCTGCAGTGGACCAATAATAGGCTGGTATAGAGTTGGATGTCGACTGGGTTTTTTTTCACAACATCCCTATTATTTATATCATAAATATAACCCACTCAGAAAAGTGGGGCTGACTGCCAAAGGTATGTTGGAAGGATATTTAAGTATCGAAGAGAGTTTTTCAAATCTTTTGACATATCTCACCAGGGACTATTTTAATGCGTCCCAATTTCAGAGTGAATTTTAAACAAGAGCAAAGTGAGTATTCCGTTAATGCGATGCTCTAACATCATAGTTATTCTGACGTAAGCATCTCAGAGCTATGCAAAAGGTACGTCAATGTTTACACCGCTATGCATACCTACTGTAATTTTAAAGCTAATTAGCTCTTACTGAAATATTCATTGTATTTCTGAGAACAAGCTACGTTACTGTGGTCTCATTTGGTTAGGTATACTGGGAAAGTACACATCATACCTAAACAACACACTCACACAACACACTCACACAACACACTCACAACAATTTTTTTTTTTTATGTGGGGAAATCGTCACATATACCCTCCGTCTTGGGTGAGCGGAGGGTTATGGCGGACCCCTACCGACTTAAACCCCACTGTTCCTACCACTAACATGAGTCAGGGGCCCGGGAAATACTTTTACATTCGCCGCACCCAACACACACACACCTAGAGCTACTTTATTTTAATTACCAACTTACGGCAATATAATAAAAAAAAGTGAAATCTCACACGTATTATCGCTATCTAGCTTCTATAGTGTGAACTACGGTGCAAGCATGTCGGTGACGCGAATCCATAAGTTTATCCCTTATCAAAAATCGCTCAACGCGCCTAAAGAAGTTATCACTTCATAAATTGTTTCATCCTACGTTTCCCTACTTCTTCAGGCTAGTGTAGTGTAGGTAGTGAGCCTACCTGTTTAAAGAAAGAAAGAAAGAAAGAAAGATAATTTATTTGTCAAACATGCGTATACATAAACTGACAAGGCAGACATGCAAGGTATTGAGTTAATATTTTGTTGTGAGCGTCCATGTTTTGCCAATAGCGGCGTACAAATTGTATAAGTTGTAAGTTATTAGTTAACAATTTCATTTAATTGGATTAACATTCATAATCATTTCATTAATAATTTATGTCAAGATTTAAAGTATATTATGGTCAAAAATAAATGAAATTATGTCCAGTATATATATACATAATTATCAAATAGTATCATTATAATCATTTCATGTCACGTCATTTTAAATTCATTAGAAAATACGTAAGAAATAAACAATAAAAATTGATGTCACGATTTTAAAGTCCAAAATAAATTAAATTAACTATGTCCACTATAATTAACTGTGTTCACATTATAAAATTGTATTTCTAACCATCTACATTAGAGGTCGGAATAGAAAAGTCCTTTTCATCCAAAAAATGTAAAATAGTGTAATATGCTTTATTAATTAAAAAAAATCTCAGCTTATTTTTGAAAAGTGACAAGGGCAGTTCTCTCCAACTTTTAGGTAATTTATTAAATATCATCGGAGCCATACAGAAAATACTTTTGCGCATGAGTGATGTTCTCGCAGCATGAGAGCATATCCTACTGTTGTCACGCCTGTTACGTGGTACAACTTCATTTAATTGTTTAAATCGGTGTGGATTCGTTTTTACAAATACAGCTACCTCTAAAATGTAAAGACATGGCAACGTAAGTATTTTATATTTCTTAAAGTACGGCATGCAACTATCGGTAGGTTTAATTTTAAACATTGAACGGACGCATCTCTTTTGAGCCTTGAACACCGTTTCTCTTTCTGTTGAATTGCCCCAAAAGACGACACCATAGCGTAGATGGGATTCCGTTATGCCATAGTAGGCTGTAAGTAATGCCTCCACACCTATTATAGAAGATAATGTGTGCAGTGCATAAGCAGATTTGCTGATTTTCTTGCATAAGATTTCGATATGGGTTTTCCAATTCAGTTTTTTATCAATATGGAGTCCTAAAAACTTTGTTGTTTCTACCTCTTCTATAGGCTGCTCATCGTATTGTATATTTAAATTACTGTTACTATCAATACGTTGACTAAAATGTATAACTTTAGTTTTAGTTAGGTTAATTTTTAAGTTATTATCATCTAGCCACTTTATCATTAAATTTATTGAATCATTTATGTCACTTTCATAAGTATCTACACTTTTACAAGGTATCGTTATGGTGCTGTCATCGGCAAATGTTCGCCATAATAATCCTTACTTTATACAGAGATAAGATAAGATAAGTCTTTATTTGCTTTAAACATGGTATAAAGTTGTTACAGTCTGGTTTTGGTCGTTACAGTCTGGTTTTGAGTGCATTGTAATTCAACGTATTCCTTGAACGTGATAGTGCTGATTAAATGAAGATGTTTTCTCTGTAATTTATCTTGATAAAAATTTTAAGCAAATGGTGTCCAAGTTCACGTACTTATATAATTTCGAAAATTAACTTCTTGTTTTATCTTTTAATTGCTTGATATTTTAGAATATTTGGTGACGTCGAATGCTTTGCATTGAAAGTTTAGAGAAAAATTATTTTGTAAGATGACGAAATAAAATAAAAAAACAGAAACACAAATCTTGCGTTTTCTCGAATGTCATGGATTTTCGCCAAGGACTTTATGGTGTGCTTAAGGCTAAGCGTATGCTGAGACGCAGCTGACGCAGTACACCACAGTACAGATTTTGCAGGCGAGGCAGACATAGGCCACGAGCGCATGCTACACAGACACATTCGCGTTCTTGTTAGTACCTACAAACAATCTGTCATTGAAACAAAATTATTAATAAGTGGTAAAAAACAAGTGACGACCTACACGCGTCGCGCAGAAATCTGTGCCGGTACTACAACGAGACGCAGAGCTATCGCATGTCTGCGTCCCACGTGCCTGCGCCGCAGCGTACGCAGCTGTCAGTACTTTCATGAATTACAAAATCTGCTCTGCCCTGGGCTGCGTAATGCATGCGCTTAGCCTTAATGTTGCAAAGGGTCACACTATCACGTCTTCAAAGAAATACGTTGAATTACAAGCAGTTCACCCTGTGTAATATTACAAAATTCAATATCTCTGTAACTGTCTGGCGTTACCTTTTCACGCACGTCTCCTGGGGGCCTAAAACTGCCACTTTAGCAATTCTGCTAAAAGCAATTCATTTCCTCCAGTATGGCAATATTTACACCAAATATGATTCAGATATGAATTGAATTGAGATATTATTCAGTTAATGTGTCACCATTTCACGAAAATTTTAGGAATTGCAGAGAATTCAGGAAATTAATCGCTTTTAACAGAATTGCTAAAGTGGCCCTTTTAGGCCCCCTGTTGTCATTGCTAGCAAACTGGATTGTCCTATCATTTACTTTTGAATCCAGCTTCATATTCCTAGTAATGGTTAATTATATGAGATCATAACTTTGTTTGTTTTTGTTGTTTATAAATACTACTAACATAGTTTGTAAGTAAATTGTTACTAACGATATGAGTCCATGTTACTTGAGAATAAATATTTTATATATTTTTTAAATTTTATTTAACAGCTGAACAGAATTTGATGAAATTTGGCACACAGGTACACCATGACCTGGGTTAGTACGTTCCCGTAAGATAATTTCCGACCTGCACGCGAGCAATGCCGCGGTCAAAAGCTACTAACTGCGGTAAATTTCTAAATTTATTTCTGTAATTTGTATGATGTACATAATAAAGATATGTATATCTAAAGCTAAAAAAATGCGAAAAAAAATCTTATAAACAAAAGGACAACCTAAAACTGACTTATTTCATTACAACAGCAAAATCAGTTCGCAATATTTTTTGAATACCTAGTATATTTTGATTAAAAGGTTCTTTAATAATTTAAAAGCCAACCTTTCCTTTGTTAAAACCATAAGTGGTGCTATTAGGTTTCACAAGGAACAATACCTACGCCCTAAGTTTACGGCATAATACTTTTAATTATATTTTCACTTGCAACACTGATATTGAAAAATTCAAGTGTAATATGTCAAGATATTCACAGCATTCTCCCTCCATTTTGTCAAGTGACAGGTGACACCTGTCACTTGCCAAAATGGAGGGAAAACGTTAACAACGAGCTCGTAATTTCTGATTATTATTTTATGAAATACAATTTGACATTTTGTATTATAGTATTAATGGTGGATGAATATCAATGTAAGATAGAATAACCGATTATAATTGAAAACGAAGTAACTACTTAACATTTTATTTTCAGGTACGTGAAAATAGTGATGTTTTTTGGCGAAAAAGTGAAAAAAAGAAAACATTAAAATGTATTACAAATCCAGTATACCCACCAGGAAAAAACGTGACTGCAAAGGCATGGCTAACATCAATATGCAGTTAATGTGTCAGTGCATGGAATGTGTCGATTCGCCTGTTTCGGGCGAGTAAATTCGTGCGAATCAACCAATAAGCTGGCTAGCCACGCTCCATCGGTCACATGCAGGTTGACTGCACACAGGTGCATGATTGTAACATAGGCTCAGTAAAGCTTTGTGTTCACTAGGCGCTAAATGTTCTATGACTCGTGACGACTGGATGTTCGCCATCGCCGAACATCTCGTGATTTGTGTGGAAAGAGTACTTTTTGGTCGTTTCACTTTTTACCTTGAGCTGGTCTAGCACAGTACGGAGTTCCAATAGAATAAGAGGCCAGCTTATACTGGTTTTGTTACCACTTACGTGCGACACACTGTACGTAACGAAAAACCTATTAACTTAGCAGCAATATCAACTTGATTATTATAAAGCGAACCCCGGTTTAAAATCATCAGAGTTGATCCTTTTTCGAGCTTTATTAAGATTTTATATATAATTCATTCGCCAAGAAGATTCATTATTATGCGACAGATACATGCTGCTGCACCCCCTAATATTTGAATAGCATTTATAAAGTTTGAAAAGGTTCAGAATCATCTAATATCATCTCTACCATTGTTTTGTCATCCGAACACGACGAATATGTAACGTCAGAAAATTAAACCTGGGTCAGTAACTTTAACTTTAACGGTAACCAGAGATTTAACCGGAGATTTTAACAGCTTTTTCAAGTTGTCACTCGTCAAATCTCCGGTTAAATCTGCAGTTATCGTTAAAGTTACTTTGGTGCAACTCACTCGTAATTGTTTACCAAAATGACAACCATCTTAAATGACTCGTATATTCAAATAACAACTGTCTTTATTTGAAAGTTGTATGAAGTGGCTCTCTCATGGAAATTTGTCACAGTATGTCATTTTGCTTAAAAAATAATTTCTCTGTTATTTCTTTGAAAGTAATGTATCCGTTACTGAAACGATACGACTATACAAACTTGTAACTTGATAAGCCAAGCATTCATATACCAATAAGTGAAGCAAAATGAAAAATATACGTACCTACTACACGGATCAAAAACTTACAGAATAAAAAATCTAAAAGCTGTTAGTCACAGCTAGCCATTAATCTTAGTTGTATTTTTCAAGCCTACGTAGTTAGCTCGTCAATCTTCAGTGGAGCTATTGGCAATTCAAGCTGCATGGGGCAATAAACTCCATTCAAGCTGCATACAACAATGTGTTGGTTCAGTGCATACGAGCATTTGGTTGAACTGAGCGTGAAATAAAATCACGGCGGCCATCAACTGTTTATTAGCCGACATTGTCGATGTGGGTATTTTCTGAAGGGTTAGACAGTGTTATCTTTTATTTCTGACGGTTAATCATCCTGGATACCCTTCGTCAGGGGACACCGGAGGATTATATCGGACTCCTATTATCTAAAACCCGAAGGGTCCGTTACCATGAGTCGGGGCCCGAGAGATACTCGTACATTCGCCGCGCCCCCGACTGGTATTAGCCCGCCATGCCTAGCGGGCCCCACCACCAAGTGCGACCGGTCCCACGACCGCACGTCCTTCAATAAAATCCCCTATGGAACAATGAGCGCCCTTCTTTGGGCCCCCGGCCTGACTGGAGAGATGACTCAGCGCCAGTTCGCAAGCAGAAGTATCTACGAAATGTGGTAGTACTGTAGCCACATTTTTTTTTTCATCTGATACTAGATCTAACTAGATTTAATTACTAAGCAAGACTGAGAAAAAAAGAAACTCTTGCAAAAATACCTATAGGTATATACCGCTAGATATTTAAACTTCTTTCATTCATTCATTCATTCATTCAAAAACGCATGAAAAGGGAACATTTGCTAGCTCGTCGGATTCCCTAACATTTTTACATCAGTGAATAAGCCGTAACATAGAAATATTGGCATTAACTAAAAGCCGATGGAACTAAAAGCTATTAACTATTAACCCGGCCCATGTTATTTGCTATCAATCGCCAAGCTCGATGAAGCACGGGTATAGAATCCGGCTACGTTTCCGACACTTTTATTTATGTAAAGTTACTGCTTGTAAACGTAAATTCATGATTTATTCAAGTAAATTCAGAAAAGTTTGTTATTATTGTTGTTTTTTTTTACATCTGCAACTTGTTACTTCGAAATTACGAAGTTTTATCAATATTTTATTTTCGACATGGCCGCCTAGACGGGTGGCAATCGCTTTCAAAGCGTTTCGTATTTCTACAACGACTTTCAACAGCGGGATCATTGCGTAACACACTAGCAGTAGCATTGGCTTTCATTTTGACAGTTCAACAATATTCATTACGTTATTTACGTTGTTGAGCAGACAAACTTTTCGAACATAAATAAAGCATAGCATCTAACAATAGTAATAACAGCAAGGATTAGCAATATCCTTCAAAATCATTTAGATTGTGATTGAATCATCATCTTCACCGCTGAAAGACATCCACTGCGACGATGAATCGCTGATAGAATGTCTCTTTGTCTGGGCTGTAAGGTTAACAAGTGCTTGCGATGCATGTAAAGAAGAAGAACAAATGTTTATGAAAAGTCCTTTTCATCTCTCGTTACACACTAGACATACTTAGTAACACTACTAAAGTGAATAGTCAACAACCCCGCATACTTACGAAGTAATGCATTGTGTCCTCTTTATTTTTCTAGCATAACTTATGGCTTAAGTTAGCAGCGTTTTACATATCCCTGGCATTTTGCCAAAACTTTTCCGTGATTTCAAAAACTGCAAAGCCGTTTTCATTTTCGTTTTCAGTAGTTTGTTGCTAATCCACTGAAATTTGTTCTCATAAAGATTGTGATTTCCCCCTCCAACATGTTCTAGATGCACTAAAGTAATAATTTAAATTGGCCTGTGGGGTAATTTCGTAACAATTACAAAGTGACATAAATGTCACTTTGACTTTTATTTTATTTTATTTTATTTGGGAATATAAACAGTTACATACACATTACAATATTATGTTATCGTTAAAACTAAAATGGGTGTATAAATGTGTAGCCAACAACATTTTCCACATAATATAAAAAAGTTAAACAAACACGAACGACGTGCGATATAAATAACATTGATTTTATAGAGTATGATTAAACACAAAAATAAGACTAATCTGAGACTAATACAAGTAAAATTAATAAAAAGAGAAAGAAGATATAATAATAGAATATATAAGATAGACATTAAGATTTAGGATTTTTAAGTACCTACCTAATTCTGCTGTAATTTTAAGCGCAATACTTCAAAATTTTCCAGCAGAAGCAGCAAAGAATCTCCCGGAAAATCTTATTAAACTGCGTGGTAAGACGCCGCAGGGGTGCTCGCGAGCCTGCGTTTGATCGACAAGCTGTTACAGCAAACAGCGGTCGCGCGCGCACACCTCGACATATAGTTGTTCTGGGTACTACATAACTTATTCTATTGCATATGTCTATACAATCATATGAATTGTAACATAAATCAAACAGAAACGTCGATTCCAACATTACACGTCTAGATTTAAGGTTTTGAAGTTTATATTAATTTAGTAAGTTGCTGTAAGATGCAAACGTACGACAACAACGGTAATGCATGGCCTTTAAAAATTTGCGTTGTACTTTACTTTTACTTTACTTTTTCAGCTAGAAACCTATAGTAGGTAAGGTGCCTACCTAATTCAGAAAAATCTTAAATAAGAAAAGTATCTGTGCCTATTTATATTAGTGAGTACCTAAGTTCTTCAGTAATAAACCATCGCGTATTCACTTTAAAAGGAAACTGATGTTTCAGTAACTATTGGAACCCAGGAAAGTATCTCCTTCAGTTGCATCCGAACCGCTCATCTCGTGGCTCGCTCCACACGTCACTGAAGGATGCCATCCGGAGCAATTCATGTAAACGTACCTCCTCACTAGGCCATTTCAGAGACAGACTATATAGTTACAGTTGTGACTGTTGGTTCAAAGATCCCAGATTAGGTGGTAAAGTTCACTGCTGGGCATGGGCAATGGATCTTTGATTTATTCGACGAAGGGCTTTGGATCACTGCATAGAATTATAATAGGCTGATCATGCCCACTGGTCGGACACAGGCGTCCTCTCTGTGAGAGGGAGTCGGCGGTAATCAACCACGCGGGTCCAGTGCGGGTTGGTGGACGTCACATGTCTTCATTCTAGGATATGCTGGTTTCCTCACGCTGTTGCCCGTCACGGTTTTGAGAGCAGTGGAAATGTAAAGCGCCTGTCTGAATTCGAACCTACGACCTACAGCGCGTAAGTCACGGCCGTTTCCAATGGGCCATCACTGCTCTTCTTGCAATTACCGCATTCAATGGTTATTTGCGACCACAATCACAGCGGCTGGCAATAAAATACCTATGGTATAACTTTATCATAGCTTAGCAGCTTAATCAGTCTATAGCATTCCCACTCCTGGGACACAGGCCTCTTTTCTGTGAGAGGGGAGTGTCAAATATTTGCTAAGAAGTGGACCTATAGTGACTTTGGCCTTTACAAAAACATTTTAATATAGATGTTATAATATTAATAACGTTATATAGGATGCGGTCATTAACTGACATAATATTGTTTACGTTTGTAAAATAGTTCCATACTAATTCTATGAATAATTCCTACGGTTGACTATTATGGTCAATTACTGACAATACTTATCATTTAAAACATTTGTAAAAAGTAGGCACAATACTCTTACAGACGTGTCCTTTTTTAAACCTCACTCATTGTACCTACAACTGAAATTCAGGCCGTCACAATACGGGTTTTACTTAAAAACTTTAGTGAAGGAACGCCGGAGGTCATCACTTTAGTCCTCGTCGGTGGAGGAGGAAAGATGAAATATACCCTTGTGAGCTACATTCATTCTTCCTTTGGTACTGATGTAGAACATTTTAATATTCCACTGAGTTGGAATAGGGAGGTTATTAATAATGAGAGCGAATGCAAGGAAAGTGATTTAATAGATATTTTGTTCTAGATCTTATAATCCCGGAAGGGCTAGGCAGAGTAATAGTAGGTACCTTTAGTACACCCATATAATTTCGCCAGTTATGTGTAAGTATGTGAGTGAGCCTATAATTCTCTCTCATAATTGCATGTATATTACTGATTTACCTACTTAGTGAGTAGTCCACGAGTGTAGCTAACGTGGTAGCTGATGACTGCTGTTTCAAAATTAACGGCTCATTTGTCACCTTCTTGTACCTGTAAAAAGCTTATTGAAATAAAGTACCTACGACATAAATAAAATATATCAAAAAATTACTATGTAATTAAAATGTATACCAAATACCACTCAGACTTATGAAGGTACTTAGATCATGAATAATCTTCAAATTATTATAATATTTCTCGGAAAATGCTTGAAATTTTGATTGACGTTATCAGAATGAAGAAAAGCAATTATTTCACAGAACCAACGAAACCAAATGAATCCGTCTAAAGTAGGTGCGGAGAGATATCGCGTATCCGTCCTGATCAAACTTCTATTGTCGCTGGAAGCCTACAATAAAGTTGAAAACTCTTATCTGGCTGAAGGAGGGAATTAATCAGAAGAGGGACCTACTTATCTGATCTTACGTTTGACCCTGCGAAAGATAAAAGACCTTTGAACCTTACTCTGGAAAGGTACTTGAAATATCACGCCAGGATTTCCCTAAGAAGACGAATTAAAACGACCTTGTAATTAATAAAAGTTACGCGCGAATAATTATAGGTACACGCAGTGGCCTGTGGTATGATCTATCTTATTATAATACTAGAAATTCCCTGTTTTAACACGGCAACACAGTAGCTTCCCAATAGTGAAATAATTTTCGGAATCGTATCAGTAGTTCCGGAGATTACCCCCCACATACAAGTACCTCTAAATAAAATATTGGTATAGATAAGTAAAATTATACTGTATACGATAGATACTTATTCCACCAAGTGCACAGACAACAAAACGATTAAACTAAGCTGATTTGATTGATTGGCAACAGCAATCCTGTTAGCAAAAGGTACCATTCAATCGATTCGATTGAATGGTACCTTTTGCTTATTATATTAAAATTTATTTTTAATCCGAATTGAAAAAGTATCTTATGCTCGCTAGGGTTACTTACATACATGAGGCTGGGATAGCAAGAAAGTGCTAGTAAGCTAGCAAGCTAATCATTCTTATCTCGTTTATACAGAATTATCTTCATTTTTAAGCTAGTAAGCTTAGGGCGAAAGATACTTAGCTAGTGTGATGTATTTTAATAGGATGGGATTTTATTTTTGAGCAAGTTTCGCCCCACTGTATACCTCAATCGGATTACCTAAATGAAATCGGTTCATAACTGTCTTACTACGAATATATCTATGATACGAGCACGATCTAGTAATATAACTATTAGGGCACTCCGACCAAATAGGATAGCTTAGATTAGAACTGTGACCAATTTCGAGCGAGCCGAGCGGTGCCACATCAGCGGCCGGCGAGCGCTAAAATCGCGACGAAATTGGTCGCAGTAACAAAAAAGTAGTTTTTTTTTGTAAAAAGTTGTTATTTTTCACTTTTTAGTTGTGGTACCTACCCCACATAAATTCGAATAAGTACCACTACCTGCTATGTAAATAACAGTGACAGGAAGTTATCATCATATCATCCACATAATATGTATACTAAGTGGGAAAAATACGTATTATTGAAGCTTACTCAAAAAATATCGTTAATTATAGTTAATTAATTTATTACATAGTTAATTAAAAAATCATGGGACCAACTTGCGAGTATTCTCTTTCATACAAAAAAAGAATTTTCTAAATCGGTCCACAATTGACGTAGAAATCGGCGGACATACATACGCGACGAAAATATGACCTCCTCCTTTTTGGAAGTCGGTTAGTTAAGACACTCCGACAGTTATGAACTGCTTTCATATAACTTTTTTACGGCATATATAGCTATATCCCAAGGAATATAACTATATCACTACTGTATCCATCTTACTGCGACATATAGATAGAAATAGTACCTACTTACATGGTCTATACTTGCAACCTACGGGGCAGGCTTGAGGGGTAAATCTCAACAGATTGCCCCTGGGCGGTGGCTAGCCAACTAATGTAGGAGCTAGACAGACGCTATCAGTCAGCTGTGAGCCCTGCCTTTACACACATGCTACTAATTTATTTTGCTCATAAGATTGTTACTTGGTAAGTAAGTCATGAGGTTAAAATGGAAATGGGCAGGATAGATAGTGGTGCTAAAAGAAATTGTTAGGGTTATGATATGGATGCTCCAATATTTTTTCGGCACAAATGCCTTAAAAAATCTTTCATTGTTAGCAGTAGCCAGTACACTGTCGTGTTGGAAATCTGTGTCGATACTAATGATGCTATGTGCATCAACAAAAGCGCAATAATATAATAATAATAATTTATTTGCGATAAAAACAAAAATACAGATGGGAGCCTAGGTGATTCCTTATGAAATAGGTACTACACATTGTATAAATCTGGTTCTATGTTAAATCTAAACTCAAGTATTATAACCCTGCCTCTTAAACTAGGTAACCCTGAATCTTAAGAGACAGATTAAATGCTCGGCGCTTAAAAATCCAACGTGCTATAATATTTAGGTATCCCCTAGTGTTAGTGAATACGGGCGTAAATGAAGAATATTAATTTGGTTTAAAGATTCTTGAAGAAATTCTTAAAAAAAACATATTTTAGATATTCTAGTTAGGCATCTGTATCTTACTCCATTCTACGCTACAGATATTTCGTCTCGCCTCCAATGAGAATAAAACACAATGGCTGGTTTGAACGCTGCAATGGCGGCTCGGCTCATTTGCAATACCTCTGCAGCGAACGTAATGATGGCGGTGACCAACACTTTTTGTTGCGCCTTCTCCTTTCTCGTGACGGAACCCTCGTTCAGTTAAATTATTGTTGGTTAAGCTTTTTCATTCTCCGCAACGACTGAAGATACTGAAGGAACATTTATATTAAAAAACAATGGTGTGTCCTCGGATAATTCTTAGGTACAGTCAGGGAAATTGAGAAAATGTACACAATAAAATCAGCGCTGTGCTGTGGGTCTCCATCGCACAGCATCATGCTGAGTGGAAGCCTTGTTGTCACAGTCATGACGTGCCAGCAGCTGCCGACTATTTCTGTTTTGTGCTCGTTATTGTATTGTTATCGTTATTTTGTCGTTATCTACTCGAGTTTTTTTTTTTTTTTTTTATGCACGTGTTTCTGTGACATATAAACTTATTTTTCTTTCACTACGTCATTTTGCCATTTCATAGAAATTTCAAAGAATGACAGTTGTGATTTGAATATTATAGACAATTCAAGTTGTTAATCAATTTGCATTTATTCCCCGACTTTATCATTCGTACCTTTGAAAACGGCGTCGTCTGTACACAAACAACTGTTGTTCATTAAAACGTAAGGAGGTATTTGAACTAGGGAGGTCGTGTTTTATTTTTTGCACTTGGTATTTTATTTCCCTAATAGATAACTCATAATGAAAAAAACCTCCACCGAGATCGCTCAATTACGCAAGACGCAGCGATAGCTCGTAGGCACCACAACAATCTCCAGTTACCGTCGGCTTGACAGTCCGATTGGCACAAGATTAATCGTCCGGTACCCGGAGGAACTAACTCACTGAGCTCTGACTGTGATTAATTTTACTTATCAGTTAAGGGAATGGTGGAACCGACTTTTGATTACTTTTTTCTCTGATGAAAATTAATAGTTTCTGCAATTTGTAATATGTACTTATTTTGATATAAAATATATGTAACTTTGAACTATGTAAGAACTTATTAGAAACCTTCTGTATTATTACGTATAGCGGAGGTGTATCACTCACATTTTGTCAGTTATATTGAAGTGCCATATTGGGCAAGCTTATCATCAAGCCCGCACAACTCCAGACGCCACTGCTACGGAGAACTAGCTCGACCTGTGAATCGAACCCAGAACCTGCTGCTTATGTGTCGCGCTTGCGGCCACTAGAATGTTGAGCGAGTCACAGCACAGCTACCGTTATCACAGTGGAGAGTCCATACATTCTCGAAATATATACCTACAGGGTGGAGTAAGGGTAGGTACCTAGGCACCTTAACCGTTGTAGTTACAGAAAACCGGTCTTAGGAGTCAGTTCTTTTTTGAGAAATTTTCATTCCCATCACAGATTTCAAAAATATTGCAGTCAGCCAGAAAACTGTAAATTTACACAATTTTTTTTTTATTCCAATCGATTCTGCTTCCTACAAGGATAAAAAAACTCTATCGGACCTTCTGCGGTTTCAGTATTAGAAAAGTCAGAAATCGCAAAAACCTTTTCCCATTAATTTCGTAGGAAATGAGACTTCCAACTTAGTTTTTATTGGATTCACCTTCAAAACTCTCGGATTGTGATTAAAAGTGTGTTACGCAATTAGGATGCTAAACAACTTTTGTTGCCTTCGCAAGATACATAAAAAGAACACAACGAAAAGTTTATAATTGGACCATGGAATGGTCACTATCAGCACATACAGAAGGGTTCCGGACTCTCTACTGAACGCACCTGTGCCCTATGCAATGCTTGCTCATCACTAGTGATGATAAATTCTCTAGAATATTCTCCTAACGAGAATATACTTTTGTAAATGAATTTACGAGAATTAAAAAATCGGATGTATATGTACCAGCGATGTATTTTTTTGTAGTAATGGTTTTGAATGTACTGAACGTTTTACAAAGTCGATGTCAAAATACTCTACTCTACAAATTAAATTCCCAGTAAATTCTCCTGAGCGAGAACATTCTCGAGAATATTTCCACGTAAATTCTCTTATTAAAATACAGAAATTTTAAAGGTACCACCATACAAACTTATATTTACAAAATAATCAGCTTTAATAAAAGGCAAAATATGATTGGATCAAAAGCTATTATGTTTAAAATAAAACATTCCATTCTTACCTAAAAAATATTATGCATCTAAAATGTATCAATTGTTCAATAATATTCATGACAATAATTAAGTAATAAAAATTAAAATAAGGGAAATAAATAATGTTTTTTTTTTAAGGAAATGTCATTAATTCTTATAATGTATCAACAATTGCGAGCTGTTGGGCAGTAGCGACACCACGGACCCTATCTCCCGGGAGAATTGTTGTTCCTCATCTCATTCTTGCCTTTTTGGCCGGCTTGAGTGGAGATTCGCAATAGCAAAAACGTGCTCGGAGGAAGGAAGTATTCCAGTAAGTACTGGTAGGGATCTTGATCTTGATCTTAATTTTAACTATGCTGAATTCTTGCGCGGAGGATGTAGGACCCGGTAAACCGTCCGAGAAGCTCTTTGCTCGCCAAATCTCCCTGCTGATACTTTGGAACTTCACTTTCTGAATGACCGACTCCAAACACTCAATTCAAATGTATAACTGTAAATGGTTTCATTGAAATAAATGCTTTGAGTTTGAGCTACATAAGTGTTGTGTGTTTATTATCAAGTGACTGGATGTTAGTAGGTGTAAATAGCATTCTTGCTCCCCCAGTGTCAAAGGATGTAAAAATAGGATTTAGATTATTTGGAACAATTGTTGGTACCGATGAGAGTGGCATAATCAGTTTGTGATTAAACTCTCTCATCTCATCTGGTTGTGATAAATAAAATAGATTAAAAAAGTGTTGTGTGTGATTGAAATTCAACTTACTGAATACAACTTATAATCAATGAAGGATTACCGCGGGTATTTTTGGAAAGATTTTATTTTTGTTGTACCTACATAGACTCTTTAGTATTACCACGCGAAACATGCTATTATAGATTGATTTGCATGTTTTATCAATCAAATAGTATGTGGTAACCTACGGGGTATGTATATTATTACTGCATAGTGGCTTATGCGTAGGGTAAGTTAAGTAATTAAAACTTGGTCTACTCGGCGTTAACTATCAAGTGTAAGTACCAGCAACTATACACTTCTTACTACAGTAACTTCTTGCTAACTTCGTGTGTCTCGTTACTTAGTATGGGAGTCATTTATGGATCCCTCTCGTTGGGAGGAGTTGGCAAAGGATAGACCTGTTTGGAGACGTATGGTGAACAGAAATGTTGTTGCCTTTTCATGACCTCAAGAGTAATCCACACCATACAATCACGTCAAAGTCACGTCAAAGTCACGTCAAAGTCACGTCAAAGTCACGTCAAAGTCACGTCAAAGTCACGTCAAAGTCACGTCAAAGTCACGTCAAAGTCACGTCAAAGTCACGTCAAAGTCACGTCAAAGTCACGTCAAAGTCACTTCAAAGTCACGTCAAAGTCACGTCAAAGTCACGTCAAATTCACGTCAAATTCACGTCAACGTCACGTCAAAGTCACGTCAAAGTCACATCAAAGTCACGTCAAAGTCACGTCGTAACCCATAGCCGTTATCTTTTCCGGAATAGGCATGGGACTAATTATATACAACATGTAAAGAAAACCCTGCCCGGTCCGTGAGGGTGTGGTTAGGTATCGTACGGAGAGTTTATTTATGTAGTAATTTTCAAGAAAAAAGATTTTTTTTTAAATTGCCGCATTTTTTTTTCAATAGGCAATTTTAGCGGATTGTTACATGGGGTGCGGGCGACTATCGTTAAGCGGGTGTCTACAAGTCATAGCTTATGACCCTTGTTGTTGTGGTGTGTTAACTAATATTGTATGGATTTGGGGTATTTTTGGTACTAAAAATGTGAACTTTAAATACCAATAACTTTTTTTGTTCAATAATAATAAATAAATAAAATACTAGTAATGTTATTGCAGTACCTATGTGCCCCTCTCGAATTGGCCAGTTTTTTTTTACATAATATTGTATACAACGTGTAACGGAAAGGGTACTAATCAAATGCACGGTTTCTTTGGATCATAACAAAGTATACAGCGAGGGTTTCTAAATCTACTTTCTACATGAAAGTAAGATAGACAAATAATTTATTTTAGACACATGTCATGTTAGGAAAATAAGAGAAATTTCAGTACATGAAACCATGCCCTCGCGCTTCTCCGTATTGTCGGCTCGTTTGATCCCGTCAATTTAACTTAATATTAGCAAGTGACGTGAAAAAATAATGACTGGTAGTGCGGTGACACGTTTTGGACTAAGTATTATTGATATCTACAAGTTCAAGTTTTGGGTATGCATTAAGGATGTTAGTGATTAATTGCTAAATCATTTTTAATTTCTCATTTAAAAATCATGGTAATCATGGGTAGGTACAACGTGTGTTCATTAAAAAAAACAAACGACTGTTTTTTTTAAATCGTATTTTTTTTTTGTAAAACTTTTTTTTTCATCTTTTGATTATGGTACCTATCCCACAATAATTCGTATACCAATAATTGCTATGTAAACAACAAGATACCTACACAAAGTGGATTAAATACGTATTAAAATTTATATGGGATCACCGCGCAAGCTTCCTCTACCTAACCATAGAACAAATTTTCAAAATTGGTCCATAATTGACGAAAATATCAAAGAAAATACATTTAAAAAAATACATACAGGCGAAAATGTAACCTTTATTTTTTTTTGCCGGTTAAAAATATATCATAAGGTTATGCTTGTCTAACCTAACCTAATAGGGTAAGCTGTGGTGTAAATTACTCTCAATAAAACTAACTTAAGCTCATAGCTTCTTCATCAACAGCGTGCGCAGGAGTCCACAGCTGGACATAGGCCTCTCCAATTGCACGCCATTCAACTCGATTCCCAGCAACTCTCATCCAGCTGCTACCAGCCACCCTGCGAAGATCGTCGCTCCACCTAGCCTGAGGGCGTCCTACCTTACGTTTGCCGGTTCGCGAACTCCACTCAGGAACACGCTATCCCAACTGCCATCGGTTCTAGGGCTAATATGGCCCATTGCCACTTCAGCTTGCTTATTCTGTGAGCTAGACTCGGAAGCCTCAGGCACTAAAGATTTTGACTTAAGTGCTTATGGCTTCCGAGTCTAGCTATGTCAACTACTTTGGCTCTCTACCGGATCACTTCGGTCCGGATTCGATCCCGCTGAGAGAATCCAAGAATAGTCCGTTCAATACTGCCCTTCTAAGCCGAAAGGCGCTATCTCTGAGATACGGCCTTTTAGTTTATTTTATACCATTCAATAGCTATAACAATTTCGCATCTAATGGTATAAGTCAATTAGCGCTATCAAACTTAAAACATTAAAAAAAACCACTAAGAAGATTATTTATATCCTATGTTGTTGTTGTTGAGATAGCGCCTTTTGGCTTAGCAGGGTAGAATATCTCGCTAAGCGACCTTGCATTTGTGGACTGGCCGTACCGTAGTCTCCACGTTTCGGCCCCTTAAGTAAAAACAGGCACGACGCACTTATTGAAGACCTTAGTCTTTAGGCTCTTTGGAATAGGTGACGAGAAGACTGAATCTTAGTTACTAATAGGTATCAAAGACAGTCAGGCAGTATTCATAAAATACTTATAGCATAAGGTAAACTTAAAATAATGCGGTAAATTGGCCTTCCAGGGATGTTAGGCATCGTCCAAAATGGTGTACTTCAATGTAAAAAATCCCATAGGTATTTGCGATTTGAATCAGTAAGTCCACGGATATTAACCAAGAAGTTTATGATACTGTTAACGTAACTGTTAAACTAAGTTACCAACCGCTCAACAATAATATAAAGGGTACGGTTCAAATAAAATGGTAAAATGGTTTATTTTCCTCATACGAACACACTGTACATTACAAGTTTCCAACCGTACACGTAGCGCCATCTATTCTTGCTGCACGTAAACAATATGTAGGGATGACTGGTGGCTTTAAAAGGTTTGACGTACGCAAAAGGGTCCCTCGTAGTTTCGTTTTATGCATGCTGGAGTCCGTACTAAGTATCGCAGCAGTTGTCCTTGTCCTCCGATAGATGGTGTTGGTTATCCTGAGTATCTAGATTCTGTGCCGCTGAATGACCTGCCGAGAATGCGCTGCCCCAGCACACTTGAAGTGTCAATCTGGCCGAGAGCGGACCAAATTGACACCTAAAGTGTGTAAGAACTTATCCTTTTAGATAATATGTACAAAGGATCTGTATGTATCACATAGCTATTATGATACCAAAAATAATTAATAACTTTGTTAAAAAGTCATTACTCTTGTAAAAGCAAGTTACGAATACAAATACAATATTCCTTACAGAAGTCTTCGCCGTCGGTTTCTCACAGGCAATACTAAAACAGGACGACTTGAACCTGATCCTCTGTTTGGAAGCGAAGAAAAAAACATTGCATCCCATCATGATAGTTCACCAGAAAGGAACATACAATACCAAATTCACCACTACGCCATGCCAAACTTGATGATTTCATGAAGACTGCAGTGCATGCAACGTCTGATTATGTGCTAATTACTTGTGGTCATCTATCCCCACAGGCAACTCACCCACATGTCTGGGAGAAATACATTTTTTTTATTATTTAGAAAATATATTTTTTAATGTTAAATATGTTGCACAATATAGTTCCATGGTATAAATGCTGGCTATATTAAGATGCCCACCCTTGCTGTCCCATCCCAAAAATCCACCCTGTATCGCATTGAAATAGTCTTAAAGTGTAAAGCAAAAGCTTCTTCTCTTAATGAGAAAGAACAGGCATTGATCCTCCACAGAATGTTGATTTTCAGAATAATTGGTTTCATAAGCGTTTCTACACTGTGTTTAGATTAGCTTAGTTATGATTATTACTTATACGAATAAATAAAATTGAAGTGCCTGTTTGTAATGTCAAAATAACAGCTTTTTACTGAATGCAATGAAAGTATACAATAAAAAAATATTTTTTGTTTATTCGTCTCTCTTTCAGTCTGTTTATTTGTTCTGGCTAATCTCCGAAACAGCTGGACCGATTTTTTTTTTAAGAATTTAGTTTTATGCTGGCGACGCCGCGGGCGCTAGCTAGTTACCAGTAAGATATTAAAAACCGGCCAAGTGCATGTTGGATCACGCACAATGAAGGGTTCCGTATCCCAACAACAAACTTAACATTGCAGTTTGAAAAACATGTTCTCCCAAACATTCCGTATGGGAATACGGAATGTTTGGGAGAACATGTTTTTCAAACTGCAATTTTAAGTTGGCCAATTATCACTCGTTAACTTGTACAGCCTACTTAGCTGTGATAGTTTTCCTTTTAATTTCGTTACATAATACTACTGCTGTGATTTTTTTCACAAATCCAAGTACAACCATTTAGCTGGCACGGGGGGGAGACACTTTGCAGTTACAAGCTTAATATTTCGCAAACGGATCCCTGAATCTAAAAATGGTTTTCACAAACTCACAAAAATTTTAACGACCTTTCTAACGATACCCCACACCACTGGATAGATGAGAAAAAAAAAACATCCCACTTTACGTATTTTTTTTACCACTTTGTCGGCGTGATTAATATGTATACCCATGCCAACTGACAGCTTTCTAGTACTAACCGTCTCTGAGCTAAGCCGCGGACAGACAGACGGACAGACAGACAGACGGACTGGCGAAACTATAAGAGTTCCTTGTTTACTACGGAACCCTAATAAAAAAGGTCCAATTGTGTGCTTCTAGAACTGCTAGATATGCAGTAATCACTCGTTCATTAATGATTATTTATTGAGGAGCTCATAGCTAAGTAATAACAGCCGCACGATTCAATCCATCAGGTTAAGTTACGCTTGCCGGGGTTGGTCCGTGGATGGGTGTCGCCATCTTTACATATCGAAACTCATCCGTGCTTCGGAAGCCGTTGCATCCCGGCTGTCATTCGTGGATCTTTGATAGTCGTTACGGGTCATCAGAAGCCCGAAAGTCTGACAACCAGTCTTACCCAGGGGTATCGTGTTACCGTCACTCCATATAAAATACTGGTATTCAGCTGCATCCGGTTTTACTGAAAGATTTATAATGATGCTTTCAATTTCGGCGTCACCCATGTCATGATCATCGACTCACAAGGGGCAATCGGGGAAGAGCTTGCTTCTACTGGCGTAGAGTTCATTTCTGAGGTAGTGCTACTTTGTAGTGAAGACTGAGAAAACTTAAATGCGAGGTTACTGCCCATATTTGCAAAGTAGTGGTTTATCATAATGACAGAGAGAATTGGGTCGTCACCGCACCTTAACAACTCGGAAGGACATGTTTTGCCCTTATCCAAATAAGATATTTTCTTAATTATCCAGCTGCCTTTAGGATTGTTCCTGGCCTTCAGATTTTTTTTACCTTTCGTATTTGCATTTAATTTTCTTCAGTAGATATTTCCAGAAAATTTCGTATCGATTAAAAATAGATCTATGTATGACGTTGTCTACGTTTTTCTTGAAAATTGTATGCAGCTTATCTCTATGGCGGATACACCTCAGAAGGCCAGGAGCAATCCAAAGCTCGATGATGCGCCTTTTACCAGGAATGACAGAATAATGAGTGTGCAGAATAACGGAAGATAGGAGAAATACGAGAGTTTCAGCAGCAATATAATGAGTTATTTGAATTTTGGATTTCTGAAAAATATAATTTTTCGAAATATATGAGTGTTGAGATTGAATGTTTTGGTGCATTTGTTGTAATATCTGATTTGCAGAACAGAATAACCGGAGCAAGGTATGTTACATTCTCAGTCAAGTACCAACGTTGAGGCGGTGTGTATAGATTTAAGGAAGACATTGTCAAGTTTGGTGGGAAAAGAAGGTGCGTGTGATGCGGAAATATTTAGATATTCCTCATAATTTGGATCCAAGCTCGTCGGAGCAATATTAATATTATAAATATTTATATGTCTGATAAGAGAGAGAGTTTTGAATTTTCCTAACTGGTGCAGTAAAATATCCAGACTATTGAGAAGAATGACATGGAAAAACAAATCGCAATGTCATGTTTTTTAAATTCATTTTGACAGTTCAGCAATGTTCATTGCGTTATTAACGGTAAGCAATGGATAAGAAATATATTTCAAAACTCGCGAATTGTGATTGAAACTGTGCTGGTAGCAGAAACAACTGTTTGAATTTTGTTCTTTATTATATGTACACATCAAAATATTATCACAATCTTATTATACAACTGACGAAAGAATAAAATCATATACGACAACAAACATAGGAACGACACAATTAAGGTAAGAATTTAATTCCTAACATTGTAGTCAATGTTTGGAATTTAATTATTTAGACTTGACAAAAACACAAAACATACAACATTAAAATTTTATTGAACACAATGAATATAAAATGTGTGTGTGTTGTCAGTGATTTTAAATAAAATATATGAAAGTTTTTACTGAAATGATGTTACTTATGCTAAGATTATTTCATTTTACGATATTAGCATTTGCAAACATTGGGTTTCCCTACTATGGATTTTTGATGATTGGGGATCGACTATGGAATGTTATTGATATGAGTCAATTTTATGATATAAAAATCTGAGACACTGGCCATTTTAGTAGTTGTTATAAGATTCTTCTAGTTATCAAACGGTTTCAAGCTGTCATCTCTATTCTGTCATGATGGTATGACTTCCAATGTTACTCCCAAGTATTACTAAGTTACGAAGATGATTATATCAAAATATTGAATTCAATATACTCGTTGGTTACATAATTATGTCTGCCATTTGGTAGTAAACATACTAAACTAAACATACTTATGAACTATAAGGGTTGGTGCAGACAGCATTTCTAAAAATGAATATACCTCTCCGTGAGAGTGGGATATATTAATATGCGTCTCTTGTGAGAGTATAGTGGGGTCATACAGACAACGTCACAATCCTACTAATATTATAAATGTGAATGTTTGGATGTTTGTTACACAATCACGTAAACACGGCAGAACAGATTTGGATGAAATTTAGCATACAGATAGTTTATAACCTGGATTAACATAAAGTATACTTTTTATCCCAGTAGTACGTTCCCGTGGGATGACTTCCTACTCGTAACTCCACGCGGGCGAAGCCGCGGGCGATAGTTAGTAATAAATAAATATGCCTGCCTCTCCGTGAGAGTGGGGATAAATTAATATGCGTCTCTTGTGAGAGTGCAGTGGGGGATACAGACAATGTCACAATAATCAAAGTCAAAGTCAAAGTCAAATCATTTATTTCAAATAGGCCCTTGTAAGGCACTTTTGAACGTCAAAGTTTACAAAAAATTGAATTGATTCTAGTCGCCCCTTCCAAAAGGTAGTTTTCGTATGGAGAAGAATGGGCAAGAAACTCCACCGTTACTCTTTTAAAAATTGTTACAATATTTGTATGTGTTACATTCGTTACATAATTATATGTGAAGACGATGCATCTAAAAAAATAAAATAAAAATAGGTTACCACAATAGGTAAAAAGAAGAATTAATAAAAATGAAGCCACGAAAGATAAATTAATTAACCGGTAAAGCCCTGGGTGACCCTCAAGCACGTCAATTAGCACGTTAATTAGTTGTTTATCAGGCCTTTAACGGTTAATGATGTGATAGATGTACGGTTTTCACATATTTACAAACATTGTAAAAGTAGATGATTTTCTTAAAAAATTTACAATTAATAAGTCAGTGTGTGAGGAAGTAATCACAGAATGCAAAATCAATGTCATGTAATACTCGTAAAAATAATAATTTATACAACTTAAATTAGCAACCAGTTTGATTTTGTCTAGATTCTAGATTGTCCTATGGAGCAGGACCAGCATGTTTCCAAGCATTCTTATCTTGGATATATTCCTCTAATTTGTAATAGGCTTGTTTACAAAGTGTACTTTTAATATGAGTTTTAAATTTTCTTTCATTTAATTGTAATATATCACAAGGTATTTTGTTGTAGCATTTAACACAGTACCCCATAAAAGATGAAGATACTTTAGATAATCTGAAAAATGGTTGATCTATTTTATCTTTATTTCTAGTATTAAAATTATGTCTATCACTTATTTTGTTAAAAATATGTAGATTTTTTCTAACATACATAATATTTTCATAAATGAATTGGCAAGGTACTGTCATAATATTAATCCCTTTAAATAGTTCCCTGAGAGATTCGCGACGATGTAGATTATAAATGGCTCTGACAGCTCTCTTTTGTAAAATAAATATGGATTCAATGTCAGCAGCCCGACCCCACAGTAAAATGCCATACGACATAATACTGTGGAAGTAGCTAAAATAGACCAAACGCGCGGTTTCTACATCTGTTAACTGTCTTATCTTTCTAACAGCAAAAGCGGCAGAGCTCAGCCGCCCCGCAAGAGATGTTATATGAGGTCCCCATTGTAATTTCTCGTCTAGCGTGATTCCTAGGAAAACTGTTTGATTAATATATTCCAGCTTTTCTCCATTCAATAAGATGTCACATTCGCTACTTCTAACATTAGGTAATTTAAATCTAATGCATTTGGTTTTTTTTTTATTTAGTACCAAATTATTTACCGTAAACCAATCTTGGACCTGAAGAATAGAGTTATTCACGTCGTCAAGATTTTGTGACCGTCGGTTGATTTTAAAGATCAATGATGTGTCATCTGCAAATAAAACCATCTTCGGTTGATTTTGGAGTAATTGGGGTAAATCATTAATGTAAACTAAAAAGAGGAATGGACCCAATATCGAACCTTGAGGAACGCCCATTGCCATTTCAGACCCTAATGAGTTTACGCCGTTTACTTGAACTTTAACCTTTCTATCTTTCAGGTATGATCTTAGTAAATCAAGAGCTGTATTTCTAATCCCATAGTGCTCCAGTTTCAGCAGAAGTGTCTCATGGTCTACGCAATCGAACGCCTTCGAGAGGTCGCAAAAGATTCCAATGGCATCTTGTGCTCCTTCCCAGGCATTAAAAATGTTCTTTATTAGGGTGACACCAGCGTCAGTGGTACAACGCCCTTTGGTGAAACCGTACTGTTGTTCATGAAAGATGGAATTTTTATTAAAGTGACGTAACATTTGATTGAGCATCAACTTTTCAAACACCTTACTGAGAACTGGTAGAATTGACACAGGCCTATAATTGTTGGGTTCTTTACTATCACCGGATTTGAACAATGGAACTAGCTTACTGTGTTTCATGAGATCCGGAAATACTCCTTGGTCTACACTGGTGTTAAATATGAAAGCTAATAAATAAATATGCCTCTCCGTGAGAGTGGCAATAAATTAATATGCCTCTCTTGTGACAGTCTACTGGGGGGTGCAGACAGTGTCACGATAAGAAATTAATATGTCTCTCTATGAGAGTGGGGATAAATTATTTTTTTATTTCTTATTGTGACACTGTCTGCGCCCCCCAGGTGCAGTCAGTGTCACAATAAGAAATTAATATGTCTCTCTATGAGAGTGGGGATAAATTATTTTTTTATTTCTTATTGTGACACTGTCTGCGCCCCCCAGGTGCAGTCAGTGTCACAATAAGAAATTAATATGTCTGTCCATGAGAGTGGGGATAAATTAATATGCGTCTCTTGTGAGAGTGTAGTGGGGAAGTACGAACAAATAAAACAGATTTGCAGTTGAAGGCGCTGGAAACCTGTAAAGATAAAATGAGAAAAGCATTAATACTAAGAACTTATTAATAAGAACATAACAAAATAATTGTTTATTGACTAACAACTTTACCTAGCTTAATACGGCAATGGTGAGCGACGGAAAATGGTCACAGATAAGCAGTTCTCATCTGCAGACACCCGCACCTTCTTCCTGGTCAGGTCTGACCCGAGGTCATCTGCGACAAAATGTAGAATGTCATTAATTTTATCTTTTAACGGACAGTTTAATTGATAGTGTTTAATGATTTATTTCTTCAACCAAATTAAAAAGCCAATTGAACTGATGAGTTATGATATATGATATGATATTATTATGCTATGATATCAGATGTTAAGATTTGTTTATAAATATAAGTGGAAACTTGTAATTAGCCATCTTCAACATAATGTTATTTCATTCTTAAATGTTACAGTTAGGTACTGCATACTTTGCTGTAAGTTATCTTAAAGTTAAAATTATAAAATTAAAATAAAATGAACAATTTCACAGCATGGTATTACGATTCATTCAGGATGGAAATCACCGTCGTCTTTAGTGCTAAATAACAACAAACGAAGGATACAATGAGCATATTTTTGTCTTTATGAGTAACTAATTCTCAGCTTAAGGGGACTACAGGACCTAAACGTGCCTAAACGCAAGTTTTATAATGCCTAAAAGAATATGATCCACTGCAGTAAACAAAATCAGAAAAATATATGATATTCTTCAGGATATATGCTAGTATGATAGTGTGTTGAAAACATAATACAACTAATTTGATACGATAGAAAAAAATCATGAAGATACCTCTAAAAATTTCTTTTAACGATTAAAAATCATATTAATTTACATGCAATCATTCTGATTTTTTGTCAGATTATTCTACAAGCTACATATTAGCATAATAGTGTTTTAATTTTCCAGTCCAATCAATAGATTTTTTGTAAATTGCTAACTGCTTCATATTTTGCAATAAATTACCTGCGTCGTGTCATCGCGCTTCTCTTTCATTTCTATGCAGTCCGACAGTGACCGCGCTTTAGCTGTTGTAAGCCTCTTAAAATATGTAAAAACAAAAATGGAATTTACTTTCTGGAGGAATATCACGGCTGAAAAATTCATAGGCCTTTCGGACGTGAACTCGTTGCAAGTGACGTTCCATGTTCCTCATTACTTGAGCCTTCAGAATGCGGCGCTGCTCTGAAACAACATCATAAAATATATATATGTATAAAATATATTATATTGCAAATATACCTAGTAGGAAAATATTGCGCGGAGCCTAGGATTGAGCAGTCGCAAGTCGGCAAAGTGCAGCGCATAGCGATAGAATTGGCCAGCACCTCAATTGTGTAACACACTCGCAATCACAATCTGTAAGCTTTTGAAGGAAATTGATCATCATACGTTTGAAAATGTCTGCTTAACTGAACTGTCAAAATGAAAGCCATTGCAATTGTGTTACACAATGACCCCGCAGGGCTATGTATTAAAAAAAAAAAAGAAAAAAAAAAGGGCTATGTAATGGGCTCAGGCTGTTGAGACTGAACAAAACCTTCATGTGTCTGTCAGCCTACCTATCGCATGCAATTGATATTTTATAATCTCAATCCCGATCGTTGACTTCTCAAAATCATTCACAGAGAAGGTGTTCCATTTATTTAAATTATAATAGCTCTTCGCCCGCGACTGCATCCTCTTGGATCTCGTACTTTCCCGTTCGAACTGCAACACCACTCCCTAAAGGGTACGTACTTAAAAAACTAATTGTGTCGTTCCTACATTATTATTTATAGAAGTACATATTGTTACCACGATTCAAAAATACTATCTTAGTGGATGCCTACGACATAAAATATAACGGCTGTCCGATAAATTACGAATCTGCCCTAAGCTGTTTGGGCTCGGTCATTTTGTTTTGTTTTTATTTCTCGCCTTTTAGTGGGTCAATTTGTTATAAATTATTACAAGTTACAATTGCGTAATGTCAACTACTCATCATCTTTTACAAAATATTGGTTTTTCCGATCCAGGGGCGTTACTCGTTGAGCAGTTCTCCTGGTACTTCACCATCAGCTGCACTTCTCCATATGTATTGTGACGAGCATAAATTGCTTGGCAACCATATTAAAGTAATCGAATCGCAACCCGTGAAATACTTATTATTGAGCAGTTCCGGTGACCGCCTGAGGTCTTCATCACCAGTTCCACTTCACCAAATGGTGCTTTCCGAGACCAACTGCACAAGTAACTATAAAAAAATACCCAAATCGCTACAGATGTGCCTGTAAAATTTGAGGAGTTCCCTCGATTTTTCCAGGATCCCATCAGAGAATCTGACCTGATGACCATCTCGGAAGTTCCTTTTAGCTTTCAAACAGAAAAAATATATAATCATCCGAATTGATAACCTCCTTCTTTTGGAAGTCGGTAAAAAAATTGATCAGCCGTACCCTAATTGCGTAATACACGATCAATCAGAATCTGAATCTTTTTGAAACAGATTGCTAATACATTGCTTCATAAGTTCGAAAAAAAAATCAGCTCAGCAACGTAAATAACGCAACGAAAGTTGTTGAACGGTCAAAATTAAACAGATTAGTCGTAATCATTTACGAAGATGTGTTGCATAATTAGATAGCGGGTTTAGAAATTAATTTCGGACGTATATCTAGGTTAGCGCGAGTGTTTTCGAGGAAATCGCTGTGCTATCGTGCCGGGCTAGCCGCTAGCTGTGCATAGAGAGTTGCAGCGGGAGGCGCAGCGGCGCGGCGGCGCAGCAATGCACCATGAATCAATAATTATGAAGTCTTTGCCTGTATGACGTTAAATTGCAATTAAAATAGAAATAATTAACGATGAGAGAGAGAGACTATTAAACGCTGCTGTGCGTAATTAACGCATACCAACTCAATAAGTATTTACTTTGATTCGCCTTCGTCTTCGTCAGCCACACTGCAATCACATCACAAGGCTACATGAACGCTTTTTCAATATCAATTCCTAATATACAACGCAATTTTACTCAATACTAATTTATGCACATAATAATCTGTATGTAAACTTACTCATCACTCGTTCAAGACGAACAATCCCTTCACTTCTGATTCGGCCACTTTTGTCAAGTTTCTGCTTAGTCCCATCGGTGTAGGTGGGCGCACCTTTCGCAGCAGCAGCTTTCCTACTTGCTTCCAACTCTTTCAGCAGTTGATCTCGTAACTTTTTAGGATTCACAACTATCTCCAAGCTCGAGGATGAGTCGTAGTCCGACAAGTGTGACGACGTCGACGATGACGACGATGACGATAGCGACGATAGCGACGAATCCGACGAGTCCGATGATTCCCACGATTCCGACGACTTCGACGTCTTCTTCTTTTTCGTGTCGATGATTTTCATTATCTTCGACATGGTTGGATGTCACAAAAAAGTTTTGTTTGCGGTTTTAACTAATAATAAACAGTAGAGTATCAGTGCGACCGCACGCTCTCGCTGAAAAGGACTGCCGGACTACATGGCTCAGCCTACTACCCTGACACGACCGTCTAAATTTCAGGTACAGACACGCTCATAATCCTTCCTGTCAACGGTGTCATACAGTGGTAAAAGACGGCGCGGCGTAGCGCTGTTTGACGGCGCCATCCCGCAATAACTGACGGCGCAATTTGTACTTTGCTCTTGATCTACAACATAATGAAGTGTCAGTCCACTCCAGCAAGTGGGACATGGTCTGATCAGAAGCACCGCACTCACACTGGGTGTTGCATCTACATAATATCAATCTTAAAATGATTCACTCACTGACAGAAAACGCACAGCCTTAACAGCAACGAGTAGATCGAGAGTCACGAAATTTTGCACAGGAGTTCCATTGTGGGGACAAATTTAATTTGAGATGAATGTTTATATGAAAGTTGTTTTTATCTAACAGTTCAGTTTTATCAGAACACAGACATATCATAGTTTTTTGGAAACTCATCCCCTACGGCCGTGTCCTAACCAACAGCGATCGTCGCGCGAAAACGCGATCGTCGCTTTCAAATGTCACTTTTTGGCTCCTGAGAAGTTGCCCATGGGAAACATCGGGCACACGGCTTGTATTTTCCTAAAATAATATCAATAGTATTCCTATATAAGGAAGGTTGAATTTCGTTTTTTCGTAGTTGGGTTTTAGTATTTTTACTTTACAACTCTTATGTAAGACCAATCCAAGGACATGTCATTCGTTCAACAGTTTAGGCTGTACGAGGTAACAAACTTACCTACATAAATATATACATAGCCAGTTGTTTATTAATCACCCTCACTCTCAGCCGTAGTCTGGTAATGAGATATTACTAATCTAAGGGTGGCCCCCTTAGAATAGCAGGTATGTAGCTGATTTCCTACATAAATGTCTTGAAAAAAAAAGCAATTTCTTACTGATACAAACATTTTTCTCTGCGACTGTCCATTTAGTCGATCAATAGCTGTTCGGCGTAAGAGACGGAGACGAGTGTATACAGTTAGTTGAGCTTTCAAAAAGGAACCGAGATCATACGAACACACACATGCTACGGTATTTGGAGGATTTGTTTTTGAAAAAAGAGTCATCAAAATGAGTAGGTAATGTTATTGTACCAACAAGCCATTCCTAACTTTTAACCGAATTCCAAAAAAGAGGAGGTTCTACGTTTGTAGCGTATGCGTGTTTTTTTATCTATATCCACCGATTTCTCCGTCAATTGGGGACCGATTTTGAAAAAAAAAAATTGTATGTAAGGGTATGCTCTCAAGTTGGTCTCATATAAATTTTATTAACTTTGCTTAGATAGTGTTTGAGTAAGCTTCAATAATACGTATTTTTCCCACTTAGTATATATATGTAGATGATATGATGATAACTTCCTGTCACTGTTATTTACATAGCAGGTAGTGATATTCGAATTTGTGTGGGGTAATTACCCCAACCCAAAAATGAAAAAAAAAAGGTTTTACAAGAAAAAAAAACTGGCTTCTAAAAAAGTCTGTTGTTTTTCTTTTAGTAAAATGTTTTTCGAAAAATAATTAATAATACCAACTATTTATGAAATATCAATGTTATCCTGTGTCTCGAATGAACTTTTAAAGGGTTTTGTTTTACAGGTTACTGAAAAGCTGTATAAAATACTTTGGGATGTTTCAACAGGTGGCACTATAAAGCGAGTTTTCAGCCAGTAAATAAGACATTTATGGTTATTTTAACGCCAAGGAAACACGGTTTTCGTTTGTTTTCCAGAAGTCGATTTCTTTTTACAGCTTGGTTTATAGCGATATATGTATTTGATTACGTACGTAATATTAAAGATTTTTTTTGTATTATATCAATAAAAATATGATTTATTTCATGTGTGGCTCGTATTTTCAAAAGCCAACATGTTTACACTCTTCCGTATATTTTTCTCAATGTCAATCATCATGAACTCACATGGTAAAAGTTTTGTGTTCCCCGCGGCACAGTTTAAAGATACGAGTACCCTTCTAAGAATCCTAGGTGGTCGCGACGTAACACCAGACGAATATTCGTTTGTAATTTCATTGATTGATTTTGACTAAAACATGTTAAGAGTATGCACAGGGTCCATGATTACTGAGTACTGGGGACTGACTGCCGTTCACTGTTCATCTCTCGGCATACCATACTATGTATGGTTCGCGAACATCACTGAGTCACCCATCGGATCAGCTTTGGTTGCCAAAGTACTGGAAACCTTCATACACCCCTCGTTCCGCGTCATAGATAGAGACGACAGGTTGGTGAACAACGATATCAGTTTATTTCATTCGTTAAAGGTAAACGTGAAAAGTTTTGCCAGATTATCATCTGTTGACCACACGTCAATGATAGGCCTCCCAGTGACGTACGTGGGTTGTGGATGGACGGAGCAACTAGGAACATCGACTAGAGATAGCTTCAGACTGATGCTGGTTGGTGAAGGAGCGGCTATCAAGTGTGGTGAGGAAATGAGAAGCACGTCGAAATATTTAATATGTATTACCCCAAACTGTTCCCGCAGATCGCAAAGACCTTGGTATGTGGACTCCGGCGGCCCCTTGATACACGATAAAACATGATTCTTGATGATGAACCTCTGTCATAAAAGGCGTTGATTTCCATAAAGGGGGCACATTTTAGTCCGCTCTCATCCAAACGCCTTGCCTCACCAAATATCCAGTAAAATATTAAAGAATAACTATTATGGGTAATTTAACTTATAAACACGAGCATCTATAAAAAGTCTAACAAAAGTCTTAAGTTTAATGTTTTTTACGAATTTTATTAGAAGGTACTTACTCGTTTATAGCCTGAGTTGTAAGTTGTTTCGACATAGTTTATTTCAAAGGTGGTGGTGGTATATTTACATATTCATATTATATTAACTATGTTCATAATAATATTTTGTCAAATTGTCACAAATTTAATCGGTGGAAATGCAGAGTTAGTATTCGACACTCAGCTAAGCGACCACGGTCTGCAAGACGTTAAAGAAGGTGAATACACATATGTAGTCGCATTGTTAGAGATATTTAAAGACGATAACAATACGAATGATATATTTGGGTTCTGTACGGGCTCTTTGATAAATGAGCGGTGGGCACTGACCGCAGCACACTGCCTTGAAAAGAGAGTTGACGAAGAACGAATATGTGTGGTATGGCGACTTTACTCTCTCGCCCTTAGTAACAAAATTGTTTGCTAAAATTTTGAAAGCTGTAATGCATCCAGTATATAACTCAAGATCTTTCTCCCTGGATTACGATATAAGCTTGTTATTGGTGCGTCAGGTGAATATAAAGAGCTATGGAATATTATCAGCTATTGACTACACGAAGATGGCCGGTCTTCCTGTGACCTCTGTGAGTGGTAGCAGAACTAACGAGCCGAAAAATCACACCTTGAGGCTGCTGCGGTTCGGTGATTATAAAGTCACTGAATGTGCTGCGGACATAAAAGGCTTGTCAAAATACGTTTTATGCTTAAGTCCGAAACTCTCTGACAGCTGGCAACGCATTTGCTTTGGCGATTCTGGTGGACCTGCACTATATGATGGAAAGATTATAGGCGTATGCGCCTTTGCATTTGTAAGCGATGTGACTGTAGGTGTGTTCACACCGGTTAGTCCTTTCATGGAATGGATCCGTGATGTAGTGCAACCGAACATATTAGAACCTAAAACTACCAAACAAAATGTAGTATCCATTAACGTAACAGCATCTGTATTACGTAATCAAATGCAATTAGCAAGCCATAGATATTTACATAAAAGTCTCAATACCTTAAAATTAAATGACATGGATTCGAATTGAAATGAGAAAATATGTTTAAATATACCATAAGTGTTATAAATAATTGGAATCACTAACGAGACGGTGCGACGCGACTCTGGTGGAACAAAACTTCACGGAAATCGTTCTACCGGTATCGCGTCGCGCCTGTCTGCATGAGCCTTTACTCAGATGGTGTGACTAGTCAGAACTGAGATTTATTTTTAAGTTTTCGTTACTTAAACTATTGTATAGATTTTCTGTGTGAAATAAACCGTTACTTTAAAGTTTATTTCTTTTATTTAGAACAATTATCATGGATTTGACTAGACTTTTGTTATTTAAATAAAATAATTATTTAGTAAAATATTTTTTTATTGCAACATTAGCCAGAAATGCGTCTTGCTTACCGGGGTTCTTATTAAACCAGTTTTTAAAAGTAGTTTATAAAAAAAATATGCTAGAAATGTATATAAACGGTATTTTTAGTTTGATGTTGTCACCAATGCGGCAGCTTATTTGTGATCTATTTTTCTTTTATTTATATTCTACTCGTGGTTGCCAGTTCGATTTTTGAACAATTAATTTTTTAGTGCAGCTTAATGGTGAATGCATGGAATTAGTATGTACCTACTACCTATCCTAAATGTTTGTATGCGATTTCTACTTTATGTTCCAAATTCAAATTACATTAATGACCAGCGGGTCATACTGAATTTCATTATGAGGTCTAGACCTCAGGTCTTAAATGACTTACTTTAGGTTAGGTTTGCATGACATATAATTTGACATTGTCGAGCAGGTGGTGTGAAAAATATGTAACTGTTATGGATGCAATCAAGGTAACTTTTAGGTCCCACGTTTTGTATGAAGAATGTTAAATAAGTTCCATTTTTCATACAAACATTTTCTTAATTTATATAACAACCATAAACACTAATGTTTTAAAACTTTTATGCACTAATGTTTAAAAAATAAGATAATGTAATATGCCACTTAGATTAAGCGACAAAAATAAGTTATGGCTAAGTTAAACAAATAGGTAGTGGTCATTTCTGCTAACAAAATGAGGAGTCATTTTTAAGGTATTTTTATGTTTAGAAAACTTTAAGTAATAAGGTTTTTTACTATTGGTAGTTGTCTATGATGGTCATTATTCGATATAATACCAAGCAATTGATGAATATTTTAAATCATAGAAGTGACGAGGTTCTCAATTTGTGAGAAAAAAAACGCCAATTTCATAGGTGGGAACCCAATATATAATCAATCAATCAGTTTAGCGTATCTCAGTCCACTGCTGGCAATAGGTATCTTCCAAGTTGCACACAACACCCGCCCGTTTTTTTCGTTCCGATCATGAAGTTGCTGCCAACCTTTGGCTTTGTTCCCAAATGCGGCAAGTTACCAAAAATCATTGGATGCTATAAAACTTTTATGAATAAAATAATTAAGTTAAGTATCATAAATATTTAAGTCGCCACAACTAACTACGTTGTTTTCTCAATCTGTGTATCATATCCTGGGCCCTAGTTGCATTTCCTGCAACACTCTTCTACGTTGAACCTCTCAGTCGTCGATCAATAAGTGCCCCTCGCAACAATCCCCTGTCATTATTTGTCCCTTTCCAATGCTAAACTGTAGGCATAGCTCCGTCACTCTCTGTAACCCGACATAGCTATTTGTGAAAAAGTATCCGGCAGTTGCCTGGAACGCGTGAAGTGCGAGCGACTAGTTCTAACAACTAGTCATGTTTTAGTTTAAACTAGTAATCAGTTATTATCTTAAAATGTCGGAGTCGGAATCGGTAGAGCCAGCTGTGGTTATAGAAATCGAAAATCACAAAGATCCAAGCACAGGAACGCCTAATAAAGAAGGAAGTGCTGCGAAGAGCGAATTGACTGAACAAGGCGAAAACAAAAAAGTGTCTCAGGATGACCAAAACAAAGAAACGGCTAAAGAAGAAAAAAGGAAAAAAAAAGCGGAAAGAAGGCAAAACAGAGATTTTTTTGCATTTATAAGGAAAGGAGAAGAATCATCTGATGACGAGCCATTGGAAGGAGAAGAGCTCGAACGTGAATTGGGTAAATTTATTTTGCAGTAACTGAATACGTAAATGTGTAAAGTGCCAGCACGAACGCGCGGTAAACGTAACGAAAATTCGATTTTAAAATTATAAGTACCCGTTTTGCAATATTAATGTTTTAGGACTTTTGTTAATATCTTTGGGTGATGCTATTTTCGTTCCTTTGTGCGACATGTCATGTTTCTAGACGTAACGGTTTAGGCTATGCGTTGTATGTCAGTGAATGAATTTAAGATTTTTATTAAGTAGACAAACCGTGTGCCCGATGGGATCTCCCATCGGGAAAACTCTTATCCTTAAGGAACGAACTTCCATACAAAATTTCATCCCCAATTTAAATCTTTAGGAGACGAATTTCCAAAACTCTTTCCTAAGCGCTTATTTTCGTTTTTTATGGAATTCTAGTGTCAAATTTCATGCTTCTAGACCTTGCGGCCTAGCTGTGCATTGTCTGTCAGTGGTAAAATTGTAGCCATGTTACAACTTGCTAGCGGCGCTGGCTGCATGCCCAAAGTGCGCCGTACGCACATGATACGTTGATACTAATGCAAATACAAAATAGCCATGAAGCCTAAATTACTGATATTCAGAAAATGTCGATAGCCTATTTGTATTTTCACTGCAGTTTAGCGAAAATGTATACGAATTACATTGCTAATATTTCGTTTGTGTTCCGTATAGATAAATACTTAGGTAGGTAAATGAAGTTGCTTTGATGGCTTATGTTATAATGGCATGTAGGCACCTAATTCTAGACGCGATTTTTTAAATGTTTAGATTTATGTAATTTTTCGCTAAAGCTGTGCACACATCGGTTTCGAAAGCTTGAGCGGCAGTTATCGCGAGGTTTATCGCTAAAGCGACCACACGACACACACAGCATATTTGTCTTGTTGCTCTAGCGAACGAAGAGCTTGATATGCTAATCCTATCTTCTGACTACTGCATCCACAACATAGTTTGATTCCTCTTTGAAAATCACAATGTTCGATCGCACACATGTCAGCACAACTGTCATTCCCTATCTATGCCCATTTACGGAATTAATACTCAATAATCGTTCGTTACTGCTCACCTTCCTTACAAAAGGAACTCTGTTGCAAAATTTTATGATTTTTGCTAAACGGCTTAAGGCTCATACAGACCAGCGCGACGCGACGGCGCGACGCGACTCGAACAATACAATTTCTAAGAAAACTTCACAGTATAACAATAACCGGTGTCGTGTCGCACTAGTCTGCACGGAGCTTTAGGTTGTGCGTTGATTGTCAGTGAATTTAAGATTTTGTTATGTAAATAAAATAAAGAAAGAAAGAAAAATATTTTATTTGGGACACGAACAGGAAACACAAACAGAAAAAAAAAATCAAAATCAAATCTGTTTTATCTATTATCATTCTCTGAGTCATGTCATAATCTGTCAGTGTCACATTCATTGTGTGGCTGGGAGTCTATATAGTAGTCTAAGGAGTCATTCTGTATTATTATATATTGAGACTTTGACACAATATTTAAGACTGAGTCAAGAAGGTACATTTTTCACTACACTCAGCAAACAAACATAGACCTTAAGGTGACAATTTTTTTCGTGCTGCGACTGTACACTGTGAATTAATCACTGGAAATGTTTTTCTGTCCTATATAATACGGGAGGTACCGTTGGATTTTTTACAGTCTTGTTATACAGACTACTCCACTAAATTAATGGTCAATGACAAGTAAAATTAGTGACACTCACTGCACCCGTGGTGGACCTAGAAGTTATAACCATTTTAAAATGTGTGCCAAGTCACCCACAGTTACTTATTGTTATCCCTACATTTTGATAGAGGACATAAACAAAAGTGCTTAGATAGCCAAACAAGAGTTTTACTAAAATGCTTATGCTTGGAGATTATTGGTCATAATGTGTTTTAGGATTTACATATTTCGATAACATTTTCATTTTCTTGAAGTTTTTTATCACAGCGAAATATACTTCAATACGTTATAGGTACAAGCTTGCACTGAAATACGAGTACATACATAGGGAATCAAGAAACTCTGCTGAATCGCTGTCAATGGGAAAAGTGCCCAATTCTTACAGTTCAATGTTTCTTATTCTTAGCCCCACCACTACCAGCGTGACTGATATATTTGTGTGATGTGGAAATATATTCACTGTTGTTCATATAAAATGGTATAAAAATGACTTGATGAAATGTACCTCCTAAGCAGTACTAGTCATTAAACTATTTTAAAAAAAAAATTATTGTGTCTTTACTATATTTGTATGTTTACGATTTCTATTTATGATGGTATTCTTTTATGTTTCAGCATTGCACAGGAAAATGCGTGACCAGGTGATGCAAGAAGTGAAGAAACACCGCGAGGCACCATTTGTTCGGCAATTCATGAGTGATTTTGGGACTGAGATGACTGACGAAGGTAATTGCATTTACTATTTGTTCTTTAAGGGTGCACTAGTGGACGGCTCGAACTCGTTGGTTTGCGTGACAATATGCATGCTGATTAGTCTAATTATTTATTTATTTAGTATTTATTTATTTATTTCATAATTTATTTAGTGAAATAGACGATGATTTATAACGAAAACGAGCGCGTAAAATTTCATGAACAGACCTTTGGGCATATAGATATTATGGAAAAACCACTGGATGTTTTTATTTTAAAACTTTTGAATAAATCATCTATCCCTGTACGGTTTCCATGTTGCCATTTTGTACTACATCACTTATTTATTTACGCCCAAAGACGAGTTAAAATTAGTTTTGAAATATGGAAGTTTCGACGCTCATTACTTCCAAACCAATATGTTTTTCCAATTCTGCTTATATACAGGGATAGATAATGACAAGACAAATTGATATAATTTTTAGTTTTGAACGTACAGGGTGTACGTTCAAAACTAAAAAACGAGTAATCACCATACTACGTTCGTATGGAAGAATGACCGACTAGCGTACCCTTAAGCTTACTTACTATCTAAATATGTTACGGCAAAAGAGTAAGAAGAGTATGACAAATATTGTTTTTTTCAAAATCTCCATTCATACAAATTAGACATGAAACTTAGAATGTGCAAAAATGTGCTTTATATTAGCATAACTAGGTAGCCAAACCTTCAAAATAATGCATGATTCATCTTTGTCCGCCGTGGATATATTTTCCATAGTAAAGGTCCCAATGTTCTTTTACCAGTTACGTTTAAGTCCCATGTAATAGATGGCGAGCCTTTTGCCAGCAACCGTACACAAATCCGCCGAATCCGGGCTGCTACTGAGAAATTCCTGATTGATAAATCCAATAACTGGTTTCATTTCCCGACCTGGGAATTGACCCCAGGACCTCATGCTTAGCAGTAACGCTTGGACCATTTGACCAACGAGGCTACAGGAAGCAAATACATTTAGTGCTTCTACTCACATTTGTGATCTTATCATAATTATAGTGTCAGCCCTAGAAAGTCAAGCACGCCACAATTGTGGCGATAAGTCCCCTCTTTGAGGAGTGGCTAGAGAGGCGCCACCGCATCCTCACCTTCCGCCTGACGCAGGTCCTCACCGGACATGGTTGTTTCGGGAGGTTCCTGTTCAGGATAAAGCGGGAGGAAACGCCCGGGCGGGAGCAGTTATTTGATAATAACCCAACTTCAAAAAAAAAAAAGAAGCCCTAGAAAGTAAGTAAGTAATGATTATCCATTTTACGTTACAGATTTTGAGAGATCGGAACTGGAAATCTATGCTGCATTTTTACCGCATCCATACCCTCTCTGATGGACACCCCTGCCTGGAGGCAGATTTAAGGTATACCAGGGGCTCATGCCCGAGGAAATAGAGGCCGTTCCTATCAACGGAAGATATGAAGTGGACCCCAGGGCCCTTCAAGAGACCCCATGGGCAACAATGCACCGGATGTAATTTATATTTAACATCAGTGTCAATTATACAAAATTAAGAACGAGCAAATGACTTTATTGTTGCTTTATTGATTTATGTCTTCTACTTCAGTATTCCCTTTTTTATGAATTTAAGTATTAGGAAGCAGATGCAATGATAATTGTGAGTAATATAGTTTATAAACAAGAAGTTCTCATAAATTGTTGAAAATTAAACTTGATCCTTTTGCTTTTATCAAATCTGAGGATTAATTTAAGAACGCCACAATTTCTTGTGGATCACTTTTTAAAATAACCAAGGAACTGCCCTATTTGATGTTCAGCAGTTACGTAGAATTTGATGTTGCGGTCTGTTGTGGTGATTATACTGATATGATCGTAATAAATGTTTTAATATTATGAATGTTCTACCAATATTCAAGACGGACGATGGATCCTGAATTCCATGCAGTAATAAATTATAGGTTTATTATATGGATCAACACTCACCTATTATCTCATTGAGCTCATTCAATAGATTCGGTATATTTTAATCATATTAATATAATAATTATTACAAGTGTTACACTCCCTTGCACTACATATCACTAAATGGATTCAAAACATCTATTATTCTGTCAATCGTTCGATCAAATTATGTTTTAAATACGTATAGCACTAAAAGTATTTAGTGATTTGTGGTGCGTGCGGGCCTAAGTAAGCGATATTTTAATATCAGCATAATAATTATATCTAATTTAAAAAAATACATTTTGAACACATAGATTTAAATGATACGTATTTATGTGTGCTTGCATCATGCACACAATAAAAGATATATTTATGTACATAGATAAGGGCGAAAAGGGGGATAGGAACAGTTTATATGTAAAATCATAATTATAACATTATGAACTTGAATCTTGGTCCGAATCTGATTTTGTAAATATGATTCAAATAAAATGGTAATTTAAAATGTACCATTATTTTCCAAACTTCCCTCAAAGGGGTGTTGCAGTTTGTAAGCAAGAGTCTGAACGAAGGAGAGAGAGATCTAGGGATTTTTTTAAATTTGCCCTTTTTTGGGATTATATACTGTATAGGGGAGGATCTGACTGCATCTGGTGATTAACTCATCATCTTTATATAAGATTTTTAAACATTAAGTATGTATGTGTCTATTTTCCCTCTGCCAGTCGACAGATGAGTATAACCAAATACATATATTTAGTTATTAAGAATTATTTTGATGATAATGTTGATTGGGGAAAGAACATTTTTTTTTTGTCAGTCAGTCAGGTAATAAATAAATCTTAGACACGTATTTTTTGCTTTATCATATTACTAAAAAATGGTTTAGATTTGTTGGGGAGTGGGGGCTCGCTACGTCACAAGTCAGTATAAAATCTACCGGGGAGTGACGTCATGCCACATTTTAACGTATTGCCTACTCAATGTATTGCCGTAATCTTTTGATTACGTAAAAAAAGAAAAATATATAAAATAAAAATATTTTATAATAATCTACCTGACGGACAAAAAAGTGTTTTTGTCAACTTGTCCCTATTAATAACACTCTCAAGAGCGAACATAATAGTATTTAAATGATTCATTTTTGAATAGATAGATGTTGCGTTTTTTAATTAAATAAGTAGCAGTATTTTTCGATGCTGTGTGGATTCCAAAAGTTGACCAAATTCCCTTTCAATATATGATATTCGACTTTTAATAAAACTCTTACGCTCAAGATAAAAGAAACAGATGACGAATACTGACAAAATCTATATAAAACTCTATTACAATATGAAATAAAATTGTATCAATCAATTATGACCTGAAAAATGAATTTTAGTAATAAAATGTTAGGATTACTTTTGTGTTCCTGATGAAGTAGAAGAATTAAAATGTTTACTTTATTGTCTGTAACAACTTAATACCTTTTAAATAAACAAATCTGAATGTGTGAGATTTTGGTCATTGTTAAACCTATTAATATACAGTGCCGTCCAAAAGTTAGTTGACAATTTTCTATTTCAGCTGTAATGCCACATTATGATTAAAAATTCTAGTTTCAAATATGAACTGTATACTATAACGTTTTTATTGACTAATTCAACTAGGTACATATGTGGGATTACATGTTCTTTTTTATAGCCTGTTTTTATTTGACACAATTACCTACTTTAATTCCAGCCGCCAAAAATGTCTTGAAGTTTTTCATTTCTGTGGATTTACAATCTTTACAGGGTTGTATTATTATTGAATAACGTTTTTAGTAAAATATTTAAAAAAAACAAATTAGATTGACAAATGAAAACAAAAAAAAAAACTTCTGAAAAAAAATATGTTGGAAATGAGCCTTGAAGGGTTAAGACAAATAATAATAAACTGGCCAAGTGCGAGTCGGACCACGCACGATGAAGGGATCCGTAGAGAGGATGAATATACCCCAAGAACAAACTTAACATTTGCAGTTGAAAAACATGTTCTCCCATACGGAATGTATAGGTGAACATATTTTTAACAAATGTAAGTTGGTCGATTATTACTCGTTAACTTGTGGAGTCTACTTAGCTGTGATAGTTTTCCTTTAAATATCATCATATATACTACTGCCGTGAAATTTTCCACCACCATATCCAGGGCCAACCATTTAGCTGGCAGTGGGGGGGACACTTGACTGTACCAAAAATTTGCACTTTAAGGCATTATTTTATTTTACCACTTTTTCGACGTGATTCATATGTATGGCTATACCAAATTACAGCTTTCTAGTACTAACAGTCTCTGAGCTAAGCCGCGGACAGACAGACGGACATGGCGAAACTATAATGGTTCCTTATTGACTACGGAACCCTAAAAAGAGTTTAGAACTATTTCACTCACTTTTTTTTACGCAGGTGGAAGTCTCGGCCCACTTTTCTTGATATTCGACGAATGGTGAGCTAGTGCACAAGCAATCCGAAGATCGTTGTATGAGCAGAACTCTTACAAGAAGCGGGTATGGTTGTATGATACAAATTCGTAAATTTGTCGCGTCGCCAGAAAATAACATTTGTAATCATCGGTCCGTAAGAGGCGTAGATTTTTATTTTGGATAAAGTACTTGGTTAAGTCAAAAAAAAATTGGATAAGAGTTGTACTTGCATAGTACAACTCTTATCCAAAAATTTGAAATGAATTTACGTTTGAATTATTTGAGAATGGACGTCGGTAAAATGTATGCCGCTGCTGTAACTCTTGCAATAACAAATTTCGGATGGCACTGTATGTACCCAATAAGTTTTCATATCACGTCCCAGGTGAGGTTTTACCAAGATAATTACCTATATTTATGCCCGTTCCCAGTTTTTACTCACAATACTAGAACATGCTTTATTTTTCCATCATTATGGTGTAGGTACACGGTAAGCACAGAACCGGTCGAAGTGGCAATGCTTGTGGGAGGCCTGTGCCCAGCAGTGGACGTCTTTCAGCCGAAATGATGAAGATGAGGTGCAAATATCAATCATTTAATTTTGTTTACACATTCAAAAGTCTCTTCATAGTTCTTTGTTTTAACAAATGAGTAGATGCCTACGTACCAACGCCAGCCGCTTAGATATATCTGGCAGGTACCGGAAAGGTTATTTGTATTTCGTATGGAAATGATCCAGCTCCTTAATGCAGTCGTACAGGTCAATGACATTCGTCCCGTGCAATATTGATTGGCGCAGGTAACAGCCGATTGGACGTCGTGATGCCGATGCAAGGATTGGTCAGCTAGGCAACAAGGTAGGATGCAAACATGGCGGCCGAGACAACAATATAATAGTATATTATAATAGTATTATGCTTGCATCGCCCGGTGCAAGCCGAGCAGATAACGGCACTAGAATATTTCCATTGGCCGTGTTCAGTCGTGCTAATGGAAATGCTTTGGTACATAGAGCTTCACACGAATTCACAGAGACCGTATAGTGCAGTCTCTGAGCATGAAAACAAAAAAACAAAAAACCTCGAAATCGGCTGATGGTAAAAGCCGTATTTTTTTAAATGATATTCTTGTATTCAATCACCTTCCGTATTAGCCGGCACTAACTAGATATATTTTTGTTGCAACAAAAAATTAATTGCAACTGTAAACACCAGTCCCACATTGTAATCAGGTCACTCCTAGTGTCTAAATTCTTTGATTAGTTTGAAATATGCAATCCTGGGAATACTTGACCACGGTCATGTCACCCATGCACAAACCTTCTGAAGGAGTTGATGATATACAGGTAGAATTTAGTTGAAGCGCCCAGTCTATCCACTATAAAAACCGGTCAAATGCGTGTCGGACCACGCACAATGAAGAGTTCCGTAGTTGAGATAAATTAAATAATTTTTAATAATATCCCAAAAACAAACTTCATATTATAGTTGAAAAACATGTTCTCCCATACATCGATATACGCCACGGTCAATTCTCCAACTGCAATTAAAAGTTTATAGTCGCAATTTTTTTTTTAAATATCATTGTACTACAAAGTAACGATTTTCAGACTTTATCCTTTACTTGTGCCTTGCTTCTTGAAAAATTTCATTGTTCTAGGTCAAAGGGACGTACCCTATAAGTTTTGATTTATTTGCGAGTATCAAGATATGTCGCATAAATAGCCGTATTCTTTTAATCCGTTCACTTAGAAGCTTGAATTTTTTTAGAGCTCCAAGAGACGTAACCCTACGGTATTTGATATAAATTTTAAATTTCAACTTGGTACTTCCACGAGTTCCTGAGAAAAAGGGTTTTGACAGAGTGAAAGACACAGACAGACGGACTACGAAACACGGAAAAGATTTTTGCGATTTCTGACTTTCTAGTCTAGGGGAAAAGGCTAGGCAGATTTATTACTCAAACCTCAGTTGGTCCAAGAGAGTTTTTTGATCCTTATAAGAAACAGGATCAACTGGAATCAAAAACGGTTTTTGTGAAAATTGGCAATTTTCTTGTTGTCAGTAATTTTTTTTTTTCAAAATCTGTGATTGCCAATCAAAACATCCGGCTACAACGGTTAAAGTGCTTGCTCTTGCTGCCCCATCTCAAAAATCCAACCTGTACTCGTATATTATTCGTATTTGGTCCAAAATAATCCAGGCCTATGATTGGTGTTCCCTTCCAAGAAACAGGTACCTAACCTTACCAATGATCTGAAGTACCCTGGCCTCATCGATACTATGCAGACTACGCTGAATAGAGCACTGCCATGCTGTTGGCACCTCGAAGTAGGAACAATGTATTTAACCTCTCTAGGTTAAGATTGATACTCAAAATTCAAAAGTCATTTATTCAAACTAGGGTGAGAATCAGCACTTTTCGAACGTCAAACGTCAACGTCACGTCAACGTCACGTCAACGTAACGTAACGTCATACTGATATAAAAAGAAGTCTGAATGCTGGACATTCAGTGAAAGTCGCTGAGACATCAGCTGGTAGGCCATGTACCTAACATGCCGATATGGCCTACCAGCTGATTTCTAAAATGGCATCGCTACAGACGTATTTCTTTTAGGGTAAAGCACCCAACAAGAGCTTTAGTCTACGCCCGCTGTCTGTCCTAATTGATTAGCATTCGAAAATCTTGTTGGAGCTGAGCTGCTGAAGCTTACAAAAACTGTCTTTACATTGTATAAATTCAATCTCTGAGTATTGTATAATTGCATAGATCACACATTGTCACTCTGAGCATGTATCATTTACTGGCTACGTCTTTCATTGACTTGAATGTGCCCTGGCGGTTGAGAGTATGTCATGCTCACTCAAATGTCTCCCTGGTGGTGGCGTGTGTGTTGGATCATTAAGTTTCTTTCAAAATGGTTGAGCTGAATGGTGCTGATCCATGCATCATGTGAACAGGCGCCGTCAGTAGGGACTGGTCATCTCTTAGCTGCCACGGCTTATTTTAATTTATTTTAATTTTTGGATTGGGTTTATCTTTTTATTACGCTTTTAACGTGCACGGCTTTCTACATTGTTCTCACATGTACAATTTAAACATGAATGATGTAACTAATATTTTGATTTAAGAGAGTGTCCGTGGAGTTTCTCGCCCATTCTTCTCCATAGGAACCTACTACGCTTTGGAATGGGCAACTAACTTCATCTTTCTGACTGACACAAAAGTGCCTGTAAATGCTTTGAGTTTGAGTCCATCTTTTACAACCGTACCTAAATTTAGCCAGATGAAATAGTCAAATACTTGTTGCTGTGGCCTTGCAAATAAGAAACTTTCGTAGAACAGAACCCTTAGTAAGTCTAATTAACACTTGGCAGGTCTTCATCTTTTGAATCACGGCGGGAATGTATGTTTTGAAGGGGTGTCAACAAAGGTTACGGAGTCTAACCCCTTCTGGCGAATGTTCGTATAGTGCTGTCGCACTCTGTCGCTCCGAACAGCTGAAGGAAGTACAGTCACTGAGAAAAATGAAACAAGATTTAAAAAAATATTTATGTTAAAATCCAGGATCTGGATACTTGGCCGTGTGTTGAGTAGGCAACGCACTGGCCGACTGTTAGCACGCATCAGATATACACAATGTACGATACACTTCTAGGTCATCGCCATGGATAGAACCACAGCCACCAACTTCAACAGCATCTTCTGTAGAACTTGGTTTGGTTCCATATATCTGCGTAGCCAACAATCTTATCACACTCCAGCATCTTTCATTCAAACTTGGTTGTTAGATATTAAATTAACTGAACTTTGATTTTTAAATTTAGTTGTTTTTTAACCTACAGCATACATCGAAATGATATTAGAAAGGTAGTTTCTTTCAGATTATGTGCTACATACTGTAGCCGCCTTACGGGCGCAGCCACAAGAAGATAAGTCGTATATTGTCAGCACTCTTGCGAACATCCACTCTCCTCACATATACAGTGCAGATGACTAGCTTAGGGTCAAAGGCAAACCACCAAACTTATAATGTATATATAATACCAGCCTACTTTTCTACCAGCCTTCTCATAAGAAGCGCTTGCTCACGGCGGGTTGGCGATTACAGACGTATATTAACTATCCGTCCAGGATTCGTCACGATATTTTCCTTCACTAACCCCCAACAAAAATTAAATTAAAGCTATGATTAATTATGATTATGAGCGTAGCTTAATCAGGTTGTAACGTTCCCACTGCTGGGTCGCAGGCCTCCTCGGTGAGAGGGATAGTGAGCGTGATTGTACCTATCGACCCGCATCACGCGCGCCGGCAGTCCCTTCAGACGAGTGCTAGCGGACAGTACTCACTCGCGCTAGCTTTTTTTAATACCCGGTAACAAAGTATTGGTGATTTAAGTATGTCGGGCCCAACTACCGGAAAACAGAAGAGTAGAAGGAAGCATAACAGGAAGGGAAAGCGGACGCGCGACGTGACCACCCAGGTCGGCAAGTGGCTACAACTAAAGGTGGCTATTGGTAAGCATGTTGTTTTCAATTTTACTGAATAAAAGTATATTTTAATATTCCTTTTTCTTTAAATATTCCTTTTTATTTTAATAATAAAAGGAGGTATTTCTTGTATAACACTGAAAGGACCAGCGTCTAGACAAAACTTACAAATCGAGAGCACGAAACAAATAAAGACAAAGAAAACAAAATTATTTACACAAAGGAAAACATTTATTTATTTTTGTCCTACCGAATTTCGTTTTCGGTATTCGATAGGTGACGGCCGCAATATCAATTTTGGGTAAATACTGCGTGGCCGAAGATGAAGTGCCGGCAAATCGATAGGTACTTTCAATTCATTTATTTAGGGAAAATTGAAACTTACCTTCAACAACTAAAAGCCGAAGCACAAAAACTGCAGATGCAGTGAAAATGCAGAAAAATTGGTGATGATGATGCTTTCTATCACATCAGATTGTTTGATTATTATTAATAATTATCTCTTTGAGATCAGTACAAAGTTTCGTGTGATTTCAGTTCAAATGATTTAATATAAATATAATGATAAAAAATTGACACTGCATTTCTTAAATTACTTTTACCAAAGAAAAACTTATCGAAAACAAGTCATAATTTATGGTTCATTTTCGGTTTTCGGCGTTAACTCAATACCTAAATAAAAGCTTAGGTGTAATTTATAATTAATGAATAATTTGAACCAGCAATGCTATTCTGTAACCATCTCACCGTGAAAACTTAGGTGAAGTGAGCGTGGAGTGAGCTGTCATTCTACAGGGATTGACACTATTGACAGCTCACTTCACCCAAGTTTTCACGGTGAGATTTTTACAGAACCGCATGGCTGGTGTAAATTTTATGGGTATATTCCTGATATAAAAATGATTTGATTTGGATTTCATTAATACTGGCATTCTGTAACTTTCAGAAAAGAACGAGGCGCTGCGTGCCGAGGTGTTGCAACATGTGGAGAACATTATTGCCGTAGTGGGGCATCCAAAAGCCGATGAATTAACTCCTGAAGGTCTTTGTATTTGACATTATGTATTTTAATTGTGTCTGCTAAAATAAGCTGCATACAAAGAGCAGGTGGAGGTCGTGATTTCAACCCCAGGCAGGCAGTTTACTTTGTTTATTCCATTTCATCCACCACTGTTCTCAAAACGGTGAAAGTAAACATCGTGAGGAAACATGTTCTAGAACTTAAAAAATTAGAAGACATGTGACGTCCACCAAACCTCAGTGGGTCCGCGTAGGGGATTGTAGCCCACTCCCTCTCACAGAGAGGAGGCCTGTGTCCGGAACATTTTGGACTAATTATGCTATACTTAAGCTACAAGAAAAGAGAAGCCTATACCCAGCAGTAGATCATTACGGGCTGAAATTGTGGTGATAGTTGCATTTTTATTGTGTAGCCCTTAATAAAATAATGATTTCGTAATCTATAATTACAGATGAGCGCCAGCGTTTGGAAAGTCGTCAAGCTCTATGTAAGTTTATCTCTAAATTAAGAAGTTATTTTTAACGTTCCGTAGCTAAAGGGTGACAATATTACTAAAGTTACGGTTTCTTTCTGTCTGTATGTGTGTCTGTCATAGGGTTGTATCTATTTAAGCGTAATAGGTAGCCAGTTGAAAATTTTGCAGAATAACACTTCGGCAAATAATAAGATAATTTTGCCTTGCTTTAATGCACGAGTCTGACTCGCACCGAAACTAAAGGTTATTAAAGTACGACAATATTATTACAGTTCATTATTTGTATATTTCAGCCATTCATCACATCGCCGACCTTGCGCTCCTAGTTCAGCCCCTCAACACTTGCAAATGGGACGTATGAATCATTTCGTATCATTCACAGGTATTTTTTATTTGTTAAATAACCAAACCATTGAAAATAGTACCTAAATTCAAATTCAAATTATTTTCTTTCACATACATGGGCACTTATGAAATGTCAGAAGCTAGGTGCACGGTTCCAATTGTTCATTTCCTATGGAGAAGAGCCGGCACCAAACTCCACAGTTACTCTTCAAAAATTAATTGGCTTTTACAATATTTTCATTTTTTTACTTAACAAAATAGAAAATGGTCAACAAATCCACAGTCGACTAAGCCTTCACACATTCACAAAATAGAAAAGAATCTAGGAGTATATAAAAGATAAATAAATTAATAAAAATATAAACCAATTTTAAACGAAATGACATGGTTGCTATTACAAAGTCAAAGTCAAAATGCTTAAGATGGCTTGGTCCTGTTAAGATGATGAATGAAAGGCGACTAACAAAAGATATTTAGTTACAAGGCAGATGTGAATGGTAATGCCGGGAAGGGACGCCATAGAAGGACATATATTATAGTGACCTTATTGGTGATGTTCTTCAGAAAGATCAGGTGGTACCCACAACCGACGTGCGTGTATGACCAGAATGATGTATGAATGTAAAAGAAGCAAAAGCAAATGAAAGGATCGTAGGAAGTGGCGTTATGTTGTGTCTGCCTTCCCGCATTGGAAAAACTCAAGCCATAAGTATATGTACGACAATAAACAATAGTACTTAAATCAAACCCGTACAGGAACGAACGATATCATTCGTTTGTTGTCATTAAATTAATTAATTGGAAAAACACACAAATTGAATTCAAGCTGTGTAAGCTATTCATGTTAGAATGATATCAATGATTTAACAATTTGTTAAGTTAATATGTAAAGCCTGATTTACACGGTGTGTTTAAATTGCCTATGGCATATCATAAGTGGAAAGAACATTAAAATCTGCACAGCCTAAACACTGTTTAGACGATGCACGTCAGTTGTTGCATCAACTTTGATTGTAAGTATGCCATAGGTAAGATACTTGCATCGTGAAAATGAGGTTTTAGTCCTCTGAATCAGCTATAGGTTAGCTAAAATTATTGTGTTCTTATAAGTTAATGAGCTAAATGAAGAATTTGTTTACATTTCAGTGAGCAGACACAACAGGTCGGACATCGCACGCTATTTATCAGGATTAATCGAAGTTCACATCTTCGATTCAAATAATTTGTATTGAAGACTAGAACGAAAAATCTGCATTTTCAAGGTAATTATATTATTGAATTTCTTTGAAAAGGCAGATTTTATAATTTTGTAGAATTATGTGCAAATAATCGCACAATGACCTTTGGTATAAAAATGAGGATCTTGTGTAAGCCTAGAAGATAAGGAAATCAAGTATTTTGACTTATCTAAATGACATGTGGGTGATTTAACGATCATTGTCTCGATAGGCTCAATTGACTGTGGCATAATAACCAAGAACCTCGACCTGCACCTGAGGAAGCTCTAGGTAGGGGAGTTTTGTTATATTTTTAAATGTTTTTATTACTTTTATAAAGAAACTTTAAAGCATTTCACTATTTCCTTAAGATTAAATACAATTAAACATGGACACGACATAATACAATTTTCATCTTAATAATCGCTGGGTTAACAACGTATGTATGTTTATATAATATATAATGAAGTGATGGTAGTCCAGTGAGCAGTGGTGGCCCAGTGGCCCGCAGTGGCAACTCCCCCGATTTACGATTTGTAGGTCGAGGGTTCGAACCCAAGCAGGCGCTTTACTTTGTGTAAATAATTGCATAACCACTGCTCTCAAAACGTCCAAGAACCAAAAATTCGGAAACATGTGACATCTACCAACCTGCGCCCGCGTGGTAGATACAGCCCACTCCCTCTGGAAGAGACGAGGCCTGTGTCACAGCACTGGGAACATTGTAGGCTGATTAAGCTATGCTTGTTATGCTATACTGTAATGTATTTAGATGTCAATAAAAAAAAACAAAGAATTTAATAAATAATAATATTGTAATTAAAAATATGTATGTAATAAACTGTATTATAAAGTAATATTTGGGGTCGTATTCGTTTTAGAACACGAACTAAATATTCAAATCTTGATACAAAAATCATGAAAGATGGCTTGGCTTGAGATTCTTCCGATACGAGACGGTATTAAAATGGAATTCAAAAAATTACTATCATTTTAGAACATATTATAGTATGTATAAGATTTTAAGAAACACATTGATAATAAAAACACTATTTACGAAACAACAGGCCTGACAACAAAGTAATGTATTCAACGAAATAAAAGTCTATGTAAAAGCAAATCCGTTCTTGATTAGATTTTCAGTTTAAGTAGGTACGTTTTTAGCTTCGTGCATACTAGCGCGACGCGACGCCGACGGCCCGACGCGACTCGCACAATACAATTTCTAAGAAAACTTCACGGTATAACAATAACCGGTGTCGCGTGGCGTTGTCGCGTCGCGCTAGTCTGCAGACTAGTTTAAAACTTACTTAGTTTTAAATCAAGATGACTTAAAGCTTTGTGCACAAAGCTTTAAGTCATCTTGATTTAAAACTAATTTTATTTCTTCAATTGAAATGATGCATCAATTAAGACTCAACTGAATTTTTTGACTACATGATATTGATTTAAGTATTTCATGGTTGTTGGTAATACTATACGGCATTGTATGGTGCTGTGCCAGCTTTCTGACTGGAAGCCCACCTCAATATAGTTATGAAAAGGTTAAGCAGATGATGATTAGCTGAAATTAAAAAAACGTGTAAATGTCGCATTCGATCATACAGTGCCGCCATTTTAGAATTTCTGCTTGTCCGTATATTAGAATCAAAATTGTGTTTCAGCTACGGTATTTTTGGAGTCATTATTGTTAAAACCATAATAATTGTCTATAATATTACAAACATAATTTTTCTGAATAAATAAATCTGAATGTGAATCTTTATTATTGTTTTCTTTGTTGATCCTTTTTATTAGATCATGTTGACCGAAGTGTTAAGGCGGCTGGGACACTAAACATGAAAGGCGGAATACCTGGCGATATAGCGCAACTACGCAGTGGCCTTTTTGCAGCAGTGGACTGCGATACACTGAGTTGATTGATTTATAATTAGAAGAAAGGTCTGTTCTTTCATCATACAAGTTTGGTAAACCGGGTGACCGGTCCACATCTGTAGAAAATGTTTACCACTCAAAGACATAGATCATCTGCCTTGCCTTGACGCAGCTTAATACGCTATGTACTTCATTTGGCTGTGTAACTTAACCAGTAACTGGATTGAAGAGGTCTGATAGGCGGTCGCTCTATGTAAAATACTGGTGAAATGAAATGAAAATGAAAATGAAAAATGCTTTATTAATTATACAAGTAAAATTTAACAACTAGTGATTGGAGTCTCCTTTTGAGCAAAAAAGCCTGTGTTAGGAGACTCCGCTCTTCCAAAACTTAAAATATTAACATAAAATTACTTGTTTTAAGTGTAATAAAAACAGGCGATTTAAAATAAAAACAGACAATTAAAACAAGACAAGAAGCATGCAAATGTGTGAGTGAGAGTAGGGGTGTGTTACTGTGAGTATAAAGGTGTGTAAATTTGAATTTGAATGTTGAATGTGAGCATCGGTGTGTATGAAAGTTAAGTGATAGTGTGAGGGTTTGTTAAATTTAATGTAAAATACAGAGTGAGTGTAAGTGGCAATGAATGAATCAGACTGTATACGACAAGTACGAAAGATGAGAGCATTAAGTGTAAGGTTTTATTTTATTCCAGTAGCTTCTCCGTGTCATCATAAGTAAGTGGTTTTATCCAGTTATTTACTATTTTTTTCCTGTCAGTTAATTGTTTATTGTATATGTAGATCTCTTTGTTAACTCGATTGTAAAGCTGAGCTGAGCGTTTGTCGTATTGAATCCGGGCGAACTTGGTTTTAGTTTTAGGAACTTCAACTATTATATCCTTTCTTCTTTTCAAGGTTAAGCTGGGATCAAATTTAAGAGTTTTATGTTTCCTGAGAATAGTTTTAATTATATATAGTTTGCGAACAGAGTGTAAATTACTTATTTGATAAAGACTTTGTGTAGGGTACCTTAGGTTTTGAAGTACATTAATTTTATTAGAGCCCGTTGTCCCCGCTCCAGGTGGTATTTAGCTGCATCCGGTTAAACTGGAAGCCGACCAAAAAATAGTTGCGGAAAGACATGACAGATGAGTGTTAGCTCTGGGTGTATGGTGCCCTATGGTACCCCAAGCCGAAGTTCTACGGAGCAGGCAGCTCCCTGGGGTGGCTGCGGGTCACTGTGTGGTGGCTGAGGTAATCACTTCTCGTTTCTTCTCACATTAACCAAGGAATGTTTATTTATTGCAACCAATTACGAAAGTGGTATGAAAATGACTGCATGTTTTATTTAACAGACATGTATGTCTGTTAAATAAAACATGCAGTCAAAATGGAAATGGATTTAGTATACCTACCTAACGGTGTATCGTTAGGTAGGTATACTAAATCCATTTGAAGGAACTTCGTCGACTCATGACGCCTTAACAACAACGGCCTCACAAACGCCATCAAAATTGAATTCTATGTGTGCTGGAACCGAATTCTACAATTACACCTTACTGTATGAAAGTTCTTGCAGATGTTTGTTATTCATGTAGTGTTATATTTTCGAATGCATTACGTCAGACAGTCCATGTACTTACCATTTGTGAACTCTAGTTTTACCATGATAATAATATCAAAGCAGCAGTATTTCTCAATAGCAGCCCGGACTATGGATTTGTGTCCGGTTGATGTCTATTAGGCTCGCCCCCTGCTACATAACTAGCAAAATGTGGGTGTATCTATCATATATACCCCTCTGCCTAACCCTTCCGGGACTACAGGTTTGATATTATGGGTTAATAATATTGTCAAAGGTTCGCCGGAATCACCAAAATCGAAGGAAAAGGATCAACAACGAAAACAATTTTATTGATTCACATTCTGTTTTATTGAGTGATAAAAAAACGTGTTTGTTTAAGACTGATATCAGAAATATAAAACAATCAGATTAAATTATTTCATTTACTTATATTAACACAGGCTAACACTAAAATAATAAATTACAAATTCATTGGTACACTAAGCGACAAAATCTTTTTAATTTGAATAATATTATTAAAAAAACAACTATGTATAGATAACTGACAAAAGTTTAAAATTACATCAAAAAATCATCTAGTGTATTCATTTCTATGGCAGTCTTTATTTAAGAACGTTTATTCTGAAAGTCGCAAATAGATGTCAAATATTTCGCTGTTTTGTGTAATATGGCAATATTACTGAATGGAAATATGAACTGTGGCTAACTAGCGAACTAGAATATTAACAATGAATTGCAATTATAACACTGAATTTGATGTTGCAATAGTTTTAGGTGTAAAAAAGGCATTTGGAAAAGTTCCAAATACTTTTTTTACATCTAAAACATCTTCAATTTTATTTACAGAGAAATTCAAAATATATACACAATCTTAAATATAATGTACAGCTAACACTAAAATATATAAATTATGTACAAGTATAAACAGGAAAAGAAATAATAAATAAATAATGGAAGAGCTCATTGAGCATCAAAAAATTCGTCAACATCTTTGTCAGTGGGAAAAGTGTCCAAAAGGCTGGCAGCATTGCCATGTTGGATGGCAATGCTGATTCTTTGAACAAAAAATTGGCCAGCCCTCTGGTCACGTGAAGAGTCCACCAACTCGATGAGCACTCGGACCCCACGGCCCTAGTGTTTCAAACCCAAACGGCTCAAAAATATAGCTACCAATAAGGTTGTTATATTTGCGCCGTTTGAGGTTTTCTGCAACTGCAGCAGCCGCCCCAACACAGCCCGCCGTGCTAGGAAGATGGGATGGCGCGAGGCTGTCGACACATCGTTGCGTCCCAAAACTAAATATTCGGTATTACGATATTAATTATTGCATTTCATAATCAATATTTTAGTTCGCTACTTAGCCACTTTTCATATGCCAAATTAAACAAAACAGGTAAAATTTTTACAGCTATCTGCGACGGTGCCAATGCCAACTTTTAGGATAAACGCTCTTAATGTTTGTGCTGTCACTATTATGCAATCAACTGGTAAGCAGGTAAACAGTTTCACTGCTTGAACAATGCTTTGCAAAGTTTGGTTGGTAAACAGCTATTTAGAACAGTCATTGGCATCTACTCAGCGTTGATTAGTGCCGGTGTCAATCACTGCGCACTCATTTAAGAGTTTTACTTACGATTATAATACCTGTTTGTTTATTTTTCCCCTAATTCAACCGTGTTTTTCGGTAACAAACAGTCTTCATTTTTTATATTACCTAATTAGTTTTATACAATTCTTATAATTTATTTCCCGTAATTTATTTTATCGTAGATACTTTTTGTGTATCTAATGCCTGTATTCTCAGTCCGTTGTAGAATCCCATTCAAAAAGCTTTGGATTTCAAACTAATGTCATTCAAAATGTTTGATTTGAATCGGGATTCATAACTGAGTTTGTATTTAGACCCGCGTTCTAGAACGAACATGGGTCCAACTACTTAATTGATAAGTTTTCTATGAATATTAACTTCTACGTTTCTTAACATTGCCCCAAATTTAAATACTAAGTTAGAACGCAAACAACCTATTGTTCTCGGTGACCAGCTTTGTGGTTCTGCCTTGAAGTACTGAAAGAGAAAATTATCATGGTCTACTCTCGCCAAACTTTTACGGTTGTTTTCGTTCTCCTTTAGATTTGTTACATTCTTTATCTCTACTTTGAAAACAAAACAATTGAAAAACAACCTAATTTAATACTGCTGAGTAGTAAGTATAAGTATATTTATGCTTGAGTGAATTATTCGTTTGCGTGTATCTAATAATATTTATGACGTACACTGGTGTGGAACATTGATGCACAATTAGGACACTTAATATCGAATATTAAGAGATTACAGGATCAAGTTTCTACCTGACAGGCAATGCTTAGCAACTAGACACTTATAAAGTGACATAATGCAAAGATCGGCGAGACCCAGTGTCTTTGCAAACAAACATCAAGCTAACACTATCTACTGACTATTCAAATCATGGGTCTCAGGCTATGTTAACAACAAATGGACTGTGGCTTCCTAGAGTATAAAGAAGAATTCTGGGTTATTAAGAAGACCTCCTCCAAATTTGAGGTTATGTTCCATTAAACTTTGAAACATCGGTTTAAAACTAAACATGATTTCCCATGGCACTATTATGGCGAGTATTAATAATTATATGCTGAAGTTAAACAGCTATATACTGACAGTCGTGACTGAACTGTCAATATATAGCTGTTCAGCTGTTTCATTCCGTTATTTAAATTATTGAGCAGATGAATTTTTCAAACGTATAAAGCAATGGATTAGAAATTTCCTTCAAAGCCCTCGGATTTTGATTTAAAGTGTGTTACGCATTTAGGGCGCTGGTTTACCGCTAGCCGTTTGAAGCTGTCAAAAGCGATGACAAAATGGCGGCTCGCCGTTGTGACGCCGTCGTATTGTTGAGGTCCGAAGTTGTCTAAAACGAAATGGCGGCGGTGTCGAACTTTATTTTGACACTCGAATGACGTTGCCAGAACTGCTCTGTTGGTAATTTATTGTGCAACTGTTTTGTGAAATGTACTTGAACACAAGATTTCACGGCGTTTGTTCCGATTTTTGCTACGTGCCATAATAACCGAGTGCTGTAGCGCTATTCAGGTGGAGACGTAGTCTTGGATGTAGGTATTCCTGATGAGCAGCGTACGATGTCCAGCGGTAAACTCTGCTCACTGAAAAGTAAATAAATTCGTGTTTTTACTGTGGATGGGTTAACTTATAAATAGTGTTCATTAGCGCTGAGTACACGCAAAGAAAGAATTGGACCTCGACGTGATCACGTCTCAAGTTGAAATGCTCTGTTTTCTCCATACCTACAACTATGTATTTTTAGCAGATGGACATACTACATTTTGCTGATATAGCCATTCCTACGATTGACAAAGAATGACAGTTCTATTTGAATATTAATCCGTTTCCCCAATCCTGCGGCAGCATCTGCGTCTATCGTGACAAAGCAATTTAATGCAGGCCGAAGCTTCGTATGTTTTGCTCGCTAAAAAGTTATCTCGCTAATGCGGTATTCGCCACGTTTATCATGCAGCCCGAGCTACCACGACGATAACCCATAATGATTGGTCACATCTGCGTGTATCGTATCACTAGGCGAAGGTTCGTCACGATAGACGCGTATGCGGCCGCAGCATTACTGCCTACGATTACCTTTGTTTTTTTAAATGTTTTTAGTAATCCCTGTTAGATTTTTATTTGTACATAGGTAATATTACATACCTGTAGTTTGAAAGTATACGAAGGCCGTTCACAGTAATGCTTCATGCAAGACTACGAGGTGCGCGATCTTGTCCACGGCTGAAATACAGAAATGCTGTTATTATGATTTATTTCAGTTTACGAATTACCAAATATTTTTATTGTTTGTTCATAATAGATTTGACCAAATATGGGTGTTTGGATTAAGTAAAACGACCCTTTATTTATGTAATTTATACTCACGTGTACATTGTTGCATTGCGATTTTGTTGCACGCAGCATATATTTCGATTTGGATGGACAAAAATTCTGCAAAGTAATGACGTGCTAAGGCCTTCTCTCTCCGTGTAGGTAATGACGGTACTTTTAAGTTCAACAGTGCTGACTGAAAGACTACAGGTCGATTTTAATCGCTAATGTGCGCTTTTATCATTTCTAACGTGACGATATTAACGTGGACGTCCAGTCCACGGCACGGCATCATGATAACGTATAACGTAGTAAAATGTATGGAAATATATGAAGACGCTTTTAATTTTCCGTCTACGATAATGTTACAACATGCACGTATTTCCATATGTTTTGTGGACGTGGACGTCCACGATAATACTGTTACGCTACGGTATCGTAGTTATAAAGCGCTTTTATAATTTATAAAAAATATAAAAGCGCTTAATAACTACGAGACGTTTAATGCTAGAGTAATGATTGAGCATGCAAGAGATAGGTTATATCTATACCAATTTTGAGACTGAATTTCCTTTGCACGTGACGGCTTGCACGTAAAAAGCATGCGCGCGACCTTCGAAAGTTTAGCGAGCCGAGGGTGCTCGCTACGCTCGCTCTTCTTGCGCTAAAAGATTGCTCCGCTCACTAGTGGCGTAGGTTCCTTAAAATTGATACAGATATGACCTACCTTTTGCATGCTCAATCATTGCTGTAGCATTTAAAACCTCGAAGTTTTAAGCGATTTAAATATAACTACACCGAGTGAAAAGACTCTTTCACGTTAAAAGATATTGCTTGATTAAATAATATGCAATAAGGCGAAGGTATTTATACATACGAAAATTATATACTATGTTGTAGTTCAGGATATACTGAGAGCTATGGTTGTCTCTGTCGGCCGAAAAATCATTTGTGTGATCTCGATTCATTTTGCATCCAAATTATTTTAAAAGTACATATTAATGTCGTAATGAATCTTGTCATTTTTACGTGAAGCAAACCCCGAATTTCCGCCCGAAATGTATTGCACTTGGTCGTCACGTGACCTGGCGCCTTACAGACTGATATCAAATACCTTCGCGAGTTAAATGCATTTGTGCATACTGCAGCACCTCCAGGAACACAGGGTCGCGGCGTTTCTCCATTTCTCTAATTATCTCCACACTCATTTCAATGTAATTTTCTGAAAAAATGAAATACATAATTAAAGTACCTTATCACATTTATTACCTTCCAAATTTTCCAAATTTCAAGCAATGATTAACGTCTGCTCCACTATACATTTTTTTTAAGTTTAAACATCTCAAAACATTAAACATTTTCATTTCGTTCGTGAGATTTCGTTTTTCATGTCGCTATCTTAACGAACTTTTAATTGTAATCGTTTCTTCTGTCTCTACAACTCCTGCTATCTGTATCGCTATTGTAAATCTCTGTCAGAATATACTTTCACTTAATATTTGTCGTGCCTCTAATTTCCACGCTCCCATACGCTTCCGAACAACGTCGATAAAATAAACCCTGTTAATTTAAAAAAACCTTTTAATAATGTACCGATATTAATATATTTTTCATTTTAAGGTTATGAAGTAATTATTAACAAACATGTCTGACGCAGTAATACAAGCAAGGCCTAGTGACAAGGACCAAAGAAACAAGAATAATGCTCTGATTAATCCTTCTTTTCATGAGAAGAGTCCAAGGTTTGGCAGTGAGATTACTGGCTGAATCTAACCGACATAGCCCTGGTTGTAGCGCGGGAGAAGTGGAAATGGACAAGCCACTTTTGGCGCAGACCGGTAGATGGGGTAATAAGGTGTTGGATTGGAGACCCAGAAGTGACCATAGGAGCGTAGGCAGGCCACGACGCAGGTGGACTAACGAACACGTCGAAAGTAGTAGACGCAATGGACGAGACTTACACTCAACATTGGGTGGATATGGGTTGAATAAGAGAGAGAGAGAGAGACCAGCCCACATTCGATCTATCATAAAAGACAGAGTCAGAGATAACTGTGGTGATAGTGTGACTAAAGAGACATGTCAGAATACGGATAGCGGATCTGAAATGGAGGCGGACAGGACACTTGGCCAGACGTGATGATGACAGGTGGAGCACAGCCTAGTTGAATTATTATCGAGAGACGGTAGAAGGAGTGTTGGCTACAGATGGGTGGATGGCATTCAGAGGATGTGAGTAAGACCTGGTTGAAACTTGCACAGACCAGTGCAGCGTGGCATAAAAAGGTAGGTGAGGTATTCAGCAGTAGGTGGAACAAGGACTGCCTATGATGGTAGTGAAACTAGCCCTCCATTTGCCCTGCGTAGAGTTTATTATGTTAATAATAAACTATAATAATTATATTAATAACCTCTGCGAGTTGGCTTCGGCTCCTCGTACGCCTTCCAAAGGTCCGGGACCCCAGGGTCCCGAGATTTGTCAAAGATATTAATAATAAACTCTAACATTAAAATAGTTTTCATAATATCACGCCAGACCTGAGGGTCGACTGATCTAGAAAGAGAAATACTGCTTCCAACGAGACATCGACTTTTCGATCAAAAACATTATCTTATTGACATAAGCTTTTCGTTAGTATGTCACTACCATACATTTTTGTCGTTTCCAGCATCGTCCAGAATGTCTCTTGGTCTAGGCTCTCTGCAGTCGACACAGATTTGAAGTCTATGCATTATATAAAGAGAATGCAACCGCACTTATGAGGATCGATACTACTATTTTGAATTATTGATATATTACACAATGGGTCAACCGATCGAATCGTGGACAGATGCGGCAAACTACATTATTTTAACGAGTTTAAAAATGTAATTTAAAGATGACCGAATTGGCCCTTAAAATATTAAGTAATTTAAACAACAACAATTAAAGTGATAAATAAATAAATTACAATAATTTTTCTTTTATTTCATATTTAAAACACTTATAAATTGCATCCCGGCTAAATTACTATTATTATTAATTATGAATGTCTGATTATTATTTAATTTTCTTACGTTAATTTTATTTTCATTATTGAATAACAATATTAAATCATATTAAAAAAAAATACAGTATTTATTTTCTTTTTTACTAAAATGTTAAGCATAAGTTAAAACATAAACTGCACAAAGGCGGAGTTAATGCTTTTTGGAATTTTCTACCAGTGTACCGTAGGGTGAAGAAAATATACGAAACAATACAAAAAAACAATATAAAAATATTTATGTATACGTATTTAACTGTGCACTAAACTCACCCACTAAGCGCTCAATTGGAATCTCCTCCAGTGAACCCTGATCCTTGGCATCCAGCCGCACTTTCTTGATTTCATTTTTCAACATTTCTTTTTGTTCAGCGTTCAACATTTTCGATGGAATAATACTCCGTTACCGTTTTAGGGTTAAATTAACTGGTGTAAGTGGTAACTGATTCCAAACAGTGGTTTGGAGCGACTGCCGGCCGGCGAACGTGGCTCCGCGGCTGCGCTGATCGATATTAATGTACTGTCGCGATCATAAATTTCACTTCACTTATCATTTCAGAGTAGGAGGTATTTATTTACACCTTGGACCAAGTTTGATGAGAGTAGTGCACTGTTTCGTTAGTTTGATTTAGAAGTTCAATTAAAATATTAGTATTAGCGTTTTTATTGTTGGGTCAGGTGGAACAATAATTAATAAAACAATTTCTTCTGGCGCACTGTCACGTGTCCACATTTTGATATTGTGTAGAACATACAATTATCGGTAGTTTTAAGTTTGGAGCCGAAACCTTATCAATTTGAGTATCTGAAAAAATAAACCATCATAATTGCTATGAAAGTATGAATCATGAAAGCTTACAGCTTTAATTTATTTATTTGTGTACTTTGATACATTATTAAATAAACTTGATGCATATGGAATTAGAGGAAATGTCAACAATCTAATTAAATCATACTTACATAACAGAACTCAAAAAACACATATTAACCAAATTGACATGAAAAGTAAGCATGACATTGTATTTGAGTCTTCAGAACGTACAGTTTCGTTTGGTGTGCCACAGGGGAGTGTTTTGGGGCCTCCTTTATTTATAATATATATTAATGATCTTCCAAAAGGCATCCCTCAACCTCTGACCCTATTTGCCGATGACAGCACCATAACGATACCTTGTAAAAGTGTAGATACTTATGAAAGTGACATAAATGATTCAATAAATTTAATGATAAAGTGGCTAGATGATAATAACTTAAAAATTAACCTAACTAAAACTAAAGTTATACATTTTAGTCAACGTATTGACAGTAACAGTAATTTAAATATACAATACGATGAGCAGCCTATAGAAGAGGTAGAAACAACAAAGTTTTTAGGACTCCATATTGATAAAAAACTGAATTGGAAAACCCATATCGAAATCTTATGCAAGAAAATCAGCAAATCTGCTTATGCACTGCACACATTATCTTCTATAATAGGTGTGGAGGCATTACTTACAGCCTACTATGGCATAACGGAATCCCATCTACGCTATGGTGTCGTCTTTTGGGGCAATTCAACAGAAAGAGAAACGGTGTTCAAGGCTCAAAAGAGATGCGTCCGTTCAATGTTTAAAATTAAACCTACCGATAGTTGCGTGCCGTACTTTAAAAAATATAAAATACTTACGTTGCCATGTCTTTACATTTTAGAGGTAGCTGTATTTGTAAAAACGAATCCATACCGATTTAAACAATTAAATGAAGTTGTACCACGTAACAGGCGTGACAACAGTAGGATATGCTCTCATGCTGCGAGAACATCACTCATGCGCAAAAGTATTTTCTGTATGGCTCCGATGATATTTAATAAATTGCCTAAAAGTTGGAGAGAACTGCCCTTGTCACTTTTCAAAAATAAGCTGAGAATTTTTTTAATTAATATAGCATATTACACTATTTTACATTTTTTGGATGAAAAGGACTTTTCTATTCCGACCTCTAATGTAGATGGTTAAAAATTCAATTTTATAATGTGAACACAGTTAATTATAGTGGACATAGTTAATTTAATTTATTTTGGACTTTAAAATCGTGACATCAATTTGTATTGTTTATTTCTTACGTATTTTCTAATGAATTTAAAATGACGTGACATGAAATGATTATAATGATACTATTTGATAATTATGTATATATACTGGACATAATTTAATTTATTTTTGACCATAATATACTTTAAATCTTGACATAAATTATTAATGAAATGATTATGAATGTTAATCCAATTAAATGAAATTGTTAACTAATAACTTACAACTTATACCATTTGTACGCCGCTATTGGCAAAACATGGACGCTCACAACAAAATATTAACTCAATACCTTGCATGTCTGCCTTGTCAGTTTATGTATACGCATGTTTGACAAATAAATTATCTTTCTTTCTTTCTTTCTTTCTTTCTTTGATTTTTATACCTGGAAAAATCATTACAACTATTTCTCGATAAACTTTGCCAATAAGCTAGGCCAGTGGTCGGCAAACTCATTCGTCAATAGAGTCAAATATCAATACTATAACTACTATGATTTCTTATGAGAGCCAAATTCAATCCAGTGTGTCCAAACTGTCTCAATATAGTTTTCTTAATCCTTAAAGTCAAAGTCAAAGTCAAACCCCGATCCCAGCGGGTCGATCACGCTCACCTCATCGACATTTGTACAGAGCCGCTCTTTATAGGCCATAGAGCCTCGGTTTGCTGACCACGAGCTAGGCAATGCATATTTTATAACATAAACTAACAGCCGTTTTTCCCTTTAACTTGCGGTATAATATACAGCGGGGGAAAATCCCTTCTTTTCCTAACATAATTATGCATCAAAAATATTGATATGTAGTAGGCCTGTACAAAACCTAAGTTACAGTTAGTTTTCAAGCTGACTGTACAATATATTATATTGTTCGCCTGCTCAGGGCGACAGAGTAAGACAGCACTATACAGTCCAGGGTTTTTTTCAAATAAGAGCTTTGACTTATTAAGTTGGGTATAAAAGTTTTACATTCGAGTTGTAAACAATAGATTAGAAGAATTTTTAGTTTTATTAAACTTATTTAATTATTAAGGTACCGGGCGTAAATATGACACAGTCGTGTGTCCTATTTTCGGCAAAATGCTTTTTTATAAAAACGTACGTTTTTATAAAAATGCATTGTTGTGTAAGTTGCCCTTGTGTTGTTCTTGCGTGATAGAAACTGATATTTTTTCTCATAATTGTTTGTTTTAAAAATTATGTGGGTACCTACTCCATACAATTTTAAGGGTAGGCCGTGCAAGTTTGGTTCAAATACGTGGTTACTTGTAGATTAGTTTTTCTGACTCAACACTATCGAGACTATAAATATTTTGTATAACCGAGCCCCCAAGTGTGGTTTAAACTAATATTATAAACAGAAAAGATTAGCTTTTTGTATGTTTGTTTGTAATGAATAAACTGAAAAACTACTGGTCCGATTTCAAAAATTCTTTCACCATTGGAATGCTTTATCATCACTGAGTAACATAGGCTATAATTTATAAAGTTATCACGCGGGCGAAGCCGCTGGCGGAAGCTAGTTATTAATATAGTGGCTTGAATATAAAATCACTAGCTGCGCCCCGCGGTTTCACTCGCATAAGTCTCGATCCCGTAGGAATATTGACATAAAAAGTTTCCTAAGTCCTAACTCAGGTTATGGTCTACCCATGTGCCTATTCATCCAAAACCGTTCATCTGTTTTAACGTGAAAGCGTTACAAACAAAGAAACTCACTTCGCATTTATAATATTAAAATTTAGGAAGTTAGGATATTAGTTAGGATTATGTATAGGGAGTCTTTAAAGTATTATGTTATGGGCAGAAGCGGATCCAGCCCTCAAAAAAGGTTGTGGTCACGTTGGATTAGGAGTCGCTCACGATCGATACATTAAATATCAAAACCGTATTGCTATAAGTCCATACACCACTTTTGCCCAGTCTCCTTTTGTAAGGTTATATGCTCGCACAGAATGTGTGTGAACATCAGCCTATCGACCTCAATAAAGGTTATGGGCACGGTGGGCATGCCACCGTGCCCACAACGGTGGATCCGCGCTTGGTTATGGGTCTTTAAATAAATACAATAGATGACGTATATTTAGTAACTTAATCCGCGTCACTGGTCTTAAAGAGTCATAAAGAACCCTGTAAGTGCAGAACTGCACTCGACGCTTGACGTGTCCACACGTCGGGTCCGAGCTTACAGGGTTCTTTATGACTCTTTAAGTACAGTTACGCGGATTAAGTTACTAAATATACGTCGTCTATTGTATTTTGTTATTGTTTTTTTTTCAAAGTCACGCCTGAATCAATTAACTATCGTATGGGTCTTTGTTACCTGAAATAAATGGTTTAAGTATAGTCTATTATATAATAATATATATATATATTGTAGTATAACTTCATAGAATGAAGAATGTCATAGATTTATAACACTATGAATAAAAAGCCCACGTCGTAGCTACGACGTAGCAGCGCTACGCTTGCTACGAGCTCGTAGCAGACGAATCGCCTACGCCTACGAAAAGCTTCCTGAGTCATGTGAAAACGCTGGCCAAAGATGGACATCAGAGTAGAAAATTCGTCAGAAAAGAAGAAAAAAAAGCTTTTTCAGATATTTTCGGGGATGAAGACGCATGTTAATTATTCTAGTCAACTATTTAGCTAGCGTCATAATAATACAAACTAAAGGTAGCATGGCGTGGCATAATATGCATAAGATTTAAATTTTCGCAACTATTATCTCATCGCTGTTGTGCTGGCTTATGGCTACCTTACAAAAATTTCGAACCTGTGGTGTACAAAAAAAATGTATGTACTATTCTTTTCTCACTAAATATTCCACTTTTCACAATACCAAATGTTCAATAACATCAATTCTTCACACAAGACGATTCACTTGAACGACGCACAATATTTGGTGATCAAAAACCTTCTATAAAACTTAACGTGAGCTTGCACAGCTTTTATTCAACTTTATTTTGATTCAGTTTTTCCTCACTTGCCTTGATGTTCTCAATATTTCACTTTATAGTAAATATTATCTTGGCAAAGGCTTGTCCTTAGTCAACTATGTATACATTTGTAATTCTGTTTTCGAGGGATGTAATCTATCGACCTTTGAAAGCTCTTTCATTTGCTTAGTCGATTTAGCCCTCAACTCGACTAAATTATTTCCCATACAATTATTGATCCAGTGTCAGTAATACACATGTAAAATGCAAATGCATGTGTATATGTAAAATACTAGCATTGTAATTATACTATTCTTTTAATAAACCACTATGAACAAAATTAGGCAGAAGCTGTAAAAAGTTAGTTATCGTGATCGAGCACAAAAGGAAATTTCGCGTAACTGGAGTGGTGAACGGAACGGAACTAGCCGAGCGGAACGGTTTTCATACCGACCGATAACAGTACTTCTTGTCACAACCTTATTGCTGGGACACTAAAGACCACTACGATATAACAACACTGAATGGAATGCAGTTAAGGGGTAGTTTGTACCCGTACGTGCCACTGGGCTTTATTGCTCCCTGGGGGTGATTATCAGCTGTGCCCTACTTTTTTTGAGAATGGAGTTGTTTGTTGAGTTGAAGTGTTTGTACCTACACATTGTAGCACGTTTTGGAAACTTTTTTAATATGACCTATTTCTGTTTTTTTTTAATTTCCATCCATGTTAACGTTATAACGTGCACGTATTTCCATTTTATGGACGTGGACGTGACGTCACGTTATAATATATAAAAGCGCACTTACTTTCCAACCTTTCTTTAACAAAATGAAAATAGTTTTGTCGATAGAGATTTAACATTGCTTCTTGCCTCTAAAAGAAAGGTTTTAATGTTAACAAGAAAATAGTACCTATTACCCAAAGTCTTAGAATTTGTTTATTGTTTCTGAAGTTCGGAAGAGTTCATTTCTATTTACTTTGTTTTTTTTTTTTAATGATTTTCTTTAGTTATTCAATACTTACGCATTTTTAATACTTACTTCTCATAGGTTCTGCCACTGCGCGTAGTTCCCAACCTACAAAGTTGTACTGGAAGTGCAATCTTTTGCTGCTTTAAGGATTACGTTAAGAATATTAGTAACAACAAAATTCTGAACGCTTAAATAATGACATTCTGCGATCACTATCACTAACTAGGCTTACTAACAAGTGAATAGGCCGAGTCCTGTAGAGATGAATAAGAACAATATTTTTCATTGATGTCATCCAGTTCCTATATAAACTACTCTACTTGATCAAGTTAGTACTATATGAGCTTCAGAGAGAGCTTGTTAATAATTTCAACTTGAAAAAATACACAAATCTTTTCAAACCCTTATAAAACTCCACAGTTTTGATTAAATATCTTTTTTCACAGGATATTTACATTGTTATCGTGTTTAAAAGCTCAGTGAAAAAGCAATAAATACTTGTTAAGGTATGTACAAGCGAAAACGAAAACGCAAGCGAAAGCTTCCCGTTAAGGTGCCATCTAAACGGTCCTGATTTATCGACGTCGATGCCTGTACGCTTGCCTATACTCGATGTAGGCAGCGACAGAAGTAAGACCCATCCATATTCCAATCTCTGACATTCAGGAACTTCAAGCCATAGAATGGATAAATTAGCTACCTACTTCAAGGCAATGTAACAAGTATCTAGTGTGAGTTTGTTTGTAAACGCAATAAAGTCTTGGCCTCACAAGGGCGGACGTTATGATCACAATATTCGGATATTTTCGGTGATTGATACATTTAAAACAAAGTGCGCGATAAAATAACAAGTATTATGATAACAGAATACACATATAAAATATACGAAGTGCATCAAAATCGATAGCTCAGACTATTAATAGAATTTTGTCTGGGTACAGCGATTTTTTGGTGATATTGTGCGAGATGTCTACGGAAGTGTCCATAAACAACTGTTAGTGAACGAAAGCGAAACAATTGTTGTAATTCCACAAAGTGTGCCGTGTCGGTAACCTCACCCAGCGTAAGTTATGTATGACGTTGTGCGACTGAAGGCAATACAATATCTCTGTTAGTGTTGCAAACAGTGGATGCAACTAATTGATACGAATTTCATTGGATTCAGAGTGCTGTCTACAAAACCTGTATTTTGTGCGCCATCACGTGCCCAGTAGTTATATTCACAGTAAATAAAACAGAGTTAATTCCACATATAAGAAAAATTTAATATTATAAAACGTGTATGCTACGTCATTTGCCCCAATGCAATAGGGACCTACCATACATACATCGGAAAGGAAACGAAGATAAATAATAATAATAATGAATCGTTTACAATAACAATTATTATTATTATTTGTATTGTAAATATTTACGATTAGTAACTATATTAAGTGTTTATATACATGTAACGGCTCATTGGAAATATAAACGCCTTTACAGTATTAAACTAGAAGATAATATATAGTTTTACAAAGCTTCGCCCTTTTTAAATATATCTACTTCATTAATTCATCCTTTCAAAATCAGAGACTATCCAGTTCACAATATTTTACAAGCAATTTCATTCAGGTTAAAAATAACAATTAATTTAGAATTTGTAATTTACACTTAATAATAACAACTTACAAAAAAGACAAATATAATAATATACATAATTTAAACGCGCTCCCGAGCTTGCAAAACAATTCATTGTTAGATAGGTTTCCTAACAAACAATTTCATCAATTATTATTTTGAATAATACTAAAAATTCTTACCGTTTCGCAGAACAGTGATAAGAACATTGGGCTGATAACACAGAACTAGTCTAAACTAAGTCTGCCTAGCCTCACACACCTGCGTTATCTGCCCTCAGTCAAAACATTTCTTGCAACCAAAGAACAATTTGTTCTAAAATTCTCTTTTAAAGCTAATATTTATAAGCTAAAAGGGTAACAATATGTGATGTATTCTTTGCTTAACAATTCAGATAATTAGTTAAAACGTAGTTTGAGCCCACAATCATAGTTCTGGCCGGGAATATCCCAATATCACAAATATTAATTCTGGATAGTCAGAAGGTGATACAAAAAAGGCGCAGCTTTTCAGACTGTTGTCAGAACATCAGATCAGTGACGCAATTTGGCAATTTAATGACGTTATTAAAGTGACGTCACCGCAATGATCAATGACGAAAGTCTTTACAATAATATTTTTTGTAACCGACTGTGGCTTATTAATGTATTGTTTTCTTTCAGATAAAAACTAACTGATTAGTGGGTAAGTCAGCAACAGTTATCTTCAAGTGCTTTCATAAGATTTTACAAGCCAGTTAAACAATGTTTCCTAAATCGTTGTTTATAGGTATTTAGCCTAATTTTGAATTTCATTCTCTAGTACAACCTTTGAATAACCTAACTATTCAGTTTTATGTTATTGAAATACAGACAACCATCATGGAGTTTAAAAATATTATTAATTACTTATTTAAATAGGGTGTGTATAATTATTAAATGTTAAAAAAGCTATTATTATCTTATAATTGTTGATGTTTTAATTTATGGTTGAAAAAGCTTATGAGAACAACTTTACTATGATTTGGCTTTAGTCACAAATAATGTGTTAAATTATGTAATAAAAAGAGGATCAAAATTCTCTAAAGTTCTGATAACATTTCGCATTTTTATTACAACAAATATTCAAAAAATTAAAATGTGATCGTTAAATAATATTATTGTATCCAACAGCCGGTTACAAAGGTTAAGTTCCAAATACATCCTTACAATATGATATTCAAATATCCATCCGAATCGGGAACCCAATGGAATGTACTAATGCAGTAAAGTTAAACTTAGGTGTAGTCACACAAAATAACGACAATATGGATGATACATCATCAAATTAAGGCACCGTGTTAGCAAATTAATTAATTATCTTACAAAATCACGCGGAAATATCTTGAAAAACAAAAACAGGAAATATAACTGCATATTATATATAACTTAATAAGTCATAAAGTAATCATACTAACAAGAAATCGTCTTATATTATAATTTTTTGTAAAAACTATTCTCGAAAATTCTAGAGTTGAATAATGTGCAAAGTCAATCTTTTCACGATTAGTTCGGAAAACCCACGCTGTACAGAGCATTATTCGCTGTGTTCAATGCAGTTTAGGATGTTGTCGAACTCTTAGGCCCATCGTCCACGACTCTACTCAAAAGCAACGTGTTAAGCTCAAATCACCAGTGAGAGACCAGAATGTCACAGCAGCACAAGTATTTTAATGGAGGTCCGTACACAACCCCACTTACTAACGCGTTTGTGACTGACTGCATATGCGTTGAGTAGCGGCGTAGACGATGGACCTACCCTATCCCGACTTACCGGAATTATTGACTTTCCAGACCCTTACTCGGTGTACGTACAACATAACATCACGCCTGTCATCCTCGAAGGGTTAGGCTGAGGTGTTCCTATCGTTCACCAGCCAGTTATGTTTAAGTCTCATGTCATAGGGAGTGAGCCCACTATGACAACGGAAAAAAAAGTTAACACTAGGACAAGTGCAGACTGTACACATTTAGCTTGCTTATAACCAAATTACCGCGCGTATAAATTAGTGAAATATACAGAAAATGGCACCAAATGATCTTTACATAAATGCCTTGTCGTTACTAGTATAAAATTGTGCGTTTTTGTTTGTACAGCTCATTCCTTCATTGTTTTGTAAATTAATTAGGTTACCTCCAACCGAAAGAAGTATTATCGATTTTATTTTCTCAATGACCAAAAGTAGACATTTTCTTAATGTTGGATGATATGACAAAGACATTCCCAAGCAAATAGATTTGTTTTTACGGATATTTGACCAATTTTGCCTTTTAAGTAAAGTTAAGATCTTGCCTGTAAATTAAACAATTGCTAAATCATTAAAAATCGGCCTTAAATTATTACTTTCAGCTAATGACTTAAATACTATTTTTTATTATGTAAATCGTTCCCGAGCCGGTGGAGTCGAAAATGTATACAAAGATTTGATTCTAACACAGCCGCGTATCTTGAATGACGAAAATTTATCTATTGTTATAGTAGTATATATTTATTATTATAAGATAAATGTATATTTCGTTTATATATTACGTTTTCTAATACATTAAGACGTAGTTTGACATTCATATGGAATATTCATATCGATTTTTTGTTACCCGCCGAAGTAATTTGGAGCAAAATTTTCGAATCTTTTGTGTACCTTTATAAGATCGCATAACAATCTAAATGTTTGTTAAGGAACTATTAGAAGCCTTATCTGCTGGTGGTTATAGGCTAGTTTAAATATATTTCAGTGGTTATGATAATTGATTCAAAAATTAAACTCCCGTACCAGTAAATTAGTTGAGAATTCGAAGTAGTGACTATTTAGTCACAGCGGGCAATATATTACAAATATTATCAATAATGTAGGTATTCTACAAAACTACATATGCATTTACCAGCCGTCGTGCATATTAACCCTAGTACACATAGACCATTCATTAAGCGGTATTCATACCATACATATAACATTTATATTCTATCCTGTTATCATTTTATTATTTAAGTATAATAAATTTATGAATCACATTATTTTTTTTATTTTTTTTGTTTCTTACTTCTATAATTTCACGGTTGTTACACTTATACATCGATCTAGAAAAAAAATGCAGAATGATTTAATTATATTAGTGGTTATGCATGATTTTAAAAGCTAAATTCGTACAGCTAACACTTGATTTTACGTATATAGCCTAACCCTTAACATGTGTTTAAAAACACAGTCTTCCTAGCTGGGTGGAAAGCTAACTAAGGGCTTATACAGGGTCCAAGCTCCTAGACAGGAACTCACGCTTGCAAACGTTGTTTGAGAGCAACTTTTCAATTCGGCATCAACCTGTATTATGTTTACATCTCTGGGGAAATAAGCGTGAGCTATAAATACACGCATGTAAAACCCCCTGTATATGCCCGTGCAGTTTAATTACGTGTACCCAATAGCAATTTATAAAAGCAATTGACGTTTCAAATATCTATGGAATTAACTTTCTTAGAAAGTGGATTTGGTTTGACCGAACATTTTAAAAGTATAAATTATTAGATTTCATTTCAATTTATTTGATTTTTGGGATAATTTTTCTATTGCTTTTTATTTATTTTCCTTCATTTGCATTGATAATGATAAAATTGAGTAAATAAATAAAGTAGAAAAGTGAATCGCCGCAAAGCACAAAAACTCAAAAATCTTCGTTTTACAAAAAGTAGGTAAGTATTTAATAAAGTTGTTTATTCCAAAAAAGACAATCCAGGAAAAGGAGCATCTTAGAAAAAATACTTTGTCTTGTACTTCGAGCGTGCGAGCGTCAAATAATTGATAAATTAATATTCCATTTTAATTAAAAATTGATTTAAATTGACATTATTTTTTATTATCGCTATTGAACACGTAATTCGGTTATTGTCTACTGTCAAAACAAAACAGTAATATATTTAATTAAAACCATTTTGACAGTCGACAAACAATGCAAAAATGATAAAATGTGTTTAAATCTGTTATTTTCGAAATTAAATGTCCAAATACGCCAAAAATGCGCAAATACTAAATAACAAAGAATTATAAAATTTAATGGTGTAAACTTAATTAATTGTTTAAATTGGTGGTTCAATAATTTATATGTAAAAATGTAATAAAATCTAGGTATAATTGGGACGAGATAATTTAAAAACTTACTGAGCGTAAGTGCAAATGCAGACTTGCTTCTTGTGCTAGGATACTAAGCTGCAGAGATGTCACACGCACAAAAAGTTTCATCGTCATTTACGTAAGCCAATAAAAAAAAATGTCGCATCACATTCTAGACTATCTTTGTTCGCAATTACCTATAAGCGTGATGAATTACCCTTCGCTTCAAATTATTTATTAATTTGACTTATTAGTCCATCGAAACATAAAAAAGCAGATCCATCGTTAAATTCTTCCTCAGTCAATGTTTTAAAAATAATATTTCTCTTAATTTTCAGTCAAAATTCATGTATATTATATAGCTATATTATTGTAGTGTCTTATACTAAATATTATTGTATGTTAGCTTTCAATGTCGTTTTAGGTGCGTGTGACAACTCTGCAAAGGTACAAAGCACATTATACTTTATTTTGTAGAACTTATCAAAGGGGAAGACTAAATTATTGGCCCCGGGAGGTATGTGAGTCAAAATGCACAGTAGCTGGCGACTTGATGACGTAAATTCTTTAAAGGGCAGTTCATTGTTGTTTACAGTCGTTGTTAATTCTTATTATCTAGTAACAAAGTTAACTAGATTATCTTAAAACTGTTCTTACGGTGTTCCGTAACTGCCACAACTTGCGTAAGTAGTTCTGCAGAGTTGTTCATAAGTTATTCTGCAGAGATGCCGATGCAGGGTAGTGTCGTCGATAGCGGTAATCAAGCGCTTATGGTAACTTAATTTAATTGTGATGTTTTCCATGAGATTTGAATAATATATTAATTGCATTTCCCTTATCATTATAAAAAAATACTTGTTCAAACTAAGTAATCGGTAAGCGATACGAAAGTAAGTGGCGTTACGTAACTATCTTAATTGCGTAACACACTTATTTTTGACAATTCGACAACATTCATTGCGTTGATTTGGTTGTCTAGAAGACGTATTTCCAAATTATTTGCAGTACTAACTGTTGAATTGCCAACAACTAACCTATTGCTATTATGAGTGTGTCATGCAATTGGGATGCAGGCCGGTCACACATCGGCGTACCGTACCGCTTCTGTTGGACATCTTAAATAATAGCGACTGTGTCCAGGCAGGCGACGTCGGGAGCCATCAACGGCGAGTTAGAAATAGTGCTGTTCTTGTATATTATTGAGATCAAGACTGAACACGCGTAAATCGACATTGACGACTGTCGTCACCGGCCTCAGAATCAAGGCCTCTACACACTTAGCGCAACTCACATTACAAAAATACAAAAAAAATATGTACTAAAGATGTTATCCTCCCTGTAGGCTAAACATTAATTGTTCACGCTATGTGTGTAAAAGCGCGCCATAAATTAAAAAGTGCAGACAATAATATTCCTTACAACTAACGAAATAAAGGCCAGTTAACCGCAAAATATCGGAATGAAAGAGTAAAGAGGAAGCTTAAAACTACTGAATAAAATACAATTATACAAAATAAACACGAATCTGCGCCAAAACCGCGGACCAGTCGATGGTAGCCTCACTGTACCTGCTGCTAGCCTTGCTACACACCGTCAGTATAAACAGAGGTGGTACTCACAGTGTCAGGATACTCCGACTGATCCGCGACTCCGACATAACATCAGGTAACGCGACGCACTAAGCCTAAAATAATAAAGGTAGTGCTCGGCGTCGGTGGGATGATTAGCCGAACTCCCCAATAAATAATATGACCGCGATTGAAATGCATGTGGGGGACTTGCCCCCCACTCATGGCACACACGTACCATCGCTAGGCGACGGCACAAAAATACACAAAGCTCACAAAATTACATAATACACAACGGCTATAAATCGAACTCTTAGCAACAAAGAACCGTAACGATAATTGCCGAAACATCAAGAGATTTTTCCCGAATAAAAAACTCGTTAAACTTAAAAACATAAACTTTAAAGCATTAGGTGCAATGAGTGTTGACTCGGCTACGATGTAGCGGCATTCTTTGGCTTGGCGCTGTATGGAGCAGCGCGCCCTCATCACAATCAATTCCGCGTTCACAACTCAGAACAACCTATAAACGGAATCACTAAATATACGTGTAAATAAATGGAGCGCGCGCGATTTATTTGCGTTTACGTTGCGTCGCGCGTGCGGCGGGGGCCGCCGGGGGGGCCGCGGGCTACGCGTGTCGCTTGGCGTGGAGCGCGAGGTGGTCGGAGCGCGAGAAGCAGCGCTCGCAGTGGCGGCAACGAAACGGCTTCGCGCCGGTGTGCTTGCGGTAGTGGCGCGTCAACTCATCTGAGCGCGCGAACCGCCACTCGCAGCCCTCCCAGGAGCACTTGTATGGCTTCTCACCTGAAATTAATTAGATACATTGTCAAATACATGGACATGGAGAAATCAGCCATAAAAATCTCACGTCACTTCACGTAATATTTCACGGTAGATTTTTACAGAATCAGATTGGCTGTTCTAGTTAAAAGGATAAGATAATTCGCGGCTTTCTGAAATCATTCAAAAGACAGATTTACGCATGTCGCTTTTAGTCATTTTCGCGTCAAACGGGTTGGGCCAAGTTGGTAGGTACAGGGTACGCGAGATTGGCCACAACAACAGCAGATCAATGACAGCGACGCAAAAAAGTGCATTGATGACATGCCAAAATAATAAATTCTTGATGAATAGATAATAGAAATATCATTCAAGACTTAAATACTAACTAAGCCGTTTTGTATTGTTATTATTTGGAAATTCAGGATGTGCATGTATGGTTTATTTTGTTCAGGTACATGCACTTGGATTAGTTTGTTACATGCAGAAGTAACCAAAATTTATATGGCGTCTTATTTGGCAAACGCATGGCATCAATATGATGAGTTTTATTACCTTAAGGTACAAGTCTGTACCTAAAGGTAACAAAACGAATTGATGTTCGTAAGACAAGCGGTATACAAGATCCAATAAAATCAGAGAGCGAAATATCTTGACAAAACTCGATATTGTCTAAAAAATATTTGATGGTTTTTTTTGGGGTCAACGACCATAAGTATGTATTTACTTGAAATAGTTTAAACAATAATTTTATAGAGTAAACTTCCAGACGTGATGGTTATCGTAATCTAAATACGATAAAACAAACACAAAAAGCTTTCGCAAATCATACTTCAAGTAACTGCAATTCTTTTTTTATTTTATCATATTTAGATATTGATACCCACCACGTCTGCTAAGTTTCGCTAGCTATTTTGACCCTGCACACAATGCTAAAAGAATGTTATTTTGTAAAACAAGGTGTGTTTTACAAAATAATATTCCATGTCCATAAAGAATAAAATAATAATAAACGTATTATTGAAATCCTTAAAACGTTCTTTCGTTTGGTGTCCCTATAATGTATTATAATATTAAGTATTTTAATTAATTAATAATTTTTTGTATTTTTTTTCAAAATCAAAGCAGTTTTGTTTAAAATACAAAGCCTAATTGAAATAACTGAAACATCTGACAAGAGTCATTGTACTCGTCATTATGAGCACCTTTTTCTGTGAAACCCTGAAATCGCGGGAAAAATGCCTTCTGTTCCCTATAGGTATTTTCCTACACCTCTGCCAAACCTTCGGGGTATTACAGGCGTGATTTTATATTATGTTTTGTTGTCTTATTTAAACCACTAGAAATAAACTGAAATAGAGGTATATATACACCAAGGTTAAATGGTTTTATATCAGTTTTACTCTCTTTAAAGTATTTGATTAAAACAAAAATCTTTAGATTCATGAATACCTAAATGGTGCAATGCTTTAACTGATAATAAATTTTGTGTCCTATTTAATGAAAATGCTCAGAATACACCTTACTTAAGAGGGCGCCTAAAGGTCCACTAGCGCCACTCTTTAAAAAAAATATTATCTCGTGACTGAGAAGGAATTATGAATAACGGCTAGACAGGACCCTCGGTAAGTGTGTCTAGAATTTTATAATACCTTTTATAAAGTTTCATATTGAGACACGGAGCAACAAAATACGATCTAGAGGAATGTGGCCGCTTTTCTTTAGATCGTATTTTGTTGCTTCCTTCCTGTCTAGCCGTTATTCATAATTCCTTCTCAGTCACGAGATAATATATTTTTTAAAGAGTGGCGCTAGTGGACCTTTAGGCGCCCTCTTAATAGCAGCGCGCAAGCGAGTATAAAAAACACATTTCATTGCATGTTATTATACCGTCAATTTGTTATATTTTAAATTTGATTACGTATATTCCTAAATTCAATTTAAAAATTATTATTAAATATATTGCAGTTATTATAACAATAATAACAAGATATGATTATCTTAATATTGTTAATCAATTAAATTAAAAATAATCAGCGCCATCTAGATCCAGAGTTAGATAGATATGAAACGCAAAACCTTGATAGTCAGCTGGCAGTTCGGTGTATATTCGCTAGGTGGTGCCAATAAGGGGAGTATTCCCCTGTGAATTTTCTGGGCGTTACACGTGGGCGCTCGCTGTTTGAAGTCCGTAACACCTTGGAATCTACCTCTGTTGGAATTTTGAGTCAAAATTTCGTTTAAAAATTAATATTAACGACATCTAGTAACAACCGCAGTGAAAAATATTTAGTGTAAAATTAACCGACAGGGTTTTTCGCCGATTACTCCAAACGTCCGCTAGATGGAGTTATTCTCAATCTAACTTAGGCAAAACAAATGTGTAGTGAAACAAGATGAAAATTATGATTAATTATTGATTATTATTGAATGTGCTTTATGTGTGTGGGTTGGTATCAGAATGACTGGATCGCAAATTGACCACGTCGCTAGTGCATTGTACTTAGAAAATACAATAACAATTACGTGTCCTACTTTGTTTTAACCACCCGTAAAATGAGAAACAGCAGTAGTGCGAAAATTTCAACTAAAAGTTGCACGGACTGGGTCCAATGCCTGTTTCTTCAAAATTCCGGTAGATGGCGTTATTCTCAACTGTACTTGGGCAACACAAAATGTGTTTTGAGTCGGCACCGATAGATAGCGTAGGTAATAACAAATGTTACACATGCATGTGCTTAGTGCATTGCACTTACACACAATCACAATCGCGTGTCCTACTTTATGTTTAACTTCCCGGGCTAAGTTATAATAAAGCATTGTTCAAGAGATGTAACGCTAGAATCTTACGATTATAGGAAATAGTTCGAAAGACTCGGATAATAAGAGTCATTGATGCTTATATTTAATGATCGGGAAATGTGTTGTCAATGTATTTCGCGTGATTCCGTCAGACTGTGGAAATATTTTGTAGATATTGAAACGTACATAAACTGCTATTTCCGTTCATTACTCTGATCTCGAAGTTCAAAGTTGTTCAAAAGTAACCGGCTTCAAAATATAACTAGTTTTCCTAAGCTGATTTACGTGTTATTTTGGACCTAAACATAAACAACCGCGAATTGGTACCACAAAATGTCATCAAATTCCTATGAGTAATTTTTCCTTATTAAATTCAAGGTATATATAATTCAATTGATTTTGGCGATAGGCATTATTTTAGCAAATTATACATATACACCAAAAAAAGGCATTATCCGGTATCCACCTAGCACGTTTATCGGTCAACCGATATCCGCAGGTACTTACATAACACGATTGAGGTATATCGATCCGGGACCGCGGATAGGATTAAAGGATTGTCGGATACAAGGATACTGTATGTGTACGTGCGAATCGTGTCAGACTGTGGCCTGAATGAGGTCAGTTTTGTAATACAAAGGAGACACAACACAACAGGAGAGGTCATGTTATTGGTTGGAATTCGGTTATACCTAATAGGTACTAGCTTAGTTACCTTTCCAATAGGCTAGAAATTCGTTTGAATAAAATAGCCACCAGGCATTCATGAGAATAGGTATTTATAAACATGGCTAAGCACTAAATTCTTACAATAAAAGCAACATTCTTTACACATTATGGAGCCTCGTATTCATGGTGAAACAAAAGATGCACTACAATCTTGCAGCAACAAGCATCAGTGTTGCTGGCAACATTGCAGAATTGTACGCAGTTCGTGTGTGAACATGTTTCAAACACCACGAAATCTGGTTGCTGCAACAAGGCTGCACATAGGTACCATGAACACGGGGCTCTGCTTCTATTACTATTATTACTTATTATAAATTAAAGGCTCGTGCAGACTAGCGCGACTTGTCGCACCATGCAACACCGTTAATATTGTTCTACTGTGAAGTTTTCTTAGAAATTGTTTTGTTAGTCGCATCGCGTTGTCGCGTCGCTCCGGTCTGCACGACGTTTAGTCACTTTTTGTGTCTGTCTGTGTTACGCGTTGTTCATTTAAACTACACAACAGATTTTGATGCGGTTTTTCCCCATCATTTAGATAATTTATTTTGGAAGGTTTATATTATACTTAAATACAATAAAGAAATTTCAATATTTTGTCATGTCATAAAAACCGTGCGAAGCAGGGGCGGGTCGCATGTTACGCAATAAAGTAATGAAGCCATGATACTGACCAGTATGCGTCCTCTTGTGTGCCTTTAGGTGCGAGCTCTTGGTGTACACCTTGTCGCAGGCCGGGAACTCGCAGCGGTGGACCCGCCGGCGCGGGTCTGAGGCATGCGGGTGTGCATGGTGGCGGGTCACGGGAGTCTTGCGCGATATCAGGTGCTGCAGTGGCACAGGGCTTGGAGTGGTATCCTCTGCAATAGTTGGTGGAGGCGTCAGAATTTGTCGTTGATGAGAGGCGAAAAAAATAACAACCTCAAAACATTTATTTAAATGCAACCAATTACAGGCAATTTTGAATGATCATTGTCAAGGAGTCGGTCAGTAAAAAGGATGAAGCTATTGTAATTCCATCGACACCCAAAAGCGCCAAAATCTGTTACGATTTTTCTTGGCATGAGAAATTCAGACTAAGCTCTGATAATTCTGCGTTTCATGTTCTATTAGTGGAAGGCAAAATTGTTATGAGTAGTTCAAGTTCATGTTAATACTCGTATTACCTACAATTCCCTTCTTAATGCGGTCAGATGTCACTGAATGATAAGACTTGGATAATTGATAAATGTTATTAAACTATGCCTATGCTTGATAACATAACTTATTGGCTAGAACGTACGTAGGTGACTACTGAGATGAAGCAAAATATATTATGGGTGAAATGGAAATAATAAAAATAAATAATTGAGTCAGCAAATAAAAACATAGTAAAACTTGAACCCTTAAGTTATTACTGGTGTATTCTGTAAAAATATCGCAGTGAAAACTTAGGTGACGTTAGCTGTTTTTTCATCCGATCCTAGGGATTGACGCTGTTAACAGCTCACTTCACCTAATCTGCGTTCGCAATTTATTTGCCAATCATGTAAACAAACACGAGTTTTGGGAAGAACAACTGTAATGCCTACACATAAGGTTCTGTTTGCGCAACACCTTCATAATGTTTATGACATTTTCAACAGTACTAGTCGTCAGTCTAAAATTAACTTTATTTACACTTACTTTTACTTAGTTCATGTTTGTTTAAGTGGAAATAATATCAATTGGAAACAAGGATTTAAATATACATTAAGGTTTCAGGTTATGAACAAAAACAAATACTTAAGACTTAAGAGGTGTAAGAAACGTACGGCTAGACACGTCAGTGCTGGTGGGTTCATATTCCGAATCACTCGGTGGCTCGCACTTCACCGTGGTGATGAAAGCGAAGGTGGCGGTGGAAGGAGTTGGTGATGGGGGCGAGGCCGGTGGTGATGGCGTCGTAGCACAGGGCGATGATCGAGCCCACTCCTCCTCCTGAGAGGGCTCGCGACGCTTGCGCGGCTCCTCCCGGAGGTACCTCTCCATCTCGTAGCATGTCTGGAAAAGAGGATGGTGGTTAGATCGATTCGAGGGTGCACTGACTGGACAGGTCCACTCAAATCTGTGTGGTTTTTCCTCAAAAGGCCATGTCAGACACTAATCTGCATGGTCATCATATTGCCTGACCAAGATTATGTCTGGACTTTAAAAGACACTGGGACGTCCGAGTTTGTTTCGGCCTTTCTTCTCAGAGTAGTCAGATAGGAAACGCCGAAACAAACTCAGAGCTCACGGTCTCTTTTAAAATCTAGACATAATCTTGGTCAGGCCATATGAGGACCAATGGAACATGTAGATTAGTGTCTGAAATGGTCTTTTGAGAAAAGAACCACACAGATTTGAGTGAACCTGTCCAGTCAGTGTAAGCATTTGTCAGTAATCGGGGAGCTCAACTCAGAACTGAAGGAGCTCAACTCGACGAACAATACCAAAGAAAGGACATTTGGGTAGGCCGCATAAACTACTCAAACTGCCAGACCATCATTAAAATAAACTGAGAAAGGAAAAAAAGAACAAAAATATCCACATAGTCCTCACATTCACAATAATTAAAATAATATAATACTTTACAAAGTAATCATGTCATTTTGTATGTAATATTAAATAATTTCAATGTTTAAATGTTTGACCCGGTAGCTCTGTTTTCTAATAATGATTAGCCATCTCAAAGACATTCTTTGAGATGGCTGTAAATATAAAACATCCGGGATTGACCATATTTCAGTTCTTAATTGAGGTCAAAAAAAAAAGTTTCGCTTGAACTCATATTAGCATATTGGAATAATGCTTTCCGATTCGAGCTTAAAACACTTCAGTTAATTTAATACCATTGGACTACGTAAATCTTAAAAGAGTTTTCAACTAAGTTTGTTCAGACGTTGGCTACTGTAATTCCTGAAAGAGAAGTAGTTTATCTGAAAGTTAGGCCACTAGCTACTAATATATGGAAGTAAAGATGGAGTTGGGACCGAACGCAGCTTGAAGTCGCAACTGACATCTTGGCGTGAAGTTAGGAGTGCTATTTATTGAAACGTATTAGTCATAGTGCATTTCAACGGCATCGGTTGACCAATATACGTAATTAAGAACTCAATAATGAATTAGATATAGTAAAACTGCCAATAATTTATTGTTAAGGGATATTATTTGTTACACAAATTCACATGTTGGATATATCAAAAAATTTGGTTTGTGAGATTATTTGATCTACTTTGTTTGTTCCATTACTCTCACAGAGTTGGTAATAAACACACAGGTAACTAATATTAACTGTGGTGGGCCTGTAACACATATTTTTTTCTCAAAAACCTACATCAGGCATCAGTCTCTTGCAAAGGAAAATGGTAAATGAATACTTAGACTCTAAGTATTAGTCGAAAACCATGTTAATTTCTAAGGCAACCTTGTGAAGAGAGAATTATAAAGACTTTTTATAATTATTATTCTCGTTTATTAATTTTAATAGATACATTATTGTTTACATTGTTAAATATTCTTGCAAAAAAGAGAAAATATATATACATATATATATTGTTATTATTTCGGTTAAGTAAGGTTAGTTAGATAGTCGAGCCACTGCAGATTGGCACTAAGAATTTCATGATGAATAAACTTATATTGATATTATAATACTTGGCTCGACTCAGGGACCGAATACAGGGGGCCTACTCCCTAAGCGAAATACGTTCTTACGGCCGTCGTTCGGACGCTTCCCTCGCCTTCTCACTTACGGCATGTCTTTAAGTGAGACGGAGAACGAAGCGCCCGTAACGACGGAGTAAGCCCTCAGGACACCGCGTTATAGTTGTTTAGAGGCATGAGCCACAGTTGCAATGAAACACAGGTATTGTGTATAGAACACTCGGCTACCTATCTACTTTATCAACTTTGCTGATGATAATGTCTAGAACAGGTGAACAGTGATCACCGAGATTGCAAGTAATAGAGAAGTATGGAAGAAAAAGACGTTGCGCCGACCGCAAATAAATTGGGATAAGGGCAGGAGAATGATGTCGACTAACAAAACTTTGGCAGTTTTATCTAAGTTCACAATAGTACCTATGTTTATCCCAATGGTTAAGAGTTATAGGAGTATAAATTAAATTAGGCACTATGCTATGCTTGCTAAATTATTACAACCTAAATACACATTACCTACATGTGTTTAGAATGACTGAAAGACGATTGATCAGTCAGTAAGTCAGTGGAAAAACCGGGACGGTCTCCCCAAAGGGACATTCACCGATCCCATCGGTAAAGTCCTAAAAAAAGGTCAGTGCAGTAGTACTCGCGACCGGCACACGTGTCCGTAGATGTATAAATGTAAACAAACAAAAGGACTAAGAAAAACTTCAGTGTTATTGGCGTAGGGATCGTATCACGTGGTATTCTGAAGTTTTTTTTCTATAAGCAATGATATAAAGATTTCAGTTATGTAAGCTACATTAATGAAGGACTCGCCTTTTGTTTAAATTAAACTTAATAAGTAAGCACTAAAAAAATATGCGTTCTTTATTAATCTGAGTGCCTGAATTCCTGTGCCTAGTAGGTTTTAAAGGTATGGAACAGGGTCTACAGTTCACTCATCCTCTATAGAATAGGGTGATCCTCCGTCCAGACGGGTGTTGTGTCTGGCGGGCTGCCCAACGATTGATCTCGGAAAGTCATATATATGTCGATCGCGTGGTAAACTCTGTTAGCGCGATACAGGATTTGTGTGACGTCAGGATTTTTGGATGACGTTCAGGTCTTTGATACGTAGTATCAACTCCAGATATCTATTTGATAAAGTCCCCTATGATATTGAGTTCGAGAATACCTAGGTACTAAAGTTAGTCTCTTTTAAACGGCATCGTACACCCTATCTAGAAAAGCTTATTTAGAACTGACTGAATCAAGTTACTGATTGAACCTACACAAACTTCACTTCATATAAATCTTTGATCTTCAAGCTCAAAGATTTATATGAATATGTGACGACTGTATATTTTTCTCCTTTCGCTAGAATGTATTATGACCCAAGATTTTTATAGCGGACAGTAATTTAATAAGGCTATTATTTTATGAGTCCAAGCTGCTGTTAAACATGACTGGAACAGATGGGTCTGTTCTTGCAACATATTACGGTTAGCATAGTGCAAGCTACGATAGTTAATTGGATCTGTCAATTTAAAGATGTTCAACTATTTTCTAGCCGTCCTGTATTTCTTGACTTATAAAGTTTTATATAATTGAGCCTTTGCGTGGTCGGCTACAGTCCAGCTTTTTTAGTTTTAAATTAAGTGGAGTTGTGAAGTATTGTTTAGTTAATAAATTTCTATATTTTAAACCATTTGACCTCCTCAGTGCTAAATTTGCGACATCGTTCGTAAGATTTTCGGGTTACTAATAATAGTAACGTTCTGTAATTTGCCACCACCCCTATGGGACAAAAGGGGCGAATTTATGTTTGTTAGAGTAAAAATATTCCTTTAGAAAATCACACAGTTTTGACACTTAGGTATCAGAATTGTGTTTATTTTACAACAAAATATGTAATCATAGAAATGCATATCAATAATTTGTTATCCAGCTATCTAATTATGTGACATATTTTCGTAAACGATTACGACTAATATGTTTCACTTTGACAGTTCAACAACATTCATTGCGTTATTTACGTTGTGGAGCAGATTTTTCTTTCAAACTTATGAAGCAATTGATTAGCAATCGTGTAAGTATTACGCAATTATGGTTCTGATTTACTACAGTTTGCTTGTAGCCGTAGAGCTGAAACTATTCAACCAAATAGGTCATATTTCGAGTATTAGCCAATTTCGTCGGTTTTCTGATTTATTGGGAAAGCTTCAATTTATAAGCGCCACAATTATTATCTATCTATACTACTAATAAAGCTTCGTACAGACCAGCGCGACGCGACGCCGCGACGCGACTCGAACAATACAATTTCTAAGAAAACTTGACGGTATAACAATAACCGATGTCGCGTCGCGCTGGTCTGCACGAAGCTTAAAGCTGCAGAGTTTCTTTTTGTTTGTTTGTACGTGCTTATCTCAGGAAGTGCCAGTCAGAATTGAAAAATTCTTTTTGCATTGATAGCCCAATTCTTGAGGAAACTTATAGGATATTTAACATTACGCTGCGACCCTTCGGAGGCGAGCAAAACGAACTGATAGCGGGCGGGAATATGGATGTTATTTTAGTACCTATAATTATTGTGGTGTCTTATGAATTCCACGCGAATGTCGCGGGATCTGTTAGGGAGGAGCTGATCCTACATAAACAGAATTCACTGTTCAGAACGTTTTTTCATTTTCTGCGAAGGTATGTAGGTACTACATACCTAGATAATTTTGTGCGTTTGGTTTAGAACTACCTACATTAAATAATCTAGATTTAAAAAGAACGGAATTATTTTAACAACAGGCAAATAACGTGCAATAATTTGCTTTACTTATTTTTAAATGTTTCATTAGTAAACGTCAAGGTTTCATATAGGTACCTACCTACCTATCTAATCGAAAGCTCAAAACTAGTGATGGGTAGCAAATGTAGCAATTTTATTTCGTTTCGCTCTGAGTTCGTATACATTCAAAACGTAGGTAGAAGTTTAAAAGTTAACGAAACTCCCAAAGTTCTGTCGTACGTCTATCTACTTGTTTGCTTTACCTAAGGATATCGGTATTACCCAGTAACTGAGTTCCACCAATGCACACTGCACGGGTCAGATGACACTGTTTGTAAGATACTTCTTGCTATATCTAGCATTTCTGGTTAGACTGGAAGCTAACCCCAACGTTATTTGTAAAGGGCTGCATGAACTTTCCCGAAGGGTTAACACAGCCAAATTTCTCAAATGATTCTAAAGCCCCATGCTAAGGCCGAACGAAAACACTTTGCTCGACCCGGGGATCGAACCTAAGAAGGTCAGGTACTTGTGACCGTTACACCTACAAGGCACGAGAACATAGACATCCTTATGAAAACTACAAAAAGAAGAATAAATCTAATACTTAATCTAATAGTACATACAAAGCCCTCAGGTCAGTCCTACGGAGCTTCGCTAACATAAACAACATAGGTTCACTGACCTCGCTCAAGGTTAGTAAGTACTAGCTCCAACTAACGGTGAACTTAAGTACCAAGCTATATTTGCCTATGACAATTTAATTGCCAACCTTAACCTTGGGACCTAAGGTTGAAAATCGCCTGGCTATGCGGAAAAGGGTGTAATTGAAGCTGGTAGGATTAGCCCGTAATAGTATTGTTGAATAAAAATGCCATTTGAACGATTAAATCATTCATTTTGTTTGGTTTTTTTAAATGATTTCTGTTTGATACGCAATCGTTTTAAATTAAAGATGATTTTTCGATAAACACTGTAGCATGAAAGTTTTGTATAAAGTGATAATTTTATACTATCTATGGATGTTTCGTCAGACTTTGGGTATTTGAACATGGCCCGCCATGGACCAAGTTCTCATAATCGTAATCCTCTACTAATCCATTACCTATGGAATCTATTAAAAACAGTCACTTACTGGAACTTCGAACAGATCGCTCATTACGGCTAGTGACAAATTAATTAACTTATTACTAAGTAAACGTTATAAGTGATAGAAACGATATTTCACCCAATCAAAGTTTGATTACTTGGCATTAGGGAATGCAATCTCGTCTCGCCGAGATCCCGATCTCGCGAGATCCCGGCCATATTTTACGAGATTGTATCTCGTCAAATTTCGTACGAGATCTCGCGAGATAACGAGATCGACAAATGCAGCGTGACGACGTGTATTTCATAGCGCGGCTGCGCGCGAACTGAATCCTGGCTTTTTCAGCAGCAGGGTATTTGGCATGCAGAATCAGAAGTCTTCTGTCAGATGATACTCTCGACATGATGTGTTTTTTGAGAAGCCATTTTCAGACAAACTAACTTGCCTTTCCGTACCTTGATAACTTCATCTGACTTGTACTTTAAACTTATTTTATTTGATTAATACGATCTCACAACATTTATTTAAGAACTTGTGAAGTTAAGTTTTTGTTTTGTTGTATTTATTTACCATAAGTAATGTTCCTATTACCTACTCTTAATTATTGAAACTAAAGTAATAATTTACAAAAGACTAAATATAGATAATTATTGTTTTGTTACCAATATTGTAAGAATTTAAACTGATTAGCTACAGTAGGTATAATAATTATAGACATACACAAGTGTTATTAGAGTTAGAGACAAAATAATAAGTACTCTGTTGATTTTTAAAATAAAACTTACATTATTTTTATAACTAAGCAACGCAGTTTCTATTTAATTACATATCATGTCAATTACTAGTTCTTAAAACAAGCATTTGCATATGTTTTAATTGCGATTCTCCCAATCTCGCGAGATCCCGTAATTGCGAAATTCTCGCGAGACTGGGTTTTGAATCTCGCGAGATCTCGCTAGGCGGAAATCTCGTACGAGGTTGCATTCCCTACTTGGCATAGCATATCGTCGCAGCAATACCGTGATCCTACATTAAACAATCAGATTTTCGTCAAAAATGTCAGATTCGCGGTATTGGATGCCGAGCGACGTAAATATTCATAATCAGCCTATAATGTGCCCACTGCTGGGACACCGGCCTCCTCTCAGTAAGAGGCAGTGGGTCGTAATCTACCACGCGGACCAGTGCGGCTTGGTAAATATAGGGTTGCCAACTTTTTGTACAAGAAATAAATTATTTACGGTCAAAGTGGACAAACAAACAGTATTTCGGAAAAATTAATAGAATCTCGGAAAAAACTTCTTTATAAAAAAAAAACAACAATTAAAAAAAATTACAATCCAAAATTAAAAATAGGTAACTAATTTCGGAAGTCAGTGTCTTTGGTTTTGTAGTCGTATTTTCGTTTTTTGCCACCGACTTTCTTATTTAGGTAGGTATGGCTTTTGATATCAATGAAAACAGTACATTCATATACTTTATGCTATGCTAAGTAAATATCGAAAGCCTTTTCATTTCATTCTTCAGAAACCGTTAGATGAACCCAGTCATAACTTGTCTTGTACCTAAGCGATTATGATCAAAACGTTTAGCAATTAATTAGGCATTGATATGGGGATTGCGTCGTTGGTACAGTGGACGCAAGCGCTGCTGCTGAACATGATGTCCTGGGATTGATTCCCAGGTCGCGTAAAGTTTTTCCATCATGAATTTCTCAATAGCAGCCCGGAGTCTGGATTTATGTCCAGTTGGCAATAGGCTCGCACCTTATTAAAGAAAGAAAGAAAGAAAGAATAATGTTTATTACATGGGACTTAAACATAACTGGCGAAATGTGGGTGTACGTACAGTTACTATGAGGTGCACTTCTGCCTAACTCTTCGAGGATAACAGGCGCAATGCTGTGTAGGCATTCATATTAATTGATAGACATATAAGGAGTATCTATGAAGATGTAAAAGTAATTAATTACCTAATTTCTCTATTTGTCAGTCGCGTGAAAGTCTAGGAAAACACTGTGTCTTTCTAGCGAGCTGTCTGATCGCTCGGGAACATTACATTACCCACACTATCGTGGGAAACTCTCCATTTTCTTATGGGAATCGTGTACTGACGACTTGTTTACAATGTCGCGTCAATTTCGTTTTTACTTAAGAAAAGTGTGAAAAAGAAAATTGATAGTTAAGAATAACATTTTTCTTTAGATTTGAAGTAGATATATTATTTACTAGCAACCCGCTCCCGCTTCGCACGGTTTTTACAACTTGACAAAACATCGAGATTTCTTAGTTTTATGTAACACGTATTATACACATAACCCTTCCGGAATAAATTCTCTGAACGATGGTAAAAGCCTCATCAGAATCTGTTGCGTGGTTTAGGAGAATGACGTGGACATATAGACAAATACGAAAAGCGACTTTAATGTTTAACATGTAAGTAATAGATTACAAAAGGAACGTCTCCCACACTTGACTCGTTTGTTCATGTCATATTTACCTCGAGGACCTCATTTTCGAATAACACTAAAAGCAGATTTTTCATTTTTGACAGTACTTTCGTATAAAAAAATCCACAGAAAAAATAAATCTGGCATTGGAAAAATGAGCTTCAGACAGTTTCCTAGAATAGCGGTGGCCGACACAAAACGGCAGCAGTGAAAGTTTTCATGACAATTATTGCAGCTGGGTTTATTAAGTTTACGCTGTCAAAATACACCAATTTACTTTTACAAATATAATTTCAGTGATGTGATTTGCCGGTAAATAACAAACGCGGCCACCCGGTGTATGGCAAAAAGATCGCCCCCCTATCACATGGGACTTAAACCTACCTGGCTAAATGTGGGTGTACTATAGGTACACCTCTGCCTTACCGATCACAGAATACGGCGTGATGTTATGTTATATCGCTAGAATATTTAACTTTGCACTTATTATTAGATTGCTCACAGTGCACGCGTTATCATGTCTCGTATGAATCACGTCTAATTGATGTATGTCCGACGCCTATAAATTACTTGTAGCCACACATATTCTATTTACGATATAATGCAGATCTTCTACTGATATTTGCGCGAATAAAAAGGTTGAATACCTTTTAAACGACTAACTCATTTGTTTGTGTCCTCATTTCCGACCAATAAGGGTCGTAATTGACGTCTTTCTATCTACAGAGTCTGTGATTTCTTAGGCTGTGCGATATTTGCTTGTCTGTCAAACAACAAGCTTGTGTGGTTTTAACTGCTTACATACAGGCAGGCTGTTAAAGCAATAAATCTATCATCATCAGTACACATTAAACCATTGTGTATTAATCTTTAAAGTATCCCGGAGCCTAACGAACTTTCTATTACCTTATTTCTAACCGCCTGTGTTTTATCGCTTTAACAAATATCTCGTTTCTTGCCGTCTCAACCCCTGCACCTAAGTGTTGTTTATTTTCATAAAATACCCTCCCTTAGCTTGGAACGGTGCCCGGTAAATGGCTGCAGGCTTGTCCCTTATTGGTTAGATGAAGCTTAATATCATTATCCGAGCATTATGGAAGTATATTTTATATAAATTTTTAAAAACGTTGCTCTACATTAAATTTCTGAAGTACTGAGGGGCGTTTACGAACGCGCAAGCCTTACATGCCTAGCTAGGCATGTAAGGCTTGCGCGTGGTACCCACGTGGATGTTTAAGTACAGAGCTGCTTGTGATGTATGATCACGAGCAAGCAGTGTGCCCGGTAGGATTTCCCTTCGGCAAAATGACGAACTTCCTTAAATACTTTCATCCCCTACTTAATCTCTATAAGAGATTAATTTTAAAATATCCTTCCTTTAAAGCTCGTGCAGACGAGCGCGACGCGACGCCGCGCCGCGGCACGAACAATACAATTTCTAAGAAAACTTGACGGTATAACAATAACCGGTGTCGCGTCGCGCTGGTCTGCACGAAGCTTTATGAATCCTAGTGCAAAAATTCATGACTCCCTACCCAGCGGTTTAGATTGTACGTTGTCTGTCAGTGAATGAATGATAATTATAGAAGATAATATATAGATAGCTAGATGTAGATATTAAGACGCAGATATATGCCAGTGACCTTGAGTAGTTAGCTTGTTTATTATGTACTGAGCTCACGCAACGCGTCGTACGTCCAGCCAGTAATAGGACTCGCCCATCAAGGAGCGCTGTCCCTAATTTAACGCATTTTTAATTTATTATACAAAAAAAAAGATATTTTAATAAAACACGTAAGTATATTAAAAGATCAATAATTAAATTATCTTTAAAATGGTGATAGTTTCAGAAAAATACGCTTGATAGATTTTGCATTATTCCCAGTTTTTTATCCGCGTTAGACATAGCTTTACAAATTAATTATAATTTAAATATATATCTAAAATATTCGTATAAATTATTAAGAAAACGCTCTAATTTAACATATATGTATTTTGTCCAAATCTTTAACACTAGTCGTAGACGTGATCTCAGTATAAAATCATTAAAAGTCAGTTATCGTCGCCTTAAGGCGTTCATTTTGGTGTTTCGTTGGATTAGTGAGAGCATGATGTGATTGTAATGATTTCGGCCCTGTTTGTTTATACATAGCCATTCCTGCTACGTCCATTCTTGCTCTTCCGTGATTGCTACTCCACAGTGTAGCATAAACAAACAATACACACTATGACCACACGAGTAAAGTTACTCTGTACGTACTAATTCATACATAAGCCCACTCACCAGGCTCGTGCCTAGTACCTGCGTGTTACGGTACATTGCACTATACCAACAGTCAAGGCGTCAGACCGTTGCAATAATTGACGGGAACTGATTCCATGTTTAGCTTCATCTAATGTGGCTAAACAGGAATAGTAGTAATATTTTATGCGACCTATATAGCTAAGATACTTGTTTTAGAATAATATTTTGAACTGTTACCAATAATATACCCATTTTTCTAACAAAAGATATATATATAATGCTTATTAGTAGCAGCGCGGAGGATTTGTGCTCGATTGATGCCAATATGCTCACCCCTTAATAAATGGGACAAAATTCAAAAGTCATTTATTCAAACTAGGCTGGGAATCAGCACTTTTCGAACGTCAAAATGACCGGTCAGCACTTTTCGAACGTCAAAATTAACAGTCCCCCAAAAACGCAGAATACCAGTATATAGCATGGGGCGACTGCCTATCTGACCTCCACAACCCAGTTACTGGGTAGCACGATACCTCTTGGTAAGACTGGTTATCATACTTTTGGACTACTGATGACTCGTAACAACTGTCAAGGATCTACAAATGACAGTAACGGCTTTACGTGCTTTCCGAGGCACGGAGGAGTCTTGGTATGTAAAGATGGTCACCCATCCACCGACCAACCGCGATAAGTCTGATCGATCGACCCCCGCGGCTTTTATTACTTAGCCACAAGCCCCTCTAACCTATCCTAGCTAGGATAGGTTAGAGGGGCTTGGTAAATAAGTAAAATAAGTAGGTTCTTAAATAAATTTAAGAACCAACTTATTTTATTCTGGTGACCGTCTAAACTGTAGGTAGCTCTGTTTGTTAACATTATGCTGTTTTAATTAGGGTACGCGTACACAGGAACTATGCTTTATAATAATGTAATTTATCGTTAATCTTGAACGTTCGCGCGTCCATCACGCCCGCGGTACGCATATATAATGCGTAGCTGTGATGCAGTTGACGGAAAATGTAGGGGGCAGCACTGTCATACAAAAGTGATTTGTGGTGACAATGCGTTGGAAATTACTGGCATTGTTAGTAAATCATAATAGTCGTAATATCGCACGAGTCGCAAGAGGTTAAAACGTGAATACCAAAATGCAAACAAAATAGCCGTATACTAAACACAAGTACACAGTAATCTATATACATTCATAACATGAACACACACAAATTAAAAAGAAACACTTATAATAATTTCGCAAGCACAGTCAAAATGTATTTCATAAAATCGCTTTGTATTTTAGGAATTGGTTAAAATTCGCAGCGCTTGAGTGACAAAAGAGCTTTAAACGTCGCCTGTTTGTGTTATTCTGATCACATCAATCATCTCGCAATGCAGAATATATTTAAATAAAGTGAATATAATGTACGTCGCTTTGTTTGACAAAAATAATTACTTAATTGTGTTTGTTTGTCATGGAATTTGCAAATTAATGTAATGGATCAAATTCAATGAAATTAGAGCGGCTTTGCTTTTAATAATTCGTAATTGGGTACCTATGTAGGTACCCAATTACGAATTATTACTAACCATTTTGTTGGACATTGGAATCAAAGCGTAATTGTTTGGTTTAGGGAAACTTACTGTTCTCATAGGAATTCCTATGTTTTCGTTAATTTTTATTTTTTTTCTGTATAATTTCAATTTTTTTAAATTTCTTTTCGTCATGATCTGCCTAGCCCTTTCCCAACTATGTTGAAGTTAGCTTCCAGTCTAATCAGATGAAGCTGAATACAAGTATTTGACATGGAGCGACTGCCTATTTATTAATACTGATACGATTTAGGTATCTACCTAATTGTGAAAATGAAAAAACAATTATCAAGGAGAAAATAAAAATTCATTGGCATTCATATATGGCCGAACTTATTTAGACGATGCAATTATTGAAATAACTAGCTTCTACCCACGACTTCGTGCGCTAAAATACGCCACTCACAGGATTGAAAAATTAATTATTACATTAATTATTTACAGGATGTCGAAAAAAAAAAAAAAAGAATAAAAATAAAAAAGAATATTCGGAATCGGATCAGTCGTTGAAAGATTAATCCTACAAACAAAGTCACAAATGTGACCTCTTAATTATGCCTCATAATCAGCGTATGATGTTCCCACTGCTGGGACACAGGCCTCGTCTCGGTGAAAGGGAGTGGGACTTGCAGGTTGTGTCACTTGTCGTCGAATTTTTGGTTCTAGGACATGCCGGTTTCCTCACGATGTTTTGTTTCACCCTTTTTTACCTCTTTATATTAATTACAATTAGTATAGATAAAGATATAATAGTCACTAGTATTTTACCTACTACAAAAAATATTCTCCCACACACTCGGATACAAGAATAGATGGCCAGTGGTTAGTTATACCACAGCTCATTAATTTCTCACCTTGCTTGCACTAACATAATAACGTGATACTGTTGCTTACCAACAGCTTCGTATAGTTAATCATCTCTAATATATCAAAGTGCTGTAACTACGTAGCTTCCTGTATCAATTACGTGAATCCTAACGATATAATTTGTTCAACGAGTATGCTAGGAACACCGAACACTGCATATCTATAGTGTAAATTGATGAACATGTGTTCATTTAGTAAAAAGAACATTTTTAGAAAATTGATACAAAAGTGTAATTCTGCGTAATGGTTAAAAAGTTTTATTAAACTTGAATATCTAGAGACTGAATGTTCAAAAACATAACATCCTTACTATTACTACTTTTATTATTTATTTTTACTAACGTTTAAACTACATTTACAGGTTTAACCAATATAAAAAAATATTACTCATTAATTTTTGGCACAAAATATTTTTTGTAGTTTTTATCTTTTAGCATTCTCCAAATTCCCTAAACAAGCAGTTCCAATTTCATTGAGAAATCATGGGCCTCGAAAAATAGATGATACACTCGATAAAATTTCACAAACTGCATTCGTGCACAAACAAAAAAAAAACTAGTCACAATAATTTCTAAACCAGTTTCCCGTTTGCCTAGTGCCTGGCTACACTACACACCGACGTCTTTCCGCTGCGCATGAGTGGCTTTCACAACCGCCTTTCTCAGTTTCTACTGTTTCCACGCTCCAGAGAAATGTTATCGGCTTTAAATGTTATGTGAATTGTAACAGTGTGCTAATGTTATGCACTGTGTTACGGTTGGAGGCATAATTGGCACAAATGTCAATTAATGTAAGTACAAATATTTTTGTGTACATTTTTCGGAAAACCGGGGGCTATTGTTATAAAATGATTTGTTGATTGATTGGTAAATCGGATCATTATCATAATGCCCTTCAAATAATCCCAAGAAAAACTAGATCAACTGAGCAAAACATAATTGTATTACTTACATTAATAAACAGCCATGTAACGCTAATGATTGGATACGTAGCTAACATCATAATTTTGAAATAAATTCTCTGCCAACTATTACAATCTCTGAATTCGACTTAGCAATGTCTAGATGACCTAGATTACTAGACTAACGAGGCAATTAGTCTTAGGGTAGCCAGTTCATTTCCAGATTAGCGCAAAAAACACGCTCTAATATCTATGCAAATGAGCATCGTTGCCCAGTGAGCCGCGTCCGTTGTAATTGCGATCACAATAACTTCAAATAGGATGAATTTCTTCTAAATAGTAATATCAAAGGTTGTGGGTAATTCGGGTCAGTTATTTTAGAGGTCTACTAGTGAAACTGAAGTTGAGCTATTCAATAAATTGTAGTATTGTTTAAATTGGCATTTAGAAAATATTTTGATACTGTTGAATGTTCTGTGGGAATAATACTATCTTTAATTAAGGTAAAAAAAAGACTGGAATAAGTATGGAAAAGTATCAAAATCCATCAACAATATCGTCCTCCAGAAAATGTAAGTTTCTGAAATTATAACATTTTCAAGCCTTTTAAAGTTGAAAACCGGCGACAACGTATCAAGGAAAACAGGAAAATGAAAAATTTAAAAAAAAAAAATCTGTGAAAACTCTCTTCGATATCATATACTCGCTGTATTCCAGCGATTGTATCTGAAAGGCGACGCCGACCTTAGGCACCATCTTTATATCCTTTAGCCCATCTGTCCGTTCAGTCGACACTATGCGAGCTAAAACGTAAAATGCTACAGAAGAATAAAATATTCAATTTTAAAACATGTATTTTTTCAGACACAGGAAATCAATTCTAGGCATATAATAAATTGTTTATAGCCTATTTATTTTGTTTAGTAGGTCAGTATTTTCTTATTGTCACATTCTGAAACAAAATGTTGTCTGTATAATCTTATTTTTATCAACTATATTCAGAAAAAAACCATTTGTCAAGACTATCGTTTCTGTTACGCGCTGCATATTTTCTTAAGAATAGGGTCCCGCTAAGAACTCATCAATCATAAGCGAAAGAAAACCCGCTTGTTAACCATTACGATCAGTTTCTTTGAGGAAAGTAAGCCTTAGGATTAGAATAGGGAATAGAGTGGAAAAAGAAATTAATAAGAAATAATAGTAAAAAAATTGTGTTTAATTAAAATTAAACTAAGCAAAAAATTTAAGATAGTGGCTGTACTTATCCAATGTTCAGAAGAAAAAAACGACATCAAAAAAAAAAACTACAAGAAAAGCAGTTATGTACAAGTTGGCTTTGGTTTGGTATGTTTTTGTGGATTGCCTGATTGCCCACGACTCCCGAAACTAATATCATTTTCTACTTTGTTGTCGGTTTTTAGTGGTTTTTTTTGTTGACAATATCATGTATGTGCAGTAACAAAAACTAACTGTATTTAATGAAAATTAAAATAATCACCAGTTATCACTGAGGAATCGGTGTACAAAATTATAAGAAAAAAAAATCTCGACGAATTCGGTTAAAAGTTTCAGATCAAATAGGTACCTACTTAGATATTTTGGGGAAGTCTTATCCGGCAGTGCATACTAGGCTGATCTAGTTTGATTGATATCCAAAATAATACAACTAGAGATGACGTCGAATTGGTCAAATACAATGATTGAAGTAAATTGCATTAGCATTTTGTACAAATGTTTGTACTGTTGAATATATTTTTAACTCAACTATCACAATTTATTTGCAATCGTACCATTTTTGCTCACATGAAATAACACACATACCTACACATTTATTTTGTTTTACCGAAACGCAGTAACATCACAACATTATTCACGTAAAGCTTCGTACAGACAAGCGCGACGCGACAGCGCGGCGCGACACCGGCTATTGTTATACCGTGAAGTTTTCTTAGAAATTGTATTGTTCGAGTCGCGTCGCGCCGCCGCGTCGCGCTGGTCTGCACGAGCCTTAACAGTAACTAAAATAACGGTAGTCAAAAATAAATAATTAAACCTGTTTTACAAAACAATAAAAACTAACAAACAAAAACAAATAATGCTCTAATTATTTTCCACACTTACACAAACTCGACGCTCTGTGCCATCGTTCGGACAAAAGAGTCCATTGTGCTACGGACTACAGTACTTTAGTGGACAAAAACTGGTCATTTTTTGTAACAAATCACTGAAAATCGATTTCACAGGCGTTTAACCGATTTTGTGGAAAGAGGTCATGAGTTTAGAAAACCATTTTGCGGTGGTGCGGTAATTGGCGATAATTTTACAGTTCATTGTTGGAATAAGCAGTGTTTAGTACAGATCATGTTGTTTGAGGTTATAAGTGGCTTCACGCTTGTTCTGTGTTGCGCGTGAACAGAGCAGTTGTTGTCTTTGCAAACGCAAATGCGTTTTCAAGCATTGCGTTCCGCGTTAAGCTTTGTGCAGACCAGCGCGACTTGTCGCGCACCGCGACACCGGTTATTGTTATACCGTCAAGTTTTCTTAGAAATTGTATTGTTCGAGTCGCGTCGCGGCGTCGCGTCGCGCTGGTCTGCACGAAGCTTTACTTGACCGAGTGGGCGTAACAGTACTTCTATTCTAGAATTACGAGCCATAATAAAATATTTAAATGAAAATAAAACTATCATTTTATTCTTATAAAACGTTACGTTTGGACCGCACTGTGCAAACTAATACATTATATTAGTAAGTATAGAAGATTAGGAAGCCGCGAAATGGCGACAGTCACGTTTTTATCTTTACGTTCGTTTTTTTATTACTATTCAGAGATATTAATGTTTCACCTACTTAGTTAGTTTTAATGTTAATGGTTTTCTACTTATGAAATATTCAGACGCACCACTCAAATGCATAAAAAGCGAGCTCATTGTCATTTACCATAGATAATCGCATCGAAATATCCAACCATGGAATTTTACCACGTTTGTCACAAAACCGTTACAACCAACCACACACACTAGACACATTCGGCCTGATTTGCATTTTCAACCGAAAACGTTAAAATGTCTATGTTTAGTGAAAATAAACACAGGGTTAATGTTATTTAATCGTTTACATTAAACTTAAATCAACTAAAATTAACTGATGCTTTTCTAAAATGTATATTAATAAACAATCTAATATTATATGCTAGAAAAAGCTAATTTTCTTTATTGTTTTTTCGGCCACTGTCGAAGTTAATAAACTTTCTTCGGCCGTTAACGAAAATGGCCGAAAATGGATACCTATATCTAACTCCCGAAAATCGAAAACTAAATTCGCTCGAAATCTAACACACATACACATCATGCTATTTGTAGTCCATCGAACTAGATTCATTGTTAAGCCACAGACGTAGCTATAATATAATATTATAGCAAGAAATATTACGATATATTTTCCATAGTAATCTTCGAATGACCTCAGACGGAGCTATAATATATATTTCTAGTACGCACCAAAAAACTACGCATATTAATATATATTATAGTTACGTCTGTGACGGGCTTTAAACTGCATGCAGAGTTAAAGCCATTATAATAGCCATTTAGCCAATTAGCCCAATAAGCCCGTCGTTAATCCGCAGCTGACACGGACGAAACTGAAGCTCAGTACCTACTCATCTGATTGGACTAGTCACACGAAGTTAAACTTAGTTTAAGCTCTGTTAAGGTCATTGCAGACCGGCGAACTGACTGTGAAACGTCTAAATGTCACTCTGAATTGAAAGTTCTAGTATGGCTGTAATTGGTATTACGAGAACTCGTGATACGGTACTCACTCCAATTACGTGTGAAACTACTCTAAAGCTGCTACACATCTCACGATATATCGTCAATATGGTTTTGATTTTCGTGCGATCAGAGCAGATTTTTCTATCGCGATACGTGTGTTATTTATTATGATAAATCAGATATTCATGTTTTCTCAGTCTATTGGAGATATTTTGGTATTATTTTACTTGCGATATCCAACCGACAGACCTGAGGGCCTAGTACGACTTTTTATATCTATTCGATCGCGTGGACGTTTTCCTTCATTTAGCTTTGGTTTCCTAGAAAGCGGTGAGCGATCACAAAATAACGGCTGTCCAAATAGAAACGTTTTTTGATACCGTAATATCTAAGGCCACACAGGTCACAGGGCCACGACATCGGGGATGCGTCTTGCGACGCGGGGGGGCGCTCGAATGTTCCCAAGCCACAAGATGCACCGCAAGACGCACCCCCGATGTCGTGGCACGCTATAAATAAATCCTAAAATTTGTTCTCGCCGCGGTCGCATGACGCAAGACGCAGGTCGCGCGAGCGGTGCTGTCGTGGCCGAGGGGTACCTAACACTGGTGAAAATTTCAGATTTACATAACGACCTTTATAGTAATATCTATGATGGAACCGCAGTTATAGAATAATCCTCACATTCCTCAGCCTTATGTCAATTTGTATGGAATGATTGTGTTTCCCATTATTGTCACTTGACAGTGCTTATTCAGATTCAGTACAAATTGAAGTTCATTATGTTAACGCGATCGAATACTTATAAAAAACTCGCACTAATATACCCATGGTGAGTTCTTGCATCACTTCTGGTTATTCTGGCTATCTTGACCAACAGAATGATATCGAAAAACACGTTAACATAACTTTACGAGAGTTCCATTTGTTTGTAGTTGGTGTTTGAGTCATGACGTCACTAGCTAACTACACTTCCATTGAAGATACTATCTGGTTGATGACTCACAAACTCACATGTAATACATAGCAAGCATAAATAGCCCGAGCCACAGATAATTATAAACCACTTTGTTTGTTTACTTCATAATTAATAGCTTGGAGTGATCAAATAACACTGTTTATAAGAAGTTCAGGAATGATAGATCATCTTTTTAATGGCGGTAGACTTGATTTCAAAAGAAGGTATGTATTTGTGAAAAAAGAACTGCCATTTTAATTAGTTATGAACGGGCAGTTCACACCGACCGAGGTAATTAATTTATCTGCCAAGCTACTGCGGTCTCGGGCGTCGGCAGATTTCACGCTGTCTCATGGTTTTTCAATAAATTGTAATTAGTTGTTAATTGAATAAGTATTTCGAACCATCAAGCTTTTAGAACAGAACCTTCTGAGATACTTGCTTATCGTAAAGTTGTAATTAATTTGTTACCTACCAAAAAAAATAAAGGTTGGTAAAAATAAAGGAGGCTTGAATTTTTCTTCTAAAATTAACTCCAGATAAGGATGAAAAAAAACCCCATCGAAATGATCTTTAACATTCCCAGTGTATAAAATGAACAGCGAAACTAAACTAAAATGCGCTCAATCATAAGGACGCGTTGTTATCACGTATTTCTGCCAGTGACTCATGCATGGCGGCGTGAACCCGGTAGGGCTGTCGAATGTCATACTTTTACATAATTTAAAGAAGAAAAAAATAATTGATTTCTTTTTATTATTTATTTTAACTATTCTGAAAAAATGTATTGATTTAATTTATTTTTACGTAAAGAATAAATTAGCATGATGCCGTGAATTGATGATCATTCTAATTTATACTTAACCAGTTTGTGGCCGCGCCTTTGTCCGCGTGTAACTTATTGTAACATAAAATATCCTAAGACCCTCGAATGAATGAAAGAAATGTTAAATTGGGTCCGGCTATCTAATTACGCAACACATTTTCGTTGACAATTCCGACTAATATGTTTCAATTTGACAGGTCAACAACATTCATTGTGTTATTTACGTTGTTGAGCAGATTTTTTTTTCGAACATACGAAGCAATGGATTAGCAATCTGTTTCAAAACGATTCAGATTCTGATTGATCGTGTATTACGTAATTAGGGTACAGTAGTTCCGAAGATTACCCCCTACGTACAAACTCACAAATTTTACCTCTTTATAATATTGGCGTAGATAACAATGAGATATGAGTTACATTGCAATGACTGGCTCTACGTAAAAAAAATATTGTGAATGTCCTTTAGGTTACCTTTCCAGAATGATTATTATTTTATTAAATAAGTAAATATTCAGAATAGACACATTTAAGTTTTATTCTATTTACGAAATAATTTAATTCTGTATACCTAAAAAATCTTGTAATATCGTACCTACTTAAGTGCCTATGCAAATTAATTTCAGTACGATAAGTTGCTGATTTACATATCTCTGAATGGAAAACAGGCATTTTATGTATTCAACATTTTTTTGAATAATTTAATTTATAAGATTATTTTAGAAACATTCATAGGTAGATATTTAGTATCTAAATGTTTTGCTCCTTACATTTTTTTTGTATCTCTCGGTCCTCAAGTTTCCATGTTACTGAGATATTTTTCATTTCTAATAAATTATTTTGATCGTCAATCTTACTCAACTATTCTGCTTTCAATAGGGATATTATAAAATACGTTGGTAGAGAAAAGGCAATAATAAAATAAAAATTATAATTTATTGATCAAGCCATTTCAAAACTACGCTGTGACAGCCCTTACTAATCATAGGCCACACTCGCCACTCAGAGAGACAGGACGAAAATATTTGCGCCATTCACACGCGCTGCTAACAGGGCATACACACTGGGCGTAAAAATAACGCCGCGATTTCTATAAAATATCTACTAAATAAACGTCAACCAAAAAAGAACCAAAAATAAATAAGGATCAAAGCACGTAGGTACCGTACTATTCTGAAAATTCCTCCTATCCCTATGAAAAAGGCGCGTTAATTTATATAAAAACTATGTTTTGTATGAAAGTAAGGAAACAAGTAGCCGATATACCTATCATCACCGTTACTAATACAAATATACAGCAACATCTGTTTAGTCGGAGAGCGGGCTCATGTTACAAACATATTGTATAAACTTAGTATAAAGGTTCGAATCTGTTATATCAGCAGGATCCTAAATAACTAACAGAAAACGTCCCTTTAATCGTCTAAACTAATTTCTCTAACCAAACATTTAATTAATTCACAAGAAAATCAACAACAAAAAATCTGGCATTAACATTTCAAAACAGTAAAATGTTTACCATCTGTCGGAACCACTTAAGGCGAGTCTGTCGTCTTCCTAAGCCCATCGCCACCCACTTAGAAGCACAAGGTCAACGCTGCATTTGACGACAAAAAACGTCTGCGCCAACATCTGTCGCAGCGATTCATCGTTTTTTGTTGATGCCCTAATTTATGTGCATAATAAGGTCAGGCCGGCTAGTGGCAAGATCTTTTTAGGCGTGAATTTTATTGTAAAACAATCCGTGTGCCTGATGGTATTCCCCATCGGCAAAAAGACTAACTGACCATACAAACTTTCATCCCCTATTTAGGGTAAAGATTTAAAAAAATCCTTTTCTAGTGCTCACCTTAGCTATATAAAGAACTCTTGCAAAATTTCGTGCTTTTTCGTGCCCAGTGCTCTAGGGTGTGTTTCGTGTGTCAGTGAATGAATTAATTTATGGTTTTTATTTAATATGAAGTAGTTAATAATAATAATAATAAGCCAGACATAGTGGTGATAGATCGATTAGAGCGTCGCACAATGATTATTGATATTGCGGTCCCGCATGACGAGAACCTCGTGAAAGCTGAAAAAGATAAGCAGATAAAGTATCTTGACCTGGCTCGCGAGGTTGTCGACATGTGGGATGTGGATACAGCAGTCATTGTGCCGATAGTCGTGACGGCCAATGGTGTAATAGCCAAGAGCCTCGACCAACATCTGAGGAGGCTCTCGTTAGGCAGCTGGATCAAGGGCTTGATCCAGAAAGCGGTACTTCTGGACACGGCGCGTATCGTTAGGAGATTCCTCTCTCAGGAGCCCTGACCACCGGTAGCTTGGACCCTGTTCCCGATACCGGTGGGCTACTATTTTTTATATTTTTAAATGTTTTTTATATTTTTTTTTTAAGAAATATTTAAAAATGTATTTTATATGTCCAAAATTAAAATAAACGAAATAATAATAACTGGCAGAAAAACATATGTATACGGTAACTTTAATAATTGAAAAAAGAAAGACAAAATTCTAAAAATTGTAAAAAAAAAATCAATAGCCACTAGTTGAGATTTATAATTATGCGAAAGAAGTAGTGTAGTAGTGTGCTAGTAATAACCGAAATAATATACCAGCATGTAAAAGTAATCTTAACTCCCTTGTACATTTTGCCACTTGAGTAGATCAAGTAAACATTTTAAAGTCATCGCCTGTCGCTGCAATTAGTCAGCCCGTCTGTTGGCACCCTAAGTACTAATCGTCACCCACTTTAGGAACGACGCGTCAAGGCCAGCATTGCATTCCATGACGAAAAAAATAGTTTTGTTTTGATAAACGTGTGATGAGTTGAGAGCATAACTCGAAAAGTTGTGTTTAAAAATCTATAGACTGATCAAAAATATAACTATTGCAAATCTTGTGTACATGACTGTCTTCTAAATGTCGAATTTAGGTAAATAGGATTGTGATAGGATACATAATATAAATTAAAGTCGCATTTCGTGTCTATCTGTGTGACCGCGTTGTTCTTCTAAACTACGCAACGTATTTTGATGCGGTTTGCACCATCATTTAGAAAAAATATTCCGGAAGGTTTATGTTTATAATAATTAACTAACATAAATAACATATTTGACCAGGGGCGGGTTTCCAGTGTCTTAATAAAATAACAACTTGGTTTTTTTTTAAATTATTATTTGGTCCTCTTGAATATACATATTTACAAGTACGGCTATTTGACACTTCCCGTGACCTAAGGGCTGGTTTTTACTTTGGGCAGAGGCTAAGCATTGCCATACAACGTGGCAATGCGGCCAGCCTCTTGGGTACATTACCAGTCGACAGCGATGCGGATGAATTTTTCGATGGTATATTTTAGTTTGTAAATAGTTTTAGTGAAGTTAGTATATAATGTTGCTACTTTCATTAAATACCTTGAATGAAACTAAACGCATTCATTTGTTTTTTTTTTGTTTCCCTACACCGCAAGTTATTCTAGGTTTATTCTATTTTTTCCCCAATTAATTGATTTCTAGGTTTAAAAAGTCAAAATGCTGCTCATTTTATGCTGAAAACTTCTACCTTTTATTGTATTTTATAACGTTTGAAGTTGAAAACGTTCATTTACCCGCGTCTTGCGATGTGGGGCGATAATAATATCAAGGAAATGATTGGTCACGTCTCAGGCAACGTTTTGCCCTACTTTTGACGCCTATCATACGTACCTATATCGACTCTGTACTTAGCAAAAGAGTAGGATGCTTTTCTTTTTTCATGCTTGAAGAAATTTTAATGTTGTTAAACTTACCTATATTAGTTAATTGGAACTACTGGGAGAAACTACTGGAACTATTGGAACTACTGGGAGCGGTGTAGGTGTCATTGGTACCTACTATCCTGCCTCCTATATCTACAGGTATTTTTTTTCCCTCCTCTTTAGGGTAGCTTTGTGAAGACATCACCATCATAATTTGTTTGACCTTATCTCAATTTGTTTGACCTTATCCCAATTTGTTTGACCTTATCCCAATTTGTTTGACCTTATCCCAATTTGTTTGACCTTATTCCAATTTGTTTGACCTTATCCCAATTTGTTTACCTTATCCCAATTAATTTGGGGTCGGCGCAGCAGTCTTCTCCTTATATAACCCAAAAAAATGGAGATATGGAACGATTCGACTGTAGTATCACTCACTTTTACCAGATTTTGTTTAGTTTTTCAGAATTCGATCATAGTACAGTTTTTTTTTTGCACCATTGTAAAATATAAAATATTCTCGGTGATCCAAAAATGTATATTCGAAAAACTATTGTAGTTTTTTTTCCCATTTACACTTTTCACAGTAAAAAATTTGACGTACAATGCTAGTTGCGCGATAAACGACCGAGTTTTCTGACCCAGTGAATTGAATTGAAACAAAAAACGGATTGTAACGGAGTATAAACGGATGATGATAACTTTCACAACAGGATTTTCAAGTTCATCTATACTATCAATAATAATATAATAAAGCTGAAGAGTTTGTTTTTTTGTTTGTTTGTACGCGCTAATCTCTGGAATGAACAGATCGGATTTGACACAATATTTTTGCATTTGATAGCCCAATTCTTGAGGAACCTTATAGGATATTTAACATTACGCTACGACCCTTAAGAGCCGAGTCAGAAAGCTAAGCGAAAAAGAAGTAACAGCGCGGGCGGGCGATGCGACGCGACGCGGTGGGTCAGGGAACAAGAAATTTCACGCGGACGAAGTCGCGGCTGAAGGTAGTCCATAATAAATACCCTTTGGTGGCTATAGTATTGGTTAATATCATAAGATAGTGGCTCTGTTTATTCATGGTTCGAATAATCGATATTTCCTAGCGATATTTCCTAATTTTGAGGCGAGATAATATCCTTGTAATAATACGGATATTCAGCCGGATCTTGCGCACTGAGGCATTTTGTTACAGTTGTTACGCTGAAGGCTTGCTCCAACGTACCTTGTTGGAAACGACTGACAGATTTTGGTACCCTGTATTTTGATGCCAATAATATCGCCATATGTTGGACCAAATCATTCGCTTTAAGCTTCGTGCAGACCAGCGCGACGCGACGCCGCGACGCGACTCGAACAATACAATTTCTAAGAAAACTTGACGGTATAACAATAACCGGTGTCGCGTCGCGCGACTAGTCGCGCTGGTCTGCACAGAGCTTTAGTCGAAGACTACGTACCTCTAGATTGACAATCTATCGAGCAGAAAACGTGTTTTTTTTTTTGTAAAGGTACCTTCCCGTACCCGGCCGCAGGCGGCAACTGCAATCGACGTGTCGCCACGACACGACTGGTTTCTATGAAATACCTTCCGTAGCAGTAAGTCGTGTAAGTGAACAATACAATAAAACGTATTCTATGGCACTCTGCTCTAGCTTTCTATTTGTGAAAGATTTTTGATATTGAATCAATAGTTCCAGAGATTACGTCTTAAAAACATACCACAAACAAACAACCAATTTACCTCTCCATAATATTAGTTTAGACATAGGGTCACCTCCTCATGCAGTGCACTGCTTGATACCGGAGTATAAGGTAACTACTTATACTCCGATGCTGATAACTATCAAGCGTCGCAAAATGATGCTTCTATTGTCTCTATATCCCCCTAAGGGGAGGTTACCATGACACCTGGTGATACACAGGCGACGCCTGCGCGGATCGAGTTACTTTCTAATTAGTGGTAACAATGATATTTATTATTATTTTGTAGATGAAACAATTTCAGGGCATTGTGTGGAAAGATACTGAAAGCTGGAATAGGAGACGCTTTGTTGATCATAAATTAACTTTGTTTTTATCTTTTTGGATTTATTTATAAACCTTGCTTATAGTTACGTAGTTATTGATGAACGTCTGCTTATTAGCCATACATTTTTTGACGTTTAAGCATCTGAGAACTTTAATCATGTTTTATAAATAAATTCTTCTGTTCTCGGTTGTTAAAAGAGTAGAAGGCCAGAGAAAAACGGATGAGCTGCGTGAAAGAGTGTATGGCTAGAAAGGGGGTGACTACTGAGATGACGACTAATAGAGAAGAAAGTTGGAAGAAGACATGATACGCAGACCACTTTTTTTTTTTTTCTGTTTTTATTCTCAAAAATAAATGAATTGAGATAAGAGCAAGGGAATAATGATGTTGTCAGTAAGTTACGACTACGCTATACGTCAATCATTTTTCATTTTAAATTCTTGCTAACACTGGTCTCGTTCATAAATCTTTGAAACCTTCGCAGAGATTCTGGTCACGGCGACATTAGCGTGTCGCGTGCCACGGCAAGCTGTAAAGAGCTTAAAGGAAACGTGACTATTATGACAGGAGGTATGAAATGTTATGAAAAGTCCTGCGAGCGAGCTGCGAAAGTTTTGTAGTCCGACCGCAGTTTTATCTAGCTGAAAAACCATTGTTGTAGTTTTTTGCTTTGCATTATGACAGCAATTTTAAACTTTTATCAATTAGTTTATGCAGGTTTATTATGGACATCGTGAAAACATTGTGAGGAAACCTGGAGTCTGAGGTCGCCAAGCCGCCTAAAACAAGCGCGGTGATCAATGCTCTCGCTCATGACTTCTCAGTATGGGGGAGGCCTCAGCCCTGTCTGGTATTATTACTATGGTTGCCAGCACCCGCAGTGTTAGTAATACAATCTTTAAAGTGTAGGTTACCAACCAGAGAAGAGTACAGAAGCTGAAGTTTTCTATAACTATAGGAGCAATATTTACGTGTTTATGAATGTCAGTAACATTATTTGCATGAGTTAGTACTTAGTAATCACTTCTAGAAGTTATTTGTTTACAAAGAAAAAGCGTCTGTCCAAACTACAAACTAATATTTCTGAGTTTCATTTTCTAGTACGAGTTCTTTTATAATTAATCATAGTTTGTGATACACTGGTACAGCCTCTGTTTCTCCTAGATTTTGTTCTTGAAGTTGGTGTAGGAAACCGTACAAGTTGTTTGCAAGTTGTGATATTAAAGACTATTAAGTTTACCCATTAGTCTAGGTCTTTGGATAGATATTTAAAAGGCCGTAGTTACTTTCAAGAGTTTTGTTGTTACTCGGTACGAAATTGATTTTTTAATGTTTTTATGGACACCGGGTTTTGATAAGAGCATTCTCTGTCTTTTAGTAATAAGTTGTTATTGAAAGTGACTTAGCCTACTTATGACTGCCATAAACAAAGAGTTAAAATAGGTAGGTAAATATTACACAAAACAATCATCATCTGCCTAGCCTTTTCCCATCTATGTAGGGGTCGGCTTCCGGTCTAACCAGATGCAGCTGAATACCAGTATTTTCCATGGAGTGACTGCCTATCTGACCCCAATAACCCAGCTACTGGGTATGGGTAGTACGATACTCCTTACCTTACTAATTACACAAAACAATATAATGGCATTTTGTTTTAAATCAGTATTTTCTGATAGGAGTACGTACTAGCTGCGCCCCGCGGTTTCACCCGTATAAGTCTCGACCCTGTGGGAATATCGGATCAAAAAATATCCTATGTCCTAACACAGGTTATGGTCTACCCATAGACTAAATTTCATCCAAATCCGCTCTCCCGTTTTAGAGTGAAAGCGTAACAAACAAACAAACATACTCAGTTTTGCATTTATAATATTACAAGCTAGGATTATTAGTTACGATGATAAATATGACAAACACCCGTTGCACAAACACAAACATTAATGCCCCATTACGTAATGGATCATTAATCAAAGAACCATTAAAATCGAGTCTAATGTTGCTTTCTGCAACAAGAAAAAACAAGTTAATGGAAGATTAGTACTTAATGACAGCTTTAAAAGTTAAAGTTCGTTTCTGCAACTAGGTGTAACTCTTAGATGTATTTGTCTAAGCAGAAACAAGCTCGGTAAGTTTTCTTATACATAATCTCATCTCAAAAATGAGGACAAAGAAAATGTTTTTCCTTTAGTCGAGGAAAAACATTTTCTTTGTTAATAAACACAGCAGCTCCTGCACTACACTAACGTCACTTTGTATAATCGTAGCTCGTAGCTAGTCCAAGAGCTGGCGAGAAATAGGTTAATGACGATCTTACTCACGATAAGTAAACTGCAACTGTGGACGTTTAAATTGTAACCTTTGAGTTTGTTTGCTTTGATTTTGACGTAATAATGTGAACTAATAATTATGGTTTGGTAGGTAAGCGATAATTTAAATTATTTTATCTACTCTCATATCGTAAAATTCGAATAATAAACTTCAAAACGAGTTTGTATTGACATACTTTATAAACACAATACCGAAAAAAAATAGAATCAAAAATATTTAACACTTTTTCTCTAACAAAATAATGTTATAAAACAATTTTAAGTTATTATCACCAAGGTGTTTCCATCAATTATATTTTTCTAATGGAATGCATACACGGGGCGCGCCATTTTTATAGCATTTCAAAAAATCTTTGATTCCAATTTTTACCCCACCCTAATTGCGTAACACAATTTCAATCACAATCTGAAGGATATTGCTAATCCATTGCTTCAGCTAATTAATGTTCAAATATTTGTCTGCACAATGTAAATAACGCAATGAATGTTGTTGAGTTGTCAAAATGAAAACGATGCTACTGTTAGTGTGTTACACGGCATACCTCTCTAACACGACATAACGTATTCATCTACGTGTCGCTTCGAGAGAATTGTGCTTTGCCACCAAAAAAAAAGCTAAATTGAAAAACTAAAACTAAATTGTATAGTAATATATAGCTATGATAACAATTCAATCGTTACTATCCTATTGCCTTTATCCCAATTTATTTGAGGTATTAAATCTTTGCCTCCATTGCCATACAATCAATACATATTATTATACCCATATTGCATTCCACAATGTGTACCTACTTAGTTGGTAACACCAAATACAGGGGTGACAGGGACATCAACGCGAAAACTGATACCATGGATTTAGTACATGATTCAGAACCGACTAAATATTTCAACTCAGGGCGAGTTGAAATTTTTCGTCGGTTATTAAAGTACAAAATCTGCTGTTTCATAGAAAAGTGCAATACCTACGCGGTCAAAATGTATGGAACAGCAGATTTTTTTTAAATAACCGACGAAAAATTTCAACGCAGGGCGGTTTATATTCATGTACTTACTGAATCCATGGTATCAGTTCTCGCGTCGATGTCCCTGCCACCCTGTATACAATCATTATGAACGTTGTCGGGCACAGCAAAATAGTTTCCTTTGGCTTGTATCTGGAGCAATTCAAAGTAGATAAATAGCTATAAAAGTCCAAGACAAGTATTACAAATCCAATAAGAATTCCTCACGGCTTCAAAACATATTTATTGCATAACGATGTTTCTCTATGAAAATTCTCCTGTTGAAAACATCTGTGGTTCTTTGAAACGGGCCCTGTTTGAATCCGTTGTCTGTCAAGAGTAAGCGAATTGAATGCGTGTGCTTTAGAATTGATACTACACGGAGTTTACAAAAGGAATCGATGGAGAAGGCATTGATGTGATACAAATACAGATACAGCTTGCAATGAACAAATGAACATGAGGGAAAAACACATGCCTTACTTAAATATTACTTAGCAAGGTGGCAGTGGAAAAAAATGAGTATTCTGACTGCCTAGGTTGTGTGCTAGGTGCCTAGATGCCAGGATAAGCAGGGCCTTCAGAAGACGTGGAATATCGTTATCTACACATATTATAACAATTCAAAGACGCTTTTTATTTTTCTCTGTGTGACCATGTTGTTCTTCTTAAATACCTACGCAACAGATTTTTAGATCGTTTTCAACATTATTTAGAGAATTTCTTTCGAATTTTTTTGTTGTACAGTAATATTGATTTTATTAAATTTATTAATAAATAAATCATCATATTTTGTCTAGTAACCATAATTGACAAACGGATTGGTGATACAACGATAGGAAAGCCGGAAGAACGGTTCCTGGAATTCCTAGCTGACCACAAATACATCGCACATTACACTTTCCGCTCTTCCAGTTGACCTCTGAAGGTTAAGATTGTGTTAATTAAAAAGCAGAGGATTTCCTCTGTAACAGACGGTGCACAAAAAATTCAATGGTTTACTGTTTTTCTGTCCGAAACGGTGAATTAAGTTCAAATTATGTGAACAGTTTTTGTTCGCATTAAATTCTTGCAAGTATACCTACTTGTGAAGACATCGTTTTTACCATGAGTATAGTCATACAATTTCCGAATAAAGTGAAAAATACTGAACTAAATAAATACGTCGCTCTGCATTTGGGGGAGGCGGAGGTAGTGTTTCAAAGGCCTACACGCCCGGAAAACCTGGCCTTAACTTGTGTCGAAACGGGAATTGCAATCTAGACTCAAGTTTTCAACATCTCTCTAATCAACATAATAAGATGTTAATTAATTTCCCAACAGCCGTATCCAACCCTCTCAATTCCGTACACCGACACGGTTTGCTTTCGGGCATCGGATCTAAAAATACGGCAGTACTGACTGGGTTAGAGTTTATTGCACGAATACGGGCCGGAACGGGGCCAAACGTACGCGAACGATTCAACTGGACCACTCGTATTTTTAACTGCGGAATAATATTTTTCGGTTGCTGAATAAATTCTGATATTAGATATCGATCGAGTTGCCGCCTATCGTTGGTTTGAATTGGGAGGTTTAAAGTTAGTTAGGTTTAAAGTGTTTTGTTTTTGATATTTATTGATTAGCTGATAGACTAAAAGATGATAGAATAACACACCCATTAAAGATGCCTATAATTCTCTATGTTTTCTTGGAATCGTGATGAATATTTTTAATAATAGACTCCTTTCTAAGCAAAAAATATTCATTCCCATCCAGAGGGCCTTGACAAAATAATATTCTATCAGCGATAACGATATACGCCACCGAAAACTGTCAATCCAGTTGAAATTCGTTGTAGAAATAGGTACGAAACTCCTTGAAAGCGATTGCCACTGGTCTAGGTCCTCCGAAGTCTTTTCATCGACCATGTATCCCAATAAACGTTCTGCACTTTGGAATTGGTCAATCTAGACACGTCTCTATCTACCTACCTACATGTGTCTGGCCACGAATTACCCAATCAGATAAACCAGACTATAATGATCCACGAGCGCAAGTCCTTCATTCGGTTTCTCCGCAATTTTAAATTCCTCGCTTCCTTTCAATTCTTGATCGTATCAATGCCGACCCGTTCCGTTTCGGTCAGTTACGTCAATCGTGCTTGAACCGTTTCGCGACTACGTTCTGAGCGGTTTTGTGTTTACAAATAACAGATTACAGACGTGGGTTTGATTAACCATCTCATTTTAATTTAATTTTCTTTTGATCGGCTCAATTCATCGACTATTCAGGCCCAAGCTATGCACACAAGTATAGCTTTTATAAGCTTAAAGTAAATATCGGATCGATCGGAAATATTCCACTAATTAGTTGTTATAACTACTTAATAATAGTGTAAACACGTTCAAAATAATCGCCACTCTAATAGTGTCGAAGAGTGGAAAAAGAAAGCTTGTTACACCGACTCCAAGTTACATATTGGGGCAAGGGCACGAAGATGATGATGAGATTCGAAGAGTAGAGTGCATGTCACCAACACCTCGACTACAGATACCTGAAACACAATAGTTAGACCTAACTTAACTATCCTTCTTCTTTTCATGTAGTTAGTGACTAACCTGCAGACAATCTGATAGGATCTGTTTATCTATCTGTGAAGTAGTAATAATAATACGATGTCATTACTTCCCCTAAAAGTCGATTGCCTGGATGGTCTAGTAGTCGCAAGTGGTCTAGTACTGCTGAGCATGAGATCCTGGATTCGATTCATAGGTTGGGAAAAGTGTTATTGGCTTTTCCCATTTTTTTCTCTCTTGTGGTTAGTGACTCACCTGGTGTCAGAGTTTTAAAGCCGCCCATGGGCTTGTGACTTGGCTTCACATGCCGTCGAGAAAATATCTCTCAGGTACCGGTTTCCTCACGATGTTTTCCTTCACCGTTTTTAAAATAACTCTCATCTCTTAGATCGCCCTACTGACATGGCGAGTCGGACTTGGTTTGTCTTGGCTCCATTACGGTCAGCAGCCTTTTCGGGGGGTCAGGCACTTTTGGGGTACAAATGTAGACACAAGGTTCAATGTAGGCCTCTTGTTTCGCTTGTTTTACAATCGGACAGAAGGCCAATTTCCGTACTTAAAAAACGTTCAAATTCAAGAGGGGATATCTCATCTGTGACAATCAAAGTCATAACTTGTCAAAAATGTAAGTAAATTGAGACTGCGATTAGAATGCCAAAGTTCTTAAAAATATGGGAATTGACCCTCAGAAGCTGTTTGAACTTCTCTATGCAAGATGCCTATTTAAGCAGGGCCTCCGAAAAATGTACTAAATTTAAAAAAAGTCGGCTTGCATCGTTCAATTTTGCCTCCTAGGGAGAGGATTCTAAAGTGTCAGGTGTTGAGGGTAATGTTTCATGACACCCGTCAATTGCACAGAGGAGCTTTACTGACTATTACTTTTAGGGTTAAAATGTCATCTTTTTGTACTGTCATGTAGGAAAAGTTTGAACGGTCTACTGTAGTCTTATTTCAAAGTATTTATGAAGAAGTGGGTAGTATTTTTTATTTATAGTGTTCTGTGGTTTGACGAAGTAGAACAAAAACCCGCTAATTGGAAAATAAAACAAGCGAATCGAGACAACGCAATTACTCTCAAATTATTTCAAAGAATGACAAACAATTGGAAAGATTCCGTTAAATAACGTTGAATTCGATTACCCCCCTTTTCTGAGAGGGGGGTAGGCAAACAATTACGCAATCAGCGCCTCTCTTGAATTCCTATTTGCATTCCCACTCTCCCGGGATCCGTTTATCACCCACTGTTTGTAATCCCGGGATAATCCCGGAATTAAAAGTGTAGACTGGTGTAAAAGGTTTTTCTTCTGGTTACGTGGCTATACACATATTTTTCTTTATCTACTTTTTCGCGGTTTCTGCACATGCTTCAAACGTTTTTGTGTCGGGCGAAGCTATTATTATTTCGATGTTAATAAATGGTTTCTATCGCAAATATTAATCGAAAATCAGGCAATAGAGTAATAACAGTTCACAGCATAATTTCAATAGGAACTCTGGATGAAAAGTCCTTTTGATCGGTGTCCAAATTGAATTTCTGTGAATTGGTTTAAAAACTATATACAAATAGCATTTACATGCTGTATGAAAATAACATTTTAGTTAGGTACTGTATTTAAAATCTATGATGAATTTCACTATTTGTATACCACCATACTGGCATTCCAAAAGCTGTATAATTCCGCATTATCCATGCAATGATAAATAATTATAGAGTCAGCATAGCTATTCAATTTATTTAGAAGGAATAAATGGCGTAGTTATTAATAGTACGTTGTTTTCAAAACGGCGGTGTTTTGATTTTAAAATGGCGTTTTGTTTATCAAATAGCGTGATTTTTAATAGGACAGTCCACTTCTAGGTGACTACAGTCGAATATTGTGATCGATTTTGTACCTTTGTCTAGGGATTATAAGTCATAAGTCATTTATTTCATAACAAAATACATTGTGCTGAAAAAATTGTGTAAAATTCATTGTGTTGATCTGATTGATATGATTTTGTTAGAACATGTAGGATAGGTATTAATGTTCTGATGACAATAAGTATGATGCTCGTGCCCCAATTGTAGTTGTTTTAATATAGACCCTCAAATAATGAACTTTTATCTCTGTTATGTTCAGGTGTCACTGCCGCTGCCTGTAATGTGTGGTTTACAATTTCAGTCTGTCAATACATTTCTGCTCCGATTGAAAGTCTTGAAACTAAAAGGTTCTTTGAAGTCTGTTTTTCCTTGCACTTTCCAAGAAATGTTATATTTCACCGAGTCTGTAATGCCACCATTAGGAGTTTTTAAAGATGACATCTGCGCGCGACGCGACGTGGTTCGGGTCGGAATGTACCTACTTATTGGCAAAGTGCTGAAGCTTTTCATAGCCCGAGTGTACGCTTTTAAAATCTTATAAGTTTTACTAGAACTTGAAAAAAGATAAGGATTCACTTTTTTCGTTTTTTGTTTTTTTTTTTCATTGGTCCAAGATTTGGAGAATTTTTACTACATTTCGGCCAAGGTGATGAAATCCGCAAAGTTATGAAAAACCGCAAAAACGTTCTCAGCAAACAAGCATAAAAGAAAAATAACACTCTTTTGTTTTTCTTTCTTTTCGTTGTTGGTTATTACGTATTACGAAGTTTTGCCGAACTTTGTCGAAGAATTCCGAAAGTATTTTTTAAGAATGTAATAAAAAGCGTTGATCGCATGAAAAATTACTCCGTTTCGCGGTCTTGCCGTCTGCCCTGCTCATTTTATTATGCCGTGTTTTCGAAAAGGGTAGATAGATTTAGGTATCAATTTATGTATGTATATTATATATTTTGTCAGAATGCATAAATAAAATGCGACTATTCATTTCTTTTTGAGGGCTGGTATTAAGTAGCTGAAACCTCAATTTTTTTATTTTATTATAGGTAGTGGTGTTTAAAAGTCCCATTATTTTCACAATATTCCCAGAATCGCAAAAGCAAAGTAACGAGAAAAAGCTAGTTTAAAGTAATGACTCCTGAACATCAATTAAAGTTTACAAACGGTTCTTGGAGAGACAAGGACAGTGATTTACATTTGCAAGAGATAGAGCGAGTTAGAAAATTGAGGAAAACCGACCCTTTTCGAATACAATGGCTTGTTGAAGTATTTGGTGTTATTTATTATAGAGTTTGGAATATTGATATGTGGTTAGGATAAATCCATCTAGCCACAGTGAAATCATTGTCAGAAGCACACTTGTATGATGTCCTAAATAACGTATCTAGCGTTTCTTTTATAAGAGTTGCGAGCTGTTACTTCTTCTTTAGTATAGTCAGAGATCGAAGAAAGTACCAGAACGAACTGCTCATGAACAAGATAATTAGCTCATGCTGTGGTTAAATATTTGGTTAAATATTAAATTTTTTGTTGACTTTATTTTCGAAGTAGACAGATACTACCAAGGTATAAGAATGCTTAGAATTCGATGAAGTGATAATATGCAGAATAAATTGGTTCACTTCATCGAATTCTAAGCATTTGACTGACTACAGTATTTTTTACCATATTTTTTACCATTTTTTAGTATCCATACTACTGTATTAATATTCTTCCATCCCGTAAAAATTACTGTAGTCAGTCAAATGCTAGGAACTAATAATTGCTAGTTTGATGATATACTGCCTCTGCAAATATTGTTATTGTGATCAATCTTAAATAGGTAAAATCTGAAATCAGTCTGTACCTACACCTACATTACCTAAAGGTTGACTGGTAGCAAATTAGTATCGTGTGCTTGAAGCATTAAAAAAAAAAATCATCACTGAATTTGGTATCCACGTACTATCGAGGACACAGACCCCTGACCACTTTTCGACCTTATTGCCTAAGATATAAGGTCTAAAAGTGGTCAGGCGTCTGTGTCCTCGATAGTACATACAGCTCTAAGGGCAATAACAAAAAATACCTGTAATATCGTAACCGGTATACGCGTTAATGACTGAAGTCACAAACAACAAAAGTGTCTCCAGTTTTACCCGACTGCGCGAAAGCAAAGACAGGGTTATGTTTTTTACAATAATTCCGTATGAATGAACTACGACGTTGCCAGCTCATCGCCTAGCACTAACTACATAGTCTGTATATGTAGGATTGATGTCTGCAATTACATCGTATTGACGTAAGGACAAATCCATCTAGCTACAGTGAAATCATTGTCAGAAGCACACTTGTATGATGTCCTAAATAACGTATCTAGCGCTCTTTTATAAGAGTTGCGAGCTGTTACTTCTTCTTTAGTATAGTCAGAGATCGAAGAAAGTACCAGAACGAACTGCTCATGAACAAGATAATTAGCTCATGCTGTGGTTAAATATTTGCCAATCAGCAAGGTCGTACGGTACGTTGGCGGGACTGACTTCCCCACTTGAAGACCATATTAAAGCACCCGAAATACAATTATTGAGTCACAAACTATAAATTAGTGACAATAGTAAAGACTCTATGACGCCAAATACATCATATTTGCCTACATAAGTAAATACAAGTCTTCACACAGATGTAAAAAAAAAAACTATCCACCTAATAGGAAAAACGACCCGAAAGAAAACGATATAATGTCAATAGTTTTATAAAAATAAATCTTTCGTTATTTTAAAGGCAAAGTTGCCTTAGTGACAAAGTATCTTAAATAAACTTTGCAGCATCGTAGTGAGATAATTAAGTGCCTCTCCGTATCGCATGGCAGCTATTTCACCTAACCTTATTTGCGAGACGGATTTTTTTTGATAATAATTCTACTTTCTACCTTACATGATGCAAAACATGTTCATAAGCTTTAAATATTCTCAGGTAAACAAACATGTTTGTGAGAGAAATATTGTACAATGACGGCAGATTTACAAAATAGGTTCACGTTAACTGGAGCGTTTATATGGTGAGGAATTCCCTGCATAAAGGAGAATTCTTGGACGACATTACGTGGGGATGAAATTCCCCCAGTTATGTTTTGAAGAGTAGAATGATAGGTACGGGTTAGAAATTTCGAATGCATTCACATAACTCAATATTAAATCGCTACTCAATTTCTCGCCGACTCGTTCGACACTTCACATCATCTGAGGCTGGCTCGTTCTTTGGCCAAAGAATCATATTAGCATTTCCATTCAATTGCAATTTTGCCAGTCTTCTGAGCCCGTTTCCGGATGTATGGTGTTTAACTGTCCTTTTATTTTTGTGTTTATTTGTATAGTTAGTTCATTAGTCATTTACTTTAGTACCTAGTGTAAGTATTTAGTTGTGTTATATATTTTATAAAAGCATTTTAATGTATATGAAATAAATTTAAATCTTAAAAAAATATCAGTGTAAATCATGACGATGTGACAGGTCCCACCGATTTAAAAAACATTGAACGTTCATAAACTTCAAACCACTTTAGTTTGAGTACTTTACTTTGACACTAGCTCCTAATCGATACGGTACCTACCACATCGAAAGTTCTAAATTAGAAGTCGGTCATCAGCTACCCAGCCTTTTCCCAACTATATTGGGGCCGGTTTCCAGTCTAACCGGATGTAGCTGAATACCAGTATGTTACATGGAGTGACTGCTTCTGTCTGAAGTCGTTATTGATTCTAAATTATCAGTTCAAAGACCATCGATCGTCACCAATAATTTCGCACTTAGAACGTTCGTTACGGACCCCAACGCAAAACAAATACACCGAAATGTAGGTTGATTTGGTGCATTATTTTGTTGTTAGGCGGCTAAAACCTTTACCTCGTTCGTTGTTGTTTGTGATGCACATAAATGGAAATTTATATGAAACTAAAGCACTATGTACATAAATGTATCATTTTACTTTGTAAAAGAAGAAAGGCTTGAGATTATGTGTGTATTGTGCCATTTTATTGTATTTGTTTAACTTATTATTTTTAAATTGTGTTTCTTTAATGGATCATGCGGTCTGCAAATTATTTTTATAGATTTTTATTAATGCTATCATAGCGTCATCTGTCGTCCCAGCTTCCTTTCAGAGCCTTAACTATTGGATCGTCCGGCCACGACAGGAGGCTGTTTGAGTCAAAGGCTCCAACACAATCGCTGCCGGCTCTTTGATAGCTCAGGGTGCGATATTGAGCTCCATTATTCATGGAGCTTTGCATAACCGTATGCATTAGAAAATATTAGTTATATTGCATTTCAGTGAGTTGAGATTGTAGATGAGCAATTTAGCAATAATATTACAGATTCCAGTCAGTCTCTATTTGCCAAGTATTCAAATATAAACACAGATAATAATAAGATATAATAAAAACAGTACCTAAACAAACAAATATATTTTATTTTAATATGTTTTTTTAAATATATTATTGATATGTACCTATAGATCTTTATATCTTATAGAGCTTTAAGTTTCGATTGGGATACCAGTAAAATGAAAAAAATATTAATCTTTTTCATTATAGGTAAACATATTACGCCAGGCTTAGATAGGGCAGTTGACGGTATATATATATTTTATATTTACAATAAACGAGTAACTTTGTGGTTTCAGAAGAACAATAAGTCCTACTTATACTACGATTACTGTTTTTTGAGGCGAAAAACGATTATAATATAATTTTATATTGATGCGGAAACATGTGATGATAACTTAAACCATGACAAAATACCTCCCACGTAATTATGTATAAATAATATTATTTACAATACCCATTTATTATTAAAATTATCGGCATTACTCATGCACGACTCACGTTATAAATATGTGTAAAATCATCTGAACGATGTTATTATTATTATTAGAATAGGTACGACTTAGAACATTAAACAGAATGTCCGCAGTTTTTCTATATCAATAGAAAGCCTTTTCCCAATTATGTTGAGGCCAGCTTCCAGTTTAACCTGATGCAGCTGAATACCAGTATTTTATATGGAGCGACTGCCTATCTGACCTTAACAGTTACTGGTAACATGATACCCCTTGGTTGTCAGACTTTTGGGCTTCTGACAAAGCGTAAATACTGTCAAAGATCTAGGAAAGTCAGCCGGTCAGTCAGAAGCTTAACGCGCTTTCCAAGGTACGAAGGGGACAAGGGGAGACCGTAAGTAATGAATGGTCACCCATCTACGAACCGACGGCGGCAAGCGTGGCTTAACCTTCGATCGACCCGTGGGGCTGTTATTATTTAGCCACGAACCCCTACTGCTACATTTTTAAGTATAGTATTATGAGCATTCTTCGCCATTTCTAAGTTAATTTTAAAACATTGTTAAAATGAACACGTTACCACGACCAGCATGCGCTTCGATACCCACTCAATGTTATAGTCAATTTGCTGTGTTTTAAAACCATTTCATACAACTGTTAAAGAATGACAGTTGAGATATGAATCATCATCATCATTTCAGCTGAAAGTCATCCACTGCTGGACATAGACCTCCCCCAAGCACCGCCACTTCCATCGGTTCTGATTCTCGCATCCAGCGGATTCCTACGACCTTCACCAGGTCGTTGGTCCAGCTTGTGGGAGACCTTCCAACGCTACGTCTTCAGGTATGCGGTCGCCAGAACCTTTCAGCCCCAGATTTGAATATACCTACAGACTAATTAAGTTGTCAATTTGTTAAGCAATTCAGTTATCTGACTTGCTTGTATTGCTGAAATATCAAATTCAAAGTCGTATTATTTAGGCAAGAAGCATTAATTTTAATGAGTTCGACTATGGACTTCGTTAAATGGTATTGACCTACAATTAGAGTTACCTTTAGAAACCCTCACAGTACAGGCCTTCGTATTTTCAAGAACAGTCCAACTCTTTCCCAGTACATTTAGCAGTTACATATTGTTTAGTACACCAACCAACTGTTAATTATTTTGGTATTTCTCATATTATAGTACAACGCATTCTTGTGTTCATATTAGGTAAAACAGTAGTTGTATTTAAACATTTACAATCATTACTGAATGTTCGGTACCTACAGGGGCTAATTAGTACGGCGCGGCATTCGAAACGATTAACTTTGTTTGTGTTATTTACAAAGACCTGTTGTTTTTTGAGAGGAAAGAGTCTCTCTGCGAAAGGAAGGCCCTCCAGAGGGACTATACAAAGTGGCGATCGCTTTCAAAGCGTTACGTATTTCTACAATGCCTTTCAATGAGATTGACGTAACTTTTGACTTTTCTGTAGGTTATTTATTTATTAAAATGTTACGCACAAGTAAAATAAATACTGTACAAAGCCGGACTTAATGCCTGAGGTATTTTCTACCAGTCAACCTGACGGTGCTTCAGAGAAAAAACATAATATGGCAGTTACAAGATATGATGGATAGATAAGTCTGTCTCATTCATTTTTTACTCTCCATCGTCGTTATCGAAGATAGAATGACACTTTGTCCAGACCCTCAGAAGACTGAGAACACTCATGGAGTATTTAGGATTTAACCTTTATAGGATAAGTCTATATACTATAACAAAGTTCGGGTTTTGTTAACCTTTTCTCTTTAAATTCCAAATTCTCCCGTACCAATTATTGAAGATTAGCTTTCGCTCGCGGTTTCGCCCGCGTGGATGTCGGAAATTACCTCACGGGAACGTAGTACCGGGATAAAAAGTATTATAAACTATCTGTGTGCCAAATTTCATCCAAATCCGTTCAGCCCTTTTTGCGTAATTGAGTAACAAACATCCAAACATACAAACTTGTGAAAGTTTGTATGTTTGGATGTTTGTTGTGTGTTGGATGTTTTTATAATATAATATATATATATATATATATATATATATAAATAGTAGAATAGGCGGCTTTACATAAAGAAAGAATCGGATTTCTCGTCTGTTACTTAAAAAATGTAAAACATGTAAAAAGCCTCTGTAATATACATAGCGTATGTCTTTATCCCTTCTCCCTCGAGATAAGATACAAACGTTCGACTGTATATATCTGCTTATCCCTCTAGGGACTAGGGTACGATCCTACGTGATTCATGTTTTTATGTTAATCGATTTTGTTGCATTACAAAGCAGTATATAATAAAATGTGTCCGAGATTGAATCTTCTCAGAAAAGGCATTGCATTGGCATATCGTAAAAAAGATATTTTAGAAGGGTGTAATAAAACAACCTCCGCGAGTGACGGTTTAAACAGATTTCAGACGCTTCACAAATTGTAAATTTTTGTCCATCTTTCACACGAAGCGTCCGAAGTCTGAACACAAAATTAATCAAAACTGAAAAATGAATTCATTAGTCCGATCCCACGATGTTGCATTTCGGCGGTCGGCATTTTTCACTCGCCCACCAAATAAAATTCAAGAAGCAAATAAAAGAACCGTTCAGTTCCTGAACTCCTATGTAATTTTGTCGGTGTCGTGTGAACGTGGAATAAAACAAAAATTTATATTATTATTATATTCCGGCGCATAATGTTGCATTCTAAGACTATAGAGGTATGAGGAATAAGAGGTAAAGTTCAAGTTCTTCCTCCATAGAAAAGAGAGGATCCTCCGACCAGACGGTGTCGTGTTTGGTGGGCAACTGCCCGACGATTAATGTCGGAATGTTTATTTTGCAGTCGCGCGGTAAACTCTGCTTCGAGATGCAAGATTTGTGTGACGTCAGGTCTTCGATGCGTAGTTCACATGTGGCGTTGTAGATGCCGCCACATAACCACTTCTATCTCTACTAGAGAACATTTACAAGACTACTTGAGTCACATAAGGTCATCACTATGTTCTTACTAAAGCAAGCTTTTCATTAACCAACGTTAAAGCTACAAAATATAAAAATCCACAGCAATGCATTGCTCCAGCTGCTCTAATTAGCAAGCCGTAGAGCACTCACGGAGAGCTTCTCATCTTGCCATCACAGCATGCTTGAAAATTGTGAGCACATGTTTCGAGTTCCGCATCAGATGTTTTCTTTCCTAAAGAACAATAGAAGATAGGTCGGGATTATGCGTTTCTTTAAAATGAAAACAATTGAAAGTCTCGGCAGTGTATGGGGGATGAATTTTAGCAACAACATGTACATGTTGCTCGTTTTAATTTTGAGTACTTATCTCTGCACCGGAATCTGAAAGGGCTTTATAATGGGACACACTGATTCATTTAAAAAAATATATATTTCAATTTAAGTAATTTCTAAGTTCTGAAAGCCTTTTATTTATTTATACTTTCATGTACCATCGAAGAAGTTCATATCTAACCACCGTAAGGGCTATTCTTGCGTGCAGCGCCCGGCGGCTATAGCACCGGGCCGTTAACAGATGTGGTCATCGTGTTCACGGGATTTTGTTTTGAAACTGTACAAGGTGTAATGTTGATGGATGGATTGTGTGGGAAAAGAAAACTGTTGCGCCGACCACGAGTAACATGGGAAGGAAGATGATGATGTACAATGGTGGTACACCTTTGCGTTAAAAAGAAAACACACTCTATAAGGCACAAAAAAGCTTTTAAGACGCAGATATATACTAGTAACCTTGAGTGGTTAGCTTGCTTGTTCTTGAGCTTGGTCAACGCGTCGTACGTCCAGCCAGTAATAGGACTCGCCCATCGAGGAGCGCTGTCCCAAATTAGACGTATTATTAAATTATCATACATAAAACAAAAGGTATTTTAATTAAGCACGTACACAAAAGATTAATAATTAAATTATCTTTAAAATGGTGAAGGTTTCAGAAAAATACACTTGTTACATTTTGCGTGATTCTCAGTTTTTCATCCGCATTAGACATAACTTTACAAATCAATTTGGCTATGTAATATAAACATAATCTAGAATATTCATATATTAAGTTATTAAGAAAATGCTCTAATTTTATATTTTATCCAAATCATTCAGACTACTCGTTTAGACGTGATCTTCGGTATAAAATCATTAAAAGTTGGCTATCGTCGCCTTAAGTGGTCATAACATACGATCGATTTTTAAAGTCCATCACCGACATAGCTGCCATAATTATCATCTACAGCAAAGGAATCTCATAGCTTTCCTGCATCCGTTTCCTCAGTCAAAAGCTAATCACATTTGCATAGACTACCAACGCTCCAACGTCAAAGGCTAGACTGCCAAGCGAAGTCATTATTGCGCTACCGAGCTATTTCATGATAGACCAATAGCGTGCCCCAGATCCGATGATGTGCGTGATTGTAGTGGTAATCTGTAATCTCACAGATTTGGAGCACATTCCCCGCGTTTCGCAATTGCAATGAATTTGCAATTTCTGTACACATTTGTTAATTTGAAAATGAATTTGCTGGTTTCTACTATTTTTGTGTGAAACGTCGGCGTACATAACATTACATCACACCTATATCCTCCGAAGGATTACGCAGAGGTGTACATATCCCATGTAATAAGGGGCGAGCCTATTGCCTGATGGACACAGGCCTCCTCTCTTCGAGAGGGAGTGGGCTGTAATCTACCACGCGGGCCCAGTGCGGGTTGGTGCAGGCTCCATCAACTGGACACAAATCTAGACTCCGGACTGCTACTGAGAAATTCCAGATGGAAAACTCAGTACTGTGCACTTTGCATATGCTCAGCAAAAACATACGTATAGAAATGTGACCGTAATGAAGAAAGTCTGTGTCCGCAAAGTTTTGATTAATATCCAATAAAACAACGCCCTGCTCACGTCTCACGGTAAGCTAATCCCCGATACAGCGCCGCCATTCCTCCCTATCAAAGCATAGATAGTCTTGTTACTGAGCAGACTATCCTGTGAATATTTTTCATCGAAATTTTATTTCACAAGCTGGCTTTAATTTTGTGTTATTAGCTTCGTAGAAATTAAAAATGTGTGAATACTTTGATTACTAAACATATATTGCTATTTTTAAACCTAAACCCCTTCAAACGATTCGTGGCTTAACTAGAGTCATGTCATGTAGGTATAGTGCCATAAACCCAAACATATTCGTTTGTTTAAAATTGGAACTTAAAATTAATGACCGGGAAAATATCCAAATTATTCGACATGTTTGTGAAAAGCATGCCTGTCTTGTTGGTCTAGTAGTCGCAACCGCTACTACTGAGCATGAGGTTCTGGGTTCAACTCCCAGGTCCGGCGAAGTGTTATTGGGTTTTTACATCAGAAATTTCTCAGTAGCAGCTCGGTGTGCCCAGTTGATGGCTACAGGTTTGCTGGCTGGGAATTAAACATAACTGGCGAAATGTGGGTGTAAGTACTATTGGTACACCTCTGCCTAACCCTTCGAGGATTACAGGCGTGATGTTATGATATGAATTTTAAATTGGAACGGCCTTATTATAGTGGAATGAAAACCAGAAAGCTCGATTAGCTTATTCGTTACGAGCTAAGCGTATACTATGTTACTTATTCCTGTTTTAGTTTTTTCCTTTTTCATGGCGGTCTTCGGAAGGCTACGTGCAGCGCTAAAAATATTTGAAAGAAAAACAATAGTTTATTTTTCGCGACAAAACCTAACCGATGACGTTTCCATCCCGTTTTTAGCACGATTCATTAGTTTTTGAACCAAGTGTCAGGTACAAAACAAACCCGAATATATTTTATGAAAAAGCATTTTATTTGGAAATAAAAACTCTGTGACTGACGGACAAACAATCTTATAAGGCATTGGTTTTCGTTTTGTGATCGGAACCCTAAAAAAACTTTATACAATTGTACAATAAATATTTTGAATGAAGTAGGTTAAGGAATGAGGTGTTGATCGAGAATAACTTCCCAACTTACTGCCTGGGTCATAATAATATTATTATATCGCAGCATGAACTATTTGTTACGAGAGAAAAAGACAAAAAATATGCTTATGTCATCATCATCATTTTCCTGCCCTTATCCCAATTTATTTGGGGTCTACATGTCTTTTTTTCCATCCAGCCATTCCATCTCGGTAATGAGATGGAATAGCTAGAAAGGGAGTGATACTCCCTTTCAGGGGCGCAGCTAACCTATAACCCGATTCCTGTCGGCTTCCCTTAGGAAATTATGACAGTCAGTAGTTCTCAGCAGTGTTTAATAATCACACTGAATGTATTACTTATTTAATACTTACACCATAAAATTAAAGTATTACAAAACCCTAACCTACATTTAAAAAATTGTCTTTATATTCCAACGAAAACAAAACATTTAAAGTGCGCGCCAATTTTGCTCTAGTGCCTCCAGTATAACTCGTTGTCCGCCCGGGTTATAAAAACTTAAATTTCTATACAAAATAATCTCGTCATACGTCACTTCAGGTCATGTGACACGCTGTTTTTTGAGGCAATAGTAAGCCGTAATAAGTCGAGTTATGATAGGTACAGTGTAAGAATCCATTCGCTGAATTTCGTAAGCGTTCGGTTTGGTTCGGGACGGGGGGAGGGACAAACTTCGCTCTACGCTCCACGCACGCAATAATTTTAAATGTTTGTTGACGTTTGACGTAAATAGATAATAGAATTTATAACCTTTAATTTTGTTGATACTTGTAGTTAATTAGCATTTTGTTCGTTGTATTCATATAAGTTATTAGTGTAACAATTAGAATTGGATAATCGTGAGTTTGTTGTGAAATTGTGCGTTCGCCGTCGTTGTAATTAGGAATTTGTGGTAAGTCGATAGATTAGCAAGTTGAAATTACTTTTTTAGAGTAGATTTGAAAAGTTATTAGTAGGATGGCGGCATTAATAGTTTTAGACTGTTGTGTGACAGATTATTTGCTTCGTGAGGAAACATGCTTTTCAAGGTTAAGTTTTGAAAATAAGAAACACATAATTAGGCTAGGTCGTGCTCGACCAGATATGACTATAAACTACAAACGACGCGATGGGTTTTTCAAACATTTTAATATTTCCCTTTACGATAAATATCAATAGCTGACTGGTAGTTGTAAATTAAATAAGATGTTTTGTTTTCCATGTTTACTTTTCTCAGATTGTAGTAGTTTTTTTTTTTTTTTGCTCCGGCTTACCTTTCTCATAAACTCACCCTTCGCCACTGCTCCCTTTCTAGCCATAATCATATTTCACACAGTCCATCCGTCGTTTCTTTAGTCTTCCCCGACTCAGATGGCCATCCACAATGATAATACTACTACTATTAAAACTTCCCTCAGACATTCACGACATTTTCCTCATTCCTCCGCATCACATGCTCATACCATGAAAAATATGCTTAAACCATCATTTACCGTTTATTCTCTCTCTCTTAAAATCGCTTATAACGGCAAATCTCGGTACAAAAATAGATTCCATAACAAAAATAAATTGTAATTTCATACTTCCTCCAATCAGCTGTCGTTGTGAGTCAGCGCTTCCCAGATATTATTGTACTCAATGAAATCGCGGCGATGAATCATTTATTACGAGAAGTAGTGCCGTTGTAGATATCGTAGATATATGGAAGGTTATGTGAAGGATAACGGAAAAATGTTTGACTTCTAAATTGTTGACATCATTATCATCGGCAGCCTTGCTTTACCCACTGCTGAGTATATGGCCTCACCCTTTTTGTGCCATGCTTCCCTGGTCTATGCGAGAGGAAGACTCATATCTGACGCATCAAAGGCTAATGGCCACCAACAGACTACGATAAGCTGAGCCTATCGATGACTTAGGGATTTTTTGTAATATTGCGTAAACTATCTTAAGCAGACGAGAAACATATTTAAATGTCTAACAAATCTACTGTACCATAATTATTTCAGAAAACGCTCTCCTCTATTTGAAATGTTCCATAACGTAGAACATCAAACGTACCTACTCGTAGACTTAAATCCTTAGTACACACACCTGTCCCATTTCACAGACTTAAAACTTACATGAATAGAATACCCACCTCAATTTCAAATATTTACTTCAAAACTAGAAACCTCAAAGAAAGACATGAAACGTCATTGAAAACGTCTGCTCATCCTAAAACGTATGCAAGGTACACACGCAGCGACTTAACTCGCCAGCTTTCAAAAGCTTACGTCCCTCCCACAGACTTTAGGTAAGATACACAGACAAAATAAGCTGTCAAAATCTATCTGTGGACGTGAGATTTTGAAATCGCCAGCGCGTTCAAAGCAACTAAAGTTGCTGCTTATATACCTAGCATTATGAAGAGAGACCCTTCATTCCAAATCCTTCACAGTATGAAATGTTATCATTTAAAGTACGACATTGAGGTGTTTCTTGTTGAAACTTCAAAGGATTTGCGAGAATTACTTCACGCAATGCAGAGTTGGTTAATAATGTTCTAGTGTGTAATAGTTTTTTAGTCCTTCCTAGAATTGTGTGAGCTGTAAACGTTCGCTCGTATTTATCTGTTTAAGAACGGTGAAGTAACATTGATTTAAAAACTAGATGACCCGGTGAAAATCGTACCATGTGAGATAAAATTTCGGTTTTTTAGGTTTTTCAGATGTTCCTTTGGGTTTTTCCTAAACCACCTCAGTAATGACCCGGACAAAATAAAATAAATAAAAATATTCAAATCGGTCGAGCTATTTTAGAGTTTTTGCGGGACTAACGCACGGCAATTGATTTGTATATACATACATAGATATTATGACTGTGTATTGATGCTCAAACAGTTTAATAACAAATTACCTATCTGTGTTTCAAACAAATTACTGCCCTAAAATCACCGACTGAACGGAATGTTGCCATTTTATATATTATATTTTATTTATACACGTAGGATTTTATTATATAAATTTATGTTATTTTTATAGGTATCTGATTGTATGCTGCACCGGTCGAGGTCATAACGTCAACGCCGGCTGTCACTGAAAACCAGCGCTGGGGCTCTGTCTCGCATAGGGTCGCAGCAATAATGCTGCGACCCTATGCAGCATAAGCTGAGCGATGGCCGTTTTGCGTGGATGTGACGCATATTTTCCCCCAACTTGTCTTTCTTTATTTTTCTTTCGTTACTACCTTCACGATACTTAAATGCATAGTCGACCTCTTATTGGCTTACCACCCAAAGGTTGAATGTCACCTGCATGTCATAAAACGACAATGTCGTAGAGAGTTTCAATTTGCTAGAAATTGTTTACAAAGCAATTCCGAGGTCGACCATACGTCAGGCGCTCCCTGGGCAGACCACCCCGCAACTAGGTACTACGGTTAATATTTTTACCACAGAATGGTTAAAGCTATTCTCACATAAGCAAAAGAAGGGACAATATTGCAATTTAAACGGTCTACCTCTCGTTAGTAACAAAAGCAATTAGTATGCAAGTGTGCGATAATAGAGCATGGCTGAATAACCTAGAGCCCGGTACATTGTTTTAATCACGTACGAATTTCGGGCACACGTACTATGTGCCTGATATAGCCTGAAATTTGTAAGCACGGTATTTCAAACGAAACGTGTAACATACAATATTTAGGATGGCAATGCCAGTTTCAACAGTATCATGACGATATCGATATAAGCTTCGATACAATCAAAGACACTGTGTTGATTAATTACATTAAACATGTTGATGCCAATTGAATGCTTTAGGCGCTAAGTAACACTTCAGTAAACTGCAGTTTTACTCAAAGTAAGTTCTTAAGGAGAAGAACGGACAAGAAACTCCAGGGACACACATTTATAAATCAAAATATATTATGTTGTAAAATACGCACACACACATAGGCAAATTGGTTTTATTGAAGTAAAGTTTTGAATTTTAAGACTAGGGAAAATCAAAGTCTAGGTACCTAGTTCTCTTTTGAGGAAAATTGATGATCCAAATCCAGATTAATTTAGAAATATTAACATGAGTTTACTTAATATAACATTAACATAGTAAATATTACTGCATTAGGTCCCGTAAAGCTAAAGAATACCGCTCAGCTAGGCTTTGTTGGCCGGGTTGGGGAACACCGCTCAGCTCTACCCATATGTATACATACATACTTACCCAATTTTTATAACCCTGCAATTTTATTACCTGTAACAGAAATAATAACAATTTAGTATCAAATATATATATATAATTAAGAATAACAACAATAATGTCCTGATAGCCGAGGAATACCTCTCCATTCCTCATAAGCACCTCAGAACATGTTGCCCCCTTGTCGCTATGACACTTTGTGCTAATGACCGTTCAAATGGCCCATTATTAAGCGTGCGAGTCACCCCCTGCCCCTTGCATTCATTGGTCAGGCAGTTGCTATAGTCTTTCCATAGCCCTAGATAACCAGTTCACTTAGCCACCCAAACCCATAATCCAATATCTATGTTTCCATATCCTGCAATAGTCTTACACCAACGTTCATGGTCATGCAGGATAAAGAACAGCATTCATCTCAGACACTAACCTACATGATCGTCAGTGTCGACGGCTGCAATTGCCTCTGCCGTTGACGCGGATCTGACCAAGTTATTGACTTTAAGAGGCTATATGACCTGAGTTTGTTTCGGTTCTTCTTTTCAGTATAGTCAGTTTAAAAAAAAAAAAAACTTATTGTTTGTTAAAAACCAAATTACAATAGATATAATTCATCATTTGATACTGACGGAAGGGGTCGGTGGCGGGGAATAGCATTTTTATACCGAGGTTTGGGGGCGAGTGAGAATATTAATTATTTTCCAAGAGAGGTCGATGAGTGGTTACGTTATTGAACGTTCAATTTCCGATGCGGTTTTTTTGTTTTGTTGGTTTTGTGCCTCACCCACTCTGGTTTAATGTGGGTGGAGATAGCCCTGCGGGATTAAAGAAATGTTGACAATATTTGACAAAACAAGGTATCTCTGTAGTAAGTATTAGGTGCCAATGTGTGAGTAAAACACACAGCGTTGGGTTAACCACAGGAAGTTAATTCAAGTGATTTTCAAAAATGAAGTGCAATGACGGGCCTGTCATCGGCTTCAAAGACGTTTGCCACAGTAACAAAATAGGTAATTCCTAAGATCCTATTTTGTCACTCACTAAATAAAGACTTTTGACTAAATATGGACGTTTGTCTGCCGCTAGATAAGCCTCCTGTCTAACCCAAAGCTAACCCGCCATTACTGAATTCCTTTCGTTAGTTCTAATTATCACTTGCTTCAAAAACGTTGAAGGAAAAAATCGTGAGGAAACGCCTGAGAGATATTTCTCGATGGCATGTGAAGCCAAGTCAGAGGCCCATGGGCGGCTTTAAACCTCTGACACTAGGTTAGTCATTAGCCACACGAAAAGAAGAAGAAGAAACTCGCTCAAAAACATGATAGTACACACTACACACGTCGTCCTCGCAGAGACTTCGTACATTAGGCATAAACAAACAAAACAAATCATTACTTTATTTACTCTAGCTATCATGACTCACTGGTTACTCATCGCAACGTATACATACATACGTTTAGTAGGAACTCGTGTATGTATACAGTATGATTAGGGCTGGCGCTGACTTGAAACAATAGATTCTGGTTGAAATACGCCTATTTATAATAATGGGTGTTCATTCTTCCTTGCTTGGGATGTTTTATGAACTCTATTTTAATCGATACAGAGGTCCTTATAGATGAACAGCTAAGGTATGATTTTCGTTTTTCATAAAATGTTCGTGGATTTTTTCAACATTTCCGAAACACTAATAAAGAAAGAAAAAATATAACGATTAAATGGTACAGTACCAAGGAACAAATTAAGACAAAAAAATAAAATAATACTTAGGCACTATGTCCTTGGATACTTTGACTTAGAATCATCAGCAGGTGCCACTGCTGCCCATAATGGACTTTGTCTTGCTTGTCTAGTATTTTCTTTGGGTACTTACTATTACGTTGTGGCATTGATGCAGAAGTCACAATATTTCTTACTCTAGACGCTCAATACGAGTAGTTGTTCTCTAAACAATAAAAATTCACCATATTTTGACCAAGAGCATCTTCCTCACATAAGCCCTTTGATAGCCCTACTCTTGACAAAGGGCCTCAGTACCTCCGTACCGTCCTCAGTACCGCTGATAATTGTGGTGATATTACGGTAATACGCCTCCGGTATGCGCTCAAACAATGTAGGTTTCAAAGGGGCGTGACGTCATCCCCGCTCTGGTGGCTCACAATGGGGTTTTGGTTACGGTTCTGGTGGTGGTACGTGAAGCGGATCGCCTCTTTTGGCCTATTACACGGTTTTGGTCAACCAGGTGCTTTTTTATGTACCCCATAATAATATGGTGTTTATAGTTCACTTTAACGCTAGTGGTAATAGACTCGCCCCCTATCAAACGGAGCTTAAACATAACTGGCAAAATATGGGGTACACCCATATTTCGCCAGTTAGGGAAAGTAATTTTTAAGCGGATTGACACCCTACGTCAATTTGCCGTGTTGTAGCCATTTCGTAACTGTCAAAGAATGACAACCTAATTTAAATTTACATACAGACAATTTAAGTGGGTAGACAAGCCCTGGTTTTACCTACACTTCTGCCTAACCCTTGGATAAATACAGCCGTGATGATTTATGTGCTGACGCCGCTGCCGATCCATTATGTTCCAACATTTAAATCACATAATTATTTCATTGCGCTATCTCGTCATCTCGCCTTAATCATAATCATCGGAAATTATTTTCTCTCCATCAGCTTCCATTTTCCTCTTTAACTAATTTGTTGAGGGTTCCAATACGGGAAATGAGTTTTCAGAAAAACGTCTCAAGCTATTTACCGGTTTGGTTCCGTAGCATTCATGAACAGTATTTGTAAATTGAAAATGATTGAATAATTTTCACCGCACCGTTATAAGCCCTTTGTTATGTTAAACAGTCACAGTTGACTAGGTACAGGTAGTGACAAAATCTTCGTTAACTAGATCAACGCAATGCAGAATGGAAGTTAGACCATTCAGAAAGCGGTTGTAGTGTGCTGTTTTCCTACGTTACTTTGTCCATTTTCATCATCCGACCTCCATAACCCAGTTACTGGGTAACACGATACCCCTTGGTTGTCAGATTTTCGGGCTTGTAGGGACTACCCGTAACGACTTTGTCCATTCTAAAATATATTAATAATATAGATAGTTATACATCTCCTCACACCCTATAACATTTCCCAGTCGAGATAGAGTTGGCTCGAGTCCAACACATCATCTTCAGAATTCGCCGCAACTCTCAATTATTACGTTCATCGATTTGAACGCCACAACGTCTTGGGCATAACCCCTAACCCTAAAGTGCCGTTAACAGAACAAAAGGTCCCTTAAATTAAACAATGTGCCATGACGTGCTGTACGAGATACGAGAAATTCACACTTCATATTATTAGTATCACTTCAAAATTATAGGTGAAACTCGTGAATACATTTAGAACCCGCTTTTGCGCACAAACTATCATTCGTAAGGTTGTCTTCCTGAATCAATCCAAATTATTTTTGTAATAAAAGTATTGTATTTTCTAACCCCATTGAAACTAATGATTCTAAATCCCGTAATCTCAGTTACCTGACGATACTAACTAGATTATCGGTAAAAAAGTAGTAGTGGATGAATCTAATTTTTTTTTTGCTCTGCTAATTTTTGAGAGTAGTCTCCGTGCAGGTAAAAAAACAAGTTTATTGTGGTGAGAACTACAAAAGGCAAGACAGTAGCTATTTTGTACAGTATGTAAACTGTCTTTAGCATTATGGCTGTGACCTGCACACTGAGTGCACAGTGCACAGTGATGGTGGGGATAGAAAAAGCTCGATTTCATTCACAGTTTGTAACAAAGGGAGTATGTACAAAACAACATTTCTGATTATACTTTTGTTTTTTTCAACCACTCTTTCTAAAATTCTGTTACTTTTGTTTTTTTTTTTTTGTGAATTTCGGTTGAATGATTCCTATTCTGTCTACTTATCAGCTATCACAAGAATCGAAATCTTTAATTATAGTAAACTTCATTCAAGATATCAAAGTATAAATATCCCACCAACAAGTTCCAGTTCAATTAAAAATTAATAAAATTATTGTCTCTGTTCGCTCCATCTCTTTCATTACATCGTCCTCGTATACCGTAAACAAATTATGATACTGAAAGGGTGGACCGATAAAAGTTTAATACGATTTCCCATATCGCAAAAAGCCCGGTAGTTGAATTATCTCCGGCAGAGGGTCATGGAGGGTAACTCCATTGCCTAAATTTATTACCTTGGCACTTTACAATGCATTTTGGACCGATGAGAGAAGCTGCTGCAGTGTTATTTTTTGACGCAGAAATAAAAGGAATATAAAAATATTTGGAAAGTATAAAAGTGCACACCTCTGACGCTCATTCAAAAATTTTACCCAATCAATCAATTTTAATTTTGCTAGACAACAGAAGAGGGTCGAAGTTGGAAATAGATATATAGTTTGTTTTTAATAATTATATTTTAAACTAATTTGAATAAGCCATTTTCAATAGGGTTCCTAATAGGGCTGAAACGAACATATTTAAAAAAAAAATGATTTTTTCGCGAGCTACACTGTTTCCAGGTTTCATACTTGACTGACGGGATTTTTTTTAAACCTAATTTGATGTTTTTTTTCGTTTCTGCTGCAATAAATCAATTGTTGAGAAGTAAAGAATTAATCTCCATAAAATTATCTAAACAATGGTATATAATCATGCCTGTAGTCTCCAAGTTAGGCAAAAGAGGTGTAACTATGGTTCAGACCTTTAGTTCATCCAATCACAAATTAAATGATCATGTAATGTAAGTAGGTTATGCAGATGTTATTCATGCTTCATGCTGTGAATATAAAACTGGGTATGTAGGTACAATGCACCCAGTATCAACACTGATAAAATAATCCTTAAAAACAACATGTTAACATTCTTAAACCTCTCTAATTACTGAACTCATTTCGATAAAAAATGCGACGAGATAATTAGACGAAAGCATTATCTTTTTGGTAATGACGAAAGCATGGTGACGTATATCTACCTTAAACTACTGCTGATAAAAAGCCTCCAAATGACTTTCAAGTATTTACAACTAATATGACCCTTCCTGGATGAAACATATCACCCCAATATCCATCCTGTTTTCTGTTTACTTCTTCGTAAAATGAATGGATAAAATAAGTTCCATTGAAAATAGTCACAGCATAACAGAAGTCAGTGTACCAATTAATGAAACGATAGAATTCCAGCGATGCAACTCATCACCCACCGCTCTATTCCGTCGGGGAATTTAGTAATTAACATCGTATGTCTGTAGCGAAATATTTAAACACTTATTTTAAATCGCAAAATCGATGTATGTGCTCTAGAATATGTGATTATTTATGTAACTAAGGATGAATCAAATGATACTTTACTGTTTTGAATAAAAAAGCAACTACGTAGGTATTATATTGTTTTATTAAAACAAAACAATACAGATAAAAAATAACAAGTACCTATCAGTTTCCCGATTCAAATGGTGTCATTAAAATTCATAATGGGAATAAAACGTTGTTACATACTGTTTATTGGTAGCATACTTTATTTTTGTTCTGTATCGATCGCGCTGCGGACGCCTAGGGGTTATAAACTCAGGGGAGCAGAAAATAGGTCAATGTTATGCTGAGGGTAATGGGCTATTAATGGGGAACCTGTAAACTCTTTTAAAGGGAGTTCCAAAAATTATGGTAGATAATTAAAGTGTGTATCTACGTTTGAATAATTGAATTGAGGCAATGAAACATGGAATAATTATTAATTTTGGAGTTTTCTACTACACGGTAGTTTTTTTTTTTATATTCGGTACCTAATTCCTCATAATTTTTTGTAACCTCTGTTTCCTTTGTGGCTTCTAAGAGAACGATGCATTTAATTAAATAGATGTGTTAAAAACATCGCAAATTATAATATTCCGTATTATTGTGTAAAGTAAAAATATATTTTTTTAGACTTTTATCTGTAGAAACACCGTTGCTAAGTAATACCAGCCGCACGGGTATATCCATCAGGTTAAGCTACGCTTGCCGGGGTTGGTCCTTGGATGAGTGACCATCTTTACATACCGAGACTCCTCCGTGCCTCGGAAAGCACGTTAAGCCGTTGGTCCCGGCTGTCATTCGTGGATCTTTGACAGTCGTTACGGGCCATCAGAAGCCCGAAAGTCTGACAACCAGTCTTACCAAGGGGTATCGTGATACCCAGTAACTGAGTTGTGGAGGTCAGATGGGCAGTCGCTCCATGTAAAATACTGGTATTCAGCTGCATCCGGTTAGACTGGAAGCCGAAACCAACATAGTTGGGAAAAGGCTAGGCAGATTGATTGATATATAGAAACACAAATATTTGATCAGAATTTGAAACAGAAAGATTAAATTCCAATCCGATTCACGTAGTTAAAGTTGGGGCACTAAGTCATAGGTAACAAACTTTTTTAATAATTGAATAGCGTTAGCCTGCGCAAGCGAATCCAACGGTCAATGTTGGCATTTTTGGTTTGTTCAGGAGCGGATAGTTCATGCGGAAGCCTTTAGGATTTTTAGTTTATGAGGCGTGCCTTGGTCAGTGGTCAGTCCATGGAACTTTTGAATCAGTTAAATTTTCGAACAAGACAAAAACCTTTTACAATCCCGTGCCATTTTTCTACTGAAAAATATTTCTTTGTAACTAAAATTGGTCAGACTAAAGGTACAATTCCGTAGACGACCGCAGGCGACTTCATAGAAATTTGATTCCATTTCTGAGAAATACAATATAAACCAGAGTGTCGTAGCGACACGTCGCCTGCTGCTGCCGCCTGTAGTCGGCTACGGAATTGCACCCAGTCGGCCAATTACCCTCAGTATTCGATTCGAAATACTAACGAGACTGTCGTTCATTAGTACAACTTGATTAGGAGAGTAACTAATTCGTGCCAAATACTTCGTGCTCAAACCGAAGTACCAGAATGCATGAGTGTCGAGGGAATCATTCATCAGAAGCATAACACATAAATCACTAACGTCTAAAGTTGCGTTTCCACCAGAGCTAAGGACGAGGATGCGTCGCCAGGGATGTGTGTGAAACTAACCAATAACATCGATGTTATGCATAAAGTCAAAGTCAAGTCAAAGTCAAATCATTTATTTCAAATAGGCCCTTGTAAGGCACTTTTGAACGTCAAAGTTTACAAAAGATTGAATTGATTCTAGTCGCCCCTACCAAAAGGTAGTTTTCGTATGGAGAAGAATGGGCAAGAAACTCCACCGTTACTCTTTTAAAAAATAAACTCGTGGTTTCCCAACGATGGCCTCTTGATCCACTTCTTTTTACATACACATGAACAGATAAACTACTATAAAATGATTTGTAATTATTTTTATTAATGATCCTCCTAGATCAGCGTCATTTGGCAAACGTTCAAGTAACCAAAGTGTTCATTTGTTATACATACATAGAATCGCGAAAAGATTTCAAATCTATATTTTTATCGTCCCTTTTCCCACTAGGCATCAAATCGCACGAGTTTTGATTGATTTTATATCTGACTGTCCTAGAAGGGTGATATTTTAGAAGCTTTAGAAGCCTCATGCGACGTATTATTAATAATAATAAAGTAATATAATCATGGAGATTTTCAATTAAAATCTTTTTACGTTTTCCTCAGCACCTATCGTGTGCTACTGAAATACCAATTAAAATCAATCGTAATATCCATAAAGAACTCAGTAAAACAAGGATGGTTAAGTATTATATTATTGAGGAAAATCCAAGATATTATTATTTTCAGGATAATTTTGTATACTGTGCGTTGTTTTGTGAATAAGCTAGGGATATTTATAAACACACGGGTTACAGCTGATCGCGGATATACGGACAACGAGAAACTTATTCCTCCCCCACAAGGGTGCATGTCACCTCTTCGAACTGTCATTTTCATTCAAAATGATGACAATCACGTTAGTATTAGAAAAAATAATAAGGTGCACTTCAAATGAACCTTAAGATGCTCAACATATTTATTTCATGACTTTACTTATGATTATGACTCATGAAATTTATTCCTTTTTAACTTAAATTCATCAAAAACACATTAAAACCTTCTTAAATGCTCTGCTTAGATAGTACTTAACTTGCAAACAAAGGAACCGTTCTCGGTGCTTGTTTAAATCCGTTATGCATAGTTGAGTTTGTGTCCGAAGTATTGTAACATGGGACTTGAACATAACTGGCGAAATGTGGGTGTACTATAGGTACAGCTCTCTCCCCTTCGGGAAATAAAGGCATGAGGTGTTAAGATATTATATTAAAAAATTAAATAATCCTTCAAAATAAACTCTTTTGAAACTGTATAAATGTAGTCGTATGTAGAATGATGACCACATTTCAAGAGCTAGTTAAAGTTTGTCCACTCTGAAATGACGCGCCCCACTACTGCATTACCGCATTAAGGCTCGTACAGACTAGCGCGACGCGACGGCGCGACGCGACTCGAACAATACAATTTCTAAGTAAACTTCACGGTATAAAATAGCCGGTGTCGCGTCGCGCTGTCATGTCGCACTTGTCTGCACGAAGCTTTACCGTGTATGTAAAATGCGGTAGTAGGGCGCGTCATTTCAGAGTGGACAAACTTAACACGTAAAATTAAACGCATATGTACATTAAACATTGACATTTCCGTTAACACCTAAGCAGTAAACTCAATATGCACACTGCACAACGTCAAAGAGAAACATAGAATGAATAATAAATACCTCTGGAAATGTCGCTCGGAAAATGTTTCATAGATGTTAAATTTTCCGCTTTGCAATTCTGAAATGTCCGAAATTATTTGCTTAAATAATACGTAGTAAATGTGCATAGTAAACCTCAATAAACTCCAGGTTTTAGCATAATTTACAGAAAGATTTATTCAACTTCGATGAAATTTTAACCAATTTGTGCATTGGAGTGCCATTATATTTATTACCAGTCAATAATGTGATAAAATGAACAAAGTGACGTATTTATAATTAAAACTAAATATTGAAATGAACTTATGCACATAGTTAAAATATCAGTTTATTAACCCGCACTTGCAACCCGTGTTATTATGAGGCATCATTGATTGGTAATTTTTCAACCGTCACTTCACTTTGAGGCAAAAGCACCGGTTACTTTTATACGGTAGCTATCCCACTATGAGTACCTCAAGGGACAAGGCAAGCTACCTTCTATAATAAATAGGCCGAAATGAGCCATTATTGCCACTATTATGTCTTAGACTCTTATCATGCCTAATGCCTCAAAATGGCTCATCATGTCTAAAAAAGTACATTAAGGTTCGGCGGGGTAATTGCGTAACACACTAACAATTACAAAGCCTTCCATTTTGAAAATTGGACAACATTCAATGCCTGACAGACTGTTCAGTAGTTTAGTTTCCAAGAACTAATAAACCTACACTTCCTACGCGGCTAGACTTCCAAGTTCTTATCGAGACACTCTGACATTTCTCGCAAGTTTTGTCGCATGCAGATATCAATATCCGTCACCACACACTTCAGGTTCAGTTAAAAACCAGCGGCAGGCACTAGTTGTCTGGCATTTTTGCCGAACTGAGCCTTTTTGGCGCAGCCGTGAGGCGCTTTTTTAGTCTATGCTAAATATATGTATTTACTTTCCTTCTGTCTATATCCAGACTTAGAATATCGGCATCTCTGAATTGACATATTATAAGTCCTAAATTCATTCCTTCACTGAAAAACACTGCATATACCGCTGGGTCTAAAAGCATGATTTTTCGCATATAACGTAGGTAAATACTAAGGATTTTGATAATTTTACCATTACGGGGTTAAATAGGGTTTGAACGTTTGTATATCATTATTGAAGTAACGAATCATCGTTTTTTTGGAAACTAAGGCCTCTGAGAAATTGCCGATGGGAATAAACCGATGGGGCTTGTGTAACAATAATAAAAGCCACACTATCCACGGACGTTCCACAACGATTCCTCATCATTCCACTCAACTACTCATATGTGAAATAAAGTGCTATATTACAATCTGTCCTTCAACACATATACTCGTATGTAGACACTGGCTGTATCCAGCGGTTTATTGGTCAACAGGCCGGCCGAGTTCCACGAAGCGCAAATAAAAAGTAATATTGTTCATTCACCGTCGGGCAATACCGGGCAATGCCGGGCAGATTCGGGCAATGCGAGGTAGGTAAGCGAAAACGTCATGGAAATTGTTCTACCAGAATCGTGTCGAACCGTCGCATCGCGCCTATCTATGTGATTCCTAAATATCATTTTACATTATAAGGTATTACCTACAGCGTATTGCTCTCTTGCATTCGGTATTTTACCTACTAGGTCTTTGCCTTTTTTATACGGCAAAGGAAAATATTGATTTAGGAAATAGTTTCCGACCACTGAAATGTTTCAATGCGTACCGCCAAATAACTAAATCAAAGGCTCAACGGCCAACGAATTATTGTCAATAATTTAATCTGACAACGCAAGTAATTTCATTCACATGTCGTCGTATCACGTGCGAACGAATGGTTGCAACTGGCATGATGTGAAGTTTGACGCCCGACCGGTGAACTGTTGTTATTGCTCCATTCAATATTCATTCAGATTTTGTTTGGGTGTCCTACGAGGCTGTACACTTTTTGTAATACAGGGCAGAGATTGTGCGCAGTTGAGGGTTGATAAAGTCTGTTGATTTTATTTGTTCAATACTTGTTTTACCCATATGTTACTTATAGTTAGTAAGTATCTATTAACTAGTTAGTAGTCAATAGGCATTGTAAGTATTATGCAAGCGATATAAATACAATCATTTCATGAAATGGTCGAACACTTCATGAAATGATCAATTTTAAGATCTGGCTACGACCAATAAGCCAAAGAATCAATAATTATTTGACGCCTAAACTGTTCAATAGTATCGATTTAGCCGGCGAACACTGGAGAGACAATTAAAGGCTGAACTGTTGAATGAAATGGTCGCTAAGTTATGACAATAATTAATCAGTTGAGCACTGAACTGAACTATTTAACAAAATATTCTTACCGTCCATTTGAACTATTTGTATTTAATTAGATTGTTCATACCAAAATGTTTCAAGAGGAGCGCTAACCCTGCCGACACTGCCGAAACTGTCACGCAGTTTGGCAGGTTTGTAAAATGTATACCTACAAGTGTTTGGTCCAAAATAAATGATTTTTTTATTTATTTTATTTATATACATAATATAGTAACATAGTATTAAAGAATCTTAAGATCAATTAACGTGGAGTTTTATAGCAAAGGAAGGTTTTGAATTTTAATGCTAAGCTTCTCTAGCTTTTGTGTTAAGCTACTCCAACTGAACAGACAGCTGTGCTGCTGGAGAGTTTGTTGCGCCACTTCTTCTTCCCAGCTTAAAGCTGGAAGTGGTACAGGGTGGGCGTTTTTGGGGACTGCCTTATGTAATTTTGACGTTCGAAAAGTGCTGATTCTCAGCCTAGTTTGAATAAATGACTTTTGAATTTGCAATATGCAAACCTTGTGGTCTGCAATACAGAGCAGGAAATGTCGACTCCATCCAGCTTATTTTTTTTATATGACGTGTAAAATTGATTATGATTTCATATTTACAGAAAAAACTATTTCATTTCATAGAAATGATACAACTAGAGCTGAGAATTCAGTTTCTAAAACAGAACTACGTTGAAATGAAGTGTATCAAACAACTTTACCTGCTTTTGAAGCACTGCAATAAGTTAGGAATAAATACCCGATGCTATCGAGTTACAGCAGTTCATTCACAGGGTTGATTACTATGACCTGCTGGATTGATTAAAGGGTCCTTTCAGCGAGCAAATAGCTGTGGCAAGTTCATGTAGCGAGTTTTGCGTTGGGACCTTGTTGAATGGAAATGAGGATGCTCGGGTATCGGACATTGTAGAAGCTGAATTGAGAGGGTTTATTGTGGATTTCGGTTGACGTGTAGGTGTACGTAGTGAAATATAGTTTTCTTTTTTTTAGTTTAGTTTGTAAATAGACAAATCTTAGAATCAGCACCTACTTATAGTTTAGTTTTATTAACTTATACATACATACATAAAGTCACTTCATTCCCTAAGTGTGCCCATCTTCACTAGGCGGTAGGCAGAGTCTACAGAACCCCATCTGCTACAATGCTTACATACTAGGTACTTCTTTTATCAACAAGATTTTTGACTAATCAGATTAACTAAATATATTACAATGTTTCACACAACAACAAAAATATCATAAAGTTTAAAAAAGACGTGGGTTGCAAGTGACATTTGCACAAGTATTACCATATAAAAAGGTGGCATTTGAGTCAAGAGTTGCCATATAAAAAATATAATAAAGAGGAACGTGTAAAAAAATACAATTGCAACGGCCGTGGACTTATAACCCACATTGAGTCATCGCGGAGATTTTCTTACGGCGCGGACAGATGTACCGTCAACTTATGTCAGAAGTCGCACTTTGGACAACTAAAACCGGCGTTCTGCAACGAAATGTAGACGCTGTCAGAGTAAAATTATTACTATGTGTGTGCAGTTGAAAGTACGTTTGACTGTATAGTATAAATCAGCATGTTTATACAAACAAACTGTGTCGTCACGCTTCTCGTGTTTGTAGAGATGCAAGTTCATTCGAGCATGGATTCGTACTGTCTCGGGTTTTCCCGTGTGATACGGACAATCACCTTATAAAAACTATTGATTTGATGTTTTGTGACTAACTCCAATTTTAACTTTGTCTCATTAGAGTCGTAATTGGTTTAATTCAAAGAAATGCTTTAACTTTGAGTTTGAATGTATTTATATTTGACGTCTCCGTTTGCATTGTAGGTACTTAATAATATAAAACAGATGGTATTGCTATATTCTTCTATTTGCAAAATGCACGCTTAGATGTGGAGTTGTGGACACCAGCTCGATATAGAATACAATACAATGCGCAAACTATTTTGTCGCGTGTGTTTCAGTACCTGCGTTTTCCTTTGTTTGTTGGGCATTCAAAAGTTATAATATTAATAAATAATGCCACAGAATTGGTTATTATGTAGATGGTACCAGGAAACATATTTGAAAAATCCTCTTTGACTTTAGGGAAAAGTCCACATTTGTTAGAAAAAAGGTGACCAAAATGGACACAAACCGGTATTTTGATCAAAAACAGTACCATAGAACATAGCATGGTAAATTATTTTTCCATAAAAGTATTTAAATAGGAGAATCCATTAGCATTTAAAGTTTCTTAGTTTTAATGTGAACAATCTTTGCAAATCGCGATGTTCGGTCAAGGCCGGAGAGGCTGCCACTAGCTTTGTTACTATACCTACTTATTTAATCTAAATATAACTCTGCCATCATTTCTACTATAATGCGATCACCGATCTTTTTGCTGATCGTGGCGATAAACTATCGGAATATTGTCATCATCGTCATCAACAGCCTACAGCAGTCCCCAGCTGGACATAGGCCTCTCCAATTGCACGCCATTCAGCTCGATTACCAGCAACTCTCACCCAGCTGCTACCAGCCACCCTGCGAAGATCGTCGCTCCACCTAGCCTGAGGGCGTCCTACCTCAAGTTTGCCGATTCGCGGTCTCAAGTTCTACACTCAAGAACACGTCTACCCCAACGGCCATCAGTTCTACTGCGATATAGATGGCTTATTGCTTACTTCAGCTTGTTTATTCTGAGTCTTGCCTATAAAATAAAAAAGTTTGCCAATAAAAAGATGGTGGCAAAGCAACGGTGTAGGCTAAAATCTGTTAGTTTAAAAAACTGTTGATTCGGGATAGTTTGTCTTATCTCTCTCAATTTGTTAAGTACTTACCTAGTACTTGTTGACAGTAGTACTAGTACCTGCACTGACCTCATAGGTACATTAAGGGGATTACATCGCTCAAATCTCAAAAACATCGTATGTTTAAAGAAGTTTGTAGATGAATCCTTTTGAGCGTTTTCGTATATTTTTATTACATTGTATTGTTTGAAATTTCAATACTTACACTTTCCCAAATTTTGAAAAAAAAATATATATATAACGAAATTAAAAGGAAAACTATCACAGCTAAGTAGGCTTTAAAAGTTAACGAGTAATAATCGAAAAAAAAAACATGATCTCCCATACAGTCCGTATGGGAGAACATGTTTTTCAACTACTCTTGGGATAAATTCATCCCATCCACGGAACCCTACATTGTGCGTGGTCCGACACGTAATTGGCCGGTTTTTCAAACTAAATTGTAAATTTTCTCTGTAACGACTGAATAGTTCGGCATGAATTTTGTATAAAAAAATATGTACTGACGTATTTAACAAATTGTGTTGTTCTTTTTTCTTATTCATTTTTAAATAATAAATTGAAAACATTGTAAAAGCCAATTCTTTTTCAAAGAGTAACCATGGAGTTTCTTGCCAGCTCTTCTCCATAGGAAGTGACCTACTCAAACCGTGCACAAATGTAATTTCTGACGTATCGTGCCTGTGATAAGTGAAATCAAATATTTTGTATTTTGAATTTGAATTAAACGTTGAAATTTATAACAGACACTCTATCAAAATACCAGGTATACCTTTCGCCACCAACGCTATTCGCCACATGGAATTTTAGGCATTCAGCCGATTTACTGAAATGCAGCAGTTTATTAGACAAGGAACAGAGACGTTTGCATACAACAACAAATATTTTATAGTGCGAACATAAGGCTGTTGACACAATGTCGATTAACCGTAAAGCTGTACTTAACGAGCCTTTTAATTAATTAATTTAAGACTCGTGAGTACGGCTCACTTATTTATTACGTCATAAGCGTATTATATTACATAATTGAAAGTCTGACATAACAGCTGAACACTTCTACGTATACCTAAATTGTCTTTAATGAAAAGGTTGGAGTTATTTTTGTTTGTTTATTGAGGTAGTTATTTTTCCTGTCTACTTATTAATTTGAATAGTTATATTATTTATGTACATTCATAAACTCACGCCTATTCCCATGGGGGTAAGCAGAAAATACAGAATGCCACTTTCTACTATACATACTTTGTATAAACTTATTATTTGTTTGGATTAAAATATGTCAAGAATAATGAAACCATGTTTAATTTTAAAAGACTAATGCTAAGTGAATGAAAGAAAAGTTATACATAGTGGCCGTATCCGATACCAATGATAAAAAATCAACATTCCTATCTACAACAAACAATCAACTTTAATGTTGGCAAACCGAACCATCCCCGCTCCAATTCACAATACGATTTCGATGATAGCCCATACCGATTGTCGTGCCAAATTGCATTTAATCGCTCGTGTGTAACCTGCCTTACCGGTAAACGTTCGCTGACGTAACCATGGCATACAGGAATGTCGCGAGGCAAGTTTGAATGCAAAAACAGTTTGATTATATTATCGTTTAGGTATAATATTCAATAACCATATTACTTTATTTCGGAACAAGATTTGAATAGTTTTTTTTTACGTTGGCGGCAACAGATGTTCGTTATTTAAAGAAAAAACATGAATGACTATGATTTAATATTCTTTTGTAACGTCGTTTTTTGTGTAAACAATTTAGTTAATATCTCGTGCCGGCTCGTACGACTAATAAGTAGGATAATAAATGACAATTTCAATGAAAATACGAGTTTAAAAAAAGTGTTATCTTTGTAGTATTTAGGTATAGTAAGTAGGTTATGCTTTCTCATACATCTTGTGTGATAAGAGGATTTTGCCCTGCAATGGGGTTTTTAAATTAATAGCTGTTCATTAATGTCTCTTCTTTGGGTTTCCTATATCATAGAGAAGTTTTATGAAAATTAATACAAGCGTTCTCGAAGAGAAGAAACCTTTTCCAAAATATAGGTACCTACTTAACATTATTCAGTTTGAATATTTTAACTTGAACATAATATTTTTTGGACAAATTTCGCGCGTGGGTGATAAGTAGGTGGGTAGGTAGTCTAAGTAAGCACGTAAAGTGCTTTTTATCAGGAATAAACAAGTATCAGTTATTACGATTAAGTATGTACGACAGTACGAGCAATTAACGAAAATGAAATTATTGCGTCTGTGAATAAACACTTTAGAATAAATTATTTTTTAATTCATACGAGTAAAATATTTTTGGAAACTTCTCGATTTATTTATACCCGTATAAACGTGCGACCGGATTGCAGAAATCCGGTTGCACGTTTGTATTCAAAGGATTGCGAATCCTTACTATTATGTGAGTGGCCAATCTTATTTTTATTATAACTAAATAAAAAATAAAAAACAAAAATAAAAAATAAACATTACTTATTACAAAGTATCGATAAATTACCTGTAAGTACCTACAACGAATGAATGATGAAAATGCCGTGAGGAGGAGGTTCGAGTATGGATGTGGATGGCTATAAGAGTAGGGGGAGACCAGAGAAACGATGGGTGGACTGTGTGAGACATGATATGGTTAGAAAGGGGGTGACTACTAATAGAGAAGTATAAAAGAAATATACTGTCTATTTCTTCCATACTTCTCTCTGACCTACACTGCGATAAAGGCAAAATAATGATGATGATAATGACCACATTTTGTTTAAAATCGTTTCGCAATGTAACTGTCCTAACTAATCTAAATAATAAGCGTCTAGGCTTATTATTTAGATTTACGATTGTCGAACTAACAAAATGAAGACGTCATTTTGTTAGTTCAACAATACAACAATTTGAACTCTCAATAACCAGTCTGTCCTCTCAGGTCCTTTATGTAACAATCACAACAATACAGAACTTCGACGTCCACCTCTAAATATAGAACTGCTCGATTTGATGCTAACAACATAATAGTTGTAAAGTGTCGTTCAAACAATTCCAGTTAGAAGGAGAGAAGGTTTCTTCGTTTACCTCTTACTATATAGACGACCTGGATCGTAGACATTCATGCACAAGTGTTTACTTATTCTCCTGTACCTGTATGACTTATTTAGTGAACTCGAACCGTGGTGCGTGGTTACGATATTAGCAAGTCAGCAACAATGTAACGGAATGCTCATGAGGTTTACTATTCACAATCGTACGGTCAAAACGTAGTTGCAACGTTTAATCCAGTCTGTTACACGCGGCCATATTAAATGTTATTACTGATACTGAACTGCTACTTCGGCGCCGCGCCTTCATCTCGTTCTCGTTGACATCCCGTTGACGGTGCCGGTGGACAGACGACATTTGTCTGACCTCATGTCTGGTAATTTCATTGGCTTGTGATTTATACAACCTTAGTTTTTGTTTACCCTAAACCTCTTAAGGAGTCAAAAAAATCAGCTGTTCCCTACATTTCGACGAGATATACGAACAGAAATGTAGGGAACAGCTGTTTTATTTTTTCGCGATTTCAGCGTTGGTCCCATGGTGAAAGTTGTTCATAATAATGAGTATAATGACCCTTTAAGAGGTTTAGGGTAAACAAAAACTAAGGTTGTATATACAACTTATAAAAACAGCTCAGACTAGACTTTTACTGGCCAAATTTTTAGTAACTGGGTGTTTGTCAAAGTTAGGCTAATATTATTCTTATCACCGTCACAACTTAAACCAAAGGGCAACGACTCGATCCAGCGATCATAATCATAGTTATCATAGTAATTACTTACGAGTAGCTTGAATCATATCATACAATGAATGTATGGAACGCATTCCATACAGGTACATACATACAAATCGTTGCTATTGTATGCTCCGAACGTGATTTGACTGATGATGACGTAACTAGCGAATTTGAACTGTAAAATGAAGAGTGTAAAGTTGTAATTCTTTGGGCATTCAAAGGGCTAGCTATAACTTTGTTTGCATAGTGTCTATTTTAGTTTTCAATGACGAAGTTTATTGGTACGTCAGGAAGGCAAGTGTTTGGGAGTTCGCATAATGAAGCGGGAGTGTAGGAAATATGTTTGATTTTGTGAAAGCGATGCAGTGGACTACGATAGACTAAGTTGATGAAGGCGATGCAACTGCCAATACGATGTGTAAGGATATCGGGATGCCTGTCACTCAAAAGTATTAATGTCATTATAATAAAGTATTATATTCTGCGGTCACTGACTCACTAGGTGCGTCATTTCTAGAAAAGGCATTTATTACCCACGTTCACATCGCCTCTAGCACCGGTAGGTTTTGATTAGGAGTATTTGATAGGATATTTCTAGAGGGCCACACAAACATTTTTGTTAAATGTATCTAAAGAAAAGATGGATGGTTCGTATGAGGAATTATATGGAATTGAAGGGAGTGTATGGTAGCGTGACCATTGACAGGAGAGAATCGAGGAAGAACACGTGTAGCGCCGACCACAAGTAGCACGGGACAAGGGTACGAAGATGATGATAGTATACCTATTACCTCACTACCACCGTACGCAAAATACGCGCTTTGACGTGGAGTTGCGGATACCAGCCCGTATTACCTATTACCTCACTACCAAAGTTTCCTGAACTTTCCATGCTTCCTACTCATTGTCATGTTTTCAAAATAGATCTATCTTGTTTTCAACTTCAAGACACACCGGTCGAGCTCACCTGATTATTGAAGAACATTAACTTACATAAGCATGTGAAACAACATTATATAGGTACGTTGTTTTACTTACAGGTAACTGCGATATTGTGTAGTATCGTAACTCCTAGGAAACGTTGTATAACACTGAAACTGCGATGAGATCACCTATTGTTTTCCCATAATATTATGGGAAAATTACTTCTATTAAACGCGTAGAGAATACTTACATGAGTGTTTTTGCGTTGGAAAATAGGTAGTTCCTGGATACGAGATTCAAAACTAGGCAGATAGAGATGTGTTGCTAGGGAGTTTTACCCCACTTCTTAGTTTAATTAAATACAAGAAAACGGTGAAGACACGTCTGCGGTAGCTCAATATTATCATTATCGTCTATGATGGAAGGTGGTGTGACGATCAGCTATCTAATTGCGTAACATATTTTCGTAAACGATTACGACAAATCTATTTCATTTTGACAGTTCGACAACATTCATTGCGTTATTTACGTTGTTGAGAAGAATTTTGTTCGAACTTATGTAGCAATGGATTAACAATCTGTTTCAAAACGTTTCAGATTCTGATTGATCGTGTATTACGTAATTAGGGTACTAGTCTTTGCGGGGTTAACACTACTAGGGATCGCTCAAAACAGAGAAGTTTGGAAGGAAAAAGTGGAGGCCTTTGCCCAGCAGTGGCACAAAATGTAGGCAAACAAAAAAATTGCCGGTTAGCAAGATGGTAGCGTGGCTGACATGTGAATCGAGCGTATCTACATGTGAAGTTATTTGAATCCAGCCATGCTATTCTGTAACCATCTCACCGTGAAAACTAGGGTGAAGTGAGCTGTCAATAGTGTCAATCCCTGTGGAATGACAGCTCACTCCACGCTCACTTCACCTAAGTTTTCACGGTGAGATGGTTACAGAATAGCACTGCTGTATACTTTTTAGCCCTGCATACTTGTTCACGAGAAAAAGAGTGAAGATATGACAGTATAGCAGTACCAGCTGTTGAGATGATTCACAGCATTTCACAACACCCAAGACACCGTATGTGATTCATTTAATGATGGTTAGGTATAAAATGTCAGCGTTTCTTATGAAACTTTCGTACCAAAGCTGTATTTGGGTTTTTTACCTTAACCTGGCAACCTGGCACTGTTTGCCGTTCGTGATGAGACATGTGTCGCAGCGAGAAAATTTGTTACAGCAGATAACATATGTGTCGCTACGTTGCTTGTAAACGAGGTAGATCCAATATTAAACCTTGGTGTATAGTAGTACCTCGGTAATTGAAACCTAATTGTTCAACGAACAATTAGGTCAAAAGGCTGGTCGACACTTCCTGTGGGCTGACCCAAGGGCTGGCATTAACCTTGAACATATAAGCATTGCCCCTTACAAGTACAACGTGGCAATGCCGCCAGTCTCTTGGGTACGTTACCAGTCGACAGCGATGCGGAGGAATTTTTCGGCGCCATATTTTAGTTTGTTAGGTTAGGATATTACATCTTCGTTTTAATAATCTGTTAGTTAATTTGGAATAAGAAGTTTATCCAGTTTATATTTTTTTATCCTCATTATCCTCGTTCATTATTTATTAACTACTCTAAGATGAAGCAACAACGAATGCGGATAATAATAGACAACAGTAGGTTAACAATGATTATGAATTTTCTTCTCCAATTACTATTAACTACATAGGAGAATATTACCACGATACCAAGCCGACCAGTAATGTAATGAACAATATAATTTCTAATATTATGGAATGCACTCAGCAAGAATAATATTGTACTTGTACTAATTAGTGAAAACGCACGTAAATCCTCACGAAATCGCGATTCTTTGGTTGCTTACAGAATAAAACTTTCTACTCACTCTCTTCTACTCAACTTGTATCGGAAAACGACTCAAAAATCAATTTAGATTGCACTTTATTTTTGTATGAAAAACTATATAACTCATATAAAAACCTACAAAAATATTTATTTACAACACTATGATTTCAGACCACACGTAATAAACTTTATTTTGAACGTCTAAAGGCCATATTTTTAAATTAACTTTCATGTTTTCTACTATTGCATTTAATACCTTATGAATATCGAAATTTTTGCCTTCTGTCCAATCCCTTAACATTTCAGTTATGTTTTCCAAATATTCTATGTTATGGTCATTAACATCGTACACTCCGTCAATGACACTGAATAATTCGCGCAGAAGCCTCACACTTGGTTTCAAAGAAACTGGAGCAAATTTTAAAATTTTGTCAGGATTCGTCAAAATCTCGTCTACGAAGTCCAGAGTATCCCTCTTAACCATGGAATCAGCATTGATTATGTATTTTATAGTTTGTCGAAACTTTATGTTAGAGGTTATAAAAAACTTGTGGTTTTCCAAAACCTCCGTGACCGGCACAAAGAATCTCTTCAAGTCTCGCGGTGCTACGTTCATTAAGGTTCGACACCAATCTGTCAAATAGTCACTGTAGTAATATCTGTCTCTACAAATCTGTAGAGTATCGCAAATGTTGTTTTCTATAAAATTGGCAGAAATTTTTGTCTGTTGTCTCATAATTTTTTCCTTCAACGTCTGCTGAAACCATTTCGTCTTCATCATCAATTTCCCCTTCACATTTTTTATGTGGTACCTCAACACCTTTTCCAGTATATAATTTGAAACATCCATGAAATCTATCATAAAGTGATCTGTAACATTGATTGGTTTCCCTTCAAGCATGGCCTTAAGTTTAGTATTAACTATATCTGTATATTTTTCTTCGATGTTATTGAATGCTTTCTTGACATGTGCAATATCGGCACGATATAAATCATAATTATTCATAACATTGGACCTTACATTCCTCAGTTGTTCAGTGGATATTTCTATTAGAACGCTAACGAATGTGTCAAACAGAACAGTGTCATTGCTCGATACTTCGATGTCTTCTGGTTCCACATAGTTATCTGCATTATAACGAGTTTCTTGCATTTTATGAGGCAGAATTTGGAAATAAATCGAGTCCGCTGTTCGAGTTCTTGCAGCGCCGACAACTGTATCTGTATCGAAAAGAATAGTTTTAGGTTGACGATAAGGAAGTTATTGGTGTGGCCGTAGCAAGATTCAAGCTAGGGCAGATCAGACTCCATGAGTCTACCGGTCTTAATAATCTATATGTCAGTCTATTACCAAATTCAGATTATTTTATTGTTTTTAAAACATCAATTAACGTTAAATATTTTAATAACAGACTTGTGCAACGCGATAATGAACTTAGATTTGAACGCCCACGGAGTGAATCAATATCATCATGGTCATTTCACCCGAAAGACGTCCACTGCTGGACATATTCTTCCGCCAAGCGTTGCCACATACGCGTTCTGTGTTTACCCGCCATTAATATTACCGAATGATTCAACATTTCTAATGAAACTATAATTTAAACCCAATTGAATGTAGCTCAAATATCAATCCTTTAATACGAAGAAACAAATTATACCACTGGAACTCACATAATGAAACCGTAAGAAACACGACAAGCTTCTCCGTATAATACATGGTTACTATTTACATTATAAGCCTGAAAAACCATTTCGATTCGATTTATATCCGTAGTTAAAGTTATACTTTACTGTCGCTGGTTATTGAAAAAAGAGAGTATATAATGTAAGGCAAGCAGTCGACTGCACGCCTGTTAGGCGAAGTGTGCAGAGTTGCATGGCTCATTAAACGGGGAAAGATTTATAGAGGCCTTTTTATAGGTCGCTAACTAGGTATGTTGGTTATGTTAGAGGGTGTAAATGGGCGCAAATATTGTAAATCCATACTACATACATAAAAATCAATTGCCGTGCATTAGTCTCGCAAAAACTCGTAAATGGCTCAATCGATTTAGATTTCTTTTTTTTTTTCACCTCAAAACTGGGGTGGTTTACCAAAAAGAAAATTAGGAAAAACTCAAAGAACAACCGAAAAATCGAAATTTAAATTTTGACAAAAAAACGTCTGACGGATCAGCTAGTATGTCTATATAAATAAAATCAATATTTGTTTGTTTGTTTGTCCTCTATTGACTCCGAAAGGGCGGGACCGATTTTGAAGAAACATTGGTACGGTGTTCTGATGACGCCCGCGAGGGTTTATGGCCTAAAAATCTATATTAAAAAGTGCCATTGCAACGCATACAGCTAGTGCAGCTAGTGTTAAATAAAAATCAATCTGCCTAACCTTTTCCCAACAATGGTGGATTCGGCTTCCAGTCTAACCAGATGCAGCTGGGTATTTTGCATGGAGCGACTGCTTATCTGCCCAGCACAACCCAGTCACTCACGATACCCTTGGTAAGACTGGTTGTTATACTTTCGGGCTTCTGACTACCTGTAACGACTGTCAAAGATCAACGAATGACAGCCGGGACGAACGGCTTAATGTGCTTGCATTGTGTGCGTGTTCCGATCTATGTCGATGTTCACACTGTTTCGATTTGTCTCGATATTTCGACGTTTCCCGATGTTTCAATACGATGTTTTGATTCATCCCGGTGATTTCCCATTGTTCAAGCATAAGAACCACTTACAATCCTCCCCAACTGCCTGAAGAGATAATCATTTTGAAGATCAATTTACCTGAAACAAAAAAAAAAACTTTAGTGCGTGAGTACTTGAGTGAGGTACCTATAATAGAATTCATAAACAACCACGTTTCATAAAGCACATGCCTTCCAAGGTCTGTTCGAAGCTGTGAACACAATTTCGAAATGAAAACAGAGTCTCACGCGGCTGGTCGCGGGTCCGGAGAGCAAAACCGCAAAAATAATAAACCGGATTGTTGCACTTAGTATAAAAGGAATAGCGCTGACGTCTCACGTGTGAAAACTGGTTTTTATCTCCTCTCAATTACAGTGACTGAAAACCTCATCAATATCATCAAGTAGTTTATAAACTACTTGACAAAAAATCGTCGTATCTACAAAATCGTTTGACGAAGTTCACCTACTTATAAGTAGGTGAACTTCGTCAAACGATTTTGTTGAAAATATAAAACAAAAACACATGGGCGCGTAGAAAATGTCAGAAATGATGTGCACGGTCAAATTATTAGATACCTACGAGTATAGAAGAGCCGGCAAGAAACTCGAGTACCTACCTCTTTTAAAATTTGGCGATCTTACGTATTACAAATATTTTTTAAATAATTACGAGTTCATATAATTTATTAGTAGCAGAGTAATAAAATCTTCTTTCTTTCTTTACTCAAATACGATGAATCTCGAATTCCTATTCTAAATATAAACAATATTCGCAAACAAGCCAATAGGAAATAATATTCAGTTCACACATCAACGGACACGGCATCGTGATGGGACGGATGCGGCACAAACCCGGCGCTCCCGGCTTTCCCGACTATTTCCTATTTGGCCAGGCAATAGCGTTGAACCTTAACTACGCCGAGTCGTACCAGGTATTTAACCGTCGCATTTCTATGCGGTTTTAGTTTTGAGTTTGCATAGAATAGAGAGCCAATTTTCAATATTGATAGGACAAAAAAAAGGCAAAATAATTAATAATTTTAAGATTGTCGGACATGATTCTAAAATGCATTTATTTTAATAAGACCATTTAGAAGGAGTCTACCATAATTGTCAGAGAATTGATTGCGCGTTCCAAAGCGCGGATTCCTATGGAATTGAAAAGAACGGGTAAGGAATTCCATACTAATTTAATCTCTAATCAAATCTACTTTTAAATTATTGTTATGGAGCATGTTTCGCAAACACGTACCTAAATAAATGACTAGGCTACACATTTATCGAATCTCTCACTGCCAAAGTTTGTAGCCAATCGGTGGCGATATACTGTTGGGAGATAGCTAAACTTTTACCGGGAAGCAGACAGTGTTCATATTGGAGCAGCCAATCTCCGTTCTGGTACGTTAAGTTCTATCCGGCATCCGTTGTTCTTTTGTTTTGGTTAGTCCCTTTTTCTAAGGAGTGCAGAAAAATAGCAATAAAATCCTACTAATATTATAATATCATAAAATGGGATAGTCTATATGTTTGGATGTTTGATAAGGATGAAATTAAACGCGCAGATAGTTTATAACCTGGATTAACACATAGTCATTAATTAATACTTTTTATCCCGGTAAATGAGATGATTATTGGAATGTCAACACACCTTCAATTTCAGGAAAACATTGTCTCAAACAGCCTTTTTAAAAAGCCTAGCTAAGCGGTTTGCCTTGCTTGATGGTCCCAAAAGATTTTCGGAGTAAAGAAAACAACAGATAAATTATTGAAACCGAAAATTATATACTTAATTACTTGCGCGATACATACCTAATCATAATGATGCAGTGTGAATAAAATTAAATATACAACAGCTATCTAATTACGCAACACATTTCCGTTAATAATTCCGACTAATCTGTTTCTATTTGACAAGTCAACAACATTCATTGTATTTTTCTTTTGTTTATTTTTACTCGAGTTTTTCATCTTTTTTTTTTTTATGCACGTGTTTCTGTGACAAATAAATTTATTTTTCTTTCTTTCTTTCTTTCTTTCATTGTGTTATTTACGTTGTTGAGCAGATTTTTTTTTCGAACGTACGAAGCAATGGATTAACAATCTGTTTCAAAACGATTCAGATTTTGATTGATCGTGTATTACGTAATTAGGGTACAGGAATGCGACCAAAGTAAATGTTTCTACTTGAGTTTCTGAGTTGCAACTCATTGAATAAAATGCCTTGTTGTGATAATAAACAACTCGGCCTAAATATCTGTCTCTTGAACCACTGTGAAAGTGCCTAGATATTTAACTTTATACCTACCTAAATAGAGGGAGGCCAAAGAAAAGATGAATGGATGTTGTAAGGAACGAGATGAAAGAAAAGGGAGTGAATGATAGCATGACGGTTGACAGGGGAGAGTGGGAGAAGAAAACGTGTTGCGCCGACCACAAGTGGCATGAGACCAGGGCAGGAAGATGACGACCTATCCATTCTCCATTTGAAATAAGATTAGACATACAACTAAACCTTTTTTACAGTCCGTTCAACCGATTTTGACTTCTATTGCGTGGGTGGCATGACAAATGGCAGCTGCAGTAAACAGTTGATATTTTAACCACTTTTTTGCCTTTAATGCCATCCTTATGCCTACGGTATAGAAGTTAAATTCAGTTGAAGGGACAGTAAAAAAGGTTTGTTTACATGTCTAATCTTATTTCAAATGGAGTATAGGTAAGGTTGAAATATGAAGCAATAAAAGAAAATTTTGAAAAGAATACTGCGCACGCTTTGTACGAACCTATTTCCTTTGTATCATGCGATGCGTTTACTGATATTGTTGTGATATCAATACCATATAATGTAGTAGATAAATTATTGTGTTTTATAGCAAACGGAAGAAAAATCTTTTAACAGAAAATCAGTTTGTCATTTATTTTATCCTCTACCAATGATTTAGTCTGATAATGAGGTAATTATGTCTACAGGATGTACAGTTTATTGAAAGGTACGGAACTCCAATATAATCGAGTCGTAACCATACTAAGTTTCCTCCGATTATTCTTTGAATTATTCTCTGACTGCTTCGTTGGTCTATTGGTTGTAAACGTTACTGCTAAGCATGAGGTCTTGGGTCCGATTCCCAGGACGGGCAAAGTGTTATTGGGTTTTTCCGTCAGGAATTTATCAGTAATAACCCGGAGTTTGGATTTGTGCCTGGTTGATGGCAATAGGCTCTCCCCCTATTACATGCGACTTAAACATGACTAGTGTAATGTTGGTGTACTATAAGTACACCGTTGCCTTACCCTTCGCGGGAAACAAGCATGATGTTATGATATTATTCTTGAATATCCCGACACTCCATCATAACTTTTCTTTCCACGCGAGTGCGGCCGCAGGCGACGCGAGCTCCCAACGCTTTCGCACTCGACTCAAGAGTCGCGCTCCGACCGTGACGTCAGACCGATACGTTATCTCTGATAAGAGTGCGTTATCAATTGTATAACAGTTATGACTGTGTGTTCGCGTTGTTTGTTTTACTCGTGTAAACAATCGTGCACAGAATATTGAATGAGAGAAAAGTGTTTCAGTGTGTTTTTGAGGATGTTTTTTTCTATTGGACGGAAGGTTTGCCTTAGTAATATTCTAGTTAATCTTTACATAGTATAAAATGAAGTCGCTTCTGCTGTCTGTTCGCTTAGATCTTGTAAACTACTCAACGGATTTTAATGCAGTTTTCAGCAATAGATACAGTGATTCAAGAGGAAAGTTTATATGTATAATACATACCCGTGCGAGGCCGGGGTGGGTCGCTAGTTACTTATAAACTGCATAGGTACTTGAAAATACATTCACTGTCTTGTCAGTGCTACAAAAATTTAAACCAAGTTGCCAACCTTTTACATGCTAAGAAAGAAAACCTTAAAGATTTTTTCGAGACCAAGAAGCCCACTTGGTTTGAGGATTTTAGTAATCCTTATTTACCCACAGCACAATAAAAACTTTGACATAACATTACGCCTGTTTAACTCAAAGGTTAAGGCAGAGGGGTACCTATAGTACACCCACATTTCGCCAGTCATGTCTAAGTCCGGGGCGAGTCTATTTTAATAGTAATAAGTAATAACGCTAAGTGCAGTAGTATCAGTACAGTACATATTCGGTAACCCACAACGCTTCGCATTGTTTGTATTTTGTGGCTCTGCTCAGCCATTGATATATTTATATATCAATGAAATATTTATAATTAAATTTTCAAAATTTAAATCACTTTCTACTTGAAATAAGTAATGACTTGCTTTCAAAAAGGACTAACCATATCAAATTGCTCAAGTACAAAATATTGCAACATATAGCGTTTGCATATTATCGATCAGGCGTATCATTGAACGTTGCAAACAGCGCGGGTATTGCTCTAGTGTCCCTGAGATCGACACCCTGTATATGAATAGTTTAAACTGCGCTGTTCGCAACCTATATTTCTTTTGACCCACATGACACTAGTAACTAGACAATGATAATATTCCGATGTTTTCTAAATGTATCCGTAAGACACGGTATTTTTTTTTACTGGCTTGTATACAAGGTCCCATTAAAATAGATGGACAAATTTTAACACAGCGTTCAGTACGTCTAACCAAAGATGTCCAAGCAAAAAAAACACTGATTAAAGTAATTTTATTTTGACCTAAAATAATAAATGGCATTGGGTAACCAACATTTTTAGTGTATTTTCGTTAGCTGATTTATTTTTCTTGTAAGTATCTAATGCGTTTTTTGTTTTTTTTTTTTACCATTATCCTTATTTTGGTGGTCTGAATGATTTCTAAAAGTTCGTCCATCTATTTTAATGGGACCTTATATTTATCAAGGAGATGACTAGGTACTGAGATGACGACTAGAGAAATATGGAAGTTGAAATATTGTGCGATGTTGGCATGTTTTTCAATTATATCAAATACATTTGAATGACCTAATTAATATTTCAATTAATAAGTACATCAATCGCGAAAGAATAATTTATAAATTCAATCCAACTCACATAATCTTGAATACTGGTTTTGATCGACCGCATACTTTTATTTAAACTTTAACATCGCTCGAAAATTCTCTTCAAAGCCTAAAATAAAATAAAAAAATACCCTCGAAAATCTATGTTCTCCTACACACAAACCTTTTGTTCAAAAACAGTACCATAAAGACTATTCAAATTCTCTGCAACCAGTGGAATCACTGCCTCGTCTGCCTACCCCACAAAGGCGGGCAAATCAAACGCAACCGAAGTACTGTGGTATGTTGTTGAGCTCTGTAGAGCGATAGCTAAGCAGATTCCCAGCCGACTCAACTATGCGTCTATGTACTAGAGAACGTCCTTTGAGTGCTGTGTTCCTACGTACCTACAGTATACGCAAGACTTGTTTTTACAAAGACGCTAATAAAATTTTCCAATTTGCTGCATGGCGGCTAAGGGACCAGTTGCTGTGCCCTGTTTGAATTGGAAACCAAAGCAAAATTTTCCAGCTTATTACAAAGTGTAGCTTAGCATTACATGTATACAAACATAGTCACCCTACTCACAATCAGTATAATGAACGTACCAACACACATACCTGCAACTTAGTACTTATACTCCTAAATACCTCGTCTTATCACACGCACGGCGTCTGTAGATCTACTACCAAGGCATTGCAATCATTTTAACGACCATTCACTTTGCATCTTCAAGTCTTATTAATGGGATCAGCAGAATCTTAAGTTATGAAAGTCATGTACCTACTTTTAAGTTTCTAGGTAAGTATTAATCTTATACACTGACTTATGGTGAAGTAACATGTCTTACGGAAACTTGGACTTGCAATGGTCTGAAATTGACAACGCAACAGTGAGCAACCGTGGTGATAAATGCTCGATTCTTCTGATATGAGAAAAGACCTTTGTTCTAAAGTGACATAATTACAGGCTTGTTATAGTCACATCACCACTGCTCTCAAATCGGTGAAGGAAAACATCGTGAGGAAAACATCCACAACCCGGACTGGGCCCGCGTGGTAGATTACGGCCCACTCTCTGCACCAATAGGAGGCCTGTGTCCCAGCAGTGGGAACGTTATAGGCTGATTATGATTATAGCCGCCTAGAGCCATGCTTTGCGCCCGGTGCAATCTACTGGTATGGCGACATGTCAAAACATTGATGTTTCTGCGCTAAGTATATCTAAGTTAAATAATAATGTTACGCATAAACGTTCCGGAATAGATTCTGTAATGGTTGTCCATCGTGTAATTTACAAGAATTAAGCGATCACATAGACAGACACGAAAGGCGAATTTGTTTAACACAATTTATTTATTATAGTTATTGTAGATACCTACAGATACTTTTATGAGCTGATATAAGGATACACGGTCCACATCAACTGGATTTACGGTCCCCGGGAGGATGATAAAGTATAATATTACCTATGTTGAACATAATTGGATGTTTGACATCATACACTAACATAGTTAATTACAGATTTTTCCTTATTAGTACAATATTATTAGATTGTCGCTGTAACAATAGTTTGTTTTTATAGAGTAGATAGATAGGTAACTATATTTTCATAATTATTTCATGATACTATTAGGACTGTTGTCGAGTCCTACACATTATTAGGCGATTACAACAAAAACGCTTGTATGAAAGATGCTCTCTGCTTGCTCCCACAATGGTGAAGGAAAACATCGTGAGGAAACCGGCATGTCTTAGAACCAAAAAATTCGAAGACATGTGACATCCGCATTGGGCCCGCGTGGTGCATAATAACCCACTCCCTCTCACAGAGAGGCCTGTGTCCCAGCCATGGGAACATTATAGGCTGATTATACTTGTATGAAAGATCACAAATAATTTAAGGTATCCTAACCCATCCAGGTATTGTTGAAGATTTTTTCGAAGACGTCGGGATAATGTTTTGCCCTGTATCTCATAGTATAACAAAGTGTAGTTTTTGAATCTTAAACTGTAGCTTTCCTAAGATTTGTGAAGATAAGGAAATTACTTAAAAGAAAACATGTATACCGTTATACCCGTATAATCGTGTGCCTGTTGCCAACCCAATAAGGGTGAGATTAGAAGTCATGCAACTAAATTAGGGGGTGAAGACAAATATTTTAGACTAGCAAATTAACAAGTTTCCTTTGTTGATAAAGCTTTTAATTATTTCGTTTTAGAATGCCACTAAGCAAAGGCTAACTGAATTTAGTTCTAAACTTTACATCTTCACTTATAATAATATGAAGGTGTAAAGTCCTATTAAACATTAATCTGACGAGCGTTCAATCAATTTTACAAAAAAACTAAGCCAGTATTTTACTCATGTCGATAGTGAAAATGTCACAAACGCAACCTCAGGCACTCAGCACACTGCATCTATTCAATACTTCGTTAGAAAATGTAAAACTCGCCGGCTTCATGAGATTTAGTCCCAAAATCGTACAATGCTCGTTCATGCCCAGTGTGGACGCAAAGTTATAATAAAATATATGATTTTTAATAACTTTTACTCAGTAAATTAAAGAGCGCCTTTAAGTTATTGGATTTCGAGAGAATGCAATAAGGGCTTCTAAAGTCTGAAATGAACTCTTTGATTAATAAACTTTCCTATGTCTAGCTGGGATGTTGAAAATGGAATATGAATGGAGCACGGAGAAGCCTCGGCGGCCACGGCTAGCGGCATTGTCAACAGTTTTCATACAAACAAAGCTCGTCATCATTTATCGTCACTTGGAGAAACTGATGACTTTGAAGAATGCGTGACAGAAGTTGTACGCTCAACGCATTTTCGGCGCCACGAAATGTTTTTGTATTTCCGTCTTTAGACGCTGTTGGTGCCGTAATTCCGTGCTCGGTGGCAATGCACCAGGGATTGGGTATGCCACAATGCCACTGCTTACTCACCATCATGTGGGCTGCCAGCTCGTTTGCAACTCAATACAATAAAACAAAAGAAGGGGAAAAAAAAGATTAGAATTCTGGTCTTATTTAAGAGACTTACTAATGGATGAAATAAGTAGGTAGTTACTTCGACATTGATGAAAATGAGTGTTAGTGTAACATTATATGTGCAAATTACTGGGATGAGTCCTATATTCATTTCCAAACTTAACAATATCCCTTACATCATATTTTTTTAAGATATAGACACAAGTCTATTTATAACACTAAATATCTCTGGTGTCATACCTATGTATCAAAATCAACAATACCTACGTCAGACACGTGACAGCTATAGCCTAAATCCTAATTCACGTGGCCATTAATAACCCAGAGCCTATAGCCTCCTATGCTGGGCCATTAATATCCATGTTGGACGCAGATGTGTTGATTGATCGCGGAAGGATTATGGCACCTAAGCCTCTGCACATTCGACAGTAGTTAGTATGGCAGAAATTATACTTAGTTAGGAACTTCTTAGAAACTCGATCTATCGGCTTTTGTACATACTGACAACTTTTTCATTATTATTCTGCGGTTTCAAATAAATTTTTTCCCCACAATTTTGTGCGATGTTTTAAAATAGTATGAGTTGGGAACAAAGGGTCGCTTCTGCTGTTTTGGAAAACCAACCCTTTATTCCCAAAGTTGGGATATGTTGAGGCGATGACGATCGACCGCGATTGAGTTGTAGTTTTAGGTTTTTTAAAGCATTACGATAGTATCCAAATTTTATTGCTTCTGTAACTTCTGCTGAAAAGAAGGGAAGGAAATGAACCCCAAAAATGCCTATAAAACACCAAAAAACATGATCTGAATGTACAATACGACATTTCATCGCTAATACGGTTTTATTCGCACTTTTGACGCCTCAATTCTAGTGCCACGCGTCACATGTTGTTTTTAGTGGCACTAAAAATTTATATACACTCGAGAGCAATGAATCCGGGTCACTTAAAGAATCCTAAAAATCTCGGAAACTAAAAATGCTAGGTTAATGCAATAAATTGTATTTAATAGACAATGTAATACTCCTTAAATGAAGGTATTAAAACTTCTTAGTTATTGTAAAGTTATATCATAAAAAAATCAAATTTGAAAAAGGGCCACTTTCGAAGATGGAACTACGAAATTACAGCATTTGGTTTTGCTTTTGTTTGTAATCTGTCATTTATGTGGGTACATAAACCATGTTGATAGTGCTCTATATTCATTATTCAAGCTGAAATTATGTCGCTTACGCCTGAAGAATGCACCAGAATACTTACAATGCTGGAAACCGGCCGGAGTCAGCGCGATACAGCCAGGACTGTCGGTGTGTCGCTGTCAACAGTACAAAGAGTTCTCCGACGTTACGAAGAAACTGGTTCTAACCTACGCAGACCAGGAACGGGCAGAACCAGGTGTACCACAGCACGAGAAGACCGATACTTGGTGAACACCATGCTTCGAAATCGCTTTCTCACAGGAATTGAACTCACAAATCAGTTTCGACGCCTCGGAGGAAGTAACCCAAGTGCATGGACAGTAAGACGTCGGCTTGCTGAATCTAACTTAAAACCCCTTAGACCTGCAAACGGCCCTAAACTGGAGCGTGGGCATCGTATTTCAAGACTAAGATATGCCCAGAGCCACGTAAATTGGAGTATTGAAGATTGGTCAAAAGTTATGTTCTCCGACGAATCAAAATTTATGCTCTACAAGCACGATGGAAGACACAGAGTGTATCGAAGACCAGGGGAAAGATTCAAGCAAGCATGCATCGAAGAAAAAGTAGCCTACGGTGGTGGGTCTGTACTTGTGTGGGCCGGAATTTCTTCTGAAAGTCGCACAGAGCTGGTGATCATAGAAAACGGCTCTTTAACTAGCGTAAGATATGTGGAAGAAATCCTCAATGATCACGTTGGTCCATTTATGGTCAATTTAGGTGAGGATGCTATATTTATGCATGACAATGCCCGACCTCATACAGGTAGGATTGTGAATGACTACCTTCAAGAGATGAACATTACTCGTATGGAGTGGCCAGCGCGCAGCCCGGATATCAACCCGATCGAGCATGCTTGGGACGAGCTAGGCAGATGCGTAAAACAACGAAACCCTCCCCCAATCACGCTTCGTGAGCTCAAAATTGCTCTCACAGAGGAATGGGAGAATATTCCCCAAAATCGTATAAGGAACTTGGTGTACAGCATGCCAAACCGCGTAAACGCAGTAATGGAAGCACGAGGAGGCAATACGAAGTATTAAAATTCAAGAAAATCGTAATAAAGTTCAAAAATTTAATGTTTCCTATTTTTGTTTTAAGGAGAGATCAGCAGTTTTTTTCTTTATGTAATTTTGTGTTAATAAAATGTATGGTGACTCATATTTTTTTTACTTTCATTTAAGGAGTATTATATTGTCTATTAAATACAATTTATTGCATTAACCTATCATTTTTAGTTTCCGAGATTTTTAACATTCTTTAAGTGACCCGGATTCATTGCTCTCGAGTGTATATGGCACTTTAGTGTTTATTAGAATTTAACGGGGTCCAAATTATAAGACATTAAGGATTTGGGTGCTTGGTGTGTCAAATATGTTTGCTCATATTATTTTGGAGTCTTTAAATATTTTATTGAAGTAGTGACTTGAAGATTCGCATGACTTAAGTTCAGGGGAGGAAATTGAACACATTGAACTTCTTGCTTTGGTTCGTGTAAACACCTGAGGATCTAAAAACGCCACTGATGCCGCGACTGGCGTGGCCACATACTGGGCCCAACTCATTTCTATCAATCAACTCAGCCTATCGCAGTCCACTGCTGGGCATAGGCCTCAGCCAGGCACACAACACCCTGTGCTCCCTCCGCATCCAGTCGCTCCCTTTTTAAGGTCGTCGGTCCATCCAACTCAATTAACATACTTAATACATTTATTTACCATCGACTCGAAAAGAGAGATGCCAATAAACACACTTTCTGTCTTTTTTATTCATATCATTAACCACAACTTTACTTTGTCCACAGTCTGACGCAAAAATTTTACACGTCTTGTGAAGCAAGAATCAAAATGGCGGACGCTCCAGCTCCCAGCCGCGGTATGCGTCGGATCGTGAGCTCGATCCGTAATGCTTGGCGTCGGTTCAGTTCGGATCCGGATAAAGAGCCGCTCTTATCCAAAGAGCATAATGAGTGCATACGGCACATAATAATAAAGTACACAGATTATACACGCACGAAATGTCGCACCAAGCGGCGTTAATTATAGCGCCCTCAGTTATAGAGTCGAAAGCATCATCACCAGGATCGTCACTGTCATCAACGACCCATCCCTCAGAGGACGGAAGATTTCTCGGTGAGTGCTAATTTTATTTGACTGCGGGTATGGAGGATTGTAGACGATTCTAGTTCCTCCTTTGAGGAGGACACTTTTCAAAGGTTCTGCTTCCTTGGAGTAGATAAGTGTGAGTAGTGAGTGAGATTTTTGGCCGCATACGAGCATTAATTGAAGAAGATGATACTGTGAAACACTATCGAAGGGATAACGTAAGCACTGCCTAACGATACTCGAAGGAAGATCAATTTTCTCCTTCTTGGGAAAAAAATACATAACTGACACACGATTTCCATCGAATAACCAACTGCTTGCTATACAGATTGAGGAAGATTCCAATGAGGTGAGGATGTCATTTACTATTCTTTATTTCTGTGGAAATTTATTGTATATAAATACTTCCTATGTACGAACTGGTACTGATTCAACCATTCCATTTCATATATAGTCTAGGAGCCGAATCATTGATTTCCAAGTAATGTGACGTTCGTTTTATGAATGGTACCTTCAAATTGTTTGACTAGTACTTAGTACATTGTATTTATTCTGAGTCATGATTCCGATATCTTATTTGTTTACTATCGTATTATCTATACGATTTGTCATTATCTGAGCAGATTATACTACTACGATTATCGTACAAACCATAAAGCTTCGTGCAGACCAGCGCGACGCGACAGCGCGACGCGACACCGGTTATTGTTATACCGTCAAGTTTTCTTAGAAATTGTATTGTTCGTGTCGCGGCGCGGCGTCGCGTCGCGCTGGTCTGTACGAGCTTTAATACGCGATAGACTTACAAGCATAGGTACCTAAGTAAAAAACCATGGAGATTTTTTTTTTTGGGTTTGCCCTAAGTTCTACCTATCCATTCGATGACGTGAAAATTAAAAGATTAAAATAATACCTAATATAGAAAGCACAATGCATTAAATTTTCCGCATATTATACTTTATGTGCATGTGAAACTTCTGAGATAATTAAGTATATCGTAATACCATAGATGAATTGAATACTGATGGTTAACTCCGCATTTTAGGTATGAAGCTACAAGCACGCGGCGCACAGTGGTCTGAAAATCAAGCTCCATACTCATAGAAACTTAACGTCAGAAATTAATAAATAAAAATATGTTTTGTGTTTAATATACCTCCCTTTGTTTTACTAATATAGTATGAAGGGTATGAGTAGCTCCATGCGTGAGAAATTTTTTTTTTTATTTTTTTTTGTATGGAATAAAACACTTAAAGTGCTTTTTTTCAAAACTGAATAGAACTGATGGGCTAGTATTCACATGAGCTATTGCACCATACACGGCGATCAAGATGACATACAATTCTTGAGCCTTTCGGTGCCGCTTTGCATGTAGCAAGCTTTGGAAATTTTGAATTTACAGTCGGTGATCTTTCAAATCTTTGATGGTATTTTGTGAAGCTACATATTGCTTTGAATATGAAAATAGTATGTAAACTAATACTCATGCAAGAAGAGACAAACATACACACACACACACCCTCACACACTCACAAACTTTCGCCTTTATAATCTTAGTGTGATTATAAAGGCGAAACTTTGTGTGTGTGTGTGTATGTTTGTCTCTTCTTCACGCTCAAACAGCTGAACGGATTTGGATGAAATTTAGCACACATAATAGTTTATAACCGGGAATAACACATAGGTAATATATTTAACAACACACAGGTATATAATTAAATGAAGTAACCAACCACATAACTGATATTGTCGTTAGTTAATAACCTGCTAATGACTTTTATAATGAAAATATTAGAAAACGATGTAGATTATTTACATTTTACTACAAAATTAATTTCACGAAATAACTCATTTGTTAATCACCGTCATTATTGTTGAATTTTAATTTAATAAGCATTATGGGACAGCGAGTGTTAATGAGGGTAGTTATAATATAAATAGGACATTTAAACTAACTTCACTCAGTAGCTCTTTGCACTTGTGCTTTACTATACTTATTACGTTCGATTTGTTTTCGTGTTATGATGGAAGCTTTTAGTACCAATTTGGATATTTTTATGTTTGTGGCTAACAATAGCTGTTTCTCACAGCCCAGTGTATTATATGAAGTTTTTGTCAATGCCGTTGATTTGTTAGAAATCGAAAATAAAGAATTGAAACAATTCTGTCAGACTCGTGTGTGTTCGTTGAGGAACAAATGGATCTCGTGTAATCGCACGAGACATACTTTCATAAAAAAGTATGAGACATGGCTGCAAGAAGACATAAAATGGCCTGAGTTCATGAAGGACAAGATGACACCTTGTTTAATGTTAGAAGAGCAGCAACCATGTTCCAGTTTTGACTTCGGTGTAAATGAGGGTGCATCAACATCATACAAACCGGAGACGTACAGTGTTGGAACATCAACTGTTGTGAGTCCAAGAAAAGTGTTCTCGGAGCTAAGCCCGCTACAGAAGAGAAGAAGAGTGAAAGAGCTCCTCACGCATAGCACTGAAAGCCTTGCTTATGCAACTGGTTTAAGTGCAGATAACAAAAATGTAGCAGATATAATAAAATTGATCACAGAGCATCCCGAAGAGGCTACAAAGATTAAGGAATTGTTGAAGTCCAAGAAAGCTATGCCCATATATTCCGCTGATAAAGCTTTAGGAATTCTGACTTCATTGAAGCTTTCAAAATGGCAGTATACAATATTAAGAGCTTGTGCAAAAGAAGAAGGAATACTACTATATCCTTCATATACTGCTATCTTAGAGGCGAAAAAGGACTGTTACCCACCAAAAGACACCATAGAAATTACCGAAAGAGGGGTAAAAGTAAAGCTTCAAGCGATTTTGGACAAAACTGTTGCTAGATTTGGGAAATTCCTACGTTTGGAATCTTCGCTAGATGGCAAAGAGCTAACATTGATATGCAAGTGGGGCTTTGACGGTGCTTCAGGGCAAAGTTTGTACAAACAAACTATGGCGGGTGAAGATGATTCAAGCAATTTTATGTGTTCTTTTGTGCCTCTGCGCTTAGTTTGTGGTGAAGAAAAGTTATGGGAGAATCCAAAGCCATCTTCCACAATGTTCTGCAGACCGCTCTATTTTAAATTTGCAAATGAAAACAAATTAAATATTAAGGAAGAACAGGCTTTGATTGAAGCTGAGATTGCAGCACTGGAGCCGTCTATTATGGGAATTCATACTGTTAAGCACTCAATGCTTATGACCATGATAGATGGTAAAATCACTTCGCAACTGTCAAATACTTCAACGCAGACTTGTGACATCTGTAAAGCTACCCCTTCGGAAATGAATAAGTTAGAGAAGATCTCAGAGTAAGTTTTGAATAATTTGTTATATTTCAGATTACCGTAATGCTGTGTATCTTTTTATTAATTAATTCACTTTCTTTCCAGAAAACCTGTTTCAACAGATATATATCAGTATGGTTTGTCTACACTTCATGCTTGGATTAGATGTATGGAGTGCCTACTCCATATTTCGTATAGACTAGACTTCAAAACATGGCAAGCCAGAGATGCAGACAGCAAAGAGTCATTGAAGAGTAGAAAAAAAACTATACAGCAGAAGTTTCGTGATGAAATGGGCCTCCTAGTAGACATCGTTAAACAAGGTGAGTTATGATAACAGTCGTTGTTCTTAAATCTTATTTTTTCAAATAACGTTAGTTCTATTTATTCTTTACAAAGTTGTGGATTAGTTTTGATTCATTTATAATTTTCAGGTTCCGGAACCACAAACGATGGAAACACAGCGAGGAAATTTTTTGGTAATCCTGCCAATACTGCAGCTATTACAGGCTTGGATCCTAGTTTGATCCAAAGATTTGCAACACTTTTGCGTGTGATGGCCTGTGGAGAGCCCATAAATGTTGAGGCGTTTAAAAACTTTGCGCGCCAAACAGCAGAATTATATGTGGAGCTCTATGGCTGGTATTACATGCCTTCGAGTGTCCACAAACTTTTACTGCACGGTGCTGAAATTATTAAACACTTCAATATTATGCCCATTGGCAAATTATCTGAAGAGGCATCGGAAGCCAGAAACAAAGACTTCAAGAAAATCCGAGAACAGCATTCGCGCAAATTTTGTCGAAAAGCGACAAACGAAGACATTTTCAATGGTCTCCTTGTCTCGTCAGATCCCTACCTGTCCAGCATAAGACCTGTGCTGAGAAAATCAGTAAATACACCTATTACTGATGATATGAAATCTCTTCTTATTGGTGACGATGCAGATCTAGACAAAGAGAATGTTGAATTTATTGATATTAACGCGTCAATGCTGGACTCGGATTTAGAGGACTGACGACAGCAAAGATACTCTCTGCTAATCGTTTTTGTATAAGTAGTTATAGCAAATAATTATAATAAAATAATAATAAGAATATAATTAAATTAATTAATATAATTAATTAGTAATATAATTAAACAGTAATATTTAATATATCATAGTTATAGGAGCTGTAAATAGTTGTTGTAGTCTTAAATTGACAATTTTGACGTTACTTTTATTGTTATTGCCTTTCTTGCACATAATTTTTGTTGTAATGTATTAGTATTAACTATTTCATTAACAGCTCCCCCAAACGTATTATACATTAACTATTTAATACATGTTTTTATCTTTCTTCACTTTTAACCATATATTTAAAAATAAAAATATCCTTAGTACATATTTATTCCTTACTAGCTGCACCCCGCGGTTTCACCCGCATAAGTCTCGATTCCGTGGGAATATCGAGATAAATAGTAACCTATGTGTTATTCCCGGTTATAAACTATTATGTGTGCTAAATTTCATCCAAATCCGTTCAGCTATTTGAGCGTGAAGAAGAAACAAACATACACACACACACACAAAGTTTCGCCTTTATAATCACACTAAGATTATAAAGGCGAAAGTTTGTGAGTGTGTGAGGGTGTGTGTGTGTGCATGTTTGTCTCTTCTTGCATGAGTATTAGTTTACATACAATTTTCATATTCAAAGCAATATGTAACTTCACAAAATACCATCAAAGATTTAAAAGATCACCAACTGTAAATTCAAAATTTCCAAAGCTTGCTACATGCAAAGCGGCACCGAAAGGCACAAGAATTGTATGTCATCTTGATCGCCGTGTATGGTGCAATAGCTCATGTGAATACCAGCCTATCAGTTCTATTCAGTTTTGAAAAAAAGCACTTTAAGTGTTTCATTCCATACAAAAAAAAAAAAAAAATTTTTTTTCTCACGCATGGAGCTACTCATACCCTTCATACTATATTAGTAAAACATAGGGAGGTATACTAAACACAAAACATATTTTTATTTATTAATTTCTGACATTAAGTTTCTATGAGTATGGAGCTTGATTTTCAGACCACTGTGCGGCGGGGTCGACTTGTCGGGCCAATTTAGTGAGGGTAACGTAGTCTGAAGATCTAAGAGTTACGCAATAGAAAGAGAAGCAACTTCTAGGTGAATATAACTCCAGGTAATGAGCGCTGTGCGACCTCAATTGCACTTTATTGTGTCGAAGCAAGAGTCGCTTTTTATTTAAATGATTTTGCGGAGTGAACCATCTGTAATTAATCTGTGGAGTGGGTGTACTTAACATTATTCATTAACCTTAAATAAAAGTAGAGAAAATCCTAGATTATTATATACGTAGAACCTTATTAAAGTTAGTGATCGAGTTGCCTTCATTGCTTGGATTAGACTCATCATCATCATTCTCTTCATCCCAATTTATTTGTGGTCGGCAACATGGCAACATGTCTTTTTTTCCCATACTTCTCTATTAGTCGTCATTTTGGTGGTTGTGTGTGGTGGTTTGTCACCCCTTTCCAACCATATCATCTTTCACACAGTTCATCCATCGTTTCTCTGGTCTTCCCCTACTCTTATAGCCATCCACATTCATACTCCAAACTTTCCTCATTCCTTCGCATCACATGCCCATATGATGAGGACCACCGATTTCCCACAACTTTTTAATCACCGGTGCTGATAAGGTTTATACAACCCCTATTATTCCGGTAGTTCTCGCAATTCCAACAGAGGCAAAAACAAAATATACCGACCTCTGTAATTTCATACTTAAGTTTAAAGATAAAATGAATGTATTTTTATGTAACAGCATCATTATCGGAGGTTGTGACCTATTTTTACTCTTGACCGCTTGTCGGGAGCTGATTATGTTGGCACTGAAAACTTGTGGTCCCGTCTATTATTAGAAGCACTGTTTCAGACAGTTTACAGGTAAATAAGATGCTGGATTTGTTGGTAAACTTTGTAATACAGAATTAGCTAAAGATTTGTTGGATATTGTTAGGGATAGTTTTTATCAGGTGTAGGTTAGGGTCCAGGTTTATAAATCAAGTTTTTTTTTTTTTACGTTGGTATATCTACTTGCACATTTTACGAAATCATTTACATATTTTGTTTTCATTTAAATACCTACCAAACTCAAAATAATAAGCAACAATCGTATTATTTAATAAGTCTTATCTCTCCGCGTCGTTCTAAAGATTGAATGCACGAACAGAGCCACTTATTATTCAAGAACTTTCCTCAAGTCGGTGTATGCTCGTATCTGAGTCACTTGTGAGGTCGCGACCCCCCAAGATTGTCGCTAACTCGCTCCCAGCTCCGCTAATTGGTACCCCCACGAAATTGAGAGCAAATCTTGAGGTCAATCATCATGTTATTATTTAGAAGGCGGGCTCCCGGAGTAGGGGCGAAAAAACATGTTTTGACGGTCGAAGAGATACTTGATTAAGGTAAAAATAAGTGGCAATTTTTGCGACGTTTGGAGAGACAAGTCTCGACACTGAGGCCGTCTGGAATGGATTCTCAAAAAATACACTTTCTTATTTATATCATTACACCATTTCAAACACTTGCATTAAATTAGTCGGTATGGCATCGTGTCTGTGACGTAATATTGTGTACCAAGCTAAACTGACAAATTATTCAAAGTTTGTTGGTTTAATTAGGCACGGTAAGGTTATTCATAAGCTTAATCCACCATTACCAAACATAATTAAAACGATACAAAATCATAATTTGCGACCACGGATTTCACCTTCCGATTTTCTGCAACGCAACGCACACTAATTGTCGATTTAACATCATCATAAATGAGAGGTTAACATTAATTACGGGCAATATGAGAGCAGATCCTCGTTGGTTTAGTGACTGCCTCGATGATTTTGTGGCCGTAGGTGCTGAGCATAAGGTCCCGGGTTCGATTCTCAGGTCAGGCAACGTGTTATTGATTGGCTTTTACTATCTGGAATTTCTTAGTAGACGCTCGTAGTCTGGATTTGTGCCCGGTTGATGGTAATAGGGTCACCCCCTATTACATGGGACTTAAACATAACTGGCGAAATGTGTGTGTACCCCGGCCAACCCCTACCGGCTGCGGGCGCACTCGCGTGGAAATAAAAGTTATGATCGAGTGTCGGGATATTTCAGACAGAGGGCAGAGGTGTACCTCTGCCCTACGCTTCGGGGAAAACAGGCGTGATGTTATGTTATGTTATGTTATGATAACAGAGGTTATCAAAATGCTTTGAACGTTGCGAATATATAGAAAAAAAGCATAGGTATATGTTTTCATATTGAAGTTTGTATAGAATCGATGTAATTTCTGAAATTTCCACAACAGCTCCCTTTACGTACACTTCGAGTAAGGCATTGGTGTTTTGTACAATGCATGTTCATGAGGTACAGCCAGCATCAAAAATATTGGGTCAAACGGACGGTTCAGCATAATCTTAACCAAAACATTAAAATAAAACTTTACCTCAATGGGGAAAAATCTTGTCAGTCGTCGTGGGGATGTTTATTTTGAAAAACTACAGTGTTGTGTTTTTCATTGAGATATGTATAATTTTCTTTGTCGTTCATATTACTTAGAACTGTCTGTTCTTCCCGATATTTTTGACGCTGTGTACATGGAGAGCCAGGCGTTGGCAGATAAGCCGCAATGTTTAGAGTATTTGTCCTGAACTGCTTTGTGAGTTATGACAACAATTCCCACTAAATTAAAACTTCACTGAGGTTGAAATTATTTAACTGTCACATAGACGAATAAACCTTGTCGTTTTATAAAGTGCAACTGACATTCAACCTCACGGTGATAAAGCAATAACGAGGTCGACTGTGCATTACATTCTTCTCCATTTCTAATGAACAATAATTATCCTCACATTACTCACTAATATGTACCGCTGATCTTTGCTCCCGAGATTACCATTACTCATGACTTTAAATGACGCCGACATTTGACATTCATGCCTTGTGCTTGAACTGCTCTATTTTGATCTAAGCGGTGACTATGATGCAGGTCCTTTATCTTACCGACTGTTATCGAAATCGATCAAAATAATTAAGCACAGATAATTATACCTATCATTTTGATCTATATACGTAGTATTATAGACAGAGTCTATCAGTACGGTGGCGGTGGCGCGTGTGTTGGATCATTTAGCTCCCTTCAAAATGGTCGAACTGAATGGTGCTAATCAATGCGTCATGTTCGTGAACGGGCGCCGTCAGTAGGGACTGGTCGTCTCTTAGATGCCACGACTTATTTTAAATTAATTTAATTTTTGTTTTGTTTATTATTTCTATTACGGAAGCTTTTAACGGTTTGCATCGTTCTCACATGTTCAACTAACTTACCTTCAACATGAATGATGTAACCAATATTTTGTAACCATATCTCGATTTAAAAGTGTCCGTGGAATTTCATAGCTCTTGACAATTCAAAAGTGCCTGTAATTGGTTTATTTCAAATAAATGCTTTGAGTTTGAGTATAAAAACTTACATTTTCTGCAGTTTCTGATGATACTTTATTTGCGTTTGTAACAATTTGTTGGTGATAAAGCACTTACCTAATTTATTACAATTACCCATCTATAATTAAAACACTCCGCGGTATTTAAAAAAAGAATATTATTACTTTATTCGAGGCACTTTCTTCTTAGTTTTTTTTTTTGAGTCATTAGTATTGCACAACACTTAAAGCTCGAAAAACTAAGAAATAACCAAGAACTTCGAACACAATATTATTATCACGAGAGCCAAACAATCCGTCTTCAAAACACAACTTTCTGAATAATTAAAACATACGAATATCACCTTTCCGAAGTTTCGCTACGACTCATTTTCCATTTTAAGTTATACAGACTATCTTCTAGAATAGAGTGTTCACACAAATATGTACAAGTTCAGGTGTGGTGGATTTGCTTTTAAGTAACATTACGAACTAGTTTCATGTTAAGTTTAATAACTTAATACTGAAAATCTCTACAGTAAATTACGGATTATTATCAATTATGACTGACACGAGCCCGGTCAAAAAGTTCATCGCCCTGTCGCACCGCCTGCTAAAAAATGAACCCTAGTAGGATATGCCAATCACCAAAACGACACTGCTGAAAAACCGCGCTGAAGCGCTTACAGCGATGTACCTTTTGAATGGAGTGAGAAAACAGCGATGAAACTGCAGAAAATTACAATAAAATGTATGCTCAAAATCCAAAATGTTTTTCATTTTTGCTGTTTTTAAATCATATGAACCTCGTCCATACAAACCTTTTCTTCTGCAAGACTAAATAAATAAGACCATCAAGAGTATGTTATCCGATGTCCATAATAAGTTAATAACTAAAAAATCATAACACAGGGCTTTCAGCTAACTTCTTTAACTGACGCGGTTTAAGTAAAATAAAATCGATTCAATGATGAACGCTGAAGAAGTAGGCTACTAATATTCATTGAAAAAAAAACAATGAATCCCATAAAACAACTTAGTGCAATACAAGAAATGGGACACTTCTTATCTGCCTGGCCCATGTGCCCCTCCTAGAAATAAATCCTGGATCCGCCCTTGCTCTCAATTAAGGAACAAGTCCCTAGCCGACTGCAGGCAGCAGCAGCAGGCGACGTGTCGGCGCGACACTACTGGTACGTATTTCTATGAAATCGACTTGTCGCTAGCTACGGTAGGTATTTCATACGGCTACGAAATTGTACCTTTAAGCTTTGTGCAGACTAGCACGACGCGACAGCGCGACGCGACACCGGTTATTGTTATACCGTCAAGTTTTCTTAGAAATTGTATTGTTCGAGTCGCGTCGCGCCGTCACGTCGCGCTGGTCTGCACGAGCTTTTATGCAGCAACCCTTTAAACGTTAGAAACGGCAGCTCTTTGAATATAACTCACTTAAGGCGAAGTAACATCGTTCTCTAGCGGTCCGGGTAAAGTTGACGGAATTTATGAGACTATTGGCTTCTAGTTAATATTACGTACGGAAAAATAAGGTAAAAATAATAATACTGATCGGTTCTTTAAAATCTAGCATGGCCTGCGAAAAGCACCGTGAATGTAAAATAAATCGTTAAGTGGAAGTTCCTAGAACTTTTCTTCACGACCAAAATATAATCCTCTATTTTCCAAATGTTGTAGTTCAAATCTAGTCTAGTTGATTTGCTAGGAACACAGCAAGCATTCAATGTGTCTGTCTAGGTGTCTATAGCATGGCGGGCTATCCCGATGGCTTCTCCATAATTACTCCGGTAAATCCAATTACTCAACGTCTGCTTCACTAACGTACGAAAATAATGAGATGACTATTATGTGGCCAAGCTGGGATTTAATTAAACCCCTTGGACTGTGGTGAGAGTGGTTGGTAGGTGGTACCATAGACATACATGAACTCACTAGAAACTCACGTATTTTTCATCAGGCGCTTTTGCTTCCTCCACGTTCATGTTAAATCCAGTCAGTTGCGAGTACACCTGACCATTTTAGGTCGGCGATGAATTACTGATACACAAATTATCTGTTATAGAAATTTATATGACAACCAGATTAAAAATACTATGCTATTTGATGCGTGACCTCTCCCTACCAACTGGTAGGGAGACACACTGGGGTCACACATCATTTGACCCGACCTCATTGTCAAATCGATCAAACAAGACCAATCAATGTCATGAGCACTTTGCAAAATTCATAACTGTATTATTATCTAAAGACTTCGAGTCACGGAACAGTCGCTTTTACATTGATATCAAAAGTTTTACAGACGGAACAGAAATGGAAGCAAACATTATCGGGGAATTAATGGAATGAAGTTGGCATGCGGTAGGCCGCCACGCCGCCATGGTGCTTCAAAGAATTAAAGCTGCCAAAGTTATAAAGGGTATCTTAATAAATAAATCGTAATATTTGTTATTTCTGGATACTTCGATTCTAGGAATGCATAAAAGCATGAATGCAATTTTTTTATAGAGAAAGGAGCTGCAAACTGGCGCGACTCGACAGCGCGAACCGACTTTAGTAGAATAATTTCTATGAAAACTTAATGGAAATTGTTCTATCAGAATCGCGTCATACCGTCGCGCCTGGTGCCTTAACGCTAAAACAGTATCAAAGAATTTTCCCGGAAACCATCCTATCAATGGAACAGTGCGAAGGCTCGGCATTGAGAGAGCCTTCGTTTCCAGCACTCATACCGGTGTGAGCCTCTATAACTCAATATACACTGTACTCGATATTAAATTAAATTCGCTTGCTCTCGCGTGCAAAGGATATTTCCCCTTTCCCCTTGGGCTAAAAGGGATCAAGCTGCTTCGTCAAGCTGCTATCTATAAGACCCATCGATCAGTGCAGAAACAATTAGCCAGCCGTATAAAGAGAACCACATGAACACGTTCGTAGACGGTATCCAATCGCTTAAGTCAAAGTCAAATAATTTATTTCAAATAGGCTCTTGTAAGGCACTTTTGAACGTCAGAGTTTACAAAAAATTTAATTGATTCTAGTCGCCCCTTCCAAAAGGTAGTTTTCGTATGGAGAAGAATGAAAACGAAACTCCACCGTTACTCTTTTAAAAAGTGTTACAATATTTTGTATATGTAGGTACATTAGTTACATAATTATAAAAAAAAATACGTTACCACGATAGGTAAAAAGACGAATTAATAAAAATTAAGCAACGAAAGATAAATTAATGACTTATGTGATAGATACATGGTTCTCACATATTTACAAACATTGTAAAAGTAGACGATTTTCTTAAAATTTTACAATTAATAAGTCAGTGTGTGAGGAAATTATCACAGAATGTAAAATCAATGTCATATAATAATTTATACAACTTAAATTCCCGTAATCGCCCCCTTTTACATGGAACTTAAACATAACTGGCGGAATATTGGTGTAGGTACTATAGCTGCACCTCTGCCTAACCATTCGGGGATTACAGGCGTAATGTTATATAAATTCATAATAAGTACTTTCTTCACTGAAATACGGTGAAGGCAAACGTCGTTAGGAAACCTGCAACTACATATTACGTGGTGCTAGCGAGGTGATCAATGCTCGTGCCTTCTTTGTATGAGAAGTGGCCTTTACCCAGCAGTGGGACAGTCATATTTTGGTATTATAGATAGGTAATGTTCACAATTAATTTATAAATTGAACTGTCGCGCCGGTAGTGTTTACTAAGAGAATTTATTCAGCATAATTTAACTGAGTCCCCGATTTCCGATGATAGTTTCACGCAAATTTATCGGAAGTGACGTACCGAGTTAATTGCGTTTTCCAGCTTGAGGCCTCCGCGTTTATTATATTTTCTATTCAATATTGCTGCCCGTTTAATGTTTATTTAGTGTCCATTTAAACGTTGTAGGGCTACAAATTATGTTGCTTTTAGCGCTTCTGTGTTCAGATGGCTCGCTGCTGAAATTATTTAAAGATGGATAAAAGCTGTAGGTAAGCATTATAACATAGCGTTAAAATGAAACAATCAACGTTTAATTTTCCAAAAAACAAGTTGTACATTTTTAGTCTAGTTTTTCTAGAAAAATAAGCGGTGCTTTTCACAATACACGACGAATTATTACTGAAACATTGGGCTTAAAACACCATCCCATTAGTCAACATTAGCTTCCAAAAACACAGGTATTGAGTGCACCGTAGCTGGCCCATCACAAACCACAGTGTAACTACTCACCAACCATTCTATCGCCAAAGAGAATGGAAGTTGTTAATTCGCTTATAAGCCTATAAGCGAATTAACAACTTCCATTCTCTTTAAAGTGCTCGTTGATTAGCTATTACAGTACACTAGCTTTTAGTACAAATTGAGCCGTATTGGTTTTGACGCCGCCAGGCGTAAAAGCGGACTTTATTTATTCTATATGTAATGGCGGCGTGAATAGAGGGCAAAGATGTTATTTACGAAATGTAGTCAGCTTTGTGTAGGTATATTTTATGCATTTGTGGACGGCTTTGAGAAATGTTACCGGTTTCGTTTAATTACTTGTTCTAACTAATAAGTATTATATTAGTTGTGGGTTTTCAGACAATTAATAGTTTGCCTATAACACTATAAACTTCTTTGACAGGCTGGAATTTCCCAAAAAAGTATTTGCTAATTATAATAAAACGGGAAAATCTTCTTCTTCTTTTCGTGTGGTTAGTGACTAACCTGGTGTCAGAGTTTTAAAGCCGCCCATGGGCCTCTGACTTCGCTTCACATGCCGTCAAGAAATATCCCTCAGGGATACCGGTTTACTCACGATGTTTTCCTTCACAATTTTTGAAGCAAGTAATAATTATACAATACGCACATGAATCCAAAAGTCAGAGGTGCGTGGAAAATCACCTGCGAAATTCTAATGAACCATGGGTTCTTTTCTCCTGGCTACCAGTGACTGGGAAGAAACACTTGCATTTAAAATATATTATATTACTGCTAAAGTAAAGGAATTCCAATCCTCTTCGTCGCAATGAAAGCATCAAAAACTCAAAGTAGAGAGCTCAAAGATATATTTTTATAATGTTAAGCCAACATGAAAGCAATATCGCGACTCCTTTTGAGTTGTTATCCTCAAAGGATTGCAGCTATTTTCGTCTAGAATACCTAAGCATTAAAAAAGTTTCTTAAACTCGGGGATTTAAACAGTTTTTACTTTGAAATGGAAAGTTCTATTCAACAATTTGATAAGCTCGTTGTCTTCGTTCTTAAGCTTAGTTTTTTGACGTTGTTTATTCAGTCGGAAATAAATATTCCGACAAAACTAAGCTTCGAATTTCCTTTTAGCAATGTAGACGTACTTTTGTAATTAAAACAGATAATAATCTATACATATTATAAAACAAAGTCGCTTATCTCGATTTTCTGTATGTCCGCGTTGTCCTTCTAAACCACGCAACAGATTTTGATGAGGTTTTCAACATCGTTTACAGAATTAATTCCGGAAGGTTTATTTGTATAATACGTTATTATAAATGTTACGTTTACCTAAGAAATCTCGATGTTTTGTCAAGTCGTAAAAACCCAGCGAAGCAGGAGCGGTCGCCAGTCTGTAATAAAGTAGAAATAAATCTCCTTTTCTGAGTAAAACTCAACTCCAATATACTAATAATAAAGATGAACAGTTTGTTTTTTGTTTGTTTGTTTGAACGCGCTAACCTCTAGAATTACCAGTCGGTTTTGAAAAAATCATTTTGCATTTGATAGCCAATTCTTGAGGAAGGTAAGGTTTATAGGCTATGTAACATCACGCTACGACCCCTGGAGCGAAACAAAAAGAAAAAAATCTGAAAGAAAAAAGCAAAAACAAAGAAATAGCGTGCGCGGGCGATGCGACGCGACCCAGTGGACCGGGAGCTGAAAAGCTAGTAGAAAATAATACCTACTTAGTCCTGCTCATGGATCCCTCCCTAGTAATGTTGGTTTGCCCTACTAGGGCCAACCAACATTACTAGGGAGGGATATATCTTAGCGTGTCAATAGCACAAAATAAAAACTTTAAATAATATAGAAAAAAAATCAACCTACCGCTGTGTTTTCCCAATAGGTACCTACACACAGCGTACACTAGGCTACAGTAACTGGGACCGTTAGTGAGCCAACTGAGGCATAGACAGAAACCTTGCTCGACGTATGAAAGTATTGCTGAGCGAATGAAATTGCGCTCCGTGAGGAAATCAACGAGTCGGTTGGGTTAGCTGAGATTGCTGTAGTTTTTTTTTTTTTAATACTCACTTTGTTATTATATGAATCTGAGGGGGTTATAAGGTTAGGTAAAGTCCACCTCGTTATTGCTTTACCAGCCTAAGACCGTTTGTCCACCGCCAAGTCAAAGAGAACGCGATGACTGATGACGGCGCCGAAGTAGCGATACATACATTTACTAGGGCCGTGTGTCCACCGTACGTCCGTCAACGGTACGTCACGTTTGGTTCGAATAATCGAGTTCCTCGCTGACGTGGCGGTGGATAAACAGTGTTAGGTTGAATGTCACTTGCGCGTCATAAAACGACAAGGTGTATTTCTTTATTTGACAGATAGATATTTAAACCACAGTTTTAATTTTCTGGGAATTGTTAAAGAAATTACGACTATGCAATAACATCACGATTCACACGTTTATTTTGCTTTGGTAATATCAGTTCAATTGACTTTTAAGTGAAAGTTTTTAGTTCAGTGCAATGTATGATGATAAGCGGGTTATTTTCGTTCTTCACTTGAGAAAATCCCAATGCCATATTGAAAATGGTACTGTTCAATAAATAAACTAAAAGCTACCTAGAAGCGTAAATGCTTTTAAAAAGAATAATATCAAATTCAGTTTACCCAGTTACGTACACGTATTTACCTGTCGATTAAACTCACCCGGGTTTACGGGTAAAAGTCACACGGTAGAAAAGCCAATTCACTGTTTCCCAGAAATTGCACCAAAGTGCTCAATATTTCAAACTAAACGCCGAGGCACTCCGTGTCTTGATATAACTTACAGCTTCGCTAAGCTAAACTTCGTACCTGTTAATCAGGATTCTTAGAAGTACGACGAATGTTTACACAGTAACTGATTAAGTTGAAGTATTCGTTGTCTGATTCTGGATTTAAACAATAAGATAATAAGATGGAATATTGAAAATCCAAAACTCATCCGACGTTCCGATAATCAGTCATTTATTCAAAATAGGCTGTGAAGCTGTTTTGAACTTCAAAATTAAAGACTGTCCCCCAAAACGCCCGCCCTTCATCACTTTCTAGTTAGTGCCTTAGCTGGGAAGAAGTGGCGCAAAAACTCCCTAGCAGCACAGCTGTTTGTTTAGTTAGAAGAACTTGGTTCTATACAATAATATGCAAAGTAATTAACATTACGAAATACAAAACATTAAATTAAATTATTTGCCTTAAGTCAGCTAGTACGCCAATAAACAACAAATACATTTAAAACTATACTCACACGGAAAAATATAAAAATAAAAACGTAAACAGAACTTAGTATTGTAACAATACATTATTTTTGTTTTTCATTCATCTTTCCATTATAATCACCAGTCCAAATATTTCCGATGTATGTACAAATATTTGCACTGCCGATGTGGGCCAATTTCGGGAAAACCAATTACTTGCCATAATTTTTTTGTGAAAAGTTGGTGAAAAATCCGACCCATTTTATGACAGGACCCCTGTTGCCCTTGTCCAGGCGTGGATTAAAAACAATTTTGGCGCAGAGAACATTCTAGAAGCTGCGCCCTTATTGGTGGAGTGGATCGTGGCGGGAGCGGTTGTAAATAGGTTCGCGTTATAACTGGAAGTTTAAAATAGGCTTATTGGGAATAGAAGGGTGAATATTGTGCATTTCTTTAAATTAAATATAGAAAAGAGCACTCTTAGAAAACAAAATATCCAGACCGTATTTCAGTATCTAGCTCCCCGAACAAACAACCGATAACTGAACTTAAACTAGCTTAGCTTTAATAAACTCTGTCCCGCCGAGCTCGTACCAACATCTATAAATGTAGGTTCAGTTCTGCAAACACTCTGCGAAATCCCTGTATTGCCTGAAGACTCGAAAACGGAGAAATTCGTTTATTTGCTAAAGTCCGGGATTCGGTTTAAAATTGGCTGTCCGGAGCGGGTGGTGTTTGCTGTCTACCTTACCTACCCCGGCTACATGACAAGAGGCACCTCGTCTTTAAAGTCCTTAACAAATTCTAGTTGCGTCAATTGAATGATCTATAGGAGCATAATTGAGTAGAATTGGACGTGAAAAGGCAACGAGACCTGGCAATTGAATTTGATTAAGTGCATATTCGTGCGCGTGAGACTGACATCTTATTTTACCTACCACTTTCGGTACCAGTCACATAACTACATCAGCACCCAATTACGTCACACACTTTCGTCAAATGGAAGTTTTCAGTTATTAGATGTCAGTAAATTAATCTTTAAAGAAAACATAAATGCCTTTAAATCAAGTTGAGTTAATTCAGTTACGTGTACCTACATGAATTCACAATTCTAATGATTTTGAAGGAAATCCATAATCCATTAATAAAAATAATAATACTTAACAATAAAAATCTTTATTGTTACAAAAACCTTAGACATTGCTTAAAACTAGGATACATAACTTGGTTACAGGTCATACTTATAATTTAAACCCTGACTCCTAAACTAGGTGATCCTGTGACTTAGGAGTCAGTGTTCAGCCATGCTATTCTGTAAACATCTCACCGTGAAAACTTGGGTGAAGTGAGCTGTCAATAGTGTCAATCCCTGTGGAATGACAGCACACTCCACGCTCACTTCACCTAAGTTTTCACGGTGAGATGGTTACAGAATAGCACTGCTGCTGTCACTGTGATACTAGAAACCTTTTATTTGCGTCATATGTTTGAAAAATTCGTCTGCTAGCAACGTAAATAACGCAATAAAAATTGTTGAAGTGTCAAATTAAAAGGCATTTGTATTGTGAGTATGTTACTCAATAGCCCCGCAGGTCTTTGTAGAAGCACAGTATAAATAAGTAACAGTACATGTCTCGGCACTCGGCAGTGATCTTGGCATAATTACCTACGGCTGCTCGGTAGATAAACCTTCCGCATCCGTGCTTAACTGCCGCGCACTCGATACTGTTGCGTACTGATATACACTGAGATTACTAAGCGCGTCGTACCGGCCGTTTTCTCTGATAATATAATACTGTTACTTATTTATACTTTGGCAGAAGCTAGTGCAATGCAACATAAAATTATGGGTTTTTTTTTTCGAAAATAGCCCTAGTACCTACTATTGAAATGATTTCCCTAACAAAATGTATCTACTCGACTTTGGGTCAACAATCGCTGGGAAAATATCAATTCTACCGTAAACATTGTCAACAAAATTATTGGAAAACATTTTTTGATGCTGTTTTGATATTTTTTTCCTCTTTATACTGGAACATAATTTATATATTTTAGTGTTAGTCGTATATTATATTTAAGATTGTGTATTTTAATTTTCCTGTAAATAAAATTTAAAATTCTGTAAATGTTTTGAAAGGCCCTGAAAGTCATATTTTTTGTTCCGCACAGAAAAGTTCTACGAAAAAGAAACATGGCTCTTAAGGCTCCTACAAACAGGCGCGACACGCGACGCGACTCAAAGACACCACACGTCGCGCGCCGAGCGGTGTCTTTGTGTCGCGTCGCGTGTCGCGCCTGTTTGTAAAAGCCTTTATTCATCAAGGGATTGCTTTCTGATGTCTCCATGGTGGAAAATATTTTCCGAGAAAAAATTGGAGTAGCTGAACAAAATAACAGCTTAGACTTAAACTTTTCACCAGTTTAAGTCAAAACTGAAAATACGAGATAAGTTGAACTTATATTACATTATATACTTTATTAAGAGTAACTTAAGTAGGTATATAACTTTGTCCTGCTTATAACAAATGCATACTAATATATTCTCTCGTTATGACTTCTGTCCGTCGAAGTTCTAATTAACAGATATCGTCCCTAAGTGGACGTTAATTATGTGCCCAGCCGCCATCTTGTCTAATTAGACAATACAATTCTATTTTTGTACGGCCGATAATATTTGAAGGCAGGATTTAAATTTTTATGCTGAACCTTTTCTTTATCCTGGTAGGTAGGCACGGCGTGACCTTCGTGGTTCCTCTAGTCTCTGACGTCGGTTTATCATATTTCAAGTAGATAGACTTGATTCTAGGCGGCTCTTCCAAAAAGTGTTTCGTATGGAAAAGAATGGGCAAGAAACTGCCTTTATTATGTTTTACAATATTTTGTATTATATTATAATGTGAACAATATACTTACACGAGTACACATCAAGATATACATTTCATAAGCTGGCCTCGTATTATGCGGAAATCCTACACAATGCGAGATCAGCATAAACTGGAAATGTATAGCTTGATGTGTAGCCGTGTGTACCTAGAATAAAATGAAATAATAAACTTAGTCATTAGGTTTCAAATATAAGGTTTCCTAATTCTAATAAATTGTGATTCGTTATTGATACAGGAGAGCCAAAGTGAATGGACAGTCTTAATCGTCGTACAGACAGGCGCGACACGACTCTAACAAAACAATTTCTAAGAAATCTTCACGGTTGAACAATAAACGGTGTCGCGTCGCGCAACAAGTCACGCTAGTCTGCACGAACCTTTACTGTACCCTAATATTCACGTCACCGCAGTGTCCATTAAGCTGACATATACCTACCTAGCACCCCATTCTGACCACCCCCTGTTTCTCATTGCTGGCTAACGAAGCGTGCTGAACGCGTGTTTTCTTTTCACGTCATACCGGATAGTATTTAGCACTACATTTATGTTTTAGAGGATATTACGAATATACTATGAGTTCACGATGCCAACAGAATACACAGACATGTGAGCGAAGCCGCGGGCACAGCTAGTTCTCTTTTCATTGAACTCATACGCCATGCCGCCATACATATTGGTAGTGAACCCTCCGGGAGGGTTGCCAGCGTTACGTTTGCGCTAAAGTTGACAACGCGGACGGTCAACGGCATTAGGTTTAAAACCGTGTAATAAAACACTGTAAAACGTAGTAAAATAGTGTTTTCAAGGGTCTCGCTATACGTAGTTTCCAACCATTTAAAATTTTGGTGAATATTTGTATCCGCGAACAAAAAATTTAAATGCTTGGATTTTAAAACAAACGCTTATACCTACAAGTAATCTTGTTAAAATATACATCCGATTTTATTTTCACGGTTTATAATGCTGTATTCGCTAAGAAAAACCTACATTCAAAATGAGCCCTCTGCGAGGGCTCCCGGCCATAAGCGGCTAGGTAAACCCTCCAGGAGGGAGGCACTGAACGTATTAATATTATAGTTCAACATCATTAGAAAAACGTCTGAAAAGACACAAAAATACCTGAAGGTTTTAATCCCGGAGGCTCTGTAAATAATTGTACACTTCAGAGAGAAAAACGCGCTGATTAATCACGTCGGCAAAAGGCTTAGTCAGAATATAGGCCCTTATTTATTCATACCTACTGTAACGGCGTGCCGTCGTGTTTCCTGTTATAAATACACTCTGCCCCTACCCTTACTGCAAGTGGCGTGATAGAGGGGAACAGGCTGTACTTATCAACTTACTAAAATCACTAGCTTATGCCCTTGGCTTCGCTCCCGTGCATTTCGGAAAATATCCCACAGGGACGTTCAACCGGGATTAAAAGTACCGTATGTGTTAATTCAGGTAAACAATGTATTAATTCCGTAATACATAGTTTTTTATGTAAGTGTACGCGGCGCGCGGCGCACGCCAGTACAGCTCCCAGTCAGCATGATTTTTTCAGACGCCTTCTACAATCATCGTCATATTTCACAAAACCTTAATTAATTATACATCTAAACCTTCATCATAAATCACTCCGTCCATTGGTGAAACCATATGAAAAATCGTTCGGTAGTTTTTGAGTTTACCGCATTCAGACAGGTAGGCGCGACTTCGTTTTATAGTAATGTAGTGATAGTGATGTTTGTAACCCTTTGAAAGGCTTTAAGGCTCCTACAAACAAGCACGACACGCGACGCGACTCAAAGACACCGCTCGGCGAGCGACGTGCGGTGTCTTTGTGTCGCGTCGCGTGTCGCGCCTGTTTGTAGAAGCCTTTAGGCCGCTCGCACTTTGGATGCGTTTTCGTACGAATTTCACTTGTGCGTAGTGGTACGCATTGAGTACGTTATACACGTTACGCATTGAGTACGTTATACACGTTACGCATTGAGCACGTTACGTTACACTGGATACGTTTTTCTCCGTCAAATAGATAGTTTTTCGGTTATATCGCATTGAACTCACGAAAAATCCCAACAAGTTTGGATTGTTTTCGAACGTCTGAACTATACGTACGTATACGTACGACTAAAGCTTCGTGCAGACTAGCGCGACGCGACACCGGTTATTGTTATACCGTGAAGTTTTCTTAGAAATGGTATTGTTCGAGTCGCGTTGCGCCGTCGCGTCGCGCTGGTCTGCAAGAGCCTTAAGTCACACCTAGTCTGCGCGCTGCCTTTGTACTTGAAAAGTAGGTATCCTTCGTGCATGTTCGTACGTGTACGCACGAGTAAAATTCGTCCGAAAACGCATCCAAAGTGCGCGCGACCTTAGGTTAATAATACATCCCATGCCGATTTCGGCTACGGTGGCCTTTTTTGTTTCCGACAACTATAAATTACGTCGTGTGCTCTGATGTGGCTAATGCAACCTTGACTGTGAGGTATACGGTCAAGAAACGTACAAAAGATTATAGATCGCGTGTAAGTAAAAGAGATGCATATATTAATAGTTATTCGCTGACTGTTCACACCGCCGCCGCCAGTGAGTTACACGCAGGCGTCCTCTCGGTGAGAGGGAGTGGGCCGTAATCTACCACGCGGGACCAGTGCGGGTTGGTAATGTCTAATGTCATCGAATTTTTGGTACTAGAACATGCCCGTTTCCTCAGGATGTATTCCTTCACCGTTATGAGAGCAGTGGTGATGAAATAATTTACACAAACTAAAGCGCCTATCAGGATTCGAACATACGACCTACAACTCGTAAGTCCCGGCCGTTACCACTGAGCCACCACTGCTCAAGTTCTTATAAGGATTTATTTATTTATTTCTTTGTAGGTATTAATAATAAAATTGAGCTATAATAAATCTACAACAGAGTAAGTAGAATAGCCTTCAAAGCTCTTGGGAAATACGAAAGATTAATGTTAGTATCCAGTAGGTATCCTCTTTCTATGGGTACGTAGATACGTACCTACTATATCGTGTAGGTCCCTACTCGATATAGTAGGTTCTAAAATGAGGAGCTGTACACGACATGCCGAAACATTTAAAAACAGTAAAGGACATCGCTCATTATAACAGCACCGCTCCGACACGCTAAATAACTTTTCATTCAAGTTAGGATTTCAAATCAAATGTATTAAGCATCGTGCAGACCAGCGCGACGCGACACCGGTTATTGTTATACCGTCAAGTTTTCTTAGAAATTGTATTGTTCGAGTCGCGTCGCGCTGAACTGCACGAAGCTTTATAGTCTATTTTACGTGTGTCGGGTCGCGGGCAATGAGCGGCCGGCGCGCGCCGTGGCGTCCACTATTCTGTATAGCCATCGTAAAATAGAATTTAACGTATTTAATTTAAAATCCTAACTTGAATGACAAGTTATTGTCCGTGTCGGAGCGGTGCTGTTATAATAAGCGATGTCCTTTACTGTGGAGTTTCTTGCCCATTCTTCTCCATACGAAACTACCTTTTGGAAGGGTAACTAGAATCTATTCTATTTTCTTGTAAACTTTGACGTTCAAAGTGCCTTTTATGTGCGTATTTGAAACAAATGATTCGACTTTTAATTAGACTGTATAAAAATAATCTCATTTACGGCGGAAAATAAATTTCATAAGTATCTTTCAAAAACTGTTTCAATTCACGTTGAAACCTGCATCGGACGCCTAATGAGATTACCTCAAACTATCCCGCAGTTGCAAACGGTACAAATTAACATTGTACGTAGGTACAGCACGTACCTACGTAATGAACGAAATGCCGTGTTATTTTACGTTCACGTTTTTAATTTTCACGTGGCAGTTTTTAATTTATTTTCTGACTTTATAATATATGGTATAGAAGTAAGTGAAAAGTAGAAGTGAATACACTAGTGGCGCTAGTCAGTAAAAAAAATAATAAAAAAAAATAATAAGTAATTCCATCTTATGCTAGGGATTGACAATATTGACAGCTCACTTCATCTAAGTTTTCAGGGTAACATTTTTTGCGTGACGAGCCGAACTTAATTGCCTGTAGTCTCCAACCACAAATACTACTTTTATAAATGCTTATCACGGACTTTCAATTAAACATATTAGCCACGTGAATGATTCCCTGTTCCGACCATATATTTCATATGAAAACATAAAACCATTCAATTGACGGCAAAACATTCGGAAGGCCATAAATCGAGAGCGTACAATTTGCTCTCTGTCAATTAGCGTGACAAGGTTAATTAATACGATTCACTTGCCACGTGGATTTCCGAATGTTTGTGGGATAATCAGGGGGTGGGACCCCCTCCCTTTCCCTCAAACTGCACCCTTGGACGCGCCGTAAACCGATGTACGGTTGACAGATACGTCGTCGTCGCGACGCTTTAAAAATTAGATACAATATATTTTCAACGCTGTAACTTGGAAAAAGTTGCTAGTCACAGTATAACTACGAAATAGTCTTGTCACTGATTTGAAAGAAGTTAAGATACTTAAGTAATTGTTCGAAATGTTGAAAATAATAAGTTCAGTATTTCTTTCTGTCTTCAGTGACGTTGTGCATGTGCAAAGAAATACTTGAGATCTACAATTAAAAAAAAATATATATAAAACAAACTTTTTTGCAGCTTATGGCATTTAAAATTAATCTTTTATTTGAGTTGCCATCCAGCACGTGCAGCGTTGGTTATGGACTTTTACAAATTATTTGAATTTGAAAAATTATTATTATTATTTAGGGTTATAATGTAGAGAATTATTTGGAGATAAATATATGATAAAAATAGTGTTGACGGAATGTTACAGTTTCGAAAGATAGCTCCCGAAACGCCTAACTTTCACTATTTCCTGTGTTTGATCTAGAGTCCTACTATTCCTATAAGTAGTCACCCTCAGGGGAGAATAGGACTGAATAATACTACTTACGAATTGGAGGTCGTGGGTGCAATCCCAGCAGGCACTTTACTTTGTGTAAATTATTTAATCACCGCTGCTCTCAAAACGGTGAAGAAACACATCGTGAGGAAACCGGCATGTCCTAGAACCAAAAATTCGAAGACATCTACATCTACCAACCCGCACTGGGCCCGCGTGGTGGATTACGGCCCGCTCCCTCTCACAGAGAGGCCTGTGTCCCAGCAGTGGGAAAATTAGGCCGATTATGTTATGGTAATGCCTGTACCACAATTGCGCCCGCGACGATTAGAATAACAACGGTCTAGCTTTATTTATACTAGATTCCTTCCACCCATTACAGTCACGAGCATTTTCTCGCAGTATTGATAGATATTTATTCCATACCCGAAGGGTGCCAAACGGAACCCTATATTACTAAGCCTCCGCTGTCCGTCCGTCAGCGGGGTGTATCTCATGAACCGTAATAGATACTTAGACAGTTGAAATGTTCAAGGCTCGTGCAAACCAGCGCGACGCGACGGCGCGACGCGACTCGAACAATACAATTTCTAAGAAAACTTCAAGGTATAACAATAGCCGGTGTCGCGCCGCGCTGTCGCGTCGCGCTTGTCTGTACGAAGCTTCACAGATTGTGTATTTCTATTGCCGCTATAACAACAAATAATAAAAAAAATAATAATAAAAAATCCGGCGTTTTTTGGTAAATATTGTACGGTGGTACGGACCCTTCGTAGGTATGCGAGTCAGACTCGAACCTGGCCGGTTTTTTTTGGTGTTACGAAAAAAAGTATTATCGAAAGCATACTATTGTAGTGGTATGTAGCCCACACATGCACACAAACTTGGAACTCAAGTGCTTAAGACGTCGCCCGTCTGTGAGTTCAGAGACAGTTCGAATACAATACTACACACAGCCAGTCACTAGCTGCTACCTACTCGCGTCACTCGCTTCATTTATAATATTATTCTAATCTTAATTATTGTTTATAAACCGTGTTTAGTTCTAGTAACTTCATCAATAAATTCATTGTGTAATATTGAACATGAACATTTAATTTCATCTACTATAGAACCTTTAACACACCCTAACTAAAGTTTTATACTGTTATGAGATAGGTCTTTTGTCCAAGTTGCAATTTTTATTTATAGGTCTAGTTACCATCACGCTAGATTCTGCCCACACCGTCCCGGTCATCGACCTCTAGTGCAATACTCCACTCCACTGGCCAATCAGTCAAGTCTGATGACACATTGGTTGCAGTATCCTCGATCGTAGACCACAGATTTAACTGTCATTGATTCACGACGTGAAAACCTGTGGTAAAAGTCTATTATTAATATTTTTTGTCAATGACTCATAAGGTGGGAAATTCTATGTATTCCGAAATTAGGTTATTCAAGTTGTTATTTGATTAAGTTATTTTATCAGGCTAACAAGCACTTTCAATCATTTCTTATTGAATTTCTTCTAGTATTTTAGAAAAGTTGTTTAATATTATTTTAACCGAGTGTAGAGTACTTACCTAAAAATGTGAATTACTCTGTTAGCTAATTAGCTATCATAGTCTGTAGTCGTAAAGGGTTATTTATCCTGTGTATGTTTCATGTTGGAGCTGACATGGTTATGTATGACCTAAAGCCTTAATTAAGAAAAGATTTTAGAAAAATAAATTTTAGATTTTATTTTAATAAACTACTTAGAAATCCAAAAGAAGACTTTAAAGTTTTCATATTGCTCTTACAAGTCATAAACCCACAGACGAACGAGGCAAAATATCAATATGCACGTAATTCAAAACTTATTCATCATTTTCTTTCTTTATTTTCGTGTGGTGGGTGACGGTGATATTTTTACAGAATCGACCGACTGGTGTCAGTTTTTATGCAGCCCATGGGCCTCTGACTTGGCTTAAACTAAACTTATTCATTATTTAAAGGAGTGAAGAAACAAATTACAATTTATTTTTTATTTTTTAATGCATTTCTTACATTTTTACAATTCATTATTTTATGTTAGGTTTTTTTGGTGGAACGAAACGCAAACTTGAAACGCGTCGTCTTCGAAAATCCCGGAAGTGACCACAAAAGGCATGTGAAAAAAAAATTTTGGGCATCAAGCAGTTATTGAATCTTACTTTTCTTAGGTTTATATTACTAGCTTTTATTGATATACACTCGAGAGCAATGAATCCGGGTCACTTAAAGAATCCTAAAAATCTCGGAAACTAAAAATGCTAGGTTAATGCAATAAATTGTATTTAATAGACAATGTAATACTCCTTAAATGAAGGTATTAAAACTTCTTAGTTATTGTAAAGTTATATCATAAAAAAATCAAATTTGAAAAAGGGCCACTTTCGAAGATGGAACTACGAAATTACAGCATTTGGTTTTGCTTTTGTTTGTAATCTGTCATTTATGTGGGTACATAAATCATGTTGATAGTGCTCTATATTCATTATTCAAGCTGAAATTATGTCGCTTACGCCTGAAGAATGCACCAGAATACTTACAATGCTGGAAACCGGCCGGAGTCAGCGCGATACAGCCAGGACTGTCGGTGTGTCGCTGTCAACAGTACAAAGAGTTCTCCGACGTTACGAAGAAACTGGTTCTAACCTACGCAGACCAGGAACGGGCAGAACCAGGTGTACCACAGCACGAGAAGACCGATACTTGGTGAACACCATGCTTCGAAATCGCTTTCTCACAGGAACTGAACTCACAAATCAGTTTCGACGCCTCGGAGGAAGTAACCCAAGTGCATGGACAGTAAGACGTCGGCTTGCTGAATCTAACTTAAAACCCCTTAGACCTGCAAACGGCCCTAAACTGGAGCGTGGGCATCGTATTTCAAGACTAAGATATGCCCAGAGCCACGTAAATTGGAGTATTGAAGATTGGTCAAAAGTTATGTTCTCCGACGAATCAAAATTTATGCTCTACAAGCACGATGGAAGACACAGAGTGTATCGAAGACCAGGGGAAAGATTCAAGCAAGCATGCATCGAAGAAAAAGTAGCCTACGGTGGTGGGTCTGTACTTGTGTGGGCCGGAATTTCTTCTGAAAGTCGCACAGAGCTGGTGATCATAGAAAACGGCTCTTTAACTAGCGTAAGATATGTGGAAGAAATCCTCAATGATCACGTTGGTCCATTTATGGTCAATTTAGGTGAGGATGCTATATTTATGCATGACAATGCCCGACCTCATACAGGTAGGATTGTGAATGACTACCTTCAAGAGATGAACATTACTCGTATGGAGTGGCCAGCGCGCAGCCCGGATATCAACCCGATCGAGCATGCTTGGGACGAGCTAGGCAGATGCGTAAAACAACGAAACCCTCCCCCAATCACGCTTCGTGAGCTCAAAATTGCTCTCACAGAGGAATGGGAGAATATTCCCCAAAATCGTATAAGGAACTTGGTGTACAGCATGCCAAATCGCGTAAACGCAGTAATGGAAGCACGAGGAGGCAATACGAAGTATTAAAATTCAAGAAAATCGTAATAAAGTTCAAAAATTTCATGTTTCCTATTTTTGTTTTAAGGAGAGATCAGCAGTTTTTTTCTTTATGTAATTTTGTGTTAATAAAATGTATGGTGACTCATATTTTTTTTACTTTCATTTAAGGAGTATTACATTGTCTATTAAATACAATTTATTGCATTAACCTATCATTTTTAGTTTCCGAGATTTTTAACATTCTTTAAGTGACCCGGATTCATTGCTCTCGAGTGTACTTAGTGAAAAAAATATTATATGCAAAATACAACAATACAATTCCATATTGTGATTACCATCAACTTTACATTATAATCTGTACGTTTTTTTTTGTTTACATTTAAATAAACCTAACTATACATAGATAACCCAAGTCATATTACAATAACATTAACTCAACCTATGTGCCACTATTACATGGAGTTCAATAAACAAATAAAATGCAACAATTCATTTTAAGAAGTCTCATCTTCTGCTTTATTTTTCTTTGCGATGTCCCAAGAAATAATACAACAACATTAACTCCACCTTTGCGCCTCTATTACATAGAGTTTAAATAATTAAAAGGCAAAAAATATTTTTATTATGAAGTCTCTATCGATAACTGCTCTGTGACGTTCATTCACCATTTCACTAATGAATGTACTACGACAGACGAGTGGCTTTCCGTCCCGCAGTCCCGCTGCATCGTACGACTATACTTACAGGTTATTTATAAAAACGTTCACGTCCAACAAATTATGCTATCTATACTTTGACAAACTATTTTTGTTCTGCGTACTATTACTAGATCGTTGAGGAAGGATATAATTAGCGTCATAAGATTTGAGGAACATTGTTAGGAAACCTGGGCTTATAGTTAATATAAGACTTTCGCGAATTTCACCAATGAAACTGAACTCGATCAGCACATGTAAACCGCGTTCAAGAGCTGTCACCGTCCAAATTCCAAAGAAAATAATGACACTGACAGCCCTTAAACGTAGTTTATGTGCTGATTGCGTTCAATTTCATCGGTGAAATTAGCCCTAGTGCATCACCAGCCCGCCTTGAGCAAGCGTGGTGATCAATACTCGTGCCTTCTCTGTATGAGAAGAGGCCTATGAGGAAGGGTATTTTGTTTGTGGTATGGTCAGCGACGGTAATGCAGTATTTTCTTTTGTACTGTTTATTAAGAAAACTGATGTGTTAAGTGTTAACCGACTTTCCTCACTGACTTTTAACGCTGGCTTCGACAATTTAATATATAATTTTGAGATCTTGGTTTTTAAGAACAAGTGATGTTTATGCACATAAGGTAATTACTTAAGGAAGTAACACGAGAAGCTCGATTAGCTCACAATGCAAGGTCAAGGTAATCGTCGATAATACACCAATTACGTGTTCACATCAGTGGTGTTAGGTACTAATTAGTATCGACTAATTAGGAACAACGAGAAACCCGAACTATAAATTTCGTCACACCACCAACACAAACTGAAGGCATACATACATTAGTGTGGCAGCAAGGCCACATTATTTTAAACTCTCATAGAATCTTAACAATAAAATGTTTGAACTATAAAAGAGACCATGACCGCTGAGTTTATGTTGGCATTTCTTCTCAGGGATCAGTCAGCTAGGAAATGCCGGCGCCATCAAGTTTTAAAATATTGACCAAAAAATTGACGAAGTCATAAAATATCGTCATTTCAGTATGTGGCTAGCTTTTGTCCGCGATTTCACTTACATCCTAAAGTAATTACTATGTGCAGGTGATTAGAATGACCTATACCTATTTTAACCCAGGACATAGTCTAGCTGTTCATCAAATTACCGATATCTAAATCCGTTTACCCGATGAAGCTGTAATGCGACCTCCAAACCTTTTCCCAGGCTCACATGATTCGACGAAGCTTTGGGGATTACTTATCTATATTTCCAATAGCCTCTGTTGGAATCGTATGACTTAATGATGATGAAAAAAACTGTTTGTTGGTTTGTCCTTTGATGTAGCAACGTAGCAACGGATCGACGTGATTTTGCGTACAGACGGTTTTAGAGTCCTCAGAGTTATATATATATAGATGATTTATTATCCCGCAAAAATGCACGGGTTAAACTTTACCGGGAATATCCATACGGTCGAAACTACGGAACGTAGTATGTTCATAATAACATCCAGTTAATGTTGAAGTTCTCAAAGCGTCGAACAGTGTTCCGTGTAGGTACCAGGAACACATAGTTCCAGGGATCTTCAAGAATTTGGACTTTAGTATTCGCATTTACATTGTTTGACTGTTTATCCATATTATCTCTCTTGGAAACCTAGCTATTTACGTTACACACGTGGCGATATAACGATACCTAGTGATTGTTATATCAATCATTTATTATTAATCTGGAAGATTGTTAAAATACCTATATAATTTAATATCTAATCTAAGATCACGGTCAGATACATTTTTAGTAATTGTTAGTTAGCTAGCGACAACTATCCATGAACCCGCACTGGGCCCGTGTGGTGGATTACGGCCCACTCCCTCTCTCAGAGAGGAGGCCTGTGTCCCAGCAGTGGGAAGGTTGTAGGCTGATTATGCTAGCGACAACTTTAAATGAATTCGAGACGGAAAGAATAAAGGCTCCTACAAACAGGCGCGACACGCGACGCGACACAAAGACACCGCACGTCGCGCGCCAAGCGGTGTCTTTGTGTCGCGTCGCGTGTCGTGCTTGTTTGTAGGAGCCTTAAAGCATTCACAGATAAAGTTATCGGTACAAAGAATAATACAGGCGTTTATTCCCAATATCTATAGCATATAAATTTTACATGCGGTGCATGCACTCCATTCTCAATATCTATATTTCACTCATCGAATCCAATAAAAATATCGTTTTTTTTTTTTTTTGTTAATAGTCTTTGCACCTTTTCCTGTTCCGAGTAATAAAAATATGAACGAATAACATTTTTCGAATACGATGAAAGTTTATTTTTTACGAATATTGGGAGAAATCATTCGTAACAACTGTAACAATTTAAGTTGTTTCGGCTGTTAGGGTAAGTTTACACAAAAATAACGCAAACGAATAGTTGTTTGACTCGATAGGCGAGACCTTTTTTTGTTTTGGAGGAAAGACGCTCCTAAAGCTTTGTCTATAAACCACATTATCGCTTACGGGGGGTTGGGAATGGTTACCTATATCTACATGTGGTTACAAGGAGATGGGTTAGAAAAAAACTTCCTCCCGGTCCTTTGTCAAAATTTGTATCATTTGTATTTGATGCACAAAGTTGCAGCACGAACATCCTGAATTCAAGATGTCTACGTACCTACATGGTGTCACATAAAAAATACTTACTTACCGTGGTTGATTGGACGATCCTTTAGCTATAAAATGCAAACGCTGAACCCATAAGTCACTAAACCCGTGTATTACAGTTACGCAAATTTTTACAGGGTCCCTGAACACTTCGACCAGCGGAACCAGGTTATCCGCTTAGCTAGCCTAGATTACCCTGGAGAGGCGCACCTGCGATGTAATTAGAGTCGTTATTGCCCCGAGCTTTACTTACCTGTTACCTTGAATCGGTCATTATAGGCTTAGGTTAACGTTATCAACGTGCCAGGCATGAAACTCGATAGGTAGTAGATACACGTCAAAATAGGGCCGTACAACAAGTCTAGTTATGTTAATATTAATTTTACTTAACCTGTATGACAATACTTGTTTAGTTCCAAATTCAAATAACACTATCTATTTTCCATCCATGTTACAGGCAAAGAAAGAAAATACGTTTACTTATTTGTAGCAAAGAAAAAAACCAACACAAAAAAGAACAAGTATATACTTATTAATATACGAGGATTATTTTCCAAGGCAGTGTAAGCTTATGAGATTTAAGAACCAATAAATGAATGGGAAGATTAGGATTCAATTTGAGGTTTGGCAACATCCAATGAACGGTCAAAGTGACCTCAGGATTTCATTCGGCGGTTGCGAGATTGATTGCAAGCGCTCGCTGAATCAGCAGTCTCTCAGTTTGCTGTGACTTCTCTTGTTGTAGATGGCGTGGTTGGTCAAAATAGTTAATCAAACGTGATTTGTCAACAAATTAGAAGGAATTTAGCTCGTTTGCCAAATGGACCCAAAAACCAAATCATTTATTCAAACTAGGCCGCAAATCAGTACTTTTTGAACGTAAAAAATTACAAAAGACAGTCCCTCAAAACGTCCGCCATTCTCTACTTCCTAGTGCTTCAGCTGGGAAGAACTTCTTCTAAAACTTGAGGGGAGTTTGTTAGCTGAAGAATGTGCAAAGCTAGCAAACAGACAGCAGTCTGATCGCCAGCTTTGTTATTGCGAGTATAGAACCAACAGATAAAGTAATCCCAATTAAAAACACAGTCGGATCATTTACTCTAAAAATAAGGTTTCAGAAAGCTAAAAAGAGGCCCAATCAGCAACCCACGCAGAACAATTACAGTTCGGGAGCAACAGACCGCATAAAGGGCGACAGTTCTATGCCCCAGACGAACACAGAGACACACAGTGTCATAATAAGCATAGATAACAACACATGCCGACACGTGACAGCATTACGTAATGCCAATGACCTTCAAATAAATAGATGACGGTTGATACCGGCTATTTGGGTACACTTTCACTTTGATGAAGCTCGCGAGCGGTTGGATTTGGGGTCCGCAGAATTGTGGGTACGGGGTTTATGGTGTTTCTTTTACAATTTTTTTTAACTATCTATGGAACAGTGGAGTGGAGCATAAGTGGTCCGGAGCGGTAACAGATAATAATTTATGAATGAGATGACGCAATGTTTTCGGCGTAGTGTCAACAAAAAAGACTTGTTTTGCCATAAATCCATAAAATTATTTTCATGAACAAAGTTCTCACAATAATTTAATTTAAGAAAGCGTTGAATCCATGGAAGTATTGATAGTGGATCATTGGAATGGTTTAAAGATCATTTCAATCAGCCAAAGGGATTAATTTTGGAATCAGGTCAGTTCCATGTCCCATTTCTAGTTATATCAGTATCCACAGAGATAAAACATTAGTTCGCGCTGGAAATCGACCCGGAGTTATGAAGCGAAGCGCCTATTTTCCGTCAAAAGTAGGTCTTCAGGTGCTTTAGACAAAGTGAAATTGGAAATTGAAACGCCCCCTGGCGGATAGGGGTACCTAGCCTGACTGCTAATTCTGCAGCACACTAGGCGCGTAGATTGGAATCAGATTGGGAACTTCAGATTTTGGTAGGCTAAAATATTGATGTTTGTCGGGAATTGACTATAGCGAGGAAGATAAAGAGGCAAGTTGTAGTGGAAATAGGAGGCCGTCATAAAAAACAATATTTGGCAATGAGCTCGCCCCGCGAGGTCAACTAAAAGTTAAATATCGTATAGGTAACAACAAATAGGCTCTGCTGGCCATTTTGAGGAAAACAAGCGTGAATTTATATTTAAATTTAAAACTCAACGGATGGTAATAACCTGTGTTTTTTTTTTTCAAAGCGATTTAAACTTTTTATCAAGACATGCCAACGGACGAAATACATAAATATTTAGCAGGCGGTGAGTCATACCGCGTGGAATGCCTTTAGAACGATTGTGCGGTCATCGCGAGTTGTACGTGTAAAGATATCTGTTGTATGGAGTTACACTACCTACTGTTTTTTGAGACTGCAGCTGATACCAGTGCTTTACATGGAGCGACAGCCTATCAGACCTTCACAACCCAGTTACCTACTGGATAACGAAAAAAATACACGTAAATTCTGCACAACAAATTTATTTTTCCATCGGAAAATGGACCTTAAATCATTCCTTGTTAATCTAACCTCCACCAATTTTGCATTTCTAAATAAATATTCCTTCAACCATTACCGTCATAATTGACCTAGAATTCTTCTTACCCCACTTTATAAACACTATGAAGACCACAAACCATCTGGGAGCGAATGGTAAATATTACCAGACGTTACCTCATCGTTTACCCGAAAGCGTAGGACTGCTCAATGTGATCCATCCCTCTCCGATCGAATGAGATAGAGAGAGACGACAGATACGTACCGGTTTGGGGACTACGGACTACTCATCATTATTTTTGGTATAGCGTGTATCTGTGGTAATTTGTTACCTAGGCGCGATCTACGAGTTTTTTTTTCGTGGTGAATAGGCATCAGTTGGGGAAATATAAGTTCGGTTTTGATCGAGGGAAATTGGCCCGTTTAGGTAACACAGAGCAAGTTGCTTTGCTATTGGGTTACATACGCCAGTCGCCATATTGAATGACATGACATCGGGATGGAAATTCAATGGATCGAATAAAATCGAACGCCTCGATCATCGAAGTTTCCTGTGGGACTACACAGACGGGCTTCAATTGGACTGCGAGTTGGTACGACTGAAAAATAGCAGTTTGGATGCAATTTTCATAACTACATTGAAACTGTCGCAGATTGTTCAATCGCCGCTGTTCTAACGGACTACCGATACTCGAAAGCATTACCTAACAGGCAATCTCACGTGCTTGTGAACACCTGGGGAAAATATTTCTTCGTGCGAAGATAGCCAGCTCAGCCACTAGTATCACTGCCGATCGGGCAGAATTTCATAAATCAAGTTTTCTTTGTAAGTACCTAAATGCTCAGCACAGACGCATCTCCATAAAATTCAACCTTCTTGTCCCAAAATCAATATTTTCTCAGCTTTATCTCGCAATCAATCTACTATCACGCACATTCTCGCAATACTCTATAAATTCCAATACATTTTACCCACGCACACAAATTACTTTAATTTACTACTTTACAACTAAATAAATAAGTAAACTTTTAATTCGGTGAGCTCGACTGCCCGAACCTCCCCGACCTCCCCGAACACGCGGCCCGAACGTAAAGAAATTGCTTCAAACTTGCATTCGTGGGAGTTCGGAGAGTCGAACGATACCGAAGTCTGCCGAAGATAGTATCACTATTCGGTAGGTCACTGTCAATCCGTATCGACCAGTTTCGCGAATGACATTGAGTAGCTAAGTTCATTCACACGCACCGTCTGATTCAAATGGTTAGATACATGTCGTATTATTAAGGCGTAATGTCCCATTAAATAATAGGAGCCGTCGCGCACAATGGACGCCAGTCCATTAAAATATGGTCCCATATTTTTTTCTTTTATCAAGATTTTATTATGGAAGGTACCTAATACGCAATGAAAGGCTAGCACGATTAGTATAAGAGTAACAATACGTTATTTCTATGTAAATTCACGTTTGAAGGTCAACTTTTCTGATATACCTACGTGGGTTGGCTGAGAGAAAAAATATTTTATTGATTCGCGATCTGTTCTGTGATTCGAAGCAAGTTCTCAATTATAACGACTCTAGATTAATACATCGAAGGAACCTTTGTTTTTATAAAGCTTTGTGCAGACCAGCGCGACGCGACGCCGCGACGCGACTCGAACAATACAATTTCTAAGAAAACTTGACGGTATAACAATAGCCGGTGTCACGTCGCGCTGTCGCGTCGCGCTGGTCTGCACGAAGCTTTACGCGGGCCTCAATGAAATCTATTGATTTCATTGATGCACGCGTTATAAAAACAAAGGTACCTACCACTAATTTAAATATTCCATTTTGGTCTCTTACACTCTTTTATAATACGTTTTCAAAAGCCGAACCATACCGAATATTGCAGTCTTGCCGAAGTTGTCATAAGAGGATTATTCTGAATGGATGAGGTTACCCTCCCTTGGGCTTACACGGGTCAGACGGCAACCATTTTAGACCGCGTGGAACATGAAACTTGCTACGTAACTGATGATGGCAAAGTAAAATAATCAACCACTTTCGCTCCCTTGGGTGTCATAACAGGGTACTAAAGGGAAAATGTCAGAAGAATGGATCGACAGTAGCGTCCTTCTGTCTGCGCAAACTACAAACAGCGCGGTCACTTATTTCCCTCGGCAGCGTGATCATTATGAAAATGCCAGTCCTGCAGTGAATTATTACTTACTAGCTAATGGTAAGTCAGAATTTTGCAGCAAAATAAAACACTAAGATGAGAAATGGATGAGAAAACTAGAGATTCGTATCTCACGCCCTGCTTCCCTGAAGGGTTGGGCCGAGGTGTACCTATAGTACTCGTACACCCACATTTCGCCAGGTATTTGTAAGTCCCATGTGGTGAGCCTCGTTTTTTTTTATAGTAGCCCTTGTTGTTTCTCACAGCTGGGCAATGGGCCCACCCTTTTTCCATCCAAATCTCTCATTGTGCAATTTCTGGCCATGTTGACCCCGCAAACATGATTAGATCGATTAGGTAAGTAATTAATATTTGTTCAGTTCTTACAAATGGTAATTGGTAATCCATCTTTGTAACAGGAAAAGTATAATTCGTAAATTCATTCAAAATACTTTTATTTTTGCTCCTTCGTCTACAAAGTTGGCGCGATTTCCGTTGACATTTTTAAACTATGACGGTTAATAAAAATCAGTGTCAATTCTGTCATAATTATTCATTGCGAAAGCCTGTCCGTAAATAACGTCATCATAAAAATGAAATAAGTAGAAAATCTGTAAAATTAGATGATCCGCGTTTTGATTTCAATATGGCCGCGAAATTTTAAAAGTATTTTTCTAATTTTAAATATTAATTCGACTATATTTAATATCGCATTTACTCGCTATAATAACGTTATTCAAGAAGGCCCCAAAAGAAGCCGGGTTCGCAAAAAATATAAGCATCCGCCATTTGTCACTCCCGCCTAGTGATGTGCAATAACACCAATGAGTCGGTACCGATATCGGAGGATCGACCGAAAGAAATCGAGAAGAAATTCGCCTAAAAGACGGAGGAGAAAAATGGCGCGAAGAGTGATACCCATTCGGGGGGATGGTAACTGTTTGTTCCGTTCTGTTTCCTACAGCATCTACGGAACCCAAGACCGGCATCGAGATATTCGTCTCGGAGTAGTAGATAGAATAGTGGAACATTGGCATCGGTATAAGGACTTTATCATCGGGGACCGATCTTATGGGTTTCATATGTATACTGCTCATGACTATAGGAGATTGATGTCGACTGATGGAGAATACGCTGGTCATGTGGAACTGCACTGCGTCAGCGAACTCTTCCCTCAATACACCTTCAAAATCCACAGAGACTTTGTTCCAGAACAATAGACTATGGCAGAGGAAAAAACGTGAAGCATCTACTGTTTTCTGGATACTTGGATGCAGGCCATTATAGTGTTTTAGAATATTCTTGATTTTTTTTGAGTTCGTGTTGTTCAATAAATCAATATATTTTTGCGTTTATTGTGCTGCGTCATATCATTTTAAATCGATAAGTATTATTTGAGAAAATATAACATCTAGAATAGTTGAAGTGAAGACCAGATTTGTGAGAAATAGGTACAGATTACGCTCTGAGATATAGGAAGTTAGCTGGAACGGGATATCCTCGTGCCGGCGCGATCCCACGCGTATCTTTGTAAATATAAACGTACAACATACATCGAGTGCTATCTTTAAGATTCGACGAACAACGTGAAGAGAATTTAGATATATCTTTTCACAAATTTTAAAGTAAGAACGTATAGTGAACGTGAGTAGGTTCGAAAGAGAGTCCAATTTGTAAATTCGTAAAAAAGCTTGTTTTTGTAATCGTATATTAAAGATTAGCCGTTAGATAATTTTGAATTTTTGATGTTATCAAATCTTTATAACATCTTTGTAGGTAAGTATATATTTTCAAAAACGTTTTCAATTTGGTACTTACCCAGAAATGATACCAGTTCATAACTGCACACATTCAGCAGTTTGTAACTAAAAATAACAATGGTTATTGTATTTGTAACAGATAGACTATAACTTTAAAACAAGACAAGTGTTTCATGGCCACCCGTTAGTCATATACCGTTCTTACTATCAAAACTGCATGACGAACCGACAAGGTCAGCGCAACACTATGCCAACTTTTTAAAATGCATTCTTGTACTCACGATTACCTGTCAAACTGGATGCAGGCAATCTTCAACCATGTACAAAAGAAGATAAGATCCAAAGTAGGTTGGATGTCATGTCAAAATGTTCCAGCCAGAATTATTATGATCGGGTTGCAAACTTCATCGTAGGTGTCATTCTCAACGGCTTACCGATTTGAACATAAAGGTGACCGATATTCTCGCGTTTTTACTGAATGTGAATAAATTCATAAACTGCGTATTTTTTTTTAAATTAATCGTTTTTGCCGGCGTCTTTTGTTGGATAAAAATCTAATCCCTTTTTTATATTCGGATAGCGGTTAACGCAGAGGTCATGAAATCATGATGACGTCAGAATTTTGGTATTCGACTGGGAAACTAAATAATTAGCAATAGTTCCAAACATAAACACGTATCATCTTCCTGCCCTTGTCCCATGTTAAGGCTCGTGCAGACCAGCGCGACGCGACGGCGCGACGCGACTCGAACAATACAATTTCTAAGAATTAATTCACGATATAACAATAGCCGGTGTCGCGCCGCGCTGTCGCGTCGCGCTTGTCTGTACGAAGCTTTACTTGTGGTCGGCGCAACAGTTTTCTCTCTCAATTCTCTCCTTTCAACCGTCACGCTATCATTCATTCCCTTCTCTTTCATATCATTTCTCACACAATCCAACTATTTTCTCTTTGGCCTTCTCCTCCATCCATCAACATTAATATTCATCACTCTTTTAGTCACATGCGTTTCTTCTCTCCTCATCACATGCCCATACCAGGCCAAACGATTTCCTTTCAACTTTTCTGTCACTGGTGCCACTTTCAAACTTCCTCTCATATAATTATTAGGTAGGTACCTACTCAACTCATTCCTTACTTTATCCATTTTCGTGACATCCTTCTCAATCCGTCTTTTTCACGGCAGAGCACAGCATTCTGATCCATACAGTAAGACAGGCCTTATCACGGACTTGTGAATCCCCTTTAACTTGAGCGGCATCCGCATCCAAATCTAATTCAACAAGACGAACCTTTTAAAATTCCTTTTAATATTTTCTAAAGAAGGTTGCCTCCACAGCGTACGGCATAGCCGCGCCGGCACTGTCTAGGGACGGCAGTACTAATATAATTCGTGGCGCCGAGAGTGCGCTGAGCGCAAATTTTCTGTCATCATCGCTAGGTATTTAAAAGCCGCCATTTTTTATACGTCAATGTCTGGAAAGTGTTGAGAGTGGCGCCTCTATCCAGCGGCCTCCAAGGCATCCTCGTGTTCTGTGGTTGAATCCATAATAATATACAATTCAGGAACAAGCAACCGGTCATTTCTAACTACTGTCGGACATAAAGCACTGCCCTTCACTCCGCACGACACATTTCATTGATTTCATAGAATATTTCCGTCCTTCACTCAATTCATACAAACAAATAATAAATCAAATAGCAGGATTAAACTAAGATTTCAGTTATGGACTATTCCTGCAAACTATATCTAATTTTACCTAAGAATTTTCGTGAGAAATGCAAAAAACAAGAACCTGGCAATTTCAGTAGGACATAGCTCTACCTTGTACAACAATTTTGGGGTCACTCACAATCACAACCCACTTACAATTCTATGTAATTTTTGTTAACAACCATAGTTGTGCCATCACTCAAAATCTAGGTGAACTGTGAATCTTTTCGTCCCACGCATGCACTACGTTTAAGCTTACCCTAGGAGGAAACAGAGGTCGATGGTTACCTGTAGACAAAAAGATACATAATAAATACAAGGAACAATTAAAATTTTAACGGAGCTCGATCAGGTCTAGCCTGTCAGCAAGGTTAGCGATCAAAAAGCCGTGAAGTTGAATTTTTCATGAACTAGTTGGCGCCAGCACGTTCTACCTACGATAGATCTTTAATAATTCAAGAACAAAAGCTGAAAAGCAATTTAATTATTGCTAAATCTCAGGTAACGTGATATTAGCCTGCAGATTCACATATTACAACACCGGGATATTGATCCGTCAGGTAGATTATTAAAAAATATAGGAACACGTATTTTTTCTTTTTTACGTAATTTAAAGATTACGGCAATTCATTGAGTAGACAATAGGTACGTTAAGATGTGGCATGACGTCACTCTCCGGTAGATTTTATACTGACTTGTGACATCGCGAGCTCCCACTCCCCAACTTATTAATGCGTTTTATTTAAACCATTTTTTATTCATTATTAAAGCAAAAAATACGTGTCTAATATTTTTTAATTATGTAACTGACGGACTAAATAGTTTTTTCCCACCGTCAACATCCCTATTGCGTAACATAGGTACTTACAATGAGAATAACTTTAATTTTGACAGTTCAACAACATTCATTGCTTTATTTACGTTGCTGAGCAGACAAATTTTACAAAAGAGAAGCAATTTCCTTCAAAATCTCTCGGATTGTGATTGAAAGCGTGTTACGCAATTAGGGTGCAGGTTTTCAGAAGACTATGAAAAAGAGACTGGTGTCTTTTTACTTATTTTTGCATAAGGTAATGGAATTTATTCGGTAGGTATTTAAAACGGAATAAGGAGTCGGTAGACGATTCGTCATGGGACAATTCTCCTTAAGTCACAGAATTAACAAAAGTGTTAAAAATATTTCAAGTATAACACCAGAATAATTACACGTATTGGGACATTAATGACCCGAAATTTATCATGAAACAAAGGGCGTTTTAGGTCGAAGATTTTCGAACCTCAATTTAAAACATCTTAGGTATTTAAGCAAACCTTCGCAGGTACGGATGAGTCAGTGCGTTGCAAAATATCAACATACACACCAATGACTAATGTATATTTAAGTCATTCTTGAACATATTTTTTATGACCGCTTGTATGTAAATGGGTAATACTTAAAGGAGAACTTAGACTTAAGATAACTAGGTATGTGTCACCCTAGGACTTAGATCATACCTTCCGTTGATTCTGAGTTATTACTAAAAGTATTTTCAACGCTTTGAGTTACGCAAGCCATCCTCAACATACATTAAAAAAAACTTAAAAAAAAAACTAAAACAGACTTCCAAAAGAAAAACACTACAAACGAAGTCGGTGGCAAAAAACAAAAATTCAAAACCAACAAGACACCGACTTCCGAAATTAAAGTTATTTTTCACTTTGTAGTGTTTTTTTTTGGGAAGTCGGTTGTCTTCTTTTTGTAAAAAGTTTTTATTTGTCACTTTTTAGTTGTGGTACGTACCCCACACAAAATCCAATACCACTACCTGCTATGTAAATAACAGTGACAGGAAGTCATCATCATATCATCCAACTATACTAAGTCAAAAGCTTACTCAAAAACTATCCAAGCAAAATTAATAAAATTTATATGGGACCAACTTGGGCATACTCTTTCATACAAAAAAAGAATTTTTATACTCGGTCCACAATTGACGGAGAAATCGGTGGACATACAAAAAAAACACATTCGCGACGAACATATAACTCCTCCTTTTTGGAAGTCGGTTAAAAAAACAAATTAAACAACAATTTGATTATGAGAAAGATACTCGTAATACTGCTAAATTCCATTCAAATATTGCAAAAACATTTCATGAAAGAAACATGAAATAATTTAATAATATCACCATAATCCAACACCACAAGTGTATTACTACTCCTACCATATGATTCGTTATAAATTCAACAGAAGAACTGAAACTATCCATATTTTTCAATGCGTTTTCAATCTGAGATAGACTGAAGAAATAAGAAAACCGGGTCACGGTTCTGCGGGTAACCTGCAATAATCGCATGTTAGGCAGCCATTCATCTATTGTGTGTGGCGTGTCAACTGCATATACACGAGTCGCTTCATCTCTCTCGTTAGAACCGTCGGAGGTGGCCTGAAGCCTCGTGCAGACCAGCGCGACACGACACCGGCTATTGTTATACCGTCAAGTTTTCTTAGAAATTGTATTGATCAAGTCGCGTCGCAGCGTCGCGTCGCGCTGGTCTGCACGAAGCTTTATATGAGAATGGCGACCCGACTCGTACCTACCAGTTGATGTGAAAATATTTTATTTACCTATCTATTGTTCAAGTTTTTCGTGTTTTCAAAAGACTATTGGACGATTTACTGAATAAAGTATACCAGTAGTGCTATACTGATAAAATTTTATAATCTCACCGGGGAATTGACGTGGAGTGACCTGTCAATAGTTTCCATCCCTAGCATTAGGTGGAATGACAGCTCACTTCACCCAGTTTTCATGGAGATTTTTACGAAAGGATTTTTAGGCCAGCTGCTCCGTCTTTGCAAGAGAGCAATTTAATACATAATATACAATAATAATTCACGATCATAAAAACCACATCAAAATCCGTCACCTAGTTTAGAATAAAAATCAAATACATAGAGAACAACTTTAAAATAAAAGCTTCTTCTAAAGAACCATTAAAGAGCGATTGAAATCGAGCCCGGATGAATGTTTCACGAAAACAGCAAAAAATACCAATAAAGTTTCAGTCGGCATGTGAAGCGAACACGGATATCAGAGCATCCTGGGACACGGCTGTGATTAGGTTCGAAAGGAACTTATTTTTCTTTCTTTCTATAAAGGGGATCCTAAACCGGTCATCCCCTACGTGTCGTTTTTCTATTGGCTTTTTCAAATAAAAATGCTCCGCGAAACTTGTTACAGTTAAATATTGTGTACTCATAATTCTCCTCCCTTACCCCAATTTATTTGCGGTCGGTGCAACGTGTCCCTTTCTTCCATACTTCTCTATTACGTTGTACTACCGACATCTATGTTATAGAATGTGTGTATGTGAATGTGAACCTTTTCTGTCATTCTGAATGTACTACATGTGAAGGTATATTTATAATAAAGTCAGTCTGCACTGAATAACCGACGCGTTTACTTTAGGTTATGGGCCCAGAACGCTTCCACTGCATCGTCGTGATCTCGGTAGTGACCCCCGTTCTAGCCATATCATCTTTCACACAGTCCATCGTTTCTTTGTCTACTCTTATAGCTCCCGCATTCATTTCATACTCAACACTTTCCTCACGATATTTTTCTCAATCCTCCACAGTTAAATCTATACTAATATGTATAATAAAGCTGAAGAGTCTGTTAGTTCGTTTGAACGATGAGTCGGATTTGAATACATATTTTTGCATGTGATAACCAAATTCTAGAGGAAGACCTATAGCCATTTAATATCACGCTACGACGTTTACAAGCCGACCAAAGAGAAAAAAGTCAGAAATATTTATTTTAAATTAAATAGCGGGAGAAACCGCGGGGTTCAGGTACTTGTTGTTACAAAATTACAAGATGATATTTTTAGCATTCTTGTCGCGCAGATCAGTTTCCAGCTAAGGCGAGGAAGTTCTCATATATAATAAAATGCGATGTAAATTCATTTAAAAATGAAGGAATTTTCCCTTTGAGCGAAAGAGAGTCTGATACAAAAATTGGCCAAGTGCGTGTCGGAGTACGCACAATGAAGAGTTCCGTAGTTGGGATGAATTATACATTCCAACTGCAAATGTAATTTTGTACGAGAGAGATTTACAATGCTATTTTAAGACCATAGACTTCTTATAGGTTTTCCTGTTATCTATGAGAAAAAAACCATTCTCTGTATTTTTTTCAAAATGTTTCGGAGATGAGGCATGGTAAATTTTCGTTTTTTTTTAAATATCTTTGAAAGTATTGATTTTAAAATTATGAATAAAATATATTTGACATCGTCGCAATAAAAACTTACATTTGATATGTCACACGGTACAGTTTGCAAAACTTTTTTTATTTGCCCCCCAAAAGTGACCCCCATATTCAAAATTCATTTATTTACGTTACAAGTTCGTGTTTGGGTCACAAAAATACATATGTAATCGGTCCATTAGATTCGGAGCAAATTGGCTGTGACAGACAGACAGACAGACAGACAGACAGACACCCAGCCAGCCAGCCCGACACACGAGTGATCCCACAGAACAGATAATATCTGTTCTGTGAGTGATCCTATAAGGGTTCCGTTTTTTCCTTTTGAGGTACGGAACCCTAAAACCATCATAGCGACCAGTCTTGGTTTTTAATATCACTATTAAAGGCTTCTGCAAACAGGCGCGACGAGAAAGTGCGACGTGACTGTAATAAAACAATTTCTAAGAAAACTTCACGGGAGAACAATTACCGGTGTCGCGTCGCATCTGTTTGCGGGAGAGCCTAATTGAATTCTAATAAATCGTTGAACAAGATTACTGTTACTTTTGCGATCGAGCGAAAGCAGCTCTATAAATTGCAATGTCAATGTGAGCTATTGTGCTTATTAGCTTTGAACTTGACATTGCATTTCATTCCGAGAAAAGCAAGCGAGGAGTAATAAAATGTTGCAAAACGGCTCCCGCAGTACAGTAGAACAATTTCTATGAAAACTTCATAGAAATTGTTCTACCAGAACGGCGCCGCACAGTCGCGTCGCGCCTGTCTGTGGGACCCTAAACTCGGTTATTAATTAGACAAGTCTATCGCACGTGGACTTTGTTTTTATTCAATTGTTTGCATGTAATTCATTGAACTTTTTATAATACTTTTTATCGCTCAGATTCTTTTATCCCGCGCCCTAACCAAAAGCGATTGTCGCGCTCTTTCATTATGAATATGACGTAGATAGGTACTAGCGCGATCAATCAAGTCGCGTTTCTACCAGGGGTACTGCGGATGCTAATTTTGTTACCTCTGTGGATGCGGATTTTTGCTGGCTCACATTCGCGGATCTCAAGATTTTAGAAGCATTAACGGATCCCTTCAAAAAACTTGTGATCCGCATCCGCATCAGGCGGCAAGGCGAAATTCAACACTTCTTACGTTTTTTGCAAATTGCGGCGCTGTTTCGTTGTATGATGTATGTACGTGAGTATGTTGGTCGTAATTCAATTCGCGATAATTATAATAAAATAACTACTAAATTAGCTCTCGAAATTTTATGTTTTTGATGGATATAAGACCATTTCGTGAAAATGTGACGATTTAGAACTATATTGACGATTTAAATGATTATAATTTCCACGAAGTTCATTATGATTTTACTTATATGCGTATGAGCTCTGCATTGATTAATGCGAATGCGGAGGTCTAAATAAATGCGGAAGCTCCGCAACTGCGGATGCGGATGTTTATATATAGGTATATTCATGTAATTTGTTACCATTTAATTGTGAATTTTGTGTGCAATGAATATTTTTTAAATCTATCAAGCTATCTAATATCTGCAATACGGGGGTTTCTACGTCATAATTCATACAAACGATCGCGTCGATCTCGGTCTCGCACCATGATCGCTTTTGGTTAGGACGCGGGTTTCTGGTTTTCCGACCAAAAACTATGAACGACCGCGTATTGGGGATCGCTTTGATTAGGTTAGCAAACGGAACGTATTACCTACGTTCTACACCCGTGAATCTTTGGGCTCTTTAAATTTAAATTTTTATGAAAAAAACTACCGTCCGTAAGCAGTACGATCCGGGACCGCCGCGCGCCGCAGTCCGCCATCAAACGCACCCGTACTGTCACATACGAGTACAGCCTGAACAAAATCATTACTTTTTTTTGTCCTACGTAGTTAGTTGAAAACACACTAGGAACCTGGGAAATATTTATTTTTGTTTCTTCTCTATGATGCGAAACGAGTGCACGAGTCGAACTTGGCAAGGTTTTTTAAATTTGTATATTTGTCTAGTCGTTTGGTTTTTTGATAGATAAATTCAGGATAGGTACCCGTATCAGTGGATTTGGATTGAGGTTGAAGTTTCAATAAACGATTTCTTTTGAACTTTTTATTATAAAATTAATTTATATTTATTAAATATTTATTTTAAATAATAAAAATAATCTGATACCAAGCCCTTTAATTTGATATTTCACACGGTACAATAAACAAATGCAAACTGTCCATTTTTTTCAAAATGTTCTCCCTAAAGTTAAACCCATATTCAAAATTCATTTATTTACGTTACACGTTCGTATTTGGGTCACAAATTTTAACTTAATCGGTCAAGTAGATTCGGAGCAAATCGGCTGTGACAGACGGTAAGGAACCCTAAAACATAGTAATTATTAAATGAACCATATTTACATGATTATTATTATTGTCGTAATCATTGTATACCACGAACAGTACTTATTACATTTTGCTCTGAAATTTCATAACTCACTTATGTAGCCTGTCGGCTACCACACGGTTCACATGAACAGAGACGAAATGTTCCCGTTTAATTAATAGTCCCAACGTTTCGTCCAACATTTGCCATACAATTTAAAACGTTAAAACTGAAAGGAACTTTTTTTCACGCCTGACGGCAAATTACGAAGGTAGAATCTAGCTAAATTAATAAGGAGCAGTTTTGTACAAAAAACGTCAATTTTTTTAATAGGAAAACGTATAAAATTTTACATAAAACTCCCGTCGTTTCCAATACACTTATTAACTCATATTCCAACATTGGGTCCAATGTCCAACACACAGTAGTAGTTTCGTTTAAGCCGTGTGTAATACAATTGACACGGTTTGGGGACCGGCTATCCCCCATGTTACGTCATCGCCCGCATAGCAATGCTCTTGTACTCTATGGTGTTAGTATACAAGGTGTTACATGGGAATGATATAGACCTGTGTACATATACAAGGTGTAACGAAAGTGTAAGTAAATAAAAGTAAAGTTAGTGAAAGAAAAAGCGTTTTTCGTTAACCGTCACTGTATTTTGACATTCATTATCCTATAATATAGCCCAGTCAATAACAACATCAAACAACGCGCATGTAAGTTCTATTTTTTTGTATCTTGTTAGGTTCCCTGAGAGTAGTTTATACCCAAGTTTGCAACCCTGAAAACCGTGCGTCTCACGTTGTTCGAAAAACTGCGAAATTCTGGCAATTGTTTCAGTTTTTTTGAAAAATATACCCTAAGGACGCGTTTTTAGGCATATTTTTGTGAAGCAAGCAAAATTTCATACAATCTGAGCCCAACCCAAGCACTCTAGATCTATTGGTTGCGAAGATACAGCTAGTCAAAGATGAGATTTTTTTTCCAATAAGTGAAATATTATCGATTTAGGGTCATTTCACAAGACACGTACCGGCTGAACTAATGACAAAAAAAATGACATTGTGCCGATCACAAATAAATTGGGATGAGGACAGGAGAGCGATGACGACGATGATGATAGCAGTTCCGAATACTTGCGTCTTTCGATCCACACTCGTTTGGTAAGAATTATATATTCTTTTCTTTTTCTCTAAAAACAGTCGATCGCAATGAAATCACACGTACGGCACGTTCTAAATGGACGTAGTTTTAAAAAGCCGTATCCCGTAGATATAAAGTTAAAAAACGTTATTTGCTTATAAAATATATAATGGTGATGTTAACACCTCGAAAGGCGACTGAAATACCCGTATCAACCTGCCTAGCCCTTTTCCGTACCGTAGGTATATGACGTATATATAATACATACCGTACATGACGTTTTTATTTTAAACAAATGCGTCACAAACCGCAGAAGACGCTGCGGGCACCGAACACTTCCTTGAATTAATTCAAGGAACTGTTGATGCCCGCAGCGTTTGTTTTCTTCCAGCATTCGCGTGTACCTGCATACATTACTATTATAAAACTGGACTTATTCAGACTGTGGTCTAATTCTCGGTACATTCATATCGCAAGTAAAAAGAAATAGGTAGGTTAATTCGGTGCTGGCGATGGACGTACATCCACTTGAAACTTGTGCTGCGATGACTCGTGCTGCGGGCAACGGGCACAAGTTTGAAATGAATGTTTGGTACTCGTTATCTGGCATGAGCTGCGGTAGATCGGTGGTCCAAGTTTTAATAACGTAGTTCGAAGTGTTGGGGGACTTGTTGGTTTGTTTTTAAGCCTCCAAGCGAGTTTTTCGAAGATCTGTAAGTGCTAGATGGTGTCTATTATTGATCTTTCAATCTTAGTTTCGATTTCTATACCACCTGTTGCACTTCAGTTTTACACATTCGCCCCATTGTTTCTCAAATGGTGTTTTTTGTTAATTTCCAAACTAAAAATATTATAGTACTAAGTAGGTACTTTTTGGTTTTAAAAAGAACCTATTAATAATTAATTAAATCCCGACACAATTTCATAAGCAAGCTATACAAATACATTCGAACTAACTTCACAAACGCGTGCTTATCCTTTATTTGACATTGGCACAGGACATTTATATATGTACATCGAATGTTTATCTGTGACATGCTCGGACAGTGAATCAGTATTACTGAATCATGCCAGTTTGTTTATTATTACTGTTTGATTTCAATGAAGGAGCCTGTGTTAGGATTTATGTCTTATGTTATGATGAAATAAAACTTCTCTGAGCTTGTTTTGCAACTTCCGGACTGCTCAGCAACTTAGCTGAGGAATCGAGTTCTCACATTGTCTTGATTTTATGTAAGGATCGGTGGCGTTCTGTAGTTTGTGCCTATCCCCAATGGAAGAAGGCGTGATTTTATATATGTGTGTATTTATTGTCTGATCACACAGGTAAAGCCATGTTTTTTGGTCAGTGGGTGTAGGGTTGCCAGGCCCAAAAATAGAAAAGCCAGACACAGATTCATACCTACTGAGCCGCACATTTTGCCCTCAAAGCCTGACACACTGGTTTTAAAAAGAAAGATTTTTTTTTTCTTTGTGTATTTATTACTGTTATTCATTTCAGACTTACTCTACTCTTAATTATGAATCACATTTTGTTCTTACTAAAGTAATTTGTAACTTCTTTACATTGAAAGTAACTAAAACAATCAATAATCAGCTTTCTTCATTACATTGAAAGTACCTAATTAAAACAAGCACTAATCGGGCATCTTTTGGTGGGGTGGGGTGGGGTTGACCAAAAGCCGGACTTGTGTATATTTGGCCGGACGCAACTTTAATAAGCCGGACATGTCCGGTTAAAGCCAGACACCTGGCAACCCTAAGTGGGTGACAGAGAATAAAATAAGACACAGCATGTCCAATTCTTGTCTTCCTAATCAAAATTATTATTTACCTACCTACTTTTGAATTGACAAGGAGTCAGTCAGTTAGGAGCAGTGGTGACCCAGAGGTATGGGCCTGACTTACGAGTTGTAAGTTATGAGTTCCAGACAGGTACTTTGTTTATTTTTTTTCATCACCACTGCTTTCAAAACGATGAAGGAAAACATCTTGAGAAAACCGGCATGTCCTAGAACCAAAAAATCGAAGTCCTGTGACATCTACCACCACGCACTGGGCCCGCGTGGTGGATTATGGCCTACTCCCTCTCATAGAGAGGAGGCCTGTGTCAGCAGTGGGAACATTATAGGCTGTTTATGCAGTCAATCAGAACGATGAAGCTAATTGCCCATTCCAAATCGTAGTACCTAGGTTCCTACGGGAAGAACGGGCAAGAAACTCCATGCACACTTTTGAATCAAAATCTTGTTTCAAACCAATTACAAGGCTACTTACAGAGAGGCAGATAGAAGGTTTTCCCGAAGACTTTTTTGGTATAGATGCAAAAGAAGTTAATAAAGAATGTGATAGAAACGCCAACCTCTGCTTTAAATTAATAGTTTAACAACTCAGTAACTATATATTATAGTAGGTAATAATATTATGTTCCTGCCAACATGCGTGCAGATAAGGCCCTGTGCTCTCAAATTACAGATTAATTTTCGGTAGTCGACAGTGTCAGCTTCCCCCGTAGGTAATAGATAATAATGAATTAACTAGCTTAATTAATTCATCACGTTTTATTTCTACGTTAATAGTTGTTTGTAATAATAATGTGTAATGAACGCTACACCTCCTCTGTCTGAACTCCGTAAGTGCACTTGCAACACGAGGACAACACAACACTTATACAATTCTTAGTTGTTTTATTTATTTACAGATATATTTTTCTCTAGCTATTTCAATATAATCAACAATTATGAAGAGGTTAAATTTGTGAGTTGTTTTAATCATCGATGGTATGTACTAATCCGATTTTGAAAATTGTTTCATTGTGTGTTTGCACTGGCGAAACATTCACAGCAAAACATGTTGAAATCTCTAGGTTCTGTCAAACATTGTATGGAACATTGACAGAAAATAGAGATTTCAACATGTTTTGTTGTGAATGTTTCGCCAGTGCAAACGCACAGTAATGGCAAGCTACAGTATTGCAGAGTGGCAAGATATTTTATGCCATATACAGTGCTAATATAAGTCAATTACGGGACACTAGACACCGTTAAGACATCAACAAAAAAATAAATTTTTCAAATCATAATGTAGGTACGCAAATTAATTGTTCATGAAATATCGCCGTGTTATAGCCATTTCCTACAAATATTCAAATCAACACACAACTTAGGACAATTTAAGTTGCTAGTGGATTTGATAAACAATAAAACTGCTATAAGTCATTCCTATTAAAAGTAGACTTTGATTTTGTCGTCGACGCAACACGTCCCTAATGATTGCCTACAGCCTACAGTTTCAAGTAGTATAGGTTAATTAAAATTTACTTATAAAGGTTGAAAATACAGTATAAAAAGTATAAAAGTGTTTTGCAGTGAACAAAGGAACATTGAAACAATAATGATGCCACAAATATACTCCAAAGCTACTTAATGATAATTGGACCAGTAAAAAATATTCTGCTCGTCTGCTGTATAAAATGTTGGTACTTTTACATCCTTACTACATTGTACGTAAGGCTGAAAAGCAAACTATGGGGAAATTTTGAAGGTATGATAATATGAATTATTCCGATTCTCCTTCTGTAGTGCACCTGTGTCTTCTCATACAGAGAAGGGACAAGCATTGATGTATAGCAGATTTTTGAGCAGTATTTTTTAGAACTTAATCACGAAATACGATATTATTACCTACTAACTGATTTGAACCTTTTTCCACGACGCGGTCGGCACCGCACTTTTTTTAAATGCGTTGCACTGAGGGTCGATGGAGTTGTAATGTCCGTAATAATAAAAATGTGACATGGTTTAATTTTGTTGGAATCTAAGGCCTTGTAAAGGCCGCAGGAATCCGCTGAATGCGTGAAGCACAGAACCGATCGAAGTGGCGGTGCTCGGGGGACATAGGCCATGTCAGTGGATGTCTTACGGCTAAAATGATGATGATGATGAGACAACATAAAACGTCCGAAAGAACAGCACAGAAAGATGTGAATGTTGATTGCTCCGTAAACTATTAGGTATTGCTTCGTCTCTACAGAGAAGTTCCAAGGCCGCGGCGAGCGTAGTAGTAGTAGTAGTGGCAAATGTTTGCTTTGGTTGTTACCCAAGCGAACATTTGGCTTCACAATGGTTAAAATTATAATAATATTGTTTACTATCTTGACAAGTTTACCGGCACCGATATTACATACACACGGCTAGGTAAACGTTTATACATTTATAGTTAATTTAAACGGTACAACATCAATTACATTAATATTGATTTTTTATTTGTATATCTTTTAATTAAAACTAACATGGCACTGGACTCCCTTGCATAATTTATCTCACAGAACACCAGACATATTATACGCATTATTTTACCCCATTAATTCGCAAATACAATAAATTCAGTGTTGACTGTCAGAAAGGCGTTGAGCATCTCCAATACATACATAAGTATAGTATATCGATACAGACTGACTCACAAACATCTATCTATACAATCGAGGGCATTTCCTGATCGCTAGCACATGCGCTAACTGTTCAGTTTATTATCATAATGATATTATTATATTCAGCATATTCGAATGGTGAATCATTTATTAATAATATCGTCTAAGGTCATTTGTATTTATTGTAAGCTGACCTCTCCAGTCTATGTTTGTCTTTTAATTGACAGAACTGTTAAAGATAATTATTAACGATAACATAAATTACAAAATCATATGCTTCTCTTGTTCTCACACAGTATTGTGTAGATTTCTTTTTCATTTCTCCTTTCACAGGTCTGCTGGAAGAAATTTCTTAAGATATACACACCTTTGTACTCAAAAGTTATGTTATGTTGTATTTATATCTATTTTACAATGTATACATATATAATCCTATAAGTACTATTAAACGAGCAATATTTGTATATATATTTGTAATCACGTTCTGGAAAACGGCTCTAGATAACGATTTCGATGAAACTTGCAATAAAGGGGTTTTCGGGGTCGGAAACTCGATCTAGCTAGGTCACATGTGGGAAAATTCGTTTTCTCCGTATTTTCACACGAGCAGAGCTCGGTCGCCCAAAGTTTAGAACAAGATGGCTACCCTAGAATAATGACATGGCAATATCCTACTATCATGGCAGCATGGAATTAGTAAGTATCTACTATCATGGCAACATGGAATTATTAAGTACCTACTATCACGACAGCATGGAACTAGTATGTACCTACTATCATGGCAGCATGGAATTAGTAAGTACCTACGTACTACCATGGCAGCATGGAATAAGTATGAACTATCCTGTCTATTAAATGAGCATTCTCCATTTTCACCAGAGCAGAGCTGGGTCACCCAGGTACTAAATACTATGCTGGAACGCTAGCAAGTAAATTGAATTTTATAAATAACTTGGTACAATTCCCTGTATTTTTATCAAGTTCAAATTTCACATCAAGCTTCGTGAAGACCAGTGCGACGCGACGCCGCGACGCGACTCGAACAATACAATTTCTAAGAAAACTTGACGGTATAACAATAACCGGTGTCACGTCGCGCTGGTCTGCACGAAGCTTCACCCAGGCCCATATTAGCTTGTTGTGTATTTTCCTGACTCTACAGTCAGGTAAATTAAGTGTCAAGCTAATTGACACCAGCCATTTCAAATCATTAATGTCAAAGAATCACAGTTGTGACATGAAGTTGTGAATATCCGGACAATTTAAGTTTTTAGTATTTTACAATTAATGTTCCAGAATTTACATATTCTCGGGTCCTACAAATCCTATTATTAAGAATCCTGAATGAAAACCGGACCAGTTGTGAATTATTATCAATACTTTTAGGGTACTTCCATTGTTTTAATTTATTTACGCATTTAAAATATTTTCCTTTACCGCAAACCGACCGATAGGTAAATCTATTCAACTACTGTTAAAATACAATAAACAGGAAAGATTGATTTATTCGATCGAAATTGTTGAATAATTTAACGCTTGGTCTTATAATTGACACAGCGGTAATAGCCAAAAATACTAGTGAAGCGGAAAAGGTATGAGAGGACAGTGTAGGCCTATCAATCAACAAGTACCAGGCACTTAGTAAAATATAAAATGGTCCACAGATCTACAGTCTGTTAAGCCTACAACGTTCTCACATTCACAAAATTTTAAATAATAGAATCAATGTAAAAGATAAATAAAATGATAAAGATAAGAGACCTATTTAAACCAAATCGTTCGTAGTCGTAAGTTTCTTCTTGTTAGTCTGCTACCACACGAAAAAGAAGAAGAATCTCCTTTAGATGCATAAGTATGTGAATTTTTTGATTGGGGTAGTATTGTGAAACCGAATCCATAAGAGATACAGGGAAACTGTCTTAGGAACGTAGTCTTTTTCATTATAAACAATTTTGTTTTTCTTTTAATTTTTATTTTTGGTCGATTACGGCAACTGCCGAAAACGAAAATTGCCGAATATTTATATTTCGGTCGAAATTTGCCCAAAATCCGACTCAGCTTGGTCAAGTGCGAGTTATCTTTAAAAATGAGTACTTAATAATAATAGTAAAATAAAAACAACCACGTATAATTTTACACAACCACTACACCAGGAAAATTATATTTTTTAAACAATTTTCCCGTATATCAATAACACTTGCGATCGCAATTCTGCACCAAATGACAAAAGATTCGATTATTATTAACTGCCCATGTTCAAAACCCATATTATACTTTCAACAACCAATACTTCTCAAGAGAATTACCTTTTAGAAGTATTAAGTGACTTTTTATTGCTTATTACCTAGTCCTACCGATATTACAAGCGCCCAATTCCCATTCCCCCCATTCCCAGTCATTACACAAAAATGTTATCAATTGAAATGACTAACTGACATTGATGAGGTTTTAGTTACTAATGAGAGCAGAGCAGATGCAGGGCAGTGGTGGGCCAGTGGTAATGGCCCCGACTTCCGAGTTGTACGAATAGGTCGTGGTTTCGAACCCACGCAGGGCGCTTTACTTTGTGTAAATAATTTCATCGCCACTGCTCTCAAAGCGGTGAAGAAAAACATCGGCATGTCCTAGAACCAAAAGTTCGACATGTGATATCTACCAGAACTGAGCTCGCGTGGTAGTTTACAGCCTACTATTCCCTCTCGACGACAGGAGGCCTATGTCCCACACACTATGTTACTTTTGGCTATGAGAATCTTAGAGCTATTCTGCAAATAAAATTCTCTAAACTAAAAAATAATTTTGACACAACTAAAATAGAATTTGACAATCGTGAATCCACGTGGTACCCGTGGTTTGCCCTAACCGGTGATTTTTTTTAGAGCCGGAGGTGCGCATGTGGTGTAGCCTCGACGTGCTTTATATGGAATTTTTATTTTTTTGTATGGAAAATATGAAAAAAATATTACCTACGTGTTGAGTGTTAGGTGTTTAAGGGTTTTATAAAGGGGGTCGAAATTTTCATTATTTTTGCGATAGGACGCACCATTTTCGAGATATAAGCAAAAGAAAAAATAAATACAGTACTGTTTTTGCACGTGAAGTCGAGATGTTGGTGTGAATTTTAGTTCATAACAACTTATTTTATACCACACCATTTTAATCGCGATTAAAATTTGTCAGGTTTAGTCTGATTTGGTCTTTTACAACCAAAATTTTAGGTGAAAAACGTCATATTCAGAATAGCAAAATTGCCATTTTCACTAAACTAAAAACTCAGTACTATCTTAGCGCTGTCAAACTAAAATATAGTTAAGTTGTGTCACTTTAGTCTATTTCAGAATAGGAAATCGTCGTTTGACAGGAATAAACTAAATTTTAGTGATTTTTAGTTTAGTTTAGAGGCATTTGTGACAAGAGAATCGGCACCATTGTTGGACTAAGTTTTACAGTATATCAATGTACCTAATGAAGGTTCCATCGCAACACGCACATTGTTTTTATTTTGGGCCGCTATTTTGGAAGAAAACTTAACCTCCTCCTTTGTGGAGTGGGTTATAAAAGAGTGTAACTTACTTTTAATTCAAAAAAATAATATTTTTATACGTGCAGACCACATCTGTTGACTCTGTTAACTCAGTTTATTGTTATTTATTATTGATATAACACAGTTTGATAACAGTCTGGATACCAACATGCATTTCGAACACAAACACTTATCATGAAAAATATTCGTCGCGTTATCAGCTCTTATCAAGCCTACTGATAAGTGGATGTAGTAATCAGCTGATTGCGGTGACGAGCTGTTTCTATTTATTATGAGATCATAACAATCGGACACGTGACATTTCTTTTTCTTTTCTCCTGTTTGTTTAAGAAGCCGGGATTTTGCTGAAAACATTCAGTTGTAAAGCAAACTGACTACAAATTTAAAATTACCGTTACATATTCAATCATATTGTCCTTTTGTTGTTTATTTATGTATTGTATACTTAGTTAATTCGTCATCAAAATTAGTACCTAGCGGATTGGATTTTTTGTAAACAGTTAATTGTATTTAAACAGGGTTATTGGTTAAATGTCGGTAATACATTAAGGGGATGTAGAAGAGGTCATTAATTTTCGAGTCATTTGACATTTCTATTTCATAAAATGTCAAATTACTCGAAAATGGTTGACATTGGCCTAGGGGTCATGAGAGGTCATTTGGTTGCAAATGACCTCTCCTACATCCCCTTAACGGATTGCCGACATCCAATAACCCTGTTTATTGTATATTGAATTTGTGTGATACTAATAACAGTTCAATCACAACTGTGATTCTTTGATAATTGTATGAATTGCCTGTAACAAGGCAAATTGTCGTAGGATATCAAGTTACTTAATAAATTAATTATCTTGTATGCAAATGGACTCTCGCATTTGGCGTGGGGGTACGCAAATGCCACATAGCGCACGTGCTACGTTTTGCTCGTTCCTTTTCTTCGTCTACATTCCCATTCATACGCCGGGTGTTCCACGCGCCGGTTGTACTACGCACTTGACCTCTTCGAAGGACGTTTACATTAAGTTTGGTATAGTAGGTACAGTCCTCCCGTCCTCCCAGACCCCAGGGCGCCTCGGAGTTCCCTTTTGTTGGTCGCATTATATTTTCCTTTTACGTTTTTTCGAAATGATTCAATTTTATGATAAATGTCTGGTAAGATTCTTCCTGTAAGACAAGACGAATAATATCGGAACTTATTCTCATAGAGAAACATAGAATAGTGTGCTTGCCAACACGTTATATTTACTGCCTTTGGGTCATTCCAACTGCGTAAATATAGCATAGGATTAGGATTCTTAAAAAAAAAAAACCTGAGTCTTGAGTCATGTATTCATACAAAATGTTAGTCACTAGTTCTATGCCGTTTGTTTCTCTTTACAAATAATGTTACTATATCTCGGAAATTTCTGATACAATGTTTCAGGTTTCAGGCCCACACGTACCGATAAGTGAACATTCCAATAGGTATTTGGCCTCACATGGGACACAACACCGAAGCATAGGATTCCAGGAATTCGGTGTTGTAACCACAAAGTCTTTGACGACAGTTGCTACACGTCACGAAGTACCTTTGATTTCTAACACATTCGGGTAGTTGGAAATTCGCATGAAAACACCTAATGCTGGGTTTGTCTCCCATTGATATCGTTATAAATGTAATTTCTGTTCTAGCTTTTCTCAATACCGCCGCAGGCTTTATTGGGGTATGTTGTATGTGCGGGTTGGTCCTAATGGGTTTGTGAGAGTCTCTTTCGGAGATTTGGAAAACTTGATTGATATTAACAGATAGATAATAAAATTTCTCTTTACAAAAACACTTTTCGAATATTTCTTTAAACTACTCAATCAAGTGTCTACACCAAGGTAGGGCACATATAAGCCATTGTTATTTCAAGTAACATAATTGAGTACCTACCTATATTTGCTCGACCCCAATCTTTGACACAAATAAAATCAACCAACTATCGATCGAGTCCTGCCTTTACGCGCCCCTTAACCCTTCGTTGGGAACTTGTACCTCTACAAAATACATATACTTACACGGTTTGATAAGTCAGTAGTGCTTATGGGAAATTCATTGCTAAGCAAATTGACTGCTAACTTAAATTGTCTGTATATTCTAATCACAACATGTTATACTTTGACAGTTGTATGAAATAGCTATTACACGGCAAATCGTCATAGTCTGTCAATTTGATGAACACGTAATTTCCCTGACTGGTAACATACAATAAACTCAAACTCAAACTCAAAGCATTTATTTCAAATAAACCAATTACAGGCACTTTTGAATTGTCAAGGGGGTCGGTCAGTCAGAAATATGAAGCTAGATGCCCATTCCAAAGCGTAGTAGGTACCTATGGAGAAGAACGGGCAAGAAACTCCACGGACACTCTTTTAAATCATAATATGGTTACAAAATTATAATTAATAATTTAAGGTATTAATAATTTGCATCTTGGAGGTGCAGAGACTACAGAACGTTTTTTACATACTCTTTTTGATTCGTTCATCTGTAATCTGTAATACTCGCGTGTCGGTCGCCGAGAACTACTCACCTGCGTTTATTCTGTAAAAATCTCTCTCCACCTGGCATTGCCACTATTGACAGCTCACTTCACCAAAATACTCACGCCCAGAGTTTTGCAGAAAATACCGGCTTATCTTTTTAAAGGATATCACCAAAAAGGTGAAAGAAAAATTACTTTTTCGTTTTACATTCATAGTTACCACATGTTTCGTGTACAAACTTCTGTATTTACATTTTTGTCCAGACTAATCAACCAATGGTTTAGTTGGTTTCTAATTATAGTTTTAAGCGCCAAGGAACGAAAATCATGCGTTGTGTTTATGAAAACTGTGAATTCGAGGTTTTTACGAACATAATTGTTTACTCGACTGCTAAACATATTGGTTGGTTTATGCATAATATCATGGGTTGGAACAGAATTTCACGAAATGGCACGTAAAACGTCTATTGACAGTGCTTCCATAACATTATTGACCAAACTACAATCTACTAGAGTACTTCGTTGGTTTAACGTTGAATCTGCCGCTCCCTACAATATCATGAATATAAAAAGAAGGCTCGGTGCACACGTAGCTATCTCTGACGATCCAAAAGTAAGCAAACTCAAGAACTGCCAAGAAACTTTAAACCTTTTTTACAGTAGAACTGACGGTAGACGATAGTATGGACGATTTGAATGTTTTCGTCTTTGTCAAACTTATTGTACAGTACAATTATTTTCTTAATGTCCCTCGGCAAACTTCGTGTTTCGTCAGTCGTCGGATTGCTATCAGTTGCCTTTTGCACTAGCTAATTATGGCTGAAGGCAACGCGGGCGCAATGGTAGGAGTCAATACGTACAAGCACTAGCAAAGGGCAACTGATAGAAATCCGTCGACTGACGAAACACGAAGTTTGTCGAGGGGCATTAAGAAAATAGTTGTACTGTACCTACCTAGATTATTAGTGAATGATGTGGTCTCCTATTATTGGAAGCGTACACTTGTATTTTGCCCTGTTTTTGTTAACATGCATGCAATTATGTAGCCTTTGTTGGAGATTAAATAAATAATTTACTCCTGCTAGAACTTACCATATCTAATATTGAACTCTGAGGGGTATTTGCCACCACTGAAACAATGATCAAGTTACGTACAACTCAAGCCATGCACACGCCATTCACCAGCCGGGACGGGTGAAGCGTAAACTTGAACACAGTCAAATGAACTAATCACTCTAGAACAGTGACGAAGGCTGGATTGTTCTACTTCAGAAACCTTTTGAAAAGTTTTAATTCAATTCCAGGTAGCTTTTACATAAGGAATTTTACCTTTGAACGAAAGTTTATGCAGAATTATAGCACCTCGTTGTCATGTACCCCTGACAAATAACTTTGCAAAGGCAGGAATTTTGCTCGCTTGCGAAATAGCTCCAATATTTCTAGCTAACTTTGAACCTGCATTTTCCGAGTTTGTTGATCGGAATAACGAGCGCACTGAAAATAATCTGAGAAAGAAAATCGTCGGGAAATGCTTTATGGAGATCGAAAATGTGAAAATAGTTATTTGGTATCTACCGTAAGCCATCCAACATTTCTACAGAAATTGCGGTATTTCAGCTTTGACGTTAATAATTCATGTTATTTTGAAAAATCGATGTCAGGATGTATTTCAGCGGCATTCAATGATGCCGCATGTTACCACCACGGTTCCCTATCCATTTGCATAAAATTATAAGACTTAAAATAACATAGCATACAATTGTTTGTCCTAATTATATTTACGCATAACATTATTAACGTTTAAAAGCTTACGCATATTCTTTTATGCATAATTTCTCTACTCATACTAATGTTCTAGCAAAACATTCTAAAGCATAAATTTATTTACGCATAATGATATTTATACACAATTTTCTTTGAAATACAAACAGCAAACCCTAATATAACTCCCCCCCCTGAGCCGCGAACATAATTGTCTGCCGCACCTTAACCTAATGCAATAGAGTAATTCCTAAATTACAATAAATAATGTTTATATTTATGGCTCATGATTAATTGACGAATAAATATTATGCCTTAAAAATTTATGCAACTCCAAATTATGCCAAAACAAATTAGCCCACAAGATAATTATGTCAACATAAAAATATCCCAAAAACAAATATGGCAAAGTATTATTATACCAAAAAAAAACATGCCATAATAGTATGCCAAGTATATTAGGAAAAAAAAACATTACGCGAAAAGAAGCACTACCACCACTATTCGTTATGCACAAAATGTGGCAAAAACAATGTTGATATTGACAGCCTTTGATAGCGCGCTCGACGGCCCGAACTCATCCAGCCGCGCGCCGGTTAGGTCCGGATTATGACGTCAAATAAAACGTTAAAAAAGTAAAGGCTGCATTTTCTCAACTTCGGCTTGTCTCTGATGTCTGGCATGCCAATATGTCTAGTTTCTTAAAGCAATAGTTTTATTTTACGTGCAGTTAGTATTTCTACAGCTTATTCGTCACGTTTCATGATATCCCTAATAAATGAGTTTCTTAATTGCAAAATCTTTGTTGCCTTTTTTCGACTATAATATCAAAGGCTAGCCAGATGACACATCTATCCAAATCGCAGAAATTCGCAAAAGGAAAATACGTTTTTTTTTGTTTTCATATAAACCGGTAGAGCAGAGCAATGTTTTCCTAACCCCAGTCAATTGTATTTGAATTGAGTGATCAATAGAAATTATATTCTTATATTAATTTTACTATAAACACGTTATTGTTACCTAACTAGTAATTTCTAATACATTCTTAATTACATTTTACGCCTCGACAACTATACAACGACTATTATGCTCTCAGCAATAATATTGAAATCTCATTATGTTATCTATTGCAAATATTAATATTTTATAATATAAAGTTGGGAACTGTTCTCAATATCATAATGGATTCTGGGCAATCAGTGAGAGAAAGGTTCTGTCATCTGTAGTTTGATTGGCAAAATTATTTATCCTTAATTTATTTAGTAAAACTCAATCCTCAGCTTACTAAATTAGTTGCAAATTGTGAAACACTAGAAGTGTCCAACTGTTGGCGTAACGGACAAAACATCCAACCTGGACAAAACTTGTATTTCTATGTATTACAAGTTTGAAATGAAACAGTGTTAGTACCGGCACAAGTTGGCAGCGCTACAAACTATGAAACAATTTGGAATTTAAGTTGTCCACATGGGATGTCTATTCATATGTTAATAGGATTTCACAGTCCTGCACGTAATGTAGAGTACACAGTATAACAGAATTACTACTCGTGTGTTCGTCTGAATTTTGAGAGCGCGAGTTCGGACTTGAGCTCTCAAAATTAGGACGAACTTTCAAATCACACAGGATAATAATCAATACTGGATCGGTCCAATGCTGATTATCCTGTGTGATTTGTAATAGAATAACGTTATACGTTCTCTAATGACATTGCATTAATGTTCTGAAAATTAAAAACACCTAGCAATAATTTAAATTCTGCTTCAAGCAGAAGTCCGGAGTAATATAAAAGAATGAAGATTATTTTTGTAATATTTGCTGCAGCATATTATTTGGGCTAAATAATCAAAAGAATGGGTTTTAACAGAGAAACTGTTATAGGTGTCATAATTTAGAAAACATTATTAAAAAAAACTAAAGAAACCGCCCTCCGAAACTATTACTAACTATTTTTCACATTGTAGTGGTTAGTTATTTTAAAATGATCATTTAACTATTTCTGTATTAATAGTTTGTATCTTTTTGTCTACAGGTGAGATTAGCCGCAGCTTCCTGCGAGGGTAAGCGTTAAACTTCGTGCAGACTAGCGCGACGCGACACCAGCCGTGCTATTCTGTTAACATCTCACCGTGATAACTTGGGTGAAGTGAGCTTGATGTGAGCTGTCATTGCACCTAATGCTAGGGATTGACACTATGGACAGTTCACTTCATTCTCACTTCACCACACTCTTCTCGGTGAGTGTTTTACAGAATGGATCGACGGTTATTGTTACACCGTGAAGTTTTCTTAGAAATTGTATTGTTCGAGTCGCGTTGCGCCGTCGCGTCGCGCTGTTTTGCAAGAGCCTTAAGTCACACCTAGTCTGCGCGCTGCCTTTGTACTTGAAAAGTAGGGATCCGTAGCGTCACGCAGGTCTGCACAAGCCTTTAACGTAGTGCATGCGTGATTTGAATTTAGAATAATTTTAGGGTTGTTGATTAGTATGATGAAGTTGGTCAATAAAATGTTGCCTGTTGGCGTAACATCGACGTTGTTAATATTGCGTTATGTTGTTAATGAACCCAAAGCTATTGAGAAGGAAATGTACAAAGATTGTCTGATTTTGTTTTTGCAAGGAACATCAGCCAAGAATATTATTGTTAGGTTATATTATTCATCATAAAAACTCTTTACGTATACGTTGAATTGACTTCTGGCTACTAGCCCCTAAGGCAAGTCCAAATATAGAATAAAGCTTATTCAGCTATAACTTTTCAGCATGTGAGTGTTCCATTGTTTAATAAACCTATTGTGGGAAAAGCTTCGAGCTAGGAAAACTTAGAAACTGTCATATTATGTGCTAGATACAAACTGAGTTGTTTCTAGATCAAGTTGAGTCCACAAGTCCTGTACCTAGTCCACGTCGCTACTCAAAAGTAAACAGTTACAAACTCAGATTACCGATGAATAGCCAGAATGTCACAGCACTAGTATTTCAATGGCGATGATGGCGGTCCGTACACGGCGCAACCAATCACAAACTAGTTTGTAACTGATTACTTTTCAGTAGTGTCGTGGTCTCGTGGACGATGGGTCTCATTGTTTGTCCCGATACTCGAATTTCGATACTTTGATTACTCTGCAATGTTTGGAGTTTGATAGGTATCATTACGTTTGATATGTCGATGATATCCAAATAAGGTTATATGGTTACGTAGAGTTTTTGACAGAATAATTCGGGAAAAGGCACCAGCCTTTTCCCGATTTATTCTGTCAAAAACTCTACGTGAAAACTCAGGCAAATGAGCTATCAAGTCAATCTCTAGCATTAGGTGGAATGACAGCTCACTTCAAGTTAACTCACCAATTTAAAGTCATCACGGAGAGATTTTTACAGAAGCGACTGACTGATTTCGAACTTTTCCTAAATGCTTCGTGACGAGTCCGATATCCTATTTACAGAATAAACAATTTCATTTCATTTCAGTCAGTAGTAGTTTTAATACCATCCATAGATTTATAGCTTCTCGGTGTAGAAAAGTTCATGGTTCAAGTAATCAGTTGAACATGTCTGAAGTCCGTTTCCCGATTTCTCAACACCGTACGAATACAATTTCTGGTTACTTCTCCTTGCGTAGGTCCTACATAGCTACTGTTACACCCCGATCCAAACTAAATGGCGTCTCGGAACATGAGGCGAGTCGCTGCGCAGTAACGAATTCATGGGTCGGCGGGGGTAAAGGGAGGGGTACTGCGCAGCGAGCAGCGCACTTCCGAGCCGCAATTAAGTTTGAATCGAACTGTACGTGTGGACTCGTAGGTGTTCCTTGAATTCGTTTCTACAGGAGAGGTCAATATCTATTAAGGAGTTGTGTCCTCTTGTTCCTTTAATTTCAAATGATAAATTGTGTATGGTTGTTGTGGCCTTTCTTCCATGTCTTGTGATTTTTATTCTACTTGTTAGTTGTCACTGTCTATTGACTAAGTTAATGAGTATCTTTTTTGGGTCGACGTTACTATATACGTCATTTTGAAAAGGCTCTGTTCTATTTTGACGCATCTCACATCTAGCATCATGCCATAATCGCAAGTCTCATTAACCTTTATTCGGTTTCTGTATTGAGAATTTGAAGTTGAGAACTTGTCAGAATGTACTTTAGCATTATTTGAGATGATACCATTAATGTAGCGAAGAAGCGCGCAATATTCTTTTTTTTTTGTAATGCTATTTCTAGTTTTCCCATCAAACTTATCTTCAAATTCTCCGGCGATTCAAAGTAGTCTTATAAAAATCAGCTATCTAATTACGCAACACATTTTCGTAAACGATTACGACTAATCTGTTTCATTTTGGCAGTTCAACAACATTCATTGCGTTATTTATGTTGTGGAGCAGATTTTTTTTTTGAACTTATGAAGCAATGGATTAGCCATGTGTTTCAAAACGATTCAGATTCTGATTGCTCGTGTATTACGCAAAATGACTGGTCCAATTTTTTTATATATTTTGCGGTATTTACTTACACGGAATATTAATTTACTGAAAAATTACTCTTCTCTCCACATTCCTAGCCCACAAAGCCGACCTATCATCGGCAACATTCACCAACAGCCTCGATGTTTTCCTTCATTCCCACCACGGAATGCGGCGCTCAGTCGTGTTTACAAACAAACGGACAGGCGATCCCGTGTAAACTGTGAACTTGTTACCTACACGAAACGTTTACATTGATAGTTTGTTTTACCTTAGAGCAGGGACAGAAAGGTTAGTCCTGATGAGAAGGAAAACGATATCGCTAATAGCTGAATCTTCTACGATGATGAATTTTAATATTTTGTGTTTCTGTTCCACAAAATGATTGAAAATTTCATGTAGTTACGCATATCATAAAAAACTAAAAAAAGAGTCTACTAAAAGCATAAAATTGAGCACCATAAATAGCTAGTGTGCACTAAGGAAGGATTTTCGACAATTTATTCCCTAAAGGGGTTAAGTTGTAGATGAATGTTTGTATAGAAGTTTGTCATTTTTGCCGATAGGTAAAATCGTAATCCCATCGGGCACTAGGATTGGGGTTGCCAACCCTACCATAGAATAATATAGTATCCTGCTATATTAGAGGCCGAAATACTATATTTCTAAAAAAATATATAGTAAGTAGGCGAAACTACAATATTTTCATTTCAATACAAAATGCCGAGTTGTGTACTAATTATTAGTTAAGTCACATTTTTTTTTCAACCCCGCTAATGAAGGCTCAAAGTAGTAGAATATACGCATTAAAAAAAACCTTTAAACATACCGACAATATATTTTCATTTTTTTCGTCTTCTACTATATTTTTACAAGCAATGGCTTCGAAAATACTATATTTGATATAAAAAAAGATGGGAACCCTGACTCGGTTTGTGTTCTTATAAAATATCATGATTTCAGCTTTTGCAAGTGTCAAGCACTATGTTAATTAATCCTTATTAAATAGGTACTTACTCTTTGTAAAATGCAATGTCTCTCCGTCTGACGTTAATGCGCTTATAACTCAAGCGAGAATCCGTACAGCGCGATTTTTCGTTAAAATCATTGATATTATTGCAATTTGACTAATTTTTATTAGCCATGCTAGAGGAGCCATGGACACAGCTAATTTAGAACTAGATATACAGGGTGGCAGGGACATCGACGCGAAAACCGATACCATGGATTCAATAAATGATTCTGAACCTACGCGTCTGAGCTTCCCCCGGAGCTGAAAATGTTTCGTCTGTTATTTAAAAAAAAATCTGCTGTTTCATAGAAAAGTGAACCTACGCGGTCAAAATGTATGTAACAAATGATTTTATTTAAAATACCCGACGAAAAATTTCAACGCAGGGGTGTTCAGAATCATGTACTGAGTCCAATGGTATCAGTTTTCGCGTCGATATCCCTGACACCCTGTGTATTAAGTTAGGAAAGAAGCGATCATTTATAATTATGTGTCCAATGCATTCTATTTGACCATCCCAGTCCAAAATGACGTAAAAGTAAACACTTCTAAAATCCATAGTAACTACTGACTATTACTAATTGTTCCAAATTAACTTTAATTAACATTGCTCTGTAGGCATGTTGTAACAGTGTATAGAAAGAGTTATAGTATTATTTTGTCGGTTCAAAAGAAAATGAGGGGTCGGAGTTAAAAAAGTTTTTTCGGGATTGTAGGGTGAAATTGGGGTCAACGTTTTGCAGGTGTGTTAAATAGGGTATGATATGGTTAATTAGTTGCATGGACAGAAATAGCGGTCCCCTATACGGACGTGACATACACTGACGGAATCGCTATCAATATATTATATTTTTTAGCAATTAATTAATTGAAAACTAAAGTTAGGTTAGGGAATTATCAACTAGAACAGTAGAGTTCTAGTTGATTATTTCCTAACCTAACTTTAGTTTTATAATTTAACACTGAGTCGTATTCCCAAAAAATATATTAAAACCTTTTCTTTAATAAAAATTAATGCACACCGATAAACTCCCGTGCAACAGTTTAATATGTGATAATTACAAAAGCAATTAACACTTAAAAAGTACCGCCAATATCCCAGCTGACATGCAACATGGCATCATACTCATAATATCAGCACTTTTCCCATTACTGCCTCACTGGCGTCTGTTAACGGAGTTTTATCGATAACCTTTACGTATGCGGTGACTGAGTACCAGATGATGACCAGCCAAAGAGTAATAGACGACAACATCAGAATAAAAAACAGCCTGGGTTTTTATCTTTCTCTACCCTTTTGTCTTTATTTATAATATCATATATTATTGCCTGTGTTTTCTGGTTCTTTTTTGTATTTTATCTTTTCTTACCAATCGATACACGGGGTGGATTTAGTATTTTCGCGATTTCAGCGGCACGAGTCGATCTTCGGGGTTAATTAAGTAACGCTTGCCGATGCCGAAGTTTGACAACCAGTCTTGGCAAAAGGTATCGTGTTACCCAGTTAATAGGTTGTGGAGGTCAGATAAGAAATTGCTCCATGTAATACTGGTATTCATATCCTGTTAGACTGGAAGCCGACTTAAACATAGTTGGGAAAAGGTTAGGCTCTTACTCTTTGTAAGAAAAATCATCATCATTTGATGATGATTTACAGGTTAGAGTACCTACAAGAAAAGTGAAAATCTGCAAACCGTAAATCTCGTAGAGAATGAACGTGGTGATAAATAAATGAAAACCAATACCTAGAATGCGTCCCTTACCAAACCAAGGCATGCTACGGGCAAGTCTTGTACAAGGGCTTGAAGCAGATTTTTTTTTTATAACTTGACGGATGCCGGTCGAGTAGGTGTGAATTCCGCGGCTTTTGGATTACTTGGTCGGAATCCGTTTTCAACCGAGGACTACCTTGGTATGTTTAGACCTATATTGGTATGTTGTGCGATTACGCTTTGGGTGATAATCAGGTCGAAACCTATAATGTGAATCTACTGATATACTGTGATCGTTACCTGTTGTAGTTGCCTTGTAATAAATAAATAAAAGCTCTTTTCATTGGTTTATATCTTGCAATGTTTGCAGAAACCTACCGCGGTTGGTTAAAGTGGATGCGAAAGCACGAAGTGTCCACCATTTTCTGAATAATTGTCGTTTATTTGATTGAAACGTGCGCTCGCTTATTTGATATAGCTCTATTGAAGTGTACTGATACAGACGATTGATGATCTAGTGTGCCCAGCATGGTCCATTTACGGGCATTGTGTACATGCGACCCACGTACACAAAGGCAGTGAATCGACCTGCTATTTCATAACCCAAATTCTCGCTGAAATTCCGTGTAGCTTGCTTGGGATAGCTTTGTGCCACAGTATAATAGCTTTTCTATCCAAACTATTTGAAAAAGTGATCAAATCTAGGCTTGTAAGACATTTGAGTAGTCTAAGAATAATAAACCGTAATCAGTTTGGATACCAAAAAAGTAAAGGGACACTAGATGCAATAGATTCTTTAGTTAATAACGTAGTAAATAAGCTGAACAATAAACTTAAAGTTGCAGGCTTATTCCTAGACTTAAGTTCTGCGTTTGATACTGTAGAACATTGCATTCTAATAGATAAGTTAGAGCATTACGGTATGAGGGAAAATGTTTTAAAGCTTTTTACTTCTTATTTAACCAATAGGAAGCAGTACGTTGAAATTAAATCACATCACGAGGGTGTTGAAGAAATTCATAAATCGAAATCATTTAATGTAACTAGAGGTGTTCCGCAGGGTTCGGTGTTGGGCCCCTTTTTCTTTATAATATTTCTTAACGATCTAACTGAATACATTAAAAACATTTTACCAGATGCTGACCTAATAATATTTGCTGACGATACGAGTGCTGTTATAGCTGCGGACAATATGGAGACCTTAAAGTGTAAATTAAATGTATTAATAACTGCTTGTGAAAGTTGGTTTTCTATGAATAATCTTAAATTAAATGTAAGTAAGACAAAATGTATGATATTTAAATCTACAGCTAGGAACAAAGCTTTAGTAAACGTTGACTTCTTAGACAGAAAATTTGATTTAGTAGAAAGTTTGAAATTTTTGGGGGTACAAATTGATTCGTTACTTAATTGGAAGCCAGAACTTGTTTCAATTACAAATACAATAAGTAGTGCGTGTTATGCTATCAGATCTCTGAGGGATATTTTGTCTATTGCCCAACTTCGTACCGTCTATTTTGCTTTAGTTGAATCTAAACTTAGATATAGCATTAAATTTTGGGGAAACAGCTATAAATATAATATTAAGGCAGCCTTTACTATACAAAAGCGAGCATTAAGAACCATGCTTCGTTTAAACCAGACGGAATCATGTAAAGAGTATTTTGTAAAACTTAGAATTTTAACGGTACCATCTCTTTATATTTTAGTACTCCTTACTCATCTATTCAAAAACTTAAACGAGTTTGAAACAGACGATGAAAGAAAAAATAGAGTAGATACTCGCAGAAAAGATCTTCCTACTATTCTGCAGGCAAAGCTTAATGTTGTCAAACACTCATCACGTGTGCAGTCTGTCAATCTGTTTAACAAATTACCAGCAGAATTAAAGAATATTCAGAATATGAACATGTTTAAAAATAAACTCAGGGCTTTGTTAATCAATAAAGCCTATTACAGCATTGACGAATTCTGTAATGACAAAAATCTTAAAACTAGTACCTAAATTAAATAAGTGTAACCTGCTTGCTCTTTGACTTTGTTATTAATGTTGCTTTTTTTATTATTACTATTTTTATTCTTAATATTTCGACATTAAATGTATGCTTTTTTATACTTAATATTTTGACATTAAATGTATTATGACATTATATGTATGACATTAAATGTATTTTTGTAGATTTTGCTAGGGGCTTTGTTCTGGAACAATAGGACTAAGTATTAATGTTTGTAAAGTTAGTATTTGGAAATTGGATAGACGTTCTAACTTCGATGATGGGTGAGGAACGAGGTTACTTATAAATTTTGTTTTTTTTTTTTTATTTATTTTGTTTGTTTTATGTTGCTTCTTTGTGTACTTACTGTGCAAATATTTCGACACAAATGTATTTTTGTTATGAAATAAATAACTTGAACTTGAACTTTTAACGATATTCTCTTGGTCTACTTGCTGTTAAATTGGTGAGCTAAACTTGTTTAGTTAATACTTTAACCTTGCAACGATTTATCTCCGATTTAAGTGAATTTTGTCATCAATCTATCAAACGGTGAGTTGCTTTATCGTTTGTCTTTCGATTTACGTGTTTATGTTTTCCTATTCAGTGTGAAAATTGATTTGAATGTAAGTTTTCGATCTTCATGCATTATATTTATAAACAATGTGTATGTATACCGAGTAGAGCAATCTTCACATAATATATCAAAGAATATTTTTATGCCTAATAACATTTTCTACATGCGGGTTGCCAAGACCTTGGAACTCTGCCGACCCACTAGCCGTAATAGACCGTGAAGACCGCAACTAACTCTCAGTCCAAACAATAACTATTTACCTATAAACTAAGTTTTAAAATAACTATGTTTACGCAGCGTTTCCGGCACTATAAGTGTTGGTTGGTACACACGGTTCGAAGTCGACCCGATTGTGGCTGGAAACAGTTGGTAAGTTGGCTGTGTGCTTTAATTATCTATATATGTATAAACTAATATTTTGTATGGTAGGGGGTAATTTTCGAAACTACTAATCCGATTTCGAAAATTCTTTCACGAACGGAAAACTAGCTTCTGCCCGCGACTTCGTCCGCGTGAAATTTCTTGTTATAACATAAAATATATCTATTACCTATAGCATCGCGTCGCCCGCTCGCGATGTGACTTCGTTTTCGCTTAGCGTTTTTTAACCTAACTGGTGGAGTATTGTCAAGTTCCTTATTCAGTGTATCTCTTCATTATTTTAACTTACATAGTACCTACGCTGAACCTTTTTAATTGCTTTGTTTGTACAATTAAAATAAGACAACCTTCAAAGCTTTATTTCGCAGTGGATTATAATTAGTTTTCATTCCAAGAGAAAATTTGCATGACTATATATAAATTAAATGTTCTCTGAAATAGTGCCGTAGTTTATTGCTTAATACCTACTCATTTAATAAAATAAGTGGGTAATAGAAATTGCGATGTGCTCTTTATCATCAGCTTTAAAATGGTTGAAGCGTTGATTGGAAAGCCACTGTATCCAGAGATGTGAAAATTAATTATTTTCTTTTCGCTCCGAATCACGATATTTTACCAGTTTATTTGCTGAAAAGCGAACAACTAAGCATTCTGTATAAACGGGTTGGTTTATGTCAACATTTGCGTTTATATATGGAGGTTTATTTTTGTTAGAATGATAAAATAATAAGCGTCGAATAGTGATGAAAATTTTGCGTATTTGGCACAATGGTGGACAGTCAATCTTGTTTTTATTCTACTTTTACTGTCTGGCTATTTTGGCTAATCTTTTTAAGTACCATTATATTTATTCTAGTTTCGGCACGAAAGAAGTATGAAAGATTATTTTCTTCTTGAATTCCGTGAGATAACTTGGCGTCCCTCTCTCAGAGGGAGGCCTGTGTCCCAGCAATGGGAACATTATAGGCTGATTATGCTTGTCGTATAAGGGAATAATTTACTTGTATTTAATGATGTTCCTTTCGTAGGTATATATCTTCTGTACTACCACAAACAATTCTAAATTATAATCAATTTCTTAGAGAGCTAGTACTTAATATTGATATGCACTTACAATGTAGCCCATTTAAACGTAAATGTGATAAGCTGAGCAACAGCACAATAAAGATAATTTATAGATATCAGCTGTTAAATAATTCAAAGAAATTATTATGTTGTCACTCATAGTATCAGTTTTCGCCTTATTTCGATGCGTGATGAATTCTTAAATCAATCTATGCAGTGACACCTGGGTGCATTCCGTGCATTTGAAACTCAAACTGAAAGCATTTATTTCAATTAAACCATTTACAGGAACTTTTGAATTGTCAAAGAGTCGGTCAGTTAGTCAGTTAGTTGAAGATAGTTAATAGCCTATTCTAAAACACAGATCTCTATGGAGAAGAACGGTCAAGAAACTCCAAGGACACTCTTTTAAATCAAGATATTACAAAATCCTGGTTGCTTCTATATGTGAGGACAATGTTACATATGTATAATTTGAATACTCTTCAAGTGCACTAATTTGGATACACTTAGCAACATCTAAAAGGGATTTTCTCCTATTGTATTGATTCCAATTTTATGTTGTTACGCACAGAGTATCTGGGAACCCATACCTAAGTACTATTATGGAATAGGTCCTATCTCAAAGTTGCAGTCGTTAAGTATTCCACGAGAAAATCACTTTTGAACTTTGCTAAGTGTATCTATTCATTTTATTGCTCTCTGGACACACGCTGCATTGTATCAACTTGCTAAACGACTAATATTTTTACCAAGTCCAGCTACTTTTCAAAGAATGACCAGCTCGTGTCGGTGAAAGAGAAAAAGAAGCCGAATTTTCATCTAAAAAAAATAATAAGCGTCAAATAGTGATGAAATTTTGTATGTTTGGCACAATGGACAGTCAATCTTATTTTCATTCTGACTGTCTGGCTATTTTGGGTAATCTTTTCAAGTACCATTATATTTATTCCTGTTTCGGCTCGAAAGAAGTCAGATACCAGGTAGTTCTGGGCTACCAAACGACTACTAAAATACTCTGTCCTCTTTTCCTACATCGTAAAAGGTGACGAAAGCATTATTCCAGATGGTTAGATAACTGTATGCACCTGTATAGGTACTACCCGTATGCTTCCGTTATCGTCCCCAGATGTTAAATATGTTCTGCCTCAGATCTCGCGTCACTCGTCAGATCTTTGACATAAAATCGAATAATGATGTCAATTTGTAGTGGAAAATACCTTTCTAGTTTCATAAACATTGTAGGTACCTACTGTCGTATCTCTGGGAATATCGTTTGTCCTTTACCATTATTTAGATACAGATAATTTTATTAGAGGTCAGCAACCATTGTATAAAATGTAGATCCCATTCCTGGATGTTACTTTATAGAGTTCTGAAAAGGTGGCGTCAAGTTATTCAGTGTTGCAAGTTTCAAGCTCAATACTCAATATTTTTATTGCTTTACCATAATGTGTTTTAACTTACATATCATCAAAGTCAGGAGATCGCGAATAAAATGCTAACATTTCGCTTATATCTATTATTAAAACTAATCAATCAGTGACGTAATCAATAATTTATTTAACAGACAGAGATTATTCACTGTCTCCATTTTCATTGGTGCTCTTGGTATCAGTTTGCACCTCGAGAATAGTTCTTTCAAGAGATACCTATTTTTCTTCATGTGTGATGTACTTAACAAAGAGTTTAGTAGTAAACTACAAAACTATGTAGTTAGAATTCGTTCTGACTATGACTTAGGTCATGAAGGGATTAAATGTGAATTTAACAAGACCACAAGTCCTGCGTGCGCAGTTGTTGAGCGCTCGGCTCTTCGGGCTTTTGCGCAAGAATCGCCGATTGATACCTCGATTCCCGTTCAGAACAAATTGTATCTTGTGTTTGTAAACGCTCGCACGGTACAAGAGTAATTTGTGGGGCGTTTAGGAGAAAAATGTTGAAAAGAAACTTCGGTTTCTGTTTTCATATAAAAGTTTATTTGTTTGTTTCGAAAATTAAGTAGGTATGGAATTAAGAAAACAATGCGATTAAGCCATTATTAAATAGGTCAATTGCGAATACCTTTTATACACATTTAATGGCGATTCTGTACAGTTCAAAGTTTCAGTCATGAAAACTGTTGTAAGAATTTGTATGACTATCTATCTGTAGTAATCAAACGATTATGGTTGTTTTGCTAGGAAACGCATTCTGATTATAGGATTAACAGTTTAACACCTTAGATAGTATTTAAAATATATCTGAATAAATTCCAGATAATGTGATTGTACAGTCAGAGAACTTAATTGTCAAACAGATTGACAGACTACGTCAATTCTGCCGTGATAAACCCATTACATACAAACTCGACTGACAAAGAATGACAGTTGTGATGTCACTTAATTGATAGCCAATTTTCTTATCAATCAAGTTCCCTGACTTACGCTAAACCGTGTTAAAAGGAAAAAAGCTAAGCATTAAAATAGTCGAATATTTATTTGTCTAGACACGTAATTGTCTGACTCGTGTACTAACGGTCTCATTTACTTGGCAACCGTGACAACACGTCTTATTAGCCTCAAAACACAAAATAAAAAACAAATAAACGTCAAAAAAATATATTTTTTTGCTTCAAAAGTTTTAAAACCATAGCATTGCAACATAAAGCGACCGGCCAGTAACAGATATCAACACAAAACAAAATAAAACAAAAACAAAGTTTTAACGTAAACAAACTATAAATAACCGTTAAGGAATGCGGCGTTGTCTAAAATAAAGTAGGAGGAAAGTGAAACTGAATAATATCGATTGATTCCCATCGAGAGTGAACGTCGTCCCTTCATGGGCCACAACAACACCATTACAAACCTCGCACTAACATTCACCAAACTTCCAGGAACCATACCTACTCGTACATTCGCGGCATACTACAAACTTATTCAAAACTCACTCACAAGTTGTATTCAGTCGGTTTCACGCACCGGGACGCCTCAACTAGCAGCCACAACTTCTCCATACTTTATTTTTAGTAATGGCGTAACCGCTCAAGGAATGTTCACTACTCAAACGATTTATAACGCAGAGCCTTAAACTAAACGGAGATTTCAGGTTATACTGAAAATCGACCGCTGGTTATACGCAGGCGCGAAACCATTTTAATGCTGTCACCCGGCTCGAAAACTCGAATTGTTAAACAATTGCGCTCAGCCTCAACAGATCGCCCGCTTAGCTTGGTGCTGTGGTGAGTTAAGACCGCTCAGCCCTCACCTGTTGCCAGTAGTCTTCCAGAGACAGCTTCCACTCGAAGTAGCCGGTGTCGGTGACATCCTGCAGTTCGCGGAATAAGTTACCGCTAGGTAGCACGTCCATCGCACTTACATGTGATGCCGATCGAATGAAATTTAACGCGCGGCGCGACGTGCCCCTACTGTGGCTAGTGAACGACTGAACCCAGTACGAGTCGAGCGCTGCAACTCTGCCCCGCGCACCCGCCCCCGCAACTCACAGAGTGTGTATATCAGACAGAGAGGGCATCTGTTACCTTTCTCTTTTTTCGTCCTTTATCCTGGTCGTGATCAACCGGGATTTGTAAGTAGTAAGACAAGTCCCTAGCGAGATTTACAGTTATTATACGTCACTGTCCAATTTTTGTGTGACGGGAATAAGCCGTAGACTAAATAGGAATCGATATTTTATAATTCTTAGAAGGATCAATTTCTCTCAGGAGAGTGATGGGAGGTCGGTATTTCGTCTCCGTTTAATGGCCCTTAAATTATTTGGGAGTAGGAATAGTTCCGGGTTTTAAGAAAAACTAATATTTGGAAATAATTCTATTTAGAATCTTACATGCTTGATTTAATGTCACTTTGACTGTACCCAATTTAACAAATCTCATCACTCGAAATCATAGACTAAAATGTAGATACAGCTCTAGCTAATCCTTAAATCTAATCTATGATCAAGGTTAGAATAGGAAAATACTTGTAAGAAAAACTTTTTAGTTTTCCCACTTAGCCTATGTGGATGATAATGTTGGTACCTTAACTAAAAAGTGAAAAATAAAAACATTTAACAAAAAAAAACAACCGAGTTACGTATTATTGAAGCTAACTCAAAAACTACCGTGGCAAAGTTAATAAAATTTATATGGGACCACCTCTGAAGTACTACTTACAAAACAAAAAAAGAATCATCAAACTCAATTCATATAATTGGCGGAGTAAACGCAAAGTATCAAACATAAAAAAAATATAGTCGAATTGAGAACGTCCTTCTTTTTGAAGTCGGTTAAAAAGCTTAATAAATTCAAATTTAAAGTATTTTATTTCACTACATGGGCACTTATGAAACGTCAGAGCACGGTTGAAATGAAATGAAATTTTATTTATTTGCCAGAATACCTATATTCTGGCAAATAAATAAAATTTCATTTCATTACTTACATAATAACATGGTAAAATAATTTTAGTCTCACTATATTCGACCTAACAGCCGTGCAAATATTTCTAGTTCTAATTGGTCGTTTCCTATGGAGAAGAGACGGCAAGAAAATCCACGGTTACTCATTTAAAAATAATAACATAAGAATGAACTAAAAGCAAAAAGGACATTTATTTCTGTAAGAAGAATTTTGTAGATAAGAATTGTTGCATATTCTTGGATTTCTGTTTTCCTTTGATAGGATAAGAGCCGTAGGAGGACTTTGTTCCCTATCAAAGGAAAACAAAAATCCAAGAATATGCAACAATTCTTATCTACAAAATTCTTCTTACAGAAAATAAATATTACTTATGCCTTTATTATTGTGTACCTCATGGCCCCTAGTTGGTAGGAATATCGCAAGTGGAATATTATTTTTCCATATAAATTGGGAATAATAACTTTTGATAAGTTCTAGTGATTTTTATAATGTAATACTTTTATATTTTTACACCTCATTTTTCAGATTTACTTCAAGAGGATTTGTCTGTGCTCGGTCTTGGCTCAATTGTAATAAATTCTACGTGCAAAACGCCGTATCATTATGTATTCTTATTCTCAAAATATAAGGTACTTAAGTACTTACTTACCTACGTATCTTTAAAGTGATAAGCGTAAAACATTATTCCATATAAAAATATCAATCTCAAAAATCTGGTAATTGATAAAAAGTCGAACGGCATCCTTATTTCACATGGCTAAAACTATTTAGGTAAGTACTACAATTGCAAAACAGTTTGCTATGCCTTAAAAGGTAAAAATATTATTAAAAAGTGGACTTTTACGTTAGACTGATCCTGATGAAGTTCGAAAACAAGACTAATGGGCTAAGCTGGCTATTAGAATGGGAAGTTTATTGAAACAATGAGATCGCTGCACACTTCAGCGATAAAGGAGAAAAAGCAATTTGAAAGCGTGCACTGACTGGCCAGGTCCACATAAAGCGTGCACTGACTGGTCAGGTCCACATAAAGCGTGCACTGACTGGCCAGGTCCACATAAATCAGTGTCGTTCTTTCTTCAAAAGATAATCTCAGACAAATTTAAAACCACCTCTGTGGTCTAGTGGTTTGACCACCTGTCTCAGACCCAGAGGTCCCGGGTTCAATTCCCAGTGAGGGCAAAACTTTCTGCTCGGTTTGGTTGATGGTAGCGCTTGTTCGAAGCCCGCCTGGCTAGCTAACACCTTCTTATCTAAGTCTGTCGCCATAACAACAACGGTAACAGCATTGTTGTGTTTCAGCACTTAGAGGTAAGATACTTAGCCAGTTCCTCTGTGGTTGAGGATTCCGGGTGAAGCTCGCTTCCACATTCGGCCTGATCATCACTTACCATCAGGTGAGATGCAGGACAAGAGCAACCACGTAGTGGTTAGAAAAATTAAACTAATCTACATGGTCCTCAGACATGATCTGATCATAATGTTAAATGATAACTGGAATTTTAAAGAGACTGTGACTTCTGGGTTTGTTTCGGTGTTTCTTCTCATAGTAACTAGATTTTTTTTTTGTCTTCCTTTTCGAATTTTATTTTCGTTTTCGGCCGAATAACAAATCCAGTTTCGGTCGGACTCTAGACAGAATTTTTCAAAAAATTTGCAAATCGATTAATTTGGAATAAGGGAGAAATGTACGAGTATATTAGATCATTTATCCGATGAAAGCATTAAACCTAATTTTCTATTATACAATATAGGTACTAGTCATTCGGTTCTCCGCAATAGCCTACCATTTTACAAACTAAGTATCGTTTTCGAATTCCAATTTAACTAAAGGAGACAGAGTCCAAAAGTGATCAACTTTTTCATACAGCGACTTAAATAATAGACTACTTAAACAAATTAAAAACGATGTTTTCCTCTGTTTTTCTCCACTTGTCCAGAAAATAGGATATACTTACGTTATTCAGTAATTACTTTTTAGCCGTATATGTGCGAAACACAAATAGTTTATTTTACCAGCCTACGCTGTCCCACTCCTGAGCACAGGCCACCCTCCACTATTTCCATAAAAAAAATAAAAAAGTGCATAATATCTGAAAAAAACTTGCTGCTATAATAAGCGTACCTCTAATCACAAATAAGTGCAACTCAGCATCATCATCTTCCTGGACATGAGACCAGGCCAGGAAGATGATGATGCTGAGTTTATTTTCCCACTCTCCCCTGTCAACCGTCACGCTGTCGTTCACTCTCTTCTCTTCATATCATTCCTCACACAGTCCATCCAACTTTTCTTTGGCCTTCCTCTCCCGCTCCATACATCAACATTTAAATTCATCACTCTTTTTAGGAGCTCATGGCTAAGTCATAATAGCCGCACGAGTTGATCCATCAGGTTAAGCTACGCTTGCCGGGGTTGGTCCGTGGATGGGTGAACATCTTTATATACCGAGACTACACGTTAAACCGTTGGTCCCGGCTGTCTTTGACAGTCGTTACGGGTCGTCAGAAGCCCGAAAGTCTGACAATCAGTCTTAGCAGGTGCCTCTTAGGGAGAAATAACATTGATTTGCCGAACACGCTTGCGTGTTAGCGAAAAAAAAGATTTTGCTAGGAAGGTGGATTTTTCCTTTTGTGAAAACGGCTATCGAAAATTCGAAACCGTGAAAACCATCACAAAAAGTTTTTTAGAGCGAAACCGCGTTTCATTTCCAAAAATGTACTCTACATCGAAGTTCGATTCAGGAAACTGAATCAATTCAATTACATAGGATATTGGACATTAATTGGCGGTTTCCCCACTATTAAAAGTACTTACTAGGAAGGCATGAGGTAAGTAGGTGAAAATGTTTCAACATAGAATTTATCATGTATGTAGTAGTAGTAGTAGTACTCGTGGTGCGGTTCCAAATCAAATCCATTTTCCCGATAGGTTCTCCAGAATTCCCTAGTAGTTATTAGCAGTTTCTAAAAAAATCATTAATTTTACTTTCTTTAGATTCGGAAAAATGGCATTTGGATCCAGAGATAAGGATGGATGCTGTAACATCCAATTTCCTCCAAATAAAAATAACTAATATAAATAACTTATAAAAATTGAATGCTTTAGAATTCATGACAGATACATAACATGAGCCATGTTCCGTTAATTACGATGATCAAATTAATTAATATAATGAAACAGTCAATAACAACTAATTATATTACTCAAATATAAAAAGGTGAAAAAAATACATCACAAAAATAGCCCCTATAAAAAAATATGTTACATAGTGAAACTGAATAAAAACGCGTGTAAACGAATCGGGAGCAGACACACGGCTGGACGGGTCCTAGTTATCAAAGTTTACCTGAATGCATTAAATAAATGCACTTCGTGAAAACTCATAAAAGCCGTAAATACGGTGGGAAAAGCACCACTGGCACGTAGGTAACAAAAAGAATCGAAAAAAAAATGTCTTTCACGGAAAGTTGAATTTTTTATAATCTGTTATCCTGAAAGTATCACGGTTCGTCCATTTATTTTAAAACAAAAGTTCTTTGAGTTTAATGGATGACGTAATGATATCAGGATTCATGGAATAGATCGCAACCGTATTTTACCTTCAGCAGGAGGCAAAGAAAAATTCTTCAAAAGTTTTTCAACGAGTGCATTTTTATTTTGCTCTCGAAAAAACGCGACAAAGTCAGTAGGAAATGGATTGACACACCGAACTAACGAGGGTGCATCCTCGGGTTTGATTTGGAAACAGAAAATTGAAAACCTTTCGGTTAGAATTTTTTAAGTCCCACATAAAAAACAACAACCGAATTTTCTGCTACACCCTGGCTGCTCAGCCGGTCAGCAAAATACATTCCCAGGCCGCTAAATCGAGCCACCGTGCATTTCCACTTTATGTGTAAAGGCCTCAAGCATCAAAATAATGATTGTGTCAAAGAAAAAGTTTTTATGTAGTTTTGAAGCCGACATACTGCCGCCATTTAGGTCTGCGGTCGTTTTAGTGTATTCATTGTTCCAAATTTGAATTCACGACTATTTGAAAAGTTATCTTGACCCTTTACAAAAAATGCAGGGTGGCTCGATTTAGAAGTCCGGGAATCCGGTAATTTTGTAGCCCAGCACAGCCGTGCCGAATCACGCCGAGCCGATCAATTGTAGATACATAAAGCACGCGTCAGTGGTATATGTGGAGTACAGTGACAATTTAAGGGTTAACAGATACTTCACGTGAAATGGTACGTAAGTACGTCTAGCGCAGGGAGTCAGCTCTGCTACCCAAATTGATAACACAAGAGGAGAAAATTGTTTTTGAAAACTACATGATTTATCATCTGCCTAGCCTTTTCCCAACTATGTTGGAGTCAGATGCAGCTGAATACCAGCATTTAACATGGACTGACTGCCTATCTGACCTTCACAACCCAGTTACGTTTAAAACGATACCCCTTGGTAAGACTGGTTTTCAGAATGTTGGGCTACACTATCCGTAAAAACTGTCAAAAATCTACTAAATCTAATCCGAGGCACGAAGAAAATGAAACACTTATTATCCCGAATTCGGACTGCTAAGTAATGACTAAATTAATTTTAAAAAAGCCGTAAGCACTTTGTCCAACTTGGCCATCAATCCCAGGAGCAGGATCCCATGCTCAACATCCCGATTGCGACCATTATACCAACGAGTGAATCAATCTAAGATCAAAAAGTACAGGACATACATACAGCATTCTATAAATACTCCTCTCGTTTCGGCACGAACGTTACTCGTATAATAATTACGTACCGATGGCGTTCCCATCGGCAAAAATGACGAACTTACAAAAAGACTTACATCCCCCATCCAAACTTACTTCAAAGCTCACTTTCGATAAATATACCTACGGAGCTCTTATGTAGAATTTCATGCCAGCAGTTTAGGCTATGCGTGTGCGTTGTCTGTCAGTTAAGTGAATTCAAGATTTTTATTAGGTAGATAAATAAGGAAGACTAATAGAGAATTATGGAAGAAAAAGATATGTTGCGCCGACACCAAATAAATTGGGATAACGGCAAGAGAATGAGGAATAGGTAAGTAGGTAAGAATAAAGCTTCGTGCAGACCAGGGCGAAGCGACGCCGCGACGCGACTCGAACAATACAATTTCTAAGAAAACTTGACGGTAGAACAACGGTGTCGCGTCGCGCTGGTCTGCACGAAACTTAATTCATGCTCTGTTAAAAAATTTAGCCAGTCCACAAGATTGCAGTGCGGCTGACTACCGAACGTGACCACCTCGGAAATAATGCATTTGATAAAATGATTTTATTTCAGTAAGTAGGTTTGTACAAACACTTTTACACGTCAATGATATTTTTTTTAACTAGATGAGCAGCGTTTCCTAACTGACTACTCTGAGAAGAAAGTTCGAAACAAACTTAGAGGTCAGATCATTAGATATTGATTTAAAAGTACCTAACCGTGAAAGAGAGAAAATAAAAAAAAGTACAGTGCGACTGTTAATTAGTGACCGCTACTTAAACGCGTGACTACTCATCACTGTGAACAACTTTTACTATGGGACTAAACATGAAATCGCGAAAAGGAAACTCAGTTTTTCCCTACTTATTTCAGGTTTAGTCTCATAATAAAAGTTGTTGTCTCTACCGGATTATTCCATTCAATCCAATCCGTTGTTGCCATGTTGTTAAGTTTGACCTTAGCAAACTTGAACTTCATGATTATTTATTTACTTACTTACATACAATCCTATTTTCTACTTATTACGTGGGAGGTTGTTAGATATCAATTATGTATGGAGGTAGTAGACCGATTTAGTATGGAGCTTTGACTATAAAGGAAATGGCGAAGTTTGGTATCAGTTTTATATTATCTGAGGGCCAATGTCTGTATTTACAAAATTTTCAAAATCTAGTCGCAATCTCATCTCAGCGTAAATAATTATGTGAACATTTGTCAAAAATGTAGATAAATTAGAGGTATTTTCGACAGATTGAAACTGAGAATGCGACCTTTCCTACAAATACGGGAGTTGACTCTCTGCACTGTGCTACATCTACGAGGCAAAAGGAGTACCTATGTAAGGATTGTAGCAGGTTCTGCCTTTCCCCCTGGGGACAAGGCGTGAGGTTATGTGGTAGGTATTGCAGCAATGCGCTGTTTACTAAACCTCTTCGCATGGAAAAAGGCCTAGCATGTTTTATTTGTAAAGTATTGTCACAATTGACAATGTGTTTGTTTGAGGTCAGTCCATAGAAATACCCTCATCAGTCACTTGTGGTGGACATTTAAGTATAGGTAAAGTTTTTTTTTCTTCCTATGAGTTATTTTTCCGTGAACAGGCACTTTCCAGCTTTTGCAGTACTAGTTAAGGCCCCTTCCCGGGGACCTATCCGGGATATTTTACCTCGTAAGTTATTCTCCATATTCAAATGTGAGTATTCCAGTTGTTTGTCTATCACCAGGCCACCACACCACATAGTTTTGCCGGGTCTATTCTAAGGTCCATGGAATAGAGGGCGAGTCTATTGCAGGGTCCATGGAATAGAGGGCGGGTCTATTACCAAACCAAACAAATAATTATAATTTACCCTGCTATGGGTATCGAAACCGGGACCTCAAGATCACATAGTAAACAGCCTGATAATGTTCCCACTGCTGGGACACAGGCCTCTGTGAGAGGGACCGTATACCACCACGAGGGCCCAGTGCGGGTTGTTGGATGTCATATGCCTTCGTATTTTTGATTCTGGAACATGTTGGTGTCCTGACACTAACCCCCATATTCATAAAAGCTGCTGAAAGTTAAGTACATAATGGTTAGAGCTTGCTTTTCCATAATTTTTTGACGTTTAAACGTCACTTAACTTTAAGCAACGTTTATGATTATGAGGGTAAGTACCTACTTAATTTATTTATACTCTTTTCTCAACTAACAATTTAGAAAGCTAAGTACCTAAGAAGGATATAGCAACCTACTTTTAATTTTACGGTAGCAATTTTCAAAATTACTGTATTTAGGTTCACAAATGGTCCTACAGCCCTGAAAAAATACAGCCCTAGTCACTCGTCCTTCATTATAAACATAATAACACAATAATATAACACCCACCATGTTTCCTTTTCAAAACAAATTATATTTTTTACTGAATCTGAGGAACACATCATGCAACAAATAGATAATTATTATTTCAAAGGAAATCCCGTAAAATGCAATCAATAATTTAACATGACATCATCTGTAATTCCAGAAGGAATGAGCAGAGGTGTACCTATCGTACACCCACATTTTGTCAGATAAGTTTAAGTCCCATGTAAAAAACACGAGCTTATTGGCATCAACCGGGCACAAATCTAGACTCCAGGCTGCTACGGCAAAATTCCTTGTGGAAAAACCTAATAACACTTTGCTCGACCTGGGAATCGAAGCCAGGACCTCATGCGCAGCAGTAGCGCTTGCCAGCACTAGACCGACGAAGCAGTCAATAATTCAATCAATAATTTTAGTAAAATTGTTCATGTAAGGATGTAAGCCAATGATAGCATTTTAATTCCTACATTTCACATGCATATTTATATGAATGCTTAGCTGTACCCTTATTGCGTAATACACGATCAATCAGAATCTAAATAATTTTGAAACTGATAGCTAATCCATTGCTTCATAAGTTCGTAGACGGGCAATGCCCCGGGGTCCCCAAGCTCATTGCGACCACGGACCTCGACCAGCAAACCTCGTATTGAACTAGCTTAAAATTCCCTCACCAACGGAATGTCAAAAAAAAATTTGCAACATTTTCGTTAGGTACACGTCCGTATTTGGGTCACAGAAATTGATGTGTACCAAATTTCAACTTAATCGGTCCACTAGATTCAGAAAAAAATTGGCTGTGACAGACGGACAGACACACGAGTGATCCTATAAGGGCTTCGTTTTTTCCTTTTGAGGTACGGAACCCTTAAAAATTAAACCTAGTGGGGCGTTTAAGCGCAAACAACGAAAGAGAAGCTAGTAGCTAAGTAGCTTTGCACCTTTAAAGTACCTATTTATATGTATTTATAGTTTGACTTGATAAAACCTCAGTTTAGTTAGGGCTCCCCAGTTTGTTTTGCACCAGGGCCTTTGGTTACCTAGCTACGCCTCTGGGTTTCAGTGTAAGGTTTTAGTTAAAACCTTGGACTAAAATCGTAACCATGATTCAACAAAACATACCTACTGACATCATCATTGTCATGGTTTCCTATACAATGTGGTGACGACAATCTATACATATATATAATACAATATACCTATACTTACTTACAAATAAATATAATTGAAGTATCTGTTCGTAATGTCAAAATAACAGCTTTTTACTAAATGCATATGAAAGTATAAACGGTACCTACATACCTACAACAAAAACATAATTTAAAAAAATATGTCTGTCTGTTTGTACCGGTTAATTTCCGAAACGGCTGGACTGATTTTGCCGGGATTTTCACTGGCAGCTATACAAATAAATAAAGTTGATGTAAGTATAGAATTCCACGCGGACGGAGTCGCGGGTAAAAGCTAGTAAGGTGAGTGGGGGTAACTTGGAATGGATTTTTGATTAGATAAACAGTGTTGATTTGAAACTGTTGTGAAACAAAGGGATTCAAGTGAAATGCATAAAATGATGTTTTGGGTAAGAAAGTACAGTCAACTTGTTTCTATAATGTTGACAGACATCTTTTTGAAACAATATTTTATGTAAAAAAAGGTTAATAAAATTGGTCTTCAGAAAAACAATATGTAGGGGAAAGACGAAATGCCGAAGGGGTAAGATTGATATAGTGACTAGAATCGTATTCATGTTCATTATGCATGTGTGGTGATCAATAAACCCTCTGCTCCAATAACCTAAATAGCTTGAAAATCAGTTACATTTAAAAATCGCTTTCTAAATGCAAGAAAAAATAATTTATCAAATAAAATATATCAATCTTACCCCGTTACAACGGCAGGCAGTCTGAGGTTCTCAAAATATTAGGTTAGGATATTAAAAAAATTTAATAATCATGCTCATGACTGTCAAGTCGTAGTCGGGTCGATAAATAAAACACACGGTTTCATTTAGTATCATGTTGTTGACCTGTCAAAATGAAACCAATTTTACTGAATCGGTTACGAAAATTTGTTACTTACGCAATTAGATAGTAAAGGTGTATAGTACACCCAAATTTTGCCAGCTATGTGTAAAGTCCTATGTAATAAGCGACAAACCGGGCATTAATTTACACTCCCGGCTCTTACAGAGAGATTCCTAATGGAAAATCAACAACACTGCCTGACCTGGGCATCGAACCCAAGACCTTATGCACAGCAGCTGCACGTGCGACGACCATCGAGGAACTCAAATAAAATAATTTCGTAAAAAAAATATTTTCCAAAGGAAATTATTAGATAAAATTAACAAGAACATAACAGTAGGTACTTAGTGCAAAAAAGTAACCACAATGGTTTTAGGATGATTATAATAGAACATTATAAATTTAGGGACATTGTAATGAAAACTTTAACCATGGATTCAGTACACGATTCTAGACACCCCAGCGTAGACATTTTTCATCTCCTTAAAAAATCTACTGTATCATACATTTTGATCGTGTAGGTTTTGCACATATGAATAGAACATCAGACTTTTTTGAAATCGACAAACCTTTTCTATGTCTAGATATAGAATTATGTACCGATTCCATGATTAAAGTTTTTGTTACGATGTTGGGGAAGGGATTCCACCGTGTATTTCAGTTTGAGAACCTCTGACCTTTTCTAGGAATTTCGTAAACGGGGTAAGATGGAAAGTTTTATATTACCATCTTAACCCGTTAAATTTTGCAGGGGAAAGTTTGAAAGGCACCATAAATCTTAAAATACGTGAAATATACTAATCACCACTTTATAGAGCATATTAAATTTCAAATATATTTATAAATGTCGAAACAAAATGTTTGTTACTCACGTGTGTAAGAAGATACAGCAAGCGGGGTAAGATGGAAAAACTCAATTTTACGCGGGAAATGTGTCCGTACGGAAAATTGACAAAAAACATACGTGCGCTCTCACTTAGCGACTGACGCAGACTCCGGGGCGGGGCAAGACAAAATGGTGTCTACAACGATATTGCCAGTAGTAAAAGAATTCCTTGATATTCGGCGTTATTGTATTTTTTTTATCTTTCCCCGTTTTTTATCTTACCCCCAGTCACCTTAAGAAAAAAATGAAAACACTGGCCATACTAATGTTAAGCATTAGTATTGCCAGTGTAAGAGAGAGAGAGAGAGTCAGCTATCAAATAAATGTTAACCCATAAAAAAAACGGCCAAGTGCCGTGTGGCCAAGTGCAGTCATTGTGCGTGGTCCGAAACGGACCACGCACAATGAAAGGATCCGTAGTTGGGATGAATTTCTCGCTCGCGTCCATCCCTAGCACATCCCTCGCACATATCCCTAGCACACATCTCTCGCACCCATCCCTCGCTTGTTTTGTACGTACAAAACCCTCGCTCTACTAAGCATTTTCCACAGGAGCTGCGCTGAGCGAGGCTAGGTAAATGAAGCGATTGTATTGGTTCTTAACAAACACATCCGTCGCTACGCATCCTCGCACATCTCTGGTGGAAACGACACGATTGACATATTCAGTGTCGTCTTAACATTCGATTTGCGAGTTTCGTTTTACGTTTTATTTTTCGTATAAATCAATAAATCTAGTAAAACTGTTGTGAAATAAAAAGGTATAAAAAGTCATCCAGGACTTCAAACTTTGCACAGTAAAATAATTTGTAGGTACTGAGCCGTCTTTGACAACTGCCAAAGGTCACGTGATGTCCTTTTCTCCCATTAATAAAATATGTATTTTTGTTTCGCAACAGTTCAAAACGATAAACATCTATAAATGTATAAATAGCCGTCGCGGTAATAATTTATTAAATTATTATATTGACGGCATTCTTATAGGTAATAAATTGAATATTAATAGGTATTAATGAGGTATTGAAAATAAACGATTTTTTTTTTCTTTAGCAGTCATTTAACTTCCCGAAACCAATGACCAGTAGTGGGTGAAGTCAGGCAATGTGGAGGATGATGATACGATTGTAACTTTGCCGCCACAAGTAAAAGCTCATACAGACCAGCGCGACGCGACGCCGCGCCGCGACACGAACAATACAATTTCTAAGAAAACTTGACGGTATAACAATAACCGGTGTCGCGTCGCGCTGGTCTGCACGAAGCTTTATTCAGTCCAGCTTCCTTATTGTTGTAGGTAGGTGCTCAACATTTTAAATATTATGGGAAACTAAAAACAAATGAAAAGAAAAGATGTTATGGAACTTATTAATTAATTATTATGAAATTAATGATAACAATAACTAATAATGACAATTATTTTTAAATCTTTACTTTGTAATAATGTTACGTGATTAAAGCCCTGTTCCTCTCTCATAGTTTGCTGTGCCCGACAGGGTCCACAAAGACCCTTTCTAAAACCTACCAGCTAAGTTCACATTGTGCAAATAATTATTGAGTAGAAAGCTAGTTTCACAGAGAGAGAGACCCGTACGGCGCGTCCGTACCCGGGAGACCCGTACGGGTAACGCCCGCAGTGCTCTGAAACGATAGTACGATACGTTGTACGGGCTCTACCCGGAGCGGGTCGAGTACGGACCAATCCGCGTCGCTGTGAAACAATGTTCTAGTTCTAACACCTCACGTGTCTCCGTTCCGGGAGCCCGTACGGTTCTCCCGGACAGCTGTGAAACTAGCTCTAAATAAACTTTAAACACGTCACCGGCCACTGTTGCTTTTCCCTCTGAAATCTCACAAAAGGCAATACTTTTATGAATCTATAAAAAATCTCAAATATTGAAGCTGATTCATTCGGTAGGTATTTGTGACTTTATTAGAGGTGAACTTATTATTAATGTTACAAAAGTCGCCACATCAGAGGCGGCGGCGGTTCGTCTGAAAGGGTTTGCCCGAGGGTCAGTTGTAACGTCGTGACATTAAAATCTAATTATTTTTTGTCCTATTAAAGTCACGGTATTACTATCAAAGGTTTCGGCGAAAATTCAATTATCTATCGGCTTGCGAGCCAAGCCACGCCACGTTACAAATAATAGGTAATCTTATATTGAATCTATAGTATTATTATTTATTCGCAGCTAAGTTTATAGGATTTTGCAAGCATAAAAACAATAACATGCTAGATTTCATTTTCGTCAAAGTTGTATCTATCACGGAAAACGTTTGACGACATAAGTTAGGTAGGTAAGTGGGCGATCGAGCTCTGCTCTGGTGAACATAGAGAATGCTCATTTAATAGTACAGGATAGTTCATACTTATCCCATGCTGCCATGATAGTAGGTACTTACTAATTCCAAATTTCATATTCTGTGGTAGCCATGTTGTTCTAAACTTTGGGCGACCGAGCTCAGCTCGGGTGAAAATACGGAGAAAACGAATTTTCCCAGTTATGAGACTTAGCTAGATCGAATTTCCGCCCCCGTAAAGCCCTAAGTATATTGCAACTTTCATCGAAATCGTTAGCACCGTTTTCGAGAACGTGATTACAAATATTTATATAAGTATACTTACCTAACAATATTGCTCGTTTAATAACATAGGACAAAAGCTCGCTGCTAGCTAGGGCTTCTCAATCTGTTATGCAATTCCTACTTTAGAACCAATAAACATTAATGAAATAATTATCACAACGTAGGTCTGCTGGCAGAAATTTCCAGTAGGTACCATTTGTACTCAATCTTCTTGTTATTCTTCTTTCCTTTGCCTGTTGTGTACAGTCAGGGAAATTAATTGTTTATCAAACTGAAACACTTCATCTTCATCTTGTCATAGTCATTTCATAGAACTTTCAAAGAATGACTTGTGTTGTGATTTGAAAATACGAACAATTTAAATTGGTACAGTAGTCAATTTTCGAAACAGTTAATTTCCCTGACTTTATTTAAGTAATTAATTAATAAGGTATTTATCACACTTTCGCCCCATACAATATGAATGTGCAGAAACCAAACTCTTTGTGGACCCATTCTTAATGCCTACGTACACACGGCTGATCATCAAGTTATACGTTTCCAGTATAAGCTGACCTTGTATTGTACGGAAATCCTATATAATGCGAGATCAGCATAATCTGGAAATGTATAGCTAGATGTGTAACCTACAATGATTCTTCGAAAGCCTTTCGATCCACAGTGCGCCGCCACCTTGGATTTTGACCTGATTTTTGGCACCAATCAAGACGAAATATGCAATATTTTGATGAAATGAAGGTTTGCAAAACCACCATTAAACCTAAGACATTGTAAATCACCACAATAGGCAAAAGAGCTGGCGATCACTTAAACGTGCAGCTATGATTAATTTCGGTATTTTTAATTACCCTAAAAGCTATAAGAAATTGAGCTGGCGATCGTAATAATAATATTTAGAGGGTTGATATTGCAAAAAATTGGTGATTACTGAAAGTGATACACTGACACCTATACTTACCGAAAAATTTACAATATTTGTAGCCACTCTTGCGTTTTCATTTCGACCGAATTTATGGCATTGGCGTGAAAACCATGGAAATAACACCCATGACGAGTAGGTAGTTCGCAAACATTCGTAGCCGCTACTTTGGATTTTGATCAAATTTTCGGCATCAGTGCCTCAGCCGACAGACGTCGTCCTGTTCAAATACCAAAAAATTAAAAAAAAACCTATAGAATAGAGTGTTGTTTTTCCCGAATTTGAAATTTTTGCGGGAATCTTTTAAACCTATAACCTATAACACCAAAATAATTCAAATAAAAATAAAAGTCATAAAAACTAAAACCCAACTACGACAAAAACGCCAACTTAACAGGTATAAATAAGATATCACAGACGTCAGACAGACAAATTAAAAATCCTGAGCCGCGCATAATAAATGTTCGATTTATTAACACGACGTGAGACTCCGGATTTTTTATGTCTGTCTATGATGTCTTGTTTTTGTCGTAGTTTGGTTTTAGTTTTAATATATAAATAGATTACACCCAAAACGGATTTGTAAAAAAAATTGTAGCCGCCGTTTTGTATTTTCCTGTAAAAGTGCTATAAGAGGCCATTATTAACTAACTAACTAGCTTAATAGAAGATACATTACCGTAGGTTGCCCTTGATCGACCCGTGTACTTGCAGATGTTATTACTTAGCCACGAGCCCCTCCACGAACAGTCCCGAGGTATAAACATACACTGCTAAAACAGGCAAATTCCATTTATTGCTTTATTTCATTTCACAAAAACTTATACTTATGAGTATCCAATTTTAGGAATGTTCTTCCTATGTCTAACTTAAATAATTAAATGTAGAAAAAACTGCAAACTAGAACTAAAAGTATGAGATACCGAGAGATCTGAAAGTTTTATATAAACAATATTATTAATGCCTAACTGACCTACCTAACTGTAACATAATATATTTATTGACAAAAATGTCTATGTAGAACAAGGATTCCCAACGGGCGGGGCGTGCCCCCCTCGGGAGCGTAGACTGACCAACAATGGCCGCGCGGTGGCTCCAGTCATAAAATATAGATTGATTAAATTGTATGTTCTTGGTATTAGAAAAGGTTAAGACTAGTTTCCAAAACCCAAATATTTCATAATACTTACTTAGGTGCTGTAAAGGGTTCAGCTTTTCTGCATCTGTCGACAAAATAAGGGTTTCTATTTCTGTATGAATGGACTAAAGAAAACCGAACCTATCCGAGGCGGCTCGCTACAATTTTCGAGCTCGCTTCGTTTGCTCGTCTAATCTAGATTCTCTTTATTCTTCAACTTTTCTGCATAAGTCGCCAAAGTAACTCCTTTTTCTGTATGAATGGTCAAAACAAAAATGAAACGAATCCGAAATTGTAAAACAATATTCGAATAACTCATTTTGCTCGCTCTTACATTATGCATTCTCATAATTCTTGAATTTTTCTGCAAAACTCGACAAAGTATAGCTTCTATTTCTGTTTGAATGATCAAAAGAAAATCTAACCCATCCAAGGCGGTGCAAACTTTTTCGACCTCACTTTCGCTGCAGCAGAAAAAATAAGAATATACAGTATTTTTATGTTTTTCTGCTTAAGTCGACAAAGTAACTCAGGGGCGTAGTGATATTAAAAGAAAGTTAGGGGGGCGCGTATGTTAAAAGGTTGGGAACCCCTGATGTAAAATGTTGTGTGCTTAATACCAAAGTAGCAAAACATTGAAAACATGTTTTAAAGCTAAACATTGAAAACATGATTGTTTCAAAGCAAATAAACATAATCTGATTTATAAAAAATCAAAAGCCCAGAAATGATCATACAGTTTCTAAATTCATGTTTGTAAATTATTTCTATGAGATATTTGATAAGAGTTAATTTTTTTTTTAGAAATACACATCATTATTTTTTAAACATTCGCAATTTCACTGTCGCGTACCTATAAGTATTTATAATACGTCTCAAATTAATGGCGAAGTATGTTATACATTACCAATACAAGTGTTTAGTCGGGGAAAACCCCATATTTTAAGAATACATGAGTAAATTCGTAAACATTGATTACTTCAATCTAACATCGTTATTTTAATGTAAGTAATCAATAAATATTTTTGCCACATTGACAGAAAAAACGATGTTTAACTATCGAAAGGCAAAAATGTAAGTGAAGTGCAGAGATAATTCCAGGTGTCTGACAGCTGGAAGTGCCAGGAAACGTACGCACGCACTCCATCAAGCCACAGACCGTATGAAATGGAGACGTACTAGCTGGTAAACTAGAATTTACAATCCTCAAAGTTTACGAGGGTGAAGTTTCCTAAGAAACGTCATCAGATGTATACATCAGCATCTTGTTGTACGCAGCCTTAAGACTTTTACTGAAGTCTCTTTGAAATGCTTAAGCTTGGGTCTCCTACGACAGCAGTGGCAGCCACATAAGGCAGTAGTTCGCAGTGAAGGCCGTCATGAAAATGATGACAACAGGGTTTGACTTTACGGTGTCAAAAAATCTCTCTAAGGCAACACACCAACAATGAAAGTAATTTCATAAATAATGGTTCAGTGACGTCATTCGACAATAAATTGCGGCAGGTACCGCAGTTTTAGGAAAACCTAGCTTTACTGCAGCTTAAAAAATAAGCTTACGTTGACGATGGATGTCAGCAAAGACTTTCGATAGGAGACTCCAGCCAGAAATTTAAATATTAAATAATTAGGTAATTAAGATACCTTCCATTTCAACTTATACACCAGTAAACATATTACTACCGCTGCTGTTCTGTATTTTGGCAATTTCTTCTTTAAACTTGGCAACAGTTTCCTTAGCAAGCTGTAGTTTCTCTTTAAGTTCACATATTTCACTGCGTATCTTCGGTTGGGCTGTTACTATCTTTTGTAGCGTTTTCTCCCTCTTTTCCTCAACTGTAACAATAAAGAAATAATTTGCCTATGATCGCAAAGCATTTCTAAGAACTAAGAACCTAGAAGTGACACCCTATGTAAGCAGCATAAAAATTGGCTCAGCAGTTTTGTATAAACACATCTATCAAAGCATGATAATAATCATCCCACCATCATCATTGTCATCGCTCTTCAAATCTTAACTACCCTGTCCATGTTGTGGATGACTTACTTTACAATTTAACATCACAAGTAGATATTTTAAAGCAGTGTAATTATCAAAATCAATTGCAATGGAACATTTAAACTCGCACTGCAAGCAAATTGCACAGGCTAAATAAAAGATAAAATTAACAACATTTCAATGATATATCATAATATATACCTATTTTTCTATCTTTCAATGCATATCGCTGTGCATCAATCATTTTTTTAAATGGAATGTAAAGGTAATAGGGATAAACTTACAATTTGTGTTGTGGTTCCAGGGCCCATTGGTAATAGGTTTGACACTATTAAGCAGATGCTGCATCAGTTGTGTAGGTTCGTGGAATACAACCTCATCGTATGATTCACTGACAAGCGTCCGACCCACTTGGGGCGCACCACCCACTGTCAGTGGAGATTGGAAAAGCTTCAGGATGTGGTATAGTGTTACCTGAAATAGGATATTTTGTTTTATAATTAAAAAGGTGATGTGTAGTACTAAATGAGAAGAATAAGGCATATAATCAGTTAAAAAGTGATGGAATTATGGTATGTGATGTGTATATGTGATTATTTTCTCGAATACAGGATTATTAACATATCGTTTAACAAATACTTACAGGTCTCTCATTAGGATCTAGGAAATATATCTTGATGACAATCTCAAACTCTCCCCAGCCCGTTTCAGTTATCTCATATGGCATCTTTGTGAGAATCCTGTTTGGGTTCGAGTAACTCTCGTGAAGCTTGAAGTGAACCTTCTTAACATACGCAGACATGTCCTCATTGGCAAACGGCTTTAAATAGACCGTCCACTGATGCGTGTGACCATCTTCTTCACGTTTCTTACCAAAGTATCTGGCTATATTCCCAAATACTACAGGTTTTACTATCTGTAGACCCTAAAATGGTATGAATAATGTATGTACCTGCCATAATATCGCACAGAAACATTTTTTATTATTAACGTAGTGAATAGCGGTAGGGTGTAGCCAACCGATCGATAAATTGAACATACGGTGATCACAGTAGCTACTGCGTAATTTAGTTGAATACAAGGTAATTTTTTAGGCTTATAATCACAATATAGTGGTAAACGGGATGAGTACCGGTAATTTTCTTCAATTATTTGACAAAATAACAAAGGATTTTTATAGCCGAATTTTGTTTTCTACAAAATCAATTACCTTCACTCTGCCCCCTGAATCGGGGCCAAAGTCATGGCAGCTCATATCTCTATCTTTTCCTGTTTTCACCGACAGCTTGAAAGCCTATAATGTTCCGTTTTACAAAAATATAACTTTTCACAACATCGACTCAAATCTTGTACTTAAATTGTTACTTTACTTTGACAGCTGACAGTGACACACAGATTTTTAATTGGGTGCTTGGGTTCTAGTTTTTTAAGCCCGACTGATCAATCATGAAAATAAAATAAAATATTATGCGACTATCTACACTTTTGCGCTTACCTACAGCTTAATACTGTAGCGTTTTTTCTGTTATTGCTTTTACTTTACGATCCAATTTTTTTAAGAATAACTGCTCAATGTGCAGTAAATTGCTCTTTTAGATTTCTACCAGTGGAATCGGCCCTAACTACTAGGTAGGGATTGATGAAGCACCTGGGACCACCTTCTTATCACAAAACTAGAGAATTTGAAAATAATGTTCAATATTCTCTAATACGTTTTAGAAAAACGTAGTAGATGGCGCTACTGTGCACCGCTAGATCGCGATCGCAAAAAAGGTTGTGCTCGCGAGGTACTAGTAATACTAGAACTAACCCAGTCAGATCTTCACCGGGAAAATTCGCAATAGATTAAATATTGATTACAGATTGCCTTTCACCTAAATAACAGCGAGTTAATTAATTAAAAGTTTCTGCTTTCAAAGCAAGTCTCGGGACGATTTTCAAAACGTCGTTTTAAATAGAAATAATTGGATGAAAATCAAGTTTCTTTAAACTTGCTCGTCGCTTGTTGTTTCCTTCATTCAAGAGGGTATTACAGCTTACGAGGACCGGACGGTTTCTTGTTGACATTTTCTTAGAGTTTCCAATTAGGTCTTTAATAAGTTTTCTTACTAATGAAGTTTATTTTCACAAAGCGTTTTTTGCTGATAGTTTGCTCATTCTACTCTAGAGAAAGAATATTGATAAAACTTTAACTTGTTCGCAGGAATATTTTATCTTTCTTATTTTTTTTAATAAGTATTTCGGAATCGTGGAAAACCTGGTGAACATTTTAAAGTAGAATAATCATACATGGCTTACGTACTTATAGTTTCAAGAACTATTTTAATAAAATTAAATATTTAACTTATTTCAATAACTTAAACGAAGTAAGGTACAGTTTATTGGAAAACAATAAATATTAAAAATTATTTGTAGAGTTAGATAATTACCGATGTCTGATGAATGCTTCTAGATCCAGCAGTTTAGACAGTGGTGCCGATTCTCTTGTACACCGAACTAAACTAACTAAACTATCACTAAAATTTCTTACTTTTGGCTATGAGAATTTTAACGCTATTCTGCAAATAAAATTCTCTAAATTAATAAATAATTTTGACACGACTAAAACGAATTTGACAATCGCGAATCCACGTGGTACCCGATTTTTTTTAGAGCCGGAGGCGCGCAGTTGGTGCAGCCTCGACGTATTTTATATGGAATATTTCACTTTTTGTATGGAAAATATGAAAAAAATATTACCAACATGTTGAGTTCTAGGGGTTTAAGGGTTTCATAAAGGGGGTCGAAATTTTCATTATTTTTGCGATAGGACGCACCATTTTCGAGATATAAGCAAAAGAAAAAATAAATACAGTACTGGTTTTTGCAGGTTTTTGAAGTCGAGATGTTGGTGTGAATTTTAGTTCATGACAACTTATTTTACCCCACACCTTTTTAATCGCGATTAAAAATTGTTAGGTTTAGTCTGTTTTGGTCTTTTACAATCAAAATTTTAGGTGAAAAACGTCAAATTCAGAATAGCAAAATTGCCATTTTCACTAAACTAAAAACTCAGTACTATCTTAGTGCTGTCAAACTAAAATATAGTTAAGTTGTGTCACTTTAGTCTATTTCAGAATGGGAAATCGTCGTTTGACAGGATTAAACTAAATTTTAGTGATTTTTAGTTTAGTTTAGAGGCATTTGTGACAAGAGAATCGGCACCATTGTCTGTCAGTGAATTTATGATTATGGATGAATGAATTTAAGATATTAGTAGATATTCATATTCTTGCCATGGCTGGTCAGATCATCGTCCACTTTGTCTGTAAGTTTCATGATCCAGTAATAACTGGAGTCCGACCAAATTTCTTGTTCAGTTTTCGACAATTTTCGGCAGAAATACCTACCGATCCGTTTCCGGCCGAGAAAAAGTTAGGTCCCGGCAAATCAATACAATTCATTTATTCAGAGAAAATCGATAGTTTCATTTAGAACAGAACAGTTCAAAATGGCCATTTCCTAACTATGTTGGGATGTTGAGATTAACCTATTATTTTACATCGATGCATTTGTGCTAAAATGTTTTACAATACGAGTATTTTGTATAGGTACGTTAGTTATATAATTATATGTGAAGAAGTTGTACCTACCTAGAAAAATTACAATACCACAATAGGTAAAAAGAATTAAAAATGAAGCAACGACAGTTAAATTAATTACATAGGTGATAAATACATGGTGCTCACATTTACAAACATTGTAAAAGTAGACGGTTTGTCTAACATTTAACAGTTAATAAGTTAATGTGTGAGGAAGTAATCACAGAATGTAAAATCACTGTCATGATACAAAAATTATAAAAATTATACAACTTAAATTAGCAACCAGTTTGATTTTGTCTAGATTCTAGATTATCCTATGGAGCAGGGGGCCTACTCCCTAAACCTGGACCAGCATGTTTCCAAGCATTCTTATCTTGCATATAATCCTATTAATTTGTAATAAGCTTGTATAAAAAGTGTAATATGAGGGTAAAACTGCTTTTCATTTAATTGCATTATTTTGTTGTAACATTTAACACAGTACCCCATAAAAGATGTATGTACCTACTTTAGATAATCTGAAAAATGGTTGATCTATTTTATCTTTATTACTAGTATTAAAATTATGTCTATCACTTATTTTATAAAAAAGATGTAGATGTTTTCTAAATATATGTATATATTTACTTTTAAATAGTTCCCTGAGAGATTCGTGGCGACGACGTAGATTATAAATGGCTCTGACAGCTCTTGCTTTTGCCTTTTGCAAAATAAATATGGAGTCAATGTCAGCAGCCCGACCCCACAGTAAAATGCCATACAACATAATACTGTGGAAGTAGCTAAAATAGACCAAACGCGTGGTTTCTACATCTGTCTTATCTTTATATCAGCATAAGCGGCCGAGCTTAGCCGTCCCGCAAGAGATGTTATATGAGGTCCCCATTGTAATTTCTCGTCTAGCGTGATTCCTAGGAAAACCGTTTGATGAATAAATTCCAGTTTTTATTCATTCAATATAACACATTCGCTACTTCTACATTAGGTAATTTAAATCGAATCCATTTTTTTAAATTTAGTTTCAAATTATTTACCGTACACCAATCTTGGACAGCTGATTTTTTTTTCGCGATTTCAGCGTTGGAAAGGAAAACTTTATATGGAAATTAAACGTGGTGCATTCTCCAAATAAAAAAATCCTTTTGCTATACTTGGATTTTAAGCAGGATGTTTGGTGATATTTAAAATAGGTACCTATAGTTTTTTGGTGAGTTTTCTTCTCTTGAAAGGTTGCCCTAGAAGGACATAAACTGACCTTATTGGTGATTTTATTCAGTAATATCAGGTGCGCATAGTACCTACTCGCATAGTGCGTGTATGACCAGCACCCTAACTGCGTAACACACGATCAATCACAATCTGTTTCATTTTGACAGTTCAATAACATTCATTGCGTTATTTACGTTGTTGTGCAGACAAATTTTTCGAATATATGAAGCAATAGATTAGCAATTTCCTTCAAAAATGAGTCAGATTGTGATTGATTGTGTGTTACGCAATTAGGGCGCTGATGCACGAACAAAGCAAAAAGAGTGTGTAAGGATCTTAGCAGGTGGCGTTCTGTAGTGTCTGCCGACCCTCAGGAGAAAAGGCGTGAGTTTATATAACATAACGACCCCGAAGGGCTAGGCAGAGGTGTACTTAAGGTGCACCCAAATTTCGCTAGTTATGTTTAAGTCCCATGTAATAGAGAGCGAGCCTATTGCCATAATCGGGGCACCAATCCATACTTCGGGCTGCTACTGACAAATTCATGATAAAAAAACCCTATAACACTTTGACCGACCTGGAAGTCAAACCCTCGTGCTCAGCAGTAGCGCTTGTAACCACTAGACCAGTACCCTAATTCCGTAATACACGATCAATCAGAATCTGAATCGATTTGAAACAGATTGCTATAATCCATCGCTGCAAATATTAGAAAAAAAAAATCTGCCGTAGATTCAAATTTTAGAAAAAAACAATTGCTCAACAACGTAAATAACGCATTGAATGTTGTTGTACTGTCAAATGAAACAGATTAGTCGTAATCGTTTACGAAAATGTGTTGCCTAATTAGGTAGCTGGTATGTTTGTTGAAATTTACTACTAAACCTTCTACCTCCATTTTGTTGTGACTTTAACTTGTAACAGTGAGAATGAATGGAAAGCAATCAGTAATGCGTACAACTAGAACAATGGCTCTGATTCCGCCATGAACGGGACCGTGGCGCGCTTTGTAATCCACAACCATTTTATATTTATTTTCTGTCGTGTGCAGCGTGTGCTTAATTAATTTGCTGTCATAATCTGCTTATTGCATTGGATACGAGTAGCTTGATAGCCATGTGATCTAATCCAACTAACATTTTCGCCAAAATTGAGTTATGTGCATTTTGGCTTTTAAAGATCCATTGTAAAAGCCAAAATGCACATTTAATTTTGGCCAAACTCTTAGTTCCAATCACAGCAGTAGTATCCAGTAACTATATAATTACAACATTGAAATGCAAGCAGACTGTGCAATGTGGTTTTTGTCGTGTATTTTTGCAGTTATGTATGTATAATAGCTAGATCTTACTACTACAAAATGTTCTAACAAAATTTTGATGTTATCTTTTTATGAACCTGCTTACCTAGCCTACCTACCTACCTACATTTAAATGAAACTGTACAAGACTGGCGGTTTAAGATTCCAAATAATTGTATTTATTTTTCTTATGATTATAAGTACTAAAATTATAATTAATTTCTTCTAAGTAAAAGATAAAAGATTTTCGATCGTTGACAACATGATTTTATTATTGAATATTTATTTTTATTGGTCGAACTTATGACATGAGACTCAAACTTAACTGGCGAAATGTGGATGTGCTATAGGTACACCTCTACCCAATCCTTTGATGAATACAGGCGTGATGGTATGTTATGTTGTTAGTTATAAGCTGGAGATTCGAAGAGGAAAATATCGGTTATAATAGTTTCCCTGAATGTTAATGACCTCTTCTGACATCGGGAGTAGGAATGAGTTTCAATCAATACGCCTGCTCTCGGCATGTTTGCGATTTCAACCAAAAAATTTGGGCCAAACTCGGGTTAACCTTGAAAAGAATGTAAATAAATAAGATCTCAATACAAATAAATAATATAATTTAGAGATATGAGTCATCATTACAACCGAAAGACGTCCACTGCTGGACATAGGCCTCCCCAAGCACCGGCACTTCGAATGATTCTGTGCTTCTCACATCCAGGAATTCGCTGCGAGAAGATATTATGAATATGAAAAATACAGGCAGTGACAGTGGCAGTTTGGTGAACGATAACTCCTTTTAATTCCTACGAACCTAAAGTGAAGTAATGAATGAGCCACCATCTTAAATTCCCAAAGATATCACGGGAAAGTAAAAGTGTACTCTAATAAGTGTAAGTGTGTCAGAGTCAGTAAGTGTAAGTCTGTAATATTTCATCTACATGACACGCGAATTGCTCGTCAGTCAGGGAGGCAATATTGTAACGAAATTCTTCAAATCGAATCTGTAACGTTATATTACAGGCGAGTGTGGTGAGGGAGCAACTTAAGTCGAAGTCATATCTAACATTACGAAGTACTCACTCACAACACGCCGCAAATACTCGTACCTACTCACCCCTTTTTGCATGAGAGAGAGAATCCTCATAAATGTCCTCGGCTTAGGGAATTATTCTGGTTTGGCACATGCTACAGCTGTTTTTAAAGGGTCATCTTCTCCCTTTAGTGCCATGCTGCCCTGGTCTGTGCGACTCTCATCCAGGTATGTTACACGATGCTAAGAAATAAGCTACAAGCATTGCGGTGACAGGCCGTGGCGTAAAATAATCTAATACTAGCTTCACCGGTCACACGAGGCTAGTACATAATCCAGGGTCATAACATTAGTAGTGGGCGGCACTACTAGCTCAAACATAGAATCCCGTCCTATTAAATTATCACACTAGCTTACTATTTTTCTTACTACGTTCCTCATTTTAAGGCTTAGTACGCTAGTGAGAAAGATAGAAAGTTAGTGTGATGGTTATCTTGTTTACTAGCCTCGTGGGGCCGGCGAAGATCAATCCGTCCAATCGGATCAGTTTACGTAGAGTCACCGCAATGCTAACGAGAATTGTGTAAATAGCGCTAGCATGGCGCCAAGCCAGGATAGTTAGCCAGGATATTACATACATGCTTGCTGTAGTGGCTTAAAAAAACTAGCTTCGTGGAACCCGGCCATTAAACTGAACACATAGTAACTACATATTATTGAATGATCAAACAAATCTACTAGAGTTTGAACTCGACATTCGTTATATTGACAAAAAAGCGTCAAGGGCGACCAGTAAAGTATCAAAACTTTTTTAAGTAAAGCTCGCTATTCGATGCGCGAACCGCGAAAGAATTCGCAATTTACTTTGGGAACCAAAGAGAATTTAATTTTCCTTTATGTTCCCAGTTGGAATATTTTTCTACATTTTCATGAGAATATTTTTATAATTACTGGTTTGTCCAAAAAAGATGGCCTCGATTTCTTGAACTGATGAACTTCAGAAATTACGTTATCTTTCAGAAAATTGTACCTACATATTCAAATTAAATTACTTACCAAAAAAAGGTCATTAGGAATAGGAATTAATTGATTTTATTTTTCAGTAGGTACCTAGGAATTATTTTCTGAAACATTGTTAAATAAGAAGAAACGTGGTCACGCGTTTTGTTTATGGCGTAATATTTTTTTAATATAATTAATATAGGTAGTTACGCCAAAAAACTAAACATAGGGTCATGGGAGTGGTAGAAATACATTTAATCGCAAAAAAATATTAAGTCTCGTATCATTAAGGGTCCCGCAGACAGCCGCGACGCTACTGTTCAACAGTTCAGTTACAGTAAAACTATTTCCGTGAAGTTTTCATAGAAATTGTTCCACCAGTCGTGTCGCGCCTGCCCGCGGGAACCTTCAACAAGGGTGAACACAGAGGAATACGTTAGTATGGAAGGAACGCCAACGACCACGTCGCACGGTGGATCGAAAATCGGCTGTAGAAGACATAGGATCTCGATGTCTTAAATGTTATTTGTTTTGCTGGAAATGACTTCTGCCGATCATTACTGTTCTATAAAATGTCATATGAAGTAATTGTGTGCACAAATGGAAGAGTTATAATTTTTATAAGAAAAAAATGTATGGAGCTGACATGAAAAATGAGGATATCTCTGGAATCGCTAGGATTGCCATTATATCCTTGCACACTGTTATAGTACTATTTATTTGTGAATTTTTGACATACTTAATATTGCGGCATCACTTGCGATTTTTTTTTTTTAATCGTCAAAATAAAAAAATTAAAAATGTTTATGATATGTACATTTTAATGCTTAAATATGGCTATACCAAGTGTAACTTACAATATTTTTTATGTTTAGACCAAAACATTCTAAGAAATCACAAAGTCGGCCTGCTACCTGTGTTTGGCTAAGCCTACAGAAATGAATAAGTTAGATGTCATTGCGTTAAAAACCATTTCTTCTGGTGTGTATGAGTTCGGATTATCATCACTTCATGCCGCGTCGGGTCGCGTCGGGAGTCGCGAGCCGACTTCCGGCCACCGTAGGCGCGGGCTTGCGGACGGTGAGCAATGGGTAGCTCGCCGTCCGATAGGGACCAGGCCCGGGTCGACGGCGCGTTGTGTTCCACGCGCGCCTCAAAGAGATGTCAGCACCAACTGACGGGGTCCGGAAGGGCCAATGCCTGCCGGGGTTGCGGGTTTGTCTGAAAGGGATATCGCGACCCCGGCACACAGGCAACGGAAGGTACACGGGTGGGTTTTAGTCAGTAAAAGTCTGACACGCCCTCCCGCTCCGCCCAGAGCGGAAGAAGTTATTTGATAATTTCCCAGCCTCAAAAAAAAATACGTGTGGCACTCGAGGACTGCCGCGGTAAAGCTATTGCATAGCATATATTCAAAAATAAGAAGATAATATTGTTGATTTAAAATAATTTTTTTTTAAAATACCCCTATACCCCCCCCCTAAATCGCAGAATTTACACAACCGTCAATGACGTCTGCCCTCACGCGTCTGCCCGCGTTCGGGTCGCGCACTCGGCGATCGCGCGTCATTGCCTATCCCGCCCCTCCACCCTCGTTCTGCGCGCCCGCCGTCGACTCATCGCAGGTCATTCTTATCGTTCTAACTTTTAAAATATTAGTCCAAATTACTTAGTGTAAAAGACAAATTTTATCTACATTAAATACCGAAAGCGATGAAGGTATTTATTTTGATACGAATTAACTAAATACTCTAAAATATGCAACTTAAAAAAAGTATTCAATTTAAATGTATTTATAGCTCACTATTTTGGCTATAATGGCTTCCACATAAAAGGTAGATATATGCTGTCGCGGACTTTTATTTAGAACTCTTTAAGACAAACAACCCCACAATACATTCTTTTCATGTAACTCCAGCGGTTTAGGCAGCGCACGCAAAGATAGATCTCAGAGGGCAGGATTTTTTCCGACTTACTGGATACTTATCGTTATATTATGGCTAAATCACATAAAATCTTTATAAATTGTAGCCTATGTGTTATTCTGATATATAAGCCACATTACTGTAAAGTTTCATTAAAATCCGTTCGTTAGTTTTTGCGTGAAAGAGTAACAAACATCCATCCATCCATCCTCACAAACTTTCGCGTCAGGTTTTTTTTTCGTTACGGAATTTCTACATTCGGTCGCCGCGCTCAGAGTCTCCGATAAAAGCTATGCAATAGCTTAAAAAAAAATGCCCGCATTAATGTGATGGAATGTCTTCTAAACATAGCGTATCGTCTCGACTTCAAAAAGTGGTCTGCAAGAGGAGAAGGTCATCAAGAGTTATTGCAATCACGAAAAAAACTCATTCAAGATCGATTCAAAGATGATCTCAACCTTTTGATTGACATCGTTAAGCAGGGATCAGGCACAACTAACGACGGGAACACAGCAAGGCGGTTTTTTGAATTTCCTGATAAAACTGCAGCGATCACTGGATTAGATGAAGACCTAATACGCAGATTTGCTGTGATTCTGCAAGCTATCACATCTGGAGAGATTGTAGACGTGCCGAAATTTAAATAATACGCTAGAACAACCAACAACAAGCCCGCGCCTACGGTGGCCGGAAGTTGGCTCGCGACTCTCGACGCGACCCGACGCGGCATGAAGTGATGATAATCCGAACTCATACACACCAGAAGAAATGGTTTTTAACGCAATGACATCTAACTTATTCATTTCTGTAGGCTTAGCCAAACACAGGTAGCAGGCCGACTTTGTGATTTCTTAGAATGTTTTGGTCTAAGCATAAAAAAAAAAATACGTGTGGCACTCGAGGACTGCCGCGGTAAAGCTATTGCATAGCATATATTCAAAAATAAGAAGATAATATTGTTGATTTAAAATGATTTCTGGGCGGCGGGAACAAAATTGCACAGGTCCATCAAGCAGCGCGCCTCAGCAGTCACTGTCGCTCGGCGTAGAAATGAAAGAGACGCGAACAGACGCCGCGATGATGCGACGTTTCGTTCGACTCGTTCGGGTTATTTATCATTAATTTATAATAATCCTTACAAATATCTTATTTCAATCGATAAATAAAAACAACAGTTCCCCTTCTTATTATTTATTACATCACTGTTATTAATTTTATCAAGATTTGTTCATAAATAATACAATTACAATTGCTAGAATTTCAATTTGAATGATTATTTTATGATTTTTTTCTATCAAGAAAATTTACCGAAATTATGTTTTGAACACAATGGTCCACCCATAAATATGATCAAGATTAACATAATTTTTTTTTGTTGCTCTAAAATGTATACATTTGGCTAAAAAACTGTTTTAGTGAAGCCTATTTTGACTATTCACAGCGCCTTAAGTTTACGCCGTCGACTCATCGCAGGTCATTCTTACCGTTCTAACTTTTAAAATATTAGTCCAAATTACTTAGTGTAAAAGACAAATTTTATCTACATTAAATACCGAAAGCGATGAAGGTATTTATTTTGATACGAATTAACTAAATACTCTAAAATATGCAACTTAAAAAAAGTATTCAATTTAAATGTATTTATAGCTCACTATTTTGGCTATAATGGCTTCCACATAAAAGGTAGATATATGCTGTCGCGGACTTTTATTTAGAACTCTTTAAGACAAACAACCCCACAATACATTCTTTTCATGTAACTCCAGCGGTTTAGGCAGCGCACGCAAAGATAGATCTCAGAGGGCAGGATTTTTTCCGACTTACTGGATACTTATCGTTATATTATGGCTAAATCACATAAAATCTTTATAAATTGTAGCCTATGTGTTATTCTGATATACAAGCCACATTACTGTAAAGTTTCATTAAAATCCGTTCGGTAGTTTTTGCGTGAAAGAGTAACAAACATCCATCCATCCATCCTCACAAACTTTCGCGTCAGGTTTTTTTTTTCGTTACGGAATTTCTACATTCGGTCGCCGCGCTCAGAGTCTCCGATAAAAGCTATGCAATAGCTTAAAAATATTGTAAGTTACACTTGGTATAGCCATATTTAAGCATTAAAATGTACATATCATAAACATTTTTAATTTTTTAATTTTGACGATTTAAAAAAAAAAAATCCCAAGTGATGCCGCAATATTAAGTATGTCAAAAATTCACAAATAAATAGTACTATAACAGTGTGCAAGGATATAATGGCAATCCTAGCGATTCCAGAGATATCCTCATTTTTCATGTCAGCTCCATACATTTTTTTCTTATAAATATTATAACTCTTCCATTTGTGCACACAACTACTTCATATGACATTTTATAGAACAGTAATGATCGGCAGAAGTCATTTCCAGCAAAAAAAATAACATTTAAGACATCGAGATCCTATGTCTTCTACAGCCGATTTTCGATCCACCGTGCGTCGCCGCGATTCGTCTTAACACTTTCTAATTCAGACAACCCACAAAGATCTCAAATCCAAATAATTGATCAAACATTTGCTTACAAAAGTATAAGATGAAAAGTCTCAAGGTTGCGGGGTCTTTAACACGTTGCATAACTTGGTCCCGTGTAACCAGTTTGTGTTGGATGCCCATTTTATACCTATTATGTCTATATTTATTCACATTTCAAATCAATAGCGTTCAAGGTTACTATCTTTTATCGTTACGTTTGTTTTCTTCTGGGGTCAGCAGATATGTGACTGGTTAAGATTTTTATTTTTATCATAAATAGATATTATCAGAATTCCATTTCATTCTAGACGTGTCATCATTGCCATCCCACATGTAAATCAACGTAATTGTTACACTCTAATTTGCATATTTTCGGAACTCTATTTTTCATAAAACGATGTAATCCACACTTCTAATAATTCATAATTCAAAAGCAATTTTCTCTAGTGTTAATTAAACTTAAGAAATATATGCGAAAATATAATTTGCACGTAGATGCGTTTCTTACATAATTAAATTATGAATAATGTGGAAACAAATTGTACAATTGTATATATATTAATTTGGCTCTGTTTTGGTTAACACAATAACATGTGATTTCAGACATCGATAAAAAAATTGAAACATGAAAAAAAAAACATAAAAAAAAACTAATCTAAATAATATCTATACATATTATAAAACAAAGTCGCTTTTCGCGTTTGTCTGTATGTCCGCGTTGTTCTTCTAAACCACGTAACAGATTTTGATGAGGTTCTTACCATCTTTTAGAGATGATGTGTAGAAGATGATAGATACGAAAATATTAAACTTACTCACATTTAATAAAGAAATCTCGATGATTTGTCAGTTTCTAAAACCGTGTTAAGCAGGGACAGACAGGTCACTAGTTTTACAATAAAAGGAGAAAACTAACCTACGTCAACCAATTTAAAGCACATATTCAAACAAATTGACACAGAAACATACATTTTTGTTAGCCCACGTTCGCACGGACGTAAAAATATCGCGGTGATTTTTTTTCGTACACTGGATTTTTTACGTTCTGCTCAGCGCCGAGAGTTCAAAATCCAACAGTGTGTTTTTTCAACGCGCTGGTACGTTATTGCGTCCCAGCGCGTTGGATTCTCAACGCTCGGCTTAACATTGAAAGTTGAAAATCCAGTGCGCGATTTATCCCGCCACGATATTTTTACGCCGCCGCCCGCGCCGTTGCGAACGTCGACTTACACTGTTCCAGGCGTTACTGTTGCGAATGTGTTCACCATATCAGAAACCTAATTACTTACTGATAAAAAGTTTTAGGACCAGGGAAAGGGGTCAAACTGCTACCATACAACGATAAATTTTTATGTGCTTTCCATATCGAATTTTCCCAATTCGTCTCGGTAGGGTAATGAACATTTCATTTAATTTAATATTTAAGTAATAATTAAGAGGTAAAAATTAGTTTGTTGTTTGTTTGTAAGTTTGTGTGTAGGGGATATCTCCGAAACTACCAGTCGGATTTACATATTAAGACTCCTCCGTGCCTAAGAGAGCAGATTAAGCCGTTGGTCGTTAGAACTGAAGCCCGCAAATCTAACAAATAGTCTTAAGGCTCGTGCAGACCAGCGCGACGTGACGGCGCGACACGACTCGAACAATACAATTTCTAAGAAAACTTCACGGTATAACAATAGCCGGTGTCGCGCCGCACTGTCGCGTCGCGCTAGTCTGAACAAAGATTTACAGTTTGGGGCACCTTTTTGGAGTAAAAAACCGCAAGCTGCAACTACCTACTATGTATGTTAAGTATTTAGAACGATACGAGTTATTATTGCACAGTTGCAGGATGCTGTGGCGTAATCACTGTGTTACAGATGTAGGGTGTAATATAACGGACACTTGAGACGCTTCAACTTGGTCTCCGGGTAAATACACGCTAGACTAACACAACATAACACATTTTGAGGTGGTTTAATTTCCGTGGTTTCATGGATGAGGAAATTGCACCGACCCTGTCGACCGTATGATTATATTAACCGTAACCACAATTTCGAAATTAGCATCACCTTTGTACGTATATTTTTGAGTTCCGTTCCCGAAGGTTGTCAAACGGAACCCTATTACTAAGCATCCGGTGTCCGTCCGTCTGTCAGCGGGCTATATCTCATGAACTGTAGTAGGTAGACAGTTGACATTTTCACAGATTGTTTATTTTTATTGCCGCTATAGCAATAAATAAAAATAAAATAAAGTTAAAAATTCAAGGGGGATAACGAACCCATACAACGAACGGTTTTTCGGTGAGTCCCTTGTGTTATCCCTGATGAGTCCCATGAGTCGTTGTCTGACGAATCTCCTACTCTGATAATTATCTCCGTATCGTCGTAGTCTTACTTTTTTTTTGTTTTATCACATACAGCTTTCCATTCATTTGCTCCCATTTGGTTTGCCTTTTCTGGTACAAACTCTATCACACGTTTGAGGTTCCATTGCACACACAACCTTTTATTGAAGCCCAACCCATTTCTACTCACACAACCTTTTATTGAAGCCCAACCCATTTCGATTGGATTTAAATCAGGGTAATCAGGCAATACGTCATGACCGTGTTCAGATAGTATTTTGCCAATGCTGAATGTCTTAAATAGTTCTTTATGTATTTTTTTCAATTTATACAATTGTGGTTTAAGTGCCAGTGGCGCCCGGATTGGTCGGTTGCCAATAATGATATCACGCTTGTAGTTCCCAACAAGGCATATCTGGAGGGAATTCTTTTTTGGGTTAGCCATGGTTGCATAGCAGCTTTCTTGGTGTTTGAGCTTGGTTGGCAGATTCATACTCCTTATTGTGATACGAGGCATTATCAACTACCACGATGGCATTTGGTGGAAGATTTCGTAGCTGGGTTTGAAGCCACTTCTGATAATTTTCGTAGTTCATGTCGTTGTGGTATTCACCCATTTTTACCCAGATTTAGAAGTCTGTAAAGCGTTTGGTATGAAGCCACTCTCAGACCCATAACATGGAAGTTGTGAATACATTTTTTTATCACTCTTTTATCAAATTCATCGCGCGGAAAATTGATAGTAACTCGGAACTATTTCTTTCCTTCACAATTAGTTTTACGTTAATTCATGATGATTTAGTTGCGGCCGCTGTACGCATTTGTACCTGCTTCAAATTTTGTACACCTTCCTTTGCATTTTTTGACATATCGGTGTACACGTCATAAACAACCTTCCTATTTGTCTGCCTTGAGGCATAATCGCACAAAAACAAACAACTATAAACAAAGTAGAAACTTATAACCTCAGGTTGCTTTCGTCTTGGGCACGCCACAATTGTGGCGATAAGTCCCCTCTTTGAGGAGAGGCTAGAGAGGCGCCACGGCGTCCTCACCTTGCGCCTGACGCAGGTCCTCACCGGACATGGTTGTTTCGGGAGGTTCCTGTTCAGGATTAAACGGGAGGAAACGCCCGGGTGTCACCACTGTGTGGATCGCCCGGAGGACACGGTGCAGCATACGGTGGAGGTCTGCCCAGCTTGGGCGGAGCACCGCCGTGTCCTCACGGAGGCGATCGGCGGCGGCGATTTCTCGCGTCCGGCCCTGGTTCAGGCCATGGTCCGGAGCGAGAGTGCATGGGAGGCCGTCACCTCCTTCTGCGAAGCAGTAATGCTCGCGAAGGAGGAGGCGGAGCGCGCGAGGGAGAGGCAAGATTCGCGCCCTCGCGCCCCTAGTCGCCGCAGGAGACGCCCCGGGCGTCGGGAGTCGAGAGCCGACTTCCGGCCACCGTAGGCGCGGGCTTGCGGACGGTGAGCAATGGGTAGCTCGCCGTCCGATAGGGACCAGGCCCGGGTCGACGGCGCGTTGTGTTCCACGCGCGCCTCAAAGAGATGTCAGCACCAACTGACGGGGTCCGGAAGGGCCAATGCCTGCCGGGGTTGCGGGTTTGTCTGAAAGGGATATCGCGACCCCGGCACACAGGCAACGGAAGGAACACGGGTGGGTTTTAGTCAGTAAAAGTCTGACACGCCCTCCCGCTCCGCCCAGAGCGGGAGAAGTTATTTGATAATTTCCCACCCTCAAAAAAAAAAAAAAAAAAGGTTGCTTTCGTCTGTACTTGCGGAGTCAAGTGGTGCGTGCACGGCGTGAGGAGAACGAGACGCAACTAACGTGCACCTCAGACCTCATACCGCTAAAGAGACCTATAAATCGTCGACTGCGCAAGTAAAACCACGTGGTGTGTCAAGTGTCATATTTAATAGCACGCATTGTACTATACATGGAATGTGTATACTGTGAACTACCCTGTACTATTAAATGAGCATTCTCTATTTTTACCACAGCAGAGCTCGGTCGCCCAGGTACAGTCAAACAGATATAAATGTAGAATCTAATGGGTGACCCAATGGGCGAGCTTATCGCTAAGATCGATCAAAAGTGCCTAACAATGTTTTAATTGAAATAAATGGTTTGAGTTTGAAAGAAAAAATATGGTAATCAATCCTAAAATTAGGTATGGCGTTATACATACCAACCAAAAATATTACCCTACTTTTGGGAGCCACCGCAGTCGGGTAAAAAGGAACTCAAAGGCTGTCTACAGAAGGCCAGAAATCAACATTTTCCTATCCGAAATAACTTCCAACAATCAATCTGCCCAGCCTTTTCCCAACTACATTGGGGTCGGCTTACGGTCTGACCGGATGCAGGTGAATATCAATAATTTTCATGGAGCGACTGCCTATCTGACCTCCACAACCCAGTAACTGGGCAATACGATACCCTTTGGTAAAACTGGTTGTTAGTCTTTCGGGCTTCTGACGACCCATAACGACTGTCAAAGATCCACGAATGACAGCCGGGACCAACGTCTTAACGTGCTTTCCGAGCCACGGAGGAGTCTCGGTATGTAAAGATGGTCACACATCCACAGACCAACCTCGGCAAGCGTAGCTTAACCTGATGGATCGACCTTTGCGGCAGTTATTGCATAGCCGCGAGCTCCTCTAACTATCCGAAATAACTTCCAACATCATCCGGAAACCGAACTTTGGACAGTTCACTACAAGCCGCGTAGTTTGCAATATTAGGCATCAAAGCATTGACGGCACGTAGGGGAGACCGGGGCGTGGTGCCTATAGGGGTAGGTACACTAGCTGGAAAAACTCGTCAGCAGTACGAGTTTTCAGACACCTAATCACACTCGCACTTCACACATTTGTGCAAAGCACGGCATCGCAGTCGCACGCCGTTCAGTAGTGGTGCCATGTTTTTGATTTACCAAACTCGAAAGCGAAATTTTATTATCGTTCGCAATTTTTTGTTTATTGATTTATTGTGAATTATTCGGCTTGTCATACAATAGTTTGCTTAAGTTTCGCAGACCACATAACACAGTAAATATTAAAACAGAAGAAATATAGACCAATAAGAGGAAAGTTAGTCAGCCGGGCCCGGTCTCCCCTACTGGGCAACGGTTGCGCCGACATGTAACGTGAAAGTGAACGGAGATATGTGTTTTCAAGATGTTCGTTGCTCTTTACATTCAAGCTATTTTCTAAAAATATGACCGTTTTTAGAGTTCCGTACCCAAAACGTGCCAACGGGACCCTTTTACTAAGGCTCCGCTGTCCGTCCATCCGTACGTCCGTCTATCACAGGGGTGTATCTCTTGAACCGTACTATGTAGATTCAATTTTTTATTATTTGTTGTTATACCATGCATCGACGCTACAACAAATAAAAGAGAAAATAAAAAAAGTTAAATATATGGTCACCATACATACATTTTTGTTTTTTTTTACAGTTTAGTTTCATTTTATGTGTAGTTTTAAATATTCTACGGTGGTACGGAACCCTCCGAGAGCCAGTCGGAATCGCACTTAGCCGCTTTTCAGAATCCTAAACTTACCTACCGTAATATTAGTTTTTATCATACTTCATAGTAAATTCCTCAATTTGTTAAATAGCTTATTAACGAAGGAACTCGTGGTAAAATGGCTAAAAACAGCCGCTCCGGTCAATCCGCTACGATTGGCGGGGTTTACACAGCTGAATACCAAACTATGTTGGGGTCGGCTTGGAAGCTGACCCCAACATTTTTTGGGAAAGGCTAGGCAGATCGATTTTATACACATAAATAAACCTTCCGTAATTAATTTCTAAATGATGTTGAAAACCGCATCAGAATACGTTACGTACAATTTGATTCTGGACTCCCCTGCGTTGAAATTAATCATCGATAATTTATAATAAAACCTGCTGTTTCCTACAAAACTGCAATACCTACTCGGTCAAAATGTATGGAACGGCTAACTTATTTTTTAATAACCGACGAAAAATTTCAAAGTAGGGGGGGGTTCCAGATTCATGTACGCGCAAACTGTTAGGTACCATGGATTCATCCATGGTACCTAACAGTTTGCGCGTCGATGGCTCTGCACCCTGCGTATATGTAATAAGACTACAGATTACGCTTCGGTGTGACTGCGCCCACTGCTCCGGCACGGCTGCAGCTGGCGGGGTGCGCTTATACTGTGCGCAGTCCCGGACACGCTACAGTGAAAGCTTGCACAGCGACCGACGCACAAGGTAAATAACTTTACATAACACTTTAGTGCAACGCGAAATGCATTTACCGTGTTTTCGTTTTATGAAAGTCATTTGTTTTTATTGCTAGGAAGTTTTGGCAATGCATTTGTTGATTTGTGTTACTGTGTATGCGTTTGACATAATTTTTGTTATTACCAACTTATCATTTGTGTTGTTTTTCGAAGAGTGAAACGGATTTGGAGGGCGAAATCGTCACTAGATGAAAAACAAATTAGTTTACTCGCGCACCGGTTGGATATCGAACTCACGAGTTATTTCAATCTGCCTAGCGTTTTCCCAACTATGTTGGGTTCGGCTTCCAGTCTTACCGGATGCAGCTGAATACCAGTATTTTACATGGAACGACTACTGATCTGACGAATTAATTTGTTAATTTACACAGCCTAAACTGTTGGATTTATTTGATTGAATTTTGAATTGATTTTTCCGATCAGCCGACTAGCTTATATGTATAGTGACTAAACTATAGGATATAATTATTTGATTGAGCCTATCAATTAGCGATTGGTACCTAGGTACTCTTCATTTTCTTTAAATGCTCCAATACCTCAGCGTAATCAATAAACATCATAATCAAGCTATTTATTTTGATAAGTCGATCAAACAACCACTATAGATAATATTAGGTTTGACGACAGACTAGCATAATATATCCTACTTACTATTAATGAGCAATAATTATATTTATAATCACGTTCTCGAAAATAGCTCTAATGATTTCGATGAAAGTTGCAATACTTAAAGGGGTTTACGGGGGCGAAAATTCGATCTAGCTAAGCTAGATCTCATATCCGGGAAAAATCGATAAAAAAAAACACCTGAGCAGAGCGCGGTCGACCAGAGAGGTACTTACAAAATTATAAATTTATGTACCTAAATAAATAGCGCCAACCAAGCGTTTACAAGTCAAAGGTGCCCGTTAAGATAACTTAACGTTTCTAACAAGTTGTTTCCTAGTCTGGCGTGTAGTTAGTTAATCCTGACCTTTAACCGAAGTTATGTAAGGTACCTACCTACTTATGATAGGTAGCTACTATTATTTTAGGTAGATGCAGTAAGGGAAGTCTTTGACAATAAAATCTGTCGTGAGAAGCTAAAAACAGAACCTTTACTGAAAAACGTATGTACAGGTAGGTATTAATGAAAATGTTTGTGATGATCTGAATTACTATTATTTTATTTCCAATTAATCTGCTACGTTCTATAGTTCACCTTTAACTCTTTATTAATTATTTTGCATGCAATTGATACAATATTCTGTATAGCTAAACATGTGGACATGATATCAAAACCAGACTGTAACAACTTTATACATACCAGGTTTTAAGGCAAATAAAGACTTATCTTATCTAAAGAAAAACACTATATCGAATTAAAAACAAATTTATAGATAATAATTGGAAATGTGGTTCTCGGGATAATTTAAGCTTTTAACCTTTAACTGCTGCACGTTCTTTTTTTGTAGGTATTTGGTCAAATTCTTCAAAGAATTTTTCGGTGTTACCTGTAATTTTTTGATTATTTTAGGTCTAATTCACGAGATTAAAGATATATATTAAAAGACACGTAATTAATATTGTATCATTATTAATAACACTGTTTTCAATATTATCTACCATCGAAAATTTGTTTTAAAAATCACTGCTTTTCTGAACATGCTACAGCCAACGCCATCTATTCGTTTGTAGCGTAAAATGGAAAGTTTCCATATTTCCAGGAAGCCATTAAATAGATTAAAACAGTTTCAGCAGGTTGTCTGGGTCAGGAAAAACATGACGATTATTTCAGAGTTAGCGCGCGTACATAAATAAGTCATGAACCAAGTTCGAAGTTCAATAGGCTATAGATAGATGGCACTGTTTCTAATTTTAATTACAGATTTTTTTTTTGGAATCAGATTATGTTTCTAATTATTATGATTAAATAGAAACTAACTTTAAATCGTTTAAAGTTTATTTTTTATTAGACCCTTATTTAGACCCTTCTTGTCTGGGAACATTCGTCAGCGCTAAGCGACGACGCGACGCGACTCGAACAATAGAATTTCTAAGAAAACTTCACGGTATAACAATAACCGGTGTCGCGTCGCGCTAGTCTGCACGAAGCTTAACGGCTAGGGCTTTGCAAGTAGTAGACTGCGCAGGCCGTCAACTGCTAGGAAGTGTAAAGGGATACCTAATTGAAAACAGCAAGATAGGTTATTAGATAATATAATTATATAGGAAGAAGTAACACAGGTAAAGGTTGCATTACAGGTGAATGTTCCCGGTGAGGGACCGCTTAAGTTATTAAAATGATACGACAAATTTATAAATATTATTTAGCAAAGCATTTGTACAACATAGAACATAGATGACGTCAGGAATTAATAGGAAGATGACCCCTAAATTAGGCATTTGCCTCAGGTATCTTGGGGGTAGAAATTGCGACATTTTCAGAGTTAATAATAGTTTATGAATACATAGTGATTATTACCAGGTAAACATAAACTAAAACTAAATTAAACTAGAATCAATCAACAAGACGTATAGAATAGAAAATATTTATTTGCATTAAAACATGGTACAGTAATGGTCTTATTAATAGGGTTATGATCTAAGTAGGTACATGTCTCGCCATGGACTAGCATACAAATATTTTAATAAAAACAAGTCATAATTATGTAACTAGCATCAATAATAACAGTGTAGTCAACTAGTCAAATACTCATTATTACATTTACCTACAATGATCACATGTTTACAACCATTTTACAAGTACAAAATGGTAAGTAATTCAAAAATTTCCACTATGTCTTGTTAAATATAAATCTAAGTAGTATCAAATTAAATATCAGTAACAGTATTTATCACTTTTTTTACGGCCGATTAATTCCGTATCTTTTTATTTTCAATAATATTAAATAAATATAATGTCAAACTTAAATATGATAGACATCTAACACTAAAATATATAAATTATGTACAAGTTTATAGAGGAAAAAAATAAAAAAATAAATGAAGGAAGAGCTCATTGAAATCGAAAAATTCGTCCGCATCGCTGGCAGTGTGAAAAGTGCCCAAAAGCCTGGCAGCATTGCCGCGTTGGACGGCAATGCTGCTCGAATTTATCACTTACTTTTTATCAAAAAATCCTTTACAGTGTGAAAGAATTTAAGGTTACGTAATGGATTTTTTGTAAAGCTTACACTATAAAAAGTTACATAGTAGTTAGTTTACCATTAACAATTTTCTTTGTAGCAATAATTCTTATGAAATAGTATTTTTTATCTTTATGCTTATTAATATTCGTAGGGCTTTTATGTACATAAATAACGATTTGAACTTAATTTATAAGAATAACAATATAATATCCTATCTATATGTTTGGAACGAGCACGAAACATAGAATTAGAACAAAGTTGTTGTGCTGACCGTTGTGCGGTAACAGTTTTCTCGTCGATGTCCCTGTGAACTATATTCAATACACTAAAGCAATACAAACTATTGAAGCGAATAATTAAGTAAGGAATAATGATATATAATTTAATTTAATACAAAAACCAAATAGATTGACCTACACATATTATATTCAGAGAATAAATAAACGAGTGACAACATAAATATAATAGTTAATAATGTTGCAAACAAATAATAATTTGGAAAGAATTTAAATATAAATTAGTATTAAGCTTCCTCTACCATACTAATTTAAAATTTTGTTGTGCCCGACTGTCCATAATTGTTTCTATTTATTTATTCTTACTACCTGCAAGTGTACAATATAGATTGCAAGAAAGATAAATTGAAATATTAGCTGTGCCATTCACACGTACTTACGTAGAATTTCTCGTATCTTAAACGGGCAAATATTCTTTGTTTTTAAAAGGCAACCATCTATGTCGATATATTATGCAATGCAGATCAGTGCTATTACCAAATCTTAGGTGGTAAGCAGATATGTTTAACAGTGCCAATATAATCAGAAGGAGATGAGGTCGTGTAAGGGTTAATAAAACACCCTTGTAGATATGATTTTATTTTCACAGATATCTACATCCCTATTATAACTGTCTATGGGTAGGTGTGTAGGTAGGTATCATGCTTGAACTACAAAGAATCTCTCGAAAAGCAAAATAAATTGAAAAGTAAGAATTACTTAAATATCCTGAGTTCCTGACTCATGAAATACTTTAAAAATATTTTCTCTTCAAGGCGTTGTTAATTGAAAGTTCATGAGATTTCAGTGAAATCAGCACTAAATCTTATAGTCTCGATAAGTACGCGGTAAATTAAAATTACATACTTCTGATATTATTTTGTCAATGTAGGTATTAATCTTAATTTATTGTACTTTCCATTCTTTTTCCTCGAAGGATTTTGTAGTACAACCAATTCACAGATCGCCTATGAACATGAACACCCTCCAATAAATCATATATTATCATGTCGTTCGTGAATCTCTTGGAAACCGGTAAGTTCCATGTATAGGGGGTAATTCCATTACAACTTGTAACGAAAATTATTAACCCATTTTCCTATCAGCTGCGTTAACACTGTCGTGCAAATTAATGTGTGTTTGTAGCAAACACGTGACTGTTCCCTTTCTTGGTACCGACAGTGTATTAGTGTCTTGACATGCGAACGCACATAACATGCGCGTAACATGATACGCACTAGTTGGTCGACACGCCTGGCCGGACGTATTACGTGGTGCATTGCGCCTGGAGACTGATTTGGTTCCGAAAACACTCGAATTTTCTAAATATGCATTATCGGAATTAATTTGTAGTAACTGATAACTGCCTGCATATCTAGTTGTCAGTTACTACAAATGAATTTACTTAAATATCCATGCCGCTAAGGTAGCTCGGTCAAGAGTTTATATTTCTTGATCGAAGATGCTATGCGATTCTATTCTTCTGTCTAAGTTTAAATATTTTTTGCGCTTTGCAATGTTACTTACTTACTTTTTAATTTAGTTAACATTAATTTCGGTAATTTCCTATTGTTTCAGATGTGGTTAGCAGCGCTGACTATAGTGGTAGCGGTCTGCTTTTATCTATATTTTGATACTCGCAAGCCTAAGAAGTTCCCTCCGGGCCCAAAATGGGTTCCAATCCTTGGTTGTGCCAGCGAAGTGTACAAACTTCGAGAAAAAACAGGTTACCTGTACAAAGCCGTGAAGCAACTCTCTCTAGCCGACTCCAAAGATGGATCACTACTTGGTCTTAGAATTGGAAAGGATAGAATCGTGATGGTGAACAGTCTAGAAGCCAACAAAGAGATGCTTTTCAATGAAGACATTGATGGTAGACCGAAAGGAATCTTCTATCAAACAAGAACTTGGGGAGAACGTCGTGGAGTACTACTCACAGATGGAGAACTATGGAAAGAACAGAGGAGGTTTCTTTTACGGCATTTGAAGGAGTTTGGCTTCGGAAGACGAGGAATGGATGACATTGCCCGGTTAGAAGCATCGCATATGGTGCACGACGTCTTTGAGATAGTTGGTGACAATGATGGCAAAACAGCCGTAATTCAGATGCATAATTTCTTCAATGTTTACATTTTAAACACTCTGTGGACGATGATGGCGGGAATCAGGTATAAGCCTAGTGATCCTCAAATGAAGGTACTTCAAAGCCTTTTATTTGACTTATTCGCCGCTGTAGATATGGTTGGTACTCTCTTCAGTCACTTTCCTATCCTCAGTATTGTGACTCCCAAACTGTCGGGTTACAAAGACTTTATTAGAACACACAAAAGAATTTGGAAGTTTCTTCGAGAGGAGTTGGCGAGACATAAAGATCGATTTGATTCTTCTCAAGAGGATAGGGATTTTATGGATGTGTACATAAGAGTTTTGAAGGAGAGAGGAGAAGTGGACACTTATTCTGAAGGTCAGCTCGTGGCCATGTGCATGGATATGTTCATGGCTGGTACAGAGACGACCAGTAAGAGCATGAGCTTCTGCTTCAGTTACCTGGTGAGGGAGCAGGAGGTACAGAAAAAAGCTCAGGAAGAGATTGATAGAATTGTCGGCAAAGATCGAACTCCCAACTTGGATGATCGTCCCAAGTAAGTAGTGTCCATTAAATAAAACAAAATGTCTAGACTAAAGTAGGAGACATGACTGACCAAGCAAACTGTACCTGTACATTCCCTCCCGACTGGTTTTAGTTTGATAAATTATTAAAAGGAGTCAAGCTAAGATTTTTTAACTACATATTTATTCATAACATATGTAATAAATCTGCTGGATGCAAACCCTTCCCCTGGATTATTCATAGATGGCGCTAAGAGTTTGTTAACTTTTTTCAGCTACCATTGGAGTTACTTGCTGAAAACTTTGTCGTGAGATGGCGCTGTGTATCGTTTTGTCGCCGATTGCTCGCTTTTCATTCTATATTACTTTGACAAGTGACAAACACTCTGCGTTCTCTCGCGGCGAAGCTACAAGCTAACAACCCTATTTAATAATACTTTGCTTCTTTAAATTCTCATATGCAGAGACCAAGATTATGTGTGGACTTTAAAAGAGACTGTGACCTCTGAGTTACTGTTTGTTTCGGTCTTTCTTCTCAGAGTAGTCAGTTAGGTAATACCGAACTCATCTAGTTTTAAAAACATACGTTAGTTTTGCCGTGAGAAAGTGTTTCTTAAAACCAATATATGGAAATAAACATAATTTTATCATAATTTTCAGTATGCCGTACAACGAGGCAATTGTCCACGAATGTGTACGGCATTTTATGGGACGAACGTTTGGAGTTCCACATCGAGCTCTGAGAGATACCTGGCTGGCTGGTTACTTCATACCAGAGGTAAGATTTATTTTCTACTTGCTTTAGTTCTAAAACTATGGGTAGGTAGCTATTTCTTACTCCTACGATTTTATTCTCGTTCAGGGTTCCGAGACAGTTGCTTCTCTGGAACAGACCAAGCTGCATTTCTAACTACCATAGATTCTGTATTTACAGGTGTTGCAGTGGATAGGAAATAGGAAAAGATTAGCTTACTAGTGGTCAAATAAAAGTACTGTACTAAGCAAGGTTTATTAATCTCGGCCTTACCTTACTATCAACCGGTATCTTAGCACCGTCTCTTCGTTTCAGGATACGATGGTGGTGAGCAACTTCACGAACATCTTGATGGACGAAGCCATGTTCCCTGAGCCCTACTCTTTCAAGCCAGAACGATTCATGTGTGAGGGAAGAATCTCTCTCCCCGATCACTACTTTCCGTTTGGATTAGCCAAACATAGATGTATGGGCGACGTTTTAGCTAAATGCAATATTTTTATCTTTACAACGACGATGTTGCAGAGATTCTCTTTTTTACCGGCTCCCGAAGAGCCTTTGCCATCTCTCGATCATGTAGATGGAGCAACGCCTTCCGCTGCTCCTTTCAAAGCACTAGTAGTTCCAAGAGAATTTTAATCGTTATCTGTATAGAGTAAAGTAGCTACATTGCGGTCGATCGTTGACGTCGAAAGTTTTGATTGATCCAGATAGGGATCATCAATCGACGTGTAAATACAGGGTGTTCGGCAGACGGTTGAACATACGCAAATGGCGGATCCGTGGGGCCATCTGCTACGTGTTTAGGCCCAATAACAAGACCCGTTTCTTCGTTATTCGTCGTTGCTCAAACTTCAAACGTCAATAATTTCATTTAAAGACAACAAAACAGGCAATATTTTTTTATTAGGCAGGGAAAGAAAAAAAGTTCTGGGCCTTAGCGTAGCAGAGGGCTCCACGGATCCGTCATTTTCGTATGTTCAACCGTCTGCCAACAGCCTGTATATCGACAGCTCGACGTCAATCGAGTTACAGTTCAATATTTCCAAGATTTTTATTTTTAAATGTGAAGTTGAAATGAATTTGACCACTTTAAATATTGTAGTTCTAGTGTGAGACTAAAGACTATCTATCCGACTTTTGTTGTACTTGTATCAATATTTTGTAAATATTAATATATTATTTTAGATCGTTTTTTATCTTAGTCCATTTGCTCAGATATTAATCTCTTATAAAGTTACCGTTATGTAGAGGCCTTTTCCCAACTATGTTGGAGTCGGCTGCCAGTCAAACAGGATGCAGCTGAATACCAGAATTAACACGTAAAGTCCCAGTGGCGCCCGGAGGGGTCGGTTCCCGATTGTAATATCCCGCTTGTACTCCCAAGCGGGTTTGGACTTTACAGTAAATCGTACTAAATATCGAAAACAATTATTGTATTTTGTATCTACACTTTTGGAAGGTCGCGTTCTATTTAAAAGCGGTCGAAGCGCTTGTTCGATAATTGATTTTGAGGTTATTATAATATGACTTCATGAAATCCTTTCCATACAAAACATATTCATCAAAGCTTTCATACACAAGAAATAACCAGTAATCATTCTGACACTCAAAGCTTGCTAATTTGGGTTTCTAAGACGCTCACATCACTTTTTTTTTAATGAACTTGAATGCGTGGTCGCGCCCTCTATCGGCGCGACCACGCATTAAAGTTTATTTAAAAATCGGTCGCGCCGACAGAGGGCGTTTTCCGGTTTTCCGAAGAGAAAGTGACATAAGCACGTGGCGGCCGCGTATTTCCGGTGATCACTTTTAAATAGTACGCGGGGGAAAAATGTTTAATTAGATTAATTTCAGTACCTGACTGTTATTAAGGCACATCAAGTAAGACGGCTTTTTAGTGCGCTGTCAGTCGTAGCTATGTTATACAATATTGAGACAATGTGCCAATTAGGTATTGTAGATAATTGCACAAAATATTACCTATATTCCATTTGAAATAAGATTAGACATTTAATTAAACCTTTTTTACAGTCCGTTCAACCGATTTTGACTTGTCTCATTCCGTGGAAGTATACAGGGTGTTAGGCAGACGGGTGAACATATGAAAATGGCGTATCCGTGGGGCCGTCTGCTACGTGTTTAGGCCTAATAACAAGACCCAGGCCACATGGATGTCTTTAAATAACTTGTTTAAATTTTATTCGAAATTCATCGTTACTCAAACTTGAAATGTCAATAATTAGGTACGATAAAAATTAACAAAACTGGCGACATTTTTTTTTTCATATATATTGTGCAAAATGTAAAAAAAAAATGGTTTGTATAGGTACAAGCAATTTTTTTTTACATGTTAGTAATAAATTTCACTTTTCGCAAATGTCCAAATGTGTTCCATGAAAAAACCAGTTAAAATTTACATACTATTCTAGTTGTTTTAAAAGAAATTGTGCATATTGCAAACCGTTAGAACGGGCATGAATCAAAGATTTTTTTCTAGAATTAGAACTGCTCTATTACTCTTAGTTTTTTATTTAACGCAGTTCAAAGTTGCGCTTGCGGTATTTATTTTTAATTTGTTTGTAGTTAAAAAGGCTCGTACTCGTATAAAAATTTCTAGCAATCATCTGCGTCAAAAACAAATTTTATAAGATTCTACAGTTATTCTAGATGAACAAAAAAATGTTGCACGTTTTGCCTAAACCCATAGCAAACTGCCCCACAGATCCGCCATTTTCGTATGTTCAACCGTCTGCCTAACGCCCTGATAGGGTCAAATAAATTAGTTAGTGAAACTCCGCAGAAGTGATGGGTACCTCATGTAGCATAGGTACTTCATGTAACTACACAACCAGCGGTCGTTGACTCCAAAAATAATAATCAAATAATGTTTTTTTTTGTGTAGAATAAATAAAAATTGTAGTTCACTTTTTTATAGTTTGTTTAACCAATTTAATTCGTTCTGTATATATAGGGCAGCCGTGATGGAGAAAGCCATATGAAGATATTGAAAGTAACGCTTACCTAATTACACATACCTCTTTTGTCTTTCTGGATTCTGCTTAGTGAATATTTTGAGCACGAAGAACTACAAAGGGTAAAGGCTCGTGCAGACCAGCGCGACGCGACGGCGCGACGCGACTCGAACAATACAATTTCTAAGAAAATTTCACGGTATAATAATAGCCGGTGTCGCGCCGCGCTGTCGCGTCGCGCTTGTCTGTACGAAGCTTAAGGCTGCCTGTCCATTGGAGCAAAGAAGAGAGGAGAGGAGCGGAGTTGTGCCAATATTAAAATAGAATCTAAACTCCGCTCCAGAATTTAGATTCTATTGGTTCATATTGGCACATCTCCACTCGTCTCCGCTCCAGTGGACAGGCAGCCTTATGTGGGACAATAAAACGCCTCAAATATGGTTGAATGAATTTTAATGAGAGATGCATAATTTATTATACCCATTGTAACGTTTAAGAGAAGACAAAATTTTCACTTAAAACTAATACACTTAGCAATACTTTACTTCTATTCAAAATTTGCAATCAATTTCTGTTTAAAGACGCAATGGAACACAAATGAAACTTCGAATTTCTTTAAATTTTTTCTAGGATCTCACGTGCAGTCATTACTGAGATGTTTCTTATTACAGTACAACTTCAACCCTTTGATTATTTTTATATCTAGATACAGCGTCACGCTGCAAAAGAACTAAAACAAACAAGCCAAGTTTGTTATGCTGGTGGCGTGACTACGTCTTACAATCGCGCCACGTCATTGTGATTTTCTAGTGTGCGTGCATTTAGCGGCCAACAGTTGGACGCTAGTTTTCTCGACGAGTTCACAGCTTTGACTGTCTATATAGCCATATTTATTATCTTCGCTTCAACCGTCTTTCTAAAATACTTAAAAATGTTACCTTGACATAATCATCAACGTTTTTACAATACAAAGCAATACTTTTCATTTTTGGTTTTTAAGCAATTTTGTAAGAAATTTGGAAGAACGAATGATTGTTTGTGCTACATTTGACTGCGGCCATAATTTTCGTAACACGCCAGTGTCTACAACCTCCTCAAAAGAACGTAGTAGTGAGCTGCACATCTTAACGTAAACCGTTTCGTTTGCGTTCCCTTGCGCTGCCGTCGTGCAATACATTAGATTCGTTAGTAGGTGCACGCAGCTGACACGCAGCTATTAGCCCCAAATATCGATTTCGCTGTCTCAGCATTATATACTACTACATAATAATAAAAGATTACAGACTAGTACACTGGGGAAAATCACACACGGACGGACTGTATATTGACAGCCAACCTGCAAGGTGGTTCTAAATACTGCATCGTTCAGCTCTGCTGATGAATTAAGACATTCTAATCCAGTCCGTTTGTGGCTTATACAATTATGGTTAAAATTAAGGTTACAATGTTTAAATATTAGACTATTATTAAATGACTGACATGCATTTTCCTGAATGCATGGCGAGGACAGCCCATAGGAAAAATGGTGTGTAAATAACCAGTACCACAACTTTGTTTTCACACTATTATGCCGTAGGACCACATCTCCAATCCAATCCTTTCGACTTGAACCCAGGCAACAAGTAACAATTAAAGGGTTCCAAATAACAGCTGTCGTTTGATGGCAAAAACTTTAACATCCAATCTTATAATCTTATGAAATTGGTAGTAATTATGATAAGTACCGTACAACACAACAGCTAACAAAGACGTTGCGAAAATGACATATTACTGCAATTACTGCCAACTGTCTCGTTCTCTGCTAACCGACCATTCGCTGTGGCTGCCTCTCTCTCCTACCGGGAGATCAAACAATCGCAAATAATCAACTAAGGCAGTCACAGCTTATAAATCCCAACAACATCATACGTCCATGCAATTCAGCTATTATTGTCAATTTTACATGTTTTAGAACATAACATTAACGAATAGCTTAGAGCCAAAATTCTGTTACATTAATAACTTCTTCTTACATCTTTACTCTGAATCCGGTTAAATATTATCGTCTGAGATGGTGTGAACTAAAGTAAATGTTAGCATGTCAGTCGTACCTATTGTATGATAAGGTTAACTAACTTCCAATAATATCCGATTTTAATCCTGCCTCTCGCCCAAATTTTATACCAAAAGTTTCCATAACGTTATTTGGCTCCGAAGAGTCAAACAGATCAAAATTTCTAAAGAATTACTCTTAAAACTATGATGCAGCGAAAGGTGAAATGATGAGATGATAATATTGGTGAAAAAATCAAGGAGACGATAGATAATAAAAAACGAATATAATAACAGATAATAACACAATTATGCGAAAAGAGACGAAGAAGAAAACAAAGATTAGTCCAGCACTTAAAAAGGAGAAGAAAACAAAGTAGGAAACCAAGGAATCACCAGAGCACTAACAGAGGTATCTCGTGATCAGCAGAAGTCCAGCCCAACTCCGCCGGTGACGCTGCTGTCGCCATCGGCCACGGACGACACGGATAGGACTGGCAAACAGTGAACTTAACAAAAAGATAAATAAATCAAGGGACGTGTGTCGCCGAGGTTTTGTAAAGGAGGCTGGGTGATAGATGGTAACAGACAAAACATCCATGGCTAATCATGGACGTTCCCAAACTTCAGTACAAGTACTTTCTGTTTGGTGAAACTAAAATGGTCTCCGTCAACAGGTGGATGCTGATACTGATCCACTTGTTAGCTCCCTTCGTACATCGGCTCCCACGGCGGGAGAAGTATGATCGTGGGCTCGTGAAATCTGTGAATAGTCAGGTTTCACTGCGGTGTTCCCCAGTATCCCGTTGTATATCATCGTTAACTATCGTATTGGTCAGCGGTGGCGATGGTAGTAGCGATGGCGGGTAGTTCTACAGTAATTGTATATACTTTCCGGAAAAAAAAACTGGTAATATAAAAGTTAGTAGCAAACTATCTACCACCGCTACCGCCACCGCCTCTGTGTGAACAATGCATTAGAGACTATAATATAACTAGAGATATGTGCCCGGCACTCTAGGGGTAACAAAAACTCCGACCTTATACCATCCCAAAACTTAAATAAACCTATTTGCTATTTAAACTTGGAGGCCTGACTGCATTGTCTTGATTGCTAACGGACGCTTCGATGTGACTGAAGTCAATCAGATGGAAAACTCGTATTCTATCGTTACTATCACACTCAAAAACAATCAGTGCTGTTTAATGGCAGGCAGACAGTAAAATCCAGCAATTTTACTGAAAACTGTTAATTTTATGAATATGTTTGCAAACTAAAACTGCACTTATTGTTGTAAAGGTCAAACTGTATATTTTTGGGAACCTGAACGTTTAAAGTGGAACTAAAGAAGAAACTCAAGGCTGAAAACAACTCACGAAGGTTCTGTAATGGGTACTCCGTGATCAGCAGACCTCCCTCCCACCCCCCCGGCGCCGGTGACGCTGCTGCCGCCACCGGCGGGTTTATTAAGCTGGCATGTTTTTTGAAAAAAAAAACTATTTTTATACGTGTATTTGGCATACATATATCAAAGTGTTGTGGAAACCAGATAGACTCCCTGCAACTGAGCGGAAACAATCCGATGATGTGACGATGTGTTTTCTGCTAGCACAGTTACTTGGTCTCCACAAAGATCGGCCAGCAATTTTAGTTAATCAGTGTTCCAAATACGAATAACTAAATCCGAACTTGAAAACATTGGAAACTGTCAATTATTATCTTGAAATAAGAACTTCTGCGTAAGTAGTAGTATATCTTTGTAAGTAAAGAGTATTGGAGGAATGTGCCCCGCACACATAGATTTTTACCCAATAATTATCGATGTCCATATCCATTAATGAAATAAAATAACCTACCCAGTTAATAAGAAACAAGTAAAAAACATTTGGAAAATAAACATCTATCCCACAAGAAAAAGCGATAACATGGTGTTTTATACCTTTACGGCAATTACATCCAAACAGTAAAAGTTTAGATTACAACGTATGTTTAGAAACTAAAACTGCACTTATTGATATATTAGTTAAACTGAAAAATTAAAACTAAAGAAGACTGACTGAAGAATGACTCACGAAGGTACTGTAGGTAATCGGTACTCCGTGATTAGCAGCCGGTGACCCTGCTGTCGTCTTCCAAAATCGACGTAAAGACCACATTCAGACACTGCCATCCTTCCATCATCAAAGAGAAACCTCACACCTATTATCAAATATACAAAGATAATGGTTTCTGTAACATACAGGACTATAAAACCATTAACAAAAATAAAAAAATTGAAATTTTCTGGAAGTTGAACGAAGAGTTAAACAAACATGGAATCTAAAGGAAGTATTCAAAACTGACCTTCCAGTAGAATTGAAGAAAAGGGTAATGGCCTAAAAAGATTATTTATTTAAAGTTATTTCATAACTAATTTTAAATTGAGTTGATAGTGAATCTACTCTGGTAGAGTAGATTCACTATCAACTGTGAAGTCTGTGGCCAGCGATTGAATTTCTGATTCAACTGATAAATTGCTTTTACTTGGACTACATTTTTGGAGCTCCTGGGAAGTACCCATAGCAGATGGCATAATGATGATTGATTGAATTTTAAATGAAGATCTGTTTCAATACTGATGCCATTTCAAAATTGAGGGAATTGAAGAAGATAAGTTATTATGGCCTCTGCAGGGTTACTATAGAATTTGCTAATATAGTATTAAGTTATTAAATTGATATTTCTTATTTTTGATTTTATCACATTGAGGGAAGATAGGGTGCACCTGTGATTGGGCACTAAACCGCCTGCAAAGTTGAATAGTCTTCGTTGAGATTGGCCGCCGTGACAGAAATTCGGCCATTTGGATATTGCATTGCTAATGAATAAAGTAATAAGTTATGGACAGATAGATTGTATTAATATGAAGTATTAGTGGTAGCTAGTTATAAGTATTAGTGGTAGCTAGTTAATGGTTTTGTATCCCCAAAGGGTTTGACAAAGAAAGGTCTTTAGTAGAATAACACAAAAATATTTATTGTAAAAAACGTAAGGCTGCCGAACTTTTTAGAAATTCATTGGCCCTCTTAAACTCTCTCGTCTAAACACACACACATACTCGTATTTATGTTATTGTACTGAAGACCTTTGTCAAATCCTTTGGGGATACAGGCGTGATTTTTTTTTTCTAAAGTGCTTAATAGAAGGAAACAGGAAAGTCGTCCAATACAAAAGATGGACTGCCCCAACTGTCAGTAGTTCAGTTCTAATACCAACAGTTTGGGAAAAGGACCGAGATGTGTTATCTATCTACTTTTCATCTCCCTTAGTCTTTCGACACCCACGGCGGGACGAGCGTGGTCGTGGGGCCGCGTAGCCTCGGATGTACTGACTACACGGCATGGTAGGGCCAACTACGTGGAGCACTTGACTCCCACTGCACCGAGGGCTCAATCATTCAACAAGCATCTCGTTATCGGTGCTCAGTAACACCATTAGGCCGCGTTCACACAAAACGTATAGTCAGCCGCCGATTGTGAGCAGAATCAATGTACACGTACAGAATTTAAAAATACCTATCACATAGATCGTTATCTAAGTAATATTGCTGGGAACTGACTTAAATTTTTTGGTGTGACAACTCGCTATTTACGGCAACGTGCAATGCAATGCAAGCAAAACATTATAATTTAAGGGTATTTAAAGTAAAGTAACATATAAAACTGCAGAACATATAAAACATATGTAACATATAAAAGTTCTTTTCGTGAAAAGAAGCAAAAAAAAAAAAACTTGAGTAAATCCGAAGGTTCTCAGGTATGGTCCAGTACAAAAAAAAATATCACAATGACAACAAAATATGATTCTCGGCTACATTAAGATGCTTGTGTTTTGTGCTGAGCTCACGCAACACGTCGTACGTCCTGCCAGTAAAGGTCTCGCCCATCAAGGAGCGCTGTCCCAAATTAAACGCATTATTTGATTATTACACATAAAATAAAAGGTATTTTAATAAAATACGTATACTAAAAGATAAATAATTAAATTATCTTTAAAATGGTGAAGGTTTTAGAAAAATACGCTTGATAGTTTTTACGTGATTCTCGATTTTTTTCCGCGTTCGACATAGCTTTACAAATTAATTACACTATGTAATATAAACACCATCTTAAATATTCACAGATTAAGTTATTAACAAAATGCTCTTATTTAACAAAAAAACCAAATCTATAAGACTACTCGTTTAGACGTGATCGCCATAAGCTTAAGCTTTTTACACTCGAAACACATAGTGTAATAATAGCGTATTGTTAGTTCGGTGTGAACGCCGCCTTACTTCGATACAGATGATGTGGCTTGTTGAACAATAGTTCACAACACCACAAATATTCATTTCTGAACACAGGCCCGCTGAGCTCATAAAGTGAACCTCGATATTTGGGCAGATGAAGTATCGCGAAAGCCCGTCGGCGCACACAAAATCGTTAGCTCCAGACATCTGCTACAGCACATTTTCCCGTTTATTCATCATGTCAATTGAAACGAATTAACCTCGAAGTCGTAGTATTCTAAAACATGGTTTAGTTATGTATGTGCTCGATTAATCAAATATTTATTAAGTTGCACTTAAAAAAAAAACAAAGGTATATCGCGCACTAAGCGGCCACGACCACGACGTGTCGCACGACCACAGGAATACCGACGAAGAAGAACGTTTTCACACAACCAGTACCCTAATTGCGATCAATCAGAATCTGAATCCTTTTGAAACATATTGCTAAGCCATTGCTACAAAAGTTCGAAAAAAAATCTGCTCAACAACGTAAATAACGCAATGAATGTTGTTGAACTGTCAACATGAAACAGATTAGTCGTAATCGTTTGCGAAAATGTGGTGCGTAATTAGATAAAAGTCGTCCAACCAGCGCGCAGCGGGATAATTGCATAAAGCCGGCGCAAGTGTTCAAATATGGTTGCTGTGTCTGGCGCCGGCTTAACGCACATAAAATGTCAACTTTTACTTTGACAGTTCGGCCACGTTACTGCGTTATTTGCGTTGTTGAGCAGACGAATTTTTCAAACCTATGAAGCAATGGATTAGGAATATCCTTCAAAACCCTCAGATTATGAATGAAAGCGTGTTACAAATTAGGGTACGTTTTGTTCATTGCCGTTAGATTTAAAACAAACTTAGAACCAATTATAAAAATTACACAGCATGAGCCTCCTCGATGTATTTATGAAAAAGATTTAAATAATCCTAACGTTTAATCATTTAAGAGGCAGCCTGATCAAATAAGACTAATCACTAGGTACAATACCTACATTAGAAGATTAATTAAATACTTTTGAATCATAACGACATATGTTTTTCAAAGACTATCAACGTGGAAACAAAACAAATGTCTAAACTTCGAAGAATACTAGGACTTCTAAGGTGTTTTTCAATTACCTTTGAAAGAACAGGAAACAGCTTACACACACTCTGGATGCTATGTTCCATAGTGCCACATTTATGCGTGTTAATGAAAAAACAAGAAAATCATCAACATATCCAGGTGTCCTGGAAACCAGTTGGTCTTCGCGCACTACCCCCTGGTTCAAGTAAGTATACTTCTAACAAAGTGTCTTGTTTATAATCATCACCTGATTCACTAGATCGTGTGTAAACCAGGAGCCACAAAAAGTGGCAATTCTAGCAAATAAATGGCGAATAAAATTCTGAAGCTTAAGCATAAAACGATAATTATCAAGTCTTAGCATGCACTCATGGCGATCGGCTGAGTCAGCCCACTTACATCTGAGGAGTTGTGTCTGACAGACTAGATGTTACCCTGCCATCTGACGCAACGCAAGACCGCTAGTCTCAGCTACAGCCTTTTGAGTGCAATCGCTAAGTTTCTTCACAAGTCTCTGTGATTAGACCGTGAAACGTCTCACGGCAATTTACCCCAGAAAATGTGCAGAACCTCATTGTTCACAAACAGTTCACTTAGAGACTTTGCAGTTACAAGAGGTATGAGCCACACACCCTAGAGGTAACAAATCTCTGTGCTCAGTATGATTCACTTTCTAGACGAAAGTACCTACATAATTAAATGAACCCGGGTGCTATGGAAACCTGGTGGCCTTCCTGTGCGTTGTCCTGACCGTTAACAGACGCTTTGATACGACATCGCATGTTTTTCAACCGGATGGAAAGCAACCATCTAAATAATTACACGTTATTGTGATTAATGAATGCACAGGTGACCTCGTAAAACAAACAAAAAGACTTAATTACTATAATAATAGACCATAAGTATTTTTAAGAACCTGAACAGCAGCTTATACAGATAAAACTATAGAGTTAAATATAAAAATCACGTAAGTATCTCCGTGATCAGAAGAACCAAGACTAAGTAATAAGAAGTTGTGCTTTCCTAACTGCACCAATTCGTTGGGGATGTTAGATAGTCAGGCCAGCAGGAGATGGTTATATCCGCCATCTGTCGGACGACAGAGCCTCGTCGGTAGCAGCAGGGTGCGCGTGTAAATCTATAAAAGGGGGGTTATCCAAAAACGTTAAACTATATTTAAGAAACTAAGGTACTAACAACTTAAAGTACGAAAAAATCATTGAAATGAGTAGAAAGAAAAATAAATATTTAAAAACAAAAACAACTACGTTTATAATAAGATCAAACAAAAGATGGTACAGCTAGAAAGTAACATTAAGGAAAATAATATACTTAACAAACTAAACGGCCGCCGGTTATCCCTAAAATTAGAACTGAAATCAAAGAAATTGTTTGAATAGGCCAGAACGCAGGGATTCACCATTTTAGGATAATCCTTTTTCCCGAGTGTTTTGTATTAAATATTCCAGTATCGAAGCAATGCGAAAGGGTACTCATCGAAGATGTAGTTACTCACAACACTTTCACATGCCTAATCCCAACTTGAAGTGAAATGTTGAAAAGAAATATAGACCAACGATAAACTAAATTCTAATGAAGAAGGAGAAGATATTGTACTCGTAAGCATCAGAAGCCAAAATTACACCGACGAAAGAAAGAGAAGACATAGTAAAAAAAGTTAGAAGGAAGGAAGTACTAAATAAGTCGTTCCGATTAGGGATGATAGAACATAGCGGCTTGCCAAGCCTTTAAAGGTGGTGGCTTGATGATCAGCATTGCCAGAGGTCACGGACCGTCTTTGGTCACGGCTTGCTGGATGGATATACCGCCATCTGTCGGTCGCCAGAGCCTCGCTTGTCTAGGCGGGGTGCACCACGCGCAGGAGAGGTTGACTTGGGTAAACCAGTAAGTGTGCGTTCACCCCTTGCGCCCCACCCTCATGCACCGCTACAAGAGATACGATCTCCTGTAGCGGTCGCATCAAGGATATTAAACAATCAAGTATACTGCTTGGACGGTGGATCAGTCCTGGTAACTAATAACGTGGATAAGATTAAACCCTCAATCAACTTTGACGAATCGTATAGAGATTAGGTAGTCTAGAGCTAGAGACTATATGTATTTGGTTTTATATTACTAATGTAAGTTGGATATTACAAATTACTGAGCCAACATCTGGTCTATTTTTAATACTAACAGAGTCCCTAGAGAAGTGGTAATCGCATCCAAAGTGATTCGTATTTCTACAACGACTTTTAATATGATTGTGTAACTTTCGGTACCAAATGTCAGTCTCTTAAATTTTTGCCTTTTATCATCGTTATCGCTGATAGAATATCACTTTGTCTCGGGCCTCTGGCGAACTAATGAATTAAGATATAGCACCAGCTCCTAATATTCTAGGTATTCTCACCTCGAAACCACACGACAATCAGAAATAAAGTCAATTTTCAGTGGAATTTATTATAAAAGAATAAATTTATATTCTAAATCATGTTAACGAATATAGACAATGGTGTCACAATTGATGAATTGATGATTTAGATTCATGAGTTAATTTTGTTTGCTGTAAGGTTAAGTAAATAATGATGGTTCCTAAAATATGCAACATTGCGAAACCTCATAGATTGAACCCATTCTATGAAAAACGGGTATCAATAGGGAGCAGATTATGATAAGAATATTCTCGCTGCATCATAACTTCGTAAAATACGTGGTAAAGTTTAATTTAAAGACCTATAAAATAATTAAGAGAAAGGACGTAAATCGAATATTATTTGGTTTTTAAATGCAAAACGTTTTACAAACATGTATCTATCTTAGTCTTAGTGTAATATTTGGTTTCTCAATTGGTTTGGTTTGATAATATAAAATACTTAAATTAACTATTCAAGTCCATTACGTGCCTGCAGGCCCGGCAGGCACAAGTACATTTTGTATGGAATTAACGCTTCCACTTATTTTAAAATTGCACTGTCTGAAGTTACTCTGATCTCTGTCGAATACACCCATTATAATTATCAAACAAATGTACGGGTTCCTTAAATTTAACATTTCTGCTAATGGATAAATACACAACGGTATACACGAAGAAGAATGTCAAAGATATTTCAATTTTGTCCACCTATAATAGTTGCTTAAAATTACACAACATTCCGCCAAAATTTTCCACCCTGTAAATTTTTTATCACATGGAGGCAGCCTACTACCCACTACTATCCACTTTATAGCTTTGGCATGATTTATATTCCACGTTATAACGTAGGAGATGATCAACATTTGTCAGTTGGAGGCAGCCTCGACACTGTACAGTTACGCCATAATATGGGCACAAGTTTCACGTCATGTATATGCTTAAACTTACGACGTGTTACGTTTAATATCACGATTATCATAGAGATCCAATGAAGCTAAATAGACAAAATTACAATTCTTTTATAAAGCAAAGAAATGCAATAAACACCAAATATTAAACAAAAGTAGGGTTATAACCTTAAAGGCCTGGTTGCACGGTGCGAGCTACTGGCGTTGTCAGTAAACAGCTACTCGCATGTCTTGTGGTGAGCGTACGAGCTATTGTCATTTCTTAAAAACGCGCAAATTTTCTCTCGCCATTTGCAAGCGTCTGCGTTAGTCCGAGACGCATGCAAGTGGCAAGTAAAGACAAAAAAAAATTAGTATGCGAGCTACTGACTCGCACATGACAGTAACTCGCATGACGCGGGCACACAATGCAAGTTACTGCAGTGCAGTAATTCGCCTCGCCAGCTCGTACGCTAGCTCGCACCGTCTAACATAGGCATTAGACTTCCTTTAGACTCGCTGATATACCTTACCTACTTATAATAACTAAAGGAGACGGATACGCTTTCATACAATCTTGGGCCTGGATGTAAAGAGATGAAATTGGTGTCAATTAATAGCTACTATATTATCAAACCATCACTGAAAATTTTGCGGATTTTAGCAATCTGAGAGCCGAGTTAAAAGAAATTTGTTAAAGTGAGGTTACGTAACAAAACAGCTGATTTTTGAAGTGCGATGTATAACCTCATTGTGCGATAGGTAGATGTTTTTTTTAAAGATAGGATACTTTTACAATTATAGAAGGTGTATACAGTGCCGCTAGCGGCACTGTATACACCTGGTCCTACACCTGGTCGTAGAATCCAAAAAAACAAGTCCAAGTCCAACGTAAAAGCGAGGCTCTCCGTGTCCGGTATAGCAGCAAGGGTCGTACAAGAAGTAAGATCAGAAGTCCGTAGAAAGAAAGCAGGGTCGAAGAAAATATCAATAAAACTATGGGATGAAACACTCAAAACGCACACGCACTAAACGATACGAAACGAGTGACTGACTGACATGTCACCACAGACTAAAAATACAATAATCGATTAGCAAACGTGAATCGATTTTAACATTTATCCTTATAGATATTTAATTTGTTTAAACTGTTTAATACGTTAATTCTAATAATTAATGTATTTGAATTAATCATCTGGTACTCGTAAAAGCATATTTTAAATAGTATGAACTCGGTCACGATAGTCGATTATAATTTAATCGATATTCCATTTTGTTCGTAGCCATAACTTAATTTTTGGATTTCTCAATTTCCAGATTGTAAAATGGGCTGATATTTCACATTTTGTAATAGAAAAATATAACCTTTTTTTTGAACCATACGTCAACTTATTACAATCAGGCCCAGAAATCCCCGTCTCCTTTGACATGTAAAATAATTTTAAATTTAATGCCAATACATAATTATTGTATGCCTATTAGGCATATTGGACCTCAATTTTTTTGTTAAGACCTGTAACAAACATATGCCCACAATAAAGATTTTTTGATTATGATTAAAGATATTATATATCTATGTCGTGGCCAGATCTTAGAATTGACCATTTCATTCAAATGGCCGGCTAACATTGGCTATATCGCTGAAACGTCAACGTTTAATGATATGTCAGTCGACGTTTGGCCATATCATTAATGTAGGTTATCCATGGTGTAAGGTGTAATCAAAATTGCCAAGTAACTGCGACCAACTTGGAAGTAGTTGTTCTAACCTAACCCATTTGGTCCGGGTGTCACATAAGCGGCGTACATTTTTATTTTTTTAAACTAAGTTTAAGTGTTATGTATGAAACCCAATAAAAATCCATCGACTTTTTTTGTGTGGTCACCCAACTTTGTTTGATTTGTAGTATGCCGCCGCCATGATGCACAATAAAAACAAAGAGACAGCAACGCCTCTACCCGTGGTATGGATAATCTAACAATTTTGCGATATGATCACTAATGTTGGCCACATCATGAAGTAGTCCTGCGTTTAACTGTTCATATCGTTAAACGTTGCGTATTCAATGATCAGGTCAGGCCACATCATGTGACCAGTGGTCGATGTTCATTTCATGAAATGATCAATTTTAAGATGTGGCCACCACTTAAACATTGGTGCAGGACATTTTGTTGGTGAGTAACATTAAATAAAGGAAAGCAGAGGAGAGACCCACGGGAAGGGGTCGTATTGAATATAAAGTCCAACAACATAACTAGGTACCGTGCAGCTGTACCAAAAAAATAATCATTTCTGCTCAAGTGGTGGGCCATAATCCACCGTAAAGCTTCTAACTAACTTCTTTTTCTAATATTAACTGTACAATAAATCTAAAAACATCTTCCTTAGAGATACAACACCAATATGAAATGGTTCGGTCTCGATAAGGGCATGAAGGCACAGAAGATGTATCTACGTCTCAACTCGTCACGTCAATGGAATATGGAAATAGATAATACAAAAAGAATCCGGTTTTTTATGTAAGTAAAACTTGTTTTTATCTGTTTTGTGTTTGTATTAATCCTATTGTGAATTTTGAGTAGTGGCAATATTATTTGCAGATAAAATTTTGACGATTCAAAAACCGACAGTTTCCGTTTGCCCTGCCAGATCGTAACTGTGTGTATGGTTTCTGATTACTAAACTATGATTTATTTGATTTTTTAAAGAAATTAAGCAAAAATATATTTTCATATAAAACTAGCGATTTATTTTAATTAATTAATAGCCTACCTAATAAATAAGAATATTGAATTCATTGATACTGTACAGAATTAAGTATCAATAAGTGCAGATTGGATGCTTCCTTTGGCATAGAAAAATATTAAGAACCATTGTAATGATTGATTTTATTACGTAACAGTTTTATTTTACTTTGTCCTGTCCTACATGAATACATTTTTTTATTTGCTTCCATATGGGGGAGGCAATTGAAAAAACGATTGATAACAAGATCGGGGATGCAGTTTGATGCTGCAGCTACATATCTATCATCTACATCTAAAATTTAATTACAGCACTTGATAGCTAAAGGATCAAAGAATTCGTCTCAAAGAAAATATAGCTCGTAACGCACCTGTGTACACGTATAACACACGGCCGTGTCCACGACACAGCCACACCCCACATTTTAATTTTTTAAATTAATATTAATAAGCTTATTGTAATAAGGGTTATAATTTATATTTACCCGTAACAAAATCTCACGTTGAAGGAAGTTTCTCGAAACATTTTTAGCACCAGTATCTATTGCATGCAAGGGTTTAATACCTAGTTTCACTGGTTAAAATATCTAAACGTAATCCCTCAATATTATAAAAGATCGATATCAACTTCCTGGCAAGACGTATTGTATATGTCGTAGGCAGATTGTATGACTCGTCATTTTACAAACGGCGCCGTCCGTTTACAAGCGCTGGCGGTTTTGCAAAATGCCTAAGGCAAATTGCCAATTCGTTCAATTGTTATAGTTTCGACATTGATTGTTATTGTAGGGTGACCATCCTAAAACACAGGTTGGACAATTCATACTTTATTCCAGCAATCAGGTACTTAATATGCTACCGTAAAATTGTGATAACCGTTTGTTTATAATCTACCGGTACTATTTCTGTTAGATTATAAACAATCGAAAAATTGTGAACTGGGTGAAATAGGTTAGGTTAGGTTAGAACTGAGACCAACCGCTACTTCCAAGTTGCTCGCAGCTAGGCAGGCTATTTAGTATTAGCGCAAGGTGCGTCACGTCGCGCGCAAGTTTGATACCAGCCATGCTATTCTGTAAACATCTCACCGTGAAAACTTGGGTGAAGTGAGCTGTCAATAGTGTCAATCCCTGTGGACAGCTCACTCCACACTCACTTCACCTAAGTTTTCACGGTGAGATGGTTACAGAATAGCACTGCAGTTCACAATTTGTAAGTATTATTTCTGTTAGATTATAAACTATCAAAAAAGAATGCGTTAAATTGGTAATAATTTGGTTGTAGTTCCAAATTTTTCGACAATATTGTACCAATAATATTCCGATTCCATTACTAGATTCCTCTTACGTTTTTATGTGCCGGATAACTAAATACTTCAATTTGCAGCGGCATTTTGTAAACGGCGTTTGAATTGTCCATCAAATGTTGTGGCATATTATAAAGTGATTAGCCAAATTACGTTTTACCTTAGGCATTTTGCAAAACCGCCAGCGTTTGTAAACGGACGGCGCCTTTTGTAAAATGCCGTTTGATATCATGTAAGAGCTTTATCTATAGACGGTTCTTGTCGCTGGTACGTGCAACAAACGAGGTTATACGTTATTAATATTTATACATTTGATTATTTCTCAGTTTTAAGTATTAATGAGAGAGAAAATGATACGAGAACACCTTTGGTTAATGTTTGGTTTTATGAATTTTGTTTTTTTTTTTTATATTTAAGATAACCTACAATAATCTGTACAACAACTGAGAAGTATTATAAATGCATATAATGAAAGTGTAGTAAAAAGTTTCATTATAATTATTTCGATTATAATTATGTATAACCTATTTACACAATGGCAAGCAATTCAAATGGCAAGCCTACTTATTAACAAGAATATATCATATCAAATATCGTATCATATCATAAATACAAGTATGCAGATGCAAATCATGAAATAGAAGTGCATACTAAATAACCTTACCTACCAATAGGAATATCAAATACAATAAAATATTCAAACAACCCTATCTTCCCGCGTGTATACTAATCCCCAAAAGGAGGCATAAAAAGCGCCATATTGTCCGAAGTCACACAAATGTAATAGATGATTACAGCAGTCATGAGAAACGTAGAACAAGCTGCGTTGAAGGAGACACTCCGAGCCTCAGAGAGCATGAGAAGCAGTAGGTCCTGTGCCTGATCTCTCTCCGGCCTTGTCGGATTGCTGTCCCATCGGACTATAAGAGTCGGGAAGAGGGAGTGCACCTAAGTCAACGCACACACTGGTGCACTATAATTATGATCTCTAGTTGGCTAGTCTGCGTTGAAACTAAGAGAGCCAAAATTCCATCTGGAGATTATTATTTTACAAGAGCTCCAGATACTATTATTTTATTAGGCAACCACCTATTACATAAATAAATAATATAATGAGTTCAAACCAAACCTAGAGCCTAGAAATCAATTCAGATAGTTGACGACCGATACTAAAACGAAGCCTATTATACTTGTTTGTAATGCAGCAGAAGCAGCAAGAGTTCTCTGAAGAGAGAGATAAAGATAGATGGTCAGTTCATATAGACCCATTCACAGTTCCCCGCGAGAAGGACTTTCAGGGCAGGAACTGTGTTAGATAGACCAAGTACTATTTTAGAAAACGCAATGATACATATTTTTTAATTCCTAAAACTACTAAGGCTCACTAAAATGTCCGTGTGTTGCATGTATACTTAATAATTTGATATAAATCTGGATATAAACTAGAGTTAGCGTTAAATAAACTAAGGGAGTGCGTATTACAAAGAACCAATTCGACGTAGTTGGGAATCATTATACATTATTTTGTACACAATGTAAACGGTGCTTATAAAAATGAAGACGAAACAGAGTTTTACAAAAGTAAAAAGAACACCGACAATAAACTGAAAGTATTGGTGTCCAAATAATAAGGCAGCTCAAGCGAGGCGTCGCTACTGATTATAGCACCACTTGAATCTCAAGGAAGATCTTTATTATCGATCAGGTTTCTAACCTAACATCTACTCCCCGAAAGCGCAGCATCTGGTGGCCACTCTGACGGTACTGGAAGACGCTTGACCTTTTCTTGATTCAAAATGAAATAATTTATATTTTTTATAAGCATCGAATCCAAGAAACTTTATATTAGCAGCATATACATGTACGTTTACCATTTAAATTGATTATGAACTTATTAAATCTTATGGAGTAACTGTATCTTCTATATATTTCGATAATATATTACGATTTAATTTACAGTGTATTTGCTTATGTTCTAGATACATGGTCTATAATATATGTTCTTATATCTATGTTTGTGGCCGCTCCTACCTTGTACCGCTCACATTAAAGGTGTTCTTACCAGGTTGCGTAGAATCCGGTCCCACGGTGTTCTGGTTATCTGTCACCTACCTTTAACCGGAGGCTGATACTCTTTTAATTCGATCTGAAATAGAAAACATTTCCATTACATAAGTTTTGTTGATTAGGATAAGCTTTTTTGAGATATATGTTGTTTGAGTTTCTTTCGATAGTCAATAAGGTAGATTCCGACCGAAATGGAGTGCCGGCAAATCAATATTTTAAATTAATTTAGCTTAATCAGCCTTTAATCACAGTATAAATATGGACAGTACAGAAAATACGTAGTAAACGTTCGAAACGGCACACTCACACAAACGCGCTCATTGCAGAGACTCCAAGCGATTGTCGCGGTGCTGCCAGTTGTGGCCATTGCGGGTGCCGTGTCGAAACGAGTAGTCGCCGCGATCTTTTAAAAAATGGAGCGTAGGTGATTATTTCAACAAATAGGCCTAGTTTCCATACTGCTGTCCATATTTATATTGTGCTATAATATTCCCACTGTTGGGACACAGGCTTTCTCTCGGTGAGAGGGTGTGGCCCGTAATCCACCATGCGACCCCTGTGCGGGTTGGTAGATGTCACATGTCTTCGAATTTTTGATTCTAAGACATTTTGGTTTCCTAACGATGTTTTTCTCCACCGTTTTCAGTGCAGCAGTGATAAAATAGTTTACACAAAGTAAAGCGGCAAACACAGAACCGGTCAAAGTGGCGGTGCTTGGGGGAGGCCTATGTCCGGTAGTCGAATTCCGGCTGTAATGATGATGATGATGAATGCACCTGTCTGTGTTCGAACCTACGACCTACAATTCGTGAGTCGTATTCGATAGTTACCACAACTAAAAGCACAATAGCTGTACATCAGATTGATTGATTATTAATTATTATGTCTACATGGAATGCAAAAATGTGATTTAAGTTAAAACGGTTAAATAATATAATGATTGATTGCCACTGCATTTATTTTACTTTTACCAAAGGAAACCTTATCAATAAACAAAAAAACTTTTCTCTTTTTCATATTCGGTTTTCAGCCGATACAATTCTCGCGCATCTCACATTCGTTATTGTCGCTCGATTCGAACTTTTCCCTCGTGAAAATCATGTTTTCGCTCGTGAAAATGGAGTAGAGCTATTCTCGCCATGTCGATTCGACGATTTCTCGCAGGAAAGCACGCGACATGCCATAATTTACATGCGACATGCAAAGAGTGGTCGGGACCAGTCGATACGTTCATGACGTCATGTCGACCTTATTTGTATTATAGTACTCTGTGCTTCGTACCAACGTCAAACAGTTGTTGTGTCATTCATGATTAGTCAATGCGGAAGAAAATAATAAATGTTTTTTTTACAAAATGTGTTACACGAGTTCATAAACATCTCAGAAACGCTGCGATCGCCACACCAAGGAAAAACACACGAAGAAAACTTCACGCCTTCGTCAAAGTTGTCAAGCAGTGGATCTTGTGCGGCGTCGATTAATAAGACACACATCTGAGATATAGAAGCGGAAGGCTTCTAAAACCAGTCAAATGGACGAAGACGGCTTTACTCTGTTTGACGGCAAGAGAAGGCGATCGCGGGGCAGCCACAATAAATACCGTACCACCACTCCTGCAACCAAGGATTTTTGAGTTACAGTGCTCACCATCCTCATGCATATTTCCCGGTGTTACCCACAAACATTGAGAGAGAAGGAGCCAAGGTCTTATCAGTGCAGCAGCAAGGGATTTGCTGAAGCTGTCGTGGATGAAGTCGAGCTGTACTACAAATTTTAAGTCCTTCATCCTCGAGGTTCCCGCGCTGCAAAAGGCTATCGTCGATAGCCCATAATGTTGCCAGGCAGGTGTTGCATGAAGATGTTACAGGGAACTATGACCAAACCTAAGTATTGTGTGATAATAATTATGTTGTTGTGGTATAAACCCAAGTCTAATTAGTCTGTGATATATTTATGTAAAGGGTGACAAAAGTGACGCTCGAATTATAATATAGCTATTATGATTTTATTACCACAGGTCCAAAAACATGATGTAGAATTTCAAAAGTATTTCAAACAATAAAGTTTTCAAACATGTATAATTGTTTTTCAATATGAAACTCAAACTATCAAAAATACTACACTTAAATAATATAAAATCACTAGTTTACACGATTAGTCGGCGTCATAATAATAGGTCTTTACCTATGAAATTGCCGTTTTGTATGAAAAAATTTAAACGAATTTTTTTCATGTATTTTTTATTTGTATTAATCGAAGTAATCACCTATGCAATCAATGCATCTTTGCCAACGCAGTGGCAGTTTATTGATGCCCTTCTTAAAGAAATCTGCTGGACGGGAGGCAACAAATTCTTCAAAGGCATTTTGTACTGCCTCTCGGATATTGATTTTTTTTCCCGCCAAAAAGTTATCCAAATTCTGGAAAAAGTAGTAGTCTGTAGGCGCAAGGTCTGGTGAGTAGGGCGGATGACGGAGAGCTTCCAACCCCAGTTCTTGCAACTTGGAGACCGTCTGCTGTGCAGTATGAGGTCGCGCGTTGTCGTGCAGTAGCAGCGGAGACGAGCGATTGACCAATGCTGGTTGGAGATGTGCCAGCTTCTCCATAATTGTGTTCAGTTCTTCACAGTACACATCTGCAGTAATGCTCACCCCGTTTGTTAAGAAGCTGTGATGAATCACACCGGCGCTAGACCACCAAACAGTGACCATCACTTTTCTAGGGGTAAGTTTTCGTTTAGGGCATTGTTTAGGTGCTGAACCAGGATTCAACCAACTTGCTAAGCGCTTGCGGTTATCAAACAGAATCCATTTTTCATCGCAGGTAACAATGCGGTTCAAAATTCCTTCATTTGTGTGTCTGTTGAGCAGTGCAAAGCACGTCTCGACGCGTACTTTGCGCTGGCGATCATTGAGTTCGTGGGTCACCCATTTGTCAAGCTTTTTTACCTTGCCAATTTGACGCAAATGGACCAATATTGTTTTGACGTTAACGTCGAAAGCTGCTGCTAATTCAGCCGTAAATTGTATATCATCAGCTTCCACAATCGCCTTTAATTCGTCATTGTCGACCAAAGTCTTCGGACGACCGCGAGGTTCATTTTTCAGGTCGAAATTTCCAGAACGGAAGCGAGCAAACCAATAACAGGTGGTGCGTTGGTTTGTAGTGTTAGCTCCGTAAACGTCGTTGATGTTGCGTGCCGCTTGTGCCGCGTTGCTGCCACGACGGTACTCATATTCCATAATTACTCGAATTTTTAACGTATCCATGATGACGAAAAAGATTGAAATGCGATGAAAATGTAACACTAATCAATAAACAAATGACTACTTTTGGAAAAAAAAAACATGTTTTTAAAATAAAATTAATTTGAAATTAGAATTCTTAGCCAAACAAAAATTATTTTGATTTGAAATGGCCAGTACTGCAGAACGGCAATTTCATAGGTAAAGACCTAATATATGTGGCGCGCTGTTTAGTAGCCAGCTTAGGAATCGCCGGATCATTACACCTCTTGCTCAAAGACTTCATGAATCTCGACAGACGTTGTCCAGGACTTTCACCCCAAAAAGAATTAAATTCGTGTTGTGACGAGACTCTTCCGCTTGACCCTCAGGGAGGAAATTGGTTTTTGCAAGGATTAACAATATTTTCAGACTTTGTTGATTAATGTAGCCGTAACACGTTGATACAGCTGCGTCGTTGGAACGGTAGGACGCAGGAGCCATTATGAGAGCATTCTGAGAGCCCGTGATTCAGTCCGGTCTTTACGACAATCACGTTTCCTCTTCTCCATCTTGATAAACCTTGATGTTATTTCGGTATTCATCAGTTTACTCAGTTTAATCATTAGCAGAAATTCTGTTTTATTTGATTACTTTATTATGACGTGACTAAAATCGTTGACATTGACAAATCAGCATCAGCCATGCATTCCGTTGTACCAAATACAAAGGAGAGTTTATTTAAATATTCATTTATATCTTTCTATACTATTAATAAAGCTGAAGAGTTTGTTTCTTTTTTTGTTTGAAGGCGCTAATCTCTGAAACTACCCGTCTGATTTGAGAATATGCTTTTTGCATTTGATAGTCTAATACTTGAGGAAGAACATCATTAACATCACGCTTCGACCCTTAGGAGCCAAGCAAAAAGAAAAAGTCAGAAAGAAGGCTAATCGAAAACGAAGTAAGGGGAGGCACAGCTTGTGCCAATTTTACGCGGACAAAGGCGGGGGCAGAAGCCAGTAATTAAATAAAAATTGAGTTACGCAATCAATAATGAATATTTTTTTGATAAATGTTTATGAGATACGTATAAAATGGTGCTCGAAACATTTGTTTCACTTTGAAATAATTTTTCAAGATTGTCGACTCCTTAACCAGTCAAATGGACTCGGAGGGTTTTACTCTGGTTGAGGGCAAGTAGGTTTGATCGTGACGCAGCCACAACAAACGCGGTACTGCTCCTGAAAGCGAGGATTTTCGAGCCGCAGTGCCCCACCTTGCTCCTGTACATTTCCCGGTTGGATCTACAGACATCGATAGAAAACGAGCTAAGGGTCTAATCAGTCCCGAAGGAAGGACTATGCAGTCGAACGAGATTTTAATTCTGACATCCTCTAGGTTCACGCGCTGCCCAGAATTTTGGCCGGCTGGAGATGTTACAGAAAAGAATGACCAAAACTAAATTTCCATGTGTGGTGTGATAATAATATGCATTTGTTGTTTATAATTGGGTGTATACTGAATTTTCAGAGTCTGTAAGGTATTTATGTAAAGGTTATTTTGTCACTAGAATTAAATGATATACCTACGCACCTATTACCATTGTACCACCAACATGATGCAGTATTTCAAAAGTATTTCAAACAATATAGATTTCTAATGTTTTTATATATTTTTTTTCAATACTAACTTATATATCTAAAATAAATACTATACGTAAACAATACATTATAATTATCACAAGTTTACACGAATAGTCGGCGTCCTGTATCGCACGCTGTCCGTGAGCTTAGGAAACGCTGGACCATGTCCCTTCTCGACCAAATTATTCATCAATTTCGAAAGATGTTTGTGCGGTACTTTGACCACAAATAAATTTGAATTCGTGTTGTGACGACGTGAAATTTGTTTTCGCTAGGATTTCCCAACTATCTTTTGGGCCTTTATAAAGTATTATAATCGGGACACGTAGGTACAGCAGCGTTGATGGAGCAGCAGGACAGTCTAGTTGTTGCAGTACCACACTTGTTACGACAACCATACGTCCTCTTCTTCTTCTTTTTCTCCATCTTGATAAGTCTTGATCTTATTGTGGTAGTCATCAGTTCACTTATAATATCATTGGCAGGCATCCTGTTTTTATTTAATTACTTAATTTATGTAGAGATAAAGAGATAATCAATGTAAATAAACAGAAATTATGACCTTAATAATTTGACGTGACAAATGACATGACACATGCATTCCGTTGTAGGAGAACTTATTTTAATGTTAATAATAAAATAAAAATGGAGTACCAAAATCAATAATGATGATGGTATTCATAAATGTTTATGAAATACATACGTATAAAATGTTGCTCAAAACCTTATAGATATACGCTTAAAAGTATTTTTTAATAAACTATAAGAAGTACATCTACGGTATCGTTTAAAACGTAGCATCATTTTGTGGAATGCGCGCGACGTATAATGACAACATTTTTAGGGTTCCGTACCTCAAAAGGAAAAAACGGAACTATTATAGGATCACTCGTGTGTCTGTCTGTCCGTCTGACACAGCCGATTTGCTCCGAATCTAATATACCAATTTAATTGAAATTTGGTACACATATGAGTTTTTGTGACCCAAACATGGACGTGTAACGTAAATAAATGAAATTTGAATATGGGGGTAACTTTTCGGGGGCAAATTGGAAAAAAAATAAAGTTTTGTAAACTATATCGTGTGACAGATCAAATGAAAGGGCTTGTTGTGAAGATCTCATTTATATAAACTTAAAAAAAATAAGAATATAGATGAATATTGCCCATAATATATTATATATTAATTGCCCCTTATCTCCGAAACTACAAGGCCTAAAATTATGAAAAATATACAGAGAATGGTTCTTTACTCAGATTACAGGAAAACCTATAAGTCTATGGTCTTAAAAAAACATGGTAATTCACTCAATATTGTGCATATAAGCTTACATTTGCAGTTGGAATATATTCCCATACCAAACATGTTTTTCAACTACAGTGTTACATAAGTTTGTTCTTGGGATAAATTCATCCCAACTACGGAACCCTTCGTTGTGCGTGGCCCGACACGCACTTGGCCGGAATCTGGATAATGTCACCATTTTATAAGCGACATAGGAAGTCGAGCGGCAATACGAATGCGACTTGAACGAGTGAAAACGCGAGAATTGGCCTCCCAGGCCCAAATTCGTTTTAATTTTTGGCCGAGATCAAAAAACCCGTTTTCGGTCGGATTCCATGGATAGGTTTCATGAGTAGTGAATAAGTGACGTCAATAATGCCATTATGCTAAGTCTTTGCGATAATAGTAAAAAGATTTCTACAACATTAAATTTACCACAGGCATATCGTATGAAGAGGTTAACACGAATAACAACAGATGTCGCTGACGACGCCATTTTTTTTCGTTTTTATCACACTATGAACAAAATTTTAGGATGACGAATCACGAATATTTTGGGAGTTTGCCCAAAAGTATTTAGGTCAGATGATAATCTATTATATTCGCACGTTTCAGCGAAGATGCGATCAACATGTTGGAAAGTTATTATAAAAGAGAATATAAGGACACTTTACGTCAACATTGGTGAGAATTATTTGCTATGACTTTATCAGTTTCTTCATTTAATTTGTGACCAATTACTTTGTCTTTTAAAAAATTGTTATCTTTTTACTTTTGTATTGTTTGGTAATTTCATGAGGTGTGTCGTGCTGAGTCAGTCATAGTAATGTTATTAGTATGTGTATTACGTCACTTCAAAATAAAGTGTTCAACGATGTAACTTTTAAGTGATCATTTGGGCAGGTTTCGTTATTACATTACTGTTTAAATAGCCCAACAAAACTCTTTGTTATTTTAATGAATCTTTATCCGTAAGCTACTTCCAATCTTTCTCGGTGTTGTTATGAGAGATTTTAGATTCTAGACACAAAATGGCGACACAGTTTTCGCCAGAAAACATTTTTAAGAAAATATTCTTTGCCCAGGCATGCCGTGCTTTCCGAGGCACAGAGTGGTGTCGGTATGTAATGGATGGTCACCCATCTATGGACCGACCTCGGCAAGCATAGCTCAACCATGTTTCGACCCCTGTGGCTGTATCACTTTACCCCTAAACTATCTTATTATCTTACCTCACTGAGTATGACCCAGTAACTGCTGTTTTTATTTACTTTCAGCCGGATCGCCGCGATGTATCCCATGGCCACGTCTCCCTCGGCGAGACCAAACTCATCGAAGGTGTTAACCGGTGTGAAGGAGATGTTACCTCTGGCTGGTAGCAGCTCCACAGTGGTGTCATAGAACTTATCTTTGATATGTTCTACATTCCCACTACGAAAGATGTAGCTGAAACAAATAATTTCAAGAAAAGTTAGCAACAATTGTAAGTTGTAAGTTGGACAATCGGTTAAAAATGTAAATGTCAGCTGTTGGTTGGTCACCTAGTCACCATGAAATGGGCACGCATCCATGTATGTGGGAACTAATTTCGTCATGGGGCTTCTTTTATTATACATGAAAATCTTAATCGCCACTTTTTTTCTGAACATCGTTATATTACATGCATACCTATATGACCTCTTAAAAGTCCGTATACGCCAAAAATTTAATTGAACGTCATGTAACTACTTACACTTAAGGGGACCTAAACGTGCCTAAACGCAAGTTTTATAATGCCTAAAAGAATATGATCCACTGCAGTAAACAAAATCAGAAAAATATATGATATTCTTCAGGATATATGCTAGTATGATAGTGTGTTGAAAACATAATACAACTAATTTGATACGATAGAAAAAAATCATGAAGATACCTCCAAAAATTTCTTTTAACGATTAAAAATCATATTAATTTACATGCAATCATTCTGATTTTTTGTCAGATTATTCTACAAGCTACATATTAGCATAATAGTGTTTTAATTTTCCAGTCCAATCAATAGATTTTCTGTAAATCGCTAACTGCTTCATATTTTGCAATAAATTACCTGCGTCGTGTCATCGCGCTTCTCTTTCATTTCTATGCAGTCCGACAGTGACCGCGCTTTAGCTGTTGTAAGCATCTTAATTGTATGTAAGTCAAAGTTTGGGAATAGCTACTCACTGAGCAAGAACGATTGGTTTTTCGAACCAAAACTCTACGACGTTGCCTTTCCTCGGCTTCTCGCCCCAGAAGTATGAGAGTCCATCATAAGCCGCTTTCAAGGGATGCCCTGGGTGAACCGAAATATCGGTTTTAAGAGACTGAAGAGGTGGGTTCGAAGTGTGTGGGTAGAACGTTGGGGCAGCCCCAAATTGCGTGTCCTGAAAAGAATTCAAAACTTAAGGCACCGAAAATAGAAAACTAATATATACCTAACGTTGATATAAATTGCAAATGTATTCCATAGGAAGACATTTTCACAAATAATGAAAATGCAAAGTCAAGGAATATTTGAAGGTAATCTGCGTACGTTTAATTATCTACTAACAATCATTTGTTAGGTAGATATCCTGCTGGTCTAGTACGGTACTAGAAAATGTACGTTTGGCTTACACAAATAAGCTATTTTGGCATCTCCTAAGCACATGGTTTCTGTGGTCAGCCAGGAGAAGCATATAAAAAGAAAGTATTTCTAATATCAAAGTCAAGTATTGAATACTGAATTATAATTACTGATAAAACGATAAAAAAAAAAACAATTTCGTAATAATCCACTAGTAAAGCCTTTAGAAAGTACAAAAGACCACAGAGACTTCCAGTGAGCAAGTACTTATCAAATTCCAAAAAATAGGCAGAATAGTAAGGGCTCCATTAAAACAATTTCCATGAAGTTTTCATAGAAATTATGTAACTAGAATCGCGTCTCGCCATCGCATCGCGCCTATCTGCGAGAGCCGTAAACTGTACCTACCTTAACCTTTTGAATCTTTCCCTTCAGTGATGAATAAATACCAATGTGTTGAAATAACGATGACTTGTATTTCGGCCGAATCGCCTCCTTCGCCACGGAACACTTTTTCTGAGAACAGAGATAAGGATAATTATCAAATAGTCAAATCTATGCCAATAAACATTAGGATTTATCAATCTTAGGGTCAGCACAGAAATCGATAAGGTCTCATAGGTTAATTGATAATAAACTGAATTCCAAATATACTAGACTGGAAAATAGCGTGCAAGATAAAATACCGCCCAACCTGCTTGCGCACGCGCGTATGTTACTCGCAGCCGCGCTCTTAAAATCTTTTATTTTTCCTTTATTTTTACGTCGTTGCAAAATATCATACTAAAACCTTATTCCTTAACCATATCAGGAGCTCTATTAACTATTATATACCACCCTCGACACCTTCAAAGCAAACGTCTTGAATGGCTCGTAGTACTGTCATTGCGTAGTGTCGTAATTTCTTTGATTTAGTTTAAAAAAATGTATTACTTTAAAATCGAATTAGGTTGAATATCCACTGTGGCAACACTGTCAATATTATTATAACAATTTTTTAAATGTATTTACATTATGGCAACTCAATTTATTATTTTACTTTGGCAACACTCAGAAATAACGGTTATGATAATATCGTTATTTCTGGGTGGGGCAAAAGGTATTCTAAATGGTAAAGTGTAGTGCAGAGTCAGTCGTCATTGGATTGTGAAATACTACAGTTCTGTGGATTAAAAGTATTACTGTTTTCTTTATAGTAGTAACTCAATGACAGTACTACGAGCCATTCAAGACACTAACATAAAAACGTATGAAATAACAATATCTTAATAATGTTTGTTCGCCATTCGCCGTAGCCGTGTGTCCTCCACGGGCCACGGCGTTGTCCATAGGCGTTGTTCACACAGCCACACGCCATTTTTATACATAAACTGAATAAAAATGCATTTCCGCGCGGTGTATTATGCTCCGTTTCCAGTGGCAGTGGGAACAGGGCATTATTAATCAAATTAAATAAATGTGTCCACCCCCGTTCACAACACAAAAATATAATTCGTTTGCGTTGCTGTTGTCGGTGGGCCATTATCTCAATGCAGTACTTTATCTACGTACACCCAAATCACTGTAGCTAAAAAGTTCGGTTACAGCGTCTTAGAAAATGTACGGTTATGGAAATCTTCGAATATTTAGAACTTGAAAAAGATTACCTACTTTTTTTTTTATGTCTAGGTGCGACGGTATGGTCTCCCGCTCAAATACTTGTAATAAACTTTATGATTGCGACATCAAACTGCCTTGGACACTAATTTTCTTTATTATTATCTATGTATCTAATCTAAAACTAACAATGATTAAGATACAATCCCGAAGGTGACCGCAGACTGCAAATCGCAATGACAGACCGCAGCGACACTACTGGTTTCTATGAAACTCTATGAAAACGCTTCCATAGATGGCGACTTTGCCGAATGCTGTCGCTTCCATATATGGCATACCAGTCAACGCCGCTACAGTTTGCGGCCTGCGATCGCCTACGGAATTATATAGGAAACTTACCGCAGTCTTTTCAATGGTGCATGCACGGTCAGCCAGATAACTCTCAAGAAGCCAGTCGATGGGCATGTTGCTATAGAACAGCTGCACGTAGGTGACGAACTGTATCAGGTCCGCTGAACGGAACAGCTTGCCAATGCCTCCGACATGGCAATACTCGATGAAGAACCAGTTACGGTTGGCAACTGTGGTCGATGCTGTGAACTGCTTTATTTCCTGGACAATGATGAGAAATAGCGTTTGAGAAATTGTGAATATAACATATAATAAACATAACCTTACGCCTGTACTGCCAGAACGGTTAGGCAGAGGTGTATCTATAGTACACCCACATTTCAGCTGTTATGTTTTAAGTCCCATGTAATAGGGGGCGAGCCTATTGCCATCAACTGGGCTCAAATCCAGCGCCCGGGCTGCTACTGATAAATTCCAGATGGACAAACTTAACAATACTTTGCCCTCCCTTTTTTTTATGTCTGTGGGATATTATCAAATAACTTCTCCCGCTCTGGGCGGAGCGAGAGGGCGTGTCAGACTTTTACTGACTAAAACCCACCCGTATTCCTTCCGTTGCCTGTGTGCCGGGGTCGCGATATCCCTTTCGGACAATTGGCAACCCCGGCAGGCACTTTGCCCTCCCTGAGAATCGAACCCAGGACCTCATGCTCAGCAGTAGCGCTTGCGACCTTAAGACCAACGAGGCAGTCTATTAAGAATATAATTAATTTCTTAATCGTTTACAAAAGTCAAGTATCAAGACACGCGAAAAAAATACTTAACTGCAATACAAATAATTGAACAAAACCACAACAAGACATGCAATGAAAATTTATATTTTACTGTACCTATGTGTATTCTCTCTATTCTAAATGTACATGCATTATGAAAACCTTCTAGAGTATCCGCTACCAAAACGTCGTCCCCCCCGGTCGGTATTTCAGTCGGTATTTTTTTTTTAAATTACTTTAATATATCGTAATTTTTAATTTTAAGTAAAAACTGGAATATTTATTTTGTAATAAGTAGTTAATGGTTTTTTTGTAAATATTTAAAGATTTCATTGTAAGCATTAAGCTTCGTGCAGACCAGTGCGACGCGACAGCGCGACGCGACACCGGTTATTGCTATACCGTCAAGTTTTCTTAGAAATTGTATTGTTCGTGTCGCGGCGCGGCGTCGCGTCGCGCTGGTCTGTACGAGCTTTTAATAGATTTATAAGTTAAAAAACTAACAGGTCTATATGTTTAAGGCTATAGACGAGTCAAGAGAAGCAGCTTCTCTCTCTCTCTCTTAATTCTATGCGATGACGCTTCAATCAGTGAGAAATCAAAAGATGCAGATGGTTATGTGCCAATATCACGGTAACGTTTCAAACTAAACGTAGTTACGGTGACGTGGAACGACGCATGGTACCGCTGATACTTAGTTGGACTGTTACTATACATAAGTTACAGGGCACAACACTTGAAACTGCAGTCGTAAATTGAGGCAAAAGGTTATTTGCAAAGGGTCAAACTTATGTTGCTTTGAGTAGGGTTAAAACGCTTGATGGCCTTGCTATAGATGGGTTAGATTCCAACAAATTTGAAACAACCAAATTTTTTTTGCGATTTCTTACTTACATTTGCTGTTGGAGAATTGACCTGTAGCTCATATCAATAAGCCAGGCCTTCTCACTTACACGTATTAGTTAATATCTTGAAAACTACTGAACCGATTTTGATGAAAATTGCGCTGTTCCATAAGTTGAAGTAAATGTAAGCCAATAAAAATGGTCACAATCCGATTAATAGTTTCGGAGATATGCGTGGACAAACATACATATAAACATACAAATTGTAAAAAATTGTATATTCAATTTGTTTGGAAGCCTTTACAGATTATCATATGTGAATATATTGCAGTTCCAATAATATTACATACATACATACATGTCGAATTGATAACCTTCTTTTTTTTGAAGTCGGTAAAAAATAAGAGTGCATTACCAATACAAATCTAAAAACTGTTATAAGTGTTTAGTCTAAGTACTGCAGTAACTCTAAGTAGACCAGTAACTCTAAGTAATCTAGTAAATAAAACGACAATCGAACCCACCTGGACATAGTTTTTCTTGGCGATGACATCATCTTCTAGCATGAGGTAGAAGGTGCCCTTGGACTGGGCATAGGCCATAAGGTAGATGTTGTCCAAGTTCTGCTTCGTCCGCCACTTCACTCTTTTAGGGGAGTCACCCAGGGTCACGGGAAGAGTGTCAAAGTCTGGGTAGTAGGCTGCTGAGGGTGATATGACTTCTATAAGTCCATTTTCTACGTACTTTGGGAACCTGTATAGAAGATTTTAGGTTTGAGGACATTTTTCATAATTGCAATAATAAAAGCACGAGAGAGAACTAAATTGTCTCAAATATATTTTAGAAATAAAGAGCGTCGTCAGCGACGCTACACAAAAGTAACCTCAAATCACTAATGAGTAGCCAGAATGTAACAACACTAGTATTTAAATGGCGACCTAACGTGCCAGTAGTGCGTCCTGATTAGATTAGCGTTTGAAAACTGTGCTGCGGTAAAATGAACGATCAATTATTTAATTTATATACAATAAGTCCATTTTTTTTACCACAAATGTTAGCACCGTATTCGAGGCAGGGTCACCAATTAATTTATACCTTTAATCACTGACCCGTTCCGTAAATTTTACGTAGCGTAGGTGGACGGTGAGCCTAAGTTGTATAAAATTTTAGATAAATGTATTCATTCATCCAATTTCAAAGTAAACTTTCCTATTTGCAACACGTTCAGAGCCTGATAGCGGTTCCCACTGAGCCGAGTGGCAATATCAACAAAAGACAAACACAATTGACCAGACTTTAGATTCTATAGCAAGATCTGTATCCATACAGAAATCTCACTGGAACGGAAATCGACCTCAGCAGTTACCAACAGATGTACTTATGGATATAGAGAATTCTCTCTTATATTTGTTTCATTTGCTACTGGCTGGTTTGAACGTTATTTAAAAACAACAAGAAGGTTTTTACAGGCCAGTAATTTTTTTCCATTTATGAACAGGCATGTTCACGGCTGTGCGTCCGCCCCAAGGGGATCTCCCACAGAACAGATAATTTTATCTGTTCTTTGGGATCTCCCATATCGGTAGAAATGACAAAATTCCATACAAACTTTAATACTAAATTTTTTGGGAATACATTTTCTAAATCCTTTTTTATTGCTCACTACGTTATTATAAGGAGGTATTTTGCGTAATTTAATTATTCTACAGACCCAGCGGTTGGCTGTGTGTTGAGTGTCAGTGAGTGAATTTTAGATTTTTATTATGCGAATATAGTTTGTTGTAGAAATAAAATTAATCATAAACGTGTTTTCTGGAATGCAGATCAAATTATTCAAACTGGTTTAATTTTATTAGATCTAGAAATCAGGACGAGAAGAAATCAGCATTTCTCTGAGGTAACGATTGTACAGCTCGGCGTAATATTATAAGCCGACCATATTCTTCTTTAATTTCACTGTAATACTATGCCACTGTTGTGTAATATTAATTAGAATAATTGCTTTAAGGAGAAGAGTTAAAAGAGAAGTCTCATCTCCCATAGAAAATTACCCCACGTCTGACAGCAGAGAGAAGTATCTTAAAAAAATAAAGAGCAAACATGAATTTAAAAAAAAATATACTTTCGGTTTTAAGGTATTATCGAATGGCAAACGATTCGATATACAAGCAAAAAAAAGCACTGATTAAAGTGATTTTATTTTGACCTAAAATAATAAATGGCATTGGGTAACCAACATTTTTAGTATATTTATGTTAGCATATTTATTTTTCTTGTAAGTATCTAATGCGTTTTTCTTATATTTTTTTTTACCATTGTCCTTATTTTGGTGGTCTGAATGATTTGTAAAATTTTGTCCATCTATTTTAATGAGACCTTATATCATTTAGTAAATCTGCAGATTTTAGTTTTATAACGACTAGAAATGCATTAAAAACATACTTTCGGTTTCAATCATACATACATAACATCACGCCTGTACTACCCGAAGCGTTAGGCAGAGGTGTCCTGTAACACCCACATTTCGCTAGTTTTGTTTAAGTTCCATGAAATAGGGGGCGAGCCATCAACCGTGCACAAATCCAGACTCCGGGCTGCCACTGAGAAATTCCTGATGGAAAAACCCAATAACACTGGCCGACCTGAACCCAGGACCTCATGCTCATGTTTGCACCAACTAGACATACGAGGCAGTCGTAAAACTAAAATCTCCAGATTTTACAAAATTATATACTACGATAGAATTAATATTCAGAGCAATTTTTTCGTATGTTAGCCAGTAAGGATTAAAACCGGAAGTATGTAATTTTTTTTAACTCATTTTTTGCGATAATTTGAGATATTTATTTTTGCTGGCAGACGTGGTACGCCACCACATACTCAAACAAAAGCGCGATGTCAGACTTAAAATATTCAGCACACACACCATACGGAAATAACCCTCCTTTTTTGGCTTCGCCGCAGCTGGGTAAAAAGTAGTTAAAGTTAACCTGCTTGCTAATCCCTTTTGCCAAATGTGCAACTAATAAAGCTTTGTGCAGACAAGCGCGACGCGACAACGCGACGCGACACCAGCTATTGTTATACCGTGAAGTTTTCTTAGAAATTGTTTTGTTCGCGTCGCGTCGCGCCGTCGCGTCGCGCTGGTCTGCACGAGCCTTAATAATACGAGATAGTGTACTTACATGACTTCTATCTCCCGGGCCGTCTTGACGACGTATTCCAAGTCCGTTTCGCCAATCATGACCACGATGAGAGTGCTGTTAATATCAGCTGGAGTTAGGCCATGAACGAGATGCTGTGGAAATTTGCTAGGTTTAGTATCATCTGTAGGGTATTAGACTACTATCAATAACATTAAGCATTCACAATAAAGACAACAACCTAATTTTCTAAGACAATATAATAATTTATGAGAATATAAAAAACAATAATAAATTGAATCATCTTTAGTGCTGATACCTAACTATACAGGGTGGCTGGGACATCCACGCGAAGTCGGTTACCATGGATTCAGTACATGATTCTGAGGCCCCCTGCGTTGAAATTTTTCGTCGGTTATAAAAAAAAACAACTGCTCCATACATTTTGACCGCGTAGGAATTGCACTTTTCTATGGAACAGCTGATTTAAAAAAAAATAACCGACGAAAAATTTCAACGCAAGGGGTTTCAGAATCATGTACTGACCTCATGGTAACCAGCTTCGCATCGATATCCCTGACACCCTGTATATTATTGGGACTATGCCGTTCCAGTTCGAAGATAAATAAAATAAATAGATAATAATAAAGCCGTAATTTGTTTCTTTCAGTCGAAGATATAACAATGGTTATTGTTTTAGTGACAATGATGAGTATCAGTTGGCTAGTTATACTCCACGATAGGCCTCACTGATATTATTGTAGCTTCACTATACAACGTGTAGACAACAATAAGTACAACAAAAAATTAAAACACTGGCAATACTGATGCTTAGGAGTATTTAGGAACTGTCAAATTAATCCTAACAAAAATTAAAAAACCGGCCAGGTGAGTTTTGGACTACGCACAATGAAGGGTTCCATAGTTGGGATGAATTTATCCCAGGAGCATCCCATAGACTTCTTATAGGTTTTCCTGTAATCTATGAGTAAAGAACCATTCTCTATATTTTTTCAAAATGTTAGGCCCAGTTTCGGAGATAATGGTAAATATTCATAAATTTTCTTAAATATCTCTAAAAGTATGAAAAAAAAATTGAGACCCTCGCTATAATCTCCTCTCATTCGATATGTCACACGGTACAGTTAGCAAATTCATTTCTTATTTGCCCCCCAAAAGTGACCCCTATATATCAAAACTCATTAAGTAACGAGTAACGTTACACGTCCGTGTTTGGGTCACAGAAATACATATGTGTAAGCTACCTTTCAACTTAATCGGTCCATTAACTCGGTCGGTAACTTATTTTTCATTCTTCATTAGATTCGGAGCAAATTGGCTGTGACAGATAGACACAAGAGTGATCCTATAAGGTTTCCGTTTTTAGATTTTGAGGTACGGAACCCGAAAAATATTTTTTTTCAAACAAAGTAAATATCCAGTAGTGACGGGCCGACTCACACTCTCTTCCTCTCACAGGGAGGACGGCTATATTATGTTATGCCGATCTTGGACTAGCTGTAGTGACTTAACTATTGGGAATATTTTCGTACGCAGAAGGGGAACGTCATGAGATAAGAAGTTTAATTTCCTGTGGTATTGTCGTCTCCTAAATACCTTGTGTTAAACAATTATGCTAATCTTTTCAAAATATTTAAATTTTATGCAGTCTCTCATAAAAGCTCTTGGACGTAGAGTAAGACCAGATAAAAAGGCTGAATATTTTCTGTTCAAGGATAATTTACTTTCTTTGAAAATGTAAAACTTCTCCTAGTCTCTTAAGAATTTATGAGAACAGGTGCGTTGATAGTGCACTAAGAAAACTAGTACGATTTTACAAATCCATTTTATAAAAAAATGTCATTGAATTAAATATGTAGTTTTTTTTATTTATTTATTTACTTTATTTTACAGAAAGCTTACAGACAAATATCAACGTTAAATTATATGATATGCTTGAGGACAATTGCTAATAACAATCTTCCACATATATGTTAGAAATTAGCAAATCTCAACAACATTTGATGCGAATACAAATAAAATCGGAGAAAAAAAATAATAAAAACAAACGAGAAATGAAGAATTACATAAAACAGAACTAGAAGATTGTGTCAAGCCATGCGATATAAAAACTATTTCTTATCGTCATCAAAATAGTCCCTGCTGAGGATGTTTCTAATTTTACTTGTGCTAGTGTTGAATAGATCAATCTCCAAATGTGACGGCAAATTATTAAAAGCAAAAGCTTTTAATAATTTGCGTAATTATTTGCGTAATTTCTGTATACGCGCTGTAAAAACAGCGCGTATACAGAAAGCGTTCCGCCTGTAATTTGTAAAGGCACTTGGTGCCTGAAGTAGTGGTCGCTTCCTTAGGTTATTTTGATTGGTTCGAATAAGTATTTTGCTAAGTAAGTCAGGACAGTCAACTGATGTAGATGTAGATGTATTTATGTCAGATCTATCACGCAGTATTAGGCCGTTTGTTCACCGCACCGTGAACGGGACGTCAACGAGAACGAGACGACGACGCCGAAGTAGCGACAGTACATTAAATATGGCCGAGTAATTCTGTTTCTCGTTGACGTCCCGTTGACGGTGCGATGGAAAAATATTATTAAGCTTCGTTCAGACTAGCGCGACGCGACAACGCGATGCCATACCGGTTATTTTTATACCGTGAAGTTTTCTTAGAAATTGTATTGTGCGGGTCGCGTCTCGCTAGTCTGCACTAGGCTTTAGGTATGTGAAAGATTTGAAGTTTTTATAATGAACAACTGATTGTTTAGTTAATTGACTCAGGCGTGACTTTGCGGGAATCCGTTATAAAATACAATAGACGACGTATATTTAGTAACCTAATCCGCTTAACTGTTCTTAAAGAGTCATAAAGAACCCTGTAAGAAATCGACACGTGTTTCACCTCTCAACGACAAACTGCTTTTATAAATAAGTTTTTTTTTTTACAAATTGTTGAAGCGGCTAAGCTCTGCAGTCTACGCGGTATATAAAATCCGTCATTTGACTGATGTAGAAACAGCTCGATTAGTATATTTTAGTTATTTCCATAGTGTAATGTCGTATGACATTTTGTTGTGGGGAAATGCAGCCAACATTCAAGCTATATTTGTGCTGCAGAAGCGAGCCATTCGAGCAATTTATGACGTAAGTTGTAGGCATTCCTCAGTGAATGCCTACAACTTACGTCATAATATTATATTATACAAATTTAAGGAAATACACAACATAATGACAGTCGCGTCTCAATATGTATATGACAACCTGATTTATGTAAGAAAAAATATAAATCTATATTCTAAACACAGCGTCAATCATAGCATAAATACTAGAAACAACGATTTATTTATTTGCCGAGGACTAGGCTCCAAAAAATTAGAAATTCATTTAAGAGCCAAAGTATACGTTTTTACAACAAACTCCCAAGCCATGTTAAAGAACTGAGCCTCAATAAATTTAAATCATTTATTAAACAGAAACTATGTCAAAAAGGTTTCTATAAAGTTGAAGATTACATAGACGACAAAAAGGTTTGGGACAAATTGATCAAAGTTTTAGAATCAACGACTATATGTCACTATATGAGCTCATATAATTGTTTATTTGACTGTAAATCAATTTATTTTTATTTGTTATTGACATAATCTACTCATTAAAATGGTTTATTTTATGAGTTGTATTGCAGTACTATTACATATATAGAATCAAGTTTTTCCATCTAAACAGACAGCTGTGCTGCTGGGGAGTTTGTTGCGCCACTACTTCTTAAGCACTAGGAAGTGGTGAAGGGTGGGCGTTTTTGGGGGACTGTCTTATGTAATTTTGACGTTCGAAAAGTGCTGATTCTTAGCCTAGTATGAATAAATGACTTTTGAATTTGAATTTGATTCGGTCGTAACTTAAAGTAAAAGTAGCTCTATCTTTTACGAACACCGACCGGTCTCATTAACCTGAAAATTGAGCCTTAATTGCTGTTAATAAAGATAATATGAATACTTACAGTTAAAGTTAACATTAGGTAGCTCTCCTTATCTCTCTTCACTGTCGGTATGCCCACAACCATATCTGATAAGTGGCGCCCTCCTCTCATGTGGTATGCTGGCTTCAAGCTGTTAGGGTCATTCATCAAGTGCGGCAAGAGCTGATAGACGAATGGAGTCCTTAGCTGTTGTATGTGCTTGGTGTGGATACCAGCGGCTGCTCTGGTTCCTGATGATGGAGAAGAACTAATGAGTTTCTCATAAGTATTTCAGTTGTTTGGGTCAGTAATAGTATAATACTGGTCGTAAAGACGCTTGTTCTCGGGATGCCTTGAATTTGAAAATCCCTTTTCGATAATGGAGTCTACTGCCCAAAAAACTGAAAGCCTAAAGACTGATTTTGCCTGAGATATTATCTGGACCTCTCCGGTATTTGGGTTGCGGAGTTCAATAATACATTTGGGTAAAATACGGCGTGTCTTAGAACCAAAAACTCGAAGACACGTGATATTCACTAACCCAAACTAGGCCGGCGGCGGCGTGGTAATTACGGCTCGCTCCCTATTAAAGAGAGGAGACCTGTATCCCAGCAGTGGGAACGTAATAGGTTGATTATGGTACTGCCAATTTCCCTCTTCAAGTTACACTATAACTCATGTTCCATAGATCCTATACGATGTACATTCTTTCTTTTCAATTAAATAGATCATCAGTCAACCGGTTTCCCATAAAACGATCCAATTATGACACATGACTAGATCTATGAATCGAACCCAGGATCATAAAATAAATACTGAGATGGCGTCTGGTAGAGAAGTATGGAAGAGAAAGACATGCTGCGCCGACGCAAATTTTTTGGGATAGAGGCGAGTTTATACGAGCCCAGTAATGTGACAGTACTGTAAGTCAATCCAGCGCTGACTTGCAACTGGACTCGTGTAGACACTAGTATCAACCTAGTCCAGTGCTAACTTCGTAGGCATAAGGTCAGTATGGTGATGATAACTTATTAGCTTAGGAGTTCTGTAAAGTTGTCGGTAAAATAATCTGTAAAGTGTGAAGTGTGTAGGTACGTGGTACAAAAAAAAAACGGCTAAGAGCCAGTTGGTCTTACACAAGCAGTGTTCCGTACCAAAGTACACTGAGCAGTCTAATTAACGGTTGCTGGTCTACCGTAATTACTGTATAGAGCGTAATTACTAAACCTGCGCTAGCTCCTAAAAATCATCTAAATGTCGTAATGTCAAGGAAATAAATGACCTGCTCTTGATTAAAGACAGAAAACTCGATGTTTTGACATGTCGCCATTGTACCCGAGTGAAGCACGGGCGGGTCGCTAGCTAAAAATAATTGGTATCCTTGGAAATTGTCGTACTATACTGTTTGCCTTTTTTGTATGATATATTATTCTTTTACATGATATCACGTTTGTATTCCTGAGGTGTTTAGGGAGCAAAGATATTGCCACAGGAAATATAGACTCCGGCCTTTTAAGATTTTCTTAGGAGGAAACTCGATAGCACTTTACCCGACCCTATCAAAAAAAAAATTGATTCCTATCAAACATAGGATCCTTGCATCCACTACACCATCGAGACAGAGTTTAGTGTAGATCATAAGAACAATAAATTATGTATTTATCTAAGAAGAATACAGCTCTAATGATCCACAAAATCTGTATCAAAAGTTTTAGCCTACCTGGGAATTAAACCCAGATGTAAGCTACAAAAAACATTTTAAACTGAAAATAATCGAGAGAGAGAGAGTAGGTCAAATAATACTTTATTTCTAAACGATTTAATGCTATTATGAAACATTTGCAGAGACATGACAATTAAATTAGTACCTCATGCAATGTGCTAATGAGCGAAGCGTGTGGCAATGAAACCATTTCTGTACTATCTGTATTTATTTGTAAAATGTAGCTATCATCAAACGGGAAGATCACAAGACATAACATCACGCCGGTGTTCCACGAACGGTTAGACAGAGGTGTAGAATGCATGGGGGTTAATTAAGAGGGGCTAATGATACCCATATTTTGTATAAAAACAACGTTAAGAAAGTAGAGTTTGAAAAAGCGCGGCAAATTTAAAAAATATAGTAACCCCAAAATTTGTATGACATACCTTTTTTTTTATTGTGGGAAATTATTAAATAATTTCTCCCGCTCGGGAGCGGGAGGGCGTGTCAGACTCTTACGGACTTAAACCCACCCGTGTTCCTTCAGTTACCTGTACGTTGCCAGGGGCCACGGTATCCCTTTCGGACATTTCATGACATACCTGGAATAACCTAATTTGCTACTTTACAATTATTTGTTTAAAATCATGCTACCTATTATGATCCAAATCAAAGAGACGTTTCATGACATTTCGAAAAATCAGTTTACGTCATCTGAATAAATATACGACTTTAGGTAATATGCAGCAATTCCAATAAAAAAACAAAACAACAATATTCTATAATAGTTTTGGTTAAGTACCATAATCGAAATCTGAATCTAAAGCTTCCATGTGAAAAGATTCATTAGAGTCACTGTTTTGTCATTTTTGAGTAAGTAAATGCTGTATCAAGATCACAACAAATCACTTACAACACTCCTATCTTGTTTTGGCAAATTGAGGTTGACATTAGTATAGCTTTGTCATATAAGGAGTTTACAAATAATTTGAGAATTTATTTCGTTTGCCAGACTCTATACACCCATATTTCGCCAGTCATGTTTAAGACCCATGTAACCATGTACGAGTCTAAAGCCACCAACCGGGCATAAATCCTAATACCGGGTTGCTACAGAGACATTCTTAATGGAAAACCCAATAACACCTTGCCCGACCCAGGATTCGAACCCAAGACCACATGCTCAGTAGTGCTTGCGATCACAAGACCAACAAGTAATTTACTAGTATAACAGCAGCAACTATTTAATGATTTAGAATGATTAAAACATTTTCTTGATCTTGATTTCAAAAATGTTGATATTTTTTCTTCTTCTTCTCTCAATTTTGAGAGAGATGCTCATTTGTATGATGATAATGATCATGATCAAAACAGTGTGCCATGTTTCAACAATTCAGTATTATATACAACCCAAAAGGCAAAATATTTGAGAAAAAATTGCGTAGATAGCGCAGATAATATTGCGTAATTAAATGATTTTGATTGTTTTCTGCTGAATTTTATACAAACTCATTAAGGCTTGTCACATTTTCCGTTACTTGAATTGTTTCAATTAAGTTATGAGGGAAACGTGCAGTATTAATTTAGTAATGGTGCTTACTATAACAAAAATGTATGGCACGTTATAGTCAAGGCTTTTCTTTTCTAATAATAGTTGTTAGAAAAGAAAAATATTTTATGAGGAATTTAAGGAATTTCCAGGCTTTGAGTTTTCAAATATTATTAGAATCTCAAACATTATAAAAATTAATGACGCTAAACGATGTATTTATTCCTAACTGACTGTTGCCCATGACTTCGTCTTCGATCTTGGATGAAAAGCAGCTTAGGTCCTTCTCCAGGTCCGAGGCTGCCTATCTTTCTTATCGATCGGTTGAGTGTAACATACAGACATATTTACTTTTAAAATTTTCATCAAATTTAAAATGATTAATCCTAGTTTGTGTTAGATTGCAGTACTTCGAAATCAAGTCTGTTTTAAAAGGGTGACAGCAGCAGAGCACAGTATACTGATATTCCTTTCGTCCCACTACTAATTGTGAAAAATTAGATATCACCAATGCTTACTATCAAATGGCATTGATAACTGTTATTTATTATATTTATCACTTAAACGGAGGGTATACAGTTAACAATGTATAATGCGGATTAAAATAATACGATAAATAATGATTTCATATAAAATCTTTTCAGAATCAGAATCAGAATCAGAAATCATTTATTTGCAAAGAATGTAGGTAACAAAACAAAGTTTTAATGGTGTAAAAAAAGAAAAAGAAAAGATCCAGTACATTCTACCGTATGGCATGCAATATTAAGCACTATCATAATTATAATTATTGCAAATCTATATTTTCTGCTATGAATATTATTAAAAGGTACATAAGTCATAATTAAATTATTTTATGTGGATGACATGATTATACTTTAATGATATTAGTTCATTATCAACATCTGCCGAGCCTTTTCCCAACTATGTGGGGGTCGGCTTCCAGTCTAACTGGATATAGCTGACTGCCAGTATTTTACATGGAGCGCCTGCCTGTATGATCAATGTAGTTATCAATCTAGTTACTGGACAATAAAAAAATAAACAACAACAAAAAATAGACAATAGAAAAATATTATTTAAAAAAAATTGGAATCTGCGAATCCCTGTCAAAAATTCAGTATTTTGATTGAAATTGACTGATTCTCCAGATTATTTCGCAATAGCTAAATTGTTTACTATGGCTTACCTGATATGTTCTTCAGAAGGGCATATACCTCAGGTGGGACGCTCGTCGATACTGTATCTAGTCCAGTCACATGGTTTGAGGAGCTGTTACCACGGTCGGAAAACATTTTCGCCTGTGAATAAGATTTCGATATAACTACTTAAATAAACCCTTATGATAACGTTGAAAAACAATATTACGCTATGATAACGTTGTAGAACGATATTACGTTATGATAACGTTGTACATATAACGATATTACAAATAATGAAAAGAGAATATGGTCTACCACTATTATGTACAAGAAAATTGAAATTTCGCTGTAGTACGTTGTTCTTCTTAAATATGCCCATAATTTTGCATCGTTAATCCTAATAACAAGGCAAACCAAGATGGTGTTAAAAGAGGTAGGCTCTTAAAAATGTAACTGTAGCTTCATGCATGGATAAGTTCGCATTTGTCTCTCTTATCGATGTCCAGAGCTACAGTTTTAGTCTAACCACAAATTAATTGGAGACCCCACCAGCCGCAAGTGCTGTGGTTGTTTGATTTCAACATTCACAAGAAAAACAAAGACATAAATATAACATCACACCAGTGAAGGGACAAGCACTAGTGAAATGTGAGTGTACTGTACATATATGCCTCGTCTAGGTACAGTACACTCACATTTCATGGGTTATGTTTAAGCCTCATAGGATCCTAGTTACACAAATCCAAACACCGGGCTGTTCTTCGGAAATCCCTAAAGCAAAAACTCAATAAGATCATCGAACCCAGGATCGCTCAGCAGTCGCTTCACACCACCACCACGACGCTTAATTAATTCAATATTCTATATAACCTGTAAGGAGATGACGTCTTCCTGCCTTGCTCTGTACTGTGCCTCTAGGAACTGCAGATGAGACTGCACGTCCGCTAGTATTTCTTCCATGTGATCTTCGCGCTGAAGACGTGCTGCAAGAATAAAATACAGTTAAGATTCAGTTCACATATGGCACCCATTAAGGTACGGTCAAACAAACGCGTCCGATGTGATCGCACCGATCACACGCGCCAGCGCCGCTGGTGTGAACCAGTACCTACAAGTTCATAAAAAACCACTGATCGCCACCATGCATGCCATCGCTGATGCATGTTAAACGCGTTGGTATGGCCGTACCTTTAGGGCAAATTTCACTTATATGGTCTAAGAATGAAACTGAACGCGATCAACACATCTAAATCTGGCCAAGAGCTGCCAATGTCAATACAGTGGCGGAACGACTAAGATGTAAAGTAGTGCACCAGGGCCCGCTGTGTTTTGGGGCCCCTTCGGTGCAAGAGGTCTGCCAAGTCAAATGGCACCAGGCTAGGGCCTCAGTCAGCAAGAGGATTTTGGAATAACATATTAAGCTAAGAAGAAAGATCACCGTAATTCAAATAAAACCGGCCAAGTGAAAGTTGGACTCGCACATGAAGGGTTCCGTACCACCGTACATTATTAACCAAAACAAATTTAATACATACTAAACGAAGAATATTATTATTTTTCATCTTAATGAAAATCGCAAAGATAAATTAGTATTTCATTAAGGTATAATAAATTGCAAAATTATTTTTGCAGTTGCAGTAAATCACCAATATTTAAATAAAATCTAATGAATCAGCGTTTTTAGTATTTTTTGATTATATATAGTATATGGTACATAATAGACAGAAGTTTCAAATTCCTAACTTGTTTAGTTGTTGAGATAGAGCTCGTACAAAAATGGTATAAAACTGTCAACTTTTATGGCCGCCTATTTATACATTTTTGAAGATAAAAAAAAGTATATTTGTTCTCTACTCGATGAGCTTTTGACAATGACTCCCCACATGCCAAGGTTAGTTTTGTTTTTTCAAAATCTACCGTTTATTGTATGGAGACCCCTTTAATTTCAAGTTTTATTAAATTTTTATTATAGCAGCAATAGAAATGCATGTTCTGTATAATTTTTAACTGTATATCTAATAAGGTTCATGAGATACAGCTCGTTGACAAACAGACAGACATACAGCGGAGGCTTAGTAATAGGGTTCCGTTTTGGTAAACGGAACCCTATTACTAAGCCTACCCGAAGGGTGGTCCCTTCGGGTACGGAACCCTAAAAACCATGCCAACCAATAATTCATACATGAATGGCCAAAATAAAATGAACCAAATCCGAAAAATTTCGCGCCCGCTTTGATCGCTTTAGCATTCTGGGTTCTCTTAACGAAAGCACCGCCAAACCTGTGGTAGCATCTGCCCACTACCGCCAGCTAGCAAAAAGTGGGAAACATAACGGCAGCGTCGATACTATTTTGTTCAATTATCAATGATTGATTTCATAAAAAAACGTTCCTTATCCAAATTGCGCATTCAGTTTCATTTGTGAAATTCGGCCTTACACGGCTATTGTACGTCGCTATCCCGATATATTATATAGTTGATCTACTATATAATGTGTAACTACACAGTCAATCATCTACATCTACATTGCAACAAATCTACAAAGATTTACTGCTTTTCTGGATCGAAGACATTGAATTTGTTCACGGGTTGCTATCGAGATTGACCGTCTAATAATATGCGCCTATGATTTCCATTATTATTTTATTTATAGACATATAATTTATCTTTTTCAGCTGTCACGAGGTTCTCGACAAGCGAGACCGCTATATCAATAATCATTGTGCGACATTTTTATTTTTTAATCGTATTTTTATTAAGTTAGAAATTACATAAAAGGCGGAAAAGTCAAAAGCAGTTAGTATAAGCTAGTTATATTAGTATCAATGTATTCAGAGAAACATAGACGTATATAAGCAAAGAACAAGGTGTCCCAGTGAGTTCTCCGTTTTTCTTTCTTCGCGATGGAGTCAGAATTTCGAGTAATGCCATTCTGGTACCCAATTCAGCTCGTCTGCGCATTTAGATCTACTGAGCAAGTTAAAGAAGGGACCAAAAAGGTAGAACTCAGCCTTCGTCGTCCACCTCCACTTCGGGTCCGGGTTGAAGACGTTGCATGTCCTCTTGTCAGAATGATACATACATACATTTATTTAAAGAAGACAACTTTTTAGTCCATTAAATAGAAAATACTGTCCACAATAAAGCCAAGTCAACAATAATAACAAAAAATAAAATATTCAACTGCGGGATGTTTTTCGACCAATTCTTTTTTATTAAATTCGGAGACAACTACAGAATCGAGTATATTATAGTAACCTGTGGGGTAAATACGTAATACCCAGTAGCAATGGCTTTTATTTTGACAGTTCAACAACATTCATTACGTTATTTATGTTGTTGAGTAGATACATTTTTCAAAAATAATGCAGCTATGGGGATTAGCAATAGCTTTCAAAATCATTCAGATTGTGATTGATAGTGTGTTACGTAATTAGGGTGCTAAACTACGATCTGTTCAACCTGTGTCAACTGCAACGGTTAAAGAGAAAAACTAATCGGTAAATTGCAATAAGACCTTAAAGAATGGGTTCTAGGGGCCTTACAGAATGTACGATCGCTCTACAGTTAATTTAAGGCAGGAGAACTACAAGTAACAAACTACGTGACGGTGTAACGTTGCTCGTGGAAAAAAAGCTGTTCCGTTGAAACCCAGACTGGCTACTGCATTCTTCATGGTGCAAGCCTACCAATCACATGAAATCCGGATCGACAGGGTATGTGTTATTCTCAAACATACCCTGGACGACCGAATTTCGTGCGACAGGCAGATACATCAGCGACGGAGAAGGTGCGAAGGCAGGGTTAGAAGACAGTAAAGCTAGGGTGCCATAAGCGATTCCGTCTTAATAAACGGACGTAATGAAAATCAGAAAGTTTCACCAGTATTTGACATTAAGACGCAGATATATGCCAGTGACCTTGAGTGGTTAGCTTGCGTCTTCAGTATTGAGCTTACGCAACGCAACGTACGTCCAGTCAGTACTCGAGTTTCAGAAAAATACGCTTAATAGATTTTGCGTGATTTCACTATGTAATATAAACATAATCTAAAATATTCATATATTAAGTTATTAAGAAAATGCTCTAATTTAACATATTTTTTTCCAAATAATTAACACTACTCGTTTAGACGTGCAGTGCTATTCTGTAACCATCTCACCGTGAAAACTTAGGTGAAGTGAGCGTGGAGTGAGCTGTCAATAGTGTCAATCTCTAGCATTAGGTGGAATGACAGCTCACTCCACGCTCACTTCCCCTAAGTTTTCACGGTGAGATGGTTACAGAATAAAACTGCAGATCTTCAGTATAAAATCATTAAAAGTCGGTTATCGTCGCCTTAAGGCGTCAAGAAACGCCCTATATTTGGACAGCCGTTATTGTACGACCTTACACCGCTTTCTTATTAAACCAAAGCTGAAGAGTCCTCGGCGCGGCCGTATGGCACATCCCATTTAAGAAAAAGTTTGGTATTTATAGATTGCGGTAATCCTACTGAACACAAGGTAAATGAGATGGGCAGGTGAGCGACTGCGTTGCGTTCCTTGTCATTCAGCAAGTAATATTTTATTAAGAAAGGTTTATAGTACGTTTTGTGCAGATACCTAGCTGAATTTATCAGTGTAAGCATTGTAGGCAGTGACGGTCAGTGTCCCTAGTACCCATTTACACTATATGTGAGGAAACAAGTATTGAAATGATAGCTCTGAAAAACCTGATCCCTCTTCCCCTATTCTTCATTGTAAGAAGGGTCAGGTAATGAAGAGCACTGACCGTACCTACCATAAAAAGCTATTTTAATATGCCCTCCGATTTGTACGTTATCCTGAGACGCAATATGCGACTGTATTGATTACATTTATTTTTATATGTGTGCATCCCACATACAACAAACACGGTAAGTTAATAAAATTTCTGACCCTCAGTATCTCGATGGTGACTGGGACTTAAGGCTTTCGCAGAGAGGCGTAATCCGACAGCGTGACACGACTCTGGTGGAACAATTTCTATGAAACTTAACGAAAATTCATCTACCTTTGTCGCGTCGCACCTGTCTGCGTGACCATAAAAAGTCTACGTTACAAAGTCGTGTAAGAAACTACACATAAAGATGTTTAGTTTCTTACACTACTTGCTAGTACGGTCACACATTTTCATCAAAAGCACAATAAATGATATCGCAAGGCAACCCAAATACTACACTCTATCATTCACTACAGCAACCGATCAGCTGTTGAATTGACGTGCCGCCATTTTACGCCACAGATAATGTAGAAACATGGTTGGGCGACTCTTATTTTATGCACAGTATTCACAAATGTTGGACTTGACCATAATAATATGCAGAAAATTTTTAATTTCCTTTCATTGTTCTAATCATTTTTGTTTTATCTATTTAATTCAAATAAGACCTTTAAGGCTTGTGCAGACCAGCGCGACGCGACGGCGCGACGGGACTCGAACAATACAATTTCTAAGAAAACTCCGGTGTCGCGTCGCACTAGTCTGAACAAAGCTTTATGTTTGTATTTCGCTATTATTTTGTTCTTTTTTTATGTCCATACCATATAAATTAGTGGCTGAGATGGTCTTTTGAGGAAATAACCACACAGATTTAAGTGGACCTGTCCAGTCAGTGCACGCATTAGTACAATACAAAAGAAAGGGCATTTGTGTAGGCCGCATAAAGTACTCAAACTGCCTGAGAATTATTAAGTCTTTCTGAAATAATTATAATGACCCACACAGTCGTCGCATTCACATTAATTATCGTAAACATGTTTTAGAACTATTTTAAACATTCATAAGCGTATAACTACATCCAGTACAAATTATGCATTAAGGCTTCTACAGACAGGCGCGACGCGACACCGGTAGAACAGCTTCCGTGAAGTTTTCATAGAAATTGTCTTACCAGAGTCGCGTCGCGCCTGTCTGTAGAAGCCTTCCTTGACGAACAAAGTTTGAAGTGTACTATTAAAAAGGCATTTACGAATTGAAGAAAAATGATTGTCGAAAATATTGTTGTTTTGTTAACAATTTCATTAAGTAGCATCTTTTTTGTTAAACGCCCGCTCTTATCATTTAGTCCGTGTACTTCATTTATGGTACTACTAGGCATTGAGTTAGCTTGTCATGATACAGTTAACGAGATTTATTTATTTACCTTAAAATAATAGAACCGCGTAATTCCTATTAATCAATTGAGATACGTAAGATATGAACGCAACTTACGCACGCACCGGCATCCTACCCATTAGTAATATAATGCAATGACAACTAAATTACAGAATATTGTGTTAATTATATAAATTACACTATTTCTAAGTTCACTTTAAACACATGTGATATGCAATAAAAATTTGAATTTGAATTTAAAATGTATAATTAATCGTCGATGTCCTCGTTTGATCCCATAAACACGATCCACACGACATTGAAAATTGCTTGCAGGAATTATTCAGAGTTAGAACCTTGAATCAACAATATTACTTAGTTCTTTAATTGTGGGCACGTCAGCACGTGGTCTTTCCATGCATTATTAAAGCATGAATAAAGAAGGACTCAAACAGAATTTTATGTTAGAGAAAACTTCAACTTCATTAATAAGGAAAATAAAACTGAAGTTTATGAATTCATGAAAGTTTGACTCAATTTTCCTAAATAGCCAATAGAGTTCTTACAAATCTAATCTTCGGACTATTGTCATAAATACTTTGTATTTAAAAAACAAACAAAAAGACATGCAGAATAATAAACGTTAAAAATAATTTTATGGAATAGTCAGACCTCCACAAAGTTTGAATTCCGTAATAAATGGTTTAAGTGTTTATATATCTTGTTGGCGTCACAAAGCCAATAATAACAGTAAATAAAAATAAATAATATAATAAATAAATAAAACAAATAAAAATCAACAGTAACAATTGAAGTGTTTTTGTATATAATTTTATTATAAGGTATTTTTTGCATGCTGAAATAGTAAGTGAGCAAAATATATGGAATATACTTCTTATATTTAAGTTAAGACCTATTCTGTACCTATTTTATGCAAAATAAAGAAAACCAAAATAAAGAAATTTTAATTTCTAAAAGCATTCCATCGTCACACACGACCCAAAGGATGCATTCAATTTTTTCTCAACACTAGGATGGATATTGCCTTGGACGCCATTCAAAAAGCTACGCACTTGATAAGTACATAAAATTCGCTGGAACAATGTTTGGTCTACAGTATACATAGTACCTATAGGTACATTTTTTTATCTCCCTCCCATCGCAGGTATGATGGAAGAGATTTTTTAGAAATAAGCATCATTTTTGTACGTATTATTCTGTTATTTTCTTTTTGCCTGTTTATATGTATGTAACATATAAATGGTTAAATAAATAAAATAATGGAAGTTCTTGTTTATATTTCACAATTTAAATCGCAGCTTTTTTTTACGTTTCTGTCCGACAAGTCTGAAAATCGTTCAGAGCTTTGAGTTGTAAACTCATCAATTCTATCTGAGTTTCGAGGTTCGTTCGAGTTCGAAATTAGCCGGAGTGTTTGTAAGGAATTTTGTAAATTCTCCACAATTTTCGTTATTGCACCTACCACTGTTTATCTCTGCGTCACCAAAGGTTGACTGGTAGAAAATGCATTTGTGTGCTTAAGGTGTTAAATAAATAAATAATAAATTATGTAATCATAGTTCTGTGGAATCAGCACCGAGGGTTTTATCAGCTTCTATTGCAAAATATCAATTAGCTAGTAGTCTGCTACTTTGTGTCTATTTCTGCATTATTATTGCCTTCATTTTAGCCACAGAAGAAGCTTAAGCTTAGCTTGTAGAAAAAGCATTAGCTTGTTAGTATGATAGGAAAATAAGAAAGGAGAAGCCTATGCAACTTTAGGTGAAATCGGGCTATGGATTATGAAGATGATGAAAGGACCGACAGGTGCAGCAAGACATAGAGGAAAGAAAGGCCGATATACATTTTCTGGTTCGTGATAGCTACGACGAATTTTATCGTTACTAAAATATTCCGTAAAAAAAAAAATTTTGTGACAAAAATCGTAGTGTTTAATATCGTTAGTATAGATTTTAGTCCAGATTTATTTCATGAATCTCATAATAATACATCTCCATCATAGCTTCCACTGTGCCTCAGTTGAACGCTTGTTTATTTTTAACCATCGTTATTCGCGCGTCAGGTATCGTCTAGGACACTGTCGTGACGTCAATGTGTAGTGAGACTGTGAGACGTCTAGCAGACACAACACGTTCACGTTATGTAGGTACTTTAACGAGTTTTTTAATATACAGATTATGGGCGACGTTAACCACGTTTTTATGTTTAAGGCTACATGTTTCATAACAAACATTGTTTCTCTATTTAACCCAATGTCCTAAATATGACGTCGAGTTTTCCTCTTCCTAACTTCCCTGGAATACGCAGTGTCAATCGAATATGACCATAAAATTACTGCAGTGGTATTAGCTGGAGGTTACTGCTCAAAACTAAGTGGGCCAGCTGCCAGATACAAACTGCAATATTATGTGATCTGCGAAGTGCGATTATGTATATTCACTTCGAAACTCACTCAAAAGACCGCGAATGTCATTAGTTTAAGATCAGCGTGTTGAGTTTAGGGTCAATTCCACCAACACTGTTAGTAGTAGTTAGTAGTTAAGAAATACATTACGGCCTTTAAAAAAATTCGAAAGGCGGTGTTGCATGGTACATAAACGTCAAACAGAGAGATAGAACCAGTACCTACTTTATAGCTTTCTCGTTAATTAACATACAGATAGCACCTACTAGTTACTGAGTACATAGATGTCGTTAAAAACAAGTTTCTTTGTCATTTGGACTAAAATATTTAAAAATGGCGGAAATAAAAAAAGCGGAAATAATCATGACGTCAAAAGTTTAAAAAAAATCATTGTTAGTCAAGAAATAATCACCCATTACCACTTCATTTTCTGAAAGATAAGGAAAATTAAAATACCTACCTTTTACATGAAGATAAAGGTAAATTGATATTTTCATTTGATAACTGCGCTGCATTGTAAGTGTATAATTCGTAATCCATCAACTGTCCGATACCGTTATAATGTCCAGTGTATTGCCAACAAAATGACATGTTATGGCGAATATGTTCTAAGAAAATTGTCGTGGGAAACGGTCATTTGGCTCGAACGAATTATTTTGATTATGAAGTTGACGTTATATTTTTGCAGTGAAGAACTCGATATTTTATAATAGAGCTCTCACGTAGAGTGCAATAATATAAAATTGTCAAGTATTTTGTTATTCAATAGATCATTAAGAATTGTGCTAAGAACACACTGTAAAGGTCGATTTACACCAAACGAGTGAATTCTATTCCCACTCTACCAAATTCTGTTTGAGTAAACAGGGACAGAACATTCCTTCATTGGTATCTCCCCACTAAAATATCAAGAATATCAACAAAAGGATGTTCTAGCTATTGTTCTGGTTCTATGTTCGTGTTAGGTCTAAACCCACTTTCAGAGGTTGATAATTCGGCGCAGTTATATCTATCTAAGTTTTAATTACATTAATCAATATTATTTCAACAAAATGTTACTACCTATTGTATGTTAAAATGGCTATTGAAATATAAAATTATTATTATTATATACTAGCTTCTGCCCGCGACTTCGTTCACGTGTCGTAAGACACCACAATATACTACAATAACAGCCACATTTTTATAAAACTTCGTACGTTATAGTATTCTTCAAATAAACCAATCGTAGAATGGTCTTAAACTTATCGGACTTACCATTCGATGACGTGAAGATGATGATGGTGAATACCACGAAGAGTAACATTAGAAGGCAGGCAGCTATTTTCTTCCTCGGAGCAAGTATACGGCCGCTGAAGGCTCGAAGGCTAATGTTGGTATTCGAGTGAACCATTCTAAAGCTGGGAAAAGGAAAAATAGTTAGTTACCTTTGACTTTATTAATCTTTGGACTTAAAGTTTTAACATTACGCCAGCTGTATTAGACATGTAGCCAGATATATTATTACCATTCATATTATAAATTAAAGTCGCTTTTAGTGTCTTCTGTGTGACCGGTTAGTTCTTCTGAACCACACGATGGATTTGATGCGGTTTTGGATGCAATGGAAGAAAACGTGTTGCTTCGACCCCAAGTGACATGGGATAAGGTTATGAACGAGCTAGATTAATTTTTCGCCCCCCTAAACCCCTATATTACAACTTTCATTGAAATTGTTAGTGCCGTTCTCGAGAACGTGTTTACAAATATATATACAAATATTGCTCATTTAATAGTATAGGATTAAGCTACATATCGACGCCCCCGCCGAATAAAATCGTATCCCGAATCGTTAAACTTTACAGGAAAAAGAAAAAACGTTGTTTTCTTAATTTAACGCGTTATAAAAATAATTAGGTAATGTGATACCAAATTAAAGATATTTTTTTACACTCTGATGCCAAATATAATAAAATATACTTTATTTTGTAGAGTTATTCGTTAAAATGTTTCATTATCATTTAAGCCGAAAGACGTCCACTGCCGGACATAAGCCTCACCAAGCACCGCGGTCTTCACAAGATCTTCGGTCCACCATGCATTCAGTTACCATAACATGTGTTCATCGTTTGAATTTATTGTTTTTTTTTAATATTTTTGTTTTGTGTGAGTGTAACAATAGTTTGCACTCGTGTTCGCTGACGATTTTTTTTTACTTTTAACTATTACCTAACTGTATTAAAAGAGGCATGTTTACAAAAGATTTGGACAGATACCATAAATATCGTATACACTGTGACATTTTAGTCGTCTTACAAAAGCAGCCCACTTCAGGTATCCAATGACTACTAAATTTTCCATTTTTATTTTTCCATATTGTAACAATTTTATAATTACTCCTAGTTTATGTCGGGTATATTGAGTGGCCCTTTGTAAGACGACAAAAATTTGACTGTATTTTTTTTTTTTTTAATGAGTGTTTAGTTGTCATGTCATTGATACATGAAGTGGGCTGCTTCTGTAAGACGACTAAAATGTCACGGTGTATAATTGCAAGCCCCTCCACTGCTCGTTGCATATTCTTTTCAAATATTTGTATAAAAAAAAATTAGAAGAAAACATCTTTTGAATGGTTCAGTAGGTAATAATATTGACTATGCATAATATAAAACCAACCTACGAAATATTGTACAAAATGTTGCCGCACTTGTCAGATTAGAGATTTTACGCAAATAATATGTAATCAAGTCATTGCTAGTCGGTGATGAGCGTTGATAGGTTTCTTCGTGTACAAAAAAAATGTGAGGAACCAACGATTTTTTTTTGTCGTATTTTGATTATTTATATAAATATAAAGAAAGAAAAAAAATATATTTGACTCAGGTTAAGGCTCACAATATTCACACAAAACCAAAAACACAGAAAAAATTAAGATAACTTAAAATAATATTGTGTGCCTCACTGGCTGTGCTAAATATGCTAACTGACTCAAAATAATAATAATAACAAATGTACATGTAAATTTATTTTTTGAATAAATTTAAATAATGACACTATACTTAAATGAATATTAATACTATAAATAATGATATTAGGAGATAAAAATCTACCAGACGTAACCAATTCTGAAGGTTACGAATATGCAATAAAAACATTGTGCAGTGATATTCCTACTATTTTATTAGGACACTCATTTTATCTCGGAATACAAATTCGCCAAAATAAAACTTTCTAAACAATCTTGAGATTACACTGTCAATAAAGTACTTCTAAGGTCTTCCCCTAAATCTTTAAAGTTTCAAGTGTCTTAAGGGCGCATGAAATTTTGCCGCTAATGAATGAGATTGAGCGGGATAAAGAATGGGCGGCCCGCAGGCTAATTAAGGTATTTCCTTCGTATTATTAAGGAGGATCTCGTGGCTAAGTAATAACTGCCGCACGGGTCTATCCGTCAGGTTAAGCTACGCTTGCCGCGGTTGGTCTGTGGATGGCTGACCATCTTTACATACAGAGACTCCTCCGTGCCTCGGAAAGCACGCTAAGACGTTGGTCCCGGCTGATATTCGTAGATCTTTGACAGTCGTTACGAGTCGTCAGAAGCCCTAAAGTCTGATAACAGTCTTACCAAGGGGTATCGTATTACCCAGTAACTGGGTTGTGGAGGTCAGATAGGTAGTCGCTCCATGTAAAATACTGGTATTCAGCTGCATCCGGATAGACTGGAAGCCTAGCCCTATAAGGTGGATGGCCCAGGATCGGGCCTACAAAATCAAATAATTTACTACTAAATATTGGTAGTACCTACGCGCATTTAAATATGAGCCATGGCTCCTCAATCCATACGGACAGAAAAAATGACCTATTTTGCTAAGGAGCTACGAACTAAACTGAGCGCTCCAGTTCACGTACTATTATGTGCACAAGACTACAATGTAGGACAGCAAAAGATACTTGAACTTAGAGATCTTTCACCTTTACCCTTTTCAGTTTACTCTTAAGTCCCGAGACTTAAGATTAAAATTAGGGTCACTAAGATTATCTTTTCAAAAAGTAACAAAAGACTTGGTTCTATTAATCTCCTTTAGATACAAAATGATTAAATTCAGTTAATATTATAGTAGCCTGGTTTCAAGATACAGCTGTTCTTTAAAGCAGGCATTTTATTTGAGATGGGGCAAAGAAAGACTAGATAACGGTATTGAATAGGGAAGAGATATAAAAGACGCGTATTATACTCAATATTGAATAAAAACCGGCTCAACATGGCTGTGAAACTCCTTAGATGAATTCAAAAAACGTTTAAAAAAAGAAGCAATTGGCCAGAAGGAAATAGTGTACTATGAACGAATGGACCGATTACATAGGAAGCGTGTATTCATTGCGTCCTAATTTTGTAACTATTTAAAAATAGAATCCAGTTGCTAATAAAAGAGGAAATGTTTAGCTAGTAGGTTTGCAAGCATTCGTAATTCAAATAGGTAATAATTTAAAGAACTACCTAATCAATGGAATTCCATTTAGAACTCCGTATTATGGCAAAATTAGTACCACTGCTGACTATAACTTTTACCGCACTGTATTTAATTTTGATTATTACGAGGTCATCATCATAATTCAAAACTAATTGTATGTCCTAAACAGCCAAAATATGGACCGTGAGTAAACCTCAAATTTTTACATCTGATAAAACCTGTGTTTTCAGCTAATAAATTATTCACATTCTTACGGTAGCCTTTTCCCAACTATGTACGTGGGATTGGCTTGGATGCAGCTGAATACAAATATTATACATGGACCGATAATTATTGCGTTGCAAAATTAGCAAAACATTCAATTAATTAAACAAGTTTTTAATAAAACTATAGCTTACCATTTCTTTTTTGATAAATCAATCGATTGTTTGAACAGCGCAAGAAGACGCATTTCAGATTCTCCGATTCAAAACTGACGTGAAACCTCCACAATTTTACCAATATTGAGCCTATTAGCATTCATAGTGTTTCAACTTGCAACCATTCAAGGAATATTAGCACTAAAATCACCAAGATTATCGTTTCTTTAAAGCCAAAAGCGATTAGAAGTAGTAATAACAGCACTGTAATCTCTTCTAATGGAGACATTGTTAAGATTTTCCCTTAATAGCACGATAAATCATACAACGCTGACGTAGATTCTTGATAAAAAGCAATTTGATATTTTCAAAAGTATTTTCCTGCAAGAACCTTCCTGCAAAGTTTCCGTTAAAAGACTGTAAAATAGTATCATTTTCACAAAGTGTAAAATGGTAAATAATTTCCACGAAATGGAATTAAACTCAGTCCTACGTCAGTCGTTCAGAATTTCACATCAAAGTTGACGCGACGTTTAACTCAGGCGGGTGGGTAAGTAGCTATTTGTGGTTTAGCGTATGCAATTTTAATGATTTCTGTGAAGTACGGATTAATATTTATATCTAGAACTAATTAATAACTTTTGCTATGATTATTTTCCTTATTTTTTTTTTTTAAGACTAAACTTGTAATTTACATAATTTTTAAATCTTGGATATTAGAATAAGAATACACAAAAGCTGCAACTATTCCTATTAACTAAAATTATAAATATAATTTTCTAAACTTAATGAAATTCGAAGCCATAATAAATTAAATGAAAATGTATTTTAAGTATGTACTGTCTTTTGAATATGTCTGTTGAAGCGACGTGCATAATAATTGCAGCCCTGACTGTTACCGTCGTCCATTTCAACAAGGCCTGGCGGCCTAATAGCACACTACGATCGACAGTCGTCGCTGAATTAATAATTAATCTTTTGTAGGGATAGGTAAAGATTATTAAAAAAAACCTATAGTTTCTTGTTTAAGTTTTTTTCCCAGTTCTAAAAGCATCACGCCTGTGTTTCCCCGATGGTTTAGGCAGAAGTGTACCTATAGTACAACCACATTGCGCCAGTTAAGTTTAAGTCCCATGTAATAGGGGGCGAGCCTATTACCTATTGATATTATCAATTGAACAGATGCACATACATACATACCGGTCAAAATCAGAACCCTCCTTTTTGCTTCGCCATAGTCGGGTAAAAAACTGGTGACATCGGACAACTCAAACTGATCTCTCTGGCAACGATTGTCGCACTGTCTTTTAGTAGTACCCTTCTGGTAGATAATCAGAGTTCTGTCTTTTCTTGCTTCCTTGATATGTCAAAGGCATTTGATATAGTGAATTATGGCAAGTTATGGGGAAAGTTACGCAAAGCAAATACATCATTAGAAATTATAAAGAATTTTAGGTACTTGTATGATCCCCAGGTGAACTGTGTCCATTAGTCTGAGGAAAATTCTGATGACTATAGGTTGCAGTGTGGGGTCAGACAGGGTGGTTTGATTTCTCCGATATTGTTTAACCTATACATAGACGGACTCATTAGTGAGCTCAGTAGCTTGCAGGGCGGCTGTTATATAGATGGAGTAGCTTTTAATAATATCAGCTACGCCGATGGTGTGGCAGTAATGAGCCCGTCACTCTCTGGCTTGAGAAAGCTTTTGTGTGAGAGGTGTGTTGAGGAACACGGTTTAAGATACAATGTAAAGAAGAGTGAGGTTCTTATTTTTGGAGCAAAGTCCTCAGAAAGTTTTCCTCCCATTAAACTTGCCGGTAATATCTTAAATCGTGTTCAACAATTTAAATATCTTGGCCATATTATTGGCCATATAATAGCGGGCATCAAAGATGACCTGGATGTAGACAGGGGACGAAGAGCATTGGTGGTACGACATGCTTGTTCGTATGTTTGCATTTTACACGTGCAGCCTCTGGACTAGTTGTATGCAGAAAGCCCTCAATGTTCTTCGAGTTCAATACAACAATGCATTCAGGATGCTGCTGAGGTTGCCACGCTTCTGTAGTGCGTCGGGAATGTTTGATGATGCGCATGATGATGGCTTCGCAGCGATCAGATGTAAGCGTGCCGCGAAGCTGCTGCACAGGGTCCGGGACAGCTGGAACATTCTCCTGAATGTCATTGCGGGAAAATTTGATTGCCCGCTCATCCATTATTTATCCAACCCTGGATGTTTACTAACATAGTTATTAAGGTTAATGTTTACGAACGAATTATGGATGTTTGTTCTGAAATAAGTATTGCTACTGGCATGAGTAGCCGGCACCGCACGAAGCTTGATAGCAGTTTAAATTGAATAGTAAATCATGAAAACTGCATTGCATGAATGTTCAATGTCCCAGCTGAACTAGGTTTTCAAGGTGTCAAGAACTTTAAAGAGATTTAAAAGCGAAATGCGATATTTAATTACTAGCTTTTGCCCACGGCTTCGCCTGTGTACCTTTATAAATTATAGCCTATATGTTATTCTGATGTATAAGCTATATTACTGTAAAGTTTCATCAAAATCCGTTCAGTAGTTTTTGCGTGAAAGAGTAACAAACATCCATCCATGCTCACAAACTTTCGCGTTTATATTAGCACTAGCAGCGCCCCGCGGTTTCACCCGCATAAGTCTCGATTCCGTGGGAATATCGGAATAAAAAGTATCCTATGTGTTAATCCAGGCTATAAACTATCTGTGTGCCAAATTTCATCCAAAAATGTTTAGTAGTTTTTGCGTGAAAGAGTAACAAACGTCCATCCATCCATACATCTATCCATCCTCACAAACTTTCGCGTTTATTATATCAAAATAAAATTAGGATTCGTCATAATAAGCCTGTGATATTATGTTATTGTTATAGGTATTGTGTATTTTAATTTCATGTTCCAATTGCGATAAAGGTTCCTATGCATAAGCTAATTCCTATAATGCACAAGTAAGCCATGTTTGCTAACGGCGATAGCCGTCACAAATGGCTGAATAGGTAATCAATTACTGTCACCATGAGGTCGCATAGACGGAAATATAGCTGTTATTACAAAGAAATAAACTGCAACTATATATCACAGCGTGTCAATAGTGAGGGAAATAATTATTATCAATCCATGGTAAATACTGCGTATTACTTCAAGAGTACCTATTTGTTGCATGGTTTTTCAATTTCTGACAATTCATATTTAAGTGCTGTTGTTGATGTATCAATGTCAGGAAAATGATGTGTCTAGTCCAGGACAGTTTTAAAAACGAACTTAAAATTGCACTTATTTTTTTCAATTTTGTATATACAGTAAGCCCAGTAAGGTCTTTATATTTTCGACCGGTTTTTTTTTAAATTTAGCTTCCCTTTAATCGAGAAAAAATATCTTGAGGAAACCTGCAATCGTCGCCAACCCGCCTTGAGCAAGCGTGGTGATCAATGCTCATGACATCTCTGTTAGAGATGCGGCCTTTGCCCTGCAAAGGGACAATAATAGGCTGGTTTTATTTTGTCGATTCCGCAACCGATTCGTTATTGGATTCGACAGAATGAATTCCGCAACCGTTCTCCTAAGTCCGATTCGTTATTGGATTGTGCGTCGACAGAATGAATCGCGCAACCGTTCTCCTTAGACCGATTCGCCACTGGATTGTTCGTCGTCCCGTTGTTTCACCCGCAAAATCTCGGTCCCGTGGGAATTTCGAAATAAAAAGTATCCTATGCTAAATATCATCCAAATCCGTTCTGCCGTTATAGCGTGAATACGGAACAAATAGGTAAATAAACAAACAAACAAACTCACTTTCGCTATTATAATATAAAAATATTAGTTAGGATTAGACAAAAAATTGCACACAGAAAAAATAAAAATGTTCATAGCCATAGAACAGACTTCGTTACTGAACAGTTACGGTACTAACATACATAACACCTACCTATAAGAGCTTTGTTTGCCCTCATAGGAAAGCTTTTAAGAGAGATTAGTTCGTGCTATCCAGCAGTTGAATTTTTAAATAGAGGAATGGAATTTTTAATTTTGGAATGGAGGGAAAATCCTCTCGCGTCTGCAATCGCATACATCAAATGTTAACGTGCCTGCACTATTTCAAGTGTATTAGTGTATTTTTGGAACAAAGTTCTTCATCGCGGCTTGCGGACGGAGTAAACTGAAGGCACTTCGACACAGAACCGCTTTTTTTTCCCACTCTGTGCTGGGCAAATCTAGGCCTGCATCTCACCTGATGGTAAGTGATGATCAGGCCGAAGGTAGAAATGAACTCCACCCGGAATCCTCAACCACAGAGGAACTGGATATCTTACTTCTAACTGCCGAAATACAACAATGCTGTTAACATTGTTGTTATGGCGACAGACTTAGATAAGATGGTGGTAGCTAGCCAGGCAGACTTAGAACAAGCCCTATCACCAACCAAACCGAGCAGAAATTTTTGCCCCCACTGGGAATCGAACCCGGAACCTCTGGGTCTGAGACAGGTGGTCTAACCACCAGACCACTGAGGCGGTTAAGACCTAACAGTTCTTTGTGTTAATAGCTCTACTTACTGGTTTGCCTCAAAATTAACTCAATAAACTCCTTAAGCTTCGTGCAGACTGGCGCGACGCGACTCGAACAAAACAATTTCTAAGAAAACTTCACGGTATAACAATAACCGGTGTCACGTCGCGCTAGTCTGCACGAGCCTTTAATTGGTTGGATACCTCAGTTGCCTGAGACGTGAATGAACATCCATATTTAATCTTAGCATAGAACTGTCTGGATAATGTACAATGCACAATGATTATAGTTGTACAACATGTTGTTGTAAACGTAGGTTGTCTATAGCAAACAGTTCGGCGGTTACTATTACCTTAGTACCTACTATAGGAGACTTTAGGAGTCTCCATGAGATTGTGCTGCTCTAAGCTACTAACAGGAAACTCCATTAGATTGTTAGTCAGATAATTATTTAAAAGAATCACTTGTATACTAAAATACACCGCTTATCAGTCAACTGGTCTGACTGTCTCAAATCTTTTCACATATGTACATACTTACATAATCTCACGCCTTCTTCCACGCCACCTGCTACCGAAGTACACCTTGGTGATGTTCCTCAGAAAGGTCAGGTGCGTAGTTCTCGCAACTGGCGTGCGTGTATCATGTATGAACGTAAGCGAAATAAAAGTCGTATGTAAGGATCTAATTTTTTCCTATTCTAGAAATAGTGTTTATCTCGGAATATACCAATGACCTATTAAAAATGCGTGGAGGTTGGTTGGCAAAGCGATCCAGACAATTCTGTCTGGATCGATGTCTCTACAGAGTACTAACTACTGTGATAAAAAGTTCGCATAGTGTCCACAGCACACACAGACTTCAATTTTATTATTTGTTTATCGAATGTCAAAGGGACTTACAAATCCATTTTGGAATTGCGTTTCTATTTATATCGGATCAATGGATGATGCGTATAACATCCTCATTTTCTGTTGGTACATAATTATTGATATTCTATTTTATATCTAATGTTCAGTTGAAAAGCTTCCGAAGAATTTTAATTAATTGTCTAATGATGCATCGTTCTTATAACTGAAATTAAGATCCCTTACATATTCTTTTTTGCATATTTTATTTGACGTGTGATTCTACAAATAAAATTGATGGGTGCAATCGTTATCGAGGGTAGAATGGGCAGGCTAAATGTGTGGCAGACTGGTTGGTTGATGAGGTATGGTGTTGGAGTGGAGACCCAGAACTCACCATAAGAGCGTAGGCAGTCTACGAGCCAGATGGATCGACGACCTGGTCAATGTAACAGGCAAGACTTGGATGCGGAAAGGGCCCACGACAGGGTTAAGTGGCGTACACACAGCATTGGGTAGATACGGGTTGAAGAAGATAGATAATTATCGATGGGTAAAGACTGGTTACGTCGATTTGAACCACACAATGATTATTTCATAAAGGTATAATAGGTTAACCAAGTGATCAATTTAAACAATGCGTCGTCACCTGCAATTTGTAACAATAGCGTGACGTAACTAACATTGGATGTGCTCGAATGTTTGTAATAATGGCAAAGAGGTCGGATGTGCTTATAATATTAGAAGAATAACATATTAACTAGCGAAGGCACAGCTTCTCGCCTCCTGAACCCAGACAAACTTCTCAAGAATGTTTGAGTTCAGCTCTATCCAATTTACTGAAAGACTTTTTTTAAAGAAGAAGTTTACGTGAAAATATGGAAGACTTAATTGATATTTTAGTTATTTTATAACCTAGGGTTGACTTTTGCGCTTTTCGTTAAGAATTTTCAGATCTGTAGACATGATATTAAAAGATTATTTAATTAAAGCGTCCGTAGACAGGCTCAACGCGACACCGGTAGAACAATTACCGTAAAGTTTTCATAGAAATTGTTTCACCAGAGTCGCGTCGCGCCTGTCTGCGGAGCCTTAAGTCATAAACAGGTACAAATACCTCAAAAAAGTAACGTTTGTCCTAAAGATTTACCATTGATTGCACTTGGGGTAGTTTTTACCTATCAATCAATCCTAGCGAGCCTTTTCTCAATAACTTTTATTGGGGTCGGCTTCCAGTCTAACCGGCTGTGGCTGAAAACAAATATTTTACATGAAGCGACTGCCTATATGACCTCCACAACCCAGTTACTGGGTAACACGATACCCCTTGGTAGGACTCTAGTTTTTGCGTATACCCCGTTAAAATTTACGATTTCTGCACGTCAAGTACAAAGTATATAAAACATGTACCTACTGGTACTAAGCCCAGGTTCGCACAGGCGTATTTTTATGGCGGCGATTTTTTTTCGCGCATTTTATTTTCAGCGCCCTAGCACCTAGAGTTGAAAGTCCAACAGTGTGTTTTCTTGACGCGCTGGGGTGCGCTCTGTTGAATTCTCAAGACTCGGCTCAATACCGAGAGTCTAGTGCACGATAAAAATACGCCCGTGCGAACCTGGGTTTACTAATCAGGGTCAACCACGGGTTGTATCTACAGGTACTCATCTACACTAACAAAGAAAATTAAATACGAGTTAAACTGATCGCCTCAAGTATTTCTATAACAATCCATCCAGTTATTTAAATTTATACTTGACACGGATTGTACTAGTCAAGAAACCAGTTGGCAGTAATTACTTTTCTTTTCAAGCCAGAATCGAATGAAATGTACTTGGATGATAAATGTATACCTACCGTAGTGTGAATAATTGGTTAATTAATAAATAATTCCTGGCCAAACAAATAGCTGTGCGAAATAAATAAGTGATTATTTTCGAAATGTCAACAATGTTTACTAATAGTTTGATAGCAGAGATAGGCTGTTTGTATTTTCTCTTTTATTATTTTTAACTCTGGCAACTTTAAAAATAAACATGTCAAAAGATACTGATAGGTTCGGCATTTAAAATAAATTATGACGTCATTCGTTTCCTTGTTTCTATTATTAGTTTTAATGGGTTCGACGTGTAAACGAACTACGAGTAATAATGGTTGAATGTAAATAATTATTGGTTTCCTCGTCGCTCAGTGAGGAAAACTAAATTAAAGTAGGTAAGTACTTGGTTTGTTAGACGTTTGTATATGATGGAAATGGATCGCAAGAGTATTGATACTACAAAGAAACGTATCGATACATTACTGATTGTTTTAACAACGATGTAGGACGATGTACAAGACAGTGTCGTATAACAATGAAATGATTGAATTAAGATATTATTATAATAAAGGTCCGGTTTGACTGGAAGCCTACACCACTATATTGTATGTGGTGGATGACACTAAGGCAGATAATGTAAATATTCATTTAGACAATGTCGTGTTTTTATACCATTCTATCGTAGTCGCGCAGTGTGCAAATAACTTGTCTTTCTGTTAATGTCGAGACGAGGGCTGGCTTTTACCTTGGCCAGAGCCTAAGCATTGCTCTACAACGTGGCAATGCCGCCAGTCTCTTGGGTACATTACCAGTCGACAGCGATACGGAGGAATTTTTCGACGCCATTTTTGCTGCCATTTTGCTGTTTTCTGTTGCTAACTAACTAACTAAGATACAAGATCTTCGATAGTCGTTACGGGTCGTTAGAAGCCTGAAACAAGCCTGAAAGTCTGACAACCAGTCTTGCATAGGGGTATCGTGTTAGGTACCCAGCAACTGGGTTATGGAAACCAGTCGCTTCGTGTAAAATACTGGTATTCAGCTGCATCCGGATAGACTAGAAGCGCACCCCAACATAGGCTAGTAAAAGGCTAGGCAGATTACAGATTTAATAGGTTTAGGTTAGGATATTACTTTTTTATTTTATTAATATTTTATATACCATATTATACCATCTAATACAATCAAATTTTTTATTAATTAATAAGCATAATTATGTTGTTATTTCGACCGATTCTGTGCTTCCCACATCCAGCGGTTTCCTGCGGCCTTCACAAGGTCATCGGTCCATTTTGGGGGAGGCCTATGTCCAGCAGTGGACGTCTTTCGGCTGAAATGATGATGATGAGGAAGTTGTTATCTATTTAAGCATTTTAAAACGACGACTAAATCTGAATGCAATCAGCACATCTGAACCACGTTCAAGAGCTGTCAGTGTCATCATTGTTGTGAAATATATTGACACTTGAGCGTGGTTTAATGTGCTGTTCGCGTTCAGTTTCATAGGTCAAATTCGCACTAAGAAATTAGTTTGGTGGCACATACCACTGGATATGTGCCCAGCATATAACACTAACCTCTCTTTCAAATGGAAATGTATTATTTTGATGTTGTTTTATTATTTGGTTTCTGGTATTAATCAGTAGAAGCCCCGAGTCTGAACTTGTACCCTGTTGATGGCAATAGGGTCGACCCCTTATTACATGGGACTTAAACATAACAGGCGAAATGTGGGTGTAATAGATAAACCCCTGCTTAACCCTTCCGGGTTTAGAGGCGTTATGTGTTATGTAGATTTGACATTCGTTAAAAAAAATACGTAGGTAGAAAGTTCCTCTATACCATTTGCCTTATATTCCAAATAAGACCACAGTAATCTTTCAAGTAAATGTATGTAAAAAGCCGATAATTATGGCTCGAACAGTTACAGTTTATACAGCAAGACCAAGATTACTAGCACTAAACGTAACTAATGCGAACGTTCACTATCGATCGGTTTACTAGTTCGTGAAGTAAACAGACAAAACGCTGCATTTTTGTAAGCTAGTATAAACACACAGTATTATATGAACGATGCATTAACGAACCGAAGCACAAAGAGAGTGTAGTGATCGTAGCAGCTGGCGCTTTGTAGTCTGTGGCTACCCCCTTGGCGGAAAGCGTAACATATGTTATATGTCATTAACATGAATAAAACGACAATAGAAATTCATAATGAATTATTTCTAGACAAGTCGTGTACCCGGTGTGATTTCTCATCGGCAAAATGACGAAATGCCATACAAACTGTCATCCCCTATTTAAACCTTTTCGAGGATTATTTTTCAAATATTCTTCCTCAATGCTCACTTTAGTTCGTCGAGGAACTCTTGTGCAAAATGTCATGCTTCTATACTCAGTAGTAAAGGGTGTGCGAGCAGGTCAGGTCAGAACTACGTAGTAAACGATCGAAATGGCACACTCACACAGACGCGCTCATTGACGAGACCCCAAGCGATTGTCGCGGTGCAGTCAGTTGCAGGTGCCGTGTCGAGACGTGTGGTCGCCGCGATGTTTTTAAAAATGGAGCGTAGGTAATTATTTCAACAAATAGGCCTAGTTTCCATACTGTCCATATTTATATTGTACTCGTAGCTCAGTCGAACAGGAAGCCAAAGCTAAAGCCCACCTCGGCGAACAAACGCTGATCCTCTCTCCTCTATTTTTTTCCATCTCAGTTGCAGCTTTTGACAGTCTAATATTTTCTATAGGAGTTCAGTTGCCAATACTTTTTAATTTAAAGACTTTTAATCCTATCTTGGTGAAAGTCTTTCATTAGAATGGAAATCGCAAAGTCTTTCATTAAGCCAATTCATTTCTGTGGTTCAATATCCAATGGATTCAATTTTCCTGCCATATGGAATGGGCTGATATTTATTTTTTATTTCCCTTGCTTTGACCACTTGAGTTTTTATCTAGTCTTTGGGTTAATAAAGTTATAATGGAAATGTCTTAACCGTAGCAATGGTGAGTCTATCTTCTAGAGGTTGGAGGAGGAGGTGATTTTGAGGGTTTGATAGAATCTTTATTACTCTGTTTCCATTTCCAAATATGCGTCGTTGTTTTAACGGTTCGTTTGTTTTAATTCAATTTACTAAAATGGCAATGATGTCTACTAAATGATTAACACTAACACTACTAACGGTCGATATTTCATGGGTATTGACCTTTATAGAACACATAATTACTGTAACTAACGTCCTCTGAAATGGCAAGTGCAGGAATTTTTATAGGTACCTACTGTCTGTATAATAGAACTTTAATAAATTAAGTATGAACAACAACCATAGCTATCACTATTTGGGTGAGTAACTTAATAGTTTTATTGTCATGTTTGAGGTCATAGTTTTTGTATGATTTCCCGAGGGAATTGAATTAGGGCAAGCGTAGTTTTTTTTATTTCTGGTACGTTTTAATTTGCTTTGAGTAATTAGGTGGGTTTTAGATACTCGTACATACGCAACTTTATTTACCTCATCATTACCTGATAATACTCTACCTACTCAGTTACATTTGGATTTATTTAAAGGACCTATTTTTATAAGACCTAAGTAAATAAGAAAAAGTAGTTCTTAATAGCTACTGTTTATTATAGACTTGTCAAAAACTGGGCTAAGTGCAAAAAACTTTCGAGTCTTTTTGTTAGAGCCAATTGTGACTTCAAGTGTATGACCGATTTGTAAGAAAATGTTACATACGAGTATCACATTATTATATTAGGTTATATTACGTTATAGGCCGTAACGTGAGTACCAAGACAAAGTTAGTTATATTGAACTATCATGGGTGGTCATCGTGTTATTGACCGGCACACAGAATTTTTAATTTTACAAGAGTTGAAAACAAGACCTGAAGCGTTGAATAGCGGTCAACTTGCATTATGAAAGAAAGAAAGTATTCTTTCTTTCATAATGTAATCATTTATTTGCTGATAATGTAGGTATACATATAATTTGGATTATTTGTTAATTGTCCCGATACATTTTGCCTTACAGCATGCAAAATGTTAGATTTGAATTTAATAATAAAAATAGTTATAACCATTAGAATTATTATTAACACTAGTCAGAATTGAATAGGCAGGTACAGATAAGACAAAAAAAAAAAAAAATGAATAAAATACAATTCTCTCGCAGAATTTATATGTCGTAATTTGTATTGTCAAAAAGCTTAATTTTAAAATGTGGTATGGTATAGTTACCTATGTATTTAAAACTTATTGCAAGTTTGTTATGACACTCGTGTTGCCCGCGACTTTGGCTGCCTGTGTTTTGTATTACATCATTATTTTATTTAAATGTTGGATGAAAAGTAGACTATGTCCTTCTCCAGGTTCTTTCTGTCAAATTGTGTGATGGGTTCAGCGGTTTAGGCGTAAAAAGGTGACTGACAGTCAGTTACTTTCGCGTTTATAATATTAGTATTTATACTGCTCCTAACTGAAACTGACCTAAAAGGACTATCGATGATTTTAAAATTGATTTATTATTTATTTATTTATTTATAAATTAATTGCGTGTTGTGACTTCTGTAATAGGGCAAAATGACGAGGAAAAAAAAGCAAAATAATGACTCGTAGGTAACGTTTGATTACCACTGTCATGTCTTTTTCCTGCTGTCGCTTTTATTTTTCTAGGTTATTATATTGTTATTTTTTTTTTTAATAAGGTAGTTGCACCAATTTCAACCTTTCATCCATCCAAAGGTTGTCTGTAAAAGATCGCTTTAAGCGATAAGACTGCTCATTGTGTCACCCTATGTAAAATTTGTAAATTTGTAACCTTTATGGCGTACATAATAAAGAGTATTCTATCGATCTATCTATAAGTTGTTATGTATGTACATTGCATTTTAATTTTGACTACACACATAATTAAATAGATGTTTGTGTATGTACCTAGATTCGTTCTCAATAATAAAATGTACAATAATAATTTGTTATTAGTATTGGTTAGGTTAGTTATCAATCAACAAGGATAATGAGTATTATAAACATGGCGAAAACAAAATTTCCTCTTTTATTATTCATTACCTACAGTTAAAGTTATTTACAATTTTATGCTTGGCTGCAGCGAACATTTGATTTAAAAATCTGATTGAGGCTAAGTTAGAAAAAACTAAAAAACCAAAAAAAGCTAGGTCAGAACAAACCTAGTAACCTTTATTAAGTTATGGAGAACTTATTAAATGAATGGGACAGATGCTGCGTAAGTCAAATCTGACTCAAGAGTGTATGCACAACTGGACATGCACATTGCACATCTCAAGTCAATGCTCAAAGAACAAGACAATGCTCAGTAAAGCATGAACGAAGACCAAAGAGCGCATGTATAGTTGCAAATTCACAAGTTAAGCCAAAATTAAATTATTGAGCCAGATGCTCTGTCAAGACTAACCCAAGAGTGCATGCACATGCACAATTCAAATTAAATTAATGAGACAGGGCTCTCCTCCGGACAACAGCTAGTCTCTGCATAAAAACCTAACCACTTTTCATAACCCAGGAATCGAAACCAGGTTTCTAACTAAGCTTATCAGTTACCGGGTGCAAACTCCGGACTTCCCGAGAATAGAATAACGATAATGACAGTTCGCAAAACCCGGTATTCGAACCCAGGACCTCTAGCCAAAATGTTAAAGAAAAAATTGCAATGTAAGAAGAGCCAGCATAACAAATCGCAGCCGAGTAAAAAATTGCGGTGCAAGAAAATAAATAATTTAGATTGTACGAATCTAAATTAACTATTTATTTTCTTGCACTGCATTTTGCACTGTAAGTGTTTTGTGATAAAAAAATGATATTCTTTTGTTAAATGTTTTTCTAACGGCAGACAAGTTTTGAATAAGTTACGATCCCGAAAATTGGTTCGTTCACCCTAAGTCCTTGATTAACTTCAAATTTTAAATCGAAGAAAGAGAAGTTCTTTAAATACAATAATATATAATATGTAGTGTACTACAGACACCGAAAGTTACATGTAAAAATCATAACACAGAAAATTTTACCGCACAGCGCCATCGAAAAAAAAAACTGCTGCTATAAAACCTGTAAAACGCTCTATTTTTAGGAGAAAATGAGGAAAGTGTAAAATTAAACGTTATGACGAAGAAGTTTTCATATTAGGTACTCAAGAGATATTTTTTTTTAAGGTTAATCAGAAAAAAAACACAAGGTCTTCAAAAATGACATGACATTTTTAATAAAATTCGCGATGTCTTAGAACTTAAAACAAATTGCGCAAGCCTCATAATAACTTTGTGGAATTCATTAAATTTCGATTCCGAAAATTGGTTCCTTCAGAAATAAATAATTTCTCGAAAAGACAAGAACTTCTTTGTAGTTTAGTAAATTGTGATCTGGAAAATGTCCCGAATTTATATTAATATTACTTATATAAACTTAATTGTAATTTTATAGTTATAATCTTAAAAACTTCAGCTTAAATAATTCAAAAGATTTTTATAGGATTTAGAAAATATCTCGACAATGTCTTAGGACTTATTTTTTTTTTTGCGCAAGCTTAAAAATAATTTAGCAGAGTTCATTTAAATGAATTTATCTGTTGCTACAGACAAAATCATGTTAAAAATTGGTTTCGTCACGCTAAGCCTCTGATTTAATTCAGATTTAAATAATTTAACGAAAAAAAGAGAAGTTCTTTTTAGTGGATTAATTTGTAATGTAGAAAAAGTCCCGAATTACCTATTTTTAGAACTATACTATCTAAAAGAACTTACGGTAGAAGGCATAAGTTATCTAAAAACCCGTCGAAATAACAGTCCTGCAAAAAATAACACATAGAAAATTTCGCCGCTTAGCCTTCCGAAAATATATTTTTGTGTTTTTATAAAATCTAAAAAACGCGAGGAAACGCGGAAATTAAAAACACAAAATAATGCCGACGAAGTTTTAAAAAGAAAAAAAAACCATGGCTTAAATAATTTAAAATATTGTTTACGGGTTCGCGTTATTTTTTGAGACCAAGAAAATTTTGCGCAAACTTAATAATATGTTACCGGAGTTCATTAAAATTTCTCTGTTCCTACTGACAAAATCGTGTAATAAATCACTTAAATTCTGAAAATATTGGTGCTTTTGCCATGGGTCCTTTATTTATTTCAGATTTCAAATCTTTCATCTATCTAAAAATTACAAGTTCTTTCTAATTTAACAAATTGAGATCTAGAATTCTAGATCTTAGTAGAATTACCTAGCGTTTTTAAAAGGATTCGCGATATTTTCTTTAGAAGTTTGAAATTTTTCCGCAAACTTAGCTTAGCTTGATTTATCTCGAAGAAGGTTTTCAAAATAATGCTGGAATTTCCAAGCATGTTTGAGAAAAGTACTATACAAGCCCTGGCCGCCACCAGGTATTGATGGACTAACGTATGTGTGCCTCGGCTTCGCCTCGGCCTACATTTTGACGTTCGTCGATCAATGCCCTTGTTGCAGGCCGCGACAGTAATGTACTACAGCGGAAGAGTCCTGAAACTTCTATTTTATTAATTTTTTAGCTGATTGTTACTATGGAAATAACTCTGTAATGTATAAAACACGATCATAATTGACTCCCAAGTCCCTGAATTAATTTAGCTTTAAAATAATCTGTTGAGAAGACGAGAAGTGATTTAGTAAATAGCGATTTAAATATTTTTTTCAGACTACGAATTTACTGGCATTTTTACAGACAAAGGTCGTTTAAGGAAAAGTGCTAAAACTCCTATTTCGCACACAAATGTTACAAAAATGTACCGCTCCATCTATTAGTAACTTAGAAAACGCCATCTAAAAGAATATGTTCCTGCGAAACAATTCGCCGTCGGTGAAATTTCCGCATCCCTAACTAAAACCTGTAAAGCGCTCTATTTCTTAGTAAAAACGCAGAAACTGTATCGTTACGACGAAGGAGTTTTAATTTTACCTAAGATATTTTTTATGTTAATTTCCGAAAAATTATGTTTTAAAAACTTAGAAAATGTTGACTCCGTATTTCCGCAAAAACGTTCGCGAGTAAAAAAATAAAATCCGTATCCGCAAAGAAAATAAAAAGGAACTTACTTAAAAAAATAAAAGAATATCGTGAAAAATAAAATTAACATATCCCACCCCAAAAGTATACAGAAGATAAATTTTTTTTAGCAAGAAATAATAAATTAAACTCGAAAATCGCATAATAAATAATAATAAAAACAATAATAACTCTAAAAACCTAAAAAAAATCATGCATTACGAAAACGAAAACAGAAAACCATAATAAGCAAATTAAAAATATAAAGTCAATTTACTTACCAAAATCTGTTATTACCAGCCATGAAGGTACATTTTTACACGAAAAAACACTGGTTATTAATGAAGCTCAGTTTATAATTCAGAAAGATGTTAATATTTTTATTTTGGCAATGTAACACTCGGAGAACGCGGAGCGACGCGGCGCGGCCTCTCGCCGCGTGGTACAGCCGATACTGTTTTGCCGACCGTGGTTACTACTGTAGTTGCTAGTACAAAGTGTTCTGATCCAGTGCGGTCCCACGCTCGCCCTGGGAAAGCTTTTATAGCCAGGGGGTGGTTGGGGTGAAACTCACACAGACGCAACTGAAGGGGTGGAGGCTGTGGAACGGGTCGCCGGTACCTACAGCCACGGTACAAATAAAAAATCGCAAATTTGCCAATATATATTTTCTTGGCTATGTTTTTAAATTATTTCCATTGGTAAAATAAACAAAGCACTGTATAAAATTAAATTTACGTAGTTTTGGGTGGCTTCACTTGATATGAAATTATGTAGCTATCATTGATAACATTTTCCTAGCTGTAAAATACAAACCACTGTATTTGCATTTTATAGCCAGGTAAACATTTAATGCAAATTGATTAATTAAAATTTGTTAATCGGCCGACATAATCGAATTAATCGAATTAATTAATTATACCGCACACTACACTAATACACCGCTAGTATGAAAATATTAGAAAAAACAAATGATTAATTTTGTTGTTTTCCGGTAATTGCTCAGTTTTCCCGAGTTTGGATCTACAGCGCCCTAGACCCCCTATATCCCCACCACTGCTGCAAAATGCCCTCCTAATTTTATCCACGCCCATGCACCAGTGAGGTTCCTGGAAAGTGATTTCGTTCGGAAATTGAACCTTAATATTTTTCATTTTATTATTTTCTAATTCTATATAGAGATAGGAACAAAAATATAATTTTCTTGAATCTTTTTTATTTTCGAACTTATATTCTGCACGGATCGGTCACAGAAAATTCCTGAAAAATGATAAAATGTATATTGATGATAACTATAACGCACTAAAATAATTTATTATATTATAATTTAATAAAGTTTTGGTTAAAAAACCTGAAAGTTTTTGAACTATTTAGTATCGACGGTAAATGGAAAATCCGTTTGCCGTCGGGAACTGAAAATCGATCGAAAAAAAAAACTTAAATAGATTCTGCAACTAATTTATTTTGTGTGTCTAGAATAATCTAAGAGACATGATTATATATTTTAAAACGGACAAGAAAACATGTAAGTAACTGAAAACACAAGTTTTATGTAAGTTTGAAATACGGGCGGATTCAAACTTACATAAAACTTCTGTTTTCCACTAAAATAGTGAAAAATATGTTATAATTTATTTAAATAAATAAATAATAAAAATTAAAAAAATTGATTAAAGCTTAATATATTCATTCAATCGAGAAGTTTTATGAAAGTTTCTTTAACCGAGAGAAAATGATTTTTCCTACCCGGTTTGTCCAAATAATGACAAAATTATCTGATAGGATTTTCAAGGAAAATCGGTAACAGATTTTTCCTTTTACCTTGTGATTCTTTTCCCGCATAATTACCTATATAGATAACACACTTTACCTGACTCTTAAAACTTCAGTATATATAAATTAATGACGACTTTATTTACACGTATAATTTAATGTGCCGTCGGATTTTTTTTTGTTTGAAAATCAACAATGAGCTAATAATATTTTGTCGGAGCCACACGAGTTTAAAAAATCTATTTTATGCTGAGATAATCAGATTGATAAAATAATATATTATTACATAAATGTCAATTTTGTTACTACTACTGTTTTATCATGAACGTAATTATTTAAATGAACATAAATCTAAGTAGTAGTGAATCTTTAAAATTATACAGGTGACTGATTTTCCACTCCTTTGGATTTACTAGTCGTGAAAATAAAATTAAAATGTCACGCAGTCAAGCCTGAGTAAAACTTGAGTTTCCTAGGAATACGGTTCCGTCATATTATAACAGCAGTCATGAACATATTACATTTTCACCATTATTTGACATTTACGCAAAATTGTCTACCGCTTTCTTAGGGAACCAAAGCTTTAGCCCAGGTTCGCACGGGTGATATTTTCCCGCGGCGATTTCGTTCACTGGATTTTCAAGGCTCTGCTTAGCTTTTTTCATCGCACTGGGACGAGAGTGCGTCGCTGCGCTTTGGATTCACACCGCTCGGCTGAACACGGAGAGTTGAAAATCCAGTGCGCGATAAAATCCCGCCGCGATTGTTTTACGTACGTGCGCACGTGGGCTAAGTCATGAATATGTAGAAGATAACAATAACTAGGAATCCACAATAAAGGCACACTTCCGTAGCCAACCGCAGACGGCAGCAGCAGGCGACGTGTCGCCGCAACACGACTGGTTTCTATGAATTTCTATGAAATACCTTCCGTAGCTAGCGACACGTCGGTTTCATAAAGGTACCATCGAAGAAGTTCATATCTAACCACCGTAAGGACTATTCTTGCTTGCAGCGCTCGGCGGCTATAGAACCGGGCCGGTAACAGATGTGGTCATCGTGTTCACGGGATTTTGTTTTGAAACTGGTTAGATATGAACTTCTTTGATGGTACTTAGTGTAATATTAATAGACTAAAATTATTAGTACTTACACTTCGATTTTTTATCCTAATCAGTAACTTCGCTCTTGAACGAAAATAATGTTAGTTAACATAGGTACCTACTGAAAGTAATTATATTGGAGTAGTGAAAGAATTTTCGAAAAGAATAATTGTAAAACAAAATATCTCAAAAAATATGTGTGTTCTTATGGAATAATTATTTTGCTCGTCTTTTGAACATAAAGTAGGACAAATATGATACTTATTTTTTTTACTGTAGGTACGCTTGTCCATTAAAAATTACTTTTGATTATTCAGGCGTAGGAAAAGCTACATTTGGCTTGCGACGATACCTACGGTAAATAAAATACGCGTAACACACTTTCACTCACAATCTGAAAGAAGTTCCTAATTCATTGCTTCTTAAGTTTGAAAAATTCGTCAGCGTACCTAAATGAATAACGCATTGCATTGCAGGTCTGTCACGCAACTACCCCGCGGATGCCTGAGACTTACGTGTATCATTTGCAACAATCTTATATAAGAAGTTAAGTACTTAAATTTAAAAATATATAAATGAAAAATAAAACCACACATTTCGCGAAGATCTTTGTCTTTTTTCGAAATAAATTATTGACATAATTATACTAGTTAGAAAGACTCCATATACTAACGTGTATATTGGTGGTATTTGTGTATTTTACATGTATTTGTTCCATACAATGTTTGGTTCAATACCTACTTACTGCACATGCAGGCGAACTGAAGAAGTTGGAATCTTTAAATATTATAAATTAAAGTCGTTTGTTCTAAACCACGCAACAGATTTAGATGAGGGTTTCAACATCGCTTAGAGATTTTATTCCGGTAGGTTTATGTGTATATTACGTTAATATTAAAGTTGCATATAACTATGAAATGTCGTGTGAAGTGCGAAGCAGGAGCGGGTCGCTAGTGTAGTATATATCAAGTCGATTCAAGTTTCTGTCTGTGTGACCGCGTAGTTTTTCTAAACTACACAATGGATGTTGATGCGGCTTTCATCATCATTTAGAAAATTTATTCCGGAAAGTTTATGTGTACAATAATATTTAACTTAGTTATATCACAGACATTTCAATGTTTCAAGGTGTTTCACATTGCACTCTATCGATGCACTTGCAGCCATCTCAAAGCATTGCCTTGCAAATCGTAATGGTTCTAAAAATACTCGCAAGTCCACCAACGATGTTAAGTTACAAAAATATACCTTTGTTTCTAAGAAGGAAGCATACTAAACCATACAAGTAAGATTTTGCATAGGATTCCCTTGTGCCATTCCTTCGTAGGGAGGGCACGCATTAGGAGCTCAGTGGTGTGAGGGAAACAACCTCAATTTCGGCACAAGACTTTGAATTAACATCACAAAACAAAACCGAGCTTCAAGCAACATAGTTACTGAAGGTACCTTCTTAACATGTACTGGAACATCTATCACACCTTGCTAACTAATGTAATGTTAGATACTAAGAAACCGTTGCCAAAGATTACTGAAGTTCTGATAAGTTCAACAGTTGTGAAGAGAAGTTTAAAGATATACGTTTTCAATGTACTGTAATTTTTTGCTTTTTATATTATAGGTAGATATGTTTTGTTTTTTTTTTCAATAATTCGTTACGTCCTGAAAAATAAACCTATAATCGGCGGGCGTCTAGGTGTCTTTTACCGAGTAAAAATAAACAAATTAGACATACAAATAATATCAAAAAGGAACAAAATCAAAAATCAATCACTGAAAGAAGAAAAACACAAACGTAACGCGAAACTAGAGCTAGCCTCGATCTAGATAATGTAAAACCTGAAGAAGATAATCTCGAATAGATTAACGCACGAGCCTCGTAGCACAAGCTGAGAGGGAATGCTACGATAAACTGAAATCAACAGGCCGGGGAAAGTAGGAGCTTGTGTGCAAACACGGTGCTTTCGCTATTACAGACTGTGGCCCACGCCGGGAGTGGGGCGAATCGAACGTAAAACGGCAGTAACGCTCTAGAACTCATAGAGAGAGGACGTATGTCACGTTATAACGAGATCACCAAACTATTACGAAATACACCAATAAAAACCCCTCTAAACAAACCAGTGAGGCAAGCCAAGGGGATAAAAAGAGTCATAATATGTTTTATAATAAATGTCTTAAAAAAACGGGTTTGTAATGAGTTTTTGTGTCTTTTCTGTGAGGTACGCTACCTGTTGCTGTGAGTTAATTTAGAAACTGAAGCCTGCCAGAATTTTTTTCCTAATTTCAGCATAATTATTGTAACAAAGCCTGTTTTTAAAAAGACCAAAAAATTGTAATGAATATACAACCCTGACTTTCGGAATTTACAAATATTTCTTAGGCACATGAAGGGCTTCATTTGAGTTGAGAAATACCCATTTATTTTTGCCACGAACATTTTATTTTGATTCATAGGTAGAACAACGCTTGTAGACGAGGAAGAAAGACACAAAATAACTTTCTCTATTTTTCCTACAGCTTCTGTAAGCTGGTTCAAAGTAAACGTACAGGCGTTAACTTTGAACCATCTTAAGACGCAGGTATATGCCAGTGACTTTGGGTGGTTAGCTGGCGTGTTCTATAATGAGCTCATGCAACGCGTCGTACATCCAGCCAGTAATAAATAGGACTCGCCCATCAAGGAGCGCTGTCCCAAATTCGACGCAGTATTAAATGATAATACATAAAACAATAGGTAATTTAATAAAAACACGTATACTTAAAGATTAATGATTAAATTATTTTTTTAATGTTGAAGGTTTCAGAAAAATACGCTTGATAAATTTTGCGTGATTCTCAGTTTTTTATCCGGGTTAGACATAACTTTACAAATTAATTTCACTGTGTAATATACACATAATCTAAAATATTTCTATATTAAGTTATTAAGAAAATGCTTTAATTTAACATATATTTTTTCCAAATTATTAGCACTACTCGTTTAGACGTGATCTTCAGTATATGTAAAATCATTAAAAGTCAGTTATCATCGCCTTAAGTAAGCTACCGTGTTGCAGTTTGCCGCATCATCAGCCATTGATAGGTTAAATTAATTGATTAGCATTGAACTTTGAAATAGTCTTGGGGGAAAAGACGAGTTGGGTTTTTCTGTCAGGAAATCCCGGTTATTGACCGTGGATCGGAAAGGGCTCTGAGTAACACCGATATATTATTTTGCCCGCCCTTTCAGACTTCAATACGTAACTATCTCTGCCTGCGATTTACATCCGCGTGGAAGTCAACTATACGTACCCTGATAGATATCAAACCTATGGGTAGCTCTCATAAATAGTGTATTTTTGTAATCGGATCAGTACTTCTAGAGAGGTAAACAAACAATTAATCTCTTTACTAGCTTCACCCGGGCCGGAATCGCACGGGTAGCACGGGTAGCACTAAGTACTAATCTACGGCGAACCTGCCTACTTACTGTTGTCGCAAGCGCTTCTGCTGAGCATGAGGTCCTGGGTGTGATTCCTAGGTCAGGCAAAGTGGTATTGGGTTTTTCCATCAGGAATTTCTCAGTAGCAGCCCGGATTCTTGATTTTTGGTTGATGGCAAATGGCTCGCTCCTAAGACTTAAACAAAACTGACAAAAATTTTATATATTTATACTTTCTACTATAGCAAAATTAAGAGATTTGTCACGGAATTTAGCAGAGACAATAGGCGTTTTGGTGGTTAGTGAAAAGATGAGTACTGCACTTTTATTATCGTCAGCTTAGTCACACACGGCACTTATGCTAGCAACGACACCAGGCTAGTAGTTGACTGGAAATCCGATATTCCGAGAATTCAATTAGAGCACAGATACACTATTGCACCAAACAGAACAATGATGGAAAGGAGTAGAGATTGGCCTCACCGATTTACGTATTATTTTCGATGAAACCTTTTGCGTTTTCTTCTCAATCCGCCACGTGCCCTGCGATTGAGATGGGGACCCCTTGGTCCCCCACCCAAAGGTCGCTCGGCGATCTTATAGGTATCAATATCCAAATGTTTGGTTCGAAGGTCCAAAATGTGGCAGCAGCGGTGAGGTTTGGTGAAAACTTAAATGTTGTATGTATTGTGTTGAGGATTTTCAATAAAAACGATGCGTTAGTTAAATGAACAAATTGTGTATCCGCCATCTTGATGTTACAAGATTCAAGAAAAAATATTGAATAGGGCAAATAAAAATATTGTTCCCACCCCCCTCGGTGTGTGAACAATATTATAAAGAAAACCAATCCCGGTCAAGATAGGTATGATGTAGATTTTGGTTTCATTTCTTGCCTCGAGATGTCGCTATCAGTCCTAGTTATACGTGTTAGAATTCTCAACATCAAAAAAAAACACTACAAAGTTTTAAAATAACTTTAAAGACGGGTGCTTTTTGTAAAAATGTTTGGTTGTTGTTACCTACTTATTCTTCAAAACTCAAACTCAAACTCTCAAACTCAAAGCATTTATTTCAATTAAACCATTTACAGGCACTTTTGAATTGTCAAGGAATCGGTCAATCAGAAATATGAACATAGTTGTTCATTCCAAATCGTAGTAAGTACCTATGGAGAAGAACGGGCAAGAAACTCCACGGACACTCTTTTAAATAAAATAAATTGTTAAAAAATATTGGTTACATCATTCATGTTGAAATCAGACATGTGAGAACAATGTAGAAAGACGTGCACGTTAGAAGCGTCCGTAATAAAAAGATAAAACAAAGAACAATTCAATAATTAAAATCAGCCATGGCCGCTAAGAGTTGACCAGTCCCAACTGACGGCGCCCGTTCACGAACATGACGCATGGATCAGCACCATTCAGCTCAACCATTTTGAAGGGAGCTAAATGATTCAACACACGCGCGACCATCAGCGAGACATATGAGTGAGCATGACATACTCACAGCCGGTAAATGGTAGCTCTTTAGTACAAAGTACTCTCACACACTTAAGATTGAGTAGTTATACAGTAACAGCCAAGTTCAAGTTTTTCACGAAACTGTTCACCAATGTGTTGGAGGACGTCTTCAAGACGCTGGACTGGACTGGACAGAGTATCAACATAAACGGCGAGTACATCTTACACCTTCGCTTTGCCAACGATATCGTCAAATATGATAGGCTAAGTTGATTGGTTGAGTCAAGTTTTTGTGCATGGCGACCATAAAGAAGCAAGGAGGGATTCGCATAATAAAATAACGGTTTAAGCTCCCAAATGTATTTGTTGAAAGAAATTTATTAAATCGCCAAAGGTATAGAACTATGAGGCCATTCAGTATTTTATGTGAAGGGCTCATGTAAAGCGTCGATGCATGACCAACGGCGAACAAAGCACGTGAATACTGAAGTTTGAATGAGGCAAGTGACCTTCACCCAGAATTGAGACGTCATATTGTGCCCTTAGTAATAACGAAAAATTATAGACAGGACTTAAAAAAATAAAGGGCAAATGGCTTCAAAACCAAAATAGACAGGAAGAATATTTTCAGATACATGTGACAGGAAGTCCAATGACTAAATCATGAATATCATCTTCATGTCAAATGCTCAAGAAAATGACAGACTAACTTACCGGCCGTTATAATATGAAAGATAGAAAGAAAAATTGTTTATTCAGCACATAAGTACATACGTCAAGGAACTTAACTCGCTCCCTATCTAAAGGAAATTTAAATCAGTCATTAATACTAATATAAGTCTAGTTTAACCGTCTGAGTAAGAACATAATCATCAACAAATGCACAACAAAAACGTACTTTGATATTTCAATTTTAATTAAGCATAACAGCTGATTTATTCTGTAACTATTGTTAAGCGAGCGTTAAGTGAGCTGTCAATAGTGTCAATCACTAACATCAGGTGGAATGACAGCTCGGGAATCCCCCTGTTGGCATACATTTTTAAAGCATAATATTGTTTGTCATGAGCCATAAATATAAACATTATTTATTATAATTTGGGAATTACTCTATTGGATTAGGTTAAGGTGCGGCGGCCCTGAGCCGCGAACATGTTTGTTTTTCTATGAGTTATATGAGGGTTTATTATTTTTATTCCAAAGAACATTATGTGTAAATATCGTTATGCGTTTATAACATTATGCTTTATAAAATTATGCTTCATTATTATTATGCCAACAGTATTTATGGCAATAAACATTATGGCAAAACATTTATGCCTAATGATCATTATGCTGAATTTCGTTATGACAATATAATTTATGCTTATCATTAGTACACCTGACAGCTCACTTCACCTAAGTTTTCACCATTGAGGTTCTAGGTAAACTAGAGCAGACACCCCGAACAAAATTATTGCGCAACATTTTGTTGTCCAGGACCACAAACGTCTCAATTTACTAGAGTCCGCACCACCACTGAAGACCGGCGGCATATTGTAGAACGATTTTTTTAAATGCAGTTTCATAGACATAGACTAGCGCCGCGTCAAAAGGGCTTCAGTGGCCGCACGGACTCTACCTGAATATAACGCATACACCGCGGTTGTCACATTTGACATCCGCGGGAAAACAACTTCAGTTTTTTTTTAATGCTTTTGGTAATAGCTTCTCTAGTATACATTCAACCTCAATGGTTTTCACGGTGAGATTTTTACAGCTTAGATCGGCTGGACGTGGAAATGACCGTCGTTTGTGCAACGTTGGAGGTTAACCAGGCTGGTCTCTATTGAACTGACAGTCTTTGAAAGACAAGCGACCGATCCTATACTATTATACGAGCATTATTTGTATATTAAGGTTGCCTGGAAGAGATCGCAGAAAGCGATAAGGCCGCCCATTGTATGTTTTGTAGTGTTAAATTTATTATTTACTATGTATTTTCTGGTGTACAATAAAGTATATATAAATAAATAATTATATATAATTTGTAATCACGTTCTCGAAAATGGCTCTAACGATTTCGATGAAAGTTGCAATATAACAATAAAATGGTTTACGAGGGCGCAAACTCGATCTAGCTGGGTCTCATAACTGGGAAAATTCGTTTTCTCCGTATTTTCACACGAGCAGAGCTCGGTCGCCCAAAGTTTAGAACAAGATGGCTACCTAAGATTAATGACTTGGCAGCATGGAATTGTAAGTACCTTCCTTCTATCATGGCAGCATGGAATTAGCAAATTCCTACTATCATGGCAGCGTGGAATTATTATGAACTATAAGTACCTACTGTACTATTAAATGAGCATTCTCTATTTTCACCAGAGCAGAGCTCAGTTGCCCAGGTACAGATATTATTGCATGCAATATAAATTAATGGTGGTTGGTCATTGCATTTGCAAGATATACTTGCTTACAAATAAAAACCAACAACAAAATCGGACCGCTATTAATCTAGTCTAAAAACATTGTCAAGTACAAATACTTTTACGTTGTTCTAATGAATGAATTCTAGATTTTTCACTGTACCGTTTAAATCATGGAATTCTGTTTTCTCGGCTCAGAACTAAGTAGCCATTCATAACCACCAGTACCCTAATTACGTAATACACGATCAATCAGAATCTGAATCGTTTTGAAACAGATTGCTAATCCAATAGATTCGTACGTTCGAAAAAAAAATCTGCTCAACAACGTAAATAACACAATGAATGTTGTCGACCTGTCAAATTGAAACAGATTAGTCGGAATTGTCAACGAAAATGTGTTGCGTAATTAGATATCAGGTTTTGATCAACAGGGAGCAAATCAATGGCTTGCACCAATCTGCTTCAAGGTAGTGCGAATTTGTTTATGTGTAGGCTCACCTTTGACCACTATTTCGTCTAATATTGTTGGTGATGATTGAGCACATTTGCCCAGAAGTACCAAAATCTGACTAACTCAAGATTTGATAACTTCAAGTTTATAATTTTCGATCTTGACTCAGGCTTGATTTGAAGTGCGTCCATGGAGTTTATTGCCCGTTATTCTCCATAGGAACCTACTATGCAATTAATTTCACCTTTCTAACTGACCGACTCCTTGGCAAATCAAAAGTGATTGTAAATGGTTTAATTGAGGTAAATGCTTTGAGTTTGAGTTTCAAGGTTTTATTTTTCAGGAAACACTGGTTCTGGTAGGGAATTCCACTACTCTATAGGTATAGGGGACAGCTAGGTGTACACACAACGAATGTACGAACCAAACGAATCATGCTGAGACAAAAGCGGCCTCTGTCGGTGGCAGTGAAATTGTTATAGGTACTTGGAGTTGCCGTGGATACCAAGTGCGTTGGATGTACGACTTACAAATTTTATAACTAGATGTCGCTGAAGTGCATCTTAGCTATTTTATTATCATTCAGTTTGTAAGAAAATTAATTAAACAAGTGATTTTATTTGAAACTAGCTTCCGCCCGCGACTTCGTCCGCGTGGAATAGTTACTTTGAGCTAACGCTAACTTTAACCCGCGACTTCGTTTATATAGGTGAGTAAGTACTGGGTCTTATAATCTTATATCATGTAGATTGTAGGTTATTCTCAAAAAAACGAAACTAATGTTATTTTAAAGTACTTCTGCGTACACTATATTTTTAGTTTTGTTTTCTTCCGCCAGAAGTAGATATTGATTTTCACCAGAACCAGATCTCGATAGGGCAACATATAGTTGCCCGTGCGAAAAACACTTGGCGTAAATCTATTATGATGTAAAGGGCAATTTTGTTTTAAATTAAATACTTGTGATGAATAACGTATTTATTTGGATAAGGATTAATAATGTTTATAAAAAACACCTTCGCAAATAATGCATTATTTAAGAAGAAATTTGGTTAGCATAAAAAACGTTATAGTGAGCTAACCTTAAAAGATAGACATATGCTGTCGCGGACTTTTTTTTAGAACTTTTAAAGGGGAACAATTCTATCATACATGATTTTTGAGAAACTTTAACCGTTTACGCAGCGCACGCAGCGGAAGCTCTCAATAGGAAACAAAATCCCCCGATTTTGAAACATTCTTCATTGGTGCTCCGCTCCTATTAGTCTTAGCGTGATGATATATAGCCTATAGCCTTCCTCAATAAATGGGCTATCTAACATTAAAATAATTTTTCAAATCGGACCAGTAGTTCCTGAGATTAGCGCGTTCAAACAAACAAACAAACAAACTCTTCAGCTTTATAATATTAGTTTAGATTAGATTCTATCGAGTCATTGTTATTATTTCACACTATTCCCGTAAAATATCAATTTAATGAATACAGCTGTATTAATAAAAATTTCGGCCAATGACTTTCAAGGCACCACAGTGTTAAATTGAAAACGAAGCTCAGTGTCAATAAAATCACAATCAAAGTGGCATTTACTTCTAGTACCAATAGTTCAATTTTAATTGAACTAACTAACTAGCTAGCTGTCTCAAGTGCAGATTCGCTACGTTCCGCTGATAATTGTCAACTTAGTTCTCAGTACCTGGGCGACCGAGCTCTGCTCTGGTGAAAATAAATAATGCTTATTTAATGGTATAGGAAAGTTCATATTAATTCCATGTAAGTATATACATACTAATTCCATGCTGCCATGATAGTAGGTACTTACTAATTCCATGCTGCCATATCATTATTCTAAGGTAGCCATTCTGTTCTAAACTTTGGGCGACCAAGCTCTGCTCGGGTGAAAATACGGAGAAAACGATTTTTCCTAGATATGATATGAGACCTAGCTAGATCTATTTTTCGTCCCCGTAAACCCCTATAATGCAACTTTCATCGTAATCGTTAGAGTGAATACAAATAAATATATATACAAAAATTGCTCGTTTAATAGTATAGGATATAATTTGAAACACGACAGTTATTTGCTCATAACACGAAATTTAATACACTAAACAATGAATGTTTTGCAACGCTTCTAAATAAGTTATGTATTATGTTTCATGAATAAGAATAGAATGCTTGAAAATAAACGTATTTATTTCTTTCATGATTTAACTGAACATGTTTTAATTATTCCACTATAATAATGGTTGTTTTTTGACAAATTGAACTAAATACAATGTTGTTTTTGATGCCTTATGATTCCTTACGCCACTTCTCATACATATATATATATTATTATTCTTATTTTAAGACTATTAGCTAACTAATATAAAAATTATAATCCTTTCCTAATCCCACTATTGAACTTGACAGCTCTCAATCTGCCCAGCCTTTTCCCAACTATGTTGGAGTCGGCTTCCAGTCTAACTGGATGCGGCCGAATACCAGTATTTAACATTTTGTTACTGGGATTTATATACAGAAAGGTCCAAATTGAAAGTCATAAAAAAAAAATTGATTCCTCATGTAAAAAAGTGATTTTTTAATTTCGTTAGTTTTTTTTTTTGTTAGCCTACTCTGTCCCACTCCTGGGCAAAGGCCTCCCTCCACTTCTTCCATCTTTCGCGAACCTGTGCGTCCTCCTTCCAGTTTTCACGGAACCTATCCAGCTCGTCCCGCCATCTCGTTAGTTTTTTCGTTAGTTAGTTAGTAAAATTAACTGACACATTAATTCTTTGAATTTTTGTCCCAATTTCGTTAGTTAGTTAGTAAAATTAACTGACACATTAATTCTTTGAATTTTTGACAAATTATTTATTATTATTACCCTTAACAATTTCTCACTCAAGTTTGCTATAGGAATGACAAAAATAGGCAAAATAATATTTAAAGTTTAAAAGGATTTTTAGCTTATTCACCTTCCGCCGGCAAGGCCGACTACAGCAAATAATAGTTAAGTACTAACTTTTTAATGTTTTAAATAGCTTAGGGACCTGCATAGTTATTAAAGTCAGCTAGAACCTATGGAAACTCCTTTTTTTATTTTTAAATTTTAGTCTATCCCAGTAAAAACTTAAATCAGCAGGGATTTAAGTTTTTATTGGGATAGACTAAAATCGATACTTTTTTGAGTAACTTGAAGGAATGTTAGGAAGTTTATTATTTTACGTATGAGAGCAACATTTAAGACGAATATATCACAAAAAAAATGTGAAAAAAAACACAAAAAAAAAGATGTTTAACCGGCACAAAACTAAAATAAAAAATAACTCTAAAACTACAAAAAGCCGTGGAACATACATGGGGTATTTTCGGATACCCCTGGGCACGAGGAATAATTTTTTTTATGACGTCACTATTTGGACTACTCTGGATATGTTCGTAGGTGTGTCCTATCACAGCGTGTCATAGAAGTAGGAAAAAAAAAAGCAGCGCTGCTGTATTTTTTTTAATGCAGCGTTATGCTGAGATAGTAGCCTTTTTGGCCTCGGACAGGTCGTTATTATTTCTTATTCTTTTTTATTAAAAAAAAAATGTTTAGTTTGTCAGTTTTAAGTGCTCCTTTTGTTAACGGTTTGTATGTCCTGAGCGTGCCACATATTTAAAAAAAACTTTCTATGAAGCTACTGCCTATGCGACCTCCACAACCCAGTTGCTGGGTAACACGATACCCCTTGGTAAGACTGGTTAACAGACTTTCAGGCTTCTGATGACCCGTAACGACTGTTAAAGTACCACGAATGACAGCCGGGACTGGTATAACGAGCTTTCCGAGGCACGTAGGAGTCTCGGTACGTTAAGATGGTCACCCATCCACGGACCAACCCCGGCAAGCGTAGCTTAACCTGATGGATCCATGAGCTCCTCTAGTTCCAATGGATGTCCTTTATTTCAAACGTATGGAATTTAAAAAAAATGCCAGTCCTGAAGATACCATTCAATTAGCCTGATCCTGTCTACGAAAATAGTGGAAGCTATTGTTGTGCACTCAATCAGCATCAATCTCTTGACTTTTATTAGCTAGAAGCAATAGAGGCGTTTAAAATCATTCAGTACGAAATGTTCATATTGTTCGGTCACTAATAATGGATGCGTCGGATTGAAACATAGTGATGAGGGGGAAGCCTATCAAATTAGCGTTCGCGAATAATGAACGGAGGTTGTTGTGCTTTCAATTAGTATCAAATTCGTGACGTATGCGTGCTATTAACTACTATAGGTGGTCCTTCGTGAAATCCTTTTTAATTAGTAGTAGTTTTAATTAATACCTATCTGTCAGTAATTATTTTTCTTTACGTCCTTATAAAGACGCGGTGCACCGTGCAAACCAATGAGGCGTAGTTCATGTGAATTTGTCATAGTTTCAAGCTACGTGTGACGTCACTCCTTGATCTTCTAACAACTTCATTATTATTCCTTCAATTTTTAAACGTTAGTCACGAAAAACAAGAAATGGGACAAAAGCACTTCGACGATGTCATGACGGTCCGACCTCGATATTTGAAGCTCTTGAAACTGGGTGTTCTTTAATGAAGTACTCACAATGATGCTTACCTATATAAATTATTTAACTACCCTCCTTTTTTGGCTTCGCCACAGTCGGGTAAAAAGTTACACAGTTGCTTTGAACAAAGTTTATATATATTTTCCTCCTATTATTTTCTCACGAATAACTGAAAGGATGCGAATTACAATAATGGACATAAAATATTCTCTTTTTAATGTATTGTGCGCGACCCTGTAAACGATTCATTTAGGTAGAGTTGAGATGTGATGTTATATGCATTTCATGTTCTTTTCCCTACACTCTGATAAAGTTAGAGCAGCAGAGGTATACTTTAGACAGGCAATATTTCACATTAAATTCGACTTTGAACACGTCGTCTCAATGAGTCGGCGGATCGTTCAAGAGGTTTGGCTTCAATATATACCTACGTCATGCTGAACAGTCTTTCCAAATTAGCGTTAAATCGAAAAATTACTGACACATGTTTTAGATAAACAATAAAACATGCCATTATCGTGTTATTTTAACATTTTCTCGAGTCGAAGTTTTCTACAAATTGTATTAAACTAACAACTAGACAAAACCACCGGCCACTAAAAGCAAAATTTCTCCGCCAGTAAGGGTGCCAGGAAATCCCACTAACTTGACAACACTGCTTTTTTACGCTTTTGTTATTGGCCACAGATAACAAAAACGTGAAAGAAAAACTTACAATGAAACAGATTATGGCCAATTGATTTGAACAACCCTATCCAATTTCAGTCTATTGGTAAAAAATGTTTATCGTTATTGCAATTATTGACTATCAGAAATAAAATGTGTTACGCAATTAGGCTGCAGATTTAAACAATACATTGATCTACATTTCATTGATATCACCATTGGCTGTTACAGACTCTTTTGGGTTAATTCAGAGCTAAGCTATAGACAGTATTATTTTTAATCCTCATCTACCCTGCTTGAAATCTGACGAGGGAGGATGACTCGTTAAGGGCTATTGCGAATGGATCATTATTTTGCTTCCAACGTTGTTATTACATACTTCGTGCAATTTTCCATTCGGATGAATGCTGATTTCATTTGAAAATATCTCCTATGTTTTTATTTGAATTGCTGGTATGAAATTTACATAAAGTATAAAAATAAATAAATTGAAAGTTGTTCGTTTGGAGGAATTGCATTTTATTTTCAGTTTTTTTTTTGTAAAAGATCCCTTATATTTGATGACTATGTTTTTATTGAATTTGGAGGGTGGGAAGATCATGTTAAGGGGTACTGCAACTTTGAAGAGCCTTTTGACAATGAATTGTACAACGCCCAACTCTCGCACTCACACCAAAACCCAACTCGCACCAAAACTGTAATAGCAAAGTATATAAGTACCGGTATGGTTAAAGCGAAAGCGCCAAGATAGTCCGCGAAATTCAAATTTTCTTACGTTTTTTGCAATTTCCAGGACAGTATCAGTTTGTATGTTAATCAAAATATGATTCGCGGCCGTATCAAATGTTTATTTATACAATTATAATCATAAAAATCATCAATGGAACTCTCGAAGTTCATATAATCCTATTGAATGACTATTTCATGAAATCATGACATTTGAGGATTATGCTAACATAGGGAGTTGTATTGCTGATTCTAATTCTGTAAAGCTATATTTGTAACGGTCGTGAATCATATTTTGATCAAGATACAACCTGACACTGACCTACAAATTCCAAAAAACCACTGAGGATCCACCTTCTTTTCCTCAAATAAATTACTGCACTACAAGGGCTTATAACCCTTATCATCTTGATCTTACATCTACTTTTCCTCCAATACTGTATCGAATTATTAGCTGCCACCTGTCCGAGGTAGGTTATTATTATCACTCTCCATCGATATTGGCGTCTTAACTTCTCTAACTCATTGTGATCCCAGACAGTCTTCCTTATATAAAGGAAGATAAATTCCGTCTGAGAAGTTCAATATTTCTTGCAGATGTACTTTTCTTGTTTTTACAATTAGACGGTATTATTAGGAAAAGGAGTTATTTTGAGATATTTATAATTTTCCCATTAGGTTTCCGTGAGACAGATCAGTTTTCTATTTTGTGATATTTTGTTTTCTATAAACTTTGAGAGTGTGTGTTTTGTTATTTGGGTTATAGGCATGTGCAGAATATTTTCGTGTGTTTGCAGATAGTTTAATCAAAAAACGAGGAGGTTGTGCAATCAGCGAGTTTTTTCATGTTTGTAGGTACACAGATTTTTCCGTGATTACTAAACCGATTTACGTGATTCTTTTTTCTTGCTTTGTTGAGGAGTTTATTAGTTTTCTAAAATAAGACCAGCGCTTAAACAAACGGCATATTAAGGTGAGACTGAAAACCGACTCAAATATTAAATTATTAAGGATCTGGGATACCGGTCGTTTATTTATACCCAAAAAGGGTGAGTGAACACATGTTTAGTCATTAATGTTATACTTACAAGAGGAAAAGAGGACAGAATTTTCGTCTGGGCAGCTACTACGAATTTTCGAATGGGAAAACTCAAAGTCACTTTGCCGGACCCTGGGTTCCGACTCTTCTGTCTGAGGAATGCCAGCATAGCAGACACGTTTGCAACTACAAGACCCACGTTTTCGAACATTCAAAGGATAATAAAAGGAGACTAAACGAGCTAGAACGGAGGGCAGCAAACTGTTGCTGTACTTGTTGAGTATCTCAGTATCTTACGTGCTGAAAACAACGCCATCTTCCTGAAATTTAGTGAATTATTCCGGTTCCCCAATCATGATCTTTTTTGCAAGGAGCATTACAGTCTTCAGTGGGTGTACTATAGGTACACCTCTGCTTAACCCTTCGGGTCACAGGCGAATGTTATGTTATTACAGTCTTCAATGTCGTTATTATCATCATCGTCATCGACAGAACTCCATCCAACACTTTCATGGAAAATTATTTATCTAAGGTTATTCAATGTGGCTCGACCTTATAAAATTATTTGCAGACTGTCAACAGTATCAATCAATGTACCTAGATATACTGTCCTGTGGAATTCAGACACCGGACGGCAGAAATTAGAAAATCGTAGATAGCCTTGCAAAACCTGCTGAAACCTTTGCAAATATATACTCTCATTAATACAGTGTGTGTTCATCATGTATACATATTGAAATGACGGAAACTCCAAAACTCAAACGTTCGTGGAACCAACTCCGTTTGGTTCCACGAACAAAGATTTTGCAGAAAAGTGGATGGATTATTAGATGATTAGAGTTTTCTTTTATTAAAATCTCAGTCTTTAATGAATAAGGTATTTGAATTGTCCATTCGTTTACTACTTCGATTTTCTATTGGGAGTTCAAGAGACTTTAAATAGATCTGTCTTAATTGGCGATTTTATTTACCGACTTCTTGAAAGTTTTCCTTTTTGTGTTTTTGTTTTTTCTTTGCATTATGTTTAGCGCAAATAAACGTATTTTCTTTCTATTCCTATCTAAAATATGATCCGTATATTAATCATTCAAATCTATTTTCTCTTCATAAGTTCGTAAGTAGGTACGTACTATTTCTAAGCATACATTCAGTCTCTCCAAAAATTGAAGATAAGAAAAGAATTAAAGTTAACAGTCACAGAAACCAAGGCCACTTTGAACACTTTAAGGGAAAAAAAGACAAAAATGGTAAAAAACATAACTACTTTGGTATACTAACCGTTTTGGTTAGTCCTAGTGGCTTAGGTAACGAAATGCTATTAACAACACCAATTCGTCTGTAACTTCTTGCAATAATAACTTGATGTTTTGGCCTTTTTTTACCTTGAAATCGTGATAATACCATGTGGAAACGACAATAAATGACATCACTGGCAATACTTACTAGTGCAGCGGAGTACCTAAATGTAATGTTGTTTCAAACAATCTACTTATTTATAGTAGTGATAGGTCGACTATGGGTTTTGCCAACCATCCGACTAGCTATAGTGACTAATTTGTGTATTTATAGATTTTTTGGTTGTAGAACATCATTAGTTCGATATAGCATAATCAGCCTATATGTTCCCACTGCTGGGACACAGGCCTCCTCTCTTCAAGAGGGAGTGGACTGAAATCCATCTCGCGGGCCCAGTGCGGGTTGGCAGATGTCACATATCTTCAATTTTTCGTCCTAGGACATGCCGGTTTCCTCACGATGTTTTCCTTCACCGTTTTGAGAGCCAGTAGTGATGAAATTATCTACACTAAGTAAAGCGCCTGCCTGGGTTCGAAACCACGACCTACAACTCGTTAGTCAGGACCGTTACCAATGGGCCCCACTGCTCTCAGTAACATCGTTATTGTCGTCATAGGGTATACCTATACCGTACCACAGCCGGACATAGGCTACTACACTTGAATTCGACCCTCGGCTATTCATATTTTACCTCACCCTGCAAAAACCTTAGTTTATTTAGGATTCCTGCCCGCCCCGTTTGGGACCACAACTTAACAAACCACCACAATAAATAAATGAGGGCAAACATTATTTTAATCATAATATCCAACCCTTTGACGGTAAAATTTAAATACCAAACCAATGTGGAATTCAATTAATATCTTGGACTGCAGTGGTTTACGTATTCGGTATTTTGACCGTTCACTGCAAAGCGGACAGATAACTATTGAAATGTACATCGTCGTTTAAATGATATTTAGGGGGATATCGACAAAGAGCCATTGTCAAAATATCGTGATCCCGTCGACGTTGTGAAGGGTTGAAATCGTGACGTAGAATTCTTAAAAGCGCTGGAAGCTCAAAGCATTGTGCAGTTATTGTTCCGACCCTTCATGCATGTACCTACTAATCGGGAACATTTTGGCAATGTTTAACTGATGTTTAAATGTTTCCGAAATAATCTGATTGTAGAAGCAAAAGGCACTGAAGATTTAGCATCGATTTTTTAAGCTATTGCATAGCTTTTATCGGAGACTCTGAGCGCGGCGACCGAATGTAGAAATTCCGTAACGAAAAAAAAAACCTGACGCGAAAGTTTGTGAGGATGGATGGATGGATGTTTGTTACTCTTTCACGCAAAAACTACCGAACGGATTTTAATGAAACTTTACAGTAATGTGGCTTATATATCAGAATAACACATAGGCTACAATTTATAAAGATTTTATGTGATTTAGCCATAATATAACGATAAGTATCCAGTAAGTCGGAAAAAATCCTGCCCTCTGAGATCTATCTTTGCGTGCGCTGCCTAAACCGCTGGAGTTACATGAAAATAATGTATTGTGGGGTTGTTTGTCTTAAAGAGTTCTAAATAAAAGTCCGCGACAGCATATATCTACCTTTTATGTGGAAGCCATTATAGCCAAAATAGTGAGCTATAAATACATTTAAATTGAATACTTTTTTTAAGTTGCATATTTTAGAGTATTTAGTTAATTCGTATCAAAATAAATACCTTCATCGCCTTCGGTATTTAATGTAGATAAAATTTGTCTTTTACACTAAGTAATTTGGACTAATATTTTAAAAGTTAGAACGATAAGAATGACCTGCGATGAGTCGACGGCGGGCGCGCAGAACGAGGGTGGAGGGGCGGGATAGGCAATGACGCGCGATCGCCGAGTGCGCGACCCGAACGCGGGCAGACGCGTGAGGGCAGACGTCATTGACGGTTGTGTAAATTCTGCGATTTAGGGGGGGGGTATAGGGGTATTTTTTAAAAAAAATATTTTAAATCAACAATATTATCTTCTTATTTTTGAATATATGCTATGCAATAGCTTTACCGCGGCAGTCCTCGAGTGCCACACGTATTTTTTTTTTTTTAAACTTTATCGGTTGCTAGGAGGCTGTATTTTCTATGTTTTCATCATCTGCGGGGTACTTGCGTAACACACTATGGCAATGCTTTTCATTTTGGCAATTCAACAACATTAATTGCGTCATTTACGTTGTCGAGCAGACGATTTTTTGAAACATATGAAGAAATAGACGATAGTTAATCAGTTTTTACCTTACATATTTTTTGGATTGTGATCGAAAGTGTGTGACGCACTTGGGGTGTTTTTTTATGCCATCTCTTCGACATCGACGCGAAAACTGATACGGTACAAAAAACGGATTCGGTACAAAAAATCTGCTGTTCCATACATTTTGACCGCGTAGGTATTGCACTTTTCTATGGAACAAAAGATTTTTTTTTAATTTTCAATTCCCCTGCGTTGAAAATTTTCGTAGGTTATTAAAAAAAAAACAGAATCATGTACAGAATTCAGTTCAGTATCATGTACTGAATCCATGGTATCAGTTTGAATTCGACGTCCCTGCCACCCTGTATAGGTGTTACAGATATTTTTAGTGCAGGATACTTTCTGACATTATAAAAATGACTAAAAACATAGGTTTAAATTTTTACATCTTTTTAAAATGAATACCATAGGTACATCAATGTATTAAACCAAACAATAATACAAAAACATACACTATTATCATCATAATAATCATTTTCAGACATTCAGTGGTGGACGCTGTACTTCACTGTCCCAGAACCCTTCTATTTAAAGATACAGTGGTAATTGCAATTGTCTGTGGCCACGCGCTAGTTAATGAAGTGAGACCGAATTTTTTATTTTTATATTTGTTACATAAATGCTTAGTTCTACTACAAGATTGGAAAGACCTCGAATATAATAAAGTCGTTACTTATATAGTTTACGATAACAGTAGCTTGTGCAAATCAGCATATTAGTTACCTACGTGATGACTAGTTTACGATTACAGATTGACGCGGTTGCTTGATGAAAGGAAGTCCTTAACTTTGTCTTGTTGAGGTATGTCGTTACCTTGTGTTGTGCTGGTAAAGTCGTGATGTATTTTCATTACATGAACGTAATTTAGTAACTTGACGGAAACAGAGCGCCTAACAAAGTACGTATAGCAACAATACTCATTAGATCACAATGCAACGACTCGCGTGTAGGTGAAAGGTGTTTACGTAACTGGAGTACTGTAAATGATTAAAATCGAGTTTATTGATTGTTGTTGTGTCCATGATTCCAACAAGGTTTATGTGGCAGTTTAGTACATCCTGGGTAAATTGGTAGTACATATTCAGGTATTGCATGCCAAATTAAATTGTTTTAAATTCATTCACTCAGTTTCCCGGAAAGAACTAGTGTTTTAAATAATATTTACCTAAATATCGCTACAAGTCGAACTATAGTATTGTGTCTTGTACCTTAGAGGTACGTAGGTATCTATACGGTACAAGACACAATACTATTGATTGAAATATGAAACGTACCACCAGTACACCGAGAGAAAAGACGATACCGGTTAAAAAAAAAAAAATTGCCGCTCAAACTGTTATTGTTATCGTAGGACCAGAAAATAATTTGAATAACTTTAAAAAATGTACCAAGTCGTTTCACAGAGTATCTAGGTGGTATCAGCTATTGTATTTCCATCACCATCAGCCTACAGTAGTCCACTGCTGGACATAGGCCTCTCTGATTGCAAGATCCTGAACATAATATCCTCTCCTACGCTAATTAATTTACTAACATTTATCGAAACAAGTTGCATCGTGGCGTATTTACTCGTCATTTTTTAAAAGGCGCTTTATTCCAATCCAAATAATTAAACAATTTAAATGATTAAACAACCAACAACCATTATACGACTGATTTAAGTTTACTGAGAAACACGCCGTTTAGGAAATCATGGAAAACATACCTTTATCGTCTAGCAGTCTAGGAGTTGGCTTTGGAGAAGCCTGGTGCAAAGATTGGCCCTTTACTGCAGAATGAACTTCAGTCGATCAAGTGCAACCCTATGTCAGCGGCATACGGTCTTTAATTGAACTTAAATGTGCAACACTTATCTACCCTTAAAACTTTCTTCGTAATTTCATGGTGATTCGGCACGCAGGGTTCGGGGAATCACGCGTCCGAAACCCACGGAACAGGGGGACTTACTACAGGACTGACATCGCTAAAGGTGACTGGTGCAGCGAAGAACACAGTAAACGGAAAACATTATTTGTTAATCATGAAATTATTGTAGATATCAGGCCAGTCGACAGTAAAGTTTGCTAGTCAAACATGTTGAATATTCCTAGATGGAATAGTGGAGGAAGTTTGTAAGGATCACCTCGTGGCGTTTTCACATACTTATTAAAAATAGTGCAAAGTTGAATTAAATTAGGATTACGCTTTACTGCAACCCTCAAAAAACTGTCAGAGACATATATTTCATCGGAAACAATGCAATTTTACTGACATAACATCAAGCCTTAGAGGTAGATATACGTAAAAACGAGATCGTTTCAGATTCCCGGGATTTTATGGGGGTGGGTGGGTGTAGGTCGGTGGGTGGCGCAGCCAGGCGCCCGCTGCAACGGGGATTCAATTATTTGGAATACCCGGGAAAATATGGCCGACGGTAACATAACATAGACAACCATAGACATACAGGCCGCCCGTGACGCATGATGAGTTTCAAAATATCACGTAATTACATTAAGGACAAAACAGCACACACCTTTTACCAATTTCCTACTTGGCATCAACTTAAAACCTTTGTAATGGCCTGGCCATTTTTGAATAGAACAGAATAACGTTTATGAAGTCGTGTGCCCGATGAGATTTCTTGTCGGCAAAATGACGAATTTCCGTACAAACTTTCGTCCCCTAATAAACCCGTTTAGGGGATGAATTTTGGAAAATCCTTCCATTAGTGCTCACTTTTCGTTATTTAGGGAACTCGTGTGCAAAATTTAGGCTGTGTTGTCTGTCAGTAAATTTTTCCATACGTGGAAAGTCCGGGGTCGAGTAAATTAATCGAATGGTAACTAAGTTATGGCGTGGTCGCGGCACCAGCTAGCGGTCCTGACTAATCTAATTGAGCTGTTCGCGCGAACTCGGTGACAGCCCATGAAAATTGTCATCGAGCTCTTCCGAAACTACGCGTTTCGGCTGCTAGTTAACTTTGTTATTGCTTGGACTATAGTTCGAGTTCGCAGTGGTAGATAGATTTTGGCTATGATTTGTGATATACTATTTTTGTGGTAAATACGTGAAAAATCACAGAACCGGGAAGTATGGCAGAAAAGAAAGGCCCAGCAGTCGGTGATATAATAATGATGATGCAGTGAAAAATCTGTTGTGTGAGGCTATAAGAGTAGGGTAAGAACAAGGCCACGATGGACTGTGTGAAAGATGATAGGTATGGCTAGAAAGGGGGTGACTCGATGAAAAGACTTCTCTATTCATCGTGTATTGCAATAACAATACAGCGAAAATTATCATTTGTTAATATACTTCAATTCTTTGTCAGTAAATGGTTGTGGTGCGGAAATGTTTCAGTTATTTTATTTCGTCGTCAACAAAAACTCGTCGTCATCAAAAGAAGAATTTCAAAGATAGTTAATAATAAGTTCACACGTAACACAAGCCCCATAATTAAGCTCATCCGAAGCATTGTTTCGCTCGAGTTTCGAACCCACTGCCCTTTCGAAACGCCTTACGTAATCCATTGTAGCTGGACCAATATGGCCGCCTCTTATTGTCGCAGAAAAGGGCATAGACCATATGGCCACAGTATTTGTAAATTCTGTTTGTATGTTGAATACTTTTGGACTAAAAAGATCTTGGCCATGTTGGTGTTTTTAAGGCTCGTTGCCTTATAAGGAAGAGTGACATCTTACAATCTTATTTGGAGCATTGATTTTTTTTAACGAACTTCCTCATCACATGCTATACTCTACACACTTAGCGAATGTGAGCTACACCGACAAAAGTGTAACATTTTAACAGTCACGACACTTTTGCTGTAATGTGTGTTTCTGTATTTTTGGGGTTCCGTACGTCCGAATGAAAAAACGGAACCCTTAAAGGATCACTCGTATGTCTGTCTGGCTGGCTCTCTGTCCGTCTGTCACAGCCAATTTGCTCCGAATCTACTGGATCAATTTAGTGGGAAGATACACATAACGTATTTTTGTGACCCAAACACGGACGTGTAACGTAAATATATGAATTTGAATATTGGGGTCACTTTTCGGGGCCAAATTGGAAAATTAAAGAAAAATGTTTTGCCAACAGAACTGTGTGATATCAAAGGAATTTATATGGCAGAAATTATGCAGAGACCTGCTATAGGGATGACAAGGCATTCGCAACTCAAAATGAAAAATGTAATTAAGCGTTTGTGGAACGAAATAAAACTACTTTTACCTGGATAGGAACACAGGTACCTACTTACATATTTGTTTTATTTATTTTAACTACTAAAATAACAATCAATAAAAGAAAGATTCTAAGTAGGCTCGTGCAACTTTTGATAAAAGACATTCTGAATACGTTACGACACGGTCGAAGCCGCCGCCGCCACTGGCGGGTTGTGGCATCGCGACGCCAGTCGCAGGATGCCTCGCATCGTAAGACGCACCGCCCTAGATCGTGGCCAAACGCCTACACCGTAGTTCTAACAGGAAGTTTTAAACCTTCTTGATAAGGTGTAAAGTATTTTTATCTCACGAAGCGACGAGCGCTTTACTTGTGGTAACCAAGTTTACATACCAACACGCTGTGAATGTGTGCGTGAAGACGAGTAGCGTCAGCACATAACACGCACACACACACACATGCACACACACGCACAGACACACACACGTCCGACTTCGCCATTGTCTCGGACGGTACCGAGAGCACAGATGAATACAGATGGGACACGAGTCACGCGATATAAAGAGAAGCAACTTCTAGGTGAATATAACTGTAGGTAATTAGCGCTGTGCGACCTGAATTGCTCTTTATTGTCTCGTAGCAAGAGTCGCTTTTTATTTAAATGATTTTGTGGAGTATGACATCTGTATTAATCTGTGCCGAGAGCTCCTGCGTTTACGCACACGTGTTTGTGCGCTTAGCAACCACGAGTAAAGCGCGCGTCGTTTCGTGTGATAAACATACTGTATGTTCAGGAAACTACCTTCTGTCTCCATGATTACCGTATTCCAGTTTTAATTGTATTAGTGCAGGTAAAGAACAGGATTTTTAAGCTATAACGTGGTAATAATAAAATAATATTGTTTTAATATACAAGTACGCTAGTTAATAGTGTCGTGCTTTCCTACAATCTAGATACATGCGAAATCTATAATTCTGACATTGATTGTGGGTTAATACTAAGGTATGTGTTTAGTTAACTAAGTCTTTATAAATAAATATAATACACACACATTAAAGCATAGTCAAAGGGTGACCTATCACTCACGATCGCGGGATCGCGGGCAGTAATAGCCTAGTGGTGTGACGGTCAGACTCTCAAGTCATAGGTCTCGAGTTCTAACCCAAAGCACGCACCTCTGACTATCCAGATTCATGTGCGTATTGTATAATTATAACTTGCTTAAAAAACGGTGAAGCAAAACATCGTGAGTAAACATGCCTGAGAAATATTTCTCGACGACATGTGAAGCCAAGTCAGAGGCCCATGGGCGGCTTTAAAACTCTGACACCAGGTTAGTCACTAACCATATGAAAAGAAGAAGACCTATCACTTCCTGAATCTAGATTTTAGTTAACATTAAAAACTGTTCCAAATTTTGGGAAGGTAAAACTAGGCGTTTTTCATTACCCTACAATACCTACCTAATAAGTTTTATTTTAAAATATTCTCGGAGACAAGGATCAACATAGTTCATTAAAAAATACAACAGTCGCATTCCGTGGATGCCACGGCAGACGAAGAAACAGCGAAAGTTTATACAATGTAAACTAGTTATCCAACCCGACACCGCCCGAGGTCAGATATTAATGGAAAACAATATGGATTCCAATTATGTAACGATACGAGTGTTAATTAACTACTGCCAAAGTAAAAGATCATTATTTACAATAAAAACTCCTTTATTGATGGTCAAGAAAAATGAGATGCGTTGTCATAATTGTTGTTTACGTTTCAAGAGTTTGGATAACGAATAACCTGTTTACATAACTAGCAACCCGCCCTTTGGCTTCCGGCTTCGGACGGGTAGCAGAGCATATATGTATACTTTTTTTGTCAGCCTCAGTTTCGTATCAGCCTGTTGCGTCGAGCATGTGGGTTAGATTAAAATGTAATTAATGTTCATCCTACGTGGTGTACTTTACTTTGTCATATTTCCTCCAATTTACAAAAACCCTTAATGAATTTATTATATATATACTTACCTAAACCTTCCTCATGAATCACTCCGTCCATTGGTGAAAACTGTATGAAAATTTGTTCGGTAGTTTTTGAGTTTATTGCGTATAATAATTATGTTCATCTTCTTCAAATTGAAATACTTATAGTATTGGAACAAAAAACAGGCTCCCAGAATGTTTTTATTCGTTACCAGCTACATTAGTTTAAAAACTGTGTTGTGTCATGAGCGCCTACCTCCAGAAGAGACGTCGACGTTCCAAAATTTATAATAATAAAATATTCTTACATTTACTTAAAACAAATGCAAGTGAATTACTCCTAAGAATAATTTTACAAAGGAAACATAATTTTAGGACTCCACAATAGGTCGTTCCTGTCTTGTGGAGTTCTTGAGACTTTTAAACAGATAGACATTTCAGGGTCGATTCTGAATTGTAAATGTATTAATTACATATTATTACATACATATCAAATAGATCGATACTCTTGGCCTAACGAGTTGAAACTAAAGGGTTTTCCAATAGGGACGAGTCGATGTTGACAGTCTATGGCGGCCATGTTGTTTTGGCGAGATCTGTCAAATCTGTTGTTTATTATCAGTCACTGATGCCAAGTTACACGAATGAGCAGCATGTCGTAATCTCTTTATTATCAAAATGAATGTTCGTTAGTCCAAACGAACGCCTCGATGGACATTCTGCATGAACGATTTGAGGGTACGGTTATCTCTACCAGAGGTGACGTGAAATGGCCAACAAGATCGTGCGATTTGACCCCACAAGACTTTTTCTTGTGGGGTTTCGGTGGGGGCAGGAGCGGTTGCGGGAAAAAACCAATACTGCAATAATGCAAACGGTTTGCATTACAAACATGCGTGGGTGGACGCGCCGGCGCACACACGCATGTTTTATTGGAAACCTTCGTTATTTACATTTTTTGCTTTTAAATATATTTTGTTTTGTTTTTAACCCAACTGCGCGACGGCAAAGACAGGGTACGCGAAACATAGATAAAAGAGACACATAGAGAAAAACTGAATGTTTTTCACGCGTATCTATTTATTTTTGTATGTGGCATTCTTTAACCCCTCGAAATATTCTAACGGCTGGATGTATTTTAATAGATGAGGTGTCTATCGATTTTAGGTCGCACGATGGTTGTAGGCACGATTTTAGATCAAAATTGCGAATATTAGACGTATTGAAATAAACAATACTATGATCATGTGGGCTATCAAATTAAAGGGCTTGAGGAGACGATAAGGAAAAGGGTTGAAAAAAAATTATGAATCGATTAATCTTTTACCATATTGTATCTTTTCTAAGAATAAAAACTAATTTCACTATACTCCATTTATTATTAGCATTACAAAAATAACGGCCAAATAAGAACAGTTATTGTGTAATGTTGTTGAAATTACTACATTTAAGAGTTTTTAAATGTGAATGGTGAATAGATTACGCTGCTTTATATTTATCGATAAATAACGGAACTTAATAGTAGGTACCTATACGTTTATATCGAAATAACGAAAGGGTTGTGACCGTTATTTTTCTATGTTATAATAAATTTAGTATAGTTTCATACCAAACCAAAACAAACGGACGCCAGTCAAAGGCCGAAACCAAATAGAACTCAAAGTATTGAATATTGTCACTTCAAAGGATGCAATCAAAACTGTTCCGCGTATGAATCACTAGCACTCCACGCCGAGGGGTCCACTCAAAGCCACGGTGCAACACAAACGTGGCTGCACATAGGACAGGACATAATGTACGGACTTAATAACATTATGCTCGTGGCAGGCGAAATATCGACAGGCCTTTACGCTGGGTCTTTGTTTGAGAGGACTAAGCGAGGAAAGCGGAATGTTAGCTTGACGTGGCCCTGTCTAGTGATGGGTAGGATGTGCCTATTGGCAAACGCCTCTTCCAACGATTACCACTGTTGCCTGTCTTGAGCAAACATTATGTACATTATATCCTTAACATGCTTTAGTATCAGTAACCAGGGAAAAAACAGAGGAATACGTTAGTATAGATTGAACGCCAACGACCACGTGACTGCGATTCCTCTCTGCGAAAAAACATAAGATTATTTTTCTTTTACACAACTCCGTCGCCCATCCACTTGCTGCCCCACTTCTTAAAAAAAATAAACACAGTATATCATTATACACTCATCCTAGATGTTGCCACGCTCAACACCCTCGCAACTCCATTTTTTTATGATTTTCTGTCTGTGGAGGCGGTTAATTAACTTTTGATTTCCGTGTATGAAACTACGACTGAATTTGTTACTTTTTCCCCGAGCTGTGATATCATGTGAATTAAGGCTATTGTTTCTGCGTGGACGCATGTTTATAAATGCTTCATCATACCAACACAGAAGCTTTCTATATTGTATATTGGCTACTGTATTTGTATATTGTATATTGGCGTGTGCTAGCTGACACATGGCTAATAATTTAAATTATGTTTTGTGTTGTGTAATGTAATTTATTTTGCATACTATTATATAGAATCATATTTTATTCTAACTGAACAGACAGCTGTGCCGCTGGGGAGTTTCTTGCGCCACTTCTTCTTCCCAGCTAACGCACTAGGAAGTGGGTAAGGGCGGGCGTTCTGGGGGACTGTCTTTTTTTAATTTTGACGTTCGAAAAGTATTGATTTTCAGCCTAGTTTGAATAAATGACTTTCGAATTTTTGATTTTTTTTAGGCATACACATTGTATGTAGGTAAAATAAAAAATAATACCAGCCTATTATTATCCCACTGCAGGGCAAAGGCTTTTTCTCATACAAAGAAGGCACGAGCATTAATCACCACGCTAACTCAAGACGGGTTGGCGATTTCAAACTTATATTATGTAACTACAGGTTTCCTCACGATGTTTTCCTTCACTGACATCAGAAATGTCCAAAATAAACTCAGAAAATGCGTAGCTACATAATGTTCTGCTTCTCTAACACATTTTTGAAAACGCTCGCAAGTGTTGTGTTAAAGAAGCATATGTACGTAGCTCGTATTTACAATTTGTCTGCCCAAAAGCTTCTTTAGCAGTACCCCCTGCAAGTGTTGACATGAAGAAGCATTTGTAAACACGCAACGCGGACAATGAAGCGACCAAATTAAGGCTCCTACAAACAGGCGCGACACGCGACGCGACTCAAAGACACCGCTCGGCGCGCGACGTGCGGTGTCTTTGTGTCGCGTCGCGTGTCGCGCTTGTTTGTAGAAGCCTTTAGCGATAAACTATCTCGGTTTAACGTTATTTGTGATGTTTTTCGAAAGCAGTGTCGTACAGTAGCATTATCACGGGCATTATAGACGAAAAGACGTATTATGATACGTGTTTGAGATTCTGTGAGGTGATGGTCTAAAGATGAGTCTTTTTGAGTCAATATTATTAAAATTTGATTGTTATATTTCGTTAGTATTAGTTTTATTTTTTATTTATTTATTTAATACTTCAAGCACAAAAATGTACAGAGGCCGACTCTTTTTTGAATTTGAGTATTATTTCTTATTAGTATTCCTTGCTTATTCTAACTTCCGACAGCGCCTTCACCCGCGTGATATCAAATAAATTCAATTTATTTATTCACAAACAATTTTTACATTGTGTTTGAAATTTTATATATTATGATAAAAAAACAATAACATTCATAATACAAGTAACACATTTAATAATTCATAACAAAATAAATTCATCATCATAAATAACATCATAATAAAAAAAATACCTACAGTAAAAAAATGTATCTTAATAAATGAATGAGCCTATGTTACTCAGTCTATAGCATTCAACTGGTGATTTTTTTTAAATCGCTTCAGTAGTTTTTGAGTTTATTCATTACAAACAAGCAAACAAACATACAAAAAATCAATTTTTTCTCTTTATAAGATTATACAGAGAAAAATTTGATTTTTAATAAAATAAGTAAAAAATAAATAAAAATTTAACTGTGCAGTAACATAAGATTACCTCTGTAATATTGGACATGTTTTTTCCAAATAAATAAATTATTTTTGATGTGTGATTTCTTAATAAATACAGTAAGCATGCCTATTCAAAGTCACAGTTTTCTAGATAATTCTCGAGCAAGTGAAAGCACAAAGAATCATCATTATTTTATTAAAGTTTTCAACATGATTATTCCGGTCCAGAGTGCATTATTTTCACTGAAAGTGTCTAACGGACCTCAGTCTTCGGTAGGCCTTCCAAAGGCCTGAGATCCCAGAATCCCGAGATATACCTATCCAAATATGCGGTGGATATATCTCGTGATTCTTCAATAAAAATAAAAAAAACCCAGAAAATGCAATATAATAATAAAATATATAATATAACTTTTATTTCAGACAAATTACAGTCCATATTACAGTTACATAATCATTTATAATTTGCAAATACCTTACAATTTGTTAGTAACATAAACAACTCAAAGACTAGTGTTATGTACTAGTGTACATACATCTGGTAATTAGTAAGAATATCATACATCATTAATAATCAATTAAATAATACAATAAACATAATTATTTCAAGGCACAGTTTGAGTGCAGTACTTGCGTTCTAGACCAGTGTCTGAGTCCTTCCACCGAATTATTATAAAAAAAACATTTTATTTGTGTACCTACCTACATTATTAGCAAATAAATAATTTCTTTTCAGCATCAGGGAGGTGACACGCGTTCGTATGATTGTATAAAAGTCATCTATACGTGCGTATCGTGGCAACCTCAAAACCGCGTACAGGGCGTACGCGTTTTTGTATTGGAAATGTAAGGCGCCGAAAGCCCTTTGCGTGTGAGCGACTGCAGGTGCAAAAATGCTTTGCAGTACGCCCTAAACAGAGTAGTTTCTACACCCCTCGAACACTTTACAAACCTCGCAATATAATAATTAGTGAGCCTATTAAAGGACGGACCTATAATAGTCTCACTAATTATTTTACTACGCATTCTACTCAAATGAATTTTATTTTAAACACATTATGGTTAAAATTTGAATGATACACACGTATCTATGTAAGCAAGCTTGTTGGGCATGAGTACATAATCGAACAGATACCTAACTTCATTACAATCGTGTTTAGTCTCACTGGTGGGCTACTAAGCATTTTCCCCGTTTCACGCACTTACTTGTGCCATAGAAATAGGATAATGTATCCAGATTTCTACGACCGTTTTTAGAATGTCTGCGAGTATTTAAGTTGAATGTATTGCGTCAGACTATCGGGCTATGAAAACTATGGTTGTGAGCAGACTGCAAAGAACCGGTTTCAATTTTAATTCGTTGACAACGACAAAAAAAAACTGCCGACATAAGTGAAAACTTAAAACTATGTTTATTTACAGATAAACTGTTAACTTTAGCATGTCGGTGACGCGAACCCATAAAATTTTCCCCTTCATAATATCACTCAAAGCGCCTACAGACATTTTCATTTAAAAAACGTTTGGACTTGGTCTGCTCACAACCTAATTATATAAAAATATAAAATAACTTGCACTAGTATTCAAAAATAATAGCTATCAAAACTCTTGTTTTAATTACGTTGGCATCTAGCGATAATTTTTTATGAACTCTATTCGATTGCATATTTTATCATTACCGTTACCCAGTAACTGGGTTGTAGAGGTCAGATAGGCAATCGCTCCATTTGAAATACTGGTATTCAGTTGCATCCGGTTAGACTGAAAGCCGACCCCAAAATATGTAGTTAGAAAAATGCTAGGCAGATTGATTATTATTCTATTGTATTATTGTATAAACTTTAGTCTCTGTTCAAGAACTATTCTAGTGCCAAAATTACATCAAACAGACCCTTTCAAAATTGAATAGAGTGCGATGCATTTGATGGACACATACTCTATTGTTGGCCAGTTGCAATTTGAGCTCACCCCGATGGTATTGACTTGCCGTAGACAGCGCGTAATTGAAATGTTACACCCGTCTGTTGTTCCTGGTAGAGTAACATTTTCTGATTGGATGGAAATTGGAGCATATCAGTTTAAATTGTGATTTTTGTTTCTAGATAAAATGTCGTGTTGTAGGGTTAAGGCCGGGACGGGTATTCTGTGGTGATGACATAAATGTTTAGAAAGATGCAAAGAGGAGAAAGAAATGTCAAGAGACATAATAATAATAATAAGTCGTTCTAGACTTATTATTATTATTATGTCTATTGACATTTCTCGGGACCCTGGGGCCCCGGACTTTTAGAAGGCGTACGAGGGGCCAAAGCCAACTCGTCGAGGCCCATTAGACGTTTTTAATTAAATGAGGCACCAACCGGCAATTATCCCTGTATGCACTATGCGAGTGCACCCAAGAACAACCCCCGGTTGGTGTAGATCTATTGCAGGATATGGAAACAAAGATATTGGACTATGGGTTTGGGTGGCTTAAGTTGACTGGTGACTTGGAACTATGGAAGGACTATGGACCCTGCCTGATCAATGTTTTATATGTAAAAAGAAAAAAATGGCAGGGGGTGAATTGCACACTTAATAATGAGCCCCCGAAAACTGTCGCTAGCACATGATCATATGGCAGATGATCATATGGTCACCCATAATTATCATCTGCCTATCTGACCTCCACAAACAAGTTACTGGGTAATAATACGATACCCCTTGGTAAGACCGGTTGTCAGACTTTCGGGCTTTTGACGACCCGTAACGACTGTCAAAGATCCACCCACGAATGACAGCCGGGACCAACGGCTTAAAGTGCTTTCCGAGGCACGGAGGGGTCTTGGTATGTAAAGATGGTCACCCATCCACGGACCAACTGCGGCAAGCGTAGCTTAACCTGATCGATCGAGCCGTGCGGCTGTTATTACTTAGCCACAAGCCCCGCAAGTCTGTATATACAATCATTCAATTCAATTATTGTAAAATTTCTAGGAATGCAATATTTAATCATTAATAACTACTTATTAGCACGGAATCTAAGTAGGTGATTTTGTCAAAAAAATATAGGTATAGAAAAGATTAAGACTGCCATAGTATAATTAATACCTGATCAGTATTTATTATTTAGCAGAAGAGTATTTATTTTCTACATCGTAGCACTTTTCCGTCAAACAGTACCCTTGCAGCTGTTAGGCATATAAAAAAGCGGGCTAATTCGAACTGGGATGAGTATGGACAAAGCCTGAAAGGTAGAGGCCTCCCGTCACTCTTCTCCCGGTCTACTGCGCTTGCGGGCCAATCCTTTAAGACAAATTACTGTATTTTAAAATCATAATTTGTGTCTTAAAAATGATAGTTGTGAAAACCGTGAATATTCTATTTACCTAATACCGTATTTTATCCCTTTACCTTAGACATAAATAAATGCAAATAGCAACAACAGCATGTCAGTATAATAATAACAACAGGTAGGTAACGTAATTCCATTTTATTTAGTCTTCTTCAACAGATATTATGAGTATTCAAGAGTCAATCTAGAAAATTTAATGATTGCAGACTGTATATTTTTCTAAGATAAAAGTGGATGGCTCGATGGTAGAGGAAACATACTTACGTACAAGGATTCAATCTGATCTAAGTATGAGTAATAAAGAAGTACGGCAATCTTTTAAAAACATCAGATAATTTGTGGTGCTACGTGGATAATGGAAATCAAATTGATATAAATCTCAATATAATTCACCTCGCCGGATGTCAGCTTCTTTTGTTACAAGTTGTCTATATAGGAAGATACTCCTGATTGCATACAATTATTGTAAGTTGAGCTTCATAATTGAGACGGAACTAATAAATGAAAAAAAGAAGCCGACCTTCATAGGCATGTAGTACCTAAACTTATATTTCTAGAGGTCCCAGGCCACTGCGGGTACACAGAAAAATAACAGATTTTCTCATGTCCCTCTCGACGCAGATATATGCCAGCGACCATGAGTGGTAGCTTGCGTGTTCTGTACTGAGCTCACGCAACGCGTCGTACGTCCAGCCAGTAATAAGACTCGCCCATCCAGGAGCGCTATCCTAAACTAGACGCATTGTTAATTTATTATACATAAAACAAAAGGTATTTTAACAAAACACTTAAAGTAAAAGATCAATAATTAAATTATCTTTAAAATGGTGAATGTTTCAGAAAAATACGGTTGATAGATTTTGCGTGATTCTCAGTTTTTTTTCCGCATTAGACATAACTAATTTAGACATGACAAATTAATTTCACTATGTAATACAAAATTAATCTAAAATATTCATATTATAAGATATTAAAAAAGGCTTTAATTTAACATATATTTTTTCCAAATCCATAACACTATTCGTTTAGACGTGATCTTCAGTATCAAATAATTAAAAGTCGGTTATCGTCACTTTAACTAACCTCAGTCAAAAATTAAAAATATCTGTGATAAAATCCGTGAAGAGACGATGGCTTGAGTGTTACCTACTTTGCAATTAAATGTGTCCCTCTTTTATAACTTCGCTGCCACCAAAATGTAATTTTTTTATTTTTACATGGTATTTATTTTCATTAATACGATTGAAGTTAGCACTCTATTCCCCCAATTGTTAGTTAGTGGGCTCAACTATAGTTGTGTTGTAACTGCAGATGAAGACTTTAAAGTTCGAATTTTTAATTTGTGCTATGAAATTCTCTATAATAATTATAATAAAGTCAAACTACAATTGCTATTTTATATAGACCCAAAAGAGTCCGTCAATGAGTAAAATAAAAACAATTTAAATTCGAAATATAAATATAACTAGTTGTGCCCGTGCCTCCCCGTGGTCTCATAGACGAATACTTACTCAACTCCAGCCAGAAAACATGATATCTATGAATTGAAAATGAAATGCACCTTTTGTATGTTCGATTGGTTCGATTTAACCCTTTCACTGGCGGCAGTCTTTCCCACGATTCATAACACAAATATAGCCAGGAATAGTTATCTGCATGAAATATAATATTAACCAACCGGTTTGTAAAGAATTTTCATCGTAACAAAGCTAGATAGAATTCCGACGGACGAACTTGGAAGCCTTAGAAAATATGCATTTTATTCCGAGAGAACATTTTTCAAATAACTTGGTCCGTAGAATTTAAGATTATGTTTCCCTGCAAACATAGACAGTCCAATTCGTTATTTTATGACGTTTAATACCGAAATCTATGTAAATATGTAGTTGTCATCGAGCAAACATGAATTAAACATTTGGCCACCACTCTGATTGAGCATATGAAGGTTAACACACACGTATCAGCACTGCACGGGATCAGCATGGCCTCGGCTCATCGGTTTGTCGTCAACCAGGCGTCAGCCCAACCTCAGCAGGTAGCCGGATCAGCAAAGCATCGCTGAGGCTTCGACTCGCTTACGGCTGGGTGAAAGTGAAGCTGATCCCGAGGCGATGCTGTTACGATGCTTATAAGTGTGCGTTGACAATGGATTTTCATATAAAAAATCCTGGACGGCTCGAGTTGCGGCGATGCTGATCCGTGCAGTTCTCATACGTGTGTGGCGACCTTTATACGGTTGCAAACATCAATATTCACCTAGTGCACTGCTACGCGCGGATGATCAAAAGCCTGATATCCGTCATCAAAGGAAACTGTAGTTAACGTTCAATATTCGCTATAAAGTTTATCCATTGGTTTGCGGCTTGACTAAATGCAGGAGAATAAACCGCACAAAGTAAATATTAAATATTTGCATGATTCAACATGGAGATGTTTTTTTTGTAAATCAACTTTTATTGCCTTTCTTTTATTTAACAGTCTGATTTTCAGTAAGGTAGAGGTAGATACATTTCAACAGCCGAGATTTAGTTAAATCATTTCAATACACCAGTCTTACCAAGAGGTATCGTGTTCTGGGTAACTAGGTTATGGAGGTCAGATAAGAGGTAAGACTGGAAGCCGACCCCAACAGTTAGAAAAAGGTAAGCAGATGATTATAATCAATACAAGAAGTCGCAACGAAGTACGTATATTATAACAGTGAGGTATGTACAGACAAAATATATATTAACAAGAGGATAAAAATATCTACATAGCTATATAAGAGTTTATAATAAGGAAGTATTTTTTATCGCTTTAGGTAACTCATAAAATTCAATGGTTAGATGTTTGTAAGCAAGTGCAATCGCAATGCCGCTTAACGCCACTTACCATATTTGGGACAAATTGTAGCAGCTGCAACAATTTGTGCCATAAGTGTGTGCCATAAGTTACTGGGAATTAAGGAATCGTCCACATAAGTGTCTTGATAAGGCATATAATTATGTTGGCATACCAACTGCATCATTAGATCGGTTCCTGTCTGACTATAATGTGACTCCTAGGTCTGTTTTATAATCTTGGAGAGTAATTTCACTTGTCATACTAAATTTCTAAAGTGCCGATGTTATCGTGGACGTCTACAGCATCGCGATAACACATGGAAACATATGAAGCCGTTTTTAAATTCCCGTCCACGATAACGCTATGACGTGCACGTATTTTCATACATTTTATGGACGTGGAAGTCCACGATAATTATCGCCACGTTAGAAATAATAAACGCGCACCTTATCAACCTATTACACAGTTGATCAATAAAACTAACAAATTAAAATGTGATTTGAATAGGTAAAGTCAGCAAGAAACCAGTACGAAGAGTCAAAACCGTTCATAACGACTTCGCTTAAAACGACGTACCGGGTATAGAGACGAAAATTTGAGGTCCCAGCATTTATTTTTCTTTAACATTGTGTTTGGTTAAAAAGCTATCGGCTATAACAACCATAAACCGACGATCCCTTCGAAGTCGTTATAAACGGTTTTAACTGTAGTTTGTTTTGAGCCATAACAATCCCAGCCCTTTAAAACAATATGATTTTTAATACTAATGGGGTCCGGCTTTTAAGTCTAATCGCCTTATTCTTCATCGCTAAGAAAGAAAATAACAATCTGCCTAGCCTTTTCTCAACTATGTTGGGGTTGACTTCCAGTCTAACCGGATACAGCTGAATACCAGTGTTTTACATGGAGCGACTGCCTATTTGACCTCCACAACCCAGTTACTGGGTAATACGATAACGCTTGGTAAGATTGGTTGTCAGACTTTCGGGCTTCTGACGACACGTAACGACTGTCAAAGATCCACGAATGACAGCCGGGACCAACGGTTTAACGTGCTTTCCGAGGCACGGAAGAGTCTCGGTATGTAAAGATAGTCAACCATCCACGGTCCAAACCCGGCAAGCGTAGCTTAATCTGATCGATCGACCCGTGCGGCTATTATTACTTAGCCTCCCGCCATTTTTCATTTTTCATCACTATAACAAGCAAAAAAGAATAAAGAAGTTTTTCTAGATAAAAAACATCGCTAAGAAAAACATTTTAAAATACCTTGTGCATTGAAGCCGCGTCTGTCTGTCAGTTTATCCAGGTAAGGTTTAAAAACTCCTTAAGTATTTTGAAGCGGTTTTCCATCTATACAGATAACGATAATACCGCAAACACTCTGAACTTCAAGTTACCGCATACTTACTTACTAATGTACTTACTAATTCCATGCTGCACACAATACGAAATCGAACTTATTTATTTTTATAGTAAAATCATTGCGGATTCCATGGAATTAGTATGTAATATAAAGGCGGATTCACAACGAGACAGCGTTCGAATTTTGAAGTGATCAAGTATTAAATCAAGCGAAACCAAACAAACCAAACCGCGAAATGCGAGGGAGTGTTGTAAAATACTTTATTGTTAAAAAACTGTTTATTAAGTAATTTTACTGTCTGTCTGTTTTATGTGAAGTATTTGTATTTCGATTAAGTGCTAAGTACTTGACAATAGTCTTCGTATTTTTTTTATCTCCACCAAGATATTGAAAATATTTTCTGATGAAAGCTCTTTTTATTTGTATTCTATTATTATAAAATCTGTCATAGAATTTAACTTTATTAGTGTTTTGTCCTTGCTTTTGTTAGAAAATAAACTTAGACTCTAAGTGAGGACTTACTATTTTTACTTTATTAAGTTTTCTTAGTATAGTTCCGTCATAGCTGGAAGGAGGACGCGCAGGCTCGCGAACGATGGAAAGAGTGGAGGGAGGCCATTGGCCGCGAGTCACAGAAGAGTCTTATAAAAAAAACAAAACCGGCCAATTGCGTATCGGACCACGCACAATGAAGGGTTCCGTAGTTGTGATGAATTTATCACAAGAAGAAACTTAACATTGTAGTTGTAAAACATGTTCTCCCATAAGAATCCTGAATCAAAAAATGGATTTCACAAACTCACAATATTTCTGAACGACCTTTCCAACGACACCCCAGACCATGGTCTGGACAAACAATACAACGCTTTGGGGATGTTTCTTTAAAAAAAAAAAAGAAACACTTTACGTGTAAGTGCGGTGCCATTTTATTTTTCATTCTTTTATTTTGCCACTTTGTCGGCGTAATTAATGCCAAACCCATAAACCCATGCCAAATTACAGCTTTCTAGAATTAAGAGTCTCTGAGATAAGCCGCGGGCAGACAGACAGACGGACATGGCGTAACTATAAAGGTTCCATGTTGACTACGGAACCCTAAAAAGGTTTTTTTCTTTAAGTTTCTCAAAAGAAAATAAGTAATTATTATGTATTCTATTTGGATTGCATTTTTTATCAACTCCCCAAAATGAAGGTATAAAATAATAGAAATAATTATATTAGCTAGAATATAATTATATTATTATAAATCAAAATAAGTTGCAAAACTGTCCGTGAATAGTCCGTCGCGATCGGCAGCTCTTGCAGCTAGCGCGGTGCGATGAAGTGCACCGATCAGTAAGTTATATAAATGTGTTGGAACGTGGGAAGTCTGGCGTGGTTCTAAACAGGCTTTGTTCGCTTCGAAAGATTTCCAGATCTATCATGCCTCCATCTCATTTATTTACCAGTTTTACTTTTGCAATTTTATTTAATATCACACTAACCATTTAAATATTCGTTATTATTATCTTACACTAACTTATTATACCTATTTAAGTAGGACGTATACATACATACTCGTACACACATTGCAGTATAAAACTGATAAATCATCCGTCACTCCAGTTGAAAACCAACGTCAGGCACATGTGCCTGACGTTGGCAGAAAACCAGAAAACGCCAGAAAACCATGGTTTTCTGGCGTTTTTGCTGAAGGGCCTTGCTGACCTTTCCTGCTAATTTCTTACAACGTTCTTCAAATTTTTTTATTTGTTGGCTTTTTTCATTTTGTTTTTTATTTGTTGTTAAATATTTTGCGTTGTGTGCCTTTCAGTCTGTGTTACTTTCTTTCTCTTAACTCAGTTGGAAGTTTTTTTCCAACCTTTATGATCCTCAAGTCTCCCCATAGCTTTCCGCTGTTCCCTGTACATTGCTTTCTCCGGCCAATCCTAACTAATATTATAAATGCGAAAGTGAGTTGGTTTATTTATGTATTTATTTTTTGTGTTTGTTACGCTTTCACGCTAAAGCAGCTGACTAGATTTGGATGAAAATTGGCACATGTGTAAACCTGGATTAGAATATAGGATACTTTGGTTACTTTTTATCGCAATATTCCCACGGGATCTAGACTTAAGACTCGTACAGACCAGCGCGACGCGATGGCGCGACGCGACTCGAACAATAGAATTTCTAAGAAAACTTGACGGTATAACAATAACCGGTGTCGCGTCGCGCTGTGGCGTCGCGCTGTGGCGTCGCACTAGTCTGCACAAAGCTTTATGCGGGTGACACCGCGGGGCGCAGCTAGGCTCCCATGTTTTTCTTTTTTAAATAAATGTTTCTAAGTTAACAAGCCCGCGTTTCCCAGGCCTCCCTCGACGGCGATAGAGGGGTTAACATAAATAAAAGTAGGACTTTCAATTCATATTTATTTTCTGAGTTTATCTTGGAGATTAATGACATCGGTGAAGGAAAACATCGTGAGGAAACCTGGACTTATAGTAATATAAGTCGGAAATCGCCAACCCGTGTTGAACTAGCGTGGTGATCAATGCTCGTGCATTCTGTATGTAAGAAGAGGCTTTTGCCCAGCAGTGGGATAATAGGCTGGTATTATTATTACCAGTATTCTTTAACCCTCCTCACTATTACGTCACAGTGGTGCCAGACCTACTGTTAATCTACTGCTGATCCACCGGTGTGTGCCAAAGTCCGTACTCATCATGTACCTACTTATAATAAGAGCCGCGAGGCCGTTGCGTAAACTCGACTTAGAATCTTGAATGCATTGCGTAAGTACACATCAAGGAATATATTTTTCTGTATAACACATAAGATGTTACGGATTCATGTATTTAATTAATTTGAATGCATTTATCGGAGATTCGACCTTTAGTAATAAAAAATCCAATAATTTATTTAAATTAGCCTGAGAATCAGCACTAAAGCCCTTCACCCCTTCCTAGTGCTTTAGCTGGGATGAAGAAATGGCGCAACAACCTCCCCAATACTGATAAGTTAGACTTATGAGTTTGACTTCTCATATTTTATTTAGTGATGAAAATACTATGTCATCATTTCATGATACTGATACTCGTAGTTATGAAATGATTGTTATTAGTGCATAAAGTGATTAACCTAAACCGCGTTAGGATCATACAAGTGTTAATTGTATGGCTGTTAAAATCCGGAACCAAACATTTGCATACACGGTTAACAGCTTTGAGGTGCGGGTAATAAACATGATCAGCCCTTAATTAATTGGCTGTTTCTTTCGGAAAGCTACCTTTGAGGCTCGTGCAGATCAGCGCGACGCGACTCGAACAATACAATTTTTAAGAAAACTTCACGGTATAACAATAACCGGTGTCGCGTCGCGCTAGTCTGCACGAAGCTTATCGCTGAGCTCACTGCGGTCACTCCGCTCGCTCTTACTGCTTGATCCGCTCAGCTTCAACTGCATGTAATGTTGATTCCATTCACGACATTCGCACAATTTCTCCTCATCGACGGTGTTAGGATTACAGATGTACAGTTATTAACACAAGTGTTAGAGCCTAATGTTTATTTTGACTCCTCTACTTGCGTTGCTGTCACAAGCCAGAAAATCATTATCATTTTAGCCAAAATATCAGTACTGGAAATCAAAAAACGGCAATATTTTATCATGTCCTTCGATAAATACGAGTAGGTATCTAAAAGAAAGAAAAACATTAAGGTAAATAATTATAATCGTTCCATTACCACCTACTAATTAACAGAATTTTTCTACAAGAATTCTTTGAGCAAAAAATACAGACAGGATAGAATTAGATTAACAAATCAGGTCAGTCATCGATGAATCTAAAACTATCTTCTATTTCGGTTATACCTACATCTGACGTGACTTTTCCTAGACTATGATTTAAACTTAACTCAACACTAAATTATTTATAGCATCTAAGACATTTGAAGAAGAGAGATGCTTGTGTAGGTTTTACATCTATTTAAATCACAATTTAATAAGAAAGTCCCATAGATAAAAAATCGAAAAGTTTTGCAAACTGAACAGTGTGTCATATCAAATGAAAGGTTTTGTTGTGGGGATCTCAATATCTTTTTTACCTTTTAAAGTAAAAAGTTTTAAAGATATTTTTAAGAAAATTTATGAAAATTGACCCTTCCCTCCCCTTATCTCCGAAACTACTTTTAAACAAATACAGAAAATGGTTCTTTATTTATAGACTAGTTTTTGCACGCGGCTTCGCCCGCGTGGATGTCGGAAAATATCCTACTGGAACGAACTACCGGAATGAAAAGTACCTTATGTGTTAATTCAGGTTATAAACTATCTGTGTCAAATTTCATCTGAATCTGTTCAGCCGTTTTTGCGGCAATCCGGAACATACATCCAGATAAACGGACAAAAATTCAACCTATAAGAAGTCTATGGTTTAAAAATAACACGGTAAATCTCTCAATATTCTGCACACCAACTTACATTTGCAGTTGGAATATATGGGAAAACAAGTTTTTCAACTACAATGTTAACTATAGGTATCTCCCAAATTGCGCCACAACATCCAGTTCTGTCCAGTTTCCGCATCAAGGAGACAATGGATTGCCATTGTCTCCTTGATTTGTAATTATCGAGGCGGCAAGCTAAAATGATTAACGTCGTTATAATCACAGCACCTGGCTGCCGCAAATTGTCTATGGTAGGCGCTTAATTGGAAATCAACGCTAGTGTGTTGATTATTATATTAAAGGACGGTCGCAAGAACAATACTACACTAGAACAAATCAGCTACTTGATTATGACCCATGCATTAAAATTTATTATTTTACCTTTTTAAGGCATTGAAGGTAACGACATTCAGATGGAGAGTTGTTACAGACCTTTCACTTGAAATATCTTCATAAATAATAGTAATAATTGTACAACTTCTCTGGAGAATGAAAATCATAAAGTAGTGCCCACTAATCTATCTCCTCTTTTTATTTTATTATCAAGGCTGCTTTTCTCGTCATTTTAGAGTTCTGAATAATATAAAACCGAAAAAGAAGATTTTATTTCAATAATGGTAAAAAATAACTTTAGTTTGCATTCGACATAAAAAGAAAACTAATATATTTCTAATAGTCTAACAGTTCTGTGATCACCTGTACTGGCGATACAATCACAGAGTTACGTCACACGACCTCTTGCTTCCGACAAGTGTTATCTTCCCTTAGTCGGCAATGCAAAGCTGACCTGCAACGAAAGGTTACAAGAATGTGTGTGAAACTGTCAGTATCATCCATCACTTTCTGCCGGACAAAGTAGATAAAATATGCCATATTAGGGATTTTCTGTGTGGAAACCTAGGTACCTCAATCAATCTGACTAGCCGTTTCCTAACTATGTTGGGGCGGCTTCCAGCCTAACCAGATGCAGCTGAATACCAGTGTTTTACATGGAGTGACTGCCTATCTGACCTGCACAACCCAGTGACTGGGCAACACGATACCCCTTGGTAAGACTGGTTGTCAGACTTGCCAGCCGGGACCAACGGCTTAACGTGCTTTCCGAGGCACGTGGGGTCTTGGTATGTAATGGATGGTCACCCATCCACGGATACGACCACGAAACGTAGCTTAATTTTCGGACGAACCGTGCGGCTGTTTTTATTTAGCCTTTCGTGTAGTGACTAACCTGATGTCAGAGTTTTAATGCCCATGGGCCTCTGACTTGGCTTCACGTGCCGTCGAGAAATATCTCTCAGGCATTCCGGTTTCCTTACGATGTTTTCCTTCACCGTTTTTGAAGCAAGTGATAATTATACAATTCGCACATGATTCCGAGAAGCAAGAGGTGCCTTGGGTTCAAAATCAAGACCTATGCCTTGGCAGTCCGACGATCACACCACTAGACCATCAGTGCCTTGACTTTCTGTGAAATTTACGGTTGCTTGTGGGGGCACCACCCGAGTGAAACAGAGAGATATTAATAAGAAGGAACATACTCGTAAAAGATTATAATGACCACTTACACTAATATATCATGTCACATGTAAATGTTTTCTAAAGTCGAGAGGCAGCACCCCTCGACTTTTACAAAAATTGCTTTGTGCTAGCTAGTAATTATAAATAAATAAAGTAGGTTAAATAATTTTATTTCGTGAGGTTATATTCCGGTTGGGACCGAAACCTTAGCGACTTTTTATTTTGATCCTTACGCCATGTATAATGGTCAACTTATTTTATGGCAAATGAGCCATATTTTACAGTGAAAAGTAGACAGGGCTATGAAATACTAGCCAAATATTTCCTCATATAACAATTAATTATTATTGTTTAATTTGTGGCTGTGTCAAGCCTGTATGGGTTACGTTACACAACTTTAAATAGGAACCAATAAATTTTGGGGTTTTTGTGCTACAATTTTATTGAAATAATAATATAACACACACACACACACACACACATCACATACCACTCACACACACACACCACATACCACTCACACACACACACCACTTATTTATTTCACATTTTATGTGAAATAAATAATTTATACATAAATAGTACGCTTATAATATCGAATAATAAGCCTAATATTTATAGTTTTCTGATGTGCAACTGTTTGCTCTATACCTAATGAGTTCTCGTAAAGTCAAAGTCATTATTGACAGGATGGTATCCAATGTTCATTTCCTTGGAATAACAAGACAAATCATAAAAGGAAAAATTATAAATATCAATTATAGAGAGAAAGAAGAAATGTTTTTCCGCACTGAGTAATCCGCTGTTTATATCTCGGCGTTTATTTACAAAAATAACTGTTGCTTACTAAAAAAATAACTTTGACACATGAATATTTCAAATTAAAATTATTAGTTTATATAATTATAACTCATCGGAAAACGTTATTATTTTAAAAAATCATCAATATCTGTTAACTCCGTAAATCTCACTTTTGCCTACGGGTTTGAATATTAGGATCAGGTACTTCAGGTAAAGTTGGTCACGGTACAAATCCGGATTTGAACTTCCGACATCTCACGAGATCGTGTGTCAGAGCCGCAAACCGCAGATAATTATATACGATATACCTTTGAGAATATTGTTCACACGTATTTGAACTCCCTTTTAACACTTTTTCAAGTAAACCAGGTAAATAGTAATGATTATGCGAGAACCACAAGACCGGTTGATGTGATGACGCTTGGGGCTACGTCCAGCAAGCGATTTCGATTGAGACGATGATGTTAAACTAATAAAGTATATGGCCCGAGATGGTGGCTGATAATGATGTGCGGAAGAAGCAGACGCACTTAATCCGCCGACCGCACACAAATTGAGATCAGGAAGATGGCGATGCCGATGGAGTAATTTAAATGAACGTATATTAATATTTTAGTCTGACGTTAAAAGAAAATCATATAGCTCCCAGTGTCTGCAGCCCTGGCGAAACCCCTTCAAAGGAATTTCACTAGCGTCACCGCGAGTGCCCCTGGCGCTGCTAGTATTAAGCCCTTGCAAGAAAAGGCGCCGAATAGGGCTAATAATGATGACGGTTTCATGACGGTTCAAAGGAGGAAGCGCCGATCGCAAACGGTCAAGAACCGCTGCGGCAAAGCTCCTACGGACCCCGAAGTGAGCTTGCGTGCCGCAAAGCCGAACACACCGGTGTACATTTCCCGCCTGCACTACACCATTAAGGTGGAGGACATCGTGGAGTACGTGCGTCAAAAGACGAGGTACACACCGAGGCTGCAGTTACTAGAATCGCACCGAAACGTCAACTTCAAGGCGTTCGTCGTGCGTGTACCGAACTGTTATCTGCCCCTCGTCATGGACGAAGACTTTTGGCCGCAAGATGTGGTGTTTCGTCGCTTGCGCGGACAAGTTCCACACGACAGCACAAAGTCAAGCTAGTGCAAACTGAAGTGCTACTAACATTCTCTTAACCTTAGGTACCTATTTTAGGGGTATGAGGAACAGGGTGTAAAGTTCACTCATCCACCATAGAAAAGGAAGGATCGACCAGACGGGTGTCATGTCTGGCGGGCAATTGCCCAGAGGTTGAAGTCGTGAGCTTGTATATATGTCCACCGCGCGGTAAACTCTAATTGCGCGATGCAGGATTTGAGTGACGTCAGGATGTTGTGTGACGTCAGGTCTTTGATGCGTAGTTCGCACGTGGCGATGTAAATGCCGCCACACTATTAACACAAGTTTTTGTTTATATTAAAATATGTATGTTTAGGTTAAGGTATTTTTCTATGGGCCTGTGTCGCCTGAACTAAATGATATTATTATGTACTTGAAATGATTGGAGATCACCAACATGCAGTAAGCCAGACTCTTGTTCCTGTTCTAGTATGAGAATCTGCTTTTATCTTGCTGTAGTACATTACAGGTTGTTATAATATACCGTGGGTGACATCAATTCAATTATACTGTCGATCTCCAGTCTGCTTGACTCTACCTGACCCCAGGTTCAAATCGCGATAATATCAGTATAATAAATTCGCAAGTCTGTGACCTCTCAGTGAAAGTGAAACCACCATTGTTAACAGCCTGGCAGCCATGCTAGTTACAAATCTAGGACATTCTGTAAAAAAAAATACAATGTTTTGTTAAACGATACTGGTCTATGAAGACCAAACCAGCATCGTTTAAGAGCTGTTCCCTTGTGCGAAGATCTGGCCACAGCGTCGGGTAATTTCTACCAAATAATATATGACAATATCAGCTTCTGCATCATTGCAGACATATCAGGTTAGAGATTTTCACCGCAGCTTTATTTTAGGCATATTACAGTTAAAGTACATGAAAATATTGCTAAAATCACTCATTATTCTCTTGCCCTTATCCCAATTTATTTGTGGTCGGCGCAACATGTCTTTTAGTCGTCATCTAACCCGTGGTTAAAGGATTGGGCAAGAACCTCCTAGTCATTCTTGAAACGGTGGTGCCGATTCTTGTGAACTTTATAAATATTTTATAGCTCTTCGTTATTTGTGGTCTTCGTCGCTCTTCCTTGCCCATTCTTCTCCATAGGAACCTACTTGCTTTGGAATGGGCAACTATAATAGCTTCACCTTTCTGACTAATAGCCCACTTGACAATTCAAAAGTGCTTGTAATTTATTTATTTGAAATAAATGCGTTTTTGAGTTTGAGTATGAATCTTGAAGATATCAGTGAGCCAGCCGTTTTATTTGATGAAATTACCAAAAGATGAAAGGGGGTTAAAAAGTTTAGGAATGATCTGTCTGCCTTACATAATAATATTACGTATAATATAATATTACGCATCGTTATTAAGAATCGTCTAAACACGGACCTAGAAACCCAAATATGTTGAATCATAAAGTGTAATCGAAACATCTTTGATAATAAATAAACATCGATAAAATGCCCACAATAGATCAATAAACCCCAACATTACATGGGCCATAAAATAATTCGAATCGATTTAACACATAACTTTCACTGCTGGTTTTATTCCGACAATTCACAAATATGCAGACACCTCCGTGCCAAATGTTGGCCGATGAAAGCTACACAATGCTGGCTTACTTACCAATCATTTAAGTTTTGTTGATACAAAAGCAGTGCTGGTCATGTTTGACAAATGTTTGGCAGAGGCGTTAGATATTTTTGTTTGTTGATTGCATTCCAAAGTTACATCATTTTGAGTACAATAACTATTGGCGTATAGGTAAGTTGGTGGTTTCGTCTGGTTGTATATTTAATTATTACCAAACCTGGAGGGTTAGGCTAGGTTGTGCGTGCATCGCACAGGCCTCCACCAGTGCCGGACGGGAATGGCCAGGTGCTCCCGGCCATTCCCGTAGCTCCCCACCATTCAGGTGGGGGGCATGTGGGGCCCGCCAGCTAGGCGGGCATGCGCTGGGAGGGCTGTGGATGTAAAGGCTGAGCCGGTTTCCCATGGCCCTCCCATCACGGCGATGCGGGAGCACCGCTGAGTTTTAGTGGGTATACTGCATTTAGACAGGAGTCCCACATACCCCGACTCGTCCCCCACGAGCCGGGGATGCGTAACGCATTTCTCAGCGAAAAAAAAAAAAAAAAAAAAAAAAAAAAAAAAAGGTTGTGCGTTGTTTATCAGTGAAAATATTTAAGATTTTTAGCTAAGCTAAGCTAAGTAATAACAGCCGCACGGGTCGATTGATCAGTTTAAGCTACGCTTAGCGCGGTCAGTCCGTGTATGGGTGACCATCTTAACATACCGTGACCCCTCTGTGCCTAGGAAAGCACGTCAAGCCGTTGGATCCGGTGTCATTCTTGGATTTTTGACAGTCGTTACTGGTCGTAAGAAGCCCGAAAGTCTGACAACCAGTCTTACCAAAGGGTAGTATATGCAGTCGCTCCATGTAAAATACTGGTGTTCAGCTGCATTTGGTTAGACTGGAAGCCGACTCCAACATAGTTGGGAAAAGGCTAGGCAGATTGATTGGAGAATAAATAAGGAAGAATAATGGCATCGTTTTCAAACATTGGTAATATGTGCCCAAACATTAAATCTTAACAAATGGTTGATCAATTATTTATGAAAGCTATATGTCTGTCTCTACGTCGACAAAGAACTTGGTCTTTCAACTCAATTAACTGCCATACAGGTTATGTTTTTTGCAAGTGTGACTCAATAAATACCTATTATTTTTCTATAAATAAAACAATGAATCTAATGCGGCATGAAACTGTTGCCCTCAACTTGTATGCCAAGTTATTTTATAACTTCAATTACAAACGGTGGAAATATTCGTGATTGATTTCTTCGTTTCCAACACTTTTACAACATAGTTTACAACATAGGTACGAGTAATAAATACACTGGATGATTTTTCTTTCTTTTTATCCTCATTGGAGTAACTCTTGGGCTGCATCTCAGCTGACTGTAAGTGATGATCAGACCGAAGGTGGAAACGAGCTCCACCCGGTATCCTTAACCACAGAGGAACTGGCTATAACCTGGAATCATACCTATTACTCTGTTTAGCTCCAAAGGAGCATCTTCCTGCAGGATGTAATCTTTCGTGGGCGACTTGGATGTTCCCGAACCGTCTCCGGACCCAAGTGGGAAGCTGTAACTCTAATTTTGTAACTTGGGGCTTCTTCGAGGGAACGGCAGCAGGCTGTGAATGTGAAGCTGTGTCCCAAACTATGCTATCTTGCCCTCTGTGTCCCAAAACGTGCAGGCAAAGTGACCTAGACATCTGCGCTGCCACCGACGACTCTTACATTTTGGGCCATTAGATCTGAATACTGCCAGCAACTCGAAGATGAAGAAGCAATACACGAATTCTTTATGATGGTATTTGAAGAACATTTTCGATTTAACACATAAATGAAGACCTTATATTTCACGGCCATCTATAGACCAAAACGAATACATAATTCTTTTATAATTGACTAAATGTTAGTACGGAATCTTAATCTGTATTAAAACTGTATAAATTATCAAACTGTATTCAAACATGCGTCTGTATGTACAGCGAAAGGAACTTCTTTGTTCCAACCCGGTGTCCAACGAAATCTCCCGACTTCTTTACCCGACTACGGCGAAGCAAAAAGGAGGGTTGTGATTTTGACCGGTATGTATGTATGTGCATCTGTTACATCATAACTTCTAAACTAATGATCATAATTTGACAAATGAGGTATCGTTGGAAGTGTTACTTCGCCTTTATCGTCCGCTGGTTAAGAGCCATGTGACGTCTCATTTATTCAATATGGCGCCCTCTAGAGGACATAAAGTCAAGTTTTTATTTTATTTTAATTGTGCCTTGTTGGATATCAAATGAAAGGGCTTGAAGAGCATCTTTCAAGTATATATTTATATTATAATATTTGAAATAAAAATAAAAGTTATAAAAACTAAAACCCAACTACAACAAAAATTCAACTAAAAAGGTATAAACAAGACATCACAGACAGCCAAATGAAAAATACGGAGTCACACGTGTTAAATAAATCGAATAGATTACGTGTAACTCCGGCTTTTTTATCCTAGTACGAACTCTCACTGCTTCCAAACTGTGGGAAGAAACACGCATTGTTGGAAAAAGATTTATCGTGTTAATGATCAAGATTAGCTGTAGGTAGTGCGTAGAGAATACCCAGTATAAAACAAATTAAAATGTAGGTATAGATTGTGCCATCCACGCAGACGCGCCCCACTGCGCTCCGCTCCGTACTAAAGTACAGTAACCGCGGAGCGGGGCGCGTCTGCGTGGATGGAACTATCTGTACCGTAGAGGTTATAACCTATTTGCTTGATGCTTCCATACAACGTTTATAAACGTTTATACGAATATTTGCTAAGTTGATGGCATAATTATGAGATTAGCACTAATTTGTCTGACAGGCGTAATTATGTTATGATAAAAAATAAAAAATGATTTAATTATTTATATAGCTGAGAGTTTAATTATTCTAAACATGTTTTTATTAATTGACTGAGAATTATCGAAAGACGTCTGATCGATCGCACACGACGACGATCTATGGACAATTACTATGAGAAGCAAATGGTTGAACACTAAACTTTCCAATAGTTTCGTTTCATTCAGTTTTATCTCTCCGTATCATTTTTTTTTTCCTTTATTTCATTATTTACATTTATAAATTATATTTTTAAATATAAGAATTAAAAAACATAATTATTATATCCGTATCATAATTATTATGGTAATCTCATTATCTGGACAAACCTCAAAGTGCTAGTCGTGTTTGGGATTATTAATTTTGTTAATTCATTTATGTATTAATATGGCGGGCTGTGCGATTTAAACACTAATTTAATTACTGATACTGGAATGGTTTTTCATATTAGTTTAACCAACCGGAAATATTTAATGAAATTACTTAGTGTATTGATTAACACACAAAAAAAAAGTAGTAAAAATTATTAATTACAAGAACTTGTGGCTAAAACAGTTAATTACGCAGATTTAAGTTATATATAATTACTTATTAGCTAATAGGCTACATTGTAATGTGAATAAAGTATACAAAGGAAATAAATAAATATAATTATAATAATAATGCTATTTGTTTATTTCGTTGTTTCATTTTTTTATTAACTGTTATTGTATTTTTGTTTTTAAAGTCGTACACTCAATATGTTTATAAATGTGTACCTACTCTATAATCATCAATGTTTATTAAACAATCGTGTCTTAAATGATAAGCCAATAGTTTATAAATCTTAGAAATGTCTCGAACTTGCATTCAGGAAGGCACAACATATTCATATAATAATAATTAATATATGTAGTCAGTGTACCAAAATATTATCCCACGGGTTTTAAATAATGTCATTACAAGTTTCCTCTTATTGTTTGTAATTTGTAATTAAAATGCATTCTGAATATCAACAATTTCCGCGGTATAATAATAATAAAAATAATAACACACAAACCAGTACTTTGCCACTCAACAAATCACTGCACTTAGCCGACAATTGTTTGAAGATGACAGTTATAGTTTCCCATCATTGTCGGGAGATCGAAAATCGAAAGTAAGTTCAAGTACGTTTTGTTCCCACGCGAAAGGCAAAGATTAGGGTAATAAGCAGAAGTGATATCATAAGTAATTTCCGGTTGAGACGCGATTGAACTGTATGACAGTAGGTTTGTTTTCAGAACTACGCTGTACATACATACAAATATGGAATTTGTGTTTATGGTCAAAATTCAAATCAGTATTGGTTTTAGAATTCAAATTACTATGTAAACTGAATTATAATAATAAGTTGTTGCCAATAAGGCTAATATAGTGCTGATAGACCGATCAGCGCGCCGCGCAATGATAGTCGATGATACCATTCCACATGACGGGAACCTCGTGAAAGCTGAGAGAGAGAAACAAATAAAATATCTCGATTTAGCATACGAGGTTGTTGACATGTGGAATGTGGGCTCGGCTATCATTGTGCCGATTGTCGTAACGGCCAATGGCCTGATGGCTGAAAGCCTCGACCAACATCTCTCGTGGCTCTCGTTAGGCGGTTGGATCAAGGGTCAGGCCTGATTCAGAAGGCAGTACTCCTCGATACGGCTCGCATCGTGATCTGCCTAGCCTTTTCCCAAGTATGTTGGGGTCGGGTACCAGTCTAACCGGATACAGCTGAATACCAGTATTTTACATGGAATGCCTATATGACCTCCACAACCCAGTTACTGGGTAACAACACCTTGGGAAGTTGTTGTCAGGTTGTCAGACTTTTTGGTCTATCCGTAACGACGGTCAAAGATCTACGCATGATAGCCGGGAATAACGTCTTAGCGTGCTTTGCGAGGCACAGAGGGGTCGCGATATAATGGGTACCCATCCACACACCGTCCGCGGAAAGCGTAGCTTTACCTTCAATCCACCCGTGCGGCTGTTATCGTGTAGTCACGAGCGACCTAAGGCCTAATAAAAATACAACTACCGTCAGAGAAAGAAAACAATAAATAATATACTCCTAGACACTGTCATGTCTGCATTAATTACCTATTAATCTATGTCCTTAAGATAATTGTGAGAACATAACGTTAGAGGAAGTGTACGACAAGTGACCGAGCCGAGATTTCTAATCGATTAAAAAACGAGATTATAATCGATTTATTTGCAATATTCACAACAAACGGCTGATGGTTATGGCACATTTTTTATTTGGCAACAAGCATTTGTTTCTGTGTCAGATGTTGGGGTTATTATTTTGAGATGTCAGATGTGAAAAATTGTCCTCGATTCAGATTGATTGGGTTTTGTTTTAAAGTTGAAGATTTCTTGCCTTGTGGCAAAACATGATTTATTCTGACTGAGACTGAACATAATGATTTCAGAATTAATTTTTTAGTCGAGAGAATTTGATTTGAATTAAAAATAAAGGGATGATGTTTTTTTCAAATTTAGTTATAAACAAGCAGGCAGCTTACCTGATGGCCATCTGCAATATTCGTATACATGTCCTATGTGCCTGGAAGGAAGACAAAACGGGAAGAAAAATGGAAGCGACTTTGAAATAATCTGCTAGAAAAGTTAGCAGGAAATGCTGTGTTTATTTTTTGTAGGTGGCTAAACTAAACAGGTTCTTAACAAAGGAGTCTTAAACATTAAGTCTCAGACTATGTTATATAAACCATGTTTTGTAATCAGACGGTCAAGTTGTATCGACTTCACTTGAAATGAAGTAAGTCGTAAAGATAATATTGTTAGTACGTGTTAGTCAGTAAATGGCGTTTCATTCATATGTTAGAAATGTTTACTTTGTGCAATGTTAATGGACTGCTATGCAACTGGAATATACTTACTTACACTATAAAAAACTTAGGTATGGTGGGTACATCATAAATATTGTTTTTATATTAAAGATTTTCATAACCAAACAGTAAATAATTAAACTAACATAAAAAAAGACGTGTGTGTGTATCAGCTCCGACGTACGACTGGAGTTAACACGATTATCTTTGAATATGCAATAGGCAAGGTACATATAAGCATCTTTAAAAAAAAACACCCTACCCTTTGTAAACATACAGTTTTGTCTTGCGTCCGGCCAAAATTTTTACTAATCGTCAAGCACTGGCCATGCTGTACAACTCCTTCATCCGCAGTTTGCTAGAGACTAACTGTGCAATCTGGAGCCCTCATGAAAAAGTGTATACACTGGCCATCGAAAAGGTTCAGAAGTCTTTTGTCCGTTACCTCTACTTAAAACTGTATGGATATTACCCGTACATGTACCCAACATCATTTGTGCTAGGTATGGTGGGCTACCAAAGTTTAGAAGTAAGGAAAAATCTTAGTCTCGTTAAATATTTCATCCGCCTAATTCGTGGTACATCTTTCAATTCATTTTTACTACAGCACATCCCCTTTAACATCCCACTACCCATTAGACACACACTTCGCCCTCGCCAACGTCCTCTATTTTCAATACCTCAAACCAGTACCATAACCCTCAAGGCCAGTCCATTGTACCTAGCCCTCACCCATATTAACAACATTTTGCTCTATGACGAATCCTCAGATGTCTTCGCGAGTACTGAACTGAGATTCCTGAACACTGCTACTCGATACCTGGAATCCATTGCCACTCGCAGTACAATCTCCTTGGAGTGAATAATTAAATTAATTTGTTTCTTGTTAATCAATTTTATTCCTATTTTATCCCAATTATATCTAATCTTATCTAATTTTGTCTACTGTTATCTAATTTTTGCCTAATCTTGACTAATTTCATTTCAACAAATTTTGTCTACTTTTATGTAATTTAATCTAATTTTAATTTTATGACTGTGTGTGTAATTAACTAATTACTAATAGATATTGACCTATAACTTGTATGTGTGGTGCAAACTGTAAATGCAAATTGGTTTTTTAATAAATAAATAAATAAAATATATAAGCTATCTCGTAGGTCTAGTAGTCGCAAGTCTTGCATGAAATCCTGAGTTCGATTCCCGGGTCGGGCAAAGTGTTATTGGGTTTTAGCATCAGGAATTTCTCAGTAGAAGCCGGTAGTCTGGAGCAAGACTCGCCCCGTATTACATGGGACTTAAAATGAGTGGCGAAATGACGGAGTACTATAAATACACCTCTGCCTTACCCTATGGGGAATACGCGCGTGATGTTATTTTATGTTTAGTTGATTTGATGATTATGTAGGACTCTCGAGATGGCGTTACTAATCAAAGTGTGTAGAAGATGGTCTTCAAACAGTGATGCAAACCAAGCCACGTAAAAGTACGGGTATTATAAATCAAATTCGTTATTGCAAAACCACTTCGTAAATTGCAGATGCACCTCTCTCCTTTTTAAATTCTTGAAGCTGTTTAGCATAAGAAGTTATTAAAAACTGGTCAAGTCTCGTCGACCTTGCATGATTAATGTTCCGTACTGTTTTTTCGACGTTTGCTTGCATGTGTGGTGCGTGTTCGTAACTCGAAAATTAACGTGGATATTTTGGTGGATTCCAGAAATGTATACCTTCTTATGTTTAAAAAAAAACTTGATTGTTATTCAGCCTATTGAAGTATAAAGATAAAGGTCTCAAACTCAAACTCAAAGCATTTATTTCAATTAAACCATTTACAGGCACTTTTGAATTGTCAAATTGTCGGTCACTTAGTCAGAAAGTTGAAGCTAGTTGCCCATTCCAAAACGTAGATCTATTTGTAGGAAACTATTTAAAACACATTGGTTTTCTAGGTTAAAAATTCCTTGCGGAATCCAAAAAGTTTTCAAATCTTTGTTCTCAAAGTCAGACACTATTATGTCATGAACGCGACAGACAATCAGACAGATAAATTATAATGAGAAAACTGAATACCACAGATAAATTAAAATGCGCACTTTCAAATGCGCATTTCTTCAACGGCTGCTCACATGTCGATGGCACTTCTGTCAATATGTAGCTAAGAATGCAAGCAATTTTTTCTTAGAAAACCGCATTCAAATCTGTCCAGTATTTTACGAGATATACCACATAAACAACAGCCAAATAATGGTTAAAGTGAGATGTGCGCCTGCGCTTCGCACTGGTTACATAAAGCGACTTTCTTTGCAAAGGTCGTGGGTTCGATGGCCGGGTCGTGCATCGAGGTGATCTCTCGGGTTAACGGGGGCGCCCGTCGGCCCTATTTACATTACGTATTGTATCTTAACGCTAGCTGAGTATGTGGAGTAAACACTGTAGTAAGTGTTCGTTCATTTTGATTCAATAATGTGCCAATAATGTACAATAATGTGCCGGAGTTATCCATATTCTCGAGCTATCGATCGAATAACGAAAACATAACACATAATTATGGCTAATTATTAAAAAAACTTGTCCTTGTAACTGCGATTTTATGTCATGTTTTAAGTGTATTTCGTGGTCAAGTAATAACAGCCGCACGGGTCGATCCATCAGGTTAAGATACGTTTGCCGGGGTTGGTCCGTGGATACGTGACCATCTTCACATCCCTAGATTCCTCCGTGCCTCGGAAAGCACGTTAAGCCGACAGTCGTTACGGGTCGTCAGAAGCCCAGAAGTCTGACAACCCGCCTTACCAAGGGGTATCTTATTACCCAGTTACTGGGTTGTGGAGGTCAGATAGGCAGTCGCTCCATGTAAAATACTGGTATTCAGCTGCATCCGGTTAGATAGTAAGCCGACCCCAAAATAGTTGGGAAAAGGCTAGGCAGACTGATTTGATTTTTTTAAGTGTATTTTATGTAAATACTTACGTAAATTCTCGCAGAATCGTAAACAGAAGTATAGCGTCTATAACACCACTATTGGTAGTACGAGTACATAGTTCGATCTCAATTAGCCGACTAGTATACAAAGTGGCAAAAGTTTCCCCACAGATGAGTTCCTACACGCACTCTTGCGCAACCGACGCAATAGATCGCATTGACAGTGAGAACTTGAGTCTGTTTTGAGTCAAATTAACTTTATTTTTCTACATTTTTGTCGCATTTTTTGTGTTATTGTTCTTCACCTGGATGTTTTGGATTATTGGACTCATAGCCTACTTACTACCTATAAAATATTATATAGAAAAGTTGTGAGTTTGTAAGTAGGGGTAATCTTCGACACTACTACCATTCCGAAAATTCTTTCGCCAGCTATGTTTAAGTTCCATGTAATAGGGGGAAGGCCCATTGCCATCAACCGGGCACAAATCCAGATACCGGGCTGAGAAATTCCAGATGGAAAACCCCTATACCACTTTGCCCGAGCCGGATATCGAATCCATCAGGACCTCATGCTTAGGTAGTAGTAGCGCTTGCAATCACTAGACCATTATTGTAGCATCCTGAAATCGTTGAAGCTCCTATTCTTGGGCAAAGGTGTCCATCATGTTGATTTATTAGGGTCTATAGACGGCAAACGGCGACGGACAAACATCTATGTAAAAATTGCCATAGGCAAACTTTACATAGTCGGTCGTCCATTTGGCAGGGGCTGGACAACGCACTGCTTTCCTGTCCATAGTTTCAAAACCTTAAATAATATTCCACCATTCTGCCCCATCTTTCGGTCCTGCGTACTATATCACCTGCACATTTCCATTTCGCATTTTTAATTGCTGTGTCTTTGCACTCAGCAGTAAAGACTGAATCCAGACATCAGTACTCGTACTACACACATCAAAAGGATCTAGGGATCAAGTACATTTTTAACTATAAAAAATTATGCAAAGAAATATTTACCAAATCTAGTCTTCCAGACTGGCTTCTTACTTTAATTCCTATGTTCAAATTAACAACTTATCCCTTGGAAAAATTTAAAAAAAATGCAGGTTTGCAAATTTTAGGAAATTAACCTAAGTTAATGTCATCAAATAAATGGCAAAAAGGCAAAAATGTGGATTTTTAAAATTATTATTGTAATGAAAAAAATAAAATAATGCACGTGATACGATAGCATGTCCAGAAGCGGCTTATGACGCTCTGTGTAATACCAAGAATGACAGCCACAGTAAATTGCCTGGAACCAGCTTGCAACATTCCGTCGGCTCTCTTCGTCTCTTCTCGTGTCAAATGATGTCGTCGCTTCAATCGATGTAATTTTTTTCAGTTCCGTTGCAGACATTTTAATGGTTTTTTTTAAAACGCTATAACACACTTTTATAGGAATCATGATTGATAGGTAGTTGATTTTCTATTATTAATCAAAATTTAAAGAAAATTCTTTATTCAAATAGTGAAATTTACTAATAAGAACGATCCAAAAAACTTAAGTCAATAACAATCCAAAAAAGTTAAAATAATAACCCTCAATTGCGGCGATACTTTAAAACGTACTTGATCCATAGACACTTTTTATGTGTGTATTATCTATTCTGTGGTCCAGAGCCTATTACGACTTTATTATCCTCCCGACCGAATTAAGGCTCGTGCAGACCAGCGCGACGCGACGGCGCGACGCGACTCGAACAAAACAATTTCTAAGAAAACTTCACGGTATAACAATAGCTGGTGTCGCGTCGCGTTGTCGCGTCGCGCTTGTCTGCACAAAGCTTTACGGTATCGGCTGACAATCTGACGGAGATAAGCCAAGTACGCAGGATCTTATAGTGCACAAAATATGTGCGCAAACCCAGATGCTCTCCTTCTTACACTGTCATAGTCCAATGGGACGGAAATCTGCCACGACCGGGAAAACGAGATAACAAATAAACATTCTAAAGATTTCCTGGTACTGAGTTTGTTAGCAAATTAAGCCATCTCCGTCGATCACTTGGTCGTTTCTCTTGTTTAAGAACTGTTTTGAAAGTCAACTAGAGAAGGCAGTCAGTAAATACTAGTATGTCATTTTTAACCACAAGCTGTCAAAGACAAGCAACACTTGTGTTTCATATTAGGCATGCAAATATTTGAAGTCTATACTTACCGTCACCGTTATGCTCGTCATTGTCTCACATTCCCCATGTTCATTCTATAAGGGGTGATACATAAATGTACGGGTCGGCACATTCGATTCGGCGGTATTTGTTGAACAAAAAAGCGACTCGACAAACCCCAATCGGCATCTGCCCTCGCTAAATTATGTTCTGGGCTGCTCAGCACAATTCGAGCCCTGCCGAGAAGCTTTTGCCAACCATATATCTACATATACTCGATTTGGCTGTCCGGTTGTGCCGAATCAAGCCGAACCGAACATGTGTGTAGCGCCCCTAAGATCCTGAGAACATTTCTGTTTATCTACAAAATTACTTTTCTACTCGAGTATCCGTCTTCGTGTTTCATGTACTTAGAAGATTATCTTCAAACACTGCGTAATACGCGTGACAGAGCAGTAACAAGGAAGCCACTGCCTTATCAGTGACCATCAACCCATCGAGAAGTTGTCTTAACTCTTTGATACCTGGTTGTATGTAGATGAGTATCTGAACCCTTGTGAACCAAATTAAGTCTCATTTACACTACGTAATTGGCGTTGCGTATTTATGTAACTCGTAAGGGATCTAAATGGCATTAACTGCACCTAGAGTTAAACTCGCGGATATCTACTATAGGCCATTCTATAGCATACTATACTAACACAATTTTGATTTTGATTTTATTGTATATTATTTGATTTAAGGTAATGTTAGTATTGTGTAAATTGATTTTAATTTAATTGTGTTAAGGTTTGTGTAATATCTACTAATTGATTTTAATTGTATGGATTATAATTATCTGAAATAAATGAATTAATAATAATGATAGCAACCGCGCCGTGTGACTCTTGCAGAAGCATTTTAGTTCAAGAGAGTGCCGCATTTACGTTGATCAGACTATACCCTCTAGATCAGGAGTCGGCAAGTAATTTTTAAGTGAGGTCCGGATACTGTTGAATTGTTTATTACAGAAAAAGAAACTGAATAATACTTACTTTCTAGTTGTTTTTTTATTATTTTGAATAATATAAGTAAGCAGTTTTATACATATTTGCACCCGCACCCCCACTGAAACGCTCTCTCTTGCGCCACTCAGCACAGCATAGCAACTGCAGCTGTGTCTAGCTACTCAAGATAAACTAACTAATCAAATTAGATTCTTAGATTCTTCGATTCAGTTATATAAAAATATTATTTAAATTGAATAGCAGGTAAGTTATTTAACATTATTTGGCGGTCCAAGTTTCTTTCCGCGGGATCTTAGCTTTCAGTCTAAAGAGGAGAAAGCAGAAAGACTGTTGTTTTGAACTAATTTCTAATAATTTCTAATTAATGGTAATTTTGATTGTTTTTTTTGGTTATTATTCAATTCAGTGACTAACGAGATGACAACTAATAGAGAAGTATGGAAGAAAAAGACATGTTGTGCCGACTTCATATAAAATGGGATATTTCGAATTTTTGGTTCTAGGATATAACAGTTTCTTCACGATGTTTTCCGTCACAGTTTTGAGAACAGATGAAATAATTTACACAAAGGAAATGTCAGGATTCAAACCTACGACCTACAATTACTCGTAAGCTGCGGCCGTTACCACACGGCCACCACTGCTCTTCACACTGAGAAAGGAATTTAAAAAGTCCACCCTCTAAAGGGGTTAAATACGAGTATCTGTATAGTAGGTTCGTAATTTTTGCCAATCAAATCGGGCATACAGTATGTATGAGAACAAAAAGTAAAACAAATACATTACCTAATGACAAACCTGACATTACCGTTTGAAATACATACCAAATTAAAAAAAAACAGTTGAATGAACTTCAATTTTGAAGCCGGTTTTATCGCAATCAAAACACTAGTTACAAAAAACGATGACGACTCAATTAAGTATAATTTAGTGTTCCACTACATTCAACGACGAGCAGTACAATTTATGCTTTGCGGTTTACCGCTAAATTCCTGCGGTTTGAATCGCTTAAGAGTCCACCTCACATTGCTTAGCATGATTCTCCGTTATATCGAAAATACTGCAGCATTCATTTTGAAATAAATAGGTATATGATTAAATTGAGGATTTAATGTTAAGTACTATGTTAATAGAACGATTGAACGGTGCGAAAGAACGATTCCATATTTTTATTTCGATGCTTTCAAAAAAAAAAAACGAAAGTTACCTGCCAACCGAACAATAAACCGTTGGTATCCAGAAAATACTTTGCATAATAACTGAACTAACTATAAAGCAGATACTAAGTGTTTTATTTTTATAAATTACCATTATTTTCGCCGTAAAAACAAAAACCAAAACTATTGGCACCTCGAAATCTCCCCGCCGCTCAATCTCGGTCTTACTCAGTCCACGAGCTGCATCGTGCGAGCGAGATAAGGAGTGAATTTGAGTTGAGGTAATACGGACTCTTAACGATACCGAAATCGTGAGTGTTTAGCAAAAAAACGGACAATATTGATCTTTTATACAGGGTCAAATTAAATTAACTAGCGAAACCCCGTAGACGTGATGGGTATCGGTATCTAACGAAGAGGAAAAAAAAAGAAAATAAAACAAATTGGGGTCATCGACAGCAGCTTAGCACAGCGCGTAGCATTATACGAGTAACGTAGTGTGAACTGCAGTGTAGTCACTTGAAATATCAGTTTAAAAAACCAGCCAAGTGCGTGTCGGACCACGCATAATGAATAGTTCCGTAGAAGATCACAAATTAAACTAAACACACTCATATAAACATAAAAAAACAAAATTAAATAAAAATGTATTTTTTTATTAATTATTTATTACATAAATACGCTACCATTACAGTGTCCCAATTCGGTAGTGTAGTTACTTAACAGTTTATCAAATAAATTTACAACATAATATTATGAAATAGATTTACAAATTAAAAACATAACACGTGTAATGTTACCTTTGCGAACTCGCTCAGTGAACATGAGAGAATCTATTTTGACGGCAACCAAATTTTGTGTGCGCATTGTTCGCGTCAGAGGAACAGTTTAGTTCGACCGCGCGGCACCGCGAACAAGTTGGGGCGTCGTCGGCGCTGCACGTACCCATCTGGCACACACAAGCCTATCCCCTGCAGCACACTCACCCGGATTATGTTCTAGATGCCTCCTTGCTTCCAACTTTTTGTATCCGACCATGCCCACCACAAACAAGCAAATAAAAGCAGAAAGTCCTGTACGAGGTCATAAGGCTCCTATCTCAGCATAATGCTGCGACATTTAAAAATAAGTGCCGCAGCGCTGGTATTCATGTAAGGCCCGCGGTAATGTCACGGACAGATATAAAAAAAATGATGTGTGACATAACACAATTATATAAATAAAATATATATTTAATAAAAATATTGTAATCCCCGTCTCAGCACACGACGTAACATTAGTTACTTGTCTATGCCTAGCAGGCGCGCACACTCCTGCAAAAATAAATATAAAAACATTACGGCTGTATTGTATAATGCTACAGTATTACAGTGAATAATACAATAAGTGGTCCGTGATACATGAATGAAGCTACTGGATTTGGCAAAACTCCAGGTGTCGCAGGAAAAGAGTACTTGGAATGACTGGGAAAAATCTTTGACCTGCAGTGGGATGTAACTATAACTGAAACCTAACATAACACCATGCTTGTAATCCCCACAGAGTTAGCCAGAGGTGTACCTATATTCCACCCACATTTCACCAGCTATGTTTAAGTTCCATGTAATATTGGGCGAGCCTATTGCCATCAACCGGTCACAAATCCAGACACCGGCCTGCTACTGAGAAATTCCCCATTAACTTGGCCCGACCTTGGAATGGACCCTAGGACCACTAGACCAATGAGGCAATAGATACAATTTACAATGATATTTAATCAATAACAAAAAGCTACGAAGAATCTAAACAGCACAAAAGCGCTATTAACTTTGACAATGTAGAACAAACAAATGTTTTGCGGTCAGCCACCGAATTCCTGCGGTCAGATCACGTAACTGTGCCGTAACAGTGGTAAGGACTGTGGTGTACTGCAAGACAGGCGATAGTGAAGATGTTGTTAATATAAATTTGGTTGTATTAAAAAAATCTTTAGTGACGATTTTCTTAGGGCAATTGGTAGCAGCTGGATGGCAAGCCAAGGATCCAGCTAAATGACTTGCAATGGAAGAGGTGTCTAGTAGACTGCTTAATATAAAATGATGATGATGACCAATGACGAAGAGTTTGATAAGAGTTACATCGCAATTACTTACCTACTAATGGTAATACATTCAAAAAAAATATCGTGAATGTGTTCAATTATTTATTTTAAGTAAGCTTATACACTAATAACATAATTAAAATCATTCATAGCTCGGAAAATAACACAATTAACACTTTCGACTCCACCCACTTTTCATAGAACTGTTACGCCATGCCGCCATACATATTGGAAGAGAACCCTCCGGGAGGGTTACCGACATTACGTTTGCGCTAAAGTTAACCATCGCGGACGGTCAACGGCATTAGGTTTAAAACGTTACATTCCTCAACAACGTAATCAAAGTAGGTACCTACCTAGGTACCTACTTTGGCACTTATCCTGTCATGAAGTAATGCGACATTTGAAAACTAGTTCAAAAGTAAAGAAAGAAATTGTGTTAGTAAAAAACAATAAGTTGTGGGAAAATATCAATATGGTCGTCTTAGAGTGAAAACCTCTTATATGCGAAAAACTTGTGAGCAACTGGGAAGTTATTTAAAAGCTGATTGCGCGGTAAAATCTGCTTACGCGATACAGGATTTTGCGTGATGTCAGTATGATGCGTAGGTCGCATGTGGCGATATAGATAAACCCCCAAAACTAGGGCGTAAATTGCGAGGTTTTTTTTTTTCAAAAATGTAATAAAATTAGAAGTTTAAGTTGCATTCCCGAGCTTTTTCACTCTATGGCGACGATATGTTAAGCAACCACTAACCGGGTAACCTTAAAATATCCTTAGCATAGCTTTAAGTAAGCCAAATCTTATAATATCTCTATTAACAGTTTTAATGTCGAGTATAATATTTTAATGTCATTGCTCACTTTATATTTGTAAGTGGCCATTACCTCTAGCATTATAAACTTATAAACTTATTGTATTCAATTTTAATTACTTCTTTTCAAAGCCGGTTTATGTGGTTGATGACATGAATGAAATGTACCGTGTACGGTCGACCGCATTAATTTTGTGATCAAGCTCAAATATTTTTTAGTTACCTACAGACAAAGATTTGTGTGACATGGAGATATCGCAGTAAGATGGTTGCTAGCCATATACCGTAATATAATTATATGAAAGCGGTTTTTAACTGTCTTACTAGGAATATAACTATGATACGAGCACGATCTAGTACTATAACTATTAGGGCACTCCGATAGATATGAACTACTTTCATATAACGTATATAGCTATATCCCTAAGGATATAACTATATCACGGGGTCAACCATCTTACAGCGACAGAGATATTTCATGTAAATCTAAAATTTTAATTCGTTTTGCTGAACGGTTTAGTAAAAAAACTTGTTTTCACTAAAGGCTGTTGAGAAAAGCTGCTAAGGGAGCCAGCCGATCACTCATCATTCTTCTGCCGTTATCACAATTTAATTGGGGTCAGCGGAACATGTATTTTTCTTCTATACTTTTCTATAAGTCGTCATCTCGGTAGTCACCCCTTTCCTAGCCATATCATCTTCCACACAGTGCACCCATCATTTCTTTGGGTCTTCCTCTACGCTTATAGCCATCCATATTTATCTTCAAGTCAATCTAGTCAGGATTAAGAGGAAAACCTCCTGCAAATCAACCTTCGTGTAGGTTTTTTGCATTCGGGTATTACCTCCATTAACGTTTTTGAAAATATAACACCGAAACGCATCGAACATTTTAAAATTCATTAATTACTTCGTTTAGGCACTTTTGAAAGTCAAAAAGAGAATGGTCTATTCCCAAAAATGTTGCTTTTAGTGATTCTTCGTCGAGATTAATTCAACAAAGTTGTGAAATAACGCAAATAACTGCCCAGCAACACGTCTATTTTCTCGGCATATTTTCTGTTCAATAGCTGTCAAATCATCATATTATTTATTTTTAATCTTTAGATAAATTTTATCTGACAATTTAAAAGACCCTAAAACGCTCGGCCATAGTATTATTGTAGCTAAAGTACCCACTTATGACAGAAAACTGTCAGAGAGGCGTCATTATATTATCTTTAGCGGTCGACTGAGGACCAAGATGTTGCATGGACAATGACAAATTACTGACAAAGGGTCTGTCTTGTTATCTTCTTACATAATGTATTACATTGTGACTATCGACGTACGAATTAAGGGCAGGGTAAGTCGCAATGTTTGAAGTGCTAGATGGAGTGAGGCCGATTGGAGGAGGCCTATATCCAACAGTTGATTCCGATGTGCTGACATGTTTCAGCTATTTAAATATTTTCGTTAACGACTGAAAAATAGTTCGTCTTTCGAAGTCAAGTTTACAGGAACATATTAAAATTCCAACTAGTTTTTTTTTTTATATTAAAAACTCCTTATAATTTGACTTCATAATTAATACGAAATATTTCTGATATCTTTGGCCGTTTTGACATTGGACGATAACGATAACGACACGATATCGTCGGACTGTCTGTCGAACGCTTTGACAATGTCTCAATGTAGTCAACGGTATCGTCGCCGACATTAGTTGTCGTGCCGATATCAGTGGTGGTTCACTGCTGCCATTATTACCTTCAATTACACTTTTCGAATCGCGCGGTGATGTAATCTTTTGCTGGCGCAACGCGACTATTCGAGCTGTTGGTTACATCGTGTCACATACCGATATCGTCCCGATATTGTCGCCCGGTATCTTTGTCGTCCAAGCTGACGATATGTCGGTGTCGTTATCACCACAGTGTGAAAAAAACCATTGATGAGTTGGCTGCAGCTTCTTGCAGTTGCGTTGTGGTAACTACAAATTCGATGTGCATGGTTGCGTTGTCGCTAGTTGTTGCGATGTGGTAACGTTGTGGCTAGTATTTGCAGACAGATCGATTCCGGTTACAATGTCGTCGCGTCGATACAACGTTGGGGCTGCGTTATGGGTGCGATACGCCGCCTTGATGTGGTCGGTATCGCCCATACGGTTGATTTTGACAGCCAAATGTGCTCCGTGGGAATAGACTCTTCATTTTCATACGAATTACATTAGTCCATGTGGTGTCGTTGTGGTGTGGTTGTGGTATGATTTGGGTACGTGTAATCGGGCCCTTAATAAACTTAAAAACACAGCAGAGGGTAGTCCTTATCTACCTTTTAACGTATCAAAGCACCCAATGGTATATCCATCGCTTAACATAATCTTTGACATAACTGCAGACCTTTGTGTCTAGTCCAGATGTGTTAGACATGGATATTGTTAAGCAGAAACTGCGTAATTGCAACCTGAGATTGTTGCTAATTACTATAGCAATCTCCCAATACTCCCCTTTCATCGTCATTATTGGTTTCCAATATCCAGGTGTCACTAACACAAAGGAGGCTTCCGTGGCCAAGCATCGAACGCTGTGATTGTTTGACAGACAATGGGGTTATCCCATTAAGAAGCTTAATATGTACCAGGATAGCCAACGGGATTGTTCAAAGACCGTAATCCACGTGGTCTATACAACCAGTAGAGTGTTGATTCATTACATTCTGCATGCAATATCCACGTTGATAGTGACAAAGATGTCTGCCTATTCAGCGTGAGCTACATTTTATAGCAATTTACAAAGTAATAATTTACAAAGTAATTCGTTGACCAGTATATTTGGTATGCAGGTAATAATTCGCCAATAGACTGCATAGACTGATCCGAGCATAATTTGTCTATAATGTTCCCAATGCTGGGACACAAGCTCCTCTCTGTGAGAGGTATAGTGGGCCGTGCGGATAGGTACTTAGATGTCACATATCTTCGAATGTTTTGGTCTAGGTCTAGGTAATGCCGGTTTTTCACGATGTTTTCCTTCACCGTTTTGTTCCAAAAAGGGTTAGAAAAACACTTTTCTCGATTTTATAGAGCTTCGCCTTTATATCGTGACAACAAACTAGTTCTTTACACCTTTCCATATATTATTTCGTCTAAGCCTAAAGCTTGCGTGAAAGTACGCAGCCCAGCAAGGTCTCCATACAATAATAACTATTGAGTAACACCAATTAAATATTTAGTAAACGTGCTACATCTTACAAACATGTTTTGATTGAGTTTCAATCAACTGAATTGTATAATGCGATTTCTATAATTGCCATGTGTGTAGTGATGATTTAGGGCTCCGCATTCCATAGGCCTATCTATACAAATATTACAAAGAGGTAATTTCGACACTTGATGATTAATTTGTTATTAATAATAATACATATAATTGACATTATTTATAATATGATGAAATATGACATTACTAGCTCTTTAATATAATTTACCATTGACATGCATGTAAAAATAAAATTATAACTGATCAATTGACATTATTTACTCGATCATTCGTGACTTTGTATTGTATAGATTCAGACTTATTACTAAAAGCCTAATATATTTGTACACCAATTTCATTGGTAGGATATCATAGAGCTCGACTAAAATGTATACATAAGACCTTTATCGTAATACCTGTGTTCACGAATAAATATTGATTGATTGATTGATTGATATGAACAACATTGTATCTATTTTTTATACGTTTATTTCTACGTTTACAGGAGAGTGAATTACATTATTTTTTGGTTAATATGCTTCTGCTTTTAAATAAAACACTATAGGTATTAAAATAGACATTTTATACATATATTTTTGCGTTCTAAGGAACGCAAAAATATATGAAAGAAAATAACCATGTTTACGTACATCAAACAGACACCTGTTTTTGGTCAAGTTACAATGTATGAATAATTGATCATTTTAAAACAACAAAATTGTATGTATAGTTATGGTCTAGTACAAAATGTATTAATATTTTTAATTTTTCATTATGTGTTTATTTTGAGTCAAGAACATGGTATTTATTTTTACATTTATACTAAATCGATTATGATGGTAAAAAGTTCTGTTATTTGAAAAACAATGCTTTTAAGACACACAACCGATTTATTTCGAATCACAAAGATTTTTTTTTGCCATAAAAACATCGCTCTAGTCGAGTCCCAGACTGAAAAAGCCTTTTTTTCAATTAATGCATATTTATGGTATACTTAGACTACATTGCAAAATGAGTTACAATGTTGTTCTTATCAGGTGTCGATTTGTATGTAGAGGGTAATCTTGGGAACTATAAATCCGATTCTAAAAATTCTTTCAGTAATGGGGAGCTACAGTATTGTCGAGAGTCGTAGGATTTATTTTATGTTAAAACAGGAAATTTCACGCTAATGAAGTCGCGGGCAGAAATAAAATCAGTGCAAATGATTATTTCTTTTGATCATCATTTAGTTAGATTATCTTAGTCTTTAGTCTATATATCTAGAATAGTTTTTTAAAGAAATCAAAATGTGTATTTCCTGCAGCTAATGTGAGAACTGTTAATGTATTAATGTTTCACCACCTTCGGATAAGTTTCAGCTAGTTTATCTGGCATATTATATCACACATGTTTTGTGTAAATAAACTGCAGAATCGCCAACTAAAGAACCATTTATCATGAAAGATATTAGATCAACCTGCCTAACCCCCCACGGATGACAGGCGTGTAGTTGTTATGTTAAAAGATCAAATAAAATAATTTTCGCAATGTTATTGAAATGTTTGTTAGCACAGTCCTTTCTTAAATCATTCGAATTTGAACTTTATCGTTTAAAGAATAAGAAATAAATTAATATTGTATTTAATTAAGAACAGCACTGTATAGAATGTTTTTTTTCTATCAAAATGTTTTTGTAAAGATTCTTTTCATAATAATAACAAGCTTTACTTGTTAGACTTTCAAGGAGACTTTATAAGTAGTAATGATCAGTGTCAATAGTACTAGATAGGTACTTAATATTTATTTTATTAAAACGTAGATTTATCGATTGCGTTAAACTAATAACAGTTTTCAAAAAGATTTTAATATTTTAGTTCTATGAGTAGGTGCGCTCTAAGGTCACTAAATGAAGTTAAATAAATAAATCACTAAAGAGGTCAAAAACACTCAGATTTGTATATATAGACTTTAAGTCTATAAATTCAATATAACATTACCTAAATGTTTTATTTTAAAAGACAACCTGGTAGATTCTCTCCCGTTGTCCTCCCTTTGAACTTACAAGTTCGAGCAATGTTTTTTTAAATAATTCTTTCTTTTCAAAAATATCTATTTACTCCTAGCTACCTTTAATTTTCGAATTGAAATGTTTGACTGTGATTTTTGTTTTTCTTTTTTGATTTAGTTACCTCTTAATTGCCAGCCAGTTCATCGATCGTTATCAAAACACCCTGTATTGAGTAAAACAAAAACATGACAGGTATTTTAAGATCGTCTAGACGAGCTCAGAATAACATTCGCAGACAAATTTCCATGGAACCCTCACAAAGATAACAAATATTGTGATTTTTCTGGAGAAAGTTTCATATGTTCAAACAATTTCATCGTTGAAAATGTTCATAATTATCTTTTGTTAATGAAATTCTTTGCTCAGGTACCAATACTACTAATAATTGGATTTGAACGTTGCTAGCTACACAATAACAAGTAATAAACAATGTAGTGTTGACCAAGCCAAAAAAGATTACAATACTTGTCATTTAATTGCAAGTATTGTAATCGTTTTTGGCTTCGTCTTAGCTCCTTGTGATAGATATCTACAAATACATTATGAATCTATAATACATCTATTAATAAACAATAGATTCTGATGCTTCATTATCTAATCATGAAATTGGTATTGCGTTTTTTTATTCATTTACAAATGCCTCGATGAAACTTAAAGTTGATTCTGTGATCTCAATAATAATTAGAAATTAACCAATGTTCCAGCTTGAAAAATGAACAATGGCATTGTGATTTATAGGCTTATCTTTAAATGTAAGAAGGACATGTACACCTGAAACTTTTAAGAGAATTAATGAGTTAGATAGAGAAAGACTATAGTGTTGAAGTAGAATTGATCTCTCTGACAGTAATCGTGATCTCAATAATGCACGCTGAATGAATAGCAATTTTAGAGGCATTGTCCTATATTGACTTAATTGCATGTTCTGAGTTTTTAATGATATCTGATTGTCGCAGTACTTTACGGTTATTAAGTTGATGCACCTTTTTAAGCTAGTTCAAATATTATGATGTCACTTGTAGAGAAAATTAATTATTTGAATTTGAGGACAAGGATATTATAGTCTTCATAATTTAATTATTTTAGCAGTCTCGATAACCTACGATAAAGTAGTCTTTGTTGGTCACAGTAATTTAATTAATTATTTCGAACATTTTGAAAACGATTCGTTTTTGGATATGAACGGGGCGTGATGAATCAAGTAATAAAAAATAAAATTTTATTTGAAATAACTTAGTGTTATATAATATTTATAGTAGGTAATTTGCTAAGAGCTGCATTCTAATTGGCCTGTCACAATATTCGCAATCTTCTTTTCTCTACGTATTGAGGTTAAGTCGTCGCTTTGTATAGATGCGTAGTTGAATAGAATGTTTTGTTGGGTAAGCGCGACCTGAAGCGGAGTTCTGGGTTCAATTCCCAGGCCAGGCAAATAGTTATTGGGGTTATCCAGGAGGAAATTTTCAGTAGCAATCCGGATTTGTGTCACTTTGTAAAACAATAAAGACAAAGCAATAAACTTCACCGTTTTCTGTCCTTTAAAAAATATTGTATTTATCATCCAGAATGAGACATCCCGCACTGGGCCCGCGTGGTGGATACGGCCTGCTCCCTCTCACAGAGAGGAGGCCTGTGTCCCAGCAGTGTGGACAATATAGGAAGATTGTGATATGTACATAATTTATTGAATTATAATCTGACTACAATTAGTCCTAATTAAAAACCGAAACCCCTCCTTTTTTATTTTATGTACTGTTTGTATTTCCTGTGCGTGTCCCTTTTTTTTATTTTCTATTCAGACCGCGAACCTATTCTATCAGGAAAACGCTAACGCGTTGTGTAATAGGTCAGACAGGTAGAGAGCTTATTAAAACGCACATGCACTAACCTTACAACATAGTTTGGTACTATACCGTTTATTTTATGGTCATTTCATGGGCCCCGCATGCGCAATGGCGGACAACGCTGCAATTGGCCTTAAGGTTAATGGTCATATAGGTTTCGTAGACTTTCCTTAGGTCGGGTACCGCTGTGACGAAATGCCTGTTATTTAGAAATTACTAGCGACCCGCCCCTGTTTCGCATGGTTTTTACGACTTGGCAAAACATCGAGATTTATTTATTAGGTATGGGTAAGTTTATTATTAATATATTATAGATACACGACCAAAGAAACGATGGATAAACTGATATGGTGAGGAAGGGGTGACTACCGAGTATGGACAAAATCTAGACAAAAACAAACTGGTTGCTAAGTTAATTATATAGTTTGTTATTTTATTTTATTTTTATAACACTGATTTTACATTCTGTGATTACTTGAACTCACACACTGACTTATTAGTATTACTTGTTAAAATATTAGGAATATCGTATAATTTTGCAATATTTGTAAGTAGGTATGTGAGCACCATGTACTCGTATCTATCACATAATTAATTTATCTGTCATTGCTTCATTTTTCATTCTTTTTACCTTTCGTGGTATAGTAATCTTATTCTAGATGCATTGTCTTCACATATAATTATAATTAATGTATACAAAGTATTGTAAAAACATTTTAAAAGAGTAACGGTGGAGTTTCTTGCCCATTCTTCTCCATACGAGAACTACCTTTTGGAAGGGGCGACTAGAATCAATTCTATTTTGTGTAAAATTGACGTTCAAAAGTGCTTCCTATGTGCCTAATTGAAATAAATTGTTTGACTTTGACTTTGGAAGAAAAAAACGTGTTGTGTCAACATCTAACGAATTGGGAAAGGGGCAGGAGAATGAAGCTTCGTGCGGACTAGCGCGACGCGACACCGGTTATCGTTATTCCGTGAAGTTTTCTTATAAATTGTATTGTTCGAGTCGCGTCGCGCCGTCGCGTCGCGCTGGTCTGCATAAGCCTTGATAAGGTACACATAAACCCTGAATAAATTCTCTAAATGATGCTGAAACCGCATCAGAATCCGGTGAGTAGTAGAAGAACAACGCGGTTACATGGACAGATACGAAAAGCGACTTCATTTTAAATTATAGATATACATAGATTACTACATTATGGTTTGCTGCTAATCTTGCGAGCAGAGGTAGCCCAGTGTATGCGCAGACGCTTTACTCCGTGTAAATTATTTCATTGCGTTACCTGCTACTGCATCCCCCTATAATTATAATATGCTACATAAAACAAAATTAAATAACCGTACTCAAATCGTTTGCTTAGACATTTAATTAAATAAAAAAAATAAAAAAACAATCAGCTTCTACAGACGATTCATTTAACGGGAAACCTATTTCAAAGCGAAGGAATACGACAGCGACTGTCTATTAATGCTGGATTAATAAGGGACATATTTTTTATCAAAGAAAACATGAATAAAACTAATTGATAGCCCCGTATATACCTATGTTTTCAAAACTGATAATTTCGAAATCTAACTTACAGCTTAAAATCAATGAATACTGGTATTCAAAACTAAGCTGATTGAAAAATGGTTTAAAATCGTACTCCTACCTATAATGATAATACCATCCTATTTTTGCCCCCTGCAAAGAGGCTTTTGATTCTTCCAGTTCTTCTCCATAGGGAACGATTAATCGGTACCGTACACCTAGCTTCTGACGTTTCATAAATGCCCATGTAGGTTTAAGCTTGGTGCAGACCAGCGCGACGCGACACCGGTTATTGTTATACCGTCAAGTTTTCTTAGAAATTGTATTCGAACAATACAATTTCTAAGAAAAGTCGCGTCGCTGCGTCGCGTCGCACTGGTCTGCACGAAGCTTTATGTGAAATAAAATATTTTTATTTTGAAACTTAGCTTGTTTTAGTTGATTATTCAGTCATTCTTTCCGCGTACTATACGTCATTAGGCAGTTAGTACAATAGGTCCTTGTATAGAATATCATTGAAGACAGTCACGGTCAAGCGTAGAGGATTCCCCAATATTTCGCCATTGAAATCCCCCAGTCGTATTGAGTTATTTGGTCACGTAGCAAATTGTCGGACGGGTCGATCGAACGCTTGCCGCGGTTGGTTCGAGGATAGGTGACCAACCATTAAAAATCTAGATATCGATAAAGTACTATAAGCCGTTGGTCTCGTACCTGCGTAATACACGATCAATCAGAATCTGAATCGTTTTGAAACAGATAGCTAAGCCATTGCTTCATAAATTCGAAAAAAATCTGCCCAACAACGTAAATAACGCAATGAATGTTGTTGAACTGTCAACATGAAACAGATTAGTCGTAGTCGTTTACGAAAATGTGTTGCGTAATTAAATAGCCGGTTGTTATTCGTAAATCTTTAAAGGCATTACTAGTAATCAGAAGCCCAAAAGTCTGACAAACAGTAATAATAATACAAATATATTCATTTATTTCAGGTAAATAACACCCATAGAAAACAAAAAGCATAAAATAATAAAAATAATACCTTCGCTCCGACACTGGTACAGCAACATGTTTGCTGGAACAATGCCGGTTGAAGGGATCAGTCCAGCCTTCCCGCAATCATCGCCAGCACGATGTTGGGATTACCCGTACCCTGCGCACCAAGGACTCGCAACGGTCTTAGGTACCAAGGGGTATCGTGTTTTAAAAGTAAATTAGTTTCAACCCGTTTACGGGTACGCGCTTAGGGCGTTTTCAAAAAACATATATTATATTACTATTAGGTACTTATTAAACTTATATTTTAATATTTTTTACCCCCGACGCAAACGGAGGGGTAAAGGATATATACTATTAATTATTATTATTTGATTTATTAATGGGGTTTAAATCCATTATACTATAATCTGCCTTAATAGAAGAAATTTAAAATAGATAGGTACCTACATATATTTTTTTAGAGCATATTAAGCAGGTCGTTGATTAAGTAATAATTCTCACATAATAATTAATATAAACTTAAGAAATATAAGATCCTAAAGACGAATTAATATTTCAAGAAATGTAACAATCAGGATAATCTGAATAACGTCGAGGCATTACTGCAAACCTAAAAAAAAATATGTAAAAAAATGGAATAAAATATAAATACTGTTAAAATATATATAAATAAACTAATTATAAAATATACTAAATATTTAATTGCAAAATGGTTTTGAGTTATTGATAACAAAGCAACAAACAAACTACAGCAGAACTAAAATTAGGGAAGGTAAACAAAAAACATAAAATAGTGAACTTGATTTTTGTAAACTTGTGGGTAGATGTTAAAGTTGACATAGTATATGCAAAATATTAAGATGCTAAGTTTGTTTACATAATGTTTGATTGTACTTTTTATTATATGTATGCATATTATTAAAACCAGTTGCAGAGTAAATTTAAAGTTAAAATTGAATTAAAAGTAGGTCGTAATAATACCGTTTATCTTGTTTAAATCTGTAGAATGTGTACGGTGTGTGTAAAGTGACGTGAAATGTGTAATGTATACTTATTGTATTATGTATTTTGGTGATTTATTTTATGAATTTGTAATTTTATTTAAATAAAAACAACTATCATCATAATTCATTCATTCTTACAAACATGACTATTTAAATTACGAATTTGGATTTTCTTTGATATTTTATTATACATGAACGATCCTAGGAATTTAAGTGTTACAGTATGGCACAGAGTAAACAATATCTTGCCTTCTACTGGTCGTAAAGTCAGGTGTATTATTTGATAATTTCCCACCCTCAAAAAAAAAAAAAAAGGTGTTTTATTGTGTTGAGTTAATATTAAGTCTTTGATAAATAATTGGCTTACTGTAAGGACTGATAATTCCGTGTATTACAAGTAAGTGGGGTAGTGGATAAGCCTGTAAATAAAGGATATCAATTAAACGGACGGCTAATGAAAATAGGATTTCATGCCCCCACGCGACTACCGACATTTGGATCATAATATTACCTACAACTTATATATTAAACTTAAGAAGCCAATACATATTGTTTTTAACTTTTTAGATGTTTTTGTTGGTTTCTTGTGTCAACGATAAAGTTGTTTCATAATGATCTTGCCACTCTTATTAATTTATAGATAACGCGATGTTCGTCAGTCAGTCAGATATATAACATGTAGATCAGTTGATATCTTGTCATTGGCGGAGGGTAATTGGAAATTAATGATTTCAAACTGTGCACCTATGACGTTCCGAAGTATATATTTTATTTTTATTAAGATAACAGAAACGCCAGTAGATAATGTGCCAATCAATTCAGAATACAAGTAATCCTTTGTTTTTGAAAACAGCGCTATATATTAAAAATCATTTGACCTTACTATCTAAAATTCTTCGAAATTATAGAATCGATTCGAAATTTTTTGATATCCTCCCACGTTTTATGCAAAACTTTTTGCAAAAACATAATTATCTACTTGTAATTAGGCAATATTTATGTTCTTGGCTACATAACTATTTTCTCATGTCCTTAACATTTACTTATTAAGAATTAGATTGTATATTTCGTAAATCAACATTATACAACACTTACGTATTGAAGCAGTTAATTAAAAATATAAAGTCAGACATTTTTTTTGTAAATGATTTGTTGTTTTTATCATTAAGCATATGCAAATTGGATTAAAATAAAAACTTGCGAGGTAAGAGAGTAAATTATGGGAAAGTACACGTTTTCACTTCAGTGGTTTATACCAATCGAGTGACTTATGTAATTGGATTCACACCGATAATGACATTATTGAGTGATAAAACTCTTGATTTGCGAAGTAGGAACTTCCCTGGGACGAGGGGCAATAGAAAATAACGTATTTAAATATTTTACCTGTTTTTAGCTGTAAAATACAAACGACTGCATTTGCATTTTATAGCCAGGAAAAACAATATGAAAATGACCGTTTATTATTTTCGTTCGAACTCTAATTACTTGTAAGGGTGTAAAACCATTTTATTTTTTGCTTATGTAGGCAACACCTATAACTTGCTAATTTCATTTACATATCGATCACCTACTTAATATTTTTTAGTTTTATCAATTCCCTCCTGAGGTAATTAATTTAGAAGGTACGAAAAATACACCTCATTATGATGTCTGAACGTAGGTACCTAGTAATGAAGGCTCCCTTCACAAACCCGTCTTCATTCTCTTCGGTTTCCGCTAATCTGACAGAATCACATGTATCGTACGATCGACACGCTGACTGTATGCTGTAAACCCGCAGTTTGGATTACGCGTAATTGTTGCAAAAAAAAAAAAAGTACTTCTCCAGCCATGCTGCTGGTTCTGCCGTGCGGTTATTGATTTACTTATTTAAAATCGCGGTGCGGTGAATAGAGTTGTAGGTCTTGTATATCGGGTCTGATTAATTTTGTTATGAAGAAGTTCAAAATTCAATCTGCCTAGCTTTTTCCTAACTATGTTGGTCGGCTTTCAGTCTAACCGAATGCAGCTGAATACCAGAATTTTACATGGAGAGACTGCCTATCTCACCACAACCCAGTTACCTACTAGGGAACACGATACACCTTGGTAAGACTGATTGTCAGACTTTTGGTCTTCTGACTTACCGTAACGACTGAAAAAGATCTATGAATGACAGCCGGGGTCCGATGCTTTCGAGGCACGGAGGGGTGTCGATATGTAATGGATGGTCACCCATCCACGAACCGACCGCGGCAAGCGTAGCTTAACCTTCGATCACCCGTGCGCCTGTTATCATTTAGCCACGAGCCCCTCTCGAACAATCAGTGCAAAAGCACATAAGATGTAGCACAGAATAGTGGTTCCATCGAAGATCGTAGAGCTCTTTTTCAGCTACTGAGGACTGCAATAGTATGAAACTGAAACGAGGAAAACTGTTTCACCGTAATACAGTTTATACTAAGTACCTGGGCGACCGAGCTCTGTTCTGGTGAAAATAGAGAATGCTCATTTAGTAGTATAAGAAAGTTCATACTAATTCCATGCTGCCATGATAGTAGATACTTACTAATTCCATGTTGCCATGTCATTATTCTTGTTCTAAACTTTGGGCGACCGAGCTCTGCTCGGGTGAAAAAGCGGAGAAAACGAATTTTCCCAGATATGAGCTAGATCGATTTTTCGCCCCCGTAAACACCTATATTGCAACTTTCATCGAAATCGTTAGAGCCGTTTTCGAGAACGTGATTACAAATATATATATACAAATATTGCTCGTTTAATTGTATAGGATATGGGGAACAGAGTGAATCAGTTTATTGCTAACAACCATAAATAAGTACCGATACATACCAAACAAAAATTTTACCTACCTTTACTGTTTACTTGAATTGGGCAAGGTTGGTATATTGATTTGGAAAATAACGATGTTTCTTTTTTTTTGTATGGTTTTGGAGACTAAACGTCTAAAAATTTACTCAAAACGAAAGGATAATGCTCAACATTTTGTTGACCTTTTAATATTGATCAATATTTTAAAAAGGAGTGGTTTTTTTCTGCATCCTCTAATGCTAATGCAAATTGTTTATATCAAAAACGTTTACATTTTTTATTAAATATATACAGGGCCACCGTAAGATTAAAACAAATTAGAATCGATTAGTTATTCCAACCTTTACTCTTCGAAGATTTATCTCGTAAACGATTAACTTGTAAAGTTTAAATTAATTATTGATGATCGATCGGACATTAAGTCAGAGTTTATGTTTCTGTCGTCTGTCTGTAAATATTTCGTCATATTCTTATGATTTATAACGTTTGAAAAGTTTTTTTTTAATGTTATTGGTGACGTCAACCTTCGAGGGGCACGTGGCTAAATAATAACAGCCGCACAGGTCGTTCTTCAGGGTTTACCAACTTTTGCTGAGGTCAGTCCTTGAATGGGTGGCTTCACACGGTCTATCCATCTTTCTTGGTAGCAAATTATATTAAATTAAATTAAATAGAGCCGTTCGCGCGCTCGCGTAAGTGAACACCGATCTTTAATGAGTCAGGCAGACAAGGCCGCGTGCATTGTTCTCGAGTTCTCCAGTTTTTATTAACGTGTTCCGCTCCGTACCCCGACATGTTCCGGGCTTTGTCGACAACGTTGAGTTTCGAGTTTAATTCCCAGTTAATAAGATGAGTAGATGTAATCGAGCCGGCTCCTCATTTAATTTAATTGTCATCATTGATTAGCAGTGTTAGAACGCGTTGATTTCTGGTTCGAGAAAGTACAAAATACATACAAAGTTAATAAAATTTGGGGCTTAAAAGCAATATCATAATCATGTGGGGCGAACCTTACGAGGCTAAAGGCTTGTGCAGACCAGCGCGACTTGTCGCGCGACGCGACACCGGTTATTGTTATACCGTCAAGTTTTCTTAGAAATTGTATTGTTCGAGTCGCGTCGCGGCGTCGCGTCGCGCTGGTCTGCACGAAGCTTAATGCAGAACAAAACACACCACTAACTAACGGTTGAGGATAACGTCGTGAATGTCGTGATATTATAGCCTAGGAAAATAGTATGCTGCTAACTGCGCCCCCCCCTTTCACCCGCATAAGTCTCGATTCTGTGGGAAAATTGGGATAAAAGTATCCTTTGTCACAACTCAGGTTATGATCTATATATATATGACAAATTTCAACCAACTCCGTTCAGCCGTTTTAGCGTGAAAGCGTAACAAACAAACAAACAAACTCGCTTTCGCATTTATAATATTAAAGGTACAGTCAAACCTGAGCGACCACAACGCGAGACGCAGGAGCGAAGCGGGAGCGTCAACAACGCGAAACTATCGCGAGAATTAACGTGCACATCAGCGCGACTGAATAGTCACAGCCGCACGTCTATAGCTTAGGGTAACACCTAAATCAGTCTCATATTTAACATCAGAGTCTGACTCTGATGAAGAAGACCTTTCATTGCTTGCTCTTGCATATGCGTGCACACGTTATTTCCTTTTTACGTAGATTCTTATATCCTGGATTTTTTAGATCGTACAAAATATAATGTACTCTCACTCTTCCTATAAACATCTCTGTAATGTCAAAATCACAGGTTAAAATAATGAGAGATTATTCGTACACACGTCTGACCACAAGACGCGTGCGTCCCGCCAACTCCCGCTTTGCCGACGCGGTTTTCCCGCTTTAAGCTTCGTGCAGACCAGCGAGACGCGACGCCGCGACGAGACTCAAACAATACAATTTCTAAGAAAACTTGACGGTATAACAATAACCGGTGTCGCGTCGCGCGACAAGTCGCGCTGGTCTGCACAAAGCTTTACGGTCGTGAAGGTGTCCGCCGCGCGGCCGAAGCTCCCGCTTCGCTTCCCGCCTCCCGCGTTGTGGTCGCTCAGGTTTGGCCAAAGCTTAAGTTAAGAAGTTAGGATTAGTCTGTTTTAATCACCACGTTTTTCAGACAGATTAGTGAGCAGAGATGAGGCTTTTATTGGAACCTGCTGCCAATCAAAGCTCTGGCCACACTGAGGTGAATCCCGCACGGGACGCGGTACGCGACATATGCATCTGTTGTGAAGTAACACGACTATTAGCACCAGTTTGAACCTCCATAAAAGTTAGAACACAATTGGCGCGCCGCGCGAGCGAATTTCGTCCCGCGCGGGATTCGCTTCAGTTTGGTCAGAGTCAGAGCTCAACTACTACGCAGAGAGGCGTGGCCTATTCTTTAAATAAACAGGCACAATACTAACCTAGAAACATGTAATTAACACTTTATTTTCTGTCCTCGTATCCGAATTGAAGATTAATTTTATAGTGTCATAAAATTTATAGAATACATTTTAGTGGTATTATTAAATTATGGAATTCTTTACTTTAGTTTTGATTAAACCAAAATAAACCTTATTTCTTGCATCTAAAGCTTGAAATTCATTTAAAGTTGCTGTAAAAGCTTAATATTTTTTGATTAGGTAAAATGAGTTTTATGGTTCTGTTTTTAAGATTTAAAACTATTTGTTAAAAAGTTAAGAACTTTCATTCTAATACAGTTATTTCGTGATACTTCGAATTTTAATGGAATATTTATTGTGTTGTATTAATTTTTATTGTATTCCTCATTGTATGTATATGTGGGTTATCTAAAAGTAAATGTCATGTATGAAAATGTAAATTAATGCATATTTTATCTTCTTAGTCTTTAGCGGAACCCTATTAGCGTTTCGCGTGGCACCATTCGGTTATGGAACCCTAAAAAAGTATTTCACCACCTCATAAACAGAAAATAACTACTTCATCATAATCCTGATTGAAATAAAATCATAACTTGTATAACTATCCAAAGATTTAAATCGTTAGAGTCGCCCGTCCGCGTCGACAAACGTTTCGTTGACAATGCAAAAACATTTGCCTCGCCCGCGCCCTCTCGCTAAAAATACGTAGAGACGAACATAGAATCTCCTCCTTTTATGAAGTCGGTTAATAAGTTTAGTCTGAATAAATAGCTCATAGATGTTCACACGTGTATTTTCTTTTAGACACATTACTGACATTTTTTTTTTTTCATTAAACCGAATGGAAATGTGCCAATTATTATTTACTAGCGACCCGCCACTCTATAATCCGGGGTTCCACTGTAATTTGTAATAAAATTAAATTTTATTATTTTTATAAAATTAAATATTATTAGTTTATAAAATTAAATTTGATTAAATAATAATTGGTCGGTAGGTAGGTAGGTACAGTAGGCCGCACGTCAGTGTTAATACTTTGACTTTGAGCAGAGCGTGGTACGGCGCGCGGTGTTTCGATAGAATAAGAGGCAAGCTTATACTGGTTTGGTGCCACTGGGCACTGACGTGCGGCCTACCGTACCATAATCTGATCAATCAAGTGTGTATTAAAAAAATATCAACGAGGGCTTACTCAGTGCCAGAATACACACTATAATTACCTGCATGATAAGTCCCAAACTAGAAAAAAAACTTTTTTACAAATAAAAAACAAGCGACTTCCAAAAAATACATTGCAAAAGTGAAAAATAACTTTAATTTAGAAGTTCGGAAGTCGGTGTCTTTAGTTTTGGATTTTTGTTTTTTGTCACCGGCTAGATTTTTTTTACTTTGTAGTGTTTTTTAATTCGTTTTACTATTTAACTTTTAGCTATCGTACCTACCCCACACTCAAGCTTCGTACAGACAAGCGCGACGCGACAGCGCGGCGCGACACGGGCTATTGTTATACCGTGAAGTTTTCTTAGAAATTGTATTGTTCGAGTCGCGTCGCGCCGTCGCGTCGCGCTGGTCTGCACGAGCCTTCATTCGTACACCACAGACGAACATAAAACCACCTCCTTTTTTGAAGTCGGTTAAAATGAATTTGAAGAATCAAATAATCTATGTTAACCTATCCGGCAAAAAAATGTGCAAGATGATAAGGATGTAAGTATCTTATAACATAAAGAAGAAAATAACCACTTGAAGAATCGTTAAAGCTTTCCTTAGTTAGCTAAGAATTTAATTAGCATATTAATTACACTAGCTGAGCCCACCACGATGGTGCCTGGGGTATTCCAAGCCGTACGTAAGTATCATATTACGAAGCGTCGACATCTTACATACCTGTTAATCCTTTTATTGACTAATCATCATATTATTACATAATTGCTCATTAATTTACCAGTGGCATTAAAAATTAAGACATGATTTCAGTGGGACGATAAAAAACTCGCAGTTTATTTGAAGCGGTTTGATTTCGAGATACAAATCGGTAACAGATCGATTTAATCAGCAATTTTGTTTAAAAGATTTCTCCTTTTGATGATATCTATTACGACGTTCCTGTCCTGGTTATTCGGATGGTACAATATTTTATAAGAATTTCTATTTTACAAACTTTCGTTTCTTACCACTGTGCTCGCTATTGTAGTATATATATGGAAACGTCAAAAATAAATCGGGTTGAACTACCGAAAAGCTTATACAACAGGGGTGACCAACCGGTCGGTTCCGGCTATTAGTCCAGTCGATCGTGTAAAATATAAGTATATATAATATAATATGTAAAAAATACGACAATTTGTAAACATCAAGGATCATATGGAAAAACGTCCTACCTACAATTTCATTCCTGATAAGGCATTGGTATCAGACCTCGAAGTTCTCTTATTTGATTTAAAAAAGAAATTGGTCTTGGTGGAGTTCATCAGTTATCCGTTTAATAATTCCATTCATCATAGTGAAATCTAAGAAATGTCAAAAAAAATTACAGACATATTTAAAATAGATACATTGGGTTTTTTCCAAACCTGACTTTGCTAATCTAGCGGAAGATGCTCAGATGCAATGCTCACACTTAATATAAATAAGTAATTACTAAGAATAATTTTCAATTTTATGTTTTCCCTCTAAAATACTACAAATTATACAATTTTCTGTTTCATTTAAAATTTTAATAATTAGGTACGTAATTGGTAGATCGCACAAGGTTTCGTCACTAAACAGTAGATCTTGGGTCTAATCAAGTTGGCCACCCCTGTTATACAGCATGTATAAGAAAGGTGTGATCATATTTAAGGGTGTGGTATACACCACATAACATCTTTATCGCGAAACAATTATCAACTGTCCCATACTTTGTCAATTTCAATACCTACCTACTCGACCCAAATGTATGGGACGGCAGATTTTTTTTCTAGATAACGATGTTGGTCCCATAAAGAAAGTTGTTCACTTTGATGATCTGTACCACACCCTTAAATACAAGTATACCTTTTTATTAGCCGTCATTCCTGTTCAAAGTCGTTGTATAAATACGGATCACTTTGAAACTTGAAAATGATTGCCACTTATTTTTCCCTTCTACAGTTACAAATTAAAATTAGTTAATTTATTTTGAAACCTATCATGGTTCACAGAGATGTTTCTTTAACGTGTTAATCATTTTCTTCACGCCACATAGCTTTTGGGGTCGTCACAGCCGCCGCGAGCGCCACTCAACGATCCTTCCACGGTTCCTTTACTAACGTCCGCTATTAAGGTACGCTATTAAGATTTTTTGTAACAAAAATAATTATTATCTGGTTGACACATCTGATGATTGTTTAAGACACACTGACTTCTTAGTACCCAGCTTCTTAAAAATACTTCAAGTGGTTGGATTTTTTTTGTCATATAATCACACTCACGATTGAGCCTGATTTAGGCTGAGTTTTGTGGCATTACTTAAGAGGTATCAGGCTCAAGCTACTTGGCAATAAACCATCATCATCATTGGCAGCATTGTTCCACTGACTGCTGAGTTTAGAACTCCTCCATTTGTGCCATGCTTCCCTGGTCTGTGCGAGTCTCATCTAGGTCTTCCAAAAGACCGTGTTGAAATTAAAATAATTGCTCGTCAGCAAAGTTCGCATCATTCTCAATGTCTACGGGACACCGGATGTAATCAAGCACTTACTCGTACAGGCTCAGTCTAGACATACAAATTATTGATACCGTCTACTACCTTCAAATCCATTAAAATTATGTAAAACCAAATATTTATCACCAAAGTTCACGGGTTATCCCTCACACATAATACTATATATTGGCGCCACATTAATATGCATATTACATGTATATAATTTTATATTCAAATTATTTGAATATTCTCGGCTGTAGTATAATCTTTTTCTTACAAAACTGTTGTTGTTTGGGTGTGTCGAATTCTTTAGATCACGTGAAAGTAGTTTTAGTGAACGGTATGCTAAGTTAATTGTTTAGCTCAGGCTTAGACGCAACAATAGGTGGATTGGAAGGTCGTGGACTACATAATAAGCTGTTTATTGTGATGTTCGCACCTATACAGGGAGTGAAAGCAAGAAGCTGTATTCATCAGTAAAATTACTTGTAGGGAATCAATTATAGGGAATGTACTACATGTGTTACTGAGCATCAATGAATGATAAATTATAATAAGCTAAATGATGAAACTACAACGACAAAGATGGTAAGCAGGCTAATGGAGGCACTATCACGTCTTGTTGTGAACATAGCCTGCGATACATTTGAAGAAGTTACCGTGACAAATAGTAAAATATAATGGTGAATCCACACTGATGTTACTTTTTGTAGACCAACATTTTGCAACATGATAACAATCAAGTTACCTTCTATAAGTTTTTGTAAGTTTACTAAATAACGTTTTGTTATCCGTTGTTGCCCACAAACACTTGCAAACGTTGTTCCACAAAAAGTAACTTCTGTGAGGACGCCCCTCTATATTGCAGAAGGTCACTGTTGAATTAATAGGTCATCACTTGACCTTGATGCGGCCTTCAGGAAAAATATGGCTCTACGGTGGAAAAAGAATGAACAAACCACTCCTCTCCTAATAGAACTTCAATCAAAAGCTTTTATCGAGTCAGAAAATCCTATTAAAAATAAAAACCCAAGTTATAAAATCAAAATATTTGCCTTTATCTGACGAAATAACTGTTAGTTGTTTAGACAGTAACTATCCTCCTACACCAGACTCTTTAGGGTAATATCTTACTTAATACAACCGATACTTTTTCAGATTTGAATATAAACTTCGGATTATGCTAAAGATGACCGTGTTTATTGTTATTATATTATACGTAAAGATGATAAAAGCTTGTGTGTGATGTGGAAATATGTTAAACATACATGGTGTTGTTTATGTGAAGTTAATGTGTTGTATTTTTTTCTTTGGCATCTTGTTTGGGTCTAATGACTGACGATTCTTTTGGATGTCCAGTCCATCCTGGGTAAGCCTCGCTGCCAACTAAGACATAAAATATCATTTAGAAATGAACTTGATTACATACATACATAAACTTATGCCTTCTTCCCATGGGAGTGAAACTACCGCCACCTGCTACGATATTTACATACTTCTTTTTTTTTTGTTTACGTCCATACATCTGGTCATGCACGCATGCCACGGTCGCGAATACTACGCATCTGACCTTTCTGAAGAACTTCACCAATAATGTCTCTTTATGTCCTTCTAGGCCATCCCCTCCCGCCGTTTCTATCTGCCTTGTAAATAGTAAGTATACCTTTTGTTAGTTCCCTTACTTGGTTACCCTACCTTTAAGCCCTTTAAAAACACTTTAGCATGTTAAGAGTAACTTTGTTGCCCTTTGTAATTGTATATTTCCTTGTCCATCCTTTTTCAAACATCTTGGATTTGTATCTTTGTAATTCTTTACTTGCAATGAAAGCATACAATGTACAGTCGGCAAAGTTTGAAGTTGACTTCTTTTCAATTTTACCTATGACTAAGGGGGTAAGGGTACAAAGTGGTCAACTGTAAGCCCAACCAACGCATTGAGCAATCATGCCCGCTACCACTTTGCTAATAACGCGACATGACATAACATCACGGGAATCCAGGGTTCCCCGAAGGATTAAGCTGAAGTGTATCAGTAGTACACCCACATTTCTCCAGTTATATTTAAGCCCCATATAATAGGGGGCAAGTTTATTGCCATCAACCGAGCACAAATCCAGACTTCGGACTGCTACTGAGAAATTCCTGATGGAAAAACCCAATAAAACACTTTGCCCGACCTGGGAAACGAACCTAGAACCTCATGCCCTGCAGTAGCGCTTCCGACCACTAGACCAACGAGTCAGTCAACGAGGCAATATTTTGACCACGATTTTCTTCCATTTAGAGCAAATACTTGATTTTTACTTTGACTTTGACGACAGAAATAGAAGATTGATTCATAACTATATACAATATGGAGATATCAATACGACAAATGAAAACACTGGCAATACTAATAATGCATAGGAGTATTTTCTGTCAAATAAATCTCATCGTAATAAAAAATAAAAAAAGCCTTCTATATGTTTTGCCAATTTTTGACTAGTAGGTATTGTTGTCTCCATCTTGTATTTTATTCCAGAGCATTGAAGAAGCTATTCAACAATAACATAGCACCACTTAAAGGCCATAAAATATTAAAGAAAGCGATGCTTCATAACGTGATCATAATATAAACCAAATGGTCACAAGCACAGAATGATGCTCGTGTGGCATTACTCAAACTGACGCAACTCTACTGAGTTAGGCAACGACATCTGTCCATGTAACGTCTAGTTTCTAGTGTTAGTTCGTTCAGTGTTACATTACGAACAAGGTAGATAACAAATAGGTAGTGCATCTATTCATCCCGCAGTTCGAACTGGATACCTGTGAACAAGCAATCTGCCAAGCCTTTTCCCAAAGTCGGGTTCTAGTCTAACCTGATGCAGCTGAATAGCAGTATTTTACATAAAGCGACTGCTTGTCTGACCTCCACAACCCAGTAACTGGGTAATACGATACCCCTTAGTAAGACTGGTTGCCAGTCTTACGAGCTTCTGTCTACCCGTAGCGAATGCCAAAGATCTATAAATGACAGCCGAGACCAACGGGTTAACGTGGATCTCGATAAGTAATGGATGGCCACCCATCTACGGACCGACCGCGGCAAGCGTAGATTAACCTTTGATTGACTCGTGCGGCTGTTATTATTGAGCCACAAGCCCCCGTATTAATTTTTATTGCGTGTAATAACTTTTTAAACTTGTGGCATACTTAAGAGAGTTATGTAAAATAATTTACTATTAGCTGCCAATATACTAATAGCTTATCTATTATACATTGTAACAGCGAATCATGTTTCACGCCCCCCCCCCTCCCCCCTTAAAACCTATGCCAAATATTTGATGGTATTTGGATAGCTCATGACCTAAAGAAATCCATAAAGAACATATTTAAAAAAACATATAAATAATATAAATCCGCGAAATTTCGCGGGTATTCTAGTTAGAGACGAAGGGCCATACGTGTCATACCATTGAGCACAGAAATATGAAATGAAGACTTTTATGATACGCAATATTGCACTAAGCATAACACACACAAGGCATAACTTGTCTAATTCCAATTACCATATAAACTTGTAAATTCCACATTAATGACCTAACTAATATTTTGCCACAATGCAAATAGAGAAAGATAATAAAACTAGTTCCAAGTTTTATTATCTTTCTCTATTTGCATTATCTTAGGTTTAGAAATAAAACGCAAAAAAATGACCTTCCCAGAGGTGTGAAATGAAACCACGGCGACGTTTACTCACGGCAGCGTCGACAAATATTTGTCGATTCAATATTGAACTTGCTTTATGACCCTTTAGTAAAATACCGGTTTTTGGACGCGATTGCGCTCACTTTTTAACCGACTTCCAAAAAGGTTCTATGTTCGTTGCGTATGTAGGTTTTTTTTTTTTGGAAGTCAGTAGTTTTTTTTTTTTTTTTGTAAAATGTTTTTTTTTTTAACTTATTAACTTCCTTCAAGCACAGTTTCTTTATATATTTTTAGATTACTTTCTTGGGAGCGATCTCGATCTCACGATGCATCGAAGGTCAGTCTGGGCGAAATTTCCAGAGCGCACTTACACTTTACTTTACTAAGTAGGCGTTTCATATGAATACGTATATGAACCTTATATGTGTGGAAAGAATATGCGAATATGACAAATGTTTCTTAAGAATTTGAACCTTATTTTGATACAGTTATTGTTCATATTCATATGAAACTCTTACTTTACTCAATTAAATCAAAGTGCTGTTTGTAAATCTTGCCCTCTTGTAGATAGGTGTAGTCAACTGATTCAGATGCTGTGGTGACAAGATTGACCAGTTGCCAAGGTTGAGTGGGGCTGAGAGTCTAGGTAGCGCCTATCGTATTCTAGTAGTTTGAAAAATACTTAAGCAAAATGTATAGGAATAGAGTACGCAATAACAGTTTGTCATTGTAAGAGCAATGAAAATGAAAGAATAGCTTTCCTTCCATTTAATAGATATCGAGATAATAATGCTAAAAAAAGATACTAAAAGATACTAAAAAAAAGATACTATTAAACAGACTCTTAATTGAAATCTGCCATTGCCTATAGAAATCTGTAAATAGAATGAGTAGACAAAAAAACACACAAACATCATCACCCAAACACTCATAAACGTAAAATCAGTGAAAAATACACTATTACCTTGACACTATTAAATGGGCCGATCCAACTGTCCCCCCTTGAGATCAAGCAAACACAAATATGTAAGAAAAATACGTATATTGTTGAGGTGTTAAGTGTACGAGAGGATTAATTCACCAGAGACTTAAGTCCGTGCGTAGGCGTCGGATAATTTTTTTTTTTTTTAAACAAAATGTCTAATAGACTATTGAAGATTTGCAATTCTTATCTGATTTAAATTGTTGTGTATTATGATTTAAGTGATCAATTTTTTTTAAATGTGTTATGTAATTTTTAATTTATTTTGTGTTTTATTAACAATAATTTGTATCGGACAAATTATTGTTAATTAATGAATGACTATTACTTACTATGGCATTAGCCGTTAATTACATAACAGACTGTCATTCGGATTCAAATATGACGTAAGTCATCTACAAATATTTCTCGGTTCTGATATTGCGAAATTGAAACAACAGACCGATCAATAGACCCGATAACCGGTGGTCCCAGACGTTAAGCGACACGCGCGTGTTTCGCTTGTTATCCGTGGCATGCAACTCAAAACTCAAACTCAAAGCATTTATTTCAAATAAACCAATTACAGGCACTTTTGAATTGTCAAGGGGTCGGTCAGTCAGAAAGATGAAGCTAGTTGCCCATTCCAAAGCGTAGTAGGTACCTATGGAGAAGAACGGGCAAGAAACTCCACGGACACTCTTTTAAATCAAAATATTCTTACAAAATAATGGTTACATCATTCATGTTTAAATTATACATGTGAGAACAATGTAGAAAGACGTGCACGTTAAAAGCGTCCGCAATGAAAAGATAATAAACAAATTCAAAAATTAAAATACATTAAAATAAGCCATGGAAGCTAAGAGATGACCAGTCCCTACTGACGGCGCCCGTTCACGAACATGACGCATGGATCAGCACCATTCAGCTCAACCATTTTGTAGGGAACTTAATGATCCAACACACACGCCACCACCAGCGAGACATTTGAGTGAGCATGACATACTCTCAGCCGCCAGGGCTCATTCAAGTCAATGAAAGACTTACCCAGTAAATGGTAATGGTCACAGTGCTCACACATGTGCTATGCAATTATACAATACTAAGAGATTGAATTTATACAATGCAAAGATATTTTTTTGCAATCTTCAGCAGCTCGCAACATTATTTTCAATGCTAATCAACTAGTTTATGCGCCCTTGTGGAGCTGGACCAGCGTTGAGCCAAGCATTTTTGTCAGCGATGTAATCCCCCAATTTATAATATGCTTGGCAGCATAGTGTGCGTTTAATACAAGATTTAAATTTTGTTTCATTTAGTTCGAGTATGTGGGGAGGTATTTTATTGTAACATTTTAAACAGTACCCCATGAAGGATGAGTCTACTTTAGCCAGTCTGAAACCAGGTTGAACTAATTGGTCCCTATTTCTAGTACTATAATTGTGTCTTTCACCTCTTTTACTGAAAAGATTAAGATTTTTCCTTACGTACATGATGTTTTCATAAATATATTGACAAGGTACCGTCATGATGTTAATATTTTTAAACAGTTCCCTAAGAGAATCGCACCTGCGGAGGCCATATATTGCTCTTATGGCTCTTTTTTGCAGAATAAAAATAGAGTCGATGTCCGCAGCTCGTCCCCATAGTAAAATACCGTAAGACATAATACTATGAAAGTAACTGAAATAGACTAGCCTCGCAGTATCTACATCAGTAAATTGACGGATTTTTCTTACAGCATATGCTGCTGAACTTAGCCGTCCTGCAAGAGATGTTAAATGAGGACCCCATTGTAGCCTGGAGTCGAGCGTAATCCCCAGGAACACGGTTTTATCTACGAATTCTAGTTTCTCCTTATTCAATACTATATCACAATTACTACTTTTAACATTCGGTAAAGCAAATCTTATGCATTTAGTTTTTTTCCCATTTAATACTAAATTATTAGCAGTGAACCAATTTTGGACCTGCAGTAGGGCGTTATTTACGTCGTCAAAATTTGATGCACGTCTATTTATCTTAAAAATTAGGGAAGTATCGTCAGCAAATAACACCATTTGTGATTGGTTTTTTAATAAATGGGGCAAATCATTAATATATACTAAAAAGAGGAAAGGACCCAAAATCGATCCTTGTGGAACACCCATTTTTACTTTTAGACCGAGTGAATTGACCCCATTAATTTGAACTTGCTGCTGTCTATCATTTAAATAAGAATTTACTAAACTGAGCGCAAGTTTACCTAATCCGTAATGCTCAAGTTTCAAGAGTAAAGTTTCATGATTTACGCAGTCAAATGCCTTGGAGAGGTCACAAAAAATTCCTATGGCATCTTGGGCCTCCTCCCACGCTGTAAATATGCGTTTTAATAAGGTCACACCGGCGTCAGTCGTACAACGTCCTTTGGTGAAACCATATTGCTGATCGTGCAAGATTTGGTTGGTGTTAAAATGATTAAGCATTTGATTGAGCATTACTTTTTCGAACACCTTGCTGAATACCGGCAGCACGGAAACTGGTCTATAATTGTTGGTGTCTTTACTGTCCCCAGATTTAAAAAGTGGTATTACCTTACTGTATTTCATTAAATCCGGGAAGACTCCTTGGTCCACACACAAATTAAATATTAAAGCCAAATATGGTGCTATAGTTTCGATTATGGATGTACAAACTTTGATAGATAATCCCCATAGATCTTCGGTCAATTTGATTTTAATTTGCCGAAAAGCTTTTATAACTATCATAGGGTTTATATGTATAAATTGAAATTCAACCGGGCAGCCTGGAACGTTCGCTCTTAATAAATCAATTGAAACATCGGGTGAAGAATTTAAAGCTTCCGTCGTTTTAGATGGAATATCAGTAAAGAAACGTACAAATTCTTGAGCTACTTCTAAGTTAGAGCTAATGGCACCACGTGAAGTCTCCAATGTATACTCAGTGTTTCGTATTTTTTTCCTATTCGTTTCATTATTTATAACTTTCCAAACTGTTTTTATTTTATTCTCTGCTGATTTGATCTTGTTGCTAATGTACAGGGCTTTAGCTATCTTGCAGGTATTTCTAAAAATTTTGGAATATGTAGCAACATACTTGTTGAAAGTTTCAGTTTTAATGTAAGGCTTAAGGCCATACAGCTCGAACAGTCTTTCCCTACTTACCCTAATACCTCTAGTTGCCCAGTCACTAAATATAAAATTAGGGCAAATATTTTTTGTTTTCTTTTCAAAAATTTTATTGAATTCAGTGTTCACTAATGAAAAGAAATCCTCATATAATTGATTTGCATTGTCCATATTATGTCCCAGAACGTTTAATTTATTATTTAGGGTACTATTGAATCTATTTAATTTGCCAGTTGTTATTGGTCTAAATTGTATTTGCACTTTCTGCAAAGGTGTTTTAAACTTAAAAGTTACCGTTTGTCCACTATGATCAGACGGCAAGAAATTTACAATGGCTTTAGCTAAATAATCACAATCGCAGAAGACATTATCGATACACGTAGCCGAACTTGGAGTTATTCTAGTCGGTTCTGTAAAAATACTTGATAAATTGAAAGATTTAAAAAGGCTTAGTAATCTACTGCTATTTAAATTATTTTCCAGAATATTAATATTAAAATCACCACAAATAATTGCGGCTTTGTTACTGGATGCAAGTTTCGCTAGGACATCTTCCATTACTGACTCAAATAAAGAAAAGTTCTGATAATTCGGGGGTCTGTACACGCACACTACAACATGCTTATCCAGCTCAACACAGGACAGTTCGATGCAATGTTCAACTGATAAACCAACTATGTCATTACGTTGCTTAGATTTTAAACAATTTTTTATCAGGATTAATGAACCTCCACGCAGCATAGATTTACGGTTGAAACAACTGCCCATACTATAGTTCTCATAATTAATTAGCATTTCGTAATCCTTTAACCAATGTTCAGTAAAACAAACAATGTCAAACTTAGTTTTTTCTAAAAACATTTCAATTTCTAATAATTTTGAAGAAATACCTTGAATATTTTGATGAAATAATTTCAAGGCATTCTGCTGATCTCCTTGTTGGTAATAACTTATTTTAGAGCCGGAAGACACCTTGTTGTTATTAGTTATAAGAACATTCTTACTGGTACCTTCTGTTGTCTTACAAACTAGTTTAAATCTGGAGTTGACCCCAAGACTTCAATGTCATCACAAGCCAGTGAGCTCATAGTGAGTGAGGTACATGGAGCCTCCTTCGTACAACTTGTATAAATATTTATAGCATTTGAGCTACATTTATTCAGGCTCACCACCTTATTATTAGTACTATTACTAATCATTATGGTGTCAATAACACAAGACTTCGACATACTACCTATGTCTGAGTTTATATAAAAAGCTAATAGCCTTGCTATTATGTGTCTAAAACTAACAGGCAGATACACAGTACCCCTAGTCGATTTTAGCATTTCAACAAAAATGTTGGTATCAAGAAATACAAGCTTGTCACTATAATGACTAACTAAAAAGTGCATATGCTTATTAAGCATATGAATATAATTGTTTTGTCTATTTGTCAATGTTTCAAAATATGGGAAAGCACACAATATTATTTTACTGCAATTTAACTTTAACAACTCAGTTACACAGTCAGTAATTTCTTCTTTTTTTACATTAGAACTATTACCTACAAATACAGTAATGTTGGTTTTAGGATTATATACATTTCCTGTTACTGATGCCATTATTCGTTTATAGGTAGACCCTGGCATACAATAATTTTGAGTAGAATAATGCAGGTTGTTACTAATTAATTTACCTAATCCTCTTCCTATACTATCTGAGAACATAACTGAATGATAACTATCATGACTTCTATAAGATGGACAACTACAAATCTCAGGCTGTATCACTTGAGATTGATCTTGTACTAAACCAGATACATCTTGGTTGAGGATACAGTCTTGAGACAAACTCTCAGTCTGGGACGGGTCCTCCGTTGCCTCAGGCTGGACAGCATCAGGGTTTGAAACCTTCTGGCAAGTACACTGACACATAACTAACTCATTAGCAGCAAGAATATGTTCTTTAATTTGGTTCTGAGAGCCCACATATTTAATGTAAAGGGAACTAAGTGTTCTAACCGAATGAATGCTCTAACCGATTCAACATAATAAACAGCGGAATCCACGCGTGGTCTCCATTTTATATCTATTCTGTGTCAAGGGCCCGCGTCTCGACTCAACTGGTTGAGTCAACAGTAGGTGTTAGTAGTAGTAAATTATGGGCTCGGTTTGTTAATACTGTTTACAGCTATGCATAGTGCCATGTAAATACTTACACCAGAAAAGCTTTCACACCTGGCTTTATTTAAGACAGTGCTCACACAAGAAAAACTGAGTTATGGTGGCAACGGCCCCGATTTACGTGTCGTTGGTCGTGTGGTTTCGAACCCAGGTAGGCAGATTACTTCGTGTATTTTTTAAGCAAAATGATGAAGGAAAACATAGTCAGGAAACTGGTACGTCATAAAAACAAAAATTCGAAGACATTGTGACACCCACCAACCCACACTGGGTCGCTTGGTAGATCATGGCGCACTCCCTCTTACAACGACGATGCCTGTATCCCAGCAGTGGGAACGTTATAGGCTGATTATGCTGTACTTATGCAAACTGGAAACCAAACAGATTTGTCTATCACGGACATAACAATTTTGGCGTGTTTTATTAGTCAGTCTCTTGGGTACATTACCAGCTGACAGCGTTGAGGATGAGTTTTATGATGCTTTAGAATAGTTTAGTTTAGTTTTATTTTATTTTATTACATTTCTATAGTTAAAAAACAAATTATAAACACACGTTTAGTAATTAACTCCTTCAAATACAATTTATTAGTACACTGACATGCGACCACGCTGCTATATCTAGTCACATTACAGTCAATCATTTGGTTGGATCTTCAAGATTTAGGTATGGTTCAGGAAACAAATACCGGCAAGGAGCTCTTCTTTTTGTAATTACGCACAATGAATAAAGTAGATATAATGTACTTGGTTATAACAATAGTTCGAGGCTTGATTTTTTTTATCACTTACCAAACTGGTGTCTACCGTCAATCACTTTTCAAACCTTGGTAAAATCCAGCCTTCACCGCTCTGACTTCGTTTTATATTACTAAACCGTTGAGAGGCACTTTGAAAGTGTGAAAATGGCTACATGCCTCTGGCAGGTGCCTGAAAGTGTTACTTCATGCCTTTTAGTGGCCATTCGCGCCAATACACGCCACTACCCGTCAGATCAAAGCAATCTGCTTCAGTTAAAAGCGAGCCATTTGTTCGCTTTGAAACACTGCTTTTGATATTTTAAAAGCAGTTTTATCGGGTCTTATTTTTATAAAGTTAAAATATTTATGGTTATTCGAACTTATATGGCGCAATTTAGTCTTGGTCATTCGCTTGCATTCGGGTATTCGAATGACATTTGGATTGGCAGCGCTCCATGTTAAATAATGGTATTCATCTGCATCCAGTTAGACTGGAAGCCGACCCCAACATAGTTGGGATTGGCGTCTTCTTATTGAGATCATCATAATCATCATTTTAGCCGAAAGACGTCCACTGCTGGACATAGGCCTCACAAGCACCGGCACTTGGAGTGGGTAATTAGTAAACACGACAAAACTAATACACTAGCAGTATGTTACACACTTGTACTGTAAGCGATTAGGAGGAAGCGCGGGGCGCGTCTTCGTGGATGACACTATCTGAAACTCTGTTAAAGCTTTCGTTTCCTAGGAAAGTGGTTCCGTCATATTATAACGGCCAGTATTTGACATTTAGGTGTCAAAAACGCTCTGTATTTGGACAGCCGTTATTGTGTGACCGTTCACCGCTTTATTAGAAAACCAAAGCCTTACAAAAAAAAAATATGCATCTATTCTAAAGTTCCCGTCACGAGAAGCTATCAAGTTTATAAATAAAGAACTTCTACTAAGTTACGTAGTGACAATTCCATTAACAACAAATAATCCCAAATTCAATCAACTCAAAGTAACATACTTACGTGTAATACGAAACTAACGTGCAATTTCAGTTGGTCGGGCTATATTTTAGCTATATAAATCGCTGTCGTCTAGTGTTTTGTGGTACAGGAACTCAGACCCGTTCCATACAACCCGACCAAGTGAAATTGCTCGTTAGTTTCGTATTACACGTATGTTACTTTGAGTTGTCTGAATTTGGGATTATTTGTTTCTCTACGTAACTTAGTAGAAGTTCTTTGTTTACAAAATGTATAATCTCCCGTGACGGAGACTTTAAAACCTTGCCAGCGAACATCGTTACAATAGAAACACATGAACTATTCATATTGTTGTCGATATGTAATACCAGTAATGGACAGGCAGAGATGATACGGTTTATAACATGGCCTAATGTACTGAGGATTTGTAGGAGAATTATGAATGTAAGAAAAACGCTCCAGAAAATATATAAATAACATTAACATCTCGCTTGAGTTTCCCGTAGGCTTAAAACGGGTGTTATAATACAAGTGGAAGCCCACACATGTCGCCAATTATGTCTCAAGCCCGAAGCGATAGTGGGCGAAACTTTTGCCTATTGAAATGTAATGGTATAGTAGAAATAATAATATACCTACAAAATATCAATATTTTTAGTCCCTAATTAGCAGATTATTGTCACGTCTATTGTAGTCTTATTCTCATGCAAATAACTAAAATAAAGCAGTTATATCTGTTTATCGACAAACGTTTAGCGCCCGAGTGCGACTTTTTACTCAAATATTGATTCAAATAGGTAGCTTAAGAACATTGGTATTTAACTTCTTTTGTACTAGCAGTATGATGTGGACGTTAATAAAAAGTTACTAAATACAGCCTCGTAGGTCTAGTGGGTTTGATTCCCAAGTCGAGCAAACCGTTATTGGGTTCTTCCATCTGAAATTTCTCAGTAGCAGCCTGGAGTCTGACTTTGTGCCTCGTTGATGGCAAACATACATAGATGGCGAAATGTGGGTGGGTGTACCTACTATAGATACACCTCTGCTTAACCCTTCGCGTATACAAGCGTGATGCTATGTTACAATAGACAGATTTTGTGAGGATTTTTGAAACAACTGCACATCACATAACATCACGCCTTGTTACCCTGAAGGGCCGGGCAGAGGCAGAGGTGTAAATTTATACACCCACATTTCGCCAGTTATGTTTAAAGTATCGTGCAGACTAGCGCGACGCGATAGCGCGACACGACACCGGTTATTTTTCTACCATGAAGTTTTCTTAGAAATTGTATTGTTCGAGTCACGTCGCGCCGTCGCGTCGCGCTGGTCTGCACGAGCCTTAAGTCCCAAGTTGTAGTGGGCAAGCCTATTGTTATGAACCGGGCCAAAATCCAGACTGCAGGCTGCTACTGTGAAATTCCTAATGACACAACCCAATGACTTGTTGTCCGACCTGGGAATCGAACCCAGGACCTCGTGTTCAGCAGTAGCACCTGCGACCACTATAGACACATAACCAAACAATTACACATGCTTGATTATCTTAATCAATACTGAGCCTTCAGATATACGTCACGACACACCCATTAAAGCATCGTAACTGTACCCACCGACCCACAACAAGTTACTTACTATTATATCACCTGTACAGAGAAAGTGACAAGCAGAAAACAGATCAACATGACTAACTTGTTACCGTTTTTAACCTTACCGGCCGGTTTTCGGAACTTTTGGAGTTGCTACAATTTTTCGTTACGTCATACATTGGTGCGTGCACGCAATTAAATGAAGGATTTGTTATTTAACAAGACATAATGACTGGCTGGTTTTAGGGTTATCTTAAGAAATGGTAAAAATGATTTTACTGGTATCCTTAACGGTGATTAAACAGTCTATGAAAACTTGGCACCTGCTTCAATAAGTATTTGTGTGGATTTAAATTACATGAATCAACAATCAACTCAACATCGCAGTCCACTGCTGGACATAGGCCACTCCCAAGCTGCGCCACAACACACTATCCTCCGACTTCTGCAACCACTCTGTCCCAACCACCTTTTTAAGGTCGTCGGTCCATCTAGGCTTGCCAATACGTGGTCTTCACTCCAGGACTCGTCTGCTCCACCGTAGTCGATTCTTCGAGTAATCATATATCATGTATCATATATCTTACTAATTCCGTGTAATAAATTAAGAATTTTTACTATGGGACAAATTCTGCAAAAAATTCTCGACTGTTACAAAATGTTTGATCAAGAGAATTAAGTTTTCTTTATGTAAAACAAATTCCCTGTTTCCAAACAAAACATACTATTCCGTATTTCTACACTTGCAGAATTTGTCACATAGTTTTTTTATATACTAACTTAATGGACTACAAGTTCAAGGGATAACAATCAATCAAATAGTATTTTCAGTTTATATAATAATTTTATATAAATTTTAGCTACTCAAATGAGAATTCGCACCACTGCATCAACTAATTGCCCGGCTTCATTCAAAGTTATCAATCTACCTACTGTATAATGCACAATAATATTACAAACACATCACAATGATAATCTTGATGTAGATAATAATCCCTGGTTAATGTCAGAGATGGACCTAAAATATTTTGATGATAGCAAAAAAACGTACGGTAATCTCTTGTCCATACAATTGGAGTCAAGATAGGAATCAATGGACGGGATAAGCTATTGTCCTGTTGCGGGACACTGAAGGGTACTAATAAGGCTGGTTTCAAAGCTGTCCGGGTGACGCGTACGGGCCGCCTGTACGGGCTCCCGGAATGGAGACAGCCGTGAAGCGCTAGAACATTGTTTCACAGCGACGCGGATTGGTCCGTACGCGACCCGCTCCGGGTAGAGCTTGTACAACGTATCGTACTACTCCCTCGTTTCAGAGCACTGCGGGCGCTACCCGTACGGGTCTCCCGTGTACGGACTGCCTGTACGGGTCTCCGGGACAGGCTGTGAAACCAGCCTAAAAATGTATGCCTCATCGTCTGACTTCGTTATCATTATTTTATTAATTAAGTCAAAACTTGTACAATAATTCAATAAATATTTATACCATAACAGCAATTAATTACCTTGCCCCTACAGCACCCATAATTATTTATAGGGACAAGTATTACAACTAACAGATTAGGCCTAAAAATACCCATGTTTATGTAAATAAAATAGTCATAGAATATTTGACCGATCAGCTCTTGCATGAAGTACCTTCGAGTACTGTCGAATAACACGAGTTATCATAAGATCAGCACGCATTACTCCATGCTTTCGTTGCTAAATATTGAAGTACATTTGATGTTATGAACACCTAGTACTTTAAATTGTTTGCACACCTTCTTTAAGCTTGGCTGATGATGTTGAAACGGTTCCAAAATGAGTAGGGAATATAATGTGCATAAATCGTCCTATTAATTACTGAAAACTAAAACCTGTGAAACATGTAAGCTGTGATACATGTAACATATAACCTTATGTTACATGTAAACTACTCCTTTGATAGGCAAAGGCAAGGTTAATTTGCGGTATCAAATTAACCTTGTTAATTATTATAATCATGATGCCACCAACAGAGATGTATGGAAGGGAAAACAATAAACGCCAACCTCAAATAAATTAAATAATAATCATGGAATCTGACATCCAAATGGTGACCAATATAAGACGTGACCACAATAAGCTACGTTTAACCTCACAGCTATTGGTCACTCTTACCTATGATTCTTAGAACATCTGTTTTCTCGTAGGATTGCGAAGGTCGACTACAGAAGCCGTGATTTGCAATAGTTATCATTTAACAAGGAATGCCTTATGGAATGTTGTGTGTTTGGTAACAATGAGGCTGGTTGTTTGACCAGATCTTCAGAGTGACCTGGCTGACTTATACTCAAGTATATAAATAATAATTAATGCGGTATCTTCGCCAGGGCTCGGGGCTCCATAAAAACTGCAATACGGGTTGATCCAAGGTTAAGCTACGCTTGCAGAAGTCGGTCTGTGAATGGGTGATCGTCTATTACAAATATCGACATCCCTACGTGCTTCGCAAAGCACGCTAGGCCGTCGGTCCCGGCCGTCATTTGTAGATCTTTGACAGTAGTTACGAGTAGTCAGAAGCGCGAAAGTGTGGCAAACAGTCTTACCAAGGCATATTGTATTACCCAGTTACTCGGCTGTGGAGGTCAGACAGGCAGTCGCTCCATTTAGAATACTGGTATTCAGCTGTATCATGTTAGACTGAAGCTTGACCCCAAAGTAGGGAAAAGGCTAGGCCGATGACGATGGCATCTTCTAAATTGAAAGATTTGCCAGTCATGAAGGTAAGGGAACTTCCTTTTCATGGTGTGCCATGATAGCCACTCGTGAACCTGTTTTACTGTGAAAGCGATCGACAATCTCGGTGAGATTGTCAAAAACCCGCGAACCGCGATCGTTACAATTCTCTGGTCTGCTAATAATGCTGAAGTAACGTCTTAAAATCAAAAGATCTTGACAAATTGCAAATTGTCTAATTGTTGAATTAACACATCTTCAGTCAAGATTCCATCTTGTAATAGCGAAGAATACACAACGTCCTCTGAACTCTTATATTTTAAAGTATTTTATTTGCCTCTACACTTCAGAAATTGCCGTCAATTTCTAATGAGCTTACATAATTTCGTGAGCACAGAGTTCATGTATGCTGGACTTTGGACCCGGCGTCATCAGGCGGTGCAATGAGAGGCCTAACTAGCATGTTTCTCAATATCCCGTAATCTCAAGGATTGAACTTTGGTCTGGCCAATGTTTTGGCTCTTACCTAATCAACATCATCAGATACTTTTGCAATTATGTGGCAAAGGCAATACACCCAAGATAATCAATGTTTTTCCTGTAACTAATAAAAAAGATTGCTGACTAAGATTAAATTACTTTTTATTTTTTCCTTTACATACTTGTAAATAAAAATTATATTTTTATAAATTAAATAAAAAAAGTTTATAGATTATTAAGATTGCTGCAAAAGCTTAAGTGTTTACCGGCAAGCAAATCTTCAGAAATCAAGCTTGCTCATTTAACTTCTCATTTATATGCAGACCTTGAGATATACTTGTAGATAGCGCTTTCCACGTAGACGCGCCCCACTCCGCGATAATACTGTAAGCTGTACTTTAGTACGGAGCCGAGTGCGTCTTCGTGGATGGCAATATCTATACCAAGATAACTACCAAGTATTGAATTGTTGGCAGATTTCTGGGAACCTAATGAACAATGCTGATCATCATAAAAACAACGACACGTATGGTATTGTTTATCTGGATAAATAACATGTCCAATATTATGTTATAATCATAATACTTACGTTTCCATTGAATTTTTACTATCTATCTATATATATAAAAATCAATTGCCGTGCGTCAATCTCGAAAAAACTTGAAAATAGATTGACCGATTGTGATGAAACTTTGGTTAGTTGTTGTGGGAGCGCCCGAGAAGGTTCCTAACAAAAAAAATATTAAAAAGGCATTACAACGCATTAGCTAGTTATGTACAACATTGTTTATTTATTAAATTTGTTATATAGATTTTGGGAGAAAATTGTGGTCACTTCACAAATCTACGCACGCACACCTATAGGGAAGGGTCTAACGTAGTAAGTACTTCGTCCATTTTGGTTTGTTTTGACTGTTCAGCGGAAGTTTTACGTTTTACGTAATTTTAATTATTTTTGGGATACAAATATACTGAAGTATAAAATATGACAAATTAATTCAGTAAACGATTCTGAACAAACCACTTTCATAATGTGCATTAAGTAATTCAGTTACACATTGTAATTAGGTTCACTCATTGAAATCAGGACTCAAGTAGCTGTTGGTGTTACAAGTAATCGCTTTGCTAATAAACTTGAATTAAATTATACAAAATATGCACTTGCCTTAGAATTTGCATTAATTATTGCTAATATTTTAGAAAAAAGTGCTAATATTTATGATCATATTATTATGAAATTTTACTACCAAACTATGATTCAGCACATTTCAATGGCGAATGAATGAGCACATTACAGACTGATTCATCTTGATATTTACTCAATAGTCAATACGTAGAACATTTTTAAGTGTTGCGTAAATTAAACTTTGGAGTCCGATGTTTTTTCTAAGTATTTCTAACACTTTCAACTTGCACTATAAGTAATCAATCAATCAATCATTTATTTTGTTAAACATAGATAAGGTTACAGATAGTATACTGTCAAAAATATGTGCTATATGTTTTGCCAATATATGGCGTACAAAATTAACATAAACAAGCAATTACAATTATGGTGGCATACTAATAGATTACATTAAAAAAAAAAACAATTGAAAATATATCAGTAACCGGTGTGAGTTGTTCTATGTCTTATATTTTGACGCGATGTTCTTCGCAGGGTGTCTGGTAGCAGCTAGATGAGAGTTTCGAGAATCGAGCCGAATGGCGTGGTGTTGGAGAGGCCTTTTCCTAGCAGTGGACTGCTGTAGGCTGCTGATTCACATAATTAACTAACGTCTATTCTTCTAGTCTATTTCATAAGGTACAAAAACCGTGGTCAGTTACTTAGCTGTTTTTATTTTATTCTAGCTGACCCAACAGATGCACGCGTAGCACGAACACAGTAAAAACGAGTTTTGTCGACGGAAGAATAGACAAAATGACTGATTGTCATTTTGTCTATTCTTCCGTCGACAAACCCGTTTCTACGGTGGTCATGCTACGCGTGCTGTTGTCTTGTTGTGAGTAGAGTGGCGTCGAGTACATACAAAAATCCCATAGAAAAAAAAAAGTTCAGTTTTTCCCTAATTAGAAAATTCCTCAGTAAACTTTTACACAATTTTTCTTACCATTATATAATAATTCGGACCATTACGAAGATTTTAAAATAAAAATTATCCAAATCGGTCTCGCCGTTCCCTAGTGCTATACGCTTACCAACGAATAGCATTTCATTTTATTTGTGCGTGATGTAAATCAACCAAACCCCATAAAGTTACTTAACATATACTTAACAGCATTACATTCTAAAAATCATGTAAACAGTATTGACCGGAATATTTCCAGCAATTAAGTAAGAATGTACTTGATTCGCGGGAGGTGTCAGCAATGGCTGCGCTTGCGGTTGCGCTTGCGACACATGTTAGCACTTGTGAAGTCCAAGTCATGGTAAAGATGCGCACTTAATGTTTTTATTTTATCTATGTTTTATACGACACATCATTTTTACATAAAAAATTGAGGGGCCAATTATTTTCATTCATTTAGGATATCTATTTGTTTTCAATTACAGTAATATATCCCTTAAAATTTTGTAAATAATAGGAGGCCAAAATACAGAACATGACCTTGGGAACATGCTCTGGGGTCTGAAGGCTAATTTAATAAATAATAGGAGGTCAAAATACAGACCATAGATGTGCTTAGCATTTTTTTTTATTGGGAATTCAAATAATACTGTTTGATAATTCGACAAAAACAAAAACTTTTTATTATTTTCAAGGGTGTTTTTAAGTACTGACTGACGAGTCCAATCAGATAAATTATTTTTAATTGCACTAAAAGAGGCTCTATCTATCAACTTGACCTAAGTGGATCTTTAAAACTACCCGATTTACCTACGTATCAGCAAACAAAGTCTAAGACAACAGCTATTATAGTATTTATATATTTGTGTAGGAATATATTATGTGTAAGAAGAATTGCGTGGCACGTAAAGACTTACCTGAATTTCACTTCCCACATGTTCCTGGTCTGAAGGCTAATTTGAGCGGTTGTTAAAAACATGGATGACAACCGCTCAAATTAGCCTAGGGCGTGTAGAAGTATAATTAAGCTGGACTCATTCCAGCTTAATTATCCTTCTACACAACTGTTCCTGAGGCATTGGTTTGGTCGTACTGTTCGTTTGTTGTGTGGAATGGGGCACAGAATCACATAACACATTATTTTTACAATAACTCTGAGGAATGCACCTTATTTTTTGTCAAAATAAAAATTGTGAACGCCGTACATGTGTTTTGTAATGATTATGACTATTTAGCACTATTAGAACATTGCGTGAAAGATGTTACAATCTGCGAAGGTCAATGGCATGTTATTTTTACATATATGACAACGACTTCAAACCGAAGTCGGCCGGAGCAAAGCCAATCTCCACGGATGGGGGTTCATGGACGGCTCAGCTTTCAAGGGGGTATGCGGCATCTGCCTAGTCCCCACAGACAATGGCTCACCTTTCATCTTGTGCCGCATGCCTTGTTACTTAATGACCCTATGACTGCGTCAGTGAGTGCAGTTCGCGTAATTTTGGGCCTCACATATATTAAATGATGCTTTTGCCATAAATACGGTTAAAAGATCAAATATGGATAATAATTATAATAAAGAAGGAATCTCATATTTAGTGGGTCAGAAATAAAATGATTATCATAACGAAAATCTATTGATTATTTTTTACAACAACATGAAGAACCATTTTTATTTTAAATAAGCACATACAGTTCGATTAGTTTCTAATAAATATACTAAGGTCTAACCAAATCCTTGAAGTTGTAGCGCAAACTAAACCTTCATTATACCTTGCATTACAGTTGTTTTTCCTAAAACTCGTGTTTGTTTACATTTTTGGCAACTAAATTGCGAACGCAGATTATATCGCTCAATTAGCGGTAGTTTAACAATAAGATCTGCAGTTGGTGGTTCCAACTGTAAAACTTAGTAATATATGAAATTTTTGGTTCTAGGACATGCTGGCTTCGTCACGATATTTTCCTTCACCACTTTGAAAGCAATGGTGATGAAATGAATGGTGGTTGGTGGTGGTGTTTAATACATTAGTAGTAATAATAATTAATGTTGTGATCTTGATATTTAGTAGGTATGCAATATAATGTAAACTTACAAATATTTAACCTAGATTTAAGTTAAATGTAATAATACTTGCTGCGCCCTAACAGGGTAATGTACTCATAAGTTTTAGCCTAGCCTGTAACTGAGTGTACTATCGAAGAAGTTCATATCTAACCAGTTTCAAAACAAAATCCCGTGAACACGATGACCACATCTGCTACCGGCCCGGTGCTACTGCCGCCGAGCGCTGCAACCAAGAATAGTCCTTACGGTGGTTAGACATGAACTTCTTCGATGGTACATCATGCAATAATAAATAGATAAATAAATACATTATACAAAGTGAAGTGCCTGCCTGGGTTCGAAGTTTTTGTTGAAAGAGTAAATGAAATCGAATAATGTTATTACTCGTAATCGATAAACGAGAGATCCATAACGTACAGCTCACTTGCCTAACCATTAGATGTGTTGTACTCACAAAGTATTAATTGACGGAAAATTATCAAACCCACGAGCCTCTACGCTCAACTTACATAATAAACGCACACGTAAGTACATTATACTAGCTTTTACTATTACTTGCTTTGGGTCAATGGCGTGGAGGTCGGAAATTATCCCAAGGTAACGTACCACCGGGATAAAAAATATTCTATGTCCTACCCCATGGTCTACCCATGTGCCATTCCGTCCAAATCCGTTCAACTGTTTTAGCGTGAAAGCGTAACATACAAACAAACAAACAAACTCACTTTGGCATTTATAATATTATTTACATATATGTAAGCATTCCTTAAAATATTATTTTGTAAACCCAGAATAATAAGAACGGATGAAATATCAGAATGATGGTAAGTAAGATTTAGTTAGGTTCACATTCTTTCTAAATATTTATAATAAATTGTAGTTATTTCTTTATTGGCAGGAACAGGAACTCATCATCTACCTTGCCTTTTCCCAACGATGTTGGGGTCGGCTTCCAGTCTAACGGGATACAGCTGAATACCATTATTTTATATGGAGCGACTGCCTATCTGACCTCCACAACCCACTTACTGGGTAACACGATACCCCTGGGTAAGACTGGTTGTCAGACTTTCGGGCTTCTGATGACCGGTAACAACTGTCAAAGATCTACACATGACAGCCGGGAACATCGGCTTAACGTGCTTTCCGAGATACGGAGGGGTCTTGGTATGTAAATATGGTCACCCATCCACGGACCAACCGCGGCAAGCATAGTTTAACCTGATCGATCGACCCGTGCGGCTGTTATTACTTGGCCACAAGCCCCTCCGTATTGGCAGAAACTATTGGTGATTAATAATAAACGAATCCATTTAAATTTATTTGAAATGTAAAGCCCAATATGCTAGGTTGGTCATAAGAGGCCGACATCGGTGATTACTGACATCGGTGAAGGAAAACATCGTGAAGAAACCTGCACCCTAATTGCTTAACACTCACAATCACAATCACAATCCCGGAGTTTTGAACGATACTGCTAATCCATTGCTTCATAGGTTTCAAAATATCGTCTGCTCAACAACGTAAATAACGCAAGGAACGTGGCTGAACTGTCAAAATGAAACCCATTGCGATCAATTGTCACTTTATGTGTGTTACGCTATTCACTCATCCTCTATAGAAAAGGGAGGATCCTCCGACCAGACGGGTGTCGTGTCTGGCGGGCAATTGGCCAATGGTTGAAGTCGGGAGCTTGTATATATCGCACTCTAATTTCCTTAACGTCACTAAACAAAATATACACATTTTCAGTATATATATTGTGATCCCTTTCCAAAATAATCAAAACTTTAAACGCTTGTACTGAAAATGTGTATATTTTGTTTAGTGACGTTAAGGAAATTAGAGTGCGATATGTTCATCGCGCGGTAAACTCTTAAATTGTGCGACGCAGGATTTGTGTGACGTCAGAATGTTGTGCGACGTCAGGTCATTGATGCGTAGTTCGCATGTGGCAATGTAGATGCCACCACAACACTGCTGGACTTAAAGTTAATACAAGTCTGAAATCGCCAACCCGTCTTGAGCAATCGTGACCCCTGAGGGATAATAATAGGCTGATATTAAGACCGAGATACGAGTATTATAAGGATTACTTAGCACTAACTTTGGTCCTGTCACTGTCGCACAACTGTTAAACTACAAATGCAAGACAGAGTCGGGAACATGTCTTAACCGAAGCACGATCTAGAAACGCTAAGCATTATCTATTCAACACGAAATCTCTTAAGGGGTCATTATACTCATTATTATGAACAACTTTTACTATGGGACAAAAACCTGAAATCGCGTAAAAAAAACAGTTGTTTTCTACATTTTGACGAGTTATGAGAACATAAAATGTAGGAACTAATTTCTTTTTTGTTTTTGATGATTACAATGACCTCTTAAGAGATTTCGTGTATGAATAGATAGACCATCTCAGCTTTATAATCTTTAATGCAAGATGGTCTCACAAGGTCTCCACAACCATTTCTTCTAGCGGAAAATCCCAAGCAACGCTTAAAATGCCAATTATTCAAATCTAATAGCTTTTGCCATTCTTTTATAACTGTAGGTACGTTATTAGGTAACCTTGACCTGCACCTGTGCTTGCCTCTTTTGTGTGGTTAACATTACCTAGACCGGTTGCTATTCAAAAAGTCCATTCGACAACACGGGTTTTCGCTAGTCTCCTCTTTTTTATTTATTATCAGCCTCTGCCCGCGACTTCGATCGCGTGGAAGTCGTAAGACACCACGATTTATCTACCAAAATAACAGCAAAATTTTATAAAACTCCTTTTGATTGGTGACGTCGCATCGAATCGCCCGCCCGCGCATTTACTTCGTTTTTGTTTTGGTTCTTTGTGACTTTTTTCTTTTCGCTCGGCTCCTAAGAGTCGCAGCGTGATGTTAAACAGCCTATTATACCGTCCTCAAAAATTGGGCTATCAAATCAAATTAAAAACAAAATATCCTTAGGTGTTAGTAGCAATAAACTTATCGTAGTGTTAATAGTTAGTCCGTGTAATTTAATTTAAGCAACAAACATTAATTAAAGCAGAAGCATAATTAAAGCAGAAAACTATTGCTATTCGCGTCCAGGATGCCGTTCGCAGTGCCACGCATGCGTCTGAGCAGCGACGCGCTTCGCTTACGGATGATTACATAAAACAATCAGTGTGCGCCTCAGCAAACGTAGTCGACGCGCTGCAAAAACGAGACAGCCCAAACAACACCCCAAAGGCGTTGTTTTATTGTAAGTACACAGAATCCCGTACATTCGCTGCGTGTAGTTGACTCATAGACTACACGTGTAGAAAAAACGATTGACAATACGATTTAAAAAGCAAAACGATATCAAATCCGAATGGTCCAGAGATTAGCGCGTTCAACAATAAACTCTTCAGCTTTATTATTAGTTTAGATTAGATTATTTCAATTTTACTATCAATACCTTCAGTTTCGTATTTATAACCCTTTCCATTTCCTCGTATATGACCCAGACAGATTAACCTAGCTGATAAATTATTTAAGAGGTAGAGATAGACGATAAGCCCAAGATAACCGTTAATGTAAAAATCGTGATAGTAACAACTAAAACAAGTGTAAAATGTAATAGAAAATGTGAAACGGTAGCCTAAAATAATTCCGTCGGTTTGTATGCAGCTGGGGTGTGAGCAGACAGATATAAATGGGATTCTCGAAAAGAGAAACCAATAGTTAAGTGATTGAATAAGTGTAGCATCATAGAGTTTTACTAAGAGGTAACAATGTGGCTTTAAAAGTGTTTGAATAGTCCTCCATTTACATAATAAGAGACATATTGATTAATAATGAACCGACAAGCATGAAGAGTCATTCCACAGCATTTTTTTTCGGTGGTCTTTACTTTGTGACCTTTAATTGATGTAATACTAACAGTGTCTGAATTGAAGCCTTTTCTCAGCAGTGGGACAGTAGATGATAATAAAAAAGAACACTAACAGAAAGTACGTAAAAAGAAACTTGCAGAAATTATCATCACATCCCCGAACAACCTCCTTGATAAAAATCTCTTCAAGAAATCTTTGAAACTTGAATACACTCCGCACTTTCTTAGCTCATTACTTAATTGAATATATGTACAGCTAGCTTCTGCCTGCGACTTCGCCTGAGGTTTTGTCAACAATACTCTAAAACATACCCTATGGCACTTGGCAGTAGTGTAGCATTCTGCCAGTGAAACAATTTTCGACATCAAATCAATACTTTCGGAAATTATCTTCTAAATCTAAACTTTACCTCTATAAAATATTTGTGTAGATAGGTATTATCGCGGACACTGGCGCCTGACCACTTTTCGACCTTATTGCTTAAGGAATAAGGTCCAACATCGAAGTCTAAATGGAAACTATATAACGTTGGGAACGCCAGTGTATAATCCTGTACACCAACCACCAAAGGATGTGTTAATAATTTTACTCTGCGAATCTTATTGGCGTTACACACTGGATGATTTTCCACACGTTTATGGCCAATACTGTACAACCATTTACACATTTTACACAATCGAGACTGCTTGTGATTTGATTTCCTTAAATACTGAACAGAACAGATGCAATCAATTTTAGTCACGTTCGGCGAATAATATAAGTTTATTTTGAAAGAAAGAAAGAAAATACTTAACGCTAAATATAACGTAAAAAAAAAAAAAACAAGTTGGTGCAAAATATATGTCACATAGTACGATATACGGCCATCGCTCAGCATGATGCTGTGACATTATGCGAGACAGACCCACCGCGCTGGTTTTCAGGGTAATTGTTTGTTGTAGGACTAGACCATCGCCATCCTTCTGCCTTCATACCAATTTGTATGTATGTCACCTCGTGTCTACCCATATAATCTTTCACACAGTCCATCCACCGTTGCACTGGATATATCGATAAAATCGGCCAGTGTACACTAGCCTTCAGAGGTGTGTGTCTGGATTGAGGAGCCAATCTCATATCGGAACGAGGGTACTACCAATATTTAGTAGTAAATTAGCCGATTTTGTAGACCGGATCCTGGAATTTGTAGTAAAACCCTTAAAAAGTTATACGACGTTAAAGGTGGCTCCTCAATCCTGATGTCTGGATTGAGGAGCCACCTTAGAACTCGAAAACTAGCCAAGGGATATTTTTGAAAATTTTGTAGGATTTAGTAGTACTTTTGCGTAATCTCTACAAAAAAAATGGGGTTTGTACGGTCGATTTTGAGATAGCTACAACGTTTTAATTTTTCATAAAAAACCATAAATTTCACCGCGCTGTATCTCGGAAAGTTATCAACCAATTACAACAGATTTTTTGTATGATTTAGTAGTAAATGTGCTCGAATTTGTACAATAAAAATAAAATGGAAAAGCTATATAATTTCGGTAACACAACACATTTTATGTGGCTCCTCAATCCTGACGGTCTATAGAAATGATATGTACGTAGCTACTAAAGTAGTTGATCAAATCGGATAACAATAACACCAATATTTAGTAGAAATTTCTACTAAATATTGGCGTAATCCAACATCCTGCGCATTCAGTATTTCAAAAGATATTAATAAAATAAACATTCCTTAACAAATTAGTGAATAGGGTGACCATAAATAATTCAAAGAAGACCATTGTTTGAAATAAGTAATTTTATTTGCATATAAATCATTCTACAAGTACGATTACCTACGTGTAACTTATGTAATTGTGGTTTTAGATTATTTGAAATACTAGCTGCGCCCCGTGGACCCACCTTCATAAGTCTCGATTCCGTGGGAATACCGGGATGAAAAGTATTCTATGTCCTTACCCTATGCTCGCTTGTTATGCTCTACCCATGTGCCAAATTTCATTAAAATCCGTTCGGCCGATATAGCGTAACAAACAAACAAACTCACTTTCGCATTTATAATATTATATAGTTAGGATATTTATGTAATGAACCTAATGAAATGAAATTCAGTAACCGATGATGAATTTAATGATACTTATTTTATACAAACTTATGTTTAGTTTGATTATTTAAACAATATTTTAGTTCCTGATGTATCGATAGATGGCGTTGTACATTTAGCACTCTCCGCTGAATCGCGGTGATAGGAATCTCCGCAGAAACATGACCTCTTCGTGTATAGTAAAATAAATTGTCTTCGTCAAAGTTTCTATTCATACGTCATGATTTTAAATTCATTATTGTTTCGCTGTTATTTTTCACAACATTATTGCTATAGTAACGTAAAGAATGTAATAGACAAGCATTAGATTAGAAAAAAAATCGGTTAGACATAAATGATACAAACTCCATTAAAATGCTTAAGCATTTTAACAGTTTTTTAATAGAAAATTTACAGATCATTGTAATGCACTGCCCTGCCGCACAAAGGATCGCAAAGGAAATGAAGGCACAAAATCACAACATTTTTTAGTACCTACTATACAAACGGGTTATAAACAAAATCAATCATTCTGCCTAGCCTCTTCCCGACTATGTTGGGGTTGGCTTCCAGTCTAACCGGATGCAGCTGAATACCTGTATTTTACATGGAACGACGTGGAGTATTTTACAACCAGGTTGTATACCTAATTAATAAATAAAATAACAATACATATATTAGCCTTAACCTAACTAAAATTATAACAAACTAAAATAAAGTGTCTTAAAATTCCGCATCTCTGTCGACTGATAATGTACCAAAGAGACTGACGGCTTATCAAATAATGTATTTACAGGAAGTATAATCACCAGAGTCAACAATTCAACTCACTAAGTTAGAATTGGCCTCAAATGGCATGATTTCGTTGCAGTATTTGGACAATTTAAACTGAGTCGTAAGAATGATTATAAAGAGTTAAATTTTTTGTATAACCCGACTGTGGCGAAGCCAAAAAAGGAGTGTTATGTGTTTGAGCTGAATTTTTATCTATGTATGTCCGTCCCTATGTTCCCTCGTAACTACTAAACGGCTGAACCGATTTACATGAATGATATGTCGTTAGATTCTTCTTTATTGCGTGAGTAACACTGAATGTTTGTCAATGTAAAAAAAAACTCTTAAAGCCTATCGAGTGGGGTTTCAAAATGAAGGGCTTTAACAGCTGATTACAAAATATAAACAAATTATATGATTAAAAGTAATTTTAAAAATGATAAAATAACTAAAAAATTTAATATAAAAAGTAAATTTAAAAAAATCTAAACAAAATACCAAAAAAAGATGGAAACAAGATGACCTATTTCTGTCTCCAATCCCACTTAATACTATATACAATCTCATGCAGTCGGAAACATCTTTTTAATAAAAACCTATTGCCTCCTTTCATTCAAGTTCATTTTTTACGCAGTCGGGTTGTTGTTTTTTTTCATTTACTTTTTGATCTTATATGGATACCGGGCAGATAATTGCACAAAACATAAGATAATTTGAATTGGGAATTCCATCTTGAATTTCTTCACAATGATGTGCCATCCAATATTGTGTCGTTTGATTTAAATGGCAGTGACAAATTTATTTTAGAAGATATACATCATCATCCGCATCACATTATAGTTAAAGGTATAACATACTCTCTCATTGGAGCTATAGAATTTATTCCAGCACTCAGTGAAATTGGCATGGGCATAAATGTCACTACATTATGGATAGTCAGTTTTTTTGCTATGACGATTATGAAACCAAAATTCGCAATAGTACAAAATTACCAAAATATTTTCATATTACATATGGCAAAATTTAAAGTTGGGGGGGGGGCATAGACCCGCAAATGGTCCAAAATTTTAAGGGAATATCGGGTAGCAAGATTACGTTACGCCCGCGAACACGCACAATGGGGAGACGAAGAATGGGCAAGAGTAATGTTTTCTGACGAATCCAGATTTATGCTGTGTGCAAGTGACGGGCGGCGAAGAGTCTACAGACGGCCAGGGGTAGACTTTATTCCAGCTTGTTTTGAGGAAAAAGTGCCGGTTGGCAGTGGATATGTTATAGTTTGGGCTGGAATCTCTTTAGAGCGTCGTCGCTCGGAGTTAGTGCTGATGCTGAAAATTCTTTGTGATTTCTTTTGTTATTCTTGGTGTTTGTTTATTCTATGGGATATTGCTCTTTTAGTTTATTTTTATTTTTTATTCTTGGTGTTAATATTGTGTTCATAATTTAAGTACTGATTGGTGAAGAATTATTCATGTGTAAGTAAAACTCTGTTTATGATCATAGTTTGAATTATTTATGGTCACCCTATTCACTAATTTGTTAAGGAATGTTTATTTTATTAATATCTTTTGAAATACTGAATGCGCAGGATGTTGGATTACGCCAATATTTAGTAGAAATTTCTACTAAATATTGGTGTTATTGTTATCCGATTTGATCAACTACTTTAGTAGCTACGTACATATCATTTCTATAGACCGTCAGGATTGAGGAGCCACATAAAATGTGTTGTGTTACCGAAATTATATAGCTTTTCCATTTTATTTTTATTGTACAAATTCGAGCACATTTACTACTAAATCATACAAAAAATCTGTTGTAATTGGTTGATAACTTTCCGAGATACAGCGCGGTGATATTTATGGTTTTTTATGAAAAATCAAAACGTTGTAGCTATCTCAAAATCGACCGTACAAACCCCATTTTTTTTGTAGAGATTACGCAAAAGTACTACTAAATCCTACAAAATTTTCAAAAATATCCGTTGGCTAGTTTTCGAGTTCTAAGGTGGCTCCTCAATCCAGACGTCAGGATTGAGGAGCCACCTTTAACGTCGTATAACTTTTTAAGGGTTTTACTACAAATTCCAGGATCCGGCCTACAAAATCGGCTAATTTACTACTAAATATTGGTAGTACCCTCGTTCCGATATGAGATTGGCTCCTCAATCCAGACACACACCTTCAGAGGCTTCGACACGAGCTTCAGTGTTTCCAACAAATCTTGATGCCAAGCAACGTGTTAATTAGTATCGGCTCTCAGGTCGAGGAAAGCAGTTTCCATTAGTCCTGTGCAGTGAATTAATTCATCAATATTGCAGTCTTTGAATAGTTTTCTATGTGTGATGCTATTAGAAATACCGACAGCAACTTTTGGTATAGTTGAATTTGTTGATTCAGATATTGTATGTCAATAGTACAAAATCTAACGTCATGATAATGCTGCAAGCTGTACAGTCTGCAGCGATGTTTTTTCTACTCCATGGACCTCACCAGTTTCTAATGGACATGATGTTTACCTTATTGCATAAACTTAACCTGTACTTTCTCAAGCGCATCTAATTTCCTTTCAAAAACAACTTTTTAGTTGTGAAAATAATATTAATACGTCTACTTGTTACCTGCAACATAATATCCTGATCGTGTCTCGTGACTATACGTCATCGGCTTGCGTATGCGACGGTTGGCGTGGCACGCGGTTGACACAGATAACTTGCCTACTATCTCCTCCATATTATTGTATTTATTCGTCCACGCAGTCATGTGTAACGGAGATTGCATCGCGGAAGTGTGACGCAGCCTTTAAAACAAGGGGTTTCAGGTATTAAGTAACACTTTTCTATGAACCAATTTATGTAGACAGCGTTGGGAAAGACATCTCTATTTTTGTTTATCTGTCCATGTTTGTTCTGAAAATACGCCTTGGATAAAACTATTTTTTTTTAAACCTAACCAAACCTTCACGCTTACAGCTTGCCAACCCTGTCTGCCTAATAAAAAGATAATAAATAAATTAAAAAATATCTCTCCAACTGAGCAACGCCCACAAAACTGGACGCGAAGGGAAATAATAGAGGGAGAAACATTCCCCCCTTAGCTCTCACACTGACAAGTCGGATACATGAGTGTCCAAACAATACTACTTATTGCAATGCAAACACACAAATTATCATGCAAACACATCACGTGACCAACATGTTTTTGTGTGAATAGCAGCATCAGGCCATGGTGTAAATTCGTTTTTAATTTAGCCCACCACGACTGACCAGGACCCTCTGTAGCGTGGCCGGAATACTAGCAATGTTGAAAACAATACTGTTGCAATTAACACAATAGTCTTGAAATTAACAGGCTGCTCTAGCGAGATTCGTGCTATCATTTATGAATTATGATATTGTACGTTGTCCGACTTTGCGTCGAATTGTGATGTGTTCGCAGTGACTGCAGATCTTTCACTAAAAATTATGAAAAACAAATGGGTTCTACACGCGTAGCATGACCACCGTAGAATAGGATTAAACGAAGGGCAAAATGACAAATTTTTACTCCGCGATGTCAAAAATGATGAAATAGTAGATTGTTTGCCTAGAGAGCAATCAACAATTTTAAAGGCAAGAGTGTTTCTTTGAATCCAGAGTGGAGCGATGGGATTCCCAGCGAAGGATTCAATGTACGTCACTCGACCTCAACATAGTGTTCCTCCCGAGGAGTACACTCTACTTTTTATCACCCTCTATGAGAAAATAGTAATCATAATTTATGAATAAGAATAGTTACCTACGTTTATTTACTTTATTCGCAACAATTACGAACGAAGGCGAATTGCATTACGCGTGGTTCTTATTTTTTCACAAACTTTTTTTTTTTTTTGGTTATGGTATTTTTTAACTTGTATTGTTTAATTTATCATTCCGCCTGTTACTTGTTCATACAATGTTCGTGAATGATCTCTTTGATGATAGGAAATTTTACTAACAATATCTATATTCCAAATTCAAATCACTTTTGGTCCCTAGGGATTAAAGAGCAATTTTCGCGCCCGCGCCCGCAGTGCCCTGAAACGAGGGAATAGTACGATACGCTGTAAGGGCTCTACCCGGAGCGGGTCGCGTGCGGACCAATCCGCGTCGCTATGAAACAATGTCCTAGCGCCTCACGTGTGTCTCCGTTCCGGGAGCCCGAATTTGACATATTCAACTTCATCGTTACGTCATCTGTTAAAATCGATTCTGTAGTTTAGACTTATCGTCTTCTGAGTGCTTTTTACACGTTTTTGTTGATATCCCATTTTTTTTTAACAATCATCTACAAGGTTTATCCTCAATCCGATTTTTTCACTGACTGGTGAAACTTGAGCTAGCCAGACGTTTTTTTTTCGTGGCCCATAACACTATTTCCTGACCCTTAACACAGCCATGTAAGAACCCGCGATCAAAAACTGACGTAACCACCTACCTTAGCTATTACCTACGCATCACACTTTTCATAATAACGAACATACAATAACAAAATCCGAGCCACGATGTTAAACTCCACCATAATAGGCGAGTGCGTGATACGAACCATGGGGAAACATCTCGTAAAATTTGATACCGTTATGTAATGGCTTACTTTGTAATTAAACTATGGTCGGTACAGAGTTCACTTGACTGGTTACGTAAGTGCAACGTGCACACTTGCTGGTTTCTTAGGCCTCTTCTTCAAAGTTACAAGTTATAAACAATTTAGGTATTTATTTATTTAAATTTCTGGCACACAAATAAGGTACAAAGGAGGATTTAGGCAGTCTCTACTAGTCAACCAAAGCTGGAGAAGAGATCAGATGGCAGGTGCTCTGTTTGAGTGGAAAATTATGAAAACTAAAAATATTAAAAATTGAATTATAAATAAAATAGATCAATTACCGTATAGTGTCTTGAAGCCCTTGTGGACCCAATTAGAACCTTTTATTGGGAACTAGCTGCGCCCCGCGGTTTCACCCGCGTCAGTCTCGATCCCATGGGAATATCGGGATAAAAAGTATCCTATGTCCTATTCCAGGTTATGCTCTACCCATGTGCCAAATTTCATCCAAATCTGTTCTGCAGTTTTAGCTTGAAAGCGTAACAAACAAACAAACTTTCGCATTTATAATATTAGTTAGGATATTGACACATTTTTTATGCATGTGGTATAAAACACTACTCGTCAGAGTATTAAGCAATACTACGTTTTTAAAATGTACCTATAAATTCAGGCTAGATATCTACTTAATGCGTTCCCGATTTCGTTTCCACACATATAAACAATAATGTGTTTGTGGAAAAACAACTTTAAAATTCACGCATAAAGTTCAGTTTGCGCTACTACGTCAAACATTTTTATTACTTTTTCAATAGTCATTCTGAAATCAACTCCATTAACATTGTTATCAAGTTGATATTCGTTTAACTGGAAATAACACCAACTGCAGCCGCACTGACTACTAAATCCTGCACTGCATGCGTGTGGTCCGGCCATGCACATAGTCCTTTTATATCGAATCACGTCCACAGACGCGCTTGGCAATAAAAATGCAGGATCTAGTGCGATTTGAGTGCGATCTCTTTGGCAATGCAAACATATGCCCCGAACAATTTACATAATTATCTGTATGTAAATTGTCTTCTTATTGTATTGTTACAACTAGTAAATGCTTCAGATATTCTACCATAACTTTTTTGAGGTTCAGTTTACTCCGCGTTTATTAGTAAGGGGGGCGAAGAAAAGTAAAACCATGGAAGTACCTATGTAATATTATTACCTCCATTCAATAGGTAATTTTTTATGCATATTTAAAACTGTTTTAAAATTTCTTAAAAAATAATAATTGGTAAATACCTCTCGATCCACCAATTTTAGGAGCCAGCTACCAAGCTACCGGTGGCTTTAGATACAGGAACAAAATAATTTTAATAAATAATAATAAATTATTATCATTGTTTTATCACGGGGGCAGCCCTGACTATTAAATAAAAAACGAAAGTAAATCTTCTTAAAGATAAATCACGAACACATGATACAACTAGTTATAAATAATTACGTATGACCCGCTAAACTCTACCGGTTCAAATAGCCGACAATTTAGTCAAATTATGTAGGTATATATTTTTTATAAAATATAAGATAATTATAATTTGTGAGTGAAATTTACGCAATCAGAAAGTGGGTTTTACGCAACCATCACTTTGGAATATTTACGCGAATGTAGTTAGCCGATTTTGCTGGTTTAAATAGCTATTCGTTTACCGTTTTGTAAGTTACTGAACCGAATAATTCGGGTAAAGAGTTCAAGTAGAAAACCCTTATTTTCAGGGTGGATATACTCTACTTGCCCCTCATATTAGCATGTCATTTGGTACGATACGTATATTTTCTACGAAATCTAACTACGGTATACATTCATAATTATCATTAGTGCTAACTTCTCGAACGAATCCAAATAAGCTTGTAGGTACGGCGACAACCGTACAAAGGCAAGGTTCGAACTTACAACCTCTCTCTCAACTGGCTAACATGCCCTGTTGGTCTATTGAATAGAATAAAATAAAATACGATTTATTATGAACACCAGAAAAATTCCTGACTGCCTGGTTGATCTAGATGGTCGCAAACTCTACTGCTGAGCATGAGGTCTTGGGTTCGAATCCCGGGCCGTGATTTTTCCATCAGATTTTTTTCAGTGACAGCCCAGAATCTGGATTTGTGCCCAGTTGATGGCATTAGGTTCGCCCTCATTAATGAAATGTGGGTGTACTATAGGCACACCTCTGCCTATCCTTCGCGGATTACAGGTCTGATGTTATGTACCATAAAAATGTCTGATATCACCGCTTCAATGAAGTGGGCGTCCCTCGGTCAGCATCACTACAATACAATATATATTATATGGATAAAAAATCTCGGTCAAAACCACAGGCAATACATCAATGGCTTATCTCCACTGAATCTGACAATAAAACCAGTATCCGATATGCTTACAATTCAAGCTATGCACACAACAAGAACAGCATTAATTGACACTCGGTGGTCGAACAAGCCCGGTACAGAATCACGGCCATGAAAAGCCAATGTAAACTGGGCACAAAAAGTATTCGCGACCTAAAAATGACACAAACTAGTTTACGTCCACTCTTGCTTTCATAAGAAGACTAACGTAATGTAAGTACGGTCATTAATCATTGGAGAACAATTTCTAATGTCATCATTACCTAGTTTTTTAGTCTGAATAAATACTGTCTAGAAAAAAACGAATTATTCAAGGCTGTATTTATATCATAGAGGTGTTACATAATGTCGTTAGGCGACAACGCGTAACTAAGTAGACAAATAAAATTGAGTATGTGCTGTATTGTTTTGTTAGAAACCCGAAAAACTGACAACCAATCTAACCAAGGGGATCCATCGAAAATCTATCGTATTACCCAGTAACTAGGTTGTGGAGTTCTGATAGGCAGTCACTCCATGTAAAATACTAGTAGTAGGTATTCAGCTGCATCCAGTACTGGACGCCGACGCCATGATGCTGATGTGGTGTATTATTTAATATGGATAGAAAGACCGGCTGTCGCTGAAAACCAGCGCTGGGGCTCTGTCTCGCAGAAAACCGCAGCATTATGCTGAGCAATGGCCGTTTTGCGTGGATGAGACGCATATTTTCCCCCAATTTGTTATTTTCGTATTTTGTTCTTTCCTTGCGTCATGTTTACCGCAAATAAACGTATTTTCTTTCTTTCTTAAAGATTTTCTTGTCTGTGATGACGGAAAATAAAGATGTAGATATGGAAGTAACAGACAAGCTGAGCAAGTTACAAAAAAATAAATTATGCTCGTTATGCAAATTACGCTGACTAATGTAAAAGTACCTGGGCGACCGAGCTCTGCTCGGGTGAAAATAGAGAATGCTCATTTAGTAGTACAGCATAGTTCATACTAATTCCATGCTGCCATGATATTAGGTACTTACTAATTCCATGCTGCGATGATAGTAGGTACTTACTAATTCCATGCTGCGATGATAGTAGGTACCATCGAAGAAGTTCATATCTAACCACCGTAAGGACTATTCTTGCTTGCAGTGCTCGGCGGCTATAGCACCGGGCCGGTAACAGATGTGGTCATCGTGTTCACGGGATTTTGTTTTGAAACTGGTTAGATATCAACTTCTTTGATGGTACCTACTAATTCCATGCTGTCATGTAATGACATTCTAAGGTAGCCATCTTGTTCTAAAGTTTGGGCGACCGACCTCTGCTTGGGTGAAAATACGGATAAAACGTCTTTTCCCAGATATGAGACCTTTGTAGATCGATTTTTTGCCCCCGTAAACCCCTTTATTGCAACTTTTTATTTTTTTGAACATGATTTTGTAATCACGTTCAAAAATATATATATATTGCTCATTTAATTGTATACGATAGGTCTCCGATTATTAGTAGGTAAGTACTTATGTTTGAATCTGAATTGGTGAAGTTTTGACGGAGTCTAAATACTGGTGATCTATAGAGCAAAAAGCCTCAAAATTAAATAGATAAGAAATTAGTAACACTTATGTTACTCATGAAAATAAGTTCATTCTTTTTTGAAAGAATTTTTCTATAGCTTATGTAGATAACTGGTAACCGTATAGTAAACCACCAACTCAACTAATTCGTAATCGACTATTTCATAAAATCCCCACGCACAATTTTAAAACGTATTATATCAGAGAAAGTGACTGACAGTAAATCAAAAAACGCCTAACGATTGGTATCACCTAACGACTACGACTCGTTGTGAGTAAGGTCAGCAGTAATGACGGTGTAGTTCACCCGTATGTAGGACGTAATAGACGTAAACCAACGTTTCACTTTTATTTTCGGTTGTGGGCAGAAAATCGACGCTAGCGACTGAACGAAGAATGGAAGATATCATCCGATATCGATTTTTTACGAATCACTTATGAGCGTTTATTCTAAAAGTGGGCAACGTCGCAAATAGATGTCAGTAAAAAAGAAACTTTTCATACATGAATAGAAATAGTGAAAAGAATATAAGGCCCGGAGCCTGTAATATAAGGCCCGGAGCCTGTAATATAAGGCCCTTAGTCTGTAATATAAGGCCCGGAGCCTGTAATATAAGGCCCGTAGCCTGTAATATAAGGCCCGGAGCCTGTAATATAAGGCCCGTAGCCTGTAATATAAGGCCCGTAGCCTGTAATATAAGGCCCGTAACCTGTAATATAAGGCCCGGAGCCTGTAATATAAGGCCCGTAGCTTGTAATCCCCAAAGGGTTAGGCAGAGGTTTACTTATAGTAACACCCACATTTCGCCAGCTATGTTTAAGTCCCATGTTATATAATTTCTATGAAAAGCGAAATAAAACACGAATTTCAATTTTGGTACCAATATCCTGAAGCTAAAACAAAGCACAAAGACACAAAGCTTTCATTGAAAGGCAGGAAAGTAATAAAAAAATTGAGCTGGCTTTGATATTTCAAATCAATTAGTTGGTCTCTCTTTTATGAACGTATTAAAACTTTTTAGAGTTCTCTACTCAGTGAGGACCCCAATACTAAGCGTACCTATGTTTGGCGCAACGTCAAGCTGCCACAGGTCATTTAAGCATTTAAATATTTTTGGTAACCTGTTGATATGATCATAAATAATACGTGCGCCTTTATAAGAATACCAGCCTATTACTGTTGGAAAGGAAAGGGCTCTCCTCATACAGAGATCGTTTGAACATTCAAACCACGCTTGCTCAAGACCGGTTGGTGATTTAAGACTTATATTGACTACTAACTGTTGCCGCGACTTCGTCTGCGATCCAGGATAAAAAGCTAAGTCCTTCTCCAAGTCATGGTCTACCCAAGTGCCAAAGATTTATCCAAATCCGTTCAGCCGTTTTATCGTGAAAGTGTTAAAAACAAACAAACTCAATTTCGCATCTCTAATATTAGTTAGAATTATCCCTAAGAAATATCATAAATGCGAAAGTTTTCTTCACCGATGTCTTCACCGGTGTATTAAAAACAGGTACATTTTTTAGGCATCGTGGTACAGAACCCATGGAGCGCGACGCGGACTTGAACTTGGACGGTTTTTAAATCTACCCCTGCGTACGTGAGCAACAAAGGGTGTCTGTCAATGAATTAGCCAACAGCAACCAATATGTTCGGATTTTCAGAGTGCAGAGAGCGGGTACTGCAGTGAAATAAAAAATAAAACTGTGCCGCGGACAAAGGATACCCAAAGGGAGGCATCCTTTGTCCACCTGCCAATCAATTAATAGGTACTATCTAATATGTAGCCTGTAGCCATACAGTATGGTAGCAGACTAATCAGATTTTAGCAACGTAATTATTAAGAGGGCTTTCGGTAACCTCGCAAAAAATGATTTTATTACAAGCTATGACTCAAATCTTATTCAATTTTTTATATAATTTTATAAATTTTGAGCCAATTCTTGTAATATCTGTTTTTAGAGTTCCGTACCTTCGTTGTCTGTCCGTTAATCTGTCTAGACCCTTTTTCTCAGAAACGCGTAGAAGTATCAAATTGATTAATATCAAATACGTAGATCTATGTTCCCTTAAGCTTCGTGCAGACCAGCGCCACGCGACAGCGCGACGCGACACCGGTCATTGTTATACCGTCAAGTTTTCTTAGAAATTGTATTGTTCGAGTCGCGTCGCGCTGATCTGAACGAAGCTTTAGAGCTCTAAAAAAATCAAGCTACTAAGTCAACGCAATAAAAAATACGCCCATTTATGTGACAATTTTGATACTCGCAAATAAATCAAAACCTACAAGGTAATTCCCGTTGACCTCTCGAATCATGAAATTTGGCACGAAGCAGTCTTACAGCACTAGTACACAAAAAAGTCCGAAAATTTATAATTTGTAGATATTATTTTGCGATTACAAACTTACATTTGCAGTTGGAGAATTGACCGTGACGTATATCGTTGTATGGTTACATGTTTCTCAACTACTAAGTTAAGTTTGTTCTTGGGATAAATTCATCCTAACTTCGGAACCCTTCATTGTGCGTGGTCCGACACGCACTTGGCCGGTTTTTCAACTCATGTTGAACGCAATAAACTCGATCTCTAACAAAAATATTTTATTGCACTTGTGTAGTAAGTACATGTTAAATTCAAGGGCGTAGCCCCTGACATGAACCCTGTAAGGATGCAAAATTTACCTACTGCAATTACAAAGTATTAAAATGACTTAACATTCAGATTAATAAAGAGAAATTACGTCGTTAATGATCTATTTCTTAATATTTTATAATAAATTGTACATTACCTTATGGTATTACAACATTTTGAAATAAATCATGTTTTGAAATAAATCGTGAAAGTTAAAAAGTGATCATCGAACTTCTAAGTGTTGTGAATCTGAAACAGCAGGTTTTACTTTGAGTAGGTTGTATTGTTGCATTGCTTGTTCCTTTCTGTTATTTTTCTTCTTTACTATGCGTTTTGTACGTTTCTTACTGTAATTATTAGGTTAAGTTTAATAAGCTTCTGTAGTGATTTTGGGATCATTCATTTAATCATAGTAGGTACTTACAACCATTTAACGCTGATTTTGTCTTTGATTGATTGTTTCACTTTGTGTTTTATTTAATATTTTGAGTGTTTTTTTAAAGGAATCTCATCACACTGACAAAATATTATAAGAAAAATATCTGTGTCATTTTAGAATCGTGGTTACTTGCCTCTAATATCGTAGGACCACAGAATTTCGTAAATATGGATAATATAATAACCTAAAAGGTGTTATAAATTCACATCTCAGGGCGACTTCTAAAATAACATTCTTGATAGTTAACTTCCCAGAAACTGCGCCGTTACGTAGGCGTCCATTTTTATTAGTTGCACATTATTCCTGAAACCGGGGGAGGTAAGGCTGCCGAAATGGGGGGATGAGGGGTGATACCCTGAAATGGGCGTATCTATTGGATGAGCGAGGTGGATACCCCACCCCTACGTCACCTCCTACCGGCAAATATGTCAACTCTTGTCGAATGAGTTGCTCGGTCCACCCCCGCTGCAGTCGCTTGGGAACACCCAGCATAGATGATTTATAAAATATTATATAATCGATAACATAACGCCTGTATACCACGAAGGAGTAGTCAGAGGTTTACCTATACAATAGATAGTACACCCACGTTTCAACACTTATGTTTAAGTCCTATGTAAAAGGGGCGACCGTATTGCCATACATAAAACGCAAAAATCCAGACTGCAGGCTGCTATTAAGACATTTCTGATGAAAAAACCCATTAACACTTTGCTATTTACTGAACTGGTTCTTAAGAACAAGGGTGACGATTTGAAATCTAGGAAGCACCAGTATGACTTAAGGTCATTCACATAGAATTTAAAAAAAATCTTAGATTTTTTTTGCGTGTTGTTTAGTTTTGGCAAAAAACTAGTTAAAAAAAATATTAAATTCACTGACAGACAGCCCACAGCCTAAACCGCTCGGTCTTATCATGAAATTTTGCATGAAAGCACGGATGAATCCCGATGATTCACTCCGCAAAATCTTTTAAATAAAAAGCGACTCTTGCTGCCATACAATTAAATGCAATTCAAGTCGCACAGCGCTAATTACCTACAGTTATCTAGAAGTTGCCTCTCTTTCTATCTCATAACTTTTATATCTTCTGACTACGTTACGCTCACTGAATTGGCCCGACAAGACGAGCTCGCCGCGTACTTCTAGCTTTATACCTAAAACGCTGAGTGAACTACTTTTTTTTTTTACTGACTAAAACCCACTCGTGTTCCTTCCGTTACCTGTGTGCTGGGGTCGCGATATCCCTTTCGGACAAACTTGCAACCCCGGCAGGCATTGGCCCTTCCGGACCCCGTCAGTTGGTGCAGACATCTCTTTGAGGCGCGCGTGGAACACAACGCGCCGTCGACCCGGGCCTGGTCCCTATCGGACGGCGAGCTACCCATTGCTCACCGTCCGCAAGCCCGCGCCTACGGTGGCCGGAAGTCGGCTCGCGACTCCCGACGCCCGGGGCGTCTCCTGCGGCGACTAGGGGCGCGAGGGCGCGAATCCCGCCTCTCCCTCGCGCGCTCCGCCTCCTCCTTCACGAGCATGACTGCTTCGCAGAAGCAAGTGACGGCCTCCCATGCACTCTCGCTCCGGACCATGGCCTGAACCAAGGCCGGACGTAAACTACCTGTGTTCATCTGTGACCAAAGTTCCTTAAATAACGAAAGTCACCACTGAGACGATCATCGAAAAGTTCAAAAGTTGTTGTTGTTGTTCAAAGGTTCAAAAATTCATCTCCTATCCCTTATATAGGAGATGAATTTTTGGACTTTTGAGTTAAATAAGGGATGGAATTTAGTCATTTTTGCCGATGAGACATCCTTTCGGGCACTTGGCCTGTTTTTTAAGAAAATTCTTGATTACTCTGTAGATAGGTATTATTTATTATCTATCTACTATTAAATAAAATATTTTGATTTTGATTTTGACTCAATGGCAATACAACTTCTAACTCACCTCGCCAACGTGTTGATACCATCAAGCATCCACTTTGTGGGGACCCGCGACTGCTGAGCCCGAGGGGTCCTGGGTTCGATTCCTAGGTCGGGCAAAGTGATATGGGTTTTAACATTAGGAACTTCTCAGTAGCAGCCCGGAGCCTGTATTTGTGCTGCAATAGGCTCGCCCTTATTACATGGGACTTAAACATACCTGGCGAAATGTGGGTGTAGGTAGGTACTTACTATGGGTACACTTCTGCCTTAACCCATCGGGAATAACAAGGCGTAATGTGTATGTAATATATTATGACTTTACCATTCTTACTTTATGTCCCCTAATAACACAGTTGGACATCTGCTTACCCTTCTAAGGCAAAAGCGTGAGCGATGCGATGGTATTGTATTCACAGTGGGAGGCCACATGTGACCTCTTTTGATATTACTGTAAAGTTAGTATCTATGATTTTTCAAACATAAACCTGAAGAATTCTATATGATAAAAATGATATGCTGTTCGTATCATTTCAGACCGGCTAGAACGTTCTGGCATTTTTTGTATTTTAAAATTATCATGTCCGAATTAAGCTTCGTACAGACAAGCGCGACGCGACAGCGCGGCGCGACACCGGCTATTGTTATACCGTGAAGTTTTCTTAGAAATTGTATTGCTCGAGTCGCGTCGCGCCGTCGCGTCGCCCTGTTCTGCACGAGCCTTTAGGTTTATATGGAACGAAGAAACAAAGTGTTTTTTGCTATGGGATTTTTGTATGAAATCTAGACCATAAACATTTTTTTACATGACAGAGTCTGTCGGGTCAATTAGTAGTCTACTAAAGTAGGCCTCAAGTAGTCAAATTTTGATTATCAACATAGGGCACTAACATCGGGACAGTATGAGCTGAAGAAAAAATGTTAGATTTATTTCAATGTTCAACAGGCGATTGCTTGAACCCATCAATATTTTTTGTTGGATACAACGGAACTTCTTCTGTCAGGGTGATGAACATGAAGAACCTGGAAATTCGAAAAAAAATTATGTCACTGTATGTCAACGTATGTAAACATTTTCAGGGTGTGACCAAGACTTTTCCAATCAAGTCGTGTTTCCCAGTAACTGGGTTGTGAAGGACAGATCAGCCGCTCCATGTGAAATACTGGTATTTAGCTGCATCCGATTAGATTGTAAACCGACCTCAACATGGTTGGGAAAAGGCTAGGCAGATTGATTGACTAAGACTTTTCCAAAACCATTCATCATTCAGCTTAATTAATGGCGGCCACTGCTGGACATAGCAGCACAGGCCTCCATTATCATCGAATGTTTCGACATATCGATCAAAAACGGTAGCCATTCCGATGAATAGCCCACAAACGCCCACAGAAAGTGGTACTTTATTCAAATCTGGTACCACCATCACCATTGTCACCATAATATTGTGGGCGTTGAACTTCTAACCTTCGCGCTTAGATACATTAAGCCGTTACGGTGTTTAGGACAAATTTATGGTGGTATTAAGTGATAGTTTACATAATTCGAAATGAAATTATCCACGTCTATTGATGGTGGTATTTATCATCTTGGAATTGTGAGTGGAATGACAGATTATCTGCGGGTCAACGACTTTGTCAGTCAAGGTGTTAGCGTCAACGGAAAATTTAACAACGGAAGAACTACTCGTAAGCTATAAGTGAAAAAAAATTATAAACCTATAGAGAATACCATTAGAAATAAAAAGAGAATAGAAGTAGTCGTAGAATAATCCTATACTATTAAATAAGCAATATTTGTAAATATATATAAGTAAATTATTTGTAATCACGTTCTCGAATACGGCTCTAACAATTTCGATGAAGGTTGCAATATAGGGGTTTACAAAAAAAAAACGAACTAGCCAGGTCTCATATCTGGGAAAATTTGTTTTCTCCGTATTTTCACCCCAGCAGAGCTCGGTCGCCCAAAGCTTAGTACAAGATGGCTACCTTAGAATAATGACATGACAGCATAGAATTAGTAAGTACCTACTATCATGGCAGCATGGAATTAGAATGTACTATACATGGAATTAGTATGAACTATCCTATAGTATTTAATTAGTATTCTCTATTTTCACCCGAACAGAGATCGGTCGACCAGCTGATAATATAATTATTCAGCCTAAACTTGGGCTTCCGCTTCAAAGTACATAACATCGCACAAAAAAATCTGCATTCTTTGCAACATGCACAGATAACGACCAAAAAAAATTGCTTTTAAAGATAACCCAACTGTTGACGAAATTGTTTTAAGACCAATCCAATACTAGCTTGTTCTACGGACGCACTGCATTTACTTTCCCCAACACCTCACTTCCCAACTTTAGGGTAAAATAATTCAAATGAAATCCACGCTCATGTCATTTACCCGACTGCAACTGACCACAACCGGGTAATGTGTTTGCAAACAGCGTCGTAGAAACTGACAAGTGCATAATGTAATTGTGTAATATACTTTAGTTGCTTGATGACGTGAGTGTTAGGTGTGAAGGTAGGCGGCACCAACTTAAGTGTTTTCCGGGAGACCATGAATAGATATATCAGCAGGATTAGAATGTAGTACTGCCGTGACAAGTGTCGCGGATTTTGTTGCCTGTGGAACGATATTCGTGACAAAAGACTTGCCAAGGCGTCATGGCTGTGTTGGTTTTCCTTTACCATGTATTAAAGAGAACATTCGAACAGAAAAATTCGCGTGCAGCACCGTACTTGTAAAAGAAGTAAAAGAACATGAGAGAGAGAGAGAGATATATCTTTCTTCTCTTTCATGAAACGAAATGTGACTATATGTGACGCGTCCTTGAAATTGCACTCTTAACTCTTGTCCAATTATCGAATCGCCGATTAAGAAGTTTCTCTTCAAGAACTTTTCCTAACAGTGATTAGTCAGTGAAGATCACACTTGTTTTTCAATAATAAAATTTTACTTGGCATAATGTGATCCGACGTGAGCGAGAAACTTTAAAAAAAAAGTCGTTCGACGAGTTGCTTCGAGAAATAGGTAATTTTCTATGATGAAAAGCTCCAATAGGTACTGCAGTACTGCAGTAAATTTGGGTACGGTTCGTCCCAGAAAAATTGGCATGAGGAAAACTACTAGTGAAGCAAATAAATATGGCAGTACCTGAAGCAACCCTACACACGATGCGTGTCACGTCAACATTATTGCGTGCTAACTTCTCACTGATACGAATCACTGCCACGTACGATGACGATCTTGCGTCTGTGCCCGGTAATTAAACCAATGTACCACCAGGTCAATGACGGTTACTTGATGATACTTACATGTATTCTTCAAACTGACAAGGCAGTGCAACAGCAGTATTTTTCGACAACGGTAATTTCTAGTTTATTGATAAAATACGAGGTCTTTGTCTTAATTTCACTGGCAGTCAGCCCCTTCTTCCATTGTTTCTATCAGCCTATAATGTTCCCACTGCTGGGACACAGGCCTCCTCTTTGGGAGAAGGAGCGGTCGTAATCCACCATGCGGGCCCAGTATGGGTTGGTTTATGTTTGTACCGTTGTATAGTTTCAATTATTCTCTAAAATCAATTTAACACTTCGTAATCAGTCGGACGACGTCTAGGCCAGGTCAAAGGATTGCTCCCGAGCTGTTGCATTATACTGCTGCCCGTGACCTTCCAAAGGTGGCCTGTTGATCTTGTATAGTGTCATCTATCGTTCCTTCTTTCGCTATGGGATTACCATTCACACCGGTGGCCCTTCCTAAATCTATCGTGTCCACAATGTAGCTTACTCATTACGAAAGTACCACTAATTATATTCGAAATTTCGCAGAGGACGAGTCAGCTTACCTCAGTGTACCTACTTGATTTGACTAACAAATCTTCCATTACTCATTTCCACGCCTTATACATACCTGTCACTGATTTTAATTTTGAGTTGTGTCTATTCCGGCTTCATTGCGCTGCAATTCAAGCCGCAACGAGTTTTTGCTGCTCATGTTTGAAGAAAGTAGCCGATGCTTGATAAATTTACCAGGTCAATCCAGGTCCCAGGAATCCTCTACATGTGCTAAGCATAGGATTACTTGGGCAGGCCTACGTCCTGGGCATAGGCTGGCATGTTATACCATCTACCCAGAATTCAGGAGGAAGTAATAAAGGTTATAATTCAATGAATCATGCTACTGAAGAAAGGTATTGCCTTTTAAAAAGCACAACACTTGCAGGAGTAAAGACAATGACCTATAACTCCAAGGCTGTAAATACGAATGTCAATATTATGCATATAAATAACATAGTGCTGTTTCAATTAACACTAAAGACATGTTTCAATTAGCACTGAGTACGCATCAACGGCAGCTACCTACTAACAACCGGTTTCTGAATTGAGCATTTTCAGTAATATTGAAGTAAAGATTGACAAATCGTCAATTGCAAATTCTCAATTCAGAAACCGGTGTATGTGTATGTATTACATAAGTGAAAACAAAATCCACTGGATCTACGGATGTCTTAAATGGTCACTTAAGAAAGATATCCCGAGGAAAGACGGCGTCCTCCTGCACTCCAATAGCTCTACACGCTTCCTTTTACAATTCAATGGATGTTGTCTAATTGTCAAAATGAAAGGTATGGCAATTATTAATGTGTTACACAAGCAGCCCGATGCTCCCTCATAAGTATCCACGACTACCAAGCTGCTGACCGTAAAAAAGCTGGGATTTGTTATTCGACAGCGTACGAAAAGATACTACCAGATACGCGATCGGGATAATATGGCGCCAAAGCTTAAACACAGTTCTGCATTGTAAAGCGTCGCGTAACTTGACGCCCTACGTCAATTAGCCGTGTTATAGCCATTTCATACAACTATCAAGATAAACAGACAATTTGAGTTGGTAGTCATCCCTGACGTTACATGCCTAAGAAATGTATGCGAGTTTGTTATTTGTTCTCTGGCATAAACACACAGAAATGTTTTGTCTCCTTTGATGGCGTTGGACGCCATAAAATATTTATATCTAGGCATAGTTTCCGAGATGGCTGCGTAACAGATAACTAACATGCAGGAAGGTGTTTTACTACGAGTCTGAGCTGAACTTTCACCTAGCCTGCCGACGTTCTTCTATTAATATAGGTATGCGTAGTTTACTGCTTGGATATTATTTCATCGATATAGTACTCACATTGAATTCGAGAAATAAAGAAATGCAACCAACAAAGGCGGCGTACGAGTGACTTACGAAAACCATTTGCGTGCGGGCGCTCTTTTTTTAACACGACGCGGACGTTTCTTGTCGCACATGGGATTTTCAACGCTCGTCTTAGCGGCGTGAGTTGAAAATCCAACTATGCACTTTTTACCACTTTTTTGCACATTTATTTTTTTGCCGTTTTACTATGTGCTAGGGATGTACCCTGTTTTATTCTCAACGCTCTAGTCGACGCCAAGATTTAAAAATCCAGAGCACGGTCAAAAGCTTCGCGTTAATAAAAGCACCAGTGTGAATGTGGGCTAACCATGCTTACATTGATGATATACATGCATACTTAGAATTTTCTATACAATGAAAAAGATCAACAACAAAAAAATTACGTTGTCATCTACGTCCACATGTTATTTTTTTTATTTTATTACAATAGATCGTCGTCCATTTTTGTAGTGAACCTTGGTCAAAAAGTATATTCTTGGAACTAACTTCAAAGACTTAAGCTTCGTGTAGACCAGCGCGACGCGACAGCGCGACGCGACACCGGTTATTGTTATACCCTCGAGTTTTCTAAGAAATTGTATTGTTCGAGTCGCGTCGCGGCGTCGCGTCGCCCTGGTCTGCACGAAGCTTTAACCTGTAAGTCTCTGTTACTAAGAATTGAATTTCCTTTATGGCCGTTTGTTAACCTGTAAGTCTCTGTTACTAAGAATTGAATTTCCTTTATGGCCGTTTGTCTTTGTATCAGCAAAACATACACATAATATACAAGCTATAATTAACTTAGTTCTTGTGAAAGGGCTGCAGGAAACTTAGTTCCAGGAGATTCTCCATCATATTTTGTACGGAGTCTATGTACTCTTTCTATCTCTCTATTTTGCTAAAATGTTATTTCCTGTCCTCATTAGCTTTCAAAGTGCATCATTGCTCTTTGAACGACCTTTGACGTATAAAATCAATGTGGAGAATTGGCTCCGTGACACAGGCCATGTTCAAGCAATATAATATTTTCGAAGCCTTTGACGACTAATGCATTTTCTCGACTACGGCAGTGAAACACGAGTATAAAATATAGATGCATAATGACAAAGTGACGCACATCCAATGGAAATTTTTACGAACAAGAGCGAAGAGTTATATTTTGCATTTAATTTAGAGTCTGACAGGGACGTATCGGGTTTTAGAGGAACTACAAGCGCGAGGATAAGTGACTGATGACCATTATTGCAGGACAGTCAACCTTGGCTTGCTGATTCTCCACGCCCGTGAATAAGAGTAAATGAAGTGTTAGTGTCCGGATGTCACAATCAATCTTCTGATCAAGGACCGCTACACATTTCCGGTTTCTCCGCAACTTTTCTCCAGAACACTGTCAATATGCAGGGCGTTGCAAAAATATGCATTTGACTAAGAACTCCATGCTTTCCCCTCCGTGTCGATTTATGTTTTATCTATAACCACTAAAGGGTTGGTCGATACTCCATATTCACAATATGGAGTGATGTGATCAATCATACTGTGAAAAAGTAAATGGATTGATCACTGTTAGTGGCCCTAAAAGGGGGTTAGTACTAACAGACTGACGTGTGGTTTCGAATAAAAAGCTTTATTTAGGTCAGGTGGGTCGTACTCGCAACCAGCGTGCGTGTATGACCAGATGTATGGACTTGAACGAAGCAAAAGGAGTATTTAAGGACCGTAGCAGGTGACGTGTCTGCCTACCCCTATAGCACCAGATGGCGTGACTTTTACAAATTATATTCACATCTTCAGACAGCAGTGGTGGCCCAGTGGTAACGGCCGTAACTTACGAGTCATAGGTTCGAACCCAGACAGGCGTTTTAGTTTGTGTAAATTGTTTCATCACCACTGCTCTCAAAACGGTGAAAAAAACATCGTGAGGAAACCGGCATGTTCAAGTCCTGCTAACGGCCTGCTCCTTGTCCCCGAGATGAGGTCTGTGTCCCAGCAGCGGGAATATTATAGGCTGATTATAATATATTAACATCTGCCATGCTGGAACCGGCCTTACTAGTGTTCACGACCTCCCGTCAAAATCAACGTAATTACTGGTTTTCTCTTAGATAGCTGAGCATCCCATTGTTTCACATGTTTGTGTTGTTTGATTACGTGAATGTAGCCGTACTTGTTTCGATACACGTTTGTCTTCCACGGCTATTATTGATGAGACACGCTGATGTTTCGGACTCAGTGGCGAATTGCGCTTAATGTCGTAATGTGAATAAAGGCATCTTAGTAAAAGAGTAAGATAAACAAAAAAAACGAACCCCGTATGGGATCACTTTGTTGTCCGTTTATACGACAGGACCTTCTCAGGAACGGGTAGAGATATCACGTTAAAATTGATAATCAAGTAGATACTATAAGTGAACGGATGAAAAAAAACACAATGAAGTCACGGTTGACTTCATTGTGTTTTTTTTCATCCGTTGACTTCGTTGACGTCTACCCTAACAAAAAAACACGATCCCATACGGGGTTCGTTTTTTTTGTTTATCTTACTCTTTTACTAAGATGTCTTGCTTATAATGTCATATAAATTGGCTTTTTACGGTCACGTAGTAAACAAGGAACCATAGTTTCGCCATGTCCGTCTGTCTGCCCGCGGCGTAGCTCAGAGACGGTTAGTACTAGAAAGCTGTAATTTGGCATGGGTATACATAATTAATCACGCCGATAAAGTGGTAAAATAAAATCAAAAAAATATTTTTTTGTAGGGTTCCCCCCTACACGTAAAGAGGGAATGATTTTTTTTTCTCGTCTATCCCATGGTGTAATATCGTTGGAAAGGTCTTTCAAAAACACTGGGGTGTGTGAAAATCCTTTTTTCAATTCAGGAATATCTTTGCGAAATATTTAGCTTTAAAGTGCTAATTTTTGTTAGAGCCAAGTGTGTCCTCCCCCCCTGCCAGCTAAATGGTTGGTTTCGGATATGCAAAAAATATCACGGCAATAGTATATAACGAAATTAAAAAGGAAAACTATCACAGCTAAGAAGGCTTTACAAGTTAACGAGTAATTATCGACCAACTTACACTTGCGGTTGCAAAAACATGTTTCCCCATACATTCCGTATGGGAGAATATGTTTTTCGACTACAAAGTTAAGTTTGTTTTTGCGATAAATATCCCAACTACGGAACCCTTCATTGTGCGTGGTCCGACACGCACTTGGCCGGTTTTAAATATATGATTGAATGTAAAGAATTAACCATTGCTGTAGAAGGGACACTTTTTTAACTACCTTAGCGTAAGTCAGTTTGTGTATTAATTTAATGGACATACAACCAACATAATTAATTCGTATGAACAATATCTTAATTCAAAGGCATCAATCTAACTTTTATCGTCAAATGACATCACCCATTATGAGTAACAGCAGCATTCATGAATGAGAGTACGCCACCTGAATAAATTAAAAGAAACACAAGTGACCACACTCAACTACACATACCCACGTCCGAGTCAGACGCATCAAAGCCATTCAACCTAGGTACAAAAATACTTACTGATTAAACTTGCCATTACGACATGAACTATCTACAAATCCTCATAATAAGGGATTAAATGAACTTACCTGTAAGTGAAGTTCTATCATAATAATTATATGGTAACCTCGTCCGAAGAGATTAGCAACCCACACTTCCCTTTACCTTTCAGTAGACACAGTGGTAAAACATCTGTTAAAAGCATTTATCCTTAAAGTTGGCAACGTCGCAAATAGCTGTCAAAAATGTATCTGTTTTGATTAAGTTGGCAATATAACTGTATAATATGAAATAAGAAATGTGGCTAACTAGAATATTAATAATGAATTGCAATTATAACATTGAATTTGATTTTGTACCCGTTTTAGATGTAAAAAGGGCATTTGGAAAGTTTCCAAATACTTTTTTTACATCTAAAACTAAATATTCGGTGTTACGATATTATTTATTGCATTTCACAATCAATATTCTAGTTCGCTAGTTTTAATAATACTCTATTTCCATACAGTAATATTGTCAAATTAATCAAAACAGCGAAATATTTGACGTCTATTTGCAATGTTGTCCAGTTTCAGAATAAACGCTAAACATTACAGCTCTGAACTTAATGCAAACTGTAATCGACAATAAGGCAACCGATTTAAAAAATCTATAGGATGTTAAAGTGTGGAACTGAATGTACACATTTAACACTAATCTCACGTTGGACGATGTTAGAGTATCATTAGACATAATTATCCTGCCAGTCTTATCTGTTTTTATTTGAGATCGGCGCCGCATGCCCTGTTCTATAGGTACATCTCTACCAGCCACGATCTCAGTATTCATCCCCTGTCTAGCTACACCATGTTACACCTCATAAATTTCTCATTCTTATACACTCTACAAAACACCTACACACTCTCTGCTAAAATACATAACTTCACACACATTTACACCCCACACTTCACCTTCACTGTTTTTGTATGTTTAATCTATGCTAATTACCTATGATCTTATGAATCTCTTGCGTTAGCAGAACACATTAAATTATTAACTTTGTGTAGTTTTCGGGTCAGAAAAATACAGGCTCAGGCTGTGCCTAGTTTGAACCGCTGTTTTACCTGTCTAAGTTTTCTATAATTATGTTCGAATTTCATGCCATGTTGCTTGTGTACGTTAAAGAACGATGTGTAAGCATAAATGAATTTGAATTTGAAAAGGTTACAAAATCTTCATAGATTATCCTGGTATGGGCTTAGACCACACCGGAAAAAACGCAACCTTATTCAAAATTCCGACCACCACTTTTGACCACGTGCAAAAAGTGGGCCAAGTTCACACGGACGAATTGTCGAGCATTCCAATCAAAGTATATAGTTTTGTAATGAGACTATTTAGAGCATAAGAGAAGCCGCACACTTGACTTGAATTATTCATTTTTGAGTAACAGTCGCCTTGGACAATGGTGTGCATGGTGAAATGTATGGAATAATTGAATTGTTCTATGGTGTTATACAATAGGTAAATTGGATTGTTACTAGAAACATTTAGTAGAATATGGTATTGTGTGATTTGATTTTCGATGTCTAATCAATCTTACACGAAAAACTGTTTCATTTATCTTTGCATATAGCGTACCTATTTCATTTTCGAAATCGTTCGTGTTAGTTGAAAATACGCATGTTAATTTGGTTAGCAATAGAAGATTGTGGTCCCAATCTACTTCAATAACGACAACCAACTAACTACTCAAATACAATCATGAAATAAATTGACGCGGTTTCAATCGCAAACCACGCCAATAGCTTTGGTAAAAGCCTTATTGTACACACATTAGCTAAATTTAATTTATGAGAGTAAAAACTAATGTGTTTGTTCAGTGTTGTTCAGCGGTTAAAACTAATATAATGACCGTCATTATCAGACTGCCCATTGCTGGACATAAGCTTTGATTACGCTCAAGTGATTTTAATTATAAAATTCATGAAATTTACAAGCCGTGCTGCGATACTTTCGTTGACTTGATTCTTACTCATTTATGTAATTATACGATTTATGTAAGCAGTTAAATCTTACGGTTCTGTGGTAATTTGTAAATGAGAAGCAAATTCTTTAAAGGCGTATATTAAAATTCTTTCTTTATTTATGTTTAAACCACTATTAAAAATGTAACGTGTGTTTGATGTTTGTGGCAATGTAAGTTTAGATGTTTTTTCCTTAATCACGATTTATTAGATGAACGGATTAGGTTGCCTGATCTGATGCTGAAGATCCCGGGTTCGATTCCCAGGTCTGGCAAAGTGTTATTGGCTTTTCCATCAGGAATTTCTCAGTTTGAGCCCAGAGTCTGGACGCCCTAGGCAGGCCCTAGGTAGGCCAGGCAATAGGCTCGCCTCCTATTACATTTCGCCAGTTTCAGGCAGACGTGTACTTACCTATAGGTAGGTATACCTCCAAAGAGGGAATTTAATGGTTTGAATTGCTTAAGAAGTCCCTGCTAATGTTATGTTAGCCTAGTATTTGTTATGTAAAGGAAGGTGGGATTATTGCTTAGGCCTATGGTCGTAAAATGGTAGGAATTAGCGATGTGGACGAGTACTTCGACGCCTCCTTTTGTTTGTGTTTTTGTAATTATTTGTAGTTAGTTAGTCATTTAATTTAGTACCTAGTGTAAATAGTAAGTTGTGTAATAATTGTACTTAAGAGCGTATATCCTAAAAGTTGGCAACGTCGCAAATAGCTGGCAAATATTTACCGGTTTTGATTAATTTGGCATTATTACTGTATGGAAATAAGAAATGTGGAACTAACGAACTAGAATATTAATAATGAATTACAATTATAACACTGAATTAGATGTTGTAACCGTTATAGGTGTAAAAAAGGCATTTGGAAAGATTCCAAATACTTTTTCTACATCTAAAACAAAATATTCGGTGTTACGATATTAATTATTGCATTCCATAATCAATATTCTAGTTCGCTAGTTAGCCACATTTCTTATTTATATATAGCAATATTGTCAAATTAATCAAAACAGGGATATATTTGACAACTATTTGCGACGTTGCCCACTTTCAGAATAAACGCTCTTAAGTAAGCAATATAACTTTAATAATAAAGAACAAAATTAGAAATTTAAAATACTAGTGTTTGAATACACAGAACAAAGCTTATCAGTGTAGTTTTATTTTTTCTGTTTCATTATGCTTTACTTGAATAAAACAATGTTGCTGTGTAAACCCCATGACAATTTCACCGAACCATCTGAGAACCTTCCATCTGGGCACGCGTTACCGTGGCCGACTTGGAAGTCTGTAAATAGACTTCGAACCTATCTCCACAGACGGAGGGTCATGGACGGCTCAGATCTCAAGTGCGTATGCAGCATCTCTCCACAGCCCACCCGCCTAACCTGTCACCAGTGCACTTGATGATCTTATGACTGCGTCAGTGACCGGAGTATGCGCAGCTGAGTTTTGGGCCAAACATATTCTTTTCATCAATACCTACGTTAAAAAGAAGAAGCTGCTTATTTTGGATGTTGTTTCTAACACTGAAGAAGATCTCTACACTTTTAAATTAAGGACACGGAACTAACTTCACAGTATTTAACTATTTGTCAAACAAGAACGGTTACCGGGTGATTAGTTGGAAAGGTAGTTTAATGTGTGGTAAAAAATCCGAAATTGCTATACAAGTGCCAATATCTCGACGTATTACGTACTGAATAATTACATTATTCATATAATAGACACAATTTATTACACACATGAATAAGTCGATTTCTCTCGATTGAACTTCGCTTTGAGGGACTTCTATTTCCACACGAAGTATACATAGTTTTTATTTATTTGCTCTCATGCACATTACACATTTTACAATACATTAATTGTCGGGTTCTAAACCGTGTCAGGGCGCTGTAAAATACATAAATTGAGTCAAAGCTTAACAAAAAAACAATACAATTTTCTACATATTGCCTGATTTTTAGGCTCTCAGATGAACCGTCAATAGTGGTTGATTTTACAAAATCATCTTTTTATTTATCCAAAGTTCTACTGAACATTACTGAGCGTTCAGTTAATAAATCATTATGGTCTAATTTTATGATCACTACATAATAATAAAACAAAGTCGCCGCGTCTGTCTGCCTGAACTCTATAAACTCAATAACTACCAAATGGATTTTCATACGGTTTTCACCTTTATTGGTGTGATTCATGAGGAAGGTTTAGGTGTATAATTCATTAAGGTTTTGTGTAAATTTACTGAAATATGATGATGTCAAATACTCCAAGTATAGAATGAATAACAGTTACATTATAAAACAAATGATTTGATGAGTTTCTTGAATCTTGCGTAACGAAGATATTTATGCTCGTGCCTGCATCACGCTTACAACAATGATCTTTGATCTCAACACAATGCAGTTAGATTGGCTAGCTCGCTACTGACCCCTTGTGTGTATGTACTGTACTTATCTACAGATGTACTTCTACAAGTTGGAACTGAAATCATTCGCCTTCGTCCAGGGGGTGAAAGTTAATTACTCATGAATATTAACTACTTTTACTAAGAACACTAAATTTATTGTGAGTAATTTTACTGGTAGGTTGTGTGACAAGTAACACAACTTTTAATACACATGGAAACATCATAATTCTCTTTCCCTTCCCCCAATTTATTTGCGGTCGGCACGACATATCTTTTTCTTCCATACTTCTCTACTAGTCGTCATGGAGCGACTGCCTATCTGACCTCCACAACCCAGTTACTAGGTAACACGATACCCCTTGGTAAGACTGTTTGTCACACTTTCGTGCTTCTGACGACCCGTAACGACTGTCAAAGATCCACGAATGACAGCAGGGACTTAACGTTCTTTCTGAGGCTCGGAGGAGCCTCGGTATGTAAAGATCCAGACCCATCCACGGGCAAACCCGGAAAAGCGTAGCTTAACCTGATAGATCGACCCGTGCGGCTGTTATCACTTAGCTACGAGCTCCTCACCAACATCTTTCACACAACCAACCATAAAACAGCTGCATCCGGTTAGACAGGAAACCGACCCCAAAATAGTTGGGAAAAGACTAGACAGATTGATATAAGCTTTTTTTTTTTCATAAAATTGAATAATAGGTATGGAAATTAAGATGCATATCTATTATCTGACTTTCTACTTATACCAGTTAGATGAAATCATCAAAAAAACGTGTTCCATTCTAAATAACTTAGATGTTTCTAAGCTTATTTCACTCAGTTATTTATTGAGTTTATTATTTTTGGAAATTTTCAGCTAGGTATGTACAATAGTGCCTTAATTAATGACAAGAATATTGTCAACTACTGTCACAGATAGATAAACAAATAACTATGATTCATGGGTTAGACAGTGTTAAATATTGTTGATCTAAATTTACATAAACAAAAGCTGATACTATTTTAGATCGTCAAAGAAATAGTTGCAAAGAGTCTTTTTTTAATTTACTTACATCAGTATGAAAAATATCAACTAACACAGAACGACTAACGAGATAAACACATTTACAAAAGCACAAGAAACACTTCACAAAATTAATATAATTAAGTTATATCTAAGTTTCATAAAACAATCACGGCAGAATTAAACCAAAAGTATTATGGTATATTTTGTAAAAAATCTCTCCGTGATAACGAAGGTGAAGGGAGCTGTCATTCCATCTGATTATAAGGATTGACACTATGACAGATCACCTCAAGTTCACTTCACCTAAATTTCACGGTGCGATGTTTACAGAATAAATCGGAGCCGCCGTTCGTTTTGAGAAAAACATCGTAGAATAATTTGCAGTACCGGAAAGCTATGATTGTAAAGCACAGGTGGTTAGTTGGTTACCCGCTGAGGTCAAGTGAAGATACGACAATGAATAATACGACAAATCGACGTCCTTGACTTGTATTTTGACTTACAGTACTAAAGTAGGTACTGTAAGTCAAAATACAAGTCACTCTTTTACTTCACTTTCACTGTGTTATCTCTGATGCTTATTTTTTTTACATTTTTCAAAGACCTATTTGGTGTTATTATTTTGATTTTGTGTATTTTGCCACATTAAATGAAATAAACTTTAGGTAACTAACCCGTTTTATTTTCTGTAAAAAGTGCTTTATTCATTGTGACAGTTTTGATGAAAACGTTATAGAAAAATATCAAGTCTTCCTCAAAGAACCCCTTACTATTAAAACTGCTAAGTCAATCTGAACCAATATCTAACTTTAATAAAAAATCGCACTTCGCAAAGCAAACATAAAAAAAAACAAATCGCAAGAGCAGTTATTCGCATGATAAGAAAACCAAAACAATAATAATCGGCGCATACGCAGACCTGCGTTAGATGCTCAACCCTCCCCTGCGACACTTAGCATCGCATCATTCGCGTCACGGTCGCAGGAGCAGGAGAGGGGCCCGTTAATAAAAACCAGCGCAAGCGCACCATCGTCAGTCGCGGCGGACATCATACCAAAATGAGGACGCTGACTATTACGGTGGGTGCAGTGTGTGACAGTGACTTTATATCGTGTTATTTTTACAAATATACAAGTGTACTTTTTTCGATATATTGATAAAAGTGTTCGATTAACTTTCGGATATATAAAAAAAAAACGAGATTTTATTTTTGCTAAAATTGTTGGTTTTAAATCAGATTTAATGCCGTTAGCGTGTGTCGTTCCAACTCGATAAAATGTATCGATCGTGACAATAAATTAAAACAAAAATATTTCAGTGATCGATCTGCAAACTTAAAAATCGGGCCACACGTTCGTACTTAAATAAATATTGATTCAAAAGTTATGTGATCTGATAATAATTGCAATAATCCGAATAATTGACCCGAGCCTCGTTAAATAACATTTACGTTCATACGTAACAGCCTATCATTCATGTTCGATGCGTCCGCGCCGCAACTACAACTTATGAAAGCTCAATACCGATTTCTAAAGTTACCAATTATATGCATAAATACCACATTAACATAAGAACTCTATCATTTTAATTAATAAATATTATTCTTTGTGTGCACAACATTTTTCATAATAAGAAGATTTGCATCAAATATTGTATTCTAGTGGCGGACGTAAATTATAATTAATGAATGCATAATAAACCTTTACATTTAGATAACTTACATAAGACGTACAACACAATAAAGACTTCAAATTAATTCCGTAAAAGTGAAACTAGTAAAAATACATTGACCGTTTAATACGAGGCTCAAATTTTAATTGTTGGAAAGTAAAACATCATTGTGGGAAATAAAACTAGTTTGTTTGTTGCAGATATGGGTGGTGTTGGCTTGTGCCGCAACGCTGGCCGTGCCTATCCAGGAGACGGCTAAGGACACTGAGTTATCTCGGGATAAACGCTCCCCTGGAGGCTGGCACTCTCCGCCGCCGGAGGGAGTGTGGAAGAAGAAACTCGTATGGAAGGAGGATTGGAAACAAATCTGGAAAACAGAAAAGAAACTGGTCTGGAAAACTGAATGGAAAAAAGAAAAAGTACCAGCATGGAAAACTGAGAAAGTACAACAGTGGAAAGAAGAACAAGTGCCTGCATGGAAAGTAGTTCAGAAACCAATCTGGAAAGAAGTGCAGGTGCCCATCTGGAAGGAAGTTCAGGTTCCGGACTGGAAAAAAGTATGGAAACCAGTTTGGAAAGAAATCCAAGTCCCACATACCAAGGAAGTACAGGTACCAGCATGGAAACAAATTCACGTCCCAGAGTGGGTGAAGGAAGGCGTACCCGGAGAGAAGTTCCTCGGCAAGGATGATCACGGCTGGGAGTACACCAGTCACGACCTATGGAGGAAGAAGATGATCTGGAAGCCAGTATGGAAGAAAATCTGGAAGACCGAGCACAAACAAGTGTGGGTGACCGAGAAGAAGCTCGAATGGAAAGAAGAGTGGAAGCAGATCTGGAAGACAGTGAAGAAACAAGCGTGGGTCACCGAGAAGAAGCAAGCGTGGGTCGACGAGAAGGTTCAAATCTGGAAGACTGTCAAGAAAGAAGTCTGGGTACCAGTCCAGAAGAAGATCTGGGTAGAAAAATGGAAGCAGATCCAGGTACCTGACTGGAAGACGATCGAAGTGCCAGCATGGAAAAAGGTATGGAAACCAGTTTGGCAGAAAGTCTGGGTACCGATCCACCACGAACACCATGAACACCATGAAGAACACCACGGATGGGACTAAGCTTAGGTAAAGAAACCTTCCTTGTACATATTTTTTAGTCATTTGTTAACTATTTGTTACCGTCATATACCAATTTTTGTAAATATTTTTATGTCGATAAGCGTCAGGCGTACGCGAAGGTGAATGATTTCCTCAAGCGAGTGTCCAAAAATGTTTTCTTTTCCAAAATTGCGAATGCGAAATATATTTAGCTTTGCGTGCGCCTTCGGAAGTGATTTTTACGTAATAGTTTCATACATTTTAACGCAGTTCACTTCCTTCTCGGAGTCTATTGTTCGTGGGCCGACAATGGGCTTGATCCCATGGCCGATTCACTCATGTATGTATACATCTAAGTTCTACACTCTCGAAACAATATAAACTGCGTTATCTAAATTAACGTACACTTTTACAAGAAACTTTTTGCTTGTTTATATTCTTTCAAAAGTGGTAAAAAGAGGCTTTATGTTATTTGTTATGTTATGTCTGTTGAAAGACATGTTTTTTATTCGACTGACTTTTTTGCAGATATCAATTGTTAATAATTTTGCTCTGAAATTGTTACTAATTACCGAATTGAAAATTCAAATGTACTTATCAAATTATGCAATTTTTATCAGCGAGAAAGTGTTACTTGAACTGACATTAGATGTCTTTTTGAACACAAAAAATATTATCAAAACGTTTTTCTACAGTGAAAAATAATCGAAATTGACATAGTTTTGTGGACATAGTAATGTTAGTTCAATGCTAAAAGAGTTTCGGCCGATGTGTAGTACAAGTTTGTTTTGTTTTAAGTTTTAGTAATACACGAGTTATTAATAATGAAAATCTAGTTTCTTTTATTCCCCCTTATTATTTGTATAAATTTAGCAGAACATTTAAACTGTGGTAGCTAGAGTAACTAATACATAATTCAAATTAACGAAGATCTCAATTCACAATATACAATTCAAATTAGCAAAGTAGTCATATATTCACAGTAGTCACACCAAAAGTTCTATCGCTATGTCAGCCTTGATCAATGATAAAAAATGGGACTTTAACCCCTTAAAATAATCTACGTAATGTCTACTGATGATTTAAATTTGTTCTTTTCCAACATGATGCATCAACCGTCTATTCATTTTCTGTCTATTTTCTGCAAATATTATAATGATTCTTATTCTTATTCTAAAAGCCCAGATCGGCTATTTACCGTTCAAAAAGTGAAAACACTTACATTATACATCATTCAACCCGCGGCACTATGGCTATTTATAGCCTATTGGCAACGACATTACGCTGGCGGTCGAGAGGTCGTGGGTTCGAGCCTCACTATTGCACTACGGACGTGAACAGAGTACTAGAACAAAGTCTTACGTGATTATGTTGAGTGTGTAGGAAATGTAGGAATTCTAAATTAAGCACTGCCTCGTTAGTCTAGTGGCCGGTATGAGGTCCTCGGTCCGATATCCGGGTAGGGCAAAATGTGATTTGGTTTTTCCATCTGGAATTTCTCAGTAGAAGCCTGGAGTCTAGATTTGTGTCGGGCAATAGGCTCACCCCCGATGATAATATGGGACTTAAACATAACTGGCGAAATTTGGGTGTACTAAAGGTACACATCCCTTTGGGGAATGTTATCGTTAAATTAAGCACCAATCTTACTAAAACACTAAATACATTATTTTTAGTAAGTGTTATAAACACTGCTTAAGATTGGCGAGTGATGCTACCCCAAAATCATTTAATTTAATTGACTTGAGGCTCTCTTTTAATAATAGCCAGGAGGCTAAAGTTGGTATATATATTTTTTTAATCGTATCTACCATGTAATAGGGGCCCAATCTATTAATACCATCAATCGGACAGAAATCCAGACCCCGGACTTCTATTTCTATCGTACCCAAAAAAAAAAAACCATTTACCTAGCCCGTATGATATCACTGCTGGGCAAAAGCCCTCTCTCTTTTTTCCACACATTTCTGCTAATGTGGGTATTTAGGAGTCAAGTCAATGAAATCATCTTAGCATTATTAAGACATAGTACATTACACATAAACACAAAACGCTGATCAACATGACAGCTGTCAAAAGTGTCAAATAGATTAATGGTCAAATCTTTTGTTAAAGGTATGAGTAGGTAAGTACGTACCTTTTACTTATTGCAACACGGAAAGAGAGGTAAGCTTTTGTTAAACAAACTATAAACAAAGTGTCGAACTGACCGTAAGTAAATAAACATCATTATTATAATACACCATTATTTTTTACTTTCTAAAACTTTTCAACTTAAGGGTTTTCCTGCGTCATGAGTTCGAATTTCTTAGTTACACCTACTTAGTATTACAGAAAAATAAAAATACTTTCGGTATAAAAATATAATCAAATGCTCACAAATGTACCTAACATAATGTATTTTAATGACAAATAAATGACTATAATAAAATATGTACTCAAGTACAACTTTATACAATTGCACATCACTATAAATCCAACAGTAGGTATTAGATCGTAGAATCCAAGTTTTTGAAGTAAAATCTAAAATAAACGGTCATTTCAGTCATGCCTTCAACCCGAATAAAAGCTCTAAACTAATTGACCGGGAATCAGACAAATGTTCCTAAAATAATCTTCCTTAGTAATTGAACAACTCCTGAATCGTTTCGTCTAGCTATTATCAAAGCTATCAAGGACTGAAAAATACATAAAAGTGCACTTAAAAAAAAACGTAATTAGAACAACAGTCTGCCTAGCCTTTTCCCAAGTACGTTGCAGTCGGCTTCCAGTCTAACCGGAAGCAGCTGAATACCAGTATTTTACAGCGACTACTATCTGAGCTCCACAACCCAGTTACTGGGTAACACGATACATCTTCGAGTTTCGGGCTTTAATTCGTAATGAAATATTACGAACAGGCTCTACCTAAGTTGAATTGATTCCTGGCTATTCGTGGATACGACGAAACGGAATGTTTTGTGGATAACTATCCAATTGGCGACCGGGTAAGTTTTCAGCAGCAATTAAGTATAACATTATTATTTTAATTGTAGCTCTTCTTCTATGCGTGCCGATGGCATAAATAACTCGACAAAATATATATAATAAATATTTTGTTTTATAAATTTGTTTGGCCCAAACTCAGCAACGCGAATACCGCTCGCGGACGCAGCTGGTAGCTGAAGTGTCCATCTTGATTTAGTAGCGTTAAGCGAAATTACGTGAAAACAATCCTCTTCCAAAAAAACACTGCAATGTGAAAAGTAACTTTAATTTCGGAAAAACTGTTCTTTTTTGTCTTTATTTAAGTTTAGGTGACTTCTTAGTTATGAGTGCTTTTTGCAGTTTATTGGTTATTGTTTATTGGTATAGTTATATTTTTTTCCCAATCCATATCACAATTTCCTACAGCCGACCCTTAGGACAATGCACCTAATTAGGTATGTTTCTTTTCAGCGTAAGTTAATTTTAATTAGGTACACAGTAGCACTGTTAAAGATTCCCTTGCCCACTTCTTCCATCTAGCTAGCACTAGGGAGAAAACTTACAAGTATATTTAAAACTAAACACGCTGCCCCTACTGTGACTGAAATAATTAAAGATAATATGTTTAAAGAATAATTAGAATGAAATATATTCCGCCCGGCTCTTTAATGAAATCGGTCGTCTGGTTCTTTACCATATTATACGTTAATGCTTACTAGCTTCTGCCCGCGACTTCAACTTATACTATAAAAACATACCCTACCCACCCATGATGTTGCGATATGTCAAAGTATCCAGATTTCTGTGCTCTATGAAGTTAAATATTAATGTATTATGCACGTAAACCTTCCGGAAGAAATTCTATAAATGATGCTGAATACCGCCTCAACATCAGTAGCGTAGCATAGAAGAACAACGTGGTCACACAGACAAACACGAAAAGCGACTTTATTTTATATTACGTATATATAGCACTCGGGCAATAGTGTAGCTTGGCAATGAAAGAATTTTCGAAATCGGATCGGCCGGTCGATTCTGTAAAACGATCACCGTGAAACTTAGGTGAAGAGAGCGTGAAATAAGCTGTCAATAGTACTAATCCCTAGCATCCTGCCGGTCGATTTGTGACAGGGCCAGCTCACTTCACGCTCACTTCACCTAAGTTTCACGTTGATATTTTTACAGAATCGGCCGACTGTAGTTCCAGAGAATAAATACCTCCTACATCCAAACTTACATACTTACTATTAATAATATTAGTGTAGATTGAATCATGTCTACGGGAAAGCTATACAGCCTTTGTGTTACAACGAATGTAACCTACATTAAAAAGCACATTACAAAACAAAAGCTACACGAAACAAATTAAATTATAACGATGAACACATCAATGTATGTTATTGGGTTATGCAAATTGTCAGCATTTTAACATTTGACATAACGTCGGCGACAACAAGAAACGAACAAGTTCGAAGTGCTAAAGCTCCGTCAGCAGGATAATAAAAAAGTTACTTAACAGCTGTCATGGCGCCACGGATCAATAAATTGGCGAAAACTTTAACGAAATCAATTTGCAGTAAAAAGGTGATATATTTTTATATAAATATCATAGCCGTCTCATAAACTGGGAATGTAATTGGATATAAATATTACGTGTAAGCTCCGGTTCACAAAATGTTATTGTTATGAAACTGGCCGTCGGATCAGAACCCTAGCGCAGTTCATTATCGAAGCTAAGAGGCTTACAACAGCTAAAGCGCGGTCACTGTCGGACTGCATAGAAATGAAAGAGAAGCGCGATGACACGACGCAGGTAATTTATTGCAAAATATGAAGCAGTTAGCGATTTACAAAAAATCTATTGATTGGACTGGAAAATTAAAACACTATTATGCTAATATGTAGCTTGTAGAATAATCTGACAAAAAATCAGAATGATTGCATGTAAATTAATATGATTTTTAATCGTTAAAAGAAATTTTTAGAGGTATTTTCATGATTTTTTTCTATCGTATCAAATTAGTTGTATTATGTTTTCAACACACTATCATACTAGCATATATCCTGAAGAATATCATATATTTTTCTGATTTTGTTTACTGCAGTGGATCATATTCTTTTAGGCATTATAAAACTGACGTTTAGGCACGTTTAGGTCCTGTAGTCCCCTTAAGTAGTCTGTATTGAGCCAAGCAAATATCAATGTGGGTTTTTAGTTTAACATAGTAGGTTAGTACGGGTGAGTTGTAGGAATACAGCCGGAAGAAACCGACTTATATTGGCCTGAAATCGTCAGTATCAAGCGTAGTAATTTATTATTAACTAACTGACCTGACAGACGCTGTCCAGTCTAAAGATCTACACTTCATTAAAAAATTCCATAGAATAAAGGACGTTTTTCCCAAATAGGAACATTTTCCCGTTAAATTTTCAATAATAAAATAAATACTTTTAAGAAAATAGATGAAAATTGACCATGTCTCTTTATCTCCGAAACTACTGAGCACAAAATTTTGAAAAAAATACGGATAATGGTTCTATACTCATAGATTATAGGAAAACCTATGAGAAGCCTATAGTCTTAAAATAACATGGTAAATCTCAATACTATGTTGGAATGTATGGGAGAACATGTTTTTAAACTACAATGTTAAGTTTGCTCTTGGGATAAATCCTTCCCAACTACGGAATCTTTCATTGCGCGTAGTCTGACACGCACTTGTTTAAGTAAGTAGGAATATAATTACCAAACACTTAGCCTTGGTACAGTGTTGTTTCAATAAGAGATGAGTATGGTAACTAAGCTAGAAGCTAGTTCTTCTGTATGAAATCCGCACGAAGCAAAGTATGCACTTCTTCTAGAAAAAGTGCTAAAAGTATTACTGCGTTCTGTTTTCAGAAGAACTCTCGGTTACTATCCCTACCTCTATCCTATCAAGTTCCTCTTAGGATGTCTGGGATATCATACGCTGGAGACCAGAAGGGCATGTGGCCAGGTAGGTGTTGCTCAAAGTGTGGAAGGGTATGACGGATGCGCCTGACATCCATAATGAGCTGATTCGACTCTACATACCGAATAATTATCTCCATGGCAGAAAACATCGACTGTTAAGCGTGCCTTCAAGTCGGACAGCAGCCCGTGCCGCGTCTCCCCTATCACGCGTGTTGACCGCACTAAATAAGCTCGTGGAAGCCAACCCGGACTGCGATCTGTTCGATAACAAATTCGCCAATTTAATGGTTATATGCCTACATTTTTGTGAGAATAATAGGATTTAATTGTTGTCCTAAATATTAAGAAACTTAAATATGAACTGAAATTTATGTAAAGCACTTCAGTTTATGTAAAGCACTTCAGTTTGTGTAAAGCACTTCAGTTTGTGTAAAGCACTTCAGTTTCAATTCATGCAGGTCTTGGTTAAGAGAGATATTGCGTATAGATTACAAATTTTAAATTAATTAAGTACAATAACAAAAAATGTCCACCACTCAATTGCATTTTGTAATCTACAATGTACTTAGATGGTTACTTAAACTTAATATAAATGATATGTCATCATTATGGATCCTTTTGGGCTCACCAAAATAGTAGGAGAGACGAAGCTTTGAAAAGCTTAGTTTATCAGTCGTCTGAAGTAAATCTAATATTATTTAGGGTTTTTTATACATTTATATAGTTTACTGTACTAATACTTATTAATTAAGATATGTTAGTACTTCTATTTTGTCGATTATATAGTAAATTCGTAGTAAAGATTATTGTAGTTTTTTTTTTAATATAAATATATTATTATTAATTCTTTTTGTATTAATTTAGGTAGTTTGTTATATATTTATGGACTTTCCTTATGGACTTGTAGAATATATTTTCGAGAAGTTGTGTTCTTTAATCTAGATTTATGTCGAAGTGTATAATGTGACTTTAGGTCGTAGCGTATTTTTGTATAAACTTCTTGATGCTTACGAACAAATTTGCAGGTCTAATATGTATAGGTACTGGGGTTAAAATATTATAATCCTGAAACCGAGAAGAAGAAGAAGAATGCATTTATTTGTCAGAATATTGTACAAAGTTGTTATGTTAATTATGTATTAAGATCATAATATTCTGCCGTTTCCAGCGTACTAATATGGTTTGTAAAATTATTGGTCATCATTACATTAAAATTAAATTATTAATCATTAGAATTAGAATTATAAATAATTTAAAAAATATAAGTCAAAATTCAATAAGGTCAAGGAGATGAAATATGATTTATAGGCAATAACGTCAAATATTAAGGTAAATTTTTCATTCATAAAATATTCAGTCGAGTAATAAAATTTACTTAAAGGAAAGTTAAATAATTTACATTTAAATGTTCTGAGGCTGAGTGTTTTGAAGCCATCAGCTAATTCGTTATAAACAGTAATAGACATTGCAGCATTCCGGTGCCAAATAGGCCTCTTTATACGCGAAAAAGGCGAAACATGTTTTATTCTTAAAATGTTGTTACGACTGACACATTTTTGAATTCGGCTTTGTCGAAGCAGGAAAAAAGTTTGGCAGTTGTGTGATGGCAGTCGCCAGTCACCCACTGACCTGAATGGCGTGAATCGATATTTCCATAAATTTTCCATGTGTTATTGAGCAGACACGTAGCTGTCTTATAGTAGGTACGTCTATTGAAGTTCTTCCAGGGACCGGGATATTCATCCCGTAAAAGATATTATCCATACTGACATGTGAGTATTCCAGTCGACTATCAATCAGCCCCCCTACGTAATTTCGCCTTTCTTTCGGGTCTAAAATGGTGTTTATTTCGGATCCAAATAGAAAAAGCCTCATTGAGGACACCTTCACCCGCCTACAGATGGGCTGCAGCTATATTGCCAGGTTTGAGCACGGCCCGGCGCTACGCCCTCGCTATCCGCGCGGGACCCCGTACCGCGTCCCGGTACCTCCAATACGGCGAACGCCAACATCGACGTGCCGACGCCACACCCCGATACAGGCAACACTGTGGTTCAGTGGGATTAGTTGCCGTTGTTAATTTTTTACCTTAGTTATACTAAGTCGCGTATTACCTTATCAGCCATGCTATTCTGTAAACATCTCACCGTGAAAACTTGGGTGAATTGAGCTGTCAATAGTGTCAATCCCTGTGGAATGACAGCTCACTCCACGCTCACTTCACCCAAGCTTTCACGGTGAGATGGTTACAGAATAGCACTGCAGTTATCGCCGATTAAATTTTTAGGAGAATACTCATTTAATAGTATAGGATAGTTCATACTAACTCCATGCTACCATGATAGTATGTACTTACTAATTCCATGCTGCCATGTTATTATTCTAAGGTAGCCATCTTATTTTAAACTTTGGGCGACCGAGCTCTACTCGGGTGAAAATACAGAGAAAACAAATATTCCCAGATATGATATTTTACATAGCTAGATTGATTTTTCGCCCCCGTAAGCCCCTATGTTGCAACTGTCATCGAAATCGCTAGAGCCGTTTTCGAGAACGTGATTACAAATATATATATATTGATTGTGTGATTGTGGTAAGAAAATAAATAAATAATTATTATTATTATTATATATACAAATATTACTTGTTTAATAGTATAGGATTAATAAAATAAATGATGACACAGAAAATGTCACAGTAGTAGTATATGTTTCTATCTAGTAGCTGAAAACCCTGTGCTTTGTCCTGTGATCGCATGTTGTAAGTAATTTTAATTCGACTGATCGGACAACGCTGTATTTCAAGATCGCTCACGAAACAAAATAAATGACCTACTGAAACTCATCTAGGAATGACCCGAGCAATTTCTAGTGATGACATTTTTAATACCTGGTGCTGCAAAAACCTTCGACAAATTGAGTAAAGTAAACAAAAAGGTCTAATATATCTGCATACATCATTATCTAATTATCGTAAGGATATCGTATGTCCTTGCTGCACGTAATACTCTGCAAATCATTGCACAGTGATTGGGTAACGAATGACAAACAGGCTTTCACAATTATATGATTAACTAGCTTTTAGACCTGTCTTCGTTTGCATTTACTTAGGTCTATTATTTGATGAGTCACTTTGGAGGGAAAACAATGATTGAACCAATCTGAAGGTGTTAGGAAAGAGCGAATGCGTGCCAGTTGTAGCATCGTGCCTATTTCTAACACCAAATGATGTTGTTGACCACATGCTGTTTTTTCTAGGTCGGTCCTCATTATAAATAATAAAAATAATCAATATAAATAATAGTAATAATCAGCGATCATTGTGCCGATAGTAGTGACAGCCAATGGCTTAATAGCCAAGAGCCTCGACCTAGACGAACACCTGAGGAGGGTCTCGTTGGGCAGCTGGATTAAGGGCTTCATTCAAAAAGCGGTACTTCGTAACACGACGTGTATCGTTCCTCTCTCAGGAGCCCTACCCAGCGGTAGCTTGGACCCTGTGCCCGACACAGGTATCGGGAATAGGGTCTACTATTTTTAAATGTTTTTAGATTCTAATATTTCAAAATGTAATTCATATGTGTATATATGAAATAAAGTAAATAATAATTTATTGCAGACCACAAGATCCATAAAAAAACACAATTAAATAAATAATAAGGTAATACAAAAAAAAATACAATACAATAAAAAAAATACAATACAATAAAATGGCCATACACATAACTCTCGCCTTTCTCCCTTGTACATTTACACGACGGATCGCGGCGCGGATTTATTTATAATAATAAAACCTGATTGGAAGTTGAAATTAATTTATTAGAATCATCACACTTCAAGTAAATAAATATTTTCTTCGAAATATTAGACAAATACCAAAAAGTCTTAAATATAAACCAGGAGGTTTACCGCGTACCTCACCTTCAAGTAGGAAGTTGAACCGAATATTATTCCGTTTCGCAACTCATTACGGCGGCTACGCACCACAAGTCTAATAAAAGTACCAAGTTTGAGGGGTGTCGTCTCTTTCGGTGGGGTGTGGTATAAGCTCAAACTTACTTCGACGGCTTAAGGCCCGTTGATGCTCAGCTTACAGAGTGTAGCAGCTTTTATTAGAGCTACCAAACTATTATTTCATATCACGCCTGGTAAGTACTAAACAAAATAGAAAATTGACAACATATCGAAGCATCTACGAGTCTGCAAGGCCTAACCTAACCTTAGGTGAAATGAGTTCGCGAGTTTGGTTTTTTGTAGTCGGGTGAGTGTGTTTTTATATCAAAAGAAGGTACCTAAGTACTATGTAGGTCAATCTAAGATATCACTGAAGGGGGGTGAGGGCGCGAAATTAACCTCTCCCTCACGCGTTCCGCCTCCTCCTTCGCGCTTCGCAGAAGGAGGTGACGAATTCCCACGCCCTCTCGCTCCGTACCATGGCCTGGACCAGGGCCGGATGCGAGAGATCACTGTCGCCGATCGCCTCCTAGAGGACACGGCGGTGCCCCGCCCAAGCCGGGCAGAGCTCCACCGTATGCTCCACCGTGTCCTCCGGGCGATCCACACCGTGGTGACACCCGGGCGTTTCCTCCCGCCTTATGCGGAACAGGAACCTCCCGAAACAACCGTGTCCGGTGAGGAGTGTGGACGCCGTGGTGTCTCTTTAGCCACTCTTTAAAGAGATGATTTATCGCCGCAATTGTGGCATACCCAGCACTGCTTTGCTACAATCCCACTCTCTATGACGCCATGAGATCCCGCAGGGCTGCAGGGTAAGGTGGACCTTGCCTATCATTTTGTTAAATTAGTGGTAACGGAACTAAACTCTAAACTTGTTCTGTGGCAGTCTTCATTGTATTTGTCACCATCATCTTTAACGGATAGGCCCAGCTGCTCTATCTGTTAGCTCTCACTGGGGTGCATCACTCGACATTAGACAGTTTTAACAGCCAACCCATTCAGCAAGCCGACGGCTACTACAGCCATGCGATTCTGTAAACATCTCACCGTGAAAACTTGGGTGAAGTGAGCTGTCAATAGTGTCAATCCCTGTGGAATGACAGCTCACTCCACGCTCACTTCACCTAAGTTTTCACGGTGAGATGGTTACAGAATAGCACTGCTGGTTCCTGGAACGAAATTTGACAATTTGTTAGCTAGTGTTGGTGTTGTCTAAAGTGCGGTACAAAAACCGGGCATTAATCCGGTAAGCAGACTTCTTTAACGAACATACATGTGACGGAAATTACGTCATTAATATAAACCTCTTACCTCACGGGATGAACGATTATCTCCATTAAATAATCACCTTTCACATAAACTTTAGGGTCATAGGCCAAACTAGACGTGTTACCAGCTGGTTTCCACAGGAAATCCTGCTTTTACACAACCGGTGACCCCCTTTATATGCCAGCGTGATGTTAAACTAGGAAGGAGTAATCTTCAAGTGAAAGTCTCATCGAAATCGGTGAAGTAGTTTTCTAGATTCCGTCGATTATATGAATATTGACATGATTGTTTAATATAATGCAGTGCTTAAGTAATTTGGAAAGGATTCCGATATTAATTTCATCTTTAATGTGTCTACGATCGCAGGTCATTTTATTCGTAACTAGAATCTAGGTTGGTTCTTGAATTGCATTTAAAACAGCATTTTGAAAGATTAGTTCTTGTTCGGTCGTTAAAGAAACAAACTTAGAAATACAAAATTTGAAAATAAATTAACCCTATTAAGGCCAGTCTGCGCCGGATCAGAAATATTTCATTAGTTACTTAGTTGTTTATTGAAAAACTTTACCTTTGTTATTGCACACAATTATTTGGAAATATTCTCTGATACTTCGAAACAACATTTCTTTCCAAAGCCGATTTTCAGTACCCGGAACTCTTTACAAATTGTTTTAATCCCAAGTCGTGTAGATAAATACTCCATTTTTAAGCTTCACAAAACGAAATTTAGTAAATATGTAAATGGTAATACATTTATAGTAGTACGAGTATGTATATAATAGCTATAGCCAAATTGAAGCGAATCCCGCGCGGAATGTGGGACGATAGATTGATTGACATAAGTATATTTTTAATATAAACAATTCTCGTGTCACAGTGTTTGTAACAAAACTCCTCCGAAACGGCTTGACCGATTTTTATGAAATTTTGTGTGTATATTCAGTAGGTCTGAGAATACGATGTAAACTATTTTTCATACCCTAAGTGATAAGGGTGGTCCACAATTTTTTTTTTTTTTTTTTACAATTTATTTATTTTAATGTTTTTAAGATTGGGCTTTATTATATTGTAGGTAGGTAGGTAGGTAGGCAGGTAGGTAGGAAGGTAGGATAGGTAGGTAGGTAGGGTAGGTAGTCAGGTGGGTAGGTAGGTGGGTAGGTAGGTGGGTAGGTAGGTATGTAGGTAGGGTGGGTAGGTTGGTAGGTAGGTAGGTAGGTAGGGTAGGTAGGTACGCCGTAGTTAAATACTTAGATAAATACTCGTGCGAAGCCGAGGCGGACAGCTAGTAATAATAATTATTTTACTTTTTCTTGTTATATTTGTGACAGGCCCTATTTTACCCAGTCCCAATTTTGAATACTTTGAGTTTCCACCACGCATTGAAAACCTACTAAATACACTACGGGGAAAACGTTCTAAAACCTTCTATTGTGAGTGCACCTGCACTCTCCGAGGGTTTAATTAAACATAATAGAGGTATCATAGAGAAATGTATTGTGGGTCCACCTTTCATTCAGCTATAAGCGGTTTATGAGAACGAGAGGGGCTTTTAAAATCTATTGAAACAGGAAAATTCGTTATGCTGGAAATTGTGAAATGTATTTTGCAACCCCTTTTGATAGGATTTTCTACTAAAATATGGAAGCGATGTGAGGTCACCGATGCGTTATGTGTTCTGTGTTGAGGGGTCTTAATTTTGTGTCGGAATTCCAACATTTTGAATCACAGCAATTGTTTAAAAATGTAGGGATTTTTATTACCGTAGTTCTCTAACATATCATATTCAGTTTTACTAACATACAAAGCTTATTTAAGATTTTTTTGAAACAGTTTCTCATGCAATTTTGATGATAATACACTATTATAGCTTATCCACTCTGAAATGACGCGCCTCCGACAATCTTCCTACAATGCATTCACTGATGTTGTCATCTTTCTTCAATGATAATACTTGAAAACCCGTAAGTAGGGGTTGTGCTCAATTATTTACAGTTTAATGATACGTTGTTGCAAGTGCTGAGCATGAGAACCTGGGTTCGATTCCCAGGTCGGGCTAAGTTGCCATTGGGTTTTTCCATTAGGAATTTAGCAGTAGCAGCCCTGAGTCTGGATTTGCGGCCGGTTAATGGGCTCGACCCCTTTTACATAGGGCTTAAACGTAACTGGCGAATTGTGGGTATGATGTACACCTCAGCCTTACCCTTTGGGGAAAGCAGGCGTGATGCTCTGTCATGTTACCTATACCTATCTGGCAGTTACGAAGCAATGCTTGAGAGTCGGATTAAAATCTTCTTTAATTATTGCAACTATTTAGTAACTATGTTCTTCATTTTCGTCGAGTCGATAGCACGACTTTGTTTCAAATTTTGTTGCCAAAACTTCGCTACTTGTGGCAGCACAGAGGTCGCTATTTTTTGGGGCACAGAGGGCTGGTCGCACCAGTTGGAAGTCTGAACCACCTTTGAACTCAAGTGGGAAAATCTGTAAAAAAAAAACGAAATTAACAAATACAAAAATACAATTAATAGGAAGACTAAATGACCTGTCTTCATATATTACCTAAATAATCACAAATCATCTTAGTGATATAGTAATTAAAATAGCAATCATTGTCCATTGTTCTCTTGTTAAATGATATTATCTAACTATGGAGATGAATTATTAAATGTGGTTTTTAGCATATAAGTATCTTCTAGTTGCCGGCCGGTTTAAATGAGGGTTATGATTGGCGTTATACCTACATATTATTATAATAAGTTTATCGGGGGATAATACACTATACTATAATTATATATTTTATATAAAAAAATTAAAAAAAATGCCAGTCACGCTCCCGTCGGCGTCGTACACACTGTAAATATATAATATATTTGTGAGCATCTATATACGATATATTTCTTATATTTCACCTAAGTTTATAAATAGAAATGAAATGCTGTTCGTTGGGAATTATCATCACTACGTTTGAACCGATTTTGCATCTCGTTGTTTTAAACTGTTAGTTGCTCGGAATATTCGAAAATTTGGAAAACTATATGTGCCTTTTTCTATGGCAATTAAAATTTGGACAACGTGTGTCGGGTCTGTTACTCTACGCTATAAATAATCCTGACAAATATTTTAAACGCGAAAGTGAGTTTGTTTGTTTGTTGTTGTTACGCTTTCACGCAAAAACGGCTGAACGGATTTGGATGAAATTTGGCACATAGGTAGACCATGACCTGGATTAGAATATAGGATATTGATCCCGATATATTCCTACGGGCTTAGGACTTATGCGGGTGAAACGGCGGGGTGCAGTTAGTATTATTATAAAGAAAAAGTTTATTTTGTTTTTATGAATAACGTCAAGAACTACCGACCGATTTAAAAAATTCTTTCAACAGTAGAATGCTATATTAGCCCTGAGTAACATAGGCTATAATTTATAAAGATATCACGCAGGCGAAGCCGCTGGCGGATATTAGTTTAGATTAATTAATTACTTATGACATGTTATTGAAATAAATATTTTTATTTTTATATTTTATTTTATTTATGTGTCAAATAAACATATTTTCCTTCTTCTTTCATTTAGTTAGGTCTCTGAAGAACTACTCCTGTTGAAAAAATGTGATTATGTGTAATCTTTCGTAAATTAACACCACGACTGTCATCCGCGAAGGGTTAGGCAGATGTGTACCGTAGTACACCCACATTTCGCCAGTTAATGTTTCAGTTACATGTAATAGGGAGCGAGCCTATTGCCATCAACTGAGCACAAATCCAAACTACGGGATGCTACTGAGAAATTTCTCATGGAAAAAGCCTACTAACACTTTACCCGACCTGGATATCGAACTCAGGACCTCACGCTCAGCGCTTGCAACTAGACCAACGAGGCAGTTTCATACATGCATCAACTGTAAATCATTAAGTACAGTATCTACCTACTTACTGGTTTTCAAATATTATCATTGAAGAAATATGACTACATCAGTGAATGCATTGTAGGAAGATTGTTGGATCAAGAAAACTAACAAGATGTGTCTGAAAGTTTTCACAAAATAATTCACGTGTTCACTTCTTTAGATTGCTGACAAAGCAATAAAAAAATACAAAACAGATAATCAGCGAGGTACTCATATTTTATCATAGGTTTAAAAAAACACCAAAATTTGTTTAATTAGCTTCAAGCTATTCAGGCAGGCCTCAAACCAAAGCAAACTCTTACACGTAAATAAAAAATAAGTATTTATAATAAAGAATAAACATAAGTTTATTCTTTATTTAGATTTCCCCCTTTCCCAGACACAAATAAATCTAGAAGTGTTTAATTAATATTGCTCAGAACTGTTGGACATGGAGTTGTCAGTTTTGATTTTCTTTAGAAATAGGTATATTGTTTTTAATTAAATGTTGACAAAATTATTGTGGACATACGACAATCTACTGTGTATGTACCTACTAACTTTGTAAAGAAAACGGGCCTAAAACTCGCCCTTTTTAGCTATTTTTGGCAAGTCGTTTACATGCGAAATAACATAATTGGCAAAATAATTATTTAACACAACTGATTTCTTTTATAATCATGAAACAGTGCTTTTAAGATCCAAGTAGGTACTAGCCTCATACCGATTCAAAAATCAAATAAACGTAAAGTCATTCATTCAAACTAGTTGAAAATCAGCAATTTTCGAACGTCAAAACAGTCCTCAAAATCAAAACGCCCGTCATCACCACTTTCTAGTGCTGGAAGCTGGAAAGAAGGAGTGGCGCAACGAACCCAGCACCAGCACCACAGCTGTCTATTTAGTTAGAAGAACTTGATTCTATACAATAGTATGCAAAGTAATTAACATTACGGTGAGACTAAAACATACACAACGCCTGCAATACAGATTATAGCAATTAGTATGACGAATACATATTGCCTCATGTGTTTTAATTTATCTATTACAAATAGCCTTAGGCTCGGCTTTAGGGGACGTTCTCTTTCACAACCCTCTCTGCATAATCCCTTAAACGTCCTTAAATACATACAGTTATACTTATTTCTCTTTAAAAATGTAACAATTAGCCTGGTTCAGTGTTTGAAGATAATCACCAAGAAGGTCAGTAGCGCCTGATTTCGTTTTTTTATTGTTGTACCCACTTGTTATTTTGTGATTCGTTACTTGAAACTAAAGCGTCGTGCAGACCGGCGCGACGCGACTCTAACAAAACAATTTCTAAGAAAACTTCACGGTAGAACAATCACCGGTGCCGCGTCGCACGACAAGTCGCTCTAGTCTGCACGAGCTGTAGAAAACTATTATGTTAGATTGCTCACGAAGTTTAACTCAAACTCAAAACTCAAAGCATTTATCATAAATGCGAAAGTGAGTTTGTTTGTTACACTTTCACGCTGAAACGGCTGAGCGGATTTCGATGAAATTTACAGCACATGGGTAGATCATGACCTTGGTTAGGACTCTTTATCGATCGAGACTTATGCGGGTGAAACCGCGGGGCGTAGCCAGTTTCAAATAAACCAATTACAGGCACTTTTGAATTGTCAAGGGGTCGGTCAGTCAGAAAGAAGAAGCTAGTTGCCCATTCCAAAGCGTAGTAGGTACCTATGGAGAAGAACGGGCAAGAAACTTTATGGGCACTCTTTTCAATCGAAATATTGTAAGCATCTAGTGGCCAGCTGCAGTGGACTCACGTAGACAAAATAGACTTTGTCCTTTTATGACGTACAACGTGCAAGTGACATTCTACCTTAAGGTGCTACAGCAATTGTGAGGTCTACTTTACTTAAAATAATTTCCATTTTCATCATTGCATTGATATTTCACGAAAAAGCACGTAGCGTTTCGGTAAATATTGCTAAGAAGTGTTAATTTACCGATAAACTTGTTCGTTGCAATCCCTTTTCGAGTTTGTTAATTCTGATGAACAGTGCACTATTTTATCATCGCTGAACATCAGTTGAGATAATGGCCAATCGCATCGATCCGGACGTCCCAATCACTCGTATACCACCACTTGGCTCATCAAGTTGTCACTAGAGCAATAATTCCGTTGCAACACTAACCACAATACATCATCCTGTGAACCGTTGCCAACGTGAGATAATAATCTTCGTGCATTCTGCATTGTCACATCGAAAACGATATGTCGTTTGTATAATGTCACAACTTTATGTGCGTTTACGCAAATATGTAATCAGGAAACGAGAATAACGAACGCTGACTGCAATAACAAACGCAAAAATCGTGAAAAAAATCAAATCTAAAATCATAGTCAGCCCATCTTCGAGTGAACATTCAAAAGTTAATCTTTGATTTGCAATAAATTAATTATTTTCGGATATTTTAACCTTTTTTTGTTATATTTACATACCTAAGCCTTAAATATAGAAAGATACACAAAAAAAGAACTGTAAAAGTTCCAAATAACCATTCATTGTACACTACACTACACTAATTGTGTAACTGTTACAATGAGTAAAACATCGGCAAAATTCGTAAAACCGATCATCATCTGAACCGAGCGCACCTTCAAAATCGCCAATATTGATTACTTCTTTAGGTGAAAATGATCTGTACGCAAACGCAATAACTTGTGAAGTCATATAACCAAATGCATTCGTAAAATTTAAATGAATGAATGCAAGTTTTCAAATTTATCCTACATCTAGTAATTTATCCTACAAATAGTGATCACAAGTGACCTCACCCGCGCAGAAACAGCACTGAATAATGTTTCACCGCAGCGTGACAGGTCACCGCGGCTCTATAGGTTTTAGCCGTTGGTTTTACTTAATTATTTAATGTCCTACTTAAGGGTTCCGATAATTACCTACCTGTATTTAGATTTTAGTTAATGATCGAAATGTCAAAAATAACCGTGAGTACGTAAAACAAAACACAACCCAAAATTCGCGCTTAATTGAATTGATCACAAGAAACGCGCCCTTGACATTGACCCCCGTGCCATTGAAAGGTAACTGCCTAACATTGAAAAGATAGCCCCCTACCTGCCTTGGCATACTTCGGCAATCAAAGTCAATAGACTGGTAGGGAGCGACCCTTCTGTTTACGTCTCGTAGAGACACCCCAACATGGCGGCCGCATTTGGAACAAGTGCTGTATTTATTTGAACGAGATAAAGGAGTACCTTCTGAACATATACCGGGTTATCTATCATTATACATACATTAGACCCGAAATATAAGAATAAAAAATTATGTTTCATTGTTATATCTGACTGTTTTCAATAACACAAAAAACGCTTCTTATATATTATGTAGTATGCTTATCAAATGGAATTTTATCCACACCCTTAATGTTCAACCCTCAAATTAAAATCCGTAATCCCAAAATTGAAATAAAAGAAAAAAGAAAAAAAAAGCTAAAACCCAACTACGACAAAAACGCCTTCTAAAAAGGTATAAACAAGACGTCGACCGTAGGTTCAATTGAGGTAAGGGACAAAATACCGAAAATGAGTTGAGTATACAGTTTTGTTCAGAATTTTTCGCTCTTTCGAATGGTGTATATGAAAAAATTCTAGCTTAAGAAAAATGTCCCTTACCCTACTGATTTTTTGGAGCCAAATTTCGAATCAGCCCCATAACAACAATCTATCTGAAAAACCATGCAATATAGCAACTTGAAATGGTTTAATTACCGCCGCCAATCCACTTCAAATAAGGTAAGGGTCTCCCCAATCAACGAATTACCATTACGGATTACTCAGTGCGTCAAAAGAGTGTTCTTCATTTTCTGTCAACAATCTCTTTACACTGTATTTTTCTTCATACATTTTTTCAACAAGTCCTTCACACAAATTTTTCATTAATAGATTGGATCCAACGTAGAGGTCAATTTAACGTAAGGGACGGGACTACAAGATACTTGGTCAGTAAGGGACATTACTAACAAAATACGTTGGTGTAAGGGACGTCTATTTTCTTTAATAGCTAACTTATTTAAATAAATGATACACAGGTAGATAGAGCACTAAAATACAAGATTATGTGTGAAATTAGATCCGAAAAAGGTTATTAACAAAAAAAGTTGTGGGTGGTTTAGTCCGAAAAAAAACTTTGTTGGCCTCTCCTGAAAAATCGTATTTTGTCCCTTACCCCAATTGAACCTACGGCCGACGAAGTTATCGTAACAAAATAAAACGTAGTTACACGTAATCAAGTAATCATGTAATTAAGGCATAAATCATACAGATTACGTGTGAGACAGGTTATACGAAAACCGTACCAAAATATGCTCACATCGTGCGCGTACCTTAGGGTGAGGGCTGATCCCTCGCTGGGGGCTATATTAAAACATAACACAGTCAAGTCCAATCAACAACTCTTCATATTGTAAAATGAATTTTGACCTTGGAAGGATATTTTCGGAAACGGAGAGGATTAGATATACTTACGTTTTTTTATTATTTATTGTCTGAAACTTTGCCTTTGTATCGCCCATTTTGCGGTTTTGCCACTTATATAATTTGGCGGGTGACCCAATTTTTTGTACCCTATAGGTAATTGAGGTTATTGGGGTATCTAAGGAAGATATATTTTATAATCTACAATAATAACTATCCTTTGAAACCAATGTGGTCGATAAGCCTAATAGAAACTAGGAAAGTCAAGAAGGACCCATGGACCACTAGCCTTCCTACCTACCTACCGTAGCAACAGCCTCTCAATAACGTTTCTTTAGTTTATTTCTTTATGTCCTTCACAGTGTAGGGTTCCGTAGTTCAGATGAATTTTTACGCATGCACATTATGGATTTTATCAACCACAAAAATAAGTTTGTATTTCATAGTATTTCGAAATCACTGATATACAAAGTTATTTCTGCGATTTTAACCGAAAATAACCCATACTAGCTAATGTCTTTTCATATTTGTTTTTGTTAGGAACCTTCTCCGGCGCGTACACAAAAACTTACCAAAGATTCATCACAATCGGTGGAGCCATTTCAGTTTTTGCGAGACTAACGCACGGCAATTGATTTTTATATATTTAGATAGATCTAAAAAACGATTAACTTAAGTAGCAAAGTCACTAAGAAACATCATAATATTCTAAATCATGGGATCCAACATTCCAACATTAAAAAAAAAAAAAAAAAAAAAAAAATGGTTGGAAGACATCCCGACGGACGGAAATGACGTAATCCTAAAGAGTATAAACGAAATTAAATTGTTTATAGACGAATCATTTGCAAGGCTGCCATCAAATTACAAATATAAAAATGTTGGTTTCCTAATTGGCCAGGGAATTTTCCTGTCTGCTGATATCAGATTATTCCAATTAGAGTTCCCACATAAATATCAGGCGATATAGTACTAGACGCGTGTGTTCACCCACGCAAAATAATTTGATAAATGCCAAATAATTTTCGTCTGTGAAAGCCCTTTGATCGACATACTTTCATTTGAATTTAAGCTGCAAGCTATAACGATAAGGTAGGTTATCTTTTGACAGCTGAGGGTTAGTTATGACTTTTCGTGAGTAGTGAAAACAATTAGGGGCTTTTGTAAACATCAGTCGGATGGGGCTGCACTGATTTCAACTGATCTCTCCTACTTACCCATCGATATTGTTCGGACTCTGTTTCACTCGCTGTCCATTAGTCAAAACATGCAATATCCATTACAGCTGGTATGATAGATGGTGGTTTGTTTTAAGTTTCATTATTTTCTTGTTTTTAACCGACTTCTTAAAGGAGGCTCCTCCTTGTATCAATTCGGATGATTTTTTTGTTTTTTACTTTAACATTTTTTATTTTTTCCGCATTTCTATCATTAGACGGATTTGCAAATAATTTTTTTGTTAAAAGGGTATTCTTTTCAGGTGGTCCCATTGTCATCAAGTCAGCATCTGATAATGGGATCCTGGAGAAATCGATAAAACTCTTCAAATATTACAGGCACAGCTATAGCGATTTCGGTATTTTTTATAGTTACTTGTGCAGTTGCTCTCGGAAAGCACCATTTGGTGAAACTGATGATGAAGCCCACAGATGGCCACCAGACCTACTCAATAATAAGTATTTCATGGGTTGCGATTCGATTACTTTAATATGTTTGCCAAGCAATTTATGCTCGTCACAATACATATGGCGAAGTGAAGCTGATGGTGAAGTACCAGGAGAACTGCTCAACGATTAACATCCCTGCGTCGGAAAAGCAATATTTTGTAAAAGGTGATGAGTGAGACTTTAAGCTATTGTAACTTAGATAAATTACAAACTGACTCAATAAAAAGCGAGAAATAAAAACTTTTTTTCCAAAAAAGAAAACACCCGACTTATTTTTCACTTTGTATTGTTTTTTGGAAGCCGGTTGTTTTTTTTTTTTGTAACAAGTTTTATATTGTTACGTCTATTGGTGGTGCGGCAGGGATGTAGTCGACTGTTGAAATATTTGTGTTGGCCTACACCCCGTAAGTATATCACAAGAGCTAATTGGTGGTCCACACTCTAAGCTCAGCTGAGAAATTTGGAGCTTGTTTTTAGCGCTTATTACAACCATGTTTACCGGCGGCAAGTTTCTCGGGTCTTCGAGCTGTCGACTATAGGGACTGAACAACATCGATATTGCAATTAGTGCTGCATTTCTATACGTAAATCCGACTTGCATGTGTGAGTTCTGAGTGGTTGCGTTTCATTTAATTATTTCGTTACCGCTGCGCCCGCGTTGCCGTCTAAAATATTTTGTTACGCGTTATTTTGAATCTGTGATTTCTTTTAAAGTATTCATTTATATGATATGATGTCAAAGCATATTTTAATCTAAATTAAATATCCAATTTTAAATAACATATTTTATTGGTTATGGATGAATAAAATATCGGAAATGAAAATGAAATTTTTATCAAATTCTGAAAGATAAAAATGGTTATTGTGAGTCATCCTTAGAAGATAGACATATGCGGACTTTTTTGTTGAACAATCCTGTAGAACATCAATTTTATTTATCTCTAACAATTATAATAAATAGTTACGCATAAGATTATGTTATAATCTTTACAGGTAGACGCATTCGCGGCAACATATATACCTAATTTCTGACCTCCACACCGCCAAAGCCGCGGACAACAGGTACCTAATAGCTTTTTGGACTGTTTCATGAACGATGATACTAATATTATGGAAATAAAGGTATTGAAACCTAAGATGGCGGCTGATGCGCATGTATAAGAGTACTACGCTGAACGCTAACAAAGGACTAGGTTAAGGGCAGCAGCATTTTGATACAGGAGCAAGAGAGAGTCTTTATGCTTAATTTTAGCTGGATGGGTATTACTGTATAAATAGTAGATTCATAATGTACATAGGTATTTCGTATAAATTTATCTGATATAAATAATATTAGGTAATAATAATTGATAGCCACACTAACGAATTAGGTCTAAGAAAAGAGAGAAAAAAAGAGAGGTATAAATAAATAAATAACCAAACTTTAGTGTCGTTTTTTTTTTTTAATTAACAACAGCTGCCCATCCCTAAAACAGAACAAGAATAAAATATAACTGATAAAGTGTGCACTTGAAATAACATTGATAACAATAATGACGGTTATCACTCGCTGCCGATATCAGTAACCTCCTTACAAGCAAACCAACAACTTGTTAATAATGCCTTGTTTGAAAATATTAACCAATCTGCCCCGGGCTAGCATTCCCAATGATTTTGTTAATAAAATTCTTCCGCTACTGGCGAAAGTCGTAAGGAAGCCGGAAGATGTGAGTACATTGCAAATATTACAATCATTATATAATTATGTATTTACTGTTTGTTTTAGACTTCTTTCAAATTCTTTTGTGTATATCATCATCATAATCATCATAATTATCATCTTTATCCTGCCCTGATCCCATTTGTTTCTGTGCCGGCGCAAAATATATTTTTCTTCCATACTTCTCTTCTCGGCAGTCAACGCCTTTCTAGCCATTTCATGTTGCATCGTTTTTTTTGTCTTATAGCCATCCATACTCGCACCAATAGACCAAATAATTATTGTTTTACACCAACATTAAGTAAGGGGTGGTCAAAGCGGTTTGGTATAACTGACAGATTGAAATCGGTTTAGTTTTAACTTACAAATTTTTTACTAAACAAAAACAACCGACTTCCAAAAAAAAACACTACGACACCGTCTTTGGTTCTGAATTTTCTTTTTTTTCCACCGACTTCCACAATTAAGGTTTTCACTTTGTAGTGGTTTTTTTAGGAAATCGGTTGTTTTTTTTTTGTAAAATGTTTTTATTTTTCACCGGTACTTGTGGTACCACCTACCCCACACAAATTCTAATACATAACGCAATGAAAAGCACTACACGCAATGAAAATCACAGTGACAGTAACTTATTATAACATCATCCATATACACCAAGTGGGTAAAATAAGTATTATTGAAGCTACTCAAAGCAACTTAATAAAAAAAAAATGGGTCAACCTCTGAAGTATGACAAAAAAATAATCATCGAAATCAATTCTTAATTGGCGGAGTAATCGCGCATAAAAAAATACATACATTCGAATTGAGAACATCCTCTTTTTTGACGTAGGTTAAAAAAAAAATGGATTCTTCGATTAATAATTGTTCATACTAATGTAAAGCAATATCGCTACATCCACGATTATGACAAAATTGGTGGATTAAACCTGACGTTAACATAAAATAAAAGTGAAACCAAGTCAAGTCAATAATTAATTCATTAACTCACCCTACGTCGCTTCCCTAAATGAGTGAAGGAAAAACGTCGCAAAAAGCCACCCCAGCAGTAGACCCCTGTCTCCCATGCATTTTTTTTTCTTTTATACAAACTTAATTAGTCTACTAGTCGTGAACTTTGTGATGTTAGCGATCAATAATAATTTTAAAATGTAATTTCATTGTGCCCAGTATCTTTGCTTTCATATACTTAATTAAGACTGTACATAATTAAATATTCCCAATAAAAAAATCAGTAATGGTTGGTAAGTATTGGTAACATATTTGCAAGTGAGAGGTACCTTGTTTGTGTTCAATCCTGCCTTTTGTGCATTCTTTAAAAGGGGGACAACCGAATAAAAGATAGATCGATTGTGTGTTTCCTACCTATCCATGGAAAAAAAACACAAACGTATTATTGCACCGACCCTAAATAAGTTACTGGTTAGCTTTATATTTATATTGATTCAATCACTTACATAATCAACAGCCAGTACATAATACTATCTCATGTTTTGACAGAAATTTGTCTGCGTGGTGTCAGGTGACTGTGCGATGTCATTCGGCGGTGATTCGACAGCCCGCGGCGCCGTTGCTACCCTGGAATCTATCGGACACCTTGGGTTGGAAGAAAACAAGATTATCATAAAAGAAGTCTCCGCTTTTGTTGAAAAGGAACTGGGGATCGCCCCGAATTAGTAAGTATTGTTATACAACATCTTGTTTATTCGTATTGAGATTATGGCCTGCTATCTAATTACGTAACATATTTTCGTAAATGATTACGACTTATCTGTTTCATTTTGACAGTTCAACAACATCAATTGCGTTATTGACGTTGTTGAGCTGATTTGTTTTTCGTACTTATGTAGCAATGGATTAGCCATCTGTTTCAAAACAATTCAGATTCTGATTGATCGTGTATTACGCAATCAGGGTACTGATTTACAACGCGCGATTTAATTGCCAGTGCCATATCATAACTTAAACCAACAAGAAATCTTGCACCGTCTAAACACTGTTGAGACGGCTTGCTTCAATTTGGTTGTATGCCTCAGGGTAGAAAGTTGCATCGTGTAAATGGAGCTTAACTTATACCCTGGTAAAATCATTATCCAGTCAATAAGATGGTAGCGGGGTTCTGCCTGACAAATTGTGAAACTTTTTACTTATATTATTTATTTAAGAGCTACTTACTTTAGCGCTTGACCTATGCTCGTGCTATTTCAGCTCAGCAATAAAGCAACCTTACCTGACACAGTGAAACCTCAGATTATAGTGAGATGCTGATGGAAACTGGGGTGACGTTAATGACTCTGATCGCAGGTTCATTAAACCTCGATTGGTTGACTGGTGTGTTACATAAGTTCCAGACAGTGCGAGGCAGGACATTTGTTTATTTGTTTAAATCTCGTTTACAGTTGTATACCTAATGCGAGGGCGCGGTTTTAAAATTAACTTACTTAAAATTGAAAACTATGAAAACTTAAAAAACTAATACTTAGTTGATACTTATAATAACATCTAAAAATAATAACTACTTTACTTAGTTCCCTAATAAAAAACACAATATTTAAAATATAAACACAACAACATATTATTATAACCTACTCTAATCTACACTATAACATAAAATAAACAACAGTAATTTTGCGAGTTTACTCAAATGGCATGTAAATACATCGATCTTCACGTCAAGATCGTTAATAACCCGACATGTTTCGTAATGTAAGTTGTCTCAGTCTGAGACAACTTACAGTCTGTCAGTCAGTCAGTGTGTTGTCAGTCTTACTTGCAGTCTGGACGCACGTTTAGAAATACCTGTGTGGTACATTAAGGTGAAGTGAGCTTGAAGTGAGCTGTCATCCTACGTGACGCTAGCGAATCTAGGGATTGACAGCGTACTTCAAACTCACTACACCTACGTTTTTACATAGATATTACCAGCTGAAGGCTTAAAGACTATGTCAAACGAAGAAGACATTTCAGTGTCCACATCTAAAGCATTCCTGATAAATAAGCTAGCATACATCTCGGTATTTAATAATGATTGCAAACGCAATTGAAATTTCAATATTGCGCATTCCGATGGAAAACAGAGCCATCACAAACGAAAGGTTATGCTGTAACAAGGAACACCGGGGCGTCCAGCGGGGCGCACAGCGGGGCGCACAGCGGGGCGTACAGCGGGGCGTACAGCGGAGCGTTTGAGTTGTCCTTGAAGCGAAATGTTTTGATTGACCAAAACGCCGCTAAAGGGCAAGCAACATAACATTAACACGCACTTTTAAATATTATGTTTATGTATGTAGGTAATTGATGTCGATGTAAATCGATGATGTACATAGGTACAAAACAAAAACTTACATCATAGGTAAAAAAATCCGTCTTTGCTTGGATTCTTTCTCTCCGTCTTTCAAAAACAACTGTCATTTTACCTATCAAATATCTTTCAAGTCATCCCAAGCATTCGTCTTTGTCATACGTCATCTGTCCTACTTACACCACATTCAGCTTTTTCATACAGTCTAATACGAACGCAAAGACGCCCGTATAAATTGTGTTACAAAAACACTTTAACAGTCTGTTAAGCAGTGCCTACACACCGAGGAAGTTGTGCCATAACAACTTCTGATTGTTGATAAGATGGGTATGTCACCATGGCATGCAAGCTACTTGCTTACTTCTGTGCAAGTTACTGACATGTGTATTCCAGGCATAGGTCATGGAAATAATTTGCCGTGTTATAACCATTTCATCCAACCGTTAAATAATGTCAATTGTGATATGAATCTACATAAGTACGGACAATTTAGGTCGGTAGTCAATTTCCTTAACTATTAATAATCTTCCGGACTTTATGTTGAGTACAGACCGTTCACTATAACTTGTCCCTTGCGGTCATGTTGGCACCATTGCTTGTCAAGCTTAGTTTCAATACTAATAGAGTTCAAAATGGCGACTGACAGAACAGTGCTACCAATGGCGTCACGGTACAAGTTATAATGAAAGCACTATAGAACCAATACGCCACGTTGCACGCTCCGCCATTTTGAATTCACAGCCTTAGTGCTGAAAGGGGGAAGCGAGAAACCCAAGGGTTAATAATGAAGCTATCACCTAAGCTTTGTACTGAATTCCTTTGTGATGCACGAAGGAAGAACTTATCTATCCGGATGTATGATAAGTACCGTATGTATGTTGATTGTCAACGAGAGGTACTCAATCAGCATTATATGTTGAAGTGCACTTTAGAAGATTGTATACAATGTAACTATCGATCAATTGTTGTTGAGTGGTTGTCCTACATAATGTGTGTACATAAGAAAATAATGCACGTCTTGTACCTACTTATGAAAGTACTTAAGCCTATTTCTCATAACCGTCCTCAGCGCGGTCTCACACACTGCCGAGTATAGTGGGCATAAAGACCTCTCTTTGTGCCAATTATCTACATATATAATCAGCCATGCCATGTTCCCACTGCTGGGACACAGGTCTTCTCTCTTCGAGAGGGAGTGGGCTGTAGTCTATCACGTGGGCCCAGTGCGGATTGGTAGACAACTGCCTTTGACCGTTTTTGATAATTTCATAAAAATCTTCATGTGTTCATGTGTTTCGTGGTCGCAAGCGCTACTGCTGAACATGAGGTCCTGGGTTCGATTCCCGGGGTGGGGAAAGTGTTACTGGGGTTTTCTATCTGGAATTTGTCAGTAGCATCGCGGAGTCTGAAATTTTTGCCCGGTTGATGGCAATAGGCTCGCCCCCTTTAACATGGGGCTTTTAAACATAACTGAAGAAAGAAATGTGGATACGATGTTTTTTAGGTAACAAACTGCCATTTAAAAAATTGGGACGAAATTAAAGAAAAAGTACCTGCTTCAACCACTTTTACCCCTTTCGATAATTCATAAAACCACATAAAAGACTATGGTGACGTGTGTTACTATGACCTGAATGCAGATCTTCTCAATGAACTTGACCGCCTTCTAAATAACTGCATTCGATTAGTTTCCAATCTTGGTAAGTATGACCATGTCTCTGCGCACCGATTGCTTTTAAAATGGTTACCCTTACGTCAGCGCAGTGAGTTGAGGGCTATGTCTATGTTGTATTCCATACTAGACAAACCCACTTCTCCTTCTTACCTGACTTCCCATGTTCAATACCTGTGCTCTGCCCACAGTAAAAATCTTCGTTCTACCAAAAATCGTCTTCTACGATGGCATTCTCACCGCTCTGGTTTTATTCACTCTATCTTTCTTTGTAAAGACAGTATTTCTTTGGAATGCGCTCTTACTGAACATCAGGATGTGCAACCAGTTGGTTATCTTTCAAAGTGAAGGCACGTGAACATATTCGCAAGAAGTTGGCAGAATCATTGCAGCGCTCATTTTCTGGATTTGTTTTCTCCTCTACCTATCGTTATTTCTCCTGACAAACTTTATTAGGTTTATATGTATCTATGAATTATTTTTCAAGTTACCTATCCCTTATGTTGCACCTGCCATGTTTTGTGTCTCACCCTAAGGTTGACTGGTAGAAAATGCCTCAGGCATTAAGTCCGCCTTTGTATAGTATGTTTTACTTGTGCATAAAGTTTTAATATATAAATAAATTTATAATATTTCATGCAATAATTTGTTTTGTTTCAGCTTCTTCCTCTCATTCTACGATATCGCGGGTCAAGACATTGGCAAAGGAGGAGTTACAATGGCATAAATTCTACCTAAACTTGTGTATCATTAAACAATGGCTATATAAACTGTTCATAACATACATACCTCCTTGTATTAGTCACTTAAATGAGTATGCATGACAAGCAGACTTCTAGAAAGATTGTAATTGAAGAATCTTTATAATAAACTGATAAAAAGTATTACATTATCGCATAAAATAATGATATAGCGTTTTATTATTACATAATCTACATTATAATTCATAAATTATGATTTATCATGTTAAACGATACGTATGTCAAAAATAAGTTATGATTTAAAACTAGACGAGTTCGGAGTTTCCTATTCGATTACTCTGCGAAGAAACCGAAACAAACTCAGAGGTCAGTCTCTTTTAAAGTCCAGACATAATCTTGGTCAGGTCAGATGAGGACCATGCAGGTTAATGACAGAGATGGTCTTTTGAGGAAAGAACCACACACATTCGAGTGAACCTGTCCAGTTATGTAGTGCACGCATTTGTCAGTAATCGTGTAGCTCAACTCAAAACATAACTAACCTTAAATATATCACAAAGGTAAATATAGCATTTTGCCTAGTCTCGAAGGATTCAAAATGCATTTCCGAGTACAAAGTGTTTTAAAGGATACAAGAATTCTAACTGGTCAAATAAACTCTATGACACAAACTAAGAGGGATCCCGAATTAACGCTCTCTCACACATACTTTTTGTAGGTCCTAGAATCGGTCAGATTATTTAGCGCCGAGTTTTATCTGTGATTTTGTGACCGATGCCTTGTCACATTTACATTGTACATTTGATCTCCAATGTTTCATTAAGCTCCTACAAAGAATCGGCCACTGACTGTGTGCCGTCTGCGAACGCTTTTATTAATACCAACTACAACTGTATCAGAGCCGATCTACCTCCAGTTAAATCTCCCCTTTTTAATTTTCTGGGCAAAGTTGTAAAATGTCTTATTGCGTACTAAAAAGATGCTGCTTAAAGCTACGGTTTCCTAAAGGAGCAGTGGCCGCCACATAGCGTCCGGATTTACCGGCGAATGACGTCACTGAAACGTCATTTATGAAAGTAAGTTAGTGTGTTTTCCTAGAGAGCGTTTTTTGACACCGTAAAGTCCAACTCCGCTGCCATCATTTTCATGGCAGTCGTCACTGCGGCCGTTATGTGGTGGCGACCGCTCTTCTAGGGAACCGTAGCTTTAAGCACGTCCTCTTTAGTACGCAATGCTCAATTGAAAACTCTTGGGACCCATCAGCTACCTTTACCTAGAATTAAGAATCTCGCCAAATTCACCCGGTGCGAGTACCGCAGTGGCCTTAAGGTCTCGAATCCTTTTAGGCTGGTTTCACAGGTGTCCGGGAGACCCGTACGGGCTGCCCTTACGGGGGGTCCCGAACGGACATACACGTGAGGCACTAGAACATTGTTGCACAGCGACGCGGATTGGTCCGTACGCGACCCACTCCGGGTAGAGCCCGTACAACGTATCGTACTACTCCCTCGTTTCACAGCACTGCGGGCGCTACCCGTACGGGTCTCCCGTGTACGGACGGCCCGTACGGGTCTCCCGGACAGCCAAATGTGACAATATGGCTTCAACCGACAGATAATTAGTTTATTTATATATCTAAAAAAGAAAGAAAGAAAATTGCGTTTATTGGCAATACAAAAATAAAATACACCTTAAAACTATATAAACAGAAAACAAATTATTATAATGCCAAAAGGGTCTCAGCTCAGCATAATAAAATGACAACACAAAGTGAACCACCTGACGCTGATTTTCATCCTTATGATTTTCCCTCCTGATTTTCCCTCATTTCTGTATTCATCCTTTCATTATTTATTTCATAAAGCTGTGTATTTTTTAAACAAAATAAAATGCATTAAAAAATCAGACATACGAAAATAGGTAGGTCTCCCGTACCTGCAGGACGGGAGGGCAGACAATGGAGAGGGTAGGAGGGCCGTCGGTGGAATAAACATTGCAAAATTTTTGGATAACTTCGTCAAAACGTTTCCTGTGAATTTAATTTTGTTGAAGCTTCAAAACACCTACAGTTTCCAATGTTTTGAACTAAATTACATTTAAATTCATAGGAATTTCGTTTTTTATTATAGAACATAATTAATTAGGAATTCTGTTTATAATTTTTTTCTGTATCAGTAAAACGTATTGTCTTTTATAATAATGTACACGATATGACTCTGTTTCATGTTTGAAAACAGAACTAAGAACGTTTCTCAAACATGCTTCGAAATTCGATCATTATTTTGACAACCTTCTTCAAAATAAATGTACCCAAGAGACTGGCTGGCGGCGTTGCCACGTTGTATGGCAATGCTTAGCCTCTGTCCAAGGTAAAAGCCAGCTTTTTGGTCACGGGAAGTGTCAACCAGTCGTATTGAGATATCATTGAACAAACCATGAGCACTTAGACCCCACGGCCTGAGGGTTTCATGAAACCTCAAACAGCTCGAAAATATAGTTACATATAAGGTTATTATATTTTCGCCACTTGAGGTTTTCTGCAGCCGCAGTGGCAGCGCCAGCAGAGCACGCTGAGCCAGGAAGACGGGATGGCCTACCCACCTTCCATAGAAATAAAGACATGCCGTCCGGTCTCTTTGCAGAATAGATCGACTCACGAGATTTTGTAACTTACGCCGTCTCATTAAAACATCTTAATTCTTCGAGACAGTTTCAGTATTTCGAAACTTATTCCAACTGAAATAAAGTTCCTAATACAAAATTGACAAATTGCACTTGGTTTGTAGTTTTTTTTTTAATAATTAGAACTATAACTGTTTCAGAATTTATTTCTAAAATTCATAAATTGCTCGATGGTCTTTAACTTTGGTCTCAAGAAACACCTTGTTTTGTTATGCCCGGTACAGATTGGTGAAACAAAGTCGCATAGTTATAGTGTTACTCGTACATTTGATGTTGCATTGCTTAAGTTTGGACGGCTCATTTGTGTTACGTTTCACCATTTATACCAGGCATAATAAGACCGAATGTGTTTGCAATTATGTTAAGCTTATACTGTTGATTGCATATTCATTCTAACTCTCCCTTTTCGTTATGGTGCTTGCGAGCCACCCTAGCTACCACTCCTTCTTCATCGATCCACTTCTCTCCATCGATATCTTTCCAGATCGCAGTTCTCGCCATCTCACCAGATAGCAGAGAATCTGTTATTTCTTCTACATCTTCTTCCCAGGCTACGGTCTCGTGTACCACATCCACGACGAGTGCTGGTTCCTCTTTTATCTTAAGTTTAGATACTGGCTCTTCTACCTCATCTGTAACGCCAGTAGCTTCCGAATCTTCATCTGTATTGCTCTCAATTTCGACGTCCGGATGGCATAGCTTCCGTTCGATCCTGTCAGCCCGGGCCTTCCATCTCTCCAGGTTCTTCAAAGCCATGGCATACATGGGTCTAGTATTTGGAAGGATCCGGTAAAGCATACTGTAGCACGCTATACAGATTTGGCTCAGAAAACCGACCTGCAATGAAACCGAAAAAAAATAAAAATATTTTGAGATGCCATCATTGATGGATTATGTGAGGAATTATATGAAAGAGAAGGGGGAAATGATAGCGTGATGGTTAACAGGGGAGAGTGGAAGAAGAAAACGTGTTGCGCCGACGCCACGTAACGTGGTACAAGTGCAGGAAGATCTTAAAAATTTGAGATGCAATCATCTCAAATGATATCTCAAGTTAACAATCATACTGGTGTATCGATCGGGCGGTAGACGACTGAAGTCTCGGCAGGTAGTGAAGTAATGATGGCTACTAACCATGTCAAGTCATTTGAGATTCAGTAATGGCTGTCGCAGACGTATGCGAAATTGCGAGGCAAACCGAGAACCTAAAGAACCAAAATTGCAGATTGATTGGCGGAACGACCAAATCATTTTATCCAGAACTGTTTCTAATTGGCTCTATTCAACCTCTAGTAAAAAACTTTTTAAAACAAGCTTATAATGTACCAAACATAGAATTTTAATATTTTCTTAAAAGCTAGAGACTTAGCTTAAGTGTAAGAAGGACGTTCATGCCGCAAGCTTTAAAGAAAATATTAAAGTTTACGTAAGTTAGTTGTAAGTTTTATTTAGTACTTTTTACTTCATTATAAGCTTGTTTTTAAAAAGGTTTTTACTTATATTATATTTTGTATTTACGTATCGTTCAAGTGAAAGAATAGATGTTGAAACAAAATTATACTAAAAAGTACACCAAAGTACACATTCTAACGAAGAAAGTAAAGAAAAGCCTATAAAAACTCTTCTCATCAAAATTACCTGCATTTTGCTTATTGAAAACACTTCATTTTATTCGTTTTTTCCGTAGAATCCAATCATATCATTATCTGCCTAGCCTTATCCCAACTATACCAGATACCCGTATTTTACAGGGACCGACTGCCTATCTGACCTCCACAACCCAGTTATTGTGTAATACGATACCCCTTGGTAAGACTTGCTATCAGACTTTTGAGCTTCTGACGACTCGTAATGACTGTCAAAGATCCACGAATGACAGCCGGGACCAAGAGGCCCGGAGGGATCTCGGTACTAGATCTTGGGAGATAATTATTTTGCGCTCCAGCATTAATTAAATGGAAAATGTGGGAGGGAGTGCAACATTGTTATTTATTAGATAGGTACAGGTTTCTCCGTAAAAGTTGACTGCTATAAAAACATTATTCGCTGAACATTTTTAGGGTTCCATACCCAAAGTGTGCCAAACGGAACCCTAGCAATATCCGTCCTTCCGTCTGTTTAGGAACGTAATAAGTAGACAATTGAAATTTTCACAGATTGTGTATTTCTATTGCCGCTATAATAACATATAAATAAAATAAATTTTAAAATTAAAGAGGCCCCGTACAAGAAACGTGTTAGGTACGGAACTCTCTCAGGTGTGAGTCCGACTCGGACTTGGCAAGTTTTTCTGGTTCTTGTTTTGATAACAATTACGTGGAACAGATACTGGTATTTATTTGAAACGTAATATGTTGATTCGATAAGTACTGGAACTAATTGGACAGAACATTGTTTTGTGTTTATGTTTCGCCCTGCTCGCTCATGGGGGCCAATTGAGTATAATTTTTAAGGCTTCTAGGGCAGTGGTGGGCCAGTGGTAACGGTCGCGATTTATGAGTAGAAGGTCGTACGTTCGAACCCTGACAGGCGCTTTTCTTTGTTTAAATTATTTCAATGTACATAGTATGAAAGAAAACATCGTACCAAACATTACCCAAAATCCAAAACTTCGAAGACTTGTGACATCCACCATCCCGCACTGGGCCCGCGTGGTGGATTACGGCCCACTCCCTCTCACAGAGAGGAGGCCTGTGTCCCAGCAGTGGGAATATTATAGGCTGATTATATTATTGTATAGAGAGTGTCGCATGCGGCATTATATCACTATCGGTTATAGCGCCGTCAGTTTGCGGCATAATATTGCACCATCTAGACTGCCGTAAAGAGTATGCACGGCAAAATAACGCGACCGTTTAAAGTGCCGTAAGCATTGCATTGTCACTGACTTTGTTTTTTCCTCTAACATGGAGACCAATAATATAAAGATATAAAACAGAGTTCGTGTCTCTCTGTGTGACCGCTTAGTTATTCTAAACTACATTGAAGAATTTATTCCGGAAGGTTTGTATATATAACACAAGCACAGAAACCTCGCTGTTTTGACATGTCGCCATCAGAACATAGCACTCGTGCGGCGCAGGGGCGGATCGCTAATAGGATATATTTATTAGCTGGTGATGCATACCTGGCTAGAAGGTTGTTCATCAGGTTTATTCCTGTCCATCATAGGTATAGGCTCCCTGGCCGAAGCTCTCTCCTTATCGCCTTGGTCGTAGAACTCCTCGAAGATGACCTTCACGGTCTTGATCTGAATGTCCCAGGGTTTGGCTGATGCTGACAGGTCTGCCGCCGTCATGGATATCGCCATGGCTAGTTCCCTAAAAAGTTTAGGAACAAAGATTTAATAAGGTTTTTGGTGCAGTGTGTCAATTTAATAAATAATAAACTTTATGAATTCACTCTACACACTCCCTGGATTATAAGAATGGTGGTGACGAAGGTGAGCTTATGGTCATGGCTTCAATACCCAGGTCGGGTCGAGGAAAGTGTTATTGAGCTTATACATTAGGACTTTCAACTGTGAACGATTAATAAAAATGTGCTTGCTCCAATTACATTGGACTTTAAGGCTCTGGTCTCCTATAAACGCCGTCGGCCGCTTACAGCGTCAGGCCGTATTCCGCGTCACGATGTTGACTATAGAAATGTACTGTTATGGTCTTTATCGCTTTGCGTAGCGTCTCTAGTTATTTCGAACCATTGCAGCGTCAGGTCGTGTCAAATGTCACACGACACGTCCACTGCGGACGTATTGACCGCCGAAGCTGTGCGTAGCGTTCAGGCGTCTATCGGAACGTTGAAGCTAAAGTCAGACGTCGCGTATAGTACAAAATAGGAGACTAAAGACTTACGTAACATATGTTGGAGTTAATATTACACCTCGGCCTACAACTTCCGAGAATTCACGTTTAATGTTTTGTTATGAAAGTAGGTGTCATCATTCTCAATCCTAATTTATTTGGGTTCGATGCGGTACCTATGTCTTATTCCATAACCTCTATTAATGTAACTCCCTTCATAGCACATCGTCTATTTTAGTGTAACGTTAGTTGGTATTTAGTATAATGTTAGTAGGTATCTGAAATAAACTCACGTATGATTAAGCAGATCCCAGTTAAACTGAGCTATATTGCCTTCATGGAGCTGCGTGATCTTCGCCAGGTTAGGGAAGAAGGCAGCCAGGTCAGTGGCCAGGATGCAGTGCCTGATATAGCCCAGGATCTCCTTGTAGTCCTCGCTCGAAATGTGAGAGAATATGTTGTGACCGTCCTGGGAAAGTAAAGTACTAGTATTACATACATACACTCACCCCCTTTTCCCATGAGGGTAGGTAGGAACTACAGAACGCCACCTGCTACGATCCTTACGTGCAACTTTTATTCGTTTACGTTCACACATCTGGTCATGCGCACGCCGGTTGCGAATACTACGCACCTGACCTTTCTGAAGAACATCACCAATATAGTTAGTATATATCCAGTGTGTCTAGGGCGACCCCTTTCCACTCACATCTACCTTGTTTATATGTATCTGTAAAACGTTTTCTTAGGCGCTTTTTATTCATGCTCTCAACATTACCAACCATTTTAAGCATACTCTTTTGTTTTTCAGTACTAGTATTCAGTAACTGCGCTCATGGAAAATATTTTGAGAAAACCAGCACGACGAGCACGTCCTATAGAACAACATAGTGTGCTTGTTCCGATTTGAAGGGTTAGGGGTGTTGCTTCAGATCGATGACATTATTTAGCTTCGTCTTTGGGATTTGTTATCCCAACATCATCTGCGATGTCTCTGACTGACTGCCGGCTAAAGCTAACAATTAAAATTAAAATAAAACACCAGTTACCTGTTGCAGTATGGTGACGGTGATGTTGAAGTGATGGTGTTCGAGGGTGGAGGTAGTGTACATAGCGGCGAGGGGGGAAGCGATCTCGCTCATGTACTTGTTGGTGTAACCACGATGGTCCAGGTCGTGGCAAAGGCAGGCCACAAACAGGGCTAGGCGCTGGAAGATGAATGACTTTTGGTAAATTGTTAGGTATGGCATTTTCATCAAGCGTTAGCATTGAAGTTGCTATAGAAAAAGCAAGAAAGACATGCAAGAAAGTAAAAGATTTTGAAGAAAATTACAGGTTTTATTACTTTCGACGATTGAGTCGAGACATAAACAATCAACCCGTGTACATCTGACTAGAATGTAATTAAATTTTGATCTTAATGTTAGATTTATTAGATTAGATTACAGGAATTATGCATTATATTAAGAAATCCATAATCTAAACGGAACATAGAAAAAGAAAACATTTCTCACCATTTTGTAATTAAAGCGCTTTCGATTATCATTCTTCAGCATAACATACATTGCATGAGCAACCGTCCATCCATGATCAAAGTTATGGTAGGGGACAGTCCGGTAGTTCTTCTTCACAGTGAGCACGAACCGCGTCAACGTGCTGATATCAAAGTTGGCCAGGCCAAACAAGTTACTGAACATCTTGATCACGCATTTACATTTTTCAAACTCATCAAATTTGTATGGGTCCAGGTAGTAATCGTCGAGGTCTGCCGTGATAGGTTCCTGGTCACTCAACATGGCGGATACCTCATTTTCCCTGCAAGTATTGTGGTAACTGAGAACTTCTAAGGCTACCCTGTACTTCTGTTCCTTTCTCATGATCCTGTCGTATAGCCTGGCGTGATGGAGGGCGAGACCAAAGAATGTGGAGAAGATTTCGAAGTGCACTTCATCTTCATGCCCGAAGCTGTGGTCGTTCCGTTTGTTTACCATCTGGACAACTCCAATCACTCTGCCTTCCACCTTGATCGGCATACAGAGGATGCTGATTGTCTTGTAGCCCGTGGCTTCATCGACTTCTCTGAAAAAGAAAACTATTTCATCATCATTTCAGCCAAAAGATGTTCACCGCTGGACGTAGGCATGTTCTGTGGTCCTGTACTTTTCGCATCCAGCAGATAACTGCGACTTTCACCAGGTCATCGGTCCACCATGCGGAAGGCCTACTACTGTTGCGTCTTTCGGTATCCGGTCAGCGTAAATAGTTACACAAGCAACGGTGTTCAATAATAGAAGTACCTAGATGTTTCCCTGTGTGATCTTAAGGATCAAAGTTGAAACATTTTCATAGAAACGATAAATACCACTATTTTTTGTAATGTTCTGAATACTACTCTCATATGAAATAGAAGCAAAAAAATTTATAAAGCGCACAAAGGTAATTTATTGTTACCTATATACCCACAACACTTAACGCCTTTTATTTTGACATTTCAAAAACATATTGTTTTTACGTTCTTGAGCAGACGATTTTTTAAACATGTATAAAAATTGAGAAATGGCATAGCAATTTCCTTCAAAATCGATTGATTGAAGGTGTGTTACGCTATTACGGTGCAGGTTAATAGCATCACAAGTAGGTGGGTGGTCTATCGTAAAAACTAGTAGTAAATACTACTTCTTCAAGAGCTATAGCAAAGACTAAAACAAAAATAAAAAACAAGACAAAATGTTTTTTATTTTTTAGCTGTCATGGCAGGAAGTTTTATATCATCATCGACATAGATAAGTGGATTAAATACGTGTTATTGAAGGTAGATCAAAAACTCTTCTTTTCTTAATAAAATGCATAAGGGCCACCACGCGAGGTTCCTCTACCAACTAAAAAAGTACTTTCAAAATCAGTCCAGAATTGATGAAAATATTGATCTTCTTTTCCGAAGTCGATTAATAAACTATATAATAACCTGTTAAACCGGTAATCCGAATACGCATCAGGAATGTTCATAGTTTCTCCAGACAATGCCACATGGCCAGCTATCCCTCTATTAATAGGCATCCTAATCTCCTTCTTCTCCATATCCCTGTCATGTCCTGGCTCAAACTTCAGGTCAAAGACTGTGGAGACCAGCTCGAAGTTCCTGTAGTCCACCAGGAACAGGGAAGCCCGATCAGCGTTGACCAGGCGCTGGGCGAACTCCAAGATTCTCTTGATCAGCTGGTCGAGGGACACCATCTCTTCGAATATTGCTCTGAAATGTTCAGGATGTTTTAAAGTAAAAACCGCTGAATTTGAACAAAGCAATTAGTTTCATTGCTTGTTGTTACCGAAATATAAATTTTCTGCGAGAGAGATAAATAAAAGTGACGGATACCAAGTAACGATGTGTTTCCTAAGAAAGCGGCGAACGGATCCACACAACAACGAATTTAAATACAGATCGTTTTTGTCAAATACTAATGGAAATTACAGATTTCCATAACGGCTGTTATATTATGGAAACCGCTTTACTAGGAAACTAAAGTATAACTAATTAAAACAATGTAGGTACTTCGATAAAAATATTTCACTTGCGATGACGATTCCAATTACGAATGCGACTAGCAGCGCCATCTAGTAGTGCTTCATGTGAACAATCATGACACTAAAGTAAAACACAAACAATTCGTTATTTCGTTTATTATTTTACTGCTGGGCAGTCAAGGTTCTGTTCTAAATACTGCCAAAAGGTAGTCGTACGTCTGGCAGAAGATGTGTCGCGTAACGCCAGAACGGACAATTATAATAATAAAAATAACTTACTTAACAACATCCAGAAGGAAATCTGACATATTTCTCTCCCTCTTCTTATCTAAGTACAAATTGCAGTAATGCAGCGCCAGGCTGCCGAGGACCAGGAAGTTGGAGCTGATCGCCTCATCGACGTCCTTGAACCTTTCGTGGACCCGCCACATTTCGATCACATAAGCTGTCTTTCCGTTCTTCATTAAAATCGGCTGGTACATTACGTGGTTTGCTTGCTTCTGAAAGAAAGAAAATTAGCGATTGTGGCGTGTGTCCAAAGCTAATAGTTACCTATACGTAAGATATTGTACACAGAACCTGTTGTGATAAAACTTTTTAATAAAGATATTGATCGAGGCTTCCGACCATCAGGCAATTGGCCGTTACGACAATCGTCACAATGACAACTGAGCTCACATTCCACATGTCAACAACCTCGTGTGCGTGATATTTGATTTGTTTCTCTTTCTCAGCTTTCACGAGGTTCTCGTCACGTGGAATGGTACCACCGATAATCATTGCGCAGCGCGCTAATCGATCTATAACCACTATATTTATTTGTTGGATCGCCAACAGAAGCTACACAGTTACATGTATGTTAACATAAACAGAGACAAGTGTGCGCTTATAGGTGACCACAAAATCATTCAAATAATGAGGTAGGTACAACAAGTTTGACAAGGACGAAAACATTAAAAATCAAAATACAAAACTTACACGAAAGTCATACGCATATCATTATCACGGATATCAGGGTTATTGGCGACAATAATACTGTCAATAATAATAGAATGATCCCAGTACAACGTGACATAGTCATCTTGAGAACCGGGTCGGGCGCATACTTGTAATTACGGTACCTGAATCCATAAGTTTATATTTCAAAGCAAGTTGCTGGTGAATAAGTCTGGCCACTTGGTTATGTTTGTGCAAGTAAGTTCGCAGTTAGCCAGACGAGAACAACCAGAGAGTTAATATGTCTGATGGACCAACCCGTACGGCGGCATGCCCAACACACGTCAGCCGTCCTGTCCTTCATAAAATCATAACGTGCGGTAGTTAGTTCGTCCATAATGGCACAGACGAAACCTGCAAATTCTCCGACAAGAACATCAAAACGTAGTCAGTACGGACGAAGTACGGAAGAAATCTACACCGGGCTCAAGATGAGCCCGATAGAAGCACCCGTGAAGCTACTTGCTTTGCCATGCCTCCTTGGGGTAATTGGTATTAAGTACTACAGGTTTGCGTCCGGTCTCCCTAGCCATGCAGTGCGGGGTGAACTACTTGTCCACTACGACCACATCACGGTGCATATCCACTTTGGCTTTTACAAAATATTCCCTAAGACTGCACGCCTCGCGGTTGTGGAGGGTCTCCGCAATAAAATAGCCTCGACCTAATTTTGCTATATTATGCTAGATGGCGTCACTGACACTTATGATCACAGTTTTTCTTTGACATTTCTACTGATAGCCTTTCTATAGCATCTTAATTCTTTCTATGGAGCTCTTACCACGTTTTTCCCCAAAGACCTGAACAGCGCTACAGGCGTGTCTGGGAACCTGACGGCATCATCAGCTCTGGACACACGTCGACACGTCCCTTGCTTGGCCACTTCCAGTACCAGGTGTACTTGGTCAGCGTATGCGCGAACTAAACTCCTTATTACGTCTCGAGATGGCTAGAACACAGAAGATGAGATGAGAACGGTCCTGAAATACGGCTTTCTCCAATTTTGAACTTTTCACTGTGTTTTCGTGATTGTAAACAGAGGTAAGCAAGGTATCGATATAGGAAACCCAAGTCTAAAAATAGGAGCACAATTCTTAAACTGTTTGGTTTGAGTTTTTGATATTATTTTAATCTGGACATTTATTGATATGATAAAGCTATAATTTTTAACGACCTACTTAAATCACATAATAAAATGTGATATTATTTATTTAAATTGATTCAAGTAGTATTTTAATTATAAATTAATTTATCCTATTTTACGTAGAGGTAATTCATTTATATTTATTTAATGAATTTATCACATTATAGTAGATTGTTGTGCACGACAGGGTCCATGTGAATTTTATAACGATCTTGAAAAACACATGAGATAACCAATAAAGATTTGAATTTAAACCTTTTTATCTATCACGAAGAACTGCACAAAGCTGGGATGGTCAGGGTACAGCTTGTAGACTCGATGAGCGTCCACCCCCACTGAGCTGGTGATATAGTTGGCCAGCTCCCAGAGGACAGAGTGTTCGTTGGGGTCCTCTTGAAGACCTCGCAACAGATCCTGGAAACATTAAAGTCAAAGGCACAATTTCAATTAGACTCTGACTATACACTGTAGAAAGATGTAATTTTAGTGCTTACCGTAAAAATCTCCTTTTTATTGCATAACTCGTCTGTCTTCTTGCAAGTCAAGTTTTTTCTATGGTTTGAGGTTGAAGGAGCAACCTGCAAGAAGAATACAAAACTATTAGTACAACAGACTGGTCCTGCATCGCAACAATAGTAATACTGTTACTAAGTCACTAATGTGGATATAGAAATTTACAGTAAATATATCTTTGATTCCGCGTGCCTTAGTCAAAACCCCAAGTGAAGCTGTTACGGCCTCAAGATTAAAATAATACGTGACAGTTGGGTAAAAACCCTAACTAATATGATATAATAGTAAATGCGAAAATGATTTCTTTGTTTATTGGTTACGCTTACACGCTAAAACGGCTGAACGGATTTAGATGAAATTTGGCACATGGGTAGACTATGACCACATGACTATGGACATAGGATACATTTTAACCTGGATCGCGGGCAACAGCTAGTGAAATATAAAGTATGGTGTCTAATTGAAACTAAAATCAAATGAGTCGTGAGATTTTGAATCGACAGAGTGCGTTAGTGCCTTACCTCCAGTTGCTCCAAAATGCCCTCCCATCGGCCTTTGATAGAGGAGAAAGAGGGAGTGCACGTTTGTTCGCGCATACACTTATACACTTTGATCTCTTGCGTAGTATATGTCTCCCTTGGGATGAGCCACTGGAATCCGGCCAGACTAGGAAATTCTTTTTCTCCAGCTACTTACATAATTCCTCGTAGACTTCCTTTGCAGCCATTTCTCAAGTACCTCAGCAGGTACTCGCTCCGATACGTAAGAGTCCAGAAAATCTTTATTGTTTTCCAAATAGTTAGCGACTTCTTGTTCCTCTGCATCTGATATAAAAATTTAAATAATTGAGGCATCATGAAAACATTATGGAAACCGGCATGTCCTTGAACCGAACATTCGACGATCAATCAGAGACCAACCCGCATTGTGCCCGCGTAGTGAACTACAGCCTACCCCTAAAGTGGATGCCTGTGTCCCAGCAGTACCCCTTATTGACTGATATTGCTAAATTACTATGTGCTATACTCATTATCTTTATTTATTTATTTAATACTTCAAGCACAGAAATGTACAGAGGCCGACTTAATGCCATAGGCATTTTCTACCAGTCAACCTTTGGGTGATGGAGAGACGAACAGTGGTAGGTGCAATTACGAAAACATGAGGAATAAAAACAATAAAAAATTAAGTAATATATAAAGATACAATACCTATTACAAACTTATTATTATTATTATTTATTGCTCTACCATAATGTGTCTAAGGTGGTAATTATATAATTTAGATCATTATGGGTCCTATAGGGCTGCTAAATGATGTGATGGTCGTGATGGCCCAGTGGTTAAGGCCTTGCCTCTCAAGCACGAGGTTGCGGGATTAAGTAAGGGCAAGTACCAATGTCACTTTTTCAATTCATAATGTACTTTCTGAGGTTTTTTCTTTGACCTAATGTCAAAGATAAACTCAGAAACTACATTCGGTGAAGGAATGTGGAGGAAATTCGGTGGAGGATTTTCCTTCACATTGGTGAAGGAAAAAAACATCGTAAGGAAACCTGGACTTATCTTATATATATCTATTTATATAACAAAAATGAAATGCTGTTCATTGTTAAGCGCATCACTTGAGAACGGCTTGAGCGGCTACCACACCAGGCCGAAACACGTTGTGGGAATGCTCGGCACGGGCCGCGACAGGCCTCGACAGGCGTGGCAATGTCTGGCTTGTTAGTTGACGGGCCGTGGGATCACAGCTTAATGCTGCTAACATCTTCTGAGGCGCATACCTACTCAACACTAGAGTTAGGCACCTGTCCCAACGCCGGCGAATACTGAGAACCGAGTAGAACTAGCAACTAAAATCGAGTTGACGACCAACGAGTAGCGAGTGCGCGACGGCGACGAGCGATTATTCGCTGGTATGCTGACGGACCAAGCGTGAGGCTCTTAACGAGTGTTTTGCACGCTAAGCGAGCGTGGCTGAGCGAGTACTTTCTTTGATAGGTCTTGTCGCAGCGACAAACGAGTACTCGCCACTGGTGTGAGCAGCGACCAACTGCAGTAATATACAATGTCGACCATGGGCATGTGACCGCCCGTATTTTTCAGAATATTCATGAAAAATTATCGTTAAATCAACTTTAAAATCAAATTTGAATCTTTAATATTTTTCATGTTATTCAATTTTTTATTTTTTGTGTAGCGTTTATATCATTGGTGCACGGAATCTTTTGAACGTTTCTTAAGCGAGGAAGTCACTTCCTCATCGGTAGTGGGACATGTGCCTTATTCCAAAAAGAAGAATGAAGATTTCATTAGATAAGATTTGATTAAATCATACCTTTGAATGAAGTCATTGACCTCGCCTTGCCGCGCTTCGGAATATTGCCTGCAAAATGTATTACGATTCAACAAAACAGTTTTGAAAAATACGATCTACCACGAGAAATCGAAGTACAACTAGCATACTAGTAGGTCTCATTATCAAAATGTATTTTGCACAAGAAACATCAGTACAAAAAAAAAACTGTATGGCACCTGTAATATCATTGATGTATTATTTAAAACGTCTATGTGTTCTACTTGCGCATTCATGGGTTAGCTAAGTAGCCTAGTAGTTTCGGAGTTAACAGCTAACTCAGGGTTAATCCAATGATTATCTTTGGATTAACCCTGAGTTAGCTGTTAACTCCGAGTTAGCTGTTAACGCACAAGTGGGCCTAATATACATATATTAGAATACCCAACAGTAGCGCGCAATCTTTAAGACTTTTTAACAAATACCTTATGTCGTTGCTAATACTTAGTGTTATTATTCTGTATCTGATTTTTCAGCAGTTAGAATATAGTCACGTTATTGTATATTTATATTTTAGACATCAAAATTTATTTTTTATATAGAATTAGAGTCACCAATTTATGTATTCTGTACATATAATAAAAATTAAATGCTGTTCGTTGGTCAGAACGGCTGGACCGACTTGGCAAATTTTTATTTCAATTCAATTCAAATTGTTTGTAATAGTTGGGACTAAGTATTACAAACATTTTGAAATAAAAATCAATCAAGGTCGTACGGAACGAAAAATTTGACAAGTTGCCGGGAAAATTGCATTTTCTATGGGAATTATATATGAGTTATTGAAATATGAACAGAACAACGTCTGTCAGCCAGTTATTATAAGTCCAAATTGCATGCCAAATGGTAGAATGTACCTGGAACCAAATAATTTTTTTTGTGACAACTTACCCCTTTTCTATGAAAATAAACATTTCCTATACAATTCTATTCTGTTCTGTATCAGATTAGGTTTCTAATATTTACAGAATTTCATCTCGCTCGAGATTTATTTACTGCATAATTAATATTTCACGCTGAAAATATTAAGCACAAAACGCATTCTAAAAATAACTATTTTCATTGGATTCAGTTTAAATTATCATAGAATTATAAAGCTGTAAATATACCAATTAAAAAGTAAAAAAAAAAATTAAGTTGTTTGTTCATGGAATTTATTTTGATTTGATATTTTTTATTTAAGAGGCTTACAACAGCTAAAGCGCGGTCACTGTCGGAATGCATAGAAATAAAAGAGAAGCGCGATGACACGACGCAGGTAATTTATTGCAAAAAATGAAGCAGTTAGCGATTTACAAAAAATCTATTGATTGGACTGGAAAATTAAAACACTATTATGCTAATATGTAGCTTGTAGAATAATCTGACAAAAAATCAGAATGATTGCATGTAAATTAATATGATTTTTAATCGTTAAAAGAAATTCTTAGAGGTATCTTCATGATTTTTTTCTATCGTATCAAATTAGTTGTATTATGTTTTCAACACACTATCATACTAGCATATATCCTGAAGAATATCATATATTTTTCTGATTTTGTTTACTGCAGTGGATCATATTCTTTTAGGCATTATAAAACTTGCGTTTAGGCACGTTTAGGTCCTGTAGTCCCGTTAACAGTGTTTCCGTCTGTGTAATGAAAGCGAAGGATATTGTCAACTTTTCACTTTCTATTTGATTAGGTAGGTACTACAGAAAGCTCACTAACTAATTTCCTCTGAAATTAAAGACGGGGATCCAATGACGCAGTTTTCCGTATCTGCGACAAACATGCCAAAGATTACGCGCCGTATTTTCGGCATGACGAGTTGCATTTAGAAATAATGTCGGCGTAAGCACACCGAATAAAGTTGTATGTTGTATGATGCGCGCGCGCGAGTTCCATCTTCCGCGGTTGGTCGGCACGACGAAGTCTGCCACAAATTTATCTGAACCAGTGGCCAAAAGTGAAACTAACGAAGTTACTGACCGGATTAAAAAACGTTACTACTAAAACTGACAAACTAAAAGTGCAAGATAAAGACGGAAACATTTTTATGAAAAAAATGCGTAAGGAACGTTAATTTATCTAGATTTATGAATTTCTTGCACATAGTCCCATCTGCAGGTAGACTAACCTGAGCTTTTCTTCTCCGTCCTCACCGCAGACCAGTCCAGATAGATGGAGTGGTTCTGGCGACATCCACTGTGGAACCGTGACCAGCTTTTCACTTCTTTAGTAGTTTGGTACACGGGTAGGTTGTGTCCTACTCAGATATATGTAAAAAATAAATAATTACTATATCAATGTACCAAACTCTTGTAGATGCTCTCATTTATACAATAAACTTATTTTTATTTTTACTTTATGTAGAATTCCACATTCAGAGTTTGACCGTCTGGTTTTCTAAGAAGAAAGTCTAGTTTAATGATGGAACAGTAAGAAAAGGGGTGACTTTTCTTCAATACCCCTTTTCTAGCCACTCATACAGTGCTGTGCCATCGCGGGTAGAACCTGGATGAGGCTGACACAGGAGCGTGGGGATTGGCACCAGAAAAGAGAGGCCTATGACTAGCAGTTGGTGAAGGTGGGCTCTGGATGATGATAAAGATCTTCATCATCATCCAGAGCCCACATTCACCATCTCCGGGAAAGAAATGTATAGAAGATGATGACATGCTGCGCCGACCCTAATAAATTGAAATAAGAGCAGAAGGGTAATTATGACTGAGAGGCCTCGCCCACGGCGACTTTTTGTAGCGATGTTGTCGCACATGTGTATCGATACAGCCGCGGTGCTGTCGCTGGCTGTGTACCTTCGCCCAGGTTCTGTATCGCTACTATTGCGATGCTGTCGCCTCCTCAGCACCCCTCCCTCCGTTCTCCACCCTTCGTTCCCCCGATGTCGTCAGAAACAGTCGTCGTTTGCATCGATACAGCCGCGCGTTTGCATCGTTTCTGTTGCATGTTGCAAACGCGACTAACGCGCGATAGTAACGATGCAGAAGCGCGTTTACAAAACGCGCGACAATATCGCTACAAAAAGCCGCCATGGACGAGCGGCCTTACTAGATGCGCCCCGCGGTTTCACCCCCATAAGTCTCAACCGCTTGGGAATATCGGGATAAAAAAATCCGATTTCACCTAAATCCGTTCAGCCGTTTTAGCGTAAAAGAGCAACAAACAGCAAAGTATCGCATTTATAATATTACATAGTTAGGAAGATGAACTGCTCCACCGACCCTAATAGATTGAAATAAGGCCAGAAGGATAATTATAACTTATGGTTACCTGAACAGCTGGCACTATCTCCATAGATAGGAGGCAGCAGACGTGGTGACCGAGGACCCGGAGACCTCGCCTTCACATTACATCTTGACGATGATGACTGGAAAACAAAGATTGAGTATTTGAAAGTTAGATAATTACCATCATTACTTCTCCTATAGATCAGCAGAGTGAAGTACAAACCAGCAACATATTACGCCAGCTTGTTGTGAGAAGTGAGATTATTGCTCGACCTGGGAACTGAACTTAAGACCTCACGCTCAGCAGCTTATTTAGCCACGAGCCCCTCCACTATGATGACTACGATATCATGATCACCATCCGCATGAGGCCTCCACCGGAAGCCCCCATCACTTCTGACAAATTACACATTGCAGAGGTGATAAGTAAAGTTCATTAATATTATCAGTGGACTTTGTAATTTGATAGTCGTTAGGGTAGCTTCCTCTATATTTTGCGAAGACCTTCACAGGAATTGTTCGGTAATGTAATTAATTAAATGGAATGTTGTTGGTATTGATATTCTTGCTTGTGGAGGCTTTTAGTTAGAGAACCTTATTTGAATGGAAATTATGTCCTTGTTGACCTGTACTGTATTTTGTCATCAACGAAGGCATGGTATAGAGTGCCATCCACGAAGACGCGCCCCACTCTGCTTCCTAAAAGCTTACAGTACAGTAATCGCATATAAGAAGAAGAGTAGGGCGGGTCTTCTTGGATGGTACTATCTATGTTTAATATGTCTTTGTAATTGCATTGAGCATAAATATCAATCGGTATTCTAGATTCTTTCTTTAAATACTTACGAAGATTAGTATGAAATCTGAGAGGATTCGAGTCTGAGCTTAGTTTTATTCAATTCTTCAAATTGGTCACTTATCTCTTCTTTTTTTTACAACTTTTATTCTTCCTCGAATGTTCCCTTGCCCATGGTTACCGATAAAAGGTAGAAAAAGCATTGGCAGACCAATAGCCAGGTGGGTGGACGACCTACAGAAGATCGCGGGGTAGACCTGGATGAGACTCGTACAGACCAGGGAAGCATGGCACAAAAGGGAGAAGGCCTGGTGGTTGGAACAAGTCTGCCAATGACTGTTTGACTGACTTATTTAACAAGATACTCATAAGGTAGTAATAACTTATATTATCGTTTACTAACACTCTGGATCATTGTTGTCCGAAAATAAAGAATATAATATACGATGCCACTAATAAAGGTTCAATCATTAGATATTTGCATAAATATAACCTTATAACGTACGCACCCAAAAAAGTTCCGACGTAATTACAAGTCGAACCAATTATATAGACCCATCGTCCTGCTAGTCTCAAGCTAGACAAAACAAATAGCTATTAGTTGCCATAACTCTTTTGTTGACCGTTGAACAAGCCATAATAATACCTCGGCCAAAATGGTGGAACAATTTATTTGAAGTAATAAATTCAGTGGCATTGCTGGTACTGTACTCGTAATCTAATCAAGTAGTATGGTTGGGTTAAGATAGAGCAGAGCGCAAAATGTGTTTAACGAGGGTTTATCCGAATTTGCCTGTTTTAGAATCAATTTATGAAAATTGATAGGTATGTAAAATAGTCAAATTAGTATATTTAGGTCCAGAAAACTTCTTTTTCAATCAGCTCTGAAACTTTGTAGGTAGAATATTTAGAACTAGGTATTAGTATTCAATAACAGATTTGATTTCTAAGGCTTTGATGAGTATTTTCATTTAAGGGATCAGTACCGCAGGTCGCGTATAACTTAGATCAAAGAGTTTAAATTATCTTTTTAAATCAGATACAACAGTGATCGTCGCTTAGCATAGACAAGGAAACCACACCTTGGCATTAAGATCACATCGCCCAGCCACTTTTTTTGAAAATACTTGGTACACTTTGATGAAGTTTCGTTTCCCTGAAGATTCTATTTTGTGTTCTTTTAAAAAAGAACCAGGTTCTTAATTACAATCTAGCTTATAAGAATAATAAGCAATTTTCTAACTAAATTATTTACGTGATCATTATTTTAAAACTTTGAATAGTGTTGAGTGTACTTTGCACAAGTCCGTGCCAGTTTCATAGAGTCAGATATAATAAGTAATAAAAACAACTTGTTCATGTGGTAATTGTGTGTCATTATCACTATAATTTCTACACTTTTTACACTACAGTCACTGAAAGGGTTTTGTTTGCTCATTCAAACCATCATCATCATTTCATTTTGTTTTTGTTTTTTTTTTTGTTTGGGGTTTCCTTTCTTAGATCATTCTTCAAGGGAAGGTAGACCCATAATAAATTTAAATAATTACTCATAAAACATAACATAAACATCACGCCTGTATTCCTCGAAGGGTTCGGCAGAGGCGTAGCTGTAGTACACCCACATTGCCATGTAATAGGGGGCGAGCCTATTGCCATCAACCTGGCTCAAATCCAGAGACCAGGCTGCTACTGAGAAACTTCTTATAGAAAAACCCAATGACAATTTTCCCGACCCGCGAATCGAACCCAGGACCTCATACTCAGCAGTAGCGCTTGCGAACACTGTCCGAACGATGCAATCAGTTATTCATAAAATACGCATGTCTATATTGAACAACCAATCAAATCAAGCCATTAAGTCGAGTCCTTGTGGTAAAATAATTACAAAATGAGGCTGTATCGTTTACTGAAGGGGTTGTATTTCTATTGTAGCAATATTAATATTAGTACCTAACATATCGTCGAGGTATACCAACGTTGTTTCACATTCCCGAGGCTGTGAAAACAGAGAAAACGAATTTTCCAAGATATGAGACCTAGCTAGATCGATTTTTCGCCCCCGTAAACCCCTATATTGCAACTTTCATCGAAATCGTTAAAGCCGTTTTCGTGAACGTGATTACAAATATATACACTCGAGAGCAATGAATCCGGGTCACTTAAAGAATCCTAAAAATCTCGGAAACTAAAAATGCTAGGTTAATGCAATAAATTGTATTTAATAGACAATGTAATACTCCTTAAATGAAGGTATTAAAACTTCTTAGTTATTGTAAAGTTATATCATAAAAAAATCAAATTTGAAAAAGGGCCACTTTCGAAGATGGAACTACGAAATTACAGCATTTGGTTTTGCTTTTGTTTGTAATCTGTCATTTATGTGGGTACATAAACCATGTTGATAGTGCTCTATATTCATTATTCAAGCTGAAATTATGTCGCTTACGCCTGAAGAATGCACCAGAATACTTACAATGCTGGAAACCGGCCGGAGTCAGTGCGATACAGCCAGGACTGTCGGTGTGTCGCTGTCAACAGTACAAAGAGTTCTCCGACGTTACGAAGAAACTGGTTCTAACCTACGCAGACCAGGAACGGGCAGAACCAGGTGTACCACAGCACGAGAAGACCGATACTTGGTGAACACCATGCTTCGAAATCGCTTTCTCACAGGAACTGAACTCACAAATCAGTTTCGACGCCTCGGAGGAAGTAACCCAAGTGCATGGACAGTAAGACGTCGGCTTGCTGAATCTAACTTAAAACCCCTTAGACCTGCAAACGGCCCTAAACTGGAGCGTGGGCATCGTATTTCAAGACTAAGATATACCCAGAGCCACGTAAATTGGAGTATTGAAGATTGGTCAAAAGTTATGTTCTCCGACGAATCAAAATTTATGCTCTACAAGCACGATGGAAGACACAGAGTGTATCGAAGACCAGGGGAAAGATTCAAGCAAGCATGCATCGAAGAAAAAGTAGCCTACGGTGGTGGGTCTGTACTTGTGTGGGCCGGAATTTCTTCTGAAAGTCGCACAGAGCTGGTGATCATAGAAAACGGCTCTTTAACTAGCGTAAGATATGTGGAAGAAATCCTCAATGATCACGTTGGTCCATTTATGGTCAATTTAGGTGAGGATGCTATATTTATGCATGACAATGCCCGACCTCATACAGGTAGGATTGTGAATGACTACCTTCAAGAGATGAACATTACTCGTATGGAGTGGCCAGCGCGCAGCCCGGATATCAACCCGATCGAGCATGCTTGGGACGAGCTAGGCAGATGCGTAAAACAACGAAACCCTCCCCCAATCACGCTTCGTGAGCTCAAAATTGCTCTCACAGAGGAATGGGAGAATATTCCCCAAAATCGTATAAGGAACTTGGTGTACAGCATGCCAAACCGCGTAAACGCAATAATGGAAGCACGAGGAGGCAATACGAAGTATTAAAATTCAAGAAAATCGTAATAAAGTTCAAAAATTTCATGTTTCCTATTTTTGTTTTAAGGAGAGATCAGGTGTGTGTCTGGATTGAGGAGCCAATCTCATATCGGAACGAGGGTACTACCAATATTTAGTAGTAAATTAGCTGATTTTGTAGGCCGGATCCTGGAATTTGTAGTAAAACCCTTAAAAAGTTATACGACGTTAAAGGTGGCTCCTCAATCCTGACGTCTGGATTGAGGAGCCACCTTAGAACTCGAAAACTAGCCAACGGATATTTTTGAAAATGTTGTAGGATTTAGTAGTACTTTTGCGTAATCTCTACAAAAAAAATGGGGTTTGTAAGGTCGAATTTGAGATAGCTACAACGTTTTGATTTTTCATAAAAAACCATAAATTTCACCGCGCTGTATCTCGGAAAGTTATCAACCAATCACAACATATTTTTAGTATGATTTAGTAGTAAATGAGCTCGAATTTGTACAATAAAAATAAAATGGAAAAGCTATATAATTTCGGTAACATAACACATTTTATGTGGCTCCTCAATCCTGACGGTCTATAGAAATGATATGTTCGTAGCTACTAAAGTAGTTGATCAAATCGGATAACAATAACACCAATATTTAGTAGAAATTTCTACTAAATATTGGCGTAATCCAACATCCTGCGCATTCAGTATTTCAAAAGATATTAATAAAATAAACATTCCTTAACAAATTATTGAATAGGGTGACCATAAATAATTCAAAGAAGACCATTGTTTGAAATAAGTAGTTTTATTTGCTTATAAATCATTCTACAAGTACGATTACTTACGTGTAACTTATGTAATTGTGGTTTTAGATTATTTGAAATACTAGCTGCACCCCGTGGACCCACCTCCATAAGTCTCGATTCCGTGCGAATACCGGGATGAAAAGTATTCTATGTCCTTACCCAGGTTATGCTCTACCCATGTGCCAAATTTCATTCAAATCCGTTCGGCCGATATAGCGTAACAAACAAACAAACTCACTTTCGCATTTATAATATTATATAGTTAGGATATTTATGTAATGAACCTAATGAAATGAAATTCAGTAACCGGTGATGAATTTAATGATACTTATTTTATACAAACTTATGTTTAGTTTGATTATTTAAACAATATTTTAGTTCCTGATGTATCGATAGATGGCGTTGTACATTTACCACTCTCCGCTGAATCGCGGTGATAGGAATCTCCGCAGAAACATGACCTCTTCGTGTATAGTAAAATAAATTGTCTTCGTCAAAGTTTTTATTCGTACGTTATGATTTTAAATTCATTATTGTTTCGCTATTATTTTTCACAACATTATTGCTATAGTAACGTAAAGAATGTAATAGACAAGCATTAGATTAGAAAAAAAATCGGTTAGACATAAATGATACAAACTCCATTAAAATGCTTAAGGGTAACGCTTAAGCATTATAACAGTTTTTTTAATAGAAAATTTACAGATCATTGTAATGCACTGCCCTGCCGCACAAAGGATCGCAAAGGAAATGAAGGCACAAAAGCCGGAAAATCCGGCGGCCATGCCGCCAGCATAGTGTGTAGGAACCATACTCGCAACAGGCGCCTCTAACTTTTTTAGTACCTACTATACAAACGGGTTATAAACAAAATCAATCATTCCGCCTAGCCTCTTCCCAACTATGTTGGGGTTGGCTTCCAGTCTAACCGGATGCAGCTGAATACCAGTATTTTACATGGAACGACGTGGAGTATTTTACAACCACGTTGTATACCTAATAAATAAATAAAATAACAATTCATATATTAACCATATCCTAACTAAAATTATAACAAACTAAAATAAAGTGTCTTAAAATTCCGCATCGCTGTCGACTGATAATGTACCAAAGAGACAGACGACTTATCAAATAATGTATTTACAGGAAGTATAATCACCAGAGTCAACAATTCAACTCACTAAGTTAGAATTGGCCTCAAATGGCATGATTTCGTTGAAGTATTCGGACAATTTAAACTGAGTCGTAGGAATGATTGTAAAGAGTTTAATTTTTTGTATAACCCGACTGTGGCGAAGCCAAAAAAGGAGTGTTATGTGTTTGAGCTGAATTTTTATCTATCTATTTTTTTTTATTCTTGGTGTTAATATTGTGTTCATAATTTAAGTACTGATTGGTGAAGAATTATTCATGTGTAAGTAAAACTCTATTTATGATCATAGTTTGAATTATTTATGGTCACCCTATTCACTAATTTGCTAAGGAATGTTTATTTTATTAATATCTTTTGAAATACTGAATGCGCATGATGTTGGATTACGCCAATATTTAGTAGAAATTTCTACTAAATATTGGTGTTATTGTTATCCGATTTGATCAACTACTTTAGTAGCTACGAACATATCATTTCTATAGACCGTCAGGATTGAGGAGCCACATAAAATGTGTTGTGTTACCGAAATTATATAGTTTTTCCATTTTATTTTTATTGTACAAATTCGAGCACATTTACTACTAAATCATACAAAAAATCTGTTGTAATTGGTAGATAACTTTCCGAGATACAGCGCGGTGAAATTTATGGTTTTTTATGACAAATCAAAACGTTGTAGCTATCTCAAATTCGACCGTACAAACCCCATTTTTTTTGTAGAGATTACGCAAAAGTACTACTAAATCCTACAAAATTTTCAAAAATATCCGTTGGCTAGTTTTCGAGTTCTAAGGTGGCTCCTCAATCCAGACGTCAGGATTGAGGAGCCACCTTTAACGTCGTATAACTTTTTAAGGGTTTTACTACAAATTCCAGGATCCGGTCTACAAAATCGGCTAATTTACTACTAAATATTGGTAGTACCCTCGTTCCGATATGAGATATGGCTCCTCAATCCAGACACACACGAGATCAGCAGTTTTTTTCTTTATGTAATTTTGTGTTAATAAAATGTATGGTGACTCATATTTTTTTTACTTTCATTTAAGGAGTATTACATTGTCTATTAAATACAATTTATTGCATTAACCTATCATTTTTAGTTTCCGAGATTTTTAACATTCTTTAAGTGACCCGGATTCATTGCTCTCGAGTGTATAATAAAAATGTCGCTCATTTAATATTATAGAATTTGACATAATTATAATTTTACCTAATTGAGGGACAATAGAACGAGGGAAATGGAATGAGGAATATTTCGTGATCGCGAAGTTTTGAGTATGAATTTGGACGGTTATATGAGTAGGGGAAAACCAAAGAAACGATGGATGGACTGTGTGGAAGATGATATGGCTAGAAAGGGGGTGACTACCGAGATGACGACTGACAGAGAAGTGTGGAAGAAAAATAATGATAAGGGATAATAGAAAAAAAATAACAAGTTTCATCAGATAACCGAACGTAGGTACTACTTAATAGTACGAACCTAACTGCTAAATAGTAATAGTTTAACCGCCTCTGTGGTCTAGTGGTTATAACAACTGTACAACCAGAGGTCCCTGGGTTTTATTCCCAGTGGGGACAAAATTTTCTGCTCGGTTTAGTGGGTGGTAGGCCTTGTTCTAAGTCCGCTTGGCTAGCTACCACCATCTTATCTAAGTCTGTCGCCATAACAACAATGTTAACAGCATTGTTGTGTTTCGACAGTTAGAGGTAACATAGGCAGATCCTCTGTGGTTGAGGATTCCGTGTGAAACTCGCTTCCACCTTCGGCCTGATCATCACTTACCATCAGGTGAGATGCAGGCCAAGTACTTACCGGTTTTGGCTAAAAAATAAAAATAATAAAACCTATAAATGATTGAATTCGGTGTTCGCTTTAGCTTTCTCTTGATTTACCTAGTTTTTATATGCGTGCAACAGACGCTAGGAGACCATACATGTTGTTGGAACTGAATTGCTATTTTAATAAGACCTGGGAAGACCTACCTATTGAAAAAAAATAATTGGTGACTACCTATTGTTTCCAATTTCCAAGGTCACGGGTTCAATTCCCACTTCATAACTAGGTGTACGGCCGACGAATATCTGGGCCTTGTATGAGTGTTGATGTACGTGAGCTGCATATGTGAGTTGCGTAATTGTACGAGCGAATTTCCCGATAGAGACAATAGGATTAATTACATTGAACAAACAACCGTAACTCAGAAAACGACGGTTAACATTTTTGGGTTTTTTCTTCCTCTCTTGTAACCTGAGATGAGCGGTTTACTGTAGGTACCAAGCAATAAGCTGAAAATAACTACAATTTATTTATTAACTAGCAAGTTGTCCTTCACACTTGTGCACGCGTACGGAAGAATACACGGAAGAATAGACAAAATGACAGATAAACAATCACAATTTGTCATTTTGTCTATTCTTCCGTCGATAAAACCCGTTTCTATGGTGGTCATGCTACGCGTGGTGGGGTCCTTCACACGGCGTTACTTCTTGACAAGACCAAGAGATTTTCTTATTATGTTTAGTACCTGGGCGACCCAGCTCTGGGGCCTTACTACTCGTATGACGTGTTAAAAGCATCACTTTTCCGTTTTGAAATAAGGATAGTGCTCGTCCTGTATAGCTTCATCTCTCTGTCACACTGGAACGATGATTGCTTTAACAAGTCATAGTACAGCCCCTGCTCGGGTGATAATAGAGAATACTCATTTAATAGTATAAGATAGTTCATACTAATTCCATGTATAGTACCTACATACGAATTCCATGCTGCCATGATAGTAGGTTCTTACTAATTCCATGCTGCCATGTAATGACATTCTAAGGTTCAGCCATCTTGTTCTAAACTTAGGACGACTGAGCTCTGTTCGGGTGAAAATACGGAGAAAACGAATTTCCCCAGAAAAGAGACCTAGCTAGATCGATATTTCGCCCCTATAAGTATTGGAACTTTTATCGAAATCGTTAGAGCCGTTTTCGAGAACATGATTACAAATATATATATATATATATACAAATATTGCTCGTTTAATAGTATAGGATATTATACACATAAACCTTCCGAAAATAAATTATCTAAATGACGGAGTAAACCGCATCAAAATCCGTTGCATAGTTTAGAAGAACAACACAGTCACACAAACAGACACGAAACGTGAAAACAAACATTATAAGCTGAAAAGAACTACAATTTATTTCTTGAAGCATAGCTATTCAATTGTCACGAGAAATGGTTATTAACGTTGCCAATTAACAGGTTTTTCTACCTAAATTAAAATTTATCAATATATTGTAGCCAGTAGGTTAGAGTCTAAACACTAAATCAATTGTGTTTTAGGATGCCGTGCCGATGCCATGGTCGCTCACTTATTAGAGGGGCCTTATTAAAGGGCTAAAAGAAAAAATGTCACCCAAAGGGCTATGATTGATTGAAGTTTCCCTACGTGATCGAATGAAGACAGAAATGAAGAGATCCGCAGAAGAACCATGGTAACCGACATTGCCCGAAGATTTGCTAAACTTGAGTGGCAGTGGGCAGGGCACATTGCTCGCAGAACAGATCGCCAATGGGGCGAAAAGTTCTAAGCGTTGGAAGGCCTGAAGGTGGACGACCTTGTGAAGGCGGCTAAATGCGGGAAGCACAGTCCGGTCGAAGTGGCGATGCATGGGGAAAGCCCATGTCCAGCAGTGGATGTCTTTCGGCTGAAATGATGATGATGATAGGATGCCTAAGATTGAATTAACGTTTCACTTAACAAAAAAAATCGCAATTAGGAATATAGTATGATGTCTTCGTCGGAAAGCTCAGGTGCGTAGTACTCGTAACCGGCGGGCGTGTATGACTAGAAGTATTAGGGTATTTCTCCGTTTTGACGAAAAAGCACTTTCCGGCGGCAAATATTTTTTCTGAACATAATCAATCATTGAGATCATTCTGCTAAAAACTTCTCATGAGATGAACTTGAAGTCGCATTATTCAATAGGTATCTAGATAATCGGTAGTTTGTCAAGCCAAGTTCAACGCCTTCAAATAACGCACAGCTATACACAGTATTTTATTAGAAACTAGCTTCTGCCCACGACTTCGCCCTCATTGTTTTAATATAAACAACTTTTTACAATAAAAACAACCGACTTCCAACAAAAAAAAACACTACAAAGTGAAAAATAACTTTAATTTCGCAAGTCGGTGGCAAAAAACGAAAATTTTATACCAAAGACACCGTCTTCCGAAATTAAAGTTTTTATTGCTGGAAATCGGTTGTTTCTTTTTTTGTAAAAAGTTTTTATTTTTCACTTTTTAGTTGTGGTACCCCACATAAATTCGAATACACTGCTATGTAAATAGCAGTGACAGGATGTTATCATCATATCATCCACATATACTAAGTGGGAAAACTACGCATTATTGAAGCTTACTCAAAAACTATCGAAGCAAAGTTAATAAAATTTATATGGAAGCAACATGGGAGCATAAGCTTTCATAAAAAAAAAAAAAAAAAAAAATCGGTCCTCAATTGACGGAGAAATCGGCGGATATTAATAAATAAATAAAAAAATACATACATACGCTATAGTCGGTTAAAAAACATATCATATGACACTCGGGAATAGCGCAGCTTTCTATCAAGAAATAATTTTTGAAATTGTATTAGTAGTTTTGGAGATTACCTCCTACATACAAACTCACAAATACATATAATATTAGTATACATTATACATGAAAGAGCAAAAGCAAAACGTAATAACAGCAGTGCTATTCTGTAACCATCTCACCGTGAAAACTTAGGTGAAGTGAGCGTGGAGTGAGCTGTCATTCCACAGGGATTGACACTATTGACAGCTCACTTCACCCAAGTTTTCACGGTGAGATGTTTACAGAATAGCATGGCAGGTAGGTTAGCTTTATGTCATCGGACAAAATAATAAGTCTTCGACACGAGAAGATGAAAAATCTCCATCTCGATCTCCATTTTATTTATTTTATACAGTTTATTTAGTTTATTTATTTTATTTTATTTTTTGATAAAATCTTTTCTTACAGAAGTCTCTTGGAACAATAATAAAAAAGCAATACTTTACAGGGTGTACTATGGTACAGCTCTGCCTAACACTTCGGGAATTACAGGCCTGATGTTATATTAAATACTTCACAGAACGGAATATTGCATAGTTACTTATGCAAGCTTAAAGTTAACCTAACCAAGTTTAAACCGCTTAGCAAATCAAAACCTATTCAAACTCAAACTCAACTCAAACTCAAAGCATTTATTTCAAATAAACCAATTACAGGCACTTTTGAATTGTCAAGGGGGTCGGTCAGTCAGAAAGATGAAGCTAGATGCCCATTCCAAAGAGTAGTAGGTACCTATGGAGAAGAACGGGCAAGAAACTCCACGGACACTCTTTTAATATTTTATTGATTTTCTACGTTTCACTGAAAAAGAGCACAACAGTTGATATAAATAATAATAAAAATAAATAAAAAAGTGTCATGACGGTTTAGCTTCTGATTCGCCAAGTACGCAGAGTATAACGTACGATACGAGTATAATATATATTCAACCTTGTGATGCTCTAAATAATAAAACATAGGCAGTCAGACAGAAACGAAAACTTTCAACTATGAATTATTAGTTTTTTTTTCGAATTTTCAAATCAATTTTAGTATCAAAGATTAAAATATCATAATTTGTAAATTAAAATTAATTAATTAGAATATGCATTCACTGCTGGTCAAGCCCAACACGTCATACTCATAGCTACGCATATATTGTTAACATTAGCATGCACCCATAACATTTTCCCTACAAAAAATCGCTCAACGCACCTAAAGAAGATTTCAAAACAAAAACAAAAAAAATTGTGCTACCTTAGCTGTATCCTTCGTACCACCATCTTCAGAAGCCTTGTCCATTTTAACACTTAAATATTATTATTGTATATTATTGCAGGCACGTGCTTTATGGGACACCGTGGGCACGTGCGGTATGGGACACCGTGCTGAGACAATGAAGTGTTAACCGAAATGATGGAGTGTTGGTTAGTGTTACAGGCACTTTTTTTTAATTTAGTCGTTTTGAAAAGTGTCTAGTCGCTCTTGTGATCAAAGAACGATGTGTCATTTGATGCTGCGAATTAAATATAAACTAAAACCAATAAATAAAAAGCGAAAAATAATTTATATTGTGAACATAACTAATACTACAGAGTATTAAAATAACATTTACAAAATTGAAAGAGGTTGTTGATTTTGGTAAGTAAGTAGTTTAAACTCAAAACATCAGTAGGTAACTGTGCTGCAACGGTAGGTAGGTATATTATTTCTAATCTCAATAACCGCTTTGTTCTGACCGCGTTCACAAAAACCTCATCAAATTAATTTGCAATCTATTAATGGGCCCTCGGTACATTAATAGATTAGCCTGTGTATTAACCTATATTATGTACTTACATCGTTTAGTGAGGCGGAAATCGACCATTTTGTATACAAATTTCATTTGTTTTATTAACCAAACAAATGCGTTATCAAAGTAAGATTTCAAGGTGACAAAGAAAACAAAAACTGCTTTTTTAGACGCTTCTCGTATTGATTTCTCTTCAATTTGTGACTGTTTGCGAGCTTTCAATTGTTCTGCCAATTCAGTGCTTTCATTTCATGTTTTGATCACCTTTTACTAATTGTTGATTTTGATACCTAAATTGTTGCTAATAAACTTTTTATATATTTTTATATTGTTGGTATTTTAGCTCCACAAGCATGTTTTGGCGCGTGGCCAAAATCGGAATTAACGCAGCCATTTTGTTTCTTCAATACATTTCACAAAACAATTTCTCTAATGTTTACCAACAGCGCCTCTCTAACCTCGTCAACACCATTCAACCGTCAAAAGATCGTTGAGCACTGTAAACATTATTTTAATTAACTTTCGATTATTATATCTATTCCATAAATATAAATAAAATTTAAGTGTCTATTTGTAATAAAAATAACAGCAAAATTGTCTTTCTTTCTGTCTGTCTGTTTGTTCCGGCTCATCTCCGAAACGACTGGACCGATTTTGACGGAACTTTCACTGGCAGATAGCTGATGTTATACGGAATTTATTTTAGAAAGAGAAAAAGAATTAGGTATAGAACACGCGTGCGAAGCCGCGGGCAGCAGCTAGTTGTTCATATATAAGATGCTGGGGTTAGTTCCAATTTTGTCCACGCGCCAGAAGATCCTTGTACGAGTTTACTTAGGAAATTATTTCCTTATTACAAAATGGCAATATTTTAAAGTGACTGTGACATAGCTATGGTGATCATACTCATTATTATGGTGGATTGACGTTGAAATATTAAATCAAGACTTAACCGATTAGGTAAGTAGTACGAGCTGGTATCCGCAATTCCACGTCAAAGCGCGAATTTAGCGAAATAAGGATAATCATTTATAAAAATAACTTTTAGCTAAGTAATCCGGAAGTCCTTCCCTTTTGTAACCTTTCATTTTCTGGTCGATACATTTTACTATTTACTGATAATGATTTATCACGCAAACAAACTCACTGATTGATAACTTATCAATCAGTTATCAGGGCCATTTTCATGCAATCGGACAAAACAGTAGAAATTGATATTCATAATGATTTTAAGGGTTCCGACCTAATGAAGGATCATTTATTTATTTGCAAACACATTTATCATAGCCATCGATTTTCTGATTAGGAATAATACAATGGATTGAGGAAGGAATTAAGGAAAACAAAAACAGTAGTTGTCAAATTGTGGAATAAATGATGATATATAATAAAGTATATGCAGTAGTGGCCCAGTGGGAACGGCCCCGACTTACGAGTAGTGTGGTTGGTCGTGGGTTCGAACCTAACCAGACGCTATACTTTGTGTAAGTAATTTCATCACCACTGCCCTCAAAACGGTGAAGGAAAACATCGTGAGGAAACCGGCATGTCCTGAAAACAAAAATTCGAGGACATGTGACATCTACCAACCCGCACTGGGCCCGCGTGGTGGATTACAGCCCACAAACTCTCGAAGAGAGGAGGCCTGTGTCCCAGCAGTGGAAACATTATTCGCTGATTATGATATATAATACACTGTTTCGTTGGTCTAGTGGTCACAAACGCTACTGCATGAGCATGAGGTCCTGGTTCGATTCCCAGCTCGTGCAAAGAGTTATTGAGTTTTTAATCCGGAATTGAGGCTCGCTTCCTATTACATGGGACTTAAACATAACTGGCGTGGGTGTACCCTACTATAGGGACACAGAGGTGTACTTAGGCAGAGGCCTAACCCCTCGATGCCGCGATGCCGATGCCGGCGTGAATCGTGATTTATGTTACTCGGCTGAGCCGGGTCCAAACTCCGTGTCATGTGCTACGTGTTTGTTCCTCGCGAGAAACTAACGATCGAACTGGAGAAATAAACTCAATTGGCGTAGTAATTAAGTGAATATCTCTCTCAACCTAACATTATTTCTTTCATTACACAGTGCTTTTACAATTTATTCTTCATATCTCGTGTCGACACGTGCTATACCGTGCTCATGCCGTAGTTTTATGACGTACTAAGCAATTTTGGTTCCTGTAATAACTTATGTACGGTAATCATAATATGCACCTAGACGTGTTTTTAGTATCACACTTTCGTTACCTACTTGACGACGACATTTAATCATGATAAATGATTTTATGTCTGTAAGTAGGTTTGTACAACAACTTTTACACGTCTATCTTAGGTATTTGAAAAATTTGATAATTTTTACTTGCAAAATGAAACTATTAACACACCTAAACTACATAGAAACTCAGACCAAATAAAATTCCAAGATATAGAACTGCGAACTATACAGTTGTTGTTCTCTGAACAAATTTCCTTTGGCGAACTCTAGGGTGTTATGTTGTATGTTATAATTAAGTTAGGTGTTATGTTTGTTTAGTTTATTGTAAATTTAGTTTAGAATAAGTACAAGGTGGGGCAAAAGTAATGTCATAATGTGAATTGGCTGCCATTTTGTTGGAAATAAAAAAAGTTAGGCTCTGTTCACAGAAAGTTTTTTTTTTACATTAATTCGATAATATGGTATCGCTCAAATGACCTCCTCCTAAGTTGGTGCATATTTTCCAGAATTTAAGGCAACCTGAAAATATAGATTTGAGGTCTTGTTGTAACACACATATAATAAAATTACAACCAATCACTATGTAACCAAACTTAGTATCTAAATATTTTTAATTAATCTGTAACATTGACCAAATGTCGCCAAAAGTCCAGTCAAACCTCAAAGCCTGTCAAACCAATGTCAAACAAACCAATGAATACCAATCGTATTCAATTAATTCGTAATAAAATTGGAATATGGCTATCCTGGCGCTATCACTTAAATTAAGTAGTGGCAAGATGGTAATTTAATAATCGTGCACCCTCCAACTGGACCCGCGCGTCATGTTACACATAACATGGTGGGGTATGACGCAAGTGATTCAATGACCCAAAAGCAAAAGTTATTAGTTGGTTGCTTGTCAGGCATCACGACGAAATGTTTCACTCAACCTATGGACGTAATCAAGATCAGGTCGCAACTCCTTAAGCGGCCTAAAAGTAAATTTGCTACGTACAGAGTAGCGAGGCGGATTCTTTGGGAGGAAGGCATAGCGGCCTTCTGGCATGGACATATGCTGGGACAGGTATGGCAAGTCTGCAGGGTGTGAGGGACGACATCGATGCGCCAACTCTTACCATGAATTCATGCCTGATTCTATACCCATCAGTGTTGATCAGTTAGCGCGTCGATGTCCATCGGTTCTTTTAAGGATCTACGCTCTGCTACGTAGGTATAGATCAGACGTTTCATGACACCATGTTCATATTCTCATGCGCGCCAGTTTGCCAGTCAATTCAAAACAGGACAGTCAGGCCCCGTTCACACGCGATGATCAGTACGATATTTTGGTTTGTGTGTAGATGTGGAGTTTCTTGCCCGTGCGTCTTCATAGGTACCTACTACGCTTTGGACAACAAGCTTCATATTTCTAACTGACCGATCTTCAAAAGTGCCTGTAAATGGTTTAATTGAAATAAATGCTTTGAGTTTGACTTAGAAGACTGATTGCTTTAGAGCTCCAAGGGACCGTAGACATACGTATACTGATTTCATGCGTGATACTAATTTCAACTTGATACCTCCACGCGTTCCTGAGAAAATGGGTCTTGACAGACTGACAGACAGACAGACGGACAACGAAGTGATCCTATAAGGGTTCCGTTTTTTTCCTTTTAGGTACGGAACCGTTTTATTTTTGTTGGCAAGTTAGGCGCAAGCTGATTTTTGCAACCCCGGCGGCCCGATATGGTTAAAACGGCCCTGATCATACGTCAATATCCCATTATACCGTTAAAACATATATTATGTAGTCTTGCAAAATATCTCGGGATATATCATCTTCTTGACATGGGTGTAGGCAGAAACTATGAAACGCCATGGCACCTGCTACGCTCCTTACATCTCCTTTTGCTTCGTTTACGTTCATACATACTCGCGATCTCGCATCGGTTCATACACGCATGCTGGTTGCGAGTACGCACCTGACCTTACTGAAGAACACCACCAATAAGATCACTATGTTCTCCTAGGGCGCCCCCTCCCGGCGTTTCCACTCACATCTGTCTTGTAAATACCTACTGTTAGTCGCCTTACACTCATCCTCTCAACATAATCAAACCAACAATTAAAGCATACTCTTTTCAATGTTTGTCAGTACATCTTCTTTTAAATGTCTCGAGATATGATACCCTAAAGTGCAATGCTGCCATGTGATCCTAAAATTATGCAGTAAAATAAAGTGGCTACTGATCTTCGCCGTGTGATTGAGGCCTCACTAGCTTCAAGTCCACTTATGAAGACATTTCAGTGAGTGAGTGAGTGAGAAGTCTTGGTGATTAACTGAACTAATTCGCAAACTGGCCTCGTGTCCAGAGCCCAAGTTGGACAGTCCAGTCCATGACTTAAAAGGTTTAGAGACAAGAAGGACAATTTTGGAACATTCTGTAGTATTTCCCTTTGATAAATTACTATTCAATATTATTTTGTGGCAACTGGGCATACTCCAGTTGTCAGCTTCTTATAGTACAAACCTACCGTCTAGCTGTTTTTGTTCTACTTGGACTGTTCATTAGTTGTCGGCGTAACAATCTGTCTGAATTTCTAGCTGTACTCGGTAATGGGTACGACCAGTATGTTCTACGTGTACGAGATCAGCACAAAGCTGTGTTCCACTATTGTTCCGCGTCAGTACTGGTAAGTAAAACTAGCAATCTGAACCACAGTAGGTAAGATAATAATAGAATGATTACTCTATATCGCAAAATGAAAAGAATTCTCATCAGAGCGAATGAAATGCGACTACCCAAACACGATGTAGCTGCTGTAAAATGTTGAGAAGGTCGCCTTCCGTGTCCTTCATCAGATCAACTCCAGGTCCCTATTATGTTGTAGCGACATAACTACATGACAATGTGTGGCAAGTTTTAAAAGAATCGGTTCACAGGTAAAAAGTCAGTGGATGAAAAATGAAAAAAATACGAAAATTGCAATAATTGCCATTTCCTGAAATATTTTTTTTATGACATATAACAGGATTTGAAGAGCAACCGGTCGATTACCGACATTTTATTGCAATCGTTGTTTTCAAAGGCGCTTAAACAAGATTAATTCTTAGTATTACTAACTGACCCGACAGACGTTGTCCTGCCCAAACAATTAATTTGACAAAAATCCCTTAGAAAAAGGACGTTCAGTTGTTCTCAAATTAGAACATTTTAAGGTGGGTTTAGACCAAACGAATACAGAGCTAGAGCTAGAACAAGTGTACAGAGCGTCGTTGTTTGTTGTTTTTTGGTGTTATCGACAATTCGTTTTCATCATTAACACCAAAAGAATACCTACGACCAAGAATGATAACAAACAATAACCTGGAAACACACACACTCATCTCGTGCACATGCTCTAGAGATGTTTAGATCAGACGAACGAGTGATCGCTCATTGCTCATTCGTCAAGTGTCTGTGGCTGGTTGTAGACTAGATACACTATTCTCTGATAATGTAATTGCAAGTTCTGCATTTATCATTCTGTCTCAACTACTTATAAAGAAAAACAGAAAGAAACGTTGGCGGGTGACGAATTTAAATAAAACAAGGAGACTGGATAATGTGGGTGATACAATGGTGGATAAGAAGAGAGACCATCTTTTTTCTGGCTTCTTCGAGACTTCATTCTGGCAGGTGTGCTATTTCTTGCCAAGGATCTTGTTTGTGGCTTGTGTTTTATAAATTAATAATTCGTCTAATTTGGGACAGCGCTCCTGGATGGGCGAGTCCTATTATTGGCTGGACATACGACGCGTTGCGTGAACTCAGTACAGAACACGTAAGCTAACCACTCAAGGTCACTGGCATTTATCTGTGTCTTAAATGAATGCCTAAAAACTTTCTCTAGGTACATTGAACGTTTCCTTTGCGGTGTTTTGGCGGGGTGCGCTAGTACCACATTAGTTATACCACTGGAGGTCATCCGAGTTCGTCAGATGTTGGTGAAGGACCAGTACAGGAGTCTACTCCATGGAGCCAGGGCTGTGTACCGATATGGAGGAATCCGCGCGTTCTACGAAGGGCTTAACGCTTCGCTGTTGCAGGTCAGCTCCAACTTTATACAAGCTTTTACTTCGTTTTTCACATGACATGAAAACCACGTTTCTAAAACTAAACACTATTAAATTTTAACCGAAGCAAATGTCTTACAAATCTGCTACCATCGCCAGCCCCGGATCTAGGGGGGGCAAACCGCAGCTCGTGTCCCGGGCGCCGACTTCAGGGGGCGACAAATTCAAGCGTAGCAGACAAGTGCACCATCCAGCACATCGCAACTTTGCAATAAATGAGACGCCCAGCACATATAATCTTTCTATTTCTTTATTTTTTATAACAGTTTTGGCGGCCCTGTTGGATTGGCGCGTTATCGATCGATAAAATTTGATTAATTCTCGTATGTTGCTGCCAACATTTTCATTTTGAGAAAATTTTAATTTCGCGGGCTACCTTAGCGCATCCCCCATAAAGGATTGTCGGGGGCCCCAGACGACAGTTTCTGCCCCACCTCAAAAAAAATCCAGATCCGAGGCTGACCACGGCATAATATTAAGCCTAACAATTACATTGAACAAAAGAAGTACTTAATGACAAAAGAAAGAGTAACTGGTTTTTTTAAATATGACTTCTCGAGTTTGTATCTCTTTTCAGATGGGGCCACAGGTGGGCCTACAGTTTGCGACCTTCAGCGTCGTCCAGCCCCGCCTCCTGGACCTGCTTAAATCAACCTGTACAACGGAAGAGTGCCGAACGCACAACCGCAAAATAGCGGACATCGCTCTAGCCAGCTCTGTAGCTGGCTCCTTCGCTGGTTTCTACTCCAAGACAATCACTTATCCATTTGACTTGGCTAAAAGGAGACTGCAAATCTCTGTATGACATATTATTATATGAATACTTCTCTATAATCATAATATATGGGTTTCTAAGGGGTATCGTGTTACTCAGTAACTGCCATTTTGGAGGTCAGATAGGCAGTCGATCCATATAAAATACCTCTCCCCAACTACATTGGGGTCGTCTTCCTATCATCATCTGCTTTGGCAGATGATTATGCAAAGTTTCATGATCTAATTTGAAGTTTTTTTGTTTCATACCAGCGGTTTGGAGATAACGTTGGATTTTTTTCTGTAAAGAGTTTTTAAATAAAAAAAAATATCTAAACTTTTGGCGCCTTGGAACCTTCTTTCCGCCACTGTCACTCAGTCAGCGAGTAGAATCATGCGAGCGAGATAAGGACTGAATTTGAGCTAAAGTATTATGGACTCTTGAGGCAACAGCGTCAGGGTAGCCCGCGAAATCCATCGTACCATCTTGCACCGTAGTAGTAATTTTTTTTCAATTCTTTTTAACCCGCAAAATCAAAGGGTCGACAAAATATTCTATCTACCGAATGGCTGGATAGATTAATGAAAACCATCTTTTAACTCAAAAAATCGACGTACCTTCAAAAGACAGTTATAATGTATAGCTAAAAGTTACAGAACCGATGATATTACGACTACTTCATAGTGTAGATTCAGAAGGCCTTCTTATTTCGACTATTCATTTAAAGCAATAACATATAATGTACTCAACTTTTTCCAATCCGACAAACTGCTATTTTCTCACAATACTGGTATCTCGAATACGTTCTATAACGCTTTTTCCCGAAGCAGGAAAACTTGTGATGTAACCAGGAGGTTGGATAGTGGACTTGATTATATGTTATATTAACTGTCATACAAACATTGTATTTATTTCTGATGCCGGAAAACTTCCGGACTTCCTCGGCTTTAATCGTTACGACCAAGTGTTAGTTGCAATTTCAAAACTAGTACTGTGTATTCCGCCTTGTGAAAAAGACGTCTTAAAGTCGATTATAAGTAATAGATAGTATAATGGGTACCATAAAATGGCCGCTTTCACACTGCGACGATAACGAAATCGTCAGCTCGGACGACAACCATATCGGCCGACAATATCGGGACGATATCGGTATGTGATAAGATGTAACCAACAGCTTATTGTCATACGGTATGCCACAGCAGCCTCAAATAGTCGCGTTGCCCAGCAAGGTTGCTGTTGCGCCACTTCTTCTTCCCAGCTTAAGCACTAGGAAGTGGTGAAGGGTGGGCGTTTTCGGGGGGCTGTCTTATGTAATTTTGACGTTCGAAAGGCGCTGATTCTCAGCCTAGTTTGAATAAATGACTTAGGATATTGTGTGTTGTTGATTTATAAAATAATGCCTTGTTCCAGACCCACCAGACGAGTATGAAGTACAAAACACCGACACAAGCGCAAAACCTTATAAGATGTAAAAAATTGCTCCAGTGCCTTGTACTTGCGTACAAAAAAGAAGGTGTCAGAGGTCTCTACAGGGGGTGGGCAGTGACCGTATACAAGGCCCAATTGACCGCAGTAGTCGCATTCACATCCTACGAACTAATGAGCTTCGCAGTCAGAGAAATAAATGAGAAAACGACATGAGATTTCCACTGGTTTGTTTTTGGGTTTAAAGTTCGTAGTAATGCGGACATTCTTGTCGTATAGAAGCCAGTTGGTCAAAGTCAAAGTCAAATCATCTATTTAAAATACGCACTTTTGAACATCAAAATTTACAGATAAATGTAATTGATTCTAGTTGCCCCTTCCAAATGGTAGTATCGTATGGAGAATAATAGGCAAGAAACTCCAACTTTACGTTAAAAACGTTTTACAATATTTTGCATACATTAATTATACATAACGGCCGCAACTTACGGTCATAGGTTTGAATCCAGATAGGCGCTTTACTTTGTGTAAATTATATCATCATCGCTGCTCTCAAAATGGGGAAGGAAAACATCGCGAGGAAACCGGCCTATCCTAGAACCAAAAATTCGAAGACGTGCCAACCAACCCCACCACCCCAACCAACCACCAACCCGCACTGGGCCCGTGTGGTGGATTAAGGTGCACTCCCTCTCATCGAGAGGAGGCCCGTGTCCCAGCAGTGGGAACATTATAGGCTGATTATGCAAATTATATCCGAAGACGATGCACCTAGGATAGAAATACTACAGCGCAGTAGGTAAAAAGAATTAAAAATTAAGCAACATGGTACTCACATATTTACAAACATTGTATAAGTAGACGATTTTCCTAAAATAAATTACAGTAAATAAGTCTGTGAGGTAAAGAAATCACAGAATGTAAAATCAATGTCATAAAAATAATAAATTATACAATTATATTAGCAACCAGTTTGATTTTGTCTTCACTAGAGATTCTTATCTACATAAATATTTTAAAGAGGTAAAATTTGTTTGTTTGTTTGTTTGTAACGCTTTCACGCTAAAACGGCTGAACGGATTTGGGTTAGGACATTTGATACTTTTCCCGACTGGGAGCTTTAGATGAAAAATTAATAAAATGTATGTTCATCAGGATTGCACACCTTAAAACGTTCAACAAAAAAGTCCGCAAAATTTAATAAAGATTAAAATATGCCTTGACATTATCGTTGAAATGAATACTTTCAAAGATATCATAGATTCCAAATTACGTGCAACAAAATAATTATGGTTGACGGCAACGCGGGCGCAGCGGTAGGAGTCAATGACCTTTTTGTCGGCTATCAGGTATGTAATCCCGGTAGTAGGTACGTTCCCGTAGGATATTTTCCGACATCCACACGGGCGAATTCGCGGGCAAAAGATAGTAATAGTATAATAGTACTAAACTATTGCATTAGGACAACCAGTAAAAACAGATTTAAGGTGTAGTATAATAATAAATAAATTTCGTGGGTGGTCCATTCCTTATCTTGTAAGTTCCTTCGTCTGTGCTGTTACTGTGATACATTTAAATAGTGTTGTGTACACGAGGCTATCTTTAGCTAGGATAGCCAATAATTCCGACTGTAATTAAAGTGATTGTAACGAGTATACCGTTTTATTTATTTTTCCTGTTTTACACGTACATAGCTATAAGTTTCCTGTATAATTGGACCTTTCATTGTAAATGTATAGTTGAGATGTGCATCTGGACTGAGGGCCCATTTTTTTTCTTGCGAATCGACTTGCTTTTTGTAGGGAAATTGTCTGTTCGTCCCGATATTTTAAAATATTTTATATGCGGCAGGTTATTCGCTTTAAAAAGTTTTGTGATTTCAGTATCTTTTATAGATATCGTATAAAAATAAAACAAATCTTTTGGTAAAAAACTATAAACACATCATTTTTATTCTCTTTGGTTCTTAATAATAACATGGTTTACATCTATGGTAACTATTATAATTACAAGTTCAGATTTAATTGGTTGTCTGGTAAAATGGTTTCCATCTGTCAGGTTTATATACTACGGAATACATGAAACTTCTAAAGATATCATTTGATACTTTTTACAACATGTACAAGAATTTTAATTGTTATTTAAGCAGAGGCAGCATTTAATGCCTTTGCCTACACAATAATCATTTAAATTCAGCTATTTAAACTTTTTATCTTTGTTGTCAAAAAGTTGATGTTAGTAAGCATACGTTATGTTAAGTGGCATTAATAGTGAGTATTCTTTCTAGTCATTAAAATCTGACATATTTTTGTTTTTTTTTTGTTTTTTATTATGTTACGTTGCTCTAGTATACAAAAATATTTGACTACGTCTTGGCGAACTTATAATAAAAATAATAGCCTCTTAGCGTGGTCGTACATTTGACGGAAGATGCGTCGCGTATCGTCTGTCGCGTAACGCCAGAGCGGACTAGTAGATAATATGACATTCAATCTTAAACACTCAACCGATGATGCGTTAGTGAGTCGAGCGTACTAACTGGAAGTTAACGAAGTTACGCCCAACGCATTTTCCGTCAGATGTGCGACCACCCTTAAGTTTGTCGCCGAGATTATGTCGTCTTCTCACGTAATGTAACGTATGCTAAACAAGTAAACACGTGTTTTCTGATTTCGTCGCTCTAACATTTGTGATATTTGGTTGCTTCGGTAAACTTCGGGGGAGTTCGGATGACTTCTTAAACTTCCGGTAGATGTGTGGTTCTTAAACTAAGTATTCTGAGGAGAAAAAAAAAATTGTTAAAATTTACAGAATGTTGAACCACAATATTATGACGGCTCCCACACTGAACTGCTTCAAGAACCGACTGGACAGATTAAATATTTCCAAGCTATTTGAAACAGACCATCAGCTAATTAGCTGCTAGAGTGTCTTACCAAATATTAATAAATTTTGCATTTAACTGTACTTCTGTTATATTGGTAATCTGGTATTTTGGGAATCTGGTATTTTGAGATAAAGCCATAATAATATGTCCTCACCTTAACCCTAAAACAATGTACTGTCATCAGTGCCAGCCATGCGACAACGACTCGCTCTCCCATCCGTGGTGTTCCTCATGAACGGGCAGGTAGACCTTCTTCTCGACCTCAACGTGCTTCACCACGGGGACGGGCACGTGCTTGTAGACCGGGAACGGCACGTGCTTGATCACGGGCACCTCCTTAATGACCTGGACCTCTTTGACGACCGGGACGTGCACCGGGACGTGGACCTTCGAGACGTGGTGGTGGTGAATCGTGTGGACCTTGTACGGCACGTGGATGGTGACGTGTTTGTGGCTGTGGAACGGAGTGAGGATTAGTTTTGCTGTAGAGGGCGATTTTTTTCGGGCGGTTATAAAAAAAGTGGTATATGAATGGTAACGAAGAAAGTAACGTATTTCCCTAAAGGAGTGGCCAAAGTGTCAATTATCTACATGTATGTTTCGCTCTATAAGTCCAATGTATAAGGGAGCGAGAACATTTGTCATAAACCGAGCACAGATCCAGACTCCGGTGGGCTGCTACTGATAAATGACTAATGGAAAGCCTAATAACACTTCCTAACCTGGGCATCAAACACAGGACCAATGGTAACTATTAAGATCATCACAAACTATGATTCTTTAACTTAATGTCGCTCTTATTCATGATATTTATAAAGTATATATTCCTTAAACGAGTGACTCTTAGTTGTGTTATGAAACCATAATAGCCACAAGACCTGTTACCTAAAGGTCTACGATTACTAGTAGGTAGTAGTATGTAAATAGAATTTAAATTAAATAGTAGGACGTGGTTTCATCAGTTATATCATGAAGTAATTGGCCCAGCAAACGAATGACAAGACGATACATTCCTAAGTGCACTAAACAGGCCCTAGCGTATAACCAAGAATGGGTAAGATAGAAACTTGCAGTCATAAGTTTGAGACATTTTGTTTTTCCTATGTATCTTTTTAAAACACTGCCATGTTCAAGTTTCTCTGAAACATCCTTGGTCCGACGCCTTTGAATTTCTTTATAAATTGCATACTTGTAGTTAAATAAATAAGCGCCCCAAAATCATCATAGTTAAAATAGAAATCAAATTAGAAGCTAAGTACAGTTCAATTCCAAACACACTTCGTTCCTATTCCAATCCAGAATAGACACCGGAATTAAATTCCATACAAGTAAAGGCCTCAACACACGGTTCGCATAAAATTTTACAAAAAACTCGTTGTAACATAGAAATCAATTCACGATGCGGCAGATTAGCCAATAGCACGCGCAAACTGTGTCCTATGCTTACAAATGGTGCGCTTTCCCTATACTCGACGCAAAGTGGATAATACGGGGGAAACGCACTGGCTGCCGGTGATGCAAACAGTAATTGGGGTGCGACGACTTTGTATGTCTGAGGTAACTGGGTTTACCACTATGTAATCGAATGATGCTATAACTGTCATGGTTTTTGATGACGTATCTGTCCAGTTCTTGGATTTTTTTAATGCGATTGCTGGAAGAGAATTACCAATACCAATGACCGATTTGTGCCAATGAACTCGACACTTCATATATAATTTAAAGCCATAAAATATCTATGATTGCATAGCTTCGCCAAAAAATGCTCACATAACATCAGCATGCGAAACAAAACAACGTTACATTCATACTAATAACAACAGAAGTTTCGCAACATGCATACCATTGTAAGATATCTGTCACTTGAGTTACGGTAAGGAAACACGTATAATTGCGGACCAACATAATAATTGTTATTGTAACAACTTCAACGTATGTTTGCAACCTAAACAAATTAGTTTGTGCAATTGCAATTATGTTGTACACTCGCATACATAAACAGGGTACCCCACCCCTCACGCATTTTAAAAGAACTTAGAAAAAGCTTCAAAATTTACAAGGAAATTTATATTTATCTTGAACAAAGGGTTCTTGCAATGCGACTTCTACCTGCAGACTGCCTAAGCAGCAAATCGATAGATATTTCTCCCTTTTCCGCGTAACACCCCCTTTTTGTGGTACGTGGAAAAGGGAGAAATATACATCGTAAATAAATGATGGTGCTACGTAATTGGCCGTTCGTTTCTTGAGAGTTAATTATATTTAATTGGCTTCTCATTCTCCATAAAATCTTGGAGAGCAGGCAAAGTAAAGAATATTGAATCGATAAGCCGTCGCAAATCTAACGACTTGAGTAGTTGAGAGCTTTTTTGTAGAGAAGGCCTCGGATATAAGGATCATATTGAGCTCCTATCTAACGTATTATCCGTAACTATTTGTCTGCGATTCTGAATATTATTTTCAGTTTGTAGTTTTAACGCTACTAACAATTTGATACATCGTCGTAAAGATATTGAAAGGGGCAATTTTATTACAATTTCTGTGGTACCTATCAATATGGTTAAAAAGTTTAAATAAAAACCTAGGATAAAGGTTTTTATGCAAGCAAAGTGAGCCAAGCACAAGTTTTAAATAATTAATCATTCGTATGTTTTCCCCCAACTTGTTATTTTTGTGTTTATCTTTGCGTCATGATGTGGTGCAATTTTTTTTTTTTCTTTTTTCTTGTCAGCAATTGCAAAAATACCCAGGACGATACGTAACATATTGATCCCTGAACCTTATAAAACAAAGTAAAGATTTTTCGGGCTTCTTTACAAGTTTCGAGACTGGGAAGACATACAAAATCTAACTGAACTGAGACAAAGGAATTCTTACCCCTCATTTATGATATTTGATTTTGGTTTGCACGTTTCTTGCCACGTAATTAAAACGTTTACCTACGTATCTTCAAGTCACATAATAAAATAATCAATATGTAATTGATTTTGCAAAAACAAAAATACTGATCGTCTGTCAGGCTCTTCCATCATAATTGTCTGGAAGTTATAAACATTTCTTTGCAACATATAAAATCAAGGTTCCTACCGCTAGAACCCCCTGTTCTAGCGGTATCCCAGATAGAAACTTTTATCAAAACAATATTTGATTTGATTTTTTTTTTTTTTTTTTTACTTATACTGCCTAATCGTCTACCTACCTTTGATGCTTAATGGCGTAAATACACATGCTGCATGTGAAATGAAGTAGTAGCATGCCAGTTAAACTGTGCAAAGTAAATGTCACACTGTGGATACATTAAATGTAGACAGTTACAATGTGACATTTACTTTCCATAGTGTAACTGGCATGCAAGCTACTGCATCATTTTACTGGCATGTGTACTTTCGCCTTAATACAATGTGGATATTAAAAAAGTGAAGTTTTCTAACAAAGTAGATAGTGGTTTGGGCCGACTTTGGGTTTTGCTGATTTAGAAGTGAGTAAACTATTGGTATGCAAACTGGGAACGTCATTAGTTAAAACGAAGTTTAAATTATTATCATAACGTCATAAAAAAAAACATTACAAACATTTGCGTTTAAAACGTTGCGGTACATAACATACTTTAGATAAATGAGAGCATTTTAATGTAGGTTGGCCATTGGTGAACCAGCTTATAATAATCAGCACCATTACGACAGTCTAAATAAACTACGAGTAATGAATACCAGAGTGTTGTAACCAACCATTCGTAATCTAACCTTTATCAGATCAGTTCGCTATGAAAGACGAATGCTCTAGAAATAACGGAACTCTTGATCAGAACTATAATAATAGGTCAATAAACATAACTGTTATTAATTATAAATCGGTTTAGGCATGTAATGTTGGGAGCAGTGGTAGCCGTTGTCGTGGGTTCAAACCCAAGCAGGCACTTTACTTTGTGTATGACAAGACATCGCATTAGCACAAGTTAAACATTAGGCTGTGAATAGACGAAATTACATGGCTGACGGTATTGACATTAATTATATAACTCATATTGTTTTGTCAGTACAATCTGCCAGGTTATTGATAGAGAACCTTTCTCTCCGATCAGATGCGGAAGCAAACCGATATTGAATAAAACTTTGAATTAGTAGCCATTAGCCATAATTATATTTGTTACTGCTTAGTAGCCATCGATAAGGCGTCGATTAGTGTCACTCTGCGCTGTTCTGCTGTGAGATATGGTAAAGGAATTACCAATGTTTCTCCAAATACGGGTGTGGGACAACGACTTAGGGCTACTAAGCACGTAATTTGGCTAAAACTACGGTTTCCTAGAACACCGATGGCCACCACACATCGTCTGCAACATACCGGAGAATCACGTCACTAAAACTTTATCTAAGAAAGTAAATTGGTGTGTTTTCCTAGAGAGCGTTTTTTGACAGTTAGTTGTCATATTTTAGTTGTCATTCTCTTAACGACGTACAACAAACTTCGTCAGTCATATTAATTGGTAATTGAAGCCTACCCTTTAATGATGGACAATTTTTTTTTCCCTTATTGAAAATGCCAGCCAGACAAACAATAAAGATTTTAAAACTACTGCAGCTTGAAACTCGTGAAATGAATTGATAAAGGAGGCAAAAAATCTTTTACGAAACCAGTTTTTACAATACACTGCCAGTTCAGACAAAACATACTTAGTAACTAACTTTTGTTTTTATTTATTTCGTTGAATCATAGCAAAAACCATTACGACCACTCTGACCTCGCATTTTTTGTCAACCAAGTTTCATTTTTGGCGGTCAATCACACACGTAACTTTTACCGATATATTGAGGCAAAACATTGCAAAATTATCTAGACACCTTAAATTGTTTTGTCTAGATAATAACAATATGATGTGGCCACTTTTGGGGTCATAGTTACCATGCCGATTTTTTTCAATTGCCAAGCAACAGTATCAACATTCATCATAATCATCATAATTCAAGCGGAAACCCTCCACTACTGGACACAGGCCTCCCCCAAGCACCGCTACTCCGACCGGTTCTGTGCTTGTCGCATCCAGCGGATTCCTACGGTCTTCATAAGGTCAGTAGTATCAACATTGACCTGATCTAATTAGACTATTATACTATTAATCACTTGGATGAAAACAACTTAGCACTGCTAAAATCGCTCATTGTCCCGCGTTACTAGGAAAGGTATATAATTTGTTCGCAGGCAACGAATTTTCCATAGGAGCCCCAATACTCTAAAGTGCCCTGAGCCTCCTATTGGCCTATATAAAGACGGCCCTAGCTACCCCTTCCAAAAGGCAAATAGTTTCGTATGGACAGGAATGGATAGGAAACTCCATAGATACACTAAAAAAAAAAGGTTGTACACAAGGAATGCTCGGAAAGTCTTCGAACACCCTAGACTTCAAGAATGTTACGTAACGGCACGGAACTAACCGGTCGTGCTAAGTGATACAGATACTAAGTTAAAACGCCTTGGTCTGGGTACAAATATCGCGCCGTACAGCCATGGGGATAGGCAGGAATATTTGATTTTAGAGTCAGTGTCGCAGTGATCAAACGTTACGGTTCATGGTTCCATCGTCAGGTCGGGAAGTATTATTGTGATTTGTAGTTAAAATACAATAGACGAAATATATTCAGTAACCTAATCCGCTTAACTGTTCTTAAAGAGTCATAAAAATCGACACGTGTTTCACCTCTCAACAAGGCATCTTCAGGATGACGATTGACTTGTTTCCTCGTTGAGAGGTGAAACACGTGTCCATTTCTTACAGGGTTTTTTATGACTCTTCAAGAACAGTTAAGCGTATTAGGTTACTAAATATACGTCGTTTATTGTATTTTATCATGGATTTCCGCAAAGTTACATGAGTCAAGCCTTTTTTTTTTTTTTTATTAAAATAGTATGCTTAAATTGTAGGTATGTAGATACAAACATCTGAGTGCGAAGTATCAATGTAGTGTAATAAAGTCCTGAATATTCGGCCTACCCGGAAATCATTACGTAGTTTGTTCGACCCAAGAGTCGAATATAAGACCTTTGCAACCAGAATGGGCAGTCCATATAAGTGCTTATTAATACTTATGTATTAAAAATCTCCTTTTCATGAGCTTATAAGTACGTATTATGTAATCAAATTGTATATGAAAAAATTACGTATTTACTTTTTATTATGTAAGTGCTCGAAGAGTACCTTTTACCAAGATGGTATGTCACCTCTCTTACCAGTATCAATGACAAATTGATTAGTTTGTTTTCAATTAAAAGATATGTTGAAAAATCTCAATAAGGGATTTTTTTTCACATGTTTTTTTTATCTTGTTCTGATTATTATTGATGAAACTATTAATAACAATGTGTTATAAATTTATGTAACAATGAACTCTGTTTACATCCTAATAATTTTTTTTTAAATTAATAGTTAGGACGAAGCTTGTGCAAAGTTGTCACCTCTAGGAATCTTGTTCGGCCCGTAGGCGTTGTTGTGATGAGTAAGCATTTAATTATCACTTGGAAATCTAAGTTACGAGACAGAATAATTAAACTTGAATTTTTCTACTTAGTGTGTCGATGGCAGTATGATGCCAGAATTTGGCTACGAGTTTGGCACCTCCAGTAGCGTCCACTTGAATTAAGTATAATATGTATACCTATTACGAAATAAGGAATTCAGTTTTCTTAGACACAAAAAAAAAATGCACCTGTGCTCCAGGTTGTGTCCACCAAAATATATTCTTTAATTTTATTTTTATTTGGTCCTGGTTACTTATCTGCTTTCATCTCTACCGGCCATCTAATCTACAATCAACCGTCACTTTTCATACATACTAGCTACTAAGATCAATGCTTTTGTTACTATCGGAAACAGTCATGAACATACCAGATTACAAGCTAACTGCACTTCCCTAATTACTGTCATATTACATAAGTTACATGACGCAACAACATATAATGAGATTATTTATCGATGGATTCACCGCTGAATCTACAGATGCGTCGATTCCTTGATTACGTCGCACATCGCTAGACGTTACATGATAGGATCAGCTGTTTGGTTCTTCATCAGCTAATTTCCTTCTCCTATGACTAAAGAATGGCCTTTTTGGCCGAGTATTTTTAGTTAGAATCTCACCTTGAAATCTTAGGTCAAGTGAACTGTCATTCCACCTGATGCTAGTAGGGATTGACACTAATGACAGCTCACTTCAATCTCACTTCACCTAAGATTCTACGGTGTGATTTTTACAGAATAGATCGGCAGTTGGATAACGAATTCTGAACTAAACTAAATATTTAAAGGACAATCTGAAAACAATTTATAAGTATTTACGAGTAAAGTAATAAGTCTTCACAAGAAATGTATATATACCTAAGCTGATTGTAGAACTCGCGGAAAATTCTAGTAAATATTTAAGTCATGTAAGGCCGTGTGTTCACTGGACGAAAAAAGTTAGAGAGAAAAAGAAAAAAAAACGAAGGAATACGTCGGTAAAACATGACGCAAAGAAAAACACAAACACAAAAATAAAAATTTGGGGGAAAATGTGCGTCAGAACTCACCATCGGCTATCGCTCACCATAATGCTGTGCGAGAGCCACAGCCATATATATAGAATACACTGCCACAGCGCTGGTTGGCAAGTTGGTCAACTCGATTTCAGAGTGCGATATCATCAATTACTTTGTCACCATTCATGCCATTTTCATCGCCAACACATGAGCTCGATGGTTTTATGAAAAAGGTAATTCTCATTTTGATGGGTTAACAGTTGGTGATAGTATGGACATCTCATTTTGAACAAGAACAAAGTTGTGTCCCAAAATGAAAACAAAATGAATGAAGTAGATACAACCGTCGCACTGTAAAGTCTGTCCCAATAATTAATTAGGATTTTATTGTAAGCAAGTTTAGTACTAAACAAATCCAAAAATAAAATGTCAAATCGATCTACTATCAGCAGATAGTATAGTGGTTCTTCTTCGATATCAAATAACTAGTTATAAAGTATTTCGGGCAGTTTTTAAGCTACGGTTTCCTAGAAGAGCGGTGGCCGCCATATAACGGCCGCAGTGACGGCTGTCATGAAAACAATGGCACCGGGGTTTGACTGCACGGTGTCAAAAAACTGCTGCACCACCTTACTATCAAAAATAACGTTTCAGTGACATCATTCGCCCGTAAATTGTGGACTCTATGTGGCTGCCACTACTCTTCTATGAAACCGTAGATTTACTAAGTGAAGTGTACACACAACTTTATGTTCCCACAACGCGACTTATTTTGTACTTTCAAGTTTGATACGAGAAAATAAACCGCTTGGTACATTATTCTTTTCTACTTTTAAAGTCTGTTGACTGTCGACAATAGAGAGATTTTATTTGAACGAGTGAAGAACAATATACCCTCTTTGCTACCGCGCAGCTGGGTAATAAGACAGTTTTGTACGATCGAACAAGTAACACAATTGTTTTTTGACAAGTGCGAACAGAAATTGCGATATGTATTGTGGCAATTTTCCACTGAACTGGTGCGAAAATGATGACGATGAGTGAGTGACTACCGAGATGACGACTAATAGAGAAGTGTGGAAGAATAAGACATGTTGGGCCGACCGCAAATATATTGGAATTAGGGCAAGAGAATGGTGATGATGACAAGAAAATGATACGATACACAATATGACTGTTACTGTCACACTAATGATCACTAATGATCTTGGCTTTCAAGGCTGGTTAAGATGTGTAGGAGATTATAATTAACAATGTTTCTTGGAAAATCTTTTGACCAATAATATTCTTAAAATTTTCATTTTCTTGTAAATAATTATGGCTTAAATCAGGAGTCTTATAAACTGGCAAACTTATAAACAATTCTATTTCGAAGTACAGTTTTGACACGTAACTAGATTGCTTTTAGTTTCTCTTGTCCCTTGACAATTCAAAAGTGCCTGTAATTGCTAAAGCTTTGAGTTTTTGATCCATGTAGGTATTTTATAGTCTTACCCCAAACCGGATTTCTTTGACGCACATAATAATTACAACCTGGTCGACCGAGCTCAGCTCGGGTGAACATAGATAAACATATCGTCCAGGCATACGAGTACCAACGTTGTATCACATTCCCGAGGCTGTGAAAACAGAGAAAACGAATTTTCCCAGATATGAGACCTAGCTAGATCGATGTTTCGCCCCCGTAAACCCCTAAATTGCAACTTTCATCGAAATCATTAGAGCCGTTTTCAAGAACGTGATTACAAATATTGCTCATATAATAGTATTGGATAATTGTCTGACATGCAATAAAGATTAGGTCTTTTATTAGTGCTTATTGCAAAAGCAATATAACCCAGCGCCTATTATATTTAATTAATGTAGCATTGATTTCACTATAGTAAACAAATAAATATTGGCAATAGGCTTGCCACCTGGGGTGGGGACTTCATGGGACTTAAACATAACTGCATGGCGAAATGTGGGTGTACTATATCCCGTTCGGGGTAACAGGGCGTGATAATATGTCTATGTTATAAACAAATAAATAATATTTCTATTGCTAAATGGATTACCTATAATATTGGATTATCACAAGATCTGACCAATGTTAAATCTGGACTTTAAAATCTGGCCTTTCTTCTCAGAGTAGTTAGATAGGAAACGCCGACCTTATCTAGTTTTTATACTATGATTGACGTGTAAAAGTTTTTGTACTAACCTACTTACAGAATTTAGCTATGAACAATGGTGTAAATTTAAGTCGGAATTTAGTAAAAGCAATTTCAATTAGAATCTAGAAGTGGATTGATTTGTTATTAACATTTTCTGGGTTTTTTTTAATACAGGTTCGCATTATTTTTACTCTACAAATTCTACATTTATCCTACCTAGTCTTCGCCTTTCATTAGAATCACTAAAACGCTGATTAAAAACTCCTTTGCATAACGCCACGACCTCGACAACGTAATGTAATATCAGACTGATCTAAATCTAACTTGACTGCATTCAAATTCAAACTACATGAATGAACAGTTTTTTTTTTCATAAAAAGTACAACTAATTCGAACTATGAATGAACTGTTTTTTCATAAAAAAACAACGTATATCGTTATTTTATTGCTATTGCGTTGAACTTGAGACAGTTTTGTTGCGTCATTATATAATATCTACAATAGTTTGGATTTTATTATTTTGCTTGGATAGTAAATAAACGAGTATGATATAAGTAATGTTTGGGGTTTCTTTTATTTAGACTTTTTGTAACCGAATGGACGTGTTTGCATTAGTCATAATTATAGCAACAAAAACTTAACTCTTCAGGTTCATGAACGAATATAATTAACGATGACACAACTTTAAACCCTAGAATGCCGCGCAGTTATTCAAACTATTTTGTAGAAATGTGTGTAGGTACTTACTGTCCATGTCCACCGGGGGTTGGGGAGGCGACGACCACGGCTACCACGAGGGAGATAAGCTGTCAAATAAAAAGTTTTTGTTTTAGTATTATACAGAAGTCACAGCAGTGTCATGAAGGCCCAGTGCCCTCGTGCCTTCTCTGTATGAGAAGAGGCCTTTGCCCTACAAAGGGACAGTAATAGGCTGATATTATTATTATTTGTTTTACAAAATTATAGGTACTTTAATATTTAAAAGAATCGGTTTTAAATTTGAAAATGTCACTTGATACACAGCAATTTTTTCTCGATAGGAATTTGGCATATAAGAATAAAAAAATATAAAATAAATGCCCGCAAACTGTAAAACATTTGTTTAATGATGATGATATTAATTATATTTAACACAATTCCAAAATTGTTTGAAAAAACCAATACAAAATTTTCGGCGAACGCACTTATGAAAAAGAGAAAAAACTTTGACAGCAAAATTGGCGCCAAAACAATATTGACAGATTAAAAATAATAATTTGGAGAACTCACAGCGAGTTTCGCGTACATCTTGCTTGGTTAGCTGGACTGATTCCGTATTACACTTTGCCTGACAAGACTGGCTTACTTTCTACTCCTCTGAGCGTACCACAAGCTTATATACTGGTCGGCTTGCGAGTCCAATAATTGCATAATCGAGCCCCTTGGTCCATCCCTACTAGCCCGTTTTACCCGGCGAATTTAGAAAGGTAGTACACATGACGTCGAGTTGGGCGTAGTAAGGCCACTTTTCAATTGGGTGGGGTATCACAGGTGGGGTGAAACATCGAGAACGGCCATCGGTTACTTTTCTTTAGTTCTATGTTTTTTGAAGTGACAAAGTGAAGTTATCTGTGTCGGTAAAGTGTTTAGAAAAGTAAAGTTCTATCTGGATGATCTGTTCAAAGTTCTAGCCTATAATTTAGTTTTAATCATGTACCTGTGTAGATAGCATTCAATATTTTAATTGCCTTACTAGTTAATTAGGTATGTAATAATATTTTGTACGTTGTTTATCTGTTTATAATATTGCTAACCTGAAAATTTCTAGAACGATTTTGTAATGTCATTGTTCAATAATGATTAATCAAGTTCAACAAACTGACGGACGATTTATGTACATAAAGTTAATCGGAGATGTTGTGGAATATCTATTAAGAGCTTTTAAATCGTTCGTCTAGACTGCCGCCTGAATGTTGTACCTATTGCGTTATTTGAGAGCTAAAAGGTATTGGAAGTGATGACCATACATAGTTCTGTTAGTTCCTGGACATGCAAATTATTTTCATAGTTTCTTCAACATTGTCCCTTTATTTTTATTCACATTCGTATGATACCATTGCTAAAAAAGAATGTATTAACTTCTTTTATATACTTTACAGGCTGAATAATTTATGAAAACTAGTTCCTAGATTTTATTGTTTTTTAGTAGGTAGATCCTGCTTTTCAACGATTACTGTTTTGTTAATTTATATAAAACATTATAATCATATATTATAGGGATTTCGACTGGGAAAAAAACCAATTTAGTCCGTCAGTCAGATAATAAAAAAATATTAGACACGTATTTTTTACTTTATAATATGAATATAAAATGATTTAGATAAAACGCATTAAATTTGGCGAGTGGGAGCTCGGTACGTCACAAGTCGGTACAAAATCTACCGGAGAGCGACGTCATGCTACATTTAAACTCAATGTAGAACCGTAATCTTTTAATTACGTAAAAAATAAAAAATACGTTTCCAATATTTTTTTTATAATCTATCTGAAGGACAAAAATAATTTTGTCGACATAATATTATTTTATATGTATCCAAATTGTCGATTCGTCGTCAATCTCTTTGTAATGTTCCATGACTTATGCACTGCGAATAATAATGAGCTGTGAGCGACTGTTTTTCTAATTTTTATTATAGTGATGTGTAACTATGGTTTGTTTTTTTTTTCTTCTTTTTATCGTCACTACTGTATGTGCGTTCGCTTTCGTTTTTGTAGAAGCCTATTTTAACTGCCTAACGAAACTTGTACTATTACGCTAATGGTAGAAGTGTTTGAGTTGGTTACCCAGGATCTTTAGACAAACACTTTCTCCAAATTGATAGGTACAATTGTACCTAGCTCCCTTACCTATCATTATCAACTAGCTTTAAGTTATGGAGCTCCATTAGAATCACGGCTGTTTGTACACGCACGTTTATTTTACGTTTTATTCGCCGTGTAGCATGGTCGTCAGTGTTGTATGGATCACTATGGAAGCTTGTTGACAGAATCGTTTTTTCTATGGCGCACTGTGGATCGAAAAAAGGCTCTCAAAGAAATAGGAGCTTAAATTTTAAAGTGTCGGTTTTTTGCTTAAAATGGCTTCTAATAGCCAATATTATGCATAAATATATTATAGAATACAATCAGGTAGGTAAATTAGCAACTTTTTTTTTCTTTTTTTCTGTTAAGTAGGCGTGCCGTGTACAAGTGTTATTATGTTGTAGGTGATGATATTGCTAAAATTAAATTAAAAAATTAAAATTAAAAATTTCTTTATTTAAAAAAAGTGACAATATTGTTACAGACATTACATTACAACATACAGAAGAAGTGTCTTAAACATAGGTCCCCTGGCTCCCAAATTAGGTTAGTACCTGTGACTTGGGAGTCAGTGTTCCTTAGAAAGGGTTTTTTTTTTTTTTTGAGGGTGGGAAATTAGAAAGGGTGCGAACTACCGAGATGACGACTAAAAGAGAAGTATGGAAGAAAAAGACATGTTGGGCCGACCACAAATAAATTGGTTTACGGGCAGGCGATTATTAATGATAAATGTCTACATAAACCCACATCTTCACTACTAAGGCCATATGACTACCATATCTCTCACAGAAGGGAGGCCTCAGTCCCAACAGTGGGAACTTTATAAGCAGAACATGTTTATGCTTATTATTATCATCATAGTGATCTACAAGTATACTTAAGCAAAACTATGGTGTTTACAAATAAATTGGGGTAAGGGCAAGACCATAATGATGATGTTGTAGCTAATTTTGACGAATCAATAACTACTGGTGATAACTAATCTTTGTCATGGTGTCAATTTATGAGTTTTTGTTTTACAATAACAGTCGTTCTGAATCTAGTCTTAACCTCAAACATATGGCATCACTAAACTCTACTTAATAAAAATCTTAAAATACATTCACTCTGACAGCCAACGCACCACCTAAACCGTTGTGTGTAGATTTCAAGATTCATGAAACGTTAGTGAAAAAAAAATTGCTCTTCCCTACATGTTCGCATAGCTCGTCAAAATGTAGGGATCAGCAGTGCTATTCTGCAACCATCTCACCGTGAAAACTTAGGTTAGGCGTGGAGTGAGCTGTCATTCCACAGGGATTGACACTATTGACAGCTCACTTCACCCAAGTTTTCACGGTGAGATGTTTACAGAATAGCATGGCAGCTGATTTATTTTTCGTGATTTCATGTTTGTTCCCATGGAGAAAGTTCTTCGTAATGATGAGTACCATGAAACCTTAAGAGGAAACCCATGATTCCATTTTAAACCTGTATACCGAAGGGCAGTACTATGGAAGAGATATTGAAGATGCATCCCCTTTAAGGGTTAAATAGATGAGAGATTGAATGGAAGTCCGTTATTGTTGCCCATGCATCGGGCTCACCGTTTGAGCTTATAATCTGCTCTACAAGTATATAATACTTAGAATTCTTGTTATAACAATTTGTTTCAAAACAAATAGATAGTGTTTAAATATTCGATGATTGAAATAATTATATCTATTAGTTACATGATTTGTTTATGTAATAAAAAACAAAATGAGTATATATACAGTATTTACGTAAGTTGAATTACTTAATAGTGATGCCATCCTTCCTTATATTATCATAAAATGTCTTTCGTTCTGTCTGTCCGTAAGTGTGCTTATTACACGAGAACCTCTTAGTTGCCATTTTTAACAATTATTTTGAACAAAAAGCTTTTTCACAAACATACATAAACTCCCGCTCTATTCCCATGGGAGTAGGCAGAACCGACAGCCTTTCACACTCCTTTTCTGTTTCCTTAAATAGGTTCTCTAGATATTTTTTACTTAATCCAGGCGAACTGGAGTAAAGCTCGTTACTCGTAGCAAGGAAGTATTTATTATTTTCCACAATAAAAAACAGTTTGTCTAAACCTTCCACTAAGATGGCTTATTATTGAACCGGCCGAATATACCCGCCCGAAACTTTTAATTAGTATCATTTCTTTTTTGAGGCGATTCGACACAAATAAATCAGCTTCGTGCGAACCGCCTCAAGAAAAAACCACATTATTTAAAAGTGTCAATTGGCCCGTTTCGTGCGAATCAACAATAACCACTAAGGCGTAGGGAGCTCAACAGTGGATCAACATAATGGACCTCTGTGTACAATAAATTGTCTTGTTGAGCTAAGCTGCAGATTATAACGCTTATCGGCAAAGTAATTTTATTGGCCGAGAGAAGAAGTGGACCAATTAGGTTATTACATAACATACCATGACGTCGGTTGTCCCCGAAGGGTTCGACAGAGGTGTACCTACAGTACACCTACAATTCGCCAGTTATGTTTAAGTCCCATGTAATAGAAGGCCGGTTGTAATGTAGGGGTTATTAGTTCGAAATTTAATATTGGGGATTAAAGGCTCCCGCAGACAAGCGCGACGCGACTCTAGTGGAACAATTTCTATGAAAACTTCTCGGAAATTGTTCTATCGGTGTCGCATCGCGCCTGTTCGTGAGGGCCTTAACTGGAATAAAATACCTACCCAAGTCAGGTAGTAATTTTAATAGTGCTTATTTGAATTAAAATGTAAATAAAATACACGTTGGCACACTTCTCCCCAGTCACGTTCAAATCCCACGAACGAAAATGCTAATAACATTTTGTCTCTCCTGTGTATCGAAAGCAGCTGTCATTCCGCCATCCTACGGATGAACACTTTTGACAGCTCACTTCACCTAATTATTCATGGTGAAATTTTTACAGAATAGGCCGGCAAAACTTAACTGTCTGGAATCACAAAAAAACTGAGAACACTAGTCACACTTCCTTCCCTGCCTCAATAAAGCCTTACTAAAAGCGTGTTGTTCGATATTCAACTCTCGGCGCTAGGACGCGCGTTGAAAATCGAACACCGCGCTATTATTTAGGCATTCATTTTGGTGTCGCCTAGTGTTAGTCAAAACGGAATTAAAAGCACCAGATAAGGCTATCATTAGAATGCCGTCTGCCGACTAACTATACACCTTGGAACGCGCTGTGCCTTCCTGATGATTACGTCATCAGCCTTTGCCACCTAATTACCATGGACGGTCTCACTACAGACGGACAGTCGCCGACTGACCTGCCAAGCAAACGAAACGGTACATACATCATTTATAAGCTACGCTGAGTAGTCTACCGAATGCTCATTGTAAGGCTGACGAACGAACATCAAGCTATACTACGCTGTGGTGTGCGATACTGTAAAGCTCTGGCCACACTAAGGAGAAACCGCGCTGGACTCGGGACTTGACTGTGCGCGCTTATTGTGTCAACTTGTATGTAATTAGGTGTTCAAACTAGCGAAAATAGTCGCGAGACTTGTTATAACCGACGCGCGCAGTCACCTACCGTATCCAGCGCTGGATTCACTTCAGTTTGGCCCGAGCTGAGGTTAAATTGATTAGTCACCCTATAGGCTTTCCATCAGAGATGCACTAAGTTGCGTAGTGATGGATGTGTATGGTATCAACCAATAGGATTGTTTAATTTTCATAGCGTGGTTTAGGTCTGGTGGATAAGGATTCAACGAAGCCAAGTTTTTTAAATACGCGCAAAGTGGAAAGATAAAAAAGAAAGAACACAAAATAAAAAAAGGAACAAGTTGAGGAAAAAAATGCGTCACATCCAGGCAAAACGGCCATCGCTCAGCATAATGCTGCGACTCTATGCGAGACAGAGCCCCAGCGCTGGTTTTCAGCGACAGCCGGCGTTGACGTTATGACCTCGACCGGTGCAGCATACAATTAGATATAATAATTATGATATAAATATAAAATAAAATCCTATATGTATAAATAAAATATAATATTTTAAATGGCAACATTCTGTTCAGTCTGCATCGATAGCACATCTTACCCGGAAATAGACGCATAGTTTCGTAGCTTAGCGGCACGTTTCACCGCTTATAGCTTCGCACGTCTCTGGTGGAAAGACAGCCTTACAGTTTGACGTTGGCAGCACTTATTTCGCAGCAGTACGTCACTGATGCTCTGTGTGGTTGACCGTAGTTACTCCTCGACGGATTAAGGTCTCATCACAAGGCTATTTTGGACCACGACCGTCTCGTTGGTGTCTCGGTCGCTCGCAGGAATGCTAAACTACTTAATTCGATCTCCATGTAGGGCCAAGTGTTTCTATTAGCATATTTGTCTGACTCTAGTCGGTTCGGGTATTTGTGTTCGGTCTCGGGAAATAGGGATAATAGTTTCCATTAATGAATGGACTGTGTGAAAGATGGTATGGCTAGAAATGGAGTGACTACCGAAATGACGATTAATACAGAAGTATGGAAGAAAAAGACATGTTGGGCCGACCACAAATAAATTGGTTTACGGGCAGGCGATTATTAATGATAAATGTCTACATAAACCCACATCTTCACTACTAAGGCCATATGACTACCATATCTCTCACAGAAGGGAGGCCTCGGTCCCAACAGTGGGAACTTTATAAGCAGAACATGTTTATGCTTATTATTATCATCATAGTGATCTACAAGTATACTTAAGCAAAACTATGGTGTTTATAGTTACGTGTCAATATAATTAACATTGGGAAGAGGAAGTCCATTCTATACTGGTTCCTAATTGATATATATCCGCCTCACATATACTATGTTGCCGAGTTTCTAGTCTGTATTATCACTTGATGGCTGGAGTCCACCCTGGGTGTCAGTTGCGTGGACACTACGTACTGGGCAATCAATTTAACTGCAAGCACATGGGTGAGATTCCCACTCGTAAATTACGATTCAGAGGGGGTTCTACATTTCGATTGAAACTCTGACATAATGCAACTCTGAGATTTTAAAACTCTGACATTTGAGGACTAATTTGTAAGGTGCATGTGAGCTTTGTCTCTATAAGCGCACCCATGATGTATGTTGAAGAAAATCAACTAAATCTGGAATTCAACAAGCTTTGGAAACCATTTAGACAATTTTTAAATTAAATGATAGCAAAGGAATATAGGGTGATCAGCTGTTGAGATGTGTCAATAAGTACCAAATCTGAAACTATTAAATGTGGGTACATTAAGTTCTAAGAAACCAACTGCTTGTAAAACCTAACAATCGATTTGTAATCGATGAAATGCAATGTGCCGATACAAAATATAAACGATTCCTGCTTACTGCGAAAGTGTTATAGTTACTTTCACTGCTCGGCGAATCAAACGATCTCGAATCTTGTTCATATATATTTTGACTGGACATTGTTACTTGAATACCACGTAATTCCCCAAACCGGACGTAGAAACATATAACATTAAATAAAAATCAGCTTAATCAGGCTCGCCACCCTAAAAACATTGATCACATTTCCGTCAAGAAGTACTGCGTATTTCATAATGACAAAACTTTTCGATAGTTTTACGATTATGCAATCAACATGAATCACGATATTCAGGACACTTGAATCTTCTAAATTCCGTTCTGTTGCAATCTCTCACATGCCACGTCTCAGGCATCTTCAGCCCACTCTCGTAAATAAACCAATTAAACTCGATTTATCGCAGTTCACAGGTCCAAGTTGCGGCATATCACCGGTTCTCCGCCTTCCCGGCACAGTCTATCCATGGCTTCTGCTTCTGGTCAATTCCTCAACCCTTGTTTCATTCGAATAATAGCCCGTATGGATTAACAGCAAGAACTTAGCCTTCTTTCCGTTTTGTTCGATTTCATCCCTGTCACTGTTATTCTAAGCACTACGTTCTTCCTAGGTTCTTATTATTACAGCATCATTTTATCACCATTATCCTCCTATCTTTATCCCAGTTTTTATTGTCTTTTTCTTCTATTCATCTCTTTTAATGTCATCTCAGTGTATCCACCTCTTAGCCGTAGCATCATCTGCACACTAAATGCTGATGAATGTTATAATGACTATAAAATAAAATAAAATATTAATAAAGTTGCAAAAATCTTAAATTCTCTAATTGCTATCTCCATCTAAACCTGGGAACAAATTATCGGACGCGTCCGTAAGCCGCGGCTCAGCGGCTTACGGACGCGTCCGATAATTAGATTTATATTATATTATATTAATAGTCGCGGCTTATTTGTATCTGGATAATACATTTAGCACTACACTGTGCAAACTATCGGTCGTAAGTCGCGGACGTGCCCTTGAGCATTCGGACGTCTGTTGGTCGCGACTGTCAGCCGCGGCTTACGTGCGATAATTTGTTCCCAGCTTTAGCCAAGCTTGCATTATTTTTTACCTTGCTACAATAGTTCAGTGGGTCCGACTCTGCCTGAATCAACGACCTTTCGCTCAACTTACTTAAATGTCATGCAGTCACTTTGACATTTCTATAATCTATTCCATAGATACAAAAATTTCTTCATTTTCTAGAAATAAAATAATAGGATTCATTTTGCACAATGATTGAGAACTTTGGGATATACATATGTATATTTATATATATAGGTATACTTCCATATCTTACGTGTACGTAGACATTGTTGGGTATCTGGAAGACCAAAGAAACGATGGAAGGACTTAGTTATATACAAATTTTAGACATGTTTATAAATAGATAATTATCTATAACCTTCTTCCTTCTTTGTGCTTTGAGCTTAAGAGTGCGCCGCGTAAACCAATAGAGTTTATATGAAAACAGTGTATTACTGAATTATTTCTCTTAAAAAGATCTCATATACTGTAAACAACACTTTAAATCTATCTGCATTTTTCATTTCGCTCTAGACCCAATCCTGTCCTCGCAGACGAAGTCGCGGGTAAAAGCTAGCTACAAATAGAAATGCAAATATAGACTTGATATTAATTATTACTAATCCAAAATTACTTCAGATGACCAAATAAATAAATTACTCACAAGAGACATGTGACAACATTTCCTAATTCCAAAATGTAACAGGCATAATTTCTTTACACTCATTTTGTAAATGTAACGTAATAAAATAGGTGTAATAACAAGCGGTTTGTTTCGAAAATGTGTAGTTAATATATCTCTCGACGCCCATATTTCATAATGTCAGAACAAAATGGGGACCGGTTTTGTCTTCGACGCTTCCTTGTGACCTGCAAAGAGGCTAGCCGGCTGAAGACAACTGGTTTTTAACACATCAGCATTACGCCTTTAAATATAATCCTTATTCGGTAAGTAGAGAGACAGTAAGTAGGAGGCTTTGATTGTACCTACCGACACGCTGGCCGCCGAGAGAATGTGCTCCTGACACCTCTCATTTGGACCTTTGGACTCATTAGGAACTAATAAAGATTAAATTCGTAAAACGCGTATTCTTTTTAACAGACTTCATAAAGGAGGAAGTTCTCCGTTTGTCGGTTTTGTTTTTTTGTACCCCTATTACTCGAAGACAGGTGGACCGAATTGGTAAATTCTTTTTTTTATGAAAGAATTACTTCCCAAGTAGTCCCATTGCCATCAGGTCAACATCTAATGATGGGATCCTGGAGAAATCGAGGGAACTCTACAAATACTCGTATTACGGGCACATCTATAGCGATTTGGGTATTTTTTTACAGTAACTCGTGTATTTGCCTTCGGGAAGCACCATTTAGTGAAGTGGAACTGATGATCAAGACCACCGATGACCACCGCAACTACTCAATAATAAAGTATTTCACTGGTTGCGATTCGATTACTTTAATATGGTTGCTAAGCAATTTAAGCTCGTCACAATGCATTTATGGTGAAGTGGAGCTGATGGTGAAGTACAAGGAAAACTCCTCAACAAATAACATTGTTTAAAAAATCTATCCTTATCCTCTCTTATCACAAGCTATTCAATAACACCGGGGTCATATCGTTGGAAAATATTATCTTAATGTTAATGATTAGGCTAATCTTTCAGTTTTATAGCTCATTATAACATAACACCACGCCCGTATTCCACGAAGGATTGGGCAGAGATGTACACCCATATTTCGCCAGTCATCTAATTGGGGGCGAGCCTATTGCCATCAACCGGGTCCAAATCCAGACTCTGAGCTGCTACTAAAAAAGCCTGATGGAAAAACCCAACAACACTGCCCGACCTGGCAAACGAAACTAGGACCTCATGCTCAGCAGTAGCGCTTGCAACCACCGGACCAACGAGGCAGACTCAGTGCTCACATTTTGTTTATAGATATACAATGTGTTACAGAAACGCTGTCTGATCTGAAAAGGGGACATAGGTACTGCAATAACATTACCTACCCAAAAGTACAAAAAAATAAAAATGTTATTGAAAATAAAAAAGTTATTGCTATTTAAAACTCAAGTTTTTAGTACCAAATTTATCCCAATTCCATTAAAAATTGGTAAATTTTCGCCCCATGTAATAAACCCGTAAAATAACCGATTGAAAAAAAAAAGGAATTTTGCCATCTTTTTTTTTTTTTTCTGGTTTTAACAACACCTCGCGGATCGGACAGGGTTTTCGTTACACGCTGTATACAGGGTGCCAGGGACATTGACACGCAAACTATAACCGAATGAACTCAGCACATGATTCTAGACCCCCTAGTGCAGAAATTGTAGGCAGGTTATCAAAAAAAAAACTGCTTTTCTATGAAAAAAATTTAATTGCTGTTCCATACATTTTGACCGCGTAGGTATTGATCTACATGGTCAAAATGTATGGAACAGCAATATTTTTTTTCGAAAACGAAAAAAAAATATTGCTACGAAAAATTTCAACACGGGGTTCAGAATCATTGTACTGAATTCATGGTAACAGGTTGCGCTTTGATGTCTCTGACACCCTGTATACTACAATGATGTGTAACTTATTTCATTTACGTGATATTTCGTTACGATTTCACTTCGTCGGACCTAAATAAGTGTTATTTATTGCAGTCTGAGATCTTTATCTGACCGAAATGAGCATAACGCGTGGTGTTTAGTATTTATGTATTTATTAACATTACTAAGTTATTACGAGGCATTGTATCAGTAGATATAATAAAAGACTAAATTAATTTACTATTGTTCTAATTATTATTCTTGTCAAGCTTTTGGTGATAATAATATCGATGCAAGTAATTTTACTTTATTTAGTTAGCCCATGTCCGCACGAGAGATTATTTCCTGCGGCGATTATTTTTCGTACACTGGATTTTCAATGTTCTGCTTAGCGTCGACAGTTGATAATCCAACAGTGTGTTTTTTCAATGCGCTGGGACGAGAGTGCGTTCCAGTGCGTTGGATTCGCTCGACTCAACAGCGAGAGTTGTGAATCCAGTGCGCGATAAATCCCGCCGCGATATTTTTACGTCGTTAGAAAAAAATAAAGACAAGAAAGAAAAAATATTTATTGTGACTCGCACAGGAAGATCACAAACTAAACTAAACACACAATTATATGATCAATGTATAAAAAACAAAATTATATGCATAAAAAAACAACAACAACAGAAAGTCCTGTCCGAGGCCAAAAGACTTTTATCTCAGCATGATGCTGAGACATTTAAGAATAAGTGTCGCAACGCTTGTATTCTGATAGGACCTAAGTTAGAACCTATGGAGTGTGTGTTCTGGAGTGGCAAGACGTAGCTAAAGTACACACGTACTTTCAACGGCCTTCGAGAACGCAGACCCGCTTCACGTAAACGATTTCGGATGGTTTGTAAACGAATACGATTCCGTCGAGCAGTATTTTGGATGTACCGGTACTGTCTGCGAGTGGTGATGCGAGATCGTCATCCATGTGGCTCGGCATAGCTGCCCGTGATATAATAGTGTTTCCAGATGCGGCTTATGACGCTCTGTGTTGTGCCAAGAGCGACAGCCACAGTACGTTGCCTGGAACCAGCTCGCAACATTCCGACGGCTCTCATCATCTCTTCTCGTGTCAAATTATGTGGTCGCTCCATAACGATGCAATTTTTTTCAGTTCTGATGCAGAAATTGTAATGGTTTTGTTTAAAACGCTATTACCAACTTTTATAGGAATCCTGTACCCTAATTTACGTAATACACGATCAGTCAGAATCTGAATCGTTTTGAAACAGATTGCTAATCCATTGCTTCGTACGTTCGAAAAAAAAATCTGCTCAACAACGTAAATAACACAATGAATGTTGTTGACCTGTCAAATTGAAACAGATTACTCGGAATTTTCAACGAAAATGTGTTGCGTAATTAGATAGCAGATTGACAGTAGATTTAAGATTTAAAGAAAATTCTTTATTCAAAAAGTGACATTCACTAAAAGGAATCAATAACGATCCAAACAAGTTAAAATAACAATCCTCAATTGCGGCGATACTCTAAAACGTACTTGATCCCTAGACAATTTTAATGTGTGTATTTTTTTTGGAAAGCGGTTATTTTTATTGAAGTACCTGGCCGTCCGAGCTCTCCTCGGGTAAAAATAGAGATAACATATTTTCCCAGATATGAGACCTAGCTAGATCGATTTTTCGCCGCCGTAAACCCCTATATTGCAACTTAATATATCGAAGTCGTTTGAGCCATTTTCGAGAACGTGATTACAAACTATTAGTTTAAAAACACTAAAAAACACGCTTTTACGTGCACCTATAGGCGTATTCAGACCTTGAAACCTAATCGTGGTCAAAGTTCATTACAAGATCTTTCTAACAAGTCCAAACACGGCTATGATACGATATTTCATCATGGAATGCTAGTGCCTATATTCCGGCTTCATCATCAGACCTTGAAACCTAATCATGGTCAACGTTCATTACAAGACCTTTCTAACAAGTCCAAACACGGCTATGATACGATCATCCATCATGAAGTTCCAGTTCATATCTTCCGGCTCCATCATCAGATCAGCTCGACAGTACCATGTTATTGTATTGTCATCAAAATCACATACAACTGCCAATTTTCATAACGCGATCTTTAGAAGATGGTTAAATTAGTTTTCTTAGATTTGATTACATAGTTACATACATACAGGTCGACCTAATAAAAGCATGTTAAAAATAGATATACATACAAACATTTCTCATTTGAAATGATAGTTCGTGGTAGATAAATGCTGAATACTCATACATACTCACTCCTACGAGATAAATTCATAAAAGTTATTACGCTGTATTTAGTTACAGCTAGGTTTTGTAACTTTTACACGAGTGGCACGCGTCAACGGCAGAGGCAACTGCAGCAGCCGACACGCGTTGTCGGCTACAGTTGCCTCTGACGTCGACGAGAGCTGGCGCGCGCAGCGCCCGGTAAACCTCGGGCACCCCGGACGGCCGCCCCGGTCGGCCTCCCTAAAGCCGGCGCAGATGATAACCAGCATGCGTAGCATGAAAACCATAGAAACGGGTTTTCTACGGGTTTTGTCGACGGAAGAATAGACAAAATGACAGATTGTGATTGTTTATCTGACATTTTGTCTATTCTTCCGTCGACAAAACCCGTTTCTATTGTGGTCATGCTAAGCGTGCTGCGTGACGAATAAACCTAGATGAAAAATTAAACCTGTATTGCCGACCTGTGTAGGTATGTTATAACCCTGACGCAACAATACCTATCTTTCAATTATTAATTAACTATTTATGAAACAAACGTTATTTGTTCATTGTTACAAAATAAGTTTACTTAACAATTACAATAATAACTTATCTAACTTAAGATAGCATCACGCCTTGTTACCCCAAAGGGTTGGGCAGACGGGTACCTAGGTATAGTACACCCACATTTCCACCAGCTATGTTTAAGTCCCATATAGTAGGGGGCGAGCCTATTGCCATAAACCGGGCACAAATCCAGACTCCAGGCTGCTACTGAGAAATTCCTGTTAGTAAAACCCAATAATACTTTACCCGACCCGGGAATCGAACCCAGGACCTAATGCTCAGCAGTAGTGTAGTAACTAAGTAGTAAACTATTTCATACATCTTTCATTCATTTTTCAAATCGTAGTTTTCATTTGTTTCTTCGAGTTATTATTTAGCTGACCGATAGTTGAGACGGACGAAAATGAAAGGACGACCTTGACAACCTACCGAGTGGGCCCGCTATGGCAGAGGACAAACGTGTGTGGATATTACGAGCTAGATAGATAGATTAAACCGATTACCCTAATGACGTGTCAATCAATCTGCCTAGCCTTTTCCCAACTACGTTGGGGTTGGCTTCCAGTCCAACCGGATACAGCTCAGTACCAGTATTTTAGATGGAGCGTCTTCCTATTCTGGCGTGCTGCCAGTGATGATCTATGACACTGAAACGTTTTCGCTCACAATGGGCCTTATTAGAAGGCAGAAAGTCACCCAAAAGGCATTGGAGAGGGCTATGCTTGGAGTTTCCCTACGTGATCAAATCAGAAGCCAGATTTAGCCACGAGGCCCTCATTTAGCCACGAGGCATTCATTTAGCCACGATGCCCTCATTTAGACACGAGGCCCTCATTTAGACACGAGGCCCTCATTTAGACACGAGGCCCTCATTTAGCCACGAGGCCCTAATTTAGCCACAAGGCCCTCATTTAGCCACGAGGCCCTCATTTAGCCACGGGCCCTCATTTAGCCACGAGGCCTTCATTTAGCCACGAGGCCCTCATTTAGCCACGAGGCCCTCATTTAGAAGATATAAGAGAATGTAGGTACTAAGTTTACCTCTGCCATTGCCAAAAAGGTTAATAATGTACGCGCATAAAAAGACGGAAATCATTAAACAACTTAGAAAAGTGCTGATTAAAAAATGTTTCGTTACATACACATAATGGTCAGATTAAGTAGACACGTCATATTTATTGAGCTGCGATGTTAATCTTAATAAATGGTGTTACGTGAAATAATGTTAAGTGTATTCACACTGCCTAGAATTAGCCGTGCGGTTATTATTTCTGACTCTTGAATACCTGTAAAAAAAAAGCGCCGTTTGTTTTCGTGAAAACGTTTGGTGACAGCTGTAACCTGACCTAATTTAGTGAGGAGTTCCCTGAAGAATCCTTTGTCCTAGCACTTTGCCAGCCACTATCACGCCAAGTTTGCTCTGCCCCAACCATAATGAGAGGTGGTCACATTCACATCAAGTTAAGCTGACTTAAGGATTTCGGTCAGAAATATTGAAGTAACCACCAGTACACCGAGCGAAAAGACGCTTTTAAAATGTCCATCGTAGGCCAGAGGTCCAGTCGACTGCACGTGGATGGTAATACTTTGACCTTGAGCTGGCCGTAAAGTTCGGATCATAATCATTATCTAGCATTTCTTTCACAGAAAATATAGATAAGTACATAAATATTATCGGCATGTATTTAATAGAACCTCTAATAATTCCTATTTTGCGCGCCTTGTGAACACTACTAGAACCGCAAAAAGATTTTAGAGGTTCATTAATTTAAAAAAGTGTCCATCATTCGAAGGTTAATAAGTTTTATGTATAGGATCTGTCGGCCGATTCTGTAAAAAGATCAACGTGAAACTTAGGTGAAGTGAGCGTGAAGTGAGCTGTCATTGTCAAAAATAGACCTGCAGGATGCTAGGGATTAACACTATTGACAGCTCACTTCGCGCTCACTTCACCTAAGTTTCACGTTGATATTTTTACAGAATCAATCGGCAGTTTCCCAATATTATCTGTAGAACGCGCTGCTGTTTTAGTGTGTAGATACCTTAATGCTTAATGAAAGAATAATGTTACTAGCACTAATTAGAATTAGTCAAAACATTAATTACTGCCTCGTTGATCCAGGTCGAAGGCGCTACTGCTGTGCAAGCGGTCCTGGGTTTGATTCCCAGGTCAGGCAAAATGTTATTGGGTTTTTCCATCAGAAATCTCTCAGCAGCAACGCGGAGTCTGGATTTGTGTCCGGTTGATGGCAATAGAGTCGCCCCTATTACATGGGACTTAAACATAACGGGCGAAATGTAGGTGTACTTACTAAAGGTACCTCTGCCTAACCCATCGAGGAATACGGGCGTGAAGTTATGTTATTAAATACACTTTTTATGAGTGTTAATATAAACTGTTAGCCTACTAATTACCAAGTGGTTTCCCAGGTTTTATTTTGCCGGCAACTCACTTAGGCAAATTGGCTACCAACTTAAATTGTTAAGGGGGATGCGCCAAGGAAGTCCGAGAAATTAAAATTATCTTAAGTTTCTTGTAATTTACAGGTCAGTGTCAGGTTGTATCTTGTATAAAGTATGTTTCGCGACCGTAACAAATATGGTTTACAGAATTATAATCATTAGAATTTATAAGTTAGTATAATCCTAAAATATCATGATTTCATGAAATCGTCATTCAATAGGATTATAGGAACTAAAAGAGTTGTATTGATGATTTTAATTCTATAAATAAATATGTGATACGACCGTGAATAATATTTAGAACACAACAACCTGATACTGACCGGCAAATTGCAAAAAACGTAAGAAAATTTGAATTTCGCGGGCTACGCTGACGCTTTCGCCTTAATATATTCAAATCACAACTGTCATACTTTGACAGTATGTAAGTATGAAGTGGCAAATTGACGTCGGGTGTCAATTTGCTTAACAATGAATTTCCCTAGCTGTACATAACTAATTTTCCTTAGTATTCTCATAAAGCTTTGTGCAGACTAGCGCGACGCGACACCGGTTATTGTTATACCGTCAAGTTTTCTTAGAAATTGTATTGTTCGAGTCGCGTCGCGCCGTCGCGTCGCGCTGGTCTGAACAAGCCTTAAACCGTCTCGGGATATAATTTCTTAACAGGAACGTTACTGTTCTTGGATAATTGAAAGAAGACTGAAGGAGAATTCCGTATAATTCGTTTAGACGTCACCCCACCCCCCTTCCCACGGTTTCAGTTATTGATAATGTGCCTTACTAATAGTTCCAAGTATAAAGCTTCGAGCAGACCAGAGCGACGCGACACCGGTTATTGTTATACCCTCAAGTTTTCTTAGAAATTGTATTGTTCTAGTCGCGTCGCGGCGTCGCGTAAAGGTATTCTTCAGAAATGTTACATTATTAAACAAGCCAGTTCATTACATTTTAATTCTTAGTAATAACTACTACTTTCAAAACAAAACCTTTTACTAAACCGGGTATTAAAAAAGCGGGCAAGTGTGAGTCGGACTCCCACACGAAGGATTTCGTACCACCGTATAATATTTAGCAAATACATGAAAATACTAAACAAAGAAGATTTTTCATCTTAAAAAAAAATGGCAATTTTCAAAGTTCAAAGTTTTTATGAATGCGATTGTTGGTGATACAACAGGTGATAAAATATTTTATAGTAACTCAAAAATCTACCTGATAAGGCATGCATTGTTAAATTACAATAATAGAGATTAAGTTATACATTACATGCAACATAAATAACTAATTAATATCTAAAGAAATTAAAATTCAACATTTTGTATTTCTTATTGATACTGTGAATTAAAAGTTATTTTTGACAGTTGCAGAAAATCCCCCATATTATTTAAATAAAATACCTTATGAATCGGAGTTGTCAGTATTTTTTTATTACACATGGCGGCAGGGACATCGACTCAAAAACTGTTACCATGGACACCCCAAATTCCATTTTTATTTTCAAAATCAAATGTTTATTGTATGCGGACCTTTTGTATTAACTTTATTTAATTTGTATTATTTTATAGCGGCAACAGAAATACACAATCTACGAAAATGTCAACTGTCTACCTATTACGGTTCATGAGATACAGCCCGCTGACAGACGGGTGGACAGTCGGACGTAGAGACAGCAGGGCCTAGTAATACTAATAGGGTCCCGTTGGCACTCTTAGGGTACGGAACCCTAAAAACCTGAATTAAATTGTCGATTCAAAACTTAATACTCAAATATGTGCATCGAAGTGAAAGTATTTCTGTAACAGTATAATGATCCCACCAAAAAGACATTTAAATAACATACCAACACGCCCGAATTCCCGAAAAGGGCAGAAGTGTAAGCACCCCCCACATTTTGCCAGCTCGAGCACATCTAGATAGGGAAAAGGTGCTTGAAATGGTTCCTGTAAATCCTTATCGCTCTTTTGTTATTTTTTATTTCACCAAACCATTAAAAATCAAAAGTCATATATTCAAATTAGTCGGAGAATCAGATCTTGTTGAACGTCAAAATTACATAACACAGTCCCACTTCCTAGTGCTTGAGCAGGGAAGAAGTGGCGCAACAAGCTGCCCAGAAACACAGCCGTCTGTTATGTTAGAAGAACTTTGCGTCTGTACATTAGTATGCAAAGTAACAAAGAAACTTATAACATTTAATTAAATTATTTGCCATAACTATGTCAGCTAGCACACGCCAATATATCAACAAATCTCGATCAACTATCAGTATTACACTTGCGGCCATTATTATTGCGTCAGCGTGTGCCAAAATTTAGTAACGTAGCATCGTAGAATGACCCAAGATCGTCTGTTATGTTACAGTGAATTGGTATTATAAAAAATATTAACGTGTAGCTGGTAATCGATGAAAAAAAGGATAGATTGCTGGATGATAACTGAACATACCAATAGTGTACAACACCAATAAAGTCTCTACACGTCCTTGTAGGGTAGGCGTCCCCTCTCGGCGGCGTTTCCTCGTGAACGAAGCAAGAGGAGTATGTAAGGATCGTAAAGTTGGCGTTCTGTAGTTCCTGTCTACGCCCGTGGGAAGAATAAGTTACTACGTGAGAAGAATAAGTTACTACGTAACATGTCGGCAATCCGTTAAGTGATATACGAGAGGTAATTAGCAACCGATCCCTGATGGGGTCATCAGGGATCGGTATGCCAATGTCAACCTTTTTCGAGTAATTTGACATTTTATATTTTAAAATGTATGAAATAAAAATATAAAATGTCTAAGTACTCGAAAAAAAATTATGGCCTATTAGCGCCACAAAGTTTTCTTCATTATCTTTCTTCTTATAAATCCAAAGATTTTAAAACGTGAAGCAAACTTCACGCTATGTATTCCTCCTGCACCAATCATGTTTTGTGGGCGAGTTTAATGGCTGCAAATTCTACCAGGCAAAAATACTTTGTCTCGGAAAATCTATTTAGAAGCGATTTGCGTACAAACAATGACTACCTCTTCAAAGAATTCAGACGTTATGTTTTGTTTATATTGTTTTAAACAACAATAATAGTGCGCAGGAGGCAAAGTTTGGGCGGCCGACTTGTTTTTATTGAAATACAAGATGGACGAAGCCTTTGAATTTTCTATTTAACTTTCCAGACAGAGGAACTGGAAGTATCTGAGGTGAGCACGTCCGTCTGACGTGAAATCGATGAGTTTTACCGTCTTATTTTATTTATTATTGTTCTTTAGGTATCTACATACAAAATTATAATTCTACTTATCCTCATGTTAATAAAAAAAAATATTCACATTATTTTTACGAGCTGGCGAAATGTACTTCACTATTGGTAAATTTTCATAAATACCAAGTATACATTCTCATCTAATTAATTATTTTCTTATTTTAATAAGAACCGCATACGTGCAAATGTTACATAACAAAAATGGTCTAGAAAAAATGTTTGGCAATTACAGTAGGTATGTAGTTTCACTGACCTTCAGTTATCCGAATTATCCAACACTTAATTCTGCGTTAGACGCAATATAAAAATTATGAATGCGATGTGTGGAAACGAGAGAAATTAAATCATTTCATAACTAAGTAATCATATTCTGGGGAAAGGTCACGGGTACGATTTTATTTGGCCTGACTTGTAATAATTTCCTGTCTGAGAATGCAGCTGTAATATTCCGCTTTTAATACACACATACATACGAACAAAGTGTTTATATTATTATATCAGACTCTAAGAAAGTGGAATCGACTTGTGTAAACTACAATCAACACATTCAGTTTCTATATAATACTCTTACTTTTAAGTCTATTCTAAGTTTTAAAATGATTATCACGTAAAAAAATCATTTAGATTATAATTCCTTATTAGTCTCATAGGCTAGATTGTAATTAATTATTAAGAACCAGCATCCTAAGTTCGAAAAAAAAATCTGCTCAATTTTTTTTTCGAACTTATGAAGCAATGGACTAGCAATCTGTTTCAATTCATTTCAATTTATTATTGATCGTGCATTACGTAATTAGGATGCTGGTGCTTTTAAAACAAGGCAAAAAAAAGATAAATTAAAAAGTCTGAAGTCAAGTGAGAAATTCTCAAAAAAAATCAAATTATAATTATTATAACTAAAATAATAATTAAATATTGCTTCTAATTTTCTTATGTAGCGCCTGCCCCATCTGTACAGTCAGCGCGCCCATCAGCGCTAACAGTACTGAGATCACCAATTTTGTGTTTATGAGATTATTGCATAACGAATCGCGTTGAGCTTAGCAGCGAACTGCAGTGAGTTCAGTGAGCTCAGTCCATTTATCGATTTGACATTGAACCAAAAAAATGGCTTTATCTAATATTCGCCGTCAGCCACGATGTCGCCATGAAGTCGAAGTTAAATATCTTGCACAAGTAATTTAATTCTAGGAACGTTTAGGGAAAATGGCCGTCTATATTGAAATCAACTTCGCAGTAAAGATGATGAAAGGGTCAATAGGTTTTTACGATACTGTAAAAGCAGACCACGCAACGATCGACGAGAACTTTCAATGATACCGCACCCAAGTATTAAATTGTATTAATTTACCGTAAAGAAAATATAAATTAAATAAATAAAATAATATTAAAATATTTATTTATTTATAATAAAACTAATTAATTTTTAATTTTTTTACATTCCAAGGGTTTTGCGTACTTTGAGGTGCGAAGCACACAAGCACTCGGTTTCTATGTTGAGAACTTATCCATCTCTATTTATACTCTTGACATTATCTGCTTAAGACGCCGATATATGCCAGCGGCCTTGCGTGGGGCTTGCGTGTTCTGTGCTGAGCTCACGCAACGCGTCGTACGTCCAGCCAGCCATAGGACTCGCCCATCAAGGAGTGTGCTGTCCGAAATTATACGCATTATTAATTTATTATACATAAATCAAAAGGTATTTTAATAATAAAACGTATATTCAAAAAAAGCACACATAACATAACATCACGCCTGTGTCCCCCGAAGAGTTAGGCAGAGGTGTACCTATAGTACACCCATATTTCGCCTGTCATGTTTAAGTCCCATGTATTTGGGGTATATAAATCATTAAATTTTCTTTAAAATTGTGAAATTTTCATAAAAATACGCTTGATAGTTTTTGCGTGATTGTCAGTTTTTATCCGCGTTAGACATAACTTTACAAATTATTTAAGTAATATAAACATAATCTAAAATATTCACACACTAAGTTATTAAGAAAATGATCATATGTAACATATATTTTTTCCAAATCACTAACACTAGTCGTTTAAACGTGATCTTCAGTATACGAGTAAAATCATTAAAAGTCTCTTAGTGTCACCTTAAGTAAAGGTGATTCCGTCAATGTAGCCCGTGAAATGAATTTCTTTTCAAAAATGGTAAGTTATTTTGAGTTTCGCGGGCTGCATTAAAGGAATCACCATAAGTAATTCTAAAAATACTTTCACAAGTCCTCAACTTCAAATTCTCCATTCAGAAACTGGTTGATAATCTTGTCTTGCGTTGAAGTCTTTTGTTTTATTAACTTGCGGATGTCCAGAAGCAACTAAAACAAAAAAGTTATTGATTCGCCATTTTAGGAAGGCGCAGACTCCGTACATCGGTCTCCAGTAAGCCACAGAAACCCCCTAAAATACAACAGCTGTTCACAGCATCTGGCTGGACGAACCTCCAGTAGAAGGCTTCATTCACTATGGAAGCGGTTCACATACCCAAAACATATTGTGTTCTTCTTCTTGGCGTGTCGATCGTAAACATTTTTTGAAAATATATATATTTTTTGTATAATTTAACATATTTTTTTTTATAATAAGATATTTATTTTATTTTATTACATTAGTTTCAATTTAATTTTATAAGTAGATAAGTTCTTAACTTATTGACCCGGACGCTACAGTATAATTATATACTAATAATATTGTGTCGTGGCAATGAGAGCATTACCTTATAGGCTGATTATGCTTATGCTTATTTTTCTCATCATTTGAATGATGAGAAATAGGGCTAGATAGAGAGCCTTCATATTAAGATATTTTTAAACATATTTTCGATGTATATTTCAACATTTACCTACCTGCATTACGCATTTGCATTTCATGGCAATATTCGATCAGGGAACTCTACCATAACTACGTGTTCATCTCCATTTCAGAAATCTCCAACTGAAAGCATGTATTTCAATAAAAACATTTACAGGCATATTTGAATTGTCGTAGTAGGTTCCTATGGAGAAGAAATAGCAAGAAACCCCAAGGACACTCTCTCTCAAAGATACTTGAAATGAAAGCTCGACGTAAACGCGTGATGATGCTGATTAAATCATTTCATTTAATTTCTGGATATGACAGCGTCGCTAAGCAATCAGCACTCGATGTGAACTAGGGCATTCACCAACCGGTAATCGAATGTCTCTAGTGAGTATGACACAAAATTATCTGTGACCACACTTTCGTCACAGCACACATGTTTCTCGATATACCATTACGCTCCAGTAACACAATCAGAACGCAACTGACCGATATACGTAATCATTATGTCATTGCAGTAATTTGTTTACCGTATGCAGACATGCTTGTGAATAAATTACGGTTTAGTTAACTGCAAAAAAGATATTCATCCGTGCGTGTTTCAGTTTTGGCGCCTAATTCTAAGCTTCAATCGCAGTCATCACCCACAGCAATTTATTCGTGGTCAGTGCAACATGTATTTTTCTTCCATACTTCTCTATTAGTCGTCATCTCGGTAGTGACTCCCTTTGTTGCCACTTCATCTTTCACACAGTCTCCTACTCGTTTAGCCATCCACATTAATACTCAGAACTATAGACACAATACGCAGAAACCAATATATCTACTATGAAAAACGGCATTTTGTCACAATTTCGTGCATCAAATATCCATATTATGCTGTATGTATGGTAGATAAGTAGTATATTTCCGGACGGTGTCGTATAAAGGCGTTCTTTTACGAGAACGACCGTGTGTTACATACTCAGTTTACGGTAAAGGAATCATATTTCTATATAAGAATCGTTCATGAATACCAGCAAAGCACAGTTTTTCAATCAAATATTTCAGTGAGTTACCCTACATTTAAATGTTTTCAGTACTCTTATAGGTATTTTGTAAAGCATATCTGCAAAAGTACCAGGCATCCAGAAACGAACAGGAGCGTAAAGGTACGGTGCCATAAAGTATAACATCTCGATGTTACCGTGAGCGGTGTTCCGGTATTGCGCAAGAGTGGCAAGGTTACCGCACTCTCCGTACGCAGCGTACAATCTACGCACCGTGCACCGTGGTGAAATACACTTTGTGTAACATGTTTTTATATGCAGAAGCTGCTTTTAAGCGAAGTTTTTCGAACTCTATAATTGAGGATCTCATATGTTACATATATCAAGACTTTGTAAAGGTAAAGAAAGGTCGGCGTGTGACGATAATTTACGTCTTTAGTGATACTTACATCAGATCATCCGAGCCCATAGACAGTATAGAAATAGATCAAACGAGAAAATATCATTTTATTATATCAGTTATCGCATAGATTCGCGATTTATTAGCCAACTGACTCCACCAGTGAGATACCAACGGATAGCTGTGGTCCGGGGTTCGATTGCCAGGTCGGGTAAAATGTTATTAAGTTTTTCAATCAGGCATTTCTCAGAAGCAGCCCGGGGAATGGATTTTTGCCTGGTAGGTCGCAATAGGCTCACCGCCTTACTGTCCCAGTAACGTCGCCTTACGGAAGAACAGGGTGATGTAATGTAGTGTTTAACAAGTATGGTGTACACTAGATCTTTTCGACTCCAGTTGAGTCATCATCAGCCGTCTACTGCTGGACATAGGCCTCTTCTATTGCCCGCGTTTCAATCTGATTTCCAGCAACTCTCATCCAGCTACTACCAGCCACCCTGCGAAGATCATCGCTCCTCCTAGCCTGAGAGCTAGGATGCTCTCAGGCCTTACGTTTGCCGATTCGCGGTCTCCACTCAAGAACGCGTCTAGGCGTCTACCCCAACGGTCATCAGCTGTACGGCCCGCCGGCCCTTTGCCACTTCAGCTTGCTTTTTCTGTGAGGTATACTGACAACTTTAGTTCTCTGTCGGATCACTATTTACATCGCACCACATCGGTTGTATTTTATAAATTGAGCCCACAAAATCTCCTACTCCTAAGATACAGGTCTGCATACCTAGTCGAAGAGTAGTACAACCCTCTGTTTCCTTAAGCTATGTACTGTGTTGTTATTTTTTATGTACTAATAAACCTATCTTATCTATCTACCTCGTCGTCCAGTCGTACATAGATTTCTAAAACTTATCTATGCAGTTGACACCTCGGCTGACATTATGGAGTCTATTTGCATCCAACTTGAATTTGTGTTCGGCATTACTAGTTACAGGATTGAACACATGCTGCCACGTTCTATTATGGAGAGATTGTAATCTGAATGCATTTTACTCGAATCAGATTGGCAAGAAATGGTAATGGTTTACAATAAGCTAGTTGAGAGCAAAAAATGTACCTTATGAATTTTATGCCCATTTAATGTTTTGTAGCGTAATTTTTTTTTCTTTGTTTTCTGCTGTACTATAATACGAGTATATAAATAATATAAGTGTGAGTTTATAATAATTAGAAAAAAATTGTTCTGTTAATGTTAATATTTAGCGAAAATATTCATATATTTTTGAGATAAATAAACTAAATTTTTAACCGACTTCCCAAAAGGGTTTTCAATTTGGTTGTATTTTTTTTTTTTCCTTGAATTAGTTACTCGTTCTTCAGAAAGGTTAGCTGGGTAGTACTCGCAACCGGCGTGCGTGTATAGCGATCTAATTACGCAAAAAATTTCGCAAACGATTACGATTAATCTGTTTCATTTTGACAGTTTAACAACATTCATTTCGTTATTTACGTTGTTGAGAAGTTTTTTTTTCGAACTTATGAAGCAATGGATTAGCAATCTGATTCAAAAGGATTCAGAGTCGATTGATCGTGTATTACGCAATTAAGGTACATATGTAGGAACGTAAACGAAGCAAAAGGAGAATGTAAGGATCGTGGTCGTTCGTCGCAGGCGGCGTTCTGTAGTTTCTGCCGACCCCTTTGGGAACGTGGCGTGAATTTATGTACGTATGTAGTTACACATTTTATAGTCAAATCGCAAAGAACTTTTCCAGGCCAGTCTCATAAAAAGTAAGTACGAAATGTATAGGAAAATATTTTCCGATTTCTGACTTTTCCAGTACTCATACCTCAGTTGATCCGCTCAGTTTTTTTATACTTATAAGTAACAGGATCGATTAGAATAATAAAAAGTTTTTGCGAATATTGCCTATGTTCTTACTAAATATACTTACAATTTAATTTAAAAAACTATAAATGCAGATTACAATTTCTCAAAAAGGTAATGACAGTCTTCTAAGACCATTTTATTGTAACTACAATGGTGTTAAAGTACATTCCCTTACCATCTCAAAAATCCACCCTGTATATAGGTGTAGACGTAAGTCCCACATTGCTTATTATGAGATAGGTAGGCACCAAGCACTTTTACAATGTGGTTACTAACCAGTACCCTGATTACATAATACACGATCAAACAGAATCTGAATCGTTTTGAAACAGATTGCTAATCCATAGCTTCATAAGTTCGAAAAAAATCTGCTCAACAACGTAAATCACGCAATGAATGTTGTTGAACTGTCAAAATTAAACAGATTAGTCGTCATCATTCACAAAATTATGTTACGTTATTGGGTACCAGTTAACCGATAATGGTTAGAGTGATTTTCGGTAGCTGCCAATGATCTGTTGAGACTATAATACACTTAATGTGAATATAATAATGAGATCAAGGGACCATATCGCAATGTGACATGTTTCTTTAAAAATAATGTAAGAGCCTTGGCATAGCGTGGAGCGGAGCGATTAGCGAGAAACGAAACGATTTTAGGATACATCATCATCTTCTTTTTCTACGCCAGTTTTCCGATACAGTTTTGTATACCACGGACCACGGTATTTGCATCTCAGTAAAATATTAGGTCCAACCTAAATACCTAACCTAGCTTATCTCGTTTAAAAGCTATCTACATTTGACTGGTTATGGGGCCGAACACACGTACCACAACCAACCACAACCACAACCATAACCACAACCACACCATAACGACAACACGTGGACGGGAGCTAATTTGTATGAAAATGAAGAGTTTATTCACACGGACTAAAGAGAGTCAAAATCAACCTTGTGGGCGATACCGACCACATCAAGGCCACCACGCAACTACCAGCCAGACCACGCACTAGAGGCCAGCCACATGGCGAACAAAGAAAGCCGGACTCAATCTGTCTGTTTTCAAATACTACCCACAACGACGTAACCACATCGCAACTACTAGCGACAACGCAACCGCATCGAAATTTTGTAGTTACCACAACGCAACTGCAATAAGCTGCAGCGCCACTATTCACATGAAACCACTGCTTGCCCACACTTTGTCGCTGCCATGTTTGGTGTGGTTGTGGTACATATGTGTGATCGGACCCTAAAATGTTAAAATGAGACCACCTATTGTGCGATGCTCATTTGTTTCACTCCGGGCCAATGATAAACGTCATCAGCCACATGCAGAGTGTTGCATACACTTTGGCTATGCGCAATGTAATGTAATGGTCCCTTTCTAACGCACACTGCAGCTTAAAAAATACTCTGTGACGTTTACAATGACGCTAGACGTTACTGATAGCTTGTATTATGAGACCCTACTCCGTTAAATTAATATGTACTATAAAGTACATACCCTCGCCAAAAAAAACAATTATTCTTTGCCTTATTAAAGAAAAATTGATGCCCGCTTGTCGCCCGCTCCTTAGACTGCGCAGCTTAACCCCGTGGCCACGAGCTACACGCTCAAGAGAGACGCGGTTTCCAGAGAAAATAAATGAAAGACGGTGTTAAGAGCATGAGTCACCGCGACGCGACTTGCGGAACGACGGAAGGAAACAAGGTGACGCACGCGCTTGTCGCTTGACACAAGTCGCGTCGCTCGAGGCTGTGAACGGGGCCTTATGAACGCATCACATTACCAATCTCTATTCCTCACCAAAAATGTAGTACCTTGAACAGTACTCCGTAACAGTGTTACGTAAATTCGTACATTTGGTGAACGAAGCCAGGAGTCACGTATACAAGCAGGTGATCATTTCTACATCGCGAATGCGCATTTTAATGAAATTAGATGAAAATACGATTCCGATTCGTACCGTGTGACGGAGTGTCACGAACGATTATGTATTGTAAGTGTGTCTGTATGTGTGGCTAGTATTGTACTTGATGTGTACGAGCATTTTTTATTGCTCAACTGTAGACATTAAGTGTTTTAGGCTTGTGAGTTTTGAAGTGAAAGAGAAATTAAACTGCGCGCAAACTGGCGCGATGCGACACAATGCACACGCACAAAGTTGATTATTGCATGCAGTTTAATGCAGTTCGTATTCGTATATCTAGAAAATGGGACTGAAATTGCGGTGTGTTGATGTTTGTACATATGCGACGATGTCAATCCCATCGTGCTTTTACAAATAACGATTAACTCCTAAACTAAATTAACTAATCTTAGTCACACAATAACCAAGCAAAGTTAATAAAATTTATATGAAACCACCGCGCCAGCTTCCTCTATCAAATCAAGAATCGATAAAGAATTTTCAAAATCGAACCACAAGTGACGAAAAGGTCTGTGACTTCAAGACAGACTTAACAACAAACTTAACTTTGCAGTTGATATATCCTAACTATGTTACCAATTTACGGATTTTTCTCTTAACTTGAACTGTAAAACTTTGCTTCGCGCCAAACTTCGTGTTGCTAGGTCAACGGAAAGTACCATATGCTTTGGTTTATTTGCGATTTTCAATATAATTATAAGCGGCATAAATGGCCTTATATGTTATTGCGTCGGCTTGGAAGTTTGATTTTCTTTACAGGTCCAAGAGACCGTAGATCTAAGCATGGGCGCCGGGAAGGGGTGCAAGAGGGTGCACTTGCACCCTCTTTATGGTGCGGCGCGGCAGCGGCACGGCGCGGCCCGACGACCACTCGCTTCCACGGACCTCCACCACGACGGACGATTCTCCTCTTTTAAACTTATAATTAACACTTTCGACTCCACCCATTTTTCATAGAGCTCATACGCCAAGCCACCATACATATTGCAAGTTGACTTCACCTGGAGGGTCACCGGCATTACGTTTGAAATCTTGTTAAAATATACAACTGATTTTATTTTCACAGTTAATGATGCCGAATTCGCTAAGAAAAATCTACATTTAAAATGAGACCTCCGTGAGGGCTTCCGGCATCCCATATGCGTCTTGAGTGAACCCTCCAGGACGGCTCCCGGCATTGAACATGTTAATTGTTTGTCCGGGACAGTTTATAATTGCCTGAAATACAGTCCACTCTTTAATTGCTCACCGCGCTGACATAGGTGTCAAAACATTCAGAACTAAAGAAATATCTGAGAACGCCTAACGCAATAATAGGGAACTTAGCCTATTCGAAGCGAGATCCTAACAATCTCTGAATTCTAAAGTTTATGTGCATTAGTCGACGAAGTACCGAACTCCTCTTTCCGAAAATCGAATCGGCTTATCGAGCTTGCTTCGCTCACACTTGCATTCTACTCTATCTTAATTCTTTGAATAAGTCAAATAAACAAAATAAAACCTATCCCATTCGAGGCGAGATGGAAAATCTCTTAATTTTTAAAGCTTTTCTGCATAAGTCGACAAAGTTACTCCTTGTATGAATGGACAAACGATAACATAACATATCCGAGGTGAACTGCAAAAATGGCCATCCTCGCTTGGTGCAGCTGAAGATGCCCCCGCCCTGAAAACAAACCTGCCGGCGCCATAGGATCTAAGTTTTTAATATCTATTTCAACTTAATACCTCCACGAATTCCTGAGAAAAGGGGTCTTGACAGATAAACAAGTCATCCTGTAAGGGTTTCAATAATTAATTTTAAGAATAAATTCCCACCCTGAAAAAGATTATTTGTATTTATTATCTGCCTGTTACCTTTTCATGCCGTAACGGCTAAACAGATTTAGATGTAGGGCATACAGATAGGCCATGACCTGGTTTAGGACATAGGATACTATGAATCCCGGTAGTACGTTCCTGTGGAATAATTTCCGACCTTTACGCGGGCGAAGCCGCGGGCAAAAGCTAGAAGTGCATTATTTCACATTATTCTTATGTGATTATTTTGCCGCATGCGATGGCCAAGCCATTCTATTTGTTAAAGAAATAAATATGTCTAATATTAATACGGTCACTATGAAATCTTATTATTTAAAGTAGGTTATTAGTTAACAATTTATGACAGTCTAAAACATTCGATAATGCTGGCAAAGGTTATTTTTGCAAATTGTTGAAATATTTAAAAATCCATAACCTAATCTCCCAGCAATCCATTAGGTACACGTTAGCACCCAACGGGATAATTGTGTAACACACATTTATATGCCAATCAATCGCAATGCCTTTAATTTCCCAGTTCAGCCACATTCATTGTGTTATTTACGTTGTTGACCAGATGAATTTTTCAAATCTATGAAGCAATGGGTTAGGAATTTCCTTCAGAACATTTGGATTATGATTGAAAGTGTGTAACGCAATTAGTGTGCAGGTCGTCATGAGTTACGGAGCGGTTTTTAACATGACTCACGGTCTACTCGCTGGTCACGGTTCAGCTGTCTATTCTGCGAGATCGCCTGGCTTTACTCCTCTAGATTTTTATGCTCTGGGGGGTTACCTATATGAAAAGTCGCACGGTGCACGCTAGGCTAGCGAGCACCTTGCTCGATCATAATATTCTAATAGGTATTGGGCCCAGCGTCGCTAGCGAGCGATATAGCTATTAGGAAACAGAGTAACCAGCGCCACCTATACGAAACGGCTGCAATTCGACCTACGAAGCCAACCAGCACACTAATAGCTGCAGATGACAATATTAAATAATATTATTTCACGGAATCCGGAACGCGTTTGTTTTTATCAATTAATAATAACGCCATTTATTAACATTAGGAAAAACTTCTAGAAGTTGAGAACCAATCACCTACTCACTCTATCGTCGCTACTTCACTATTTAATACATATTAGTACCTATGTATTTAGTCTATTAGCGATTTATTAAATACTCAAAGTCAAAGTCTAAAACGTTTATTGAGACCTAAGTGTACATACGCCTACATCAATCTATACATTTACAGTTTTTTGCTGATCTCACATTGTATAGGATTTTCGTATAATGCGAGGATAGCTTATACTGGAAGAGTATAGCTTGATGTGTAGCCGTGTGTACATACTAATAAAATATCGTGTTTTGTATCTAATGAATGGTCAAAAAAAAGGGGGAAAGAAACATAGGACATCAAAAAAATTGTCCACATCGCTATCAACAGGAAAAGTGCCCAAAAGGCTGGCAGTTGATTTCCCCCCACTGGTTAAGAGGGCGCCTAAAGGTCCACTAGCGCCACTCTTTAAAAAAAATATTATCTCGCGACTGAGAAGGAATTATGAATAACGGCTAATAAGGACCCTCGGTAAGTGTGTCTAGAATTTTCTAATACCTTTTAAAAAGCTTTATATTGAGACACGAAGCAACAAAATACGATCTAAAGAAAAGCGGCCACATTCCTCTAGATCGTATTTTGTTGCTCCGTGTCTCAATATGAAACTTTATAAAAGGTATTAGAAAATTCTAGACACACTTACCGAGGGTCCTTACTAGCCGTTATTCATAATTCCTTCTCAGTCACGAGATAATATTTTTTTTAAAGAGTGGCGCTAGTGGACCTTTAGGCGCCCTCTTAATTCAATTCTTCTTTGTTTTTTTCATTTTTGCAGTCGTATTTTTCTTATTTTTTCAAAGGGTTGTTTGATTGGTGTTGATTTGTGTTCAAAAATCTTCAACTTACACAATAATGTACACGTATCCAAAATACATTTTGCAGCCATAATGCGAGAATAGTATATATGTTCTGTGGCGAGAATGCCCGCCGCCATTTTTGATAAAATGTCACCCTGACAAAAGTCAAAAAGTGGCCATTTGAGGCTGTGTTACTGTTTGCTATCGTGCTTCGGTCACTGTTTTTGTTTGAAATACCACAACAATTACGCTACAAAATGCCGAAGAACATCACGACTGAAGTTCGGGAGATAATATTGAAAGTAAAGGAGTTTATGGACGAGGAAAAACGAATGCAAGTGCCAATAATACCATTGAGTAAAGTTTATGTTCGAGTATCTGCCGCTACAGGTTTGTAGACATGTTATTTTTTATAATAATTAGCCATACCTATGTAAGTTATAATAGTATATTCAGTAACGTATAAATGTTCTCTGTTAATTTTAAGCGTTAAAACAGCGTATGCATTTTAAATACTGCCCTATGACTTGCCTTAGGATTATAACATCTTTGTTATATGAAAGTTACCCTATTTATCTTTCATCATGTTTACGTATGTACGCATTAAGCCATTGCATTGAGTTTACTATATGTATAAGAAAATGGGGCCCTAAAGCGGCAAACATTAAAAAGTATGCGCCAATCATTGGTTATCCAAAGAATACAAATATATCATTAACTAAAACTATCAAATTTTGGACAAGATTAGACTTTTTTAGTCATAGTAAAACTTAGAATATTACTGCCAAAAGCTCCATAATAATCAAGAGTAATATTTTTTAAGCAACTAAAGATTATTCTTTAGTTGCTTAAAAAATATTATGTTGATATTATTATTTCACGGGCATAAGGAACACATCTCCATACCACATCCAAAGAAATAGTATTGTTTGCTACAGTGCGGTGAACGTAATATTTATTAACTAATTTAAAAATGAGACCCTACATTGATGCTTATGAATGATAGCGGTAACATAGCGAATGTATTTAAATGATTTTTGTCTCCTCATGTTAGCTTTATTCATTAGGCATTATTCAAAAATTCAAGCGCCAAGTCCATCAAAATACAATACCCTTACAATAACTTTGTAATGCATGATTGATTACCCTGACTTTTGTCAACTATGGTCTTGTTAAAATCGTGTAAAAATTATGTGTCATTTTTGTACTTTTATTGTTTATTTTTAGCTTTGATTTTACATTGTTATTGCATGTTGTGTCTATTGCTTAATAATATTTACACTTGGCTTGTATGTTGGCTTGCGTTAAGAGTTGAACAGTGTAACATTTGTAGATACCTTTTTGAGAGAGAATCTGTTACTACAGAAATCTTTCTCGAAAATATTCACATGAAATTTTTTAATAGGGTTGTAATGCTGTAACTAGATTGATAACCATTGTGGATTACAACCATAATATTATTATTTGAGATGTACTTATAGAAGTTCAAGTGTAAATGCAGGTGTTGTCTGAAGACTTATTTAAGCATAATAAGCCTATTTAATTAACTCAAAATTCCCATATTGATTTCTTTATAAAACAAATTAAGTAAAATATTGATGCACCTTAAGAAGAACTGATTCACACAGCCCATTCCCTCTCTAAATCCTGCACATCCTATTTTGTCATAGAGTGGTAAGAGTAGACTAGAGACAGATAAGACAGAAAATATGGCATATGCAGGCAGGATTTAGAGAGGGAATGGGCTCTATGGATCAGATCTTCTTAAGGTGCATAGCCCAAAAACAAGTATACCTAATGTGGATTCCTTAACTTGGAGAAGGCCTATAGACAGTGTGTGGAGGGAAGAGCTGTGGTAGACACTATTCCTGTAGAGTGTGAACTGGTGGTTGATACGGGCGCTGAAATCTTTATACAAGGATTCCAGTGCTTGTATAAGGATAAATGAGGCATACACAGACTGGTTCTGCCAGATAGGTGAGTGCGGATTGAGGATGAATGTGTTGCGTGTCAAATGCTTTCTCTACGCAGATGATCAAGTTCTACTTGCATCATCAGCAGAACAGTTTTGTCACAGCATTTTAAAAGAAGTTGTAGTGACATAAATTGAAAAGAGTATGCTTAAATGGTTTGGTCATTTACAACGCAGATGTGTGTGGAAACACTGGGAGGGCATGCCCCTAGATGGTTATAGTGAACTTATTGGTAATGCTCTTCGGAAAGGTCAAGTATGTAGTACTCGCAAACGGCGTGCGTGTATGACCAGATGTATGAACGTAAACGAAGCAAGAGGAGTATGTAAGGATCGTAGAAGGTGGCGTTCTGTAGTTTCTGCCTACCCCTAAGGAAAGGTGGCGTGAGTTTATGTATGATACATATTTTTGCCCATGGGGAAGGGAGGGATATTGGATATTGATAATTCTTCACTCTAACCAGATAAATTAAGGTTTGAAATAATATGATGTTTTTTGCTCTTGCAAATCACCAGAAAACTTATAGAGGCATGATGAACAGGGTGTAAAGTTCACTCATCCTCGATAGAAAAGGGAGGATCCTCCGCCCAGATGGGTGTCGTGTCGGGTGGGCAACAGAAGTGTTTTTTTTTTTAATGACTTCTCGCAAGTCAACCTAGGAGGTTGACGGCTGCTTAACCGGATTTTCCTGTGGCTGCCTCAATACAACTACAATAACTATATACAACTGTAAAACTAAGCGACTACACGCTAAGGGCACCCCTTGCGGGGTACGGACCTCAGATTAGAGCCTCGCTGGGGGAGGACAGCAAGGGACAGGGTGGATCGGATTGACAGACGATTGTCGTCGGGAAATTATATATCGGTAATTGCTTGCGCGATGCAGGATTTCGCGTGACGTCACTGTGATGCATTCGCGTGTAGCGATGTAGATGCCGCCACAAACTGAAAGCAAAGCATTGCAAGCATCATACATTTTAATAAAAATGCACTGCGAATTTTACTATTTCTTTATAATAAGCTTAAGTACACTAATATGTTAGCGGCTAATTACCAAATCACCAATTTGAACAATTGATATTGAATACAATAAAACACTATGTAAACATGAATATACTATCATTTGCGTTACTTTGAATTAGTTAATTCGAGCGCTGTATCTTTAAATATTTCCAGGTGTATCTGAACGCACAGTATTGAACATAGTAAAAGAAGCGAGGCTGGTAGAACAGGGTCTGCTAGACCCTGAAAGTCTAAAGAAATCTCCAAAGAAGCGTATAAGAACAAAGGGCAAGATAGAAGTTGATGAGTACGACCTACAAGTGATTCGCAGAAAAATCCACGAGTTCTACGCTTTTAAGAAAGAAGTACCTACTATTAACAAACTCCTCCAGATATTAAAAGAAGAGATCAACTTCAAAGGCTCAAGGGAAACGCTCAGGAAGATACTCAGGAAAAATGGTTTTCAATTTAGAAAGACAAAGAACACTAAAGAGAAGGAACAAGCTCCGGAATCTACGTCGTCCGTCCCACCGATGGTGGCGCCATACATACACACCATGTTCAGTCACAAAAATATACAATCATAGATTTTATGCATAGATTGTAGAGGCATAGATTTAGACTGGTAGGTTTTTGTTAGTTTCTTCTCACGAAACAGAAGATTGCTCCTCCAGAGATTTAAAGTGCATCATACAACTGCAGTTATTGTTGAGCTAAAAATAGATTTCTAGATCTTTATGTTGAGTGACGGTTGGGGGCCGTCCACTTCATCTTTCAGTCATAATCTTCGAGCAATTGGACTAACAATAAATGCACAATATGACTATAGAACTGCTCCTTACCACCAGACATTTAACTATATTTTGATTTGCTATCTACTGACAAAATGGGTGGTAAACAAAGCTTGAATATAAATTACAATATTGTTAGTTAGTGAGAAGTAACTAAACTGTATTTACCTACTGTGGTATTGTAGTTTTTAGTTCTACTGACAGAAGCTCATCTTTTTACAGAAATATGTGTATCGATCGATCTGTGTGTGTACTGGTTTTAACCTAGCACTGCATAGTCAGTTGTATGTACACAGTATTATGTCCCATTATATTAAGTTAGTTTCAAATGAGGCTATGCTCTAAATCTCATGATAAAATAACTTATAAGATTTGAGTCTCACAAACCCAGATTATAAACTGGCTTTGGCCTTGTGCCACTGGCGCACTGCTGCGTGGCATAACACTGCTACACGCGGCGGGCGTGCCGTACTGCAGCTGCCCGGTAGCGTAACCAAGACCTTATAATTTGAATCGTATTATACTTGTATGAAAAATGTGCAAAGTATATTTGTCATCGTTATTTGTCTATAAGGTATGCAATGCCTTGATATATTATGTCACCAAGAAGTATCTTGTGAGTTGTGGGGTATTAAATTATAACTAATTGTAACACCCAACGACTCGAAGGAAGTGTTCTAATGAATGTAGTAGAAAGGTATAATACCGCTGTGCTTGACTTGCGGCAACCTTGTTGTATTAGATGTAAATAATCATTCTATGTGGTGGTTTAATATTAAATTATGACGTAATTGTAACTTCAAAAAAATATTATATGGCAGCATATATACGCTACTTATTTTAAGATAGCTAAAACTGTAATCAATATTATAATTTGCATAGTAGTATTACTAAGTGATATTTCATTTTATTTGTTCTCCAACTGGCTAGAATTTATTAATACCGAGACTAGTGAAAACTGAGCGTTATGATAATCAATTCAATTTTTTCTTCATGATACCGAAAAGGTTTCAAATCATACGACCTGTAAAAAAAAATTGAGGTCAGGCAATTGTTTTCATATGAATTCTCTGATATACATTAAATCTAATTCTAGGCTTGTACAGCTTGATCTCTTAGTAAGAAATTTTTAGTAGATTTAGGCCTAATGGCTGCTACACACAATGCCGCCGACCCTGCCGCCGGGCAAGCCGCGGCGCGCCCGACCCTGCCGCACAAAGCCGCACAAATGATCGCAATGGAAATAGAGGCGAAAAAGCCGGGATACGTGCCGCCGGGAAAAGCCGGCAGCCATGCCGCCGGCATTGTGTGGAGGAGCCATAAGTGAATGTATAAATTGCCAATGGAATAGTTGGCAAGAAATATGTGAATATAGCCTCTCATGTAGGTTTTTTATTTACCTAGGAGTTGATTTTCAATGTCATCTATTACATTTGATTATGTCCCACAATAAATTAATGCGGATTTGTTATCGACAACTTTTAACCACAAGTTTTATCTTTTGTCAAAAGTATTTTGATGATATAGTTTTAACACAAAGAATGAATGAATCCTACGTAATAATATTCCATTTATTTATTCGTACCTATGTGAAGGTTTACTTATACAGTTATTGTACATGGTGTTATACCACATATGTACAGATGGTTCACTGCACAAAATAATTTAAATACTTAAAAAGCGACTCTTGCTACGACACAATGAAGTGCAATTTAGGTCGCATCGCGCTAATTACCTACAATTATATTCACCTAGAAGTTGCCTCTATTTCTATCGCGTAACTCTTAGGTTACACTCACTGAAAATTGCCTCAACAAGTCGAGCCCGCCCCGATCTTGTAGCTTCATATCTAAAATGCGCAGTAAACCATCTGTGTTCATCTGTGGTTATACATGAAAGATATCGTATTACTATGTACTGCCCTGCGAGGGGTATAAATATTGCTTACACAGTAATATAATATAATCTTGTATAATTAATCATGAAAATTATTGTACATGTTGTATAAAACTTTTTACTTTGATGTGCATCTCTGCATGTAGTCGAGACTGTAGTTTTGATAATAAATCATGGATATGTTTAAACCTAAAACAAGTTTTGTTACCGTATAATTATGAACTTGGTTAGTTTATAAATCTATCGGTATTATTTCCGTTAAATTATAAACTGTCTCAAATTTGTGAACTGATATAAAACTTCCTTGCGATGTAACGCACCTTGCGCTAATAATAAATAGCCTTCCAATCTGCAACTTGCAAGTAGCGCTCGCTCGGCTCGCGCGCGGTTGGTCACAGTTCTAACCTAAATCCATTTCACATTTTTTTTCTAGTTTATAATCCAACGGAAATAATACCGATAGATTATAAAATAACGGATCTCACATTCTTACGGTGCACAAGCTTGCAGACAACTTGTCAACAAGGTGAACCAAATAGTTCTCAACAACGGCAATACAAGTATGATACATATTTTCGAAAGCAATAATCACAACTTGTGTATTGGTGTAAACGAGGGCCAAGTGTCCTTTTTCAAGTGCCAAAGTTGTCTATCCTTGCTTGTATTGTCTCACTGCGGGGCAAAAACTTCCTCCCTTTTCCACACACATCTGCCATGCTATTCTGTAAACATCTCACCGTGAAAACTTGGGTAAAGTGAGCTGTCAATCCCTGTGGAATGACAGCTCACTCTACGCTCACTTCACCTAAGTTTTCACGGTGAGATGGTTACAGAATAGCACTGCAGTTCATGTCTTTCAGTTGTTTTGTGAACGAATAGTGCATGTCAAATATTAGTGATGTGTGACGAAACACCTAGTTTTTAAAGTTATTCCTATAATATAAATTAAAAGTAAGGCATCATTTTGTATTATTATTGCATTCATTTAGTTTTTAATAAAACTCCACTAAGTTTGATTAAATTTTACATTTATTTAATTCATCACAAACAATTTTACATAAATTTTATAGTGACACGTCTTTCTTAAAAATGTTCACTACGACATTACGAGAACTAGTTTATTTTAGTGTTATCCGCGACATTTATCTCTAAGAGAGAAGCATTATAACGCGCTAATTGTGCGCATATCAATTTAACATCCTACGATCGAAGGACACTGCCCTCCCTTACAAAGGAGTAGAGAGTTAATAAGTGGAAGCCCAATATTACAATATCTTAATGTAACGATTAATTGCATTTCTGGTTTAAATTACTCTTCTGGCTATTATTACTAACTTGAATCTTGGAAATTGAGATTAGTAATTATTTCCGTCCAAAATGTAATCTGTTGTTTCCTCGTATCATCGTAGTGAATAAGATGTTACCTTACTCTACGCACTGTTGATTAGAGTGCAAGCAAGCAAGATTAAGTACACAAATTTAAGAAGCAATTTAACAATACTATATATTATTATCCTGACCCAATATGATTGAGTTTGGAAACGTCAACTTATTTATATTAAGGTCGGCAAACTGACCATAGTAAAATAATATGCAATACTTGCAATTAATCAACAGTGCCATCCCAAATGTTACCTCCAACAATATACTATACCAAATTATATCAACGCTCAATTAAGAAAAATAACAAAACTGCAAAAATTAGAATTCGACAATAACAATAATATAAATATAGTGTCTTAATATTAAATCAACTGTACAAATAATCAACTTACAACGAAAATATATTACTTAAACACAAGGTTACATAGAAAAACCTAGCGAAAATCTATAACAAGCACATTTCGACTACGGCACTTGAGCTTGAATGAACTCCCTATCAAATAACTTCTATTCGTCGACGCTCTAACACTTATATCACTAGTTCTCACTACATTGATTTGATATAACAATACGTTATATTTTATTTATATAATAATTTTTATCAATATAAGCACAAAATAGGCACAGGTCTACTTCATACGCAGCGTGATGACAAACTCACGGATCCTCATAGGAATCAAGAAAATAGTAAGTACGAATTGTTGGAATTGCAAAAAGGGCTCTTATTTCAGAGGTATGATGATCGAAGCTCTTCGCCATCAAAACTTTTACAGATACTGACTGAATATTGGCGCCATCAATCAGCAAGGCTATCATTACAGCGCAAGTTTGTTATCACACAATGAATAGAATGTACCTCCGATGGCTATACGTTGTGATAGCAGTGCACAGTGTAAATACGATGACTTTTAAGGGATCTTCAGCTTTGCCGGCTATATGTCTTGAGTAAATGTCCGGAATATATGAGTAATGCAGTAAACAGATAACAGCACAAGAATATAGAATATGTAGACAATTATGACAAAATATGTATTATTTTTATACACAATCCCCTATATTATTATTGTATCTATTTGTATGAATCCCTTGTAATCGATTTAGGCCTTACTAGGGATTGAACATAACATAAGATTGTTAATACTCAGTACAGAAAACGACGTGCAGGTGTATCGGATAAATACAATTTGTGAGTATAGCAGTACCTAATACCTAAGCGTGCGTTATTTGAAATAAATGCGCCACAGTATATTAAATTAACCGACATAATTATGTATACATTTTGCTTAAGAATATTTCAAAAATAGCTTTGACACAGTATTTGTCTCAAAAAATCGAAAAAGGAGACGGGACTTACATTTTTAGAAAACTATGCATAATCGAGACCCCCCCCCCCCCTTCCCGTCTCACCGTGCAATACCTAAGGCGCGCAACCGCGGTGCCGGTCAAACTATAGATACGCCATGGAATGATAAAGGTTCATATTTCAGTGGCGTTAGGTCGTTGCTAGCTCTAGTTAAACGTTATGTATGCCAGATCTAAGAACTACAAAACAGTGTCCTGAAATTATAACTGCCATGTTTTTAGGAGGTGCATTTTTAGTATAAAATTAACGAACATGTAGGGTCTAGATTAAAAACTAAGTCTTACATACATATTTATTATTTATATAATATATAAAATTATCTTTAAACTTCAACGAGGTTTTGTATCAAAATGCCGTCAACACTTATGCAGGCTGACCTCAAACGAAAGGGGATCAGCTGCTAATTTATAAGAAGGAAACAGCAGAAGATGTCGCAGAATTTAAGAAAATACATGTAGTAAGTACATATACATAATATAAAAATCAGTAAATATATCATATTACTCCCGTTTATATTAATTATGAAGTTCCTGCATTATAGATATATAGTATCTATAAATATGAGTTACCTAAATGTTAAATTTATGTATGTAAATGGTATTTATAAGCACGTTGATATATATGTATTTTTTTTTGTAAGAACCTTGTAATTGGGTATTCCATATTACATGGGACTAGGTACACCTCTGCCCAACTCTTTGGGGAACACAGGCGTGATGTTATGTTACGTAATTAAGTTAAGTTCTACCATCAAATGGAAAACCAACACAAATCCAAAGTGATATTATTTCCCTAACCAATTGTATTCGTTATCAAGATCGGCATCAATAAATATTAGTCCTTACATAATCAGAAGCTCTGGTGGACGTGATATAGGCAGTCGCTCCATGTACAATACTGGTATTCAGCTGCATCTGATTAGACTGGAAGCCGACACCATCATAGTTGGGAAAAGGCTGGGCAGTTTGAATAACATAATCAGAAGATCGAAAGTCTGTTAGCTGAGGCAGATCTATCCTAAGGACACAGTTACTGCCTAGAAACTAGATTCCTATAGCCAGATAACTATCTCAATAATATAGATTATAGTTTTTCAGCCGTATTAGGTGAACTGGAAGTGTGATTAAATTGATTTCCTATTTGACGAAACCCACTATGAATGAAGCTTGCTATATTCAGCGTATTCTATGTCTTATGTGACTGTCTATCCAATAAGGTATATTATAGTCATAAATATCAATTGACGACGAGTGCTAACAGGAATGTAAGAAGCGACTTGAAGAAGTAGCGAGTTAGACATTACGAATCATTTTATAACAATTTAATTGTTTAAATATTGCTATAAGTACATCGTATGCTCGTTCTTTAGGGTCAATAGGACATTCCAAAAACTAACATTGTCCAAAATTGTTATTTTATTATTGCTTTATTAGTTATTGATTTTTTTATTTAGGAACCTGACATTATGAAGTGACAGCTTCTCTTGGCTTGGCGCACTTCTCGCCCTTTCTGAACAGCGAACGAAACTGAACCGTTATGCTCGTGTCGGTGACGCTGAATCGGATATACTCGGCTCCAGTCGGTCAGTGACGTTGAATCGCTAAACTCGGCTCAAGTTTTCACTTTATCGCGTGGTCATAACCCACCCGCTTTTATTTTTTTATTTAGAATGTTTTAGAAGAAATAGGCACGTAATGCGCCAGCGCGTACGTTTCTGTCAAATTGTAACTTTTATAAACCCTTACTTGCTCTGAAAAGATAACAAGTCATGCCAAACAGATTAAGTTGTTCTTTAAATGTTTTATTTATGATCCGAGCAATAAAACTGCTTAGCTTTAACACTAGTTTTAAGCTTGATACAGATGGCAATTTTTTATCCCTAATTTTCATAGCTACGCAAAAATACTATACACACGATTTCTAGGTATCGCGTTTGGATCAGTCACGAGACCATATAGGTAATTATTTGGAGATGTTTTGTGTAAAATGGAGATGCGATAAATTATATAGTCAACATAATTATTAATTATACACAAATAACACAGAAGGCTTTATAGCCATGTTAGCTTAACACAAAAAATGTGTGTTGGTGATGATAGCACAGTAATATTTACCATCACCACAGATGTGAGCAAATGGTTCACTCCGCATTTTAGTTATGAAATTACAAGTACGCGGCAGGCCATAGGCTCGTCTTGTCGGGCCAATTCAGTGAGGGTAACGTAGTCAGAACATATTTATATAGAGAGTTACGCGATAGAAAGAGGCAACTTCTAGGTGAAAATAAGTGAAGGTAATTAGCGTTGTGCGACCTTAATTGCACTTTATTGTGTCATAGCAAGTCGCTTTTTATTGAAATGATTTTGCAAAGTGAACCATTTGCATCTTTGCTATAACGCAATGATTGATGATGAATTTTCCTCTCGATGGTAAAATTCTCATACAAAGATTTGACGTCTGGCGATTTCAGACCGTTATAATGTTCCACGTTTTGTCAAGATTGCTAGTTTGAAAAATGTGGTACTTCGGACGGGTAGTAAGGGCCGTTGCAGCTTCTGGAAAACATTCTTCAGGTGACACCGTAGTTGTAGCCCACGAAATACAAATTTTCTCACGTTTTTTGAAATTTGCATATCAGTGTCAGGTTTTATCTTGATCAAAATATGGTTCGCGACTATAACAGATATTGTTGAGACCATCTCAACATCGCCGCGCGCTGGCGGCAGTGAACGAGGGGTGCGGGACGTCGGCAAGCAAGCCGGCCGCACGGCGGTCTGCGAGCGGGCGCGTCACAGAAGTCAGCTGTTGCACGCCTCCACGCACGGCTGCGCTTACGCGTCTTTGCAAATTCAGATTCATATTCAAACCTTTCTTTTTCTTAATATACATATTTACATGTTATACAGTCCACTAGCGTTTCATTTAACTTCACCACGACCTATCGTCGCGATCAGATATGTATTAACAGAATTAGAATTGCGGCTACAACCGCGGGTCCACCTTAAGAGACTGTACTTAACATTTCTAGATTATGAAAAAAAATTAACCAGCAGTAAATAGGCAATTTACTCAAAGACTTGTTTTGATTTGAATCGATCCTGTTTCTCATAAAGATCAAAAACTTCGTGACAACGGAGTTTGGAGTACTAGAAAGGTCACAAATGGCAAAAAAAACTGTTCCCAAAAACAATTCGTAGTGATCAATCATCATATCATATAGGGTATGCTTTTGACAAAATATTGTGAATTTCAAAACGAAAACTTTGTTTTTTTTTGTGGTAATTAATGAAAAAACATGGGCTTTTAGATTGCGTCTATGAGGTAGTCTTAGTGGTCAGTATCTGTAAATTCTAAGAGCATATTTGTTTCCTTTTTTTTTATTCTACATTCAGTAAAAAAGCCCGTTTATTTAGCAAATACATACGTCCGTCAGATTATTATTGGTATAAACCAACTCCTATTTTCTATGGAGGTAAGCAGAAACATACGTCACGTGCCCTCAATACCCGTTTTGTTTCGACTACGTGTCTTTATAATGAAATTATTTTTATATTACCGCGCTATCACCATCGACGGGGTAGGCAACAGGCAACTAAACACGAAAATTACGGCTAATGAACATTTAACACAAGCCGTCTTCGTCATCAGACTTCTTTACGTATGTCACTGGCGCGTACGGCGACTCTTCTACTGCCTCATTCGAAACATCCTGGAAAAGAGGAAAGAATAATAAGTTAGTATATTAAATGACAAAGCACGTTAAGGCGAAAGCCCCGAAAAACTCAAAATTATTTAACGTTTTTTGCAATTTACAAGTTATTATTAGGTTGTATGTTGATTAAAATTGATTGACGACCGTAACAAGTATGTATTTACAGAATTATAATTATTAAAATCATCAATACAAACCTCTTTTTTTAATTTTTGGGTGGGAACGTATCAAATAACTTCTCCCGCTCTGGGCGGAGGCGGGAGGGCGTGTCAGACTCTTACTGACTAAAACCCACCCGTGTCCTTCAGTCCCCTGTACGCCTCCATCAATACAACCCCTTAAGTTTATATTACGCTATTTTATGAAATCATGACATTTGAGATCAATTCTAAGATAAGAATATGTAGCCCCTTTAAACGTTCGGCCTTCCCAGCTTTCCTAGGCTTCCCTGTTGTTATTCGTAGATCTTTGACATTCGTTACGGGTAGCCAGACGCCCGAACGTCTGATAACCAGTACTACCAGGGGGTATCGTGTTACCCAGTAAACGGGTTGTGGAGGTCAGATAGGCAGTCGCTCCATGTAAAATACTGGTATTCAGCTGCTTCCGGATAGAGCAAGCCGATCCCAACATAGTTGGTGTTGGAATCTTGTTATGTTATTCTTATTAAGAGAGGGCAATACCGGCTCCTCCTCTTTAATCTTGGGTAGACTATGGTCAAGTGTAAATAAAAGAACAAATTAATTTGTGTAATTAATTACCTAAAATTTAAGTATAAACGAGACACAAAAGGAAAATACTAGGCAGATTGAGGGGATGAATTTTCATAACTTTCGGTATTTAAGGAACGCCTGCGCAACATATTATGCGTCTAGACCAAACTCAAACCATTTATTTCAATTAAACCATTTACAGACACTTTTGAATTGCCAAGGAGTCGGTCAGTTTAGTCAAAAAGTTGAACCTAGTTGTCCATTCCAAAAAGTATCTATGGAGGAGGGCAAGAAGCTCCAAGGATGATATTACAAAATCCTGGGTACATTATTCTTATTGCTGCTATATGTAAGACCAGTGACCCTGGACCTGACCCGGTATAGGTTGTGCATTGTCAGCCAGTGAATGAACGAATTTAAGATTTTTATTACGTAGATAAGAAAAGGTGGTGACTACCAAAATGACGCCTTCTAGAGAAGTATTTAAGAATAAGACATGTTGCGCCGACCGCAAATATATTGTGATAAGGGCGGGAGAATAACGATAGGACTTACCGCTGTGGTAGTAGACTGCGCATTGGGGCTAACATAGGAGGGGGCCGCGTTTTCCCTGACAGCGGCCCTGGGAGCCGGTTCCATGGCCTCGGGCAGCGGAACCGTAGCCGCCAGTCGCGCGTACTCCACATCCATGTTGCGAATGAAGGAGCTGGCCAGCGCGCGCTTGGCTGACTCACGGTCTTCTTCGTCATAAGCCTGCAGGATCTGCTCTAAGGTCTGCATCTCTGCCACCTCGCAGTTGCTACCCCATTCCTGGAAATGGTTGTTACTTGTGTAAGTAAAACTTGCCAAAAAAGCCAGATAGTTGTATTTATGATTCTTATCGTTATAAGTCTGTAAACACATATTTGTTACGGTCGCGAATCATATTTATGTTGGTCAACACATAACCTGACACTAACATGCAAATTAAAAAAAAACCATAAGAACATATTAAATTTCGCGGGCTGTCTTAGCGCATAACCCTTAAAACTACATTACATTACATTATTTTTACATTACATTACATTATTTTAATTATTGTGAATGTGAGGACTATGTGGATATTTTATTTTTATTTTTTCTCTTTCATTTATTTTTTTCTTTCTCAGTTAGTTTTAATGATGGTCTGGCAGTTTGAGTAGTTGATGCGGCCTACCCAAATATCCTTTCTTTGGTATTGTTCGTCGAGTTGAGCTCCTTCAGTTCTGAGTTGAGCTCCACGATTACTGACAAATGCTTGCACTGACTGGACAGGTCCACTCAAATCTGTGTGGTTCTTTCCTCAAAAGACCATTTCAGACACTAATCCACATGGTCCTCATATGACTTGACCAAGATTATGTCTGGACTTTAAAAGAGACTACGACCTCTGAGTTTGTTTCGGCCTTTCTTCTCAGAGTAGTCAGATAGGAAACACCGACCCCATCTAGCTTATTTTTAATATTTTTTTATATGACGTGTAAAAGTGATTCCGATATCCTATTTACAGAATAAACCATTTCATTTCACTCTTTTACACGTCAATGTTTTGGTCAATATTTATTTAATAAAAAACTAGATGGCGTCGGCATTTCCTCGCCGACTGATCCCTGAGAATAAAGGCCGATACTAACTCAGAGGCCATGGTCTCTTATTATTATTATGCCCACCTAATAATATCGGGCAAAGCCTGAAAAGACCTTTTAAAGAAAGAGCTATTACAGCTTTGAAATGATCTGTCCCGTCACGTCTACAGTACGAATCCATTGGGCCGTTGGGCTATCCCAACGGCCATAGATTCTACGGCTAATATAGCCGTAGCCGGTCTGTTGCCACTTCAGCGTGCTTATTATGTCGGCTATGTTGAGCACTTTGCACCGTGACTGATCACCTCATTCCGGATTCGTGCACTTAGCTCGAGACTCCAAGTTACCATAGCTCGCTGAGCGGCCTTGAATTTGTTGACCAGCAGTCACAAGTTTCTACCGACACAATATGTCTTTAACCGCGTTTACACCAAAGTATAAAACATGTTATCTCCTGGTTTCGTTTATCTTTTAAATCAAAAACAAGTTGAGAAGACTAGTTGTATGCAAAACTTGTAGAAAACTGTCACAAATGTGAAAAATGTGAGCAAAATTGTTAACAAAACATGACTGAAACAATGACAATATTTATTTATGATGACATGACATGTTTCAGACAAGTGTTTTACAAATTTTGTTAAAAACAAGTATCACAACTTGTAAATGAACGTAATCGCGGGGTTACAGTAAACCCACCTTGTACGCTTTTTCAGCGGCCACAGTGTCGCCCCTAGCGAGTTGGACGAGTACTATGGCGACGGTGAGCCTCCCGATCGCGCCGGTGTTGCCAGACTCTTGGTGGAAGCCGATCTCCCGACGCAGGCTGTCCACGGCTTGGTCGTACCTGAAATCAGTGTAGGTGTTTCACTAGGTTCGTTTTTGGTTGGCAAACAAGCCAACGGCCCGCTTATGAGTAAATTGTCAACGCCTCAATACATCTGTAATTACAGAGGCAACACAGGTGCTTAAAAGAATAATTATAGAGTTTCCTGCCCATTCTTCTTCGAAACTACCTTTTAGAAGGGGCAACCAGAATCCATTCTATTTTCTTGTAACCTCAACAGTGCCTTTTAATGGCTTACTTGAATAAATTATTTGGATGTGGCTTTAACTTTACTTTGCCATCCCTGAGAATAACTGAAATGTCTCATGGACCTGTGAATACACCCAAAACCAGAACACAGCAACTACTTGAAGTCAAAAATAGTACTCAAACCTCAGTTGGTCTAACAGAGTTTTTTGTTCCTTATAAGAAACAGATCCTAATGGCATCAAAAAAAGTTTGTGTGAAAACTGCCCATTTTCTTGCAGAATGTATTTTTTTTTTCTAAATCTGTGAATGCAGATCAAGATTTCTCAAAAAGTTAAGGACACTCCTAAGACCGCTTTCCTTTAGCTACAACGGTTTCGGTAGCTGCCCTTACTGCCCCATCTCAAAAATCCACCCTGTATGTCATCGTCACGCTAAGATGAGGTTAGGACTAAGAAGGACCGCAGGACCCGACCGAGGGAACCCATACATAAGTGTAAGGGTTCCCTCGGTCGGATGAGCGAAACAAAATGTTTATACCATTGTAGCTTGACCAGAATGCGGGACGCCTTACTGATGTACTCCGAGCCCTGATGTTGACTGCTCTCGGTCTGGAAAACAAATGAGAAATGGTCTATAAGTCATCTTTAAGTCAGTTAGTTGGTTCCTTCCTTTGGACTAGCTTGAGCTTTAAATTCATGCTTGGGGGTACAGCACTGCCGGCCAGCACAATCTGGGCCCTTTTACCAACTTGCTGACTGGCTAATATTACCACAGTATGATTTTTTCTCGTATATTCGTGCCGATATGAGACGACAGAAAGAAAAGGAAGGTATAGTCTATGGTAAATATGTATGCCGCTGTGTGTCTCCCTCAAATAAAATAAACTGTGATTGCAGGCAATCAAACAATGTGATAATGGGGGCTTCTTTTTGACAATTAGTGTATCTTTATAGTGTGACATATTACGATTCAGATGTTGTCGATTTTTTTTAAATTTGTTCTAATGTAATCACACATTTATTTCACAATACATAATTGTCGGTTTTAGTACATGGACTGTCAGGGCACTTCAAAACATAATGTTGGTTTGCTGTTAAGATTTATAGTAAACTTTAAAAAACATATTTACCCAACACAAAATAATATTATATAATTATAGATTCTAAGAATAAGTATAATTTATTTGCTGAAAATACAGGTGCTACCAGTTGTAAAAGGACGTGGTTTATGCGCAGTCCATATTTTGCCTATTTAGGGCATGCTTATTAGTTTTACTTAGTACTACTTAGTGTACATAGGTAGTTATTTTAGTCAAATTTACAACTATGTACTAATATAAATTACGACACGCACCCATTCACCCATACTCCATAGAAACGGAAGGATCCTCCAACCAGACGAGTGTCGTGTCTGGGCAACTGCCCGACGATTGATGTCGGAATGTTGTATATATGTGGGTCGCGCGGTAAACTTTGCTTGCGTGATGCAGGATTTGTGTGACGGCAAGGTCTTTGATGCGTAGTACGCATTTGGCGTTGTAGATACCGCCACAGGGTAATGAGACGATTCGCGACCATATTTTGATCAGCATTCAATCTCTGACCAGCAAATTACAAAAAATGTAATTGCGCGAGCTACCCTGGCGGTATCGCCTTAAGGGGGATGAAAAATGCTAATATACTGAATATTTAAATGACAAATTATAAATTAAATATTTAAAAAAAATTACTTCAATAATTTATGTATTTCAACAGATTAACACGTTCAGTGCCGGCAGAGCACTGACGGGACCCTCGTGGAGAGTTCATCTAGTCGCATATGGGATGCCGGGAGCCCCCGCGGAGGGTTCATTTAAAATGTACGTTTTTCTTAGCGAATCCGGATCCGAATTCCATTATAAACTGGATATAGAAAATAAAATCAGTTGTATATTTTAACAAGATTTGAAACCTCGAGGGTTAACTTTAGCGCAAACGATATTTTAACAAGATTTCAAACCTAATGCCGCTGACACTTCTCGAGAGTTAACTTTAGCGCAAACCTAATGCCGGTAACCCTCTTGGAGTCAACTTGCAATGTGTATGGCGGCATGGCGTATGAGCTCTAAGAAAAATGGGTGGAGTCGAAAGTGTTAAAGCCCTCTTCCTCTCCCCTACTTTGCTGTGCCCGACAGGGCTCCCATTTCCCAATGACTATGTCTTCGTAAAATCTACCAGCTAAGTTCACATTGTCGAAAGCAAATGAATATTGATTATTGAATAGTACACGTCTGGGACATGCTAAAACGAAGATCAGTGTGGGTGAACTCCGGCTCGCCGTAGTATACGAATGGCAGAGACAATCACAGAAGAGATGACTCATTTTCAGTATGTCTAGGAACCTTCCTAGTTCCTACCTGGAAACTTTGATAAGACCACGTAGAGGAAAAACGCGATATTAATTGGTATACTTTATTAATTTTTAATTATCTAACTAGCTTTTTAAATTTTCAAGGTAAACTTAAAACTGCGGCCAGGTGCGAGCCGGCCGCGCACACGAAGGGTTCCGTCGCACACACTCTGTGAAAATTTTAAGACGATTACGACTCACATACAGCCCTATGACAGACGAACGGAGGGACGGAGGTACAGCGGAGCCTTAGTAATAGGGTCCCGTTGGCACCCTTTGGGTACGGAACCCCAAAAATCAACATAATACATTTTTCACACAAAATCTAGCCTAAATGTGTTCTTATTTTCAATATAAAAGTTGTATTTTTAAATATAAAAGAACTTTATATTCTAGATATTAAGTATTTGTCCTTTCTATGTGCCGCTGAATCTGCCGCTCTGTGTATTTAATGCTCTGTTCCGAAAGAATCTCAAGAAGATGTAAAACCTAATTTTAAATCACCATAAAGATGTTTTTCATTTGACAAAATGTTATAACCTATAATTATATAATTTTCATCGGTAATTTTACAATTACAATTGAATAATGTTTTTCACATAATAAATGTGGTGAGTAAGGTTGAAACCTTGTAAATACAGATGAGTATATTACTAATTCCCTTAAGTGAGTGAAGAATTTAACCTGAACAGGATTTATTGATACTTTTGGCACAAACATTAAATTAAAATATTTTAAATTCAATACTTTACAAATAGTTACACCCAAAGAATAACAAAATAAAATAATAAAACAAAACAAAAACTTGAATAATAAATACCGACGCACACGAGAAAAACAAAAATTATAATCCATTAAACACTCATGCTATGAAATGACTACAATCAACGTCAATGTTGTGAGCACAGCGGGTCTAAATAAAAAGGGGTCAGCTACGAGCTATCAGCTCGTAAAAACAACCATATATTTTTTTTTTTCGTAAATTTTAGATTCGAGCACTGCGATGCGACAGATCATAGATGCTGGAAATTAATAGTGCAACATTCTAGTGAAGAAATGCGTCGTACGAACATCGCATTCTCAAAGAACTAGATATAGGTCTGACGGTCTGACTTACGGAGGAAACATCAGCGGCTTGTTGGAACAGCCTGACGGCAAGCTCAGGAGAGGTCCCCTCTAAGATTTTGGCTCCCTTGTCCAGCACGCTGGCGCCGCTATCGCCGGAGCCATGCTGCTGGTACAGAGTGGCAGACTCCGAGACCAGGTTATAAATCTGCAAGGATAATTATTAATACATTTATTTTCTCAAGTTGCCAGAAACTGCTTTTTATTTATCTCACGGGTATAAACCAAGGTGAGATTATTTGAGTAAATAGATTAGGCAATTTGTATTGCATTTAAATTATTGTCTAGATCTAATAGTAGGAATTTCTGTACTATGCGACATGTGTTTATTACAGCTTTCTGTAGTGTAGAGATAGAGATAAGAGATTTGGAAAGATTGATTGCATTTATTATTTATTATGTTAACGGGTGGGATACACTAACTTCGCCTTGCAAGATCACTTCTTTTATCAAACACACTTTTAAAGTAGTTCATAAATCATAAACTTTTTAAGTTACATATATTTTGACATTTATTGGTTTTGGTATTTCTTCTCAGAGTAGTCGGATACAAAACACCCAACTCATCTAATTTTAAAACATACTTTATTTTCGGCTTGTAAAAGTATTTTTGAAACAATTTCCAGAAATAAATACCATTTATTCGCAATATATGTATTACAATTTAAATAATTTGTTTCAGTAACATCTATCACTTAAATCAAGTGATCCTAATAGTAATGTTACAGAGATGCTTCCTCGCTGTTGTTGCAAGTCTAAATATCGTTTAAAACTACGCATTCATATAATGAATATTACCAAGTTTGTTGGTAATGAAAAAATCATTGTATCACAGGCACAGGAACTGCTCTAATATCTATATTTGAACAAGATTTTTCGAGAAGTCTAGACTATAGTGCTAGACTATAGTCTAGACTTCTCGAAAAATCTTGTTGATTTCCACACTCAGAGTAGACTGCGCCAAGAGAGTTCATCTACGCACGGTACTCTCTCTCCGAGGCAAATACTAAGGACACGCCAGTATTTAACACTTACTTTTACATGACAATATCATCAAAATCTCTATTTAGAGTTAAGACACAAAATTATTCGATATACTGCTTTCCAGCATTTCATGTTATCGAACACAGTTTGCATATAGGTTAATCCAAACTTTACATCTGTACAGATTTCAATATTTAGTGTTCTTTAAATTGTGATTTCAAAAATTGTTTTGTACGTCTTTTTTGCTGCCCGTACCAACAGTACATTCCCGAAATAGACGTAACAAATCAGTGTCCAATTAATCTGTGTATTGAATCGTATGATGACCGGCGGCTGGCATCCGCCCATCCCAAGTCGCAGCACGCGCGGGCCCTCCTCTCGCGTAACCTAGATACGTAGGTGGCACCCCCGCATCAGTGTTAACTCTATAATGCTAACAAAGGGTATTCATTACTAATGAACTTCAAATTCACCGAAAGGGCATCTATTTCACCTAGACAGAATGAATGAATTACTTTTATAACAGACACCGCTCGACTCATCAACCTTGGTTTCTAGTATCTCGCAATGCCTGGTAATCAAGTCAACACTGGTTGACTTGATTACCAGGCATTGGCCGGTTAATATTTTGTTGTACTATTTAAACCCACTGGGGTTTAAAAGTGGCCACTTTTCTACTCTAATATTATAAAGAGTTTGGATGTAGGAGGTAATCTCTGAAACTTCTCACACGATTTAATCAAATCTAGTACTAAGAAAGTTTTGAAACCTACGCTATTGCCGAATATATTTTATGATAGAGACGGCTTTTCGGGAAAATTTGCGTGGAGTATCGCGCAAGCAGAGCTGGTTATAACAAATTCAGTTACAAAGACTCGTAATATTGACAAAGAAATTGTGTTATTTTAGAGGTATGAGGAACAGGTTTGAGAGTTAATGATAATAATATTATAAATTGACTAAGTAACGAATGTGATCGTTTTGTTGTAAGTTTATTATGTAATTTGTTTATAGAATTGAATATTAATCAATCTAAATGACTTAATTTGCAAATACTTAAGTTATTAATAGATTATGTATCTGAATTTTATTTTTTATTTTCTTAAACCTATTGCAACCGTGACATTTGTACGCCGCTGGCAAATTTAGAGAGAACTGAATTATTACTGAAGACCAAATGTATCCTGTGTTTAACAAGTATATGTTTTCATTCATTCATACAGTTCCTGATCCTTATTTGAAAAGGGGGGGGGAGCGACCAGACGGGTGTTTTGGGTGGGGAGCTTCTGCCCGACGGTTGTTGTACATAATGTAATACGTCAGGTGCAATGCGCAGTTCGTATGTAGCGTTATGGGTGTAATTACGTGTGTCCCGTCACATCACTCCCCTCCGCACAGAGGAGATCGATCGATAGTACTAGGTAACAAAAAGGTCACTATGGGGTTTGAAAAATGAATTTGACATATGAACCGACGTTTACTATTCTTTTTTAATAAATTAAAACCCAAAGACATTTAAATATACTTACGATGGACGGGACAAAGCGAGCAATATCTAAATCTACTGCAACAGGTCGCACCCAATATTAAAATGTACTGTGGTCGCACCTCGCTTAGTTTAGTTCTATTCGGTTTCTCGTGTCATAAGTACGCCCCACATGGCACGTCGCATTGTGTGCAAAAGGAAATTATGGCGAATTGTAGGAACATAGTTGCACTTATTGCAAAGCTAGTAGTTATAAAATGACTGGACGTAACTACAGTTTACTTTCGTTAGTATTTTAATTTACCGAGTATTTAGATAAATTAAATACCTACATTTTTTACTACATTACTCAAATATTTCAAACTATCTGACGGTTGATGTAAAAGTGTATGGCATAGATAATACACCTAAAGTGTATGGTGTCAAACTTGTGTAATTTTGCTATATTCTACTAGATGGCGTCACTGAGACAGGATCACAGTTCTTCTAAGACATGTCTTCTGATAGCCTATTTATAGTATCTTAAATCTATTTGGTTAAACATAAAAGGCAATTTAGATCCAGTGTTGGAAGCTACACTAGATCGGCTTTCGGTCACCTAGCGGCTGCTCTATTTAAATCCATTTACGAGATGCTGCACTGGATTGAAAAGTGTCGGCTGATTTACATTGATAGTCTTTCAATCTATTCAATAAAAAACGGAGCAAAATAAGTATTAAAACAAAAAATTACGAGCGATATTGTGAAGGGTGATCGTGCACGTTGTTGCTCGGTGAATACGCGTCGAAGGCGTATCCAAGGTAACGCCACAGGATGTCTGATACAAGTACCAAATGGAACTGTCTGAACTTAACAAAAATAACAGAAAAATCGATCCTTAATTAGCGGTATATGTACCTTGACTAATAACTTAATAGAAAATAAGTCTGTCTGGTGATATTTGTACTATCCGGGCAACTTATTTTATATTACATTTACAGGAGAATGTCAGAATCCAGGCCTCTTTTCTGCACCCACAAAAATTCGACAAATCAGAGTGGTAATTCCCGAAAGATATAAAATATTTTTAATAACGTTCGTATTCTAAAGCCGTTCTCAATCTGTCAAAAAACCTCTAATTTCCCTGCATTGTCGACAAGTTTTTGCGACTTTCAGATAGAATACTGTAGAAATTCAAGCTCTTTTTTCCTTATGTCCAAAGACTTCATGGAAGTTATCAGCCGAAGGAGAAAAAGTGTGCCTCTTATCAGTACGTACCTACGTCCTCACCGGAGGCCATCGATCCTGGATAGAGAGTTGGGAAGACTTACCTCCTCAGGCAGAGCGGTTTCTTTACAGACAATCATAGCGTTTTCCAGGGCCTTAGCTGCGTGGAAGAACGCATTGTTCTTCTTGAAACACTCCGATGCCTTCAGGTGGCATTCTTTAGAGTTCTGCAAATCTCTTGCAATACGGTAGCATTGGGCTGAAAAAACATTAAGCAGCTATGTAAAAACTGAATTTCCTCGAAGAAAGACGGATGTGTAATTATATAGTCGCCCTCATAATAATGGTCCTGCCAATCTCAGCGGGGACTGATCATCTAGGCGGGAGACATACACAAATGTGTGGCAGACAGAGATGCACTCACTCTTCCCTCACTCTCATAGTACGGAGAGACCGGAGAGAGGTCAGGACGCAGGACCAACGGCTTAACGTGCTTTCCGAGGCACGGGAGTATCACATCGTCAACTTCCAAACTCCGGGCTGTTACTGAGAAATTCCTAATGGAAAAAACCCAGTAACTCTTAGCCCGACCTGGGAATCAAACCCAGAACCCCACGCTCAGCAGTCGCGCTTGCGACCACACGATCAACGAACAGTCGACCTCATACTTGCTTTACAGCCCTAGTGTGAACGCCACCATAAAACGACAAGGTATATTTGTCTAAGTGACAGTTAGATAGTTTCAACCATAATGAAGTTTCAGTTTACTGGGAATTGTTTTCAAAGGAGTTAACGCAATTGCGAGGTTGACTATGCACGCAATCACTCACTATCGATGATATTATTTAAACTTCTTCCAAAAACACTACAAAGTGAAAAATAACTTTAATTTCAAAAGTTGGTGCCTTTGGTTTTAAATTTCGACTTCAACAAAAAAAATATTTTCCCAAAGCGGTTTATAAATGACGGAGTACTGAGGTAAAAAAAATACACCCGAATTGAGAACCTCCTTTCAGAAGTCGGTCAAAATGGACAATGCTTGATTAACCAATGACGCATCGTTTAGCGATTTCGTGTACATCATAGAACCCACAGATCGTGTACATCATAGAACCCACACTCATAGAACAACTTAGACCGACTAAAGAAGGACTTATTTGGTACTTACCGGCCTGGCTGTATTCGTCAGCTGCCGAATCATAGTCCGGCTTCCAACGGAAAACGCCTGTCTTCATCCTGTCAAAGACATATGCATGAGATACCATTACATTTGATATTTAACAAAAACAGTGATCAAACGCAAGCCAATTAGTACGGTGGCAGGGACATAGACTCGGAAAGCTTTTACCGTGGATTCAGTACATAATTCGGAACGCCACTGCGTCGAAATTTTACGTAGGTTATTAAAAAAAAAATCTGCTGTTTCATAGAAAAGTGCAATACCTACGCGGTCAAAATGTATGGAACAGATTTTTTTTTTTCAACTACGAGAATTTCGAACGCAGTGAGGTTTAGAATCCCGTAGGCACTGAATCCATGGTAACAGTTTTCGCGTCGATGTCCCTGCCACCATGTAGAGTAAAACATAAGTAACAAAATAAATGCATAACTACGCAAAAACATCCCTGAAATTAATAAAAATATGCCTTAATTATTATTTTTTGCGTGACGTGTAATGAAACCCAACACCAAAGTCGTTTAGGATTTTCAAATTATATGTATTATGTTATTTCTTTGGTGGTCGGTGGTCGCCACATACAGGCCAAAGTACTTCGGTAACCGTACTTGAGATTGTCAGTAACACCAAGGCGTTGCTGGTCTTATAATTTTTATAAATATAATACATTTAACATTTAGTTCAAACTAAGCAGCAATTGCATCGTTGGTCTAGTAGTCGCAAGCTCTACTGCTCAGCATGAGGTCCTCCTGGGTTCGATTCCCAGGTCGGGTAAAGTGCTATTGGGTTCATCCGTCATGAATTTCTCTGTAGCAGTCCACATTCTGGATTTGTGTCCGGTTGATGTCAATAGAGTCGCCCCCTATTACATGGGACTTATACATAACTGGCGAAATGTGGGTGTACATAGTGTACACCTCTGCCTAAACCATTGGGGAAAGACAGGCGCCATGTTATATTATGATAGTCATTTATTTACGTTAGTGTTATTAGTAAATTGGATTCTTTTGATGCTTTGCGAGATCGCTAGTCAGGTGAAAATTACATAAACAAAATAAACATAAGTTTCGCAGTGCAGTAACTCAGCGCAACATAAAACAATTAAAACACCCTTGTCTCGCCGTGATTGTGAAACCAATAGGATTTTGAAAACGCATGTGTTTTACCAGACTTCGCCACAGCAATGACTGGGTTATGTTATTGAAATTAAAATTTGTTATTGTTATTGAAAAAATACTGTCTCATTCGGGTGCACACAGGCACTGCTGCTGAGCATGGTTCGATACCCAGCTCGGGTAGTGTTAATGCGTTTTTCCATATGAATTTCTCCCAGTTTTTTCCCAGTTGATGGGTCATATTACATGGCACATTTATTTAACATAAATGGGGAAATGTGGATGCTCTATACATACACCTCTGACTACCCGTTCCAGTAAACAGGCGCGATTTGTATGTTAATTATGTTTGAAATTTAAATTCCATATTAAGCAGGGATTTCAATGCCGATCCATCATCTATCACTACACTTCAAGAAAAGAATTCCATGACTAGAATGACAGAAACAAAGAAAATACAATTATTTGCACTAAATGTGACGCAGAAAGAAAAAGAATAAATGAATACTAATACCAAACTGACAGACAGCGCACAGCTTCATCAACTAAAGACGGAACACTTGTATTCCTGAGAGAGGCTTTAAACTACCAAGAAATACCCTGCTGGGAAAAACTTTGCCTATGAATAATTGTGGATTACGGCCCACTCCCTCTCACAGAGAGGAGGCCTGTGTCCCAGCAGTGGGAATGCAATAGTTTGACTATGCTATACCTACTGCTATGCTGTGAACAATGAACTGATTTTGTTGGAATCGAAGTTTTTTCTGAGGACCTACGTAGGCTTATAATTGTGTGACACATTTTTTTGCATTTAAACATCAAAATCTGAAATAGCATATTGCAGAACACAGAACAACAACAAAGAACATTCATTTTGCTTTCATTAATGTGGGCATTGGCAAGCAAAGCATAATTCTTTAAACATTATTTTGTGACTACGGTCTATACCAAGAATAATTTCCAAAAATGTAAATTTTATTTTTTATTTTTTATTGTGACTTTTGAATAATGAATTCTTACAAAGTTAGGAGGAAAGTCTTCTTTTATAGAAAGCCATATTTTCGGGTAACTGAATTAGACTAAGGTAGATTCTAAAAACATTTTTATTCAGTCAAAATAATATACTTTTTAAGTTCTATGAAGTCCTCATTAGATATATTTATTCCAATGGAAATCAAGGGAATCACAATGATCGTGTACATTATTATTTCTGAGAAGTGAGCTAGTTCATACACTTGCTTAATGTATGATCATTAGAGGTTATTCATAAGGGATACCTAAACATAAAGCCCGCTTTCTTAAGTATAATCCAAATACTCGTGATTGGATTGAAAATCAAGTATTGATGTTCATGAAGGCAACATTATTTTTCGTTAGGCAGACTTATGAATCGACATATGACATTATTATTTTTTATTAATTTTTTTATTATTATTCACATTTTAATGTAATTTGGATTATTGTAATGATTTAAATAAATATTGCATTGAACTGACTACATTCTGGTGGAGTATTCTAGTAGCCTCATAATAAGCTCACAAAAGCTGACCAACAGTTACTGATGCAAAACATTGTATCAGTCAACATCAAATGTTGCTAGACACAGCCAGCCTGTAGCCCTGTGCTAGGATATCAAAGTCATTGTGTTCAATATTGAAGCAAATATTTTTAATTATCTATTAACATTCCTCATGTTTTTTTGATTATTTCACCTTTCCCTTAAATTTTTTTAATGGTTTTTAAGTATTAACCAAAAATGTTTTGTCCCTTTTTAGCATGGTGATCAAAGGATGTCATCGTCGCTACACCCACAGGATGTATTATAAACATTCTTAATTGAAAATCAACCAATAGTACAATCTCATACCCTGACATTGGCAAAATCATTGACCATTCAGCAATGGAGCACTAACTTTAAAATTAGAATTGAATTCAATTACTGCATTATTTAATGGCTGTCATTTTAAATTTAGGCTGTCATCTAGCTTTTTTATTTGTTTTATGACTTCATTTTGTCAAGTTAGAGTGGAAGACCACATCATTTTTCAGTTCCGTAAAGGCAAGGCTAATAAATCTGGTGGGTTGAGCAAAAAATATACAAGTCTAAACCATTTCAATAAGTGATATTCGTTCAAAGCAAAACCATTGCCCGCAACATGTTTCCCGCAGCACAAAATCATGTTGCTGAAACAATATGGTGCCTCCTTTGTTTGCCATAAATACGAGGCGATTAGAGTTTTGTAATAGGAATTCCAAAGAGCCAAGTGTCTGATTTAGTACCCTGTTGGCAATAGGCTCCCTCGCCACCCGTCTATTAAATAAAACTGAATGAAATGTGTGCAGTGTTACATTATCTGTATCTAAATTTTCAACATTAGGCATCCCGATTATGATAGGCTTTGGCAATAATTATTACCAATAATTTTGTCTAATTTGCTAATTTTATACAAAGGCATTGATTATTATTATCTCTTATAAAAATTATTATAATGGAATACAAAACAAGACAATGTAATATTTTGTCGCCAATATTCAAAAGAAACCGAACCTGCTTAATTAAAAAAAACATAAACTTATTTGTTTTGTAAAATTGTTCATCTACAAGCAACTGAACACTCCAGTATTCATTACAAAGAAAAGGCACATAGTACCAGTTTTTGATTGGCAGTGCATGTTATTGATACACAGTACCTGTAGTTACAAATAAATAAACCTAAGTTTTAACAAAATAAAAGTATCAATGCTAAAATATAAATAAATAAGTAGGAAATAATGAATTTTGACTTACGCTTTTTCCGCTGCCTTGCAGTGTTCCTTCGCTTCAAACACTTTAGCCGACATGCTGAATTAAGCCTAGTGAAATACTTGATATTTATTTAATCCGGATGTATTTAGCACTGTGATAGATTAGAAATCAATAAAGAGTGGAGAAAAAGTTAACACAAGCAACTCTCTCTTTCAAGCAACACTCATTTGCTAAGGGCCATTTGCATTTGTCCATTTGACATTTACTGAAGTACTGACGGCTATGACAATGTTACATCATCAAAAGTCAAACTTCTACCATACCTATTCTGCTATTTTGGCATTAAAAGTTGAATTTTTGTTTTATAAACTGAAGTTTAATTTATAAAGTTGTTTAGTTAGTAACTATACACCATTGTTATTTGCATTTACATTACATTATGTTAGCGCAATGATACGGGTACTTGTGGGTTCACGTGTGGGTAAATTATAATCACCACCTCGTAATCTTCTGTCAATATTTTCTTTCATGGGTTGATGACAAATATAGGATTGTGAGTAAGTAGGCCCGCCGGGAACGGGCGTGCAGGGCGTGCACCACACAAGGGCGGCATTTTCAAGGGGGCGGCAAACATAGATCTCCTTATCATAATAATATATTTATAACACATCGTCATAATTTTCGCCTATTTGTTCTTATTATGTCTTAACTACGACATCTATTGATCTACAAGGAAAATAAACGCAAACATTTGCAGGTTCGAACCACTTAGGGCCAATTTTTCAATCGCTAGTTAAATTTTATCCGACGAATAAGTTTGTCATTTTGAGTTTTTGTTTGGACAATCTGTCAAAACTGTTAAAAATCGCCCCAATAGATAATCTATAAAAAGAACCGGCCTTTTGCGTGGTCTGGGTTTTTTATACACTTCCGTAACAACTTAATCAACATCAAATTCCTCTCTAAAAGCCTAGTATGGTAAGAAGGAGGGTAAAGTGGGGGCAGCATTATCAATTTTGCACGCAGGCTGTGAAGCACACAGCGACGGGCCTGTGAGTAAGGCCTGATTGAGACACACCATATCCATCATAGCGCAAAAAGGTAGGAAGCTTATAATCAGCATTGGGTGCATAAGGCTGTTAATGATGATGATGACTTAAAAAACACACTATTACCTTTATTACTCGCCGCTTACCTACTGACTTAAAATCGGTTTACTAGTACCTAACCGAATATAACAAACGGAGTAACGAATGGCTGACAATAATGCCATTATGTTATCAATGTCTTGATGGATAGACAGACCAAATCTTAGGATAGACTACTCTTTTTTTAAATAAATAAAGAAAATCTCAATCTACTAAACAACCTTATGAGAAACAGGACTTGCAATATTGTGAATAAGAAGTCCGAGGTGTGTCTAAAATAATATATAGGGACAAAATATTATGTAAAATAGATATATTATAACGTACGTAAATAAATATTATTCTTCAAACCATGCAGAAACCGACTTAAAAAACGAACGAACGTTACGAACCTAACAAAATTATAATTTTGCTTACATACAATAAAACAATCAGAATCTTTTCAGTCTTGAATGATTTTAATAAGAAAATAACAGGAAATACATATTTTATGATAAACTAGTGTGATTTAAAGTACAAATAGTCCCATGAGCGTAGTGCCCGACAGACGGACTGGCATGTGCAGTTTATGTTTAGATCCGGCGCAGACACAATAATAAGTGCAAAAAGTGCTCTTAGTTTAGGGTTGTCGATTGAGCTTATTAATATTTTAATAAAAGACATTGATTTAACTTTTCTCTAATCAAATAACTTTACTGGCACTAAAAGAAGATAGCATTTTGTGGTTCCGTTACTGTTACTGTCAGACCGTATGATCCCATGGGTAGCATTACCTTAAGACATCTCTAAATATTTTGATTCAGAGCTATTTAGAATCATTACTAAGGATTGCTATTTTCTTTATCCAGCTCATCCCGCCACTTCAGTTCAATCAAGGTCAAATTAACCATGCTCGTATTTTGTAACAAATTCAATTTTTAGTGTTCCGTACCCCAAGGGTGCCAAACGTAGTCGCGAGCCGACTTCCGGCCACCGTAGGCGCGGGCTTGCGGACGGTGAGCAATGGGTAGCTCGCCGTCCGATAGGGACCAGGCCCGGGTCGACGGCGCGTTGTGTTCCACGCGCGCCTCAAAGAGATGTCAGCACCAACTGACGGGGTCCGGAAGGGCCAATGCCTGCCGGGGTCGCGGGTTTGTCTGAAAGGGATATCGCGACCTCGGCACACAGGCAACGGAAGGAACACGGGTGGGTTTTAGTCAGTAAAAGTCTGACACGCCCTCCCGCTCCACCCAGAGCGGGAGAAGTTATTTGATAATTTCCCATCCTCAAAAAAAAAAAAAAAAAAAAGGGTGCCAAACGTAACCCTATTACTAAGCCTCATGAACCGTAATAGGTAGACAGATGAAATTTCACACATTACGTATTTCTATTGCAGCTATAATAACAAATAATAAAAATTTAATAAAATTAGAAATTAAAGGGGGGTCTCCATAAAATTAAATAAATATTGGAAAATAAAAAAAGCTATCCCTGGCATGTGGGGAGTCATTGTCAAGAGCTCATCGAGTAGAGACAAATATATATTTTGTTTTTCTTATCTTCAAAAATGATGAAATAGGGGGCCGTAAAAGTTGTCGGTTTTAGACCATTTTTGTATGAGCTCGAAAACATCGATTCATAAGGTACTTATTTATTTAAATATGGGTGATTTTCTGCAACTGCAAAAATAATACATAGTATCATTATCAAATACAAATTTATGTTTGCGATTTTCATTAAGATGAAAAAATAATAATATTCTTCGTTTAGTATTTTCATTTGTTTGCTAAATAATGTACGGTGGTACAGAACCATTCGTGTGCGAGTCCGGCTCGCACTTGGCCGGTATTATTTAGATATCGTCACTCTGTAGCTCTACCATGGTTTACCTCTCATGAAAGATAGTTATGCAAAGAATGCATAGTTTTGTGAACCCTATAACTGCGGTAGTTAAATTAAAAGGACGAAAAAGACTGGTGTTTATAAACGCACTGTGTAGGTGGAATGAAGCTTGTATTGAATGTGCATATATGCTCGTAGCTATATTTTGTTCATGTTTAAGTAAGCAATAGTAGGACTTGCAGAGATTGTCATTCACTTTATGCCCAGAAGTATGCTTGATGCACAGTTTTTTTTAATGTATGCTTTCATCTTATTACACGTATTCTGAAGAAAATTGAAGAACTAGTAAAAACCCGTCGCCTACATAGAAGGTAGGTACTGTTGTGCATTTTTTTTAAATTCAGTATTCTCTTATCGTTGTTGTGTTCCGGTAACTTTCAGGAGTTTGGGGCCGTTCATTATCTTTACCACCGGGTTGAGTATATGCATTATTACCGCAGATAATGAAAAGGATACGTATCTGGACAATAGCATGAAGCGTAAGTCAACCGTGACGTGGGTGTATAACAATAATACTTCGTCTATAATTGCATATAGACAAAACTTTCGGGTTCTCACAAAAAATCCTCGAAACGTAGTCTGAAAACGGACATCAAATAGTAAATACACCTAGAAAGGCAAGAGAAGAAGGATGAGTCTATTGAAGTCATTTATTTAACAATTTTATCCTCATTTAATCATTGATCCGGTCTATTTATTTATTATATAAAATTACACTCCGAAGCAGGTATTTTTGTGTAGTCTGTGTGATCAATTACCAGCACTCTAATTGCGTAACACAATTTCAATCACAATCCGAAAATTTTGAACGATATGGCTAATTCGTTGTTTAATAGGTTTGAAATATTCGTCTGCTTATCAACGTAAATAACGCAATGAACGTGGGTGAACTGTCAAAATGAAACCCATTGAGATCAATTTTCATTTTATTTGTGTTACGAAATTACCCCGCAGAAAAGGCAAATTAATTAAAAAAATAAAAACAACATTGAATGCATGTAGGTATGTACTATGATGTCTTGAATAATTAACTGCTTGGCAGGTTGTTGTTTAAGCACTAGGAAGTGGTGAAGAGCGGGCGTTTTGGAGGACAGTCTTATGTAATTTTGTCGTTCGAAAAGTGCTGATTCTCAGGTTAGTTTGATTTGATGACTTCTATTGACTGTACTTTTTCTTCCATTAACCAGTAACCGCCCCTTTTCACGCTTTGCATACAAAACAGTATAAATATCTACTCTACCTACATAAATTTATAATAAAAATGTTAAAACTAAAAGCACAAAGAATGACTCATCTTTTCTTTGCAACAATAAACTGAAAGTGAAACCCTTTCACTATCGTTTCTTTAATCTCGAACACCCGCAATAACGCATTACACAGCGTACTCCAGCAACAGTTACTTGCAGGTGTACCAAACGGCGCGTGGTAGAAAATGGTAATAATTTTGTAATAACAATAGTAACACTGTCGTGGGATTGCGCCAGATTGCGCACGCACCCTACTCTGTCTATCTCTATTTTAACCCCCGCAGAGAAAACGAGGGGGACTTGTATTGAAGCTATAGAAATAACGGTTCTTTATTTTACTCGTTTCTCAAAGACGCCGTTGGCCTTGAAGTGCTACGGTACTCTTACAATACTAGTTTAGCATCTACTTAATGAAAGCTGGATCTTCAATTTAAAATAACACTTTGCTTTCTCTCGATACTTGCGCTTTTAATCTCACAGTTTGCAAAGTTGTTCCTGAGAAGGAATTGTAAGTCTCCAATAAATTGCACTTAAAAGTGACTAAAGTATACCTAGATACCTTCTGTATAGGTACCGTGTCACTTTTTAGGGCTACCTACTGCATCGGATAAGTACCTACATACTGCAGCGATACGAATATATATAAATGATACACCATCTATTAAATAAAAATATTAATTTCACTGATAGACAACGCACAGCTTAAACCACTTGCGCTGGGACTAGACGCATAAAATCTAAGAGTTCCTTCTATACACGAAAGTAAGCAATCAGTACAGAAGGAGGGGACTGGACTGACCCAGAATGTACTCTGTGGGACTGACAGGTGTCAGGAACGCATTCTCTCGGTGTCGGCGGCCCCGATATTTTTGAATACCTAACAAAACGAAGAAACCCGACTGCAAAAACACATAACTGAAAAGATAAAACAAGCATTATAATCAATAGAATTTTGGTATCGGAGACAAACCAATAACTCCAGGTTATTGGTTTGTCCCTTTCATCACGACAGACTATTGTTTTTTTTTTCATCTAGTTACTCTTAAATGTTGTTAATTTATTTAATTGTGCCTGTATTTACTATAAGTAGGTACTTGTAGATGGAACTCTACCTAACCCTTCGAGGTATATAGGCGTGATGTTATAATTGTACGTTATGTTATTAAACTTCGTTCCAACTGGGTGTTCCATTACACTGTTCGTTTTTTAACTGAAGAAAATCTTTCTTTAAATAGGTAGATATTATTGTACCTGCTTATCTATCTTTGAAACGTTAATCAAGTACTTCCACCACTACGGGATCCGTCCGGAACCACACACACGATCAATCGCATTCCGCTTCATATTGACAGTTCAACAACATTCATTGCGTTATGTATTTACGTTGTTGAGCAGACAAATTTTTTGAACATATTTTAGGAATAGATTAGCAATATCCTTCAAAATGATTCTGATTGTGATTGATCGTGTGTTAAGCAATTAGGGTGCTGGGTCTTCTTACTTCATACTTGAGTAAGTAATAGGATTCAAAGCGTTGACGTTAATGGAAAAAGATCCCGGATCTATTGTGGGAGTCTCACAGGGCTCAATTCTTGGACCTTTCTTATTTCTTATTTATATTAATGATATAGTGTTGTTTGCGAGTGACACTTTACTTTTGATTAAACCTAAACGTCAGCAAAAGTAGTTCACTGGTTCAATGTTAATAATTTACTTTTAGAGGTATGAGGAACAGGGAGTAAATTTCACTCATACTCCATAGTAAAGGGAGGTTCCTCCGACCAGACGGGTGTTGTGTATGGTGTTGGTTGTTGTCGGGACGTTGTATGTATGCCAGTCGCGCGGTAAGCATGGTCTTCATATGGCCTGAACAAGATTAGGTATGTCTGGACTTTAAAAGAGACTGACCTCTGAGTTCGTTTCGGTCTTTCTTCTCATAGTTAATTAGGAAAAACAATTCAATTCAATTCAATTTATTCAGTAACAATCTACATTGTGTTCGAAATAATCTAACATGAAACATAATTATACACAAACCGAACTCATTTAGTTTTAAAATCATATTTTGACGTGTAAAATGTACAGAAATAAATATAAATTATCATCACCATTTATTATTTACAATAGGGTAAAATAAAACAAAAATTAACAAGCGACCAAAAAAAGTGCCACCGGTCTCCTTTCACACTGATATCAGATTGACACAACGTTGTCAATACAGTACGTGTACACAATTAAACAACTGTTTACAGTTACAACATCGATATAATATCGTATGTACAAGGTATACTAGCTACTATTACATACCTACCTACTTCATCTTGTTTGCACAGCAAAGTTTTTTCCCACGAAACGATCCCGCCTTGATTCAGATAGCGAAACTGAAAAATTTATTCTTAAAGATTAAATAGCCGACATGGAATTTTTGAATTTCGAAACTCTTCGTGAAGGAGCTCGAAGGTAAGTACAGTCAAAGAAGTGTGTAAATTGACAAAAAATCATTTGATTGTGTACAATTTGTATTCTAAGTTACTGTATCAATATCAACGTGTAGCTACAATTAAGTACCTACCCAGTGTATATAATATGTTTTGTGTCTACAAATTGATACAATATTAAGGAACACTGATTGTAGACAATAGGGATGATAACCAATTTTTTTTTTTTGTCGGTTATATTCATTTTTACGTAATCGAAAGATTAAGGCGATACATTGAATTAAATCGTGGCATGACGTCACACCTATGTCGATTTTATATTTAGTTTTGACGTAGCAGGCCGGGGTCCTACTACGTCACACATATTATTTTAAAAGAGTAAGGAAAGAGTTTCTTGCCCATTCTTCTCCATACGAAAACTACCTTTTGGAAGGGGCAACTAGAATCAATTCAATTTTTTTGTAAATTTTGTCGTTCAAAAGTGCCATACAAGGGCCTATTTGAAATAAATGACTGACATTGACCGTTATAAAAAAATAATCAAATCTTTTTATTTTGTTGAGTATACGTGATTCCCATCACGTCTGCGGAGTTTGCAAGCTAGTTTAATATGACCCTGTATACTAATATTTTATAGAGTATATTCCTGAGTTTGTACGTAGTGGGTAATTTTCGAACCCACTGATACGATTCCGAAAATTCTTTCAGTAATGGGAAGCTACGTAATATCCCAGAGTGTCAAAGGACACCTAATATGTTTCTTCCACGCGGACGAACCGGATAACATACCAAATTGGTGCAGCACTTCGTACTTGGTTAGTATATTTTATAATTTTATAGTTTCAATTACTCTTTCCACGGAATATAAAAAATATTTAAATATTAGGTTAGGAATAGGACCTAGCTATACAGACCTCCAGGCTAGGTCTGTATATCTTTGAATAGGTAATATTGTTTTTATTTAATACCGGTGTTGAAATTGGATTTTATTGTGATGAATTCAGAGAAGCTAAATTTGTCTTCCTGTCAGCGATTCTCCTGAGATGCTATTTTACTCGTTTTAAGAGTAGTTCATTATCTTTAGGTACCTACATAAAATTATTATTCATCTTCATCTTTATAAATTTTGCCCGGCATGCGTTGCAATGCCTTTTTCATTTCAATAGAGATTTTATTTATTTACTAGATACTTAGTGCTATTAAATAAATAAATAATTTTATTTATTTAATAGTTAAATAAATAAATAAATAAATAAAACCAATTTACCAATTTTCGTGTTCGCCACTATGTTTTACAGGTGCGGGTCGGTCATAATCTTTATCATGGTTACTGACTGCAAATATTTGCGCGTACGCACGCAATACGCGCAAAAAAGATACAACAGAGTTCGTCGCACTTCAACCCCCTTGCTGTAAGGAGCTGATTAGTCGTTTATGTAGTGTTCTTGTTAACTTATTAACCCTATGTAAATAACTTATTTTTTTTGAAGTTTCGAGTAAGAATGTGGATAGCTATACGAGTAGGGGAAGACCAGAGAAACGATGGACTGTGTGAAAGATGATATGGCTAGAAAGGGGGTAAACACCAAGATGACGACTGATAGAGAAGTATGGATGAAAAAGACATGTTGCGCCGACCACAAGTAAATTGTGGTAAGGGCAGGAGACTGATGATGATGAGGTAGACCTTGACCGTGCGTATACCTTGGTTATGCTACGTCCTAGAAGAGCGGTCGCCACCACACAACGGCCGCAGTGACGACTGTCATGAAAATGATGGCAGCGGAGTTTGACTTTACGGTGTCAAAAAAACGCTCTCTAGGAAAACACACCTTTCATAAAATATAACGATTCAGTGACGTCACTCGCTGGTAAATTCGGGCGCTATGTGGGCGGCAACCGGTATTATATTAAACAGATATAAAAATATATAGACTATAAAAATATTCCCCCCAAAACCCTTTCTATACTGTCGGTACGTCTACAGTCTAAATAATATATACCAAATTGTTCTTTTTTAAGTTCGTAGTAATAATAATACCAGCCTGTTACTGTCCCACTGCAGGGCAAAGGCCTCTTCTCATACAGAGAAAGCACGAACACTGATCACCATGCTTGCTCAAGACGATTGGATTGGCGATTTCAACGCCCTCGTGGGTGACGGAAAATATCCCACGGGAACGTACCTACTACCGGGATTTAAAGTACCCTATGTGTTCAACCAGGTTTTTTTCAAATTTCATCCAGAACATACATCCAGACAAACGGACAAACATTCTACAAACTTAGTTCAGGCATCAGACTCGTTCTCGCACCTCGTAGCAATTACCTTTTTTCTATAATATTCAATAGTTTCGTTACTATTTTATTATAAGTACATAAAGGTATCGATGTTTTTCTTTCACCGATGTCAGTAATGTCCAAGATAAACTCAGAAAGTATTTATGTTGTAATTATGTATATGATTAAATTCTATGATTTATTTAATATACAGGTTGTTCGGCAGTCGGTTGAACATACGAAAATGGCGGACCAGTGGGGCCGTCTGCTACGTGTTTAGGCCCAATAACATGATATAGGCCAAACGGATTATTTTTTAATGATTTATGTTAAATTTAAACGAAATTCGTTGATGCCCAAACCTCAAACAACAGAAAAAAAAACTGGCACCAATTTTTTATTTATTTTTTCTAGAATAATAAATTGTAGAATCTTACATGTAAAAACATTTTTGGATTGTATATAATTAATTTCACTTTTCGCAAATGTCCGTCGCAATGCTTTCTGTGAAAAATTTCCCAGGCAGTTAAAATTGGCGAATTGTTCTAGTTGTTTTAAAAAAAATTGTGCATATTACATACCGTTAGAGCGGGCATAGAACTGCTCTATCACTATTAGTTTTTTTTTTTAACGCAGTTCAAAGTCGGGCTCTCGGTATTTGTTTTTGATTTTGTTTTAAGGGCTCCTATTTAATTTTCTACCTATCATCTGCGTTAAATACGAATATTTTTTATAAGATTGTACAGTTACTTTAGATGAAAATAAAAATAAAATGTTGCCAGTTTTGTTATTTTAAATGAAATTATTGACGTTTGAAGTTTGAGCTCCGAATTTCGAAAAATATATATAAAAATCATTAAAAATAATCCATGTGGCCTGGATCTTGTTATTGGGCCTAAACGCGTAGCAGACGGCCTCACGGATCCGCTATTTTCGTATTTTCAACCGTCTGCCAAACACCCTGTATAAAAAATTGCATTATATTCTGAAACAACCTGGATGAAAAATTCCACAAAACAAAAGTCGTATACTTGAGTCAAACGCAGCCGAGCCATTGTTGCGCCGAGTCAAACCAAAGTCTGATGAATAAACCTGAACTTCATGTCCTTTAAAACTAGGTCATGATGTATCGATTCTAGTAAAAATAGTTCGATAAATTAATACGTAGCACCGTAGACGTAGCACCGAGCTCGTCGTACTAAGTGGCTACAGCCTACGCAGCTACGAGAGCTACGGAATACGGCTGAAATTATTATCTCGATACTTTCGACTCGGTATTATTAAGATGCTTACTGGTGGACTACTTTTCATCTTATTGCTGTAGGCTAATAAGATTGAAAAATGGTCTACCACCGTTGTCCGAGTTGTACATACTTAGTACGGTGTATCGAGGTTCTGAAAATCGACTAAACGGCTGATCGATCGATCGATGCTAAGAAAATAGCATGAATGAACAACGATCTATACAATGTGAAATTTAATTCGTTTGCATCCTCTTAAGGGGTCATTGTACTCATCATTATGAACGACTTTCACTATGGGGCCAACCCTGAAATCGCAAAAATAAAATCAGCTGTTCCATACATTTATGTTCGCATAGCTCGTTATAATGAACAGCAGATTTTTTTTTCGGTCGGTCGTTGAAACGGTCTATGAATCTTGCCCTAAGATGTAATTCCTTCTTAATCTGACATGTGTACGGTGTCGGTATTTCGGTAAACACGTACACCCACGACATAACGGAAGTTAGAAAATATGTAGAAAAACTGGAAAATTGTTTATTGTCCAGGTAATAAAGTTATAAGTTCTCTCATACATGACGAGGATATAGATAGGGAGCGCAGTGCGTGGGCAACCCGATGCAATATGCTTGCCCGCAGGTTTGCGCGATGCACCGATGAGGTAAAACTGACGTTCTTCAGAGCCTACTGCCAGTCGTTTTACATACGCAGAAGGCTTACAACGCGCTGCGCGTGCAGTATAATAATGCGCTGAGGATATTGTTGGGGCTGCCTCGGTTTTGCAGTGCATCGGGCATGTATGTGGAAGCGCGAATAGACGACTTTCATGCCATCATGCGCAGACGGTGTGCATCGATGTTGTGGCGATTCAGGGGTAGCCCTAACAGTATCTTAGCTACACGGCGGACAAGGTTGATGGACCATTTATCATTTCCATTTATCTAACATGAACATGTGCACGCACATGGTTGCCAGACATGTGCGTGCACATGTCCATGTACCAATTAATGTACTCTCTAATTATTGTATTTTTAAGTTTTTATGTTTTCTAACATAGGCTAAGTTCATTCTAACACTATATGGATCCCTTGGTCTGAAATAAAAATAATAATTTGAATAAATACCTACAGATATCCTGTGTACCTGAAGGTAACAGAAGTTGAGACGTCATGAATAGCTTAAAATATTACGTACAGCTAGATTACAAAGTATCATTTGCCAGTGAGCCCCAAACTAGACAGTTAATCTGTATCATGGGGCTCGGGGTACCAATTCCAGAATAGAGAGGTTTGGTATCAGGATTTTCTGATTATTTAGAAGAGAAAAAAGCTTGGACCTGCTCGCTTTGCTATGCCTTGTGATTATGCCTTCTGTATATTTCGTAAATAATTTTGACGTAATTAAAAACATTATAATTGTTATACAATCAATTTTAATCCCACTTTATTATATTGTTAGTGTAAACATCATGCAGATTTTATACAACTATTCGGCGGTTTGGGTAACATTTATGCCTATTTTTTATGCTCCCACTGGTGGTATTGCGTTGTGTGTCAGGTCTTGAGCTCCCTCAGATAAGGTTGAGCTCACGATGGCTAATGAATGCGTACCATGAGACAGACTGGTCTGTTGGGCCAGATTTACTCCATCAAACTGTTTCTGGTACTTTTCTCAAAAGGTCAGTCCGAATGCTAACCTGCATTTTGTTAAACGATATTTTCTGGACTTAAAAAGAGAGTTTTACCCTGACTTTGTTTCGCCATTTCTTCTCAGGGGTGTCAGATAGGAAATATCGACTCCATCTTTTTTTTTTTTTTTTTTAATTTGGGAAATTATCAATTCTTTATGTAACGTTTAAACGTGATTCCAGTATCCTGTTTACAGAATATAAACAATTTCAATTTTAATTTCAGGTGTGGTATGCTATATTTGGTACATAAATAATGTCGAATATTGCTGTTAGTAACAATTAGGTACTGAACAACCGGTACGCATTTTCTCACGAATCTAAACATAATCAAATAAGTGTAACTCGAATACAGCGCTGAATACTTTTTAGAACATAACCCCGCAAATTACCTGTATCAATCAAAGCAATATCAACTCTATTTCTCTTGAAATAACTTTCTAAATCCATTTGTTAATGTGGCCGGTGGCTATCATAATAATATGATTTATTATATTATATCCCCGCTAAACGACGGGGGGTCGCTAAGTACGCACGTGCATTGCAAAACTCGCTAAGAGTTGTTACCCTTTTTCCTACTACAAGTTACAACAGGTATTTGTTGAGAAATGTGTGTACTGAGACTAAGAGTAATGTGTGTAGGTACTGAGACTAAGAGTAATGCTATTTTATAACTGGCTCCTGTAACCAGGGAATTCTTTAATATTGTATACTTACATAGCTTGTGTCAATAAATATTATTATTATTGAAACGTCTTGGACATACGAGTAGTTCGGGACTCTGGGGTCCCGGCCCTTTGGAAGCCATACGAGGAGCCGAAGCCACCTCGCAGAGGCCCATGCACCCAAGGACAATCCTTTATTATTATTTTATCCGACTGCGGTGAGCCCTGAATGAATTAATGAATGTTTGGTCACCAAAGCTCTAAGTACAAAATATTCTGGTCGGCTTACTGAACTCCAGGCTGTCCAGGGTCAGGTCCATGTAGGCGTACATCATAGCGTTAGGTATTAAGTACCTAGCACCTAGTGGAGCTCTTTGTGAAGGTGTTAAGGGGACTACAGGACCTAAACGTGCCTAGTAGTTTTATAATGCCTAAAAGAATATGATCCACTGCAGTAAACAAAATCAGAAAAATATATGATATTCTTCAGGATATATGCTAGAATGATAGTGTGTTGAAAACATAATACAACTAATTTGATACGACAGAAATAAATCGTGAAGATACCTCTAAAAATTTCTTTTATCGATTAAAAATCATTCTGATTTTTTGTCAGATTATTCTACAAGCTACATATTAGCATAATAGTGTTTTAATTTTCCAGTCCAATCAATAGATTTTCTGTAAATCGCTAACTGCTTCATATTTTGCAATAAATTACCTGCGTCGTGTCATCGCGCTTCTCTTTCATTTCTATGCAGACCGACAGTGACCGCGCTTTAGCTGTTGTAAGCCTCTTAATGCGGGGAAGTGCTACTACCATACCTATTTCTGCCGCCAAGCAATTGCTGTGTTCCGGTTTAAATGGGCATGGGTCTTCATCACCTGTCTAGCCTTTTCCCAACTATAACTATATTAAGTCGGCAAAATAATTGGTAATCTTTTATATTACCTAAAGCAACTGGACTATTTAAACCTATCTATATTGTATCTCTTCTATTGTATACTGTACTGTGCATCAAACATTCAACAAAGATGGATGGCGCGTAGGTACTTAATTAGCAGTTAACTTGATAATTGAATGTCCAGGCAAACGGATCTTGGCTATGTTACCTTTACCACGCATGTGTTACACCCCATTTACATTTTGTGCAAATTTTACAGTGCACGGAGAGGTTTTGTTTAAAAAAAAATTAGGTTTGCAAGAGTTTGCACTTTTCTTGGTGATGGCTGCAGATGCACAAGCTCAAGTGAAGTGGTAATTATATATTTTAATAATTGGTAATGTCGTATACCAGCATTTAACATGGAGCGTCTGACTTTCTGACCTCCACAACCTAGTTACTGGGCAATATGATAACCCTAGCTAAAACTGATTGTCAGACTTTCGGGGTTCTGACGATCCATAATGACTATCAAAGATCCTCGAATGACAGCCGTGCACCAACGGCTGAACGTGCTTTCGGAGGCACGAGGATGGGTTTGAATGCCGACTGTAATTTCAGGATCACGAAGCTTGTCAGCTTTGTCTCCGGGATGGCACCGTCGCAAATAGCTGTCAATTTTTTTCCTGTTTTGATTAATTTGGCATACTTTAAGGAAATAAGAAATGTGGCTAACTAGCGAACTAGAATATTAATAATGAATTGCAATTATAACATTGAATTTGATGTTGTACCCGTTTTAGGTGTAAAAAAGGCATTTAGAAAGTTTCCAAATACTTTTTTTACATCTAAAACTAAATATTCGGTGTCGCGATATTAATTATTGCATTTCATAATCAATATTCTAGTTCGCTAGTAATATTGCCAAATTAATTAAAACAACGAAATATTTGACAGCTATTTGCGACGTTGCCCACTTTCAGAATAAACGCTCTTAAAGTAATAAATAATCAAATTCCACATCAATCAACTTCCAAATCGCCCAACTTATTACTTAACGGTACAGTAGGTGACCACCTTAGAATACGACCCCACAATCTAAAGCTAAACAATGGGGTACCTTGACTTAAGCTACCAAGCTACCGATAGTTAACGGCGTGGGAATCAAACCCACTCCCTCGAGCTAGGGGAGTGCGTTCTCACGTGAGGCAACACCTGCGCGTCACTCCGCCCGGTAATAATATTATGCGAGCGACGACTTGAGGGTTGCATCGCGATGTTGGAGGAGAAATTGCGTAAGTTGTTGTTTATTGTGTTTCTTAGTTTTTACCCGACTACGGCGAAGCAAGAAGGAGGGTTATGATTTTGACCGGTATGTGTGTATGAATCTATGTTCATCAGTTACCTCATAACTTCTAAACTTCTCATCATAATTGGACAAATGAGCTATCGTTGGAAGCATCTTGATCATCCGCTAGTTATAAGCTATGTGACGTCACATTAAATTCCATATGGCGCCCTGTAGAGGACATAAAGTCATGAATTAAACATATATATATTTATAATTGTGCCATGTTGGGTATCAAATGAAACGGCTTGACGAGCATATTACAAATATGTATCATATTGTCTAAGTAAATATGTTTAAAGTGTTAAAACAAGCAAAAGTGAGACTGTGCTACGTACGGCGCGGCAGTAAATTTAATACCTATTATACAATAAAACATAAACAAAAAAAAAATTGCGGCTCTGTAAATATTTTATCACGAAATTATAACCCCAAAATAATTGAAGCCGTCGTCGCATGCCATTATAATTTAGAATTCAGAATCAAAATCGGTCGAAAATACCGATGAAAACACATATAAAAATATATAAAGACAGTCGAATTGAGAACCTCCTCCTTTTTGAAATCGGTTAAAAATACAGTTTTAGAGACAAATATCATCATTCATTTATATATATATTCTCCTGCCCTTATCACAATTTATTTGCGGTCGGCGCAACATGTCCCTTTCTCCCACACTTCTCTATCAGTCGTAATCTCGGTAGTCACCCCCTTTCTAGCCATATCATCTTTCGCACAGTTCATCCATCGTTTCTTAACTTTTTTTCTTACTTACTATATCTATATGATTGTGTATATTTTGGAATTAAATATTATGGCATGTAAAACTTTGAAAATAAATGGTCCAAAAGACAGTTTTTTTTGTTGTATGTTTGTTACGCGATCACTCCGCCAATTATGAATTCATTTTGATGATTCTTTTTTTATTTGGTAGGCCATACTTCAGAGGTGATCCCATAAAATTTTTATTAACTTTGCTTGAGTGGTTTTTGAGTTAGCTTCAATATTACATATTTTATCCACTTAGCATATCTGGATAATGTTATGATAAATTCCTGTCACTATTATTTACATTGCAGATAGTGACTTGGTATTCGAATTTGTGTGGGGTATGTACTTACCACAACCAAAGAGAGAAAAATAAAACTTTTTACAAAAAAAAACAACCGACTTCCGAAACAAAAACACTACAAACTGAAAAATAAGAAGTCGGTGTATTTGGTTTTAAATTTTCGTATTTTGCCATCCGCGAATTTCGACTTACGAAATTAAAATTAATTTTCAGTTTGTAGTGTTTTTTTCGGAAGTCGATAGTTTTTAATTAATCGTATTGATTAGTCTTAAAGGAGAATGCCAAAGTTTCCTACAAGACTCGGCCAGAACCGACAGAGATGAACTATATTTCATAAAAAGGGAAAATAATTATAGAATTTGATAATATAATTAGATTTATATTGGAAGTACACCAAAAAAAGTTATAGTGCTTTAAAGTTGACCACTTAATACTTCTGATTTTAACGATAACATGAAATAAACTATTAAGTGATTAATTAAATGAATGACTTTTAGCAGATTATCGTCGTATATAAATGTTTTTATATTAAAAATATACATAAAACATACTTAGATTAGAATATATTAAAAAAAACACAAGAAACGTCGCTCGTGATAACACGCCGATGAAGTGAAGTCAAACTTTTTGACAATGACAAGGACCACAGACAAAACGTAAAGTTGTTTTACATCAAGTGTTGCCACTACTATAATAACATTATAAGGTATTAGGAATAAACTATTCTAAACAGTATCGATCATCGGATTATTTTTAATAAAATTATTACATCACTTTATAATATTATTTATAAGTATAAATAAACGGTATTTATTATTAAAAGAACACACAGGCTCTTTGTCTCCGAACCGGAGATAGTTTGCCAAAACCGTCAAACCCCACCGAATCGACGACGGTGAGTCACGCGGGTTAGATCTCATACTTATCCACCTTATGTGCGTTTTTTCTTATGCACCTATATACCTTATATCCTATCATGCGACATTCAAGGATAAATAATTTTAAAAAATCTAAAATGATAAATGACGTTTTTTTCATCAAATGACTTCTCCCGCTCTAGGCGGAGCGGAAGGACGTGTCAGACTCTTACTGACTAAAACCCACCCGTGTTCCTTCACTTGCCTGTACGTTGACGCTAACGCTAACTTGACAGTTAAAACGTCACAAAAGGGGCAGGACTTTATCTTTATTCATATTTATATTATTGTAATCGATTTGCATATCTTCGCGTGCAGTACAATAATGCTTTCAGGGTGTTGATGGGGTTGCCTCGCTTCTGTAGCGCATCAGGGATGTTTGCGGATTTGCGTGTTGATTGCTTTTATGCATTAATGCGTAAAAGATGTGCGTCCTTGGTGCGCAGGGTGCGAGCCAGTTCCAACAGCATCCTGGGAGTTACACCTGGACTGCTGTATAGTGAGTCGTTGCTCCCGTATCTCAGCTGGAATGCTGTAGCAGTTATTTATTTTGTTGTGTGTATTTGTGTAATTGTATCACTAACATAGTTGTAAGTAAATATAATAAAAATCAACCATATTGGGCTTTGTGTATTGTATTGTTAATGTAAGTATTGTTTGTTGTATGTGTAATGTATTGTATCTATGAGTCATTGTAACTTGTTTAATAAATGAATAATAATAATAATATGCAATTTCGTATCGATATTATTTTATTTTGGTATTGGCAACATTTCTTCTTGAAATTGTAGCTATGAAATGTGTTGTTAAATTGACAATTAGTTGAATAACTTTCTAAAATGAGTTTTCAGCGGTGTGCTTCTACAGATTTTATATAAATTGTATAATTGTTACTATTTTCTGTTATGAATTATCATTATTACAGAAAGTCTGTCGGACGCTATATGATTCGAGCCTATTCTTGTCATTGTCCTTTGCTAAGATAACTGAGAATTTTAATAATAAGTATTTGAGTTTTTTTTTTTCTATGGATTATGAGTGATTCTGAAAACGTCACAGCTTAGTAGGTACCAATCTACGTTTCTTTACTTTTTATACGTCGAAGACCGAAACAAAACAAGTTTCTTGGGATCACATGACATCACAGTACACACTCAAAATACTTAGAAAAAAAAAGTTAAAAAAAATATTGTTGGTCTTGTGCCGCCTCACTTCGGGAAGCATGCGACCGATCGATACACATTGCCTGTAGTTGCGTACAACTAAGCACAAAATTTATTTAAATGATTGATGGTACTCAATACTTTATTTGCATTCCACAACGTGTACTTACTTGGTAAGTTAAAATTATATGGTGATCATTCTGGGTGTCGGGACCAGCAAAATAGCAGGAGAGAGGAAGCTTTGAAAAACTTAGCTTATCGGTTTTCTGAACTTAAATCTAATAATATAATATAGGACTTTTTTCTGTATCTCTCCGTACAAAATGATGTAGGGTTTAATTATTTTTATAAATAGCGCATCCCCTTACTGCTTCTTACGCAGGTATTTACAACACACTGATGTGACGACATGTTGTGTTATATCTACTTGCTTGCTACTATGTCGGTATGGGTACGGTACCAGTTGGTATCTCTTGGGTACATTACCAGTCGACAGCGATGCGGATAAATTTTTTGATGCTATATTTTAGTTTTTGAATAGTTGTAGTTAAGTTAGTATATAATTTTGTTATTATTATTAATTAATTAGTTAGCCTTCTATCCGATTATTTATTTCAATATGTCAATTAAAAATTTCGGCGAGGCAAACTAAGATATTTATATCGTAGTAGGTATGTATACATTTTCATTTAGTTTCAGGCGACACAGGCCCATAGATAAAAAAATACATGTTTTTAATTATAAACAAAAGGGCTTAAGATTATATTACTACCTTGACTTTGTGTTGTCCGGAGGAACTTGTCCGCGGAAACACCGAAGCTCTTAAAAAAAAGAAAGTAAAGCAGCCCTCGCATTTTAAAGGGTTATCGTATGGCAACCCTAGTATAGTCGCAGACCAGTATAGTGACCTCTCATTAAATAGTGAGAGCCCACTATACTGGTAGTTTAGGTGTACCTTCAATTTCTGTCGTCGTGGGGAGATTCAATGATTTAAACTATTTGGATAGAACATTTCGCAGAACGGTCTTAGGAGTTTTGGGGAGTCAATTTTATATTAGATAATCTATGTACCTATAGGTATCACTGGTAGTAGGTACCTACCTATTATCAATTTTGTAAAAGTCAGTTTGGTAAAATGTTGCCTCTACCTACTTTATTGCAAATTAAGAAGATATTCAAGATAATTTTATAAATAATTCAATAAGTAGGTACCTAACTTGAAATGTTTTTCGAATACAACATTTAACAAGTTTTAAATCGTCGTTGCTGTTGCATTGGTACAACGGCTTATAAGTAATAATACCTAAACCAGTTTTATTTATCGTTTCACAAGCTGACGACAACAAAGTATACTTTACTTAGTTACTAAATTATTAGATTGTGAAACAAAAACAGCTGTTTTCAATCTTTTTTCAGTATTTCAGGTATGAAAAGTCAGGTAGCTATCATGACAAGGTTTATGCGGCCGATCTTAGTATCAGCTGATCATATTCATACTTAAATACCTTTATTTTTTTTTTTCTTAAAAATCCCATAGCAACGACGGTATCTCTATTAATTATCCATACCACCCTCGAACACCCCCCAAGCAAACGTACAACACAATGACAGTATTACGAACCATTCAAGAAACTAACAGTAAACACAAAGACGTATGAAATAATAATACTTGAATAATGTGTGTTTGCCGCCCGCCGCAGCCGTGTGTCCCCCACGTCTCGAAGTTCTCACGAGCGGCGCGGGCGCAGCTGGCCTGCGCGCCGCCACCGCCGCCCCTAAGGTGTCGCTAATTGATCCGAGTATAAAAGTATGACGTAACGCTGTGACGTCATGGTTGTTATGAAGTTTTTTTGAGAGCGCGTGGCGTGGTCCCGCTAGGATGAGTGTACGAACGTAGTAAGATGCTGTGTACGGCGAGTCGGGTATTCATTTACGCACTTCTTTATGATTTCGTTAGAAAAAAGTTACTAAGAATTTTTACACTACCCATGTCTGTACCGCACATTCAATAAGGAAAATGATTGCTTATCAAATTGAGGTATCTTCAAATCACAACTTGCATTACAGAATGCAAGTTGTGATTTTGAATCATATGAAATTATTCATCGGTATTTTTTTTTATCAGCTTTTTCATAGAAAAGTGCAATACTAGGATGACTATTTTTTAAATAACCGGCGATCAATTTTAACGTAGGGGGTTTCAGAATCATGTACTGAATCCATGGTAACAGTTTTCGCGTCGATGTCCCTGCCACCCTGTAGAGTATCAGTTTGATCTGCTAAACATTTAATTTTCCTGACTGTCGGAAGGAAGGTAGGCTATGTCAACGTAGCCTACCTTCCTTGACAAGTTAACATTCGTGTCCACTTTTGGGGGTCATTATTTTCCGTACCATACGGTTCTGAGAGTACCTCCAAGTACCTATACCTACCACTCTGGCGGTGAAGTAGCTTTAGACCTCACTTTACCGTTATCTAGTAGAGGCTAAGGTTCGTACACACGGTGATCAAGATGAAGATCTAGTGGAGCCCGTGTGTACAACTTATAAGCAGAACATTGTGGAGAGATCCTATGAAAAGATTAGGTTAGTGTAACATCAAGTATTTAATAACCTGCTACTCGTACATGATGGCAGGTATAACGGCGGACATGGTTGTTTCGGGAGGTTCCTGTTCAGGATAAAGCGGGAGGAAACGCCCGGGTGTCACCACTGTGTGGATCGCCCGGAGGACACGGTGGAGCATACGGTGGAGGTCTGCCCAGCTTGGGCGGAGCACCGCCGTGTCCTCACGGAGGCGATCGGCGGCGGCGATCTCTCGCGTCCGGCCCTGGTTCAGGCCATGGTCCGGAGCGAGAGTGCATGGGAGGCCGTCACCTCCTTCTGCGAAGCAGTAATGCTCGCGAAGGAGGAGGCGGAGCGCGCGAGGGAGAGGCAAAATGCGCCCCCTCGCGCCCCTAGTCGCCGCAGGAGACGCCCCGGGCGTCGGGAGTCGCGAGCCGACTTCCGGCCACCGTAGGCGCGGGCTTGCGGACGGTGAGCAATGGGTAGCTCGCCGTCCGATAGGGACCAGGCCCGGGTCGACGGCGCGTTGTGTTCCACGCGCGCCTCAAAGAGATGTCAGCACCAACTGACGGGGTCCGGAAGGGCCAATGCCTGCCGGGGTCGCGGGTTTGTCTGAAAGGGATATCGCGACCTCGGCACACAGGCAACGGAAGGAACACGGGTGGGTTTTAGTCAGTAAAAGTCTGACACGCCCTCCCGCTCCACCCAGAGCGGGAGAAGTTATTTGATAATTTCCCATCCTCAAAAAAAAAAAAAAAAAGGTATAACGGCTCCCGGACAATGACCTCAAGTCCTCATTCCTCGATAAAAATGCGATTCTAGCATTGTTTTTGGATATCCCTACTCTGTATGAATGTTCCAAATGTGGATGGCCAAACACGAAACAGCATAAATTCGCGGCGTTTCGAGATCGTTTTTGACAAAAACCAAGACTGCATTCATCAGATTTTTGAAAAATTTATCAAGATTTGTTTTCGGACACCAGTCAATACAAGCTGCCACCAATCAATAGAGTCACTATAGACGTCGCGGATCAAATAACGTACGAAAAAACACAGGATCTTGTTACGAAATTGGGCGACTGGCGTAGCGATCGTAGTCCGTAGCACTCGTAGCTCGTAGCACATTATAAGCTCGTAGCATCTCGTAGCTAGCTAGCTAGGCAATAGGGATATGGCAGCTTTTATAAATTCGTTTTCTACGAAAACTAGAAAAAAGATAAGGAAGTAAGCAAGAGTAAAAAGAAATCAGTCTGTCACAATTAGGGTTCCGAACCAAACTACACTGAGCAGTCAATAGGACGACCGCTAGTCTGCCTTATGTAATTACTGTATTGGACGTAAATAATAAACCTGCTCTAGTGCCTAAAGTATTGATAATATTGTAATGCACTAAAACTAGGCTATGATAGCATCCGATAGCGTAACGGTAACGGTCATGGAAGAAAAAAACGTGTTACTCGACCACAAGTAACAAGGGCAGGAAGATGATGATTTCCACATGATCGTGTCACTGCGCAGGAGCACATAGTACAGAATATTGTAGTAACTTAGTAGGTGCGAACTGTGCACAGCAGCTTCTCATACATGTATCTTTGTAAAAAATCATATCATGGCGATTCATAACTGGCGAAATGTAGGTGTAGTACAGGTACAGCTCTGTCTGACGCATCGGAGATTACAGGCTTGATATTATGTTATGTGTATCATTGCTGAATCACTTAACCCCAAAACACAGGCGCAGGCCCAGTTTGGGAGTAAGCATCAGGATTTTCCAATACTAGTTTATGAGTAGATTATTATATGAGTAGATACTAGAGACTAGGTTATTATATGAGTTTCGGACTGATTTTTTATTAAAACGTATTCTTAATTTATTTTATTGTTTCTCCTGCCCCGATCCCATAAAATAAGAAGCTTCGCTGCTACTATCCCTATGATGAGAATAATGTTTGGAATGATGGACAGCACTCACAAACGAATGGAAGAAGAAATTGGAATCGCAGAAAGCATGGGATAGATGGCTGCTGGCCCCGTATATATATTACATTTTACTTAATTTCATTGCTACTCCATTACATAACATCACGCCTGTATACCTAGTTGGGTTAGACAGAGGTGTATCTATACTACACCTGCATTTAATTAATATTCTTAATTATTATATCCTAAAAGGACGAACCAACATTAACATGAAACACACACTCTTTCTAAATTATCTACTATTTAAGTAACTAACATCCATTAAATATTTGCATGCCATCACTGCAACGCGAAATGTGTCTTTTCACTGAATTTTATTTATGTAATATATTTTTACCTACCATATTTTATGTAACTAAACGATTTTGATTAAAGATTTCATATACTGAATGTCATAATTATTTTTTGTAACTTGTAACGTAACAGTACCCAGCCAAAATCATCGACGACCAACTACTAAACTAATGAGCAGAACTGAAGATGTAGTAAAACCAGACATACCTTCATTACCTGACGCAAACATGCACTTTTTCAATCGACAACATTCATTACGCCGTCGCGTCGCGGCCTCCCCCCCCAGTAAATAAATAAACGCAATGGAGGTTATTGAACTGTAAAAAAAAACATAGGCCGTCTGAGGACTGTCGACAGCAGTAAAAACTTAAAACTATGAGATAACAGTATTTTATTTAGTTGTAGCATCAAAAACTATAATTTTTAAATTGAAATTATTTAAGTGCGGGTTGGTGGATGTCACAAGTCTTCGAATTTTTGGTTCTAGGTTACGCCGGTTTCTTCACGATCTATTCCTTCACCGTTTAGAAAGTAGTGGTGATGGAATTTTTCATACAAAGTAAAGCGCCGGTCTGGGTCGCGGCCGTTACCACTGGGCAACCACTGCTCTCGGCCATATACCAGCTACAGATATATACTGTTAACATTCGCATGTCGGTGACGCGGACCCATAATATTTTCTTCTATCAAAAATCGCTCAACGCGCCTAAAGAAGGTTTCGCTTCAATAAAAGCGAGTGACATAACGAGATACACAGTTCAGTAGTACCCGCCTACTACGATTTGCTACGCCGTAGCCAACCACGCGGTAATTGCGTAATACACAGTGCTCGCATGGCTTTCTTTTTGGGAGTTCTCCAACATTCATTGCGGTATCTTTGTTGTTGAGTAGACAATTTTTTCAAACATATGAAGCAATGGATTAGCAATATACTTCAAAATCATTCAGATTGTGATTGAAAGTGTGTTACGCAATTAGGTGTTGTTTTAAATCATTGAAAATATTTGAAAGACTCACTCTTAGTGCCGATTTAGCAATTTATTAGTAGTAAGAAGTAGTAGAGTATTAGTAAGAAACTGAACGCGATCAGCACTTCTAAACCGCGTTCAAGAGCTGATAGTGTCATCATTGTTGGGGAATTTTGACAGTGACAACTCTTGAACACAGTTTAGATGTGCTGACCCCGTTCAGTTTTATTGGTGAGAGTTCCCTTAGTTCTGTTCAATCGGAGTTTTACATTAACTTTAGTATTATATAATATAATTAAAAGATGTTAATTCCATTTGGGCTTGTGAACGATGGAAGGAGTGGATCGCCTTTACCCAGGAGCGGGGCAGCGCAGGCTAAAAAGATATTAAAAGATTGACCAGGTTTCACGAACAAAGCCTTTTGAGGTTTTCATAAAAAAATAAAAATAAACTAAGTACTTGTATAGTACACAGGTAAAATTTTTGAAATGAATCCCAACAGATTGATTTAAAAATTTTGACAGTATGTTCGTTGCAGTCTTGGCCTATCAAGTTGATTTTTAATGTTATTGCTTTGATTGTTGATAGGTTCCTAATACAGAAAGTATATTACACTTTAAATGAATATTTAGAAGAAAAAAATAATAATATGCTGTAATGCGTTATTCTCAGACTGAGGTACATTACCTACTTACTTTAGTTTAAAGTTTATCTAGCTATTTTTACCTTAGTTAATTTATATTTTTTTGTTTATGGTTACGTTTATTTTATTGCCAATAGATTTAAGACTGTTTCTTAGCAGTATGTTTTATAATTATACATACCACCTGACCTGTACACATATTACTATCCATTCTAATATTATAAATTCGAAAGTAACTTTGTCTGTCTGTCTGTCTGTACCTTTTCACGCTTAACCCACTGAACGGATGTCGACAAAATTTGGCAAGAAGATATTTGGCATCCCGGGGCCTTCCCCAGGATGCCATATATCTTCTTGCCAAATTTTGTAACATAGGGTACTTTTTGTTTCAAAAATAATCCTATAGGGGGTGCTATAGGGGATGAAAGTTTGTATGGGAAACCCTGTAAGTATTTCATAAGTGAGGTATATGAAAATTCAAATGTATGCTTTTGGTAAGAAATAAGGAATTATGTCAAACAGCCGGGACTGCTTTGAATCGGCTTCTGCCCAATCTAGGGGGTCCAAATGCCTCCGGCATGAGGCTGCCGGAGGCTCTACGCGGGGTTGTGCGGTCCATGGCCCTTTACGGGGCAAGGGTGTGGGCGCGTTCTTTAAGGCTCGGTCGGTTGAACGCGTCCCAAAGGGTCATAGCCATCCGGCTGGTCCGGGGATACCGCACGGTCCCCGGTGAGGCGGCAAGCCTCCTTGCCGGATTGCCGCCATGAGAAACTCCTGGGTGTCTGCATTTTGTGGATCGCCCGGAGGACACGATGGCGCATACGGTGGAGGTCTTCCCAGCTTGGGCGGAGCACCGTCGTTTCCTCGTGGAAGCGATCGGCGGCGGTGACCTCTCGCGTCCGGCCCTGGTCCAGGCAATAGCGAGAGGGCATGGGAAGCCGTCACGTCCTTCTGCGAAGCAGTAATGCTCGCGAAGGAGGAGGCGGAGCGCGTTAGGGAGAGGCAAATTTCGCGCCCCTAGCCGCCGCAGGAGATGCCCTGGGCGTCGGGAATCCCGAGCTGATTTCCGGCGCGGGCTTGCGGGTGGAGAGCAATGGGTAGCTCGCCGTCCGATAAGGACCAGGCCCGGGTCGACGGCGCGTTGTGTTCTACGCGCGCCTCAAAGAGATATCAGCACAACTGACGGGGGCCGCTAGGACCGATGCCTGCCGGGGTCGCGGGAAAGTCCGAAAGGGATACCGTGGCCCCTGGCAACGTACAGGAAACTGAAGGAACACGGGTGGGTTTTAGTCAGTAAGAGTCTGACACGCCCTACCGCTTCGCCCAGAGCGGGAGAAGTTATATGATAATTTCCCACACAAAAAAAGGGGGTAAAACAGGGGATGATTTTAAAATTTTCATATTTTTGTATACTTAAAAGAGATTTAAGGGATGGCAAATATAGTCACAGTCCGTATCTTGAGATAACATTTAATCTTTATTTCATTAAAATCGGTCCACTGGGTTATTACAATGAATTTGCTTTCTGTCTGTTACCTTTTCACTCCTTAACGGCTGAACAGATTTGTATGAAAAGCATATATACGGATGGGCCATGATTTAGGTTAGGACATAGAATACTTGTATCCCGGTAGTACGTTGTACGTGGGACGATATCCGACACCTACGCGGGCGAAGCCGCGGGCAAAAGCTAGTGTAGGCAATATGTGTACGCCTTGCAAGGCAGCACAAAATGATAAGATATTATTTATTTTATGACATCATGTACCATAACATTATACCTATGTGTCACATATAAATAAGTTTTAATTTTAATTTTTGAATGGCAAACAGTCCACCGCTGCTTTTGGGTAAATACGCAACCATCACCGTACTTTACGAAATATATAAATAATATATATTATGAATAAAAAATAACAAATAATACTATTAATATAATAATATATCAATAATATAATATTATACAGGGTGGCAGAGACATCGACGCGAAAACTGATACCATGGATTCAGTACATGATTCTAAACGCCCCTGCGTTGAAATTTCTAGTGGGTTATTTTAAAAAAACCTGCTCTTCCATACATTTTGAATGAAACAGCAGATTTAAAAAAAAATAACCGACGAAAAATCTAAGAGAAGATTTTTTCGTATAAAATTATTACCTACCTATTAGATACATGTATTATTTTCAAGTCCGATAAATAATTATTAATGAATGATGTAACCCGTTCTGCAAAGAAATAAAACAATTCCTTACAAAAAAAAACAAAATCTTAAAGTTAGACCGTTAGTGGGAGGTGACGAAACTAAGAAAGGGCGACACCTACTCACTACGTCCCCGCGTCGCACGCGCACCCCTAGTTTCCCACGAGTCCCACATCTGTCCACTCCCTTACATCTTAAGAATTGAATTTATTTTCCTCCCTACACTGATTTTGCCGGACCCCAGTTCCATTCGCTGGCAAGTTTTCAAAGGAGACACATCTCGCTCCACCAGCTTTCGGTCTAGTTCGGGTAAGTTCGGGCGCCGACTCGGAACTTAATAAGGTGTCGTGTGCGCATGTTCTTGAGAAATCAGTGACAGATTTCGATTTTAGAATGTTTTCTTCTGTGAAAATGGAAAGGCAGAATTTTGTGAACTTTGACAGGGATCTCAAAACAAGTGAGTTTTTCAATAATAACGTTTTATTCTTGTGTAAAATTTTTCTAACAGCAGGTTTTTGTGATAGTGACTCAATTGTTTTGGTGAAATCATGTAACAATTTAATGCCGCGAAGAAAGAAAGTGTACTAATTAATATAATAAAAAGACGTTGGGTAGATATTTATGTAATTTATCTATGAAAAGAATACATTCTAGTTTATAACAAGCTTCTTGTTTAAATTACTAATAAATTAAATACCTAGTTAATTCAGTAACATTTGGTTAAATTAATATTACTTGATCATTTAGTTTAGTGTGAATTTAATAAATTTTTATATTAAAAGGGATTTATTAATTTACTCGCGCTAATTTAATCACGCAATACCAACGGATATTTTATAAAAAATAAAAAAACTAAGACAAAATTTTTGTTAAAAATTCAGACTTGTAACGGTCATCATCATCACCCCAGCCTTTTCCCAACTTTGGGGTCAGCTTCCAATCTAACTGGATGCAGCTGAATACTGGAGTTCATTTACTACTCTGTGTAAAAAGTACCAAGGAAGTTATGCTGATAATTTTCTTCGATTACCGCGAATTTCTTCCAGAGGGACAAGAGAGTATTATTTAGGCGTCATGAGGCGTTTGCGAGAGAAAATCCACCGAAAACGGCCAGATTTGTGGCACCATCGCACAAAGCCATTATTTTGCAAGTTTTTAGCCTAAAACTCGACGAAAGTCATCGACCAAGCTCCGTACTCACCTGATATGGGTCCGTCTAACTTTTTCCTGTTCCCGAGGCTAAAATAACCACTTCGAGGAAGACGTTTCGAGTCGTTTGAAGCTCTGCTTTGGCTAACTAGTGAGTTAGCCAAATTTTTTACTGCCATTTAGTAATATTGCCAAATTAATCAAAACAACGAAATACTTGACAGCTATATGAGACGTTGCCCACTTTCTGTATAAACGCTCTTAAACGTCTTAGTGGTCTGTGGTGCGCCTGGGCCGCAACTTTAGAGTTACATTAATTTTAGCATAATTAAAGATGTACGTACAATTAGGTACTGATAATTACTAAAAGATTTATGTTAAATTACTTTATCAACGAAAGTTTTTAAAGCTTTTTTAATATTTGAGCTTGTCTTTTCACTAACCACTTCACTCACTTTATAACACATCGCTCAACTGCTTGAGTGTGAGAACATCCATTTGTTTAAAACTCGGCAAAAATGGCTAAGTTACTGAATTCAAACCTTTGAAATCGGATTAAGCAAGTTAGCCTCCTAAAAAGTAACCTAATGAGAAAGAATAAAGGTCGCGGTACGTCCGTCCTTGTCACACTTTAATCTGCAGGCGGATTAAGTAACTGATGTAGTAAATAACAAGCTTCCATCCCCAATTAAACCCCTACGGGGGATTTATTAAAAAAAATCCTTCCTTAAGACCTATTCAGATTTATGCGATATCGCGCTCGGTAGCTATAATGGTGCCAAAGTGAGTAACCAGAAGGCAGACCAGCAGTGCTATTCTGTAACCATCTCACCGTGAAAACTTAGGTGAAGTGAGCGTGGAGTGGGCTGTCATTCCACAGGGATTGACACTATTGACAGCTCACTTCACCCAAGTTTTCACGGTGAGATGTAAGAATAGCATGGCTGTATCGCTACCGCGCGTGGCAGCGATATCGCTTATATCTGAATAGGCCTTTAGTGCACATCATGTGGAAAATTTTACGCTTTTTGACTTAGCGGTTTAGGCATGGTTTACTTAGGCTGTGATTGTGAGCTTCTGTCATTGTCTGTGATTTTGTTCAGCATTGGAGAGACTGTGATTCACCTCAAATAATCATAGTACCTATAGCTTTAGTCCATGGCATTCAAAGACATTATTCACGTCGACACGACGTGCATTGAAGTTTAACCATAGAGTAAATAATACAAAAATTACATTTTAACTATTTATTTTCTCAAGACAAGACACTGTGGTGAAGGTCGTCGTGGTGAACTGGTGACGCGTGAGTAGGGACTAAGGAGGAACCACCCCAGCTATACTGTAAAAATCATACCTTGAAAAATTTGGCGAAGTGAGCTGTCAATCCGTAGTATCAGTTGAAATGACAGTTCATTTCAAGTTCACTTATTTATTTATTATCTATTTAACACTAAGCACACAAATTTACAGAGGCGGACTTAATGCCATAGGCATTTTCTACCAGTCAACCTTTGGTGTTGCAAAGACAAACAGTGGCAGGTGCAATAGCGACAATTGTGGAATAAATATTTATTTAAATATAAGGATATACATATACCTATAATCCTATATATATAATATAACTAAATATAAATAAATACAAGAACAGATAAATACACGAATATACTAAAACAAATAAGACAAACAATGGGAAAACATTACCGTTGTGATGATAATGCCAGCTTCTTACGAATGTGCTCGCGAACTTTAACTTTAAAGGATAATCGCTTGATTTCCATCTTGATTTCGTCCCCCAAGAAATCAAGATGGAAATCAACCGATTATCCTTTACGCAAGAACGCTGCACGCGGCAGTGCTGACGCGTCACTACTGGTCCCCATACATTTTCTATAGGTAGATTACATTCCTAGCACGGCAGCAATATGACGCAGCAATGTCGCGCAACTTTGCTGCGCTACTCGGAATGTAATCTCATATAAACCTATAGAAAATGTAAGGGGATCGGTAGTGATGCGGCAGCTCTGCTGCGTCAGCACTGCCGCGTGCTGCGTCGATCGGAATCATACCTTTACTGGGGATAGTTGTCAAAATGGTAATCATCATCGACTATATACATTACCTACTTTTTCGTGCCACCTACAATATCAGCCTATCCTTTACAAAACTGTAGTTTGACCGCATGCAAGTAGAGTAGTTGAACTTTAGTTAGCTTTCTACCGGACTCGACACCATGTCAGTTAGGTTACAATAACCCGGTAATTAAGCACTTTGAGTCTCAAGAAGGGATTAACGTGTACTATTGTTTACCAGCCGCTTACAAATTGATCATTCACCGAATTACCGCTGAGTTCGCCAGCGACGTATAATCACGTCTAATATGTTTATTAGTTAACGGATGTCGGTACGTACGCGCATGCGTTTGCGTGGATGCATCGCAATGTTTTCGCTGCTGCGCGTGCGCAGGTGTGCGGGGGAGGGAGGCGAGGGAGCGGCAGTCGGCCCGGCAGTGTGCAGGACGGCGGACGTGTGTTGCGTGTGAATGCTCCATGTTCGCGAGCGCGGGGGCGGTTGGACCGGTCGCACGACCCGACGACCTTACGTACCGTTCACTCACGCACCTCTTGTGCTAAAACGAAGTGCATCAAAAAAATACACACCAAAGGATTGTATCAATTTGCTCGTTTTGGATAGATGCATCTGATTTTCAACGTTGGAAACTGCATTCAAGACATCTTGAGATATGTACGTATATTTTTTTTATTAGACCAGCTATAGGTGGCTAGTAACCGGTAGTAGGCATAATAACTGTTTTAATAGATGACTTTGGATATGCCTACATGTTTATGATGGTGGTCAGTGGTTAGCTGCTCGTATTAGATACTCATCTTTGAGCAAAGGGAAGGTGTTGGATGTTCAGGTGCATTTCTTAGAACTTTTGTTAAACAACCATAGAGTATATATGACTACCTACCATGTGTTGTTGCCAACTCAAGCAATACTAATGATTTTGTTAGAATTTAAAGTTAACTCTGCTGCATATTTTGTAATAATTATATTTAAAAAGTACCTAGTTACTTACACCAAAAACAACAAGTTCACAGAAAATTCGCAAAAAATAAATACTTTTATTCGAAATACTAGGTAAAGTAAAAGTCGTATAAATCAAAATTACAAAAAAAATATGGTACTTACTTGGTTACTTGAACTACCTACATTATAGGTAAGTAAGTTTCAAATTGGAACATGTGATATTCTGACAGTCAGGAAGCAAAGAGCATGTCATTATTTATTCTAATACCACGCTGTAGCTAACACTTATTTAAATAAAGCCGGTATATGGGCATAGTACTCGAGATAATTGCAGTACTTAATTACAATGCTTGCAAGTGTAAAATAAGATTATTTATTTCTGTTCCGTATGATGGGGCACATTATATTTAAGTCCCTTCTTTAAATAAATCTTATAATATTAGTGTTATTGGTTTTTCCAACTGGAATATCTTAGTAGCAGCCTGGAGGCTGGATTTGTGCCTGTATAATTGCAATAGGCTCGCCTCCTATTAGGGAACTTAAACATAACTAGCGAAATGTGGGTGTACTATAGGTATACCTCTGCACGACCCTTCGGGAATTACGGGGTGGTATTAATTACGTTGAAATAATTGTCATTTTACAAGCCAATCGATGGAAACAAAACGTAAATAAGAAAATTGAATTAAAAAATTGAGCATCTACAAAAAAAAAGTTTAGGTAAGTATAAGATACCTATAGTTGGTTAAAAAACTGGTTTAGCACTCTAAATTTGAAATTCGTTTCAACGTCATAAAACAATAAAGATTTTCGTTTTTCATGCATCGCATTTTTAAAAACACCTTAGCGGAACTTTCTGTTGCTAGGTCAAAACTGATATACCACTTTCTTGGCCTACTGTAGGTACGTAACGAAACACCCACAGAAGAACAATAATTTCTGGGGAAAATCTCTATCATAAATAAGGTAGAGATATTTCCACAGAAATTAATTTTGATCTTTAGTAAGCGATAGAGAAATTAATACAGGACCTATTTCTTGCTAAGTTGTAGACTACCAACGATCGCACCTTCAAATATTGTTCCATGACTTTTATATTTATCTGGCAAAACCTAATGGTGGCAAAAATGGGCTCTGCTTTCAGAAACCCTACTTAATTAACTAATAAACCAACCTTGCACAGCCAGTAGTATCAAAAAAAAATTGTGCTACGTCCAATCATAATATGCAATAAGCCAATAATCGCAGATAAAATGGGGACACGCCATGATCAGTCTAAACGGCGTTTAAAAGATTTTCGCTCGTACCTAGGGCAATCTTCTTCATTGGCCACTCTGGGCAAGAGCCCAGGGCCCCGCGATCCATGGGGCCTTCTACCTAGTTCCTACCACCGGCACCGTCGTAGTTAGGGGCTGTCATTGCTGTCGAAAGAAAATCTACCCCAAGCGCACTTATCCCTGATGCGGTGCTAAAATTTATCAGGTCGCATTTACTCACTAACACATCCAATATTCTCTTAATTTTTCTGCATAAGGCGACAAAGTACTTACCTCCTGTTTCTTTATGGATGATCAAAAGAAAATCCGACCTATCCGAGGCGGGGTGCTAAAGATTTCGAACTCGCTTCGCTAGCTCTTGCATCCTACATTCTCTGTAGAGGCCCCATTCATTATCTTATTAGATTTACTACCGACCCGCCCCTGCTCCGCATGGTTTCTACGATCTGACAAAACACCTGGATTTCTATATTTTATGTAAATTAATTAATTATTATTATACATATTAACCATCCGGAACAAATTCTCTAAATGATGATGAAAACCGCATCAAAATCCGTTGCCAAGTTTAGAAGAACAAAGCGGTCACACAGATCGACGGACACGAAAAACGACTTTCATTTATAATATGTATAAAATATATGAAGACGTCCGTGCTCATAGCAGCCGGTCGATTCTGTAAAAATATCACCGTGAAACTTAGGTGAAGTGAGCGTGAAGTGAGCTGTCAATAGTGTTAATCCGTAGCATCCTGCCGGTTGATTTGTGTCAGTGACAGCTCACTTCACCTAAGTTTCACGTTGATATTTTTACAGAATCGACCGACAGATCATCAAAAGCCGTGTCTCCTGCGCGTGTTTTTTCAGAACATTACACAAAAACACTGAAACAAAGAGGCGTGACCATACACATTTGTGTATGCAAACACGATGTTTTTGTTTTCCGAGCTGCATGGAAAACATTCCCAGCGCGTGTGAAGAGGGAGGAAGGGTTTGTTGCATTTTCAACTGCCGCGGGCAACGCGCATATCTGTCACTGTCAGTCAACACAGGTTTTGAGGTTATATTGTCCTGTAAATAATTGTGAACAAGCTGTGATAAATTGACGATGGATTGTAATAGAGATACTGTTCGTCACTTTTTAAGCACGTCTTCCTCGTCGGAACTCATTACAACATCTACGCAAAATATGTTATTAATCTAAAAAAATATATAGGTACTTGCGCAGGAGACAGCTTGTGTATGAAAACAAATGTTTATGTGTAAAGTTTTTCGTGTAATATTTCGAAAAAACACGCGCAGGAGACACGGATTTAGAAACATCTGTGTCCAAACATGTCTTTGTAACAACGTAATATTTACGAAGCCATACACGACGAGTTTCCAATATCCCGGTCGAACAAAATAATTACAAGCCGTCAAAGCATGCGTCAAATACACGCCTATCGAGCTTACACAAAGATTTTCTCCTTTTTTTCCTTTTACAATGTGGCTGCTGAGCTGCATAGAACAGAAGCTTTTACAACATTCATTTATTTTAAAAAATCGTTGAAAACTATCGCCAAGTAAATCGGGAACTTAAATGATATTCATTAAGGCCTAAGGTCATAAGTATCTGTCAAACTGTTTTCCAAAATTTTGTTTTCAGGAAAACCGGTAGATAGGTAATCTTTCTGCAAATTTTATCTCATCAATTTTAATTCAAATATCACATAGGTAAATTTCGAATCGAACTGGAGGTCTAATTCGAAAGGTACCTACTGAAGACGAATGGTCTGAACGTCGACATTTTCAATAGAGCTCCTCCCCAAACGGATATCTTAAACGCCTCTTACGACAAAAACTATAAGAAAAAAAATCTGTTATACCAGTGTTCGTTCCCCTATTTGGGGTTCTTTTATGACCCTTCTGAGACGTGATTGGTCTAACATTTCTTACCTAGTACCAATAGAAGGTGCGGGATAAGATGGGCCATTTATACAAAGACAGATGCGTTAAAGCTGCATAGGTCTACTATCGTTATTTGCGCGTCTTTAAATTACCTTTAAAAAATATCACCTGCCCTTTAGCGAAGCATATCGCGAAGCTTGTTTTAAAGGGAAGATACACATTACGAAATTAATTCTGCCTGTATCTTAATTGTTTTCATATAATGTGCCGTGTGGTAAGTACGGGGGTCACAATGAGCAGATACAGTCCTGCATTTCATACAAAGGCGCCAATGAGTTATTTTGCAAGATAAGAGAATAGATTTCGATGTTTTGTAATTAATTACGGTCGTAAAGTAAAGCGCATTCGATTTGTGCAGTTGAGAGGGTATCGGAGGGTGTCCGGAACGGATCTATTTGAATGACTACACTAGCTGCTAAGTATTGGGACGTAATAACGTAATTTCTCATACGGTTGGAAATATAACTTATATAACTTTAACTTTCAGAGCTCTCTCATGACATCTATAGGTACCTACTCAAATAAAACCTCGGTAACTAGGAACAGCTAGTGTTAACGTCATAATCTAAATACTTTCTCCAAACGTCCTAATCTTTCCTTATTGTTACCCAGGCCAGGCGACGAAAAAAGAACATTTTTTAATTGTCTCTTAGTTTTATTTCCCCGAAAGTTCGCTACGTGTTTATGTGGTGGTTCCCGTGGTTCACGTGTACAGCCCCGAGCCCCGAGTACAGAAGTTTACAGCGTGTCTCGTGGAGCCGTGCATACGCACTTATCTACATAGTCAACTGCACAAATCGAATGCGCTTTACTTTACGACCGTAATTAATTACAAAACATCGAAATCTATTCTCTTATCTTGCAAAATAACTCATTGGCGCCTTTGTATGAAATGCAGGACTGTATCTGCTCATTGTTATCCCCGTTGGCGTTGGACTGATGGAGAAGTCGAGATTGATAGATTCGGTTTTATGGAGAAGAGCCCATGCACGGCTCCACGAGACACGCTGTAGACTTCTCTACAGCTACCTGCAGATTTGGTTCCCGCCACTAGCAAGACAGGAAATACCTAGTACTCAGGGAAACTACAAACTATTGTAGAGACGGCAAATTGTTATTATAGGTTTGACAAATTACCCTTCTGTCACAACCATAGATAAGTTTTAAATAATACATCTATGGTCACAACACAATGCTTAAACGTGTTTTTCATACCTTTCAGAGGATACATACAGTACAACATTTTGAATTCCTCATTGCTCCAAGAACCTACTTTTGTAATCATAATTGAGTTTGGTTTCGCTGAAAAGTCGATGCGTAAGCATTATAGCCAAAACATTCTGCTGTTCTAGGGAAACTTAATAACGTACGCGTTAGAATTTATAAAGGTTTGAAGTTTTTACGTAGAGTTTCGTTAGAATCAATTACTAATTTCTGGAAACGACATAGATTCCGATACTCATTATTTTAACAGTCTGTTTCCATAACAATATTATAACATGTAAGGATGACCCGAACGTAGTTTGAACGGAACACGAATTTCGGCCGAACATTCGGTGAAAATAAAATCATCGGCAGAACTTCAGTTGTTTTGCACCGCGCTTTTTCTAGAGTCTTATCGCCTCCTGGAAGCTCCGTATAATTATTCTGAGTGACTTTTCTTAGAGGCAGGAAATGTATACGAACAAAAACGTAGCGGACTCTTGCTAGGTAATGCAGAATTCTTGGTGTTTTTGCGCCATAACCTACCCTTGGTAAATTTTAAATACCAGTTCCAAGGTACGAGTACTAAGATTTCATATAACACTTAACTAAAATTATAATAGTGATTTTTGGCGATAATTATGTCAATGATTAGATGTAAAAAATCTGATAATGTTTAGAATTCATTTAATTAATAAGTAACAACTAACAAAATAAAAAAAATAAAAACAAATGAATTATTTGTTTTCTTTTATGGAATGTTCGAAATTTGAACCGAATTTCGGCGGTATGCTGAAGTTCGGTTTAAACCACCGAAGTTTGTTTAAACCGAATCCTAATAAGTATTAAAGTATTTCTCTCTTTCGAACCATCTTAAGGTATTTTAACGACCGATTTCGTCGTAGTTTATAGTTACATGACAGAATTTTTTACGATTAGGTATACCTAACATATCCGTCAAACTACAAAATATACCTAAATGACACCAGTTTTTAAATTAAAATTCTGTTCCTTTTCCGCAGGTTGGCAACCAGCCCCATTCGGGGTGTCGGGCGCGGGGCCCAGCATGCCGCCGACGCGTGCAGGTAGCATGGAGCCCCTGCCGCCTGCGCATACACCCATATTTGAGCACAAAAAGCATCGGCTGTCCCGCCTGCTGGATAAGCTGGCAGTCCAGCTCAACAACAATAACAACTACCCCACGCCATCCTGGCTAGTCCACGACACACCACAAGGGGGAGACGAGGACGTGCCCTTGGATCTCAGCGTGAAGTCACCTCGCGAGACAACAGGACTATTCAGCTGCCACGCTTGTGGGCAAGAGTTCTCGATCTACGACCGGTTGGTGAAGCACATCGCGTCTCGGCACCGGAGCAAGCCCGAGGGCGTACGCGCGTACGAGTGCGAGGTGTGCTACCGCAAGTTCGCGCGGTCCGACATGTTGACGCGGCACGCGCGCCTGCACAGCGGCGTAAAGCCGTACTCGTGCGCGTCCTGCGGGCAGGTGTTCTCGCGGTCCGACCACCTGGCCACGCACCAGCGCACGCACACGGGCGAGAAGCCCTACCGCTGCCCGTCGTGCCCGTACGCCGCGTGCCGCCGCGACATGATCACGCGCCACATGCGCACGCACAACCGCCGCCCACAGCCTGCCTGAATTTACTACTCCATCATTACTCTACATTATTTGAGACTGATTTTTTCATTCCAAAGTTAAACTATTGTTTTAATTGGTGTTTTGTTAGTAAGAGCCCTCCAGAGGCGGCTTTCTGTAGTAGGAAGACAAGACATATCTCATTGCTACGCAGAGTTGACTTGACTGCGGTTGTGTGTTGCCAGTTTGCGATTTTATTTTCTATGCTGCAGCGATGTCAAATGAATCTGCTATGCGCAATGCGATGTGTCTATCTATAGACCTTTAAAATATATATCGGTATTTTTGTTTGATTTTTACTTGTTTATTCCAATGTGCAGAGATGATTGAAAAGTCTATGTGTTTCGGAATTCTTTTGTACAATGATGTTGTAATGTTTAGTTCTGTGCCATTGTTATTACCGCTTTGTAATATTTGCGCTGTTAAGTTATATGTATCTTTTCCTTTTAGATTATTTAATGTTACGCTTTTGACAACTTATTTTAGTGAAGACACCACACTTGCCTTGCCTATACTGCTGGTGGAATTTCGCTATTGGTACAGAAGGTGCACGTCATTGCAACACTACTTTGAGCTCGCCTAGTGTAGTACGCAACTTATACTGATTGTGTTGCCACTGACGCGGACGTGCAGTCTACCGTACTAACCGTTGACTTTTCGCTTCCGGTAAAACAGAATACAGTGAGAGATAAGTTTCCTAACATTTGTCAAACAGGTAAATGAAAATATACAACTACCTACCGTAAAAGGATTCGTTGTAGGCTCGTAGCGATATCTCCACCAAAGGAAGCACAATCTAGCAGTTTAGGAATATAATAAGCATTTTTCTAATTAATTAAATCATACAAAGTTAAAGTTTCATCCTAGTTATAAGATTGTTGTGAACCGCTGGTTCTATTTAAACTTAAGTATTTAATCTAACTTACTTTATTTTTTTCCTTTTAATAAGTATAAAAAAATTACTTAAAACCGTTTGCAAGTAAAACATATTGTAAAATTTCTTTGTTTAGTTACTATTCTTGTTATTTGGTGTTTTACATTCCGTTTTCGAAAATATCAACGATTAGATTTTTGTTTTATTTTGAAATTTAAATTATTATGTAGGTTATAATGATTTTGGATCACCAGACAACTGGAATGCCATAGATATCGTACAATTTTAAGTTGTAGATAGGTACATAATCGCGATTATGTACATTATTATGTTAATTTTATGTTAAGGACAAAAGGCTTACAAATAAAGTCATGCTTTTTTCAGGTAGGTACTGAGTACATCCCTAGGCTGAACCTCCTAGGAATGTACTCAGTACCTACCTGAAAATGTAAAGATTATGTTAAGGGCAAAAGGCTTACAAATAAAGTCATGCATTTTTCACGTAGGTACTGAGTACATCCCTAGGCTGAACCTGTTACAAACATCCTCCCCAAAAATAAATTGTTAAATATTTTTACATTTCAACCATAAATTAATCAACGGAGATGATGCGGGTCGTTTTGGTCTGTCTTATGTAATTTTGACGTTTAAAATGTGGTTATTCTCAGCATAGTTTGTAAAAATTAGGATTTTGACGATGTTATACAACGTCAAAATCCTGTGTATTATGAGAAAAATATTCTCTCGTAAACTTACCGAAGACGCAACAAGGGAGCAAAATCAAAAAAAGGTTTCAAAAATCGAACCATATACCATAATAATTCTAACGTAAAGTTGAATATTTTTGTTATTTTGATTCGTTTGTTTACGTGAAGTTTTCCGTTTTCATAAGTATTCGCTTTGGTTTTGGCGTAGGTGCCTATACCTGTTTAATTAGAATAATAACCGTTGATGTGTTTTTCTTGTGTTATTACACGTATTACTGTTTATACCCTCGGTGTATGCAATACACATTAAATTATTTATTTATTATTATATTATATCATAAATCATTGTCTATACTGAATGTTTGAATTAATTCTAAAATAATGTTTTTCTAGCGTGTTTTCTTCGGTGTTTCTTGTCATATATCACATATCAGCTGTGTTGACATTTCGTATACCTATATAAGTACATACATCGCAAAAACTCGAAATGGCTCAACTGATTTGAATTCTCGCCTTATTACTGGGATGGTTTTAGAAAATAGAATATCAAGATAAACCCAAAGGAACAGCCGAAAAATCGTAATTGAAATTTTGACAGGTTACGGTCTGACGGGTCAGCTATAGTAAGGTGTCTAATATAGACGACTCTTTAAAACTTCTGTTGTGTACGATTTAAATTGTTACAAAAGCGCTAATACAGGTTGCCAGGGACATCGATGCGTAACCTGTTACCATGCACTCAGTACATGATTCTAAACCGCTTTGAAATTTTTCTTCAGTTATCAAAAACAATATTCCCGTTCTATACATTTTGATCGCGTGTACACTTTCTACGATACAGCTGATTTGATAACCTTTTAAAGATTTCTACGCTAGGGGGTGCTGAGTTCATGATTACAGTTTGCGCGACGATGTCCCTGCACCCTTTATAGTGGACAAGTACCTAGGTATTTATTACTTACTAAATAAAACTATAAAAAGAAGTTACATACACTGTAACTTCTTTTTATAGTTTTATCGGAAAAAATAAGACTCTGTATTAACTTTTGTGTTACGTATTTAGTAAATAAATTCAGTCAAATGCTTTCAGTACCTACTGGCAACTACAGAAGTACTTACCTACTGACAACTACAGAAGTACTTACCTACTGACAACTACAGAAGTACCTACCTACTGACAACTACAGAAGTACCTACCTACTGACAAATACAGAAGTACTACCTATCTACAGAAAGCATTATTTGATTGAATTTATTGATGACTAGGTGACCCGGGAGACGTCCAGTCCAAATTTCAATAATACATAGATACAAAAATCCCATAGAAATAAGATGTTCAGTTTTACCCGAATTTGAAAAGTTTCCGGGAAACGTATAATTTTGTTTTTGCCTACGGTGGTACACACTGCTGGGTCTCCCCCGTACCTTTCCATTCATCTTTGCCGGACAATCAGTCAAGAACGAGTGGTCGTCACACCAGCTTTTCTTAGGCTTGCCTCGGTGAGGACCCCCTTCTTCAGTTTACAGTTAGTTACATGTAAATAAATGCCTTTACTCATAGAGCCTATTTCATGCCACGCTTATGTTCTTTGTTTTGCAATGTTACGTTTTAAGGTTTGCTTACTGTAGTGTTTTTCTTGTCCCTACTTATTTTCAGCAGCTCTACCAACCTACGAATATATTTACTGAGATTCACACTCCTTCAGGCGAGGATGTAACAATTAATTTATATTTTTTGACATACGTCATTTAACGAGATTTAGTGCCGTTTCTTTTGAAAAAAACGGCACCTAATCTGAAAAAAAACAAGTACCTACGTCAAAAAATCATAAATAAATAGTTAAGTACATCACCGTGTGCAAGTATATAACAGCCGATCGATTCTGTAAAATTATCACCGTGAAACTTAGGTGAAGTGAGCGTGAAGTGTGCTGTGTAATAGTGTTAATCCCTAGCATCCTGCTAGTCGATTTGTGACAGTGACAGCTCACTTCACATAAGTTTTCAGGGTGAGATTTTTACAGAATAGCACTACTGTTGTTCTCTCCGTTCTGGAGATATAAGCATTAGCTACATATTTTTTTTTTGCAAAAAAAAAAAATATAATAATTTGCCTACCTGATCATATCCTATGATATACAGGATGGGTAAAAAATCGTGGATCAAACGAAACAGGGCGATAGTTGGGGTTATTTGCAGTAAAAAATATCTCTGCGGCAGAGTACTAACTTGATCCTGTATTTATGCATAATATTGGCTATTAGAAGCCATTATAAGCAAAAAACCGACACTTTAAAATTTAAGCTCTTATTTCTTCGAGGGCTTTTTTTCGATCCACAGTGCGACGCGACTCTGGTGGAACAATTTCTATGAATATTTCTCGGAAATTGTTCTATCGGTCTCGCGTCGCGTCGCCGCGTCGTCGCATCGTCGCGTCGCGCCTGTTTCCTCGCTTTTATTCTGTGTGCTTCAATTTTATTTTATTTTCCGTGTATCAAAATTGCAAAGTTCAATCAAATGACTTGAAGTTTGCTGTTTTATTTAACCCCCTTACTGTTTTTAAAATCTGTACCTACAGCAACGCAATGCTACGCTACGCTAGTGCCTATACCCAGTGGAGAAGCATGTTTTAAAATAATTTGATCATAACTACCTATGACTTTCCTTAAAAGGAATTAAAATAATGGTTTTCTAAAGACTTTTGAGTTATTTTGTATTTTATTGTATCGATATTTTAGGTAAGGTTTACAGATATTTTAAATTTAAGTTTTTATACTTCTAAAGAAATAGTTTGATGAGTCTTAGTAGTATCAGAAAACATACTTAATGAAACGTATAAGTACTTAATTATAATGCCGGTTATGTCACGTACACAGAAGGGACGCGTGAGAAAAAAAAAGAGCTTGTGTCAAATTCCGCTAGCATTGTGCGGTTGAAGATTCATAGATGCAGACTTAAGCTTCGTACAGACTAGCGCGACGCGACAACGCGACGCGACACCGGTTATTGTTATACCGTGAAGTTTTCTTAGAAATTGTATTGTTCGAGTCGCGTCGCGCCGTCGCGTCGCGCTGGTCTGCACAAGCCTTTATTCGATTTTACAATTGAAAGTGAGTAGGTACCTAGTTAAGTAGTACGTTGTTTTTCCGGACACTGTTCATCGATGAATTGGAATTCGTTTTCACGCATTTACGGTACTACCGTCTTTGTTTTCTGATCCTTCTAAATACTCATGTAACCTTTGCGCCAGCATACACGTTGACTTTCAAGTGGTCTTAAAAATAATTTATTTGCTTATAATGTAGGTATACAGATAAGGTGAATTTTTTATAATAATAGTATCTACCAAATACATTTTACCTAACAGACAAAACCGAAGTAGCTCCATCAATAATTAAGATTTAAAAAGTGTTAGTCGTCTTTTGCCGCTGACTGTACCCATCTATACTTAAAAAAATATTGTAGAAAACATAGTTTTTTTTTTTTTTTTTTGTATACGAATTTCCTATGCAGGATATAGGTAGCTACTTAATAAGTTTTTGTTTTGTACAATATGGGAAATAACCTTTTATATTTTTATAAACAAACTAGGTACTTATTTACCTAAGTAAAAATAAAACAAGTGGTGAACAATAAAAACTGTTTATGCATATAAATGCAGAATCAATTTCCGCATTCATCAGATTCTCAGCCTAGTTACACTAAATGACTTTTGATTTGATGAATCCTAAACAATTTTTCCAAAAGCGGAAATAAGTAGTACTATCATAATATACGTAAGGTAGTTAAGCAATTTATTAGGACCACTTTAGAGTCAATTAAGTTTGTTAGTTGTTATTATAAATATTAATAAATAAAATTACAAGATAAGTTTTACTGTGATAAAAAAAATATTTTTGTTTTCAAACTACTGTGTTTGGCAATATTTATTGTCGTAGGATTAAAAAATAAATGGATGTAGAAATGGTGTCGTTTCATTTTTTAAGAGATAGCCTGTAACTACAAAGTAAACCCTCTGCCCATTTATTGTTACATTTCCTATGTTCCATATGGGAAAAAAAAATAGGCTACTTATTACATGGGACTTAACATAACTGGCTAAATATGGGTCTAGGTACAATAAGTACATACATCTCTGCCTAACCCTTCCGGGATTTCAGACGTCACGTTTTGTTATGTTAATTCGATAGGTATATTTGTACAATATTTGAGGTTCCCATTTAATACTATCTAACTATGTTGGGTTAGACTTCCAGACGCCTCAAAGACCTGACGTCACACAACATCCTGACGTCGCACAAATCCTGCATCGCGCAATTAGAGTTCACCGCGCGAACGACATATTATTATACAAGACTATCCGACATCAATCGTTGGGCAGTTGCCCGCCAGACACGACACCCGTCTGGTCGAAGGATCCTCCCTTTTCTAATGAGGATGAGTGAACTTTACAACCTGTTCCTCATACATCTAAACACCAAAACCAAAATCTAACTTTCATCTGTCGAGGACCTAGGTAACTTTCCGCCAACATTAGGAGAACTTGGTCACTTGCGCCTTGATGGTAGCAGTGGAAAACGCTGCCTGCCTAGCCTTTTTTTCAACTATGTTGGGGTCGGTTTCCAGTCTAACCGGATGCAGCTGAAATGAAATGAAATAAATTTATTTGCTTTGAATGCAGGTATTTACAATTTGGTGTTAGAATATTATTTACAGGGCCTTGTACATTCTGCCTATTAGGCATGCAAATTTTAAACTTAATTTACTTAATCTAGACTTTAAAATTAAACATCCGATAATTTACTTAAGCTAAACTAGGTATAGAAGATATAAATTAAGCTATCGCTACACAAGTTAAATTTTATAGTACTCTATTATTTATTATTGACGGATCATTCAGGAAATCATTGATGGAATAATAACACTTTTCCACAAGTAGAGCAAAGAGCTTCTTTTTGAAAATTCTTATTGGCTGTGCTTTTATACAGTCAGGTATCTTATTATAAATTTGAGGTGCCATGCCAAAAACACTCTTTTTTAACAGAGCTGTTTTGTAGCCGCCTTTGTATAATAAGTTTTGGTACTGAGGTCTCTTAAAAGTAGTGCGGTGTCTAATTTCACAATACATCTTAAAAAGATGAAGATTACCTTTTACGAACATGGCTAACTCTAAAATATACAAGCAAGGAAATGTTAATAATTTATGTGTTTTGAAAGCAGGAACACAGCTATCTGTGACTTTAATATTGAACATGGACCTTATACAGCGCTTTTGTGCCTTAAAAATGCTTTCTCTCAGACTACAATATTGCCCCTGAATATAATTCCGAATCTTAATTTCGACACAACTAAACCGTGGTATGCAACTAGAACTGTCTTAGTATTAACTTTTTTAGCTAAATTATAAAGAGCATACGCAGATGCACTAAGTTTCTTACATATAACCTCAGCTTGTGTCTTCCACGTTAATTGACTATCCAAAGTTATTCCTAAAAATTTTGCTATGGATACTTGTTCTACGAGTATATTTTGGCCATCATAGTTTATATTTAAATTGTTCGTACGAATTCTTTGGTGAAAGTGCATTATGTTTGTCTTAAGGATATTTATTAGTAAATTATTTATATTTAGCCAGTTTATTATTACCTTCAAGGAATTGTTAATATCATAGGCATATGCTTCTTTATTTGTACATTTTATTAAGGCGGTGCTGTCATCTGCGAACAGAACCATTGGGTGGCTGATTTGACGGGGAAGGTCATTTATATATATTTGGAACAATAATGGTCCCAGGACGCTTCCTTGCGGCACACCATAATGAATATATCTGCAAGACGATGCGTGTAAAGTTTCTCTTTTCGATTTGAGACATACTCGAGCTATTTCGGTGTATTGTTTACGTCCAGTTAAATAAGATTTAATTAAATCTAAGACGTTGCCGCGTATGCCATAGGCATTCAGCTTATCTAATAAAATCGAATGATTCACATAGTCAAAAGCTTTCGACATATCAGTGAATATAGCACAAACGGGGATTGTGTTATCTACATTGACCATTAACATTTTCAGCAATTCAAAAATAGCCATATTTATATTTTTGTTTTTCCTGAAACCATTTTGCTCTTCGCATAATATATTAAACTTTGTCAAAAAATTGTAAATAGATTCATAAAGAATTATATACCAGTATTTCATATACTGAATACCAGTATTTCATATAGAGCGACTGCCTATTTGACCTCCACAACCCAATTACTGGGTAACATGATAGCCTTTGGCAAGACTGGTTTACAAGTAATACCATTATAGTTAGCTGCATGATTAAACCGAGGGTCTTATCATAATATAATGCTAGCTAAGCTAGCTCTTGAAGTATGGACCAGCTATCTAATTACGCAATACATTTTCGTAAACGATTACGACTTATTTGTTTCATTTTGACAGTTCAACAACATTAATTGCGTTATTTACGTTGTTGAGCAGAAAAAAAAATCGAACTTATGAAGCAATGAATTAGCAATCTGTTTCAAAACGATAGATACATATTCTGATTGATCGTGTATTACGTAATTAGGGTATAGATCAGCGGTCCATACTCCAAGTGCTAGCTCTACTATAGCGGTCTATTATTAACCCATGTAGAAGACCCATCCACTTCTTCCATGTCAGACCTTCTCTATGATAGAAATATACCCTGAGCCTGTGCCTTGATGGCTCCACTTTCAGCTATTGAGGAGTTCCAGATAGTCAATATCACCTTCTGGATCCATTCACCATGATAATAGCGCCGATTCTCTTGTACTTACACCGAACTAAACCATCACAAAAATTTCTGACTATTGGCTATGAGAATCTTAAGTCACACTAAAATCGAATTTGAATCGAATTTTTGTCAAATTCGATTTTAGTTGTGTCAAAATTATTCTTGTGGTTTTTTAGCAGAATAGCTTCAGATTGCCCTACCCCGTGAACTTTTTGAGGACCAGAGTTGCGCAGCGGGACAGTCTCGACGTGTTTTTATGAAATTTTTCACTTTTTGCATGGAAAATATGAAAAAATATTACCTACATGTTGAGTTTTACGGGTTCATGTGTTTTATAACGGGGGTCGAAATTTTCATTATTTTTGCAATAGGACACACCATTTTCGAAATATAAGCAAAAGAAAAAAAAGATTAAAGTACTGTTTTTGCACCTGAAGTCAAGGTTGGTGTGAATTTTAGTTCATGGCAACAAATTTTATTCCACACCTTTCTATTTTGTTCGGTGTACAAGAGAATCGGCACCAATGTCTGGTTAGAACTGTAGTGTTTTATACTGTAAGGTAAAAGGTGAGAAAATAAAATACTGCTTTTTTACTACAGATTTTATTATTCGCAAATGTGTTTAAAACATCAATTACATGATTATAATGTTTGAATATAAAATACTAGCAATGTTGTTTACCACCAATATTACTAATATTTTTGTAAACCTGTACCCTAATTGAGTAATACACGGTCAATCAGAATCTTAATCGTTTTGAAACAGATTGCTATCCATTGCTTCATTTATGGTCAAAAAAACAAATTGCTCAACAACGTAAATAACGCAATAAATGTTGTTGAACTGTCAAAATGAAACAGATTAGTAGTAATCGTTTACGATAATATGTTACGTATTTAGATAGCTGATTGGGTTCATCGTAATAGTTCAATCAAATGGATCAGAAGCCTAATTGCGTAACACATGATCAATCGCAATCTGTTTCATTTTGAGAGTTCAACAACATTAATTGCGATAAGTACGTTGTTGAGCAGACAAATTTTTCGATTAGCAATATCCTTCAAAATGATTCGGATTACGATTGATCGTGTGTTACGCAAATAGGGTGCAGGTGGTTGCATGCCACTTGATGCAACCTAATCGAACATTGGGCTATTGCTATAACATTCATCATATCACAAAATAATTATCATTAAAACCTGTTTACCCTACTGGGAACATACAAAAGTGTATTTAAATCTGCTATTCCTGCATCAGATACTAACCACATATTAAAGCAATTCTCATACATTGACTACCCTTTTTTTTTTTGGGGCTGCGAAAATTTTCAAATACATTCTCCCGCTTTGGGCAGAGCGGGAGGGCGTCAGACTTTTACAGACTGAAACCCACCCGTGTTCCTTCCGTTGCCTGTGTGCCGGGGCCACGTTATCCTTTTTGGACAAACTCGCAACCCTGGCAGACACTGACTGTTAAGGGCATAAGAAATTAAACACAAATAAATTCTGTAATTCTTATGCAAAAAATCCAGAATAGTCCAACCCAGGTTGGGGCTATTTCTACTAATACTAGGTTATAATTACTGGTATGTATTACAATATTCAAATGAGTACCCTATTGGCAACTAACAATGTAAGAATTAAGTAATTATTCATAATAAACTATGCTCATTTACTGACTGTTCTTCAAGAAAATTCAATTCAATTCTTATTCGCAATAGTGATAAATACACACATAATTATTTTATAAGTTAAGTAGTGTAATTAGTGCTGTCATCTAGTGAGTATGCACACAGCAGACACAATCCTTATGGCTCCTACACACATTGCCAGCGGCAATGCCGCCGTGCAAGATGCGGTGCGACCGGCTTGCCGCACAAAAGAGCCGTCAAACGAAGGAGTGCCGCTCGGAAATGTCTGTTTTCATTTGTAAGTATTCCGGCTTTTCAGAAATCATTCATTTGTACGGAGTGACAGCAAAAACTATATGTATAAATAAGTATGCTCATCAATATTTAAATTGTATTATTAAAGAAACAAATACCAGCAATTTTAAATTTTTTCCATTGGACATGTCTTGTCCGGAGTGGGTTCATCATCACAATAGTTCAAAGGTTTGAACCATTTCAGTATTTTTGCTCGAGACTTATCCTAAACAGGGTATAACAATAATTACCATTTTAAATGATTACCCTTTTGAGTTTAATATTTAAAATATCACCAAAAGGTATTTTTATAAAAATCCAGGTAAACTTATTTGCACTATTGCACTAATATAAATAGACATTCATAATTTTTTTCAAAATTTTTGATTAATAGTAAAAATTTTGATGACTAGCTATAAACAATATTGCATATAACTAGTAATCCTATTAACCCATCCTACTCAGCTAAATATGTGTAAGGAGTGGGTTGCCGACAATAGTACAATGGGTGGGTTTCAAAGATCCTATTGTTGGACTTCACCATAGGCCTATTGCCGCTTAAGTACATAATAAATAATTCTTAAGTCTAGTTTAAACAGTCTTTCATTTCCAATAGGCCATCGGAGGCCATAATTTTAATCACAATCAGTAATATCAGTCCTCGCTTTTCTTGCACAACACTCTTAGAATATACCATACAGAATGGTGTTCTCAAACAGTGTTGGATTCATTCCAACTCTATTATTGTCATGCACAAGCTTCCTTTTCTCAATTACCACAAATGGCACTACTGGAGCAGTGGTGCCATTTGGGGCCCTATTTTAAAATCTCCGTGCTTTGACTCGTTTGCGAATGTAACGCTCAGGGTTATCATCTTCAAGTACTTTTCCAGCACTTCGCAGTGGAATCCAAAAGTCCAATTTCAGATCTCGGGCAAGTCCCGGCGGCATGTTCTTGAAGAAGCATTGGCCCGTAACAGATGCTGCTAGTACCTTTGCAGCATTAATCAGAAGCGAGTTTTTCCATGAGGAAGCATAAGTCAGCCGCATGGAAGACAGAGCAGCAGTCGAGCACACCATTGGAAACAAAGTCTTGTGACGTCGGAGATCAGTGAATGATATTCCTTGCGGCTCTCGGTTCAAGTAAAATTCTAGTGTACCATGAAACATATCCACCATTACACCGATAATGGTTCCCTTGCAGAAACCAGGGCAGTCGTCAATTACCACTCCATTTTGGCAAATAGCCCCAGTATATGACAATCCGTAAGAGTTTTCATTAGCACCGAGACAAGTTGTGTAGTCACGTATGGCATCAGCTACAGCTTTGGTACCTAGCCCTACCATGATATCGGTTCCATATGGCTGGGTAAGCATCTTAATTTCCCAGTAATAGTGCTCATTGTGTTTTATGCCAATATTTCCCTTGGCTATAGCAGTTCCCGAACTATAGAATGGATGAAAGACTACCTGCTTTTTATCTTGATACAAGTCCACCCACTTAGGAGCGCGCCGACGTGCCTCCCAGCGCCATTTTACAATGTCTAGTTCTTCACCACAGCCGCAGTCTGGATCCCCCGGCTCCGTCTCGCTGTCGCCGTTCCAACAACGGCAAAATGGTTCCGGCATAGTCTCGTTCACCGGCGGCGCTTTTTGTTTAGATTGATTCTCAGCCATTTTGATTTGATTGCAGACACTAGTTGTTTATCGTCTCTTGCACAAGTGCACCGGGTTCGACTAGACTGACCACTGAGTGACGAGACGCACCGGGCGAGGTCGCCGGGTCGGTCAAAGCAATGAGGGGTAGTGTGGGGAGAGCAGCTAGGCTCGGTGCATGAAAGGGGTGCAGGGGTGCAGGGTAGAAAAATCAATAGTCCAACGGCAACGACTATAAACAAGTTTAGGGTTCACATGTCACATTCAGAGTCAATCAATAATAACACACTCGCTGCAACTTCGTCTCCGTCTTCGTGTCCACAGTCCACAGAGTACTTTTACTATATTGTTCGTGTCTTCGTCAAAACCTAAACTGTCAAAACAAAAGTGCAAAAGTGACGGTGTGACCAAATCTAAATTAAACATTATGTCAGTTCGTTGCTCGCCTAAATTGTGCTATTTTTTTTTGTAATAAATGCCAAAATTATGCTAACAAATGAAGTCATAATTTGACATTTAAACGAATATTTAAAAAATATAACACAGAATTACAAAAACGCAATATACCAAGATGAAAACATTGGATCCGAGTGAACAAAATATATATAAAACTATCGTTACAAGTGGCTATCCCACTTGAAACGATAGTTTTATTTAGATTTTGTTCACTCGGATCCAATGTTTTCATCTTGGCACTAAGTTAGTCCACGAAATTCAAATTTACGAGAAAAATATCTGCTGTACCATATATTTTGACCGCGTAGTTTTTGCACTTTTCTATGAAACAGCAGATTTTTTTTTTATATCCGACAAAAAATTTCCTCGCTGGGAGGTGGGTGTTCGGAATCATGTACATACTGAATCCATAGTAAAAAAAATCCCGTCTATGTCATGCCACTCTGTTTAATCCGTGAATGTTTCGCCAGTGCAAACGCACACACAGAGCATGTAACTTTTAAACGCACAGTGAGGCGGATTCGCCACGCCAAGGTAGCTCGCACTGAACTTAGACAGTTATATTGATGATTTTATTTCTGTAAATACATTTAACGTATTTCTTACGGTCCTGAATCATATTTTGATCAAATTACAAACTAATAATAATGAACTGCAAATTGCAAAAAACGTAAAAAATAAAAAAAATCGCGGATTACCCTTAATCATTTCCATTCTATAAATAAATGTAATTTATCAAAGAATAATATGGACGAAAAGTCATGGGCGCCGGCAGGTTTATTTTCACGGGGATGCATCTTCAGCTCCATGAAGCGAGCACCTTTTTAATTTTACCTCTGAAGCAGTATTATTTTAATCTTACTTCAGTGGGGGAACGTCCTGTAAAGCTTCGTCTCTTTCCTACACTAAAGTAGTAAAATATCACTGCTTTAGAAGTGGTTGTAGGCCCCCCCTGTTCATCTCGGATATGTTAGGTTATCGTTTGTCCATTCATACAAAGAGTAACTTGGTTGACTTATGCAGAAACGTAGAGAATCTAAAGTGAGCGAGCGAAGCGAGCTCGATAATTTTTTCATTTCGCCTCGAATGTGGATAGGTTTTATTTTGGCCATTCACACAGAAAGAGGACTAACTGTGTCGATTTATACAAAGAAGCTTTAAAAATTAAGATCGAGTACAATGCAAAAACGAGCGAAGCAAACTCGGTAATGTCAGCAGCCCGCCTAGGGCCCGTATGATTTTCGGAAATAGGAGTTCGGTACTTTGCCGACTAATGCACAGAAGCTTTAGAATTGAGAAATATCAGAATGCGAAAAAAAAATTGGATCTCGCTTCGAATAGGTTAATTCTCTATTATTGTTTAAGCCTTTTCGGATATTTCTTTAGTTTTGAGTGTTTTTACACCTTTATTTTTTATTTTGAAGCCTTGAGGGAGGTACAATCGCACTCTCTTTTACCATGCTCCCGATGCCAATGCAAAACGTTATTTAACACGATGGGTGACGAAGGCCCTCGACCATTGATCGATGTAAATCGATGCCCTAGACTGTCTTGTAAATTAGGTCGTATCTGGTCATATCATTCGGAATTATTATGATATCGCGCTGACATTTTCTCAGCCGAAAAATGTCTACTGCTGGACATAATAGGCCTCTCCCAAGCATCAACTTATTGGCCGCTTTTGTGTTTCCCGATATAATTATCTATAAAAATTATTATTATTATCGATAAAGGTTTAGTCAATCGCACATCAGTGATAACACAATTTGACATTCACAAAAACTCTATGTCGTACCAGTAAGGAGGGTTTTCGTAGCTATCAGTGATGTCATAAATTTTGGGATTAGGTACAGTCTTAGGGGGTACTACACTATCATATATCGTCGTTGCACGTGCGAAAGTCGCTGTGTGTCATTTCGTGATTGATTTTTTATGCAGTTTGAATCGTTATTTCAATACACACATACTGTAAAAACAGCTATGTGATAAATGCAATATTTAAAGAGTTACGGAATGTAGCTAAGTGACATTCATACATCGAAAGTTCCATTATAAACACGCTAAATATGTATTAAAGTAAAAGTAAATTATTTGAATACTCTGCGTATTTTTGGAGAAAATCTGTTTTTTGCGTCTCCTGTAAAGTGTGTAAAAAACACATAGCGATTATGGAAAGCGCAGCGACGATATCTAGGATGATACATAGGATCCTATCTCATTACTCCTAGAATCATATCTGTGTATTATATTATCATATAATATCTAGGATCCTATTTTTTTGTCATAAGTGGTTGCAATCGTCTATTAAAACAAAATACTTGAAGCCTTTCGGCACACAATCTAGCAAATAGAACTTAAAACACGAATGAAGCCAAAACAATGAATTCCCGGCTGCCTGGCAGCAGTTTGCTTTTTTTTATAGCACAGCAGTGCTGCCAACAAATAATTTTAGAATTTCACTAGACATATTGTGAACTTACGCCAAAATTTCGTTGTACTTACCTTTTATCCGACAATAAACCCGTTTTAGAATGTGGCAGTAGTAAAACTGAAAAGGCAAAATCGATAATTTTATGGACGGATTTTGTATCAGGAAATTATGAAAATAAATGTGAAAATTCAATATATAATATTCAATATGGCAAGACCTGTTTCTATGATCCTATCTAAAAACAAATTTCAAAAAATCTTTGATCAAAGACGATTTCATTCATATGTTTGTATTACATTATCATATAAATATGAGTCAGAGATCTGTGATCCGATATATTTGATAGTGTAATACTCCCCTAACACTATCAAATATCTGGGATCACAGATCTATGAGTCATAATTTCCTGATACAAAATCCGTCCATAAAATTATGTGATTTTTGCGTTTTGGGTTCATTAGTGTTTTAAGTTCTATTTGTTAGATTGTGTGCCGAAAGTTCAGTATTTTGTTTTAATAATAGACGATTGCAACCACATATCGCACCTTTGGTAGAACAAGGGCATAATTGTCATAAATTGCCAAACGAATGTCTTTGTCCCTCCAGTTCAAAGGGCCTTTTTAAAGCATTTCTGCATATTTAAGTCATTTTGGTAATTTATGACAATTATGCCCTTGTTCTACCAAAGGTGCGATATGACAAAAAAATAGGATCCTAGATTATGATAATGTAATACACAGATATGATTCTAGACGTCAAATATGTAGGTTTGATAGTGTAATACCCCGTAATACCCCCCTAACTGTGCGTTTGCACTGGCGAAACATCTCACTGTGCGTTTGCACTGGCGAAACATCTCACTGTGCGTTTGCACTGGCAAAACATCTCACTGTGCGTTTGCACTGGCGAAACATTCAATTTGACAATTTTCCATAAAATTTTTGAGACATGTTTTTTTGACTGGGCTTTCGCACTGGCGAAACATCGCAACCTCTAATTCCTGTCAAAAATTGTATGGAAAATTGACAGTAAATAGAGATTCCAACATGTTTTGTTGTGAATGTTTCGCCAGTGCAAACGCAGATTAGAGTAACTACAACAGAAACTAAACTACAAAATTTTTGAATAAGTGCGGCCCGCCTTTTCATTTTGCACTATGTGGACCTTGCCTGCTAAAAGTTTGCTGACGGCGGTTGTAGTGTCATCATTTCAGATATTTTTAGTATGTTTTATTGTAAATCATTCTGTAATAAAAACGTATACGAGTTTACTTTTAAAATTAATTGTAATTTAGAAAATGTTTTATTTTGACAAAATTTATTAATCCTCCATATACCGCCACCTAGTTACATAGATCCACAATTATTATTTTAGCATAGCAACACCAAGCGCTGGTTTCCTTTGGATTTCTCAGTTTGTTGCAGTTTGTAGTTCTCGCAGCCGCCATTTTGGCGTCACTATCGCACCGTGATAGTAAAATAAATTGATTGAAACGCCCTCATTGAGAAAATATAGAAGCTCTACCAAGATACAGGTATAATGTGTGCTGTTTCCTTTATATAATATGACTATGAATAATTATAGAATTACTTTGCATGGGATTATTGATCATTCCGAATAGATGCGAAAATATTGATCAGTTTCCTTCATTCCTTGTGGAATCAAATCGTTTCAACTTTAGTATTGACTGACGCTAGCGCCGTCTATCTCTTGGCTAAACTTGGTTTTCAATCCGTCGGTGGCGGTACTTTTCATGTAATTGCATATTTTGTTATGTTTTATCGTTAGATAACAAATAAAACATAAAAGAGAAGTGAATATGGTTGAAAGAGTCCAACACGTTGATAAAATGGCGGACTAATACTGACAATGACTCTGTATATAACTTCTTTTCAACGTACGTATCTATTCCAATAGAAAACAATGTTTGTGAATTTTTTGAGCAAGCTGCGTAGTATTATGTGTTAATTTGCAAGTTAGAGGAGTTTCTCTGATTCTCTTTGTTTTGATAACGTAAACCGCACATGTTTTTATCTAAAACCAAAACGTACTATATTGTACATAACTTGTAAACGTAAATAAAAATAACAACAAATTCCAATGATAATTCTAGTATCCCTACAATAATAATTGTTGTACACGGTGGAAAAGTCTAAATTCTAACAGATTTCAGGAAAAAATAAAATGATTACAGACACTTAAATTCGGTTCTCATTCAATCTTCTGACATGGATTTTTCTTGATGGTATGGTATGAATAGCTGATACTTTCTTACTTTAACTTATCATTGACAAAACATAGACACTGAAAATATAGGTCTAGGTGGATGTAGGATGACCAAATGTGGTGATCAATGCATAGGCCTTCTGTCTGTAGGAGAAGAGGCCTTTGCCGAGCATTGGAAAATAGCTGGTACTATTAATAACCTTTAAAACAAGTAGTTTAATTTGGAACAAAAAACAAACAGTTTTCAACCTGCTACTGGTACTGCTGAGATTTGTACTGTGGATTTAGGCCCGTATTACAGAAGCTCACTCAAGACTCAAGCATTACTTAAAACTAGTTTCAACCAATCAAAAGACTTAAAACGAGTTTTAAGTAATGCTTGAGTCTTGAGTTACGTTCTGTAATACGGGCCTTAGACTACAAATCTCTAGCTTATCAGTTAAACCACTAGTCATTTCTGCAAAATCGCGTTTAATATTATAATTACCCATCTTCTGAGTTATCTTATATTTTTATGACTAAACAAGTAGTTGAAAAATGAAACAATATTATAATATTCTCGCCTTGGTTTAAGTAAGAAAGGACTAACATGACCCATGACCTAAGTTTATATAAAGATGAAATAATACAAATATGCACATTTAAAAAATCGGTATATAAAATAGCAGATATTCATAAAATCATTTAACATTTTAGATAATAATTATATTATGTGTCAAATTGCCTCTGTTTAGTTAGGGTTTTATTTAAACTAAAGTTGAAAGTCTCTTCATCTGTACATATTATAAAGTCACTTTTCGTGTATGCCTGTGTGACCGCATTGATCTTTAAAAATATGCAACATATTTTGGTGCTGTTTTCACCATCATTTAGAGATTTTACTCCGGATGGTTTATGTGAATAATACATTACTACTAAACTAAAACCTACCTATAATAAAGAAAACTTGATATTTGCAAAAGTAAAAAATACATTTCAATCATATATCTAGATTTGGAAACAAAATAATAGTGGTGTTATCTCGGCAGGAAATCTGTATATGTGAACTGTAGATTTCTTCCACAACAATGTCAGTCTCATACATTCTTATAAATGTGAAGACTAGCTGAAATCAAAATATTGTGTTTCTATAAAGCCAACTAGCTCTACCCCGCGGTTTCACCCGCATAAGTCTCGATCCAGTGAGAATATCAGGATAAAACGAATCTTATGTCCCAATCCAGGTCATGGTCTACCCATGTGCCACATTTCAACCAAATCCGTTGAGCCGTTTTAGCGTGAAAGCGTAACAAACAAACAAATATACAAACAAACTCACTTTCGCATTTATAATATTAGAAGATAAGATTCAAAACCAAAGTTTTATTTTGTAGGTATGTTGTATAAACAATGTAACATCAGGCTAATTTTCATTCAAGAAGTAGGCACAGATAAATATTATGGCCACATTTCACCTGTTAGGTATATGTCCTATGTAATAGGGGCCAGACTATTGCCATCCACCATGTTCTTAAGAGATTCCTGATGCAAAACCACACCCCTTGAATAGCACTAACACAGGTTTTTTTTTTAGTTAATTTAATGTTTTATGAGACAGTTATACGACTAAACACGACTTCCTTGTGTAAGGTATGAAATAAAAGCTAAGTGAAGCACAAAGTTCAACTTGATAAAAAAAAATCTTAAGCCTGGGGAAAAAGTTAAACTCATGATAGATTAAAATAATCTACAACCCCTGATGAAGCTTATATTCAGAACAGTTATTAAGATTGAGACCCTTGAAGTATAAACTTAAATAAAACACACATAACCCATTTTTGGCTTCGCCGCAGTCGGGTTAAAAAGCGTATTATGAGCGTTTATTCTTAATGTGGGCAACGTCGCAAATAGGTGTCAAATATTTCGCTGTTTTGATTAATTTGGCAACATTACTGTATGGAAATATTAAATGTGACTAACTAGCGAACTAGAATATTAATATTGAATTGTAATTATAACACTGAATTTGATGTTGTAACCATTTTAGGTGTAAAAAAGGCATTTGGAAAATTTCCAAATACTTTTTTTACATGTAAAACGAAATATTCGGTGTTAAGATATTAATTATTACATTTCATAATCAATATTTTAGTTCACTAGTTAGTCACATTTCATATTTCCATACAGTAATATTGCCAAATTATAAAATCAAAACAGGTAAATATTTTACAGCTATTTGCGATGTTGCCAACTTTTAGGATAAGCGCTCTTAATTTGATTGATGTCGACATCCTGTAATTGTAATCCATTGTAATGAGAAGTCACTATAATGACTATACTGCGTTCGTCATTTAGTTTCCAAACATGTTAATAAATATTTATGGTTTTGGACAATCAGACAAAATCAAGAACTTAGGCAATAAGAACATATTTCTCTATCTGAAGGGCGCGAAGTTAATATGACGCTTCTAACTTGTGACGTCAGATGGTAGCAGTGCTGTCTAACGCTTACAAAATTACCCTTTTTTTAATATTTGAAAAAAAAAACAAGCTGCACTTATAAAGATCTGAATTGTCACTTCATGAACAATGAATTACCAAAGCTTAGGGAGTGTCAGACTCTTACTGAATAAAACCCACCCGTGTTCCTTCAGTTGCCTGTACGTTGTCAGGGACCACGGTATCCCTTTCGGACATTCCCGCGACCCCGGCAGGCATCGGTCCTAGCAGACCCCTTCTGTTGTGCTGACATCTCTTTGAGGCGCGCGTGGAACATAACGCGCCGTCGACTCGGGCCAAAAGAGTTTGTTTCCGTCTTTGTTCTCAGAATAGTCGGATAGGAATTGTCCAACTCATCTAGTTTTAAAACCATAATTTATTTATGATGTGTACAAGTACAAACCTATCTAAAGAAATGAAATCATTTATCATCATTTAATGGGTTGATAAAATTCAAAATATAGGTAGTACCTACTTAATCATAAAATAAAATAATCCATAATATTGTATCTAAAATGATTACTAATTGAACATAAAAATTGCAATTACCAACCAGTCTCAACTATGGTTAATGTGATTTCCCCGTTGATTTGTTTATTGCAGCATTGATTGGAATATTCATACTTAACAATGAATATTTCATTATAATCAGCATCATTCTCTAGCACTTATGCCAATTTATTATGGGCTTTATATTAATAATAGTTATTTGTAAGTAATTTAGAAGAACTACAAGTTGCATCCCACTTAAAACTTTTTAAATTAAATATTTATAATAGGGCAAGGTATTCCAATAAAGAATACCATACTATTATTATAAATGAGAAAGTGTCTCTTTTCAATTATTTTATGGCTTTTGTAAACAATTTCGTGCATCAACTAATTACATCCCGCCAAACACATTCATGAATCAAGTTTAATATTTGAATAGGGAAAGACATCAAAGAAAAAACAAACTAACATTATACAAGCGAAAGTGTCTCGGTCTGTTTGTTTTTGCGGCCTTTATGAAATTTAGCATATCCCTTTAAAAAAATTCCGATTTTTTTTTTTTTTTCTAATAAATACAGTTTGTAAATGAAAATCGATACATGCGGACGTAGTCGAGTCGATCGAGACGAATTTGATAAGATTATAAACCAATATTTTCTAATAAATAAAATTATTATAAAAAAAAGAAGGAATTGGTTGTTTATTTTGAAAAATGTTTTTTTTTTTTTTTGGGACTCCTGCCCCACACAAATTCGAACACCACTACCTGCTATGTAAATTACAGTGACAGGAAATGATTATAAAATCATCCACATAAACTGGGAATAATACTTATTATTGAAGCTAACTCAAATACTACCTTGCAAGCAAAAGTTTATAAGGCAACAATTTATAAGACCACCGCGCAATGATTTTGAAAATTCGTTTTTCACTTGGTTGAGGAAATGAAAAAAGAATTTTCAAAATCATTCACATAAAAAAAATACACACAGTCGAACATAGAACTTCCTCCTTTTTTGAAGTCGGTAAAAAGATACTAAGGCGCTACACCTACAATAAGTATGCGCATTATGACTGAATTAGCCCTTGCACTCAAACGATCCATTATTTTCACGCAATAACATTGTCGGCCCATAACCTTCAATGTTTTCGCGTGAGCAAGACCTGCGCAATACTTATCCTACACAGGCAAATAAAAATGGTGCAATAAAAATTAACATTGTGCAAGTATTCATGATATTGTGCAATATATAATTAATCGTTAGGGCCCGCCTAACCTGTCCACTGGGTTTGCAGTTTTAAATGAGTTCCTTTTTTCAAATAAAAGAATATTCAAATCTTTTAAACGTCGCTGCAGCAATGTGACGGCTTCATAGTAGCCTGCGCTGTTGCAAATTTGTCGTTGGATTGGCCTCGAACCACCTTCCTGAGTATCGATCCAATGACTTCCTAAAAGCAGTAGCGAATCAAAAGTAAATCTGCGATTCGCCACTCCATCGCGAATATTCAACCCTTTGAGATGAATCAATAGGACGACCGGTATTCTCCACATGTTCGTTTATATTATTCTATTTATGCGTTGGTCAATTTGATGGTGGACGCGCTAGTGGGCGGGGGTTACATATGGAGGACTTCGGAGGGTATGTAAATAATGTCAATTATTTACATTTTAATTCTTTAATCTTTGAACACCTTGAGGGACACTCAATGCCCATAGGCGTTGTTATAACAATAAAAGTTCTATTGTCTCGTTCAGTGTCCTTCAACCGATTAATTATGTATTTTCGTGGTCCCACTGGTGCATGTATGTTCTGGTATTGAAATGCCGGCCCTGACGGCGGCAATCTCTCGCGTCCGGCCCTGGTTCAGGCCAAACTGGCCAGGCTGGTTCGGAGCGAGAGTGCATGGGAGGCCGTCACTTCCTTCTGCGAAGCAGTAATGCTCGCGAAAGTCAGTAAAAGTCTGACATGCCCGCCCGCTCCGCCCAGAGCGAGAGAAAATATTTGATAATTTCCCAACCAAAAAAAAAAAACAGGCTTTTTGTTTATTCGATATAATTTCATATACATAATTCAGATATAATCTATTGTAATAGTAACCAAGAAACAGACAAAGTAATATACCTAATGGTAAGTTTGTTAATGAGGTAAAATGTCGATTAATAAATAGTGAATGCTGTATCATTACGATATTATGATGTTTCGGCCTGAACATTAGAACATAGGGCATGCAATTCGACACTAATACAATATATTTTCTTTGATTTAGCCTTGCCGACAGGCCAAACTCTCCGAATTAAATACAAGCCTCTGGAACTGTCGGCGGGCCAGGAATACCTGGCAAGCCCAGACAGCGAGGAGGAGTCACCCCCAGCCCCCATAACACAGGGTAAGTATTTTTGGAACGAGCCCGCGAGCCCGGCAGGCCCAAACAAGAACAAAGAAACTAAGTCGAAACCTTATTATGTACTTATCCCTCAGTGGGAGATAATTGAAGAAACTCTAGAGAACCTACGTTCTCACGATAACAAATAACATTCAGATAAAAGAAAATATAATTCAAGAAAAAAGAAAAGGAGGTAAGCCAGTAGTGCCTGGCCAGTCAAGAGAAAGTAATTCAAGAAAAGGAGGTAAGCCAGGAGTACGTGTCTAGTCAAGACAAAGTAATTCAAAAAAGGAGGTAAGCCAGGTGTGCCTGGCTAGTCAAGATTGCGCAGAGAAAGATATCCCAAAAGAACATAAAAAAAGCTTGACAGAAAAACCAACCATGCCACCTCCAGATAAAAAGGAGAAGAGCAAGCAAGCGCTCATTCAAACGTACTTGAACCAAGAAGCAGTCATTGCAGGTGAGTACCTTGAAAATAAATAAATATTTTAGTTTTGGAAATAAGAGATAGAATAGGCAGTCGCTCCATGTAAAATGCTGGAATTTTGTTGGTTATCTGGTTAAACTGGAAGTTGAACCCAAAATAGTTCAAAAAAGGCTATGCAGGTTATGAGTTAGATATAAATATTTCATTTTAAGTTCTGTAGTGTGAACAAAGAATCCCTTATAATTGCATAATGTTATTCAGTCTGTATTGTATGCTGTCTTATCTGTCTGTCACACTAATTTGTATACTTTCCTGGATATCTATCTGTAACAGTTATCCATAAGTGCCATCAGATAAATCTGCAGTAAATTCTCGCTCATTCTTGTAAGTTTACTAATAAGATGGTATACTTACCATAAAAATTAAAAAACCAATTGTTCGTTGATTTTGTCAATTGCGTGGATAATGTAAAAGATCATGATCATTGGAAAAGTATAGGGAAGACCGTTGCTCAGCAGCAGGAGGGGCACAGCACAGTTTAATAATAAAAAAAATAGGTTTCATTTGAAATGAGATTAGACAACGGATGCCATTGAAAAGATCATTCAGAATCATGAGGTTAGTCATTTTCTTCACTTGCGAAGTGGGTTAATAAAGTATTTTTTTGAATTCTGAAGTCAATGCCGCAACGGATGAAAAAGGCTTGCCCTCGGGTATGGTCGAGTACTACGTAGACGAAGATGGCAAGTACTACTACCAGTCAGCGGTGGAGGGACAGGCCTTGGTCATGAATAATTCCGAAGGCAATCAAGATGATGAGGTAAGTGCCCTCTGGGGTAAAAATAATTTATTTTTTAAATGCATTGTTATTAATTTTCCAATTTATTATTCAATACATCAATGGTGATTGCCCTCTACAAAACAATTACAATAAATTACTATGACATTTTTTGGATTCATGTATTCATAATTCATAGTATTCTAAGGCAAACTGCAGAAAAATACTAATTTTCTATTGATATAAAAATATCACTTTAAAAAGGCATTTTATTGAAAATGAATTAGTGTTAGATAGGTTAATTGCTATTAAATAAATAAAAAAATAAAGCAGAACCAATAGGAATGATTTATTATAAGCAGATCACTTGTAACCTATTATAATTAAGTATTGCCAATAAGCTGACCAATGAACAATCCTAAGCTTCAATTGTATTGAATTTATTTTTGAACCGACATTTATTTTATACTAATAGAAAAAGAGTTAAGGTTTTGAATATAGATACTAGTAACAACTGAATAAATGCTTTAATAATAATTTTGAAATTAATTGTTATTATATAACAGGCTCTTTAAGAATTAGCGCTTGGCAGACAAAAATAATTTAAAAAAAAACTGGCTTATTGCATGTCGGACCACGCACAATGAAGGGTTCCGTAGCTGAGATGAATTTATCCCAAAAACAAACTAAACTTTGTAGTTGAAAAACATGTTCTTCCATACATTCCAACCAATGGTGCATGTTAATGGTGCAAATAAATAAATGTTGTGTTGCCTGTCAGTAATTGTTGCACTTATAAACGTTCTATTAAGGAATTTATTTTAAATGTATTGTGTAAATAATTGTTGGCTAACCTAAATAAATAAACTGCAAAAAACCGACCATTGCTAATAACTCGGGAAATTTTTATATTAGATAGTCTCGCATTTGACCACTATCTCACATCTACACTAATATTATAAAGAGAAAAGATTTGTATTTTTGTTTGTAATTAATAAACTCAAAAACTACTGAACTGTTGTATTTTTTGTTAATTATTTCACCATAGAATGCTATATTATCAGTGAGTAACAGAGGCTATAATTTATAAAGATATGACGCTAGTATGGTATAAACAAAACATCAAGAATTCAGTGCAAGTATTAATTGAAATTCAATTGTGATTGTGACAGGCGGGCGGTGAAGGTTCGGACCCGATACTGACCGACCAGGAGGAAACTTACCAAACGGTCACGTTGGTCCCGTCTGAGACCAACGGGGAGGTTAGCTACGTGCTCGTAGTACAGGACGAGACCAAGGGGGTCGTCAACATCGATCTCAAGGTGGACCAGGTACGGGGCCAGGTTAAGGTGCTTATATTTTTCAATTTTTATTACCGTTCCATACTAGTAATATATTTATTATTTAAACAACTTTTTTGGCCCACAAAACAATAGGAGTTAGTAGCACTTCATACTATGTTATTCCTTAAGTAATAAATATGAATTTAAAATCTATTCTATTAAATGAATGAAGAATAGCAGTCGTCTATTTGATTAAAATTATAACATTTTTGGTTTTTTGTAAACTGCGAGGACTCCTTTGAAAACATTGATTGATGTTCGATTGGGAGCGGAAGAGTATTGAATGGTTGTGAATAACCATGTTGGTCCCATGTTTAATTTATAAAACAATAAAAAAATGTACTTACTCTTCTTGGTAAGTGAGACGGTAATAAATGATGACGTTTATTTAGTCCGAAGCGGAGGAGAAAGGCAACGAAGACGTGTACAACTTCGAGGACGAGGAGGCCGGCGAGGAAGAGGAGGAAGAGGAAGAGGAGGTGGCCGAAGGCAGGCCCAAGACCGCGCAGAAGCGAAGCCTCGCGCACATGAGACCAAACTACACCTGCAACTTCTGCGCCTACACCAGTCATCGCAGGTAACTATCAGCACTACCCGACTCCTCTGTTTTCTTAAAGCATTTATTTCGATTATCCAATTACAGGCACTTTTGAATTGTCAAGAGGTTGGTCAGTCAGAAAAATGAAGCTAGTTGCGAAATTCCAAGGCGTAGTAGGTTCCTACGCAGAAGAACGGGCAAGAAATATGTACACTCTTTTAAATCTTTTTATTTTACAAAATATAAGTATACAGTTTCAATATTTTTTGCAGATTACCTACATCAAGCAAAAACATTTAAAAAAACACATTTTTTTAAATTTTATGAACGTTTATTTGTAGGCAACCAGTGTGTTTCTCATTATAAGTGAATAAATTGTATTGTGTTTTTGAGAAATAAATGTAACGTATCTTTCTTCGTTCAGGTACCTTCTGCTGCGCCACATGAGGTCGCACTCGGAGGACCGTCCGCACAAGTGCAGCGTCTGCGAGCGCGGCTTCAAGACCATGGCCTCGCTGCAGAACCACGTCAACATGCACAACGGCATCAAGCCGCATGTCTGCAAGTACTGCAACAGCCCCTTCACCACCTCGGGTCAGTCAGCTATAAGAGTATTAATACCAGCTTCTTATGGTCCCACTGCAGGGCAAACCAGGCCTGTTTCTCGTACACAGGAGGCACGAGCATTGATCACCACGCTTGCTCAAGGCGGGTTGGCGATTTCAGACTTACTACGATACTTACAACGACTAACTTCCGCCCGCCAGCGGCTTCGCCCGCGTGATATTTTTATAAATTATATATATATTATTATATGTATATATATATTGGGTCCCTATGAAATTGGCGTTTTTTTCTCACAAATAGAGAACGTCGTCACTTCTATGATTTAAAATATTCATAAATTGCTTGGTATTATATCGAATAATGACCATCATAGACAACTACCAATAGTAAAAAAACCTTATTACTTATAGTTTTCTAAACATAAAAAATACCTTGAAAATGACTCTTCATTTTGTTAGCAGAAATGACCAGTATTTGTGCCACTTAGCCAAAACTTATTTTTGTTGCTTTATCTAAGTGGCATATTACGTTATCTTAGTTTTGAAATATTAGTGCATAAAAGTTTTAAAACATTAGTGTTCATGGTTGTTATATAAATTAAGAAAATGTTCGTATGAAAAATGCAACTTCTCCATACAAAACGCTGATTTCATAGGTAAAACCTAATATATAGCTTATGTTAGTCAGTGATAATATAGCATTCTACTAGGATTTTTTAAATCGGTCCAGTCGTTTTTGAGTTTATTCAGTTTATAATATTAGTTTGGATAAGTCCAGTGGGGTAATTGCATAACACACATATAAATAAAATAGCCATCGATCGCGAAGCCTTTAATTTTGACAGTTCAGCCACTTTCATTGCGTTATTTATATTGTTGAGCAAACGAATTTTTCAAACCTATGAAGCAATGGATTGGAGCCTTCAAACAATTGGATTGTGATTGGGGTGCTTGTTTCCCCACGATGTTTTTCCTTCCAACGATTCCGAAAGTATCCGATGTAAATAAATGAATCAGAAAAGTTACTTCTGGATGCCGATCTGTAGTGCCATTTACAAATGGAGTGGTTTGATTACAAACCCGAAATTCCCAATTTAATGTTTTTAAATTAGAATTTCGGGATTGTAATTTAACATATTTCTCATTTATAACCTGATGAAAATCCTCCTGGGCCCTCAGCCTAATTTTAAAAGACAGATGTTTAATTTCGCTGTTTGTTGCCAGGGGAGCTGGTCCGCCACGTGCGCTACAAGCACACGCACGAGAAGCCGCATAAGTGCACGGAATGCGACTACGCGTCCGTCGAGCTGTCCAAGTTGCGCCGCCATGTCCGCTGTCATACCGGCGAGAGACCCTACCAGGTAAACTTCTTATTATCTTTTTTACATAACATAACATCACGCCAGTATACCCGAAGGGTTAGGGAGAGGTACGCAAATCTCACAACTCCGGGCTGAGCAACTGAGAAATTACCGATGGAAAAACCCAATAACACTTTGCCCGACTCGGGAATCCTAGGACCTCATGCTGAGCGGAACGAGCGACCACTAGACCACCGAGGCAAACTAAAAGAGGATGTAGTGAAAAAAATTAAAAGAGTGTGCTTAGGTGCGGGACATACACAAGTGGCGAGAGACGCGGGTGTTCGACGAGTTTTTCATACATAATGGGTGGACGCACATGTATGAAAAATTGGCGAGCTAAACTAAACTAAGTGCAAACTAAATTATTTTAGCTGGCGGTGGACGGCTCGCTTTCTGAACAGCCGAATCGACTACTAAACCACCTGCAAATTGTAATAAATATGTGTCGTAACCTCCCCAGTGCCAGCACTGTACGTACGCATCCCCGGACACGTTCAAGCTGAAGCGCCACCTGCGCACGCACACGGGCGAGAAGCCCTACAAGTGCGAACACTGCAATATGTGCTTCACGCAGTCCAACTCGCTGAAGGCCCACCGGCTCATCCACAATGGTAAGTAGAATACATGAACATACAGCGCTACAAGGTCCTTTAGGCGCGTGGCCAAATTTGGAACTAACGTAGCTATCTTGATTTGTCAATACACAATGACAGACAGTAACAATGTCACAAATGTTTACCAACAACGCCCCCGTGTCAATGTCATGCAGGTGCCAAAAGATTCTTGAAGCACTCTAGCTTAACAGTCTATAATGTTCACCCTGCTGGGACACATATCAGCTATCACACGATCTATATTTTCTATAACGTGTTTAATTCCGTAGTATCCGAGAAGCCGGTGTACTCGTGCGAGCTCTGCCCGGCGAAGTGTGGCCGTAAGACGGATCTGCGCATCCACGTGCAGAAGCTACACACATCCGACAAGCCGCTGAAGTGCCGCCGCTGTGGCAAGTCCTTCCCCGACCGCTACTCCTGCAAGGTGCACAACAAGGTACGTAACATGTGTCATTATCTCAAGAGAACGTGGCAGACACCGTGCAACCGTACACCGTAACTAGCTAGACAAAACCAACGGATTATGCGGGCTGACAGTAACCACTTGCCAAGACCCAAATAAATTCCATTGTAGAGAGAGATCACATCCATCGCTTATTTAAAGGCGAATAAGTTAATGCTGTAATCATTTTGCAGATTTCACCATTTTATTAAAAACCTACTTTTACGCGCGGCTAAGCCCGTGCGGGATATCGTATTGCGTGATTGAGTAACAAACATCCAAAGTTTCACATTTGTAATATGCTTTTAAACCGGAATTAAAAGTGGTAACTAGTAATTGGTCTAAACAGTAACCATTCTCTGTTATTGGCTGTAAGTTTTCGTAATAAAATATGCAAAATAAATATATTGTTATTATAGACCCACGAGGGCGAGAAGTGCTACAAGTGCGACCTGTGTCCATACGCGTCGACCACGCAGCGCCATCTCAAGACGCACATGCTGAAACACACCGATGAGAAGCCGTTCGTCTGCGACCTGTGCGATCAGTCCTTCAGGTTGGTACCAGACACATGACATGTAGAATAGTCTTTATTGCACACAAAAGTTTATAAAATATAATACGCAAAAAAAAACAAGATCACTTTTCAAGCAGTTAATGCAGTTGGTGGCAGTTTTTATGTTCAATCTCAGATGAGATTCAAATGCAACTGCATCAGACTGTCTTTGACGTCGCGCAGTAAGGTAGTAAGGGTAATACAGTAGGCGGCGAGACAACCCAGACCATCTTAGGATCGAAGAGGAGAGGAGGATGACGACCCAACTACTATTTGAAAGAAATGTTAATATTTTATTTTATTCATTCACAAAAGATAACTAACGACAAAAACGCAATATAAAATTTGCACGTTGTTATGTTTTAATATAAAAATAATTCAGACAGATAAAATACTGATTAAACTACATATTGCTAACTTATTTTATATAACCTCATAATATAATACCTATATTGCCCGCAGCCAGAACTGTACAGTACACCCACATTTCGCCAGATGAAGTCCCTTATATGGGGCGAGCCTATTGCTAACCACATTAAGAATACCAGCCTATTATATAATTGTCCCACTGCTGCCGCTGAGAAGGCACGAGGATTGATCACCATGCTTGCTCAAGAATGGTTGACGATTTCAGACTTATATTAATAACTAATATAATAAGTCCATGTATTCTCACAATATTTTTCCTTCACCCATGTCAGTAATGTCCAAGATAAACTCAGAAAGGTATTAAAACCAACCTCATTATTAAAAAATGTCATCAAATCAATTTCAGGCAAAAGCAGCTGCTCCGTCGCCACCAAAACCTGTACCACAACCCTAACTACGTGCCGAAGCCGCCGAAGGAGAAGACGCACTCTTGCCACGAGTGCCAGCGCATGTTCGCGCACAAGGGCAACCTCATCCGCCACTTGGCCGTGCACGACCCGGAGTCTGGACACCATGAGCGCGCGCTCGCGCTCAAGATCGGCCGCCAGAGGAAGGTGCGATTCGTCGACGGAGAGCCTATGAGGGTGAGGACTATATGATTATTCTTAACACTTCTTCGTCGTGTCGATGGTACGATAGTGAATTAAAATTTGTTGCCAAAACTTCTCCACTTCCACGCCATCAGTCGCAGCGCAGCGATACAGCTCCCACTTTTCCAGTGTGTTATTTTAGTTAATTTGAAGAATATTTTCGAAGTACCAGCACAGTTGGGACACATTATTGTGGGGCGTGGCGTGTCGTATGGGAATAGAGAACAGTGTGCCCCTTTTAAAAGCATAGATTTCATTCGCAACTCATAACGTCGTAATGCACCATTAAAATGTGAACCAAGACATTAACAGAATGACCAGAAAACAGTGTTGTGACTGCTATGAGGTACGGTCAGCAGAAATTGTCTTGATCTAGATTGATTGCACTGATAAACTACTATACTTTTCCAAGAACTGTATGTTCTTCATACACATTGCGGCAGATATGTAACGCCCAGAGCGTTTTTCAGCCTATCATTTTACTTTAAACTCCAGAATACACCTTGTTGCTAAATTCCATTATTCTTTTTCATAATTACAAAACTATTATAGAAGCATAGGAACTGTATTTATAAGCACTCTGTTTTAATATTGCTTGCGGTAAGGGGCGTGGCCCAAAACTTATAGCGAATTAAAAATTAAAAACTAACCTATTACATGAAAATTGCTGTCAAACAACTTATTTGCTTTGTCTTAAGTAGCATAATTATATTAAATCATTTGTAATAAATAGGTGAACAGAATATTTTGCCTCGCGTTCGATGCATGTCGACGTATTGTAATGTTATGTTATCCCTATTGATTTCTCTATTGCCCAAACACATTGCATTGCTTTTTTTTTCTCGGTGCCTGCAGTAGCCATTTTATTTTTTTATGTTTACAATCAAAAACAGCTTGTAATCAAAAGAAATACTGAACATTTTGCACTGCTAAATCCTGATAATTTTGTTGGTTTTCTTATTTTTAGTATGTGAGCTTAGCGATCAGATAACCCTACATTTTTTCTTTTTTGGCTGTGCTCTAACAAATTTCGTTAACTGTTAGTAATCCGAATGGGTATTGTGCCATTTTGGGAGGTGCCTATGTTCAGCAGAGGGACTGACTTCAGACTTTATGGCAACGGTCGGGCAAGGTGCTCGCCAGTCGCCTTGCCAAAATGTACTTCAAGCTGAGCAACCAGGATTGTAATTTGCTTAGCGCACGTTTTACTTATTCTGTAGCATATCATTTAAGAGCTAGTTTGGCGCTACGCCAGTGTTAAGCTTGTATTGCGATATTTATGTATCATGTATTCATGATATTTACTTAGATTTCCAAATAATTGTTATGCCACTACCATGATGTTAATTTGATGAAGTAGTAGCTTCTGCCCACGACTTAGTCCACGTGTTTCTTGCTTTTTAATATAAAATATATCCTGTAGCTGTGCCCCGTTACTTCGATTTCGCTCAGCGCTCTTCCAGACTTTTCTTTTTGCTCGGCTCCTAAGGTTCCTACCATGATGTTAAATTGCTTATAACCTTCCTCATGAATTGGGCTATCAAAATGCAAAAGTATTTATCAAACCCAACTGGTAGTTCCAGAGACAAGCGAGTTCAACAAAAACAAAAATCAAACTCTTCACCTTTATATATTACTAGCTGCCCGCCCCGGCTTCGCTCGAGTAGCACTAAGTACTTATCTACGGCGCACCTACCTGCCTACCCTACCTACCCTACCTACCCTACCTACCTACCCTACCTACCCTACCTACCCTACCTACCTACCCTACCTACCCTACCTTTTCATTGTTTTTAAGATGTATTCTGCTATTCGGGGCGGAGACAAATCCTACGAACTTTATACAATAGCAATAGAGCTCAAATTGACTCAACGTTTTAGTTAGAAAACGTTTGTATGAGAAAAAGAAAAAGGCTGTTTTTACGGTTTTTCCGGCAATTATTCAAATTTTTCTCGCCGTAAAAACCATCCTTGAACTTCAACGAACATTTAAAAAAAAGAATTGGCCAAATTGGTCCAGGCGTTGTTGAGTTATGCGCTTACCAACACATTTTGCGATTCATTTTTATATTATAGAAGATAGAAGATAACAGAAATAACCTACGGATTTTAAATGTAATAAAAACATTACCCACTTTTTAGCTTCACCGCAGTCATGTAAAAACTTAAGTTGAAGAGAAATACAAATAATTTTAATTTCAATTCAACCATTTGTTGTACTCCTCAAAATCAGGAAATGTCAAAGATAATTTCGTTTTCGATTTGCGAATGTTTCATAGCTTTAATGGCATTGTAATTATTTTATTTTGCACGCTTTCGCGGATTTCTTATGATTATATTGCTACTTAAGTACTATTCGCTCCGCAAGACGAGGTTAATTTGTTATCTATCTGAGAGAAGGCCTTCGCCCTGCAGTGGGTCTGATAGGGTGGTATTTTTCAAAGTCAAATACTTAAGACTATAATTATATTGACGGGCGCTTTTGGAAGTATTTTTTATTTATAAAGATGCAGATCAAGCGAGTTTTTATTCGTTGGCGGCTATGCTAGAACTAACCGTAAGGTTTATTAATATGTACCTCAGTGTAGCACATGCAACTTACGCTTGTAAGTGCGACTTTCCACTTTAATGTATGAAAGAGGTTTCGATCGGAGAACGAAAGTGGTGAATAATTTATTTCTGTTCTGATAAAAGGATGTTTAAAAGAACAAAAAAAATTGGAGAAGAGATTGAGATTGTTTAGCAAATTGACCACAAAGCACGGTGACATCTCCGGCGATTCCGTGCTCTGTGAAATTGAACTTAAGTTGTCTTTAAATTCATCATTCTTTGACAGTCGTATGAAATGTCAATGGCACTGCAAATAAGTAGTATGTCAATCTGCTAAACAGTTTAAAAAAAAAAATCCCCCATCAAACACGATACACCCAATATACAGTTTCAACAATTCACAAACTTATCTCCCACAAACTAACTATACTTTTGTTATTATAATTATTTACATGATGTTAAGTGTTGTGTAAGATATCACTAATTATAAGCGCTCTTTGCTACTGTATTTTTGGTCTTAAGCGGACTTTCAAATAATGTATTCAAGATATAGGAGACCAGGAGACCCGTAGCACAGGATTTACTTATATGTATGTGTGACGGCTCCTGTCTCCCATCTTCAAACCATTATAATATAAACTACTATATTTACCATCCAAGACGAAATATCCGTGCATATAATTCAAGCAAATAATTTTATTCCACAGGACATTCGCGTCCTGGACTCTGCCGACGCTGAGAACATGATGAAGTTGGGTCTCACCAAGAACGACCTGAAGCGCGGCGAGCTGGTGACTGTGGGCGATGGCGACGGCCAGCAGTACGTGGTGCTGGAGGTCATTCAACTGGAGGACGGTACTGAGCAGCAAGTCGCCGTCGTGGCGCCAGAGTACAACATGGACGAGGATGAACCCGGTGAGTTACATTCAAATACAGGGTTAAACGAAGTCAATGGTAGAGTTGTCGAGCTGTCTATTTTGTAAAAGGCTCACTGAGGCTGCGTTCCGAATTACACTAATCGATTTGAGCGTCCTAACAGCCGTACCGAGTAAGCGTGAGCGCGCTGACGATGTGCTGTGAATCGTCATAGATGTTTAGTTTTACCTGTTAATTACTGTCATTGGCGCAAGCCGTTGTAATTAATTATAATTAAATAAATAAATAAATAGATGACGTCATGACAGGCGCCATCTTATGATAACGCCGACCATGCCTTTTAGGGTGCGTTTCCACTGAAGCGGAGACGAGCGAAGCTGAGCGGAGACGTGCAATCACAATGGTTGAAATCTTCATCGCGTCTCTCGTCTCGTCTGTGATTGGACGATTCCTGCACGTCTGCGCTCAGCTCCGTACGTCTCCGCTTCAGTGGAAACGCACCCTTACTATTATCACCGGGAGCGCTGTCAAATATGACAGTTGTGCTGTTTTGTTTTGAGTCGCATCATATCTTTAAACTAACGTGATATTTTCGAAATTGTGCTTCTGGCTACCGTTCGCCACCTAACCAAAGAATAAGAAGAAATTTGTGGTGTATACACTAATAAATATGATATGCAAGTTTTGACGTTGAGCGAGCACTCTGAGCGCGTTCACGAGCGTTCCGAATAGTTGACATCCCTCAGCTGTCATAATCGTGATATCTAAATCGGTACGCAAATTAATGATGTTAGCGCTGTTAGCGATTATGTTCTAATTCGGAAAGCGGCCTGAGAAAACCTAGGTGACGCAAGCTATCATTCCACCTGCCATGCTATTCTGTAATCATCTCACCGTGAAAACTTAGGTGAAGTGAGCGTGGAGTGAGCTGTCATTCCACAGGGATTGACACTATTGACAGCTCACTTCACCCGTTTTCACGGTGAGATGTTTACAGAATAGCATGACTGATGTTTGGGATTGACACTATTGACGGCTTACCTCACCTTGTTTTTACGGTAATATTTTTTACAGAATATAATCTGCATGTGGGTACAAGTGTGTTGTATAGTTTTTATGAGTAAATCCGTATTGCACAAGTATCGGATTATAAAAGCAGGTACACCCCCGAGTCTAATCGACACATAGAAAAAAAGAAGGGTGAAACTATAAGAAATATTGAAAAATGCTCTAGTTTCGGGATTTGATTGCCTCGTTAGTTTAGAGGTCGCAAGTGTTGCTGCTGAGCATGAGGTCTTGGGTTCGATACCTGGGTCGGGTAAAGTGATACAAGGTTTTCCATTTGGAATTTCTCATTGGTAGCCTGGAGTTGGATCTGTTCCGGTTAATGGCAATAGGTTTGCCTTCTACATGGCACTTAAAAATAACTGGCAAAATAAGAGTGTACAATGGATACACCCACATTGCAACCACAGGCGTGATGTTATGTATGTTTGGGGTTGATTTAGATAAAAAATGTCTGTCATTCCAATTTTTATACATTTTCATTGTCAATGTTATCAAAATTTTTGTGATATATTATAGAATGAAAAAGAAATGATCTAACAAAATATCGTAACCACGTCACTATTGGTTGGTAGATTTTTACAATATTGTTTAGTGTATATTGGTAAAAATAGTACATAATTCTTTAATATTTGTAATAAATAATATAATTATTCTATTCTATTGATTTGAGCTATGTTTTGAAAGTGCACATTTGAAACTTTTAATCTTGTTCCTACTTCTATACAATATGTTTACGCAAAATTGATTTGATTCGTATAGATGACCTGATATTGCGGCTAGGATAGTACTCGCACGAGGAAACTAACGGTCATTTTCAGTGGCCTTTGGATATCAGTTATTCGGATTCTTTATTTATCGAAAAGAACATACAGTGTTCACTTAGTGAATATACACTGAGTTAAATGGGTATTAACTATTTCATCGTCGGGGGGGGTTCGGCGGGCACGTTCGTTGGGGGCCATCACGTAGCGCGGGTGTACATCCTCAGCGGGGGGGCGGCGCCGCTCCCCCGCTGAGGATGTACACCCCTGCAGACGCAGACTGAGGGGCCGTTATGGGTGTGTGAGCGGCATTGTGTTGTGTTACACCGCTCATGTCAGCGATCGAATTGCGAGCCCGCGTCGCACATTCGACGCGTGAGTTTATGCGCTCGTGGAATTGCGTATGTATGGGGTTCGGTGCGCGTCATGCCTATATAAACTCAGCACACGACGCACGTCGAATGCATGTGGTGTATTTGGAATATTATTATGCGAGAAAACCCCAAATAAATTGCTACTACTCAGACGTGAGTTAAGCTTATAAATTAAATGCAATCAAATAACTATAGTTTGTTATTTGACCCTAAGAGAAACCATCAGTCATGACTATAAAAAACCATTTGCATTTACTATCAATAATGCAACAAACAAATCGAATATCACACTAGAAATAAAGCAAAAGGAAGCTAAAGTCTTTAAATTTCCTCCACGTCTTTTCATACGTCATTTCAAAGCGTTATACTAAACGAAACAAAAATAAAAAGCGATGAAGAAAACTAAAAAACCGCACCAGAAGTGGTTATAACTAATATAATTAATTCTTAGCCACCTACTAAACCCTAATTTAAAAAAATACAAATAGAACAAAAATTTCAAAAAAAAAAACTATATTTCACCACACCACCACAACACAACACAATAACAGCTGTCATAAAAATGATGACAGCGGAGTTTAACTTTACGATGACAAAAAACGCTCTCTAGAGAAACACACCAACTTCTCTCATAAATAACATTTCAGTGACATCATTCGACAGTAAATTGCGAAAGCTTTGTGGCAGCCACTACATTCTTAAGAAACTCTAGCTTAACAATTTTTTTTATTTTTCTAATTTTAACATTATGTTTAACAGAAGAAGACGAGGAAGAGGAGGAAGAAGAGGAAGAGGAGGACGAAGAAGAAGAAGGCGAGGACAGAAGCTTTATAGTGAAGGACTCTACTGTTACCTCCACGAGCATCAAACTTGAGAAGGAGGTCGACACATGCTTCGGATTCGATGTAAGTACCACTCGACTGCTGCTGTGATAGTATTCATATAGCTCATTTCTTTCTCTTAGCACCAAGAATGCATTATTACATTGATAAGCAACGTGAATACCAAAGAAGGTAGGGCAGACGTGTTAGAGCGAGATAGATGAACCGGGCTTATTTAAAATATGCTTATTTGTAATCGTAAGCCAATGAAAAGTTTAAAGTAAAAGTAATTTAAGAGCCTCGCGCTCTACGCGGCCACGACCATGATTGGTTCCAATCAAAGCCGCAGAAGCTCTGACCAAGAAGTAAGTTGGTCGCAGAGAACGGTTGGACCGATTAGGCTACTTTTTATTTTAAAATGTTCGTAATAAACCGAATTAGGGTTTTAAGTATAGAAAAAAAAAACATGTTTAAAAAAAAAACAGATCGGTCAAAACTGAACATCGTTTTTGTATGGGATTTTTGTATGAACTCAAGACTATATAAATGACGGTTCAAACGGTGGGTATGCTTTATGCTTTTTATGTATACAAGAGTTATCAGGAAAAAGAAATCGGGACAATACAGAATATTACGCATTTATTTATTATTAAATTAAATAAGATTAATTTACCTCCCCAAGGCCGCAAACTTTGCACGACTTATCTTTTTATTTTTACACTTTTTTTAAGCATTCATTTGATACCTTTTTTCTTACTGATGATAAAAAAAAACACGTTTTCTTTGAATATTCCCTTCGTATAAAGTCGTTTGTTTTGATTTCCCGTTTTGTAATTTTTTTCCATTTACTTATTTCAGGAGGAAGAAGAGGATCCCGATGATGAAAATTACACGGACAAAGTTGTGCTGAGTTTAGTTTAGTTTGTTGTATGTATGTCGGACGGCTATCGGTATGGACGGGCACTGCACGTGCGGACTTTTGTCCACTAAATATTCATTCATAATGTTCTAAGCGGGCTGACCGCCTCTGTGCTGGTTGACAGGAGCCGAGATATCGGTACATAGTTCATAGGATCTCCTCATTTATACTTGTGTGACTTAACATTTTTTTTTACATCCGTATTTTTTTATAGTTTATCATTGCACTAGTACTACGGTTGTTCTAGAATAAGTACGGTCACCTGCAGTAAATGTGTAGCCCGGGGAATTTACGCCGAATTTCAGGCAAACTATGCAAAATTTAAAATACTGTTTTTTTTTATAAATTTAACCTTTATGTATATACATAGATAGTGATGTTCAAATCTGCTTATAAACTATCGACGCGCTGTAGACTGAAATAATTTTGTCTAGCGAGTTGTTACATACGCTATCATTATAACAAAACAAGTTACAAAAAGTCGGCCGCAAACTAAACGCGTAGACGTTATAATTTTGTCGCGAAACACGCTAATTGTTATCTCGTCGCGCGCTGTTCACGAAAGAATATATCATGAAGCGATATATAATATATACATATACATAATACTTCATGAAGCGTTAAAGATCAATTAACTTACCCTCGTAGTTTCGCTTTCGCGTGCTTTCAATACTTTTAGTTTTGTGAGACAATTTTATTATTCTTTATTATAGACGTATTTAAAAGTTCATTGTTTGTTTGATTTGCATGTACAAAAATCAACTATTTACATGTTATGAATTTATGATATTATGTTAAAATCACTTTTTTATTTTGTTCAACATGACAATTATATTATTATATTGACAATACACGTTAAATTACAAAACGATTACGAGATCACGATTGCCGAACGCCGTGTTTACAAACAATTAATAACGCGTACACGGGCCGTTATTATATTATCTGAAGAGCTCAGAGCATATACACGATGATTCACGAAAAAAATGGCTGTTCAAATTTAGTGCAGGGTTCAAACCTAATTACCCCGACCAAATATACCAAATTAAATTAATTAAATTAATTGATTGGCCCAAATATAAAGCTTATTGAAACTTTCTTTTTGTTATATTTTGTGTCTTTTTGAATTGTGTTCATTGATTAATCGAAAATTTTGCGAAGATGACTTCAAATTTGGTAAAAAAAAATAAAACTAGATTAATGCGGGCCACATTTACTGTCTGTAAATCCGAGTGTAAATCTCATGTACCTAAATATCATCCTAGTGTAGAATGTAAATTTGGATTTAAAATAAATGTAACAGAATTTAATCTGTGATCCAGGATGTTTTCTGCGCATGTTTTCAAGTGCTTGGTGTGATATTCGATACAAAATAAACTATTCTAACAGCTGAAACTCTGTCTGCGATAAATATTAGGATCAAACAGATAAGTTATTTGCCCAAGCCACTTGGGCTACTGTGTTGTCGTAATTGAAGCATGTATAAACACATATTGTACCGCCGCGCGGGGTCGCCTAAATGATGCCATGTTATTGTAAAGCCTGTGGTATTAAAAAAATGGGGTGTGATTTTTTTTATGATTCATGTAAAATAGTGCATCTTAAAACTTTTATGTGTTAACTTATTTCATAACGATTCCAACGATATGTTTTATACACAGCTCCCATACAAAACTTTAGAGATATCGTCATTTTAATCACACGTGGTCTCGCACGGTATCGTTTTACGAGACGTAGAAGTTGAATTTGCGCAAAAGGCCGCTACGGCGGACTCGATAAAATGAGAAACCTGTTAGCAGTACAATTGTAACATTTCGTGATATTGACTGTCTGAAATGATGAATACCTATAGTTATGTATGTGGATGACATGCTGACATTACCCAGTTGCTGTAAGCAGAGCTGGTATATCGTATCTTATGTTTGTCTCAATTGTGTATTACTTAGTTGATCGAAAGGCTCACCTCCTGTCACTTACGTACCACTGCCACAAGTGAGCACCTATTTCACTGAACAGGCGGGAACAAGGCGTGTCGCTTGACGTCACACTACACCCGAAGTATAAGTCATTTTCAATCGATTACTAGCCCAGAAGCCATGCCGGTAGATCGGTTCACGCGTCGATTGTACCAAATAAAGTAGATCGCAATCGATTATTATAAAAATGAGGCCATTAACGAAAGTACGTAACTAGCATTATGAATAATTTATTTAATAGTTTTATTAGCCCTATGTGAAAATGTAAGAATTGCGCGGTATGGTACATGTTTTTTTTTTGCTTTAATGTGTCATCGTGACTATTTGTGTTACTGTTCAACAATACAGGGTGTTGTTGCCTCGCTGCCGCCTGCAGACGTGCTTACCCCGCAATCCAACGACACGGTTACGCACTTTCGTTGTCTCACCAATGTACAGTTATTTAAATAAAATCATGAACATTACATTCCGTTTGAATACGGAAATAAAAATTTGTAGTGAAGAACTCGAAGCTAGCGGCTAACTGAATTATTATTTGTGTTATTTAATCATTTAAGAAGCGGTGTTGCTTGTTGAAATTGACACGTTTCTGCAATGTTAAGCGTATAGCAGTGTTGTGTTGCTAGATGTTTACTTCGTGTTACAAATATTCTCACACGTTACTAACGATTCGATTTCGGGGGCTCCATCGAACAAGAATGGTAACGCACAGCCGCTAGCTTCCTGTCCTACTATTGTTATAAGCAGTGAATGTTTGAGTATATTGGAGTAACCCACAATGTTGCCAGGATCTCCTCCTCTGTAGTATCTGTTCTGTTTACCTTGCAATATGCCCAGATATTCAATGTCTCATAATTATGAAGGAAACACTTTAAGATTATTAACTGTGTCTGTAAAGCATCTTAGATTAATCATAGTTTCGATTTAAAAACAAAAACCTATGTAATTGATTAAGTCGTTAGTCGTTAAATCATAAAATATTATTATATTTTCCTCTTAGTTCTTATTAGCAACTTTAATGACCGAACATTGATTTTGAAGGTGGTTTCTAAATAATTTATGAAAGAGTAAACTGTGAATTGCTCTGGTAAATCTTTAATAATGTTATTAGTTTAACTTAACTATAGGTTTAGGTAATGTAAGATGTAAAGAAGGATAACGCAGTTATGATGGGTTCAAGCAGCAATTGAGGTTCCGACAACCCGGGTGGTGCGGGCGTCGGACGCGGCACGTGTGTGAGCGTACCGGTGGTCGGAGCCTGCCATTGGAACGGCCCAGCCTGCACCGCAGACCTTGATACCTACCATCCAAAAACTTGATCAACTGTCAATCTCTTGTATTACTACTTTGCTTGTCAGTAAGTTTTACGTCTATATTACCATTTGTGTTGTAACATACTTTCTATTTAACTCCATTACGCATTCTAAAGTCAGATATTATAAAAAATTTCATTGTATAGTTGTTGAATAAAGTTCTGGATAAATGGCAAATCGTAACTTATTTTTTGTTTTATTTTACTTTTTAGTGTCCTCGGTTTATAACTTGAAGCAACAATAAAAGTATTTTTTTTAAATTAAATTTATTGAACGCCACAGATAAGAAACTGGCATTGTGTAAATGGGGCATTACATTGAGTAGATATCGTCGCTAGTTCTAACACCGCGGTTGTCAAAATACAGTAACATCCCGGTTTACGCGACCATGTTAAGGGCGGTTTCGGTTTTAAGCGAATTTCGCGCTAAAATGCCTCTACGAGGATGCATTGATTGGTCGTAAGCGTCAGGATGACTGGATCAAGAGAGATTTTGGAAGATTGAGCAATACCAAGTTTTTGTACCTATTAGGTACCACACATCAAATAATTGGTACAAGCTAGGTACTGGTAATGGCAGGCCACTTCTTCGTCATAGTTTTCCCTCATTAGCGAGGTACCAATTATTTGATGTCTGGTACCAAATAGGTACAAAAACTTAGTATTGCTCAATCTTCCAAAACCACTCTTGGTCCAGTCATCCTGACGCTTACGATTGGTCCATTAACAAACAGTGATATTAATCGCATTTTAAGTGTTCGGCAAGCAATACAAAACTGTTGTTTGCTACGAAAGACTTACTGTTAGAACGCAAACAAAATACTACTCAAAAAACATTAGATACCTATTTCTCATGTAATTCTAATGATTAAATAAGTAAAAAATTGTTCTGTAACGATTAATAGGCTCATTTTAATTTATTTGGTTTGATATGTCATCATCATACCCCGATATACGCGAATTTCGCTTAACGCGATGTTGTCCGGAACACATCCCTCGCGTAGAGCGAGAGATGATATTACTGTACGCAACTTTTCAGGAGAAAAAAAACCCGTTTCATTTCTGTACAACACTAATACAAATTGGAGTTCCGCGCGACGATATGCAATATCATTGACCACGTTAAATTCCGAACGTTTCGGGAATATGTTTTAAGGACATCTGAATACGAGCTTGAATACATAGGCAAAAACAAGGTTATTGCGATATGCCACGGGTGACGGGAGGAGAATAATCAAATATGCTGCGGCCTGCGAAACTTCATGGAGCGGGGACGACGAACCATGCCGCCGCGCATATGTTGTCGAGGCCAACACCGATGGCCTGATGATGCATGGCATTCAATATTCGCACTACCCCGCGCCAACGTTGTCCGGAATCTCAACAGGCTATATTGGCCTGCATTTTAATTAGCGAATAAATCTTAGCTGTGCTGAGTAAAGCTGGCTTAACACTATGAGATATAATATAATATATAGTTTATCCCGAGATAACAAAAGAGAGATGTAATATATATTTCATCTCAGTGTAAACGGTTCCATAAAAGTACGGTGAGCGATATTTATCAGAGAAATGTCTTGCTATGTTATTGGGAAAGCAATGACTACTCGTATGCCTATTTTATTTTAAACCGTTTCTTTGTGCATGCCTTACTTTTTCCACTGTATTAGCCTGTTGTTTTTGTATTACTGTTAATTACCTTTTACTGTCCACACACTCTTTTTACAATGTAAACACGCCACTGCCTCACACCCACACATTCTCTCACGTTAGCAAGCAGAAATATCTTGTACACCCTTTTACTAGGACTACTTATACAATTATAATAATTTGTCCCTCTCCTCCTCTTATATTCGTTATCGAAACTTATCCAAGCAAAGACAAAAAAAAAAAAAAAAAAAAAAAAAAAAAAATATCGTTTGCTCGATCTCATTCATCTAATAAATGGCTAATATAAGCAATACTTTATCCAATGATATAGACGATCTCTCCATAGCCTGTTCTCATCTTTGCCCCCCCGAACGATGTTTAGACTTTATTAAGCAACCAAATAATAATTTAAAAATGATTCATATTAATATTAGAAGTCTCAGAAAGAACTTTGACCAATTTATCACGATGCTAACAGCCACTAAAATTGATTTTGACGTTATCATACTAACCGAGTGTTGGCTAAGAGTTTCTGGGCCCCTTCCTTATCTGCAAGGCTACTCTTTTTCCGCAACGACTGACAACAAGTCGCAGAACGATGGCGTGGTTATTTACACTAAGACCTTATTAAATTGCACGTACCTTGAACCGTCATTCTGTGACTCAAATTGCCTCACCTGTGCAATTGGTGATACAGCAATCATTTGCGTTTATCGCTCCCCGTCATTTTGCGACCTTGAAAATTTTTACCGAAGCCTTGATAATGTAGTAAAATCATTAAAACGCTATAAAAATATTGCTCTGATTGGCGATATGAACATCGATATTAAACCAGACAATCACGATCGCCATTCAAGTAATTATCTCACCCTGTGTGCCTCCTTAGGTCTTTTGCCTGCTCATGTGCTCCCCACAAGATCAGGCAATTGCCTAGATCATATACTTTTAAAATTTAAAGGCCCTGCCACAGTAATAGTCCTTGAAAGTCATATCACCGACCACTTACCAGTCATTCTTTGTTTAGGAAAGATGAAAAAATCTGCAGCAAAACATTCATTTAACGTGCTCCGCTATAACTTTTCAGACATCAAAGAAGCATTAGAAAGCACTGACTTTAGTCATGTGCTAAATGAACAAAACTGTAATCTGGCTGCAGATCTACTTATATCTACCATTCAAGGTGTTATTACAAAACATAGCTATACCGTTCGAGTCCCTAGTAAATGCAGAATGCTCAAGCCGTGGATGACCCCAGGTTTAGTTCGCTGCATCAGAAACCGAGACAGGCTTCACAAAAAATCTAAATCATCCCCCGATAACGATATTCATAAAATTACTTATACCCGATACCGAAATTTTCTCAATGGTCTTCTAAAAAAACTAAAAAGATCACATGACAAAAATGAATTACTTAAAGCTAAAAATAACTCCAAGGCCACATGGAAAGCTATTAAGAGTATAACGAACCAAAACTCTCTTCCGCAGTCACCAAGTGCGCTTCTACAAAGCTCACCAGACACCAAAATATCTATTAACAAAGTTAATAGTTTTTTTGTTGGTGTGGGTGAAGATCTAGCTTCAAAAATTAAATCGCCCTCTGGATCCCCCTACCTTGAATGCTCATCACAATCCCCGCCGCGAAATTCTCTTGTCATTATGCCGGTTGACGAAGAGCAGGTAAAAAGTGTGATTGACAGCCTACGTAGTGACAGCGCCACTGGCTATGACAATATCCCTGCCAGTGTTCTCAAGCAGTCCAGCTCCGTCCTAGCAGTTCCCATAACGCACGTCTGTAACCGCGCTATTGAGTCGGGTACTTTTCCAAGTGCGTTCAAGAAAGCTGTTGTTCACCCAATATTCAAGAGTGGAGACAGATCCAACGTCACCAACTATAGGCCAATTTCAGTTTTGAGTTCCCTGTCTAAAGTACTAGAAAAAGTACTTAACAAGTGTCTTACCACATATCTCGTGAAATATAAACTTCTAGCAAATAATCAATATGGTTTTAGACGGGGAATCTCTACTGAAGATGCGGTTCTGGACCTTGCGAGTGCGGTGGTTGGTAAGTTGGATGAGGGATTTAAATGTTTCGGTGTCTTTCTTGACTTATCAAAGGCGTTTGACTCGGTTTCTATACCTATACTCATTTCAAAAATGGAAGGCGTCGGAATTCGCGGAGTTGCACTCAGGATATTCTCAGACTATCTGACAAATCGTTCACAGTGTGTCAAAATCGACTCATTGTATAGTGATGAGGGGAGCATCAGTTTTGGTGTGCCACAGGGTAGTATTTTGGGTCCTACCCTTTTCTTACTCTACATAAATGATCTGTGCCGCCTATCAATACCTAACTGCGATATATTCACTTATGCAGATGATACGGCACTAATCATATATGATAATAACTGGGACAACTGTAAGCTAAGAGCGGAGCGGTCGCTTCAACGAGTGATGGCATGGCTCTCGGCGAATTTGTTGACCCTCAATATTGAGAAAACCAAGGTTGTTCGCTTTACTCTCCCTCACACCCCAACCAGCAAAGTAGTCCTGGAATGCGATTTTATAATGCTATGTGGACTTATATAGCTCCGATGATGGTTTTGGTATATGCTACTGCGCTTTTAACAGCATTAATGAATGCCGTTTTTACTTCAGTACGATTAATCCTATAATTTGAACTTATATCGGTATATAGGATCATATTTCGTGGCTCCTACTGGATTAAGAGTCCTATAAAAGCTAGGAACAAAACTAATTGCACTCAGGAGTAATTAATCCGGTAACTCAGACTTATATGCGCCTATAAGATAACATCTTAGGAGCATTTAAATCTTAAGACTCCTCGAGGAGCATCTACCAGGAATATATACACTGAGGCGCAATCACTCTTGTTATTTATACTTATAACCTCATATAAGCTAATATTTTATGGCCAATATAAGTAAATTCAAGTTAAACTACTAAAAAGCATTTATATTTCTGGTCTGGTTTTACATTACCTTAGAAGTGTATTTTATATCCGCGTTTCAAAGATAATAAAATCACTAAGATTATAACAGCACGCAGTAGGATAAAATGTTCCCTATATAGTTTTATCGTATGCCATTATAACCTTAGATACACTTATATAGGCATTCCATAGTAGTTTTATAATCTAAGTAATCTCAAACAATCCTGGTTAAAACTCTTATAAGGTCACTTTTGCTTGAAACGACCAATATAGGCTAAAACACGCTTTACATAGTTTCGCAAATTCTATTATAGGATTTGACATCAGCCATTAAGATTGCAACTGTTTTTGTCTACGATATTGATAATTGATTTAAATAAGTGGAAGCGGTTAAAAAAAGTGGTTCTTATAAAAGAAAAGTTAAAAAAAACTACCAAGATATTTTAACCGCAGTGAGCACTCATGTATTAAATTTAACTGGTGAAGAGCGCATCGCGAATTCTGGTGAGGGTTCCGGACAAGATAACTGTAGTACTACTTTAGATGGAAGAGGTTCGGACTACGAAAGTTATAATGAAAAATCATTGATCGATTCTGAAAGTGATAATGAGACAACTTTCAGATTACAACAAAAATTTAGAACTGCGTTATTCTATTAAAAACTGGGCTTTAAACTTCAATATTTCTCATGCTGCATTAAACTCTTTACTTGAAGTTATAAATGTGAGAATAAACGATGTTTTGCCTAAAGATGCACGAACACTACTAGATACAAATAAAGAAAACCTACACATTACTATTTCGCCCCCAGGGCACTATTGGCACAATGGTCTGACCAAATGTTTGAAAATAATTTTTGAAAATGTTTCCTGTCTACCAAAGGAGGTGTTAGTAGAAACCATGACTTGACAACCGGGACATGTCTCCGATAACAAGAAATGTGTAACACTCCAAGGCCATTTTAAGTTCTTTAGAGATCGGAAATCATTTTTTGTTAAAAATCGATCGATATCCAGGAATATCACCATACTTTTATTTCGATCGTTGGCAACCTGAATATAATAATTAGATATTAATTATAACATAACCATTAAATTAAATAAAAACAATGTTAAAACTAATGTTTAACCTAGCACGCACAACAAACCCTTACAATAATCCTATAACATGCTAATCTATGAATATCAATAGAGTTTGTTTTTATCTGGGCAATGTGGAACCCTAATTGGTAACAATATATAATAATATGGCGAATCTTCTTCGGTTTTAACACTTGCCAATATAGAACCAATGTTACTTATATTGGCGCTAAGTCACACTTGGCAATGCTCACCGAAAAAAATGGTAACTGTTCATGATATTTTCATAATAAAATAAATAATATTAAAATGTAAATAAGTAAATTACAAGAAGCGCTTTAAATTTTTAATTAAAACCATGATAGAATTTTCAGAAAATTCACATTCCCCTACGAATATACACCAGACTAACAACAATAAGCTTTTGATTTTCTACTATGGTTGACATTTATTATTATTAAATTAAACTTAAGTAATATTTACATAAATACTACAAAAAGTTAAACAATTCCTGGACCGACACAACACAATTCGACTGTTCACTAAATGTGAGCTTAAAGAAGCATTGCGAGGCGCGTATTCATCTCAAATTTTCCTATAATTTACTTATATTGGCATTTGCAGGACTACTTGCATTGCCGTAATTCTATTACAGGAGCAATATAGGCGTAAACGGCATTGAAGCGGTCTATTATAAACACGATATAAGTAAAAGTTTACTTATAAAGTGGGCCCTTTTCCGGACTTATATGCGGATATAAGTCTCATATAGTCCTAGGGAAATGATCTCCTGGAGATAGTTTAAAAACTACTTTTTGTTGGTTGGGACGTCCACACCTCCCGCGTGTTCTAGTATGGTCAAAGCCCATACTTGCCTGAGCTCTTTGGATCACAGCCCCAATACTTGCACCTGCTTAACCCTATCACTGGTTCCAAGTACCAAATACCTCGGAGTCCACATTGATGAGCACCTTAGCTGGCGCCCCCATATAGAAACACTCTGCTCGCGTATTAGGAAATTAATATATATTTTCAAAGAGCTCAGACACTCAGCTGATCGAGAAACTCTATTCCTTGTATACCAGAGCCTGTGTGTCTCTGTTCTTACCTACTGCATTTCTGTATGGGGGGGAACCAGTAAAACCCACCTGATTCAGGTTGAGCGAGCTCAAAGAGCAGTCTTAAAAGTTATGCAGTTCAAACGCAGAGATTACCCAACTGCCCTGCTCTACTCCGAGTCAAAGGTCCTAACGGTGCGCCAACTGTACATTCTGCGTGCCGTTCTACGCCGTCATTCTTTGCTTCCTCTGGACAACAAAATTTTAAGGAAACGCAAAGGTCATCCAGTTTGTTCATCAACTCAATGTCGTACTTCATTCCGGAGCCGGCAGTTCGGCGTCCTCAGTGCTAGAATATATAATAAAATCCACTGCCTTCTCGATATATATCCTCTCAACAGAAGTAAATTGAAAACCAAGCTTACGAATTGGCTGCAGGAGTTGTCTTACGATAGCACCGAATGTGTCCTTATAGTTAACTCGTAGTCCCTCAATGTCTTAGTATACCTTCTATATACATAATCTGTTCCCTATTAAATACCATTTACGCGTCCACTTATCTAACACCACATACACACAAGCATACATACACTATCACACACACATACCATACACACCCTCTTTTTACTTACCTCCTACGACACTGTACTTGCCGCAACTAATTGTATTGCTTTAGTACGTCCTGACATTGTTACTCGGAGTGGGGACCTGGTGTCCTATAACACAGGTTATTAGCCTAGCTTAGGCACCAGTCTCCCACAATATTGTATATTTTATTATCATAACTAAACAATATCTTCATGTTATGTTTAAATATTGTGGTGAGAAATAAATGATTTTATTATTATTATTTTTTTACGTCTCTTGACATTTCTCGGGACCCTGGGGTCCCGGACCTTTAGAAGGCGTACGAGGGGCCAAAGCCAACTCGCAGAGGCCCGTCAGACGTTTTTAATGAAATGAGGCACCAACCGACGATTATCCCTGTATGTACTATGCAAGTGCACCCAAGGACAACCCCCGGTTGGTGTAGGACTATTGCAGGATATGGAAACAAAAATATTGGACTATGGGTTTGGGTGGCTTAAGTTGGCTGGTGACCTGGAACTATGGGAGGACTATAGCCCCTGCCTGATCAATGTTTTATATGTACACGGATAAAATGGCAGGGGGTGACTTGCACACTCAATAATGGGCCCCCGGAAACTGTCGCTAGCACATAGTGACGTAGCAACAAGGGGGCAACACGTCCTGAGGTGCTTGAGGAGTGGAGAGGTATTCCACGGCTTTCAGAACAATCCCAGAGCCCGGAAGATGGTCAAGATCCCTACGAGCACTTACTGAAATACTTCCTTCCTCCGAGCACGTTTGCTCTTGCGAATCTCCACTCAAGCCGGCCAATTAAGGCAAGAATGAGGTGGGAGCTCTGTTCCTCGTCAGTGTTCACTCCAGCCGGCCAATAAAGGCAAGCCAGAGATGAGGAACTAGATTTCTCCCGGGAGATAGGGTCCGTGGGGTCGCTACTGCCCAACAGCTCGCCACATGCTGCCCTGCGGGTTTCTGTATCTCTCTTGGTCTGGCTCCTCATCCCAGACCTATTCCGGCAAAGTAAACTCTACCGGCACAGACCTGGAGTTTGGAGCGCGCAAGCCCCACCACGACGTCAACGTAGAGATACGGCGGTGGGGTTATTTTTTTTTTATTATTATTATTTATATCTTGAGATGTATTATTAAACAGGGTGGCAGGGACATCGACGCGAAGCCGGTTACCATGGATTCAGTACATGATTCTGAGCCTCCCTGCGTTGAAATTTCTCGTCAGTTATTAAAAAAAAAACAGCTGCTCCATACATTTTGACCGCGTAGGTATTGGTAGGTACTTTTCTATGAAACAGCTGATTTAAAAAAAAAAAACAACGAAAAATTTCAACGCAGGGGGGTTCAGTATCATGTACTGACCCCATGGTCACCGGCTTCGCGTCGATGTCCCTGACACCCTGTATATCTCGAAAGTGTGAAGGCAGCTTAGTTATGGCTCCTCCACGCAAATGCGCTCGGCAAATGGTGTAGGAGTAATTAGAACCAAGCTTGGGGCATGCTAAGTATTATTTATCTACTGAAATAAAAAGAAAAGGCACTTTTATAAGCGATTTTATTTTTAGCGATTACATGATATTACCATAGACACTTATTTATATAAAAGAGTTATACTATGCTGATACGGACAATGATATGCCGCAGGAGAGAATGGAAAACTATCATAAAAGTATTTAATCAGAAAATGAACACTTAAAAAGAGAAATAAATTTACTTAATTAGGAGGTTTTACAAAACCCAAGATCTGCGCAGAGTGGTGCAGTAGTAATAAGGCAGAGACAGTCTGAAGATTGTAAGGTTAACTTTTGAAATGGATACACACATTTATGAATATTACGGTGAATACTAACAGGAAGGAAGAATAGGAAAGTACATTTAAGAAAATAATTCTCCTCCATAACCATTGGATTCGAAGCAACTACCAAACCAATGTAACCTAACACAAGTTAGTCCTTAAATAACTGTCCCAGCACGTTTTATCTTGTCTTGTGTCAAGTTGTAACATATCGTTACTTGACGTCCAGATCCGATCAGAGACGGGACAGGCCATGCTGTGACGTTTGCATGCGGACACGTTATACACGATTTTGAGGTTAGGCGTTACAGAATCATAGGTCTCTGAGGGTGGTGCTGGCAATAGGCTCGCTCCCCATTAAAGTGTACCAAATCAAATAATTGGTGGAAAGTGAAGTGAAAGGAAGGAATAGAGAATAAGGAACGAAAAAGAAGGGACAAATTAATAGAAAGGATGGAAAGAGTCCTTGTCTCTTATGACACTGCACCAATAGCTACTGCTTGAAAAGACGTCATGTCCCCACTTTCTGTTATTCTATCTATCTACCAATCTTGTCTAGACTTTTTTTGTTCTAACTCCATGAGATCATTCTTTTTGTTGTCAAGCTTATAAAGTTATGAGGAACAGGGTGTAAAGTTCACTCATCCTCTATAGAAAAGGTATGATCCTCCGACCAGACGGGTGTTGGGTCTAGTGGGCAACTGCCCGACGATTGATGTCAGGAAATTATATATATATGCAGATCGCGCGGTAAACCCTGCTTGCGCGATGCAGGATTTCGCGTGACTTCAGTGTGATGCGTAGTTAGCATGTGGCGATGTAAATGCCGCCTCATCACTCCCTCCGGAGGCCGGAGGTCGATATTGGGCTGAGTCGTGTATCTTGCGATGCTTGCCAGTGCCAGTTGAGGTTCCAGTGAGTCGGAACCGGGTGCCGCATAGTTCACGGTGAGTCGGAACTGTATGCGGTGATACCCTAGTGAGTCAGGGTGGCGCTGCGTTAAGATCCTTGCCGCCACAAGCTTAATTCGCAAAATTATAACTAACGTAGAAGAGTAAAATCTCGATAAAAATAACTTTTGTTGTGGGTAATATTAACTTTGGTAGTGACCCTGCTCGCACTAGGTCCAGCCTTGAATGCGGGTAAATGGTACATTGCCCAGAAGTATTATAAATTAATCATACAAAAAAATACATTTCAAAACGCCCTGCGACATTATTACAACACACAATTATTAATTTCTAAAGGGCAAGCAGATAGGACGGGATCTAAGGAACATTCGAATGACAGTTTCGTTGAATTGAAAACCTGGCAGTGTTTAGTAATAGGCCGAGCTGGTTTTATCAGTGGTATTATCAATGTTGAGGGTATCCACTTCTTGACCAAAATAATTCTATTGACCGGTATACATTTTCTTCTTGCTAGAACTTTATAATTTATTTAAAAAAGAGGCGATGCAATTGCCTTGCCCCATTTAACCAGTGTTTCAATTTGGTTAAGGTTTTTTCATCAGCATTTCGCAAAGTGAATACCCCAATAAAAGATGAATTTTCCTTAAGAAATAGGCTAAGTAATAATGATCAAATAAACGGATAAATATTCCAAATATCCTTTTTTAATCGTTGTACTTTTTAGAATATACTTTTTGATTGGACGAAATTCAAAGCCCCCGACATCTGCTTACCGTGCAATGACAAAAACCGTACTATTGCTAAGTAATTAATATAAACGTTCACTTAAAACTATTGATTAACGGGTCACTCTTAAATTAGATAACCTTTCATCAAACACAGCAAGTTGTAACATACACCAGACCATATTATAAGTTAATACGTTTTCTCATAAAAGCAAAAGGAATGACAGCAAAACTGAAGCTCCTTCTTGCTTCAAAAACGACAAATTGTTCACCAAAAACATGAATGCCTAATGTTATAGGCACTCAAAATAAAGTGAAACCTTAGTTAAAGCTTTGTCTTGGTGGCCGGTGACTGTTGTGATGGTGAAAAGGTTAAGAAAATGAGAAGTACCAAGAAACAATACTGTTAAAGGCTTTTTGGATCCCACCCATTATCTTTGAAATAACGCCAAAAGGAAGTCGTGACGTCGTAAACGTGAACCGTACCTAGTCTTAAAGGGATCAGTTCTCGCATCCTCAGTTTAATGAACGCGTAAGGCGTGTTCATTCAGAAGCCGTGTTTTTGCTCCTGAACAACGTGTCTCATGTTCCGACCATCGAGTTTCAGCATACGCCTTCACTCCACTGCGGATACGGAGTATATTGATGGTTTCATTATTTAGGCATGGGTCCCAGATTAATAACATTCACGGGCCGAAAGTGGTGAGAAAGATGAGAGATGAGACTTAGAAGAGAATGAATATAAAAGGGGTGAACGAACGGAGAGGGGAGAAGGAAGACATAGAAAGAAAGAAGAAATAAAATACGTTTATTTACGGTAAACATGACGCAAAGGAAGAACAAATACACGAAAAGAACAAAAACACCGCACGAAACACAGCAACACAAGGTCGCTACTTCATGCCGGTTTTCTGTGGGAGCGTGGTACTCTATCGGTCGAGCCAGCCCATTTACGAGCTGCAGTCAACGAGCGACTACAGCTAGACTATCCCACCATAAGACTTTTAAGATCAAAGGAGAGGGGCGGGAAGTAGTAGTGCTTCCTAAGGAGGGAATTAACATGATAAGATACTGATTATAAGTTAATAAAGATAGAAAGTCGTGACGTCGTTGATGAGAACCGTACTCTCCAAGTGACCAGTTCTCGCATCCTCAGTTTAATGAACGCGTAAGGCGTGTTCATTCAACTGTGGAATCAGTGTTTTTGCTCCTGTATTAACGTGCCTCATGTTCTAACCATCGAGTTTCAGCATACGCCTTCACTCCAGCGCGGATACGGAGTATATTTAATGGATGTTTTCATTATTAGGGCTTGGGCCAAGATTCACAACAATCACGACCCGAAAGTGGTGAGGAAGATGATTAGACTTAGAAACGAATGAATATTATATGGGTGAATGGTGGAGGGGGGAGAGAGAAGGTAGACTTGGGCTTCTGGTACTCGTCACACACCGCACGAAACACAGCAACACAAGGTCACTACTTCAGACCGGCCTGCTGGGACTGCGTGGTCTTCACGGGTCAAGCCAGCTCATTTACGAGCTACAATCAACGAGTGACTACAGCTAGGCTCTCTCAAGATAACACTTTTACGAGTCATACATCTTGTAGATATTGTTCTTGCGGCAAATTTCAGTACATCGGGGCCCATTCACCTTTAGAAAAATTACAAGTGGCTCATCGAAAAATCACAAAAGATTAACGGGTGGGATTAGTAGTTGCAGCATATAAAAGAAGAAGTCGCTTATAAGTTAAAGTAAGATAGAAGGAGTGCCCAATATTGTTATCGCTAAATACTAGTATATAAAAACATGAGTCGACCCGAAGGTCCTTATACTATTGCAAGTGACATAGCCACTTGCAGCAAGCTATCAGGGTTAAATTTATGATCATAGCAAGGATTTATCCAAACAAAACGCAAAAAAAGATATACAATTTACCTATACCTTTTCTTGATTTCATAAATACAGAAGATTTCAAAATACACTTCATAAATTTTCTTTCATATTTTTAGCTTTCGTGGTACACTGATAGCCTCAAGCATCTTAACACTATGTACGGGTATTTCACCATTTATATCTAGTCCTTAGTTTTCACATACACGTATTTCATTATTGTAATCATTAATACTAGAGAATAACTTAGCGACTGTTCATCAACAAACATCCTTGACCGCCGCGTTTAATTAAATTGCCACTCATACGCAATCGGTAACCTTTTCCATGATCTCTTAAATTCTCTTATTTAAGAGAAATAGAGTAGTCCAATTTAATCCAAAAACTTTTTGCCACCATGGTGATAAAAAGTTATCTTATCGGTATTTCTATCCAGACTACTCGCCTAAGTATATCTACCAGCCACTGCCGCCTAGCCTCCGCATGTTTTCTCCCACGTTCTCCTCACAATGAATTATGTTGATAACCTCCTCATGTTAATTTCACCTACTTCTTCCTCATTCTAATTTCACTCTATGTTCTCATAATATGTTCGCCCATATTTTCCGTTAGCTAATAATTTCACCCCGTTCTAATCAAAATAATTGCGCCTGGGGCCTCCTAATATTAATTTCACCCAGATATTTTCGTAACTCTTAAACTTCTTATAAATATTGCAGCCATATTCTCCATTTTTTTTTGCACAAGTTTTTGTGCCGATTTTCCTCCACGTTCACGTCATACATTTTTTTTATGTCGATACACCTTATAATTTCGCCTAGTTTCCTCAAGTTAATTTTTTCCTAAACATTTCGACATCACGAGTCAAAGCCGAAAATTATTTAATTCAAACGAAAAGCTTAGGAAACAGATAAAAGGATTAGTTATTAATAAATCGAGCTTCCGGTACTCGTCACTCATCGCACGAAACGCAGCAACACAAGCTCGCTATTTCACGGCGGTCTTCTGTTTGAGCGTGGTACTTTCCCGGTCAAGCCAGCCCATTTACGAGCTGCAGTCAACGGGCAACTACAGCTAGGCTTTCCAACGATGACACTTTTAGGAGTCTTTGATGGAAAAAAGCGAAACAATCAGTGGAGAGGGAGGGCGAAGTAGTTGTGATTCCCAAGGAGCGTATTACCAAAAATAAACTGCTGATCATAAGTTAATAAAAATAGAAGGTCGTGACGTCGTAAATATAAACCGTACTCCTCAAGCAACCAGTTCTCGCTTCCTCAGTTTAATGAACGCGTAAGGCGTGTTCATTCAGAAGCTGTGTTTTTGCTCCTGAACAACGTGTCTCATGTTCTGAACATCAAGTTCCAGCATACGCCTTCACTCCACCGCGGATACAGAGTACATTAAATGGATGTTTTCATTATTAAGGCATGGGTCTAGCTTCACAACATTTACGCCCCAAAAGTGGCGAGAAACTTAGATTTTATAGTCAACTATGTCTGCAGCTAGACTCTCCCACGATAAGAATGAAACTATTGAAGTCTTTCAAGAGAAAAGGTTTTTTGAGTGAGGGAAAGAGGAACAATAGAGGAAGGAGAGTGGGGTGGAGGTGACAAGTGAAACTTCAGGTTTCTTTATTTTGGGTGGGGTAACAGCATGTTTGAACAAAAAGAGAAATAGGAATGGGTGAAGGAAGTCTTGGGCTTCCGGTCCTCGTCACTCACCGCACGAAACACAGCAACACAAAGTCGCTACTTCAAGCCGGTCTTCTGTAAGAGCGTGGTAGTTCACCGGTCGAGCCAGCCCATTTACGAGCTGCAGTCAACGTGTGACTACAACAAGGCTCTCGAACGAATAAGACTTTGAGAGTCTGTTGGAAAAAAGAGAAACAACAACAATGGATGGAGATAGGAAAAGTGAGGGGGGAGCGATGAAGGAAGACTTGGGCTTCTGGTACTCGTCACTCACCGCACGAAACACAGCAACACAAGGTCGCTACTTCACGCCGGTCTCCTGTGAGAGAATGGTACTTCCCCGGTCGAGCCAGCCCATTCGAGCTGTAGTCAACTAGCGACTACTCATAGAATCTGGCATGTTGATAGTGTTAAAAGAAGAGAAGGTACAAGAAAAGATACGCGTGATAGGTTATTTAAAAAACCGAACGCCGTGATTTCATAAATTCGTACTCCTCAAGCGACAAGTGCTCGCATCCTCAGTTAAATGAACGCGTATGGCGTATGCACATCTCATATTCTGACCATCAAGTTTCAGCATCCATAGAAGATAATAAATACAAATGGGGTTGAAGGTGGGGGAGGGAGGGAGAAGAAAGACTCACCGTACGAAACACAGCAACACAACTTCACGCCGCGGTCTTCTATGAGAGCGTGGTACTCCACCGGCCGAGCCAGCCCATTTACGAGCTGCAGTTAACGAGCGACTACAGCTAGGCTCTCCTACGATAACGCTTTTAGAGTCTTTGTAGGGAAAAAGAGAATAAATCAAGGGAAAGTAGAAGCTGTGCTTTCGAAAAAGCGAATTAACAAGAAAATAAACGGACCATTAGTGAATTAAAATTTGAAAGTTGTGACATCGTGAATGAGAACCGTACTCCTCAAGCAACCAGTTCTCGCATCCTCAGTTTAATGAACGCGGAAGGCGTGTTCATTCAGAAGCTGTATTTTTGTTCTTGAACAACGTGTCTCATGTTCTGACCATCAAGTTTCAGCATACGCCTTCACTTCACCGCGGATACGGAGTATATTTAATGGATGTTTTCATTATTAGGGCACCAGCCACGAATCACAAATTTCACGCGCCGAAATTGGTGACATATTTTGTAGTTAACTATTGTGTGCAGCTAGGCTCTCCCATGATAGGTACTAGACTTGAAGTCTTTGAAAGGAAAAAGTATATTTGGTTGGGGGAAAGAGGAAGCGGACCAGATTGATGGTGAGAATAGCGTTTTTGATTTTTTTCTTAGAGTGAGGTAGATGAAATTGTGGACTAACTAAATGAAAAGACGAAACATGAAAGGGGATGAAGGAAGACTTGGGCTTCCGGTACTCGTCACTTATCGCGAGAAACACAGCAACACAAGGTCGCTACTTCACGCCGGTCTCCTGTGAGAGCGTGGTACTTCACCGGTCGAGCCAAACCATTTACGAGCTGAAGTCAACGAACGACTACAATAAAACATTTAGAGTCCTTGTAGGAATAAAAGACAGATAATCAAGGGAGAGGGACGGGGTACAAGTTGTGCTTTCGAAGAAGCGAATAAACAAGAAAAGTATCTGATCATAAGTTAATTAAAAATAGAAAGTCGTGACGTCATAAATGAGAACCGTACCCTCCAAGTGACCAGTTCTCGCATTCTCAGTTTAATGAATACGTAAGGCGTGTTCATTCAGAAGCTAAGTTTTTGCTCTTGAACAACGTGTCGTATGTTCTGACCATCAAGTTTCAGCATACGCCTTCACTCAACCGTGGAATGGAAGTATATTTAATTGATGTTTTCATTATTAAGGCATAGGCCAAGATTCACAACAATCACGACCCGAAAGTAGTGAGGAAGATGATCAGACTTAGAAGTGAATGAATATTATAAGGGTGAATGGTGTAGGAGGGGCGGAGAAGAAAGACTTGGCCTTCCGGTACACGTCACACACCGCACGAAACACAGCAACACAAGGTCGCTACTTCAGGCCGGTCTTCAGTGAGAGCGTGGTACTCCACCGGTCGAGCCAGCCCATTTACGAGATGCAGTCAACGAGCGACTACAGCTAGGCTCTCCCACGATAACACTTTTAGTGAAGGAATAAAAGACAGATAATCAAGGGAGAGGGACGGGGTACAAGTTGTGCTGCCAAAGAACCGAATTAACAAGAAAGTATCTGATCATAACTTATTTTAAAATGGAAGGTCGTGACATCGTAAATGAGAACCGTACTCTCCAAGTGACCAGTTCTTGCATCCTCAGTTTAATGAACGCGTAAGGCGTGTTCATTCAGAAGCCGTGTTTTTGCTCCTGAACAACGTGTCTCATGTTCTGACCATCAAGTTCCAGCATACGCCTTCACTCTACCTCGGATACAGAGCTGATGTTTTCATAATTAAGGCATGGATCAAGTCTCATAACATTCACGCCCGGAAAGTGTGGGGACGATGATCAGACTTAGAAGAGAATGAATACAAAAAGGGTGAAAGGTGAAGGGAGGGGAGACGGAGAAGAAATACTTGAGCTTCCGGTACTCGTCACTCACTGCTCGAAACACAGCAACACAAGGTCGCTACTTCACGCCGGTCTCCTGTGAGAGCGTGGTAGTTCCCCGGTCGAGCCAGACCATTCGAGCTGTAGTCAACTAGCGTCAGACAACGAGTGACTACAGCTAGGCTCTCCCACGATAAGAACTGGTTCTTATTACAACTTTTAGTTCGTGAAGGAATAAACTAACATTTACGGAAGTGAGGACGGGGGGGCTCAAAGATGTTAATGTTTGTGTTGAATTTAACACTTGGCCAAGACTCGGAGGACTTTATTATAATTGAAAAAAATAAAACAAACCAAAGAATCGTTATGTTGTGGACACCTAAACAGTTTGTCAGTCTAAACAGCCTGTACGTTGTTTTCCCCCATGCGCAAGACAAAGCAAAACATCATCCAGATAACTACAAAACGTTTCTACCCAGCGAGACTAAATATTTAATGCCATTAAGACCAATTTGTCACTCTGTACAGCTTCCATGTTGTTGTATCCCAAGCGCAATTCAAATCAAATTATCACCCAGATAACTACGTAGTGTTTTTTCCCAACGAGACTTAAAATGGTGAACTCAGACCAATTTGTCAATCTATCCAACATACAGCTTGATATGTTGTTGTCACCCAACATTTTCACTCTATGCAGCTGGTATGATGTTGTCACCTTAATTTGTCACTGTTACAGCTTTCATGACGTCACCCAAGCGCAATTTTTTACCAAATTATCACCCAGATAACTGCTATGTTTCTTCCCAACGAGACTTAAAATAGTGAATGCCATTCAGACCAATTTTGTCACTCTATCCAGCATACAGCTTGATATGTTGTTGTCACCCAAAATTGTCACTCTATGCAGCTTGTATGATGTTGTCACCTAAATTTGTCACTGTACAGCTTTTATGATGTCACCTAAGCGCAATTTTGTACCAAATTTTCACCCAGATAACTACTGTTTCTTCCCAACGAGACTAAATAGTGAATGCCACTCAGACCAATTTGTCACTCTATCCAGCTTTATGTATTATGTTGTTGTCACCGAAATTTGTCACTCTGTACAGATTGTATGATGTTTTCACACAAGCGCAATTTTTATGAATTTTTCATCCAGATAACCACGGGAGAATTCTGATATGAATCCACGTTATTCATATCAGAATTCTCCTCAAATTAATAGTCATAAGAAAACTTTTCTGCCAATACATACTAAAATTTTGAGGCCAGAGATAATTTAGACATAATCACCAGGTCTTGCCAGCGACTTGGTGATCGCAGTAAGATGGTATTAATGCACAAGAGGATGCTGCTGCCCGTCCTCTCGGTATTCCCTTAGTCGCCTTCTACGACACCCGCGGGAAAGGGGGTGGTCCTATTCTTAGCCGGGACCACACGGCCGCACGTGTTCACTAAACTTTTCTAACAATTCAGCGAGGTGATAATGTAATCACCTCGCTGAATGAAAGTTTTTTTGAACGTAAGACGTTCACTCGCATGAACGAACGTCTTGCGGGGGAACGTTTGAATGACAGTTTACGATCTCGTTACCAACATCTTGTCACTCAAACGTTCGCTTGCACAAATACTTTTAAATTTGTGATTCTTACATAAAAGGTGTTTATTCACCTGTTATTAATTTTTGGGCACGAGCTATGAGAACAGCTCACGGTCTCCGCAGATGACCTTTCAGTGTGCGATTTACTTAAGTATCTACCCGCCGAAATTATTTTGGCACCTCATTTCCCTACATAAACCGTATTACAAGTAATTTTTTAGAAAAAAAAATAATACTCTTTAAACCTTGTTTTTTTTGCTTAATTGCTCGACCCTAATGAATAAGACAGCTCTAAAAATTTTAGAAAACGTTCCTAAAAGTATAATAAAAAGCCTTAATTTGATTAAAAGTCGAAATTTCCCGCCTTTCAAACAATTTTCATAGAAAGCGGCGGTCAAAGGTGTTAAAATAAAAAAAATAAAAACAAGATCGTTTAACAATAGGTTCCGTAGAAAAAGCCTACCAACTTCTCGAATTTGTTCGAGTTGTCCCTCATAAATCTAAAACCTCTAAACAGGTCACACCCTGTGTAGTCACGCATCTTAATATAAGTTTTTTTAGGCAAATCACAAATTTCCATCCCGTATATAGTTAATACTTCGTGTGCATATGTAAGACCTGGAATACACATGCTAGGAAAGTATTTATGGTTGTTGTTGGTTTATTTTATTGCACGTTTTTGAGTAACATGGTAGTTTGTCTATTCCAGGCCTGAAGGATTGGCCTTCTTACAAAAACGTGCACCTAGGTTGTTAAATAAGGTTGAGGTTCTGCAACCGATAGTTGTAGCACTCGGCGTGGTCGTGGAAGCGCGGCCCGGCGAGCATACCTTCCAAAACGTGCTCGTTGTCTTTGAGCGCCTTGTACATCGGCTGCCAGGTACCGAAGTTGAGTTCCATCAGTTGATTCGCCTTCTTGGCTATCTTCAGAGTCTCGCGGATCCAGTCCTTGATCGGCATTGGTTGTCGTTCGCTATGAAACGAACATTTTCGTCAGAATAAAATTTATCGGATGACGGTCAGTTGGTTCCTGTATAAAGGCTAGCAGGGACATCGATGCGAAAACTGATACCATGGATTCAGTACATGATTCTAAATTTATTAAAAAAACTGCTGTTTCATAGAAAAGTGCAATCAATACCTTAGCGGTCAAAATGTATGGAGCAGCAGATATTTTTTTTCGCGTCGATGTCTGTGCCACCATGTATAAGCTGTAATAACTGTTCTGCTGATGGTCTATCCGAAGCTAAGCTGATGAGATCATTTACAGGAGACGATACTATCAATACTTTCAAGACTTCAAGAGCCACATTGACGATGATTTAACTTAAAGATTACTACAACAGATGGTTCACTCCACAATATCATTTAAATAAAAAGCGACTCTTGCTACGACACAATAAAATGCAATTCAGGTCGCACAGCGCTAATTACCTATAGTTATATTCACCTAGAAGTTGCCTCTCTTTCTATCGCGTAACTCTTAGATGTTCTGACTACGTTACACTCACTGAATTGGCCCAATAAGTCGAGCCCGCCGCGATCTTGTAGCTTGATACCTAAAACGCGGAGTGAACCATCTGAATTCATTTGTGCTACAACTATACTCGTTGTACGAGTGTGCAAATCTAGTGTCCCTAAGGGATTTTACCAATCAAATGTAATGTTCGCCCACTCCCGCGCCATATTGTCGCGAGAAATAATCAATAAATCAATGAAGTCACTATTTAGCGTGACTATGCGCAGGGTTCCGCTGACTAAACAAAAGGTTATACGGACTAAACTACAACCTAGCTATGGAACATACTTATATATGAATGGAAATATACAATTTGAGTGACAGAGAGAGGTGTGTTTTGTAATATTTGTCTGTAACAACGTCAACTTACTCCAGTTCTGGGTTGTCCAAATACTTCATGATGCGACCCAGCATCAGATTCGCCATCTTCCTGATTTCGTTTGTTACCTGTTACAAATGAAAACACGACATAAGTATTGGTTTCGGTAAAAATAAAGTATTCACACATATAATATAATACTAATATGACTTTTACTAAGATGTTAAGTTTTGTTTATGTTTTTATTTCTGCCCGAGTATAGTTCTCGATGATTTTGTTTGGTATATTGGCGTGTGCTAGCTAACATATGGATAATAATTTAAATTAGGTTAATTATGTTGAATACTATTATATAGAATCATTTTTTTTCTTTCTAACTGAACAGACAGCTGTGCTGCTGGGGAGTTTGTTGCGCCACTTCTTCTTCCCAGCTAACGCAGTAGGAGGTGGTGAAGGGCGGGCGTTTTGGGGACTGTCTTATGTAATTTTGACGTTCGAAAAGTGCTGATTCTCAGCCTAGTTTGAATAATATGACTTTTGAATTTTGGTCGCTCCTTGGTCCAGTGGTCGCAGGCGCTACTGCTGATCAGGAGGTCCTGGTTTTGATCTCCGGTTCGGGCAGTGTTATTGAGGGTTTCCATCTGGAATTTCTCAGTAGCAGCCCGGAGTCTGGAGTTGTGCCCGGTTGATGGCAATAGACTCGACCGCTATTATATGGGACTTAAACATAACTGGCGAAATGTGAGTGTACTATAGGTACACCTCTGCCAATCCCTTCGGGGTATTCAGGCGTGATGTTATGTTATAATAAAATAAAATAGTAACGAAGTTAAAATCTTACATTGGACATACTTGAAAACAAAAAATTAAAAAATTGCGTGATCGAGTCGTGGGAACGATTTGAATATTTGTCCGTTTGTCCGGATTGGCGCGAAAGCGGCGGAACGGATTTGCATGAAATTTAGTACACAGATTGTTTATAACCTGGATTAACAAATAGGGTACTTTTAATCCCGGTTCCCCGCCGCAGGCTAAAGCTAATCTGGAATCAGTGTATAAATACATACCTCGACGCTGAATGATCCGTACTGGTACTCGAAACTCTGAATGTTTTGTTTTATCAAGTCGATGCTCTTCGTGTACTCGCCTGAGAAATATTACAATCACATTAGGATGTTGTGCATTAAATAAAGTTTAGTAACAATATCTCAACTTTTGCCCGTTAATAGCGGGCTGCGTAAATACAAAGGGTGATGCAACACAGACACCCATAGTCTGTGCTGCATTATCTTGCGAATACCTTAAAGCAGTAATAGTCCGTCCGAACCCAGCTGCAACACAGTGGTTTGTAGTACAGCCGCATTTGTTTTTATATGGCAATGAAAAGGCGGATTCAACGCAGCAGTATTATTTCAGTAAGATGAAACTATCGAAAAATGTGGACTGGGTAAAATAAGTTAGGTCAGAACTGTCACCAACCTACTTCCAAGTTGCTCCAGCTAGGCAGACTATTTAGTATTAGCGCAAGATGATACCTGCAGTGTAGACAGACCGAGTACTTATAAGCTGTATTGCAGTCGTTTTTGTTAAAACAATGTCTTTCGGAGCCGGTGCCATAGCAGTGCAATGTGATCGGCTCCGAAAGACATTGACATTGCAATCATTGCAGACAGTTTTCAAATGTCTGTCGTGTTTGTAATACTTTATTCATACGGATGCGGCTGCGTTACAGATCAGCCAGTCTGTGTTGAATCATCTTTGCACACAAAGCACTAGGAAGTGGTGAAGGGTGGTCGTTTTTTGGGGGACTGTCTTATGTAATTTTGACGTTCAAAAATGTGCTGATTCACAGCCTAGTTTTAATAAATGACTTTTGAATTTTGTATTTACGCTACTGGGCTATTTTAGATTAAAATTGAGACATTTTTCATGAAGGTAGGCTTACCTATAGCAGCATAGAGCATGGCCAGATCATCAGAAGCCTTGCGCAGTATGTTATGATGGCGGTACAACACTTGCTGCATCAGACGGTAGGATCGCACCATTCGGTTGCATCGCTCCTCTTTGGACTTAGCCCGCATGGCTACAAAACAAATTGCTAGTTCAAGAAGAATGAGCGTAACCGAAAATTTTACGACAGTCATACACGACCTAGCTGAGTAAGAATACCTTTTAGTTTGACCATTAAAACTTAATCACATTTAATTAGAACTATTTTTCATGAACTTTTGTCTATTTTCCTAAGGTTTGTTTTTTAAAACTTAATGAATGAAAATACAGACATTCTTTAGGACTTTTTTGGTAAAAAATATTTGTGACTTGGAATTTCAAATAAGTTAAACATTATACAATTTTGCCCTAAGGTGCCTACAGTTCAAAACAGGCAAGGCGTTTGGTTCAGGATTGTAATACAATTAGAAGGCTGAGTCTGTAGGCGCCTTAGGTCCAACACGACAGTAAATAGGACAGTAGATAGGTACTTCTATCTACAAAGCGTTGCGCTAGCGTATCTCAATAATACAAATTAACGACTGAAAGTATCATCTAATAAAATAGCACTATATTTCAGTTATAAAACACATAAAATCAATTTTTAACATAACGCAAATCATTTATAACTTTTTCAAAAGAATACAGTAACTTAAAACAATTCAAAAATAATAAAATTAACGTACAGTATCAAAAGCAATACTGTACAAACAAGCTGATGGTCATAAGATACCCGTTAATTACCATACTAACGAAGGAAAAGGTACCAGAGAACTTCTCTATTTGGTACTCAGCACTTTATACTTTGGTACTTAGCTCGTGGTACCTTTCCATTTGTACCTTGGTGGTGCGCAGTCAACAGCATTTGCAACAGGAAATGGGAAGACATTCACGTAAATATTATTATACCGGATACCATTACCTGCGTGCACGTAACCGTGACCACTGGTGAAGACGGTAACTATGTCTTGAAGCCTGGCGTCCTTATGGCAGCGCTTGCAGTTGACTAACACAGAACATATAAGAGAGAGAGTAGAAATTGTATCAGACTGGCATGTCGCCAGAGTATACAGAACATCTGAACACGATGATTGCAGAGCGCCGCGTCGAGTCGTACATGGGCGGCTTGCTTCTAAACTCATTTGTACAAAATGGCGGAACCGGCACCGCCTATAATAATATCCAATAAGTCATTATTAAAGATTAAAAACTGCCTGTTTTAACAAATTAATCGACGCGCTGCGGTGCCGGACTTACCCTGGTAATGCCAATCAGTGTTTCTTCTTAGTACAAAACAATCCCTTCTATATAATTTTGTTTACGTGCCTTCCGCTGTTACAAATGAGTCTTAATTTCCACAGTCAACGTGTTTATAGGGATTCTCTATTTCAGTTTCGGGACGGAATCCTGAAACTGAACTAGGTAGGTAGTTCATATCGTTAGAGCATGTTCAAACACAGGTTTAGTGCTCAGTTTTCGCATTCAACGTAGTAATGTTTAAATCTTTGGTACTTCCATCCACTACACCACACACCACACTACTACCAACTCGATTAACTTAAAAAAAAGTTAACTTTTAACATCGACTCTACTCATAACATCTAGCCCGAGCTGTTCTTCTGGTCTATCATTTGATGATCACCTAACTCTCTTATATGTTCCGATGTACCTACAATAATCTTAAATCTAATGAGGATAATATGTTTTATTGCAGTACCTAAAAGCCTTTGCCCAGTAGTGGGATAACAAGTGATATGTTGATATAAGTAGAAAATATATTATCAAAAAGCGGCCAGAAAAGTGTTCCGTGGCTAACCTGTGGAACTGATTCCGATGACCAGAACTAGTTCATAGAATACATGGGAAAGGGCAGCAAGAGCCCTCGTCCAAATTAAAATGAAGTTGCATCGACCAATCTGGGACCTGAGACTGCTGAGGAGTTTCCAGGTTGACCACGCAACATTATGAATGATTTGCTTAAACACGGCCCGCGGTAAAAAAACGCGCGACGGAGCGACAAAATAAGCCAATTTTTTACAGCGTTGTTATAATTTGTAAAGCTATAAAATATAATAGCAATAACGGACGCGCTACCGTTACCTGCCCCTGAAAAGTAGTGTTTATTGAACGAGTTTTATCAGTCGTGTTACTACACCCGACCCGACTGCTAACGAGTGTGAACACTACGCGTGTTTTGGGACCCCGATTTAAGACCTTACCTATGGCGTGCATGGCGTCCGCGGTCTCAGCAGCATTCTGGGCCCTTTGCAGCGGGAACTCATTGGGACATTGGTGGCAAGACATTCGAGTGCCCACCCACGTTACAGGTCCCTTGCATGACGAACATGCGTACGCAGAGAACAGCGACTGGTGGAGAACGCGAGTCAGGGGATCAGAAACCAAAGGTACATGTTAAGGGCTGTGTGATTCTATAAAACTGTCTAGTTTACTTTATCATCGTTTACCTACGAGTGGCCAACAACACTAGACTACGAGTGCCTATCTAGAATTAACAATTTCTTTTACAGTTTAAGTTTAATTGCCAACTAAGTAAATGTTTTGGGTTCAAGTTACTGTAAGTTGCTCTAGCTACCCAGCTAACTGAAGCGGGGTGGAAGTGCTAATACTTACCACAAAGTCTTTCCTGGTGTCGTCGAGGCAGGCAGGGCACATGCAGTTGAACCCGTACTGGGTGCGCAGCGTTTCGCGACGGACTTCGGTGGACTGTCGCGCGTAATGAGGTCCATAGCAGTTCAGTATCTCGCCCCCTTTCGGGAGCTCGCGGATCACTTTCACGAAGAGATGGTTTTTGTAAAACCTGGACATCGAATGAAAGTGTCGTTGGGTCGTCCTACTTAATAATTTCATTGCCACCTCTATTTTCATGAAGTCTTCCAGGTGCCGCATAGTGCACTGAATAATGTCATTATTATAGAAACTTATTTAAAAAAAAAATACTCGGGCCATATCAAAATCATAAATTTTTCTACTTGTGATTTTGAATAGGAAATACAGCTTAATTAAATAAAAAGGTAACGTATGAAAACGTCGTGTTTGCGGCACCTGAAGCAGAATTTACAAAAACACGGGTTTTCTTTTATCTGAATGAATTCTGTCAAAAATACTTACACATTGGTGATGTTCGGTTCGCACGAGTGATTCATCATGGAGGCTGTCGGATACACTCCAGTGCCAATCCTACGCCAAGGGCTGGAGGTGCACGGAACTAGGAAACAATCTGTTCAAGTGACATCTTACTGAGAAACTATTCAATTTCTCACTAACATGTCAGTTTAGTTTCAATTGGTATTAAGTTAAAGTTTAAATAGAATTATGTTTTTTTTTAAGAGCGTTTATCTTAAAAGTTGGCAACGTCGCAAATATCTGTCAAATATTTACCTGTTTTGATTAATTTGGCAATATTATTGTATGGAATTATGAAATGTGGCTAACTAGGGAACTATTGATTATCGAATGCAATCATTAATATCGTAACACCGAATATTTAGTTTTAGATGTAAAAAAAGTATTTGGAAACTTTCCAAATGCCTTTATTACACCTAAAACGGGTACAACATCAAATTCAATGTTATAATTGCAATTCATTATTAATATTCTAGTTCGCTAGTTAGCCACATTTCTTATTTCCATACAGTAATATTGTTATATTAATCAAAACAGGTAAATATTTGACAGTTATTTGCGACGTTGCAAACTTTAAGGATAAACCCTCTTAAGCAAAAAACATGAACTTCATTTTCATTTTTTTTTTTTTTAAACCCTAAACGAACTTACTTGGCATTTCCCGTTTCTGGCCAGTATTGAGTTCCATGACCGTATGTGCGTTGGTGACGAGCTGGCCTAAAGTGCGGAATATCAGGCCTGCACATAGCAACTTCATTTCGTTCATCGGCAGAGGGTACCCCACTCGCTCAGGGAAGTACTCGAAGAATTTAGTGTAGTTCTCAAGATACAGGGTGAGCATGGTGGATGACTGGGAAAGAAACTTACTATGTAGGGAATGGTCCAAATATATTTATTGTTGAGTGCTAGTATACATGGCAAACTAAGTTAAGAATGTAGGCAAATAGAACAGACTATAAAACCATTTTTCAATAAAAGTGAGAGTAAATTTTTTAGTAATGTTTTTTTAAACACACAGACTCCCTAATTTAAATTATTACCATCTTCAGTTACTTAGCAACTGTCAAAATGTACACGAAAGTGATTAGTTGCTGTAAAACTTCTATTCTGCCGTGTGTACTACATACCGTTTACATTTAAAAAAATCCTCACCAGTGCATACTGTATATTATCAGTATTAGCCGAACTGTCCAAGTTCGATGATAGGTTGAACATGCTGTAGAATGCCTCGCAATCTGTCCTGTAGATACTGACGGAGTCAACTCTGGCGTACTCTGCCATCAAGCCGGCCGCGGTCGTGGGAGCAACCACGTTCGGGGGCAATCGGGGGAAACCCTTATGAGCGTACTTTAGCATTACCCTGAAAAAAATCTATAGTGTCACTTCTAGAACTTTAAAAAACTTACCAACATTTATATTATTTAATTTATTTATTAAGGTACTATTCCTTTTTTTTGTTTGAAAAATAACTACATTTCATGAAACTGAAGAAGAGAAATGCCGTTGCCGATGAAGTTGTGACGTCGCGTTCGGAATATAAACCGCAGCGGCATTATCGCTTGCGGTTATTGTTAACCGCAACGCCCCTACAGTTTGCGTTCGCGTTCGCATATGGACCTGCCAATATCAAACTCAGCCCCTCAGAAGCTTTGTCACCCACAACTTTGTTAAAACCCGTACCTGAATGCTAGGTGTGCGATCCCTATGATAGGGAATATGTTAGATCTTACTCCAGCGCATTCCCAGCGGTGGTAAAAGTTTTTGCTGAGATAGTGGCAAGCTTCGTCGCAGTAGACTATGCGTGAGCAATCGTTACACCTGGAAAAGTGGAGAATCATTCATGATGCTCATGGAAAATGATAGTTAAAGTACGGTCAAACTAAAGCGTTCAACATGCGTCCGCGATAGCGTGATCAGTTGCTTATAGTGAACTACATGTTCACATGCCGCACGTCCTGTGATCGGTGCGATCACGACGAAATTCAGCGAACGCATATTTGCACGCTGTCGCTGACGCCTGATGACCGCGGTTGTTTGGTCTTGCCTTTACACTTATGTCAGTGTGTAAGATGGAATACTTGCCCAATCATAGCGGGGTCACTGCTGCAGCAGTAGTCGCAGTAGTAAGGATGCGGCAGGTCTTTATCCGGTAGTTTCACGGAAGCGAACGGTTCTTCAGCGAAAATAACATCCCCTCTCTTCACTGGGTCTTTAACGAGGACATGGCGGCCAAATTCATCGTTACGGCTGTAAAAGAACGTGAATAAATATTTAAAAAAAAATACGCAATAGTGGGTTAAGATAAGAAACGGTTCGCATATCAGTCATAGAAAGTTTTTTAAATAATTTATTTTAGTTTTTTAGGATCAGTTCCTTCATCCAACATAATGCTGAAAAACTTTGCTAAATTACACTTAGACGAAGGCCGCAACACGACAAAAGAATACCTACCTCTGAAAATGTACACAATCAGGTAAAATTAATGAGTCTTCATTACCACTTAAAATATATTTTTTAGACGACATATAATACGACATTTTAATTTTGTATACCTTGACAAAATTATGTTTTAATTTTATTAAATGTTTAAAACAATGTAATTTATTCAAACATGTTCAAAATTATGTTGAATGATCTATAGGTCAATTGAAAAGTATTTGAGAGAAACCATTTAGATTGTGGTGTACGTCTAAAAAGGCATCAAATAGAAAGAAGTATCATGTCCCAGCAGACAGATGCAACCAGTCTATCTATGAAAAATGCAAAAATATATTTTATATTGTGTGTGTAATTCAGTATTAAATAAGAATATCTGCACATTATGGATGAAAGAACTGTTTGTGACAAAATAATAATCATGGCTTTGATTAACTTATACTATGCAACTATGCAACAAAAGTTATTATTACAGCAAAAGAGTGTAGGATCTTTCAAAAAATTTCTTTATCAAGATCCAGATTAGTAATAATAGCACTGTCAACATGTTGTCCACTGCTACTATCATAGAATACGCAGACGCCTCGGAGGCTGCTAGAGACCATATTGTCAACACTCTCCATATAAACCGAGTGTGTCAGAGGGCGTCACCGTTCACTCGAAGAATCTTGACAGCCCGTGAAAATTCTTACAATGTCTGACAATTGTGTGGGGTCTAGTATGATTGGTAAGGGCGTTTCTAGTGGTTCCGGATAGTCGGTGAGAAGAGCGGTGGCCGCCACACAACGGTAGTGACGGCTGTCATGAAAATGATGGCAGCGGGGTTTGACTTTATGGTGTCTCTAGAGAAACACACAAACTTACTTTCGTTAAAAACTTTTCAGTGACGTCATTCACCGGTAAATTGCGGATGCTATGTGGCGGCCACCGCTCTTCTAGGAAACCGTAGTTTAAGACCGTTCAGTTTTGGAACGTTACCGGCTCAAATAATAAGTTTTAATACTTACACTAGTTCAACAGCATTGCAAGCATTCCTGAATTGAGGATTCTCTCCCATGAACAGCTCCGGTAAGTTCAGCTCGTCCGGTGGGACATCATGGCGGAGTTTTAGCAATTTTTCTTCCAGCAATAGGTACGATTTGTCAAACTCAACTGTAAACATATGCTTGTATGAATATTTATTGAGTATCAAATGATATAATCAAGTATTTAATCAAACAAGGTTCAAAGCTTTTTTTTGTAACATCCTCGGAACCTGTGTTATGCAAATAAATTATTTGATTTGATTTTTCTTTTTTTTAAATACCTTTAGATATGCCCCGCAGTTCAACTTTTTCATTGTGCCTCACTGCTTGGCGCATAGCCTCAACACAATTTTGTTTCTGGCCCATTTCAAAGTAGCATTCAGCGCGACGTAGGTACAGTTTGTGCTGAAGATCTGGCGGGTACTTGTGATTCAAAGCGCGCTGCACATCACGCAAACTCTCCTGTAACAGGAACGTGTGCAAAAACAAGACATTTTTTAAATGGTATTCAATGAAGAAAATATAGAATGATTTGTACCTTAAACCGTTTCAATCTCAAAGATGCTGCTGATCTATTTGCGAGGGCCACAGAGTACAGAGGGCTTTCTTTGTTCGCGTACAGCACACTCTTTGTGTATAGCTTGTGGCTCTCATCGAACAGCTCGGCTCTAAACTTGACGTTTCCCCGTTGACGCCACAGCAGCGCAATTTCATCGTTCTTCTGCGAGGTGTCATCATCAGCCAATTGCTTGTCGTAGCATAGTTTCATTTGTCGTATCCACTCCGTGAAGATGTGCCTAATAAACAGAAATTGACTTGAATTTGTTGTAACAGCTATAGTTTTACTAAATAAAACTAGAATTATGAAATCAACTTTGCGTGAGCTATAAGGTAGAGCTGACTGAATGCTACTGTAGCATAATTTACAATGCGATAACGAAGTATAATGTGGATGTCGTATTGTCTTAAAAATGTGCATGGTGATATGTTCATAATGTATTTGTCGGGTGTTATTAATAAAATTACGGTCACATTGTCTCAGAAATGTGCATGTCATATTGTCATATTGTAATTTGTCATATCGCACCTTTGGTAGAACAAGGGCATAATTGTCATAAATTGCCAAAATGACTTAAATATGCAGAAATGCTTTAAAAAGGCCCTTTGAACTGGAGGGACAAAGACATTCGTTTGGCAATTTATGACAATTATGCCCTTGTTCTACCAAAGGTGCGATATTATGGTGTACTATCATGAGCATGTTGTATTTCATTTACTTTGCTTTTTATTTTGTATGAGAATGTGTCTGTGTTATTGTATTCTACTAATATAAGGTCATAATATTAATTTCCCAGATTAGTCTCAAATGTACATAAGCCATACAAATATTTTATTTTATTCTATGCAGGAATTGAACCCACAGCCCATTTTGCAGAAGCCTTATCGCGCAGCATTTCGCCAGCCCTGATGATGCTATTGTCTTAAAATTAATCTATCATATTGTCTTATAGTGGATAATGTCGCATTTTGTATTCTATAAGCTTATTAAAATTACTTATTTAATTTATGTTAAAATCACTATCACCACATATTCTAAAACAAAGTCATTCCTCTGAGTCTTCCTGTCTGTCTGAATGCGATTAACTCAAAAACTACTGAATGGATTTTCATACGGTTTTCACCAATGGACAGAGTTTCATGATGGTTTATGTGTATTATTCATTAAGGGTTTATGTAAATTGGCTGAAATATGACGATGATTGTTGAAGATGTAGGAAAAAATCATGCCGACTGAAAGCTTTACTATTGTGAGCCGCGTAAACCAATTGAGTTATATGAAAACAATGCATTACGGAAGTAATACCTGGATTAACACATAGGGTACTTTTAATCCCCGTACTATGCTCCCGTGAGATATTATCAGGTAACAGTTATGTTACAATTACAATTTGAATCTTGGATATAATTTCAACTTTCTTGTTGTATGTTTGAACTCCTTATTGCCACAACCCTAAATTAATATAGGACTAGCGGGCAGACGAAAAGAGTTCCTACTCCTTAAGCTCTGCAAGCCAGAGATTATCACTAAGCATGAATAAAAGAAACTAACCAGCGCTAGCATTTCTAAGAAACGAATTGAAGTTAGAGATAGAAAGTAGAGTTTGAATTTTTACTTTGTATCTTATTTTATTTATATGCAGGAATTGAACCTGCAGCTCGTTTTGCAGAAGCCCTATTGACTTAGTATTAACATGACATTGTATTACAGTAAATAATGTCGCATTGTATTCTATGTGCTAATTAAAATTATTTACTAAATATAATATAATTATAATTTCATCTCTGATATAATTTTACTCTTTATTGTCCCAGCCCTATATTAACATAAAAAAAGAAGAAACTCCTTAAGCTCCGCAAGTTGGAGATTCCTTATCATAAATTATGAAGGGACGCAAGTTGCGCCAGCTTTTCTGATAACCGAGTTGAAGTTATAGATAGAAGGTAGGCTTAGAATGTTTATTAACTACATTATGTCTTATGATCCCTAATAATATGAGATAGAATTAGTATTCTACTCTCTCTTAATTAGTCATTTCACTTTTCAACTTGTCATAATCATAATTTTGATTTGATTTATGTATTTGTTCAATCAATGTTATTTCAAAACCTATGATGACGCTAAAGCAGCATATTTGATCTAAATAAAGCATCACTATAACTTAAAATAAATCATATCATAATGTAACTTTAATATATAACTTAATTTATCTTCTAATAAATAATATCTTAATTTAAGACATACTCTTAGCAAATGTGTGAGCAAGAGCAAACGCAAATTGGCCAGGCAGTTTTGTTACCTCGCATTCGCACCAACTGTAGTGCTATAAACACAGCACAAGTTAGGTAGCCTAGATTCTAGATGACCTGCGCGAAGCGTATCGATCTCCGTCCGAAGTACTACGCCGAACTAATAAATAATCCTGCAATTAGAAAATGAACTTACCGGATTCCTTTATGGTTGAAGATGTAAGTCAGCGTCTCGATCGCGCCGTCCGGTCTGCGGTCTATCTTCTTCTCCTCGAAGGCGATGATGCACAGAAGAACCTCCCATTGTTTCGCAGGGTCTTCTGGCAGGCCATCGCGGTCCATCTTGGATCAAGTTCGTATAATATTTGCAAGTCGAAAGTAGTATAATCCAGAAGCCATCTTCCACTCAGTCACTTGGTTAATTCACTTGGGAAAAAACTGAAAGCTGGGAGCCCACGGGAGCGTCGAGAGAACACGACCAGCTAGCTGGAGCGCCGTCTGAGGACTGGAACTCGGAGCCCGGGCGGGCGGCGGAACGGCGGAATAACGCTGCCGGTTAATACAATGTTTAGGTAGTAAAAGCAAAATATTGATTTTTGACAGCTGCGCGTTTCATGACCGTTTCGTTCTACGCATAGGATAATCCAGATAATCGTTGTACGCATGCTCGGCAGTGGGCGGAGCTGGGCTCGGGTCGCGGGAGGACTAGACTTAAAAACTAGAGCACTAGATATAATAGTATAACAACTATAGATATTCTATCATGGCTGCACCTAAAGACCGCACCAAACCCGTTTATCAAAAATGCAATATTTTTTTTATGTTTAAGTATAACTATTGTTGTCACAGAGTACTTTGTAGTATACTGAAATAGAGACAACATTATATAATGCTCTGTAAATAGAGACTAATCTTATTCCGTGGAACAGGGTCATTTGCGTTCGTACAGAAACTAGCGCCATCTGATATTCACAGTTAGAACTACACCTTAAGGTAGAACACCGATAATTTTCCAATTTGATAATTTCCCACCCTCAAAAAAAAGGTAGGACACCGGTATGCTATAGCTATATACAGGTTGTCCAGAACATCGACGCGAAGCCTGTTGCCATGGATTCAGTACATGATTCTGAACCCCCCCGCGTTGAAATTCTTAGTCGGTTATTTTAAAAAAAACAGCTGTTCCATACATTTTGACCGCGTAGGTCTCCTAGGAACTCCTTGGTGATATTAACTTCTTGGATTTGCCCTGTATCGTAATAGAAAAAAATATATTTTATAGCATTATTTTGTTAGAGAAAAAGTGTTTTAATATGATTCTATTTTCAAATTTCGGTATTATGTTTATAAAGTATGTCAATATAAACTCGTTTTGAAGTTTATGATTCGAATATTACGTTAGAGACTACTCTCTAACGTAATATTCGAATCAGTACTGAAACAGAACTGAAAACACTTTTTAACTCCTACGGAGTTAAAAAGTGTTTTCAGTTCTGTACGTCACACAGATACAGAGTTTTTAGGGGTTTTTACTAGGTACCATAAGTCGCCAACACAGGGTACCGAGCGTCTGCCAACCTTTCTATTTCTATTGGTTGGTAATTTAATTAAAATTAGGTACCTACCATTTTTCATCAAAACAACATCGTCATAACATATTAGTATGTTATGCCGATGCATAACATACTAATATGTTATGCCGATGTTTTGACAAAATAAGACAAAATAAAACTAAAACATAGACAACACAAAACGCAAATTATCGCTTTTTTTGTCGAAGATATTATAGGATTCTGTCCACATCTACGAAACAGATTTTGTACAGCGGTTCTAAGCAAAACTATAGATGGCGCTCCTTATAACATATTTACCTTCAGATCGTCTCCGCTTGGGCGAAAGCTTCCTAAGTACTAACGAAGGACAATATTAAATATGTTTGAGTTTGTGTAGCGTGTCTGACTGCATCTGGGACTGATTGGGTAACCCATTGCGTCTTGTATGATAGTTTGTAGTTGTACTAATAACACAGATATGGTAGGGGAGCCCAGACGGTTTTTGAGCAAGCATATTCACAGGGCGAAAAAGTTGATAGCTTAGTAGGTGCGGCATGAGGAGAGGACACCGAAAGTCTATCGTGTGCGGCCTAACCCATAATGACTTAAATCGGCAAATCTGACGAAGAAATTGTATGTGTAGGTACAAATTTTCCTACTTAACTTTTAATCATTAGGTTCAAACAATTAGTATTTTCAAACTTCTGAATATCGAAAAATCTTCATAAAAGTGTCAGCTTCAAATTCAAACAGTAAACGAATCTATTGGGATCCTTGATTTAGGGATAAACACAAAATTATGACCACTTTTGGGTAATTGTTTTAATTGATGTAATTTCGTCATATCAAAAACTCAAACTCAAACTTAAAGCATTTATTTCAATTAAATCATTTACAGGCACTTTTGAATTGTCATATCTGCCAAAAGGCTCCACCAATCCGTCCGATATTTATATATTCAGTATCAGGACATGTAACACTTTTGCACAGAATAACTATCATTCGCCCCGAATATCGCACCTTTTAAAAATTTCCCAAATCTGAGTTTTCAAAGTCCAGATTTAGGGAAAGGCCACAATTTCTTCGTCAGATATTTAAGTCATTATGGGTTAGGCCGCACACGATCATGTGAAAATCAACGGCTCTGTAGATCACTTTCATTTTGGGCCCTTTTTCAAAATCTGAAAGAGGAATCCTGACCATGGGCCTCCCATCTGAAACTTTTCAAATATATCGTCATGCCGCACCTACTCAGCTATCAACTTTTCGCCCTGAATATGCTTGCTCAAAAACCCTCTAGGCTACCCTACCAGTTGGATATGGGTAGGTTTGTAACTAAATACCTACTGTGCCTGCTTCCCATTGTTTAATTTATCAGTCATTATAAATATAATCTAGACTCCTTATTAGTTCCCTAGCTGTTCCATAATCACTATGCTTTGATGATAGTAGACGGGTTGGTGAAATGGTGATCTTCAATACCTACCCACCTACCTGTAAGCTGTACCAAAATTTATTTTCTCGTGGAACATAGGTACCTAACAATTACAACTACGTCGACTTATGTCGTATTTCATAATTCTATGTATCCAAAATACTAACAACATAAATTACAAGTAACACAGTAGGAGACGATCGGTTTTAAAAGTTACAGAAAGGTACAAAGTATGTACGTACGTATTATACTTGGCAACTTCAAAGTACAATGACTGCTCCCTTCACCCTAGGTAACATGGTATGACTAACTTAAGGGAAGAAATATGAATTTCCTAAGAAACACTTCTTGGTTTTCCAAAGTGAAGCCTAGCAAATGTTTTAAAAGAAATTCGTTCGTAATGTTTGTGAAAGACCTAAAAGTGGTCGGTTAGAGGAAAAGGCTATATTTAGAAAATGCTTTTCAGTTACGACGGTTTTATCGTTTTACAAAAATAAACAATTTCGCAACACAGACTCTTCATTCTAAGTAACATGGTAGGACTTATAGAGTGGAATATGTTAATTTTCGAAGAAAATCTCCTTGCTTTTCCGAAGTGAAGCTCAACAAAAGCATAACGACTTTTACCACAGATTAGTACAGCAGGTTCACTCCGCAAAATCATTGAAATAAAAAGCAACTCTTGCTACGACACAGTAAAGTGCAATTCACTTCGCACTGCGCTAATTACCTACAGTTATATTCACCGAGAAGTTGCCTCTCTTTCTATCGCGTAACTCTTATATCTTCTGACTACGTTACGCCCACTGAATTCGACAAGTCGAGCCCGCCACGTACCTACTTGTACCTTCATACCTAAAATGCGGACTGAAGCCGTGTGCTGTGCTTTTACTAAAATAAAACCACGACCGATTTTGGCTTTTTATTTTTGGATCGCCATCTCTTGTAAACACTTAATGGGTTGGGTAAACAAAAATATCAATTTCGTCATCAGAGTTACAACTCTTTCTCAAAAGGAAAAATAAAATTAGCACGATCATTTTCACCACCTTTTTACGGGGTGGCAAAAATAGAGTTATTTATATTTGATCGCTTTCTTAAGGAGAAAATTAAAATTAGCAAATACATTTTTGAAATCTTTTGAGCCACTTAAGGGTGGTAAAAATAGCAATCTCATCATAAGGAAAAATAAATTAACCACAAAATTAATGGAAAGTTTTTAGCCCTTTGTACTTTTTATGGACTCTGAATAACATTATAATCCTACTAAAATAACACCCACGAACGATTTTTATTTTTATTTTCGTTTCGCCTTCGCCACCGCTTGTAGTCACACAAGGGTTGGATAAACCAGAATAGCAATCACATCATTAAGAGTTACATAAATACACGTTCTCAAAAGAAATTTCTTTGGAATCTTTAAGCCCTTTGTAACTCCCACCTTAGGGGTGGTAAAAACAGCAATGGTGTCAGAAAAAATAAAAATTGCCAGAATATGACTAAGCTTAGCTCTTCAAGTACACGTTGAGGGTTGGCTGTATTTGAAAAGCAATTTGCTTCATTAGAGTTACATAAATTCATTTTCTTTTATGGAAAAGTATAATTGGCACGAACATTTTTTAAAGCTTTGGAAAATATGTACCTACCCACGTTAGGTGTTGGCTGTAGGTAATGTACATGAAAAGCAATTGCGTCATTAGAGTTATATAAGTAAACTAATTTTCTCACAATTATTGAGAGAAGAAATTACGTCATCAGTTACATAAATTCACTTACAGAAAACCATAATTAAGACGAACATTTGGATTTTTTAAAAGCACATACATCACGTTAGGGGTTGGAAAAAAAGCAATTGCGTCATAAGAGTTATATAAATTCAATTTTCAAGAGGAAACGTCTATAGCAAAGTTAATCTTTTGAAATCTTTTGACGCCTTTGTCCACTTGGGTGACAGAAATAGAAATGGCGTCAGAAGGAAAACATAAAAATTGCCAGAATATTATTGACTTGTCAAAGCAATTACGTTACTAAGGTTACATAAATTCACTTTCATAAGGAAAAATATAATAAGCACAAACATTTTTGGATAGAATTTTATAAGCCCCTGGTTAAGGGTTTGGCTGTAGGTACATGCAAAGCAATTGCGTCATTACAGCTAGGTATCTATGTAGGTATAAATCCACTTACAAGGAAAAATTAAATTAGCAAATACACTCGAGAGCAATGAATCCGGGTCACTTAAAGAATCCTAAAAATCTCGGAAACTAAAAATGCTAGGTTAATGCAATAAATTGTATTTAATAGACAATGTAATACTCCTTAAATGAAGGTATTAAAACTTCTTAGTTATTGTAAAGTTATATCATAAAAAAATCAAATTTGAAAAAGGGCCACTTTCGAAGATGGAACTACGAAATTACAGCATTTGGTTTTGCTTTTGTTTGTAATCTGTCATTTATGTGGGTACATAAACCATGTTGATAGTGCTCTATATTCATTATTCAAGCTGAAATTATGTCGCTTACGCCTGAAGAATGCACCAGAATAATGAAACCGGCCGGAGTCAGCGCGATACAGCCAGGACTGTCGGTGTGTCGCTGTCAACAGTACAAAGAGTTCTCCGACGTTACGAAGAAACTGGTTCTAACCTACGCAGACCAGGAACGGGCAGATCCAGGTGTACCACAGCACGAGAAGACCGATACTTGGTGAACACCATGCTTCGAAATCGCTTTCTCACAGGAACTGAACTCACAAATCAGTTTCGACGCCTCGAAGGAAGTAACCCAAGTGCATGGACAGTAAGACGTCGGCTTGCTGAATCTAACTTAAAACCCCTTAGACCTGCAAACGGCCCTAAACTGGAGCGTGGGCATCGTATTTCAAGACTAAGATATGCCCAGAGCCACGTAAATTGGAGTATTGAAGATTGGTCAAAAGTTATGTTCTCCGACGAATCAAAATGTATGCTCTACAAGCACGATGGAAGACACAGAGTGTATCGAAGACCAGGGGAAAGATTCAAGCAAGCATGCATCGAAGAAAAAGTAGCCTACTGTGGTGGGTCTGTACTTGTGTGGGCCGGAATTTCTTCTGAAAGTCGCACAGAGCTGGTGATCATAGAAAACGGCTCTTTAACTAGCGTAAGATATGTGGAAAAAATCCTCAATGATCACGTTGGTCCATTTATGGTCAATTTAGGTGAGGATGCTATATTTATGCATGACAATGCCCGACCTCATACAGGTAGGATTGTGAATGACTACCTTCAAGAGATGAACATTACTCGTATGGAGTGGCCAGCGCGTAGCCCGGATATCAACCCGATCGAGCATGCTTGGAACGAGCTAGGCAGATGCGTAAAACAACGAAACCCTCCCCCAATCACGCTTCGTGAGCTCAAAATTGCTCTCACCGAGGAATGGGAGAATATTCCCCAAAATCGTATAAGGAACTTGGTGTACAGCATGCCAAACCGCGTAAACGCAGTAATGGAAGCACGAGGAGGCAATACGAAGTATTAAAATTCAAGAAAATCGTAATAAAGTTCAAAAATTTCATGTTTCCTATTTTTGTTTTAAGGAGAGATCAGCAGTTTTTTTCTTTATGTAATTTTGTGTTAATAAAATGTATGGTGACTCATATTTTTTTTACTTTCATTTAAGGAGTATTACATTGTCTATTAAATACAATTTATTGCATTAACCTATCATTTTTAGTTTCCGAGATTTTTAACATTCTTTAAGTGACCCGGATTCATTGCTCTCGAGTGTATATAATTGAAATCTAATGAGCCACATAGGGTGGCAAAAATACCAATCGCGTAATAAGGAATAATAAAATTAGCCACAAAATTAATGGAAAGCTTTTTATTTTTGTATCTATTGAGCTTTAAGCCCTTCAAATTTCACGTTAAGGGTAAAAAAAAAAAATTGCTAGAATATGACTGAGCTTAGCTCTTCAAGTACACGTTGAGAGTTGGCTGTATTTGGAAAGCAATTTACGTCATTAAAGTTACATAAATTCACTTTCTTAATTTGGAAAGTTTTTTTATATGTCCATAACCCACGTTTAGGGGTTGGCTGTGCGTCTCAAGACAAATAATACAGCAAAAAGTCATAACCTTTTGGAATCTTTTATGCTCTTTGTCCATGTAGGGATGGCAAAAATAGCAATGGCGTCAGAAGGAAAAAAAAACTAAAATTAGCCAGAATATTATTGAGGTGAAGCCCTTCAAGTTTGACGATAAGGGTTGGTTGTAAATGAAAACTAATTACGTCATTAAAGTTCCGTAAATTCAATTTATTATAAGTTAAAATATAATTATCATGAATATTTTTGGAAAGTTTTTAATAAAATATATTAAACCCTTACCTGGGGGTAAGGGTTTAATATATTTTATTAAAAACTTTACCAACTGGGGGTTGGTACACGAAAAGCCATTGCGCCATTAGAGTTGCGAAAACTGATACCATGGATTCAGTACATGATTCTGAACACCCTGCGTTGAAATATTTCGTCGGTTAATAAAAATAAAAATTTGCTGTTTCATAGAAAAGTGAAAAGTGTGTGAAAAGTCTCTGTATAAATTCTCTTTCTTAAGAGGAAAATAAAAATTTGCATATACATTTTTTTAAATGTGTTGGCAAAAATAAAAATTGCATTATAAGAAAAATTAAACGCGCCCAAAAAATTAATGGAGAGTTTTGAGTCGTTTGTACTTTTTATGGACTTCGAATAACATTATCCACCTATAGATACTTTGAACCAAAACAGAGCCATCCCATAATAAGGATAAGGGAAAGTGCTTCTGACATTCCAGCACCTTAATTCACGATAGGAAACTATTAACCCACAATACTACACCCATAGTTAGAACACACTGCTATGGACTTTAGTCCGATAGCAATAAGAGTCATTACGACTGCATTATAAACAGGCTAGGTTGCTTTGCCCAGCTTTTTAAACAAACAAAAAAGAACTTTATGAAATTGTATTAAGGATACATTATAAATGCAGCTATAAGTTAGTTCAGGTACTCTAGGATAACCCATGGTCCTGCATATAAATTAAGCAAAAATAAGTCTTATGCAGAAGTGTTAAGGATAATGTGAGATGTAGTTGTACCTAAGTTGGGTTGGGTGATACTGGAATGGTTTATGGTCCCTAATGGTTTGATGGACAATTATTATTGTTAGCCTTTAACGTTTTTGATTGTCGCTAGGTCTGAAGCTTGGCTTCGCTTGCTATTTATTTTTGTTATTGATAGTCTAGCTTAAAAGCTACCATATTTCTACAATCCATACTCTGTGACATCTCAGCACAGTTGGCCAAGTCATAAGGCGCATTACATGAGTGCGTCCGATGAGATATAAATGGAAAAAGGAGAACTATCATCATAATAATCACCTGCCTAGCCTTTTCCCAACTATGTTAGGGACCAGTGTAACCGGATGCAGCTGAATACCAGCATTTGACATTTGTGGCACTATCTGACCTCCACAACCTGGTTATTGGGTAATGCATGATACGATTGGTTGTCAGAGTTGACAAAGATCTATACATGACAGCTGGAACCAAAGGCTTGATGTGCTTTTTGCTTCACGGAATGGTTTCAGTAGGTAATTCATGATCAGATCACCCGCTGAAGATCGACTCTGCTTTTATGACTTAGTCAAGAGCCTTCTGAGGGAGAACTATTAACACGTTCAGTGCCGGGAGTCCTCGCGGGCGGCTCATTTTAAATGTAGGTTTTTCTTAGCGAATACAGCATTATGAACTGTGAAAATAAAATCTGATGTATATTTTAATAAGATTTATTAGTATATACGTTGGTTTTAAAATCCAAGCATTTATTTTTGTTCATGGTTCACTAAAAATTTAAAAGGTTGGAAACTAGGTATAAATTCAAAATTCAAAAGTCATTTATTCAAACTAGAATGAGAATCAGCACTTTTCGAACGTCAAAATTACATAAGACTGTCCCCCGATTCACCACTTCCTAGTGCTTAAGCTGGGAAGAAGAAGTGGCGCAACAAACTCCCCAGCAGAAAAGCTGTCTGGTCAGTTGTAAAATATTGATTCTAAATAATAGTGCTTATGCAAAAATAATTTACATTACCACAAATTGCAATACAACTCATAAAATAAAAACATTTGAATGAGTAACGACACGACCCCCTGAAGACACTATTTTACTTAGTTTTACAGTGTTTTATAACACGGTTTTAAACCCAATGCCGCTGTCCGCGATGGTTAACTTTAGCGCAAACGTAATGCCAACAACCCTCCCGGAGGGTACACTTCCAATATGTATGGCGGCATGGCCTATGAGTTCTATGAAAAGTAGGTGGAGTCGAAAGTGTTAGCATGGTCTACCTACAACAAATAAAATCAATGTGCAAGTATATCATGGCAGAACAAAGGGACAAACAATATTTTCTAACATTAAATGACTCCTAATTTAAAAGTGGGTAAGTGAAACATTTCTAAATCCTTTCTGCACCGGATATCAGTGACTTTTACTTGCAGCACATTTGGTGCCGAGTGCCACGATAGTGCCAAGATAGCCGCCGTGATTGGAATGCCACTCAGGTAGCACTTTGCTATTTTAAGACTTGAGTGGCATTATCTTAATGAAAGGGAGCATTAAAAGAGGATCGATGATACTAGAGTACAGTCGACCGCACGGCGATTGTAACACTTTGACCTTGAACTGGCCTGGTGTTGCAGTACGTTTATTAGAGGCAATGTTACCTGTGACGTGCCTCCTATTGTACGTACGGCTCCCCCTGGGCCGTCTGTCCCCGTACAATCAGGACTTGACCAGGATTGGCCGATACCTTCATCAGTATAAAGCTCCCTAAATATTAATTACGAAACAAACTCTTTTCACACCTACTTCTGTAGCGAGTAGGTATAATTTAAATATCCGTATGCGTGTGCGCCATCATTTCACATTTCTTGGATAGTGTCCAACTTCACCCAAGTAGTTTTCCACTGCCTTTTACAGAAAGTTTAGTCCTATTGCAAAAGTTAACTTATATGTTCATTATTCATCCTTACTTAATATGACGTATGTCTTACACTATTTTCGTTATACGCTGTAGAGGCTGCTTAGAAAAATACAAGTAGGTAATAATAATACGTCATAATACCAGCTTATTATTGTCCCACTGCTAGGCAAAGGCCTCTTCTTATACTGAGAAGCCACGAGCATTGATCACCACGCTTGCTCAAGTCGAGTTGGGTTAAGTTAAGACGCAGATTTATGCTAGTGACCTTCAGTGGTTAGCTTGCGTGTTCTGTACTGAGCTCACGTAACGCGTCGTACGTCCAGCCAGTAATAGGACTCGCTCATCAAAGAGCGCTGTCCCAAATTAGACGCATTATTAATTTATTATACATAAACTAAAAAGTATTTTAATTAAACACGATACTAATAGATCAATAATTAAATTATCTTTAAAATGCTAAAGGTTTCAGAAAAATACATTTGATAGATTTTGCGCGATTCTCAGTTTTTTGCTCATGTAACTTGTAATAACTTCATACCTTGGCTAATTAATTTCACTATCTAATATAAACTTAATATATAATATTCCTATATATATTCCTATAAAAATATATGTTAAATAAGAGCATTTTCTTAATAACGATTACGGCGATACATTGAGGTAGAATGTGCCATGACATCACGAGTATGTAGATTTTATACATACTAGTGACGTAGTGACCCCCACTCCCCAACTTAAAATGCGTTTTATCTAATTATTTTTTTATTGATATGGTAAAGCAAAAAATTCGTGTCAAATATTTTTTTATTATCTGACTGACGGACTAATTAGAGTAATTTTTTTTTTACCCAGGCGTCATCCCTATTATTACACAGTAACTATTGGCCACAGTACTGGGAAATGAAAATGACATGTAAGCAATCAATCTGCCTAACCTTCAAAATAACCTTTTCCTAACTATATTGGGGTCGGCTCCAGTCTTCCCAGATGCAGCTGAACACGAGTATTTTACGGGAAGCGACTGCCTATCTGAACTCCACAACCCAGTAACTGGGTAATACGATACCCCTTGGTAAGACTGGTTGTCAGCCTTTCGGGCTTCTGACGACCCGTGAAGAATGTCAAAGATCCACAAATGACAGCCGGGACCAACGGCTTAACCTGCTTTCCGAGACACGGCGGAGTCTCACCGGTGGTCACTCTCAGGTTGTCACCCATCCACGGACCAACCCCGGTAAGCATGAACAACCCGTGCGGCTGTTATTACTTAGCCACGAGCTCGTGAGGAGCTCGTGGCTAAGTAAGTCACATGCAAGCATAGAACTTAAATAACAAAATGAGAAATTGTTTTACAAATGTGGACTTTCCTGACATTTATGTTCAGAAAGACCCACATCTGAGAAATGAGTTCTAGGTCTAACCGGGATATGCGACTTGCGTGCTGGGAATATGATATTACAGTAAATAATTAGATAACTATCTTATATTATATGAGATAGTCGTACGGATAACTGCGTAAGGGCTAGGATAATGGCCGAAAGACGAATTTGACACTATAGTTACACTTGCTCATGCAGGCCCGGACTTACAGACCCAGGGCCCCTAGGCCCTTCGACTTTTGAGACCCCATTCCGAAGCCATTTTGGAAATTTAGTAAATAAAATACACTAGTACAAGAAATTTCTAAATTATTTTGCAGACTTTGATTAAGTACTATAAATAAAGATCAGAAATAATACAGTCTATGCTAAGTTTGGAATTATAGTCATGCAATCTGGTCGGGGTAGCTGTGTGCCTTGTGCCTTGTGTGCCTAGGCGTAAATCTCGGGCTGTGCACGTGATCGAGAGAAGTGGAGAAAAGAAAGGGAGGTCTTTGCCCAGCAGTGGGACAAGACGGACCGAAAATAAATTAAACAGAATAACTATTACTTAACAATTTCCTAACAATAAAAATCTGTTCCGTGAGTGATTTACAGACAACACACAGTCCAAAGGTGCGTGTCGGCCGCGAGCATTCGTGCGTGTTGAACGAATGACCAATGACTTACGAGCATTTGAGCAAAAGCAGGCAGTGCTAGCACACGAGCACGAAGTTTCCTTGGTGAAGACGTTGAAACAAGCACTACTTTTACGTATCAAAGCTTAATTCGGAGTTTTGAAGTCAAGTCGGCTCTTAATAGAATTTCGGGTGTATTAGAATTGGATTGGATAAAGGTGATACTTAAATTAATGTACCTATATTATTATTTTTCTCACTAGGTAGTAAAAAAGAGGATAGTTCTGTATACACGAGGATAGTGTGACTAGCATGCTAGCTTACTAGCACTTTTTTCTATCCTTGCCTAAAAAACTCGTATATATGTATGTGGTATTGTATCATCGTTCACAAGGACTAGCGTGATGGCACTCCACTTTTGAACAATAGGAGCTGAATCGTCCGCCATCACGATCTCTAGTTACGCAACTCTGTCGAATCGATTCTCTCGAGAAAGTGAATTAATATCGATTCTCGTTTCAATTTGGTTTCTATTTTAAAGAAATTTCGTTGATACAGTTTGTGGGTTAATGAGGTAACTGTTTTGTGGAAATAATGTATTTTGATTTTCAAATGATTTTGGTATTATCGAGGACGCTGGCACCTGACAACTTTTCGACCTTATTGCCTAAGTAATAAGGTCGAAAAGTGGTCAGGCGCCTGTGTCCGCGATGGTACATTTGTAATTTTTCTTTAACATATATAATTTTTAATGGTTTTCTTTCTAATCAAGCGGGGAGTGTACTATCGAAGAACTTCATACCTAAGCAGTTTGAAAACAAAATCCCGTGAACACAGTGACCATATCTGTTACCGCCCCGGTTCTATAGCCGCCGAGCGCTGCAAGCTGAAATAGTCCTTACGGTGTATAAATATGAAGTTCTTCGATGGTACATATGACATCTCCAATACCAAAAGCATGTCATGAGCATTGCCCTCTCAGAGATAAATCAATGGTCAGCATCAGTCATGACGTCAGGTGCCTGAAATGGCCCTGACGCTCATTCATAACCTATAAACCGTAGAAATTAGTATGGTGATAGTACACCTGCCTGAACGAGCCTTCACAAACACCTTTTATTTATTTCAACTGATTGATTTACTAATAATGAAAGCATGGGCTAAATTACCAAAAATATCATAAAAAATCACATACATCAATTTTCTTAGCATTCGTAGTTCGTAGTTTCATACAAAAGACATCAACGCTTACTTTTGTGCAAAGTTTATTTTCTTAAAGAATAATGTTACCGACTGATAAATTTTAATGATAATTCAATAAAAAAACCGTTACAATATAAAAACACCGAAATTGTATTGTGTGATAACAAAACCAAACATGACTGGACCGACTGGTACAAAAATATTTTTCTAAGTATTAATACTAATATAATAAAGATGTTTTCCGAAATAAATGATTGAATTTAACAAAAATTTACGTACTGTACAGCTCATCAATCTAATCAGCTCCTATTGAAACATTGTCATACACTCAGAGGTCTAAGTCTCCTGACGTCACCAATAGCCTACTAACCAATAATTACTGATACAGCTATGTAGGTATACCAAATACACCGGCCGCGACGAACGCCATATAATCCAACTTAAAGCCATCGTAATTAGAATACCAAGTTACACCTACTAACCCAATTATTTTGTGTTTCAAAACACGTATGGAATACCCTGGAGCGCCAGAAATTGGTTATTCAGCGCGCGAAAGCTCCGCGAGAGGAGAGGAGGGGGAAGAAAGTACCTGCGTGCGCGCGCGCACCTGTTGTTGCGACGCTCGCTCAGTCGCTTTCCGATAGCCCGCCACGCTGCACGCGCCATGACCGCGCGCCCCACAAAAACGCCGCGAGTGTTTAATATTATTACAGTGTGATTTATCAAAATGGATGTTCTGTATATCTGTGTTATCCTGTCCCTCCTTCAAGGTTGGTTTTTCATTTTTTTTTTCATTATTATGTATCCATAGTGTTCACTGAACTACTTTCTTGGGAAGAGATGCGTTGTGATGAGATTTCTCTACTTTTTTGTGTGTTCTTCTTGGTTATTGTTTGTATTTGGTTGTTATTTGCAATGGTTTTCCGCTCGGTTGATGGGTGAATGTGGGGTAATTTCCTATGGATATTGAGGTCACCATGATGCCTGTCACAGGTGACTGTCTGCGGTTTGTGTCTCAAACTTCATGGGATGTGGGTTCGATGATTGCGCTAGGCTCAGTTTTCATCTCGTGTTTTCTTACTGTTAGTCCAATCTGCGTGGTAAATGATATTGCCTATTGAGTGGTTAAATTATACCACTTACGTTTATTATGTTGTTTCATTTGAAGGCCTATATTGTAGAGTGGTGCAAAATCTTCCTACTATGCAAACAAAAATAGTAAGGACACACAAAAATACATTAATATTAGTCATTCCCTTCAGAATTAATTCCCGATAAGTAAATACATCTACAAAATATACGGCTCAATATGATGGTACCTAAGCAGGCTTGTTTTTATGTTCTTTTCAAAAAAAAAATTGAACGCTTGTGAACTCGAGGACCCTTTGGTCCTCCCAAGGTTCACAAGACCAGCATCTGTTCTAAAACGATTCTTTATTTATTGGCGTATAGTCTGCTTTCTTTCCGTCTTTCGTTTCCGAGTAATGTAGGTCAAATATTGTTTCGCGTCTCTCTTTTTAAATTGCTCAGACTGTGTCTGAGAGAAATGAGAATATCGTGTTTGTGTTTCAATTGCTTCATATTAACGTATTTAATATTAAAAAACTTATTAAAAAGCCAACTTTGAAAATTTCGGATTCATTGTTGAAACATTGAAATCAATCAGCGAAGAAGAAGAAGGACGAAACAAAACAATGACGAAAGATTTCAAAATATGCTCATTTTGCCACACATAAATCACATAATCCATAATTTTCGTTAACAATGTAACTTTAGCATAGCATTTCCTGATCTACAAGTCGAACTCCTGTGCTAACGTGGTCTTTGGAGATTTTCAGAGGTCCAAAAATATATCGCCAGTCCACAACTGGGCTCAGAATTGTTCCCTGCGTTAAACTCAGTCGATAGCACCAAATATCAATAAAACATACCTTTCATGCCATCTTCAGGGTCCACAATCATCATCTGCCTAGCTTTTTCCAACAATGTTGGGGTCGGCTTCTATTCTAACCAGATACATTTGAAATCCAGTAGTTCAGCGAACGACTGCCAATCTGACCTCCACAACCCATCAGTTACTGGGTAACAGATTTTCTGACCACCCCAACCTTGATCTTTATTACTACAAGTGCTTATAAATTACCTATTCCCTGTTTTATTTATGATGTTCCTACTACCAATCTATATAAATTGCCATCCAATGTGGCAACGCTGCCAGCCTTTTGGGCACTTTCCCACTGACAGCGATGCGGACGAATTTTTTGATGCACATTGGATGCACCTTCCCTTTTTTTTGTTTTTTTCCCTCGTACATAATAGTGATAATATTGGTAATATTTTAGTGTTCATTGTATATTATATTAAAGTTTTGTCATTCATAATTATAACATCGATCTATACAAATAAATAAAATTTAAGCGTCTGTTTGTAATGCCAAAATAACAGCTTTTTACTTAATGCCTAGGTATATATATATAAACGGTTAAATCTTTTGTCTATTTGTTTTTTCCGGCTAATCTCCAAAACGGCTACACCGATTTTGACGGAACTTTCACTGGCAGATGTTATAAGAAGTAACTTAGGATTTTATTTTAGAAAAATAATAAGGGCCCGCTCGTGCTAACCTGCGGGCAGTAGCTAGTATTACATAAAATCATGCAAAAGCACTACACTAACCTAGTTCCCTTCTTCCACATTACGTTGTTTTGCTCTATTATGTAGATCTAAACAAGAAATCTCCCGCTATATGCGCACGCGTCATCGTTGAGCGGCTAGATTTACAAGACGCGAAAGATAACCGTTTATTAGGCCGCTTTGAGCCGTGACAAAATGAGTATAACGTAATGCGCATGAGTTGAGGATTGACGGTAAACTGTCATGTCATTATGTAATTTTTATTAATAACTCACAGGATTTGTGGATTATGATAGTGTTTGTTGTATCTATCGATCTAATTATTTATATATAAAAAGCTGAGATATAAAGAGCTTCGTAGCCGTAGATATACGTATAAGTGGGTAATTCTCCTATCTAAAGGCTTCATCGGTTTTAAATGAGTATAAGTATTCTTAATTCCCATTCCTTAAAGATTATTATACATCAATGGCAATGAAGACAATTACTCATTCAAATCTGTAGTATCTTATGGGTATGACTTTCGTTTTAATGATTCCAATATTCGTAAATTGTAGGTGTACAGCCATGTCCTTCATCCATCTGGGATGCTTAAGTAATTTTAGATTTTGTTGACCGATTTCATTTTTTAAAATATTTTTCTATGCAAGGGGTTTTCTGCCTTAACGTAGTCCAGAGACGTATAGGGTTTACAGCGTATTTTAATGTGACTGTTATCTTGCTCTTGACTAACTAGAGCATGAAGCTGTCGTGGTGTGTGTAAGTAACTGTGGACATGTCAGCCCGTCATCGTTTAGCACTATGCTAACTAATATTTCCCGGTTGACAGTTAAATTTTCGGAACATTCGACGTATAGTTCTGTAACTTTGTGCCTTTTGAACCGAATTTTAAAAGCTAGGTTTCTCGATATTCTTTAGAAAAGAAAAAGAAATGCAATGATTTCAAAAATATTATCGTTTTGATCCAAATTGGCTTTTAAATTTAGTTTTTATTAGGGCATTTTACTGTTATTATTTAAATGATTTGTAGTTTAATCTCCTATTCTACTTTTCTATCGACGCCGAAGTTGGGTTTTTAAATTGATATATTATTTCAGTATACGAAAACTTTCAAAAATAAATAATCATTCTCATTTCTTATATTATACTCGTATTGTTTAAAATTTCGAACATGCAAGACGAGCGACAAAAAATGAGAATATTAATGTATTGTTTGATACAACACTGGCATGATTCAGTGACATAACCGTCGTCCGTCCTCCCCAAGTTCCTTGCGCCTGCACCGGAAGTGCACAACACCCTCGCTTCCGGTGGAGACAACTGACCCGTTGTAACCGAATAATTTCGGGAGCTCCAGAATTTTAGGATTGCATGTTTGGAAAGTTCGTTTGTAATTTTATATACGGCATTTTTTTTTGTAAGTGGCCCTAGTAGATTTATTTCGTGAACAGGTCATTGCAAACGTAATAATGATGAATATGAATAATAATTATAAAACAAAATGTTTTTTTTTTTCCGGCCAACTAACATGCATTTACATTACGCCAAAATCTGGCCCGAATTATACCTCGCGTAGAAACGAGATCTGACTAAGCGTAAATACCGTGTCACTTCGTTTTGTAGCCCGGTAAGGCGTTGATACAATTGTGTCAGCCTGCACATGCTAGACTGGCATATCACACAAGCCTGGTCAAAATTCCTTTTAAAACGTGACATTTCTGACATACTTGCGTACAAAAAATGATGGCACTCTCATGATAAAGGATCGATTATAGTAACCCGGTGTGTCTGAGCAAGAATGTGTTTTTTGTCGCTTGTCCCTCCCCCGCTACCCTCCCTGCCCGGATACCTTTGTGTTGATGGCTACAAAAAATTAAATGGTGTTGGCGTTCCGTTTCCTACGTCGAAGTGACGATGGCGATTCACGGCGTAATATTTATAGGAATCGGAGAATTCCTTTTGCATACCCTGTGGTAGGCTTAAGAAAAGATTTGCTTCGTTTGGTTTAGAAATGCTGTGAAACCATCCGCTTGAGAACAGTCCTCTCTAAAGTCAAAGTCAAAGTCAAAGTATTTTATTTGTTGAACATAGGTAATATGGTACATGGTATTAAAATTGCGTTGTATCACTATGTTTTGCCTTGCAAGGCGTACAAATTTGGTGTAAAAACCTACAAACTAAATAAAACTGTTTCAAACAAGTAACGTCGTAAAAACGTCGTAATGTTGGTCATGCTTTTTAAACTTTTTGGTAGTTTATTGTAAATCTTTGGACCCATGCCGAGACAACTCTTTGAGAAAAGTGCAGTATTGTGTTTTTTTGATTTCCGGCAACAGCTCATGACCATATCACCCACCTGACCTTATCTCAATATGTTATCTTCTTCGATATCATCGCATAGCTTCATCTTCCACAAAATCTATCCATGGTTTCTTTGGTCTTCTCCTACTATTATTACTCCCGTCTTATTTGTCGTGTTAAAGCCAATTCGAACTAAAGAATGACAGTTGTGATTTGAATATAGAATACTAAATTTTAGTTGGTTGTTAATTTGCATATCAATGAATCTCCCTGAATTTACATTTAGGTTAGTATCTAATGCCATCTCCCGGTCTATTCCAAACAAATCTTATCGTGAAAACTGAGGTGAAGTAAGCTTGAAGTGAGCTGTCAAAGTGTGGTGTCGATCGCATCAGGTGGAATGACAGCTCACTTCAAGCTCACTTCACCGGTGTGTTTACGGTGAGATTTTTACCACAGAATAGATTGTAAGCAAATATTTTCGTTTCTGTAACAGTTGAAGAGTGACCCGGTACGTGCTAGCTTCGGCGCTACTTTCACTATCTGAGTAGAACTAGACTCGGTTTAATGGCATGTTTTGATACACTTCGGAGCACGTAAACAGCCAAGTAAGAGTTCGGAAGGTCATTGGGGTAACGACTGCTGGATTAAGTAGATATACCTACTTAATTCGTATTTTATTTTTACAACGTGTAGAATATAGGCATTAGGGCTGCATGAAAGTGAAAAATAAATAAAATAGTTACAGTCAAAACAGATAAACAACCAAGAACATTATCATTATTGCACAATTTTGGTCATTTACGCAAAACTTACGATGGATTTTGTGTAAAATATGGGATATTGCACAAAATCCATCGTAACTTTTAACGTACTACTTGAAAAACACGGTGAATACTGAAATAACGGCTGAGAGAAATAAAAGAAAATTAATTATCATGCTACGCCGACCCAAATAAATTGGGATATTGCAGGATGCTGATGATGATGAGGAGGCTCTCATATGAGGATCAAAAGATTTTACTAAAACATATTTATTTAAAATAGGATAGATATATATTTTCCAAACTAATTAAAACTAATTTTGACATATTATAAAGTGCAATACATTTATGTTGTTAAGCTATGATTTCCTAGAAGAGCGGTGGCCGCCACATAACGGCCGCAGTGACGACTGTCATGAAAATGATGGCAGCGGAGTTTGACTTTACAGTGCCAAAAAAACGCTCTCTAGGAAACCAACTTACTTTCATAAATAACGTTTCAGTGACGTCATTCGCCGGTAAATTGCAGACGCTATGTGGCGGCCACCGCTCTTCTAGGCAATCGTAGCTTTGCAGAAGGGTTTTCCTATATTTCTACTCCGATTACACCGTCAAAAGGAAGTGGTCGTGCTCCGATTGGCAATTATACCTACGATCTGTTTTGATTGCTGTAAATAATATACCACTTCTCCTCTTACCCGGGTGATGTAAAATATAATTCAATTGTGAAGTGAAATTAGGCACTAGCACCAATAAATTTGCAAACCGTGGTTTTATGTATAAATTCCTCTTACGATTCCCATCCAGCTCGTGCCGTCTTATCAGCGAATTTATAATTTTGATATGTTGTTTAGTACATAATTCTCGAACACCATAACATAATAATATATTAATAACATAATTTATAAACCCATATCTTATTGCACATCATTGAAGTATCGATACAGTCAGCGAATTTGTTGATGCACACAAATAATTTTAATATTTAATAAAAAAATTAACTAACTCTAACAAATTAGTATTTCAAATTAAGTACTGGCAAGTCTCATAGAAATACAGTAAATTATGGAAAGTTGTATTCAGATGATACGGAAAAAAAGTTAAACGAAGTTTTGACCGAACCGTGCCCAGTGCCCAGTGCCCAGTGCCAGTGCGCCACATATGCCTACCACATATCATAATAGGAGCGTAACCACAATCGAGCCGCGATCGAATGTCAGCCGCCGACCAAACTTGGGCAACTTCCCTTAGAAAACAGTATCTGTCGAAACTTAGTAACGTGTAATTAACTGATGCCAAGGCGCTGTTGCACGGTTCACAGAGGTCCCTGAAATAGTTAACGTAACCTTATGTTGATTCTAAATAGACACACGTCGTGTGAGAGTAGGGTTTGTTTTCGTTTTTGCCTAAAAAAAGGAGTATTTTAATGAGTAGACGGAAAGTAAAAAGAAAAAGAACGAAGGAGAATTTTAATGGAGATTCTTTAAAAAAATCCGTAATATAACCTGTGAATAAAATAAAAACATCTAATTAAGGCATTTTTTATCAAAGTGTATAGACAGTTATTCAATTATTTTAGTTGTTATTTGGTAAATAAATAGAAAAATAAACATCAAAACAACTAAGGCATCACTATCTCAAACACCCAGAGGTTCTGATATCGAAACCACAATGCATAAGTAGGTAATAATACAACGGACGGTAAGTTATAGGAACGCCTGCATATCATGCAGGCGAGAACGAAATCTGTAGCATTTTGTCATCGCCCAACGCATTTTTGTAAACGTGATTCACTATAACAAAGTATAAAATAAAATTGCAAACCAATAACAAATACTTCAAAAGTAACAAAGTTTTATAAGTAAAAATCATGTAATATTTTTTTTTATAAAAAGCCCAATTGATATTTTACAAGCTAACAAGTTTATTATACAAGATAATAAATTACCCTTAAATAATAGTTTATAGGTACTTAGCTAATCTTACTAAATTACCATAATACAGAACAAAAAACTACCAAAGCTACATAACAGAAAACTTTCCGCCCACCAGTCTGCCGGGAAATGCATTCAGCGCAGCTCGAGGGTTCACGCCCCGTCGGCCTCAGGACATCGGGTATTCGGGTCAATGGATCGATGTTAGGTGCACTAGTGCGCATGATGCTAGCCTAGCTTTGTCTAGCACAAACAACTTGCACCCTGCACTCAGTGCGCAGTTGCAAACCGTATCGATTAGCTATTTAAGGACTCAAAGAGTTTCAACACTTCCTTTGTCTTCAAAACTGTAATTTTAAACAAGTTTTAGCCAAAATTAGGGCTTAGAAGTCTTTGTTGACTGCCTCAAATATAGTAAGAGCTAAAACTTTCATTCTGAAAGGCATTTTGTTAAGTTATATGAGATGAAGGATTTCCTTTGTCTTCAAAACTGTGATTTTTAATTAGTTTTGGGCCAAAATTAGGACTTAGAAATCCTGGTAGGCTGCAATAGATGACGTCAGAGCTAAAAGTTCCGTTCTAAAAGGCAGTATTGAAAAGTTAAATACGTTATAGTTTTGGGATTTTTCTTTGTTCTCAAAACTTACAAACTATGAGGGTTAGGAAAATAATTTAGTTTCTATTGAGTCTTTTCCAGCTGTATACGCATCGTCTGTCAATTTGTAAAGGATCTAGAGACCTAATGTTGAAATTTAGGTTGTACCGAGAGCCTTACCTGTAGCTGAGCTTGATTTTCTTTGTCTGCACTTGAACTTCTTATCCCAAAAATCCTCGAAAACCCAAGCCATGATTTTGGACAGGTTCTTTGTTCTCAAAACTCCCTGAATATAATGTTTAGAAGAAATTGCAATGTTTAGAAAATAAACTTTGGTTCTGTAGACTCTTTTCTGGCGGAATAGCTTCTTATTAGTGAAAGAATTTTCGGAATCAGATCACTAGTTCCGAAGATTCACGCCTAAATACAAACACACACATTGAATCTCTTTATAACATTAGTAGGTAGGAACAGATCGACTCAAAAACAAATATTGTTTTTTGTATGGCATTTCATAGGTCAACAACCTAGGTGGTTGTTGGCTGCTTAATCTGAGTTTCCTGTGGTTGCCTCAATAAATTAATGCCTCCAGGCAGGGCATACAACTTATAAACTAAGCGAATACACGCTAAGAGCACCCCCTGTGGGGTACGGAGCTCGGCTTAGGTTAGCATCGCTGGGGGAGGACAGCAAGGGACACGCTGGATCGGCTAAATACCTGCGACATATATCGATGCATTAGTCTGGACCCCTCAACATGCTTTTTATTTGTTATTATATCTGAACCTATGTAGACAGGGTTTCCGCTCAGCTGAAACATTGTTCAGCGAGCGAAATGCCTGAAGAAGACGGCAATATGCTCCGATGAGTTATGCACTCAACTGTTTAATGCTGACATTAATTAGCTAGACCAGTGAAACCCAAAGTGGCCTATATGGACCCCCAGGGGTCGATGACGACCTGCAAGTGCTCCATGTCAGCGGGGGAAAAATTGGGGGTCCACGATAGTGGATCTCATTTAAGCAGGTCGTTACGTAAATTTTGGCTTTCCATTAAATGATCCGTATAAAATAAAATAAATTAAGTTTATTTGGGACAACTTTTTTTTTTTTTTTTTTTTGAGGATGGGAAATTATCAAATAACTTCTCCCGCTCTGGGTGGAGCGGGAGGGCGTGTCAGACTTTTACTGACTAAAACCCACCCGTGTTCCTTCCGTTGCCTGTGTGCCGAGGTCGCGATATCCCTTTCAGACAAACCCGCGACCCCGGCAGATTTGGGACAACTTAAGTTTACAATTTACAAAGGAAAACGAAAATGGCCACAAAAGTAAAATACTGTGACCCAGCTATATTTACACACAGGTTTTATGGTATTTTACTTCCATAATACTTTCTTATTATTCAATAAATAAATAAACAAAGATTTTAAGATTTCTATAGATCGAAATAAATTACATTTTTATTTTCCATACCTGTAAATTTCTATTTTGTAAAAAATATTTTTCCGCGGTAATATGTAGCCCGTGTCAACTTTTCAGCTGGCTAGTACTCCAACATTATCTGTGCAAAATATCACGGATATTTGTTGTTTTGTTTTTACGTGACATGTACGTAATAAAAAGTGAAACGTAATCAACAGACCTGCCTTACTACTACGGTTTTGTAAACTTACAAATTTATTTCCGGAATTATAATGTATTAGTAGCGGATTATACTATAATGCACAGAAGAAATAAAAATCTTGGCTGTAGTATAAATACTCTTAGTTCAAGAAAATTTTCTTGGCTCAAGTAAAATTTTCACTATGACTACCAGCTGTCAAAAATACATTTGAAGTTGATAAATTTGCAAAAAAACAATATTATGTAAGCAGCAGTGCTATTCTGTAACCATCTCACCGTGAAAACTTAGGTGAAGTGAGCGTGGAGTGAGCTGTCAATAGTGTCAATCTCTAGCATTAGGTGGAATGACAGCTCACTTCACCTAAGTTGACACGGTGAGATGGTTACAGAATAGCACTGCAGGTCACAACACATACCAAGTGGTCGACAACATAAAAAAGTTTGGCGACCTCTGAGCTAGACTATGATATTCTTGTATTTTTATTGTTGTTTCTGAGATGTGCTTAGGTATATCTAAAGGCCTATTTAGTTATATTTATCTAAATAGGTCGCGCTCGGTAGCGATACTGGTCCGCCTCCAGGGGCAGCAGTCTCGACATAGATAGCGATCGCTATACGACCGAATTCGGTCGCAAAGTCCTAATGGCGTCCCTCGACGGTAAAAGTTGCTTGACAAGCACGAAAAAATCACGAGCTTGTGAAGCATGTCGCGCGTTGCGTTTCGTTTTCTATTCTGCTTGAGAATGTTATTTAATTTATAACCAGCTTCTAAGAATTAGTTGTAGCTTTCAGGGGTCCTCATCATCATTCTCTCGCCCTACTTCTTTAGTCACCCCCTTTCTAACTATATTATCTTTCACACAGTCCATTCATCGTTTCTTTAGTTTCCAGAAGTATTTATTGAATAAATAAATCATAAGCAGCTAAATACAAACCTAAAAAAGCTACGATGAGCGTTTCTTACGCCATTTCAAAAGTGTGGCGCATCGCGGGCGGAGCACATGCAAGTAAAAGTAATTTTTGTTAAGATGCCGAGTGAAAGTATCATAATTAAGTATAGTTATCTGTTATTTTGTAACTCGTGACGCCACCTACAGTCCGTTATGAGAAACTCATTGTTTGAACTGAACATTTTTTAGGTAATGTACGCGAATGGCGAAGATCAACGAAAGTATTCGCCCAGTCGTAGTTGGTGTCACTGGCGCGAGACTAGTGTTTTTACTTTATGAAGTAGATTATTTTGGTTTAATGACCTGTTAATTTCATTATCATTAATTCGTTTTTTATTCTTTTATTAAATTCGATCACGAATTTCGTTGTAACTTTTTATGTTTTTTTTTTTTTACTAAAGTTAGTTTATTTGAAATGAAAAGATGTTTTAAATATGAAAACTGTGCCAAATAAATCTTTAAACATTAGGTACTTAATACAAACTTTGACATTGATAGTGTTTAGTCTTAACTAACTATACAAATTAAATAAGAATAAAACTATAAAATATCAACAAAGTATTATATGGCGTAGAAAAATTTATCCGCATCACCGTCGCTGGTAATATTCTCAAGAGATTGAATGTGTCTAACTTTTATATGTTATTTAGATGTGGCTAAGTATAATCAGTCGCACTGGTTTATCGATCAGGTTAAGCTATACTTCCGAGGTTGATCCGTAGATGGGTGACCATCTTTCCATACCAAGACCCCTCTGTGCCTCGGAAAGCACGATAAGCTGTTTTTTCCGGCTGTCATTCGTGGATCTTTGGCAGAAGTTACGGGTCGTCAGAAGCCCGAAAGTGACAACCAGTCATACCAAGGGCTATCGTATTATTACCTAGTAACTGGGTTGTGGAGGTCAGATTGGTAGTCGCTCCATCTAAAATACTGGTATTCAGCTGCATCCGGTTAGACTGGAAGCCGACCTCAACATAGTTGGGATAAGGCTAGGCAGATCATGATGTTATTTCGATTTATTTTTAAGGCAAACCTTTTTTGAGCTACTGTCGGCAAGACCTTAAGTAGTTGGGTATGCTTAAATACAATATACATATTAGCTAGTCAGTGAGGTGCCCTTCAAATAACAATGTGATCCGTGGTGAGTTGGTAGCGGAGCTGGCTGCTTCTACACACATACACATACCTAATTAGACGAAAAAACGCGCGCCACAGTTTAGCAAATAACTTTCAAGCATAATAATGTTTTTTTTTAAAGATTCATGTATTTCCAACACACATTTCGCCAGTTATGTTAAACTCTCAAGTAATAGGGAGCGAGCTTATTGCCTTCAACCGGGCACAAACAGAGAGCCGTGGTGGGGCTGGCCAACTGGTGAATGAACTTACGAGTTTTAGTTCGTGGGTTAGAACCCAGGCAGGCGCTTTCATTTGTGTAAATAAAACATCGTGAGGAAATTGGCATGTCCTAGAATCAAAAATTCGAAGACCTGTGACATCTACCAACCCGCAATGGGCCTGCGTGGTAGATTACAGCACACTCCCGCTCGAAGGCCTGTGTCCCAACAGTGGGAACATTATGGGCTGATTATGCTTATGCATGGGCACAAACACCCGTCATGTGATGTTATGATGATGTTAGCATAATTCTGATATATTTTCCTCAAATCGGAGAAATAAAAAAACGACATACGGGGTATCATACAGAATCAAAAATGACATAGTGACTATCCGGAGCAGTATTATACCAAAGTTCCTTATTAAAAGGTTAGTTGGAGTAATAGGCAGTAAACACAGTGAAACTGCAGTGATTGCAGGCCTGCAATATCCCGTCCGCGAATGACAATGATTTCCGCACACAGCTCTATTACATGAGAACTTAAGTATTATGTCCGTTGTAGGGTACGAGGCCGCGAGTTGAGTGGTCTATCGACAGATAACATAACATCACGCTTGTATTCCTTGAAGGATTAGGCAGAGGTGTCTCTATAGCAAACCCTCATTTCGCCAGTTATTAAAAATCTATCGGGACTCTATCGGAAACGGCGGGCCAATTTATAACGGCGAAGTAGGTATATTTAGAAAATTAGTTCAAACTTTTCGATACTATAAACAAATATTGTTTTTAATATTTCGTAGGTGATTAACAAGTGCTTTTTAAACTTTCTTTCCTAATGTCCCTCAAAACCGAATGTAGAACTGAAGCTACGAACGCATCAATTTCTAGTGTAACATAAGTAACATTCATAGTACCGGAATCGATACATTCGATACCCCGGTAACACCTGTCTCATCAACAGTCGACGTAACACGAGTCAATCGCGTGTCGCTCTCCACCGCCGCGCAAGTTCGCCGTCGACCTGATTACGAGCAACTAACTGCGCATTGGACTCATAACGGTGCAAGAATGCGGCCCCGCCCGCTAGCCAACACCTCACATATTACGGATTTCGGAATTTATTTAAATGGGACGGTTTATATTACAAGTTACAACTGTTGTTAGATTCTACGGGTGTTTCTGTACGGAAGGCTTTTTTGTAACTCTATTTGACGTGTTAAAGTTTTTTTATGCGATGTGCTAAATATGTTATTGTGAAAAGCTAAGATAGTTGCGTAAGTATAAATAACACACCTTCAAAGACAATTCATTTTGATCTTTCAACAATATTCATTGCGTTATTTACGTTGTCGAACTGACGAACTTTGTAAAGGTAAGTATGAAGTAATTACGAAAGTATGAAACCTTCAAAAACCTTCTGATGATGATCGAAAGTGGTTCCGAAATTTAGTTTTATAAGATGTCGTTTTAAGCATCTGCATCTATGCTTTATAATACTTCTTAGTTTGTAACTCACTCCACTCGACCGCCAGTGCACGTTCACTAATACTACGTCTAAACGCGATAAACTTTCGACTTTCGGTGGTAAGCCCAGCGTTGAAAATCCAACAGCGCGCTTATCATCCCAGCCCATCACTGGTCATAGGCCTCTCCTAAGTTCGGCTTCAACTCTGCACACCCTCCATTGCTACTTCGTTGGCACGAAACCTTTCTCGTCTCTTTACTTTCGCCAAATGATTCACGTCGGTGTCATACATAGTAAAAAGTGTCGCATAAAGTAATGAATCACGCATTTCCTGGTTTCTCTGCAATAAACATTTTTATAGCATGTCCATAAGAACAATTCGGGTCACGCACGCTTAAAACAAATCGTCAAATAAAAAACCTCTAGCTGTAAACGGTTCCAAAGCAAGAAAGGGTCTCCTGATAGGTACTTGGTTAAAAAATCTTTTATCAACTAGATGAGGTGGTGTTTCCTATCTGACTACTCTCTCGAAACACGGAGGTCTATTTTAAAGCCCAAATCTTCTTTTGGTCAGATCATGTGAGGACCATGCAGATTAGCGTATGAGATGGTCTTTGGTGGAAAGAGTCACACACACAGATTTGAATGCAATGGTGTTGACGACAATCCATTTATTTGTGATCGGCGTAGCATGACTTCCTCTGAAATCTTTATCACCCCAATCGTATTATTTGTATCCAGCCCATTCATACTCTGGACTTTCCTCGCGACATGCCCCTCAGTCTACCTCGTCACATGCCCCATCCCCACATCATAAGTATACGTGAGTGTCGAAATTGTTAACGATTTTATCTTCGATCCACAATACGCTTAATATACCAATCTATCGTAAAAGCTTCCAATATGCTTTTTACTCTGTCTACATTGCTTGAGCTGTCGCGAAATTGTGGTAAGATTCATCCCCGTATCACATAAAGCCCAGATGCAGACGAAAAACTTGGAAGGCGATTCTTGGTTCACACCTTTACACTTGTAGCCTGGCGCGTAGGCGTCATTGTTACTCGTCTGCTATGTCGCTTATAAAATGGTTACATATCCAGCTATCTAATTACGCAACACATTTTCGTAAACGATTCCGACTAATCTGTTTCATTTTGACAGTTCAACAACATTCATTGCAATCATTACATTGTAGAGCAGATTTTATTTCGTACTTATGAAGCAATGGATTAACAATCTGTTTCAAAACGATTCAGATTCTGATTGATCTTGTATTACGTAATTAGGGTACAGATTCATATTGTATTCTCAGTACAAGTCATTCGTTCATCACGCAGACGGCTTACAATCGGTAATCTAACCGATTGTAGGACCTACAAAAAGTATGCAGTGTGCGAGCGCGCTAAGGACGGTCATCACGAATGCATGAAGCGAGAGATTCACCTTCCTTCCGATAAATAATAACAACTCGACTAAACGTCTCTTCAAGCTAACATTGCTAACAATCAACCCTATCTCTGCTAAATCGGCTAAACTCGGCCGATTCGACCCGAATGACTTCATTGGGAAAATCTAAAGTTTCTCATAATACCTCGCACATTATTACCGGACGAATTCCAACTCTAACAGTACAATTTCAAGGTTGTTAATGCTGTGTGGTTGTGCAAGCTTTCACATTGCTCATGGGATTGCGTCAAGATTATCTTACTCATGCTATGAAAGTTTTCTCAGAAGGCGTACGGAAGCGTTCTTGTCTTGGGTGTAGTTTTCATGCCGGTCTAGTTCATAGTGTTGGTAACTTCGTTCCCCTGATAGTTTTCATCTGCTTTAAATATTCTTTTCGGTATGTTGGGTATGCCGCTTGCATAGGTTTTGGTGTTCACGGTACTGAGCTTTGTAATCTTTTAGGAATAGGAATTATTATGATTTTGGGAGGTTATTTATATGTTTGTCTTTAAATAAGCCTACAAGGAACAATGCCCTATATTTTTTGGCAACTAAACATTAAAGTGCTCAAAGTTGATTGTTAAAAAAATGATTGTACAGAAGTTTCTACAACTGATCGTTGCTATTTTTCTTCTCTTTTTCTTTATAAAGTTGTGTCGTCCTATCATACGATTTTTAATATAAACCGTACATTTGAATTTAACCCAAAAGCATATTAATATTAACTGTGCTTATAACCCGGTCATTGCGACCGGTTCGCGCAAGGGCAGGGTTAGGATGCTGATCGCCTGGTCGCGTGGTCGTAACCCTGAGAGAAACCAGTGCTCAGAAATATAATTATGAGGCACTAAAACTGTGTTTATGTCTAGGAATATATTATGCTTGTGCGCCTAGACCATAATCCGGGAGAAACTAGACACTTGGCTTCAAAGATACTTGAATAACTAATAGCTTGTATGATTCCGCATAAATTAGACATGGGAATGTTAGTATAACTTTACCAGTGCGAATAAGTACTGCGTATATGGTCTGAGGTTATACAGGCTGTCATCGACGCGAAAAGTGTTCCCATGGATTCAGTACATGATTCTGAACGAACGAAATTTTCGTTCGTCAGTTGTAAAAAAATAAATCCGCTGTTCCATAGAAAAGTGCTACGCGGTCAAAATGTATGTAACAGTGGATTTTTTTTTTAAGGTGGCAGGTGTTTACAATCATGTACGAAATCCATGGTATCAGTTTTCACGTCGATGCCACCCTGTATATATAGGTGCCCAGCCCAGTCAACGCATCTAAGTTTGGCGAGGGAATATAGTTTTTTGAACATATGCTAAACATTAACAGCCAGTGTACCCAGTACCGTGGGCTGCATCTCTGCTTGTTTCCTCGCGGTTAGCACACCTGGGGGCTTATAATACACTCTTATGACATCAGGTCAATATTAGACGAAACGCGAAGTGCGTATCAACTGCAAACAGTCACCTTGACCTGCCCGGCAAATGATTATGGTAGGGCCACTGATAGGCAGTACCATTTATCTATGGGCAGTACACCAGTATTAGCCATGGGTTTGGTTCCGGGAGTTGTTCGGTTTTTTCATCAGGAATTTCTCGGTGGCGACCCGGAATCTGGATTTATGCTATTTTAGTAAGATTATATCAACGACAGAATGTGCAACAACTTCTTACTTCCATAGCTGGCTCGTTCTTGGCACGAAGCCAGCGATTCGCGCGATAGCTCGAACCAGATGCTCGTTCTTGGCACGATATGAAAACGTTACCAGGCAATAAACATACCCTGTTGCATGTTGATGAGCGGTACATGCAAAATTAATCGTTTTAACTTAACGCAGACGTTTGTGTCGAGAACCTTAATTGAAGTAGCTTGCGATCGACGGCACAAGAAAGAAACAGAGTCACACACAGTTAAATATACAGGCTAGAGTAGTGACATCGAGTAGCGTATTGGGTAAGAAGATCAGCAAGCGTATACGTTATAGGTACCACTATACCGATATATACGCTTCTTAATAGGAGTCGTCGATGTGGGCAATAAGTCTGCTAGGCTGAAGTGGGATTAGGCGGGCCATGTATGTAGGATGCATCGGAACAGATGGGCCACACTGCTCACGCAGTGGGTCCCAGCAGACGGGTGACATCGCCGAGGGAAGAGTAGAAAACGCTGGCGTAATGACTTAGAGTCGTTTATGGGATATAGTTCAGAGAAGGCAACACATAGGGAAGAGTAGAAAGCTATGGGAGAGACCTTTGCCCATACCTGGGACAATACAAGTTGAAAAAAAAAGTGTGAATCTATAAAAGATGCTCCCGAAAGCCGAAAACTGAATATGGCAATTTAAGTAAGTATATCCCTTGAGACCGTCAGTCCTGCTGCCGAACTTGTCTCAGAACTTGACTCAGAGCTGGCAGATCTAGTAGTCTACGGGAGTGAGCACATTTATCGACCCGGAATTGATAAGCCGGTCATAAAGAGCTTGTATAACCATGCGATAAAAGCAAAAAAAAACGTAATGTTCCTCGTTTCGATTCGGACGATGTGACTCGACAGTTCGACACCGCGTCGCCCTATGCGCGACAAATGTGGCGGTACGTGATCGGCTCAATCTGATTCCTCCTTATTGCGACGGATCGTTGAGCTAATTACAATGGAGTTGAGCAGCACGATGGCTACTGCATATGCTGTCGGCATAAGTCAACTTAAAACTGCAAAGGCTCTTTCTTTAAAAATCCTTCCTGTTAAGCGGTTAAGTAGGTAACTTATGGTATAAGTTACTACTACATAACTCATAACATGCATCCTTGATAAGAGATTGCAGGCATTGCACCATCAGGGTGAATGAACGGTTGTAATGTAAACAGTACCTACATCTTACTGATAAGTTTTACACAATGTTTCACAAGAGAAGCTTTATGTTAATCTATCTGTAGCCATTGGCGTCCTGTTTGAGGATTGATAACGAACTTTTGTAGTTGTCTTGTTCTGCTTAGACTACTTTATCATGAAGCTAAATTTGTAACTAGTTTTATATCGAAACAAGTGATGATCGGGGCAAAGAAAATACATATTTACGTAACAAGCGTGGTGATCAATGCAGGTTTGACAAAATGTAGAGAAGAGGTTTTTGTGTTTTACGCATAGATAAAAATGATTCGTATTTGTGATATAACCTGTTTTCAGAAAGTAATCACGATTACCCATTTTTTTTCATGTACGGTATTTCATTTTCATGAGCCCTCGGTAAATCTCGGCGAAATGCTTAATAAACACGTACCTACGATCTCCAGCTGAGATGAAAATGATCTAATCTCAATGAGTCACGGTGTCATCGACCCCACCTGCGGTATGACCCACAAAGTTTTTGTTCCGCCGGCCGCAGGGTAGAAAGTTTTTTGAGAAAGGCGCTGCGGTGACCTTGTCGCGAAGAATGTTGTAGGTGTGTTTATTCATTTAAATAAATATTTTATTTCTATGCTTAATTTAAATGTATGGAATTGAAATATAATGTCGTGCCGATTTTTTTTTAATTATTTCGCTTTTTCTAGATACAGTTTGGGGCGGGCGGTTTAGGTCGCGCAGCGTTCGTCGCGCGTGAATAATTCACATTTTGTTCGGTGAACCTGAACGCGTGCTCGCGCCGACAGAGGGCGCTTTCCGGTTTTCTGAACAAAAAGTGACATAGAGTGCGACTATTACTTATTCACACAGGGTTATATTGCTTCCATGCAAATCGATTATAATCAGATTCAGGATTAGTGCCTCAAGAACGACCCCTAAAAAAACCTACTGCGTAAAAAATGAACTTTAAAAAAGATGGAAACAATATCACCTATTTCTGTATCTAAAACAATCTCATGCAGTCGGAGGCATCTTGTTAAATATAACAATAAAGACCTATTCAATTGCCTCCGACTGTATGAGATTGTTTGATCCCAGTGACACTCACGCAATAAAGACGAATCTAACAACAATTATCATTCATCAAAATCAGTTCAGCCGTTTTGTAGTTACGTGGGAATATGGAGACGGACACACATACAGGTCAAACACATAACCCTTCTTTGGCTTCGCCGCAGTCGGCTAAAACCGCATTATGCTGTAAAATCAAAAATAGACTATTTAATATAGGTATAGGCTACGGACTACGTTATAAGTAATAATTAATAACACAATGATATTTTTTCAACCCGTTTAGCCGTTTTAACGTGATTGGGTAACAAAGATTCAAATATACAAACGTTCACATTTATAATATTAGTAGGAAATAAGGATAAATTTTTTCTACTATGACTAAATATATTTCAACTGTGTATTCGAGTTTTGAAGTTCATAATGGTTTAAAATTAATGATTTTATGTATGTTTCTTTAATATGAATGTACAAGTATCAGTGGTGGGATTGCGGTAGACCACGTAGGAGATGAAGATGGCGGGGCAAGCTGGATAAGTTCCGTTAAAATTGGAAGGAGGACGCACAGGCTCGCGATATACATGGAAGGAGTGGACCGGCCTTTGCCCAGGAGTGGGACAAATTAGGTTAGTATAAAACCAAAAAAAAGTAGAATTAGGTACCTATTTGCAAACGTGGCCAGTTTATCGTTCATGTTCCTTTATCTATAGTCAAAGACCTGTGGAACTAACCGGCTGCAGCTGATGTCCAGTATGTCCAATTGTCCATCGTATTTTGTCCCACTATATAGTAAGTAGATAGTTATTATTAACCTTGTTCAGGTCTTCTTGAAAAAATTATAATGTCGAGTTAACTGAATAAGTGTATATGCTGAAGTTAAAACATAAAAAACCGCGACACAAAACTGTGACACACGTGCGTGCTAGGCGTTAAAGATGATTATTTTCTCTGTCACACCGCTCTCCGACTACACTGCTAGGTCAGGCACGCTTTCTTAATCAAGCTAATAGTTTCGGAGACGACTGTCTCTGCATTATCATGATCTGCTGCTAATTTTCCACTTCCTTATTAAGCGTTACGCGGTGCAAAATTATATATGTCAGAGCAAGTTTGAAGTTACAGCCTTCGGGGCTTTATAATAACAGCCGCACCGGTCGATTGAAGGTTAAGGCTGTCATTAGTGGATCTCTCGACACTCGTTACGGGTAGTCACAAGCCCGAAAGTCTGACAATGAATTTTACCAAGGTGTATCGTATTGCCCAGTAACTGGGTTGTAGAGATCAGATAGGAAGTGGCTCCATATGAGTATTCAGGTGCATCCAGTTGGACTGGAAGCCGACTCCAACATAGTTGGGAAAAGGTTATTCAGAAGATGGTAATTCTTATTCTGAGACTTGCTATTGACCGCTGTTACACATAGTCTACAATGATGCACTTTTTTTTTTTTTTTTTTGGATGGGAAATTATCAAATAACTTCTCCCGCTCTGGGTGGAGCGGGAGGGCGTGTCAGACTTTTACTGACTAAAACCCACCCGTGTTCCTTCCGTTGCCTGTGTGCCGAGGTCGCGATATCCCTTTCAGACAAACCCGCGACCCCGGCAGACAATGATGCACTTGACGATGGTAACTAATTTGTTCTAATATTTTGTTGGTAGGTACGGTATACCCTTAGTCACGAGGCGAGTTTCACGATAAGAATCTCCTTAATTAGATCCTCCGTAATTTAGAAAAATGCACATGTGCAAGTCTCAAACTCAGATCAACTCGAAAATTCAGAACAAAAAATTATATTGCTAGTTTTATAATTATCATCTAATATGGCTAAAAGTAAGTAAATAATCTACATACTATAATAGGTACCGAAAACAAACTTTACAAGCCCTAATTTTTTTTTAAAAGCTCATTTCACGAACATAATTTAATTTGAAACAGGTAACATCAAACGTATCTAACATCAAACGTAGGTAACATCAAACGTAGGTAATATCAAACGTAGGTAACATCAAACGTAGGTAATATCAAACGTAGGTAACATCAAACGTAGGTAACATCAAACGTAGGTAACAAACAAACATCAAAGCTCTCCTGTCGCAAAATATGGAAAAGTGAGTAAAATCGAAACTAAAACAGGGACCAAAATTTACATATTAACAGCAGTAACAATGAAACTCACCAATTTCTTCGGGTTCCCAACCTGTAACTTTCATGTACCTACGCAATTCTTACCTTTATTTCACCCATGCATGGCTCCTTTGCGTAAAATAATAATAAATGTCCCAGGTAGTACCAGACATTACCCCGTACGGTTTTGCCCCAAACGCACTATAGAGAAACAAAGACAAAAATAAGCTAAGAACATGGCGCATTCATAACTTAACTTTTATTCATTTGGTACACTTAATGTTTGTCAGAAAACAATTTTCACTTACTTTGACATACGAGTACACATACATACTTGTTTAATCCATGGAATATAACATCAATTCACCATAATATCATTTTTATTATTTATTATCTTGGAGCATGCACCGACGCCATTGAATGTTTGTTGACAATCAAATCAGAATTGCCAGCTACAGCGGGCAATCGCGCGCGTAATTTCGAAACATGTAAGAGACTAAAATGCCTTCTCCCGGCTTTACCCCCATACCCGGTTTTGGACTAATCTCCCCTTATTATAAAGGGTTCGAGGAAATGCAGCCGAGGGGTATATGAGTCAGTAACCGCCACCTGCCGTCTCCCGTCTCCATGTTTCCTTAGAGACCTTGTAGCTCTCGTCTAGGGTGAACGCGCGCGGTGACTTAGGCGGTAGCGGGCGCGGTGGCAAGCACGATTAGGTGGCCATAGTGCATCGTGAGTTATTATAGTGGGCAGTAGAGGCTAGACTTGAAAGTAAAAGACGATCGCTCGCTAGATAGGTCAGTCCCTTCACAGTATAAAGATGACCATATCAGCCAGTAGATATGTTAATACTAATAAGTCTACTGTGGTCTCGTTGCGATGAGTGCCCACCATAATTACTTCAGTATGGACGTGAACGGAGGTTTTGTTATGTTTGATATAAGTATCGCGCCCGCCAAACTTCTCACTCTGGACGAGGCCTTAGTCTAGCTGGCTAGATTGGTACCGGGAGGTATGTGGGCAGGGCCCCCTGTATCCATGGTAACTGTGGATATAGTTCCGACATGGCCGTCTGGTTGCATCTCCCTCTAGTATTGATTGATTGGGTGCTGCAGGGCGCGGCTCGTGTCCTGTACAATTAATTGCGGATTGTTGAAACATAACTGGCGAAATGTGGGTGTACTACAGGTACACCTCTGCCTTACCCTTCGCGGAATACAGGCGAGATGTTGTTTTATGTTACGTTATGTTCAAATCAAAATATTTTATTTCGCATAAACACTTGTGCAACAAGCTAGGTGCACGGTTCCAATTGGTCGTTTCTTATGGAGAAGAGCCGGCAAGCAACTTCACGATTACCCTTTTAAATAAAATAATTGCTTTTACAACATCTCCAAATTAAGCTTCGTGCAAACTAGCGCGACGCGACAGCGCGACGCGAAACCGGTTATTGTTATACCGTAAAGTTTTCTTAGAAATTGTATTGTTCGAGTCGCGTCGTCGCGCTATCGTGTCGGGTCGCGCTAGTCTGCACGGGGCTTTAAAGTGTTAATAGGTATGGGCAGAGGCGGACTAGCAGTCTCGGCCGCCCTAGGACGTTTAGTAGTAGACGCCCGGCCGGACTTTCTGCTGATTTTGCAGCATAACCCTGCGGTTATATCTATTTTCAGGAGGTTGCATCTTCACCTCCACGAAGTGAGCTCGATAAGTTTTATACTTCGCCTCGTATATGGTAGGTTCTCGTTTGTACATTCATATAAGGAGTAACCTTGTCATCTTATGCAGAAAAGCTAGACAATTAACGAGAATACAAGAGCGACCAGAGTGCTCGAAAATGTTAGCACTCCGTTTACGTTGACCATCCATACAGAAATACTGTAGAATACATATGTTTAATATCTTGGTGTAAACGCGGGATAAAAATTTAAAGTCAAAAACATTGCTAGCCGTTATAGCTTTATTATTTACTGAGCTGAGATATTCACAGCCGCAGGCGCAGGTTTTCCGCCCTAGGCCCGGGCCTGTTCGGCCTTAGGGAAAGTCCCCCACTGGGTATGGAAGACAGTATAGGCATGTCAACAAGTTTAATTTTATGCCGTTTTTTCGTCGTGTGGAGTTTTGGAGAGTTGTGAGAGATTTAATAGGATTCATAAAGTTTTATCTGATCATTTTAACAATAGTTAGGTAAAGTGAGCTATCGTTGTGGTCCAGTCGCTTGATTTGCATGCCCATGCGACGATCGAACATGGAGTACTATTATTTAAAAAACATCTATGTACCAACTCAAATATTAATAATACCAGCCTGTTACTGTCCCACTGCAGCGCAAAGGCCTCTTCTCATATAGAGAAGGCACGAGCTTCGATCACCACGCTTCGGCGCTCAAGACGGTTCGGCGGTTTTTGACACTATCTTTACGGTCATGTTGCCTCACGATGGTTTTCCTTCACCTATCGTGAGTCAGATGTCAGTAAGTTCCAAGACAAACTCAGAAAGTACAAATAAGCGTATGAAATTGAATGCTCTCAATACTACAATCTTAAACTTGAGTAAAGACATATTAATTGAAAAAGTTACGTTGTTACTTGCCAGGATTTGAACCCACAACTTCATGAATGAGAGGCGAGGCCTTAACCACATGAGACACCACGACACTCCAATGTTTGTATAGTATTCAATGAGTTGATCTGAAGACTTGTACCTAACGCGGGTGTGCAGCGAACCTGTGGGTCTACTTACTAAGATTATGAGCGCTTATCCTAAAAGTTGGCAACGTCGCAAATAGCTGTCAAATATTTACGTGTTTTGATTAATTTGGCAATATTACTGTATGGAAATATGAAATGTGGCTAACTAGTGTACTAAAATATTCTTTTTTTATTTTGATTTGAGTGATCATGTTGTATAGCTACAGATTCAGAACAGTTCAGCAAAATAGGGCTCGTGATCGAATTAGTTCGCTTTCGCCGACTTCAGATCACTATTCGTAATGCTTCACGGGCAAACACAATTCGTCTCAATGTAATGTCAAGCAGCTTTCGAATCTTCCACAATATAAATAAATGTCACTTTATTATATTAGGAGATTTTGTAGGCTTGATGCCTATCAGATGGTAGTGTTTAAAAGATGGTAGTACTTTTAACAGATGTTAGTATTTAACACATAGTAGTATTTAGCGGATGGTAGTATTTAACGGATGGTAGTATTTAACGGATGGTAGTATTTAACGGATGGTAGTATTTAACGGATGGTAGTATTTAGCACATAGTAGTATTTAACGGATGGTAGTATTTAGCACATAGTAGTATTTAACGGATGGTAGTATTTAGCACATAGTAGTATTTAACGGATGGTAGTATTTAACTGATATGCCCTTGTAGGTTTATGTGAAATAAAGTATTTTGAAAATTGGAATTAGAATTTGATGGTAGTATTAAAGTACAGTCCGTCTCTTATGACATAGCTCTGTCTCCTCGTCATCACAATGAAAAGCTAGGGAAATAAATTGTCAAGTAAATTGGGTACCCACTTAATTTGTATGTTTTTTTTTTTGTATTCAAATCACAACTGTCATTCTTTCACAGTTGTATGAAACGGCTTTATCACAGCAAATTGAAGTAAGGTGTCAATTTGCTTAACAATTAATTTCCCTGGCTTTACAAAGCACGTGAAATATATCTCCAAATAAAATGAAACACGACATGTAACTATACTTTCAGTGTTGTTCAATAGCTCTAAATATAGGAACCATAGCCAGGTCCAGCATAAAGATAACTGCGGTAACTGAACATAGGACCACTTTCAGTATGACCTGGCGTTTCAGTGGCACCCCTAGCAAGTGCAGGATTTCGGCCATCGCGTGTGTCGCTTCGCTGGAATGTTTCCAGCGGTGCCAGATAGATCCTGCGTTGACCAGGAGCAGAGCAGAACCTGTGCTGCATATGTAGGCCTGGAAGGAGATGAGAAGCTTTGTCAAGGAGGAGGTAAAGATGCGGTTATGTGCAGTCAGGAGTCGCTGAGGTTCTGGCACTTTGCTTAATCAAGATACAATGTGCTTGATCGAGCTTGCTCCTTTACGGAAAATACGCAACGCAAGTACAACGTACTTACTCCTGCAACACTTTATAAATTACCAGCAAAATAACCACGGCCGTACATCGCGGTTTTGTTTAGCGTAAGCGTTAACATCGCACGGGTTTAGTTAGAATGGAAACAAAGCCTTGTTAACATTTTGTATAAGACGATAAGTACACATATTTAGGTACATATTTTAACCAATGCCATCCGCTTCGTAAAGCGTCGTGCGGACCGGCGCGGGCGCGACGCGACTCTAAAAAAATTATAACTAAGAAAACTTCACGGTAAAACAATTACCGGTGTCGCGTCGCGCGACAGGTCTTGCTCGTCTGCACGAGCCTTTAGGCGGATGTCCGCGACGGACGGACCGCGTGCGGGTTTGTTGCTGGAATAATCAAAGACTACCGGTTCGTCGCGCGGGCCGGCCTTCGAATAAGTATGTGTAGCCGCGCCGGGAACCAATAACGGACGTCTAAGTAACGCAGCCGAAGGCCTAAAAGTTAGGCACAGTATCTGCGCAGTAATACCTGAAAGGCCGTGCTCGTGCAGCTGTTCGACCCTGTACAAACGGCCAGGCCGAGGATGGCTACCAAATACGTCACCAGCAGTCCTCCAGACACCGACTGCTCCCATTTGAACACCTTCAGGGAACGGACGTGCATCGTCAGAACAGCCACCAACAACATTGTTGCAACCAAGCGCAGAACCAGGATTGAATTCCTCTCCGCAAGACTTTCAGTTTTGGTTTCATGTTTTCCTAGAACCGGTAGGTGCTGGAAAATCTGTTTCGAACATTAAACTGGTTTCAAAATGCTTGACTACTGTATTTTCTAAAACTGGGTGCTGTGTAGTACTGTAGAGTAATACTGGTTGCTGTGTAGAACTGTAGAGTAATACTGGGTGCTGTGTACAACTGTAGAGTAATACTGGGTGTTGTGTAGAACTGTAGAGTAATACTGGGTGCTGTGTAGAACTGTAGAGTAATACTGGGTGCTGGTAGTACTGGGTTAATTTTTTTCTCTACTTGTGATACCTCATCTCTTCGACAAACACTCCATACAAACATATCTGTTAATATTTTTTTCTACCACGTAAAATTGAAATTAGATATTTTCTTCAAATAAACGTAGGTACACGCGGGGCTAAACTTTCGCGGTATACATTTTAATATACTCCCTTGTCCACACCCTACACTAAATTACGAGTAGTTAAATCAAAATCGTAAAATAAAAACATCGCTGTTTTAAATTAATGCAAAGCAAGCCTAAAATTCGGCGTGACTTCTCCGGGCTATTTGGCCTTTTTCTGCGTTCGTTTATATGTTATCTGTCTGCACATATTGGAAGATTTAAACTCAATAACATCAGTAGTTTTAACAAAAGTGTTGGATACTTTACAAATGTCTTGTGAGCGTTAAATTCAAGCTATATGTAGGTACTGCTAAGGACCCTAAGTGTGTGCATATTGTGAGCAATTCTTCCTCGTTGTATTCATTTATATTGCAACAACCAACTGACTTTGGAAAGTCAGTTGGTATTTGCAGTAGATTTCATGTTGGTAGTAGTTTGGTTCTCACAGTCATGTCCAGAGGGTGTCAGCAGTAATTGAGCCGTTCATTTTCCATCCACTATAATATCGTGATAATATCGAATATCGCACGTGAAGACATGACAGACGGAATCCATAGAGAATTTAGAATGTCTACTAGATCAAGGCGTTTATAGAGTGATTTTACTCTTTAGATTCGAGTTGATGGAATGATATTGCATCTTTTTTAAGTTGGCATGTCCAGTATTGTAGCATGACTTTTGAATACCTACCTACTTTGAAGTTGCTTTGAATAAAAAAATTCTATACTACTCGCAATGATAGGGACTCGGCGTTAATTGATGTAAACGGAACGGTTGGTTGACGTTGATATTCATAAATTTTCTACAGCCCCATATATTTGGGGTCTGCGTCAGATTACAGATTTTGTTGTGTAATCGAAGAGGTTTGCTATTGGCCGTTTTCACACTGCGAAGATGACGACACCGACATATCGTCTGCTTGGACGACAACGATATCGATATCGGTGACACGATGTAACAACGTGTTTTTTATTGAACAATTTTTTTCCTTCTTCCAGGGTTATCAGCAACGACATGTCACTTTCCTGGCGCGCCAGCACACTCGAGGGTCACATTCTCTGAGGAGGCCCTGACTGAGGGCACCGTCGCCTCCTATGAGTGTGAGCGAGGGTTCGAACTCCTGGGCCCCACCAGGAGAGCCTGTGGCGCCAACGGGAAGTGGACGCCTGATGGCATTCCTTTTTGTGGTAAGTGGTAGTACGTATTGCATGATAGGGTCAACAAAAAGAAAAAAGAAACAAAATGTTAATAGAGGATAAGATTCTACTAGATTGTGGTTGATGGACACAAAACAAAGAACATAATCCATTGTCGATCGATCGATAAACGCTATACCTACAGTTACCATGCACCACACTGGATCCTTATGAATGAACGGTCGATGTCATAATCGAACGCAATGTACTACTAAGTACAGTTAACTTAAAAATACACGGTGGACATCGAGGCGCAAACTGTTACTATGAATTTAGCACATTATTCTAGCGTTGAAAATTACATGAAGATTATAAAATAAAATAAAACTGCTATTCCATACAGTTTGACCGTGTATACACTTTTGTATGAAACAGCAGATATTTTTTTTAATAATCTAAGAAAAATTTCAACTGTAGAATCATGTGCTAAATTCATAGTAACAGTTGGCTCTTCGATGCCCACCGTGTATTTTTAACTTAACTGTACTTAGTAGTACATACAGCATTTATGGTAGGTAACATTTTTGTTTACGCCCTGTACACGGGGCTCCAGGGAAACCTCACACACTAGCAATGTAAAAAACATTGCAATGGGGTGAGGTTTCTCTAGAGCCCACTGTACATCTTAAAATAAAATAAAAGTAATAAATAGGTACTGATCCAAGAACATTACGAACTCACGAAGCCAACCTTAACAATAACACAACATAATCAACAGCCACACGACCAACGCCAACGGCGCGAACATTTAAATTAATCATAATCAACGAAAAACGTGACGAAATCGTAATGTTTCAATGGAATAATAGAATAAAAATCACAAAGGGCATAGCGTATACTTTCTTCGAGACTTTGAGAGCTGTGGGACTGCATGACAAAGAATCTTACGCTTTTTAGAAGCCATTCACAGCCATGTGAAGTGTTTTCACGAAGAAAGTAAAAGGCGGTCATGGGTAGCGAGCAGGGGTGTGCGGTACTGACATTTAATTAAACGTATTGTGCATCGGTGAGATCAGTTTATTAACATTTTACTAGAAAAAATTTAGGCGAAATTACGAAGACGGCGTCGTTGAGTTCTGTGTTGTAATTTTTATACATCAACGCATTATTAATCAACTATGACTACATATCCTCCACTGCTACCTTTGTAACATTCCGATTCGCAATTATTTCTTTATTTTAGCTTCGTTTAATATTATAAAACCGTATCAGATAGAAGTGTACTCGTTTTTGTTAGCTCTTACACAATAATTGAAATAATAATAAATTAGAATAAATTAGAATAGCGGGCAACCCTAGCTTGGCACTGGCAGCGGCGCGTGCGACTGTAGATCAGGGTTGCTGAACCTGCGGAACACTCATGTTTATTGGGTCAAAACCATTTTTTTTTACATTTTCCATGCTTCCTTTATGTTACATAAATTAAATATAAAGGAATGTTTGAGCATATTTGAGCACTATTCACTTAGTAATTACTGCTATGTGACTGAATAACACAAACAAAATAGTTTTCGGATAATAAGATTTAGATCAAACACACATAATGTATTTTTAAGAAATTGCAAGGAAAATCCAATTTAAAAAGTTTCGTTTTCACCCCACACACAACACCTTCAAGTTGCGACACAACAATATGGCAGCCGCGCTTTGATTGGTGTTCTGGTGGCGTGACTAATTCCGTCCATTTGTATGTTTAAAAATCTTTTAGATAAAAACAAATTTGCGTTACACAAAAGGAATAACATAAATTTTGAGACAGGTTGTTTTTATAAAAAAATATATATAAAAAATATATTGACCAGATATTGGGTGATTTTACGCAGATTTCACTATATTGGTTAAGATTATAAATACTTTTTTTGAATAAATAAAAACCATTACAATTTTTTTTTAGTTAGAAAAATGGAAATCGATAGGAAATATTAAAATGGCATCATATTATCTTCTTCAAAAACCATAGCTATGTCCAAGCTATGATTTTTGAAGCAGATAATAGGGTACCTACCATTTTCATAATATATTTTTAAATATCATTGACCACCAGCACCAGCAAATATTAAATCTAAGGTAGTATTTCGTTATGAAACCCACTCTTTAATAACATAGATATTACAAAAAAAAATGGAATACTAAATAATTGGAAGTTACGAAAAAGGTCAATAATTTTGGTTTTACCCTATTATAATTATCTTTTAATTCAACTTTTATGTTCGAAAAACAACCTGCCTAGCCTTTTCCCAATATGTTAGGGTCGGCTTCCAGTCTAACCGGGTGCAACTGAATACCAGTATTTTACATGGAGCGACTGCCTATCTGACCTCCACAATTCAGTTACTGGGTAACATGATACCCCTTAGTAAGACTTTTGGGCTTCTAGCTACCAGTCACGACTGTCAAAGATCTAGGAATGACAGCCGGGTTCAACGCCCTAACGTGCTTTCCGAGGCACGAAGTGGTCTCGATATTTAATGGATGGTCACCGATCAGGACCCGACCGCGGCAACCGTAGCTTAACCTTCGATTCCCGTGCGGCTGTTATCATTTAGCCACCAGCCGAACTTTTATAAAGTTCATGACCGTTAATTATGACGTCATCGCACATCCCAGCCATTCGACGTATTCTGTAAAAACTCGTTGAGAAAACTTAGGTGAAGTGAGCTTGAAGTGAGTTGTCATTCTTTAAACCTCACTTCAACTAAGTTTTCACGGTCAGATTTCTACAAGAATAAACCGGCTGCTATGCACCCTCAGGCCGATCGTCCGTGACGCGGCCTACTAACGCGTTATTAACTAAGTACAGTGCTACAAGGATATTTTGGCGCCTGACTGACATTAACGAGGGGGTATTGTTGGTAAACATGGTTTACATTTGTGAAATTGTGTCACAGAAATTGTATTGACTAAACAAGATGGCGACGTTAGTTCCGATTTTGGCCACGCGCTAAAATAACTTATGATGAAGTTTGTGATTGTTTGGGTCGTGTACTGCCATTGAAATACTTGACATCCTGGTAACTCATTGGTGCATTGAGTTTGTAACACGTTACTTTTGAGTAGCTTCGTGGACGATTAACCTTAGGGTATTCAGTGAATGGACTTGGTATCGTATACTCCTGCCTACCAAAGCGGGACACAGTCAAAAACGGTATCTAAAAGGTAAGGACAGCAGTGAACGTGGGTGCAAGTCCAACATACCACGTCACCACCCCCGGGGCCGAGGGTAACAGAACTTACAGACCTTTTTATCCCAATAATTGTCGGCGCAGCATGTCTCGTCGTCTTCTTCTATACTTCTCTATTAGTCGTCATCTCGGTAGTCACCTTCCTTTCTATCCATATCATCTTACACACAGTCCATCCATTGTTTCTTTGGTTTTCCCCTACTCTCTTAGCCATTCACATTCGTATTCAAAACTTTACTTAAGTATTTCTTTCATTAACTGGGGATATAAAACCTATCACATAACCAATAGGCAACGCCGGCACTGTGGCTCTGTCTCGTATAGGGTCACAGAATTATGCTGAGCGATGGCGTTTTGCGTGCATGTGACGCATATTCTCCCCCAACTTGTTCTTTTTTGTGTTTAGTTCTGTGTTTGCGTCATGTTTACTTCAAATAAACATATTTTCTTTTTTTTCATAATTAAATGATTTCTTCGAGACTCGTCAGGGTCCATTGTATATTTAAAATATATTATTACATTTAAAAAAAACAATTAACAATGGCAAAAACAACAAAAAACATGTACAGTCTGCACGAGCATAAATATTTACTTTCATCATCGAAACCTAAAGTTTATGACAAAAAACAAATTCCTACGTTGCATAGATCTCGAGAAAAACGTGTGTGACAGAAAAGTGATCTTATAAGTAAAGGTTCCGCTTTCCCGTTAATCCGAACCCTAAAAAATAACCCTTCACTTTTCTAAAGCGGTGAAAACATTAACCACAAATCAATTTCAAGCTAACAAAGCGATTCAATTCACCTTCGAGCTCCAAACCGATCCCTCGTACAGGAAAACTGTAACAAAAGCAATCAGTCAGATTGACATTCTTGACTGACATTCCGCACCTCGGGCTCAGGTGCTCAGTTGTCTGAAGGTACCTCGGTGCTCCACTAACGGTCACACCTGTAGTGATAGTTATTAGTTATTACTCCCAATGTACCGTTATGTTATGCTCATCTGTGCCATTCAATTATACCGCCTATGGCTCGGAGATTGATGTGGACGTAGCAAGTCGTAGATTGCAGGTAGAGTTTTATTGAAAAAAAGTTGGGAGGTGTCGCGGGATACCCGGTTGGAACGAAGCTCATTTTGATACATTATATCATCTACTAGCTGTTGCCCGCGACTTCGTCTGCGATCCAGGATGAAAAGTAGCCTGTGTCCTTCTCCAGGTCATGGTCTACCCATGTGTCAAATTTCATTCAAATCCGTTAAGCCGTTTTAGCTTGAAAGCGTAACAAATACAGAACCTTCTACGCATCATGGCACCGTATAAAAAAACGCATAACGCTTTTTCGTTACGTGACGATTTCTGCTAGTTTACTCCTACCGCAAGCCGCGTTGAAGACTTTAATTCCAAAAATGTTGATAACTTGCTGTGCCCTCGGCTCGTTTTCCAAACCCACCACCGTGCTTTTATAATATTGTCCAACTTTCTTCGAAGTGAGAATGATCTAGTAGGTACCTAGAATTGATTAAAATGTTTTACAAAATTTTGGGTTTCCTAAAAAAGCGGTGAACGGTCACATAATAACGGCTGTCCAAATAAAGAGCGTTTTTTGACACCTTGATGTCTGGTGAAAATGGAAACCAAAACTTTAGGTACAGTACCTGTTTTGAAGTGCCATACAATCATAATCGCATTAATGACAACCAGGTCGTTTATAGCAAGCCCTAAAGAAGTTGTGACTTTATCAACAACGATTTATTATTGTTTTCCTAACAAGCAAAATAGGTCAAACACAATCAAACACACGCGACAGTAGAGCCGCCATGATTCCACACAACGATCACTTAATTTATATACGATTCGCGCCCATGAGTCACCTGTGACCCCAATGCGCTCAATGGGGTCCACAACCTACAAACAAATGACAAGTAATTAATCACTTGTCATTTGTTGTCAATCGATGGTGTTGCCAGAAAAAATATGCTTATTTTTTGTTGGCAACGGAATTTCTGTGTTTACTAATGAGTATCGCCGGACCTCGTTTAATTATTGTGTGGGTGTGCGATACAAGTGGTAACGGTAACTGAGTGTTATTTATATTTTTAGATTAATAACCTTTTAACAAGCTCTTTTATCGTAGGTTTCAATGGTTAAGAAATGCGCAAACAATTTTTTGAGTGCGCTTTATTTGATGCTGTACTTAAACAGTGATTTTTCAAACCAAAAATAAAAATCATACTCCTGCAATAATTTTTGCTCTAAGTAGCATGTTTCTAAATTTGATGGATACAGAAGGCGTAGTTATCGGCGAGGTTTATGTGATGGGTCTTTTTACACCCTGTTTGTAGGTACCTGCATGAACTAACCATTATAAGAAAAGTGTGGACTGTAAAAAAGACACCAACACAGGTGCTGATCTCTTTTTACAGTCCACACTTTTCTAAACGCGTGTTGGGTCAGGACCCCACCACACGCGTCTTGTCGTCATATCATTATCATAACAGGCCAACGCTCTCTGCTGAACTTGACCTGCAATTGTCGCCGCAAACACGGAGGCGGTCAGGTCCATATTTGATCTATTTTGAATTCTTATCTTAAGTCTAGGAAGAGGATCACCGAGTAAAGTAAAAGTAAACTAAAGGAGCAGACTGAGCGTATCAACAGCAAAATATAATGGCTGGGATATGACACATTTTCAGGCTTCGTTTTTAGTGTTCCGTAGCCAACTGGCAAAACCGGAACCCTTATAATTTCATCATGTCCGTCTGTCTACTATATTTTGTACTATATCGATGAAAATGGGAAAGAAGGTGTATTCTGTGAACCACTAAACAACGGTGTAGTGAAATTAGGAAAAAAATGTTAGGGCCACACCTAATATTAAAAAAAAAAAATAGGGGTGGAACTTCCCATTAAGTAAGTAGAGTTTTTTCAACTTAAATATTATCAAGTTATTTTATGAAAGTTATTTCTAATTCTAACAAAATGCTAATATTTGTGATATTATGAATTATGGCTATAAATAAAACATACTATTAGGTGAAATGTTAAATTCATAAAAACTGTGTGAAAGAAGGATTGAGAGGCCCCTGAAACGGAACAATACAACCTAGAAACACTAATAGTTTTCCTTCCTAAACCGTCTAACGACTTTAACCAACTCTCTAATATTAATAACTTTCAATTCCCACCTATTAAACTAAGTGCAGACTATCAAAGTAAGCCTAATAGACTCGTCACAAAAGACTTCCGGCGCAGGTAAGGCGAAGGCGTCAATTAGCATTGAATGGCAAATGCCGGCGCGCGTCATTGTCACCGAATCGTATGTTGGTGTCAATCGACGGCCATTGTCCCAGTGGTTATCGGGTCGATTAATTTGTATGGTAGACACGTAACAGACGATATATCACGGTGAAGTGGAGTGGTTTGTCAAGTGGTTAGATAACTTTTTCTTTTTCGGCATCGCACTGGGATCGCGCGGTGGATTCCGGCCCAGTCCCCTCTCACAGAAAAGCCCCAAAAACCTGATTAAACCTGAGTGGGAAAACTGTAGACTGATTCCTACTGATTATTATCTATTGTAACTTCAGAGGTAGATTCGGCTTGGGATTGCTAAGAACACTGGTTTAGTAAAAAACACGAAGGAAACAGCCTCTGTCTTTTCGTGGATCTAGAACGAGATAATGTGACCATATAGATTTAGTGCTATCAAAACGGGCCATCCCATAACTTCTCGTTAATTCAGTTAATAACGTCAAACAAATCCAATATTCTAAATGTTATGCATTAGGTACTAACCATCAAAATCAGTCCAACATACATCCAAAACATATGCTTTGAATATATTTAGAATAATCAACGTTAAATATCCAAAATCATTACAATTACTTTGGAAAAAACGAGACATTTTTTCCGTACCCTAATTACGTAATACACGATCAGTCAGAATCTCGTTTTAAAACAGATTGCTAATCCATTGCTTCAAAAGTTCGAAAAAGAAACAATGAATGTTGTTGAACTTACTGTCAAAATTAAACAGATTAGTCGTAATCGTTAACGAAAATATGTTACGTAATTAAATAGCTGGCTTGGTTCATTTTAGCACAACTAAGCTCAGATTAGCTCATATAATTTCTAGAAAATAAGCAGTGATATCTTCTCCTGTGAAACCTAGTTAGTTAAGCGTTTATGACCTAAAAAGTACCAACAAGGAATTAAATAATTCAAGAAACACGAAGGCGACTGAAAATGCAGTAATTTACATATTAAATACCCCGTGCCGGTCACGGTGTTTAAATACATGAACTACGGCGCCAATGGATTGAGACATTATCGAGCTAACTCCTTTAGCTAACTAACATTGTTTGTCGTTCTAGACTTTTTATGTGTGACCTACATTTTTGTTTACCGTATAACCTACCCCTTCGCGGTATATCGGCGTGATGTTATTATTGTATTACTATAATTATGAAAAGTTAATTAACACCAAGATATCGGTTATTAACACGTTCAGCTTATGCGTACCGCGTATGAGCTCTATGAAAAGAGCTCATACGCGGTTCTTAAGTAAACCGATAAGTATTGTAATTAGACATCAGTGGACATCAGTTTAACGAAATTAATTTAAAAAAATAGTCGGTCCTGCGGGGTCATTGCGTAACACACTTGCAGTAGCAATGGCTTTCACTTTGACAGTTCAACAACATTAATTGCGTTATTTAAGTTGTTGAGCAGACAAAGTTTTCGAGCTTATGAAACCTAGGATTAGCAATACTTATCCTTCAAAATCATTCAGATTGTGATTGATAGTGTGTTGTGTTGTGTAGGTATGTGGGTGGTAATTATATGTACTCCATTTATTAAAGCATTTGTCAAATAACGGCTAAATAATAATAGTAACAGTTATTGTGTAATATTGTTGAAATTACAGTATCTTAAAGTAATTTGTTTAATGTAAATGGTAAATAGATTACATTGCTTTGTATTTATCGTGAAATAACGGAACTTATTATATGTCTATATTGAAATAGCGAACGGGTTATAAGTTAATAACCGTTATTTAATTAATGTTAAAATAAATATTGAAATCATTTGAATTTAGAATCATCCATAGATACCATATGAATTAAGTCTTAAAACTAAATAAGTAAATGTTATGTGGGAAATGAGTATTTTCATCGATTTCAAAATCGTTCGTATTTAGGTAGTACGTTAGGTGTGCTTAGCCCACTCTCTTTTCTGGATAGTCACTCTCTTCCAGAAATTTTGACTGGGCGAGTTCAGACTTCTAGAGTTGTTTTCATGGTTAGGTAGGTTCCTAGTATTTCCTTTTGAAATATTTTACACAATCATATTATTACTAGATTTTATTATTTTGGGCAAGTATCAGCCCTAGGCGTCTGGTTGGCCTACTTCTGGTTACCTGAATCGCCCGTAACGTGTGACGTTCGGTTGTTTTAACCGTTGTCTCTACAACTAATTGTACAGCGGTATCTACATGGGCAACTAAAACTGCAAAATTCTGGGTAATATTAGAAAAATTAATGGTGCCGATTCTCTTGTATACCGAACTAAACTATGCAGAATGGTTATAAGAAGATTAAAGCCATTCTGCAACAAAAAAATCTAAATGTTAAAATAATTTTGACGCAACTATAATCGAATTTGACAATCGCGACTCCACGTGGTACTTGTATGCCCTACCCCGTGATTTTTTTAGAGCTGGATGCGTGTCTGCAGCCTCGACGTGTTTTATATGGAATATTTCACTTTTTTAATGGAATGTATGAAAAATTATTACCTACATGTTGAGTTTTAGGGGTTTATGGGTCTTTTAAAGGTGGTCGATTTTTTTTATTATTTTTGCTATACGACACACCATTTTTGAGATATAAGCAAAAGAAAAGACAAAAAAGATACAGTACTGTTTTTGCACTTGAAGTCGAGGTGTTGGTGTCAATTTTAGTTCATGACAACTAATTGTATTCCACACCATTTTTAATTGCGATGAAAATTTGTTAGGCTGAGTTAGACAAAAAAATAAATATAAATAGAATAATTGCCATTTTCACTAAATTAATAACTCAGTGCCATCTTAGTGCTGTCAAACTAAAATATAGTTAAGTTGTCTCACTTTAGTCTCTTTCAGAATGGGAAATCGTCATTTGACAGGAGTTTATAAAATTTTGGAGATTTCTAGTCTAGTTTAGAGGCATCTGTGACAAGAGAATCGGCACCAATGTCACGAAAACATCGAGCAATTTACTACGATGCCAACATGCGATTGCACCTTATTGAGCAATTAGAAGCAACAACTAAGCAAAACAGAGTTTGGAGTATTTTGGAACTGTTTCGTCAACGTTATCCTATAACACCACAGGTATAAATAGCACATTGACGAAACAATTCCAATCCACTACTTGCTTTACCTCCAATAACTGGTGCTGGGCTATAATAGCTAAATTTGCCCGTGTAACCGCAGCCTTACGTATTATACCGTGTTGATTTTGGCACCGGTGAATTTTATGAATACTACTTATCTACCGGTGTTGGAAGATATGTGACCCTTGATCCCAACGGAGAGAAGTTTTAGAAGATCATGGCTACCGTTAGTTGGATGACTTGAAAGCTATCATTTGCTTTTTATCGAGGTGGTATTTCTGCTCTGTAGGTGTTATTTTTGTATTATCTATTGATTTTTATTAATTAAATCAATCATGATGTATTGAGTTCTGTGATCTTTTTAAGGCAGCCTTAGGATGGGCAGTTTGGCTCGTCCAATAATATAGGTTCCCACATTTTTTTCTTGATTGGTTTTAAATAGGTAGAATTATTAAACTAACTTTTTATCATTTAAAAAAAAAACATCCCTCAGGTCAAAAGGCAGAATAAACTCTTTGTTATACATAAACGGTATAAAGATATTTTTCTTTTTTTCTTTATCTTCTTTGTCTCCACCCTAAGTCGCGTGGTGGACGCTACCACGGTGACAAACCCTTCCTCTGACTTCACATGAACTGTATACGCCCCGTAGTCTGTCACCGGCCCGCCTCGCACACACAGAAGCAAATCTGTGTGTGCGAGATTTTAATAACGTTACTTGCATTAGAGAATACAACAGTCTGTAGAATCTCTAGGATCTAATTCCAGTGTGTGCGCAGCGTGGAACAATCAGAGCCCGCCAAGATAATAGAACACTGAGATTTTGTGCGTGATAAATATTGATCTAAGTTCGAGGAATGACAAAATATTTGCATGTCAACCTGGCTGTTGTCAGGGTATGCAGCAGCACGTTTTATTTGTCTTACATACAGTAATTCGCAACAGAAACGACTGCCTCGTTGGCCAGTGGTCACAAGCGCGGCTGCTCACTGTTCAACGTCGGGTCCTGCCATGCTATTCTGTAAACATCTCACCGTGAAAACTTGGGTGAGGTGAGCTGAGCTGTCAATAGTGTCAATCCCTGTGGAATGACAGCTCACTCCACGCTCACTTCACCTAACGTCGTTCCTTCGTTTTCACGGTGAGATGGTTACAGAATAGCATGGCTGGTTCCCGGAAAGCGAAGCCAGAGGTGTTGGTACCCATAGTAGGTACAGTACAACTATTTTCTTAATGTCCCTCGGCAAACTTCGTGTTTCGTTTGTCGTCGGATTTCTATCAGTTGCTCTTTGCACTTGGTAATTATGGTTGACGGCAACGCGGGCGCATGGAAACCAAATAACACTTTGCTGTAGGAACCTGGGGATCGAAATCAAACCCAGGAACCCACCCTCAGCTGTCGCGCTAGCAACTACTAGAGCAATGAGGCAGTCACTATTCCCTCCGTCAAGGTAATCAAATCCGTTTCAAATTCATTGCTATACCGGTTACTGGTGACGTGTAAAATTAATACTTAGTAAGCATAAATGTTTGCCACATGTCCGATGAGAAATAGGCCAAAAGAACTACTGAGTGGGTCCCATTACACGCAAGACGACATCGCGGCAGGCCAAGGCGCAGTTGGCGACACGAGCTTGACTCCTACCGAAAGGACTGGCCGGTAAGACAGAATTGTGTGGAAAAGAGAGAGGGGTAAATATCCTAAATATCCCTTTTCCACACAATTCTGTCTTGGGGGAAAATGGCAGGGCATTTGCCCCCTGGAGAATATCTAGTTCCATTAAACACTTCTATTTGTATCTAATAGATTATGTTTTTACTGGTGGAGGTCCCGGAAATTTGCTGAATGTGATAATTATGATTAGTCAATCCAAAGATTTATCATAGTTTTATGGTCACGCACATTTGCAGAGCAGATGGTCGGATAGTGGCGAGTGGCGAGAGTGTAAGACAAGTGTAAACTGGAACACGAGTATGCCGCCATTCACGCGCACCGTTCATAGTAAACACAGCGCGCGGGCGCACAGGGCTGGCGGGCGAGTAGCGGGAACTTGGAATACAAGCCAAGAAGTGCGCGCGACAAAATGTTGTCCACGTAATATCTCTCTCGCGCCTAGATGAGTCGCGCTCTCGACTATGCCTCAACTTGTTGTGTAGAGAGATAATGCGAAGATAAAATTTTGTCACGCTTCGCATATTGTTCTGACTGGTAAATTGAAACAATGAATAGGGAGTGTTAAATTGTTACCATAATTCTGTTTAAAATATCAGATCTACTTACAGCAAGTTCAGATAACAAACAACGGATTTCTGATACTTTATTCATTTAAAAATTACTTACATAATTGAATGGTATAATTATCACGATTAATAATGAAGTATTAATTACTGTACGTTAAGAAACAATTGTCACTGCGCACCCGGCAGCCCTGCAAGTAACGGAGAACAGAAGTGTGCCGCAAGCTGTCGCTAACGGTGTCGGCAGAGAGCTAGCCCCCGGCGCCGCGCAGGGCTCACGACGCGACTCTCCGACACGACTACTACACCATACACTCTTGTAGCAGGTCAATATTTGACAAAACAGTAGTATCAAGTGTTTTTGTACCGTGCCGTGCAACTATTAGTTGCCACCTGGACTCACCTGCCCTGCAAATGTTTATGGTACGCCGTACGGGCCCTGCTCACCCTGCGCCAGCGAAATGTAAAAGCAGTAAACGCGAGTTGCTTCTGGCATAAGCATGTATATTATCAATCAGCCTATAATGTTCCCACTGCTGGGACACAGGCCTCCTCTCGGTGAGAGCGCGGGCCCAATGCGGTTTAGATGTCACATGTCTTCGAAATTTTTGGTTCTAGGACATGCTTGTTTCCTTAAGATGTTTTCCTTCACCGTTTTGAGAGCAGTGGTGATGAAATAATTTACACAAAGTAAAGCGCCTGTCTTCACTAGATAGACCAATGACCTTGTGAAGGTCGCAGGAATCCGCTGGATGCGGGAAGCACAGAATCGGTCGAAGTGGCGGTGTTTGGGGGAGGCCTATGTTCAGCAGTGGACGTCTTTTGGCTGAAAGCGCCTGTCTGGGTTCGAACCTACGACCTACTCGTAAGTCACGGCTACCAAAGGGCCACCACTGGTCTGTTGCTTCTGGAATGTTATAAAATTGGCAAATCATGAACTCATGCAAATCGGTAAATAAAAGCAACGGGTCAAAATCATAACAAAATACGTAAATAAGATGTTGAATTAAGCTAGAATCCCGTTCCCCTTGTGACCAAGTCCGTGACGCCATCCAGTTGAAAGTGGAAATGTTTCGACATTCACATTTGCCAGCACTGTCCCTTTCTGTGGACAATTTAAACTGCATTACTCCGAATCTGTTGCGTCTCGTCGTCACAGACGAGCATCACACATGTGTGGACTATGCTCGCTTTCATTTGCTAAACTGATTCTAATGTTGGAAAGAAAACTATTAAGTAAACAATGAATAACATTGGTTCGATTTCCGCAATTAACATTGCGAAAACGCAATGCGCAAAAAAAAAAAACATCAGTTTAAAATCACAAGTTCAACGCCCTCGTTTGGCATGTAGTCTCTACATTTGGCGTCACTTGATTAATAATTGTTTTTTTTTACACGCCAATGTCCGTCACGTCTCTGAAGTTTCGCCAGTCAATGTTAAAGTAACCCTGTACTGGTCAAATCAAATCAAAATCAAAAGTCATTTATTAAAACTATAGGCTGAGAATCAGCACTTTTTGAACGTCAGAATTACAAAAGACAGTCCCCCAAAATGCTCGCCCTTCACCACTTCATATTCCTTTAGCTGGGAAGAAGAAGTGGCTCAACAAAATCCCCAGCAGCACATTTTCCAGTGTCACAGCACAGTTCATTTTCCTCATAGATCAACGTAGTGTATTTCCCTACATTCCAAAGCCGGTATGCGGCCTACATTATAACCATAACAAAATAAGATTTACCAAAAAACAACCGTTGAATCTGAAACTTGGTCTGTGCTGAGAGCGACCGCGAACACCGTGAACTAAAAAGTCACCCATTTTAGTGCTAACGCGAAGTAAATTGGCGGAAATGAGACTTATTGGTTTTGCAAAGCGAATTTGATTTTTATTTTTACTGTTCAACTAAAATTTTAAATGCGAATGTGTTATTGTCTGCATGTTTGCTACGTTTTTAGGATAAATCATAGAACCAATTTTGATCAATACAATTTAATAAATCTTAAATCGTAATAACTAAGCCACTGATTATTTTATTTATATCACATAGGTATTCGACAGCACGCTAAGCATGACCATAATAGAAACGGGTTTTGTCGACATAAGAATAAAGAAAATAATAGTTAAACAATCACAATCTATAATTTTGTCTATTCTTGCGTCGACAAAACCCGTAGAAAACCCCTTTCTATGGTTGTCATGCTACGCATGCTAAGTATAATAATACTACATTAATGCCTTTTGATAAAGCAGATTTTTTGTAATTTTTTTTATTTGACAGATTTCTCGAATTGTCGCCTGTCGCTTTTATTGAGTTTAATAACTTTAAATACCATGAAGTCCGGACTTTAAGTGGTAGGTATTAAACGTTTTGAGTCGTGTTCCGGTCGGACTGGCACTTTCCATCTCGACCGCGCGGGACTTATGCTTCTGCCCCAGTGCCTCACATCGCCGTGAACATACACTAAAATCGACATAATATTTTTAATATAAATGAACTATGAATTGTATTCAGATAGCTGTGACGCTAGGTCCTCTCGGGTGGACTTATATACAAAGTATTTATTTATTTATGTATTCAAAATCTGTGTAAACAATAACTTAAGTACTTACACATAACGTTTGTCGAACTGCATAACAGTTCGTTTATTTAATTTATTTTTAATCGGGTCGCGAACCTTCTCAGACGCGATGCGTTTAGAATGTCTCGATATCTAAGAAAAAAAAACCCCAAATTATCATAAGGTCACTCATGGCTGTCGCGCGCCTCGCGGGCGTTCACTCCGTCATCTGTATTTAGGCTGTAATTAGGTTCTCGGAATTTTGATCTAAGCTATTTTCCTCAGGGTATTATTTAATAAGTTTTAAAGAAACACAGACGAAGTGAGTATCGTCTAATAGCAAAAAATAATATTAAACAGCTGAATTCATGGGGTCAAAGAACGTGAGTCACACGTAAGACCTTGTATGTATCTAAGCAAAAGCTAGCCAGGATTTTTTTTTTTAACAAAAAAGTACCTAAGTAACTATGTGTGAGTATAGTACGTAAATCGGATAGATCTGTATTGCAAAATCCCGACTAATAAGTGCTATAACGAAAAACTGAAGCACTGAACTCGTCTAATATAGCGAAACTAAAAATAAACGTAGCACAAAAAACGCGAAGCTATCATGATTTCTTTCAGTTTTTTTTATAAATAGACCACTAGTGAGTACAATAGGTGGGTTCGCGAATCATGTCATGAAAACTTTCACCTTCTGTTTTGCCATTGCCGTAAGCCATACATAAACAGCAGTAGCGCGCTTTATACACGGCACGGATTCTTTACGGTACGGCGTATAAACCGCGCCATAGAAAAGACGTGTCCGTCAACAAGCTTCCATAGTGATCCGTACAACCCTGGCGACCGTGCTACACACGGCGAATAAACCGTAGTTTTTCGTGGCAAGAAAAACGTGCGTGTACAACGGGCCTTACGCCTGATTTACCTACACGGTGTGATTTAATTGCTTGTGGTCTGTGGCATACCAGAAGTCATAGCAACAATAATACTTGCATCACTGTCTAAGCAGTGTTTTAATGATACAAGTTATTTGTTGCATCAATTTTATTGTATACCACAGGCAAGATACTTGCATCGTGTAAATGCGGAGCTTTAAATACTTTACAAATTGACATTAGTTTGTTTTCTTAATTTTTATCATTGCGCTATAGAAATTTCTCTATAATCTGTAAATTTGTCTTGCGTTTCTACTGTGGACGTGGTCAAAATACGCGTGCAGAGCCATTGCAGATGCGTTTCCAAGCCACATACAAACCTGAAATGTGGAGTTATTAGCCAAAGCTATTGTAGAACTACCAGAATAATTACAGGCACAGGTTTACCCAAAATTACACCGCCACACAAGCACACAGCAATGCTGGTAGGCGGCAGTAATAGATACGGCGGCAATATTTTCCCGCACGAGCTCCTTAAAGGCTCCCGCAGATTAGCGCGACGCGACACGGATAGAAATTCTTCCACTAGAGTCGCGTTTCGCCTGTCTGCGAGTGCCTTTACAAAGGAGCTTACTACTATTTTTCACACCACTGCCAACCATTTTGCAATGCAAGCGTAAAGTAACTCAAGTTAAATATTCACAAGTTTAGATTGCATCGTGAGAAGTCTCGCACGTTTAAAAGTAAATTATACCGCGTGTACAGTCAACCCCATGTCAGGGGAAACATTCGCCGTCATTCTGTAACAGTTAGAGCGGTTTTTGTAGTTCAAGTTTTCATGTGCGGACGGTACGATATGTCGTACCGTCCGTACGATATGTCGTACCGTCCGTACGATATGTCGTACCGTCCGTACGATATGTCGTACCGTCCGTACGATATGTCGTACCCCGAAAGGTATAATACTTATGGTACTCTTTGTCACGTACGTTTGCTCTTATGTTACGTATGTGTACGTTCTGTGTTCTGCATTGGCTTTTCACATATGTGTGAAAAGCCAATGCAGAACACAGAACGTACACATACGTAACATCCTGACACAACGCCTGCTGTCTTCAAAGGGGTAGGCAAAGAGTACCATAAGTATTATACCTTTAATATAAGAGGTCCGTCTCGGGGATCGAACTTAGGATACCATACTATTAACCCTCGCGCGTGCAAACACCAAACTGCCTGCTACTATAGGCCGTTGATGTATCAAGGATATAAATAGGCTCTAATGTTTTAATGACGTGGGAATAACACCCACCAAGTTTGAACCCACGACGAATACGAAAAACGACGAATCATTTCGTCTCTAACAAAAACTTAATACTAAAATAATATAATATCGTTCAACCGAATACCGTTAGAGCCGCGTGAGTCGATCGTTTGCGCAAATTACCGACAGTTATCGACAACACATCACTAGACCGAGACATGTTAATTTAATCCGCGCAACCCTAGTTCCGTTAGTTGTTAGTGTTGTCACCGAACGACGACGTGGGTAGGCGACAGGTATGGGCGACAGACGGATATAGGGTACTGCTGGAATTTGGTGCTGATAAATGCAGTTCTACTCGTGGCTAATAAATTAAATCAGCCCCACGGGTCGATCGACGGCTACACTTGCCGCGATTGGTTCGTGGATGGGTGACCATCCATTACTAATCCAGATCCCACTGAGCCTCGGAAAGCACGTTAAGCCGTTGGTCCCGACTGTCATTCGTAGATCTTTGAAAGTCGTTACGGGTAGTCAGAAGCTCAAAAGGTTGACAACCTTACCAAGGAGTATCGTGCTACCCAGTGAATTCCAGCTGCTCCATACATTTATGTTCGCACAACTTAGTAACAGCTGAAGTTGTGTATTTTCATGAGTACCTAGATCTGTATGACACTCTCTCAGTGCATGTCTCTCGTTTAACCTAACAGATTCAGATTCAGATTCTTTATTTGTTAACACACTGTACCTATATATTTTATTTGGCTAAATGCGCCACTCGCCCTTTTGAAGAAGGCTTGTAGAGCTTTGGACAGAAACTAAACAATGTAGAATCAAGCATTATTTATTTGCAGTAAATACAGGTGTTATAAAAAATTGGTGGGTTATGCACAATCCACGTTTTGCCTGTTTAGAGCATGCAAATTAATTTTACATTGCAAGAGTAACGGTTTTTCATAAAACTTCATCTACCTTCTCAACGTTATGCACACAACTATAAAATACTAGCTTATGCCTGCGACTTCGTCTGCGTGTTTTAACATAAAACATGTGACACTCGGCAATAGCGTAGCTTTCAATTAGTGAAAGAATGTTTAAAATCGAATCAGTAGTTTCGGAGATTACCTCCAACGTTCAAACTTACAAACCACCTCTTTATAATATTATTATTATAGGGACCAGCCCACTTGAAAGTTTAAACTAAAAGCATATGAATCATAAAAAAGGAGCAATTTACAGAACTAAATAACAACATGGTGGCGCTAACTACCGTTGTCAGTAACTCACACCCATCGGGAATCGAACCCGGGCCACGGTAATGGCCGCCGCTAATAACAAAGCTATAAATGCAAAGCAATCAATTTTAACGATCGATAGACTAACGGTATACAGACCTAGTCGTCCGCTGACATATTAATAGATATGTAGGATAGTCTAGACATTACGGAAACGAATGGTGGATCAAACAATCCTATGTGGTGGATTACCGGAATTATTGTAGTTTTTCCATTTTATTTTTATACTACAAATTAGAATTTGACTACTAAATGATACTAAAAAGAGTACAGATAAAGGCTCCACACACACAGTGCCGGCAATGCCTTGCCTCTGGGCAAGCCGCAGTGCGCCCGCGCCCTGCGGCCCTGTGTGTAGTAGACTTTATGCATGAACACTAGTAAAGGTCGTTGCATACGTAACGTGTTTTTTAACTCGGACGGAACGGGGCGATCATTTTTGGAAACATCGTTTCATAGAAAATACGTATATCCTATACGAAAGAGCATACGTCACGGGTGCACGGACGGGACGAAATCATACAATATTTGAAAAATATCTATTGGCTAGTTTTCGAGTTCTGTTACTTTTTAAGGTTTTTACTAATAAATCCAGGGTCGGACCTACGAAATCAGCTCATTTATTACTAAGTATTAGTAGTAACCTCGTTTAAATATGAGATATGGGTGCTCAGTCTATACAGACAACTGATCTGGGTGTTTATGCAATTATACAAGTTTAAAAATATGTTTATGTAACTAAATAAGAAAATGGAGCATTCTTGTGGTATTTTTTATCGTCATGATAATAAACTGAAAATTACCGGCTAGTTTGATTACATTATAAACTAGCTGTGCACGGGATTCCCTCCGAATATGAATCTTACAAACACAATTTCGTAAAATTATTAGAGGGTAGAACCCTGAATAACTAACCTGCCTTCCTGCTCTACTTTATTAGTCAGTTACTCGTGGGACAATTTGTATTTTATTACAGAGATGATGTTATGTTAAGTATGACTAATCGTCTCACACATTAATAGTTACATGATACGCTCACAGATAGCCTAGTTCACTAACATTCGTTATCCGGTACCTATTCCGGTAACAAAAACAAATCATACAGTACAGTTACCTACATCTATCCAGAAACCATAAGTCATTGTCTATCCATAAACTAGGCTAATTTCACCATTTCTTCCGCAGTTCTCAACGTGGCTGCAGGCAAGGCTCCGATGCAAGCGTCCACAGAAGACGGCGGGGTTCCCCAGCGGGCCCTGGACGGCAGCACAGCAGCCATCTTCAACGCCGAGACCTGCACACTCACGAAATCTGAGAGGGTTCCCTGGTGGTACGTGAACCTGCTGGAGCCCTATATGGTGCAGCTTGTGAGGTTGGACTTCGGGAAGCAGTGTTGTGGTAAGAATATATACAGTTTTTCACACTATAGATCACTCCTGTTTTCATGAAGCGTTAAGCAGAGGTATACGTATAGTATGTACACCCACATTTCGCCAGGTATGTTTAAGTTTCATGTAATGGGGGCAACAACCGGACAAAAAACCAAACTCTAGGCTGCTACTGAAAATTCATGACGAATAACGAAATGACACTGCCCGACCTGTACCCACTAGTCAGTTTTACATCATTTCCTGCTAAATACAAAAATAACGTTAAACTGAGAACGTCACGAAGACTGACAAAGTCCTAAAGTATCAACACGTACCGAAACCAGACAGACTCCTAAAGTAGGCAGTAAATTGAAGCAAAAAAATACTTCGCAGAAATGTTATTTAGGTAATTATCGTGCTCATTTTGAATAGAGTTGAGCTACGTAACCACCAACAACCCTTCGAGCGAGTTCGCTTTGTCGTTACGAAAACTTCTAAACTTAGCTAAAGCAAAATGTGAAGAAATCCGTAAATTTTTCAGGCTACATAAAGTTGCCTACATGAATGCCACTTTAAACTTTTCTTGAACTTTAAAAGAGGAAAATGAGGAAAACAGTCTGGAGTGACGAAAACTGTTATTTTTACTTACCATTTATTCTGAGTGATAAAAAACTTGGAAATTTGTGTTATTTTGCCAAAATAAATGCGTTTTTACTTATTAAATCATATTATATATCAGTTTTATAATTGAATTCTTTAGGTGAGATTCAGTTACTAACTTTGCCAAAGTTGGCATGACACAGTGGGCACGATGCCAGTCCAACATTCTGCTTACCCTACCACATAGTGTATATCTCAATGAACTTTCCCTTCTCCGATACTCGCTTATTTCTCTCAATGCTAGTCAACAAGGTGGTTCGTGTTCTCATCAAGATGTGTGGCGGTAGTTGGCCCACTTGCCTTTCCACCGTGGCGAGGTGTTAAACGCGCATAATCGACCATCTGTCTGCGATAGATAACCTCCTTGTTTATGTACATAGTGACGTACCGGCAGTTATTATTTACAGAGTTTTAGAAAAAAAAAAATATTGTAAAGCGTTGTGTCTGCTACGGTTTTCTATAAGAGCGGAGGCCGCCACACAATGTCCTTAATTTACCGGCCAATGACGTCACTTAAATTTTGTTTATGAAAGTAAGTTGGTGAGTCAAAGCCCAAAGATTTAAATCGCTAGATTTGCCCTCAACGTACTTAGTTACGCGAAAAAGTATACAGGTTACTGAGAAACGTGAGCTCACACATTATTAAATAGCGTTTCTATGACAATCAAGTTACTAAAACTTTGTTTTCCAAGGGGTGAACGGTCACACAATAACGGCTGTCTAAATACAGAGCGTTTTTTGACACCTTAATGTCAAAAACTGGTGAAAATGACAGATTTTAATAACGGCCGTTTTAATATGACGAAACCGGTCTTCTAGGAAGCCCAGCCATGCTATTCTGTAAACATCTCACCGCGAAAACTTGGGTGAAGTGAGCTGTCAATAGTGTCAGTCCCTGTGGAATGACAGCTCACTCCACGCTCACTTCACCTAAGTTTTCACGGTGAGATGGTTACAGAATAGCACTGCTGGATTAAGGAAGATGGGTGGAGGGTTAAGGTGGACTTTTCCGCGAGATTAATAATATGAATTGTCTTAATATTTATTGGTTTATATAAGTACCTATTTATTATAAAATAGAAATGTTCTTGTACACTCCGCCCTCGCTTGCTATGGTTCCTTGATCGACATAGCAGACAATAAAAATAGACAGGATGAACATAGTCTCGTCTTTGCTTCATAAATGCAAATATAATCAATTGGTACATGCTTCATTGAGTACAAATACGTTGTATGCTTAATAATTGGGTAAGTCTAAACTAATTGCATAATTCATCACTTCTTGATATTTCATTAGTGATGAGCATTCGTTCCTTATTTTTGTTTATCTTGTACAGTGTTTATGTACAGTCAGCCGCACATTAGTGGTAACAATTTGACATTGAAAGCGCCTTTATATCGCAGCAGTAAGGCCTGTTTTCCTAGTGCAAGTGTTACCACTTATAGAACTTTTGGTGGGATGTGGTAGAAGTTCATTCAATATAACACAATGAATTTAATTAAGTATGTAGTTATAAGTACTCTGCCTGCACAAACAAGCGATTTTTGTTTTGTCTTTTTTCTTAGCATTGTGCAAATATTTGTCTAAAATAGTTTGAGTGTCGGCTGCTTTAGGAATGCTCATTCGGTAAAATTTATAAGACCGAGGAAGCGCCTCAGTTCTTCGACGGTTTCAGGTTCCAGATGGACTTGACTGTTCATTCAATATAACACCATTAATTTAATGACAAAATTACTACAACTAAACACGGTTTATAAACAATAATAAGAGGAGTAGGATGATATAAAATGAAGCGAATGATGCGGGCCGCAGTTAGTGACTGCCTGTGTGTCGTATCGTATTCGAACTGTACTTGAACTCACAGACGGGTGACGTCTTTTAAGTACTTGAGTTGCAGGTGTGCGTTACATACCACTACACACTGATCTGCGGTTAACAGTACCTAAATCATGATTATTCTGATTACACTAGATCAGAAATATAATCCAAAAACAAAGGGAAAATATTTAAAATACCAATGGTCGTCATAGGTATACACGGGCTTTTTAATTACTAAGCAAAACTTCACAGACCTAACTAGTGTCGATATTATTATAATTTTCAATAAACAGCTGATCACGGGGACAATGCCCTATTGACGTGCGCAGTTATTTGAAATTATTTTTATACAGATATTGATATGATCCCGATACTCATCGCATATGTGATTATTCGCCAATTAATAAAAAAATGTCCTGTAAAGGGGCTTTGAACTACCAAAGCCCCTTTACAGGACATTTTTTTATTAATTTAAAAAAGTAATTTATTAACAAAGTCAATCGCAAACTTGTGCATTGTTGGGTTGTTGGAAAGCTCAATTATACAAATATCTACCTCGATTTCTCTCTACAGCTGATCATAAGGCCGGCAAAACAATAATAACATAATAAGATATATTAATATAACAGTACAATGGAACTGAAGATCTTTTCACATAACAATTGCAGACGCAGCTTTCCCTCTTTGACTTCTAGCGGCTGTCACTCTTCTTTTATTCTTTTACATCTAATCTGTCAGTTTTCCTAAAAGGATTGTGAACATCACAGTTTCACCGTTTCGCCATGTCACTCCTTCTCACAGAGAGGTGGGCTGTGTCCCAGCAGTGGGAACACTATAGACAGATGCTATGCCATGTCACATTGTCTTTTTATCTAAAACTAAACTAATCTTCTATCAAAATAAATAAAAAACCGACCAAGTGCGTGTCGGACCACGCACAATGAAGGATTCCGTAGTTGGCATAATTTGATCCCAAGAACAGACTTAACATTGTAGTTGAAAAACATGTTCGTCCATACATTCCAACTGCAAGCGTAAGTTGTTCGACTATTAGTCGTTGACTTGTAAAGCCTACTTAGCTGTGATAGTTTTGTTTTTACCTTCGTTATATGTAACTACTGCTGTGAGGCAGTAGTATTTTTTTTTTTCACATATCCAAACACAAAATTTAGCTGCCAGGGTGGGGGGACTTAACTCTAACACAAATTAGCACTTTAAAGCTTAATATTACTCAAACGGATCCCTGAATCGAAAAATGTTTTTCAGACCCGCAATATTTTTGAACAGCCTATCCAACGATACCCCAGATAGTTTTTCCACTTTGTCGGCTTGATTAATATGTATGTTTAAGTATACCCATACCAAATTACAACTTTCTATTACTAAAAGTTTTTGAACCTGTACTAACAACCTATGGATCTTGATCTGAAATAAATAAATAATAATAATAAGCCGTGGACTGACAGACAGACGGACCTTGAGAAAATATAAGGGTTCCTTGTTGACTACGGAACCCTAAACATGAAATGCTGTTCGTTGGTAACCGTATCACTTGAGAACGGTTGGACTGATTTGGCTATTTTTTATTTCAAATGTTCGTAAAGTCCATAGTAATTAGATTTTTAAGGAAAGAAAAGAGTGAAAGGTTTGCTGAAATATTTTCAAATTCTGGAAAATATAAACGTCTGTCGTGTCAGCTAGTAAGTATAATTATAGAAGTAAAATTGTTTGTTTGTTTGTAGAGGTAACCTCCGGAAGTACTGATCCGATTACAAAAAATATTTCACAGATGGCAAGCTACACTACTGCTGAGTGCCATAGGATATGTTTTAGGTCGCGGGTACAAGCTAGTTGAATGTAAAAACATTAAGAGGATCTCATAGTTATTTTTAGGGCTCCATACCCGAAGGGTGCCAAACGGAACTCTATTACTAAGCCTCCGCTGTCCGTCCGTCCGTCTGTCTGTCTGTCAGCGGGCTGTATCTCATGAACCGTAAAAGGTAGACAGTTGAAACTTTCACAGATTGTGTATTTCGATTGCCGCAATAACAAAATTAAATTAAATTAAATTAAAAATTGTTTATTGTTCCAAAATCGTTACAATACGTATAGCATGAGGCAGCCCCGTTAAGTTATTAACAATACTTGTGTTGGGGCTGACTCGCTACTTCCCCTGTAGTACATTTACAAAATGGAGACTAATAAACCAAAGATAATAAAAAGGATACAAAATAAAAACTAGAATTCTATCAAAAAGAGCAGATCGAATTGTGTATGTGTACGTATGTGTGTGTGTGTGTGTGTGTGTGTACATGTGTGTATGTGTGAGTGTGCGTGCGTGCATGTTTGTGTATATGGTATGTGAGCGTGTGTGTATGTTATGGATTCCATTTTAGTAAGGTCTGATTAAAATTTGTTCGATTTCCTCATATGATAACGTTTTTAGCCAATCAGTAATAATCTTCTTGCATTTATGTTTAGACTCTGGATTGAATTTTAATTTAGCGTTTATTTTATTGTAGACGTAGGCAGATTGAGCGCTGTACTGACGCTTTGCAAAAGCCGTACGAACCCCCGAGGAGTGAGCCACAGTATGATTGCGTCTTTTATCCTTGTCTGCTGGGGTATATGGGGTAGATTTATGTAGGTATAAAGTCATGTTTAATAAATATAGCTGCCTAACTGTTAGTATACCACACAAACTATATAGACTGCTAGTCGGATATCTGTATATAAAATATAAAATAAAGTTAAAAATTAAAGGGAAAATAAAGTTAAAAACGTAGTGTTAAATTTTGTACGTTGGCACAGAACCCTTCGTGTACGAGTCTGATTCGCACTTGGGCAATTTTTGTACTTATAAATAAACTGCCTTAGTTGCCTGTTTGAACCAGTCATATAGAGTACCTACGTGATATACATATAGATGTAGGTAGGTACAACACTACTGTGTCTAACCCCCCATGGATACAGACGATGGAATAATACTTAGTTCCTACATTCCCAGAGGAATAAGGAAGTGTCACAAGACTCACACCAATCTATGTAATTTGTAATTCATCACGGACATAGTTACAAAGAATAGTTTAAAAGACAATACACTTCCGAAGTCGCACGGAACTCGGCTGTAATCAAAAGGACGTTAGGGTAATCTCCAGATCTTAGTAAACATGAGTTAACCTTGCGTTAACTTTAAACGAAGACTCGTGTATCAGATGCTGCGACTGCGATGTACTTAAACTTTCGGTTTCAAATTGGGATAAAAAATAAGGCATTTTGTCAGAATTGAGAATATATTTTGACTGCATCCTTGGACTACTGCGCGACTGCTGCACATGAAGTCCTTGTTTCTATACCCTAGTTTCTCTGTTCCGTTTTGAAGGTTATGGGTGCCAGATTTTCGGTATATTTCCAGGTTTGTCTCTGGAATACACCTGACTCAATCAATCAATCAGCCTAGTCTTTTCCCAACTATGTTGAGATCGGCTTCCAGTCTAACCGCATGCAGCTGAATACCAGTATTTTACATGGACCGACTGCCAATCTGACCACAACCCAGTTTCCTGCGATAACCCTTGTTAAGACTAGTTGTCAGACTTTTGGACCTCTGACTACCCTTAACGACTGTCAAAGATCTACGTATGACAGCCGGAAGCAACGGTGTTTTCCAAGGCGCGTAGGGGTCTTGATATGTCAGGGCGTTCATCCATCCAGGACCGACCGTGACAAGGTTAAGCCAAGCAACCTTCGTTCGACCCGTGCGGCAGTTATTAGTTAGCCACGAGCCCCTCAGTACCCCTGTAATACTTATCTACACTGTAACACTTATTGCAGATGTGACCAACTCAATATCGTAAGACAATGCAGTTAGTGGAAAGTAAATAAAACTTGGACCAAATTATCTGCCCTAAAGTGAGTTGTATTTTTTCAATTATCTGCAATTTTCCGTTGATAATTTACCAGATGATTGGCCGAAGGAGTTCCGTGACGCTTTCTAGTTATCATTGAATTACCCTTAGGTACCTAGAATAAAATAATACGTAATGGATAAGTAGCTATATTATATCCGGATAGATTAAAGCAAAAAAGGATCTACATATTATAAGTATCCGGTTTCTGAAAGGTTTAAACAGAATTTGCTAACGGAATGACAAACTCATGTTATCCTTAGCGTCTGTTGGCTAACCGAAGGCCAATTAAAACAAAATTAGGCCAGACAGACTAGAAAGTTCTTGATTTAATAATAATATATTTATTGATTCAGACAACCAATGATCCATTACATTTACATTTATATTGTTAGTATGAAATTAAAAACTATGTTAGTACTTAATAACTAAGAGAGACTTAGTCCTCTGGGTGAGGCTCCACACCAGTTGGCTGTCCAACTTATTGGCTATTACATTCAGGATGGATTTTGGATTTGATTGGCAGTAAGTTGCTATCTCAGGCATCACAGTACCTATACTCTCTTTATTATAGCATAAGAAATACAAAACGCAAAATAACGACAGTTATTGTTGAAATGACTGCACTTTAGAGTTATTTATCGATGACATATGACATCCAGCAACCAACCCGCACTGGGCCCGCGTGGTGGATTATTGTCTAATCCCTCTTACAGAGAGGAGACCTGTGTCCCAGCAGTGGGAAGATTATAGGCTGAGTATGAGAGTTATTTTTAAATGTGAATGGTAAAAAATATATATTGCTTTGTATTTATTGTGAAATAAAGCACCGTTATTTTTCTAATGTGTAATGAATGGAGTAAAGTTAAAATAACTTAGACAATCATCGACATAACCTGTGTAGCCATTCCCAACTATGTTGGGGTCGGCTTCCAGTCTAACCGGAAGTTTCACAATCTGCCAGTTAATTAATGTCTTGATTAGCCTTTTAGAAATCAGATAAAGTTAAAATAATAATAAATTAAAAAACATATTTCAAGCCAAAGCTAGTAATCTAAAATTGCCACTTATTGCCAAACCATCATTCCGCAATATCTTACTAACTTTCCTGCAATTTTGTCAGATAACTTTCACTGCAGACTAGTGATTTGCGCCCGGCGGTGCTTGTCGCCGCTCGTTGTCAAAGCCGTAATGACAGTGTAAAGGGTCGTCTTGTATTAAATGGTTGTTAGAAAGCGCCATGCCGCACACTGCGCGCTCCGTAGAAGTCTCTCGAAGCCGTCGTAACATTATTCTTGTGCCGCAGTGTGCCTCTATTCTGTATGGCTATGGGAGGTTCGCTTTCTGGGACACGTGCTTATAAAAGACGTGGTTAAGTTTTCTTAAAATTGCGATGAATGAACAATATAATGTTTTCTAGGTGGTGCTACACACTTGTTCGTTTCGGCAGTACTTTTTTAACAATAAAGTCGACCCCACGGAATTACTATTTACATATATTCCGCTTACATACTGCTCGTGCCGATCGGTAAACTCCGTTCGGTATCTGCCCTCGCTGAATAATGTTCGGGTCGGCTTAGCACTATACGAGCTAAGCTAAGTGGCGGTGCCGAACTGCCGAATCATGCGTACCCGAAACAACTGCTTATGACTCCTAACTTGCAACATTTCGCTCACCAAATAAGGAAAAAGACTGAGCTGTTTATTTGAAAACCGAATACAATTCACCAGTTTCGCAACACTGCCCCGTTTTCAGAGATGTGTAAAGCACGAGCACTAAGTATAATGCAAGTATTGTGCAAGTCAAGATGCACAGCACAGGTCACACGTCGCGAGTTGCACAACAACGGTAGAGGAACATTGGCAGCGGGTTTTAAAATAAATTAATGAATTTAGTTGTCTGCTTTGAATAGTAAATGAATAAACGCGACTAATTTTAAGGGGGCTGAAAGAGATACTAAATATGCTAAGAACATTAAAGGTCTGCAGCACGCTATCGCGCTAGTAATTCACTTATTTTATCATTTGATTTAAACCTATAATACTTATACATTCCCCCGATCCTATGCTCTCTATAAATATATAACCTTAGCCTAAAACCTCATCTTCTGTGCTTCTAGGTGCAAACAAGCCCGTCATCGTGGTACGAGTGGGCAATAACCGGCCTGACCTGGGCACCAACCCGGTCTGCAACCGGTTCACTGGGTTCATCGAGGAAGGGCAGCCGCTCTTCCTGCCGTGCAACCCCCCCATGCCGGGTGCATTTGTCAGCGTACACTTGGAATCCTCAGCACCGTCCCAGCTGTCGATCTGCGAAGCTTTTGTTTACACGGACCAGGCACTGCCGATAGAGAGGTGTCCTCAATTCCGGGATCAGCCACCGGGCAGCACGGCGACATACAACGGGAAGTGCTACATCTTCTACGACCGTCAACCGGCTTCGTTCCGAGATGCGCTCGGGTTCTGCCGATCACGCGGCGGCACGCTGGTTGACGAGAGCAACCCAGCACTGCAAGGTTTCATCAGCTGGGAGCTCTGGAGGCGACACCGGTGAGTGACCTTTGTTTTACTTTTAGCAATGCTTTTGGCAGTTTAAGCTGTTGATTTTTGTGCTGTGAATGGTTTAAGAAGTTATTGTATTCGTAGATACAATACTTGTATACTTGTGAAGGTTTGACATCTTATAAACTCATACGCACGCACGAATGGTTTCATAAACAACCCCCTAACTACTGAAATCACATATGTCTCAAAATGCCATTCATGGACATATTTACGACACAATCATCATTCATAGATATTAAAAAGTATAATCAGCTGTTTACCAGCTACGACAAAAACATAGTACAATACGGTCGGTATAACCCGGCAGGTTTGAACATAGGCTCTACGAACTTTCGCGCATATTCTCTCACTCACACTCTCCTCATGTCTCCAATTGGTTTAAAAAAAATGTTATTGCGCGGCCTTCTGCGCGAAGTTCGGAACTGCCAAGTTATATCGGCCGTATTGTAGATTACTCTGCCCTGCCCCACCATCCACTTTCTCGGTTATTTCGTCATCCCATAAAACACAAATGGTTTCAGACCACATAAGGCGGCACGCGTCATCTGTCAACATCTATCGAACAATACTGATGTTATGGTTCCACCATACATGTTAACAGTCAATTTCACGATGGATTTCATAATAATTGTATAAGTTAATACTATTGCGTTAGTAATTCCGAACGGAATTCAAGATGGTGCTGCATATACTTGTATTATGTTAGATGATGGTTGACGACTTGAAGGTGATAGACTGAGGGGTACCTGTCTGAACCAGGTCAGGAAAAGTCTTTTACCAGGTTTACACTAGTAAGAACCTTAAGGCATAATTATGGAAGAATCGAAACCAGGTTTTGGGGCACAAATATATCTCTATTTGTAATCACAACCATAGTCGCATTTTCGCATTTTAAACACTATGGAGCCATGGATGTAATAACTGAGAAAATTTCACTTATCAGCCAAGAAAAGAGGAAAGCAAAGTGTATTAAAATGCGAAGTCATGTCTTGTCAACTTGTGCTTCATTTAGTTGTTACTATGTGGTTGCAAAGCGTTCCTTGAATAGGAATGGTCGAATAGAAAATAGAGAACTGATAACCTTTTGGCACTTGAACTGTTTGTGCTCATATGAAAAGATAATTCTTGTTTGTTGAAGTAGAAATCTGTTTCTGGCGAAAATGGCTGGCAACCAACCCAAAGCGATTAGATATTAGGGCACTCAAAAGCAGCAGAAGACATTACCTACCTACAAATATAAATCACGCATGTTTTCCCCGAAGAGTTAGACAGAAGTACTACCTATAGTAGACACCGAGTTATTTTTAAGTCCCATGTAATAGGGGGCGACATTGCCATCAACCGTGCACAAATCCAAGCTCCGAGCTGTTACTGAGAAATTCCTGATAAAAAACTTAATAACACTTTGCTCCACTTGAGAATTCAACGCAGGACCTCACGCTCAGTAGTAGCGCTTGCTACCACAAGACCAATGCGGTAGTCTGGTCATTACCATTACCAACAATCAAGATCTTGCATGACTTCTCTTGCACTCGGTGTACAGTATCTAAAGCCACTAGAAACCATTCTCGGAGGCACGTAACGGTTCAAAACGAGTATATTTAAGACAACGGGCTGGTCCCGTACGCGCCGCCGTCTCCGATCCGATTCGGTCCGTATGTCGAACGTTACAGCGGTACGGTTTACGTTTATGATCAATTTGGAATAACGGCGGAAGGTTTGTGGTGTCCTCGGGTGTACCGTAGTTGGACCACGGATTTTTTAAAGGCCTTCATTAATTAAACTGCTATTCTTTATGCTATATTCTGAAAAGCAGATGCTCACTCTCGAAAAATATGATAATTGTGTGTGCCCGATGGGATTTCAAATCGGCAAAAATGACGAACTTTCAAACATTCTTTCATCCCCTATTTAACCACCTTAGGGGAAGAACATTCATAAATTCTTCCTTAGTGCTTACCTCCACCGATGCATCTATCCATCGATTCTTTGGACAAAGACTGTAACTATGATATTATGAGGCTGTAGTAAATGTGATTCGAGTGTGAGCTGCATAAGTCACACTACGACCGTGCCTGCTCGAACCTTGCGAGCTGGAATCGCGACACTTTGTTTATCTACTCGTAGAACTTACCTCCTCTAGAACCACAAAAGAATCAGTTATCATCATAAAGCCAGTCACACATGAGTGAGCTACCCACCAACCAGCATCAACAAATGCATAATGCATGTCGTAGGCGTAGGAAGTGACCGGCGGCGATTATAGGGCGTGTGCTCACTCACTGTGCATTAACGGTGTAAATCTGTGAGTACCAGGCTTGTGTTACCAGAAGACCTGGATTATATAAAGCAGCATTATTACTCAATTATTGTAGCATGTCTGTGTTTGTAAGACCTATTTTCCACGCGACCGCAGGCGCTAGTGGCTAGTTTTCAAGCGAGCCGCGCACGCGTCGATAGTTTTGAAGCGAGGCGCGGACGCGTCGATAGGTAGGCCTATCGACGCGTCCGCGCCTCGCTTCAAAACTAATACCTAGATGCCTACATCTAGGTATTAAAGATATATACCTGTGTCTTTAATTTTAAACTTGGTAGTACAACCCACTGTTTCCATAATGATGCTATGTACTGTGTTGTTGTTTTTTATGTACTAATAAACCTATTATTATTATTATTATATACATTTGTCTACATATCCGGCCATCGCTGTCTCTCCAAAGATTGTCTGCTTGCTCGATAAGACCGCCCATTGTACACTAGTTTTAAATATGTTAAGCAGTTTTTGTTTTATGTGGTGTACAATAAATAAAATAATTTAATTTCGGACAACTGAAAGATCCATAAATTATTAGCAACAGGTTTGCACTGAAAATAGGTAGGTACTATTGTTAGTAACTTAAACTAAAGACGAATTAATGAGAAGACCACCCATCTGCTAGACACAACGAGAAGTGGAAATAATGGTATAATAAGTCTTCACACAAATTGGTTTATTATTGCGGAGGAGGAATCTGCCGCTAGAGCATTCAGGATGCTATATATTGTGATTGCCTCTTATTCTGCTCAGGAGTGAGGCCGTTTTTTTGCAAATGTTGGCATGAAATCTATCGGTATGGGTTATCGTGAACATTTCTGAGGCACTTCAAAAACGAGACCGTCGCATCAGCATCTTAAAAAAATTATTGTTTCGGACGCGTAGAGCATCCAGCGAGCGACCTTTTCGTGTAGTTCACCCAATACCGGAGTAAAAACTCTGACACACTCCAACCTACAATTATGGTTCCGAGAGCATTAGCGAAACCAATACCTACGATACCAAAACTGAAAAACATTGAGCAGTTCCTCCGGTATACCACTACTCTTCAATTTACTCCAAAGCACATCGTAAGAAACGAGACCGAAAGCCTTGGTGAGATCAAGGAAGGAAGTAGACGTCTTACGTTCAGTGTTGTATTTGAACTAGGATAGCTGCACTTTCGGTATATAGTATAGTAATAGTCCATGGGAAAACCGAAACTGTGCATCATGTAACTCTATATATTTTGTCAAACATACCGTTCAACACCTTAGCCGCAACAGTTGCCAGAGAGATCTGGGGACAATTGCTTATTTGACGCTCAAAAGTGCCTTACAAGGGCCTATTTGAAATAAATGATTTGACTTTGTCATGAGACACAAAGTCGATTCCCGACACTAAGGGCCAAGTGGAGACCTTATTTTGAAATGATCTCTAAATAAATTAGCAATGTCTCCATGCTCGCTAACCCCTCCCGCATCCGCCACAAGACCAGCCATGCTATTCTGTAAACATCTCACCGTGAAAACTTGGGTGAAGTGAGCTGTCAATAGTATCAATCCCTGTGGAATGACAGCTCACTCCATGCTCACTTCACCTAAGTTTTCACGGTGAGATGGTTACAGAATAGCACTGCAGGCCTAGCCTACAGCTTATCTGTGAACTTCCAAAATGCACAGACATTGTTATTTGCTCGTTGTTAACATAACATCACCTTCGACGATATACAGGTATTTCCCCGTAGGGTTAGGCAGCGATGTAGGTACCTCGTTGTTAATTCGGGTACAGTAATAAAATGTTTAAGAAATAAATAATTATGTACTTTTAAAAGCAAACAGAAATAATAATTAACTTGATTGACAAAAGCTTTTCATCTGCGTTCGCCATCCAATGTCGCCAGATTTCGCTTTGAGGCTTCACCCCTCACCCTAAAATCAATAGTGCCAATTGAATGAGTTATATATGTACAGTTTATGTGTCTGCATGCAGTATCAACGGGCTGAATATTAATTCCCATGTACATGGGACCCCTATGTGTCTGGCATCATGGAGAAGGCAGCGTCCGCGCTTTGATTGGAATCAAATAACAAATGGACTCTGTTATGCACTTCCAGTAAAAGAGTCAATATTATTTATTTATCTTTCTCTTAGGAGTAATTTACGTGTAAGATACTTTACCCAGCGGGGTAATTGCGTGACACATAATTTCTTTCAGTTTGGAAATTCAACAATATTCATTACGTTATTTACGTTGTCGAGCAGTGAATTTTCCAAACATTATGAAGCAATGAATTATGAATTTCGCACTTTACGTGTAAAAAAATAAAATAAATAACCTATAAAAAAATATGTTTCTTGATTTTTGTTTACCACTTTGTTTTCGTGATTAATATGTACACCGATGACAAATTACAGCTTTCCATTGCCAACCGTCTCTGAGCTAAGCTACGGATAGACAGACAGACGGACATGGCGAAACTATAAGGGTTCCTTGTTTACTACGGAACCCTAAAAAGCCATACATTTACTAGAAAACAGCCTTTTCATTTCACCTGATACTTTTTCTTTTTTAACCCCAACGGGGAAGCTCTTGGCCTGCATCTCACCTGATGGTAAGTGATGATCAGGCCGAAGGTGGAAGCGAGCTTCACCCGGAATCCTCAACCACAGAAAAGCTGGCTATCTTACCTCTAACTGCCGAAACACGACAATGCTGTTTAGATTGTTGTTATGGCGATAGAATGAGATAAGATGTTGGTTGCTAGCCAAGCGGACGTAGAACAATCCCTACCAACCGAGCAGAAAATATTGCCCCTACTGGGAATCGGACCCGGGACCTCTGGGTCTATGACAGGTGGTCTAATCTCTAATCTATCGACCACAGAGGCGGTTAAACGATCCACCGGCTTTCGAACCTTCTTTACGTAAAACCCTTTTGCCTGGCTTCACTTTGATAAAGTTAAGAGTTTTTCTTAGATAATATAATGTTTTAACCATGATTGTAAGATCTCATGTTGTTGTGAGTAGCTACGTTATGGTCAATATAAGTACTTATCATAAATGTTGTATGGTGTTTCCATCCATGTATTTAGATCGAGTTGAAGGAAAATATTGCCTTCCATAAAAAGTCCCCGACACGTAAGAAAGCGTTTAGCCATCCTGGTTTCAGCTTCCGTAGCCTCCTCCTTAGCGAAAACAACTTCTAGACGCAATTCACTTGTTAACTTTAACTGCTACTGCAATATTGCATAATGTCTGTCCTGAAACCAAAACACAGCATCGCAATAATCCGGTGTGCGCGTGTGAGTAATTGCAAACACAACATTCCAACCCTTGCATCAGAGTACTGGATAATTGCATCCGCCGGACCCTCCCGATACCCCATGCCACCCCCTGCCTGCCTCGGTACTCATATTCAATCAAATTACGATTATGCATGTGGCTATGAATGTTTCTCCCTGCCAGTCTCAGGGCTTGGAAACCTTTTAGAAATTAAAATAGGTACCTATCTACTAATTTTAAGTAATATACAATGAAGAATTTCGATTGAAGAACAAATCATTCCTTTATAAAAATTCAAATCTTGCTTTGCTCATACGGGAATCGTAAAATCGTCACATTTTACACACATACTATAATCTATAGCTCTTAGCTGTTTCTATTACCTAAGAATTATCACACCCTTAAATAAGCATTTACTCCTGATCCTACACCCCCTGTAACTAAAAATAACAGTATGTCACCAACTGAGTTACGATATTATTTACTTTGGAAAAAAATAGTACTTACCTTTATTACACAAATCGGCCATTTTTTTTTTTCATGCTGATTAACGGTTAACGAAGAGAACTTTTGCTAGGCTTCACTTTGGAAAACTAAGTTTCTTCTAAAACTAATATTTTCCTCCCTTATGTAACTCATAACATGTTGTTTATGAAGGGAGCAGTCTGTGTTGTGAAATTATTTATTTTAGGAAAACAATAAAACCCTGGTAACATTAAACCATTTTCTAAACTAGCCTTTTCGTCTCACCGACCACTTGCACACAAACAATTCGAAGTTTTGTTGCGTAAAACTTTGTTTGGCTTCACTTGAATAATATTTTCGTACCTTATGTTAAGTCATACCATGTTGCGTAGGATGAAGGTAGCAGGCAGTGTGGTGATGAAATAATTTATTTTAGTAAAACAATGTAACCTTCTTAACTTAAAACCCTTTTATTTCACCGATCACTTTTAGTTCTTCCACAAATATTTGTATAACTTTTCTTTGCTAGGCTTCACTTAGGAAAAGCAAGGAGTTTCCCAGCGAAGTTCGAAGTGAGTTTCAAAGCGTCTCCGTTATGTAACTCATATCATGTTGCGTAGGGTGAAGGGAGATACCTGTGTTGCGAAATCATTTATTTTTGAAAAACAATGAAACCGTCTTAACGTTACTGAAAACATTTTCTAAAACAGCCTTTTCATCTCACGGATCACTTTTAGTTCTCCCACAATCAATTGTACAACTTTTCTTCGCTAGGCTTCACTTTGAAAAAGTGGGGACATTTTCTAAGAAAATTTATATTTCCACCCTTATGTAAGTCTACATGTGACGTAGGATGAAGGGACTTGTCTGCGTTGTGAAATTATTTATTTTTGAATAACAATGAAATGTTCGTAATGTCAAATAGCCTTGTCGTCTCATCGATCAGTTTGAGTTCTTCCACGAACGTTTTTACAAATTTTCCATACTAGGCTTAGCTTTAGAAAAGTGAGCATTTTTTATTCGAAAAATATTTTTTGTTCTGTAGCTGAGTTGCGTAGGATGAAGGACGTAAAAGGTCGATAAGACACGCATTTACATTCTATTTCCGCAACGGGAAAATTTTTGTTTTCACAAATACTTAATACGTAAGCGCACGTGCGTATATTTATTATTTATTGATGGCTCAATATCAATTATTAAACCATGTTAGCATGGATCCAAGGAACCAAATTTTTTCACATTTTCCAAGGAAAATATTATTTTTTACTTGTGAAAATTTTGATTTGATTAAAACTAATAGGAAACATTTATTTTAAAGAACAAATAATTAGTTAGCTAGAAAATGTTCGACACACCTGCCTTTAAATTTCCCCTTTGATTCCTAGTCAATATCTGCCCGGCCAGACAGGTAGCGGGACGCGGCGAGCGGGGCGTGGGGCTCGGGGAACGGACGGGAATTTAAAACTATTCCATTAGGTAGGTATCTATGATACACGGCACAAGCCACCCATCTGGTGGGGACGCTGGCGTCCACCACCTCATGGCGGCCATGTCTGTCTATTGAGAGGAATATCTACCAGCACCCAATATAAATCAACAGTGTAGCAATTATTCTGCTAAGCTCTTTCATGTAGAGATGTACTAATGATTCGATTTGTCTAACTCAATTAATTGGATGTGTTTGTTACGACTACAAATTATATTTCAGGATTGTTTTTTGTTAAACACTTCCCCTAGCTATGGAAACAACTCAGAATACCGACGGGGTTATGAACAGTTTGGAACATTCAAATTGATTTGTTGATTTTTGCTACTGCTGTGTGCTTTGCGAAATGTCTGCGATTGCTTGTAGATAATGTGTTATGTTTTTAGAGTGACTGCAAATTGCTGGCGTTCAATAGGATAATGCTTGTCTGCTGCGAAAGTTAGTAGTATTACAAAATTGAAATCAATGTTGTTGTTACAATAATTTAAAAATTTAAAAGAAAAAAACTAAATGAATACTAACTGTAAAAAAATTGAAAGACCAGTAACAAAAATAAACATTTTCAGCATGTTAGTCTAGCTAGTCCATCCAATATTAGAATAATGATGAGAGATAGAATTGAATCTGCATTACCAGGTTTATATACCGATAAGAGGGTGTCTAAAAGCTCCTTGACCATCTTTTTTTTTTTTTTTTTTTTGACCATCTGTGTTATGTAGATCACTTAGCTGATGATAATCATCATTAGCGTCATTGTCTTGCTTTCGCCCCAAATTATTTAGGACGCATATCTTTTTCTTCCATATTTCTCTATTAGTCCTCATTTCTGCACGCGTAGCATGACAACTATAGAAACGGGTTTTGTCGACGGAAGAATAGACAAAATGACAGTTTGTGATTGTTTATCTGTCATTTTGTCTATTCTTCCGTCGACAAAACCCGTTTCTATTGTGGTCATGCTATGCTTGCAGCAGTCACTCCCTTTCTAGCCCTATCACATTTCATACAGTCCATCCATCGTTTCTTTGGTCTTTCCCCACTGTTATCCTCATGACACTTTCCCCGATTATCCATTAGACGATAGTGACCTACTCCGACACAAATTCCTTTTGACCATATCTTTAAAAGTACCATGTGTATCTTCACCTAAAGTTATAGCTCGTCTTGAGTGATTGTTATTCATCAAAAGCATTAATTAGGTTAATTACCAATTTGAAATATGTAGTAGGGTAAGGACAGCTAGGGAAATTATGTGTTTATCAAATTAACACTCCACCCCAATTTATCGTGTTATAGTGATTTAAATAGGTAGGTTACCTACCAATTTATCCTCAGTACCGATATTTGTTTCTGACACTACTTAGGTATACACCGACAAGTCAAAACATTATGGAGACTCATAAAGCCAGTCGTAAGATAAGACAGATGAGAAGAAAAGAAAAAATAATTACTCAATTAAACAACGCGTGAACTTTGAAGCACATGTTTACTTGTAAAGAACTAAAATACCCATGAATAAAAATAAACGCAAAATTTGCAAAGAAAACGACTACGATATTTTGGCAATTTTAATGGCATTATATAAATAGTATTATAATAAAATTCGAAAAGTGTGGGGCATGCTTTAACATGTATGTGAACCGGATGGCCTTTGATAAGGCCCTCCCTGCCATATACCCCTACTTGTTCAGTTTTGTTGTGTTCCTTTAATCACATTAATAGATCAAAATAATAATACCAGCCTATTATTATTCATAATAATGCATGGCAAAGGCCTCTTCTCATTCAAAGAAGGCACAAGCATTGATTTGATCACCACGCTTGCTCAAGACGGGTTGACAATTTCAACCTTATATTAACTATAAATAGATACCTCCGTCAAAATAGTTAATTTTGATTTATTTTTAAATTGAGCTGCTTCCTAAGAACCTTCCCATCCCACATAACCACCCGTAAAGGAACACGTCTTCAAACCAGCTCTTATTTTGTACCCACAGGAGTGACAGTAGCAGCCAGTACTGGATCGGGGCAGTTCGGGACCCCCAAGACCCTGCCAACTGGAAGTGGGTCAACGGCAATGACGTCACCGTGTCCTTTTGGAACGCTCCTGGAGGCGGCGATGGTTGCGCCCGCTTTGACGGCAGCAAGGGATGGCTGTGGGCAGACACCGACTGCCAAGCCAGACTCAACTATATCTGTCAACACCGTAAGTTCCTTTTTCTTTATGACTGGCACCTAAGAAGTTTGACCTGTATAGGTCTTCTTCGGTGAAGTTGGCCAAGTTTTTTAATAACGGTTATTTCTATGTGTATTTTACGATTGCGAAATTGTTATTTTTGATCGTGTTCCTCCAATTCGTGCGTCGCACATGTGCACGGACGGGGCGTGATCCTATACCTTACTTTGGCCACTGCAAATCAGTTTATATCTGCGAATGTTTTTGTATTTTGTTTTTTTTTTGTATTGTTGTCCACCAATTTTTGCGATATTATTGTATGTGTAACGTTAACGTAGGTATAATGCTGGTTCCCATAATTTTATGTTACAGACTTGACAAATTGATATTTTGTTTCCAATTTTCAGTACTTACTCGCGATGATGAACTTGAGTTTTTGTCCTTCAATTTGACATTGAGTTAAAACAGTTTTTCCTTTGATTTTCGTAGTTTTTAAAAGCTTTTATTCAACTTGCAATGTTTGTATGTTTGTTTATTGCAAATCTTGCAAGCTGAATTAAAACCACTTCGTCTTATCCTATGGAGTTGATATTTCACATGTTGGTTCAGTTCTGAAGACAATGCATTTTTATGATAAGCATGACCTGATTGGCAACCCAGGATTGGCTCCAGACTAGGAAACCCCTCAATGGTCAACAGTACAGACACGAAAATTTATAGTATAGTCTAGGGTCTGATGATAGTGCCGGAAGGTAGCCACAGGAATACCCTAACTTTATATGGTAGTCCTGTTGTGTTGGACTTGTTGCAGTTGTCTCGACAAGTACCTTACAAGTGAAGGTGATGGGGCAGATATTTGATCAAATTCGAATGCTAAAAAGTACAAAATAAAATATAAGTAAGTAAAAATCTTTTTAAAAACGAGCTTTTATTGAACTGAAGAGTACAAAATAAAACTTACATAAACAGAGAACTTGTTTTCAAAAAGATTTTTACTTATATTTTATTAATTAGTCGAGTGCTCACGTGTTAGTGCTCACCACGCCATCTAGTTGTTTTGTCGCAAACGGTGAGGAACTTCGTGTCCAAAGAAGTTTTCTAAAAAATCATCGTAAAATATTTACTTCACATCCGATTCTCATCAATCCTTCTAATTATACGAAATTTATAACTGCTCTGTCCATACCACACCACAATAGCTATTCTTCGATCTCGGACATGTCTAGTTTTTTTTATATCTATAGGTATATAATGACGTACTTACTTACCTACAGCATAAGTCTTCACTTTTCGATGGCATCTTCTCCTGCGCAGCGGAAAGTGCACCGTAACTTCGTACCATGTTACAGCAGCCGCAGACCACAATTCCTCCGCGACTCCACACGGTTAAAAACAGTTTTGAGGTAGGCAGACAAGTAGGTCGGGCGGTAGGTACCACGTGGAGACGCGGTTGGTTGTTTAGTTCTGTAATAGTTTTATAACCTAACCGTATTCGGTAGGTATATCCGTATACCGTACCATATTCTGGGTTGGCCAGTTCGGTTATTTTAAAGTTTGTACTTTACACGTAAAAGTCATTCGTTACGAGAGAGAAAAAAGAATGTGTTAAATAAATCGCTTCTCCGCGAGGCGAGACGGTTACCATGGGGTGGAGAAAACCAACCCCTACCGGAGATCCAACGCTCAGCAACCACTTATTCGTGCAGCCAGTTACTAAGGTCCATTCAAACCAAATTCAAGTTCAATGCAATCAAATATGTAACTATCCAATTTACAATCAGTTCAGCAGTTTTAGTAAAAAGGAAAACAAAATCATTTTCTGAAGAAGTAGGACCTACCTACTTAGTTGATTAAAGTAGTATGTTTTAAACAAGGAGCTTCTATGGACCTTAGAACCCATTTTATCTGTAATCAGCCTATCCCTTAGGTGAACCGACAATCGTACGCGCTACTAGTGCCGATACCCCACAAGGAGCGCACATTCTATCCGATAGCTTTTCGCCACATCTATTTGAATTTTGGCTTTATAATTATTCACCTTGCTAGCGACTTTTTAACTTGATCATAAAGTTCATTCATTTATTGGTACCAAGAGACGTGCTTATTGACTCAAACCGACAATCTGAATATCGTTCAAGTTTTATATTTTTCTGCTTTAATATTGAACAACAGCACTTGTTGTTAAAACTGTTTGGGAAATATGTCGCATTGTAATATGAAATAGGGCCCTGGCTCTCCTGGTTTCCTTACCACTTGACTGACGGTTCCTCTGCTTCGTTACAGAACCGAAAGCTTGCGGGCGTCCTGAGCAGCCCCCGAACTCCACCATGTCAGCTGACAGCTTCGAAGTGGGTGCGTCGGTGGAGTACTCGTGTGATGATGGACACCTTCTCGTGGGGCCCACTGTGCGGACCTGTCTCGACACCGGCTTCTATGATGAGTTCCCACCGGTTTGTAAACGTGAGTATTTTATTTATTTATAAAGGTTTACCAATCGCGACTGTGTATAATATATCTTAAGTACCATAAAGTACCCTTCGGACTTACACACCCGCCAATTAGAGGTTAACCAGCATTTTTCAGAAATATCACTTATTTCTGAAAATGCTGGTTTACCTTAAACACAAGAGGTATTTTATAAATAAGCAATAAAAATAATAGTTATAAAACCTAAAACTCAACTACGACAAAAAAATCAACTAATATATACTTAAACAAGACATCACAGACAGACAAATTCTAAATCCGGAGTCGATTTAATGTATGCCTATAACCAGCGGACGATCAAGACGCTTCCAACGATCCCGCATTTTTCAAAATATGATTTAGTTAGTAGTGTAGTGGTTTAGAAGTTATTTGGGAACAGATGAATATACATACCGGTCAAAATCATAACCCCCCTTTTTGCTTCGCCGTCATCGGGTAAAAAATACGGAACCTCGTTGATTAAATGTTCACAAACGCAATTGGACCTGGTCCAGGTTTGCCGGGTTGGGCACAGTGTTATTAGAATCTCCAGGAATTTCTCAGTTTAGCTATGCGACAGTTACAGGAATAACGATTAGCTAAAGTACGTGCTAAGCTACGTATAATTGTACAAAGCTCTTTTGGCACGTGGTCAAAATAGGAACTAACGTCGCCATCTTGTTTTTTCATTATTTTATTTTACAAAACAAATGCGCAAATACCCTGTCAAGGCATTTGAGTGCCAAAAGATCCTTGTAGCTTGTATAGAGATCTCTGCCTTTATGTGTCATCAACACCTAAATCACGCCAAAAAAGTCTTCACCTGGACCTTTTCGGGGCAGCCGTGAGGCGTACACACTGTTTTTGTTAAAACATTTCACATTTATTTTTTTATTTTTCTCCGCTAAACTTAAGCCCACCCAGAGTCGATACTTAGCTCAATAGTCCTACTGGAGACAGAGGAGGAACAGGTCGAGGCTATCATCATCAAGTTGATCAAAATCTACCAGTCACAAACTAGTTCCGCCCATAACGCACATTTGCAATGTTGCATTATTCACTGGCATTTTCCCTAAGACCCTCAAAAAAGTGCATTGTTCAACCAATCTTTAAAACAAGTGACAGAAGCAGTTTTAATAATAATCGGCCAATCTCTGTATTTCCAGCAATTTCCAAAATACTAGATAGAATCATCCACAAAAATGTCCTCAACTACCTGGACAAAATTCATTACCCCGGATGGTGCAGGACTATAAATTGCCGAACTTGGAAACAAAATAAAACCTATTGGGCTATGGGTTGTGGTGGTGTACTACGCAAGGATGGCCCCTGCTTGATTAATGATCTAATAGACTACTAATAATAAAGCTGAAGAGTTTCATGTTTCTTTGTTTGAACGCGCTAATCTCTGGAATTACCAGTTGGATTTGAAATCCCTTTTTGCATTTGATAGCCCGATTCACGTTTTAACATCACATTAAGATTAAGAACCAAGCAAAAATAAAAAAGTCAGTATGAACGTTAAGCAAAAACGAAGTAATAGCGCGGGCGGGCGATGGGATGCTACGCGATGGGTCGGGGCCGAATTTCACGCGGACGAAGTCGCGGGCAGAAGCTAGTATATAATATACACGGATAAAATGGTAGGGGGTGACTTGTACACTAAATAACGGGCCCCCGGAAACTCGCTACCATATAGAGGCGCAGTGACAAGAGGGTAACATATCCTGAGGTGATTGAGGAGTGCACAGGTATTCCTAGACCGACTTCTTTCTGGAATAGTTCATTCCTCCGAGCATGTTTGCTCTTGCGAATGTCGAACAGGAAAAGAGGAACAGGATAACACGAAAAAAAAATGTAGAAGATCTGTTTCTCATCAGTGTTCACTCCAGCCGGCCAATAAAGGCAAGCCAGAGATGAAGAACCTACTATTACTACCCCACAGCTCGCCACTTGCTGCCCTGTATCTCTCTCTTAGTCTGGCTCCTCACTCTAGACCTGTTTCGGCAAACTAAACTACCGGCGCAGACCTAGAGTTTATAGGAGTGCGCAAGTTCCACCTCCACCACGACGTCAACGTAGAGATACGGCGGTGGGGTTATTGTTATTTATGTATTTTGTATTTTGCCAAATAAATGTTATTCATTCTATCCATTCTTTAACATTTTCCGTGTCCCGCAGGTATCGAGTGCGGCTTCCCGGCAGAGATCCCGCACGGCTCGTACGAGCTGCTCAACGGCTCCGTGTCTTACCTGTCACACGTGCAGTACTCCTGCAAGGCCGGCTACGAGATGGTGGGCCGCGCCCGCCTCGTGTGCGACATCGACGAGCGTTGGAACGGACCCCCGCCCAGATGTGACGGTTGGTTTCAGATTTATATAACATAACGCCTTTATTCCCCGAACGGTTAGGAAGAGGTGCACCTAGGAGTATAGTACACCCTCATTTCGCCAGTTATGGTTAAGTCCCATGTAACAGGGGGCGAGCCTATTGCCGTCAACCGGGCACAAATCCAGACTCTGGGCTGTTACTGAAAGATTTAAGATGGAAAACCCCAATAATACTTTGCCCGACCTGAGAACCGAACCCAGAACCTCATTATCAGCAGTAGCGTAGCGCCAGTCCGCGCGAGGCTTAAAGCTTACTTAGTTTTATTTTCTACTCACTAAGCCTGCCGGCACACGAACCACTCGCTCCCGCCATTAGTGGTCAGCGAGATCCACTTTTCGTATAAAAAAGGTGGCTATCGGAAAATAAGACGATGCGGCCAGCGATAATAAAGATTAATTGAAATAATTAATCCACCCTGTGAGCTAATAACTACTCTACAACCATACGATTTCAACACTATTTCACGTGACAATAACGACTCCGATATAATGTTTAATTCCTATTTTAGGAATACCATGAAATCAGTAAATACAAGGTATACCTACCTATACTACAGCCTTGAGGAATACCAGGAACTGCTACTTCAAAGATGTTCCAATTAAGTTACTAACGGTGCGGGACGACCGCAGTATAACTATCGACCGAACCTCTCATTGCAAATTTTAGCCTTCACACATATAGTGCAACAAGGATCTTTTGGCGCTTGGATGACTTTGACGGCGGGCGTTGTTGGTAAACATTTGTGAAATTTTACACAGAAATTGTATTGAAAAAACAAGATGGCGGCGTTAGTTCCTATTTTGGCCACACGCCAAAGATCCTTGTAGGTAATGTTTATGATGGGTTTTTTGTTTCACCAGTGGTGCACTGTGAGGAGCCCCCTCCGACTCCCAACGGCCGAGTCTCCGTCACCCACAACTCCTCAGTGTTCGGCTCGGTGGCTGAGTACTTCTGTGCTGCAGGGTTCAGGCTGCAGGGAGCCAAGAGGATTGCCTGCCTCGCCAACGGCCTCTGGGATAAGCCGGCGCCCAACTGTCAGCGTAAGTTATGTGATAGAAGAAAGAGTCTGTAACAATATTGGATGTTTGTCATCTTCCTGACGTACTTCCCTGGTAAAGATATAAGAGTGTATGTGAGGGAGCAAGAAATAAAACACACATCTAAATCTCCTCTTGAATTAAAAATCTTTAATTACATTTATCATATACATAACAGTAAGAAAGGGGTTTCTAACAGTTTACAAGCGATATTTACTTACAATAATATGCATGAGAGAATCACACTCTTATCAGTTCAATACAACACTAACATAGTAGTATAGTCACTAGTATAGTCTTGATCAGGGGCATTGCCTCGATCTTCCTCGGTAGAAGCGATTTCTTCGACGGTATGTTGGAGCAAACTTAGGGTAGGACGCCCTCCGGCTAAGCGGAGCACCGATGACATCTCCGCAGTGTGGCTGGTAGCAGATGTAAGAATAGTGGAGGATTGAGTTGAAGAGCGTGAAATTGAATAAGCCCTATTATGTTCAGCGGCAAAATGCTTAAGGCTGATGAAAACTACAGGTCAGTCAACCGACATCGTATTCGTCTACATCGGTAGAAGCGCGTTCCGTAGCAGAATCTTGTTCTATGGCCAGGAGATCTTCTTCGGTGGCAGAACATCCAGCGGCAGTTCCACTGCCCGGCTTCGGTTGATGAGTTAGTTCTTCGTCATCATCTGAGTTTGAGTCAGAGTCATCGTCACGATCAACTGAAAGGTGGTGCCATTCTATAGTATCCCGCACCAAATTGTCTAAGTCAGTGTTGGTTCGTATAACATGCTGAATTTGGCGCGCGGTGATGCGGGTGAGTCCATAGCCCCGAGCGAGGTTCCCGCCCATCTGGACCACTTCAGCCGTCAGGTACTCCAAAACAGCTGCCAGGTAGACCGCCGACATTCTGGTGGGGTAGGTTCCAGGTGGTAATAAGCGGTTATTGAAGAGGTAATGTATCCGCCCCACGGGGAAGCAAAGGCCAGCTCTCAGAGTAGGCGACCTGGAGCGCCGGCGCAGGCTAGGGGGAGTACCGGGTAACTTGAACATTCCACACGGACTGACGCCAGTCATCTTGAATGGCGATCAGTACCGGTACACTATTTTCTCTAAGCGACGAAAGGCCTACGTCAAAAAAGCGTCATGCTCCGACGACAGGTCTGGTGGGACTGACTGATGCTCAAGCGCGTAGTGAGCGCGCAGGCGTCGCAGGTCAGTGGGACGCGCCCTCCCCTGTGACGTACTTATTTCTGGAAATTTTATGATTAAGTATGTTTTATATAACAAGTATAATTGTGACCGAAAAACAAATCACACAGATTTTTATTTGTAGCGTGCCACACCTCTGCCCTGTTTCTAACTTACCTATTCTTTAATTAAATATGTTCTGTCACTACAATTAAATCATCATCACATGTAAATATAATTTGTATAAAATTTTGTTGGTCACACTTTATAAAACAAATTTTATAAATTTATAATAATAGCCACCAAAAAAGGCACCTTTCCTCCTATCAATTTGGTTACTGACCGTTAGTAGCTAAGTGTGGAGCAAGCCTAAAATCATGTAACCATAAAAGTATTTTCGTGACCAAAACTCGCCACTGAAAAAGCCGGAATCTTGTTTGTGTGACTTTTATACCCAAATGTAAAGTTTCTCGCTTCAATATTAGTTAGTTGTGTATGTATTGCCGCTCGCTTGCTTGGAGCTATGTTCTGCAGTTGAAGTGGCCCGTCTATGAGAGACTACAACTTTATATGACCTCGAGCAAGTAGGTTACAAGTGCCATGAGAAACAATATTTTACGAAAATAAACTGAATAAAAAAAATTGGAGGACTTTACTGGAAAGAAGCATGGTTTTTCTTGTTTTGGAATTTCAATACAATTGTTAGTAGGTGATAGTTTAAGTGTGTTTCGCCTTTGATTCCAGAAAATCTAGGGCACGTAATTTTATCAGTTATAGGTAAATGTATTTAATTTTTTCTTTCGTATTGAGCCTTTATATGTTCAATACTACGATAAGTACGTCATTTACTTTTATGTCTATCCGATTGCGACGCCGAAGCTGACGGTACGATTAGCAACCTACGTACTTAGTTTGCAACTAGGTTAATATTGAGCAAGCCATAATTTCGTAACCAACCTAAATTATCTTTTTATTTTCAGTGGAAGAACGTCCAACAACGACAACGCCGTCGTCGACCACAAATCCGCCGGCGACCACAACTTCGGCGCCCGCTCCCTCCCCGACCAGCCCCCGGCTCATCCTGCCGACACGACCACGCACTTCCCCTCGGCCCTTGTCGTCGCCTACACCTTTCGCGACTGTGACAGCGGAACCCCCACGCAGACTAAGGCCTAAGCCGACGACAGAACGACCGACCACGAGGACTTATGAGCGTCCACCTGAGAGGAAGACCACTGTGCCTGATAACCAGGACTCCCCGACCAGCCACATCCCGCATATTATTGTGGCAAGCCATCCGAGGGAGAACCAGGTAAGTTACTTTGCTTTTACTCTTCAGGCATTTATTAACTATCATATCGAAAGGCGAAGCGTCAGGGTAACCCGCGAAATTATTTTTTTTTTTACGTTTTTTTGCATTTTGCAGGTCAGTGTCAGGTTCTACGTTGGTCTTAATATGTTTCACGGTCGTATCAAATATTTATTTATAGAATTATAATCATAAAAATCATCAATCCAACTCATTTCAAGTTCATATTATTATAATCCTATTGAATGATTATTTCATGAAATCATGACATTTTAGGGTTATTCTAACATAAGGAGTTGTATTGCTGATTCTAATGATTTTAATTCAGTAAAAACATATTTGTTACGGTCGCGAATCATATTTTAATCAAGATACAACCTGACACTGACCTGCGAATTGCAAAAAACGTACGAACATTTGAATTTCGCGAGCCACCTTAGTGTTACATTCAGGCTGTACCTACACTAAAAATCGAGCGTGCTCGCGCCCGCGCCATTTAGCGCGTCATACTATTTTTCAATACAGACCTTCGAACGTGAACCCGCGCGAGTTTTAGCGGACGCCCTGAAACTATTTGTGATATAAATCTTGATTAGATAATATTGACACGAAAAAAATACATTAGATAGGTATAACGAGAGAACTCTCGTGATTTAAAAAACGCATGAAACTTACTCCAAACACACTTCCAGATCCTCGGCAGCGGCAACAACATTCGAGCGGAGCAGACACCTCGCGTAAACGTGCCGCAGTCTGTCGACGGAGAGAGACGCGACCCTGTGGGCGCCAGGCTTAACATAGGCGCCGTGGTCGCCCTGGGCGCCTTCGGGGCGCTGGTGTTCCTCATAGCCATCATCACCACAATCGTTATCCTCGTCAGGAGGTGAGAGCACACTGATTTGACTTGTTTGAAGTATTTAGAAAAGTAGGCAGGGGTAACGAGGTCGCTTGAGATATTTAGAAGAACCAAGTAACCGGTCTTACTTTGTTTAAAAATATGGGTATTTGGAATAAGTTGGAGACCCCTGTCAGGTAGTACCTTAAAGTGTAGGTAACTTTAATACAGACTTAAGGCCCTATATACCTACACAGATATAGTACAGATAGGTACCTCCTATATTTACTATAGTGGTTTGAATTATATTCTCGTACCTTAGTTTGTCATGACATATTTTGATAAATCAAAGTCGGAGACGACAGAAAACGCCATACCGGACCTGTAAATTTTCTCTTTTCTCTTGATTCTTTTAACAAAATTATAATAGCAGAATGTTTTTGCTGGACTTGCTGGAGGCAGTGCCGTGCCCCCAGATGAAATTTCTGTTTATGCCGGACCATCCAAATTCTACTCCAAGCGGTTTAACTTTAAAAGAAAGAAAGAAAGAAAGAAAGAAAAATGCGTTTATTGGCATTACAGCAGAAAAATACACCTTATAAAATACACCTTAAAAAAAAAAACCTACACAGATTTATCCCATACAAACTTCAACCACCCATTCCACGATTTAGCGTTTGATTTAAAGAAGAAATGTGTGCCTTCACTAAACCAAATTATTTAAAAAATTCTACGGTTTAGCCGTAAAACCATTACAGACGCACAGACAATATAGTATTTTGTAAAAGTCACCACTGGCGCCAAAGGAATAAAATCTGAAGAATATTAGACCTTCATCAAACAATCACAGTATTTCTCATAATCACTTTACTTGAAGTAAACGGTTAGCCCCTCGCTTACCAGGCGAGACAAAGAGCATCAGGTTAAAGCGACACACTACATGAGTGATTGGTACGGCAGCGGGGGTCCAAAGCGACCGCCACCGGCGGTCCGCGAGCTGCCCTCCCGGTGGTACACGCTCTTGGCTCTCCCGTTCCCCGACCAGCAGGTCGGCAGGCGCGAGTTCGCCCGAACACATCGCCACACGCATCGGGCCGGACACTTCTCCAACCCCTTATAGCCAGTGCGTTGTTTTAAGGTACTACGTTGACATGGTGGTTGACCACCCGCGATGAAAGCCCCTCGCCCACAGCAGCGTTTTTGCGATAATGCGTCCTAACTTCTATTGCGGCTAGCCGCGAGTTTAGTTATGACGCATAATCGCAAAAAACAGCGCTGTGAGGACAGGCTTAAACGATAAGAAAATGGCGAATGGCGCCAAATACGGCGAACAATGTTGCCAGTTTAGATTTGTTAGACCAAAAATAATTGTTTGTGTAGATTTATATTTTGTGTTTTAATGTACTTATATTTATCTGTTGTGTTTAACCAACCACCATGTCATCGCTACACGCACCGGGATTTGGAAAGCACGCGCCATGTTGGAAAATCACAAAAAAAAAACAGTTTTATCAAATAAACGGAACTTCGTTTACCTACATGTCTTAATAAATACACAGCTTCACACCTGGCGAGATGGGGAATCTTAAAAAGAACACACTTCTCACAAACAATGCTTTAAAACATTTCACGTGTTTCACCGGCTGGGCCCTATACCACTTGTGTAGGGACCCCTTTACCCGACATGCACAATGAACGCTTCGAGCCAAACAACACAACGTATTTAAAATATCACTATTATACTAGCTACACCAAGCACATTATTGTAAATAAGGGTACTTTTATATTGTATTACAAAAAAAGCGAGTGATCTAAAACATTAATAGGTTTCAGTTATTTTTCTTTTATTTTAAGCACATTGAGCCTACTAAGACTATTGAAATACAGTGGCTCCATTGTCTCACAAGGTTTATGATTCTTATTAGTGTATTTAACGAGGCGACTAATTTCTAGACTTATGCCCAGCTTCCGAGGTCCCTAGATAAATTCTCTTCTTAAAGGGTAGCTACCAAGCTATTCATTCAGCAAATTTATCAAAATCACTGAGTGTTCAAAACACCCAACGTGTCCATATACCAAACAAATAAAATCTGGATGTCAAAAAACCAGTATGGACACCCACTAATCGTATCATTCTACAGCAATCCAATACTGGACATAGGCCGCTCCAATTGCACGCCATTCAAACTCCTCAATCTATTTAGATGCTCGCAAATTATTATGTAGAACACTATACTAATCAAAATGCAATCATTAGCAGGAAGCACAATGACGGCAAGCGGTACCGACACCACGTGTCGCCTGACTGCAACACCGTGGGCTCACTGGACTCGTCCTCGTCCGAGTCGCGCAGCGGCCTCAACCGGTACTACCGCCAGGCCTGGGAGGAGCTGCATGAGGCCGCAGGGGCCAAGCACGGGCCCCGCCGGCCCCACGACCGCGAGGCGCCCAAGGATGGCTCCGAGCTGGTGGTTTCCGACGTGTACCCCGCACCCCACCCCCGCGACAAGCGCCGTCACCATCACCACCACCACCACCGTGAGCCCCGCCACCCCGACTGGCACTCGCCCCATCGCCCCCACCATAATCATAAGCCTAGGTATTAATAAAGACTGTATGTTGTAGGTGTTGTGTCGTCGGAAAATATTGGACTTTATGTGAGTGCGAGTTTTGGTAGAATGCGATCGTCCTAAAACGTGGATGTTATCGCTCTGAACAGGGTACATCCGCTTGTATCAGAGGCATAACTGTGATTTGTAGGCAAAATCAGAAGCTGTTTGAGCCGTCACCCGTTGTATTTTAGACATGTTTTCGACCAAAATGTCGGAAATATGAACAGTTATCATGATTATGACATAATTTATTTCATTCCATTTTCTTATTATAAAGTTATCCATTTGGCATTATAACGTGCACTTATTAGGTATTCAAAAATTTCACGTAGAGAAGTAGTAGAGAAGTACTGAAAGAACTTTTCTGTCGATATTAACAAAATGTACCAAATAGCTTTATTTGTAATGTCTTGTATTTAAATGTTATTTATGTGTTCACCAATATATTGAGCTTAAGTATATTAGTGACATTATCACACAACTGTTATGTATACCTACCTACTACGAGAATACATATCTTTTCCAATAAGTCTTCATTTGTTTTCAAAATTTTACAGAAACTGAAAAATCTTGTTAAACAAAATCAGAACTAGTTTTTGAAGATGCTAATATATTTTATAGGTTCAGAGTTGAGCACCATTATTATGACAAAGAATTATATTTTCATACACTCGTTATAATATTATTAATAGGTACAGTTAGGTTATGCAAATTGACACCCTACGTCAAGTCGCCGTGTTATAGCCATTTCATACAACTGTCATCCAATTGTGATTTGATTACATGGACAATTTAAGTTGGTACGCAATTTGCTAATCAATGAATGTCCCTGACTTTACATAGGTACTAGGTATATACCTACAGTATTTTATCGTATAATCTTTCCTGCTTGGACTATGATTACCTTGATCTTTTCTTAATATAATCATATAAATATTGTATTATTTCGTATTTCAAATTCATAATTTAGTTGGTAAGCAGTTATAAAGATTTGTACATAATTATATTAGTTGTAAGTACTTACATAAGATTAGATTGAAGTTAATCATTGTTAGCTGCTCTAATTTCCCGTCTGTTTTATATTAATGGTTGTCAATAAATTATTTAAGTAGTTAGTTAAGAATCTGTGAGTATGTGTCCATTAGTAGTATCGATACAATTATTATTTTAATTGAGATTTTAATGACGCGTCTTTGACTGTGGCGTTTGGAGGTGTACTTTAGACGTAAATTAATTCAGAATATCTTGCTACCTGGCAACATTTTCTAAGTTTCCACGGACGGGTCATTATTCTCTCCTTCTAAAGTTTCTCCAATACAAAATCTACTATGTATGGTACAAAGTAATTTAAAAACACGACAACGCTAAAATGTCAGTACAAGTCGATATCGACGGGTGCTTAAATGGAAAAAGTAATCCAATGTGCCATTACAGAGGCAGACATAAGGTAGGAAGTCCACAGTTCGGCTATTATTTTAATTTATTATATAAACGATTAAATAAATTAGTATTTTTATAATATATGTAAATATTATCTCACACAAATATTGAAAAACGATTGCTCAATACATCGAATTATTACGAATTAACGAAGGATGAGAAGAATACTGTCAGACTGAAAGAAAAACGAAAATGGTTAACAAACGAATTACATCATCGAAAATATTATTGTATGACTAATAATTTATTAGAATTGTATACCTTCAATATTAAAGGTCAAAGTTGTATCAATTCCGAATCATGCTAGTATTAAACTTTGTGATAAATTAAAATCGGTTTGTTTTATTTAATAGAAGTTTGTCCATTTATCTATACCTGACTTTGTCTATACCCTATGATATACCCATTAGGTACTCGTAAACTGCCATTTGCATTGCATATCGGCCTTATAAGAGATTTCTCTAGAGGGGATTTCAAGCTTTGAGTCAAGCTTGAAATCCCCTCTAGAGAACAATAATCTCTTATAAGGCCACTGCGACCACAGAGGGTCAAGCTGCTTGACCCTCTGTGGTCGCAGTGGCTGGACCAAATTGGGGGTCTCCTTGTCCAGCCACTGCGTGCATGCTGGTATACTCATCTATACAAATTATAAAACAAAGTCGCTTTTCGCGTTTGTGTGTATTTCCGAATTGTTCTTCTAAACCACGCAACACATTTTGATGAGTTTTTCACCGTCGTCGTTTAGAGAATTTATTCCGGAAGGTTTATGTGTAAGTATATACGTTAATATTGAAGTACCGTTTACCTAAGAAATCTCGATGTTTTGTGAAGTCGTAAAAACCATGAGAAGCAGGAGCGGGCCGCTAGTTTATAACTAAATTAATATTATCATAATGCCATCAACAGTTTACAGTGAAGCAGATAGAATATTTATTGACAATCACCGTGAACTTTATTTATTAATTTAACCATTTAGGCACACACATATGAACAGACAAGACGAAAGGAACAGAAAAAAATAAGTATAAAGGTGATGCTTATTTCTAAAGAAATCTATTCCAGCATACCTGCGAAAGGAAATTCGATAAAAAGAGATCTATCTAGACAACGTGTGCGACCTTGTGTGCCTCACGAAAATAAAAATAAAGATTAGTTACGAGTTAAATAAAAGCAATAGAAAGATAAATAAAACAAAATAATTATATATTACTTTTTTATTAGTTTGTCAAATTAACTACGCATACAAAAGGAGGTACATTGCTTTGTGTTTAATCCTTGCATTGGATATAATCTCAACTTCAAAATATATATGTAAATAACAATATTAGAGGAATATGTTCTAATTGGTGTAACGCTACAACTATCCATTTTTAAGGCATCTGCTATTGCTCTATAATATATTTCATCTCAACTTAGTACACAATATCTCTTTGCAAATGGTGTTTGATTTTTTCATAGTTTTCCTTTTTATTATTATTTTTACATTTGTAACAAAAGGCGAGTGACAATTTTTATAAAATATAAATAGAAGTATTTTCTTACATAACTGTTAAATTAAGGCATGCTGCGGCTTTTTTTAGGTTTGCATTGAAAACGTGGCTATGTCCAATGCCATAGCCGTCGAAGAATTAAAACAACAAATCTCGTAAATCAGATAGTAGTTCTTGAGTAATAAGCGCGCTAACGGACGGACTCTGACAATGAGACGTTGCGTTTTATAATATGAATAAGGATAAGCTGTTTATTTCCTTTACGTAGGTAGCCGCAGCATCCCAAATTTAAATAGTTCAAAAGACCTAGATACATAGCAAGTGCGTTTGCCACTAATACAATAAAATTAAAGCTTAACATATTGCGAACACAGGTCCATGTACAAGATTTAACAAAGATGCCTTATGTGCACTGTGTTCTGAACAAGCAATGCAATAGATTGCGGACCCCTATACGTCGTTCTTAGTACATGCATATACTTACAAAAGTAACTGTTATGATTTTTGTAAATAAAAGTAATACTAATGTTTGAAAATTGTAAAAGTGTCTAAAATTTTTAAATCAAAGTATAAAATAATATTAGACCATACATTTAGAAGTCAGTTTCAAGCTCTGTTTATAGGCCACCGAGGGTTGATGGAATCTTTAGGTCTTATTTACAAGATTTTGAACATAAATTCATGCATTCATACAGAATAGTAAATAGTTTTAATTCAGAAAAGATTGGACATAACAAATAAAAGTCATTTTTTATAAAAATCTCCCAGGCACTAAGGCGAGCTATAAAAAAATATGTATAAGTACTTTCAAACTAGTACAATACCAGGATAACTGTAAAATGCGTGTGATTTCACGAAATAAAATAATCAGAATTTTGTAAAGATTATTCATTTGAATAGGGAAACTTAAAGAATAAGTTCGATCCTAAGCTATAGTTAGGGTATCTTCGGGCCCAAAGATCGAGATGTTTCCATTATTGAAATGTAGTATCTTAAAGACAAGACAAGACGTTTATTATTAATCTATACATAAAAATAACAAGGACATTATATAAAAAGAAATCGCACCAATAAATAAAATAGCTCGTTAATAAATACTATGATTATGATATGAATACTATTCTATTACGACGTACGTATGGAGTATTCAGTCGCGCAAACATTTATACAATGTAGGTCTGTACTTACAGGTACCGATTTACCTATACTCGGATGTCTCATTTCACGAACGCGCGTTAATCCCGTCAATCAGTCTAATTTGTATCTTATAACAATGACATAAGAGAGTGAATGAATGAGGGTTTTCATGAAAATTCACGTCACCAGTTGGCGCCACTTCGGCAAGAGGTCATCCATTTCGAAAATGAATATTTTGACAGGTGCCCGGACCTGATGTCCCAGTGCTGCCACCTAGTGAATGTCATTTCAAAAAACTCTCATTAGAAATCAAGATCTCTTTTATTTGTGTATATCTTTCCGAGCATGGACGTTTTTTCATTATCCTTAATTATTTTTGTTTGATCGTGTAGGTATAAACAGAGGTTATATTTTGTTTTAATTTTTTACCAATCAACAAAGTGGAACACACTGTTATAGTTAGTAAATACTATTGCGCTATAATATACTGTTACTTTTCTTTGAACTATTGTATTATGACGGTGTTTTTGTAATTGACTGAATAATTGTAATGTTTAATCAATTTTGCCTTTATTTAAAAAAAAATGTTGCGTCATGTCTGTAATTTTCTTTTATAAATTAGTAATTGTGTATAATATTTCTGATCGAATGCCCTGCTTGGAAGTTCGAACCGTGAAATAATAGAACAATCTTACAACCTTCTTTGTTTATTTACTTGTCTATACCAAAGAAGATTTTTTTCAGAAGAATTTTATAGTCGGAAAACAAATATATACGTAAAAGAAGAATCAAATCTATCACGAAACCTTAATTTTTATTCAATCTTTTACATGAATTTTTATCCAAAATACGAATGATTTTCTGGAAAAATTAATGCGGTATGCTAAATCATTTTCCTGATCTTTTCTTTCAAATCTTATCCCATTCAGGATAAGATCGCTGTTCGCAATCGCGCGACTGCATAAACGCTTGGATCATTTTCTGAAAACATAGCGAAGCAAATTATATACACCATCTAGTACTATAAACCTCGATTTTTAAATAAGAGGCCAAATCCTTCGTCGACTTGGCTTTCCGAATTAAACTAGATTTTAAGTTAAATAAGAAAACTTTTATGGAAGACTAATTTACTAATACGTAAAAAAATATTTTGAACTTCTTAGTGACGACCTGGCGATGTGGTACGTGTGAAATATTAAGATATTTTAGTAATAAAATACATATTAAATATATATTCTATATTTAATGCTTGTCTAGGGTCTAAAAGCAGCACCATAGATGGCACCACTAGCAATAATGTTGAAATAGTGCCAAGTCGACGCCATCTCACATAATACTTAAAACATTCTGTCCCGTCACATACAAATAATGTATTTATATATTATAATATATTCGCAACTACTTATTACTTACAATACACAAAGTATTTTTTCTGGAAAGCTGTCTAAGGCAAAGTTGAAGCCGCAAGTAACACTGTAACTTGCACAAAAATATGCAAGTAGGTTGCATGCCATTGAGCCATAACAAGTTCTGATTGGTGAATGTCACAATAGCATGTAAACTACTTGGCATGCATATGTTTGTGCCAGTTACAGACATGTACCATCGAAGAAGTTCATATCTAACCACCGTAAGGTCTATTCTTGCTTGCAGCGCTTGGCGGCTATAGAGCCGGGCCGGTAACAGATGTAGTCATCGTGTTCACGGGATTTTGTTTTGAAACTGGTCAGATATGAACTTCTTTGATGGTACACATGTCTGTAACGTTGCTGTTACGTACTTGAGAGGCAGCCGCGAGTATACCTTAGTACGGACTTCTAACATCGTAATCGAGTCAAAATAGACTTTGCAGCCATTTCTGAAATGCTAAATAAAAACTATCTAACAGGCTGCCAATGAAGTCATGTCAAGTGATTTCATTGGCAGTTGTTAATTCAGTCAGCCAAACCACAGCTTTTAACATGAGTTTAGGTCTGATAACGAAGTCCGTGGTAGAGGTACTGTCCGCATAGCAACAGACGAAGCCGACAGAGTTCCATGATCTTAGCGATTGTCATATTTATCATACGTCACATTACATTCGGTAAAAAAGTATTAAAACACTAAAACTGAAGTTAATAATATTACAAAAAATATATATTAACTTATATACCTACATAATTTTGTCGTATAATATTTAAGTTGCAAGATTGCTCGGCTATCGAAAAATACCCATTAGCTGTCAAACAATGCGTATAAATGTAACATATTATTATGATAAACATGACAATACTAAGTGATTAATTTCTACAGCTGCAACGCTTATTTAGTCTTATAGTAAAATATATGAATAATCAAGAGAATTTGAACCTGCTTCCTATATTAAAAGCGACACAAGTGCATTATTGCGACAGCATCACGAATTCCGTATATCCTTAACATCGCATTAGACGGGTGAAGACGGAACTATTCAGCAAATGTGTAGGATTACAAGTTTACGTACAGCACCCGAGCGTTCTTACAAAACGTCGAGGTTTAGAAAGAGACAGTCACATGCGAGTGACAAAGACAACGCTCGACAAAGACGTCATTGTTCTAACAGTAGACGTGTTGTGTTAACGGCCGGGTACATTATAATGTTCTAGTAATGGCTAAGGTCCCCGTCACGAGAGGCTATAAATTTTGTAAATAATGAACTTCTACTAAGTTACTACGTCTAATGTTTTGTGGTACGGACTTCCAGTACCACGAAACATTAGACGACAGCGATTTATATCGCTAAAATATAACCCGACCAAGTGAAATTGCTCGTTACTTTCGTATTATACGTATGTTACTTTGAGTTGATTGAATTTGGGATTATTTCGTTGTTGATTAAATAATCGCTACGTAACTTAGTAGAAGTTCTCTGTTTACAAAATTTATAGCTTCTCGAGACGGGGACTTTAGTTAAGTATTGCTCATGCAATTTGATTGAAGTTTAATTGTTAAAAAATATTTGGATGGCGTGTCACAATTCTTTAAAATAATCTCCATTATTTACACCTGTTATTTAATATTACATTTTGATATACATGAACTCGGCCACCTTTAATCCTACACACATAAATCAGATTAGCGCGGGAGATTAATAGAATACAATTGGAACACAGCTTCCTGTTAAATGTGTAACTTTGACAGCAGTTTGACGGCGCACGTCATTTTAACAGCCCGCGATAAAGCAAGTCTATAAACAGCTTTGTTACTTATAATTTTAAAACTACATTTATAAACGCATGTTTATTAAAATCAAGGAATAAAAAGGTACAATTGAATTTTTAACACATTTGCACATTGTGATGTTTATTTTTAAAATACGCAGAAGCCATCTATCTAATTTAAGGCCGATTTGTCCAACGTCCAATATTTTTGCCCTTTAAATAAAATTGGTTTGCAAAAACTCAAAATCATTCTTCGAATAAAGATATGGCGATGGAAAAATCAGCCCTATACTAGAAATTAGAAAGTATCTTAAGTGATTTTACTGCCACATTGATCAATATGAGGCAAACATATTTTATAGTCATTAAAACAAATACGTATTTACAATAACATGATCAAAAATCAATAAATTGGTTAAAAAACACAAAGTTATACAGCGTTTATAAATGCTTCTATCTACACCTACGGGTACTTAGTCGTAACTATACAATAAAAAAATATCTTCATGTACCTAACACATTTGGCATATCTAGCACACTGTTTATACCCATTTATTGGGTCATAATATATACTCGATTTATATTCATTTTACCAACAATATAAACAAAACGAATCTAACTAAAATCTGAGAATTTAACCACGTTTGCTTTTCATAAGTCTATACTGTTTAAATTCTTGGCAAAGTGAAAAATAAATGTGCACATGGTATTTTGTGACCGAGTCCGCCACCGAGCCCAGTAAGGTACCTGACCTTAGGTTAATGTTCTACTAATATTAAAAATAAAGCTCTGAATACAAGTGTCAATTTTACGCGAAGAAAACACTGCGTCGGTCAATCAAACATAAATTCTCCTCGAAAAAGGAAGTAAAGATAGGCTGCATATATTTTTTCTTAAAACATTTTCTCCAAAATTCGAGAAAAATTTAAAGAATACAATTATTATTTAAACATAATAATAGATAAAGTGATCTCTTTATTTTCCTACCTGCACAGTCTCGGCATGATCATGATTGGGAAGCTTTTTCATTTCGTTTTATATTTAATTAACCAACATAGCCCCCTAGACACGGTACGTAGAGTCAGCAACCGCGCCCGTTTTGCCGACGGTACAAAAAGTTAAACTTAAGCTACAGCATATTGGTACTAAAAAATAACGTGATTATTTTGTCCCTAAAAATAGCAGCAACGTCCAGTCACATTTTTGTTCTAATTAAAATTAAAATAATGAACTAACGGTTTTTTTTTTCCATGATTGTTACGTCATTTGTCATAGATGAGGAAAACATGATTTTTTTATACACTCATACACATTTGATAGGGTACTTGCCAAGCGCTCCACAATATCTATGGTGAGCAAAATAAAACTATCATGGCTAAATAATTCTGTTTTGTTTTCTTCACTAGCTTTACAAAATATTGAAGCGCTTGGCAAGTACCCATTTTATATTTGTATTTTTTATCGAATAACAAATATCATATTCGTACCTATGCAAATGATCGTAGCAAGGAATGCTTACGAAACACGAAGTTACTATAGCCCGTCGTTCTCTTACTATCTCTTCTAACGTTATTTCTAAGTAAAGCGCTTCGTGATCATAGCAATCAAAGACTGAAATTAAATTGTCGTTACCAAAAATACAGGGTCATTTGCCAAAGATACCAAACTGTATTCTAAAACACTGCATAAACACTGTATTTTAAAACAAATTAGCGTCAAAGACAAGAGTGTGAGAAAGAGAAACGTAGGATTTGCGAGCATACTATTGGCACCAAGATAATTATTATATTATTTTATACACATCGTACAGTTATTATAAATATCGACTATCTGACAAAAAGGGCAACGAAACTACACTGTCTATGTACTTCATGAAACTTGTTCGGAAACAAATACAGTAACTTCGTGTTTAGCAGCCGTCGATCGCATTTAAATATAACGACGAGTTTACGCGGATTGACACCGGTTTGGTCCGAAGCAGTCCCCCGGGTCACTTGTATTACTCCGCTGCACTGCTGCCCGCACTCCGTCTTCTGAGAACCAAAGTATTCCGTTGTTAAAAACAAACTCAATCGACCTTTTTACAAAACAAGATGTATCTTGAGACCAGACCAGAACATCTTTTTGTATTTCGAACTGTTTATTACCACTTAAATTATCAGTACCGTACACTAGATCCTAGTACCGGAGCTACACCCGGTTTCTGAAATGAGAATCTGCAGTTGAGAAATTGTGAAACTCTAGAATTCTTCTAATGTAGCCCACGAAATCCAAAATTTCTTACTGTTTTGCAAAGACATTGTGAATTTCGCGGGCTTGCACCTTATGGCTCCTGCACACTATGCTTTTGTGCCTTCATTTCCTTTGCGATCCTTTGTGCGACTTTATGCGGCAAGGCCGGGCGCGCCGCAGCTTGAACGGCGGCAGTGCCGGCGGCCATGCCACCGGCATAAAGTTTAAGAGCTATTAGTAAAGCTAAAATAGAGTTTGAGAAGTAGTAAACTTCAAATTATGATTTCAGGAACCAGGTGTAAGTTATCAGTTTGTATTAAGAACTATTTTTCGACCACAGTAAGGTTCTTAAAACAAATAGGGTCGATTTTTTAATCGTCAGATGAACTGAACAATATATATGGCGGTTTGGCATACTTTCTGCACATTAGCTGTCGCTGCAATTTTTATTTCTCAGATCAGTTATTTAATCCTTGTTTAAAGATAAACACTGTTTACAAACCAAGGTTTATTTATGGGAGAATGTTTTTTTCCTTGTTAGTGTGGATGATATGAGTGTATGGCTATGGCTAACAAGCCTACGGCCCACCTGGTCTTAAGAAGATGTCGGCAACGCCATCTGAAGGTAGCCACCCTGGAAGCGATCCCGTTCTCACAATTCGTTCAAGGCCACAAAGCTGTCTGTAAGAATACCAACACCCGACCCCTTCAAGGACTACAAGCGATAGACATAGGGAATAGGGATGTCGACAATTTCTTTTTTTTTAGTCCGCCATGGAGATTATTAAAAAATAAAGGAAACGTATTTTTTATTTTTTTACGTAATCTTAAGATACATTAAGGCGATACATTGAGTTAAAATGTGCCATGACGTCACGAGTATGTAGATTTTATACTTACTTGTGACGTAGCGAGCACCCCCTCCCCAACTTAAAATGCGTTTTATCTAAGTATTTTTTTATTAATATGATAAAGCAAAAAATACGTGTTTAATATTTTTTTATTATCTGACTGACGGACTAATTAGAATTTCATTTTTTTTACCCAGGCATCAGCCCTATTGTTGGCAAGGCACAGACGCGATGGAAGAGAAAACGATCGGCGGAGAGAAAGTATTAAGTTATCGTTTCGAGTAAAAAATTATATGCAATTATAACTGTAATGAACTTGACCTTGACATCTCATTAAATTGAAGATGGATTTGTTTTGGTTCTCATGATTGACCCTATCGATTGGTGGCAAAACACGTGGGTGTTACTTTTACACATTGGTGCCGGTTGGCAAGTGTTTGAATGCAATAAACGCCACGTTTTTTTATACCGTGCATTGGATTTTGGTTAAAAAGTGCAGTTGGAATTTCATCTCTCGCGCTAGGCCGATCGTTAAAAGCTAGAGCGCAGTATGAAAGCAGTGGTGCCTGCGTGTGCTAATACTAACTTAAAAATATTACCCTATTTTGGGCTTCGCCGCAGTCGGGTAAAAAAATTAAGCAATATTTTCTTTGAATAAAATTAGTTCTCATCAATATTTAGGATACTTTCCCTCCACTCCTCTTTTTTCCACCCTGCCCTATTTATTGCAACTAGTGGTGTAGGCCAATCATACGGCTTGCAATAGGTCTAGTAGTACAAAACTGTAACTTGCCTCTATGTTACTGTAACATGCTTCGTTGGAATTAGTAGCGAAGTGCTTAGGATGCTATATTAGTTACATATTTACAAAGCGAAGATTATATTAATCGGCAGAAAGGCGAAGGTTAAAAACAATGTGTTTGTTTAGATGCATGCTCAGAATACAGAACATACCAGAAGGCGAACGTACATATAATAGGGATGTCGCCAAAAACAATATTGTTTTGTCCGTCAGGTACATTATTAAAAAATATTGAACACGTATTTTTTCTTTTTTACGTATACAAAAGATTACGGCAACACATTGAGTAGGCAATGCGTCAAGATGTGGCATGACGTCACTGGCCAGTAGATTTTATACTGACTTGTGACGTAGCGAGCCCCCACTACCCAACTTTAAAGCTTTTTATCTAAACCATTTCCTATTAATATGATAAAGCAAAAAATACGTGTCCAATATTTTTTTATTATCTGTCTGACGGACTAATTGTATTTTTTTTCCCAGTCAACATCCCTATAGAGACTAACTAGAACTACTATTAAATACTGTAGTTTAACATTCATTATTCATTCCAATTTTTGTTTATATATTAATTTCTGCGTTTAACGGAAAGCACAAAACATTTGTAAAAATGCCTGAAAACGGGTGTCGTCATCAATGTAGGTCGAAGAACCGCTGGCGGGACGACTTGGACTCGCTCCTGACCAAGAGGCCAGAGAAGGCGAAAGATAAAGAGAACTGGAAGAGTATGGGGAGACCATGCCCAGCAGTGGGAAATTTTTTATACATATTATAAATTTCATGAAAGTCGCTTTTCGGGTCTGTCTGTGCGACCGCGTTGTCCTTCTAAACTACGCAACTGATTTGGATACAGTTTTCAACATCATTTAGAGTATTTATTCCGGAAGGTTTATATGTAGCTATAATAAATTAAATTTAACTTGCATACAATAAAGAAATCTCGATATTGTGTCAAGTCGTAAAAACCGTGCGAAGCAGGCGGGTCGTTAATAAATCATAATCGTAGGCGCCTTCAGGTTAGTTCTGCATTCTGAAGGTGCAGTATTAGTAGTGGCGATTGATAGTAATTGTATTTTGCTTGCACGTACCTATCAGCCAACAACATAGCTCGGTGCGCCTCGCGCTGCGCCGTCACCTGCACTAGTTCTGCCACCGTCGCCGCCTGCTGCTCCGCTGTAATATTGTACGGAACACATCAACACCAAACATGCTGGCACTTAGCGTATTTGCACTGCATCCGGTTAGACTGGAAGCCGACCAAAACATATTTGAGAAAATACTAGGCAGATGATGACGTATTTGCGCAAATATTAGCGTTATTTTATTTTTACTTAAGTAACGTGAATATTACGTCAAACACGTCAAGTGAACTGCCAGCATAATACGCTCATATGAACACACAGCGTTTATTTGCTGGCGTGCACAATGACACTGTTTAAATGCAATTATTAGGAATTTCTCTGTGGTTGGGGAATAATAGCTCAAAACTGCCCGTGTTAGCACAGTTTTAGAGATAATGACTGTTTTCCCTGAGCTAAGCTAACGGCTTAGCGTGAAACGAATACTGTGGTTGAGCCTACGATACACAACATGAAACAAATGTTAAATGAGTGAGTTTTAAAACAAATAATGTATAGCGTGATGAGTTCATGAAAAAATCTAGGTAGGTCTTTAATAAAACCTAAGATAAAATTCGATCAAACAGAATTGTAGTGCTTTGAACTTTTCATTCAATTTATACTGTTCTCGTCGTTTGGCTAGAAGCCACATCGCTTACGACTGTTCTTAAAACCGCGCCATCTAGCGGCTCTTCACTGAACTTGCAAGTCAATTTACCAGATAGGGGTCGTGTCAATCGCCGCTCAAGTCTCGAAAGGCGACGGGCAATTGGTTCGGGTTGGTCCTCCTCTTCCCTTGCCCTCCGCATGGCAACAAGCCTGGCCCACCTCTCTTCGAACCACAGCTGCATGGCATCGCGACGCTCCATATCCGCGGCGCTGCCCGGTCCGAGATCTGTTGTTAGTGCTTAGTAAGATGATCGTGTGGATGTTATGTGGATGTTAACACTACACAATGGACATACAGGGTGGAAAAAGACTCATAACATAGTCGTTATCTACGCATTCTTTAAATTATATTACATCGAGCAAAAATTATTGCTGGGAAACGACTTTTATTTTCATTGTAACGCACACTAAACATTGTGTTGATAAGTGCATGCAAAGGTAACGAACACAAAGCTCAAAAATTTTAATCCACACGGAAAATAAATAATTTGCGTGGTCCTTGTGGGGTAAAACGTTTTCGTGAAAAAAAGTTATAAAAAGTTGGAGCTTTGACCTTCAATATCTCCGTAAATGGAAGGTTCCCAGGTACGGTCCAGTACAAAAACATACATCACAATAACGCGGATTATAAGTGACTCTCGGCTTCGTTAAGCATCTTTTTACACCCGTTTTATTATGGGCCTGTTTCACCACATAAGATTTTGTTCCCGTTAAATTATAATGGCGAGCGATGGTTACTCGGACATTGTGAAACTGGCCACAAGATGTACATTTTCAATGAGTGTTACATTGATGTACTGAATAGCTCTTTGAAGTTGAATGAAGTATGTGACTAGTTAATACAAAAGTTAATGTTGTATGCTTGTTGAGTTGTGTTGATTTGACAGACGATAGCTAAGCACTGGACATTTTAATTTAATTCTGGTTATGCTCTAGACCACTAATTAGTAACGACTTAATAGAAAAATTTAGTTAATCTCCATTCACGATAGGAAGGGTCCGACGTCATACGTAAAATTTTCCTTCATACGACAATATTTTATTTAAATATTAGGCCGCGTTCACACCAAGCGTAAAGTCGGCTGCAGATTGTGAAAATATCGGGTGTAAAAAGACACTTTCCGAAGCCGAAAGCCACATATTCTACCCATTATTTGCATAATTTTTTTCCACTAGAACATACCTGGGAATCCACTGGTTCTGGAGATATTGAAGGTCAAAGTCGCATTTTTTTTTTTTACTTTTTCTCGAAAATGAATTCTATGCGATAATACGAAACTTTTTTCCAAACAAACATTACCTGAATTTTAGATTTATCTTAACAGATTACGCATTTGAAGTTACAAAAACGCAATGAACAACAAGTACCTACCTACGTAGCGTAGGGGCGGAGCTTAACTAACACTGAATCCATTCATTCAAGCGTGGGTTCGCGTTACATTGCGCGCAATAAAAACTTGTTTTTTTTTATTAAAAAAAAAAAAATTACGGTTCCCAGCAATAATTTTTGCGCAAAGCTACTTAGCTATACGTACAGTATGCGTAGTTTACGGCTTTGTGATGTGTCTTTTTACACCCTGTATATGAAAAACAAAGGCCAGTCAGCTAGCCGCTGAAGTTTGTTTTTCATACATTTTGTACTGGACGCTCGCAGTTGACGGCTTATACGCTTTGTGGAGAAAGTGGCAAAACCATTTGACATTTTTGAGTCGTGCAACCCGTCCGTGCGTGAACAGAATATAGGCGAATATTAAGATACCATAAGTGGAACAATAAAAGTTGCGCCGTCTAAACAGTGTTTAGTCAATGCAAGTAATTTTTTGCACAATTCATTTTATTTTACGCCACAGAAAAAAAAACTTGCATCGTGAAAAAAGGGGCTTTAGCCAAGGCGACATCAAAATAAAAAAGTTCCCCAGTACTAACCTGGCCTCGGTCTTTGCCGCGGCTCGCGGTAGGGGGAAGGTGGTGTGGGTGGAGTGTACCTTCGTGGAGGCGGGGGCACGGGCGGCGGCTCCTGTAAGGCGCTCGTAGACTTGTGAGCGCCTGTAGTCTGCGACTCCTGGTAAAAACACCTTTAGTCAGCTCCGGATTGAAGGGACCGTAACCAGTTATATACAAGTTTTTTTACTATACATAGAAGGTACCATATATGTTATGTGCTTGTAGTTAGGCTATATACATTAAATTGTGTTGTAACGTAATTGTCCCGACTCTAATAAGAATTGATGTTAATAGGCGCATTAAAAAAATGTGTTTGTCGGATTATTTGAATAAGGAGCTCACAATTAATTAATTAAAAGTAAAATATTGCAGTTCATAGCAGCAACATATTAATTACAGCTTCTAAGATTTTTTACAAGGATAGTTTCAAACAGGATAAATATTGTAAAAGATCTAAAATAAGTTTCACTGCATTTCTAGTAATTATCGGGGATTTATAAGTTTTGTTTAATAACGCACATTCAAAAGCCTACCAAACATCTTAAGCCTTTTGATTTGCCTTTTTCTTATTCCTATGGAATAAAGGTCAAAATCGCTTACTACATTTGGATAGGAAGTTTGTATATTGAGTATGAAATGTAATCCCAAAGATGTTTGATTTCTTTGGAAGTATATTTCATGGGCACAGCGACAGGCGCAGACGGCGCCACTCCGACAAGCATTGCGACACTGTAGCTTAACATTAATATGTTACTTTTGCATTTATGCTGATTTATTTTCGAGTATTATAAAAAATCTGTTAAATAAATTGTATTAAATTTTAATATGAACAAAAATTTATAACAATAACTTAATATTTTAAACTTTCACAACCGAACGTTATTTAATTCTTTTATAAATGAATTACTCAAATTATGAACATGAAAGCAAAAGTTACGAGATTACGCACAAAGAAGCGATATCATGCACATTCATTTACATACAAAATTCACAAGTACCGCTATTTACCTCTAATTGATCGCTTCGATAGTAGAATATTCAGCAAATAGTTGAAAACCTCTTAAAGTAGGTTACTGGGTATAACGAGGACTAAACACCTAGGTTGATCAGTATTCTTCACGTGGACCGGTGGAAATATTACTGCAGCTGCTATTTGAGAATTATTTATTAAAAAATAGTTCCAATATGTAATTAATCTACAATTAGCTAGTTAAACTAACTAGGCAACTCGTAGTCAATCAAGACGAAATATTTAAAAACTCGATCATAATATGGATATCAGATTTCCGATCTAATGACTATGTGCTGTATATTATACCACCGAGCTAGAATGTAGAGCGACAGATGAAGCGAAGACATTCACGTAAACAGACAGGCGCAGAACGAATCGTTGACGTTGGATCAAAGTAATTCGTTTACTATGTATTATGTATGAACGTAAACTAACCTCCCAAGTGATTAATCTGATTCTTAATAGAACAATTTGTTCAACTCAGATTCATGTCTCAACCACTTTGTTTAAAGTTGCTTACGTTCAAACATTACACTTAATTAATAGGACTCTCACACTTCGACAATCATATCAATAAAAATTGTCTTCATATGAAACTCCCAAAATCCCGAAAATTAATTAAACTAATCCCAATATTACATAGAGACAATAATCCTTAACACAAACCCTGACAGTCATGCATCAATTACATCCAGATCCAACGCCACACTAATAAGGGCGGGCGCACACTACACGATCAAGTGGTGTGACAGACGTACACGGCATGCGACTCACGAGTACGACACTGTACGGATATTTGCTTACGTGCAACGGCAGCTCCGGATCCGAGAATGACTGAAAATTCAACGTGTGTTAGTCTACTCAGGTGTCCGGCTACGACGGAATTTTGATAAATTAATTATTATGTGTGCCGGATTAAAGTTGATCAAGGGTTTAGATGGTAGAATAAAGTAGAATTGAATGATGTCTAATTTTGTTTTGATAGGCCTAGACAACTTTATCAATGGAAATCGTAGGCGTCTACTATTTAAATACGAATGAGAACCATATTTGACAGCCAGAAGATTGTATATCTCTCTGTGATATGCTTTCAAAGGACACTGTGATGTGACTGTATAATGGGTCCATCACAGTCTAGTTACAGTTGAAAGCAATGTAATGAGTTCATGAACAATTGTTTGTTTATAATTAAACTATTTTCCCATTGCTCACTTTAATCCGGCACGAAACAAACACAGTGCCCAAAACAAGTTATTGCCTCTTCCGTGTTACATGTTATATTGCCAAATCGTGGACACCCTTACTAAACATGTTACGACCAACCCCGGATTGAATCACTACTTTATTTTTACAATATTCACATATTTGTGAGATGAAATGGTTTTGTAGATGATATGAATTGATTTGATGATATTTGAGCACAATTACGACTTTTTGTTGTACGATAATAATATGTAAGTACGTACATATTTTCAACTTATTATGATTTATTTTGTAGCATAGAATTAGTAATTTGTCAAAAAACAATCACATTTCGTAATAAAAAACGCGGATTCGTTAATTAAAAAAAGAAATACACTACAAATTATATTCTATAATAAAAAAACTGACTTCTGAGACGTCACATACAACTAAAAACCGTCGGTGTGGAGATGTTCTTGAGTTGAATACTATGGACTCCAATCAAGTAGTCATAATATTTGTTTGATGTGGTGCTCAAAAGGCTTACATATTGTCCAAAATGCAATCTTTGCAATTCTCAGCCACGTATCATGAGTTAGTGTATTGATAGCGGTTTTTGATTTGAAATAAAATGGTTCTGATGGATGATTATGAAATGTGGAGTCGTAGCCACTGTCAATGCTATGGTTTTGATATTAACTAATTTAATTATTTAATAGATGCTCAGTATTTTCAACACAGTATTTGATCGTTAGTTTTTTGCTTATAAGATTTATACTAAAATGGTACATCGCGTTTCCATTTTGGTTTGGCAAAACTTATTTCATGAGATTCCTACCAGTGGCCACGACTGATATACACAAATAACATTCTGTTCACTATGCAATAACATAACGTTGAACGGATTATTGTAGTGAGTGCCTACCTTGGCTCTAGGTCCCAGCCTTCGGTTCAGGTAACTAGAAATGCTTTTCATGATGCTCTTGCTTCGACTCTCCCGAGCGAGCTCAGGGTCTGAGAAGGAAGGCTTCACGGGGAGAGGCATGAGGGGGGGTATGGGGCGCGGGGGCGGTGGCGGCTCCGGAAGCCATACCGGGGGCGGCTCCGGAAGCCACGCCGGGGGTGGTTCCGGAAGCCACGGCGGGGGCGGGACTGGGGGCGGGATCGCGGCAGGCGATGCCCGCGTCCTCTTAGCCGGCTTCGACTTCCGGCCGGCTTTCGGTGCGCTGCCCAACCTCTCGAGGACCAGTCTCCTAACAACCTCGGTCTGTTCCTCTCGTTCTCGCTTTATTTCTTGTACTTTGTCGGTGGTGTCGCGCGCGGGGCTCGGACTGACTGGGGAGAGCGAGCCTGAACTTAGGTTGATGGATACGGACAGCTCGAAGCTCCTCGTGGGCGAGTCCGTGCTGCGAGACGTGGATCGGTGGAAGGTGTCGCTGGCGGAGCGGCACACGGCGGGCGAGTACAGGCGCATGGGGCACGGTCCGCTGAACGGGCTCTGCGGAGGGTACTTCACTCTAGGCGTATCAGGTACTAGTGGTGGCGAAATCTCAGAAGTTTCAGTCTCAACCATTTTATCCTTCTCCAATGGCGGCGAAATTTCTGACAGACTTAAAGTTTCTATTTTATTCTCTATCTTCGGCTCGGAACTCTCTTCTACTCGCACGCTATCATTGTGAATATTGTCAGTTTTCTGAATGCTTGTCGTGTCAGTCTTCAGTATGCTGTCGGTCTTCAGTACGCTGTCAGTCTTCAATATGCTGTCTGTCTTAGGTATGCTATCGGTCTTCAGTATGCTGTCGGTTCTGAGGAAACTGTCACTTTTCTGAAAACTGTCACTTTTGTGCAAACTGTCACTTTTGTGCAAACTGTCACTTTTCTGCAAACTGTCACTTTTGTGCAAACTACCACTCGTAGATTTATCACTAGTGTCGTTGTCAACTGACTTCAAAAGTTGAGGCGACTTCAAATCTAAAGGTTCCGTGTCAGCGTCTATGTCTTCTATTTCATCCAAGTCGATAGGGCACAAGTTCTGTCGGTAGCTGTTTTCTTGGCTGGCTGGCTTGAAGACTGTTTCGGAGAAACTCCTCTCGATGAAGTTCATGGAGCGGTCGTTTCCGGGCGAGTAGGGGTCGTAGTCATTGTCTACGAGCTCCATGTAGCCTTCGTTTCTGGGTGTGACTGGGGTCTCTAGTGACGGGTCTTGGTCGCCTTCGTCAGCGAACTCGAAGTGCTCTAGTGCGTTAGAGTACACTACTGTTTCATGGGGGCTGGTTCTGCCACAGACGTGTGACGCGACGGCGGCTATGTTCTTGGCGTCGTGTACAAGTTTGGGCCCACTGAGCGTGCGCGGGTTCTTGCGTCGCTTCCTGTCGTCCTTGTCGTCGAGGCCGCAGTCGTCGAGCACGGCGCTCTCGGCCGCCCAATCCGACAGCTCGGTCTCGGTGAGCGCGAGCGTGGTGGCATCACGGCCTGACTCTGACGACTCCGAATCCGCACCGGCCACTACAGTGGTGCCGGTCGCGGTGCCCGACGCCTTCTCGTCCTCCGTGCTGTTGATCAGCATGAGACTGTCCAACTGAATCAGTTCCCCTCCCTCATCGTGCACCTCGAGGCGAGGTACTGACTGGTTGGGAGCTGTTTCAGTGTGGGACGAGTCGTCTTCAGACAGCGAGTCTGAGTCTAGGTCCGGATCCTTTTCATCTTTAGCTGGTTCCGAACTCCAGTCTTTGATGAGAGGGTCTACTTTGGTGAGCAAGTCGACCGGCGCGTCGGCGACAAGGTTCTTTATGATGTCGGGCATCGGCTGAGCTTTCTTGTCTTCGGTGGACAGTTGGAAGGTGACGACAGGTTTCTGTGGCTGCGGTTGCTGCGTAGGCACGGGGGCGGGGTGTAGCATCTTTTGGAATTCTGTAATAGTAGATCTGAAGGCTTCGAACTTGGTGTCTATTTGGGAGGTGGAGTCCGACTTCCTGACTGCGGGGGGTGAGGGTTCGCCGAGCAGGTATCGTCGCTTGAGTTCGAGCGCACGCTTGGTGGCGAGCCCACCGGCTGAGCGCGTGCGACTGAGCGGGTACTCGTGTGGGGGCGCGATTGGTGTAGGGGGCGCGGCGTGCAGGGGCGCAGGGGGCGTGGCCTCCGTCACGAGGATGGACGGCGGGGCGGGCGCGGGCGCGGCCTCCTCACGCGCGAACTCGCTGTCGGTGGACACCTCTGTGGCGGACGACACCTCGTCGCTGGACTCGCTCTCCTCCTCAGATTCCACCTGTGTTGAAGCTCATTATAGTACAAACTCTGCAAGGTGTCGAAACCTTGTTAGCGCGTTACAAGCGAGCGCCCAGGATGCGTAGAAAGGTGCACAAACAAACCACACTAACTTACCGTCGGTGATGGCGGTATCACGTCGCGGAACTACGTCACAGAGGACTATACATATGTATATACAATGTATGTGTATCGTTGGAATGTACGTGACACTTAGTGTTCGTTATTGTCGTGACTGTTTGTAGATCAAATGGAAGTATAGCTTACAACAACAGCAGAGCGGACGTGAGCCACACTGACGACAAGACAGAACTGTACGATAGAATTAAACAGTACCTTAGTAAAGATGATTCTTTTGTAGTTTAATGTCGAAGTTTTGTAAATATTCAAGGAATCGAAAATATAACTTTTAGTTACTAAAGCTGCTGCATAAACAAACTAGTTTTGTTGGGTTTAAAAGTAAAATGTTGCGCTAAAATGAGCATACAAATCGTACAATCAACATTATGAAATTTTAATCGACATTATATTAAATGTCACATACTTTCCAAACGATACAAGAATGAATGAAATTAAAAATAAGTATGAAAAAAAATACTCAAAAACAACAGACATTATTTACATAAATATGATATAAATATTATATGTACATACAGTGCGCTATAATACATAACTATATATATGTTATATAAGCTAATACACACATAGGATATTATGGTTTAATATATAAATAAAACGAATTAATATATTAATTGTACATAAACGTAACACATTTAAAAGCGCCATCGATTGAACGGACTTACTGTTTTATTTTGACCTTATTAAATGTTTATGTTTCTTCTATTGCTTTTGAAGAGCTTTATTTTGAGTGAGAATAGGAAGATCACCGTGCGCATCCAAATAGTAACTAGTTTCCCAAACAAAAATGTAAATCGGGACATTATATAAATAAAGATGCTTAGTTTTTGAAGAATTCGTCTTAGAATAGCGTCTTGGTCACTCATACTTGTAACATCAGCCGGTCGATTCTGTAAAAAATATCACCGTGAAACTTAGGTGAAGTGAGCGTAAAGTGAGTTGTCAATAGTGTTAATCCCTAGCATCCTGCCGGTCGATTTGTGACAGTGACAGCTCACTTCACGCTCACTTCACCTAAGTTTCACGTTGATATTTTTACAGAATCCACCGACAGGCCTTGTTTCCCCAAAGAGTTTGGCAGAGGTGTACCGTTAGTACACCCTCATTTCGCCAGTTATGTTTATGTCCCATGTAATAGGGTGTAGGTGTATCATTCTTGTGTAGTTAAATATCAAAACCCGGTAAGTCACACACTCACACTCGAAATTGAACTGTGAATAGGGTCAAATTAGAAATTTAAAAATGCATAAGTTTATTTTTTCCAAATCAAGTTAAATCACAAAAAAATACTACAATAAAGGGTTCTCTCGTAAAATGTTACCATGCGTTACAGTTAACATTGTTTTTTTTTAACCCTTCAGAACGGTCGCGTAGAGATTCTCTCACTCATATTTAAAAACGTTTTTTTCTCAAAATTTCAAATGGAATGACCACTAGATTTTTTTGTTACCTTCTTAAAGTTGCTTGCTTGCTTTTATGGGTAAAAATTGTCACTTGGTGGTTACGTATCGTTTTAGTGCGGGGGGAGGGGGTACAGTAAAACGTTACGTAACCACCAAGTGACAATTTCAAAGGTGGGTCAAAAATCTCCAAAAATTGCGTTACGTAATACTTGAACGCTCCCTAAACCGTTATTATTTCTATTCTAATTAAAACAATCTCCTACACGAATGGTGGTTTCATAAAAAGCTCATAACTTAATAATCTATACCCAAAAACATATTTGTACCATCACCAAGTTTTCACTTAGAATGGACAGACCTGGTTTTGATACTTAATTACACATTTGTGAAAGTCTTTGAAACTCGATGTGTCAATTTACGCGCGGATGACACTATACTGTAGTGACGCGCCCCACTACCGCATTTTACGTACAAACAGCGGCGCCCGTGTACGTAAAATGCGGTAGTGGAGCGCGTCTTTACAGACTGAACAAGTTATACCCGCGTAACTAGTGGCCTAGTAGTTACTATTAAAGAAAGGAAATGAAACTGGCGCTGCTACACAAGCCCTCTTATTAGCGCAGTCAAGACATCAATAATATGCCAGCTAAAAACCATTTTCAATTTCTTTCTTGAATGGCTCAAGTTATACCAAATGTTGAGATCAATGATATTTTGCATTATGATATAGATCAAAATAGAACAGTAGGCCGTTGACGGAAGTTAGTGTGGACAAACTACACGCTTACCGCGCCTCTGCCGCCGCCCCTGTTATCTAGCGAATGATGATATGACGCATGCGCCTACTGACCTTAACTACACCTAACATTAGGACTAATTTGAGCTGGATAACACGGCTAAGTTATATTTGAGTAATTTCGCTCTATCGTAGCAAGTTACAGCATTCCGAAAGTGGCTATACCTAGCCGAAAAAAGGGCCATTAATCGTATTTATCTCTTGTTTTATAGATTGTAGATAAATGTTTTAAAAATATCTATCAGAATTATGAATAATACAGTTCTTATAACAGCGAAAATATTAAGATTATTTGAGTAGTTTTCGGTTTTTATTACCAGAATATAAGTCTAGATAAACCGTTAAATAAATATTTTTCTGAATGAAAGATTACAAATCTGCTTGTTTTACAGAGGTGCTTTTATTTCATCCGACAACATGTTCATGGTTTGTAATAAGTATATATAAGTTGTCATCTGTATACGTCAAGTACATCTTGAAATATCAGGCACATTCGCAATCTCTTGTACTAAAATACGGCTATTCTACACATCAAACAAAGTATTGATCTCGGTATTATTTATTGATGACTGTTGTCTGTCCTCTCGACCTACTGGTAAATTTGTAATACCCTTTTTCTCTAAACAAACATTTACTTAATAAAAATATAAAATTCATTCACTGACAGACAACACACAACCTAAACTGCTGGGTCTAGAAACATTAAATTTTTCACAAACCCTTCCTTCTATGAGCAAATAAGCAGATTTCTTTTATTCATCTCCAGATCAGGTTAAATACCCCGATAAAATTTTGTATGGAAATTCTCAATTTTTGTCGATGAAAATACCATTGGACACACGGTTTGTTAGTGAAGAAAGGCCTTTTATGTTTGTCTCCTAGCCGTTCAAAAGTGCCTTACAATGGCCTATTTGAAATAAATGATTTGACTTTGACTTTGTAAATTTGACTAAAATGCAATGCATGTATATTGCTGGTGGGGCGGCGGCGTTCGATACCGCACCTCCCTACGCGCCTAGCCGACTGCGCAGCGCGGTACCTCGCTGCTGTCGGTGGGCGCGCGCGCCGGCGCCGGCACCTCTCGTCGCCGCGCCTCACGCGCCTCGCGCATGCGTGAGCACGACTCGGCGCCTGACGACTCGGCGCCTGGAAAGTACCATGGATAGGATTAACGCAGTCGCGTTAGTCGCACACACTTTGGATGAAAACTTGCAATTATTAGTCACGGAGAGCCAAAAATGATGGTTTATTGAATAGTCTTAACTACCGTGTTACTAATGCTATATGAACTTTGTGTAAATGACCGTTAACGTGTATAAACGCTGACGCAACAGTACACAACTGTCGCGTTACACTTATATTTTTTACAAGGTGACGGAAAGTGCTGATCTATGCGCACGTGCCATGTACGATACATGAATCGTAATAATTGAATATGTATGATGTACTATCAAGCAAATTGACCCCCTACGTCTACCACGTCATTTGCCGTGTCATAGCCATTTCATACAACTGTCAAAGAACGACAGTTGTGATTTGAAAAAAACGGACAATTTAAGTTACTAGTATTAACAATTAATTTCCCTGACTTCACCTATAAATTCAACATTAATGATGTGACCAGAACATATAAACTAATATTAAAAAAGCGATTAAATTGTTTGTTTGAAAGAGGTAATCTCTGGAAGTACTGATCTGTTCCGAATACGAAAAATATTTGACTGATAGAAAGCTATAGTTGAATTCCACGCAGACATAGTCACGGACAGAAGCAGGTTTTAACATATTTTGATTTAAAAGAGTGTCTATGAAGTTCCTTGCCCGTTCATAGGTACCTAAACTTTGGAACAGACAACAAGCTACATCATGTACTTATATGTGAATGTAGTACAAACCATTTGATTGTTCGAAATCAATCCGTTGACTTTGGGAAAATCTATATACTATAGTTCAGCGCTGAACGGATTTCACGCCATTCTAAAAGTGATTTAAATTAACTCAAATAATCTACTTCTGCAGAAGGCTCAAAATCGGCGATTTAACTATCTTTTCCATAAGGCTCAATAGTGACAGTACATACTATACACTCACCGTCATCCGAGTAGTCATCGTAACCAAAAGAGTCGTCGGAGAAGTACAACTCGTTGTGAGGGGCCCGCGGGGGCCGCGGGGCTGCGTCCTGGGGCCCAGGGGATGCGGCCGCTTCGACATCACTGTCGGCCGCGTCCGTGTACTCGTCCGAGCTTGATTCTTCCTCGTCACTGAAAGTTGCAAAACGTAGATTAACATACACACATAAAGTCGAACCTTTTTTTTTTTGGGGTGGGGCATTATCAAATAACTACTCCCGCTCTGGTTGGAGCGGGAGGGCGTGTCAGACTCTTACTGACTAAGACCCACCCGTGTTCCTTCAGTGGCCTGTACTTACTCACCTTAGCCCATGGGAGTAGGCAATCAATCTAGTTAGGATGTTGACTGTGTGACACCCACATGTCTTAGATAGCATGGAATGCTGTGGGCCCAGCGCCTGATCTTTGAGTAAACCTTAACTATACTTAGGCCCGTATTACAGAAGTTCACTCAAGACTCAAGCATTACTTAAAACTAGTTTCAACCAATCAAAAGGCTTTAAACGAGTTTTAAGTAATGCTTAAGTCTTGAGTGAGGTTCAGTAATACGGGTCTTAGTAGAACCATGTCTTATTTACGATGCAAATGGCGGCATCGAAAATGTGACACGTCAGTGACGAGTTTAATGTGACATAGATCAAACGTGCTTTTTGTTTTCCTAGGTATCTCCTGCATAGTTGGCTTTTGACCGAATAAAAAAAACACATACATAATAGTATACACTTCACGTTATGTATGTAATACTGACCTCAGTCCACCGGCACACGAGGTCTCTGACGCGAGGAAGTTCCTGTCGGTCCACTCGTCTTCATCTATCTCTCTGGCGCCGCTGTCCGACAGCTCGACGCTGATGCGTTCGGGCGTGGGCGGCGGCGGCGCACGCGCTTGAGCCAGCGCGGTCACGGCGGCCACCGCGTCGGGCACGCTCACGCCCGAGTGACGTAAGCACACCAGGCGGCTGCCGTAGCGCTCCATTGTGTAGTTGCTATGGAGATGACAATATTTTAACACGTTTACAATTTCCGAGCTACTCGCCCATGCTTGACATGGTTTATAAAACTTGACAAAACATTGTTTTTTTATTATTAGTAATATTAAGGTTTAATATTAAGGTATATTATACACATTAAGCTTCCTGAATAAATTTAAGAAAAAAATTGAAAAAGTTTAGAAGAACAACGTGCTCACACAGACAGATACGAAAAGCAACTTTCATTTATAATATGTACATAATTATTATGTTTTTGTTACAAATTTTACGATCTTAATTCAATTTTGGATATGTACGTATTGATTTTTTTCATTTACTGAAGAAGATCATTTTTAACAAACAACTTAACTTAATCATTTAAATCAAATGTATCTAATAAATTATATCAAATGTATCTAATCAATTAAAATCAAGCTTATTCATTTTAAAATCAAATGTGTTGATTAATCTATTTCTTAATTTTATGTATTAATCACCTTTATGTGACATATTTACGCAGAACGAAGATCAATGTAATATGAACTGTAAAGGAGATTGGACAGCGAACTATGGGTATCTTCCTTAGTTACACGACTTTTGCCTAATGTTTGTCTGTTCGGAGTTATTGACCTTTGTAGGTGACTACTTAGGCACCGAAGTTTAGGAATTTTCTTGGCGTCCAATACCCATAAGGATATACATCAATGAAAAGACCTTTTCAAGGAGAACCTTTGCTACTCACAGACCTTTTGCCAATCGTTAGTCCTTCTGGCTTTATTTTCCGTCCGGCCGACCGACTCTTAAAAACATTGTCTTGAAACGGCATCTAGGAAGGCCTATGTTTGCGAAAAGACGTTTATAGGCTTCAAAGAAGATGTGTGTAAGGCACGGAAATAATTAAAGATAATTAATTGACGAAATACCAGAATTTTATAACACTTAATTACTAACGTTGGAGCTCTGTAGCTTCTTACGTACTTACTTAAAGATATATCGTTATAATAAGAAATATTCTCCTTGAAGAGAGAGAGGCAAGATTGGGCCAATCTCCTTTGTAGATGGTTTCCCTAGTAAATAAATAAATTGCACACCTAATAAGTGACATTGAAAACAAAACCTTAATACAATTTTAAGATATGAGAGATGTTGTCCTGAAATAACGATTGTAACTTTGAGAAAAATAGCTCTTTATAAGATAAAGTTTTAAAGATGTTTTGTAATAATAACCCAATATGGATCACTGTTGTCCGAAATAAATTAATTTAAATTTAATTTAATAGTAGCCTACAACTTTGAGAAAGGACCTATTTCATTTCATAATAGTTAATAACACTTCCAGATTATCGCAATCTATTTGGTATGTTAGACCGAAATCGTTGACGACAAACTGTTTTCTGCGTTAGGATAGTTAGGTTTCGGCCCCGCCGCCGCCGCCGCCGGCAAATTTGTTTTGCGCAGTTTGTTGGGGCACTTAGTCGGTAGGAGTCACATGACCGTGCCTCGGTCGCGAACACTTGTAGATATAAGAGAAGTGTGCTCACCCCGGTCGGAGCACGGTCTTGCAGACCGCGCAGCGGAAGCAGGCGCGGTGTAGATGAAGTCCGTCGGCGGTGACACCTTCTGCCGCGAACACCCGGGTTCCGCATGCCGCGCACTGCATGCCCGTGAACGCGGGACCGCGCCAGCTCTTCTTTGCCTAGAAGGATTACCAAGGATATAGTGAATAGAGGATAGCTGCATATTAACATTGTTAGGGTCGTCTTACGAAAACCTTAAAGGTCTCTTCCAAACGCGACCGCAACCGCAAACCGCAAGCGACAACTTCGACCAATTGCAATGACAGACTACAGCGTCTCGACACGCCGCTTCGGTTTTAATTCAGAACGCGGCGTCACACTCGAGGCTTCTTCAGTTTCGCGGTAGTCATTTATCTATCGAAAACATACGTCTTGTCGCTTTGTTAGTGACAGCCAGTGACGGCACCACTGACTTGCAGTCTGCGGTCGACGCCCGACCGCAGCGACAGGCGGCAACGTCGCCATCTACGGAAGCGTTTTCATAGTTACATAGAAACCAGTCGAGTCACTGCGGTCTATCATTGCGATTTGAAGACGTTGCCGCTTGCGGTTTGCGGTTCCGGTCGCCCTCGGAAGACCACCTTAACGATACTTAGAACTTTGTTATATTATCAGAAGCAAATTCCGACGTCAAAGCTGTGACGTACTACGTCAATTGACAAGTAACGCGTACGCTTTCGTAAGGTGATCGTTCCTCGTTTTGTTTATACGTCATTTGTTTTAACATGGAAGTGGCTTAACTTCTTCAAATTGGATAATGCTCAAAAGCATTAAGTCACACAAAACTAAGTATAATAGTACAGAGAACAAAATATACATACATCCTCCTTCGGTAGTTCTTTCGGCAGAATTTTCGATTGTTCGGCTTCGGGTTCTTTTTTCACGAATTTCGTCGCCAGATTAGCAACCTAAACATGAGAATAAGTTTGAAATACACAGGTTTAAGTAATTCGGAAATCAACTTAACGTATACTTTAATAAAGTTGATATTTGTTTAAGTGGAAATAACATCACAAGAATTCGAATACAGAATAGGATTGATGGTGAAAGATACGAACTTTCTTAGTGCCCTGGTCAGGTCTGCCAGAGTCCTTCAGTTTCTGATCGAGCTTGTGCAAGGTCTCGTCGATTTCAACCCATTTCTCCTCGTTGCCTTCCCCCTCTTTCAGTTTACGCTGGCGACCCAAAAACTGAAAAAATAAACAGATTTAAATATATAGACAACATTTCGACTGCAATGCCACCTGTCCTATGATAGTATTATGGTGATCCGATCAGGTCATCATAAATGAAAAAGAAACGTTATTCATCCAAACGTTAAACGTTATTAATTCAAACTTGAGAGGTACAGACGCGTGATCTAAATTCTTTCAAAATGATAAAATAATGACATCTCTCACTCTCACCTGTTCTCTATCCCACTTCGGCACTCGTTCGGCAGTCTTCGGCTCGGGCCTGCCTAGTCGATTCTCCTGGATCTTGCGTTCTATCTCCTTCATATTCCAGTCATCTCTTTCTATCTTGCCGACGGATCGCATGAGGTCTTTAGGCTTGGAAGATGGTCGAGGGGTGACGTTCGAAGAGTTGGCGGTGGTGCCGCTAAGCTCAGCGGCAAGGCGGGCAACTCGGGCGCCTCCGCCAGCAGTTCGGCCGCCTCCCCCGACGATTCGGCCCTCTTCCTATTGGTGACAGTTTTAAGCTGTAGTATTGTGATTGTTTGGTTTGATACTAGTATTATTTGGTACTGTTTCTTACAAATGTATTACGAATCTAACTAATCAGTTTTAGATTCTTAATTTATACGATTGTTATCTTTTTATGTTTTGTTTTAGACTTCTTTGATTAAGGTAACCATAAAGACAAGCCTAATTCTGAAAGTCATTTGAAATCTAGGCTCATAATAATAAATCGTCGACTAATAAGATTCCTAATAGAGACTAAGATTAGCCACTTTTACGATTTAAATTATTCAGGCATTAGAAACCAGGGGTTTGTAATAAATTAAATCATTAGTCTTACGACAAATAATTTCAGTTAGTTAAAACACAGTGTACATTTAAAACACAAGTGGAACGTTAATATAACTCTTAGTGCGAATTTCACCAATGACACTGAACGCGATCAGGACATCTAAACCGAGTTAGAGAGCTGTCAGTGTCAATATTCCAAAAAAATAATTACACTGACAGCTTTTAAACGTGGTTTATGCTGATGGCCTTCAGTTTCATTGGTGAAATTCATCCTTAGGGTACTATTTCACCAGCACTTTGCCAGTTTTCGCGTCATTTACACCAGGACTTTCTCGCCGTGGCCGAGAGGCAATAAGGCGAAACTCGCTATCAGGCGATTATGGCACTTCTGTGTTTATACAACAAAAACTCAAGTAGTACAAAATTTTGAAATTCAAATGATGAAATGCTAGTGTAATAGTACCCACAACATGCACACACAATTTGCTAGAAGTAATTATTCTATGTCAGTATAAAAACGTTATTTTTGTAGTATTTTCATCTGCATCGATGTTTTGTTTGAAAACGTGCGTGTTATATTTTTGATTGAAGAGTAGTCGAGAGCGATTGAGAGCGAATACTTATTAATAATAATAGTTTTTAGTAGTTTGTATTTAAGGCAATAGTTCGACTATTTAGAAGTTTGGTTTGTCGTAACGTAGACGTGTCGTGAGCCAAGGGTTTGCTTCAAACTATTCTTTTGTTGGTGCTTTTATCGCAATAGCTGTTGTCAAAATTGTTTGGGAGAATTCAAAACATAATTTAACGTATTTTTATCAAAAAACGAACCTAAATATTCTAGTACGGACTTCAACAGTAGGCTCTCAACCGCTCAGACCGCAACACACCAACATCCCTTCAAACGGACCATTCCATGCGACACACAACGGCAATCGCCTCACATAGTGCTGCAGTTTCTTCTCCAGCTTCTTGACGCGCTCGTCGAAGTCGGGCGCACTGGCGCGGTACTGCTGCAGCCCGTAGTCGTTCTCCAAGTCAGCCGACGGCGCAAAGTCTAAACGAGGTTCCGCAGCCAACATCTGTAGACTCTTCTCGAATCTCTGCTTCATTATCTCTCTCGCGGCCTTTCGACGACCCGTTTTAGGTCTCTTGGACTCCGCAGTTCTCTTCTGCATCATATCTGACACTCGCTGCATCCTAAACGTCATCTCATCGCTGTTCCGCCGCTGAGGAACCTCAGGTTGACGTTGTTTGTGCTCTTGGCCTAGTCCTTGGCCTTGCTTGATGAGTTCGACGACCTTTTGGCGACGCACCGCCATCTCGGGGTTGCGTATGGTTTCTCTCTTGGATCTGTCCGGACTGGGCGTGTCTCGTCGCTTGCCCTCGATGATCTCCGTCATGCGTTGCAAACGTAAAGCCATTTCGGGGTTTGTGATGGAGCCGGAGCGTATGGATCGTGACTCAGGGCTCGGAGTGTGTCGACGTTTGTGACCCTCGAACAGCTGAGCGATGCGCTTAGTATTCGCAAGTTCTGATGATCCAATGGAATTCGATCTCTTGTAGGGTAGCTTGACTTCGGGACTCTGCGAGTGTCTTGAGTGCCTTTGACTGTCCACAACATCGGACAGCCGCCTGCCCTTCTGCGGTAACGGGCTCTCTGAAGCCCGGATGTATTTCTTCCCACTTTCAATTGATGAAGACCTCGGATAAAGCAATTTCTTCGCACTTTCGGTGGACGGCGACCTGCTGAATGTTTTCTTAGGTTCCACTTTGACGACTGTGGCGTCTGTGTCGGCGGAATCGTCGAATATATCCGAGAAGTCCGGAATTCTCATGCTGTTGAGATCGAGGCCCTTAAGGCGGCGCGGAGGTTTCACAGGTTTAGCCTTTTCTTCTTGGAAGAAATGAGCTAACTGCTGTGGTTCCTGAACCCTCGTCTTCGTGGATCCTTGGAGGAGATGTGCTAAGGACTGGCGAAGGACCCGAGGGTCAGGTGACTCGTCCGGGTCGAGGAGAGCTAGTATCTGTTCCTGTAAGTCTTTCTGTTTGTCTGTCTGTGCGTCGGCGGCCGCGTCGTGGCCCTCGATGAGGCGCGCGAGCTGCGTGATGTCGTTAAGGTCTAGTTTGCCGATCTTTTTGCGGATATACTCCGCGGAGTCAGTACTTACTTGTGGACGCACAGAGCGGCGTTTCTTTCTGTAGCTCGAATGGGATTTGTCGGCGTCGGCCGCGTCTGTAGAAGATTTAACACTTAAATTACAAAGTATTCCAATATTAAGCTCTTGATTTGCACCAAAAAAGACTGAATTTAGATTGAATTAATTAAATCCAGATATTTACTAAGTTGCATTGCTAAATCGAAATCAAACAATAGGTAACTGAAACTATTTCAATGCAACCTTGACATTGTGACAATATCGACAGTGAAGGCATGTCAAAGCCTCGTAAACTTTAAACACTAATATAATAAAATTTAAGGGTCATAGCAGACACGATACTTTTAGTGTCACCAATTTAATGACGGTATCAATGCTGTAAGTATAGCGTTTATCGCGAGTCTTTGAATGTCGCGGTAAAAAAAATGAGTATCGAGGCGTGTTCCACAGACTGATGTTAAACCCACTGCGACTGGCAGTCGAATGTGTGCGGAGTCTAGAGCGAACTATCGCTCTTCCGATAACACCCGGTTTCTGGAACGTAAATCAACTGTGAATCTGTGATCTGATTGGCTCATGGCAATTCAGTCAACCAATCACAACAGTTGACACGCGCTTGACAATTTGTTAGCATATAATTGTGTTGATATTCGTTTCAGAAACCGGGTGATAGCCCGCAGTACTAAAAGTATCATGTCTGCTGTATCCCTAAGACTTACTTGAATATACAGAGACGGGGTGTTCAATGTTGCGAACGTGTTTCTCTTTCTGCATGCTCTGTTTGATCTAATAACATACAGCGGAATATTACATAACATTGTTTAAATTCAACTGGCAACTTTGGTATCCATAACCCAGGTCAATGTTTTATGTCTACTGTTTTGGTTGTTATTTGACCTACTGTTATTTGTATGCACTATGCAAGGAACTTACAATGTAACAGTGTTTAAAGTATTGTGTAAATATTTACAGAGTTAAGAGAATAAAATAAAAAAATATAGGAAAATATTTTATTATGCAACCTCCCTAATAAAATAAAATAAAAATATATAATAAATATATATGGCATTAGGTGGCTTAGATAAATCATTGGAAGGAACAATAGCTTAATACTTAAGGCGGACAAATCGTCTTGAGTTCGAATGCCATGGCAACTCACTTCAAAATAATGGAACAGCCATGCTATTCTGTAACCATCTCACCGTGAAAACTTGGGTGAGCTGTCAATAGTGTCAATCCCTGTGGAATGACAGCTCACTCCACGCTCGCATCACCTAAGTTTTCACGGTGAGATGGTTACAGAATAGCACTGCAGTAATACTAGAAATGGGCAACCCTCATTACTAGTTAGTTTTACATCTACCTTAAAGTACTGCAAACCTATTGATATTCGCGATTCTATTTCAACTTCATATTTTATCAAAATAAACCACGCATATTTGTAGGTATTTTCTACCGGTATAAGTCGCATTCCCACTTGCAAGAATACTTTTACGAGAAATGTAGTGCCGAGGCGTTAATATAGCACACAGAGCCGGGCGTGGACTTCTAGTGAGAGACTGTCGCATATGTATGAAAGACAGAGACAATGTTCTTCGAAGTCCGACTTTTTTTAAGTTCGGTTTGACATATTCCTGATTTTTATTTATTTATACTCGTTGACAAAACAGACGTTAGGCTGTCCAAAAATTTCAATAATTCATACAAAATACCCATTACTTTTTTTCCCCGAATTTTCAAATATTGTCGACATTTTCTTACATTTTAAGACAATTACGAACATTTTAAAACAAAAATTTGCCAAATCGGCCTAGCCATTCTTTTTATTTTTATTTATATAGATTATAACGGCCATGTCTTACGACGTAGTTTACACTTGCTAGTTGCCAATTTCAATCTGTATATTCTCGCAGAAATTAACTCCCATGTGGGGAATGTGGCCCGAGGGGAAATTCCCGTATTTTTTAGAACATTCGAATTCTAATGACACATTAATTGTTACGAGATTACGACAATATTATGAACGATTTTAAATCCGGCAATTAGCTTTCAGATTGTGAGGTAATGCGTATACATCTGTCAGTTAACTATTACCTGATCGAACACGTCGGTCTCGTGGATCACGTGCGGCACCTCTCCTTTGAAGGCGTTGTAGACGCGCGTCAGGTAGGATCGCAGCTTCGCGTCGGGCACGTCGCGTAGAGTGCCGCCTGATGAGAATGGGACTATGCCTGGGGAACAAATAGGTGGGTGTTAGCTTAGTTGGGCACTGTAGCTCATGCTCACTCAGATGTCTCGCTGATGGTGGCGCGTGTGTTGGATCATTTAGCTCCCTTCAAAATGGTTGAACTGAATGGTGCTGATCCATGCGTCATGTTCGTGAACGGTCGCCGTCAGTTGGGACTGGTCAACTCTTAGCGGCCATGGCTGATTTTTAATTTTTGAATTTTTCTTTGTTTTTATCTTTGTGCATTCTAACGTGCATGTCTTTCTACATTGTTCTCACATGTATAATTTCAACATGAATGATGTAACCAATACTTTGTAACAATTTATTTTATTTAAAAGAGTGTCCGTGGAGTTTCTTGCCCGTTCTTCTCCATATGTTCCTACTACGCTTTGGAATGGGCAACTAGCTTCATATTTTTGACTGACCGATTCCTTGACAATTCAAAAGTGCCTGTAATGGTTTAATTGAAATAAATGATTTGAGTTTGAGTTTGAGTAGCGTCAAAATATAGGGATAAACAGAGATTTTTTTTAAGGGAACTCGTGCACTTCGTGCAATGCTGGTAGCGGCGCAGCAGTTCCGTCAGCGCCCACACCGTGTGCTTGTGTTACATAGAATTGTTCTCACCGAACTCCTGCTGCAGTATGTGGTAGACGGCGCGCGGCACGGTGGCGGCCGGCAGAAGGTCGGGTCGGTAGCGGCGCAGCAGTTCCGTCAGAGCCGCTGGACTGCACGCTGCACGGATTCCCGGTTCGGACCACGCCACCCACGATACGAGGGCTTCTTCCGGCACCTCCGCTTCTAAAGAGGAACGGATTATTAGATAATGTAACATCATTTTCATCATCCATTTCTTTTTTTCTCAGTTAGTTTAAAAGATAATCTGGCACGTTGAGAACTTTATGCGGCCTACCCAAATATGTTTTATTTTTATTGTTCGTCGAGTCGTTGAGCTCCTTAAGTTCTGAGTTGAGCTACACGATTACTGACAAATGCGTGCAATGACTGACTGACTGGACAGGTCCGCTCAAATCTGTGTGGTTCTTTATTCAAAAGACCATCTCAGAAACTGACTTTTTCGTTACGTGACGATTTTTACCAGTTTACTCCTACCGCAAGCCGCGTTAAAGAACTTCGTTCCAAAAATGGCGGGTCCGTGGTTGTGCCAGCACTGCCGTGCGCGTCGCAGCATTTGATGTCGTTATCTAAACTTTGCTGTCCTTCAACAGAGTCCTATCATACCTCTGATATCGCATCACAGTAATTTCGTTGTCGTAGGTTCATACTAGTTTATTAGTCAGAGGTCAAATAAATTTGAAAGAACTGTAGTGCAGGTATAGTTCTTCAAGGATCTTTTGGCGCTGGAAATACATTGACACGAGGACGTCATTGTGTAATGTCGGTATCTGCATAATTAGATATCCGTGGGTCAGTCCAAGATTATACTTTGTACCGTGAACACGACGTTTCATTTATTAAACCTAGTAACAGTTCAGTGGCGACGAGGATTAAAATATAAATTCAGCGTGCGATAATTAAAAGTACCAAACATGACGATCGGTAAAACAACAGAATTCGATGTGCAAAAAGACGATTGGCAGTTATATATCGAACGTTTAGAACAGTATTTCGTAGTCAACGACGTAAAAAGTGAGCTATTTGTACCGACGTTAATAACGATTATGGGCGCGGAAAGCTATGAACTTTTAGTGAGTTTGTGCACACCAGTCAAACCAAAGTCGAAGACGTTTATACAAATAGTGGATATCATGGAAAAACATCTGCAACCTAAGCCGAGTGAGCTTGCTGAGAGGTACAAGTTTAGGAAGAGGACTCAACAAGGTGGCGAATCAATAGCTGAGTACATCGCGGTTCTCAAGAAAATGTCCAAAACGTGCGAGTTCGGGGCAGGGCTTGAAGAAAGTTTACGGGACCAATTGGTATGTGGTATCAGCTGTGAGATGATTCGCCAACGATTATTCGCTGAACCCAAGCTAGATTTTTCAAGAGCCTATAGCTTAGCGGTTAGCTTGGAATCAGCGGAAAAAGATGCAGCGGCCGTAGTTCAAGGTCAAAAAAGGACGAACGGGGAGGCGTCAGCGGCCGATTGTCTAGCAATAGAAGGTACAAGATGGCAAAGGAGGGCCACCGCAAGTGGGGCAGGCGAGAAGACAGCCACGCGGTACGCAAGGGGCACGGCACGAGAGGCCGGCCCGCGCGGCGGGCACGCGGCACGCGGGCCCCGTCATGGTAGTGGGACGAGGATGGCGCCGTCGACGTCGTCGGGCGCACAATCGGGGCGCCGACATCAATGTCAAGCGTGTGGCGGGACACATGAAACGTCCACTTGTCGATTCGGCCGTTACGTATGCCGCGTGTGTAACAAGACAGGTCATCTTCGGCGTGTATGTCCGAACATAATATCGAACCAAGATTACATGGGATCAAAAACAACTAATAGCGATGTAGATTATGAAAGTGATCACAGCGAAGAGGTAATTGACATTAATTTAAATCTTTTAACGTTAAGTCAGTGCAAACCGTTTATGATGTCATTGAAGGTACATAATAAAGATTTAATTATGGAATGCGACACAGGTAGTGCGGTGTCGTGCATTAGTTACCAAATGTACCAGCAACTATACAGGGATTTAACAATTAACAAATGTAACATTGTCTTAAGATATTATACGGGAGAGTTAGTGTACCCAGTGGGGGTAATAACACCGTCAGTTATGTATAATAATAAAATTAAGGAGCTCGACTTATACATCATAAGAAGGGGTAAAATGGCCTTGCTCGGTAGGCAATGGATGTTAGAATTAGGTATTCAGTTGCCGACTGTTAAATTAACGTCAGTAAATAAATTATCGGACGAGGAGTTTAACGTAGAGGAATTCAGTTCCAGATATTATAATGTGTTCGCGGAGGGACTAGGCGGCTTCACCGGGCCGCCGGTGAGCATTCACTTGCGGGAGGGAGCGCGGCCAGTGTATATGCGCGCGCGCCCGCTGGCGTATGCGCTGCGCGAGCCGGTGGAGCGAGCTCTGCAGCAGCACGTGCGGGACGGCATACTCACACCTGTGGAGCGGTCCGACTGGGCTACGCCGATCGTACCAGTGGTGAAGAAGGACGGTAACATAAGAATTTGCGCAGACTATAAATTGACGTTAAATAAAGTTTTAGAGGTTGACCGTTATCCACTGCCACGTGTAGAAGACTTACTGGTTCGCTTGCACGGGGGCCAAAGATTCAGTAAAATTGATTTATCACAGGCCTATGCGCAATTTTTCTTGGATGAGACAAAGAAGTATACTGTAATTAATACCCATAAGGGCTTGTTTATGTACAATCGACTCGTATATGGACTGTCATCAAGTCCGGGAATTTTTCAGCGACGCCTGGAAGAACTGTTTGCGGATTTACCCCGAGTAGGGGTATTTTTAGATGACGTCATAATTACAGGATTATCGACTAGGGAACATTTGGAAAACTTACACAAGGTTTTCCAACGTTTGGAAAAGTATGGTTTAAGAGTAAAAACAGAGAAGTGTGACCTTTTTGCAAAGTCGATCAGCTATCTGGGGTATATAATTAGTGAAAAGGGCGTACATACGTGTCCCAACAAGGTAAAGGCTATTGTCGATACACCAGCACCCGTGAACGTAGGAGAACTCCGGTCGTTTGTAGGCATGATTATGTATTACGCAAAGTTCATTAAAAATTTAAGTACACTGCTAGCACCTTTATACGACTTGCTAAAGTCGGGGGCGAAATATAACTGGAATGATAAATGTCAAAGGGCATTCCTAGAAGTTAAGGCAATGCTAACGAGTAGTGAAGTCCTGATGCACTACTCTGCTGAGTTACCGCTGATATTGACAACGGACGCCAGCAGTGTCGGGGTGGGCGCGGTGCTGTCACAGCTAACGGCAGCCGGCGAGCGGCCTGTCGCATATGCCTCTCGCTCGCTCATACCTGCTGAACGTAACTACGCACAGATTGATAGAGAGGCATTAGCAATCATATATGCAATACGCAAATACCATCAGTACTTGTACGGAAGGAAATTTACCATAAGAACAGATCATAAACCCTTGACCTATATATTCGGTAACAAGGTAGGTATTCCGGTTATGTCGGCGTCTCGGTTGCAACGTTGGGCCGTTCTTTTATCAGGGTACAATTATGATATTGAGTATGTTTCATCTAAAAATAATTGCGCAGACGCATTATCGCGATTACCGTGCAGAGTGGCTAGCGAACGGCATGTTAAAGAAATTACGTATGTAAATTTTGTTGAAAACTTTTTACCGGTAACTAACTCTGATGTCAGTAAGGCTACGGCTAGGGATGTATTACTTACTAAAATTAAAGTTTACGTGGAATCAGGCTGGCCGCATTTTTGTAGTGAAGATGAGCTAAAACCATTTATCAATAGGCGTAATGAGATATACATCGAAAGCGGCTGTATAATGTGGGGTTATCGAATGATTATACCAGAGTCTTTGAGGCAGACGGTATTGAAACAGTTACATTGTAGTCACATGGGCATAGTTAAAACGAAGAGCTGGGCTAGGAGTTACGTATGGTGGCCGCGTATCGACGACGATGTGGAGGCGCTGTGCCGTGCCTGCGAGACGTGCGCGCTCGAGGCAGACGCGCCGCCTCGTGCGACACCGCAGCATTGGCCTTATGCACTCCAACCGTGGACACGCTTACATATTGATTTTTTGGGACCGCTTAAGGGTAAAACATTTTTAATATTAGTAGATTCCACATCGAAGTGGATCGAGGCTTTTGAAACTAAACAAACCAATGCGACAGTCATTATAAAAATTCTGCGAGCTACTTTTGCGCGATTCGGGCTTCCGTTAGAACTAGTTTCGGATCAGGGCCCTCCGTTTACAAGTAGAGAATTTTCGGAATTTTTAAAGAACAATGGGATTAAGCAGTCTTTCTCACCAGCCTACCATCCATCTTCGAATGGGGCTGCGGAGAACGCCGTCAAGTTATGTAAGCGTACGATTAAAAAAGCGCATAGGGACAACATTGATGTAGATCTAGCCCTCCAAAACTTTTTCTTAACCTATAGAAACACAATACATAGCACAACAGGCGAAACTCCAGCGATGTTGCTACAGAAACGTAGATTACGCTCACGTCTAGATCTATTAAGGAACGATCAAACCTTGTTGGACAAAGTACGTTCCGCACAAGACGGCCAGGCACAGTATGCAGGTGGTGTTAAGCGTGATTTTGGGCAGGGCGATTCGGTTTGGACGAGGGGCTTCGGTAAACAAGACAAATGGGTTAAAGGGCAGATACATAGTAAAGAAGGCTCTCGCAGGTACGTTGTGGAAAGTGATAACGGTCAATTTATGAAACGCCATATAGATCAAATGCGTCGTAGATCGCGTTTATCAGATGTTACCTGTCCTGAAGCTGATACCGGTGATTCATCGACGAATAGGGGTGAGAATGCCGTCTCGCAGGGGAGTGAAGTGGAGAATGAGAGTAGCGGTGCGTTAAGTGACCAACCACGTAAAGAAACGGTTGAATCTCATTCTAGAGATATTCCTTCAACTCAATGTATGGTCGCGCCCGTCGTACGGGACGATATTACAAGTAAGCAACCCACTACACTGGGTTCACCACTTCCAGAACTGATACAATCACGTCCTAAGCGGCAAAGGAAACCCGTGATTAGATATGGGTTCGAATTCGATTAGAATAATGTTATTATTAAAGTTAAGTTTCCTCTGTAAAATAAATGTATAGCTTAATTCGTTATGTATTAAGATCCTTATGTATGTACTTATCCTTATGAATGTTAATATAGCTTAATTTAGTGGTGGAGGTGTAATGTCGGTATCTGCATAATTAGATATCCGTGGGTCAGTCCAAGATTATACTTTGTACCGTGAACACGACGTTTCATTTATTAAACCTAGTAACAGTTCACATTGGTAACAATTTGTGAAATTAAAACAGAAATTGTATTGAAAGAACAAGATGGCGGCGTTAATTCCGATTTTGGCCACGCACCAAAGATCCTTGTAGCGTTGTATGTTGTGTTATGTTAGTACTAACCCCTTCGCCTCTTCCTAGCCGTGGGCGCGGCATCTAGCGGCAGCGGCTCGTCCGAGTCGTAGAACGAAGTCACTCGGTGCGGTGACACGGCGGTCCGGTTTAAATTCGGGTAGCGGGTACCCGGGTCGAGAGTGTAAGCGCCGAAGTCACGGTGAAGGTTCTCAGGAGTCGTTTGAGCTGAAACAATGATATTTGTGTTTTTTTTATTTCATTCATAAAATTTAAATATAACATCTTTATTTTTCAAAGGAGTAGCCTATCCCAAATAAATGATTATGAATATGATTAAAGTATTTATTTATTTATTTATTTGCTAACATGTACAACACTGGTAAGTAGGCATGCATTAAAATTTCATGACACAGTATTAAGACATGCACCCTGTAAGGGCACTGCAAATGTTTCATATCAAATTAATGATTAAATTACATGATATAATATTAATTCTAATTATTACAATACATTACATTTTAATAAACATTAGTTATTTAATTATTACATTTTATTTCAAATAAATCATTATTATTAATTCTTTGATGCATTTTAGTCATTATATAAGCATAATACAGTAAAGTCATTTATTATTTCACATTTACTGCGTCAAGCATATTGTTACAAGGTCAATCAATTCACAATTTGTCAGTTTTAAATTCCTCAACGGTATAGTAGCCTTTTTTTATTAACAGAGATTTCAACTGTTTCGAGAAAATTGAGTCATCTGGTAGGGATTTTAAACTTTCCGGTAGTTTATTAAATATATTAGCTAGTCTTGAATATGGGCTTTTCCCGATAACTTTTAAGTTTGTGATGGGCAGTATTAGTCTATTCTTGTTCCGTCGGTTATAGTTTTCGTTTAGCTCGATATTAGATTTGAAGAGGTGCCTATTTTTCCTAACGAATATACAACTTAGCAGTATATATATTGCTGGTAGTGTGAGAATTTATTGTTTAATAAAGTGTGGCCTACAACTCTCTCGTTGGTTTATGTTCATCAATATTCTGATACATTTCTTTTGCTGGATGAAAAGGTAAAAAAAGTCAGTACGGTCTCCCCACAGAATAATACCATAATTTAGCCAGGAGTAGGCGTACGCATAATAGGCAGATAAGGCGGTTTTATAGTCTGTGTTGCATTTCAATATGCTTAGTGCATAAATAAATTGGGTCAATTTTGCTCTTTTACTTTCTACATGTTTCTTCCAATTTAGGTTTGAGTCTAACGTTAGGTCTAAAAGTGTAAATTCGTTTACTTCTTCTAATTTCATTTTTTGTGTTAATGTATTTAGGTTTAGTGGGGTTCTTTGGTAAGTTCTGAATTGGCATATTTTAGTTTTAGTTAAGTTTATTTCTAAGTTATGTTCGTTTAACCATTGCTCAGTTTCTGTGAAAGTTTTTTTAATAGCTAGATAGTCAACATTCGCGGGAGTTTTAAATAATAAAGAAACATCGTCAGCGAATAAAATACACGACGAACTTAATTTTTTTGGCAAGTCATTGTGTATAATATAAATAAGGTACATCCTAAAACACTTGGTACACCCACGTTTCGTTAAGACTCCGGACTGCTATCAACAACAAAGAATTCGAACCAGAACAAAGGAACCGAGCCCAGAGACCTACGTCCAGCACGCACGCTTGGAACCACTAGGCCAGTTAATCATTTCAGTTATTTCCTTTGTCAGCTATTTCCTTTACATAGGCGTTTAGACAATGAAGGTCATTTTTATTATTATTTGACGTTCGATGAAAAAACGTTGGCTTATATCATCATATTTCTGCCCTTATCAGTACTAAGGGCGGTGAATTTTATTGAATGTAATTTGGCAAACCGTCGATAGCCGTTGCTTGCCCACGGAAGCACATGATCTAGTGTCACATCACGCGACTTCATTCGTTCGTAGGTGTCACGGCAAACTTTTTTCAAGTCATTTTTCAATACATACATATGATATGCAGTGCCTTATGACACATTCACACCGCCAACAGGCGTAGACTGAGGCATACAAGTACAGTGATGTTGATATTTAGGGTCACGGCATGTGCGCCCCCGGTACGAACAGCCGGTAGTACGGCTGCAGACGGTATGATAAAATGTATGGGATTTTGAAGTGCCATATCATGACATTTGCAAATGGTTAAATGTCCCGGAAAGTGTTAACCTGATCGATCAACCGTGCGGCTGTTAGTACTTAGTCACTGCCCCCCCCCCCCCCCCCCCTCCCCCCGTATCCAATCAACACCATGTCTTTTATCCTGAAATCCCATCCTTGAAAAACAAATCAATCTGCGCTTCAGAATCTAGACTGAGCACTATGTTCCGAGACGTAAACAAACCAGGTTCCCCTAAAATGAAATCTGAATACCAATTAAATCCATAAAGCCCTTTCGGACACACAAAAATTGCGCAGTAAATTAATACGATTTCTCGTCGAGGGGAAACTCACAAACAACGTAATGTACTATTTGTGTTGAAGGTACATAGCAAATCTCCCGCGGTACATAAGGGAGAGGGCTGCATACGATCGTAAATCCATAAACAAATTGAAACTCAAAGCCTGTTCGCTTGTGTGCGTTTGCATATGTAACTATAAGTGTATGCAATAATCTGGTAATATTAAAGTTAGGATGGGGTGGAGGTGACGCGGACCACCTTGCCACCCTTAGATACACCTTTGATACCCTAAGCACAACTCTGCCACCCACCTGGTTAGCGGATTGGTGCGTGGGGTGGGCGGGGTGATAAGTCCATTCGTTATATAAGCAGATATAGTAATAGCCTGGCCATATCTACTTCCTAGTTCTACGTCGGGGAGCGGTGGATGGTCCATCAAAGTACTCTTTTGGATTTATTTGATACAACAAACATAGGAAAGCTTTTAATAAACGTTAAGGGTGGACGTAGTGAGTCACGTTTGTTCTGATGTTTTACGGTCTGCAACACAAGTCTGCTTGCGAGTAATCGTTTACAAAAAATTTCTTTATAAGCTTTATATACTTGTTAGACACTGATTCAGTTTACCACCGGTTTCAACACAAAATTTGCTAAGACTGTATACTAATGCTAAGTTGATTTCTGTTACTGTTGTTGCAGTTAACATATAAATAAACTTAATAAACATGAGTTTTTAAGTCCATTTTTGCCTTTCAGAAACGGTGTCCTGTAATTATTTGGTCTCGTAACAAAATTGTTTAACTTTCTCATGATCAGCAACTCATATTACAAAAGTTACAAACATAACTCACTCTTACGGGTAACACCTAAATAAGACAGACCGCGATCATCAAATATGTGTCAGTCGTTATGTGTTCGTCATGTTTCGTTATAGGCGTACTCCAAATTACTTAATTATGTCTTCTGCATACATCAATATGACGGAATACACGAGGCTAGTTTTTCAAGCTCGGATAGCAAGCAAATAATATCCTGGCTTACAATCCTGGGTTGGCACGTGCAGAAGTGTATATAGTTCTGTATACACAAGGCCAGCGTGACTAGCTTGCTAGCTCTATTCTGCTATTCTAGCTTGAAAAACTTGCCTCGGGTACCCGTGCTTTACTGCTCTCGAACAACTAACATAAGAAGGTCCTTATTGTCAGTATGCTTACTTCGCTTTCTGTTGTTTTTTTTTTCTATTGCGTCGCATACAGATTATACTAACTATTTTAAGACGAGAATCATTGACGTCTGATATTTAATTCGAATTCTCACTATTAACTTTTTTGGCTATCTGTATTACCTAATCTGCAAATGAAAAGCGGCCCCCCTGTCCAGCTAGGGAGGCAACACAAAGGGTTAGTTTGATGCAGATTGAATTTGAAACCCTTGCGAGTGCAGCTGCTGGGTCATCTAGATTTTAATCCTAACATAATTGGTGCCTACCGGCTCTTGGTGCAAACACTACACAATGAAACGCGACACGTGTTTTGTTTCGCATAATAGCCCTTAGCGAAATTATTTGTTATTGAAACTGGAATTTGCAAAAACTTGATTCGCTCGTCAAAAGAGTTCATGCAGACGGTACTATTTGCAACAGTGTTCGAGATGAAAGTCTGAACTGGCAGCCGGCTTGCATTCGATAATGATGGGAACTGGAATTGCAATTAGGTACGTATTTTAAGGTCGCAAAAATCTTTTTTGTTGTGATGTAATACATCGGAGTTGCTTCATCTGCGTCGCGGCGCTTAGCGACCGATTTCCCTAGTAATCATTTGTATTACAATGCTATCCAGTTTTCGCAGCTGGACATAACGGCTGTACTAGAATTATTATTGAATATAAACGAACGCGTTTGTATTATGTAAGTAATGACAGACTGCAATATGTGGTAACAGATTTTTTTTAAATAAATTCAAATGTAATTTCTTGGTATTGTTTGAGCCAGTTCCTAATTATTATTTTTGAGTAGACAGGTTTATACAAAGCAATTTTGTTTCAGGATGAAGACATAATCTACTAACTATTGACTCAATATTATGAGATCAATTATTTTCATGAATACAGGATATGATATCTGGAAGGTTTGTAGAAGTCTTTGTGGTTGAGTACTTTAAAGGGCATTAGGTGTGAAAGTATGATTATGAGTTGGCTTTGTAGAGGGAGGATTTTATTTGAAATAATTTTGACGCTGCAATTTTCATAGATTAAACAAAGCAAAAGTTATGTGATGTTCGGTTTGAGTTCACCACAAATGATTTTAGTTTATAATATGGCCGCAAACTCACCTAGAAGCCTGTAGATCGATTCTCTCTCCGCTATGACCTCAAGAGGGTGCGGCGCAGGGCTCTGCCCCCAGGCGCGCACAGCCCAGGCGGCGTCGAGCGCGGACAGGAATCCGCGCGCGCAGCCTGAGCCCGTCGGCCAGAAGGGCTCCAGCAGACTGTCTCCAACCAGCTGGCAGAGTAGGCGGCGTCCGTAGCGCTCGTAAACCTGGGAAATATGGAAAATATTCATAAAATAATCAAAGGGGATTGGAATAGAGGTTTTTTGTCATCTGCCACGTTTGAGCAGCTGTGTGAGACCTGACTTAAGCAAAGTCATTTTATACCATTCACCCTCTAAAAAATTGAAAACAGTGAATAAAATGCACTTTTAATCACTATTTTGGTGTTTGAATTTAGAACACACTAATATATTCGACCTCCATATCAATGCTATACAACCTCCTTGCGAAAACATATTCGATACACAGGAAATAAATATCGCTTCACAAGTTGACCATCCTAATAACAATAATAAGAACGAAGAACGATAATTTAATGGTGTTTTACCTTACCAGTTATCGCCGATTAAATTATTTTTTGTGTGGCCGTAATTTGTTAATAAGGATAGGTTGCTTTGCCCTGTAGAGGCGTGGGTTCCTCGCGGCTAATATATATAAAACTGAATTTTTACTCATTATTAAGTTGACAGAAGGTGTGAAAAGTAGTATTCTCCTCGGGGATAACGGTTTCTTCGTCTTGGGCGAGCTTGAATCTCTCGTTCCACTGAGGATTGTAGTATTAACTCCGAACTAGAAGGAATTGTTACGCTCGGGATTCAATATAGCGCCCGTGACAAAAGACACTGGTTTCTCCCCTCGGTGAATAATATACTATGATAGACGCACCATGCTAGCATTCTCCGCCGCGTACATGGAAGTGAAGTCAAAGAGCGCGACGTCGGGCTCCCCGTAGTGGTTGAGAGCGAAGTCCCGCAGCGGCAGGCGGCCGTCGGTGGAGAAACGCGCGGCTTCCTGAGCGTAACGCATTAGTGCGGCGCGGTCTACGTTCTCCACGCTCAGAAGGCGGGATACCTCGTTGAAGTCCTGGGGAGTAAGTGGTGGAATCATTATAAACAAGTACATACACTTAGAACTTAGTTAATGGGTATCAATATTAACTACAATAACGGCATTGTATGTTAGCTGGTGACAGAGAAATGTGAGGAAATAGCCATACTACGTTGATGTACGGGCCGCTAAAGTGATAATTCATCGAATCGATCAGCGAGAATTTTATAAGCTGAAAACTGTCACAGGCGCCATCATACAGTGCCCCTAGTTTAGTCCAGTGTCGCAATGATGTTTATAAAAAAAGCAACAGACCTTGGAGTGGTAAACATCTTTAAAACTAGTTTAACATTTGTTCAGATCAAATGTTTGGCGCTGTTCGTTTAAAACAGAAGACATCTGTTTTCACTACAACGAGAAAAATAATGCTCGCTCGACATAATGTCGTTTTCACAGAAAGTATGAGCGAGCGAGCATTCGTTCGCCGAGTCCAACCGATCATCGCTGATGAACATGTTCGCTCGCTAAAGTGTTTTCTTATACCCCACCTGCTCGCTCAGAACTGTTCAGAACGCTAAGTAAAAACGCAGCTTTATACGGACCTTAGTTCTGAGTATTTTGAACCATCTATTCCCTGTCAAAAATATAGTACATCTTGGGATCATTAACTCTGCGCGACCTGGGGATCGGTCCCAGGATTCCATATTGCTCAACAGTTGCACTTGCATCCACTAAAGGTCAGCGAGGCCGTTTAAGAAGTATATATAGGTCGTCGGTATTTTGCTCAAGAACAGTTAGTCATAAACCTATCAAACCTCGACTAATGAGACAAAATTTTAAGCCTACTAGCTTTTGCCCGCGGCTTTGCCCATGTATCTCCAAATTGTCTCACGAGAACGTACTAACAGGATATCCCATACCTTAGCCCAGGTCATGGTCTACCTGTGTGCCAAATTTCATCAAAATTCTTTCATCCAATAAAGTGTGAAAGGTAAGCATTTCTAATAGTACTTATATTATTGTTTGGGTGGGTCGCTTGACCTTGTGTGGGTCTAAGCGTTTAAAGGCCACTTACATTGAGCAGCACGCCCTTATCCAGCAAGCTGTGCTTCTTGGCTGTCATTACGAAGTAGTGTGTATCGTCCTTATAGTACACGATGTTCTCCAGATCGATGCCCGTCACCTCATACAGCTCCTTGAAGAACTTCTGGTTGAATATGAACGCGACGCCGCTTATTTCTGGCACCTAGTGACACAATAAACAGATTTAATTAATGAAATTGAACATTATAGATAAATCTTCTCGATTGTCTCTTGATTTACGTATAAATAAAATGATTATTTAATATGTAAAAAATCTTGAGTCTAGCGATACAACTACAATTAATACGCGATACGCCTGCAATGTTGTTTTTAAAGTGATCAGCAACAAATCAGGTCGAACTTACGTCGCATTTTGGGGTTAGCGTAAACTTAGACCGTAAGATCAGCGAAAATACGTTTGCATTGTGTGCATACACGCCGCGACGTATTTTCGGCAGGTGTATCGTCACAGTAAATGTATTGTACTCACCGAGGCCTCCTGCTCAGAGTGCCTGTTGATGAAGTTGGCGGTGATGGCCATGGCGAGCTTGCCGCGGAACTCCTTGCGTTTGAAGCCGTGCAGCGTGTTGCGCTTGCCGTCGGCTCCGAGCAGCGCGTCGAACTCGAACTGAGACACCACGTGATCGGAGGGAAGCACGCGCGCGCGCCAGCCTAGAGCTGGACACGTAAAGAGTTATTGACTTGTTATACAACACAAAACATAAGAAATATAGACAAGAGATAAAGCTGAAATGGCCATTTGCTGTAACACAGGACACAGCGAGGCTGCTTGGTAGTAAAAATAGGTATAGTGGTACTAGTTTTCAAGACATGCTCCACTACTACTGTGCTATTTTTTTTTTTTTTTTTTTTTCAAAACTTCAAAAATGTACTACGAAAGGGATCCATCATTGTTATAGTAGAGCAAATAGAGCACCTGCCATCTAATCTCTTCACCACCCTTGGTTGACTGGTAGAGAATGCCTAAGGCATTAAGTCCGCCTTTGTACTTTTTTGAGTGTGAAAAGTTTTAATAAATAAATAAATAAAATTGTTCTTTGCAAAACGGTGCTATTGGTTGTGTAGGTATAATTCCATCTCTCTAACGCACATATTATTATTATCTTTTTGATGTGACACTGTTTTAAAAATGGACTTGTGACCAATGCTCTCGGCTATACCTACGGAGTGCTACAACGATCTTTCGGCGCATGAATGACAATGACAAGGAGGCGTTGTCAGTGAACACTTGTGCAATTTCTTTGTGTAATTATATTGAAAAAACAAGATGGCGGCGTTAGTTCCGATATTGGCCACGCGCCAAAAGATCCTCGTACAACTGAACATTAACACTTACTTTCAGAATTTTCGGCAACCGAAGGTTCTAAGAGTTCTTCAAAACTGACTCCTTCGTGTAATTCTACACCTAGTAGTAACGCCACCTGAAACATTAGAAACACTATTAAAACTTGAATATCAATACATCTTATAAAATCACGCCCATGTTCCTAATAGCCCAAACTGTGTTTATTCTGAGCAAACTGATCCTTAGACAGTGTTGATAGGTCTATTTATCTTGTACCTACCTTTTATTCAACAAAACAATTTTGTTTTGTTACAATGGAAATTGAACCCTATGTAATAAACATAGAGTGTAACGTATCTGTTTATCTACTCAAGAGTATATCACCTATTTTATATTAATTTTGTTTAAACAATGGAAACAGAACCCTAAACAATGCACGTATAGCTCAAAATCCCACAGCCTCACCTTCATTAGTATACACTGTAGCTGCCGGATGCTGATGTGGTCTATGGAGCCGGCACAGAACTTGCCGAAGAACTTCTTGGCTCCGAGAGCCCTCAGGTCCTGGATGACGAAGGGCCAAAGATGCAGCACGTTGTTGCGGGACATACGGTCGCGTTTCTCGATCACCACCTGAGGAGAACGGTTACAGGAAACGTGAGAGACTTGCAGTAACCGGGCGGAAATCCATGGGATTCGATAAGATCCTGGTCCTGCTCTATAGGACGATCTCTAGTCTAGACAAAATCAAACCTTTTGCTAATTAAATTTTTCATTCTTATGACACTGATTTATTATTTGTAAAAATGTATGGTATGCACCATTTTATCTGTCATTGCTTAATTTTTAATACTTTTAGGTGCCACCGCGGATACTGGCCGTGAAGCACTTTTCAACCTTACTACTAAGGGCATAAGGGTGAAAAGTGGTTCACAGCAAATGGCCGTGGTTGTACAACGTCTTCACATCTAAGTATAATAATGTATACAAAATATTGTAAAGCATTTTAAAAGACTATGTAGTTTCTTGCCAATTCTTCTCCATACGAAACTACTTTTTGGAAGGGGCGACCAGAATCAAGGCTATTTTTTTGTAAATTTTATCGTTCAAAGGTGCCTTTTAATGGCTTACTTGAAATAAATGACTTTACATAAAGTCATAAACTCGAGTTTAATGTTTCTGAAACTCGTCAAAATTCGTATTTTCGAATTATTTATCTTTAAACTCTTAATTGAATGGCCAATGCAATTATTTGCTAGTTAATACTTTAACAAAGCATTCGACATAACCAACTGTTCTAAAACAACAAGAACTTAATTAAGAGCGTTTATTCTGAAAGTCGGCAACGTCGCAAATAGATGTCAAATATTTAGCTGTTTTGATTAATTTGGCAAAATATGGCTAACTAGCGAACCAGGATATTAATAATGAATTACAAAACATTGAATTTGACGTTGTAACCGCTTAAGGTGTAAAAAAGGCATTTGGAAAGTTTCCAAATACTTTTTTTACATCTAAAACTAAATATTCGGTGTCAAGATATTAATAATTACTACATTTCTTTATCAATATTTTTGTTCACTAGTTAGCCACATTTCATATTTCCATAAAGTAATATTGAAAAATTAATCAAAACAGGTAAATATTTGACAGCTATTTGCGACGTTGCCAACTTTAAGGATAAACGCTCTTAAGGATTTTCAAAAAACATGTCTGTTATACAAAGAAACATAGAATCCGTGAATAGGTAATCAAGAAACACACAATTTTATAAGGATTTAGGATATTTTTACTAAAAGCATTTAATCCCACATTTCTTGCAGTTAGACGGATATAAGCCATTTTAATAAGTCTCATAAAATTTTGTCTAATTATGTAGGTAATAAACTCACCCGCTTACTCACAGACATGATGTAATAACTACTACAGTAATTTTACGTGTCGTCGTATTAAAAACCAAATTAATGATCAAATAAATGAATACTTATTTTAACGAATTGACAGTTATGTTCACTTTGCCTATAAAATACAGTAAGTACATAATAATTTGTTTGAGCAGTCCTCTTACAGACACTATTGCGAACGTTAAGGTGACCGAATGGATGCCAGCCAATACTCAAAACAATTATGCAATTGTTTAAGTAACTTTCATTTGTTTTTGCATCTGTGTATTGTTAAACATTCATATCTCATCTAAACTATGAAGAAATGTAGAAATATACAGGTTGACTGTTTGAGACGGGACTGCCAAAGCCATATCGTGGCATGGTGGTGGACAATATAACTCAGAAAGAGGAAGCTTCTGCACCAGCAGTGGGAAGACTAGAGGCAGATTATAGTCCATTTCAAGCTCAGTAGCATGCAATCGGAGGGGTAGAAGAAAGATTAGCAATATACTTACGACTTTGGCCCCCAGTAGTTGGCATTCTATAGCTGCTCGGAGTCCGCAGGGGCCTGAACCGATGATCAGGACTTTACCCGCACACGCCCTTCCCTTGGCGTATACTTTGTGGTTGGCTCGGGCGTCGAACTTCTTGAACAGGGCTTGCGCTTTCCACGAGCTTGACAGCTTCGCCTGAAAAGATTTCATACACTACAATTAATTTCAAGTTATTTCGGAACCATCTAGCCAAAGCCAGCATGATAACTCTTACTTAACGAGTCTAAAATAATTGTCCTTACTAAGTAAAGCCGACCTCGTCCCTATTACCCTAAGGTTGAATATCACCTGCATGTCGAAAAAATACAAGGTCTACAGACATTGTCTATATGACAGTTAGACTCCGCACTTCCACTTATCACTATCAAATAATACGCAATTAAAATGTAAACAATATTAAATACGAAAGTAAAAATAAAAGGTTAGTTTAAGTTATACAAAGAACAAACTGTAAATGAACGAGCGTTGAACTGTGAAATGAACTGTTACCAAGGATTCAGTACATGATTCTGAACGCCCCTGCGTAGAAATTTTTCGACGGTTATTTAAAAAAAAATCTGCTGTTTCATAGAAAAGTGCAATACCTACGCGGTCAAAATGTATGGAGCAGCAGAATTTTTTTTTGCACGGTCGGGTCGTGAGTGATATAATAACCTACATCAACCTAATTGGTTTCGATTATATTCTGGAAAAACTGTGCTAATACAAATTCTACATTTTTTTTTTATTGTAGCATCGTGTACGACAACGTAACCAATTTATTAAATTCAAGTATTACCAACGAGGTACATTACAATTATCTTTTACAATAATAAAACTTGTATAATTGACACTATCCAGTAATGCACAAGCAATTAGCTTTCACTATACTTAACTTTAATTACTAACCAGTTTGTCAGTTTTGAGTAGCGTCGTGGACGACATGCCTACGGCAGTAGATATGTTTACAATTTCGTGTCATTGCGCAACAGGCGGGAAAAGGAGTTCAGATAGTCAGTCAAGTGTGAATCCTTAGTGAACGTCCGGCGGCATATCTCATGTCACCGAATGTTACAAATACGAACAAGTACATGACATTTGTGTAGGGTTGGCGAGGCCTCTAATAGGTATACATATCATAAATCCACCAGCGTCAGACAGCACCTGGCATTAATAATGAAATGAACCTTTTTGGCGCAGCCGTGAGGCACACACTACTGTTGTTAAAATATATATTTTTTGGCTTTTTTTATTTTGTATTTTGTGTTTCACGAACTATGTCCAAATAAACATTATTCTTTCTTTCTTTCTTTAAATAACATCACGCCTGTATTTCCCAAAGGGTTAGGCAGAGGTGTACCCAAATTTCGCCAGTAAAAAGGGGGCGAGCTTATTGCCATGGACCGGGCACAAATCCAGAATCCGGTCTGCTATTGAGAAAATCGTAATGGATAAATCTAACCCACATTTTGACCGTCCTGAGAATCGAACCCAAGATCTCATGCTCAACAGTAGCAGTTGCAACCACTGGACCAACGAGGCAGTTCGACGTCATCACAGTATAATCGTAGGTATTTTAATTATTATTTAATTAACTCAGTCAATCGCCGTCTACAGCTGGACTTTGGCCTCTCCCAAGCCGCGCCACAACTCCCAGTTCTGCTTGTATCCAGGCCAGTAGGTATTTATCAACGTGGTATTTTTCTTCTATAACTAATGGATTGTTTTTGTCCTTCATATTAAAGATACTGCTGCTAATAAACTAATAAGCTGCTACCGGACTTCATGACTTCTTGAACCACAATGAAAACTAAAGGAAGAATATTATATTACGCACCTATCAATATATGCAGATGCAAGCAAATGAATCCCTTCATGACACCCAGAAGAGTGATACGAGTGCAATATTTACTGATAACAATTACACCGTATATCGTCCTTAATGTATTTAGTCTCATAAATAAATAACCGATCATAAATGCAATACTGCATTTTTCCACCGGATATTAACCCAAGACTAGACGGGAGTAAAAAGGGAGGTAACAAACCCCATACGTCATAAGTCCAGCTCCACAGGGCATTCATCGGTTTTCCTAAAATAGCCAGACCATTTTCAATCGATGTGCATACAAAATTATGCGACCAGTCGTTGTTTTCTTATGCATACTTGATGACCATTGGCTACCTCATCAAACCCCCCACAACTCCCTTTGGCACGTGCGTTATGCATACCAAATGAACGAAAGGGTTATAAATAATTTGTAATATTGTACTTTCTTGCACCTCTGTTTCTTGGAACGGTGAATATGCTTACTATCAGCAATCAAATGTTGTCAAGTGCTACCTATAATTATTGCTAATTATTATGAGGATTATTTCTTGTCTAGTATTAATCAGAAGCGATGATTAACAGTATCACTTAGCAGGTAGCAAAGAAACGTAACTCGCTACATTCCTACGTATTGTGCACGACTGTCCGGCCGGAAGTCTTTGATACAATTCAAATTGAATTGATCATATTTGGATAGACCGGTTTTCTTCCGGTCCTGTCCAAATATGAGTCGAACACCTGGCGACGAAGATAAAGTCGCGTTTCATTAATTATACAGAGTAGCAAGTTTCATAGAGATAAACAAAAAAAATCTGCTGCTCCATACATTTTACAAATGGCACCATTTGTAAAATGTATGGAGCAGCAGATTTTGTTTTTATAACCAATGAAAAATGTCAACGGCGGGAGGTTCAGATCTATGTTCTCATCCATGGTAACAGTTTTCGCGTCGATGTCCCTGCCACCCTAGCGGTTGGAGAATTATTTCGTGAGCCATTCATTAGTTTTAATTAAATTAAAGTAATTGCCGACACACCTTTCCTCCCTGATGGGCACACGCCTAATTCATACAATCACACAATTAATTTAAATAAACCTAATACAGCGAAGGGTAAACAAAGACACTTGGTGTCCGAAATATACCAACTATTGTTTAATAATATATTGTTACTCAGTGGCCTTTAGTGAAACAATGCCAAAGGAACGAAATAATTGTTCGAGAACAAACAAAATTCATATCAACATTGTGATATCATAAACATCTTGTTGACAAACAGTACGATACACGAGTATAGTTGTGGAAGTTGTGGAACTATATACAAGTAATTAGTTAAGGATTTATGTGCAATTATGCAGTTTTACGACGGCGACGACGGTCGCCTACACCGACCACATCGGTCCGTTTAGTGATAGTTGAGTCACAACTTCACAAGTCGTGCAGCTTGCCGGAGACTCAATGTACTGTCACAGATTAATACAGATGGTTCACTCCGTAAAATCATTTAAATAAAAAGCGACTCTTACAACGACACAATAAAGTGCTTATTCAGGTCGCACTGCGCTAAGTACCTACAGTTATATTCAGCTAGAAGTTGCCACTCTTTCTATCGTAACTCTTAAATCTTCTGACTACGTTACACTCACTGAATTGGCCCAACAAGTCGAGCCTACCGCGTTCTTGTAGCTTCGTACCTAAAATGCGGACAGTACAATTTGTATTCGTCTGAGGTACTGTTTGTCCGTTACTCCCTGATTAGCATCACAGTTATTTTCGCAACGGTCATATTTGTACAGGGGTTGTGTTGTGCAGATGTGACATGCTAGCACAATACCATGAGAATATTTGCACTGTAATAGGAAACCAGCGAGACGGCTAATTGGAATGATTTCCAAGCATTTTTTTTTTTGACATTTTAATCCCAACACTTGTATTTGGTCTCCGGGATATCGAAATCTGGACCAGCATGAAAAGTAGAGACATTGTGATACGCACAGCTACAAAATTATAAAGAAATCTACACAATGGCTGGGCCATGAAGATCTTTCGCCGGTGTCTGTAAGCTCCCCGCTTAGGCAAAACAGAAAAAGGATGAAAATTATAAAAAAATATGATATTAATGATAGAACGTCCAAGTCCTTGTCCTGCTGGAAGGAGCTTCCGGAAGGACAAACCAACGGACGTGCGTCCTGCCCTGTACGCAATTTTTTGTAGATTTAATATGAAAATTAGACGTTGTCCTTCTAGCAGTACTTGATTTTCATGCATAATAAAATTAGGCAGGGGTGACAAACATTCTCTTTGTAGGTATAGGTATCCAGAAATAGACCCGGGCACTTCTTGAGATTACAGGGTAGAAAAATAAATAAGAAAAAGTAAGTAGAAATCGTATTTATTTTAAAAAAATTAAAAAAGCATTATGCTGGAATTCCATTCGTGATGTGGTAGGTGAAGCAATTTCTTCCTGTCTGCGGAGAGCATAAAACACATCGTGGTCCACATGTCTTGCAAAAATAGCTAGCTTTCTATTAGAACTCCAACGGGCACGGTTGATTTTTTTTTGTCAATTTCCCAATACACCCTCGCGTAGTTGTTTTCTATCTTTCTTACAATACCCCAACAATAACTAGTATCGTAGTTATCACCAAAATGCTTGCGACTCCTGGTGTTTTGGCCATCATTTTCGTCGAAATATGTAGCTTTGGCGCGAACGCGGACACCACGTCTTATACTCGGCGCCATTTTGGCCAGACTGACCGCAGAAACACGATTCAAAAACTCGCTGAATCAGAAAGAGACGCACTATGCATTAGAGTTCACTGCGTCCTGCTGGCAGGCTCAGAAAGCCTCATATAACTAAAACCATTCCGTCCTACTGGTAGTACGCAAAGTCCTGCTAGCAGGACTCTGGACGTTCCATCATTAAACAATCTCGTTCATTTCTCAAAAACGTTTCGTTCGGAAACAAAGAAGACTAAAAAGGTCTTTCATGCGGTCATCCGGCCTATGATTTCTATGATCGACTAAACTTTTCATCGTCGAAGAAATGGAGATTTTCACAAGTATTTTAGTTCACCATTTGATTAGTGACTTTCGAAGAGTCGCCACTGTTGACAGTGACGTCACCACGCCAGCGCATACGTCAAAACTTTCGCACTTATTTATGTTATGATAATGAACGAACGCGTATCAGTCGGTTATCTTGTAGATACGCCAGTAATTAGCGATAGCATTACAATAAAATTAGTACACAGTTTTCAAGAAATTCGCAACGTGATTATGATTATAGATACACAAAGACAAACGCACAGGTACAAACAAAATAACAACAATTGCATAGCTGTAGCTGTAGATCATTATTTTGATTGGGTTTTTGTTTCTCTATTAATTCAATTTATAAATGTGTTAGGGCTTTTCTGTGAGCCTTATTATTGTGTTACACTGTTTGCTCACCGCACCGCGAACGGGACGTCAACAAGAAACGAAATTATACGCAGCCGTAGTAAATGTACTGTCGCTACTTTGGCGTCGTCATCTCGTTCTCGTTGACGTCCCGTTCACGGTGCGGTGGACAACCGGCCTTAACGTAGATTGTCGATACACGCAAGCTGAATTTAACAGACACTACAATATTATGTAGTGTAACATGACCCCTGCACTCCTCGAAGCAGTAGGCAGAAGTATTTAGAACACCCACATTTCGCCAGCTTTGTTTAAGTTCAATATAATAGGAGACGAGCCAACAACAATAACCGGGCACAAATCTAGAATCCGGGCGATACCAGCACTTTGCCGGACCTAGGAATGGAATCCACGCTCAGCAACTAATAAACTTGCGGTAGCGACCAAGCTAGACCAACGAGGCCGCCAACCGAGCTGGTTTCAAGCCCGAATAATTGGTTTTGTATCTCAATTTAATATATTACGTCGTGATTAACATTTGTCAATGTCGATACCAGTAGGTACGCCTACCAACTTCATTATGATCGGTTCATAGATTATCATAAATAGCAAACGCAGAGCTCCTTGCTATAAACACTAAGCATTGTAAGGCACATACAAAACATTCGCAAAGCAATTGATTAGCCATTAGCATACAACTAAAAACATACGCGGTTAGGCTCTAGAATCATTTGAATATAATAAGGCAAGTAACGCTAGCAAGGGGGCATTGCCTGGGCGCATGTGGGCTACAATCCGCTATCTTCAAGACGCCAAAGCATAAACTTTATGTCTTCGAGACAAAGAATGATTTTAACAAAATGGTACGTCATAGGTATTGAAAGAAATAATTGTTATCTAAACTAAATTATGGAGACGTTGAAACACATTCATTTTGGCTTGTATTGAGGACAGTTCAGACGATTAAAAAATATGACGATTGCTAAATCCGATGGTCCTTTAAATAAGCTGAGTCCGGGGACTGTCGCGACTAATAGATGGAAGGCGTTAATACTCTTTTAGCATTTGCAGCAACTGTCACCCGTGGACTATGCATGAGCGATGGTACATGGGTGCACTATCAATCATTCGAGCATACCCAACCCTTTGCGACAGCCATGTATCATGTGCGAAGACATGTGTTTTTCATGCAAGTGCATAACACCACACATGCCGACTACAAATCATTCGACTGTACTTAGGTGGAGACACTGGTCAGTAAACTACTTTCTGTGTTTTAGTATCTAGTTTCAAGTCATACATTACCTGAAAATATTTTCATACAAATCAGTCGCGTGCTAAAATAAAATAACAGATATTCGATTGGAGTTGTTCAAAGATTGAACATCTTTACGTGATTGTATATAAATTTTCTATGATACACAACCAATTCGCTGAATGGAGCTGTCTATTTGGCTTCTAAAATAATTCAGAGGCCCATGTATCAACTGGCTCCTATGGAATCCGCCTAAAAAGAGATGAGGCATATTTCTAAACGAACTAACTCCACGCTATTGTTCACGCAACACTTATTTCTAGATTTCGATAACATTGATTCAGCAGAGCAACCGTACCGAAAATAAAATCGATTCTGACGTATGTTCGTAATTTACATATGAATCGAAACGAATGGAATACGAATATGTGGCATTACTGCTGGGGTATACAGCGTGTATCAGAAACGTGTGGTCAAACTTAAGGCTGTGGTACAGACCAACGAACTGAACAACTTTCTTAATGGGACAAAAATCGTAGTCCTGAAAAATTATCAACTATCCCATACAAAACTTCAATACCTCATCATTTCAGCCGAAAGATGACCACTGCTGGACATAGGCCTCCCCCAAGCACCGCCACTTCGACCGATTCTGTGCTTCCCGCATACAGCGGTTTCCTGCGGCCTTCAAATGGTCATCGGTCCATCTTGTGGGAAGCCTTCCAACGCTACGTCTTCCGGTATTTCGGCCTTCAATACCTACTTGACCTAAATGTATGGACAGCTGATTATTTTTTCTCGATAACTATGTTGGTCCCAAGGAGAAAGTTGTACAGTTTCACACCTTTCTGATACACGGTGTATAATCATTTACTAAACACATGCTAGATATCTATGTTCTAGATAAATAGGACTAACTGGATAAGGTATTCTTTACATTAACGTCTTCAGCCAAGTGTACCAGATTCTACAGGCAATAGGCCATTGGAAACCTTGTCTTCGTACTGAGCAACCAAATGCATACATCACATAGGCCTCCCCCAAGGTCTATATTTACAAAGTCAGATCCTTTTAGCTGAAACTACCAAGGCATGACTGTAAGTAACTCTCAAACGTCCGCTACCCGACTAACTTCCTCACAAAGATAAGCACTTGACATTGTTCATGTTATCAAACGCATCTTATCTTCACGCTCTCTTACGCTGTGAGGTTGGGCACACATACGGTATCATGGCGGTATTCACCTAACATTTCATTAAGAATAATATACTCCTGATACATGTGATGATGAAAAGTGGCTGTAAGAATTTTGGTGGTGCTCCACTAAGATGGAATGATGACATCAACCACAGAACAGGGGTGACTGTCATACCAACGAAGAAGCAGAATGCCCCGGCAGTAAGTATGTGTTGATTGAGGATGGTGGTGATGAGTATAGTTTCAAATGTTCCTACTTTCTCTCAGACAAACATATCTCAGCTTAAGGCGACGATAACCGACTTTTAATGATTTTATAATTATTTTCGTGATTTAAAGATCACGTCTTAACGAGTAGTGTTAATGATTTGGAAAAAATATGTGTTACATTAGAGTATTATCTTTATAGCTTAATATATGAATATTTTAGATTATGTTTATATTACTTACATAGTGAAATTAATTTGTAAAGTTATTTCTAACTCGGATAAAAAACTGAGAATCACGCAAAATCTATCAATCGTTTTTTCTGAAACCGACATAAAGATAGTTTGAATATACGTGTTTTTTTAAATACATTTTGTTTTATGTATAATAAATTAATAATGCGTCTAACTTGGGACAACGCTTCTGGATGGGTAAGTCCTACTGGGTGTAAAGTGTCCAGGTATTACTGGGTGGACGTACGACGCGTTGCGTGAGTTCAGTTTACAGAACACGAAAGCTAACCACTCAAGGTCACTGGCATATATCTGCGTCTTAATCTTGCCATTAGTCTGTCAATAGCAACAAATAAAACCGGCCAAGTCCGAGTCGGACTCGCACACGACGGGTTCCGTACCACAATACAATATTTTTCAAAAAACGCCACACGTTTCTTGTATGGGAACCCCCTTTAATTATTAACCTGTTTTTATTTTTATTAGTTTTTGTCATAGCGATACTAAAAATACACAATCTGTGAAATTTGCAACTGTCTACCTATTACGGTTCATGAGATACAGGCCGCTGACAGAAAAACAGACAGACAGACGGATAGACGGACAGCGGAGGCTTAGTAATAGGGTTCCGTTCGGCACCCTTCGGGTACGAAACCCTATAAATTAAGAGTAATCCACTATTTTCTCCATACAATACTTGACAACAGATCCCAAACCCCTTTGTTTACACCAAACACTTTATAAAGGGTTACAAGTTTGGTGTCAGAACATTGCGCCCACGCACGATGAGGCAAATACATTCTTTTGTTTTTATTTTCATTTTTTCGGTACCCGAGTCTTGGTTGGTTTTATTGTAATTACAGGTCGTTGTATTTGGCTGCAGGATCGTGTCATTGGATTAAGATGTTTGACCCGAGGGGCAAACTGTGAGTCAGTAATGTCGACATCTAATTCGGACGCGTTGAGATTAAATGGAGACATCTACCAAGCCAAGGACTTTCGTACTTCAGCAGGGTAATTGCGTAACACACTAAGTAGTAATGGCTTTTCACGTTGTTCAGAAGACAAATTTTTCGAACATATGAAGCAATGGATTAGCAATATCCGTCAAAATCATTCCGATTGTGACTGAAAGTGTGTTACACAATTAGGCTATAGGTTATTAGCGCTGTGCGACCAGAATTGCACTTTATTGTGTCGTAGTAAGAGTCGCTTTTTATTTAAATGATTTTGCGGGGCCTGCATTACCTAACAGAAGTGTGTGGTAATGAGAGTGAGAGCCCCCCGTGTTTTTTTTTTTTTGAGGGTGGGAAATTATCAAATAACTTCCCACTTCTGTCCTGCACTGAGAAAATACAGGATAAATAGATTAGCTTTTGGGTTGTTAAGAGATATTTTCGGTATAGCTTAATTTGGCTTCTCTTCAGGGTCTAATAACTACTTAATGCATTAGCCGACGTTACATTTTAATTATGTTGAATAAACTTTCCGAAATGTCTTCGTTTCCTCGCTCCACCGCTCTGAGTGTTAAGTTAAGTAGCATTGAGAGGTGCCATAAGAAAACTGGTAGCTCCTCACGTTTCAATAAGCCTGTTCAAATCTAAATTCGTCCCCGAAATGATCAATTGCAACTGTCAATTTTTACGTGATTGATACACATTGATAGCCAAATTGATTGTCTATGAAATGCAATTGAAGCGATTGTCAATATTTCTACAATAGAAATTATGGCAATTGATAGTTTCGGAGACCTCTAAGATTAGCACGCGTAACATGACCACCGTAGAAACGGGTTTTGTCGACAGAATAATAGAAAAAATTACAGACTGTGATTGTGAATCTGTAATTTTGTCTATTCTTCTGTCGACAAAACCCGTGCTGACGACCTGTTTTTGAGTGGATAATGGTGTTATTGTTACCATTCTTCTCATTCCTTTATCCCAATTTGTTTAAGGTCGGGCAGCATGTTTTCTTGTTCCATACATACATTAACTGTAATTTCAGTGGTCATCCGATTTCCAACCATAAATCATCTTTCACACAACCCACCCAGTGTTTTTGGTTTTCTTCTGCTCTTTTAGTCATCCACTTAAGCTCAATCTTTTTGTATCGATATGTATAGAGCATCGGCCAGCTATAGCATCCAGTACAAAGAATATAATGCTATAAGATTCAGATCTTAGAGTAATACAAGCTGTGAGAACTTAGCGGTCGTAAGCTTTATTTTGCGTCGTATTTCTCGGTTTCCCGGTACAATATACGAATTCCTGGGTGGAAAGAGTAATAAACGCGAACGGTGAGTTGCATACGTGTTGGCTTCGTGCCATTGAAACACGGACGTTCTAGATAAAATTCTACGTACTAAGTGTTAAATTGGTGTGTCACGTGGAGTTGGGTTGGTTTGACAGTTTCAGGGTAAGCACAGTTCCAGGCAATCGATAGTTAATATAAGTATTATATTCTAGGTAGCGGATATCAATTCATTGGATTTCAAGAAGGTCTGAAGGCTTATCTCATCATTAACGCGGTTAGCTTTTGCTACGAGTTGTACCTAACTTAAATAAAAACATTCTTTAAAAAAAATAACTTTCTGCAAGTTTTGCAAAACTAATGCCTATAATGTAATAAATTGTTTATTCCACTTGCAACTTGTACGGTCATATTATCTCATCAAAGTACACAAGAAACACTATCTCTAGCCCCCCTGCCTATACCGCAATGGAAAGCAGTGTGACCGGTACCTACGACGTACCAAAGTAACTCCACGCTTCGCAAACGTCGCGGTCTGGTAAACTTTCGTCGTCTACAATATTATTAAAATATCACTTTCTAAGTTAAAAGTGCATTGCGAAATATTAACAACCTACCAACAAATATAAGCTTTATTTCTTGAGGATAAGGTTGAAGATTGTTCAGCATTGGAATTTAATTTGCTATGATATATAACTGCTATGATATATTGAAATTCAGAGTAGGTACTGTATGTCTGAATTCCGTTGGAATCGAAATAGCATTTCCTTTGGCTTCGGCTAAGTACCGAACTACGAATCAATACGTTTACAGAAATAGTTCTGCCTAAGGAGATAGCTAGAATATTGAAAGTAGAAAAGTGTGTTAGAAAATGAGACTACATCCCATAATTCCCACTAATAGCTATCAGATATGTGCGACTTGGAAACTTTTATGAGTCTAGAACTTACACTAACCACGAATCTCGCGGTTTCTGAAATCCTAATCACGTCTCAGATCAAGATCATGATCAGTAAATCTTCTACCAAACCTGCAGCTGCAGTGATTGATTCAGCAACTTACCAGGAACAACACATCAGTAACATGAGATGTATTCGAATATTATTCTGAGAACCGAAATTGCATGTGCAATAACATAACACGTATACTAAAAAAAAATATTCAAAAGAGTGGCTTTTGAAGACACACACACATCACACCTAATCCCCGTAGAGGTAAAAACAGGTTTACACGTCTGCTTTGTCGTTCGCCAGTTAGTAATAGGGAGCAAGTCAACTACGTACCTTATCGAAGAACTTCATATATACACCGTAAGGACTATTTCTGCTTGCAGTGCTCGGCGGCTGTAGAACCGGGGCGGTAACAGATACGGTCATCGTGTTCACGGGACTTTGTTTTCAAACTGCGTAGATATGAAGTTCTTCGATAGTACAAGAACTATTCAAAATATTACAGATATAGAAGAAAGATAGAAATATAAGGTTGGAAAAGGTTCCCATAGTCTATTGCCTATAAGTGACTTCTCCTCGTCGTTTAACTGATCCATGATCGGACACGTACCTTGAGCTTGGGATAGAAGTCTGGAAGTCTGTTGGGCTTCAGGTTGAGCGTGTTGCAGATCTCCCGGTGTAACGCTAGGATCTGCTTCATGGTCCCGGCCGAACAGAAGTGGTCGAACATTTCGGCCGCCAGCGCGCATTCTGGCGGCGTCGGCTCCACGCGGGTGCCCCTATTCATCTTGAAGGGGCTGTAAACAAGAAAAGGTTATGTTAGTACAGCAAAGTCTTTCTTATCTTCATCAGTTGGCAAATTCTGTCCTCTATCAAGTCAGGACACACAATACCTTTTGAAGGTACTAAACAAAAGTCTAAGTACCAACTTTCACGTTTCAAACTTCAAAAATGATGAATTATCAAAAATAAAAAATATAAATATATATGTACAAACTGAACTCTCAAACCCCTACTTAGCCGATTTAGGGCAGGAATTTTTAAAAACCCTCCCTTAAATCCAGCGGTTTAAGCTGTGCGTTGTCTATCAGTGAATTTAAGATGTTTATTAAGTAGTACATAGTTTCAGGGGTTACCATAATAATATAATCACTTGGAAGTAATAAGTAGTGCAAAATCGCATGAATTTGTGGCGGCATGTACAACGCCACATGCGAAATGCGCATCAAAGATCTGACGTCACACAAATTCTGCATCGCGCAAGCGAGTTTATCGCGCGATAACTTCCCGACATCAATCGTCGGGCAGTGGTCCTCCAGACACTACACCCGTCTGGTCGGAGGGTCCTCCCTATTGTATAGAGGATGAGTGAACTTTACAGCCTGTTCTTCATACCTCTATAATACTACACTTTTTGACCATACCATACCAGGAAAACGAAGTGTTGCATTTTGTTAATTCCCGAGTGTCTGGTATCATAATACATATACCTACTAAGGAGTATAATATAGGACAATATAATAGGAGATCACAAGAGGGTGGACCACGATTATTATCGAGACCACAATACTTGCAACTTGAACTCAATCCATCCTGAGAAGAAGTGTCGGACATCTTTATGGATTGAGTCTTTCATTGCAAGTAACCCCAAATATACAGTTCACAATTAAAACATCCCTTAATCTTGAATAATTAAGAATGATTTTATTATAGTAACACTCGAACTTGATCAGCCGCTTAATTCAAACGATAGTCATAGTCGAGAGTATAGAGCTATAATTAATAGTTTAAAAAAACTAAAAAAACACGCTTTGACGTGCACCTTTACAAGACCTTTCTAACAAGTCCAAACACGGCTATGATACGATATTTCATCATGGAATGCTAGTGCCTATCTTCCGGCTCCATCATCAGATCAGCTCGACAGTACCATGTTATTGTATTGTCATCAAAATCACATACAACTGCCAATTTTCATAACGCTACGATATTTAGAAGATGGTTAAATTAGTTTTCTTAGATTTGATTACATAGTTACATACATACAGGTCGACCTAATAAAAGCGTGTTAAAAAAAAAACCCTTGTGAAAACCGTATCAAGATCTTTTGTGACGTACTGGCTCACTAGCAAGGCAAGAGGGTGACTATAAAAGATTTCACAGGAGCGAATCTGTATACAGACGTTAGACAGGACTCAGCAACAATTTATTTTTATTTTTGTAGCAGTGGCGGCCCAGTGGCCCCGACTTCAAGATATAGGTCGTGGGCTCGAACCCAAGCAGGCGCTTTACTTTGTATAATTTATTTCATCACCACTGTTCTCAAAACGGTGAAGAAAAACATCGTAAAAAAACCGGCATGACCTAGAACCGAAAATTCGGAGACATGTGACATCCCATCCCCCGCACTGGGCTCGCGTGGTTGATTACGGCCCATTACGTCTCACAGAGAGGAGGCCTTTGTCCCAGTAGTGAGAACATTATTAGGCTGATTATGTGTATATTAATTTAAAGGGTAGCAATTTTTTGTATTTGAATAAAGAAAATCCTTAGACAACCCTAAGTGATTGCCAACTATTAGAACCGAGCTGTAGTAACAAACTAACAACATCAAAGAATAAGATTGCTCTTACAAGTTTGGGCTAAACCCGCTTTGTGAAAGCAAATTCAATAGGCTCCTAAAATACAGGTACTTTAACTGTAACCCAGTTTATGCCAATAAAGAATTTATTGTTTATTTATTAATTAAAAAAGAAAATATAATTCGTAGTTAACTGTTCAAAAAGAATTCTTAAACTTTTGTTGTAGCGTAAAAAAATTGAACACTGTTATATTTTATTTTGAAAGATTCACAACCTAAAACTTCAATCACCAGTGAACTAAACGAACCCATTGGAAAACGGAAGCCACTGTCAACTGACGCACGATTCGTACGTGAATGCTCCCCACTCGACCCGGCTACTTATCCAATGAGACAATAATAAGAAATCCGACATTGTCTCATTTGAAACATCAGAACGATACGAATCTCGAGACATTAAGGCCGATATTCAGAAGAAATGTCTATAATCCACATCCAGTACGAATGCGGTGCTCCTAAACAAACCATGTCCCATATCTCCAAAGCAAAGTGTAAATACACCTGCACTTCTGAAAACCGTAAAAAACGCCACTGGACGCCGCGATTGGCGTGGCCACCTACTGGGCGCAACCCATCTAACATCATAACATATTTCTACATTTGCCATCGACCAGAAAAGACGAATAAGAAAAACATAAATACCTAATACCTTTGATGATAAACACACAACACTTTGATAACAAATTCACTAGTTCAACACAAAGCAACAGTTCCGAACACCCGTCGAAGACCAAGTACACTGACGAAGTACTATCACCCTTAGGGTTCAGAGGCAACATGGCGATAACGTAATGCTGGATGCACTAACGCAATATATCACGTAAGAACGTCGTACCTATATAATTGTATCATGAGTAATACGCTGGCGGCCGCATGGGCTATAATTAGTTATTATAAGCTTATTACATACTTATAATAGTGCAAAGTGCACTGGTAATGTATTGGGTTCATTCACATATCAACGACCCAGGGTTGCGTTACCATATTGTTTGCTAGATACATGGTATGCAACGCTTGTAACTGCTGGATTGATGTGATAATTGAATTTTAATTTAAAACTTCGTAGCTGGAGACGTTACAACCTATGACGAGGAGCAGGTCGCGGGAATCCGCTGGATGCTGCAAGCACAGGTCAGGTGGTGCTTGAGGTAGGCATACATCCAGCAGTGGAAGTCTTTCGGCTGAATAACGATGGAGGAACAACTAAAACAGAAGTCCTATAATCATTGAATGACATTGTTATTATGCTATGTAAATAAAACATTATGATAAAGATAAATGTGTGGTATCCGGATATCATAACAATCGTATACGCATACATTTCTTGCGAATGTCGTAAGTGACGAGTTAAGTTATTAGGTATTATGAGGTAGATAAAGAAGCGGCTTCCATCTGCACATTGGTAACCTGAAACTTTTATCAGGGTTGAGACTGAGCAGACACTCATTAACAAATGAAATTATTTATGAATGGGTCCTGAAATAATTTAATTACGCTGTCGGTAGGATAACTGTGCAAACTTAGAAAATGCGCGCGAGTTTTTTTACTTTGGGATCGTTCATTCGGGAAGTAACACTACTGAATGTGTGAGAGGGGGTAATCGCTAGGAACTTGACGGTATCTCCTCCACACCACATTGATAACAAGGAGAAGGAATGGGTCGGAAGTTATATTGCCATTTGTCTCTACCAAGGAGAAAGAAACGGAGATTTATGGTCGGCCCCTGAAGGTCTGATTGTACGCGCAGTTTCTCTAGTCAGAGCAACACACTCGGATTCCAGATACTCGAAGATATAGCTGTCTACGCCATGTCTTTTATTTAGCCAGTTTCGTTCCATATCTTCGGTCTAATCTTGTTAGCGTACAGTACAGATTAAAGATTTAAAATATCAGTAGCCATGGTGACAATCACCAAAACATTGGTGATCTAGAAATAAGTGTTTACATTTAGGCTCATTGTCAGTCGTTACGGGGTTTGCAAGGTAATAAAACTCTTTCTAGAGGGTGTCATAAAAACGGCAAAATATTGTTTTAGCTGGCCACAAGGTTTCAGGAAACAATCCATAGACCATCAGTTCGCAATAATGTTCTCGAGAGTAACGATTCTCTGGCAATAGGTATTCCCTTATTCAAGCGTTACAAAACCCATAAGAGGACACACAGAAGTGGCAAAAAACCGGCGGGAACAACAACACCCTGCCTAAAAATCTCTGCAGTTGGTTCCATAAAATACGTAATTCTAAATGAAAATTGTATTGAAAATGTTCCGGATTGAAAACGCAATGAAATTCCTGAAACCGTTACTATTAATACCTGTACAACTTCAAAACATCTACGTAACATCTAAATTAAGGCGTGTAAATCTAAACTGCGACTGAAATCAGTGAACCCGAACCCCACTGAGCCACGAAAATCACCCTTTCTATTTTTGATAGCTAGAACATTACGTGCCAAACCACGGGACTAAGGTGCACTACACATTACGCGATTACGACCAATAAAGATTTGATTACCCTTTGATACACATAAACAAGCTTTCCCGAAGGGTTAGTTGCCAAAAGACGTCAAAAGTAAGAAAATTACGATTTAGGTACTGTCAATAATACAGCAAAAATCTTCTAGCAACAAAACGCAAGTAAGTACGCTTCTGCCGGAGACACTCGCAAATCGCCTGGACCAAACGCATCGTGGTTCTGGTCAACAGGACAATATAAAATTCTGTGTAAAGGCACTCTGACACGATAAAGTTTATGTCATCGACACCGCGACCTCAGTCCGGATACAGTAATTGAAACAATACACCTACCGAGCCCTCTGCTGCTCTATAGGTCAGCACACTGTAATATGATGCACACACTCAAGATTATCTGCGATTCGGTGCAACAAACTCCTTTCCTTCCTAAGTGTACTCGGGAGAGGCTTTTGAATTGTCGTTTACATACACTATTTTTACGCATCACAAAACTTGAAAATTTTTAATTTTCTCCTTTACATCATCTGTGAAATGGGGTTAAAAAGAAAACATCTATCACGCAGCATGTCCTTTTGGCCGATACCGGAAGACCTTTTAGATATGAAGGTCTTTGAAGAAGCTTCTTAATACCGAGGTAAATACTTTGTAGAAACCAAATTATATGCGTCATAAGACACAAAAATAACGTTTCTTTATAGCGCTTATCTATGTATATTAGTCATGATGGTGTCATATGTTAGGTTGAACAATTGCGAACTAAGTCTTACACGTGACTACCACATGCATCTTGCATCTATGACCTGAGGTATTCTAACTTGCAAATCATGAACTTAATTATAGACTACGTATAATTTAGACGCGTGTTTTTGTTCAGCACGCTAAGCTACCTGTAATAATGCTTGCAGAAAAAAGGCTCACGCTTTATTTCTTTTAAGAATAAAATATGACCCATCCAAATACACATAACGTGAAAAAAAATGTATTGCGATGCGATGTTAGAGAAATTGAATCGTTATATTAATATGATTATGCAAATCGCAGTAATTAACCGTATAATGTGCGCCGACCGTTACACTGGGCTTATTAGTCGAACAACTTACATTCTAAATTGTACCTTCACTTGGATGGAATTAGTACCATTTTAGTTTAGAGTATTCTACAAGGTGCAATATGCTATTTGCTTTCAAAAACTTCTAATTAGAGTTTTTTGAGTCCAATTAACATGTACACATATTATTACAGAGTGTAAATTTAAAGAAAGTATTGTGGAAGGAAATGGCGAAAGTTTCGTCGTTACATAAGATTTGTAGGTACTTTAATGTTAGACTACTATCCTGTTTCGTACCTACGTATGGAAGCCCGAGCAAGTCCGGAAACTATAATCCTATCATAATTTCCATTTTCTACTAATGTTGTGATAAATAGCAAAACAAACATATGTCAAACATCACATCATGTGTACCACCATAAACAATTTAGTGTTAGACAAGACGAACGCTTTTGATTCAATTAAAAAGACAATAAAATATATCAGCGTCTTATCATCCCGAGCACGTCGTAAAATCAACTGATTGAAACGGATGGCAAGCACCGCAGGCGCAGATTCGAGAACGCATTCGCATCATACACTACAGTAAGCGCTCGTATCTTCAATTTATATCGTCTGACAATGCTGATGATAGAGCAATCAGTTACTACTAGACGTGAGTGCTTTGTCACTTGTTACACACGGTTGTGTGATGACACGCCGCGCCGTACTGCCAATGTACGCGGTTATCATGATTGTGAAAGGGTTAAGGGATGCCAATTTATTACCAAGCATTTTTCACCCCAGCTGTGCATTTTGCGACCTCTTACAATTATTCAATGAATGCAAGAAAAGCCTTGCGTAAACCAAACAATTTAAGGTTTGTTTTAGTGTTATTACAGTATTTGCATCTTGTCTAATCTTAGTATCAAAATAATCAAATGTAAATGACATGACGTCACAGTATCGGTGGCCGCCCGCCTACTCGCAATCGGTCACCGCAGAGACGCGGCGTCTCGGCCCGAGCTGATACCGATTGCGGACACTTCGAGTGGGCGATATCCCTTATGCATCGTCACATATGAAGTCAGCACTAAGTCATATTATTAGATCAAGCTGATAAAAATAACTGCAACGTCAATAGCACCATTGTTCTCGATCGTGATGATTGACTGCACAATATTTATGCATCATTCCTAACAAGCGTCTTTGTGATAAAAATAATTGCATTGTTAATTAAACTGGTTTTCATGACGATCTTGATGATCAACTACAACTAACCACCTGCCAGTAATTATGTAGGTACAAACAATTCCTTAGCTAGGTGTGTAAATGAAGATAATTATCATAAAAATTATCACTCAATGACCTGTGTAATATAAATAAATTATTGATCCACAAGCCGTGTGACTGATTGAATTTCCTACAAGCATAATGTCGAACTTTCATACAAATTTTAATCCCCTGTTAAACCTCTTTAGGTGATGAATTTTCAAAAACCTTTCTTAGTGCTCAGCTTCGTTATACAATATCACCCATGGGCATGTGCCCGCCCGTATTTTTCTGAATATTCATGACAAACTATCGAAAATTAACTTTAAAAGGGGGTCAATCTTTCAATCAATTTGTTAATCTGATAAAATAACTCATAAGCTTTTAAAAATAATAAACAGAATCCAAATCGAACCGATATGGCAAAGGCTACAAAAAAAAAAAATGAAGAACATGAAAAATATTGCTTTAAGCGGGGTCTCCTTTTAAAGTAATTTTTTCATGAATATGTATTCAGAAAAATACGAGCGGGCACATGCCTATGGGCGACATTGTACAAGGAACTCTTGTGACCCAATGGTTTAGGCTGAGCTTTACCCGTCATTTAGTAGATATTTCATATAAATTTATCTTTAATAGTTTTGGTATGAGACGCTAATTGTATAATACTTGTCAGATATTAAGATATTTTGGGATACGTATAAGTCGCCTTGAAAAACTTCCAACAAACGATAGGAGAGTACTTGAAGAACCAAGAGAACAAAGTACCAGACTCATAAGAAACCCTTCATAATGAATAAAAGAGAAGAAGTAAACACCTCAAGAGATTAAGCACTCATTAGACCATAGAAGAAGGGGGAGAGGGAGGCCAAAGAAAGGATGGAAAAGTTGACCGCTGTGGCGCTGACAGGGTCCAAAATTACACCAGCGACAAGTAACTTGGGCTCAGAGCAGACAGTATAGTTCAAAGTCTCAACAATAAAACTACTCATAATAATATGAGTTGTAACCATACGCGTTCCATTTGATGTGCACCGGATGAGAGTGTGAGTCAACATCTTCATATTATCGCTGCCCACGAGACAACCCAATTATTTATGGAAGTAAGACTCATTTCAGGTGGAAAGTGAAGTAGGAGGGCTTACATATGTTGAAGTAATATAGCACTTCTTGGGCCGTAAATAGTTAGCTACCAATAATGAGAGCTCGATTCTCGATGGTTGAGGTTCTCAAAGGCTAGGGCTGATCAGGAAAGGTCCTAGACGCGGGTTTTTCCGCCCAAACCAATGTAGTGCTGGTGCCACATTGGTTTGGGCGGAAAAACCCGCGTTTGGGACATTTGAACTTGCCACCATGGTGCGGAATAACGCGAGCGGCTCAGATGTAGTTATCCCTAGTGCAAGAGGAAATTATCCTTCACAGTCTTTAGAATCGCCACTTATACCATGGCATCCAAATATAATTGGCAGTCTGGGTGTTCACCTCTGCAATACATTAGATAAAATGCAAGCTAAGATTATAGTAATGTAGGAGATGAAGCAGTTCATTACACGGAATGAAGGCTAGCTCGTGCGACCGCTGAAAACTTTTGTGTGAGAAGCAATAGATTAATTAATTACTAGTTTCCGTCAGCGGAGTGATATCTTTATAAATTATAGCCTATGTTACTCAATGATAATATAGCATTCTACTGATGAAAGATTTTTTTAAATCGATCGAGTAGTTTTTGAGTTTATTTATCACAAACACAAATACAAATCTTTTCACTTTATATTAGTGTAGAAAAGGCGCAAAACAGAATATAGAATCGGGTGAATCACTTGTTCAGTAAGAAAGAAAAACTTTAATTCTAAGAAACATATCACCATATCTCGACATAACATCTAAAATCGCCAATTGATTAGAACATCGTGATTAATTTCACACATTTAAATTCAAATGTGGCGTGTTGGCCGCGGATTACAAGTGCGTATTACAAGACAATCGTATAAAATTATGAATCTAATGCCAAGCTTTCACCATGGTAGCTGTTTGAATTACCATCTTTTTTAAGATCTGTAGCTAAAACAATCGCCGATATTTTTTTCAGTTTTTTCCGCTATTTATGAAACATTCAAGATCTCTATGAAAATGAGTCCATGATAGGTAGTCAGCGTTCACCTTATCAAAAAAGTAAATAAAAAACCCAACTGCGTAAAAAGTGAACTTTAAAAAGATGGAAACAAGATGACCTATTTCTATCTCCAATCCCACTGAATATTATAAAAAATCTCATGCAGTCGGGGGCATAAAGACCTATTGCTACATGCTATAGAGCTACATATAAAATACTGGCATTCAGCTGCATTCGATTAGAATGGTAGCCGTCCCCAAGATAGTTGTTAAAGGGTTAGATGATGATTTAAGTTAACAGTGGTTAACGAGCTCGACGTAAGTGTTGCGCTTCGGCCTCCGCAACGTTGTTTTTGAGAGAAGTTTGAAACGAAGAGTAAAATTGCACCTGTGTCGCCGCAGCAGGGTTACTTAATTTACCAGCATCTTTAAGCTTTTTGCAACAATCAAAAATATAATGATTGAAGATTTTCTTGACCATAGCAATTGTTCGAAAACCGCAGCTGGTGAAAGACTCGCTACACATTGTTATGACATCTGCATTAACAGGAGAAAGTGTTAACGGCTACTTTTTACCCGACTGCGCACCGTAAAGGAGTGTGTTCTTCAGGTTATTATTCACATGTTTTACTTTTCAGCGAGTGATTGGATTAGTGCGGAAACATAAGCACCGAGAGATCGTGCGGGCGCGTGCGCACTCGGCCCTTATGCTTCAATACGGGGAAGGGGACAAACATAATAATACAGAAAATCATTTCATTCTTGTTTCGCAGTGGCTCGCGGTTTAGGGATCCATGATTTTCGGAGTGCAATTAAATTAAAAAATATATATAACATTTATTTTTTCCCGTCAACGCCATTATTATAACACGTGATTTGCCCCATGGCTGATAATAATATTTACACTTGTATGTTGAAGTTTATAACAATACCAATAATAATAGAAGTTATATTTACCATTGATGACTTTGTAAAGTATTATATTATTTTAATTATTGTGAATGTGAAGACTATGAGGTTATTTTTTATATCTGTGTTTATTTCCTCAAAAGACAATTTCAGACACTAATCTACATGGTCCTCTTATGGCCTGGCCAAGATTATGTCTGGACTTTAAAAGAAACTGCGGCCTCTGAGTTTGATTCGGCCTTTCTTCTCAGAGTAGTCGGATAGAAAACAAACTATCTAGCTTATTTTTAAATTTGATGTATAAAGATGATTCCGATATCCTATTTAAACAATTTCATTTAATTTAATTTTAAACAAAAATCACATGGACAGTTCTTTGTACAGATTGTCACGGTATTTTAATACTTCCACGCAGATACAGTCGCGTGGGGTCACCAAACTAGTCTATTTTTATATTCTTAGCTGAGTAAAACGTTAAACTTTAAATATTAATGACTACAATTTGGAGCACTGACGAGTAATGAACTCATTTCTCCAATTTATAAAAGTCGGAATGAAATGGCCCTCATAATATTTCGTTTGTTTTTATATGGCAACCCCAGCTGGAATGTTAAAAGACATGATAGAAATGTAAGACACAATAAATTATTGCGTCGGGTATTATATTTTATTTAATTTACTATAATATCCGTGTTTCATTATCTTAAAAATAGATGAAGTACGACGGACGGACGGTAGCGAAAGAATATGAGTGTAAAAATGATTCACGCATTTCACGTCGTCGCGCCCACGTGTTCAACTTCTCATTGCGAAAAGGCCACTAATAGCTTTAATATTTATGTATTACTAAAAATCCAATACTTAATAGCTTTATTTTTATGTTCTTACCTTACTATATTATTTTATTGGTTTCTGTCAAAATAAAGTTGAGACAGAAAATCTCAATCTTTTCAACTTCTCTAACATAAGTGTGAAAAGTGAGTTTTTGTTAGGGTTGGGTTAGGTTGCTTTTTTGTGGTCATATTTTTTTCCTTTTTGGTAGTAAATAGGTATATTTATGGTATATATTGAAATAGCATCGGGAGTAATTAGATCAAAAGTGCATGTGCTCACATTGTTTATTAAAGTGATACATATTATTACCTACTTTTATATCTCATTATTGTACCAGTAGAGGCGTAGAAACCTTCAAACTTCCAACAAGAACCTTAATAATTCCAATCGAATTATTCGAATAAATGTCAAAAACAAAAAAAAACTTGGCCTAAATCCAAAAATATTTTTCCGTCTACTTCAAAACAGACCCGACAGATGTTATTGTTATTGTAGATTCCCTCCACGTTTAAAGTGCGTCTAAAACTGTATCAAACTTCATCCAGCAATTTGCGAGTTTGAAATCCTGAATGTACAGATTGACTTAACCGATGTTTTTATGGGAACAAGAAAGTACGGGTACGGCCTTGCCTCGAAGCAATGGGTTTCTTTAATCTACGTTAACATGATTCATCTGCTCAGTTACAATAATTAACACATGAGATGACATAATAGTGTTAGTTAACACTCACACAGAATAAAATAAAACGATCTTAATTCTGTTTTACTTCTATTTATTAAATACCAACTTAATCAGGTCATAAACACTTGTCATTCGGATAGGAGTCTGTGGGTTAAGCATTGTGAATGTCGTTTTAAAATGTTATAACCGTTGTAATTTCGAAAACCGCTCACGCCTCAATTCCGTGCTTCCCTATATTTTCACATTATGCAACGACACTCTCGTGCTATAAGCTGGGAACGTACATAATTATTGATTATGCGGTGCTGCGAAACTTCCTGTTAAGCGATTCAACGGTAATCGACAGGCTAATATTTATAACGATCCCGGAATATTACGTTTTTCTTTCAGTGCAGCCATCGCATACCAGCTGCGCAGCTGCTAAGCGTCAAGAATAAGATTGGATCTCAGAGCGTTCCCCCGGTGTTTGAAGGGACTATGATACTGCGACTCTTAATTTAGGGAAATAACGATGAGAACAAAGGTTATGTTATACCCGAATGAATGGAGAGCGTCGTTGTACTTTGTCAATGTTTTTGCAAAGGAATACCTTTTTATTGACATGCTATAACGTCTTAATGCGCCTTTGTCACACTTTTTATCTCTAGCTTTTCTCCGAATGAGCTAATATGCCAGTAATTTTGCTCCACTACGGACTACTCGTAAAAATAATGAGTTAATGTTAAGTGGGTCACAAAACAAAATGAGAGGCTTTTGTGCAGTCTGCTTGTATAGCAGTTCTCAGTATTCATACTCATTAGGGCAACTGACCAATGACTCATTTTAATTGAAGTTAATGGAGATTGCGATTATCGCTGTATATCACAAGACTTTGTTCCGAGACATGTCTCCGCAATATCCACTGACAGAAATCGCGGAATATTTTGTCGCCTGGTGAACACGGGCTGCAACTCCACGTCGCCACTGTGCCAGGCATCTTGTCTCACGACTTTTCTACTCGTTTACTATGTTAAGATGCGATTTTTCTGGAGACACGTGGCCTTATATACTCCAATATCCAGATCTAGATACTTAAACTAGGGAATCAAACCCCCCAGAGCGCAGACAAGCTGGCCGCTGCGCTATTGGGATCACCGAGCGAGCCAAATGAGTCACTGCGATCAAATTGTGGCACAGTGCATGTTGCCACCGCGAGTTATAACCTTTAATCAAGAGAAATAGGTTACTTTCCTCCCGGGCGATGAGCAGCCCACGTCGACTGTGTAGTATGATGTTGCTTTCTCAAATAAGAATTCACTAGTTGTTTTTATAACTTGTATAGTTACGAATGAAGGTATTGAAACATTCTATAAGGGTCAGTTGACGACGAGTAGCGACGGTCTTGATGGTCTCCCGGGTAGGAAACCAGTAAAAAAAATCTTAAGAGTTTGAGAACTCAAGGGCAAAGAAAGTAAGGCATGCCACGATCTGTATGGAATTACAATAGGTTTTCAATAACTTTCTTTGGCAAGGAAGGAATTAATATTCTTTATACGTACGTACCTTAGTTGGTACGGTACTTTAAGTATTTAGGTATTTTACATAAAGGGCCACATATGTGTTAATACTGGTAGACTTTACTATTATAGTATTACTTATTCGATAACATTCTAGTTTATAAAATATTAACAAATTATTGATTGACAAATTAGGTATAAAATTCTTAATTATTTTTGGACACAAAAACCAAATACGACATTTTATTAATTATGATCATTAAACAAACAACAAGGAAAATACATAAAAAATACGAGGGCTTATTATGTACAATAACTTAGATTTACTTATGTTGTACATAACTATGTTGTTTCGAAATAAATGATTTTTTTGAGAAAATTCATTTATTTCGAAACAACATGTACATGCTTGAAATTCGAAGATTTTCGGTGTTTAGCGGCCAAATAAAATACTATGAAAACTTATGAGCTTTCATAGTAATTTATTTGGTTGTCCTTTTCCAGGTCATGGTCTACCTATGTGCCAAATTTCATCCAAATCCGTTCAGACGTTTTAGCGTGAAAGCGTAACAAACAAACATACAAACTCACTTTCGCATTTATAATATTAAGTTAGGATTTACTCAATTTTTAATTTCCGCGCATTATTTGAGAACAGTACTATACAAGCCTTGGCCGCAACCAAGCATTGATGGACTCACGTATGTGGCGTATTTTCACAATCGTCCATCAATGGCCCAGTTGCAGGCCGCGACAGTAATGTACTATAACTATTTAACTCAAGATAAAGATAAATTCACACGGCTCCGTATAAACAAACAAAGAATGCGTTCATATTATCATCGCGCTATTATGAGGAAGGACGGTGCGCGGGCGGCTACTACCATATGCGGATATGAAAACCTGTGTGTAATAAACTGGCTTTAATGAACTATGGTTTTCAAGTTCCGTGAATGAGTAAGGCGCGGTTCCCATCCCATGACGAAAACCTGAAAAGCGTTGACGCACACGCACGTTAACGCTTTTCAGGTTTTTCAGGTCGGCGCACGATTCGGAAGCTCGTGGCAGCATTTCATGGGAACTTGGCAGTAAGTGGCATGAAGCAAGAGCAATACCCGCCGAATGTAAGCACGGGTAAATATAGCACTGTGAATATGACCACTAAATCGATGCGTTTGTAAAATATTCTGCTCCCTGCATAACAAAGTCTAGCGCTGACCCAAGTATCTCCCGACTGGAACTCAGGACGGCATGATTACACATGATCATTTAATAAAGCGCTAACACTGAAAGTGTGTCGCCAATTTTCTTGTTAACTTGACGCTCAAGTAGGTACTTGTCGCGGTTCAATAAGGAGGATGTGTGCAATCTCCAGTGCACCCAAAGCCCAAACTGATGTGAGATGCGTGTTGTACGCACATTTCATATTATTATGTACTTGAGATGCAATGTCCGTGTGTTCTTTAAGGTCCTTAAACTTTTGGTGAAACAACCGTTTCACCTAGATCTACTCAACAGAAGCGGCCTATGAACTTGTAGGTAGAAGAACATACTCGTAGAACTAAGGTCGAAGTCGGTCGCAATACACTTCCTTGCTGTAGTTAGCAAGGAAGTCACACAGACACAAAATTCTGCATCGCGCAATAGAGTTTACTGCGCGATCGACGACATCAATCGTTGGGCAGTTGCCCGCCAGACTAGACACCCGTCTGGTCGGAGGATCCTCCCTTTTCAATAGAGGATGAGTGAACTTTAAACTCTGTTCCTCATATCTCTAAAGAAGCATGCAATAACAATCGCGAACCGACTCCCGGGACTAATCGTGCCCTTAGAATAAGAGCAGGAAGATGATGATGCATAGCATTTTATAACAGGTATTTAAATATCCCAACCAATAGTGCAGTACCAAGTTCTCTTATTGTTAATTTTATAGAAATTGTATCGAGTGACCTTCTTCGGGCTGGAATGTATTTGCCCTTGAGCCGAGCCTATAGCTAACAGTAGTCCGTAGTGAAAACACCAATAATATGTTTGACGTTGAACAGACATTGGGCGTCAAGGCTGCCCATTGAGTCATGGTCGGGATTATCGAACTCTGAAACTGCTTTTTGATAGATTTAACAGAAGTAAATACCATGATGTATTACGATAATGGCGGCAAGTATACTATGTCAAAGCCTAAATTAAGAGCAATAAGGTGACATAACAAGTTTCATAGATGATATTTTTATGAAAGACGATAATGTAACGAATCAACGAAACTCTATACGACCTCCTCAAGTTGTAAATAATCCGAAATAATCAGTGCGGCGCGACGTGAGGTATTATATTGGTAGCAAGTGGTGCAGTACTATCGAGGTCCTATCACTCCCATATAGGACTGATAATGTTCCATGTTTAAAGGATAGCGGTGTAAATACATTTAGATTAAGCTCGTTTATACGAAACCATCAACGGTAATAAAAATACATGATTTAAAAAGAACAGGTACAGGTTGCGTTTTAGAATCTACCTAGAGATATAAGCTAACAGATTATAATAATATTTTCGTATTAATTAATAACTTGATTTTAGTTGATTTAAAACTTCATTCCGTTGTAAGTATGTAATACGGAATTCACTTATCATGCCAGTCTAATAATATACCAAAACGATTGTTTGTTTACATAAATCCCACATCACACTGACTGGAGTATACCAGTCTAGTTCGTATTCCTAGAAGTGTAAGAAAATACCACAGATTTAAAGATGCCGTGGAAAGTTTACCACGCCTACTGATCGTTACTCCTTACATTAGCTACAGAAAGGACGGTGAAACGAAGTCCAAAGAAAAAAAATTGAAGCCTCTCTCGAAGGGCCCCAAAACACCCCCATGTGTACAGCGATTATTTATAGTTCAGGAGCTAGACGGTTTTTAATATTTTTTTGAAATTGTCACTTGACTTCAGACTTTTTTATTTTTCTCAATCTGCGTAGTCTTTTTTTTTCGTATATTCATGATAAAAATACTATCTGTCTAAACATCACCCAAAGCGATTAAATTTAGCTTAAACGGAAAGTTTTTGCTCGACAAGATTCATTCTATATTTTCAGTCTTTAAAAAAGAAGAGTTAAAATTACCCCAAAGTAGTTTTAAGAACTTCCACGGACCCTCAGCTTTTAAAAACAATACAAATAATAAGTACTTTTCGGTACATTCTTTGGTAAATAAAACTGCACACCTACTAAGAAAGGATTTCGCGAAAATTTATCGTTGGGGTGTGAAAAAGTTTGTATGAAAGATTTTATTCCTTCGGTTTAGCAACTTGAAACTTGGCACAAATACTTCTAATATTTTCACAAATTTTATTAACCTACCTAAAGGTTAATAATAAAGATTTTCACGATCTATTTTCAAAATCCACCGTTGAGTGGCTCGACAGGTCGTTGAAGTTCGTAGAGGAAGGTACGAAATCCGTGCGAACTAACTGGATGAAGGGTTATTTAAATGTCTTTTTCGATTTTTCAAAAATCAACCAATGTTGGGGTGAAAAGGGGGATTACAAACTTGGAACAAATACATCTTCAGGTAAATAATAAGGATAATAACGATCAATTTTCCCAAAACTACCCTTGAAGTGGGTGTAGTGTTGAAGTTCGTAAGGGAAATGATGAAATCTGAGCGGACGAAGTGCTAGTTATACAACGCAAAATCTCGGTGTGTGTCTAATTCTTTATTGCGCCTACGACTCGAGACCGATATATCCGCTATAGGTGATTATTTATTTGAATTCGTAGATAATGTTCTAGCTAAGATACATATTTTAGTAGATTTCAGCCCACGCTGGAGGAGCCGCAGGCATAGTTAGTTAAGAATAAATATCGATTGATTTAGAAATAGATCGGAGATCTGGCAAATGCAAGCCAACTGACTGAATTAGTTAAGACCGTTTTTAAGCAATACTCACGTTGTAATTATTCGAAAAAAAAATAAAAAAACTTAAATATACGTTGTCTTTCTATTCGGGCAAATTAATAAATCTGTTTCCTGCGAAGAATTTGGGCATATAAATAGCCATTAGATTCCAGTAGAATAATATGGTTTCGCTAAAGTGGATTCCAAAACTTTACCGTACCATGTTTGATTGTTAATTTAATGATCCTGTCACTACAACAGTTGTTTGACATTTGTTGTAGATTGAAATAAATGTATCTGCTTTCGGCAATATTTAAAATAAAGGACATTCAACCGAGGGGATCGCAACTTCGGAATCCACCTGCGTTCATAGAGTGAGGGCAGTCTTACTACTTAGTTGAAGTGGTAATCAGGAATGCTGCAGCTACAATAATAATTATGCACATACTATTTCTCTACTTGTCATCTCTTATTTACTTTTGCGTCGTTAGTACAATGAACTCAATTAATTATAGAACAATAGTAAGCATCTCAAAAATATGATATTTTATGTGCAACTGCGCGAACTGTGAACGAGCAACTTGGCTCTCTGCCAAGCCACTTCCGATATTGAGAACAAAATGTGGACAGTACCCCAGTCCTCACCCCGATATTCCGCCACCTAATACTAGGTTTTTCGACCAGTTTCGGACTAAAACTGAGGGCTAGCTCGTGAGTGAATCACACGTCACGGCCCGCGTGGTCAGCTCGTAAAATATAATCTTGAATTTGTCTCACATGCGAAAACTGGCCAAGTAAATACACAATCCTGTGATATATAAGTAGACGGATGCCGCAGGCTTAATTATAGGGTCCCATCTGTACCCATTTTGGAATGGAACCTTAAAAACACAGTACCATAGTATATTTAAAAAAGCCGGCCAGGGACGAGTCGGGCTCGCAAAATTAGACTAGCACTTCAACCGCGACTTAGTCCGTGTTTTTCGTATTTTCCCCAATAAAATTCAACACCCTCAGTAGCAAGCTCTTTCAAATGGTACAGTATTCAATAAACTTATTTTTTTGTTGCATCAAACAGACTCCATAAAAATAGGTGTTCTTCATAATCGAAACCTAATATTATGCTACAATTCAAATTTCTACAATGCATAGATCTCGACAAAAACCTATGTGAAAGACAGACTAAAAAATTTTCTTATAAAGGTTCCATTCTCCTTTTATGGTTGAAACCCTAAATATGACAATTGTGTGATAAAGTTGTTCATAAGAGGGCGCCCAACGGTCCACAAGCACTAATCATAAAAAAATAAAAAATCTTATGACTGAGAAGGAATTATGAATAACGGCTAATAAGGACCCTCGGTAAGGTGTCTAGAATTTTCTATTACCTTCTATAAAGTTCCATATAGAGAAACGAAGCAACAAAATACAATCGAGAGGAATGTGGCCGCTTTTCATTAAATCAATTTAAAAAATATCGTCGGATTTTGAGTTTATTTATTAGAAATAAAAATACAAATATTTTGTCATTATAATATTAGTGTAGATGACATGAATATATAGTAGGTACCTATGAAATCAGCGTTTTGTATGGAGAATTTTAAAGAAGCTTTAAAACTTTTATGCACAAATGTTAAAAAACTAAGATAACGTAATATGCCATTTAGATTAAGCGACAAAAATAAGTTTTGGCTAAGTTAAAACAAATAGTGGTAATTTCTGCTAACATAATGAGGAGTCATTTTTAAGGTATTTTTTTTCTTTCTTATTTCTTTAATGTATTTGGAATCAGCCTTTCATTCACAATCAGCCTATTTCGGAGCAACCAACTTTTGAGTCTGTACTCTTAAAAGTATTTGCAATCAGCCTTTCGGCTGCAAGCAAATCTGCTGTTTCTTTTTGTTCACGGCGTAGTTGTGCAGGCCTCCAGTGAGCACAGCACATATGGTAATTATTTATTCAGCTCGATGATGTGGTTCCTTTTGAGGCCCTTGGTGATATTTGGTTGAAGCAAGTCTACGGCCAACTGATCTGGATCGTTTTTAAGTCTGTCCTTCTATGGTTTTACTACCATTAGTATATTCTCCTTTACTAATTTTAATTGCTCATGGCTTTCTGCATTGGTGATTAACCATGGGGCATTAGAAATTGACTTCAGAATTGACCTCTGTAATTGTTACACTATGTTGATGTTTCAATCTGAGGCACTACCCCAGAGCTGTATCCCGTAGGTCCATATTGGCTTTATCACTGCTTTGTAAACCAGTAACTTGTTCTCAGGTGAGAGTTTAGACTTTCTTCCCAGCAACCAGTACAAATTCCTAAAAGTGATATTAGCTCATTGGTCTCTTTTGGCATTGATGTGGGTTTTCCAAGTTATTCGTCTTTGTGTGGCAAGTCATTGCTTTCCAGCTTAACCGCAGGGCAGTCACCTTTCCTGAGTGTGAATGTCACTTGCATGGAGTTTTATACATGATGACTGGCTTCAGAAGTGTGGAATTACAGCAAGTGTAATTCCCCACTTCTGAAGCCAGTCATCTATCAAGTCTAGTGCCTCTTGCAGCCTTCTTGACGCCTCTCTTGGATCTTTGTTGCTGGTTATAATGGCCTTGTCATCAGCAAAAGTAGCAATTGTAACATCTGGAATTTGTGTTATATCAGCTGTCCAGACAGTGTAAAGAATGGGACCCAGAACATAGCCTTTTGGAACCCTTGTTTTTATTTCTTGAAATTCAGAGTAGCTATCCTTTTCTCTTACTTGGAACAAGCATTCTGTTAGGTAGAACTAGAGAATTCTATAGTAACTGTGAGATAAGTTTGTTGTAGTTTTGAATAGTAGGCCCTTATGCCAAACATGGTCAAATGCCTGTTGCACATCTAAGAATGCAGAAGCACAATATTCTCCTTGCTCTAGTGATTGTCGTATTTTATTGCACACTTGATGGACCTGCTCTGTTGTGGAATGCCTCACATGGAAATCCAAACTGATTATCAGGTATCTCGTTTGTCTGTGCTAGCAATGGTTTAAGCCAGTGTAGGATTAGCTTTTCCAACAATTTTGAGTTGATTGGCAACAGGCTGATTGGTCTGTATGCAGTGATCTCATTCTCTGGTCTTCCAAGCTTGTATATCATTTTAATTTGTGATAGTTTCCACTGCGAAGGGAAATAACCCACTCTAAGGATTGCATTAAAAAGCATTATTAGAAAAACAATAGCCCTTCTTGGCAACTCAATTAGTATTTTCTTCATAATAAGATCATAGCTAGGTGTTTTCTTGTCCTTGATTCTTTTCATCCATTGAAATGGACAAGACTTAAGACAGTAAAAATTGGTGTATGTCTTAATTGGACATTATGACTGTAATTATCATAATAGGTATATTGACAGTGGAAATTTTGAATGTCCTAAAACCAAATAGTTTCTAAACTCGTTGTAATATTGTTGTAAGCATGTGTAATGACAACAATATATATATCCATTATGAACCATGCAGCAAATAAAGTTTAACACACTGAGAAGCTATAGTTGAAAGTAACACCTCTGCATGAAACTAAATAGAGTTATAAGTTATTACAAATTTCCTCATTTCTTTTTGGTTAGGTGAGTAAGTAATTTAAATGATTTATGTCTTTTAACTAGCTATAAAACTAACATAAACAGGGTTGAACACTTGTTTGTTTTTCACACAACAATGGTGCATTTCCTGAATGCATTCCATTGAAGGAAGTATATTATCATATTCATTTACCAAACTGGAGAGCCTTCAGACATCATACTGTAGATTAGTAGGTAATGTATGTTCTGTAGTTATGTATTCTCTAATTATGGAACAATTCATTTGAGTTTTATGAACGGTATAAGAGTAGAAATCACTGCAGTTCATTGATTGTGTGTATTCTATTATAAGTTCACACGTAAATTATTTGTCACAAAACTAACATCAAACAAAAATTTATAAAGTCAAACAGGTATCACTTACCTGATAACTATGTTCGTGAGGAGAAATAATCGCAAATGGGTATCTAAATTTGTATTCAGGACAACCGAAACAGAGTTCAAGAAAGTGTTACACATACGATAGGTGTATCTACGCACAGAGTAAAATTAGAAAAAATAAATATCTAAAACACTAAACTCTTTAGGGTAAACACATATAAGACGGATTAATCAAAATTCCCGACCACATCGTCATTAATAGGAAACTTACCTCGATAAAGGGTCTTCAAAATGAGTAATTGTTTTTCGGTACTCGACACTTTATTTCTAAAATTCCGATCAGAAATAAAATATGCACTGTCCATCGTCGTTACCAAATCATCGTTACACTATTCGTATACTTTGTGCACATATTGTATTGTTAAAATAATACACGATTTCATCAAACCGTGTTATATTACAACTATACTGACCTGAAAATCACTAGAAATTAAAAACACTCCCCTTCTATCGCGACCACGACCATTGCCACTGACGTTATTTTTTTTTTACTTACAAAACGGCAATGGTGTTCATAGACTACAAAAAATATCCAACCGAAAAACATTAGAAATATTGGAACGGTGTAACAGGATAAAATCTGATGTCAATTGTTGGTACTACTATTCTATTGTAAAATTCCATGTAGGTACATAATATTATCACCATTTCTAAAGTGAATGATACATAGATGTGCGAACTAAGTACGCGGTTTTTTAGTTCGCGAACTTACTCGGTTCGCCATCGGTGACACACGTGAAGTTTGCTCACACTGTATCACGATTTTAACGAATTTTCTGAAGTAAATTATACAAACATTACACAAATGTCGAAACAAAATGGCGGCTCTCGACTTGCGGTGATGACAGACGAAGGAAACTACGAACCAAGGTGGGCTACGAGCCTGCTGGATTGCCGAAGAACTTATTCAGCGTACACCTGTTAAAGTTAGGTGGATGATATATAGAAATAAACAGTTAATATGAGGAAAAACGATAAAAGTATATTGTTGTATGAAAGATAGAATAAAAAAACGAATGACAATCATCAACAAGAAAATATATTACTAGGCAACACAACCATAGCTAACAATTGGTAGTATCCATTCCCCAACAACGCCTACTTAGTATGACACGCGGATGAGAAAGGTCGCCGAGCCATAAGTACGCGTACTTGCTCGCTCGTCTATCACCCCTTTAAAACCGTTATTGAAACTGAAGACTATGTAATTCAGTTATGTTTAACAGTTTAAATAATTTAGCAAGTCTCCAGAAGAAAACATAGCTTGTAAACACTCTCTCTACATTAGTAGCTTACTAGACCTAGTGCCTGGGGCTGTATCGTGGCTCCTAGAACTCTTTAACACCTGTATGGGTACCGTAAAAATTCCCTAAATTCTGGAGGAAGACAAAGTCGTGGCGCTGCGGAAGCCTGGTAAACCCTCTGATGACCCAAAAAGCTACCAGCCTATATCTCTGTCATGTCACACATATAAGCTATTTGAAACACTGCTTCTAAATCGCCACACAGCAGCAATTGAACCAGCACTAATTCCAGAGCAGGCTGGCTTCAGGACTGGCAAGTCATGCTCCAGTCAAGTCCTGCGACTAACACAATATTTAGAGAATGCCTACGAAGCTAACAGTCACTGGTGTCGTATTCGTTGACCTGTCAGCAGCTTACGATTCCATAAACATCAGAAGGTTATTTGAGAAAGTAAACAGCGTTACCAATGATCAAGATTTCGTGTATATACTGAGTGAACTCCTACACAACCGCCGCTTCCAGGTATGCTTTCAGTCAGATAATAGCAAATGGCAGGGACAAAAAAAAAGTCTCCCTCAAGGCAGTGTGTAGGCGCCAATACTTTTTAACATCTACACAAACGACCAGCCTGTCACCCGATACACTGAGTGCTTTCTGTACGCGGATGACCTGGCTTTGGCGGCTCATTCAGCAACTTAAGGTAATATTGAACATAAATGTCACTGGCACTAGATTCGCTGAGAAAATACTATGACAATAATGCACTCCGACCAAACCCGTCCAAAACACAATCTTGCGCATTCCACCTCCGCAGCAGACATTCTAATAGGATGCTTAAAACTCCCAGTGGCGCCTGGAGGGGCTGGTTCCCGATGTACCCCTGAACAAGTTAATATCACGTGTCGAGGAACAAAGTTCGAACACTACTTAAATCGTAAATATATAAGTGACCTGACCAAACCATATCCTATAAGCTGGAGTGCCTTAAGTGTCCACACACTTGCTCTTCTGAGAAGGTCCTCAGAAGAGCAAGTATCAGCAAGTGGCCTTTTATAGGTCCTCACACAGGTGTGTGAGGACCTATAAAAGGCCACTGATGCCAAGATTGGCGTGGCCACCTATTGGGCCCAAGTCGTATAACATAAATGTAATACACGGTTTACCATCGACTCGAGAAGAAGAAGAAGTAGCTTACTTCTGATATAAAAGGGGTGATAGACGCACAAGCAAGTAAGCTTATGGCTCGAAGACCTTATTCGCCCGTGTGACATACAAACGTTAGTCGGTGATCCAACAGGTTTGTAATTTTGCTCGTAGCCCACCTTGCATCGTAGTTTCGTACGTCTGTCATCACCACGAGTCGCGACCCGCCATTTTGTTTCGACATTTGTGGAATGTATGTTTAGTTTGATTTAGAAAAATCGACAACATCGCGATACTGTGTGAGCAAGCTTCACGTGTGTCACTGACGGCGACCATAGTATGTTGGCGAACTTAAAAACCGCGTCTTTAAGTTCGCATGTTTATTACCCACTTTATCAATGAACTAGTTACCGTAGCGTAGACCATAACACAGAGCATGTAACTTTAGACCATAACATTGGCTTTGTCAAAGAAAATTAGTCAATGTCTCTGTGCAAATGTATAATTGGACTAGCCCGCCTGATTCAAATTTTCTTTTGATTATAATTATGTAAAGCCATATTTGTTACAGCCGTGAATCATATTTAGATCAACATAGAACATGATACTGACCTGCAAATTGCAAAAAACGTAAGAAAATTTGAATTTCGCGGGTTACCATGACGCTTTCGTCTCAGCGTGTATAGTCTATGCGCAGAGCATTCGATGGTCGATGCCGATTTTTCTAGCTTTTTAATCTGTGGACCTATCTAGGTGCCTAGAAAACAAAAGAAAAGCTTTCTTTGGTCTTTGGACGAAATAATCAAGGCGATGCGGCCGTAAGTATTACAATTTTCATTTATATTATGTTCCATATCACTTACAGCAACCATTACAGCGATTTTTACAGATTTTGTTTATTTTACCCGCGGCTTTTTGTGGACGCTTCTGCCATTTTGTTATTCTACATATTCTTTCAATGAAAGAAAATCAATAACCAAACTCAATTGAACTTACTAACAACAGTGGCAATTGCCTTAGTACTCGTACATGTAAGTACGCGTATGTACAATTATGGCTTAATTTTATGATGATAAAACGTAATATTTCGTCCATCAACATTATTTGTTGTTAAGTATCCGAATCATAACAAAGTTTGCGTAAAACAACATTACCCAAAGATTTCAATCTGTGACAGTATCTACCGACTTCCGACTTTTATATGTATTCCTGATTTGATGTAGGTAGTTGGCTTTATTTTAAACAGCAACAACCAGACATATGAATCGATGGCAACAGCTTCTTTTTTATGATAATTACTTAGGTACTACGCATATTTTCCGTAAATTAGATTTGCGCAATGCTACTAATTGAGTACCGTCTAAAAAGTTGATCTACGTTTAATCCGACTCGCTATGGTTCACTCTTAGACCAAATAAAAAAACCAAGACAGCACTGTCAACAGTGACGTGACGCCAGATTCATAAACATGTGTGCACTTAGTGAGGTGTAGTTTGATTGTAAATGTGTGAATTTGAGCGTGTTTGCACAGAGCGAAGGTGTAGTTTTGGCATACTTCACGGTATTGTTCACAGCGCTATGTCTTGATTTTTTATTTGGTCTGAGGGTATATTTATAACTAACCTATCATTGTTTCACTAACACTGTTTGATAGTGTAGTCCTTCCCAATGCAATATTTCATAATATGGCTGGTGGAATGCACCATTGGTCTGTGAGGGAATATATTAATTATGTGCTATTCAGATGGGTACCTACCTAGGTTGAGTATCGCAGTGTCAAATTATTTCAGTTGTGAGAAAAATTTGCATTCGTAATTTTGTAATTAGTAGTATACTAAATCAAAAACTATGCTACATGCATTCAACTATGATCATCAGTGTTTGGAGATTTGGGTGCAAAATGCCATACTAATTGATAAATATTATCTGCTCCCACTTCTCTAGGCTACAAGAAGTTGTCTTTCAAGTTCTTGTCTCAGTCTGATGAAGTGAAATGTTAACATTTTTAAACTACTTCACAGTTATAAGTCAAGTTATGCTGCACCAATTCAGCCTAATGCTACCTAAGCAAAAATATAACCTAAACTAACTTACAAACAAATAGATAATCTTACTTTCAAATGTACTGTTTATTATTCATGATCTTTTTACCGAACTGTGGTAAAGTTGAAAAAGATGGTTTGACATTGCCAAGTTCTTTCAAATCTAATAAACTACAAAATTGGGTGTTTATAAGATGCTGGCTAAACACAGCATGGAATCAAAGATATTTGTGGTATCATATTATACTTAACAATATTGTGGCGATGTAGATGCCGCCACAACACTCCCCTCCTCATATATGTATTCAAAAGCACCCCTGCTCTTTCTGTTGATTTTAAAGTAAATATATATTTGTATACATGCAGACAAGTCTCCCCTCAAAGGGTTCCCTTTATTCTGTGTTGGGCTCCATGTTGCCTTTCTATAAATATTATAAATTAAAGTTGCTGTTTGTGTCTTTCTGTGTGACCACGTTGTTCTTCTAAACTGCACCATGGATTTTGATGTGGTTTCACCATCATTTAGAGAATTTATTCGGGAAGGCCGTAAATTATGTATAATACATTATTTTTCAAGTTAATATAAACCATACGACCCTGCTTCGTATCGTTTATATTAACTTGAGTCACTAGTTGTTCAATATAACATTCTACAAATAGGTACTGGTCACCCCTCACAGATTCCCAGTACGCTTTAGTGATTTTATCCTAAAGCTTGCTTGTGCTATACCATATGTCAGCCAGGGCTATACCTAGCAGACCAGTTTTGAGCTCATTATTTGAAGACACATTGATCTTTATGGTGTCCGATGCAGACCACAGCGGACAGTGATCATTGAGACATGGTCTTTATTATAATTTTTTTGTTTGATCCCAAAAGTGACATATACTTTCCCGTGATTTATGAAAGTACTTGATAAATAGAGTATCAATAATGGCATTAGATATAACAACGAGCAACCATGTATGGAGTAGAATAATTGGGTTACCATTTCCAATAAAAATGTGGATTGAATAATATTATTAAAAGTTTATTGCTACAAAGAAATGAGAAATGATCGACAATTTTTTTTTTTATAAATTATACTTGTTTTTAATAAATAACACAAAAAAAAAATGTTTATTGACTTATCAATTAAATAAGTAATAAATACTAAAATAAACATGTAATGTAATGAAATATTAGCTTTCAACAATAACAAATTTTTCCTTAAACCAAAAATTCGAACAAATCATGAAAATTCTTGAAACCTATTGAAATACATCATCACTATTGTCATCATCATCCTCGTCGTCATCATCATCATCATCATCATCATCACTAAGATCAATCAGAAGAATAGACAGACAAATCCCATTTCTATTGTGGTCATGCTAAGCGTGCAGGAACATATGGTGGTAGGTTGAGCCGGTAGCCCGAAATCGGCGACCCTTACCAGCTAGGTCCTCGGGGTAGTGCTATAATTAGCAAGCATTCTAAAAGATCGTAACTACCTCCCCCAGTCGCCCACTAGAATGTGCGCGCGCAGCGTAGTCGTTTATGCAACTGCGCTCCGGAACGCAGCGCCAGTCCGTGGCTATTCTTCGTCGTACAGACTCGTACTTTGTATCGGTAATCTCGCGCCATCTAATCGTTATCGCTGATCCTGATGTGCTGTACATAAACTGAAGATGACTAAGTTAGTCCTTGTTTTTTTAGGGGTCCGTATGTCCGAATGAAAAAACAGAACCCTTATAGGATCTCGTATGTCTGTTTTTTTAAACAATTTCACACGTAAATAAATGAATTTTGAATATGGAGGGAGAGCAAATAGGAAAATTTAAAAACAAAAGTTTTTAAACGGTACCGTTTGACATATCAAATGTGTCTGTCTCAAACATATTGTTGTTAAATTTGAAGATAAATAGTTTTATAGTTATTTAAGAAAATAGATGAAAATTTACTTAGTATATTCTATCTCCGAAACTACGGAGCCAAAATTTTTGAAAAAGGTACAGAAAATAGTTCTATACTTATAGATTAGAGGAAAACCCTATAAAAGTCTATGGTTTTAAAATAACAGCAAATCTCTCAATATTGTGCGTACAAACTTACATTTGCAGTTGGAATGTATGGGACATGTTTTTCAACTACAATGTTAAGTTTGTTCTTGGGATAAATTCATCACAACTGTTATATTGTGTATGGTCCGACACGCACTTAGCCGGTTTTGTTTTCTTTTCTTTCTATTTGGTGTATACGAAGATTTTAATAAGTAATTACTTTCAGAGTATTTTTACATAAAAAAAAAACTTGAACAATTTTAGTGTTCTCAAGATTTATTTAAAAACTCTATTTAACAAAAACATCGCGTTGGCGACAATTTTTGAATTGTTGGGGTTTACTAAAATTAAATAATGAAACTTAAATATATAATGTCCCGGGTAGAACCGGGACAACCGGCCGGGTAATTGGAGTTAAATATGTGGGGGCAGGTCTGAGATGCAGCTCGTCTTCGCGTCCACGTTGTATATATAGAATAATATCACGGGTACATCTCGTCCGTCTGTGCATTCTGATAAAAATAAAAATACGCCTTAATTTGCTGTTCCGAGAGTCGAATGTTCCCATATTCCGTGGGGTGAGAGTTGGGGTTTTAGGGATAGGTCCAGACGCGTCAGTTACCTACCTGTAAGTTTATATCGGGATCTATCTGGCTATGTGTCTGCCTGTCCAAAACTATATACAAAATTGACCTTAATTATTTACCCGGCGATGAGTAGTGCAAAACTGAGGAAGGAGCCACCCTCCGATGTGGAGGCAACCTAGCAACGCAACTCATCCCAGATAGACGATGCATTAGGCACGGTCAACCCTTCATGCATTGAGACGCACCGCGAAGGGGAGAGGGGCGTTGTCTACCCTCCCTCATCTTATCATTGCGAGTCTATAAAGTCGAGAAGCGCATTTTGGGGTTCACAGTTCAGTTCTGTACGGCCGCACTGCCACGTTCTACGATCTACGCTAGAGCGTGGCAGTGCACTGCCACCGAGTTATACCCCGCCTTAGCTCATGTTGTTAAAATGTGCTAGTTAAGTGAAAGCTGTTTATGAAATGAAATGTTATGATGGAGGTAACATACTACACTACCCACCGTAAGTGAAAATATTTGCTTTAAAAGTGTTCATTCTTAAAGTTGTCGACGTCGCAAATTGCTGTCAAATATTTCGATGTTTTGATTTATGAATTGCAATAATTAATACATACTCGCGACATTATTATAAAATGGAATACCAAAGTTTGCTATACACATTTACACATAATACCATACCAATACCACTTTATGACAAATTAAGATTTTGTGGCTAATTTTGGAAACCCGAATGTTTAAATATATTTTGGTGCTGTACTACTGCTGTATTCACACTTAACATTCTGTGCATTATGCATGCTGCCTAAGAAAAAAAAATCTGTTTGTTGGTCACTGTGGATTTCCTCTGAAACCTGCACGTACACAGATTTGGATTTAAGAAACTCGCTCGTAATTTGTTGGTACGATTTAAGCACTAATTAGATGACTTGGTAATGACGTGTGATTCCGGCTATCCGTAATTCCAAAAAAATCAACATCGATGTCTTGTTTTTCACAAGACACATAACATTTATATTGATTGCTATAAGGCTGCTCAACCCCAGGCCCGCGGGCCAGAAAGTGGCCCGCCAGCGTATTTGAATTTGCCCGCCAACAGCGGTCAGCTGATCAGCGATTGTCTTTTTATAACAGATTTCAGGATCATTTATTCAGATTTCTTATTTTTCGTGTGATTTGCAACTAACCTGGTGTCAGAGTTTTTATGCCGCCCATGTGCCTCTGACTTGGCTTCACATGCCGTCGAGAAATATCTCTCAGGCATACCGGTTTCCTCACGATGTTAACCTTCACCGTTTTTGAAGCAAGTGATTTATACAATACGCACAAGAATCTGAAAACTCAGAGGTGCGTGCGTGACTTGGGCTCAAACTCGAGACCTACGACTTGGCAGTCCGACGGTCAGCTGTAATAGCCTAGTGGCTATCACTGCTGTAAATCCAGCTAAAAATAAAAGAAATAAGAAACTGAAACAGGGCCTACTCTCTTAAGTCCTTGAACGAAGATACGGGCCCGTCTGAAAGTAGTTCTAAACTTCGGAGTGTACCCTACACCCGATTAATCGGTTATAAATTAATTATTAATGAATTATCAGTAATAAAAATATTAAACTAATTAGTAATGACCCTAATAATAATTTCTAACTTAATCGGACGAGTGAAAACACATCGTACACGGTAGAAATCTTTTGCCGAAACTACGGATTTCGTGCTTATGTAAAACATAAGCACTAAATCCGTAGTTTCGGCAAAAGCTTAATATTTCGCAAACGGATCTCTTAATCCGAAAATGGTTTTCACAAACTCCCAATATTGTCTAGGAGAGGTACCTTAAAAAAAAAAAAACTTGATTTTATTTTACCACTTTGTCGGCCTGATGAATATGTATACATTATATGCCAAATTACAGCTTTCTAGTACTAACCGTCTCTGAGCTAAGCCGCGGACAGACAGACAGACATGGCGAAACTATAAGGGTTCCTTGTTTACTACGGAACCCTAAAAATGGTCCGCCGGATACCGCCATTTAAGTATTACGTAAGCAGAATTTAAAAGACCTACCTTTGGTGCTTACATAATACTTGAATGGCCCCATATCACAAAATCAAAATTTTGGCCCATCTTCAAAATTGGTTGAGCACCCTTGCTATTAGAACATGTATAGACCATCATGCCTGCCGGCCGCGTTGTAAAATCAATATTTAGTTGGAGTACCCCTCGTCTGTCTCTCTCCCTGCCACCATCGCTCCATGGTTACCGGTTACCTTTGATTCTAGCTGTCTGGATAGTTATTTGCACGTTCGGCTGCATCGATTGAGGTGTTAATTCAGTCTTTGATATTGGATTTATAACTTCAAAGGATGGTGGTAGCCTTTCACATAGTTACAGATAGTATGAGTTAAAAAAACGGTCTTATACCTTTGATTCTAGCTGTCTGGATAGTTATTTGCACGTTCGGCTGCATCGATTGAGGTGTTAATTCAGTCTTTGATATTGGATTTATAACTTCAAAGGATGGTGGTAGCCTTTCACATAGTTACAGATAGTATGAGTTAAAAAAACGGTCTCCATATAATTTTCTATAAGAATAAGTCGGTCAGCTACAAGCAGTGGTGGGCGTTGTTGCTAATTTAATTAGACTATTTATTCTAAATCCTATGAATTCAATTAACGGGGTTATCTGAATTTGCCTGTTTTAGGATCAATTCTGAATAATCAAATTTCAGTATTCAGGTCTAGAAAAATAAATCCAAATAAGTCATTCATACATCCTTGTTTTAGGGAAATTAATAAATTGTAATATGCTCGATGAAAATAAAACTGAAATAGGGTAGAATTCAAAACCATTGCAATTTTGAACTTTTACTTTGCTACCGTGAAACCATGTTTATCTGAAACTAGTTATTAAAATAACAGCCATATTTTATAAAACTTCTCTGTACTCTATGTTTGTAGTTTTGGTCTTAGCTGCCAAAATATACACAAGAGTTAGGACTGGTGACGCAGGAGCAAGCGACGTACAATTGTCCATGTGAGAAGCAGCTTGTCCTGAGGTCAAAGCCCGCAGCCTTCAGTAGCAATTTCCCATTGCTTGCGAAGTTTTTCGTTTTTAGTGAAATAATAAACCTGCATATAATACCAAATGGCCATGGCACAACACTGATACACACTGATTCTAGCAGATTATTCCTGACGAACCCAGCTATCTCAAACAAAATATAACATTACAACAATCTAATATTATATTTTACAAAAATAAAATCAAATTAAATAAATAAACAAATATCTATGGTTAGGTGACTGTTAACATGATCCTGGTTTAGTTTACATTGGTTTACAGGTTCACTTTAACAGTCACCTAACCAAAGATATTTATTTTTATTATAACCATAGATGACAGAAGAGGCCTAAACTTCATGTTTTCTGTTTTTAGTACTTACTAAACGCTTTTACATTGTGTTGTTATTGTCGACAGACACCTATATCGGCATGATATCTATCGATACTTAGTAGGTACTGTGGTTGTTAGGTGCGTCGCGATGGGCATCGATATTCACCAATAACATCGGGCCGATAATAAAATTATAGCTGCCGAAATATCGGTATCGGTTTGGTGTCTTTATCTTATAATGTGAAAACGCCCATTATTTACACAGAACATTTTAACTAATAATTTTAGTTCCCTACACCGTAGGTAGGCATAAAAAATTTACATTAGGAAAATAAAACAAACCTAAGAAAAACTAATTCAGTTGATTGATCCACTGCCAATATTTTATACTGTGGCATGAATTTTCCGCGAAATGGTCAGCGGTGCATCGTAAATAACATACGTCGCTCTGCATTTGGGGGAGGCGGAGGTACAAAGGCCTATAGGCCCGGAAAACCTCGCCATAACGGAATTTAAAATGATTTATTTATTTTGTTTATTCTTCTCTTATTTTAGGGCATTCCCATGGAGGAAGGTGCGGTCCAGGGCTAGTGGTGTATAAACAAACATGGTATACGTACATACGATCTTGTTAAACATTATAAAACTTCACAAATAATGTTTTTCATGTTCTGCACCGAATACGTCAATTGTAATAAAAACACAATATCTCTTTTTTTTCCCGCAATAAATAAATTTTAATTTTGAAAAAATGATAACTGCTAGCGTCCCGTACTATTGCGAATGGTTTATAATATTTTAATAGCGAATCTTCTTACCTACCTACATAATAATTATATTATACCTAGAATGAGAACGCTAATGCAAACCATTTGCAAATCTTACCTTTCTACAGTGAGCAATTAAATCATCGTCGTCCACGTTGAAGGGTAGTCGATAATGAGAAGGGCATTTTGGGATACGTTTTCAAGGCTAGGCTAGAGGATAAGCAACTCCGCAGGATTCTTTGATCAAGTCTTCATAACACTGGATCAGACCCTGTAAATCGCTCCTTTCTTTGATATGATGCTTTCCAAGCGATATATGAATAGCCTATTCAGTATTTTACGAAATTGATTTTTTCTTTGTGAGTCCGTCATTATTAGTATAGGTCTACTAGTTTTAGGTTTTGTTATGCTGAAGTTTTAAACCTATTTTGATGGCTAATTTCTGGATGCAGCTATGGGGGATGACACATGTTGCGTATTTATTCTATTTATATTATTTTCAGGAATATTCATTTGTCTGCTGTGCTAATCTTAGTTACGTACAAATATCGCATAAACCGATAGTTAGGCCCCATCCCCAGGTGTCGAATAGATTTCCTAATTAAAAAAAAATCGCACAACCTATGTTTCAAACTGCAGTAAGGCAGATTAGGGCAGAAGCTTCGGTGCCTACACTGCTTACGCACGTTTGCTTGCTCTGCGAAAACGCTCGCGTTAACCGATTAGTAGTTAACATGTGTAGATATTTACAATGTATGAGGTTTCAGGGCACGTTCTCGCCGCGTTCAAGCGCAGCGCAAGTTCGCGCAGGGCGCTTACGTGCCGCCGAATGTTGTCGCCGTCGCTGCTGCCGACAACCGGCGGGACGCCGCACAAGATCCAAGAAACGTTACCATAAACAACATGACGGCTACGGGCTTATTGGACGTCGTGTCTCTACAGAGTAAGTTCTCTTTATTTCGTTGTAGCTATTACATAATTACCCCTTTGCCCATCAATGGGACAGTGTAGCCTTACTCATTTGGCCGGGGTGCCTTATCTTGGTTAATTCAAAAACTTCCAAAAATTTTAAAAGGCGATCATCATTAGAAGATCAATAATCAATTAAATATTTCCCATTCAATAATATAATTATTTTCTGTATTTACTCGTAGGTGCTGCTAGTTCATCAGATAGATATGGTAAAACCTTTTATTATAGATACTTTTTTAATGTTTTTAATTGATTATTTTCAAGTGGATTGGCCGCGTAGTTTCCGGCAGTAATCCGTGACTGTTACAAATAACAACTAAGACAGTGTTTAGCTTTTATTCATGCGAATTTACTCACGTGTGCAAGCGTTTTACCGAAAAGACTGACTAAAACTGGCGCCTTATTTTCGGTGGCCTTTAATGAAACTTTTTTTCAATTAACAAAACGCAAATCCCACGTTCAGCGAGTGGAGCACGCTCCATCATAATCAGTCAAGCCTGCATGCGTGAACAAACCCGCATGACACTGAACATGCATGATTCATTATCTCCAGCTTGCATTATCATCGCTTGCATTAACGTTCATTTTTAAGCCCCATTGTTTGTGGGACAGGACAGCACCACATTACAGTCCAGGGCGGAGTCATCTGTGGGTCTCCACCTGAGCAGGTTTACCTTGGTTCGGCCTACCTTGGTCCAGAGTCTATTTAAAGACTTCCAGGTAAGCCAAGGTAACTAATATCCAGGTGGGAGATTCTCAGCTGGTGGCACAAATGGTTTGGGTAGGGAAGCACGATCTCGCCACAGTTTTAGACTTTCATTAGACTGTTCGCCAGTGAGTGGCAAGACACACTTCATTAAGTTGTTGCGGCTTTTCAGCCTTTCAGGCACGAGGATGTTATCGTGCAAAGGGTGTCGTGTGTCGGGAACCATATTGGCTCTTTCAATTCACCTTGCCACAGCCTGGTGGCGCTATTCCAGCTAGTGGATACAGCATTTGTACCGGGGTCGGTTTGTGGAGGCATATATTATAACTCAAGACATGTCCGATGTTTATGCATTCTGAGAGGTGACACATCTTTTTGAATCCGATGCGGTATCCTACATTTTGGCGTTGCTTGTTTCGTCAAATAGTTTTGATGTGTCTTTGATGAGACATATTTGTGCCGCTACTTGTATATGCCTTCCACATATGATCACTTATATATATGCTTTCTTTTTGAGAACTGATATTAATTAATTAATCTTGAAATCATATATTTTTTCCAATCTGTCCAAAGTAATATGTTTATGCTCGTGACTGTACACCAGCGTCGTCCTGTGCTAATAACATCATACTCCACATATTGTATCCGTGTAGGTGGAAGTGAAATGAATGTTTTCTTTGAGTAAAACTTGCTAACTTGGTTAACATTCGCATCAGGACCCGCACCGCAGTATAAATAGGTAACAGTATTAAGTCTTCATAGAAAACGGCCGAAACGACGTGCTTCGAAATCTCAGTGTATACCATGTATGTAAAAGTCTCGAATGCGCGGCGGTTATGTACGGACGCGGAAGGTTTATCGTTTACCGAGCGGTCGTAGGTAATTATTTCAAGGTCACTGCCGAGACGTAATACTGCTATTTTATTATGCTGTGCCCACACCCTAATTGCGTAACACAGTTAAATCACAATCCATTGCTTCATAGGTTCAATAAATTCGTCTGCTCAACAACGTAAATAACGCTATGAACATGGCTGAACTGTCAAGATGAAAGAAAACGCAATCAATTGTAATTTTATGTGTGTTACGCAATTACCCCGCCGTTCTAATTTTCCATCTTGTATAGCAATATCCCATTAGGGCCCGGCTACACGCGCTGACTAGTATTGGCAAACAACTAGTGTGTCGTCTATACGATAGCAAACATACCGTTTTACCGGTTGGAATAACCAACGATGGCTGCCATGGCCCACGCACAATGGTCCACCTGAAGGCCTAAGTGCAGAAATCAAACTCTGTAACATAGTACCGATTTGCTGTGTTATGGCCACGTACAACTCGTACGAGTTAACTAGACACGCTGTGACGTCACTCGTACAATACTTTTCACAGGCTCAAGTGTGAGTTTCTTTAAACCATCTCGACTTTACGCATCGACCGCGTTCAGCGCTCCGATTAGCCCTTCACTGGTCTTCACCGGTGAAGGACCAGTCGGACCGCCGAACGCGGGCGATGCGTAAAATCGAGATGGTTACACGATGGGTACATGGGGAGATGGGTACCTACAGTACGGGGCCACATTCCAGCGAAGTGTCTGCATAGTTAAGTCGCACGGGTTAAACAAGATATATTTGTAATAACTGAAAACCTCTTAGCGGTCATTGTACTCGTCATGATGAACAACTTTTATGATGGGAACAACCTGAAATGCGGAAATATAAAAATAGTAGAAGTTGTTCATAATGATGAGTACAATGACCGCTAAGAGTTTTTCAGTTATCAGCATCGCGCCAACTCGAGCCGTTCAGGATTCGGTCTATGAAACTCCATACTGCAACGCACACTCGGGATCGGCTAGTAAACAGCAATCACCGAGCTTACGGCGGGCCGACCAGCCGCATACTGGACTACTATAACGGACAGTAAAATGCATCGTATTATGGCGTTTCATAGGAAAAAAAATATCCCGAACTGCACCGAGTTCAGGCGATGCTGTTCTTGTGTAGTGATTATACGTGTGCGTTAACCATTAACATACAATGGTTGTGCAAATTGAAATTAGTGCAAGGTAAAATTGAGCGTATAGCCGGGCCTTTAGTTAGCCATTTTAATGTATTAGTTACTTATACACATTTAGGTCACTCCCATTTGACTTCACAACCTGTAGTGATCGTTGAGAGGCTACGTGGCAGGATCCCGGCCCGCGACGTGCCGACGACCTCGCAGAGCGAGACTGTTGAACCACGGCACTGGGTAAGTGATCAGCTATTAATTTCGTAACTTATGCATTTTTGTTTAAATTTAGCGATTATTATTTATAACATAAAAAAAGCCGACTTAAAAACATAACTAAAAAGAGAAAAACAAGCATTATAATCTATAGAATTTTGGTACTGCAGGCGGGGACAAACCACTAACCTGAAATATGATATTACTTTTGTTTCTAATTTATGCGGAAATATAAAGACCTCGGTCATATGGAACTCTATCAGGGTAACAAGCCTACCAAATACATTGTTCCACAACACAGTAGGTGGCGACCTAGTAGTACCTTTATTCCTTTACATACTTTCGTACAACAAAGCCGTAGAACTAATACTACCTAGCATGAGTATTATTGAAACGTCTGTATTTTCTATAACAATTAAAATAAAATGTTAAAAAAATATAAATAAATATTTCAACACGCTTGTTTCTTTTTTTATTACTGAAGTTCATTTCCAATGCTATTTGAATGACATGTGGTGCATGAGATCTGTGATTTTATTCATTATTTTACGTTCTTACACAACAGTCTAAGGTAGCATTTCCCAAATTAGGAGTCGTGACCGCGAAAAAACATTTACTGTTCCATACATTTTGGCCGCGTAGGTATTGCAGCTTTGTAGGAAACAGCATTTTTTTTTTTTTTTTTCCGACGAAATATTTCAACGCAGGGGAACTGACTCATGTACTTATTGAATCCATGGCAACAGGTTGTGCGTCGATGTCCCGGCCAGCCTGACTACATCAAATATTCTAAATGGGTTTATTCTAAGCGTGTAAAAACTTGTTTTAACTTATTTAAACCCTTATTTTAGTGAATAAAAATACTTTGATTAAATTTGCCCCACTCGTATTGTCCAGATTTGTATCTATGATATTATCCTAAAATGAAACAGACTCGAAACGCATTAACAAAAAAGTTGTTCAATTTAGACTTTTCATTAGTTTGTTTGGTTCTGCCCCCATGTGACAGGAGGCGTGAGATTGTTATGTGGTCAATTTTAATGCGCAATGCAAAAATAATTATGCCTTTGTTTTCATCAGAAGAGATTACACTATTAGTTCCTAAAACAGTTTCCTCGTGTCTCCTATGGATATAGATTTCCCCAAACTGTCTCAGTAAAAAAAAAACACTATAAATAGTACTTGCATACATACTATCCATTATATTATACTAATTCCATGATTATTATCATATTTGTAACAGGAATACCCTCATGAACGTGTGAATAACAATGTGGCCACAATTAAGAAACCTGCTGAGCCACCAAAGTTACAGATTGTAAAAAAAAAGAGAGAATATAAACGAGAACATCCTATGTCGCTAAGATGTCGGCGCCCGAGCAAGCTTGAATTAAACAAGCTTATAGCGGCAAGTTGTTCTCCTCTCAGAAAGATGGCCTCGAAGCGCAAGAAGAACTCTTCTGACGAGGATGAACCCCTCATATTCCAGAAAACTCGCCTAAAGCAGACAGCAAAACAACTGAGCACTTTAAAACAGTCCGCAGCAAAGGAGAGTGCTCCCAAGGATAACACTCCTAAACCGAACCCTCCCAAGGAGAACACCCCTAAACCGAACCCCCCCAAGGAGAACACTCCTAAGCCGAACCCTCCGAAGGCGAACACTCCTAAACCGAACCACCCCAAGGAGAACATTCCTAAACCGAACCCTCCCAAGGAGAACACTCCTAAACCGAAAAATCCCAAGGAGAACACTCCTAAACCGAAAACTCCCAAGGAGAACACTCCTAAACCGAACCCTCCCAAGGAGAAATCTCCTAAACAGAAACCTTACAAGAAGATAACTAATAAAAATGAGATCACCACAAACGAAATCAGTTTAAAGGATCGAAGAAGTGTCAAGCAAAGTATAGCTTGTAAAAATACTTCCATGAAGAGGGCTCCGCAGACGAGGATTCATAAGAAATGCTCTCCCAAGCAGACTGCGCATGTCGCACCAGAGTCCTCCGTACCAAAGTTTCCCGATTTCTTAATCACCGTCGTCAAGGAAGACCCCACGGATGAAACGGTCGTTCACGACGATAAGCAAGACATGGTCACCCCAGCTGACTCGGTTATCGTAGGCGTCCCGAATGACCCGGTAACCCCAGAAGTCCTGGATGATCTCGTTGCCCCGGGTGTCCCAGTCGCCACGGATGACCCAGTTGTCCCGCCTGTTCCGGTGATGCAGGATGTCTCGAATGTTCCGATGGTGTTGGATAATGAGGAGGAACGCTCAGAAAGTCTCCCGGTTGCTGGTGTTTTGGATGACGTACTGGCTTTAGATGAGGTGTTCCCGGAGGAGCACACTAGTGTCTCGAAGGTTGATGAATCGGTGATTTTGCATGATGTACCGATGGTCAAAGATGAGGTTCCGGAGTTCCCGGATGATGTACCAATGATCAAGGATGATGTATCGATGGTCAAGGATGACGTTCCGGAGGACACGGGTGACCCAGATGTTCGATTGATCAAGAGTGCCATGACGATTGAGGATGACGTAATGGTCCAGATAGACATGATGTATCCACCGATTACGAAGCCACGAATAGATTCTCCAGGTTAGTAGTATCTTCAGTATTAATGTTCTTCTTATCGTGTCTGTCTGTGTGACCGCGTCGTTTTTCTACACGCCGCAGTGGATTTTGATGAATCATCATTCAGAGAATTCATTCCGGAAGGTTTGTGTGTATAATAATTAATATAAAACGTAAAAAAAAAAAAACTTGATGTTTTGTCAGGTCGTAAACTCCGATTAAAACAGGGGCGGGTTACGTGTAAAAATTGGTTTTCCTTATGGTGCCTAAACTTAACACACTGGCGACAGTATGTGGTATACAAGTGGAAATTAACCACTAAACGTCTGTTCAATATTTTTCTATGAATCTAATATATATTAATGGAAAAAACATTCAAAGCAATTGTCCACATAACATGTTGCTGTCTTTCGCAGTTTAGGCCATATTTTATACCTAGATTTGTTTTAGAAAAATGGTACAAGGTTTTAAACGTACTGTCCATACATATTTTTTTGTAAAATTGAGGGTTTAAGTGGATTTAGTGCTTAGTTAGGGGGGCAGACCTCCGTTCCGGAGGAAGTTATACTATACCGCAATAATATTTTATACACGACATACAAGTCCCAATTGACAACATATTGTCGCTAAATCAGAACGCAGTAAAAATGCCTTAAACATCAGTGTATTTTTTATAAAACGTCTTTCCACAATGGCACGGTTTTGAAAAATAATAAATATTTTGAATTTAAATTGAATCATCCACTCAAAACGGTGACGGAAAACATTGTTAGAAAACCGGCATGTCCTAAACCAAAGATTCGAAGACATGTGACATCTAATGTTCCCACTGCTGGGATGTGTCCTATTACCAACGTTATAGGCTGAATATGCACCATATTTTCCTGCAGAGAGTTTTGATATTTAAAAGTCAGGTATTTTTATAAGCTTGTATAGAAGATAAGATATATCTGACGATTGAAAAATCGCCCTTTAGTGCAAGCGTAACCAGTTCTTTAATTTGCATTCGTGTTCACAGTGTACAATTCTAGCTCCAAAGAATACGACGCGATCTTCAGTGATCACCGAATGTACTTAGGAAGTGACGCGGATGAGCCTTTCCTTGAAGAAATGTTGCAAAATACAGCAGCCAATCTTGAGCGTGCTCGAAATGTTCAGTTCGAGGTACCTATTATTTGCGTCGCGGCAGAGTGGCGCTCTGACCAGGACGTCATAAACGCGTCTCAGGAATTACTGGACTTAAGATGCAAAGTGTGTAAGCCCTGCATCAGGATTGAAAAACTGATGAAAGTTTCGACTTTACTAAAATCTCAAATTGAATTAACGACCAAGGGACAGGAAAACAATGCCGCGGTTCTAGAGAACGAACCAACGGAAAGAGAAGGTGAAACAGAAGACGTTGAAATAGAAATAGACAACGAAGACGCGGATTCGCGTAACGATGACCAAGGTCATCTTTACTTGCTATTACCAAAACATTCTTGTGTAATGCTGAAATTAAGAACCAGCATGGTACACGGCAAAGAGGTTTTGGGGGTTCGTTTGATGCCCAGAGATCAGTCTCTGAAAAACAAACAAGAGTTCTCACTTGAAGAGAAAGAACATTTACTTGACCAACTTATCGAGACCCTGACAATCGGTCGAGACGTCGATTCGAAGGGGCGCAACGAAAACACAAAGCTTCGAAACGTCAACACAGAGGGTCGAAACGACAACACAGAGGGTCGAAGCGACAATTTGAACGGAAAAAACGACATTCCGGAGAGTCGACGCATAAGCATATCATCCGACAGCACTGCTGAGATGAGCGATGCTACTCACGATCAAGATGCGCCACTCCGCCTCACAGCAGATAAAAGAAAACGAAAGCGATTAGCTGTCAAAAAGAAGTTAGCTGAAGCGGAGCTGATGCACGACCGCATCAGAGAGGAAAAGGAAAGACAGATTGCCCGCCTCGAGGAAGAGAAGAGACAGGAAATATCACGGATTACGGCGGAGAAGAATATCGTTGTAGCGGAGATGTCCCGCTACCACGAGCGGGTTACCCAGATGGAGAAGGAGAAAGAAAGAGATTTTGCACGCCTCAAGGTGGAGATCAGAGCAGAAGTGATATCTAAAATAGAGGCTAATCGTCGTATGTACGCTGAAGTCGACGGTATGGCGGCGAACCTAGACAAAGAAAAAGATGCCAAGAAAATGGATCAAGAAGACCTTAAAGATCATGATGCACCTGGCACCAGCAGCTCCTTGTTGACAACGGATGGCGGGTTGCTAGTAGACGCTCCTGTATACCACCCTAGTGATGAAGATTTTCGTGTAAGTATTATCTTACCTAACTTTTGGGTCGGTCTTGATTACTTTTAAATATGTATATGTATAGTCACGAGCTTCAATACGTTAACAATTGGGAAAATTCAAAAGAGATTTTTATATATTCTTGGTATAAATAACGATTGCAAGTGTGAGACGAGACTTGTCCCGTTATAGTACGATGTAATGCAATTTAATTAACAATTTCCAGGATCCACTTCGCTACTATGATAAGATCTGGCCAGAAGCAGTTAGATATGGCATTTGTAAGGTGGTGCCCCCTCCTGGTTGGAAGCCTTCCTTTCGGGTGCATGACGAAATGAGGTTCGATGTTACGAACCAATACATTTCGCGGCTGTTCAACCGCTGGGGACCGGCCGCGAGAGAACTTTGCGCTATAAAATTGTCCCTCGCACAACAAAAAGTTAATTTTACACGAGCACCATTGGTAAGTATTGATACTTTCAAATTAAGTTTTTTTTTTCTTTTTCAAATTTCTTGTTGCGCGTTTTGCATCACCCGGAGAAACTCGTGCGCACAGGAACACTATGCGAACAGAATGATTGCTTGAAGGTGTTAAAGCGTACTTCAACTACTATACGTAATAAGACTCGTCAATTGATTTAATTTGAAAGAAAGAAAAATATTTTATTTGGGACACGCACAGGAAATACAACAATAAAAAAATAACATTAAAACTAACAAATAAGTGAAAACATAAAAAAGACCCGTGCGAGGCCAAAAAGGCTCTTATAATTTTTATTTCTTATATTTAATTACGCTAGTGTGATTTTCACCGCGCCTGTAGCGAAACTTATTGACTGTATTCGAAATTTACAACATTATTATATAACATAAATGATCAGTAATAGAGAACTACGTTTTGCAGCTGGATGGTGTCGAGGTAAACTTACCGAAATTATACCACCTCGTGCAACGGCACGGCGGTCTAGAGACAGTATATAACAAGAAGCGATGGGGCAAGGTGGCAGAAGATATGAAATTTAATAAAGGGCCTAATACTGAGAGGAAGCTCGACCAGATTTACGTAAAGTATCTGCTACCATACGACACGCTTTCTCATCGTAAGTATTCTTGTTAAAGCCATAGGTTCATGGTGAACACTTTCGTTTTATATTTTTATATTCCTTACTGAGAGTTCTCATTTAGCCATTTTTATTTATTTCCTTGGTCTAAAGAGGAGCGCCAGGACATTATGCGGAAAGTCGAGATCGCATGGAACCGAAAGAATCGAAAACTTTTGGACCGCGCCGTGAACCCGCTAAACCGCCAGAAGCGATTGCTTGGCTTAATGGACTCTTCTGATGATGAGACGGAAGACGAAGACACGGTGGCCGCTGTCAATGAGGCAGAAGACTGTATCATCAAGGGCGCGGTCATGAACCGAGCTAAATTCAAAAAGGTACCCAAGTCACTTGGCCCCAATTACTCTATCATATATTTATCATACAAATATGATTTCATATCTGCCAAATTCTATGATCGTAGTTAAATGATGCTGTTCTTAATTTTAGATATTACAGTTATCATATAAACGTCATACTCAATCAAGATTTATAATAATTTTGCCGTGTTTGATTAAGCCATTTTTGAGGTTAGATCATATTGGTACGCTTGCTGTAAAATAGGATCCCATAACTATGATCATAGATAATATGAATCATATATAGTTATTATACCGTCATAGGTTCTTCATATAAAAATGACTCAGACATCTCTGATCCTATATCTATGATAGTCTAATAGGGCTCTTACACTCAACAGCATGTGCATGGTAAATATTTGACGTTGACAACACGTTGATATAGTAATACTAGCTTTTGCCCGCGGCTTCGCCCTCGTAGAGGTCGAAAATTATCCCACGGGAAAGTCATATGTCATAACTCGGGTCATGTCTACCTTTGTGCCTAGCAAAATCCTTTCAGTCGTGTAGGAGTGAAAATAATATTACTATGGATTCAGTGCTTTTTTCGATTTTCAAGCGACCATACATTATACCACTGCTTCAACACCTTTTCTTCTTTATCTCTGTTTATTAGGATACGATCCAAGCGTAAGTTTTTAGGGTCAGCTCAGACCGACGGCGCACTAAAGATCGAAAATAGGCTCTCGAAGACATTGGTCCTTAAATTTTAAAGTGGTGTTTTAAGTGTCTACCAGATTGTATCCTATGATATATTTATGCATATGCCCTATGATATATCCTATGATATATTTAGGCTATTAGAAGCCATTTCAATAATTAAAAAACCGACACTTTAAAATGTAAGCTCCAATGTCTTCGCGAGCCCTTTTTCGATCCAAAGTGCGGCGTGGCGGCGAACCGACTAATTCTAAAACAACCGAAAGTCTTATTTACGACGCTTAGCGCCACTATTTTTTAACATGCTTTTATTAGGTCGACCTGTATGTATGTAACTATGTAATCAAATCTAAGAAAACTAATTTAACCATCTTCTAAAGATCGTAGCGTTATGAAAATTGGCAGTTGTATGTGAATTTGATGACAATACAATAACATGGTACTGTCGAGCTGATCTGATGATGGAGCCGGAAGATATGAACTGGAACTTCATGATGGATGATCGTATCATAGCCGTGTTTGGACTTGTTAGAAAGGTCTTGTAATGAACTTTGACCACGATTAGGTTTCAAGGTGTGAATACGCCTATAGGTGCACGTAAAAGCGTGTTTTTTAGCGTTTTTTAAACTATTAATATTATTATTATTACGTAAAACTTTTAGCCGTACTCATCATCTCCCTAGCCTTTCCCCATTATGACGGGCTCGGCTTCCAGCCTAACCGGATGCAGCTGAATACCAGTATTTTTTCAGCCGTACTATAGTATCTATACAACCTGTTCCTTATGATATCCTATACCTCTAGGGTATTAATGAAACAATGTCAAAGCATCAACTGACATATGTATTTTTGTTTTCATTTTTCATACAAAATAATTCGTCGAAGTCAGGATTATTTATGTGAAAAACCGTTTCTTGGTGCTCACATTCGATTTATAAGAAACTTGTGCAAAATTTCACCCAGTGGTTTAGGCCGTCATCTATCAATGAATATAAATTTACAGTAAATGTTTTGACCGCATCAATGCGGTCAAAACATTTACTGTAAATTTAAAAGTACCCACCCTGGGTGGGTTATTCTGAAATGTTTTATTAACTCGTACATTCCATTATACGCCGATGACATGAAAATTCTTAAAACAGTACGTAGTTTATCTGACACATCACCACAAGAGGATCTTAATAGGTTTGTAGATTACTGTAGACTAAACAAACTTCAAGTAAATGTATCCAAATGCTTCCACATGACTTATACGTGGCAAAAGAAGGCAGTTGGTTCGGGGTACGCTTTGAACAACCAAACAATCAGTAAGATGAACCGTATTAGGAACTTGTCTTTTAGAAGAATTTGTTTTGTTTTATTTGTATAAATAAGATTTTAAAAAATACTAAAACTTTACTTACTATATAGTTTTTAATTTGTGGAAGCTTGTAACTGGCAACTGTAACCGCTAATTGTACAGTATTCTAATTATACAAATATATAATTAAAGATTTAAATAGATTGGTGTAAAATTGTGATAGGTTATTAAAGAGTCCTTCTGGCCCACAGATTGCCACCATGACCTACGAGAACACATTCGGACAAGGCTCGGAGGCAGCCGACCCTCCCGAATTGATCAAAATCGAGGAGTATTACTGGCGCCTCGTGACACTGGGCACCGAGCACGTGTGCGTGCACACCGCGGCCATTGACACCGGCGAAGAAGGCTACGGCTTTATCAAAAATAAGTCGGACTCCTATGGACGCCACCCTTGGAATCCGAAGGTACCCTTCCACTACTCTTCTCTGACTAATTTATCTAGTCGACCTCGTAATTTCTTTACCACTTCTGACAAAAAAAAACCAGTAACTTGAAACGTAATCTATCTGTCACATCATTGCTCTTAATCAACCATAAAGCAAAATAAAAACTGAGTTTGTTGTTTTATGACGTTTAACTGACATTCAACCATAAGGTGGAAAAGCAATTACGAGGTTGACTATGGTATTTCATACAATTTTAGTCATAGTTAACCGTCTACACCCTCAAACTTATTCCAGATGGTTAGCCAGAGTCCTCGCAACGTGCTTCAGTATTTGGGTCCGGTGTTGGGCGTAACGGTGCCCACTCTGCTTCTCGGAATGCTGTTCTCGACCTCCTGCTGGCACAAGGATCCACATGCAGTATCCTGGTTGGAGTACCAGCTCTTAGGACCCGAAAGGATCTGGTAAAATATAAACATTTCTTAAAATAAACTTAAAACCCCTTTTTTTTCTCTTGTGGGGTTACATTGTTTTTGAAACCCGTCCAAAGAATATTTCCTCCATTTCAGATCCATCAGTTAAGCTGTGCATTACTGCTTTATAGTTAATAGTTTTGAAGTAAATCTATAACTTATTCATTTAGTTTATAACATTTTCTTAATTTCCATCTTAATATGTTAAGGTACGGCATCCCAGCACATCAGGCGGATAACTTCAGGAAAGCTGTAGAAACTCTTTGCCCGACATCTTGCCAAAACAAAGGTCTGTGGCTGCCGACGGACATCACGATGATCCCGCCGAACTTGCTGCGTGAGCACAACGTGACGATGTCGCGCGTCACGCAGAGGGACGGCGAGTACATCCTGGCCTTCCCGAACGCCTACACCTGCTGCATCAGTACCGGCTACACCGAGTCGGAAAGTGTATATTTCGCACCGCCGTCCTGGCTTGAGAGTCTGTGGACAGTCTTCAAGGTGATTTTTCGTCTGAAAGCCTATTTTTTGTTGTCATTTTTTTAATTTGCTTGAAACATTTTTTTCTTGATAACAGGAGGCCCGAGAAAGTTGCGAGCCGACAATGTTCGCAATGGAACATCTGCTCTACAACATAGGCAAAGACCCGAAAGTTGAGCACACTATACTGAAGATCGCCCAGCCGTTATACGACAAGATGTTGCGCGAAGAGGTCACCAACAGGCAGATGCTGCAAGAGCGGGGACTGCCGTTTTTTCAAGATGTATGATATGTCTACCATACTTAATAATAAATAGATATGTAAAATATCTTCCAGTCACCATTGTTACTAGTAGTTGCTGCAGGAATGGGCAATTTTAAATATACTGTACCATGGCTTAGCATGCCTTTTTACCCAAGGGAGAGCTGCAACGCTCTTAGCGTTTTCGCTTTCCAACGGCGAAAACAAAACGCGAATGGAACAAATTGTTTCTCAATAGTCCATGCCACACTATCACCATCACAACCTTAACCGACCTTAATGGTGAAAGTTCACCATCACCTTTACTTTATTAATTTTGTTTATTATCATAGTTACTGGGCACCAACACATCACGTAAGAAGAACAAAGCGAACCCGTTCAACCCGCGCGGTCAAGATGAGTGCGAGTACTGCAGGGCCACGTTGTACCTCTCGAAGGTAAGTTCACACACCTCACCTACGATCCATTTGCCGTGTATTAGCAATTTCATACAACTGTTAAAGAACGACAGTTGTGATTTGAATATATGAACAATTTAAGTTGGTAGTCGGATTCAAATGTTCGTTCGTTTTGCACTTCAGGAATCATTTAGTTTCCATCCTAAACTAAAACTGATATATTTTAGATAATAGCCGACTCTACATACTACATACATGCGCAAATCATTACGCTCCTTAACGCACGTGTAAAGGGGGCTAAGTGCTTTTATTCTTGATGTTAAATAATTATTTTTGTTAACAGGTAAAGGGGCTCACCGGGAGAAATACAGTTCTATGCCTAGAACACGCACTGAAATTACTTGACACTGAAAAACATAAGGACAGGGACGTAAAGCAACTACAAGTTCTGGTGCACGTGAGTGTGAAAGAACTAAACACTGTGCACGACGACATGAAGCGTCGCCTAGGCATCCCGATCGCCTAACGCGCAGGCGCAACGGCAACAAACTCACTTGCCAACATGTACGTGTACCAACCCACCATTCATTAAGTTATTGATTTATGATTGAACCAATGTTTATTATTAAGATGCGCAACAGTACAAGTACGTTTATCTCACGACGCTTCGTCAGTATAAACATTCAGGTTCAAAATGTAATAATGTCCAAACTTAGAGAATGTGAATAAGTGCTAGTAAAGTGGGTTAACATTATTCATAGAAGCCATAAAGCATTTGAGAAGTACGGTCCTATGGTTTGGGCCTTCCAAAGATTTTTTTTTTTTTTTACTTATTAACGTTTTTTGGATTTGGTTTCTATAGTTATGAACTTATGATTAACCTGAGGAAACAAAATATATAATTCTTTCAAAATTTTGTTTTCAAGTATTAAAAAAGCACTGCGAGAACTTATTGCATGAAGTGAGCACATTCTCAAAGATTTTGGACATTTTAGGAATTGGACATTCTGAACTTGTATGGGTCTATATAATTGTGTGTTACCTACTTATAACTAAGTTGATTACCTACGTCGTAAGGATCCTTGCATGGTTGAATTATTGTGTATGTTAGAAGCACGTACACATTGTTTCTGAGTGCTCAGGGAAGTGCTTTGGCTTTTTTTAACCTATCAAACAAAATAATATCAATCCTAGTCGTTCATTAGGTATTTTGTGTGGGTTTGTACATTTCGCCATAATTGGATACGCTTAGCATTGGTGAACCCAGACCCTGACTATCCACCATAAGGTGAGCAGGCCGCCTAATTCACACGTCACTGAATTAGTTGAATTCAATGATTATTTTCTGTTAAAATTTTTCTATGATATAAGACTTAGGGCGGATTCGACCAAACTTGAACGGTTCTTATCCTGTAAATTATAATAAGACTGATTTTTTTCACAAATAAGTATTTCTAACATTTCTTATTTTTGTAAATCTATTATAAGACTATTAATTAATTTGATTTCTAAAATCTCTTAGCGGTAGGATGAAAGCTTTAATTTTTATTAAAGTCCCTAAGACACAAAGTGTCTTGACATTGTCATACAACACAACAATAATAAAGACACACATTTAGTGCCAATAGCTAACTGGCCTGAAGTAGAAACAACACAGGACTGCGAGTTTTGCTTGTCTGCGCGGATTTACTTCAAGTATTCACCATCTATATTATACCCAAACACAATTAATTAAGTCAACCAAAAATATTACTTGTCACCAAAGTAAAACAAGCATAATTTTGAGAGTTGCGTTTTTTGACGCACATTCTTTTAATATTTACATCTGGAGACATTATAATGGAACCGAATGAATCGTAAATTGCTCTACTCAAAAAACGAATGATATAAAAATTTAAAACGATCTCTACAAGGTCAAATTAAGTTAGTTTGCGAAATTCTGCAGACGTGATGGGTCGATATCTACACAACAACGCAAAAAAAAAAATGATAAGCTCTGTGTGCAAATTTTGTTTAAAGTGCGTTCATTATAACTTGACCCGTGACGTTATTGGTAGCACTGAATTTTGTAGTTATGTGATTGGTATTACTGTTCCGTCAATCGCCATTTTGAACTGTATTGAAGTAAGTGCCTTTTCACACGTCTCGGTTGCCGGTTAACCGGTGCCGGGTAGCTGGCAGCTAAATATCGGGTGTAAAAAGACACTTTCCGAAGCCGAAAGCCACATATTCTACCCATTATTTGCATCATTTTTTTCCACTAGACCATACCTGGGAATCCACTGGTTCTGGAGATATTGAAGGTCAAAGTCGCATTTTTTTTTTTCTTTTTCACGAAAATGAATTCTATGCGATAATACGAAACTTTTTTCCAAACAAACATTACCTGAATTTTAGATTTATCTTAACAGATTACGCATTTGAAGTTACAAAAACGCAATGAACAACAAGTTCCTACCTACGTAGCGTAGGGGCGGAGCTTAAATAACACTGAATCCGATCATTCAAGCGTGGGTTCGCGTTACATTGCGCGCAATAAAAACTTGTTTTTTTTTATTAAAAAAAAAAGTTTACGGTTCCCAGCAATAATTTTTGCGCAAAGCTACTTAGCTATACGTACAGTATGCGTAGTTTACGGCTTTGTGATGTGTCTTTTTACACCCTGTATATAGGCATGTTCGTTATCTTTCACACGTACCGGCGAACGATAACGTCAATGCTCATACAATTAGCCACCGGCTAGCCGGCAACAGGCACGTGTGTAAAGGCACTAAGACTGGTTTCACAGCTGTCCGGAATGTCCGACACACGTGAGGCGCTAGAACATTGTTTCACAGCGACCAGCCCCGGGTAGAGCCCGTATAACGTATGGTACTACTCCCTCGTTTCAGAACACTGCGGGCTCCCGGAAAGCTATGAAACTAGCCTAAGACTACAAAATTCAATGCTACTAGGCGCGTCACGGGTTAAGTTATAATGAACGCACTGTACTTGAGCAGTCAAACTTAAAATAGTGTCATATAATTAACTATTATTAAATTAAATTTAAATTATGTATTATTATTCATTTACAACATATTTTTATCCTCTAAATACTCTTTGACATTATAATTAGTTATAAAATTAGAATAATATATATTTATATATATTAACTTAATCTTTACTAGAATATTATGGTTTCATATCCACTATTGACAATTTATTGTTTTGTCAGTGTTATGAACTTGGATCACTTCTGCTATTACAATATACATAATAATAATAGTTAGTGCAGAAAGGTAAATTAAAGAACTTTTACTTAAAAATCACTTAATTTTTTTATTTAAAACGACATAATATCTTATATATTCTACACTCGGTAGCACGTGCTTTTCATTTTCAGCTGCATTTTGATTTCTTCTAGTAAGATGAGGTAAGTTTAGATAAAACTGATGGTGATAAGATAAGGTGGCACATAGAGCAGCATTTTTTTAAAGTCTATGTGGGTGAGTGGCTTTAAACATCTTTTTTCCGTTGAAGTGAAATACCTTATTGTATAAAGAAATAGGTATCTATTCCCTCCTTTGTCTAAATCAGCGGAGTCGTAAATCTGAGTAATTGCATAGAAATAGATTTGACTGTCACCCTTACAGAATTTGATTTATCTAATTTTAGAAATAAAGACCCAATTTTCGTCAGCACTTCGGCCTTTTTTGTCCACCATTCTCTATAATCCTGGAAAATCAACGAATTTTTCAACCATATTAGTCACAAGCAAGTTAGCCACCATATTAGCTTCTTCCTACAGTGTCCTTAACAGTTTCGCACCAAATCCAATCTATCTTGTGGAATGTATGTGCTGCTTTTTTGGGCCTTAGAAATACCAGAGTCGTTAGGCAGGAAGAGTGGCCACTAGCAAGGCAACAAACAGTAATCTCTGGTATGTGGGAAGAAAAACATGTTCCTATTACGGTTTAGTCCCGTATAACAGTCACTGCATGTTAAAACACGTTATGTTTTCGGGAATGTTATGCAGGATACTGTAGTGAAGACATTATATAACTTCTTGTGACCTGCAGTTGTTTCATACCACATGTTCAATTTTTTTTTCGCCCTCATGTAAATAGATGAGTTCCGAAGTTCAAAGTCTGAGATAATAAACTTCACCTGTTTGTACTAGGGGTGTTGGGAGAGTACCTTCCAAGTTAAATGAGATTGAGCTATGAAGAGCCGTCACTCAACACTTTATCTGGTATATTCATAAATAATCTGGTCATCTGGCCCTTACAGCCAAAGCTTGTTGTTCCCTTTGCTTTACTTTGATCTGCAGACATTTTTTCAATACCGTGTTCATTTTGAATTTCTATTTGAAATATATCACATGTTTTACATACTCTTTTGTCGTAATGTAAATTGGTAGTTGCAGGTATTGAAAATGGTTCTGTAATAGCTTATTTTTGCAGGTGGCCGGCTGTCCTGCATCTGTGCTCATAAAATGAGTATATTTTTTGAGATTCAATCATGATGTCCGTTATTGGCGGTCAGATGATCAGAAAAGATTCAGCATCTCAAGCTTTTCTTTAATAAAAAAATTACACGCTTGTTTACGTCTTAAGGCTCAGAAAACAGGCGCGAAGCGACACCGGTAATTGTTCTACCGTAAAGTTTTCTTAGATATTGTTTTGTAAGAACCGCGTGGCGCTATCGCGTCGCGCCCGTCTGCGTGAGGCTTTAATCAAATCTTGAATTTGTCTAATTTCTTCTTAAATTGTGGCATATACTTGAGTAACTTTCTTACATCATCTGGTAATTTCTTGTAAATAAATGATGCCAAACAAACAATATATTGTGGATTAGTGTTGTGTACTCATACGGAATTTCTATTTCTAATATTTTTTTCACATAATTGTCTATAGTAGCTTTTAAATCAGTCTTCACAAACAATATTACATCAACATCATCATCATTTCAGCCGGAAGACGTCCACTGCTGGACATAGGTCTCTCCCCCAAGCACCGCCACTTCGACCGATTCTGTGCTTCCCCCATCGCAAGTGTGGTGATCAATGCTTGTGCTTTCTCTGTTTAAGAACAGGCCTTTGCCCAGTAGTGGGACCAGTAAAGGCTGTTTATTGTTATTATTATGATGTCTAGATAATATCGATACCCATCAATCACGACTACGGAATTTCATTAACTCATTTAATTTAACCCTGTATAACGTTTACGCATCTGCGAAGCCAGTGGTATGCAGGTGTTGTCTATAGGTGGACATATGCATACCACTTACCGCTTTACAATTGACAGGACTTTTTCTGAAAAATCTGGAATTTTGAACATCCTAGATAGGACGTGCGGGAACTTAACAAATAATATTAAATTTATTCCCGTTCGTCCCACAGATTTTATTAGTGGGACGAACGGGAATAATTTAGTAATTTTATTCTTAAGTGCCATTTGCTCCCACTAAATAATTTGAATCTAATTGTTTCATGGTAAAAAACGCTTATTTATCTTTAACTAATAATATTATAAAGCGTAACAAATAAACATACAAACTCAGGTGTGTTTGTTTATTTGTTACGCTTTCACGCTAAAACGGCTGACCGGATGTAGATGAAATGGCACACGGGTAGACCATGACCATAAAAATATATTCACAGGATACACTTCTTATACTAAATTAACTAACAAACTACATATTATATTAATGACCTGCAGTGCTATTCTGTAACCATCTCACCGTGAAAACTTAGGTGAAGTGAGCGTGGAGTGAGCTGTCATTCCACAGGGATTGACACTATTGACAGCTCACTTCACCCAAGTTTTCACGGTGAGATGTTTACAGAATAGCATGGCTGGATTAGGACTTAGGATACTTCTTTCTCGGTAGTACGTTGCATGCAAACAAAGAGTTATTCTGTTCACGACACGTTGCGCACAATTTCTGAGCAGGGAGGAACCTAACAAAAAGTACTGGCCTTGCATAAATTCACGGTACTATTTCAATAATTTGTATGTATTATACGTGTTAAATTCAGGTTAGAACTATCTTTATGCCAAACATCCAAATCCTATTAGTAGCATAGCAAAAACAACTGAAAAGAAAAAAACAAGCCTTGAACTTTGTTTGTTGTAAGGTAGGCTGGGACGAACCAATAACCTGAAATATGATGTAACTTTTGTTTTTAAAGTCTGGTTTTTGGTTTTTCATAATAATTTGTTTTATGTTCCAAGGCCGCCCTTTATAAATAATATTTTACTATCTACCTTTTGCGAGATATAATAATCATGATAAGATAATTTAGAAATTAATTAATAATCATAATTTAGATATTAAGGTTCAGCGATCTCTGAGTAACATTTAGTTATTTTTTCTTGGTATCGTACGCGGAGACGCGTAGCACAGAATTAATATTTGAACTGAATTTACTAAACTAATGTTAGTTATGTACACACTTGTTTGAGATGGCGAAAGCCTCCAAGTGTTTAGGTTAGATTTGGTTAATAAGGGTTCAGGAAAACGCTTCATTGTCAGTAGTTTGTACATATAGACTGTAGGGATACATAGTGTGTGATACCGATTTAAATAATTACTACACTCTGTTTTTTTTCTGCATTGGTTCCTATCTAGACCGCTTAGTTTATGAAGATTTATAGAGCGGCGAATATTTGTACGCCTCGGTTATTTGAAGCTTTGAAGCGTTAGGTTTAACCTAACGCTTCAAAGCTAAGCTAAGTTCAAAGTTAAGAAAATCTTCTCATATTTACGTAGGTTTTCCTTACCTACATAAGGATGTATTAATAAGGATAAAGAAGTCTCATTTATCGTGGGTTTCCCCATACCTCTAGTTAAGATAATTAGCTGTAGAAGTCGCTCAGAATGAGCGCCAGTTTACCCTTACCTCCAAAAGGATTAGATTTATTTACGTCTCTTTTAGACGCGGTGCCCTTACTTTCAAAATGATTTCTTGTTAATTAGTTGTAAGATGTGGCTTGGTTAGGGTTCCGTAGGTACCTCAAAAGGAAAAACGGAACCCTTATAGGATCACTTCGTTGTTCGTCTGTCTGTCGGTTTGTTAAGACCGTTTTTCTCAGGAATGCGTGGAGGTATCAAGTTGAAACACATAAATAATCTGAAAAATTCTGTATCTGTATGAATAAAAAACATTAAAGCCATAATGTATATACATTATACACCTATACATTCCTTATGAATCACTCCGTCCATAGAGAATATGAAAATCCATTCGTTGGTTTTTGAGTTTATTGCGTTCGGACAGACAGACGCGGCGCGCGAGTAAACTTTGTTTTATAATATATATAAGTGGTCGCCCAGAGGTCCGCCTGAGCATTATTTACCTCAAGCATAATCTCATAACATCATAAAACACGTATTTTTGGTTATAAAAATGTGATCTTCGTTACTAGGTCAAATTGTCTGCTTTTTGTTGTTAATGAAGTTCTGATCTAATGATTTATTATCGGTTGATAAAAATAGTGTAAATTAACTTTGCAATCAACTTTGGTAAAACAAAATTGTACGCTATCTTGATAATATTTATTTTCAACATGCTTGTAATGTAAAGTGGCTCTTATTGAACTGTTTTGGGTTCATAATGCAGTGTATTAAACACGCCTGCTTTTTACATTATATTACTATTTTCTTACCTGTTTTCGTTGTGTGGTTAATTATTATCAAAAATTCGAAAAAGAAAAAAAAAGTACTGTCACCAACTGACTGAAAAGTTTTTAAAAGAAGCCTTGGATAGTCAGTACCTGCCCGGGGCAACAAAGGTCAGTTGAACTTTATAAATCTAAATATATATATTATCATCTCTATAATTACGTTATCGTAGCATAAGTTCTTACAGGAAGTCTGTTTTTTTTTTCGCAAGTCCGTTTAAATACTTCTTATGAAACGCGTGTGCATTGATCATTACACAGCACACTTGTATCATAATGCGAATGAGGTGAGAGAGAGAGAGAGATGGTTCATAATGCAGTGTATTAAACACGCCTGTTTTTTACTTTATATTACTATTTTCTTATTTATAACTGTTTTCGTTGTGTGGTTAATTATTATCAAAAATTCGAAAAAGAAAAAAAAAGTACTATCACCAACTGACTGAAAAGTTTTTAAAAGAAGCTCTGGATAGTCAGTACCTGCCCGGGGCAACAAAGGTCAGTTGAACTTCATAAATCTAAATATATAATTATATTATCATCTCTATAATTACGTTATTGTAGCATAAGTTGTTACAGGAAGTCTGTTTTTTTTTTCGCAAGTTTTTTAAATACTTCTTATGAAACGCATGTGCATTGATCATTACACAGCACACTTGTATCATAGTGTACTTTATTGATGAAAACGGTCTGACCGAACCCCTCGTTCGCCCGGTCTACAAATTGGTTCTTTCTGAATAGGTACAATATTTTTCAACACATTTGCTCATAAAATGCATTTACGAAGCCTGTATACATTGTTCGAAAGTAAAAAATTACGGATCATACACGGGATGTGTGGTAAAATAGGTACTCTCATCTAAATACCTGTTTTACCGCATCCTCCGTTGTATACCGCCGAGCGTATCCTTTAAAGCTTGTTTAATTTCCATAAAACAATATATAAGAATTCCACCAAGAAGTTTCACATTACGAGAATAAATAAGCTGAATGACCGAACCTCCTTGGAAGAGCTTTTCTTTACGTTTCAATACGTTTGTCTCACTTTAATACTAATGAGAAAATGAGGCGAAAGGTGTAGTTCTAATTTTCACCATGCCCACGTGGCGCCATATGTAAATTCGCGCATATTAGAAACGTCAAAGATTGTTGCGACTTTCCGACTGTTAAATATAAACAAAATAATAATATGAGTTTAAGCGAGGAATCATATGGAATCTACTCCACCTGATATCTTGATGAGGCGCAAATTGAAAAAAATGGTCTTACTCCCTCTTGCCACCAAAATCGCGAGAGCGCTATTTATTGATTTACAATCATTTTATAGCATGGAAAACTCGAAACAATACTCAATCATTATTTGAAAATGTTTTGATGGCTTATTTCAATGAATTACGTGTGAGGCCATCCTCAATGTGGTCAATATATTCAATGTTAAAATGCACTGACCTATCTGTAGAATTTCTTATTTGCTGTTGAAAATAGTCTAATGACAAAGTTTGTTTCATTACCTTACTGTTTTCTCGCAACTGTGTTGAAAAACGTTGTATGACACACGTGCGGAAACTGGTATTTACAATCCCGTGACATATGTACTCGTTTGTAAAAACCAACTTACCGAACTAGTTTCATAAATAACCATTTTAGTACGTGACAATGCATCTTGTAATCATAAACATATGCTTAGATCTAGATGGTTGATTACACAAATGTTTGTAATAATTAGTATTTCTCAGTAGAGTTTACTAAATTGATTCATGAGTAACTAGAATTAAATAATGTTGTTCTCTTTACAATTTGATCTGTATCTGCAAAAAAAAATGTTGTTGCTAAGAGCAAACTTTATGTAGGGTCACTTACATAACATTAAATTTATGTTCAGCTGTTCTTCTGCTGAACATAAATTGACATCCAAACATAACAGAGATTTTTTAATCTCTCCTAAAATATATTTTACTTTGCATTTGCAGCATTGCAGACATTAAATTAAAACCTACTCGTAGGGAGATAGAGCACTAATGGTAGTTTTTCTAAGTATCTACGATGGCCACCACCGCGATGCCTTTGTTATCATTTAAACCCGTAAGTATACATATTTTGCTTCTATCAGTAAGCAAAATATATTATGGATTGTCTCTTTTCGCTTCACAATTTGTAATCGTGTTAAGTTTTAGGATCGCGAGTCGTCCCGCATATATACTTATTTTTTTAATTGTTTTACAGCCAAAGCATTTAGATCTGAAGGTTCTTGATTTTTTGTATGTCAATTAATCTGCCTAGCCTTTTCCCAACTACGTTGGGGTTGGCTTTTTTGTATGTAAGCATACTTATATTTTAGTTTTTAAGATATAAGTTAAGTCAAATAATATATTTAAATTGGGCGTTTATAAGGCACATAAATGTCGAACTTTACAAGAAAGTAGAATTGATTTTAGTTCTTGTAATACTGATTGGATGTGTAACTATTGATTTAATCTTCCTTCTTCTTCTCTCTAATAATTTACCCACCGATTAAAAGTGTAGTAATGTATTGTTTAGTTTTCTAAAATAAAAGTAAGCCTAAGTTGCGCCTTATAAAATCAGCTATCTGCCAGTGAAAGTCCCATCAAAATCGGTCCAGCCGTGTCGGGGATTCGCCGGGACAGACAGTGTTCGTGTATAATTTCATAACGCATTGAGTAAAAAGCTGTTATTTTGGCATTACAAACAGACACTTGAATTATATTTATTTGTATAAATAATAATATTATTATGGTTGCTGGTACGTGTATAACTGCACTACCGTAGCCGGATACACTGTGTAGGATTTGTGTTTATATAATTAATAATTAATTTGCTTCTATGTTGTAGAATATTATCCGTACAAGCACTTATTAATTATGTAAATGACTACATTAATCACATTGCCCCTACATAAGACCTTCTTGGACTAAATGTTATTTTGTGTCACAGGCAGGTCGTATAGTAGCACTTCTGGTTGCATGGGATCCTAATATCCTTGTGTGGTGGTCGAGGTGATTGTTGTAAAAGGAATTTCAAATTCCCTGGCATATTATGCCTATTGATTATGATTATAATCAAAATAATGTAGGATTAAAATATCGGAAGGTACGTGCTAGACGGAGCATCCAGTGGGACGTCACGTTAACGAAGCCTTCCGTTAACGTGACGTCCCACTGGATGCTCCGTACGTCCGTACCCTCGCACGCTCCGGTGCCGACCAAGTGGGCGGCGCAGCTCGGTAAACATTGTAAGATTTTTTGTGATATTATCGTACCTTTTCGAAAGTAAAGTTTTGTTTTCTTAGGCCCACTTGAACGTTTAGTCGGGTTAATTAAATGAATGTAGAGTTTGTAAACTCGGGAGTTAGTAATTAACATTTTACGCCACTAAATAGTAACACCAAGTTTGTTAACCTGATATTTGTGTTTTTTGAGTTAGGAACATTGCATTTCAATCAACGAAACATAAAATAGAATTACAATGTCTGTGCCCTACTGTCCTGATTGTAATCCGACCAAAAATGAATGAACGAACTATGAACGGAAATTTTATGCCTATCCGTTTTACACTACATTACGATACGTAATACTTTCTTGTCTTTGAATATTATAACATGTCATTTCATTTCATTTTGTAATGGTATCGTATTTCACATGTGTTTAATTTTATTTAATAATAAAGAAGAGTACATACACTTTCTTTTTCGAGTCGAAATCTTCTATGAAAATCTTTTTCACTTTGGTGAATTATAATAATCAGATAGTTCTGCAACCCTCTATCATAGAAGTTTGAACAAATATATTCAAGGATTTCTTCGTCATCATCAGAAACTAGCAATATTTCAAACAATCCACACCACATTCGAAATTATGCAACACAATATAAAATACAAAATAATATAACATCGTAGGGAGGTACCCTACGATGTTATATTATTTTGTAATTTATATTGTGTTATAACATAACATAACCTCAATTTATTTTGACATTTATTAACACTAACCCAGAGTTTAGCATCTTAACTCACCCAGTAGTTCCCACATCGGTGGGTCAAATATTTAAAAGTTTGACTCTAGGTTTACCTCTGACTCTTGGTGGCGCAAAACTATTTTATTAAGATTAACCCTGAATTAGCTGTAAACTCCCGAGTTTAACCCATGAACGTGCAAGTGAGCCTTAATTATACCTTTAAATTAGGGCCCGCTATCACTTCAAGTGTCACAATGTATGTTCAAATGTGTAAGACTGTAATCAACTTGAAAATATTAAAAGATGTGATTGATTGTAATATAAGTTTTTTTATTGAGACTACCAAGACCCATTTTTGTATTTGACATGTTTATAGAAACCGTCATTCAAATAATTATATGTAACGACTATGCGGCCTATCGCCGAAGGAAATGCCCGCAGAACTGTAGAATTCGCATAATTTTATGAGAGGTTTAACTCCCTCCGCAAATTCTCACACTCGTTCACGATACTGCGCTGATGTGGCACTGACATTAGTCGACACAAGTCGCGTTTTTTGCGTTTTTATTTCTAATCTTAGATTTTTTTATTTGGTCTGAGTCTCTAACGTGACACATTCAAGTCAAAGCATGATAACACGAAATTAAATGTTTGGCAATATATTAATATAGGTACGAAGACACTTTTAAATCTCCGTCAACGATAACGTTATAACGTGCACGTATTGCCATACGTATTATGGACGTGGACGTCCACAATAATAGTAGTACTTTAGAAGTTATAAAAGCACATATATTCATCGATGCGAACCAAATAAGTTGAACGCCATATTAATAATATTAATATGGCGTTCAACTTGTGCTTGGCGAGAAACTTTATGCTTACCTTTTTATCACATGGCAAGGTAAGCATAAAGTTTCTTAAATCTAGTTAGTGGTTGCCGTACTGTTCACCTAGATAGGTTACAAAATAACCTGTGTTTAGGAGAAACAGTTCCGATCCCCGTCGCAAGTGGTTGACATATAATAAGCACGTGTTGATTATGAATATTAAATGTAAATCGTAATCATTACAGCAAGCTACAAAATGAGAATAAGAAGAATCGTTAGACGTCCATGATTGGATCACAGAAATCCATGTGTACCAAATTTCACAAGCAGAAAAGTCTGAAAACCAGTCTTGCCAAGGAGTATTGTGTTACCCAATAACTGGGTTATGCCGGTCAGATAGGTAGTCGCTCCATGTAAAATACTGGTACCATAATCAGCTGCATCTGGTTAGACTGGAAGCCGACCCCAACATCGGTGTCCAGTCTTACCAGATGCAGTTGAATATAAAAAGTTTGCCAGTCTGTAGCGTATTCGCCACAGACGGTTTCTTGTTTTTTCATGTTTTAGTGAAATCCAAAAGGTACATTTTTTTCAATGGTGGTTTAAAATAGAACAATTTGCGTAGGTACCTACTAAACCCCCCGTGTCCGTTGTCAATCACAGTGCAATTCTAATTCATTGGAAAGAACTGTACTTCACGCAGACGTCGTCATATTGGCTGGTAGCAGCAGTGGTATTCTGTAACCATCTCACCGTAAAAACTTAGGTGAAGTGAGCGTGGAGTGAGCTGTCATTCCACCTAATGCTAGAGATTGACACTATTGACAGCTCACTCCACGCTCACTTCACCTAAGTTTTCACGGTGAGATGGTTACAGAATAGCACTGCTGGTGTGCGAGTACGAGATGATACAACACGTCTTCTGCGTCATCGGTGGTGAGCGAGCGATAACCGACTGTGGCGTAGCCAAAGTATGTCCGTTTCAACCGCGCGGCCACCTCATAGAATTTGATGAAACTTTGTCAGGAATTAGTGTTAATTTGTTACTTTACACACCTCTTTTCGTGAATTTGTTACAAAAAAAACTAAGACGCTATGACAAAGAATAGTTGGCCGCTAGAACCGCCACTGGCCGTAGTCATCGCCCGTGATTACACAGAATCTATATAATGCAGATAGACGAATGATACATCAAAAGAAAGGCCTTAATTTGTTCAATTTGTTACAAAAATAAAATCGTCAAAACGTAAAATAAACAAAAAGTTATGCAATATTTAGTTTTCAGGTTATGAGTAGGTAGTTATTTCACCATAAATATCAAATTAATAGAGGCTAATGTGTATGGACAATTAGTTACTAATTTGTTACAGCGAATAAACAGAAAAAAATATTAGAAAGTAGGTTCAATAATTTGTTAGAGTCGATTTTAGTTGGCCGCTCGGACGGCAATATGCCTAAAATACAATGGCGTTTATCTCGTTATTAAAAGTAGGTTTAAGCTTAGTTAAAGTACTAATCGACGGGTAACGTAACCTAGTTTGGATAAATACGGCGAATATAACTGCAGCATTCATATTTTAAAAGATATTTACAAAAAACAGTAGTATGAAACCGTATGAGAGTAGGGTGACCATGCATTTTCACAATGAAGTGAGACTGAATAGCGACCTAATATTAACGATATCATTTATTTTTAATCCCCATAGTCATTTAACAGCGACAATACATTAATAAAATTTTCAAAAGGAGGTTTTTTTCATTTGGCGCTTAAGGGGACTACAGGACCTAAACGTGCCTAAACGCAAGTTTTATAACGCCTAAAAGAATATGATCCACTGCAGTAAACAAAATCAGAAAAATATATGATATTCTTCAGGATATATGCTAGTAAGATACTGTGTTGAAAACATAATACAACTAATTTGATACGATAGAAAAATATCACGAAAAAATAATAATAATGATAATTGCTTCATATTTTGCAATAAATTACCTGCGTTGTGTCATCATGCTTCTCTTTCTTTTCTATGCAGTCCGACAGTGACTGCACTTTAGCTGTTGTAAGCCTCTTAAGAATCTGTCCCTAAGACAGAAATCCTTACATTGGATATTACGCTCGTCACTAGGGGTTGCCTGGATCTAGGTCTCAAGATTCAAGATGCACGTTGATGCACTTTCACACAGAATGTTCACCGTTAAGTGAAATAACAGTTAATTCTTCCCAAGGAAATCACTATAGCAGTTTATAATATATACACACGCGTTAATAAGTTTGCTAATTTAAATTTTACGTATTCACAGTTTGAAAACACGAAACGTGGGTGGGCTGAATTGTCACTCTTTTTCTATAGACAATTGGCGGGAAACGCATATATAAAAGCAGGCTTGCGATTGGACAGAACGTAAGAGCCCTTTAAATAGAGCTCTGCCATTGGTTTAGAAAAAAGAATACTTAAACGCCGTGATTTATCCTGTTCTATATTATCCGATTTGAAATTGGCGCCGAAAATTACTTTTTAAATAACGAAAGGAGTGTGGTTACCACAATTATATTATACAGGTACATTAATGTAAGTTATTAAGCTAAGAATATTTTTAAGACTTCTTCGATATGACCACGCGTAAAGTGAAGTGAAATCACATTAAAATGTGGCAGAGACGAATTTTATGTCTTTTTAAAAATACTTAATAATTATTTCCGAAGATATTATAATACGTAGGTACTACAGTTTATTACTTTATTCAAGTCATCATAAAATTGTAAAAATTAAACTTACCGCAGTCGATTTGGATCCCTCTGAGTCTGCAATACACTTTTTGGTGGTGAGTTCTACATTAAGCCCGGGTTATTCGGAAAAACGTAATTTTGTCATAAATGTATTATATTTTACTTTATTAACTAGGTAAGTACCTACGCAGAATAGATTTACATACCGCAAATATGTGTAAAACAGTTGAATTTAAACCCTATGCGCATGTAAATAAAGACGCCACGCGCGCAAAAGTTATAATGGTTTATTTTTCCTCCCGGAATAAATTTACCAACCGCATCAAGTGTGTCAAAATAGTTGAATTTGAACCCTATATCACAATGCATAAAGCCGCCACTCGTGCAAATGTTGTTATAATGGTTTACTATTTTCAAATATCAAATAGTTCATCCCGCTGAGTTGGTCCGGGTGGTTTTTATAATGTTTATTAGCCTAGGTAGGTATTGTATTGTCTACCACATATCAAGCGTCTGTGGTAAGTGATAACACTATGACCTTGAGGTGGCCCAACGTACGGAGTTTCATTAGAATAAGAGACCAGCTTGACACTGCTTTTGTTGCCACTGACACGACGTGCGGCCTACTGAACGTGTTCACGCGATACGCAGGACAAACTGCATAAACGAAGCCGGTAATAAAAAGTTACCGAGTGCCTGCGTAATATTCCAACAAGGCTACAAAGCCCTGATAAAATCTCAATATGTATCATAAGAGCGTTTGCCTAGTCTTATAATATTTGTTATTTACTGCTGATATGTCCGTTTTCACTTATCTTATCATCTAAATAAATGCCTAAATAAAAGCGCGAATTACCTACGTGAGAGTTGAATATTCAACAGTGCAATAATATTTAGAAGTAAGCTATATATCCCACAGCCACCACAACACAACAAATAATAATATTTTATGGTGTCTGCAACGTTTGTGTAGGTCTCGTCTATGCCATGTACTTAATACGCGCAACACACTCGTGCCATAGTGTAGAAATGTACAGTATGACCATTTCCTACAAAAATATTATTTATTATTTTTGGTAACGTTTAGGCACAAATTCGTTTATGCGCAGTACACTCCTTACTAAAAACACTATATCAAGTTATGAAAAGCTTATAAATAAAATAAAAGTACATATACAGAGTGGCAGGGACATCGACGCGATAACTGTTACCGTCCCTGCCATCTTATAAATGGCTAGTTTGGCAACACAGACGTTATCCAATGCATAACTTTATTCAGTGTTTAGTGGCAAGAGGAAAAGTGTATAGAAATTGTAAATTACATAAACCAGACTGTTTTTTTAAACCCTGTGCGACAAATATTTTTAACAATAGTTTGGGAACAATAGAGATCCTTTTTCTGGAATCGTTCCCATCATAAAACACCTGCGGAAAGTCAATGAAACGAAAATCTTATGAGTAAATATAAATACTTCAAAGAATTAAGAACAATAGACATCAATATGGCCGCAAAACGAACCGCATATTCGTTCAAACAGAGTACAACATTAAAAACATGCCTTTGTACTAATGTGATCATGGTCACCCTACTCTCATACGGTTTCATACTACTGTTTTTTGTAAATATCTTTTAAAATATGAATGCTGCAGTTATATTCGCCGTATTTATCCAAACTAGGTTACGTTACCCGTCGATTAGTACTTTAACTAAGCTTAAACCTACTTTTAATAACGAGATAAACGCCATTGTATTTTAGGCATATTGCCGTCCGAGCGGCCAACTAAAATCGACTCTAACAAATTATTGAACCTACTTTCTAATATTTTTTTCTGTTTATTCGCTGTAACAAATTAGTAACTAATTGTCCATACACATTAGCCTCTATTAATTTGATATTTATGGTGAAATAACTACCTACTCATAACCTGAAAACTAAATATTGCATAACTTTTTGTTTATTTTACGTTTTGACGATTTTATTTTTGTAACAAATTGAACAAATTAAGGCCTTTCTTTTGATGTATCATTCGTCTATCTGCATTATATAGATTCTGTGTAATCACGGGCGATGACTACGGCCAGTGGCGGTTCTAGCGGCCAACTATTCTTTGTCATAGCGTCTTAGTTTTTTTTGTAACAAATTCACGAAAAGAGGTGTGTAAAGTAACAAATTAACACTAATTCCTGGCAAAGTTTCATCAAATTCTATGAGGTGGCCGCGCGGTTGAAACGGACATGCCAAAGTGTATAATCTATGTAGCCACTCATTCAATGCTGAACTTGTTGCGTCTATATTCTAGTCTATGACGAACAAATAAAAAAAAAAATACATTGAAAAAAGTTTATTTATCAAATGTTACAGTTGGCAAGGTTACATTATGACAAATACTTTGTACCCGTTAGTCCTGACAGGAAATGAGATTGTTATTCCTCTGAATACATAATATATTTTCGTACAATCTTAAAAGTTATAGGAAAGAGTGGGGGATGAATGAGCATAGGTACTATGTTAACTTAAAACAAGTGTAGAGATGTGGGTGTAACCAGACTGCAGTCGATCAATGACATCAACTGTTCAGATCGATGCAGTATGTGGTGCATGGCAGCCGTAGTAGTAGCACTCGTCTGTCGGTCAATATTCGACGGACTAGTTCGAAACAATCACGTGCTTTTCATGCAATTTAAAAAGCAGACAAAATTAAGCTGAAAATGTACTTACACCGATCGACGGCCGGTCGTTCAACAATCGATATGGATGATCGATTGTTTTGAGGCTGGTCGATACCCATCGACCGCAACCTAGTTGCACCTTATACACTTGATGATCTGATGGTTAGATAGACACGCACCTTCAATATCAGTGTATCCTCTTACATTTGATTTAAGTGTGACTCCAAGCTATGTTTTATACATAATCAATTGTTCGTTAAACTAGAGTTCGAGTAAAATTCAGTCTATAGTCACCTGTGGCCCGGAACAGTAACGTGGAAATAAAGGTCCAACGAAATGCGGCCCGGCAGAGGGAATGTGAACATACACCTAGACTTACAAACATTAAATAAGTACGGTCAGTTACAGCTATGCTTACCCTAAAGAATCATAAAGTAGAAAATCTCGTAATCGAGGTGTTCTTTAATATTGTGTCTCCATACAAATTTTTTAGTAGTTATATCTTAATCGTATACTAGAATGATCGAAGTGAGGTGGGCGCTTGCCGCGGTAGGGCTGAGAAAGTGGTGGCTAGTCGCGACGCGCGGCGCGAGGGGGGAGGTCTATCGTACGTGTTGTCATGTTGGCAGCAGTGACAAGGTTATATTTCTGAGAAACCTAATTCGGTTAAAAGCATTTAGTATTTTCCCTCCCAGTGACGCGCTAGGCGGCTAGCGGCTCATGTTGAGATAGTAATACACTATGTCTAGAAGAGGTGTAGAACGTCAATACAAGATACACTTTCTCAGACACCTTTACAAATTTCGCGGGATAGATAAAACAATTCCATGCAAAGTTTCTATTGTCAATCACAGTGTAATAAAGTTGAAAATTCTGTTTACAGTTTGATGAGTAAGTACATAACAGATACCAGTGTTCTCGTTTAGTGGCGCTAAGGCTAGGTTCACGGGCGCGCTGCGCGTGCGTCGCGGACGCCCCTGTGACGGGTCAAGTGAGCAACACACAAGGAATCTTTGGAATTAACGCGGACATGTTATTTTATGAACTAATCAAATTGTAATCAGCTATGCAGCAGTTCCCTAACCATGACAAATTGATGTTATATGAATTTGTAACCTTGTATCACAATAACGTAGGTCTTGATAACCGTACGTTGTCAGGGAACAATGTAACAGGTAATAATTATGGTAGGAATAAATTGGATGGCCGAAAGGTGACCGATCGTAAAACCATACGTGATTTTTCAAGACAGGGTAACTTGGTAACCTGAACAATGTGGCCACGCATTACGAACCCCATTATTTGTTCAAAATCTTAGCAGTCTGGTCTCCTAAAGCAATTTATTCCCGCCGTGTATAAAATAATAAGCTCAACAAAATATCTGTTGAATGTCCCACGAAATTCGTACAGGTTCGACATCTATACACACAATAATTTATCATAATTTTACTTTTTCTAAAAATCTACTTTAATGTTTTAAACCTTATATATAAAAAACGATTGAAAATAAATCGGATTTCCTAATTGTTATTATTATTGTATAGAAATATTAAAAAAAGCTTACTTTACAATCAAAAAAATAATTCGATGGATACTCGGCCCTTGTACTTTGATAGCCAGAAGCAGTGTCAACAGGCTTTGAAAGATCAAATAATGATAATGAATAACCTAACAACATGTATAGCGGCGCCGTGCAGGGAAGACCTCGTGATTGCAATAAAAGTTATTATACAAGGGGACGATAAAAAACAAAAAACAGTATGAAAATGTTTGTCATTGACGTTTGCCGAGGGTCGCATTATTATCTACGCATTACTACCTATTATTATCTATTAGAAGCATCTCTTAGATCTGTGCAGGTTTGTTCTAAGTAAATATGCATTACGAGGATTTCTTCCCGAAAAGTAAATAAAACAATACATTTTCTTTAAGAGGTTTTGAGTCTTAGCAGCGTTTTCTTCTCAAATCGTGTATTGGCTCTTCAAATATTAATCTTAAAACTCACATATTTAGGACCAAAGTGTACTCGCGAGGGGGAACTTTTCGCGGGATACGTTATAACATTGTCCCCTCTAGATACCCTAAAACGTTTAATGAAAAAAGAAAAAAACAATGTTTTAAATTATTGCAAAGTTAGCCAAAATTTGGGTGTAAATTAATGTATTGTCGTCGGAACGAAATGAGTATTTCAGTTTCAACGTTATTAGACATGAGGAAATTGGCCGAAATTAGCTTGCTAGAACCGTTCACATTTATAAAATTGTGAGTAGTCACTGCATCTGGTAATCAAAGTACAAGAGTTTCCGCAACTTACACCAATACAAAATTATAAACAAAGGAACTTAAAGAGTAAAAAATTATGTTACCTACTGGACAATAATTAAAAATATATGTTAAGTAGTAACTGCAATAGGCCTGCTATTGTGAAATAGTGATAGCTTTAGTTTATTGAGGTTGAGATACATTTTCTATTTTCAGCCAGTGGGGGGGGGGGGGGGGGGGAGGGGTCTCCTTCTCGTACAGACATTAAAAATAAATCTTCGTAAAGTAAAATTTCAAAAACCTTAGGTGAAGTTGATGGATCTTTTGAGGATTACTTATTAAGCTAAACCATCACGACGTTTTCGATATGCCACTTAATTAAAGAAAATCGTTTATTACGACTAATCTTGTCATCTACTGTAGTTGCAAATCACGAGGGCGCGTAATTATTACTCTGGGAAGAAATCAGGATACGAATACTTTTTTATGACATGGGTATCGACCGTATTTCCTCTTATGTGACTCATTTACACAAAACAATTAGATATTTAAATGTAAACTGTATTGTGAATATGTAGTTGGTGTGACTGGACAAAATGGAAAGAAGGTTTAAATTGTAATGATTGACGCGCTCTCTTGAAATGAACCAAGTTTATTAGAAAGTCTTTAATAAATGTCTCATGACAGGCGTAATTCGTAGGATGTTTAATTTTGTGGTAATCTTATTGCACTCGAATATGTGCAGACTTTACATAAAAGACTTAACAAACAGGCTCGGTCCTAAAATAACTTTAAACATGCATGAAGTAACAAAAAATGCTTCTTTCATGTTTAGCGGTTAGTAATATAAGTTTTTATGTTTGCAGGATACTGAAAGTAGCACATTTTTAAACAAATCATCTCAATCTCAATAAATCTTGAAAAATCTAAGAACTAAGAGGCGACATTCTTAATATTAATTCGTTTTTAATACAGCGCGGCTTCTTAAGTGTAAATAATTGAATTAAAATGCTTATCTATTATAATATTATTATTAACTAAAAAATTGTTCAGAAGTTGCGTAGACGTTGACGCACCTTATTGATGTCAAACAACTGTTGTAGCAACATGAACGTGTGTAATGGAAATATGTTACAAACAATGTTGCAAGCAACACAAAATCATGATTGCGTATAAATACGAGACTTAAAAATAATGTAATATGTTGTGTTAATACGTTGATAAATGTCGTCCCTTAGCGTGGGGTTTACATGCGTTGGTAGCAGGTTGGCTATGGTTTTTGAGCGGGCAGCTTATGGGTTGAAGGTGGGCAGAGAGGCCAGCTTGGCCTTCACCTCCTCGCCGGCGTCGTCGCACAGCAACAGAGTGTGAGAGTAGCCCATGGTGACCTGCGTGATGTTGAGGCCGTCCATGCGCGTCACTTCCTTGGGCCGGGCCGACGACTTGTTGATGTCACCCGTGCCCTGCAAGTGAACAACGTAACAATTGGTACACTTCTACAAGGTAGAGATGAGTCCGATATCATGTCACATGTAAAAATCATCGATATTTTAAAATCATTTCATCATGCAATGACAAAGACAAAATCATCAATGCTTAAAAATCATTACAAGAATGACAATGAACGCGAACTTCGGTGATTCGGATCGGACGGTATCGGGCCGTCTCGGGCGCAGCGGGCGGTGTGACTGTGAATTGCGACGTTGCGAGACTGCGCGATCGGCGATACTGGACTGGAACTCACATGTTTCGATAGAATAAAATTGATCATTGTAAATATACCAATCTTTTAAATGCGCCAAAGATTAGCAGACTGATAGATTTCTTTTATTAGGTACTAAGTATGTACTATTACTTTGCTAGTCCTAAGCCTGGAAAAAGCATGAAGGGAAGATTGGAATATTACTTGTTGGGGAGGTGCATATTTACGCGACCAAGTTTTTACGACAAATTGCCATGATATACTAAATAGTCATATCTTGCAGCAAATACCACTAATGGAAACATATTGATGATTTCCATAACGATAAATCAATACCCAAATAACCTGCAATGAATGTCACAAACTAAGAAAATTTAAATTACGCGGCCAACTGACAAACTCGACTCATGCCTACATAAATAACTAATGATAATTTCACTAAGCCGTTCCGCGATCATTCAGTATCTACTCACAAATGAAGTGACGAGATCTAATACTCAAATAAAAATCATTGATGATTTTGTCATTGTTCCCGTCACCGATATTTTTTTGTCATTGCCATGCAGTCACCGATACAGAAAAATCATCACTCAGCCCATCTCTACTACAAGGATCTTTTGACTAACTTTTGAACAAAATATACTGATTTTGATGATGGTCTCGCTGTAGTGCCTATGCTATTCCGACCATTATGCTCATCCATAGTAATATTATAAATGCGAAACTCTGTATTTGTAACCATTTCACGCCACGACGGCTGAATCTATTTCTATAGAATTTGGGAAACGGATAGACCAGGGTCCAGGGACCAGGGTTCGGACATGTTTACTTTTGAACCCGGTGGTACACTCCAGTGGGATGATTTCCTACCTGCACGCGGGCCAAGCCGCGGGAAAAAGCTAGTGATAATATAAAGGCGAGTACAGACCAGTTCCCCGTAGGTGGGCGAAACGCCCCAGGCGACCAGCGAGTCATCCGCGGCGATCACGATCGAAGTATTGCTGGTACCGACGCAGCGAATGTTCCAACCTGATACAGAAACATTTTATAATAATTATTGATGTGAAACGTCTATAGGCGCGGCTTTAGGGTCATTTCGACACGTATAGCGTCAAGCGACATGACGTTCTCTTATGCCGTCATACCCCTTCTCTGCCATGTTTCACATCAGCCAGGCGTCTCATAACGGCCATATATATGTTTATTCAAACGATTTTCACCAATGGACGGAGTGATTCATGCGCAAGGTTTTTGTGTATAATTCATCAAGGTTTTGTGTAAATTGGCTGAAATATGACGATTATTGTCGAAGATGTCGGAAAAAATCATGCCGATTGGGAGCTTTACTGGCGTGGCGATACATCAAATTTATGTTCTACAGAATTGTAGATAAAAAGTTAACAAAAAGTCCGCGATAGCATATGTCGTGTAGATCCTGACCTGATGACAATGGGACCACCTCGGAAGAATACCCTTTCAAACAAAAAATAATTTTGCATACCCGTCTGTATATGACAGAGTTATGCCCCAACACACTTAAAAATATATATATTTATAAACATCCGAATTGATAACCTCCTCCTTTTGGAAGTTGGTTAAAAATAAGGGTCAGACAGACTGTTCAAATTAATCGGAACAACTAAGAAAACTTTAAGAATAAACACAGTACAGGCAACTATCCTTCTGACGAGAATTTGGTCAATTGAAATAAAGCATAGTTGTGACGGTAAATGTACTCTGATACAGTCAGTCTCAAAAATATGTATAGATCGACGAGAATTAATTTGATTGTGTACAATTTATGTTCCATAATACTGTATCAATGTGTACACCCTACACGTCTACACCCAATATGTATTAAAAGCATGTAACATCCACAAAACATATTACAATTCTTGTCGATCAATACATATTTTTGAGGCTGAATTTTAATTAAATTTTACAAATAGCTACACAGGTTTGAGTACAGAACACTAACCTGTGTAGCTATTGGTAAAATTTAAAAGATGGTAATAGCCTCACCGCTAAGATCCTGCACTGGCTTCGGGTACATGTTCGCTTCGCCGGTGCGCTTGGTCTGCCCGAACAGAAACAGTCCTCCTGAAATGGATAGGATACATTTGTGTTAGTTCGTTATTCTTTCGTAGTCGTTCATTGTTTTATGTCCGTTTTCACTAACACCAGATGACATCTATATAAAAGAGCACTGTTGGATATTCAACTTTCAGCACTGAGCCGAGCGTTGGAAATCCAAGTGTGACCGAACCGTACATTGTGTAATTGCAAAGCTCGTAGTGGTAAAACGACTGCACTTTATTTTCGTTAGTAATTTGTATGAAAGAAATAATTTCCATAGATGTGTCAAACTATCTGACGGTTTGTAGGTAATCAAAGGTTAGTGTCGGTAAAAGTGTAACGTGTCAAACTTGGGTATAATGTAATTTCGCTATAATACGCAAAATGGATTGACTGAGACATGCAATCACAGTTTTCTAAGATTTGTGCCCGGTTGATGACAATAGGGTCGTCCCCTATTACATGGAACAACTACAACGTAACTGGGTGTACTAAAATGCAGGCAGAGGTGGGACACTGTGCCTAACTCTACGGGGATTACAAACGTAATGTTATTATTATTTACCTAGTTCGTTGACGGCGAGGCTGTAGGTCCCGCCGCAGTGCACGGAGCGCACGCCGCGTGACATGGACTCAAAGTACTTGATCATGCGCGGCACGCTCTCGTCCTTTTGCTCCGCGTGCCCGAGCCGTCCGAACCCGCCAAAGCCCCAGCTAAAGGCGCGCTTGCGAGAGTCTATGGCCACCTGTCACGTCACAAGCATAAATAATAAAAACTTTATTGTTTAAGGAGGATGCGCTCAGGTAGCCTGCGAATGCCAAATATAATTTTTATGTTTTTCGCAATATGCAGGTCAGTCTTCTTCTTTGTTGTTTTCATATTGTTGGAGCACAGTAAGTGCAGGTCAGTCAGGTTGTATTTTTCATAAAAATATAATTTGTGTCATCAAATCATATTTTGATCAACATACAACCTAATAATGACCTGCAAATTCCAAAAAACGTATGAAAATTTGAATTTAGCGTGCACATTTTTGAATCATTTCTAATATTAGGATGTACTGACCGTTCCGAAAAAAAAATGTGTTGCGCCGACCCCAAGTAACATAGGACTAGGGCAGGGAGATGATGTATCTTACCGTGTGGTTATTCCCACAAGAGAAGTCAACGATCTCCACGTCCTTAACGATGTTGATGTGGCCTTCCTTGGTCTTCTCGAAGAAGTGCGCCACGTGCTTAGGGATGGTCTCGAAGTGGAATGACAGCTTGGTGGACGTCACGAAGTACTTGCCGTCGGTGTTGTGGCCTGAATTATTATTAGAACGATTTTTTTAGTGTGGATATATTATTAAAATATATATTAATAGGTGTTGCCGCTGCAACAGTTACGGCGTGCGGACAATCAATAGAAAAATAACAAATATCTATTTATTTTTGTCTTATTTTGTTATTTCACTATATGCTGCACAGGTTGACGTCATCACGTCAACGCCGGCTGTCGCTGAAAACCAGCGTTGGTTTGTTCTGTTTCGCATAGGGTCGCAGCATTAAGCTGAGCGATGGCCGTTTTGCGTGGATGTGACGCATATTTTCCCCCAAATTGTTTATTTTTGTGTTTTGTTTTTTCTTTGCGTCATGTGTACCGCAAATAAACGTATTTTCTTTCTTCTTCTTTCTCTTCTTCAAATATAATTTTACACAAGGTGTGTGGGTTCGCATCGCTAAAACCGATCTTTTAAAGTCTACCTTTGGATATATTAAAAGAGAAGGAGACAATACTGTAGTAGTGCTTGGCTTACCCAGCTGACCGTACTCGGGCAGTCCGAACGAGTGCAGTGCTCCGTTGCAGTCCAGGATCATGGAGAACTCTGCTCCACAGCCCACCTTCACTACCGGAGCGCCGCTGCAAGCAGTCGAACAGTTACGAGTGAGATTCACACACAACACTTACATTTTACTTTGCAAAGTAAGTCAAGATGCAGTCTGTGAATGACCCCTACACTGAGATTAATAAACATTAGTTAGCACGTATAAACTAAGATGTCATCCATCTTAGTTTATACAAGTTACCTGTATCGGACGCGAGTCGGCTTCAGCACTTGCGGCGTGGAGTTCCCGATGCCGCACTGTCCGCACTTGTTCTCGCCGCAAGCGTACACCGTGCCAGTGTCTATAGTCGACATTTAACATCAAAATTTTATAACAGAAACAATTTTTTTTTTTTTAAACAATGAATTTATTTGTGAAGCCTCTGTTGGAGATACAATAAATAATTTAAGTACCATTATCAGCCTATAAAGTTCCCACTGCTGGCACACAGCAGTGCTATTCTGTAACCATCTCACCGTGAAAACTAAGGTGAAGTGAGCGTGGAGTGAGCTGTCATTCCACAGGGATTGACACTATTGACAGCTCACTTCACCCAAGTTTTCACGGTGAGATGTTTACAGAATAGTGTGGCAGGTCTCAACTCTGTGAGACACCCAGTGTGGGTTTTAAGAAGCATGCAGTAAGGGTAAATACGAGATGAAAATGATGTCTTGTCTGTGGCATACATTTTAGCAATTAAATTGCACCGATAACGTAAGAGCAGTGATAATGGCCGCGACTTACCGAGTTGTAGATCGTAGGTTCAAACCTTGACAGGTGCTATACTTTATTCATCACAAATGCTCTTAAAACGGTGAAGGAAAACATCGTGAGGTAACCGGTATGTCATAAAACCAAAATTTAAAGAAATGTGACATCTACCAACCCGCACTGGGCCCGCGTGGTGGATTACGGCCCACTCCCTCTCACAGAGAGGAGGCCTGTGTCCCAGCAGTGGGAACATTATAAGCTGATTATGCTATGTGCAAATAAGGCTTCATGCTACGATCTGTCAAAACCATATATTTTGATGTGACGTGGTTTTGACAGTTCGAAGCTTAGCTTTACGCTAAGTTTCTGCGCTGTCTCTGTATCTCAGGCTAAGACAGCTGTGACATGTTACCTGTGACGAAGAGTGTGTGGTTCCTGCCCACGGCCGCGTGGATAATGTTCTTGCCGCGCAGCGCCGGCACGGCCTCGGGCACGTTGCGCGTCACCGTGTCGCCGAAGCCCAGCTGGCCGCAGCTGTTGCGACCTGTACCGGACATACTTTATAAGAATCATGACATCGTGCCTGTGTTCCACGATGCGTTATACAGAGGTGCACCTACAGTACCCCTACTTTTCTTCAGTTATGTTTGAATTCCATGTAACAGGGGGGCGATCCTATTGCCATCAACAGAGCGCAAATCTAGACTGAGCTGCTACTCAGATATTTCAAATCGAAATACACAACACTGGGCCCGACCCGGGAATCGAATCCAGGACCTCATGTTGAGCAATAGCGCTTGCGATCTCTAGACCAACGAGATAGGAAATTCTGCCCCCGATAGAAAAAAAGACGCATCTAACATTTTTTCCATATTTGAGTTATATATTGCCGGAATCAGAAAAAAAAGGCGCATCTGCCTGTATTTTTACATCAATCTGGAAAAAATGTTAGATCTGTCTTTTTTTCTATCGGGGCACACACGGCAAAAGGACTACTTTAGGAGGCCAAAAATAATAGATATGAAAAAATGTTTTTATTTGTACTTTTTAGGGTTCCTGATCAATACGTTATCAATAATAAGAATGAATGGGCACTCTGCAAGCCTGTTTCTATTACCCACAGCACTTTTATTTTGTTGTTTGTGCCCGTTGTTCGGTGTGTCGTATTATTTATTTACATTAAGTAGCGACGCTTTATTTTATTTGTGTTAGAACCCAAAAAAACATGTAAGTACCTACCTACCTAAAAAGGGAAATTGATAGGAGTAGAAAACTTAATACTCGTAGAAATAAAAAAAATTGAATTTAGGAAATGAAAAAAGTAAGTATATTTCACTATACATAATACAATAATACATACTTATATTGGTAGCTACTTATGTAGGTATACCTAGTTTACAATAATTAATAATCAGGATGCTTCATCATCATCTTCATGTTCATTGTCATCATCTTCGTCTTCGTCATCATTATTTCTATTGATGATGTTTTCTATTGAAGGATTTTCCAGCATTTCTAAAACCTCCTTAGCAAATGGTTTCCTTCTTTTATAGTGGCTCCTCCTCTTCGATGCAATTATAGGATCGGAAGCTATAAGCATCCAGTGCGCAATGTCTGTATTGGTGTGGATCCTGGAGGTCTTTCTAGCATGGAAAAGCCGTACGCTTTTAAATTCCTTTTGGCTGGTCTCCAGCACATCTTCTGATAATAAACCCACAGGTAGTGGCAGCTCCTTAATAATATCTGCTCCGTGTATCAGGAGTTTGTGGACAGACGCACTCATTTTGTACCAGCCATAACTATTAATACAAATTTTTGCAGTTTCAATAGTGTAATTTTTGAAATTTTCGTAATTTACGTTGAATCCGCATGATAATACGCTCAGGATGTTGGCGAATCTTTTGATTATTTCCGTATCTATACCTGTGATAGCAGAAGATTTAGTAGGCTCAGCAAAAAATTTCCTGGCCGTATTTCCGTCATTGGAATTCCCCCCTCCTTGTTTTGGTTGATCCACCACCAACCCCATTTCTTTGTAAAACCTTTCTGTTATCTCGTTTTTTCTTTTTTTAATTTTCTCTTTGGCGTCTGTGCCCCTGGCTTGCCATTGTTGCAACTCTATTTTATACGAGATGTGAAGTAGATACTCGTAACATCTTAAGTACGAATGGAGCACAGATATACCAAACTTGAACGGAGCCTTAGAGTATTGTTTCCTCAAAAGCAAATCTATGTTGTTTAGCTCCTTGGGTGTTGCTTTACATATGTTGCAAGCTTGCGTTGACGATGTGTCAGTTAAAACGTTGCAAGTCTTGCCATCCATCATTGTACATACAGCATGATGTTTGAAGGTGTATGTTTTGTCGCCAAAAGTTACTTTCGTGACCTGTAACCTTGATATTTGCGCTTCAATTTCATCGTAATGCAGCTTCACAGATTCTTTTGTCTCCTTCTCAATCTGCAGACGAATAATGCGGCTATATCTTGACGAGGAAGGACTAGGGTTTTGCCATATTATCTGTTTTCCATTGGTTGTGTTCTCTGACATTTGTAATGGCACTATAGTGCACAAAATAATGTTAGTGTCACCATACAATGAGTTCGTTGCAAAACATTGTTTATATATGGAATGACCGCCACTCCCGTCAAGACCCCATTTGTACACCACTTCAATGGGTGAGTTCTCTTCGTGATCGTGGTGTATAAGAAGTACATCCTGCTGTACATCTGCAAGTCTGTGTATCGTGTGGTCAAGAATATCTTGGACGGGGATTTGGACTTCCGTTTCTGATATTTTTATATTGTCTGGGTAGCACTGTTTCTTTGTCTGCGCTATAACATTGTATGCAGGATATATATTGGCACCCCGAGATTTCGCCCCTCTTTGCATGTGAATGTAATCTTCTTTACCCATGTCAGAGTCAATGATGAAGGCTAAAGCCTCCTCAGGGGAGTAAGGTGTGATACCAGAAGTCTTTGGTGTATCATGAATTTTTTTTATGCGTTTGTATCTGCGTGGGCTGGTGGTCAATGCCAGGTTCACCATTTGTGCAGCTGTCCTTTTCCCACTCTTTGCTAGGCTAGCTTGAGCAGCAGCACACAATACCTCTGGACTTGTTTTGGCAACAATTGGTTGAACTCGTCTTCTTTTTGTTCGTACAGAGCCCTCTTCGAAAGATTTTGATGGTCTGCCTTTAACACTTTGTAAGTTTGAAACGTTGCTCACAGGTTTCACTGCTGGCAACACCAAGTCGTTTTTTAACCATGCTGAATTGTACTTGGTGAATCTCTCAATCTTCCAATTCGAGTTCTTCCACTTTTTCAACAGTTTCGAAACAAACACTTTGAGAACACATTTTATTTGTAAAGCACTGTCTTTTGATTGTTTATAAATACTATGATTATCCAATATATAACTAGTTAATCGTTCCACACACTTAGACGATGATAATTTATAAAAGTTTTCATTTTGTAGCACTAAAATCAGATCCATTTTTCTAACATGTAATTTCGAGTGACTTGGATCACTCCGACTACCTGTAAATAAAAGAGGATAGTGTCACAATGAGTTGGTTTGAGTTCTCAAAATTCACAATAATTACGGCCAACTAACTACTAAATGCAAATATCAAAGTCAGAAAGCGGTACCTAGCGGAACTTTTTTTGTAAGTCCAAGTAAACATACATTTTAAAGAGAAATTTATCTAGAACCGCAATATAAGATTTTAATACAATAAGATTACATTATTTTTAATTTTACTGTATTAATAAAATGTACATACCTGTAGATTCCATATTCTTGACCACTGTTGATATTTAAACACGACACGAACGAAAAATACGTGATGTTACTTGACGGTTTAGAAAGCAACTAACCGTACACAATCACTTCGCTTACCTGCCGGACCCTCGCACTCCTTTGTTGTGAACATAACAAAGGCGACTTATGCGCTTTGTGATGGAACGACTATCTGACTTGAAAAATACAGGCGAATTTAGACTTTATCTTTATGTTAATAAATAGCTTTTTGGCCGCCTAAAGTAGTCATTTTGCCGTGTGTGCGGGGGCAGAATTATACACATCATAATAATATCACGCCTGTGTTCTACAGGCGGTTAGGTAGGCCAAGGTGTATGGTACCTGCGTTTCTGCTGGAACCATTTAATTAGGCAGGCGTAAAGGCTTAGGACTCTTGTAGACGTCCGTTTTTTTTCACTGAATAACGGACCTTGGACACCGGTGCGTGTATATACTTTCATAGTAATCAAAACACCACCGCACGTAAGTTATAAAAAGGTCCGTTTTCTGGTTATAAAAACGGACATGCAGAAGCGAGGTAACTGTTCATAAATAATTTTAACAAAAACTGGGTTTAAGGGCAATCGACATAAGGGTACTAACCGAAAGTGTAGGCCTCGCCGTTTTCGTCTACCAGCACCGAGTGCCCGGCAGAGCAGCTGCTGGCAATGAAGCGGTACTGAAAAGTATAAAGATACGTCTTTTACCGACATCTACTTAGTAAATATCTTTTACTTTACGCACAGCCTAAACCGCTGGGTCTAGAAGCAAGAACTTTTGCACAAGCTTTAGAATAGAATATATTTATTGTAAAACATGAGTTCCTTATATTTATAATGAAAGTGAGCATTAGTAAAAATTCAACCCCCTTACGGGTTAAATAAGGGATGAAAGTTCATATGGCAAATCGTATTTTTTGATGATCGCTCAGCTTGTCTGAATATTTGAATTAAAAATCTCAGATAATTATTAAGAACACAATGCCATACATGACAAAGTTTAAATTCCATTGTAACCAAATTTGTTTTAGGACCTTTTCATTAAAAATTGTCAATCAAACACCAACTAAGACTACATAACACTATAGTTCTTTTGATTAAGTGGCATGACGTATAAATGATCTAAGATTGGATATTAGGGATCTCGCGCACTAGACGGCCATGACTCCAGCCAGTCGTGGTTCGTGGCCTGGTCTGCGGTTATTTGGCCGGTTGGCAGTTGCGACCAAGTGCGCGAGATCACTTAAAGAACAGCCATGCTATTCTGTATACACCTCACCGTGAAAACTTGGGTGAAGTGAGCTGTCAATAGTGTCAATCCCTGTGGAATGACAGCTCACTCCACGCTCACTTCACCTAAGTTTTCACAGTGAGATGGTTACAGAATAGCACTGCTGTACCCGGCCGTTAATACGACACAACGAGCTGTAGACTGTCTCACAGTTAAGTGACAGAAACAACACTTAACTGTCATATTTCAGGCCAGGTATTGTCTAAATATTATAACATGAAAAATGATTTTCGTCCAGTTTATATTTAGTTTTTATGTTTATTTACTGAACTAAGAAACTCTGTATTTATGGTTGTATTCGCTTAACCCAGGACAACTTAGGTAACTACGTAGGTAGGTCTAAAATTAATCTGGCTAGGTTTAAGCATCATATTTTTGTTATTATATGTGAGCAGAGCCGTGGGCATAGCTATTTAATTTATGAACTAGCACTGCCTTTAGCTTACTTCCCACGACAGTTTTAGCGACACTGGCACGCCTACCCATTTCTCAGAAATAACTGTGTATTTATAACTGTACTTGTTTTATTTAAACCATTTCATTCTTGTCCTATGTTTTTGTTTTAAATAAAATCTGTCTAGTCGACTATGTTGGGGTCGGCATCCAGTCTAACCGGATGCAGCTAAATACCAGTATTTTACATGGAGCGACTGCCTATCTAACCTCCACAACCCAGTAACTGGGTAATACGATACCCTTTGGTAAGACTGGTTGTCAGACTTTGGGGCTTATCGGGATCCACGACTTAACGTGCTTTCCGAGGCTCAGAGGATTCTTGGTATGTTACGATGGTCACCCATCCACGACCAACCCCGGCAAGGGTAAATTAACCTGATGGATGGACCTGTGTGGCTGTTTTTACTTGCGCATAAACTCCTCATTTTTCTTTTTATTTTATGGTACACAATCCGACGACCCACCAAGTAACTGGTCACCACAACCTTTTGACAACTGCAATACCAAAGTCAACGCACATGCTGTGGCATCCCAGAGACAGTGCTGTGATGTTTAATGTGCCTGAATTTACAGTGGTACCCATATGCTTCACAAAAACGCTGCTTTGTGGCAGACTTAGGTACGACGGCAGTTGGATGGTAGTTCCCTGGACGAGCTCCATCACAAGAAGCTCTACTACTATTCAATCATATTACATACTGCTTACCTTGCGATCAGTAAACTTGTGGAAAGTATACAAGTTGGGGTGAGTGCGCTTGGTGGGGTTGTTGTCCCGGCGAGCCACCAGATCCCAGGAGACCAGCCCGGATATCATCAGGACGCCCGGAGTCTTGATCAGAGCTCGCAGGACTTCCTACAAATAATATCGTATAACATAACATCACGCCTTGTCTCCCCGAAGCGTTGTGCAGAAGTGTACCCACATTTCGCCAGCCATATTTAAGTCCCATGTAATAGAGGGCCGAGTTAGTTCAACCGGCACTAATCCAGAATCCGGCCACTGAGAAATTCCAGATGGAAAAACCCAATAACACGTTGTCCGACCTGGTAATCGAACCCAGGAGCTTACGGTCAGTAGTAACGGTTGCGACCACTAGGCCAACGAGGCGGTTGTATTACATATTTAGTGTATGATATTCCCATTGCTGGGACTCAGGTCTCCTCTCTGTGAGGGGGAGTGACAGTTCCAGGCGAGTTGCTAGTTATAACTGAGTTGCCCTTAATAATTAAGTTCTTAAGAAACCTAAAGGCCTCATCCGACTTGTAGTCGCATGCGCGGTTCCTAAGGGTGCCTTTCTACCAGAGATGTGCTATGCTACATTGCTGTGGATGCGTTTGATATCCACTAATCATATTCATTGGTGGTCACATCTCTGCTGGAAAAGCAGCCTAAGACTCCTTGTTTTAATCACTGGATTGGACAGAGTGATATGGTGTTTTAACATCCACTTTTAACGGCTAATATAGATGGATTGAAGAAGGAAATATGCTTGGCTAACCAGCGATATTAGAAATAAGGGCGGGAGGATTGTGTCGCTTACCTCAGGTAGCCTAACGGTGGGTTCCTCCAGCATGGGCGAGGGGCTGCGCTGCTGCTGTTCCTCCTGGGGCTGTTCCTCCACAGGGGAGTCGTCGCTCTCCTCGTCCTCGGACACGTGCTTCTTCGGCTTGCGGTGCTTGTTGTGGCGGCTGTTGCGTGGCGCCGCGTGCCGGTACGGCAGCAACTTGCCGTCTTTCGTCATACTGCCTCTGGGTACTGGGGAATAGATGCAAAAAATAAGCGTCGTCTCAACTGAACTGTGTGACTTAGGCGCATCATTCACAAAAAGGCACAAGATCTTCCTGAAACAAACAAACCAACCCTCGGTTTAGGCAAAACCATAGTAGTGATCAGTAAAGGCTAAGGCTTGTGCCGTTAAACATTCATGACTGAATACTGAAAAATAATGGTTATTTTTAGTATTCAGCCAAACTAGGATGAGGGCGAAATCAGCTACCACTTAATTCCTTTTGATCGAGCTTATGAGCCGAACTTTTCTCTGTATATCATAAATCGCTGTATCAATATCAATCATCAAATTAGTGCGACCTTGCAATAAAATGGCGAAATACTATATCGCAAATAAAGTCGATCTATCACAATGTAACTATGTTTCTCAAACTTCTCAAAGTCATAATCTGCATCGCCAACTGCCGAGAGAATGTTTTAAATTAATACGACTTCACTTCAGACTGAAGTTTAAGGGGTTTATTTATAAACGTTGCTTATAGTTAAGTAAGGATAACGATACATTTTTGACGTTTTAACGTCACTTAACTTTAATCAACGTTTGGAAAGAAACCTCTTAAAAATTACATAAGTAGGTATGAATTCAGAAAAACTGACCTACTTTTTATATGCGGCACTGCTTGGAAATCTAGTAATAATCAATACTCTTATAATATGTAAACGACAATTTTTACATTGGCGAGCAACAAAAAGAAAAGTACGTCGTCACTTTTCTAGTGCTGAATGCACTAGAAAAGTGATACGTCAATCATTCGAGTTCTACGTTAGAACGCTTACGTGAAATACAGGGTGAAGCTTTCTTGTAACTTATTGATCGGAATTCTCGGAACGTGGAATACAATTACCTACCTAACGATCTTTATACAAGTATTGAAAAGCTTCAGCTCTCGTCGAGAGACCGAATGTTATATTTATTTTTACTTGTATACAGACGGCATTCACTGCTTACCAGGTGAAGATATTTTAGTTTTTGTACAGATCATTAGGTACTTACCTATATTACTTTTGAATATTGTTGGCGTCGAATACCATTAAAATTTTGGTAGTACTTTAGACAAAACGCAAGTATTTAAAGCTTTTATAGCTTATAAATATATAAAGATTTGCTAAGCTTTGCGCAGTTGTAGCCTAATCGTAATGGTATTTTTTCTTTAGGCCCAACCTACTTAACTTAGTGCAATTTGTATTTAATCCCGCGGATCTAATAACCGCGGGCCCCGTGGTTGTAACGGCCACATAGCACGGAATCGCCGCGTCAGCAGCGTTTAGAGAAGGCAGTTTCATAAAATTCGTTATGCGGAAAATGCGTTCAGCGCACTTTTCTCACGTACCTCCATTCAAAGGCGTCAGTTTCTAAACGTCATTTGTGTAAACGATGACACTATTGGTTGTACGGAAAGTGTTGGCAATGCCGGCACTAGCAGCGGCCGCTGACTCTCGGTGATCTGTGATAACGTCCCACTTCCTCTCACAAAGAGGCATGTGTCTCAGAACTTCTCTGAAGTGAGAACACTAGCTTGGTCGATCACGTTACGTAATCAAGTTGCGTGGCGACCGCTAGACCCTTAACTCCTTGATACATTGCATTGCGACCAGTAACACAATGAAGGTGTGATAGCAATGCAATAGTGCATTGCACTGCTTAACACCGATCTATTAGCAAAGTATTCAGCAAATGGGCCACAATTGCCGATAAGTGTCAAGTCGGTAGCCTACCTATTATATGCACGGTGCACCCCATTTCCGTTAGCCGTGTGCACACAACCTACTTGGTTGCCAACCTGCATCAACGAGCCGCGACGTAGGCATGACTGATTGCCCAGGATCTCGATTGTACGTTCATAACGGTGGTTTAAATTATATATGTAACGATTTGGTGGCCAATGGGAAGGCCAAAGAGACGATGTATGACGTTGGTACCTATGGCTAGAAATGTGAGCAATTCTACATTTTAATATATGGAAATGTTAAAACGGGGTCATAATATGTCACCAAAGGAACACTGCTGCTTTGTACAAAATGAGGCAATTTCCTACAAGTATCTAAAAATGACTGCAAACATTATACGGCTTCCCCAACAAAACCTTTACCCTGCGCCAATGCTAGGTACTTTTACATGGAGGGAAACGGCCTCCTTCTGCGAGACCGAAATGGTCCAGAAGGAGGCTGCCAAGCGGGATCGTGAGAGGGCTGATCCCTCTCGGATAAAGTGTCGCGGAGGCAACTGCTTCGACGCCTAACACGCCGAAAAACCGCCTGCAACATTTAAGACAGGCGGGAATTTGAGGTCGCGGGCGCTCAGAGTGGGGACTCTGTACACCCACTGAGTGAGCTCGAGGAACACGGCGCGGCGCACGGTGGTCACTTTCTACCTTGCACACTTGCAAAGTTAAATTTCGGGGAGAGCCCTTTACAGTCGTCCGTCCCGTTACGTCTCCCAAGAGATGTGCCCTTAAAGGGCTTTGCACAGACGGGGTTTCGGATCGATCTTTTGTGAGGTAACGGTGATTCCATGTGCAGATGGTGACCGCCGGGGTGGTTTTAGTGAGTTAAAAAACTCCCTCGTCTTATCCCCAAACCCCGAGCGCCTTTCGTAGATTTCCCCCGTGAAAACGAAAATAGAAAGGTACTTTTAAATACAAAAAGTCGCAATTTAAGTAGAACAATACAACAAAAGTTGCTCAGAAAAATTGAGTTTCACCCCTATGAAGCCTATTGAAATTGTGAAACACAAAAGTTGACCTATGACCAACCATCACAATATCACGTTTATTATTTTTTAAAGGACGGTTTAGTTTTCCCTTATACTTTTAGGCGCGAGGGCGAAATATGTGCAATTGCATAGTGTGTTGCATTTTAGTATTTTCCTTCTTATATGACCTGTCGTACTGATGCTAAATGCCCTTCTGACTGCCACCCTGAATGTGTTTGCAAATGAATGGAGTAAACTTATATGTGTTCTGTGAGAGAAAGTATGCATGAGAGACCACTGTTCCATGTTAGTTTTAAATTAAATGACATACAACATAATTATAGTTAAAGTAATAATTGATCTATGTTAAAAATGGTGTTGTAGGTACCATTTTAATTAACTATAAATAAATAAATTATTGATGGCAAAAAATGAGAATGCCCGAAAAAACCCAGCGGCGCGTCTGTCTGAAGGCGATAAACTCAAAAACTACTAAATGCATTTTCAAACGGTTTTGGAACGGTCACCAATGGACGGAGTGATTCATGAGGAAGGTTTGAGTGTATAATTCATTAAGGGTTTATGTAAATTGGCTGAAATATGACGATTATTGTTGAAGATGTCGGAAAAAATCATGCCGACTGTGAGAGATAATTAAAATTGATGTTCTACAGGATTGTATATCTTAGAAAGTTTAACAAAAAAATTCGGGATATCTATCTTCTAAGGATAAACCACAATAACCATTTTTATCTTTCAGAATTTTACTAAAATGTTCATTGTTATTTCCTAAGCAATTTTTTACCGATTTTATATTAATCCTTATCCAATAAAATATGTTATTTAAATTGAGCATTTAATTTAGATTAAATTATGCCTTGACATCATATCTTTTAAAATATTAATTTAAATGAATGCACTGAATGAGGGCAACGCGGGCGCAGCGGTAGGAGTCACCGAACTTTTCCTCAGCTATTAGGTATGAAATCCCGGCAGTACATTCCCGTGGGATATTTTCCGACAACCACGCGGGCGAATCCGCGGGCAAAAGCTAGTGAACGACAAGTAGGTCATACATGACAGATATCAAATGGGAAATTAGTCTCTCACAAAATAATCACCATAAGCGCCACAGCGAGTACAAAGCGGTAACATTGCAAGCGTCGAATAAAGAGTTTCCCTTGGTTAAAAAGAGATAGGTAATACACAAGGCGGTTATGTTGCAAACACAGAAAACAGCAACAAATGCAATGAGTGTCATTGGAATCGCAGCAGCCCTCATTAATATTAATGCATATCAAAAACCCTACCCAGTCAGGGAGCGTCATGCACTCAAAAAACTAGTTCTTCGTGCGTTGGGAAGTTGTGCGCAAGTAATCAGCATGGTATTTGTCTTAGACATGAATACACTATGCAAACAGCTAGTTTTCTAGTATCTTTCTTAGTTGATCACGATAATATGTAACAGCAATGTATTTTTTTGCAATGAATTCTATTAATATATACCGCTAACTAACTTTATTTACAGGAAAAAAGCAAGAAAATCATTATTATTAAATATAACAAAAATATATAGCCAATTATGGGGAACTTATTTAAATTTATTTATTGAAAACTTATATTTACAGTTTGCACTACGTATACAAGTTATGAGTAAAATAAAGTAATCCGCTCTTTTTTATCAACTGGATTTAAATCTATAAATTTTGAGCATTCTCCTTGCAAGTGCAAATAAACATCTTATAGGTAAGTAGGTAATCTTATTTATTTTACATGGAATGAATCCCTCTGAACAAATGTATTTTTATATTGAAAAGCCAACCCACTTTCGCATAGCCACTCTTTGTTTAAGGCAGAAACAACCAAATATTGTGAGTTAATAGATTAATGATATAATCATAATTATCTGAACAAGTAATCTTAATTCAATTTTCAAGACAATACTAGTAACCTTTTAAAGAGTTTTTTTTTTTGTACAGAAACACCAACTTATTGACCTACCCTGTTATTAAGATTATTTATTGTATAATTAAACCAAGATCTCTCAATAAATTAGTGCAATGACAGTATCCTGCAGTAAGCTGATTGACTAGGGTACTTATAAATAAGGATGCCTTAGTCAAGGACCAGACCAATAAAAACTCTGATATTTTACAACAGAATATCTTGTATCTGTTTCAAACTCTAACTCTACTCAAACCCAAAGCATTTATTTGAATTATACCATTTACAGGCACTTTTGAGTTGTCAATTAGTTGGTCAGTCGGAAATAAAAAGTTAGTTGCCCATTTCAAAGCGTAGTAGGTACCTGTGGATTAAAACGGGCATGAAACTCCATGGATACTTTTAAATCAGAAATATTGTTACATGGTTTGTGAGAATGATGTAGAAAGAAATAATATCATGGCTTATTTACCCGAAGGGTTGGGCAGAGGTGTACCTGTAGCAGGTACATCCACATTTCGCCAGTTAAATCCCATGTAATAGGGGCAAGCCAATAGGCTTGCCCCTATTACATGGGAAATCAATATATAACATGCGCCATCATGCATCAGCGAGACATTTAAGTGAGCATGACATACTCTCAAGTGCCAGGGCACAGTCAAGTCAAAGACGTACTCACTAAAATATTGTAGCTAGTGCATGATACTCACACATGTGCCACTACTATATGTATAATAAAATACCGTTAAATTTTGCAGAACATGTTGTGTCATGTCTTTTATTCCGTGCTAAATAAATGTGTTTTTTTTTCAAATACAAAGAAAAGCAAGCTCTGGAACATTTCCTAGAAGATTATAACATAATGTTGACAAAATTCGCTGTGCACCCCGCTCAACAGTAACCTCCAAGCTATTGCTTAGTCTCTTTTATGAATTTATTTGTTGACTAATAAATGGTCTAACTCTAAACTGTGACTTCAAAGTTAGTTTATCATCCCTTATAGCAATGTTTAAACTTTTAAGAACATTGTTATTGTTGCAATGAAAACAACCAGTATGTTAATGTTATACAATAACTTGGTTTTAACAATAAAATCTCTTTTCTGTACTATGGCTGAAATTGTGAAATTTTGTTAATCACTTAGCTAAACTTGTAACAAAAATCCACTCCATGTGGTACTTTCTTTTGTAAACATAGAAAAATAAAGTTGAACTTGACCAAATAAATTGTGACAGAAATATTGATTGAATGCATGTAATAAATAATATTGACCATAATATTTTGTATTATATTGCAAATATGCATTACTGAAAATGAGTATCATTTATTTTCTGAACTAAATTTTCCTCAAAACTTCATGGAGTTTGCAGATTAGATGTCCATTTTGTATGAGATACACAAATGGGCTCAAACACCAATAAAGGCTTATTGAAAAGAAAATTTTCTGAAACGGATGAAGTAGTAGGTAGGGTTTCAGCATGTTCAAAACAATAGTAGTAGAATCCTGCAGATCATTACTATTGAACAGGAAAAAGAAATCAGTGGATGCATATTTCAACTATTATATTGAAATAAAAAATCTAAAATTTATTTTTATCAATATAAAGTATTGTTTTCTTTAGCTTCTGGATAAACCTAATAACTGTAATGTGATTAATTACAATGAACATACTACTAATTTTGGTATAAATTATAATTATGAGTCTAATCTTCCCTTTCCTATAACTTTGAAACAATAAACTGTCAAGTATTTTACCTGATTGTACCTAGGTACATAGTAATTCAACAAAGCAGAAGTTATGACTTTTAAATCCTTGAACAAATTTTTATTAAAAGATGTTTTTTTGTTAAGTAGGGAATGTAGGTACTTACTGAAAACTCAAGTACTCATTGTCATCAAAAATTGAAAAACAAGCAACTAAAGTGTTGTAGAACAAGTACAAAAGTAGTTTCAAGTTATCTCTTTATATTTCACACAAGAACTATATTATTTTGTAATAAGCTCTAAATATTTTATTAAATCGATACTATAATAAAACTTTAAGTTAAGTAGGTAAGTACTGCAAGCGGCGGCGGCGATGAAATTTTTATCTAGTACATAAGTACCGAAAAGAACAGCATTCGACATTCACAATTTATTTATTACAATCGCGCGCGATTTGAGCGACTTTTTATTATTCAAAATCGACGATCTCAGTTATCCTATCAAATTGATTTTTCATCGGCCCTACCCTTCAGAAGAGACATAATTTTCCAACAGCGTCCGCTGCGAGCGAGTTGGTACCTAGAGGCATAAGCATCTTTGATACAACAATGAAAAAGAAAACCGTTATGTTACATTATAAAAAAATAAGCGTTCGCCAATCTAATAAAACTGGCAACCGGTTCGCCATACAACAATTACATACATAACGGATATCAGAAAATTACTGATTTACTTGTTGATGTGATTATAACAATTTTTTAACTTCAGAGAAAAGAATACGTGCCGACACGTGCAATGTTATCAAATGTTTCAATATTTACATAACACAAATGCAAGGATAATAATATCATACAAATAACACATTACTTTAATAAATAGTTAAACTTACTCATTATTGAAGGAGAAATAAATGTTAAAAATAATTATTCAAAAATGTCTGTCACACAAGCTCGGCACGACGAAGTTTTAGACTACTAGTGCTGGGGACAACACAAACCGATAGATAAATAGTGAGTTGCTTCGTTCAGTGCTTACCACAGAATATAAATACTCTACTACTCAGTACTAGTGATGAGGGTAATAAGATAACCCAATCGAAAGTTTTCTAATCACGATACCTATTTTAACAGTCTTGCAAGTTTAGCTATATTTCTTCTACTGTTTTTATTTTCTTTGACGATTATTTGAATTTATTTAGCCTATTTTTACTTGCCAAAAAAGCACAAATATAACTGAATTAGTCTTCGTAGTCGTGTACTAATTGTACTATAACCCATTTTGAACCCATTTATTTAATTTGATCAGTAACAGAAATCAAGTTAATATACTTCATTAGTCGAGTCAATATGGTTAGTCGACTCGACAGTTTTTTTTTCTACCTAGTCATAAATAACTGTGCGTTTGTACTGACAACATACCGAAACATTCACAACAAAACATGTTGAAATCTCTATTTTCTGTCAATGCTCCATAAGCTACGGTTTCCTAGAAGAGCGGTGGCTGCAAATAACGGCTGCAGTGACGGCTTTCATGAAAATGATGACAGCGACAAAGATTTAAATCGTCAGATTCGCCTTACCGCGTCAAAAGCACAAAAAGATAGTCGCGTTTATGTTTCGCTTTGACACCTCTGACACAGAATGCCGCAGTGGCTACATTTGTTTGTCATGGAAACGACATTTAACCAATGAAGTAATGAGGTTAATACATAGTACTTACGAATTCCATGAAGGCAAAACATGTCTGTATTCGAATTTTGTGCACACGAACTGGGCTCGTGTAAACACTACAGTGCGTATATTCTTGCCCCGTGAGTCGATTGGTAGCAGTGAATTTTGCAGTCATATATGATACGAGAGAAGGCTCTCGACAATTAAGAAAACCATTTAAGATATATGGTTTTATTGCATAAAAAATTGCAGATGGTATGACAGCTGTGATGTGACCAAAGAGTACATAAAGAAAATAATAGTACAATGGCAATAGTAATTACACCACATTCACCCCCGCGTCAGAGAACGTAGTCCTGAAGACGAGCTGGAGCTCGCTTCTCTCTTTTAGAGCGCCGGGTTGCTGTAGTCTCGTGTAGCTGAGAGTTTTCAGCTGTTGGTAATTCTTGAACCTGAGCAGCAGGTATCTCCGCTTCACCCTCGGCATCCTCATATTGATCTTCGGATTCAGATTGATCACTCTCTTGAGAAGGCAGCGGAAGAGGTGCTAGCTGTCTGTTTGAAATGGTAGTTTCACGGCCATCCGGTAATCTTACGTGAGAATATGATGGATTAGCTTCCAAAAGCTCCACTTCTTCAACCTCGGAATCGTATTTTGATGTTCTATGATTTTTACGCATCAATACAGGTCCTTGTTCCAAGAGCCATGTTGGCATCGATTCCCCATTTGACGTCCGTCGTGCATGTCTAAAAAAAAATTCATGGGGTGTGGCGTTAGTGGCCGTGCACAGCAATGAACGAATTGAATGGAGGGCGTATGGTAAGACTTCCTCCCAGCTAGCTGTTTCAAGGTTTTTAGTTCTCAAGCATAGCTTCATTGTTTTCCATAAAGTACCGTTTAGGCGCTCTACTTGACCATTTCCTTGTGGATTATATGGCGTGGTTCGACTACATGCAATTCCATTTGTTAACAAATAGTTCCGTAATTCGTTAGACATGAAGGCTGCTCCACGATCTGAATGGATATATTGTGGAACTCCATAAGTATGGAATAAGTCCTTCAAACATTTAATAACTGTGACGGCACTCACATCTTTGCATGGGTAGGCAAATGGGAATCTTGAATATTCATCTATAATTGACAAGATGTAGCGATTTTGAGTGTTGGTAGGTAGAGGTCCTTTAAAATCAATGTTGAGTCTTTCGAATGGAGTGGTTGCTTTTATGAGTGTTCCCTGCTTTTTAACAAACCTAGGTTTTATTTCTGCGCAAATACGACACTCAGATGTCATCTTCTTGACATTGTCTAGAGAGTAAGGCAGATTTTTAGACCGTACCCAGTGAAACATTCGTATGATACCGGGATGTCCCAAGATATTGTGTAACTCATTCAGTCTATCCATTGTCATATTTAAGCACACACGGGAGAGGGTATCAGCTGTAATATTATCTTTACCCGGACGGTAGATAATATCATATTTATAATTTGATAGTTCAAGCCGCCACCTCTCTATCTTTTCATTTTTGATCTTGCTGTTATGGGATTGGTTGAACATGAAAGAGACAGATCGTTGGTCAGTTATTAATAAGAAATGTCTACCAATGAGGTAGTGCCGCCATTTTCTTAGGGATTCAACAATAGCGCTTGCTTCTTTTTCTATTGAGGAATGTCGGCGTTCAGAAATGTTGAGGGAGCGTGAGAAAAAAGCTACTGGGCGGCCGTTTTGAGACAGGGAAGCTGCAATAGAGTGTTCCGAAGCATCAGTTTCAACGGTGAATATCTCGTTTTGATCGATAGCGGTTAAGGCTGATTCCATTATATCTGCTTTAAGTTTTTGATAGGAATCGATTGCGTCCTTTTTGAGGGGAAATTCAGAAACTTTAGTCAGGGGGCTGATCTTTTCAGAGAAATTTTGAATCCATTTTGAGTAATGGGCGAACATACCTAGTGTCCTTTTGAGTGATCGCGAGTCAGTTGGAATGGGCAAGTTCAATAGAGGACTAAGGCGGTCATCATCTGGTCGAATGATATTCTTTTCAATTTTGTAACCCAATAATTTTATAGTTTCTTGCCTGTATGCACACTTTTCCTCATTAAGAGTGAGCTTGTATTTTTCCACAACCTCTCTGAATCGAGACAAATTCTGATCATGTTCCGCTGCTGTTTTGCCACAAATTGTGACGTCATCCAAATACGAATAAGTACCTGTCAGTTTTTCTTTATTGATAATATAATGAAGTGTCCTTTGGAATGCAGCAACCCCGTTTGTGACTCCAAATGGTATACGTGTAAATTGGTATAAATTACCGCAAGCTTCAAAAGCTGTATACTTTTTCTCAGTCGGCAAGATAGATACTTGATGATAAGCACTTTTTAAATCAATTTGGCTGAAAAAGTTGTGTTGTGCAACCTTCGATACAATCGCTTCTATGTTTGGTAAAGGGTACGCATCCAGTTCAGTAAATTTGTTGATCGTTAACGAGTAATCAATGACGAGACGTTTGCGGTGCGTTGTGCCTCCAGTGACCAAGACTTGAGCTCGCCATGGCGAGTTACTGGGTTCGATAACCCGACTTTTTAAGAGTTTATCGATTTCATCTTTTATAAATTGATTGTCAGTTTCAGAATATTTTCTTGACTTTATAGCAATGGGTTTAATATTATTTGAAAGATTACTGAAAAGTGATACAGGAGGCACCATAGCTTCCATGGCGTTACATATCCTGAGGGGCTTTGCTGTGCCTCCGAATTCGATTTCTACTGATGAATGGTCGCTTAAAATGTCATGGCCAATTATCACATCAGCACAAAGGTCTTCCAAGGCGTAAAGAGGCTTCTCCTTGTAGATGTGCTCGTTTAGCTTGATTGTTGCATGGTAAAATCCATCTACTAGTGAAGTCCGTTTATTTGAAGCTAGTGTTACCGTTTCTTTCCATGGATGGCGTTTCAAGTTTAGCGATAGAGCAAAGTTCTTGTCAATAAAGCTTGTAGAACTACCACTGTCAATCAAGGCATCAGCTTTATGGTTATTGACAGTGATTGAAACTGTAGTCTTACGTAAACTAGCTGGAGATGCTGCTGAAATTGCTAATAGTTCTGGCTCCTTTGGTTGTCCTACAGCGCTGCTAGCTGGCTTATCTGTGGCATTTCCACTTCTGCATACTTTGGCGAAATGGCCTTTCTTTCCGCAGTTTTGACAAGTTGCTTGAAAAGCCGGGCATTTTATTCTTTGATGAACATTTCCCCCACAGAAGAAGCAGCGTCTACGTGATGGAGCCGCGCCTAGATTAGAACTATTTCTCGCTTCATCTGTGTTTTCTATTTGGTAGAGTACCTTTGCAGTTTGAAACTCATTAGAATTCTTTTCAGCCATTTCAAGCGACATGGCCTGATTGCACGCTTCCTCCAAACTAATTTCTAAATTTTCAAGTAGCCTTTGACGAATTTTTTGTGAACATAAGCCCGCAATGAAAGCGTCACGGACATATTCATTTCGATATTCTTCAGCAGTAACAGATTTGAAAGAGCACTCAAACGCTAGTTGTTGTAACGTGCGTATATAGTCTGCCACTGTTTCTTCAGGCTTTTGTTTGGTTGAAGACAGCATATACCGAGCATGGATTTCGTTCTTCGATTTCAGGTAAATTTTATCTAAGAGGCGTAAAGCGTCAGAATATTCTTTTGTTTCTCTGATGAATGAGTAAACATTAGGAGACACATTATTGAAAAGAATTTTTAGCTTTGTTCCATCTGGAATCTTGACCTCCTCCGTTTCTTCTGAAATGTAGTTTATAAACGTTTCCTTCCAATGCCGATATTTTAGGTCGGCGGTTGGAGTCCCCGGATCCACATCGAACTTTTCAGGCCTGAGCAGACGGGCAACAGAAGACATGGCCTTCTTTTCACTGCGTTTTATTTTATGCAATAAATTGATACGAGAGAAGGCTCTCGACAATTAAGAAAACCATTTAAGATATATGGTTTTATTGCATAAAAAATTGCAGATGGTATGACAGCTGTGATGTGACCAAAGAGTACTATACATAAAGAAAATAATAGTACAATGGCAATAGTAATTACACCACAATATAGTTCAATATTATAGAGTTTAAAATGGCTACTGGCAAAATTAGGTGCTACCTATCGCGTCACGGGACAAGTTATGATAATAATAGTCTCGTATCTATCGACAATCAAACAATAATAAAATTAAGATTACTACTACAATTTAAAGCCCAGTCAAAATCGATAGGTACCTAAAAGGCAAACGTCGCAAACGAGCATGTAACTACGACGAATTCTGGCACTTGCTTCAGATTTTATTTTTATTTTTGTGAAGCAAACCGCTCCAATCTGACCCCAACCCAAGCAGTCTAGGCCTGTTGAGAATATCGAGAATTTTTCACTATTTGGAAAAAAATGTCCATATTCAGCTGTATCTTTACAAAAAACGAGCGTTTATCGAGCACTATGGGAGTAGCACAAGGTTTTCAAGGTTGCAAACTTGGGTGTACTACTCTCAGGGAACCTAACAACATATAAAAAAAATGTGTGTGCGCGTCTGCGATGTTGATGTTGATAATGACTGGGCTAATACTTACTTATGCATAGCAGGCATTAGTTCCCATAGTAGTGAATCACACACCTACACTTACCTTGACACCCTAAGGTGTTTCTAACCTCTTGTATTCATTATTTAGTTAATAGCCATGTCACCGGTTGCAGTAATTTAGTGGACCCGACGCCTTTTTCTAACGCTTAAGATAACGTTTATCTGAAGTGGCCTGGGCCCTGTTTTAATAAACGTTACAATCCTACAATTTTGTAAAAATTTGCTGCTCACTCATTCGGTGCCGCAGATGAACAGACCAAGTGGCACCTTTTCGATGGCCCAGGTCCCTAAGCGATACATGTGCTGTTTAATAAACCTTACAAATATGTAAGAAAGTAACAACTAAATAACTAACAATTATCACAATTGTCAATGCTGTTTTAATAAGCATTTACATATTATGTAGAAAACGCCTGTAGATGTAAGATTGTAGTTACAATTATGCGTTTAATAAAGTATTTTTACCTACAAATATATAAACTTGGTAGTGAAAATGTTTATTAAACAGAAATATGTAAAATTGTAGGTACAATTTTACAATTTTGTAAATTTTCCACCATGGCAAAGTAACGTGTAATTTTTATTAATCAGAAACTTGTAAAATTGTAGCCTGTCATCTACAAATTACAATTTGTAAGTTTTATTAAACAGGGCCCTGGTTGTTCTTATCAGAAATATTGTTTTTTTTTATTAACCGTTTTTTTTAAATAATATAAGTACTTAAAGTACGTAACGGCTACGTAACTTCGTAAAGGCTTTGCTCATGGTAAACCTCGAGCTTGGATATCTCTGATACAGTAGTATGGAAAACAAATAAAATTGTAGACAATCAAATGAACTCTTGTCCATGTATACATGTTTTTGAGGCATACAATCAATTCATACAATCTATCTTATCGGTCATTCTCACTCGCGTTTGAATGAGCGCGGGTAGATTCAAATGAAAGAAATGATAGGTATGTAAGTAGGTAATCATTTCCTTACATATTAAAATCTGTGATTGTAGATATAATTTTGTTCTGTTATTTTTTATGTTGTACCAAATGTTTATATACATTTTTTTTATTAGTTGTGTCGTGTAAATTGAGGATTTATTTATTATAATTTCATGTTTAGTCTATATTTTCAACTTTAGGTATAGATAATTGCTTATTTAAGCCTACTATTAATATTTGCATGCCAAAATATGGCGAAATGTGTCATCGCACAAAAATACTTATTTAATAACACCTTTGTATTACCGAGCAAATAAATGAGTTTGAATTTGACTTTTGAGGCTGACTGTACCATCGTACGCTGTCTACAAACGTTGTCACATGGATAAAATGTAATACAGTAGGTACATACTAATTCCATGATATAAACGAATTCCATGCGAAATGATGATCATTGATGATTGACAACTTGTCCAAAGAGTAGAATAAGTTTATATGGGGAACTTGTCAACTTGTCACAATTGACATGACAATTGATAAATTTATACAGTAACAATATTACCGTAAATCATTTTATAAAAATATTAAAAATCATGAAACGCACCTCAAGTAGGTACCATAAACTGTTAATAAGTTAATTAGCAAGAGATTTCAAACACTTTTAAATTTAAGGATATGACAGGTATGTGAAATTACGAACATTTACGAGATGCTATAAAACCCACAGCATGCATGTTTAGATATTATAGGGTTTTAGTGTACGATCCACGGAGGCGTAGCTTCATAGACGCTTCAAGATACTTTCGCCGTACAGCTTGTGCAGCCTGGCATACCTACTCAATTTTGTCAGCGTATTCCAAGCGTACGGTTTCTACTACTTGAAAAAAGCGGCCTTTCCCGCCATTTTTATAAAAATAAAGACTTTCCACTCGATGCAGCCGTATGTAGGGTTGCCAACTTATTAACAAGAAATAAAGTATTTCTGATTTCAGACAGGGTAACTATAGAGTACAGACTTATATGAAAGAGTATAAGATAATGTTATTTTTAAAACAGCAATTTTTGTGTACTTTTTGCGGGAAATAACACCAACTTTGTATGACTAAGTCTAGACTACTTAGTTCTTAGTTCAAATTGATGAGGTACTTTAGTTATTAACAATTCCAACGAAGCCCTGTTTTTGTCTTCCCGCCACTTGGCAATCTTTAACGAAAACAGGGCCGTCTAAACGTATCGCTTACCGCCTTGAAAAGCTTAGGGTATCTCTTGGCAGCTACTAGCTACGACGCTGGCAGGAACTAGGGGGCCACAGGATTGCGGGGTCCTGTGGCACTTGCCCAGTGGCCTATGGAAAAGATAGCCGTAACGGAAAAGACTCTCTCAGTGAATGTGCATGAATTCAATTCAAAGTGAGAGTCAATATAAATAGAGTATTTTAGCGTACTCTATTGCTTCTGTAGATTATAAAGTGTGCGAGTGCAGAGTGGGTGTCACGTGGGCATTTGATATCACCACTGGTTTGTCATGGAGAAAGCAGTGGTCATTTTGAGAAGCACTGTTTCGGAAGCTCTTCTTTGGTATACTGAGACAAAATAGGTCGGTAGGTCGAGTCCGTACCGCGGTTCGCCATTCGGTGACTCCTGCACACTAATTGCGTAGCACACTTCCAATCACAATCTGAATGATTGTGAATGATATTGCTAATCGATTGCTTCTTATAATCGAAAATTTGTCTATTTAACAACGTAAATAACGCGATGCTGTGAACTGTCAAAATGAAAGCTATTGCTACTGTGTTACGAAAAATGCACTTTCAGTTTCAAAACTCCTATAGAAAATGCACTTTCAGTTTTCCCGAATTTTCCAAGTTTCCCGGTAACTATTTAGATTTAATTTCCGTAAGAACCTGATTCGGTCTATTACTAACATAAAAAAAAAGAGCCTTAACGGTCCTGTAGTTGTTAAGTGTCAAGTCAGTTTTAGTATGTAGATGTTATACCTACACCAGAAAAAACTGGAGAAGGGTAAATGCAATTAAGTTTAGGCATTAACAGTATCTAATAATTGATATTTTGGAACTGCTGTATGTATTTTATTGAAATAATTATCGTCATGGTATCTTCGAAAGTTGTGGCTGCTTCATTTTCAGATAGGTAGGTTATAAGGTACTACAGCCCTGGGCCCTGAGTCCATACAAATTGCTCCTTGCTCTTTCATTTTTAGTTTAACTTTTATGAGTGAATTTAATCATAACCTTACAGATATCAATAATATAAAATCTTTGTGTTTTTTCAGCATAGATACAACTCTTATTCCAAGAAACTACATCGACTTTTTTTCAAAATCATAGTAATGATCACCCGGTGACCGCCGCACAAAGTAAATGCCAAAACAAGTATTATGGCATACTGATGTAAAACGAAGAACTTTTAATGTTTCTTTTTGTTACGCTGTACTGCTTAAGAATCAGTTTTTTTGTCTAGATTTGTAAAAGTAAACTAAAAATCAATATGAGAGATTTGAACAAGATCGATTCATATTATGAACGCTTGCTGAATGAATTTTCTCATCTTAATCAAGAAAACAGCCCATGCCATGGTATCGAAAACGTTATCATAATTGTTCATAAGAAGAGGTGGAAGAAACGCAAAAAGCTCAATGTATTCAAATATACTCAACAGCCACCAATTGAGTTTCGTTTATCAAGATTCATCAAATACAAGAAGCAAGGTTCAATCACCAAATCCTCAAGCATGCCTGAACTAAACAAATGTAAGAGGCTAGTCCCGCCTCGAAACAGAAACGGTCATGGAAAGGATATAAAAGAAAACAAATACAAACAAAGCCCTTTTCAATCTAAGTTTATTGCCAATATAGTTTCTGAACATCGGTTTGACAATTGTTTCATGAACCTATTGAACTACCCTAGCCAAACAAAATGGAAAATCTACAGGTGTCAACTAGGCTCTGTAGAGGACAGTTGTTGTTGTTCTTGTAACTCTGATGCTATGTTTGAAGTTATGAAGGGTTTGTACGACTGTTACAAAGCGCAAAATTGCGACAATTGTTGTTGTGTACTTTGCAGTCATAAACTACAAGAGGAAAGAAAGCAAGGTGAATTAAGAAAATCTATGGCCACTATTGCAAGGGATAAAGTATTAGATGGTAAGACGGCAGCAGATAAAGAGAAAATTTTGAACGAAATGGTAAAGTCAAAACTACCGTTACCTGCAGGAAAGACAGCATCAGAAAAAGCTTTGATAGACAAAATAAGGAAAGAGCAAGGGCTACCACCATCGCCAAAAAATGCAGCCGAAAAAGCAAAAATGCGAAAAGCTGAGGCTGCAGGTATTATCACTCCTTTAGAAGGTAAAAATTCGGCACAAAAAGAAGAAATTTTAAGAGCGCAAGCTAACCTCGGTTTACCGCCTCCAGAAGGAAGAACTGCATCGGAGAAAGCTCTTATAGCTAGAATTAAGGCAAGTCCTCGATCACCTTCCGTGAAATCTGCGGGTTTACTTGTATCTATAACGGGAAAATCACCAGAACAAAAAGAAAAAATCCTACGAGGGCGTGCTATGAAAGGTTTACCATTGCCTGAAGGTAAATCAGCATCAGAAAAAAAACTTGTTGACAAGGTTCGTGCCGACCTTGGTCTACCTATGGAACCTAAAACTAAATCTATCAGAGAAAAACATGAACAAGCAGCTAAAGCTGGCTTATTACAGCCATTGGAAGGCAAAACATCTGCAGAGAAGGAAAAGATATTGAAAGGTCTACATGATTTTGGCATTCCGTTACCTGAAGGTCGAACGCCATCAGAGAAAGCTCTTGTAGCCAAAATAACGGCAAGTAGTCATCCTTCAAAGGTGGTTCCAGCGGTCCTGGCACCTTCAGAGCAAATGCGTAGAGCGAAAACGGAAGGATTACTGACGCCACTCAAAGGCAAAACTTCAGAACAAAGACAGACAATTTTAAAGGGATTAGCCATGACAGGATTACCTCTCCCAGAAGGTCAATCAACATCCGAAAAAAAACTTATTGAAAAGGTTCGCGCCGACCTTGGTCTACCTATGGAACCTAAAACTAAATCAATCAGAGAAAAACATGAACAAGCAGCTAAAGCTGGCTTACTACAACCATTGGAAGGCAAAACACCTGCAGAGAAAGAAAAGATATTAAAAGGTCTACATGATTTGGGAATTCCGTTACCTGAAGGACGAACGCCATCAGAGAAAGATCTAATAGCTAAAGTAAAGGCTACACCTCGTGCGGCTTCAATTAAAACAGCAGATTTAATAACACCCCTAACGGGGAGATCCCCAGAACAAAAAGAAAAAATCCTACGAGCGCGTGCGATGAAAGGTTTACCTCTTCCTGAAGGTCAAACACCTTCAGAAAAAAAACTTATTGATAAGGTTCGCGCCGACCTTGGGTTACCTAAAGAACCTAAAACTAAATCTATTCGATACAAACATGAACAAGCTGCTAAAGCTGGCTTACTTCAACCATTGGAAGGCAAAACATCTGTTGAGAAGGAAAAGACATTGAAAGGTCTACATGATTTGGGAATTCCGTTACCTGAAGGCCGAACGCCATCAGAGAAAGCTCTTATAGCCAAAGTAGCGGCAAGTAGTCGTCCTCCTTCAAGGGTGGCTCCCCCGATCATGGCGCCTACGGAGCAATTGCGTAGACCTAAAACGGAAGGATTACTAACGCCACTAAAAGGCAAAACACCAGAACAAAAAGAAAAACATCTGAGGGGACTAGCTAATCGAGGTATACCCCTCCCTGAAGGTCAAACAACTTCAGAAAAAAAAATTGTCGATAAGGTTCGCGCCGACCTTGGTCTACCTATAGAACCTAAAACTAAATCTATTAGAGAAAAACATGAACAAGCAGCTAAAGCTGGCTTACTACAACCATTGGAAGGAAAGACACCTGCTGAGAAAGAAAAAACATTACAAGGCCTTCATGAATTGGGGATTCCGTTACCTGAAGGACGGACGCCATCAGAGAAAGCTCTTATAGCTAAAGTCAAGGCTGGACCCCGTGCGCTCTCAGCGGTCCTGGCGCCTTCGGAACAAATGCGTAGAGCGAAAGCGGAAGGATTACTTACACCACTGAAAGGCAAAACACCAGAACAAAAAGAAAAAATTCTGAGGGCACTAGCTAACCGAGGTATACCTCTTCCTGAAGCAAAATCACCATCAGAAAAAAAACTCATTGACAAGGTTCGCGCCAACCTCGGTTTACCTACGGAACCTAAAACTAAATCTATGAGAGATAAACATGAACAAGCAGCTAAAGCTGACTTACTTCAGCCAGTGGAAGGCAAAACACCTGCAGAGAAGGAAAAGACATTGAAAGTGCTTCATGATTTGAGAATTCCGTTACCTGAAGGACGAACGCCATCAGAGAATGCTCTTATAGGAAAAGTAGCGGCAGCTAGTCATCATCCTTCAAGGGTGGCTCCACCGATCCTGGCGCCTTCGGAGCAAATGCGTAAACTGAAAGCGGAAGGATTACTAACGCCACTTAAAGGCAAATCACCAGAACAACAAGAAAAAATTCTGAAGGGACTAGCTAATCGAGGTATACCCCTCCCGGAAGGTGAAACACCTTCAGAAAAAAAACTGGTTGATAAGGTTCGCGCTGACCTTGGTCTACCTACGGAACCTAAAACTAAATCTATTAGTGGCAAACATGAACAAGCAGCTAAAGCTGGCTTACTTCAGCCATTAGAAGGCAAAACACCTGCAGAGAAGGAAAAAACATTGAAAGGTCTACATGATTTGGGAATTCCGTTATCTGAAGGACGAACGCCATCTGAGAAAGCTCTTATAGCTAAAGTCAAGGCTTCACCCCGTGCGCTTCCAATTAAAGCTCAATCAGTGCCCACCGTCACATCAGATAAAATACGAAAAGCCAAAGCAGCTGGACTGTTTACACCTCTCGCTGGTAAAACTCCTGAACAGAAAGAAAAAATTTTGCGGGGTCTAGCTGATACAAACTTACCACTACCAGAAGGAAAAACTCCATCCGAAAAAGCATTGATAAATAAAATAAAAATAGAATCTAGGATACCGGATAGAACGCCGTCAGAAAAATTGCGAAAGGCTAAAGCAGCTGGTCTGTTAACTCCTTTAGAAGGTAAATCTCTGGAGCAAAAAGAAAAGATACTTAGGGGTAGAGTTGCTGCAGGTTTACCACTACCAATGTATAAAACGCCATCAGAAAAAGATTTGATACAGAAGATTAAAGATGATACTGGTTACGTGACTCCATCGCCGTCAGAGAGATTACGAAGAGCCAAAGCTGCTGGTTTGGTAACTCCTTTGAAAGGGAAAACGCCATCAATGAAAGAAAAGATACTCAGGGGTATGAAAGCCGCAGGTGTGCCGATTCCAGAAGGTGAAACACCGTCAGAAAAGAAACTTATAAGCAAATTGATTTCCAGGCCACCATCTGTAACACAACCAGATAAACTAGGAGTAGCGAAAGCTGCTGGATTGCTGTCACCACTAGAAGGGAAAACACCTGCTCAAAAGAAAGAAATCGTCGAAGGGCTAGCCAAAGCCGGTTTGCCACTGCCGGAAGGTAAGACAAAATCTGAAAAATCAAAGAAAGCTAAAGTTAAAGCTGGAACACCACCAGAAGGCAAAACTCTATCAGAGAAATCAATGATTGACAAAGCAAAAGCAGCAGGGCTATTCACACCGATAACCGGGAAGACACCTTCCGAGAAAGAAAGAATACTAAAGGGACTTGTTGGAGCTGGGTTACCATTGCCTGTAGGTACAACAGCGTCTGAAAAAGACTTAGTGAAGAAAATTAGAGCAGAGGCAGGTTTGCCAATTGAGCCAACCCCTTCCGAAAAGAAGGGAAAAATTAGGAAGAAAGAGAAACAGGTCGGTGTGTCAGCATCAAAGAGAGCAGCAGGAATACATGCTGAAAGTTTTCAAGATATTATCAAAACAACAACATGCGACCGTGGCTGCGGTTGCGACAAAAAGAAAATCAAATTTAAACACAGTTACGTAAAAATCAGAGTAACATCTCCAGATATATCTTCCTTCTGCGATTGTCCTGGTGAATGTTTCGCAGGCGTTAAGAGCGGGGCCTTCATTGACAACGAGGGTATTAAAGTTACAGTCGGGAGCGCTGTTGGTATACCATCATATTCAATGGCGTGTATCCATCAAGTAATGCTTGACGAAATTGTATCAAACACAGACCTCAAGAAAACACGAACCAACTATCATAATGACCTTGATGACTTACGAAAACCAAAATACAATACTAACAGTGAATTGGGTATTAATAATAGTAATAAAACTATGTACATCCTTAAGGCCAGCAATTCTGATATGAGCTATAGTACTAGACCATATCGCATTCAAAGCGAAAACATTCACACGCCGAGTAGTATAGCACAATACCAAGGCAGAGCCAGTAAATCTGACAGGATTGTGGAAAGTATAAGAGGTCTTCAATCATCAGATGATTTTTACAAAGGGCCTACTTCAAGACCTAATTCTGCAAGCAGTTATGAAACCATTCTCATAATAAAAAATGACATGTCATTAAGCACAAGTACAAGCAACAACATGGACTCAATCAGTTTGATTTCCGTTATAGACAGCAGTATCTCGTCTAGCTCCGCGCATTACTCGGGCTACCAGTCTAGTAACGACCTACTGAGTATTAACTCACTAGATGGACCAACGACCAGGTAACCAACACACTCGGTTTATGAATCAAAATATCCTTGCTAAAAACGTAAGAAATTATGAATTTCGCGGGCTATATTAAAGGTACCTTAAGTAGTGCCATAGTAGGGTATAACAACTTTGAAACTTTAAACTATCAATTTAGAAACCGAGTGTGAGTCAACAATAACAATTCTTTTATATATTTTTTGTCTCTTAAAAAAAATAAGTGCCACTGAAGTCAATTGGGGGACAACATGGGGAATGATATCAAAATGTCCTAATAGCAAAACGCCTTATAATCAAACAATAACTAAAATTTTCTAAATTACATATTTTTTTAAATCTCTTTAAAAAAAAAATGCCATCGAAGTCAACTGGGGGACAACATGGGGAATGATATTTATCAAAATGGATATCTATTAGGAAATTGTCCTACGAGCAGTTTGTCCTATTTGTATAGTACAGTAAAGCTTCTTGCAGACTAGCGCGACGCGACAGAGCGACGCGACACCGGTTATTGTTATACCGTGATATTAGAAATTGTATTGTTCGAGTCGCGTCGCGGCGTCGCGTCGCGCTAGTCTGTACGAGCCTTTATGCTGTTAAATCACTATGGGGTTTTTATCGTCAAGGCTCATTGTAACTTTTATTTGAAAGGTAAAGGTGAAGAATAAAGTGGTCACTTCAGAAAAAATATTTTGATTCTGAATTTAATTGCGATGTCTAAAGTCTTTTCATAAGTTAACCCACTTGAAAAACTAGGTCTACTGGGATAACGTGGCAATGTTTTTGGATAACTGTGACTTAATTATTAATTTCTAAATTGCTCGAGGAATATTTGCTTATTTTTAAATAATTTATTCGATATACATCACGGTATTGTACAAATAAAATTCCAAACATTTCCCTATGATACTAAATATTATACGTTTTAAACGTTTATACGTTTTTATTTTTGACAGTGACGATTCTATCGTCTACCCTGCAATAGTTGGCGAACGTAAGCTAATAAGAAATAATAGAGCAGCGGTTCCACAACAATATGCTATCTTAAGAATGTCTCAAATGGAAGCTAACTTTGGAAATAAAAACATGACGAAAAGTAAGGACAAGTCTGAAATTGAAGACCCCATCGTGCTCTTTAACCAGTTGCCGAGTAAACTCGATGTACCGAAGATAATGTTCAAGATTATGTCAAAAAAACGTTTTGTGGAAGCTTCCTCGATATTCATAGTAGTACCAATGTCTGATGATGACGAGGAACAGGGCACGTCCAATTGTGTTGATTCCATTACTAGTGTTCCGTCGAGTGGAAGTCATTTTTTAACGAGCACTACTAGTTCCGTTGATCCGGGTACGTACTTTACCTTTCTGTTTCATGGTTTACCTTGTGGTTCAGCTCTAGCCTATACCAAAAATCCATCAGACATATCTAATACCCCAAGATAAACCAGTCGATCGTGAAGTGCAGTGAGACGTGCTGCAATGTACTATGCTGCAAGAGAGACCATGGACGCACCCTTTTTAACTCATCGAGACCGTGCAAAGATCTCACAATCTTTAAACCGCAGACTGGAAGGGACTGCATCCAGTTAGACTGGAAGCCGACCCGCGCATAGTTGGGTAAAGGCTAGGCAGTTAATGAGACTGGGAGGAACTGTTATCCGAATGGCAATGCACGTGGGATAATTCAATCAATTGCCGACACCTCCACCGGTTATTTCCATCTGTTTGTGGCGACTGGCTAGGTTATGGCTGGATCACTAGATTGTCCAATTTTTCAAAGGTCATGACAAAATTAAAGGTACCATTCCGTACCCGACCGCAGGAGGCAACTGCAGGCGCCGCGACACGACTGATTTCTATGAATTACTATGATATACATACCTGCCGAAGCTAGCGACACGTGGTTGGCAGCTACGGGCGAGTGACAGGCAACACGTGCAGCCCGTCCGCAGACCAGTAGTACCTAGACTTGCCACCTGTACTATATTATATATATTTCTGGCTATTAACTGACAATGACAGCCAGAATATATCGTTAAACACCGCCCTTCTTTCCATACCTGCAACTTCCGCTTTTACGGAAAAAAAAATCCGTCATGAATATAAAATGGAGAGAAGAAAGAAATCAGAACGGAATCAGAACATCTTTTAATCTAATTAAAAATGAATTGGTAATTTATTTAATATGTATCTAAATTGTTTAGTTTCCCATAATTATTAAAAAAATACAAAAAAATTAATGGCCAAAGCACAGAGTAATAACAAATACAAATGGAAAAATAAATAATGATTAAAAATAAACGTGTACAATTTCCTTTCCAAAATTTTACAAAAGTAAAATTTTTTTAAAGTTTTTTTGAAAAATACTACACTATTAAATAAAGTGCATGCCTAAGTGCCGCCAACGCTCGAGCGATAACACTTTTTGCTATCTTCTATCTACCGACTGGAATATGAGCTGCTGCCGGCTGCGGTTGGATTCGGAATCAAGACTTCAGCGACATGACGCCGCGACACGGCGCGTGCAGTTGCTGCCTGCGGCCGGGTACGGAATGGTACCCTAAGAGTAAATTATTTTCCTTCTAGCTTCTTGCCTTGACTTGGCGCTAATGTTCTACATGTGACTGTGAATACGAACAATGTGCACTTCATATTTTATGGCAGTGTATTCTTTGGCGGAATTAACGCAATATTACATTAGAGTGGAGGTTACATCCGATTTTTTTTACTATGCGGATTTGCGAACCGTATGGAAACTGGAACCCATGCGTTCTAGCGTTCCATTAATCCCTGGTGCTAAGCAACTGGGCTAATCCCATTGTAAACGTCCGTTTGTGCCTCTCGGCCTACCTCTGTTTTGTACTTCTGTCTGCAGCTTCGTGTGGAGGGAAGGGAAAATTATGTTTTTTTTTTACTCCTCTGCTGTTCTTCCTCGTCCTTATCCTTGTATATTATAAAACAAAGTTCCTCCGTCGCGTCTGTCTGTCTAATCGCGATAAACTCGATAAGATTTTCAAACGGTTTTCACCAATGGACGGAGTGATTCATGAGGAAGGTTTAGGTATATAATTAATTAGGTTTTGTGTAAATGGGCTGAAATATTACGATTATTGAAGGAGATGTCGGAAAAAAAACGACACAGTAACCATTATTGTTATCTATCAGAATTAGAAAAAAAAAAACATTGTTATATTCGAAGCTATTTAGACCAGTGTTCTATTAATCATTATCCAATAAAATATGTTATTTAAATTGGGCATTTAATTTAGGTTAAAATATGCAACTTCACTTTAAAAGATATCAATAGGAATAGTCATTGACTTCTACCGCTGCACCCGCGTTGGTTGTCGTCGACCATAATTATATAGTTACGCGAATCTGTGATATCTTTTAAAGTATTCATTTTAGTGATATGATGTTAAGAGGCTTACAACAGCTAAAGCGCGGTCACTGTCGGACTGCATAGAAATGAAAGAGAAGCGCGATGACACGACGCAGGTAATTTATTGCAAAATATGAAGCAGTTAGCGATTTACAGAAAATCTATTGATTGGACTAGAAAATTAAAACACTATTATGCTAATATGTAGCTTGTACAATAATCTGACAAAATATCAGAATGATTGCATGTAAATTAATATGATTTTTAATCGTTAAAAGAAATTTTTAGAGGTATCTTCATGATTTTTTTCTATCGTATCAAATTAGTTGTATTATGTTTTCAACCCACTATCATACTAGCATATATCCTGAAGAATATCATATATTTTTCTGATTTTGTTTACTGCAGTGGATCATATTCTTTTAGGCATTATAAAACTTGCGTTTAGGCACGTTTAGGTCCTGTAGTCCCCTTAAAGCATATTTTAATCTTAATTAAATACCCAATTTAAATAACATATTTTATTGGATAAGGATAAATATAATATCGGTCAAAATAGCTTCGGAAATAACAATGAAACTTTTATTAAATTCTGAAAGATATAAATGGTTACTGTAGTTCATCCTTAGAAGATAGACATATACTATCGCGGACCTTTTCGTTGAACTTTTTAACATCAATTTGATGTACCTATCTCTTACGGCTTACGCGGCGCACGTCAGTAAAGCTGCCAGTCGGTATGATTTTTTCCGACATCTTCGACAATAATCGTCATATTTCAGCCAATTTACACAAAGCCTTAATTAATTATACACAAAAACCTTCCGCATGAATCACTCTGTCCATTGATGAACACCGTTTGAAAATCCGTTCGGTAGTTTTTGAGTTTATCGCGTTCAGACAGACAGACAGACAGACAGACAGACGCGGCGGGAGACTTTGTTTTATAATATGTAAGGATAACTTTTCGAAAGAAAAATATGCGTTGTATATGAATTATTGTGCACGTCCAGCTTGCATTTGGCCGGTTGTATACAAGGCATAACTTAAATGGTGTTGGACCTGAAAAGGGGTATTTGTTCTTATCGTTATGAACAGGTTTTTCTATGAGATCTACACAGAAACTGCGAAAAAAAAATCTGTGGCTAAAATGTTCGCATATTCGACATAATTCTTACATTAATTTTGGTCGAGCAGCAGATTTTTTTTGCGACATTTACCATTTGTATATTTTGTGTAAACTAAAAGTGTTATTTTTAAACTGTTTAAAAGTATGGAAAAATAACATAAACAGAATTACCATTTAAGATCTGGCTCTGAGAACATCTTCGTTTACCAAACACGACGAACAGGTTTGTGGAAAGGGAAGAAAGTTTTACATGCAAGAACTATCATCTGCTAATGACACAGATGCCATGTTCCGAAATGAATCTCTAGAAGTTCTCCGACTTATTGGGATGACGAAAGATGACTTTTGCCAAATCAGTACACGAAATGAAATAGCACACAAAATGTTAGATAAGGCGATCCCAGGCGTTGGCACTGACACAACTACAGCCAGGGCATGTAGCAGCTGCAAGGATCATTATGCAGCGAATGTTGTAACTAGACAAATAACGCCAGTTTTCCGGAAAGGTACTCAAATATTTAATTGACTGTGTTTTTAAAACTTCGGTTTGCGCTACACGTGCCGTGCTATTCTGTAAACATCTCACCGTGATAAACTTGGGTGAAGTGAGCTTGATGTGAGCTGTCATAGCACCTAAAGCTAGGGATTGACACTATGGACACTCACGGAGCTCACTTCATGCTCACTTCACCCAAGTTATCACGGTGAGATGTTTACAGAATAGCACGGGTGGTCTTTTAGAACGTCACTTCACAAAGCCAGGCCTCGGTCACGGCCACGGTAGGGTAACAGACCCAATTATCAACACTTTAAGAAGTCCTCTAATTTCATGTTTTATTTTTAATATATAATGCTATATTATTCCCTAAATTTATGTATCCATAAAACTTCTTGTTTAATGATGTTTATATTTAAAATACTTTTCATCGGATTCTGGTGATAATGAAATAGTATTTAAACTACAATTGAAAAATGAACTAACCTCCATTTGTTGGCACATTTTTTACCAGTTATTCGCACCAAGTTACCCAATTACCAGCACTTGGACTTAGGGCAAATAAAATACATTTTAAAATTATGAATAAAATGCTTTTTATTGTTATTAATATTAGGAATTTCTTAGAAAAATACTTAACAAATTACAATAATTGTCGACCCTCACCAATTCAAATTAAATTAACAGTTCAAATTAGGTATTGAAATTAGATAAATCCAATTATCGGCATAAAAGTTAACCAATTATCAGCACTATGCGGATTTTTTTTTAAATGTAGTTTCAACATGGTGCCAACATTTGGAAAATGATGTCACATCATATTTTTTACATTAAAATTCATAATTAATCCTAACTGAAAAAAAAGAAAATAAAAAACAATCCTTAAGTTATTAATCTACACTTAAATAATAAAATATTCAGCATGGGTGCTGATAAATTGGATTTCTGTTTAAAATAACCTTACGGAAATCTTTAAAATCCTATTGCAACAACTAACTAAAAATTCCTCATAAAACGTTTAAAAACTAAGATTTCATTACAATTCTCGTAAAACATTAGAAACAGAATGATAAATTGACCGTCAAACTTACCTCCAATGAGTAAAAAAGGCCGAAAAAAATCAACAACTGCAGACCGACTTTTTGAATTACGACCCTGCCGCCAATTTTGATGTTTATGTATTGAAAATGTAGCCACTGTATAAAGTAGGATTTCTCTAGTATAATTCTTTACTTGAATATACAACAACCAAAAAGAAAAACGGATATTTTTAACTTATTCACCGAGATGCCGATAATTGGTGGAGTGCGATTGGGTAATATACCCTAATTGTATGATTTATATTTGGAGGTTTTATAATTAATTCTAATTATTTATCAACTATTTTTACATTTTTGCATCATAACAATATTATGATAATTTATGAATTTTGATTTAAACGTTTCAGGTAACAGTTTCAGCTGGTTCCGTTTACCAGGCATGTGTAAATCTTCTGCAGAATCATCAGCGTGCGACATACCTCCGTGTTTTGACCCCAGTTTCAGTCTCGTACAGCCCAATCGCCCTCGCCAACACGGTCGTAGGCAGAAAAACCAAATTACAAAGTTTTCCTCGCTTTGTAGCTGTTCTTCAGACGATTTCAAAGAAAAGATGAAGCGATCAACTAAAGTACAGAAGCCATCAATAGAGTCGATGCGTCACGTCGCTGATACTACTCCCAAAAAAGCTGGCAAGTAAATTGTATTTTATTGAAGCATTAAGTAATCATTTGGTCTTAAGTTTGTTTCAACATTGATATTGTAAATGCCAGACCACTTGGAAAGTTTTGCGGTAAAGTGTTTTTGGGACATACTCACAAGGTTTTGTCATCATTTATTTACTAGCAGGGAGGGAGGCGACGATGCACTGCAAGTTGTAACTGGGTAAAAGAATCAACCGAACTAGGTTGAACGAATGTATTTGTATTCTCATTCACTGGCGGCGCTAGACCAAACGTGGACGTCGGTGACATCAGCTTTGCGAGGCCTCTTGTATTTCCCAGACGAAAGAAAAACTTTAAATTGAATCGTAGAGCTGAATTGTACAAATATGAATTATGCATTAACAAATATAAATTAAAATAAAATAGACGAACTTTTCGGCTCGTTGATTTTTTTCAAGATTATATTATAGCTAACATCAGCTATTTCTACAGCAGAAATGTTTGAGAAGCAGGATGCAAGAGCGAGCAAAGCGAGCAAACATTTCTTCACACAATTAACTTTACCACATATTTCGCCAATGAAACTGAACGCGATCAGCATTTCTAAAACGCGTTCAAGAGCTGTCAATGTCAAAATTGTTAAGGAATATTTGATATGATGATAATTTATAATCTATGATTTTAAATGTTTCAGGTAAACGTTTCAGCTGGTTCCGTCAATCATCAGCGTCCGACTCACCTCCGTGCTTTGACCCCAGTTCCAGTCCCGTACAGCCCAATCGCCCTCGCCATCACGGTCGTACTCAGCAAAACCAAATGGTAAAATCCCCCTCGCTTTGTGAGTGTCCACCAGACGATTTAAAAAAAAAGAGGAATCGATCAGCTAAAGTACAGAAGCCATCCATAGAGTCAATGCGTCACGAGGGTGATACTGCATCCAAAAAAGCTGGTAGGTATTTTTTTTTTATTGAAGAATCATTTGTCTTAAGTCTGTTTCAAGCAACATTGATATTGTAAATGCCAGAACATTTGGAAAGTTTTGCGGTAAAGTGTTTTTGGGACATACTCACAAGGTTTTGTCATCATTTATTCAAGTCGCGCAGCGCTAATTACCAACAGTTATATTCACCTAGAAGTTGCCTCTCTTTCTATCGCGTAACTCTTATATCTTCTGACTACGTTACGCCCACTGAATTCGACAAGTTCAGGCCGCCGCGTACCTACTTGTAGCTTCATACCTAAAATGCGGAGTGTCCCATCTGTATTCATCTGTGAGGGCGCACCGAGCTTTTGCCGTTATGAATGAGATAGAGCGGGATAAAGAATGGGCGGTTCGCGCGCTAATTTAGGATTTTCTTCGTATTATTAAAACAAATACACGTTTTGAAAATGTTAAATATACCTATACGTTATCGAAAACTTGTAGTTTTGTAATTATTAAAAAACTGATGATTACTGGTATTTATGCTGTACTAAGGGCATTTCAAAAATAGTGGTGACCGTAGGTGGTGACGCTCGTAATTATTTTCAGTGTTTTCAACGGTAATTGTGATGATGTTTCTATTTTATATACGTCGGCCCACGTATTGAATAAGTTTCTATAATTAAACCTCAGACCAAATAAAAAATCAAGACAGCGCTACGAACAATAAATTGAATCATGCTAAAACTACACCGCCGCTCTGAGCATACACGCGTACACGCACCTATTCACAACAATTTACAATCAAACTACACCTCACGAAATGCACACATGTTTACGAAAAAGGCCTCACGTCACTATTGAAAGCGCTGTCTTGGTTTTTTATTTGGTCTGTGATTTAAACCAATTGTTTTAAGTCAATATTGTGTAGTAATAAAATTATATCATTCGTATCCGACCGGTATAATCAGAAACTAGCCTCACTTTACTGTTGACAGCGCAGCGCTGTCTTGGTTTTTTAATTGGTCTGTGATTTATACCAATTGTTTTAGTTAACAATATTGTGTAATAATCTACGAATACTTTTATTATTCGTATCCAATAATATCATTCAGTTCATGATCCGCAGCGGTATATGTTTTAAATTTAATTTCGTCGTCAGCCCATCGCAGTGTTTATTATTTGAGAAAGGCTTTACAAATTAGATGATGATGATGACGATGACGATGGCGATGGTCGAAGTCAAAGTCAAATATTCAAAGTCAAAAAGTCAAAATCAAAAAGTCAAAGTAAAAAAGTCAAAGTCAATAGTCAAAGTAAATAGTCAAAGTAAAAAAGTCAAAGTAAAAAAATCAAAGTAAAAAAGTCAAAGTCAAAAAGTCAAAGTCGGTACGGCAACCAATATGTCAGATGTTACACTTTATATGCGACTAGTGTTAGGCTCGCTAGTTTTTTTATTTCCTCGCACAATGCATAGTAAAACGTTCTATGTTACAAGTGCGTAAGATGATTTCCGCACTTGTAGCTTAAATAACTACTTTGGTGTAGGTTGGTTTCGTTCACATAAGGCAGCATCATCAGTACCGGTGTGTGATATACCTCCGTGCTCTGTCCTCAGTTCCAGTCCCGTGCCATCTAACCACCGTCGCCAACATGATTGTAATCAGCCATATCAAATTTCAGAATCCTCTTGGCCTTGTGTCTGTCCACCAGATGATTACGAAGAAACGAGGAATCCATCAGCCAAATCGGCTGGTGCCATAAAAGCTGGCAAGTGAATTTTGTTTTGGATTTTTAATAGAATATAAGATTTAATTATTTAATTATTTAGTCTTTAGTTTGTCCCAAGCAACAAAAACATTGTAGCTACATACTCGTATCTATATTATGTGTCTGACCATTTAGAAAGTCTTGCGATTAAATGAGTTTGGGACTCACTCACTGATTAAAAACAAAGTAGATGATAAACATCCACTTTTTAATTCTGTGAATGTTGTTTTTTTAATTTTCCAATTTGCCCATGGCCATGACCCCCATATTCAAAATTCATTTATTTACGTTACACGCCCGTGTTTGGGTCACAGAAATTCATATGTACCAAATTTTAATTAAATTGGTCCAGTAGATTCGGAGCACATTGGCTGTGACAGACGGACAGCCAGCCAGCCAGACAGACAGACACACGAGTGATCTTATAAGGGTTCCGTTTTTTTCCTTTTGATACCTCAAAAGGAAAAAAACGGAACCCTAAAAATTAATTATTTTTATTACCTATTATAAAATTGGTTATGCTGACAATTAATAACCTATGGTTTTAAATGCTTCAGTTAAACGGTTCAACTGGTTCCGTCAATCATCAGCACGCGACACACCTCCGTGCTTTGACCCCAGTTCCAGTCCCGTACAGCCCAATCACGGTCGTAATCAGCAAAACCAAATTATAAAATCCCCCTCACTTTGTGAGTGTCCACCAGACGATTTCAAAGAAGAGACGAAAAGATCAGCTAAAGTACAGAAGCCATCCATAGAGTCAATACGTCACGAGGGTGATACTGCACCAAAAAAAGCTGGCAAGTGAATTTTGTTTTAAAAAAACATGACGTCTGAATTCCTCGAAGGTTTACGCAGAGGTGTGTGTCCAGTACACCCACATTTCGCCAGTTATGTTTAAGTCTCATGTGATAGGGGGAGAGCCTATTGCCATCATAACCGAACGTAAATCCAGATACCGGCCTGCTACTGAGAGATTCCAAATGGAAAAGCCAATAACACTTTGACCGACTCGGGAATCCAACACAGGACCTAATGCTTAGCAGTAGCGTTTGTTACCCCTATCCCTAGACCAACGAGACAGTAAATTTGCAAAAGCGTGAAACGTAAAAGCGAGGGTTTCCTAAGACTACGGTGGCCACCAAATAGCGTCCGCAGTTTACCGTCATTGAAACGTTATTTATGAAAGTAAGTTGATGTGTAAGATGTGTTTCCCTAGAGAGCGTGTTTTGACACCGTAAAGTCAAAACCTGATGCAATAATTTTCACTGCGGCCGCAGTGTTGCGGCCACCGCTCTTCTAGGAAACCGTAGCTTAAGACAAAAACACGGTATGACGCAATCTTTTTCCTATGATGTATGAATATTGTGTGAATTTTGTTTTCACATTTCAATATTTTATGCTTTGAAATGTTTCAGGTAAAAGTTTCAGCTGGTCTCGTTTGTGCAAGCGTAAGTCATCTCTAACGTGCCACATACCTCCGTGCTTTGACCCCAGTTTCAGTCCCGTGCCTTCTAATCGCCATCGCCAACCCGGTCGTAATCAGCAAAACCAAACTCCAGCCATCCGTCCAGCCAGCCGTCCACCAGATGATTACGAAAAATCAAGGAATCCATCAGCTAAAGTACAAAAACCTTCCATAGAATCAATAATTCGCCGGGGAACTGCTCCCAAAAAAGCTGGCAAGTTTGTTTTGGATTAATTAATGTTTTACCCAAGCAATATATATACATAACGGTTGTAAAAATACCACTGTTCTTCCCGTCATTATGATCAGGACCTGGGCGACCGAGCTCTGCTCGGGTGAAAATAGAAAAAAGAATTTTCCCAGGTATGAGACCTAGCTAGATCGATTTTTCGCCGCCGGAACATAGCATATTGCAACTTTTATCGAAATCGTTACAGCATTCGAGAACGTGATTACAAATGTATATACAAATATTGCTCATTATAGGATTTGTTTGTACTGGACGATACCTGAGAACCTTCTGGTTACGTAGATATTCAAAGTTCCAACTTGTTTTGACGTTTTTTAACGAAAACAAGTTTAAAATGTTATAACTATAAGAGTATTGAAAGTTATCAATACTCTTACGATCCCTGTACCGTCACACGCATACGCAAAATGTTTTTCGTGCGTTACATTGCGCACAGCGAATTTTCACACCAAAACTTTTTTCGCGCAATTGGTTTTGCGGGGAAATGTGAAAGTTACTTAGTTCGATGTACAGAATGCGGTATAGCTTCGTGATGGGTGTTATTTGCACCTTGTATTGTATGTGCCGGCTAGACGATTCTGAAAGTTTTGATATTTTTTTCATTAAATAATGATTCTTGAGTTTCAATTCTCTACTCTATTATCTAGTAATTCTTGAATGTTGTATTCTTTATCTCAGAACAATAATTCGGTTATACTGATATGAATACGTGTCTTGCAGATGCTTGTTGTACAAAGGGTGAATTTCCACGGGTTTGGGTGACTACATCTATGTCCATGTCCAGTCCAAGGACTGATATGTCGCTGGGACTAGCCGCGCCGTTGCTAGACAAGGACGGTCGCAAGGTTGCCACAAGGAAAGCAGCTTCGTCACGTTTATTAGTTCGAGATAACTGATAGGGATGTCTCCAAAAAAACATGATGCTGATTCAATTGCGTAAAACGTTATCAGCCTGGGTTATTTAGGAACAGCCAAAAGGTGGATTACAGTTTGTATGAAAAATCTCATTCCTTCGGTGTAAAAATTTGAAAGTTGACTCAAATCTTATCTAGGTAAATAATAAAGATGGCTGGTGGAATATCCCATCTGCAAAAATGACTAAGTTCCATACAAACTTGCATCCCCTATTTAACCCTTGTAGGGGATTTTTTTTTTCAAATATCCTTCCTTCGTGCTCATCTTTATATAAAAAATCTTATGCAGAATTTAATGCTTCTAGACCCAGCGGTTTAGACAGTCCGTTGTCTGTCACTGAATTAATGCAATTAAGATTTTCGTTTCATACTTAGAAGAAGCTTTTAAATATTTCAGGCTTACGTTTAAGCTGGTCCCGTTTACCACGCAAGCGTAACTCATCTACGTCAGGCGACACACCTCCGTGCTTTGACCCCAGTTCCAGTCCCGTGCCGCCTACCCACCCTCGTCATCGCGGTCGTGGTCAGCAAACCCAAACTACACCATCGCTTTGTGGCTGTCCACCTGATGATTTGGAAGTAACAAGGAATCCATCAGCTAAAGTACAGAAGCCTTCAATACAATCAATACGTCACGAGGGTCGCACCGCACCTAAAAGAGCTGGCAAGTTTAAAAACAAGCTTTTAATCATAAACTTACATAAACATAGAACCTTTATTACATTTAATTTCAACTGAATAGACAGTTGTGCTGCTGGGGAATTTGTTACGCCACTTCTTCATCCCAGCTAAAGCACTACGAATTGGTGAAGGGCAGGCCTTTTGGGGGACTGTCTTATGTAATTTAAACGTTGAAAAAGTAATGATTCTTAGCCTAGTTTAAATAAATGACATATAAAGGATACAGGATAAAGAAAAAAGTAGGTTGGAATCTCATTTCCTACGAAATGTATGGGGATTTTTTTTTGCGATTTCTGACTTGTCTAGTATTCAAGCCTCAGTTGGTCCTATAGAGTTCTTCGGTCTTTATAAGAAACAGGATCGTATGGCATCAAAAAAAGTTTTTATGAAAACTGCCCATTTTCTTGCTGACTGTAATTTTTCTTCAAAATCTGTGAACGCAGATCAAAATATCTCAAAAATTTAAGGACAGTCTCCTAAGACCATTTTCCTGTAGCTACAACGGTTAAGGTAGCTGCCCTTAGTGCTGCATGTCAAAAATTTATAATTATGTAGATTGAACTAAAAAGTAAGTACCAACTCAATAAAATTTACATAAATATAGAACTTGATTTATTTTAAATGTTTTCTTAATAGCTTAATAAGGCATGAATTGTCCTTACACGTCTCTAATACCCCATTTACGCTCGGCTCGCTTCCACGGCAGTGAGCAGGAAAGTAGGCAGGGAAGTGGGCAGGACGAGTATGTAAACACGATAGTTCTCATGCTGCTGCCACTGCTACTCGCACTGCCCGGCGCTCCTCAAATGAGCGGTTTTTTGTGCGGTAGTCAAAGGACTGGCAGCGCGAGGCCATTCGGCTCCGCCGCTCACTTCTCGCCGAGCGCTTGGTCGAATCGAATCGAAAATACGACCACGTGTTTTCTTTTTTCATTTTTATTTTTAACGTAATTATGTATTGCAAGAAGACACAGCGCGGACGACTTCATTATTTCGACGTCTGCCATTGCTGAAAGTCGAAAGCGATGTGAGTGGTAGGGCAGAATGTAAACACACCTTCCCTCGATCCTGCTACGGCAGTATGTAGGGAATTATTGCCGGCAGCGCAAGGAGCAGCGGCAGAAGCTGAATGTCAATCAGGCATATGGGATAAAAAAAAAAAAATTAAAAATAAAATGTTTATGCAAGTTTTATTAAATACTTTTAAGTTCAAAATATTTTGATGGTTTTTTTATTTATTATTGCCCTGTCTACAAAAGAATCAATTGATATATCTTTGGAATTGGTCAGCGGTCATTATGATGAGACTGCTATTTTATGCGTCTTTAGACCTGGTTACACGCAGCAGCTTGCTTGCACAACAGATGTTGCAAATTTTGGTACCCCCTCCAATAGCCACGTCGTTGGATGGTTGGATGGATTCTTACACATCGACTTACGATAAAGACACACAAAATGTTCTTTGTACCTACTTTAAATACGTAAGTTTTATGAAGTAGGTACTTTTTAGTGCAATCGTTTATGAGCAAAAGCTTGTTTTTTGAAAGATTTATTACAAACATTTGAATTGATATATTTTTGGAATTGTGAGCGGTCCTTATTATGAGACTTCTATTGTATGCCTCTTAAGGCCATTTACACACAGCAGCTTTCTTGCACAAATTCCTATTTGCTTTGCACAACCAAGTGTGAAATGTTAAAGCTAGGGTTTCCTAAGACTGCGGTGGCCGCCAAATAACGTTCTCAATTTACCCTCGAATGACGTCATTGAAACATTATTTCAGTAAGTTTGATCACATTTCAATATTTTATGCTTTGAAATGTTTCAGGTAAAAGTTTCAGCTGGTCCCGTTTATGCAAGCGTAATTCACCTGTAACGTGCGACATACCTCCGTGCTTTGACCCCAGTTTCAGTCCCGTGCCTTCAAAACGCCCTCGCCAACACACTCGTAATCAGCAAAACCAAACTCCAGCATCGCTCTCGTCTTGTGTCTGTCCACCAGATGATTACGAAGAACCGAGGAATCCATCGGCTAAAGAACAGAAGTCATCATCCAATGAGTCAATGTGGGCTGCTATCAAAAAAGCTGGCAAGTAAATTTTGTTTTGAATTATAGATTACTGAAGCATTTTGTCAACCAATTTGTCTTAAGGCGAATGCGCCAATATGCGCTAGTCCTCAGTGAAGTCCAGGGTCTGTCTGATGGTGGAGCAGGTATATGGCTTTCGGAGCTCCTCAACTAAATTGGATATCCCTGATGTGTTTGGGTTCATTGAATTTGTCTTAACAAGTATTTTAGTCATAAGTGCAGCCCTGAGTTTGATAGTGGAGCTAGAAAGGGGCCTTCGAAGCTCCTGAACTAAATAAGACAGACTTGGTATTTGGGCTCGTTGGATTTGTCTTGAAAAGTACCTAACATGTGAAAGTATTATTAGCAAATTATGGTCCTCAAAAGTACCAATTGCAAAATAAAAAAATGTTCATGAGAAAAGCTTGTTTTTAATAAGTTTTTACGATTATTTTATTTTTGTTCTTCTGCCTAAAATAATCAATTGATATACTTTGAAATTGGTCAGCGGCCATTATGATGAGACTTCTATTTTATGCGTCTTAAGGCCCGGCTACACGAAGCAGCCATCTTGCACAAGTTTTTATTTGCTTTGGACAAGCAAGTGTGAAATATTAAAGCTAGGGATTCCTAAGACTGCGGTGGTCCCCAAATAGCGTTAGCAATTTACCCTCGAATGACGTCATTGAAACGTTATTTGAGTAAGTCCAAATATGGTACATAAAAGCCACTTTTGAACGTCAAAATTTACAGAAAAATATAATTGATTCTAGTCGCCCCTTCCAAAAGGTTTCGTATGGAGAAGAATGTATTTCCCTAGAGAGCGTTTTTTGACACCGTAAAGTCAAACCCTGGCGCCGTAATTTTCATGAATGTGGATGTGATTATGTGGCTGCCACCATTCTGCTAGAAAACCGTAGCTTAAAACGAAAAACTATACCTATGACGTAAACTTTTTCCTATGATGTTTGAATATTGTGTGAATTTTGTTTTCACATTTCAATATTTTATGCTTTTAAATGTTTCAGGTAAAAGTTTCAGCTGGTCTCGTTTGTGCAAGCGTAATTCACCTGTAACGAGTGACATACCTCCGCGCTTTGACCCCAGTTTCAGTCCCGTGCCTTCTAATCGTCCTCGCCAACACGGTCGTAGTCAGCAAAACCAAACTCCGACATCGCCCTCGTCTGGAATCTGTCCACCAGATGATTACGAAGAAACGAGGAATCCATCAGCTAAAGTACAGGAGTCATCATCCAATGAGTCAATGCGGGCTGCTGCCAAAAAAGCTGGCAAGTAAATTTTGTTTTGGATTATGGATTATTGAAACATTAGGCTAGTTTCGCAGCTGTCCAGGAGACCCGTACGGGCCGTCCGTACGGGATTAACCACTTTCTCTTAAGGCGAATGTGCCAATAAGTGCTAGTCCTAGGTGAAGGCCAGGGTCCAATGGTGGAGCTGGAATGTGGCCTTCAGAGTTCTTCAACTAAATAAGGTAGACTCGGTGTTTGGGCTCGTAGGATTTGTCTTGAGAAGTTCCTAATAAGTGAAGGTATTAAGACGGATAAGTATGCAAATTATGGTCCTCAAACTTTTCAACCCACCTCGGTGCTAGCCCTCGCCACCCGCCTCGGTGGTCTGGTTAGACCCACAGGTTCCGGGTTCGATACCCAGTGGTGGCAAAATTTTCTGCTTCGTTTGGTTGGTGGTAGGGCTTGTTTTAAGTCCGCCTGGCTAGCTTCCACCATCTTATCTAAGTTTGTCGCCATAACAACAATGTTTACAGCATTATTGTGTTTCGGCGGTAAGAGGTAAGATAGTCAGTTCCTGTGTGGTTGAGGATTCCGGGTGAAGCTCGCTTCCACTATCAGCCTGATCATCACTTACCATCAAGTGAGATGCAAGCCAAGAGCTACACCGAAGTGGTTAAAAAGGGAAAAAAAAATATACCTTGTAATGTTGTACAATTAACGTTCCGTTTTAGAAAAAATATAAAAGAACGATTTTAACAGTAAATTAGGCTACTTTGTATATTTATTTACTTATACTAAAACCAAGTTCTATCATATTCAACGTAATGCGCGTGACCTTGGGTCGCAACAGAACTTGTTCGGTGAGCCCCCCTTCCCTCTCCCTGTCACCTCCCGCGGCAGACCTGCCAGGCTGGAGCCCTGAGCGTCGACGCACACGGCCGGTGGCAAGACACACTGTCCTATGCTGGTGGTGATGGGCACTCGTATTCGCGTTGCTCTTCTTCAGCGGCACGACTTTCATACGTGTGTCCCTCAGCCACGGTTGTCACCGTTGTAACGGTTTTTTATTATTTTCCAATCGAGTTATGAACCTCTCAGTATATCGCCATATTGGGGTCCAAAGTTCCAGTTCACCTTCCGGCGACTATCACCGAAGATTGATCGGAAGACCGTCGGACAGCCAAGTCATAGGTCTTGAGTTCGAACCCAAGGCACGCACCTCTGACTTTTCGGATTCATGTGCGTATTGTATAATTATCACTTCCTTCAAAAACGGCGAAGGAAAACATCGTGAGGAAACCACGCAAACGCGGAAGGCACGCCTGAGAGATATTTCTCGACGGCATGTGAAGCCAAGTCAGAGGCCCATGAGCGGCTTTAAAACTCTGACACCAGGTTAGTCACTAACCACACGAAAAGGAGAACATCGGAACCTATGGCTGCCCCACGGCTCTAGGTTCCGAGCACCTACCTTCCGGCAATATGATTTTTAATCTTGGGTACATTTAGTTTTAACATTCCAATATATTAATATTTAAATGTTTCAGGTTTTAGCTGGTCCCGTTTAGCAACCAAGGATAAGGTATGCGACGCACCTCCGTGCTCTGACCCCAGTCCGCGCCAAGGTACACATGGAATTCAGATCTTAAGTATTTTCAATTTCAGTTTTAGGTTTTGGTGATCAAAAGTGTGATGCGCAACACGGAAAGTACCCTGTGCTTTACAGACCAGGAGTAAAGAAAGCGATGTAATAGTCCAGTAAATACGGAAGCTGAATAATTCTTACGTCACAGTCTTCATTTGCCAATGACAGACCACGTCTTCGAAATCGTTCGTGAAGCTTTCCGAGAAAATCACGGAAGAATTTTCAATGTTACAAGCTGTATTTTTAGGGTTCCGTACCTCAAAAGGAAAAAATGGAACCCTTATAAGATCACTTCGTTGTCCGTCCGTCAGTCTGTCAAGACCCATTTTTTCAGCAACGCGTTGGGGTATCAAGTTGAAATTAATATCAAATACGTAGATCTATGTTCCCTTGGAGCTCAAAGAAAATCTGGCTTCTAAGTCAAGGCAATAAAAAATACGGCCATTTATATAACATATTTCGATACTCGCAAATAAATCAAAACCCGGATACTTCCCGTTGTCATAGAATCATGAAATCTGGCAGGAAGCAAGGTCTCAAAGTACTAGTAACGGAAAAAGTCCGAAAATGTATAATTGTATTTATATCACTTTTTTTTTTTTTGCTTTTACAATCTTACATTTGCAGTTGTAGAATTGACCGTGACGTATATCGATGTGGAGAATATATTTCTCAACTACTAAGTTAAGTTTGTTCTTGGGATAAATTCATCCCGACTACGGCTCCTGCAACCCTTCGTTGTGCGTGGTCCGACACGCACTTGGCCGGGTTTGTCTATTTTGGGCCGAACATAAGTCCTTTCAAGTTGATAGCATTTCTATACTCCGTGTACGGAACCCATATAATTGATGAGACAAATTATCATCAGTATTGTCAACGGTCGTTAAGAAGAAGTTTTTAAAACCTAATTTAAACTTTCTGTGATATTATTCAATCGTTTTAATATATATATTTTTTTTATAATTTAATGATAAAATTCAAAACCAATGCCTTTAAATGTTTCAGATTCCAGCTGGTTCCGTTTACCAGTATTCTTGCGAAAGTGCTTCGACCGTAGTTCCAGTACGGGGCCGCCTCATTATCCTAGCCATCATGGTCGTACTCAGCAAACCCAAACTCCAGCATCGACTTTTGGTTCTCCATCAGGTGATTTAAAAGAAACAAGGAATCCATCAGTTAAAGTACAGAAGCCATCCATAGAGTCAATAAATGAGGAGGGTAGAACTGCACCCATAAATGCTGGCAAGTAAATGTTACTTTGGACCATTTTATTTAAGCATTGCGGCTCGTGAAGACCAGCGCTACGCGACTCGAACAATACAATTTCTAAGAAAACTTCACGGTATAACAATAACCGGTGTCGCGTCGCGCTTGTCTGCATGGAGCTTAAGTCTATCGTTTATCCCGCACAGGTTAGTTATTTTAGTTCATTTACCTACTAGCCCTTAATATTTGACAGAAAGCAGGTTTATAATTGTCAAAAGTGAAGTGAAATGCGAAGTATCAAGCGAATTTGAACCACATCAGGCACTCATGCTATCAATTTGATCTGCATTACCCAACCCTTCATGAGGAAGTGGCTGGAGAGACGGCATGGCACCCTAACTGTCCTGGTGCACGGTAGGGTGCTTCAGGAAGTACCTGGCCCGTATAGGCTGGAAACCTCCGCCAACATGATGCCCGTTGTACACGGCACGGCTTCGTTACGGTACGGCGCGCTAGCCGCAGAATAATCGTGTGAGCTTATGTATGACACGACAAACCACCGGTTGTATAACGCTGGGATCAACAATTATTTTTTCAAAACTAGCCCTCCGTTTATGGCTTTCGATTTCTTTGTGTTCGCTAGTGCGGTCAAAGTCCAGAATGTTTGCACTTTTTATAATTTCTAGTTCGTTGAGACTTTAAAACTGTTCTCTGTTCTGTTCTTGTTCTGTGTATTTCTTTCTTTCTCATTTTGTGTTATGCTGCAGCCGCATCTGCGTCTATCGTGACGAAGCTTCGCACAGTATTACGATATACGTAGATGTGACCAACCATTATCGGTTATCGTCGCGATAGTTCGGGCTGCGTAGCACTTATCACCTCGGTGGGGGTACATAATAAACGTGGCAAAGCCGCTAATGTTAACAACGCATTAGCGCGATAATTTTTTTGCGACCAAAACATACGAAGCTTGGGCACGCATTGATTTGTCACAGTAGATGCAGATGCAGCTGCAGCATTAGAATGATCGATTCACTGTAATTTTTGTAAAGCAGATTTTTAAAGACAGAGCTGCAATTGCATGTACGTGCCATATGTTCGCATTACCGGCACGGACGCAGGGGAATTATTATTATTAGCATTTTCAACGGCCATTATTGGTTCTATACGTACTAGGTACTTGTTAGGTTTCTATAATAATTATTATCAATCGGTTTCATATTTTCGGTTTAACATTGTCATAATAATACAATTTTATATAATTTCATACATAACCTGTTCAATGTTTCAGGTATAGGTTACGGGTGGTTCCGTTTACCGTGCATGCGTAAAGCAACTGCAAAGGATACCAAAATGCCTAAAGAGTTAGAGAGCCCCAAGGACCTAAACAGTCCTGAAACTGGAAAACAGAAAGAAGGAACCATTTTATGCGAGTCTCAAGCGGACAAACCAATAACTTCTAAAGAGCTAGAGAGCCCCAAAGACGCAGAGAGCCCTAAAGACCCAGAAAGCCCTAAAGACCCAAAAAGCCCTGAAACTAGCAAATTAAAGGAGGAAAAACCAATTACCCCTAAAGAGTTGGAGAGCCCTAAAACTAGCAAACAGACAGAAGGAACCATTTTATGCGCATGTGACGAGGAAATAATAAAACTTGGTCCTGGTTTTATAAACCCAAATCAGGAACAAATCCCAATGCCACAGCCGGAACCAGCAAATAAAATTGTTAAACTGTCAGACCCAATAGATCAGGAGCCAGCACAACAGGCAGAAGATATAAACCTGGTACCGCAAACTCTAGCGAGCTCTAAACCTGGGAAACTGAAAGAGAGCAAAATCTTATGCGGGTGTAAAGAGGACAAACCTATGAGCCCCAAAGAGTTAGAGACCCCTGAAAATAGCAAACAGAAGGAAGGAACAATTTTATGTGCGTGTGACGAGGGAATACTAAAACTTGGTCCTGGTTTTAAAAACCTAGTTGGCAAGTCAAAACTTTTTACTGGTATTATAAAGTCCATATCTAAAATAAATGAAACTCTAAAAAGCCAGGGCCAGCAGGCAACAAGTAAACCTATGGCTCCCAGTAGCCCCACAAACCTCAAGAGCCCTAAAACTAGCAAACAGAAGAGGGAAGAATCAGTATGCCTGTGTAACGAGGACAAACCTATAAGCCCTAAAGACTTAAAGAGCCAGGTGGGCCAGCAGGCTCCAAGTGAACATATAGCTCCCAGTAGCCCTAAAGACTCCAAGAGTCCTAAAACTAGCAAACAGAAGGAGGAAGAATCAGTATGCGTATGTAACGAGGACAAACCTATGAGCCCTAAACATTTAAAGAACCAGGTGGACCAGCAGGCTCCAAGTGAACCTATGGCTCCCAGTAGCCCCAAAAACCTCAAGAGCATTAAAACTAGCAAACAGAAGGAGGAAGAATTAGTATGCCTGTGTAATGAGGACGAACCTATCAGCCCTAAAGACTTAAAGAACCAGGTGGGCCAGCAGGCTCCAAGTGAACCTATGGGTCCCAGTAGCCCTAAAGACCTCAGGAGCCCTAAAACTAGCAAAAAGAAGGGGAGGGAAATATTATGTCAGTGTGAAGAGGATAAAACGGCGGGAAAAGTCACAAGCAAGTGTGAAACGGAAAAACCAAAAAAAGAAACAGAAATTAAACCTGATGGTCAATCGATACCTCGACAAAAGCGATGCCCCCCCCAGCTGCCTCCAGTTATACTAGGGCTGCCGCCTGTAGAAACATCTGAAGGATACCTTTATGAAGGCATTGGACCTAGTTGTAAGTGGTTAGATACAGGGGAGATCAAGAAACTGAGATCAGAGTTGACACAGTCAACATCTGGATTCAAAGCATGTAAGCGAAAAAAAACAGAAAATTCGTATTATGCGCAACCAGGAGACAACAGTGAATTAGACTTCGGAGAGGCCATTAGGTACTTTGCAATTATGAATCCAAAACGTTTCCGGGAGTTGATGCAGGAAGAACTAGAGCGGCAGCGTGATACTGAGGAGAAAAAAGTTGAAGAGGCCAAAATACTTAAAAAAGAAAAAGAAAAAGAAAAAAGAAAAATGGAAAAGGCACGAAAGCAAACAGAAAAAGAAGCGAAGAAAGGCATAATAAACAAAACAACAACAACAAATGAAGATAACATGCCAATTTATTGCGAGACGACGGAGTTTCCTGACGAAACAGAAGTTAGCTTTCCGGAGGGATTTAAATTTAGTATCGCTGTCAAAGATGGTCCTACTGGTCTCGCTGGCGTGGATTGCACAGAAATAAATCGAAGATTCTTCATGGGGAAACGTCATAAATAAATGCATTATTTATTTTTAAATTAATTTGATTTAAAATGTTTTTTATTGCAGAGTTTATGAGTACTTTCTGTTCACGATAGGACAGGCGATATCCTCAGAATGAAATATCGTTCGTGGACATTTTACATGAAGTAATTAAGTGACCGATTATTATTTGATATTTATTCTGAAAGTTCCAAGAACTACAAATCAATTACTTAAGTAAGTTTTGTGTATTTTAAAATATTGTAACAGTAGTTTATTAAAGTCTTTGCAAACTTGGTGCTTTACATGCAGTGGTCCTAAAACCTCAATACATATTAAAATATAACAATTATTTTTATGATTGGTGTTACGGCTATTGGATATGTTGTTTTTTTTGTGCGATCTGTTTTTTCGTGAACAAAGGGTTGTTTAGTAACAATGTACGACTGTCGTGCTTGTATTTGTGGTACATTTTCATGAAAATCGTGTAACTTTGATTTTATATTTATAACCTTATTTGTAGTATTAAATGTATATTATATCAATTATTTAACCATTTATTTATTAACCCTCCCCAGCTTCGTTTTGAAAGTATTTTTAGAAAAAACGGCATCCTTATGATTACTTCGTTGTCCGTCTGTCTATCAAGACCTGTTTCCTCAGGAACGCGTGGAGGTATCAAGTTGAAATTTATATCAAATACGTAGTTTTACGGTACTTTGGAGCTCTAAAAAATTCGTCGCCGCGTTATTTTATACATACATGCACACAGAATGTTAAATATCGTTTTGTCTCATTCTTTCTAATAAAGTAATCGTATTTTATAAAAGAGACAACAATATTTAAGTTGTTTGCTTACTATGGCAACATTTTGTCGCGACGTAGTGACAGTTGTATGTAAGTGCCATAACAGCCATCATACACGACGAGTATTGTGGTATTTTGCCGTCAAATGGTTGTTAAAAACATGCCTGTGTGATAGATTGTAAAGTCCTTGATTGACACAACTCTAGCAATGGCAGCCATTTTATGAGACATGAGTTGTAGGTATGCACCCCTTTTACAAGCTTTAATAGCTTGCTCTGGTCGTATTTTTCCGGTTACTCCAATGGTCATCCATTTTTCAAGCACTTCCTGGCATCCGATTGAGCTGAAACTTGAATACTTATATAACTACCGAGACATTTTGAAATAAAGAAACCATAGAGCTAGTCTGATGATGGAGCCGGAAGGTGGCCATAGGAACTCCTCAATCAAACAAGACAGCACCATCGTGTTTGGATCACCACGCTTGCTCAAGACTGGTTGGTGATTGAAAGGCATATGTTACCCTTGATAATATCATGGGCATCGACTGTCCACATAATGCAAGGTAACACAGTCGGCTATGCCATAGTGTACTTAAGGCCGAAACTCTTCGCCGCTGGGCAAGCCTGTTTCGCTTAGTAGAGTTCGGTCTTTAGACGGTCTTATGATTCAAGAGATAGATTTCTCAAAACTATCAGGGAAGAAACCATGCAACAACGGTGCTCTAGAGGAAATGAATAGGATGAGAAATGTTACCGAACATGGTGTATAGACGATAGAAGTGAATAAATGATTAAACAGACTAATGCACAAAATATAATAAATTTAAAAATACGTTCTAAAAACTGGATTTGATTTATAAACTGTGGAACTTAACAGAGTGTTGGGCTACTGCGTGTTTTTAGTTCCACAGTTTATAAATAAATTCCAGTTTTAAGAACGTATTTTAGTTTATTCTATTTTGCGGGATATCTGGTGATAGAACGGATATTAAAACACATCCTAATGCTAAAAAGTAAAAAATAAAATATAAGTAAAAATCTTTTAAAAACAAGCTTTTAATGAACTATAAAGTACTAAATTAAAACTTACGTAAACATAGAACTTTAATATTTTCTTAAAAGAATGAGGCGTAAATATCCTTCTTACACTAATTTTTTGTTCATTAAAAGATTTTTATTTATATATTTTTGTAGGTATTACTAGTCCATTTTTTTATTGGGATTACAGAGTACTTTAACTTACTATAGTGTGGATTAGTATCTTTATCTACTAGTTTTATTTGGTTTGTGGTGAAGTATAGAATACGGGGATTGTACGTAATCCAGGTGTGCAGAGATGATCGAGTCTATTGCAATTTCATAGGTTACAGACGTTACAGTTGATGCTAGTGTGTGTGATGAGCATCATTTGGTGATGACGACGACAAGCATGACAGCCGCGCCGGCTACTCTGTTATTCGCAGAAGTTCTTCTAAGATTAGAATGTAATAATATTATAATAAAAATGCTTTATGTGTTTATATATTTATTTTATTTTTATTTTATGTTTTATTTTTGCACAATGCATATTAGCTAGGAATAAGCCGACCAAGATAGTAAGACAACATTATGGGCTGTGCGGTCTCCCCAACCTTCACAGGCCTTAAATTCTACATGCGCCTTTGAAATACCTCGTACTTAATATAATGAAAATAGTACCTGGTCGACCGATCTCTGCTCGGGTGAAAATAGAGCATGCTCATTTAATAGTATAGGATAGTGATTCATATTGATTCCATGCTGCAATGATAGTAGCTACTTACTAATTCCATGCTGCCATGATAGCAGGTACTTACTAATTCCATGCTGCCATGTCATTATTCAAAGGTTACCATTGAATCTTGTTATAAACTTTGGGCGACCGAGCTCTGCTCGGGTGAAAATACCGACTAAACGAATTTTTCCAGATGAGACCAAGCAAGATCGATTTTTGCCCCCGTAAACCCCCTTTACTGCTATTTTCATCTCAAATCGTTAGAGCCGTTGTCGTACGTGATTACAAATATATATATATACACAAATATTGCCCGTTTAATATTATAGGATTTGTAAATTACATCACGACTGACAGTTGTCCCACTAAGCCCACTGACAAGTATTGTCAGTGATAAAGCCACGTAATAACTGGACAAATGTCCCGCGGCACCACCAGTCGCTTGAAACCAATGACTAATAAATCTTAGTTTACTCTCACTACCTACTGGAAGTGCGGCCTTGTTTCATTATTGTTTTTATTTAATTACTTGTCTACTGTAATTCACTGTCAACGCTTGAGACTATGCTATACATGGCCAAAATCGGAACTAACGCCGCCATCTTGTTTTTTAATTATTTTTCACCAAAGAATATATCTACTCTCTTCAAGGATCTTTTCAACACTTTTGCTCGTAAAGTAGCTCTTAGAGCGCTAACACACTGGGACCACATGGCGACGCCGCTGGCTACGTAGCCATGGCTACCTCTGGCTACTTAGGTTGCCAAATAAGTAGCCAGTAACACGCGGGCGTCCATCCTGGCGATCAGTTGGCCACTGAGTGAGGGAGGCATAACTTACTTGTATACAAAATATTAGCGACTTAGCTACGCGTCGCCAGGTTGCCAGAGTATCCAGTCTCCACGTAGGGGCCGGTCGGTCGTGGCTACGCTTACAAATTGGCGACGTCGCCAGACCGCAGCCAAATGAGTTAACTGTCATACATTTCAATACGAATTGTTTGGATATGTAGCCGGTGACGTCGCCATGGCGTCCCAGTGTGTTAAGCTACGGTTGCCTAGAAGAGCGGTGACTGCTCACGTAATTTACGGCGGATGACGTCACTGAAAAGTTGATTATGAATGTAAGTTGGTGTGGTTTCCTAGAGAGCGTTGTTGACACCGTAAAGCAAACCCCGCCACCCAAGAATTAAATCGCTAGATATGCCTCACCTTACTCAGTCACAAGAAAAAGCGCTCTTATAGAACCGCTTTTAGGTTCATAATGCACTGTATTAGACATGCGTACTTTTTAAGTACTATCATGGCAGCACGGAATTAGTAAGTACTATCACGGCAGCATGGAATTAGTATGTACTATACATGAAATTTGTATGAAGTAAACTATTAAAATATGAGCATTACCTTTTTTTTTACCGAGCGGAGCTCGGTCGACCAGGTACTTAACATAATATTTCACCAAATTATTTATTTTTGACAAAAAAATTACATTCTTTGTGTTCTACATACAAAATTATTCAGTTTTTTATGCTTCTAAAACCTATTTATTCGACAGCTTCGTGCCTTTGTCTTTACTTCAACCTATGAAGACACTGCGATTATAGGAATCCGCGGGACATAATTCATAAAAACAAAATTACATAGATAATAGAATAATTTTATAATATAGTCTATAAAATTTTATTTTATTTTGCCTCGCAAGAGTGTTGAAAAGCGTCGTCGAAAAACGCATTTGCATTGATCATTACACGCTCGGCTCCCTTAACGAATAATACCACCTTGAGTGTAACCGACATAGCACACTTTTGTATCTTAGGCCCACTTGCGCGTTAACAGCTAACTCGGAGTTAACAGCTAACTCAGGGGTAATCCAATAATTCTCTTCGGATTAACCCTGAGTTAGCTATTAACTCCGAGTTATTTAGCTAACCCATGAACGCGCAAGTGGGCCTTAGTGTACTATTTTGACATCGTCAGGGGGGCGTTGGTGGTAACCATTTGTAAAACTGTCACAAATTGTATTAACAAGATGGCGGTGTTAGTTCCAACATGCCTACGCGCCAAAGATCCTTGTAGCATTGTACGTAAGATGATCATCTTTCATTATAAATGTCTCTGCATAGTACAGGCCCGGCCCGGCCCGCACTGAAACAGTGCCGTTATAATGAGGCTATCACTAAAAAAATAACGATAACGTCTCAAGTTAATTAAATCATATTTATTATTACAAATAACGTTATCAAAAAAATACACTCCACTTGATTTTCATTATAAAATACATAAAAAACGGTAGCCTTACATTTGCTACTTAACATAAACTCTGAAATAGAAATGGTGCATTTAGGGATGTTTAACTATGCAGCCAAGCCGCCGTGCGACCTACTGATGTCACGGCTACACCGGCGTGACCGGACGTGCTGGCTACAACAGGCTACACCAGTGCGAGACCTCTGCCGCCAAGGCAAAATTTCATTCCTTTAGGATACTGCTCTACTAGCTCTTCAGAAGCTTCCGGTGAAAGTGTAGTTGTTTCATAAGATATTTCCGGGGGTGAGAATCCATAAGGACATTCACATAATTCTTTTTGTAATCGGATTTTTTCGTCTTCATCTGAATCCCTTGAAGTGTCTTTTCCCTTTTTTTTTGCTTTTTTTTCTGCGTCTTCTTTCTTTGCCTTTTTTTTCTCTTTTTGCTTAGCCTTTTCTCTCTCTAGTTTTGCTTTTGCTCTTTTATTTTTGAGCAGTTTCTGACCTTTTTTGCCTTGATAGATCTCCTGGTCTGATTCACGCGGCGGCAGCGAATCCCGAAATAGTTCTAGGTTCTTACCCGCATAGTATTTGATGGCATCTTCAAAATCTAATTCAATTTCAGCTTCCGGTTTCTCAAAAATGACATCGTTCGTTCTTTGTTGTTGTTTTCTCTTCTTACATGCTTTGAATCCTGACGTTGATTCTGTCAACTCTGACCTCAATCTCATGAGTTCCACAATATCTATCCATCCACAATTATGTTCGTAAGGATATCCATCATAGATCTCTTTAAGCGCAGCACCAGGAGGCATCTGTTGAGGCTGGGGTTCAGTAGGTTCAGGCATCGTTTGAACAATATGATTAGATTTCGGCTTCTGGTTTGTTGGTTTGTCCTCGGGACACTCACAAAAGACTTTTTCCCCGTTACTAGTTTTGAGGCTCTTTATGACAGATTTGGAGGCAATTACTGTTGACTTTTTTCTGCTACTTTCCTGGCTCTCCGATTCTTTAATATTCACTGGTTTGTCCTCGTTACACTTGCAAACGACTTCTTCCCCGTTACACTTACAGCTACTAGTTTTGAGGCTCTTTTCTTTAGGGGTTTCTTTTTTTTTATGAGATATTGATTTTCTGATACTAGAAATTATTGTTGTTATTTTGCTCTTTTTTGGGTTCGCTGGATCTTGAAGTACCGTTGATATCTCTTCTGCAGTTTGTGCCGGCTGTTCCTGTGTCTGGTCTAGAGGGTTACATAGTCCGTTTCTTGCCTTTATTTCTTGACATGCGCAAAACCCGTTATTCTTTTTGAGGCTCTCTGTGACTAGTTTGGGGGCAATTACTGTTGCCTTTTCTTGGCTACTTTTGTAGGGCTCTGATTCTTTAAAGGTCACTGTTTTGTCGTAGTTACAGTTGCATACGAATTTTATCCCCTTGCAACCGCAAAAGGCTTCTTCCACGTTACACTTACAGTTACTAGTTTTGAGACTTATTTTTGGCTTTTGGTTACATTCACAATTTTCATTACCAGCAAAGTCTTTTGGCATTTTAGACTTCCAGGTTGCCTGAAAGCTGGGGTCTCGGCTTCCTATTACATCTGTTACGATACCTGGTCCCTCTATGCCTTTACTTTCAAAATCCTCTTTAGCAGCGGAGAATTTTTGCTTTTTATACTTCTTATTTGCCTGAAGACGACGCTGCTGGCTTGACGGAAGTAGTGTTTGCTGACTTGTTAATTCATCTGTTACGGTTTCTGCGTCATCGATGTCTTCACACATGCAATCCTGTTCACGAGCTGTATTTTTTGGCATGTTAGACTGCTGGCTTGCCTGATGGCGCGGTTGCTGGCTTGACTGAAGTCGTGGCTGCTGACTTGTTATTTCATCTGTTATGGTGTCTGCGTCATCGATGTCTTCACAAATGCAATTTTCTTCACTAGTGGAGTAATTTGGCATGTTAGACTGCCGGCTGGCCTGGTGGTGCGGATGCTGGTTTGGCCGAAGTCGTGGCTGCTGACTTGTTAATTCATCTGTTATGGCGTCTGCGTCATCGATGTCTTCACAAATGCAATTTTCTTCACTAAAGGAGTCTTTTGGTTTTTTAGACTGCCGGATTACGTGATGACGCGGCTGCTGGCTTGACCGAAGTCGTGGCTGCTGATTGGTTAATTCATCTGTTATGGTGTCTGCGTCATCTATGTCTTCACAAATGCAATTTTCTTCATCAGTGGAGTAATTTGGCATGTTAGACTGCCGGCTGGCCTGATGGTGCGAATGCTGGTTTGGCCGAAGTCGTGGCTGCTGACTGGTTATTTCATCTGTTATGGTGTCTGCGTCATCTATGTCTTCGCAAATGCAATACTGTTCACTAGAAGAGTCTTTTGGCATTTTAGACTGCCGGATTACGTGATGACGCGGCTGCTGGCTTGACCGAAGTCGTGGCTGCTGATTGGTTAATTCATCTGTTATGGTGTCTGCGTCATCTATGTCTTCACAAATGCAATTTTCTTCATCAGTGGAGTAATTTGGCATGTTAGACTGCGCGCCTGCCTGATGGCGCGGCTGCTGGCTCGTTATTTCATCTGTTATGATGCCTGCGCCCTTTATATCTTCGTAAACGCAATCCTCTTCACTAGAGGAATCTTTTGGTTTTTTAGACTGCAAGCTTACCTGATGGCGTGGCTGCTGGTTTGCGTAATGGCGCGGCTGCTGGCTCTCATGATGGCGCGGCTGGTGGTGCGGATGCTGGTTTGGCCAAAGTCGTGGCTGCTGTCTGGTTATTTCACCTGTTATGGTGTCTGCGTCATCTATGTCTTCGCAAATGCAATTCTGTTCACTAGAAGAGTCTTTTGGCATTTTAGATTGCTGGCTCTCCTGATGGCGCGGCTGTTGACTCATCTGGTGGCGCGGCTGCTGGCTTGTTACTTCATCTGATATGGTACCTGCGTCATCTATGTCATCACAAATGCAATTTTCTTCACTAGTGGCGTCATTTGGCATGTTAGACTGCGCGCCTGCCTGATGGCGCGGCTGCTGGCTTGCTATTTCATCTGTTATGATGCCTGCGCCCTTTATCTCTTCGCAAACGCAATCCTCTTCACTAGAGGAGTCTTTTGGTTTTTTAGACTGCAAGCTTACCTGATGGCGTGGCAGCTGGTTTGCGTACTGGCGCGGCTGCTGGCTCTCATGATGGCGCGGCTGGTGGCTCGCCTGATGGCGCGGCTGCTGGCTTGCCTGATGGCGCGGCTGCTGGGTCGCTTGATGCCGCGGCTGCTGGCTCTCTTGATAGCGCGGCTGCTTGCTCTCCTGATGGCGCGGCTGCTGGGTCACCGGATGGCGCGACTGCCGGCTTCTTCTTTCCTCTGTTACGGTGCCTGCGCCCCTTGTCTCTCGACCTCGACTTGAGCCCGTATGGCTAAAATTATCAAGCATGGTGGTTTCTTTCTTCGAGTAATCTGAAATACCCACATTTACTTTTAGAAATAGTAAGAAGGAAATGCTAAAGATACCATTGCGTAGCTGACCGCAGGCGGCAACTGCAGGCAACGTGTCGCCGCGACACGACTGATTTCTTTGATTTTTTATGAAATATCTTCCGTAGCTAGCGACACGTCGTCGACTATATAGAAAAACATAAGAATACATAGAAACCCGTCGTGTCGCGGCGACACGTCACCTGCATAAAAAGACTGTACACAGACAAAAAGGCAGAATAGCGAAGACATATAAAAAAAAATATAACCAGTCTTGGAATTTTATACCTCCCATTGTGCTATAACGGGCAGCTACGGAAAAAATAAGTAAGGAATAAAATGAGCAGATAATAATGCTTCCTCGAACAGGGACACTTTATTAACCGTTTATTTCGGAAGCGCCCCCGATTGGACCCGAGAATGACGACATACTACACCCTAAATTGATTATGTTAATAATTATTATACTATCCATCAAATCATATGAATGTGCGGTAATTAAGAGAGTTGGATAAAAAACTCATAAGTTAACGCCGTTATATCTTTCATAATAAACGCGCGAGTTAATTAATTTACCTTAGTAAAATTAAGGTCCGTTAAATGTGATAATCGCCATTTTGATTACAAGCGGTGGTCGAGGCAAAAAAACATAAAAATTGGGGATTTCGAACATCCCAACTCCACCACATGGACAGTGAATAATACATCATTTAATTATTTGACGAATTCGTCCATTGTTCAAGTTAAATAAGTAGTGGTAATGAAGTTTTTTGATATCCAAAGTCGAAGGTTCGCGCCAATCGTGTTTGTTTACATTTTTACTTTTCACAAATATCACACATAAACATGTAGATAATGATTTAAAATGTGACAAATATTATTTAAAATCATATAAACAGCTAGAAAATGCCCAGATCTTAACGTAATATACGAACACAGGGCCATTAGCACGTAATATTTATTACCACTACTCAATTTGTGTTAAAAATCGCCGATATTATTTTTTTATTTTATTATAATGATGTTCGAAATAGATTACATACGCCAAACGATTTTTTTTTAAATTTTGATCGGCTCGTTTAATTAAATGTCGAATGTCGAATTAAATGTCGAATCGATACTGGGAATTTAAAATAAAATTGTTTTAAGCATTAAATACAGTAAGCATTTTTTATAATAATGATTTATACTTTTCTAATGTAATTTTAATCGTTTTTCGGACATTATATTTATTTAATACTTCAAGCACAGAAATGTACAGAGGCGGACTTAATGCTATAGGCAATTTCTACCAGTCAACCTTTGGGTGATAGAGAGACAAACACTGGTAGGTGCAATTATGAAAAATTTTGGAATAAAAAAAAAAAAAAAGTAATATATAAATATACACATATACCTATGTGTAGAGTGTTTTGCGAAAATGAGTTATGTATACATAACTCATTTTCGCCCATAGTGTGGGTTGGATCCTTTCTGCTTAACTACGTCCAATTGAATTTCGCGCCGAATTGTTTCTATATTTGAATTTAAAAAAAAAATGCAATAAATAACTAAAAAAGAAATAAAAAAAAAAAAAACGGAATGCGCTCGCTGTTCAAAATTATTTTTATTGGACAATTATTTACTGTTGATTTTATTTTTGATAGGTACTTTCTGATGGTTTTTTCAGACATAATTACAGAATGCCCAGTAAACATTTTATATAGGCTTAACAAAATTTTGTTTGGGAATGATGATAAATTAATTCTATAAATTGGGTAGGTATTCCGCAAACACTTTTAATTGACGTCCATATTTTTAGGGTTCCGTACCTTAAAAAGAAAAAACGGAACCCTTATAGGATCACTTCGTTGTCCGGTCGTCTGTCAGTCTGTCAAGGCCTTTTTTCTCAGGAATGCGTGAATGAATCAAGTTGAAATTAATATCAAATACGTAGATCCATGGTCCATTGGAGCTCTAAAAAAATCAAGCTCTAAGTCAACGCAATAAAAAATATGTATCTATGCGACATATTTTGATACTCGCAAATAAATCAAAACCTACAGGGTACTTCCCGTTGACCAAGATTCATGAAATTTGGCAAGAAGCAAGGTCTCACAGTACATTTATAAAGGAAAAAGTCCGCAAATCGTTAATTTGTAGTTTTATCACGCAATTTTAATTGACCATGACGTATGATGTATGGGAGAACATGTTTTTCAACTACAATGTTAAGTTGGGATAAATTCATCCCAACTATGGAACCCTTCATTGTGCGTGGTCCGACACGCACCTGGCAGCTTTTTCTTTGTTAGTTTTATGAGTTTGGTAGTTTTTGTTTCTATTAGATTGAGTAATAGAAGTGGTTTTTTTTTGCCTAAAACTGACCAATTGTATGTCGGACTACGCACAGTGAAGGGTTCCAAAGTACAAAGGTACAAACCTAGCTAGGCGTAGTTTAACTTGACGTATGTAAAAACAGGCATACAGATTGTGCCAATAGAAGAGGTGCCAAATAATAATAAAAACTTGCCTGCTTCTGTGGGTGAACTTCGATCTTCGTTCCGCACTGACTTCCTGGGTTGCTTCCGTGCCTTAGATGGATTACAATCACAAGGCGTGTGTGTCTCTTTATATCGGCTATGCTGACGATCCTGTTTCGAGGCACCGGCAGGCTTGGGATACTTATGCATATTGTGTCCAAGCTGAGCAGAATGTTGCCGAGAATCATGCAATGGCAGGTGACTATCAGAACACGTAGGTATGTCGCTAAGATGGTCTGTCGATTCAGTAGATCGCATTTGCAAGGGCGGTAAATGGCAACAGCTGTAAGTTTCACCTAAAAAATTGAAGAAATTAGTTCTATTTCTGACCACACGCGTCGCTGCTCCTGCTGGGTGAAAAATATGCCCTTCGCTAACCATAGACTTATAATAAGATCGCCATTTCGTGCTCTTTTTGGCTACGAGCCAAAATCCAGTCCACGAATTTCTTGCATTCCCCATGGAATTTTTAAGCATAGCACAACAGAAGAACAACAACAAGATATTTGTGAAGGAAGACAAGTGGATATTCAAGGACTATTTGATGTTGATGAAGTTATTCAAGTACATGAGTGTTCAAAAAAAGCTGACTACAAATTCGGATACTTACAAAAACACGATAACCATTTCAAACAATTCCGCAAACAATAGGCGATGAGTCGTCGAATGGTTGCTGAATGACTAAAGTTATTAATGTTGACTTTCTTGGTTGCTTACTTGTTTTAGATGGAATACAATCATAATAAGGCGTGTGGGTCTCTTTATATCGGCTATGTTGACGATCCTGTTTCGAGGCACCGGCAGGCTTGGGATACTTATGCATATTGTGTCGAAGACGCCCAGAATGTTGCCGAGAATCATGCAATGGCACGTGACTATCAGAATACGTAGGTATGTCGCTAAGATGTCCTGTTGATTCATTAGATCGTATTCGCACGGCCGGTACATGGCCACAGCTGTAAGTTTCACCTAAAAACATTAAAGCGCACGTTATGAATAAAATTATATCTTGTAAGTACATACGTCGCAGACAGATTGTATGATTTATCTTTTTTATCGCGAAAACTGGGGGAATTATTAATTTGTGTAGAAGTAGAAGAATCTATGAATCATCGGGGTGATCTATCGTCTAATTTCTCCTTGTCGTCAGAATTACCATCTGTTTGTATAAATCTCGTGATTGCATTTTTAATGTTTTATTGTTGTTATTGAGTACATTTTCTATGTAATTTGAATAGGTAATTGTATATTTCACATGCAGTATTTCCTTATATATTAATTGCCAAGTGACTTATCAAAACTCGCCTATAACAATGTAGGTAATACTGCCAAATTCCATTGTGATGCAAGATTCAAGTGATGTTTTTACCCTTGATCCTGATTTGAGATGCATTGTTTGTAAAGATGGAAGTGGGGGAGCCCACCTATGCTGTTCTGGTCTTAGACCAGTTCACACTATTTGCGGAGAAACAAATGGTAATGAAGGTTACGGAGCAAATGTTCTGTCTTTTCTGTGTACACGAGGACAAGGCATATAATCAGATAGGAAAAATCACATCATAAAACGAGCTCCAGAAAAAATGGTTACTGATACGGCACAGAAACTCCCAGCGCTAGACATAGGAAATTGTATTTTTCTGAACGTTTCAGTTGATAGACGGCCTATAGATGCCAAAAATATAACGAAAAAATGTTGGTACCAAATTGGCACAAGTAGTGGGGTTATCAAAAACTGGTTTTCTCGACCAGAATTACAAAATATCGTCAAACGAATCCCGTAGAATATTAAATCAGTCAGAGAAGCTCTTTAAAAAAAATCTTTATTTGGCGGACAGGGCTTTAGCAAATGTTTGAAGTGCAAGGCGGCTAAAAGGCAGTAGTAAAATAATCGATGCGCATGCTTTAAAGATAATGTTCTTTGTGGATCCAAATGTCACTCAAGTTTGACATGCGCAAATAAGTAATTTTTAGTTTCTCTAAAACTTTTTTACTAAGTATTATTTTGGTTACTTCTTTTTATTTTAAACATTTTCACTTGATTTGAATTTTGCTACTGTTTGTTACTTCAATAGGTAGTTTAGTAGTATCTAAGTACATAATAAAATGTACTCTTATTTTAAGTCTTCATAGGTACCTGATTGCTCGAATAAAGTCTGATTTGTCCATCCTGTGTTTTATGATGGTCACCTTCCTTACAATAACAATCAATGTCGAAATTATAACAACGAGTCACCAATTTTCCTTAGAAATTTTGCATAACCGCGAGCATTTGTAAACGGACAGCGCCGTTTTGTAAAATAACGAATCATACAATCTCCCTGCGACATAATATACTATAACAGAATGTTAATTTACAATGCTACAAGTATATTTTGGGTCTTGCATAACATTAGGAGGAGGCGCGGTCTGGAAAAAATTGTGCAATTTCTTTACTACATGTTTAAAAAAAAAGCTTAGGGCACCGTTCGAGGCCGCACCGTTTGTTTTCGTGAAATTGTACGTATATGTACCATCAAAGAAGTTCATATCTAACCAGTTTCAAAACAAAGTCCCGTGAACACGATGACCACATCTGTGGCCGGCCCGGTGCTATAGCCACCGAGCGCTGCAAGCAAGAATAGTCCTTACGGTGGTTAGATATGAACTTCTTCGATGGTACGTCACGTAATGAAAAAGCGTTATGCCCGAAAAAGACTGTTTCAAATGTTTTTGTTTACAGCCGCTCGGGTAGATGGTTAAGCTACCCTTGTCGCGGTCGAACGGCAAATTGATGACCATCCATTTCATACCGAGACCCATCTGGGTTTCGGAAAGCATAACGTGCTATCCACAGCCCGGATGCGTCTCAGTAGGAAATGGATGGTCCTAGGTCCCGGCTGTCATTCGTAGATCTTTGTCAGTCGTTACGGGTAATCAGAAGCCCGAAAGTCTGACAACCAGTCTTATGTAAAGGTATCGTATTCTGGGTGGCAGAGTTCAGATAAGAAGTCGCTCTATATAAAAATAAACTATAATGCAGCTTCATCCGCTTAGACTGGAAGCCGACCCCCACATGGTTGGTAAAAGGCATTTTAACGCTAAATAAGGCTATGTTTACTTGGGAACAGACAGGACCAGTCGACACCGCGAGGACTAGATACGTTGCACTGCAGTACTGATGATATTGTAGATGGAGTATGCATGTTCGGAAAATGGCAAAAGCCGGATATTTTATCTAAAACATGAAAAAACACAGGTTATCAATAACGTCATTAGTAGTTAACATTGGAATGTAAGATTTTTTTTTCCGAGTTCAAGTAGTTACGCCATCTCGTGAGGCGGTAGATGTCTCCATCGCTGTTCATTAATTTTCTAGCCAGAGAGTTGCTTAGTCTTTAAACGTCAACGCAGCCAATTTAGTGCCATGAGGAACAGGGTGTAAAGTTCAGTCATCCTCTATAGAAAAGGGAGGATACTCCGACCAGACGGGTGTCGTGTCTGGCGGGCAAATTGCCCAACGATTGATGTCGGGGAAGTGATATATATGCAGTTCACGCGGTAAACTCTAATTGCGCGATGCAGGATTTGTATGACGTCAGGATTTTGTGTGACGTCAGGTCTTTGATGCGTAGTTCGCATGTAACGATGTATATGCCGCCACACAACCATGAAAACAACACATGACCAAAAATCAGTAAAATTTCAGTGGCGCCATCTTGAATTTTTATTTTGACCCCAATTCGTCGTGGCGGCTGAGAGTATGTCATGCTCACTCTAATGTCTCGCTGACGGTGGCGCGTGTGTTGGATCATTTAGCTCCCTTCAAAATGGTTGAGCTGAATGGTGCTAATCCATGCGTCATGTTCGTGAACGGGCGCCGTCGGTAGGGACTGGTCATCTCTTAGCTGCCACGGCTTATTTTAATTTAATTACATTTTTTGGATTGTTTATTTTTTTTTATTTCTGTTACGGACGCTTTTCATGTTTTGCATCGTTCTCACATGTATAACTTCAACATGAATGATGTTACCAATATTTTGTAACCATATATTGTTTTAAAAGAGTGTCCGTGGAGTTTCTTGCCCGTTCTTCTCCATAGGTACCTACTACGCTTTGGAATGGGCATCTAGCTTCATCTTTCTGACTGACCGACCCCCTTGACAATTCAAAAGTGCCTGTAATTGGTTTATTTGAAATAAATGCTTTGAGTTTGAGTTTGAGTTTGAATTTTGTTACCAGCTATTTCGAAAACCATGAAAATGACACCCATGTCGAAAAATAATAATATGTAATTTAAAAGAAAAATAATAAAATAATTAGCACCTGCCCAACCCTTTGAAACAATACAGGAGTGATGTAATGAAAAAACCTCATTTCCGTAAATTTTTCGCGCAAGTGTCCTTCGCTCAACTGTTTTTCGCGCAAGGGAATTTTGCGCAAACTTCCATTCGCGCAAAAGTCCGTTCGTGGAAATGTCTTTTCGCGCAAGTGGATTTGCGCAACCGTCCTGCTACCCGTGTAGCTTATTGTTTAATATCTAAGGTGATTGCCTTCCCAGTAGCCAGTTTAGGCTTTTATATTGCAGATTGAGTTCCTGGTCTCTTTGTCTTGATAAGGTTAGCCCATAATAGTCTAATGTGTATATAAATGTAGACCAAAATATTTCACGCAGGTACTATTAGGCAGCTGATCTCCACCCATTCTCAGTAATTGTCCTCTTATCAATGTGATGATTTGTGATTATCAATGTGATTCATGATTTGGTTGTACTGGATGTGATTCTTTATTTTAGAAGCCACTCAACTATTTTGTCTTGCTGCTTTTGGAGCATTTTTGAAGCTATATTGGGTTTTTATTACTGGTTAAGCAAGCAGTATCGTCGGAATATGTAGCTGTCATGACTTTATCAGTACAGAGTAGGTCAGCGGTGTAAATTGAGTACAATACAGGCTCAAGTACTGAGCCTTGAGGTACCGATGCTTCAATGGCGTAGGGTTCAGAGACTTCATCAGAAAATTATACATGGAATTCTCGTCCCTCCAGGTATGATTTTAATATCATATAAAATGAGTTTCAAAGTCAGGTTTTCAGCTTGTAAAGTGTACGGAAAATAAAATAAACTTACGTGGGAAGTGACTGGACCCAACGCGGGGTCGTGTAGGTGCGTCATACGGGATTACTAATGATATTGTAGATGGCGTACGCATATCTGGTAAACGGCAAGAGTTAGAAGCTCCATCTAAAACAGTTACAAAGGCTGGGTATGATTATCATCATGAAGGGTCGATTTTTCAATCGAATAAAAATAGCTTTTGTACTGAAATTATATCAAATCAATATTTATTGTTAAAATTGGGGCCATTGAAAAATCGGCCCTAATTTGTAAGTACTTAATTTTAGTTAGTGCACATTTTATAACGTTGTAATTTTAGTTATGAAAAGAACTACTGGTGAGACTGGACTGGAAAATAACTAAAATAAACAGTTCTGGCTGTATCTACGTCAGTTAACTGTCAATTTTTTTAACAGCATAGGCTGCCGATCTAATCCTTCCTGACAATTTTTCTATGTGGGCCCCATTGTAATTTGCCCTCTTGCCATTAACATCGACCCTCTGAATTCTGTTGTTCAGATAAGAAGTCAGAAGGTCAAGAGCGTTGTCCCTCATACCATAGTGGTGCAGTTTCCTGATGAGTGTGTCATTATGTACGCAATCGAAGGCCTTGGACAAGTCGCAGAAAATGCCCAGAGCATCTTGCGACTCCTCCCAGGCCTCGAATATGCTCTTCAGTAATTCTACGCCCGCGTCTGTAGTTGAACGACCCTTTGTAAATTTAAAACCAAACTGTTTCAGATGAAGTATACTTGCCTGGGAAGTGGCTGGACCTCACGTTGTGACACGTAGATACGTCGCGCGGCAGATCTGATGATCCCGTAGAAGGTGTACGCATGTCCCGTGAACGGCTACAGCTAATTGCTTTTTCTGGAACTGTTTTAAATTGCATCATTAAGTCGGAAATGCATCTTATAGAAACTACGGGTAGTCAGAAGCCCGAAAGTCTGAAAACCAGTCTTACCAAGGTATATCGTGTTACCCAGTGATTGGGTTGTGGAGGTCAGATAATTAGTTGCTTTATATAAAATGCTGGTATTCAGCTGTATTCAGTAAGACTGGAACCCGATTTCATTATAGTGGGGAAAAGGCTGGGACAATTATTATGACATCAGGCCGAAATTACGTCTTTTAATTTTCATTGTAAATGAACTCTTGCCTTCTTGAAACCAATGGTAATATTAAATGGTCTCATTAGTTTATTTTTATTTTCTCTCAGAAAAACATAATTATGTCATAATATATACACATCCTTGTTTTAGTTAAATTAATAAATATTTTTGAATTGTTAGACACGGCTACACATCAAGCTATACATTTTCAGTTTAAGTTTAATTATCGTACAATGAGAGGTTAGCTTATACTGGAAATTTATAGGTTGATATGTAGCCGTGTGTACTTTGTTCGATAGAATAAAAATCCGAAACGGTTTATTCTGTAAAAAACGCACCGTGAAATTTAGGTGAAGTGATCTTGTGGCGGCTGTTATTCCACCTAATGCTAGGGATTGACACTATATACATCTCCCTTCAAGCTCACTGAACCTAAGTTAAGTTAATATTTAACAGAATAGGTAGGCCGCTGCCGGATTGATTTCAAAATCATTATATTCTGATTACAGTATAAAATTATATCAAAATTGCATGTAGGTACTAAATGGCACTCGTATTGCCAAATGTTTTCATGGATGATCATTTATGACTCAATAGTTTTGTTTTGTAGGGAACTAGTATTATTGAAACGACTGTACTCGATCGATTACCTTTTATTACTACTCATCTTATACTAATACAATATATTCTATAACATAGATCTTACCTACTAAGTACATACATACTACACCTCACCTCGGGGGCGAGAGAAAAAAAATAAAATATTACAAAGTTATTTTTTTTTTTTTTTGTTTTATATTATTTATACATGTATATGGTTACATGATTATATGGTTATGTTATTAATGGTTTTGTCCTATTTTTATGGACAACATAAGGTTTATTACTCTTTATAATCTTAACATTTACACCTAAATCTTCTAAAATAACAAATGGCCCATCCCATAGAGTATCTAATTTAGTTGCTGTTTCATTTTTTACAAGTACTAATTGTCCTTTATTATACGTTACATTATTTACTTGTTTATCGTAAGAACTCTTACGATTTTGCTTACTTAGGACTAAATTTTTACGAGCATCTTGGTGTGCTACTTGTAACCTATACTTAAGATCTAAAGGATAACTTTCTGGGTTATTATAATGGTTCTATGTACTGACTTACTCTACATGGTATTACACTAGCTCTACCAAATACAAGTTCGAAAGGTGTGTATTTTGTTTCCGAATGTACAGTATTATTGAAACTGTAACACCAAAATGGTAACCACTGACTCCATGTTTCTTTATTACCATCACATTGTATTAGCAAAAAAGCACCGAGATTTTTGTGTGAATTTTCAAGGGCACCGATAGATTGATGGTGATAAGCAGTGGATGTCAATTTGTTTATTCCTAAGAGTTTACATACCTGTTCCATTACTGAAGACACGAATTCTGTTCCACGATCAGTCGCAATGGCATTTGGTACTCCATATCTAAGTATAAAATTATCAACGAATGTTTTCGCTACACTTACCGTATCCTTGTTTCTAAGAGGATATGCCTCTACAAACTTAGTAAGCTCGCACTGCAGGCTTAAAATGTAACGATTTCCTTCAATATCCCTTTCTAATGGGCCTACAATGTCGAGAAAGATCTTTTCAAAAGCAAATGATGCTGTTGTAGTTATCTCCATGGGCGCCTTGACATACCTACAATGCTTCATTTTCTGACATTTTATGCATTTACTCACAAATTCTTTCACATCTTCATTTAAACCTGGCCAGTAAAATTTTCTCTTAATGTTATTGGTCATCCTACGTACACCTGCATGACCTGCAGTAGGTAGTAGATGAAAATCGTGTAAAATATAAGTTTTTTCTTCCTCATCATCAATTTTTTTAACTCCTCTCAATACATATATTCGTGGACCGGTCCAAACCTCATTATCTTTTATTTCTTTTAATAAGTCTTTGATAAAACTTTCATTTTCTCTAGTTTTTACTATGCATAGTTCTTTTATATTCATATTCTTACAGAATTCTCCTAACTTAGTCACAAATTCGTCTCGCGTAAATTGTGCCTAGTAAAAGTTGAGATTAATAAACAACGTTTTTCTACGATGACTGTAAATAAAACATTCTTTCTCTGCATCTACGTTTTCCTGTCTTCGTAATTTACTTAATTCGTCATTTTCTATGAAAGACATTTCAACAGAATCAGTTGGTACTCTTAGTATCTCAACTACGTGTGGTTGATCAGGCCACGACTCGTCGGGTCTACTAAGAATAGGTGTGTCATTTACTTGGTTTTCTAAATCTAAACGCCTTTTCTGCGCTCTAGTCATTACTAACATAATTTCTTCATTCATTTGTTTTAAGCTATCTGATGTTATTATTATTCTTGACAACGCGTCTGCAACACTGTTATTTTTCCCTTTTACATATAATATTTTAAATTGATATTCTTCCAGCGCTAATCTTAGTTTAGTTAGCCTACTTGAGGGATCTTTCATTGAAAATAAATATATTAATGGTCTATGGTCAGTCATAATTGTAAATATTTTTCCGTATACGTATGGTCTAAAGTACTTCACAGCCCACACAATAGCAACTAGCTCTTTCTGAATAGTCGGGTAGTTTAGTTCAGCTTTATTGAGTGGTCTGCTAGCATACGCTACTGGTTTCATATTTTTATTGCACAAAACTGCTCCAACAGCTGTACCTGATGCGTCTGTTTGTATGACAAATTCATTATCCTCAGTAAAATCTGGAAATTCTAAAACTGGTGGAGTTGTTAAAGCATTTTTTAACGTATCGAATGCATTTTGACACTCAATAGTCCACTTAAATGATTCATATTTTCTGGTTAATTTATTCAATGGATAGGTTATTTCTGCGAAATGTTTGATAAATTTTCTGTAATAGTTACAAAATGCTACGAATCTTTTTATTTCATCTGTGTTAGTTGGTGTAGGATATTTTTGTAATATTTCTATTTTTGCTGGGTCGGGTAAAACTCCGTTTTGTGATACTAAGTGACCTAAATAAAGAATTTGTTTTTGCAAAAAGTTACATTTTTCGGGATTCAATTTTAAATTAATTTTCCTTAGTCTTTCTAAAACATCTACCAAATTCTTGTTATGGATATCTAAGTTTCTACCAAAAACAACTAAATCATCCAAATATATGAAACATCTGTCAAAAGTTAATCCAGACATAGCTACTGACATTACTCTGCTGAAAGCACTTGGACTTGTCTTGAGTCCCATCGGTAATCTCTTCATTTGGTATTGTCCTGTGTTGGTAGTGAACGCAGTATACTCTCTACTGTTTTTATCCAAAGCTACTTGGTAATAACCCTGATTTAGATCTAAATGTGAGAAATAAATTGAGCCAGAGAGTGAGTCCAAAATTTCGGTAATATTTGGTAACGGAAACTTATCATCTACAATACAATCATTGAGTCTACGATAATCGACTACTAGCCGCCATTTTTTGTCGTTTCCACTTTTCTTTGGTACCAATAAAATAGGGCTCTTTGCTTCCTCTATTATGTCATTGTCAATCATGTTTTGTATTTGTTTATTCACTTCATTTTTCAAGGAATGTGGGAGTCGATACTGCTTAACATAAACCGGACTATTATTTGGTTTTAAGGTTATCGATTGTTCATAAACGTTTGTAGTTGTTAATTTGTCGCCTGGTAAGAAGAAAACGTCTGAATACTTGGCACATAACTCTTGAATTGATTTCCGTTCCTCCAAGTTAAGATTATTTAGTTTCAAAATGTCTAATAAAATTTTCACTCTCTCTATACTGTTACATTTTGATATAAAATCACATAAATCATAGTCTTGCATAGAATAAATCACTGGTTGAAACATTGGTAAAGTAACATCATGCTCATTAGTGTTTAATATTTTTACAGGTAATCTGTTATTTTTAATTTTTCCTATACATCCCGCAAGGAAAACATTTTCCGCCAATTGCTTGCTATGAATAACACAATCATCATTTGAATTATTATTCAAAAGTAAATAATGAATTGATTCACTTCTGGCTGGAATATGTAACACTTCGTTTGCATAATCTATAGTGTCACGTAGTACTAAAGAACATTCCATGCCATATTTAGACAGAGTGATGATGTTAGTCTCGAAGTTGATATTTGATGCATAACGACATAAGAAATCTAAACCTAAAATTCCATCAGCCTTTAATGGGATGTTATCGAAAACATGAAGCTTGACATTAAAGTCAACGCATTGTTGCTCATCACGATGAGTCAGGCTAAGATTAATAAACCCGTTTGTTTGAGTTTGTCCGCCAATACCATTTATGATAGTCTCATCTCTAATTATTGTTATGTTACTAGGTAACGCGACTCTCTTTATTATGGATATGGATGCTCCCGTATCGACTAACCAAAAGTATTTTCTATTGCCAAAATATAAGATTAAGAATTTCGCTTTGCCTCCTAACGCCAAAATATTATGTTTTTGATCGAAAAAACTGCATTTCCTCTGATTTTGAACTCTCGGGTTCGTTGTTATTAGATTGTTCCGTAAAAAATACGCGACGACTATTACCACTACCATGAGCTTCGTAAGTCGACTGATTCTTATTGGGCATTGGGTAGCCTCGTCCTCGATTTGCGTTGAATGAGCCTTGAGCCTCACCTCGGGAACGATAAAATGATCTTCCACGCGATCGATCAAAATTTCTCCTGGTATGATTATTGGAGTAATTAAAATTATTTGAGTTCTGATGATAGTATCCTCGCTGTCCTCGTGGTTGACGATTATAGAAATGTCCTCGGCGAGAGTTATTAGCTTGCCACTTACCTCTACCATGACGTGAAAAGTGCATGACATTTTCGCCTCTCGAAGTTGATGCCGCTGTCAACTCCTCGTCCTTCGCCGCTTGGATTGTGTCCTTCAAACTATTGTAGTTACGGGCAGCAATAATTGTACTGAGCCGGGAATCACTCAACCCATCTGCGAACCGTTTAATTGCCAGCTTTTCGTTTAAAGGTTTTAATACAGCATAATTCTGTGAATTACCATCTGCTTGCGATATCGTCAGATTAGTGAATAACTTTTCGATTTCCGTAGCGTACTGGTCAATAGTGCGCCAGCCTTGTGTTGTATTCTGTAACCGCGATTGTATAGCAGTAAATGACTTTTTAGGTAACAGGGTGGAACGTAAATCTCTGACAAGATCGTTTGAAGATGTGTAATTGTTCGACATTCGTAGTTTAGCATTTTCTGATAGTCTACTCTTCAGCACAAATGTTATAAGTAATTTCTTCCCCGCTTCTGATAACATATCTGCATACATTTCTATAGAGTCAATGATACTTTTGATATTGTTTTCATTACTGTTCATTGTAGGAATCAAACTACACGCTGTTTTTAAATCAAACTCCATGATTATTTCTGTATTTGAGCTCGTGTCACAAAAATCACTTTCACTGCTACTATCTTTCCTAGTTTTGGTACATAAATCAGTAATTTGTAAATAACATGCTTTTATTTCATCTTTTAATGAAGTTAACCTTAACAAAATTTCAGATTTTATGCCTTCTTTAGTAGTCAACAACTGAATTATTTTTTTTACTTTTCTCGAATATTATTTCTGTCTCTGCTAATTTATTTTTTATAACATTACCCTTATACCTTGATTTTCCTTTCTTAACTAGATATTTCCTTATTATCGTAAGCTCGTCTAAACATTTGAGTAACTCATCTTCCATTCCCTTACACACAATTAATTAATAATGAAAATACATACCACATTCTCATAGTGAGATACCGTAGTAGGGGACACAGGCGTAAGTTGATACATTGGAATGCAATTGCTCACTATTGTAAACACAACGCAGAAGGTGAAATTAAAACTCTATTACATAGTACCTACTGTAAACTTTATAGTCATTAGTAAAATCCATCATTCTTATTTATGATCCTTTTTCCAAAATTTCGTCACTTCTTACTTTGTTTATTACTAATTACCACTATCGCACACTTTATAATATTGAAACCGCACAACTCACTCACAAAATAAACACTTGCATTTTTTGTTTCTTTTCATTTCATCGGGACATGAACCTCTCGATCATCTCCACGATTGCCTCTGGAACGATTGAATGATCGTTGAAAGTTATTTTGTACAACTTGCTCCCTGATCCATGAATGGTGACATTTTTTATATTGCTTGTACATAAAATACACAGCGCCAAGACCCAAAAGTATACAAATTATCAGCAGCACAATACTGATAGTCGACATGTGCATCTTCATTTCTTCGACATGGGCATTGTTGGAACCCGCAGCATTCTGGTTTAAGAACACCGTCTCCTTTTCCACGTTAGATCGACACATAATTATTTTGTACTGATTTTTCCGGATTTAATATGTAATTATTATTTTTCACATGTTTTGGAGCCGTAACACTAGAGCAAGACTGAAATCGCGTCACGCGCAGGCAGCGCAGGCACGCCTGGCAGGGTCGCCATGTAGGGAACTAGTATTATTGAAACGACTGTACTCGATCGATTACCTTTTATTACTACTCATCTTATACTAATACAATATATTCTATAACATAGATCTTACCTACTAAGTACATACATACTACACCTCAGTTTTAAATTACGCAAAATCAATACTTAGATGGCCGCAAAGTATATATATAATGATGATTTTACAGGAGAGCGTTTTGAGCGCAAACTGATAATATATTAGAAAGATAGATATTATTTTAGTATGACTATGAGAGTTGTTACTATTCTTTTGTATTTTACATTGTTCAATGCTATATTAAAGAAAGGTATGTAATAATTTTTCTTATTTAACCATTATTTGTTACGCCGCCGACGCTACTGTTGTTGCACTAAAATAACGTAAGTTTAAAAAACCGACGTTGGATCAGCTATGTGACTGATATCTTTGTTTGCGATAGGTGAACGCGCCGTTTGTCCGACGTATACCTACACGGACTAATGATAATGTCCGTGTCTTCAACGTCACTTAGTGAAAAATAGGTGTAGTTTCTTTTTATAATATACGTGACTAAATATTAATAAAAAATGAGAATTAAACAGAAAAAAGATACTATGATAAAACAAAGAATTCTAAGTCGATTTGTGTAAAAAAGTGAATTTCGTAATAACTTCGGTTGATTCTTTCTACTTTGCTGCCATCGAAGTGGTCATTTCTGGTCTCTCGAAGTAGCGTGCTTTAATTTTTTTCCCACAAACTCTGTATTTTGTATGCATCTAGTTTCCGGATCTAGTTTACGGCCCTTATTTACATCGAATTTCCGTCGAGTCATTTTTAGCAGATATGTCATTATTACGCTTACGTGGGAAGCGACTGAACCCCACGTTGTGGCACGTGGGTACGCCGCGCGGCAGATCTGATGATTCCGTGGAAGGTGTACGCATGTCCCGTGAACGGCTACAGCTAGTTGCCTTATCTGGAACTGTTAAAAGTACAGGTTTTTGAATTGCATCATTAACATAACTTCAGTCAGTTCACATCTTATAGCACAATCGATCAAGGTTAAGCTACACTTGCTGCGTTCGGTGTTATAATAGGTGACCATCCATTTCATAACAAGACCCCTCCGCGCCTCGGTAAACACGGTCCGGTGACAGAATTCACGGGTAGTCAGAACTGTCAGAAGCCCGAAAGTCTGACAACCAGTCTTACCAAAGGGTATCGTGTTACCCTTTGACTGGGTTGTGGAGATCACTTATGTAGTCGCTTCATGTAAAAAGGTGGTATTTGACAAGCGCGCGCCGCGTAAATCAATACAGTTCTATGTAAACAATGTATAACGGCATTAATACATTGTTTATATGGATTAATGCATAGGGTACTTTTAATCCCGGTACCCGTGGGATATTTTTCGACATTCACGCGGGCGAAGCCGCGGGCAAAAGCTGGTTACAGCATATAATAGAATCAAAATTGTATGTCGGTACTAAATGGTAATCGTATTACCGGGTAATCACTTATGAATCAATAGTTATGTTTTAAGTTAAGTAAAATCAAAAAGTGGCATTTTAGCTCTTTTTGGGTCGCGCTTTGTGCATTTTCCAACAAAATATGCATTTTGTAAGCATCAAGCAAATATGTATTCTGTAACTATCTAGTTTTCGGATTACCGGCCTTTAAGTACATCGAATTTCCGTCGACTTATTTTCGGCAGATATGTCATTATTACGCTTACGTGGGAAGCGACTGAACCGCACGTTGTGGCACGTGGGTACGTCGCGCGGCAGATCTGATGATTCCGTGGAAGGTGTACGCATGTCCCGTGAATGACTACAACTAGTTGCCTTATCTGGAACTATTAAAAGCACAGGTTTTGAATTGCACATTGCACACTTGCTGCAAGCCCGAAAGTCTGACAACCAGTCTTACCAAAGGGTATCGTGTTACCTTTTGACTGGGTTGTGGAGAAAACTTATGTAGTCACTTCATGTAAAAATACGGTATTTGACTGGCGCACGCCGCGTAAATCAATACAGTTCTATGAAAACAATGTATTACGGTATTAATACATTGTTTATATGGATTAACGCATAGGGTACTTTTACTCCCGGTACCTGGGGGATATTTTTCGACATTCACGCGGGCGAAGCCGCGGGCAAAAGCTGGTTACAGCATATAATAGAATCAAAATTGTATGTCGGTACTAAATGGTAATCGTATTACCGGGTAATCACTTATGAATCAATAGTTATGTTTTAAATTAAGTTAAAAAAAAATCTAAAAGTGGCATTTTTGCTCTTTAGGGGTCGCGTGCTTTGTGCATTTTCCTACAAAATATGCATTTTGTAAGCATCAAGCAAAATATGTATTTTGTAAGCATAAGCAAGTTTTCGGATTATCGGCCTTGAAGTACCTACATCGAATTTCCGTTGTGTCATTTTCGGCAGATGTCATTATTACGCTTACGTGGGAAGCGACTGAACCGCACGTTGTGACACTCGGGTACGTCGCGCGGCAGATCTGATGATTCCGTGGAAGGTGTGCGCATGTCCCGTGAACGACTACAGCTAGTTGCCTTATCTGGAACTGTTAAAAGCACAGGTTTTGAATTGCATCATTAACATAACTTCAGTCAGTTCACATTTTATAGCACAATCGATCAAGGTTAAGCTACACTTGCTGCGTTCGGTGTTATAATAGGTGACCGTCCATTTCATAACAAGACCCCTCCGCGCCTCGGAAAACACGGTTCCGCGACAGAATTCACGGGTAGTCAGAACTGTCAGAAGCCCGAAAGTCTGACAACCAGTCTTACCAAAGGGTATCGTGTTATCCTTTGACTGGGTTGTAGAGATCACTTATGTAGTCGCTTCATGTAAATGTGATAAGTGGGTCTCGTACCGGTACGGCTTCTCTAGAATGCTGCAAAGCTATTCCGAACGCCTTGTTAAATTCAATTTGGAACCTTTGCATGCCCGTCGCAAACAGCAAGATTTAATAAACCTGCATAAGATCCTACATTCCACGCTGGATTCTTCAGCTCTACTGTCCCTCATAAACATCAATACTAGGTATAACACCCGAAGACCGAAAACTTTTGCACTTTTGGTCTTTACCAATAACACCTCATATTACAACCCTATCGTTAGAATGTGTCGACTTTACAATGTAATTTCAAAAGACAATAACAGTATTGACATCTTCGATTCTCGTGCCGCTGCTTTCAAAAGACATCTATGTTACTCTTTCTTTTTGGTCTTGTAACACTTTAAATAAAAAAGTAAAAAAAAAAACAAAAAGTGGCATTTTAGCTCTTTTGGGGTCGCGCGCTTTGTGCATTTTCCAACAAAATATGTATTTTGTAAGCATCAAGCAAAATATGTATTTTGTAAGCATCAGCAAGTTTTCGGATTATCGGCTTTTAAGTACATCGAATTTCCGTTGTGTCATTTTCGGCAGATGTCATTATTACGCTTACGTGGGAAGCGACTGAACCCCACGTTGTGACACGTGGGTACGTCGCGCGGCAGATCTGATGATTCCGTGGAAGGTGTACGCATGTCCCGTGAACGGCTACAGCTAGTTGCCTTATCTGGAACTGTTAAAAGCACAGGTTTTGAATTGCATCATTAACATAACGGCAGTCCCATTTCAAAACCTACCAACCAATATTTTTTAAATTCGTCATCTGTTTGCTATAAAATAATAACAATGTGTTTGTCATTACAATAACATTTTTTACCTACTAATATTCCCCACTCAGAAGGTGAATGAGTTGATAGCTGTCGGTGAACAAGTGAACAACTCGGTTAATAAGTTGATAACTCGTTGGTGAATGACTTGACAAGTCTATTATCATGCAAACTATGGGGAATTTCGTTTATTTATTCATCATTTAAAAGATTACATATAAAAATAACTAAATCACATACGTGAGACTAATTTACCGAATTACCAGAAGAGGTCAAAACTTTAAGGCAAATTTCGCGCTCTTACGCCCCTAGCCGCCGCAGCAGACTCCCTGGGTGTTGGGAATCCCGAGCCGATTTCCGGCCACCGTAGGCGCTGGCTTGAGGGCGGAGAGCACTGGGTAGCCCGCCGTCCGATAAGGACCAGGCCCGAGTTGACGGCGCGTTGTGTTTCACGCGCGCCTCAAAGAGATGTCAGCACAACTGAAGGGGTCTGCTTGGACCGATGCCTGCCGGGGTCGCGGGAAAGTCCGGAAGGGATAATTTCGCCCCGGGCAACGTACAGGCAACTGAAGGAACATGGGTGGGTTTTAGTCAGTAAGAGTCTGACACGCCCTCCCGCTCCGCCCAGAGTGAAAAAGTTATTTGATAATTTCACAAACAAAAAGAAAATTGGTCTAGACTTTAAAATGGCCGCTCTGACAGATTGCAATTTTAGACATGTCAAATATTCACGTCAGCCACGTATAAGTGTTTATTACGCATAAACCTTCCGGAATCAGTCGGTCGATTCTGTAAAAATATCACCGTGAAACTTAGGTGAAGTGAGCGTGAAGTGAGCTGTCAATAGTGCTAATCCCTAGCATTCTGCGGGTCGATTTGTGACAGTGACAGCTCACTTTACGCTCACTTCATGATGGCTGGTTTCTAAATGATGGTGAAAACCGCATCATAATGCATTAGGTAGTTAATATAAAAGAAGAACACGGTCAGACAGACACGAAAGGTGACGTTAATTTATATTATGTACTTGCTAATGTTCCTTCTCCGGCGCGTACACTACAACTTACCAAAGATTCATCACAATCGGTCGAGCCATTTTCGAGTTTTGGCGAGACTAAAGCTTCGTGCAGACAAGCGCGACGCGACAACGCGACGCGACACCGGCTATTGTTATACCGTGAAGTTTTCTTAGAAATTGTTTTGTTCGAGTCGCGTCGCGCCGTCGCGTCGCGACTCGAACAATACAATTTCTAAGAAAACTTGACGGTATAACAATAGCCGCGCAGTCGCGGTTTCGCGTCGCGCTGATCTGCACAAAGCTTAACGCTTGGCTATTGATATTTATATTTAAAGATAGATATAGATAAATAATGAAAATCTCACCTTCAATCTTGACGGTGTAGTTTCTCATCGGCCAATAAAAACTATCAGCATTCGCACCTTAACAATATAAGATTGTTATTTCTAAAAACAATATACAAAAATACCAAATTGGAGTTTGGATTACAAACTATAAGTCTGGGCCACCAAGTACCAAGTCCATTCAAAATAGACAATTTGTACACATAAAGCTAATTTATCTAAACTCAACTTATACTTTTACAAAAAAAAAAGGCAAAGGTCCCCACCGATTCCACTTCTTTCTTTATTTTGATTCAAGGTCAAAAGTATTATTCAAAAGGCTTGTTTCTCTTAAGGTATTTAACGGTGAGACAAGTGATATAGAAAAATTATTTCAACCAAATCTGAAGGTTCTCAAACTGTACAACACTGCAACGATACTTTTTGACCTTAAAAATTATTTTGACGTTAACCTTGAATAAAACAAATGCAGAAGTTTGTTGGATCGTAAGTGAGTTTTTGATATTGGGTGTATTTTTTAGAGGCGGAGAACTTTAAATTGAAATAAAACAGAAAAATGTTTTCAATATCCATTTAATTGGCTTTATTTGTCAGATAATTTTATGGCATTAATGTTTGAATATGATTTCGGGCATGTGGTAATCGCGGCTGATGCGAAGGCCTAATTTACTGAAAGCTTTCCTTTTTATTGGCTTAATTTACTGACATAAACTATAACGAACGACTACGTAATTTCACGAAATCTGGCCATCACCTCGCTCGCGCGATTTTACGCCATTACATATTTTTTTCTGGGGATATTTTTAAGTCGCATGTCTACGCCGATAGACCAGAAACAATTGAGTACTTGGATGCCAACATTCAACACATTATTGCCAAAATATAGCATGATTTACTGCGAAGACTGTGAAAATTTGGCTCGCAGATTACGCCTCGCACATGTCCGAAATCATAAAGGCGATCGATGCTAAGCGACTTTTAATGATTTTATAGGTACTGAAGATCACGTCTAAATGAGTAGGTAGTGTTAATTATTTGGAAAAAAAAATATGTTAAATTAGAGCACTTTCCAAATAATTTAATCGGTGAATATTTTAGATTATTTGTAGTTTACATAGTGTAATTAATTTGTAAAGTGATTCTCAGTTTCGCAAAACTGAGAATCATGCAAAAATTATCAAGCGTATTTTTATGAAACGTTCACCATTTTAAAGATATTTTAACTATCTTTTTATGTTTCTGTGTCGTGATTGTCGTGAAGTATGTACGTGTTTTATTAAAATACCTTTTGATTTATGTATAATAAATGAATAATGCGTCTTATTTGGGACAGTGGTCCTTGATGGGCGAGTTCATTACTGGCTGGACGTACGACGCGTTGCGTGAGCTCAACACAGGCATTGCTCACACGCAAGCTAACCACTCAAGGCCACTGGCATATATCGGCGTAAATATATGTATAAATCCAATTTCAATACTAAAAACATTTTTTTGTGTTACATTTCAAATAAAAGATACTCCACCTTTAAAAAAATCACCTGTACGATTAAGTACAGGTGATTTTTTTAAAGGTGGAGTATATTTTCACCCTACTACACCCTACTAAATAGATATTGCTACGTGCAGGATTGCGACGTTCTGAAAGATAATGTGTTAGTCAAAGAGTAGTACTTAAACTCTGTCAATAAAATATTAGGTACCTTGCAGTAAACGTGGCGTTTTTTGCCTAGATATAGCATTCGCTGCATAACGATCATTGGAGTTGCAGTTCTGAATAACAAAATGAGTAGAATATTGTTTATGACAACAATAAGATGGCCTATCTGCGGTTGTGTCACTTCCAACGCCTTGGACCGCCTTTTCTAGCATTTGTGCTATTTCATTCTGTTTACTGATTTGACAAAATTCATCTTTCGTCATCCCTGTACGTCGGAGAACTTCTAGAGATTCATTTTGGAACAAGGTATCTGTGTCATTAGAAGATGATGATAGTTCTTGCATGTAAAACTTGTTTCCTTTTCGACAAACCTGTTCATCGCGTTTGGTAAACGAAGATTTTCTCAGCGCCGAATCTTAAATGGTCATTCTGTTTTATTGTTATTAGGTACTGCTACAGTCCGGCCGTCGAGAAAATGAGTTCTTGACACCTGTCAGTTTCATATAAACGAATACCTATGTGTTTTGCCAATTTAATCCTTTTTACTATCAACTAAAATTGTCCAACTGACAGGTGCCAGGAACGCATTCCGTCGACGGCCGGACGGTAAGTAAAAATATGCTACTTTAATGGTCTTTTCCAAAAGTATCAGATGAAAATGTAAACAAATAGATTTGAAAACGTACCCGTAGATGCCAATTTGTAGTGCCACTTACAAATTAAATGCTTTGATATGATTATTTGAATAATTAAACCTGAAATTCTAATTTTAAAACACCATAAAGATATTTTTCGTTTGCTAATTATTGACGTTACTTTTACGAGTACCTATAAACTCAATTTACGTCGATGTTTAAAAAAAAATATTGTCATTCAAACAATAATTGTTGAAAAAATTGGTGACTATAAAGTTGAAACTTTAATTAATTAGAGATAAATGTGGTATTAGACTTTGGCTCATAAAAGCCAATAAATCCAAAAAAGCGCGCCAAATAAAATAAAAGTTGCATGTGGTATCACTGATAGTAGGAATAAAACATTTTATTACTTGACAAAAACAAATAATTTATGTTAACTATCATAAATTATTTGTTTTCAAGTGTCAGAATAATTTTATTTGAATAATAAATAATTATGTCATATTTTCTGTACAAAACCTGCCAAATTCATTTACGTCTCAAAGTTATTTAACGATTTAAAAATCGGGCGTTAATAAAATATCTACGTGAACAAGTTTTAACAATACCTAAAGTTGGTGGCATGACAAATTGGTGGCAAATGGCAGCTGCAGTAAACAGTTGGTATTGTAACCACTTTTTTGCTTTTAATGCATTAATTCATTCAATTGCATAATAAACACAACGGGGTTATTCCGTAACACACTAACAGTAGCAATGGCTTTCATTTTAACAGTTAAATATTCATTGCGTTATTTACGTTGTTGAGCAGACAAATTTTCGCGTGCGAGGGGCAGTGGACGGCGAGCGCTACTTCCAAGTCTTGTCTTTAGGACTGTCTTTCATAAAACTCTGATAACTTTATATTTAAATTGTCTTTAAAATCACTGTCTTCACTTGAATTACATTTTCACTCACATTAATCTTTTTAGTTATTTCTGTTTCGGACGCTTTTTTGTTGTTATGACAAATAGAGCCACGAGCGTCAACATTTTGAAATTAAATCTACAATCTGACGTTTAATTTTACATAACCTCTAATAATTAACCCGCTGTATTGGTAAATGCAAAAGGTCAGACGGTTTACATTGTGTAGAGAACACAGACCCTCTATAGATCTCTCGCTCGCTTCCGACGCGCGCATCACATTATTAATGTGACCTGTCTAATGAGAGTGTATGTGAACTACTCACTTTGATCCTCTTGACTGGTATCGTTCAGTATGATACCAGTTTCCGTCGAATGAATACGAGTAATGGAATTAACACAGTCGGAGGAGCCCTGTTCCTCGTCATCATCAGACATTGGTACTACTATGAATATAGCGGAAGCATCCAAGAAACGTTTTTTGGACATCACTTTGTCCATTATCTTCGATACATCGAGTTTACTCGGCAATTGGTTGAAGAGTACAATGGGTTCTTCTGTTTCAGAGTTCGGTTTATTTGTCCACATGTTGTTATTTCCAAAATTAAGTTTTGTTTGAGACATTCTCAAGATTGTATATTCGCGGTGTGGGATTGCTCCTCCAATATTTCTTAATATCTTGCGTTCTCGAATAGTTATAGTTGCAGGGTGGTCAATCAAATCATCACTGTCGGTAATAAAAACATATTCGTATTTAAGTGTCATATAAAGAAGTTTAGGAGGTACTTATCTCAGATCTTAAAACGAACATCACTCCGAAATTCATGAATTAAACTACAAAAAATCGCTATTTCTATTTCTAGTAAGTAGGTACACACGGCTACACATCAAGCTATACATTTCCAGTATAAGCTGACCTCACATTGTACGAAAATCCAATCCTATACAATGCGAGATCAGTTTATACTGGAAATGTATAGCTTGATGTGTAGCAGTGTGTATATGTCGCACGCAATTTGTATGATTCGGCTTTTTACAAACGGTGTCGTCCGTTTACAAACGCTCGCAGTTTTGAAATATGCCGAAGGGAAAATGTAAATTGCCTTGTCACTTTATAATATGGCAAAACATTTGATGGACTATTCAAACCCCGTTTACAAAATGCCGCGGCAAATTGAAGTAGTTATTTATCCGGCACGTAAAAAACGCCAGATTCCATGGCCCATGGAATCTGGTGCTAGTACTGTGTGTGGTGGAATCTGTGCTGGTACTCCGGCGGGGTATTATTGTGTCGTGATTTCTTTGCTTTAATTAAAAAAAAAAAATATAACTTTAATATCGAGTTATAATATCCACTGTGGCAACACTGTCGAAGTTCAAATTATTAATATTATAACAATTTTTTTTTTTTATTTGTATTTTCATTATGCCAACTCAATGTATAATTTTACTTTGGCAACACTCAGAAATAACGACGATAACATCGTTATTTCTGGGTGGGGCAAAACGCATTCTAAATGGTAAAATGTAGTGCAGGGTCTTTATTGGATTGGATTGACTTGTCGCTGCCGGCCGTAGTGAACGCTATGGTCGGCAGCGCCGAGTCCTGGGACGCGGTGGTCGCCTTCTGCGAGACGGTCGTCTCGCAGAAGGAGGCTGCGGAAAGGGAGAGGGAGATCTCGTCCACTCACCCGGCCCGCAGCAGGCGCACCGGGCGTCGGCGGAGGGCGGATAACGCCCTCTTCCGGCCCCCCTAAATGGGTCCAGGGGCGACGGACTCGGGGACGTCCGTCGCCCCCCACACATCAGGACCCGAGGTGGCGGCGCGTAGTGTTCCACGCGCGCCCCTCTGAGACGTCGCGGGGGGAGTCAAACACCTCACTCCCCCCCCTGACCCGAGAGGAGGCCCGCGGAGGCGGGCCGGCACCGGCCGGGGGTTGCGGAAGATTCTTTCGTTCCCGCGACCCCCGGCGTAGGTGTGAGTCGGAACACCGGGGTGGTTTTTAGTCAGTAAGAGTCTGACAGACCCCTCCGCCCGCCCCAGGGCGGAGGACATCCATGAGGATTTTCCACCCCGGAAAAAAAAAAAAAAAAAAAAAAAAAAAAGGGTCTTTATTGGATTGTTAAATAGTACAGTAACACTCTTTTCTTGCTAATACTTTTAATCCACACAGGATTAAACGTATTAGCAAGAAAAGAGTGTTTTCTTTACAATTGGTACAAAAGGTTTGCGACGAAACGCGTCTTTCGCTAATACTAAATAGCCTGCCTAGCTGCGAGCAACTTGGAAGTAGCTCTCGCTGGCCACTACCGTGGCAGCGCTCGTTTGGTTAGCTCGGCTCGCGCGGTTGGTCTCATTTGTAACCTAACCTAACCTATTTCACTCAGTTCACAATTTTTCGATTATTTATAATCTAACGGAAATAATACCGATAAATTACAAACTAACGGTTCTCACAATTTTACGGTGACAATAGGTTGATTGAATAATATAATAGATTTCTGGAATAAAGTATGATTTGTCCAACCTGTGTTTTATGATGGGCACCCTAAAATAACAATCAATGTCGAAATTCGGATTGCCAATTTGCCATACTGCCCTGCTAAGTCGAAAGGCGGTATCTCTGAGATACGCCCGTTAAGTTTTTTTTATACCATTCAATAGCTATAATAATTTTGCATCTAGTGGTATAAGCCACATACCGCTATCTAACTTAAAAGTTTATATTACAATTTACAATAAGTCAATTTTCGCAAAACTTACTCCGATTGAGATACCGCCTTTCGGCTTAGCAGGGCAGCATAGGCATTTTGCATAACCGCGAGCGTTTGTAAACGGACGGCGCGCGGCGTGTAAAATGGCGAATAATACAAGCTGCCTGCGACATACACATTATGCGGGATACGTTGAATTTTAAGTAATCTCTCGGTCAGTGTAGTTAGTTTCTTGTTAGGCATTTAGGCTATAAAGAGAGAGTACTAATGTGTGCACCTCTGCCTAACCCTTCTGGGAAATCCTTCTTCTTCATCATCTGAATTCTTCTTCATTCGGGAATACAAGAGTGATGTTTTGTTTTAGTACCTACCTACTTAATTTTGAACATTAGGAGAAAAACATCGACATAAAAAGAAATATTAGTAAAACAGAATGTCAATAGCCAAAGATATCATGTAAATGCGCAACTTCCCTGCTCAAACCCACATTTCCGAAGAGTTGTTTTCAACCATTCATGGTAGTACGGGGTACAATGTTTCGTAAGCTCGATCGTAATAAAATATTCGGGATTCTTGGTTCGACTTTTATTACTTACATTATACATATTTTAACGTACAGCATCAAAGTGTTAGTTACCTTATTGTTGGTTCGTTTAGAGAGCTACTACTCGGGTCATCAGTAGACTGGTAGCCCGAGTAACGCGTGGATGTGATGCTGCTCTCCATACTTGACATCAAACTGACTATGTCCATGCTCTTGCCTGTGCTTGAGCTGCATAATGACATCTCACTTTTTATTACAAAAATAGAATCAAGACTGCTTGCAGCAGACTTAGTTTTTGAATTGAGGCCGTTGTAATTAACATGTAACGGTTCATGGCGCCTTAAACTTTCCATAGTTCTATCACATTTACTTATTCTGCCTTCGTAAGGTGGTGTACTACTCTGCAGGTAGATATTATCGCTTTCAGTGCTATTTGGTCTCGTACTAAAACTTTCAATAGAACTAGAGCTGTTAAGACAGTAATTCAATCCATCAGAACAAGGATCAGATTCAAACCTTGTAACTTCATATTTTGCATTTGTTGAGTCTTTAAGACCTTTATGCTCGGTATGAGTATTGCTGTAATCAGATTTTGATAAAAACTCCCTTGTAAATGAAGGTATACCAACAGCTCTCCCAACTGTGACTTTAATACCCTCACTGTCAATAAATGCTCCGCTCTTAACACCTGGGATACATTCATCAGGACAATCGCAAAAAGATGATATATCTGGAGACGTCACTCTGATTTTAACGTAACTGTGTTTAAATCTGATTTTCTTTTTGTCGCAACCGCAGCCACGGTCGCATGTTGTTGTTTTGAGAACATCTTCATACTCAGTTGCTATTCCTGCTTCTTTTCCTGCTGCAAGTCTCTTTGGCGCTGACACCTTGACTGATTTTCCTTTAAGACCTGCTATTATTTTGGCTATAAGAGATTTCTCTGAAGCCGTCCGTCCTACAGGTAACGGAATATCCATATCATGTAGTTCTTGCAATATCTTTTCCTTCTCTGCAGGTCTTTTGCCTTCCAATGGCAGAAGTTTGCCCATTATGGCTGCTTGTTCATGTTTTTCTCGAATTGCTTTAGTTTTAGGTTCAATAGGAAGACCAAGGTCGGTGCGAACTTTGTCAGTAAGTTTTTTTTCGGATGGTGATTGACCTTCAGGGAGGGGTATGCCTCGCATAGCTAGTGCCCTTAGAATTTTTTCTCTTTCCTCTGGTGTTTTGCCTTTGAGGGGCGTTAGTAATCCTTCCGCTTTTGCTCTACGCATTTGTTCCGAAGGTGTCACGACCGCTAAAGCAAACTTTGAAGGATGACGACTACCTGCCACTATCTTGGCTATTAGAGATTTCTCCGATGGCGTCCGTCCCACAGGCAATGGGATACCCATATTATGTTGACCTCGTAGTAACTTTTCCTTCTGTGCTGGTGTTTTGCCTTCCAATGGAAATAGTAAGCCAGTTACAGCTGCTTCGTCGTGTTTATCTCTAATAGCTTTATTTTTGGGCTCAATAGGAAGACCAAGGTCAGCACGCACCTTGTCAATAAGTTTTTTTTCTGATGGTGATTGACCTTCAGGGAGGGGTATACCTTGGTTAGCTAGGGCCCTAAGAATTTTTTCTCTTTGTTCTGGTGTTTTGTTTTTGAGCGTAGTTAGTAACCCTTTCCCTTTTCCTCTACGCATTTGCTCCGAAGGTGCCAGGAAAGGTTGACCCACCCTTGAAGGGCGACGACTGGTTGCAGCTATTTCAGCTATAAGAGCTTTCTCTGATGGCGTCCGTCCTTCAGGTAATGGAATTCCCAAATCATGTAGACCTTTCAAAGTCTTTTCCTTCACAGCAGGAGTCTTGCCTTCCAATGGCTGAAGTAAGCCAGCTTTAGCTGCTTGTTCATGTTTATCTCTAACTGATTTAGTTTTAGGTTCCATAGGTAGACCAATGTCGGCGCGAACCTTGTCAATAAGTTTTTTTTCTGATGGTGATTGCCCTTCAGGGAGCGGTAAACCTGTCACAGCTAGTGCTTTTAGTATTTTTTCTTTTTGTTCTGGTGTTTTGCCTTTGAGTGGCGTAAGTAATCCTTCCGCTTTCGCTTTACGAATTTTTTCGGAAAGCGCCATGGACGCCACCTTTGAAGGATGACGACTACCTGCCACTATCTTGGCTATTAGAGATTTCTCCGATGGCGTCCGTCCCACAGGCAATGGGATACCCATATTATGTTGACCTCGTAGTAACTTTTCCTTCTGTGCTGGTGTTTTGCCTTCTAATGGAAATAGTAAGCCAGTTACAGCTGCTTCATCGTGTTTATCTCTAATAGCTTTATTTTTGGGCTCAATAGGAAGACCAAGGTCAGCACGCACCTTAGCAATAAGTTTTGTTTCTGATGGTGAATGACCTTCAGGGAGGGGTATACCTTGGTTAGCTAGGGCCCTAAGATTTTTTTCTCTTTGTTCTGGTGTTTTGTTTTTGAGCGTAGTTAGTAACCCTTCAGCTTTTGCTCTACGCATTTGTTCAGACGGGGCCAGGATTGCTGAAGCGGCACGCGATGAAGCCTTGATTTTAGCTATAAGAGATTTCTCCGATGGCGTCCGTCCCACAGGCAATGGGATACCCATATTATGTTGACCTCGTAGTAACTTTTCCTTCTGTGCTGGTGTTTTGCCTTCTAATGGAAATAGTAAGCCAGTTACAGCAGCTTCATCGTGTTTATCTCTAATAGCTTTATTTTTGGGTTCAATAGGAAGACCAAGGTCAGCACGCACCTTGGCAATAAGTTTTTTTTCTGATGGTGATTGACCTTCAGGGAGGGGTATACCTCGGTTAGCTAGGGCCTATCGAGTTTACTCGGCAATTGGTTGAAGAGTACAATGGGTTCTTCTGTTTCAGAGTTCGGTTTATTTGTCCACATGTTGTTATTTCCAAAATTAAGTTTTGTTTGAGACATTCTCAAGATTGTATATTCGCGGTGTGGGATTGCTCCTCCAATATTTCTTAATATCTTGCGTTCTCGAATAGTTATAGTTGCAGGGTGGTCAATCAAATCATCACTGTCGGTAATAAAAACATATTCGTATTTAAGTGTCATATAAAGAAGTTTAGGAGGTACTTATCTCAGATCTTAAAACGAACATCACTCCGAAATTCATGAATTAAACTACAAAAAATTGCTATTTCTATTTCTAGTAAGTAGGTACACACGGCTACACATCAAGCTATACATTTCCAGTATAAGCTGACCTCACATTGTACGAAAATCCAATCCTATACAATGCGAGATCAGTTTATACTGGAAATGTATAGCTTGATGTGTAGCAGTGTGTATATGTCGCACGCAATTTGTATGATTCGGCTTTTTACAAACGGTGTCGTCCGTTTACAAACGCTCGCAGTTTTGAAATATGCCGAAGGGAAAATGTAAATTGCCTTGTCACTTTATAATATGGCAAAACATTTGATGGACTATTCAAACCCCGCTTACAAAATGCCGCGGCAAATTGAAGTAGTTATTTATCCGGCACGTAAAAAACGCCAGATTCCATGGCCCATGGAATCTGGTGCTAGTACTGTGTGTGGTGGAATCTGTGCTGGTACTCCGGCGGGGTATTATTGTGTCGTGATTTCTTTGCTTTAATTTAAAAAAAAATATAACTTTAATATCGAGTTATAATATCCACTGTGGCAACACTGTCGAAGTACAAATTATTAATATTATAACAATTTTTTATTTGTATTTTCATTATGCCAACTCAATGTATAATTTTACTTTGGCAACACTCAGAAATAACGACGATAACATCGTTATTTCTGGGTGGGGCAAAACGCATTCTAAATGGTAAAATGTAGTGCAGGGTCTTTATTGGATTGTTAAATAGTACAGTAACACTCTTTTCTTGCTAATACTTTTAATCCACACAGGATTAAACGTATTAGCAAGAAAAGAGTGTTTTCTTTACAATTGGTACAAAAGGTTTGCGACGAAACGCGTCTTTCGCTAATACTAAATAGCCTGCCTAGCTGCGAGCAACTTGGAAGTAGCTCTCGCTGGCCACTACCGTGGCAGCGCTCGTTTGGTTAGCTCGGCTCGCGCGGTTGGTCTCATTTGTAACCTAACCTAACCTATTTCACTCAGTTCACAATTTTTCGATTATTTATAATCTAACGGAAATAATACCGATAAATTACAAACTAACGGTTCTCACAATTTTACGGTGACAATAGGTTGATTGAATAATATAATAGATTTCTGGAATAAAGTATGATTTGTCCAACCTGTGTTTTATGATGGGCACCCTAAAATAACAATCAATGTCGAAATTCGGATTGCCAATTTGCCATACTGCCCTGCTAAGTCGAAAGGCGGTATCTCTGAGATACGCCCGTTTAGTTTTTTTTATACCATTCAATAGCTATAATAATTTTGCATCTAGTGGTATAAGCCACATACCGCTATCTAACTTAAAACATTAAAAAAAAAAAAAAAAAAAACACCAGAATTTCTTTATATTACACTTTACAATAAGTCAAGTTTCTCAAAACTTACTCCGATTGAGATACCGCCTTTCGGCTTAGCAGGGCAGCATAGGCATTTTGCATAACCGCGAGCGTTTGTAAACGGACGGCGCGCGGCGTGTAAAATGGCGAATAATACAAGCTGCCTGCGACATACACATTATGCGGGATACGTTGAATTTTAAGTAATCTCTCGGTCAGTGTAGTTAGTTTCTTGCTAGGCATTTAGGCTATAAAGAGAGAGTACTAATGTGTGCACCTCTGCCTAAACCTTCTGGGAAATCCTTCTTCTTCATCATCTGAATTCTTCTTCATTCGGGAATACAAGAGTGATGTTTTGTTTTAGTACCTACCTACTTAATTTTGAACATTAGGAGAAAAACATCGACATAAAAAGAAATATTAGTAAAACAAAATGTCAATAGCCAAAGATATCATGTAAATGCGCAACTTCCCTGCTCAAACCCACATTTCCGAAGAGTTGTTTTCAACCATTCATGTTAGTACGGGGTACAATGTTTCGTAAGCTCGATCGTATTAAAATATTCGGGATTCGCAACAATTTTTTTTTTCTAGACTCTTGGTTCGACTTTTATTACTTACATTATACATATTTTAACGTACAGCATCAAAGTGTTAGTTACCTTGTTGTTGGTTCGTTTAGAGAGCTACTACTCGGGTCATCAGTAGACTGGTAGCCCGAGTAACGCGTGGATGTGATGCTGCTCTCCATACTTGACATCAAACTGACTATGTCCATGCTCTTGCCTGTGCTTGAGCTGCATAATGACATCTCACTTTTTATTACAAAAATAGAATCAAGACTGCTTGCAGCAGACTTAGTTTTTGAATTGAGGCCGTTGTAATTAACATGTAACGGTTCATGGCGCCTTAAACTTTCCATAGTTCTATCACATTTACTTATTCTGCCTTCGTAAGGTGGTGTACTACTCTGCAGGTAGATATTATCGCTTTCAGTGCTATTTGGTCTCGTACTAAAACTTTCAATAGAACTAGAGCTGTTAAGACAGTAATTCAATCCATCAGAACAAGGATCAGATTCAAACCTTGTAACTTCATATTTTGCATTTGTTGAGTCTTTAAGACCTTTATGTTCGGTATGAGTATTGCTGTAATCAGATTTTGATAAAAACTCCCTTGTAAATGATGGTATACCAACAGCTCTCCCAACTGTGACTTTAATACCCTCACTATCAATGAATGCCCCGCTCTTAACACCTGGGATACATTCATCAGGACAATCGCAAAAAGATGATATATCTGGAGACGTCACTCTGATTTTAACGTAACTGTGTTTAAATCTGATTTTCTTTTTGTCGCAACCGCAGCCACGGTCGCATGTTGTTGTTTTGAGAACATCTTCATACTCAGTTGCTATTCCTGCTTCTTTTCCTGCTGCAAGTCTCTTTGGCGCTGACACCTTGACTGATTTTCCTTTAAGACCTGCTATTATTTTGGCTATAAGAGATTTCTCTGAAGCCGTCCGTCCTACAGGTAACGGAATATCCATATCATGTAGTTCTTGCAATATCTTTTCCTTCTCTGCAGGTCTTTTGCCTTCCAATGGCAGAAGTTTGCCCATTATGGCTGCTTGTTCATGTTTTTCTCGAATTGCTTTAGTTTTAGGTTCAATAGGAAGACCAAGGTCGGTGCGAACTTTGTCAGTAAGTTTTTTTTCGGATGGTGATTGACCTTCAGGGAGGGGTATGCCTCGCATAGCTAGTGCCCTTAGAATTTTTTCTCTTTCCTCTGGTGTTTTGCCTTTGAGGGGCGTTAGTAAACCTTCCGCTTTTGCTCTACGCATTTGTTCCGAAGGTGTCACGACCGCTAAAGCAAACTTTGAAGGATGACGACTACCTGCCACTATCTTGGCTATTAGAGATTTCTCCGATGGCGTCCGTCCCACAGGCAATGGAATACCCATATTATGTTGACCTCGTAGTAACTTTTCCTTCTGTGCTGGTGTTTTGCCTTCTAATGGAAATAGTAAGCCAGTTACAGCTGCTTCATCGTGTTTATCTCTAATAGCTTTGTTTTTGGGCTCAATAGGAAGACCAAGGTCAGCACGCACCTTGGCAATAAGTTTTGTTTCTGAAGGTGTTTGACCCTCAGGGAGGGGTATACCTTGGTTAGCTAGAGCCCTAAGAATTTTTTCTCTTTGTTCTGGTGTTTTGTTTTTGAGCGTAGATAATAACCCTTCAGCTTTTGCTCTACGCATTTGTTCAGACGGGGCCAGGATTGCTGAAGCGGCACGCGATGAAGCCTTGATTTTAGCTATAAGAGATTTCTCCGATGGCGTCCGTCCCACAGGTAATGGGATACCCATATTATGTTGACCTCGTAGTAACTTTTCCTTCTGTGCTGGTGTTTTGGCTTCCAATGGAAATAGTAAGCCAGTTACAGCTGCTTCGTCGTGTTTATCTCTAATAGCTTTATTTTTGGGCTCAATAGGAAGACCAAGGTCAGCACGCACCTTGTCAATAAGTTTTTTTTCTGATGGTGATTGACCTTCAGGGAGGGGTATACCTTGGTTAGCTAGGGCCCTAAGAATTTTTTCTCTTTGTTCTGGTGTTTTGTTTTTGAGCGTAGTTAGTAACCCTTCCCCTTTTCCTCTACGCATTTGCTCCGAAGGTGCCAGGAAAGGTTGACCCACCCTTGAAGGACGACGACTGGTTGCAGCTATTTCAGCTATAAGAGCTTTCTCTGATGGCGTCCGTCCTTCAGGTAATGGAATTCCCAAATCATGTAGACCTTTCAAAGTCTTTTCCTTCTCAGCAGGAGTCTTGCCTTCCAATGGCTGAAGTAAGCCAGCTTTAGCTGCTTGTTCATGTTTATCTCTAACTGATTTAGTTTTAGGTTCCATAGGTAGACCAATGTCGGTGCGAACCTTGTCAATAAGTTTTTTTTCTGATGGTGATTGCCCTTCAGGGAGCGGTAAACCTGTCACAGCTAGTGCTTTTAGTATTTTTTCTTTTTGTTCTGGTGTTTTGCCTTTGAGTGGCGTAAGTAATCCTTCCGCTTTCGCTTTACGATTTTTTTCGGAAAGCGCCATGGACGCCACCTTTGAAGGATGACGACTACCTGCCACTATCTTGGCTATTAGAGATTTCTCCGATGGCGTCCGTCCCACAGGCAATGGGATACCCATATTATGTTGACCTCGTAGTAACTTTTCCTTCTGTGCTGGTGTTTTGCCTTCTAATGGAAATAGTAAGCCAGTTACAGCAGCTTCATCGTGTTTATCTCTAATAGCTTTATTTTTGGGTTCAATAGGAAGACCAAGGTCAGCACGCACCTTGGCAATAAGTTTATTTTCTGATGGTGATTGACCTTCAGGGAGGGGTATACCTCGGTTAGCTAGGGCCCTAAGAATTTTTTCTCTTTGTTCTGGTGTTTTGTTTTTGAGTGGCGTAAGTAATCCTTCCACTTTCGCTCTACGCATTTGCTCCGAAGGCGCCAGGAATACTGAAGCTACCTTTGATGGTTGACGACTGCCTGCCGCTATCTTCGCTATAAGAGATTTCTCCGATGGCGTCCGTCCTACAGGTAATGGGATACCCATATTATGTTGACCTCGTAGTAACTTTTCCTTCTGTGCTGGTGTTTTGCCTTCTAATGGAAATAGTAAGCCAGTTACAGCAGCTTCATCGTGTTTATCTCTAATAGCTTTATTTTTGGGTTCAATAGGAAGACCAAGGTCAGCACGCACCTTGGCAATAAGTTTTTTTTCTGATGGTGATTGACCTTCAGGGAGGGGTATACCTCGGTTAGCTAGGGCCCTAAGAATTTTTTCTCTTTGTTCTGGTGTTTTGTTTTTGAGTGGCGTAAGTAATCCTTCCACTTTCGCTCTACGCATTTGCTCCGAAGGCGCCAGGAATACTGAAGCTACCTTTGATGGTTGACGACTGCCTGCCGCTATCTTCGCTATAAGAGATTTCTCCGATGGCGTCCGTCCTACAGGTAATGGGATACCCATATTATGTTGACCTCGTAGTAACTTTTCCTTCTGTGCAGGTGTCTTGCCTTCCAATGGAAAAAGTAAGCCGACTAAAGCTGCTTTTTCATGTTTATCTCTAATAGCTTTATTTTTAGGTTCAACAGGTAGACCAAGGTCGGTGCGAACCTTGCCAATAATTTTTTTTTCTGAAGGTGTTTGACCTTCAGGGAGGGGTATACCTCGGTTAGCTAGGGCCCTAAGAATTTTTTCACTTTGTTCTGGTGTTTTGTTTTTGAGCGTAGTTAGTAACCCTTCAGCTTTTGCTCTACGCATTTGTTCAGACGGGGCCAGGATTGCTGAAGCGGCACGCGATGAAGCCTTGATTTTAGCTATAAGAGATTTCTCCGATGGCGTCCGTCCCACAGGCAATGGGATACCCATATTATGTTGACCTCGTAATAACTTTTCCTTCTGTGCTGGTGTTTTGCCTTCTAATGGAAATAGTAAGCCAGTTACAGCTGCTTCATCGTGTTTATCTCTAATAGCTTTATTTTTGGGTTCAATAGGAAGACCAAGGTCAGCACGCACCTTGGCAATAAGTTTTTTTTCTGATGGTGATTGACCTTCAGGGAGGGGTATACCTCGGTTAGCTAGGGCCCTAAGAATTGTTTCTCTTTGTTCTGGTGTTTTGTTTTTGAGTGGCGTAAGTAATCCTTCCACTTTCGCTCTACGCATTTGCTCCGAAGGCGCCAGGAATACTGAAGCTACCTTTGATGGTTGACGACTGCCTGCCGCTATCTTCGCTATAAGAGATTTCTCCGATGGCGTCCGTCCAACAGGTAATGGGATACCCATATTATGTTGACCTCGTAGCAACTTTTCCTTTTGTGCAGGTGTCTTGCCTTCCAATGGAAAAAGTAAGCCGACTAAAGCTGCTTTTTCATGTTCATCTCTAATAGCTTTATTTTTAGGTTCAACAGGTAGACCAAGGTCGGTGCGAACTTTGCCAACCAATTTTTTTTCTGAAAGTGTTTGACCTTCAGGTAGGGGTATACCTCGGTTTGCTAGGGCTCTAAGAATTTTTTCTCTTTGTTCTGGTGTTTTGTCTTTGAGCGTAGTTAGTAATCCTTCAGCTTTTGCTCTACGCATTCGTTCAGTAGGTGCCAGGATCGCTGAAATAGCACGAGATGAAGCCTTGACTTTTGCTATAAGAGCATTCTCTGATGGCGTCCGTCCTTCAGGCAATGGAATTCCTAAATCATGTAGACCTTTCAATATCTTTTCCTTCTCAGCTGGTGTCTTGCCTTCCAACGGCTGTAGCAAGCCAGCTTTAGCTGCTTGTTCATGTTTGACTCGAATAGATTTAGTTTTGGGTTCCTTAGGAAGACCAAGGTCGGCGCGAACCTTGTCTAAAAGTTTTTTTTCGGATGGTGATTGACCTTCAGGGAGAGATAAACCTTTCGTAGCTAGTGCCTTTAGCATTTTTTCTCTTTCTTCTGGTGTTTTGTCTTTGAGTGGCGTAAGTAATCCTTCCACTTTCACTCTACGCATATGCTCTGAAGGCGCCAAGAACGCTGAAGGCACCTTTGATGGATGACGACTGGTTGCCGCTATCTTGGCTATAAGAGATTTCTCCGATGGCGTTCGTCCTACAGGTAATGGGATACCCATATTATGTTGACCCCGTAATAGCTTTTCCTTCTGTTTAGGTGTCTTGCCTTCCAAAGGCTGTAGTAAGCCAGCTAAAGCAGCTTGTTCATGTTTATCTCTAATAGCTTTATTTTTAGGTTCAATAGGAAGACCAAGATCGGCGCGAACCTTGTTAATAAGTTTTTTTTCTGAAGGTGTTTGACCTTCAGGGAGGGGTATACCTCGGTTTGCTAGGGCTCTTAGAATTTTTTCTCTTTGTTCTGGTGTTTTGTCTTTGAGCGTAGTTAGTAAACCTTCAGCTTTTGCTCTACGCATTTGTTCAGAAGGTGCCAGGATCGCTGAAACGGCACGGGATAAACCTTTGACTTTAGCTATAAGAGCTTTCTCTGATGGCGTCCGTCCTTCAGGTAATGTAATTCCCAAATCATGTAGACCTTTCAAAGTCTTTTCCTTCTCTTCAGGTGTCTTGCCTTCCATCGGCTGTAGCAAGCCAGCTTTAGCTGCTTGTTCATGTTTGTCTCGAATAGATTTAGTTTTGGGTTCCTTAGGAAGACCAAGGTCGGCGCGAACTTTGTCAATAAGTTTTTTTTCGGATGGTGATTGACCTTCAGGGAGAGGTAAACCTTTCATAGCTAGTGCCTTCAGAATCTTTTCTTTTTTTTCTGGTGATTTGCCTTTGAGTGGCGTAAGTAATCCTTCCGCTTTTGCTCTACGCTTTTGCTCCGAAGGCGCTACGACCGTTAAAGCCAACATTGAAGGATGACGACTGCTTGCCGCTATTTTTGCTACAAGAGATTTCTCCGATGGTGTCCGTCCCACAGGTAATGGAATACCCATTTTATGTTGACCTTGTAATATCTTTTCCTTCTGTGCAGGTGTTTTGCCTTCTAAAGGGAAAAGTAAGCCAGCTAAAGCTGCTTTTTCATGTTTATCTCTCATAGCTTTAGTCTTAGGTTCAATGGGTAGGCCAAGGTCAGCGCGAACTTTATCAATAAGTTTTTTTTCTGAAGGTGATTGTCCTTCAGGGAGGGGTATACCTTGATTAGCTAATTCCTTTAGAATTTTTTCTCTTTGTTTCGGTGTTTTGTCTTTGAGCGTAGTTAGTAATCCTTCCTCTTTCGCTCTTCGGATTTTCTCTGAAGGCGTCAGGACCGCTAAAGACGTCTTTGAAGGATGACGACTAGTTGCCGCTATTTTAGCTATAAGAGCTTTCTCTGATGGCGTCCGCCCTTCAGGTAATGGAATTCCCAAATCATGTTGACCTTTCAAAGTCTTTTCTTTCTCAGCAGGTGTCTTGCCTTCCAAAGGCTGTAGCAAGCCAGCTTTAGCTGCTTGTTCATGTTTGTCTCGAATAGATTTAGTTTTAGGTTCCTTAGGAAGACCAAGGTCAGCGCGAACTTTGTTAATAAGTTTTTTTTCCGATGGTGATTGACCTTCAGGGAGAGGTAAACCTTTCATAGCTAGTCCCTTTAGGATTTTTTCTCTTTGTTTTGGTGTTTTGTCTTTGAGCGTAGTTAGTAATCCTTCCACTTTCGCTCTTCGTATTTTCTCCGAAGGCGCCAGAGTCGGTGTTTCGCTCATTATTTTGGCTATTAGATCCTTCTCTGATGGCGTTCGTCCTACAGGTAATGGAATACCCATATTATGTAGAGCTTGTAATATCTTTTCCTTCTCTGCAGCTGTTTTGCCTTCCAATGGCAAAAGTTTACCTTCCTGAGCTGCTTTTTCATGTTTATCTCTAATAGCTTTAGTTTTTGGTTCAATAGGTACACCGAGGTCAGTGCGAACCTTGTTAATTAGTTTTTTTTCTGAAGCCGTTTTTCCTTCAGGGAGAGGCAAGCCTTTCATAGCTTGTTCTCTTAGAACTTTTTCTTGTTCTGATAAGCTAGCTAAAGATTTTTTTTTCTCACTAAGCTTCTTTTCTTCTTGTTGTAAATGACCACAAAGTATACAATCACAATTTTCGCAATTTTTCTTTTTATAACAGTCGTACAAGCTCTTCATTACTTCAAACATAGCATCGGAGTTACAAGAGCAGCAACAACTGTCGTCTGCAGCGCCTACTTGGCACCTGAAGATTTTAAATTTTGTCTGTCTGGGATAGTTAAATGGATTTAAACATTCGTCAAACCGATGTTCAGAAACTACGTTGACAATAAAATTTGATTGAAAAGAGCTTTGTTTGTTTTTGTTTTGTTTTGTATCCTTTCCATTGCCGCTTCTGTTTCGTGGTGGGACTGGTCTTGTACATTTGTTTAGTTCAGGCATGCTCGAGGGTTTGGTGACCGAACTTTGCTTCTGGGATTTGCTGAATTTTGATAAACGAGAAGCGACTCTAGGTTGTTGAGCCTGTATGAATACATTGTGCTTTATACGGTTTTTTTTCACTCTCTTTTTATTAACAATTATTATGCTCACATTTTCGATGCCATGACTGGGGCGGTTTTCTTGATCAAAATTAGATAATTCATTTTGGAAATGCTTATATGAAGTGATGTTGTCCAAATCTCTCATATTGCTTTATTTATCTTTTCGAATTTCGTGACTGACAAAGGATTTCGACGAAAAGGCTTTTCATAAAAAAAAGGTATCTTATACTTAATTCTTTTACATCAGCATGCCATAGTCATGGTATGGCATTTTATTTATGAAGCGTTCCTCGGGTGATCATTACTGTTACGTGCACAAATGTTGGGTCGTATTATCTTGGTTGAGGTTATAATTATATTTGGGCTGAAAAAAACACGAAAAATAGGTAAAAATTTATTCTTGCTTCAGCTTCGTACGGGTGAAAACTAGAATAAAATACTTTTACAATGCTAAAATGAATAATTAAAACAAAAATTTTAAACAAGATTTTCAAAGGAAAATTATTAAATTTTTATAGCAGACATGAAAAAATAAACAAAACACATATTCAATTATTGTTTTTTGTTTAATTCGTGTAAACTGTCCGTATAAGTGTAAAAAATAGCCAAATTTCAGTAAACAATAAATTTCTAACATCTCTATTTTATTATTAAAGTTTCGGTTTTGGTTTTGGCCGAATCTGACGCAGAAAATGAAGATTCGGTTTCGGTCGGACACAACTTACACCATAATATGGAGTCGCAACAATTTCTGCGTATCACCCATATGGTAGGCTCTATACCATTGATGTCTGTGCACATTGTCAAAACGTTTGGCGGGAAAGGTGGCAACATGTGGGCGATGGTTTCTTGATTGCTGTGTTGATGCTTTATGCCGACTGTTTCGTTGGTGACAGTCCCATGGTTCTAGCGGGGGTAGAGGGACGTGGGTAAAAAACAAATAACGTGCACCTGATCGCACAAGGTATTGCATTGTCAAACATGAGTACAGATTTGTCCATGAAATATTTAGTGATTTTATTCCGTTTAATAAAATTTCAGATTTGGTTTGGTTTTTATTATTTGTATTCCATTTATTTGCATTTCAAAAATGTTATCTAAACAAAACGATCTGTGCCTACGTGTGAGTCCGTGTATAAAGTAGTACCTATAAACATTTTTTTGAGTTAACTGTGTTTTGAGATACGTATCTGAGAGCACGGGTTGCCGCCTGTGACGACGGCGTGCATCCAAACATATTTAAATATACTTACGATAGACGGGACGAACGAAGGGACAAACGAAAACCTATATAACAAAAATATCCAAGTTGTAAAAATTTTCGTGCTCACTTCGTGGAGCTGAAGATAAACCCTGCTGAAAGTAATCCCGTGGGCGTCCATGTATGTCGATGTAAATGCGGGATTACGCTGCAAGATCAGCAGAAAGGGACGGACGGCTACTACTAAACGGCCTAGGGTGTCCGAGAATGTCTAGTCCACTTCTGGACGGACGCGTTGCGACTTTGCGCGATACTGCAAAGTACTCAATACTCAATTCTTTATTGCATTCCACAATGTAGGCTTAGGTGGTAAACATTTATTTGGTAAGTAGCGACGCAGGAGCGGCACCGTTACGAAGATAATGTTGTTTTCCGAATATCAACACTACATTGAATCCAGGCGCCGCCGCCCCGCTGCAGCGCTGCAGAGCTACGGCTCTGAAGCGCTGCCTGTATAATGTTGTAACCGCAATATTATACAGGGTGACTTGTAATTTGACGTATTCCTTCCAGGACCTAGTGTGGCCCATTCGCAACAATTAAGCACCTCATAAAGCCGAGGCGAAAATTCATGGGAATCGAGATAACCCTATTTTTATGTTATTTTTAAAATTTCACATAATTCGTCACTAAATATCACTTTTTTCTAAACTCACAAATTGAATGGAATGGTTAGATGTAACCAAATTTTCTAAAACATCAAACGGTGTACAAAACTACGCACTTAGTGCGCGTTTAAACAAAAAAATTAATAGTTTTGTTTCTGTTTACGCGAACTAAGCGATATGTGAACCGTGACGCACGAGTAGACCGTGAGTCGTGTTAAAAAGTCAAAACCCGCTCTACGCTCTACTGCTTGTGACCCGGTCATGAGTCATGACCCGGTCATGAGTCATGACCCGGTCATGAGTCATGACCGGGTGCCTAACTTGTGATGGATTGCTGGGACTTGTGATAGTTTGTTAGAAAGTAATGGGATGGCATTTAAGCCAGTTAATAAATTCGATTATTACACAATTTTTAAATATTTCAACAATTTACAAATTCGACCTTTGCCAGCATTATCGACTGTTTCATCAGCACCTCTTAAATTTATTTTTTTACTTTTGTTCCTCGATAGGTAGCTGATTAAATGAAGATGTCGTCTCCGTAATTTGTACGCTGAATGCCATAGATGATTATGATTTTTGAAAATGGTAATTTTTTTAACTGTTTCATGTTTTAGAAAATTTTGTTACATCAATAGATTTGCTAAAGTATAAAGTACCCAATTGGATAGCAATGAAGGCCATTCAATTAGAGAATTTAGGGAAAAGTGATATTTGGTGACGAATTCTGGGATTTACATTTACAAAAAAAACATAAATATTAAAATAATTTAATTTAATTAGGTTTTCTCGAATCCCATGAAGTTTCGCCTAGGCTACGTTGTGGAAGGATTACGTCAAATTACATGCAAGTCACCCTGTATACTACCTACAATTCTGATTTTAATAATTATTAGTGGCTTTTGTGGACAGGATATTAATTCAGATTTGTTGCAGTTGTAATGGAAATCATGTCATTCGGTTTAAATAGGTTTCTATTTTTATTATTTTATTTATATTTTTTTGGGATGCATTTATATTTTGTGAATGTGAGAACGTTGTAGGCTTAATAGACTGTAGATATATAGACAATTTTCTATTTTTTAAAGTACCGTACCGAGTACTTGTTGACAGGACTACACTGTCCTCCCATATCTATTAGCACTGTAATTTGAAAACATAGTAAAAGCCAATTATTTTTAAAAGAGTACCGTGATGTTTCTTGCCGGCTCTTCTCCATAGGAAACGACCAATAAGGAACCGTGCGCCTAGGTCATAGCTAGCTATACACTTAACCTAGCTTCTGACGTTTCATAAGCGCCCATGTAGGTATATAATAAGTGAAATAAAATTATTTTATTTTTATTTTGCAACGTACGTGCGACACTTAGGTTGCGGGCACAAAACCAGCGGCGAGAAGCGATGGCCGAGTGGGGCGGTGTAGACGACAGAACACTTTTTTGTGCCCGCCCGCCAGACGAGCGCGACGCGACGGCGCGACGCGACTCCAACAATACAATTTCTAAGAAAACTTCACGGTATAACAATAACCGGTGTCGCATCGCGCTGTCGCGTCGCGCTAGTCTGCACGAAGCTTATAGTTGCGAAATCGAAGCGGCGCGGCGCCTGAGCGCGACGCGATTCCAATGCATAGTGTGAGCCTGACTCTTCCCAATTTGCTTGGGACTCATTATGAAAACAACTCGAAGAATTCTATATTTTCACATACCTGTCATATCCTAAATCAAAATAACTGAATGCACTGGTAATATATTACCAACAAAACCTAATACCGGTGTAATAGTTCTTGGATTGCGTTACATGTGTATTTTTATTATAATTTTATAAAAAAATATTTATTTACAGGAACAATGAACAATATTTTATGCTATTGTCATGTCAATAGATTAATTATTATGTTATGTCCACAGACGTATAAAAATATATTATACTGGATAATACAAGGACATTATGAAAGTAGGCAGAACGTGTGTAAACCAAGTTTAACATAGGCTTTACATTAACTGTCGTGTGGTGAGCGCCAGGCTCATGCTTGTCATGTTTTGTATACTGACATGGTTGCCGAAGACGTTTCAGTGAGCTCACCATTGTAAGTACGGTACTAACGGCTATGGTAACTAACTTAATTGTAACTTGTACGCGATAGGATTCACACAGAGTTGCCGTCTTTCCATGAGAGATGTTCGCGGACAAGCTAAGCTACGAAACTACGCGCCTATTTCCACAAGAGCTAACTGGTGCAGCGGAGCGAGTAAAATGTCCAACGAAGATGCGCTTAAAAAATTTTGCTTCCTTTTCCATCTGAGCTAAGCTAGGCCATGAAAATCAATCATACACATCTACCGCTACGTAACTTACCACATCTCTGGTGGAAGGGCAGCCTAAATAAACTACAAACTAAACTCATTACAACAGCACCGATCCGACACAGCAAATAAATTGTAATTTGGATTTTAAATCAAATGCATTAAAGTAAATTTTACGATGACAATAATATACAGTATAGTGGACAGCAAGCGGGCAGCGAGCGCGCTCCCACGAGCCGTCCAACCATATATATCTACTGTGTTGAAGTGGTACTGCTATAATCACTGATGATCTTAATTCGGTACAACATTTTATGCTTTGGAAGCCACGGGGCGGTGACACAAATGGATAAAGACTGTCCTAGTAACTAGCAGCACCTATTCTTAAACGGCTCGAGTACCACATTCCATGTTTAGTTGAGGACGAGTGCATAATCAGACCAGCTCCATGGTACCATATTATTGCGTTGTCACCAAAGTTATAACACTTAAGATGCTTTAGTACTACAAAGTATGAAAATATTATTATGTTTTTCGGCAGTTTGTTTTATACGTGACTCAGTAAGAGAAAAATTAAAAAATCTGAAGTCTGGTGAATATTTCCTAATTTCATTTAAAAAACGCGCGAGGCCACCCGGAAACCCTGGGTCATCCCTTCTTTTAGACGTAATTGCTCGAGTCACCCTGTATACATTTGCCCGCCGTGACCCTTTTGAAAACCCGTTTTAATAAGAAATGAATAGTCAACTGGGTGAAACAATGTTGGGGTCGACTTTGGTTTATTATTCGTAGGCTTTGGGTATTAAAAAATTAAAAGCTATAAGCAAGGGTATGTGAATGTGACCCTAGAAGTATAGTCTAGTGGTATTGCCATAACGACCCGGCCTGACATTACGTTACCAAAATCAAACAAGGTGTCCATTTATTAAATTCAGTTTTTTTTTATTACAAATTAAATTATCAAAATTGAAACAAAAACTTGCTGTTAAATAATCACAAAACGTTGACGATGGGAATATGTTACATGGTTACTGAACTAGGAAAAAAATCGAAGAGTAAACTTTAAATTCTGTTTAGTGTAAAATAACATAAAACAGTACTTTCACTGTTTTACTCATGCGAAGTATCACCATGCTGTGAAGGATTCTTGGAGCAAATCAAAGCAACAAATGCCTGCTAGTCCCTGGGAAGCGGAACCTTTGCCACCTATTTTGAACTTCAAACCTCTAAATGGGCCTTCCTCATCTTGACTGTCCGACGGTGATGCCTCTAGTTCTGAATCTTCTGCAGGGGTAGAGGGTGGTGTTCTTATCCCGTTCATTTTGGCCTGGTCAAATTTAATTTCAATTAATAAAGCATTTATTAAGAACTAGATTCTTATTTTCAGGGGTTAAAGTGAACCCACCCCTGATGTTTACTTGCCACGAAACTTGTAGAAGCACAGCAATTTGTAAAAATTACTGAGGGCTGATTTCACCAACGAAACTGAACGCGATCACTACATTTAAATCGAGTTTAAGAGCTGTCAGTGTCAATATTCCAAAGAAAATAATGACTCTGATAGCTCTTAAACGTGTTATACGTGCTGATCGCGTTCAGTTTCGTTGGTGAAATTCACACTAATTTATTTAATTAAAATACACTCGGTCGAGTCACTAAAATCGCACCTCTTAAAGAATCCTTTTCAAATATCTTTTAACCCTATTCAACGGTTCTCAAACTCAAACTGAAAGCAAATAAACCAATTCCAGGCACTTTTGAATTGTCAAGGGGTCGGTCAGTCAGAAAGTTGAAGCTAGTTCCCCATTCCAAAGTGCAATATTTAGAAGAACGGGAAAGCAGCTCCTCGGACACTCTTTAATATCTAAATCATCATTCTTCTGCCCTTTTACCAATTTATTTGGAGTCGTCGTAACATGTATTTTTGTTGCAATTAATGCGGCGTGGCAGCGAGCATGCATTAACATGAACCCACTGCCAACAAAACTCTCGAACGGGACCGCTTGCTCTTCCATAATGATGGAGGATATCTGTTATGTACTGACGAGCACTCAACGACTCTTGTCCGTGAGTACTTCCGGTCCGGGACACGCACACAAGTTTCGTATTGCCATACCACCCCAGTGTATGCACGAAACACCCCCGTACTCCAATGTTTTTTGAATAAAGAACTGTCCGAACGGTTCCCCTGTCCCCTATACACTCTTCCACACCTGTCGTTGCTGAAAAGACTCACCTTCGAACTTATTCGAGAAGAACATAGCCCTCCATTGGTCTATTCAAGCTATTTTTTTTTAAATACAAACAAGTGCTACGTCATGACATACGGTAGAGGGTTACGAACGATCCATTATAACTATAGTTTGGGTGGTGAAGTAGTTACTCGTGTCACCAACATAAAGGACTTGGGTGTTACTTTCGACCGCTGTCTGACTTTTAGAGATCACGTTTCTGCCCTTGAAGGAATCTTTCAGGCGCTTGGGATTTGTTTTGCGAAATGCTCGTGAGTTTCGCAATTCAAATGTTATGAGGCTATTGTACACCGCTCTGGTTCGAAGCACACTCGAGTCCAGTGCCTGTGTTTGGCACCCCTATACCGCAACCCAAACACTGATGCTAGAAAAGGAACAGAAAACATTCTTAGGGTGCCTATTCCAAAGGTTATATATCTTTTCTTTTCGTACATGTAGCCTATCAACTATCTTTTATGGACTTTAACTCGTTGGAGGTGCGAAGAGGTCTTGATCAGCTCACGGTAGCCTGTAAGACTTTACGGGGTCGTATAGACTGCCCAAAGCTCCCTTGCCTTTTCTGCCGATTATTTCTGCCCGTAAAATACATTGCACACCGTCAGAGCCGCCGACACAATTATGTTTGCGCAACTGTCATCTAAAACTAGCGATGTGTTTGCGGATAAATGGAGTAAAACTATGCGTATACGTCTGGTGTTTTGTGAAAGAAAGTATGCTAGAGAGTCCACTGTTCCATGTTACTTTTAAATTAAATTATTATCAACGTTATAATTGTTTCTATGTAAATTAATGTAATTGGTGTTGTACCGTTTTAATGAACAATAAATAAATAAATTAATTCATTGTCCAATCCTCAAGGTATCGGGCAAATTAAAATCGGTCTCTCCTACGCTGTGCTGTAATTTTTTGGTCTGTAGCTTCTTTGTGGGCTCTGTGTACAGCACAGTGATCACAATAGATTTTTATCGTAACCTTATGATAAAGTTACATGGAGACGCTCACGGAAGTTCTGCCAGCTAATCGGAGCTGTTGTTGCATCTCAACAGTATTGGACAATCGACACAATGAAGCCATCTTCTCTTTCAGCGCAATGTATGTGCACCGTTGTCTCCCAGAATCACGACTTCGGATATATCCACCAGCCTCCTGGAACTGCTGTTGCAACACTCGTCGAACAGTAAAACGGCTTATGTTTATAAGCCATGCAACACCACACGGTCGCATTCATGATTACAGAAATTTGTGAGGGCGCGAAATTTGCCTCTCCCTCGCGCGTACCTCCTCAATTAGTTAACCCTGATATGCGAATTTTAACAAAAAACAATGGAGACTATCTTCGTGCTCAGAAGATTTGTTTGCTTTATGAAATGTAACTATTGTTAATTAAAGGTTGTTAACCATATATTCAATATACCAATTTTAACGAGGTTTCATGCATGCGTGGATGGACATGCTTTAAACGTATTTTTGGAGAGGTGCAATTTTTGTGACGCCGAGTGTAATAATGACATACAGATTTCAATACTCAATACTTAATACTCAATTCTTTATTGCATTCCTGTATTACATAGATGGTTTAATAATTAAGAGATCAATATGTGTCGGGCACAGCAAAATAAGGAGAGAGGAAGAAGGCTATGCAGTAATTCAATATTATTATAAATTATTAGATATTTTTAATTGGGTGCATAATTATGTATATATTGTATATTATTAGGTTTGTGTATATAGATATAGTATATTAGTTATTTTATGTATTGCATAAGAATAATGTAGGTAGTTATTATTTAAATTCTTAGAAGTATTTTCATTATTACTAAATTATGTTAAGTACTATTTATGTATTAATATTTAAATTTGTTTTCCTATATTACTTATAGGAAATCAAATAAAAAATAAAAATAAAATATACTAAGAAATAATACAATAATGTGAATATCTATCTTCTATATTATACGTAAACTGAAATGCGTAGGTAAGCGCATCACTTGAGGACGGCGGCTGGACCGAATCGGGTAAGTATTTATTTGAAAATTTCATAATTTTTCGAAGAAGTTTTTAAGAAAAAAAAATTGGAAATATTGCCGGGAACATTCGAAAAAAACTGAAAATATTTTATTTCTATGGATTTTTTTTATGAATTATTGAAATTTGGGCAGGACAATATCTCAATACTCAATTCTCAATATCTTTATTGCTTTAGCCATAATGTGTACTTAGGTGGTAACTGTATAATTTTGATCATTATGGACCCTGTAGGGCACAGCAAAAGGGTAGGAGTATCTAGGCGTATGTCGGGTCAGTTAGTTTATAATAAATTCTATATATTACTATTTTAATTATTCACACATTCTAGTTTTATGATATTAAATGAAAAGTTATGAGCACGCACAATACGGGCTCAGACGTGGAGTTGTGGTCACCAGCCTGTAATAATTATGTGTACAACATATTAACTGTATTGTAATGTATTACGGTCTGGTGACCAAACTACTATTTTCAATTTACACAATACCAAAAACACACAGGTTTTCGTTGATTTGTACTGACAAAACAATGTTTGAAACTGTATGTTTTTACCAAAAACATACAGTTTTCAAACATTTTTTGAAACCATGCAATTAAACCATTGCATGAAAATATAATATGATAAATTGCATGGTTTTTAGTTTTAGGGCTGATATTTCCAATGTCAGGTATCAACTAAACTCTTCACTAGTGACTTTTGTGGTATCACTTAGGTAGTATGAAACGAATTCCAATGGTCTATCCATTGGAAATCGTTCAGGGCTTTTTGGCGGTGAAGAACGTCACATATCTTTTATTCGAGATATAGACGTTTGACAGTCCTCGAAGAAAGAAAAGTTCTAAAATTATTCCTCGTATAAAGATATGTAAGGTTGGAAAAATCAGCCTTAATAGTTGAGGTTAGTTGTGTACTCTCTTCTAGTTAAAATGTTTCTCGGATGCTATCGATGTACCTGTTGTTCTGCCATGATGCTCTGAAACAGATCCGGTTTCATCACTGCATAATACCTGAGGGCATCCTCTACAGTGTATTTTGGTTGAATCTCAGGTGGCGGTCTCTTTCTCTTATTAATTTTGAATCCTGAAACTCTTAACGTTTCATGTGAATTCTTTTTCAAAGTATGTTCAAATTCATCTTTTTGATAACTTGAATCTAGTATTAGGTACGGTATCAGGTTGGGCTCAGGCTCAGGCTCGGGCTCGGGCTCGGGCTCGCGCTGAGAACACTCGCACGTGATCTTTTTAACCGACTTCTTTTCATTTTTGAACCATCGAAATGATTTGTGTTCAGTGGAGGTACCGACGTTAGAACTGGATCGGATTTCCTTAATACGTACTTGTTTCTGTTTTGTTGGTCCCATTTCTATCTGCATTCTTTCTAGAGTAGGACCTAATAATTCGGTCATTCCTTTATTACGAGTTGGCAATACACAACTTGATTCTGTCAACCGCTCGTCAGTAACCAGATGGTTGCTGACGACTGCGATGGTTCAGTCTCTGGCTCCGAAGCAGGCCACGTGGTCAGCTCCGGAGCCTGCCGCGTAACCAACTCCGGAGCCTGTCAGGTGGCCTGCTCCGGAGCCAGGGACTGAACATGGTAAATGAAAGAGTTGCATCATCAGTGTTAATGGTGGGTGCTAACCACAGGGACACTTATTTAATGTTGGTTCCATGTTGTACAATTCGGAGTGCTGCTCTTTACCTGTAAACAGATCAAATATGGCAGTTTTTACGTCGATTGAAAGTAGAACCCCTTATTACTGAGTGATTTAACCATGTTTATAGTACTGCGAGTAGGTTACTAGATTAAGCAACGTAAAAAAATGTATTACTTAGATCTATGTTAGAACTAGAACAACCCTCATTACCAACACTGTACTCAGAACGTTAGTGTGCAAGATACACAGTCATTTTAACGTGTACTGGGCAGGAGTACACCTGCACAGAAATAGGAATAGACTTTAGTAATTATTGTGTAACTTGTTTTGTTTACTAACAAATTACTAACACTTTTTATTTGTATTCTACTAACAACCCTTAATAACGCTATCGTTGTACAAAATATGGACTGTATCAGTACCTACCTATGTCTGAAATAAAGAAAGTATTTTTTTTTTTAATGTTCTACTCTCATTACTTTTGTTAAGTTACAAATTATGTGAAAAGGGAATTACTTTGGGCAGCTGGCGGTGGCCCCGGGGTTTGTATTTTAGGTGGTTGGGGACTTTCTCCACACCCAATCGACTGCGTAAGCTGTATCTTCTCCCCTTTGACTGCTAGCTTTAACAGTTCTAGCATCATCTCTGGACTGCATTGACATTGTTGCATTTGTGAAAGATCTATTGTTTTTTGAGCGGAGTCTGCCTTGGCATGATGTTGAGCAGGGTTGGCGTGATTTTGAGCGGAGTTGGCAGGACTTTGAGCGGGGTTGGCAGGATATTGAGAGGGCTTGGCAGGATGTTGAGCGGGGTTGGCTTGATGTTGAGCGGAGTTGGCAGGACATTGAGCGGGGTTGGCAGGATATTGAGAGGGCTTGGCAGGATGTTGAGCAGGGTTGGCGTGATGTTTAGCTGAGTTGGCAGAACATTGAGCAGGGTTGGCAGGATATTGAGAGGGCTTGGCAGGATGTTGAGCGGGGTTGGCTTGATGTTGAGCGGAGTTGGCAGGACATTGAGCGGGGTTGGCAGGACATTGAGAGGGCTTGGCAGGATGTTGAGCGGGATTGGCAACATATTTAGTGGAGGCCTGGTCATGATGATAAATCCTGCACGGCGGAATTCGACTTGGCGTTACCGGTACGGTTATCGACATTACCGATTCTTGCTGTTTCATGCCCCATCTAATATGAAATGGATTGCGAATCATACCTACAAGCATGAAAGAAATTAGTTTTTAATTAATTCAGATACTAAGAAATTGCGTTAAATAATTTTCAATAACACAGAAAATTGAGCGCTTTCATAATTTATAACGAGCTCCGGGTAGAGCCCGCACAACCTATCGTACAGTAGTACGATAGGTTGTACGGGCTCTCCCCGCTCTGAAACGAGGGAGTACCCTCGTTTGAGAGCACTGCGGGCGTTACCCGTACGGGGGAGACCCGGCTGTGAAACCAGCCTAAAAGAATGAATGATTAAATTTTATTTATAAAGTGAAATGAAATCGTGTATTCTGTAAATAGTATATCGGAATCGCTGTTACACATCACATAAAAAAATAGGCATAAAAAGGAAGCGCCGAACACATCTAGAATTCGGCGCTTCCTATCTGACTACTCTGAGAAGAAGCCGAAATAAAATCAGAGGTCGCAGTCTCTTTTAAAGTCCAGCCATAATCTTGGTCAGGCCATATGAGGACCATGAAGGTTAACGTCCGAAATGGTCTTTTGAGGAAAGAACCACACAGATTTGAGTGGACCTGTCCAGTCAGTGCAAGCATTTGTCAGTAATCGTGGAGCTCAACTCAGAACTTAAGGAGCTCAACTAGTGTAGCAATGATCACGCAACGCGCTGCCAAATCATTAAATACTTATAGAAAATAATATTGTGTAGTACCTTCCTCGAGAAGTGGCGTAACTAGCTTTGACATGACGTTAGCTACGTATCTGTCGTATGGACTGTAGTCGTGGTAGTGACATGTCGCGGGGTTACAGCAACACGGTCTGTCGGCAGTCGTGTCCGTGCTTACGACGTTACACCTATCTTTTGATCTTTCCACCAGTCCATTAGGTGTACTGATTTGACACAGTTTGTTCTGCGTTGATTTTTTTTCATTGCCTTTTCGCATTGGGTATCCATGCTCGAACAAGGTCTCTTTGTTGTGCAAGGATAATACTTGTGACGGTAAGCCCTCCATAAAAAACCTATTTCCTTTTGCAGATATCTTCACTCCCTGATGCGCGGCGGCGGCATTTCTTAGCTGCTTCTGATCTTTAAATTGACAGAATTTTATTAATGAAGCTTATACGAAGTTGGGCAGTGATGATTAAGTAATATTTGAAACTTGAAATAGAATTACAAGAAAAAAATAAATAAACAAGACCAGGTCTCACAAGTAAGGCCCCAGGTTTCCTAACCAGAAGCAGTAGAAGCGTTATATTAATATGTTTACATAGGTTGGAACACGGCCTGAGACAACATTAGTTTACAATACTATGTTTTTCCATATGGGGTAACAAAGTAGCCACAGCAATAATTCAGTGTTCATCCATACTAATATTATAAATGTGAAAATATAACTCTGTCTGTCGGTCTACCTTTTTATTACCTTTCACGCCTAAACGGCTGAATCGATTGAGATGAAATTTGACACTCAGATAGACCATGACCTGGGTTAGGTCATAGGATACTTTTTATCCCGGTAGTACCTATATTCTCCTGGGATAAATTCCGACCTCCAAGTGGGCGAAGCCGCTGGCTAAAGATGATTACGAATAAAAGACAATAAAAAAAAAAATCTTTTGTACCGTGTTCTACTGGATTTACTTTATTTTTCCAATTCGCAGGATTATGGCTCATTTGTATCCAAATAGTAGAATTTTGGCCATCAGAAGAGTTTCCTGCGTCATTGTCGACTGACGGTACTACCACAAAGATGGAGGAGTCATCAGAAAACTCGTTCTTTTTTAGGACTTGTTCGACCATGTTCAGTATGTCATATTCACTGTAATTCAAATGGTTTATGACTACGATGGGTTCATCGTTTTTAGCTTTTTTTCTACTTTCGTCTTTCTTTTCATGCTCTTCCCATTGTTTTTGATGAAGTTGTGTTTGAATCCATTCTATTGCTTTTTGATTAGCTTCTGTTTCATATACTTCCCTGTCTTTCTGATTGGGTTGTTTTTCTCGCCCTTCCAATTCTTTTTGATAAGTTCGTGTTTGAGACATGCTGAAAACTTGGTATAAAAAGCTTCGTTTTGTTTGCCGTCTGTTATAAAAATAGTTGCTTTCTCTGTTCGCTTTGTGGATACTGTGGATTCCTCAATAAAACTGTCGCTGTAAGAGTAGTTTCACTTTAAAACATAACAAGATTGATTAAAATGACCTCATTGATAAGTATTATACTTAGGCGGCCATCGAAATGGTATTCAGTTTTAGACAGAGACACTTAACAAGGTCGGGGGCCAGAGGTAAGTCCTAAGAAGCAGCTGGGTTTGATCTTACCTAGTTATTATCCCATGGGCATTGTAACCTGTCTATTAGTAGTGAGTCTTCAGTGGAGCTATGGGTTAAAGGATCGCTGGATAGCTGGTGACCGAAATAATGCATTGAATTTGATTTTCATGATCAGAATGTGGCACTATGTTTAATTACGACATCGCACTAATTGTTTCCATGTTCTCGCAAAAAGTTTTAATATATGTAAGTAGTAAAATTTTATAACATTTGAATATAAGTAGTAGGTAAAAGTTAAGCTTTCTTGATAATCTTTGTGAAGTCATTCGGTGGTGTACAAAGGTGGTGCTACTAAGATCTGCATTGGGAACTTAGTTGTTACAGTAATAAAAATTGTGTACGATACCTTTCATGACGTGGTTTTTAATTAAAATTATTCCTTTGCGGGATATTATAATATTATGGAATTATGAGATTTTGATTACAAAAATGGTAGTCTTTTTGTATTTTCTGTGAAGGGCGACGTTACAAATATCATACGTGTGACGGATGGGTAGAGTTATTGGTTTTGGTCAAGGAGCATTTAGAAAATATTAAAAAGAAGGTAGGTACAGTGCGTTCATTATACTTTGACCCGTGACGAGATTGGTAGTGTCTATGATTGGTAGTACTGTTCTGTCAGTCGCCATTTTGAACTCTATTTTTTAAGCTTTTGGGGGAGCAATGTACTTTTATTTACTTATTTTAAGATAATATTTACATAATTTAAAAACTTATAGACTTAATATAATAATATGTTCAAGTATATAAAAAGGGAGGGGAAGCAGATTCACGAAAAGAATTGGGTTAAAAAAAATACAAACATCTGGAAACACGGATTGTAGTTGTCACTATCTCATTCACTCGTCGCCATAGAAACCTACCGTTACATTCAAACTTGTGCTCTGTGCGTGTGTTATTGTTTGTTTGTATTTTATTTATTGTTTATTAAACACTTGTGGCGGCATCTACACTGCCACATGCGAACTACGCATCCAAGACTTGACGTCACACAACATCCTGACGTCAATCAAATCCTGCATCGCGCAATTAGAGTTTACCGCGCGGTGGACATAATTATACAAGCTCACGACTTCAACCTCTGGGCAATTGCCCGCCAGACATGACACCCGTCTGGTCGGAGGATCTTCCCTTTTCTATGGGGGATGAGTGAACTTTACACCCTGTTCGTCATACCCCTAAATTGGAAAAAAAAGGGACCCACTGGCATTCTTTTCAAGGAAGCTCAGCCCTTCGCAGAAAAAGTACAGTCCGTATGATCGAGAGCTACTTGCAATATACGAGGCGATAAGATATTTTCGTAACATGGTCGAGGCACGCGTATTCCACGTCACAACTGACCACAAGCCATTGACGTATGCATTCGCAAGACCACCCTCAAACTGCCCTCCCCGTCAATTTAGGTACCTTGATTATATAGGCCAATTTACAACGGACATCAGGTATATACCTGGAAAGGACAATGTGGTCGCAGACACTCTTTCGCGCATTAACGAGCTTCATCTGCCCTTAGATTACCAGTCCCTGGCCAAGGAACAGCAAACCGACCCCGAACTGCAGAACTTGCTGAAAGATGGATCATCTTTGAAGCTGAGGAAGGTGAAACTACCCGAATCTAGTGACGAGATCTATTGCGACGTAACGGGTACTCCACGCCCATTTATAACAAGATCGTTCCGTAAGCAGGTATTCACCTCCCTTCATAACCTCAGCCATCCTGGGCGAAAGGCAAGTGTTCGGTTGGTCACTGACAGATTTGTATGGCCAGGTGTTAGAAAAGACTGCAGACTGATGGCACAGGCATGTGAAGCATGTCAAAAGAGTAAGGTGACGCGCCATACCTCAGCCCCATTACAGGAATTCAAACCACCATCAGGACGTTTCCGCCACATCCACCTGGATTTGATTGGTCGGAGGCGGTGGACAGGGCAATTGTCCGCCAGACATGACACCTGTCTGGTCGGAGGATCCTCCCTAAACTATGGGGGATGAGTGAACTTTACACCCTGTTCCTCATACCCCTAAACTGGTGACCCCGAGTATGAACGTCAACGCAGCCTTCGTTCAACTACTTCAGCGTGACGTCATCATCATCGTCACTCCCGCAAGCTTTCGTGAGGCGAGTCACACAGCCAGCCAGCACCCACGGCTTCAACGGGTATCCTGACCACCAGCATGCAGCGAACGCGCATTCCTGGTCATCACCCTCAGCCACAACAAAGCGCTGTACCACATCCGACTCACTGGATCAAGACGCAGCGCCACCCCGACTCACTGGGGAATCACCGCAAGCACCGCAGACAGTTCCGACTCACCGCGAACTATGCGGCAGACAGTTCCGACTCACCGCGAACTATGCGGCACCCGGTTCCGACTCACTGGAACCACAGCTGGTACTGTGAAGCATCGCAAGATACAAGACTCAGCCCACTATCGACCTCCGGTCTCCGGAGGGGAGTGATGTGGCGGCATCTACACTGCCACATGCGAACTACGCATCAAAGACTTGACGTCACACAACATCCTGACGTCACTCAAATCCTGCATCGCGCAATTAGAGTTTACCGCGCGGTGGACATATATACAAGCTCACGACTTCAACCTCTGGGCAATTGCCCGCCAGACATGACACCCGTCTGGTCGGAGGATCCTCCCTTTTCTATGGGGGATGAGTGAACTTTACACCCTGTTCCTCATACCCCTAAACACTTACCCGTACCTTTTTTGCACATTTTAGCTCGATGTACATAATTATGCTTGAAAGCTATATTTCATTGTCTATTTTGATTTTCCCACTGGAGTTACGGTAACGGAACACGGGTGGGTTTTAGTCAGTAAGTCTGACACACCCTCCCGCTCCGCCCAAAGTGGGAGAAGTTATTTGAAAATATACCACGCTCAAAAAAAAAATAACGCTTACCGCCTTTACCCTACCTTACAAGATAGCGAAGGACTGCGCCGAGCCGGACCAACGCCAGCGTGCATGTTGCGAGAGAACTTGTGAACTCGCAGCTTGTGTCCATGTATTTTTCAATCTTTACTTTCCTAGTATTACACTGTCTTGTAAGCTTTTTATTATTGTTAAATCAATCGATTAAAAATCGACCAAGTGCGTGTCAGACCACGCACAATGAAAGGTTCCGTAGTTGGGATGAATTTATCCGAAGAACAAACTTAACATTGTAGTTGAAAAACATGTTCTCCCATACGGAATGTAACGGAGAACATGTGTTTGCAACTACAATGTTCTCGCCGGGTGTCGTTGGAAAGGTCGTTCAACACCATTTTTGTATTCAGGGATCCGTTTGCGAAATATTAAGCTTTAAAGTGCAAATTTTTGGATATGTAAAAAAATTCACGGCAGTAGTATATATAACGAAATTAAAGGAAAACTATCACTGCTAAGTAGGCTTTAAAGTTAACGAGTAATAATCGACTGCCTTACATTTGCAGTTGCAAAAACATGTTATCCCATACATTCCGTATGGGACATGTTTTTTAACTTCAATGTTAAATTTGTTCTTAGGATAAATTCATCCCAACACGCACTTGGAAGGCTTTTTTATTTTTGTTTACAATATTCCTCGATATTTTCGTCAATTGTGAATCTATCTTGAAAATTATTTATTCATAAAAAAATAAATCAGACGATCATAGAACCTCCTACTTTTTTGAAGTCAGTTAAAAACACAGCAGCAATATCAAACTATATAAATCATGTGCGGGGTGAAATTTCTGATTTCCCCCCCCTGGGCAAAAAGTTGGGTACGCCCATGGTTATGATTGTGAGTTATTACCTCACTAGTAGATAGAGAGACGTTGATTTAAAAGGGGGTAAGGATTAAGATGAACACAAAATTGTTTCCATATATCTTGTTTACTTACTTATAATTATTATCCAGAAAACTCGACTGATTAAAAAATACAAAATCGATGGGAAATGTTTACACTAATACCGAACAGTAATGTCATGAATCCAAAATATTTATCAAGCTTCTTTAAACGTGTTTCACACAAGATAGTGCTGCTTATTGGAATTATTTGGAATATTTAGTACTTGGAATGTTCGTCTCTTGAATCATATCGAAGCAACAGACACCGCTAAGACCCTTAGATCCAGAACCTTTGCCTCCTATAGAAAACTTGAATCCTCCGGACGGACCCTGATCCTCAGGCGCCACAGGCGTCACAGGCGGCGGAGTAGGAACAGAAACACGCGTGGGAGGAACAGGTGAGGTAGTAACACCCGTGGGAGGAGGAGGAACACCGTATTTGGGCGGACCGGGTGGACATTCGCATTCTACATCACTCTTTTTATTTTTTGGGATATTGATATCGGCGCTGCACGGACAGTCTTTGAGTTCCGGCGGCGGGGGGATAAAGTCCTTAATAAGGTCCCGGTTCATAGATACGTAGTACCTGACTGCATCTTCCACTGTAAATTCGGGTTCAGGTTGTACCGGTGGTTTCTTCTTTTTGAATATTCTGAATCCTGATTGAGTCTGCGTCATATCTGATTTATGTCTCATAATTTGCTTCTCATCAACCCATTGGTAACTTTGGTACAGGTAGGGTTCTAGTTCGGGTTCAGGTTGGAGTTCAGGTTCGGGTTCAGGTTTGGGTTCAGGAGGACATTCACAAATTACATTCTTATTCTTTTTACCACTCTTACCGTTTACACAGGCACAGTTTTGCTTACCGTTTTGTTTTGTGTCGGTGGAAGGTCTTAGGCCTGCTTGACAGTAAGTCCCTCCTAGGTCCCTTTGACACACTCCTCCGGCGGGACCTAGCACTTCTAGCTCCGGTCCACCTTTTTTCTTGGAGTCGCAGCAACAGTACTGACAGCCCCTGGACCTGCTTCCCGCCTTTGGTCCAGCCGTTGTTTTAGACACTGGTGGCTGATGCTGTTCACATGGGCATAAAGGTCGAATCTTAATACTTCTAGTTTTACCACTACATGCACATTTCATTTTGTGTCCTTTTTTGTACTTGTGATGTGAACACTTTCCACAATCTTCATCTTCATCTGAAAATGATAACGTTACATTTAAAAGTCAGTCACCGAAACGGACGCGACGTGACACGGTGATCTTTTTTTATGCTGCATATTAACTACAAGAATAGTCAAAGCCTACGTGGTACTTCCCGTTGACCTGGCAGCATAAAGTTTGGCGAGACGCAAGGTTGCAGTTGTCGAAAATTGATAATTTATAGTACTTAAGTGATTTATTTATTTATTATTAATATAAAAATTTTGTGAATTTATTTATTTACCTGGCCCAACCAGGACGCCCTCAGTCTAGGTGGAGCGACGATTTTCATAGTCTGGCATACTTTGTCCACTCTGAAATGACGCACCCCTCTACCGCAATACCGTGTGCGTAAATGGGGTATTGGGGCGCGTCATTTTAGAGTGGACAAGCTTGAGCAGCTGGATGAGAGTTGTCAAAAATGGCGTGCAATTTGAGAGGCCTATGTCCAGTAATAAAACGATATGCCTCAAAAACCACTTTCAAGCAATGTAGATAAATTGTCGATTACAAACTCTAATTATGATAAATCGATATGTCTCGCGAATCGGTATTTAAAGCAACCAATTTTTTTTTCCCATCACTACACAAAGTAGTTTGATAGGTGTCAAATCGGGCTTCTTAGATTGTCGCGAGATTAAAGCATTCAAAGTAATTTAAAAAAAAATGGTTATACTAAAAAAAATTGGTAATACAGCACATTTTATCTGGTTCCTCAATCCAGACGTTCTATAGGAAATATGATAATGTATGTAGCTACTAAACCACGTTAGAGGAGCGGATAACAATAGCATAGACATTTAGTATAAAATTCTGCTAAATATACGTGTAATTCAACATTCTAAATAATCAGTATTTCAAAAGAAATCAATGATTTAAAAGTCCCTTAACGGTTTGGTGTATAATTATCTCAAACCATAATCATAAACAGAGTTTTATTTGCACGTAAATCATTCTACGAGTACGAGTACACTTTGGTCAATGGATTTTATGTTTTAACATATAAAGTTTATTAGATGGCACTATAGAGCGATCAAATCGATAAGTCATCGGTCATAGAGGATGTTCGGAAACAGTCAATAATAGAGGATAAAAATTTAATTTACCTGAATCATCACTGACGAGTTCAAGAGTTTGAGGCTTATCGGAGATGGTTACTTGTTTGGTTACTGTTTCATCAGCAGCAACATCACATCCGGTTGACTTCAAATTAGATGCTTTTCCTTTAAGTACTTGTTCGAATATTTCTTTAATTTTTTCTGGACTGCACTGACATGGCTGTGTTTGCTTCTGTTCCGAAACAGGTTTAAGCCCTGTGATAGGGTCTGCGATTGACTCTGCGCGTGGCTTTATGACCGGCTCCGTGGTTCGTGATTGGTTCGGTCCACAAACAAGGTCTGGCGTTTTTGGCATGGGTGTGTCGAAACGTCCGAAACACCTCGGAGGTATTACACACGGACTAACGGACGTTGGAGCTCTGATGGACACAACAGATGCTTGCTGGGTCACGTTGATTTTGGGCAAACGGCGGTAGCCATCGCAGTTCAGGCCTAAAAATATTGTTTAAAAAGTTATAAAATGATCAATGCAATGTAATAGGGGTGCAAATGTAATAAGCCAATCCTATTTCTGCTTATTAGAGATTGGTTTTAGAGCAGCACAGGATTGGAAGAGTGATTCTCTTCCTCAAGCGTGAAGCGTATTCAATTCTTTTGGCGTTTTTTAGGAGTTCAAAAATCGCCCCAAACGTTCGCTATTATTGATGAAATTAAAGTATATTTAATCGTTTTGTGATCTACAGGACGATAAAGTGATTCTGATAATACCTATTAGTATGCTATAGTAGGCGCGTTTTTAATCAGTGACACGCAGATACCATGTTCTATTCCCAGGCAAGTCCAATGTTATTGCTTTTTGTCCCTGGGCACTACGTTGACTATACCTGGGTGTGAAAGTAGTAAAGATGGTTGTTATTCAATCTCGCATCAACGGGTTTGAATAACCCGAATTTGAATAGCAGATCGAGAACGTTCTGAATTTCCCCTAGGATGCGAGTAAAACCGTGCGCTACAGCTAGTAGGCAAGTATAATTTTTATGTCTTATTTACTAGTTGTTGAATATAATTTAAAACATAGGTTGAGTAGTACGTACCTTGGTTTACAAGAAGAGGTGTAACCAGCTCAGAAACTGCATTTGGTACATATCGATGTTCGGGCTTATCAATATGGATTCCTTGTATTTTAGGAGCACAGCAACATGGCCGATCGGATGTGGTGTCAGTACTAACGCCATGATACAATATCATATTTTGGTAAGGTGTAGAAATTTGACAAAGTTTATTTTTCGTTTTCTCCTTTTCTTCCAATCTGTGTGAATAGACATTTGGTAGTCTATGGTGGACCATGGTTTCTTTATCGTCAAAAGATGCCAGGGTCCCCTGCATTCCTTCCATACAATACTGTTTGCCTTTAGCAGATATTTTCAAGCCACGTGTGCTAGATGAATTCCTTCTAGACGATATTTCTGTAATTCAATTTTTTTGTTATTTAGAGCTACAGATTCTAATTTACTACCACACCAGAATAATCATCATTCTCTTGCCATTATCCTTATTTATTTGGGATCAACGCACCGTGTCTTTATACAGAATAAATGTTATTAAATTAGCCCCATTTCTTTCAATAAGCCAATTTTTACATTTTGCATTATTTTTGCCACCCATTTAGTAAATGTGTTTTATTTACAAAATGCATATTTTACTATCATAAACTAACCAAATCAATGTAAAAGAAAGAAAAAAAGGAGGGGGGGGGGAATTATACTGCCCCTCTATAGAGTGGTGTACTCACATGAGTACAACAGCCGATTATAGTAGCAAAGAAGAATGGTAGTTTTGATGTCGCTTAATTTCAGAACCTTTCATGAATGAAACTATGTATATTATATGAATTTGAGTTATAGGGCTTTACTTTGCATGCATTAATTAGTTTTTTTTGTGTTAGGAAAGGTTTAATTATGCAAAATTTCAGCTTAATATGCTTAATTCCGAGGTTAGACGCCTAGGAAACTAGGCAAATGGCTATAACGGCGGTAAATTAAAAAGATAAGTTTCGAGATAAGTACTTACCCGGTTCTTCGATGTTCCATTGCTTTTGATTCCGATTGGAATAACGTTTAGATAACTGGATGCATACAGTTGAGCAGTCTGACGAGATATCCGAGTCATTGTCGTCTGACGTGGGCACTACCACAAATATTGAGGAAGCTTCAGTAAATTCATTCTTCGATATAAGTTGGTTTACCATCGTTGTTATATCTTGCTCACTGTCCAAATTGCTTATGACTACGACAGGTTCACCATTATTGTTTTTTTTATTTCCTATTAAATGTGTCGTATTCTGTTCGTTGTCCAGTCTTGTCCCAGACAGTAAATATGTAAAGTAATCATTTCGTTTTCTTTTGATACAATCTGGCCCATAGTCTCTGTTCCCTGTGTGTCCACTATCAAAGTGCGCCACTCTCACTTGGTTGTCGGTTTCGCTAATAGAACAGTGTGATTTTAAAACAAGCGTGATTTAAAATACAAAAGACAATTTTCACAAAAATATTAATTGTTCTGTTCTTAGTTTGGTACAGTTACTAACTAACAGAGTTTGGTCTAAGACTGCTTTCAAATTTAGGCTTAGAGTATATAACACTGGAGAAGCCTTATGCACAATATGCCGAACAAAAAAGTTTGTCACTTTTAGCGGGGGACGCGGTAGCTTCTACAAAAAAACAGAACAAAAGCCGCTCGCCCGGAAAGAGAAGTCCGAACCATTAATTTTTATTTTATCCATATCGATATTCATTCGGAATTTTGCTTGAATCCATGAAATAAAACAGTTGTTGTCGGCCCTGCGGTAGTCTCGTTAACATTTTTACTAAAGGACATAAACGCATGTCAAGTGCGTGTAAATTTTGCTGATTTGACTTATATTTTCGTACCTAATGCAAAAGAAAAGTATTTTGATCTTTATGAACATAAAAACGAGATGTAGCGAGACTCGGTGTCGTCACAGAAGCAATGTGAGGAAAATACTCGATTCTTGTTACGTTGTATATTGAATCATGGTTGAATCAAATGAAAAATCGATTTTAAACAATAAAAACAATCAACTATTAAAAAAATTATAACGTAAGGAAGGTTATTCAGTTCTAACGTAAGTTGGACGTATTTGAACGCTTTTTACAGAATTTAAGAGCACAGCTAGGCATTTTCACGGAGCTCCGCGAGCCTTTAAAACGGTTTACGAAATGCGTTAGAATCGATTTGAAAGTAATTTTTATGAACGTACTAAAACATTTGTTCTTGTACTTTTACAGAGGGGAAGTGTTCGTAAGGCTTCTCCAGTGTTAGGTACTCTAAGCATTTAGGCGACTTTAGCAGCGCGATAGCCGTGCGACAGAAGCGCAACCGTCGCCCAGTCAGAATTTCATAATATAAAAAGAAGCGCGGCGCCTGTGCGCAGCTGGCGGCGCGGCGTGGCCTCCGCGTTCGGTCAATCGGCGATCAGCCAGTGTTACAAGTATCCGAATACAACCTCAATTTGTTTGATTCGATAGTCTATGCGACTATTATCTATTGACATTGTCGATGTTCTTTCATGTTAATACTTGTCAATTGAAGAAAAAAATATATGAATGTTGATATATAATTATAGTAATCTGTGGCTATACAAGGAAACCAAGTGTTGTTGGGGTAGGTACTAATAATAATTAGTACCTACCCCAACAACAAGCACACGTGATTAGATATAGGTAGACTGCACAATGAGCTTGTTTGACACCGAACGAATTAATACTGAAATTGAAACCGTCGGATTCCATTTTTAAAATGAAGTACGCCACACTGAAGTAAACTGCGGCACGGTCGCTGCGCTGCTGCTCTAATAACGTGAAGGCATCTTCGTGAAGGTAGCTACTATCGCACTGCTAACGTCCTAATGTGAAAGCGGCCTACACGGACTTAGATTAATTAAAGAAACTACAGATTAATAATCTCTTGCGAAATGTTTGATTAGAAGATCGATATTTCGTTTATCCAAAGAGTTAATGTGCATTACGTGTATCAAAGCGAAAAAATATTATAAAATTTACCTCATCATTGTATCATCGGCACTGTCACCATTCTCACAGTAGTAAATTTTGTTCGACATGCGCTCTGTTTCTTCAACTGTGTTATTACCGAAATTATTGTTGGATACCGGAAAGTAGAAATACTGAGTAGAACTCAATGCGGAATCGCTGCTATTTGATAACGATATCACGCTAGTTACATCCATACTATCACTTGAGTCTGTGTTCAAGGATAGCGAAGATTCGCTTTTTAGAATTTGAATCGAATCATAACTGACGGAACATTCTTGTAAAGTAAAAGATGAGCATTTACAAATGTCTCCCAATGGTTCTATATTTTTAGAACAATCCACAAATCTGTCAGATTCATCGATGTAGTTTTCATAGGTAGAACATTCAAGTAAGTAATTACTTACATCACTTTCTATTTTATAAATCTTGTCGTTAATATAACTGTCGTGAGAGCCGCTGGAGTACGTATATAAAGTATCAAGATCACTATTAAATTTATCGACATGAATAGGATACCTTACGAAAGGACATGCATCGAATAAAGACTTTTTTAAATCACTTTTCTCAAACATATTATCAAAGGGAGCGTCTACTGTATCAATAGATGTATTACTACTGTAGCTACCTGCTAGTATTTTGTCATACAGAGTAATGATATTTTTAGGTGTATCTAGGCTGTGGTTGCTGAACTGACTGGTGAACGAAGTAGCGCCACTTACTCTCCCAACAGTTACTTTTATACCCTCGTTGTCAATGTAGGCTCCAGCTTTAACGCCAGGAATACATTCGTCCGGACAATCACACAGGGAAGAGATATCCGGTGATGTCACTCTAATCTTAACGTAGCTGTGTTTAAATTTGATTTTCTTCTTATCGCAACCACAGCCACGATCGCAAGTTGTTGTTTTAATAATGTCTTCAAACTTTTCACTAATTCCAGCGGCTATCGTCTTAACACGTCGTTTTGATGGTGATATGCCACTTTTTTTCGATTTCGTCTTAATCTCTCCTCTCTTTTCAGAAGGCGTTGGCTCCAGTGGCAATCCAACTTCAGCTCTAATTTTCTTTACTAATTCTTTCTCAGAAACCGTTTTGCCTTCAGGCATTGGTAACCCGGCTTTGGCCAGTCCTTTAAGTATCCTATCTTTTTCTTTAGCTGACTTTCCGGTAATAGGTGTTAATAGGCCCTCTTCTTGAGCCTTGCGGACTACTTCCTTTTCCGAGATTGTTTTTGCTGGTGGAGGCATACCTAATTCAGTTCGAACTTTCTGTACCAAAGCTTTCTCCATCGGAGTTTTACCTTCGGGTAACGGTATTCCAGCCTCGGCTCGACTCTTAATAATTTTTTCCTTCTGAGATGGCGTTTTTCCTTCCAAGGGCGTGAGTAAACCGGCAGCTGCTTTCGCCGATAGTTTTTCTTCTGCTTTAACTTTTTTAATCATAGTTTTTTCAGAAGCAGTTCTTCCTTCTGGAAGTGGTAATCCAGCCGCAACCATGCCCCTCATAATACGTTCCTTCTGAGATGGTGTTTTTCCTTCAAGAGGCGTAACAATACCAGCAGCTTCAGCTTTACGCATCTTTGTTTTTTCTGATAATGTTTTAGGTTCGGGTGGAAGACCAACATCTTTACGAACTTTTTCCGCTATCTTTTTCTCTGATGCTGTTTGAGATTCAGGAAGTGGTAAACCTTGTTCAATTAAGCCTTTCAATATTCTCTCTTTCTCTTTTGGAGATTTTCCTGACAAAGGTGTCAACAAACCGGCTTCTTTTGCTTTTTGTAACTTTTTAGAAGTGACTTTTGACGGTACCTTACTTTCCGCTTTAACTTTAGCAATTAGTTCTTTTTCCGAAGCTGTCTTTCCTTCGGGTAGGGGTTTTCCAGCTTTAAGAATACTTTTTAATATTTTTTGTTTTTCTGATGGAGTTTTGGCTTGTCTAAACTTTTCTGAAGGCCGTATCGCCGCAGGGGGCTCTCCAGCAGCGATATGTTTAACAATTTCCTTTTCAGATGGTGTTTTACCTTCAGGAATAGGGACACCCGCAGCTACTCTGTCTCGAAGAATCTTTTCTTTAGCTGAAGGTGTTTTGCCTTCTAAGGGAGTTAGAAGCCCTGCATCTTTTGCCTTTTTCAATCTTTCTGTTGGTGTAGGCGATACATAACCGGTATCTTCTTTAATTTTTAGTATTAAAGCTCTTTCGGATGGTGTTCTACCTACTGGTAACGGCAGACCTGCCGCTGCTCTACCTCTAAGTATTTTCTCTTTCTGTGGATGTGTTTTACCTTCTAAAGGTGTCAAAAGACCAGATTTTTTGGCTTTTCTCATTTTTTCCGATGGGGTCTTTTCGGGTAATCCTAATTCAGTCTTAATTTTTTTTATCATTATTTTTTCGGAAGCAGTTTGACCTTCGGGTAAAGGCAGACCAGTTTCAGCAAGGCCTTTTAGAATTATTTCTTTTTGTTCTGGAGTCTTTCCTTCAAGAGGTGTTAATAAACCAGCTGCTTTGGCCTTTTTTAATTTCTCTGTAGTAATTGATAAAGTTGGTTTTTTGGCAGAAGGTTCCCTCACTGTTTTGCCTGCCTTCACTTTAGCTATGAGAGCTTTTTCTGATGGCGTTTGTCCTTCAGGCAATGGGATTCTTTTATCTTGCAAACTTTTTAGAATTTTTTCTTTCTCTGACGGTGATTTACCTTCCAATGGCTGCAGTAATCCAGCACTTGCTGCTTTTTCGTACTTCTCCTTCATGGATAAAGTTTTTGGTTCTGGAGGAAGGCCAAGTTCAGCACGAACCTTTTCACTGGTCTTTTTCTCAGAAGCAGTTTTTGCCTCTGGAAGAGGTAGTCCTTCCTTGGCTAATCCTTTAACTTTCTTTTCTTTTTGTGAAGGAGTTTTTCCTTCCAAAGGCGTAAGTAGTCCTGCAGCTTTTGCTTTACGTAGCTTTTCAGATGGCCTAACAGACGGTGCTCGTACTCCCGCTTTCACTTTAGCTATAATAGCTTTCTCGGATGCCGTCCGCCCTTCAGGCAACGGTATCCCTTTGTCATGCAAACCTTGTAAAACTTTTTCTTTTTCTTTCGGTGATTTACCTTCTAGTGGCTGCAGTAATCCATCACTAGCTGCTTTTGCGTACTTCTCTTTCATGGATGGAGTTTTTGGTACCAGAGGAAGGCCCAGGTCAGCGCGTACCTTGTCAATGAGCTTTTTTTCTGAAGCAGTTTTCCCTTCAGGAATAGGCAGTCCTTGTATTGCCAATCCTTTTACTATTTTTTCTTTTTGTGAGGGCGTTTTTCCTTCTAAAGGCGTGAGTAGTCCTGCAGCTGTTGCTTCACGTAGTTTCGCAGATGGAGTTATAGGTAGCGCGCGGGTTTCGGTCTTTACTTTAGACATAAGAGCTTTCTCTGAAGGTGATCGTCCTTCGGGTAATGGGATTCCTTTATCGCGCAAACTTTTTAGAATTTTTGCTTTTTCTGAGGGTGTTTTACCTTCCAAGGGCTGCAGTAATCCAGCACTTGCTGCTTTTTCGTACTTCGCTTTCATGGATGCAGTTTTAGGTTCTGGAGGTAGACCAAGGTCAGCGCGAACTTTTTCTATTATCTTTTTCTCTGAAGCAGTTTTTGCTTCAGGAAGAGGCAGTCCTTCCTTGGCTAATCCTTTCAGTATCTTATCTTTTTGTGTGGGAGTTTTTCCTTCTAAAGGCGTAAGTAGTCCTTCAGCTTTGGCTTTTCGTAATTTTGCGGATGGTGTAACGGACGGTGCACGCTCTACCACCTTAACTTTAGCAATAAGAGCTTTCTCTGATGCCGTTCGTCCTTCGGGCAGTGGGATTCCTTTGTCTTGCAAACGTTTTAGAATTTTTTCTTTTTCTGTCGTTGTTTTACCTTCCAAGGGCTGCAGTAATCCAGCACTTGCTGCTTTTCCGTACTTCTCTTTCATGGATGCAGTTTTAGGTTCTGGAGGTAGACCAAGGTCAGCGCGAACCTTTTCCATTATCTTTTTCTCTGAAGCAGTTTTTGCTTCAGGAAGAGGCAGTCCATTCTTGGCTAATCCTTTCAGTATCTTTTCTTTTTGTGAGGGAGTTTTTCCTTCCAAAGGCGTAAGTAATCCTTCAGCTTTGGCTTTTCGTAGTTTTGCGGATGGTGTAACGGACGGTGCACGCTCTACCACCTTAACTTTAGCAATAAGAGCTTTCTCTGATGCCGTTCGTCCTTCGGGCAGTGGGATTCCTTTGTCATGCAAACTTTTTAGAATTTTTACTTTTTGTGTTGGTGTTTTACCTTCCAAGGGCTGGAGTAATCCAGCACTTGCTGCTTTTTTGTACTTCTCTTTCATGGATGCAGTTTTAGGTTCTGGAGGTAGACCAAGGTCAGCGCGAACCTTTTCCATTATCTTTTTCTCTGAAGCAGTTTTTGCTTCAGGAAGAGGCAGTCCTTCCTTGGCTAATCCTTTCAGTATCTTTTCTTTTTGTGAGGTAGTTTTTTCTTCCAAAGGCGTAAGTAGTCCTTCAGCTTTGGCTTTTCGGAGTTTTGCGGATTGTGTAACGAACGGTGCTCGCTTTTCCGCCTTTACTTTAGCAATAAGAGCTTTCTCTGATGCCGCTCGTCCTTCGGGCAGAGGGATTCCTTTGTCGTGCAAACTTTTAAGAATTTTTTCTTTTTCTGTTGGTGTTCTACCTTCCAAGGGCTGCAGTAGTCCAGCACTTGCTGTTTTTTTATATTTCGCTTTCATGGATGCAGTTTCAGGTTCTGGAGGTAGGCCAAGGTCAGCGCGAACCTTTTCCATTATCTTTTTCTCTGATGCAGTTTTTGCTTCTGGAAGAGGCAGTCCTTCCTTGGCTAATCCTTTCAGTATCATTTCTTTTTGTGAGGAAGCTTTTCCTTCCAGTGGTGTTAATAAGCCAGCTCCTTTAGCTTTTCTCAATTTCTCTGAAGTAATTGTCAGACCTGGTGCTTTGGCAGATGGTTTTTTAATTGGTTCCGGTTTTTCTTTTTCTGATTCTGGTGTCAACAGTCCACATATACATTCGTCAACGGGTCCCTTGCCTTCTTTCATTACTTTTGCAGTTTTTTCATCTAGTGCCTGTCTTTGCTCTAGTGGTAAACTGGGAGCTCCGAATCCAGCAGCTATTGGTATTTTCGGTTCAACTGCAGACGGTGCACGGGATCTTGCCTGCAATCTAGCTATGAGAGCTTTCTCTGATGGCGTTCGTCCTTCAGGCAACGGTATCCCTTTGTCATGTAAACCTTGTAATATTTTTTCTTTTTCGGGTGTCGATTTGCCTTCAAGAGGCTGTAGTAACCCAGCATCTGCTGCTTTAGCATACTTTTCTTTTATGGACGCAGTTTTAGATTCCGAAGGAAGGCCAAAGTCAGCCCGTACCTTTTCAATAAGCTTTTTTTCAGAGAGACTTTTACCCTCAGGAAGCGGCAGTCCTTGAATTGCTAATCCTTTAACTATCTTTTCTTTTTTTGAAGGAGTTTTCCCTTCTAAAGGCGTCAGTAAACCTGCAGCTTTTGCTTTCCGTAACTGTGCAGATGGTGATACACTTGGCACACGTTCTCCAGCCTTCACTTTAGCTATAAGAGCTTTCTCTGATGCTGTTCGGCCTTCAGGCAATGGGATTCTTTTATCTTGCAAACTTTTTAGAATTTTTTCTTTCTCTGACGGTGATTTACCTTCCAATGGCTGCAGTAATCCAGCACTTGCTGCTTTTTCGTACTTCTCTTTCATGGATACAGTTTTTGGTTTTGGAGGAAGGCCAAGTTCAGCACGAATCTTTTCACTGATCTTTTTCTCAGAAGCAGTTTTTGCCTCCGGAAGAGGCAGTCCTTCCTTGGCTAATCCTTTCAGTATCTTTTCTTTTTGTGAGCGAGTTTTTCCTTCCAATGGCGTTAGTAGTCCTGCAGCTTTTGCTTTACTTAGCTTTTCAGATGGCGTTACAGAAGGTGCTCGTACTCCGGCCTTCACTTTAGCTATGATAGCTTTCTCTGATGCCGTTCGTCCTTCAGGCAACGGTATCCCTTTGTCATGCAAACCTTGCAATATTTTTTCTTTTTCGGGTGTCGATTTACCTTCAAGGGGCTGCAGTAATTCAGCATCGGCTGCTTTAGCATACTTTTCTTTCATGGATGCAGTTTTAGGTTCCGGAGGTAGGCCAAGGCTATCACGTACTTTATCTATAAGCTTTTTCTCAGAGGCAGTTTTACCCTCAGGAAGCGGCAGTCCTTGAATTGCTAATCCTTTAACTATCTTTTCTTTTTTTGAAGGAGTTTTTCCTTCTAAAGGCGTCAGTAAACCTGCAGCTTTTGCTTTCCGTAACTGTGCAGATGGTGATACACTTGGCACACGTTCTACAGTCTTCACTTTAGTTATTAGAGCCTTTTCTGATGATGTTCGGCCTTCAGGCAATGGGATACCTTTGTCATGCAAACCTTGTAAAATTCTTTCTTTTTCTTTCGGTGATTTACCTTCCAAGGGCTGTAGTAATCCGGCATCTGCAACTTTAGCGTACTTTTCTTTCATGGATGCAGTCTTAGGTTCTGGAGGAAGACCAAGTTCAGCGCGTACCTTTTCTATAACCTTTTTTTCTGAAGCAGTTTTTCCTTCAGGTAGAGGCAGTCCTTGTATAGCTAAACCTTTTAGTATATTTTCTTGTTGTTCTGGAGGTTTTCCTTCGATTGGTGTAATTAATCCTGCAGCTTTTGCTTTACGTAGTTTCGTAGATGGTTTAATAGACAGTACACGTTCTCCCGACTTCACTTTAGCTATAATAGCTTTCTCAGATGCCGATCGTCCTTCAGGCAGAGGGATACCTTTGTCATGCAAACCTTGTAAAATTCTTTCTTTTTCTTTCGTTGATTTACCTTCCAAGGTCTGTAGTAATCCAGCATCTGCAGCTTTAGCGTACTTCTCTTTCAAAGATGCAGTCTTAGGTTCTGGAGGAAGACCAAGTTCAGCGCGTACCTTTTCTATAACCCTTTTTTCTGAAGCAGTTTTTCCTTCAGGAAGAGGCAGTCCTTGCATAGCTAATCCTTTTAGTATCTTTTGTTGTTGTTCTGGAGGTTTTCCTTCGATTGGCGTAATTAATCCTGTAGCTTTTGCTTCACGTAGTTTCGCAGATGGCGTGATAGAGGGTGAACGTGGTCCCGCCCTCACTTTAGCTATTATAGCTTTCTCTGTTGCCGTTCTTCCTTCAGGTAATGGGATACCTTTGTCTTGCAAACCTTGTAAAATTCTTTCTTTTTCTTGAGCTGATTTACCTTCCAAGGGCTGCAATAATCCGACACTTGCAGCTTTAGCATACTTTTTTTTCATGGATGCAGTTTTAGGTTCTGGAGGAAGGCCAAGATCGGCTCGTACCTTTTCTATAACCTTTTTCTCAGAAGCAGTTTTCGGTTCAGGAAGAGTTAGCCCTTGCATTGCTAATCCTTTTACTATCTTTTCTGTTTGTTCTGGAGTTTTTCCTTCTAAAGGCGTAATTAGTCCTGCAGCTTTAGCTTTTTTGAATTTTTCTGAGGGTGTTGTTACTTCGGATACTTTATATTTTTTCATTCTTTCCAACATTGTTGCAGTTTTAGACTCTGGAACTCCCAAGTCGGCTTTGAGTTTTTTGATCAAAGCTTTTTCAGATGCTGTTTTTCCTTTTGGCAAAGGTTGTCCTGATTTGACTAATTCTTTCAAAATCTCCTCTTTTTCTGCTGGAGTTTTCCCTTCTAACATTGTTTTAGCTTTCTTTATTCTAGACTTCCTTTCTTTTGCTCCTAAGGTAGCTATTGACTTCTTTACTTCCTCGAGGCGCCTTTCCTCTTTTAATAAATGACTGCAGAGTACGCAATCACAATCATCACAATTTTTCTTTTTGTAGCAGTCGTAGAGGCCCTTCATTACTTCAAACATTGCATCCGAGTTGCATGAACAACAGCAGGAGTCCTCCGGCGCGCCTATTTGACAACGGTAAACTTTCCATTTCCTCTGAGTAGGAAAATTAAACATATTCAAGTATTCTTTTAAATGATATCCTGAAACTCGGTTCACTACGAATTTAGAATTGAAAAAAGTTTTTTTTTTAATGGCTTCAGAGCTTCTTGTTCTTCGATTGGTTAGTTTGGTCCGTTTATCAATTTCGGTCATGCTAATGTGTTTAGTGAGGAGCCTTCGACTTTTATTCCAACTGGAGTGTGACCGGAAAGCGACTGCTGGCTGTTGGACATATTTTGCTAAATTTACTTTCTTTCGGATTTTCACCTTTTTCTCATGAACCATTATGCTAATATAATTTATGTCATTACATTGACTGTTTTCTTGATCACACTGGCACAAATCATATTGTAGTCGTTTATCCTTTTTTTCGACTTCTTTCATTTTTATTTTATGAACAGGCAGCGTAGGACCGAATTGCTAAATTTACTTTATTATTGTTATATTACAATTCTATTTGATGAAAATCTCTGTGTGTTAATAATGAGTTCACAGTTTTATCTTATTTCTAACTTTTTCTTTATTTTTATGCCCTTCCTTGTCTTGCTGACTGGGTTGTGTATGAGAAATTCTTAAAATTTGGTACCATTTCTGTTTAATTTTAGTTCATTCCTCTCTGTGCATTGTAGATTTTTCAGTAAAACTGTTGCTGAAAAAGTAGTTATATTTGAATGCTTATTATTTATGATTAACAATGTCAAATGTTATCAAAGCGACATCATTGCAAATCAGATACATTTGCGGTCATTGTCAAGGTATTGGGCACATAGAGTTTCAGAGAGGCTGTCGCGCAGATCACGAGTAACAGAGATGATGCTCTGAAATTCAAAAGCCAATGACCGAAATGGGTGAGTTTCTGTTTTCGTAAATTAGTAGAAACTAAAATAAAAACCGAAAAACCGAATTTTGTAAAGCAGTATACCTAATTAAAAAATCAGTCGCACCTGAGTAAAATCAGATTTTAAGGTATATTTTTGAGATGGACCATTCATCATTTACCTATAGTTTCGGATTATGCCGGGTATAATGATATGGGTAAATGAAAAATGGAAAATTAAACTAGGTACATTTTATGAATTTTAAAAAGCTGCCTGAGCGGAGATTGAATCCAATCCCTTTTGTAAAAATGCAACCTGTATATTTACACTGAGCGAGTGTTGCTGATAACGAACTGCAACTGAAGGAAGGACGATGGGTGGGCATATGACAACCAAAATACTAGGAAAAAAAAATCTGTAAGTACATATATTTAATCGAATAAAATCGAATAGGATAATTTTTTTGTACATCTGTATGCTTCACTTTTTTAAGCCACGTGCGGACCAGCGCGACGCGACGGCGCGACGCGACTTGAACAATACAATTTCTAAGAAAACTTCACGGTATAACAATGACCGGTGTCGCGTCGCGTTGTCGCGTCGCGCTAGTCTGCACGAAGCTTTATTCTTAAAAGCTATGCTATGTAAAGCGTACGCACATAGCACCAATTCAAGAGTGACGAAAAAAACAGATTGTCTTATTCCACCATTAAGGTAAATGCAAGTATGAAATCAAAGGTATCATCCAAAGGTTGTCTGAAAAAGATCGCTTTTAGCGATAAGACCGCCCATTGTGTCACCCTATGTAAAATTTCTAAAATTGTTTCTGTAATTTGTATGGTGTACATAATAAAGAATATTCTATCTATCTACTTGCTTTTGCCCGAGGTTATGGCTGCGTGGATGTCGGAAAATATCCCACGAGAACGTACTGCCGGGATAAAAAGTACCGTATGTGCTAATCCAGGTCATAAACTATCTGTGTCATCCAAATCAGTTCAGCCGTTTTTGCGCCAATCACATACATCCAGACAAACGGACAACATTCTAAAAAATATCTTTTTGAATCAGACTCGTATCAATTACTTTTTTCAATAGTATTCAATGTATAGTTTTGGCTTTTTTACTGCTTTATTATAATTGCCTGAAACACAGGTTTGAATTAACCTAGATCGGGCGGGTCGCTACCTAACAGTGTAATTCCGAACCATCAATACTTGCACCTGTCCTAAACATATTTTACATTTAGTTCATTTTGAGGCACTATAATTATTGTTAAATCTTGCTGTGGACTAATTGTATACTTTTTGTAAACGTTTTATGCAATAAAATATTTACAAAATATAACAAAAAATAATGTATAGTACTAGTATAGATTAGGTACCGAATGCAATGTTATTAATTAAAGTATCTCTAGTGTTTTATTTCCAATCACACTTAAGTATCACACTTTCTTATTTAAAATGCTTGAATGCTTTAACAATAATATAATTTCGTAACGTTTTTTATGAATTTCGGTACGTTACGAAAATAAAAATATAGAGCTAGATGTATACGGTTACAGCCAGCTTTAACTTATTTGAGTATTTCTCAAAATAAATGTACGCCCGTCAGACGAGGCGGAAAGGGGTGTACGCGTTGCGACACCGGAGCGGCACCGCTCGGTTGTTGTGCGTTGTTTGACAGATGACAATTTACGCGCTTAACGGCGCGTCGCCGCTGCGGCGTCACGACGTTACGGCGTAACAACGTTACGGCGCCGCAGAGCCCGTGTGACCGCTAATGCGGCGAAATCTTCGCGGTGCGGCGCCACAAAGCATCGTGTGCACAGCATACGCATGGGATGCCAGAGCCACCCCTAATTTCTTTTTCGTAATTTCATTACACCATTGTTTAGCGGTGGACAGAACACACATTCTTTTCAATTTTCATCGAATAGCTATCGACAGTGCAACGAGTACCTAAATAGTTTCCGAGTAAAATGGTTTTTTCAAATCAAGACAAACGGATTTATGACGAAATTATAAGGGTTCCGTTCTTGCTATTTGGTACTGGAATCCTAAAAAGTCGTCTGCTTCAAAATTACATATTTTTACTTCTTTCTTCTCACCTACCGAACTTACCTAACAAAAAAATTCCCATGAAAACCCCTTCAGTACATAAAACCCGTTCTACTTTTTGAATTAGTCTAAATAATTGCACTTGAATTTCACAATCCTAACTAATATTATAAATGCGAAAGTGCGTTTGTTTGTTACGCTTTTACACTAAACCGTCTGAACGGATTTGTCACATGGGTAAACCATGATTTGGGTTAGGACAAAGGATAGGTACTTTTTATCCAGGTAAGTCGTTCCCGTGGAATAATTTCCGCTCTCCACGCGGGCGAAGCCGCAGGCCAAGTTAGCAATAATAAATATAGTTTGCATCTCGATCAGTACAGGTTTTAACCTTACCTAGTTTTTGTCCCATCGGCATCCTTTCTATTCGTAGAGAAGTGTGATTCTTCAGTGGGACTATGGCTTAAAAGATCGCTGGGGAGCTGGTGACCGAAATAATGCGTGGAATTAGAGGTGACATCACATTAATCATTGTATGTATGCTTGCTAGAGGTTGTAATACAGCACAATCATTACTTACATAAATGTCTTTGACGAGCATGGTATCAAATATACCACGAGAAGAATATCCGCGGTTATCTCATAAATTCCGTTGATATGGACTCTTTTCAAAGGTGTCCCTATTTTTGTACGTAGAAGTAATATGGAGGTAAAAGTTCAGCTTCTGGAGTTTTCCTGATATCTAAGTTATTATTTGGGACCAAAGTACAAACCAAATACCAGCAGTGGGTGATTTCGGGCTGTGGATGGTGAATACATAACTACCAAATCTATTTATGAAGAATTACTGTATTTTTTTCACTTTACCTGACATTTTATGATTTTATTATGAAACCATTAGGTACATTATGACGCCTGTTTTTCCTGTAGCTGAGTATGAATCTTCTAGGTACTCTTGAAAACTATGCACTCATAATAAGAGTTTAATTTTGTTTCATTGGTAAGACTTGAAGAAGATAGGAATTAGGAATGGGTAGGAAAAGGAAAACGCACAGACTAAAGCTACCGTTTCCTAGAAAAGCGATGGCTGCACGTGAAGGCTGTCATGAAAATGATGACAGCGGCAAAGATTTAACTCGTTAGATTCGTTCTACAGCGTCAAAAGATAGTCTCGTTTCTGATCCGTTTAGACACCTCTGACACACAATGACACAGTGACTAAACTTGTTTGTCATGGAAACGCTATTTCATGTTTGAGCTCACTTTTCTCAGTATGGACATGATGGTTCTTTTCCTTGTGACTACCCAGTCACAAGAAAAAGAACCATCATGTCCATACGGTGAGGGCAAATCTAGCGATTTAAATATTTGGGGGGCGGGGTTTGCTTTACGGTGTCAACACCGATCTCTAAGAAAATATCAGAGAGGAAAACACAGCAACATATTAGTAAGGCCCGGACTCCACCAAAGCGGAGATGTGCGGAGATGTCCGAAACGGAAACGAGAAGAGATGTTTTTCAGTTAGGGTGTTTCTACCGAAGCTGTGCGGAGATACGTACTGGCTAGACTGGAGCGGAGATGTATGCTGGCTAGAGCGGAGATATATGCTACCTTAAGCGGAGATATGTGTGCTGGCTAGAGCAGAGATGTATGCTGGCTAGAGCGGAACTGCTGCGTGCCGTCGTCGCCAGCTTGCGAGGCACAGCTCACATCTCCGCTTTGTACCGCCGCCCAGCTCTTGTGGCTTCGATCGCGCCATACAAATATGAAACTATGTAATATGACTAAAATCCGCTGTCACTTTGCCTGAACGTAAAATGGAACAACCTAGGAGTGAAATTCGTACATTATCTGTGGTAAAATGTCAATTTTAGTATGTAAAATTAACAATTTTTTTTTAATATGCTGAGTTTTCTGAAATTTTAAGATTTTATTTCTCAAAAACTAGGCGTTTCAGCAGTGTGAAATTTTGCGAAAGTGTTTTACATGAAGACATCTATACGCTATAAAATTGTGAAGCTATGCACGTGGTGGTCATAAACTGCAGTGGATCCTATTATTCAAATAGGTAAGGTACCACATATGAATTAAATGATTGTTGAATGATGCATTTAGTCAGTCATTTATGATAAAATTAAAGTGATGTTTATGTTGTTAACAGTGCATAGTTTAATAAATGCAAATGCTGATTTCGCTGTCTTAAAACAACGTGGGATAGGCGCCAACACAAAGACGAGGCCTCACATGTCTTTAGGCAATAAACTTCTTCACTGTTGCATGTTTTTCACTTTTGCATTCCTTTGTTTCGGTCCTGTCGGTCGATACTGTAAAAATATCAACGTGAAACTTAAGTGAAGTGAGCTGTCACTGTCACAAATCGATCGGTAGGATGCTAGGGATTAGCACTATTGGCAGCTCACTTCACGCTCACTTCACCTAAGTTTCACGGTAATATTTTTACAGAATCGACCGGCTGTTGTTGGAAAAAGTAAATATTGACGTCATTGCGTCATTCGTCATTCACAACATAGCAATTTTTAAATATACTGCCAAGTTTTTATTCTGCTTGCTCTGAGGATTTGAATGATTTACATGTTGTTAGTATATCATCGACATCGAAGTATTGAGATAGCGACCGAGAGACCGAGTATCTTCGGCATATAATTACCATTAGGTTTACTTACTTAGGCTGACACTGAGTTATATCTTACGCACTAGACGGCCATAACCGTGACCAGTCGGTCGATTCTGTAAAAATATCAACGTGAAACTTAGGGATATTTAGGGATAGGTATTAGGAGGAAACTTAGGGATATTTTAACAGAATCGACCGGCTGTGGTCGCAGCGACCAGGTAAACCATAGAAACCGATACAAATCGCGCACTTGGTCGCAACGACCAACTATCCGCAGAGCATACAATACCACTAGACAGCCACGTGTGGCCGGAGTCGTGGCCTTCTAGTGCGCGAGATATCTTATTCCTGTGTATTCGTTTGTTCATGGCTTCTAGTTTCTACTTGCGCAGTTCCACATTTTTGTTGCCTATGGTTACATCGCCTTTGGTAAAACCGTTATTGACGTTGTTTTAGGAGGGTGTAAGGATTAAAGCTCGTACAGACCAGCGCGACGCGACGCCGCGCCTCGACTCGAACAATACAATTTCTAAGAAAACTTGACGGTATAACAATAGCCGGTGTCGCGTCGCGCTGGTCTGCACGAAGCTTTAAGATAAACACAAAATTGTTTTCAAATCTTGTTTACTTACTAATAATTATTTCCCAGAAAACTTGACTGATTAAAAACTACACAAACGATGGGAAACGTTTACAACTAATACCGAACAGTATTGTCATGAATCCAATTATTTATCAGGTTTTTTTAAACGTGTTTCACACAAGATAGTGCTACTTATTGGAATTATTTGGATGTTTAGTACTTGAAATGTTCGTCTCTTGAATCATATCGAAGGAACAGACACCGCTAAGAACCTTTGGCTCCTATAGAACCCTGGGGTGAATATCCCTGGGGAGTTTGTTGCGCCACTTCTTCTTCCCAGCTAACGCACTAGGAAGTGGTGAAGGGTGGGCGTTTTGGGGGACTGTATTATGTAATTTTGACGTTCGAAAAGTGCTGAGCCTTGTTTGAATAAATGACTTTTGAATTAAGAATATTTTTGAATTTTCGAAAACTTGAATTCTCCGGGCCGAACCTCATCCTCAGCCCACGGAGTAGGAACAAGTGAGTGAGTTACAGCCGAGGGAGGAGTAGAAACACCATATTAGGCGGACCGGGTGGACATGCGCATTCTACATCATTATTTTTTATATTTCGGATATTGCTATCGCATGGGTTTTCATACAATAACGGTCGAATCTTAATAGTTCTACTATTACCACTACATGCACATTTCATTTTGTGTCCTTTTTTGTACAAAAAGTCTTATGATGTGAACACTTTTCACAATCTTCATCGTCATCTGAAAATAGTAACGTTACGTTTAAAAGTCACCCCGACGAGACACGGTTAGCAGTTTTTATGATAGCACGAAAATAAAAACCGTCGAAGTACACCAACCCGCGTGGTGCCGATCGCTTCGAGTAGTAACAGTGGCGCGCGGGTAAAGGCTGCGGCCGAGCTATTCTGCCAAATATACACAGATTTTAATAAAAAAAAAAAAAAAAAAAAAATAGTGTTTTATTTCAGGCAAAATACCTATGGTTTTTTTTTTTTTTGTATACAGATTTTAATGACATTCCAAAAACTGCGTCCGGTTCATAAATAGTATAAGCACTGGTAATTTACTGTGTCCGTGTGGACTGGGGAGCCGTGTCTCATTGTTTAAACCCGAATTTCACCAATATTTAGTAGTAATGCCCAATCCCGATATTTGCAGTAAAATAAAACCCTTAAAAAGTTATTAGGATATTATATTGATTGAATTTCACCCACATTTCGCCAGGTATGTTTTAAATCCCATGCACTTCGCCTGACCTGGGAATCGAAACTGGGACCATGCATTAGCACTTGCGGCCACTAGACCAACGAGGCAGTCATTTATAATTTCTCGTAGAACAATGTTTCGTTAATTACTTTTTAATGAATTTATTTTTTTAAGTCTGATTCATGGACGCCAAGAAATAAAAAGGTAACACTGCTCCATACACTTTGGTCATTGGATTTTAAGATTTAAAAAAACTTTCAAGTTTTTAAGCAATTAGGAAGAAACTGGATAAAACCCGAAATTAAATGCATTTAATACTTTCGTTCGCTAGACAGGTAGGTATATTCAACAAGCTAAAGTCTACAGCGATTTTGTTGCTGAGGAACGGTAACTACAGATAGACATACTTACATACAAAAAAGATGTCAGTCATTCACAGTTTGAAGAAATGATGCTGTTGTCCACAGCAGACACGGTACTTTTAGCTTCGGCGATCGGCGATTTAGTCGCTTTTTAGAAGCTAAATGCATCGATACAGTCGCAGAATCGCCGATCGCCGATGCTTAAAATAACTAGTCTGCAGTAGCTGTGGCCCTAATATAGGCCTGCGCATTTTTGATCAGTGACGCGATATCGTTTTCTATTCCAAGGTAAGTTCAATGTTATTACTTTTGGTCCCTGGGGACCACCTCAGGTATAAATATATCGACAATCAAAGCTACAGAATAACAGAAGAGTTTGTACCTGTCAGTCATCGTAGTATTACAAACTGAATAAAGCTTCGTGCAGACCAGCGCGACGCGACGCCGCGGCGCGACTAGAACAATGCAATTTCTAAGAAAACTTGACGGTATAACAATAGCCGGTGTCACGTCGCGCTGTAGCGTCGCGCTGGTCTGCACGAAGCTTAATTTTCAATGTTTGGTCTTGTTTTCAATTTCAAAATTCTAATTAATTTTGCAAAACAAATTACAAAAAAATAAACTTAAAAAAAAGAAGCAAATTGTAAATATACTTAGATAATTACCGTTTACATAATAGTATTTTTTTATTGATTGCTACATAATACCGCAAAGATTTGAATTTTACAGAACTTCTACAGAATAACAAATTTTGACACAGTGACACTGTCTGTACAATTAATCAAGGAGCTAGTAATATGCATACTTAAATGTGACAGTAGTAAAGATGATTATTATCGATCTCGCATCAACTGTATCAGATAGACCGGCAGATAGGCCGCCTCCTGGATTTCCCCTAGGATGCGAGTAAAACTACTACTAAAACGCTACGCTAGTCGGCAAATATAATTCTTATTTCATATTTAGCAGTTGGTGAATATACTTTAAGACATACCTTGGGAATTCATACCTTGGGTTACAAGAAGAGGCATAACTAGCTCAGAAACCGCATTTGGTACACAATCTATGTTCGGGCTTATCAATGTGGATTCCTTGTATTTTAGGAGCAACATGGCCGATCCGATGTGGTGTCAGTGCTAACGCCACGATACCATATCATATTTTGGTAAGGTGTAGAAATTTGACAAAGTTTATTTTTTGTTTTCTCTTTTTTTTCGAATCCGTGTGAACTGACATTTGGTAGTCTATGGTGGACCATGGTTTCTTTGTTGTGAAAAGATGCTACTGTCTTCTGCATTCCTTCCATGCAATACGTTTTACCTTTTGCTGATATTTTCAAGCCGCGTGTGCAAGATGCATTCCTTCTAGACGATATTTCTGTAATTCAAAATTTTCGTTATTTTGAGCTACGGATTCTTATTTCTTTTACCACACCAGAATCATCATTTCAACCTTGTGATAACGACCACTTCAAAGTCACGTCACAGACACAACGCAATCACCAGCGAGACCGCGCACTAGCGGCTGGCAACATTGCGTCGACGCGACAAAACTGTGCGCCCTCATTCATTCTGTGTTGTGGTAGCCACAACGTTGTATTGCAACTACTAGCTACAACGCAACCGCGCGGACCCCGAACAAAAAGGTTATGAAAAAGTCGTTCGGCCAATTTAGCTGAAATTTTGGTACAATATAGCCTGTAACGTGATGTTTAACAAACAACAAAGGCGCAAAAAAAAAATGGCTTGTTTAGCAAAATAGTAATTTTCATGCTGATGTCAGGAAGACGATTTTTATGACAAAAATACTGCAAGCTTTATGATATTTTTCATTTCATTCATTCCTAATGATATTTTTCAGTTCTGAGCAGATTTAAGGCCGATATGAGTATGTCGGAAATACGTCACTAGGTTGACTAATCGGGACGCCAGCGCGCTCGACAGAGTCTACACCATAACGTTTGGACCGACTGAAGCTGGTCAGACTTCATGGGTGGCGTGAAGACGTTTGGAAACTGTCGCGCATTCTGAATACTTGTGTCGTGTACCTACAGTGTCTGATTTGCTAGTGTGATTAATTTTGATCGTAAATTATAATGTGATCTAAACTGCAAACGGTTTATCTATTGCGCAACAACCAACACTACTACCTAACAAAATATGGCTGATAATTAACGAAAGAGACACATACCCTCCTCCGTTAAGTATATATTTAAATTATTGAAATCCTAATCATTAATTTTCTAAAACTACGTTTAAAGTGTAGAGGCGGTGTTAAATTTCTTAGGGGAAAGTAGAAATCCACGCGGGCGAAGTGCTTGTGCCGAATAAATTTAATTACTAGTAGTTGTTTATTATTCAATAAAATGAGTAGTCAAAAGAATGAGTATTTGCCGCACCCAATGGGGAATCCCAAAGTCACAGCATGTCAACATTGTAAAGAAAACTTAAAACTGAATACTGATATATTCAGCCGACTACTTTTTTTTTGGGTCGAAGATGATCCAAAATGTCGTCCCATAAGGTTTTGGTGCGGTATGAAATAACCTTTTTTTACAAATTTGACATGATTTAACTTTGGACATCCCACTACTGGAGCAGCTAACGCTCATATCTCGTATGCACTAAGGGCAAACTACATATTATTTAACTAATAATTAAGGGCAGTAAATTAAAATGATTTGATACGAGATAAATGCTTACCCGGTACTTCGATGTTACGTTGCTTTTGATTCCGATTGGGATAATGTTCAGATAATTGGATACATATAGTAGAGCAGTCTGACAAGAGATCTGAATCATTATCGTCTGACGTAGGCACTACCACAAATATTGAGGAAGCGTCAGAAATTACATTCTTCGATAGAAGTTGGTCCACCATCGTTGTTATATCATGATCACTGTCCAAATTGGATATGACTACGACAGGTTCCCCATTCTTAGTATTTCTTGTACTTTTTAGTTTCGTATTCTGTACGTTCTCTAGGTTTGTCCCAGACGATAAATAAGTAAAATTATTATTTTGTTTTCTCCTGATACAATGTGGTCCACAGTCTCTGTTCACTGTGTGTGCTCTATTTAAGTGCGTCACACTCGCTTCGTTGTCGGTTTCGCTACGAAATATATAAGAAAGTATGGTTCTAATACAAGCGTGATTTAAGATACTAAAGCACGTTTTCACCAAAATATGGTCTGTTCTTAATAATGGGACAGTTACTAACTAACAGAGTTTGGTGGCATTGGGTCTAAGGGCTCGCACCAATGAAACTGAAAGCGATCAGTATTTCTAAAACGCGTTCAAGAGCTGTCAGTGTACAGTACAATATTCCGTAACAATTTTGACACTGACAGCTCTTGAACGCGTTTTAGAAATGCTGATCGATTTCAGTTTCATTGGTGGAATCAGCCCTTAAATATCTTAGGATACATAAAAGAAACTCGAAGATAACCATCTCTTTCGAAACATTTGATTAGATGATCGATATTTCGTTGTATGCTTTTTTATTTTGATTACACTACATAGCAAGTAGTGGTATTCGAATTTGTGTGGGGTAGGTACCATAACTAAAAAGTGAAAAATAAAAACTTTATTTCGTAAGTCGGTGGCAAAAAACGAAAATTCAAAACCAAAGACACCGACTTGCGCAATAAAGTTATTTTTCACTTTTTAGTGTATTTTTGGAAGCCCGCTGTATTTTATGTTTTGTAAAAAAAATCTACGATTGTTTTTTTGAAATCTTTGCACCAGTTTAGTATGGCTATATATTTATAGCTTGACAATACAGGCCTCGAACACCTGTATTGTCAAGCTTGTTTATAGATGTATCAAGCCTTCGAGTATCAAAGGCTGTGCTAAAATCAATGAATAACAGGATGACGTGTTTTTTATCATAGAGGTGTTGGTTTATTTCATCTGTGAATTTAGAAAACTCAATGCTTTCAATTTACTAGGTTGAAATCCAAACTGAGACCCCATAAGACATCGTTTTTAATGTAAATCATCTGAATTTGTTTACACATGTATTTTATTACCTTGTAACGTTGTTACGGCTGTCATAGTTACTATAAGATCCATTTTTATAAATTGGTCGCAGTAAGTATATTTGATTTCCAAAGAGATAGATTGAAAGTTTGAGATGTATCCAAAGAGTTATTGTGCATTTCGTATATCAAAGTGAACAATATTATAAGATTTACCTCATCTTTGTGTCATCGGCACTGTCATCATTCTCACTGTAGTAAATTTTTTTCGGAATGCGCTCTGTATCTTCAACTGTGCTGTTACGGAAATTATCGTTGGATACCGGAAAGTATAAATACTGAGAAGAACTCAATTCATGGCAGCTGCTATTAGATAAAGATATCACGCTAGTTACATCCATACTATCACTTGAGTCTGTGTTCAAGGATAGCGATGATACGCTTTTTAAAATTTGAATCGAATCATAACTGACGGAACATTCTTGTAAAGTAAAAGATGAGCTTCTATAAATGTTTCTCGATGGTTCTATATTTTTAGAACAATCCACAAATCTGACAGATTCATCGTTGTAGTTTTCATAGCTAGTACTTTCAAGTAAATAACTACTTATATTACTTTCTATTTTATATATCTTGTCGTTAGTATAACCCTCGTAAGAGCCGCCGGAGTTCGTATATAAAGTATCAAGATCAGTATTAAATAAATCGACATCAATAGGACACCTTAAGAGAGTACATGCATTGAATAAAGACTTTTTTAAATCACTTGTCTCCAACTTATCACCGAAGGGAGCATCTACTGTATCAATAGATGTATTACTACTGTCGCTACTTGTTAATATTTTGTCATACAGAGTAATAATATTTTTAAGTGTTTCTAGGCTGTGGTCGAACTGACTGGTGAACGAAGTAGTAGCGTCACTCACTCTCCCAACAATTACTTTTATACCCTCATTGTCAATGAAGGCTCCAGCTTTAACGCCAGGAATACATTCGTCCGGACAATCGCACAAAGAAGAGATATCCGGAGATGTCATTCTGATCTTAACGTAGCTGTGTTTAAATTTGATTTTCTTCTTATCGCAACCACAGCTACGATCGCAAGTTGTTGTTTTAATAATGTCTTCAAACTTTTCGCTAAATCCAGCGGCTATCGTCTTCACACGTCGCTTTGATATTGATATACCCCTTTTTTTCGATTTGGTTTTTTTCTCTCCTCTTTTTTCAGAAGGCGTTGGCTCCGGTGGCAACCTAGCTTCAGTTCTAACTTTTTTTACTAATTCTTTCTCAATAGCTTTTTTGCCTTCAGGCAATGGTAACCCAGCTTCAGCCAGTCCTTTAAGTATCCTATCTTTTTCTTTAGCTGACTTTCCGGCAATAGGTGTTAACAACTCCCCTTCTTTAGATTTGCGGACTACTTCTTTTCCTGATGGAGATTTGGCTAGTCTAAACTTTTCTGAAGACCGCAACACAGCAGGTGGCTCTTTAGAAGTGATTTTATTAACAATTTCCTTTTCAGAAGGAGTTTTACCTTCAGGAATGGGGACACCCGCGGCTACTCTGTCTCGGAGAATCTTTTCTTTAACTGAAGGTGTTTTACCTTCTAAAGGAGTTAACAGCCCTGCATCTTTTGCCCTTTTCAATCTTTCTGCTGGCGTAGGCGATACATAACCTGTATCTTCTTTAATTTTGAGTATTAATGCTCTTTCGGATGATGTTCTACCTAATGGTAATGGCAAACCTGCCTGTACTCTACCTCTCAGTATTTTCTCTTTTTGTGAATGTTTTTTACCTTCTAAGGGAGTCAAAAGACCCGATTTTTTGGCTTTTCTAATTTTTTCTGATGGGGTCTTTTCAGGTACTCCTAATTCAGTCTTAATTCTTTTTATCATTGCATTTTCAGAAGGAGTTTTACCTTTTGGTATAGGCAGACCAATTTCAGCAAGGCCTTTAAGAATTTTTTCTTTTTGTTCTGAAGTTTTTCCTTCGAGTGGTGTGAGTAGGCCAGCTGCTTTAGCCTTTTTTAATTTTTCTGAAGTAATTGATAAACCTGGTTTTTTGGCTGCTGGTTTCCTTACTGTTTTACCTGCCTTCACTTTAGATATAAGAGCTTTGTCTGATGACGTTCGTCCCTCAGGCAACGGGATACCTTTCTCTTGCAAAGTTTTCAGAATTTTTTCTTTTTCTGTCTGTGTTTTTCCTTCTAAGGGCTGCAGTAACCCAGCACGTGTTGCTTTTTCGTACTTCTCTTTTATGGATGCAATTTTCGGTTCTGGAGGTAGGTCAAGGTCAGCGCGAACAATTTCCATAATCTTTTTCTCTGAAGAAGTTTTCGCTTCAGGAAGAGGCAGTCCTTCTTTTGCTAAACCTTTTAATATCTTTTCTTTTTGTGAGGTAGTTTTTCCTTCTAATGGAGTCAATAAACCTGCAGCTTTTGCTTTGCGCAGTTTTTCAAATGGTGTAATACTCAGTGCACGTTTTTCCACTTTCACTTTAGCTATAAGAGCTTTCTCTGAGGCTGTTCGTCCTTCAGGCAACGGGATTCGTTTGTCTTGCAAACGTATCAGAATTTTTTCTTTTTCTGTCGGTGTTTTTCCCTCCAAGGGCCGCAGTAATCCAGCACTTGCTGCTTTTTCGTACTTCCCTTTCATGGATGCAGTTTTAGGTTCTGGAGGTAGGCCAAGGTCTGCGCGAACCTTTTCCATAATCTTTTTTTCTGAAGCAGTTTTCGCTTCAGGCAGAGGCAATCCTTGCATTGCTAATCCTTTTATTATTTTTTCTTTTTGTGACGAAGATTCTCCTTCTGCAGGAGTCGGTAGACCTGCAGTTTTTGCTTTACGTAGTTTTGCAGATGTTGTTACACTGAGTGCATGTTCTTCGTCTTTCACTTTAGCTATAAGAGCTTTCTCTGATTCTGTTCGTCCTTCAGGTAACGGTATTCGTTTGTCTTGTAAACGTTTCAGAATTTTTTCTTTTTCTGTCGGTGTTTTTCCCTCCAAGGGCCGCAGTAAACCAGCACTTGCTACTTTTTCGTACTTCCCTCTCATGGATGCAGTTTTAGGTTCTGGAGGTAGGCCAAGGTCTGCGCGAACCTTTTCCATAATCTTTTTTTCTGAAGCAGTTTTCGCTTCAGGCAGAGGCAATCCTTGCATTGCTAATCCTTTTATTATTTTTTCTTTTTGTGACGAAGATTCTCCTTCTGCAGGAGTCGGTAGACCTGCAGTTTTTGCTTTACGTAGTTTTGCAGATGTTGTTACACTGAGTGCATGTTCTTCGTCTTTCACTTTAGCTATAAGAGCTTTCTCTGATTCTGTTCGTCCTTCAGGTAACGGTATTCGTTTGTCTTGTAAACGTTTCAGAATTTTTTCTTTTTCTGTCGGTGTTTTTCCCTCCAAGGGCCGCAGTAAACCAGCACTTGCTACTTTTTCGTACTTCCCTCTCATGGATGCAGTTTTAGGTTCTGGAGGTAGGCCAAGGTCTGCGCGAACCTTTTCCATAATCTTTTTTTCTGAAGCAGTTTTCGCTTCAGGCAGAGGCAGTCCTTGCATTGCTAATCCTTTTATAATTTTTTCTTTTTGTGACGGAGATTTTACCTCTGAAGGAGTCGGTAGACCTACAGTTTTTGCTTTACGTAGTTTTGCAGGTGGTTTTACACTCAGTGCACGTTCTTTCTCGTTCACTTTAGCTATAAGAGCTTTCTCTGATGCTGTCCGTCCTTCAGGTAACGGTATTCGTTTGTCTTGCAAACGTTTCAGAATTTTTTCTTTTTCTGTTGGTGATTTACCTTCTAAGGGCTGCAGTAATCCAGCACGTGCTGCTTTTTCGTACTTCTCTTTTATGGATGCAGTTTTAGGTTCTGGAGGTAGTCCAAGGTCAGCACGAACCTTTTCAATAATCTTTTTCTCTGAAGCAGTTTTCGCTTCTGGAAGAGGCACTCCTTCCTTTGCTAAACCTTTTAATATTTTTTCTCTTTGTGAGGGAGTTTTTATTTCTAATGGAGTCAATCGACCTACACCTTTTGACTCTGGCAATTCCAATTCGGCTTTTACTTTTTTTACCACAACCTTTTCAGACACTATTTTTCCTTTTGGCAAAGGTTGACCTGTTTTGGCTAATTCTTTCAAAAACTTCTGTCTCTCTGCTGGAGTTTTCACTTTTTTTTTTTTTTTTACTTTCTTAATTCTAGACTTCTTTTCAATTATTGCTAGGGTAGATACGGATTTATTTACTTCTGCGATGCGTCTTTCTTCTTGTAATAAATGACTGCAGAGTATGCAATTACAATTATCACAATTTTTCCTTTTATAGCAGCCGTAGAGGCCCTTCATTACTTCAAACATTAGATCCGAGTTGCATGAACAGCAGCAGCTGTTCTGCGGCGCGTTTAATTGACAACGGTAAACTTTCCATTTCTTCTGCGTAGGAAAATTGAACATATTCAAGTATTCATTATCATGATATCCCGATACTTGATTCACTATGAATTTAGAATTGAAAAAGGATTTTTTTTTAATGGCTTCAGAGCTTCTTGTACTTCGATTGGATAGTTTGGTCACTTTATTAATTTCGGTCATGCTAATGTGTTTAGTGAGGAGCCTCCGCGTTTTATTCCAACTGGAGGGTGATAGCCGAAAAGCTACTGCTGGCTGTTGGCCATATTTTACAGGATTGCTCTTTTTGCGGATTATCGCCTTTTTCTTATGAACCATTATGCTGAAATCATTTATGTCATTGCATTGATTATTTTGCTGATCACACCGGCGCAGTTCATATTGTAGTCGTTTGTCTTTGTTTTCGACGTCTTTCATTTTGATTTCATCAACAAAAAAAAGAAAGAACTTATTTTTTTTTTTGAAAGTCGTGTATTTAACGGCTTCACGGTTTTATCTTATTTCTTATGCATTTCCCTGTCTTGCTGATTGTGTTTGTCGACCCTTCTTTTTCTTTTTCATTAGATTGTGTATGCGACATTCTTAAAACTTGGTACCATTTGTGTTTAATTATAGTTCATTTCTCTCTGCGAATTGTAGATTCCTCAGTAAAACTGTTGCTGAAAGAGTAGTTTAATTTGAGTGCTTATGTTTTACATGGTCGAAGGATATTTAAGCGACATTATTGCGCAGCAGATACGTTTGCGGCCATTGTCACGGCATCGGCACATCAAGTTTCAGAGAGAGACTGTCACGCAGGTCATGTCATGATGATGATGATGTATTTGAAATATTAGTTATGTTAAGTTTTTAAAAGTCTGTCAATTCTGAAAGTCTATTATTAAATGTAGAAATGTAAAAGGGTTCGTGATTAGGGGTGAAGGTGTAATATATGGTATGTTTATGTCAATTGTCACTGTCTAGTTATAGCGGGCTGTCATAGCAGATTGATTTTCATGGCTGCCTGAATAACGCTAAACGTATGCTGAGAAGCCGATGATGCAACACAGCACGGTACAGATTTTGCAGGGTCGGGCAGGCGAGGCAGACAAAGGCTGACCGCATGCTGAAACGCAGCTACGCAGACACATTCCTGTCCTAGGTACTACAAACAATAGACTTTAATGTCTTTTTTGAATAGTCTGGATGACTAGTATCATACAACAAGGTTCAGAACGAACTAATTCAATTAAATGTTCTGTCATTGCATTCAAAATCTGTGCCGCCGCTACAACGAGAAGCAGAGCAGATCACATATCTTCGTCACACGTGCCTGCGTCTCAGCATACTCTTAGGGCTGATTTCACCAATGAAACTGAATGCGATCAATATCCTTTTTGGCCCAACATTCTAATCGATACAAGACTGTAGGTCTCAACAGTTTCATAAATCTTTCCCTTATGTTTAAGGTCTAAAATAAAATCTAATAAAGATTGTTTTTAAGACCTCTTACAAACAAACAATTTCAGCGATTATTATACGATCTATTATTGATTGAAAAATACAATTTGTCGAGTTCATAGGATGTTTTATCGTATAGTTGACTTTCAAGTGAACAAAATCGCGGGCTGAGGCTTTTGTAACCTATTATTTTGAACCAAATACATTGTTGTCATAGGGGGTAGAACCTGTATGACGCTGGTAAAGGAAACAAGAGGCCTATTCCCAGCAGTAGGTAAAGTCGGGCTATGGAGAATCATGATCATGAACTAAGTACCTACATACCTACTTAACAACAAATACCTGCATTGGGTAAAGTCGGGCAGTGGATGTTGAATACATAATTGATAAATCCATTTAAGAAGATCAGTTTCAATAACATAAAGAGGAGAGTATTTTTTTTTTACTTTACCTGCCATGTTATTATTTTATGAAAACATCACACCTGTTTTTCCTGAAGCTATGTATGAATTATATACCATTACAAACTATATAAACCATTGAAAACGTTATTGGTAGGAATGGGTAGGAAAACGTTACAAATGTCATGTGACCATGTGACATTATGAACAGTTTTACTCAGAGCTTTGGTACTTGTCAGTGGTTTTGGCACATTGGCACTGGTTTTGTGTTTTGGTGTCATGGTAATGGCCAGTTATCCCAGTAATAGACGTACAAGGATCTTTTGGTACGTGACCAAAATAGGAATTAACGCCGCCATTTTGTTTTTTTAATACATTTTTAGTTTGTGAATTGTATTGAAAAGCGTTATTCAGAGATTAAGGTTGTTGGAATGTTTCTTTTATTGAATACTTACTAGCCCATCAAAAACATAGCATGTAAAAAAATGCAAGTCTCGCAACGTAGTTCTTCTACCGCAAAAAGATGTGAGATCTAATGTAAAACCAAGTCTGTTAATTTATTCAGTATCTATGTATGGGAGCATCTATTCAGCACCCGTTTGGCTGTTATTACTTAGCCACGAGCTCCTCGCGAGTGTGTACTGCGTAAACAATTACTTTCATTTACGACTGATTATTCCAATGGTTTACTTACCAACGCGTTCTTTGGCTCGGTTCTGCCGTGCACCACGGCTCTGGCAAAGTCCGCAAGCAGACAGAGAAAAAGTGTAAGGATCAGAATGAACACAAAATTGTTTCAAAGCTTGTTTACTTACTAATAATAAAATATCGGAAAACTTGACTGTTTAAAAAATATGATATAGGTATTCAATTTTATTAATTATGTACTGATTTTTATTTAACTATGTTATAAAACCCTATCCGATCCCAAAGGGGCTCATAGGTACTGCAATAACATTACCAAAAAGTAATAAAAAATCTTATTATTATTGTAAATAAAAAGGTTATTGCTATTTAAAATTCACATTTTTAGTAGGTACCATAATTACCCCAAATTCAATAAAAATCAACAGGGTTCGTAGTTATGACTTTTAGACACCCGCTAAACGACGGCTGCCTGCGCCCAAATTCCAATTTTTTTTTCCCCCCTTTATATACAACATACTCTCACAGACTCTCAATACGATACTTGACAACACCCTCACGGATCGGACAGAGTAGTTTTTACATTTTTTATAATAATAAAAATACTTGACTGTTTATATTCTTTTCTGGAATATTGTTATCGTCGCTACATGGCCAGTGTTTGGGGGCAAAAATCCTTCATAAGATTTGGTTTCAAAGATAAGTACTACCTGACTGCGTCTTCCACTGTAAATTCGGGCTCAGGTTTACTCAGGTTTCTTGTTTTTTATTATTCTGAATCCTGATCATAACTTGCTTCTCATCAACCCATTGGTAACGTTCATTTAACGCAAAGTCAGGATTCTAGTTTAGGTTCAGGTTCAGGTTCCGATGGAGAACATGCACAAATTATATTCTCCCTTTGACACAGGCACAGCTCTTACAAGGTTTTTTTGGATGAGTGGAAGTAGGTGTCGCATATGGCCTGCTTGACAGTAAATTCCTCGTGGTTCCATTTGACACACTCTTCACTCGAGTCCTTCGCGCGGAACGTAGCTCCGGGCCACCTTATAACGTGGAGTCATTGCCACAACAGTACTGGACGCCCCTAAACTTAGTTGCCGCCTTCAGTCCAGCTGTTGTCTTTGACACTGGTGGCTGATGCTGTTCGCATAAAGGTCGAATGTTAATAATTCTAGTCTCCACAATCTTCATCGTCATCTGAAAAATTTAACGTTACATTTAAAAGTAATGTCACACCGAAACAACCAATGAAACGGTGAGTATTCACTGGGCTTTAGCCTATCTAATACTAAGTTCAAGCTAGGCGCAACAAAGCTGAGACGCCACAGCGCTCGTGTGACTCCGAATAAAGCGTAAAAATTGCAATGCGCTGCCGCAACACATTGTTTGGCGTGGCTCTAGCAATTTGACTGGAGCTGCGTCGCGTTGAGTCACATAACAGTGTGAACTGACCCGCAACCCCACCCATCTGAAAAACCCACAGAGCACGGGATCTTCTATGACTGGAATGAGGGGAATTTCTGTGACATGGACGTGTTACGTTAATAAATGAATTTTGAATATGGGGGATCACTTTTGGGAGACATGAAAATAAAAAAGGTGTACATACCATTTGGTACAGTGTGTGAGGGTCGCAAGTATATGTTTTAATAATTTTAATATACATCGTTTTAAAGTTATTTAAGAAAATTAACCATTCCCTTTATCTCCGAAACTACTGAGACTAAAATCAATTATGATAGCCCTTTCTAAAGTATGGCATGACTTGGATGAATTGACAGAGAAATGAATTCCACTCAGAGAAAATAAAAATAAACTTTTGAAATGTCGAAGGGCATATTCTTCTGGCTACTGGACTACTAAAAATTAGGGGCGATATCAGTAACGATATCGGCAGCTGAGATTCGTAGATACGATAAAACCTTGAATAGAAAAGTTGAGTAAAATCGCTTTATTTTTGGCCCAATTTCGAAATCTGAAAATGGACTCCTGACCACGGGGCTCCTATCTGAAACTTTTCAAATGTCTTTTCGGTGTTCTTCCGTCATGCCGCACCTACTCAGCTATCAACTTTTCGCCCTGCATAAGCATATTTGACTGGGCTAACAGCACTTTCACAAAACACGGTCTTAAGAACGACAATCGACAATCGGTATTCATAGAGAAGGTTCGAAAACTGTAAATAAAAAATGTTAAAAAATTATACATATTTACCTGAATCACTACCTATCGAGTTCAAGAGACTTATTGCTGATAGTTGCATGGTTGGTTGGTGCGTCATCAGCAGCAACTCCACAACCGGTTGACTTAAAATGCGGTGCTTTTCCTTTAAGTACTTGTTTGAATATTTCTTTCAATTTGTCTGAACTGCACTGATATGACTCTGGTTGCTTCTGTTCCGAAACAGGTTTGGCCTCTGTGACCTGTGATTGGTTCGATCCACAAACAGGTTTTGCCGTTTCAGGCACGGGTGGCGGCATGGGTGTACAATAAGGAGTTTGGAGCATACGTGATGGATGATGACAGCCAGGATGTCCGAGACACAGAGGTATTGCACACGGACTCACTGACATTGGAGCTCTGTTGATGGACACAAATGATGCTTGCTGAGTCACGTTCATTTTGGATAACCGGTGGTACTCGTCGCAGTTCAGTCCTAAAAGTATTGACACTCATGAAAAATAATTTTGTAAAATGATCAATGCTATGTTTATAAGTCTAGATTGCTTTTAGACCACGTTAGGAGTAGCAGAGTGAGTCTCTTTTAAACCATAGCGTGGGTAGCACGTACCTTGGTTTACACGAGAACGCGTAACCAGCTCAGAAAAAACATTTGCTAGACATACAGGCATAAGATTATGATTTCCGTATATTTTAGGAGCACAGCAACATGGCCGGTCCGATGTAGTGTCAGTGCTAACGCCATGATACATTAACACATTTTGCTTAGGTGTAGAAATTTGACAAAATTTATCTTTTCTTTTTTCTTCGTGTGAGAAGGAATTTGGTAGTGTATGGTGGAATATGCTTTCGTTCTCCTGAAAAGATTCTACGGCCTCCTGCATCCTTGCCATGCAATATCTTTTCCCTTTTCCAGATATTTCCAAGCCGCGTGTGGTAAATGAATTTCTTCTAGACCAAATATCTGTAATTCAAATTTTTTGATTATTTTGAGTAATAGATTCCGATGTCTATACGTGACGTTAATTTAAAAAAAAATTAAACACATCAGCAGGGCTAAGATAAAGATCGTTGGTTGAAGTACGCTTTTAAGGGTTCCTTAGTCAAAAAGAGCAAAACTATAATCGTACAGCGCCCTTCGCGTTCAATATAATAATGCGTTCCGGGTATTGATGAGGCTGTTCCGTTTCTGTAGCGCATCAGGGATGTTTGCTAAAGCTCGTGTCGATTTTTTTTACACTACGATGCGAAAAATATGCGCTTCCCTAGTGCGCCGGGTGCGGGCCAGCCCCAACTATATACTGCAGCGTATCGCGAGTAGACTGGACTATTTGTGTATGAATCGCTGTTGCAAGCTTTCCACATCGGTGTTGAGTGTGTAGCAGGGATTCGTTGAGTGTGTAGGTTAAGTTTACTAACATAGTTGTTAAGAAGTATTGTTACTAACATATTGAGTATTGTTACTTGTGAATTAAAAATAAATTAATATAGGGAGGAACCCTAATAGTTTCGCCATGTCCGTCTATCTGTATGTCCGCGGCTTAGCTCAGAGACTCTTACTACTAGATAGCTCTAATTTGGGGTGGGTACACATTAATCACGACAACAAAGTGGTAAAATCAGCAGCGGATTTACCAGCAGGCTAAATAGGCTGGAGCCTAGGGTGGCAGATTTTAGGGGGCGGCAAATTTGGCCCAATTTGTTTTGTTGTCTTACTGTCCATACCATTATTATATACCTAAATGTTATTAGGTCAACTCACACAATTCAATCAACTAATTTTTTTTTTGTTCTACTTGTTTCCGTAGTCTTAGGTGTGGCGCGGGCATTGCCGCTCCTTCATATTTCGCCTGTACCACGCCCGCGCCACGCCCGCGCCCTACCGCTGGTGTGTCCCGCGTTCCATCGCTCCTATATATTTTGTATGAAATATGAAACGAGGGGCGCAACATCCGCGCCACACCGTGCCCCTCGCCACTTGTGTATGTCCCGCGCCTAAGAGTGTCTGGCCGAATTGACAGCACGAGCGCGGCCCTTTTCTTACTTTAGGGTGCGTTTCCACTGAAGCGGAGACGAGCGGAGCTTAGCGGAGACCTGCAGGAATCGACCAATCACAATGGTTTAAATCCTCTTCGCGTCTCTCATCTTCGTCTGTGCTTGGACGATTCCTGCACGTTTCCGCTCAGCTCCGCTCTTCTCCGTTTCAGTAGAAACGCAGCCTAAAGCGGATGGAAAAACTAACTAAGATCTACTTTAAGTCAAGAGAAGCTAAGCGCCTTAGCTCTTTTGTGCATAGAGTCTAAACTAATGAACAAGATTTCATACGACGATAATATTATAATTGATGATTTTGCGGATATAAAATTGTGAAAAAGGTAATGTAAAACTTTTATAACTTTAATTCATTGTCACCGGATTGTCAACAGATAATTGTATACGGATATTGTTCGTATTGTTTTTAAACAGAAGTGCAATAAAAAATAATTATTTTCTCGTCAATCAAGTATGAAACCTGAAAACATTGTAGCTTGCGAAAAAAATTATTAATTGCGTCAATGTAAAAAAAATAAAAAATAAATCCTTCGGTCTTTAGTTGGGGTCAGCTTATGCTCTAACCAGATGCAACTGAATATCCGAAATGTAAATAAAGCAACTGCATAATCGATCTCCCCAGCCCAGTTAATCGGTAAAATGATATCCCTTGGTAGGACTGGTTGATAGACACTCAGACTACTGACTGATGATGATGACTGATGGTCGTTACAGTTGAACGACTGTCAAAGGCTTAATGTGATTTCCGAGGCACGGAGGGTTCTCCGTCTGTATGAAAGGGAAGATCTATGTATTTGAGCTTATTATGCCTCATTCTAAGGTAAGATTAGGGCAGCGAATTAAAATGATTTGATACAAGATAAATGCTTACCTGGTTCTTCGATGTTACATTGCTTTTGATTCCGATTGGGATAATGTTCAGATAACTGTATGCATATAGTAGAGCAGTTCGACGAGGGACCTGAGTCATTGTCGTCTGACGTGGGCACTACCACAAATATTGAGGAATCGTCAGAAAATTCATTCTTCGATAGAAGTTGGTCCACCATAGTTGTTATATCATGCTCACTGTCCAAGTTGCTTATGACTACGACAGGTTCACCATTATTCGTTTTTCTTGTACTGATCTTTTGTGTATTGTGTTCGATGTGCAATTTTGTTTCAGATAATGTATCATTTCGTTTTCTTCTGATACAATCTGCTCCACAGTTTTGATTCCCTGTGTGTGCTCTGTTAAAGTGTGCCACACTGACTTGGTTGTCGATTTCGCTAATAGAAAAGAGTGATTTAAATACACGTATGATTTGATATATATAAATGTCGATTTTCACCAAATTCTATTATTTTACGGACAACTGTTATTAGTGAGACAATAAGTCCAACGCATAACGGGACATTTAATCATTAACAGAGTTTGGTGATTTTAGGTCTAAGATATTACATATAATTAAATATTAAACTATGATAGTACGGGCGGGTTGCCTTAGTTTGAAAATACTCAAAAGAATAGTCAGCTGCATGAAAGTGACAAAAATATATCTGTCAGTAGTGTAAATGAACATGTCTGTTGCTAAGGCACATCAGGGCTAAATTAGAAACTATACGTAGTAGGGCAAAGTGGTCAAAGGAAACATGAAATAAATTTTGAAGAAAAATAACACTGCAGTTTTTCCTTTCTGTAAAAGCATCTGCTAGAACCAGGCATCGAACCCGGACCGGGTCTCGGGGCTCTAAAAATTCCTGTATTTTTATACTGAGCGTTAGTGTGGCTGACAAGGATCAAATATTTAGTGCTAAATAAAAGGAAGTGCTAGTTTTTGCAATCTGTATGTTTCTTGATTAGCCATTTCCTTTGATTTGTCACGTTCAAAGTATTCATCCATTCCAGCTACACTATCCGTTACTGCAATAAACTTGTGTACAGGGTGTGTTTTTTGTAAATTTTTCAAAGTTCTTCCAGTGTCCTTTACCCATATTTTTTATTTAGTTTCGCCATACGCCGTAACGAAAAAATGTCTATGCGACGCAGGATGATACTGGTATATTATGAGGCCAGTTTCATTACGCACCGGAACTTCGAAGCAAAATCTAAATGTTGATGGGGTGAATAATGTGACTATACCACTGAGGTTCAACCCCCTTTTTTTTTTCTTTTTTTTTTTTGAGGATGGGAAATTATCAAATAACTTCTCCCGCTCTGGGTGGAGCGGGAGGGCGTGTCAGACTTTTACTGACTAAAACCCACCCGTGTTCCTTCCGTTGCCTGTGTGCCGAGGTCGCGATATCCCTTTCAGACAAACCCGCAACCCCGGCAGGTTCAACCCCCTTAAATTAAATAAAGTTATCGTGCATTACGTAAATTAATGAGAACAACAACATTTACCTCATCATTGTATCATCGGCACTGGCATCATTCTCACTGTAGTCAACTATTTTCGGAAATAGCTCTGTTTCTTCAACTGTAATGTCACTGAAATGACCGTTGGATGGCGGAAAGTATAAATACTGAGTAGAACTCAATGCATAGTAGCTGCTATTTGATAACGATTTCACGCCGGTGACATCCATACTATCACTTGAGATTGTGTTCAAGGATAGGGATGGTTCGCTTTTTATAACAAGAATAGAATCATAACTGACGGAAAATTCATGTAAAGAGTAAGATGAGCTTCTACAAACGTCTCCCGAAAGTTCAGTATTTCTAGAACTATCCTCAAATCTATCAAATTCGTCGTTGTTATTTTCTTTAGAACATTCAAAGAAGTTAATACTTTTATCACTTTCTATTTTGTTTTTCTTGTCGTTAGTATAACTTTCGTAAGAGTCGCTGGTGTACGTACATGAAGTATCAAGATCAGTATTCAATTTATCAAAACTAATAGGACGCCTTAGGAGAGGACATGCATCGAATAAATACTTTTTTAAATCACTTGACTCAAACTTAATATCAAAGGGAGCGTTTACTGTGTCAATCGATGTATTACTTCTGTAGCTATCGTATATTAGTATTTTGTCATACAGAGTAATAACATTTTTAGGTGTTTCTAAGCTGTGGTTGCTGAACTGACTAGTAAAAGAAGTAACACCATTCACTCTTCCAACAGTAACTTTTATACCCTCGTTGTCGATAAAGGCTCCAGCTTTAACGCCAGGAAGACACTCGTCCGGACAATCGCACAGGGAAGAGATGTCCGGAGATGTCACTCTAATCTTGACGTAGCTGTGTTTAAATCTAATTTTCTTTTTATCACAACCGCAGCCACGATCGCAAGTTCTTGTTTTAATAATGTCCTCGAACTTTTCGCTAATACCAGCTACCATCGTCTTAACACGTTTCTTTGATGGTGAAATTCCGCTTTTTTTCGATTTGGTTTTTATTTCTCCTCTCTTTTCCGAAGGCGTTGGTTCCACTGGCCACCCAGCTTCAACTCTAACTTTTCTAACTAATTCTTTTTCAGAATGGGTTTTGCCTTCAGGTAATGGTAACCCAGCTTTGGCCAGTCCTTTAAGTATCCTCTCCTTTTCTCTAGCTGACTTTCCGGCAATAGGCGTTAACAGCCCCTCTGCTTTAGCCTTGCGAACTACTTCCTTTTCAGAGACTGTTTTTGCTAGTGGAGGCATACCGAATTCAGTCCGAATTTGCTGTACCAAAGCCTTTTCCGACGCAGTTTTACCTTCAGGTAACGGTATTCTAGCCTCGGCCCGACTCCTAATAATTTTGTCCTTCTGAGATGGTGTTTTTCCTTCTAAGGGTGTAAGTAAACCGGCAGCTGCTTTCGGCGATAGTTTTCCTTCTTCTTGAACTTTTTTTATCATGGCTTTTTCAGAAGAAGTTCTTCCTACTGGTAGTGGTATTCCAGCCGCAACCATGCCCCTCACAATGCGTTCCTTCATAGATGGTGTTTTACCTTCAAGAGGCGTAACAATACCAGCAGCTTCAGCTCTATGCATCTTTACTTTTTCTGATAATGTTATAGGTTCCGGTGGAAGGCCAACTTCTTTGCGAACTTTTTCCGCTATCTCTTTCTCTGATTCTGTTTGAGAATCAGGAAGTGGTAAGCCTTGTTCTATTAAGCCTCTCAATATTCTCTCTTTCTCTTTTGGAGATTTTCCTCCAAGTGGTGTCAACAAACCGGCTTCTTTTGCTTTTTGTAATTTTTCTGAGGTGACTTTTGTAGGTCTTTCCGCTTTTACTTTAGTTATAAGTTCTCTTTCCGAAACTGTCCTTCCTTCGGGTAAGAGTTTTCCAGCTTTACGAAGACTTTTCAATATTTTCTCTTTTTCCGAAGTAGTTTTGGCTTCTCTTAACTTTTCTGATGGTCTTTTATCAGCAGGGGCCTCTCCAGCAATGATTTTTCTTACTAATTCCTTTTCAGATGGTGATCTACCTTCTGGTAATGGGATTCCCGCAGCCACTCTGTCTCTTAGAATCTTTTCTTTAGCTGAAGGTTTCTTACCTTCTAAAGGGGTTAGCAGTCCTGCATCTTCTGCCCGTTTCATTCTCTCAGATGTTGTAGGCGATACGTAACCTGTGTCTGCTTTAATTTTTTGTATTAAAGCTCTTTCAGATGGTGTTTTACCTACTGGTAATGGTAAACCTGCCGCTACCCTACCTCTAAGTATTTTCTCTTTCTGTGAATGTGTTTTATCTTTTAGAGGTGTCAAAAGGCCAGTTTTTTTAGCTCTTCTAATTTTTTGAGATGGAGTCCTTTCGGGTACGCCTAACTCAGTCTTAATTTTTTTTATCATAGCTTTTTCTGAAACTGTTTTACCTTGTGGCAATGGCAAACCAGATTCAGCAAGGCCTTTTAGTATTTTTTCTTTTTGTTCAGGAGTTTTTCCTTCGAGAGGTGTTAATAAGCCAGCTGCTTTAGCCTTTTTTAATTTCTCTGTGGTAATTGACAAAGGTGCAGCTTTTGCTTTACGGAGTTTCTCAGATGGTGCACCTACTCCTGCCTTCACTCTAGCTATAAGAGCTTCTTCTGAGAGCGTTCGTCCCTCAGGCAATGGGATTCCTCTCTCATGCAAACTTTGTAAAATTTTTTCTTTATCTTTAAGTGATTTACCTTCAAGCGGCTGCAGTAATCCGGCATCTGCCGCTTTAGCGTACATCTCTTTCATAGATGCAGTTTTAGGTTTTGGAGACAGACCAAGGTCAGCGCGTACCTTATCAATGAGCTTTTTCTCAGAAGAAGTTTGACCTTCAGGAAGAGGCAATCCTTGCATAGCTAATCCTCTCAGTATCTGTTCTTGTTGCTTTGGACGTTTTCCTTCTATCGGCGTAAGTAGTCCCGCAGCTTTTGCTTTACGTATTCTCTCAGATGGCGTAACAGACGGCGCCTGTTCTCCTGCCTTCACTCTAGCAATGAGAGCTTCCTCTGATCGCGTTCGTCCTTCAGGCAATGTAATTCCTCTATCATGCAAACCTTGTAAAATTCTTTCTTTTTCTTTCGGTGATTTACCTTCAAGTGGCTGCAATAATCCGGCATCTGCAGCTTCAGCGTACTTTTCTCTCATGGACGCAGTTTTAGGTTCCGGAGGAAGGCCAAGGTCAGCGCGTACCTTTTCCATAATCTTTTTCTCTGAAGCAGTTTTTGCTTCAGGAAGAGGCAGTCCTTCCATTGCTAATCCTTTCATTATCCTTTCCTTCTGAGAATGAGTTTTTCCTTCTAAAGGCGTTAGTAACCCTGCAGCTTTTGCTTTACGTAGTTTCTCAGATGGTGCAGGTATGCCTGCCTTCACTCTAGCTATAAGAGCTTCCTCTGATCCCGTACGTCCTGCAGGTAATGGGATTCCTCTGTCATGCAAACCTTGTAAAATTCTTTCCTTTTCTTTCGGTGATTTACCTTCAAGTGGCTGCATTAATCCGGCATCTGCAACTTCAGTGTACTTCTCTCTCATGGAAACAGTTTTAGGTTCCGGAGGAAGACGAAGGTCAGCACGTACTCTTTCCATAATCTTTTTCTCCGAAGCAGTTTTTGCTTCAGGAAGAGGCATTCCTTCCATTGCTAATCCTTTCATTATCCTTTCCTTCTGAGAGTGAGTTTTTCCTTCTAAAGGCGTAAGTAGCCCAGCAGCTTTTACTTTGCGAAGTTTCTCAGATGGTTCACGTACTCCTGCCTTTATTTTGACTACAAGAGCTTCCTCTGATCGCGTTCGTCCTTCAGGCAAAGGGATTCCTCTGTCATGCAAACCTTGTAAAATTCTTTCCTTTTCTTTCGGTGATTTACCTTCAAGTGGCTGCATTAATCCGGCATCTGCTGCTTCAGCGTACTTTGCTCTTATGGAAGAAGTTTTAGGTTCCGGGGGAAGGCCGACGTCAGCGCGAACCTTTTCCATAATCCTTTTCTCTGAAGCAGTTTTTGCTTCAGGAAGAGGCAGTACTTCCATTGCTAATCCTTTCATTATCCTTTCCTTCTGAGAGTGAGTTTTTCCTTCTAAAGGCGTTAGTAGCCCCGCAGCCTTTGCTGTACGTAGTTTCTCAGATGGTGCACGTACTCCTGCCTTCACTTTAGCTATAAGATCTTCTTCTAATCGCGTTCGTCCTTCAGGCAATGGGATTCCTCTGTCATGCAGACCTTGTAAAATTCTTTCTTTTTCTTTCGGTGATTTACCTTCAAGTGGCTGCAGTAATCCAGCATCTGCAGCTTTAGCGTACTTGTGTCTCATGGAAGAAGTTTTAGGTTCCGGAGGAAGGCCGAGGTCAGCGCGTACCTTTTCCATAATCTTTTTCTCTGAAGCAGTTTTTGCTTCAGGAAGAGGCAGTCCTTCCATTGCTAATCCTTTCATTATCCTTTCCTTCTGAGAATGAGTTTTACCTTCTAAAGGCGTTAGTAACCCTGCAGCTTTTGCTTTACGTAATTTTTCAGATGGTGCACGTACTCCTGCCTTCACTTTAGCTATAATAGCTTCCTCTGATCGCGTTCGTCCTTCAGGCAATGGGATTCCTCTGTCACGCAAACCTTGTAAAATTCTTTCCTTTTCTTTTGGTGATTTACCTTCAAGTGGCTGCAGTAAACCAGCATCTGCAGCTTTAGCGTACTTGTGTCTCATGGAAGAAGTTTTAGGTTCCGGAGGAAGGCCGAGGTCAGCGCGTACCTTTTCCATAATCTTTTTCTCTGAAGCAGTTTTCGCTTCAGGAAGAGGCAGTCCTTCCATTGCTAATCCTTTCATTATCCTTTCCTTCTGAGAGTCAGTTTTTCCTTCCAAAGGTGTTAGTAGCCCCGCAGCTTTTGCTTTACGTAGTTTCTCAGATGGTGCACGTACTCCCACCTTCACTCTATCTATGAGAGCTTCCTCTGATCGTGTCTGTCCTTCAGGCAATGGGATTCCTCTGTCATGTAAACCCTGGAGAATTCTTTCTTTTTCTTTCGGTGATTTACCTTCAAGCGGCTGCATTAATCCGGCATCTGCAGCTTCAGCGTACTTCTTTTTCATGGATGCAGTTTTAGGTTCGGGAGGAAGGCCAAGGTCAGTGCGAACCTTTTCCATAATCTGTTTCTCTGAAGCCGTTTTCGCTTCAGGAAGAGGGAGTCCTTCCATTGCTAATCCTTTCATTATCTTTACCTTCTGTGAAGGAGTTTTTCGTTCTAAAGGCGTTAGTAGCCCAGCAGCTCTTGCTCTACGTAGTTTCTCAGATGGTGCACGTGCTCCTGCCTTCACTCTAGCTATAAGAGCTTCCTCTGAGAGTGTTCGTCCTTCAGGCAATGCGATTCCTTTCTCATGCAAACCTTGTAAAATTCTTTCTTTTTCTTTTGGTGATTTACCTTCAAGCGGCTGCATTAATCCGGCATCAGCAGCTTCAGCGTACTTCTGTGTCATGGATGCAGTTTTAGGCTCCGGAGATAGGCCAAGGTCAATACGAACCTTTTCCATAATCTGTTTCTCTGAAGCAGTTTTCGCTTCAGGAAGAGGGAGTCCTTCCATTGCTAATCCTTTCATTATCTTTACTTTCTGTGAAGGAGTTTTTCGTTCTAAAGGCGTTAGTAGCCCAGCAACTCTTGCTCTACGTCGTTTTTCAGATGGTGCACGTACTCCTGCTTTCACTTTTGCTATAATTACTTTCTCTGATGCCGTGCGTCCCTCAGGAAGTGGGATATCTCTATCATGCAAACCTTGTAAAATTATTTCTTTTTCTCTCGTTGATTTATCTTCAAGTGGCTGCATCAATCCGGCATCTGCAGCTTTAGCATACTTGTCTTTCATGGATGCAGTTTTAGGTTCCGGTGGAAGGGCAAGTTCTTTGCGTACCTTTTCAATAAGCTTTTTCTCGGAGGCAGTTTTCCCTTCAGGAAGAGGCAGTCCTTGCATTGCTAATCCTCTTAGTATCTTTTCTTGTTGTTCAGGAGGTTTTCCTTCTATTGGCGTAAGGAGTCCAGCTGCTCTTGCTTTACGGAATCTCTCAGATGGGGTAACAGATGGCGCACGTACTCCTGCTTTCACTTTTGCTATAAGAGCTTTCTCAGATGCCGTGCGTCCTTCAGGTAGTAGGATACCTTTGTCATGCAAACCTTGTAAAATTCTTTCTTTTTCTTTCGGTGATTTACCTTCAAGCGGCTGCATTAATCCGGCATCTGCAGCTTTAGCATACTTCACTTTCATGGATGCAGTTTTAGGTTTCGGGGGAAGGGCAAGTTCTTTGCGTACCTTTTTAATAAGCTTTTTTTCAGAGGCAGTTTTACCTTCAGGAAGAGGCAGACCTTGCATTGCTAATCCTCTCAGTATCTTTTCTTGTTGTTCGGGAGGTTTTCCTTCTATTGGCGTAAGTAGCCCAGCAGCTTTTGCTTTACGAAGTCTCTCAGATGGCGTAACAGACGGCGCACGTACTCCTGCTTTCACTTTTGCTATAAGAGCTTTCTCAGATGCCGTGCGTGCTTCAGGCAGTGGGATACCTTTATCATGCAAACCTTGTAAAATTCTTTCTTTTTCTTTCGGTGATTTACCTTCAAGTGGCTGCATTAATCCGGCATCTGCAGCTTTAGCATACTTGTCTTTCATTGATGCAGTTTTAGGTTCCGGTGGAAGGGCAAGTTCTTTGCGGACCTTTTCAATAAGCTTTTTCTCGGAGGCAGTTTTCCCTTCAGGAACAGGCAGTCCTTGCATTGCTAATCCTCTTAGTATCTTTTCTTGTTGTTCAGGAGGTTTTCCTTCTATTGGCGTTAGTAGTCCAGCAGCTTTAGCTTTTTTCATTCTTTCTGATGGTGTTGTCACTTCATAGGCTTTAGCTTTTTTAATTTTTTCTAACATTGTTGTCGTTTTCGACTCTGGCACTCCCAATTCTGCTTTTAATTTCTTTAACAAAGCTTTTTCAGACGCTGTTTTACCCTTTGGTAGAGGTTGTCCTGTTTTTACAAATTCTTTCAAAATCTCTTCTTTTTCTGCTGGAGTCTTCCCTTCTAACATTTTTTCAGCTCTTTTCTTCTTTTCTTTTGCACCTAGGGATGCTAATGATTTCCTTTCTTCCCCGAGGCGCCTTTCTTCCTGTAATATATGACTGCATAGTATGCAATTACAATTATCACAATTTTTCTTTTTGTAGCAGTCGTAGAGGCTCTTCATTACTTCAAACATTGCATCTGAGTTGCAGCAACAGCAGCAGCTGTCCTGCGGCGTCCTCAATTGACAACGGTAAACTTTCCATTTCTTCTGAGTTGGAAAATGAAACGGACTCAAATAGTCGTTGAAATGGTATTCAGAGACTCGGTTTATTATGAATTTGGAATTTAAATGGGATTTTTTATTTATGGCTTCAGAGCTTCTAGTACTTTTCTTGGATAGGTATGTACGTTTATTAATTTCGGTCATGCTAATATGTTTAGTGAGTAACTTTTGGGTTTTATTCCCTCCGGAGCGTGGTAACCGGAAAGCGACTGCTGGGTGTTGGCCATATTTTACTAGATCGACTTTTTTGCGGTTCTTCACTTTGGTCTTATGAACCATGATACATACGTTATTTATCCTATTGCATGGACTATCTTCCTTATTGAATTGTAATTCAAATTGCAGTCGCTTAAACTTATTTTCCTTGTCTTTCATTTTAATTTTATGAATAACGTCAGATTTGCAATTCGTACTTTTGTTTTCTTATTACACCTCCATTTGAGGAAAATAGTTCTACTAGCTGTTATGACATTTTCTTCATAAAGTATTTAGCGGATCATTTTACTATTATCTTCATTAATTTATTTTGTATTCATATAAGCTGTAACAATATTTTGAATATAACCATTAGCCTAGGCACCTACACAATTAATATTATCTCTTTAAATGGCGGATTTGTTCAGTTTAACAATGAAGTTACCACACACTTAAATCGATGAACCACACATCTATTAGATACTATCATCTAAGGCCTGAAACTGCGTTAAGCGGGCGCCTGCGACGGGCACCCGTCGCGTGTCTACTCGCGTGGACACGCGGATAGGCTCCGTGTGAACGCGACGGTCCCCGTCGCGGGTACCCGTTGCGGAGACCGGATTATTTTATTTACGCAGTGTCGCTAGTTCGATTTTAACGGTGTGAATGCACAGTCGTGTCGATGGAGAAATTAATATAGTTCATTCAATTGGTCCCATATGGCAGGGTGACACTGTACTTCCACAATTACCCTTTCTGTATCGAAAGACATTTTTTCCGAGCGTGCGTGCGACCCGTATCACATAGCGTTATTGGCTGAACAAGCCCGTGCGTGTTACCGCTGGCGGGTACCGCGCGTGCCCTCCGCGTGGGCGACCGTCGCACGGAGGTGGGACAAGTGGCGCGGGCGCGGAGCCAGCCCCCCGCGAGGGACGCCCGTGCGTGTCCCCGCAACGGAGCACTTTTGAACCGTGCGGACGTCCGCATAACGCAGTTTCAGGCCTAAGGGTAAAATATACGAATGGCACGGTTTTTTTATCACTCTTTCATCATAGTGATCAGCTATTATCCCAAAATAATGTTAGATTCAAGAGCAGTGCTGGCACACTGGCAGCGGCCCTGACTCACGAGTTTTAATTCGTGGGTTCGCACTTTACTGTTATCTTTTCATCACCACTGCTGTCTAATTGTGAATTAAACATCGCGCATCGTGAGGCAACCAGCATGTCCTAGATTTAAAAAATATAAGACGGGTGACATCTACCAACTAACACTAGGCCCGTGTCGTAGACAGAGTATTCTAGTGGTGGATCTGACAGAGACAGCAGTGGGAACGTTATAGGCTGATTATGCTTATCTCTTAGTACTTCATAATAATAAGTATCATATAATTATGATAATTTCTGTTTGGTTTACAATACTGATAATAAATGAAAATAACGTACCATTTAATTCCCGGCTAGTTTTTACAGATTTATAGGTTCCTTTGGTAGTAGCGTCATTATTATGGACTATTGTGTGATAAACATTTTTATTTATTTATGTTTTTATTAGATTTTTTTGTTCGTTTACTACATGATGTAAAAATCTAAAGCCATAATTTTCTTAAATTATTTATGTCACAAAAATGGCATGTGACAGTTTTTTTGGAACGGTTGTTTGACCCATGGAATTAGTATGTACTAAGTACAATTAATTGTAAGCTCAGTGGTTTATGCGATCGGTGATTACTTAGGCCCGTATTACAGAACCTCACTCAAAACACAAGCATTACTTAAAACTCCTTTAATAAGCCTTTTGATTGGTTGAAACTAGTTTTAAATAATGCTTGAGTCTTGAGTGAGGTTCTGTAATACGGGCCTTAGTCTTGCACACACCATTAGGTGATTCTCCATTAAGAATCATTCCACATTTGCAACCAAAACCACCATTTGACCATTTGAGTACATCCAAATTTGAGTTACTTGGAGATCCCCAGAGTTAAAAGCCGTATTACGCAGGTACTTCAAGGCACCCGTTCTTCACAAATTCTCACTGGAGGACACTGACCCTTTGTCAATGGTTTATAAAAAGTTTTGTATAAGTGCCATTCAGACCAAGGCGGTGGAAGTGGCGCAGGAAAAAACGCTACCGCCAATTCATGGACTGGGTATTCACCACCACACTTAACACAACCGGTTTTTCTATTCACACCTTTTATTGGGCGGCATATTTACTTACTCATTTATTGGGCGGTGGGGGCTAGCGGCCTAACGTTTTATTATTTTCTTTGCTTTTTATAAAGTCTCATAGTTGATGATACTTTAGTCACATTATAATCTGGCCAAGCTAGCTAATAAATAATTCAAATATAACTAAAACTACTAAGTAACTGTGCGCCATAACTGACTACAGATTTCAAGTTACTCTAACCGCTGTCAAGCAAAGCGCGAACTGTGTGATATGTGTTATCAATATCAGCAATCTCAACTAACGCGGTACAGTTTTTGGCCTCGCTCACCACGGTGCAGTTCGCGTGGTGCCGTTTTTGAGCTTGAGTTATTTCTTGACTTTTATTATTCGTAGCGTCAATGTCTTTTCGCGCAAGTCGGTTTGCGCAAGTGTCGGTTTCACAAAAGTTTGATTGCGGGTTCACGTCGTACGAACAAAATTCTCGAAAATTACCCTGTGTTAAAATAATAACAAAATATCCAAAGTCTCTATTTTGCCACCCTAGCTTAAAAAAATTGCCTTGTCTGGAAAAACCTTTTTAGTGTCATCTGGCCATGACAGTTGCGAAATACCTACACATAAATGTTTCAAAGCACTAACAATCTTATGGTATTTGTCGGTGGTTCAAAGCAATAGTGTACAGCGTTCACTATGACAACTAGACCAGTGACGCAATTTATTGGTAGTGATGTTCTGTCAGTCGCCATTTTGAACTCAATTAGTATTGAAACTAAGCTTGACAAGCAATGGTGCCAACATGACGGCAAGGGACAAGTTATAGTGAACGGTCTGTTCTGTATACTATATCATCGAGAAGAGATGAGAGATTTGTATAAGCAAAGCAACGAATCCGATAGCAAGTTCAACATCATTCTCTTGCTGCCCTTACCCCAATTTATTTGGGGTGGGTGCAGCACGTATTTCCCTTCTACACCGCCGTCTAAGAATACACAACGAATTCTGCATAACCTACAATAAATGGAATCTGAAAATTAAACATAAAATTTTTTGTTACAAGCATAAAAGAGGCAGTCTAAGAAAATAACTCGACATGACAATAATACCGCGTAGATATAATTCGTTTGGATGCATGTGTGAAGTTCCTCATCCGGAGTACGAGTCCTATAGGACAGATGGTGTTGTGTTGACGACTCAAAGCAGCAGCCTTCGACGCTTGTTGAACCTTCGGAACGATTCTATGTGCTATCATCGCTTGTTCGGGGTTGCAGAAGAGTCCTATACCGATTCTGCAGTTGTGAGAACTCTCCAAGCCTTTTATCAAACATGTGCTGGATATAATTTGAGGTGAGATTGTTTGGTAATTCTTCTGTTTTTTTTCGAGGGAATTATTTTCACGGACTTGTAGTTAAGTCGTGAAGAGAAGTAAAGCGAAGTGAAGGAAACCTCGAGGCGAGCCCTAGTTATATGAAATAAGTCAATGTGAAATGCTACTTACACTCAGGTGGCTCCATCTTCCAGTTTAAACGTAAACTTAAATAAACCTATGTTTTAGGTACTGCCCCTTCACAGGATTCGTAAAGCGCAATGGCAACTACTTCAGTCTTATAGTGAAAGATGTCGCTATTCTCATCTGTTTTCTTGCCACAAATTTTGTAGTTTTCATTACGATCATTACAAAGACCATTGTGCATATGTTCTTCCTACTGATAATGACCAAGCAGTGGATTTCAAGGTAAACAACAAATAAGGCAGCCACAACACCTACAATAACTTTTCACAATATTTTAATTGCGCATTAAGATGGAATCAGCCTTTGTACTGAAATAATAATTTTTTTCAAGCGGAAACGTTGACCGCCCAAAAGCAAAAATGCAATCAAAATATTGTGCAACGAAATTAAAATTCGCTCAAACTTTTGTTCTGAAGTGCTTAAACATCATGATTACACATGCCACATTACTGTTTATTTAGTTAGGCCATAAAACATTGCGCAATTCGTAATATTGCACAACAATAGAGACAGTAGACGTAGGCCGCCTGTGTCAGCAGAATATGTTTGTTATTATATTTATTGTAACGTGGTTTCATGATGGTTATGTATTATAAAAGCACCGTTTTAATAAAGATGTCACAATAGTTGATGTAGTGCCATTGTCACATAATCGGAGGGACTAAATTTGAAATTAGTCGTAGGTCTTACTTTTAACAAATATTGTTTTGGAGACTGTCCTGTTTTCTAGTAGCGGTAGTAAGGCACCTGTCCCAGCCGGCTATGAGCAAGAAGCGAGTAGAGCTAGCAACTATAAAAGTATTGTATGTTTGACTGGGACATGTGGGACTTCAATCTAGATTCTAGGTCCCATGTCAGAAAAACGATGCATATATTAATAGTTGATTACTGACTGTTCACACAACGCCGAGAATTCACTTTCCACTAGTTTGTCGCAGCGACAACAACTATCAAAGAAAAAACTCACTGAGCAACGCTCGCTTGGCGAGCAGAACATTCGCTGAGAGACTCTCGCTTGGTGCGTACGCATACCAGCAATTGACTCGGCAGTCATTCTACTGGTCACACTCGCACACTCGCTCATAGCCCAGCGACAAACCTATCCGAACTATACACTCGCTGCTCGTTGCTCGCCAACTCATTTCTAGTTGCTAGCCCTACTCGCTTCTCGCTAATCGTCAGCGATGTGACTTTTGTGCTAAATAGTATTCCTAGTTTATTTAAGAGTGTATTTTTCGAATATTTTTCTAATCATACCTACACTATTTTTTTCCAGGAAGTTCTTTACACATCGTGACGTGGTCGACGAAAATTGTTGGTCTGCAAGTCCTGCACATCAGTATCAAAGTTACTATCCTCTTCAATTGCCTGACAAGTGTTCCGGGTCCTAACGGAAATCGACAGTCTCGCGACTACGCGATCGACACTCGTTTATAAATATAATAATGTTTTTTTTTAAATAATGACGTACAAAAACGCGACCTAATTAACCGCGCGAGTACGTCTTAATCAGATTAAAGAGCACGACAGTGGAGAACTCGCGGGACGATCGCTTTCGGTTAGGTGTTAGGCCTCACAATATCCACGTGACAAATATATAAATTATAAACCATGGTATATTTGAAGTGTTTATTTATGTCGTAATAGCCCGACGGTTAAGCAACCTGCTTTAAACCGACTTCCAAACGGCTTTGACAGACGGCGCCTTCTGCTTTTCCGAATAAAATGTGACATGATATGAACGCGACGGTCGCGTATTCGCGCGACGATTGCTTTTGGTTAGGACGCCGTGTTAAGCACGAGGTTGTGAGTTTGTATTTGAACCTGGCAAGTTATGCTAGGGACACACGCAGATTTAGAAATCGCAAGCTACAAATACATGAAGACTAAAGTCACTGCGTGTGTACTTTGCATTAGGTATAATGCTAAGTACACACGCAGTGACTTCGAAGCGACTTTAAGCGAAGCGCAGACGCAACAGTTCGAGGAGCTTTTCAACGATTATATTATGATAATTTACTATGACAGCAGCACTAAAATACTTAGAGTTCAAAATACCGTGAAAGGGCGGTGACGGGTTTTTTCTCTGTGGTAGCAATTTAATATTTTCACTCAAACTTTTTAATGCTGTGTCTTCGCTGACACGTAACTATTCAAATAAACTTAAATACTTACATATTAAAAGTTTATGAACTTTGATGATTAATTTTATTATGACATGATTAGGTAATAGTTGTCCTCCCTCTCTCAACATGTCCCTGGTTAAATCAGACAGTTTCGTAGGTACCTTCAACATTACATACAATTGCATAGAAAACCTTCAACAAACGGACGGACATCTCAAACTCCCATAGCGACAACATTAAATAAATAAATAAATATTAAAATAGAATTGCACTCCAATTTCACTTTTATTTGCTGTACCCTGTTTCTTTCCTATAATTAACTGCATTCCTCGCACAATAGTGCGAGGAATGCAGTTAATTGCTAAGTTGGATAATAGTCTGGGAACTGTGTTCTAGCAACTTCGTTCAGTGTCGCAAAATGAGCTTAGAAAAGTCGGGCTTTGTGGCTCACTGCAGTGACAGTTTGAGCCCTAGGGAGCTAGAAAGCTAGCAGATTTGTTGGCTGTTACATTATTCATTTGGCTGATTCTTCGGCCAAATAAAGTTGGTTGAATTATGCCATTATTACCTACCCTACCTTGTTTAATTGTTCGTGTTACCTTGTTGTTTGTATTGTAATTGTTTGAGTACGATTTCAGGTGAAGTTTTTTTAAGAATCCTACTTTTATTTACGTAGTTTAGTTAATCGGTTGGCCTAGCACGAGCGAGCGCAAACGGCGATTGTATGAATTAGGAATAAAATTAGGTACTAGATGGTAGGTACGTGTCTGCATCGAACATAACTGAAACGCACTAGAATATTTTTAAGCACTTCGCCTACCTACATATTTCCCTAGATCAACCTATGCTTACAAAAACTTGGGACGGAATAAATGTAAGTACCTACTTAACTACTGTTACCGTAGATTTACCGATGCAGATAACAAACCTTAGTTTTTTTTTTAATGATCTTTATTTCAATCACCTTTAACGAAGTTGATTGGTAGCAGATAAAGTATTTATGGCTAGCAGGACTGCTGAATGAAAACTATTTTCCCCAATTTGTCAAGAATATCATTTAACGCCATCTAGTATCGGGTAGTTGATTGAATAAGGTTGATTACAAACTCATTGTTGACGTCTTTTATGAATTAAAACAAAACTTAATACACTGCCATCTAGTATCGAGTGGCAACAGCTACAATAATAAAAAAAATACTGAAATTGATTTACTTTAAAAACTTCCTTGAAAACTTCAGATAATCTTTCAAAGACCACAGCATGAATTTAACACGGATGTAGATGATTATAAAAAAAATATCTAACTTCTTGTTTGCTTTTCTAACTCGTAGATGGCGTTAGACGGTCACTCAACGGCTTGCTCAGCCTTGATTCTCTTTCAGGGTTTTCAGGCGTGACCGTTTATTACGTATAAACTTTATATAACAGTCGGCTCCACCCTCCAGACGAAATAGCGAGCTACAAAACGAGTGAGAGGACGATAGATGGAGCGGCGCAGGTTTACGAGCGGCCACGAGGTAACATGCTGGCTTTTTCATATCGCTACGTGCATTTCTTTCTGGTTCGGATGACTTCGGCTCGATGCACGTGTCGTTAAGTTAATGAAGTTTCATGTTCGATACAAGTTCTGCATAACATTGGCCGCGTGCATCGCGAGTACATAAAATAGTTTTTTTTTTTTTGTTTTCATAACTGGGATTAGGCTATTATGCGTATAAAACAGTTTTGTATAGCGCTAAACCGGATCTGCGCCCGTGTTAAGGCCCGTGCAGACCAGCGCGACGCGACGGCGCGACGCGACTCGAACAATACAATTTCTAAGAAAACTTCACGGTATAACAATAGCCGCTGTCGCGCCGCGCTGTCGCGTCGCGCTTGTCTGTATGAAGCTTTACACGAGAGACACTATTTCGGGTTCTCATTCGATGAGTCGGGTATACCAACTTGTTTATTTTAAGGAAGACATTTTGGATGGGCCCAAGTACTTAAAACGGTTTGCATAATATTTCAGGACAGTTTTTCAGGGTTTATCTAAAATGGTGTTAGTAAGTCGGTGAGTCACAGTGCCTCGTACGTTATGAAATTGAGGTTTTTGGCAGTCAAATGGGAATAATTGAGCCATTTTTTTTTCTAGATCCTTTTGATTATTTTCTTATTCAGGATAACTCATACTTTTATTGGAGCAGTTTTTTTTGTTGCTCTTTAATACAATACCGAAATTATTATAAATAGCCTCTATAGTGCCACTGTTGGGAAAACGCCTCCTCTATTCTTTCCAGGTTCTGAGCTACTTCTTACCAACTCACAAGGAAGATCTTAGGTCAAACCATACGATCTTAGGACATTCAATTCGTCACAGCACAGTCCTTGATCTACCGGGCCACGTCTAGCAGTTTCAGTTTCAGAGCTAACAGCTCGTTCGGTGTGCGGTAAACTTGTCCATCTTAGTCCCACTTGAGGTAGTTACCTATTTGAGTTATGTTTTTAAGATCATTTGGTATTTTATTGAGAGTTTCCTATCCTCCAGAAATCTGACTCGATTTTCTGATTTAGCTATGCATAAGAAAAAATGGGATCTAGGTATATTAAATTAAAAAGAAATACAGGTACCTACTGATTCAATTGATAATTGACAAATGAAAAATAAATGTATTTGAAATTTTATAGTACCCTTTTTTACAATGTTTGGTTTTAAATCGTTTAATGGGTAAGTTTCGAATGTCAATGGGAAGTTTGTTGTAAAAGCGTATATAATGTCCCACGAACGAGTTGCCTACTCTGTGGAGACGTGTGCGATGTACAGCAAGGTTGTATTTATTCCTGGTATTTAAACTATGAATATCGGACATTTTCCTAAAATTTTATATATTTTTGTGTACATAAATAGGTTTTCAAAAATATATTGTGAGGCTACAGTCAGAATATTTATTTCTCTGAATTTCTCTCGAAGGGAATCTCTTGTACCTAGTTTGTAAATGGCTCGAACAGTCCTTTTCTGTAGAACAAAGATAGTATTAATGTCCGCACAGGTTTCCTAGAGAAGAATCCCATAAGACTATGAAAATAACTAAAATAAAGAATTCTGGCTGTATCTACGTCAGTAACCTGTCTAATTTTTTTAATAACATAGGCGGCCGGTCTAAGCCTTCCTGATAATTTTTAAAATTTTTTGGGCCCCATTGTAATTTACCGTCAATAGTTATTCCAAGAAAAACGAACGTTTGATTTTATAAATGAGGTAAATGTCATCTGCGAATAATACGATCTTGGGATTATCCCTTATGTGGTAAGGTAAGTTATTTGTATAAATTGGAAATTTAGGAAAGACCTAGAATCTAACCCTGCGGAACGCCTATGGTGACCGCAGATCCTTCAGATCTCTTGCTATTATCCCTGTCTCTTAAGATACAGGATACCCTAGTTTAAGAGACAGAGGTTAATCTATTGAGTACAGATTTCTGCAGCATCCAAATGTTATATGTTAATGTTCTCTATCTGTATTTTTGGAAATAAAAATATTATATTATATTATTAACATCGACCCTCTGAATTCCGTTGTTCAGATAAGAAGTCAGAAGGTCAAGAGCCTTGTCCCTCATACCATAGTGGTACAGTTTCCTGATGAGAGTATCCTGATGTACGTAATCTTATAATGACAGTTCCTTTCATTTCGACAATTCGACACAGTGCCGGCGGCACGGACCGTCGGCTCTTGCCGCGGCACTCCTTTGATTGCCGGGTCCTTTGTGTGACAAGCCGGCCGCACCGCGGCATGGCGGTTGTAAGGCCGGGGACACCGCCAGCACTGTGTGTAGAAGCCTTAAAGCAGACGATTAAAATGTTTTTTAAGAAACAATGAATTTTATTGAAATATTAAAATGAAAGTATTTGTAATTCTGAATGAGTTATGCAACATGACAAAAAAATGCATCATACGCGTAAGTAATACGCTTTTATTCAAAATTCAAATTCAAAATTCAAAAGTCATTTATTCAAACTAGGCTGAGAATCAGCACTTTTCGAACGTCAAAATTACATAAGACAGTCCCCCAAAAACGCCCACCCTTCACCACTTCCTAGTGCTTAAGCTGGGAAGAAGAAGTGGCGCAACAAACTCCCCAGCAGCACAGCTGTCTGTTCAGTTAGAAAAACTTGATTCTATATAATAATGCTTTAATGCAAAAATAATTTACATAAACACAAATTGCAATCAACTCATAAAATAAAAACATTTTAATGAGTAGGTTATGTCAACAATAAATGAAAACAAAATTTAAAATAAATTGACTTACAGTCAAATAAAATAATCCAAACAATTATATGAGCTCATATAGTATCATGTAGTCTTTGATTCTAAAAACACTTGTTTGTTGCTTGGTACATTGTTGTTGGGGTACATTGGAGTAGCTTAATTAGTCCCAAGCCTTTTTGTCGTCTAAGTAATCTTTAACTTTATAGAAACCTTTTTGACATAGTTTCTGTTTAATAAATGATTTAAATTTATTGAGGCTCAGTTCTTTGACATGGCTTGGGAGTTTGTTGTAAAAACGTATACTTTGGCACTTAAATGAATTACTAATTTTTTGGAGCCTAGTCCTCGGCACAAGAAATAAATCTTTGTTTCTAGTATTTAAGCTATGAATGTCGCTGTGTTTAGAATATAGATTTATATTCTTTTTTACATGAATCAGGTTCTCATATACATATTGAGACGCGACCGTCATTATGTTTATTTCCTTAAATTTATCCCTCAGTGAATGCCTACAACTTAGGTTATAAATTGCTCGAATGGCACGTTTCTGCAGCACAAATATAGCCTAAAAGTCGGCCGCATTTCCCCACAACAAAATGCCATACGACATTACACTATGGAAATAACTAAAGTATACTAATCGAGCTGTTTCTACATCAGTCAAATGACGGATTTTATACACCGCGTAGGCTGCAGAGCTTAGCCGCTTCGACAATTTGGTTATATGAGGTCCCCACTGAAGCTTCGAATCCAAAGTAATACCTAAGAACACAGTGGTGTCCACAAGATCCAATTCTGTCCCATTTACTAGTTCATTGGTTTTCACCTGCTTAACGTTAGGTGTCAGAAATCTAATACATTTAGTCTTTTTCTCGTTCAAAAGTAAATTATTAACACTAAACCAATGCACAATTTTAGAGAGAGCATTATTTACATCGTCAATAACGGTCTGTTTTCGCTTAAGCTTAAATATAAGTGATGTGTCATCTGCAAATAACACTATTTCATGACTGTTCTTTATAAGGCAAGGTAGGTCATTAATATATACGAGAAATAAAAAAGGGCCAAGAATTGAGCCCTGCGGAACTCCCATAGTGACAAGCGAACCAGGGGATCGCTTGCCGTTAACGTCTACTCTTTGGATCCTATTATTCAAATAAGAAATAAGAAGATCCAAGGCAGTGTTTCTAACACCATAGTGATGCAATTTCCTGACCAATGTATCATGTGAAACACAATCGAAAGCCTTAGATAAGTCACAAAAAATACCTAGGGCATCATGTGACCTCTCCCAGGCCTCAAAAATATGTGAAAGAAGCTCAACACCAGCGTCGGAAGTCGAGCGACCCCTTGTGAAACCGAATTGCTTACTGTTTAATAACTTATGTTTATTAAAATGTCTTTGCAATTGATCTAGCATCAATTTTTCGAATATTTTACTAAAGGTGGGAAGCACAGAAATAGGTCTAAAGTTCGTGGGGTCTGATGTGCTGCCCGATTTTAACAAAGGTATTATTTTACTACTCTTCATTAAGTCAGGAATTACACCACAGTCAATGCATTTATTAAAAATAATTGCTAATTCAGGCGCTACAGTGTTGATTATGCATTTTGCAACCTCTACGGAATTTCCCCATAAATCAGCAGTTTTTTTAACATTGAGTGTATTGAAAATTTTAATAATATCTCGAGCACTAACATAGTCGAAATTAAACTCATGGTCACAAATATCAACATTTTCTTTCAAAAGGAATTCAGCAACAGTGGGTGAAGAATTTAAAGATTTAGTGGTCGACACTGGAATATCTGCAAAGAAATTTTCAAAAACTGTGGCTACTTCTAAATCTTTTTTAATAACTGTATTATTAATATTAAGGCTGTAGTCACTACTACGCTTTCTGTCTCTTCCAGTCTCATTGTTTATAATTTCCCAAGTAGTTTTTATTTTATTTTGACTGTTTTTAATTTTTGAGCTTAAATATCGACACTTAGCTTCGCTACAAACTTGTTTAAATAATTTGGAATAGTTCTTAACATACTGACAAAATTCTTTACTTTTATTATAATTTCTTTCGTCATACAGTTCAAAGAGTTTGATTCTACTCTTAAATATCCCTTTAGTTGCCCATTCACTGAAAGTTGCAGAACCACTAACTGAGATCTGCTTTGGTTTAAATGTTGAGTTAAATTCTGTACAGTACATGGCAAAAAAGGAATTGTACAGTTCATTAGGATCATCACAATAAGGCAAGTAGGGTAATTTACTAAAGTTTGTTTTTAAAACTCTCCAAGCGACCTGCAGTTTTTGGCACTACAGTGATATATCTCTTAGCCACTTTTTTATCTTGTTTACTAAATGTAATCAGCTGTCCACAGTGGTCAGAATCTAGTTGACTTATAATTTTTTTATTAATAGGTAATATGTCAGTAAATATATTATCTAAACATGTACCTGATGTGGCGGTTATTCTAGTAGGCTCCAAAAATAAATGATTAAGGTTATATGACTGAAATAAATTTTTAATTTTTAAGCTCATCGATGAGACCTCTAATAAATTAACATTAAAATCACCACAAACAATTATACTTTTAAATTCGCAGACGCTTTCATTATGATACCTCAACGTTAAAGGTGGGGCAGGAAAGTCGACGTCGTCGGTGCTTTACTACTCCAATGGCTCATTTTCATAAGTCGATAACTCGGTCAATAAAGAGCATCCGGGGTCTCCCCGCGGGCGGGGTAGTGACTAATGAAAGTTGTAAGTCGATAACGCGGTCGGTACACCATTTACAGGGAATCCCCGTAGTGGGCGTAGTGACCAATGAAATTCATCGTTCGGGAAAAAAATGCGGAGACTCACACCCAATGAAAATGAACCTTCAAAACAACTGCCGAACGGTGCGGTGCAGGTTCTCCTCATATCGTCATTGCTGCCTATCGACTAATGAAAATGGTTCTCCGAATACGGTCCGTATAGCATGTCCTATGGCATGCTTCACAGAAATCCCCAGCACCCTACTTGCGGGCCCTATACAGGGTGGCAGGGACATCCACGCGATAACTGTTACAATGGATTCAGTAAATGATTCTGAAACCCCCTGCGTTGAAACGCAGTACAGGGATAGATAATTTATTCAAAAGTTCAAATAATTTTATTTTGAGATGCATCTAGCCGTTTTTAGGGTTCCGTAGTAAACAAGGAACCCTTATAGTTTCGCCATGTCCGTCTGTCTGTCTGTCTGTCTGTCTGTCCGTCCGTCCATCCGTCCGTCCGTCTGTCTGTCCGCGGGTTACCTCAGAGACGGTTAGTACTAGAAAGCTGTAATTTGGCATATTTATACATATTAATGATGCCGACAAAGTGGTAAAATAAACTCAAGAAAAATTTTTTTTTTTAGGGTACCTCGTAAAAATAAGGGTTACACGTAAAGTAGGGATGTTTTTTTTTTCTCATCTACCCTTTGCTGTGGGGTATCGTTAGAAAGGTCGTTCAAAAATATTGCGAGATTGTGAAAATATTTTTTTGGATTCAGGGATCCGTTTGCGAAATATTAAGCTTTTAACAGATTTTTTTTATTAGAGTCAAGTGTCCCCCCTCATGCCAGCTAAATGGTTGTACTTGGATTTGTGAAAAAATTCACAGCAGTAGTACCTATATATAACGAAATTAAAAGGAAACCTATCAGAGCTAAGTAGGCTGTACAGGTTACAGATGATCGAGATTTTTCGTTTGTAAAACAATTCGCTGAAACTAGCATGCAAAAAATTGCACTTCATAAAATGACAGTCATTTTTGTTTGCTTTTATGACCTCTGTGACAGTTAGATAGTTCAACTTTTCTATCAGAGTTTCAATTCAATGGAAGTTAAAAAAAAGTCGTAAAGTTGTTACGAGGTCGAAAATACATCGTGTTGGACTTGTTTATGTCACCGTATAATTATGAAATTCATTCGTTAATATTTCTATCGGTATTATTTCCGTTAAATTATAAACTGTCGAAAAATTGTGAACTGCAACAAACCATTTATAATTTAACGCATTATTTTTTAATAGTTTATAATCATCCATGGGAAATTGGCAAATATTGAACTGTCGGTTGATTTTGTAAAAGGATCAACGTGAAACTTAGGTGAAGTGAGCTGTCACTGTCACAAATCGACCGGCAGGATGCTAGGGATTAACTATTGACAGCTCACTTCACCCAAGTTTCACGGTGATATTTTTACAGAATCGATCGGCTGGTATCAACTTGCTTGCGACGTAACGAACCTTGCAATAATACTAAATAGTTTACCGAGCTGCGAGCAAGTTGGAAGTAGCGTTCACCGACCGCCTGCCACGGCATCGCTCGCTTCGCTCAACCGCGGCTCGCGCGTAGTTGGTCACTGTTGTAATCTAACCCAACCATGCTATTCTGTAAACATCTCACCGTGAAAACTTGGGTGAAGTGAGCTGTCAATAGTGTCAATCCCTGTGGAATGACAGCTCACTCCACGCTCACTTCATCTAAGTTTTCACGGTGAGATGGTTACAGAATAGCACTGCAGTTCACAAGTTTTTGGAACGGAAATAATCCCGATAGATTATAAACTAACGGTTCTCACAATCTTACAGTGACATATACAACCAGACCAGTGTTTAATTGCGCAACACAAATGAAATTGCATTCGATGGCAATGCATTTCATTTTGACAGTTCAGCAACGTTCATTGCGTCATAAACGTTGCTGAGCAGACGAATGTTTCAAACCTTTGAAGCAATGGATTAGGAATTTCCTACAAAACTCTTGGATTATGATTGACAGTGTGTTACGCACATAGGTTGCAGTTTTTATGTGGATTTTGCTGTGATGTATGAATAAAATGATTGTAATTAGGAGTGTGGAACGGAATGAGGTTACTGTGTTACAATATAATGATGTGTGTGGATGGTGTGAAGCCTCGTATTCATGGCTGACAAAAGTGGTAGGTACTGGTGCAGCATGGTTTTATTCTGCTGTAATAAATGTATTTTTGACAAAAAATATGTTCAACTTTAATTAACCACGAATACAGGGCTCAAAGGGAACAAGAAAGAAAACCACGGAAATATTTTTTTTTGTATATTTTTACGTTTTTATAACAAGTAGTTCCAATAAAATTTTACAAGTTTATTTTGTACAAGTACGGAGTATCCTCCGTTTATTGAAACTCAAACGCATCAGATATTTAATAGTGGCATAATTTGCGGAGAGTGCTTTTTAGAAAGTAACAGGGCATATACTAGCGTTTGTCGATCTGTACGTCCGTACGCCGATCGTCGCCACGAGACAAAACCACCTACCTTACATACACACATCAATGTGGTCGAAAGCCCATCACATTACAACCAATGCGGACAACATCTGTTTGTATGAGCGTTGGTCATTTTACTGCAGAAACGTACAGATAAAAGAAAATAAATAGTTTATGATTGTCAATTTGTTCAAAACAATGTTTGTCTATATTTAAACTGACTGAAGTAGGTATAATGCAAATGCAATCTCATCTAATTTGTTGGACAATTCCAATAAACTGCCTAATGTAATAGTCTGCATGAATTTAAAATGTCTGCAGTAAAATAACAGACATTTCACTCAGAAAAATTAGCAACACGACTATTCTTATACATCTCCGTTTTCTTCAAGGCAATCCAATACTATCAACCCTTAATAATATCTTGTGTAGATGATATAATATATAATATAACCAACTTTAAAAAATCAATTCCAAAATCTATCATGTTATCCCTTTTTTGCTCTTTATAGAATCATGTTGCTGATTCTCCCTATAGTACAAAATAAGGACGAAATCGTCAAAACTGCATACAATTCTATTCCTTTATTATTCGTATAGCAGTTCCGACGAAACTTATTTCATAAAATATGTTACAGACTCGAAAATGTATGAACCATTCGTACCTACTTAGGACGCTGGGAACTTTGGGAGATTTTAAAATCTAATACATCGAAACGCTTCAGTTCAATTTGCAGGAAAATTACAGCCATATTGCAGTCTTTATCTCATCGTATTGTAATGTTGATCCTAACTGGATCAGTTTCTTTGTAACTTTTATGAAATAAGTTTTTGAACCAAGGTTGATGGTGCTATATGAGGCTGTGTCCTAATACGACGTGGTTACGTGAAAACGCGAGCTCGCGTGAGCTTTCATACAAATGGTTTGATGAATATTTGATTATGCGGACACATGGTGCACTCGACAATTGGGAATGGCATCCAATATTAAAATGTTGAATCGATTCGTATGACCGAATCTCACGTGCACCCGCGATGGTCGCGTCGTCACGCTGCGTCAAGATAAAGCGTTTCACCATCTTGATAGCATAATTCTAAAATATTGATTGGTTATAATCGTAATGGGCTCTTAAGTTCAATCGATCCAATGCTTACCACTTCGAACTATTCACCTTACTCCTCGCAACATGGTACAAACAATCAAAAGCTTGAATATTTCAAACCTAACATTTTAGCTATAATATAATTTGATTATAAATATCTTACAACGATAATTCAGTTTAAGTCAATAACACAATAATTGATAGTTTAATATATTTTAATGTTCAACAATGTGTAACGCAACAAGGTATCACAACGCTGCATATTATAAAAAATTCAACGCAATATATTATTTGAAAATGTAACACAGCATTATTCAAAATGGTAAACTTCTTAACCGTCGCATTGGCTCGACTGAATCTTGTACAGATTTGTACTTACATTAAATTTATTTACAAGTTACTCGCTATCGCTTGCCCGAAGATAAACGGAAACATATTCAATGCTCACACGCCTCGATGGCTCGACGGTGTAAACTTACCTAATGATAGGGGCATTATTGTGTGCACATTCACAGAGATCACAGCCTTCAGAAATGTAACTAAAGTAGTGATGCGCACTGATCGGTAGCAATGTTACATTAACTTTATTTATTCGACGGTAATGTTACATTTACGAATAATTATTGAATTGTTTATTATTTATTGACTTTATTATTTCAATCATAAATTAAATTTACGTCCCTTTAATGTACTTCTCAGTCTAATGTGACACGGCATTGTGGCGATGTTACATTTACCAAATGTAACCTAAATTAAAATTGTAAATTACAAAAAATAATACAAATCAGTACGCTCGTTGTTTTTATATGCGTATTTTAACTGAAACCTAGATTGTGCGTTCTTTAGAACAAACTTGTGCTAATTTTGCGCGGACTTCGAATTCGAACAATCTTCGGGCTTTCGACCGTAAAACTATAATAACACCGAAATATCGGAACAACCAATAAACGTTGCTTTAGTCTAATTTATTTTATACTATTTGATTTCGAGACACAGTCTCTATTGCTATCGCCAATAGCATCCGCTATGAGATCTAGCGATAATAATTCCGAGCCGTCCCTACTGCCCGGCGCCCGGGCGCACCGATCTCATCGAGTGCCACCCCACCACCCCACTAACATAATAATAACATTTATTCATAAAAATATAACTTACAAAAAATCTACTGTGACTTATTACAATACAAAAATGTCGAATGCTACACCAATTAAACATTACATTCCCCTCTACTTATTGCTTATAAATTAAAAATGACATTATTGTTGCAAATTGTACAATTATAAATTTTTATTATTATTATTTATTATTATTTTATTTGGAAAATATTTTAGTCTTATAGTTAATTTAGAATTAAGACGACCGCGGAATGTGTTACACGGTTGCGACTTGGGAACGCTCCAAACGCGCGTTTCTGTCGCGCTGCGTCGCGTCTGTGTAAGACACCCTAAAGTCTATCGATTTATTTAATATCCCTCGACTGCGAGTTACGTCAGTCGCGACCTGACGCGATACATTCGAGACCACACACACACAAGATGACAAATCATTTGAGCCAATTATTGCGTTAAATGATAGCAGTCATCGTCAGCGACGTACAACACACATTTTTTTAATATTAGGCCGTGCTTACTGCACCAATCACGACACGCTAGAGATCATCTTAGTCTTAATATATTGAATTGAGCAGTATACGGACGCACGGACGCACAAATTGACTATAACCCTGTAGTAACTACTGAAACCTAACTAATAAGTAATTAATTTTTTTCTCTTTCTAGGGGCGTATAAGTTAAAAGCATTACATTATTAAAGTCTCCACAAAATTGTATAACTTACTATAACGCTATTCATTTTATTCCTCAATTAAAAAGATAATAATTTCTCTTATTATCTCTTATGCTACAAAAGAATTTCAACATAATTATAAACCAACATAATATAGTGTATATCAGGTTATATTTTGCTATGTAACGTACAGATATACTTCTCACATTTATCGTAATCAATTCCCGAATGCAAACTTTTGCAAACTGTTCACTGTTACTGTTTCATAATATTTATTAATTACAATCTGTCATAATAACTAATAATATCGGTCATCTGGATATGACTTCACTTATCATCATTTGTATATAACAATAATTATGAGTAAAAAGATAATAAAAACGTTTGTAAAATAATGCAATAATATATATTTAATAAATATAATAAAAATCAACAATACAATAAAGTCACAGCATGTATTTACATGTTTCTATACATGTTCGTGACGCCACGTGTAACGTCAGCACAAGTACAGTCATCGTACCCATTTTAAGTGTATTTTTCTACATAGGATTAGTTGGCTTAGACCAGTGCGTACAGACAGCCAGAAAAAAGAGTTCCCCTCTCTCGATCCCTACCGGCTTGCTCCTAAGTAGTCGATAAAAATCTACTATTTTATAATGAATCTCCCTCACCGTCGAAACGTACTTATCAGTAAATTTATAAATAGGTATCAGAAGCTATAATCTGTAGACCGTAATTACCGAACCCCAGACCCGACCGAAGTACTCAATAAAATTCATCATGAGAAGATCTAATTAAAATGGGTACAAGAAATGATGGCACTTTACAGGGTACCTATGCATTTTTTTTTCATAAATTATGTCATAAAATGACGACTAAAGAACTATGTATGTTTAATTTACGCCGTGACTTATTTCCTAGTTTCGATTTATACCTAATCACATCGATTTAGAACATTTGTTGTGTGGTAGTAATGGTGGCACGGCCGCCGGCCTGACGTCTGAGACCATGAAACAAGAAGCTGGCGGCGGCCTTGATCGGGGCGACTAGAGGCGCCCTCGCAGCGGTCTCCCATTGTCAGACATTGCCTGTGGCGGGGAACCTCGGCGGAGGCAGCGGCGGCGGCGGCCGCCCCGCCTCCCCCCCACCCGAAGACTGCTCCGATACTGAAATGCATAGCTCAGTTATCGCCACTACTATTCTGTCTCACATCTCGGTCCTATACATAAACAGGGGTTCCTAAGTCTCTCTAAGAATGTTCAGTGTTGCAAGCTTGGTGTTCGGGCCGTTCTGTACCATATATTATTAAGTGTATCTCACAACCGAACCTTCTATCGTCTGAACCTCGACGTAGTTCAGACGATAGCTTCTAGCTCGGTTATTTTTCCTAACTACAAACGAAAATATTTAAAGCTCTCAGTAAAGAACATCCCTACATGTGTGTTCACTCACGGTTATTCTACTTTGCATATAACCGGTCAGCCCAAAGTAAAATATAGGTGTCTTGTGGGATTACTACACTTGTTGTATGCATCATCTTGTTTGCCAATTCTACGCAGACATAGAATATCATGTCAAAGCATCCATCTCATAGTTTTGCTTGTTTTGTGCCTATTCACCATCAATGCTTTGTTAGGCTGTACGATCAGTGATGCTTATAACCCTGATTATCCTATTTATAAATAATTTAACCTATTTCTTATCTGCTTTCAGCGCTGTCCCTTTTCATGGTGATTTTAAAATCACCATGGACTTCTGCGCTCCATTGCGAAGAATCCTCCCCACATGAACACTTCCCTATCGTAGAAATATGTGTTATATTATTCAGTTCATATAAACATACAGGGCTACTTTAAATTACCTGGCAAAACTTTGTAAGGTTTGTGTCGATGTGGAATTTCCCATCCATGCCATGCGCCATGTGAGTCCTTAGTCAGTCAAACGGGGATCAACATTCATCATCTGTTTACTGTGTGTTGACGATTTCGGACCTTACTGTTTTTTTTTCGTCACCATAAAACAATGGGATATAAAGGTAACTTATTTATAGTTACCGGGTTTTTAACGTGGTAGCGGGTATCTTTAATAAAACATGTTATCTTATACACACACCCTTATAAGTAACACCAAGTCATTTGAAACAAGCCCTTTATATAAATTTTAATAAAATAACACATCTAAACTGACAAATAACATAGCTTAGCCCACACCAAGAAGTCTAGAAAACGAAATTTAGACAGAATTTAACCTATGAAGGGTAAAAAGAAACATTTACAATTACAAATTAGCAGGACAATTCCAGAAGAAAGATAGTATCATTGTTAAGTTATAAAGGCTTCAAATAGGGAGCGTAAGGGAAGAATTGCATATTAAAGCCAGATCATAACATCCAGAGCCATATCGGTAATCTGGTAAAAGCATACAAGCTGAGCGGGGGGTTCCACAAGGCAGTTTCCGTTATTCGCGATGAAACTCAATAATTGGCGACATCAGAAGATCAAATTTGATCTTGGTTCAAACAATAAAACGGCCTCGTGGGTACCGTAGCTTACATACATCCACACATGTTAAAGTTACTTTAAACAACACGACAGGTCATGCTTACATTGGGTATGTACACGGGCAATTGTAAAGTTCCACAGAAGCATATTGTAACATGAAGTGTAATGTTAAAAAATGGAATAAAATGACTGATGCCTATAAATTCAAAAACATCAAAACAAATGCAAGAATAAACATTTTGAAAAAAAAATGGAGCATCTGTTGTTATGTAATGTAGAGTAGCCAATCATGATGTTAATAATTGATATATCATAATATAATTCACAGAGAAGTCAACAAATGGAGAGGAACTACGAGCGTCTTGTTAGATTGATGACCTGAAAGTGATAGTGATGACGATCTGATTGCCGATTAAGCTATTCTGCAGCCATGGTTCACCCCATTTATAACCACTTCGTGAAGTAAAATGTAAAGTATATTTTTCTTTATTTGTCTGATTTGGTAAACAAACATGGTTTCTATTAAGGTCTCAATTTTAAGACTGGTTAATTTGAATCAGGTTTTTATGTAACTCAAACCGCAACAAAGATCAAGACTTTCATAAAATATCATTGATGCGAAACCTTTTCGTATAGTGTTTATTTACGAGATGAGACAACTAAGGAAGATACTGTAGGCACCATAGTGACGTGAATGCGGTGACGTAAAGCGTGATACTTACGGGAATCGTGTTTCTCGTCAACGGGGGCGGGGGGTGGCGGGGGTGGCAGCTGCTGTTCCAAGGCGTTCACGCAGTTCATCATACTCCCGTAGAGGCGGCTGTCACGAAAACTGTCCCTGCACACAGTCTCCAATCATCCCCATTGACCGATAATATGATAACCCCCATGTTTTCAAGATCATCACTGCTATACGCCTCTAAGAGTATCAGTTTTTCACCTTTCAAAGTATTGTAGAGTTTCATAGTAGCTTGTTATGTTTTTAGTTTCATTTACTTTGAAATATCATTTCTGAATTGATTATTATCTACTGTGTTTTACGTTGTCTAATACAGTTAATCCTGTTTCAATATTTTACCCTAGTCACCCCACTAGCAAGTTCTGTTATTTATTTTTTACAAGAACATTTTACAAAACTTGCTTTACAGACATTCCACTAATTATCGAAATTTATGAAATAATTTATTTTTGATTTATTGAAATATTACAAGTGACTTGATTTTATTATGAGTTTTATTTAACTCTTTTAATTCTTTTACTTTAGATACAAATGAAACAATTCTAATCTTTAAAAGATTTAAAAAATATTGCCATCTTAGTTCTACCTATACATGTAAATGTTGTAGTTATGAACCTGGTTGTATTGTTTGGTAGAATTTAGATCTGAAACACGGTACATAGTGGGTAGGAGCTATGTTCCAACAGCCCTCTCTATGAGACAGGGTAACATCGTTCGTTCCAGTGATATGTACACAATGCTTTACAAACATCACGTGCAACGCGTGCTCATGAATGACCAGCACCAGTCTGGTTTAGTGCTGTGTCGTGATTATAAGGAAAATCATGAATCATGTGTCATGTAATGGTAGGACACAGTCAGTGCCAGTAAGTATTCAAAATATATCAAAGAAACAGTCGCCGTTTCTTACCTCCCGTTGGAATTCCGGAACAGTGCCAAAATCTCCTCGAAGGTCTTATTTTTTGTTTCAGGAACTTTTTTATACGTAAATATCCAAAAAATTGCAAGGAATACACTAAAAGGCAGGAATGTATAGTTTTCCAGTAGTGCCTGCAAAATAAAAATAATTAGCATTGTACTGAAACATAAAAAGAATACGAAATAATTATTATTTGATGGACATCCTTAACCAAAATTTAAGGAATACGTAACCTGTTTACCCGAGGCTAAGGTCCGGCACTCAATTTCAGTATTACTTGATTGGATTCAATATTGACACCAAATATGACTGACCGTAATTATAAGATCAATGCGCCTGTACCAATATTAATTAACAGATGGCAATTGGTATCCTACACACATTGTTGCGCAAACACACATAGAGACCTACCTTCATGCTAGGAAAGCCGATTCCGACAACGAAATTGGCCATCCAATTAACTAATACGGCGATAGCCATCGCGCTAGGGCGGGGGCCCTGCGAGAACAGCTCGGCAGTGATGAGCCAGGGGATGGAGCCGGGGCCCACCGCGAAGAACACCACGAAACTCAGCGTCGACACCACCGACAAGTAGCTCATCCAGTCGATCATTTCCTGCACATAGCCGAAGAACTCCTATCAGGGGATAGTAATGGTGTCCTTTCCCGTCGCCGACCGGATGATGAAATAAACCACAAACATAAATGCACATCACACACTAGTCTGTCCGTGTGTCCGTCATGCTCCGCGCGATGCGAGGAGTTCCGACTCAGTTGTTGAGTGCTGGTAGCGTAGTGTCGTCCATCTATCGTATGTACTGCGAATGCTGGTGATTAGTGCCATCCTGCTTTTGAGCAGTGTTTGTGTGATTATAAATTTCGCTTCATTTAAAAACGCGTGCGCTGAGCTCCCCGTGAACTTTTACCACAATTTAGTGGTCAACAAAATAGTGTTAGTGCTATGTGAGTGATGTTCCTAACATTTATATTTGAGAATTTATTCCCATTATTTACAATGCTTTCCTACCGAGAGTCCGGTTTCGGAAACAGGAAAGTCGAAGAGGGGGGAGGGCTAGCGAAGCGACGAGTTTATGTGTCTCAGTGATTGTTAACAACTGTTATTCTGAACAAACCAAAGTCAACAACGGACGTTGATGGCACTGATTTGCTGAAAGCAATAACAGATTTTAAGACCACTGGTGACACATACACCCGATGAAGCAAATGACCGTGTGTGAGAAATAAACCAGGGATTAAAGATGAGGTGCATGCATAGTGTTACTAGATTAAATAAATGATAACGATATGATTTTTGATAATTTTAGAGATTTAATAATGATCAGTTTGAAAAAACTAAATATGTATCAAAAACTACCCTGTATTCACTAAGTGATGATTTGTAAGACACATTGAAAGAATGATTTTATGTATCTTCACTCTCTGACAGGGATAATGTTCTACTGCTGTATAAACAAATTAATACAGTTGAAGTGAGCAGTGTCATAAAATTCACCAACGATGTCTTCAAACATCAATAAACCTCATTTTACGGTATATTCACAAAGCTCCGTTAAATCGATAAAACTGTATTATGTTTAACTGTAAAAGAATCGAAAATTAATTTAATTGAATGACTAACTTTCGATTCACGTTGTGCCTCAGCTCTAAAATAGTCAATAGGCATATGGTGTGTGATACAAATCATCTTTAAGTGAAAAAACACTAAAAAGTATAAATTAAAAGACATCTCCGTATGCTGACGTCCAATAATATAAATAAACCAATGAAAGTAAACCTAATTTCAAAAATATTAATTTAATAAGTTGATTTGGAAGAGATCGAGCAACCAATTGGGGTATGAGAGAAAATATCAGTAATGAAGTATTGATAGTCAAGAACGGTAACAGATAGTAGTTAGGTGGAGAAAGCGATGAGAAAGCGTGCCAAAGCCATTTTTAAATGTAATCCTTGATCGAAACAACGCTTAAAGTAAGACATAACGAGTACAATAATAGTCCTTCTGGTTTTTTTCATAAAAAGTCTTTATATTATTGTAAAGAAGAGGAGATTTTTAACGGTGTCTCTCAAGGAACACATTTAGGGCCAGTATAACAAACCGAAACACTGGCCCAACTTATTCTAAATTACACAACTAAATTCCAAACATGATCAACACAAGTTCTAGGAAAATATTAATGTTTGTACTTTTAGAGTTATTTTGTGGTGGTTTTCATAGATTAATTATCCTTTTGAGAGCAGATTTGTTATTGCTGTATACGTTGCGGAGGTCAATGTGTAAGTTATTATGCAAATCTCCGACTATTCTCTTATCTAAAGTCTTATAATTTTTGAGTATATTCTTATTTAAATTGTTCATCAATATAATATATTTTTGTAACTTCACGAAAGCAGTTTCAGCTTTATTTTACCTTCTAATTTCGAACATACCAGAGAAACCAACCACAATTTTATAAGACACACCTTTATTAGAAATGAAATGGTGATGAAAATAGAGAAGATGAACATTCCCCCGAGGCCGTAGAGATGCAGCGTCCGTCTTCCAGTGCGATCCATCAGCGGCAAGGAGACCAGGGTCATGCCGACCATGATGGCCCCGATACCCATGGTCGCGAACTTCGCTGATTCATCCGTAAGGCCCGAAGAGGTGAACAGCGAAGTGGAGTAGTAGAACACCTGAAGATATGATAGAGCAGATGGGGTCTCGCAGTAACTTCAGACTTATATTTAATGGTATTGAGATGGAAAATTGATAAATTACCTACGATCATATTTTTAGCATCAGTAAATCCAATCGCATACACAACTTGAGTGGAAGTAAGTACTCAATTATTTACTGTCTGTTGAATAAGTAGGAACATTGAGGTGTGCTACGCAGCAGAACCACTTTGACTATATTAGTCATATACGGATAGATTTTATCCTTAGAATGTACAAAACTCTGTCATATAAGAATCAAAGCTTTTACTACCAAAAGCCTGAAGAAGCTAAAGTCATAGGGTCACTTACTGCGTTGATGCCACTGAGCTGCTGGGACAACTGCATGACAACGCCGATGAGCAAGGGAGCGCGTAGCGTGGGGGAACATAGAAGTTCCCTCATTGAGATAGACGCCTCCGCCTGCTGGGCTCGTTCCTCGGCACGCATTTCCTCAATATCCTCTTCCACCTAAATAGTATATTGAGGAGATGTAGATAAAGATTTGACTATTGATAGGTTTCACAAAATGATTTTAAAAGCTCTTTAACACAAATATACAAAAACACAAGCATGTCATCAAGGCAAATCTAATGTCACTTTCTACCTGATTGCTAGCCCGTAGTCGTCTGAGAGCACGTCGAGCCTCCTCTTCCCATTGGCGCGTGATAAGTAAGTACCGGGGCGATTCCGGACAGGCAGGCAGCAACAATAATTGCAGGATCGCCGGACAGATCGCCAGACCTAAACATGGTAGTAGGAATATTTTATTAACGCCAAATTTTTGCTGATCCCTCAGTGCATGGCAATATAGTGTGAAGTAACGTCGACACACACGGTACCTTACACAAGGATTTTATTTCCAAAAGACAACACTTAAAATCGCATACATAAAATTAAAATAATTTAATTGTTTTTTGTTCAGATGCTTATGGGACTTTACCGGTTAACCTTATAATTATTTGTGTCGACAGTAATATCCACTTTGTCTAAAGTCTTCAAACAAAATTCAACTCTTAAAACAAGCACATCAACTGCTAAACTTCCATCCTCACTAGACGTACATTAAATATCCAGTAACCGAGTCAAGATAAATAAATAAATGAACATATCTCCCAAGCACAACTTTAACTGCTCTTGAAGCATCAACGTCGCGTCGTTTATGTCAACTACCAACTTGTAAGTTGTCCTTAACTTTTGAATCTCGCACCTGCAGCGGCCGTGTTTCTTCAACTTTGCACTCTCACTTTTCCTTTCATCTATAATTACTGCAATCTGTTATTTCATAGTTTCAAGGCCTAGGTGTGACAGGAAGTTCTGAACATGCTATGAATTTGTCGTGTTTTAGCTTCTGAAAGTTTAAATGCAGTGCAGAATTTAATTCTTCATTTTGTTGTCTTTTGAATTCATGATTCTGCTTTTAAAGTTTATGTTCTTTGAGATTATTTTGTGGAGAAGAAATATTTGATTACGTTTATAATTGTTAATACTTATTACGATATTTCATTTTACTTAAAAATACTTTGTTATACAAATATATGCTTTCAAAGTTTAGAACATTATTTGAACGGTTGTAAGCCTTGGTTATATTTCGTTAACTTGTTCGATTTTAACCTGCTGCATTAATTTGTGTGAAAAGGAATATCTTTGATGCTGTGTCTCATGTAGTTTCCGTTTATGTACAGAATATTTACATTACATGGGCTTTATATGGAGGTAACTGGGGCGTTATTTGTACGGCGACACGCCCACGCCCCCTGTTTCATATCTAATATAGTCCATATACATTTCGTTCATGTTTATATTGATGAATGTGTTTGTATGTTGTGTTCAAACACAACGTAACCAAATGACTGATATTTTTGTATATACAAAAATATCAGTCATTTGGTTACAATATGTACTAGCACACAATATGTAACTAATACAGATCATAAACACACATTTTTTATGGATCATAACCACAGTCATTTATTGCAGCAGTTTTTTAGAAGGTTGAGCAGTGGAAATTTTATATTAGTACAATTTGATGAATTGCATACAGATCAACAGAATTGGTAGAGACATCTGCCCAATGTCAATTTAGTAACTTACTTCGAGTTCAATCTTGCAAGCTAAAGTGGAAAAATGTCGTTTCTTTAATTCTGACTTCTAATACTAACGCTTACCAAGCAAAATAGGCCATCCTTCATCCGTGCCGAGAATCTGCTCGATGCCCAGGACTTGTGAGAGGAGTAGCCCCACAGTGACAGCTAGCTGGTTGACCGTGCCCAGTCCACCGCGCAGGTTTAGAGGCGCAATCTCCGATATGTACATTGGCACTAATGATGTGTTTAACCCTGGATAAACAGAAGAACAGAATAGAAGGTGTTGTGTCATAAGAAGAACAGAAATTGCTATTAGTGCGATGTTTCACCGAAATGACTGCCGACGTATTCTGTAAATAAAAAACTCACCGTGAAGACTTAGGTGAAGTGAGGTGTCAATAGTGTCAATCTCTAGCATTAGGTGGAATGACAGCTCACTCCACGCTCACTTCATCTAAGTCTTCACGGTGAGATGATTACAGAATAGCACTGCTGGTGCACTAAATACATCAACGAGTGACTGGCACCTTTCGGAATGAAATAAGGTTTAAAAAAAACGGTTATTCTAGCAAGAATCATTTTGACGTATTGTATCGTTAATGTATTGCCTGTTACTTCAATTCAATTCAATTCAAAATATTTTTATTTCACATAAACCTACAAGGGCACTTATGAAACGTCAGAAGCTAGGTGCACGGTTCCAATTGGTCGTTTCCTATGGAGAAGAGCCGGCAAGAAACTCCACGGTTACTCTTTTAAAAGTAAATGGTTTTTACAATGATTCCAAGTTACAGTGTTAAAAGGTATGAGAGGACAGTGTAGGCCCATCAACAAGTACCAGGTACTTAGAAAAAAATTAAATGGTCCACCGATCTACAGTCTGTTAAGTCTACAACGTTCTCTCATTCACAAAATTTAAAAGAAAATAAGCTATATAAAAGACAAATGAAATTCCTAAATAAAATAAAAACCTATTTAAACCAAATGATAATGGTTGCCATTACTGCTGTAATAAATCAAATTTAATATATTGTAAATATACAATGTCAAATAATACAAAGATTATGTCATTTGTAAATTAAAATAAAATAAAAAAGTAAATTAAAATAATTATCGTAATTTGGGAGCAGTTAATAGACATTTACATAGTTATGCCGTTAATGAGGCACCAGGGAAGCCACATGTGCAGTAGTAATTATTGCCAAACTTCCTTGTCTTCAACGTAGTCTTTAATCTTATAATATGCTTTTTTGATAAGGACACGTTTGATGTGGGCTTTGAACTTTCCATCGCTAAGTTCTGTAACTGACTTTGGCAACTTGTTATAAAAGCGACTCGCACACAACTATGCGAGTAGCTTGCATGCCGTTGTACCAAAACAACTTGTAATTGTTGAATGTCACAATGGGATGCATTCTTTATATCGTGCTAGTTACAGGCATGTGTTTTTAAATTGGTAATTTGGTACATATTTTGCAACGATACCTACGAGTACGTTAACATCAAAATGATTTGTGTTAGTACTGGTATAAATATTTTTTCATTGGATTACTTACCACAGTTGACTCCGATGATGAACCTTCCAAATATGAGGAGCTCGTAACAGTGTGATATCTTTGTGAACCCCATGAGACTAGCGCCGCTGATGCCAAGGATGTTGTTTAGCAGTAAGCCCCCTTTCCTGAAAGAACAAAGATATTAAACGATCGTTGGTGGTAGGTGCTGCGGTATTACTATAGACCGAACATATGTACAGAGCCGAAAGTTTCGCTCTAAACGGAATTGCCTGCAGTTTTGGGGCGTGGCAGAAACGTTTTCAGTAGGATTTTAATGGTATCAGCATAAAGGAAAGTACATAAGTTTGGCTTCTTTAGTCTCGTGGCTTATTATTATTTATTTTATGGTGCAACTAATGACCAGTGCGTGGCCGTGGTGCGGCAAAAAAACACAACGTTGGATTTTCAACTCACGGCGGTGTGCAGAGTGTCGAAAATCCAATGCGGGATAAAAACCATCGCGATAAAAAATCGTCCGTACATATCTGGGCTAATATGGTTCATTGAGTTTCGGAAAGAAACTGTCACATAAGTGGCAGACAGTAGCAAGTCGACAAGACAACACTAATGTATTGTAACTGTTAATGACAGCAGCCACGCTATTCCGTAAACATCTCACTGTGAAAACATGGGTGAAGTGAGCTGTCAATAGTGTCAATCCCTGTGGAATGACAGCTCACTCCACGCTCACTTCACCTAAGTTTTCACGGTGAGATTGTAACAGAATAGCACTGCTGCTGTGCCAACGTCGGCACGATGTTTGTCGTTGTTCTCTTAGTTTAGCTATCATAGATAAGTAGCGTTTTTTCATCAAGGCTGTTCTCACATTGTTTCAAAATGTCATTGCTAATGGCGAAGTAATTATTTTTTCGCTACATTACGTTACTGATGAAGTCGTGGCGAGATAAAATGTTCTCCAAAAGTTGTGGCCGTTTCAATCGTAAATTTAAACATTTATTATTGTTATTTTGGTTTAAGACAGACTAAAATAGTAATGTTTCTTCGGTATCAAATCTGTAAATTTTAATTTCTGGAGAACACTGTGATTTCAAATTGAAATGGACAGATTGGTTTGGCGCTGTCAAATTCTAATTAGTAATATAATCTTAGCATTGATTAGATAAGTACTATCTTTGACACTGTATATTTTAGTTCACAACCAATAATTCAGATCAGATTGTCAAAAAATCTTAAACGCTTGCTCGACGAGTGAACCTTCAACCGAGGTTACCGTGGTTCTACTGGCACTTGGTTTCGTCTTTAACATAAGACTCACTCAGAATATGGATGTCAAAGACTTGACATCCTAGGCCAACAGAACGCCGATTCTTCTACTTTAAAAATGTTCAACGACATTCAAGTCACAATCTGTCAAACTTGTCAAAAATGTTCGTAAATTGATTGTATTTTGACAGATTGCTAATGAGACAAGAAAGCGAACGTTTTTAAAAATAACGGGACTTTTCCCTCTGATTAAAATAGTTGCAAATGAACTGGCTTTATGCTTATCTCTTTTGCTGATTGTACAGTCACCAGCATTCATAAACCTTACACTAACGCAAGATTCCAAAGCGATTATCTCCTAAAGTTTTGATATAAATGTTATGGTACTACGAACATAGTGTTTTCCAAACCATACTAAGTACTATAAAATAGATATTTTTTTACAGTTAGAATCGAAATTTCACTAGAAAATCATTTTTTAATTGTTTAATATTTATGCTCGTGACTGTACCATAATTTGCCAACGCTAGCTTATCTTAGTGCGCGGGACATAAACAAATGACGAGAGGCGCGGGCGTGGTGACTGTATCGCTCTCACCGCTTGTGTAGCCCCGCGCCTGAGATACAGGGTTCGTAACGTTATCCTCACCTTCCGAATCTATTCGCGATCATGCCACCAGAGAAGCCGCCGAGCATGCCACCAATAGCGAAGATGCTGACCGCTATGGAGTACAGTCTGTTAACGGTGTCGTCTTGTAGGTCCATTCCATACCGGTTCTTGTATACATCCTTCATGAAGTTTGCGATATTCTGGTGGAGAAGATAATGGTTACTTTAATAGATAGATAGATATAATACTCTATTATGTACAACATATAAATTACAGATACTAAATATATACATTTTCTACTCGAGGAAACTACAACAATGGACAATGGTTGCTTTGTCTTAAGAAGGCATCTTAAAATTCACTTAAATAGTTAAACCTACTTAATCATTTAAGAGAATATTAGGATGCTTTGTGAATGTTCACGATAATTCAGCGGTGCTCTAGTTTATCTTTTGCTGCATGCTTTTACATAATAATTTATATAAAAATGGATGTTGGTTGTATATTATGAGGTTGATAAACTCCAGCACCGTTTGACTGATTACCATGAGAGTTGGTATATACAAGGTGTTCCTTTCCATATCTCTTATCTCAAGGGTATGAATAAGACCATGTGAAAGAATCAACTGGCATGTTTTTTTTTTTTTTTTTCGTTCAAAACAAGTCACGATTATTTATGTAAAACACCGTAAAGTGAAAAGTGTAAATATAAAAAGAGAATTTCAACCATAAAAAAAAAAATTACAACGTCGCATTTTCTTAGCTTTAAATATGAATGATTGGTTTGAATGAAAATGATCTACTCATACTTATCAATAAAACTTAGATAGGTACATACATCGAGAGTCTAGTGTTACGTTATCTTCGAAACTATGTATTTTTGGAACACTTGTTCTAGGACTTTTTGTATTATTTTTACTTGTAGCATATAACCTTAGATTTATGGGACATCAAGAGGAACACATTGTATATGACGGCACAGCAAGTGGCGCCGCCTCATTTTGTTTCGTAGTTACTATAATCACCGAAAAGGTCGGATAAATGTCCAAACATAAAGCGGAAAACGTATATAAGCAGCTTTCACGCGCGGCCTGCCGCGCTTTGATTGGATGACTGCCGCGCAAACATTCGTCAGTTTAGTCCTGCAAACGCCGCGTGTTGCTGCCGCGCTCTCGCCGCTCAATGTTTGGAGACTGCTAGCTGGTGACAGTCACTCAAGCAGAGCGACACATGGCGTGGCGACGACTGTTTTCTGGTTAGAGATGATGTCAGGCGAGCCGTTATCGTACCACGTCCACGACGAATAAAGTCTATCGATCTGTCTGTCTGTTCGTGCGCTTATAGCTCGATAACCGTTTAACAGATTTACGTATTACTTTTATAGATTCAAAGAATATCTAGCAAGATATGTTATCCTATAGGTTTTCGAATAAGTAGTCCACTCAATATGAGCCTTAGCTATATTTAGTTAATTGCTACATTGAAAATACTATAATATCTACATTTATAATACTGTACTTTAGTTTCCATTTATACTCAGTGTTGATCAAAATGTAATTGTGCGTATTGAAAAATGAAGCTAAGTAATGTTGGTGACATAATGATTCAATATGATATTGCCACAATCACACTCAATAACCTAACCTAACGTGGTCAATACACAATCGGCAGTTCTCTATTAGTATAATCCGTGAACAGCTCACAACAGGGCAATAAATAACACTTAGTTTACTGCAAACCGGAGCGAAATAACATGAATCAATCCAATAAACCTTATGTCAACGAACGAGATGCGCTATCGAAACTAATATTATAAACAGGTAAAACTGTTTGTTTGTTTTTAAGAGGCCGTGCACGAAATCGATTGATTTAGATCAATTTGTTCATTAGTTGTGAGAAAGGGAAAAATAATTTAAACAAAACTATTTGCGACTTGAAAAGTCGAGTTCTTTGTTTTGCATAAGCTACGCTTGTCGGGGTTGGTCCGTGGATGGGTGACCATCTTTACATACCTCCGTGCTTCGGAAAGCACGTTAAGCCGTTGGTCCCTGCTGTCATTCGTGGATCTTTGACAGTCGTTACGGGTCGTCAGAAGTCCGAAAGTCTGACAAACAGTCTTACCAAAGGGTATCGTGTTACCCAGTAACTGGGTTGTGGAGATCAGGTAGGCAGTCGCTCCATGTAAAATATTGGTATTCAGCTGCATCCGGTTAGACGGAAGCCGACCCCAACATATAGTTCGGAAAAGGCTAGGCAGATTGATTGATAGAAAGATACATTATTGCCGGAGTTTCACGCGGGTAAAGTCGCGGGCAGAAGCTAGTACCAAATATTTTAATTTCTTTTTGTTTTTACCCTAATTTATTCTATACCAGCAGTGCTATTCTGTAACAAAACTTAGGTGAAGTGAGCGTGGAGTGAGCTGTCAATAGTGTCAATCCCTGTGAAATGACAGCTCACTCCACGCTCACTTCACCTAAGTTTTCACGGTGAGATGTTTACAGAATAGCATGGCTGATGTATACACACATGAGTGTATGATGTGTACACTGAGAAGAGGGCTGATACAGATTATCAGCCCTCTTCTCAGTGTCCACCTATCCACCATCTTTCTGGCCATCTTTCACGAATCTATCGTTTGCTTACCATCTTCAGTTGCAATTAATATTTCCTTTCACAGAACGTTTAGTAATTTATGTTTGCAATCGAGACGGTTTCTCTAATTGATTCACTTGGGTCTTTAAGTAACTCAGTGAGTTGAGTTGCACCGTCCGTGGCACTCCAATGTTTGCATGCATCTAGTTTACAAGTCGTTGGAGAGTCTATTCGAATGAACTTAGCGTCGCATCGCTTGAAGTAACTTGTGTACTCACTTGAATGATTATTTCGTTACTAAATTGACTTACTCGCTTCGTGGTTTTACAATTTGCAGCGATATGTGAGATTTCTCTATGTTCTCTCAAATGTGGAACTGCACTCCAAATATGAATGTTTTATATAAAAAGTGCAGTTTTCAGTGTTGTAAAACAAAAGTCTAGTATTGGATAACAGTGTTAGTTGTGGTAAGTCAAGTGCTATTCTCAGTTTGTTCGCAATGGCTTCAAAACTATCGTGAAAAAAAGTAACTAACTTTAACTACAAAACCCACTTTGTACGGTTCGGCATTCTATTTTATGTTGTTATTGAATACAAACAGTTCAGAATGTTTTACTGAGATTGGTGTGTTCTACTCTATACATTATAATCATCGTTATTTTCCCTATCGACTTCTATCTACCCACTTCAGCTGCCAAATCTCCGAACACAGTTTTTTTTCCTTATTCGACCATAAGACAAAATAAATATTTTTATTCTCCTTTAGAAGGAACATACACACGTATACACTGACACACGGCGAAGGAAAACGTCGTGAGGAAACCTGGATTTATTATGAGTATAAGCCACCAGGAAACGCAGTGATCTATGCTTCTCTACGATTATATGTATGAGAAACAGGAATTGTCCTGCAGTGGGTCAGTAATAGGCTAGTATTATTATTTTAGAATAAAAGTGTGTATGACTGACCTTGCCAGGAGCGTTGATGACACCAGTGTTGTACCCGAACTGCAACATGCCCAGGACCGCCGCCAGTATTGCGTACGACAGGAAGAAGGTAAGGCCCTGAAACAATACCACTTGATAACATCCAACAAAGAACAAGAGCACAACATAAAAATTCGAAAAAAGTGCACTTTAGTTAATAACAACACATATGTCATGACGTGATTTTCAGCGCTTTTAAATCTTGAGTTTATTCCTTAACATATTGCGGTGACAAATCCACACGAGGACAACCACTGAAATAAAACCCACAATACAAACATAAAATAAATAAAAAATACATGACAACACAAATAAACAAAAAAAGCAGCTCTTTAAAATCAAAAATAAGCTCCTAATTTTTATGCTCAAATTTTTTAATTCAGGATTTCACCGAATATCGTTGAAAATAATGTCAAATCTCTTTGTGGACATTTATAAAAGATTTCGCTTGACATGACATAGATAGTGCTCATAAAATAGTTCTTCAGCGGAATGGCAATGATATTGAAATAACGTCGCCGAGACGCTTTTGAAAACTTCAGGAAAAATGAAAATGTCGTCGGCCACAGAGCATAGACTAATCATATTCAACTGGAACAAACTTACTCTATTTGTTATGTGAATGAATATTACAACGCTGTTCTGAGAAAATAGGAGACGCGTTTTTATGCAATTTGTGCCAACTGATAGAATTACGGCCTTGTGTGGTCTCCGCAATTAAGTTTATTTAGTGCACGCTCCACGAGAACTAACTCAATTTGTTTCTACAATGTTGTGAGCTAAGAGGGCTCTGCGCTGTGTATCTATATTTTTGATGGAATTACTTTTTATCATATCAACTCGGAAGGTCAACTCTGGTAACTTTGGACTACTTTTGGCATAATTTCCATTTTATCGTGGAGTTTCATGTATGATCTTTATAGTTTATTGCCAAGGATCAAATTAAAAATAAATGTGAAAATGCACAGACCGTGGCTAAAACTGCCCAATTGTTGCACCTGGCCGAAGTTACATTGATTTTTGGGTAACATTAAACCACTTCCCATGTCACTGAGAAAATTGGGGCTTTACGTGAATCACAAACCGCAGACTAAAATATTGTGCTACATTTATTTCAGAATAGGCTGTATCTCTTATATTAATGCAAACAAACCGTGATGCTATCATTTTACAAACAGAAAATATGTGATTTGTCATAGAAATGAACGTCGACAGCATCATAGTTATGAACTTTAGTTTAAAATAGCACCGTTAAGATTATCGACTTTTTGTTTTAAATACTTTTGTTTGGCAGAATGTCAATTGTCAACCCTGAAACTCATATCTAAGCCTAGATTTTGTGTAATAAGAAAGAGATGGCCCCAATATTTGAAAAAAATTACTAAAGCTCTTGTCCAATTTCCAATGTTACCACGATGGTCCAAAGTTACTGGAGTTGATTGTAATTACTGTTTTTTAAATTTTTTATTTGACCTAGATTTCCTGATGTCAGAATCTATCGAAGCCAATGTTTGAACATGTCTGTTGTTGGTTCTACAATATTGTGATACCAACCTGTATCGGAAAACAGCTTTTGCGAACAGTCTTCGCTTTTCGAACCTTGTGAACTTTAGTCGATGTCTGGTACTTACTATATGTGTAGTACATCATGACATCACTTACTGCTGATGGGTCTACTTTCAGGCAACTAGTAGTGGCGTACTTTGCTGCTCTTCTGATGTCTTGAACCTGTTGGTATCCAATTCATCATAAGTTACCTACCTGTTCTAAGGCTCTGATCTTCTGCTTCTGTTTAAAGTCTTCGCCCTCCGAATATACCGAGTTCCATCCCAAATTTTGAGCCCGAATCCAATGCTATGATTTTGATTCCTTCTTTCTTGGTATTAAGTATTTGTACCATTTATGATTAATTTATTTAAACAATCATGCACGACATTAAAGTAAAGAGAAAGCCATTGTACACTTCTAAAATAATAAAAATAAAACATCTTTAATAATTAAAAAAGGAAAATTGATCCTATTTATAACTAAATACATTCATAATTATCATAACTAATTGAGTACCTGATCCAGTTGTCTGTCGCTTCACTCGTGCTCTTCCTTTGTATTCTATCATACGTGCTATTATTGATATCTGCCTAATCAAAGCTTAGAACTGATATTGCGCTTGTATTATTACGCAAATATGTTCCAACACCCTGAATATTTTAATTTCTTATAATTTGTTAAACAATTAAGTGACGTATCCACTAGAGGCACTGCTCTACGACGGGTGGGTCATATTATGTGGTGCCCAAAGCTACTCAGAGGTGTCTGATTGGTAAGCATCGTCACCGCTAGGGCCTCACGTAGCCCCATTTTGCCTCGTAGATACGCAGCTTATCGCTTTTTCTCCAAACCATCATCATAATCGCTAGTCTACGTACCTGTTCTAGCAGTCTGAGTTTCCGCCTCTGTGAGTGTTCCTCAAGCCGGTCCACGTATTCTCGCAGCTCTTCTATCTCTTCTTTTACTTGCTGCACTGTGTCCAACTCCTGCTTGATGGCGACCATGTCACGTTTCACCTGTGAATTAGCTCTAGTTTCACATCGGCTCGAATTTCAGGGTTAGAGCGTTTACGCACTGCATTCGTCCGAGAAATTACGGTCTGAACTAAATGTTGGGGTAATTCTGAACTTGTACACAAACGTTCATGCAAATAGTACTACGTCAAGTTCGGACTGTCATTTCTCGGATTGGATGCAAACGTCATAAGTAAGCCAGTGTAACAGTACACAACGGCCAAGTTCAGATTACAGAACCTAATACTTTTATTAGTCTGTACAGATTGTTAATAGGTTCCAATTGCATAATTAGGACTATTAGCGATTAAATAATATTGTGTTACGAACCACAAGAAATATTGGTTACTAATATTATAGTTAGGAAGCCCATTATAGTTAATTAGGAGCGACGACAGGGGTCTGTTTTGCAGCTTGCTTTTGTCATGATTATGAGTAATATAATCAAACTGGTAAATATCTTTTTGCGACGCAGATCGTGGATTCTTATTTCATTGGACAGGAAAGTGGTAATTACTTGTATTAGTTGATGCTGTTTGCTTTATTAAAGGATTCAATTGTTTTATGAATTAGTCTTATTGTCGGTTAATGTCAACTATGACTTCTTTTTCATAGCTTCAACACTTTTCACATCTAAAATTAAACCTAGTTGCCGCAAAGGTCTTGTTAGCTACAGCGGTCACTGTGTCAAGGCTTAGCCGCGGTGATATGCCAATTAATCTTAGGCGTTCCCAATTTATAGGTTGACCACAGCAATCACTGTGAGGGGCGTAGATATTAGATAGGATTGTCACCACACACTCTCGATTAGTTTATGCATAAGGCAGAACTGTAGGCATCGTACCTACGCACATTTACTTATGTTTTAAGTGACCAGGAATAAGGGCTATTAATTGTACACATATCTAGAATCCAAGCTGATACTAAGAATTTCCCACTTGGACTTGCACACATAAGTTTGAACTTCCTATAATTTACACTACAATTGACGCTTACAGGATACTGCCCGTGTTTTGTTGTTAAACTCAGATCCCAGTGTGTGGACGCTGTTGCAAGCTCCATGTCCGCGGAGAGACTGGAGAATGTGGGAGGATGGTAGATGATATGTGCTCTACTGGAACTCGTTCGAAAGTCACGGCCAAACACGCTCTCGGCATCATTCAAGATTATGCTATTGTCATTTCGTTGGCTTTTATCCTATTTTATATATCACTACCTTTTGCCCGCAGAATGGCCCGCGTGGAGGTGGGAATAAATAATCTGTATATAACCTTGTCCATCAAAAAATACGTAGGTATATTTGCCAACTTTCATAATGTTATGTCTAAAGATGTTGGAGTTTATCAATCTTATATACCTACATATATTTTTATACGTATAGAAGATTTTATTTGATTATATTTGACAGTATTGTGTAAGCTGTAATTGATTGTGCATCCCTCTCACAGAGAGGAGGCCTGTGCTCCAGCAGTGGGAACATTATAGGCTGATTATGATATGATAAATGTGCATGTTGTGCAAGTCTAACTTGGCTATCTGGCGAGATGAGATCTGAAGCAAAAGGAGTATATACGAATAGCACGTGGCGTTACATAGCTTCTGCCAATTTTGACAGAAAAGAGCCTGCATTTATAGGTCGGTAGCATCGGTACAGGTCTACCGCTTAACTGAGACGGTCATGTTTGTTTACATGTACATACACAAATACACATACACCGTGTATGGTTATCGGTTTATGTGTACATACACATACACCGATGTCAGTGATGTCTTAGCTAACATCATTGACATCGGTGAACGAAAAGATCGTGAGGTAACCTGGACTTATAGTTAATCTGAAAGCGCTAACCCGTCTTGAGCTAGCACTGTGATCAATGCTCGTGCCTTCTCTGTATGAGAAGAGGTATCTGCCTTGCAGTAGGTCAGTAAGAGGCTGGTATTATTGTAAATATTGATGTACTATCTCTCTAACTTCACTGAAGTTTCCACCTACCTGCTATCAATCAATTCATCAGTCATCAATCTCCTACGAAATTGTGGACAGTAAATTATACTCAATCCATCCTTTTATAGAAACAATATATCGTACAAACTTCATTCGTTTGATCTTTTAAATTTGATAAATGAATTGATTAATAACAATTTTGTTACAACTGTATTTAATTTGTTGTTTGTTTTAACTAACGGCACAGTGTGTTATAATAAAACATGTTATGGTCTACTACCTTTGACCGTAAAACACTTTTATGACATAATTATGATTTAGTCGTCTTAAAACAAATTAGCCTCATCGACAGAGTTTATAGTAACTTATTTCTACCCTTTTTTGGATGGCGCTTAATACTGCAGCATTTATGATCTCATTGTGTTGCTTTTAACAATTCCATCGCACTATTCAATACAAAACTAAATTGCAAGGCCCAGGAACATTCAGCATTATGAAAGATCTTTAGTGGAATTAACAGCAGTAGCGAAACGTTGCCATTAAATTCGTCTGTTCATTATAAATAATTATGCAACAAACGTATGGAACATGATCACTGGATGGTTAATGAAACTCGTTTGAATAATGCATTTCTAGCATTTGCAAATGGCAAATGTTAGGGGTGAAATAACATTTTACTAAAATGTGGATCTTAACACAAAACATAAAGCGTTAGTTTGTACAATAACTGAAGCAATACGGGTTTAATATGCACCTCTACCGCCTATGGAGAATGGAGTGTTCTTATGAAAGTATATATACATATATTTTACTTAAGAATTTAAAAATCAATTTCCAATTTCCAACTTAAAATCAGTATTCAATACTAAACACAGTTGCAGTCAACCCCACATTGCCACAGCAGTACAGAATGAGCACCTCTGCCGCTTATGGAGAATAGAGTGTTCTTATGAAGGTATTATGAACTGTACCTACATATATTTCACTTAAAAAAGTAAAAATCAATTACCAACTTCCAACTTAAAATCAGTATTTAATACTGAAAACAGTTGCAGTCAACCCCACACAGCCACAGCCATACAGAGTTGGAAATAAATCAGAACCCGTTACAGGTTATTGTGCCGAGGCAGCAAGACGAAGGTTTTCCAGCGAGGTGCACGGTCTTGCACGCTACACACGCGATCCAATACCGCTGCGGTGCGGCCGCACAATCATCTAGCTATTTATGGCACGTAGGTGGCCTGAATGTGGGCAATCGTACGAGAATGAAGCTTCGACTCGAGGATTTTTCGTTCTCGTGCATCATTTAGAGCTATTGGTGGTAGCAGAGCCGGTTCGAGCATTTTAGGTCGTGGGTCTGAACCTAGGCTGCCGAGTGTATAATATAACATCACGCCTGTAATCCCCGAAGAGTTGGGCAGAGTTGTAGTATTTGCGAGCCGAGCAATTTGTGTAATTTGTTTAATTATCGCTGTTAGTAACAGTGAAAGGAAACATAGTGTAGAATTCAGCGTTTCCGTAAAGCAAAAAAATAAGACAGAGTCAAGTAATTCTGAAGGCCCCGAATCCTTTCTTATTGCTGAGTCTGTTCATCTATCGGTACACTGTTCAAATGTTATGCTTATAGTTACAATATTGAACTAACTTAAATAAGTTTCTGATAGAATACCATCTACACTAATATTATAAAAAGAAATGATTTACATTTTTGTTCGTAATGAATAGAACAATTTTATTAAAAAAAATATTTCACCAGTATAATGTTATAATATATTTTATCACTGATTAACACAAGCAATAATTTCTAAATACATCACGCGGGTGAAACCGCTAGCGGAAGATGTTTTAAATAAACTGATAAGCAGTTGGTTCGAAACGAAACGGTACTGAAAAACTGTAGAAATTAATTTTATTCTTATCTTTTTATTCTTCCGTCTCGTGAATTCGCAGTGTTTTCAAAGCTAACATTTCAACAACAGCCGATCGATTCTGTAAAAATATTTCACCGTGAAACTTAGGTGAAGTGAGCGTGAAGTGAGCTGTCAATAGTGTTAATCCTAGCATCCTGCCGGTCGATTTGTGACAGTGACAGCTCACTTCACGCTCACTTCACTTAAGTTTCACGTTGATCTTTTTACAGAATCGACCGACAGAGCCAGTCCTATAGGGCTGTGCCAAATTGTGGTATATAACTATGGCAAAATATTTCCTTTTTACTATCGGACAGACAATATACTCAAATGCAGTCAAAAATGCCTTTCAATATAGCGTCAGTGGGAGTGGCGGGTGGGAGTAAACCTAAAGAATCTAGGTGGAAAAGCCTTTACATAGCTATGTACTATTTGTAAATAGGACCTCCCTCCGAATCAAATTCTCGGAACGCACTGCTCTCAAAGCCGTCGGCGGTATATATGTCGCAAGTTTATAAAAAAATCTGTTTTTTTTTATCAAAAACGTATTTTTTTCTCCACTGATTAGTGGTTGCATTAAGAAATGTAAAAAAATATTTTTATTTTCTAATAATGTTATTCTAATTATGATTTAGCACATAATCAATAATGGTTTTTCACTAATTGTGGTTACACCAAACAATTTGATTTAAAAAAAAACTGTTATCTAATAATTTTACATACATTTAGCATAGAATATATATAATATTATTTTATATATACGCGGAGCTGGGTCATATTACGAACAAAAGTAAATTTTTATAGTATATAAAACTGCCAAAACACTATTCCATCATGCGTTGTTCATATAATATTCTATTACAATGGTATTTCAGTTCATTGACTCAACTGTCGTTACCATTTGTTCTATGTTCGTGTGCAAATACAATTCACGAAGATACGTCGATTTTTATAAGCGCACGTGACGTCTTTTGTCTGTTGGCGATACACAAGTACTGAAGAGCGCAGGACGGATAAAGAGAAATACCCTGCGTATTACTAACATGTTCTACTAATGATTTCGCTCTTTGGCAACACATAATGTGCGTGAACAGCTATTTACTAGAATGAAGCACATCAAAGCACAAGTGAGAACACGAATCACCGATGAAAACTGTTTGCGCGTAGCAACAACCTTAATCGAGATTGACATCGATAATCCACTATTCTTGTTTATTAATTATTATCTAATAAATCTATTTGATCCTCAAACACGTTTTATTTTCTTCAAAAAATATAATACGTTATTATTTCTCAAGTATTGCGTTGACGAAGGAAAAAAATAATAGCCTACTGCGGCCCGACATGAAACCCTGCTGCCGAAAAGGTTGGCCTCCTCTGTTCCATAATGGCCTATAACCTTCCTCAAGAATTAGGCTATCAAATGCATTTTTTTTTTATTAATTCCGATGAAACGTTCCCGAGATTAGCGCGCTTTATTACGTGTCGTTGTTCTATATGTCTTAGATGCCAATTTTAGGTTTTGTGAGAACACAGAAAATATTTTTACCTGGTTATTTATATCTTGCCATATTGTAAGTAATGCATGTATGTAAATAAGCCATTATTAGTAACCGAACCGTAACGCAACACATTTTTGGTTTGGAACTCATAATTTTTCGAGATGGTTTCGAGACGTTTCGTGACAGAAACAGCGTAGTGGAAAGTTGAGTATTTTTACCAGAGGCCATAGCATAAACGTGCCAAGTAACGTTATCGAAAATACAACTATCCTATAGCATTCTGGTTTAATTTTTTGCGGCAATCACAATTAGTATTATCCATAGGTATAAATAATGACTTAAAACTAAAAAATATTAAGTGCGCAACAATTATTTTCAATTTTAAAATCGTTCTAATTTACGTACTGTGTACTCAGCGTGCTCATGCTAGGCTCATTATTAATCTCTCTTGCTGCCTGTACACGAGCTATTCTCAAGCCCAGCATCTCTATTCTTTGTAACTTTGACCTCCAGTCAAGTGGTCGTCGGTCGCCAGTGTCTCGACTCGCCAGCACCTTGACCCGGGCGCAGCCCATCTAACTACTAACTACTTAGGCACTTACGTGTAATTGCCAAGTTAACGAGCGGTGCCCTACTTTAGTAGAAAGTATTACTTGACTAGTTATTGGTTATTTAGGTGTATTAATAAACTAGTTTTAGTAAGAGAGGGATTTAACTTAACTTAAGTGCGAGATATTAAAATGCAACGAATGTGAGAAAGTCCTACCTATGTATTCAAAACCACTGATATTCGTGATTTTTTAATTGATAAACAGAGTGTTTTGTCTTTTCCAAACAAATTGGGATAATATAGCGAAATCCAAATCGTAGTAGAAAATACGGGGCAAATAGGAAAATTAGCTAAAAAATTAGCAAAATAGGAAATTTAGCTAGCACATTAGCTCTTTTTTCATAAAAAATTGTGGCATCCTAATTTTTGGTCAATTGCGAGTTGTCCATAAAAATGAGTAAAATTATCAAAAAAAAAACAAAAAAACGAATCCACGCAGTTTCGTTTACTGATGATTGGAGACCAGAAGTTGTTCTTTAATCAAATATTTTTAGTTAGTTTTTTTGTTTTTTGTTTAAACTGGATCAGTATCAATACGTATCGTATAAATACGAAATTCCTATTATTTATCATTCATAAATAATAGGAATTTCGTATTTAAAACATAACTGACAAAATACCACTGCGTATTTTTTCGGGTAAAAGCTCGTACAGACCAGCGCGACGCGACGCCGCGCCGCGACACGAACAATACAATTACTAAGAAAACTTGACGGTATAACAATAACCCATGTCGCGTCGCGCTGTCGCGTCGCGCTGGTCTGCACGAAGCTTAATACTTGAGCGTGATATTATTTTATGTATTTATTTAACATTTTATTTTAGTTTAGTTTCAAAAGGAATGGTTAGTGACGATAATAGTCATATAATGAAGTAGGAAAAAGATTCTCACGAGAAAAAAATATAAAGTTAGAAGGGGTTCGTGGCTAAGTTATAACAGCCTCACTGATCGATCTTTCAGGTTAAGCTACGCTTAACCCTCCGTGCCTTGGAAAGCACATTATGCCGTTGGTCCCGGTTGTCGCAAGCCTGACAGATGCACTATTCATGTGGAAGTATTAAGACAAAGGAAACACTAATAATGTGAAACTTAGAAGAGAGTAACTCATTTAAAAATTCTAGCCATGAGACCATATAATTGGGATATGTACCAAAAGGCAATGTGTGTTTTAGGGCAAAAAGAATTTTGCGGGCTCTATGAAAAATTGAGTGTCCATAGAATCATGTACATTTAAACTATTTTTTGTAGCCCCAAATACTTTATTTTTATCTATCTAGCCTGTCTTGTCACACTGCTGCGCAAAGGCCTCCCTCTCTATATTTGAAACCCTACTGTTTTCTCATAATGTGGGAAAATTTTCCTTTTTTAATAAAACTAATATTATAAAAAAATGATTACAATAATTATGATATAATTGTTTCCACCATCAGAGGCTGCAGCTGCAACGGAAAGCGGTTTAATTACTTAACACTTTACGACAAGTGGAGTAATTAGTATGCTCAACACAGAGTAAAAATCTCTGCATTTATTTACTAAAAAATACCTTCGCTTATATTTTTCCGCAGTTGAGAAAGGAATTTATTGGGAAACTCAGATTCATTGTTCAGATTCTGAAAGGCGCTTAGCAGTATTGAGTTCAATTGCTATTACATTTTTAAGATGGTTACAACAACGTTGGTAGCGTTTGGATTTTTGCTTCCTATTCCTTTGTCGACGAGGAGTCAGTTGTCCGACGGCGAGATGGGCGGACGGCATTGTAACCAGACGGACTGTAAATGATGTGAGCTTTAGTTTCGTTCAATGTATTTTTAGTTGGACAACTCTCTCGAGTTGAAAAATACTGTTTTATATTAGCCTGTTAACGTCTTATACGGTCAGCGTACGACTTAGTGAGATTCTTCACACATCTTTTAAATAAAAATATATCTATAACATTGGCAAATTGTTGCAATAAAAGAGAATCTTACAGCTAAGGCATTGCCTTCATTAATATTTTAATCCGGCGGGCAACAAAATAAAGGATTTTAATATTATGGTTTTAGAACGTTATTATTCCCCATTAAACATTAACAATAATTCACTTACTGAGAAATCAATTTAAATAAAAATTAGTCGCTACTGTTTTATCTCAAATCTAAAGACGCACTTACGATAAACGAATAATTCAAATTCGAAACAGTGTTTATAATAGTATTTTCTAAAACAATTGAATTCGTGACGTTTTCTTTAAAATTCACCTTATGACCTTGCTACGAGTATTATCGGTCGTACAACGTCTTTGAAGGCACATACATAACTTATGCCTTAACGCCTGAACTCCGGGAGCATCACAAGAAAATATACGCCACCTCGTCTGTTTCCGCCAATTCTCTTTACATAACTTAGCAGCGGTTACTAACTTATTCAAAATGTACTAAGACTATAAAGTATACGGTATATTTACTTGGCTCCACGATTCGTATATCACGTGGTATATTTCACTTGCCAAGTTATTAATGAAGCTCATCGGGGTAATCTTGCTTGCCTGTCGATCTTCTACAGGTTGTACTGCGGAGAGTGTGCGCAGGAGCTCCACTACCGGACTACCAGACGTACTGCAGGGTCGTCTACCCTGCAGTACGTACTTGGTCGATATCCCAACTAGTCGTACTTTAGCGCTTCCTCTCCACATTTATTATGCGGATGGCCAAAGTGTGGAACTCTCTACCAGCGTCTGTGTTCCTTTCCACATATAACCCGTCAGCCTTCAAAGCACGAGTGAACAGGCATCTTCTGTAATTGCTCGTTCCATCGAAAACTTTATCCATCAAGCGAAATCAAGGTCAAGAGCAGGCCTATTTTGCAATTAAATAAGCAGATTTCGTAGCGTAGTAGCTCCGCGTAGCGACTCCGCGTAGCATTTCAGCGTAGCAGTTGCGCGTAGCAAGGTGTAGCATCCTTTTGTAGCATAACGTACCCGCCTCGTAAAGTGTAACATTTTTACTTCTTAAAATGTCTATTTTTGTACTTTACTTTATTATTTATGAAATTAATTAATTCCATCGAGAGTATTGCAAATTGTATTTATTTATTTAGTGGTTGAAATGAATGTTAAAACTATATAACAATACCGTGTATTTCTAAACTACTAGCAGAGCCTCAGTTATTCAAAATATAAACTACATTCTTAAACATCGATTCAGTACTTGATTAACAAATTAAATCGCCATTATCATTTCCCTTTTAACCGAGCATCTTGGTTTATTTCGTAGTACTTAAATGATATTTTTTTTTTTACTGTAAGTAGGTTCGTACAAACATTTTTACACGTCAATCATATTATAAAAAATAGATGAGGTCAGCGTTTCCTATCTGACTACTCTGAGAACAAACTCCGAGAGTCAGTCTCTTTTAAAGTCCGGACATAATCTTGGTGAGATCACATGACTGCTGTCTGAAATGGTCTTTTGAGAAAAGAACCACACAGATTGAGTGGACCTATCCAGTCAGTGCACGCATTTGTCAGTAATCTTGCAACTCAACTCAGAACTTAAGGAGCTCAACGATTCGACGAAGAATACCAAAGAAATGACATTTGAGTAGACCGAATAAATTACTCAAGCTGCCAGACCATGATAAAAACTAACTGAGAAAAAACAAAAAAGAAATAATGACCCACATACTTCACATTCACAATAATTAAAATAATAAATTACTTTACAAAATAAATAATCATGTCAATAAGCACGGGCAAATTTTGCCTTATTCTTTTGTATGTAGTATGCGCTAGATAAAGGAATAAGGCAAATTTACCTGTTGGGCAAAATTACCTGTGTTCACTATACAATTCTCGTTGATAAAGTGCGCTACAAATTGCTTTGTATTATTGTTTATTGATGTATTGTAAAAATGGTTCCATTTCAAATATAATCTTGAAAGTGCATTAGGTTCAGTACTAAATCGAAGTATTTCAATTTTCAGTGAAATATTTAATATTGAGCAAGCATCGGGTAAAGTACTTATTTAAGAAGTCAAATTGGTACTGGACCAATGTGACTTCTTAAATAAGTACTTTCTATTTTTAAGTTTATCTTAGTTATTACAGACATTGGTGAAGGAAAATACATCGTAGCGAAACCTTTACATTTAATATTATAAGTCTAAAATCGCTCAAATTCATGCTCATGCCTTCTCAGTATGAGAAGAGGCCTTTGCCCGGCAGTGAGACTGTTATAGGCTTCAATTATTTTTATTAAATACCAGCCGTGCTATTCTGTAAACATCTCACCGTGAAAACTTGGGTGAAGTGAGCTGTCAATAGTGTCAATACCTAGCATCAGCCGTGCTATTCTGTAAACATCTCACCGTGAAAACTTGGGTTGGGCAATGACAGCTGTGAGCTGTCACCTAAAGCTAGGGGTTGACACTATGGACAGCTCACTTCATGCTCACTTCACCTCACTCTTCACGGTGAGATGTTTACAGAATGGATACACTGGTGGAATGACAGCTCACTTTAAGCTCACTTCACCTAAGTTTTCACGGTGAGATTTTTACAGAATCGACCGGCTTTTGCCCGCGACTTCGTCCGGGAGCCTGTAACCTTCCTCAAGAATTGGGCTATCCAATACAAAAAATATTTTTCAAGTCCCGGAGATTACCCCCTACATAGACACTTACAAACAAACAACAAATTTTACCTCTTTATAATATAAGCATAGATTAATCAACACATAACATTACATCACGCCTGTAATCCGGGAAGGGTGTATAGTACACCCACAATAAAAAATAATATTAATCAAGCATGTCTATAAATGAATATCCATTTCCCGTGTTACGTTTGCTGATTTACAGTCTCGACAAAATAAGTACTTGAAGCCGCTAAAAAAAACCCGACTCTCCTAAATACATCATCAAGTCGTCTCAAGTTAATAAAAGTGTAGTCATCAGATCTAAACAAGTATATGTAGAATACTCTATTGTACACCTAAATTATAACACAGTATACTAACTTAAAGCTCTGGCCAAACTTAAGCGGATCCCGCGCGGGATGCGGTACAAATCCACTCGCACCGTTTTTGGAAACTTGTAAGGAGCTGTTCAAACTGGCGCGAATAGTCACGTTACTTCCTTTTCATTATAACGGTCGTGTCCCGCGTTCCGCGCGGTTTTCGTTTTATTGTGTCCCTAGCTTAATAGGCCCAAGATTATGATTTTTCAACATTATCTTAGTACAACCACTGTAAAATGGCAGTTATTAACATATTGTTCTGCTTTCCGAAGAATGAAAGTATTCAAATACCATGAAATCAAACTACATAAGCTTGCAATAATAATGAAATTTTCGCTCAATTTGACAACAAACACGATTGTATAATATCAATTGAACTGCATCCAAACGTGACGTGATCGTGTTAAGTGTTCTCCGATTGTCGTGTTCGCCCTCATACACATTGTACTCGTATATTAAATGAGCCTTAATTAATACCGCTTTATCGACATGTATTCATAAAATATTGATACGTTTTGCTATTTTAATGTTATACCTACCTGTTAAATAATAATACATTTTATACGAAACGGTAAAGTGTGATTGGGTTTTTCCATGAGGAATTTCTCAGTAGCAGCCCGGAGTCAGAATTTGTGCTCGGTTGATGCCAAATGGCTCACCACCTCTCACATGACTTAAATAACTAACTTGGGTGAAGTGAGCTGTCCATAGTGTCAATCCCTAGCTTTAGGTGCAATGACAGCTCACATCAAGCTCACTTCACCCAAGTTATCACGGTCAGATGTTTACAGAATAGCACGGCGACTCTGCTTTGACGGCCATCAATCCTTCCGAAGATTACTTTTAGACAATTAGATTTAATTTTAGACATAACAAACACTGTCATGTCTTGTGTATACCTTTTCAGGAGTGATTGGTTTATTAGAAATAAATGTTTTAAGTTTGAGTTTGGTAGAGATACTTAGTACTGCAAATAGACAGGCTAAACTAAAGCCGAAATCTATAAGCGATACTTAGCACCTACTTTGGCTGAACGTTATTCCTGTCAATGTCGCACAACTGTCAAACTACAAGGGTAAGATAGAGACGGCCACATGTCGAAGCCAAAGCACGAAAGGAGGAACTTGGATTTTAAAGCCCCCAGTACCTACACGTTGGGCGAGACCGTCGCTCAGCCAAAGTATACTGGACCTTTTTGCGTCATTTGCCGTTTGATTTGCGTGTATTTTGCGGGATCGCCCAACGTGTACTTGACTTTGCTAAGACTAATACCATCAGCTATAAACAGTGGTGTGTGCAACATTAATTTCAATAGGCTTAGATTTTGGTTGAATACTATTTGATTCTATTCAGGATTCCAACTCTATACAGTCCATATTGTTAAATCCGTTTATAGCTATGTCATCTTGGACGTGTGTTGATATGTGTATTACAGGCTATTCATAAGACGTGTATTGGAGTAGTTTGAATTGATAGTGTAAACGCGCTGCAAAGCGCTTGGGATCTGAACTTAGCCGGTGTCGTCACAGGAAGCTCGCTGCACGCTTGCCTACACCCCAAGGGATGTCCACAGTCACGTATACAAACATCTACACGAAGCAAAATTCAAAAGCGGGTTTGTTGAAAGGGGAGGAAATAACATGTTTATGTGGAAGCCTTTATGTTTGAACAAAATAAGCTATACTTTGAAATTAAATAGCTTTTGAATTTTGCTCTAATTTACATCATTTTAACATTGCACACTTAATCATTACGCGAGCAATCGTTAGTTTGTAGATACCTAAATAAAACAATATATAGCGGTACAAGGAGCTTTCAGGCGCGTGGCCAAAATCAGAATGAACGCCGCCATCTTGTTTTTTCAATACATTTCACAAAACAATTGCACTAAATGTTTACCAACAGTGTCGACATCATTTGAGCGCCAAAAGATCCTTATAACAGTGTACAGGGGCACTTACCTCGGAGACCTCACTCTGGCATGACTCCACGCTCTTGGTCAGTTCCTGGAGCTGCGTGCGGATCTCGCAGAGAGCGACCGTCGTCTCGAGCTGGCGGTCCCCACGTTGCAGGTCATCCAGTTTGGCGGATAGATTCATGCTCATTATGCTCACCTGTCTCTGTAGGCTACAGCCAAAGTCAATGTTAGTCACACCAGCAGCAGGCTTGGACCTTAGCCGATGAACCTTCCTCGCTACACGACAACTAACAAGTGTGTATTGTTTCGACAATTTTGTCACGTTTGACCAAACTTATAAACAAGCCTCAATAACCCGATCAACTAAATTGTTCGTCAATAGTTCATTCCTGAAAGACAATTTCAGGTGCGAGATGATAGGCATAGCAGCTTGATCGCCGGCGGTCCGATTCAACTTAGTGTTGCGCCTCCAAGATATTTCTCACTTGTTATTTCTCTGAGACGAAGCGAAATAGTACACAACAAATTAACCGACGTAAACGTAATAATATGTAGGGTATCTTACAAAACGTTGATAAAGTTCAGTAAATAACCCGTCTGTTGTCTGTGATAAGCGAGGAAGGCCCGACGACCTCACACTGGTATATGTGGGACATATAAACAAATGAGTTATATTATTACATCAGCATTTATCAACATCACACTGCTTATTTACCCAGAAAGTGCTTAGTTATCAAAATTAACTGCTTTATTAAGATCACAAATTATTTAGAGTTTCATTGAATACTTGAAAAAAAAATGATAAGACTTTTGTCCTAACATTCTTTTAAATTCCATCTACAATTCTCTTTTTGAGAATCTATAAAAATATAATTATTAGTAACGTAAAGTGTTATTGATTTTACAGAATGGAATTTTAATAAGTTTTGAAACGAAAATTATTTATGCATATTTAGTGTTTCGTGTGAATTATAAATACCATTGTGCTAACCAAAGTAAAGTAATATTCATTTATTTATATAATGTTAACAAAACTTTAAGGTGAAAGGTGAACAAAGACAAAAGGTGAATGCAGTGAGTTAAGTTCAATCTCATCTGTAACTAAAACTCTGTACATTGTTTTTCGAGAATCGAAAAAAAATGAAACTTTGTTTAGGAAAGTTATTGCCTTCTAATTTCTATGGAAAACACTTGATTACACTACATTGAAACGTTACAACCACACCCATGCAAGCATAACCCCGTCCTATCCCAAGGTTAATGTCAGAGGCAGGTGCTAAGCACGCATGTGTTCCGGGCAGCGAGAGACAAACAAGGTCGTGGCCATAGATGCTAACCACGGTGCCATGGTCCGATGTTATGATAGGAACTGTGAATGATTCAGCCACCGCGATTGGACTCGTCGAACGCATCTTCATATCGATATACGAGATAGGATGCTAAGCCAAGGTGAAACAAAATGTAGAAGACACATCGACACATAGAGAGATCCTTATGATCGTATGCAAATGAAGCCAGTATTAAAGGCGGAAAGCTATCCGGTATTGTCGCTATGGTCACGTACCTAAGTAGTAGCTCCCTGAGTGTGGTCTCGTCTTCCTCCGTCGTCGCATATCGTGTCAGCTTGCCTCCGGCCTCCCGGCCCACATGGTCTGGTACCACTGCGTCAAAACTCCTTGTTTATTTTATTTTTTACATAACTAACTTCCCGATTCATTTCGTCATTATTTTCCCGTGTTCTTATTTATTTTATTTCGACGCAGAGTTTGTGGTTTGGAATTTGGATTACCGAAAGAGTGCGTGGCTCTTAATTTTGTACGGTTGGTGCTACGCGTACCTACTCAGCATCGAACCTTTCACCGTTTGCCAATTAGCTTCGATGGCCACGACAGGGTCCCTAATCAATTTTGATGTTCAGCGATACCCACAAACTGGTATGGAAATAAAATTAACGTCGGAATTTTTACCGAAACAAAAGGGTTTACTGCTTTGCAAAAAAAAATATATTTTAACCAAAATAAAAATTTAGCACCCTGGTCAATTTCACGATGGACACGTTTCATTGTTTTCAAAATAGTGTCTGATAAATGTATCTCAAGGTTACGCCATTTAAGTTATCAAGTATTAATTAAACTCTTGTTTAAGCAGTGAAAAATACCTGTGGAATTTAGACATTTAATTTTAAACACGTTGAATTTAATCGTGCAATTTGCCGGCAATAATATTGCTGGAAAATGGCACGTTATCGTTAGAACAAATTCGTATGAATGAAAACAGAGATAAATGTTTACAACAGAGATAAAAATGAATTTCGAAGTATGATTACATTGCGAAGAGGTGTGTTTGAGTCAAATGCTATACGATGTAATAGACATTCCATGCACGAGACAATACTAATATAACACTGAAAATGATTTGAATGATATAGTGCATTGATAAAAGACATGTTCAAAATTGTGTACCTAGTAGAAGAAGAAGAAAGTATTTTTACGTTTGATATCTTTGGATTACTCTATAGAAAATGCGATAGCATTACATAATTATCAAAAAATATGTTTCCCTAGAAAATTCTCTGTTTCGCTTCATTACTCTGTCATGGAATCCGTTCATTGACGGGCGCCGAGCGGAAATACTACGAATTCGCTCCGATTCTACGTCGTACTCATCTGTCGTACAAATCTGGAATTTCTGATACATAGGGGCACGGGTTTCATTCATGGATTTATCAAGTTCAACCAGTGTTTTGTGCAAGCCATTTATGAATGAAAGCTTTAGATTAGCTGCACATTTTGCGACTTGTCTTAAGACATTTGTTTAAATAATGTTTGTAAGGTCTTGAGTCATGCTTTCTTGATCCTATGTGTTGATTATTGGGGACTGTTTTTCAGCCTGTTTCAACAAAGTTTATCATGTAAATTAGGCCTAAGTTAAATTGGCCTATAAAATTATTAAAGAACCCGAGTTGTAAATGTAAGACATAGACATGATCTTTACGATGTTATAGTTTTATAATGTCTTTTTATTAAGTTCGAGTTTCTTTTAACATTTTAAGGATATGATCAGTATCAAGATTATCCGTATAAAACTTCAATAAGACTTTAGTATTAACCATCGCCTGAGGGGCCGCCTGCAGTCGTTTTTATTATTTATTTGAAATTGCCGTGCCGCATTGGGTTGTACGTTCGTGTCAACTCTGGTGACGCTCTATAATTATTCTAATGAATAACTATTACATAAGATAGCTGCTTGCAATTTAGACATCTAGGTTGTTTCTTGAATCATGAAAATTCACGGACATTTTACAAAATTTTAACTCATAAATCAATCGTAACTTTGTTTTGCACATACAAAGATTTTTTTTTAAGTATCTTAACCCTTGCCTGTGTATTAAGATTAAGATCAACAATCTTACAAACATCAGCTTTACATTAAAAACACGACAACACAACTTTATTTTCACCTAAAACTGGTGTTGAATCGCAACCATGCATCGACTCTATGTGACGTCAGGGCGACGTTACACGACAGGAGCTAACCAAACGTATGCACATTTGATTAACACCTGTCGAGCATACCCCTGAACCCGGTGTTCGTAAACTCAATTTGTATTGTAATATCACAATAATATAAATTGAAGCTACAAACACAGGATGCTTTAACAATGTAAGGGAACGTATACTAGTTCCGAGAAATGAAAGCGAGTCTGAAATCTGATTTCAGCTCGTGAACTAAGCTCCGTAGTACTACGAATTAAGGTTGTTTACAAACACTGGTGTACGTACGTTTCCGCAGTAAACTCAGTCTGTGCATTTCTCGTCTGAACAGATGTTTTTAAAGGCATTTATTCCATAAATGCCATGTTCCATGTTTTGTTGTGGATAGGATTGCTCGAAGTTTATTAAGTGATATGTGTGAACTATGGACTGTGGAGCTATTTTGGCTTTTGTTATCGAGTCTGTTGGGTATTGATGAATTAATTTTGCTTTCTGTTTGAAGTTATGTGCTGCGTTATGGGTTTGTATTTAGTAATTTGTGAGTGGCTGTGCGATTCAGTATTATTAAGTATTTCGTTATAAAGATTTGATTAGTACTACAGATTTGTGTTATTTAACTTAAAGAATTTTACAAAACGGGTTACAACATGAGGCGTGTCGATCTTTATGATGCCTTTCTATTTTATAAAGTTCGATTTCAATGAAGGTTGATCATCGATGTTAAATTTTGAGGATCCGTAACATGATTATCCGTTTAAAATTTAAATATGGCTCAAAAAACAAAAGATGAAGATGCATTACGGGGTTCGCTGAAATTAATCTCGGTCTGATAACTGTCGGAAGCACTTGGAATGTCTGAGTGAATCCCGAACCCAAACTCATGGTAACTGGAGGTAAACTATATAAATGAGTTGGTAGGAGCCTGAAATATGAGGGCCCACTGGGAGAAAAAGGCAGATTTTGTTTTTCGAAAAACCTATGACTGGACATATTGTGTCTTTGAGATGATCGAAATGCTATTCATCTAGGCTGAATCAAATAATTTGACAATACAACTCGACAGGATCTGGAAACCGGATATCCTGGCATTTTCGTAATATGAACATGGAAAAGGTCTGCGTCCAGCGCTGGATTACTTAGAGGATTACACGTTAGAGGCCGTGAGGGCCCAGTGGTTAAAGCGCCCGCTTCTCATGCACGAGGTTGTAGGTTCAAAATCAGGCAAGTATCAATGTGATAGTCGGACAGAAAAAGACTGGTATTATTATTATTATTAGAGGACTTTATGAAAGCTAATGTATGCCTATGATGGTAGTTAAGTTCTGGGCAGATACACTAGTCTCTCCAGAATAGGTTTCATATTATCCTAGTTTTTTTTTCTTGTACGTCTCTATTAAAGGAGCTTGGGTCAATAGCGCCAAAAATTCTGGGAACGATTAGATGCGGATGGCGTTGAGCTGGGTGTTGCCATGTTGCGGCACAACTTGGAATTGGCCATGTCCAGCAGTGGACTGCGATTCTGTGACTTCAAATTGAGGTTTTAATCATCTTCAAAAGTGTTCTGTATAACCACATTCTGTTAGCCAATTAATGCTAATTAACTTCTCCAAAGGCTTATTGAAGCGAATATTAGGAGAAAAACATTTTCTTTCAAGGAATTATTCCTAATCGGCTTATAAAATAATGAGCGGAAGTATGAAAAATGATGATTAAGATTTTCTTGTTTTGGCGCGGAATGAAAGATTTTAACGCGTATTATTATTTTAGTACTTCTATTCTTCATTTATTGTCAGTCAAAGTCATAAAGTTCCTTGTTATTAGGACGTAATTACGATACGATGACAAAAAAAATCCATACTAATGTCTTTTTCTACAATTTATCTGCTATGTTTGCTCATGAAAACTCATTGGTGTCTAGTCTCTGTGGTTTCGAATATTTACCGGAACAAATAGACAGACACACAAAACTTTTTTTTTTTTTTTGTTTATGTACCTTATTTACTTACGCATTTAGTTATTTTTACATAACAAACAAACACTACCATTTTATTTATTCGTATAGATTTACTGCCGAAAACTTTCCACTCAAACTCATGCTTTTACTTTTTCGAAGCGGAACCATTTCTAACTCTCCTAATTCAAATTCAAATTCAAATTCAAATTTATTTATTTGCAAAAACACGTGTAGATAATTTACATTGTATGCTCATTATAGGTGTTAAGATATATCTTTGCCTCAACATGTTTGACCATGGCTGGTGTACAAATTAGGTCGAAAGACCATAAGATTTCATCACAATTAAAATACAAAGAATAATAATACAAATAAATCAACAATTAAAATCAACAATTAAAATCAAAATAAAAAAAATAAATAAAATTGGTAAATAGTCAAGCGATTCAAAATTAATAGAATAAATTTAAATTGTATTTTCAGAGCGATTTGTCATTTAAAAATTCATCAATATTATAATATGCTTTTTCCGTCAGTATTTTTTTAAATGTTTTCTTAAACTGGTCTGTGTTTAGATGTTTTAGGCATTTAGGGATATTATTATAAATTATCGGCGCTCTGCACACAACACTTTTATAAAGTAGCGCTGTCTTAGATGGCTGAACACGAAGTTTACTGTTATCCCGGCGATTTCGTATTACAATGTCCGATATTCGAGGAAACAAATGGGGGTTTTTTCTTACAAATAAGGCAGTGGCCAATAGCACAATTTCGAATGCATTATCCTGATTGGCTGAAAACTACGCACAAAAACTGTACGAGCTCATTTTTAATCCCATTCAGAGGGAGTCGTTTCTTATCGATACGAAATATTAATTATTTTAAATTAATATCTTTCGATGGTCGTCCAGTGGTGAAATGCACCTATTATTGACTGAACGCCGCTCTTGAAGCCAGATCAGGGCAGGAAGGGCGATGCTTGAGCATCCCCTTTTGTTCCAGACCAAATTTAAACTTTATCACTTCTGACATTAAAGCCCATTTTCATTAAACTGCAGCGTCGCTGAATATACCATTGAACTCATAATTAGGTACAGTATGCCTGATTGAACACAAAAACTTTTGAATCCAAACTAATTTATATTGGCCTAAATACACGGTTCTACCAAATTCATCCAATGATTGATTCATCCAAAAGAAAGACATAAGTAAACCGTGTATTGTTAAAAGTTTAAGCACAAACGGGCATAAATTACTATTTCTATCTTCCCTAAATGTTAATCATAGGGCAGGTTTGACTTAAAACACGTATATGTATAGATGTCACAGTTGCCAATGTACGCGTTAATTAAAAATGAAAACAACCAACGAAAAAAGAGTCAGTGCACAAACTGCACAACTTCTAACTACCAACGAACAAGTTTTAACTAGCAGACTGCAGTCCATCACCATAATATGATGACACTTTAGTGAAACTCTGTAGCGTACAAATCGAAACGTGGTAACTGAGCGACGGAACTTGTGCGCATAAGCCGGCCGACGCGGCGTAGGTAATTCTATTCGCTTTTGTGTTACATAAATCCTTGTTTTGATGATAGTCCGTACATAATTATGACACGCAACGTCTTTCCGATAGGCCGAAGTCAACAATCCAATTTTATTTTTCTAAGTCACGTATATAGATTTTTTTTCATGTTATTTTTTTAGTTAATAACTTTTTTAGCACATGCGAATAATAAATATTTTAATTTGTATGTTACCAAGAAAGACAGAAAATTATATATTTTAGTGTAAGATGCATTGCCCTTGTGTTATTTGATCATGATTAGTTCTTTTTAATGATGCCACGAAAGGGTGCACGATTGACCGCTGGATTCCTGTTTAAACTAATATAACCAATTTTTTTTTATTGTCATTTTGTAGAAGCTTTAGTAAACGCACTACTAGTAATGAGAGAACCATTAATAAAGTGAGAGGATAAATACAATCTATTCGACTTAATAAAAATCATAAATTTACTGACAGACAACGCACAAGCTAAACCGCTCGGTGGAGAATCTTGAAATTTTGCATAAAACTTCCTTACATAACGAAGATGAGCATTAAGGAAGGATTTTTGAATATACCTCCCAAACAGGGGTTAAATAGGGGTTGAAAGTTCGTCATTTTAGCCGATAGGAAATTCATCGGGCATTCGGCTCGTTTTTGTAATAAATTACGTAAAATTAAACTCAGGTTTATTTATAAGGTTGCGAAAAAAGGACGACTGTAAAGCGGATTAATCAAAATGATAAAAGGCGCTACTGATAATTTTGTTAGTGCATAGTGATACACATAAAGGAAATTGTTCGGGCGTAAGTCTATTCTATGTTTTCCTATTCGATAAAGTGCTGAAACTCGGCTTAACAAACCTTTTCCTTGATTTTGCCTACGATGTCATTAATCCCATGTGATATTTTGTGTCTTTGGCTCTACCTTAACCGGATAAATCCACTCCGAGAAAAAGTAAAAACGGAATTATACTTTTGCAGACTTCGAAAATAGAACCTAAAACACAACCAGCATTAAAAAAAAATTGCCTATTGATTGCCCGTATAAAGTAACATAAATATTTTATAACAATTAAGGTTGACCACCACTTTGTTTTGTTCAATAGTTTTATATTAAGCTTTATCAAATTAAACAAAATGTTTGGTATTGTAATAAAGGCCTTTTTATCAAATATGAACTGTTCAATTGGGAGAAATGATAAAACGTGCTTAAATGAAGCATTTCTGTTTAAATATTTTAATTATTTGTATCGGGATATCTGATTGTTTTGTATAATTATTGCGTCAATAAGTCCATATAATAATTTTGGAACAGAGATGAATGTTGTTTTGAATGTTTCATGCGAAACTGATTGCACTGCCGAACGCAGTAATTAATTAATAATTAATTAATACTTTTGCTTGTTGTGTGGATAATTATTTTATATTACTCCCAACAAAATATTTTTATTTCTATATAGCCGTACAATATTTTCAGACAGTAGTACATACAGTTATTATTAGTCAATGAGAGAATGCTGAGTGTATTTTTTTTTATTATAGTGGAACTTTAAAACGAACAATGTGACTTTTACTTAAACATACAAAATAGTTTAATGACAAGTGCACATTGGCCAGTTTGAGAAATGTGGGCCGAAATGGTCAATGGGCACGCATCATTTTGGACAGACGGTTAAATCGTTTCTGTTCATTTTAGGCTGACCCAAATAAGGGCAGGCCACATCGCAAGAAAAATCCTTCTACATCACTTTCGTACATTTTAGATGAGCCATCGCAGACGACAAGCGGGCCGCACCGCTCTATTTTGTATCGAAATGCGATGCGCTGCGAACCGACGCGGCTGTAATGGGCGCCTGTTTTTTATGTTTAGTATGTAGCTAAATAGTAATTTCATACATTTAGGTTGTAGGTTAGACAAAATGATGTAAATAGTGAAATGACAAAGCGTGCAATGTTGCTACACGAATTTGATAGGTATCTAAACTGTAGTGCTGCTATCTTTACGACATTGATAGTGTTTCCATAGATAAATTGTTTTTCTTTTGCTTTATTTTGATAATAGAAAATGTACCGATATCGAAACGCTAGCAGCACTCAAGTTGACACACCATGAGTTTCATTTAGAATAACATAACATACGAATATTAAACTAATGTCACATATAATAAATATTAAATTAAATGACGACCGCGCTGACAATACAATAATTATTAAAAAAATATAATTTACTTTAAATATATGAATGTTATGTATAGTATACAACATTTATGCAAGGATTATGTAACATGGGAAGCAGTAGGAAGGATTGGAAGCAAATGACGGGTAACTATGCGAAATGGCGAAATTTGGGAAACCCCTATATCCAGCAGGAGACTACAAAAGACTGCCTTGGCTGAGTAGTGCTGATCCACGCGTTATGTTCCCGAATGGGCGCCGTCAGTTGAGACTGGTCGTGTCTTATCTGCCAGGACTTATTTTTAATCTTATATTTTAAATAGTTTTCGTTTTTTTTACACTGTTCTCACATATAGAAGCAAAAAGAATAATGCACCCAGGATTTTGTAAGATCTATATTTAAAAGAGTGTCCTTGGAGTTTCTTGCCCGTTCCTCTTCGTAGAAGTCTATGTTTTGGAATGGGCAACTAGCTTCAACTTTCTGACTAACTGACCGACTTGTCGACAATTCAAAAGTGCCTGTAAATGGTTTAATTGAAATAAATGCTTTGAGTTTGAGTTTGAATGGTTATGATTACGAAGGTATCTATAGAACGCAAAATTGAAATTATGCTTGTAGAGTTATTGTAATAGACCGATAGGTTCAAAACTTAAATGTTAAGGTAAAGCTACACGTTTCTACCAAATAGGTTGACTTTGATGTGACCTTATATTATTCAATTCTATTTCTACACGATTCAGTTTAGTCAGTTCATCTAAATTAGAATATTCTCTGATATTTAATGTTAATCTAACTGGAACTACAGCATTTTAACTAATATTATAAGTGAGTTTGCTTGTTTATTTGTTTGTTACTCTTTTACGTATTATCTACTCAACCGATCATCTTTAAATTTTGCATACTTGTTGTCATGGGTATAGAAAAGGACATAGGGTAGGTTCCCAAGGGATAGAAAAACGCGGGTAAAAGCCAGTACATACCTACTTCATAAATGCTGTTCGTTGGTAAATGCATCACTTGAGAACGGCTAGACCGATTTGCCTATTTTTTATATTAAAATGTTCGTTATAGTCCGAATTAGGTTTTTATGGAAAGAAAAATTGGAAAAATATCCAGGTTTTTAAAAAAAAATAGTTTTTTTTTCCTTTATAATCTGATACAATCGGTGATACCTTATTCACATTATAATCTAGCCTATTAGCTAATAAGTAATTTATATAACTTAAACTGCTAAGTATATATAAAACTAAGTTTTTTTTTTGTACTGTGCCTTTTTGGCGCACCCGTGGGGCACACTCCCCTACTAATTTCTTACATGCGATGCATTTTACACTTTTTATATGATTTTTTTTTTTGTTTTAAATCTGCTTTATAAGTTGCGTGCTTTTAAGTCTGTGTTAAAAATGTATTTTCTTTCTTTCTTCTTTCTTATTCACTATAAGTTAAGGGGAAGACACATGATTCACGTGTTTTTTTATAAACGGTATCACTACAGTTTAAGTTCACTTACACTGCACTAAAGTAACGAATGAAACTGAACGTTATTTTCTCTACGAGATTTTTGTACGGACAGGACAACGTCTGTCGGGTCAGTTAGTTATGAACAATAATTATGATTTGGACAATAAAATAACATTTCTACATAAAATCCGGAAGTGGTGGTAATGTCGGATACTTGTGGTTTTGTGACATTCACATTAAATTCAATATCAAATCACGGATTTACTTTATTATTAATTGATATGTTTATATTTTAAAGCGACTAATAATTTGATAGTAGTGCTTAAAGTTTAATGGTTTAAAATGAAATTATTGGATAGATAGCTGACAGAGTATTATGATGAGCGTTGTCCGAATTAAGGCTCTCGCAGACATGTGCGACGCGACGCACTTTTGATCGAAAAAAGGCTGTCATATTAGAATATATTTTAAAGTGTCGGTTTTCTGCTTCTAATAGCCAATATCATGCATAAATATATCATAAAATACAATCTGGTACTCAAATTGGCAACTTATATTTTTTTGCAAAAAAAATGTATGGAACTAATGCTTATATCTCTGGAACTGAGAGAATAACCATAATTTAAGCATTAAGTCCATTCATTATTTATGCAAAAAAAAATAAGTTGCCACTAAGACATTTCAAGCAAAAAACCGACACTTAAAATTTAAGCTCCAATGTTTTCGAGAGTCTTTTTTTTCGATCCACTGTGCGACGGTGCGAAACTTCTGGTAGAAAAATGTCCATAAGTTTTCATAGCAATTGTTCTACTAGAGTCACGTCGCACCTGTCTGCGGGACCCTTTAGTCGGATTTGTCGCCATATTTTTCCATTCCTTTGTTTTCTTTATTCATTTTACGTCATTTCTCGTTACAAACTAAAACGTAATTATCAATTTCTTTCTAATTATGTCTGTATCATCTTACGTGTGTTGATAAATTTAAGAGCTAATAAGATACCGTGGCAAAAAGTAGCAAATATAACATTTGCTAAATTAGTAACCACCGATGTTATTTTCACTATTGGCCACCCTTAAAGTTATTCCGCCTTGTCTGGCAAGGTGAAAAAACAAGTCTTCTATTAAGTATTGGCGGCGTGCGATAAATGCATTATGATAGTCAGTCTGTGATCCATTATTTCTATGCCACAACATTCAAATACATTTTACATGCAGAACTATTAAAAGGCTTAATTCCTTACTTTTGTTGCCCTTTGCAAGGTATATGCACACCCCTCCTCGAGACTTGTCTCTGCTATGAAGAATTATAAATTACTAGTGGTCGCCCAGAGGTCGAAATTCGACCATACTTCATTTAAATGTCATGATTCTGAGGCAGCCATCTTGTGTCAAACGCATCAAAAAAACATTACACACTACAATGTTTTTTTATTAATTTAATTTATTCCTAATGTATATTTTATAAAAATATTAGCTTTCTGAACTCCTTCTCCATATAAACTTTAGCTGTGCCAAATTTCATACTCCTCCGTCCGCGTAGTTTTCGTAAAAAGGGGTACAAAGTTTTTGTTTCACGTATTAATATACTAAAAAAGTAATTGTTACTGCATTATTTTCAGGAGCTTGTTTCAAAGCTAGCAAAACAAAGAACAGTCGGGTTCTTGCGTAGGTTTAAGTGAATTATAGCCAGGCTCACCACCACAGGTTAAGCATCTGGCAGTAGGTAAATAGATAAATTAGGTATGTTCCATTTTGAAATCAATTTACAGTCCATTTGAAATAAGATTAGAAATTTAAGCAAACCTTTTTTACAGTCCGTTCAACCGATTCTGACTAGGTGAAATGTTTAAAGCCTTAAATCCGTTTAATCCGCCTTAGTCCGAATTAATAGAGCATCTAAACATGGATCTGTGTGCTATAAGGTTAACAAATATTTTATTAAAACGTATTAACTGAACTGATTTAGTAGATTTGTTATCGAAATCATGTATTATTTTTTTTGGTAAATTGGTAATCCAGACTCACAAAACCTAAAACTATTCCGGTTTAGTTTTTGTAGGTATTTTAAGCAATTTCTAGAATCTTTGAGATGCCATAAAATACTTTACTTTCTAAATAATCTTTCGAGAACTAGGGACGTATGAAGTAAGATTTTTTTATATCCATTTTTCTTCCTGTATAACCTATAGTGAATACAAATTGAAAAACCGAAGGATGGTGCAGTAATGAAGGTTATAAGCACTCGTCGAAAGTTTAGTGGTTCTCGCTCTACATAAATAACAATGATAAATAATTATTCCAAAACAATCAACATTATAATTTTCTATTTATCAATCTTACGAGTTTCAAAAACCATCAAAATTTCTACCAGCATAGTACGTAAAAAATTAAAATTAAAATTTTCATTCAAATAGTTCAACGCTCAGTATTATCAGCGCGCTCGAAGTTATCAGCTAACTTGAGGATAATTCCGTGAGCCAAAGTTCGGACAAGATGCCGCATAGTCTCTTAGATGCAGGTAAGCCCCCAGTTACCTAGATATTTAACCACGCACTATTGAACCAACAAGCCCTATTTCAAAACTGTAGTTCCATTTTTAAAAAGTTTTCCAATTGAGCTTCAAAAATGATTTTCAAATTGAATGAAATATGAATCGAATATTGTTTTATTTGGAAACGAACATTATTTTTTGTAAGAAGAGAAATATTATTCGAAAATGGAAATAAAGTATCGTTAAAGATTGTTTTAATATTGTATGTCTAATGAACGTGCGAAGGACTGAGAGGATTTCATTTTATTTCTACATTTTTTATTTTTTTCCCAGCTTCTCAAGACTAATTTGCCCGTCTTTAAAATATTTGTATAGAAACTGTTGATCGTTAATATGCATAAATAATTGACCTTCAAGTAGGTTCAATCATTAGGGTTTTCTACAACCGGGTCCGCTGCGCCATGTTTTTTGTGTTTTACAAACACATGGTAACCAAAAGCGAGCGTGACCTAACTTTTTTTTACAGCAGAGCATAATAAAAAAATGACCGCTACGAACGGATAAGTTCACTCGCGTTCGCCTGCGGGGGGGGGTTTGAAGTAAATCATTTGTGTCGGTACTCTCAAGACGTTTCGTGACATATCACATTCAAATTCCAATAAAAATCATATGACATTCATTCATTCATTTAAACTGCGCATTTAATTAATTTCCAGTTCTTGATAAATATTGAATGAACGTGGCAGCAGGTACAGGACACCGAATCTGCTCTTTTTAAGAATTGAGGTATATTTGCTCTTTTTAAGAACTTATATTGCTAGAACAGCAGACACGTCTTCCTCGTCGGAACTCATTTTTAAAAGAGATTGTTTAACAAAAACAGTCTTTACTCAAAAGTCGCAGCGGACTGGCTGTTATTCCAACATATTTTGTTATAAAATTGGCGCAGCGAATCCGGCTTTCGACGGTGAGGGTAAATAGGCGGGATAAATGATGAAACCCGAAATGATGTAGACAAAAACTTCTCTTAGTCCATTCAAACGAAAAAGACTTTAATTCAGGTATCTACTGCAAATTGTAAATTAACAATAATCATTCAACAGTGAAACTACAAAACAAACAAAACTTGTAATTGTATCTCCCCAGATAGGATTGTAAGTTGTAGACGTGCCATTGAACTATAAGAGAAAAAAAAGTGAAAATACATATTTATGCCCTCGCTAGATCTGAGCGATGTTCTGTCTTCCCGTTACCGGCGTGGCCTGAGTTAGTTTGGCCTAGTATCCTTGGCCCAGTATTCATTAACCACCGAGTTAGCTGATAACTTTGATCTCGATAGAGTTATCTTAACTTTAATGCTACGGTTTTGGAGCGAGCCGGTTCTTTATGAAAAATGTAAGTTTCAGTTTCTCATTAGTTTCAAGTTGTTCTGTTGCAGGTTTTTAATTGGAAAGTTTGAATTAGTTGGTGGAACAAGTTGATTTACAGTAACAACATTTCTGAAGCATCGCCTCTTGAGACCGTCATAACGGTAGTAATATACGTTTCACTCGTGACTTTCTACATGGTTGCAGCAACCAATTTGAATTACAAACATAAAAGTCCATTTGGTTTAATCGCGTATTTCTGTCATTACAGTAACATTGCTCTCCAAAACCTTAGCAATATGAATAAAAAATTTACACAACAGTTTTACCTGAAATTTGGTCTATGGGTGAGTACAGAGGGGGTTCCTCCCCTCCCGGGTGTTGGTGTTCCAGCAGACGGTGACACGACTGTCTCATGAGCGCTCCCGACACTGACAGACAGACAAACAGACATACAGACAAACGAACAGGTACAGGTTACTTCGTTCAGTTGAAGTTCATAAACGATATTTAAGTAAAATTATTGAAAGAATCGCAGTTAAATAAAGACGAATCGCAAAGCACGAATGATATAAGCAAGCGATGAAACGCAATCGCAGAAGCGTAAGTTGAGCATAGTGTACTCTAAATCTAATCTAATAGATGAATAACTAGAAACATATGTAAGACGAAAAATGTTTTAAAATAATGAAGGGATGGATACGTAAGCAATGGACTTGAGATCAATATAGGTAGATAAGTACGTTTAAGTTATTATGATTTTCAGTTTTACACTATTCTTACTTATTGACTTGCCCAGTCGTTGAATTCAAGTCCTTATCCTTACAAAATATTTCTACAATAATAAAAATATTTACCTTTATTCTAGTTATTGTCATTTGACTACGACTGTTGTCAGTCTAACCGGCGACATTGTGTCTGTAACAATACAAAAACCACTATTAATTAAAATTTTGAAACAGACTTTGTAGGAAGCCCGGAGGTCATGATTAAATGGTTCGCGAACTGAGCGATTGATCTGATCGAATTTCAATATCCTTGGCGAATATTTGTGTTGACGACTAGTTTGAAGAATGAGATCAAACGAGGTGAGGCAGATCAAGAGTTAAAAAGCAGCCATAGTGCCAAACAGTGGCAGTTGTCTGTTTGTTCACGGTAGCCAGCAGTCCGAAGTCCGAAACTTGGGCGCTTAATACTCCCATAGGATAACGGAACTCCTATTAGTGTTGCGCTCGGCCCGGCAATGCAATCAGGTTTTAATTAAAATCGAGTTAGACTCTGATATAAGAAGCTTCTATATACCCTTTGTATAAATCTAAAGCATAAAACGAACGAAGCAGTCTAACTTTCGAACTATAGGCCCATCGCATTGGCTAATATACATAGCCTGCAACGGTTCGATTGGATAACACGCCCAGCAGAACACTGACTGCCCAAAAGTGCTCGTTAATATAAAATCTTAGTCGCTAAGTCACAATTTTTACATACGTATGAAAGACGTGAGCTGTAAAATTGTATTTCAGTAAACAACTGCAATACCAGAATCAAGCAAAAAAATTACGCCAAATTCAAACAACGTAACTTTGTTGCAGTCTGCTCGAAACATGATCACGTCGCTCGCACAAATAGAGTATAGTGAGGTATGTCCTGCATTCGCCGAAAGTCTTTAATTGAACACCTCCCAAAAATCGTGTTGTTATAAATTCAAAAAAACTTCCATCAGGAATTCCCGCAACAATCTTTTTATAACAATAATTGTTAGAAGTAGGACGTACTTTGCACCGAAGTCCTCGTGATCCGAGGAATAAACTAAGGGAAATTCAGGTCGCTTCTAGGAAATTTAGTGCGTTTGTACGTGAATATTACAAAGCACAGTTATATCCGTGACAGGACCTCACGAACCCTAATTGCGTGCTCGATGGGTATGTAATGCGGCTGTTCGAAGTGGCATATGCTTCCTAACTCTGTTAACCGACCCGTATTTCCCGCCGACGACGTAACTTCGGTGTCAAAGCAAAGGGTATTACGGCAAGCTAACGGCTATACAGGTGCTGATTAATTGGTTGAAGAGGGCTTTGATTTTCATAATAAAACGTTTGAGATGGCGTACAAAGGTAAGATTTCATTATATCATTTTTTTTTTGCTTTTTTCTAACGCAAAGCACCTCTGACTTTTCGGATTCATGTGCGTATGATATAATTATCACTTGGTTCAAAAACAGTGAAGGAAAACATCGTGAGGAAACCGGCATGCCTGAGAGATATTTCTCGACGGTATGTGAAGCCAAGTCAGAAGCCCATGGGCGGCTTTAAAACTGTGACACCAGGTTAGTCAATAAGCAAACGAAAAAAAAAAAAAGATATCATGCCTGTTATTGAATAAGGCGTAGGCAGACGTATATGGACCACCCATATTTCGCCTTTTACGTTAAGACGTAATTGGGCGCGAGCCTATTAAGATTTACCGTCAACAATAACAAAGTTTGGGTAGCTATTGCGAATTTCTAAATGGACAAACACAATAACACCTAGCCCCACGCTTTTGCTTCATACACGTTCATACGTACACGCGCGTCGATTTTGAGTACTTCCCCCAGACGTTTTTGAATCACCCTTGATCAAGCTGGTTCCACATGAAAAACTATCAAAATTTTATTTTGCCTGTGATTGCAGGAAACTAATAAATTCATAATTACCTGTGCGATAGTAAATTAAAGCTAGTACATTGCCGCTGCACGTCAGACTGCAAATCAATTACATACCGTTATGAATTGACCCTATTATCTCTTAATTAAAATCAACGCATTACAATTTTTAATTAAGCTTTGTTAATTTCGTCACATGTCGTGGCTGTGACGACAGCCAGATCATTATAATGTTAATTAAGTAACATATAAATCGATTGCGGAAGCCGATTTGTTTTCATAGTTTCAATGGGCGCGGCGGTAAATGAATTTCCGGTTTCATGTTTAGTGCACTGAATAATTGATTTGTTCTTGCAGGTAAATAGGGATATGTTTCCACGTGGCTGTTTTGCTTTTGGTCTGTTTTGCGTGTATATCATTTAGTGAAGTCGGTGAAATCCAGTTGAAAAATCAGGAAATAAGGGACATATAGATACTGTGGTACCGCGAAAGGGACATTATTAAGGGGGTTGAGGCCTTAGATGATAAAAGATTTGTAAACACTTTTTACACATCAATCATATTTTAAAAACTAGATGAGGTTGGCGTTTCCTTTCAGACTACCTATACTGAGCAGGAAGGCCGAAACAGGCTCAAATTCATATCGGTTTACGTGTGTACCAGTTGTCTTGTAAGCTCTAGATGGATTCCTAACAGCTAAAATGTTGATGTCAGTAAAATAAACTCAACCTGTACTTAATCCATAACACGTTTTATATTTTGAGTTCAAAAACAAATATTCATTAAATGAAACCGTTAATTGGTTTGAGGCGACTTCTTGAAAATCCAACACATTCCTTATTAATTTTGACTTTTACGTATCGGCAAGACGCCATTTTAAAAAAGGTTAATTATTTGCTGACATAATTTTCCGTTTTTCAAGGAAAAAACATGAATGAAAATATTATTCGAAAGTTTGATTTATTTTGACATCAAAGTTATTACTGTTGAAGCTTATAAAGTGATCACGAAGCTTTGAAGGTGTTCCTGTTGCGTTCATTTATTTATTAAGTCAAGCGAAAATCGCATCCTTTTTTTTTTGGGTGGGTAATTATCAAATAACTTCTCCCGCTCTGGGCGGAGCGGGGGGGCGTGTCAGACTTTTACTGACTAAAACCCACCCGTGTTCCTTCCATTGCCTGTGTGCCGGGACCACGATATCCCTTTCGAACAAACTCGCAACCTTGGCAGGCATTGGCCCTAACGGACCCCGTCATTTGGTGCTGACATCTCTTTGAGGCGCGCGTGGAACACAACGCGCCGTCAACCCGGGCCTGCCGTGCTTTTCTGTAAACATCTCACCGTGAAAACTTGGGTGAAGTGAGCTGTCAACAGTGTCAATCCCTGTGGAATGACAGCTCACTCCACGCTCACTTATCGGACGGCGAGGTACCCATTGCTCACCGTCTGCAAGCCCGCGACTACGGCGGCGGCGGCCAGAAATCGGCTTGCGACTCCCGACGCCCGGGGTGTCTCCTGCGGCGACTAGGGGCGCGAGAGCGCGAATCTTGCCTCTCCCTCACGCGTTCCGCCTCCTCCTTCGCGAGCATTATTGCTTCGCAGAAGGAACCTCCCATGAGAGTGCATGGGCCTCCCATGCACTCTCGCTCCGAACTATGGCCTGAACAATGGCCGGACGCAAGAGATCGCCGCCGCCGATCGCCTCAGTGAGGACACGGCGGTGCTCCGCCCAAGCCGGACAGACCTCCACCGTATGCTCCACCGTGTCCTCCAGGCGATCCACACAGTGGTGACACCCGGCCGTTTAGGGCGACGCGACAGCGCGACGCGACGAAGGTTATTGTTATACCGTGAAGTTTTCTTAGAAACTGTATTGTTCGAGTCGGGTCGCGCCGTCGCATCGCGCTGGTGTGAACGAGCCTTTAAGCGAAAAATCGCATCCTAACGTTTCATTACTAGTTTCCTAGAAATTCAAAGTCACTCGAGCTCGTGTTTATGAAATAGATTTGGTAGTTTGCTTTATCTATACTTATGATTAATCTTTACTTCTATATTAAAAGCTGACGAGTTTGTTTGTTGGAACGCGATCTCTGGAACTACCAGTCGTATTTGAGAAAATCTTTTTTCATCTTGAGGGGGTTATTTAATACCACGCTACGACCATTAGGAGCCGAGCAAAAATAAAAAAAGTCAGAAAGAACGCCAAGAGAAAACGAATAAATGACGCAAAGAGGGAGGCCCCCTTTCAAAATTTACGTAATTGTCATTTTGCAAAAGATATTTGTGGACTTCAAAAAGTTTTAATTACGAAACGATTTTCCGTCAACTAATGATGTAGGTTCCCTATTCACTACCGAAAACAATCGTATGGTGGGTTATTCTCCGTAACGTTTTGTTTCACGTTTTTCTGTTGCGTGTCTGTATGGAAATCCGAAAATTTTATTTCGAGAAGTCGTATTCGTATATAACTTTCATATCAGTGTGAATGGGCCGAGGGGATACTTTCACGTGACTGAGTACCTTATACAAAGACTATTGTAGATCGTACCGTGCATTTGTATTTTGTAATAAATTCTGGCATCTACTCAATTTTATTGCAGACTACTGTGCTCTCTTCGGTACCTACCTATGTGTTAACTAATTTAAAAATAAACTGACACTTATTGCGTACATATGCCTACAATATTATTTAAGCCAATGTCAAAGTCAAAGTCAAATCATTTATTTCAAATAGGCCCCTGTAAGGCACTTTTGAACGTCAAAGTTTACAAAAAAATTGAATTGATTCTAGTCGCCCCTTCCAAAAGGTAGTTTTCGTATGGAGAAGAATGGGCAAGAAACTCCACCGTTACTCTTTTAAAATGTGTTACAATATTTTGCATATGCACGTACATTAGTTACATAATTATATGTGAAGACGATGCAACTAAAAAAAAAAATACGTTACCACAATAGGTAAAAAGAAGAATTAATAAAAGTGAAGCAACGAAAGATAAATTAATTACTTATGTGATAGATGCATGGTTCTCACATATTTACAAACATTGTAAAAGTAGAGTAGTAGCCCGAGTAGTAATGAAAAACTTTAGCCCGGCTTGCACAAGAAATCACTTAAGTCGTTTAGCGCTAAACATATTTTAACCCTTAACACTACTCGCGGGGGAATAAAGGGTTCCCCATCACAGACTTTTCCGTTAATATTTGTATTATTTTGACCATCACGCGGTCTCGACTCCGTGTATCTCTCGTTCCCCTACGAATGTAGTAACGTAAGTAATTTTTTGAAATAAAGGCTTTTTTAATTTATGTTTTTGTAGATTTTTGGCGCACTACATTCAGTAATATCTTGAAGATCTTATAAATGATGCAGAGTCGTATAATAGTGACAATGAAGACGTTTCGTATAATGTTCCTGTAAAGTAATTATTATTTGATACTTAAACAAAGATATCCTGTGATTTTATATGTTATATTAGAATTATAGAATTTTATGATTGTTTTGTATTTTAGATTTTAAGAGTATTGAGATAAAAATACTAAGTTTGTTTTTAATTACTAAGTTTAGACAGTATTTCGCCATTAAACTCTAGTTCAAAGGTCAACTGGCCATTGAAAATGTCACTGGGTATTTCACCGCTTTTTTTATTACACGCTGGAAATGTCATTGTTAAGATTTTTACTGAAATATTTTTAACTTTATTTGTATATTTATAAATAAAGGGCCATTATTTTATTAACGAAAAGAAATCCAATTTTTTTGTTTCATTCAACGGTTTTATAGTCGGTATACGCATAGGGGGAGTCAGTTCCTCAGCGATAGCGTGTGGTGCTAAGGGTGACATCATCCAGTCTCTTCAAAAGATTGTCAGAAACAGAACGATGATTTAAATACCTAGGTTAAAAGTAGTGGTTTGTGGCAGGGCTCGGATAACGGTATATTTTTCGAAACGTTATCGTCTTAAAAACCTAAAGAACGAATTGTTTCGGTTACGTTCGAACGGAACGTTATTAAAACGTTTTTGAAGAAGAATAAAATTTAATTCGTTCTCGGTTAATAAAACGTTTTTAACCGTTTTTAATCATTATTGGGTTGATCGATAGGAAATTCGCAACACAACCCTAATCAATACGTAAGCAGCAAATGCATTGGAATAAATGAAGTTATAAAATGAAGATAAGGTACAATTTAACTAAACAAGTTCATCCTTGTCGGCGCAAGTACCGTGCGCGTTTACGTCCTGCGGAATAAACCGGTTTTTGAAAATGTTCTCATTTCGTTTTCGTTCCGAACAAAATGTTGTACAAAGAAGAACGAGAACTATTAGAGACGTTTTAAAAACGTTATTTTATATAACGTTTCCGAGCCCTGGTTTGTGGTGCAAGTTGGCCTAAAAGAAAGATAATCAATTACTACAAAATATTCAGTAAGATAAAAACTGAAGTAAACCTGAGTCAACTTATGTCAGACCTTGTATTACAGTATCAAAAACAGAGATACTTTATTTCTACTCTGATAAAGGTACCAAATCTAAACAAAGTCATAATAAGCGGTACGCACACAATTGCTAATGTCAACTTACCTTCACAAAAGCAACATTTACTTTAAACACAATGTATTTTATTTTGTTATGTATTCCATAATGTATTCCGTCACGTCCAGTTCCACTCTCTCAAATGACCCGGAAGTGCATCCATTAACGATCGCAAAACATCCAGTTCGGACTCTGGCAGGTTGCAGAGCTTTTTCTAAAAAAGTATCGATGCGCGGGGTGAGAGTGCCCCCGTCGAGGCAATGACAATTTTCCGTTCCCGCATTTTTCTCTGTGATAATATCAGTATGTTTTGCGGTTGAGGATGTAAGAAGGATGTCTTTTGGCTTAGAAAATGAAGACAAGAAAGGTAAGACGCGGTCTTTACAAAAAAAAAAAAATCATTGTTATGATATCCTCCTGTATCTTATTCTGTTAAATGAGCAATATTTTTATATATTTGTAATCACGTTCTCAAAAACGGCTTTAACGATTTCGATGAAAGTTGCAATATAGGGGTTAACGGGGCCGGTAAATCGATCTAGCTTGGTCTCACATCTGGAAAAATTCGTTTTCTCCGTATTTTCAAGCACCGAGCACAGCACGGTCGCCCTAAGTATAGAACAAGATGGCTACCTTAGAATAATGACATGGCAACATGGAATTAGTAAATACCTACTGTCATGGCAGCATGGAATTAGTCTGTAGTATACATGGAATTGGTATGAATCCTATACTATTAAATGAGTATTCTCTATTTTCACCCGAGCAGAGCTCGGTCGACTAGGTACATAAAGGAACGTCTCACATGCAAGAAAATACCCAGGTACAGGACATGCAAGTAGGTCGTTGTATCCGCCGTAAGTCCGTCTATTTTTAATTTTTAATGAATAAGCTTAATGGCTGTATTTTCACCAACACCGAAATAACAATGCTGCTTGAAACAGGATGATGAACTCTTTAGTCAATCGAAAAGTAATTTTAAAATTCCACACAAGCCAGTGTGGAATCCATATAGAATTCTGCACAAAATGTTTTATAATAAAAACACCCTTTAATTATTTCTCATAAAATAATTGCTCATTAAAACCAACAATTCAAAATGGCGGCTCTACGAAAAATAAATGGTATACGGCTGTTTAATAAAGAGCATTCGAACATCGAACACATCGAAAGGTATGTACAGAATGTGATCGGAACAATGAATTTCATTGATGTGATTCCAAGTTTTATGTAACGCGCCAGTTAAGCTGCATTTCACAGATAAATATATGGTTTATTCAATAGAATTCAAAGTTTGTTTTGGTAATATAGTACAGCCTTGATGCACGCCCCTTTCCTTATGAAAAGCCTCCGATAATCTGTTTTCCAGTTTCATAAAGATGGTGCCATCGAGGTACAAATTCCGGATCAGAAGAGTAAGATGTGGCGGGATGCAATGAGAACATCAAACATTTTCTGCCATTGTACGCAGTCAAACGCAAAGTGTAATCTATGAAGCACGAGACCAGTGGTTTGTTAAATTCACGGCATTTCTCAATGAGAATGCGGACATTCAAATTTGCTCTCGAGTTTCCTTGCCGGCAACAAAAGAGGCTTAGTCTCTCGGTATAAATTCTTCATCTAACATAACCATAACCCAAAGCTTTCCTAATAACACGATGACAACAGAACTGTGTGTCCAATGGAATGACGTAATTATTGACTGTAATAAATTTTAATGTTACTTTTTATTTATGTTTAGTGTGTTTTAAGTTTAATGTGTGATTTCCTGTGCGAGTCTCAATAAATACTTTTTCTTTCTTTCTTTCTTTCTAATTGATTAGAAAACGTTTTCAAAAGAACGACGACTTGATCATTGCACAATCAAGATTGGGCTTGAAGCTTAAGGGCGATGTGCCTTCTTACATTTTTTGCAAGTTGCAGATTTCAGGTTGTATGTTGATGAAAATATTATTCGTAGCAAATATCTATTTATTTATTTATAGAATTATCATTTCTAAGTTAGAATTGGCCTTAAATGATCCTCCCTGATTTCGTGACAGTCAGTCAATAGGGTAATTTGAACTAGCGCCCACAATCAATCTGCCTAGCCTTTTCCCAACTACATAATTATGTTGGGGTCGGCTTCCAGTCTAACCGGATGCAGCTGAATACCAGTATTTTACACAACCCAGTTACTGGGTAACACGATACTCCTTGATAGGACTGGTTGTCAGACTTTCGGGCTTCTGACGACCAGTAAGGACTGTCAAGGACACCCACGATTGACAGCCGGGACCAAAGGCTTAACGTACTTTCCTAGACACGGAGGAGTCTCGGTATGTAAAGATGGTCACCGATCCACGGACCAACCCCGACAAGCTTAGCTTAACCTGATGGATCTATCCGTGCGGCTGCTATTACTTAGCCACGAGCTCCTCACAATAATAAACATAATTACAATTAGGTATTTTATGCAAAAATATATTTTTTTCACAAGCAAACACGTTTTCACTGCAAAATTATGTAAAGCTTCGTGCAGACCAGCGCGACGCGACAGCGCGGCGCGACACCGGTTATTGTTATACCGTCAAGTTTTCTTAGAAATTGTATTGTTCGTGTCGCGGCGCGGTGTCGCGTCGCGCTGGTCTGTACGAGCTTTTATTCAATCCTGTTACTAATGACAGCTGAATTAAAATGTACCTACACATGTGCACAACTAAGTACCTATCAAATAAGAAATTATAAATAAATTTTCCTTATTAAAAACATTCGGAAATGTAAACTACTGAGGTGTACAAATAAAATAATCAAAATGAAATAAAGTTAACGAAAAACTTTTTATATGCTTTCCGCAACACAGTACCTAAATGTCAAACTCAAAACTCAAACTCAAAGCATTTATTTCAAATAAACCAATTACAGGCACTTTTGAATTGTCAAGGGGTCGGTCAGTCAGAAAGATGAAGCTAGTTGCCCATTCCAAAGCGTAGTAGGTTCCTATGGAGAAGAACGGGCAAGAAACTCCACGGACACTCTTTTAAATCAAAATATTCTTACAAAATATTGGTTACATCATTCACGTTGAAATTATACATGTGAGAACAATGTAGAAAGACGTGCACGTTAATGTCCAAACATAGGTAACAAAACGGATATAAATAGTTGAAAATAGGGATGCTAATTTAAAATCTAGCAACTATTTCGTCCCCTGGGTTAACAAAACACTGCCAGGGGCAGCAGGGAAGCAGGTTGTCCCCTGTAGGTACTTGTTGTACCTTCGTCAAAATACGACCGGGCATTAAAATTGCACTGAAAATATCGCAATTATTTTCTCCGGCTAGTTTTAGATTGTTCGTGGATTAATTCTTCTCTGGATTAATAAAGTTTGGTATCGAAAATGGGGATGCATTTTAAAATCTAGCAACTGTATCAACTATAAAGAAAATACTGTCAGGGGATAAAGTCCTTTATCGTCAAAACGAACCTAATAATATTATGACTTACTTATCTTAATTATCTCATAAAATATTCTCCTTAATTATAATTCCCCCCAGGGATTATTGCACTGAAAATTTCGTCCTGACAATTATTTGCTCCGGCTAGTTTTAGATGCTCTAATTACTCCTTGTCGCATGACAGCGAGCTGCAACTGAATAAAGTTTGGTATCGGGAACTCACTTGAAAGTGGGGATGCTAGTTTAAAATCTAGTAATTGTTCGATGTAAAGTGATGACGCAGCAGGGTCAGCATTGTATATTGATAGGTATGTGAATTATAAAATGATTTCATAAAATAAATTAGTCCCATAAAAAACCCTTTCAAACTATGTACGTATTCACCCGGGAAATAAATATAATATTTAAGTTTGTTTGTTTATTTATTTATTTTATTATTTATGTAAACATAGTAAAATACATAGAGATACGACATAATTATATTCATCATTATTATTTTTTGTTGTATTTGGAACAGAATATATTTTATTGTACAATAAAGAGGATCACACTGTATTGTACTTAAATTACAAGAAAGACAATGTTGTTAAAATTACTTACCTATATTTCTATTGCATCATAGAATAACGAAATTATTTAGAAAAAAAAAAACAATTTTTACCAAATCTATTGAGAAATAAAAATTATCTAACAAAACTGCTAATAAATATAGAAAACAAAAAATTCAAAATATTTTTATTTCACATATGAAACGTCAGAAGCTAGGTGCACGGTTCCAATTGGTCGTTTCCAAAAGAATATCGGTATATACTTTATGTTTTCCGCCTCTTTGTATCAAAAGTAATATTTTGCCACAAAGTAGTCATCATAATAAGTGTAACTCGTAATACATTTATTATTTCAAAAGATTGACATCTCTTTTAAGACAAATTATTCATTCATTCTCATCACATAAAGACACAAAAGATGCATAATTGTTGTTTACTTTTTAGTGCACCGTTGTCTAACAACTGCTGTCAACGGTTTTCAAATTTTGTGAATATATGCTAAGATTTAGTAAAGCATTGTTATTGGAAATTACTAATTAGATTCGATCATTTGCACGATAATTGAACGATTACTCGAAACTCACTGTTAAGGACATGTTTATTTAATAAATAAGCAGTCAAATTATACCAAAGTTAATTAAAGTGTCAATGAATCGGATAGATATTAATTATTATTAATGGTTCAATAAGAACATAAAAAGAATAATTACAGCTAGCGATGAAACAATAATAAAAACAATAACAAAATTCAAAGAGAACGGAAAAAATGCTTTAAAAACCAAGTTAAATATTAAATCCTGAATTCAAATCATATTGTCATTACAAATTTTGATTTTAGTACTCACGTTTTACGAACGAAAGGTTGAAATGACCGCATAGCTAAACGGGAAAAAACTTAGATTATTCGCGGTCTGAATGAACAGGTAGATATCCGAGCGATACGACCGATCGAGCGAGCCGAGCGAACCAGCGACCGCGGGCCCGAGATGCGAATGTGGAGCGCTCTACAATCGGAACCTCACTCCGGGCGCGCGCATGCGTGATCGGCGGTCCCGCGTTTCCCCATCACCCGCTTGCTAGCATATCTGATTTTAATACCTTTCGATTTACGCTATGAGAGAGTTTTTATGTTAAGCTTGGATTCGGCGGTTGAAAAGTGCGACTCGAATTCATTGGTAATGTGTAAGCAATAGGTAAACCAGGGATGTAATTGTAAATGAAAAAATCACGAGTTTAGTTTTTGCACAGATTTTATCGAGATATTGGAGAAAAGACGATATAATTATGTTGTTTATAAGAATTGTAGAAAAAATTATCATCGTAAACTAAATAATCTAGGTAAGACAACTACACCAAGGGATCTATACAATATAGTCTGTACCGGTATATTTACTGCACCGGTCCTCTGTCCGGAACAAATAGATAGGCGCCGCCACACAGTCTGACACCACACGGACCGCACTATCTATGTCCGGTCCATTGTCAACGAGCCGCTTTAATACATTTATTATTGTCTCGTGAGCATAGAAAAAATAACATACTATACTTGGAAAAACGTTTGTCTGGACACAGCCTAAATAAATTATGCAGATTGCAGTGCTCCAAAAATGAAGTAGGTACATGTCTGAAACCGTGGCCACACATATGGCGGACAGTCTGCGCTGAATGCAATAATGTTGTAATTAAATAGTCAACAAAACGCATCACAACGATCTTGCTTCTCTAATTAATTTGAGAGTAAAAGTCGACTTTCTGGAACTTTCTTCCTTACTATATAGGAAGTACCTATTAATCTAAATCAGTTCCAATTTCCTGTTCTAACTAAGTCCCAACTCTTCCTACAGATGTTCTTATTACTCGTTATGTGTCACATGACATTTCGGCAGAAACTTTACTACTTAGTGTCTACGAGTAGAGTGTAAATATGAAATACAACCTGAGCTAGTTGCATATCGAATGAGTTAGTAGAACGAAGTTCTGCCGCACGGCCGCGGACCAATTTCCGTACACACCGCTTATGCAAGAAAAACATGAGACATACATTAGTTGTCGCACTGCAAGTTCTGCAGACTGTGGCATTCGCGTTACGCCAATAACTTTGTTACCTCGGCACGGTTCTACTCGTTTGCCACTTGAATAATTTGAAAATGGAAAATGTATTTTATTTTTCCAATAGGAAATTGGATATTTGGTAGTTTTGTTACTGCGGCGGGTGCATCTTCCGCATAAAGAAAAAAACACAACTTAAGTAACTCTTGCGATGTGCCTCTTTTAAAGAAATTGATGTACGAGATAATTCCTGAAAGGTCGATATGAGTGAAACCTGCACAGACGTATCTTATCGATACGGTTGAACGAATCATTAAACAAAGGAACGATAGGAAACCCCGGGTTTGTGGGTATAAACGTGCTAAAGATGTTAAGTATAGGTACTTCAGTTAATCTAGCCCCAGTTATTACACATTTAATCAATTGCTGCTTGCAAACTGGTACGTAACCTGAACTTTTGAGATAAGAATAAGAATAATTTATTGGTCCATAGTTACAAAAAAAAAATAAAAAAAAATGATATTGTAAAAGAAAAAAGAAAGAAATCGTTTATTTGGACACAGTTCGTGAAACACAAACTAACACTCACACACACTTGTATGCTTAATGTAACTAGAATATTTAACATAGTATTAAAACTGTGGTCCCCAAACTAGGCAGCGCCTGTATCTTGGGGGCCGAGTTGCGTGATCTTAAATTTTAATTCGATACATGATTGCGTTAGCTCAAATTTTATTTCAGGATGTTTGTAAATAGACAGAATATTTAATTAAATAAGGTAGGTAGGTATTACCAAAATAAAAATAAATTGAACAAAATAAAATAATTCTAAATAATATTATAGTGTGAGAGTATGTGTGAGAGTGTGTGTGTGTAAGTTTGAGTGTGAGTGAGGGTGTGGTAGAGGTAATACGTCCAATACACAGAAAGAGTTCACGTGATGACGTCAATAATACAATATATTTTATTATCCTATCACTATCTTATCTTGTATAGATAAGATCTTTGAACATTATGTGGTTACTGAGATAAATAACTTTTAGCAAACACATGGAATAATCAATAATAAACAATTATGATTTCAGAGAAATAAGAGTACGGCACAATTATTACGAGAATTTTCCGATGAAGTATAAAGACGTTTAAATTAAAAACCGGCCAAGTGTGTGTCAGATCACGCACACTGAAGGGTATCTTTATGTACTACTATAATAATACGTCAGTCTGACGCGTTTGATTAATTGGCAATTGTTTATGACATTGCATTTTGAAATAAATACTTATTTCTAACACCTGTCGAAGTTGAACTTTGACTTGAATGAACTATTTTTTTTTTCCTCATAAAGCTTCGTGCAGACCAGCGCGACGCGACATCGGTTATTGTTATACCGTCAAGTTTTCTTAGAAATTATATTGTTCGAGTCGCGTCGCGGCGTCGCGTGGCGCTGTTCTGCACGGAGCTTTATAGAATTATTAGTGTATACATATTTGTGAGACTTATGTAGCTCGTTTTGGTCATAGGGTGTATAGGTGTATTTGGACAATTTTTTTACTTTTTTTGGTAAAATTAAATGTATACTATGTTTTGGTACCTGAACGGTATTTATTTTCTTTACTTTTAACAGGCACACGTCATATTTTATAGTTCTTATAGAATGTAACAATAAGAACAGGAATAAAAGCTTTTTATGTTTACATTTCAAGATTGAAATGAACGGCTCGCCATCACACAGATAAACCCTGAGAGGTTTTCATTGTGTGGTTACAACCAATTGTAAAATAGGTGAAGTTTTTTTGGAAAATTTTAGGTTTGGTCAGATGATTACTGAGAAAATTTAAATACACGGCTAAACTTTCCACATAATTTTATCTCTCATTAGTTCTGATATTACCATTAATGGCATTTTTTTACCTCTGACTGAGTTAAGTCTCCTTTATTTACTGTGTGTGTAGTTTATAGTTACTGCCCGCGACTTAGCCCGCGTGAAAAAAGACGTATCATATCGCACTCGGCAATAGTAAAACTTTGTATCAATGAAAAATGTTTTGGAATTGGATCAGTAGGTACTTCAAGAGATGAAGTCTTGCAAACGAGTATTTTATTTTTATTATTATAGAGGCATGAGCAACAAGGTTTATAGTTCACTCATCCCCTATAGAAAAGGGATGATCACCCGACCAAATGGATGTCGTGTCCGGTGGGCAACTGCCCGACGATTGATGTCGGAAAGTTATATATATGCTGATTGCGCGGTAAACTCTGTTTGCACGATGCAGGATTTTGTGTGACGTCAGGTCTTTGATGCGTAGTTTGCATGTGGCGATGTAGATGCCGCCACAATATTATTGTAGATAAATACTAGCCCGCTCCACACGAAAAATGAACAAGATAGTAATAACGTTACATCTAGCAGACGTCAATAATCTGTTAACGTCATAGCTTGCACAAGCTTATTAAACCACTTAGGAGGTTCATCCACCAACTCGATTTCTTGCCCCAGTAGCGTTTTAGGACACACCACTAATCGGTCAACTATTTCAGTAATTTTAGAGGTAAACTAATTAGTTAGTCGATCCCGGGATCAAGACTTGAACGTTTTAGATGACATTTAGAACATGTAGCTTTTAGGTATTTGTAAAATCCTCATTTAAGACACTTGGCGTTTAAATCATAAACGTGAACGTACAGTGCCCAGCCGTGAATATAAGTTACAGAACTTTAGAAGCCGCATCTTAAAGTTTAAGTAAAAGTTTTTGAAGAACAAGTTGTGGCAGGATGTGGCCCTTATTACGGCACATTGAGCGTTATAAAAAGTTCAACTCGCGTTCAAGTTCAGTTCAGTTCAGCTGCGTGCAGCAGTAAAGGAGAAGTCTCATCTCCCATAGAAAATTACCTGAAAAAAGTATGTAAAAAAATCGCACAAATAAATTTAAAAATAAATACATACTTCTGGTTTCATTTATATAAATTTTACTAATTTTTATAATTTGAGATATTTCTTTTTTCTGGCAGACGTGGGGTACTTTTGAGCCTTCTCCTTTAAAATACCCCACTCCATCCTCCGCCGATGTGTGCTGGCCTTTAGTAGATTTGACTTCATTTTAACGGCACTAAAACTAGATGATTATCTTCCTAAAAGTCGACGTGTAATTAACACCCAAGTAGGCACTAAAATTGTGTATGAAAAGCGGATTTTATTATTTGTTGTTGGGGGACTGGCAGTAAGTATTAAGTCTTATAAATATGCAGAAAATATTAGATGATTGTACTTAGTAATAATTGTTAAGTACCTACCTCATTAACCTCGTGTCTCGCGTATCGACCACTACATCGCCACGGGTATTCCACGGGAAATTAAGGGCCTTAATATAATAATACAACCTCATTGTTCACGTTGCTGTGGTCTTGGATGACCCGGTAACATGCAGAGTGACGTTGCATAGAGCAAAAACACACACGAAAATCTAAGTACATAGTGAAAAAAAAACCAGTAAGTGGTAGTCCAGGAAGTATTTTTCAATTATGTAATAATTTCCCGATAACATATTTTAAACGGAATTCCCGACGAGACGGTCAACAAAGTTTCCGTATACCAAGAAAAGAAGCGGGATTTTCTCGTCAACAACATTGAGGTCCCTTGTGGAATGACCGCTAAATTCCGCTTGCAAGCGCTGTAACATTATTGCAAACAGCTTTATAAACCAGTTATTTATTAATAGCATACTGCTAAACTATCGGAGGAGTGTATTAAAAATCTTCGTTCGTGTTAGGTCATAAGTTTGTGAGATGAAGAAAATGCAATGTTTTAGCTCTACATTTTAGTCAAGTTATAAGGTATCTGCGTCGTGAAAAGGTTCCGCAGATGAATCCAAAAAAGTTTATGTTTAGAATAGCGTCTATGTCAAAATGAGTTCGTCTATCTGGCCTTAGATTTCAACGAAGCAATAACTGAAACAACGGGAACAACAAAGGTAACAAGCAACGAATGCTTATAAAACAAATTCGCGAAGTGTATACTCGCAGTAAGTACCGTCTATAAGATTTATTTTGAAATACTTCACATTACATTATTTTTAGAACAGCATACTTCGTTACTCGTTTCAATTTGTTTAATTCAGAAAACAAAGCGAATCACTTCTCTCAGGTTGGCTTGGTTCCGTTTTCATTTAACAAACTCGTGGCTTATATTCAACCGATTAAACTAGAAAATTTTTGATTATAAAATAGCTTAGCACATATTGATAATATGCAGAATATTTGTACCAGGCGAGGTAGTTGGTATTTCAATAAATTCTCGCGTTCCTATAGAATGCACCGACTGGCTCGCATGCATGCACCTTCATGAGTTTACTCATACCCTAGTAATAACTTGACTGCCTGGTGAATTATTTTAAATATATTTCCCTGCCCATTTAATATCTACATCATGTATAATGTCTATAAATAACAGTGTTGCAATATTTTAAAGTGTTGCGTAAATACTTACTCGTTACAAGGAACAGTTCCAAACAGATTTGTTCGATACTTCAGATTTTATCTCAAGCATGGTCGACTGGTACAAAAGTAATGTGTGCATTGTTTTGGTGCAATAAATAAATATTCTTTTTTTTTTGTGCAAAAATATTTTTCGGTACTCCTTCATAATAGAAATTCCCAATACAAGTTTGTTTTTTGTAAAAATCAATAGGAATTGCAGGTATTGTTTAAATTCTTGCTAACAAGTAACAAGCAATGCCTTGTCGGAGATAGTACCCGCACTCTCACTTGGGAAATAAAAGAAAAACAACGCAACTACTCTATAGCTTAATATTATCGACAATCTTCGGAATTTAATAAAAGTATTGTAGCAGGGTGCGTCGTATACCATTCGGTACCAACCTTATTATTTCGAGAAATTAATCACAAATTCAAACGAAGTTGGAGATAGAACCTAAGACCGATATCAGTGTTAAAAAGAACATAAAACTGATTTTGGACACCAAGAATTGTTTATTATCAAAAATACATAAAATCACCAATATTTCATTTGTGTCTGCGCCTGAAAAGTAGTTTAGTTAAAAAAGGTACATTTAATATGGTGTAATTGTTGGGGTTTAATAAGGTGACGGCAAGGAGTGTGTAGGTAACGTGCGGCTACCTATAACATACCTGCAGCACTTACAAACGCTCAACATGTACGTCATACGTAACGGAGGCCCGCCACTTTTTTAGATACTTTATTTCCAAGTTTCAACTGAAGCTTACTAGTTCTAATTTCGGAACAAAACAAAATAGTATACCTACTAGTTAAAAATACTTCAAGAAAACGAGTTTGTAATTGTTGAATACTTCAACAATTACAAACTAGTTTTTCCGATGTTTTTTCTGAAAAAAGTCGTGTTAGGTTAGAATTAAAAAAGGATTCGAAACAGATTTTTTTTAGCGCACACCCGATTGCCTTCGCTTTAAGCTTTGTGCAGACCAGCGCGACGCGACGCCGGGGCGCGACTCGAACAATACAATTTCTAAGAAAACTAACAATAACCGGTGTCGCGTCGCGCTGGTCTGCACAAAGCTTTATGCGTTAAAGTTGACAAAGATATACAGTGCTTGGTAGACTTAGGAGTTTTAAAACCAGTACAGTGCTCAGAGATACATGGGGCCGTGGAGATGATGATCATTCATGTGATATTTGTGAACAGCTGCGGCCCTCTCCGCCACGAGAGCCGCTCGCTTCATGGAAGTACCCACAAACGCCGTTCCATCGACTGCACATAGACCTTCCCGAGCCTATCAGTAATCACCTTGTGTTTTTGGTAGTTGTAGATGTACACACTAAGTGGGTGGAAGTTCCTGACGTCAGTATCTCAACCCATACGCGACAGTAACCGAGAAACTTTATGATTTTATGTCCAAATACGGGTTACCGCATACGATCGTTAGTGATAATGGTAAAACGTTTATGTCCTTCGAGTTCAAAAATGTTTGCTCACTCAGCGGTATAAATCATTTAACATCACCAGCCTACACACCAGCTAGTAACGGTCAAGCGGAAAGTTTTGTAAAAATCGTAAAGAAAGGAATAAAATAGTATAGTAGGTATAGTATTTTATCATCACACAGTAAAAGAGACTGTAAGTTAAAGGTTTTAAAATACTTATTTGATAGCAGAAATTTTGTACACCCTGTCCCAGGTTTCTCAACCACCGGCTGAGCTAGTGTTTGGGCGTAAACTCATAACACGGTTAGATGTCTGCCGCCGCCTCCTCTCACATCACTTGTAAATAATGTAAAACGTAAACAGAGCTTAGCGGAGGAAACAACTGGCAAGTGTTAAAGCCCGGAGACGAAATCTATCTATCTATATACATATCTATATCTATAGAAAAACCCAAAGGAACCACCAAGAATCCAAATTTGTATGGGAATTGACCACGTGGTACGCAGTTCACCGGGCCATCTAGTATGTGGGTACATACTCGTAGTATTATATAAAAAATACTTAGGACTTAAAAACAAATATCAATGGGGTATTGGTGTCATCATAAAAACACTAGGTTCGATGTTATACGTCATTAAAGACAGTAACGAACGAAATCACAAAAACCAAATGGTTATCAGTATATTTGATCCTTATTCTTGTAGTATAGAGGACGATGACTTGACACAGACGGGGGAAGAAAGGATAGTAGGAAATAGTCAGAGGACACCAATTTCTAGGTCAACTGTCCAGTCCACATAGATACAAGTGTCCACACAGGCTCCTGCGCAACGTACAAAAGGTGGATTATTGTGACTATTACTTGGGATATTTGTATGGCTGTATATTTCTTATTATTCTAATGGGTGTTGTAAAGTGGGGTCCGAGATGTTGTGTTGGGCATAAGCTGTATAGAAATATATTTTCCAAGTGACGCGCCTGTTGTGCCGGCCACCATATAAACAGTGTGTTTCTAACTGGCGTTTGAGTTTGAAGTATCCCGTTCCCGTAGTTAGAACTCCTACCGAATGTACAGTAGTTGACGTTTTTGTTATTTCCCCAGTGGTAACTTACGAGTGGTAACTTCCGACTTACGAGTTGTAGGTCGTAGGTTCGAACCCAGACAGGCGTTTTTCTTTGTGTAAATTATTTCATCACCACTGCTCTTGAACGGTGAAGGAAAACATCGTGTGGAAACCGGCATGTCCTAGAACCAAAAATTCGAAAACATGTGACATCTGCCAACCCGCACTGGGCCCGCGTGGTGGATTACGGCCCTCTCCCTGTCACCCCCAGGAGGCCTGTGTGCTGTGTCACAGTATCGGAACATTATAGGCTGATTATTAATTAATTAATTTATTATTATTAAACGTTATGTTATTATGTTGTTATGATGTAACAAATTATTTGATTCATCTTTTGAATTTCTGGTGTAGTTGTCTAACTAAAAGGTCTGATAACGACTTTGTCACCAATGGCCTATCAAGAATAAAACTGACTTTAACAAGTGTCGGTGAAACCAGTTCTTATGTTATTTATAGTGCTCACGGCTCAACAAGTTAACAGCCATGCTATTCTGTAAACATCTCACCGTGAAAACTTGGGTGAAGTGAGCTGTCAATAGTGTCAATCCCTATGGAATGACAGCTCACTCCACGCTCACTTCACCTAAGTTTTCACGGTGAGATGGTTACAGAATAGCACTGCAGGTCGTCAAATATAGGTTAGGTACTAGAATTTTAAATAGCCTGCCGTCGTGAGCCTTATTAAATATATAGATCGACAGTTTACGCAGGTATTTGATCGTTCAGACTTTTTATTGTAGTAAAAGTGTTTTATAGTACTGCTGACGGTGAAGAATATTCCAGCATGTCGATACTGTAAGTGTGCTTTTCTTTACTTGTCTCCTTTTTAGGGTTCCGTACCTCAAAACCGGAACCGTTATACGATCACTTCGTTGTCAGTCTGTCAAGACCCATTTTCTCAGGTGGAGGTATCAAGTTGAAGTTAATATCAAATACGTAGATCTATGGTGCTTTGGAGCTCTAAAAAAGCTTAGGTCAACGCGATAAAAAAATACGGCCGTAAAAATATGACATATTTTGATACTCGGTATAAATCAACGCTCTTAGTCTGTTATTTTTAACAAATATGGCTTAATGAGAATTCGATTTTGAGAAAGTTAAAGAGTTTGAAGAGAAATTGTTAATTTGATGCACATTTTGAAGTTTTAACCTGCGTATTTCTTACAAAGATTAAGCTGGTCGTACCTAAGCTATAGAGTATGATTGATTTGAAAATTCATGATTTCGTTCCTACCGCGTTTGTGCATCATACGAGTATAATAAATTTACTGCCACTGTACTTATGTAGGTATGATGCCCTCAACCTGACAGTTTTGTATGCCAGGTGAACAATACTACTCTTAGCGAATCCTATTCTGAAGATAATTCTTCAAACAAACAACTTCGAAAACAAAAGGCGCCACTGACGCGTTCGCTCCGCACTCTCAACCTTATAGCTAGTGACATGGACCTATTCTGTTGTCCTCTGTGTGCGTTCACAAAGAACGTATTGTTTGTAATAAATTACAAAATAATAATAATAAGTTAAAATAACAGTTAAATAAGTAGACTATCGCAATAGGTACAGATAGTGCCATCGAAGACTGCCCCCAGTCTTCTTCCTCATCGCTTACAGTACAACCACTAGTGTTTTAGTTTTGTCGTGTTTACTAATTACCCACTCAAAGAAGAGAAGAAGAGAGGAGAAGAAGAGCGGGGCACGGCTTCATGAATGGCACTATCAGTAATGATAGATGTAGGAGGAAAAATGTACAAAAAAGAAAGTGTTCTATTTACTTAACAAAATTGTCAAATTGTAAAAGTAAAGGCACGTTTAGACCAGCCATAATTTCTGTCAAACTTGTGATGCACCACCGCGTTCGAACGCAACGCTTCTGATCGTGTGCATGAAGTTTGCGTAATCATTTCGCGCGTCCACCGCTTGCCTTCGTAATTTATTCAACTAATGTTCTGCCAACATGTCGGGACAAATTACTGTACAATGTGTATGCACGCGCTTTTAGAAGTAGAGTAATAGAGAATAACGTTTGTTTGCCGATACTTGTCAAAACCTAAAATCATGCATGTAATACCCCAACTGGTTAGCAGAGGTGTTCAGCTGTAACTTCATACCTAATACTGCTATTAGCTAAGCTGTGTTCCTGATTGTGTTTTGAAAGTGCTAAAACACTTCGTTTCCGGTGAAATTTTAAGCACTTGTGACTTTTCAACCATGTGTTATTCAACAATCGTAATTTTTTAAATTCCATCTCTAACTGTAGCTTTGCATTGTTGGACTTAAAACTTAATATATTTATTGCTGCCACAATGTGAACTTAAATGGTAGGTTTTACGTGAAGCCTGTCGGGCACAGCAAAGTAGGTTCCCTCCTACTTCAACCCTACTTCCTCTCGTAAGAAGGCTCTAATTTGAATACTTTATACTATACTTGCTTCTGCCCGTGACTTCGTCCACGAGCCTATAAGCTTCCACAAGAATAGGGCGTTCAATGCAAAACGAATTATTCAAATGCAGGTAGTTCCGGGGATTTCCCCTACATACAAACTTACAAACAAACAAAATAATGTTATCAAAGGTCAAAGATGTAAAAAAACAAAAAAAATATAATAATATTTTTTTGTTTTTTTACACCTTTGACCTTGGGTCCCGGACCTTTGGAAGGCGTACGAGGGGCCGAAGCCAACTCGCAGAGGTCCGTGAGACGTTTTTAATGAAAGTAGTATAGACTTTGACCGCCTCGTTGGTCCAGTGGTTGCAAGTGCTACTGTAGAGCATGAAGTCTCGGGTCAGGCAACGTGTTATTTGGTTTTTCATCTGGAATTTAGAAGCAGCCCGGTGTCTGGATTTGTGCCCGATTAATAGCAATTGGCTCGCCCCCTATTACATGGGACTTAAGCTTTGTGCAGACTAGCGCGACGCGACAGCGCGACGCAACAACGGTTATTGATAGACCGTGAGACTTTCTTAGAAATTGTATTGTTCGAGTCGCGTCGCGCCGTCGCGTCGCGCTGGTCTGAAGGAGCATAATTGGCGAAATGTGAGCGAACTATAGCTACCTACACCTCTGCCTAACCATTCGGGAAAATACAGGCGTGATGTTATGTTTATTATTTAAGTTGTGGCGGCATCTATATCGCCACATGCGAACTACGCATCAAAGACCTGACATCACATAAAATCCTGACGTCACACAAATCCAGCATCATGCAATTAGAGTTTACCGCGCGATCGACATAAATATACAAGATCCCGACTGCAACCAATCCTCCCTTTTCTATTAAGTTATAAAACATGTAATTTAAAAATTGATAAATGTAGATATTCATTAATACTATAATACCATTTATATAATATAAATTACTTACTCATTTACTTTACTTAGCGTAAACGAAAGCCATCTTAACTTAGAAGACTTACCTCGAAATTTGCACTAATAACATCGGGTGGCCAGTACAGGAACTTACATTATTCTAGCTCCAAAGGGTATTAAGTGAGAAACTTTGCTTGCAGAGTTGCAGACTAAATTTAATAGGTTTGCAGTTGCGAACACGCATAGAAGCTTTAGTTATGTTGTTACTAAGTCCCTGGGGAAGCCTGGACAGGTTTGCAGTACGGACCGAGGGAATTCAACCTTTCGTGGCCAGCCTATCCTGTTAGCTACGAAATGAGACTTTATTGGCTATTCGCGTTTTTACCCGATTACGGCAAAGCCAAAAGGAAGGATTATGATTTTAGCAGTCTATGTATGTAGTAAGTATGTATGTTTAGGGGTATGAGGACCAGGTGTAAAGTTCACTCATCCACCATAGAAAAGTGAGCATCCTCCAACCAGACGGGTGCCGTGTCTGGCGGGCAACTGCCCAGAGGTTGAAGTCGGGAGCTTGTATATATGTCCATCGCGCGATAAACTCTAATTGCGCGGATTTGTGTGACGTTAGGATAATGTGTACGCTTAAAGCTTAAGATAAATTTTAGGATAAGTGGTGTCAAAGTTTATGTAAGTAGATGATTTTTGAAAATGATTAATAAATAATTTCCATTAACTTTTAACTGTTTGATGTATTAGAAAAATAGCCTTTGACAGTCGTTACGGGTCGTCAGAAGCCCGAAAGTCTGTCAATCAGTCAAATAGGCAGTCGCTCCATGTAAAAAATACTGGTATTCAGGTGCATCCGCTTAGACTGGAAGCCGACCTCAACATAGTTGGAAAAATCCTAGGCAGATGGATTGAATTTTCAAGTTGTCTTAAATGATTAAAGTCTTGTACACATTAAGTAAAGTGCAAATCAAGAACTTACAACGAAGAATACTGCCTTTTTGCTATAAAATTACTTTGATTCACACAACTCTATAGTTTAATTCTTGCCGTATGCCTTATTTATAAGTAACGATGGGAAATGACAGGTGTCCAATTCCAAGTTCTTTACCAATACGTTTATATGTGCGTCACAGATTGTACAGTCGACTGAGACCAAGCCTCATCCAATCTTGCTACCATAAATAGGTAAATTAGGATTCGGCTAGATGTGGAAAAACGTCCTTCGCGTTAACGCATTTACGTTTGCTCCGTGGGTCAAGAATCTGGATCGGACACACACCAGTATAATTCCGATCAATGTTACATACATAGCTTGTCACACAGATCGTTTGTTCTAGTTAAGGCCCGTGCAGATCAGCGCGACGCGACGGCGCGACGCGACAAGAACAATACAATTTCTAAGAAAACTTCACGGTATAACAATAACCGGTGTCGCGTCGCGCTGTCACGTCGCGCTTGTCTGAACGAAGCTTTTTATTGAGGAACATTAGTTTTCTTTTGGAACTTGCCCCCAAAACGCCCTTCGTTTTCCACTACCTAGTTTTTAAACTGTCTACAAAAACAAATACAATGTTTTGGCATGTAGTAGTAATCTCGCCGCGATTGTGACGGTTGCTCTCTGTCGGAAGCCTACTCCTATGGCATGTCAGTGGTGAAAATGGTACAATTACTGCTTAACTGTTCTACTCTTCATTCGTGTAGTTTATGAGAAATAATGTCTGAATTAATTTCTTGAAGGACAATAATATAGCAATGGGAACCTACAGATGTAAAGTTCTTTGCTTATAACATTCTGCGATTTGTGGGGCAGTGTTTCAATGCAATCGAGTAGGACAACTTTTGTCAAGCCAAACTGGGTCATATCGAGTACTGTTTCCTATTTTTACTTTTTCGTACTGGTACGGTGAAAGAAATATTCAGAACGCTATCTGTATACAAACTTTTTTGAACGTTTGTATCGACGTGCAGGTACATAGAATTTATTCAATGGTTTATTTTCGAGAATGATGACTTTCTTTACTCGGCGGCTGGACTAAAACTTACAATTTTGATACTTTGGTTACAAAATTGACAGTTCAAAAGTGCCTGTAAATGGTTTGATTGAAATAAATGCTTTGAGTTTGAGTTTGAAATCCATATTACATGGCCTCAGAGAGATTTACGGGAAGGTTACCCGTCTTTATCTCTGGGTGTCTTAAGTATCGTCTCAAATAAGAGAAAGGGTACACTACGTAACTTATAATCGATTACCGGAAACCGAGCTACTCCCAACCAAATAAACGGCACTCTAAAACTTGTACATTTACCGAACATTTTCCGTTCTAATTGTGACTCAACCCGTTGCCTATAAATGGGGCATTTATGTACACAAAATGGTAGCTGCTTAGTACGAAAATAGGTTAATGTAAGGTTAACTGTTCATTGTGGTATATGCAGGCGTAACCTCGGCTTGACCTCGGCAGTACGTTCGAAGAGTGATCGTTATGGATGTCGCTCTAAAAATGCATGGAAATATAATTTCAGTGGATGACCATTTAAAATGTCGAGAGGTTTGTGGCTAAGTAGTAACAGCCGAGCTTGCCGCGGTTTGTCCGTGGATGGGTGACCATCTTACATACCAAGACCCCTCCGAGCTTTGGAAAGCACGTTAAGCCGTTGGTCCCGGCTGTCATTTGTGGATCTTTGACAGTCATTACGAGTAGTCAGAAGCCCGAAAGTCTGACAACCAGTCTTACTTAGGGGTATCGTATTACCCAGTAACTTGATTGTGGAAGTCAGATGAGCAGTCGCTCCATGTAAAATACTAGTATACAGCTGCATCTGGTTAGACTGGAAGCCGACCCCAACTAGTTGGGAAAAGGCTGGGCAAATTGATTGTACTGTACTTACTTTCACAATATGGAGTAAACCATTCGTAAGAGGATACAACATCATCATCCACAGCCCGAATTCACCCATAGCTGGGCGTGGGCCGCCATTTTCCGAAACGTTGAATTTAGTGTGACGTCAAATTAATTCCCACCACCACTATAACTTATCTTCTAGTAAATAAAGAGATCAATATTGCCGAACTTTATCTAAAACTCCGCGTGCCACCTTACCATCACTTAACATTTCAAAGCTCACTCTTCTTCTTTATTTTCGTGGGGTTAGTGATTAACCTGATGCCAGAGTAAGCCGCCCATGGGCCTCTGACTTGGCTTCACATGAGAAATATCTCTCAGGCATGCTGGTTTTCTCACGATGTTTTCCTTCACCGTTTTTGAAGCAAGTGATAATTATACAATACGCACATGAATCCGAAAATTCAGAGGTGGCGTGCCTTTGGTTGAAACTCGAGACCTATGACTTGGCAGTCCGACGACCACACCACTAGGCTACCAATGCTATTGTCCAAAGCTCACTGAAATTGACCCGCAAGTTGAGTTGTAAGTATATAATGTTCGGTATGTATCCATCAATGCTCAGAAGTACAGGTGCAACCGAGGTTCGCTAACGACTGGTAATCCGCCTTGAAGGTTGGCAGCACTGATACCTAGATATAAGGTCACAGGTCGCTATTTCATAGTAGCGACCAGTACATACGGTGGTGTAATGTGTGTAGGCAAATTCGAGTGTTGCCAGTTTTGAATCATGTTAGGTGGCTAGTTCTATCTTCGCTAAATGTAACACAGGTTGGTGCTGGCACAAATAAGTTATATATATTTAAATTCTGTATGATGTAAATACTTATATCGTGTAAATAGATAAATGGTAAGATGATAATAATTAAATGTTTTGTGAAAAACTCATGGGCTGGTGTCATATCCAACTATGATAATATAAGATAAGCTAGAAGAAAATTCCAAGCACCAATATGTAATACTCTTTATATTTCTATTCGCCGATACAATTTTAATCGGACTAACTTGGCAATTCAGACAGCTTTCCACTGAAATATTTGAAACGGTTTGTTCGAAACAATTTTAATGGGTCGACTTGCATTTTCATCGATTCAGCTGCTAAACGACTTTTTTATATTCTTGGTGTCAATGAGAGCAATAAGGCTTATTTTTCTTTTTGAATGCTTCTGGCTATCTATATAACAGGGGTGGCCAACCGGTCGTTCTCGGCTATTAGTCCAGTTGATCGTGAAAACGCAAAAAAAAAAAAAAAAACCTAATAATAATATTTATATGTAAAAAGTAGGTAGAACCGACCGTGCAACGTAGTCACCAACAGATACACACATCATCTTGTATCATTTTTCAATCGCTGCCGTTCCATCACGTTTTTTATCCTCTCTTCCACGCAGTAGTTCAGACGCAATGCTCACATTACTTACTATAAACTACACACTACTCATTACTAAGAATAAGTTTCAATTTTATGTTTTCCCAGTCTCATTAATAATAATAAGTCACATTTTAGCCCTTAACCGCCTACCATGCGTCTCACAGATCCCCACGAATTTAAAAAACCGTGAATATTTTTGCGCCCGAGTTCCGTATAAACTTGTTAGTTCCTGTACCTTTTCCCCACGTCTCTGGGTACCGCACAACCACTCGTCGACATTGGAGCTGCATGTGTTTGTCTCTGCTAAGTAAAAACTATCGTCATAAGTCTGAGTGACACCTGTCAGGTGATACATTACTTTATAAAATTGTTTTTTTTTGTTATTGTTGTAGTTTCAAATCGATTCTAATGACGTCATTATCGAGCGGTGGTTAGATAAGATCCGTCAGACGAAGAAAATATACGAAACAATGAATTTAGCCATGTGGAGTGTGGTGTAGGACCACAAAATATATTAGAAGAAAGTTGGGGGTCTGATTCCGTAAGAAAAGAGATAACTGAGAAATCGGAGATAATACTTTTTTTATAACAAAACCAAAATTGGAGTCGACCAAAGGTGTTCTAATTACTACACAGTTCGTCGCAATAGCAGATGGCCCATTTGAATGACAAACAACAATATGCTAAAAAAAACTGTGAATTCGCTTTCGTGAAAAGCTATAAGATTAGGGCCTGCAATTTTGTTAAAAACTTGATTTGACTGTAAATTTAAAAATTTTAGTATGTTTATTTATTATTGAATAATTTAAAAAAAATAGAAAAAAGTTCGTATTCTTTGTGGCTTGTTACTAAGCCTGAAATAAGAGATATTGATAACAAACTAAGATTTTTATAAATATTATTTATTTTTATGCGCCTTTCTTTTTCTAATAGTTTAACATGTGCCTAAACTGACTTTTAATTAAAAACAAAACTTTAGGTACTATACAAAATTTTACAAAAGCGAATCGATTTATTGCCGGGTCCCGCAGACATATTGTAGATGTTTGTGTGACAATAATAGGTGGTAGGTGGTTAAGGGTTAAGTACCTATGTAATTGGTAGATCGCATAGAGTTTCGTCAGTAAACTGTAGTAGATCTTGGGTCTAATCAAGTTTGCCACCCTTGCTATACAATGCAGCCCGTGGGCATCTGACCGCCCATATTTTCCTGAACTTGCTTATAAGCTCTAAAAGCTTAACTCATAAGCTTTATGAGTTAAGCTATTAGAAATAATAAACAGAATCCAAATGGAGCCAATAACATCGGAGATATGGCAAAAAATTAAAGCAAGCTCACAAACGCTACTCATAAAATTTAAATTGAATAACATGAAAAACATTAAAGACATAATATTAATATTTCATGAATATTCAGAAAAATATGGGCAGTCACATGCCCACGGGGGGCATCGTATAGCGTCGTGGTGAAAAGCAATTACGTAATGGTGATTAGCAATTCAGCAAGATTACTAACAGGGCAGGGCACAACGGATGTACTCAAATATCACTGCTCATTTATTGCACCACGCAAACATTTAATCGAAGTGGCTATTTCACTCTATTAAAAGAACGCAAACTGAACCTTAACCAAACTGTTGAAGGTTTAATTTCCATTGCAACTATGCCCAAATGCAGCCAGTAATATTCGAGAGATATTTTACCGTGCCACGTCGGAAATTTCGTTTGAATGACATATTCGGTCAATGATTTCTAATTTGCGGCATCGATTCCACGGTGTGGCGAGGGATGGTTAAACCCTATAAGCGCTCTTCTGAAAGTTTGATAACATGATACCGCTCTATCCTCACGTTTCACTTTGATTGACGAACTAACGCTGATGGTTGCAACATAATAGTCTTTATTCTGTCATGTCAAATTACATTGAATATGAAATGCAGCGGGTTTAACAATAGAACATACCGGTGTAATGGTTGTATACGAACAAAACATATATAATCAGCCTATAATGTTCCCACTGCTGGGACATAAGCAAGTGAGTGGGATATAATTACGATATTTTCCTTCACCGATTTTGAGAGCAGCGGTGATGAAATAATTTACACGAAATACTCTGGGGCACAACTGCTCTTCGAACTAACAAAGCATAAAGTCGAAACTTACAGATATTCTTGAAAACAATATTTGTTAAGACCGACATCACTTTCCTTAAAGACTTACACTTTCTGTAGTTAAAAATGGAAAAATAATTTAAACTTCTTGACAAATAAATAAAAGAATGGATGGAGGACTTTCCGGTAAATACTGAATGAGGTCGAAGTGGCTCGTAGCAGGCGAGACGGCGTCTAGGTACTAAGATACAGAGTGGTTCCTCCCACTGGATTTCATAGACGCGGAAAAATAAAAATATGTAAAGTATTTTAACGTGTTTCATTCAAAATAAATTCTTAATGAAAATCATCAAGCAAAAGTGTCTCTTTACTTATGAGGTACTGATATTATAAGGAAACATTATTTACTTCAAAAGCATGAAAAAAATACCTTTGAATTTTGACAGCTATACTTAGGATTCTGCTCCTAATTCATATTGCAAGCGCTTTATTAATACAACCCTCACTATGTAATTACCGATCGCGTGCCGTGACAGCCCCACTGCATTATGGCGGCTTGTTCTCAAAAAACTAAAAAACTGACTGTTACATAGACTTTGTTCCATTGTAAAATTGTAAAGGTGTAGCGCTGATCTTCCCACTAAATGGCGGACGATGGGGCTTTGATACAGGTTCTAAATAATTGCCCAGTCGGAACATGTGAATGTAGGTTTTACTGGTTCAAAACCACCTTTTAATACTGGTCCTTTGATACGGATGGCGTAAAATGGTGCATTGCATAATTTGTCTTTTTAACTATGTACCGACATATCAGAATGACACATGTACTTGCTTGTGATATGTGATAATAAATGAAATATTCGCGCTGCAGTTTTAAAACATCTTAGTTTTCTATATACGGTTTTAAAACCTAACGATTTTAAAAGAAATATCGTTCTAAACTCTTTTAATTTTATACGTAGACTAAAATAACGTGGTTAATAATTTATTTTTATCTGGCAAAAAGATAGCTACGCCAACAGAAAATACTGGCGGGAAAACTTTATCCACAGTAACGAGGTCGCACGGAGGCTGAGAAGATCCTAATAACCGAGCTGTACAAATAGCTATCGTGGCTTGCATCAACACAATATGCACTGAAGTGTACGGAACTAACGCGGTCTTACAAGTGTTGTGATGATAATAAACTTTAATAAAGGTTGCAAAGAAGTTGCACTACCTACGCACATTACGTCATTGCACTGGCCTGGCACTTGTATTAAAATAAATAAATGGTTGCATTTATTTATAGTAGTGCATGAGTTCCTGAGTTTGATTTCCGGGTCGACCAAAGTGTTATTGGGTTTTTCCAAAAGGAATTTCTCAGTATATGAAACGATATCAAACGCAAAATGCGAGATATTTTTATTTTATAGTCATTAATGCTGTTCGTGCGTTCGCGTATTTTTCGAATAATCAATGCTTAGTAGGCTTTTTGCAAAATACCTATCATACCAATATTTAATAAAATAAATGAATTGATATGTTTATGTAAACAATTAATGAATGAATATTATGTTCGGTTATGTAAACTTGTGTTTTAATCACAAATTAATTAGTATTATTAATTCAAAAAGTGATTATATCTGTATTTAATATTCTATTAAACCTTTTTATATAAATCAAATCAAATCAAATCATTTATTAATTTGTATGTATATAATTTTGATAGTACGTAGAACTTTCTTGAGGACTGACGAACAATTTACGTTGGGAACATTAATTAAATGTCACAAAATAAAAAATAAGTCCAGGACTCCACAATCACTACGCTTTCTTCAAAATCACTTCTATAAATCTATAATACTCATACATAATATAAAAAAGTCGCTTTTCTCGTCTATTTCTGTGACCACATTGTTCCTCAAAACTACGCAACGAATTTTGTTGTGGTTTTCCACATTATTAAGATAATTTATTCCGGAAGAGTAAGTGCACAATATATTAATATTTAACATAAATAGTAATGAAGAAATCTCGATGTTTTGTTAAGTCATAAAAATCATGCAAAATATGGGCGGGTCACTGGTAAATGATAAAATTATATCAAAGCAAAACTGCAGCTACAAGTAGCCTTAAAATATTTACCTCCCCCGAGGCATGCGGCCGTCGTCGCCAAACACTTGGCCTCAGAAATATGGAAACTTATTAAAAATGTATATTAATTTTATTTGAAAGCGCGTTTCAAAGGCTACGCCGCTCATTTGCGAGGGTAAAGAGCTCTGGCAACATAGTTTTCGTTTGCAGAAAAGGTTTCGCCTCGGGCACTGACACTGCGAACCGTTCGTGTAATAAATTGAAATGCAATTTCTTAGTGTTTGTTCCTCTTAGTCAGCTGAGTTAAATGGAAGGGCTATTTCTTAGATTGTTCTCGTAGTTCATAAGGAAACTAGTTTATACCATTTTTTATGAAAAAATATGATATTTACTTAGAAGGGAACGTAGAGAATAATAATTCTTGCCCTCTGGAATGAGTCTGTCTAATAGAAAATATTGACACAGTATGCGCGCAGCCTTATTATCTAACTACGTCACTAAGGAACAATAAGAGTTTCGTGAAATTTTAAAGCAAGTGAATTCAGTCTTGATTAAACTTTACAGAATCGCCCAACTGTAAGTTCAAAAATATGAATTGCGTTATTTACCTACGTTGCTGACCAGACGAATTTATCAAACGTATCAAGCAATGGATAAGCAATTTCCTTCTAAATCTTTCGAATTGGGATTGAAATTGGGCTTTTAGAATAATACAAATGTATCCTCCATTTTTTCAATAACCGTCTATCATGGCATTTTTTGTATCTCGAATAATCCTATCCTATACTATTAAATGAGAAATATTTGTATATATATATATATATTTATATACAAATATTTCTCATTTAATATATATATATATATATATATATTTCTAATCACGTTCTCGAAAACGGCTCTAACGATTTCGACGAAATTTGCAAAAAAAATTGGTTAAAAATCGATTTAGCTAAGTCATATATTTGGGAAAATTCTTTTTCTCCGTATTGACCAGAGCTCGGTCGCCCAAAGTTTAGAACAAGATGGCTACATTAGATTATTGTCATGGCAGCATGGAATTAGTAAGTACCTACTATAATGGCATCATGGAATTAGTAAGTACCTACTATCATGGAGGCATGGAATTGGTAAGTACCTTAAAGTAAGGGAGTATTCTTCGTAGCGCACCAACATTGAAACGCACCAAATGAAGCCCACCAAGAGCATTCCTCGAAACGCACCATTCAGGTGCGCTAACAAAATGAAATTAAATATATTATAATTTTATTCCTCGAAACGCACCAAAGATGAAACAGAGAAGAGCATGAAGGATTCGTAATAAATGTAAACGATAGACGTTTTAAAATTCAACTGTCTTAATTGTTTATTAAAACTACTAGGAAAGCAGAAATCAACTGGAACTAGGTGCTTAAGCGACTTACTTAGCTCAATAATGGTAAAAATACAGATTTTAGAATTGAATGATTTTTTGTTTTGAAATGTACCAGGGTGACAGAAATAAACAGAAAATAGGCGATTAAGTGCACCAATGATTAAGCTAGAAAAGGGTGACTTCTGAGATACGACCAATAGAGATGTATGAAAGAATAAGACAAGAGCAGGAAAGTGACGATGACGCACCTCTATAATATGACGAGTAAAAAAGTGATTCCGGTATCCTAATGACAGAATAAATCTCGCCTTAAAAGATCGAGTGTCCGTGGAGTTCCTTGCCGTTTATCTCCATAGGACCCTACTAGGCTTTGGAATTTAACTTCATATTTCTGACTGACCGACCCCTTGATAATTTAAAAGTGCCTGTAATTGGTTTAATGGAAATAAATGCCTTAAGTTGAGTTGAAACTAGTCGGGAAACCCAAACGTGACTAAAACCGTAAACGTGACTACGTATAAAACGCAGGCCACACTCGCTGGGAACGAAGCGAAACTAAGCTAAATTCGTTTAGCTTTCTACCGCGTCTTTTCATACTTTGGGTTACACCGCGGACTAAGCGAAACGAAAACGGAAATGTGAAAAGACGCGGAGGAAAGCTAAACGAATTTAGCTTCGTAATATAGAGAGTAAATGTATCAAAGCAGTTTTATTTTTAATAATACTTTTTATTTAGAAAACATGGCAGTTCGTTTTGGCACATACGTTGTGGTTGGCGGTGGTGCTGAAATCGTGGAACACGCCATGATGTGGCATGAAACAATACGGGGATTCATAGGAATCTACCCGTGTCATATAGGTATGGCCTAAACTAAGACACTCCTGCAAATAATTTGAATATAGAATTTTATATTCTTAAGGGAAGAGCGAGACAGCTCCGACACGAGTACTATTGTACTTGAGTACTTACTGGGGCTGCCTCAATTTATGCATGAAACAATGCTTTTGTTTTTTTTTTTTTTTTTTATATTCAGGCGAATGTTCCAGACTTTTTTATAGCGCAAGAAATCGACGTTCCGCTTGTGTATAAGAATCCCCCAAGGTATCAGGCGACTGATGAAGTGGAATGTGCACGCAGAATCACCACTAGCTATTGTAGTGCGAACAAAGTGATCTTTGCATGCACGTTCTTCCTCAGTCTGTACGTCTCTGACCTTAAACGGATCCTCAATCTCCCAGAATAATCGAAGCTGCGTACTTATATATTGCAATGAATTGGCGCATTTTTACGCGTATAATATTTTTAACTATAAGACGTCGTAGTCACCACGACGACCAAAGCTGCCAAAGATCGCAGGGAGAAGCTTGCGGACCGCTTCGGAGACTGAGTATAAACTAAGGCCTCAATTTTAGTCTACGGGTTCAAGAAACAAGAGAAATGCTACCGTCTCACGGTAGACGAGGCTCTTATGAACCACTTTGGGGCTGTAGTTATGGAAGTAAAGTTGTCTGGAGCAAGCCAGATTTTCCTCATCGGAGACGTAAACCAGCTTTTATTTGTTGCACAGAGAGGAGAGAATCTATTCGAGCTAAGATTAATTAATTATCAAAACCTGGTGGCTGGCATCACTCAGGAGCTGCTTTGCATACACCGCAACCCGATGGATTTGCACTGAGAAAAGGTGTTTTGGTCCAGAAATAATTCAGCCTAATTTTGTGTTCTGTAGAAACGGACCACTATACAAACGAATATGTGATTCTAGACAGCATATACCAATGAATGCGCGTAGTAAATGAATTATCGAGACAGGATTAGATAACGATATTATAAGCTTACGAACAATGTACTGCCGAATCACTACGCCTTGAACTTCGTTTGTGGACTTTATTAATGGTGCGTTTAAGAGCTGACATAATGATTTAGAAACGAAACAGCGCCGGCTTCCATTATCAAGTAGCGCCCGAGCCTTATGATATCTACCGTGTACATCTACTATTTCAACGTTGACAATAAATCAACGTTACTCAGCACGCACTTTTTTCTTAGATGTCTCCATCTTTCTCTTGCATTTTTAGTTTGACAGTTGTGCGACAGTGACAAGAATAATGCAAAGCCCATGCTAAGTAAGTAACGTTTTTAAATTCCGGTGAGTGATTTCGTTAGTTCCACTTTTGCTAACTGGTTCAGATACGTTTGTGGCGGCGACGTAGCGGCTGACCGCGGAAGATGAAACCACAACTCCACGCGCACATCAAACTACTATACTCCATTTATTATAACGTTAGACAAATAACAGTTATCACCCTTTTGATATAAACATATAATAAACTCCGTTATTTCACGATAAATTCAAAGAAATGTAATCTTTTTACCATTTACATTAAAAAAATAACTATACAGTGCAGTCATTTCAATAATATGTCACAATAACTGACGTTATTTAGCAGTTATTTGTCTAATGATATAATAAATGGAGTATAGTTATTTTCAAGTTAGGCCCTTAATCTGTTCAAACCGATTATATTTACGTTGCATTCTGTGCTAAATAAATAGAATTAATTAAATTGTTAATGGTAGATTGATGATGTCGCTGGCCCCGGGCAATAAAGCGGTAATATCAAAAATCTAAATTTACAGGAGAAGTAAAAATACATAACTTAGTCGTAAGAGAATTTTCTATGCAATAAAGCTGTTATTGGCATTTATTCTAAATAAATATTATTAAAAAAAACTGAATAAAATAAGAGTGATAGATTGGTACTCAGAGAAGCCAACAATCAAATAACATTAAAAAGGGCGTAACCGGTGTTTACCGCTATATTGCCCGGGGCCAGCGATGTGTATATCATCGGTAGGCATAATAAGTTTTTTTTTTTTTTACGCTTATTTAAAATTTAGTTACAAATTTAAATTGAAAAACCCAAACAGGTTCTTAGTATTTGAAACGATTTGCATGTCAGGAATCACATTAAAAAGCCTCGATTAGAACCGATTTTTAAAGGGAAATTAAAAGGTCGGTCTGAATTAAAAATGTTGATTAGTTTTAAAGGTTAGTTGTCTGTTATGAGTTCAATTACTGGCCTGAACATCAACACGCCACGCTGTCACTCGGTCACGGTTTCGAGAAAAAACCGAATAAGTAGAAACGTAAAACATGAACTGTACTGAAATTACGTAATAAATGTATTGGCAAACTGTGAGGAAGTTGTATATACCTTCCTCAAAAAAAGGAAGAGGTTCTCAATTTGGATGGTTTTATATATATATATGTTTTGCAAATGTTTTTTTAAAGGGATTTAACTTTCCTTGGGTTCTTTTTGAGTTAACTTCAAATACAAACGACTTCCAAAAAAAAACACTACAAAGTGAAAAATAAGTTTTTTCGGAAGTTGGTTGTGTTTTATTAGTTTTGAAGAACACCCTAAACATTGTCGACGTAATAACTACGAGTTGTTATATAATGACCTTCTAAACTGCCGATTGATTCTGTAAAAATATCAACGTGAAACTTAGGTAAAGTGAGCGTGAAGTGAGCTGTCACTGTCACAAATCAACCGGCAGGATGCTAGGGATTAGCTCTATTGACAACTCACTTCACGCTCACTTCACCTAAGTTGCACGGTGATATTTTTACAGAATCGACCGACTGATCTATAGTCCACGTGTTAAATTAGATCTGCCATGCGATTCTGTAAACATCTCACCGTGAAAACTTGGGTGAAGTGAGCTGTCAATAGTGTCAATCCCTATGGAATGACAGCTCACTCCACGCTCACTTCACCTAAGTTTTCACGGTGAGATATTTACAGAATAGCATGGCAGTTCAACTCTTCTCCCAAGCGCTACAGTGACAGCTATTGCAATATACATACATACCGTTGCTTTAGACAGAATATGATAACGGCTTTATATCCGATCATTTAACAAGAACATTATATTTCGTATATTCGCGAATGTCAGCAAATGTTTTGTTAGAAAGACGATTAAAGAGTTAGATTAAAACGTGTGATAGGACATATTAAAATGGCCGAATATTGGAATTGCCATATTCATTAATAGGATTTCACGCGTTTATTTAATCACGTTGTACGGTATCAAACGGGACGTAAGAGGCTTAAGCTCGACATTAAATGGGAAACCGGTCTACCTTTTGCAGTATTGCATTATTTTGAATAATAAATACGGAGGATTTCGATGGAATAATTCATTTAAATATGAATTCTCCGTTACAAAGGACGAATTCAATTACTGGAACGCAATTAATTATAAATGATTGATAAAATATTATGATTTAAAATGAAGTATGATAATTTATAATTTCTTACTATGGATCACTATGGAAGTTTGTTAGTTGAAAGAAACGGCGGAACTACGGCAAGGCGGCGTCGCACACAAAAACTACGATTGATTCACCGTGAGGTGAATCAATCGTAGTTTTTCAAGACAAAAAAAACGTGTGTGTACAACGGGCCTAAGTCGATATTCTAATCAGCGCGATAAGAAGGGCTACGCGTGGTGATGACGTAGTTGATGTCACTGCTACGAGTGCTACGCCGTAGCTGCTACTAACAACTTAGTGTGCACCGAGATTATCAATACATTGTCCGGCAGTGTTTCACGTAATATCTATTTTTATTTTCAACAATGTTTGTTATTTCTTAAAAAAGCTATACTTTAAAAAGCTTTAGCCTAATAATTTTATTGATTGCATTAAAATATGTTTAGTTTTTAATGACATAAAATCTTTATTTCTTTGGTATAAGATGTAAGAAATAATTAGCTAAATTTCACTGACGATTCAGTAAAACATCAATTTGCATTATTAAAGCAACAAATATTCTTAATACCGACGGTATTAAGAATATTTGTGCTGTATTATACGATACGTACGGTATTATACGTACGTATCGTATACTCATCTCTAGCTAAAACTTGGTACTTAAAGCTTATACTCCAAGTTATTACAGCTGCAACCTTTACCTACCTTGAGAGAAAAATTTAACAGAGAAAAAATTAAAGATGCTCACAAAGGTATCTTCGAGCCTCACGCGATGCGCCCTGGGCGTCGAACGTAACGAACAATTTTCCAGCCTTAACATAATTTGCTAAGGCGCCGTCAGTAAGGATGCTTTTTAAGCCCACACTTGGTATTTTCCTGTGTAGTGATTGAGATTTTAGGGCCCATCCCTAATATTAGAACGGACGCAAAAACTGCGTAACTATAAAGCCATGCGTTTGTTACACACTGCCTTAATGCTAATAATATGAAATTGTTTTCAGTACGATTTATCCAAGAAAGAGTATGTTCTCCAAAATTTGTTTGCACAAATCCATGTAACTTACTCAAAAATAAGACTTCACGAATGTTGGTAAATAATAGTTTCATACCAACACGCAAACATCCAACTCTAAAGATACATAAACAAACACACACCGATATTAAACAAAGCAATTTGCTTTAGCTTGCCAATATACCAATACTCTCACAGAATGTAAGTCGAACGGATATCTACTAATTATCTGAATCGGTTCCACTAGCTTACTTGCAATATCATGGTCCCGCAAGTTGACGGGACGAAGGTGGCGAAACACACAGCATGTAATCCCACGCTGATTGAACGCAGCACGGAGACCAAAGGACTTTGATCATCCAGGCCCGGATTGGTCAGATTAGGTTCGACCGGTGCCGCGTTTGATAATTGCTTGCTTACTATACTAGCCTATCTAGTGTTTAATAGATGCATTGTCGTGCAGTGTCTGTATTTAAGGCATAAAAGTCATCCTTTGCTAAAGGTATTTTAAAGTATACGGAAATAGGTACATGATTATTACCTACAGGTCTAAACTGATTTGATTACCGTATCTGTATATACAGCAAAATTCCTTTGGTTGCCCAACTGTTTAAGAAGATTCATTTCATCTGTCCATTGGATTTCAACTAGTACCTACTCACTGAGAAATCTTGAATACTCTGAATTTATTTCGTCGTGAGTACATCTTTGAGAAATTGCAAATGAAGTCCCAGGTCATCTCATTTTAAGTTTGCTGCAGCGGATTGTAAGGTAACTTGGATCGAAGTATTCCTCATCTACTAGGCATGATTAATCCAAGCTCTTGTGAGGTAGCGTTGACGGTAAAGTTTAATATCTGATCATCTGAGCTTTGCTAGCGATAGTTTTAAAAACCGAATTATGTAATATGATTAGACTGACGGTCGCTTAGCTTGCCTTTGACGTCAGAGTCAGCATCGATAGGCGTGCTTGAAGATGCAGTTTTAAAAGTTATCGCAGGACGGCATCGTTTTGCGTAAAGCTTCATGCAGACCAGCGCGACGCGACGCCGTGACGCGACTCGAACAATACAATTTCTAAGAAAACTTGACGGTATAACAATAGCCGGTGTCGCGTCGCGCTGTCGCGTCGCGTTGATCTGCACGAAGCTTTATGCTATTACTTATGACGAGGGCAGAGAGATAGGAGCTACGTGCAAAAAGCGCGTAAAGTCAACTATCTGCTGTTACGCAGGTTTGCTAGCCCCGCATTCGTGCGTAACGACGCTGTGAATTGTAGTGGAGGGACTCCTTAAACAAAAATTGAAACACGACTTGAAATGTGAAAGGCAACAACTGTCTGTGTAGACACGCGTGACATATCATAGTTTACTAAGGATGGATATCGCAATATCTCATTGAGTCAGTATGCCTTTAACTCCGTTTACAGCGAATCAACTTTACTAAGTGCGTATAGGTCAACAAACATCAACACAGCTTTTAATCAAATATCTCTACTTTAAAACGGACAACCGCTCTCGATTCCAACAAATCGGATTTATTTCAATTCCCAGTTCCAGTCAAACAAAATGCTCTGGAGTTAGTTGAATTTTAGTTTAGTTGTGCAGTTCAAATGGTTCTCACTGACCGGAAAATGCGAACACTTTCATACACACGCACACACATAGGTACTAAAATACTGTGTCTGATCCAGATTGCAAAACTGTGTTCTCCAATATTGAATATTGAACCTTAACGTCTGCCAGGAAAGGTTCAACAAACCCTGTCACTTAGTACCTATCTAGATTTTAAGATCAACGGTACAGCATTAATATGAATAGACGTCCTTTACTGAATACTTACAGGAGTTTCAATTGCAGTAAGTGTACGAAGGTCTTTTTCTATTTTATATTCTAGTGAACTACGTCAGTAATTACATTGTATTCCTTTCTCGGAAAGAAAATACGTAGTATCTGCTTACTCACTTACCTGTACCTGCTGCATAAAACTAATTTCCCCGAGGGCTTGCAACGCCGAAGGTCATACGAAAATTTCTTTGAACTAGAGAATATTCTTTTAAACAGTTTGCATTTTCTGTTATCTGTAAAAAAGTAACAAATCATAAAATTAAATTACTATTGTGCCGAATAAAAACAATAACGAACTAGTCGATGAACGAACAGAATAAAAACCAATCGAAATAAACGCCACGTTTCAGAAACCTTTTTCGGCAAGGTAATCAATAACAATCCTAACTAATATTATTAATGCGAAACTGAATTTGATTTTTTATTTGTTTGTTTGTTACGCTTTCACGCTAAAACGGCTGAACGGATTTGGATAAAATTTGGCACATGGGTAGACCATAACCTGGATTGGGACATAGGATACTTTTTATCTCGATAATCCCACGGGATCAAGACTTATGCGGGTGAAACCGCGGGGTGCAGCTAGTAATACATATACGTAGTATATAACGAAGTTGAAATGAGTAGTGTTAATTATTTGAAATAAAAAATATTTATTCAAATCATTAACACTACTCGTTTAGACGTCTTCTTCAGTATAAAATCTTTAAAAAACCGGCTATCGTCGGCTTAAGAACAATTAATCAATCATGTTTATAAATAATTTGCCAAATGTTTTTAAAAGCTTTTATTTAATTTCAATCGTTAGTATGGATGTTAACATTGATTATGAGACATTTTTTGTTGAGAGGTCGTGTGTGCGCCATCATTGATCTGACACATTGATGGTTAGGTGAGTCTATGGAATAAAATAGGTATTGACAGTTGAAATTTTGTTTCAAATATTATAATAAAACAATATAACTGCATCGTTCTGATAACGTACAGCTGGACTTTAGCTATCATAACGCAGCAAAGTTTGCCCGACAACTTCGGAATAATAAACCTTAATTCAATAAGACATAGTTCGGTTTCCAATGCACCAAAATTTTAATAAAAGATTTCCAATAACTTTTATCAATCTGGAATAAACTTGTCTTAGTTTCAAAGGTTTATTATAAGTAGTTGGTGGTTTATATTTGACGTAAACTTCGTACTTAGTACGTGATTTCCTTAAGACAGTCCATTGGTGGACCTGAGATACCATATTTTCTTCGTGAAGGACTATCGTGGAAACCGATTATTTTTTTTTGCAAGTTTATGGCTTTCTCAATCATTTTCTTTTCCCGCCGCAAGTTTTGTATTTTTTGTTCCAGAATTAAAACCTTTTAAATTAGTACTTGGTCAGTAGCCTACAACTGTAATAGTCTGACAACCAGTCCTGCCAAGAGGTATCGTGTTATCCAGTAACTGGACTGTGGAGGTCAGATAGGCATTCGCTCATGTAAAGTACAGGTATTCAGGTATGCATCCAGTTAGACTGGAAGCCGACTTTAACATAGTTGGGAAAAGGCTAGGCCGATTGAAGTATCAATCGGCCTAGCCTTTACTACTGAGTTTGAGCTTTGCAATATTCATTTCACCATTTTAATGTTAAAAACGTCCAACAATTTATAGTTGGAAAAACATGCCATTTTCGAATTATTTATTGAGAGTGCCTATCAATTTAAAGCAAACCGCAGTCAATAAATATGAATGAAAAACCAATAAATGATGTGATTGAAACATTTCGAAAACAATGCTATATGCACTCACTCGTTAAGAGAACACTATTAAGATCCATTGTATTTATTATTTCTGATCTGATCTTGATTGGATTGATGGTTTTTCAACAAATAAGTTTGGTTAGATTACTAAACGTATTTTTTTTAAAACCCTTCTACCCTGCTTATCAAGGAACTATTTCTTATTTTCATATAGTGCAAGTATCTTTTACGTGTATCCAAAATTGAACTAACGCCGCCATATTGTTTTTAGGATTCCGTACCTCAAAAGGAAAAAACGGAACTCTTATAGGATCACTTCGTTGTCCGTCCGTCTGTCTGTTTGCGAAAACCCTAGGGATATTGCATAAACACGGATAATTAGACATGACAGAAAAGTTTTCACCATTGTCTAATTATCTAGTCGCAGGCAGACTGTATGATTCTTCATATTGAACTGGATGAAATAGGTTATGTTAGGTTAGAATGGTGCCAACCGCGCGCGTGCCGAGCGAGCGTAGCGAGGGGTGCCGTGGCAGCGGCCGGTGAGTGCTACGTCCAACTTATTCGCAGATATGTTTTCACTATAGATAGGTCACTACATTAAATTAGAGCTTTCATTTACCCATTATTTTATGACAATAAAAAGGTAATTTTATTTACAGTTATAGTAGATTCACTCATCAATTAATTAATTGATGAGTGAAACTACTATAACTGAACATACAATTTGCAATACGTTAATAACGGTAATTACGTTAGCATAAGTATGCTAACGTATAAAAATATAGTTGACTCCATGAAATTAGAGTACGTTGAAATTATTTTATAGATGCAGTCTATACACTTATTAAATAAAGTTAGGTTTGTTCTTGGAATAAATTCATCCCAAGTACGGAACCCTTCATTGTACGTGGTCCGCCACGCACTTGACTGGTTTTTTAAAGTATATTGCAGTAAATGTTTACCAACAGCCAATCAACGTCATTCGAGCGCCAAAAGATCCTTGTAGTGTATATCTTCGAAGTGCAAAAGTCGACGAAATATTGAAAGGTTGAACCTCCTAATCAACTTTTTTTTCTTTTCTCCGAGCAAGAAGTTTCAGATACAGGTTTCAGAAGTCCTTGAAAGCCCCCAGCATTCGCAAACGGGGCGACAAAAAGTAGATCACGTTCTTAAGAGCGTTTATTCTAAAAGTTGACAGCGTCGCAAATAGCTGTCAAATATACAACCTTAGTTTTTGTTTACCATAAACCTCTTAAGGGGTCATTGTACTCATTATTATGAACAACTTTCACTATGGGTCCAACGCTGAAAACGCGAAAAAAAAAAGCTGTTCCCTACATTTATTTTTTCTACAGCAGATTTTTTTTTCGCTAATTGTTAAGACAATCATGTTTTGTGACGATAAAGTGTAACTGTGCGATTGCACTGGCGAAACATGTTGAAATCTCTAGTTCCTGTCAAACATTGTATGGAACATTGACAGAAACTAAAGATTTCAACAAGTTTTGTTGTGAATGTTTCGCCAGTGCAAACGCTAACGTTAAGATAATCATTTTGTGTTTCGAAAACTCATCATGGCCGACTCAGATACGAAGACGCTGACCACGAATAGGTATCTTATTGTCCACTGTGAGCCTTGAAAATCATTGTCATGTCAAAATATAGCATGGTACAATTACCATAGAAATCTTTTCTAGATTTAATGTTCAGTAAATAAACCCTTACATACTATATAGTATTGGTTGGATTTTTACGCTTCAATGGTTTCCTAAGCAAGATACGTGGCTGGCGAACGACAAGAGATTTGCGGTACGATTGTCAAGAAATGGGACGGAAGAACGAATGGAAGGATCTACGTAAAATGTTCCTAGAAGGAGCTCTTACAATATTTATGAGTATCAGATGAAGAAATAAGTGACATAGCTAAAAAGAAAGTTGGTTTACGCCACTTCTTTCCAGCTCAAGCACTGAAATGGTGGAAGGTTTTGGAGGTCAACTTTCTAAACTTTGACGTTTTAAAACTTATTCATTCTGAGTGTCATTCGAATTTCAACCAACGCTTTTAATGAAAGGAAAACATTACTCTTACGTCACTATAAATAAATACTAAAAAGTTATTCTAACAGACAGACTGTTTAGTTGGTATGATTAATTTAATCAATGGCTTGACCAAGATTATGTCTGGACTTTAAAAGAGACTGAGACCTCTGAGTTTGTTTCGCTCTTTCTTTTCAGAGTAATTAGGAAAGACCGATCTCATAGATCTCAATAGTTTTAAAACATTAAGTTATTTTTTACGTGCAACAGTGTCTTTCTTTAACATATTTACAGAAATACATTACCATTTATCATTTAAAAAGTGTGCACTGCTTATTTTGAAATTTCTATGCAATTGAATGCAAAAGCTAGCCTATTCTAATAGACTTTACAGAGTTTTATCATATTTTGCCATAAATGGAGTGCAAATATTATAGCAATGCGAGTCAATATGAAAAAAGCATAGGTACAATCTACTTCTATTCGTTAAAGTCATATTTGTATGAATTCAGTATTCAGTAGAATTCAAAGGGAGGATGTATAACAATAGACTTGTTCAGCTGCATTTCATTGTTGATGTCATTGTTCTCACATATAGAACCAACTAGAGTAATGTACCCAGAGTTTTGTAATATCTTGTTTTAAAAGTGTCCTTGGAGTTTCTTTTTCTCCATAGAGATCTACGTTTTGGAATGGGCAACTAGCTTTAACTGTCTAATTGTAAAGGAGTCGGTCCTTGACAATTCAAAAGTGCCTGTAAATGGTGTAATTGAAATAAATGCTTCAGCTTGAGTTTGATGGTCAATCAGCATCTTTTGATAGATTTGTCTATGGATTGAGGTCGGGGGTCGTATTTTCCGTGTGTCTTCCGGTGCTCGGTGTATCAAATTAACGCCTGGAGACTGTGTTTAAACGCGAGCGAGCATATGCGTGATTGTAGCGTGATTGTAATGCCCGTTTTCACCAATACTAAGTGAAGTAAAATTAATCCCTAAATAAAAGTGCGCTGGTGGATTTTTAACGCTAGGAACAGCGCTGAGACTTGAACATCCAACAGTGTATTTTTATTTAGGGATTCATTTAAGTGTCACTTAAATGAATGTCGCGTTTAGTTGTCGGTGAAAACGGGCATTTGACTCTTAGTGCAGCACACAGAGATGTCACTTATAAACAAATAGATTATAATAACTTTAACAGACCGACAAATATTAGCATAATATGACTATAAAATTGAATCTAAGTTCTCAGGCAGCGTCCAAACCAGAAGCAATCATCGCGTGAATACGCGATCGTTTTCATATGTCACTTTTTTTATTCGGTAAATCGGAAAGCGTAGTGGCTGACAGAGGGCGCCGTCTAGTTTTCCGGAGAAAAATTGACATTATGAACGTGACGATCACGTGTTCGCGGGACGATCGCTTTTGGTTAGGACGCGGGGTCAATCAGTCATATTTTTGACTAATAGATTTCCAACCTACTGTACCTACTTGTCAATTAAAGTCAATGATTGATTTCTTTTAAGTGACATCTTTAAGTGCGGCAGTTAGATCTAATTATCGAATAGAGTCAGTCAACAGGTAAGAATATATATTATTTATATTTTAAAGGTTTTCATGTCAAACAAAATGGTGGTGGCACTTAATTTATTTTTACGACTTTTGTATACGATATCTCATGTTACTACGTTTGCCGTATTTTAATTCTATATAATAAAAATGAAATGCTGTTCGTTGGTAAGCGCATCACGGACTGCTGAACCAATTTTTATGCTATTTTTTATTTTAAAATTTTCGTAATAGTCCGAATAAGGTGTTTAAGGATAAATTGAAAACGGTTTTTTCAATGGGATTTTGGTATGAATTATAGTTTGGACAGGACAACGTCTGTTAGCTAGTTTTTAATAGATTACATTGGAAGGAGAAATATGCTATGCGTCTGTATGGGGTTTACCAGTATCTATAAAATTTGACAACCGGAGTTTTTACCGTATAGTTATACGATAATCAACCAAAGGGTCTTTCGAGTAAAATGTGTCCTTTTTACCAGAATAATAAGTAAAACATGATGGTTATATTGGTTGAGACTTTAGTTAATTGGACGTCTCCTTTACCTTCAGAGGAACTGGTTACATAATAATAAGGCTTAGGTCTCCTATTATATGCTAAATGCGAGTCCGCCTTGAGCATCAACGTTCCGATTGACGTATGAACGGAACAAGACGCCGACGTCGACGTGTGAAAGAGACCACAAAATTTCTATAGTAAGCATCGTGACGCGGCGTACGGCGTGACGCTGTAAGCGGCCGACGGCGTTTATAGGAGACCATAGACTAAACAAAACGTCATGATCCCTCGGCCCTTATCTCAATTTACTTGGGCTCGGCGTAGTCTTCTTTATCCACACATCTCTATTGGCCTCAGCAGCCATTTATAAATAGATAGGTTTATCATCTATCATATAATCCGCCCACCGTGTTTTATGTATTTCCCTGCTGTTTTAGCATCCACATTCATACACAACTACAAAAATATGAAGCCTACTAAACACTCCACCACAAATTCGCAATCTAATAGAGAGCCTTCTAAAGTTCAGCCAAAAGTATTTTCCGATCCGTCACAGTCGAGCATCGCAAAAATGTTTCTATTTTGAACTAAAAATATTTATCTGTGCAGCAGAGTGTATATTATTTCCGCTACTAACGTGCTCCTTGTAACTGTCTTCGGAACGTTCATAATAAATGTGGTCAATTCTTTGAGAGGCAACAGGATGCACTATAGATACATTTTGTGAAGTCCCAGTCTCGGCCACTCTCATATTTTTGCAGAGAAAATCCGCCGTATTTATAGTCGTGATTTTATCATATTTGATTTTTGTTGTTTGTGTTGATCAAAATTAAGAATAATTTTAATGTTTTTTGTTTTGTTTTGTTGTTTTTTGTGTTTTGTTGTTTTTTGTTTGTGTTTTGTTTGCATACAAACAAAACACAAAAAACATCAAAATACATATATTTTGATGTTTTTTGTGTTTTTATGTTTTGTGTTTTTGTTGTGTTTTGTTTTTTTTGTGTTTTGTTTTCTTTTGTGTTTGTGTTTTTGTTTGTATGTTTTTGTTTTTTTTTTTAATTATTGAATAAATGTTTAATGGAATGACGAATAACTTTTTTGATGATGGTAACCTATACGTTGTAGATAATGATTAGATCAATCTTTTAGGACGAACACTATAAGAAAATTATGCCATATCGCAATAACTTATATTATTAAATGGCACAAACAAAAGAACAAATCGATTTAAAAACGGACTAACAATATTAATATAGCCGGTCGATCGTTTAAATCAGTACGAACGTGTTAACCTCGAACAGAAACCGGCCAATTAGTGCAGTTCAAGTAGTCGATTTATGCCGTTTCTGTGAATTTAATACCATCGCGATACTGGCGCGGGCGTCCAATTGAAGTGGTATTACATTTTTATAAATCAGCTCCAAACCTCATTTTATGTAGACGTTGATTGATTGACTCTATTGTATAAAATATGACAACAGCGTCTTTTAGTAATATGATGCAACGAATTTCGACATAAATATAATACAACCTCCTACTTTTTTGAAGTCGGTTAAAAAAGACATAAGTACTTATTAGTAAAAAGCTTGACTCAGCAGCAACAGTAAACTGTTTTTAAAAAACCTTTCTAATTAAAATAACGTGTGATGAAAAAGTCACAAAACAAATGTTCTTTTTCTCTTTACTTAATAGCATAGACGGAATACACAGCTCTTTACATCAACACTGCATGTATATTCCCTCCCATCAACAGGGCAAATGGCTCAATACCAGTCTGAATATGATTAAATTCTAATGGCGGTATTCTGACCGCGCCCATATTCACGTGAACGCGTTCAATTCATCTTTGCTAATGTCTTTCGTGTATATAACTCGATATGAAGCCAGACTATGAATATGTGCAACGTATCACGCAGTTTACATGTTATGTTTTGTAGAATATTCTATTAATTTGATGACATCCTGGTTGTACAGTCTGCGAAATAAGTCGATTACGAATGGGTGTACAAAATATAATAGAAGACGTATATTTAGTAACCTAATCCGCTTAACTGTTCTTAAACAGTGATAAAGAACCTTGTAAGAAATCGACACGTGTGTCACCTCTCAACGAGGCATCCTCAGGATGACGGTTGACTTGTTGCGAATCCGGACACGACGTGTTGCCACGTCAAGCGTCGAGAGTAGTGCAATGGTTGGTAGTGTAATGGGTGTGCGTCAATAGTTGGACGTTGTAAGAGCAAAAGTCGGGGTTTGATGAGGTTTTCTGAAATTACGTTCACTAGGTGGCAGCACTGAGATGTCAGGTCCGTCCGGACCTGACATCTCAAAGAAAAATATTTTCTCAAAGAAAATATAGGCGCCCTGACAGGTGTCCACCTGTCAGGGCGCCTATATTTTCTTTAGTCGTAATTGAATGATGAACGAATGAATTAAATGAATGATAAACGTCATCATATATTTTATATTCATTGTCGAAATGGAAGACCTCTTGTCAAGGTGGCGCCAACTGGTGGCGTGAATTTTCATGAAAACCCTCATTGGTTATGGTTAACAGGTAATTATAGGCATAGTCGACCTCTTCTAGCAAATTAAAACTTCACTAATATGAAAAAATCACGCTATCACTTGGTCTTTAAGCGAAAATATATCTTCATCTTCACTATACCTTAGGCCACCCTAAGGTTGAATGCCACAGGCACGTCATAAAACGTCAATTACGAGGGCGACTATACTAATGCAATTAATAAAAGTGTAGCTCATTTTTAGTGTTCCGTACCCGAAGGGTGCTAAACGGAACCCCATTACTAAGCCTACGCTGTCCGACCGTCCGTCCGTCTATCTGTCAGCGGGCTATATCTCATAAACCGTAACAGGTAGACAGTTGAAATTTATAAATACAGATTTTGTTTCTAATGCCGCTATAACAAAAAATTTAGAAAAAAAAGTAGGATAATACAAGAAACGTTTCTTTCAACTGAAGTATTTGAATATGTTGCGTTAAATAATATGGTACGGTGATACGGAACCCTTCGTGTACGAGTAGGAATCGCACTTGGCCGGTTTTTAGAAGGTTGCAGACTGATTATTTTACTCCCAACTATACTCTTCATAACCTTCAACACAAACTTTTGCAACCGCAGTCAAAATCCTGTAATAAAAAGTGGCGAAGCGTGTACCCATTTAACATTAGTTTACAAAACTTAAACGCTTAGTTCAATCTTAAATAAGACTTTGACAAATAAATAATCATTCATTCATTCATTAGTTCAACCTTAAATAAGACCTTGCAGATAGCAAAAATAAAGCATGAGACCACCATTCACATCACCATACCATCCATCACCATATTTATCTCAACATTATAATAATTACAAGCAATCAATCTACCTAGCCTTTTCCCAACTATATTGGGGTCGGCTTCCAGTCTTACCGGATGCAGCTGACTACCAGTATTTTACATGGAGCGACTGCCTATCTGACCTCCCCAGTAACTGGGTAATACGATACCCCCTGGTAAGATTGGTTGTCAGACTTTCGTTCCTCTGACGACCCATAACGACTGTCAAAGATCCACGAATGACAGCCGGGACTAACGACTTGTAACTCATAATTATTACCGTCACTGGTTAATAAACTGCACAAAATTAGGAATTATTATGACATTACAATAATATTTTATGAACCGGGTGATTTGTAACTTAGGAAGTCAGGACTGGAGGGTACTGACTTCCTGAGTTACAAGTCACCTGGTTAGATAAAACATGTTAATTTACAATAACGGCTAGAGTAAAAAACCAACCTATTTTAAAAAAATCGGCTACAATACGATATGGTCCTCAAACTGTCAAGCTATTATAACTTTCAGTGCTGCAGTCCATTTGCTCTTGACCGAATCAAGAGCAAATGGACTTCTGAGTTGTGACTTTGATCTTGAGACTCCAATATTGATCTTATACATAATGTAAACGACGGAATTAGGTCAGATTCATGGAACCGGATTCTAGATTTATATTGGATTAGTTTCGCACCGCGGCACCCGTATCACTGGGCTAACAAGCTGTCCGTGTGCTGAGACCTGTTGGAGCGCTGAACATGAATGAATTTGTTTGTGTCTTCATAATCAGCCTATAATGTTCCCACTGCTGGGACACAGGCCGCCTCTATTCGAGAGGAAGTGTGCTGTAAACTACCACGCAGGCCCAGTGCGGGTTGGTAGATGTCACATGTCTTCGAATTTCTGTATCTAGAACATGCCGGTGTCCTCACGATATTTTCCTTCCCCGTTTTGGCAGCAGTGGTGATGAAATTATTTACACAAAGTTAAGTGCCTGGCTGGGTTTAACCCCACGACCTACAAGTTGTAAGACGGCACCGTTACCACTGGGCCACCCCTGTTCTATATGTTTGTGTCTTATTGCTTTGTAATTCTTTGTTTCTTTTCATTCCAGCGTTGCAAGCACAGATCTTACCCGACGTCCTAACCAAAAGTGATCGTCCTGCGAGCACTCGATTATCGTTCTCTTTTAAATGAATGTGACATCATCGCGCGAGTCATCAAGTCGCGTTGGTACATCAAATTTCATACGATCGCGTCGTAAAAAAAGCAAAAACAATCGAAAATCATCGAGGGTCGGTCGGACATTTAAATCGTTGGATTTGCCCTCACTGTATTTATGACGCGCGAAAAATGTCAATAGTGAGCACCAATCGTCCAATTATCGAATAGCTGCCTAAGAAGTTTTACCTTAAAAGAAAAATAATCAAAGCGGTATGAGTATATGATTATGACACGCAACAAGCTATAGCGCACACTACTATTTTCTTATTTACATGGAAGTTATCTAGCTGAATTTATTTCGTATACACACCAATCAAATTTTTTTAACTACTAGCGCCTATGTACTAACCCAGGTCATGGTCTACCCATGTGCCAAATTTCATCCAAATCCGTGCAGCCGTTTTAGTGTGAAAGCGTAACAAACAAACTCACTTGCGGATTTATAATATCAGTTAGGTTTGACACCGAAAATGCTCTGATGCTATCTAAGCTCTTTGTAATCGGAATCGTGGCCTATGTTCTCGAAAGCCGTTGAACCGGACTACAAACAACGGCTTCGGTGGCAACGCGATTGAATTTGTATCCGACCATCCTTGTATAAATAATATCCTCCTACTATTCATTTACCAACTGAGACTTTCTCACCGTTTGGAGACGACTTAAATGGAAATGGTACGCGATCTCGTCATCTTCGGGTGAGGCACGCGTCAATCCCATGTTCGGCGGAGTCGCCAAAGGAGCGGGCACTGTTGCCATCGATTTTCTATTAGAACGCTCCACCCCACGCTTTCGAATTGTAGACGGAGTTCAACGTACCAAGTTTTACTATTAACAAAACATAATAAACCTTAACTCAACGAGTACAGAACTCAAATTTCAATGAAAGCTTGCTGTGATACTATTTTGTATTGGAATTTGAGTTTTAAGTTGCGTGAGTGAAGGTTTATTGTAATTTGTGGGGTCGGTTCGCACCCTATCACGTACCCTAGTATTACCGGCGTCCGCAAACTGTGTTAGTAGAAGGCACGCATTCAGCTCACGCCCAAGGGATCATGGGAGCCGCCGCGACGCCGATATAATATTCAATGCGTCGAGGAAAAAATGCAACTAATGAATGAGTTTAACTTTTATAGAGAATTTGTTATATTCCCAGGTCTGTAGTTATCTTTGAGACTAACGCACACTGTTGGGGTTTTAAGATGAAAATTTTGGTCAAGCTAATAAAAGCATGGTAAATAGACTTGATGAAAAAAAAACTCCTTTGAATACTTAGAATAATCTTAGTCCCGTAACCTCATTGCTTGAATAAAGGGCTGATTACAAATGGAAACCTAAGTGAATGTTTTCTATCTCACCATCTACCAAAAACAAGGTCCTGTTCAACAAAGTCCAGATAAGATTAGGAACTGTCTACAAACGTATACGTAAAAATGGGACAGATTTTGTATGACACTTATATCGACCGCATAAAAAGTCTGAAATTCAAAGGTGGTGAAACAGTTCATACTTAAAATTTACTATCTTTCACTAAGGTCAATATCAGACGCTCTCTTTTCGTTAGTTTTTGCCTTTCATTCGGCATCTTTCACTCGAAGTGAGAGATCTGAACACAGAATGAATCAAAAGTGAAATAGTAGATTGTTATACAAGGGTTGATAGGAATTAATTTCCATACGAGGTATTTATGTAGACGGCTATTAGTCCGAGTAGGAATTGATGACTTCACCGGTATTAAACACTCTACTTTAAATTTCGAATATAAGGAAAGTAGAAAATAGTAGTTTTTCTAAAATATTTATTGAGAATAATAACATGAGTAGTACTTATTTAAAATTAATTCAGATGTTAGAACAATTTGTGATTTTTTTTAAATATGGAACACACTGCGTCACCGCCGCCGTATTTTTTAAATTCACACTATACTGACTACACTCACAAGACCGCAGCATATTTTTAAATATTAACCGATATTTTTCTTATTTATGTAAAAATTTTCGTAGCTGTCAACCTAACGTAACCTAACCGCCCTAGAGAGGAAAGCAATTACTATGAGCCTTTCCCGCCCGAAGATGTGGAGCAGCTTCTTCCGCCCGCTATTCGGACAAAACAAACACTACTTTCTGAGTATAACAAATGAAAAATGAATTCAACAGCATCTGATAGCTCAGAAAACTTATTTACTCTCAGTTCCCGCCATCAATTTAAATCGAGCTCCCGCAACTTCAGCTTTCACTGAGAGTTTTTTCGGTAATGAATCTGAAGTGGCGAGGAGATTCAATAGTGATGCCGTTCCAAAGATGTTTGGCTTACCAAAAGATCTTCTAAAAATAAAACGAAAGGAGCAGATGAACGTCCATCACTATCAGTACAGTTCGGGTCAAATAACTTTGCCGCTCTGAAGTTAGCTAGCGCATGCGCGCTGGCATGCGCGCTACTGGTTTATAAGGAAGATTGATAACTGCGCAGTCATTTGTAGCCAACTTCAGAGCGGCAAAGTTATTAGACACGAACTGTACATATTATAAAACAAAGTCCCCGTGCCGCGTCTGTTTGAACGCGATAAACTTAAATACTATCGAACGAATTTTCATACGTTTTTCACCAATGGACGGAATGATTGGTGAGGAAGTTTAGGTGTATAATTCATTAAGATTTTATGTAAATTGGCTGAAATATGACGATGATTGCTGAAGATGTCGGAAAAAATCATGCCCACTGGGACTGGCCTTACTAGAGTGCGCATTACGGTAGTACGTTTCCGTGTGATAATTTCCGCCCTCCCCTCGAGGCCGCGGGCAAAAGTTAGTTATATATGTAAATTATTCGGTGTCGTCTGAACGTGGAATGAAACAAAAATGTACCTTCACTCGAATGAACCATAAATGCGTATGTTATCGGCTTCAAGCAACGTTTCAGTTTTTCGCAGTAAAACAACGACAAAGCGCAAAAATACACGAACAAAAAAGTCTCCCAGAAGAAAAAAAAACAAAAATTTCAAATACCAAAATGTTCAGTGGAACAAACATTTCTCGCTGCTCTATGGCATGGAATGTTGATAGTATCGTCAGCTGATAGCAGCTGTCCGTCGAAACTGAATGTTTTTGTAAACCCTACTAAATCAACTCGCAAGTAAATTTCGTTTGTAAATGTATGTTTCGATTGAAAAGGCCGTTTTTACAGGTTAATTTTAGATTAATTAGAACTGTGAAATTTTACTCAGCGTTAAGACAAAACTTAGCATTGACATTAAAATTCCGATACACATTCAAAAATGATACAGCACTGTTTCATCGCCCCTACACAAGAAAACTTAACTCTTTTAAGTGCGGATTTCATCAATGAAATTGAACGCGTTCAGCACATCTAAATGCGTTCAAGAGCTGTCAGTGTACAATATTCCATAAGAATTTTAACACTGACAGCTCTTGAACTCGTTTTAGAAATGCTGATCGCGTTCAGTGTCGTTGGTGAAATCAACCCTTAGTTTACGACGATACAGTTTACAAACTAATATTATAAACGAGCTCTCATGTTTGTTCTGTTTTATTGATAAGAGATAACTCTTGAGCTACTAGTGGAACAGTTTTCTTAGTCTAGGCACTTTTCACTTACTCTGAAGTTGCATTCAACTTACACAAACCAGTATCAGTTAAATTGTTGGAATGCGCAACGTGCAACGAGCAACTTTGAACAACTGCGAATGCTATTTATTGGACCATAGATTTTTCCCGTCGAGGAGTTTTACTTGAAAACTGTGACAAAGCTAGCGTTAGTAGTGTATGGATACATTTATTTGATAAATTATAATATGCAACATGTAAAATACCGGCAAGTGCGTGTCGGACCACGCACAATGAAGGGTTCCGTAGATTGGATAAATTTATCCCAAGAACAAACTTAACAGTGTAGTTGAAAACATGTTCTCCCATACGGAATGTATGACATGTTTTTTCAACTGCAGATGTAAGTTGGTTGATTATTTAATTTGTAGAGCCTACTTAGCTGTGATAGCTTTCCTTTTAATTTCGTGATATATACTACTGCTGTAAATTTTTCCACATATCCAGAACCAACCATTTAGCTGGCAGGGGGGGGGGACTTGACCGTAACAAAAATGTGCACTTTAAAGCTTAATATGTCGCAAACGGATCCCTGAATCCAAAAATGGTTTTGACAAACTCAAAATATTTTTGAACGTCACCCCACACCATGGGATAGATGAGGAAAAAAGCATCATCCCCACTTTACGTGTAGGGGAGGTACCCTAAAAATTATTTAATTTTTTAATTTTATTTTACCGGTTTGTCGGCGTGATTAATATGTATACCCATGCCATACTACACCTTTCTAGTACTAACCGTCTCTGAGCTAAGCCGCGAACAGACAGACGCACATGGCGAAACTATAAGGGTTCCTTGTTGACTACGGAACCCTAAAAACCCTGTCCAATCCTAATTTTACCGGGTTATTCCATGGGGCGCGGGCGGTTATAGTATAGCGAGTGTCTACAAGTCATAACTTATGACTCCTGTAGAAATTTTACAAATTTTTAGAGCATTTGTGGTAATTTTGGTACAAAAAATAGGATTTTTAAATAGCAATAACTTTTTTATTTTCAATAATAATAAGATTTTTTATTACTTTTTGGTAATGTTTTTGCAGTACCATTGTGCCCCTTTCGGATCGAATAGGGTTTATTTTTACATATTGTATATAATAAAGCTAAACAGTTTGTTTGAAAGAGCTTATCTCGGGAACTACGACTCAACTTTAAAAAAATATTTCTGCCTTTCCTAGCCCAATTCTTGAGGAAGGATGAAACCCGTAAAAAACTATGTAGGTACCTTTATAAAATAACTAGCTTCTGCTCGCGACTTCATTGCACCACAATATACTAAAATAACAGCAACATTCCCGCCCACGCTGTTAATTACTTTTCCCTTAACGTTCTTTCTGATTTTTTTTCTTTTTACTCAGCTCCTAAGAGTTGTAGCGTGATTTTAAAAAGCCTTATAAGATGTTTATAAATAAAAACGTTATATTTATTTGCTCTGTAGGTAGGTACAAAATCAGTAGTTACAATATTTTTTTAGGAGTCCTATTATATCGTAGGTACTTCCAAACAGCATCAGGCAAAAAATTAACTATCTGCAATTCGTTCTATTTAAAATTTATCGAAATCTCTCATCGACTCAGCGAAATTCAAATATGAGCAAATATTTTTTTTTTACTAGGTTTTTAATGCACCAGTGAAAAGTTCGGTGAAAACGTCTGACATAAAATACCAAACAAATAAAGAAATGTGTATGTAAATCACAAACTACGTTAGAATTGAACGAAAGTCAACACGTGAATTGCAGGATACGCGGGAAAACAAAAATATTTTTGTTATCTGTGTATCTAAATATTCATTTTTAAATTGCAAACGGAACTCGAGATCAGAAGTGCATACTTTATAATTTACCAATTAGCTAATACATTACGAATATTAGTATAAATACTCCAAACAAAGTCGTCGGTTAAATGAAGTATGTGATTTAAAGTGTCAATAAAATGTTTTAACAAACATAATGTATGCAAGAATACGGTCCTGAAAGCTACTGAAAATACTGAAAGGAGACAAGACTGTATTCGAAACAACGTGATTTAATTCTAAGGGGTGCTCAAAAAGCAAGCAGACTATATCGGAAGTTCGAATTAAAAATAAGATCGGTGGCTTTTAGAGAATCTAATAAAAATCACTGTGACAAGTGACCTTATTATTGGCATAACACATCACACAATAGGTCCATCTGATAGTATTTGATATTTTAAGCCCATAAGCGGCTTCGGAGGCTACAATTCACAAAGTTTATTTATTTAAAGCCTTGTTTGATTTAACACAGCAATTCGAAATACAGAGCCCTGATTGAACTGTGGTGACTGTGGTTGACGAAAGTTTAAACAAGCACATCATGGTCCAGTTAACCCTTTGTATAGATTCAGAGTTCTCTTCTATCGTTTGTTGTATTTTTATTAAAGAAGAATTGTCGCCAGCAGTATTTTTTTTTCGTTGTTGATTATTTCGAAACTAAGTCATTAGCACTTTTTTGTTAACATATAAGTACTAAGTCGTTTTGGGAGCCTTAATTAGGTAATTAAAAGCCTCCCAAAAACAACTAACGCATTAACCGTCTTTAAGGGTGCATTCACACCAAACGTATAGTATTCCGACGACTATGAGCGTCAAATTCAAAATGTAGGTCTGAATGAAAAAACAATGTCTACCGCAGAATGACTATCCTTTGTTTTTCATACGTTAACACGGTCGGCGGCCGATTTTTTTGCGTGATGGCAGCCTAGAGGATTTATTTACATTTGATGTAGACGGCCCTGTAACTCTTTAAGGGTTTTACTACAAATTCCAGGATCGAACCTACTAAATCGACTAAATATGGGTAATACCCGCGTTTAATTAAGAAGCATGGCTCCTCATTCGATAAGGACACGTCTTTCCTCTGCTACCTTTGCGCTAAAAGTCCAACTTCTACAAACGAAACCGCAATGAAAATGAAGCCGTCGAATGAAAAGCAACAAAAACTATTCAGCAAAAAAAGCGCTTCAAAACTAAAATAACGAACTAATACTAACAATTGTTCCATAACAGCGCATAAAACTAAAAGTTAAACAAACAAAAGGTTCGAACAACGGATATCCCTGCAGCAAATTCAGCGCTGAACAAACACAATCAGCGAAGAGCGAAGCCCAACATTTAGATTAAACACTGAACTAGCATTTCATAGCAACCAATCCATCGGAGCTTTGAAATATTCCCATTTTCCGTATTTCACGGACGTGAAATATTTTGAAATAAAACTCCTTTCAGTTTCAATATTCTTTCAGCCAATGCGGACGGAGATGAGATGCGGCTAAATTGCCAATTAAAATACTCTATCTCCAGGATGCTTGACTCTGTGAAAACCTTTCAGAAATCTAAATAAAACTGTGTTTTAGTTACTGCTTTATTTCATAAAGGACAGCTCGTCACAAGAATAAATTGTACAGTTTGACAGTTTTTGTACAGAAAATATTATGTGAAACCGCCAGCTAGGATATAAGTTTCGTGACGATTGAAAAATGGCCCTAATCAATTTTAATTTAGTGCGGATTTCACCAACGAAATTGAACGCGTTCAGCACATCTAAATGCGTTCAAGAGCTGTCAGTGTACCATAGTCCATAACAATTTTGACACTGACAGCTCTTGAACGCGTTTTAGACTAGCTGATCGCGTTCAGTTTCACTGGTGAAATCAGCCCTTAGAGTAATAAGGTTGTTTGACATATTTTCTATGCTACAGCTGTCAAACTGCCACGTTTACTCCTCAGATAAAATTATCTGACAAATCAACCCTAAGACAGATGTGGGGCAAAACTTAAAACATAAAAAGGAACATTTTTCTAAGTGATTACGATGTACCTACTATAAACATCAAACGCTGAATTTCAGTCTATTACACCGAACAATTAAAAAAAATACATGTACATACAACTGAAAATAAAACAAGAAGTAGACACAATAGAATTCCCTACACATATCTCGTTTACAGAGATTCTAAAACCACAGTTACACCAATAACTTCTCCGTTTATCGAGTTAAGCATCTCTATCCCGTTGGGGGATTTGGAGGGAGGGGTCGGGAGGGGAAAATGCACCAGTATTTCAATAACTATGGCATGATCTAAGCGAGGTCTAGGGCAGGAAATAATAGCGATGTAGTAGAACTATCCGACGGAATATGTGCAGCGGTTTCATATGAGATTCTTGAAACGATCAACTTCAAGAATCTCTGTCCCAAATCGATCTGTTTAGTGATTAAATTGAAGAATGGTTTGTTCGGTTAATAAACCGATGAACTGATTTATATTATTTCTTTAATCATACTCAAAGTGGTGGGTTATCATTCTAGTCTACTCTAATATTATAAAGAGTAAATATTTGTATTTTTTTTGTAATTAATACTACTGGACCGATTTTTAAAACAAGTATATTAAACGGAAAGCAATGCGAGGACAGCTACTACTGGAAGTGTATAGCTTGATGTGTCATCGTGTATTAGAATGATTATCTAAAAAAATATTAACCAAAAGTATTTAACATTCACGTGCGATTATTGAATTTAAAGAGCTACGTGGTTGCTACGCCGTAGTCGACTGAGGGTGACGCTACGCCAGCTACGACGTCGTAGCATGTTTCCGTCACGACGCGAACGTCGGTCTTGTCTAACGTATAAGTAACTTTTAATTTAGTAACAATAAAATCTCTTTGATAGATTTAGGTGATGAGCCTCGTAATAAACTGTAAACATAAACTATCATGAAAAAACAGTCCAGATTAGACAAATCATAAAATATATTGATCTACCAACAAAACATTATTCCCATTTCATAAATAATTCTTTACATGAACTCCCAATTGCACCCCTCTTTTCCCCAAAACTACCCGAAAAATAAATACAGAGGGAAATGGAAGAATTAAAAAAATTAACTGGTAAAAGCTGACTGACAATCTGACATATCAAAACGTCGAAATTTTATCGATATATGGCTTTGTCACAAGCCCTTCGTGACTGCGCTTTGACAGCAGTATTGAAGAGACTGATTTTTTTTTTATCAATTGCATTCACCCAGCGTTTCCATTGAAAGCCGATGACAGATCGGACTAAAGTGAACTGAATTTGACCACAGTTAAATAAAGTTTAAGCTCAGCTTGTTTTTTTTTTTCAATGTATTCATTGCGAGCAAATGTATGTTTGAATGAACGTCGAGGATTTTTTTTGTAGTTTTGTATTTTTGTTTTTTTAAATCAAGTTCTTGTGTGCTACTGGGGAGTTTTCCGCGCCACTTGTTTTTCTCCGCTAAATCACTAGGAAGTGGTGAAGGTCGTTTTGAGGGACTGTCTTAAGTAATTTTGACGTTCATAAGTGCGGATCTCAGCCTTATTCGAATAAATGACTTTTGTTTTTGATTTGAAGTTGTCCTTAATTTTACAGATATTTCCAGATTTTTTCTATCAACATGCTTATTTTATTCGTGCAAAAGGCTTAAAAACGAACACACAACACTCTTTAACCAGAAACAGAGTTCGTTAAAAAAAAAATGTGTGTCAAAGGATTTTAATTACATTTGAAGCCGCACCGACCAAAAAAACGCATGGCTGTAGTTATTTGAAAGGTTTTACAACAAAGCCATAAGTTTTCACCAACATACGCTGGAAACAAAGAGCTTCAAATTGGATTCCCGCTGTGTTTCCAATAGAAACAAAATTCTACCACTCCTAGTGTAAAACAAAACAATTAATAATGCCCCAGGGGATGCCTCTATGCACCCATTTTTTTGACATGAATGTTAGGTTAACATGCCTTATAATATAATAAAAAAGTAACTCTCTCTATGTGTTACCTATCCACGCTTTAACCACTGAACCGATTGTTAAGAAGGACAGATAGGTAGCTACTTTGCATCCTGGATATTTGTGTAAAAAATTTATGAAATACAAAATACTCCCAGATGAAGACGCGGACAGCAGGTAAGAAGTCAAGTCAAGTCAAGCGATTTTAAACAATTTCTGCGAGGCAGCATTTTTATCGGTAAAATGATCTCTATTAAAGTTACGATCAATTTATCACATGAATTTGGTTTAAAAAAATCGATTCTACCAAGTCGGACGTAGGTACGGTTGGGTAGTTCATGCTCGAGACCTCTTTTAAATACTTGCAGCAAAAAGCAAAAGCGATCCGAAGTGATTGTTTTCTATATTTGATACTCGGTCCGGTAGTCAACAGCAGCAGAACAGTGGTCGTGGGTTGAAACCAGGCAGGCGCTTTACTTTGAGTAAATAATTTCATCACCATTGCTCTGAAAACGGTGAAGGAAAACATCGTGAGGAAACCGGCACGTGGCGTGTGCTGTAACCGAAAATTCGAAGACATGTGTCATCTACCAACCCGCACGTGGTAGATTACACTCCCTCTCGAAGAGAGAAGGCCTGTGTCCCAGCAGTGGCAGCATTATAGGCTGATTATTCCATAGTCAAAATTGTTCATAATCATGACTACCTACCACACCCCATTAACAATAATAATATTGTTCATTATTATTGTTAGGTTTTTCAGTTAATGGCTTTAACAAAACGCCACCTTAAATTACGAAACTAGCGACCCACCCCTGCTTCGCACGGTGTTTATGACTTGAAAAAATGTACATATTACTAAATAGTCAGCCTATAATGGTCCTATTGCAGGCACACAGGCCTCCTCCCTCCGTGAGAGAGAGTAGGCCAAAACATTTTCGAAATAAATCTTCTTAATTATGGTGGAAACGCATCAAAATCCTTTGCGCAGGTGGTTTACAAAACAACGCGGTAGAGTCTAAAGAGCTGTAGAGTTGCATATATAATATATATAGATAAAGATAACACAACACCAATTAGACGTGAACGTCAAACCATGTCCTAATTGGCAGCGGACCGCATTCGAAAGCTGTCTCAATGCAAGAATGCAAATGTGACCCAGAATGTGGTCCCAGTGACCTGGATAAAACAGTTATTTTAAAGTAACAAGGCTTTAGGGAAGCATTGGTCTCGATTCTATTAGCGACTAGAATCTGACTACATTTTTAATTGGCAACACTGCGCTGATGAATTCTTTTATGGAAAGCTTTTTGGGAAGGTAGCGGCAGTATGCGGTAGTATACAGGGTGGCAGGACATCGACGCGAAGCCGGTAACCATGGATTCAGTACATGATTCTGAAGCCCCCTGCGTTGAAATTTTTCGTCGGTTATTTTAAAAAAAATCTGCTGTTTCATAGAAAAGTGCAATACCTACGCGGTCAAAATGTATGCAACAGTTGTTTTTTTTTAAATTAATAACTGAATCCATGGTAACCGCCTTCGCGTCGATGTCCCTGCCACCCTGTATACCGCCTCTGTGGTCTATTGATCAGACCAGCTGTCTCAGACCCAGAGGTCCGGGGTTCGATTCCCAGTGGCGGCAACAAAGCGCGTTGGTGGCACGTACCGCCATGATGGGCAGATGGTTATCACTCAATTTACCCCCTTTGGCCAGAAACTTTGTATTTATACTTTTTACTTCGCAATTGCTTCGTTCGGATAACTCGGCGCAGCATTTTTAGTAAATTAATTTTACAAGTTGAATACATTACGGCCTGGCCACGACTTTAACCACGCGAGCGGTCAAAACAAATCCAATCACAAACATAACATTAATTTATTCAGTTCCTTATCTATTTGTCATCTTTATTTCTTTAATATATAGAATGACTTTGGATAACGCCACGTCAATAAAAAAAAAAACAAATTGTGTGTTATTAGATACGTCCACCTCGGTTGCTACCGCTAACCCTACTGAGCAGTACCTACGTGACGATCGTGGCGTGGACAACGCCCCGTCTGCCGACACCGCGCCGCTTGCCGCGCCGAATCCCGCTCAGCCAAAAGTCGTGGCCAGGCTCATAGGATAGTCAGGTAAAAGCCAAACTTTCGGGATTTACCATAGACACTCCTTTTAGCAGTTCATTATGAGATGAAAACTGAAATTCATGTGAGTCTTATGCAATTTCATATCATGTGATTGCGCATTACAACCTCAATCAACGGACACATTGACCTGCATAGCAAATGATTATGGTAAAACTCAAGGTGTATTATTAAAATATTGTGACCAGGTTTCCACTATGCATTCAGATCTTGTGCTGAACATGGATGGCACACACTAATTTGGAATGCATTGTATGAAGACTTTATTGGCAGCAAGCTCTACATGTTGCAGAGTAAAGACTCCTTTTGTGTCCGAATCGTATTCAATACGTGTGTATGTTAGTAAATACAACCAAGTGCATCTTGAATTCAGTGAAAGTAATACCAAATACCTATGAATTATGCGTGCACGCAGTAATAATGTATTTACAGTCATCAAAAGCATCGCCTTCAGAATTAGTTTACTAAAGAAAGAAAGAAAGAAAATACGTTTATTTGCGGTACACATGACGCAAAGAAAGAACAAAACACGAAAATAAACAATTTGAGGGAAAATATGCGTTACATCCACGCAAAACGGCCATCGTTCAGCATAATGCTGCGACCCTATGCGAGACAGAGCCCCAACGCTGGTTTTCAGCGACAGCCGGCGTTGACGTGATGACGTCAACCGGTGCAGCATATAGTGAAATAACAAAATAAAATAAAATGAATAAATACAATACTTAGTCCTAAATGTTGTGTAAAGGAAGCACGATGTGACCTACATGTACCTACATAATAACGTGTACGTACGTATAGAATAAATTAAGGCAATAATTGGTACCTAACTGTGTGAATTTCTCGTGTTCCGTCGTCAGCTCCCGGAGACACGGCAGTTTCACGATATAGGTAGTTCACAACGACACGTCTTAACCACTCGTTAAAATTTTAATCTAATAGAAACACTCACATGACAGCTGTTTATTCAGAAGTTACTTTGTTACCTGCAGGAAAAAATAAAATTGAAGTTATTACTTTATAAATGTGGAAATAGGTATACAGAATGATTTTTTGAACGAGAAATTTGATCCAGCTTTGACTGAGCCGAATTTTTTACTCATAAAAAGTGGTGTCTGGAGTGCGACACCCGATGTCTCCCTAATTAAAATTGTGTGGGCAACGAATGCACTCAGCGGCCGCACCTGCGCCACGTATACGTACCAGCATACTGCTTATTATTTGTAAGTGTGTACATTGACGGTAGAAAAATATTTTTCTCAAAAATTCCAATAAACTATTTGCTTGATCTAATTAAATAACTCTCCCTTTAAAAATCATCGTGTAATTTCGCCTTTGTTAGTATAGATACCTACTTACTTGTTTGCAGCTAGTAGGTATTGGAAATGATGTTGTTAAATAGTCATTGTTAGTACATCTATTCTATTCTAGTTCCATAAATCTCCATAAAATAAAGTTGAATCAATACGCGAAGACAACAACAATGGGAAATAAAATCCTAAAGGATAAAAGGGAAATAAATAAAATACAACTTTGCGTGATTTGAATAAACACAACTTGTCATAACGAGAAACCATTTATCACCTCAATATCCGACAACATCAGCGTGTAAAAATAATAAATATTATTTCCTTCAACATTAATTTCAGTTAGCAATTGAAATATTATCAAGTGCATGCATTTCCGAACGACGGCTTCAGAAACAAAGCAAAAAATGGCTTTGCGATTTAATTTTATCCGAGTATCAATAAAAATCTTACTGGATGCTGAATGCAATGCGGATTTAATGGGTCGAAAACTGAAGTGGACCGTTGGCGATGAGCGCATCGCTTTATAATCGTACAATTTTCAGATGTAAGATTACCGGCAAAATCTGAACGGAATAAATATTCTTCGGCTGCAGCAGAAGTTCTGTTGAAAGTGCCGGATACTCGACATCTTGCAAGTCACTTTAGGAGCGGATTGCTGGACGATTTACTAGGGTTTTACTTAATGCATTTCTGTGCTCTATTCTCGAAAGATTCATCCATAAATCTTTGACTAAAAGTTTAGTGAACAGAACGTTTAAGATGATTATACAAACAAGAGTCTGATAACCGTTTTGTTTTCATCAGTAGATTTTTGAATAACTACAGAACCAGCAACTTAAGCAATTGATAACAGTATGTTTGTACCTAATTGTAAAAACACGTTAATAAAAGATAAAATTGCTAACAGATTATTCTTTTAAACTAATATAGTTCTTGTCATTTTGGAGGGGTTTGCCAATTAGTTATCCGAGAAGCATAGAACCGGTCAAATAGTTGGCCTATGTCCAGCAGTGGACGTCTTTCGGTTAAAATTATGAAGATAATACATATACACAAAACTAACAAACACAAACTACACAAACATAAAAACTGATACAAACATCAAGAGTAAAAGGGAAAAAGAATATTTAAATATCGAACAATAGCCGAATAGAAATCTGTGCACAACTCAGAGGCGGCATAAATGGCGGGCTGCAAAACAAAGCATTTAATTTACAGCCACTTTGTATTTTATTTTCCTTTTAAATATTCTGTCTGTTTTTGAGAAAATGTGTTGCTGTTTTTACCCGACTGCCCCAGAAGGAGGGTATTGTTTTGCGAGTATGTATGCATTTACATGTACCTATTTCTTTGGTACGCTCTGTAGCCTAAACGGCTTGATGAATTTTAACGTATGAGATGTCTTTAGATTCGTCTTAATTGCGGGACTGATATAGGCTAGATGATATTTTTATAATGCATCTGCAAATACAAAAAACGGGAAGGGAAGATTTTTAAATATATTTCATTAATTTTGGTACCAAAAAGTTAGTAATGAGTAAACTCCAAATATATATATATATTAATAACACTAAAAGCTTTAAATAAAGCAAATTATTTAAAGAAAACAAAATACGCGACTGCTAGAACACATAACTGAAAAGTGAAAAACAAGCATTATAATCTATAGAATTTTGGTATCACAGGCGGGCAAACAAATAACTTGAAATATAATGTAACTTTTTTTTTGTTTTTTGTTCTTTTAGCTTGTGTTCGCTTTGTTTTTTAACTTGAATCGCCCGTAAATTCAAATGACGTTTTTTGGCAGTCAGGTGTAATTGTAATAGTGTATCTGCTAGACAATTAATTTGCCCGACTATAAAATATAAATCGAGTTTGTAAAAGTACAGTCAACCACACATAAGCGGTAACACTTGCACTACGAAAATCGCCCTTACAGCTAAGGCATAAAGACGCTGTCAAAGTCAGTGTCAAATTGTTACCACTGGTGCGTTTTGACAGCCCAAGAAAAATCTTGACTAAAGGCTGATTACGTATACATTAAAAACCTTTCAAACTAGCTAACTTATTCATGATTATTTTAGCACGAAACACAAGAGTGTCTAATGGCTCCTATATACAGTGTCGCTTTACTGCCGCCCCGGGCCGCGGAGCGCCCGGCCTTGCCGCACAAAGTAGCGCAAAAAAAAGGAGGCGCAAAAGCCGGTAGACGTGCCGCTCGGCCAAAATCGGCGACACGCTGACTGTGTGCCATAATTTCTTTGTTTCGTATAGATATTTTCTTATTTCACACACAAAGACTACGTACCGTTTTACATTTTATCCATCTATGTATCTGACACAAAATAAATTTAAATTTATTATGTATTTATTTTCTCAACACGCTCTGACAATAAACCTTCGTTAACCCTCTCATAGCTTCAATTCACCGGGCGGTCGTTTTAGCCGAGCGCTGTAGCTACACGTATTATATCCACTGAGCGATAGCGTGCTAAGCGACGCGGTACCGCACGAAGCGACTCGGTACCGTGCGTGCTTCCGACATATATTTTCGCACCTAATGTATGCATCTCCTCGAGCTGTAACGAACAAATTTCCGACAGTCCACGAATATACCGATTTATTACGCTAGCTTCGTGCTCTGGCACGATCATTCTGGTAGCAACCTCTAATTGTATCACACTAGCTGTTGCCCGCGACTTTGTCTTACAAATATTCAGGATGAAAAGTAGTCTATGTCCTCAGGCCCCAGGCCACCTATCTGTCACGTCATAACGATTGGTTCAGTGGTGTGAAAAGCTAACAGAAAGAGTTATTTTCGCATTTAAAATATTAGTATGGTATGGATTTTATAAGTACGGTAGGTACTGTATTTCAAAATTACAATTTTACTAAGGGCATAAAAATGTGCACATATTTATATATATGAAAGTATTTTCCGGCGGAATTAATAATAAAATATTTTTATTTGCTGATTTTCTAATGCGTAGGTACCTACTGACGACACGTTAGGACATAGAAGTATTCTACTCTCATATCGTAATATTAGAATTTTAAACTTCAAAACGAGTTTATATTGACATACTTTATAAACACAATACCGAAATTTAAAAATAGAATTATATTATAACACTTTTTTACTACTCTCTTGTTTTTGACCAGTACAGCAATTTCGATTTATCTCGAAAAAGGTTGTCAAAATAATGTTCCAATTTCCAAGCATGTTTGAGAAAAAGGATTATCTCAATAATACCTCATTTATTACAACAAATACTTTAATTGGTAAAATCACACACGAATAACTAACGTCATTCATACCAAACCTAGCTGCCATTCTGACAGATCACCATCTCCGACACGCATGCGCGTCATCCGCGCATGGCAAGCAAGCTTTGAAGCCCTGAGGACCCGGGTTGGCACGTTCCAGACTTTAATTTCTAATATGTAGATAAGATCTAATTTCTGATATATTTAAGTAGGTATATATGTAGTTAAAATGTCATTTTGACATTCTTTGTTTAATTTTTTCTTGAAAATTGAAACACTCTTCTCAGAACTCACTCGTTCATTTACATTCCAGCTCAATTGATTTACCATTTGTCGGCACAAATTCTGTGTAACGTGACCGGACAGCATGCTCGCGGTAAATAAACTTGATTTAAAGAGTTGTCTCCGTAATTATGAGACTACATCGGCGTGTCGGAAGGTATTAGAAGGGGCTTGCTACCGCACTTCGACAACTTATGGCCCACAAACTTTACCACAGTGCAGCACTCATAGATGCTCACTAACGTTGATAACCCATAAACTAAAGTTTGTCGGTGGCTATTTTATCCTAGAAGTTAAGATGCGAGTTTATTACTAAATACGTTCACTATAATTGTTCGTCACATATTGTTAATGTTTGCTCGTATTTCAGATTATGACTTTCCTACTTAATATACATGTATAAAACCTAAGTTAGTGGCTCATTAACGCTAACTGGCGTCTCTAAATGCAACGGTAATGTGTGTTTGCTGTTATGTTCTGAGATAGTAAAACGAAATATCGCACTTTGGTATTGTAACGTTCTGACGTTCGGGAAGCATATATATATTTATATAATGAATCACTTTAATTTCTAATAATGAAATTAATTTTTTTGATACTACAACTAATTTGAAAATTAAAAAAAATACACTGTGATTTAAGTTTTAAGATTTCACTTTTTTACTTAACAAATGTGTTAATGAATGATGAATGATGAATCTTAAGCGGGTTGGCTAATTTTTTCAGTAAAATGTATTTTATTCCTGCAATGCCTTTCAATAATACTGTTAGTAATATTATATCCCATCAAAAACATAAATGTGAAAATGGAAGCCAATTTCAATATTAAGAATAAGAATAATATCGACTTCGCTGACAAAAGAATTGAGATCTAAATAGGTGCCAAGTTCTGTAGATAATCCTGTTTATTTATAAGATTTAACTTGGCTAGTATTTACCAGCAAACCAAATTTTTAAAAGCGTAAGAGTTGTTGACCTTACAATATAATAAAAACAGTAACTTGCTTATAACATAAGGAAGATAATTTGATTAAATATAAGATAACTTGTATATACAAACTTATACATGGTGATAGAAAACGATAGACGACGACCTTTCATCATGGAACCTATTCTCCTGCGAAATAAAAAGTTTTTGCTATTATAATTTTGAAAGGCGCTAATACTCGTAATGTGTAAAGGTTAATAAAAATCGATTGCTCGGAAAATATTTCAAATCGTAAAATTCACCATTTTATTTTTTTTCCTTTTTATAAACATTAAGTATTATTATCCAGCTGGACGCCAAATTTCAACTTTCTGTGTCATCTAAGGTGGGTTAGGTTTTAGATAGTGTCCGACCGAAAATGGATTTTCAGCCGAAAACGAAAACGAAAATGAAGCTTTAGTCTTATTTTAATTTTTTGAAAATAATTAAAAAATAAAAAATATTAATACCTACGTATTTCTGCTGTACACTGAAGTCTTGTTTGTTGTTTTTTACACCAAGGAAGAGAAAGACAAAATATAGGCTTTAAAATAAATAAAACACGATAATTGTATTAGAGGATACCAAATTTCGAGTATTGATTCACCTGATATTGCCGAGCTTTACGAAGTAGGCCAAATGACGCGCGACAATTCACGAACTTTTGATTTTCGACCGAAGCTTCGGTTGGTCACTAGTTTTTGATCAATAGATCCAAAACTCCATTCGGCCATTTTCGCCCAAAAACGATGAATGGACTGTGTGAAAGATGATATGGCTAGAAAGGGGGTGACTACCGTGATGACGACTAATAGAGAAGTATGGAAGAAAGGGACATGTTGCGCCGACACCAAGTAAATTGGGACAAGGAAAGGAGAATTATAATGATAATGATGATGTAAGTCAGTGATAAAAATGCAGTTTTTTAAACGTTAATATATCAATACAATAGCTGTAACACACGGGTACTGCGGCACCAGTTCCTTTTTCTTGGTTTGATACGCTGCCGCGTGTCCAGATCTGTCTGGTGAATGAAAGAGGTAAATGTGGTTTTGTTCATCGTAAAATATCAACGGTACTTAATTTACTAGCATTGGTTATTAAGATTTCGATTTAGAGAAAATGAGTTTTAATGGTTGATTAGAAGAAGTATTTGATAACTATTACGCACATGCTTTTTGTTCATTTAAGAAATTCGTACTGTTTCATAAGCGTTTCTTACGAATGCCAAGCCTAACTTATATTGATGAGAAAACTTGTGATTTTAGTACAGTCAAAAAGAGTATCATCACGACAAATCGACAAGAATTCATTTATTAAATCTACAATATTTGTTCCTTAATGTTGTATCTATGTGTAACCACAAAATATACTACACATTGGGTACTTAATTTTATCTACACATTCATACAATATTATAGAACAGAAATTGTAGACAATCAAATGAATTCATGTTCTTGTTGTGTTGTTCATCTTTTTAAGGCTAACTGTATCATATATATTAGGTCCCCACCTATGAAATCAGCGTTTTGTATGGAGAATTTTAAAGAAGTTGCTTTTTTCATACTAACATTTTCTTAATTTATATAACAACCATGAACACTAATGTTTTAAAACTTTTATGCACTAATGTTTAAAAACTAAGATAACGTAATATGCCACTAGATTAAGCGACAAAAATATGTTTTGGCTAAGTTAAAACAAATAGTGGTTATTTCTGCTAACAAATTGAGGAGTAATATTTAAGGTATTTTTTATGTTTATAAACTATAAGTAATAAGGTTTTTTTTAATGTTGGTAACTACCAACATTAAAAAAAACCTTCCTACCTTTTATCGAATAATGACCATCATAGACAACTGTCTATGATGGTCATTATTCGATATAATACCAAGCAATTGATGAATATTTTAATTCATAGAAGTGACAAGGTTCTCTAGTTGTGAGAAAAAAACGCCAATTTCATAGGTTAACAATATAACAAAATAATACGATAAAGACCCTGTACTAACAGTTTCGATAATTGATATTGCTAACCGGAACACACGTCGAATGACCCAGATCCATTAACAGGATATAGTGCCCTTGACAATGAACTAGTCAGCTGCAGGTATTGTTTAAATTCAAAGATAACCTCTGACTTCTGTTTCATTGAAGCACATGTTCGGCGAAATCAAAGAACGAGAAATCGTGTTACAGTAACTCATCAATGGCAATATAGTTGGAAGTCGTTTGGAAAGTTTTTTACAAGATGACGCGGTTATTTTTGTCGTGAAGACGTTTTTTTTATACTTTAATGTTTGGCTGTGATTTTACTGTCTAGATAGATATCAAAATAAAGTAGGAGTAGTGGTAGTTCCGTTTGATGTTGTAGATAAAAAGCGGTATAAAACGTTTTTAACTTAGATTTACTTCCTGTATTTTGCATTTTGGGGTGTATTGCGTCATCGCACTTAGTTAACAGTAATTATTGAAACATGCTTTAGTCTAAATAGGTAAGTGTTTTGAATAAAATTCAAATCCAAAGGAGTTAATAGCCGGGGATTTTTAAAAGAGGTGGACAGTGGTATCTGTTATCATCATTGCGTTCGTTCTGACCTTAACACAAGTTCAGTATCAAAATCAATCAGATAAAAAGTCATCCTCCCAGACGTATTTATTTTGCAGTGTAAATCAAACTCGGCTACGATACGAACTAGTTAAAAACAAAATAGAAAAGAAAAATAAAAACAATTTCTGTGGAAACCAACGGATTTTCACGTTCATCAACGGAACAGGGAAAGTAGTTTTGTAAATTTTTTCTCAAATTTCACGGTCGTTCGCGGACGAAGCCTCTGTGAAAGTGAATCCAATACTAAAAAAAGTGAGTGACGTGGATAAAACTACGTTGTATACGAGCAGTAGTAATCACAGCTGGGAACAGTAAACCGTTGAACATTCGCGTGCCTTCGTTTCGATTTTGCACCTAATATTTGGTCAGTCATGTGTTCTGAGTGCGCCGCATTCAATTCCCTCGAACCATTGGAATATCAATCGTTTATTAATTTAATTAATGGACCGCCGCACATCGGCTGCAGATTTCACGAGAAATACGCTGATGTTTGTAAACAATAATTAATTAGTGGAGTGGCAGCATGTCCGCTATGTGAGAGATAAGTGCAATATGTAAACAAACAAGGCTTATCGATGTTTCTTTTTTTAAATACCAGGTAATTTTCTCGAATAGTTTTATATTAAATGTAGTATTTTTGGGGTGAAGTGCATCATTTTCCTAGAACGTTTGAGAGTACATTATTAAGTAGTGAAATTGTTTGGGTCCACCATTGAATTAAAAGCTTTAATGGATTAATTTAGATTTTACTGTACGAAATAATTTTTGAACGTTTTTGATAGTGAAGAGATTCGATTGATTTTCTAGTAAGGTAAGACGGCCTGTTTGGTTTTTAAGGGAAACTCCTAGAAATTGCTTAAGTAGGTAATTAAAATGAAGCCAAATTAAAATTCCGACAGTATTTTAGGGTGAGAATGGAACTCAGATGGAAACCTAAATGAATATGCAAGTAGTATTCAAAAATGTACAAGTTTACAAGTGTTTGCCCTGCATGCTACACAACTTCGTAGGGGTCTACGAAAGTGCTACGCCGTAGCACATGCTTTTGTAGCAAGTCCTGAACGTATTTTTCGTATTAAAAAGATTGTTGGGCTATTAACAATTGTTTTAAATGTACATTCTGAAGTTATTTGATGCAATGTAGATAAGTTTTAATGTCAGTTGGTATGACAGACTTTAAGAATAATATTATTGGTTTGACATAGACATTCTTAATATGTCATATTAAATATTATGTTTAATTTTAAATTTAATCGATTACCCATTTATGTAAGGTAAATAATAAGTTAATTCATTTATGTTAAAATTATGGTTAAGTAGTTGTTATTATGCATTAAGAATACACTGTTATCAAAATTTATGACAATTTTCTCGTTTTCTAAGTGTTTTGGCCTCATTTTCTCTTTTAAATAAACTGACGGGTCGTGTCTAAGTTTCTCTGTTCCTTTCAAATTTAAGAAATATTTGTACATAATCTATTGATACATAAAGGTAGAAGGATGCAAAGAAGTGGTTACTTGTCAATTACTTTTGAGACAAGCTAATGTTTGTTTTATTTATAAAGTTTTTAGAGCTTTATTGCTTTTGTTAATTCAGAGTGTTCGTTTAACAAACTAAAATCTTTAGCTAAAGTCTTTAGCTGATTCTACGCATTGTTTCGACTTATCTGGGATCTCCGCTCACACAAACAATGATAGCGCGCGTTACATGAGTATTTTATCGTTACAGAACATTATTAATGCTTCGAGTCACGGAACGTATTTCACAGAAGCTTATTATTGTTTGATTTGCAATTTCACTTTGATTAACTATTGGTTCACTATACTACAGCAGTGCTATGGGTTAGTCAACGATTGTGGTAGATATGGAAGGTATTCCTTTGATATGAGTAGAATTTTAATCACATTCGTTAGTCGCCAGCGAGGTTATAGAACTTGTTTGGTTAATTGTGTGGTTTCATGGTCTTTTTAATGTCGATAAGGCCTAGAAGGTTGCATTTACTCAGTTAAACTTTTACGAATTTCTCTTTTTCACTCGGACGCTCCGTTTCACTTCTAAAAGACTTCAACGCGCTGGGTCGTTATCATTAGAATGTACTTCGTTCGTAATGTTTTCGATATAAGTAAGGTTCGGTGCGTCCCCCACAGCCTTCAGCCTGGGCTCATTCGCATTGCAATACATTGCTGTGCTGTGGGGTGCGTGACACTTGTCGGACACTTGGACGTGCTCGCACTCCGGACGACTCGCTCCTTTTGTCCACTTATGATTCACACGACGTCTCCGACTATATTGCGGTCACAAAACATGCATTAGCAATCGCTCGCTGTACACCATGACACGCTTAGCTAAAATCGCAACAGAGCAACGCAAAGCCTTAATTCTAAGTTATTGGGATTTGGATACAGTGTGTCAGGGTGTAGGTTGGGGGTGTACGGATGGGGTTTTAGAGATCACACCCATAACCGCCTAATTCACAAGTACCGAAATTTTAGTTTAACGTAAATTTTGAGAAAACGAAAGATTTTTAACAACTGTTTTTTTTTTAGGGATCAGTCATCTCCCCTCTCCCCTCCCGTGCTTGGATATCGACGGACGCACTTACATAAACGAAACTGTGTCACTGATTACTCTTCCGCGTGATTACTGCATGGCGGTGCATGCATGCTGCTCCGCCGGCCTCCTGCGTGAATGGTGGCACGTACCTGGTCGTGGGCTGTATGCAGGGGGTCGGTGTGCAGCCGGTGTACGCGGGCAGCAGCGTCTCGATTAACTGCAGAGCATGACCAGCCGGGCTGTCGGGGTCAATGGGACAGTGGGTGGGATACACATGGGGTGCGACTGTGCGAGCAAGTCCGGGCGGCGCGCCACTGGGCGTCAGTGAGCGAGTGGATCGCGAGCCTGCCGAGCGCGGCCGCGGCACTCGCGCGTTTAATCCCACTCGGCTCGTGTCGGTCGATGCGGTACCGAAGAGGACTCGCGCATGACTAGATCGGCGTGCGGACGGCCCGGCGGTTGCCGAACATTGCGCGGCGCGGAACAAACGCGCAACAATCGATAGTGCGCGGCGTGCGCTGCGGCGCGCATGGATCCGACCCCCGCGGACATACGACACCCTTTATTTATATGATGACGTTCGAAATCGACGTCATAATGAAAATTGAGCGAGCGTTTTTGGGAGGAACGCGTGAGAAAAGCGCAAGAATAACGGGTGAGTGCGCGCAACTCGCGGCGCCCGGAGCAACGTGTGCGCAGCCTTAGTGCGCCGCTACGCAGACGAGCTGCAGAAGGTCAACTGCAGTGTGCCAGCTGTGATTAATGAAACGCATGCTCATTTATTAGGCCATTGCTGATTAGAATTAAGTAAGGATAACCTAGTTACCTCTATTAGCACAATGTTAGGTACTATACAGGCTTATATTTTTTTTATTCAAAATAATAATTACAAAAATGGTTGCAGTTAAAATTGTTAATTATAGTTTTAGTTTTTTAAATAATTATGTCTATACTTTTAATGTGTTATAGTTTTTAAGTTATAACGTGATCAAGTTGAGTAAAGTTTGGCCGCTTGAGATTAAAATGGCATACGTTACACGCATCGCGTATAATATCTCGCTGGTTAAACCGGGAGGCATTTACGTGTAAGTGGAATTAGAATGTTGTATTATTGAGAGGACCGTGGCCTGAGTAATGGCAGGCGCGGGTGGATCCGCCTCGAACTATGCCTGTCTCACTCGCCGCGCGGCTCCCGCAGCGCGCAGACGCCAACGCGCTCCTCCTCACTCTCACACTTGTTTTCAACTAGTGATAACTCTCGCGAGCGATAGTAAACTCTTAAAAGTTGTTTTATAACTTTTCCGGTATGGCCGTATTTCAATAATCTATGTTGTAACTACTTATAAATGACATAAACATTTTTTTTTTTGTACTAGAACCTTTTGTTAATTCTTTAAGTAAGTAAGTCCGTAAGTTTGTTCGTAGGTACATGTGTGAAAACTTTGTTTTTGTCGCAGAAAACTTCTATAAACTGCTTTTGAAGCTTAAATTTAATTTCAAGTCGTTCATTAGAGTACTAACAGAGGCAATACTTTTTTTTGAGTAGTTTATATACTTACAAAACTTTTTTAATGAAGCTTTTCTGAACCTTTTTTTTGTGATTTATCTCTGTTCATAACAAAGTCTGCCACCAGGAACTTTCGAAATTAAACAAGTCACATAAAACAATATTAATTGTTTTTGATAATGACGTGCAATAAAAAGTTGCCAAATCAGTCAAGCGACCGGGGGGATCCTAAACCGAATACCATTTAAATTTATTGATGTACGCAAAACCACTTAATTGCAGTTTTCACTCCCGTCACACAGAGTTTGTTAAAAGTTTGGAGTTTCATTGCAGTTGTCGCGACACTTTTGTATTCTATTTGAAAGGCAGTTTTCTACAGAAATTATTTCAATTTGCTTTAACATTTGAGCGAATTGCGTTTAGATCAACATATGACGTTATATAGAGATGTGATTAGCAAAAAACTGAAGACAATTTGAATTTCGCGGGCTATCTTTGAACATCTGATTTCCTTCATCTTTTTCATAGGTACTTTTTAGCTAGTGTTATGAAACTGCCAGGTAGCAAGCATTACTAAGAGTGCACACTATTAGAATTGTATTGAAACGTACCTGAAATTTTCAAAGTAACAAAAATAAATTTAGAAATCGATAAGCTCGTTTTAAAGGTTCAAAGCGCGGCTCATGTTAGGCTTTAAAGCTTTAAAAGCGGTCTTAACTTAATTAAACACGGTCAGCAAAAAAAATGTGCAGCTAACTAAATCAACAAGTCCACAAGCGTAGACCAGAGTTCGTGACCCCACGGAAATAGCATCGAACATCATCGAAATAGTTTCAGAGAGCAGAAATAGTGGGCCGAGTAAAATTAGAATGTTTCGCTCGAGACTAGTGGGACTGGTCACTTATACATAGCCGCTGGCATTGACTGCCAATCTTTGTTTGTAAACAAGACAATCTACGCTGCAAGATTTTGTTTTTATTTATTTTTAAAGTTTATTTCTCGCTTCGTGCAATCCTTCGCCCAACAGCTGAGATTTGGCAACAGGCTTTTAAAAATAAGAAGTCAGTCTTAGCCTTTAGACTTCAGACCACGTTAATCTCCGATGTTCCAATTAGTGAAACTTTCTGAAAGCCATGACCTTCATTCTGACATACGGTGAAACCGCAAACCGATGCAACAGCATTGCACACAGCAATGCACTTCCAAATAGGCGTTTAATATGATTACAATTTAAGTTCCCTTCAAAATGGTTGAGCTGAATGGTGCTGATCCATGCGTCATGTTCGTGAACGGGCGCCGTCAGTAGGGACTGGTCATCTCTTAGCTTCCATGGCTTATTTTAATGTATTTTAATTTTTGAATTTGTTTATTATCTTTTCATTGCGGACGCTTTTAACGTGCACGTCTTTCTACATTGTTCTCACATGTATAATTTAAACATGAATGATGTAACCATTATTTTGTAAGAATATTTTGATTTAAAAGAGTGTCCGTGGAGTTTCTTGCCCGTTCTTCTCCATAGGTACCTACTACGCTTTGGAATGGGCAACTAGCTTCATCTTTCTGACTGACCGACCCCTTGACAATTCAAAAGTGCCTGTAATTGGTTTATTTGAAATAAATGCTTTGAGTTTGAATGAATGACTTCGATACTGTAATGAGAACTTATTATTCTAATTAATAGTGTAGTTTTCGCTCGGTACTAGATTCAACCTTTGGACTGCAAAACTACCACGGAATATTCTGAATGCTGGTATAACTTAGGTATGAGTAACGTTTACGAGATTAGGCAGGAATTTCTCATGAGATAAGGGTAGCACTAACTTTTACGCGATGAACTGATTCGGTGGTTGTCTGGTCAGCTGTACATTCCAAAACTTAAGACAATAGAAAAAGAGAAGGCAAAATATGCGTCAGACTAACATCGATAGTAATATGAAGAAAACCTAAAGGTCTAATATACAGTTCTGCTAATAATTTGGAAATTAAAGCTTTAAAAGTAAAACAACGAAAACTTAAGTGGCCTTTCACAAAATTGCGTTTTGACAGTTCGAGCAGCCGAGGTAATTACGTTTGTTTCGAGTTACATTTTTTTTTTCTTAAGGTAAGAAGATAAGAGAAGAAAGTTAGAAATTTACAGTCAATTCTGAGCGTTGTTTTAGTAGTTTTATGATTAAGGATGGATATTTTTAGATATTCTATAGGTATGTATTAGAAAATTCTGAAAGCGCTATGAACCAAACCCATTTTTAAGAGATGTTATTATTCATTTTTCATTTTATTTTCGTACCTAAGCAAATAGTTCAATCCATGAGCTCGAAAAAGTGCCGTCGTGCATTTTATGAAAAACTTTCTTCGGAATTTTGGCTTTATATAAATATACAGGGTGACAGGGACATCGACGCGAAAACTGTTATCATGTATTCAGTACATTATTCTAAGCCCCCTGCGTTGAAAATTTCCGCCATGTTCCATACATTTCGCCCACGTAGGTATTGCACTTTTCTATGAAACAGCAGATTTTTTTTTAATAACCGACGAATAATTGCAACGCAGTGGTGTTCAGAATCATGTACTTAATCCATGATAAAAGTTTTCGCTTCGAAGTCCCTGCCGCTCTGTATAAGAAAAAAATCCGAAAAGCGAGGCCGCTATAAACTACACTAATAACTATTCTCCATCACTCAATAGGTCATAGTAGTCGAAGTCTTTCAGTTTCTTAGAATAAGATGCACATTTAACGCAAAAATCATCGTAGAAATGTGATCGGTCTCTTAACTCCTATCATTCGTCATAATTATTCATTGTTTGAGTTAAAACTGAAAATACATCAACAATTCTCAGTGAACTCTAATCGTGTTAAGTCGCAGCGGTAATATATTTATAATTTTTGAATGGATGCTCTTTCAGCGCCGGCGGAAATAATTCAATAATATCAATTTGCAGAACTGCGCCGTAGGGGTGCCGACAACTGCTTCCTGGGACGAAAACGTATTTATTTAGAAAGGTTGTTATTTATATAATATTTTCTTAATTATGTCGTAATCTAGAATTGAGTTTTTATGTCGTAATCTAGAATTGAGAATTATGTCGTAATCTAGAATTGAGAAAATAAAAACGAAACGTAACGTACGTTACGTTTCGTTTTTATTTTCTCTTCTACTCTTACACACGTGTCTACATCTCTACTTGTCTACTTTCCTATCGCAGGTATGCTGGAACAGATTTCTTTAGAAATAAGCATCACCTTTGTACGTATTTTTCTGTTCCTTTTTTTCTTGTCTGTTTATACGAGTAGGTATGTGTGTACATAAACCGTTAAATAAAAAAAATATTAAATCTTTACATAGGTAATTTAAAAACTTACAGACTTAAAATAATAATATGTACAAGTATATGAAAAAGGACGGGACATAATCATAGTTAATTTAGCATCAAATAGTTCGTCCGCATCGCTGTCAACAGGAAAAGTGACCAGAACGCTGGCTGCATTATTGCCACGTTATTTTCCCTAGTAATGTACAACTTATGCGCTACATTTGCAGCGTAGGACTTACAGGTGCACAGAGATTTAATCATTGACCCCCATGCTAGGTGGAATTTGTGTTACAGGGGTCATCCATCTATCTATAATACATGATTACAGGTAAGAAGTATGTTAGTAGTAGGTACTTATTATTTAGGGTAAAAATTATGTGCTTAATTCTAGTTTCAAAAAAGTGAGCCAGGTGCGTGTATGGGTGTGTGTGTTTGTGTGTATTTGGGTGTGTGTGTGTATAAAGTGGTCATTCCATGGTATACATTACGATTTTAATAGGTCTTCTGTTTTGATGTAGTCGAGAGTTAAAATATTCTTTAATTCTAGTCTTACAATGAAATACATACGTTAAAGGAATGTATATTTAAAATCTGGTTCAATTAATTGTTAATGAGGGCGCTTAGATATGGGTAGTGTCATTTAGCAAAAAACGTGGATGTGCTTTTTGTAGGACATGAGTGTTCCGGTCTGCTCCTTCCCGTGAAAGCATTACTGACTTTTGGTGACAAGTTTGAGTGATTAGTGCGCGGTGAATGCAAAGTTGTCGGACTGTTAAAACCTTGCACTCCATATATAGTAGTTACGTGGGAAATCTAAACGGCTTACTAAGAAGCACTTTAATTACTGCTATTTGGGTCTTATTAATAACGCAGTCTTCTCTGATCCTCCCTAGACTTGTAATGCAATACGTTAAGACTGATTCACAAAGAGCACACTAAGCCATATTTAGAACTCCCTATGGGCGGACAGTCTAAGTTTTCTGACCCGCGCAGACTGATAGTGCCAGAATAGACAGGCGTCAACCTGTATGCCTAGATATTTTACGGGCTCGGGACGCAGAAAGCATATGCATGAGCATTGAGGGTCGCTTGCCACGCAGACATGCGCTTTGAATGCCATTGAGTTTTCTGGTGGCAGGAGGAAAGGTCTGAGACCAAAGGTGACAAAGCGAGTTTTACTAACATTTAATGTAAAACTATTGTTAGCCAACCAGAACATTGTCTCGACAAGGTATGTAGGTACACACGTGAGTCCGTCCAATAAGTCCTGTATTTCTACTACACCCCTTAACCTGCGTATCACATAGCCAGTGCAATAACTAGCAATTTGAAAACACTCACAGCTCACACTAAATGGCATTGCAACACTTGAAATTGCTCTTTAAAAATAAATGTCTTCCAGACAGTTGCAACAGGAACCGTAACTTCGCGGCAATCAGGACCTCTTGAACTTTTAACTTCGAACTTCCTCTACACGTTGCACTAGGTACCAAGAGTTATGGAACTAAAATAAACTAAATATTCAACGAACATTGGCCGGTCAGTCGTTATTCCATTAACCAATCACTGAGTTCTCACTCGATCATTGGAGAATATTGTGAAATTCATATTACATTTCCTGGAAAAAGACTCCCGCTGGTATATCTGTAATGTAGATGTATTTGCAGCATCACGGTATTGGTTTGTTCGTAAGTGTGTACCTAAATATCGCAATACGAGTATTATATGTTGTGATGAGAAACGTTAGAACTTGTTTATGAATGGCTTACATAATGACCTCATGTAGCACGCGGATAGGTGATTAGTTTATTTTGTTATTTGTTTACAAGATGATGATTTAATTTACACAAAGTGCCTGCACGGGTCCGAACCCACGACCGTTTCTATTGGGCCACCACTGCTCACTCCCGGGTCAGTCCAGTCCCCTAATGTGCCCATAACTGGTGCGAAACGGTTGTTCAATTTTAACATGTATTTTGTTCCCAATCACTCTACACGTTGTTGATACTCACATAAAGAAAATTACTTTCTCAGTATAATTGAAGTGAGTATAATGTATTTGTGGCAGCCCTGCCCACCTGCCGTCGATGCAACCGCCAGGAACTTTGCGGCACAGCGCAACATCGCCGACAAAATTGAATAAAGGCATCCACGGTTTACACCGAAAGAGGCGGAATGGCTCCAGAATATTATGTTACCTCGCTTCTTCTGACAGTACAGATAATGAAAATGTTGTTTTTTGTACACCTATCACAATCTTGTCCTTTGACTGGTAGATAAAGCCGGTTGGCATTAAGTTCGTGAGTGTACTACTACTGTACATACATGAAGTTTAAATAAATAATCTAAGCTAATATCACGTGCCCCTTCATTACATTGCCTGTGCACACACTGGAAGTAAAATAGGTTACCATCGATAGTCCCCCAATCACCGGGTAGATCGTGAACGAGGAAAATTATGAAAGTATTGTCATTATGTAGTACAGAAAGATAAACCTGTCTAGTCTTTTCGCAACTATGTTGGGATCAGCTTCCAGTCTAACCGAATGCAGTTGAATACCTGTATTTTACATGGAGCGACTTCCTATCTGACCTCCACAAACCAGTTAGGTACTGGGTACTACGATACTCTGAACGACTGTCAAAGATCTACGGATGACAGCTGGGAGTAATGGCTTTACGTGCTTTCCGAAACACGGAGGGGTAATGGATGGTGGCCCATCCATGAACCGACCGCGGCGAGTGTAACTTAACGTTAAATCAACCTGTGCGGCTGTTATATTATTTAGCCACGAGCACTTCCTATTAAGTAGTACAGACCATATAAATACCTTGCACGATTTTCTCGTGAAACAACGATTGCAACTTAGAGAAAAGATTATAGTAGTAAGGTTTCAGAAAATTTAAATCAATACTTTAACAGAAAATCACTTTTGAATCTTGCATAAGTGTAACTTAGATATTTAAGCTCCTGACTGTAATATTAGGTCCCCATCTATGAAATCAGCGTTTTGTATGGAGAATTTTAAAGAAGTTGCTTTTTTCATACTAACATTTTCTTAATTTATATAACAACCTTGAACACTAATGTTTTAAAACTTTTATGCGATAATGTTTAAAAACTAAGATAACGTAATATGCCACTAGATTAAGCGACAAAAATAAGTTTTGGCTAAATTAAAACAAATAGTGGTCATTTCTGCTAACAAAATGAGGAGTCATTTTTAAGGTATTTTTTATGTTTATAAACTATAAGTAATAAGGTTTTTTTTACTATTGGTAGTTGTCTATGATGGTCATTATTCGATATAATACCAAGCAATTGATGAATATTTTAATTCATAGAAGTGACAAGGTTCTCTATTTGTGAGAAAAAAACGCCAATTTCATAGGTCCAATATTATCACTTATTAAAACAAAATTTTGCGCGAGGAAGTTCCAAGAAAAGATAATGACCGACAATGCAATGGTCTAAAGCAGTGGTCAGCAAACCGCGGCTCGCGAGTCGCATGCGGCTCTTTGGCCTAGAGTGCAGCTCTGTACGAGTGAATGAGTGCGAGTGTAAATGCGTGCGGGGGTCGGGGTTTCGGTCATTAAGCAAGATATCAAGTTTTATTCAAAATTCAAACTATAATTCAAAGATTTATTTCTGAAGTATTTTCACCAAAAATTTACAGGACATCGAAAATTAATCATTTACTGTACCATTCAAAGTTTTCCAAGGTTAACTTGTTGATAATTAAGATGCCTGTATCATATTATGATGATGCCGTGATGATTATGATGATGAAAGCATCCTACTTCTCAGCATGTTAATTTTAGGAAGCATTGTGGATTGAAAGAGAATGGGAGTTTTGACGAATAAGAAAAGTATTTTGAGACAGTTTGGACACAGATAAAGGATTGGCTCTCATAAAAAATCTTATTCGTTATAGTATTGATATTTGGTTCTATTGACTATTTAGTTTGCCGACCAATGGTCTAAAGAAAGATGTTTCTATGGGCTAGATAGAAAATAAAGAAAACCATGGTACTCCAGCTGCTTCGTTCACGTTCAGAGTAATTAGGGGTTTGATTGCTTATGTAATTTAAGATTTAAGTTTGGGGGCAAGAGAATAACTTTGTAAAAGAAAAGAAAAAAAAAATCATCTAACTTTCAAGTTATAAAAAGATGAGAAACATTTTCTCTAGAGGAATACTTGAACAAAAAGTTTGCATCTTTCGCTGCAATCTTTAAACTTATCATACAAAATTGTCCACTACTTTCCTTCGAATATCGAGGAAACTTCAGCAAGTTTGTTAGCCCAGAACCTATAACCAGAGGGCGAACATCGATTATAGCCCTCTTCGGAGGTTCTATCAATCTCACACTTTATTTTGCTTTGCCCGCGTGGAAATCAGAAATTATCCCACGGGAACGTTCTATCGGGATAAAAAGTATCTATCTACTAGTCCTAACCCAGGTCATGGTTTACCTGTGTGCCAAATTGTATCAAAGTCCGTTCAGCCGTCAAAGCGTCTTTCGAGATAGTATTTATTTTCTGTCATGGAGGAGGAGGAAGAGCTCGTGGCTAAGTAATAAAAGCCGCACTGGTCGATCTTTTAGGTTAAACTATTCTTGCCGGGGTTGGTCCGTGGATGGGTGGTATCTTTACATACCGAGACACCTCCGTGCCTCGGAAAGCACATTAAGCCGTTGGTCCCGGCTGTCATTCGTGGATCTTTGCCAGTCGTTAATGGTCGTCAGAAGGCGGAAAGTCTGACAACCAGTCTTACCAAGGGGTATCGTATTACCCAGTTACTGGGTTGTGGAGGTCTGATAAGCAGTCGCTCCATGTAAAATACTGGTATTCACCTGTATGCGGTTAGACTGGAAGCCGACCCCGGCATAGTTTGGAAAAGGCTAGGCAGATTGATTGATTTATTTTCTACCATAGGCCACTCACCGCAGAACCTACACCACGCCATAGTTTCATCAGTTTTGTCTGCAATAGAAAATTGTTTTGTTTTGTGTCAAGTCCATCGATTTGATTTATATCTCTGATCAAGTCAGGATGTAGGTATAGCAGATCGGACAACTTTAACTATGCGACTGTTTTGTTGCTAGTGTGCTAGTCGTCATTGTTGAAGACAGTTTTTGACTGGAGTCTGTGCCTTATACAATGTGAAATTTAATTCGTTTGCATCCTCTTAAGGGGTCATTGTACTCATCATTACGAACAACTTTCACTATGGGGCCAACGCTGAAATCGCGAAAAAAAAACAGCTGTTCCATACATTTATGTTTGCATAGCTCGTTATAATGTAGGGAACAGCTGATTTTTTTTTCGCGATTTCAGGGTCAAGCTCTGGCGAAACTAAGGCAAAACCGCGCGGGTTGCGGGACGAAAGTCGCTCAAGAAGGTATTCAAACTAGCCTGAATAGTCACGGGACTTATTACTCATCAAAACAATCGAAGCGCGCAGTAGCTACCCGCGTCCCGCGCGGGATTCACCCCAGTATGGCCAGAATTGGCAGGCCTTTTAAATGATTTTTTTCTGTAGTCAAGCTTCTAGGTCTCAAATGTTATTATAACATAAAACTGTCGTTATTTTAACATGCTCTTCTACCAAGACGCCACGTGTGGCAAATAGTGAAAATCCTTGCATTAGGTATCTGTGCCTAAGGTGAATTTTTAATAAGTTTTACGTTGGCTTGAAAAGATAACAACTCTCAAATTTATTGTTTTGAGTTGTTATCATAACACTTTTGTGATCATTACGGTCATGTTGAGAGACAAGACTGGCACATACAACTATTAATTTTTGTTAATGTTTTTTACAATTAAATATTCTTTCTTGAATTTGCACGTCAACAATATTAATATGCTGGTACAAAAAAAACCAGAATATTTTGTATAAAATACTTTATGTCCAACGTCAATATGATTGATTAATTAGTTACCCCAATACGAGGGTTGAATACTTACTAGTTACTTTACTACTGCATGATATTATGGCGAATATGTCTTGCTTTTATGATGTTTTCTAAAGATCATAACGGTGATAGCGGGCTTTGAAACTATGTAGGTTATACATAGTTTCAAAGCCCTCCATCACCATTAGCAAGCTCCCAAAGCTACTAGCGCCATCTAGTATGGAGTAGCCGAACTTAATGTAGCGTGTAACAATGGAACTAACTTGAAAGATTAGTGAAAACGAGGGCGATTGAAAACGTTTCACGTTTTATATGTATGTTACTTATAATTATTGTATTAATGACCAAATAATGTTTTCTTTTTAAATTATCCACGGAATGGACTGCCACTTTAGTCTAGTAGTCGCGAGCGCTGCTGCTAAGCATGAGGTCCTGGGTTTGATTCCCGGGTCGGGCAAAACGTTATTGGGCTTTTCGATCTGAAATTTCTCCGAAGTCTAGATTTGTGCCCGGTTGATGACAATAGGCTCGCCCCCTATTACATGGGACATAAACTTAACTGGCGAAATGTGGGTGTACCTGCTACAAGTACATCTCTGCCCAGCCCTTCGGGGAAACAAGGCGTGATGTTATTTTTATATTATCAACGGAATTAGTATGTACCAAGGGCGTCATTTTTAAATTTCCATATCTCCTAAACGGAGTCTAATTCGAAGTCCGAGGACGTAATATTCGTATGTATGTATTGGTGGCAGATCCAGTCATAACACCAGGTTTCAGTTCTACAGTTCTGCATAGTTTTGGGAAAAACGACCCGAAAGGTCCGTTATCCATACATTTAAATTGAAATTATTATTCTTAGTTCCTATCGGGACTACAGAGTCGAAACTGATTTGTCAAAAATCAAATGTCCATCACCATCTTGGCCCCATTGTGCGCCGTAGAGGCAAGCCTCGGACTGCAAGTGTAAAGCTTCATGTGCTCTTGACCGTACTTAGGAATCATACTTTTCCTATCCTCCATTTATCAATTCCCCCCCCCCCCCCCTTAGTATGTACCTACTATTAAGAAATCAACAACTCAACTGACTGGATTGCGCGATGTCAGCACTGGACTGGGTTGAAACTAGTGTCCACAGACCGTTCACTATAACTTGTCCCTCGTTGTCATGTTGGCACCATTGCATGTCAAGCTTACTTTCAATACTAATAGAGTTAAAAATGGCGACTGACAGAACAGTGCTACCAATCGCGTCACGGAACAAGTTTTAATGAATTGTACTGTTCACGACCCCAGTTGCAAGTCAGCGCTGGACAGACTTACTGAACTGTCACATTACTAGGCTCGTATAAACCTGAGCGCTTATTACACTTGGTTGAATTTAGTATTCAGAAGCAACTTTAGAAGAAAATTAGAAGCTTCTGATCACACTGTCCTTATTTAATTACTGAATCAATTACCAGTTGAAGCGTGACGAGGTCGGACGTGTAGTGTACGAGGATGGCTGCAGTACCTAGTGTCCAGACACCATTTTCTTTTTTCAATGTTTTTATTTTAGCCGAATCGTCTTTATTTTTATATAAACTCAGTAGCACTCGAAAGTCCTCATTTTGTACATTATGTTCATGAAATTTTTATAATTTTTGTCCCAAAAATAGGGCATATCTTTATACGGCTCTAAAATAATAAACATATCTTCTTTTTCTTTTGTCATTTCGTAGGTACGCACCGCACTCGCATTTCACTTTTTAATTCGGGAACACAACAAAAAAATATACGTCCTCATACGGAGAGCCACGCAGCGACTGAAATCAGTAACTAAATGCGATTATGTACACCTTCCTAAATGCGTTTCTAATTAGGCTTCTAAATGATTCAGTCAGTCAGAAACCATCCTTGTTTCTGAATTTAGGAATTTAGCTTGCTGAATACGATTAAACTTGACTAAATTCAGTCAAGTGTAATGACAGCTTTATTACCCGTCTATTTTCGGGCCCAGTAGCTTCCACTGCTTGAATTGCTGCCGATCTCGTCTAAAAGAACCCTCTGACTGCGTCCAAAATTCCGAGTTACTGGGTCAAGTCACTGCCATCGTATAAACCAGGCATTAGATCGTGGTTATGTCGTTGTACATGAGTTAAAAACTTTTTGTTCTTGACAAACCACGAAGACATCGTATTTCAAATAAAAACACAAAGTTTAAACTTCGACCGTGGAATAGAGCGGCATTCGTTTTTGTGCAGTTCAAATTTTAAATCGATCCAGAGGGTGCAGCAATTTAAGCCTCGAAGTGAAAAAAATATCATTTTTTTTAATAACTTCATTCGAGTTTTAAAGTTATCAACATGCGTGAATGTATTTCCATACACGGTGGCCAGGCTGGCGTACAAATCGGTAATGCCTGCTGGGAGTTGTACTGTTTGGAGCATGGGATCCAACCGGATGGGCAGATGCCCTCGGACAAAACCGTCGGCGGAGGTGACGACTCGTTCAACACATTCTTCAGCGAGACGGGCGCTGGCAAGCATGTGCCCAGAGCAGTGTTCATCGATCTGGAGCCCACCGTGGTGGATGAGGTGCGCACGGGGACCTACCGCCAGCTGTTCCACCCCGAGCAGCTAATCACGGGCAAGGAGGATGCCGCCAACAACTACGCGCGAGGGCACTACACCATCGGCAAGGAAATTGTAGACTTGGTGCTTGACAGGGTACGAAAACTAGCCGACCAGTGCACCGGCCTCCAGGGATTCCTAATTTTTCACTCTTTTGGAGGCGGCACCGGGTCAGGCTTCGCGTCCCTGCTGATGGAGCGACTTTCTGTTGACTACGGCAAGAAATCTAAACTAGAATTTGCAATCTACCCCGCTCCACAGATCTCGACAGCTGTCGTAGAGCCGTACAACTCTATTCTAACCACGCACACGACACTAGAACACTCTGACGCGGCGTTCATGGTAGACAACGAAGCTATCTACGATATATGCAGGCGGAACTTGGACATTGAAAGACCCACTTACACTAATCTAAACCGCCTGATTGGTCAAATCGTGTCGTCTATCACCGCGTCCCTGAGGTTTGACGGCGCCCTGAACGTTGACTTGACCGAATTCCAGACAAACTTGGTACCTTATCCTCGTATTCACTTTCCCCTAGTGACATACGCTCCTGTCATCTCCGCTGAGAAAGCGTACCACGAACAACTGTCAGTGGCGGAGATCACCAACGCGTGCTTCGAGCCCGCCAACCAGATGGTGAAATGTGACCCAAGGCACGGTAAGTATATGGCGTGTTGCATGCTGTACCGCGGTGATGTCGTGCCAAAGGATGTGAATGCTGCTATCGGAACCATCAAGACGAAGAGGACCATTCAGTTTGTCGATTGGTGCCCGACTGGGTTCAAGGTGGGCATCAACTACCAGCCGCCGACCGTGGTGCCGGGCGGTGACTTGGCGAAGGTGCAGCGCGCTGTTTGTATGTTGTCAAACACGACTGCTATTGCGGAAGCGTGGTCGCGACTCAATCACAAGTTTGATCTAATGTATGCCAAGCGAGCGTTCGTCCACTGGTACGTCGGTGAGGGTATGGAGGAGGGAGAGTTCTCAGAGGCGCGCGAGGATCTGGCCGCACTGGAGAAGGACTACGAGGAGGTAGGCATGGACTCCGGCGAAGGTGAAGGAGAAGGCGGCGAGGAGTATTAATTGTAGCTCATTTTTAACGATTTATATTTAAGTCTTTTCTTTTTGTTAGGTCTAACATTCTTTAACGTTTGGATTTTTTAAGGACAAATAAACAAGTGTATTGCATTTCATTTTTTAATTAACCTGTCCCACGACGCGTGTCTGCGAGATACGACACTGTTCACACGATCCACATGATGCGTTACGGCGGCGGTATGGTACATACAAATATCCATGGTATGCCACACGGTGCGTTCCGACATCGCCGATTAATGATAATTGGAACTAGAACTAAAAATAAGTTGACGAGTAACGAGCAGCGAGTGCGCGACGGCAACGAGCGATTATTCGCTGGTATGCGTATGACACCAAGCGTGACTCTCGCAGCGAGTGTTCTGCCCGGTAAGTGAGCGTCGCTGAGCGAGTACTCTCTTTGATAGGTCGCAGCGACAAACTGAACGAGTCGTCTTTCAAGTCACTCAGGCGAGCACGTTATTACAGAATATCGAATTTTGGGAAAAGTAGGTCTATTCAACCTAGCTTTGTGAACAAAATTAGAGGTAGGTTAAATAGCCACGGCCTGGTACGTGTGTAAGTTGTATAGCGACGGCCTAGTACCTGTGTGAGGTAGGTTGTATAGTGATGGCCTGGTACCTGCGTGAGGTAGGTTGTATAGCGATGGTCTGATACCTGCCATGCTATTCTGTAAACATCTCACCGTGAAAACTTGGGTGAAGTGAGCTGTCAATAGTGTCAATCCCTGTGGAATGACAGCTCACTCCACGCTCACTTCACCTAAGTTTTCACGGTAAGATGGTTCGGAATAGCACTGCTGTGTGAGGTAGGTTGTATAGCGACGACATGATACCTGTGTGAGGTAGGTTGTATAGCGACGACATGATACCTGTGTGAGGTAGGTTGTATAGCGACGGTCTGATACCTGTGTGAGGTAGGTTGTTTAGCGACGGCCTGATACCTGTGTGAGGTAGGTTGTTTAGCGACGGCCTGATACCTGTGTGAGGTAGGTTGTATAGCGACGGCCTGGTACCTGTGTGAGGTAGGTTGTTTAGCGACGGCCTGGTACCTGTGTGAGGTACGTTGTATAGCAATGGCGTGGTACACAGTGTGACAGTCTTTTTCTAAATCTGAGTGTGCCATGCCTGCTGTCCATGGGGAAATCGAGAGTGAATTAATTATAAAACGAACGTATACTGAACTGAACGTATACGCCATCATACTTCCCGTCGCCGCGGTACGCGAAGCACCTTTTTGCCGAATCGTGATATTAAAAATTCAGAAAGTAGGTTCGCTTGCCCTATATAAGGCTATTGTTTGTCAGTGGGTTAACCACTAACCAGCTGTCTAATTAGGTCACGTTTTTAGTAGTAGATAAGTAGGTACAGTCGGGGAAATAAATTGTTAACAAATTGCCACCCCTAAGTCAATTTGGCGTAATATAACCATTTCACACGACTGTCAATGAGTGACAGTTGTGTAAAATGTACGGACAATTTAAGTTGGTGGCCAACCCCTGACTTTCTTAGTTTCACTAGTTCATAGTGAAGTAAATTTATTGGTAAGTAGGTACACCATTTACCTAAAAGATCTTAGGTTGTTTCTTGTCTTGTTTTAGTTTTTACCCGACTACGGCGAAGCAAAAAGGAGGGTGATGATTTTGACCGGTATGTGTGTATGTTCATCTGTTCCCTCTTATCATCTAAACTATACATCATAATTTGACAAATGAGGTATAGTCGGAAGCGTCTTGAATGCCCGGAAGGCTATGTTCCGTCTCATTAAATTGAATATGGCGCCATCTAGAGGACATCTCTCTCTCATGAAATATATTAGCCATAGAAAGTTTTGTATCACTTGACAACATAGGTAAACGTAAAAAACTGGCCAAGTGCGTGTCGGACTACGCACAATGAAAGGTTCCAAGAGCAAACTTAACCTTTTTGCAACCCAAAAGTGACTCCCGTATTCAAAATTAAAGAAATACTTATGTGTACCGTTGTATGTACGTTTCTTCACTAGTCAACACGACATTCGATTATATCGAATGTCGTGTCGGCTAGTGAAGAAACGCACTTTATATCCATTGATAATATTGTATTTCTCGTATTGTTTCGCCTACAAAACTCGGAATTAAAGATCATTGCTATTCAAAATATCTAGGCACTTCAAAAAAACCTATTTACAATATCTCTCGCTTCTTCTCAGATCATAAAACTTAAACTATTGTAAAGACATACCTGTAAGCTTTAATATGACATACTGTATGTCAATGTACATGAATATTTTTTGTTAGGGCATAGCTCTCTACAAAATCCGGCCGTGTCCTTTTTAAGGTTTTCGTGTTTTTTTTATTAGCCAAATATGAGTCTTAAAATCTCGTTCAATTCTACAATCAGTTTCTACAACAAAGAAACAAGACGACAAATAAACGAGAAGTACGCCTTATTTATGAACGCATCAGTAATTTATTGGCGGCATTCTTAGAGATGTCCATACTTTCTCTAAGTCAGTTTTATTGATTCAAGTTCCAGATAAAAACAATGTCCATAGAAAAGACATTATTTTTAAAATCTCATAAAAACAATCATGTATAACACCCGAAGAAAATAAATATAAACACTAGAATAAGTAATTCACTGGAATTATGCTGACAGGTGCATATGAGCCCTATTACATTTCGACTGATTTCGACCGTGATTTTTATGGGCAACATTGGCGTTGTGCAGTGCTATTCTGTAACCATCTCACCGTGAAAACTTAGGTGAAGTGAGCGTGGAGTGAGCTGTCATTCCACAGGGATTGACACTATTGACAGCTCACTTCACCCAAGTTTTCACGGTGAGATGTTTACAGAATAGCGTGGCTGAAGAGAAACTTCAACAACTATGACGTATAAAGTGGTAGAGAATAGTTATTAAGTAGTATAGTTTATAGCGGCCTCGCATTTTGCATTTTTTTCTTATCTATTTATCTAATGCCAAAATTCCGAAGCAAGTTTTTCATTAAGATGCATGACGATACTTTTTCGAGTTGGAGGATTGAACTACTGTGCATAAGCAAATGAAATTAAAAATATATAATAATCCCTTAAAGTGGTTTAGTTCATAGCGGCCTCAGAACTTTGAAATATGTATGAAATATCTAAAAAGATCCTACCTATAAATTAAGTGTAAAATCTGTAAATACACACAACAATATCACAATATTTATTCTAAAATAATGAAATTCAGTGTAAAATCTAAATACATTTAATACCACCATAATCAAGCAACTGCTAGTTTATCTGCTTCTTCAGTACTTAATTTGAATAGAGTTCAATGTGATTCAATTTAATGTATTACTTGTCACAGTTCATGTTGCATTAATAGTGCCATTTATAGAATGTACAGCGAAAAGTGAAACGAAAATAAAGATAAAATGTGGTTAACTTTTATAATTATTTTCGATTTACATTAAGAATGTTCACATTCTAATCTGTCTTAATCTGTCAAAATGCAAATCCAAAATTTTTGGTGACATTTTTCGTCACCGAGATGACATCGTGACTAGACTTTGAACGTTTTATTACGGGAATTGGCCCTCTGATCTCGCGATGTTAAAGGATTAGGCTGTTGCAATGAAAAGCTAATTTCAGATATTTTATATGTTTTTTGCGTTTGATTTATTTTTTTGATTCTTTCACATGAAACTGAAAAAATATGTATTAATTAATTAATCTACGCTGCAACTCCATCACCGTCATCATCTGAAACAAAAGAAAAAGTAATTTAAAAATATTAGTTATTACCATCAAACTGGATAGCAGAAGTTTTCTTAAAAACCGAGTTTAAAAAAACTAAGAAGTTTTCTTAAAAGCTGAATTAAAAAAAAACTAAGAAGTTTTCTTAAAAACTGAGTTTTAAAAAAATAAGAAGTTTTCTTAAAAACTGAGTTTTATAAAACTAATCAGTCTTAAGCTGTTCTGATAATCTTATAGACACCATATAACCACCACCATACTGTAGCAAAATAACTAGGCGCCCGCGCCGGTGATATCAGGCGAGACGCACAAGAGACATTTTAATAAGATTTACAATGTTTTGGGAAACCTTTGATAAGTAGCAGTAATAAGAAAGAAAATATGTTTATTTACGCCTCGATTAACTTAAGGGTTAGGCACAGTGTTAAGCAGAGACTGAAAGCGGTTACGGTTAAAGGTTAAGATACCTCAAAAATATACCGGTATAGCTCAACCCTTATTTTAAACCGGTACGGTTTAAAATAAGGTTTGAGCTATACCGATACCTTTTTAAATAAAGGTTGCGCTAAACCGTTATTTAACCTTTACACGATTTCGGTACCGAAAAACGTGAGACGCCGCGGCGCGGGTGTGCGGGGGTTCGAACACGTTAGAACTTGTGTATTTATGAAGGTTTAGGTACCGATACATTTATAAAGGTACCGATACTTCTACCGAAATATACCGGTATGCATTTCCAACCTCAAAATTCCGCTACTGAAAAATTTACGGTATCGAAATATTATGGTAAACCTTATTTAACGGTATGACGTCATACCGAAATTTAAAGGTACCTTAATTTTTGGGTAATTCAGTACTGGTGTTAAGTACACCTAAATTTCGCCAGTTATGCTTTAAACATGGAGCTTTGCCGCCTAATACAACAGGGGAAGAAGCCCCGATGCCTTTAACTGGACACAAATCTGTGACTACTAGGCCAGTGAGATAGTCAATAATATAAATAAAAGAACAAACAAAAATACCTTTATCATCAGTATCCATAGGCTCTGGTGTCTCCAGGTAGGCCGGGGCCAGTGGTGAGACCACCACGCCGTCCCACACGGTTATCTCAGTTGAGATATCCTTACCACCTTCGAAGGCCTGTAGGCCCAGCACGTATCGGTGACCACCCCGAGCTACAACCCGGAGCAAACTGTGGAGAAAATAAGTGGTTTATGACAAGCGTTCACGAAGTAGGCCCAACACACGAAGCATGACCACCATAGAAACGGGTTTTGTTGACGGAAGAATAGACAAAATGACAGATTGTGATTGTGAATCTGTCATTTTGTCTATTCCTCCGTCGACAATGCTACGCGTGCAGGTAGCACAGGTGAGTTTTTAACGCGGCAATTTATTTTCTGCGTACTGTTTTTTCATCTCTCGTTGTTGAGCCGAGTATTGCGAATCCACCACAGTGCATCCCAGCGCATCTAAATAATACACTATTGGATTTGCAACTCTCAGCGCTGACCAGCGCGTTAAAAATTTTGTGCGCGAATAAAATCGTCGCGTAACGCGTACGAGAAAAACTTACAGAAAAACATCGGCAACTTTTCGTAAGATAAAATACGAGGCGAATGTCAGTCTTGAAAAAGATTTTTTTTTTCGAGGATCGCTTTCGTCTAGTTAACTAGATTTATGAGTGGAGTAACGTGACAATTTCGATTTTTGACCGACTTCAAAGAACGTGATTCATTAAGATCAGTGCAAACGTACCAGCAAAATGCTCGAGCAGTTCTTAATTGTTAAATTGTTACACAGGGTGGCAGGGACATCGACGTGAAGCCGGTTACCATGGATTCAGTACATGATTATGAACCCCCTGCGTTGAAATTTTTCGTCAGTAATTTAAAAAAAAAACAGCTGTTCCATACATTTTGACCGCGTAGGTATTGAACTTTTCTATGAAACAGCAGGTGTCATTTCAACGCAGGGGGGTCCAGAATCATGTACTGAATCCATGGTAACCGGCTTTGCGTCGATGTCCCTGCCACCCTGTATAACTAAATCACAACTGAAATAGAGTACGAAATAGTGTGCAAGAGATGATTGCCTTTCGAGCATGCTCGCGCATGTTAACTTGACAGCCGTTTTGCCACTGTCGGCGTTGACCGAGGAAAATTCGCTTCTGTATGCGTTTATGCACACTGACATGCTCGTCACGAAGAATTGAATAACAATTCTCGTTACATTACACGCGAATGCTCCTGGTGTGTTCTTTGCTTGAGACAACGCGAAATTATACTGTTTCTTTCAAGCTTGCATTAGCAGTCTGCAGCGCGTCGGGCATGTTTGCTGACGCAAGGGTGAATGACTTTTATCTCATTATGCTTAAGAAAACAGCTTCTCTAATACCCCTGATTTGGGGGAGGGCCAACGGAATTGTGAGGATGATTACTGAGAGACAAGAGTCTGCCGTGCTAGGTAGATTTATCTAGCTTCATGTGACAAATATTGAGTCTGAAATAAATGTTTTATTTTTACTCACGTCTGTGCGGTGGCAGCGGCGAGGTCTTGCGCGGCGAGGTCGAGAGCGGTGTGCGCGCGGGCGTGCGCAGCCTCGCACGGATCGGCCAAGCCGGCACAACCCGGCAGAAACAGACCACCAGCCAGCAGTGACAGCGCACGTCTGACGGACATTTATAAAATAAAAAACATACATTTTGTAAACTAGCTGACCTGACAGAATACGGCTATGATACGATATTTCATCATGGAATGCTAGTGCCTATCTTCCGGCTTCATCATCAGACCTTGAAACCTAATCATGGTCAACGTTCATTACAAGACATTTCTAATAAGTCCAAACACGGCTATGATACGATCATCCATCATGAAGTTCCAGTTCCTATCTTCCGGCTCCATCATCAGATCAGGTCGACAGTACCATGTTATTGTATTGTCATCAAAATCACATACAACTGCCAATTTTCATAACGCTACGATCTTTAGAAGATGGTTAAATTAGTTTTCTTAGATTTGATTACATAGTTACATACATACAGGTCGACCTAATAAAAGCGTGTTAAAACGAGACCGGTACAGCCATTCTTAATATGATTAATACATTCATTTTAAAAGAGAAGGCCTCAAATTGCCCTATTTAATGACTATTGCATGAAATCACGACGTTTGAGGGCAATTCGAGAGTTCTAATCTCGATGATTCTAATGCATTTAATACTTTATATATAATATTTGTTACGGTCGCGAATCGTATTTTAGTCAACATAAATCGAATCGAATTTTAGGTTATATTGACTGGTTATGGTATTACTGTCCCACTGCAAGGCAAACGCCTCTGCTCATACAGAGAAGGCACGAGCATTGATCACCACGCTTGCTCATGACGGATTAACGATTTCAGACTTATATTACCTATAAGTCCCGCCATGCTATTCTGTAAACATCTCACCGTGAAAACTTGGGTGAAGTGAGCTGTCAATAGTGTCAATCCCTGTGGAATGACAGCTCACTCCACGCTCACTTCACCTAAGTTTTCACGGTGAGATGGTTACAGAATAGCACTGCAGGTTTCCTCACGACGTTTTCCTTCACCGATGTCAGTAATGTTCAAGATAAACTAGGAAAGTGCATAAGAATTAAAAAAGTACAGCTTGATGACATAGTAAGTACCTGAAAGCCACATTGATGGGCAGAGCCTGTCGCGCCGGGTTGTTCATGATGCAGTGGTGAGCTAGCAGGTCGATCATCCAGGGGGTCAGGGGTTCGAGTCCCGCGTGGCGTGCGCACATGTCACGGAGTAGACGGATCAGAACCTGCGGGCATAACAAAATATAAAAGTTATATATTCTCTCCGCACAAAAACGGATTGCAAGACACGCCGTGTCAAATGACTTTGCAAGAAGTTTGCAAAATCAATATTATATATATATTTTAATAATATATTGCATATCAAAAATTTCCCCCGCACATGCTTTACATAGTTTCATATTGCTGCTGCGTTCGCGTATTTTTAACCGACTTCAAAAAAAGGAGGAGGTTCTATGGTCGTTAGTATGGTTTTTTTTTTAAATACGTATGTTCATCGATATTTAAGGACCGACAATGATTTTGTTTTTCAAAAGAAATTAGAATTTTCATAATTGGTCCACAATTGACGAAAATATCGAAGAACTTGTAAACAAATAAAAAACAAAAAACAATCGAACATAAAACCTCCTTTTTTAAAGTCGGTTATGGATGTAGGTAGAACATGAAAGACAGCGCAAAGCGGTCTTTTCTAAAAATGAATGCATATATATATTGTAATTGTAAAGTAAGTCTTAACGTGACTGACATAACTTTTATCGACAACAGTAATTAGGCATACAAAATACAGGAGGGGGCAGCTGCCCTCCCCTGCCCCCCCCTGGGTACGCCCATGCCTTTTACCTATATACTATGTATATCATCATCTACCTAACCTTTTCCTAACTACGTTAGACCGGATGTTAGGAGATAAAACCGGATGCATCTGCATACCGATATCTTACATGGAGCGACTGCCTATCTGACCTCCACAACCCAGTTACTGGGTAATACGACACTGTATCGACCTGTGCGGTTGTTATTACTTAGCCACGAGCTCCTACTTCTGTAAATTTACAAATAGCCATGTTATGAAAGTAAAATAAATAATAAGTGAACTGACCTTGATGGAGGAATGATGGGCGTTCTCCTCGAACCAGCGGCTATGGCGGATAGCCGCCAAGTGACTGCTGATGACCTTGTACTCGAGATGCACCTGTTGACAAACATAGTTTAAAACCGCTTTTTCCATCATCTTTTCTAATGTAATTGTTTAACCATTTACTTAGTTATTTTAGAAGAAAGGAAAGAAAACACGTTTATTTGCGGTAAACATGACGCAAAAAAAGAACAAGTTGGGGGAAATATGCTTTACATCCACGCAAAACGGCCATAGCTCAGCATAATGCTGCGACCCTGTGCGAGACAGAACCCCAGCGATTTTCGTGTTTGTACACCGATGTAGACCGTCAATACTTGTATTTTTGTTAACAGCAGTACACACGTCCGGTATGTTTTCCGACCGCTCCACGGACAGTCCTCATAAAGTAGATTTACTTGCGAAAAATTTCTTTGATAGCTTCAATGGACTCGAAACGTATTCCCCGAAGTGGTCATTTTAGCCTCAGAAACAGGAAAAACTCAGACGGAGCCATACTAGGTGAGAACGGCGCTTGGTCGATGACATTCGTCTAATTTTTGGCAAAAAAACTCTTGGACAATGATGGCCTTGTGCTATGGTGCAAAATCCATGAATTGTCGTTCCAAAAATCGGGCCCTTTTCGGCGGATGTTCTCTCGCAAACGTCTCATGACGCCTAAATAATACTCTATATTCACCGTTTGTCCCTCTGCACGCGTAGCATGACAACCATAGAAACGGGTTTTGTCGACGGAAGAATAGACAAAATGACAGATGTGATTGTTTATCTGTCATTTTGTCTATTCTTCCGACGACAAAACCGGTTTCTATTGTGGTCATGCTAAGCGTGCTGGATGAAATTCGTAGTGCACTGCACTGCGGTAATCGAAGAAAACTATCAGAATAACTTTCCGGGTACTTTTTACACAGAGACGTATACGTCGCAGTAAGATGGTTGAAGCCGTGATATAGTTATATCCCTAGGGATGTACCTACCGTAATATAACTCTACGAAAGCGGTTCATAAAGCGCAGGCCACACTGCCAGCTAGCGGGCGGGCGGGCTAGGCGGGCGAACATCGTTTCACCTCTTTACATACTTCGGTTCACACCGCGAGCTACCGACTAACCATGTAAAGAGGTGAAACGATGTTCGCCCGCCTAGCCCGCCCGCCCGCTAGCTGGCGATGGCGGTGTGGCCTGCGCTTTACTGTCTTACTAGAAATATAATTATGATACGAGGACGACCTAGTAATATAACTATTAGGGCGCTTCGACCAATTGCTTTCCGAGGAACCGACCGCGGAAAGCGTACTTTAACCTTGGATCGACCCAGGCTACTGTTCATCATTTAGTCACTTAGTCATCAGTAAATTGCAACCGTGCGAAGCATGGGCATATCGCTAATATTTCGACCAGTGCACATTACCTCGGGCTCTAGTTTCCTCAGATTCTGATGCAGCGTGGTGACGAGGACGCGGACGGCTGCGGTGGTGCCCGTCACGGTGAACCCGCGCTCGTGGCACGCGCTCGTCACCGACGTGCCCGGGCTCTCGGCCTGTATCAACTTGTTCAGCTCTTCACACACCTGGGAACAGGAATATTAATAATGTTCAAACAAATAATGTCATTTCAAAGAAGAAATAAAAAATAGTAAAGTAAAAATAAAAGACTGCCTTGTTAGTCTAGCGGTCGCAAGTGCTACTGCTGAGAATGAGGTCCTGGGAGTCTATTCCCAGGCCGGGCAGTGTTATTGGATTTTTTTCATCTGGAATTTCTCAGTAGCAGTCTGGATTTGTGCCCAATTGATACCCCAAAGGGGTATATGGTTTAGTGTACACTAAACTTTTAATTAAAAAAAAAGTCTTACTCTGGCATATTTCAAAAATCATAAATTGTCTTGCTTGAAATCATCAAGTAGAGTATAAATATAATGACGCAGCATTAACTGAGCAGAACCATACCGTAGCCGTAACTAAGATTATTTACTGATTCGTTGTTAACTGAACAGGCTCCGCTCATTGTTACGAGATAAACTTTGACAGTAGTGCAGAAACAAGGAGCTAAATTTGTGAGAGGCTGGATAATAAGGTAGGTTTATAGGTCACCAGGTACCTCCTGTAATACAGGTTTTACTATAAAGAAAGAGTATAATGGTTCCTATGAAACGAATGTAGATATCATTCTCAGTTTACCAAGATCTTAAGGCGATTATCACAGAGCGGGGCGGCAGACTTACATTGTGTTAATTAGTTTGTATAGAAAACAGAATCTGCGCATTGAGATTTTTTGCTATGCCCGCCCCGCTCTGCACTACGCGATGGAGCAGGGTGCAATGCGATAATCGCCTAATAACAAGCATTTTTTTCCGGAACAAGACAGACAGTCTCACGTCAGGCTGCTACTGGGAAATTCCTTATGGAACAACTCGACATCATTACTTAACTTAGGGCCAGAGCAGTCATGCATGCGACTACTATACCAACCAGGTAGTCGAAAATATTTCAGACTGCCTGGTTGGTGGTAAAAGATTGTAACAAATTAAATGTGAGTAATATCATACCTTATTGGACAAGCCCTCAACAGCCTCCTTAGTAGGAAGCGTCTTCATAATGACCACAATGTCAGCCACATTCTTACCAGCCATCATAGTTCCTTTCTTGTAGGAACCCACTTGACGGACCTCTTCGAGTTGCTGTCAACAATATTTTGAAAACATTCTTATGTTATATTATAAACATTACTCTAGAGTCTAGTCTAGAGTAATGTACAGTCTAGACTGTAAGTTTCGACGGCGCGTTGTGTTCCACGCTTGCCTCAAAGAGATGTCGGCATAACTGAAGGGGTCTGCTAGGACCGATGCCTGCCAGGTTCGCCGGAAAGTCCCAAAGGGATACCGTGGCCCCTGGCAACGTACAGGCAACACTGAAGCAACACGGGTGGGTTTTAGTCAGAAAAGATCTGCCCTCCCGCTCCGCCCAGAGCGAGAAAAGTTATTTGATAATTTCCCACCAAAAAAAAAATTGCCTTTTTTTTATTTTTTGTTTGTGTTGATGCCTCAACTAATGCAGTGGGTTTTGGCACAGAACCTGAACACAGCATATATTTCTAACTGTTACCTGTGACTTTGTCTGCATATATTTTATCATTTTTTTATACAAATATCTTTGATGAGAAGTATACCTACAGGATATCATTCTCCAGGTTCCAGACGACCTCTCAGTAAAATTTCATCGCGATCAGTTCAGTGGTCATCATCATTCTCCGGCCCTTGTCCCAATTTACTTGTGGTCGGCGCAACATGTCTTTTTCATCCATACTTCTCTATTAATCATCATCTCGGTAGTCACCCCCTTTCTAGCCATATCATCTTTCTCACAGGCCAAACATTGTTACTTTGATCGGTTCCGTGTTATAGGGGTGAAAACGTAACAGAGTTACTTTCACATTTAATATTAGTATAGATGGAGTATGTATTAGGTGATCCAGCCATAAAGTAAACTTGGTAAACAATAACATTTAAACTATTGGCCAGTTAAAGTATAGTTTGCCCTTAGAGATACAGTACAGGGGTGCAAATATGGCACATCAAGGTTTACAAAGAGACTGCTATGCTGGTATGAATTACATTAGCACTAGCATTATTGTGCTAGATGGCATTTTTTTCCTACAACTGTTGTGGGGTGAATCCTCCACTGGTGTTTCGACATCATTATGTCTTTAAAGCATGATATTGATTTATCTTCTGCTCGTGATCTATGCCTGTACGTATTTTTTTTATTAATACTTTCAGAAGATTTTTCGCAATGAACCCATAGAACTCCAAATGTAATACTCACACATGCCGCAAAATCACCAGGAGCCACAACAAGGTTGTCCAGCACTGTCTGTAGTTTTGTGACAAGACTCAGCACTGCTGACTGCTCAGCATTTGTTGGGCATAACTCCCCATGCCGTTTAAGGAGTGCCTGTAAATTTATATATATTTTAATATTACCTACCTTCATAGTACGAGTAACAAGGAAATTTTCAGGGCTGAGACCCATCTCTCAGTGCATGCCTAGTAGAGTCAAGCTTTCAAGCTGTATGCCCTATGTTTTTTTATGTTTATTCCACTAAAGTAGTCACACACTTCATGTAAACTGTATGCAGTTACCTATATTATTATTCATCCGGTATGGTCTAGTTGAAATTGTAACAGAAAGTAAAACCATACTAGATAATTATACAGGGTATTAAAGTAATTGCGTGCCATAGCTTCAGGGTGAGTTCAGAGTCGATAAAGGAACCCATAAAAAATAAATACATTTAAAAAAAAGTTTTAAAAAAATCGAAAATTATCATAAGATGAACCTAATAATACCTACTAATTAAATAGCAATCGTTTAGAATTGATTGAAAATTTGCTTACAATAAGTTTTTATATGCTAATAAATAATTTCCTAGAGTTACTACCTACTATCGAACGCAATGAAAGTAAGTAATTAAAGTATTTAAACAAATAAAATAATTTTACTTCTAAACGATTGCTATTTTAAGTTAGTAGGTACTAAATTAGATTGTTGTTATTTTTTTTTTTTTTTTGTCCTGGCTTCCTTTATCGACTGAACTCACCCTGAAGCTATGGCACGCAATTACTTTAACACCCTGTATACCACTTAACTATTATAAATTGTCATACTAAACTATTTATGCCAGCATGCTTAGCATGACCACAATATTATTGATCACCTTGGTTTTGAGGTTTGGAATAATTTTTTGGGGTAACTGTAGCCTAAGATATAAGGCGTTTAAAGCTCAGAAACGCTGTGTAAGAGATAGACCGTGTCGTCTTAAACCTACAGATAGTTGCAAGCCTTTGTTTAAGTCTTTAAAAATTCTTCCCTTTCCGTCATTATTTATTATGGAAATGGCAATATTTGTTAAAACAAATGTGAATATTTAATAAATTACTGGAATTTTTAAAATATACTTGTAAATATTATTATTTTAAGTCTGTTTTAAAATCATGTAAATACGTGTGTAAATAATGTTTGTTGTACAATAAAAAAAAAAATGAACTTTTAATTTAATTAAACTGTTAATTTTTAACTGATAATTATATTTAATGTTTTATTTTAGTTTTATCATAGCACGATGCTATGATACAAATAAAATAAAACATTAAATACAATTATCAGATAAGTTTCATTCATTTATTTAAATTTTGCATATGGAATCTTAGGCAGAATGTATGGCTCAACTTTAATTCTAGCACTCTAGAAAATAATTTATTTGATTTGATTCGAATAGAAACGGGTTTTGTCGACAGAAGAATAGACAAAATGACAGATAAACAATCAGAATCTGTCATTTTGTCTATTCTTCAACAAAACCAGTGGATCCATTCTGTAAACATCTCACCGTGAAGAGTGAGGTGAAGTGAGCATGAAGTGAGCTGTCCATAGTGTCAATCCCTAGCTTTAGGTGCAATGACAGCTCACAATAAGCTCACTTCACCCAAGTTATCACGGTGAGATACTTACAGAATAGCATGGCTGTTTCTATGGTTGTCATGCTACAAGTGCAGGTCAAGAAAAATACAAGATTTTCTATCAAAAGTTGCATTATACAGTCAATTCAAATGTATGATTATGTATGAGAGCATTCATGTAGGGCATGCAAGTTTCAAGTTCATGAACATCTTGTGAATCAATGACGTGACGCAAAACGCGCCCCGTGTCTTCACTGTGTGATTGAGCCCTGACATGGTTTGATGCCAAATTCTATTTCCTAACAAACTTTCATAGGTCTTTCTCTGTAGTCAAAAAGCTGCCCTACAAGTACCGTCTGACCAAGACATAAAAGACGCTAGCAATAACTCTAAGTATACCTGTGTCAGAGCAGATTCATCAGGGGCAGGCTTGCATCGAGGAAACGCCGGTTCAGCAAGTACTAGGTCGAATGGGGGCCTCAGCATCAAGACGCGAGGCCTGTTGAAAGGGGGCCGTCCCATACCGCCGCGTACGCCCATACCTCGGCCTCCGCGACCACCCCCACGCACCATAATTGACTTTACACCAGAAAACCTGACAACTACTACTTAGGAAACCCGGAGTTACACTTAATAGTATTTCATACGCTATGGCAGCGTAATACTGGGTTACTAGTTATTTTGTTGCGTGTTTAAGTATTACAATAATTGTACTTTTAAGATATTTTTAGAAAATACGGACATGTAGGTAGACACGACGCGGAAGGCCCACTAGCCCCGCTAGGAATAATAGCCTCCCTAGAGTAAATATCACAGAGTACTTTATAACAACTGGTAAATATGTTCCTTGGTAATAGCTCTTGTAAGAGAGTAGATATTTTCCTCGAGTAATAGTGATAAATTATATTAAAGGCGTTAGGCGCCGGTAAGATTTCTGTTTTTACCAGAAACGAAAACAGAAGAATGTCAGTCTGAGTCAGTGTCAGACAGATCGATCGATGTACAAAATAGAATAGTGTAGCCAATAAAAAGAATCGACTAACGTCTGTCAATGACCGACGCAAGTTCCACAGCACTCCGCATTATTTTTACAATAATGTTTAATTTCCTACCTTACATAAAGCTTTTTTTTAAATAAAGTGATGTTGGGGATACACATCACTTTATTTAAAAAGAAAAAGCTTTGGAATGACTAAGGTGGCATTAGATCAATTCAAACCTGTTGAATCTGACTTGAAGCAAACAGTCACTGTGCGTTTGCACTTGTGAAACATTCACAATAAAACACACAGACTACATAGCTATGACATGTTGAAATCTCTAGTTCCTGTGTCTAAAATTGTATGGAACATTAACAGAAAATAGAGATTTCGACATGTTTTGTTGTGTATGTTTCGCCAGTGTAAACGCACAGTTATGCACCATTTAGACGGGGCCAATCTCCGAGACAATCTACTAAGCCAATCCAATAATAGCCTCGTGTAAATAGGGACAGTCCACTGCATTGGATTGTCCTCTTGTCTTTTCATTTTACTGGCTTATAAACCTTTTAGCTTTTCCTACCTCAATGTTAAATATGATAGTGTAATATATCCTCGTTATGGTTGCCGCCAGACGTAAAGTCCGCTGTACACATGGGCCAAAGTGTTGCGTCAGCATGTAAGGCCACAAATTTTTATCCTCAATGGTCGCTGTTTTGACACATTCGCGCTGCACTGAACACTGTTTGCGGAGCGCGCCAAGATCCTTTGATGCAGTGTGCCTGTGCACTAACAACCGACACTATTTGGTTGGCTGGCGAAAGCGTCAGCGGAACCCGCGAAATTCAATTTTTCTTCAGTTTTTTGCAATTTGCAGATCAGTCTACCTAGCGGACTACCTTAGCGTATCTCCTATAATGGATTGGCTTAGAGGATTATGTCAGGGATTGGCTCCGTCTAAATGGTCCTTATCGGTGGAAGTTGTATTTTTTAAATGCGACTGTTGTGAGGTACACGGTATAATAATATAAGTATGTTAAATTAGACCATGGTGAGGTTTGTAAGGCGCTAGTCTGTGGGCGATTTACTGTCAAGTCAACGTCATCAAAAAACAGAAAAGTGCGGTAATTCCTGTATTTTGCTTTGTGAGCTCGTAGATTAGATTATTATGTTCTGTGTTTGTGAGTCGCTAGGAAGTAGGAAGTAGAAGCAATATTGTTCTTAATTCTGTGGGGTTATGGAGTGGATGACACGACTGACTCGAGTCCGGTCGTGTTATCCTTTGTGAATAAAATTTTATTATTAGTATAAATAATTTATGAGAATAAAAGTCGTAGGTAGGCGAATCTTGCTATCCGGGGGTTTTGACCCTCGGCAGCATCCCGACAGTCAAGCTGTTTTGTAACAATCCAGCTTGGGCTGGATTGGATTTCTTAGTAACAATGTGTGATCGTATCCTAATACGATCACACGGTGGATTGGCATCAGTTCGTTCTTTTAAGACCCCTGCATCGAATTAAGTTTGAGTAGGTAATAAGCAATCCTCACTAAAAGAAAAGGCATCGTAAAAAGCGTCGTCGGATACCTACACCACAATACGAGTCATTGGGTTGTGTTGTGGACTGTGGTTGTACTGATTTTCAAACTCAAAATTTAATCAATTATATATTTTTTCATAGTTCCCTGCATAATACCAACTAGTTCCTCTACTCAAGTTGCTCCCTTTCCCAAGTCGCTTTGAAAGAAGGATCTTTGATAAGACAGAAAGTGTGCCTTTTATTCTTCAAATACCTACAAAAACCAAAACCTGTCACCCAACTCTTATTTCATTCATACAACTTCGAAGTACCTATCTATTGCTTTTGGTCAATTCTACAAACAAAGATATCCAAATGGTCCTGCGAAATGGTCTTTCGAAGAAGTTACTGGAAATACAACAGTGCAATTTTCTTGTAGTCCTATTTCATGTTTATTGATTTCAAAACTTCAGAATCAATAAGTGGTCAGTGGGTTGTCTTATGGGCTAAGTGTTTAATTTATCAAAAATAGATAGAATTTAACTATACCAGTGTTCTAAGCCATACTGGGGAGAGCCTTAAAAGAGTAGAAGCTATCTGAATCTAGCTGCCAGCTCTGGGTAAACAATCATAAATAAAACTCGTTATTTTTAATTGTTTATTTATACTAATTGGACCTAGTTCCTGAAAAACGTTCCAACCCACAAGTAATCTCTTATTACTTTATGAAATATTTTCTTTTAACTACTGATACTTTTGTATGCTACAGATGACATGATCGAGTTTTAATTTGACCCTATTTTAGACTTCCAATATTAATACTTTTTTGAATATTCATAAAAATATTGCTGTGGAACGTCTTTGGTTTATTGCAATATTCATGTTACATTTAAAAAAAATATTTATACTAAACATGCCAAACAACATGTATGACAAAGAAAATAATAATAAAAAACGATTAAATAGAAAAAAGTATTTTGTGGGTGTATTATTTTTTTGACATTTTTTTTTATTTTTTTATTTGAGACTTAATTAAAAAATTAAGATTTTGCTCAAAAGTCACGTCTGATACATCATTATCATCAACTTTAAGTAGGCAATCTAATTTGTCACAAATTTTCGTGAATGTTACCTCACCCTCCTCATTGTCAAATTTTCTCGAAGTGTTTAACATTTATTTTTAGCTTTTTCCTTCGTATTATTCTCACTTTCAGTTTCATTACTTTTTGTAATGTCTCTTACTTTGTTATCTTTGCTCTCTCCTATCTGATTTCTTGAACTTTCGATATTTATCTCAACTGTCTTTCTTCTTTTTACCTTTCCCATGATGTTACCTCTCTGTTTCGTTGCTTTTTTCCGGTTTTAATTTTTTCGTGATCATTTTTTCTTTGCTCTTTTCTATGTCTTGTTTTCCTTCATTTTCTGAAGGTGAGTAAACATCTTCGTACGCTACTTTGTCTTTAAATAAACAATATTTTTGGGTGCTTGAACTACCTATAAGACCTTGTCCCTTTCTTTCTCCTTTTCTAAGTGTATACCTACGCAGTTTTTCGGGGTCAATTTTTAATTTCTCTCGAAATTTCTTTTTTTGAAGCTGCATCCATACTGCAAAAATAAATTATTCATAGCTACGCCAGGCAATTACTCGAAAGCCATATTACAAATAAAATAATGCAATGTTATGAAGTGTATAGGGCAGTTTTTCGGGGTAATTTTTTAATTTCTCTCGAAATTTCCTTTTTTGCAGCTGCATCCATACTGCAAAAATAAATTATTCATAGCTACGCCAGGCAATTACTCGAAAGCCATATTACAAATAAAAGAATGCAATGTTATGACAAGGCACACATACGACATCATCATCAACAAATCACATCATCATCATTAATAATAAATAATATTAAGTAATAAATAATAATAAGTAATAAATGGCAGTAATGGCAGTGGCAACTTGTGTGTGTCGGACTGAGTGGAGAAGGAGGTATGTCACGGGTTGGAACAAGCATGTTAAAGAGGCTCATGTGGAGGCTCGACTGAGGTTTGAGCTTTGGATGCAGCATGGTAAACCCGGTGCGGGGCCCATTTACGAGTACAACCAAATGCGTGACCCTCGAAAAGCTTTTAAGAAGAAGCTAAAGTGGTGTCAAAACAACCAGCAACAAATAAAAATGAATATTATTGCTTCTCACCACTCGGCGAGGAACTTTGGATGCTTTTGGAGAGAAACGACAAGGTTGAATCCTGAGTCGAGTCTCTCCTCGAGTATTGAGGGTAAAAGCGAGTCAGTCGACATTGCTAAATTGTTTCGACAGCGTTTTAAAATTGACCCACCTCTAGGTACAGCAGACCAAACATCAAATGTAAGCTGTAATGACTTAAGTTTACGTTTCACTGCCCGTGACGTGTCTTCTGTCATCAAAAACATGTCCAGGGGTAAGTCGCCTGGTCACGACAGCTTAAGCATTGAGCATCTGCAGAACGCAGGTGATCATCTCCCAAGGGTTCTTGCCTTATTGTTCAACCTATGTGTCTGTCATTCTTATCTGCCAGCTGATCCAGTGAAAACAGTTGTGGTGCCCGTTCCTAAGAATAAGACAGGTGATGTGTCGGACATAGGCAATTACGGACCGATTTCCTTAGCAACAGTTACAGCAAAAATTTGGATAGTTTACTTGACAATTATCTAGGTAAACAATTAAACATTAATGACAGACAGTTTGGTTTTAGGAATGGGTTATCAACCGAGACTACGATAAGAGCACAGCGCAATATTACACTGAGAGGAGGACACCTTTGTATGCATGCTTCTTGGATCTATCCAGGGCTTTTGACCTTGTCTCATATGACATCCTATGAGAAAAGTTGTTGAATGAAGCTAACCTGCCGCCAGACATAATTAACCCTTTAATTGGTAATGTATAGCATAATATACATATTTATTCACACGATAATAAACCTTATTAATTTTTTTTTTTTTTTTTTTAATTCAATATTTTTTTCATCCTTTAGTTTGTTATATAAACCTAAATATAATAAATAGTATAAGTTGCTAAATTTCTTATATGTTGTAAGAATAATGATGCATCTAAAAGATGCCTTGTCCTTCTTGCGGAAAAGATGATCATGCTAGATCTTCTAGTTCCAAATGTTTAAAACGCAAAATAAGAGTAAGAGAAACGGAACTTGAAAAAGATCAAGAAATATCAGTATATTGTATCAAAAAGGGTCTGTGTTCTTTTATATGTCATCTGTCTGAAAAGAAAGAAAAATTATTGAAAACTATAAGGTCGGATGTAAAAGAATTGTCTAGATTAAGTATAGAATTGTCGTACTTGGTTAACAATTTCTTTAAAAATTATTATAGTCATGAAGATTTTCAACAATTGTTTCCCAAGTTTGATCCACTACAGTTTACATATATACTCAAAGGAAAAAATCACAAATTACAAGACCCTCTCAACATTATTGAAAAGTATAAAATTTTAAATAAAAATACAACATACAATGGGGTTTTGAGAACTTCCAATCTAACATTAATTGCTAATCAATACAAGATAATTTTAGAGACTAATGTAAATCTTCACGCATTCAAACGTCTAAAGAAATACATGTATCATAAGTTTTCTGAAAAACTGACAAAATCACAAATACATGATTCCACATTTAATGCTTTTTATAAAAATACATACAGCGATAATGAAATTGGAAGATGGTTTGAAATAAATAAAATTTCAGAAAAGGAAATGAAACAAAACTTTTGGAAGCATGTTCCTCTATTTGTAAAAATTCAACATGAATTGTATGAAAATGATAAAAAATCTTTCAATGTTTTCCCAATTTACAAACATGGATTGAAACACATTACCTATGATTCTAGATGCTTACATGAACTTTTACGCCGAGTCGATGCAGAAAACACACCATCTACTTGGGTTAAATTTTCCGAAAGTAACCCAAAACAATACTGGAGACCGTATTTTTCATTACCCAAAAATTTTGGTTGGAGTTTTAATACAGATGGTGTTTGCGTTTCATTATCTATGAATAGATTGGTTACAAAAAAGGATAAATTTAAAACTAAACGTTTAAAGAAAGAGGAAACTTTAAATGAAAATGAAAACCAATTGTATAAAAATTACAGAAAAATAATTGCAGTTGATCCTGGAGCCAAAACACCAATTGTAACATGCAATAGAAAGTCATCATCTAATGATACTTTTGAATATAAAACTTTGAAAAAGGGAAGAGTTGTTTGTGAAGCAAAGGAACATCAAAGGGAAAAGAAGAGATTGAAATTAACAAAAGATGTTGATTTGAAAATAAGAAATGATAGAGAATCTTTAGAAAAAGAATTGGATTTCATAATCAGTTGTAAAAATTCAAATGTAGAAGATTATACTAAATTTCAATTAAAATGGTTCGATGAAAAACAGAAAATATACGAGCAGAGAAGATTACAAAGATTAAAGTTTGATAAATATTTAATGATCAAAAAACAAATCATAAAATAGTGGATGAATATTTTGGAAAAGATCCAGATACGTTAGTTGTTTACGGAGCCGGTTTTGATTTTATGAATAAAGGAACATTCAAGGGGCACAGAAAGTTTAGACATAATGACATTTTGAAAATTGTAAAACAACGGAAAAATGTATCATTATATATAATAAATGAAGCATTTACAACTAAAAATTGTAGCAAATGTTATGAGAAAAAAATACAACAAAAATTGCATGTTTCGAAATCCCCACACCGTTACGTATACTGCAGTGTATGTCGTAAAGATATTCACAGGGATAAGAATGGTGCAAAAAATATTTTGTTAAAATTTGAATATAAATTATCGAGCATTCCTTCGTTTGCCGATACTGATATGAATTTTATGGGTGGAGGAAGCTCATAAGGCTCATTATCGTAACTCTGAATTTGATTGTGATAAATAAAGGGTTAATATGTTTAAGTTCTGGTACGGTAACCAATGTAACACTGTGAGGTGGGCAGGCGCATATTCAGATGTGTATAGGTTAGAGTGCGGGGTGAGGCATGGGGGTCTGACCTCGCCCAAGTTATTTAATATATATATGAACAAACGTGGTTTAGAAGAACAACGCGGACATACAAACAAACACAAAACACTCGTTACCCGAGGTCCCGGTGGGTCGACCCATTATTACCGGGTCCATTGGTAATTTTAATTACCCGTGGTTCCATGGCATTAATTAGCATGGCATTGGCATGGCATTTGTGTCCGAAATAAAGCTATTCTATTCTATTAGGGATTGTTCCTAGGACTTCTGACTATATCGATAGAAAATTAATTACAACCATGGCACCTACTTATGACTAAATACAAATCCATAATAACAGCATATTAGGCACGTCAAATGAGATCACATATTACAAAGAGACTAATCTTTTTTCTGTATTTTAATGTTGTCATAATTAGTAGGATCTTTATTAATTTGTTCTCTTTTGTCATTTTGACATAATTATTTATAAACAAGTACGGACTGAACGTTTAGTCCACTCTCGGCTCTTTGACCCCTAAAAAAAGATTTATTTGTTTCCTCTCAACCCTTTAAACATAGTTCACACTCGACCCCCAGGGTTGAGACTGAATTATCATACAAAGGACAGGCATACCTCGTTCACTTTCAACCCCTAGTTCGGTAACTACCTAAAATTAATATTTTGGTACAGTAAGGTAAACTTAGACTAAAGACAAAATTCAGGAACTGATATTTAAAGAAATAAACGAGCAATATACTAAAAGTATACTAATCACAGATATAGATAGATCCATCTATATCTGTGATACTAATAGAAAGAAAGAATACTTAAAGTAGAATTCTTTATTTATTATCTGCAATAACTCTTTACTTTTACCATACAAGCATACAATCTTAATAAATAAACGGACTTAATTTATCTAAACAAAGACTTACTGTTATTTCTTTACTATCAAACTGATTCAGAATATAACTAATGCGTTTGTCGTTGTCAATGTACCCCATAAAGATAATTTTTACCCATGCCAAATTACAACTTTCTGGTAAAAGAGTCCCTGATCTGAGCCGCGGACAGACAGACAGACGGACATGACGAAACTATACCTAAGGGTTCCTTGTTTACTAAGGAGCCTTAAAAAAACAAAATTCGTAAAACCTGTACACCATATTTCGTCCAGATCGGTTGTAAAATATAGGGCAGTAGAGGAGTACGTACAAACTGACACGAAATAAATTTTTGACAGACGCTTCGCTCGCCGGTTAATTATATTGAGCGTGTTTCAGTTAAATAGCATGCAACTATAGGGTAGACTGATGACTGTTGTTTGGGGGTCGAGATGAAACTAAAACTTGGCTGGAAAATAAAATCCACTCGACCAAGGGTCGAGAATAAACTATAGTTAGGGGTCCAGTGGACACATTATTTATTGGGCGTCGAAGGGCCGAGAGTGGACTAAACGGCACTGAAAAAGAATATATTTTTGCGGAAACTTTAGTAAATTAATTTGCTAACATGGAAAATAAAATAAGGAAAAATATATTAAAAGAAAGAAAGATAGTGTTTTGCTGTTCAAAAATCATCAGTAGGTACACAAGCACACTGTTTATAGAAATGAATCATCTCTTTGGAACTGTTCTTTGAAACGGATAAATCAGTGCAAAGGATCTATAACTATTAATAAAGTTGAGTAATTGGTAGTAGATGCTTTAGGTAGAAAATCCCACGTCCGTCGCCCCCCACACATCAGGACCCGAGGTGGCGGCGCGTAGTGTTCCACGCGCGCCCCTCTGAGACGTCGCGGGGGGAGTCAAACACCTCACTCCCCCCCCTGACCCGAGAGGAGGCCCGCGGAGGCGGGCCGGCACCGGCCGGGGGTTGCGGAAGATTCTTTCGTTCCCGCGACCCCCGGCGTAGGTGTGAGTCGGAACACCGGGGTGGTTTTTAGTCAGTAAGAGTCTGACAGACCCCTCCGCCCGCCCCAGGGCGGAGGACATCCATGAGGATTTTCCACCCCGGAAAAAAAAAAAAAAAAAAAAAAAAGGTAGAAAATCCCACAAACATGTAGATCTGTTGAAACAACGGATTCGGAGGTTACTAATCTATCTTTCTCCATCTAGCCCGATCAGTGAGAGTTCCGAGACGGTTGAGGTAACTCAGGAACAGCGAGCGGCCAGTCCGAGCAGTTCGCAGAGCGAAGTCTCGGTCGCAGCGACCCACATCAGGATGACGGGGAAGTAGAGCTGTTTGAAGACTGCCTAGAACAGTCGGTTCAGAGCACAACATAGCCTTTCTTGCCTTCTCCTGAGCCGCCCCAGTCTCGTCCCGTTCGCCAATTCGAATTAATAAGCCGGTTAGGTATAATTTGTGGTGAAGGTGTAGAAGGCATGCCTACTTCATGCGGGATATACCTAAATATAATTAAAAAAATAAAATTGGTACAACCAACTGGCGATGTTCCAATCAACGAGAATGCCGAACATCAGTAAAGTTAAACTCAAAAATGAAATAATACGCACAGGAAACCATGCATGTACCCCAGCTGATGATGTATTTGATCGATTCTGCCTTGGATGAATGCAAACATGAGGTATGTTATCTTGTATCAGTTTAAAAAATTTACGAAAAACACTTCATGGAACAGTATGATGAAATTGAGAACATTTGATTCTGAGGTAAAAGATTCACTTTATAGTAGGCGAAATAAATTCTTGTACGTTGGTAATTCGAAATGGACGAAGTCTACAGCAGTGCTATTCTGTAATCATCTCACCGTGAAAACTTAGGTGAAGTGAGCGTGGAGTGAGCTGTCATTGCACAGGGATTGACACTATTGACAGCTCACCTCACCCAAGTTTTCACGGTCAGATGTTTACAGAATAGCATGGCAGATGTCAAATTGCCACACCACGTCGTAGGAGACTTTTTCTAAATGATGATTATGACGTCGAAGTGGATGACAGAATTATATTTTTTTCAACGATGTCAGCATCTGAGCTCAGTGAGTTTTTTTAAAACAGTTGATGTTATTTACGGCGATGGCACCTTTAAGCTCTCCACATCAAATAATAATGAAGTAACTTCAAGAGACCAGTTTATAAGCAGAGACGTTTCATCACCTCTCAAGTCCAAGTATATTTAACATCTTTGATGAATTCACAGATCGAGCTGCTGAGTTATTCAAAATATTGAATGATTATTTTTTATAATAATATATTATTATCCCACTATTTATTTAGCTGGCTGCGAAAAGTAGGGTAATTTTAACACTCTATTCTTGGATTAGAGAATGATAAAAGGCTGGTGGCTCATATACTGCAGCTGGGAGAAGCGGGAGTTCCTCCTGATAGAACAGCGATACGTAAGTTACGAAACCAGTTCGCAAAAAAAAAATGGAGTTGAAGCAAAACTTTGACGATGAGAACGAAATGGCTGGACACTCGTTGTTCCAAAGTTTTATAGGGAGAAATTCTGCTAAAGGTATTACATAAGTTGAAGGCTTATCAATTACACGAGCAAAGGGTCTCAGTAGGGAAGAAGTTATTAACTTTTACGCTATGTTGATAACGGTTCTAATAGATAATAGTTTGCTAGATAAGCCGGACAGAATATTCAATATGGACGAATCAGGTGTACAACTTAACACCAAACCTGGCAAAGTGGTAGCAAAAAAGGTACCTACAAGGGTAGTGAAATCAGTTACTTCCGCAGAAAAGGTGAGACAATTGCTGTAGTTGCTTGTTTGTGCACAAGAAGTCCAAAATCTCTTAAGTCAAGCGCCAGATGAAATATACTTAGTAATAAAGGTAAAGAAATCTTTATAGTATCATCGCATGTAAGAAATATGTCTAAAACTGTAATTAGGTATATATACATTTTATACAACACGACTACCCATTAAAGATTTTTAGATTTACTTTTCAGGTCGTGTTGATATTGGCCATAAGTGGCGCTTGCAGAAACATTGAACTGTTAAATCTGAAGGTACCTACATGACATAGAGAAAAAAGGTGAAATAATACTAGGAAAGTTAAGAGGTACTAAAACAAAAGTTGACTGTACCTTCGTAGTAAAGAAAGTGACAAAGTGCTAAAATAAAAAGTCGTTGACAAAGTCAATGATTTGGCATGGGCCAAATTTCAGCTTTCTAGTACTAAGTGTCTCTGAGCTAAGCCGCGGACAGACAGACAGACGAAACGAATAAGGTTCCTTGTTGAAGGCAAGAAAATTTGAAGAAGACAAAGGACTAAGTATTCATGATCTCTAGAACCTATGTAGGCAGCTGGACGTGCTGGAGACATAGTTTTAAAAAATAATAACCAACTTCAAAATATTGAGTCACATAACCAAAACCGATCACCTATGTCCAGGACAAACTATGCATCATCTCCAGAACCTATGTAGGCAGCTGGACGTGCTAGAGACATAGTTTTAAAAAAGAATACCCAACTTCAAAATATTGAGTCACATGCCCAAGAAAGATCACCTACGTCCAGCACGCGTAGCATGACCACCATAGAAACGCGTTTCGTCGACGGAAGAATAGACTAGATGACAGATTGTGATTGTTCATCTGTCATTTTGTCTATTCTTCCGTCGACAAAACCCGTTTCTATTGTGGTCATGCTAAGCGTGCAGGACAAACTATGCATCATCTCCAGAACCTATGTGGGCAGCTGGACGTGCTAGAGACATAGTTTGAAAAACTAATATCCAACTTTTAAATGTTGAGTCACATGCCCAAGAAAGATCACCTACGTCCAGGACAAACTATTCATCATCTCCAGAACCTATGTAGGCAGCTGGACGTGCTAGAGACATAGTTTAAAAAAATTATACCCAACTTCAAAATATTGATACTGTTAATACCTACATTTCTTGCCAGTGTATTATTTTCAAGTTCACCAAAACTTGAAAATAATACACTGGCAAGAAATTATCTGTCAGAAGTGGTGTGGACTGGAATGTTAACTATGAATACTGCTAAAATAGGTACCTCGAGTTATTGTTCAGAGTATTAAATCATATTTGCTACTAGGGCATGCCGGGTATCATATGCAAGAGCGCTATTTGCACATTCTCAAACATTTTTCTTTTAGGCCGCATAGTTTTCGACTTTTGACGAAAACTTTAAAACAAATTCCCCACCCCCCTTATCCCCGAAGTTTTCATGTAGAATAATCTGAAATTATTCTATGTCATAGAAGTTTATGTATGATTACAGGCCAATAAAAAGATGTCAGCAGTGTGTAATTCTTGTTGACGATTTTAGAAAAATAGCAAAATTTTTCTAAAATCGTCAACAAGAATTACATTAGTTCCACTCTCGGTCAAAAGATGGGCGCTGACCTAAAATTGAAAGATTCTACACCGCAGTGTTAAAATTCTCTGACGAATATAGGCCTCGCCGATGAAAATTTAAAAACATTTCACGGTTCACAACCAAAATGTCCTCCTTCCTACCTACTCGCAGGTTGCTTTGCTTTGGGTAAAGCACAGTTATAGTTTTCTGGGCACAGAACTTCGTTTTTGGGATAAATTCATCCCACCTACGGAACCCTTCGGTGTGCGTGATTCGACACGCAGTTGGTCGGTTTTTAAAACTGTCTTTAGAGTCGTTAGTTTTAGTCGTCACATTTTTTTAATTTTACGACGCCACGTGTCTTTCGAATCAAGATTGAATTTTATTATTATAGAAACTTTAGTAGTGTATTAAGTGTTTAATAGTCAAATTTCAGTAATTAATTGCAGGAAAACAACAGCGGGGTTGAGGAAATAATAAAATATAATGATGACTTAAAATTGAGAGCTAGATTGAAAAGACGAGCGAAGCATAGTATGGATGGACAGGTAATACAGGCGGTATTCAAAATATTCCTAGTGGAAGTGCCCCCTACTTAACTATAAATGCGATGCTACTTAAGTATAAATGCGATGAGAATGGTGGTAAATAGAGCAAGGATGAATGGTGTTCCTACATCTGCAAAAAGCTCCATAATCTAGTCATTCCAGATAAATATAGTAATTTTCTGCTGGCTCACTACAGTACTGAAGAAGATTGTATTGTATTGTTTGATACGTCAGAAAATATAAGACTTCTCCAGCTGTCACCATTTTGGATCCTAGATGGTACATTTCGTACCTGTCCAACAGTTTTTTATCATATTTATACTGTGCACGGATTAATTGGAGTGCACGATACCTTGCCAAAAGGTGGTACCATTGGTGTTTGGGCTCCTGTCCAACAAAAATGAGATAATTTATTGCTTATTTTTTGAGTTTCTCAAGTCACGAGCATCTCAATTTGAAACGAATTTGCAACCTGACGTAGTAATTACTGCCTTCGCGAAGGCGTCAATAAATGCGGTGAAACAAGTGTTTCCTGCAACTAAACACAAGTGCAGTACTTCCATCTGGCTCAAAATTCGGAAGCATATCCAGTCTACTGGTCTCTCCAAACAATAATCAGAATCGACATCTTTTGCTCATAAAATGCGTCATTTGGCCGCGTTACCCTTTTTAAAGCCAGATGAGATCCTGCGGCTTTTGAAATACTAAAAGAAAAAGTATTACCCAAGGATGCAGTGAAAGTCACTGATTGGTTTTCCAAATACTACGTCAATGGTACTTGTAAGAAAAGGACTACTCAAAACCTCGAGACATTAAAGACAAATTTGCAAAAAGTGCCTTCATTGTTTCCGCATAACATCTGCACGCGTAGCATGACCACCGTAGAAACGGGTTTTGTCGACGGAAGAATAGACAAAGTGACAGATTGTGATTGTTAAACTGTCATTTTGTCTATTCTTCCGTCGACAAAACCCGTTTCTACGGTGGTCATGCTACGCGTGCTGGTCGGTAAATAGTTCGATAGGGACCACTGTTCCAATTACACAAAATGAGGTGGAATCATGGCACCACCGCTGGAACACCCTTTTGGGCAGAAAGAAATGGAATTTATATAAGACCATTGAAGAATTAAACAAGGAACAAAAACATACAGAATTAATAGTTGAAAAATTAAATTCACAGGCTCAAGAAACCAAAAGAGCAAAGAAAAAAGAAAATTGGGAAGAAAAAATTAAAAAAAACATTTGGAAAAAAAGGAAACAATGGACTTAACCACATTTTTAAATGGTCTTGCATACTTGTGCTATTTTAAACGTTAACAGATTTTTTTTTTTTGTTTTTTTTTATTGTTCGATTTGGTTGATTGTATTGCCATGGAAACACGATTGATTTGGTTGATTGACACATAATATGATTTTTTTTCTCAAATGTTTGGTGTGGTTGATTGTTATATGAATAAAGACCTTTTTACGATGACTTTTAGAGGTTTAGTTATTCGAGATCACATGGCTACGGTGTTCAGTTTTTAGTGGTAGCGTGCATTCTGTCATTCCCGCTTTTCTTCTTCTTAAACATAAGTACCCTTCTAGTGACTAGTTCTTTAGGATATTTTCAGCAATGTGCATTAGCAGTGGACTTTTTGGAAATAAGAGTAGGTAATATTTAATTTTTGGTTTCTGACCTCTTTCCTCTCTGACTTTGGTATAGAACAAATGCACAGTGAAACACCAATGAGATCCATTTGATCACATATATATTGCTATAATAAAGGCATTGAGAAGCCTGGTCAGTGGGTGGTCTTCAGAAAGCTGTGATTACAAAACAAAATAGGTACTTTGGACATTAAAACCCAGAGAGAGCTTCTAGCGAGTGTGAAGGACATGGCTAACACTATCTCTACGATGAGCTCCCAGATGACAGCTGACCGTCAACGCATAAACAACTTAGAGATGAGGGTGGAAAGCCTTCAAAAAGCTCGCATGATGGGCCTGACACAGCAAACAACATCCACCGCCGCCTCCGCACCCTCCAGCGGCACCACCCCTCACGCATCAGCCCCTTCGTACAGAAGAGGACGGGTCATCATCTAACATGCATTAATTCGAAGTGCCTATTTCTTCTTTCTTTCTTCTTTATGAAAAAAAAATTCAAACAATACCACAATTTTTTTTTTCTAAACCAAACTATACCATACAATCAACAACAATTTATGAACAGCAACTATTTTTCAATTTTGTGATATGACTACAATCATCATTGAGGCTCAATGTAAACGAACCAACAAACAAACGAGTGGAGACACACACTTAATCCATAAGGACATAGGCTTCTCCAACAGAATTGCGTTCAATTGGAGAGGCCTATGTCCAGCAGTGGACATGAGCCGATGATGATAATGTAAACGAACTTCAATGACAATCATACAACAAAACGACACCTAAACATATTAAAAAAAAAAAAAAAAACAACAACAAACGATACCATTTAAACGACACAAATGTTTAGACGGCAACTAGCAAGCACTTGACAATAATATATTTTTATGAAATTCCAACAAAAAGACACTGACAAAATTTCGCACCTCACCCCAGAACATACGCCCTTAAAATTGATACAAATCACAGACTACAATACAATTTAATTGAGGGTAAAACAAATGTATAGAAAGCGACTAGCGAGTATCTAGCGAGTAGCTCTAGCAGCAGCACCCACGAAGACACTTCCGCTAAACTAATCTTCGGCTTAGTTTCCATTATTACGAAAGACATTATATACGAAAAGAAGCTATATTATATATTAGGATATTCCGAATTTTCTGTTTTTTTGGATTATAGTTGGATTTGAGCGTCGCTGGCGACAGTCTGCGTCACATTTTCTCGAATGCTTATGACACTTTGTGTTGTGTTGTCAGTTTATAATTATTAATATTATGTAGTTGATGTTTTTTTTTGTACTTGTGTCTATGGTTACTGTTAATGGTACCGACTAGCGACTTCTCTTTCCGGGCGAGCGGCTTTTTGTTTATTTTTGTAGTAGCTACCGCGTCCCCCGCTAAAAGTGACAGACTTTTTTGTTCGGAATATTGTGCTTAAGGCTTCTCCAGTGCTATAAACTCTAAGTATAAATGTTTATGTTCAATGCCCCCTGTCCTCTGTCAATATCATTCGAACGAGCGGCAAAAGATCAATATTTACGACAAATCAAATAAATATAAATAGGTATAAATAAGACATCACAGACAGACAGATTAAAAACCCGGAGTCACACTTAATCTGTCCAATTTATGCCCGTGACTTTATGTCCTCTAGAGAGCGCCATATTCAAAGTGACGTCACATAACCTATAACCAGCGGACAATGAAGACGCTTTCAACGATACCTCATTTGTCAAATTATGATGAGGAGTTTAGAAGTTATGAGGGAACAGATGAACATACATCCATACCGCTACCGGTCAAAATCATAACCCTCCAGTTTGGCCACGTGCCAAAATAACTTTGAAGCGATATAAGAGTGCTTTGCCGTTGTCTTGTCACCACAGATTACAACATAATATGATTGACGTTGTTTGTTGGCGATTTGAGCGCGAAACGGCGAATAAAATGGCTGTTCAGCTGTTGGCTGTTGTCAATGTAATCGATTGTAGCTCTATTTGCGTGAATCGGAACGCAACCCTCGAGAAGTCAGTGCGATAACCGTATTGACTTTGACTTACCCTGCCCTCTTTCGCCCTTCTTTCCCTTGGGAACACCACCCCTCCGGCCTTCTTCGCCCCTCCTCCTCCTTTGTCCTTTCCTTCCTCCATAATAATAATACAATCGTCTTTGTAATGTAAATAGATGCGTAGAAGAATTAAATTAAATTACCCGGACTAATAAGTTTTGTATTTAATTAGATAAGAACTGCAATATTAAGTTTAACTATTTTAATAGTGTGTGATTGAAATGTCTGAATATGGGAAATTAGGTCCGTTAATCGGTGCCATTGACGAGGGCACTTCAAGTGCGCGGTTCATTATTTTCAAAGCCAATTCATCAGAAGTTGTAGCATATCACCAAAAGGAGCTTGAACAACATTTCCCTCAAGAAGGTTGGGTAGAGCAGGATCCGTACGCGATTTTGGAAGTGGTTACGACATGCATACAAAAAGCTGTGGAGAATTTAGTGACGTTAGGAGGATCAGCAAAGGTTATTTATTTATTATTTTATTTTTTTGCATTTGTCTCCCATAACGTGTATCAACACGATTAGTAGTAATGGTTACCATGGGCCTCCCATCGATTGCTACAATGCAAATATCAAAGGTGCTATTGCATGGTTCCTAATGTTTGTCAATGAATTGGTGATACCAGAATATTGGTATCAGAATACTGGTGCAGTATTTTGAAATTTTGTCGAAGCACCTTTATTGCAGACTCCTATAAATGTCCATGGCTAGACAAAGGCATCTCTAAAGTACCACAACACCACTGCTTCTTGGCTTCCTGCATCCATTTATCCCTGCTACCCTGTTTCGTTAATCGCCTTTACACAAATTAATACTAAACCATTTTAGGGAACATTTAATTTGTGCACGTAACAATCTCACATTGGAGTCATTATGGTACTTTCTTCATATTTGGTATAATTGGTGTCTTTCCTATGTTGAACTGGGAGGGTGGTCTAACTGTTTTGTGGCCCACTTTTACAAGCCCAATATGTGTTTATCTGTTACTGCTAAAGGGACGCCTGAAAAACTCTGGGAATTACAAGCTTGTAACTATCATAATTCTACTGCACAAATATTTGTCATTATTTTTGTAATGTCCTCAGTCACCATGCCCTGCCCTGTTGCAATGGAGCTGTCGCATAGCTCAGCACACCAGCAAAAACATTATTTGATTCTTTCTTTGCAACTGCGGGTTTTGAACCCGTATTACAACCTAACAGTTCAGTACCTGATGGAAAACACATGACGTTTTTGTTTTGGAAGATGAGTAGGCCTTTGACGTGGGCACAACCTCTTTAAACACCCTTGTGGCATCTCATTTTTAATTTGGCAATGAATTAATGAAAACATTATAAAAATCTGTAACAGACTCTTAGTTAATGCTGAAGTGGCAAGAATTCGTTCAATTCAATCTCGAATTCAGAGTATTTTGATGCACCTTACTGCTTCTGTAGTTTATTAAGTACGCCTACTCGAAATAGACTACAATACTCTACATTAGAGTACCGTTGGCAGCTCTAGTCCTGATTAACACATCGTTGCCCAGCCCAAACCACTTAGGGTAAAAATTCAGATATTGGACCGAAGGTACCTTGTGAGATGTAGGCATTCACTAAGAAAATATTTTTGAAAATTCTAGCCCGTAGAGGATGAAGAAGGGGAATTTCTTTCATATGAAAAATCTTATCCCAAGGGTTTATAAATTTGAAACTTGGTTACTAACTTTAATGAATAATTAATAACGTTTGAAATTATTAGACTAGTATAGATTAGGCGATGTTAAAGGTGTATGGAAGAATCTTAATGGGCGTCATTTGAAACTTGTATTAATGATCTTGTCAATAAAATAAGAATTACGTTTTTAACTTGCTTCAATTAATTTGTAAAGTGGTATGAATAGTCTGAGGGACAAATATAATTTTATTGACAATAACTGTAAACATTATATTCCTAATTGACACAAGAGGTATTATTATACCTGGATTAGGTATAATAATACCTCTTGTGTCAATTCAAGTTTATTTGTCAAATATGTAAACAAACACGAGTTTTATGCAATACAACTGTAACGCCTACATATAAGGTTCACTTTGCACTACAATTTCATATTTTTTATGACTTTTTCAACAGTACTAGTCAGTCTAAAATCAACTTTATTTACACAACATAGAGTGAATGTTTAAGGGGAAATAACATCAATTGGAAACAATGATTTAAATAGACCTTAGTTTGGCAGAATAACACTCATGAGTAGATAACAAACAAGGGAATACATGTCATCATCATCAGATGTAATCAATTATAATCTCTAGAATATTGCGCTATACTAAAATATTGAGGTCAAATGATCTTTATCAAACATTGTTTGTTTATTTCTTATACTTCGCATAAAACTTAAAACTGTTAGCTTTCTGTATTTAGTTAACAATATTTTTTACTTCTGTTGTATTTTTACTGTTAGGCAATGATCAAAGGACAATGCAACCGATTGGCCCAAAAATATGAAACCCAATGTGCATAATTGAAACCTATGCCAAACGTTAGTACTAATCATCCATGACAACTTTTACTATGGGGACAAATAAATCTATCCCAGTAAAAAAAAATATGCAGGGTAAGAAATGTTTTAAAAAAGTGTCGATTTTTATATGACTTAATTATACTTATTATTTAAAAATAACTCTGATCTCATTATAAATGAACTGTTATATAGTTCTTATGGGAAATAAATATCTTAAAACCTAAATAAATAATAGGTCCCCACCTATGAAATCAGCGTTTTGTATGGATAATAACAACCATGAAAACGAATGTTTTAAAACTTTTATGCACTAATGTTTAAAAACTAAGTTAACGAATATGCCACTTAGATTAAGCGACAAAAATAAGTTTTGGCTAAGTTAAAACATATAGTGGTAATTTCTGCTAACAAAATGAGGAGTCATTTTTAAGGTATTTTTATGTTTATAAAACTATAAGTAATAAGGTTTGTATAGTAGTTTGTCAATTCTGAATACCCTATCCTACATCCTATTTAGGAGTTCTATTGTCCATATGTTTACAATTGGCGATATTTTAAATGTTTAAAACAAAAAAAACCTATAAGTAAGTGTTATAAACATTGACACTTTTTCAAAACGTTTGTTACCCTGTATATTTTTTTTACTGGGATAGATTTATTTGTCCCGATAGTAAAAGTTGTCATGGGTGATTAGTAGTAACGTTTGGCATAGGTTTCAGTTATGCACAACAGGTTTAATTTTTTTGGGCCAGCGGTCAAAGGAAAAGTTGCATTGTCCTTTGATTTGTTGTTTTTTTTGTGGTCCTTTCCGCCTTCGCCTTCTATAATTTATTGTAGTCTGCTTCTCATTTAAATAACCATAGTCCAAACTGCTCATAACTTTGTTATGTAGGTTATGCTTGGACTTCACATTGCTCTATCTAGTAAAAATTTCAGACCATTTGTCCCCACATATTTTGTATAGGATTTAAATCCGGACTTTTTTTTAGTTCGGAATGACCGTTATGTCCCTCTGCGTAGTGAGCCACACCGACACCATCCGCGAACGATGAACCACAGAGTTGTCGTAATCAAAATATACTTATTTTTCCTTCTGAATAAACGACACACACTGTTGGCACCACCATAAGTTATTGTAAAACCTGCAGATATGTCTGGGCATTCATACGGGCTACGGCGGTATACTAACAACCAATTTTCCGGGTCGCATAGATGATACCCATCCACAATAGTGAGAAGCAGAAGACTACTTTTGAATGACAAAAAAATTATTGTGACATACAAACTAAACGCAGATGAAGTCGCGGGCAACAGTGGGGTTTACTTGTTTGCCATTATTTAAAATGCAATAATTTTATATACCATACTTGTATTTGCCATAATTTAATTAGAAATGTCGCTTCAGTTGCCATAATCGTGAAATTACAAAAAATAATTTTCATTCATTTTATTGGTCATGCATAATCGATCAAGTGTCATAATAATTTTAATCCATTATTTGCTATATTTTTCATTTTCAATAATGACGTTTTCCATAACATTTATTCACCATAATCTTCATTTGCAACAATGCTAGTTCAGTACAAACGCCTGCAATTTTGATGTTACAATCATGTTAAAATAAATAATTTTGCTATTAATGATAATAATATTGTTATATTGATTAATATATGACTATACGATACAGGTTTTTTTATTCACAAGGAAACCTAAAAATAATCTAACCATGCATGCTTGCTTTTCAAAAGAGGAAATCTAGCGCTCGGCGGCCGCTGCCGCGACTTGCTCGCTTCGCTCGCTCGCCTTCGCGCGTTGTGTGGTCGCAGTTCTAACCTAACCTAGTCGTTTCGAATTTCACAAACTGTTTATTGTCTAAAGATGGTTTGCTGTAATAAATCATTTGATTACAGACCAAATGCCTTAATGACATTATTTTTCTACAAAACAATAAACGTTTCTAAATTATATTAAATGTTGCTTATTACTACACATTACATAATCGATACTTGACGTATCGATTATGTAATGTGTTACTTATAGAAACTAATGAAAATGAAATGTGTCATGTTAACACATGATATTATGGAAACTTATTTTATTGCAAATAAAAGTTATTACTAATAAGTTGATATGACAAGCGTTATTAGTACCTATAAATAATAATAGTGCAAGTTATTATTATGAGGGGGGACGATTATGGAAAACAATAATACTTAGTACAAATTATTTTATGGAAAACAAGACAATACCCTATTTACAACCATGTTTCCAATTTATGTTATTTCTGCTTAAACAAACATCAACTTTATGAAAGTGGAAATAAAGTTGATTTTATACTGACTAGTACTGTTGAAAAACTCATAAAAAAATATGAATTTGTATCGCAAACTGAACCTTAACTGTAGACATTATGGTTGTTTTTCCTAAAACTCGTGTTTATTTACATGTTTGGCAAATAAATTGCGCCCGCACATTAGATAATATTTTATTAATAATTTTCATTCAAGTATTTGCATTAAAGAATATAATATCTAAGAATAAGTACCTATTACAGCATTCTGAAGGTGTTTGCAGAGAGGCTGGCCTACCTGGAGGCCTACAATGGGGTGGTTTACCAAGCTACATGTTGGCAACAAAGCTTGATAAACCTTCCTGTGATTGTGATTTTTGTGTTCCTGCATGTTACTAATATAATAGTTTTTAAGTAAGATGTAATACTAACACCCTATAGGCCTGACAGTAAAATATTTTTATTTTTGTATATTTTTTTGAGTTCTTATGAAGTCTTTTTTAAATTTTAGGATATAATAGCAGTGGGAGTTACAAATCAACGAGAGACAACAATAGTATGGGACCGAAACACTGGCAAACCATTGCACAATGCAATTGTTTGGTTGGATATGAGGACATCATCTACTATTGATAAACTGTTGGATACTGTGCCTAACAAAACAAGAAACAAAAATTATTTAAAGGTGAGAATTACATCAATTTAATCTTCTTATTCAATAATTATTTAATGCTCCTGCGACTGCGCCCTAACTATAGCGTTCACAGATAGCACGTAAACGATTGGCTACATTAAGAGCGTTTATACAGAAAGTCGGCAACGCTGCAAATAGCTGTCAAATTTTTCGCTGTTTTGATTAATTTGGCAGTATTACTTTATGGAAATAAGAAATATGGCTAACTGAATGAATTGAAATGATGAATTGCAATTATATCACTGAATTTCATCTTGTACCCGTTATAGGTGGAAAAAAGGTATTTGGAAAGTTTCCAAATACTTTTTTTCATCTAAAACTAAGTATTCGGTATTACGATATTAATTAATGCATTTCATAGTCAATATTTTAGTTCGCTAGTTAGCCACATTTCATATTTCCATACAGTAATATTGCCAAATTAATCAGAACAGCGGAATATTTGACATTTATTTGCGACGTTGCCCACTTTCTGTATAAACGCTCGTAATGCTACATTTACGCGGTTCAGCTCCAAAAGGGTAATTCCATTTCAAATGCTATGGAGACAAATTTTTTGAAGTTCTTTATGTCAATCGAATATATTGTTTAAACTGATTTGCATACTTACATGAAATAAGAATTCATACTTAAATAAAAGCAACACCTTCGCTATTTTTTTAATAAAAAAAGTCCTGTGATAGTAAGGTAATAATGAAAGTGACTCCATGGAGGAATGGAGTGCACTTTCTTGAAGGGCTTTTCACCTACAGGTAACGCCCATTACGATTTTTTTTTAGATATAAGCTTGCTTAAAACTATTGTGTTTGTATACAAATAATTTTGAGAAAGTAAGGATAATATGATTACAAATATGCGCCTGCCTATGGCATCATAAAAGTGTGCTGCTGAGCTTTGTTGAATAATTTTAATTTGAGGGGCAAGTTCTGCATCACCCGATACGTAAAGACTGTTACACGTAATACATACTTTAGGGTTCGGTAAATTTGAATTTTACATCTCATGTAACTAAATGTATTTAGACCAGTCAATAACAACATCTAACATAGCAAAACGCGTATGTAACTACGATTATTTATATATGTTCTTACGTCCCCCCTGACAGTAGTACACCCAAGTTTGCAACCCTGAAAACCTTGTGCTCGAAAAACTGCGAATTTCTGGCACTTGTTTCAGTTTATTTGAAAAATATACCTTAAGGACGCGTTTTTAGATATACGTATAAGCAGGCGTTGATTAATTCGCTAAAAACTAAAAACTTCGCAAGCAATGGAAAATTGCTACTGAAGGCTACGGGTGTCGACCTTAGGACGAGCTGCTTCTCGCTCGGAAAACGTCGTTTGCTCCCGCGGGTGAATTACTTGACTGTATGTCTGTCAATGAAAAAGTTGTCTACATAGGCATAGGAAAGTGAGGAACGCTACGTTCTCTATGGGCATACACAGTGTTTGTAACATACATTTCGTACAACCATGCTACTGAGAAGAAGACACTATTCATTCATTTATGAGTTTACTGCTTTGATTTTATACTGTGGAATTTCAATATTAATAAATTGTTTTCTGTGATCTTACAGCCATTATGTGGTCTTCCTTTGTCACCCTACTTCAGTGCTGTAAAGTTAAGGTGGCTTAGTGATAACGTTGATGCTGTAAAAATCGCTATGAAAAAAGGAACATGTTGTTTTGGAACCGTTGACACTTGGATCATGTGGAATTTAACTGGTAAATATTATTTATATTTCTTGCCTTCCGAATAAATACCTATACTAACCTATTTACAATGTTTTCGTTGGCGTCATCTTGGGTTTTGATTTCGACTCCATTTTCGGCATGAGCAAACTAAATAACCTCAGTTCAAATAAAAAACCAAGACATAGCGCTGTCAACAATGAGGTGAGGCCGGTTTCATCAACATGTGTGCACCCGGTGAGGTGTAGTTTGATTGTAAATGTGTGGTTGTGTAGCGAACTCAATTGTTCTCGTTATGACTATACGCCAACTGTAAGGACAGGTCCACTCAAATGTTTACCTAACATTTTTTCTTCAAGAGACCATCTCAGACATTCTAGGGTTCTGGTTGTGAGAGATTGATTAAGTATCTGATCCATTCGATTTATACAAAATAATTATCTTATAATTAAAATAATGCTTACAGGTGGACCTAATGGTGGGAAGCATGTCACTGATGTGACCAATGCATCAAGAACTATGATGATGAATATTGAAAATTTGGATTGGGATCCTTTGTTGTTGAAGTTTTTCGAAGTTCCTAAGAGCGTTTTGCCAGAAATAAAGTCAAGTTCTGAGGTAAAAAAACTATGGTATTTTTATTTTTAAGATTATTTCAAAATAATTATTTTAACTACCTATATCAAGTTAGCTTGAGGCGCACGAAATTTTATACTATTATGCGCTGTTCCAAAACTATTTGATGAATGTGTAAACAAACATGTATATTAGATACGATTAAAAGACTTAACCGTATTAAGTAACTTGGCAGATTTTTTTTTGTTTAAACTAAGCCTGTTGGGGTAGGGTCCCTAGACCCTACCCCAACAGTCTATATATTACTACTGTGTATACAAGACTACTACTATTATAACGAGCTATGCGAACATAAATGTATGGAACAGCAGATTTTTTTTTCGCGATTTCAGGGTTGGCCCCATAGTGAAAGTCGTTCATAATGATGAGTACAATGTAATGTAATATATTTGAGACTTACCTATAGCCTGATTGTTGCAGGTATATGGTTATATTGCTGATGGACCAATCAAAGGTACCCCTATAGCAGGCTGTCTTGGCGACCAACAGGCAGCCTTGGTCGGTCAAATGTGCTTACAGAAAGGACAAGCAAAAGCAACTTACGGAACTGGTTGCTTTGTACTGTACAACACGGGCGATATTCGCGTTAACTCTGGCAGAGGCCTTTTGACTACTGTTGCTTATCAATTGGGTAGTCAAAGCCAAGCGTGTTATGCTCTGGAAGGATCCGTAAGTTATTCTAGCGACACATCTACGGGAAAATACATGTCGGATGTTTTGACATGCTTACACACACTACTATAAGTTGCAGGCAGTCTTGGCAACATTGCTGGTGGACATTCTTCGGCTTTTTTCCCGTAGGTGTGCAGCTATTATGTATCCAAATGTTGATTTTGCGTATCTAATTGGACGTAGTTAAACAGAAAGGATCCAACCCACACAGAGTTTGTTTTGAGTTATTCAAGTTTTAAGATCAGATCGTGTTATGTGATTGTATGACCTGCCATACATACGGGTTGGTAACGTATGGTCATAATGACATGATGCGTTGGGATTGTTTTTGTGATATTAAAGTTTTAACTACAAAGAGTGTTTTGGTATACATAACTCATTTTCGCCCATAGTGTGGGTTGGATCGTTTCTGCTTAACTACGTCCAATTATAGGTACCGCCTCTCTGGTCTAGTGGTTAGACCACCTACCTGTCTCAGACCCAGAGGTCCCGGGTTCGATTCCCAGTGGGGGCAAAATTTTCTCCTTAGTTTGGTTGGTGGTAGGACTTGTTTTAAATCCGCCTGACTAGTGAGCACCATCTTATCTGATTCTGTCGCCATAACAACAATGGAAACAGCATTATTCTGTTGCGGCAGTTGGAGGCAACGTAGCCAGATCCTCTGTGGTCGAGGATTCCGGGTGAAGCAAGCCCGCTCCCACCTTTGACCTGTGGATCCATTCTGTAAACATCTCACCGTGAATAGTGAGGTGAAGTGAGCTGTCAATAGTGTCAATCCCTAGCTTTAGGTGCAATGACAGCTCACATCAAGCTCACTTCACCCAAGTTATCACGGTGAGATGTTTACAGAATAGCATGGCTGATCATCACTTACCATCCGATGAGATGATGGCGAAGAGCTTCCCTATTGTGGATAAATGAAAATGTATTGCAATGTTTAAACAAAAGTATTGTTGATTGAAGTAAGTATTGGGTCCCCACCTATGAAATTGGCGTTTTTTTCTCACAAATAGAGAACCTTGTCACAACTATGAATTAAAATACTAATTAATTGCTTGGTATTATATCGAATAATGACCATTATAGACAACTACCAATAGCAAAAAAAACCTTATTACTTATAGTTTATAAACATAAAAAATACCTTAAAAATGACTCCTCATTTTGTTAGCAGAAATTACCTCTATTTGTTTTAACTTAGCCAAAACTTATTTTTGTCGCTTAATGTAGTGGCATATTACGTTATCTTAGTTTTTAAACATTAGTGCATAAAAGTTTTAAAACATTAGTGTTCATGGTTATTATATAAATTAAGAAAATGTTAGTATGAAAAAAGCAACTTCTTTAAAATTCTCCATACAAAACGCCGATTTCATAGATGGGGACCTAATATATATTGCTAAATTGTTGGTGAATTTTAGGTAGCTGTCGCCGGAGCAGCTTTAGGTTGGCTCCGAGATAATATTGGCCTTTTGGAAAGTGCCAAGGATTCTCAAGGGATAGCTGAAAAAGCGACAGAGAATGGCAGTGTTGTGTTTGTACCAGCCTTTAGTGGTTTGTATGCACCATATTGGCGTCAAGATGCTAGAGGGTGAGTAATAAATATTAAAACAAACTTACCTTCCAGGCTCTAAAAGCTTATTGTATACAACGTGCCGCTACAATGGCGACATTAAATTAACACACGGGTAGGGCTAGTGGCCAGTAATCATAAAAAATATAATAAGAAAAAATAATTCGTAAATTGAAAAATTTAAATTTTCTAACGCTCACCGACATTGGATTGGAATTGAAGGAAAGGGACAAACACCGGAACGAATAACCTCGGTTAGGTTAGGTTATTCGTTTTATTTTCATTGATGCGATGCTATGATCCGTGACCCCGGCAAATTACCTCTGCACTACAGGGACGTAGTTAAACAGAAAGGATCCAACCCACACAGAGTTAGTTTTGAGATATTTAAGTTTTAAGATCAGATCGTGTTATGTGATTGTATGACCTGCCATACATACGGGTTGGTAACGTATGGACATAACGACATGATGCGTTGGAATTGTTTTTGTGATATTAAAGATTTGACTACAAAGAGTGTTTTGGTATACATAACTCATTTTCGCCCATAGTGTGGGTTGGATCCTTTCTGCTTAAGTACGTCCAGTTGTTAACTGCTGGTTGACCAAGATGCTATTTTAGAAAATTTAAAATAAATCAATAAAAGATCACGTTTATTGAAATAAGAATATCTTCATAAAAAGAACACGCTAATCCGTATAAGTGTGTTAAATTAATGTCACCATTAAAGCACCACGCTGTATACATATCTCTTGTCTACTGATTTGCTTGGTTGCTGTTATTTTGGTCAATCAGAATCATGAGATTGGACAATGATCCATTTAATTTTTGTGTTGATAACGTCACTCCGACTCTGATACAAATTCGAGTGCAGTTTATTAGCAACTCAAATTCTTCAGTCTTTTAAAAAGAGGGTTTAATGATATGAAATGGTCTATATTTTAGTCTACTTATAAATCTATATGATCGCTAAATTGCATGGTCCTCATATGGTCATGTCTAGACATTAAAAGAAGCTGACCTCTGAGTTTGTCTTGGTGTTTCTTCTCAGAGTTGTCAGAAGGAAACACTGACAGAATCTAGTTTATGTGGAAAAGTGTTTATACAAACCTACCTACAAAAATAAATACCATTATATCATTTACTAACTTCTGCTCGCGACATTTTCCGCGTGAAATTTCGGCCTCCTACCCGCCGCATCCCTCCCGCACTATTACTTCGTTTTCGCTTAGCGTTCGTTCTGGCTCTTTTTCTTTTTGCTCGGCTCCTAAGGGTCGTAGCGTGATGTTACATAACCTATACCTTCTTTAAGAATTGGACTATCCAATGCAAATATTTTTTCTAATCCGACTGGTAGTTGTGGAGATTACCCCCCCTACTTACAAACAAACAAATTTTATCTCTTTATAATATTATATGTAAGTATCTATAGGAGCTCGTGGCTTAGTAATAACTACCGCACGAGTCGCTCTAATAAGCTGCGCTTGCCGGGGTTGGTCCGTGACCATCTTTACATACCGAGACTCCTCCGTGCCTCGGAAAGCAAGTTAAGCAGTTGGTCCCGGCTGTCATCAGTAGATCTTTGACTGTGTTTACGGGTCCTCAGATGTCGAAAGTCTGACAACCTGTCTTACCAAGGGGTATCTTGTTACCCAGTTACTGGGTTATGGAGGACAGATAGGCAGTCGGTCCATGTAAAATACTGGTATTCAACTGCATCCGGTTAGACTGGAAGCCGACCCCAACATAGTAGGGAAAAGGCTAGGCAGATTAATGTTTGTAACTATAGATAACTAACACCCGAATACTGAAACGCCACTCAAAACTTAAGCGTTACTTATGACTCGTTTAAAGCCTTTTGATTGGTTGAAACTAGTTTTAAGTAACGCTTAAGTTTTGAGTGGCGTTTCAGTATTCAGGTGTACGATAACTAAGATAAACATATTGATTTTCAGTGTCATATGTGGTATCTCTGAAGATACAAACTCGAATCACATTGTAAAAGCAGCATTGGAAGCTGTTTGTTTCCAAGTGCGAGATATTTTGGATGCTATGAATGAAGATTGCGGAATACCTCTTCAATTACTCAAGGTAAACATTTTTGAAATATGTAATACATTTTCACATGATGTAACACACGACGCACTTAATTATTTTACTGTTTCTATTCAAAACGATGAAATAACGACAGTACAGCCCAGGCCGTTTTTGCATCATAATATTCAGGGCGAAAAGTTAGTTAAAATTAGCGACACTGGTGCCGATTCTCTTGTCACAAATGCCTCTAAACTAAACTAAAAATCACTAAAATTTAGTTTAATCCTGTCAAACGACGATTTCCCATTCTGAAATAGACTAAAGTGACACAACTTAACTATATTTTAGTTTGACAGCACTAAGATAGTACTGAGTTTTTAATTGAGTGAAAATGGCAATTTTGCTATTCTGAATTTGACGTTTTTCACCTAAAATTTTGATTGTAAAAGACCAAACCAAACTAAACCTAACAATTTTTAATCGCGATTAAAAAGGTGTGGGGTAAAATAAGTTGTCATGAACTAAAATTCACACCAACATCATGACTTCATGTGCAAAAACAGTACTGTATTTATTTTTTCTTTTGCTTATATCTCGAAAATGGTGCGTCCTATCGCAAAAATAATGAAAATTTCGACCCCCTTTATAAACCCCTAAACCCCTAAAACTCAACATGTTGGTAATATTTTTCATATTTTCCAAACAAAAAGTGAAATATTCCATATAAAATACGTCGAGGACGCACCAACCGCGCGCCTCCGGCCTTAAAAAAAATCGGGTACCACGTGGATTCGCGATTGTCAAATTCGTTTTAGTCGTGTCAAAATTATTTTTTAATTTAGAGAATTTTATTTGCAGAATAGCGTTAAGATTCTCATAGCCAAAAGTAAGAAATTTTAGTGATAGTTTAGTTCGGTGTACAAGAGAATCGGCACCATTATCCGACGATGCAATAATACAGGATGTGTTTTATTCAAAATCAACGAGTTCGTTTCATAACCAGGAAAATTGGGTTTCCAAAAATCGGATGGTGCTGTTTTAGTTTTTATTCAAATCGGCCCCGAGACTATTTTAAGTATTATTTGTTACTATGTATAGTTTTTGATTTGGCCGCTTGCGATTTCTAACTCTTGTAGCGGCCAGTTTATGGATCATAAAATAGTAAGTTGTAATCTCATTTCCCAGGAATGATTTTGATAAAAAAACATCCTGTATAATTGCACCGTCCGATAGTGTCGCTAATCGGGAAGGTAAGGCTAAGGGAAGGCTAAGGGATCTGGGAATATCTGACAGGGGCCCCCTGACCACGGGGGTTGTATCTGAAACTTACAATATATTTTCGGTGTTCTGTCATCATGCCGCACATATTCAGCTATAAACTTTTCGCCCTGCGTATGCTTGCTCAAAGGAAGGGCATGGCTAAGTAATAACAGCCGCACGGGGCGATCGTTCAGTTACTTTTGCCGCGGTTGGTCCGTGGATCGGCGTCCATCTTTACACACCGAGACTCCTCCGTGCCTCGGAAAGCACGTTAAGCCGTTGGTCCCGGCTGTCATTCGTGGATCTTTGACAGTCGCTACGGGTAGTCAGAAGCCCGAAAGTCTGATAACCAGTCTTACTAAGGGGTATCGTATTACCTAGTAACTGGGTTGTGGAGATCAGATAGGCACCCGCCCCATGTAAAATACTGGTATCCATCTGCATTCGATTAGACTGGAAGCTGACCCCAAAATAGTTGGGAAAAGGCTAGGCAGATGATGTCATGCTTGTTCAAAACCCCTTGATTTTTCTATCGTACTTTATTATCCTGTTACAGGTCGATGGCGGCATGACTTCTAATGCCTTAGTCATGCAAATACAAGCTGATTTAATTGGGATCAACGTAATAAGAGCTGGATTTACTGAAAGTACCGCTTTAGGAGCGGCCCTTGTTGCGTACTGGGGAGTGGAACCTTCGAAACAGGGAGCTGCTATACCGATGACAAGCGGAACCACATATTCTCCTGTCATCAGCGATGATGAGCGTGATATGAGATACAAGCAGTGGAAAATGGCCGTTGAGAGGTCCCTTGGATGGGAGCAATACTAATAATTATAATATCAGAAGCCTAATAATTATAAGAAGCTCGACGCGTTTTGTAATACAATTAAAAGAAATAACACAAAGAGTTACACAATACATGTTATTGTAAGTGTAATTCAATAGCTTTTACAATACCTACAGAATGTAGAGACATACGATACTAAATTTAATTGTGTATTCGGGATAATACTAGAAATTTCTAATAGTTTACCGTACGATCGATTACCTCTATTTGTAAACATAAAGCAAAGGGAAATGGGTAAAGTATTTAAATAATCGAACATAAAAACAACACAACTATTTATTATTTTGAGACAAGTTTTTGTCTCTATAATCTTCTATTATTCAATGGGCCCGATCAAAAATCGTGTCGGATCTCGCCTGCGTAGGAGTTCATACGGCACTTTTATTTCAAATTTGCCGGATGTCGGGCCCGGAAACAGTCACTCTCCAGATCAAACGCAGTCTCTAAATATTGTGTTTTGGTAGTTTATTCTCACTGAAACATTCTGAAACAATTCAAACCCTTATGTTCGTCACTTTTCAATTCAGTGATTAAGGCCTGATAACTTCCCAAAATAAATCTTTCCATCTGGATTTGGTGCCCCCAAAATTTATGGTTTTCTCCTAAAATAATACATCATAACAAAGCTTCGTGCATCGTGTAGTCGCATCGTGTAGAGTACTGAAAATTAGCTCCAGCTTCAATTGGAATAAAGGCACATTCGATAATAAAAAACGGGTCTCGATACCCAACCACTGGGAACGGACTCTGATACGTGCCAGCCGCGTTCCGCGGGGTGTAAATTCAACCCGACTGTTTAAATCGTACCATTTACGTTATAGCATCAAAAAAATCTTTAGGATTGCGTATTCGAACAAGGAACGCTTTTTAATCGTTTCGCTATGTCAGTCATTCTGTCCGTCTGTGTTAATGTTAAAGCTTTAATTATTCACGGATTTTAAGTGCTATAACGCTGAAATTTGGCATGGTTTAATGCTAACACCTACACCTGCAAAATGAAGGTTAATGATACCTTTGTATGTATGGGCGGTGCCCCTTGTTTTTATAATAATTGAATTATATATTTTACAGCCAAATTTCTTAGCCGGTCAAAACTACATTTGACTTGGCTTACAGTCATACGTAACGCCTTTAGTTATATCATAAGATAGCGGATCGAGGATCGTGTGAGATATACAAACATCGACACCCAATATAACGTCGTTGCGCGTGCAAAAGTCGCTATGTGTTATTTCGTGATTATCGGTTTTTTATGCAGTTTGAATCGTTATTTCAATACACACATACTGTAAAAACAGCTATGTGATAAATGCAATATTTAAAGAGTTACGGAATGTAGCTATGTGACATTCATACATCGACAGTTCCATTATAAACACGGTAAATATTTATTAAAGTAAAAGTAAATTATTTGAATACCTACTCTGGTAATTTTTTGAGAAAATCAGTTTTTTGCGTCTCCTTTAAAGTGTGTAAAAAACACATAGCGATTATGGAAAGCGCAGCGACGATAAATAACATTGAAACTATAATTGTATTGAGCGAATTAGAAAAAAAAAAACTTGATGCCGACTGATTATGGTGACAGACAAATATTAAAAAAGTATATGCATTAGGCATCCGTTAAATTACATTTAAATCAAAACAAACGTTTCACCGCAGTATGAGATCCGTTCTTCTGTGATTACACTATGTGTGGTTATTTGCGCCTATTACGTTGGAATAAATTAATAAAATCAATAAATTACACTATGTCGAAATTAATCGTCGGTCATTAAAAAAAAAAAACTGCTGTTTCATACATTTTGACCGCGTAGATATTTAGCAGTTTTCTATGAAACAGCTGGTTTTTTTTTATAATTTATGATTCGTTTGTAATCATCTAAAAAATTCGCAAGCTTATTTATTTATTTAATACTTTAAGCACACAAATATACAAAGACGGATATAATGCCATAGGCATTTTGTACCAGTCAACCTTCGGGTGATGCAGAGTCAAACTGTGGGAGGAGCAATAACGAAAATTGTGGCATAAATATTTATTTAAATTGAACGACATACATACCATATATAGGGTGGCAGGGACTTCGACGCGAAAAGGATTGCCATGGATTCAGTACATGATTCTGAAATTACGTGTGTTGAAATAATTCGCCGATTATTTAAAAAAAAAACTGCTGTTTCATACATTTTGACCGCGTAGATATTGCAGTTTTCTATGAAACAGCTGGTTTTTTTTTATCACCGACGATTAATTTCAACGCAATGGGGTTCAGAATCATGTACTGAATTCATGGTAAGGGTTTTCGCGTCGATGTCCCTGCCGCCCTGTATATATCTAATTATTTATAAATATAAGCACAAATAAATACACTTAGTATGAAATGTACTCTTTCTGATACGTAACATGTTGTATGGTGTCTAAAAATAAACGATAAAAGTTTTTAATATTTTAAGGGGTGATACTACTCAACGTTTTAACTATGCGACCAAAACAGTAATAGCAAAATAGAAGTACCTTTTTCGTACATCTTGATTGGGTAGGTTTTGAATTTTTGTATGAAATAAATAAAATAAATAATTTTATAATTGCAGACTTAATTTCGTACTAAAAGTTACTTATATTGATGAGTACTATCACCCATTAAAATAAACTAGACGTTATTTAAATTATTAATATTTAAAATGTAAATAAATATGTATTATAATTCTAATAATGTACGTATATGTAGTTCTTGTAAACTACAATTGTTTATTGTCGGCCTTATTGATGCGTATGACGTATAATGTATTGCATAGGTAAATTAACATTCCATGCTATATGATAGCTCGAACGGTTAACCTAATGTAATCGTACAAAAATCTGTGATCAAATGAGAACGTACTATATATAATATATACTAAAAAAAATCTGCGTCTGAATTAAAACGCCAAATTTTTGTTGTTGTCAATAATTTAATTATACTAGGCCATTACTAGTCATAAAATCGATTGTACATAATATATACTAAGTACAGTAACGGTATTAATAGATAGAGCCGTTTCCAAAAAAAATTGACTACCACATGGCGACAACATGCTATCTCTTAAAACTGTTAAGCAAGCTCAACTTTGTAATTCGTTGACTGTACATAATAAATATGAATAAAAAAACTACTCAATTTGGATAAGTACAGTCAAATAATTATGTTGAGCTTGCTGCACGAAACAGGTTATTATTTTGACTTTGAAAGGAAATCGTCAAATATGACCCGCTCCGTACTAAAGTACAATAATCGCGGAGTGGGGCGCGTCTTCGTGAATGAGACCTAATGTTACACAATGATACCACACGACCGTCATTAAATTTAAATTGTGCATTATTTATCATAGTTCCAATAAATTTCCTTGCATTCGTAGTTTTTATCTTTCGTTGGAACGTAGATCCACGCGAGACACAATGGCTTTTTAATTGTGTCTGTAATTACTGCATACGAAAGGTTAAAAGTTTTAAAAGGGAACGTATTGAACCAAATGTGTTTGAAAATTGCTCGATCTATTAGTACCATTACTGTCGGTATCAAAACGATTACTGGCAAAAAAAACTAGACCAAGACCGAAATGTGACCTATGGTAATTTAATTCAGAATCTTAGATAATTATCATGTTTCGGAACTAAAAGACAAATTCATCTATTAAAGTTGCTTTTCGTGTGTCTGTGTCTGTGTGACGACATTGTTCTTTGCGGTTATAGGTATCCGATTTTCCAGAATTTATTCTGGAAGGTTTATATGTATAATATCATAAGTATATTCATATTTATCTTAGATATAGCAATATACAAATCACGATATTTTGACATGTCGCCATTATTATTATTATTTATTTATTATGAACAAAGTTTATAAATAATCTTAACTTAAGAACTATGCCCCGCAAAGCCGTTTTCACGGTTTGTCTGCGGGAACAGAACAAACATTATTAGAAATAAATTTTATTAGTGCGGACACTTAATTTCTACTTATAAAGTAACAAACAATAATATCAAATGACTTATATCATATATTACTACTTTACTTGTTACTTTGCACCGTTGCAAAGTAAAGGCTAGGTATATGGCGATTTGCGAGTCTGGCTTTCACTCGCCTCGTGTACGAATACTTTTGGAGATAGCTCACCGAGCAACAGAGCGAGAATTCTTCGCGACCTGTTGAACTGACTCGGGAACTAGCATCGTATCGTGAACTCTATTTTTAGTCATATGATCGGTGCATTACAGCATCACGAAGATTGTCTACTAATAACAATATAACGCCGCAAAGCCCTTAAAATTATTAGATTTACTAACAACATTTACGTTTTAATGATTTTGTGTTATAGTTTTCCTATATTTTGTGCTAAGCTTGGTATATTAATAATTAAAACAAAATAATTATAAAAATTGTTATAGTACGAGAGGTACGTTGAATAGCGATTTTATACCGACCGGTGTCTACTTTTTGTTATCATAGTTGTCTGAATAATGGGTATGATTAAAAAAAATTACGTATTACATCATTGAAAGCGCGCGAGCCGAGCGAGCGAAGCAAGCAGTGCCGCCGCAACAGTGGCGCCGCGAGCGTTACATCCAAGTAGCAGCAAGTTGGTCGCAGTGACTTGGCTATTTAATATTTATAGGACCCCAAAATAGGAATTGTTTAGAGGATCGATTAAAAACCCACATTAAAGTACTTCCATGGTTGTAATAGCACTATATTACGATGATTCCCGAAGCGCATAATTTTCTTGGTATATCTGTACAATCTTTCGTTACCATCAGTTCCACCGCTTCCGGTGGAGCTGACGGTTGGATATCTTATGGGTCGTTGAAATATTATCAAACTTTTTAATATCAGCCAGTATAAAATTAACTTTTAAAAAGTAAAGGTACCTCCCGTACTATTAAGTAGAATTAGATAATTTTGTTATCCGTTAGCAATTAGTTTAATGTTGGGATCCGTTTTTGTGATTTAGATCCTGGGTATTTAGAGTTGGGTTTTATAAGATTTTGTTATGTTTTTAATTTTAGGTGGTAGTTATGATTTTAATTGGTAAATAAAAATAAATCATTAAACATTTTGGTTTTCTTTTCACCTTTTTCAAATAACGTAACACTCGAGTCAATTATCCTACTGTTGTACAAATTGTGCGAGACCATGTTAATAATTAGAAATCAATCATGATAGATAGTTCACTGTTCTGGTTGAACTCATTCACAGCCGGTGAAACACTACACTCACAGCTCGTTATAAATAGCTAATTTAACGAAAACAATTATCTTCAGACCAATTTTTTTTTGAGAAATTCTCCCTCCTTTTAAGTTATCGTCTTATACAACTCCTAAAATCCAGAATCAACAGTGACCCAGAAAAACTCGACTGAAGCTCGAGGAGTGCCGGAGAAACGATTCAACTATCTTAGAACCCGAAAGAAATTAATCTACAAAGAACAACGGAGGAGTAGAATTAAGGGCGGCGCACATCTGGCGACGCGCAGCGCAGAGCATGTTCGCGAAGTATCTACGCTGCAGATCGCGCGGCAGCACAGTTGTGGTACTGCGCGCTACCTTTTGCCTCTAGTCGCTTTGATTGCTCTCGGAAACTATAAGTATTAATTGTATTTAGATATTAAGAAAAAAAATCACCGCGCTAAGCCTCGCTAGATGTGCCTCGGCCCAAAGAAAAACCACTATTTCCACTACTATCCTCCATATCAAACACGAGACAAAAAAGAGCATTAAAGGCTTATAAGCACAAAGAAAGAAAGAAAAATATTTTATTTGGGACACGCACTGGAAATATAACTAAGTAATAATAAAAATAAATTTTGAAATAAAAAACAAAAAAGGAGAATAAAAAAAAAAAAAAAAAAAAGATAGGGAAAGGGATGTTTATAACCTGGATAAGCCCATCTGCACTAATGGTGCTTCTAAACTATGTAAGTACGTAAGATTGAAAATGATATGAATGGTTGAGTATTCATCACAGAGTATCTACCTTAATTTATAATATTTTATTGTACACTAGCTTTTGCCCGCGACTTCGTCCGCGTTTCCGTCGTTTTTCGTAAAAAAGTACCATATGTCCTTCCTCACGGTTCAGTGGTTTCGATGTAACAGACAGATTAACTTTCGTATTTTAGTAGAGAAATATAATATGTCAATCCACAATACTGTTGAAAAATATCGCAATAAGGAACCGCAGAATATTATTATTAATAGCTGTGCCCGCGACTCCGTCAGCGTGTAACTCTTTGTATGTTATTAAGTTAATGTATTGGTAATATTGTTTAGATCACTTTTACATGACACATAAAATATTCTAATAGAATTATACCCAGAAATATGTACAACTTACAACAAAAAAAGAAATGAAAATAAAGCTGAAACGCCTGTGCAATACTATCTACCTATACCTACTTCACTTAAAAATAAATACCTATAACTACTATAATTAATAAAACTATCTACGCTTTCACCTACTTATAACACAAATAAAATTGAACATAAATTAGCCAAAACTTACCTATCGGTATCTAAAAATCTATGCGTACTATTTCTACTTCTACTACTACTTCACCTAAAAAGAAATAAAATGCAAAGTATTAATAATTTGTAATTTGAACGAATATTCAAACACTACCAAAACAACTAATACCTATTTTATAAAATAACAACAAAAGAAATTCAAATAAACTATTTAAAGACTAAAAGTCGCGCTGATAAGCACGGTTTGATAATATCAATTATTGTCTGTCAATAAGGTCGAACGCTCTGAACGCATCAACAGCCAAATATTGAATGCATGAAGCTCGCGCTCGGACCTCCCGCCATTTTATACCCTACCGCCACGACCCGCGTCGAGCGCGGCAACCGTTACACAAAAATAATCCTTATGGCATGATTCACTATTCACGCGCGACACGGCGCGATGGCTTATTAGCGTATTTCATGTATAAGTTTGGTGTTTCTATACCGATTACTATGATTATTTTTTTATTGAATAGGTAATAATATTAACTTCTTTTAATTAGGGATGAGTGAGAGTATTATAAACGTAAGAGTAAACAAATATAATCAGAAAGCTCCGAACTGCTAAGCTTTCGGGGGTTACACGTGTTATTGTGAGTCAACCATAAAAGATAGACATATGCTGTTGTGGGATATTTTTTAGATAATTTTATGTAGAACATTTCCGTCATAAATGATTTCTATGTAGCTTTAACCATTAAGGCTTCACACGCGACGGAAGCTTAAAAAATGGAGGAACTTCTCCCGTTTTCCCAACATTTCTCTTCACTGCTCTGCTCCTATTGATTGTAGCGTGATGAAAAGTATACTATAACCTCCCCAGGAGTATGAAGAATAATTGTACCAAGTTTCGTTAAAATCCGTCCAGTAGTTTTTGTTTCTATAAGGAACATACAGACAGACAGACAGACAGACAGACAGACAGACAGACAAAAATTTTACTGATTGCATTTTTGGCATCAGTATCGATCACTAATTACCCCCTAATAGTTATTTTGAAAATATATATCATGTACAGAATTGACCTCTCTACAGATTTATTATAAGTATAGATAACAGAACAACATAAGTTATCAGAAAGAATATTTATTACAGATATAAATAAATGTGTAGGTACCTAATTACATATATACCTACATATACACACCACACCTAATTACATAGGTATATATTATCTACATAACGGAGCTATTTGATATCAGAGGGCATGTAGTCAAACCATAATCTTAGTCAACATAATCAGCAAGGAAACGGTAAGGACCATGAAACACGAGTTATTTTAATTTATTAACATTGCATTTAATAATTTGACTGTTGAACAATTTAAACATATTAACTTGTTCACCATCTCCAAGACTACTTACTACATCGATATCAATGGAATTAGCCCAATCACGATATGTCTGCTACAAGATATTGACGAATTGGTTATTCCGCAGTTTCCTGGCTGCAGCATCTGGTCAAGGCTACCACATAATTGCACTGTTAACAAAGTAGGTATACCAAATTTCAATTCGATCGGACTAGTAGATGTGAAATAAATTACCATTTCATGTCAGAGATCCCACACACCATTCAGGAAAGAGCTTTTTTCATCGAAATTGAATTTTATTCAAAGTGACTAAACAGATTTTCATGAAACATGTATGGCTAAGAACCACCGACTTAACCAACACTTCTAATAAAAAAAACGTATTTAAATCGGACCACCCCTTTGGGAGCTGCGATACAACGGAACAAACTCACAGAACGACAGAGCCGTCAAACTTAAAACACCCCTCTTTATACATGGATAGTTAAAAATTAAATGGAGGCTTTTCTTGCACCGTCCAGAAGAGAAAGACAACAACTTACGTGTTCTCTAGCGTGCGCTGTGGTTCGCCGAACGATGGCTCCGTTCGCTGGCGTTCACTCTATCTACATAGAGTTAACTACACACAACGGCGAGAGCGAGCGAGCGCTCGGTGTCCATCGGCGAAAACTGTTAACGTTCGTTTGCTTTGTCTGTACCGATCAGACGAACAATGCCAAAGTCTCGAGTCACGACTCAATAGCTCCCTCAAATGGCAAGCAACATCGCGGTACAGATGGTAATGGTGGGATAAGCTGGACGCCTTCGATAAGAACTGATGTTTCTAGTAGCCCTAGACATGGAAGGAGAGTATGAGGTCTTTGCCCTGCTTTGGAACATTACAGGCTTCATTGTTCTAATAAAAACAATTCAGTTTCGGCAATGTCCAAATTCCTCAATGAGAACCAAGAGAGATTTCCCAACGAAAAATATTACGAACTTTCATCCCCTTTTATGGCATGAATTTTCTGAATCTTTGAGGAACTCGTGGCTAAGTAATAACAGCCGCACGGGTCGATCCATCAGGTTAAGTTACGCTTACCGTAGTTGGTCCGTAGATGGGAGACCATCTTTACATACCGAGACTCCTCCGTGTCTCGGAAAGCACGTTAAGCCGCTGGTCCCGGCTGTCATTCGTGGATCTTTGACAGCCGTTACGGGTCGTCAGAAGCCCGAAAGTCTGACAACCAGTCTTACCAAGTGGTAAGACTGGTTGAATTTTCAAATGGCCTTCTCTAAATCAATTTTGCTGTTGAGCCTAATTTTATGCATCTAGACACCGATAATTAAGCTCTGCGTTGGCTCTGTCTGTGAGTGAATGTTAATATGTAGATTCATTGTGTTGAAAAGAAAACCAAAAGCTTCCTATTGGGTACTTATTTTCACTGTAGATTAATATTATATTGATTACCGTTTAATGGTGGCAATTCTTAGTATTTATTGTTCATTTCTGTATTGCGGTGCTATTAAGAGTCCAAAATAGCTGTGTGAAATTGCTATTGACCTTAATTGCTTTTCCTAGATGGATGGACCGGGTCGGGTTTATTATGGCTGGTTGAAGTGGAAAAATGTGACGTGAACGAGAAGTCATAATTACCCACACATTAACATTTTTAATTGTATATTATGTACTTAGGTATTTTTTCGCCTTCAGAAGAAGATATACCTATTATGTGAGTGAAAACGGTATTCGCGTTGTTGAATTTTGGACCAAACAATTTTTTAATTTTTTATAATATTGCTATCGGCACGCAAGAAGATCCAGTGATTTACAAAAAAATCTTTGCGTATATCATGCAACTTATCATCATCGGCCCAGCCTTTTTTCAACTAGGGGAGACCGAGGTTCAAAGTGCCGAATTTCGAACAAAAAGTAAAAAAAACCGTTAATACAAAGTCTGCCGAACTATTCTGTCTAAATCTCACTTGTAGTGAGCTGTCAATAGTGTCAATGTGGAATGACAGCTCACTTTACCTAAGTTTTCACGATGAAGTTTTTACAGAATAGACCGACTGATCTCCAAGTATTTCGAATATGCGGAGGCAGAATGTATTTTAGTTTTATTAAACTAAATGGTCTTTATATAAGTTGATAGTATCTTCTTGGGCAATTTTTTTTTTGCGAAAACTCGTAAATGAATATCTACCAGTATTTTACATGGACCGACTCTGAGCCTATCTGAACTCCATTCCCCAGTTTCCTACCGGGTAACACTGGAAAGACAGACTTTCGAGCTTCTGACCTGTAATGACTGTCAAAAATGTATCTTGCAACTCTGCCCTATGAATGAAAGTGTACCTAATTCATTGGATTTGAAATACCTGCAAAAATGGTTTTTGCTTATTCCGCTCGGTGGACAACCCAGTACATATTCCAGAAACATAAATTTTATAGTCTGTTCTAAAAGTATCTGATGAAAATGTCAAGAACTGGATCAGTAAACCTACATTGTGGTACCACTTACAATTTGAATGCTTTAATTTGATTATTTCACTACTTAAACCAAACATTATAGTTTTATATTACATTAAGTAAATTTTTCATTTGACAAATGAGGTTAATTTTATAACCTCAATTTTCGTCGAAGATTTTTCAATAACAATTTAAAAATGTTATCATTCATCGTTATAATTTTTGTTTTCTTCAAATAATACAATTCTGAGACATTTGAGGCTAACGGCAGTGTTAATTCAGATAGGTCAGCTTTATCAGCCCTAATCAGTTCAATGGTTGGGAATGATGATAGAGTTACAAGATTCCAGAAAGGTGTACACAAACCCAAGCCAGCGTTACCCTGATACTGTCATTCATGGAATTCCTCAAAAATATTCAATCTCATAACTTCGTCGCCTGAAAATACTCTCCTGATTTTATTCTTTAAAAACTGACAAACAAGTCTGGCTGTCATCCTAGCTCTAACGTCAGCTCAGCAGATCCAAACAATATAATTAATTAATGGGATCATTTTAAGGAGTTATGGAACAAATATAGTAGACAATTAAATTAATTCTTGTCGATGTCTATAGGTACATCATTTTGAAGAAGACTGTACTATTGAAAAATATTTGGAGTTGTAGCGCAAACTATAGTTTATGTTTGGGCTTAAAAGTGGTTTTTCCAAAAACACATTTGTTTACATGTTTGGAAACCAATGAATTCCAATGTCCGTCCATAGTTTTAGTAGAAATTGCTATACCAAGTATGTTTTTTAAAAAACTCATTTTTATTTAGGTGCCCGGGTAACATTTCTTTAGATACATAAATAAGTCAAATAAGTCAACTATTCCAGCAACAAATCAAGTCCAAATGAATCGTGCAGCAATATTAATGTTGACATCTAACTAAATTCGCCACTATCTGTCACGACGAGGTTCATAATTGGGTGTCTGTTGTGGGATGACCACTCGGCGTGGCCCTTTCATAACTATTAACAAGTAGCAAGTTAGCCCCTCATCGCCATAGACACATGTATGGTTGGCGTGAAGTTAAGTGCAGAGCCGTGTAGTGGCGCTCGTACGACAGCCTGACGGATGGCGGAGTGGGGCCACGCCGCATCTTGCGCGGCCCATGTGAACCCTCCACAACGACATACGAAACTTACCTACTCTCGTAACTGCTAATTATACTTGTGTGGCATTTTTAATCAGGAACCTTATCCTTTCAGTTTCAAGATGACAATTTAAATAGAAAGCAAGAAATCATATGGATGTTGAAGGATTTGTTACGTTGAATTAACATGGGGTAACAGGAGTCTGGTAGGTTTTCCTTTCAATGAAAATGAGGCTAATTCAAAAAGATTATAGTGATTTTGCAAAGAAAATATAATTTAATTAGTAAGCAACACCGAGCGAAAACAGTGATGGAAAGCAAAGACTTTTAAATATTATATTATTTTTCTTTTATGGTTATTATATTATTTTATTTTTATTTTTAATGTTTTATATTATTAATTTGTTTTGTATTTCATTTTGTTTCCATCTCTGATTTCGTGTTGTATGTTTTGATTTATTTATTATTATATTTTCGCTTTTTCAAACTTAATGTAGGTATCTACCTAGATTATAAGAGAATGATGTGGTGGCCTATAATTGGAAGCGCACACTGTATTTTTCCCTGTTCTTAGATTGTATACTTGCATGAAATTGTGTAGCCTCTTTTGGAGATCCAATAAATAAACAAATAAAATAATAAATAAAATATAGGTTCACTTACGGAAATTAAAAAATGTATTGGGTTTGCGTAAGCTACCAAAAAGCTTACGTCATTCCTGTAGAAAATTGTTGTAGAAATAGGAAACGCTTCGAACGTTAGGCCCTTTTGACCAGCCAAGGTGAAAATGGCGGGACGAGCTTGACTCCAGAAAATCTATCTCTAGCAGGGTATCGAAAAGGGAGAGGAGGCCTTTACCCTGCAGTGAAACTATTAACTAAAGATTTTGACTTCTATTGCGTTTCATCACAAATGGCAGTTGCAGTAAACAGTTGGTATTGTAACCACTTTTTTGCTTTCAATGCCATCCTTATGACTACGGTATAGACGTCAGAATCGGTTGAACGGACTGTTAAAAATGTTTGTATAAATGTCTAATCTTATTTCAAATGGAGTATAGATAAATAGAATATTGTTTTTTTTTTATTGAATCACATTTTTTGGTTGACGAGAGCCTAATAAAGTGCGTACAATACTTATCACGCGTTTAGTATGTAAAGCATTGGTAATGTTGCGCATACGTTTAAATTGTCATATCCGCAGTACTACGAGAGTATGTATTTCGCAGATCTCAGTGCAGTCCGTAATATCCTGCTGGATTCACGCTCCCCCGCATCCAAAGTGGTAGAGCGTGCCATTGAAGCCTACACTGCATAATCTAAGCTTTGGTCAGGAAATCTTTCTTTATATTTGTGGGCTACTGTTATCTGGAAATAATCAGTTTGAAAGTATAACGTGGTTATGATAGATATTCTTTTATTGATTGCATCAAATTATTTGTAGATAAGAAAATAAAGCGGTGTGAGAGTCTCTTTAATAAAATGGTCTTATATTTTTTTGTGAGGCACCAATATCAAGTTACTGAAAATAAATCTGTACTGCATGTTTATCGAGCAATCACTCAGGGTTGTCGCAAACTCGACGTATTGACGGCTCTATCTGGGAGCAGCCGATGCATGCGCGGTCTGCAAACACCTATCGCCCCATCCCCGGCGAGCAAACGCGTGCCAAAATTTGATAAAGTCCTCGGTTCATGTTTAATCATACGACATTAAAGGCGAATGTACACAGTCAGTGTGTCGGGAGTGCGCGATCACTGCTGTGCATTATCATTTTCCATCAGCCCTCAGTGCTCTCTGCGGTCTTGTTGATTGAGTGAACGACATTTTTTTTGTGTGTCTCGAATGGCTAGGCCACTTTGTTGCGAACTAATTTGTATGTTGCTTTAGCCATAAGTTACCTAATTGTTTTTTATTTTATTTTTATTGGTGACACGGTACATAATCAACTTTTGTCTTGAATTATTTATTGAACCTACTGAAAAAACAAAAAAAAAATGGTGTCATAAGTAGGTATGGTCGACCTCGTAATTTCTTTATCACAATAAGGTTGAATGACAATTGCACGTCATAAAACGACAAGGTCTATTTGTCTGTGACTGTTGGATAGTATCGACCTAAGTGAAGTTTCAATTTTATTCGGAACTGTTGTGAAGTAATTACGAATTCATCTATTTTAAACCTTTATTTGTATGCCATGATGCTATAGAGTACGCACCTAAATAAAACATCAATGTATAATTATGTACTTAACTAAGTGAAAAATCCACTTCGCATTTTCCATACTTTATGAAGAAGATAATAAAACAATTCTTTTTCTTTGTAATGAGAATAATTCATACTTTAACCAGCCTACTAGACATCCGTCAGATACATCAAAACGAATCTAAAATCCGATTTCAGTCAGAAATCGCATCGTATCGATAATCCGAACTAGACAAACCGATTTCACAAGACCACGGCAAGAGTAGATTTGCGTCAGCAAGTATTTGTCTATGTTTGGATAGTTTTGGTCGATGCACTTACAATCGAATTATATTACTAGAGACGATCGAAACTGCGAGTCGGAAGCCTCTCCTGAAACCGAATTCTAAAAACGGATTCTTAAAATCGGATCTGAAATCGGATATTTAACCGTTTGCATAACAGTCCAAAAACTGATATGTCTACAGCCAACAGAATGATAGCGGACTTGCCAGCTCCACACCCGAGTTAAGTATCGTCACACGTGGCGGTCGGTCAGGTTAAGCTACGCTTGTCGCGTTTGGTCCGTCTATGGGTGACCATCTTTACATACCGAGACCTCTCCGTGCCTCGGAATGCACGTTAAGCCGTTGGGCCCGGCTGTTATTCGTGGATCTTTGACAGTCGTTACGGGTAAGTAGTCAGAAAGCCCAAAAGTCTGACAACCAGTCTTACCAAGGGATATTGTGTTACCCAGTAATTTTGTTGTGCAGGTCAGTCAGGCAGTCGCTCCATGTAAATACTGGTATTCAGCTGCATCCGGTTAGACTGGAAGCCGACCCAAATATTTTTGGGGAAATGTTAGGCAGATTGATTGAACGTAGACTGGTCATAAGCAATTGTTGCACATTAGACGATTATTATCTGGCATTTATATTACCTTGGCTCGACGTCTTGGTTTTCTTTCAATAGGTATTGAGAATGACAGGATGTTAAAACCAGCCATTTATTTTCGCCATCGCGCTTTTCGATTTAAATAAAAATAAAAAAGGCTTGTGTTATATTTAATATATTGGCGAGGCAATTAGAAACAGACTACAAAATATTAAAAGTTCCCCTTGCAATGGAAATATGTCGCCGACAACGACGGCCCATTCGTCACACGCTGTCCTGACAATCGTACGCACGCTCCAGGCTGCACTTTAAATATTGTTTAATACAATGTAACATCACGTTTAATTGACACTTAGATATATTTGCCGTTTTTTTTATAGGCATTAGCAGAAATACAATTTTGCTGTTGTTTCAATTGAGTTTGAATTGCAGAAAATATTATCATAAATGCTCAAAATGAGGTCTATTCTCATTTTTATGGGGTTTTGGCATTTCTTGCATTGAAATCATAAACATAATACATATTTCTCTACAAGTTGTTATTGAAAACCTGATAACGGTCAATCTAATCATCATTATTATGAACAACTTTTGCTATGAGGCACCTTCCTATCTTGGAAAAAAATACATACAAACAGAATCAGCGGCCCTAGCTCTTTATCAGGTTAAGGTACCATTCCGTAGCCGACCGCAGCAGGTAACTGCAGGCCGCGTATCGCCGCGACACGACTGGTTTCTATGAAGTTGGCAGCTATGGGCGAGCGACAGGCGACAAGTGTAGAACGACCGCAGACCACTAGTGCCGCCAACGCTCGAGCGATAACACGTTTTTAGGGTTCCGTAGTAAACAAGGAACCCTTATAGTTTCGCCATGTCCGTCTGTCTGTCTGTCTGTCTGTCCGCGACTTAGCTCAGAGACGGTTAGTACTAGAAAGCTGTAATTTGGGATGGGTATACATATAAATCACACCGACAAAGTGGTAAAATAAAATACCTAATATTGACAAAAAATTTGTAAAGTGGGGATGTTTTTTTTTTCTTGTCTATCCCATAGCGTGGTTTATCGTTGGAAAGGTCGTTCAAAAATATTGCGAGTTTGTGAAAACCATTTTTCGATTCAGGGATCCGTTCGCGAAATATTAAGCTATTATTTTAAAGTGTTATTTTTTGTTAGAGCCAAGTGTGTCCCCCCCCCTGCCAGCTAAATGGTTGGTTTTGGATATGTGAAAAAATTAACCACAGGCGGTTGCAAAAACATTTTCTCCCATGCGTAATGTATGGGAGAAAATGTTTTTCAACTACAAAGTTAAGTTTGTTCTTGCGATAAACTCATCCCAACAACGGAACCCTTCATTGTGCGTGGTCCGACACGCACTTGGCCGGTTTTCTATCTTCTATCTACCGACTGCAATACGGGCTGATGCCGCTTGCAGTCGGGTTCGGAATCATGGCTGCAGCTACATGACGCCGCGACACGACGCCTGCAGTTGCCGCCTGCGGTCGGGTACCGAATGGTACCTTTAGAGCGAGATTGTCTTTCGGCGCCCTTTGATCGACGCTTTCAATTCACTTAAATTCTACTTCGATTTCATGTTTTATAAATAATAATTCACAAAAAAAAAATAGCTTTCATTATACTCCTGCTTCTTTAATATTAAGAAAGCTTTTACTGCTATAAAATTAAATTCGTATTTAGAGTTAATAAAAAAAAAAAAAAATCGTATTTGTTTTTCGTATTTGGCTTTTTTACGCCCCTTGCCATCTGGCACCTAGAGCGACCGCTCCTCTCGCTCTACCCCAGGGCCGGCGCTGAACAGAACACACAGAGGCACAACTCAAGTTTTATGCTAAAGAAGCATAGGTACGTACCTCGTACTTACAATTTCTCTGCTCAAAAGCTTCTTTAGCACAACCCCCGTGCAAGTGTTGGCATGTAGAATCATTTGTAAACACGTTTATGTACAAACAGAACAGAGCTGTGTTGAGGCGAAGAAGGGAATTTCTTCGCCTCAACACAGCTTATGTGCTGGGTTAAAGAAGCATACCTACGTTACTCGTATTTATTTGTATTTCAGGCTTTTGTAAACACGCCTAAATTAGAGCATATTTTGACTGCAGTTACAAATACTGTTACTCGTATTATGGGTTTTAGGAGTCAAATGTTTTGGGAACATTTTAATGATGGTTTAAAATACACAGTCTACTCTATTTGATAGGTATTATCATCATTATTCTCCTGACCTTATCCCAATTTATTTGGGGTCAGCGCAACATGTCTTCTTCTTTCATTCTTCTCTATTTATCTATCATGGTGTTGCTGAGTCCATCAATTAGTGCCATGAGGCGACTTATAGTGTCTATTTGTGAATTATATGCGGTGACTCATGGGCTCAAGTATAATTTTGGGAGGAGTGAACTAATGCTCATCAAAGCAAGTGGTTTTTCTTACCCAGAATTTCCGAATGTGTCACTTTATGGCACTCCACTGTGCAGGGTGTCTAAATGTAAATATTTGGGTCACTGGGTCACCGATGATTTAAGTGATAATGTGCACATAGAAAGGGAACGCAGGTCGCTGGCTGTCCGTTGTAACGTGCTGGCCCGCAGGTTTGCACGGTGTACGAATGCGGTTAAGATCACGCTTTTTAAAGCAAGTTGCCAATCTTTTTACACCTGCAGCCTGTGGGTCAGTTATTCGCAGCGGGCATACAGCGACCTGCGTGTCCAATACAAGAATGCACTCAAGGTACTGTAGGGGCTGCCATGGCGTTGCAGTGCGTCAGGGATGTTTGCTGAGGCGCAGGTTGATGGATTTGCCGCTATCATAAGGAAAAAATGTGCCTCACGTTCGTGGTAGTTCCAACTCTATAATGGGTGTATTTGCAGATCGGGCGGAGTCTCCCATGTTGCGAAGATGGGTGCGGCTTCATGTCGCAGTTTAATATGTGTTGTGTTTGAATACTCTAATGTTAGTAGTAGTAGTTTTAAGTATATTGTTACTAACAAGAATATGGACCTGGTCTGAAATAAATAAATAAATAAATAAATTAGTCGTCATCTCAATAGTCACCCCCTTTCTAGTGCCAAATCATAAGGCCCGTAGCCAGGGGTACGCCATCGCAGGCTAAGCCTGCCCTGGAAAATGTAAAGCTTGCCCTAGCCGCTAGCCAGAGCTTGTTAAGGATTTCGAAATTTTCGAAAGAAAAAAGGGGCGAGCCTATTGCGCTCAACCGGATAGAAAATCAGACTCCCGTCTGCTACTGAGAAATTCCAGTTAGAAAAATCCAATACCACTTTGGCCGACCTGGGAATCGAACACAGGACCTCGCGCTCAGCAGTAGCGCTTACGACCAACGAGACAGTCAGTAGTATATACAGTATAATAGTGGATAAGTTCCTAGCTTTTAGCCTACCCAGATTTTTTCTGAGCCTATTCTGATTACACAGTTTGGCTACGGCCCGGTATCATACCGTAGGTACCTTCTTACTTATTAACATATTCAGCCGAAAGTCAAATGCATTGTTTTAGGAAAATAAATCCAACCAAACAAACGGTGTTCAAAACGGGGCATTTCACAGTATTGAATTCAGTTGTATTTCGCCTACCTGCCAGTGTCGGCTAGTGATAGCAGTGTGCTTCTGTACTTCTGTGTAATGATCATCGCTTATTTTTCAACGTCATATTGCCATGTCATTTGAAAATAGAGCAATCACAAGGTAAATCAGAATATTATTCTGACAATAATGTTATAAATAGGCTAATAATACAAAGAAGTATTGTACTGTCCGAGGACAGATGAATCGCTTTTGGTTGAACCATCTTTTCAAATTCACTGAAGTGGTCTTGGTCTCACTCAATGTATAGAAAGCTATAATTTGATGGGTATATCGGTACAGTACTTTTATTAACGAAATCTGACGTTTTTGACAATTTCTTGTTGAGTTAAAGTGGGTATTCTATATTTTGTATTCTATTTCTACGTATATAATTCACTACCAGTAAAATTAAATTCTGTATTGAATACAGTGAAACTGTTGGGTTGTTTCATTTCTTGCTAGATTTGCATTAAAACCCTAAAAATAATAAGAAGGTTAAAGTGATTGCACCATTAACAATTTAAGGTTACATTTTTAATGAAATGGGAGGGTAAACGAAGTTCATTAGTAGCCTGGCGCCAAAGCAACACTCGTAAAAATGAAAAAGGGAGAAAAGGGATTTCACAAAGCCGAGAGCAATTCGGATTCAATGAGCCGCGAATTGGTAATGCTAAACGCTCCAAGAGGGCTTAGATATCCCTACTAAACATAGTGACGTGTACGTAGGTACATAGCTGTTTGTTGGTATTTTATTCCAAATTTTATTGGTAAACCAATTAACTAAGCTCAAATTGAATCCTACCTTTTTATTTTCCTTTAGATTTACTAGCTCCTGATTCAATAACCTAATACCTTCATATAGGTAGGTGTACATACGTCATCAAACACGATTTTTCAATATTTTAACTACCTTCTATTGTCATAACAATTTTATAGAACGTTTATTTGGCACGTACTTATGAATTGAAAAAGCATTTCACGTGTACGCCTTTGAAAGCAAGTTTAAGTAGCTGTCCTAACTAATTGAAACATTAATGTTTTCATGAAATTGCTTTCGTATAAATTCAGCCGCTCTGTTAAAATGAACACAGATTATATACCTACACTTCATTTTTATTTGTCGCAGAACTAGATTTGAATCTTTAATATAAAGTAGGAGCTCGCAGGGCCGCCTGACAAATCGGGCCTATGGCTTAGTGGTGTTTACAGTGTCTCGGGTTGGAGTGGCAGCAATATAAAGATGATCGGTCGACACGTCGCCTCATGTATAATGTGCATACAAATTTAAGTGGGTGCCGGGTAAGCGCGGGTGGGTAGTGAAGACGCGACACTGACGACTCAACTAGCACATCCTTATGATAAGAGTGTGGAGAGAGGAGGAGGCTACATGCGACACGTGTCCGCCCAGCGCAGCGTCGCGACGCGCCCTTCCCCCGCGCCCCGACACGTGTAAGTGAACGGTGAATCTTGCTCACTACGCTCTCTACGAGCCTGACTACGAATTCGGCGTCGTTCGGAGTTTGTTCCGCTCTATATTTACATGAAACGAGAAAGATTTTTGTATTCGATGTAGACAAACCCAGTTTCCGTTTTGCGCTGTAACAAGGAATATTCTCATATACGTTCGACTCACTTCTGCGTCAGTTACGAGTTTTCATTCACTGTTTTGCATTGACGTGAACTTTCTTGCTGGAGCTGTAGGTACTTTGAAACTTTACTACTTTTTTCTCAGAAGTTAGTTGCGTGCTAGTTAGTGTAGGTTCACCAACTACTTTAACTCCGTATGCACCGTACGTAACAATAACACATGAAATATTTTTAAGTCAACTCTAAGATCGCGGTACGTGGTAAACAACACAATTAAAAAAATAAATGTATTCGACTTACAAATATAAGTTACAGAGAGATATGTGGAGTTGAAATCACAAAATAGTATTAACTTATTAAAGTTTTGATACCTATTACAGGAACGTGGGATAATTAAACATGATTAATGTGTTAGATAAGGAGTAAAACAATTAAACTGCAGCGCTGACGTCCTTATGTTTGAAGGCTTTCTAATAGATTGCTCACACCTTTAATATGTGGGTACTTTATTGGACAAATAAGCTACATTTTCCGTAGGAAACAGATAAAACGTTTTTTCCTCCAGCAGCTCCATCAGAACCTATGGGTCTCACAAGATAAGTTGAATTAATGGTTCAAAAGATACTCGTGGCTCGGTAGGCCATGCACTTTGTCTAATTTTATATTAAGTATATCAAAAATAGAGTATAAGTAGCCACCTAGTCTTTTTACATTAAACGTAGACCATATAAGAATGCTCCCAACTATGTGACTTGGAAAAGATGACAGTCACTTGAGCGATCCATCAAGAGAGTTACGATTCCTGGAGCGGTTCGGATCGAAAGAAGAGGTCATAAGTCATACGAAAAAGAGCCTTAGTTTCAACTATTAATGATTTAAATGGTTGTTTTGTGGCTTGTATGTCATACACTATTCTTATGGTCATATCAAATGGTAATCTATAAGTTTGCTTATTTACACATTGTTTATCTTGATTCAAGTAAGTAATGTGTTCCTATCATTTATAGGAAGTGTAGGAACACACTGAACATTTTTCTATTATAGATAACATGCCTACAGGGATTCCTTCTCTAATGAATCGCAACAATTGTTTTAGTCTACTTACAACAGCATAAGTTGACACAGTGAGCAAAGATGCTCAAGCAGACCCCAGGCCAGGAGCATCGTACCAAAATAATTCGAATTTGTGGATAGTTTACTGGTTTTTGTGGTTTAGTTTATTTGGCGCGGGGTTTCGCCCGATAGAAAAAAAAAAACAAAAGTTTAAGGACACCGCACATCACGCAATCTCGTCTTATACTTGACGAGCTTTTAATATAATTATAACAGACATTTTGAACTTCTTTATACACCCGTTTATGAAGCACCTCAACATGCCCCTTATGAAATAATTCTCTCTCGTAGGGCTGCTTATGTAATAATAATGCTTTTAGTACATTGAATTCTGTGATGTTCGCAAGGAAGCCTACACGAGTGTTTATATTAACATACAAAGTTTGGATGCTCCCTATTCGAAAGGAACCAGCGAGCCACCCTTTAAGGGGTGGTGTTATTAGTATAAGCAAAAGACATAAAGTTCCCCCTCCTCTTAGACGTGGTGTGCATACAATGGAGTTGGCATTGATTTTGAGTTAAATATCACCCCTTTGCCGACGTGGTGCATTGTTGTACATCGAACGTGTACAAACATAGCGACATGAATTATTGTTACTGGTTCTTTTATCTGTTTCATTGACGTCATTAATCAGCTACGGAATATGCGTTTGATGGCTGCTCCTGTGGAGTGAGCTTGCAAGCGGCCGCGCCATGGCTGCTTTACCAAGCGGTACCGAGTAAGCAGCACATTAGAATACCCCGAATAATTATCGGGATATTTTCTTTTAACAATAGTTGTTATATTTTTTATGAGATTTTGTCATTTCAATAAACTTATTCATTGGTTTAAAGTTGACATTATTCATGGACTTTTGAATATCTAATTCATAAATATCATAAATTCTTTACCTGTCTGAACGGCTGGGTCTAGAAGCGTGAAATTTTGCATAAGATATCTTTATACATATAACGAAACTGAACACTAAAGAAGGATTTTAAAAATGGAACACGGAGCGATATTTCATAACTTTATTTAGATACTAATATTGATTAATTCATCGAAACAACGAAATATTCGACAACTATTTGCGACGTTGCCAACTTTCAGAATGCAAAGGTATAATTATGTAATTACACCACATTTACGTTCAGGTACCCACCGATCACTTTAGCATCTATTTCAAAACTGTCGACCTAAGCTGTCATCGCTTCACAAAAACGATGTTAGTAAAAATGACATTCAAGAGGCTTATAATAAGCAAGCTGGTTATTGTCAAAGGGGTACACCTGAGCAAACTCGGTTAACGTCAAAGAGCGGATTTTAACAGTTTGTGTTTACAGATTACTATTGACAATCTGAGATGAAAGAAAGCAGGTAATCTTCTATGGGATATTAATGCTACAAATCCCGCCGGATGTGTCAAATACGCATAGGTTTCCACAAACCCGAAAAATATGGAATAATAACCGATCCCATATCAATTATAAATATGTGATAGGTTGAATAAAGTTTAACGTATCGAATTAACTTTGCTTATATTTAGATTCGGAATTTTACCATGAAACAGTTGTACGAAATGGGATATGTAGATTTATACCTAATAGCTTAATAGAGTTTCGTGAATGTTTGCTGGTCGAAATTAAATAATCAAAGCAATATTTGCAGTACTCAATAAAATTTCGAAAATCTAAAGACATTTGACACATTGTTATCTCAAATTAGGTGTGTTGTTCAGATTAAGTTTTTCAACAAGACTTTTGAAAATGTATGACAATTTTTTTTTGCATTTGTATTGACAATCCAAAGCAATATTTTTGTACTTATTTGTGAACATAATATTACTATATTTTTTTTCAATTTTTTTTTTAATTGTTTATTTTCGTGTTTTGTTCTTTCTTGGCGTCATGTGTAACGCAAATAAACGTATTTTCTTTCTTTTATTTCATGTCTTATTTTGTTTTACAGTCAGTCTAATAGATGATACAATAATAGATGGTACATTTCTAGCACCTAAGTACTTTTTAAGTGGAAGATGGTAGTAACTCGTCTCAAAGTTGTTAAACATTCCAAATCTGAGTTCGTTTCTAAAATGTTAAAGATGTAAAGCTAAAGTAACAAATAACGTGAATAAAATACAGGTACTCAGTTCTAGCTCATGTATTGCATTCCACGATGTGTAGTTATGTGGTAAGTAACTTCAAATAAGTACAACGAGATCATTATGGACCCTGTCGGGCAGAACAAAATAGTAAAATAGTAGGAAGAGGAAGCTTTCGTAGCTTTTGCTTATCAGTCTACTCATAATATGAAATGTTATTGAAAGTTAATTTTATATGATAAGATTATAAATGGCAAGAACGCAGAACCTACCTAAACATTACGAATATCCACCAAGCCGTTGATGAACGATTCATACCGTGAAATATACGTATTTAGCTCATAGGTTAAAGAAACCTTTATTTAAATTCCCACCCGTTAAAAGTACTTAACTGGCATGGAATGTCGCAATGCCAAAATCCCACAGGCTTACTAAGTCAACTCCGCTGAACAAAAAAAAAATACAATATGTTCACGGCGCTTTGTCCTTTTATTCATATTTAATCTGCAAAGCGTCTACAAAAAACAATGATTTCACGGTACAGCATTAACGCATGTAGGCATAACAGAGAGCCGAACCGACTCAAAGCAAATACAAGACCATATATTAAAATGTTGTCAATCCTATTTACTGACATTTTACTCTGTGTTTATCTTATAAATCTATTGTATGCATGGCGGTCGAAATTATGGGATTTTGTGTCAATATTGACGCGAGCCGGGTTTGTCGGCCGTTGCATTTAACACATCCCACTGGTACCTACTTACAGATAAACGCTTGGAACTTGTAGTGCATGGGAACAATGATAGATGGCGCTATGCGCACCGCGTTCAACCGCTGCGCTTGTAGCTTCCAGTACCTATTGTACGCACTGTACTGTAATACAATTAGTCCTTCGGTTTTACTTCACTTCAAGGTTTTCTGACTTTCTAATGTACCTATATTGCTTTTTATTAGGTATTGATGCTCTTTTGATTACTAGATATGCACCTACTAAGGTATCAGTCTGTTGTCTAACTGTGCATAATAAGCACGTTGGCTTTGTGATAAAGTGTTAGGTTATGTATCATTCGCGTAATATAGGAAGTTAAACTAGGTACCTACCTATGTTATTGTAGAATTCGATTTAGGCACTCGACACATAGAGTTAATACAATAATTCATTATTAAAAAGGTTTGTTTTTATTAGTTTTCGGGTTTTTTGAAAGAAAAGAAAGAAAAAGAAAAGAAAGAAAGAAAATACGTTTATTACCGTTTTAGTACCTACTTAGCACCAAGATACGCTAATTGTAAGAATATGCATAGGTAGGTACTAAAGTAATATGTTATAGTTAGTTAGTAAGGCAATATTTCCCAGCCATCCACTGTAGGTAAGGTTTACGATTCCTGTGACAGGATCCTATCAAACGTTAACTGAAATAATAGGTAGGTACATTCTTTTGAACATGTTGTAGGTAAATTATAGGTACGTAAACTTATAAGTAGTATATTTATTGTGTTCTGACGTTATCTGTGAAGCATCCTCACGTTAGATCATTTGCCAACGTTAACAATTGTGAGACTCAATATAGGTAACTTCTCAAATAAATATTATTAATATATGATACTTAATTAAATCAGATAGGTACATCAATTTATTTTTACTTTAAATCTAATAAATTCAATAGTAATATAAATCAAATAAAAAGTAAAGCGTAGGTAATATTAGATTATATTTAATTTTCCGCTTTTATTTTTTAAATAATATCAATAGTTTTTTTTTAAGAAAAACTTACAACTTTGTTATTTTATTAGTTTATCTTCAGCAGCCGCCGAGTATTGAATCGCACATCGTCTGATATTTTTTTTTGTCCCCCGTTTTCACAAAAGTGCTCGGTCAAATTATCCCCAGAACGCGGAATATTTAAAAAGGTAAATTAAACGTCTCGTTCCTCGAACAAAGAGTTATTCGGTAAAGCGCCGTGTCGGCATACGTAAGGCGCGCCGGGATGTCATTAGCGAAAGCTCGGCCTTTCTAATGCCTAACTGCGCACCGCCTCCCATTGTCGCGGCAATAATGAGCAACTAACGATTTAAGCCCCTGCACTCCGTTTATTATGGACTAAATGCAGAGATTTCGATGAAAAATAATAATCTGACGCAACACGAAATAGGAATTTAATAGGAAAACGAATCATTTATTTGTAGTTATCGCCGTCGTTTCGAATGTTTGAAACGAAAGTTAATTTTCTTAGTTGATAAAAGTACTCAGGTTTTATATCATTTGTTAGTAGTCTGGACTGATGGAAGCTTTTTTTCCACATCACCGACTGACCAACAAAATGTGTTTAGATATAGGACCATTAACATATTATGACCTCTCGCCCGAATTTTGGTCATGGCGGCTCATCTCAACGCAGATTAGCCAAGTACGCAGGACATATTATAGTGCACAAGTGTGTGTGCAAACATAGGTGGACTAATAATATTAAAAACTCTCTGTTCCTTTACTCTTTTAGTCCGATGGAACGGCAATTCGGGGTCAGGTGCAGGACCAAGGCCTTAAGACACAGATTTAAGCCAGTAACCTTGAGTGGTAAGCTTGCGTGTTCTGTACTGAGCTCACGCAACGCGTCGTACGTCCAGCCAGTAATAGGACTCGCCCATCCAGCAGCGTCCCTAATTAGACGCATTATTAATTTATTAGACATAAAACAAACGGTATTTTTGTAAAACACGTATATAAAAAAATCTATAATATTAACTAAATTATCTTCAAAATGATGAAGGTTTCAGTAAAATACATTTGATAGATTTTGCGTGATTCACAGTTTTTTATCCGCGTTAGATATAACTTTACAAATTAATTTCACTATAAACATAATCTAAAATATTCCTATATTACGTTATTAAGAAAATGCTCTAATTTAACATATATTTTTTTCCAAATCATTAACACTACTCGTTTAGACGTGATCTTCAGTATAAAATCATTAAAAGTCGGTTATCGTCACCTTAACGAGCTTTCCGAGGGGGTGTCGCACCACCAACTTCCAAACGCCGGGCTGCTACTGAGAAACTCCTGACGAAAAACACTCTGCCCGACTTGGGAATCGAATCCAGGAAACCACGCACAGCAGTCGCGCTTGTGACCTCGAGACCAACGAGGGAGTTAAGAGCATTAGGCTGGTTTTAAATACCGCTACATTGTCCTCTGCCTACCCTTTTTCTCAACTATATGTGGGCTGGCTTTCAGATTACCTATCTGACTCCCATACTGGGTCCATTACTGGGCGATACGAGTAGAGCAATTCATATAAACGTGCTTTTTCTGATTCCAACTTAAAGAGCAACAAACCCATCAAACGTAAAAGTTTGGCGAGTTTAGAATTAACACCTCTGTATTATAATATCATTAAAAAAAAACCAGCATCAGTTTCATCAAACATATTGCATTGATGGCATAAGCGGAAGTTCTGAGAGCAAATACAATTCACATAAGGCGAATATTATATTTTACGGTAAGAGTGTGCTTTTAGTTGTTTCTACTTGTCTTATTTCCTCAATATGTTTATTGCCTCGTGAGGAGAGTCGCACGGATCGATCCATAAAGTTAAGGCACTCTTGCCGCGGTTGGTCCGTGAATGGGTGACCATCTTTACATACCGAGACACCTCCGTGCCTCGGAAAGCACGTTAAGCCGTTGGTCCCGGCTGTCATTCGTGGATCTTTGACAGTCGTCACGGGTTGTCAGAAGCCCGAAAGTCTGACAACCAGTCTTAGCAAGAGGTATCGTATTATTACCCAGTCACTGGGTTGTGGAGGTCAGATAAGTAGTCGCTCCATGTAAAATACTGGTATTCAGCTGCATCCGGTTAGACTGGAAGCCGACCCCAACATAGTTGGGAAAAGGGAGGCAGATCATGATGTATCGGTACACACAGCACATCATTCTCGTGCCCATATCCCAGTTTATTTGTGGTCGGCGCAACATGTCGTTTCCTTCCATACTTCTCTACTAGTCGTCATCTCGGTAGTCACCCCCTTTCTAGCCATATCATCTTTCACACAGTCCATCCATCGTTTCTTTGGCCTTCTCCTACTCGCCACATCCATGTATCCACATTAATATCTACTCAAAAGCCCTATTCTGCTCTCCTAAGCCAAAAGGCGCTATCTCAATCGGAGTAAGTTTTAAGAAAATTGACTTTTTGTAAATTGTAATTTAAGGAATCATAAATTGTTTATTTTTGTGTTTTGTTCTTTCTTTGCGTCATGTGTACCGCAAATAAACGTATTTTCTTTACTTTTTTTTCTTTTTCTTTCTTTAAGGGTAAAAAAAACTTCTTAGTGGTTTTTCTTTATGTTTTTTTATTAGGTAGCGCTATTTGGCTGATACCATTAGTTGCGTAATTGTTATAGCTATTGAATGGTATAAAAAAACTAAAAGGCCGTATCTCAGAGATAGCGCCTTTCGGCTTAGCAGGGCAGTATTAGTCCAATGAGTTTTAGTACAACAAGTTTTCAGATTTGTAATGGTAGTATACTTAAGCAGGTGCAAGCTTTGAACAATAAAAGTAAGATGATAATGTTGGTACTCAGCCATCACGTTTGTTTAACAAATATAAGACACTTTTTTTATGTATCTGAGGGTTACTTCCTGCGGTGGCTCAAAATACAAACGAAATCCCACCTCGTGTTTATATTCGTGTGATTTATCAACGCTTGCGGATCAGAGCCGTCAAGCTTTAAGATGATCCCATAATTAAACATAAACGTATTCTTTGTCAACTTTACGCTCTTGCTTTCAAAGTTTTCGATGGTTACAGGATCTCAAATTATACTTGTTGCCCATTCTTTACGTAATACTAATTTTAATGTTGACTTGTTTCTACTAATTACAAGGGTATCACACTAATGATAGTAAAAAATTAAAATACGCATACTTACCTTTTGACCCGACTGCCAAGGAAGGGTTATGCATTTCGCGCGTATCTTGTTTGTAGGTATGTATATTTGTACATTTTTTAGTACCTCGTATCTTCCAAACGGCTGGATGGATTTCGACAATTAAGGTATCGTTATATTCGCCTTAAAAATCCAAGTGTCCTTAGTGTATCTATATAAAAAGTGTATGAAAAAAAAATTGCGGATTTTTGGCGTAAATACGTTAACAAAAATACAAACCTATCGAGAAGGGTATTAAAATAAAGGAAATTAAAAGGGGTTTACAAACATATATATAAGTTATTTGTTTAAATTTAATTAGGAATAATAAATTGATTTAAAAAGTTTTTGATAACGTAAAATGGGCCATGTTTGTGTCGGACCAGTTTTTGTTCATAAGAGTGTGCCGGGACACAAAAAGTCAAAAATAAAACAAATAATTTAAAAAATCAAAAACCCGACTGCAAAATCACATAACCGAAAACAGAAAAACAAGCATTATAATCTATAGAATTTTATGGTATTGGAGGCGGGGGAGAAACCAAAATCCTGAAAATATGGTTGTAAAAAAAAAAGAACCATAACGTAGCTGTTATCTACGCATTCTGTACCTACATCAAGCTAAGTAATAGGTATTGAGCAAAATGGGTGCATGCAACGATACAGGAATAAAAACTTGTTTTACAGCTGCACTCGGAAAGGTTCATTAAATTAGTCCTAATTAGTACTTACCTATGGTCCAATACAAAAAAATAAAAACTTCAATTACGGGTAGTAAAAATGACTCTCGGCATGGTCAAGCGTCTTTTTACACCCGTTATAATATTTAAGTAGATGCAGAAAACCCCATAGGGAACTTAAGATAAAAGTTTGTAAAGTTTAAACACCTTTAAAAAAAAATCGTGTTGTATCGACTATTTTCTATTCTAATAACAGAATAGGTGATGATGAAGTTACCTTAAAATAAAGCTGTTCTAAAATCAAGTCAATTCACATTCAATATATTTTATTTCACACTACCTTCTGCCTGCGACTTCGTTCGCGTGGAAGTCGTAAGACACCACACTATACCAGTGGCGAAGGGTGAGTTTATGAGAAAGGTAAGCCGGAGCAAAAACAAAAAAAAAATAAAAAAAAAAATGCGCCGTCGTAAGACTGACCAACTAACTTATTCCTACAACGATACTGGTCAAGTATTTCTAACAACTGTTTGTATAAAACTTCAGCAGTTCGACTTCCGCTAACATCGTAAAAACCTAGGAATCGTTCTTCGATTCCAGTTTCAGATAAATATCGAAAAATTACAGTCAATTGCTCCCTATGACTGACATCGGGAGTTTCGTCAATCATTACAGACAGAAATGGAGCTTTATCTATCTCGATTCTAATGTGGTCTCGTAAAACGGATGCAAATGTATTAAATCATTTTGAATATCACTTGAAAGACCAGAAAACGCGGAGTTCTGAACTGAAGAACATAGTTCCAAATGAAAGTCCATTACGGTGTCATACTTGCTCAGATATAACAAGGTTTCAATATAGTTACCGCGGTTATCAGAATTCGGACGTTCATCTTGGCCGCGAAAAGCTACTTCTTGTTTACCTAACAAAATAACGGTGTCAATAAACCGTTTCATTAAATTCCTATTTCGAGCTACTTTCCTATTATGAGCTTCAAGCGAATTAGTGAAAAATGGTTCTATCCTACTAGGTATTCCCGAAGTCATGTAAATCTAAACAGCTACGAATATTGAAAAGCATATTCGTAGCTGTTTAGATTGACGTCTGCACATGTTTTTTTGATGAATTCGTCAGATTATTAATATCTGTAAAACCCCCTTTATTCCATAAACTACTAGAATCTGAGAAAAGTAAACATGGAAAACAAAACATCTTATTTAATTTACAACTACCAGTCAGCCATTGATATTTATCGTAAAGGGAAACATTAAAATGTTTGAAAAACTCAACACGTCGTTTGTAGTTTATAGCCATATCTGGTCGAGCACGACCTAGCCTAATTATGTGATTCTTATTTTCAAAACTTAACCTTGAAAAGCATGTTTCCTCACGAAGCAAATAATCTGTCACACAACAATCTAAAACTATTAATGCCGCCATCCTACATACTAATAACTTTTCAAATCTACTCTAAAAAAGTAATTTCAACTTGCTAATCTATCGACTTACCACAAATTCCTAATTACAACGACGGCGAACGCACAATTTCACAACAAACTCACGATTATCCAATTCTAATTGTTACACTAATACTACACTAATAACTTATATGAATACAACGAACAAAATGCTAATTAACTACAAGTATCAACAAAATTAAAGGTTATAAATTCTATTAACTATTTACGTCAATCGTCTACAAACATTTAAAATTATTGCGTGCGTGGAGCGTGGAGCTTGTCCCTCCCCCCGTCCCGAACCAAACCGAACGCTTACGAAATTCAGCGAATGGATTCCTACACTGCTGTACATACCTATCATAACTCGACTTTTTACGGCTTACTATTGCCTCAAAAAACAGCGTGTCACGTGACCTGAAGTGACGTCATGACGAGATTATTTTGTATAGAAATTTAAGTTTTCATAACCCGGGCGGACAACGAGTTATACTGGAGACACTAGAGCAAAATGTTTTGTTTTCGTTGGAATCTAAAGACAATTTTTTTAATGTAGGTTAGGGTTTTGTAATACTTTATTTTTATGGTGTAAGTATTAAATACTTAATACATTCAGTGTGATTATTAAACACTGCTGAGAACTACTGACTGTCATAATTTCCTAAGGGAAGCCGACAGGAATCGGGTTATTGGTTAGCTGCGCCCCTGCACTATACCAAAATAACAATATAGGGAAGATTTATAGAAATGTATCATTTTTATAAAACTTCCCTGTATTCTACGACTGTAGTTTTGGTCTCAGCAGCCAAAATATGAAGAACAGGGCAGGCGACGCGGGAGCATGTTGTCCGAGGCAGCTCGTTTGTTTCACATAAAGGCTCGTTCAGACCAACGCGACGCGACGGCGCGACGCGACTCAATCAATATAGTTTCTAAGAAAACTTCACGGTGTAACAATCACAGTTGTCGCGTCGCGCTGGTCTGCACAAAGCTTTAACCTACATGGGCACTTATGAAACGTTAGAAGCTAGATGCAAGGTTCCAATTTGTCGTTTCCTATGGAGAAGAGCTGGCAAGAAACTCCACGGTTACTCTTTTAAAAATAATTGGCTTTTACAATATTTTCAAATTACGGTGTTAAACGATACTTATGGGTGGACTGTCCTCAAGTACCAGGCGCTTAACAAAATAGAATATGGTCAACAAATGGAACCATCTGTGAGGTTATAAGCCCTACAACGTTCTCACAGACACAAAATAGGACAGAATCTAAATCAAAGGTAAAAAAATATATAAAAACAAAAACAATTTAAACAGGTAAAAAGAACGCTGGCCGTTTACCTGCGCACTGAGCGATTTATCAATTCTAGCCTATTCCATAGTACTAAGTCGCTTATAAAGTGCCTATTATGATTCTACAATAAAACAATAGCCTAGTACTTTAGGACGCGACTGTACCCGTGCGCAGACGCATCCCCTGCACTGTCACTCAGCGTTCTTTTTACCTGACGACAACCGACCTTATACTTCACTCTTTGGCGGTATCTTTTCGTTGTTCAAGCCTGAATTCAAATGTTTGGATAGAAAATGATACGAGGCAGCTCTTGTGCTAGTCCTTCGCCCCGCTTAGAACTTCGAAAAACCTTAGACTATTTTAGAGTCTACACGTTGACCACCACCTTCAGATTTCGATTTTTTGAAGTCGATCTTTGAATCTGAATTAGACGGCACCACTGAGGCTACTGAAAGTCAAGAACCAGATATCTATTGTGTTGTAACTTGAGAGGTGCGTGCAGCAGACTGTCAGAATCTTAAAAGCTTCTAAAGCACCTTGATAGGGGCTTGTGCTTCTACTTGATATCAGACTAGCTGACGGGCATCTTCCAGGTTTTCCGACTGCTTGTGGGCGCTTCTGCATTTGTTAAGGTAATAAATTGAATGATGGCCCTTTAATTAAGGCTATGAAGGATTCAAATATCGAGATAAATAGGTTAACTTCTTGGTTAACTCACTTGATGGTAAAACCACAAAATAAGTTATCGATTGGTTCACAGACACCCGCAGTTCAAGTATGGTTCATATAGATACATGGTAAAATAAAGTAACATTATTTTATTGCCAGACATGGGCCTGATTCACAAATCAAATTAATTAGCATTTTCGATAACTTAGACAAAAGATAAACTAACAAAACTGAATCAGTCCGACCCCATCAACAAACAGCAATTATAATTATTATTACTTCAATCAACACCACGAATATATGCATGAGTTATATGAATCCGATAGTCTAGCTAGTTGATATTAAAATGTGAACAAATTGAAAGCTTAATTAAAACAAAACGAGTTATTTAGTGGCGGCAAATTGCCGCCATGGCACTGTCATCGTTCCGTTTGACATCGATGCGCATTTACTGAGCCGGGTGCTTTATGAATGTTTGTGAATCACTCTGCTTTTGTAACGACTAGCCGAGCACAAACACCGGCTCGTGGTACACAAACGCGGGGCGGTATGCGTAACAGTATACATAGAAAGTCCTCGTAATGTTTGCCTTCGTGTGATTTATTGGCTTCGTCGGATTTAGAGGCACGCACTGGCGGGGTCCTAGTCTAGCGACTACGTGTTGTAACGTTACGTGACTATTAGATACATACATCGCCGCTTGTGATAATGGGTCGCCAGCTCGTCATGAGTGATTTGTTCATCAAATACACTTATGAGTATGACTTGTCTACAGCAAAAGGGCAATGGTGTTGTAATAATAGGTAGAGGATAGATCATGTGAATTTGAGTCTTTGATCACCTTTCATTGATACGTTGTATGTTAAACAGGTACAAGGATAGACGCAACCGACATAGCGCGTCAGGGTAAATGCAGTTGAAACGGAAAAAAAAACTGCTCGGTGTCTCTGTCTCGCATAGGGTCGCAGCATTATGCAGAGCGATGGCCGTTTTGCGTAGATGTGACGCATTTTTTCCCCGAACTTGTTCCTTTTTTGTTTTGTGTCCTTTCTTTGCGTCATGTTTACCGCAAAATAACGTATTTGCATTTTTTCTTCTTTAAACAAAATCACCAAAATATGCTCAGACAGTGTTAACAACTAAAACTGATTACGCCTAGCAATAGGTAGAATTTGCAAGTTAAGTGTACGTCTCAACAACAACCTAAAGCGCCAATACGCACCCATTGGAAGTGATTTCGGTAAGCGTCGGTCGCCAACGGACAATGAAGAGGAGGGAACGCAGTGTCATCTGCTTTCAACATAATTAAAATCACTTTAAATAATGCCACTAAGCGGCCAACCCTGTCGAGGTTTTATTTTAAAAAGTGCTATTAGCATTAAATTTAGTTTTGCGGATGATTATGTCGCCCTCAGGCCCGGGAGCACATTAACTGCTCACAATTTTTGTGAATTATTGTTCCGACCGTACTCCCTCGCCTTTTATAACACGCTTATACCAATTTTAACTACTCGGGGTGTTAAGTTGTAAGGCGGAATTGTATGAATTCAACGCAGAAGCTTAAATAGCACGAGCTGAGTACCTAATTGAGAAATAATAAATTTCCTTTTTACTTTATTATTATAGTGACAAAGTGTTTGCAAATTCGTATTAAATTAATTTGACAGCATTGATTGAATCATGTATTATAAAACCGATTCCGTTGGCTTTTCCGGTTGATCAAACAATAATCAGACACGAAAATGGGCAAACAAGCACTCAGATTCAATTAATTAAAACTTAACGAAATATTTTCGATAGGTAAGTATATACATAGGAGTCCAATACCTACTCACTTAGGATAAATTCCATAAGTTTCTATACTTTTAGGTCATCGCACACATTTAACGTATAGTCGTCAACCAGGCGTCAAACCAACGTAAGCACGTGACCAGATCGGCTCAGCCATGCCGAAGGATAGGTTGGTTGATAGCGGCTGCTATACTAGGTGAGGGGTTCACCTAGAATCTTATTTTTGGTTGATGCGATATTTGAATCGTAAGCTCTACACGGGAACAGGTAGTTTACTAGCTGTTCCCGGGCCGAGGCGATACCGATACGATGCGTTGCAGTTTGAAGTTTCGGATACATTGCGTAATCTAGTAAGTAGGTAGTCAATAGGTGAAAACGAGTTTAAAATCAGTGTAAGTAACGAATCTTAAGAATAAAATATTCAAAACAGCCTTAAGAATCGTAAGGCCCCAAAGAAACTACTACGATTAATGTCCTTTAATTGTAATACATTTTGTTTTTAATTAAAATTAAAAAGAGCTGGTAAAAGCACACGACACAGCGCCACCTACACACAATGTACAATCGGAACATAAAGTTCGCTCAGAACACGCTTATCGGCTAAATCGGAGGCAAAGAATCGGAAAGAAAAACAATCGTCCGGGGTTGGATTCTTTTAATTTATCCATCGCAGTTTTAAATCGGTGTTAAGATTCAGCAGTCGTAACGTTTTTTCAATTATCGGCGTCGATCTCTACGCGGCTTTACGATAGCTACCGAGACTCGAACACGCCAAGGCTTGGTCCCCGTTAAAAGGAAAAAAAGACTTCCTAAACTTACGCTTCGCTGCGGACACCAGCCAGTCAATGAGTTCGATTTTGTGTATAAAGACCAAGTTTAATTGTGTTCTCTTATCTCGAGCACCTAATTGTTTCATTATCATTTGAATTCAAAAATCGGGGCCATTTTAAAATAGCCTCATAGTACGTAATCGTCACTTATAGGTAATATAAATTAAGTGATTATCTTGTTTATTATTTAAAAACTTCCTTTGTAATAAAAAGCAGTAGGTAAAAGTAAATAAAATCTGCATTCACTCTAACCAGCTGGCAACACATAGCGTGTGGCAGCTGCAAATTATTGTGTACCTAGTAGAAAAAAAAAGAACTAAGTACTCAAACTTTCTCTTGTTTAAAGTGATTAATTAAATATCCCTCTAAGATACAGTTCAATCATACAAATTACATAATAAATGGTATACTAACTTTCTAAGCACAACTGATCTACATATTAGTGCACGGTCGACCGAGCTCTGCTCGGGTGAAAATAGAGAAAACGAATTGTCCCAGATATGAGACCTAGCTAGATCGATTTTTCGCCCCCGTAAACCCCTATATTGCAACTTTCATCGAAACCGTTAGAGCAGTTTTCGAGAACGTGATTACAAATATAATATACATACAAATATTGCTCATTTGTACAGTACAGGATAAAACTTTTACGTTTGCCATCGACTCGAAAAGAAGAAGATAGTATAAATATATGCAGCCATGACAATTGGTACTAAAAAAACATAGTGACATGGACAAAAACGTTAGTGAATAGTAAAAATCTAAATTACAAGCTAAATAGCAATTAGACAATACCAAATGACGTGATATTATTACGCATTATAAAGTTAAACCACCGTCCACAATAGAGTCATAAAAACGGTGCCTTCTTACGTATAAACATAAATATGAGTAGTAAAACCTGACCACGCTTCGCGGCTTTTATACCGGAGCACTATCTATAATTAAACAATGAGCCTGACCCACGCCCTTCCATTACAACCCAACGGCGACGTTTAACACATTCAGATAATCTCACTAAATCGCCATAATCTCAACTCGGGACCAAACTTAATTCAATTCCACGTTAATTTACTTATTTGAAAACGAGAGCACCCGCGATACAGAGTTATCAGGGACGGGCCCCTCGGGAATTAGGGCTTGGTGGATGATCAGGATAATCTTTTTACGAATAAATCACGATATGAACCTTGTAGCTGCTATGATATAAACAATGCGTGTGTCTTTTGTTATCTATTTGGCAGTTATAACTTTAGAAGCCGTGTGCTTGATGGGATTTTCCATCGGGAAAAATTACAAACTTCCATACAAATGTTTATCTCCCATTTAACCTCTTTAGGGGATGAAATTTTATTTTTTGTTATATACGTTGGCCTAGCTATCAAGCCTTTTATCCTATAAGATGTTGGGCATGAAATTAAACATATTTATTGTTTAGTTACTGTTAGTATTAAAATGAAGCAAATCTAATGATGACATCATTTAAAATTCGATACGGCAGAAAATTGTTTGTGATTGACACGCACTTTAACATGGTATGCACGGTGCACCTTAGATACTGTTTCCATAATTTATGTCCATAAGTGTTCCTCTATAAACGCGAAGGTTTCTACACAAAATAATATAAGGTATTCACTACGATGGTTTTGCGTTTTACATTAATTTTCAATTTTCGAGTTAATCGCAGCAAGCAGCGAGATCCTACTCTAAAAGCTTGAGAACCCCTTTTCACCCAATTAGGGAGTTATTTTAAAAATATCCTAAAATACGTAGGTAATACTATTTCATTTGTCAAGATTATATACAAGTATACAAGATTATATATAGGTACGTACCAAGTTTCGAATTTTAATTCTTATTACTTCTTATTTAATAGAGTATTGAGTGACATGGTCACCTTAGTGGTGGACATTTGGACCTATCCCCAAACCTATCACCAAAACACGGATGGTGAAAACATTTCTGTGAGCAACTTGGAAGTAGCGCTCGGCGGCCGCTACCGCGACTCAGCTCGCGTTTCGCTCGCTCGGCTCGCGCTCGGTCCCTCACAGTTCTAACCTAACCTATTTGAACCAAATTGCTCGCAGAAATGTTTTCACCATCCGTGTTTTGATGATTCTAGGATGATTTGATAATTCGAATTATCAAATCATCCTACGATACATATATAATAAATTGAGAATTTTGAGATAAACACTATGATAATATGACGCCTATATTTCCCAATGCGGTAGGTAATTTCCAAGCAAGGTAATGGAGGTACCACTACCGTACCTACCTCCTTGCTTACGCTTTCGAGGGTCAGCTCCTTTGACTTCTTGACTGAGATCTTCATTAGGTATAGAAAGAACAACACTTGTTCCATCGGGGTTCTTCTTTAACTGTGAGGTATATCTATAGGAAGAAAAATATGAATATTAATAATAGCAGTGATATTTTTCCTTTTAAATATTCGCATTACTTAAACATGAAAATCAATCATAGTGTTCATCATTTATTAAATCTAGCATAAGATTACGGATAAGCTGTGTAGGTGGGCGCAACTTGACGTTTATCATAAACATCTATTAATAATGCGTCATTCAGATTTTTAGTAAGTTTAATGGTATATCACAGAACGCATTTTAAACGAACAGGTGAATTATTATCACTACTTTATTCAGTAGCTTTACTAAATAATGTAGCTAATAGAACGATGCCAGATAATAATTTTATGAGTTTGTGCACACAGAAATGATAAATCTCATTATTTAAATCAGTACGACAGATAGGCAAGGAGCTGGGGCGAAGTTGTGTCGCCGTGTATTTTTAGGTTACGTCAGATCGGTCGGGCCGCGGGCGCAGATACGTCGCTGTGTCGCCGGCCGCCGCAAACGCCGCTTGACATTAACAAATTACATCGGCTGTCAACTTTCTGAAACAATATACCAGTTGGCGTTTAACTTATCTTGAAACTTTTCGTCTCGTGTAGATAAAATGTTGTAATACTAAAATGTCATTATGCTTGGTGGAGAGGCCAGTACTCGTAAGTCACACAGGAGATAATATTTCATTGGGCGCGGTACTCGGCCCCCGCCTCGATCGACGCTATCGTTTCAGTTAGTATCGCAGTTACCGAAGCGATTTGTTATGTTATCTCCGTTACTTTGTTTGAGGTTGATAGGTCAACTGTAAGGCAGCAATCGTACTCGAAATCAATATAGGTAACTTGAACAGCTATAGGCATTAGGTATTAGCTTCTTATGATTAACATAATTTCTCAAACATACAGTTTTGACACCCAATGACCCAAAACGAGCAGCCAAGTGTACCGAGTTTGTTATGGGGCCGAATTCTTAATTAAGTAGAAAATTGACGTTAGTAGATGTTGCAAGAAATATATTTTAGTTATTAAAACCGTTTTTCTCCTTTCGTATTTATCGCGGGGACTTGTTAATACGACCAGAATATTAAGTAAAACAGAACTCAGAGGACAGTCGATTTATTTTTCCAATTATTACCTGTTATATTTTTGGCGACTTACTTAACTTAAAAATACCATCCGACGATATTGTTTCTAAGATAGGTCTATTAGAATGACACAAACAAAAATAAATAAAAGTCTTCTCTTGTATGGTCACTTTAGTGACCTTATGATTTCCTTGCCCATTATAGTCCTTGTAATAGTTTATTTACTACTCTACCTCTGTTTGACAAGAATCTATAAAATATTTAACGAGATTTAGTTGCAGATCCATGTGTAAGAATACTCATTCATTCATCCATCGATTGATCCCATTCAATACTGTTTAAATTTAAATATTTAAAAGTTAGAGGTCACAAATTTTAAGATTCGCCGCAAAATCTACCTAAGTATTAAAGTTAAATACAGTTTGCTTAAATTGACTCCTTATTCAGACATAATCAGATGTTTACACATGCGGGGTACTTAATTAGACGCCATTCGAGATAGCAAATTCTTAACTACTTAGAAGTTTAGCCGTTAGCAGTGCGCCCTGTGATCTATTTACCGCATGCAAGCGTATTTGTAAGCAGGAATATCGTCATACGGATAGGTACTCAGATTTACTATTGTAGGGAAAGGTCAATAAACAAGAGATTAGTCACGGAATTCAAAATATCAACATTTTAAGTAGTTCTGTTTGACGTGAATAATTTTGAACGGGATTAAACTTACCAATCTGACAGAAGTCTACGTAAGATAGCATCGCGGACATTTTACAGTAACATATTACCTTTTTAGACAAACGGTACAAGTCAGCCCACGTTCTTTGACAATCGGTGGGCCCCGACTTAAAAAACTAATCACACGACTTTTTTATTACTGTTTGGGAGTGAGGCTAGAAGTGATTTGTCCAGGGCAATCTATCATTCAAGCACTATGGGAATAATTAGTGTCAGCGAGCGCATCCGGACGGAGTGCGCGCCAACAATGAGCCGCGTGACGCATCATTCAAACAAACCATTAATAATTTTGAATGCTAGTTTTTCTAAGACGGATTCACTCTTGTAAATAAATGGTACAGCGGATTCTTAACTACCTACTTACGGACGACAGTTTTTACGGCGACGAGCCGTTAGGCGGTTAATGTTGCCGCCGTGGTTCAGAAACTATGACTTGGATGGACTATGAAGAACGTGTTCATGCATTGAAAAGCCAAAGCGCGACAGCTAATTGAATGTTTAAAAACGCTTTAACGATTAAAAGTCGTATTAATACAGTCGCACGAAAAATGTTGTGATTATCGTCCGAATACTTTTGTTTGTAAGTACACGAAAAATTTAAAAATGGTTGACGGAACGCAAACGGTCACGGTCCCACACCACGTTTTGTAGGAACCAAAACCGGTGTGAACGACCTTTGTTTCGTTCAAAGATATGTTTTAATACGCATTTTATTAAAGCTCGTATTGTTTAGGCTGTGGCGGAATTGAATACATTAAGCTTGTCGTCAGAAGCATTTGATACAGCTACTCCTAATTAAATACATTAATATTGTGAGTTGGCATGTTCTATTCAATCATGCTCTATAGGATTTTTCGTGCGCTGTTTTCGGCACCATCTAAAACCACTGGCAAATATTTCCAAGATGTTAAAAATTGCAAATTATTCCAATTTTTATTGAAGATAATTTATTGGTATTCGATGGTAAGGTTGTCTTGAATAGGCAGCTACCTACATCGTAGCAGATCTCGTAAGTAGGTAAGTACCTATGTCATAAAAAGGATAACAATCTTAAAATTTTGCATAAAACTGTTCTTTGCAAATCACGTCTAAGTTCTGTTAAAATCGCACTTAAAAAGTAGTTAACTGTATCGGGGATGCGAGGACAATGACATTTTAAATCTAACTTTCCGTGAACATTGGTAACCTAGGGACACGCTTTTGTATAGCAAATAAAAATTAACAAGACGCTGTTCACACGTCATTTAACTGCAACAAAAAAATTACACGTTTGAATTCGTTTATCTAGTATAACAATTTATGCTAATTAAATTAGTGAGCACTGGTCAAGTAATAGGTAATTCATTGTCGAGAGGGTTCCCTATCTATATTAAGTAATTGTGTAAAGTAAGTTGGATTTAAGTTTTTTGTTTCAGACAGTAATTAGACATGTTAATCAGCGAGTAAATAAGTTGTTAAGTAGGTGGTACCCAACTAAGTATAATAAAATTAATCAGGGATTATGATTAAAAGTGGTTATACTACAAGTTCGGTGATGCAAGTTACATTAAAAAAGTAATCCAGAAACTTTCTAAGTACCTACCTATTGAAAAAAAACCTAATGGTAAAGGCAATTGCTGATCAGATCGTGGAATCAATCGGTATGCTAAACGAGCTGTTCGAATAAAACACTCTCACAATCTCTGAATCCCCGTAGGTACCTACCTAATACTTATTTATTTATTTAATTTTAAAAAACATAACTAACTAACTTGCAGAACCCTAAATGAACCTAAAAGAATAACAATGGCGATTAACCTCCTCTAAGATATTTTGTGAATGGGCCTTCACTTTGTGTAATAAAGAACTCGTTCATAATTAGCGCTGTATATTAAATATAATGTCTAAAACGTGATAATAAGGAAGTAATGTAAGCAAGATCGTTATAATAAAAATAGAGATTTCTTTATGTGTACAACTAAATGAGTGAACGTCGTCATATTAATTGCTTTACAGCAGCTGTTAACGTGTATGAAATACAGCTAACTTCACGGTAGGGGGCCGTGGTATTATCTGAGTCTAACTGGAGCAAGCTATACCTACACCGCTGTTAAGATGAATGCTCTGAAACTGATAATTACGCATCTTAATCGGCTATAGCAACGTCTGTAGGTGTGATCAACAACAATCTCGACGCTCGCTAGAAGGGATATTAATAAAATGTTATTCCTTCTTTGAGCTGAATATCAAAGCAATGAAATCCGGGCAGATTTTTCGGTATCATCGGCGCGATTACACAGAAGAAGCGACTCCGTCGACAGATTTAACGAGTCGGCCAAACAACGCCCTCACAGATATCTTTCACCTGAATATTTAGCTCTTTGAGTAAAAATAAATCTTTCCGTTTCTCGGAATAACAACAGTGTCAAGTCAACTCGCTTTAGAGCAAAGATTATATTTGTCATCGACGATCGCATTAAGCTCGTTTACGGGGTGTCGCGGACGCGGTAAACGATTTAGTCGGAATAGCCGCCGGAGGCTCACACGGAACAGATGTTTTGTCATCACACCACCTTTCCACTACAAATACACTCTCTTTTAGCCCCGACAATTCAGAAATAAATAAAATAATAATATACTCTTCGAAGACGCCTGTCTACTATTTATAGAGCTGTCATTTCAGCTTAAAGACCTAATGAGCCGTTTCTAATATCGTGTGGTAGTTATCATTTGGTTTCCCTGTTTGTTCACTTAATTACCATCCACCCGCTCTAAGCACTCACCGCTCATCATATCATTTTTAATACTTAAGGGTAAGTACTCAACTCTCACATGAGAAAATATCTTTAAACCAGTTGTAAGTGTTTACAAGTTTAAGTATATTTTTCCATTGTTTTTTTATTTTATAAATATTATAATTATTTTAGTTGGAGTCAGCTAAACCTTGAGATCTGTCACAAGAAGGCATACACAATATGGTGGAAGTGGCTTGAATATGTTCAATATCTTGGTACGTAGGTACTCATTTTCAGTAGGTAGTCGAGGCAACGGATATCAAAAATTTAAATGGCGGGCTACGGTACTGGAGAATCCTTTAAAATGAATTTCGCTGAAACGAGAAAGCTATCAAGGGCAACAACATACCGTCCGCGCCGACGACAGTGGTGGAGGATTTGAGAAATATTCCGGCATTAGTCCGCCGCAGCACCTGTCCGTTCACACTCGACCTCCGGAATTTTTCGGTATTGCCGATGCAAAGTTTCTCGTTAATATGCAAATTAAGAATTATCTGCACAGAGGACGCGGGATTTAGGGTCACTTTCAAATAACGCAAAGTGCGCAGCTAAATGAAAATGCGAACTTCACGCCCTGATTGTACGCGGAGCCGTTTTAAGATTTAGCATAATTACGAGATTTTATTTTGTTGTATATGTTTATCATGGTATACATATATTTACATATATTTATGCGTGAAATTCGTGGCGCACATAATGTAACCAACGAAGTAAAAATTTTAATAATGTGTTACAGTGCTTAGTTAATTCAAGCAAACTATAAAGACAGACATAAAACTCTTTACTGCCTGCATTAGCTCATTAAGAAAACAACTATTCTTTTACTAAGTATGGGTGCCTGGCGAATCTTAAAACACATTCGTTGTGTATAATTAGGTAACTGCCTAGATAATTATAATAATTTGAATTCAGTTATAATACGAAGATAACGTTAGTGTGATAATCTCGAGATGGAGACCTGTTTCACAGTGGGTGGTTCAGTGAAGTATTGAATGAGCTGAGTATAACATTGTTTTACTTGTTACTACGAAGTAGCTGTAAAACTTCGTAGGTATTAAAAAATTTATATGCAAAGGCGTCAGTAATTGATATATGTAGGAATAAATGCCCATAAATCATTACCCCGCTGAAATAGAACAACAGTAAAGTAACAGTTGGTCACAATCGCGGGGCTGCAGCAAATTACCGCTTGGCCACATAAAGACTCCGCAGCAATGCGATGGAGTACCACCAGTCAATTAATTGCCATGCGTGCTGAAACAGATTTATCATGAGCACTTCTGAGGATTCCCCAACCCCACCTACTGATCGATTGTCTTTAATATTTACACCGCTCACGCTCTTGTTTCAGATCTGTTTCACCGCAACATCGTGCTGCAAAAAATACATAAATAAGCATACAAAAGGCACTGGTATCATGCGGACAAACTCCTAATTGTTTTAATTATTGCGTACAAATTAAGTTGTATTTGAAATGGATGAAAACATAATCTCGTGGTTTTAATTCATGAGCGCTCTAAATATGCCAACCGACTTGGTCAGCGCTGATTGAAGTCCCGCATTAATTTATATTGTAAATAAAACCTATTAAAAAAGGTCAACAATTGTTTATTTGAAATTCCAACAAAATAACATTTAGTCGGTATTACAAAACCAATGCTGGACAGGATTGTTGGCGGAATACTAATATGGCTTAAAGAAGAAATAAAGAATCGCATAATGTTGTGTCGTATTTGTAATATGGACATCGATAAATCATAGGGAACCGACCACAATCGTTCCGATGACATGGCATGCTTACAAAAAATAATACAAGCCATCATTCAGATGCCCCGTAGAATTGGGTGGGAGCTTAGTTCACCTTTAGGGCTGAAGTCAGTATTTATAATAAATCGCTATTACCTACATTATTTTTATTAAAAATATAATTATAAGCCTTTTTCAGATCAATGCCTTTTAAATTAATTGGTAGGTAGCGTTAGCTTTCGACTAAAATACACCTATTTCGACTACAGTCACGTGACACTAAAGTAGGTAATGTGAACATTTAATTGTAATTATAATGTTTATTAACACCAGAACTTCAGACGATAACCAAAAGCAAGTTAAATTATGCATATTTTATTAAGTCGAATCTTGTTTTGCCAACCTTAACAGATCACGATTCAGATACAAGCAAAATACGGTTTTATACTGAATGTTAATATGAAGGTTTGTCCCTAATTTATTTATCTAAAGTATTAACATTATAGGAAGGATGGAGTCCATATTGATAATGCGCTTAAAATCTAAGGATTAAGACTCACGCTTAGTCGGTTTAAGGAAATTAATAGGATCCAAATCGGTGATGCCTCAAACAAGAAGGGAATCTATTTCTTGTTTTTTATTATTATTAAATTCTTGATAGACGCGGTAAGATAATTGAAACCAGGTGTTTGTTGGTAGGTACTCATGGTAGTAAATAATTAAAGCGCATAAACATTTTATACAAATATGTCGTGTTATTCAACCTCAGTCGACTTACTTGCATGAAATTGTAGATATCCACGTGGGAGAAAGGTTTTAACGTATTTTAAAGTATGCATACATTCCCTTGACGATCCCGACTCATTGTTTGTGATCACAGAAAGAGCAAAACACCAACCAAGATGGAGATGTCCAATATTTTAGATGGCATAGCAGTCGCCGCTACGAAATCGGAATTCCTGCCTCAAGGATTCCCCTTGAGCTTGATGCTGAAAAACAGCTGTAAACATATGTTATTAAAGTCCTTTTTGCATTGAAATAAACCGTGTACAATGAGACTGTATCGCGACATTCGAACAACGCTTTAGTAACCAGGTATGCAATAGATAACCATGTTTTATGCTAATCCTATAAACAGAAACATAACTTACAAATTTTCGAGAGCCTTGGTAAACGTTAAAGTTAAATCACGAGGAAGTGGGCTTTATTACCAAGCACCTACGTCCAAGTGTGCACATAAAATTATGAGCAATCAACCCGTAGATTGTTATGTTGACTTTTGCCCGTCATCGGCTATTAAGATTTCTTTGTTATAGAAACATGTTGGACTATTTACACAACACGTTGCTCTGAGCGCCTTTGTAAAAATAAGTCTTTTTTCCTTACGTTCGTGTCGGTCAGCATATATCGCTCTCACGAGTTTGAATGAAATCCTCAAGTCACTTAGTGCGATGCGACGTTAGAATTTGCTTTTAACATAATGAATCGTTTCGATAGCTTTATTATACGGACCGAATGACGGCGATATAGTCTGGTAAAGGTTTAACAAAGCGAGCATCTTGAGGTGACAATGATGCGTGATTGCTGCGTGAGAGTTTGTAACTGAATTATGAACTTAAATATCTACTTAATTCACTATGACTTATGAGTCACACTATAAAGATGTTGATTGGCGTTGGGAAATTCTGAGCCAATTTCATCTATCAGAAGAAATAATAAAATATTTTTACACAACGCAATTATATTAATGAAATTTATTGCTTCTACGTCGATTCCCGTAACGTCGACTACCTATTTCATTACCGTCGAGCGCATGATACATCGTCTGATACCCTAGCTAGTTTTTATTTGAATATATTTGGTCAACAATTCATATTTAAACTACCGGTACTTCCTTATAAAGAAATAAAGAATTGTATTAGGAATGTTCCTATCAGCATTCATGCATAGAAGATTCGTCATTTTTCGGATTCCGGATAGGCATTCCTGAAGAATCGTTACTATTTTGTTTAGTGACCCTTAAATTCGCCGTTAGTTGTCAGCATTTTTCATACTTGAGTCTGGTTAGACTATCAGATGGCCATCACGCCATATGAATTGTAACTCTTTCGATAATGCGATGCTGATAGATTTCGTCCAGTTTTCTTTTTGCTTCTTTATGTGATCAATCTTTTATCTAAGTTGCTACATCCAGGTTAGTCGCAGTTGTTAGGCTAAGGCACATCATAAAAGACGATTATAGGGGACCGCGATTAACGACGCGCGAGCCGAGCGAGCGAAGCGGGCGGTGCCACAGGAGCGGCCGGCGACCGCTCCATCCGAGTTGGTCGCAGTTACTAGACAGTGAGTATATTAATAGCGTATCCATTGGGTAGTATGTTAAGGAAGTCAAAATGAGAACTATTTGGGGATCACAAGAAGACAATCAACTAGTATTGCTAATGTGTATCAATTTCAAATCACGATGGAAATTATTTGGGGATCGATTAAATGATTGCCTTCTTCATTGTATTCTGTGTCTTTACCAAGATTAAATTCACCTTGGATGCATTGTCTACCTGCAAGAGTATGCTTGTAGTTTGTTGTTGCAGAGCAGGCTTTCACGTAGCGTAGACTCCGTCTAGGCACTGCGTAGACGCTGCGTAGGCACAGCGCAGCGTATCGTTGCGTTCAATTCAGATCTGGTTTGTCGAAATAAGCGTTTCTATTTATTTGACCTGATTTGCACACCTATTTTATGAGCGGTAGTAGTTTTCTCCATAAAATATCGTAATAAACCTGATAATTTTTTCTTTGATTGTTGCAAATAAATGTGTATAAATAAATAATATTTTCTGTCGCTCATTATTGCACTTTCAAGTGAATCAGTGTCATGGTATTTATTCACTTAGTCTTCTTCATTGTCCCCTACGAGTGAGCCGAGCAAAGAGGTATTACTACCATTGACAAATAAGTTTCTGCATGTCTTAGAAGTTCACACCACAGAGGATATTTTATCTGTTCTGTGGTTCACAAACAGTAGTGAGACCATTGTGACCAGCCAAACAACTTCCTAGTGGACTTCCAAAATACAGGTACGTCTTTAATAGTCAAGACTTCATATTAGAGTCCCGTTGACAATCGTTAAGGTAGGTAACTCTAAAAAGTACAATACCCATCCCTATGCTTAATCGCAAGCTTTATAAATCCTTGCTAATTTCGTAAGCAAGGATCTCTCGATTTTTTAAATCGTCCAACGGACTAAGATTACATCAAATTCAATGCGAATAAAAGCTGTCCCTCTATACAATTATAGAAATATGAAAGCTAAACATATAAATCAAGAAAATTGTTGACTCGACTGTTAAGGAAAATATTTCTTAATGAAAAACTGTTTCTTTTACTTTTTATTGATCTAAATTTTGGGGAAAAGTCGATATATTTTTAGAATAAACCGCTTGCGGTAGGCCGTCGACGCGACGTCCAATAACAGGATGACTTTCTAAAGAAATACCTAACCCTGCTATTTTGATAACGGTCGTAAATTCGATCCTTCATGTTATCTGCTGGGTAATTCCTTGTCCTACAGAAATCTTAGACATTTTTAAGTGATTTTTAAATCACGTCACGTTATTCATGATACTCAAAGGATGTAGGACCAGAGAGGCATAGCCGGGAAGGATGATGCGATACTACACTGAGGCCGAGGCAATACTGCTGAGGCACAGCATTGATTAAAGTAGGTATTTATTTTATTTTTAAATATTTTCATAAACACATTAAACACGTAAAAATTTAAATAATAGTAGCCCACCAATATCGGGAACAGGGTCCAAGCTGCAGGTGGTCAGGGCTCCTGAGACAGGAACCTCCTAACGATACGCGCCGTGTTCAAGTACTGCTTTCTGGATCAAGAAAGCAGTACTTCAGTAGTTCTTACAACACTCAGACTCACTTAGACTCACTCAGACTCACTCAGACTCACCCAGACTCACTCAGACTCACTCAGACTCACTCAGACTCACTCAGACTCACTCAGACTCACTCAGACTCACTCAGACTCACTCAGACTCTTCAGTTCAGATCATTTTATTTATAATTATAATAACCAACTTTTATTCACAGTTTACACTACACACGTTATTTATCTTGCAATACAAATGCTGCGTTCGGTACGGCAGCGCATCTTCTGGCCCTTATTGAATAATAGATATCTTCATTCGCCTGCACACAATTTGACGATACCAATGACAGCACAGCGAATCAAATGTACCATGTAAGTATTTCGTTTGCTTTCTTGTACAGTACGACACAACGTAGATGTAGCATCGGCAAAATTCGTAAAACCGATCACCATCTGAACTGAGTGCGCCTTCAAAATCACCAATATTTATTACAGCTTTAGTTGAAATTGATCTTTACGCAAACGCTACTTGTGAAGTCATATAACCAAAAACACATTCGTAAAATTGAAATGAATGAATGCAAATTTTCAAATTTATGCTACAGCTAAGGATAATGGAAGAAATCTAAATGTTCTCAAGGCTTTATTGATGTTAAACCTGATGGACCTATTTCTAAATATTTCACTAGGTACCTATATCATTCTTGTGATACCTAGATACAGTCGACCGCACATCAGTAGTGACAAATCCAGTATAAGGAGGCTTCGTATTCTGTTGAAACTCCGGATTAAGGCTCCCGCAGACAGGCGACACGTGAGTCTGGTCGAACGATTTCTATGGTATCTTCTCGGAAATTGTTCAACCGTTGGTGCCTCGCGCCTGTTTGCGGAACCTTTACGCTAGGCCAGCTCAAGTTTAAAGTGTTGTAAGATTTTTTTCTGGGTACAGTCAATTGCATTTTGTATTTCGTAACCAATACATAATTGTTATTTTATCAATTGGCGAAGTGTTTACAGCGCACTTGAGAACCATGACGTCAGCATTGACGACACGAGTACTTCTTCATTCCTGACCACAAATTTTTATTTCACTAACTTTTCACGCCTTGTTATAAACACTTGATAACACGAATTACAATTTATGATAAGTGAATCGTTAACACTTTAATTGAAAGTTATTAACACAATTCGAGTGTATGTACTCGTATTTCTCATGAATTCCATTATAATTCCGTCATGAAGTTCTTTCAACGTCGCCATAGGCTGTTCTTGATTTGTTTATTTATATTGTGGTCGCCTTTCATCTAGTATACGTGAGCAAATAATGAATGTACGACATATCAGACGGCGGTGTGACGTCACTCCGGACACGGTCACATCAAAGCACTCTACATCGATGATTTATGCGTATTTTGTTAGACTTCGGCCCAATTACGTTCATGAAAATTTGTGCACTTTCATAATAAAGTGTTTACCGCTGAAAAGCTTTGATGTCTAATTGGGCGGATGGCGCGATGAGCTATACTGTAACTATACGTACGAGTGTCCCGGTAATCGTTGATTGATATATCGTTACACTTCGAGTAGATTTACTACTGGTCAAGGGTAGTCGTCATAATGAGATATCGTAGACTAGAATATCAGCAGCGACTCGTGTTACTTTGATACGAGTGACTTTATGATAATACTGGCTGAGCTCCAGGGTTTCACCCTTAAGGTCTCGATCCCGTGGGAATATATGGATAAAAAATCCCATGTCCTAATCCAGGTCATGATCTACTCATGTGCCGCACGGGTCGATCCATCAGGTTAAGCTACGCTTGCCAGGGTTGGTCCGTGGATGGGTGACTTTACACCCGTGCCTCGGAAAGCACGTTAAGCCGATGGACCCGGCTGTCATCCGTTGTTTATCTTTGACAGTCGTTACGGGTCGTCAGAAGCCCGAAAGTCTGACAACCAGTCTTACTAAGGGGTATAGTATTACCCAGTAACTGGATTGTGGATGTCAAATAGGCAGTCGCTCGATGTAAAATACTGGTACTCAGCTGCATCCGATTAGACTGGAAGCCGACCCCAACATAGTAGGGAATAGGCTAGGCAGATTGATTGATTTACTTACCTTCCTTTAAAATTAATCCAGTCCATTATTGTACTCTATTAATATTTTATCCAAATATATTGAAAATCGGTGGGTACATACAGCATGAGCGGGTATAGTGAAAATGTAATTAAATGAAATAAACCCCTTGAAAACTTTAAAATTATCAGTGTATTTAGATTGGAAAAGTATAACGGCGCTTGCATGGGTCAGTGTAATGGGGCTGGAATGATGAGTCCTATGTTTGACTGATCTGTAGGTACTTCAAACTGGGCTAAAGACAGTGAATACGAATGCCTTCAGGTGACGGATTATACTGGAAAATATATTAAATTAAAAATTGTGGTTATATTCTAATCCTGACTAATATTATAAATGCAAAACTGAGTTTGATTTTTTGTTTGTTACGCTTTCACGCTAAAATGGCTGAACGGCTTTGGAAGACCTGGATTATGACATAGGATTTTTTATCCCGATATTCCCACGAGATCGAGACTTATGAGGGTGAAACAGCGGGGCGCAGCTCGTTTTTTTAAAATTCATAACTGGTCCGTGTACTGAATGGCCTCCTTGAATATGCCCAATGATGTACAAATAAGTCTGAAGAATAAGATAATTATGGGGCCGTAACTTTTTTCTACATTTATGCTAACAGTGTATGTGTGAGAATTTAAATGTCAGTAGGTCAGCTCAAAGAACAATCGAACGTTAAAAGTAAATGTTAGTTTTACCTGGAGACCGGTTGAAGCGGCTCTCGGCGATATCGCAATAAGCACGTCGGGACCATCTTGACCAAATTGGCTCTATCATACTTAATAGATACTAACCTTTATAATTCGTTTGTAGGTTTCTGTCTTATCTTTGGTGACGTCACGAGCTCTACATTTTATATTTGTCAAAAAGTTTCTTAGTCTAGTGAACTTTTTAGGCGTTTATTTAAAAACGTTGCTTAAAGAAAAAGCAATTATTAACTTCGGCGTATCCATATTTTTTTGACTTTCAGCGTCCCGTAACTATAAGCACCATTTGTAAATAAACGACTAAAATTTTCAGTATGTAGACTAAGAAACTTTTTTGACAAATAAAAAATATAAAGCTCGTGACATCACCAAAGATAAGACACCATTCATTTAGTTGTTACCTTCTTAAATATGATATAGGGATGGAAAGAAATTATTGAAACAACCAACAAATATTTCTGTATTAAATTTTATTGCATCTATTCACACACCTTTCTGGGAAAACGGTTAAAAGACGTTTGAAGCTAACAAAATGAGACAACATGTAATAATTTTATCAACAGATATTTTGTTTTTAACTAAACCCATTTATATTACAATAGATTCTGATTCTACAGCTTTCTGAATGACACTGAGTCTACAATAATATTACAGTAAACATGAATTCAGAAATGTAAGTAGGTACTTGTTGTTCAATGAAAAATATACATTGTCATTAAGATATTCGTATATCGTATATAGTCGAATATACATATTTTCGTTGTTTATATAACTACATTGAAGATTTACGTCTTCCATCCGTGTTTTTATGTACATCAAAAGGACTTCTAATACAGAAAAATTATTGCATTTACCTCTCTTAAATATTCACGTTATTATTACAATATATACTTACAACAGTGACGTATGTACAAAACTATAGACTCAATTTTGGACTTTCAGTCTCTACAATATTGAAAAAAAATATCATACATTGTTTAGAAACAAATAGACGATGTGAATTTACATTCGTTTAACGTTTACTATTATACAAGGCCATTTTTATTTAGTTATGTCAAATTGCTACGAAGACAAATGTTGTGTACTAAATGCTACAGATGAGACATATTTCCGTTTCGAGTAGGGCTGGCAACTACGAAACGTTGTGGATATTGAATCTTGCATCAGGAAGGAGTTACGACATCATCACATTCACAATATTATTTTGTATTTGTATTAAAATTTTATATCAGATCTTTGTTTATATTTATTAATATTTTAATTTACAACGCTGCACAATGGTTGCAGAAGTGAATGTTTATTAAATAATATAATGTCAATTACTAATTAATACCAGTGATAATCCGATTTGCAGCAAAACCATCGCAATAGCTTCGCATTGTAGTGATAGAAGACGTAAGAAAAGAGAGTCCAAAAATTACAGATATTCTTCTTCCTCTGCTGGCCGTAGGTAGAATAGTTAGCTTTCATCATTATTGTATTATAAGAACTACAATTTCCCTATGGCTTGTTGTTCTATTAATACAATTAAAAGCAAGAAAATAAATGCATAATTATAAGTAACAATCAAATTAATTAACCGGTAAAGCCCTGGGTGACCCTCAAGCACGTCAATTAGCACGTTAATTAGTTGTTTATCAGGCCTTTAACGGTTAAGATAGTTTTAAGTAATAATAGGAAAAGTTGGCACAAAATTAAATATAAATTAGGTACCTAATTATGCGTAAGTAACACAAACACGGTTTGTTTAACTTTTATAACGTTCTGCCGTACGCAAACAAAAGTTAACAGCAATGCTAGATATTTTAATTGTGACAATAAATTTCCTACAACTATGTAGTACAGCAGTGAGTAACTTTTATTTGGACTCTAATTATTTTAATTTCGCAGGAAGCGAACTCTCTTCCGCATTTCACGTTTCGTTGGTCCCACATGGTTTAAAAGTTTTGACTATACCTACTTACTTAGAACAATATAATCGGTTTTCAGATTATGGGGACTGTAACACCAGTCCGTGTTCAATATATTTGTCAATTTGTCAATAATTACGTTTTCTTGTCTGGTAAATATTAAAATAATCCAACATTCAATAATTGGTGTTTGAACATATTTTGCTACCCGTGTTTATGCCAGCCCTACCTCATGGGAAATTATTAGTAACTTAAGTTGATTAATTAGACATAGGTTTGTAATTTCAATTATGTTTAACACAGACAATCATAGTCTTCTGACTAGAAAAAACTATACAGATTTTCCAAAATCCTCACCAAATCTGATATAAATTATTGATATATTGTAGATAAAAAAAAAAAACTTATATTAACGACTCGATAAACTACTGACCTCGTATCAATAAATATTAAAATTCGAATGTTAGATATTTTAAGAAACTATCAAACAATAGAAAACACTGGACGTAATTAGGCACTAAATATAAGTAGAATATTTGAAATAATAATTTACACTACATACAAATCATAATCTAAAACAGTGTTGTTTATCTATGTATAAGAAACTTAACACATATTAATACCTATTTTTGAATGAAATCACTTCGTTTAACCACCTCCAATAATAACTACAGCAACATGTCGCAAGGTCCAACTTGTATAGCACCTAGTATTGTCGGTCGGTCGACGCGCGCGCAGCGTCGACGTCGTTTGCGAGTTGTCAACCTCACGGCGCGGGCGGCGGCAGGTGGCGCACCGCTCGCATGTGTCCACTATCACAAATCTAAGCTTCTCTACCGGTGCATAATAATTATTATCACGTATTTATACGTATGTATACATATTTATATTATTAGTCTATCGCTATTTACAGGCCGAGTTCACCCTCGCGGCACTCATCGGAGGAGATCGAAATTATTGTCGATGCGCCAGCGGCGGGCGGGGGGCTTGTGGTCAGGCCCGTGGTGGAGGAGGTGGCTCGGCCAGCGACGACGTGGACGATGAGGACGGCGAAGGAGCTGGAGGCGCGGGCGCGGGCGCAGCCAGGGCTAGCGAGCGAGAGTACTCGAGGAGAGCCACGTCCGCAGGGTGAGTCGGGGGATATAAGCCTCGGTACAGCTCTGGTCGGCTGTAGGGATGGGCAAGGCGAGCTGCCGCTGCCGCAGCCGCTGACTGGTAAAACGCAGATGCTGGCGAAGGCGGTGTCGGCGCATCGCCCTCTTTGCTTGCCATGTCCGCTAATGACCATATTCTTGGCTTAGCTGATGCTGGTGTGCTGCCTGGTGGAGCACGGGAAGGTAAATGCTGATAGGCTGGATGAATAGGCCTTTCGTAAGGCTCAGGTGATTCAGGACCGCTGTCAGCGCGAGATTCAGACCACTCTGATTCAGTTCTTTGCCCAAGCATATCCAATCTTTGCTGTGGTCTATCGCCGTCTTCGCTAGAGCCGGTTCCCGAGTCTTTTCCATCTAAAAGAGAAACTAATTTTAGCTAAGAGAAACTCGATACCTGCCTAACTGAAATTCTTTAAAACGTTATGCTTCTTACGTATTTTATTAAAAACGCAGTCGCATGTTTTAGTTACAAATAGTACTGCTTGAAAATGTCAGCATAACTTTACTTTGAATATTGTCTAATCGTGATACGTACCTAGACCGTCTTTTCCATCGGTACTTTTGTGGTCATCATCATCATTATTATTGTCATCGTCATCGACCCTGTTTCTCGGCTCCCACGTCATCTTGTTCTCCTTCTTGAGACGGCGGCGCGCGTTCGCGAACCACGTCGATACCTGTGTCAGCGTCATCTTGGTGATGATCGCCAACATTATCTTCTCGCCCTTCGTTGGGTAAGGATTCTTCTTGTGCTCGTTCAGCCACGCTTTTAAGGTGCTCGTAGTCTCTCTGGTTGCATTTTTTCTTCTTGCGCCATTTAGGTCCATTCCATACCTAACACAGATAATGACTGATTACTATATTGTTAGGGTACTAAATTCAAATGCAAACTTAAAATATGTATTGATTAATGCTTAGGTTGTGAAGCAATTGCAAAGACACCAGTGCTAAATTTTTAGAACATAATGAAGCGTATAATGGCAAAGTCCGATTTGGGCGAGATTTCAGATAACGTGAATCGAGACCGCCCCAATCCCGATCGCGCGCCCTCCCGGCCGCTCCGTGATCGCCACACCGAACCAATGAAAGCGCCAGCATAATAATTGAAATCGAGATAAGCCATCGACTGCTGTGCCAGCGTTAAGCTGCAGCTTATCTCAGACACAGCTACGTACGCATTTGTTGGTGGACCATGCGCCATTATTTGAATTGTACTATCTTTATTGCGATGCAGTATCTATATAAATTCTATTTAAGTTAATTCTTAACGTGTGTCGCTTCTTTACTTAAATATTTTAATGCCGCAATGACAAGATACAGTTGTACGAGTAACCATCGATTTTCATCAATGGTTGTAACATATTAAATTCTAGGTATTATTTTTACTTATTGTTTAAAGATCTGTACTCAACCCTTAACATTTTAGATAATAAAAAGTAGGCAAAATGAATAACTTGAAACAATTTTCATACTATATTTTTATAACTTTTAGATGGTGCAAACTCCGCCGGTACCATATGCTTCCATTGCAGAGCTATTGGAGATTGGGTAAGTGGGTAGGGTGGAAAATAAGGGATGAGTAGTGGGAAATTAATAAAACTGTCACTTAAATCGCAGAAGTGACGGGCAGTACCCCTCGTCGTTCAACCCAAACAATCGATTTTGAACCTTTAGCGTAACAGATATGGTCACGATTCACTTAAAACCCTCGCCAAATGAACTAACACACTCTATTGTTAAGTTCGTTGTTGACTTAATTCTCCTCGATCCCCATTCAATGAGATCCTCGTAAATAAATATGATAGAAAATCCCTTTTATTTCGTAACAATTTTTATGAATTGTTGTTTTATGAATTGTTGTTAACACTGGGTCATTCCAAAGGTGAATATACAAAGACTTGTTTGAGCATTGAGATAGTTTTAGCAGAAAAGAAGGCATACTGTTAAAATAAACTTAATGACGCCCGCGAAGAAGGCTATGAATGAACTAACATCCATAGAATTCGAGTGACAATACGAAAGTGGAGCGACGCCAAGCTTAGGCGTATTCTACAAACAAAAAAGCTTCATTTATCCACGGCGTGCCACTTTCACAGCATCCGAGCTCGCGGGGGATCGGTCTGCAAGCTTCATTTTTTTATTATTTTGCTATCCCCGCGGCGTGCTCGCGCCCCGGCGGGCGGTTGCGGGTATCCACCCTTCTCACACCAGCGCCTCGCCTTCAATTAAATCCCTATCTCTCGCGCCACCTCATGCTTCCTACTTAAACTCATAAAAATGAGATAAACACAAAAATATTGCTCGTACAGTCTGTCGTTATTATTTAAGTAATCCGATGGTGCTGTGGTTCATTCAGTTATTTAAATGTTATGTACCAATTCATAGTTTATTGCATTAATGAACTGTATTTACATTTTCTGTCGTGTTAGCCTCAAATCCATGTCATAATTTGGTCCGACAACGATTCTTTACAACGAAAATTAGGATCCTCTTTACACGACAGACGACACTATTTTTTATCAATGTTATGCCAAATGAGAAATATGTATTGTTTATAGTATTTTCTAGCAATATACGTTAACACCTCCTAAATCACTGATATATTATGTATTAAAGCCGCAGGTCGTCAAAAAACGAGTGGACCGGGGCGGGCGTGAATTGGGCGAATAATACTAATGAAATAAATGTAAAAAAACTGGCCAAATGCGTATCGGACCACGCACAATGAAGGGTTCCGTAGTTGGGATGAATTCATCCAAATAACATAATTAACATTGTAGTTCTCCCATACGGAATGTTTGGGAGAACATGTTTTTGCAACTGCGAATGAAAGTTGATCGATATTACTCGTTAACTTGTAGAGCCTACTTAGCTGTTTTAATTTCGTTATATATACTACTGCCATTAATTTTTTCACATATCTAGAACCAACCATTTAGCTAGCAGGGTGACTCTAACAAAAATTTGCACTTTAAAGCTTAATATTTCGCAAACGGATTCATGAATCCAAAAATGGTTTTGACACACTTACAATATTTTTGAACGACCTTTACAAAAACAAATAAAAACGAAAAAAAATACATTCCTTACGTGTGTACCTCCTCTACACGTAAGGAATGTATTTTTTTCTAAATAATGTTTTTTCATTATTTTACCACTTTGTCGGCGTTATTAATATGTATACCCATGCCAAATTACAGCTTCCTAGTAATAAGAGTCTCTCAGCTAAGCTGCGGACAGACAGACAGCGGCGAAACTATAAGGGTTCCTTGTTGACTACGGAACCCTAAAAAATGAGCTGCAACCACAGACAACGGTCCAAAACGTTTGCTTGAAATATTCGCCGTGTTGCCCCAAATCATATTTTGACATTTCGCACCTTTGGTAGAACAAGGGCATAATTGTCATAAATTGCCAAAATGACTTAAATATGCAGAAATGCTTTAAAAAGGCCCTTTGAACTGGAGGGACAAAGAAATTCGTTTGGCAATTTATGACAATTATGCCCTTGTTCTACCAAAGGTGCGATTTGATGCCATGCATGTAATTTTTTTTGCTCCCGATAGTAATATCACGCTTTTACTCCCCAACAAGCTAAAAAATAGAATTTGTTTTATCAATTGTTTTTCCAACAAAGGTCAAGCTCCGTGTGGCCAGAGGCCAGAGGTGGGGTACTACAGCTCTGCTGATGTTGTTGGAAATGATGTTATGAAGCAGAAAAAGTCAGTCCCGAAGCGCCTACTGTGATCCGATATTTCGATGACAAGTAAAGCTTTGTGCAGACTAGCTCGACGCGACAATGGTTATTGTTATACCGTGAAGTTTTCTTAGACACTGTATTGTTCGAGTCGCGTCGCGCCGTCGCGTCGCGCTGGTCTGAAGGCGCCTTTAACGTAGCATTCGGATTTATTACTGTGGTATATCTTACTTATATCAAGGGACAAATTTAGTTTTTCGTGTTCTCAGAAGATGGCTATGTTAAGTTCTTTGTTTACTAATCTCGAAAAAGAGCAGTTTGGAAATACATCGATAAATAATGGCGGAAGAATAGACAATACTGATGTTTTTTTCATAGAATTAAATGGCACAAAGTGATCAGTTGATTGTATTGCTTTCATTGCATTTGCATTAATGAAGAGGCACGGGAACAATACACTAGGTGGCCACAACGCTGGAAAATTAAGAATTTCTGAAAGAGCAGAACTTTGTGTGAAATAGGTCAAATCTGATTCAATTAAAAAAGGTATTACTTTTACGGTTTTTATTAAAGTTACTTGGGTACCTACTCTGTTTTATATTAGCTACCTATGACTACTTTTTTCTCAATATTTCTGTTGATAATAGATCAACAAGAATGTCGTTCATCACTACGTCCGCTTTAATAAAATATTACGGACACTTAAGACAATTAAAAAGAATATAAAATCTTATAAAAATAAATATAAAATCAAGAATGTTTAACCGGCAGACGGCGCCTAGACATCGCTATAAAAGAGCAATGTTAGCCGGTCGCGCGACTAGCAGCTCGGATGTACTCGGCTGATCTAAAATTTCATTGCACATGTTTCTGTCGTGTTTAATTAGACCGTTTACGTAAAGGCTGTACCTAACTATTAGCAAAAACTCGGCGGGTAGAATTTTGCGATTACGCGATTATTACGTAACTGCAAGGATTGCAGATTTTGCTCTAAGATTTTTCGTTGTGGAGCAAATTTCTCTTTTATTCACGGAACGTATTGTTTTAGTAATTTATATTTAAATAAGTGTGTTAACACGACTGCGTAATTGCTAATGCTAATGTGTGTCGGGATAAAGCGGAGCCGGCGTCCTGATTTGCCGGTGATGTGGTTCACCTAAACCAGTGAAATCAATTTACATTATTGGGCTAAATTGCGCTTGTTATTAGCGAGTGCAAACATTGCGATAGTTTGGAGGCCAATTTTGAGTATCATTAATTGATACAATCTGCTTTATAATCCGGAAAAGGATACCTAATCTGCTTTCGCAATTCATTTGCCAAACTTGTAAACAAACACGAGTTTTAGGAAAAACAACTGTAATGTCTACATAATAAGGTTCAGTTTGCGCTACAACTTCATATTTTGATGACTTTTTCAACAGTACTGGTCGGTCTAAAATCAACTTTATTTACACTTGCATAAAGTTGATAAGTGGAAAACTCGTGTTTGTTTACATGTTTGGAAAATAAATTGCGAACGCAGATTCGGTAGATACAGTCGCATTTTAGTTGATTATGGCTCCAATGATAAAAATAAGTCCCTTTCCCAACGTTTTCTATATGGCATTGGATGATGAGATGTATGTGATGGATATGATGCCCACTGTTGAGCAAAAGCCGCACCTTTAAGTCTTCCTGCACGGTTAGCATGACCACTATAGAAACGGGTTTTTTCGACGCAAGAATAGACAAAATGACAGATTGTGATTGTTTATCTGTCATTTTGTCTATTCTTCCGTCGACAAAACCCGTTAGAGAACCTGTTTCTATGGTTGTCATGCTGTGCGTGCTGGTAGGTACGTGATTTGTGCGCCGTCTCGAACCAGCCGTCTCGCCACCTCTTTCTTTTAGTGAACCCTTGTAAGACATGTGTCATTCTCATGTTCGATTGACCATTAAATATGGCCTGTATGGCTATCACTAGGTATTCAGTAACAAACAAATTGTGGTACCTATATTTTTGATAAGTAGGTTACCTATTCAAGTATTCATTATCGTATGAACATAGTTTTGCTAGGAGTACTAAGTAAAACAAATGCAATTTTAAATGGGTTCTTTGTTTACTTCTACCTACCCGATATCTAATACTTAGGCCTTATCTAACAATACTTTAAACATTTTAACTTTGACTTCTGTGTTGCGAATGGTTTCAAGATACCTTATTTTTACTGCAAACAAAAGATACCAGTAGTAAACCTATCAGAATATTCTGTTTATTATACTTTTAGGTTTAAAACAGCAATTCAGTGTTGAATAAGGCATTTGTCAAGTAAATCATTTGTGAAGTGAACATAGTATACCTACCTAATAGCTACCTACCAAATAATTGATTTAAAAAAAATGCTAAGCCAAGATATCATACTTAAGGGCCACAATTACATAATATATGTTTTCGAACGATATAATTAAAAGAAACGTAGTTACAGCGATTTAGTATACAAAGTTAGACATTTAATTTGTCATGCAAATCATTTGTGAAATGAACGTAGTATACCTACATACCAGAAAAAATATTTAAAAAAAAATGCTAAGCGTAGATATCATACTTACAGGCCAGAATTACATAATATATATTTTCGAATGATAAAATTAAAAGAAACGTAAAACTCATATTATGTACAACATAAAGTAACCGTATACCAACAGAATTTTTGTATGAGTGGTCATACCGCCCCAACTAACTTGACGTACCTTAAAGACAAGTTAACGAGTATAGTGTTTCTTATACAGTTTGAAATTTACCAATGACATCGCCCGCACCCATATAAAATTACACGGTGCCATATTTTCTGAGCTAATAGATGTAGGTACACCTTTTTCTTACGCTTCACAGACTTCGTCAACATTGTAATCCACCATCTATGAAATTTAAAAGACACACTTAATACATGGTGACAGTTTTTTTTGTGTTTAAAACGCAGTTGAGATTGTACCCCACAGAGCATAGTATATCGTATTTCTTTTATCTAGTTGTAGGAGCCAACCTCGAGAATCCAGTCCGGTTTTAAACTTTTGAACTTTGGTACTGACTTAAGATCGCAAATTTTTGATTTAATTTTAAACTCAAATTGACATAATAACCTCTGCTAGTAGAGGCTAGTAAATATAAAATGATTTAAAAACAACGGCCGATTCCAACACAAAGTTCGCTTTTCATGCTACTCGTAAATTACTGTGTTCGTAAAAATGATATCTGATAAAGCTAATTATTCGTCGTCGTAATATAGAAATGGGCGCACGCAACGACCAATCTCGGGTTTTGGACGAAGTTTTAAAAGGTACGATACAGGACCTAAATATTGGTGGGTAGATAGGGTGGCTGGGGGCGCGGCACGCCAAAAACACATTACGAGCCGGCAACGCGCTATTACGGCGAACCGCACGCGTCCATGTTAGCCGATAGCTGCCACCCGAACATGCTATCCGACGACTAATTGGTCAGCTTCATGCACAAAAACCCTTAATAGAAACAACTGCGGCCAGGGGGAGCCGCTTTACAGCTTAAACCGTATATGATCGCATTCATCGCAAGGTATGAATGTAACAGACCGGTGTATGGGGCTGCCTACCGAATATTTTCGGCGCGGTGGTTGTAATGAGGGCCAATCGTTAAGTTAGGTGGTTATAGGGCGTGTTATCTAGAGGCTTGGGCGGCGCATGTCACGTGACAAACGAAGCATAAACTCACCACCGCACCGGTACTTCAGTTGCGCCATCTTTGTTTTTGTAACAGGGGGTAACATTTTTAAATTCCTTTTATTTCAAAGTTTCAAATTACCTGCCTGTCCCATTTCCGGTGATGTTATGTAAATTACCTAAATGCTTATATAACCGACTTACTCTTGTTTTATATACTTATAGAGAACCTTGAAAACGTTACACGTATTTGTAACATGTACCCACTTATAATCATCTATAAACAATCAGTTATTTTTGTTGATTGACATTGCAAATCATGTTTTAAGACAGAATTTCCAGTGTGGTCACAATAATTACTCATGCTCAATAACTGAGAATGTTTATTGAAGAGCATTGCAGTTTAATGAATATCATTATTGTTTTAAATCTTTCCATTATATCAATCTTTTCTTGTGTCGAGACTTAACTTTACAAAAACAAGACATAAATTGTGTGCGTTTATCTGTGGCAAATTATTTTTCTGTTAAACTCGTGTCTTGACCCTGCCGTTTACGTAGTTGATAAAAATATTAATGTAGGATGTGATACAGTTACACAAAGCTGTTTTAATTAATTTAACAATTATAACAACGATATTGTCGTAAGCATAAGCAATTAAATCCAATTGTGTGCCAGTAAATCTATCACAACATGATATTGGTTGTAATTTGTTGTAAATATTGCCGAAGCCTGGATTAAAAACAATAAGAAAACAAATCGTTACTGCACCTAGTAGAGCTATAACTACATTTGTTTTCAAATAGCGTAACTTCTATTGTGGTAGCTGATAATTCATGTAATTGTAAGTTCCCGCTGCGTTTTAACCCTGAAAAGGATTCGACAAGTTATAAATCGATCTAATGCTTTTATTGTAATAAAAGCATTAGATCAATTTATAGCTAAATACCTAGAAGGATAGAACATAACTTTGTTATGTGATACCCATTCGGCTTAATGGATGTCTTATGTCCTACGTTTGCCTACTAGCTAATAATTTGGTGTGAACTGTACGATTTGTCCGCATTCTTCCTTACCATAATATCCTATCTACGTATATTACAAATAACACAATAGTTTAATAATTAGGTAGAACCTCGTGAACTCGAAAAGCAGAAAGCTATAGACATCAATCAATCTGCCTAGCCTTTTTTCCAACTATGTTGGGGTCCGCTTCCAGTCTAACCGGATGCAGCTGAATACATGGAGCGACTGACTATCTGACCTCCACAACCCAGTAACTGGGTAATACAATACCCCTTGGTAAGACTGGTTGTCAAACTTTTGGGCTTCTGACGACCCGTAACGATTGTCAAAGATCCACGAATGACAGCCGGGACCAACGGCTCAACGTGCTTTCCGAGGCACCGAGGAGTCTCGTTATGTAAAGATGGTCACCCATCCACGGACCAACCCAGCAAGCGTACCTTAACCTGATGGATAGACCCGTGCGGCTGTTATTACTTAGCTACGGCTGTTATTACAAAGCAAAATTTAATACTACATGTGCCTTATAATTTAAAAAAGTTATGCCTATTTATTCTTTCCGGTTCTGGTCAAAAACACAAAAGAATGTTATTTTAATTAAATTATATCACGCATGGTTAATTTGGCATAAGCTAGTGGGAATATAAATCCACCATGTTACTTGGAAGTAAACAGAATCTACAAGAAGGTTTAATTAATGGTACTTACTTAATGTTTTTAAAATACCTAAACACGAGTACCTACCTATAGAGGTACTAGAAAAACATAAACGCAACAAGTAACGTAAGTGTACTATTACTGTCTGTCTGTAATAGCAAAATGGAAAAAACAAAAATTAAGTTGTTGAAACACAAAGTTTGAAACTTTTATCAGTGACATTCTTAGTAGTGATTCCGTTATTTTTTTCTATGTGTATAATAACTGAAATATCACCGCCGTTTGATGTGCATTTGCCATAGCAATTTTGATTTTATATGTTTTTTATAAAAATAAAGATTATTTTTATACACCTTACTGTTATGGTGCATAATGATTTGATGGGCAAACACCGTGAATATTTGTATCACTGATAATTTTATGACATTGATCATTTAGTAACATTGATAATTTTGTAACTTTACTCAGTATCGATTATTCATACATTCCCTCAATGTTACAAATAAGTCGGTCTTATTAATCTAGATTAAAATCTCTTTCAAGTCCATAAACAATGAGTTAAGCTTACCGCTATCTTATCTATTGGGTCTTTGTTTCACATTCACAAGGGTTACAAAAACTCCTAGATAAATATTACAGGAAGCATTGTAGCGGTTTCTTAGTGATTAAACTTTTCATTGTAATCTATGGTAGATGTCAGATTAATGTGATCAATCAAGTCTATTAATATTATCATAATATTCGTTCTGCAACTTACCTATACGCATAACGAATGTGTTCATGATTGAGTTTTACCTAATCATTGCTTAACAACGTCTCATGCACAGTGTTAGTTCAACGGTACGTTTTGTTACCCAGATCTTGAATTAAACTGAGTTTAGTAGCGATTATGATTGTAAGTTCTGTGACCCAAGTAACATTTTCCGCACTGGTCTCGCGTTGGCAAATGTGGAGCATCAAGCGTTTGTCGACGTAGACGTTGTAGGTCTTCTTCTTTTCGTGTGGTACTCACCTGGTGTCAGAGTCTTAAAAAGCCGCCCATGAGCCTCTGACTTGGCCTTCACATGCCGTCGAGAAATATCGCTCAGGCAGGCCGGTTTCCTCACGATGTTTTCCTTCACCGTTTTTGAAGCAAGTGATAATTATACAATACGCAGATAAATCCGAAAAGTCAGAGGTGCGTGCCTTGGGATCGAACTCGAAACCTGTAACTTGGCAGTCCGACGGTCACACCACTAGGCTATCACTGCTCGTCTGTCGTAGGTAGTAAAACTGTGTTAGGTACCTCAAAGTATGTTACCAATTTACTGGTAGCTGTGTTCTCTGAAACACGATTGAAGGCTCGTACAGACCAGCGCGACGCGACGGCGCGACGCGACATGAACAATACAATTTCTAAGAAAACTTCACGGTATAACAATAACCGGTGTCGCGTCGCGCTGTCGCGTCGCTCTAGTCTGCACGAAGCTTTACTAAAACTGTTTAAGATCTTTATTACACTTTACCTTAACAGATGTTACTTATTTAAATTTTTGATAAGAAACTTTTCTTATTTTTATGATTATGGAGTGATCTTGTGCACAATGAATTTATTATATTTATCAACTTAATATTATAGAAATCCATTCAGAGAATTTTTTTTACAAGGTCTTTTAAATAACATGTAGTTAATATGAAATAAAATATATTTGATAAGATTTAATGGCTTATTATATATAGTGAGAGGTAATCTTGAAGAACAATAAAAATATTATTATGGTATCAAGTCATAGGTACACATTTATTATATAATTATAATAAACAAATCAACAAATACCTACCACACAGTATTTTATCGACCCGATAAATTGTCATGTTTATTTTGTTGTTGTAAATTTGTTTACGACCTCCCAAAGACTTATCAATGCTCAACTCTCACTAGGAAGATGTCAACACACGCTATTTATCAAACGTCAATCAACTGTTGAACATTTACCTACATGGAAGTGTAAAGGCGCGGATAGATCACACATGTCTACTTGGATATGCCAATGAAAGATATATTATGCAAGCTGGTACACGAGAGGGTGCTTCATGTCCACATTTGAATACTCAAATCAGTCTGGTCGCATTAGAGTTAAATTTTACAAACATTGTTGAATACGTGCCTTCGTCAGTCTTTTGTATAGCATCGTCACGAAATATTTTGAATTAAAAGAGTGTTCATGGAGTTACTTGTCCGTTCTTGCCATAGCAACCTACTTCGCTTTGGAATGGGCAAATTGCTTCATCTTTCTGACTGACCGACTCTTTGACAATTTTAAAGTGCCTGTAAATTGAAATAAATGATTTGAGTTTAATATTTATAATCATAAAATAATCATCAATTCAATTTATTCAGTAACAATCTAGGTACCTACATTGTGTTTGCATTATCCAACATGAAACATAATTAATTATACACAAATATTAAAAAATAACGATGTTCAAATATTATTATTAAAAAAAACATGCAATTCAATTTAAATTACAACTTAATAAGATAAAAATAATTGTAAAATACTATGCAAACATAAATTATAAAACAATATGTCAAACAAAATAAAAATCAAAAGCAAAGTAAACACAAACTATAATAAAAAAAATAAACACAATATAACCCATAGACAAATAATGACACATGAGAACAGGACTATAAATCATCTAATGAATAGAGGCATTTTTCCAACAGGAATGCCTTGAGCCTTGCCTTGAATGAGCCTGTGTACAGTATGCTTTTTAACTCAAACGGCAATTTATTAAAAAAATTAACTGCCTGATACATCATCCGTCATTTCAACACAATTAACATTCACTGCTGGATTATCAGTGCTAGCAGTTATCACCTAATAGAATAAAAACGCCAAAGAAAAATAAGTTTCCTTGTGTTGCGAATTACCTGGGAATGTCACTTTTTTTTTTAACAATAATGCCTAATACTAGGCGACACGGAAATGTAATGCCTAACAAAAGCGCACTGTCAACTTCCAATAATATTTAGTCACTACATTTGCGTGACGTAGCTGAGCCGCGGAAGTAAAGATCTCGTAGGAGATTCCGGTGTGTAAGTAAAACGTTTTGGAATGTCATTACGAAATATCTCGATCTCGCACATCTGATAAAGTGTAGTCTGTCCAGGCCTTAACATGTTCTTCGTTTGTCTGTACGTTGTGCGGTGGCGCCACTGACGCACAGTGTGTTATTTTGCCTTAGTTGCGGACATGCTCGTTTTATGTGTTTTTTGGAAAGCTAACAATCAAACAAAACTCTTATTAAAACTCTGCCGGCTCTAACTACAATAGTTTAGGAGAAAAAAAAAAAACGAGAAAAATCCTTAAAAACCATAGAAACACAATATCTCGTTTTTGGATTTGGTTTTTACACCAAATGTTTTAAGGTGTGATGGGAATTCACTGTAGGAACCATATATTTCTTGAAAACTTTAAAAATTTTGCTCACACAGGTGAGAATATATTTTTTTCTATGATTTTGATAATATTTTTTTTCCGGCGATTCTCTTCATGGTCGCGTTTTTTATTAAGCCTACATGTTAAGCACTATAATAACTATCGCCACAAAAAAAAACAGACGCAACAAACGCAGGATCTCAGAAATATTGAATTTTAAAATTGTGGGTTAGGGTTGTCACTCAAACCTGTGTGCAACATACAATACTTACTTCATGCAAACATTACTCATTGTGATTAACTATTGTTGACTCAGGTATTAGCAAATGCCGGTTTAAACTATGTAATTGTAAACTATGTACGTCGCAATTTAAGTTAATATGGAAAAATAGTGCAGAAAGATAGTCTAAATTAAAATGATATTTACGGTTGAATTCGATCACTACTTTTGTTTATGATCTATCTTCGATGAAGGATATTATGTAGGATTGGGAAGGGGTCCGCCCTCGTTAGGCAAATGCTAAAACCCAATTCCTATACATAATATCTGGAGAAGCGAGGGTGAGGTGTCATGGAGCCGTCAAAGACCCATGGCACTGTTTTGCCTCAGCAGGCGCTGACCCATCCTGCTGGGGGATTTCCGTTTGGGCCCCGACCAGAGGACTTAATGCAAGGGGGGCATGAGGGCGCCAACTTTCATGCTGGTCAGCGAGTGGCAATTATTACCGACGACCTAAGCCTGAATACGGATCAAAATATACTTACGAAACTGGAGATTTATAATATTTTGGTTGAAAAGGCCCGACAATATGGGTTAAAACAAAGACCGGTCGATGTTGGTCATAAACATAAAAAATCTTTGCCCTTACCGAAATCAGTGCTCCAACTCTTATGCGTAACAACAGACAATGTTCACTACAACCAATCAGGATCCGAAGTGCTTGAAGCAAATGATATCACGCTGACAACTGACGAAATGGTAATTCAATCCGATGACGAAGATATGTCATAAGCGTTTAGCGTTGGCTAGCATAATTGATTTAATGGATTTAAATAATCAACTTAAATATTTACTACTTTGTGACAACCCTATTCCCATAGAAATTTAAAAAAAACTTAGAAAAGCAATAACTCCGAGATCTCGCTAGATACATATTTAGAATTTTCTCAGGTTGAAGGTACTATACATAAGTATATTATTCAAACAAAAAAAAACGCGACCCGTAAATAGCTAATTTTATAAATAAAAAAAACGTTTATTAACAAAATAATTATTTATTCTGGCTCCCGTGACGTTAGGGACTTGCAATTTTTACACTGTATGTATTTCAAACCAACAATTAATTTGTATTTTACAAGAGCCTGACATTTGCTTTATTCAAGAAATACAGACGAAAAACTTTTTCAAGAAGGTCAGTGACCTTTCACTAAAATATTTGTATCTCCAAAATGAAGAGAAATATCAACACGGGTATTTTATGGAACGCTTTATTAGGGTTTAATCTATAAATAAAAAATATAAAACTGGCATGTCCGCAACTAAGGCCAAATAACACACTGTGTGACGGCCCGATAGTCGCATTGGACCTCACAAGACGCCTTATGTAGAACGTATAAACTAGTGAAAATTAAGTGTCGTGACCACGGTTCACTTATTATCAGAGGTCACGTCTCATTTTATTGCTGACATATTATTAATATCGATGAGAACATTGAATTTTATACGGTCAGCAGGGATTGTTTCTCAACAATTCGTACAATTTTTGTTGCGTAATACTAATAATAGTCTTCGTGATCTGTGAATACAATATTGGTAAAGTTGCATGGGTTTATCATGAATTCTTTTATCTATGTCGTAAACTCTTTATACCTATTTTACTAAGCGGGGGGAAAAAGTATATGCTTCATTATTAATATGTTTTAACAAGAGTTCTTTATTGTATTTTTTTCCGTTTGAGAACTAACATGAAATTATAATATTTTTAAATGGAACGTTATAATATAATAATATTACGAGCCTGTTACTGTCCCACTGCAGGGCATAGGCCTCTTGTCATACAGACAAGGCACGATCATTGATCACCACGCTTGCTCAAGACGGGTTGGCGATTTCAGACTTACATATATTAACTATAAGTCCAGGTTTCCTCACGATGTTTTCCTTCACCGATCTCAGATAAACTCAGAAAGTACATATGAATTGAAAAAGTCACATTGGTGCTTGCGCGGATTTGAACCCACAACCTCGTGCATGAGAGGCGAAGCCTTAACCACTGGGCCATCACGACGAAAAAGTATATCCTTCAATATTTTATTTTTTAACAAGAGTTCTTTTTTGTATTTTTTATTATTTTCCCTTTGAGAACTAACATGAAATTATAATACGTTTAAATTAAACATTAGTAAACTGTATGTCGGTTTATGCTTGTTCATGTTCGAGTTTTGTTGTGCTTTCATGTAGCTCTAAGCTGTCTTTCCAATAGCAAGTCGGTATGAACTTGATTTCTTAACGCTCTGAGTAACAAAGGAAAATTTTCTTTACCGGTAAATATATGTTTTCTTAATTACTACTTCTTCCATTTTGTTTGGAAAACGAGATAGGTACAAGTATTTATAATTACGTACACTGTTTCGATTTAGTACCGTTAGTAGGTTTTTATTGAACAAGAACGTGGAAATTAATTTCATAAGACATCTTCGTTAAGTGAAATAACATACCAGTAGGTGGACAACCGTGTAATGCCAATTTCAATTTACGAATTTGAATTAACATTCATTCTGCATTAAAATCTAAATTGGTTTCTGGTGTTCGTGCGAACAACACTAACGCTTTTCTCATTGTGGTCATGTAAGTTTAATAAGTAGGGATATAACTAAATTTGGTAGTAAATTTATATTGAATAAAGCTTCCAGCAGATCTCAATAGGGATGATGACTAAAATTTTTTTTTAAATCCTTCTTTGAGATTATAAAAAAATATTGGACACGTATTTTTTCTTTTTTTTCATAATTAAAGATACAATGAGGTAATATGTGCCATGACGTCACGAGTATGTAGATTTTATACATACTAGTGACGTAGAGACCCCAACTTAAAATGCGTTTTATCTAAGTAATATTTTATTAATATGTTAAAGCAAAAAATATGTGTCTAATATTTTTTTTTTATCTGACTGACGGACTAATTAGATTAAATTTTTTTTTTGTACCCAGGCATCATCCCTATTGGGAAGGTTGTTTTTTTATTTTGATTTAAGGGATAATCGTCTGTTCTAACAACATTGTAACATCATCACATACCTACTTATTGCACAAAGATACTAAAATAAATCAATAGATTGGCGTTTAATAGTCGGCATGTGTTAGCATGCATTGACTTCCTGTTAATATGATCTGTAGTAAATATAAAACTACTAACTTCCGGCCGTAGAAATGACACCGTTAAAAAAATTGCTGAAGCGTTAAGACGGATTTGCGAGATTGATAATAATAATATATATTATCAATCGATATTAATAATAATAATTATTATTATTATCGATTGATAATAATAATTACTAGTGTCTATATATAACTACAAGTGCGAAACATTTGTAGCAGTGTACCATTAAATTCCATGACAGTGATGTGCTGTTTCATTTTTGTTTTTTTTTTATTATTATTTATTAGTTTATTATTATCTATGATTAATTTGTGTATTTTGTCTATGGGCCTTAGTTGCCTGAAAATAAAGCAATTATTATTATTTCCTTTATTTCATGTAGGTATATATGTACATATCATTTACATTTTTAAATATTTTTATAAAAACAATAGAGAAAGCAAATACATTATTATTACCAAGAGGTATATTCCTCTTGGAGGGGATGGGCCCGTATAGTGAATGCATAGGTTCCCTATACATGGAAGAAGTTCGCCATTACGTTTCAATAGAAAAGTCTCTATTATGTTTGATTACTGACGCTTGAACATTGTAGACTTACTCAAACAATTTATCAGAGAAGCCTACTGCAATCCACAATATTTCAAGGTTTTTAATATTTTTACTTTTTACCGATGTTACGAAATTTTCTATAATAGCGCTTATTACTAAGTAAAACTAGCTTATTTGTCTGATTCATTGTTTCATGCATGTGGTGTTTACCTATAAGTAACTGATGCACTGTTATTTTTTATTAATGTATTATGTGATTGTATCAGTGTAATCAATTGCTGGTGAAGCTAATAAAATAAATAAAGAATAAAAAATTCACTGTTGACCATAGCCCTCTTCAAAGCCAATAGGTGGAAACCGAACTGAAGGAGCCATTACATCTAGGAATACCCGGACGTCGCGGTGTCCAGGCATTGCTGGGTGCAAGTCGATGTAACTGACTGGACTGTTGGTCAATAACCTGTTTTCCTAACTGAGCTGAACACAGCAGTGCTGCTGGGGAGTTTTTTGCGCCACTTCTTCTTCCCAGCTAAAGCACTAGGAAGTGGTGAAGGGTGGGCGTTTTAGGGGACTGTCTTATGTAATTTTGATGCCCAGTTTGGCAATAAAAAAACTACCATTAGTAGGCTTAACGATTCTTTTTTGTTTATAGGAACCGAGGATAAGTTGATTTTTTACAACACTCAGGAAAAGTGACAACTTTGTGCTAAATTCTTTTTTATGTCGTTTATAAAGTCCAGTATCTCACGAGCACGCTTAGCATGACCACAATTGAAAAGGGTTTTGTCAACGAAATAATAGACAAGATGACAGATAAACAAACACAATCTGTCATTTTGTCTATTCTTCCGTCGACTAAACCCGTAGAAACCCCGTTTCTATGGTTATCATGTTACGCGTGTTGGTGTTAGCAGCCACCCACTGCAGTGCTTATTTACTCGTGATTTGAAGAGGACGATAAGTAGGACTTATAACTTTAAGGTCATTGAATTGCAGAAAAAACTACAACACCTCATTGTGTCAAAATGTGATGATTTGATTAACAGCACAAATAACTAAATGGAAAAACATACAAATTATAATTGCTGTTTAAATTAAAATTTCTGCTGTCAGGTAAAAAAGTGGCAAGAACTGCATTCAAGTAGGTAATCATCAATACTAGAAGTAGGTAGTTACGTGCGAATATTTATATATCTAAATATTAACTTCCCTTAAGATGTTGCGTTTTGCGGCATCTTTAATCGTAGCACTTATGTTTAACACGCTACACATGTACATTAAGCTGGAACACGCAAGACCGATACATGACCAATACAACAAACTGTCTGCAACATGTACAAGCACCGGCTTGTTATATCGTTCAAGGAACCGCAAATCGTATGTATGTCTACGTAATCGACCACGCGTTGGCTTGCTGAGCAAGTATCGACTTGGATGTGATTTATTTAGGTACCTACTTATTTAGGTTAATTAGGTACCTACCTATTTATCTGAAAATATATTATCATAATTTTTTTTAAGCAGGTGACAGCCCTATCAGCTTCCTATAAACTCATCAAAAAGCTAGTAAAATCGGTTGATTCATAATAAAATGAAGAGTTGGAAATAGGTTTGGTATTATATTTTACTAAAATACGAACATAGTTTACTAATACTTTATTTTTCTGATTTTATTTCCTGTAAACCAAAGCAGCGGTTATTATCTAATGCAGGTTGCTTTAGGGTCACGCCTGCTGTCTAGCTTCATCATTATTTCAGCCGAAAAACGTCCACTGGACATAGGCCTCCCCCAAGCACCGCCACTTCCACTGGTTCTTTGCTTCCCGCATCCAGTGGAATACTGCGGCCTTCAAAACGTCATCGGTCCACCTTGTGGGAGGCCTTCCAACGCTACGTCTTCCGGTCGCCACTCCAGAATCTTTCGGCCCCATCGCCCATCTGTTCTGCGAGCAATGTGCCCTAATGTGTCTAGCTTAGTAAACGTATAATTAAATACCGGCTATTGTGAATTATATACAAAAAGGAGCCTAATGGCTCATTTTCATTAGTCGATAACTCAGTCGATATACAGCATGCGGGGTATTGACTACTGAAAGTCATAAGTCGATAACGCGGTCGGTACACCGTCTGCCGGGAATCCCCGTCGTGGGCGTAGTGTTCAATGAAATTCATCGATCGGTAAAAAGCCTGCGGAGACTCCCATCTAATGAAAGCGACCAATGAACATTAGCCTTCAAAGCAACTGCCAAACGGGCGGTGCAAGTCGTCCGTATATCGCAGTCGTTCCCTATCGACTAATGAAAACGGTTCCCTGCATGCGGGCCTTCTGGAATGCGTTACAGAAATCTCCCGCAACCCACATACGAGCCCTATCGACCAATGAAAATGAGCCTCTAGCTTCTAGTGTTATAAATCAAAGCTCATTCCTCTTCGTACACATAGGACGAGGATTGATCCTGCTAGATCACTGCGTGCTGGTGATTCAGAGTGTGAAACACCATTGTGTATGTTCAGGTTTCATCACGACACTGTTTTCATTCACCGAAGTCACAGAGTCAGTGATGCGACATCACAAACATCACTGATGTCTGAAAACACCACAGTGGTAGCTGCTTGCCATGTTTAAAACAGCACTCTCGAGCTTGAGCTCTTATTATTATCATCCATTAAAAAAAATCTTATTTAAAGATTGAATTTGCAAACTCCAAATTCTTCTAAAGTAGGTACTTATAGTATAATATCCATTTCAGTGCAAAGGCTTTCAAATAAATCAACAGCCTTAGAACAAAGCGATGAGTCGTCTATTTTTAATTAAGTTGAATAAGTACATTCATGTCGATCACAACTCGCCTCGTGGCCGCCGCTGACCGATAGGAAAGAGGAAAGAGGAAGCGTCCAATGCGCCTAGAATGAAATTAGCCCGTCGGTCAATTACTCCGAACCGAGCGCGGCTTACTAATGGCACGCGCGGTGTCCCTTGCATACGCCACCGCTCATTTATATGCCTTCGCGCGTACTCTTTATTGTTCCATAGATTGGTAATACACGGGAGGACTGGCACTTTGTGCTGTAAATCGTTGTCTGTACACGTATCCACGATTAACTGTGTGCTGTAGCCATAGTCGAAGCGGGCAGCGTGTCAGTACATGCCGCCTCTGCGCAAGTGTGGATGATGACATCATGTCCGGAATGGAGTGGCCACACAGAAACGTGAGAGTACGTGTTTGACTGAGTCTTATTATCGCTGCGCGTTACTGTGTTCGATGACGCATAGCCCTTCAGTCGGCTTTGCCATCAGTGTATTGTAGCATTGATCCGCAATACTGATAAACATATTACAACCTCAAGCGAGTTTAAAATTTTAAAACTTTAAGTATCCATGTATCTACAATTTTTAGAAGTTTTTTTTATTAAGGTTTTAAGTTAAATTAAACTAATAATCTTCAAAATTATTCTTTAAGCCTTAATAGAAACTACATCTACTTTAAGTACCTAAATATAATTTTTAAATTACCAACAAAGTTTTGGACAAAAATAATATCTCGATCATAAGATCAGCTGTTAGATAAAATATATTATTTTTCGTATAAATTCAGATAGTTATACTTGTTCTTGAAGAAGTGTTTAGGAGAAATGGTTTAAATTCACAAAATTCACATTAGTTGCAGCACGCTGTAACCCATTAATATAGGTATAGGGGGTAATTCTATTATAGTTGGGTAAAGGTTGGCTTTTCTTTTACTCTTACTTCCGACTGCAAAAAATATACTGAAAGGAGAAAAACAGCATAATAATCGTGTAACTTTTGCTTGCAATACTAAAATTCTATAGATTATAATGCATTTTTCTATTTTCAGTTAAGTCTTTTTTGTTTTTTTAAAGTAATTTGCTTCATTTCAAGCTGTTTAGTTTTATTAATATATTTGGAATTGACTCATTTATTACTGGCTTTTATTTGACTGTTATACTTTAAATTTGAAAAAAAACCTTCCCCTCTCTTTTTTGTATTTGCATATGCAATATATAAATATTTATAGCCTTTCTCACTCCCACAATTAAGATGAATGTAACCACACCTCATATGTTAAAATCCATCAAGCAAACGGCTACAGAGCGTGCCAAAGAAATAGACATTCATACATACATACTCTGGAAAAACATTACCCTCTTTCTGGGGTAGTCGGATAATAAGGCGTTGGAAAAACACAAAATGCACAGCCCCATTTGTTTCCTCGCAATGTTGGCTACATAAGCAACGCCAGTGGATCCCTTTTACCATATCCCAAGTGATCAGGATTGAAAAATTGTGAATGTTAAACCTTCTTAACTTTGGCTCCTACCTCAACGAGCGCCCTTTAAGGCTTTGAAAGAAAAATTACACAAAGATTAAAATACATTTTCTAACAGATTGTCACATGCCAGTAGAGTAGTAGTGAATGCAGATCTATGCTGAATATTCATGTGTCTACGTTATTTTAGATTGAAACATCCGAACAACGATGTTGCTATAATTTGAGGCAAACAAGAAGCGGCAGGCGCCGTCATATTGGGAAGTTATAACCATTAAGAGAATACAATCGCAATTTCTTCCTGTCATAAATAAACTTTGGCGGGCATGAGTAATCGTTACTCTGTGTGCACAATATCGGGTCGGGGCCAAATAGATTGGTACGTGAGCTGCGTGCCGACCGCGTCCGCCTCCCGAGTATTATCACTTGCTTCAACGAAATTCGTCTACAGTTTTGTATGGTGTAGTTGAATTTTCCGTTTGTAATTATGTCGGTGGACAGAGGAAGTGTCGGCAGTGGTTGTTACACCGGTCACGACGCACCGGTTGACGACCGTCGCCCGTCGTCTAACGGGCTACTGCCTGCTATGGACTGCGGCGCGACCATCTTACAATAGGGACTTAAATTATTTTAGTTGGGCCCTTAGCGTATTGAACTTATCATAAGTTCTGAATAAATATGGGATTAAATAAGTATAGGAGTCTTTTTTGACACATTCTGTCATTCGATCCCAGTTTAATTACAGGACAAGCCGTTTTACTATTATAATTTGACAAATGATTAACATTCTTATTCTTAGTATAATAACTATCATGTGTGTTCCAATTTCCCAAAAAGGAGGAGGTTCTCAATTCGGTTGTATTTTATTAGCTTCATTCATTTATTTATTTAATGTATTTTTCTTAGAAACTGTTACAAAACTTGACCATCTGTAGGTGTACATAAAGCTTTGTACAGACCAGCGCGACTTGTCGCGCGACGCGACACCGGTTATTGTTATACCGTCAAGTTTTCTTAGAAATTGTATTGTTCGAGTCGCGTCGCGGCGTCGCGTCGCGCTGATCTGCACGAAGCTTAACTCTTGCAAATAAATTTCATTTCATTTTATTGTAACGCAAAATCCATGATTGAGATAATTACACAAGTTAACGCTGGAAATCTATAAATTTCCTGTTTTATTATCAATTTATTCTACAATACGTGATTTCGATAGAAACTGAATTTAGTAGCGTGATCGATAAATCATTTGTTAGTACTCAAATTGTCATATGGTGAATATTGAGCGAGCCTGTTGCTTTACGCAAAACTCGTGTAAACTGGAGGCTAAACTTTGATTTATGTTAATTAAATTTAATAAACAGACAAGCAGTTGAACTAGGCGCGTATAATCGTTTCGCTTCAAGTAACGTAGATAATTAGATAGAGTTAAAAGCCGTTCATCGTAGTTTGCTAGCCCATCGCTTATGAGTATACCTACCTACTGTAGTAAACCGTTTTCCTCAGATGGTTTTATAACAACCGTTAGGTTCTAAGCAACTGATGTATACCATCTTTCCTAATTGTACCGATATAAGTTTTGTGATTCAAAAATCTTAAATAAATTATAAAATATTTATATATAGTACCTACTTATAGGTTTGTGCAACTGATCAGGGTGTCCGGGTGTTCTGGCGTTAATTAAGAGGGTTTGTTTGTAGCTCTCCTTTTCAGTGTTGGTCGGTTGTCACTTTTCCTAACTGGATAAGGGTGCCCATGGGCTGCCTAATTGTTGCCGGAAATTTTCGACTAGCGATTGTCAGCGCTGTGACACTTTTGATAGAGTGAAAGATAGTTTCAAACTTTCAAGTTTAATTCATTTTAATTTAACTGAACTTTTCTAGCATATTCGCCGTGAAACACACTCTGACTGGAACAGCAGACATCGTTTACATTAAAGCTAATAGGACCACGCGTTAAGTTTGTTCGATTTAATTAGTACCTCAGAGTATACTCTGCTATACGTTAATTGAGCAACACTCTACGTCAGAGAGGAGTATATAATGAAAATGTCCTTAGCACTCGGAATAACCTTAAAGCATCTTGTGTACGACCTACTCGCGACTAACCGAGTTATAGGTCGTAGGATCGAACCCAGACAGGCGGTGAAGGAAAATATCGAGGAAATTGGCATGTCCTAGAACCAACAATTCGAAGACATTTTTTGTGACATCTACCAACCCGCACTGGGCTAGCGTGATGGATTATGGCCCACTCCCTCTCACAGAGAAGTGGCCCTTGTCCCAGCAGTGGGAACGTTATAGGTTGATTATGTATGGTGTGTATTGAAAATCTATTTAGAAAAAGATGTTGTAGATATAATGTTTCTATAAATGTCCGATATTAGCGAATGTTGCACCGGCGTAAGTCCTAATCACCAATTTCGACGGAATAAGTCAGAAATTGTTTAATTAATTTACTTGAATCGGACATACACCAGTGAATGTTAACATGCACCTCAGCAATTCTGTGAACCTTTGATTCTGCGATTTTTTACGTGAATGTTAACTTACGCTAGTGTTTGTTCAAAAAGCGAAAGTCTTATACCTACTGTTCCTTTTACCCACGCCGCCGCGTTACCTTGCAACCACAAGTGAGTATGTTATAATTTCTATAGCCAATGGTCACATAATAGATAATATTATGGTATAATAGCATAACTAAGTTTATTTATTGATAACCTAAGTACTACTAAGTAAGTAACTAGTAGGTACTGCTGATTGTGTTAAGTTACTAGCTTTGATAAATACACAATTTCTATTTTTTTATTCATTTTAATAAGATGTAAGTTAATTTTATAACTCCTGCTTCAGCAGATTTTTTTTAATGAATCTTGAATATTCGTAATTTCGCTCAAAATTAAGATTAACCAATTCGTCGTGTGTGTGATAACGATAACATTCCTTCATGAAAAGAATAAATTAACTACGGTCCTTCACCAGCTATCATGGTGGCTGTTAAGGCGACGATAACCGATTTTTTATGATTTTATACTGAAGATCACGTCTAAATGAGTAGTGTTAATGATTTGGAAAAAATATATGTTAAATTAGAGCATTTTCTTAATAACCTAATATACGAATATTTTAGATTATGTTTATATTACATAGTGTAATTAATGTGTAAAGTTATGTCTAACGCAGATAAAAAACTGAGAACCACGCAAAATCTATCAAGCGTGTTTTTCTGAAACCATTTTGAGATAATTTAATCATTGATCTTTTAGTATACGTGTTTTATTAAAAAACCTTTTGTTTTATGTATAATAAATTAATATTGCATCAAATTGGGGACAGCGCTCCTTGAAGGACGAGTCCTATTACTGGCTGACGTACGACGCGTTGCATGAGCTCAGTAAAGAACACGCAAGCTGACCACTCAAGGTCACTGGCATATATCTGCGTCATAACAGACACCAGAGTATCTTCAGATATACTGTGCTTCGGACATTCACAGTAACATAACCATTTCAGGGCGTGCTCCCGAAGTCCCGACTACGAAAGTGCATGTGTGTCGTACCGCGACTGTTGTTGAATGCACGCACGTGGAAAGTTCGGTCCGTCCGATATTCGAAGAGCCTATAAGTTAGCGTGTTTTATTTGCTGCTATATTATGCAACTTCATTCAACGTCGACAGTGCTTTATTGGCGGCCATATCGTTATACGAATAACATTTACTGGCTCAAATTGAACGTTGTTTTGGTTTTTTATTAGAAGGTTCGCTGTGCCGATTGTTACCGATTTAATTTTAATAAGAACTAGTTGATCCGACAAGACAAAGTCCTATACAAATTTTAATAATTGGTGAATAAATCCCATAGAAAAAGGACGTTCAGTAATTCCCGAATTTAAAAGTTTCCCGGAAACTTGTTGTAACCGGAAATGTTTTTGTCCAGAAAAACCAAATTCAGACTATTATGAACAGTTTTAAAATAAACAACCCTCCTTTTTTAGCTTCGCTGCAGTCGGGTAAAAAAAGCCAAATCGGTCCAGCCTGTGTCAAATGATGCGCTTAACAACGAACAGCATTTCATTTTTATTTATATATGTAGATAGATAGATAAATGATGTTTTTGTCTGTGCGTAGGTTTATACAAACACTTTTACACGTCAATTTATATTTTTTAATGTATGAGGTCAGTTTCAATAAAGCCTAATCAAAAGATATTGCTAAGTTACGGGAATTGTTAAAGTTGAATACAACTATAACAATTTTATACTCTAGACTATCATATCTATTCATATCTTTTCTATCCTGCTCTAGACTCTATGGAACGATGGAATACGTGTCAAAAATAATATCTGTTGAGTCTTAAAAGTCTATTAATAAAAGTACATTATCAACGAAGCACCGGAGTTAGTCTTGAAATACGCAATAAAAAATTCAATAAAAAACTGTTTAATTCACCTGTATCACGTTTTCAAGTCGGTAACATAGTTAAATGTACTTAATTATGGTCCGTTTTCGTGTTTATTTAGTACATACATATCATTACGGATTGTTGCCGACGTGAGTGATTAAGGTGTGAGATACGCATCGGGAAAGAGTCGTTGTCTGGAGTCGCACCTGCCGCCCGCTCGGCTTACTTCAAAACCTTCTATTACCTCGTTATTAGTGAGACGCCCCTCGACGTTTTACAACATTTTAATTGTGTTATTTAACGCTTGTTATTTCACAACTGACATGGTGATTTATTCGTTATTGGCAGTTGCGGATTTCGATCGCACGACTATTAAGCGAAACCAGTAAGCTTCCTGTCCAACATAGTAATTGAAAGTGACACATGTTTTATTTATACCGAGTTAGAAGTCTGAGAACGTTACTAGTTTTATTGTGAACATATTTTTTAACATATCTTAGCAAAATTCTAAAGAACTGTCGAATACAGACTCCGGATAGTTTAGCCAATACGTTCAGGATCTTCATCTAGCCTTTACCAACACGGAGTGGAGGCCTACAAAATAGTTAGAAAACTTTCATGACAGTAGGTATTGATTGCAGATATATGCTCCTCTAGAAACTCGATGCTGCAATCATCTTATTCATCAGTATTTTATTGCATTGTTTATGAATCCACCTCCGCTTTTTTTTCAATAAATGTTATCTTATCCGAATCTTAGCCGTGATTATTTTAAGCCTTCTGTTTATGCTTTTTTTTCTTTTTGATGCAGGTAAAATACGATACAACTGTCGTTACTCGTGTTTAGGTAAGTTCTTTCTTAACAATGTAGAATTGCTTAAATAAGTATAAGTAAGTGACCTTCATAAAATGTTTTAATTGAATTTAAATTGAACTGGGACCACACGCTGGTATAGTAAAAGAGTAAGTGGTTATTTCTAGCGAATGTTTTTTTTTAGCCTGTAAGAGAAACCCTACTGTACAATGGTAGTCGAACAAAGACAAATATTTATTTTTCCCTATTGCAGGACTATACTAATCGAATGCAGGACCTGAAGATGGCCGCAGGTCGAATTCTATTAGTATGTGATAGGTATAGACACAAAATATAAAAATTACTTTTCTGTTTGTTTTCTGACTTTTGCGATTTTAAATAGCCCAATTTCACCACCCTTCAATGAAAGCTCAGAAAAGGGCCTAAATTAAAACCTTGTGGCACACCCATGTTGGGCCTATGATTCAGGGGTGCTGCGATGTCAATGGCAACTTTTTGTTCTCACCTAGATAGAAAATATATTATTATCTGTACAAAATGATACTGTGTTCGAATTGGTTAAATTAAGGCACAAGCGCATTGTGATCAAGGCAGTCAAAAGCTTTCCTACATCCATTCTAATCTCCTAAAATATGATTTCTAACTTTAAATGCCTTCAATATTCAGGATTTTTCCCTGAAGTGGGGTCTTTTTACGATCATGTATTAATCGTTTAAAAAAATATCGCTGATCACTTCTGGTCTATAGTGGCCAATTTGTACAAATTCTATTCATGTCACTTACGTTATTTTGTTTGATCTTCAAAAACGGACGATATTAAGCAACAAAATAATACGCCATATTGGTAAAAGAAGTTTTTTTTTTTTGTTTTCTTCAGAATAATGATAATTAATTATTACCTGACAAATTCGCAACATTGAAATCGGAATCTTTCCTTTTATGGATGAACGTCAAAAGGAGAGAAAATACATTATTCCTCTCGTTAGAAGTTGAGAAACTAAATCAAATTACAGTAATCGTTAACGATGAATATAATTGGCAGTTTACGTATCCATGTTGCGCTTGTAGCTGGTACTTACTGGCGTACCGGTAACGTTATTTATTATGATTTAGCGAACGATTGAAATACTATACAACAAGCGGCTCTTCTTTATCACACTTTTTAATACGTATACCGGAACTGCGCAAAGTAAATGTAGCTATTAGCAATCCTATTTACCACAGATACGTTTTTATAGCCAATTACTGTTTTACAGCGAACGATAAATACTTCCAATACAGCGGCATACAACCTAATAGAGGATACAAAATGTTTTTAAATTACTAATTCAAATTAACGAGGGGTTTCGTTGCGGTAGAAGAACGTCTAAAGTTAGTTCCAATCGCGTAATCTATATTCATTCGAAGTTAGCGCGGCATCAGTGCACAGCGGTGCAATTAAAAACGTATAAATCAAAGCATTCTCTCTACATATAGTTAACAACGGCGGTAATCTATTAACGCGTTATAAAGCCGCTAATTAACTTATATCCACGACCTTTTTTTGTTTAGAATTAGTTGAACAAAAAATAATCAACTTGCTCTAAACTAAACATCCTGTCATTTGAAAGACTAAATATTCATAGACGAAATGTTCCATTCATTCATTTGGTGGTCCTTACTTACTTGAAGGACATAGTTATCAAAACATTAAAGTTTACGATAATAGGCTACAAATACACACCATATCTATTCCTCGTGTCTATTGTTAATTTATGCAATTTTATTTATAATGCTCACCTGTCGATTAATTACTGGTTAGTTATCGCTTATGGCTAGTTTATGTGTTATAAATGTGATAGAAAAACAATGTTTCCTCCTCACATTGACATGAAACCATTGCTAATTATAATTACCGACGTGGCGCGATGAGCACGTAGCAAAAACAGTTCATGAGAACGATGCCATGATTGTGTTAACTTTCGTATTCTTGTTGTACGATCAATAGGTATGCGCCGACATTATCTTTGAAAAAATCATGTAAAGTACCAAGGCGTGAAACTAATGAAGTGATTCTATAACAAAAACTGTAATGCCACACTTTTTCTTCAAACTACTTACTAACAGATTTCCTACTTTTTGCCTTCTGCTAAGTGCGTGAAACATATTTATACCCTGGCGTTTTTGCGCATGTCTTTTTACAAATGAAGATACATAAATGTTGATATTACATTATTACTTGATTCTAAGAAAAATCACTTGTCACCTTATTTTAACTAGGTAATGGATATTTCAGGTTTTTTTTTGCTTTTTTCCACTTCAATGACCCAAAAGAATTAGTAAAATTTAAGAATCGAGCCGAAAGACATGTTAAGAAATACCTACTGTTTACGTAAGGTCTCTAGGACCATACTACACACAGGACGCGGTATGTGTTAAGGTAACTTCATTTTTCCAAGCACTTTTTTGCGGTTCCACTGGACACTAAAGAACCCTTGAACTATTTATTTACTTTATTTGCTGGCTGAAATGGCCTAAAACAATTACATCGTTTAAATAGAACAATTATCGATATGGACTACGCGGTGGACATCAATCATCATTGACGGTGGGGGGTCACGCTTGCTCAAGCTGTATCAAGGCGCCACACCTCGATGCTCCACATTGTACACATTCTTTAGGACTAATTTGCTCCATTGAATGTAAAACATTATAAATTACTGGTAATTCCCGTAACTTCTTCGTTTTGTGGAAGATTTGCTAGCTGAATAAACCGAAAATCCTAAAATGTTATTTAAAGGACTTAAAAAACTTTATGTAAGTAGGTACTTACCTACTTTTAAACAGTCTACGAGAAACTTCCAAGGCCTCCCGTATAATGTAAGTCATAGACAGCGATTAGGAAGTATGTTAGTGACCGATCAGTATGTAAACACAGGGCAATATTTATAACAACTTAAACTGCCCCTATATTCAAATCAAGTTGTGATTTGGTAATTCTTTGACAGTTTTATGAAATGAGACGGCAAATTAACGTTGAGTGTCAGTTTGCTTCAAATAATTTGACTGACTGTAAAATTATTCTGGTTATTGTAAATTCTTTGAGAACACCAAAATAAAGACATCTGGAAATGCATTTAGATGAGGTGGGTGGTATTCGAAAAACTTAGCGTCGAACGTGGTCAAGAAAACGCCCCATTTACATGGTTCCTCAAGTGGAAATTGTAGGTACCTACTTCAATTATTCTGGCATAAGTAAGGGAAGGGAGCGAGAAGTACCGAACAAGTCGCGGTCGGGCGACGCTTGGTCTATGTCCTGAAATGATCATGATGAAGTAAGGGGTTCACATGTGAATAAGATAGTCACTGAGACAGCGAAAAATAATCATACTGATGGATGTACCATCGAAGAACTTCATATCTATATGCCGTAAAGACTATTTCTGCTTGCAGTGCTCGGCGGCTATAAAACCGGGGCGGTAACAGATGTGGTCATCGTATTCACGGGATTTTGTTTTCAAATTGCTTAGATATGAAGTTCTTCGACAGTACTTCTCTGACCCAAGTCTTGTAGGATGGTGACCGAAAAGGAGAACGATAAGAGGACGTTTTGCAGCAAGACGGGTTGCTGAGTGGTAGTGTTCTTATTGGTACCTAATGGAGTTTAAGAGCGTTTACCCTAAAGCTTCGTGCAGACTAGCGCGACGCGACAGCGCGACGCGACACCGGCTATTGTTATACCGTCAAGTTTTCTTAGAAATAGTATTGTTCGAGTCGCGTCGCGGCGTCGCGTCGCGCTGGTCTGCACAAAGCTTAAAAGATGGCAACGTCGCAAATAGCTGTAATTTTTTTTCCTGTTTTGATTAATTTGGCAGACATTTTACTATAAAGAAATAAGAAATGTGGTTAACTAGCGAACTAGAATAATAATAATGAATTGCAATTATTTATTACATTGAATTTGATGTTGTACCCGTTTTAGGTGTAAAAAAGGCATTTGAAAAGTTTCCAAATACTTTTTTTACACCTAAAACTAAATATTCGGTGTTACGATATTAATTATTGCATTTCATAATCAATATTTTAGTTCGCTAGTCACATTTCTTATTTTCCTACAGTAATATTGCCAAATTAATCAAAACATCGAAATATTTGACATCTACATATTTGCGACGTTGCCCAGTTTCAGAATAAATAAACGCTCTTAATAAGAACGATAATTGTTCATATATTCTGAAAACCCGCTTAAAACCATGTACTAACTGATGCTACTGATGGTTAACAGCACCAACATTAAAAGTAGCGTCAATGTTGCATTGACATGTGCCGCGCTATTATCCAAATCAATCTAACCAATTCGTCGATACCTATCATTTAAAATAAAAATATGTGATACTAATATTAGTGACAAGGTAACTAGGTAGGTACCTACCTACCTACACAAACTGAAAAAAAAAAAAAACCTGCTTAAAAAAACACTACAAAGTGAAAATTAACTTTTATTTCTGAAGTCGGTGTTTGGTTTTCTATTTTCGTTTATTGCCACAGACTTTCGAAATTAAAATTATTTGCCATTTGTTTTTTTTCTGTAATACATTTTTATTTGTTGTACCTACGCTACTCCACACAAATTCGTAATACCAACTCGTATACTTACTATTTAAAAACAACAATGACCCCAAAACTACCAAGCAAAGTTATAAATCTATATAGGACCACCGCGCGAGCTAAGTTTTTGAAAAAAGAATCACATAAACGGTTCCGTAATCATGGAATAATCAGTGTACATAGGTACATGAAAAGGGAAAACCCGCCGAATGCACAACCTCTTTTTTTAAATCGGTCAAAACTACCTTAAAATACGTAATATTTCAGTTTCCTTGAAAATTCTCTCTTTATAGTTTGAGTAAAATCGATACAAGCCCTGGTAGCGCGATCAATAAACCCCACTTCCCAGCCATAACTAAAATAAAAAATAAGGTCTTTTTTCCAATGTAGGTCGGTGAGCATTTCCTACAATTGCGCACTTAAAGGACTGCTTTTGTATACCTACGCCCGCATATACAGTTTCGATAATCTAATTCAACATTCATAATTATCTAATAAACTCATGTTTTGTAACCTTTTCAGGTTGCCGCTATCAGTTGACATAAGCGTGTTGACTGTATCAAATCCTATCTACATAGGTACGTTTGCGCTGATTACGATAATATACACACATCAAAAGACTCCACAAGAATCACCTACTTATTTAAAAAAGCGATATCTGGCTAATGTATCGTTGTTAAGGGGTTAAACGGATTTTGATTACTTTTTTGGAATGCATTAAGAATAAAAGATAGGAAAATACTTCAAATGGTAGCGTCAACCGCTGCCTCTGGATTTTATGATATTTTATGTTTCAACGCTATAATTGCTATGCCTATTGCCTCAAAAATCATTGAGGTTATAATAGTGAGGTACCTACTTTAGCTGCACACCTTAGTCGAAGTAATATTATGAATAACAAGGCTGTGGTCATAAGCTGCAGTGCAGTAAGTTAAATGAGATTTCTCACGTATGTGTGCGTTTGTAACCCTTAGCTACCCGCGGGGCGTACACGTCGATACTCTACACCTACACCCCTCTGACCAAGTATCTGGTTACTTACCGACAATATCGTTTTCGTGAGCTATATAAGGTAGTTTTTGTTGATTGCTTAATATGTAAACCTTAATTTTCTTTAGAAATGTAATAAATGACGTAGCCCCTGTATTTTTTTTTTCTATTTTTACATCGTGGTTTTCAATTAATGACAAAACTTGCCTGTGTTGTCTGTCTCTTAAAGCAGTTAAAGCTTAATATTAATATTTAACTCCCACTTAATGAATTCGAAATATAAGAACCTTAATCTTTATCCCTCAATTGCGTGACACGGGTGATAACATGTTGTTTCACCTTTGAGTGTAACGGTTCATTTTAATAAGATCGTAATTAAGTATTTGACGTACCTGTTACCGGTTACGAAAATTACTTTTAATTTAGTAAGTTCAAACAAGGAGGATCTAAAGACATTTTTAGAACAACTTTTCCTGCAGAATTATATGAGATGTAAAAGTAACTTTATATAAGTGAAACCTATTAAAAGTTGAGAAATACAATTAAGGAAGAGCTTATTTGAAACTATCAATCTTTAGCTATACTAACTTGAAAAGAGAGATAAACTTTAAAACCACTAAAATGTGTTTATTGTATAAGGGTATAAGATTATAACATGTTTAATTTATCTACGTCTAGAAAACATCTGTTTAGCTTGCTCGCAACTAAACTTAAAAAAATCTCGAAAGTATTAGCGGGAGAAGTTATTTGATAAATAACCAATATCAAAAAAAAAAAAAGTTATGTCATATAGTAAAAGCAGTACTTAGCTAACACACACAAAGCTATTTCTTCCTATAACGTACAGAGGCTTAGTTTTAACGGGACAAGAGCGTAAAAAGAGCATCAGCGGTATAGACAGGAAATGTAGAGTGGTAGTTTGGGCGTAGCATCCATTTTAGGCCTTACGTCAGTTTCCCCTTTTTTAGAGATTTCCACGTCTACTCTGTCGATATTGAAGCCGTTAGGGACTTATCTGTAAATTGCCGAGGGTCGAGTATCGTCTGGTATTGGCTCGCTGCGCCAGTTACTAAAAAATTAATTATGCCAGACACAGAGCTGCCCAACGCTGTCAACGAGAATGGTAAATCAGGAAGCATAGAGATGGACCTGAATTATTGATACATGCGATTTTGTACTTGGAAACTATTATAGTAGGATAATTCTACCGTGCAGATCGCGGATGTTTTACAGAAATTTATAAAAGTCCTTTCAAGAGAGTCGAAAGTTCGCAAGTTTGATAGCCGATCTTACATATGTCACATCCGCTATTAATTGGGTGCGGATGGGGACTTTGGCAGTCCTGCCGTGGAAAGTATAAATATTCGACATAGTTTCTTGAGATTTGAAGTAAACTCCAAGTACGTCTGTCAAAAAAATGTGATTATGTAACTTACCCGTTGAAAGGGTATCCTGCGAAGGCTGCATCGTAGGGGTGGTAGACGGTTGGGTAAGGCCAGGTTGCTGCACTTGCCGCTAGGTTTTCTTTTAGTTCGATCCCTGCAGCCTAAGGATAAAAAAAAAAACATTTATAAGCTCAGTTCCACATGAAACATATCTATATAGTGTCATAAAATATTGATTACCACGTTGCTATCGGTAAAATGTAGGCAGCAAATAATTCTATAACTATCTCATTAAAACGCACCAGCATAATAACTGTACTATTATAATATTATATCCTTCCACGTTTCCGGTAGCTTTAACGTAATCCATTACTAAAATGATCCTCGTCGGATTGATTTCTTGATCGATCGCTTTAGCGTTTCGGCTTTAACTATTATTACTTAATGGGCAAAGATAGGAGACGCGCGCATCAATCATCTTTCGATCGACAAATGTATCTTTTTTATGTTTTGTAATGGTTGAACTTTGATGCTTAAACAAAAACAAATACCTTGAATGTTTTAAAACTTAAAACCACTTCATTTGAGAAAGTTTCAACATTAAATAAACAGCGGTTTTAAAATTATGATTAATTTGTTATTAAGGTTGTGCGCCGGAGATCGCGTAAAAAAGCACGGCTGTCACTAAGGGTCCAAAAATTTATAGCGACACATTAAAAATAACTCAGGAGCGAGTCTTAATGCGGTCAGCCAGGATAAATCTATCAAAAGATTTTGTTGTCCAACAACTTCATTGGTGGCCGAATCGAAAATCCGATAATAAATTTTACTCAAGTACGACAGCGTAATCCAGTCGCGCTGTCGGTCTTTGTTGCTACGACCTTTGTGATATAATTCCAGTTTTCTGTTACTTCAAATAATAATCGGACTACGCCGTAACGCGAATCTGCAGCTACGTGGATTTATTGTGCCTACTGCGTTGTTGCCTTATTTACGTAATAGGCTGATCCCATCCATCGTAGGCGTTTGAAAGACAGATAAAAGACCAATTGTGTGACAGTTTGAAATATCAACTATTTTGTTTCACTCTCATTTTATCATTATTTGTCTCGTAGAAGTAAATGTTACGGTCGATTTATACAAATGTCCTTCATTCTCATATACAGGGTCAGATTAAATTAGCTAGGTAAACTCTGCCGACGTGATGGGTATCGATATCTAAACATGATAAAATGAAAACAGAAAATCATTTGATGAGTTTTTTAGTGATGCAAAGAATACGAATACGAATACGAAATTATATTATATTATATAATAAAAAATTATTCGCCGAATATTTTCATGACATTCGTAATTTGTGAATAAAAATCCCTAGATATTGCATTGCGATCGAGTTGACGGACAGAAAGATTTATTTATAGAATCATAAAGCTTTCTTATCTTTTGTTTATATCCACGAATGGTTAGTAATTATGGCGAACTTTTAGTTTTTGGTTGTAGCTTAGTCTAAGGATAAGGATCAGTTACGATGAAATTTTCTGTGTTTTATCGACTTCTTACTAGTAGTTGAGCCTAGTGGTTTTAATTGTTAAATATGTCGTCCCGAAAACGTGAGAAAAGTGATATTTGTTGACATTAAAAAAATTGGCTCGAAAATATTTCTCTATAAAACCTTCCACAGTGGCCTCAGAAAGGCTGTTTTCAAAAGGAATCGGTTGTCGTCAAAAAACGTGCAACATATATATTATGTCTTTTAAATAAAATTTACGTAATTTAGTTACTTTTAATTATTAAATTATATGTAAATATTTATATTGCTCAGCGTCAGGCATCAGGTATTTGTATTCGGCGAATAGTACAATCTGTATTCGTATTAGTAAAAGTAGTATTCGTTGCATCACTAGATTTCTTTTTTTGGGTCATCTCATCTGCCGCAGTTAGAGTAGTCAGTCACTTCAAAAATCAGTTTGATAAAAACAATTTTTTGTGTAAACTTCACAAACGTGATGGGTATGGATATCTAAACACGATAAAACAAAAAACTAAACAGATTTTCTTAGCTCATACTTCAAGTAACAACACTACCAGTGCTCGTTGACCCCAAAATTTTGTATCATCAAAACTTTTTAAATTCTATTTTGCCGTGTTTAGATATCGATATCCATCACGTCTGCGCAGTTTCGCTAGCTAATTTAGTTTGACCCTGTACTCAGTTATTTGATCTAGCTTTAAAAGCTAGTGAAGTAGTGACTAGGGGCATATAAAATTGTGGACTAGATGACTCGGTGAAATTCGTACCACGTGAGACAAAATTTCGATTTTCCGGCTGCTTCTTTGGGTTTTTCCTAATTTTCTTTTTTCCTAAACCACCCCAATATTCAGGAAAACAAAACAAAAACATTTTAATCGGTCGAGCCATTTTTTGTATTTTAGCGAGACTAATGCACGTCAATTGATTTTTTATAAATAGAAGATAATGTATATACGTTTTTACAGTATCTAGGTCCTCGTTTTTGTCTTCTTATTTTAAAGATAAATATATCGCCTACCTACTTATAAGGTTAAGGAATGATTGATAGACGTGTTGGTCTTAACGAAACAATTATTTTAACACAAAAAACTTGCCCATGATCTTTATTGGTATCAACAGTATGAGTTTAATGGAACCTAGCTATAATCCCATTAACATTAGTGTGTTGAACTAGCCAGTAGGTATGTATTTTATGGAAGGTAGGTTTATAAGTTAATCCGGTGAGCGATGTGGTTGACACGCAAGCGCAGGTAGCGTCCAAATGTCGTCGAGTCCACAAAGGTACTGAGTAGATACACGACTTTGGACGGATAGTTTAAAATGATTAGTTGTTTTTACAGTAAAGATATGATTAATGTTGAAGACAGTATTAAGTTTTTAGTAAAGTGGTAGGTTGTTTAGATAGCCTTGTCCGATACTACAATCTAACTTACTGAATTTATAACATTGAGTTTAAAACTAATGAACGTTTTTACAAACTCTAAGCTATTGGTGTTTGTGTTATGTGTCTATCTAGATTTTAAATTTCCACAACATCGGTAAAGTTAAAATATCTTCCTTTATGCCTAGCTAGAACTAGTGACAGAATAATTAATGGTAAAACTAGCTGTTGGTCGCTACTTTGTCTGCAATCCAGGATGAAAAGTAGGCTATGTCCTTCTCCAGGTCATGGTTCTTCATATGCCATTTCATCCAAATCCGTTCAACCTTTTTAGCGTGAAAGCGTAACAAACAAACAAAATAATAATCTCACGTTCGCATTTATAATATTAGTTAGGATTATTGATGTCTGCTTACTTACACACTTCTGATTAAATCTGTAAGCCCATTGATTACAATACCATAATATTAATACTATAATTACCATAAATAACAGAGAACATTAACCACAAATCTACTAAAAGCGGTAGCGCAAATCGATTATTTATTTTAGGACTTCTTCGGAACTATAAATTATTTTTTTAATATAATAAACGTTAGCTTCCTGTCAGTATAGATCCACATGTGCAAATGGAAACGATTAGACCGAGCGAGCTATTAAATATTTTGACACTTCAAATATTCCGTTTGTCTCATAAACGTATTTCTGTTTACAGTAAGCGTTAGATTTAAGCTTTAAAGTGTAAACAAACACGTTATGATCCGACAGCTAAAAAGACCAAACAAAGAAGTATAGAACATGTCTACAGCGCACGGATACCCCACGAGCCGGGATGAAATAATAAATTATAGACAAAATAAAAGGCGTTAACTAAAAAAACGGTGTGAGGCAGGATCCCATTGAAGGCGTCGCGTCGGCCAGAGTTAACACTTTCGCCACTGATGATGTACGATCATATCTTCATGAATGATTGAATCATCTGCCGGGACACGTTCACGGCTTTTAACACCTTCCTCCAAAAGTTTTACTACACGTCATATATTACGTAGCGTGGCTACTTTTATGTTGTTATGATCATTATCATTCAAAGTCACTACCCACACACGTTTGGGCAAGCACTCTTTGACACAAGGAGTGCTTTTATGATTAGAATTTTGTATTATTTTAAGCGATTGAAGAAGCTAATATTATGTCTAATTTAATTTCATAAAATAACCAGGGATAGGCAAGTAATTAGATTGACACATTTCGATATATATACTTCTGATATTATAAATTTATAATCCTGTATGAAGGCAATATGGATCTTTGGACATATTTTAATCCTCGAAAAGAAATGTTAAATATATTAAGTTATTAAAGCCGGCTGGTCCGGTACAAGTTTTTGGGTCGATGTACAAAAGACCATACATCAACGGATTACGATTCAAATTTATATGTATTTATTACTTATATCATAAACCTTATTGTGGTGCCTACTTAACACTGCGCGAGAGTCTTATAACTACCTCTCTAACGTAATATTTTGACAACGTATCCTAATTATTTTAACGTAATACCTTTTGTAATTCGAAGTGGAAGAAAAATGAAATTAAAGCTCTTCTGTCACAGATGGAGATAGAAACATAATCCCTTTGGTTAAGTAGATGATATCGCGGCTTCAGCGACGATGGGTTTTTAAGCTTTTGTGGACGTAATTAATTCAAGTCATAGTTTAATAAGATTAGATGGTTTCGATTTTTTAAATATGAATATCGTCATATTAGGCCTAGATGATGCTGGTACAGTCAGCCCCAAAAAGATGTGGACATGGACAAGGAACCAATTTATTGTCTACAGCCATTGTTTTATAACATTATATCCACCGTAAAGGTACAAAACATAGTATACAATGTATTTTATCAAAACGATGAAATTGTCCCAAAACATTTATACACCATATGACCAAAACATGGTAATCTACATAAATCTCACAAATATGTATACAGTAATCATTGAATTCAAAAGGTCGACCTCGAATGGTGTTAGAAATAAATATTTAGTTGAAAATGCGATGCCATAAAAATTTGGCATTTACTCTACTGCGTCAGATTGACATATTATCATTGTCATGACAACGATCACATCTTGACGTAGTCACTCACCGGGAGCATTTGCGTGTAATGTAACAGTTCAGATTCGAGTATTTTATTAGTGAATGCGTCCAGGCGAGCTTTACAGTGCGTACCTGTAATGATGTAATTACATTATTACTGACTCCTACAATGTTCGAATTTGTAACATTACACCAGTGAGCGCGGAAAACTGAACTTTACAACTGAATCAACGTTACATTACGAATACTCACAGTTCGAGCGGTTACAAAACCGTCCTCCTTAGTCAGTGCGTCGAGCTAGCGCAGTATTGTACGTAATGCTCAAAATCAAAACATGTAATGTTTATTACACGCGAATACCCGGTGAGTGAGCAACTTAAAAAGCGTAAGAAATATTCGTAATGAACATTCATGATTTACCTATTTGTATTTCAAATCAAAAACAAATGACACGTCAGTGACTTCATGCATGAAATGAAAAGAACAAACAAAAATAATTTTCCTGTTCTTCTATTAGACGAAGCTAAAGACGTGTCATTCGATTTATGTCGTATGATGCTGTCAGTCTTGTTTACCTTGTTCTGTAACAATAACTGTGAACTTTGTTTTGGTCTTAAGGTGTATACCTAGATGGGTTTGGTAAAATAAATTGTCGTCTATGTTTTGTACCTTTAGGTTGGATACAATCTTGTAGAACAAAGGTTGTTGACAATAAAATGGTTCCTTGTCCGTGTATATATCTTTTTGGGGCTGAATGTGTTTAACAACAACAAATTGTTCGTAAGTCCTATGAAATATTAAAACTTTAGCGTCCTCTTTAATCGCTTATTTGTAATTTTGAACCATTTCATCAAAGCAAAATTTTTTCACTGTTTACCATCACTCGAACTGTTACCACCTTGACATTGTTGCATCAGTCATAATAGCAATGTGGTAAAATTTGACAGAATTTGTTTTGTGTCACAGTCACCGCTACAATTCGCTATCCAGTCACTTTCATCACGTCCCAGAAGATGAAAGTGACTGTAGAGCGAATTAAAGATAAATCAGAGAGTCTACCAACAAAAGGTGTAAAATAAAGATGTTGATATTGTTGGAATGACAACAATTCAACACAAGCCACTGACATTCCAGTGGCTCAAGACTTAAGACCGTCTCACAAAGCTCAATCGACGCAACATTTTTTACAAAATGTTTTTCCGAGAGTGGCCTGGATACTCACCGGAGAAGCTCCATCTAGGAGGCCAGGGTTCAACTTAAAGATACGTTAATGTGGAAATGCTGAAGGCATTGCTTTGTCGGGAATACAACCGAACCCCACTACACGTATGTGCAGCGTGCGAAGGCTTTGTGAAACACACGATGCTATTATCCATGCTAGAGAAGGTCATATTGAAAAATAACTATGATAACTTAAAATTTAATTTCAAAATTCAAAAGTCATTTATTCAAACTAGGCTGAGAATCAGCACTTTTCGAACGTCAAAATTACATAAGACAGTCCCCCAAAACGCCCACCCGTCACCACTTCCTAGTGCTTTAGCTGGGAAGAAGAAGTGGCGCAACAAACTCCCCAGCAGCAATAAATTTGTTTCTAACATAACCCTGTAATTTTGAATTAATTGTATGTCAATTAACCAACTTAACTTAATTACGTAGGTACTACAAAGAAAATTGACTATTTTGAGTTTCAAATTGGAACAGATTTTCATTATAATCGATCCTATTCCTACGTTATTATTACGAAAACAATAATCTATTAAATTACTTGGCTGTTTGGTGTCGACTAGATAGGACAGAAACCTGTCAACAAAACGTGTTTTGTAAGTATGTAGGTACTTGGTGTAGGCTGGTCACAGCCACGTAAACATCGACCACTCATATAGGTACTTAGTGGTCTAGCAGTAGTTGTAAATTTTATCAGAAAATTAATAGGTACATGAGTCATTCTTTGCTTAGTAAGTGTGTTAAATATTAGCAAGAACAGAATAAATTTTGCTGTATTCACACCTAAGACTTCCAGATCAAAACTCGACTGTTAAGGTTTTTTCTTTTTATATTGTATTCACATAATATAAACATTAAAGCTTCGTGCAGACCAGCGCGACGCGACTCGAACAATACAAATTCTAAGAAAACTTGACGGTATAACAATAACAGGTGTCGCGTCGCGCTGTTGCGTCGCGCTGGTCTGCACGAAGCTTAACGAGACAAGTGCGTTTTCTCATCTAATTCTAAAAGTTCTCAATGATAACTTTTACCTTCATAAGTCAAGGAAACTAAGCCGAGCAGCCGAGCTCCTTCCATGCAGCACTGTCTTCGTTATTTATATCTGTTATAACTAAGCTATACGAAATATTTATAACTTGGATTTTATTTCGTATCGATAGGTTGCTGAAAAAAGTGATTTCTAATGCAATGGAAATTAAGAGACGGCTAACATTAAGTGACCGATATTCGTGAGTGCAAAAAGCACAGAATTCATTTAATGTTCGTTTTTATTTGCAATTCAATTCGATATCCTTAATTCATATCGGTTGCAACACTAGTGTCTGATTATCATGTCAACCGCAGGAATTGGTCGCGTTGTATTGAAAAGTCGGTCTAATAATATTAATAATCTTTAGTTTGTTTAAATACTTAATGAGTATTTATATTTAATGAGTGACGTCGTTGGTGGCAGTTTAATACTTAAGATTAATTTTTGTGTGAAAATGAAGTAGATTCGCTTTTTCAAGTGACAAATACCTACTTAAATCCTATATTTTCGGCATTAATTAGGCACTTTACATTTGAATTCAGATAAAGATTGATATCTTAATTTTAATAATACATTGTACACACGACTACACATCAAGCTATACATTTCCAGTTTATGCTGATCTCGCTTTGTATACGATTTCCATACAATGCGAGGTCAGCTTATACTGGAAATATTTAGCGTGATGTGTAGCCGTGTATACAGACTATTATTTATTTTAATGCGAACATTTATAACATACTCGTTAGTATAAATATTATGTTCTGAATGTTCTAATCCCTTTCAAACCAAAACACTAAAGTTATTTTTAAAAACATTGCCAAGTTATTTTTACTGTAACATCAGGTCTATTTTAGGTAGAAAACGGAGCCAAATATTTTTTGTCATCCCGTATCAAGTTAGTAATGATGTGACTTTAAAATAATTTCCTAGGGGTTTGACGATTATTAAGATACGTGTAAGTTAGAGTTATACTGCTGCCAAAATTACCGACAACTATTGAAAATATAAAGGTCTGTTCCAAAAGCATCTTATGAAAATGGTAACATATGGATCAGAAAACGTACCTGTGGATGCCAATTTGAAGTGGCACTTACCCGAAATTCTAATTTTAAATCTTGTTTTTTATTTGACAATTGACGTTGATTTTAAATCTTAATTTTCGTCGATGATTTTAAAATTACAATTGAATAATGTTATTCAAACAATATGTTGTTAGAAAAAGTGGTGAGATATAAGGTTGTAACCTTCCTTCAACCTGAAGGTGAATCAACCTTTAACCTGAACAGGGTTTGTTTACACTTTCATGAGATACTTTTCGAACAGACTAAAACAGATAATATTAATTTTAAACAATATTCATACTTACAGCATTGGTGTAAAAGGGTGGTTGATCAGCTGCTAAAGCGGGAAAATACGCCGCCATTCCGGCAGCTGTAGCCGCTGCGGCGTCTGAGTAAGGGGCACTGTACATAGACAGGGGCACACCGGAAGCGAGCCTCTGGTAGTTGAGAAACTCGTATTGACACGAGCAGACGGTCTGTCCGGTGATAGGGTCCTGGAATATAGGGCGGCCAGTGTCGCAGCAGCGCGGGGCCGCGGCCGCGGGCGAGCTGGGCCGCGCTGCAGCGCTCGCGCCGCCCGCACCCGCGCTCATTCCCGCCTGCGCCGGCGGCGGACTGTTGGAGGCTGTCGAGATGGTGCTCTGTAAGTTGTAAATTTTGAAATGCCTTTATGGCGCGTTACCAATTCGCTTTTGCAGACGCGATGTATGTATATAAATTGGAGGCCTCCGTGCGCACAGCCAGTCGCAAAGCATGATTTATAACAATTTAAAATGCACTTGTGATATGCTCACGTAGTTAATGTAGGTACAATAAATTGATCAATAAAAAGTTCATAATGGACAGCTAAAATAAAATTAGCATAATATAAAATAATTGATGGATAATAAACGAGCCTTTAACGATTGTGTGAAAAGGGGTGAGCATCAAGAATAACTTTGGGCGTGCCTGTTATATCGTCAGGGCTTGCGAGGACCCACGATACGCAAATTCGAAACGCTGAGGGCCCTTTTATTAAAAAAAAATACTAATGCTCCTTTACGAGTTATACTAATATGATGCGATTGAAGATTTTGAATAAATCACAATGGAATCGAGCAGGGTGGACACATTGTTGTTGTTGTAGATTTATTATTCGCCGAACTACCTGAATCGATAACGCGGTCGTAAAATAAACATCCGGATGTTGTCCGATCATAATACCAGAAATGCGAGTTTAGATCGTCCTTTTAATTGAGCACCGGACCCGCCGTAAAATAAACTTTCTAAATATTTGTCATTGGAATGAAAAATGATCCCAACCACCCAACATTCATTGTGTTTTCAATGGGATTAAAAACCGAGAAATGTCATTTTGATACAAATCCATGTCAGTTTTTTTTTTAAGAAAATCAATTATTACTTCTATTGTATGCTTTGTGCCGTTGTTAGTTATTTGTGTAAAAAAATACCTATCTAATAATATTATTCGTACCTACACCTCAATGAACAATATAGTTGGTAATACACATGGTCAAAGAATTTGCTTAGGTGCGCACGTAGGGACGCACCTAAGCAAATTCTTTGATTGATTTTCTTTGATTGTTACGTTATATTGAACCTACCTAATTAGGTAGGCGGTACCTGGTTGATCAGTCAGCTTCAGCGTCTCAATTGAAACAACATTTTGGTAAAGTGGTAACCTCGCCCAGAAACAGCAGGACTTGACCTTTACTTGTGTAAAGAAGTAAAGAGGCGGTTCTGTCGCCATAAGCTTAGTAAAGTCACGTCGCGGTTGACTGTGGACGTATTAAGTTGGAGCTATGACCCGTCTACCAGAAGTATGGCTTCAGTCGCCCTAAACACGCGACGCACACCCATTGCCACGTCTGTCGCTATGGATACGAACCATTCGACGACCTATAGCACCGCTGAGCCCACGTTCACCCCCTCACGACAGCGACAGGCTAAAAACATTTGTTGTGTTGAGGGAATTATTGAGGTAATCCCGAAGCCGTTAAACGTCGAATCCCTGCATTACCTACATTACATACCCTGCATAGATATTTAATCCTTGCTTGCTAACATAGTCTACCTATGTAGGTTCCAGAGTTGATAGGTGTTCACGTTGTATCGTCGCTCATTCGACCTAATGACTATGGTAATAGAGATGATATCGATCTATATGGGGCTGCGACTGAAATCGACGCCGGTACTTAAAAGGGATTCAATCCGTTCAAATGATACGAGTGTCTGGTGGGTGAAACGACATAATTATTGTTCTTACTCCCTACAGTATGCTCTGTATATTTATTCACTCGGTCGACAATTGCTAACAGGCCTCAGTTAACACTAAATCTCCCTAACGATTGCAAATTCATTCTGTAGTGTCTCAGGTAAGTAGGTACCTACTACAGAACGAATTTGTATACTAATAATTAAGTGATTTTACTATTTTTATTTAATTATGAGTTATGTGAACGTAATAATGCAAAATAAAGTGTTTGAGTAGGAAAATTAAGACAGGAAGTTTTCTTCCTGTCTTAATAGAATGTTGTTGAGCTTAAAATATAAAACATCATGTTAATTTTATCAACGATACAGATGGTTTACTTTGCAAAATCATTTAAATAAAAAGCGAATCTTGCTACGACACAATAAAGTGCAATTCAGGTCGCACAGCGCTTATTACCTACAGTTATGTTCACCTAGAAGTTGCCTCTGTTTCTATCGCGTAATTCTTGGATCAAGATTAATTAATATTTTTGTGGTTTTCATGATGGCCCGTGCACGTGGTTGTGGGTTCACATCCGGGCAAGTAGGTACTCCAATGTAACTTTATCAATTCATATGTATTTCTTAGTTTGTCTTGGACATCATTGGCATCGATAAAGGAAGGCATCGTGATGAAACCTAGACTTTTCATATATGTCTGTTATCTATTTGTTTGCATTGAATAAACTGTAAAAAAAAACTAACAGATTTGACAGAATCTAATGAATTCACTCGAACTGCCGTGACAGATTGCCCTAAACGACAGCAAAAAAGATGCGTTATGAAAATGAAATAATATTACTTTGATGAATTTACTATTTGGCTAAAACATTCATATTTTTAAGGAAATATACCAAAAGGAACATTATTAATCGGTTTCTTAAAAACGGTCAAATAGCCTACATATTGTTCCAATTATTTATTAAAAACATGGTGACTATTGTGGATTTTCGATTAAGAAAAAAACCACTGATGTAATTGCTCTTATTTTGCATAGTAATATTGTTCATATTCAAATAAACCATGATCGATGATATTATTTAAATGTATGATTTTAATGTTAAGAAATCATTTGATTGACGGAAGCTTCGCTAGGCCGCGTAATCGCACTTAGTAGAGACGCCTCATATGTGCGCGTAGTATCGCGTAGGCGCGCGTAGAGCCAGCGTTGAAGCGCGTAGAGGCAGCGTTGTAGCGCGTACAGGCAGCGTAGTAGCGCGTAGAGGGTGCGTCTACGCGCGTCAAGCTGTGACGACCCCCATAGAGCTAACGCAAGCTTATTACAAACAGCTTTCGGGTCGTGCAAACGCTACGCGAACGTTACATTATTTTTATTTTATACAACCATTAACAAAATGATCCCGACGAGGAATCACTTGTATTTGTCTGTGTTGCTTAAACATTATTATTATTTATTGCGATCACGAAGGAAGAATATAGTTGTAGGAGGATAAATTATGGAGTCTTTGGCCAACTGAAAGTACTTACTCTGAACTATTTTGTGCACTTTTGAGAACAATATGAGTTTTGTTCAAAATTATCCCAAACATTTCCGTTAGGATCGCTGAGAAAGCGTGGGCAATTTGCGGTATATGCTAACGCAGCGCCTAGGCGAAGTAGGGGTGGGTCGTTACGTGATTTTCGTGACTTCGAAGTCACTAGTTACGGTACATTTTGAAAACACGTAATTTTATTAACTATTTAGGTTATTTTATTGAAGTATTACAGTTATTTGCGCAACCCAAATATAAATACCTACGTAATACCTACTTTACTTATCACAAGTTTTCAGTTTTTGGAACGAATAAGTTTTTGTAGCTACCTATGCAGTTACAATCATGAACGTATTACTAACACTAATAAACTTCCTTTCATACTTTATTCAGGCTTAGAACTGATTGCATGGAAAATGTACTTACAAAATAACGTGTTTAAAGTTTGACTCGAAACTAGCTATTCGGCTACATGCTCTCCGTAGCCAGTTATTGTAACTAGTGACGTGAAATAACGCCCATACCTACGCGGCAATTTGGCAACAAACGAATCTATAAGTACCGATCTACCCTTTAACATTCTTTGAAAGAGTCGGCAGTACCGGGAAATTTATTATCAATTAGGTCATTGGGGCGACACTTGAGTTACCTATGCTATGATCGAAATAGCTGTAGGAATCCTATATTTACAAATTCATTCCCGTTTTTATTGAATCAAAAACGTTTACTTTCTTAACGTATTTATTTTGTTTCTTCTTCAATCGGCATAGGTATTTCTTTCATAAAGTACTTTAGTAAAGAAATAGTATTTTTGATTTATTACATGAAAAGATTTTTTCACATTTTCTATCTATGTGATTTCAAGTAAGTAATAAGTACCTGGTCGACCGAGCTCTGCTTGGGTGAGAACAGAGAATGCTCATTTATTAGTATATGCTATTTCATACTAATTCCATGTATATTACATACTAATTCCATGCTGCCATATCATTATTCTAAGGTAGCCATCTTGTTCTAAACTTTGGGCGACCGAGATCTGCTCGAGTTAAAACACGAATTTTCCCAGATATGAGACCTAGCTAGATCGATTTTTCGCCCCCGTATTTATTTTATTTTTTTACCCCTATATTGCAACTTGCATTCCGTTTTCGAGAACGTGATTAAAAATAATCACATTAATATACAGGGTGGCAGGGACATCGACGCGAAAACTGACACCATGGGTTCAGTAAGTACATGATTCTGAACCCCCTTAGGTTGAAATTTTTCGTCGGTTATTTTAAAAAAAATCTTCTGTTTCATAGAAAATTCCAATACCTACGCGGTCAATTTCTTTTTTTAAATATCCGATTAAAAATTTCAGCACAGGGGCGTTCAGAATCATGTAGGTACTTACTGAACCCATGGTATCAGTTTTCGCGTCGATGTTTTTGACATCCTGTATGTATATATATATATATACAAATATTGCTCGGTTAATAGTATAGGATACAAGTAATAAAAAATGAAGATCTTCGAGCTCTTTGCTAATTAGCTCTTGGACAAGTCCTTTTAAGTGAAGCTGAGTCAGCCAACAAGCCGGGAAAACGCTAGGATGAAGAAGACTAAATGGTTTAAGACACGTCATTGTTGTAAGTTACCAAGCCTGTAGCTTGCAGCAAACTCAGTAACAGTTGCTATTGAATATGAATAGCCCCATCAGGGATAAAAACAATAAAAAGAAATGCTAGTTTATATCACGAAACAACAATTTTTTTGTTACAAGTTTGTAATGCCGGAAAATTCTTGCAAGCTCTACCTAATGGTTGCAGTTAATTGAAAGAACAAATAAATTATAGACTCATATGTCTTTCGTAACATAGTTAAAGACGCTACAGTTAGAATTTATTAAATTAGAATTGTACGCATAGATTAACGTTAGGATAACTTGCGTGTACATGCAAAGAGTATGTAGTATGTAGATACGAATGTCTTAAACCGATAAGTTGTTAAATCTAAACATTTGCATTTGACAAGTTTCATATTTATGCAATGTTAGTTTGTCAGTTTTCAAAACGGTACGTAAACTTGACATGTAACTAAATACTCACGTTTAACACGTAATTTTCATTTATCTCTTTGGACAAACTTTGAAATAAGTAAGTATTGGTTATGTGTGCTTATTAGATAAAGAATACAAAAAAGTTGTCATCATATCCTTTTCAAATATCGGACGGTTGGAGGATTAAAGTGCCGCTGCACCTTATCTTCAGCAGACATCTTTTAAAAAACAAACACGAGAAGTATTCTCTTTTTGTCGTCTTTTTTTATCGTAACCCGCAGGATATGTTAGAGTCGTTAAGCCCTTTTAAGTGTTAAACCATGTAACTGAATATTCGAGCGTATAAGGGTCCGATCTATTTGTTAAATAATGTAAAAAAGTTAATCTTAGAGAAATCGGACCCAATGACATGAATTTCGTTAAAGACATCAGCCGGGCAAAAAATATCGATGACATGTCGCTCGCTTAACTAACCGTGGGTGACGCCGAGCGATGGCTTTTGTCCAGGTACCACGGGGTTTTTTTTATCAAAGTCGGCCCTTTAGCAGACATCATTAAAGTATTAAATTTACGATAAGGTTACCGGTGCACAATAATAATTTAGAAATTCTTGCTAATGTTTAATTCTTCGACAAAGCCGAGATAAATGTCTTCGCAGCTCTGTGAAGTCCTGACGCGAGCCGTGATCCCGCTTTGAATCAGTATTAATCTTAAACAATCAGGCAATCTGTTACGCAAACAGATAACTGATATAGATCACATTATGAACACTGTTTACAAAAACACGCTAGTCTATTGCAGTTGCACGTTATAATTAACTATGTATGAATATAATAGTTACGCTTGCATATGTCAAAGCAGGTCTGCTGATTCTGTCAGCGAAGACAATCATTTGAGCTCGTAACCATGTAGCAGTCCACGACTTAAGCTATTAGTCAGACGCGAGACAGTTCACAGAATTATCAGAGTGCTAATATTCTCGCCTAATCCTTTTCGCACATAGTTTGCAAAAGAAAAAGCATCACAATTTGATAGATCGTATGATAAGACCGCTTGCGCGGGCGTCACGCCAGCTTGCGTTCGCGTTTACATTCCTTGTCTTGAGAAAAGCGTGTGCGAATAATTCCGATGCGGTAAATTTTTTCCTCTCCTAAACATCAGGTTAATTGCTGCAGATTAAGATCAATAATACTAAAATAATTTGTTTAACAGCTACACGCTCCCGTCTCCCATAGCAACTTTCGATTCTATAAGCAGATATACCAGACATTTATAGTCTTATTAAAAAAAATTAGCATAACAATATTAGCGTTCTTGCGTTCCTGCAAAAGATGAATATGATAACGTCTCACTCGTTCTACAAGATAACATTGACTAGAAACTTTTACGTGTCATTCATAGTTATTAGAGCTGAACTTTAATTGTACAATGTTCTGTGCTTGTAAATAGCTAATACTACCGAAAACATACATACGAAAGAATCCAGAATCAGTGTAAGCACAATACTTACTTGAATTATTATTTACTTGAATTAAATATTAAGTAACAAGAAACGACGAGTACATACTCGTAGGTAGGTAAGTACTTTCTCAAAGGATTTTTTCCAATATATCGTCTATCTTAGAAAAGCATCTACGTATGATTTCTATATAATTAAGCTTCGAGTCGATAAAACATAGTTGCACACTGACAAACTATGATAGATTATCGTCGATCTGTTTTAGACAATGAGTGCTAGCGTTTCGTGTGATTCGGCCTCAATTAACACCGTACCTTGTTCGCATGAATAGGAAAACTAATTAATTAACCGGTTGTTCAATGTTTTTTATCCACTTTTCTACGGACTAACATTGGCAATGTAATTACGTACCTACATCCGAAACGGTTGAACTTTGTGTAGCACGTAGGAGAGGATTTATTTTGCGAGCTCGTATTACTTAGAAGTGGTCAATCCAACCTTACTGCTGCTAGCTCCTACGTGGGACATAAACACCACCAACTCATTCCACCGTATGGCATAATAAAAAATTAACGTCTCTGTGTAATTATGTAAACTTATTTACATCAAATTTTAATTGGACAATTACATGGTGGATCACCAGTTATGGTAGGTGTCTATTTCGACCGCATCCTGTGTCAAGATATCCGTAGAGATAAGCCAACAAAATTGGCCCACCCTCAAAATGCTTGATGCCTTAAAGAAATTCACACCTTCCCTAATTAGTGTAGAATTAGGAAAGAATAAATACTGTAAAGGAACCGCCGCGGGCCGCCGCCCTTGTTCTAATACTCGGTGATATGTTAATGTAAAGATAAATACACATTAATGATGCATAATGATAATAAACGCCTATCTATTAATTTATCTAAGTATATGTATATTAATATAATAAAAGTTGCTTGTGAAACGGTATGGTAAGTATGCAGAAAACCTTCCATTACAAATCGAAATTGGTTATTTTTTATTTTTGATAATTTTATTGTTTTCAGTTGTGAGACATAATATTTAAAAAAATCATAAATATGTTGTCGTCTATCATTCTGTGTTTCGATTTAGGTAGGGGTACCTACCTGTGATTAAAATATGTCGGTAGCTAGTATGGTTGCAGATAATAATAATTATCAATCGATTTCCATTACTTAAGTAGGTATGAACATGAAAAGTTCATTTATTCTTGTATTTAGATAAGTCTAATTAAAATGTATGGTCGCAACACAAGCACGTTGTGCATACGCTCTTTTTGTAGTAGGTAAGTATAAGTTTGGGTGTGGTCATAAAAAATGTTATAAAACAGTGTCGGTGATTTTATAACAGAGCCTTCTTTTCTTATCGACTGATGATCTGTTAGCAATGTGGGTAAGTAACATTTATACATGTTGTATTTAAGTTTTTGTGAGGTTATAAATATAATTACCATGACTTAGTTAAATACTGGTTTTAAAACATAATATTTGGTCACCGAATTTATTATAAATTATGTTTTAATTAGTATCGAAAAAGCTTCAGCTTTCAGTAAAAAAATAAAGCTTTTCATGGGCCCTTATTTCATTATTTTAACTTTAAATACGCTTCATGCGATTTAAATAAGAACAGTAACGCGCACCGGGCGCTGTAAATCGATATACAATATTATTAAGTGTTTTATGGGGAGGTGAAATCTTTAACGTTGGACCTAATATTATGCTCGCTTAAAAGGCGTTTCGGACACGTACACGTCTCTACAGTGCGCTTTCCGCGTCGGTTCGTAGCCCGAGCCGGATTATTATTGTGTTTCATTCAAACAACTCATTCATAAAATTGCAACTCCTTCGAGAGCAACCGGAGAGCCCGTCGACACACTCCAGCGCACCCACAAATGTGAACGAAAACTTTTACCTGCTCCTTTTAATCCGATATTCACATGTAAAAATAAGATTCGATTCATTATCTCGAAACGGCGTCTTATGTGTCTTCCATCATCCAGTACGGTGCGAACGAACGTTGATTTCGCTAATGAAGTTGTTTCAGATTGTTCAGTGAGATTTATTGGCCCCTGTTACGGAATAAACATGTGCTAGTGCCGCGGGTACTTGTCTATTAATAACCGGACCATTATTCTGCTTAATACCCCTGTGACGTGGTCGCAAACATTCCTACGTTACTGTAATTCTGAAATTAGATTGATGCAATCAGAACACTGCCCAGTGATTTATTTCATAGTATTGATATGGAGGAGTTGTATTATTTTTAGTTTTAAAGTTTCTGTTGTTGATTTTATTTTAATATTCAGATTTTCGTTGTCGAGTACCTGATACCTTCAACTTGCAGTGCCTATTTTTTTACTCATTAGCTCCATTTGGCTAAATAATTGGCCAGGAGGTTTATTTGGTTAGCATGGTAGTCACTGTATACCAAGTTAGTATACTAAGTCTTCCCAGGAAAAGATAAATACAAGTTTAAAAAAGTTTATAAGTTTACATCCAGTTCATAATTTCGGCAAGAACACAAATGAAATACTATTGAAAAAAAAATCTTTGTTTGAATAAAAATACAGCCGTAAATATGACTAATATGATGATGCTGAAATATTAATAGAAACATATTTTACGTATTCATTTAGATTTCCGTCTTGTCTCTCTTGAATCACAATGAATATCGGATAAAATGAAAATCGTCTAAAGTTACCTAATCTTCATGTTGTTCATATAAACATTGTTGTGAGGCGATTCACAGAAGTGATGTTCTTATCATGTAGTAGTAAGTATCCAGAAATAACAGTGAGTAGGAACCTATATTAAATCCACGAATATGTAACTCAGTTTGTAGTTGTCGGTATCTATAGAGAGGGCGCAGTGTGTTATGTCAGCTTGTGTTTAGAACTGGAGGAGGGGCATGGAAATTTGAATTATCGGTTAATACAGACGCCGTTAAAGCGTTGGCGATTCAAAACATCCCGTGCTGTTCCCGGTCGATCCTTTATTGCAAACTGCCTGTCGTTACCCACTAATCGACAACTGTGTTACCAAAATAACTCCCGTACAAAATTACACTGTGTGCGACAGTAACTTATTCACAAATTGGATAAAATGTGAGTTTTATTAAAGCAAGATAGATTACACTGTACGGTATAGAAGGCTATAGGTTTTCCGTTAACAGACGACGGTTAATTATACCGTAGTACCTACACGTGTAACAGAGTCTATAAATAGTAAACCATTATCAGCACTGTCTATTAATTTGAAAACTGCTAGAACGAGAAACTCGTAAGCGACGTTACAGCGACTAAGATGCTCTCCTACAGGATATCATGAAAGCGTCCTGTGAAATGAGGGATACATTGTCGTGGGCTCGTGGTTATAATTGCACTTATTAAAGTGAAAATGATCTTTAAAGATTTATCTTATTGGCACTGTACATTCGTTTCGCAGTTCTTGTTTAAATAATTGATTTAAAAAAATCACGACTTGGAAATGATTTGTAATTCTTTATGTGTAGAATAAAAACATTTCAATTTAAACAGATAACGGTCTAGGCTGATTTATTTGCAAATAGCATTAATTAGATCTTGTTGTTTTATTCTTGGAAATTCTTTCAAAGCTGCTTGTTTAAGAAATAAGTTTAATAAAAAAAACAACTCCATGTAATATGACCGGCAAGGCATTGATCTAGGGACAATTTGGACGTTGCTGTAGGAACAGCGCAGCAGTGTGTCACAACTGTAACGATGTCTCGCAAACGCGGACGGTTCCGAGGCGACGAGGTGTGAACTAACGATATGTGAGCACCTCATCCGTCGCACACACACAGCCGTGGGTGAGACAACGCCAGTAATTGTCATACATGTGTATTTTAAGTTCACAATGTTGGTAATAAAGTTTCACGACTCTCTATGGCGCGCCTGATTAGGACCACTAACGAAAGATCTGTGGTCGCGGCGCGCCACAACGGCCGTTTATTCGTGTATTACAGTTGTCTCGTGGTTATTTTGATGCTATATTTTTTTTGTACTTAAAGTAAATTATGACCTGAGAAAAAATAGACTGAAATAATATGTCATCATACTCATAACGTTAACCATGGCAATTTCACAGTCTTCTATTTCTGTAAAATGTAATAAAATATTGCACATACCTAACTAGTTAAGGATCTTGTATTTTCATTAACTCCTCTTTTCGTGTGGTTATTGAGTGTGTCAGAGTTTTAAAGCCGCCCATGGGCCTCTGACTTGGCTTCACATGCCGTCGAGAAATATCCCTCATGCATGCCGTTTCCTCGCGATGTTTTCCTTCACCGTTTTTGAAGCAAGTGATAATTATAATAATACGCACATGAATCCGAAAAGTCAGAGGTGCGTGCCTTGGGTTCTAACTCGAGACCTATGACTTAGCAGTCCGATGGTCACACCACTAGGCTATCACTGCTAGATATATTACTATAACTTCTCCGAGTTAGTAACTTTGCTAAGCAGGCCATTATCGTACTAAAACATGGATTATGGTTATTTATAATTAAAGGGGCTGTAAGTAATCTATAAATATCTACAAAGGAACTTTACAAATGCTGAGACTAAATTATTCTTAGCACAGCAACTTTACGTTCGTAAGTACTCAAGTATGCGATGTTTTCCAATAAGTAGCAGCAAATTCTATAATTTCATGCGGTCATCCATAAGAATTACTGTATCTTCTTATTAATCGCAACATAACTCGCTAACACGGCCTTTTCATTGCCGTGTTTGAACGCGAAAAAGTTTTATTACCATCAAAATGTCGTAACATATCTTGGGGTTCCATCCGACTGACTATTAGATTATACGGCTGAATTAAACTCTGTGGCGTAGGGGGAAAGATTCATATTCGAAAGGATGCTAACGCGACTTGATATTCTCAAAATGGATGGAGTATGTCTCTGGGCGAGCGTACGCGGCACGCACACACATGCTACTAAATCCGGTTGCGCCCGCGCTTTAGTATGGGAATCACTATCACAATTCGTCGCTGCCGTAACGAGAGACTACAAAATTTACTAACCGCGTGAACAGCGCACTCCCTTCATTTCGGAGAAATTAATTAAAGTTTCTGAGAAGTGAAGGTCTCATTCACCTATCTGATTAGGGCGAGGCGAGTGGGTGTGTGGAGGATCGCTCTACACCGATTTTGGGGTCGTGAGATAAGGTGTCAGGTTTACGGTACGGTGCTTGACGAAAAGATTTTGTATCTCAAGTTCAGTTAGGGACCAATTTCTGATTTGATACGATTGCGTTAAACTAGTTATTGCAATAGATGCCCACAGACTTACTTATTTTTTTAATAAAATTTGGTAGGTACTTATAAGTATTTTTTTTTTTGCCGAATCTCTTGGTTTCAAACTCATCATCTGCCCAGTTTATTACGATACGTACCTATATTTTGTGAATATTTTTTTTTTTAATGGATGTTCATTTATTAAATGTTTGAGATTAATAGAATTTAGATACCGTTTGGCCGGTACTAGTTCCTTAGTATTTTTTCATGAAGGAGGTTTACATATAGGTTTTTTTTTCGACCTCGACACTGACGAAGCCGCGGGCAACAACTTTATGCATCTCCGTATGTACTTATCTAAATGGATATATTATAAAGAGAAAAGATTTGACTTTTTGTATGTTTGTTTGTTACTCTTTCACGCTGAAACGGCTGAACAGATTTGGATGAAATTTCGCACATGGGTAGACCATGACCTGGATTAGGACATAGGCTACTTTTCATCGTCCCAGGGTATCTATCTGTAAAATTTCATAACGATCCTTCAGTGGTTTAGGCGTGAAAATGTAACAGACATACAGACAGAGTTAGGTACTTTCCCATTTATTATACCTACATATTATACCGCGGTGTTACCCGCATAAGTCTCGAACCCGTGAGAATATCGAGATAAAAACTATCCTATGTTCTAATTCAGGTCATGGTCTACCCATGTGCCAAATTTCATCCAAATCTGTTAAGCCGTTTTAGCTTGAAAGCGTAACAAACAAACAAGCACATAAACAAACAAACAAACTGACTTTCGCATTTACTCGTATAATATTATAAGTTAGGATTATGCAGAACTAACTCTTCCTATCTGCTACCTTTTCACGCCTTAATGGCTGAACGGATTTGGATGAAATTTGGCACACGGATAGATCATGACCTGGGTTAGGATATAGGACTTACTTTTTATCCCGGTAGTACATTCCAATCGTATAATTGCCGACCTCCAAGCGGGCGAAACCGCGGGCAAAACGTAGTCTTACTATCCCACTAATATAATAATTGTGAAAGTTTGTATATTTGTTACTCAATCACGCAAAAACGGCTGAACGGATTTGGATGAAATTTGGCACACAGATAGTTTATAACCTGTATTAATTTAAACAATACTTTTTATCCCGGTAGTACATTCCCGTGGGATAATTTCCGACCTCCACGCGGGCAAAGCCGCGGGCAAAAGCTAGTATAATATAAGTGCGAATGTAACTCTGTGTCTGTCTGTTTGTTACCTCATCACGAGTAAACCACCGAACCAATCGAAATAAGAGTTTAGAGTTAGCTTGGGTCCTGTAGGAGGGTAGTATTGGCTACTTTTCATTCTGAAGATTTATTATGAAATATTAAATACACACAGACAAAGTCGCGGGAATAAGCTAGTTTTATATAGAATTTGGAGACTGTTACTCTCACCATTGTTAGCTTTGACCCTTGAGAATTTGATTGATTACCCGTGAGCTGAGTACTTTCTTCATATTTTCAAAGGCAAAAAATATATTGAAGTATTTATTTAATTTAGCAACGAACTTTTTACATCTAACATCATGTTCATCTTCATTCATCGAGTAACAAGAATTTAGAATTATAATCGGTACCTATATTCAGGACATAGTGACCATCTTCTGGTGATATGATGGCTCATCAGGTCCCTTCCTCAACGACGAGTGATTGTATTAGTACTGTCAAAACACAGTTTAGTACAGGTACCTACGTTGTCTTAAATAAATCCTTTACCAAATTGTACGACCTAATTAGCAAAGCTGCGATACGATATCCTGTTACACAAATGTAAAAAGCACACTTGCATATCATTAAACATTGGCTCATTATCAAGAACAATAGCTCACCAGACGAACATTTACTTAATCATGGCTTTTTATTAGGTACGCATTATTAAAGTCGAACGGGTACCAAACGTCAAATTACGATTCCGAACAAAAAGGGGTCAGTAAGCGGTCGAATGCAAACTGCAAAAATGACGAAGATTGTTCATGGCTCATTATGAAGTTAAATGAATGGTGTTGGTTTTGTTCTTCGGTTTACGTGTCCCGAGGTCGTGCACGCGTGTTCGCCGATATGTGACCACAAGCCAGCGAAGTAGGCACCCATAGTTCAGCTCGCTCACGCCTCCGCGCCTCGCCTCTAGAGCCCACCTTCAATTACCGCGGAGTGTTAACCTCCGTGCACAAGTGACGCTGCGTGGAATATTGATTCGAAAATTAATTTATTGCCAATTTATTTCAAAATTTACAAAAAAAAAAAATTCGTTATGACAATTCCGTACCATCATTAGCAACCAACAAGATGATTGCCACGAAAACGATTGTCGTTTGCGTGACGTCTTTCCCACGCAATGCGTCGTTTCTACAAATGTATATTCCTCCTAAGACTTGGTCGCAACTCCGAGACGCATTCACAAAATATTAATCTGGAACTCGACACTTGGAACGCAAGCCTGACGAGACTCGTATGACCTAAATAAAAACAACTTTGTCGTGTTTTGTTCCAGCGTTTTTATTAAATGAATATGCTGAAACACTAGTGAGTAGATAATGACATAGCTACATGACGTTTAACATAACACATACAAACGTTTAGGTAACATTTTTTTGGGTTTTTAATGTTAAGCCATACTTATTTATGAATTCTTATAGTACCTTTGTACCTTACCTATAAAAAGTTTAAAAGAGCCAAAAGTTTGTAAAATAAAGCATCGGTGTTTGTTGACGGAAAACGTCCCTTTTGCCTACTTTACGTATTTATCTAACGCTTCAAATAAAATAAATAGAGCTTCCAAATGCGATTGATTCTTTTGGTGACAAGTAGCCATAATATTCTCACATGTAGTAGCAACAAGAATAATGCACCCAGGATTTTGTAATATCTAAATTTAAAAGAGTGTCCTTGGAATTTCTTGCTTGCCCGTTCTTCTCCATAAAGATATACGTTTTGAACTAGCTTCAACTTTCTGACTAACTGACCGACTATTTGAAAATTCAAAATTGCCTGTAAATGGTTTAATTGAAATAAATGCTTTTAGTTTGAATAAAGTAGTCCTTACATTTAAGAAAACCCCATGACGCGTTGTTCAGATTTGCACTAGAGATAAAAAATGCCTAAAAGACAAGAAGATTATGGTTAAATCCTTCAAATGTTTTTATGTCTAATTAAATGCTGATTACTGTATTTTAGAAGTGCGACACGAGAGGAATATACCTCCTTAATTAAACCTATATTATGAACTAGATGAGACTGAAATGGGATTACATTATTATGTACCTACTTGGGATCAAGTATAATTTAATTGCAATATTGTTAGAAATCAAACCAGTCTAGGCATGTAAGTATTGTGAGAGTAAAATGATGCCACCCGAGATTTAGCGACTCTGAGCTCTTAAAACGAACGATACAACGGAGTATAAACGTTTACAGCCCATTCTTGAACTTAATTGCTATTTAAATAAAAACGTACCATGAAAGCAATGCGACCAAGCTGCTATTAAAGAAAAGAATTTGAATTCTTATTAAGTAAGCTTATTTAAAGGCAGAATTTACGGCGGTTTCATATTATGCAATGAAAAATAGTCATAACTGCAACTGGATCGAGTCAAGACTATTGAGTGTTAAAAGTCTCAGATCGAGTTGTCGATGGAGCTTTTATTTCAAAACTGGGAAATAATGAGGATAATCCTCTCTCTGTCGAGGGAGTGACTCCCTCTTATCAAGGAGATAGCGAAATTAGATCGAATACGGCACGCACTCGGCCACTGACCGAACCATTCCATAATATTATCTTTATTAACATTGGCTTTCGTATGTAGACTTCACCATTTTAATTACGGCTCGCAAAACTAACTGTATTACTAGATAACTTTGACCGATATTAACACGAGTGCAAAATTTAATAAACTGTTATCGGATAACAAATAAGGGTGACAGAAAATCCAATAATTGATTAATGAATCACATCCACTTGAGCGATAATGTTTTGTTTTTAAATAATAACCATATTGCGGAGATTTTATTGGATTATTCAGCAGGTTGGCACTGCATGGATATACTACTACTACTTGGTACTTATGACAATTATGTTATCAGACCAGTGTTTGAAATCAAACGGAGCAAGACGAAACATAAGACTATGGCAGACATTAGATTTCGTCACTTCAGGGCGTAGAAACCACTTGCAAAATAATGGGCAATATTGTAGGAACTTGTATTCCTGTTATAATAATTAACATCAATCTGAATCAAATGGGAACGATCGTGACATTACTAGTTGTTAGAAACAAAGAAGGTTTAGGCCTGATTTTACACTTACTAAAAACACATGACATAAAAACGTTCTAACTGGTTTAGCTGTTTCTGTAGTTATTGATGATTGTTTTTCTGACCAGATAGTAATTGGTTGTAAGTTTTCATGAGAATACTACTTGATAAAGTTAAATATGATTTTGAATTGATTAATTTCATAAGTATGTTATGATCAGTGTTTTGATTTTAGTTGTTACTTATTTGTAACAGTTGTGTTTATGATTTTTGTTGATAGAGGACTAATAGCAGTTACAGTATTCCTGAAACGTGATTTTCTGAGTGAACAGCCTGTATTTCATGTGCTGTTAACACTGGCGGCTTTGTAGCCACAAGTAGGTACTGAAGTAACCGTCAGATGATTTTAAAAGCTGCGTTTTACGTTTAAGTTTGTTACTTAAAACTCAATATTAATCAAATAGGACGGGCTCTATTATTTTTTTTTATTTTAATGCTCAATTGTTATTTGTTACAATTCTATTTTTATGATTTTATGCGCAATGATATGATGTAGGTATCATTTATAATTCATTTATGTTTACTATTTATTATTTGTTTGAATGGTTTTCAAACCATTTGTGCAAAGGTCCAACCTAACACAAATAAAAAAGAAATAAGGGTGGCTGGGGATTTAAAAAAAAGCTATTTTGTGTGTCATTTAAGTTGCAATATTAAACAATCTAATAAAAACACAAACAATTTCACTATTGATAAAAAAGTAGAGATAAAAGTGTCGCGATGATTAGAATTATTGCGTCGGCATAATGAGTTTTATCAGTATTAACTATTTCAAATACGAATGTTAAATTTGTATAGATTGTAAAGACAATACACATTTACAATAAAAATAGAAATAAAACACACCTATGTTTATAAGAAAAGAATAAATAAACTATACATATATTTATTAGCAGTAAACCTATTTTTGAACACAATGTGCACTTCATTACAGTCGTGTGAGGCTGAACTAAATCGATTGATTTCGTTTACGATTGTTTTTGCTACTTTCTATCGAGAGAGAGTTATTTTATTTAAAAATATATAATATATTTATTGTCAACACCGAAACTTACGAGCATTTATATTGTCCAAAGAAGAATAAAAATATTTTATATGGTAAAACTGTGATTATTGTTATATGTATTTCTAGTTTTACGTCCACATTATTTCTAAAACGTTAAACTAATATTTGTTTTAGCTGTTACGTTTATTGTGTCCATTATTTTATTGTTTTATTCTTGAGCTCTTTTTTATTTTAACACAAATGGTTTTAAAGTTTAAGTGATAAATATATTACATGACAACAAATTAACATTATAATTTCAGAATAAAACAAGTACCTATCCCAATTATTTATTTGCTATAGGAACCCTTAACCACATGAACATATCACTATAATACTTATGCATTATTTTGGCATAGTAGTACAGTAAGTACATTGAAAAATGTTTATATTTATATCAACTGACATCGCATCGCAAAATAGTCATAATGATATTTGATTACTTTCAAAAGTTTATAAATTTTCCAAATAGCAAAGTGTGTTACCTGATTGGGGGGAGATCCTCTGAAGGCGAACTGGGACGTCATCTCGTACTGTGCAAGTCGCCAGAAAACTTTTAATTGATCACGTTTAGTTTAATGTCTGTGTCACTGTCCGCACACACTTCACAGTTGCATGTTTGTCGCGCGTTGGCACTGTTCAGGACACGGGCTGAAGTACTAGCGGTGCATCCCCGAGACGAGCGAGAATCAGCGAGCGTAGCACGGGATGCACTCGCGACGGTGCACAGTGGGTAGCCGCGGGTCCGCGAATATCGATTGCGGTGTGGAGTCGGGATACAGCGGAGCGTCACAGGAGCGGAGCGAGCCGCGTGGTGCAGCGGGCGCGTGGTCGCGCGCGCGGCGGCAGTGGGTAATGCGGTAGCTGCCCGCCAGGTGATAGTAATTGGCGCCGCCGTCCTGCTCGCTCGTCGGCCGTCCCTCTCGGCGCGCACACGCACACTCGTCTCTGTGTGCGTGACGCTCGCACACCGCTCCTTCTTTTCACGCTCGCGTCGCCGTTTGACCCCGCGCGCCGTCGACGCTCTCGATTTTTGCGGTGCGGTGGGTGGCGCCCGCCACAGGGGCGGCCCGACGCGGTGGGGGCCACCGGAGGTGGGGGTAGATGCACTCCTTTCTTTTTTAAAGCTTCTCTTTCTTTTCTCGTATTTTTTATGTTAGTATTGGTACGAAGCGGTCTCTTTTATTTTATTTTATACATATATATTGTGATAATTAACAGTGACGATGCGCACGACGAGCGAGTTTGCCGAAGCGTCGACTTAATGATAGCTTTGCATTTGATTAAAGGTAACCACGACATTTGTAATTTTTATTTTCCTTCCATGTGAAACGTACTCTGGTGGCTATACAAGGCTGTCTGTACAGTCGACGGTTGTGGCCTGTTGTGTACTCGATAGCTTATATTACAGGAGTCGCTTTAGCGGTGGAAACATGGTAGCGGTGACAGTATTAAACGGTCTTTTGAATGTGTTTCACTTATGTCTGTATTGCGTATCAACTTATAGGAACTTTAATCTCCGGCACAAATAGAGTTGGTTTATACATTCTCGTGTGTTACTTGTATAACCTACGTATAGCTATATCAACGAAAATAACTTTGTTTAATTTAGCACGGTTTTTCTTTAAAAGTTTATCCTGTTTTCAAGTTTAAAGTCTGAGTGGTAGCACTGGCCTGTCTTTGGCATACTCAATAGAATCAATTAATAAGGAATATTATTTTAATACAAGACCTGACAACAGCTCTATCTGCCACAATTTCAATGTTCTTTGTTAAGAAATCGCAGTAGGTAATGGAACAAGTGGCAACCGTGCGAAGTGATCATAGGAGATAACCATCTACAATTAAACTATGACAATAACACACCAAGTATCGAAATAAAAAGCGCAACGTCCCGATCGATCTGTTCCCCTCTTCTTTCTTATCGCGCGAATATTTCACAGTGAACGCATACCGACCGAAAAAACTCACACAGATATAAAATATTCAAACGGTATAACATAAAATAAATTATCTTAGGTGAGTGTGAGATTGTGTGCGTTGCCCCCTCCTCTGGGCGGGTACCGGCGAGCGACCAATTGGGTCGAGCGGCGCGCGACGCCGGGCCAAAGTCACTCATCGCGGCGCTGTAGCCGATGCCGCACGCTATGCCCGCTCTCACTTCGGTCGTCACGCCACCCGCCGGCACTAAACCATGACCTTAATCCTTTGACTCATTACACCGACTCACTGACACCGCAATGTACTTATACATCGACACTTCCATACTGTTGTTAACTATCGTCTCGATTAAAATGGGGCTATTGATAAACCAATATTAACGACTGATTAGAGCTGGTTAGATGTTGCATTAAACGGACTTAGGCCAGAAAATCTCGACAATTTTTATACCTATTTATGTTTATTATGACATTAAAAACAACACTAAGTGGATATGACGAGTCGTTTTAAATCATAAATTAATTTGAAGATATAAAAAAAAATACACCTCACATTTATAAAATAGGCCATCTGATATTTTGTTGTAATTTGTCCAGTTTTCAACTTAAATAGTCTTTGATTTGTCTTCAGAGCAAGACTGAATTCTTAATTATTGTTAATTTATCTCTTTTATTTAGGCTTATTATACAATATAATTACGGAGGTAGGTATATTCAAAATAATATTTATTCATATAATTTGGTAAACAAACATTGATTAAGGAAAAAGGAAATGATCGACATGAAAAAAAGATTTACTTATAATATAAAGTCTGTTCGATTTATTTTTAATTACATATTTGTTTTTATTCAGATTCTAAGCAAGTTGTAAAAATACTAGATAATATAATTGGTTAATAAGTAGACCGTTTTGAACTCTTACAAAAAAAATCATACACGTTCAGAGGAACAGTCACAGTAAATCAAGAACATTGTAGAGCTCTACATTTTATTTTCCAGTTTGTTATACCTACATATTTGACGTTTATTTGTGATAACTTTTCGTTTATTTTATCAAAGAGTTATAAAAGAGCGTAACAAATCCTACAGTGCCAGTCAAATATGACGTCTCTACTAAATTTCCGTCAGTAATTTCTTGGCCACTGAGTGACGCGGTTCGCAATAAACACGTTGTGAAAATATTTTCTTGGCTTGTTATTTCTGAAGTTACCGGTAGACATAGCTCATTCGACGGCTTCTTTTAATTTCAGCCATGGCGGCATGTGTGGTGATCTTTTATGAGTCGTCCACTTACACCTATAAACGTTATATAGGTAGTCTTAACGACAGATTGAAATAAAATGGAAAGACGCATCGGCATCTTAAAAGGCGTGCGCATAAGAAAATAAAAAGAAAGTGAACGTTATTTGTTTTAGTCAAATGAGTTTCTGACGTGAAGCGTCTCATACATATCGAGTTCGTGGAAGGCTGGCTTTATTAGCGCGACTGTACCGGCACAAAGACACATCGCATTTAAATATCACACTAAAAGCGCCAATCTACATACGTCCTATCGAGCAAATCCTAAAAGTGATTTATACTGAGACCCTATTCGATTGAAGTAGATTACAAATAATGAATAAAATTGCATACGAAATGAGTAGACCGAGAGTCCGTGGGTGTACCGTTGTTTGAGCGGGGTGGGGGGGGTGTGCAGGCGGGTTTATTGCTGGTAAATACTTAGCTAGTATACCTCTAGATATCTCGCCGCTTATCCGCCCGATATGCCCCCGTGTGGATACGTCAAAATTCATTTGTGCTTTTGATCTGTGCTCCAGTAGCTACGTGGAACGGTTTCGCTTCCACACGCTCGCATTAAATCAAGGAAGTTACCGGAGGAAATGGAGAACGACCAAATCCCATTTTGGTTACGTTTTGATTGAAAGGTTACCACCTACTGTTGACTGTAAACACGTATGAAAAGCATACTAGATTAAACCTAGGCGTGTTTGTTATAGGTACTGACTTGCATACAAGCACACTTTGTCTTCTAGGGAACTCAATAGTTATTGTAACGACGGTCGACGTGAACATGTTGTTTCAGCCCCTAAAAGTTACATTTTATTTTTGATGTGTAACATCCCACTCGCTTTTCTGCAATCTGTGGTAGTAATTTCATGAAAAGGGACGGAAGTTAGTAACAGGAAACCGGGTGAAGCGCGCGCTTTTTGATTTGACCAATGAGCGCGCGCGGTATTAGAGTTGGCCGTCAGATGGTACCAGTACCAACCTATTTTCCGAGAGGTTGGTACTGTCAGCCAAGATGTCAGATGCTACAAATCATATGCGACTACTGTAAGGTTCTTTTTTTTTTATTTGTTAACTGTATCTACTCAGGTCCTATTAGGTACTGTTACGGTGTTCCTATTGGGGTCTTGTAGGAATGGCATATTTCTAGATTTTAGTAAGACTAGACTAGACTTTTCTAAACCAGCTTTTACAGAAGTAAGGTATTAGAAGTGTTTCAAAAACTTTGTTGTCCGCGTAATGTGCAACGGGAGGTTCAGGAGGTTTTGAACTGTCACGATGAACTTTTAACCTAATCAAAGTAATAAAAACAATAAAAAATAAAAAACGGCGTTTTATTTTTGTAGTTAACATCTTTGAACAAATACGAGATTACTCAAACTATGTGTTTAATTCAAGAGGCTTTTTTTCGAAAAGGTAAAATGCGTCTTAATTTAAGTTACCTAATTCAGAACTCATATTCCGTCTCGGAACCAAAATGAAGGACCATTTTAGTTCCCAGACAGAATATGAGTTCTCGGTTCGGTCTTGACTGTGTTGTTGAGCAACATACACATTCAATCCTTCGCATTATATAATATTAGTATAGATCTTTGATTTAGTATTTAAGTAAGAGATAGTTATTATTCCGTGAGTCTATTTCCGGCCACCATATTTTCACGGAAGTTTCGCTCTAGACATTTACGCTTTTACACCTGCAGGCTGGTCAGCAGCACCATTGTGCATTAATAACATTATGCTGCGGGCATAAAACGCCAAGCCAAGCGAGATGATTATAATTAAGTAAGGCCTCGAAGCTGTTGTCAATCGAGATTGGAGGCCCGGAGTATCAGTGGGTGGTTCCCAGAATATTGGTTTATAATACCAGTGAAAATAGGTTATAGGTACTTACTTAGTTCCTATCTGATCTACATATTTTCATGTGACGTTGATCCGCTGTACCTCGAGGGATTATTGCGGCATAATGATGTGCCTACCCATTTGCAAAAAAGTAGTAAAATCCAGCCCAATGTAAAACAGAAAGATACTTACTGCATGATAATGACATTGAAATTCAGCGTTTGTATGGGTAATAACTTGGTGTGTTACGCCACTCAAAGATATTATGTTTTGTGATCGAGTTCTAGACTACACGATGTCTTAATGTACAGGAATTACCCGTTCATTATCAGACCATGATAATGAACGGGTAATTCCTGTACTCTATAATGTTTTTTATTAATTAAAATAGACTTACCGCTAATAACAAGCCGCTACAGAAAGAGGGGTATAATAAGCATCGGTATTCAATTTTTTTTGTCATCATTTTCAAGAAATGATTTATAATTAAATGAGTGTGATAAAATTATTTCGAATCGAGTTCAACGAAACATAGTTTATTACGGTTAGTGGGTATAATAATGTTGAAATATCTCGTACCTCATTTATGAAAAAGTACCTACTAGTTTATTAGAAAAAAAAGACATTAAAAAGTCTAAAATAAGACATTACCTACTTTAATATGTACCTACATATTAAAGTAATGTCTTATTTTAGTTAAGTAATAATGCATATAATTATTGGGCATTAATCTAAATTCTTTTGGGACATAATTAGGTAGAGTACCTAATTTAAGACTTAACGATTTTTTTTGGAATAACGGAATAATATAATAAAACTCTTGATAGGCAGATTCAAAATAAAATCTGTTTATGAATTTAGATTCCTAACTTCCAAAAGTAAACTTACTTAATCTTCGTAGTAAGCCAGGACAGTAAGTATCTAGATAAAGACGTAGAGCTTAAAAATAACGAGTATGTTTATAGGTAGATCACCCCATTTCATTCCCATGAATGGAATCGTAGCTACTTACTTATAGTTACGATTCTACAATGAAGTTTCTGCTCCATTAGTCGAATCGAGTCGAGATCGTTAATTACCTCCTACTTAATTATCGAGTTGCACGGAACATTTTTTTTATTTAATTACTAGTGAAGTTATCTTGGGAGCACACATTGAATAAGTGGGTAAACATTTCTTAGGAGAGGGAGAAGACAAGTTACAAAAACAGTTTAAGACAAAAGAGTAGCGAAAACCAGAAATGAATCCGGGCGGGCGGAGTGCTTCCGCCCAACCCCGACGGCGAGGGCGCGGAAATAACACGGGAGGCACGACCATAGAGCCACAACCGTTTAGACCTATCAACATCATCAAACTATATCATTTAAGCAGGAAGCGTTTTTAAAAATGATTGTTGGTTTGCTCGTGCCTTTGCTTAACCTACTTACGAGTCTAATAGTGACTACAGCAGTATTTAATAATTGGTTCACACCACCTGCTCGCTAATATGCATGTTATTAAAGGCTTAGATTCTAGCCGGGCAATAATATTGTACTGAATTTCATTATGACCAGCTGGATCATAATTTGATTTGAATTTGGAACCTCATATTAAAAATTCGTATGAAAACTATAACCATTATTTTTTTCAGCTCGACCAAAGAGTTCTCACTTCATAGGTTTTAATTGTCGTTGACGAACAAAATAATGTAATTACGGAACTTTTAATAGAGATATTATAGTGGAATTATATGAAACAATAATTGTTTTCTGCATATGGCCAAGTCCATTTATTGTATAATGAAATAAATAAATGAAATAGATAAATAATATTAGACTCGCCCAACCGCTGTTTCTACATCATCTGTGGTGGTTATGGCGGCATGTCGTCGCAACAGCTGATCGGTTGCTGTAGCGCCCCCGCCACAGTATACTAAAGTACTGTACTGTGCCCCTGCGTTTGCATGTTGAATTTGGTTATTCTATAGTGTGTTTTTGATGAAACTGCATGAGTTAAGATAAAATAGTGTATGAAACTGCACATAACTAACTAGTTAGCTATTAGGCTAGGTAACTAGCTATTATGAACTACTAATTCGCGACTCGAATTGGTTTTTATTTCCTCACAATAGGTGCGAAAAGTAGAATATTCTGCTCGGGGATAAAGGTGTCTTCGTTTTGGGCGAGCTTTCGCTGCACTCAGTCCCAAAAATCGCTCGCTTCGCTCGGAAGCCCTATCCTTGGTTGCGTTCGGGATTCAAAATAGCATCTGTGACATTAAGACACTGCTTTATCCCCTTAGTGAATAATCTATTATTATTTTTATAGAGTTGCCGTTTTAATTAATGAAATCATAAGATTTGTCTTTTATGGATCTTACCTCAAAGACCAAGTTAAAGAAATATTTGTGCATCGTCGCATCAACGTTTGCGGTGAATAAAAGAATGAGAAACTGCAAATATACCACACAGCATGTCGTATATCACATTCCCATTCAGTTTAATTTAATATTTTTGCAGCTCTAATAGAGTGTGTGGTACTATTGTTTGCCGCACTCACCGAGTATACTGTTTGTGGATACGGTGGCACGGGTTAACAGAGTAGAGGGATGGTCATTTAGTGGAAGGTAGCCCGCCCCGCCGCCCCCCCGCCCCCGCGAGCCGTGTCTGCAGCACAGACTGATTAAACGATCCGCTGTCTGTCTCTAAACTTGTTTGTTTTGCGGCCCTCATCGATACTACGTATTTCACTTTAAAACTTCGAAATTCGAAAATGAGTAGTGAACTTTATTTTCAGTTTCATTAATATTTTTCTCCGTTTGCCATGGCAGCCATCAACGGGTTTGATGACAGATGTCCTTCCCTAAAATTGTGAGAATGGATGGATAAGCTTTTGCCTCACTAGTTCGATTTGGTGGGGAAGATTCCACTAGTCTAAAATCTTGCTGGATTCTGCAGACTGGGATTGGTCATCGATAGAAGTCGATAAAAACAATCGGTGCCATAATCTGGCTGCGGAACACCACACTTGATAAGCTTGAATGGTCGATGTCATCGACCGACCACAGCCTGGTTGCAACTTTGCAGATGGTAGTGGCCACGTTCTATGTGACTTCATGTCTGTTTACCAATGTAAAATTACATTCGTGGTTAAACAGATCTTGTTTGGTTAAAAACAATTAAGGTACAATTCTGAAAGTGACAGCAGACCGCAGACGGCAGGGGTGGTACCGCTCAACAGCAATGACACACCGCAACGACACTACTGGTTTCTATGGATATGTTGACGAAAACGCTTCCGTACCGACAGTAGTGTTGCCAGTGGCTGCCACTAACAGAGCATTAGGAATAGAAATTTTAAGTAATTCATTAAACTGACGTAAAACCAAAAGAGTTTTTTGTGGTTTCACGCATGTTAGGTACTGTATGAATACTAATAATGATGCTCTTTGAACTACTTACTTCATCATTAAGACGAGGCGTAAAATATCATACCCAATATACATACTTTACTGTCAATTTTTTTTTTGCCCAAGCTTGTTTTATTCTAGATGCACTTTTGAAATTTAGTATAAAATATTGCGTATCAGACTTACGGTGAAAGAGGGGCTTGTGGCTAAGTAATAACAACCACACGGGCCGATCGATGAGGTTAAGCTACGTTTGCCGCGGTTGGTTCGTGGATGGGTGACCATCTTTAGTCCAGTAACCAGTCTTACCAAGGGGTATTGTATAATCGTATTACCCAGTAACTAGGGTGTGGAGGTCAGAGGTCACATAGGCAGTCGTTCCGTATAAAATACTGGCATTCAGCTGCATTCGGTTAGACTAGAAGCCGAGCCTAGTTGGGAAAAGGCTAGGTAGATGTGATGATGACTTGCGGTGAAAGAAAAATCGTGAGGAAATCTGCAGTGAAGAGTAATAAATTCGGTAACTCCCAGTGAACTAGCATACCTACTTACCTGGTGATCCCTTATCTCGAGCTTGTTCCTTATCTTTATGAGAAAAGGCTCTCGCCTTGCACAAGTGGATTGCTCAGTGGCACACAAGTAAAAGCTAATTTATTACTTATTATTATTTTGTGAATTATGTTTCCTGCTACCAAAGTTTATATTATTTTGTTATCAAATCATAATTTCTCTAAATTATAGGTTCTCTACGACTGACTACGAATACTAATCAATGTCGATGTTTGTCCTAATTGTGGAATAATCATTTGTTCGATGAACCTGTTTTGTGACCAAACGGTACTCTTTATCTAGACACATTATGGTACTGTGGCGGCATCTACATCGCTACACGCGAACTACGATTCAAAGACCAGTCGATCCATTCTGTAAAATTCTCACCGTGAAGAGTGAGGTGAAGTGAGCTGTCAATAGTGTCAATCCCTAGCATTAGGTGCATTGATAGCAGCTCACATCACGCTCACTTCACCTAAGTTTTCACGGTGAGATGTTTACTGAATAGCACGGCTGACGTCACACAAATCCTGCATCGTGCAATCAAAGTTTACCGCGCGATCAACATATTATGTATATATTAATACGACATCAATCGTTGGGCAGTTGCTTGCTAGACACGACACCCGTCTGGTCGGAGGATCCTCCCTTTTCAATAGAGGATACGTGAACTTTACACCCTGTTCCTCATACCTATAATATATCATCAAGTGTCCCACGGGCCCACCAAGACATGACTTATTCTAAGTAGGACAAATCCGTGTTAATCAGAGCACTTTGATTACACGTCGAACTTTGACATACTTACTGTTATTACCTATAATTTAAAACATGGATTCAGAAGTTTAAGGAAGAGGTCGTAAATGAAATCAGTATCCAATGTCAAAGAGTGGCGAATAAGGCGGCAGCAACCTCTAGGAAAGAAATCACTGAAAATCACTCACTGAATCCAATTACTGCACACTTTATCTCTGCATCACCCTAACGTTGACTAGAAATTGCCTCCAGCACTAAGTTCGCCTCTGTAGTACATTTGTGTCCTTGAAGTATTAATTAATAAAAATGCAGCATAAACCGTTGAATGGAATCTGACTTGGAAACTTGGCACACATATATAAGTACCATTTCACGGGTTAACACTTTTGACACTTTCTTATCCCGGAAATGCAATCCCGTGGGATATTTTTAACGTCCCTTTTGTCACTTTCTAAAAAGGTTTTTCGCCAACGACAAACCTGGTCCAGTAGTTTAATAAATCAAACTTTATCCTTTCAAGAGGTTAAAAGTTGGATAGAGGGTTAATGAGAGCGATAATTTTTGTTGAACTAACAACTGTAAACTGCGTAAGGATCCGAGCACTTAATACGTAATACGTTAACTGCATAACGTGGCGAACTAAACCTCGTACGATTCAGTGCGCGGCCGAAAAAGCTACTCTTCCCACTCGTGCGCCTTGAATTCCTCTTAGGAAAATGAATCCTATACTATTAAACTAGCAATATTTGTATATATATACAGAGTGGCAGGGATATCGACGCTAAAACTGTTCCCATGGATTCAGTACGTGATTCTGAACCCCCCTTTTTTTTTTTTTTTTTTGAGGATGGGAAATTATCAAATAACTTCTCCCGCTCTGGGTGGAGCGGGAGGGCGTGTCAGACTTTTACTGACTAAAACCCACCCGTGTTCCTTCCGTTGCCTGTGTGCCGAGGTCGCGATATCCCTTTCAGACAAACCCGCGACCCCGGCAGGCATTGGCCCTTCCGGACCCCGTCAGTTGGTGCTGACGTCTCTTTGAGGCGCGCGTGGAACACAACGCGCCGTCGACCCGGGCCTGGTCCCTATCGGACGGCGAGCTACCCATTGCTCACCGTCCGCAAGCCCGCGCCTACGGTGGCCGGAAGTCGGCTCGCTACTCCCGACGCCCGGGGCGTCTCCTGCGGCGACTAGGGGCGCGAGGGGGCGCATTTTGCCTCTCCCTCGCGCGCTCCGCCTCCTTCGCGAGCATTACTGCTTCGCAGAAGGAGGTGACGGCCTCCCATGCACTCTCGCTCCGGACCATGGCCTGAACCAGGGCCGGACGCGAGAGATCGCCGCCGCCGATCGCCTCCGTGAGGACACGGCGGTGCTCCGCCCAAGCTGGGCAGACCTCCACCGTATGCTCCACCGTGTCCTCCGGGCGATCCACACAGTGGTGACACCCGGGCGTTTCCTCTCGCTTTATCCTGAACAGGAACCTCCCGAAACAACCATGTCCGGTGAGGACCTGTGTCAGGCGGAAGGTGAGGACGCCGTGGCGCCTCTCTAGCCACTCCTCAAAGAGGGGACTTATCGCCACAATTGTGGCGTGCCCAATTCTGAACCCCCCAGCGCTTAAATATTTCGTCGGTTATTACAAAAAAAACTGCTGTTCCATACATTTTGACCGCGTAGGTATAGCATTTTTCTATGAAACAGCAGATTAAAAAAAATAACCGACGTAAAATTTTAACGCAGGGCATCCTGTATATATTTGTAATCATGTTCTCGAAAACGGCTCTAACGATTTCGATGAAAGTTGCATTATAGGGGTTTACGGGGGTTAAAAATCGATCTAGCTAGGTGTCATGTCTGGAAAAATTCATTTTCTCTATTTTAACAGCCTCGGGAATCTGATACAACGTTGGTATACCTGGACGATTATGTTTATCTATTTTCACCCGAGCAGAGCTCGGTCACCCAGTTACGAATGAGGTAAAAGACTAGAATAGGTTTAAAGACCACAATTTAATTTTTGAATAAAATCATACGAGATATTATTCGCCTCTTACCAACTGAATAGTTACCTAACCTCGCAACGATCTTGTACAAGGTAGGTCGATAAAGATTAGTTTTGTTACTGCATCGATAAGTGACGGACGTACCTACTTAATAATTATGGGTGTTAATCAAGCCATAAACAGGAAGAGATGTAGTTAGATTTTAGAATAACATTACATAACAGCACGCGTCTATTCGTTGAAGGGTTAGGCAGGGTAACTACTTTGACAGTCGTAGAGAGAATATACGATATCCATTTTCTAATGTGCCTACACAAATATGAGAGCAGTGGTGGCCAAGAGGTAATGACCGTGACTTACGAGTTGTAGGTCGTAGGTTCCAACCTTGACAGGCGGTTTATATTGTGTAAATTTTTTCATCACCACTGCTCTCAAAACGGTGAAGAAAAACATCGTCAGGAAACTGGCATATCCTAGAATCAAAAATGCGAAGAAGTGACATTTACCAACCCGCAGTGGGCCCGCGTGGTGGATTACGATCCACTCCCTCTCACAGAGAGGAGGCCTGTGTCCCAGCAGTGGGGAACATTAAGCATGTTTATGCTGCACAATTACTAAATACTACAAATTTAGTAGATGAATAATGAATACTGCCACATTGTGCGAGAGGGACACACTACAAATCAGTTTTGTTCCTTGTAACACCATACCTTTTCTACGTCTAATGGTAATGAAAAATAAACTTTATGTCTGAAGTATAAAGTGTGTTTCTGTTTCCTGAAACCTGTCGTCTGGAAGTTGTGTATCGCACTCTGTTTCGCGTTCAATGTCACGTGACCTCATAGCTTTATTTTTACGCAATTATTTCTTAAAAATATTAGATGATTTTTGATTTCAGACATTTTTAGCTCACAACCATTCTACAATACAAAATTCATGAGGTATTTTTCTTACTGTCAACTAGCTTATTGTGCGATCCCGACTCGCTCTTGGCCGGTTCTATTTCAATAACAACCCTATTTGTTTACCGATATTTTGGAACAAGGTGTGGTCCGAGGCGAGGTGAGGAAGGTCTCGTAATAAAATGGTCAGTGGGATTACTATGTAAAAGGTCCAAACATCGGGCGTGGAGGCATATATAATATACCTAAAGATAATACACTATACACATATGCATTGGTAATATCCTTGAAAAAAATCCAAACAGTATTCATTACGATATTCTAACTTATGTGATAGTAGGTACCTTACAAGATGCTTTTCACCTCGCTCCTCCAGAAAATAAGTACGCGTTTGACCGTTTGTATAAAAGCTAATTTAACGTGAGAAAACGTTTAGGACAGACGGTGTTTTGTCTTAATAAAATGGCATTAATTTTTGTAATGAAACAAACACGTACCTATTCCATTATCAACCTTTAGAAGAAGTAAGAAGGATATGAAAAAGTGCAACAATAATCATTAAACAATACAGTTTCTGGTATAGTTTTTAGGCTCTAGATGGACTCTGGAATCTGGTAATGAGATGATACATTAACGGTCAATGGTATGGAAATATTCTATTATTGCAATGATTAGGCACCTATATCTCTTAATAAGTAGGTATAGATGACTTCTGCAGAGAAGATCTCGATCAAGCTAAACGATATTCTATAGAGTAAAATAGTGTTTTATTACCATATAAATACATTAATGGAACAAAACAGCAGCCAGTCTATTACTCCGCTTAATGTGAGTTCGGCTCTATAGAACACCTCAGGCCAATCATTTTCACGTACGAACAGAGCCGTGTCGTCAGCATAGGTAAAGATGGCGTGTTTAGAAATATTAAGTTAGCTTACGGTACTTATGTAAAGGCAAAGGAGGGTAGGGACCAGAACTGAACCTTGAGGTACTCTGAAATTTAAAAAGACATTGTCACTAATAAAGTAATCAATTTTTACAGACTTTTTTTCCAGAAAGATAGTCTGTGGAAATCCGGAGAGCATATCCTTGGAGTTCCACTTTTCATATTTTTCAGGTGGATCGTAACAGAGATAGTGTCGGATGCCTTTGTGCGATCAAGAAAATTAAAAAAGGACTGTCTTGAAAACTGACCAAAACTCCTAGGTCAGGAGTTTTGGTCAGTTTTCAAGACAGTCCACTATTTGACCAAAAAGATAAGTCACTGCATTTTCCGATGGCTTTCCATGTCTGAAACCACACTGATTTGATGCGACGATTGTTTTTTTTTACAGAAAATTTCTGAGGCGAATGATCAGTAATTTTACCAGGATATTGGACATGACGGGTAATACAGTTCTTTTTCTATTGTTATTTACACTGTCCCTGTTTAAACTCTTGAAAATGGGATGGACAACAACCCTTTTAAAAGCTTTTAGGAAAGATACAACTTATACATTGAAATATTACAAATGTATGTCATAATAGGCGGGGTAACTGCGTAACACACTAACAATAAGTAGTAGTATTAGGTCCTCCTCTGTACATTTGTGTGCTTAATTAAAGTGTTAAATAAATAAATTGCAATGCCTTGGACATTTTGACTTTTCAACAACATTCATTGCGTTATTTACGACGTCGATCAGACAATTTTTTCAAACATAAAATGCAATGGATTAGAAATTTCCTTCTTAATCCTTCGGATTGTAAAATAAAGTGTTACGCAATTAGGGTCGGGGACACTGGTGTGTCTTAACACTGATGTAGCAAATGTTGGGATTGATTCCTATTAGTTCTTGTGTCTGCACGTAATCCTCGTATGATTGAAGTTTTATAAGATTCTTTCTAACTGAAGTTGTCAATCAGATGGATATGAAAGAGAGAAATAAACACTTCCAAATGAAATAATGAGAAACTATAGTCAACTCATATATTGAAGAGGTTCATTGGGAAGTGTTTATGATTTGTTGCCTCTTCTCCTCGCGCGGTGGCCTTGTATAAGCGATCGCCGCGTTCATTTTGTGCGGCGAGCCCGAACGCGTCGCCGCGGCGACAGAGAGCGACAAATGATCACACCGGAAAAACCAACAAACCAGAGTGACAAATGATCGCTTTCTATTAGGACACAGGGCAGGAAATAGTGTCGTGCTGGTTACAGCGCAATTCGCGCAATTCGAGCTCTCGAGTTTTTATGAGGAGCAATGCTGAGGGCCGCAGGAATCCGCTGGATGCGGGAATCACAGAATCGGTCGAAGTGGCGGTGCTTGGGGGAGGCCTATGTCCAGCAGCGGACGTCTTTTGACTGAAATGATGATGATGATGCTGGAACATAAAGGGTTTAGAATTATGTTCTGTAAAGGCTCGGGCAGATTACCGCGACTTGTCGCGACACCGGTGATTGTTCTACAAAAACGTGGTGTTTGTTCTTAGAAATTTATTTATTAGAGTCGCGTTGGGCTTTCGCTCCGCGCCTCTTTGCTGAGCTTTAAGACTAGTTATTCTGTAAGACCAAAAAACAATGTATGAGGCAGGCCATTTTGAATTAAAACGACACAATAGTAGCTATAGCATGGAGTGTAGGAAATATTTTGAATTTAGTGAATTGTACCTGGTGAAAATAGAAATTGCTCATTTGTAGTATAGGATAGTTCATACTATTTCCATAAATAGTACTACTAATTCCATGCTGCCATGTCATTATTCTAAGGTAGCCATCTTGTTCTAAACTTTGAGCGACCGAGCTTTGCTTGGGTGAAAATACGGGAAAAAGAATTTTCCGAGATATGAGACCTAGCTAGATCGATTTTTCGCCCCCGTAAACCCCTACATTGCAACTTTTATCGAAATCGTTAGAGCCGTTTGATAATAATATTTAGATGTTTGAATCTATTTCAGACGCTGATGGCAACTTCTGTAAAGTAGGTAATTCATTATTTTGACAATTCGAAGTTCACCTTTCTACGCGGAAATACATAGTTCTACTTAATAAGCTTTATGTAATCAATACACAACAATGCAAATAAGGTACATTGTTTTGTGTAATTAATTGATAATGATACTGACAAAACAGTTTATTTGTGTCTTAACAAAGGTACCTTAAAAATTCATTTGTTTATGTTAACGAGTAGTCATTTTAATTGTTAAACTGTGTTAGTCAAAATACATTGTTTAAACGGCTGCCGTCGGATTAATAACAATGCAAATATTCATAATTTCGTAATTGGCAATTCAAATGAGCATTTTGTTAGTTTTGGGTCGCGCTGGTGACCCGGCCACCGCAGCGACAACCCAATATAACAAGGGACAGACATAAGCAAACTGTTACGAGAACAATGTCTATTTACTGCAAAATAAAATACGTTCGTGAACTAAACAAACCGCCTGATAGGTACTGAAACTTTTATTTTCGTGTGATCAGAACTCCAGAACAATGCTGATATATAAAGTTAATTTCGCTAAGTTTTTATTTGGAATTTTCGAGGTAGGTATTTGTGAAGAAATTAATTAATTAATTAAAATGTCATCAGAATCTTATCTATTCACGCAATTCATTGCAGATGCGTTTTAAAAAACCGGCCAAGTGCGAGTCGGACTCGCACACAAAGAGTTCCGTACCACCGTAAATTATTTTGCAAATAAATGAAAATACTAAACGAAGAATGTTATTATTTTTCATCTTAATAAAAATCACTGAGATAATTTTGTATTTCATAATGATACTATGAATTACAAAGTTATTTTTACAGTTGCAAAAAATCACCCATATTTAAATAAATACCTTATGAATCGGCGCTTTTAGTAAATGTTGAAAACTAGCCATGAGTAAGTCGGGTTCGTACAATAAGGGTCCTGGTTTGCCCGTACAAATGAAGCTTATATTTACTTCAACTTAGGGAACAGTGCGAGTTTTATCAAAATCGGTTCAGTAATTTTCAAGATATGGAGCAAATACGTATACGTAGGATGGCCTGGCTTATTGATGTGGTATCATAGGGAAACATCTCAAAACCTAAGTCAAAAATTAGTGCGTGTTAAAAAAAAACCGGCCAAATGCGTGTCGTACCACGCACTATGAAAGGTTCCGTAGTTGGGATGAATTTATCCCAATAACAAACATAACTTCGTAGTTGAGAAACATGTTCTCCAATACATTGATATACGTCACGGTTAATTCTCCAACTGCAAATGTAAGTTTGTAATCGCAAAAAAATACGGTTTTTCAAAAGTTTGTTGGGATTTAACTCATCTATAGCAAGGCCATCAAGCGTTTTAACCCTTCCCAAAGCAACATAAGTTTCAAGTGTAACTTATGAACAGTTACAGCCCAAATAAGTATCAGCGGTAACATGCGTCATTCCACGTTACCGTAACTAAGTTAAGCTTGAAACGTTACCGTGATTGGAGATATTGGCACATAACCATCTGCATCTTTTGATTCGTCACCGATTGAAGCGTCATCGAATAGAATTAGCACTGCATCAGGCAACTCTCGTTCTTCTAGTTGATCACACCTTAGTGCAGGCCATCGGAATCCTTTTACAACACCCATGCTGCCATTGAGTAAGCTGTCAGACACCGAAACATTTTCAGCATAACTTTTGATCCCACTGCCACTTGAAGTTGAGTTAAAAGTTCACCACATTTGTTTGGATCGGTTGAACTTACGTTTTCTGGTGGCGTTTTGCCATAAGTTGCTGCTTCTCTTGACTCGTCAATAGCCTTATACATAAAGACCCGTTCTTTTTTTTTTAACTTAATTTTTTTATTAATGCTTACAATGAAATCTTTAAATATTAGCACCGTACCGTGTTTCGTACCTACTTTTGATTTCGTTTTGTTGGTTAATTTCGTGTTTACCTATATAAAAATATTATTTCATAATTTTGAGTTAATTTCTTTCGAAGTCGGTTTTTTTTAAATTATTAGAATGAAGTTTCTGAAATCATATTAGGTAACCCTATTACCACAGAACCTTACTAGCTTTAGGTAGTCAAAACAAATTCATTATTTAGTTACAAAACTAGCATTTGTGTAAATGTTTCTGAGTAATAAAACCAAAATCTATTGACCTTGCATTCTTTGTTAACTAAGTAGTTACCTACTTAACTTACTGCGTAGCTGCCGAAACCTTATTTAATAATAAACGGTTTACACAATAATATGATTATGTAAGGCGGGCAATTCTAGATGTTTTTTTTGTCCCCGGGTCTTTTTAAAAAAGGATTAAAAAAATAATGTTTGAGAGAATGATATTTATTGTGACAAATTTCGGAGAACTAGAAATTATGACTTACCTTAGCTAATAGTGCTTTCATTCCCTTCAGTGTAAGGGGCACGACTGCCGAATGTGTCGCGGGATAGGTTGGATTAAGCTTCGTGCAGAATATCGCGACGCGACACCGGTTATTGTTATACCGTGAAGTCTTCTTAGAAATTGTATTGTTCGAGTCGTGTCGCGCCGTCGCGTCGCGCTAGTCTGCACGAGCCTTTACACGTAAAACGTCGAAAGAGACACTATTTGCAAACATTGATGATACTAAAGACGTTTTTTTTGTGATAAAGTTTTAGGTTGAACATAAACCTTGCTTTTTATAAATATATTTGATCTGTTTATTTTGAAGTCACATTAGTTTATGGTTTAATAACTGTCGTTAAATATTTGGGTGTTTGGAAACGGAGGTGAACGAGGGCTTACGTTGTGTTTTGTCAGAGTTTTTTGTTTTCGAGAGGAATATGAATAATAAAAACCATTTATTTTTAAAAGAGTTTCTTGCCGGCTCTTCTCCATAGGAAACGACCAATTGGAACCGTGCACCTAGCTTCTGACGTTTCATAAGTGCCCTTGTAGGTTTATGTGAAATAAAAATATTTTGAATTTTGAATTTTTTGAATTTTTATGCATGTACCTATGTGGCATATTTTAAACAATTATACAATATAAATAATACAATAATTTAATAATTATTTATTCAAATGCGACTTCAAGCTCATCCCATGAGAACTTTTTAGCTAAACGGTGTCAGTAAATAATTGTTTAAAATTAAGCCACCGGAAAGTGTGTTTTCGCCTAAACGCAGAAACACCCAACGCATCCACATTGTACTGTTTACTGAAACGGTTACGTGGTTAATTAATTTATGTCCAATTGAGCTTGTCCAAATATTGACGCGTGGAGGACGTAATGAACAGCGTTTTCTATGGAGCCGATTTTTTTTTTTTTTTAATAGAAATGTTTTTGGTGAGAGTTTTATGAAGAAAATGGATATAATGTTTGCATGATTATTAATAATACTGGTTTAGTGCGAGTCGGACTCGCAAACGACGAGTTCCGTACCAACATATATTATTTAGAAAATAAATAAATGAAAATACTAAACGATATATTATAATTTTTCAAAATCGCAAGGATTACATAATGATACTATAAATTACAAAGTTATTTTTGCAGTTGCAGAAAATCACCCATGTGAAATAAAACTAGTGGTCGAAATTCGACCCTAATTCATTTAAATGTCATGATTCTAAGGTAGCCATCTTGTGTCAAACGCATGGTAGTGTGTTATGTTTTTTTTGTAATTATTTTTTTCTAATGCATATTATGTAAAAATATTAGCTTTCTGCACTCCTTCTCCATATAAACTTTAACTGTGCCAAATTTCATACTCCTCCGTCCGCGTAATTTTTCGTAAAAAGGGTACAAAGTTTTTTATAATAATAATAAAATACCTTATGAATCAGCGTTTTTAGTATTTGTTGATTATATACAGTATATAGTACATAATATACAGACGTTTCAAATTTCCAACTTGTTTAGTTGTTGAGATAGAGCTCGTACAAAAATGGTCTAAAAGTGACAACTTTTACGGCCCCGTAGTTCATCATTTTACAAGATAAAAAAAAAGTGAAAATTGTGTTTGTTCTCTACTCGATGAATTCTAAACAATGACGCTCCACATGCCACGATTTGTTTTTTTTTTTTCAAAATCATCGTTTATTATATGGAGACCCCTTTAATTTTGAATTTAATTTAATTTTTATTATTTATTGTTGTAGCCTCAATAAAAATGCATAATTTGTGAAATTTTCAACGATCTGCCTATTACGGCTCATGAGATACAGCTCGCTGACAGACAGACAGACAGACAGACGGACAGCGGAGGCTTAGTAATAGGGTTCCGTTTGGCACCCTTCGGGTACGAAACCTTAAAAAGTATACTCAGAAGCATTGCTCAGAAGTAACTATGTAAGTACCAGTACATACAGAATAGGAAACTATTATTATTTATCCTGAAACAGTTCGAAATTAACATGACACAAAAGCTTTTAGGTTACCATAGTCGGTACTTTACGAAATCGCAATCTTTTGGTAACGTGTCCAGACTGGTAGTATCATTGGCTCATTGAATGTTAGCTAAGGCATTTTTTTTGGCCAAAGACCAAGACAGCCTTTTGATAACACGAAGTGTTTAGACAAGTCTTCGAGAAACCTTGAAAAGAAAACGTGCGCGTTCTCGGCCGAGCATGCTGACTTAAGGAGTACCCAGACACCTACCCTAACAAATAATAGTAGTTTATGAAACTGTTGCATAATTAGGGGTATTAAAATACGAGTGCGTGTTTAAATAGTATCACACGAGTGTTTTAATACCTAGTTATGTGCAGTTTCATACACTACTTTATCTACTCTCATACATTGGGATTGAACTTATTAAATAAAAGATCAAGAATAAAAAATTCCTACGAAATTCAGTACAACAAAACGTATGAATGGCGCCTGCACCCAGCACACCACCGCGCATGCGCTAGAGCGGCGCTGCTGTCCCCCACTAACGTTCCATTACAAAATTTTATGGAAACTCTTTGGTGATATTAACTTCTTGGATTTGCCCTGTATAGTATAAGAAAAAAAAATGTTTTATAGCATTATTTTGTTAGAGAGTGTTAAAATACGATTCTATTTTTAAACTTCGGTATTGTGTTTATAAAGTATGTCAATAGAAACTCGTTTTGAAGTTCATAATTCGAATATTACGATATGAGAGTAGATAAAGTTAATTATAGCTGTATAACAAATCCCAAAAACGCAATGATCATTCAATCTTTTTGTTGGTTATAGCGTTTAGTGATAGTATTTTTGATGTGTAACATCTTCCCTCTCGCAGATTGCAGGAACAATCTGTGGCAGTGATTTCGTGAAAAGGGACGGAAATGTGTGATCCGGGGAAGCGCGCGCTATTTGATTTGAACAATGAACTTGTGCAGTTCTAGAATTGGCCGTCAGATGGTACCAACCCATTTCTGGAATATTTTTTCCAAACGATGGTGAAATCGTTTGGAAGAATTATTCCAGAAGGTTTATGTGTATAATACGTTAATTAATATTAAAGTTACGTTTACCTATTAAATCTTGATATTAATAATAAATAATAATAATAATGTTTATTTGATGTTTTGTCAAGTCGTAAAAACCGTGCGAAGCAGGAGCGAGCCGCTAGTTTATAATATTAGTATGTATGGATGGAAGTTAGGTTAAGGATAATAATATGGAAGTAAGAAAATTCGTGTTGTAACCTTAAGCACCCATACGTCTGCCGGGGTTGCGGGTTTGTCCGAAAGGGATATTGCGACCCCGGCACACAGGCAACGGAAGGAACACGGGTGGGTTTTAGTCAGTAAAAGTCTGACACGCCCTCCGAAGTTATTTGATAATTTCCCACACTCAAAAAAAAAAAAAAGCACCCATATGTATTGAAATGTAAATGTTTCGTAAACAACATTTTTGATTTTGCCATCTTTTGCTAGAAAATGAAGATTTAGTGGGCTGGATATACCACCACCGTGCCGTGCCGTGTTGACTATTTTCATGCCATTATGAGGAGAAGAACAGCGTCAATATTGGGTAGGTTGCGCGGAAGCTCCAACAGCATCCTGAACACATTATTAGACAAAGTGGACAGTCCCTTTATGAGGCACTGGGTACGGAGGCACGTGCCAACGTGTGTTGGGCCACGTCAATTTTAATAGTTTTTAGTTTGTAAAAGTTTACTAACATAGTTTTTAAGTCATTGTTACTAATACTATATGGATTGTGTGTACTTGTATGTGTAGTCCGAATTAAAGAATATATTATTATTATACTATAATAACATTTTGCTGACGTATGAAAGTCACTCTCCTTCGGAAAACAGGAACAACAACGCCGCGGGCAGAAAATCGCGTCATTTCCACAACGTGTATGTATCAAAGACACTGGTAAACTCAAACTCTCCGCTCTGCTCACACGGTTTAGTATTTTCAAATAATCTTTATTTTTATCTATATAAAAAAACAGCCGGGAAATGGTCGGGATACTAACCTGATTAAAAGGTTAGCATCAGGCGACTGTAAGGGCCAGTCTAAGAACCTCGATGATTTTCCGGCCAGTTTCATTATCGTGTTTTTAAAGTGTCTCGGAAAGGAACGGTTTCTTGATGATACTTCTATATTTGAGACCGGCTTCCACTAACCGTTTCCTGATAGAACCTTGAGGCATATTAGGACCCTTTTTTTCATCAATTGTTCCTGGCCATCATGAATAGATAAACCATGGTATTTGTTTTGAAGTTGTATGTTGCTTTTTTCTCTGGCGGGACTCATCCTACTCAATTTACCGCGATCCCGGTTATCGATATTTTTAGTTTACATATAGTTTTATACCTACATCGATATGAATGACTTTCACTTCTTCAAACAGTTTGTAGCTTGATCATGCGATATTTAAGGTACTTTCAGATGCGGTACAGGAACCTGCTCGTGGACCGCCGCGTGCGCTACACAAGCGTGAGAATTGCTTTTTCTGAAAACCGAACCAACTGTATAAACAAAACCAACTATGCTGTCATGATGTGTTCTAGGCAAATAGTCCCTCTACTTGCTACAATAATTTATTTTTCGATGTTATAATCGGAACTTAAAATTATGCCGGTCACGCTATTGTCGCGACACTGCCTACATGTTTGACAATTTATTTTATGAATTTCAATAATAAATGTGAATTTTAAAATCACCCCTATTATACTTCCCTAAGAGATAATTTTTCTAAAACACTTATACACGTCATTCTTTATTTCTTACAAAAAACATAGAATTTTCTTATCCCTAACTTTAGAAATGCTGGGTTTCCCATAGAAACTTCCATCTCTTTATGATTATTTTTTAAACAAAAAGTAGCCTAAGTCCTTGACTTAGGCTACTTTTTACCCAGGATGCCATCTATCTCCTTGCCAAATTTTAAAGAAATCTGTCCTGTGGTATAGTCGTAAAAAGGTAACATACAGAGTTACTTTCAAATTTATAATATTATAAGTATGGTGAGTATGGATTCTTGAGTTTGCGACTAAAATCATCATTTGGGAAGGTAGGTACTGGAACGGAGGACCAAAACAACAAAAGCAATTGGGGGTAAGCGGGGTCTGTCAATCATATAGTTCTAGGGATAATTGTATCTCACTGGTCAGCAGTGGCGAAGGGTGAGTTTATGAGAAAGGTAAGCCGGAGCAAAAACAAAAAAAAAAAAAAACAGCCGCGCCGTCGTAAGACTGACCAACTAACTTATTCCTACAACGATACTGGTCAAGTATTTCTAACAACTGTTTGTATAAAACTTCAGCAGTTCGACTTCCGCTAACATCGTAAAAACCTAGGAATCGTTCTTCGATTCCAGTTTCAGATAAATATCGAAAAATTACAGTCAATTGCTCCCTATGACTGACATCGGGAGTTTCGTCAATCATTACAGACAGAAATGGAGCTTTATCTATCTCGATTCTAATGTGGTCTCGTAAAACGGATGCAATACTTACTATGTATTAAATCATTTTGAATATCACTTGAAAGACCAGAAAACGCGGGGTTCTAACTGAAGAACATAGTTCCAAATGAGAGTCCATTACGGTGTCATACTTGCTCAGATATAAGAAGGTTTCAATATAGTTACCGCGGTTATCAGAATTCGGACGTTCATCGTGGCCGCGAAAAGCTACTTCTTGTTTACCTAACAAAATAACGGTGTCAATAAACCGTTTCATTAAATTCCTATTTCGAGCTACTTTCCTATTATGAGCTTCAAGCGAATTAGTGAAAAATGGTTCTATCCTACTATTCCCGAAGTCATGTAAATCTAAACAGCTACGAATATGCTTTTCAGTCTGCACATGTTTTTTTGATGAATTCGTCAGATTATTAATATCTGTAAAACCCCCTTTATTCCATAAACTACTAGAATCTGAGAAAAGTAAACATGGAAAACAAAACATCTTATTTAATTTACAACTACCAGTCAGCCATTGATATTTATCGTAAAGGGATACATTAAAATGTTTGACAAACCCATCACGTCGTTTGTAGTTTATAGTCATATCTGGTCGAGCACGACCTAGCCTAATTATGTGTTTCTTATTTTCGAAACTTAGCCTTGAAAAGTATGTTTCCTCACGAAGCAAATAATCTGTCACACAACAATCTAAAACTATTAATGCCGCCATCCTACTAATAACTTTTCAAATCTACTTTAAAAAAGTAATTTCAACTTGCTAATCTATCGACTTACCACAAATTCCTAATTACAATGACGGCGAACGCACAATTTCACAACAAACTCACGATTATCCAATTCTAATTGTTACACTAATACTACACTAATAACTTATATGAATACAACGAACAAAATGCTAATTAACTACAAGTATCAACAAAATTAAAGGATAAAAATTCTATTATCTATTTACGTCAATCGTCAACATACTATTGTAGTCTTTGATCGTCAACAAGCGTCGAGCGAAGTTTGTCCCTCCCCCCGTCCCGAACCAAACCGAACGCTTACGAAATTCAGCGAATGGATTCCTACACTGCTGTATCTATCATAACTCGCCTTTTTACGGCTTACTATTGCCTCAAAAAACAGCGTGTCACGTGACCTGAAGTGACGTCATGACGAGATTATTTTGTATAGAAATTTAAGTTTTCATAACCCGGGCGGACAACGAGTTATACTGGAGGCACTAGAGCAAAATTGGCGCGCACTTTAAATGTTTTGTTTTCGTTGGAATATAAAGACAATTTTTTTAATGTAGGTTAGGGTTTTGTAATACTTTAATTTTATGGTGTAAGTATTAAATAATACATTCAGTGTGATTATTAAACACTGCTGAGAACTACTGACTGTCATAATTTCCTAAGGGAAGCCGACAGGAATCGGGTTATTGGTTAGCTGCGCCCCTGCTGGTCAGCCGTCAATCAAGATGGTTGAGGCTGTTTGGAGAATACACAGTCCTTAAACATCGAATTAAAAAAGCGATTGGTGCAGTAAAAGAAATAAATACTGGCCACTTTTCTCAATGCTGACATTATTCTAATTCGTATTTGGAGAAAGCACGAAATCAAATGTATCAACTTCGACAACAATCGGTTCTTATACCAAGAAGTTCAAAATGGCGGCGATGCAGGAAAATCTCTTAATGAATACCTCAATAAATCTCTTTATTAATAATTTAGTAATGAATGTGTACTTTAACACCATGCATTGTGAATAGTACCTAATCACTGAAATAGATGCCTACTTAACTAATCAGTTTTTCAAAAATAGGGTTGAGGGCCTACGAACTTCTGACCGAAGAAAAAAATACGTTAGCCATCACAGCGATGGGAATGGTTTAGAAAATCACTATTATTTTTACTCTGACATTTGAGATACAAAACGTTTGCCCCAGGTTTGGTTTTTATTTTTCTATTAAACCTGAGTTGTCTCCTTTGCTAGCAAAATTTAGCAACCGTAATCATGTTAAACAAAGGTTCTAAAATATACAGTTCATGTGTTTATATCGTGCAACAAATGCTCCAAGAATTGAGCACAGCAAGCCTTGAGGTCGGACTGATGATGAATCGGTCAAAGACTAAAGTCATGACCAATTCTGCTAAATAGGTAGAGTCGAGGTCGATGGGCAGGAAATACACTACGTCGACGAATATCTACCTGAGCCAGCTAGTTTCCTTCCACAACAGACACGGCAAAGAGATCGACTGTCCAGTCGAAAATGCCTGGAAGAGCATGGTCCATGTAGGCGCTCATGAAAGGCGACCTTCCTATCTCACTAAAACGCAAGCTAATCGACCTGTGTCGACCTGACAGAGACATTGTTTTTAAAGCTCAGAAGAAATGCTTGCGATCGTTTACACAACTAAAATCGATTGATAGTTGTAAACCATTATTTAAGGAACTTAGTTTGCTCACTCTACCGTCGATGTAAGTACAATATGAAATGGGAGTGTTTGTCCGCTGTAACCTGCATTTATTTGAAAAACTGCGCTCTCGCCGTTATCAGAATACCATTCATGTTACCTCTCATAAAACAGCATTTTTCGGCAAAAGTGTGCTAGGTATGGCCCGAAAAATATATAATAGTATACCAGCAGCTATTAGAAATAAACAGTGTATGGGATCCTTTAAGAGATCCTTGTTTAGATTCCTATTAGATAGATGCTACTACTCCATTACTGAGTTTACTACTGATAAACAGAGGTATGACGATTCCGACTTGCTAATTAAACGCTTATGATTTTATTTATTGATTAAGTGTGTTGTGTGTGTGTTTATTATCTAAAATTGTAATGACCTTTACCTAACTGACATATTTTAAATTGAATTACTCGTATTATTATTATCTTTTTTAATGTAATCTATTGGCATGCCACCTTTATTGTAATTGTTTGTTTATGTTAATTTTGTACGCCATATATTGGCAAAACATAGTGCACATATTTTAGACAATATACTATCTGTAACCATACCTATGTTTAACAAAATAAATGATTGATTGATTGATTGTGTATCCTGCCTAACCTAACCTATGGCGCTCAGACTTGGTCTTTGACCGAGGCCCAGAAATCCTAACTCAAGGTTTGCCAAAGACCGATGCAGCCTAGCATTTTAAAAATCAAACTCACCGACCAAATTCGCAACACCATACTACACTCCAAGACAGGTATTGCCGATGTTGGCGCTAAGTCTACGAGACTGAAATGGGACTGGGCGGGTCACACCTATAGGTTGCATCAAAACCGATGGGCCAAGTTATTTCACCGACGAAATTCGCAGTACCATAATACACACCAAGACAGGTATCGCCGATATTGGCGCTGAAATGTTGATTAACATTCACAGATTTTGAAAAAAAAACGAACAGTCAGCAAGAAAATGGGCCATTTTCACAAAAACTTTTTTGATGCCAATAGATCCTGTTTCTGTGAACTCCCTAGTCATATTCAAGATCTTGAGGGCAAATTATTTGAAGATGCGGCTTCAATAAATATAACAATACTAGCTGCGCCCCGCGGTTTCACCCGCATAAGTCTCGATTCCGTGGGAATATCGGGATAAAAATCATTCTGTGTCCTAACCCAGCCGTGCTATTCTGTAAACATCTCACCGTGATATCTTAGGTGAAGTGAACTTGATGTGAGCTGTCATTGCACCTAAAGCTAGGGATTGACATTATGGAGAGCTCACTTCATGCTCACTTCACCCAAGTTATCACGGTGAGATGTTTGCAGAATAGCTCGGCTGGTCATTTTCAACCCATTTCATCCAAACCGGATCAGCCGTTTTAGCGTGAAAGCGTAACAAACAAACAAACAAACTCACTTTCGCATTCATAATAATATTACTAAATTATTAAGTTATGATAAACGTACATGGTTCTTATCACTCATGATGTTTATAATGTCATAATTGCAAATTCCTTAAAAACCTCTTAGTTTGTTTTGGTGTTTCTTTTCAGAGTTAACTAAACAACATTTATAAAAACCTTGTCCGATCTGAGGGTATTGTGAGGTATGGTACTGAGAGTATATTTATCTGGAAATTTTCAGGAAAAAAAAATGCCACATTTTTTTTCAATGGGGAATTTTACCGGGTTATTACATTAGGCGCGGGCGGCCGTCGTTTAGCCGGTGTCTAAAAGTCATAACTTTATGACCCCTATTGAAAATTTTCAATTTTTTTCATAATAAAAAAATTGCTAATGTCGGGGATCGGACAGGGTAACATGTTTGTTCAGTAAATTTAAGAGCGGTTTTGACAACTACAAACTAAAGAATCTTCCAATGTCAAACTGTTTTCGTTCAATTGACTCTACCTGAACAGTCGGTAAAGAGAAAAATATTTATGTTGCAAATTCTAATTACAAATACGAAACCGGCAGTACTCAGCACGATTAAAACAATGGTAATCGATTATAGAGGTAATTAACCGACATGTTATAAGTTCAAGTAGGTAAGTATACATACATACATGGCATGTAGCGATTTATTATTTCCTTCCATCCGTACTTATGTACAAGCGCCTGTTATTGTGTGAGTCACACTCACAGCAATCAAGGCAGTTTAGTTTATTAATAACTAACTGTTGCCAGCGACTTTGTCTGCGTGTATCATCATTTTTAGGGTTTCGTAGCCGAAGGGTGCTAAACGGAACCCTATTACTAAGCCTCCGCTGTCCGTCTGTCTATCTGTATGTCAGCGACCACCGTAATAGATGAAAATTTCACAGATTATGCATTTCTATTGCCACTATAACAACAAATAATAAATGTTAAATACAAAAAAAAAAATGGTCCATACGAAAAAAAAACGGTTTTGAAAAAAAAAATCTATCCCTGGCATATGTGTATTTCATAATATAGAGCCTCGGTTTCATTATATAGAGCTCATCGAGTAGAGAATAAATATAATTTTTATTTTTTTTATCTTCAAAAATGATGAAATAGAAGGCCGTAAAACTTGTCAGTTTGAGATCAATTTTATACGAGCTCTATCTCAACAACAAAACAAATTAGCAATTTGAAACTTCTGTATATCATGTACCTTTAATAATCAACAAATCCTAAAAATGCCGATTCATAAGGTATTTTATTTAAATATGGGTGCTTCTTCTGCAACTGCAAAAATAACTTTGTAATTCATAGTATCATTATGAAATAAAAATATACTTTGCGATTTTTTAAATTTAAGATGAAAAGTAGCCTATTTGTGAGTGAACGCCTGGTCAGTGGTATGTCCGCATACGGCCTGAGAACCCTGAGAACCCATCTTCCCAGAGACAGTGGGATCAGCCGCTCTGAAGTTTGGTACGGAATAATCTCATTAACACGTCCAATGCATGTGGCACTCCATACGGATGTGGGAGAATAGGAGTCGGGCCTCTGACTTCAGGCAATACCGTCACCCAACATAGGCACTATATGCTGGGTGGCATTTCCATCCAGCTCGCTATATGTCTCCGTCTTGGCATTTCTTGCGGGGCCCCACATCACTGTCAGTGCGGTGAAGCAGTTGAATACCTCTGCTACCATGGCCTATTCTGCAGCAAGAGCGTTGGTCGGATGGGACGGCAAGCCAGCATTAATGACACCATCCGTCGGGCTCTTGTCACCGCTGAGACATGGGTGCAATTTTAGAACCCAATGCTTGGCTCGCGATGATGGTAAGGGGCCAGACAAAATGAACATGCCTTGGAAGTTGGGTAGACCTTTTGCGTCGGATATAATCTGCGTCGACCCTCGCAACATCCTAGCATTAAAAACCTACTTGAAAAATCCAAAAATACGTAATTTCAGGTCTTGAGTTAGAATGTTTGATTTTTTAAGTACGGGGGGGGGAGGGGCTAGAAAGCGGGTGACTTTAGAGATGACGGCTAATCCTCCCCCCCCCCTAAATTTTCAACTAAAAATTAGGTTACAGAACTTTAAAAAAACTTTCAACGAAAAGCTGTTAAGAAAATGTTATGTAGTTTAAAATATAACTTCGGTTTTCGTTGGAAAACCGGAAGGCGCCCTCTGTCTGCGTGACCACGTGTTCCGGTTCACCGAACAAAAAGTGACATAAGCACTTGGTGATCGCGTATTCGCGCGACGATCGCTTTTGGTAAGGAACCCGGGTATAGCTTGTCCACTCTGAAATGACGCGCCCCACCCCACTACCGCATTACCGCATTACCGTGTGCGTAAATGCGGTAATGGAGCGCGTCATTTTAGAGCGGACAAGCTCGCCAATATTTTTACGTGACTCCTAAGTGTAAGTTCTTCGATTTGATTTCACTACTGGTTCATGATGACCTCACACAGTTTCCGTGGTAACCAAAATTAAATACCCCCCTCTACCCGTTTTAAAGGGTAGTTTTGGAAATATACCTGTTATATCATTATTATTTAGCTAATTAAAAAAACAAAAGTTTTAAGTTTTTTTAACCGTAGGAATAAAAAAAATCATACAAATTGTTTACAGGGGGTAAACAGTTTGTATGATTTTTTTAATTCTTCTCTTCCCACCTTTTATTTTTACTTAGTTGATTTAAAAAAAAATCTTTTGTCCCTTTTTCGTTTTTGACTTTATAGTACATTACTGCAACAGCCTGCAAAAGAAACATTGATGAACGAACGTGAAAAGGGAGTCCATTAATGCCTGGTCGACCAAGACTAGGATAGTACTTTTCTCAAATAATGCGCGGAAATGCAAACTAAATAAATAAATTATAAATTCCAGAATCAATGATGAACAACAATATTTTTTCACGCGCCAATACTTTTTTTGTTTCTTTTTTACTTTAAACAGTTCGTTTTGCAAGCCTGTTCGTAATTTAAATAAGATCTTTGATATGTTACGTCTTTGGATGCCATATTTCGAAATAAAAAGTCCGTTCCATTTTTAAATTACACGATAGATATGAGTTTTAATAGTACTTGATTTAATGATTTTCATACAAACCATAACATCCCCTAAACCACTATTGTCTCTGTGAATTATTTCGAACTTTTTATTATTTAGGTACGTATTTGTGCTAAGTTTCCAGTTTTTTAACCCAAGGGTAAAGATTTTTCATATAAACGAATTCCACCCTTTTGACCCCTATAGGGTTTGATTTTAGTAAAATCCTTTCTTAGTACAACCCGTCGTTTTAAACCACCACTGCTGTCACAAATTCAAGTTTGTATCTTTAGCGATTTGGGCTGTGTGAGAGTCATACGGACATACCTGTTCTTTTATACAGGGTCAATTTAATTAGCTAGCGAAACTCTGCAGACGTGATGGGTATCAATATCGTAAAACGATAAAAAAAAGAAAAAGATTGGATGTTTTTTTGGGGGTCAACGAACGCTGGTAGTGTTGTTACTGGAAGTATGAGTCGAGGAAATATATTTTCTTTCATTTTATCGTGTTTAGATATTGATACCAATCACGTTTGTGCATATTGTATTTAAAAAGAAAGATTTTTGAAACTGACATTTCAAGTGAACACCACCTCAAAATATTGTTTTATCATGTTTATAGTTTTATATCTATGTCGATCCCCATAACGTGTCTGCGGAGTATTGCCAGTTTTAATTTGACCCTGTATGGTTTTGGTATGCTGGATGAGATTGAGGTCGAAAATGTCCGGAATGGCTTCGAGAAAAGATGGTACGGCTGTGCCTTTGTGTTTGTTTTGCTCGACTTGGCGGGGGCTCTGCCGTGCCCCCCGATTTGGAAATAAGAATTATCTTTTGGACCTATTTTACTTTTCTGTTCCTTCCTCGTGTCTTATTCCAATGTGTGTATGAGTACATGATAACAAATATGAAATAATGTTAGTTCAATCGATGTATTTAGGGCAGTATGTCTTGCATTTCATTGGGTCACTACATTGTAAATAACACAAACCAAAATTAGTTCCAAAAAACCAAACGAAGTGACAATGCCCCCATTGTTTTAAAAGCAGGAAGTCGGTTTGAACCATACGACCTTATTTGCATTTAATGGGACATGCAGTCGGATCTTAAATTACCTATTCTAGATTTCCATGTTAGGCAATATAATAACAGGTAACTTAGTAACTAGTAGGTGGTTCTTTTTAACGCGTGAAATCATATACACGTGCAGTAATTAAGTGGCTAACCTCTGAGATGAAAGTGATTAGGCACCTAGTAATATATGAAAGAAAAGTCGAAGTTAATTACAAATAAATAAAGCATTTTTCTGATTGCTTCATTAGCATATTACGCCAATACTAGTAAGTATTGGCGTACTAGTAGACAGTGGATACTGTGGAATAGTTTCCGAAGGTTACATAAGGACGTATGCAGAAAGGATCCAACCCACACTATGGGCGAAAATGAGTTATGTATACCAAAACACTCTTTGTAGTTTTAACTTTAATATCACAAAAACAATCCCAACGTATCATGTCATTGTGACCATACGTTACCAACCCGTATGTATGGAAAGTCATAAGATCAGATAACACGATGTAATCTTAAAACTTGAATATCTCAAAACTAACTCTGCGTGGGTTGGATCCTTTCTGTTTAACTACGTCAAAAACTATTTTGTTACAATTGATTAATTTTGTCACTATTCCAATCTCTGAGCGTATTATGGAATTGACTGACATCAGGGGTAGGTTGGTTTCTGTGAATCTGAGTAACTGGGTTTAAAGTCGGTAACTACACATTAAAGGAAGTTGATCGCACCGCTGTAGGAAGTAAGGAAAATTGAACAATGAAAACTGTCAATGTCAAACAACATGGCTGTGCGGTTCCCTGTACCTCCCAGTACCTTAAAGATATGCCAGTTAGGTCTACATTTTCTGATAAAAACAATTTAAATACATTTTCCTCAAACATTGTATTTACCTAAATGAGGTATTTCTACGATTAATAAATAGGCAACAATCATTTCAATTTCCGCTTACAAAGACATTTTTTGGATACCATTTTTTTATGTTTTTTAAACTATTAGGCTTTTAAATCCGGCTTATCTTTACGTTGTTGAATGAGAAATCGTAAATTAAGATTTAAATAAAAGATGTCTTGTAAACAACAAACCTTTTGCTAAAAGCGATAATAAATTGTGGGTACGGCGATTTTTTTTGTATACTTATTTTTTGTTAGTGTTTTATCACCTTTCTGCTCGCCTATTTTTTATAGGTGCTCTTTTTATCAACTACAGATTTTTATCGTAAAAAACACTTTTTTGATCGTCCATGTTAAGCAATAAAATCGATTGGTCCCTTTCTGGTGAGCATTGTTTTGTAAAGGTATTTGTTTAATGCAGTATTTTCTTTTCTTATGAAGTCGTGTATTGAGGGGTTTCAATATAATTAATTTAAACTGTGTGTTTCTTAAAATATGTACCTACTTAAACAAAATTGAATGACATTGTCATGAATATGGAGTATGTAATGGAATTACTAATTTAACAGTATACAATGAACAAAAGGTTAATGGAAACAACCTCTTTTCCTCGATGTTAAAATTAGATATCATAAACCATAACAGACAAAAGTAACGTTAGCGATGTTTTTTTTAACTTATTAATTCCGGGTACAGATTGGAGAAACTTAACATGAAATGTAACACAAACTACCTTCCTAATTTGTGCAATGCAACACAACATCTACGTGAATTTGTATCAACGTTTGCTACATTTCACAAATCTATACGCGGTGGCATAAGAAGCACTTGTAGAGTTGAAAGTTACTCTGGTTGATTAAATCGAACAAATACGTGTAGGTCTCCTTCAGAACTATTTACTAGAGGAAACGTCGATACGTACCTATATCTTCGATATAATCTAAGTCATCCATATATTTCCCCCTATCTACGTGTATTTACAATATTTTGCACTTAACAATCGGAACAATCAAATAGATATGGCCTGGTTTAGTTAATATTGAATACAATTCTTTCGTATCTAAATTCTTAACCATTATATCAGTAAGTTCTGTTAAATCGTACCGTTTATTGATATTTTGTCGTGACAATGTCGTGATAATAAGTATATATATAGGTATTGTTAATGATAGGTACTTTAACTTTATCTATGCATTTATACGTATCTGATCACGTAAAACATCCTGTCGACGCTCTTATAGAAGGCAAGGTTTAGTAACCATTTTCAAACAGTTAGTGGAGTTAAGTAATCAGTAGTCATGACTGAAACTGACCAATACAGAGCCCAGAATGATCTAATTCAAACAAAGCGTAAGCATGAACTCATTAAATATACTATGTACTCTAATGTCGATCCGTCTGTAGAGTCTCCGTACGGAATATTATATAGAAAATAGGGTAAATTTCACCTTACCTTATCGGTAGTATTCAGACTAATTTAGAAAATTTAAACAAGGTAGGTACCATGTTAAACAATTACTTCGAGCAAAATGCAGTAGCAACAAATAAAAAAACAATGACTTGTGATTACCTCGGCTTATGACTTTAATTAAATCTTTCCGATTATAACACAATTTTCCAGAAACCGCAGTTCTGCGTAATTTCAGAGCAATTAAAACCATAGCAAATAAAACGTTTCTTATAAAAAGCCCCACATCGACTAAGGGACATTTGCCTTATGATAATAACATGATAGTTTACAGACTTATGTTAAATATTCCTCGTATAGTAACTTGACCTCAGAATTTCCTTCGTGTAATCGGTAATAGTGTAGTTGTTATTCAGTGTGTACTCAATATTCTGTTGTTTGTTGAACTTTGGAGTAAGAAGTTATGACTACTAATTTTATTATGATTTACATTCGGGTCTGCTTTAAAACATTAGCTGATTATTTGTTTAGATAAGGTGACTCAGGACGGACGCAAAGTGCAATACACAACGGTATCTGTAATTATATCGTTTGGTTTCTGGATGAAAACTTTGGCGTTCCTAAATCCACATGCAATGAGCATAAGTTGTGGGAAGAACTCACCCTTTCCAAGTTTTTCTGCAGGGAACATAAAAGCGGAAAACAAATTTCAGTACCTATTTATTCTATTTAATTTAATGATAAGAATATATTTTATCTAAATTAAATATCTTATTCTAAGGTTTAGTCCTAATAAGACACAGAATTTTAACAAATCAGTTAAATCTATAATAATATGTAATTTTACTCATGCTTTTACTTTTTGCGACCATTACCGAATATTTTGGAAAGTATTTTATAATTTTTAGGTCAAAAATTGTAAAATATTTTTAATATTTAGAAAAAGCTAAAGGTAAGTATTTTGAAGAACCAAAAACTGAAATCTATTGCATGTGAAATTTCTAGCGTACGTACTTACATAATATTACTAAATATATGGCGTGAGCTACTATTAGACGTCATTCAAGGCGCAATCTTATCTTGAAGAACAGTCAGTTGTTCTCGACCCCCGGTTTATTGGTCGTCGTTTATTATCAAGATAAGTTATCTTTGAGAAGCCAATTAAATTTGAAAACAAAGGTAACATAATAAGGCGCCACAGTGAACTCGGACGGCGAAGGGGCGCGAGGGCGCGGGGCGCGGTTCTCGGCGGCGGGGAGGGGGTCACTGGCACTGGCGACTTGCGTAGGCGCAACTCCTTTGTCGCTCAAAGGATTTATATGGTAACATTATGAGGAATCGGCTATTGTTTTATCTAAACAACGAAACATCGATATAATCGGTATTTTGATTACAGTTACCTACCTATCAGTTATTTAGATAACAACAAATACGAAAACAAAATGGCTGCATGTTATATGAACTCTTTTAATTTGATTTAAGTTTGTCCTTGTTGACGACGTTTGTTATAAACTTCGGTATAAATAAAGTTTTTTTGAAACCGCCTGTACTAACTTTGTACTAGGAGCTCATGATTGGAGCCCATTCCATACTTGGCCTATATCCGTTCGGCACTTCAATCTCCCCATTTTATTGCCCTTATTTCTTCCAAAGGTAGACACAAAGAACTGTGTTTATAGCTAATGATACTTAGGTGTGTATTTTAACACAAAATCCGGGCCTCCAAAAGGTACACGTAAAAAATACACTACACGATATTATAAGGACCTGCTGCTGTACATCGACTTGGGATTCTCCTTGGTGGCGCCTATTTTTTGCTAACATTTTTTGGACGCATATTAAACCAAGAGTTGGCAGTGTAATAAAATGGCAACTGTAAGAAATTTTACAGCCACTTTGGGCGGTATCCTCTGCTTTATTATAAAGTATTAATGTAATACATTAATACTTGCCTGCTTACGCGATAGAAGTTCCCAAGATATTCAAGTTATAAGCACTGTTTTACAATAACAGCGCAAAAATGTTTTCAAAAGGATGAATGTTCTTAAAAAGCATATTAATTATGCAGGTACTTCTCAACGTTCTTTGGAGAGGGGGGTTAAAGCTTGTGCCAGAGAATGGGTGGGGTTGCAAGTGCTTGTGAACTTCTTATAAAATGCCCTAAGTGTCACTCTCGATGCAATAGTTTGTTGGTGAAGTATGCAAGTACCACCCAGTCCACGGCCCACGACACAGTTGTACCCAGGCTCGAAGGTGGCAGCCCCACCAGGGACTTAGGGTGCACGGGGCTAATCACTCGAACTTTTTAACGGACCGGATTTACAGAAGATTAGCAAAAATACACTCGCAGAAACAAAGAGGAGTACCAAGGCAACATAAGAAAAGAAAAACACCGAGAGAAAGAAAAAGTTGCATGAAGAACAGCACATAAAGGAAATAGTATCCAACTATGCGAGGAAAGGGACGAGACAGTTTTACAGCGAAATAAAAAAGGGTGAAAGGATTTTAAACCCAGGACCACAGCCTGCCAAAGTAAAGGGGGCTTGATACTTAACGACAGGAGTGACGTTATTAAGAGATGGGCAGAGTACTTAGAAGAGCTACTCAGTGGATCAGTGATTGCCGACTCATCTCCTGTCGCTGAGCTTCAAACAGAAGAGCAATGTAATAATAATAATGATGTTCTAGAACCCACTCAAGAAGAGACTGAATTAGCCATAAAACATCTTAATAAAAGCAACAAGGTAGCAGGCGGGGACAACATTCGGGGTGAAGTTATAAAGTATGCTGCAGTTCGTTTCGAGAGGGAGTTCCACAAGCTAATTATACAGATCTGGAACGGAATGGCCATAGCAGGCATTGGTGGAGATTGGTGTTCCACTGACATTAATATCCTTGACTGAAATGACGGTGAAGCACCCTCAAAGCATAGTTAGAGTACAAACGGATCTGTTAGAACCATTTAGAACCCATGACGGAATGAATTAATGACTTTTGAATTTGAATTTGAATTAGAGAGAGCGGGCGACCTCGATGTGATCGGTAGGAGCCTGCCTGCAGTGGAGCGTGCTTTCCGGGCCCTGGCATAATCATCTGCGGAAGCTGGTCTTCGGGTGAACACGAACACCAAGACTAAATACTTATGAGTGTCCAAAGACCTGCACGAGCTGCCGTCCGTTTGATGATAACACCTTTGCACAGGCAAAGGTGTTATCATCAATCGGACGTCAGCGAATTCTTGTATCTTGGCTCTATAGTAACGTAACAAAAATATATACCTATCTTCTTAAATAAGCAGGAAAATAATGGCGGCCAGTAAATGCTATTGCAGCTTGCTAAGGTATTTTTGTTAAAAATTACTCTCAAGAAGCATTAAATGTTTCCTGACTTAAGACTTTACATACGGCATACGACTGACATACGGCGCGGAATGCTGGGTACTAAGCAAAAAAGACGAAAACTCTCTGTTAGTATTTGAACGAAAAATCGTCAGGCGCATATTCAGTACAATCCTTTAAAACAAGCAATGGCGAACGCGGTACAACCATGAGCTCTACGAGATGTACGACGTGCAGAATGTAATTAAAACCATCAAAATAGGATACCTTCGATGGGCAGGACAAGTCGCAAGAATGGACGAGACCAGAGCACCCAAACGTTTACTGGATAGTAAACCAGATGGCTGGGGAAGTCAAGGGCGACCGAAGCTCAGATGGTTGGCTGGCGTAGACTAAGATTTAAGCACTGTTGGAGTGAGAAATTGGAGAGAAAAAGCCGGAAATAGGTCACGTTGGAGAAATACACTTGACCAGGCTCTTTCTTTCTATTGTAACATTTGATGACGAAGTCATATTTACGACGACTCGAAATAATGAATTAGTCTGTAATTTATTCAAGTAGAGGTGGAGAACAAAATAAATCAAAAACTCAATTCACATAAAACTTCAAATAAAAAATATACCAGTGAAATGAAATTAGGGCAACAAGTCAAACTTTTACTTGACTTACTTTGCCCTGTCACGCAACGGAAAATGACATCGAAACATAATGTCAGAGCCAAATAGGGTCGTTAAATACTTAAATAGAAATAGTTGTTGGCAATCTCATACAACATATTTTTTTTATAACTAATTAATTCTAAATTTGTATTGAGTATTCACTATGATAATTTAGTCCCCAAGTATCATAATTCAAACAAAAAATAGAAACTTACCGATCATCATCTTAAAAACACGTAATGGCTTTCTGTATCCACTATCTTGCTCAACTAAAGCCGGTGTCCAGAGACAAACGACAAAGCATCGTTTTAAGATTAACCCCATCAATTCAAGATAACTGCGCCTACTGTTCTCTTGTGTGGCCTCCTAAAATGAAACAAAAATAAGTAGTGAGACTGTCCACTTCCCCCCAAAATAAAAGGTTAACCGCTTCAATAAAACCAGGACGTGCTTAGTACTAACAGTTCCAATTGTTAAATTGAAAAGCTTTTAAATTTATATAAAGCCTTCTGAAATAGGACAGTCGCTATCGCAAGTCAAAGTTTCTCTGTCAATTATCTACTTAAGAGCGGCGTATTTCTAATAAATGTGATATTTGTGTACATCATTATGATCAGTAAAAAGGCGGAGGAAAAGCTAACGAAGCATCTTGATTGGGTTACACAATACGAACTTAGCGTCGACGCTCCATTAGTGAAAGAGTTGGTGTCACGACTCGGGCTCGCACGGCTTTTATTATTTATTCCCAGTTTCGTAACCGCACCGCCACGCCATCGGCCTGTACACAAACAAATGAACGTTTATGCACAATGAATAAACAGGCGGACTGGAATTCTGTGACGACCCACGGCGATTACACTGAAACCACTGCAGCTTTTGTGGATGAAAATGCGGAAGTTGTTATACCTGATTGGTTGTTTATGTAGGTACATATATGAATTGACTGTTGCTGCTGATTTTAGTCTATTCAGTTTTTTTTTTTGAATAATTATGTCAATTTATTCAAGAAGATGAGAGGCCGTTCTAAGACTTTACTTAGCCGGTACTTTAGAGTTGGTAAATGTAGTGTGTGTTAAAAACCCGGGGGTAAGAATAAGGTTATCCAGTACGGGTCCGAGACAATAGTACTTACGTTGGTAATAAATGGAAATTTTCATAGTAATGGTTACTTCAAGCTGTCTTATAAAGCTATTGATGCGTGTTTTTAGTATGCAATCTTCAGTGTCAGGTCAGGGTAATAACAATAAGTAGATAGATGTACGATAAAGAATAAATAAGGAGATAATTTAAATATATAAAAGAGCCGAAAATTCATATTTTATAAAGTGAAATCTTACTTTGTCAGTAGGTACCTACATAATTATTTGAGGAGTACATAATGATGCAAAGACTCAGAAAAGCAAAAACTGAAACATTAAATTAAACAAAAAACGAAATCAATAATGAAATTTCCGTTTTCTCATCTCCGCCGTTTTTGAGAACAATGCCGCCTAAACTGTTTAATTTACATCCGAAACAGTAAAACAAAAAAGCTAAAGTGGTGACATGCGCCGACACACCAAAAGCCTAGAGATGTTGAGAGAGTCCGGCCGGCGCGCGCACCGCCGCCGCAAAAAGGACGAATCATTAGGAGGCGCCACACGAGATCCCATTTAAAAGTATGAGAATATTTTCACAAAAAGCCTCACATTCAACTCCCAGCACATTCATTTTATGAGAACAATGAGTGATTTTTGTATTTTTCTTTAATTCTATGTCGATTTTATCCGCGGCAGCGTGGAGGCGAGCCTCTGTGGTTGTCGCCTCGTTCCGTCTTCGACTTTTTGCTATAAGGGAAGCGCGGGCGTCAGAGGCAAACGGTGGTTTTATTCCCGCGGAGGCGCTATTCCCCCGCCCCCCGCCATGTTTGCAGCTCCCCCGCGACGTCCACTCGCCGGCGCCACATTTCACGCTCCTGACGCTCGCCGCACAGAACCTGTACATGCCCTTGATGCTTCAGACAGCCGCATCACCCGATTAACTAACCACATGAGACTATAATTATGACTACGTAATGGTTGATTTCTTTGTCCATCACAAAACTGACAATAAATGTTTCAATTGCAAATAAGTCATTTACAAACAGGTGTAAAATCATAACTTGTTGCGAGATATCCAATTACGTTTCCAAGTGTTATTTATTAAAGAAGTGAAACTAATGACGAATGAAGGCAAGCCATGCCGGAGTCCCCGATGTTTTTTGTTATTTATTTCTAACAGATCTATGACGGGGCTGCATAACATGTCGATGTGACGGCATAATGGTGCGGAGACAATGGACTTCAAGACTTGTTTATTGAGTGGATGGAGTTGTTTTGAAGTAGAGTGTGCGCAGGAGTGGAGGCGGCGTCTGGTCCGTGAGAGCCAATGATAGCCGTTCGGCGCGGTGGGAGGAACGAGTAATCATGCATTAAGACTACCACGAGCAACGTCGAGGAGATTCACCTCGCGGTAACAGCTTTACGATTCATTATAAATATTTTGTGTCACTTTGTTTATTAAGAATCTTCAAAGTACCCTTCAGATTAAGAATGACAAACAAGGAATCCAGCCTGGTAATGAAGACGTAAATATATGTTAAAATCGTGTCTTTCATTATACTTTTCCTTTATTTCATTTGAATACTTATAAATTACATTTTTAGAATATAAAGAAATATAAAAATATTTTATTAAAAACATTTAAAAACAAAAAAAATAGTAGTCCACCGGTATCGGGAACAGGGTTCAAGCTACCGGCGGTCAGGGCTCCAGAGAGAGGAACCTCTTAACAATGCGAGCCGTGTCCAGAAGTACCGCTTTCTGAATCAAGCCCTCGATCCAGCTACCCAACGAGAGCCTCCTCAGGTGTTGATCGAGGTTCTTGGCTATTAGGGCATTGGCTGTCACGACTACCGGCACAATGATCACTGAGTCCACATCCCACATGACGACAACCTCGCGAGCCAAATCAAGATACTTGATTCATTTATAAAATGTAGTAAGCACATGTTAATCTAATGACGTAATTTCTGAGTCACTCATTCCGAACAAGATTTTACATAAAAAGGATACATCTTTAACTGTCAATAGATCTACTTGCAAGGCTTTCTGGTGATTAGAAACGTGATTAGGTAATTATTACAAAAATTGTTAATTTATCCACATCACTTCAATTGCGTACATTTGTACCGGTCACTTAACTTGCTTGCTAACTCTATATACTCTATACAAGTCATCGAATGAGCGTGCGAACGTAAAGGAGTCCAAGTAAACCACGAAAGAGAGGATTCTATTTTTTTATTTTTTTTTAAATATTTGATGCATCATGATGATTTCATTAAAAGAAGACTTTGAAACTTAAGAAGTATTTCTGCAAGTTGCGGAATGTGTCTAAGAGTCATTTATCAAAGAACCCTTAGATGGAATTATATGTATAGGTATGTTAATAGACGACTATGTCTAATACCTACCCAATATCACAAAACTTCGTAACTCGTACACTGTGCAGAGTAAAATTGTGGAGACTGCAATACCTTATTTAAATCGAACTTAACGTAAGCAACTGAAAATAAAAATTTGAAATAAGCCCCCGACATAAACTTTTCCTCATTTCTCTTTCCCACTCCATCTCCAGACCCTGTTCATCATCTATCTATAACCTATTATTTGAGACCATTCCAATGAGTCCGAACACGATACCTGTGCTGTAAATTGGTAAGGGAGTTGGGTATCCTGCAAATTCCAGGTGATTCTGCAGCATCAGTTCAAAGTTACTAATGTTCTTGTTATATCATTGAAATAACAGAATACCAAATTCCAAAGCGAGCAGACCTGTGGAAGACGCTCACATCCATTCATCAACTAGAAAAGAGCTGATAATCTTCAAACGGCTGAACTGATTTTCAGAAAACCTGCTTTCAAATAAAAAACTCGAATTCAAATCGGTTCACCCGTTTAAGAGCTACGGTGCCACAGACTTTTACACACTGACACACAGATAGCGGTGAAATTTATAACACCCCTCTTTTTTCGTCGCGGGTTGGTGATACCAAACATAATTATAAATATCGTTGAGAAAACGTGGAATACCCGCAGCTTTTCCGCGGCGCTATCGCAACTAATAGGCGTAACCTCGGCATTTGCTGACAGTCTACGTGGCTTCTGCATGTCATTGATGCGGTGCCTATACAGCATGTACGCGGAACTTACTTGGCGTCTACGGAACTTCTTTTGAATGCATCAACTTTTTTTTAGGAGGTCTGTCTTTTGGACGGAGTTACAAAAGAAACTAGTTTCAGTTAAACGAATCTCTGACCAATAATGCCATAAATCGATAAAGCATCTATACGTGTATACTATTTTAGAAACCAAGGCGTACTCATGTCGATGTATCTCCATATTCTTTCATATATTTACTAACAACGACCATAAGTTAAAAATGCATATTTACGATTTTACATTCAAAGTGCTATCCACTTTGTATGCATTTTGCTGTATTGTTCAAGTTATCGCACTTGTTTTCAGTGGGTAGATATGGTTTTTGTAGTGTTCTGGCAAAGTTTTATAGAGACATTATGTGCAAGTTTCATTGAGACGGACAAAAGCGATTCGATTATAAAATAAATTGCAGCATCGAGCAGCATCTATACATCATTTTGGATGTATAGATTCAAATGGCTGGCTCGATGCATAGATAATACCAATCGACTACCATTCGCTGTAGTGATTCTGTGCTATTCTCGATAAATCCCTCTTTCAACATAAACATCACGCTAATGTTACCAAAATCAATGGGAATAAAATACTGGATAAACTACGCAAAAATGTGACGTAAGACAACTACGAGCTTTTAATTTTTCCAATGAATCCATTCAATTATCCTTTACATTATCGGAAATGAAGTTTTCCGATAATGTAAAGGATAATTGAATCGATCAGTCGTGACATAGATGCGTGCAGAACTCCGATTTAATTCGAAATCACTCCGGTGTGAAATGTATGAAAGTGTAAACAGTCATAAAAGCTTCATTTGGCAAATAGTTAAATGTTTAAGTATTGGGAGACCGAGCTCCGCTCTGTTGAAAATAGAGAATCCTCATTTAATAATACAGGTTAGTTCATACCAATTCCATGCTGCCATGATAGTAGGTAAGTACTTACTAAGTCCATGCTGCCATGTCATTATTCTAAGGTGTCATTATTCTTGTTCTACTTTAGGCGACCAAGCACTGCTCGGGTGAAAATGTGGAGAAAACAAATTTTCCCAGATATGAGACCTAGCTAGATCGATTTTTTGCCCCCTTAGACGCCTGTACGCCATGTGCATGCGCATCTTTTATTAATAATGCTGTGTACAGACTGACTTTTGACTGTCTATTAAGAATCTATGAAAGCTGTGAAGGCACACACACTCGCAATAAAACTGTCGAAATATCCAGTCATTTAACAAAATATCCAGTTTAGACACACGACAAAACCGTTTAGTGTCGAGTGTGCAACAGTCTAACACATGTCAATTTACCTAAAAGGCTAAGAAAAAATAACCCACAGTATGTAGAATAAAAAGTATTGTGAAACTTCCATGGCTTGACTTTCTGGCAATATTTTATTTTCTCATGAAAATTTGTTATAAACAAATACCAAGTAAAAATAAAAATAAGCCCTCAACTGCTATAGTAGTAACAGGAGAGGAGATTAGCGCACTAATGAACGTGAAATGAAACCCATGTCCCGTCCTAAAATTCAATATTCGCATTCGAGGCAGCGCAGTTTACAATAGATTTAATCGCCAAATATCTACTGTTTTGAAATAAACCAGAATACCCGCGAAATTTCGCGGATTTTATATTTAGATTTTTAATTCCTATTATTTATGGCACCTTTATAGATCATGAGCTATCCGAATATCAAACAATATTTGGCCGAGGTCTCAATGGGGAGGCGGTAAAATTGATTCGTTGTTACAATGTATAATAGATACTTCCTTTCTACTTGCTTACTGTTGTTATTTTAGTTAAGTCCGATGGAGTTGCAAATGAGTTTAAATATCATCGAAACACCCGAAGGCTTACCGTACACTAGTTTTCAATTTTGCTGGAACTTGGCTACTGATCTACTCAAACCAGGAAATAAACCGCTGTGAAAAGTTTATAGCGTGCGAATAACCAAACTTTTTACTTTATTATCTATGTTAGAGATACTAGATAAATTCTAGATTTACACTTATTAGCTACAAATGCGAATAGTAAGTTCTGCGTACCAGTTTCATAAGTCTGTTTTATTACTACTAAGTAATGTTTCACAAAATAGCGCGCTTTATGAAAATCTATTTTATAGTAAATGAGGGTGGCTATTAGTTTCTATATTGGTATTCTAAGATCATGTCCAATTTAAAGAGTTACAAGAAAACGGTTTATGCATTAGGTTACCATTGTTGTCAGTCATAGGCTCGACGTTTCTTAGCCCCGGGGCACAGACTACATGAACTTCAAACAAGATTCTACGGCATTTTATAATTTTTTGACGATTATTTTTCTTGTATATTTATGTAAAAAATACAATAAACATTATGCTGAGATTACCATCATTTTTGTTGTATTTTTTAAATAAATAACCTAATGGTAGCTTAGGTAATCCTAATTTTTTTTTTTGTTTCACTTAGTATGATGCCTAGGTCAAAAAAAAGAAACTATTGAGTCCGTCAGTCAGATAATATCAAAATATTAGACACGTATTTTTTGCTTTATTATATTAATACAAAATTACTTAGAAAAAACGCATTAAAGTTGAAGAGTGGGGGTCGCTAAAATCTACATACTCGTGACGTCATGGTACATTTTAACTCAATGTACCGCCGTAATCTTTTGTTAACATAAAAAAAGAAAAAATACGTCTCCAATATTTTTTAATAATCTACCTGATGGACAAAAAATATCATCATCCCTATTCATAGAATTAAAATTCCTTCTTAAGTTTTCAAAACAAATGCTTATAACAAGCTCATAAGCTAAACAGCTCAGTCGATGTATATTCAGTGTATCAGACATATATGGCTTTAGACATTTACCGTAAGAAATGTAGGTATGATGTACTAGTACCTACATTCGTTATCAACAGTGTTTATTTACTGCATTTTGTTATAGAGCAGTGATAGCCTAGTGGTGTGACCGTCCGACAAGTCATAGGTCTCGAGTTAGAACCCAAGGCACGCGTGCCTTGGGTTCTAACTCGAGACCTATGACTCGAGTCAGAGGTGCGCGCACCTCTGACTTTTAGGATTCATGTGCGTATTGTATAATTATCACTTGCTTCAAAAACGGTGAAGGCAAACATCATGAAGAAACGTGCCTGAGAGATATTTCTCGACGGCATTGAAGCCAAGTCAGAGGCCCACGGGCGGCTTTAAAAACTCTGACACTAGGTTAGTCACTAACCACAAGAAGAGAAGTTATGCATAATTTTACGCTTCTTTGTAAGTTGGTGTTTTGTTAATGATAATTCTCAACTTATTTGAAGTTTTCACAGTGAAAGATACAGATTTCTTCATCGAAGTAAACGGATACTTCGTTCAAGATCATTTACAGTTTTACTAACAGTGAGCATGTAAACAAAGCATTACCCGAAAGTAGGTATAGGTCAGCAATAGTGCGTCAGGTAAGAGTCTTAATCTTAATTACATACATTTAGATTAAGATTTTCCGTTTTAATTATTCATAAGTAACAATGAATTAAGCAACCACCGCTAAAACGACTTTTGAAACTATGCTAATTTGTTATGGTTGAAATTTTGACAAGTTTTGCTCCGAATTTTTAAACGAAAATTCCCGCTTCATTTGCTCTTTGTGAGTGTTACTTAACCACTACGTACATGTTCTCTAATATCTAAACAATTTCTTAGTTTCGTTTTTCGTTAGTCAAAAGTATAACGTGAATAAAACATTACTTCAAGTTGTTTTTCTATATAGTAAAACAGCGAACCTAATACATAATCTAGAATTGGTTGGTTTTAGAATAAGATAAACATTGAAATAATCAGGTGAGTATTAAATACACATTTTGTAAAACAATAATCTTAATTTCAATTTAATGGAGAATAGAGAGCCGTCACCAACCGCCAGCTCGACAGACGTCGTAACCTGGTCGCCAGTATATATCAGTGCGATTTTTAAGCAACACTGAATGAATTCAATCAATCGGCTGGTGTATGGCTAACGAGGATAAGGCAGCAGCTGCTATCAGCATGGAAGCATTAACTTTTTACCCGACTGCCCCAGAAGGAGGGTAATGTTTATCGTGAGTATGTGTGTATTGCCTATTTCTTTGGCATGGTCTGTAGCCTTAACGGCCTGATGGATTTTAACATTAAGAGGTGGCCATATAATATTTATATATTCTGAATCTGTAAATATAAAAAAGGGAGACGAAGGATTAAAAAAAATACAACAATATAGGTATCAAATAAAAGCTACTAATGAGTCAGTTCTAAATAAATACTATATATATATATATATATAAAACTAGAAAACTTATAATATAGAAAATTAGAAAAAAAATAAAAAACCGACTGCAAAAATACATAAATGACAAGAGAAAAACAAGCATTATAATCTATCGAATTGTGTTTTTGCAGTCGGGTTTTTAGTTTTTTTTTAAATATTGAGCTTTATTGAATATTAAATGGAATTGGTTAGTCAAATATCTTCCACAGACACATTGATACAAGCCAAACATTTCAGCACAACGCAACGTACAATATGAAACATAACAACATAACAATAAAAATAGCTTTTCTTTTAAAATTTCTAGTACTTTAATTTACTCCCTTAATTTGTCCCCAAAAAGAAAGCCCCAACGACACATTCATCGGAAATTCTAATTGGATGGGAAAATAACATATTTTATTTAAAGGCACTCGTTAAAATCGTGCGCACTGTGTAGTATGAATTATAACAGGCATCGTCTGGTAATAAAAACTGTCGTTCGATATCGGCAAGGCATAAATAAGCGTTGTCGGGTAGCGCTCTGGTACATCGTCGATCCCTGATTAGGCGTGCCTCGCGTGACAAACCCCTATTTGTTCGATCATTGTCTTGCCCTGCATCCTCGCGCCATCAAAACAAACTGGAACACACACAAACTGCCAGCTACAACGTTCTGTGTTTAGTTATAAATGCTATTCAAATTAATAAAACGTATAACGTACCTACTTGAAAATGGCGAGTGTTGTTCCAGTAGTATTCTCGATATTAGGTTCTACTCTACGTTTACGAGTACTACTACGTTAGTACTCGTAAACTACGACAACTGAACTTACTACTGTTATTCTTAGGCGCTGTCAAAGTCAAAATGACCACTACCATCACCACCGGCCACGTGTGGTTAAATATACTCAATTGTAGAATCTATTTGGTAATCCTCTACTTGTGCGCCAAGTCCATTTTCTTGCTGAATAGAGAGTACCTTACTTAATTCATCATTGATGGAACCCTGCAACACCGAATAGAAAACATGAAGATGTGTTTTGCAAATAAATTGTATCATCATCTACCTCTTTAAATTAGACACCTACCCACATAACACGATGCTTAAATCAGCTTTTATGAAAAATCTGTAATAAGTGGAAAAAAAAATCTTTTTTTTTTCTCTTTTGGTAAAATTATAATCTATTTCTACTATCTATAGAAATACTGAAAAAAATTACTTAGAGCAGGCAACACGCAATTTATGTTGAGAACGAAGCTTTTGAACGTTTCGACTGTCAGTGCATGAACCACTGCTGCATGGTTCACGTACTGCCTCATGTTAAGTTATTATTTTAATTTTGTTTATCTGTTAAAAATTCAAAAGTATTAATGTATTATTCACAATTCAAATGTAATTCTTTAATTTAATTTGATTAATAATTTTTAATTTAGTTTAATTGTATGATCCAAAGTTGATTGAAATAAATAAATAATAAAAATAATTGTATTTTTCCTATTGAATTTTTGTCCTTGATGTTTTTAGCATTTGCTAATATGATCCATAGAAACTGTCCTACTTTGAAAGCCTAATTCTCAATAAGTAAAATGACAAAACACGCGTGTACAATACACTGCATTGTGAACCTAAAAGCGGTGCAATAAGAGCGTATTTTCTAACAAGAAGTGTTTGAAAAAGTGTACTATATTTTTAGCCCAATGTCTCACCACTCGGACGGCGCTTTCTTCAGCGCTCATCTCATCAGTCATACCCGGGTACTGATGCAGAGATGTTAGGGCACCGAAGACAAAATTTGAGATAGGCCATAGTTTTCACATCTAATATTGGAACTATTTAAAGGTTATCTTTGCTTTGAACCGACTCTGAAAGTCGGTTGGCTTCGGTAGAGTGATGAGGATGCAATTTTGCGGAATTAAGTACGGAACAATACTTTTCGAAGCAGTTTTTTTTTACCAGTTATTGCCTTTGGCTCGAGAAGCGTCTCCGCGCAAATTGTTTTGACTCTTGAGGCTCTGTTGAACAGTGGTTTTGTTGGTAGTGTGATGATTTCAGGTTTTGAAACTTTCTTTCGATCTGCAACACCCAGGTGGGTCAATTTCAGTCCATAGATGCAGAAACCCGACCGGAGTTGAGACAGTTATGATTCAGGATTGGTTCATGGCTGTATACACCCACTGCTTTGTATGAGCAGAACGACTCCACACAGGAAATACTTTTTTAGCTGCAGAGTAACAAAGAGCTAATCCAGTCTTTCACAGGTATTGTGATAAGGCTCTCTATGGCCTCAAAATAAAATCTGACCGTCATTGACTAGTATTAAACGGAAATCATAACATCAAGCAGGTAACTATTAAAGAATATATTATCTTCTTCAACAGCAATAATAATCGTTACTTAGGAATTTCATTAATTAGCTATCTATCGTTAATTACGTACTACTTGTGTCTCATTAAATTATAAAACAGTGTGAGTAATTTTTACTATGTTAACCAATGAATGAATCAGAATAAAAAATCACAATTTTTATACAATACTACTTTGCTCAGTGCTAATCAATATTTATGTCTATCTTGATTGTGGTAGTTGAAAACGTCATACATACGTATTCGTAAATACTCAGAAAGGCTAAGGAAACGGAATTGAATCGACATAAAATATCTAAAGATGGCTGGCGCACGTGCGTTGCGTGGTAATTAAGCGCCGCACAGAGCCATCTATTGGGGAAGAACATCATTAAATTAAACAAATAAGTGCTGTGGAAACCAAATTGTGCGCCTTAAAATTATCTCAAAGACAACATGAATTATGAATAAAATATAAATATTTCCCCACTCGGTTTCGTCTCGTTAAGTTCCGCTTATGCGCAAAGTTAATGAGCCAACCCAAGACAGAACAGTGCTCAACCGTTGGTGTAACAATTTCTAATTTATTTTATATTGGGTTTTTATTTAATTTATTCAGTGTGAGAGAAGTGGGCAGGTTTCCGATGCTTGTTACGATACGATAATCTCGGCTTACAGGATGTTTGTGGCGATTTAATTGGCACTCGAAATGCTTCGACGTTTTTGTGCCTGCCTTTTATTGCAGGCTAACGAGAAATGAACATAGTTATGTGCAGTATACTGTCCCTTGCATGACTCGACTGCTGATGAGTTGCCTATCTAGGCGTATGTTAGCAATAATATGTCACGTTCAATAAAAATAACCTCGCTTCGCATTCAATTATACAATTATAACTTAATTAATTTTGATCCAGGATCGAATTTTTTTATCATAACATAACATCATGACTATAATCTCGGAATGTTACTTAACCTTGTGTTTAAAAAAAACAAACAAAAAAAAAACACATAATTTATTATTTTTTTAAATCTCGCAATCCTGTCCCATCATAACGTACACGTTAATAGAAATGGATCTCAGAAAGAAGTTACGTTTCAGAGTCCCAGAAACGATATTAAGATACAGAAGGCCGAACCAAAGATTCCAGGAAAATTTTACCTAGCTTTTCCACGTTTTAAAGCTTGCTTTGAATCGAATTACAAATGTATTTGTGTATGGTCAGATGAGTCAAACATAGTAGGATGTCTACACTGCAATCAGATTTGGCAGAATTTTCCGGTAACCTGATTGAGCCGAAAATGTAATGGTTACAGAAGTAAGTAGGCCTTCCGTGAATCTTACATTTTAGCATACCTACGTCACAAACGAAATTCTTTTAATTACCAATAACTAGTATTAGTGTGTACGTTTCAGCTAGCGTGTTTATAAGGACGTATCTCGCATTCGAACAGAAACTTAATTCAATCGTTCTTTACGCGCGTTTGTAACTCGAACTTTGACTTATGACATAGAAAATGCCTAAAATGAATACACAAACAAAATTTTAAGTTTCAAAATTGTTTGATGCCCAATGAGCTCTTCACTCTACACGACTCTCTTACATAATATATATTTTAGTGATATAATAATAAAACCACCCTGTTCCTGTCCCACTGCAGGGCAAAGGCCTCTTCTCATACAGAGAAGGCACGAGCATTGATCACCACGCTTGCTCAAGACGGGTTGATGATTTCAGACTTATAGTAACTATAAGTCCAGATTTCCTCTCGGTGTTTTCTTTCACCGATGTCAGTAATGTCCAAGATAAACTCAGAAAGTACATATGAATTGAAAATGCTAGTGCTTGCCCGGATTTGAACCCACAATCTCGCGCATGACAGGCGAGGCCTTAACCACTGGGCCATCACGACATTTCGTGAAACAGTAAATTCTATTCAATGTAACAATATGAACGGAAATAAATGAGTGTAAAAGATTTTAAGGGTATTTTCTAACAATAAAAAACATTACATAAAAATGTGTTAAGTTTGGTTTAAATGGCTTTTATATTATATTGCGGTAAAGCCATTCAATTAAACAAAATGACTTCTTAAAACATTAAAAAAGCAATTACTGCTTTTTATTTTTAGTAACAAAGACAACACAATAACACTTTAGAATCTTTATTGTTTTGTTTAAAAGAAGGCAACAGTTTTCCTATTTGTTCTTGCAAAATTATGTTATAATGATATCGTTAGCAGACATCACGACATACTTTTTAGTTTGCAGTTTCCTGAAATTGAATCTCACGTTCAACCCTGCATCTTGTCATCGACGGTAAAAAAAATGGTGTAAAATTAATTAAAACATACCCGTTACACGTAGATAATTATAATCAGCAACCCTTTTGGGATCAACTTCACTTAAATAAGCCATAATATGGTGTCTTACGTGATATTTTTTTGAGATACAAGTTGAGGGAAAACTGTAAGAGCAAAGAGTTAAAACCATTTTTATGGGAGAATGAGGTCTTGATGCAGCTACGTAACAAAAGCTTTGACTAACATCATAGTAAAGTTTCAGGTTCTGGTGGTGTCCTAGTGGTGCCTGAGGCAATTTCTCTCCTGCTTTGTAGATTGGATTCGGTAAGAGAGATGACTATGACGAGAGAGAACGGGCACCTCGTTCAACGTTGATTCGAACCTCTTCAAAGAGGTCAGTGTCGATTTCAGTGTGTCAGTTTCAGAACATTAAAAAGTTATGTTGTCAGCGTTCTTCGAGAATCATACTGCTGTTATTCGTAGCATAGTATTATTTTTCCTAGTTTATAGTATAAAAGTGCGTGCGAGTGAAGCTCACTTCCACCTTCGGCTTGATCATCACTTATCATCCAGTGAGATGCAGGCCAAGGCCGTGCCCGTCCGTGGATTTAAAAAAAGTAACAGGAACAACAGCCCGTCGCTGTTTCCATCAAGACCTTAGAAAATAATAATGTAATTAAAAATTCAATAATTAAAGAGGAATGTGTGAAAAAAAACGGTAATGTAACGGTTTATGTACACACATATAAACAGACAAGAAGAAAGGAACAGAAAAATATAAAAACGCATTGCGAAAATCAATAAGAATGTTTAAGTTAGTGAAGAACAGTAAGTTAACTGATAATTATAAATTCTATAGATTTTATGTAAAATAATCTATAGGTAATGAAATGAAATTCAGCATGAAAACTTGCATAGGTCGGTTATTTTTTCTTTTAATTTCTTTTAAGTACCTAGCCGCCGCGTAAAAGTTTTGAATGAAAGTGCAGGCAAAAATAGTAGTAATAAAAAATGTTTAAATCAACATACATTTTATATTTAATGCCTACTGGAGTTTTTATTTCTTTACAAACTAAACCGACCTATTTGTAGCAACGTAGCAGTGGAGCTACGTGGAGCTACGTGGTGCTACGTGGAACTACGTGGAACTACGTGGAGCTACGTGGAGCTACGTGGAGCTACGTGGAGCTACGTGGAGCTACGTGGAGCTACGTGGAGCTACGTGGAGCTACGTGGAGCTACGTGGAGCTACGTGGTGCTACGTGGAGCTACGTGGAACTACGTGGTGCTACATGGAGCTACGTGGTGCTAAATGGAGCTACGTGGTGCTACGTGGAGCTATGTAGTGCTACGAATAGGCCACCGAATCACTTCCTGTAGAACTAGAGTAGGAGGTGATACTCGTACGTACTTAGGTCACTGGTTTTCTTAATCTGGTCTTCGCTCTATAGCCCAGTCAATAACAACATCAACATCGTAAACGCGCATTTAACTACGATTCTTTTATGTTGTTAGGTCCCTGAGAGTCATTTGGGAATGGCGCGAGGAGACGAAACGCCGGGGCGTAACTCCGCAGCGGATACAACTCCGGCGGGATCTCATGGCGTCATGGAGAGTGCGATTGTCGCAATCCAGTGCTGGGCATGCCACAGTTGCGGCGATAAGTCCCCTCTTTGAGGAGTGGCTAGATGATGGACGAGTGGCTATATGACGCCGTGGTACCTACCGCGGCGTTCTCACCTTCCGCGCGGTTGTTTCGGGAGGTCACTGTTCCTTAAAAGGCGGGAGGAAACGTCCGGGTGTCACCACTGTGTAGATCGCTCGGAGGACACGGTGGAGGTCTGCCCCGCTTGGGCGGGACACCACCGTGTCGTTGTGGAGGCAATCGGTGGCAGTGATCTCTTGCGTCCGGCCCTGGTACAGGCCATGGTACGGAGCGAGAGGGCGTGGGAAGCCGTCACCTCATTCTGCGGAGCAATAATGCTCGCGAAGGACGAAGCGGAACGCGTGAGGGAGAGGAATATTTCGCGCGCTCACGCCCCTAGCCACCGCAGGAGACGACCTGAGTGTCGAGAATCGCAGGCCGATTCCCGGCCACCGTAGGCGCCGGTCAGGCCCGGATCGACGGCGCGTTGTGTTCCACGCGCGCCTCAAGCAGATGTCAGTACAACTGATGGGGTCTGCTAGGATCCATGCCTGCCGAGGTCGCGGGAAAGTCCGAAATGGATACCGTGGCCCCTGGCAACGTACAGGCAACACTGAAGGAACACGGGTGGCATTTAGTCAGTAAGAGTCTGACACACCCTCCCGCTCCGCCCAGAGCGGGAGAAGTTATTTGATAATTTCCCACCCCAAAAAAAGGTCCTCTGAGAGTGGTTTATAGTCCTCGAAAAACTGCGAAATTCTGGCATTTGATCCGGTTTTTTTGACAAATTTACGTTAAGGACTTCTTTTTCGGCATCTTTATTCTCTTGTTTATATTTTGGGGAAGTAAGCTAAAGCTAAAATTTGAGCCCAACCCAAGTACTCTAGGTTGCGAAGATACAGCTAGTCGAATTAAAACCTACATTAAAACCTTTTGCTACACCATGAGAGTAGCACAAGGCTTTCATGGTTGCAAACTTGGGTATAAACTACTCACAGGGGACGTAATAACATATAAAATATCGTTGTTACATGCGCGTTTGCAATGTTTGCATTTTATTGGGTCGATATTAACTAGACTTCTAACCATTTTTTTTAACTCGTTCTAAGTAGAAAGAGATGCAAGTACGTGCTGGAGCAAAGCCAAAGATATCTTTCGTGATATTACAAACAAGGGAACACTCCTTTGGTAATACGCAAGGTCATTTAAGTAGGACATTTGGTTCTTAGTACTGGGTTTTTTCCTGATGATTGAACTGAGTAGTGTTAGGTTGTTTTACAATAAAAAATCGATCAGTTTGTGCCCATTATCACTCCTCTTTTCATGTCCATGTTTTCCGATTATCAATTCTTCATCACCTTCTCTGGTGGTAAACTTGGGCATTGAAATCTCCCATAACTATGGGGTGGTTGTTGTGATATTTCACTACAATATCCGATAGATTGATGCAGAAGTCTACAAAGTCACGTTTGGATGGTCTCTGTGTATATATTATTTATTTATTTATAATATGCTTGTATGATTGTCCATGGTTTATTGTAGCTTAGCAACATATTATATATTAAGATATATATTATATATAAGAGATAAGGTGGTATTGCTAGTCTGTCTGAGATTCCAATCAGCTCCTGTATGTAATTTTTACAACGATCTTTTAATGAAAAAGTCTACACCTCTTTGACTCGCTGTTTCTCCTTTTTGATTCAATATGTAGTCATTTGCTAGAAATGAATGCGAGCAAAACAAAGTTGATGACTGACTCCACAGAGGTCGACATAGAAGTTTATGGAAACAGTTTTGAATGTGACAGCGGCTATGTTTACCTAGGACAAATTATCTCTCCCAATGACACTATGTCCAAAAAGGTTATTAAAAGAATAGTTTTTCCATCGACAAAATACAGATCTCTGAAGAAAATAATGAAGAGCAAAGATTTAAGCATGCATATGAAGACGAAATTTTTCAACACTTACATTCGTCTTTGCATAACATATCGCTGCGGAACTAGAACGCATGCTGTACTTAAATGATAAAGAGATAATGGCAAAATGTCAAAGGGCGATGGAAAGTAGCATGTTAGGAGACAAACTAAGGAACAAAATCATAAATACAGAGATAAGAAGAAAAATCAAAGTTACGGATATATTGGTTCGTATAGAAGTATAGACCATTTGAAATGGGACAGGACAGGGCACACCACAGCAGGCAGTTTCGTTGTAAAACCAACAACTGGAGCAGACCAGTGACCCTGCGGTACCCAAGAGACGGGACTAGAAAACGGAGGCATCCAAAAACAAGATAGGAAGACGTAGGTTTCCGCCTAACAAGATAGGAAGACGTAGGTATCCGTCTAACCTTGAGGCCATACTAGACTAGAGTTGCAGAGGACAAAGCACAATAAAGACAGTTGGAGAAGGCCTATGTCAAACGGCACATTGAACTGCGGGACATCTTATAATTATCTTTTGGTCCAAAAGCTTCCAGCTAATGAATAATGCACCCAAGTTTCGGAAATAAACGGCCTTGTTATTATTTTAAGTTCTTCTTCATCGTATCGATGCCAAGACAGTTTATTAAATCTCGTTGGCCCTTAATTTCGCCGCGTCGAGGGTGGCTGCGCAGAGGTCACTATGGCTGCATTTCTATATGTTCATCATAATTATCTGCCTAGCCTTTTCCCAACGACTCGGCTTTTCGGATTAAATGCCATGGTATCCTAACTAATATTATAAATGCAAAAGTGAGTTTGTTACGCTATCACGCTAAAACGGGTGAATGGATTTGGATGAAATTTAGCACATAGGACTATGACCTAGTGTAAGACATAAGATGCTTTTTATCGTGATATTCCCACGGGATCGAGACTTGTATTTGAATAAAATATTTTTTTGTATTTTAACCACATAATACTATGTGGTTAGCACCCAAGATCTTTCATCGGTCTAATAATTTTTAGTTGCCTAAACAAAATTTGTCTTATCTTAATCCGTATCGCACGATAGTCACTAAGTTTAAATTAGTCATTCGACGAGTAGAACAAAGCTTTTGATTTCGCCGCTTAGAAACCTAGCATCTGTTTGCGGTTCCATCTAACTTGTCTAATTGCGAAAGTGTAGTTGGAACTTTATCTATTTCATAGCTACCTGAATCTTTATGTAAAGATTAAGATAATCGTTCAGTTGATTTCTTTAGGCGTGTACGCACGAACGAATAAAACATGGTGTAGACGAACATCGAACACGGCACATTTGGTACGACGGAACACAGTTCGTGCTCAACCACCCTGCTCTCTTTAGTAGCCATGTATTCCGAATTGGATCGCCACGAACATTTTTACGAACACAGTGTTTGATGTTCGTTAATGGTAAGCACATGTGAACAAAGTTTTCGATGTTCGTGTTCACTATGTTCTTGTTAATTTGTGAAAAGGCGTGAAATAACAATGTTTTTGAGAAAGTTCAAAATATGGGTTCTACGTAATAATACCCACTTATAAATGCGACACTACTCTTGGGAGGACGTTCATCATCGCGCTATAACACTGGAGTTTCAGGGCGTAAAATAATTTCGAAAAAGTCAGAATTGTACCGAGTAAAATCTTGTTTAGTCGAACGTTCCGCACGCTTCGAATGGGTTCAAAAGCCACGACTCAGGGTGTCAAAAAGCCCAGTTTTGATTCTGCATGATGTAATTCTCTTTTTTACCCGACTGCCAAGGAAGGGTTATGTTTCCTAAGGTAGAGACCTACTTTTTAAACGACAAGGATAAATAAGGACGATCATGCATTAAAAATCGATCACGCTTTTATTAGGTCGACCTGTATGTATGTAACTATGTAATCAAATCTAAGAAAACTAATTTAACCATCTTCTAAAGATTGTAGCGTTATGAAAATTGGCAGTTGTATGTGATTTTGATGACAATACAATAACATGGTACTGTCGAGCTGATCTGATGATGGAGCCGGAAGATATGAACTGGAACTTCATGATGGATGATCGTATCATAGCCGTGTTTGGACTTGTTAGAAAGGTCTTATAATGAACGTTGACCATGATTAGGTTTCAGTTGTATGTGATTTTGATGACAATACAATAACATGGTACTGTCGAGCTGATCTGATGATGAAGCCGGAAGATAGGCACTAGCATTCCATGATGAAATATCGTATCATAGCCGTGTTTGGACTTGTTAGAAAGGTCTTGTAAAGGTGCACGTAAAAGCGTGTTTTTTAGTTTTTTTTTAACTATTAATTTATTTATGAAACTAATGCAAGTTTTAGTTCTGTCCTAGCGACCAATTTAACGCCAAGAGTAACTTGAACTTTAATTAAAACCTGTCCTGTGATTCCACGTTACTGCAAAACATCTATTAAAAGAAAAAAGTAACCCTTTTTTGGCTTTGCTGTTTCTAGGGTAAAAAAGCGCCGCACAACTATAGTTCCGTACCAAACTATACTGAGCAGTCGCTGGTCTGCCGAAATGACAGTATTGCGCGTAATTATAATAAACTTGCGGTAGCTCCTAAACTGTACTAAACAAACCAAACTATATACAATGTCAAATTTAATTCGTTTGCATCCTCTTAAAGGGGTCATTGTACTCATCATTATGACCAACTTTCACTATGAGGCCAACCCTGAAATGGCGAAAAAAAATCAGCTGTTTCCTACATTATAACGAGCTATGCGAACATAAATGTATAGATCAGCTGTTTTTTTTTTAAGACGATGCCCTTAGAGGATTCCCCTTAGGAGGATGCAAACGAATTAAATTTCACATAGTATGTTGTCATAGTGTTAAGGAAAAAAAATTAAAACTTTATGATTAACCTAACTAACTTTTTGATTAAGACCTTACTATATCTAGGCACCTATTTTTAACCGACTTCAAAAAGGAGGTGGTTCTCAATTAGACTATACTTTTTTTTGTATCTTCGTTGTGCGAGTACTCCGCCAATTATGAATTGTCGGTGGAAAAACGGAAATTCAAAACTAAAGACACCGACACCGAAATTAAAGATATTTTTCACATTGTTCGTTTATTTAGGAAGTCGATTTTTTATTTTATTTTTTACCTTTTCCCAAACGGCTATAATTTTCCTGTAAAATATGGTTTTACATGTACCTAGTAATCCTATTAAAATAAAATAAACTTTTGCTTTATAAACCTAGGAAGTATGGGAGAGTGACGGTATTTCTTTCACTTTTTCAGCTATTGTTACCATCTAAATATCTAATCGAACTGACCCCCAACAAAATCTAAAAATATGTGTTTTAAATTTTTTTGCGATCTGAAAGCACGCCATCAAAACCTATCATTCAAATTCCTACGTTGCATGGATCTCAAAAAAACATATTTGACATACGGAAAATAAAGTGATTCTTACCTTCCGTTTTTAGGTTCCTAAGTACTTAAGTCTGTAATTTCTTTTCACGAATAGTTTCTGTATTAAATCTATACAGACTTGTAACACTTGTACATATTATTAGAGGATTGAGATTGGAGCGTATAATATTTAATCAAGTCTAGTGTCGATAGACTGAGTGAGTCGTTGACAGAGTAAGAGCGTGAGAACCGTGCTGGGCATGGTGGCTACACGTCATACCGCTTGTAACTTCCATAAATGTCAACAATACCCACATACACCACTTATGATTTTAATATAGCACCAGTTGAAAGAATAACCTGGGAATTACGATAAAATAAAATATCAAAAACAATGCAATGCTTTAGCCGGGCCGAGGCTGTGCCACTATTATGCCGCAAATAGCGGCACTTTATCCGTTAGGGATAAAGTACCACTAGCGGCAGTCTATACACTTCCTATTTCTAATAGGTATCAAGAAGTCAAAGATTTATTTACAAGGATTCCTAAATCAAAAAGGTTACTCAATAAAAATGACAATGTTGCTACTACTTAATATCCGATTATTTACCCAGGGTCAACGCTAGCAACAAAGAACGTTTTAAAATTTATCTCTAAAAACTTCCGGTACTAACAATCGAATATAAATCCATTCATTATATGTTTTTTTAAACGCCCATGACAATAGCACGACGGATCGAAACGCAAACAAATCAACGTCACCTTTAGGCGACGCAAACAGATTAAACTTGGACAAAGCATGCATTGACCCTTTGCATTAGGACGCGGAATCAAAAATTATAGGGCAGCCAACCCCCGCTCATAATTCAAGAATCATTCTCGTCCATATTCGACGATCCTCGGACAATGGGTCGGACAACACACAGTTAAACGCCGCAAATGCCGTAAGCGGCTATAAATCATTGACATAGCGGAAGTGCGTAGCCTGCCAGTGGTGAGAACCCCTGCAATAACGGTTGCGCGGCCGTCTCCGGCATTTTCAGCGTTATAGATAAATTAAATGCCAACACATCCAGTCGGGCAAGCGCAGCCGAGGCGCGCTAGGAATGTCCAAATAAATTTTTTGATAAACGCACCGGAAGCTGGACCTATTACGTGACACTGTCCCCGTTCCTCCTTTATCCTTCTCAGTTATTGTTTTTCTCGGTGGGCATCCGAGGAATTTTAAGCTTTTATTCAAACCAGCATATGGGAAGCGCGGCCCTTTGAATCGATTTAGAGATCGTAATCAATAAACTGTAATAGGTCAGTTTTGTGTCGGAATTAATCAAGCGTCAAAGGTCTGGCTATAATTGAGCGCCAAAGGCTGCGGGTGTGTCGTATATCTCACTAATTAATGGATTCGCTAGAAATGTTTTTGTCACAAAAGATACCGCTTCGCCGCACAAAAAACATCTCGAAACGTTTTTATGTTCAGATACATAACAATAACCCTTTTTCGGTATCTAGAGCATGTGTTGTTTATGTCGCAGCATAGAGCATACGATGACACAGAAACTGCCTTCATAAGAATGATTCGCCGCATATTAGCGGGGCGGAATAGGTGCGTGCGTGTTCGATATAAAGAAATATTAATATTCCCGTGGCCATAAACAAGCGTTTGACGATAATAATTCGAACGCATAAAACAAAGCTTTATCTATGATCGAAAGGCAGCCCCCGGAGAGTTTAGTGTGAAATGTGTTCTCAAAGACACCGTTTAGTAGCGTAATGCGCGTGACTGTCGTACAAATTATGCATTTTCGAGACAAGCCGATTTTATTGCCGCGGAAGTGACGTCAATAAAGCACAATGTACAGCAGTTTAATGTTCTCGTATAATAATTTTTGATCGGCTCCGTTCACGATATGCATCACGCTCTGACACGGAACGTGGCACACGTGCTCGTTGGCAAACATCATATGCTGGAATACTTTAGTGCCGTCTGACGCACTTGTCCATTACAAGATTTTGTTCTTAAAATCTTTTAAGTACTTGCCTACTTTTTAGTATTACCCTCTTGACTTAAAAAATGTACAAACACTTCACTCAGGTACCTACTTCAGTTTTCCTAGAATGATTGAATGAATTAATTTAGACCGTTTTAACACTCAAACCGAATGACGAGCATACATAAATTATGAATAAAAATGAACAGGTGTGCATATATTTAATTAGCTCTCCTTAACCAGTACCAGAAAATACGTACTATTTAAAAACCATTCATTAGTTCAGTACAGTTATTTTAATTTATAATTATGTAAACACTAATAAGCATTTAATAAAAAGCAATTAAGAGTATCTTCGTGTGACGTAAACAGTAAGCTATTATGCTTAAACGGTAAGCTATTATGCTTAATAAATAATAATGAAAATATAAATATCGTTAGATATACAAAGTCGATTGCCGCGCTTGTATACAATTTATCGATATTATTGTTTTAAACTACGACATAATTCATAGCTGTAAAACGCGTTGAAACATCATAACACCCCAAATATAAATGGCGTGTGACGCCCAACCGTTCCGAGCGCCCTTAGAGATTCGGCAGCGACTCAAAAAATGATATACTCCATACCTTATATTGAACGGGAAATAAATCGTATACTTCCTTTAAGTGCCAATAAAAGTTGGAGTAAATCATAAAAGTATCACTCCTCGAGAAATGTCTATAACAAGTGTGTTATTGCGGAATAATTCAGTAGCGACGGAGGGTGGTTTGAAGGATGGCTCCCTCTAGATCCAGCCGGCGTACTCCGACCTGGAATTCCCGATGCTCTATCAAAGCCTTCAATTATTTATCGGACCCGTGTCTACTTTTCATTTTACTCCTTTCCCCGGCAAAGCTTTCAGTGCCGGAAAATAAACATGTCACACTTTTGGGAATACGTTTTACATGAATAGTAGTCTTGTGACTATAAACTGTATCGGTTACAGTCCCACCGCTGACAGTGATGTATGGCGCCCGCTCATATTAATTATTAAATTGGGACTAACAAACACGTTATTTGTTGAATAAACAATAACAGGATTGATTTTAAATTCGCACCTGTGAGGATTCTCGTGCCTGCTGATTAACGCAACGTATTCTATGAGCCCCAGTGCTAACCCACTGGGGCTGTGAGGCTTTGTAACAAATCGGTAACCGGAAATCGAAGTGATTAAGTAACATACTCCAGATGTAACTACTGGAGCATACACGAGTACGAAGGCATTGTTAGTGCTAACGAACGATTACCTATCCAATGCACACTACCAGCTTAACATTCTATCAGGGACGACCCGCTAAATTTAAAGAATATTACTTGGTCAGGCAAATACTCTCCATTCTAAAAACTTCTAAGCCTTTTCAAAATACTTTCACTTTTACTCACGTATAACCCCGGGATGCGCATACTGCTATAATTTCTCCTTCATGCAATAATTTTATTTTAGTTACGGTAACTACAAATAAATCAAAAATCTAATTTATAGTTACAGTTTGCTATAAAATACTATCATTACGCACACTAACAGTGGAGGAAACATAAAAATTATATTATCTTTTCACGTGTAAGCTCGATTCGTCGTTTAGTACCTAGTAAATATTGAATTATGTGGTCATTGTAAAATATATCACATATAATGACAAATAAAATTGTTCAACGTAATTCTCAATAGTGTTTATATGTGCAATTTAAGAATTTAGGTGAAGCTATTCTTATCGTTAAAACGCTAAATGTTAAGTCATTTAACATTTGCCTTGTTTTCATTGTAATCAGATACACTCTTTATGCAAAAGCATTTTTAATATTATTGACAACTGCAAAGATAAATAAGACCCGTATATTTAATTACATGACAAAAAGAGGTTTAAACGCTGACATCTACTAGCTACATTATCCTGGAATGGCCATCGCCTCGCCTCTAAAAAGCTCATTTTCACTCATACGTATGTGTTAGTAGAAACGATTGGTGCGTAGGTGCGGCCGCACAATACGGACATCTCTCGAGGTTGCGGCCAGTTATGTGAGGCAAAAAGCGATGATAATGACAGAGAGCATCGGCGCAAAGGGCGCGGGATGAAGCCCCGCCAGAGAACGCGCGTAGAATAACAAATGATTCACACATAGACGGCGGAATCTTGCAGACTGGCCTTCCTAAAACCTCTTCGACTTTAGATATTTAAGAGGGCCAGCTACGTCCGATGATCGATTCAGATTTGGGATATTTCTAGACGTCCGTCTGTCTGGATTTCCGCTTTTGAAATATTTATAGTTTCTATTAGTTCAACGGGATATTAGCGAGCTTCAGTTTTTACCGTGTGTGGCTATAAAAAGATAGCTATCACCGCAGTAAAAAAAGCATAAAAGATAAGTTACTAATATAACGTTACGGTTGGAGTATTGTGATCTAAAAATAAATATTTACCAGAAAAGTGAAATATTGTTATCCGGTGTATAATTTGTGTTATTCGAAATCATGAAGGGAGGAACGCACTACATTTTACTGTTTAAATACTGACAAGCGTTTACAATTTCAATAAAATTAATTGTTTTTCGCAAGCTAACTCAAACTCAACGGGCATCCAAAATATCATTAAACGTCGGTTTCAGTTTGAGTCGAATTCGCAACACCATAATACACTCCAAGACAAGCATAGTCGATGTTGGCGATAAATCTGAAAGGCTGAAGTGGGACTGGGTGGGTCACACTTACAGGATGCATGAGTACAAATGGATCAGGATCGTCACAGTGGCCGCCTGAAGACGGGCGTCGCCGAGGTAGGCGTAGGAAACACTGGTGTACACAGTTCTTGCCAGATTGGCTGGAGAACACAAAACCCGAAGAGAACTGGAAGAATCACCACCATTGTACCTACCGTAGTAGGTAGGACAGTTCAATAATATACTATTTAAATAACTAGAAGCGATCTTTGGCAGCGTAATAGCTTGAATTCAGGTGGGTGATAGACCCACGGATCATATTAATAAAATTAATAATTGTTACATACATAATATCACACCTGTACACCCACATTTTGCCAGTTATGTTTAAGTCCCATGTAATAAGGGGCGAGCCTATTGCCATCAACCGGGCACATACTGGCAATTCCAGATGGAAAAACCCAATAACACTATGCCCGACTCGGTAATCGACCCCAGGACCTCGTGCTCCGCAGTAGCGCTTGCGACCACCAGACCAACGAGGCAGTCTTTCTCTGGCTAATCTGTGAAGAGTAAATCTAAGGCATTGAAAATAAAAATATATTTATTCCATCGTGGAAGATCTACCGCTACCTAAATCTTTATCATATAAAATCGTAGTGATACTTCTTAGTGGCGCGGTGAAGAAGGGAAGCCTAAGGCAATAGTAGAAACACGTCGCGAACATCGTTTCAGAGTCACGTAACGTAACGATACCGAATTACTCGGTCGCAAACTGATCTTTGGCGCGCCCAGGGAAATATGCGGTAAGGAAATAAAAAGTACGAGTACCTACGTACGTCTAACAAATAAAGTTTTATTACGTCACGGTACGAAGTTGCACTGATCCCCCAGAACTGTGATCATTGGCTATACGAGTGGACAGGCCGGTGGGATTGTTAATAGCGTACTTACATACGTATCCACGAGTCATGTCCCCAATACGATGGCTTATGATACGAATATTTTGGAAAGGGCTTTAGGAGGATTGATACGGTAGTCGCTTCTTGGAATGGGTTTTAGGATAGGTGATCAAAGCGCATTGCATTGATCATGTCTTCATTGACTGTCCTCTTAAATTAATTGTCTAGACTGGAGATTATTGATTTAAATTTCGTAAGAAAACATTGCTTAATGTAAGGACCGTTTAAAGGCAAACCTTTAAACAACCGATTTTTCAAATCGCCTCTGAAACGTCATTTAAATGAAACAACATAAAACTAAAGCCTCGTAGCATTATATGTCGAACGGAGTCGAGGGGCGACAGTAACAGAATTTTCACAAACTTTCTGAAACAATATCCCAACGTTTTCCACCCGAATCTTTCTATAAGCCTCACTCAGCTTTTTAAAATCTTATTCAAACTTTATAAAATAAGTGGTGCTCCCCTCTGAAGGGGTCTCACTGCCGATATTATTGTGTAGCCATCTGTGACGAGACCGGGACGCCATAGAAAAGACATATTTTTAGATTTAACTCGTAAATTACTTCGATCCAATTGCTTTACGCTCGTGTGAGAATTAGGAAATAACTTTTATTTGCCAATGCGGTTGTTTATATCGGCGGAGGGCGCCGGCGCACAGTTATACGCAATCTATCTGTTTACATTTACTGCGTTTTGATTTACAGGTTAGATAAAAATTACGGCTTATTGTTTCCTTAAGTAAATCTGAATTATAATGAATTACATAATATATTATGTTGATGGAAATAACCACAGCCAAATGAATGGTTTACACTGAGTACCTACTAACGATGCAGAAAAGAATGTTTACTATGCAACGTGGAAACATGCTATTGTTCCTTTAAAGATGTGTTGTAATGATAATATTATGATAAATATTATAATAACCAGTTAGCTTGCCTTTACATGCCTTGAAACAGAATGCACAATAATTATTTACACATAAAACGAACACTTTTATAATAATATTTTATAATTCTCACTTCTATTCCTTTCAATTCTAATAATTACATTTACGATAATATTATCAATTACCTATACGATTTTATTAAATAATATAAATCATAAAGTATTTTATTAGCTTTACAAAGTCATCATGGGCGAGCTATACGAAAGTGCGTGTCTAATTATAAATCGTGCCATCAATCCTAGTCTTCTTATTGGCCTAATAGACATTTTTAGCCTCGTCACACTTTATTGACGGAACTCAACACGTAACTAACCAATTTAAAAATTATGTCTCTCTTTATTAACGTGGCAATAAATTAATTTACTTTCATATTATATTATTACGAGGCTGCTATAAAAAGTGTCTGTCACCATAATTTTGGACACAGATTGTTGCACTAATGCGTTAAGTTTAAAGGAAGGGGTTGACGACCCCCTTTGCCCGATTTCCATTCGTCACACACACGCCGTCAAATAGAAGTTTAATTTTTAAATTGGATTTTTATTGCTATTTGGAATGGAATGAAAAGTGGCAACACTGGCGACTTGGACATCTAGCTAGAGCCTTTCACTTGCAGTGAAGAGTCAAAAAGCGAATGGTTTGCCATGATTCACATTTTTACAGACTATAAAAAATAAACGTATTCCACAACACGATATGTTCATTATTTATTGTACTTACATAAGTATACAAAGAGGACGTAATATTTTATTATCTTTATGTTAATATTCGACAATTAACCCCTTTTTATGTGATGATGGTATAGACATTAGGGGCGTAATCAATCATATTTAAATCAGGAACTTTTGTCGGTAACCTGAATTTGAAAACTGTAGGCAAAATCAATTGCAGCAAAAGTAAATCGAATACCTATATTCGATACACTTTGGCTGCCATTGATTTTCATCAGACCTGTCAGTGATAGATTTAATAAAAGCCACTTACGCCAAGAATACAACTCATAGTTATTTAACGACGGATTTAAAACGGAATAAGCGTCGGAGAAAACATGACGCATTTTCATTAAAATTCTGACGCCTTTAAAAACACATCGGGTAAATTCGATACACTTTGGCTGCCATTGATTTTCATCAGACCTGTCAGTGATAGATTTAATAAAAGCCACTTACGCCAAAAATAAAACTCATAGTTATTTAGCGACGGATTTAAAACGGAATAAGCGACGGGGAAAACATGACGCATTTTCATTAAAATTCTGACGCCTTTAAAAACACATCGTGTGCTCTTTAATCAACAGTTAACAGCAGGGTGCGGTCCCCTAATAAGCATCTACTAGATTACGCCACCGTCTTTAAAATTTGCACCGTCGTTGTATAATGGCGTAATTGGCGGTGTAGCATGAGGCATTGTCCGACGGTCACGTAAATAATTCCAAGTACCCCATGCAACGGTTGATCGTTTAATCGGCAACAATTATATATGGAAATTATGGGCGGTAAATATAGGTTTCCCGTTATGACCATAGTCTGTGGTATATCCAACTTTAACAACAGAATACAATTACGGACATCGGAAATATTCTATATCTGCGCAGTTAGTAAGTTATTTACGTTGCTGGTGACATTTCGGTTATTATTGGATCGTTGCCGTCTCTGAATTAAGTCGAGCGTAAAGTGGTGCCCCAGTGGCAATGCCTCCGACTTCGACGAGTTGTAGGCTGGGTTCGAACCCAGGCAGGCGCATTACTTTATACAAAGTTTAAATTTATTTCATCATCGCTGTTTTCCAAACGGTAAAGGAATTCATCATGAGGAAACCGGCATGTCCTAGAACCTAAAATTCAAAGACATGTGACATCTACCAACCCGCACTGGGCCCGCGTGGTGGATTACGGCCCACGCCATCTCATAGAGAGGAGGTCTGTGTCCCAGCAGTGGGAACGTTATAGGCGGATTATGTTATGCTATGCTATTCGGGCCGTGTTTTGAAGGAATATATTAGAGGATTATATCCAAGACAAGAATGCTTGGAAACATGCTGTCTAGATAGTCTAGATAAAATCAAACTGGTTGCTAATTTAATTGTATAATTTATAATTTTTTATAACATTCATTTAAATTCTGTGATTACTTGAACTCACGTACTAGCTTATTAGTATTACTTGTTAAAATGTTAGGAATATCGTATAATTTTACAATATTTGTAAATATGTGAGCGCCAATTAATTTATCTGTCATTGCTTCATTTTTAATTAATTTTACCTATTGTGTATATATAGTAGGTATAGTAATCTTCACATATAATTATATAATTAATGTATACAAATTATTGTGAAAACATTTTAAAAGAGTAACTGTGGAGTTTCTTTGCCATTCTTCAACATACGAAAACTACCTTTTGGAAGGGGCGACTAGAATCAATTATTTTTTTTTGTAAATTTTGACGTTCAAATTTGCGTTTTATGTATATAATTGAAATAAATTACTTATTTGACTTTGACTTTTCACTAAAGCAAGGATGTATCTATGTCATATATTTTTTTCTGAATTTAAAGACACAAAGACTGTTTAATTTTAATTGTAAGACAGGCAAATCCAAATAACCCCCCGTTAATTGATATAATTTAATTTAATGCCAGAATACTTGCCACATTGTGCAGTGAATTTAGTCCGACTTAAATAAATAAGTATCAATATGAAATTATAGATTAAAAGAGTCAACATCGTCCTTTCAACTTAACAAATAACTCTCGATAGCCTATCGAGAGTTATTTGTTAAGTTTAAGTTAAATTCCTTAAAAATATTGTCTAGGACCAATTTAAAAACACACATTGATAACCTTTCCATTTAAAAAACCGAAATATTAAAATGCCCGTAGTCAAAGATAATAAGATTACTGAATTATGTGTATACTGTGTACATTTAACTTTAACCGATAACAAGGCCTTAAAGTATTGCTTTAGGAATTTAGAAAAAAACATAGATTTAGTGGTGATTAAGGTATTTGTTGAGGATTTATTTTCATATTATAATTTGGCAGCAACAAAAGGAAGTTCAAAGTTACTAACGGCTTTATCATTCGTTTTTTTTTATGAATCTATTCAGTTCTTTTATTTTGCCCGCAGTTTAAACAAGAAGAGAGGGGAAGTGTAATAAGAGTGCGGTTCATATTGCGGTGTTGGTGAACAATCGGAAAGTTTAGACAGACAGAGGTGGCGGCGTGTACAAGCCCCAAGTTAATCGAGACTAAGCCTGCGTACGTAGCTGTGGAAAGTTTGCGAAACGGTATGTTACCGACGTCTTATTAGCTGCTAAAGTTATATTAGTGACAGTGATTATCAGGGTACCCATATTTAATTAAGAACCCGTACCTATTACGCTACGCATGTCCTACGCAAAAAATTATACAAAATTAGTGCCTGTTCGTATAAAGTTTTTTAAATACATAAAAAGACGGAAGGAAGGACTATAATTTGACATTATTCAAAAAAAGGCTTAGAAATTTTTTAGTAGACAAAGTTTATTATAGGGTTGAACTTTTTTTATTGGAGAAAGAAGTTGTTTGACTATTTTATATATTGTATTTAAATAACTATAAGAAATTGTGACATTAATTTTATTATTGACTGATTATTTTTATTAATGAATTATGAATTAGAATATTATTATATATTATTAGGAAATATTTTAATTGTACCTAAACTCTTTACTTTTGCATGCCTTGTAATTGGCAAGTATTTATATTATGTAACACCTTGACTTGTACCCGTATTTGCAAAATAAAATATCTTTATCTTTATAAATTGGCTGTTTATTCTTTTTATAACATAACGCCTGTATTCCCGAAAGGTGGTAAGCGGAGGTGTACCTGTAGTACACCCACACTTCGCCACTTATGTTTAAGTCGCATGTAATAGGTGGCGAGCCTATTGCCACCAACCGGACATAAATCCAGACTCCGGGCTGCTACTGAGAAATTCCAGATGGAAAACCCAATATCACTTTGCCTGACCCTGGAATCGAACCTCATACTCAGCAGTAGCGCTTGCGATCACTAGACCAACAAGGCAGTTTTATTTTGTATTTGTTTTTTTTATAACTTTGTACGCATACTTATAAATCATGTGTGTATTACACGAATGAGGTGGAAAGTACCTTTTAGGGCTATTAAAAATGACATTATAATGGAAAAAACAATAACCGACCCATTAAGTAAGTAATTTGTAAAATTCCAAACGCTCATGACATAGATCCCTATAATAATAATATATACATGAACAAAACCTGACACAATTGTTCACTACAGACTACAATGTGGAACTACCTTACCGCGGTTCACGTTAAACTTAATACTTACTTGAAACTTTCACGCGGCGTGATTGTGAATCTGAAAAGTTCCAGTCTGGCTTGTCGCAAACCCCGCATGTGGCGCCAGCAAGAACCCCTAATCGAAAATAGTTTATACACCCTCAAACATAAGGTGTATTATGACTTGTAGCTATTACCGCTACTCTGTCAAGCATGAACTATCGGTTCACACTCATGTCTCCCACTTCTGCTCACTGCGGATTAGTTCTTAACTGTAACCCTGTTCTTTGTTCAAGTTTTTGAACTTACGTTGTAACATTTTCAGAGGTATGTCTGTAGGGCTGAAACACATTTTGTACTGAAACTGTAAGATAGGCAAGTCGATTCGGATGCAAAGATTTTTGGCAATGTAATAAAACCAAAGCAAAACATTCGTGTCGTTCTTTGACTTAGCGTATTTTGTGTTTTGTGAACTGTTATTTATTTTTGTCATCTTTTAATAAATACTGGGATATAATATTGTGTTTGTATGTAGGCAAATATACATTAGGTATTACGGTATTCCTTAGCAAATAATAAAGTACCGATTTTATGATACTTGAAATACCCCCAATTTATTTCAAATTAAGGGTTCTTGTTCTACGTTATCTTTTTGATTATAGATAAGTAATCCATGTGTGTCATAATTTATGTATCTGCATAAATATTATGCCTAAAATGAGAAAATACTAATGAGGTTCACATTTTAAATACTTCTAAAAACTTTTGAAAACAATAATTATTTGCTGAAAATTATAATAAACAACACAGTAGGTAAAATAGGTTCTAGTGTTGATCAAAACTTAACAGTAAATCAAAAACTGTGTGGTCAGTTACATTAGTTAATTAGTTTGGTGGTGGCCGTTTTAATATTAACATTTGGAAATTTTAATATCACAAACAATTTGCATTTGCGCAAACTGCGAGAGCTTTTAATAAAACCGTGGAACAAACAGCTCCGCTATGGTATGAACTCTTGCAAATTGCTTTAAGCTGCAGGGCGGCGGCGTTTAACAAGAACCTGCGCGACCGAAGTTCCGCCGAGTTCCGTTTTAAGGCCAATATGCACCGATCATCAACAAAGATATTTAAAATAAAAAAGAAGTACTTACTACTAAATGTGTTTAGTAGTAAGTACTTCTTTTTTATTTTTCAATCTCTTTGTTGCTTGAACTTTTTCGTCCAGTGTGCTGGACGAAAAAGTTCAACACCACTCGGTCGATTCTGTAAAAAGATCAACGTGAAACTTAGGTGAAGTGAGCGTGAAGTGAGCTGTCACTGTCACAAATCCACCGGCAGGGTGCTAGGGAATAACACTATTGACAGCTCACTTCACGCTCACTTCACCTAAGTTTCACGGTGATATTTTTACAGAATCGATCGGCAGTTCAAGTGAAATGTATTGTGTTTAGTAGAATATGCATTACGAGAATAAATATTTTGTAATAATTTTCTTTCTGTTGCCTTGTCTTGTTGGTGCACAATAAAGAAAATTTATCGACACCTAGCTAAACGTATAGTTAATTTGGTCCACTATCTGTGTTTTTGCCAAGATTACAGAAATACTTCATACTAGGTATTGGTCCATAAGTCAACACAATCCTTATGAAGACTGAATACTAGTGCACAACTTATAGATCAGGATCTATTTAGAAGTAATACCTAATGATTCATAAGTACACACAAATGATCACAGAAAGATTTAATCAGTACTTTTAGGAAAATAGGTAGTAGTTAGTTATTGTAAACCATTATTAGGACTAGCAACCACCCTAAAATTATTACAAGCCTAACCTTTATTATTATCTTCACCATGATGCTACGGATACATTGTCGCAACAACGCGAACTATGAACTTCGCGCGCGCTCTCTCTAGCAAACCGCTCGACGTCTCGCCGTACAACAGAGAGCGCGTTATCGCGACAATGTAGGCGTAGCCTCATGGTGAAGATAAAAATAAAGGTTAGGCTTGTGATCATTTTGGGGTGGTTGCTAGTCCCAAAAGATTCGTTATGCAGGGGACACATTGTCGCGCGCGAAGTTCAGTTTGCGTTATCGCGTAGCGTCACAAAGCAAGGGTTTTCCATAGCAGTAATTTTAGTCATTTACACAGAATTGTATTTATGAAAACGACAACAACCTAGTTTCATTAGAGAATAAAGTAATGTACTTACTATGAGTATGACCTGATTTAATAAACATTGTTCAACTAAATACCTACCTACATTTCTAACATTGGAACCACCGCAGGCCAAAATAATTACTGGCTAACGAATCTCATTGAAAATAATTTGGTGCATGCACATACAAAGATTTTCGGCCGGCCGGCGTTGTAACAAGCGCGTTTCGTTCTATTGTTAACTCAAGTACCGGTAACAGACACTTGAAACGTCCAATTAGCAAGGGCTGAGCCTTAAGCACGAGCTCGAGGCCGATGAGAGCTTGCGAACAAAACTATGTGGTGGCGCGGAATAGCGAAGCAAGCAATGCAGCCGCCCCCCTCTCCGCGCCCTCCACAGCCACCGCCGGCCCCCCCAGGTACACACAGAGGTGAACAGCAATCTCGTCCGTACAATACTCTGTAGATAGTTCACAACACAATAGTTTCTGCGAGTCTCGCCGACTCGCGCCGCTTGTAGGTGAGCGGTTACGTTCGAACGTGAGAATTAACTTTGTATTTATTAAACGGCTTGCGACTTGCGTTTTTGTCGACAATACATGTTTTCATGCTTATATTTAAGGAAGACAGAATTCTGTAATTCGTTGGATAGTCGTCCGTTGCGGCTACTCGATTGCTGACTTGTTATTTTTAGCATTAAGCCATCCTTTGAGAACAGGAACAAGGTTTTAAAATTATACAACTGCTTTAGTTTTTAAATCTGTTTTATTCAGGGCCCGTGACTAAAACAGAAAATGGATTATCCATAAGCAATTATTCTTATGATACATATGGAATCACTTCATGAGTTCAAACCTTTCAAAATAACTAAGTACTTTAACTTAGATGCGGATTTACTATTTAAATAATGCATTGACTGACACGCCTTACTTGGCAAGCTGTAAGGAATTCAATAATACATTCAGTTTTATCAGGCATACATAGCTTTTGTACGGCATGTAGGTGCACAGATGCGAAAATTATAGTTATTTTTATTATAAGTAACTTTCCTTGTGTTACAAGTTAATTTAACTTCCATTATGTTATCAGCTGGTCGTCATAACTTTGTCGGTTATCAGTAAGATGAGATAAGATGTATGTAGCTCTTTTGCAGGTGAGCCAGACCTTTATTGGATGGATCTCCCCCTTTTTATCTGTGTCACTATTTTTGCCATTAACTTCAGACCATGAGTAAGTTTCTTGTTCCGAGGAATCTACATAACTCGTAATATTGTTCAAGTAAGGTGATGGTGTACCTACCAACCTACCTACAGTAGGTAACCCATATTGAAAGCTGGTAGGTAACACTTAAAAACGATGCCGTGGATTGTTAGGTGTGAGATTTAAAAAAAACTATTGTAATAGCACCTTATTAGTATGCAAGTATCGCTCGAAGTCCTCAGCTTTTACCACCTACGCGTCGCGTTGCAGCAATATTTATATCAACACTTTGGTGCTACTTGTGACAACAAATACATTTTATCAAACAATTTTAGTAAAGTGTTTCAAATGTCTCATTGCCCTTTGACCACTCTCACTGAGGTTTATTTCATGCTGATTCTCACAGAAACATTTTAGTTTCAGTTTCGGTCCTTTGATCACACGTTCCATAACTAAAAATCCTGAAACATGTTCCAAGTATTCCTACCTACGTGTGTTTGCTAGACACGACTACGTAGATTAAAAAAAAAAATTAATAGAAAACTATAATAAATTACACAGAACAAAATAAGTTCATCAATAGTAACCGAAGATACTGAACCCTAAAACGGACAATTCATAACAAAAGCGCTGTTTAGAATACTGATAGTGGATTCGAAGATTCATTCCATTATAGTCAGTGCTACTTAAATCTATCTCTTGTGTTCCTGGTGCTTCGTTAGTATGTGATCCGATCACAGTTTGTTGTAAAGATTATGTCTTAAAGAAACTCTCATCCGGTCTTTGGGTTAGACTGCTATACGTGAGATAAAGTTATATCTCTTCAATAAAATATTGTTTAATTAAATTTGAAACACTGTTTCACATAACTAATCAGATACTTGTAATTCATTTTAAATTATACAAAAATCATTTCAAATATTAATTTAAGTTTATATTTATTTTTAATTTATTAAATTGTATTAGGAAAAAAAAATGTGTATTTAAAAAAAAAACAGTAAGTAATAATAATAAATTCGTTTATTTCAGGTAATTTACAGTCATTGCCAAACATGAAATAACCGAAATCAAATAAAATAAGTGCAAAACAAACCTATTCAAAATAAATGGAATCAAAATAAAACAAATCGTTATAAAATTTAACCTAATAATACTCTACCGTAGTACCAAAAAGTCACTATGACTCATGTTAAAGGAGATATTGTATTAAACTGACCTTACGTTTATATCAATACCCCCCCTGCTTTGCACTGTTTTTACGTATTGACTTTAATATTAATGTATTATACACATAAAACTTCCGGAATAAATGATCTAAATGATGTCACACAGACAAACCCGAAAAACTACTTTATTTTACACTATTTTTAAATGATTGGTGACTACTGGATTTGACTAGATAAAGACGGGATTTAAAAATGTCAGAATCACATTAATACTCTAGCAAAATCAAAGCTCGAGGATGTGAATAAACCAAAGTGGTATAAAATAACCATTCATTCGGCTCTCTGAATTCAGCAATAGGTTATTTCGAGTCCAATGGCTTGTCCGTTCATTTTATGGGAACAGTAAACGCGATTGAAATCTCCTGAAGTACGTTGTTTAACGCAATATAGTAGGTACCTACTAGTGTCACCGTGAATTACATAGGTAAAATAAAATATTTTTGTATTGCTTTTTACGGAAAAGGCAACCTTATTAAAAATCTACGATAAGTTCAGTTAGAAACGTGCAATTAAATAGGGTCTACATACATATGGTGAATAAAATATTATTTCATAAGTAGGTATTAATAAATAAAAATAATACGTATGATGTGATTTTAATTAAAAACGTAATTTTTTTTATGAAAATGGATACAAGAAAATTTTGTCAAATGACATAGCGAACTTAGCACATATCTTGTGACGTGTCTTTGACTAATAACGCTGTGTATGTTCCATGTATAGTGGTCAACATCGGTCCTCCAATGTCGGACATGTCGCTCCTATCTGTTTCGATGCATTTGTCGTTTAAACACCGACCTGTAATAAATCAGCCACCATTTCAAATATTACCAAATGAACTAACTCGCAACAAGAGCTCCACAAAATAAAACTCTAAATGTATCACCTTAAGAACCTGTTTCGATTGGGGTAGTACCGTGACTTGTGCCGCAATCCTGAGAGCTAATTTAAGCCTATCTCAAGTCCACTACGGACACTCTTCATTCAATACTTTAAATGAGATTCTTATCGCACGCCCTTAAATAGATTAGTAGATTAATGATGCCTGTAATAATTAATAATGGATCATGAATTTAACAACAACAATAAAAGCGGTTCGGTCGTCGTCGTAAACACTGGCTTGCAGTTTGTTGTTTTGAATCCTTTAGCTTTACGATCAGTCAATGCGTTCCATATATTTACCTCGTCTTAATTACTGTGGAGATATCCTCTCCGTTTTATTGCACTTCTTTTTTAGTATAATCAAAGTTCTGTCTTGTGTACCATGATTACCTTTATGTTTGCCTTGCAATATAGGGTTTTAGAGTGCTATTAATGTAATCAAATTAAGTCGATATTGCGAAGTGACAGTCGTATTTAAAACGAATCAACGTAAATATATACTTAATATATTGTATTTGAAGATGAATTTATTAGTGCCCTTTGTATTCACTAAGGGTCGAATAGATTTCTCTAAACTGGTATTTGGCGGGGCCAATTAGTGCCCTATATACGCATAGGTATTGACTGAGTTACCTAAAACGTATGGCACATAAAATATTGAAGCTGCTACACCATAATACAATTGCATTATCTTTAATGGATCCCTAAAGAATAAACGAGAAGTAATGTTTGCATCCATTTATCTCTTTATCGCCGTAACTGAAATCCATACAAGAATCATTGAGATTGATCTAATCAAATAAGTCAGTAAAAAATAACGAACAACATCGAGCGCCGGCTGGTCAACGTACAAGTTTAAAAAGTTAAGCCCTTTTTCAAAAAAGGGGAAAAAAACAAGAAGAGCCCCTAATTGATGCGTCGTCTTTGTTTAGTTTAATTCTAACATGCTTTTCCCATTAAAGTGGTCAGGAATCGGGCCTGTGTAAGAGATAACGCCGACTCTTTTACTCCTTACACGTTATAATATTATGAGGTCGGGGTAGACCCTCCACACTTTTAACCCTAGTTTAACTCTCGTTTTGGTAATGTTCGCTGCTCACTCGCCGCACAAGAGGACAAATAAGTGAATCACGCGGTGTGCTGCGTATTCGCGTTTTTACATTGTCACAGTGTCCCCGGGGCGTTAGCGTCGCATATTGAGAATCGATATGTTTGCGCTAAGTGCTTAAGTGCTTTGAGGGGATTTCGTTTCACTGATGAATAAGCAATGCATGCTATTTAACATTTGGCGAGTTTCTCAATTCGATGCAACATTCTTATACTTACTGTTCATGTAGACTAATAAAAATTAATTGTATTTTTCTTTATATTTGTTTCTAAATTCTGAACTTGTCAAATTGTTACAAAACTTTTAAATGCGTGTGTTCTATGGAGCCTATAGCAATATCTATACAAAAATGATTAATAATTTGACTGCGTATTTTAGTGTAGTCAAACAAAAACTTCATCAATATATGTAATCTGTATCTAAACGTAGATTAAGCTGCGGTTAAGCGCTTCTGTGCAGTCAGGCCACGGGTCGTGAAGACAACTCGGCACCTTTTGTGAGTTTTATGGATTATCTTGGTTTACGTGTATTAACATGCGGAGCTGTGTCCGGTCGCACGTCCCGCCTCCACACCCACTCACCGCCTTATCACACAGTACGGTCAATGCTCGATAATTTTATTACAGAAGTTTTGTCAAATTACTTGAGCCTTCAAATTAAATTAAACGATACTTGTCTCTCGTTGATATGAAGCATTAATTTATTTTAGGACCTCGTTTTATACCGTCGCGTCGTCACCAATAGAAATGGGCCAACGATTTCACCGACCTTCTGAATTAGAATTTCGTTCAATGTGCGGCGGGCTGTATCAAAAATACTTAAGTACATAAAGTGGGGGGACTCGATTCGACTGAACATTGAGACAAACAGGCGTTCCCAAAGCTCCCCTGCGTTTCAGGAATGACACTGTAAACAAAAGTATCATATAAGTTTATTAATTACACAGACCCTCCGGCACGAGCCTCCATGAATATTAATTACTGGATACCGAAAAGCTTTAGAACGCTCAAGGAGGGAAAGTTTTACAAAGAGCTTTTATTATTTAAGAAGTAACGTCGATGCGGTGAAACGAATTATGCTCACTAGACGGTGTTGTAGGAAAATGTACGCTGGGGTGTAGAGAACAGGGTCCTGTTCACGGCGGAGTTGGAACCATTTATCATAACTCGATAAGAAAGTGACGGAAGAAAGTCAATAGAGTAGGTGCTTGAGGGTAGGCTTTACACAGCGCTGGCGCTCGCTCGCCCCGCCTTAATGAACAAATAACAGCCGACTGTGTGCGTCGGGACCATTCAAATTATTCTCTGTTTTCATAAAAGTAAAGTGTTATTACGCGCTTTTTTTAAGTCGACGATCGATTAAACTACGCTCTTGGAGTGAACAATGAAGTTAATTAGGCAATTTATATGACACATGTTACATTAACTTTTTGCAACTCTGTATACGTATTTACCGCGCAGTTAAAATGGCAGGTTAAATATTATAATGTTTTTATTACACAAAAATAATAGATATTATGTAGTAATATGTTGTACAAATATTAATTATAATTTTTTGCCTTGGTTTAGTTAAATTGAGTCTGGGAACTAGACTTACTGGTTAGTTCTAGAACAAATGTAATATTTAAGCTACATAAATATAAAAATGTTATGGTGTTTAGTTAAATTATGCTTACTTACATATGAAGGATTAGAATATGCCTCGTTGGTTTAGTGGTCGCAAGGGCTGCTGCTGAGCATGTGGTCCTGGGATTGATTCCCGGGTTGAGCAAAGTGTCATTGGGTTCTTCCGTCTGGAATATCTCAGTAGCAGCTCGGAGTCTGCATTTGTGCCTAGTTGATGGCAATAGGCTCTCCCCCTATTATATGGGATTCAGACATAACTGGCGAAATGTGGGTGTACTATAGGTACAGCTCTGCCAAACCTTTTGGGGAATTCAGACGTTATATTATGTTACATTTGAAGGTATGTTTATTTATTTATTTTACAAGCCATGTGCCCACTTTAAAACAACACCTTTTGCAAAAACGTTTATACAATGTTTCGTCCCCGATTTAACCGCTTTTGAGGCAGAATTTTTAAAAATCCTTCCGTTTTACTCAGTTTCACTATATAGTGGGCAGTGTTAGCCTAGTGGTGTGCCGTCAGACTGCCAAGTCATAGGTCTCGAGGTCGAAACCAGGGCACGCAGCTCTGACTTTTCAGATTCATGTGCGTATTGTTAAATTATCACTTGCATCAAGAACGGTAAAGGAAAACATCGTGAGGAAACCGACATGCCTATTAGAGATTTTTCTCGACGGCATGTGCCTAGTCAGAGCCCGTCCATTGGCGGCTTTAAAACTCTGACACCAGGTTAGTCACCAACCACACGAAAAAACAAACTATACAAGGTACTCTTGTGCAAAATTTCATGCTTCTAGAACCACCGGTTTAGCCTGTGCGTTGTCGTCACTGAATTAATGAAAAGTAGATGATTCATGAATTACAGATACGGAATAAAATCAATATCCAATGTGGAACTGAAATAGTAGGGTTCGGCCACCACCGTTAAACAAAAGACAATAACGTCCTGCTTGCTTTATAACTACATGCTTCTGCGGTCACCCATCCTTCCAACCTAATTGTGGCAGTAAGTACCTACCATCAACATTATCGAGACTGAGCCTTTTAGCAGTCCATTAGGACGTGCCCGCAACAGTTAATTTTATAAGAGCTGGAACTATATAATAAAAAATTCACTAAACCACTTTATTATCTGATTATAAGTTAGTCCATTTAAATTAATTCGTATGATCATATATTTTGTAACGCTGAGATCATTAATATTAATTTTATGTTATTTGTAACTGTAGTAGGCCTGAAAACCGTGGAGATTAGCACCCTGTTGCTGTGTTTAATTTTACAAGCACTGAAATATTCGCTTGCAGCTTCTATCATTGACCGTCAAATTTAAGTACTTGTGGATAAGAACTGATAAGGCTACCTACATGATCTATTTTACCTTCCTTTTCGTCTGACTTCACCGGGATCTCAGACCAATAATACTTTTTTATTGGTCTGAGACCGGGATGCGTAAATACAAAGGCAAATGCAACACAGACAGTAGTTGTTCTGTAACACAGCCACATCCGTATGAATAAAGTATTATAAAAACGATTACACCACAGACATTGGAAAACTGTCTGCAATATGATCGATTTCAAAAGACATTGTTTTAACAAAACGACTGCAATACAGCTTATAAGTGTACTCGTTGTGTCTACACACTACAGGTATCATATTTGCTTGCGACGTAACGCACCTTGCGCAATACTACATAGCCTGCCTAGCTAGAGAACCTGGCTGCCTAGAGCGCTCGCTGCTCGCTCGGCTCGCGCGCTAACCTTTTTTTTTTTTTTTTTTATTGTTCCGGGTTGGAAAATCCTCATGGATGTCCTCCGCCCTGGGGCGGGCGGAGGGGTCTGTCAGACTCTTACTGACTAAAAACCACCCCGGTGTTCCGACTCACACCTACGCCGGGGGTCGCGGGAACGAAAGAATCTTCCGCAACCCCCGGCCGACTAACCCATTTCACCCAGTTCACAATTTTTCGACACTGTTTATAATCTAATGGAAATAATACTATGGGTGTCTGCGTTGAATCCACCTTTTAATTGCCTTAAACAAACACTGTGTTGCGGCTGGGTTCAGACGGACTTCGTATATTAAGCCATTTGCAATATAATGCAGCACAGACTATGAATGTCTATGTTGCATCCACCTTTGTATTTACGCGGATCGGTACCATGTGTGGATGTCACGACCTTAAGCCCTTGGCATCGTCGCAGGTGGAGATTACCCATCGCTGTCCTTAGCCACATTCATGACACCCAAAGCGAGAGGAGAGTGGCCTATATTGGCTTAGAATCAGAAAGAAAATACTCCACTAGCAGCTTAGAGCACGTAAAGTGGTCTTTTTTTTTCTCATATACCCCATAGTGTGGGATGTCGTTGGAAAGGTCGTTCAAAAATATTGTGAGTTTGTGAAAACTATTATTCTCCCATATATTAAATAAGGGAGAACATGTTTTTCAACTACAATGTTAAGTTTGTTCTTGCGATAAATTTATCCTAACTACGGAACCCTTCATTGTGCGTGGTCCGGCAAGCACTCGGCCGGTTTTTGAAGAAAAAAGAAAAAAAAAAACATTTGTTCTCAACTCGATGAACTCTAGACAATGACACTACATGCCAAACTTAGATTTTATTTTTTCTAAAATCATTAGGTTATTTTATACTAATTTTTAATTTTAGCGGCAATATAAATACATAATCTGTGAAATTTTCAACTGTCTACCTATTACGGTTCATGAGATATAGCTCGCTAACAGACAGACAGACAGACAGACGTACAGCGGAGGCTTAGTAATAGGGTTCCGTTTGGCACCCTTCGGGTACGGAACCCTAAAAAGGAAGTGGGCTTAAAATTAGAAGTCTGTAAGCGTTGATTAAACAAGTCCAGAATCGCATTTGTGGCGTTGATCGCAGTGTGTTTAGCAGTCAACTTCCTCTGGCGATTATTTTGACTAAACGAGCTAGCTGTGCCTGCTACTAGCTGTGCCTGCATCAGACTTTTCTACCATAGTAACCATACACGATAGTATTTGAGCCAACCATGAAACATCTCCATTATTACATTGATTATATCGTTTTGTCCCTATCTTGAATAGAACAACATCATTATAGCAGAGAAAAAAATTACCTTCATTATAATGAAAAATACGCCTGAAGTGGTTGGTGAAAACATTCTATAACTACAAGAGACACTTGTATGTAGCCTGGGGTTTTATTATGAGTTTAGACAGTCGACCTCTGGGCATTAACTGCACCCATTAAATTCTGCCTTTGATATCAACCAGGAACATTACATTCTGTGAACTTGTGTTCCCCTTTTGTTTAGTTGATTCTTTTGAAATAAACTTTTAGAATGTAAACGTGAAATGTAGTAGCTTTATTATGTTGATATGTTCTCTTTTAAGACATGTAAAATAGTCACAAATCATTTATTTTTTGTTTGTAATTTGAATCTTAGAATAGAAGTCTTATACTACTACTATTTATGAACGGACGGTATATGGAGAACTTCTGACGACATTTGCTCTACCAGACGAAGTTACAACGTATGAGTAAAGATGAACTAAGTTCAATCCGCGCAGTAACGCAGATCATGACAGTAACCCGGAAAAAGAGGAAAAAAGGCGAGATCTAAATGGCTTGTTATTAAACACTGTTACTGAACAATCTAATACACTGCGAGAATAAACATGGTGAAAGCAAGGGACGGTGTGTAACATAACGCGGCTCGGTCGGGTCGGGGCTCGGGGCCAAGGAGTTATTATTTAAAGTAATTATTTAATTAACACCGTGTCACTGAGTCTTACCCTCTTAAGCGAGTTTAGGGCTACAAGGAATTAAGTACGGAGCTAATGTTAACACGGCATACGTCGTGGTTATTGTTACCGACGCCCGGCGCGGCGGCCCCCCGCGGCGGTATTTATGGCCGCAGTACCCAAGTTTTGGCGCACACACACCCGAACTATGACTGTTAACATTGTTACTCTTACCCCTCGCTTTTAACGTCATTAGTTGTACGAGATTTCGTACGTACTCGTAATGTGTATTTGTTTTCATAACTCACTGCTCTGTAGTGTTTTCAGTTTGCCCTTTATTCGTTGCCGTTTAATCGCTGTGGGATACTAATGTTTTGACTTTGCAGTTTTTTTTAATTTATTGACATAATACACTTTTATGACGTAAGCAGATGCTTACCAGAGAAAGCTTTATATTTAGTTACTGACTTATTATTACACACACACACACAATTTACATTGTGACGCTCGTTTCAACTCGTGAGGAGCGCGTTCATTGTACGTTAAAGAGCGTGCTATAACAATTGAAGGTATAAACTGATAGACAAAAGATTCATAATGTTTTTTTGTTTGCTCATTAACAGTAGCTAAATGCTGTCTAAACTCTCTTTCGAGCAGTAAAAAGAAATTCATCACATTTTATATGACCGTTTTATTTAGACGGCGAGCGTCAAAGTGTACTAAAGCTGTGCGACTTTAAATTCATAACTTTTAATTAACTGGAATGCTAACACAATTACAGGCTTTATAGTCGTATCAAATTTTCCGAAACGGACCGTTCACCGTCGTAAAATGTGAGAATGATTACAAATTTTAAAACAAAGCATTGTAACGTGGAATTTAGTGCTGCGAGCAGCTGGCGTCGCGCTTAAGGGAAGCTTTAGGGCTCGTTCCGAGCTGGGAATGGGTCGTTGCATTGCCTCAGTTTGCTCGAGTCGGTGTTAATTTGTCGCTACAAAAGGAACAGATGTTACGTACGGCGTCTCCGCGCCGCTACAATCACCGCTACCGCGCCGTACCGCGCCGTACCGCATCGCCGCACCACCGCGCCGTACCGCATCGCCGCACCACCGCTCCGCCGCGCAATGTTGCCTGCTGCACCTCATCACACTCTACTCAAAACAACTCCCTTAGAAACATGAAAAACGTAATTTACAATAATCCTTCATTTCAATAGAGGCACACAGCTCTGTTATTCTATCGTTGAATCAACTTATAAGTTCCAGAATATAGATGTCCTTATAATTATCAACTAGCTATGTTTTTGACTAATGTAACCGCGAATTTAGCGGCCGAAGAGGATGAGAATCGCAGGCTGGTCAGCGATAGGTCGAGGATTTGATCCCCACTCATATTGAGTCAGAGGCCTAATCAGGAGTATTAAGTTATCCGCATTGCTAGTAATTTAAAAAAAGTATTTCTGGGTTCTGTACGTAAATAATGGTGTCAACAGAACCCTATTGATAATCCTACACCGCACTGTGGATCGACAAAAGGCTCTCGAGAGACATTGGAGCTTAAATTTTAAAGTGTCGATTCTTTGCTTGAAATGGTTTCTAGTAGCCAATATTATGCATAAATATATCATTGGATACAATGTGGTAAGTATGCAAATTGGCAACTTGTATGGTGCTAATGCTTAGGTATATCTCCGGAACGGAGAAAATAACCATAATATCTTTGCACACGGTGATTTAACTATTTATTACATACTTAGGTTATTAGGTTTTTGACATACTTGATTTTTTCAGATTAATTGCGGTTTTTTTTTTTTTCGATCCACGGTGCACCGTTTGTCTGTCTGAACAATACTTGTTACTTTGGCCTTTTTCTTGGAAATTAATGAAAAGATGGTGAAGTATGATAGTTTTGGTGGTACAGAAGTCTCAGTGCGCGAGCCCGACTCGAACTGGAGGGATTTTTGGGAAGTAAACCATTTCTTGATATAATGTTCGTTTCGAGCTTCGCCCCCACTTATAACAAACACCCTAACAACTCTGTCAACAAAGAGACCAAAATTCAAATTCGAAATTCAAAAGTCATTTATTCAAACTAGGCTGAGTATCAGCACTTTTCGAACGTCAAAATTACATAAGACAGTCCCCCAAAACGCCCACCACTTCCTAGTGCTTTAGCTGGGAAGAAGAAGTGGCGCAACAAACTCCCCAGCAGAACTGCTATCTGTTCAGTTAGAAAGAAAAAAATACTTGATTCTATACAATAGTATGCAAAATAATTTACATTACAAAACAGTAAATAAATTTATTTGCCATAATGACAGCTAGCACACTCCAATATACCAACAAAACAAACGAAATATATACTCAAGCAAAAATTTAAACCCAAAACATAAACAGAACTTAATACCGGAATAAATGCTTCCAGGGATAAAGGGCGTGCCCGCTTACATATAGCTAATAAAACTGTAACTCGAAGTCATGATAAACTAGGACCATCGAAGTAAAAATAAATAATCAGTTAGGCAAACATAATATGAACAATTGTCAAGGTCGCTAGCTAACCATAAATTGCAATACAACTCATTAAAAAATAAAATTGTAATGAGTAGATTATGTCAATAACAAATGGAAATAAAATAAAAATCAATTGACATATACAGTCAAATAAAATAAACAATTATATATGACCAACATGTTACGCAAGATGTGGACGGGGATTTTAGCATATCACTCATTGAACCGCCAACCTAGTCCAAAATAAGCGAAGACACGACGACGCCGGTGGTTCCAGACTTAGCTCATACTCTTACTATCGCGCTTTATGACCGATTAGTCATGTCGTAGGCAGCGTTAACGAAGGCCAATTATTTTACCGTGTGCTGCTTTTAACGCTAATATATCATAATGTATGTTTATTTATTAATTCATTTTATAAATTACATTTTCCTTACACTTAAACAAAACACACATTTAGACCTCTGGGGTCTATCTTAGCATGCCATGGTATCTATTAATAATGTGTATTCTAAGACCCAAATAAGATATTCAACTTCATGTGATTATTCAGAAAGATCTGTAAAATCTGATCAGTTTGAACTGAACCGACTATCCACCAGATGTGACTTTCCACCAGGTAAGATCCCATAAGATATTCAACTTGATTTAACTATCCTCCAGATAGAATTACCCGTCAGATAAGATAATATCCCAACTGTTTTGACTATCGGTCAGATAGCATAAGCTTACAAATTTAATATCCATAAAAAATCGACTATTTATCGACATATCAATAAACTATGAACATTTGACAAATGTTATAGTAAGTTGCGTCCTAAAATGGATTACTTGGAAACCCCTTTTTGATGTTTTAGAAAATGTCTCAAAATCAAGACGTCTTAGGTAAAATTTTTGTTAATGTTTTATCTCTCCCTTGTATGGGTATTTTAGAGATATTTAATAAAATCCCAAAAAGAGGCTTACAGGGTTCCAATTAAATTTTAGGGTCTTGAATCACACCAGTGAAAGTTCTAAACACACACACTGACGCGACATACACGGAGTTCACCGAAGGCCTTTGATGAAACCGACAGCTGATGGATTGGCGCAAACATATTGATTTGAGGTCCGTCGAAAGAAATTTTGCAACTAGGTTGCAAAGTATAGGTACAGCGTTAACTTTATCCAAATAATGGTTATTTGAATCAAGTGTCAACGGATACACAACTAAATAAAACATCATTTAAGTAGTAGGTGAACAAGTAATTAGAATGAAACTACAATACTACTTAGGTATGGGTTTGTTATAATTCTTTAAAGAGTCAAATGTAGTTTTTATTCAACATATTTTCTGGAAGAAAAAGACATGTTGTGCCGACCCTAAATAAATTTGGGTGAGTGCAGGATAATAATGATGATACTTTCTCTCCAACTTGTAGACATCTAATATCATAACATCACGCTTGTATTCTAAGGAGCGATAGGCAGATCTGGTGTTTAGTGAGTTTTTACAGTTATGATTGTTTCAGTCCCATGTAATTGGCTACGAGCATATAGCAAAAACACAATAACACTGCCTGACAACAAGGTTTGCGATGACTAGAACTAAATTGCCTGACTTGTATACAACTTCTACTTTACTTCATGCTACAAGATTAAAAAATTTGTACCTATGCGTTTTAGTTTCAAGAAATTTTAACCAGTAGTTTACTTCGGTACAATATAATGTGTCGGAACTGGCGTAACTTCCATATTTTCTAAGAATGTTTGTAAAGAAGCTATACGGAGTCTTAGCGACGTATAAACGACGTCTACGCTCGTGCTACGCTCGTCCTATGTGCTGCTACGCTCGTCCTATGTGCCGCTACGCTCGTCTTACGCGCCGTTACGCCAGTGCTACGCGTCATTTAATTGCCGCTACGCCCGTGCTACCAGCGTCCTCCGCGCGTACGACGCATAGTTTCGCTCGACCTACGCGTAATGTATGAACCTAAGGGTCTTTCCACGTAACGTCCACGCTCCACCTACACAGCTCCTACACAGCGTCCGACTAACGCCTACGCTGGACAAATGCTTCTGCGAAGACTCTTTTAAAAGGAGCTCTTAAATTCCCCTTTTTAACAATACCAGCACAACTATCCTTGGTACCACTCGGTTCTTTTCAGCTCAAACAGTACCGGGTATTGAAATAATAAGTTTGCAGCATAAAAATGTTTCCAAAATAAATAAATAAATTAAAACAAATACTATAGGTCCTTTCTTTATTGGAGTTTTTCAAATTGTAAATCGATTCGTGTAACGAAAACAACAAGCTGCTAAAATATGAACTAACCTAAATCACTAGAAATCTGACATGCATCTATAGATAAAATATATGGGAGAGTACAAATGTAAAACAAAGCGCGGCTGATAAGTTTCAAGAGCAACCAATACTCTCTCAAAGTTGGTGTACCGATGTTCGTCAATCCCATTTTCTCGTCTTTTATCCGCGCCACCGCGCCGCAGCGCTCGGCTCGCGACAACTCGCGAATCACAACGCCGCCTCCTCCTCCAATTTCCGACATTAATCCCCAGATCGTAAGGTTTGTTAAATCAAATAAGTTCTTGCTTTATAATTTAAGCATTCGCATTTACATTCGAACTAGATTCATCTCGCCGCCGTCTTCGGCCAAAAATTTTAATAACAAAATAACTTGCCAACTCCGTCTCGTCAAATATAATAGCAAAGTTGGAAGTAATAAGACAAAATTTTATGCATAACAACGGGAGCCCTTCGAGATGGGGTGGGGGCGCGCGGGACAGGCACGACGGAGGGTTAGCACTTGTCGGCCTGCCTAGACAGAAATGAAACGTCAAGCCTTATGAAGACGAACAACTTCGCCTTAACAAATATAAATCTCCTTTTCATCCTGCGTAGGTTTTTTGAGGCAGTTAAGGGTAATGTTAATTTATGGTTTGTAATTGTTTGCTGTTAACCTCGTCGGTAGAGCTCCTTCTGATAATGTTTTCGAGTGGTTTGTTAAGTTAATTATTTTGGGTTTTTAAGTAGGTATATCCGAGTAATTTATTGTGTATTACCAATGTTAAACATTTTAACACTTCATATTTCAAGTCCTCCATATTTAACATAAGACGCTTTCTCTACTAGCTGGAAACTTTACAAACGATGTGGGGAGTTATGTGTATCATCCGACACTCGATGTGGCGCCATCTGCACCGCCATTTACATACGACAACAAAATATATTAAAATTCTGTCATCGCGATCCAAGATACAGTTGCGAGCCGTCATTGACACCGGGCGCGGGCGGTGATTAGCTGAGGGGGACTGGGGGGCACCATGGCGACAAGGAAAAAGGGCTACCCAGTAATAATTACTTTATATACCCCCTGTGAATAATTACCCCGGCCAGAGATCAATTAGACGGAAACCCCGAATTAAACCCCTTCTTAATGAGCCGGCAAATTTTTATTTCAGCTATATTCGAACTTTAATCGACCTAAAGCTCTGTCATAAACTTAACCATATGCCGATACTTACACACCGTATAAAACCACTAGCTCACATACTTAATACATTGCTGAAATAATTATACGTTTCGTAATTGACTTAATTCCGGTGCCCCTTCAATTCAATAGGCTCGTTTATTACCTTTTTGCGTCTATTAGAAAAAAGTTTGTTTATCGACGGAGCTAAGATGATGATACACGGAAAAAGGCCGGTTTGTCATACTATCTCTCACAAGTCGTAAAACATTTTTTTCACTTCCTACTCAAAGCGCTGTAACGACTTAACATATGGTGAACTAAATTATGTTACCTACGTCTAAACGACAGCAAAATAAAAATGTCCAAACATTTGTATACATTAAATAAATTTATCATCCCGTTTCATTTATAGGAGCGTTGCAGTGAAAGGAAGCTGCCGTGCGCACATGGGGTGCCGTCAAATCCCAAACGTATTATTTTTTCAATATCACCTCACACGCTCGCTAATACAAGATAACGAAATTCACGACAATCGGATGAATGTTCGCGCCGCGTGAAATCACGACTTTTGTGCGGAAAAAAAGGCTGACATCGAACGTTACGACGAGTCCGCGTGGGACGAATGAACACGTGTATGTGGGCAGACGAGGGTACGGACATATGACGATACCTGTCAAAATATGACGAGTGTTATTCAGCTACAGATGTAGTTATTGTCATCGCGCTAATCTAATTCGGTGTCGCGAACCGTGAAAGTGTTCGGCGCGCGATTAACACATTTTCGTAACGAATTATTGGGAGGCTGTCAGTCGGTTTGCGTAAGCTGTGACAGGAGAGTGGCAGCAGCCGTGGGGTGCGAGCTTAGGGCCTGGCAGCCAGCACCGGCCGTGCACTGTGCTGCGGCCCTGCGTGCGCCTGTCGGATAGCTTTATCTAACACCTTACTCCACACACTGCTTACAAAACTAGCACAGTGCAGCGCTAGCCAAAAGAATCAAACAAAATCTGCCAAGAAAATACAACCCATCTAACAACAATAGTTACCTCTTAGTTCAAATATTAGGATGGACGGAAAGAAAAACAATGTTTTGATTAATCGATTCCATTATTTATTGAAATACATTTTAATACATATTAAAACACTTTGTTTTACAAAAACCGACACTATACCTGTGACTTTTTCAAGGACCCAAAACTACAGCTGTTTGAAGAAGTACCTACATGATTAGTAAAAAAACATTTTTTGTGCTCTGTTCATTTCAATTAAGATGAGACAACAAATCTGCTCCAAAAACACATTTGGTTTGAATGTTTCTTCCCCAATACATTTGTACAGATACGGCTACTTAGTAAAATTAGAGGGTAGGGGAGAAGTGTCACACAAAAGTTATTTAGATGTTTACGTGTGCATCGTTGCATTAAATAAGCAACGAATCCTTGCGGGGGGTGGCCGAGCTCGAACCTGGGACAATGATATCGCGACACCCGGCCCACCCCGGCGCACTAACATGATTAACTTTTATATTGGCAATCACAACCGTTGACGTTTCGGGGTTTTGTTCTCGACAAACGCCACTACAATGTGTTATATGATAGCTTTCACATCACAGCAAAAAGTTTATTAAAGTATACAGGAGTTTATAATTTGTTGATGAAATCGTCTGTCCAAAGTTAGTTACAACACGTGTACACGTGTGTCCTAGGTTTTTGTTTTGTTTAAAATGTCGACACTCGACAGGAACAGAAATAATAGTTAGTTTTGTTCTGAACAAAGTTTGCGAAATAGTTTGAATTCAGGCTAGCATTTACAGTTGCTAGGGTTGACGTGTCTTTTAATATTGATACAAATGTTTCCTGGAGGGTGATCTGGCATCGCGACGATACTCTAATGCCGAGATAATGCCCGCCCGAGGAGTTAATTGCAAGCACAGCACCACACTCTGGTGTCAGGGGTTCCACACTCTCCCTTGAGACGCAGGCCCTTTCACGACATTGTCACTCCCTCGCCGCTTCGAGGCTCGACCTCTTAATCATTCACTCCTAATGGAAACCCATCAGCGACGTCTATCTCGCTAAAATACGCATGCAATTTAAATGACCCACTCGAAAAGTAAAACGTTGAAAAAAATTGCACGAGAATGTTTGCCGAATTGTGTCCGCAGTGAACAATAGCGAAGCCACCAACGCTGACGTTCAGCATCCCGCAGCGCGACTTATGAATAGAATAATGTGAGCCTACACAAAACCCGTGCGAGGAGAACATCATCAATCAATGTATTTAGAAATGTTTCATTAGTAAACATTAAGATGTTTGCTTACATGTCCGAATGTTGTCCGCCATAATATGGTCGGATTCCGTGAAATAAGGGTCGGTGGTAAAATATTGTCAGTAAAGATGTATGGGATGACGTAGCGAGGTAACATAAACGCAGTATAGGTACGCAGTTGCGTTGCAAGTTACCCACGCGGTAGGTGTCGAGGCCACTGCTGTGAATATAATACTTCATTACAAATTCAGTTCAGTCATTCTCTTGGGATGTCTGCACAACTGGGAGGACTCTTTATGGCACCAACTGACCAAAGCTTGGACAATAAGATGTCAGTAAAAGTAAGATATCAGCCTTGAATTGGGCCACTATTTTTGCCATATAGGAAGGGAGCACAAATCCGCTTTCAAATGTCAATCATAATTTATAGAGAATTATTTCGTTGTTTATTTTAAGGTACATAAAACGCCTACCTGCCATTGTTTGTAAACGTCTTTTACCGACCCAAACCAATTTAGGCTTTTTCAAAATTGAGACTTAAAAGGCATTTTGTGTATCACCAACTTCGGGAACCGCCAATTTATTTATGAGATCTAGTCTGACATTAGTGCTTTCTAGAATTAAATTAATTATTTAGCCATTTGGGATATTTCAGGAAGAATAACATCAGCGGCTTATACCTCCACTTAGATAAGATATTCGTAAATCAGCATTGATCTGTCTTTCTGAAACTGGTGCATGGCAAAAAGCTGATCTGGGAATTTGCTGTTAAATCTCATATCTACAATGTAGAGACCGGATAGTAAAAAAAAAGATAGCAGATTTGTTGATATGGGTGAACAACCAAATTAATTAGTTTTGGCCTAAAAAATGTCACCTAAAACTACTAATTAAAATAAAACTTAAGTAGGTACTTAACTTAGGTAACGCCTTTTCGCCTGGATGTTGAACTTCGTACACATACGTAGGTACTGCAAAGTACTACTAATAAAGCTCTATTTTATATCAGTTCTTTGCTTTCTACTTCTAGTTGGATTTTATCCAACTAGAAAGTGCGGCTGCACTTAACTGTATTGAAAACCTAACAAGTTAAATAAAGCTTTAAAATAACTGTAGAGATAAATCTTCATTGGGCTACAAATTATATTGAGCGCAGGTTTTGAGAGTGACTCACGCGCATAACGCCTTGTAGAAAAAGAGAAGTGGCTCCTACAACGTTTTAATGTTGCTGTAAGCTCAACCGCAGGCGCTTCACGACACACAAGTTTTGTATATTTTTTTGAGCAAAAGCATGATTACGAGTAAGTTACAATATCATTTTGATGGATAATTTATCAGTAGTAGGCACGTAATTGTTTTTGTTGTGATTTTGTTATCTGCATAAGTAGATAAACTCTACTTAAGTATGAGGGCATAATAATTCACCTTCGCAATTTTTTTGACAAAAAATATGCCGGAAGTTTTATAAAAATGCTTTATGCTTTTTCTTACTTTGGTAGTTAGTGATAGACGAGAAGTTTTCAGTGGTAGGCACCACTGAAAACTTCCACGGGTTAGTTGCGGGAAAAACTTTTATACTCTGAGCTTTCAGCTTCAGCTTCTGTGGTTACAATGATTACAAATTACTATAAAGGAAGGCTTAAAGAAATATTCTTTGAATTAGGTATATAAATAAGTAGGCCAGGAAATCTAATAAATTCATTTTACACCATACTGATAACGTCTCTTGGTGGTTAGATAGTATTAACCTACTCAACTGTTCATGGACCTCCGCATGGCTGAGTGGCGATATTGCCCCAAGTAGTCTGCAGTTAGAGTATGGTGCTATTAAATAAAATATTGTAGTTTCGGCAGGTACTGGAAATACATTATTGGACCTTAATCAAAGTCAAACGATTTATTTAAATTAGGCACATAAAAGGCACTTCTAAACGTCAATTTTACAAAAAATAGAATTGATTCTAGTCGCCCCTTCCAAAAAGTAGTTTTAGTATGGAGAAGAATGGACGAGAAACTCCACCGTTACTCTTTTAAAATGCTATTACAATATTTTGTACGCATTAATTATAAAGTTATATGTGAAGACGATGCATCTAGAATAAGATTTCTATACCATGATAGGTAAAAAGAATGAAAAATGAAGCAATGACAGAAAAATTAATTATGTGATAGATACATGGTGCTCACATACTTATAAATATTGTAAAATTATACGATATTCCTAACATTTTAACAAGTAATACTAAGTCAGTGTGTGAGATCAAGTAATCACAGAAAGTAAAATCAGTGTTATAAAAAAAATACAAATTATATAATTAAATTAGCAACCAGTTTGATTTTGTCTAGACTCTAAATTGTCCTATGGAGCAGGACCAGCATGTTTCCAAACATTCTTATCTTGGATATAATCCTCTTATTTGTATTATGCTTGTTTACAAAGTATACTTTTAATACGAGATTTAAATTTTCTTTCATTTAATTGTACTATATCACAAGGTATTTTGTTGTAACATTTAACACAGTACCCCATAAAAGATGTATGTACTTTAGATAATCTAAAAATGGTTGATCTATTTTATCTTTATTTCTAGTATTAAAATTATGTCTATCTATGTAAATTCTTACGTTGTGAAAGAATCAGTGTACAATGATTCAGCCTCCAGGCTTCGAATCCTGATGCTGAAGTTATAAGTAGTTTCCATATTTGTCAACATTAAGTGATTCAACATAGATAGACATAATTTTATTCAATCTGCGTCTAACCAGATGCAGCTGAATATTAGTATTTTACATGTAGCGTCTGCCTATCTGACCTCCACAACTCAGTAACTGGGTAATACGAGACCCATTGGTAAGACTGGTTGTCAGACTTTCGAGCTTCTGACGACCCGTAACGACTGTCAAAGATCCACGAAAGACAGCTGGGACCAGCGGCTTAACTTGCTTTCCGAAGCACGGAGGAGTCTCGGTATGTAAAGATGGTCACCCTTCCACGGACCAACCCCGGAAAGATGGATCGACCCGTGCGGCTGTTATTACTTAGCCACGAACGTAAACAATTAACCAAAATAATAATCACACTACATAATTAATAAGACTAAATGGCAGCTGTGCTTCAAGTACCTATATGGTTTGTTCGATATTATGTTGTGATGCCAATCATTTTTCGCGTACAAACGTGTGAAATGCGAGCTATTGCACCACAATGAATGGATGTCGCAGTTTGTAAAATATCACTTCACAATATACATATAACAATTACGAAGTACTACCTATTCAACTATAACTCTTAACAGCTCATAGTTCCCTATTCAACCATAACCCTTAACAGTTCATAAGTAGTTCTGTTCTTGTTAGTTGACTTGCACATATATTTATTTTATTGGGATAGTGAGATCCAACCAAGTAACTTCAATACAAAATGGTGCTCTTTACTCGAGCCCTTTCAAGAAACATTAACGTGCCTAAACTAAATAAAATCACAGAAACGCAATAAAAGCGTTCTGACTAAGTTAATACTCGTATCTTCTGCTTATGAGAAGAGGCATTTGGCTTGCCGCTCTGCAAGCACAAACAGGTATTGAGGTTCCATATTCCGGAATTAATTGGTAGTTTGTGTAATTCAGACGCAACTCTACTTCTTGCTCCAAGCTTTCAAGAATAGCTGGAACTATAAATGGTATTTTCAAGACTATATTGTGTGGGAAAGGTTTCGCAATTCGCAAGCGTTGAATATTTTTTTAGTTTGATATCGGTTGGATATCCGTGGCCTTGCCTTCGGTTGATCAATAACATTTGACTGATAAGCGCTGCTTCGGGGTACTCAATCAGGCAAATGCTAAATATTGGTATCACTGCTACTGTACTTTTCTTGCGACCATAAACAGATTCACTTTTAGGTCTTGAAAAACTTTTGACCAATTAAACTACGCATACTTTAAATGAACTGTCCTTTAAGAATATCAGTATGTATTATAAACCACCATAGTGAATATAATATGCGGTGTTATGTTTAGTGAGCATCTATAGTCTATACTCAGAGCGTCTCAGATATGATCGATGACTGTTGAAGTCAAGGACACCCACCCATACGTCCCCATAAAGACGTAAAAGTTTTACTGGAAGTGTTTGTTACAACCATGACGTTTTTATTTTGAGTGTATTTTTTTATTAAATATTTGTTTATTTTGTTTTCAAATGAAGCACGAACAGCTACAATATGAAACATAAAAAAGGGAAAATACGCAAAACTTATACACAAATATTTTACTTGAAAACGCTGTTCACAGGCTACTTAAAAATCAAAAAGATGCGCTAAATATCATTTCCGTTTTAAAAACTTGTACTTTCTAAAAAATCATGAAGTTGATAAGCATATCCCTCATGAATTAAACTCTGAAATCGAAATTTAACTTTTTATTCAATACTAGCTGTTGAACGCGACCTAGTCTGCGATCCAGGATGGAAGTACCCTACGACCTTCTCCAGTTTATAGTCTACCCATGTGCCAAATTTCATCGAAATCCGTTCAGTCGTTTTAGCGTGAAAGGGTAACAAACAAACAAGCATACAAACAAACTCACTCTAGCCTTTATAATATTAGTTAGGATTACTACAAAGAGACCGTGTAGTCCAACGTAATTTATTAAGTTCTTCGTCATAATTCGTCATAAGTATAATGAATAAATACGAGTAGTTTCTGGAAAAATCACTAGAATGTGATTCCATAGCATAAGAGTCCTAAGTTTGCGGTAAAGAACACAAACAAATAAAGAACATTTCACGGAAATTATGCGAGAGTAAGTGGATAGATACTCTTCTCTCCTGTAACCATAATATGTAGAGAGATCACATCAAAACTGGAGATACTGGAAAATATCTTCTAAAATTGCGGTTGTGGGATTGGAAGGCTTATTTTCAGCAGCTAGACGTTTAAATTCAAAAATCATTTATTTCAATCCATTTAAGGTCATATAAAATTCCAATCAATATAAAGATATATAAAAATAATATAATTAATTATTTTTATATATCTTTATATTGATTGGAATTTAAATAATATAAATAAAATTAGAATGATAAAATAAAATAAAAATAAATTAATAAAACGTGCAATATAAGAAATTATGTGATGTATCCTCTAAACCGCACTGGGCCCGCGTGGTGGGTTATGGCGCCCACTCTCTCTCAAAGAGAGGAGGCTTATATCCCGGTAGTAAGAACATCATAGGTAACTACTTGATATTACTAATATTCCACAATGGACTCATATTATCACTATGCTTTTTGGTAAAGCATCTACAGAATAATAATTACAATGCCACACATTATTCGATATCAATCAGTTTCTTGTTGTGGTGCTTACATCATTCAAGTAATCAGTTTCATTAAATACATTGATAACTCCTTTATGATAGCCTATGGCACATATTTAATTAGAACATAACATAATACAGAACAGTGTCAACAATAAATGTTTTTTTTTTAATAGCCTTTTTTTAAATTGTTTTAAGTACTTAAAAAACTAAAAAGAAGAAACAAGAAACCAACCAAATGAGAAGTGGAGAGTGCGAAATACTACTTGAAGTATAAGACGCAGATATATTCCAATGACCTTGACTGGTTAGCTTGCGTGTTCTGTACTGAGCTCAGGCAAAGCGTCGTACGTCCAGCCAGTAGTATATATGTCGTCCAGGAGCGCTATCCCAAATTAGATGCATTATTAATTTACTATACATAAAACAAAAAGTTTTTTAATAAAACACGTATACTAATAGATCAATAATTAAATTTTCTTTAAAATGGTGAAGGTTTCAGAAAAATACGTTTGATAAATTTTGCGTGATTCTCAGTTTTATATCCGAGTTAGACATAACTTTACAAATTAATTTCACTATGTAATATAAACATAATCTAAAGTATTCATATAATTACGTTTTATTTATTTATTTCCAACTTACATCTATCATTACAGGGTAACTATTACGATAGCGTACTTATCTAACTCTTATCCTAACTTATTATTAACTTAGAAAGAAAATGTGTGTGTATATGCATTAAGAAAATGCTCTCATTTAACATTTATTTTTTCCAAATCATTAACACTACTCGTTTAGACGTGACCTTAAGTATGAAATCATTAAAAGTCGGTTATCGTCGCCTTAATTAATAGGTACAAAAAAGGTATCTGAATGCTTTTTTTTTTCAAACAATTTCTATCTATCGAAGAGTCTAACTGTTAAATTTGCTTTTATTTTCCTTTATACAATCTATAGTTAATAATTTTTTGCTCAGCATCATCCTCATCACTTGCCGTATCTTTTAGTTAAGTATCCTTGTTCAGCGTACGTGCTTAATGAAATACACATATCGATACATCATTGATCGTGGCGCGATAGCGATGCCCACGTCATGTTTACTAGATCTGACATGAACGCCCCGTGTAGTTTCAACTCTCATTACTGGAATTAATGATGATTGTCATGTGGACCTTTGCATTGGTTTCTCTAGCTCTAAACTTAGAAAATCGATAGAGCAACTAGCTAGCCCTGCTAGGACTCTACATACCTTGTAAGTGCAGGAATAGGTAAATGTTAGCTCTTTATTAGCAACGATCGAGATTAGTTTAATGGTACATCGATTTGGCTGCGTCAGAGTTTTGTGGAACTAGCAATACTTCAGGCAGCATTAGATAAAACGGAAAATAAAGTGTCTACGAAACAGCATAACTGACACACAAATAAAATACAAAGACATTTCTAATCTCGGGCACCCATCAAATAACGTTTTCTGATGTTTAAAAATGTTGGTGAAAAATAATATTGAGAGAATTCAAAGGTCTTCGAAATATCGTTTTTTAAGGGTCAGTAGGTACTTACATGAACTTCTAGAAAATAATACAATATATCGGAGATGGATATATTTAGCATTATTTGATATTATGTTGGAATATTATTTTTTGGATTAATGGGATACCCACCCAGCAGATATTTTTGGAAAAAAACATTCAAACCGCAACTAAAATACTCCTTAAATACTTTTTTTAAGTAACCTGAATCCAAGCAATACTTAGATTTATATTTATTTAAATATATCAGCCTAGTAACACATAACCTCGAAAGTCTGACAACTAACAACTATAAATGCCCACATAGTAATGCATCCTTGGATATCCTACCATAGGCGCTGTAAACATACAATTAAAAAAGAAAATCATCCAAAGTATACCCAGGTACACGTAATTGAATATCTGAGCAACAATCATATCACGAAATGAAAATTAAAGTAATTGTAAACAAAAATAGTTTTTTACGATTCGTGCCAAGAAACAGCCATTAAAAAATGTTCGGTGGTAGCAATAATAACTTCATTCATCCTTTGTCGATCTCCATCGGAACACAAAAAAGGGTTTTACAATCGAAATCAATTTAAAATTAATAAAACCGTTCAGGGCGACCGCAACGCTCAATCATCTGGTGCTTACGTATATCAAAACATTTAAAAAGAACAAACACTCGTTATGGTGTTTATTATTTCTCGTAATATTGTATTCCAAATGACTTTTAATAATACCCTTTTAAAAGCATAGCCCGGCCCTTTCACTGTTATAATAATATACGTAACGATTATTATTGTTTTGCCTAACGAAGGCAGTAAATTTTCATGTACCTTGCATACCTATATTTATTTGACTGAGTCCTTATTGCAAAAAAGGCTTATAAACTAAACTAACCTATAACACGCATTAGTGCGTTTTAATAAACCAAATACCTATACATAGGCATTCGATCCCTCATAACTCTTAGGAAATAAAACGTGAGATAAAACTCAAACTCCATCTAACATGCTTTTTTTTTCACACATCCGGCTCGAAAAAACATATAAACGAGCCTTGCTTGGCTAGAGCTACAACCCACGGTCAAAGTAGGTAATCGAATATTATTAATTTTCAAAGGTTACAAAATTCAACGCTGACTTGAAGTTCTTTTGTGGGAGCATCACACGTCGTCATAATTCGATACCAAATATTTATCCAATAAAGCTTAATACGTACAAGCATTCCAGAAATTAAAGAGATATATTCAAAGAAATACCACATAATGATTATAACACACTTATATTCATTAATCTCGGGATAAATTATAATTTATAATGGAGCCAAAGCGGAGCATTAATAAATTTGGACGAGAGTATTGAAAAGTCCAAAGTTATGGTAAATAAATAACAACATGATATCGTGGAACAAACAAACACAGGTCACCTCCCGGAGCTCCGAGCGCGTGCCCCGGATTAGCTGTATTTTCATATCAAAGGGCTCGCTCAGTTTTATGAATTGCTCCTATTTGGGCCCGACGTAATGTCTTTCTTTATACAAGGGACGTTTCGCGTGGGAGAATTTAATTTGTTGCACTTTTCATTTAATCGCATTAGAGGGTTATTCATATCTTTATTTTGTCGAATCAACCACTCCTTATCGCTGGTTTGCATAGGCGTTGAGTGACACTGTAATTAAATATTTGGTGAATGAAGAGGATGCTATTATAGATCCGGCAGAGCCAAAAGGGTAACAACAAATATACATTGGACATTTTATACGACTCTAGGTCATTGCAAATATAATAATTTAAATTGTTTATTTTTAAACTGCTCTTATTTCTTCAATATGTTTACTTTCCTAAGCTGTGTACCAACTAAAACTTTCAACACAGGAAGTTGTGTGTCAACCAGGAGCTATCGGACGTAGGGAACTATTCTTCGACATGTGGTCGTAGGGAACCAGCGGCGGCCATGACGTCATTATTCCGGGATTCGCAAATGGATCACAAGGTGAATCCGCGGACCACCGGACTCGGTATTGTCAGATTTGTCCCCATTTCCATGAATTGTGTTTATTCAACATTGGTCCGTTTCTGGGTTTGTTTTGTATGTTTTTTTACATATACACATGATTTATCCCCGCCCATTAGGTCACGGTGAGTAATGCAGGCAAGTCGGGCCCGCACCCCGGGGCGTCCGATCCGTCCGCGTAGATAGCGACTACACGTGTTGTCAACTTGTATGTTTTCATCCAAATACCGTATATTTGATAAATTTAACATTCTATATTAGTATGATATCTCGATAATGACGCCGTTTTATACAGAGGTGTCAGCTAATAAAGTTCTCCGGTTTCGGTCGCTCGCCGAATGTAGGTGTTTTACAACTTGTTTGCACGCATGTTATGACACTGTCTATATTTAACAACATAGTTTTAATTTACTTGCGAATATACTATACTTAATAAAATAAAATTAATGGGCATCACGTTTCTAAATGTCAAGAAGGGAATACATATTTACAAAAGTAGGCAATATTAATGTGCTTATATGAAATAGTGATCTAGAGTCTACTAGTAAATTGTTGCTGCTATGTCAAAATAACGGCGACTTTTCGCAGTTTAATATGATTTCTTGGCTAATAATTGAGATTTATGCCGCCATTCAAGTAATTTAAAATTATTTGAGTTAAGAAAAACTAGTATCGTAATCAAGGTCAATTCCACCCTTACCTACCACAAGAATATCGGGTGTCTATTTACACATGCCACCACTGCTCGCTTATAAGCTGCAAAAGAGCACAGTCATCAGGTGTTATGGACATTCATAAACAAGTTGAACAAATCAACAAATATTATGAACAAAGGCCACTTGTCACCCGACGTAAGCGTTTTTGTTCCTCGTGCATTTTTATAACAAGCGTTTTTGTAGTGAGGCGATGTAGGAAGGAAGCCGCGGCGGGGGGTCCCGGCCCGGCCTCCCGGGGCCCACTACACAAAACATTTCGTGATCCATAAAGACAAAAGGAAAATTAAAATCTGTAAAACTCACGGGACGGACCTCGCGTTCTTGTACCTTATACTGACATCCAGCTACACTCCAAATTATTTCGGTAATTGAATCTTGTTCGCAAGTTACGCGAATTTTTATAATATAGAAATGATAAGCTTGTATTTTAGTGCATAATATTATAATTGCAATTTACAACGTTAAGTAGATTGTATCTTAATAAACAGTTTTACCACCTCCAGATGATTTCCGGTTTGCTTATCTGAAACAATTCATAGAAGTGAAATTTTTGACTTTTTCATTTATGTAGGTTTCATATCGTGACACTTTAATAGACCCTTTCTTAATAATCCTTTCGTTCAAAGCTTTTTCAAACGTTAGTGACCTAACAACTTAAACAAAACGCTATCTAATAAGATATCAAATTGCGATTCCTAAATGAATATTTCACCAATGTATCTTAAGCATAACAACGATTTCCGAAAAGCGTTTCATGTAAACACAAACAAGGTGTACCTACATTTAATAAAATTTAAACTAATAAAACAAAGGAGACCAGTCCAAGTACAACAATTAAGTTTAATTGCACAGTTTAGCACACCACTGTCTCACGAAGTAGTCGCAAGAGCTCTCCAAACGTGTATATAATAATGTATTTACATATTATTATTCATGGAAACAAATGTCCTTTGAATGGTTTTTGGATTTGTTGACTTAATACAAAGTGCTTTTGCGAGAGGTGGTCGGTCTGTCGGCGACGTCGCATAATGGATGGTCCCGATGTTCGCATTTTGCGCAAATGTTTCTCTTATAATATCACAAAATATATCTTGGTGAGTGGAATCGATGCTTTTGTTGCCTCTCTCGTTGTTTGCTCTAAGTCCGTTCGTCGTCTCGACTCCGTTCGCTATGGGTTTTTCTTAAAAGATTTTAATCTAAAGTGTAATCCAGTCAATTTAATATGAAATGTATTTTATGTAATACTATGAGTTTTAAAAAGGCAGAAAAAATACATGAACACTGAGTGCCTGTGCCTTGATTTTAATATTAACTGGAACTCGAGAAAGTTGTATACTTACAATTATATGTACGTGTGTACCTACTGTTTTTTTTAACTTATATTCGCGAGTATCGCACATGATTTACAAGTAAGTCATAAGCAAAATGATTGCCAGCACAACACAAAATGCGCGTCCCTTTAGTATCATAAAAACAACATCGGAGTTTATCTGTTTTTATGCAAATGCAGCATCATGTGGTGTACTGTGGCAGTGTGAGGAGGGCGCGAGGAGTGCGCCGAGTGGCCAGGCGACCTCCGGAAATCATTGGTGCTGTAATAAAGAGCTGCGCGAGAAAGCGCCCGCACGCTGCGTGATAGATGCCCACGAGCGAGCGACAAAAAAATAACAAAATCGACTTAGCAAACATGTTTAATAAAATGAATGACCCGCTCGTATATCTTCACCTGCTTAGTATGACATAAATTATAATAACATTATGTTGTACACGTTCAAGGAGTCCCAACAAATTCTTATTCACTAGAAAATAAGACGTTTCACAAAAAATATTGTCCGAGTTATTAAGATGAGTTCGGAATAGAATAAAATGTTGGAATATTTCTATGTCACCCCGCTGTTGAACAGCGTACACTGTCTTTTTGTTGTTTATTGCTCACGTAACTAGCTTTGTATAAGCTTGGGGCAAACAGATTGAACCGTCACGTCATCGAGAGCTCAATACAATTCCATAATCTTAGCAATTTCACATAATAAGTAAGTTGACGCCTTTTGAGATATTAAAGTCTATTTTAATTTAGATACATTATTTTATTATAAATTACACATAAACTGATTAATTTGCAAATGAGGTGATAAGAATATTATTTTATTTAAAGAACATTAATTTCCGAGTAAACCGTGATACGATCGATACCCACTTAGTAACATTTAGCATTAGAGGATATTGTTCCATGTCTTGTCATTTGTAGCACATTGTGTAAATGAACATTGGTAGTAAAATATGCATTTATGACATGAAAGATTTTATTGACTACCCATGACTGCGAATTTTTTAAAGTAAAACCGAAGCTCCGAACGAAAACAGAGTTGTTCAGATTCTCGATAGCAGCTCAAACAAAGCCTTTACAAAATTGCCTCCCCCGCAGACACCCTTAACGATCGCAAAAGCAGGCTGCACATAATTAGCGCTAAACAATATTTAGCGCCGATTAACTCCATAAACTCGCATTAAATTAGAAGGGCAGTAAAAATCAATTAGAGAGTCTATCCAAGTGATGTAACCGCACGCTTCTGAATTCCTCCTTTTATTAACAATTAGGTGGGTTTATGTGTGGAGTAGGTGCGGATTAGGCGAGTTTCGGACGACGTGCGTGTCTCCGCCGGACGGCAGGGGCTTAGCCTCGAGGGATGCCGCGACCCTTCAAGCCACGATGACAGCTGCCTTTGTCGTGTCCGAAGAGGAATTTTATACCGCGAAATTGACAGCCACGCTGTACCGTAACTCATCGATCGCGCAACGTGTTCCCAGGGATGTTTCGATGAGCGCAATAAAGTATTTGTTCATGTTCTCGGCGCATGAGTGAAGCCAAGTCCGCAGTTCACGCGGCGGGGTTCGATTTATGTTGTTTTATATCGTCTTGTCCGCTTTTGTTAATGTGAAATCTAAATCAGCGTGTGTTTTTTGTTATATCATTTGCTTATTCGAATGTGTTTCATCGGCGCTAATACCAAGCGTCGGTTTTAGTTAGGTATACGCTTCACCTGCTTTTATTCTTATTTTAGATTTCAACTTGATGCTAGATTGATATTCCTCTTAATCTGCTTTTGTTTCATAACTATATTCATTTACTTATTTTAACTTTATGCATCGAAAATGTATACACAAGCCTTAGGAACTACAAGTCAACCGAGAGTGATGGATACGTAGCAGGTGCATTACTAACCTATTGAATGGAGGACCATTCCAATCTCAAAACCTAATCCTCGAGTCGTTATGAATAATCTGCATACGTACGTGGGTACACCGTGGCACAATCACGCCCGAAGGTGAACTCATTTAAACTCCAAAGTTCCTCTCAATCGCGAATCTTCGACCGTCGTGTAGGAATGTCTCATTGATTTTCCTCTGGATTATGCGTCGACTGCGCCGTGAAAGTATTCCCAAGTTAGGTATTTGATTTCGATAGAAATATTAATGAAGTAAATCCCTCGTCTCTCGCTTGCTCGGGGTATATATAATATGCTTTGTTTCTTGGATTACTTCACTTGATTTATTTATAAGATTTATTTGGTTTTGGAAAAATGCTTTTCGCCGAACGCGTTTTTATCTATTACCTATATAATGTATAATATATATGAGCAAATGCAAGTAGGCAGGTTTGTATCTAAAGCGTTGCTCCTGACATGGTTGATACGTTTGTCTTACCTAAAGTCGTTAAGGACGGAGCAACTCCATTAAGGTTGATAGGTACCTTTTAACTGATATGAGAAAATTATCCTTTTTAATCAGTTAAGTATCTGCAGTAAATTTAAGTAATATTATCTGGCTTATCTGTAACCGCATTAATATTAGTAAGGGTACTATCTAGTGGCTCGGTGTAGGAAGGTACCGTGCGGCCGGCCAGCGCATCCGATACAGGACACAGGGAGCCGAGCGCAGACGAATTGCTGTAGATAAATTATTAAACGTAATGTTTTCAGTTATCTCCGATGTCGGGATGGTGGAATGCCGACGATCACATCTCGGACGCAGGGAGCGATCGATGCTACGATACGCGCTCGGCACACATCTGGTAGCCACTAGTTTGTTATCGGCGTGAACCGTCGGCCAAACCTATTTATCGAAGTCATAGAGATTTATTGATGGCTATTTTAGTTAATAACATGACGTCTAACACATTATGTCACAATAAATAATTAGATATATATCTTGGTCCGCACAAACAACCGTAATTTATTAATGTTTGTTTGATATCACATGTTTGCTTTCTCTGCAGAATACTTTTGTACATGTAAATGATCGTTAAATTATTAAATTGACACAGCTCACAAAATTCAGTCAATTAAGTCAATAATGAACATCGCCAATAGTTAGCGAAGAAAATGCTGCAAGCAGTCAAATATGTTTGCGGGTCATTCAACCTTTGTTTTAACAAATTTCGGAATGTTGGAATCAAGATTACAATTCTAAACAATCCCAACCACTTCGAGTCTCATAAATCGTTCATAAAAATCTGTTTAGATGCAATAAATAAAGCTGAAGGTCCGCACTGATCTCCATGCATACAGGGGCAGTATTACGCAATACTTTGATTTATTGGTTTCGGCAAGGTGCACAAAATTCTAACGCCCTCCTTGGGACGCGGCGTGATAGAATTTCGCCTCGGCAATTTTCTCATACATGCGAAAAACTATTCGGAGCGGCCCGCGGTGATAAATGTGAGGTTATGAATAAATTTGCCCCTTCGCAACCAAATCTGAAGTGATTAGATTCGACACTTTCGACGTGAGCAGGTGGACCGATGCCACCTGTGTTCTTTACATTGTTTTCGGTTGTAATTGCGGATGTCATAATGAACACTCATAGCATTAAATCACAGACCGCACGTGAGGGCGTACCTATACGGTTTGTGTTTATTGCTCTCCAATTCCATTTGTACACCTAATAAATTTTACAAGCTCAAAAAAGCTAACTCGGGGCGCGTTCGCAATAAGAGCCATTCTCGGCGAACAATAGCAGAATAACATTCACGAAGCAGTAAACGACGTTGGAAATCTAAATATTTATTTGAATTACTGTGAGCGGGCGGCACGGGGCGCGGTTGACGGCCGCGCCGCCGACGCTAAGTTCCGACCGCGGACCGCAAACTGGACTGCGTTGCACACTCGGGGTTATCCCAAGACGAGACTAAAATATTTATAAAGATATGCGATAAAAGTTCTCTTTAAGGAATCGATATGCTGCGGGACGCCCGCAGAGGTTGCGGTGACAGACCTCCGCTGCGCTCCTCGCAGGAACATTATTGGGAACAATCAACGTGCTACAACTGTCCTTGTTTGTTTTATGCAGTAACAACATTGATAATAGCTTAATAAAGATAGTTCATTCTTTTGTTTCACGAGTTTTCAAGCTAAACTATAGATAGGTATCCAGGTGGGTTCCGGTCATATCTTATAGATGTTGTTGGGATGTAAATCATGATTCTTCTACACTAATATTAAAACGGGAAAGGATTTTATTTTTGTTTGTAATGAATAAACTCAAAAAATACTGGACCGATTTAAAAATTCCTTCACCAGTAGAATGCTGTATTATCATTGAATAACATACCATACATAGGCTATAACTTATAAAGATGTCATGGGGGCGAAGCCGCTTGTGGAAGCTAGTATCTAATAAAATCGGAAAATAATGGGGTAATAGGTATTCGAATTGCATATTTCCCATTTAGTGGGTTTCAGAGCTTCAAAAAAGGAGGTTATCCATTCGGTTAAGCATATTTTTCCATGTTTGCATACCGACTGATTCTTTTTTTATTCGATAGAGGAAGTTTGAGAAATAGTCCCATACAATTTTATTAACTAAGTATGCTTGAATAGTTTTTGCGTTAACTTCGATAATACGTATTTTCTCCACTAAGTGTAGGTATAGTCATGATGCATATTGTTATAACTTCCTATCAGCATATGGCAAGGAGAATTTGTGTGACTTCCAGTTTTTTTTAGTTGGCACCTAGTACCTACCAGCTAAAATTGAAAAACTAAATGCAAAATAAAACCACCTCAATTAGAAATAAACAAAGCATTCTACCCATTCAATCAATTCGGTCGTTCCAAACGAAATGCACAAAGCACTTTGATCGATGCGTCTATTATAATTAATATTTGAATCGTATTAAGTATCAAAACGCGGTCGGTTCTATACTATATAGCTGCTATAAGTGTGTGGGCCAGGTAGAGCGCTGTTGTACTAGGTGTGCCATCTGTCGCACAACGCTGGAAGCTCGTTTAAAGTTAACTCGACTTCCTGGTTACGGGACTGTAGTTTGCATGAATTAAACCAACCGAGACTATTAGTTCGGGCGTAATCAATGGGATGTCAAAGATTTCGGAATCCCTGTGCTAGATTTTAGAATGATAAATAAAGGTTTACGTAGGTATCTTAAAACTCGGATTTGAACAATAAAATTAATCTTGGTATGGCATTCTAATGTAAACTCTTTTGGTCAGTGGCGCTACCCTTTGGTATTTGTTTGCCCTTTCCTAGGTATTGTCGCTCTTAACCTTTAAGTGTATATTGCAGCGGTTTCAGATTAATTAGGTAGAACTTACTCGTTTCATAAATGATTCCTCAAAAATGGAGCATGCTATTTATTTAAATGGCTGGCTATGTTTCTGATTTATTTTAACTGAAATATAGGACCTACGTTTTCCAACGTTAGTGTAGGTAATGTGAAGCTAATTAATTAAAAGCGGCGACAGCAAACAATTTTATTGCGGCAATCATCTGCAAGGCTCGATCTCTATAAAGGTACGTATAAAATATATTGGTATCACATGCGTTCGATCTGATTGGTTCCATTGGTTATTAGCTGCTATTTGTGTTGTCAATGTTTATGATCGTTTTATTAGCGATGCTGGTTTTATTGCAGATTCAATTGTTATAGCAGCAGATTTGATTAAGTAAAGCAATCGTTGCGTTTTGTTTGTTATTAAATGAGTACATTTTATTGTCTAGCTATATTTTGCTAGATGTTATTTGCTTTATTGATTCGTTGTTGTAGTCACTAGTTATAGAGATCGCTACGTCAATCTATTTTACACTTACCACTCTCCTTTGCGTCTTATTGATACTTTATGTTACTAATCGTTTAAGTTTCAGACTGGGAATCATTTGTTTCAGTTCTATTTAACTACCTAGACGGGTTTACCAGTAACACTCCTATTACTTTCCTGCCAAGCCGAAAAGCGCTATCTCAGTTTTGAGAAAATCGACTTTTTGTAAATTGTAATTTAAGGAAAAGTTGAGATATAAAAACATCTTAGTGGATTTTTAAGTTACTATAGCACTATTTGGCTTATATCATTAGATGGGAAATTGTTATAGCTATTGAATGGTATAAAAAAAACTAAAAGGGAGTATCTCAGATATAGCGCCTTTCGGCTTATCAGGGCATATTTTTATGGAGACTAAAATCTAAGTATTTAAAAGATACAATACCTAGGACACAAATAATTACTCATCATCTGAGTATTATCAATCGGTTGTTTGACATTCTGAAACAACCTCATTGACTATTCAGTATTGTTTCTCACTCAATCAACATACACCGCTACAACTATGTCCGTAAGTCAATAACATATATGTGTTAAAACCCCTGCCCTTTGCCTTGCGTAGCCATTTGTTAATGCTTGTACCCAGGTGCGTTCAATAATTTTGTAATGACCGAAATATAAGTAAATTATATAATTTTTATAACTTCAATATTAAGATGCATACTTAGCTCATAAACTAACAGGGGTGTCATCGAGGTTCCTTTTACAATAAACGAGCCTATAAAATAAAACTTTTAGTTTGTTATTTTTGTTGGCTCGGTACCTATTATTTTTCTTTATTGGGTCTTCTTCTATTTTATTTAAAGATATCTCTTTACCTACCTTAGCATTTATATTCCCAAGCCGGTTCACTCTTTCACTTATTATTTTAACAGCGATATAACCATAGAATAGGTGTTCGTAGGTACTTGATTAAATAGTAGGTAAAAACATAAACATGAACTTAAAAAAATATATTTATAAAAGTCTTAGCCTTTAATTAATATAATCTTCGCTAAAGTGGAAATAGAAGCCATCATTTTATCTAAGAAAGTTAAAAAGGTTCACTTTATTAGCTTTTAAGCATTGTTTAAGTGTTGAGAGTGAGGGAGGGACCCCTCGGAGTCTACCCTACGACTTTTAGCGGCTCATTATGGACTTTTTTCCCATTTTATTTGTTCTATGTACCTAACCTCACGATGGAACCATTTGAAAGTCCAATTCTTTTAATTTAGTTCCGATTAAGTACTTAAGAAACGGGCGGACTATCAATAGCTGCTTCCTCTCATTAAAGATTAATTGTAAGCAAATGGAAAAAGGTTTGGGCCGACTTGAATTCTAATGAAACGATCCTGATAATATAATTTACTCGTTTTAAGTTTTAAAATGCTCAGGTAGCCTTTATCCTCTTGTGCATCTTTTTTAGATGTGTCGTTAACAACGGGTTTTTGGCATCAGAAATCTCGAATTTTGTAGTTTACGTCTAATAAAATACAGTAGGTATATGTATTTGCTAAAACGCCAAATATTGATGATTTAGAAACTAAATTATTCAAAACATAGGTATTACCTATTATTACAGTTTTCAGGAAATCATGCTACATTAATATTACAAAAGGATTCAGGAAATTACCGTAAAAATAAAAATTACACCGTTGAAATAAAGATTTAATTACAATCGTTACATAATTTTACTCATAATAATAATAATTAATAGGTATATATTCTATAAATATCTATATAGAACATTTAATATTAAGCGAATGTATTCGATTTGGTCACATTGAAATTTTCTTCATCTGTTTTTTACGTTAGATGAACTTCTATAATAACAAGCCTCAAAACTATTGCTTTAAATCTTGTGACCTGAGAATAAATCGTTAACTTTTGTTAGAATGTGGGAAATTAAGTTTAATACTATGTAAAATGCTTAATAAATTATCTTATATTACTGATCGATGTATGTATGCCTTCGTTACAAAATTTTTAGAAACACGTTTTAGATATTCACAGCTCCGATCAATTAACGCTATGCGCAGACGCGGCAGTACTGTGCTTAACTTGGCGTGACGTATGCTCAGTGCCTGCACTTAGCACTAATTATACAACAAAATATACATCAAACGTCAAATCCAATAGTCTAGCTATTTGCCACATCAGTTTTTATACACAAACACGTAATTATGGGTTCGAATTTTCCAAGTCTTGCATATCGATCGGCATCAATAAAAGTTTGAATTTCATATCCAGTAGCATATCGATTTTAATTCTTAAGTTACCCACATGACTATAATTTGACTTGAAAGAAAATTAGCTCCAAAGAATAAATGTCATTGAAACGTTGCTTCAGAAAAGTTACTGCGACCGTTTTAAAATAAAAAATATTCAGAATATTTTTATGTACATGTATACTAATAATACTTTTAAACAATATTTATAAGTTTTATCATCGAAATATTTGTCGACAACATCGAACGTGGTGAAATCATACTAATTACTTTGTACACATCTCGACAAACTAAAATAGAAAATCTACAAAACATTTTATATATACAAGACAACAACACTAAACCAAATCGATGATTGTGTATCGACTTTTTATCTAGTTATTAACAAAATTAAACAATCGTTTGTGTAGTAGGGCGTGATACCAAACCTAACCACCTCTCATCGTCTACTCTCTCAATGTACAATTACACTTAAATCTAATCAAAGTTAAGTCTGGCACCTGTACTAACGAATAACTTATTGCTCCACAAGTAATTTAAACCATAAACATAAGATTGGAAGAACTTAGCGAAAACATAAAGATTCCTTATTTGTATGTAGAACATTCCAGTCGTGGAATTGGTAATAAATTTACAATAATTCACTAAAACCAATTTAGGCTAGTTTAAATTTTATTACACATAATTGCGCTTTCCGTGTATCTATAAATAATTTGGATATTATTTCCATAATATTCTTAAGTCTATAAAAATACTGAGCAACGTCGATTTCATACAATGATTCATTCGATAAGTACTTAGTGACAAGTGACAACCATAGACATAACCACATCAAACAAAAAATAAGTACTTAACGGAAAACTTTATACATCGTTATGATCTGTGCATATAGTTCAGGAATTTAAAATTACACTATGTGATATACAAATAAATGTATGTACCAAATTATATAAATTTTACAAAGGGGTCTATAGACCTAGTTGTATATCCAGCCAGAGGCCATTTAACTAAGGTAGAGTCGTGTCGTTGATCTAAATGTAGAACTGAAACACTGTGCCACTGTGATATTCTGTAAGTCCCTAGTAGTTGACGGGTAGTGCAGCGACCCAGGTTTCACGTGCTTTACCTGCAACAAACGATAACAAGATTACATTTTAAGGTCCATTTCTTGCATTGAATTAAATTCATTCAGAGGGCCATTCTTAACGGCCGCGTCATTTCGGTTTATTTTAAAACAATAAAAATATCCCTTATAAAGAATCTATAGCGGTATTTAAATTAACAAAAAAGAAGGTCCATTTCGATAGCTGTTCCGATTCTATCGCGGCGTCGACGGTGCGAGCCCGCCGCCGCGTTCACACATATAAACCGAAAAAGAAAAAATCTAAACCAATCGAGATGAGGTGACGAAACGTTCAGTCTCATTATCTGAGAATTTATTAACGAATCGCTTGGACCGGAAAACCAAAATGTGAAAGAAATAAAAACTCGACCTCGGCCGCGGTCATCTAAAGTTTGTACGGCGTCAATGAAAAAAGAAGTCAAACAGGTTGTCCGAGCGACCTGCGACTGAATGAAACGGAGAAGGACCCGAGTCAGGATCGAGAGATAAGAGAAAAGATTAGGGCGTCGAAAAAAAGTAAAGCAGCTTTTAATGCGGAGGTAGTGTTGTGAATGAAGAGGATCCATTGAGATTCCGCGCCCACGCACACTCGCAGTACGCGCGTTATCGGTGCGCGCTGGACCGCCCGGCTGCCGTGCGCCGGCGCAGCCACCACCACGCACCCTCCACAACGAACAATACACATTGTACAACTGCATATTAAGTTTTTTGTATTTACAACGACCCTGAAGACCTATTTAAATTAGTCTAAGTGAATGGATATGGCTGAGAACAAACATCACCACCGTTGACCGCATCGTGCGGCCATACATGCATCGTGCCTCTTACGATAAAATTGTTACGAGACTAATGATAATTTTAAATTGGATTTTACTCCAATTTAGTAACAATACTATTTAGAAAAATAATAATTTAAAGCGATGTAGGAATGTTATTTAAGGCGAAAACAAAAACGGACAATTTAAATTTGTTCTTTTTGGGGCTACTTTAAAGGAATGCCGCGATAAGGAGTTATTTTCGCGTCAAGGAATTCGAGGGACAAAAAGGCGTGAAAACCAAAATAATACAAAAGGTTTATAGAAGTGAATTTGTGAGCGTTTGGCTAAAACAAAATTCTTGGCGTTGCCGTCCTGTGCGGCGACGGCGGTGACGCGATTTATTGTAATGAGACGCGGATGCCGCTACTTCTTCTTAGAAAATCTTTGACGACTCTAAGAAATATGTGACACGGGGAACTGTGGAACTGCCTTCGTACAACGCTACTTGCCCTGTCAGTATTGTGACCTTGTTAATGGAATTCGACCACAGATGCGTTCTTACCTACCTATGATTCATATTAATGATCTTCATCGTAATTTGACCAAGCTGATAAAATATTTCTAAATGGCTTTGTGTGACGTTCCTCTTTGATTTTATTATCCACGTCACCAAAGAGTTTACATACTCGTAGAAAGAGCTAATTTAGGCAGGTCAGCGGTACGAGTGTAGGCGCAAGGAACGCGTCGCTCTGACAATGACAAATGACACAAGATTGCAATCTCGCCGCCCTCGAGTCGCGCGTCGCCCTTCCGCCTCGACTCAACTCCATTGTTTTCAATTACCGACATGACACCCCGGCGCGAGCTTCGCTACTAAACCGCAACTCAGTTTATGGCCCTCCGATATCTCCACCACGATCGTCCATTACGTGCGCAGCTCTCATTTACATGTGCGCGTCGCGATTATGCTCAAGCTCGTCAATCTGAATCAATCTGTAACTCACCGCTATTGGTGCGCGGTCCGCTTTCAGACGGCCGACACGAAACCGTTGGGGTGTTGGAGCGAGCTGGAATAGGAAACATTCACTCTTTTCACGTGACGTTAGCAATATCTGACAAACCTATACCGAAAGCGTGTTCACGAGCGAGATGATTTGTGTGTTCCTATAATCATGCAGTTTGGATAGAAAGGGAGTTATAATAACCTTTTATAAAAAGGCTTGAAGGCCGCAGATCCCTCGTTGTGATGTGGTTGATTAGGCTGGTGACTGTTGGCGGCGTGGTGAGCGTTGTGGTAGGGATCGCGCTGAGGTGACTGCTGGTGTCGAGGGAAGCAGTAGCCGGAGCCGCCGCCGCTGCCGAGTGGGTTGGCGACGCTGGGCACCTTCATGTTGGGAGGCGTCTGAGGTGGCGTGTCGGTCTGCACGTCGGGGAACGATGCCGGGTGCACGCAGGGGTGCTGCCCGCCATACTGCCCGCCGGCGAAGCCACCGTACCGCCCATATGAGCCACTGGCTGGACTTGCAGCGGCTGTCGCCGGCAATACAAAGCCATTGGAGCTACCATCGGAAGGTGCCGATCGTTCCGGCGGACCGTAGGCATGCTGAGGCCATGGCTGAGCTGCTGGCGGTGGAGTTTTACATGCCGCAGTGTCAGCTAAGGACCATATTTTCGGTTTGGAGGCGGGAATCGGCACGCCACAATCAGATGAGCCTCGCTTCGTCTCTTCCTTTATTCCGTAGCCCAGCATCTGGTGGTGCATACCCTGCAGCATGTCGTCCCCCTTCCGCTCCTCATCTGTAAAGATAATAATATTCATCGATCATATTTTATGTCCGACTGGCAATAAACGCGTGAGCGCACGTTATTGCAATCAGATTAGTCGCAATAGCCGAGGCCATAACTAACGCGACAACAATAAAGAGGGCTTAAAATGTTCCTAAAAAATCGATACGCTGCGGATTGAATCCTCGACGTGACCGTTACAAGCGGTACGTAAGTTTTAGCTAGTAAGAAGCGGGATTTTGCGGGCCCCTTCAGAAAAGTCGTGTGAAAATACGTTAGGCGTGCAGTGACCCATTCGTTAAGTGGTTATCCGATTAGCGAAGTGAAAATACCACTTTGGGGCGCGATTCCCTCGCCGCGGGCGCTGCTACCGATCCCTTTCGTATTAAGCCGAGCATTTATTTCGCATTTCCCGGGGCGCCCCGCGGCACCGCTCTCTCCACCGCGAAATGTGCGAACGATACAATTAACGGTCAACCACGATTGCCGTTTTTCTAAACATTTTCTTTTTTTATTTTTTTCTTATTCAAATGAGTTTGTTTACCATAGAATATTTTTTTACGTACATATGGAGTGATCTCGTAGAATAAACCGCATATTTCTGTTCCATCCATAAAGATCACGATGGTAAAAGTGCAATGAAATAAATCTCAAAGAGTATCTCGCTTGAAAAAATTTGATGTTATTGTACAATTACACAAAAATGTTTATTCAGCGAATTTTATAAGGCTCTAAGTATTATCATAATGCCATTTTCCGTTGTAAAGTGGCTTTCGGCGGGTGCAGAGGCGGGCCCGGGGCCGCTAATGAAATTCAGAGGCCCCGCGATCGCGGCGAGGACGTGCGCGGGGGTGAGGCGCGGCGCGGAGCGATGCGACCGCTCGACTTCATTCTCTTTATTCCATTTAATGCTGACTGCTCCTAGCTTTTAAGAGGGGTTATCCGCGTTGCCCTTCACTAGGGATAAATAGGGACGCCACTGATACTCCGCGCGAAGATATTTATCCGGCAAATTGTTTTAATTTTCATTGTATTAATCTAATAAAGGCCCACAACGGCGGGAGATAAGCGTGCTATGGACGATTTAATAATGTTTTATTTTGGCAATACATTTAAGGCACTTATCAGTCAGATTAATTTCTTTACAAATTACTGGTGTATATTTATATATGGGTTAAATGTTGTTGGAATTTTATACCATTTCAGTTGCTATAAAAATTTGTTTTGCTGTTGTTTATTTTATAAATGTTTATTTGCGCTAACTATCCAACTTCATAAAATTTTACTGATAAGCAGGTGGAAGTGGTTAGTAAATAAATAATAGTTTTTAATATTAACTGCGAATTTTACTTAATTGGATATCTTTAGTTTTTTAATTAAATAACTAAACCATAAACAAGGATTAATGTAATGAAGGAAATCCGCCACTTACATTTACTGCAAGAGGTTTGTTTGTTTATAAACACTTGAGTGGTTCTGCAGCATTGCTGGAGCGGTGCTTTACAAGATCAGAGAAATTATACGGTAGGTATATTCGATCTCAGGATAGAAAAATCAAATGATATTTTTGTTTTACATTTTGTCAATTATATCTTGGGAAATTCACTAGTTGCGATCGTCGTTGGGATAAAATTATTTAATGTATATGATCTGTTTTTTTCATATCTATTTATCCATTTATTACCGGATTGCACAAAATTGTTTTAAATCTACAATGTTTACCTGCGCTCGCCGTGTTCCAGGCGACACAGGCGGTTTGAGACGGAGCGTGTGGAAAGTGGCAACGTGCACACTCCGCATCGAGTGGTTTTCCCTTCAGTATGCTTTAGTCACAAGCCGGGCAAAAGTGAGACATAACGACCCGCCTCGGTGGCTCTGGGCGCTTCGCAACCCCACTCTCTTTATAGTGTATCCACTTTACAAAAACCCCTTGTTTAGGGTGAAATAATCTGTCTAGGATTTGTTTATTTTGATATCGAGTTACACATTTTGGTAATTAAATTAATAAGGTTATTCTGCTTTATGTGTTAAGATGCCTACAAATTTAGGTCCTACCAACTTGGCGTTTTATGCAAATGACACGGATGATGCATTATAAAAGTATGCAGTGTATCATATGAAGTGTGTAAGAGCGGTTGGCGTTAAGTGGTTGCACCCCCGCTGCAGCCCTGCACTTAACAGCTGAGGTCAGTGCAATTTATTGCTCGTCGCGGTTCTCCCCGGCGCGGGCGCGGCGGGCGCGGGCGAGCGACGTTCACTTGTTTGTGTTTCTTCTACTCGTTTTCCATTAACGCGCGTCGGATTAATATTTTGTTTGCAATGCGTGCGCTCACGACGAAAATTAACATTTATTGGTAGGGTCCGAAAATGAAGCTTTTATTCATGAGTGGCTTAGCTCCGGATAGTTCTGTGTGTTTGTTTGCCGACGACGGTCTAGGGATCGCGTGTGAAAGCTTTTATATTGGCTTTGTTTGCCGTGACTTAAAATGATATATTACACGTCGCTAACATTGACGTTTTTGTAAAAGAATGGTTATGCACGTTCGTGAGAAATGTTATGGTTTGTTTGCGATCTGACTCCGGGATTAGTATAATCGGAAAGTTGTTTAGTTCAGTTTAATCTGGTGATGCCCAGCTTTTGATTACAGATCATTCTCACGAATTAGCTCTGTGGTCACGAATGGTATACATATTTATGTTGATGAGTTTTTGAATGTAGCATCAGTCACGCGATTTTTGGCATTTAAGGGCATTTTTAGGAGAATTTTGCTACAACTGTTTCCATGTCCAAGCTTCAAGGACAGTTCCAATTTCCATAATTTTGATAGTATTATTACCTACCTTACAATTTACCACGCATCGTAATAATTAAAATGGTTAGTTAGATAAAATTCCATTTAGTTGAGTCGAAAGAAAAATATTAACAGTCGCGCGACACTCCGGCCTTTGGCTACGTCGCGCCGCAGTCGCCGGGGGCGCGTGTCTATAATCCTGCAGACAATGCGCAGTGTCTAGCGTTTTTTCTCGCACTCGTACCAAGACTACCAAGAGCTTAGATTACATCGATGACGAGACGCGACGCAACAAACTGACGGTAAACTAAAGCAGCTTTGGTTCGACATTAATGATTCGAAATCATATTTTTTTTCCAAAACATCCCTAAGTATTAGAAGGTTGGTAAGTCGATCTTTACCTATAAGTACTCCTAGATCCTTGGATCTACATACAATAAATTCTGTATTTATCTCAGTCATTTTACAGTTATTTAAATAACGAAAACCATAGGAGACACGGTGGCTATTATTTTAAACAGTTTGGCCTACTTAAATTGTGCACCAATCAATTAAACTCAGTAAATAATATAATATTTTGACAATAAACCACAAATTTGAAATTAGTTCCATCAGTTTCAGACTCGCACACACGCTCCTGCCATACATCTCACTTTTTATGAATCGTGTGAGATGGCTGCGAGTGGCCCATTCACGACGCGTTATACACAGCGAATTAAGTACACTTCTGTCGCAACAATAGTGGGCTTCATTACACGAGCGTATGCCGGGCGTTATGCGTGACGCCCTCGCGCCTCCATTAGCGACGCGAACTTCGCTATGAAAACACTCCGTTAGAAGCCATCTTTATTGTAACAATGCCTACTTATAATTTATGTTGTTGACAAGAGGGCCTAACTGCCGCCCTAGCAGTTCTCACGTAGCGTGTCGAATACGTATCTGCATTTTATTATTGCACTTACGCTTTTCAAACACTCACAACAACTTGTTATTTTTTTCGGTCGAACACTAAGTTGTTCTGACCAGATCTTATTGCAAGATTGCAGGAATACAAATTCTATGGTCCCTAATTAAATCTGAAATGAAAATAAAATAAACAACGTTTTTCTTTGACATATCGTCAAGAAGAACGTTGTTATAAATATCCAGAACCTAAAGCCGATCAGTCGGTATAGGTACCTACATTATAAATCCCCAAAACCGTACTTACTTACGTTCCAGCGGAATATCCTCATAAAAGAAACGATCCACGAACTCGACAAATCCTTTGGCAAGAACATGAAGTAGGGCAGATCGTCAGACAAGCTGAACGCGACCTCCGCGCGTTGCGTCGGCCCGTTGTAGCGACGAACGGAAGACGCGTTATATGAAATTTGGGCCCGGGCGCCGCCCACTTTACTACGAATAGGAAATCCGGTAGCGAGGAGCGGTTACGCACAGTTACACGCCTGAGACCTCCCCCCCGGCCGCCGCACGCCCCTCCGACCCCTCGCCTCCTCACAGACCCGCACACCCTCCGGCCCGCAGCCGCGTTATGCCAATTCACTAGACGATTTATACACCGACAAAATTAAAGCAATTTTAAACGGTTTACAACACCGTCACAATCCATACATGAAACAACACGCACTAGTCACAGGTCAAGGGTAATTAGTGCACTATTCGTAAATTAAACAATCGCAGGCGCGCTTATCGAGAACAAACACAACATAATACATCAACACACAACAGTTCGCATTGCAATCGGAAATTGAAAACTTATATTGCAACATATACAGATGGTGAAAGCTCTAAAAATTGAATCAACATCCGACAGTCAACATTGGTTTTCACTTTTACATATATATATGGAAAACTGCGTCATATATAATTTTCATGTTAATATTGACGGTTGACTATCCGACATTGTGTTTTATGTAACTCAACGAACCTTTATGAGTTTTAATTTTCTCCTCCTGCTCGTCTTTATCCTTGTCCTCGTCGGAGAGCATCGTGTCGTCATCGTCGTCCGTCTTATTCTTCGGCTCCCACGTCATCTTGTTCTCCTTCTTGAGACGGCGGCGCGCGTTCGCGAACCACGTCGACACCTGTGTCAGCGTCATCTTGGTGATGATCGCCAACATTATCTTCTCGCCCTTCGTTGGGTAAGGATTCTTCTTGTGCTCGTTCAGCCACGCCTTGAGCGTCGCCGTTGACTCCCGTGTTGCGTTTTTCCGCCTGGCAGCTAAATCGTACCCCGCTCCGTATCTGTCGACAAACATGTTTATACTTACATATGCCTAGTGGGTTATTTACGCTTCCGACCTTAGCAGAGCTACTAAACTTTCGCAAATGTCGTAAATACACTGCAAAATAGATTCGGACTACATTTTCCTGAGGGACACATTTAACTAACTTGAATATCGGACTGTCTGTATTCTGAAGAATCTGTGTAAAATACTTAGAATTATGAATAATATGATACAGATAAAAAGAAGGATACAATCTGAATATTATATTCCCGTACCGTGTTCGAATGTAAGGTTTGTTAATGATGACAACGACATCGACATTTGGATCGTCTCTACAATAAACGTACTTAAACCAATAAATCCGTAATATAACGAGAAGTTTACTATAACATATTTCAGTTAGTTACACCGTTCATACGTCGCATCGTTTACAGCGAGCAATAAAGTGGCTTTTAAATTCGTAGTAGATAGGCGTTTTATTTGAGGCAATAGATTTCTCGTAACGGCAGCAAAAATAAAGCTATCGCGGCACAGGGCGACATTCGGTTCACTTTTTAGGGTCTACGGTCCCATTTGCATCCGCATTCTGAGCGTAATTGTGGCTTCCCCCCGGCGCTGCTAGTATTCGTACCTGACTTCGATTTTCCTGCCGACATGACAAAGGCGCGGTCTAAGGGGCCCAATAAATAGGTTTCGCGCGTGAAAATAGTTAAAAAATGGTCCCGAGTCGATTGATATTCACGCAAATTGCAATGTTGAGCGTCTCGCTTAGGGTCTAGTTTCGAGGAGGTTGTCGAAATTTCCGCCTACGTGTTGTGCATGACGCGAATAAGATTTGCAAAATTGACAACATTTGTTCTTTTTTAACGGTATTGCTCGATTTGATCTGGGTTGGCTGTTTGACAGGCTTGATTCTTTGATATCCAATACTGATTCTTTCGTACAAAAATAAAAGTTAAGGACATTGTTTAAAAAGAAACAGTTTTCATACGTCTTGGCATTGCATTGAGAACTTCACAATTCACAAGAAAGTAGGTCTTTACAATGTGAAGACCTCTTTCTTGTACGATAGTCCTTGTTAAAGTAGAGGGCGGACCGTTGCATCGCGGTTGCAATTGCAGGGCGGTGCAGCGCAGGCGTGGGTAGCGTGGGCGTACTCACCACCAATCGATCGCGACGCCATCTTGCTCACCGGACATCACCGGTATTGCTAGTCGCCGAACGACCGCCGGCGACACCGGCCTCACGCGCCGACCGAGCCGGTGGTTTTATTGTAAAAATACCGAAGGAGCGACCCATACTTTGAAATTCGAATTCGATTTTTTTGTGAAAATTCATGCTGCCGTAAAGTACCTACACGCCGTATCGGTACGTATGTATTCCCATATGAAACACGCGTCGCGCCATATTAATACACGTGTCAAACGAGCATCTATACAAAGCCTTGGAAACCGAACCACATTAGTTTGAACACGAATAAGCTCTTCAGAAACCTACAGTGGTTAGTGACGACAGCGCCGGTTAGGAAAAACAGCGCTTTATTGCTTTACGTTTTATTGATTCGGTCTCGCATGGTTTGGTTTATAGCCCTGAAGCTGCTGCGAGGGTTGAATCCTTTAAGCTTTGTTAATTAATTTAGACAGTCCACTTACTCGGCGCGCCCGCCCTGTGAGAACACATGCACTCGGCTCCGAGAATGTTAATACTTTCGTGGGCGGAAATACTTTGTATCTTTGTTAATTTGGGGACGAAAGCATAAAACCTACGGAGAGCTTTGAATAATGTTCCATATTTGTGCGCCGAACAAATGTCTGGATTAATTCTTTGTGACATTTCCTGGCTTTGATTTAAATATTATTTAGGTACTTTAATAGATCAGTTGCAATGGAAAAGCATCAATCGCTATAATAACAATGAATTTGAGTTTGAAAAGATTTGTAGTATTAAATGGTATGTTGTCCACATATATATCGTAGGTAGTTACGTAACTTTAAACCCCAAATAAATTAGTTATTGGACTGGAACGTTGGCCTAGTGGTTGCAAGCGCTACTGCTGATCATGAAGTCCTGGGTTCGATTCCCATTTCGGGCAAAGTAATATTGGGTTTTTCCATTAGGAATTTCTCAGTACCAACCTGGATTATGGACTTGAGCCCGGTTGATGGTAATATTGGCTCGCCCTCAAAGAAACAAGGGGTGATTTTATGTTAAATTAATTATTTTACGTGCAATAAATACTATGTAATTACAAATGAAATGTTAGGAGTAGTAAATATTGTCAAATAAACAGTACGCGTAGAGTATGTCAGGTCACCCCGAGTCCCGGTGAAGAGCGGCGCTGTGTTGGGCGGGTGCTTACCACCGCTGCTACATATTTGCGCTTGCCGAGTATTCAATTCGCGGTATCGAAGGTTTACGATCTACCCGCTCGGGGGAATTGCGGCCTCTACGTGCCCTCCCCCGTAAACCGTACAGCTATATACGAAAACGAATGTACATAAGTAATACCCCCCGCTTTGGGGGAGGTTTGGCTCGTATAAAGCTTCGTACAGACAAGCGCGACGCGACAGCGCGGCGCGACACGGGCTATTGTTATACCGTGAAGTTTTCTTAGAAATTGTATTGTTCGAGTCGCGTCGCGCTGTCGCGTCGCGCTGGTCTGCACGAGCCTTTAGAATTAGGATTCGCAACTCAAGTGCGCGTGGAGTAGGTACTTCTACTTAGGCGTTTTAAGAACCGTTTGCAGCTTGCTGTGTTAGTTTCTAGAGATTACTGATATCATTTACAGATTTATAGATTACAAATGGTCTGATTTTATATAAAATATTGAATTTCGACAAGACATTTTTACAATAAATACAAGATAAACCATAATATCGCTATTCGGTTTCTGGAAAAGATATAACAATTTTATTTGCAGTCGATTGAATTGATATAAAGTGACAAATCTAACTAACGTGTCAGTGAAATATATATTGTTAATTTTATCATAAATGTTATGAATTTCTCATCTTATTTACTCTCTTTAAAATGCTTGAAGCAGTTAGCACCTGAGTTCTAGTTTCTTTTTTCATAAGTTTTCCGTTAAGAGGATTCCTTTTAAATCTCTGAAAGACTAAATATTTCTGTACGTTTTAAAGCTTAACTTGCAGAGTGTAATTACACTCTACAAGTTCAGCTCTAAGTAATACAATTGTATGACTGTACAATATTGTGTTTGTTGAATGTAAAATTGGCGACATAAGTAGGTACAGTCAGCAAGGAAAATCGGATTAAAAACAACAAAAAAAAAATTTTTTTTTTTGCAAAATAATCCGCCTTACCGAACTTTTTTGCCGAACTTACCAACGTCCACCGTGTTTTTTTACTGTAAATGATTCAGAAGGGAATGGTAGTGGTTCTCTTTCTTTTGCTAATCTTAAATAGGTGCTACATTGCCCCCGGCCGCGCCGCCATGGGACATCCTTTACATTTTATGATTTTACTACAAAGTTTTTTCTAACTTGCCATCGATAGGTCCGCTAAGAAAACTTGAAGAATTTAAAAAAAAGTTTTTACTAATCTATAGTTGGTACTACTGTAGATAGGTACTACTGAACTGGAATGACCATTGATCATGGCTGTACTGTAGTTATAAAAGTGCTTTTGAATGATAAAAAGAAATAATGTGCAATATTATATTATACTCCATAATTCCTCAAAATATAGGACTCCGTCTCATATTTACTTTGTTCTGTATCTATCTACAATCTATGTTCATCATATATTTTCAGCGAAAGTGGTACGAATTCGTAGTAGACTAGATATGTAATAAATAATAATATAAATAGTTATTAATCATATGTAATTAACACTTTGAAAGACACTAAACGCCCATAGGCGTTATAGCAATAAAATTTCTATTGTGGCTCGTTCAGTGTCCTTGAATGCGTTAATAATACTATGTGTAGATCATGTAGATGGTACGATACAATTTTAAAATAATCGATCATGTCGCACGATAATACTTACAAAGGCTATATAATAATACTCATTAAGTTTGACTGGGTAGGTAGTTTGCCAAGGGTATGGTTTACAGACAGGTCGTAAACCAGCAAGACTCACATCGAAAGAAAATACTAATAACTCATATAGTTCTACATATATGCACATATTGAAATAGCTTCCTGTTACTGTGCTTAAATGATGTGACACAAATTCACAATAATTGTGTTGTTGATAATACGAATAATACGTTTTTTTTCTACAGGTCGCGAGGTGGGAACAAGAGCCTTTACCTACAACTTGTTGCAACATAGTTCCCTACCTTAGTAACTTTCCCTATTGATAATTAACCCCTACTTAAAAAAGAGTTTATTTTACCATGCCCTTCCCAGAAATGCAAAAGTAACTTAGACAAAGTTACTTCGTCTGTCAGTCTGTATTTGGATGTAATTTGGCACACGGATAGACCTGGCCCTCTACGCGGGTGAAGCCTGCGCAATACCTAGTTTCTAAGATAATACCTACATACTATGCGTAAGCTGTTAAGGCTTCAGTGTTGCATAATGAGCGTATTTCAGAAAGGATGTGCAAATGTCAATCATATTGTAATTCTGTAGTAATTAGTTAATTACGCTGGCTTCCTCCTGTCGAGCCCCGCACCTACCTACACAATTATCTGATACATTTATTACTAACTTACACCTGATTGGAACGCGCTGTATGACGTATTAATTATGATCAATACACGCACCGGTAATTGTCTTCCGATAACTTACGGTTTTTGTAGGTTTTGACAGCGACAAAATAATTAATAATTCTAGCTTAACACCGGCCGGCGTAATGAGAAATTCTTATAAATTGCAGCTGCAGACATTACAAGACAATTATTTTTTAATTTTCTAGACCAGTCAGGTCTTGCCGTGTCAGTCATTTATTGTCAAAGTAGACTAACGGTCAATAATTTGTTTAGATGATATTGTTTCCATAATACCTTTAAAGGTACTATTTTACTTTTATCTGTTTTGACGCTTTTTTCAGTAGGTAGGCAGTGCCTTAGAATTTCATGTCGCCATAAGTACATACTGTATTTAACTTAGATCATCTGATTTGGAGAAGGAATGGATAATAATGACAGAGTTCGTAAATCTAAACGTGTGCTAAACGCCCATAAATGTCGCTTGAGCCGTCTCGTTAACAAGCGCCCTTACTTGGGTTATTTAAAAAGTAACAACCCAAATCGTTGGCACACAAATAATTCCCTCCGAGCTCCGTGCTCGGGGCGCGGTAATTTCCTGCGCATTTTGATCTCAATGGTGCGGTACAAGTGCTCCCTCGTCTCTTTTCTCTAATTTTTGTACGTTTTCTGTGCTCGAGACTTTTGTTAAAAATAGCTGAGTAATTTTTCATTTCGGCGCGCGGCGGGCGTGGCAGATTACAGGCTGTTCCAAATAATACGCCAACGGTACTTAACTCGAGAGCGCCTACACTCGCGGCCAACTTTTGTTGCTTATGTACGCTTTTCACCGTAGTTGTTTCTTTGTGAGGCTATTTATTCGGTCCGGCTAACTTATTGCGACCCCCGGAACGTTTTATGAGCCTCTTATGAAGTTTTTCTTTTGAAATGAATACACAACAATTTCGTTGGCAACTGTCTGTAATTACACTTGCAAATAGATCTTGGGACAACAATGTGTTGCGAAAATGTTTTATTTGAACACCTTTGGAGGTTTTAATTAAGTTTTTCGAAAGTATAATGATTAGAGAAATGTGAAGTGATCATCCTATGCGTGCGTCGGAGTAGTGAACAATTGTGTCGGAACATCGGGGGCGCTATATATCACGCGGTGTATTTCCGTGCTCGTCGCGCCACGATACCGTAACGTCGCGTCTTTTTTACGCATAAAAACTAATGTCGCCTCTAATTATTTTTAGATTATAACGCACCGCCTGCTATATTTTAAGTCGAGCGCAGCCGAATTGTCAGCATAACTCCGCTTTGATGTATCATGATTTGTTTTTATTTTCAGGCAGTTTCAATGTGATTCATGGACGGATAAATTTCAAGTGCGCCGTGAAACGTATATTTAATTGATGTCTCTGCATAATACATTGTTATGACACTCTTATGACGACCGTTGCCGGTTTATAGACAACAAGTTTGTGTAGACGATCCGATATAAATAAAATTGAATAAGAGGCCACCCTTGCTCGTCGACAAGTCTGACGGGTTGATAAGTTTGCCGAAAACGTCAACGCAACGCGTCGTGCGATCGCGTTTCAAAAGAAAAACTGTGAATTAATCAAGCACTAGTGCGAATGGATGTGGCGTCATCCGTCTCTGTCAGAGGCGCTGGTATGTACGTGTCGAAACGGGACGGGGTACAACCGGGAGTGGTTATTCGGTCATTTGTCCCTTGCGGCCGACACGCACTGCCTAGCGCACTACTACGTGTGTGTATGCCTCATCGGTGCACTTGAATTTTTTTTAATGATAAAATTGCATTTATATATGTCATTGCATTTATATATGTCGTTACATTTATGAGTTGCATGTTCCCGCTCTGTGACATAGTATTAACAATGGCAAAGGATGCCGAGCGAATCGTCGTCTCTAATACAATGCTTTAAGAGACAATATATCGAACACCGTATCTCGTAATGTAGTCTGTTAAATGGGTATCTAATTTTAATTTATAGTACCTAATTACGTTTACAGAGACAGAGAGAACACTTGACTGTTATCCACATTCCTATATACCTCAAACAACATATGTATTAACTATTTAATGGATATGTTTACCGCGTATATTAAAGGAACCTGTTTAATACTAATTGTATGAACTGTTAAACACGGCATCGGCTGCACATTAACTATATTTAACCAATCTTAGTAAATCTTATGTCGGGCTATAGTTACTGGATTTTAACGATCACGTATAAAATGTCAACAAGTTAATTATGACATGTGATTTGACAACGTCAAATGAGTAATATGAACCGACGAACCGACGGTTGTACACACAAATCGGTCTAATAACCAGCTGAACACAATGACAGATCGTAATGACGAATATTTTATGACGATTTCACGAGCAAATACTATTGGGGACAAACTAATCTAACCAACCTTATAAACACATCAACTTTACGAGAAAGCTGACACGGGGAACGTTGTAGAGGCAATGTTTTAATTTTGCTTCAAGTATGTTAATGTATTCAGAAGGGGCTTTGTTTAAAACGATCACTCAGTAAAACGCGTCCGAATCCAATAAACACTAAAACATGTAAGGGGTACATATGCACAACATAACAGAATTTATTAAAGTCAAAACGAGTCGCCAAATACAAACATGAGCCTTTCGCATTGCAATCTATTAGAGAGATAAGTCTCGATAGGGAGGTATTATGTTAATCCGGGTGCGGCGCGGCGCGGGCTTTATCTAAAGTGGCGCGGGCGCTGTGGACCTGTGGGGTCTCTTGGACCCTGGGGACTTACCCGTAGGCTGCGAGTGTGGGGTCGTAGGGGTAGTAGCCGCCGGAGGGTTGAAGGCCGGCCGACGTCCACGCAGACATCTCGCCGCCGCCCTCCTTGAGCGCGTAAGGGTTGCTCTGAAATACCGCACGACACAATAAACAAACTTGCCTCTGGCCAAATGATCATGTTGTAGGTACGTCGCTAGATAGAGATACAGTTTATTTCAGTCGACACATTGTTAATTAACTCGTAGGGTTTCAACTGACACATATGAATAAAATTACATAGATACCTGGTATTTTATCAAATGAACACTTTTGGGTACACTAAACGCCCATAGGCGTTATAACAATAAAACTTATATTGTATCTCGTTCAGTGTCCTTGAATGCGTTAATAGCATTAACAAAAAAGTTTCTTCTATCAAAACTAAATGTCCAAAAGTGTACAGTTTTTTTAAGAAAACATTAACATACCACGTCTTATATCATACAAAAACTCACATAACAATAGGTATGCCATTCTTATGTAAGTTGGTTAATTATGAAAAACCAATAAAATAGGGGTCTACTGATAACTTAATGAGAGAAACATAGAAGAAAACCTATCCAGACCTAACAGTAACACTAAACAATTCAGTCGATCGGCAAACATTCACACAGTTTTTGTGTGTTTTGAACCGCTATCAATCTGCCTAGCCTTTTCCCAACTAGGTTGAGATCGGCTTCAAATCTAACCGGATGCAGCTGAATACCACTATTTTACATGGAGCGGCTGCCTATCTGACCTCCACAACGCAGTTACTGGGGTAACACGATATCCTTGGTAAGCTGGTTGTCAGACTTTTGGATTCTGACTACCCGTATATGACTGTCAAAGATCTACAAATGACAGCCGGGACCAACGGCTTTCCGAGGCACAGTGCTGTGTTGCTATGGATGGTTGGTCACCCATCCATGCACCGACCGAGGCAAGCGTAGCTTAACCTGCGATCGACCCGTACGGCTGTTTTCATTTAGCCACGAGCCCCTAAGCGCTATCGTTATCCAATTATTTCAAATCCGTTAGCCATTAACGCTAGCACTCCGCATCGCTAAGCCCACATGTAAGCGGATAAATCTCCGCGCTTAATACCTTTCAGTCAATCGGCCTTACAAATACGTCGGCTTGAATTTAATTAAAGTTAACTTAATAAAAGGGAATAAACTCACGAACAACAATAAAAGTCCCAAGTGTACTGGCTGACATATCACTGGCGTATTTGCATAATGTATAGAAGCAGAGGGGAAAACTATTAAGGCCTAACGCACCCTACGCGCGATAGTTGTTTAACAGTGAGGTACCGAGCGGGGATGCTACCCTCCTTACTCAGTTATTCGCATACATTAGGAGCAACTAAATTAAAAGTGTGAACGATTCGATCGCGCCTCGGGATCTCGTCCCTTGTCTCACCCTAGCCCGCTCCTCTGATAATAAAATGAAAAGCATTATGATACGTATGGCACTGGTTGTGACGCGATAACTGAATAAAAAGAGCAAGCTTATTTGTCCCCCTGCTTTAAGTAAGAAAAGTGTATGTCGTTGTGTTTCGTAATTTGTTTTCATTTTGCGACAATACTAAGATGTTGCTGTTTTGCTTAGAGAAAGATATTCCAGTACAAGCCATTTTTACTCTGTATATGAAGGTACCTTGTTAGTATGTAGAAATCCTGAACTTTACACATCCGCTCTAGAAGTTGTAAGTAAGTATTACTAACAATAAAAACTTCAGATCAATATTTCGGGCGACATTTTCAACTCAAGTTAGGAACTTGTGTAGAAAACATAGCAAAGCCTAAAACGGTACGTAAGTAACAGTTAAGTTCATTTTATTGTTAGCCGCAAGCGGTGGACTGTAGAGCGCAGAGTACAAAGCCAGGGAGGCAGTTTCGGAGTGTTCGTCACTACGACGCCGTGACAGGCGCCTGATGACAAATGGCATTTTATCTACTACGGTAGGGTGAGAATGCTCCAACATCTGTTATACCTACATACTTAAAACAAAGTAACGCGCAGTATCACGCACTCTATAATGTAGGTTTTGAATTGATTTAGCCTGAAGCATTTAAATCGAGGTTTATTCAAATTAAAATATTTTATGCGCTTAATTTTTTACAACTTTTACTAATTTGGTGGATAACCTAACGTAATTTTAAGTTAAAAACTTAGAGACGAAGTTGCCTCTTTAGAGTACAGTGGAATCCGTTTATAATGACATCGATGGGAATTGACAAACACGTCATATTAAGCGGAAGTCATAAAAAGCATTTTTGTGGAAAAAAAACAACCTTCTTTTTTTAGGTAAATACTTATTTTAATAGACAAAAAAAACATAGCATATTAAATCAAAATAAAAATCGCACGTAATACATGCATATTTTTAATTTTTTACTTAAGAAATCTGTCAAAAATGGACAAAATTTATTAAAAATGGGTCATAATAAGTGACATGTCACTATAAGCGAAGTCATGAAGTCATTATATCCGACTTTGTTACAAAGAATTTTATATGAAAACCAAACTCCGTTGTATAATAACGTCATAATAGGCGGTTGGTCAATAAAAGCGGAGTCACAATAAACGGATTCTACTGTATTTATGCAGCGTAAGCGTTGTTCAGACGTTTGCATAGCGTAGCTTCCGCGTAGAGGCCGCGTAGCTTCGCCTACGCGGCGTAGGCGCTACGCAAACATGGTTTAAAGGTCTATACGTTTTACTAATGTTGCGCAGAAGACAGGTGAACGCTATATCGTTTCGAAACTATCATTAAAAAACGGATTCTGGACTTGAAATTGCTTGTTTTGTTTTGGTGCGAAATACGTAATTACTATGAATACTAGTTCTGGTATAAATTAAAAGTTTCAAGTTCAGTTCTGTTAACTTAAATTACAAAAGTTTAGAGGTATGAGGAACAGGGTGTAAAGTTCATTCATCCTCTATAGAAAAGGGAGGATTCTTCGACCAGACGGGTGTCGTGTCTGGCGGACAACTGCCCAACGATTGATGTCGGATAGTCTTATATATGATATTCGCGCGGTAAACTCTAGGTAATTGCGCGATGCAGGATTTGTGTGACGTCAGGTCTTTGATGTGTAGTACGCACGTGGCGATGTAGATGCCGCCACAAACGTATAAATCAAGTTACCTTTTTAGAGTATTTGTCCAGCGTAAGCGATATTCAGAAGTTTACATAGCGTAGCAGCCACGTAGAGGCCACGTAGCATCGCCTACGCCGAGCCTACAGCGTAGGTGCTACACAGTAGCCACAGAGTAATACAGATGGTTCACTAATTGTAAAGTTTTTGGTCAACTGCAATTGAGTGTAAACCATAATTGTAGACATTTTCGACACGATTTTGCCAGTGCGGAGAAAACGCGACATCGTATGCGGCGCTAACGAATGACAAACTACTTAATACCTACGAATAACTTACTTCAATAATTTATCCTGCTTATGCGTTATAAAAGCAAAAACGAAGTTGTCTCTTAAGAGTACTTGTCCATGTAAGCATTATTCAGGCGTTAGCGTAATGCTGCGACCGTATCTGCTTCTATTGTGACGAAGCTTCGCACAGTGATATGATACACGCAGATTTGACCAACCACTATCGGTTATCGTCGCGATAGTTTGGGCTGCGTAGCACTTATCGCCCGAGTGGCGGTACATAACAAACGTGGCGAAGCCGGTAATGTGACCACCGTATTAAGCTTCGTGCAGACCAGCGCGACGCGACAGCGCGACGCGATACCGGTTATTGTTATACCGTCAAGTTTTCTTAGAAATTGTATTGTTCGCGTCGAGTTGGTCTGCACGAAGCTTTAGCGCCATAACCTTTTAGCGAGCAAAACATACGAAGCTTCGGCACGCATTGCTCTGTCACGATGGACACAGATGCGGCCGCAGCATTACGTATCAACCGCGTAGGCCCCTGTCGCCTACGCTGTGCCTACGCAGCGCTGACGAAACGCATAAGTCGACACCGTAAAGTGTTTACGCTGGGTTACGGTGCGCAGATGCGACGCTGCGCGAGCTCTACAATGTTGTGTTTCAATCATTAATAAAATGGATTGTGACTTGAAATCGCATCTGTTGGCTTTATTGCAAAATACGAAATTATTAAGAATACTTTATAATGTATTAAATAAAAGGTAGATATAAATTTTATGTCCAATCCAAATGAATGAAAAAATACGGTGTCCTGCCTAGGGATGGTCTGTCGGCCATGCCCAGAAGGTTAGAAAATACACCGTCAACACTTTTCATGGTAATCTTACTGAAATTGGGTAGCTACGTTCTTGATGATTTTAATGGTAACAAGAAGAGAGGACAGACTAAGTTAGTATGCGTATTGTTTCGTTGTTTCTAGAGATGCAGTCACTAGTTTTTGCTATCGCTTACCAGATGGATGGTAGTGTCTGAATTTCGGTCGGGCGGGGCGTATTAGATTAGTGGACCGCACCTGAATATCTTTATATACCGATTGTTGTCTTAATGCTATGCCCGAGAATGTATTAATTACATACCAAAACAGTATTTATCTAGGTATGTAGAAATGGAAATAACCGAATGGTCAATGATGTGATATCGGTGAAAGGAACTCAGCTAAAATTGCGGACGCAATCTATGAACGCAATCGCAGTACACTGCTGAATATAGGCCTCTTCTGGCTGCGCCACAACACCCTCCTAACGACGTTAAAAGGTGGCTGGGCGCGGAAGGCTTAGGAGCCTTCCGCGCCCAGCCACCTTTTAACGTCATCGGTCCATCTAGCTAGCACCCTACGCTTGCCGATATGTAGTCTCCACTCCAGGATTCGTCCGGCCATCGGTCCTTCGTCAAACATGGCCAGCCCACTGCCATTGCCGCTTGCTTACTCTGCAAGCGATGTCGGTATTCGGTTCTCTTCTAATTTTATTACTGATAAACGCATAATGATTGATGAAAAATAATTAAGCATAGGTATTTGAACACAATCATCAATTTTGATCAAATTCTCTTAGTTTTCTTGAAGTAGCCATTATAAATATAACATTACAATATAACATAATTTTGTTAAATAAAGTGCTGGTCATAAAATTAACTGTTAGCAATAAAAACTAAAAATGTATAAAGTGTAAGATAAGCCAAATGATGTACGCGACTGTAACATAGGCAATAAAAAGTAACACAAGCAATTACAGAGAAAAAAATGATAAAAGCAACTGCCTCGTACCATACCTTATTAGAATGGTAACGAGTATTTGTGAGATAATAGCATAATTATTGTTCAAGAGCTGAGCTAAATAGTTGTTAAGTAAACAGCTCGTTTGTTCATTGCGCAGACAAATTGTTCGGCTTAGTTACCCGTTTGCATTAGTAATTATTGTCATTGGTGACGTCATTCGATTTATGTTCGACACGACGGTACTGACTTACAAATCCTTATTGCATGTTAGATGTCACGTTTCTCGTTAACGTCACATTCGGATCGTGTCGAGACAAAGAAATGTATTGAATTTGGCTGTTTGGAAATATTAGGTATTTCTACACAAATATGATCACTACAACTAACTTTTATTCTCGGAACATTTAGTGCAGAAGTATGGAAGAAAAAGGCATGTTATGCCGACCCCAAATAAATTGGGATAGGGGCTGGACAGTGATCATAATGAAGATTTATAATAGGGCATTAAAAATTTAGCTGTAAGGTACTCCTTATTAACATAAGGATTAAACCATAATATCTAGTTCTAAACAGAAATGTTAGCATTGTCATTAGAACCACGCACGAAACCAAATCGGTTATCACGATTTTGATAATAGTCCAAATGCGGGTAGATTTGAGTTCTCATTCCCTTGATATACTGACCTAATTCTATTCACTTTTTTTTAGACCATTATTGTCCCACTGCTGGGCAAAGGTCTCTTTCCACCTCTATCTTTATTAAAGGAGCCCAGGTCCCCCCTCAAAAACGGAAAGAAATATATCCAGAACGAAAAGCAATCGGTAGATTTATAATTAATGGATCTTATGTTAGTGTAATGGGGAACAACGAAAACAATTTGTACCATGTCTTTTGTAATCTGCATCCTATATTCCTTTTGGGCTAACTACACACACTACACAGATTTTCCGATCGACTGGAATTTCACACAACCTAACAGTTCATAATCCCCTTACTCACTCTAACACTAGCCACACTAAACGTCTAGAGAGAGCCGATAGCTATAATCGGATAATTGCTGTTCTCGTAGGACAGCACCAAATCCTGTTAGCCAATATGGAGAGGACAATATGGATGAATTTCCAATGGCTACATGCTACGCGATCTTCACGAAAAAAGCTAAATACAATTTAATTTAATAACACAAACATACAGACATTTTGAATGCACTAATGCGTGAGAAATAATTAAGAGTAATATGTGTGAAATTTTCCAGTCTGTCAATCTGAATTTCTTATGTTACACATAAATATTTATTAAATTCATTAAAAGTAATCGGCGATCAAGTAGAAAACATTAATGGCGCGTTGAAAATTCTTCACATAAATTAATCAAGAACATTCCAGTTGGTAGGGACATGGCCAGTTTTATTTATTGGAACTAAAATAACAGATTAATGTTTTTGAAATTTCCCTAGCCTCTACCAAGAATTCATTCTCCCCATGGACATCGAAAGTGTCGACTTCACGGAAAAACTAGCTCATAAGCAACGACCTGCGTCCGTCACGGTATTGTACAATGATAACAACCTTTTGGTTTTTCTAAGGTTTGTGTTCTCTACAGAACATTCGTCATCTCAAAACAATCTTAATATTTAAATTAAGGGATCACTTGTTGCTTCGTCTATAAGGATATAAAAATATTTGCTACATACTGAGAGAATTTCTCCAATTTATGAGTTCAGCTTTCCCACTGACAGTTGTTACGGGTAGTCAGAACTCCAAAAGTCTGACAACCAGTCGTACCCTGGGCATATCTCGTTACCCACTAATTGGGTTGTGGAGGTCAGATAATCAGTCGCTCCATGTAAAATACTGGTATTCAGCTGCATTCGGTTAGACTGGAAGTCGACCCTAATATAGTTGGGAAAAGGCTAGGTAGATTGATTGAGCTCAGCTTTCCCATTATTTAAGGGAAAATTCTTTATGGCTCATCTTTTTTAACTACATTGGGGTCGGCTTCCAGTCTTACCGGAGGCAGCTGAATACTATTTTACTAAGAGGGACTGTCTATCTGAGCTCCATACCCCAGTTACTGGGTAACACAATACACCTTGGTAAAACTGGTTATCAGATTTCTGGCAGCCAGTAACGACTGTTAAAGATCTACAAATGACAGCCGAGGGTCTCGATAGTAACGACTGTTAAAGATCTAAAAATGACAGCCGAGGGTCTCGATATGTCATTGATGATCATCAATCCACGGACTGACCTCGGCAAGCGAAGCTTCACCAACGATCGACCCGTGCGGCTGTTATTACTAAGCCCCGGCTAAGCCGTTTGTATCATCGTCGGTATTGAGAAGCTTTTACAAACTTAGCTTATCCTTAAGAAGTGTTGTTAATCTGTAATCGTTCCCAGAGTACCTATTTTTGTTTTATATCTATTTAATGTGTTTTATAATACGGAATTCCGGACATATTACAATTGTATGTTGCATTGCACATTGTTTTCGGTACAAGATCAACGCTGATACCTTAATTGAACTCGATAATTATAATTGGCTATACACGTTCAATCGTTTATCAATCTCAGTTAGATTGGAAGACATTATATGATGATCTGGTTTACCCGATGTATTTCTGAGAATTTTGGATCTAAAGATAAGTAAGTTTCGTTTTTACTTTGTTATCTACCTGCAATGTCTGATAACGGTCAAGATCGTAATCTTCAGTCATAATAGACTGTCATAGCAATTATAGTGTGATTTGCTAAAACATTCACGAGTGAACTTGGGAATCCCCAATAAGGTACCACGTGTTTGCTACGATCAAGATATAGAGATGCTGTTATTTTTTGTGGGAGTTCATAACAAGTAAAATATATTTTTTTACATAAATAAATCACTATGCTATTTGAAATAGCGAAGATGGGTCAAAAAAATACAAATCTTACAATATAAGTTTTATAATGATACTAGCTGCGCCCCGCGGGTTTACCCGCATAAGTCTCGATCCGGTGGGAATATCGGGATAAAAAGTATCCTATGTCCTAACCCAAGTCATGGTCTACCCATGTGCCACATTTCATCCAAATCCGTACAGCCGTTTTAGCGTGAAAGCCTAACAAACTCACTTTCGCATTTATAATATTATTTAGGATTATCAGTTTTCGGCATCTTAATATTGCAGTGGGTATAACCCTTTATCTACTTAGTTGTATGGTGAAATGGTATCAACATTATTCCTTGTACTTATGCGTCATTGTTTCTGTACTAATCCCATAAGGAGAGGCGCCCGGGCCATACATTGGTACATACAATAAGATTAGAGCGTCAAAGCCATTGGGGAGAGCCAGAGAGCCGGAGAGCAACTGTAAATGATTACCGTATCATTAATATCTATCATTGTATAAGTAAACATTACACTTTTTCGACGTTCCCCAGCAAATAAGCCAGTGACAAATTCGCGACCGCAACTCTTTTGTGGGACTGTGATAAAAATTGCTTCTTTTCCTGATGGTGACAGGGCAGCGTGGTTCCCTCTGAGGTCGGGGGCTCGCTAACTATGAGTGATGATTGTCTCGCCCCCGACATTAGCGGCAAACTCGAGAACGCACGTGCCTGCCCGAACATTAATGATTATACTATTATTACTTATACGACTATGCATATCCGACTTCGTGTAAGGGATTTATGAACTTTTTTGTTTGAAGTTGACAAGGGAGCTTTAAGGGATTGTAAGCTTGCCATTTTTTATTAGGGTATGACAGAAATTGCTATCTAGTGTAATGCAGTATGCTCTAATTATGTTAATTGTAATTAGATATGGCTTAGACGTGTTCCAAAGATTCGGTTTAACTTTTAGGCACCTTGTTTTGAACAAAGGAGGAGAATAATTAGACCAATGGATTATTGATAGCCTCTGTATTTTAAATACCTACTGTATATTATTCAGTGACACTTTATAGGGTGCGCCCCAAGTTGGCTATTTGATTGAACTGCAGCTGCATTTTTTATTGCTCTACATTGATACAAATCCTAAGTACCTAACCTATTGTACCTACAAGTTTCAGTTTGTAAATCTCGTACGTGTTTATTTTAACTGGGGTGATAAAACTCATTTATTAACTCTCGAAAAATCTTATCCGCACCAATTCCTCCCCCTTTTCCGTAAGACTGGGTCTAACAACATTTTAATCAATTCTCCACAGACTCCGCGAGTCAGCGCGCCAGATAGACTCATTACACCAACCCCAAATAAATATAAACAGTAGCGAAAAGGGGCCGGCCCCACTATTAACGTTATTCACACGCGCCGCTAGATTCATAAATAAGAGCCAACTACGGCCGCGACCCTAGAAACAAAAAAGACAAAGTTCACGATCGACTGATCTGTGCGGTTCATAAATAAGGCTCGTTTATTTCATTGCATTAAACTGGTGATAAGTTATTTGACGGTTCATAAATTCGTACCCCATCGGTGGTTGGAGCCGCTTATTGAGCTAGCGCGCGCCCCGGCACCGCCCGAGGCGCCGCGCCGACCCGCCGCCTTGCCAAATCGACGACACTCCATCATACCGCGACTCAGCTTTCTGGCTACTGTGCGCCAGTTAAAGGCATGATTTTACTTTGGTATCGTGTACGGCGATAACATTTTCTGCATCATAAACTGTATTATAATACGTCGTGCACCACTCCAAGTACGTGCGTCTAAGCAAAATATAACGTTGGCTTATGAATCCGCATTTCAATATATCATCGATGGTTTAATACACCAAGTCCTTCGACCGTAACTACAAAAAACAAATAAAATTATTCATGCTATAAAATAATACCGGTAGGAACACTACTAGCTGAATCTAAAAGTGAATTGTAGCAAGTGGAAAAAAGAATGACTCTAAGTGGATAAAGAGCGAATACAAACGAAAAAGTCATTTCATGGCGCACGGCAGTGACGCAACGGTGCGCGGTATGCCACTGTGAGTCGTGGCCGAGCGAGTTAAGGGCTGTATTTGTAAGTCGCGCAGACAACGTGGCTAACTTCAATAAAGCTTTCCCCCAAATAAGCCATAAAACGAGCGGCGACGGGCGCGGGCGTTTTAGGTACGTTCCCGTTCCAATTATTTGTTTGTGGAGGCACAATAATTTTATTTTACGTTTTATTTAACATTTATTTCGTTACGGCAATTTCACGGGTATCAAAGAATTGCTAGATTGTGATTTAAACGAAATTGGTTATTTTCCACTTCGAGAACTGAAAGTTATTTCTTTTGGTATCGAGTTAATATTATTTTATTATGCATGATATTGTGTTCTTAATCAGAAACATTTCTTTTTACAGCACTTTATTATTGAAAATTGACCGAACGCTCGTAATTTGGAATTGAGTTGTACGCCGTTATTAAAACCTCGTTGGTGGAGGCACGGAGGTTCGCAAGCTTATTAATAAGGCTTACGACTGGGTCGGGTCAGTAAATGCTTTTATTTAATCTTTTAATTAGGCAGTTTTGAAACTTTTAGGTAGGTAGTAGGTATCATCTACCTTACGTAGACCTTCGTGCATAAGTGTAGTCTGTTAAAAGACTGGAGCAACGCCGCTTGAAAAGCGTACCCATAAATAAATAAACAATAAACCGGGATTAAACAAGTCAATTGGAGCTCAGACACAGACAATGTGCGGTCACGTTTAACTGCCGAACCCGACGGTAACCGATCGCGGCCGGCGTAATTCAATGATCGTAAACGCTCGCAATGATATCAATTAGACGGGGCCCCGAGACCGATAAAGCTCCACTTTAATTAGGAGAACAAACAACAGACGGTTCTTAATGAGCCGTGCGCGTGTGGAGGGCGAGAGAGGTAATTAGGTCGGGGGAGACTGGCGCGGTGCCGCCGAGGGCGATCAATTATTGAGCCTCCGTGATTGATTCGGGCACGCCGGAGCACCGCGGCCGCCGCGGTCCACCGCGCACTCCGCCACCTCCGCGACACCGCACTCTTAATCCTCGTTTGCCTCAACTTCTAACTCCTCTAAAACCGTCTCCATTTACGGGTCTTGTTTAAACCGCAAACACAACAGCAAAGTTATGCTCGCTTACAATTTACAATCTATTAAAGATTCGTTCCAGAAAAGTTATTAGTTTACACTTCTACTAAGTTACATACAAAAAACAAGCAAGGTAAACAATAACCTAAATTAAAACTCCAAACATCTAATTCAATGATAACTGAGTGAGCATTAAATTACAATGAAACATGGACTACGTCGGTTCATAAGAGTTTCCGGGGCCCCGAGTTTATCGTATTTATCTGATGTCTTGCTAATAGCCGTCATTGAAGGGTGCAACGCAGCTGTAAAGGCCCGACTGTACGTATAAATTACTTTATAAAATAAGGACATTAAAAACCATTTAGAGCAATAACTATTATACACTGAATATAGCTATAAATACATTGAATAAATTATATGTATTATTTTGATACAAGAATAAATGTTAGAGGTGTCAGCGTTAATGGTTGACTCGGGGAGGTCGGGGAGGAGAGGACAATGCGCCCCCGGGGCGCTTTTGTTGTCGCGGATTCCCTGCCCGTGACATCTGTCCGAATCGCTACAATAACTCGCAAAAAACTCACTCCAAATTTACCAACTGTAAAGCGTTTCTCTGCGATTATTTTCCGCTGAACATACAATGTACCTATCGTAGAGCTTCGCTTGCACGCCGAGATGTCTTCATTGAGCCATTGTTGTCGGTGACGTATCATTTATTCCGTTTTGAATTAGTGCCCCCCTACTTCGGTGGTCCTAAATCGATCAAAGTAGGGTACACTATCGTGTCACAATATTATAAATGGCGTAAAATTTTGCCTTTTCAACGTTATTGTTATTTTTTTATGTGCAAACTATTACAAAAGATATGAAATGTCAAATATGTTGAATAACGAGATAATCGTGTTACCGTAGAGTGACATCAGAGTTGCAGTTCTTTTATGGTACATAATAATTCAAAGGAAAACGTTAAATTTCTGAGTGTAGGTACTTAACAAATGTAAACTTAAGAATAGCAATTAGATATTCTTCAAATAATATTTCAACCGAATTTACATATTGTTGTTAGATCTATATTTTACTTAAACGCCATGTATAATTTGCTTCTATAAACTTTCTTATTATGCAAATGACTTCAAAAACACGAAACCACGGAATCCTAAAACAAACTTTAAATTAAATAATAACGTAGTTAAAAGCTATCTCAAGTTTAATCGACACCTTGTTTTTTATTCCACTAATGCTTAGCGCGTTGGGCGAGGCAAGCGGCGCGGACAAAAATTACGCTTGGATCACGTTTTTTTTACTTCCGGCCGAGATAACGGTTGAAATAAGCACCTTTATATTGTTAAGTGGTCACAGATCGCTTAGTAAACGGCACATATAATATAATTGTTTATTTTCAAGCTAATCTCAACCCTCGTCGATTCCTCGTATAACTTTCAATTATCGCGCATTAGACCATTTCCTTAGGTCAGGCGACAGGCCAAACTTTTCGCTCAAGATTAATCGCGGGCGCCTTCACACGGAACGGTCATAATATCCTTCAGTTCCGGGCCTAACAAAGGGATGTAACAAATTTCCTGTGCCGTCCAAGATTGCTGACTAACGTCTGTTACATGTAGGCAGGCAAACCGAAAATGATCGCCGAATGAAATATGCATCAACACACACGGACATCGGTCACGATAGTGGTGTTCGAGGTGTATTCAAACAATAGTAAATGCATTTAGCCCGGCCATTGTGTGATTTACAGCGAAAGCGTGTAGGTAATTTATAAGAGTGGCATGAGAGTGGACGTAGGGCGCCGGCCACCGCGGGGCGCCGGGAAATCGGGGAAAATCCGAAGATTTATTAGCGTAGAGCCGCAGCGCGGCTGACCGCGCGACCGCGCTCTCGCTCTGTTTGACCAGTCATTAAAGTCGGCAAGTAAACGCTTAGTGCGAAGATGAGTATATTTGCGGAGCAATTAACGCGTTTGAGGTGAGACGAGGGTTGCGGGGTGGTTAGCGGTCATTGTTTGTGAATTATTTTGAACGGACTAATAGCCACGGCCCGCCTGTCACAGTTATCGAATATTATGTATTTTTAGACGGTGTTGCGACCATCTTTCGTTTGTACGGTTTCGTTAAAGCGCTTATGTGTCTGCTAGATAAGGCGGCTGATACAGAAGGTGTATCTACGTCAGGATATCATAGTGTAAACATGCGCGGTGTCAATCACTGCTAGGCGGCGCTTTACAACATTTTATCGGTTGTCACATAGGTAATCTAAGTATAACGCATTTATGTCAAATCGCCGATGTACCTATTGATAAGCCCACCCACGTTTCGCCGGCTGTCTATTGCATCATTAAAGCAATGGCGGTTGATATTATGTATACTGTAACACTTATACCGACACGTTGTCATTACGAATACAAAAAATGACATATGTCAGTTATCGCGCCTGCATGAATATGTTGCGGATATTAACAGGTGAAGAAAATTTTAAAATTTCTAATTTGCTCGTAGAACATGTTGCTGCAGTTATTAAAGTTGACGCTAACTGTTTTTGCAGATAATTTATGAGTCTACGACTCTACGGCCACTCGTGAGTGACAATTTTTTGTAGTACTCTATGGTGTAAGTATGTTGCAAACACAATGACTGGTAAACATTATATTATGTAGTTATATTGTTATTCTTTGAGCCCCGTTTCCTTACAAAAGTAACATGCTCCATAATAAAATGTTTATTCGAACGGCGAAACTAACTTCATTGTGACATTAACCATCTCCTTGTGCTCAATGGGCACTTAGGTATGTTTCAACGCTAAGCATTAATTGTGGTCCAAATAACGTTGCGCAAACATACCATCTATACACAGTCCCTACGGCTGCGAGCTGCAAACGCAAAAAAACGAGAGTATGTAAGGAGAGACATAGAACTGCTCTTGCGCAGACTGCTCTTGCGCAGCGGCATTATTGGATTCTGTTTTACGGGTTTACAATAGACTCAATGCCGTACTAAATGTTCTCCCATACATTCCGTATGGGAGAACATGTTTTTCAACTACAAAGTTAAGTTTGTTCTTGCGATAAATTTATCCCAACTACGGGAACCCTTCATTGTGCGTGGTCCGACACACACGTGGCCGGTTTTTATAATTACATAAACATAAACATCGCGCTTATATATCTCTTGGGGATACCTATAATACATCCCCATTTCGCCATTTATGTTTAAGTCCAATCTAATAGGGGCGATTTGTGCCCGGTTAATAGCATTAGCCATGCCCAGTTAGCACAAATCCAGACTCAGGGCTGCTACTGAGAAATTTCAGATGGCAAAACCCAATATCACCTTGCCCGACCCGGGAATCGAACCCAGGACCACGTCCAGCAGAAGCACTCGCGACCACCAGACCAACGAGACAGTCCACTAGCAACGTTTAACGTTAACGTTAAGTTAGTTGTTATTTTTGTTTATAAATTCAACAAAATTAAATTATAAAATCAAACTAGCGAAGAACTTTGAGCTATTACTATTGGACTCACACAATGAAGATTCCGAACGAAATTTTACCTATACCAGCAACCGACCTTAACGGGTGCTCGCCAGCCGTAATTAGGTACCTACTATATTTTGCGAAATCAAGAAAACTGCTCTAGCTCCTAAGCTTACGACTAAATGACAAAGTGTCTATCTGACAATCTGAATTATATATTTTACCTAAATAACAATTTTTATTTGATTGAAATTAATACTAGGTACAAAAGGCCTCTACCAAGGTAAATAAGCACCAATTTTTTTGTATTTTATTCGTCATTTATACAAATGATGCAAACCGCTATAATTTTCCTGTAAAATATTGATTAATATCTAATAACTCTATTAAAATCAGACTTTTAGCGTTACAAACTTAGGAGATAGGTCATGTAAAGGCTGAGATTTACTGTACCAATTTTCTAGTTTATAATGTTTTTTCTATAATCATGTTCTATATTCACTAACTTCCTCTATCCCACTATCGGTATCGATAACAAAACTTAGCAATCAGGGCTTCGAATAGCGAGTTGGCAAAATATTTAATTCACTTTGTCGTTTGGTGGATTTTAAGTTAGTCAGCGTTGACCTAGTATCGGAGTTTTGGCTAACAGATAGCGCTTTTTTTTTTTTTTTTTTTTTTTGAGGATGGGAAATTATCAAATAACTTCTCCCGCTCTGGGTGGAGCGGGAGGGCGTGTCAGACTTTTACTGACTAAAACCCACCCGTGTTCCTTCCGTTGCCTGTGTGCCGAGGTCGCGATATCCCTTTCAGACAAACCCGCGACCCCGGCAGGCATTGGCCCTTCCGGACCCCGTCAGTTGGTGCTGACATCTCTTTGAGGCGCGCGTGGAACACAACGCGCCGTCGACCCGGGCCTGGTCCCTATCGGACGGCGAGCTACCCATTGCTCACCGTCCGCAAGCCCGCGCCTACGGTGGCCGGAAGTCGGCTCGCGACTCCCGACGCCCGGGGCGTCTCCTGCGGCGACTAGGGGCGCGAGGGGGCGCATTTTGCCTCTCCCTCGCGCGCTCCGCCTCCTCCTTCGCGAGCATTACTGCTTCGCAGAAGGAGGTGACGGCCTCCCATGCACTCTCGCTCCGGACCATGGCCTGAACCAGGGCCGGACGCGAGAGATCGCCGCCGCCGATCGCCTCCGTGAGGACACGGCGGTGCTCCGCCCAAGCTGGGCAGACCTCCACCGTATGCTCCACCGTGTCCTCCGGGCGATCCACACAATGGTGACACCCGGGCGTTTCCTCCCGCTTTATCCTGAACAGGAACCTCCCGAAACAACCATGTCCGGTGAGGACCTGCGTCAGGCGGAAGGTGAGGACGCCATGGCGCCTCTCTAGCCACTCCTCAAAGAGGGGACTTATCGCCACAATTGTGGCGTGCCCAGCGCTGGGTTGCGACAATCGCACTCTCCATGCCGCCATGAGATCCCGCCGGAGCTCTGTCCGCTGTGCCGCGATTTCTCGCGGCAGCGGAGTTACGCCCCGGCGTTTCGCCTCCTCGCGCAACTCCCACATGTGCGCGAGGACTTTTGCCTCCAGATCCCATGGCGGTAGTCCGGCAAGGAGGCTCGCCGCCTCACGGGAGACCGTGCGGTATCCTCGTACCAGCCTGATGGCCATGACCCTTTGGGACGCGTTCAACCGCTGGGCTGGTCGCAGCCTCAATGAACGCGCCCACACCGGTGCCCCGTAAAGGGCCATGGACCGCACGATCCCCGCATAGAGCCTCCGGCAGGAGGCGTTTGGACCCCCTAGATTGGGCAGAAGCCGCTTCAAAGCAGCCCCTGAACAGATAGCGCTATGTTTGTCTTCTTTGACATTGAAAATATTGGGATCCAATACTTTACTAAAAAACTGTCGGTGGATAAAACTAACCTTCACCGATTGCTACCCTTAGTGAACTATCAGATAAATGAATTGTTATTTATTTTATTTGCGGCTGCATTTAGGCATTATTCGTTGTTTTCCTTGACAACAATTTTTTTTATTAATAAACAGGAACGTTCGATTTGTGATAAAAATGAATATATGCCGCACTTCTACCAAAATAAAACAGCCATTATGCTGCATTTTATCTATCTAAGTTCACCGCCCAATCTAAAGATAGCTTATCCATTTACAGAATACTCCTACTTGTGTACAGATTGACGCACACATGTTTACACAATCACATATGTTTGGATGTTCAAGATCAAATGATTTGAAACCTTATTGCAATGTTGTATAGTGTAATTTTATTTGGGCTGTGGCCGAGTGCTCTTTTCCCGGTGAAGCTAATTAAAAAGAAAATAAAATGAAGTGTGGTCATTACTCAGAAGCAAGGTCGCTTGTGACTAATTAATTGGCGAAAGAGTAATGTTGGTAATAGACGTCGACTATGATATTTATGTTATACCTAAAGTACCTAACTGAGTACTTACCTGCTTATTATTTGATTAAAAGCTCTAGCATTTAAGAGAAGCATAGTTTAAAAAGGCTATACCTACGCAGCCAAGCTGGTAGACTTCCAGAATTGTCTTTGTGTAGACAGGGAAGTCCACCTATTTGGGAATTAATAGATATCTAAATGTAACGAGTACTAGCTAAATGTTTTGAATGTTGCGCTGAAGAAAATGAGGTGGTTTTCAGTGGTGACAATGTTTTTTTGGAAGTTTACATTTAGGTAAATGAATGACTTACAACAAGATAGTATACCAAAAAGCATACAAGTAAATACAGTCAATCAAAGATTTATATAAACAAAGAACTTACTTTGTTTAATATTCATTTTGATTGTGGTCATACATTTTTGACCCTCAGCTATACAGACATATACAGACCACAAGAGTAATGTAAAAAAAATGACTCATTACTCGGCCTACCCACAAAATTGTTTAGACGTAGTAACTTAGTACCTATACGTACAAACTTTTATTACGAGATTCGATAGTAATGTTTTCCTCTAATGCAGATCAATGTGAAAACTCAATTAGGTATTCTAACGATGAACATTCAGTATTAACGGCCCACATTCAGATTAAGTGGCCATTTTCAGTCTCGTTTTATTGTTCCATGTCGCATTAATCCGACATAACGAATTCTTAGAATACGCTAGTGGAAAACATGGTCTAACTAAACCGAAATGTCTTTTACTTCGAAGGAATCGCGATTTACAGAACTCTTTTAAGCTATTAAGTACATACTTGTGAACTGACAGAAATTAAATGAGACAAGGGGATACATATCCGTTGCACGAAACTTTCCCATTTTTAAATTGGTTAGGTTGAGTTGCCACTTGACTTTTTAGTCCTACTTTTGGCGAGTGATTTTCGACCCTTATTGCAATGTTGCAAAGTAGGTCGAAGTTCCAAATAACAGTACTCGCAACCTCATATTGTGATCTTCCGTATGTTTTTTTGTGGAATTTGATTAACGCGATTTCCAAAAAAAAGAAATCTATTGGAGGAGACCGAGGAGGACTAAATAATGTGACAGGTTGTTAAAAAATCTAGACGTTAATAATATTTTTGCAGCGCTCTCACAGTGTAAAATTGTTATTGAGAATAACAGTATTTTCTGGTTGTAGAAAATCTGGAAGGCGTATATAGTTTTAGTTGCGCATTCAGTTATTCAAGCGCACTTTGAGAACGTCCTGCCATGTGTCCGTGCAGCAGTGAACTGCCATAAACTAAGTTGATTAATTGATCCATCGGATCAGGCTAAAAACGACCACAGGCCGGTTATCCACTTTGAGGAAAAAAATAATCATGATAATTGGAGCAGCTTTTTAGCATCAGGCATAATTACCAGCTCAGTCCAATCGTATAAACCAAAATTTATAACTTCTTTAAGCGCCTATTTCAGGTTTTGTGCAAAATGTGACTCAAATTGCACATCGATACAAGCAAGCTAACTCACGAACAAAAACGATGACATTATCAAAACTTCATCGTCCATTGTTGCTCGTGATACACATTTGATAATTAAGTCGAAATTTAATCTGCAGTGATTAATGAACAAAGCAAGCACTACAGGCAGACCACCCACGGGGAGGAGACGGCTTAATAAGACCCTCATTAACACCTTAATGGCTATTCTCAATTCGCCTGATTTCTCTTGACTTTTATTTATTTTTTCCCTCTCAGTCCCACGCGGTTCCAGCGCATCTTGCATCCTGCTCCGATACCCTTCTTTAATTGAATTTCTGGTCTCTTTTTCTAAACTTATTCTCTTTGACTTAAGATTAGTGATGTATTTAAATTGGCGTTTTGTTACGTTTTTATAACCGAGCAAGCGAGGCCTGCCTTTCGTCGTTTTACGTTTCTTCCGTTTTCTTATCGATATTTTAATTTGATTGAATTGTTATTATGAGCAAAGAACACGGCGTGAATGTTTGCTACAGTTCTTATTGATGTGAGAGATATGACGCGGTTTGTTCGCTCTCCGCTCGTTAATTTGGGACGTCGCGTCATATGTCCATCAATGGGCTATAATGCTGTATGGCAGAAGGGTTGGCTGAGGTTTCCGTTTGCAATAAACGAGTGATAAACGTATATGTAGCAGGACACATGCTGCTGCACATGCTCTCGAACGACTGATGAGAGATTTTATTGCTCGCCTTCACGATTCGCCATCAGTTTCTTAAATATTAATTAACATTTTTATCACGTTTTATGAAGTATTTATGCCTTTATCTTCAAAGGAAAAACACTATTCGTTTTATTGTGTCTACATAAAAATTAATTGCGTAGCGCCCGATGCTTATAATCTACTAATAAAACAACATTTATACTAACATGCTTTTGAAATAATAAAATGTTAAATAGCACTATTGAGCCACCCTGAAGTAACCGTATAAATTTATTTTACTAATTCCTGGGACCCGGATGCAGCTTTAGATTTTAATTTAGCACAATACATTCATCGAATAATCCTTGACGATATCAAATTACTTTTTATCCTGTTTTATTTATATATTTAGTCTTCCATATAACGTAACTAAATAAATAAATATGAATTATTTTTATAGTCTTTAGACTATATATTATATAAAAATGCATATTTATTTATACCTTTATCTGAGAATAAATTAAAGGTTTAGTCGTAATCTAGAAATGATGCATCTATGTTGTTGTGCTGCCATCGAAATATTATGAAACTGACTAAAAGAAACACAATTAATTCGGAAACATCTTTACCATGAAACTACCAAATGATACCTAATAAATTAACGTGATGTCATTAAACGCGGTTACAAAAACAAACCCCTTTTATTGATTATCAAACGCATACAATAGATGGCGCTGCTCGTATTGTAAGTCGCAAGTCGAACAGACGCCGCCACCGGAGTTGCTCGTGTACAAAAATGGCAGTTGAATATTTTCCCCCGCAACGGTTTCAAAGAGGGCCACACGATAATACACCCTGTATAGCTGTCCTTACGGCTGTATTTGGTCTGTGGGTAGGTGAAGACTTACATAGCCAGAAACAGACACAAGTGTATTTGCGGTGGAGCGTCGTCATTGTTCGCTAAATCGTCGCTTGCACGGAACCGGCCGGGCTTGTCGTGAGTTAGGTATGAACAGGGACACACAATGACAGTATACATACATTTAAACACCTGTTATTAAACATGCAGGGTCACAGAGCGTACCTACGTACCAGCTTCGTTAAATAAATGACAGATAGAGATCTCACCGGCGGTTTAGGATGCATCCACAATTACCAACAAACAACAAAGTTACCACATTATAGTACTTATGTATAATTATGAGTTGAATGAACTCATTTTTTTTTGTTTTCGCATCTTATAAAAACATTGAATTTCAACGAAGTTTGAATAAAATTTGAACGAATTATCGTTTAACGCTATGTTGTGAAGACCCTTTCTAACAAGATTTATGTATTATAGGTGAATCTAAGCGCATGCGACTAGTTGAATAATTTGATTTTAACTAAGCAAGTCCGAAATATTTTTATAATTATTTGCAACAAACAAAGAACGCTTAATTGTTTCGATATTTGAGAAACATAATCTAACAAAACTTTTCAACATAAAAAAAAATACATATTTTACCCTAAAAAAGGAGAAACTAAAGATCTACGACATTTCACGTAGGTATGCATAGAATTAAGATGTTCTACAAAAATACTCATGTTAGGTTAGAATAGCCGTGACGAAAAACACTCAAAGACATAATAATGTCATAATCTTGCCAAGCGTCGCGTCACTGATATCTTTGGTGAAAACTTCCGTTATGAATGTTTCAGTGGATCGCGATTAAGCCCTTTAAACTTCCTCTCCAAAAAACAAAAAAAAGAACGTATGATTCGTTCAATAGGATTTTCTGGGCTTAGCGGCTTTCACATGTGTTTCACGGGAATTGCTCAAATCGAAGAATCGGTAAAGCTTAACGCAGTAAAAGAAATAATAAAATAATGGAAACAAAGTAATGGTTTACGTATAGTGATTATTCTGAAAGCTTTACGCTGCTAAGCCTGTTCCAAGCATGCGGTAGCTCGGGTATATTCGATTCTTTGGCGACTATAGAACCTTATATGGGTACGGGTGCCGCATAAACCTACCGCCCATTTGTCCCCTTTGCTCAGACAAGGTGTTAACCGAGCAGCAGTTCCAACCATTCTTCGGCTAACCACAAATTGGATACTTATTGCAATTTATGAAAAACGCATTCGCCAACTGTCATAATTTAAAAGTGGCAGAAGGAGAATACAGAACGAGAAATTTCGTGTCATTTCAAACATCGTGAAAGTATGAACCGAACTGAGATAGAGTGTAATTGGTATAATAATGGCGGTCGTTTTTTGAATTTATTTTTGAGTTTAAATATTAATGTTTCGTGACAGGGCAGCGGCGGCGGCGGGGTCTGCGAGGTGTCGGTGGTTTTCTGGCCCAGCGCGCCCGGACCGGTTCGCCGGTGGCTCGCACGCCACGCCAGAAAAGCCAAACACGTTGTATCGCAGTCGAGAGCGATAAACCTTGCTTCGTATACGGGCAAACGGCAAACGACCTATTCGTACCAATTTGCAGACTGTTCATTCTGTTTTAGGAGGTAAACAGCTTGACTCAGCTAATGGCGACTATGAAATAAACTGTATCATAATTACTGATATATCCGATTGTGACGTTTCAAGCGGTATTATCACGAAGAACAGCGCCTTATATTTCTCAATTAGGTAAGATAAACATCGACAGCAATTTGTTCGTTAGATTAAATAACATTAAATATTGAATCTTAATACTTGTTCTGCGTGACATGACTTAAGATTCAATTATGATGATCTAAAAACATCCTAGAATGTCATGTTTTGCGTCTGTCGTATTAAATTTCATAATGTCGTGATTGACGTTCTAGGTGTTTTAGTGAGATGAGTAAAAATACATACCAGCGGTGAGTAGAACGCAGAGCTGTCGACACCAATGCTGGGGTAGGGGTTTTGATCTGTCGATGGGTACGGTGTTCCATAGACGCCGACGGCAGCGCTGGAGAGGCGTGGATATGAGGTGAGGGCGAGTCTTGCGCCGTCGTACTGGCAGGAGCAGACGGTCTGGCCAGAGACAGGGTCCGTGATGATGGGTCGCGGCGTGTCGCAGCAGGAGGCGGCGGGGGTGCTGGCGTGGCTGCCGGCGCCGGGCGAAAGCGCGCCGCCGGCGACGGCCGAGCCGCCCGGCGACAGCGGGGGCGCCGAGCTCGACCCGCCGTCCGGCGAGGTGGCCGCGCCGCCGGTGCCCGCCCCGCTGCTGCCCACGAGCAACTGCAACAACATGTCCTGTTACTACACTTGTGCTTCACATAAGTTTTTCTTCTATCACACGTCGACACGTCTGGTTCCAGCTAAATAATTGGATTTTTACATAATAGAAACTATTTTTGGGATTATGGCCCCCGTTTCATATTTTACAGCTACAACTAGTTTGAACCCAACTTTGTCCGCGATGCTATGTACTCTAATATCACTGTGATTTTTGCCACTTGGTGAAAAGATTTGCTTAAAAGCCTGGTGCTGCCGTGATGTCTAGTAAGTATTACATTTTGGTTTCATTAGTACCTAGAACAGCTCGGCGGCCAACACCTTGAGTCATTTGAAACTAGTTACAAACTTGTCATTGACTCGTGACACTACTGAGCCGTTGGTTGGCTCAGTGGTGTATACAATATACCTAAATTAGTAGGTACTATCCTAAATTGGTTTCGTTTAAGTAGCTCTTCGCGTTAGGGGTCTGGGCCTAATCGACTTTGATTACTTATATTTTGTGATCTATTCAAGATAAACACAGAAATATTGGAATGATCATTAGATTTGTAAAACTCAACGACAAAGCTAATTAACAGTTAAAAAGATAGTTACTCGGTCGATTGGAGAGCACACCTAACAAGTGGAGCGCTTTCTTGTACGTTTATTTTTAAACGAATGCAAATTAATTCCATTTCTAGGGCAGAGCGGTAAGATAATATCAGGGGCATCCGCTTAATCTAAGCATCTCTGTGACGCGCCCATCGTCTCGTCCGACTGGAGATACTCTCGAATTACTTCGTGGAAATAATTAGTAAACATATTATGAAGAGTCGAGTTAACGCTCCGCTGATCAAAGTAACGACGTGATCGGCACAATTTGTTAATCGTAACGTCTTGTTTAAATCATCGTAATTTTGTGTTGATATTATGAATAGACTAGTCTCGTTCACTTCCTTTATTCTCATTCCGGCTATTTATTACTTTAGCGATAATGATGTGTAATGGTAACTACAGAATATTGAAATTATTGCTTCTTCCTAATTCATAGCAGAGTAAAAAAACTACATCATTGAAAATGTTTTTCTTCATTATATGAGTTTTCAAGTACTATAAGTACCTGGAAATACAGTTAAGAAGACGCTTACTTACTAACACAGATTTAACCGATCGCACAAACCTACTTATTTTCCTAGAAATGGTATCGAAATCTAAAGATCTGAAGTTACTGTGTTTTTCTTAGGTACAGTCAACCGCACATCAGTGGTAAGAATTCGACAGTGGCAGTGCCTTCCTCTCGTAGCAGTACGTAAGGTCGAAATTCGTAGTGCATGTGTTACCAGTACCTACCACTGATGTGAGTTTGACTGTACATCAAATTGGATTTGAGGTCTAGTCCAGATAAAAGGTACCTGAATTTTAAAACTTCCAGGTTGTCACCACACCACCCAGCTTTAATGACTTCATCGGAACTTCAACCAATCGGAACAATTATAATAATGATGGGTACGCAAATGTGCATACTTATACCTACCTCGTATATAAAGAACAAACACGAAGTTAGGCCCATTGAATAGAGATGAAAGAGTGGGTTCAGACAAGGCACTTCGGCCTTCTTGATATAACAAAAATGAATTTCTTTATTTAATAAATACGAGTGTAGTTTAGGCGGTGAATGACTAAAGGGAACGGGGACGTAAACAGATTTGGTTAAACATTGGGGCCGGGTTGACTTAGAAATAATAGCATAAGATACTGTGCACACACTGGACCCCACTTCACCTATGACGCTCCGTTTGAGTGGACCAACTTGTTTTCTTTAAACAGACCGAGGTCTTCAAAGAGACATGCCTTGTACCTTTGTTGGCCTTCAATTTTACATGGGAATTGTAGGTTGCAAGCTGAAAGCTCTGACTCATGCGTGTAAACTGTTAACTATCATTTTAAAGGTTGTTTAAATAAAGATATGGTATGATAGCGGTCAGTCCAATGGCTGATAATAATGATGACGATACTGGAAATTTTAACGGTCCTAATAATAAAAAAACATAATTATATTAAATTCACGACATCGTCGGCAGGAATTAAATTTTTACAGTTTTTTTTTGCGGTAGGAATATCGTCTTAGGCGGCCAAAAATGTGTTAAAATAAACGAAACTCAAAAGAGTTCAAAAGTAGTATCCTCGTGGACATTATGAACGCGTGAAATTAGAGTACCTACGCAGTTGTCGGGGCGAACACGTCGCGATTAATCTAAGCTACAATTACAAAGAGCCAACCGCGTATTGGGCCGCCATATTTGTATAAACAGCGCTATCACTGCTTGCGTGCATACGTGTAATTAGTAATAGTCCAAGATAACACACGTACCCACTATGTCATTATGGATAACGACGATATTTAGGTATGAAATTGTGATTTCGATATCAATCGCACGCCGCTCGATAATCGCGCCGCGAAGCACCTACCCCGATTGTCTATGAACAATATTAACTTGTACATATATATACGACGAACATTAAATAAACCGTCCGTATATAAATATAACTGTCCTGCTGTCAGTAGGTACTATGAATTACAAAGCTATTAGTTATGCACCTATTGGTGTGGTGATATAAAGAATAGGTGATACGTAATTGAACGTGTGTATGTGTCAGTGTGTTTGAATATGTTTTAACAATGTAAATATTATGATTATTTGATGTACCTACATATGCTTTTACTGCCACTTAGAAAAAAAATCTTTGTTAACACGTAAGTCACACAAAATGTTTAGTTGTTTATTTATTTATTTATGATACGTTAATAATAAAATTGTGTGAACACATTTAGTTATTCGTTTTTATACAAAATAAAAACCTGTAGTTTTCAATATTAATTTATTCTGGTAAACAGCTGACAAAAGTGAAGACGTCAGCCTTGTCATCTACTTATTAAAAATATTAAATTCATTCATCTACTGACAGACAATACACAGCCTAAACAATTGGGTTTATAGAAGCATGAAATTTTACTCGAGAGTTTTCAGCGAAAGTGATTTTTGAAAATACACCCCCTAAATGGGTTAAAAAGGGGCTGAAGTTTGTATGGAAGTTCGGCATTCTTGTCGATGGAAAATCCTCTCAGGCACACGGCCTGTAAGTCACAACACAGAAAAGTACCTAGATAAGCTTAATTCTTGGGTTTACAACAATATTCAGTAGGTACCGGAACATTGCACATTTCTTTGCAACATTCTCATTGAATTTTGACGAGCATCACTAATTAAATCCAGCAATAAATTAGACACTTGTTAAGAAAAGTAACGAGCTTTTATAAGCTAATAAAAACGCGAGGGCAAGAGCAATAACGGGGCTTCCTGTGCCGTCCGGAGGGCTGATCAAATCAAATATAAGCAATATTATGTCACTGTGTACAAAGGGGGCAAAGCTCCGCCGACGCTTGACTGCTTCGGTCAACAAAAGTTCCAATAAAAACTACTTGGACGAGAGCGATCTCAGCGAGACAGAACAAACAAGCTTTCAAATAGAAATACTCCTACGATTGCTGTTACCCTTAAATTAAATAAAAAAGCTTCAGTAATTTAGTCCAATCTGTCAAATGAAGAGTGTTGAGCAAAGAGAGGGTTTCGGATTAATGTTTTATGTGGGCGATATCAGATGGTTTCAAGAGGGGGGTGAAAGTAACGCAGCCAGTTGTTAATATGGCTCGGCTTGACACCGGTTATCTTACACACTTTACACTACTTACATGCTGAAAAACAATTAAGGGGCTTTATAAGCGAAGTGCTGTTATGATACAACGTAATGGCATTGCCTATTAATGTTTTAATTTTTTTAAATTTTTGTTTTGCTGATTTTGGCACTTTTCTATGCATAACGCTCATTCATTTACTGTGCTCTTTGTATTATTTAAACTTATCCATTTATTTTTAGTTTTTTATATCTACATTGTTTAAAATTCAATTGCTTTAGTACATAATGATAAGTGGAAGCGCGGAGTCTCATAACAAGCAATTTTTGCTTAAAACGGGGTCTCCAAAAAACATGTATTTAAATGCCCTTTGTAATTTTGAAATAAACATTTTTATTATTTCATTTTATTATATTATTGATATTTTTATTTATTTATTTATAATAGGTATGTACGCCAACAGTAATTATAATATTGTACATTAAATATTAAAGTTATCAAATATTAAACTTATACTTATATATATACCAATTAAAGGTGTACACGACATTTACATACAAGCAACCTTCTTATATTACATAAAATTAAATATAAATTAAAATGGAAAATAAAATAAAATCATATTTTGGATCAATACGCTCTAGACTTTTAATTTAATTATTTTTTACACAGTGAGAGTTTATATTCCATTAACCAATTAATACAATCACGGATTTTTAAATGTTTTATTTTTATTTAATCAGTCTGAACAATATTAAATCCGGTCAAGCTGGTCTCTTTCGTTTGGGCGCTTTCAGGCTCTAATCTAACCAATAAAGCGTCTTTATACATTTTTTATTCCATTTTTTTTAACGATTTTTCTGCTAGCACTTATGTTTTAACTTGTAAGTATTCTTCTTCTTCTTTTTCGTGTGGTTAGTGACTAACCTAGTGTCAGAGTTTTCGTGCCACCCATGGGCCTCTGACTTGGCTTCACATGCCGTCGAGAAATATCTCTCAGGCATGCCGCCGGTTTCCACACGATGTTGTCTTTCACCGTTTTTGAAGCAAGTGATAATTATACAATACGCACATGAATCCGAAAAGTCAGGCGTGGCTTGGGTTCCAACTCTAGACCTATGACTTGGCGGTCGGACGGCCAGACCACTTGGCTATCACTGCTACTGCTACTTGTAAGTAATACCTACAGATTTGGCCATTCTTGTTCAATATTCCACCTAGGTCATCGGAACCCATACATTTTTATGGAAATCAGTGTAAAATGTGTAGGCTAGGTGCTTGCAAAAGATTTGACCATAATTTGTTGTTGCCTTTTAGTCCTCGACACGTAGGTTACTTATTAATTTTATGTTGATCAACCAATTTTTTTTTTCGCTAATTTGATTTAAAGCTCGTACAGACCAGCGCGACGCGACGCCGCGCCGCGACACGAACAATACAATTTCTTAGAAAACTTGACGGTATAACAATAACCGGTGTCGCGTCGCGCTGTCGCGTCGCGCTGTCGCGTCGCGTTGGTCTGCACGAAGCTTTAAACAAATAAAATAATTTATTAGGTACCATCAAAGAAGTTCATATCTAACCAGTTTCAAAACAAAATCCCGTGAACACGATGACCACATCTGCTACCGGCCCGGTGCCATAGCTGCCGAGCGCTGCAAGCAAGAATAGTCCTTACGGTGGTTAGATATGAACTTCTTCGATGGTACAGTAGGCGCTCGGTAATCCAGCACCCATTTTTTTTCGCCCATTATTGCGCCGGATTATTGGATTTCCATAGGAAATGTCAGCTAGCTAGTAAGAAATTATTTTAACACCGATTTGCAAAGTAAATATCTTTACGTAAATTAGTTTACGTAATAATACCTAGTCGTAGAATCGGCCCGGACTGCAGAACGACAACGATCAATGCGCGCGGTCTAATCTTAACTTTTGCATTAAACCGGATGTCTACGGTAGGAGATCTAAGTTAGAAAACGTCGGACTATTGGACGTATCGGATTAGTGAGCGCCGGATTAAGGCTCGTACAGACCAGCACGACGCGACGGCGCGACGCGACTCGAACAATACAATTTCTAAGAAAACTTGACGGTATAACAATATTCGGTGTCGCGTCGCGCTAGTCTGCACAAAGCTTTATCGAGCGCCTACTGTACCTACAGTTAGGTAGGTACAGTAGGCGCTCGATAATCCGTCCCTATTCTTTGTAAGAATTAGTTAAAAATGTGTTTTCTGCTGTAAAAGTGTGGGTACAAAGACTAATTTAAATACTTCGTTAGGAGTTAAAGTACCTAAACTAAACTAAGTACATTGGCTCTAGGACGGACGAAAGGCTGGAGGAAAGGTTGGAGAGCTCAACAGCACAATGGCTCAACGGCACAACGGCACAACGGCACAACGGCTCAACGGTTGCATGCATTACAAGACTAGGACATAGCTTACTAGTCTAAAGTCCCCATTGGAAACTCGTCAGCCATCGCGTGCCAGTCGGAAAGTTCCAGAATTAAACGTTAAGAATTTTTATACCCAAGCCTAATAGGCACCGCATTGAATTTCTAAGGGCTCATATCTCATATTAAAATAAAACTGGTTAGGTATTCTAGCAATTGACGTTCGTGATTAGAATTTAATGCACGATTAACTTTATATTATTTTATTGAATCGAGTAGGTACATGCGTAGACACGCTAATGTTGTGAAAAAATATTGATTTTCCGGATTAATACCAGTTTATTGTTCAAATTTCCTTTATCGTCTTTTGAAACGCTAGAAAGAATATAGCGCTTGTAGTCTATTAATGTAAATTTAGGTTTCGTAATGATTTTCGTCTTTGCCAGTTTCATTGAATCTATCCACGCAAAAAGCATTGGATTAATTTAATCGTTGATGGAAGGTTTTCCCTTAAAATTTTCATTTAAATACTTATTTAACCCATAACTTGTTAGTTACTAAACATAACCAATAATGTCCATACTTTTAATAAACTAATATAATATTATAAATGCTAAAGAGAGTTTGTTTATGTGTTTATTATGTTTTCACGTTAAAACGGCTGAATTTATTTGGATGAAATTTGGCACATGAGTAGTCCATGACCTGGAAAAGAACATAGGCTACTTTCATCTTGGATCGTAGACGAGGTCGCGGGCAACAGTTAGTTATAGATAAAAGCTCATCAAAAGAATATGAGGATTTAGTTGTTGCATTCGTTTACTTTTTATAAATTACGTCGACTAATGTTATTGCCATTTTTAATGATTAATGCTTAAAAGGACAGCAACGTCAATCCACAAACCTACATCATTGCATCCTCTGTGCTATATGTCCGAACCTCATTCACTTCAAACTGTCATTTCGTCCATCACCCAAACTAATAAACAGTCTCATAATATCATTTGTCAATCCGGTCGAATAAATTAAACCCGATGAGGGAAAATCCGTTCAAAATTTTATGGATTCATAGGCTGATTGACCCTTTCATTTAGATTGTTGGTTATTTTGGCAACACTTGATCCCAAATAGAAATGGTCACTCTGATCAGAATACATTGATTATGTTTATACCCAAGTATAATTGGACTGAGGCGTGGTCTCATTTTGTATGCGCCTCGTCAGTACGCAGAACTAGAGATGAAGGTAGGTAGATTCGTAAGTAGATGTATTAGGTACATAGATGCGTAAGTGGATGTATACCTAGATATAACCGATGGGAAGCTTTCAGTCTCCCGTCAATATTTGATGAGATTCGGACGAGGGCGGATTCGACAGTGTCCGAGCCGACCGCTTGTCCTTCATAGCGATTCGTTGTCAGCCTTCATACATATTGATGATGGCTAGAGACAATTATTTGAGCATGACGGGCAGAACTTCCGATGGGTAGGTATCTGAAGTTATTCTTTTAGCAGCAGGAACAAAAATAGGAGTAGTATATTATTGGGTTTTCTGGATCAACGGAAATCAAAAAGTCCAGTTATATAGAACTATTACCATTCATTCATTCATTCAATAAGAGAAACATCGAATTAAAAATCTTCAGTTTTTGAAAAGTTTACCTACGCTTTTCTGCGAAGGTATATCTACTTTTCAAAAACTGCAGATTTTTAATTTGATATTACTCTTTTCAATAACCACTGTTTTCATCTATTTGAATAGATGGTGGGTGAATGGTCTTAGTTCTATATAAAGATAGTTTTTATTCTTCTGCCCATATTTTGGATTTTGCCGAGATCTAAGAAAATTTAAAGTTCGTTAATATTTCATCTTCAAAATCTATCGATATTGTGTTATTGTTTTTATTTCAACATTAATATTTACTATTCAGTTCATAGTAAACACAACCTAGTATGCTTTCTCTAAATGCAGCACCGGCTTACAAAAATACTTTCCCTACAGGACCCGCTATTTTAGTTAAACAGAATGGGAATCGTCAGTAAGCTGGGGAGTTTGTTGCGCCACTTCTTCTTCCCAGCTAAAGCACTAGGAAGTGGTGAAGGGCGGGCATTTCTTATGTAATTTTGACGTTCGAAAAGTGCCGATTCTCTGCCAGTGTTTGAATAAATGACTTTTGTTTTTTTTTTAAGTTTATATCTGGTTTTGGCTTTCAAAAACCGGTGATTATGTTTAATATTTAGACTTCATCTTGAGATAAAAACAAATAGAAAATAAAGCAGCGAGTAGTGGGTAACGTTAAAAGGCAAAAGATCTTCCTGAAACTGTACCTAATGTGGCTTGGTGCACAATCTTTAGAGCTGTCGTAACAAAATAGTGTTAGATACCTATCAGAGTAGGATGCTCTTTCTAGTGATGCTTCGAATGCGTTGACCGTTATTACAAAAATAAAAGAGGAGTGTGGGTTAAGTAATCACCGTACAGTCTGACGAGCAATAGACTAAGGACGGATTTCACCAATAAAACTGAACGCGATCAGCATTTCTAAAACGCGATCAAGAGCTGTCATTGTCAAAAATTTTATGGAATATTGTACACTGACAGCTCTTGAAGGCGTTTAGATGTGCTGAATGCGTTCAATTTCATTGGTGAAATCCGCACTAAGCCACTATGTAGATACAAACCAAGATAGCTTACTTAGTATCTTCTTATAAATATTTGATAAGTCAGCCTCTATTTTGCTGATTAATTATTCAATGTTAACTTTGATTATTTGGAAAAATCTATCTATTGGATTTCCATACAGTGCTTATTCGGTTCATGGACATTAATAATCACGAATACGAGCTATCTACATCATTTTCAAATTATTTTAATTGAAAATCATTAGCTACCTGTGCGGACTGTGCATTTGAATATAAAGCGTGGTTCACACGGAATACCCCGCTATAAACCCGCCGGACCGACGCTAAAGTCGAAGTAATGTGTTTATTTTAAAAGCACACTTGAAAAGCATAAAGATGATCTCATAATTTCCATTACATTAGCGAAGGCATTATCTCGTCCCAAAGGTCCGTCTCTCGTTCCAATTTCGCCCCGACCAACGGGATATGTTAAAGAGGACATTATAATAATTAGATTGTTATCAGATGTTATTATATGAATTTTCCAAAATTATAAGAGTGAACGACGAAGATAAGTTGACGATATCGTGACGACGGTAGGAATAGATTACGGAATAGCCGGCGGGCAGCGCAGCGGCGCGTAATCGGACGCACTAAATTTTGGTCCTTTAGAAAAACACGCCATACAGCAAATCGATAACCGATCATTATAATGATTGGGCTGTAAACGCCACTCTTGTTTCTTTTGAGACGCTTGACGAACGGGAGTCGTATTTTAATTTGAGCGAGGGCGCGCGAGGGGCGTTCGCGGGTTGCGCGGGCGCGCACTCCATGCGTGCTCACTCCACCTGACCATTCGGCGAGGTCGAGCCATTAAATAACAAATTTTCTCATTTTTAACAGTCGCTACTCGAGTAGGAATTACTTTCTCCTCTTCGTACGCCTCTAACATCATAATTAAATATGCTTACATGTTACCGTAATATCTTAAGCTCATCCCGCTCGTAAAGCGTAAACGCAGTAGCATCGTATAAGTAACCATAACGTTTTGAAACATATTTTTTCTGAATGGTCAGCCATAATGGCCCTAAGCGCTATTTAAATATCACAGTAATGGGTGGAGACATCACAAAACATCCACGCATCGAGACGGAACACAAAAGGGGTCGTCTCCTTCGCCGCCAGCTTTCAATTGACGCCACTATTATGCGTATCATAAACATAAATCTTCAAGCGCCATTCCTTGGAAATATTATGTGGCGCTTTGCAGCGCTGCGGCGGAAAAATTGTCTCACACTGAGCGTCCGTCTACCTAAGTACAGTCGGGCAAAAAGTTCACTTTCTTTTGAAATAGGGTTGTTAGCCACAAATTCATACTTTATTTCTGCTAGTATGGAACACCTACAAGCCGAGCAAACTCTAAAAGTAATAGTTCCACTGAAATGCCCCTTTATTTTAAAGCACGAATACCTTTCTACATCACGATAATGTGTCGTCGAGAGTACATTACACTGCACTGACATAATATTATTATGTACCAGAGCTCGGTGCGCTGTGCGGAGTGGAGCGTCGTATAATGTGTCTACATTGTAATATACAATATGTCATGTGGGTATTAATGTCTAGTGTCACACTAGGCGTCGGAATGTCGAGCGAAGTATACTAAGTTGGAATATGAGCGTTCGCGAAAACAACGATATGACTGGGGCGCGATAAAACGGCTCGATTCTTGTAGTAAAATTGAAATGAGGTGTGTGCGTGACGCACGTTGTCACGAAAAACGGGTTCGCGGCGTGCGTGGCTATCGGAACACGACGAAATGACGCGTCGGCTGTGACACACGCGCGGACGTGTGCGCGCCGCCATTAGAGATGCACCGGCCGCACCTTGGGGCCCACAGATCGCACCGGCGATAAATATCAATCGCGCTCGCGACAACAATTAATGGTTATTTAACGCGCTTCCATTCAATTATCGTCAAGCGGATTGCGCCGATAATTCCGATGGCCAAATTCCCAGTAGTTAATACTCGGCGGGTACTTCATTTATGGCTCTTGCCATGCGAGCAATGGACTCGCCACATGTTCAATCGGCGTCCATTGGGCATTAATTCTGCAACGTTCAAAGCCGACAGAGCGTAAAAGTATGTTAATGTTACTTTACAACTTAAAGTAACGGATAAAAATGTCATCTGCTAGGTAGGTATTTCGTTTAATTGCCCGTCCACCTGATGAAATTGCGATAACGCTACGATTAATAGCCAAATAATAAAAAGGCCTAGGTAATTTGTTACGAAAATAAATAATAACATCGGGTCTGTTATTAGATATTTCATAGCCGGCAGCAATTACTGAACAAAATAGTTTTGCACAAATTAACCTTTACGAAATAACTTTAAACCGGTGGGCATACAACACAACTGGCATAATTTATTATTAGAATAAATAATAAGGAGATACAACAAAAAAATCCAAAGTGTAAATATTATTATAAATATAAATATTTACAAAAAACAACGGATTAAAGTGAAAAACAGGACTATATTAATTTTTTCAGTGCATTTATAAAAAGTGAACTCACGCGGATATGGAGCCGCGGGTGTTCGCTGTGCGCACTGTACATCGCTAACAAATCGAATGGAAACGCGTCGAGTAATTATTCCCGACAAAACACAATCTAAGCGTATGCGAAAGGGCAATCGGCCGCGACGCCGCAATTTGAGATTCGTGTTCCATCTTAAATTATCGACAAGTTTAATAACAAGCGTAAAGGCAATAGCAATAATCGCTGCAAATTAATTACCAGCTTAGAGCGAGCGCGAAGAAAAACAGTAAAAGTAATGACGCGTTGCTGTAACACGCCAGTGGCTGGCGGCCAGTATGGGGTGCAATAGGCTAAAATTTATACACGGCGTAGGTGCGGCGGCCGGCGGCTGTTTGGAGTTTCGCTTATAAATAACATTTAGCGGGTGGGGCGAGAGGCGCGGATTATGAGGTCGGAGGACTCAATTAAACTGTGCTACCGGACCCGGCTTTTATTGTGGACTTTTGCAGTGACCTCCCACCGGATTTCCAAATAAATGGATCCACTTTGTGCTCGACGTTGGCGTTCGCACAAAATTCCGGTGAATTAATGATTATGATTTCACCACAAGCGGCCCGCGTGTGACCCCTACACGATAGATATAATGCTGTTTTGTGAATGCACTGTATGAGCGAGGTCACTCCAAATGTAAAGCGAGATACATCAACTTAAATGTATAATAGTTAGGTATACTTAGGTCGATCTTGGTAATGAATAACGTCACCTTACTGCAGAATGTGAAGCCCATGCAGGCAAATGAAAGTTACCGATCCCTTTGAAAAGTTTTTTACAGCTAGCTAGGTCTAGGAATTAAGGAATAAAAACCCATTGTTGTAGGTACTCAGGCGCCATTATTTATAACCCGTATCATGATTAATTACCAGCATATAAAGATGAATGTACACATGGACTGTCTTAAACAATTAGCAATTTGTTCCATCTGTATTTAAAGTATAAATAGTAAAAAATATGTAGCTCATGTTGTATATTCCATGTATGAAGTGTGCAGTAATTACACATAAATAATTCAATACCGCATTCATAGTAAGCAAAAAGGTGTAGAGCTATTTTGCGTAGCTATATGGGACAAAATGCTTATTAAGAAAACTACTTAAATGGGAATTTTCTTGCATAATACATAATACAGGTGGTAAAACAATCACCTAGAAGACAGCCTGTCTGTTTAACCAAGACATAGGTTAATGGCAAAAATATACAGGTAAAGTAACCTTAATTTGTACGTGTTTTTCATTCTTCAGGTATGCAATAGAATTCCATGAGAAGAGGGCAAAGTTTGATCCAAGTCTAAAAAAGTCTGAACATGACTGCAATACTTAAGTTGTGTAAAAAGGGAACCCTTTTCAAAAACTATTACCTACTGTATTTCAGGTAATGAAGATGTCGGTTCCTACCTAGAGAACTAGGATGACTGGTTGGGACCTACAATGTCACTATTCCAATTTGTAAAAAAAAAAAATCAGATTGCTTACTAATACAGTTATTGATAACGCCAAACCTACGTACGAATGTACCGACTAAAAATATACTTTGATAACTTTACCACGAACCCGAATAAATGTTGAGATAGCATTCTATCTATGTTGGGTTACTAATCATGACAAGATTGTGTTTTTTACCAAAAATCGGAGAGCCTGTCGGACCACGCACAATGAAGGGATTCGTAGTTGATTTGAACTTATCCCAAGAACAAACTTTACATTGTAGTTGAAAAACATGTTCTCCCAAACATTCCAAGTCCAACTGCAAATGTAAGTTTTTACGCTCAAAATTGGGAGATTCATAGGTTTTCCTGTAATCTATAAGTATAAACAATATTCTGTATTTTTTTCAAAATTTTAAGCTGAGTAGTTTCGGAGATAAGGATATGAAGATAAACGGAGATAAAGATAAATTTAAAAATTTATTTTATAGATTTTCTTAAAAATCTCTAAAAATATTTATTATTAAATAATTTTAAAAAAATGAGCTGCTCACAACAAGCCCTTTCATTTGATACGTCACACGGTAGGTACAGTTTGCATTTGTTTTTCCTGTAGTCCTCGTAAAGTGGTCCCCATATTCAAAATTCATTTATTTACGTTACACTTCCGGGTTTCACAGAAATTCATATGTGTACCAAATTTCAACTAAATTGGTCCAGTAGATTCGGAGAAAATTGGCTGTGACAGGCGGACATACAGACACCCAGTCGGGCAGCCAGACACACAAGTGATCCTAAGGGTTCCGTTTTTTCCGAGGTACGGAACCCTAAAAACGACTAAAATAGTTAAGCAGGTTTTTTTTCCTTCACTTTGAATTTGGTGTGCCTCGGGGTTGAATATTAGCCCGTTATAATGTTTTTGTTCCAATGACATGCAGGTAAAGGTAAAAAAAAAACTAAATATGTTCGTGCTCATAAAGATAAAAAATACTAGTTCTGGCAGACTACTTACAGTTTTTACTCACATAAAACTAAAACTGTCATTTTAGTTTTATATGTTACAAACCAAAACGGACGTCCATACTTCATAATATTCGACTGTATTCAATTCTTCACATGGTTACCTATATTTTTACCAGTACCGTATCTCTCAGATTCATATGATTGATAAAGCGCGTGATGCCCTTGTTATCGGGTGTCCGTCCGTACCGCTCTCAACACCCGCTCAACAAAAGTGAGTTCGATCACTCACAATTTATTGAAACTATAATGCACTCCTATGACAAAGCTGGTCATTTCCGGTCAGGTCAGTTTCAGTGAAATGAAATGAAATTGTTTATTCTGTAAATAGGATATCGGAATCACTTCAGGCGTAATATTAAACAAAACGGTGGCGGCGCGTACTATCTGACTACTCAGAGATCATAGTCTCTTCTAAAGTCCATTCATAAATCTTGGTCGAATCATGTAAAGATGTCTGAAATGGTCTTTTGAGGAAAGAACCACACAAATTTTTGAGTGGACCCGTCCAGTCAGAGCTCAAGCATTAGGCAGAGCTCAACTCAGTGCAAACGTTTTAAGTTTGCTTTTAATGTTTTTCTATGGGTTCTATTTTATTCCAAGTTATCAGATTATTCTTGGTCATTACATTAAAATGTATTTGTATTTTTGTTATAAGTTAGGTTAGATCCACTTTATTTGTATAGTACCTACTTACAAGAATCTAATAAGTAAAAAACATGTTTAATTAAATTTACGTGATCCAAAAAAATAACTCGTAGTTGCAACTTGTCTTTTTTCTCTTTACTGAAATTAGAGACATAATTTGCCTTAAAAACTGGGAACTGATTTTAAATTTATAAGTTCAAGTTAAGTTACGTATAAGTTCCTTCACATGTTTTACCATTTATGTATAGAATAAGAATATGAAAACAGTACTTATAGGTATATTGAAGTAAATAAATATAACAAAATTAAACAATATGGCTGCCACGAGACTAATAAACTTGCCAGGGATCTGATAATCATTCCACAAAAATGTACTATAAACGCAGGGGACGGGGATCCACAGGAAACTGAGAATGTGACTATTGATTCTCCAAAAGTCGTAATGTTTGTTATATTAGTCATTGTTCCATTTATATTCATGCAAATGAATAACTCAATTTTAATTGATAACGTATTAAGAAGTAATAATATTTATCACGGAACTAAAATGTGGACTGATGGGACACGCCTTCCGCCAGTAAATTGTCCTTTTTCCACGTTTGATAAAATGGTCGGTCGGCCCAAACACATGCGTTGTTATGCCTACTTCACCCTTTACTTACATATTTTGATACCACAACACAACACTTTATTTGGATTTCGGCTGTTTGTTTAACGTCTTTTCTAGTTGACGGGAACTGATACATAATTCTTGAAGCCTTAACAGAAAAAAAAACGTAGTAAAAATGCAAAACAAATATCCATTACATAGTTGCTTGATTTAAGGGTAAGTAAAGTTACACTAATCTTTTATCATATTACGAACCATATTTTACAATTTTATTACGGTAGGCTTCGAATTTTGGAAAATTGCCCCACACAGGTTTTTAGAAATTTTCGATTTTGAAGGGTCTGATGATATTGAATGATTGATTACTGAAATTGTAGAAGAAATTTTATTTTAGGTCTTCCTTATACATTAAAAAATAATCGTTTAGATTTACCTATGTGACGCAAAAAAAAGGAGCTGCGATCTGAGTTACTCCAAATTCCACAATTTCTATTTAGAAATAACCTACCTATAACTAGCATTTTTTTTTTAATATGTCCTTTAACTATTAAATGGCCAACGACAAATTGTTATCAACCAAATAATTGGTGTCATGATATTTTAAATAAAATAAAATAATTGGAATAATTTACATACAAAGGAGAAACGGAATAAAGGAAAACAGAATCACCCACTGCTCAGCAACAAAACAAATCTTAAAGGTCAACTTGAACCGTCCACTACAGTCGTAACAAGGGTTATTCTAGAAATGTGCAGTTATTAAAATAATACACATGTTTATTTTTTCAATTTAATTTCATGCAAAGTATTAAAAAGGAGGCTGCCGTAGAAAAATCGTTTTAGATCCGTTCTTCAAAATTATGTAGGTCAGTGAAGCATATTCTATATTTTGACAGAAAAACCATTTCTATCATCAACAACATACTTACAAATTAAAATACAATAACAAATTAAATGATACTCATGTTCGATATTTTAATTTGCTTTATAAAAGATTCCATGGCTCAAACGTCTCACTCAAGTACATTTTGATTTAAACAAATGAAACAGCACAAATTTAATTAAAAGTAAGGGATCACAAAAAGTATAAAAGTAAAGTAGAAACCAGCGCGTGTTTTAAAAAGCTAAAGTGTTTACAAACGGCAGGTTACCCAATGCAATTTTCTTTCAAGTTTGTTTGATTTTCTAGCAAAGGACCCGTATCAGAAGGCTATTAACTATTAACTGCTATCGAATCAACTTGAATGCTCAATTGCATTCGGTCAATTAGACGGAAAATTGTTGTGGGGATTGCACATGTGCCTTTCTGTTCTCGTGACGCACGACACAAACAGGTCCTTGGTGCTTTCTACCTGCAAACAAATCCGCTTTTAATTCATAGTAACTGTAGATCAATCAATGAATATAGTAGATACATGAAAGTTAGTATTCTAAACGTAGTAGTCAAAATGAACAATGTGCGTGTGTTCTAAAAAGATAGTAGATTTCTTGACAATTTGATATAAAAGTTTCTGTCACACCGTATTTTCGACGTGCCTGAAAATAAATACATTTGTGTTATTTATAAATATAACAGTTAAGGCTTATAGGAACAAAAACTACTTATTGAATACGTATTATAAAGTATTGACTACAAACTACATCGGCAATAAGTACCTTGTCGCTGTTTCGTTAACTTATAAGGCTTCTAGTATTCTAGCTTGCTGATGTTGTTATGATTTATAATAAAAATAGAGCGGCAGCCATGAACGCGCAAGTTACCAGATTAGTCAGAAAAAACACAACGAAAATAGGAATACTTTGACATCGTGTGATATGCCTATCGTTAGATCGCAATGGGGAAACGCTTGGAACAGCTGACTGGCACACAGATCCCCTCAGCGATAAACAGATTAAATACTTTTAATCCATCGTCCGTTGAGAGTTTGGATCGTAGTCGTGCCCAGCACATGTAAATTGTTGCCAAAGCGCTAAATACGTAGCACTTAAAATTGAATTTTTATTAGGGTATTTTTTTCTAAATGTGTGAGGAATAAAACCCGAAATTTAACGCAAGGGTCAAGTTTACCTGCTCCTAAACATTATCAGATCTTATTTGTTCACAGAGGCGCCATCTTGATATTATTTGGAGTCCCGTAAAGGTAACAACGGAACCTCGTTTGGGATTACTCGTTTATCAACCCGTCCGGCCATTCATCTGTCACCGAGTCATCTATTTACAATTGGGACGTTTTTTTTTGTTGTGCCTTTTTATCCTTTTTCCTTTATGTTTAATTATTTTAGTATCTCGTTCAGTTATCGTTAGTCGAATTTGTAGGGTTATGGCTGTTGGCAAGTAAAATGTTCAACCATCATTTCACAGGTCAAGTAAAAAATTACTGTAGGTAATTGAAAGAGTTTTGTGTTAACCTTAAAAGGTCAAAAAACAAAATCATCATGAGCTTATTAAAAATGAATACAGAACCTTATTCTACTATTAGAAATTCCAGTGTAATCTTTTTTCTATCAACTCATGCGGGTGTCAAATATTAACGTTTGGTTACTTGAACGTAGTAAGTAAAGTATTTGCTCGACAATCTTATTAAATAATATAAGTTTACAAATTCATGCCAATATACACAATATTGCATAGGGTATAAAGGTGAGACTCGTGTGCTCTATAAAACAGATGTTAATCGTTTTTAATCCTATCTAACTAGGCGATCGAAGTCACCACCTTTTTGGGATTGTTGTAATTAATTATTAGTTAATATTTACCATTTTCTATTAACGTCAATATGTCTGTCGAGTCTCCGGTCTAAGATTATATCTTATGTTATTTTATGGAGAGCAACTTTTTAATTACCTTTTAATAAAATTCGGCTTTGTAATTTTTATATTTATGTATGAGTGCATAGTTCTATGAAAATGGACAAGACAAATTACCTACCTACTTATACTTAGCATGGTAGGTACTTATATAACACTCTTTAGTAATTGTAAGTTTTATAGATGGCTAATAGGTAGCTACTACTTCTTGACTTGATCTATCTATAATAAAATACATGTTATTACTGTCAACATGCATTCGTTAAAGATAACATTGTAAAAGTATACATAATGGATGCGAACAAGAATTGATTAGTTGGTGTTATTTATTGATTTTTAATAAATTTCGAATTATTTAAATTTTTCCTTACTAAAGAAATATCTTTCAGCAGTGTGTACAGGTGATGTTTAAAAAAGTATCTTCATGTAAGTACCTACTCACATCTAGTAAATGTATGTACCTACCTACAGCATCCAGGAAATGTTATACATTCAAACACATTTTTGCACGGTGTTTTTTTATTATAGGTAGGTACTAGGTTTTTTATAAATTAATGAAACATAGTCTGACGTTTTTAACATCATAAAATAACCGTAAGTTAACCCATATCTATTTTTATACGATTTTAATCCGTGCTGCGTTCAGTATTCACTTCAAATTTTTCGAAGTAGTTTGCAATTTTGTATTTTTATTTTTTTCACTTTCCATAAGTCGTTTTGTGTCATTTCCCAATCTTTAGGTATATCAGCCTTTATTGCTTTTCAGAACAAACTGATAACAATCTTTAAAAAATACTTAATACACATACATTTAGGTATAACTGATAATTTATTTTTTACATTTACATTATACTTAAAGATTATTAATTTTGTTAGATACAGATATAAGATTAGGCATATTTTTCTTTATTGTATGCCGCGATAATGTGTTACATTATGCATTTCAACTTATCAGTACAATAGGGTAACTACAAGAACTGATTGGACACAATTCTTTGACAAGGCATATTGGTTTGCGGTTGCTTTAAAAAAACACACGTAGGTAGATTTTAAAAGCAGTTTACCCCCCTTCATTATTTGAAAAGTTAAGTTTGTTATGTTATCTACCAAGCAAGATTTCTTACATAGCCTACTTACATGACAAAACTCAAAAAGGTACCTTCTATGTACTTATTTATTTTTGATGCTGCTAACTTTTGTAACGTCTTGCAGCGTAATCAAAAAATAAAAATTATCCCACTCACTATCAACAACATTAATACTACTTATACAACGTAAACATTTTTGCAGAATATTTGATTAAGAAAGTCATCTAAAAGAACCGGATTTCCTTACGAAGTAACCTAGTGATTAATGTTGATTTGATATTTGGCTACTTTACAATTCACTTGGTTCTGTGATTGCAGTTACATTGCTGTATAAATAACATATTTTAGCAACCGTAGCACGTACAATAATAACAATACTAAAATAATAATTCGATTTGTTGCTTTGTAAAATATAAAATAACAGTATTAAATGAAATGCAAACCGATGTAAACATGTAAACAACTTTGTAGCACAATTCTGGTTGTTTTTTCCCACAAAGCAGTAATTTCTGATTCTCCTACAATATCAAAACGGCTAGGCACATCTACATTTAACGTGACCACATAATCGTTTTTCATTAAGTTGACTTCAGAAAGTTAAGCACTATCAACACGTACTCTGTTTAATTTCAGAGATAATATTCTTTTTAAGTACACTTTTAATTGAGCCTACTCGGGCTAAGTACGTACGGGCTACCGGCCGACGGCTTATATCGTCAACAGGTGATGAAAATGTCAGGAGATAATAACGGAACGTGTCCTATTTATTGACTGGTATTATTAATGAAGCCCTATAGTAATAGGACACCCATTTACCTGTTTAAAACAATCATTTATTTGATACTCTTAACGTTAATTTAATACGTATTGTACGTACTTACAATGGGTTTCAAGCAAAATTCAAAACAAAAAAAGAATTATTTTCAATTGGATTCTTATTTATTTATTTCATTTAAGTTTTAATTGCGGGTTCAACCTATATGAATCGAGTTAGTAGAATATTCAAATACTTAGTATTTTTTTTAAATATTGCAATCTTTACCTGCCTTGCTCGCGATAATAGTCGTAACACAAATACTGTTCTCTTACCAATAATGTAAACACTAATTATGCCAACTTAAAAAAAATATACGATGTCCTTTTTTTAATATTTTGTAAAAATAATAATAAAACAGTGGTTTAGGGATTTATAAACGTTACTTAAAATTTAAGTATGTAATGATAAACGTCGATTTAAAAGTATAATATTTTTGTCGTTTAAACGTCTTTTAACTTAGAGCAACGTTTATAAATAAATCCTTACCCATTCCTTGTTTCGTTACAATTTATTTTGTTTATATATCGCGAAATTTACGACAAGTAAATGTATGCAATCTTGGTTTAATATAATTTAGCAAGCAATAATAAGTAGTAGAGGACATGCTTAGTACATATAGCAAGAGACAGACGACCGATCTCGAAGCCTATTTAGTATCAAAGCCAGTTCGTTGATAAACGCTGAAAAAAATAGATGTCTATGAGACATCTGTTTACATGAACAGATAAATATGTAAATAGTGCAATCAAAATCAGCAATGTTCTAAAAGCAAAGCAAAATTTCAGTAATTAAATACTGACAAGTGGAACTGAGGCTAACAGGTAAAGCCTTCCATGTTATTAAGTCAAACATTAAAAACTACTTAGGTATTATTGGCTTGTTTTACCTCATATCTATACCTACTATAATAATGTAATAGTAGGTTTATCTAGTAGGTAATATCTAAAGTCATTAAATGAAATACAATCTCATAAACAAAATCGAATAGAACAATAATAGTGTAGATTAACATAGAAATAGATCATCAATAAAATAAATACTACTAACAAGCGGAGCCCACAAAGTAGGCGGCCATTAATTTATTTTAAGTAAGATTACGTAAGTGGTTAAAGTTTCATTTAGTTAAGTTGGGATTAAGTTAGTAGTCTCAAGTTTCGTTGTGTATCCGATCAATAAATTTGTTTTCTGTAAACATGATGTTAAAACCAACCTTTAATTACATTCTTGTTTGTAAAATAATACTTAATACTAAAATCGTTGACATTACTTTTTGTTATTTTGTAATGAATGTTTGAATGTTCATAACCAAAACCCTAAACTGAAACTAATAATTAGGTACCTAGTAGGTTCCTATTGATATTAAAAATTTGGTTTGTTTTTTGTAAGAAATTATTGGTAAATTAATAATTCAAAAGTTCTGTTTTGATAATAATTAGGTAGTTATGGGGTAGGCCTAAATTTTATTTATATCCTCGTGATTCATTTGGAAGTTGGGGTTGTTTTGGTTTACCTATTTAGTCAATGTAAGTACATAATTTATTGTGTTATGTATAGATACCAAGATACCAATTTTTTTAACAACATTAAGAAAAATAACTAATGATTAAATAGTTAGTACGAAATACAAACCTACACTGTGTATCGATGTTAAGATCAGTAATCATTTAGAATAAGATGTCATTATTAATTGAACAACAAAATTAATTATTCATAGCTAGGTAGGTACTTACAGTATTTGTTTTTCATTTACCTAAATAAATATTTTGGTAAATTTGCATAGGTTGCACCTATGTTCGAATCAATTAGGCATAGATAGGTAATATAATAAGACATCAGGTAATATACTAAATAGATAGGTAAATTAATTAGAATGGGTAATTTTGTTTTATTTTATAAATTTTTGACATTATGTGACTGTTGCACCAAAATGGTTTAATGGAAATAAATCATTTGAGACTTAGGTACGAGTGCTTGTAAAGTACAATACATTTTTAGTAGGTTTCGTAGAGTATGACCTAATCAATATATAGATCTACATTGTTTTTATCATACATCAGTTGTTTTAACATCACAGATCTATCAGATTGCAGTTAACCTGACAAGTGTCATTGATAGGTTTACAACTCTAATCACTTCCGTGTTTGTGTACAAATGGACACTTTACAACAACAAAAACGCAAAAAATAGTAAAAGTAATCTTTCTACACTTACTTTTGCAAATAAAATAACTTTTTTAATCAAGTAGCCAGCTCTACCAAGCTAAGAGGTAACAGTTAGGTTGACTTCAGAGTAACGTTCTTTGTGTTATACATGAATGTCTCTTGTGACCAATAGATTTTCATTGTGGAACTGTCCTTTACATTGTGAGGAGGTAGAGCTGTTCACAGATTGTTTATTTTCAGCTAAAATCAGGCTACATCAAAGAATGTTGCCCTTGGGTTGATGTTGTTGCAGATATTTGGACGAAGAGCAGTAAAAAAGAAAACTCAAGCAACGATTTACCAAATAAATGTAGGTTACACAGTTTTTTACTAACCTGCGAGGCGGGCGGGTATGAATAGCCAAATTGCGCATACGCTGCCATCGGGACGATCATATGGGCGGCTTCACACTAAACACTGTCTCTCGAAGTCTTTAGCACGGACGTATTAGTTTCCTATAAATATTTCTACTACTGCTAGTATGAAATTAAGTTAATTAATTGTATCACAGTTGGTTGTGTGCGCGGCGACTGCGCGGCGCGCTGCCATTCCTGCGCGTCAGGCCGGTGCGCGCGCGCTTCGCATGCCGGGCCCTCGTGCTCGTGTGCGACCGGCCTATACCTTCCTTACGCGATCGAGGCTAAACACCGACTGGCGCGCGTACGACGCCTGACGCCCCTCCGCCGTAGGAGACGGCCAATTTGGCCCCGCCTTGAAGGCGGCCCTGCGTATCGACCGCCAACCGCGGGCTCAATTTTCTGTCCTTTTCAAAACAACGGACGGAAACGCGGCATCGGATTGGCGTTAACTATCCCCTCCAGTGAACGAAACCGCCCACACGTTCTTTGCCGCCCACGTCCGGGTGGGGCGCTGGAAAAAAGCGGCAGAGTCGGCCCGACTTGATCATGTTTATGGGTTTCCGTCGAGACAGTCCGCCAGCCCTGTACCGCGGGCAAACAAATCTCTAGTGGCAAAAAATGGCTCGGCCGAGGACAAGTTGTTTCACCTCGTCAGATTTACGAACAAGGCGACGCGAAGTTAAGAATCGACTTTATAGACACCACCTGCGTTGATATTGGGTAGAGCTTTATATTGTCTTTGATGCTCGGTTTATAAGATGGATAAATGTAATTGGATTGGAGACATCGTCATCAAGTTTTGGGTCAAGAGAAGATGATATCGTCATTTAACAAAAAAACGTCATCAGTTTCGTTAAAATATTTTCCATTTGGTACGAATATGTAAAATAATTGATTCTATCATTTGCACAAAAATGTAGGTTAGGTACCATATCTTCAGTGGATTCGGTGGGACAAATGATTTAGGTACCAACCTAATTCGTAAGGAGTGTTTAGTCAGGGGAGTACCTAAGAAAGAATAACCACCAATAGTTTAAAATTAATCAATACCGAAAGATAAATTAAATAGGCTACAAGAAAATTGGTAGATATCTTAATGTACCAGGTACACTCAGCGAAATTAAAAAGTAAATTTACCTAAATATATAATTTTGAAATATTTTAGTTTCATACTCATTAATGCATTTGGAAGTATTAATTCAAAGGTTCCCTAAAAACTTACTTTTTGGTATACCTATTGCTAAGTTTTGACCTAATTTTTTTACAGCTGCCTTCACCTACCTGCGTATTATTATCGATAAAACTAATAGCTAAGTAGAGCAACACTTAAACACACTTATCATACATTAGAACTACAGCGCATGTACTTACAATAAAAACCTCAAATGGGTACCTATCTATTTACTGAAAGAACAGCCGGAATATTGAGGTACTAACTGAAATAGGAGAGGTTTCGCGGACACGTTGAAGAAGTGATTTAGAGGTCGCTACATAGGTGGCGCTATTCATGCCGAGAACCGACGAGAGATGTCACATTTTAACTGATCGCTGGGGTGCTTTGGAAAACAGTACCCTATTTTCTGTAGTGAGTACTGACTATGTGTGTAGGTACGTCTGGTGTTTCAAGTTGGGAGCGTTTAGCAGCTCGGGAAAATTGTGATTTTAATTCACAATTTTCCCGAATTATTAGACACCCACCAGTAAAGTTTATTCCTATATTATTAAACGAGCAATATTTGTTTGTAATCACGTGCTCGAAAACCGCTCTAACGATTTCGTTGAAAGTTGTAATATAGCGGGGTTTACGGGGGCAAAAATCCGATCTAGCTAGGTCTCATATCTGGGAAAATTCGTTTTCTCCTTATTTTCACCCGAGCAGAATTCAGCCGCCCAAAGTTTAGAACAAGAATAATGACACCTTAGAATAGTGACATGGCAGCATGGAATTAGTAAGTACCTACTATCACGGCAGCGTGGAATTAGTAGGAATTTTTCTATACTATAAAATGAACATTCTCTATTTTCACTAGAGCAGTACATGTTTGATAACAATGCTTATCATCATGACTGACTTCGAAGAGAGAGGGACTCGGCTTCTTTGAGGCCTGACGGAGGCAGACACCAATATTCAAAACAAAAGTAAATGCCAATCTTTCCACAACTAGATGATAGAATGCCACTGTCTGTTTTTAAAAAGCCCATCAAGACAAGAATCTACTCACGAGATGGCAAACGCATGTGACCTAAAAAAATGTGTCGACTTCCTGTAACCGGATGTGAGGTACTACTGCTGTATAAGATTACGGTTAGATAGGTACTAGAAAGATTTGGATTGATTTGGTTGCCATGTTTAGGAACCCTACATAGGTAGGTAGAGTTACGGTAAAATTAAAATTAATTGTCTCTTGGGAATCTATCTACTATTTATTGATGTCATCGGTAGGTATGTAGGTATACGGTAAAGACAGGTAGGGGTCCCTACCAAACTGCAGTTCAACCTATCATGCTACCATGGAGGATTTATATCCTAAGTAATAGATTTCAAGTGACAAATGTGCTCAAAAATTGAGTAAAAATTAGATATGAACGATTTAGTTAGACATATCGTGTTTGTTGCATAGTTCGTTAATTGGTTGGTTGAACAGGAAAACAAACTTGGCACGTGGCGCCCGTGGCACAGCGCCCTCTATTCTTACAATTTGCCTTGAAGTTATTTTTATATAAATTATATCAAGTCAATTATTTATTATTAATGTCTATCGGTGATTGAAAGAAAGAAAGTAAGAATACAGTTTATTTGGACACAGTTTGGGAAACATAAAATACAAAACCTACCTAAAGCGGTTACTCATGCTATTATTATTTATAAACATACGGAAGTTTTTTTAAATTATAATTAAGTAATGCCTAAGCCTATAATGTTAACTACTACGTGTACGAAGGCATTTTTATTACCTTTATATCCACCTATTTATAATAGGTAACAAAGCATTCATTGCAGAAATTAAAACTTACATAACATTCATATACGGAACAATTTCAAACGATACTAAGATCTCTGTGAATCTCTTATAGTTTAAAATAATAGTTTTACGATAAAATATAATAGTTGCCAGAGCCGATACTATTAAAGACTTAATTAGTATCCGGGAAAAACTATAAAAAACTACAATAAAATAACTTGGCTTGTTAGTTACGGATGTCGGTTTGTATTGTTCTTTGCATTAGAAATCAATTAGCAACTCCCCGTGTCCCGGGGAACTAAGTTGGTTTGAAAATAAAAACTGTTTGGGTATCCTACATGCCCCTCACCGACCTCGTTCGGCACAACTATAAATATTTTTTCAATAAAAGAGCGCAAAATATGTCCTCCAAGACAGAGCTTCAAGAGTAGACTTTAACGCTGCAAGCTATCTATGGTACCAACTTATTCGCGAGAAATTAGTTTCACGTTTATTAGCTTTCCTAGAGTGGTCTTCCTCAAGTACAGAGCATTGAGTGCTCTCAATGCTCTGTACTCCTAGTAGGAACGAAGTCTATATGCTAGATTAATTATAGGGTCATCTATGTAGCTGTACCGCTCTATCGTAAACGATACATTAAAGGCCGAGCTATTGGAACCTGTTTCTTTAAACCAGAGCTTATAGATATCACAATAAAATTTAATCAGGACTGACTGCTCTCTTTTTGGTCGCTGTCAAATTAGAACCTGGTAACAAGTTATAGAAATGCATAAACGTTTTTAGACCAATAATAGGTATTGTGTGCTTAGAGGTGACAAAAATAAGTAAGTTCTTCATCTTCATATTACGATCTGTAGGACATCTGATTTGGTTATTAATTCACCAATTCTAAGTAATGTTTTAAACCTATCGTTATTGATAGATATCTACTATTAAAATTATTTTCTTCTTTTCGAGGCCGACTGTGTATGAATCTTAACCAATATCATCGAATCACTTCTAGAACAATACGCTCGGACACATATTATTTTACGATTTAATTCAACGTTGCTCAGTGATCTATCTGCAGATTAAATTTTATTTAAAACTGTCTTCAACGATGATCATAGATCTAGTTTTATATCAAGCATTGTTCTAATATACCTACCTACTGATCCAGCTGGTTTTTAACTGTACTATCTAATACTTTCAATAATGATTGCCATTTGCAATTTGAATAAAATAAAATATTTAAAACTACATTGCACGTAGAGCACAGCAACAACATAATTTTTTTAAATGTATTTATTGAGTTAACACATTGTTCTTAAATATACAATTAGCATGGTATCAAATTCTCACTAACAGAAGACTTAGACAGAGTAGACAGCGGGTCCCAAACTCAGCACAGTCTGTATCTTGGTGATCCAAGCTTTGGGGAGATTTGGTATAAACTCAAAGGGTGGGGAAAAGTATTTAAATTAGGAATATTTGGGGATACTACTTGGGAATCGAGACATTCAAAGACATATAACAATAAACATGAAAACCGATGATGATTCGGAAGAATCAGAATGTCCACTTAGGTTTGAATTTAAACATTTCTAAATTAGATATTATAAATTACACAACCTCACTTCACAGTCACCGACGGATTAAAGCGCTCTAAACAAACTATTTTGTACTTCTTCTTATTGTCTTAATTTTTCAAGATTGTTGATATTAGGGTAAGTCTCGATGGGTATCCAAGGTTTTACAATCTGGCTTTTTAATTTTCGACACATCAATAAATCAGCGTGCTTGCCACGACCCTAATCTTAGAGCCTACATCTACCTACATCATTTATTATGCCTATAAATAAAAAAATCGTCATACACATAATCAGACATTTGACAATTTGCTGTTTGGCAAGACGTCAATGTAAAGAATAGAAAACTACACAAAATATCGTTACGTAGTCGTAGTAGGTAGGTACCAACTCGGTCACGCATATCTCACCACTTTGAAAACAAAATCCCGTGCCGAGTGCACGGGATTTTGTTTTCAAAGTGGTCCCTTTTTTTTCGTAGTTATGCGCTGCAAGCAGGAATAGTTCTTACGGTGTTCAGTTATGCGTGTCCGCGATAGTACCTTAGTTGTCACCTATAGTTCAAGATGATTGAAAAAAATGGCTTATCTGATAACTCGGCCTCAAATCAACCATAATTATTATTTATAGAGGGTATCATGAGTACAAGAAAATCCTCTTGAAACTTAAGTACTTGTCCGCAAATGTTTTTGCATGGTCTACTTTCGAATAGGTATATATCTCTAAAAGATAAATCTGCATCTATTTAGGTACAAGTGACTGAACTGATTCAAGTATGACTGGTGATAAGCGTAAGTTCTATCTATAGGATAACATCACGCCGTATTTTCCGAAGAGGTAGGCAGAGTTGGAGATATGTAGGCTTTCAAAAACGCAGAAAGATTATTCAAAAGAAATAAACAAGTACCTACAATTAGTCTCTTACGAAACGATTGGTTCCAATGTTTTAAAGTTAATGGCATAATGTGGTTATAATCACTACTTCATATGTATTTAGAATAGAAAAGATTCAAGAGCCAGCTGGATAGTATACCTACTTACTTACAGACCCTGAAAAAGTGGATGAAGATAAAAGTAATTCTTTACAATAATAATATCTTATGTCAATATCTATCACATACATTAAGTTAGTCTTATAAAGTACCAACCTAATAAACTTACTTAGTAGAAATCTACACCCTCATTTCGCCAGCTATTTTTTTTAAGTCCATTTTTATCTATGTAGGGCGAGCCTATTGCCCTTAAACGGGCACGAATCCTATCTTTAGGCTGCTACTAGTTACTGTGAAATCCCTAATAGAAAATCCCATCTAACTTTACCCGACCCTGGAATCGAAGTCAAGACCCCGTCGTCACTGCGAAAAATTTATGGTTAAACTGACTTTACGTGACGTGTAACAAACGTGAATCCGTATTTTTAATTTTTGAATGACGAATAACGAATCGTTTTCCTTACCAATGGTATCATTTTTTATTGCCAAACTGGGGGCATATAAATAGATTCGTAAGCAAATTTTACCTGTGATAGCTGGTTCCATTATTGAAGGGTCTACTATGCAAAGCTATGAGGCATTTGCTTCATTATTGGTAAAGATACAAAAGTCTTGATTTTAACCAATAACGGTCCGTAAATTATAGGAATCGGCCATTAGTGGACTAACCAGCTTTATTTGTTAAAACCGCTGCAATACACACTGCTACAATAAACAGCCGTTATTTCTAAATAACTACCTTTAAATAGAATTCAATTAACTCCTAATTATATTCTTTATGCTGTGAACAATTGAATAGATTCAATAGACTAATAAACAGCTCGTTTACATTAAAGGATATCATAAGTTTGCGGCAGAACTTATGACCGCCGTTGGGCCCTTTTTATGGTTCTCAACAGTAATTTAAAATACAACATTGTCACTAGTTGATACATAAAAAACACGGTTAAGAACGGCTATTGTTTGGAAATGTTAATTTTCCATTAATTTTCTCGACTATGATGACTGATGAGTATCTTATTCTAGATTTACATAAGTAATTAAATTAATTTTGAATATGGAAATACAATATAAGTACAAATCTCTTATGGAACAAATCTAACTTAGATAGTAGGTATTAATGATTGTAATTCTGTAAATATATATTTTTTATAGTCGCGAATCATATTTCGATCAAGATACAAACTGACAGTGACCGGCAAATTGCAAAAAACATTTAAAAAAAATAATTTCGCGGGCTACTGCGGATCCACCAAATAATTTAAATTCATAAATAATGCAATGAAATATAATATTATAATAATTACCTATTCTATAAACTACAAAGAGCTTTATAACGTCATTTTCGAAAAGTCATTATTTATAACCCCCGACGCAAGTTTGATCGCTATGTGTGTGTATCTGTCTGTGGCACCGTAGCTCTTAAACGGGTGAACCGATTTGAATACGGTTTTTATATCATAATATATTCATCCTCTATCCTACAATATTACTTAACTTATAGGTAGGTGTAGACATTCAAGTAATTTAAAGCTACATCAGGGCTAATAGTATTTTATGTAGATATATTCTGTGGAAACCACGGATATCTATGGTGAAAACAAAACTCCAAGTCGGCACAGGAATAATATAGGGTGACCCACTCTCTCCCTACCCATTCCATTCACTAGACCGCAAGAGAAGTTATTCAAATATCCATCAAACTAATGGGTAAGAAGGCCAAGTGGGTAATAAAAGGCCAACAAACCTTTATTTTGAGGAGGATTTCTTTTACTTTTTCAACAACAAATGCTTTAAAAAAAGTAAACTGACATTATTAATGGATATAGATATAAACAATTAGATAAAATCATGTATACTAGCGCGTGCGGCTGCACTGGACTTAAATGAATGCGAATGACCTTTGATATGCTAGGTAAGTATTGTCCGTACCTACTTTAAACTGGGCTTAATTACTGGTGTATTTTGTAAAAAAAAAAATTACATACCTACTTACCAGGTAGGTACTTACATAAGTTATATTTTTACATTCTAAGTCCCTCTTTTAATATATCCAACGTTCAACAAGTCAAATTGTAATTAGATATAACTAAACTAGGGCCAGCTAATAAGTCTTTTACACACACACCAAAACAAGTGGGATAAAAAATTGCTGTCGAGAACTCTCTGAAAGAGTTACTGGTCCATGAAGGCGCCAATAAAAGGTAGCTTTCCTGCTTCAATGTAACTTAACTATTGTAACTAAGCCGTTCAGACTTTATCTTTAAAAACCGCACAAGCTTCCTTCTCCAGAGGATGACAAATTTACAACTCGTGCCAATCATTATCAATCATAATACAATTGGTGTATAATAGTGCCATACTTACGATGAACATCTCTAAGTATCATCCGATTGTATTTTAGTAGAAAACAAACAGAATGTCTTACAAATATACAAACAGCTCTAATACAAAAACAAATTAATTAATAGGCGACACATCAAATCCCTTCCCAATTTGACAGAAGATACGAGCCAATTAAGAAGCAATATTGTTACTCTAGCTCGGAAAATGTAGGAAAGTAACAGGGAATTTCAATTCCAAAGCAAACGACAGATTATTCTGAATGGTGTTGATTTAAGTACATAATTATATTCTACCGAAACTAACCGAGCAAATGATATAGATAACTAAAACATATTTTTACAACATATCAATCATAAATTCAACGAAGCATGGCCGAAATAATTATTAAGAAGATACTAGTGTATGTTTTGGAGGAATAAATATCCCATTAAACTCATAAATTAATAATAGGTAAGTAAGTAGTTGGAAAATACTAAAGATATCTAATGTTAAATAAGCTCATCAGCTTACCACAAAATGTAGGTACCTACCTAAAGGCAAACGTCCTGTCCACAGAATTATAATACGTTCGACTTCGAAACAGCTCACTTTTCCTCGCCTTCAACAAAAAACTAAAGTTTGTGTCACTAATTGCATATCCATAGCTCTAGTATCAACACATCCGATCAGTCGCCTCGAGATTGAAGAGTCCACTCTATTCCAAACACGTCCCTAAACCGACGGTGCAAAGTTGTATTTAAAATCAGAACGCAGCAGGGGCTGGCGCCAAGACATCTGTCATCGTTAATAACAAGCAATTTGAGCCAATTTTGCATTTTTAGAATATCGGAGAGCGCCCAGGCGTCTCGTTCTCACGGCAGGAAGTAAAACAAAAAGTATCACTAAATAAAGTAGTGGTTGACATGTTTAGTTTTTGCCCCGGCTCACTAATTACGCGGGCGCAACAGTAGGTGCGTGAGCGTTCGCGTGAACCGTCGAGGCGAACGTTGGCCGTAAATGCTAACAGTTTAGATATTTATGAACATGTGTACGTAATTAATTTTTACGATGGATCAGATAACGGAATCGGTGGAGCGATACGCTTGTCGCGGCGGCGGCGTCTCGGCTGCGACTCGTATAAAGGTTAATTAAGCTTGAATTAGCGGCTAAAGAGGTTTTTCCGCGGATCGATTCGTTAAGCAATAAAGGTGACGAGAGGCTGCGGTTCGCGACCCCGCCACGCACGAACAATGGCCCGCCACACGTCCGCCGCCGCTGAAGTGTTAACATCGCTCACACACAATACACATTTCCATAGAAAGCACTTAAAAAATGGATTAGTTTCGATAGAAAAACAAGGAAACGCGCTTTGTTGGTGTTCCAGTCACGGATATAAATTAGGAGAGCGGGTTTAATCCGCTTACGTGAATAATCCTTTTGTTACAATTTGATGCTACGTACGAACGGTGATATACATCCTAAAGGGCTCTGTGTAGTGGTAATGTATTGCTCGCGTGTACGGTTTGTTTAGAGATATTTCGTTTTTGTGAAGATGCGCTTTATGTCCCACCCCCGCGATGAACATGACACCCCTTTTGTAGCAGGCGCTTACAAACTTCTTAGTGTTGCGTATAATGTTTATTTATTAGGTTAATTAACACTCGCTTGTTTTTATAAAATAGTGATCGAGTTCTATAAAATAACTCGAGTTTAAAGTGTAAAAAATAAATTGGGTCCTCCGATTTACGAGTTTGAAAACTGCGCAAAGTAACAAAAAAAACCCGATAAAACAAAAAAGCCGTAAATATCAATAACGACCCCTATCCACTAGGTGCGTATCCACAGCAGGGAATAGGTATTTCGTACAAAAAAAAAAAACAAAAGCTATAACCAGCCATTTGTAATTCGCATTAATTAACTCTCCCTGAATAAATGCCAAAAAGTAATCTTTCGAGTAACAATGGGCACATAAACCTTTTTACGGGCGGTCAGAAAAAAAGGGTGCGCGCACATAGATACATGTGTCGGCTTGGAACCGTCGCTGGTACATCGTGTTTATTCGTTGATTAAACATATCCACGGCCGCAATGCGTATGCAACCGGACGGACATATTACCAGGGCTCGAATTCTGATTGTTTAGAGAATTTATTACTCCCGTGCCTTGTACAGTTAATTGAATTCGCCTGTAGAATAGGCACGAGCTGAATTGCCCGCCGACCGTTTATCGTGTCTTCCCAGTGCGTGGTCCGACGCACAGCGACGCCATTTTTGTTGATAATAGAGCTTGTCGTTTGTCAGTAAAATTAGATTTTGACGGAGATTTCAATTATTTAATCATTTTTATCAAAAGATTACCACAATTTTGAAGGAAATTCAACAGTTTCATAATATATTAAAGTGAAATGAAAAATGCTTCTATCATTCATGTTCATCAATGTAGTCACCTACTTAACATGTACATATTAAGTTAATGAATTATATGAAGAAATAAAATGTATAACCATGTTATGCACGAATAAAATTAACAAGGGTAATGCGTTATACAGCTAGCTTTAGTGAGAACACTAATCAATAATTAAATTAACGAAATATATAGGTAAGTAAGTAAGTGAATTTTGAATTCAGGGATTTTGTCGCAATTTCAAGTTCATTCAGATACCTATAGGTAATACTAAGAATAATTACTGTAAGAAATATGTTAATATTAATAGATATTTGTACACCTGTTAAGGTAAGATATGGTTTAAAGAAATTTTGTTGTTCTCATGTAAGTAGGTATTATCCTTATTCAAGCAAATAATTTATTTGATTTGATATTATCTTATCAATATATATTTATTTTCTAATAATCGTTTTATTAGTACCTAGTTTATGAAACAGTAACATAATAAGGATTATTAATGGCACCAAGAATCTTTCAATAACTGCCTAGTAATGTGAGAATTTTCTGATGAAAAAAGTCACTTGACCGACCTGGGAATCTAACCCAGGTTATCAAGCTCAGTAAAAAAAAAAACTTGTTCCTTCTTAATATTGTTATCGTAAAATATTGTGCTGATCAGCTGTTGCTGTTATCCTCAGCCACAAAGCACGCGCCGGTACAGGTAATGTATGTAGATAAAGCGGTTGGACGAGTCTAATAGGTATTAGGTACGTATTTACTGATTTTGGACTCGACAATATTATGCAGAAAAAAACATGTTTTAATTTGTTGTAATCGTTTTTGTTTTATACCTATATTTAACTCATTTAAATTTTTATAACATATTTTCAGCCAAAAGTAATTTAATTATTTGTGCGTTGACGGCAAAATTGAGAACTCATTGGTCACATTTAATAGAAAAAAGTTATTATAAATAATTATTTTGTTAGGGATTTGTGTTATAAAAAAAACTTTTTAATTTTATTTAATTGCACGTGCACAAAGTTTGTCTTTAAGTTACATACCATTTTTGATTTCATAATAAGTAATATACGCTATGAGTCCAGACAATTTTTTTTTAACAATATCCCTATTGTTTCGAAAATCAACGCTCCACGTGCTGCTTCTATTAGTTTATAACAAAATTACAAACAACACTCGCTATTAATTTATCAAAAACGGTGTGTTGGCCGTTATATCTTGCGCCCGAATCCATTAATTATTTATCAACTTAACGCTCATTATCTTAAAACAAAACACTATTTTTTCGTCGTTAAAAAGCTCGCGGTCATTAATCACTGCGTACTAGACGTTTAGCGCGAGAATTCGACCTACATTTGTTTAATAATATAATCAGATCATCTTGTTTTGTAATCGTTGTTGTTTTCAACGTCTATTGTTAATAACTGTAAGTTATTCAGTTTAATTGACCAAATGTTAATATCTTTATAGGTAACTAGTTTTCGCCCGCGGTTTGCCAAATTTAATCCAAATCCGTGCAGCCGTTTTTGCGTGATTGAGTAACAAACATGCAAACATACAAACATGCACATTTGTAGTAGGATTGTAGGATGGTCGAGTTTCTCAACTCATAAAGGATTAGAGACTATTTTAAGTCCATGTGATAGAAGATACCCACTTTATTTTTTTGTAATATTATGATATTGGTATTAAGTATCGATATTTATCAAAAGCCGAATGTTATACAATACCTACTACAATATGCAGAATTGTTGTTTGGTTTATAAATCTATATTAACGATCTAACATTTTCAGTGGGAACATCCAGTCTTAATTATTGGCACTGCTCTGGCAGGTCTGCCAACAGCTGTCTACGATTTCAGGCGAGGAGTTGTAGAGATTACGGAGACAAGACCTTATTCTTTACCTAACACTACCAACCAGCCTGAAATTTACTAAGAGCAGGTAGGAAAAAACTGCAAAAATGCACTCTCATTTTCTAAATCTATATATACAAATAGAATTATGACTTGCTTGTCATAGGTATTATATTACATTAGCTTCTGCCCGCGATGTCCTCTGCGTGAAATTTCTTGTTCCTTCGCTGTTACTTCGTTTTCGCTTAGTAACTTTTTTACTTTTGCTCGGCTCCTAAGGGTCGTTCCGTGATGATAATCAACCTTGATTATGAAACTATTTAGTTGGATAAGGATTATATCATGATATGAATATCATCATCTTTAGATTCTACCCTTGTTTTGATTTACTAATTTGTACACAAAATGCTTAAACTATATTATTTAGACATATAACCTCGCGGACTTTTTTGTGGGTAATGATGAGTAGGTACTACAAACATGTACGAGTTGTACATTATTTTATGAATCATCAGTAGTTTTCGCAGCGCACGCCGAATAATTATTTATATATTTACTCCAAACATACAAATAATAATGACTAATAATAAAATAATGACAAATAATGGTTAATGATGATTAATATAATGACTTATACCTATAGACATTTTTTGATATCTTGGGTTACATTAGTGCAATTTTCGCACGGATCTCAAATTTTTTTTTGGGAAATAAATTACACCCTTGGTACTCGCTGATAATGTTGTTGTATATAGGTGCTGTTCTATAGGTGTTTATTTTATCGTCAAAGTATTTTTTGAGTTTATCCATTACAAACAAATAAACAAACCAACATACAAATATATGAAACATACAAAAAAATCAAATCTTTTCTCTATAAAATATTAGTTTAGACAGAAACTCTTTATAATACCTACTTTTAGTAAGTATCAAAATACGTGAAAAAATTATCCGCTTTTAAGAAACATAAAGTCACTTAAAAGGTTTTTTTTTCCGTCACGCGAAGAACACAAACAAATAAAAAAAACATACATCTGCAAACTACTTGATTCACTCAAGAACTTGAGCGCTAATCAGTTAAAATGACTTGAAAAAAATACTCTAAGCGTCCGGATGTAGCGGAAACATGTTATCAACGCCACTTGTAGCCTGTATCTGTGGAACACGTGTCAAAAGTGTTTACAGACGTTTTCGTAAGTTAATCGCCTCCTTTTTAACTAACCTAACCATGCAAGTATGGGTGAGCACGCGAAGTTCTGGCTGTGTTTGAAATGCTAGTTAAAAGTAATTTGAGACTTACTAAGAGTGATAAACTATGCAGTTGACTAACTCTAGAGCAGCAATATTTTTCTTGAAATAGTGTCAGTGAATGATATTACTTTCAGTTTTTAAATTTATTATTTTGAAGTGAGACAGCTTGTCACTTTTATACGATCTTACGATCTATCCTCTCTTGTAAAAATATTTCTGTGTTTCTCACATTTTAGTATTTTGTTTTTAATAATTTGTAAAAGACAAGCTTTATGTTATTCTACCCGTTTGCCATTCCGATCATTCCTTGTTTCTGAGATAGAATTAGGTGAATACTTACATATTTTATGTCTAGTTTGAGGATCGACATGCGACACGACGTCAGAAGATCTTGAAATAGGATGCAGACAGTTTACGTCGTGATCAGATTAGCAACTTTGTACCTACGTCGAGTGCTTGCAAACGTGCTAGAGGTATCCATGTATGCCAAACTTCCATGTATATACGTACTGAGCTCAAGTGTTAGGTGATAGGTAGGTACCTACCTGAAACAGATACCTATCATTATTCGTCCGCGGCTTGCTATCTTGTTTTGATTAAAGATTGCTTTTTTTTATTATTAGGAAATAAACAGTGTGTCTTCTTTGACTTTCTGCACAGGATTAAAGCTTCCCTTGTATACCATGTTTTACGCAAATAAATATTCTATTCTATTCTATTCTATTCGTGCAGACCGGCGCGACGCGACAGCGCGACGCGACAACGGCTTTTGTTATACCGTGAAGTTTTCTTAGAAACTATATTGTTCGTGTCGCGTCGCGCCGTCGCGTCGCGCTGGTCTGAACGAACCTTAAATGTGTTAGGATTTTTTTTTCTCTTGTCGCTTCATTACTTATTTGCCTAACATGTTACATATAACTTTTGCAAATTTCACGCGGTACTATCGTACATTTCTATTAGGTATATAGTTTCTCAAAAGATAACTTACTAAACGCGCCTTGTTAAACGCGCATTTTACTTATTTTTTTAACCTCTACGTTTCGTTATAATTTGTAATTGGCAAGCCTTATAGACCGTTTGTCTATCCGGCTATAACAAAAAAGACAAAACATGATTACTTAATCTTATCTTATCTCTCACAATTCATAAAACATAAACCACAAAATAAAAATAAGAAATTGACAGAAGAATAATATTACAAATCAAAGAAATAATTTTAAATGAATCATTCACCACCTCATTATACATAGTTGCAAATTCATTTAAAATGAACATAAATTAAGCATGATGAAAATAATTTATTTAAAGAAACTTCAACTTCAAAAAAATACTGAAAGAACAATTTGCATTCAACATTAAATAAATATATTTAAAATGCACCGATTTTCAAGAAATCGGACAGTTATTAATAATGGAATAAAAACAAAAAGGATATAACCTCAACAACAAATAAAAAAATTAAAGATTGACCTCACTAGCCAAAAATATCACGTTTCAAACAAATCGAACGGGTTCAAATGGAATTTTAAACTGAAATAGAACTCGGAATGCAAGTTTCACGATTTGCGTGTAGATATATCACGTTTCAAACAAATCGAACGGGTTCAAATGGAATTTTAAACTGAAATAGAACTCGGAATGCAAGTTTCACGATTTGCGTGTAGATAGGTACCATATAGATATGTTAGGGAAACACTAAGAGCTTTCCAAGACGAACTCCCCAGAAATGCATTTACATGTCACGAGATCCTATGGGAAAATGTGCACGTGGCGTTGATTGTATGCTTGTACCTGCCCCATTCTCATGTAGTAGATATCGCGTTATTAACTCGTCAATACTTAGCATTATGTACAATTACGGCGCGGTTGTGTGCGTTAGTAAGGAGGGTTGATTAATTGAAATGTGCCTTTACCAATTGCTATAAATTGCACCAATGCAGAAGGCAAAACTTCCTGGCACGTCATTGTCAGTTTAATCCCTTTGTTGTGACTACCAACGAAATATCGAGATATCGGTATCCGAAGCTTATTTGGATGTCAATTTGAGTATCTATTATTAAAGTGCTCAACGATTGTCATATTTAAATTTTAATTGACGATTCAATACAAACTGGTCGATTTCGAATAAAATTAAGGTTGTTGGGAAAATCACTTCATTTGTACAATCGTGGGTTATATCTTCCACCTTAACATGCTCTGTATGCCTAAGCTGCTGTCCTTTACAAACGCGATTTGCGTTTCATTAGTGATCAACAAACCCGCTAAACAAAGGCCCTGTTTGATACGACACCCAATGAACTGAGGTTTATTAGCCTTGTATTTGTTTAATACGAAGGCTGCGCGTACTCCCGGGGTGTGGATAAGCAAACAGATTTTGGAAGTAACAGATTTCGGAAGCAATCTAGTCGTTGTTTACATAGGTTCTTCTCAGGTACCTGGTGCTCGGTAAATTAACGCTTTGAGGAATTAAATGCAATGGCGGAAAGCATATAAGTAGTAATATGTGAAGAAAAGCATGTAGTCTGTGGGTGTTAATCTACTTAATAAAAATGACTTAATTAATTCATTGAGAGGAGTTTCTTACTCTTGCCCTAGCTGGATTTTTTAAACTTCGTCCCGCAAAGGGGAAATTTAAAAAAGGGGTTGTAAAAGTTAGTAATTTTTCCTGACGGGATTTTTCATCGGACACACGGCACAAAAAACTTATCTGAAATGAATTACATGTTAATATGAAGAAGTATGTATATCTATATTGTATTCCGCTATGTGTATAGTATAACGTTAGGGATGAAGCCCACAGGGGTGGTACTGTATGTAGGTACCCTACGTACAGTACCCACTCTCTGAGCGGAATTGAAACTGCACACAGCCTTTGGGCGAAATAGTTAGCAAGGATCGATTTATTAGCAGATTTTGCTCGGGTTATTGTGAGCACAATCAAACCTGATGCGGTAATACTAAGACGCCATTGTTAATATTTATAATAAACTGGTGGCTTAGCAAAAGAGGTAGGTAATGATCACATTGCTTTTCCGCTTATTTTATCCAAGCAGATTAAATGGCACACAGTATAGCGCGTAGGTACTGTAGGTTCCTATCTACCAAGGTACTATCTAGATTTAGTTAAATTTAGATTGATTTTTTTTATCGTTTCAAGCTGCTGAAACACGGTCTCTGCCTCCAGTACTTAAGAACTAAACTTTTATTTGGACTTTCGATTTCAGGTTTCAAGATTGGTATCAATTCTAGGTATCTAGTGGCAAGCAAACCCTTTTATAAGATATAAGATTAAGTAGGTAGTAAAGAATTCCATTAATAAAACATTTATTATACGTTTGGAAAAAACTCAATGAAAAGTAAATTAAAACAATCTGGATTACATTATGCGATTAGATCAACAGACTCAACTAATAATTAACTGTATAATGAAGTATGTTATAGTACGGATGGTTTGATTGCATCCTGTGTTGAACTTTTTATCTGTATGTAAGGGTCTGTAAATGTTTATAGCTGTTTCATTATCAGAGTTATAGATAAAAGCCGTACTATATTCGATTCAAAATTGTATCGTTGCTGTCTCCTTTTGATAACAAGCATTTGATAAAACTATTAATAAAATCCCTAGAGGGTCAAGTCAATTGAATGAATATCATTCAATACTCAATTATCCTTTGTATTTAATTTTACCAATGCCTTCTGTGAGCATCTGTTATTATTATTAATCCTTATGGTCATCCGACATCTTTTTTTTTTCAATTTGTGAGTAGAGTTATCTTCGAGTACATTCCAGCATAATATAAAAAAAATACTATAATTTTGACAGTCGAAAGAGGAGAAATAAAAAGAAGACCTTCAAAGTAAAAAATCTCCTTAAATATAGGTACTACACATAAACGGGTAATTCTAACATCTAGAACGTTTCTCAAAAACCATTTGGTATTAGAGAGCAGTAGGTACTCTGTACGGCCAAAGAACAATACATCGCCAATCGGCGATATAATGTTTCTATAACGGCTTTAAACGTGACATTTTTATATTGTAACAGAGAAGCACCGCATCGCATCGCATCAAATAGTAGTAAGTTATATAAACTTACAAATATTTAATTTTCTATTATGTAGGTACCTACTATAAATAATAAGGATATGTGCAAGTAAACAAGTTAAATTAATTTACGACCACAATGATTTTACAAATAAACTTGTGTGTGTTTAATGCAAAAACAATAATGCCCTTCTCGAATAAATTAAATTGAAACCCCTGTCCTATAAGACAAAAATTTTACCCGTAGCGACTATACCTAAGCACTTTATAGAACTTACATGTGACAAAATACGTCACCGCCATTGTTGTAAATTGTAATCGACATCAAATTATATATTAGGAGATAATAACTTAGAGCATTTATGATTCAATAAAACCTTTTTTACATTTATGTTTCGTTTTTGTGTTTTATAAGAAACAAAAGGTCTGATACATGATGACTGTATAAAAAGTACAATAAAAACCCTTTACCAAATAATTTTACGCTAAAATCTCTCTTCGTGACCAATACATTAATATTAATATAACAGGAATTTGAAAACTATACATAGTTCGATAGCGTCTTAGAGTCAATGTACCACTAAAATGTGAATTTCCAGTAGGTACCTTTAAAGTGCAAAGGATATAGCAATCACTGTGGAACCTTTATTGCGCAAATTAGATGTAAAAGGGAATTATTTAACACTTTTATAGAGTAAAATCACTCTTCTATAATAAAGTCCTATATGGTACTTGACTATAACGGTTATATAAAGCGCTTATATAAACGTTTATATTGCTTTACTACAGGATATTTCTACACCAACAACACTTTCATACAACTTTTACGGGATGTTTTTGAGATAATTATAAGCTTTTGTTATATATAGTAATATTATTATATACTGTTTTGCTACTTGGGATGACGCACATTCTTACACAACTTTTTTATTGTCTTCTCCAAAAAGTCAAACATTGTAACAAGTTCTATCCAAAAATGTAACAAAATATATTTCATCCCAAGTCGGTCTGAGTAACAACTTGGGCTGACTCCTTCTTAATATATTCGGTGTTTAGAATAAGATTATAATATTAAGGAGGGAAGACAGCGACGTTTCCCAGTTTTGGACCGGGGAATTTGTGGAAATGTCCTGGTTACCGTACACTGACGAATTATAATTGGAGATTAGTGGATATAGATAATGTACCGACACGACATAGCTTAGTTCAAGACGAACAGGTCCACAATACGACGACAAGTTGGTACCTACTGTTTAACTAATTTTAACAGAGAAATTGGTTTTCTAATAAGACCCAGCATAATAAACTATATCATATTAAATTATTATTATAATATCATTAAGTACCTGGGCGACCGAGCTCCACTCTGGTGAAAATAGAGAATGCTCATTTAATAGTATAGGATAGTTCATGCTAAGCATAGTACATACTAATTCCATGCAAGGTAGCCATCTTGTTCTGAACTTTGGGCGATCGAGCTCTGCTCGGGTGAAAATACGGAGAAATCGAATTTTCCAAGATATGTGACCAAGCTAAATCGATTTTTCGCCCCCGTAAACCCCTATATTGCAACTTTATTCGAAATCGTTAGAGCCGTTTTCCAGAACGTGATTACAAATATATATATATATACAGGGTGCCATCGACGCGAAAAATGTTACCATGGATTCAGTACATGATTCTGAAACCCCTGCGTTTCATAGAAAAGTGCAATACCTACGCGGTCAAAATATATGTAACTGCTGATTTTTTTTTATATCCGACGGAAAATTTCAACGCGAGGGGTTCAGAATCATGTACTGATGAAATATTGCTCGTTTAATAGTATAGGTTAGCTTTGTAGGAAAGAGTAGGGACATGTGCATACATAAGTATGTATCTGAGGCAAGAAAAAAATGTAGGTTTCGAATTTCATCCTAAAAGCAACGATAGTTTCTTTCGTGCACTTAAAAGGAAAAAAATAAAGGAATCAGATGTAGCGCCAGCCACATCGCGACTTATCCTTAACCGTACCTTTGTCCTAAAAAGAGAACTGATTTTAAAGATAACATTTTATACGATCTCATTTTGGAGACACTGCGTGTACCTACCTACCTACCCACATTCCTAAACATAAAATTGGTAATAAAAAATGCATCCGTCTATGTATATTTTTTTTAGGATTAGTGACGTAACTTAGGTTATTTAAATAAGAAATTAAAAGTATTTCAAAACTGATCTACTTCGACATGTAGGATTTCCAATAGATATCCGAATACACATATCTCCATAAATGTTTGTTTACAAACACCAAGCTGGTCATCATTTGGAAATGGATCGGGGTTTTTTGACGAAACGATAAGCAAGTGGAACATGCAAAATATTTCAATTCATATAATTATGCTTATTAAAATATAAAGTTAGATGCTGTAATGAATTCTAGATGACTATGACCTCATAAAAAACAATTCAGACATTTTCTACACCAAAAGCGTGTTTAAGTCCACTTTAGTTTCAACAACTGTTCAGCATGATTTTGTCATGAAACAGTACATTTTAGTTTAATTAAAAGACCTTTGTAAGTATTTAATCGGTTAATTAGTTTAAATTCATGTAAAAATTTAGTCAAGATCTGATTTGATAATAATTTACTCTCCACAACTTTTTCACCCGTAGCAGACATAAGTACATAAATACGTTTCACCCTAAGTAAAACATATTTTCAAATGTAAGTAAGTAACCTGCAGTTACTTTTAATCATAGTTAAAACATATTAATTTCCAAACGAGGTGATGATAGCCCACTTAAATTGCAGTTAAAATAACGAGAAGCCAATTATTATCGCCAAGCAATAGAAGGGATATTACGTATCGCTTAACAATCAATGTAGCAAAACTCCACTAATTAGCGACGTACAAGTTTTATGTATAATTTGAGACTAATACAACTTGTTTAATGGCTCGTTGCATACAATTTCATGCATATTAACTAAATACAGCTCATTACGAAAGTGAAAAATTGTTTGTAAATATTTCAGTTTTGTTTGCATATCATATTCAAGTAGTACTCGTAAGTATTACCACCACTCTTTCAAATGATGATTCAATGTGCCGAGTTGTCTTCTTGAAGAAACCTTTAATAATTTACAATTTACTTAAAAGAACAAATAAAGTATTCAAAATCAGAATATAAATTTTAAGAGAATTTTAAATTTAAACAATCACAAGAGCCCTTTAAAAGGCTTTTTCAAAGTGGAGATGAACAAAAAATCTTAAGCCTATTCTACACCAACGACCTTTGTCACACACGCGTGACTACACGCAAAACAAGTACCTCTCACTCACACACGCACGCGTATGGACATCGAAAATGTTCATTCACAAAGGGCTAACGTGTCCCCTGTCCTCTGAACCCATCCTCTTCATCTTGCTTTATCTGTGTTCATTCATTACCATCTAGTTTTATACGAGTCGACGGCCCGAAAACATATCACGCCTCCATTTTTTGTCACACCACTTAATTATCTAGATTTATATCATGATAAAATCGACGCATCGACGTTAGAGATAAAATAAATATTATTGGAAAACATAAATGAATATTTCATTCCTTAGTAATTGTTGTATGTATATTTGATAATGACTTTATAAGTGATAATAACAACTTAGTTGAGGTTAAAAATCTGTAACACAGATTTGCTGTGTAAATTGTTTAATTTGATTGTGCTCAATGCTTGAATAAGATTAATAGTATGAGGGGAGGCATTGGTAATGACTTAATGGCAGCTTCGGAAACAAAAGGCATTCCTGGTCATGTGCGCGGCTAAAACGATAAATTCTATTATATCTTGTAAATTGTGGGTGACATTACATTAGACAAAGACAATAGGTATAACATAACAATAGGATTCTAGGTCATTTTACATGTGCAAAAGCAGTTATTTGATAAATTGCTATCGACTTCATTATTTTGAATATAATATTGATATCGTTGTCGACCAAACTGACAGGACAATGAGCGGCTTGATACATCATACATGAGCTCAGCGGCCACGTGTTGTGTCGTGTAATAGATATTATTTAAACACCCATAGCTATAGAACAAAAGAATGAATGAATTTTCTGCGGTGTACCTACCGCATACCTTATGTACCTACCTTGTGTGTAATCTATTATCTGAATCTGGCATTAATATTTAATTTATCATGAGTACAAAATTAAATTAGCGTTTAATTGAGGCAGTGCACAGACCTAGTTAAATCAGTTTGAGAACAGTTTTCTACCGCCGATATGGCAATAGTCTGAATTAGCTCTGCGCTCGGCCTAGTCATCCGAAGGGGTAAAACAATCGCATTGAACGTAGTGCTAGGCGTAAGCGTCCATTAAAATTATACGCAGCGCATGCTTCGCCTATAAGCGACGATAAGGCATTGCGCAGACACTACGTTTTCTTACCGACTTGAACCAATCGTGACGTAAATGTTTGCCATAATTTAAATTACGCAGCGAGTGCCATAGCTTTCTATTTAGCAGTCCCAACGTAATTGTCTCCTGGAATTTAAATTAAATATGTTATCGAAACAATATTTTATTCGCGCGGCTCCTGTGAGGCGCTAGCGCTACATTACTATATACTACATAGGTATGAAGAGACGTCTACAAGATCTCCACGGCTTCTACGAGACCGCTACAAAATTTCTACGAGATGTAACGAGCCGACTACGAGACTATTACGAGACGTCTACGAGGCTACTATGAGACCTCTACGAGACCGCTACGAGATCGTTACAAAACCTAAACGAAACATGAAAGAGTCGTCAACGAGAGGTCTACGAGACCGCTACGAGACTTTCGAGAGACATCTACAAGACCGCTACGAAACCTCTACGGGACCCCAACGAGACGTCAAATAGTAGTCTACGAGAGGTTTACGAGACCGCAGAAAACATGTACAAAACCGACACCATGCGCCACGAGACCACTACGAGACAACTAAAAGATATCTGTGCATCGTCTGACCGACGTCAACGCAGGGTTTACGTGTCGTCTACACTGTGCATACGTTGCACTAGCCACTGCGCTGGACAAGCGACCATTGCGATAAGCTCTTAAGTTCAGCAACACAAATAAAAAATATAATATTACCGGTTAGTATTTCGAAAAACCGGCCAAATGCATGTCGGACCACGAACAGTAAGGGGTTCCATAGTTGGAATGAATTTTTACGCATACGCAGTATTGATTTGTCGACCGCAAATATTTTTGCGGTCGACAAAAAGTTCGTATTTCATATTATTCGATAAAACCATTAACATTTTACAAAGGAAATCGTACAGGGTAGAAATATTTATGTATTTTCATAAAATGTTACTTCTATAGAATCAAGTTCTTCTGACTTAACAGAAAACTGCTGAGGAGTTTGTCGCGCTGCTTATTCTTCCCAGCTAAAAGACTACAAAATGGTGAAGGGCGGGCGTCGTGTCTTATGTAATTTTGACGCTCAAAATTGCTGGTTTCAGTCTAATTTGAATAAATGACTTTTGATTAGGTACATTTTGCAATAAAATTACAAAGTTATAAAATGCACGTAATGCAGTTATTAAACTACGACTATTAAGTACGCGTTAACTTTAAGAGCCTACTGATGTCATAGTTTTAGTTAAATACTACTATCGTGAATACTTTTCACATAACCGAAACGCTTTAGTAGGCAGGAACAAAAATTCCCACTTTAAAGCATAATATTTCGCAAACGGATCCCTAAATCGAAAAATGGTCATCACGTTCCCGGAATGTTTTTGAAAAACTCATACAACGACAATCCAAAAAGAGGAATAGATGAGTAAAAAAATCATCTCCGCTTTATGAGTACCTAACAAAAAAAAACATATCGATGTAGGCGTTATTAATCCGAATTCTAGCTTTTTTAGTACCAAGTCTCTGTGTTAAAACGCGGACAGACAGACAGACGGATTGAGATTGTCGAAAAGAGGAATAAGGGTTCTTTAAGTTTTACTACGGAATCATAAAAGTAAAAATTATGAGCTTTATACTTTTAGCCTGACACGTCGCTACTACAAACCTCGAATGTTTTCTAAGAGAATTGCCTAGAAGCAAATAGAGTAGATGAATAACCGGCTTTTGAATTATCCGAAACTTGGCCACCATATTCTTGCAGCCTGCCAAGTCGTAAGAGACAACTGACAGAATTAGCTTAGTGATGAGCTGTGGCGATAGGAGACGATTGTTATTTACTGAACTGTATTACAAAACCTTTATTAAAGTTTTACTTGAAATAAAGAAAAGCAAAAATTATCTATTTGATATAGATCGACAGATAATATTTTAACAAAACCACCTTTATATGTTCCCAAATAGGTGCTATGAGAAAGATTCTTTAGAGACAAGTTTGGCTAAAATTAGCAGAAAAAAGGAAAAAATAGGAATAACAGTACGTAACAGAAGCCAAAGTCGGCCGCAATTTATGCGTGGACGTGCATTTTTCGAGAGTTGTGCATCCTTTGTTGTGCGTCGGATACATCGGCGGGCTCGATTCGCTCGGTTTTAGTTAATTACAGAGTGCGACTAAGCGCCGGGCGCTCCTCCGCGGCCGCGCTGGTGGCCGGTACACAAAAGCGGGTCGATGCCTTCGATAACGAAGCCAGTTTTTATCTTCTTATTTTAACGCTTTTAATTAGTTAGGAAAATATTCTCAAATAAAAACTGCCAGCAGCGACCGCCAGGTCTCGAGTTAAGGATTGTCTTTGACCGTTCTGGGCCTGAGGCGCTCTATAATGGAACGGGATACCTCTGCTATTCCGATTGGCTTCTGTATTGCCGATAACTTTAATAACAATAATTGAATGCATCGTTTTATTGAATTTCTTAGTGCTCGTTACGTACAGAATGACTATAAAACAAAACGACATCAAAGATGTTAAATGTTAGACTTTTATACCGCTCATGCTTTACGAATAGAATTGACAAAGTTATAATTGCTTATCAATAAAACCATACACAAATAGGAATTACGATGAGTTCTTATAATATTAAATGTTTATCCATCCCATCAAGTCCTCGTATTTAATTATTACTGTTTTATGCAAAAACATTAATTATTCCTAGGTATCTTTACAGTTTACTACCACATGGAAGGCTGTAACTGTAAATTTAATTAGCCTAACAATAAAAATAGGAACACAAGAAAACGATCAATAAACCAAACTATATCATACCACATCTGAATAACAATGAAACGTGTTTTTTTTTCAATGTGTACTTAAATAGGTGAGTTAATTATGATTATAGCGTCGCCAGTTGGATACTCGTAATTAGAATACATGAATAATGAATACTGTAAGTATTCTCAGTTGAACAATCAAACCACAATGAAAACTTAAATATCAGTTTGCGTCGGAACTTTCGAAACGGCACGAAATGATACACCTGTTAAATTATATCATTTCATTACGTACCTATTCAAGTTGTTTTAACAGTTTATCAGTGTCTTATTCATTTTATAAGGGACCACTGGTATACACTAGGTAATAACATCGTATTAAATAATAACATATAATTAGTATCTACCTGCTATGAAGATAAAGGAGGGACAACGGAGTTTTTTAAAAGCTGTTTACAATCAACCGTAAGTGGAGGTACAGTCGTCTACTCGAGTTGTTTGTTGAACTGCAGACGGTATCTAATGAATACTGAAACGAAGTGTTTCTTTACACTTAATTTAATTAAAAATATTGACCTTTTAGTTTATGAGGTTGACATTTAAAAGTATATTGCGGTTACTGATTAGGAAGAAGATGTTTTTATTGATTACATTTTCTGGTAAATAACACCAATACCTACGTAGTTACTTCCAGGGTGACAAACAATCAAAACTAAGTCTTAACGGGAAAATATAAACTTTCATTTCACGTGGCAATTATACAACGAGTGTTAGTTATTGAAACTATGTAGTGTAAAAACTAAGTGTTCATAGCTATAGCAAATAATTAACCATTGCAGATTTATAAGGAACACTAATAAATTCACTTTAGAAATCCGTATATAAGTATAACGTTATAAGCATCTAACAATAATGTTTGAAGATGTTTGTACGCGACACTACTACGGACGTTAGGCTCGTTACCACGTTATCGGGCCCGGGCCGCGATGTTTATCTTGACAGCCACGTCGCCGGCCTCTTGGGGCCTTCAGCATCGACACCTCGCAACAATAAATTGACCTTGTTAACCCTTTATGCTACACAACCTAATTTTTGTGCCCTTTGTTCTTTTTTGTTTCCATGTTATTGACTCATTCATTGATCGAGAAAGAGCAGTAAACAGCTGGGCTGGCTTTGACAGTGGGAAAAAGTAATAGGTACCTGGTAGGTGGGCATTCTACGATGAGCGAGATACAACCTTTATATTTTTTATTATTAAATACCAATATTATTAAACATACAGCAAAGATACTCTATTATTATTTTAATAATACCTAAATCAATATAATAAAGTGGGAAATAAGTTTATAAAAAAAGTCCAATGTGGTAGCTGGTAACTAATCCGTCTCAAGATGAATAATCTTTTAGTAAGTCCCGAACGAGCTGAAATAGAAAGCCATTGTCAGATCGAAAACTTCATACAATACAACTTTAATAGCCGCACGGGTGACTTTGGCATACGTATACGTCTCAGTTGGAGAGTTCTTTGATCAGCAATATTCATTGCGCTAGCGCTGGTTTCCCAGCAATTTTGAGGTGAGCTTTCAGACCTATACAGAGGTGGGTACACCTACATTTACCTACCTCTAACTTTAGATAAGGTAAAGTATCTTACATCTGAAATTAACAGACATATTCAGAAGTGTCAGTGACTGTAATGATCTGCAAGTACGACGTGAAAACGTTGAAAGACTTCAATGTTTTCACGTACCACTTGCAGATCATACTGCTGAACGTGATAAGCGGCTCTCCCTACCACTATTATTCCTGCTTACCATTGTACGTTATCGTTTGTTTTCTAAAAGTATTCGTCTTCATTCCTGTCTAACTACGCTATTCTAACACCTCCTTATGTTTATAACTTTAACTTTTTTTTTAACTCTTAGCTTTCTGGCCGTAAAACCAACTATAAGAATACGAAAAGCCACGCTGCGCTCCAAAACGGAGATCCTAGATGCGGGCAAAAAGGCTGCTAAGCTAAAACAGAATTGGGCGGGTCACGTCAGCCGCATGCACGATGACCGCTGGGCAACACACGGGGAGTGGGTGCCTGAGGATGGACGGCGCCGAGACGATCTAGACGCGTACCGCAAGGGTTGGATCGTGGTGATGCTGCAAAATGATGCCTGGAAGCATTAGAAGGAGACCTTTGCTCAGCACTAGGACAGTGTAGCACTGGAGATCCCCGCCGTTCTGGACCAGGCACTGGATTTGAAATCCAAGTGGACCGCTGCCGCAAATACAGACCCCCAGCTAGCGTACAGCCGAGTTAGGGACATAAACGCTCATCAAGAGCTCCACCACGCCCACTTCCCAGACTTGTACTATGCTGCGATAGCATATGCCAAAGCGAACAAAATCATTGGAGAGAACTTCCAGATATCCCAGACCCACACCTCACAACACACTCTTCTCATTGACAAGTACGTCAAGAAAACCGCTGCGGCAGAGCTGGGAGAGCTCTCCGAAGACACCAAGAAAAAGCTCACAGAACTTGGGTATACATAGGACAACAAAAACAAATGTCTAGAGGTGTCGTTGGACAACCGAATGGAACGAAATACTTTTCGCTGTAGATAAATTACGTTTGAAAGTAAATAAATTAAAAAAAAACAAAAACTTTTGACTCTTGAATCTGACTTTTTCTCTCTCTATCAGTCAAAGGAGTTGACTGATAGATATCACAAACTGCGTTAAAGAACTTCTTTCCAAAAAGTTACTAACACGTAATCATCCACATCAACTAATAATGAGGCAAAATTTTAATTGTGCTCGTTACTACCTATCTTCAATTCGACAGCCTGGAAACATTTTCTGAACGTAATCGTAAAATGCTTAAAACCTTGGAAAATCACTATCATTCAATTAGCCGACTATTTTTATCAATGCTCGCGAAACAGTCACGAAGTAAAGAGCAAATTGCACTGTGAAGTGTGAAACATTACTATTCAGACAATCTGGTTCTGTAGTGCTATTCTGTAACCATCTCACCGTGTAAACTTAGTTGAAGTGAGCGTGGAGTGAGCTGTCATTCCACCTAATGCTAGAGATTGACACTATTGACAGCTCACTTCACCTAAGTTTTCACGGCGAGATGGTTACAGAATAGCACTGCTGTAAGCAAACTATTTAAAATTCTAATAAAACATTAGCCTTTAAAATGTTAGTGCCAAGTCTGCAAAACGAATTTAAGACAATTCTTACTTCCAGAAAGTCGTGGTTTTCTAATGACGATTAGGATTATTAAGTAGATACTTATATAGTACCCGCGAGTCTGAGACTCAATCACTATAAAACTTTATAACTTTTAGCTAAAGCTCGATGTGCTAATGTTCGGTTCGCCGAAGGAACGTCCCTGTTTGTATCCCAGTTAATAACAACTACGATTCTTTTATATGTTGTTAGGTCCCCTGGGAGTAGTTTATACCCAAATTCGCAACCTTGAAAATCTTGTGCTACTCCCATGGTGTTCGAAAAACTGCGAAATTCTGGCACTTGTTTCAGTTTTCTTGAAAAATATACCTTAAGGACGCGTTTTTAGGTATCTTGTTTGTCTTAGTTTTGTAAGCTAACTTTGATACAATCTGAGCCTAACCCAAGCACTAGGTTGCGAAGATACAACTAGTCAAAGATGGGCACTTTTTCCCAAAAAGTGAAAAAAAATCTATTTAGGGTCATTTGCCAAGACACGTACCGACTGAACGAATGGTCCTAGAGAAATTGTCCGTATATTTATTGTGATTATAGGCTTAAATAATAGGGACGATGTTTGCTGGTTCTACCAATACTCAGCGAGCTGATGAAGAAATGTTCACGCAAATCATAATTATTGCCTTAGTACTTCTGAGTTACTTGTGGCTAAGTACTAACAGCCTCACGGGTCGACCGAACAGGTTAAGCTACGCTTGCCGCGGTTGCTCCGTGAATGGGTGACCATCTTCGTGCCTCATAAAGCACGCTAAACCGTTGGTGCCGGCTGTCATTCGTGGATCTTAGAGAGTCGTTACGGGTCGTGGAAAGCCCGAAAGTCTGACAACCAGTTTTACCAAGTATCATATTACCCGGTAAGTGGGTTCTGGAGGTAAGATAGGCAATTGCTCCATGTAAAATACAGGTATTTAACTGCATCCGGTTAGTCTGGAAGCCAACCCCATACATAGTTGGGAAAAGGCTAGGCAGATGACGATGAGCAGGTACTTTTGAGTTATACCTACCTACATATTGCATATTGAAATGGGTGAAATTAAACAAAATTATTCACCAAAAGATGCATGTAAGTGTCAAGAATATTAATTGCACGTAATACATGTACCAACTACAATCAAAATAGACGATGTAAATAAATGGAAAACAAGTGATTTGTACCGGGAAATGTTAGCGAGAGTCGGAAAGGCGTTTTATGTCGGTCGAACGATGTCGGCCGTGAGTCTAGCATTGTTCCTGGAAATGTAGTCGTTCCTTTATGTTCGAGTGAGTACTGAACCCGCAAACTGGATTAGCTTCAATAATATTGAATAACGTAACGTCATAATGTGTTATAAAGACTGAATTTGTACAATATTGTACCTAGATAGATTTTCATTGTTATGTAGTAGATGACAATTATTTCGAACAGTTATTTTGGTTTACAATGCTATACTTTTAAGTCGTGGTGAGCATAACTTGGACGCTTAGTTTGAAAACATTGCAAGCACGGTGGTAAAGCGCAAAATATGTATTGAAACTTATAAAACTTTCATGGATACAAGTACCATTTATCGCGACTTCCTAGACATGTATTCGGGCATTTGATGCTTTGTTCAGGTTTATATAAATTCAAACATTCATGTTGAAGACAAATGAAAAATCATAGTAGCGAGAAATACTAGAATTTTCAATTTATCAACAGTAACGTTCTAGTCATAAATCAACATTCAATAGCGGTTTGCAAATAAAATTTAAAAAATACAGCAGTTTCGTTTTCATTTTTTACTGTCACTTTTTGCACTGCTGAGCAGTATTGTTGCGCTACTACATAATTGCACTATTTGTCTTTCAATGTCATGTAATGCGTTATTGTTTTTTTACTTGTTATTTGTTGTTGTATCGCGTGTTCTGTGGTAATGTGCTAAACAAACACTTACAAATGTTTGTTATGTGTCCTAAATATATGCGCATCTGAAATAAATTTTAAGCTGCCGATACTGAATTAGTAAAAATTTCCGTTCATCGGTTCCACAGACAAGCCAGACCAGAACCTACTATTTTACTATTTATTCATTCATTAGTCTCGTTTATTCCTAGCCGACTAAATACATATTTGAATAGGAATCTGCCATTGTCTTTGGAATTCAATCAACAAATAGAGTTTATTATTTTATTCGTTAATTAAGTAAATCAAATTTATTAATTTCTATTTGCTGATGACAGCCAGAATGCCAGATGATGCTATATTAACACACAAATAACCTACAAGTGTCGTGAATTAAAATAAATCAATGATTCCAACATGCATATTTCAAAATTTCGGGAAATTGGTCAACCTTCGTTCGCTAAAAGCTAGGCTGTCTGCATTGGATCTATTTTAAACTCACTGGCCGAAATTAAACGACAACTACAATGAAAGTTGTGTCTAGGTTTGCCATTTTGTGCCAATGCCGGTTTCAATTAGTTGAAAACGAGATTCGTGCTATTCAGTCGATTTTAGTTTTCGGGAGGCTTTTCAAATGGATCAAGAGCTGGAATGTGTGGTGTTCGCGTCGTTGACGCACCTAACCTTTTGTCATAGATCCAAATTGGTTCATGCTTACTTCCGTGAGACACATTCGTGTTATGTTTTTTTAAATTACAACTTTACGACAACATTTGTGTTTGATTCAGGATTACCGAGGTCGCTTTTCAAATGGATCAAGAGCTGGAATGTGTGGTGTTCGCGTCGTTGACGCACCTAACCTTTTGTCATAGATCCAAATTGGTTCATGCTTACTTTCGTGAGACACATTCGTGTTATGTTTTTTTTAATTACAACTTTACGACAACATTTGTGTTTGATTCAGGATTACCGAGGTCGCTTTTCAAATGGATCAAGAGCTGGAATGTGTGGTGTTCGCGTCGTTGACGCACCTAACCTTTTGTCATAGATCCAAATTGGTTCATGCTTACTTCCGTGAGACACATTCGTGTTATGTTTTTTTAAATTACAACTTTACGACAACATTTGTGTTTGATTCAGGATTACCGAGGTCGCTTTTCAAATGGATCAAGAGCTGGAATGTGTGGTGTTCGCGTCGTTGACGCACCTAACCTTTTGTCATAGATCCAAATTGGTTCATGCTTACTTTCGTGAGACACATTCGTGTTATGTTTTTTTTAATTACAACTTTACGACAACATTTGCGTTTGATTCAGGATTACCGAGGTCGACTAGCAACCTCGCCACGGTATGATCATATCTACATGCTCCTTTTGAATCCGAACTGGTTGGGTGGCAATACCAGAAAAGTTAACAGGTAACAACGTAAATAGTATTAAACAATGTACCTTTAGGTACTCTGTTTGAAATAAGATTAGACATTTAAATAAACCTTTTTTACAGTCCGGTCAACCGATTTTGACTTAAAAGCAAAAAAGTGGTTTACTGCAGCTGCCATTTGTCATGCCACCAACGCAATATAAGTCAAAATCGGTTGAACGGACTGTAAAGAAGGTTTATTTAAATGTCTAACTTAATTCAAATGGAGTATAAGTAAGTAGATTTGGCAACAACGATTAGAGCATTTTGGATAGTAGTCTTTTGGATATTTTGCCAACTATGGGAAAACGTGTAAAATGCGATCGCTATTTAGAACATCTAACCGCTTTGCAAAAGAAATATAATTGGAAGTCATAACACTCTTTACAATAAATAAATGAATATGAACATGAACACGAGTTACTCAATTTCCAAATACAATTTAGCAATTCCAATATTTCTTTATTAACAATCTTAACAGGTGTCAATAAAAGTATCATAAGTATTAGGATGTCAATGTTTAAGATATTCGATGTTATCTAATCATTTTCTTAAGTTTTCACACTCGTGCATCACTTCAGAATAACCCGACAAGTTCCGAACTCTACCGAATACTTTAGTCATATTAGTCATGCGGCTAGGTTGCGATCCAAAATTTACTAATCCAACAATCACGCACTGATTTATGTATTTGTGAGTTGTGTTAAAGTAATTCTTGGAAGTACTTATAGCAACAAACATGTTTAAAATTTTATCATCATTTCTGAGCCCTACATGTGACATAGAATTCCAACAAGGCACATAAGGATACCCTCGAGTTTTCGAATTGATCCCCAAGGGGTTGTTTTAAAAATTCCTCATTAGTGGGCTACAATTTATAAGGAAGATTCTGTCTCATTTCTGTCTGTGCCATTTCAGTCGTTGGTTCCAACGCTGATACAACAATCAAGTGTAAAATTAATGTCGTAGGTAGATCCGGATTATTAGTTAAAGGGCAGTATATAATAATTTATTGCATTTCACTTGGGTGTAACCTCTCGTAGATGGATTGTCGAATCCGCTGTTTTACTAAACCGCTGGTTGTTTTACAAAAGAGCTCCGTTACGTAAAACTGCTGAACAACGTTCATTTGGATTGCCATTGCGCTACGCTTAACAAAATCGCTACCCAAGTTTAGAAGTAATGCAGAATGGCTTAACTGCAGTCACAATAAGCGTTTTGTGTGGCTTCTAATGCAGAATTGGTCGCAGTAACTAAGCAAGGGCACTCTGACCAATTGGTTTAGGTTGGGTTAGAGCTGTGAAAAGCCGCGTGCGAGCCGAGAGACTGTAGCGAGCGGTGCCGCGGCAGGCGGCTGGCGAGGATACTACCAAGTAGGTCGCAGCTACATTTAGTGTTTTTAGGACTGACTTTCATAGAACTCTTCACTTGAGCCAAGGTAATTTTCACTCATATTCCGAGTTTTATTAAGGTAATTATTTTTCGGACGTCATTATTGTTGTTACAGCACACAGAGCCACAAGCGAAAAAATATTGAACACACTATCACAATCTGACGTTTTTTGACGCAAAACATTTTTGCAATTCTGCGAGAAAGTTCAGTAATAATGAAAAACTGCTAAACGACATTCAGCTATTTTACATAACGAAGCGGCGTGTTTTGTAAAACAACTAGCGGTTTTATAAAACAGGGGATTCGACAATCCATCTGCGACATACCTATGAGTATACAAAATGATATGAAAAGATCGATTTGCAAATTAAACGACTGTTAACCTCGAATGCGTAAGTAATTACTTACTTAGACTAACTTACTCCAAGAAAGCGCCTACATAGCGTATTTTATAACAATGCATAGCGTTTTTTACAATTTACAGGTTAGTATTAGATTGTATGGCGATCAATATGATTCACGACTGTAACAAGTATGTATTTACAGAATTATAACCATCAAAATCATCAATACCTACAACTGTTTAAATTACCCTATTGAATGACCATTTCATGAAATCGTGAGATTTGCGGCCAATTCTGACTCAATACCTACACTATCAATCACAAGCTGAATGATTTTGAAATATATTGCTAATCCCTTTGATTATTTATGTGTTTAGATCTAGTGTGGCGCTGCAAAAGAGACTAAAACAAACAGGCCAACTTTGTTATGCTGGTGACATCTACGTCATACATTTGGCCACGCCATTGTGCTTTTCTAGTTTGCGTGCATTTAGCGGCCAACAGTTGGACGTAATTTTTTTCAATGACTTCATATCTTTGACTGTCTATCTAGACATTTATATCTTTGGCTAATCCATTGCTTTATATGTTCGAAAAATTTGTCTGCTTAAAAACGTTAATAACGCAATGAATGTTGTTGAACTGTCAAAATGAAAGCCATTGCTACTGTAAGTGTGTTACGCAGTTACCTCGAAGATTCCTAGTGTAGATCTTTAAATAAATTAAGTTTTGATAAAAAATAACCTACCTACATATTACTTGGGAGGTATTATATTATTTTGAAATGTACAACTTAAAACCTATGTAAGTAGGTAATAACAACATAATCGAATGAATAAATACAACAAGTTATTGTTAAGGAGCTCACGATGACAATAGTTTTTCTCCTTTATAAGCCTTCGTCAGTAACCTAAATAAAATTTTAATTTTTAATTTATAAGATCATTTACTAGGTATCGTTAGCATGATTTACCTAATTAGGATAAGTCCTCGACAATTTTTGTCACGCCATGGCAATTAATCAAATTGTAGTTTCAAAGTGTAGTAAACAAAGTGGTAATATTTTTCTATATCTACCTACCTAGTTATTTGAATTCTGTTTTATTTGTAAAAAATAAAACACGCTAGGGACGTTGACTAAAAAAATATTTTTTGTCCGTCAGATAGAAAAATATTGGATACGTATTTTTCCTTTTTTACGTAATCAAAAGATTACGGCAATACATAGAGTTAAAATGTGTCATGACGTCACTCTCCGGTAGATTTTATACTGACTTGTGACGTAGCGAGCCCCCACTCCCGAACTTTAATTCGTTTTATCTAAACCATTTTTTATTAATACGAATAAGCAAAAAATACGTGTCTATAGTTTTTTTTATTATCTTACTGACAGACTAAATAGGTTTTTTTTTTTCCCATTCAACTACCCTATTCAAATATGTACAAAAATAAAACTAATTTTAAGGATTTTCTCATCGGGTACCTAAATGTATGAAATCAAGTGTCTAAGCAATTTATGAATCTCGAAAATGATTTGATATCATTCCATAAGTGCACAGGAAGTTGTGTCGAGTTTTCGACAACCGCAACTTGGTGGATAATAAAATACGCGTTGGCCACGCCGACGGGCGCGCGGCTTCTTATGAATAAATTATTCCTTGGAAGCAGGTGGAATGACCTGACACAAAATGTTTTGATGGAATTGTTTTAATTGGACGTTATCTCGCCTCAACTATCGCACCCGATACTTCGTTACAAAAATATGAATTTTGTTCCCTGACGATTCACACCAACGTTCGTATTTAATTATAACCTCATTGTTGCATCTTGATATTGGTGTAAAACAAATAACTAAGTGGAAAAACCGCGATTAATTAATTGTAACTCATTTGGTAAAGCTGTTATAGTGTTCAACGGCTTGTCGGATATAACATGTGGCTTGTAAAAAATAGATACCCGTGACGTCAAAGCTGGAAAAAAAAAATCAACCTCACCACCTTCAATCATGAATGACGAGCCAAGTCGATAGTTAATAAGTATTAAATTAATTTTGGAAAAACGTCATAATTTGTTTTCCCATCATTCGTAATGAGAAAACATCTGAAAAAAAAATCCGGCCAAGAGGCAGTCGGGCTCGCAAAATATGGGTTCCGTTCTAAACTACACTGAACAGTCTATATACTGGCTGGTCTGCCTTAATTACTGTATTGAGCGATATTATTATACCTGAACCAGCTACTAAATTATACATCCGTAGTGTGAAGGAATAAGTTGATCTGTTCTATATGATTAATCTGACGTTTTTTATTTGATAAAGATTAATACTGCATCATAGATCAAAAAAGCTTTTATAAGTAGGCAACTTTTTTGTTTTTTTGTCGACAACTACTTTTGCAAACGGTAAAAATTTCCTGTAAAATACCTACTCTATAATGCCGCCCACGGGCATGTGACCGGCCCGTATTTTTCTGAATATTCATGAAAAATTATCAAAAATTTACTTTAAAAGGGTCGGTCTTTCATATTTTTCATGTTCTAAAAGCTTAACTCACAAGCTTTTAGAAATAATAAACAGAATGCAAATCGAGCCAATAATATCGGAGATAATATGAGATAATATCATCGGCAAAAAATGTAAAGCACGGCACACAAACGCTACCCAAAATAATTTCATTGAATAACATGAAAAATATTCGAAATTTTTTCATGAATATTCAGAAAAATACATGTCGGGCGATCACGTGCCCATGGACGGCATTGTATATAGTTAGCCTGTATTATCCCACTGCTGGGCAAAGGTGTCTCTCCATTCTTTCCGTCGATCTCAGTTCTGCGCAACCTCTTGTCAATTCCTAAGGAAAACATCCAAGTCGTCTCGCCATTCGTGGTCCTTGGCCCTGTCTGCTGTGCTAGGGTGGGCACCAACCCTGTGTTTTAAGGGCTCATCGCAACATCGCCCATCAAAATTCTCTATACAAATCTCTGTATCAGACGGACAGGAAAGTGATCTTTTAAATGTTCTGTTTTTCTTTTAACTCAAAAAATGTTCGGTATACCGTAAGCTAGACGTCCCATATTGCTAGGATGCTTGCGTATGAATGTATAATAGACAAAAAACGTCCCACATCAGGGTCACGGCAAACAAAAGCTAGATGAGCGGAATCTTAAAAGATTGTTACAATTGGATTATGGTTGCAAAGGGCATAGAACGGTGGCAAACGCTAAATTCTGAGACCTTTATGTATATCAATATGTAATTCAAATTACATAGATTATAGTATTTTATCTCACGAAGCAACGCGCGCTTTACTCGTGGTAACGCAAGAGTAGCGTCAGTACATAACGCACACCCACTCACGCACACTTCCGACCCCACCATTGTCTCGGACGGTACCGAGAGCTGCGCTTACACACACATTCCCAGAGTGTTTTTACACTTGGTATAACCACAAGTAAATCGCGTGTCGCTTCTTGAGATAAAAATACCATACTTACGTTAATAAAATAAATATACCTACATGTACTGATTATGGAAATGAAGAGGCTTTATAAATTATGATTATACGCAATAAAAACCCGACTAGGCAAGAAATTATAATTACAAAATGTAACAATAATAATAAAACCCCACATGGACTGATATGCGGGTCAATACATAACATATTGAAGGTGAATGTCAAGCATATGTTCATATATGATTCAGAAGGGTTGTCGATATATTCATCTATAGGAAAGGTTCTTTCAGTCCAATGAAATAATCTTCTCCTGGCTCTATTATTACCGAGTTATGCCAGGGTCCTTCTACTTTTTCTTCTAATAAGGTCTTTCTTGAACATCCTGAATGTTCAATTTCATAGGCTTGCTTGTCGTCAATTCAATATCCAGGCCACGCCATAAGGAGCGGCAGTAAACTCGGACTACATCAAAATCACTGTTAAGGGGGATGCGCTAAGGTATCCCGCGAGATTCAAATTTTCTTGAGTTTTTTCCATTTTGCAGGTCAGTGTCAGGTTGTATGTTGATTAAAATATGATTCGCGACCGTAACAAATATGGCTTTACATAATCATAATCATTACAATCAGCAATACAACTCCATAAGTTAGCATAATTGTCAAATGTCATGATTTCATGAAATAGTCATTCAGTGGGCTTACATGAACTTAGAGAGTTGTATTGATCATTTTTATGATTATAATTCTATAATTAAACATTTGATACGGAAGCGAATCATATTTAGATCAACATAGAACATGATACTGACCTGCAAATTGCAAAAAGCGTAAGAAAATTTGAATTTCGCGAGCTACCTTGGCGCTTTCGCCTTAATGTAAATTATCTGCCCTACACATTTCTTCGACCTGAAAATAACGACAAAAAAGAATAAATTGTTTAAGGAAACAATGCAATGGTTAAAACCTTAAGATCATTAAACTACGTCTTTGGTTATGATATCCCGAAGGATAGGTGCGCAGTGGCAACACATTCAGTCTTATTACAAGAGTTATCTTCAGACCCAGGTTTAATAAACCATGGAGCTATTTTTGAATTTCAAACTTTATTACGGTAACGTTCTTAAAATAAAACTGACAATTAAGCACCAAGTGTATTAGAATTGTACTTCAGTCACAGTAACTACGTTCTTATTGTCAAAAATGGCTCGATGGTTTAAATCTGTTCAAACCAAGTCTAAAGACAGACTTCTTTTTTATTATTACTCTGGTGTCTTTGATTCAGATTCAATCAATTGTATCGGAACTTACCAATATACAGGTTGGTAGGTTATTTCAGATGGGTTAGCAAGAACAGCTAAGTACTTTAACCGTTGCAGCTACACGAAAACGTTCTTAGGAGACCATTAGTAAGTTTTGGAGTAAGAAGACAGACCTACATAATTATAATTATATATCAATTTTGGCTACGGTGACATTTTCTATTTTCAGATCTGCAAAGGCAGCCGTTAATTCTCTTTGGGCTAAATCGGCTGTGGCCAGGTTTCACAATAACATAATTTACCTTATATCTGTAAAATCAATACGTAAAAAACGAAAAGCCTTTTAACAAGCTGTTCTTCGAACCACAAATAAGCTTTCGTTTACCACGGTTTGTGGCGGATTAGGTACTAACAGTTCACTCGCAATAAATTCAAGAAATCATTTATACTTACTGTCAATACGAATCAAACGAAGATTGAGTTAACTTCTGCCTGACCAATGAACAAAAGAAATACGTTTGGTAGGGGTCACCATTATCATTTATCGGTCGCATAGGTATTTAGCAGACCGTTAGCACGAAGATCCCTGAAGACCTAACTAGTTACAAAGACCATTATCTCGTAAGTTCATGTCCACTCGTGTACACTCAACTACACGATAATTATATAATTTTCGAAGTTCGTCAAGCGCCTCGAGAATGAGGCACGCATTCATTAGACTCTCCGGAAGTCCGTCGCGTGCTTCCATCGCCGATAGCCCATTGAATTATTTATACTTTTAATATTGTAATTATTATACACCAGCGGTCTGCCTTATTATCATTTAGGTTATTATATTAAATGTTATAATAACGCTCACACAGAAAGGTTATACATTTTGATAAGGAGATAACGTCCACTGTCAGCGTTTAATGAGCGTTTTCGACCGATCGACGCACTCGCACACTCGAATGCTAATTCTGTAGTCGGCAACTTGTTGTTTATATTATTACACGCGACGAATAAATTCTTTTACAATTTGTACTCGTTTGTCGAACTTGACGATCTCATTTCGATACCGAATGTTATAAAATGGTCGCTGGTACCTACACGAATATCAATGTTCTTTTTAACTTTACACCAAACTGCAAAATTCTTCGCTAGCCTTATCATTGTTACCTTAATAGATTTTTTTACACGAACCTTAAGATCTTGCGCTGGCACGAGCTTTATGGGCAAAAATTGGGTACTAATATTATAAAATAAATAATTTAAACATTACTACCTACCTGCCCACAGTCATATCAGGACAAGTTTAGTATGACACTTTTATGTTTTACAGTCTTACCAGTTTTTCTTTAAAGATACCATTTCGATAGGTTTAAAACAATAAAGTAGGTTTTTCACATTTACGTACTACGTACCTTCTTTGAAAGAAATCAAATGGTTTTATATTGGTATTTTGGTATTACGACCAAAATACCAATCTAAAACGATTTGATTACATTTGCAGTCTGCAGGTAATTTAAAATTCAATATGCGTTTTGGCGTACCTATATGAAATTTATTCGGGCTTGCACAGTCCAGCCGAGTGTGGCACAGCTGCACTATAGTATAGAATTTCATTAAAAATTACCGGTTCTTAAGTAAAATAATGCGGGTAGACGGTTCGTTGGCAAATGGCGGACACACGTGTCCAAGGAAGTACTACCTAAGGCCACCTGAACGCTAAACTAGTGGATTTTCTCACGGTGTCGCAGTAAAAGGGTATAACGCATTAAAACACAATGGGAAAAACTAGTAACAGCACTTAGCTGTCCGACACCAAGTGTCCCGTGTCAAGTTTCGACTGTTGAACGACTGTGTGGTGGACAAATTATATTTTAAGTTGTTGAAAGAACAGAACAGCATTACCTAATTAGAAGAAATAGATAACACAAATGCTTGACTATAATCCTTGGTAAATTGTTAACTCTTTACAATGAAGATAAGTAAAAACGAGGTGTCTCTGTGAGAACCCTCTGTCATTCAGTGTGAAATATACTTATTTACCGATAAAAATAAGTATTAAAACTTATGCGAAGACCTTCACGACATCACGGAAAAAATGCATATCTAGTTGTCGTGGAATTAATGAACATGGAAGCTCTATAGTTTTTAAATAGTATGCCCATTTAATTTATTATAGGTACAATAATTACACAGGATAATAATTCGCAAAACAAGTTGCAAATGCGTGCTTGATGTAGGTATTTATAAAATTAATTGATCAAAATGTTGGATCAAGAGTTCAAGTTTCACGCAGTTATGTAATATGTATTTTTATCATCTTATTTAGCTACTGCTAGTTAACATTATTTAGGAGCTAACTTGTAATTGTAAAATTACACTGAATTCATCCTATGATTTGGCGCACCAAAAAAGTAACGTCCATAAAAATTTAACCAATTTTGTATGAGGTTGGTAATTAGGTTTAACTTAACACTCAGCGCTTATCAAACGTCACGTCTACCTTAGTAGATATAAGTTTTGCCGTCAATGACGGCGGTGGCACCCAAAAAATTTAATAATTCCCACCGGCGCGATAAATGATATTGCTGGCAGCTAAGATTTAAAACAACGTGTGGTTACAACAGAACCAGCGTGCTGTGGCAGGGATCGATACTTGTAAGATCCAAGTTGGGGTTGGTTTGGTACTAGATTAGGTTAACCTGGACGCTTACCTTACCTATACTCTTATTCAATTTCAATCGGTCAATATTAGACAAAAGGTAAAGTGTGTTGAGATTTAGTCAAATGTACACATGAACTGTAAACTGTTACTTTGACCTGCCTTGCACAAGTGCTTACCACCTGCACCGCGTAGCTCAACCCGGGTACACTGACAGATTGTAGAAAGATTTCTAGTGCGCGAAGTCAAAAATTTACGACAGAAATGGCACTTTGTCTGCATCGAGTTCGAAGTGGCCATGCTACGCGTGCTGTCCTGCAAATTTTTATTTTAGGTTAAAACAGCGTCCAGCGTCGATTCGATATAAGACGGTTTTTTGGTGTTTTGCGCCAGTGTCGAAATCGGTGACCGACACCAGCAGCAAAAGCACTAAGTAGATACCAAAATCAAAACTCCGGTAAAAGCGACTACCAGCGACAGTTGAGGCTTATCTTTAAATATCAGGAAACAGGAACAAATATAAAAATACTAAGTTAATTATAAAAAACGATCTATTCTCTTGGCGTCGCTATAGCCCCGCGCTACTTATTATAACCGCCCAGTGCGACTCCGACTCACCCACTATGGGTTCTGTACTACTAAAATAACTACTAATTTGTACTAATTTTATAGTTGGTAAAATAACATGTCTGTCTTTTTTTTAAGGTACAGGTTGTAAGATACACACAATCCGAGGAAGTTTGCTGCAGCAAGCCAATAAAACGAAAACCAGCATGAACCACGCTGAAATGCACCCTTTTTAGGGTTCTGTACCTCAAAAGGAAAAAACGGAACCCTTATAGGATTACTCGTGTGTCTGTCTGTCTGTACGTCTGTCACAGCCAATTTGCTCCGAATCTAATTGACCACCTTATCTCCGAAACTACTGATCCTAAAATTTTGAAAAAAATATCGAGAATAGTTCTATGCTTATAGATTACAGGAAAACCTATAAGCAGTCTATGGTCTTAAAATAACATGGTAAATCACTCAATATTGTGCATACAAACTTAAATTTGCAGTTGCAATGTATGGGGGAACATGTTTTTCAACTACAATGTTAAGTTTGTTCTTGGGATAAATTTTATTCATCCGAACTACGGAACCCTTCATTGTGCGTGGTCCGACACGCCCTTGGCCGGTTTTTTATTATTTTATTTATTTATCAAGAACAAAATTTATAAAAATCGTAACTTAAGAACTATGCCCGGCAAAAGCGTTTTCACGTTTTGTCTGCGGGAACAGAACAAATAGTATTACAAATAAGGTTTATTATTTTGCTATCGCCATCGAAAGCAAAGAATCACCAAACGATTCAGTATATCGCAAAATCGCCTATCACCGATACTAAAAGTATCCTGTCAGCTAACCCCTGTATTATGAAAGCTCACGTAAAGATAACTATCAAAATGTTGACAACATTCTAGTTATTAGGTACGATGATTTTATAATCATCATCTTATATCATTAAAATCCGACACATCAAGTAAGCATGATTAATTAAACGGGTCGTACTTAAGCATACACATGATAAATAAGATAAATATTTGAAATAAACTTTAAGCATATCGAATGCCATTATTTCCATCAATGATATTGATATATTGATCCAGGGGTAATATTATTATGAACTAATGACAGGACGGCTCCTTGTTTAACTTTATGCTTTGTGAGCGATTTGATCAAAGGGTCAAGGGTCCTTAACTAAAATTTATCCTCGGACCATCAATATTGGTTACATATATGTGTCAGTAATTTTTTGATAAATTTTGTTTGTATTTATGACATCACGTCATATCTTACGTTATTAATGTAAAGATCTTACGAAGAGATTTGCGGCGAACATTGTACCTACAAATGTTTCTTGTACGTTTTACTTTCAATTTGGTGTTTAATGATTTATATCGGAACACCAGTGGTAATACATTCGTTAATTTGCTTTCTTCGAGTTTTTTTGAATGTGCTTATTATGCGGCCAGTGTTCACAAACATTAACTGACATTTTTAAGTCACGCCAACTTTAAGGCTTGCTATAAACGAATTACTGTGGACGTATATTACATATATATCGTAGTTATACTTACGGTGCTTTGTTTTACTTGTAACTGAAATTAATGTTGAGAAGGTATTGACATTGTAATTCAATATGGGTACTTACCGAATTAATATTTTATTTATTATAATTAAATTCTAAATGGCTAGAGAAACCCAATTAAGTTAACTCTCTTGTTGAACATTCAAAACAGTAGAGTGCCAGGGTAAGTAAAGAAGATTGCAGACGTGTAAAGATTCATCATTATATCAATTTAGTAAGAATAATGAAAACATTTGTAAAAAAAGAAATTGGTACTAGTCATTACAATAACAATGCATGTGACAATCATGCAGAAGGCATGTGGACTTCCAGACATTTACCTTCAATCCTGAACATGGACCTTATCCAGTAGGTTCGAGTTCAGAATTTTCCGGTATAACAACTTATTTCAGTCATCGGATAAATTTCGCCGTTGAGATCAACCGCGCGTAGTTTCAAAGGAAAAATGGGTGGCATTTGCCCAGTCCGTCATATTAATGGAATGATTAAAAAAATACATTTATATGAAGTATCATATAAATGTGTCACTGACGGAAGCTAGTAAGCTTCCGTCAGTGACTTCGAACGCGTGATATCTTTATAAATTATAGCCAGCAGTGATAATATAGCATTCTACTGATGAAATATTTTTTTAATTCAGTTCAGTAGTTTTTGAGATTTTCGTTACAAACAAACAAACGATATAATGAACCTAGGTACCTATAGGTCGATACTGAATATACTGCAAGGTGGCAGGGATATCGACGCGAAAACTTTTACCATGGATTCAGTACATGATTCTGAAACCCCTGAGTTGAAATTTTTAATCGGTTAATAAAAATAAATCTGCTGTTTCATAGAAAAGAGCAGTAGGTACCCACGCGGTCAAAATTTATGGAACAGCAGATTTTTTTTTACAGTACAAGGTACTCGTAACATTCGAGTCGATGTCTCTGCCACCCTGTACATATATAATATACCTTTTGAGACCTCTTCTATAAAGAAGCTTTCGAGAAATACCAATTTAACGTTTATTTTTTTTGTTCATTTAAAGTTCTACGTCTCCTAATCCAACCAATGAGATCACTCTAGTTACGATATCAATTTGAAAACTACACAGACTATACACTAACTATAGGTGTGTATAGAGCGCCTCGTATAGTTTGTGTAGTTTTGTGGGGTGCAAAAACTCCCGACTTATTGTATTATTTCCGAAACTTCCACCGCTTAATTGAACACTTAAGTTTATGAGTGCCTGTCACCTACTTGGTATTATAATAAGGCATTAGTAATTATATTATAATATGAATTAATGTCCGCTCACAAGAAGGTAAGTAATTAGGTACCTAGATATTCAGTTGAGTTAACAGCACACTCACAATAATCTTAGTAACAGCTCCTGCAAATTAGCTTAATTTTGTCGATTTCAATTTATATTCTTTGTTTTTATTCAAATCAAACTTGAAATCAGTAATGTTCCCAACATTTAATTTATACAGAAATGCAATTAATTCCACACAAATGGGAGGGCTAACCGTTCACAGGATGGTCCACCTACAACGAATAAATCAAACAAGTCGCTTCATTATATTCGGAAAGGCTGTACATCGGATCTTGAGCGGCATTGTTTATTGATTGAAGAGATAATAAAATAATAATACTATACTCTACTTCCTTCTTGTTTGCAAAGTACTTAGATTGGTGTCAAATGTTTTTTTTTTGTTAATTGTTTACCCATTCTACTACCACTACTACCAATACCAGAAATTAAAGTTCTATAGTAAAACCTGGGTTGAACTCGTATCACCTCACACTACTTGGGAGCACAACTCACTCTTGGAAATCTATTATTAGATTTCTAGAAAAGTATCTATCTCTAAACTCCACCGATATGACAGTTCCATGGGCACGTGTAATGATGATGATGCCTATTTCACAAAATTAGGACCTCTGAACGATCCTGTTCTCGCCTCAATCTTAGAGTCAAGTGTTGAATATTCTCAAGGGGATGAAGGAGGGATGAGTGATGCAGTTTGGGCTCAACATCATTACAGAATAGTTGAAAATTATGAACGTGCCTCCCGCTGGCTCCTAGAACAATTGATTCAGGAGAACATTCATCAACAGGCTGGAAGCTTAGGTTCCAGAGGGATGGCACAAGTACTAAACAATATGATAAAGAAGGTCCGTATATCCTCTCAGAAACTCTCCACATCTGGATAAATAAAATAAATTGATGCTTTTTACGATGGTCTTAGGTGCCCTTTGTCTAGGTACCTAACCTACACAAAGAGCACCAAACCATGGGCGCCGCTAAGTTTGTTTTCAGGTGGGCGCATCTTCAGCTCCACGAAGCGAACTCGATCATTTTTGCAGTAAACCTCGAATGTGTTGTCATTTTGTCGACTTATGCAGAAAACCTTTCATACGGAAGAGGACTAACTCGACGTATACAAATAAGCTTAAGAACTAAGATAGGTAATGTGTATGGAATAGTAAGCTCGACGATGTTAGTACCCTGCCTAGGACCGATTAAATTTTTGGAAATACGAGTTCGGTGCTTTGTCGACTAATGCACAGAAGCTTTAGAATTCAGAAATTGCGGAATGCAAGAGAGCGAGCGAAGCGAGCTTGAATATTTTTGGATCTCGCCTCAAATAGGTCGTCTGATATTGTGTTATGCGTTTTCAGATTTTTTAAAATTTTTGGAAATACGAGTTCGGTGCTTTGTCGACTAATACACAGAAGCTTTAGAATTCAGAAATTGCGGAATGCATGAGAGCGAGCGAAGCGAGCTTGAATATTTTTGGATCTCGCCTCAAATAGGTCGTCTGATATTGTGTTATGCGTTTTCAGATTTGTTTAAATTTTTGGAAATACGAGTTCGGTGCTTTGTCGACTAATGCACAGAAGCTTTAGAATTCAGAAATTGCGGAATGCAAGAGAGCGAGCGTAGCAAGCTTGAATATTTTTGGATCTCGCCTCAAATAGGTCGTCTGATATTGTGTTATGCGTTTTCAGATTTTTTTTAGGTCTGAATGTTTGCACCCAGAAAGGTGCAAGTGCTCTTGTACACTTCCAGCGCCCGTGCCTAAGACTTACGTCTAATAAAAAATAAAAATATAGACCTAAATAAGCTCATAAGAGTCTCCAAAAAGGAAGTTGAAGTGAAGTGTGGTCAACACATTGGCTAAGCGCATTAGTAATTGTAGCACGAGTGAATCGCCTGCTAAACAGAAGTTAAAAAAGCGATAAAAGAAGTAGTCTTTTTTTACATCTAATTATTAATGCTGCTAAACAATTGTTAAAGCAACAAAATGAAAATTACCGTTTGGCATATCGGAATAGGTTACGAGATCTAAACTCTCAAAGATCTAGCTCGTAAAAGACCGTTAAACGTGCTGCGATTGGAGTAGCGATCTTTTAACTATGCCCTTGGTTAGACTATCGAGCTAACAAGATTTTCGTGGACATTGGTCAGTAACAAATATGTATAGTTACAAGATCTTCCTTTAGTCAAATCATTTCTCACTCATACGTAGAATCTTCCACCCCTTTTCGGTTCTATACTCTGTCTATTGCCACAGCTATATTACCAGATTTATTGACTAACAGTTTTGATAGAATTATCGATAAATAATGCCTAGGCTTTCAAATGGTCATAAGCAAGAAGGGAGCTACTTAGTCGTACAATAAAATGTACATAATATGATTAAATTGATCAATGCGTAGTTTGTGCAATACTTTGACTAAATCTCTCTGAAATTACACGCATAACATTCGATGTTGTGCCTTCACACCGTGTTTACAGGATATTTTCTTTCGGGATTTAATTCTGTGACTGAGGAAAGTACCTTTGCTGTTCGCCCATTGCCTTCAGTTGCCGATGAAAATTTCGATATCACAACCCAGAATGACTATTTGTAAAACAAGACCGAAGGCATTGAAATTCATAAAATAGCCATTTAAGTACCTATTACTTCGCCATTTTTCATTTGTTTAGTGCACTCGATTGTGTTTATGTCAGAACAAAAATTAATTTGAATAAACCATGCAACGAATATTGATTCATACTGAAAATACTTAATTATGTTTATAACGGATTTTTTTAGTTAGCAATCACGATCCCATCGAAATATGGGTTGTGACTATGTGAGCGCCACGACCAAGCCTATCATTAACGAAGCCTGAAATGACAAGTTACGTTCAATAATTACCTTCCTAGGGGGGTGCTCTTATCTTTAGTTTCATCAGTTTGTAATAAATAGAACGGAAAGTTGACATGTCAAGGATTTTTCAATCCTTTTTATTTGTCTACTTTCTCTTTGATCGATAATGAAAGTAAATAACCGAGTTATTTACTAAGTTACGATGTTCTTGATAAAGCATAAGAGCAGTTTTAATTCAGCCCCCGGCCACCACGAAGTCTTGCGTTTCACTTAGTGTGTATCACCTTGAATCACGCGCCGGTTAGGGAGAGTGAAACCAACTTGACAATATTGCGTGACAGAAACTCGTGTGAACACGTAGCGAGTGAATTTTACATAAGTATTTTATTTTATACCAAATTGATATGATGTAAATTATATTCTCTGTTCAGTTTTTTGTACACAATAGAACATTCCGTGCTTATTATTGTGATGTTCTTAGAGAAATAGAATGCCAACAATCGTTGATAAAGAGTTTCTCACTTTATTTTTTTGCTAAAAAAATATCGATAGCGGCAACAGTGAGCGCTTCGTTAAATAGTGTTTTTGTTTTAATTTTTACTACTTAGAATGCTTTTCTTCTACCGTAGGTACTATTTTAGTTTAACCAGTTAATAAAAGCATAGGTACACTTGTACTTTAAAAACTTAATTATTTTAGTTTACTAACACATGAGACGTCTGTTTGATATAGAGTGAAAGTCGAAACTATATTTATCTATAAATATGGGAGTTAAGAAGGAAAAAATTGATAATTCGAGAGGTAGGAACTCATCCAATTGGATTTTGGTCAATAAAAATTTTCTATTGTTTTTATTTTATTATGAACTGAGATTAAGTACGCAGATGTGATTAGAATTAAAAATACTGGTGGAAACATTCATCATTGTGACCAATAATTATATTGGAAAACTTAACCACGTTTACCTATCAGTCTATAGATGCTTACCTAGCTATTATTTTATTACATCATGCTAGCGTGAAAATGTAAGAAAATAATAGGAAATTATTAAATGTTAGTTCAACCACTATTCAGCGAATGCGCTGCTTATTGCCTTGTGCGAACCACTACTTAACAGAGTAAATATGTTGATAGGTAGCGGCCTGTAAGTGACTGGATAGGTAGGTAGGAACCTAGGTACTGATTAGTACAGCTTCAATATGGGGGCTTACTGGTGTTCAACATCAAAGTGAAAGTCAAAGTCAGATCATTTATTTCAAATAGGCCAGACGTAAGCACTTTCAAAAGTCAAAATTTAGAAAAACTAGAATTGATTCTAGTCGCCCCTTCCAAGCAAGAAACTCCACCGTTACTCTTTAAAATGATCATAATAAGTACCGATGCATTATGGTCAGAATTGTGAAAGTTATCATTTATTACTATTATTGAATCCGAAAACCCGTAAAAGTTTCCGAGAAATATATAAACGAGATCGAGATAACGAAATAGATTTCCCATAATGGTGTTGCTATATCATAAAGAACAAGGATTTTCCGGTATCATCGATATCAATACTAATACAAGGCCAATAACCGATTCAAACACCAATAACAGTTCCATGTTTCAGCGAAGACATCGTTGTGGAGACGCGAATGTTGCGGTGAATGGCGCTCTTACTCGGGCAATTAAGCATAACAGCAGAAGCAGGCCCCGGGCACCTTGCCACATGGCAGCAGCCTCGAATCTCGTTTTATATTGAAACTGGTCTAACCCGCGATGTTAGACATATCTCTAGCGTAGCTCCGGTAGTTGGGCGAAATACACTACTCGTATATTAGTACGAGAAGGAACGATTTATGGTTTGTGGATATTGGATAATCAGCCAGTTGTTAAAACGACGCAATATATTATTTAAAAAGCTTGATGAATTTAGAAAGAGGGTTTTTTAGATAGGTTAACTAGTATTTAATACTCATTGATCGCTGTTCGTAAACATAGCGCCAATTGGAAGTTCAACTATTTTAATGCAGCCATTATTTTTATATTTTAATGTTAAACGGAGGATTTCATCGAAGAAAATACGAAATATATATTTTATTCTTGGAAGTTAGGTGGTCATCCATAACCTGCGACATCAGTTCTTAAAATATCAAACATTACTTTGGTTTGGAACTATTAGTTTGTTTTCAAACTATTTTAACTCCGCTCACACACACAGCACCTTTTACTTAAATATCCTGAAACAGAAAAAAAAAAAACCTACGTAGGCACTTATGAAACGTTAGAAGCTAGGTGCACGGTTCTAATTGGTCGTTTCCTACGGAGAAGAGCTGGCAAGAAACTCCACGGTTTGATTGGGAATCAAATGAATGAACTACAAATAACGGCTTACCCTCCGGCTAAGATACCTAAATAATGTCGATCCCTACCTACCTGCCAGATAAATGGTGTAACATGCAGGTTACCAAACGCTGATTCTTTTGATAACTTGTATAATACACCATTAATTTGGCACAGATTTTGTTATGTATGATTTTGTTAACAATCCGAGGTATGAACAACTGAAGATGCATCAGATAAGTGACCACTGTCAATTACCGAGCGTATTAGCTCGTCGGTTTGAGCTTTACAAAAACGAGTTGACCGAATCTATATCTATTTATATAAAAATCAATTGCCGTGCGGTCTCGTAAATCTGGAAAAAAACGGCTCGATTTTTTTTTTTTGTTCGCCTTGTTCCTGGGTGGTTTAGGTAAAAAGATAATGAAGAAAAACACAAGGCAGCCTAAAAATTTAAGTTTTGTCTCACGTGGTATGAGTTCACAGAGATAAAAATGAACTGACCGAAAGAGAAATGATGACATTGGGATTTGCCGAGATATTTCAAACATTTGGATTACGAAGTAGATTACTATCCTGATAACAATAGGTAGGTATCAGCAACAAAATTCGATGAACACTTGAGTTTTTGACATCTTAATTATTGAGCTAAATATTTGATTAACATCGGAACAGAAGTAACATTAAAAGAATTAACTCTCAACTAATAAACGAAATGCTGAAATAGAACCGAATAATTTTATGTCAATTTATTTAGATGATGTGTATTCTAACAGTACGATTCAACTTTTGTCGCTGACCGTAAAACCAGCACTGGAAATGAAATAAAAAATACTTCAAAGAGGGGAAAATAAAGAAGCATTCTTCAAATTACTAATCTACATTATTTCATCTGCTAACTAAAGTATAACGAAAAGATGTGCAATAATAACACCTACGTAAGTAGTAAAAATATAAAGATAGGATCTTTTTTCTGAAAATCATATTATACATGAAAGTCGCTTTTTGTGTATGTCTTGTGTGACCGCGATGTTCTCCTAAACTACGCAGCTGATTTCGATGCGGTTTTATCAGCATTTAGAGAATTTATTCCAGAAGAAAGAAATTTCGAAGTTTTGTCAAAATGTAAAAACGTGAGAAGCACGCGGGTCGTTAGTTAAAACTGTTAAAAATTTGTTATTATTTTTAACGGAAGGTACGGGAGGCTGATGTCGGTAATTATACCCCACTACTGTAAGTGCTCCACATACATGCACTTATGATGAACCCACCCTCATTCTATAACACACTCGGAATGACAACTCCTTTAAAGCTTTTGATATTACAACATAATCCCTTGACTATATGAGTCAAGGGATTATGTAGTATCAAAAGTGAAAAAATTCTAACGCAACGAATTTTAGGATTGACAAAACGCAAGGGCTTGAGTGTTTTCTGCAATTAGGGTAGTGTTCTGCAATGCAATAGTTATTTTGTTTCCTTAACATACAATGCCTGAGTTAATGCTCATGCCCTTTATACAAATACAATTACATTTTGACTCCTACCTACTTCTTTTAATTTAATGATAGTCCTTATGAATAAGAAGAAATAAATATTTGTACGCCACTAAGGCCCAACATGATGATCTTAAACTATAATGTAATTTAATAACTTGCATGCTCTGTATGTACTCTGTTTCCACAAATAAAGAATCTTGAATCTAGAATAAAACGATATTATGGCGATTATTGTGTCATTTCAGAGTGAAATCCTGAATGATCATTATTTAGAAGATGTTGAAGTCATTCCTCTGTTTTGCAAGAGATTTTATTTAGTTGTCGCTACGTGACTGAAGAAAAGTGAATTTGGGTATTTGGGATAAAAAGTACATACATAGAATTTTACCAAATTAGTTTTTATGTCCTACAGTAGCTTCTTGATTCTTCTCAGGCCTGAAACTACTCATTGAGGGAGGATTTGGCTGACAATGTGACGTTAGAGGCTTCGATAACAGCACTGACTCGTCTCCCCGTGTTTCTAGTCGATATTCTTATATATTTCTCCTGCTAGGCTGAAATGGTGTCTCCTGTTAAGACTGGATTTTCATCAATTGTGTAGGTATCGGATTTTATTGGAAATCACAGAGTCTTGACTATTGTCAATGTTTTTTTGTTTAGGTCCTGTTTGCAAATTAAGCGTTCTAATAGTCACAATTTTGTGTTTATGCTAATCAAGTCCTGAATTTTCACATACCAGTTTGATTCATTTTCATGATATGGATACATAGTGATTATGTAGGTAGGTACTTGCCTCCACGAAATCTCTAACAAATTGTAAATCATCTCATTAAGCGATTACTTGAAGATAATTACGTTTATTGCAAGCGAGGAATACAAACTGATGTTATTTTAATGAACTCTTTGTTAAACTAAAATAATATCTCTTGTTTATTTCTAGTATATGAAGTTTTAATACTTATAGAGATTTTGTTAGCGTTAATTAATGTTTTGTGGTTATAACGATTGTTTTTAAACCAGTAATAAGCATATCTTAATTACGTGCGTATGTCCCAAAGAATTGGAAGATTTTTATTATGATCTTGGTGTGGAGCTACCTTAGTTTATATGATTTTATATCACAATGTAAGTAATTACTTAGTCACTTGTCAGTGACATCACTAAAGCGCATTATTCAACTTAGTTACATCATTATAATAATAAGTGTCTTCCTGTTTAAAATACTGGTTTACTATTTAATTCGTACGTTTATCACTTACGTCTTGTTGATTAAAGAAGTCATCTTGGGCGTCTTCGTTTGCACACCCCATGTCTTGAAGGAGCGGGGTGACATGCCGCTCCCAGTCATCCATTATTATAAAACTTTTCCTGAACTGTTAGATTAAAACGCGAACCGAAATCACAGCTCAACAATCTTCACAAACTAACAGAGTAGTCGTCTTAACGATTACCACAGTTATCCAGCATTTCCTGTGAGCGCGACATTGAATCGCACATTTCGCGCCAAAAACTTCTCAGTTTTACTTTTTACTTTTCCGTGAGCTACTGGAAGTGGCGGGAAATGGGCGAGATCGCACGCGACACTCAGCTGTCACTAAGTCGAGCGAAAGAGAAAAAAAACAGCTGTGGCCGCGGGCGTATCACGTGCCCGCTGTTACCGGCGCGCATTCAAAAAACGTACTAGGAGAAAAGTCAGTGTTAGCAGCGTGTGCGGAGTCAGTGTGGCGAGGCGCGGGTTCCCGGCCGCCCGTCGACGCGACCGGAACAGGAGTGCGTGGCGGTCCGCGACTCCGTACGCCCTCTGCGTCGTGCCGCCTCGCGCTCGTCTCGCTCGTGCCTCCTCCGCATGAATCTCGCCGTCCCTCTCACCTGGCCCGGCGCCGCACGCCTCCCATGGGCGGCCGCGATTTCCCGCCGTCCGTCTGCGGCCGCAACATGGCCGTACCTCTGCAGACCTCTGCTTACCAGCTTTGGATTTTCATCCAGTTTGCTCTCTGTTCATCATTAGACCAATTAAAAAGATTCAGAAAGCAATCCATTCTAAAAAACTTCAAATGGGTACATAGAACTTGAAAAACCCGAATAATTTCAGAAACTTTCAGCTATCATGTCAATTGCCAAAACTTATTGCAAACACCGGACTTTGGAAAGGCACTAGGTATTTATTTACAGCATTCTATTGATATTGATATGAATAATTTGTAGTACTTAAGTAAATTTTCTGCCAGATAAGTTAATTATCTGCCGGAACTACGTTGAAACAGGTCATAATTTTATATGCTTTAACTATTAACTATGCAGTATTTCTGAAACCTGCCAACACAAAATACCTACATCATTTGAGTGTATAAATTGTGAATGCGTAACTTTGTTAAAGTTAGGCGTAGCACTGAAATTACAGCAAGAGTCAAGTTTTTCAGTTGGGTTTTTTATTTATAAAACAGGCCATGGTGGAGAGAAATGATAATCAATTAGGTACTTACGGTAGGAGACAACGAGTCTTCATGGGATCGTGGTAAGAATAGAAAGCGTAGGTATTTAATACTAACATAGGATAATTACTTATTATTCCTATAAAGAATTACTTCTTTATTTACATGGTGTAGCTATCGAAGCTGACTCTCGAATCTTATCTATTCTAAATACTTAATAAATCGTGTAATGAATAAATTCGTTGTCTAATTTCTTCGCCCCTCAGGGCTTAGACCAAACGAACGATACACATCCTATCCCCCCTGTATCAAATTCTCCTTGCGTAAACAGAGACGGAGCATTCTTTCTTTATCGGTTTTCGCGGGAATTCTCGAATGTGAAAGCGGCGCACGAACGTACCAACATTTAACGCCTAGAGTAAGGCTGCTCAAAAATTTTTGAAGGGCATGCGGCTCCAGGGGCTAGTGCGAATCTTGGGGTTCATTCTATTCATCGAGTCTAGTTAAACCACGCTGGGGTCAGTGCTTTTCATTCATTCATTCATTCATTGAAAGGAAATTAAACTTGCCATCAATCAGTAGGTACCTATAGTTATTGTAGATAGATATTGAAATCAAGCAAAACTTTGAAGTTACTCATAGTTCAATAAAGATCAGGAAACCGTTTTTATGCTGACAATCTAATTATCAATACATGGCCACAAATCTGAGGCCGTTATTAAAATTAAATCTGAAATAAGTACCTAAGCATGATACGCATCGAGAAATTTGTTTTTCACAAAGCTGAGAATTGAATCTTTTCACAGACAAATCGGTTTTTTTATCTGCAAAGCGAGCGGGTCACACTTTAAAGGGTTGTCCTCATTTGGTACCAATTTCACATTTTTGTGTAAATTTCTGAAGACTTGAGGTTGTGAAGAAACTGTTCCAGTAAAAAAATGTTTTTAGGAATTGTGGTTTTGGATTTCTGTAATTTCTAGCGTGACCGGCTGTGGGTATCGCCAGCTGACTGCTGTTGGCGGGCAAATTCAAATGCACTGGTGGGCCACTCCCTGGCCCGCAGGCCTTGGTCCAGACTAGAGCGTTCTGTCGTGTTCAGGGCGCTCGTTTTTCGGAGCGATCCCTACAGAGAGCTTTTCCCCACTCCACTTTATCTAATTCGGTTTTTCTAAACAGAAACAGCATTCTTTCATTGTTCTACCTTAGTTTGCGGGAATTTTAAGAATGCTCGCTCGCTTGATGTAAACGACGCACGAACTTGCGAACGTTTTCCGTTCTTTTATGTTCGGAAGGGTAGGGTACAGACAGACTACGATGGTGGGGACGAGGTAGCAAGTCATTTTATATTGTACGGGCGGCTGTGTATGGCCGTGCACAGCCGTAACATGAGTGCCATAGACACCTAATAATTACATCCAATTATCACATTCTAGATGTAACTGGATGTATTTTGTATCTACTATGAACACAAGCATACAATTACGCACTCGATCAACAGATTTCGGAAAATACTACGGAAACTGAAGAAAAAAGTAATTTACTATTATAACATGCATCACAAATTTTGTTTTCTTTAGTAAAATAATGGTAAGTACCTACGTATAACTATTACCTCTACTATTTGCTTTTATTATCGCAGCACATAAAATTGTACCTATTTATTGCATTTGTGGCTGACATTTTACTAAAAAACATAAGGTTTTCATAGGAGGAAGTTAAGTGACAAAAAATGATGTCTTTGATTAGTGACAATAAATGTTCAAAATCCTGCGGCGTCATTTTACTGTTTATTATTGAGCACTTCATCTTGTTGCTGAATATCCCTCGCTTTATCAACCACATCCAGTCTCCTTCTGTGAATTAATTAAATTCGTCACCCACTACCGTGTCTTACTTTTTATTTATTTATTAAGACAGAATGGTAAATGTAGAACTTGCAATAACAATATCGCTCTTACAGTCGGACTTAGTGTATTCTAATACGACCGTAGACACCGACTAAACAAAATTCGCACTCAGTAGTCGTTCTTGTAGTTATAGAATAATTGATTTTTATACTGAAAGATCAAGAATATTAAGAATATAATGCTAGGAATAAGTCATCTTTCTCGTCATCTTTTTCGTCGTCTTTTTTGATTCTATGTTCGTTTTGTCTAAACCCAGCTTTTCATGAACGTACTTCAAAACACAAGGCAGATTGCCTTGTGTTTAGAAGTACGTTGGGAACCACAAGGAAGCAAGGGATACCTGCTATAAAAATCCTTTAATCGCGAAATCTGAATTCAAATAAAGGAATAGCAAGAACATTCGAAATAAAGATGAGCTTTTCCCTCTAACATCATCCACCCAAGATTTTATCACCCGGTATTAAACAACAATGCACTGAAACTCATCAGCACTAGGTACTTAGTTTTTTTTATACACAACGGGGAAGCTCTTGGCCTTCATCTCACCTGATGGTAAGAGATGATAAGGCCGAAGGTGGAAGCTAACTTCACCCGGTTTATAATTAAATGCTGCTGCTGTATCCCATCCCAGTTTCAGGTTTTTCCAGGGTGTTGGTACTACCTTCTTTTATTTAGCAGATAAATTTAACTCAAGAATTATACGTGACATGTTTCTACAACAATTTGACAAAAATTCATTGAATTTAAACTTAAAAAATCAAAGTACATTAAATCTTAATTATTCCGTTGATGTTGGGGTCTGAAACTAAACTATTTCAGAACAGAAAGCAACTTTGGTCATTATTAAAAGCGTGAAGTACCTATAACATAGTTAAACACTTACGGCGAACAAAGTTTCTGAAGACCGTACAAGCGGCCAATTAAAAGTTAAATGTCTAATTCTTGTTAGAAGCGGGAAGTCCACAACTAGTGGGGTATACCTACTACTGAATCGAAAGTTCTTCAATGTTATGCATAGGTAGACACGGACCTGCTCCGGTTGTGATGGACCACACGAAAATCTAATCAGGATAATGATAAAGTTTGGACTCGACAAATTAAAACTTACCGCTCCACACTAAGGATTGCTAATAAATTAATAAACTTTACCTAGTAGTTGGCAATTTCAATAAAAAACAGAAATGGGTTTGAATTCAAATGGGTCCTAATTATTTATTTGTTTTTCGGTTTAGTTCTACTTTTGCGAACTACTTTGACTACTACTCTATTTGGATGGATGGAGAGGAAGAGCAAAAGTATAAGTTGGTAGGATTATTTAAGGGATGCTATGAATGAAAAGGGAGTGAATGATACCGTGACGGAAGACACCGGAGAAAGGAAGAGAAAATCGTTTTGCGCCGACCCCCTATGTGGGGTCGGCGCAATTTTTTTTTCTCTGAAATAAGAAAAGGACAATACTTTTGAGTCTCACTGAAATCAATATTTTAATAGTTAGGTACTTATAGTAACATTTTTAGGGTTTCGGTATCTCAAAACGAACAAAAAGGGAACCCTTTTAGGATCACTCGTGTGTCTGTCTGTCTGTCCGTCTGCCACAGCCAATTTTCTCCGAAAGATTCAGAGAAAACTGGGACCGATTAAGTTGAAATTTGGTATGGAACGAAAAAGTAGAATGGTTCTTTACTCATAGATTACAGAAAAATCTATAAAAAGTCTATGGTCTTAAAATAACATGGTAAATCTCTGAATATTGTGCGTACAAACTTACATTTTCAGTTGGAATGTATGGGAGAATATAATATGATTTTCAACTATAATGTTAAGTTTGTTCTTGGGATAACTTCATCCCAACTACGGAACCCTTCATTGTGCGCGGTCCGACACGCACTTGGTCGGTTTTGTTTTATAGTATTTTTTTGTGCAATACCGATGTTTAAATTAAAGACGAAACGTCGATTCAGAGACTGGGCTGGCCTGGTCATCTGACTTTGTAAACTGATGATCAGAACTGTGTTGGTGGTTGGGACTCATTTGTTATTAAAGAAGCTGTTGGACTTTACCGCATCTCATGAAATGCCAATATTTCCAATAAACCGATTGAGTGATGGTTTCCAGAATGTTATTAAGATGTCGGTTCCTCAATAGTCGGTATTCTCAGCGAAGTAATAAAGCTCTACTTACATTAAAAATTTGGCTACCTTTGGGAACGAAAATACATAAAAGTTTTTTGAGTTACAAAATAACGTACGAAACGAAAGGAAACACCGTTCGGAAGGGTTACCTACTTACAAAATCAAATAATACATCTATTACCCCGTATCCAGCACTGTAGCTTTCACAAATATCATTTCATCTTGAAAATTGCTTCTCGATGCTCGACATATTACAAGTGAGAAATGCCCTAATAGTGCGGCGCAACGAATAATTATTTTGGGATGCCAGCCGCGCCGACGATGTAACGCATCCTCCTTAAATATTAGATAGACGTCGCGCAAGCCTAGAATCAGATGAATGTACTTAAAATATCCAAGTTCTGACAGCCTATACGACCAGAGCTAGGAAAATCAATTTTGCTCGTAAGTAATTCAGATTGTTTAATTATTATGAAATGACGGTATTGACGGTAGGAGCCTGCGGCTTTGGATGAAGTAATTTTGGATAAGAACCATGGTCCAATGGAAGATAATTAAGAGACATGTTTCTTATTATTTAAAAAATATATTTTAATCTCGGGACCCCAGGCTCCCGGATCTTTGGAAGGCGTATGAGCGCGAGGGGCCGAAGCCAACTCACAGAAGCCCCTTATAAAATTATCCCTGTATGCACAATGCAAATGCATCCAAGGACAGTCCCGGCTGGTGCAAGGATATTGCAGGACATGGAGAAAATGGTTACCTACTGGTTACTCTCAGTAAACAAGTACATACCTACAATACTTTAGTACCAACCTACCACCAAGTATAAAAAAATGTTTTTTTTTTTTTTGTGTATGTTCGAACTCTTATTATATACGTATATGTACGAGTATTATATTGCTTATTGCAAGAAAGAGGTGGCAGATCTGTTCCTCGTGAATGTTCACTCTGGCCTCTCATGTAGTAAAGCCGTAGATCAGGAACAAGAATTCTCCCGGGAGATAACGACCCCACGGACCCTCCGTGGGGTCGCTACTGCCCAACACATAATGCGATGTACATGCACCACAAAAAATATGTTCCAAACGGGAATCATCAAAGTTTGTATATGGCAACACAAAGCTCAGTTTACCCAACCTTATAGTTAGGCGTAAAATTACTGTGAACTGACTGTATTTTCTTGACATAACGATGTCAGTACGCTAACGAACGAAAAACCTACCTATTCATAGTTCGGGTTTTAGAAGAAAAATATTGTTAGAATGGGCAACTAAACTGCAAGCAGAGGCGTCTATTTGAATTGCGTAGGCTACAAATAAAATAGCAGATACCTATCCTACGTTTCATTGCAAATCAAAAGATTATTAATTCTTTTGAAAGTTTTTTCTTAAACATATTTAAAAAAAAAAATGTTAAGAAAAATTGTAAAGTAAATTAACAATCATATTTAACTAAAACAAATATTAACTAGACGCCTTTGAAACGGTTCCGTAGGAACTATCCCAAAACAGTTGGTGCCTCTTTTCATTTAAAACGTCTAAAGGACCTTTTCGTGTTGGCTTGGGCCCCTCGAACACCTTCCGAAGGTCCGGGACCCCAGGGTCCCAAGAAATGTCAAGGCAGGTAAAAAATTATATTATTATAAAATCATGCATGCAATAAACCCAGACAATAAATGAAATGCGCGCATATTTTGAGGATACAGAGGGAGCAATTAACGTTACAGCTTACTGAGGTCGGAGGCTCTCTCTGTTTCAGGTGATTCAAAAAGTGCCGTGCAGGATTGAGCGTCGTATTAATGAGGCCAGGGCGCTCGTCGGGAAGCTCATCTGATTCAGAGAGGGTAATACACGCCCAAGGCTGATGCGCTTTGTGAGACGGGCGTTCTCGGCAACTAGTATTAGTCCTCGAGAATAGCCACGCAATCATCTCAGTCATCTTTAGAGACTGGGTCGCTACCACTGGTCTTTACGAGAATAACCCACCTGCTCCATAAATTGAGTAGTACTGCGGTACCTAAAAACTATAGACCAGTTACATGTTACCGACGGTCTGTAAAGTTCGTCCATCCATTCTTATAGCAAAAATTGCACACTATATTGATAGTACTTAACTCAATTTTGTCTGTGTCTCAGAATGGATGTAAGAATAGGTCTCAATCCCGCGGTACTAAGGAGCTGCTCCTTAATACACATGGACATACGCCAACAGGTTCGTAGATCCCGGAAGGATTTGTCGACATGTTGGATAATTATAAGAAGGTGGACTCGGTGCCTCATGCATGGCTCATTAGGATGCTGGAGTTGTACAAAATAGACGCAACTCTACGCACCTTCTTGATGTCGTGTACGGGGCAGTACCTAGAGGACGGTGTTTCTCTATCCAGAATGTCAACAGATCCGGGGGATCGATGAACCGATCAGGATTGGGCGGGGAATATTTCAGGGAGACCGGTTTTCCTGCTGGAGGATTCAGGTCTAGACAATCGGTTAAAAAGAGGTGGTCAAGTGATAACTCACCTCCTTTACATGGATGACTTGAAACTCTTTGCCCCCAAGAATTTGCGACTATTGAAGGTAGCGAAACGTTCAGTAGCGCCATCAGGATGGAGTTTGGTGTGGACAAATGTGCAGTCCTGCATTTTGACCCGCCAGCTTAACAGCCTGACTAAAGGAATGGCTGAGTTCTCAGAAAAATTTGAGTCTAAGACTCTTGAGATATCACGTCCTTGTTTTAGGAAAGCATCAGCCTCTACAGCATCTCCCACTGTAGACTCTATAAGTTCTCACCAGGCAATTGTGCCAGGACGAATCTCCATAATACCCCACTCCACATTTCAATCAGAGTTATTAAAAATAACGTTTGGGGTAAATGAGGATATTACAGCCTTTCCTCTATCAGCCAGGGCCAAACCTCTTATGTCTCTCCTAGACTTAACAATATCAGCCAAAGGTTTAATGGGCATTTTGAATCAGGATCTCACTCTGTTACTATCTAAGGTTCTAATGTATCCCTCATTTGTTAATGATTTTAATAAATTGATAAGTAAAACAGACAAGATAGACTTACTAAGGCAAACTTTCGGATCAATCCCTGATCGAGATGACCAATGGATCCACCATCCTAACAAAATATAATCAGGCTTGAGTCGGTAGCACCCAGTACATATTCATATTAGTTCTTCTTATGTTTAATAGGGTTTGACACTCCATCCATTAAGTAAAAACATCCACTTGGATATTATGTATCAAGAATATATATATAAAGCGAGGGGAGATTATAAAATCCGTGGGAACCCAACCCTCGGATTCTATACACTTCTGATCCCTCTCCTCAGCCGAAGCCTCGAGTATGTCGGAAGCAGAAACAATCGTTCAGGGAGCGCTTTTTTTGTCGCCTGAATAAAGTGCTAAATAGTTTTTATCAGGCAAAAACAAGGTGTGTACTTTCAACGGTTGGGTCATGCCGGTTTTGATGTTTTCTTTTGGCATACTCAAATGGACTCAGACGGAACTTGACGCTCTAGATAGGAAGCTCCGTACATTGCTGACGGCATATCGGATGCTTCACCCTTGGTGATGAGACTGTACATCCCGTAGAAGTGTGGAGGTCGGCTTTTTAAAATGCTAACACGGAGGGTGTTAGCATTTTAAAAAGCAGCAACCGCGAAATTTGGAGTCTTAGGAAATTTTTCCTTAAAAACTGACGTGGGGATGCGCCAAAGTGTGGCCAAAGGCTCAAGAAGGCTCCGCTCTCCTTGGCGAAAGATAACTGGCGCAAACCTGCAGTACTTGATACTAACGTCGTAATGGAAGCATCGCGAGGATAACGCGAAGATAGGGTGAGGATTGCAAGGAAAAGGGCTTCACGGACGCTTTTTCCGGGCCTTCCATGGGTCTGATTTAGACTTTATGGTGTCTGTATCCTGGCTGCGTTTCGGCGATCTCTTCGAGGACACCGATGGTTTGGTCTGTGTGATTATAGATGAAGTAATCATGATTAATTATGACAATGTATTTCCAATAATTATCGGAACTACATTGAAAATGTATGAAATGAATTGAAAATGGTCACGCCACATTGTACTGGGATCGATCAATCATCACTGACAGGACTATTGTACCCAAGAAGCCTGATATTATGGTGATAGATCGATGAGAGCGCCGTGCAATCATTGTTGATATCGATTTCCTTCGTGAAGAGAATCTCGTAAAAACTGAGAAAGATAAAAAATCAAGTATCTTCACTCTTAGTACACGAGGTTGTCGACATGTGGATTCTGCCATCATTGTATCGATAATCGTTACGATTAATGGCCTAATTAATAGCGGAGAGCCTCGACCAACACCTCAGGAGGCTCTCATTGCGCGGCTAGGTCAAGGGCTTGATTCAGAAAGCAGTAAGTACTCCTGGACACGGGACGCATAGTGCGGAGAATCATCCTCACTATCTGAGGGCTCTAGAAGCCTTGACCACTGGCAACTTGAACCGTGCGAGTGGAAGTTTGACTAAAATTAACGTAGTTTTAATTAATATGGAGGAATCAATCCAGTAAATGATTCTGAACAAACTACTTTTCTAATGTGCATTAATTCAGTTACACAGCACTTTATATAAAAAGGGGGGGGGGAGGCATCAAAGGGCATACAAAAATTCGTCCGCATCCCTGTCAACAGGAAAAGTGCCCAAACGGCTGCCAGCATTACCACGTTGTATGAAATGAAATGAAATTGTTTATTCTGTTAATAGGTTATCGGAATCACTTTTACACGTCAAATAAAATAATAAGCAAGAAGAGTTCGATGTTTCCTACCTGACTACTCTGAGAAGAAAGGCCGAAATAAACTCGGAAGTCGCAGTCTCTTTTAAAGTCCAGAAACTTGGTCAGGCCATGAGGACTATGTAGATTAGTGTCTGAAACGGTCATTTAAGGAAATAACCACAGACTCCCCCATGTAACGAAATTATGTCAAAACGTAACGCGTCCTTGAAATTTCACTCCCATTTTTCGTCCAATTAAGGAATCGCCGCCTAAGAAGTTTTACTTAAAAAACCTTTGACTTCCAAAAAACACACTACAAAGTGAAAATTCGGTGGTGAAAAATGAATTCAAAGAAGTCGTTTGTTTTTGTTGGTTGTTTTTTTTTTCTTTTCTCTTATGGGCATATAAACTTATAATATACACCACCCAATAAAAATTATGGTAAAATTCGGTCTAGGTACCTACTCTGAAAAAAGTTATGCGTGATCCTGATCATACATAAATAAGTAGGCGCTCACAGCTGTAACCTAGGTTCACCTAGCGCTGGCGAAATGAGTTCCCTAAACAATCCTTAGTCGATGCTAGCATTTTGCCAGCGACTGTCACGTCAAGCTGACTCTATCCCCAACTAACGAGAGGTGGTCACATTCACATCAAGGTAAGATGACTTAACGATGGGATTCCCTTATCCTCGCCTAGTAGGTAGGTAGGTACCTACAGCGAGCACAGTTTCATGACGAGTGAGCGAAGAAAGCCCACAGACGAGATGACTCAGCAGAGCGCGCTTATTCAGGAAATGAACGAGCGATGCCCCCCCACAAGACAGGCGAGTATGGCTACTTTCACGAGTAAAGATGGGTTCTTCTTACTTAGTCAACTGCCATTGAGACCCCCTTATGTTCCTGCATAGTTGCATGATGACATAACGCCGCCTTTATACAACTTGACGATTTTCGATGCTTTTTTAAAGGATTCCGGTACTGCTGTAGATATTATATTTGCTCGGCACTACATTTACGAGTAGAGTACCTACTATAGTAATAGTTTTATCTTTAGGTCCTAGTAGTGCTTTGTAAATTCTTGAAAACCACTCCAGAATTATTATTTTTCTAGCTGCACGAATTTGAATTTCGGCACATAGGTACTTACCTAGTGAAATATAAGTAGCGGGTTGCGCGCATGCGTCAGCACGTGCTAGGTGACATCATAGGCAGATTAAATAATGCCTCAAAATTGGAATAGACATTAGCTATTAGCTATTTTGCATATTCTACCACTACATACTGTTGCAGTCTTTTAGTTATTTGCGATTGAAATCCTACATGATTTTCTCGGGCACAAATATTATTGAACTTACTTACCACTAGTTTCGCTCAATTTCCCGCCACGATTTTCGAAAATACGTTACCAGGTCAAAAAAAAATTGATACCTACGCGTCGATTTGAGAACCTCCTCCCTTTTTTGTCGGTTATAAACAAAGTCACTTTTCGTGTCTAGCCTTTATGACCGGAGACCCCAACAAAAGATGTAAGTACTTAGGTAATTACACAAAAGAAAATCAATTTATGTCAAGAGATAAGTATGTATGTTTTAGTCTAGCGCTCTCCTTCAATTGCAACTAAATTACTTTCAAACTAAAATGCAAACTTTCATAAAGCAGAAAGTATGTACATAAAATAGACAAAATAAATGTCATGTAATGTGAATACAAACTTGTTTTCAAACTTATTTTGATGTGAAATTCAAACTATAAAATGTACACTCATATTTTCCGTTAGAGTAGGGCAGCCACCAAATTTTGATGCAAGTGTGCAATGTCCAATACTCTCGCATATCAAACGTGAAAACGACCCACAATATAAGCCACTTTTCGAGCAAGTGAGTTGAAAAATAGTATATTGGTGTTTTTATCTGTATAACTATGCCACACAGAACGTATTCCGTCAACCATGCCCGTGATCGTGAAAAGAAACGTAAACGTCAAACGTAATAAACAGCTACGAGCTTGACGTTTGACGTTTGTACTTACTGATTTCATTTTTGGTTGGTGTATGTTATAGTTGGTGTTAGTTTTAAAGGCTAGGTACGCTGACTCAATAGAGCACAAAAACATGATGTCGCCACCATCAGAATTAAGTTTTGAAGAAATACTAAAATTTATGTTGTTGCATAATGGCAAAGTAACCAACCATGAGTTAGTCAAACATTTCAAAGTATTTCTGATGAACCCCGACATGAGAGGTGAGTAGTACTTATTGTGGATTCTTTAACTTTATTTTCTTTACGTTACCTCAACTTATGCAAGTGTTATATTCGTAGATGAAGCCAGAAGTACATTTAAAAAGCATGTAAACACGCTTGCCATAATTAAAAATCAAAACAATGAGAAATGGCTTATACTGAAAAAAAAATATGTGCCGAATAACGGTAAAGATAACGAAGATGTCATGGAAAAAGTTGCTGATTCATCCAACACAACTGTTTCTGAGACACCCATAGAAACTGAGTCACATAATGAGGAAGAACCCCCACAACGTCCACCACTGCCATTACAACTTAACCAAGATTTCAGCATACTAACAAATCTCATTCAAGATAACACACTTATTGTTGGTAATTCTGCTCTCAAACATGATAGTGAGTCTAAAGAGAGCTTAACATCTATTCCAAGTGAAGATGTACCACCTAAAGTGCATCCACGGAGGCGTTCATCAGATAAAAATATTGACACAAAAAGATCAAGCATTCAAGGAGCACAGGGGCAGAGATTGTCTATACCAAATCAGGATGAGTCCAGTTTTGATAATACAATGTCACCAACATTAACATCATCTAGGAGTGAGAGCATGTTGGTAGACAGTGAACAAACAATCTCCGTGAAGGAGAGAAAACAAATGTTTAATAGAATGGCTTCTGAGAGTGATGTGGTGAAGACAAATAAACTGGGTGGCAACTTAAGCTCACAGGTGAGTCACATATTCATGTAATTTAATACAGTTTTATGGTCGTTTTCAGATTCAGATAACTTTATTTGCTAGTTAATTAATTTTATTGTGACCAACGCGCAACGCTTTTGTTCTGAAATATTGTGACAGAATTAATAATTTTATACAAATAATACTTTATCATAATTTATAAATCAAATTGTTGTGCAGATGATTCAAGAAAATTTATATAAAAATATCCAAGTAAGTACATGCACTGACACCACTGCTTCTGGTTCTGAATATTGTGACAGAATTCATAATTTAATACAAATAATATTTTATCATAATCTATAAAGCAAATTGTTGTGCAGATTCAAGAAAATTTATCTACTAATTCAAAACCAAATAAATAGAAACATAACAAAACAAAAAGATCAAAGGAACACAAAAAAGAACACTTAATACTTAATAATATTATTTATTTATTTATTTATATAACAATTGCTTGCTGCACTTACAGTAAAAACCAAAGCGCGCATCAAGCCAACAACAACATTTAGGTAAAAAACTTCATGCAAACATTTAACATAAATACACTACACTACACTTATACTTTTATGAAGTCTATATTTTTAATTTGCACTTCATTTTTTTAATTTTGTCGGTTTTAACTAAAAGTCGTTAAGAAAAAGTAGCTGTATTAATATCTTGATTACACATGCTGAGAGCACTCAGTCAATAGGTAGGTCATCCAAGCACTCGATCGAGTGCTCTGTACTTGGTACGTTAAATCAATGTGTAACTCTGGTCTGCCAAAGGTTTTTAAGGGTTGGATAGGTATTATAAGTGTAAATAAATACTGTTAGAGTTAGCGATTGGGGTTAAATATGACCATTTGCTTTTCAGAATAAAGTTATGCTTTTGTAACAACTTGATGAGTACTACTTCTCAGCTAGTTACTAATCAAAGCATTCCATTTACCTGATTCCACATTATAGTTACAAGTTTTCCTTGTTAATTAAATTCTGTTAGTTACTAGTGGTGGTCTGTCATCCATGATGAGATACTTTTTAGCATTCCGTAGCCAAATGGCAAAAACTAAACCCTTACAATGTCGTCATTTCCGTCATGACCGTCCGGATGCCACAGCAATTTTACTCGAAGACTATTTGAATTGGAAAGAAGGCGTATTCTGTGAACTGCTAAACAGTAGTGTAGAAAAATTACGAAAAAAAAAACTTGGCGCCGCTCTCCCCATACATGTAACTGAGGGATGAAGGAAAAGAAAGTTCAATGCACTTATACAAGTGGGGTATTGTTGGATCTCATAATTAAGAAGGTTATGATGTTTTAAGTTAAGTGACTTTGTTATTAAGTCAATGGTTTTTGAGATATGGGAAAATTTGGTTACAACCGCAGCAATAAAGTTATTGCTGCAGTTGTAACCAAAAATTTCTTATGTTATTTGATTTATGATTTTTTGTGGTATCTCAGTCCAGTTTTGGGTTTTAATGCAGTTACTTATAGATATTGAAGTACAAGCCGGAGTTTCTTAATATCTAGTTTGTTTAGGGCTACACAAATCACAATGATGATATTAATTTGTGTCTTGTAATAAATTACATGCTATTCGTTAGAATAGCATGTAATTTTCTACATAGAAATGGGTTTCTAGAAATAAGTTTGCTTAGTCCTAAATTACACTTGGATTTACAAAACTTGAATGATACCAAATTGTAACTCGGGCAGTGTTGTCTCCGAATGGTTACTGAACATAAGTTGCTTTAAAACCAAACTTTGTTTAAAGTTGTTATTTAAATATCTAATTCTACTTAGCAGCATGCTTGTAAAGTCAAGATAATTAATTCTTAGAATGATGATTATTCTTCAATACGTTTCTGCACTAGAATTGCAATTTGAATTGGTGATCATAGTCTGATAATGGAGTAGGAAAGTGGTCACAGGAACTCGGCCTTATAAATCGTAGGCCAACCGAGTTTGGATCCGTTGGATTGGTCTAGATGAGTAGTTGGTAGACAGACGGTGAAAATAATCTGATAATGTAGGCAAGAAAGTGGTTGGTCGAAGGTAGTCAGGTTTTTGAATTGTAGACCTGTAATTCCACTCATTCAAAGCAAGCCACTTAGGGTTTTCACTATCATTGCTATATTAAACAATTAAGTTATAGAATAAATCATTTATTTTATTTTATTACTTAAATGCCTTAAAACTACCATTACAGATCTTAGCCTAATGCGATAGCCAAGTCACACACACACCAAATAGCACAAAAATCTTAAGGTCATAAAGATTATTATCATTGTTTATAACATAATAGAATGGTTGAGTTTCATGGTAAGTACCTCCCTACGGTGCTGATCAGAGTTTTTTAAATTTGCAGATTCATAACTTGTCATGGCATTCTGTTTACTTAAAAAACTAAAGAGATCATTTTAATTTAAAAAAAATAGGGGAAAATAAGGCATTACCCCACCCCTATTTAAGCAGTGTTGAATTCGTCTAAGGATGATCCATCTATCCATTCAAAGGACAATTGGCATATTATTCAAAAAATGTTTTGCAAGTGGTCAATGAACCAATAGAAGTTAAACTGCATTATGAAACCCATATATTATTTTGAGATATGAAATATTTTTACGAAAATAGGGCAATGATAATTATTCAGTTATTTAGGAGTGATACACGCCTCTCACGGAGCGTGGGTACTGGCTACAGAATGTACAGATAGTGAAGACGCGCCCCGCTCCGCGATTACTTTACTGTAAGCAGTACTTTAGTACAGAGCGGGGCGCGTCGCGGTCGGCACTATCTATACTTACAAAATGGTTCATAATGTAATCCATATGTACCTCTTATGCTATATTATTTGGAATTGATTAAAAATAACATTGATGTTTCAACAAACCCGACTGCCAATACCACCCGTCGGGTTATTTTAATGATTTTTTGCAATCTGTGTGTCCTCATGGTGGGCCCTTTCACTATGAGAATTAGAAGAGCAATTCCTTCGGTAAAATTGCATATTACGGCCGCTATATTTATTTGTTTTTAAACGACTCCTGGTATTTGTCACCTGGACGCTAACACCAAATCTAACGGCGCGTGCGGGTCAATCATTAAAAAACATTCAGCCGTTTGGCTGCTACAAGTAGTGTTGTAAGAAATTTGAGTCCTAAATCTTACAATAATAAGATTTGAGTTGTCTTTAAGACTCGGTTGTTTATGAAGAGTCGCGTCTGCTAAAAAATAATCAAAGCTGAAGTCCTTGGACTTGTAAATCTTTGTAGGAAGACTCGAGTTTTGTCTAAACTCGAGACTGTCTTCTGAGTCCGTATCTAGAGCTTAGGTAAATGAAGTACAAAAAAAAAAGATGACTACCTACTTATAAAATATGTGATAATGTACACACGGCTACACATCAAGCGATACATTTCCAGTTTATGCTGATCTCGCATTATATAGGAATTCCATCCAATGCGAAGTCAGCTTATACTGGAAATGTGTAGCTTGATGTGTAGCCGTGTGTACCTACATAATTTTGAGCTACCTACTTTTATAATTTTATTCCTTAAACATAATACACCAACTTTAAAGCTCATGATCAGTTCAGCTCAAAGAACTCATAGGACTCGAAAGACTCAGAACTCGTGACTCGTGAGACTATTGGTCCCAAAGTCTTGAAAATCTACTATCTCCCGAAATGAAGACTAAAGGTCTTTTACAACACTAACTACAAAGGTTTAAAGAATTTTACATTTTAGTAGGTAGGAAGGCTGTACCTGTACAAAGACACGCGAAAAAGAAATTCATTGAATTCGGGTGAAGAATTAATGCGTTTTTCTACTATTTTTATCTGATCATTGATGGTACATGCCAGTTTGTGAATCATTTCGTATTCAACGTCTACTGCGGTCTACAGTTATTTTACTTAGATACCTAGTTAATTATTGCTTTTAATGAGTAAATAATTATAAAATATTAGGGGTTGTGTTCGAGTGCCACGAGCGCGGCACCTGTTGGACGGCTGACAATCATTAACAAATATTTTGACCCACAAGTATTTGATACTAATTTCGAAACAGCACGCGACTTTTTTTTTTATTCCAGTAAGTTCTGTTACGTTGGAGGAACGTCACTCAACATGTTTGTGAGTGCGAGAGTGTGAGAGTGTGAGTAGGTGGTGGAGACAGCAACAATAGACGATACTTTATATTGCTTTTATATAATTATTCTAACCTCAACACAAATTTAATAGAAACGCGTACACTGGTCGGTAGCTAGTTCTCCTCTGTCTTCTCATTAAACAAAAATCACATTCCTTTTTTATTTAAATACAAATTGCTAGAATGTTCGAATGAAGCCAAGGCTGTTTTCTTAACAGCCTGTACAATATAAGGTTGCTTTTCGCATGAAACCTTACATGAGTTACGCCCACCCTTGAATAAAAGGATTGTCGTAGTCTTATTTGCAAACTAGACTTTTATTCAGAACATTCGACCAATTGGTTCCTTCCTGCCTATAAGAAAAAATTACCTAACCATGGAAATTAAATTACACAGTGAGGTCTTTCTCTTGCAAAAGAAGGCTTTAGTCAGGACGAGCGAATCGCGAAGATCTGATCTGATCATAAGTTGAACCAATTGTGTCAACCAAACACACTTTGCGAAGGCTATGGCCCCGTTAGCAAAGCTGGTGTCAACCCAGACAGTGTGCCATCTCTCCCCCTAGGAGGGACCATAGTTTTGAAAACAAAAACATTAAAAATAAAACATTTAGAAATATAAAAAAATTGTAACCCACCGGTATCGGGAACAGGGTTCAACCTACCGGTGGTCAGGGCTCCTGAGAGAGAAATCTCCTAACGATACGTGCCATATCGAGGAGTACTAGGTACCTTCTGAATCAGACCCTTGATACAATCGCCTAACGAGGCCCTCTAGAGATGTTGGTCGAGGCTTTCAGCCATAAGGCCATTGGCCGTTACGACAATCGGCACAATAGCCTTTATTCCTTAATAAAAATAAAAATCATACAATAAATATTTCATTCAACACATGCAGTAAAAAACAATAAAAATAATTTAAAACAATAATAAATGTGAGATACATATTCTATTCATCACTAATATATTTGATTCATTCATTAATGAATGAATGAATGAATGAATCAACATAAAATATTTGAAGTTAATTACCACATAAATAATTATAATAGCATTTATAATCTACTAGCTGTGCCCCGCGCATAAGTCTCGATCCTGTGGGAGTATCGGGATAAAAATAATCCTATGTCCTAATCCAGGTCATGGTCTACCCATGTGCCAAATTTCATCCAAAACCGTTCAGCCGTTTTACGTTAAAGCGTAACAAACAAACAAACTCACTTTCACATTTTTAAACGTTAAAAAGCAACATAATTAAGTAGGTATCCAATTTATCATAACTCAATATTTATTTATAAATAATATTTTTATAATTTACTGTTTTAGCAATTTGATCAAATTGAATAAGCATTATTTTTACTTTGATTTAATATGCATGCATGGAACATAAAACTATTTGTCAATTAAGGATAATAATTTAAATTAGGTTAAATTATGTTGAATACTATTATATAGTCATTTTTTTTTTTTTTTTCTTTCTAACTGAACAGACAGCTGTGCTGCTGGGGAGTTTGTTGCGCCACTTCTTCTTCCCAGCTAACGCACTAGGAAGTGGTGAAGGGTGGGCGTTTTGGGGGACTGTCTTATGTAATTTTGACGTTCGAAAAGTGCTGATTATCAGCCTAGTTTGAATAAATGACTTTTGAATTTGAATTTGAATTTAAGGACCTCTTCAAGAGTAAAGGCCTTCTCCCTTTTCTCCAAAACTCTATTTGATACCTTGAACAGTCATTTACTACTGTTTTATTAATTTCGTCCATCCAGCTCTCTCTAGGTCTACCTCTGGTTCTTTTATTCAAAGGTCATGTCCAGTTAGTTACTTTCTTAGTCTATTTGTTAACGTCCCGACCTATGTGACCAGCCCATTTCTGTTTCAACTTTTTGCAGTGCTCTAGAGCATCAATAACTTTATTGGATTTTCTTATATTCGTACTTCTTATCTGTCCTTTCTTTTGAGGTTCTATTTCTTTTTGTTTTTTCATTAAATATCTAGGTTTGAGCAGCGTAAGAGAGGCATGGCAGAATACAGCAGTTTAAGACTTTCTTTTTAAGGTTCACTGGTACCTTTGATTTGAGTATTTCTTTGGTATTCCAGAATTAGTTTCATGATAGGTTGGTTCGACGTTTCACTTCATCGTGATGTCTGGACTTGGCGAATGAGATCCGTTTACCTAGCCTGTTCACCTGTTAGTTGTATATATATTTCAATGCGATATTGTTGACTCTGATTGGTATATTTTGACTGTTGGTCATGATCTTTGTTTTTCAGGTATTGAGTTCCAGACCGATTTCACAACTAACAGAGTGTAGATCAGTAACCATTATCTCTAGCTCAGATGCCGATTCTGAAAAGATGACAATATCGTCTGCAAATCTGTGGTTCCTTAGGTACTGCACGTTTATGTTAATACCTTTTTCCCAGTTTAGTTTTAGCATGATGCTATGGGTATGAAAATCCTCGGTGATCTCTATCACCGCATATAGGTCGCCCTGATTGACACCTTGATTGATCTTTATTATTTCAAGGCCTTTTTTACCTTCATGTTCACACGACTTATGCTCTTCTGTAGACGTGCCTTATTAGTTCAATTGTTTCTGATGGTACGTCGCATTTGTGCAGAGCTTTCCACATACTGTTATGTGATAGAGTCGAAGGCTTTCGCATAATCTATAAATGCTAGGTAGAGTGGCATATTCGTTCTTCGTATTTCTCAATAGTGAAATCATTATGTTACTTAAGACTCGCAAAGCGTCAATTACAACTCTTGCGCGGGGAACTATACTGGACTTGTATGAATGGGAATGGCTTATGTAAGGCAGGGAGGTATGATACGTACCTACTCAAACTGAGCTTAAAACCGGTTAAAATACATACACTTTATTCAATAGGTGCCTAATTAAATTAAATTATTTTCTACATATTTGGAACCCGAATGGAATACTAATTACAGTCCTACAATATTGTCCACCGTTCAACAAATCAGCATGCATAATAGGTAGGTAGGTCTTTCGTTGTCGGTAATTCGGCCCCACTCCTGCGCCGCCTTCATAAATTCCTTCCGTTTGTCTCGATGTTGCAGTTTTCCGACAATTCTTGAGAACGACATCTAAGGTATCTTCAAAATCAATTCCAGACACACATACCCTTTTCTAACGAAATAATTTTAAACGGTAATAAATATTAAAATCCGTTGGGTGGCTTAGAACTTTAGAAGAACAACGCGGTCACACAGACAAACACAAAAGCGACTTCAATTTATATCTTATCCTTTCAGTAGACTAGTTTATGCTTTAAGTAACTACCTTTTAATTTGAATAATAGTCCTTAACACGAAGTCCAATTTGAATCGATCTTATGGGTCTCGGGATTAGTCGATGACAAAGCGACTATAATGATTGAATAATGACCTTTTGTCAAAGTCAAAGTGAATTCAACTATGAATTTTACAACTCAATCCAATAAAAGTCGTTTAAATGTTAAATTGTTGCGTTGCGGTAAGGGTAAAAGTTTCCTGTCTGTCGACACCTGATGCGGCTAATTGAATTGTAAAACCTTCGTTATGGGCCTTTGGCGGTCAAAATTATGTCGAATATTAATATTATCGATTTACATATTTTTCGTGATCGCGCCGGGATATCAAAAGAGGACGGGAAATTACTAATGCCGTACAATCATCGATAGAGGGGCATTTAAAAAAAACCTCATATCTATTGTACAGTATGATAACGTACACAATTGGTAACAACAGTACACCCAAAGGGCACATTTCTGAAACAACCGTCGAGGGATGTTCGTCGCGAGAGCAAAAATTTATATAATAATTTCGACTCATCCGAACGGAACAACCCCTACACGAGGGTAGCGCACACAACACGAACAACAAAAGCTCCTAATGACAAATATTAGGCCGCGCCTCCGCGCACCTAATGGACTTTACAATTGCTTTATACCGCGTATACCTCACATTGTAACCTATTAGAAGGACGCGAGGCGCATTAACCACCTTCTATAAAAACATATTATAAGCCAAAGGTATTTAAAATAGAGTTTGTCACAACATTATTTTCGTTGGGATGCTTGTGGGTTTTTCATTAGCATATCCTGAAATGTGCCCCATCGATAAATCAGCGTGAATATTGAAGATGTCCGCTACGCAATTAGTTTGTCATATAGCCATGCTTCTAAACGAGATAATCACAGGTTACGGAATTCACTTAACGCCGCCGCGGAAGCTAATAAATAATAAATGAACAAACCGTTTCTCACTAATATGCCACGTTGCCACCCGTCTGAGTGAGATCCCGACGCATAAATCAACACTGAAATAGACCGACGATGTGTACAGTATACACTTCCGCTCGTCAGTTAGAAAACTTTCAAAAAACAGAAACTTTTATGAAAGCTTTGACTATTTGATGCTATAATGGGGTGTAGTAGGTCCGTACCTATAACTAGGTAGTTACTTTAAGAGGCTTACAACAGCTAAAGCGCAGTCAGTGTCGGACTGCATAGAAAATAAAGAGAAGCGTGATGACACAACGCAGGTAATTTATTGCAAAATATGAAGGAATTATCGACTTACAAAAAATCTATTCTGCCCTGCTAAGCCGAAAGGCGCTATCTCAAGCGGCGTTAAGTTTTGAAAAATAAATTTTTGTAAATTGTAATTTAAGGAAACATAATTTAACGTATTAAACATTAAATGTTTTAAGTTAGATAGCGCTATTTGGCTGATACCATTAGATGTGAAATTGTTATAACTATTGAACGGTATAAAAAAAATTAAAAGGCCGTATCTCAGAGATAGCGCCTTTCGGCTTAGCAGGGCAGTATTGATTGGATAAAAAAATTAAAACACTATTGCGGTAATATGTTGCTTGTAGAATAATCTGACAAAACACAGAATGATTGCTTGTATATTAATATGATTTTTAACCGTTAAGAGAAATGTTTAGAGGTTTGATACGATGGAAAAACATCTTTGTGATGTTTACCTATCGTATCAAATTAGTTGTATTATGTTTTCAACACACTATCTTACTTGCACATATCCTGAAGATTATCATATTTATATTACTTTTCTGATTTTGTTTAATGCAGTGGATCATATACTTTAAGGCATTATAAAACTTGCGTTTAGGCACGTTTAGGTCCTGTAGTCCCCTTAAATTTTAAGAGCATAATTTAGCAACATCTCATCACACGATTTCACACATATTCCAACGTATCAAATGCCGAGGTATAGAAAAGAAGACTATGAAAATATAATCGTCGATACTAAAGGCTCTTGCGCTGTGACTTAACTGAATTTTAAATAATACCTATATGGGTGTCTTTTCAACAGGCAAAGCATGACACTAAAGTACTACTTTATTTCAACCTAAGTTGACAATGATAGCGCTAACTCGCAATAAATCTGCCTAGCCTTTTCCCACCTATGTTGGGGTCTTTAGCGACTGCCTATCTGACCTCCACAACCCAGTAACTGGGTAATACGATACCCCTTGGTAAGACTGGTTGTCAGACTTTCGGGCTTCTGACGACCCGGAACGACTGTCAAAAAGCCAAGAATGACAGCCGGAACCAACGGCTAAACGTACTTTCCGAGCCACAGAGGAGTTTCGGTATGTAAGATAGCGCTAACTTTGTTCTATTACAATCCAAAGATAGCAGTAGTTAGTATTTGCATGATAGAATCAGAAGCCATTCACACAATATGCATTTTGAAAATTATTTATAAATTCGATCAATCAATAATTAATATAATGAATAATTAATGACTTGCTAACTCACGGACTATAAAGGACGTACAAATGAATGCATTTGGGCATAATAGATAGTGATGAGTTAAAATTTTCTGCCGGTCCATCAAATCAAGGTACGGATAGGGTTAGAGTCAATATTGTCATCATTATTCATGGCGTATACCATATTGAATAGTGCCTCGTGACTCTCGGTCGATTGTCAATTACTGTCGTGTGACTACAAAGCGCACGTGCGCTATTAAAGCTTGAAAAAAGGTCATTCGTGCTTAGTGCTGACCACGCTGTCGGTTGGGTTTCACTTGTGTTTAATATGACCAGCCTGCATAATGACTTTTGTAGTACTTAATTTGCCACATTTAAGTCTATCCTCTGTTTTACAAAAACAACAAACACATTCGTATATATGCTTGAATTTAAAATGAAGTGGCTAGTTTAATTTTGTGATCCCTTTAAGAGTTCTTAGTACGTGCTAAACGCGAAATCCAATTGGTTTTTAGGGGCTAAGCACCCCGTAAACGTTTTATTATCCCATTGCCTTATTTTGAGTTAAGTCCATCTAGACGTCTCAGATAATCTTGGACTCCGATAGTAAACGATTGAACGTAGGTACGGTTAGCGACAGAAGTAAATGGACGAACAGAAAAATTATCAACTAAGTTAATGGGGATAGAAACTGCTACTTGCTCACTTCAGATTTGGCTACTATCACGTGTCCAAAAAATTGACAACTAGCTGTCACTATCTATACATGTTTTGTAAACAAGCGACTTTTTTAACACGCTTTTATTAGGTCGACCTGTATGTATGTAACTATGTAATCAAATCTAAGAAAACTAATTTAACCATCTTCTAAAGATCGTAGCGTTATGAAAATTGGCAGTTGTATGTGATTTTGATGACATTACAATAACATGGTACTGTCGACCTGATCTGATGATGGAGCCGGAAGATAGGAACTGGAACTTCATGATGGATGATCGTATCATAGCCGTGTTTGGACTTGTTAGAAAGGTCTTGTAATGAACGTTGACCATGATTAGGTTTCAAGGTCTGATGATGAAGCCGGAAGATAGGCACTAGCATTCCATGATGAAATATCGTATCATAGCCGTGTTTGGACTTATTAGAAAGGTCTTGTAATGAACTTTGACCACGATTAGGTTTCAAGGTCTGAATAGGGTACAATTTAGTGTTTTTTAAACTATTAATTTTTACGCATAATCAATTGATATCCTCCCCTTTGCGCAGCTGTTGACTGCAAAAATGCGGGTCCCATGCCCATGTATTTGCCAAAGATGTTAAAAGACGAAAATAGTGGGAGAACACTCTGAAAAAAAATTGGAAACCCGATATTTCGTCGAGACTAGCGAGAGATGTTGCTGTCCTTTTGAAACCTGAATACGAATTTATTTATTTATTACAAGGCAACTACAACAGGTAACAATCACAGTTTATCAGTAGATTCACATTATAGGTTTCGACCTGATTATCACCCAAAGCGTAATCGCACAACATGACTAGCAACAATAATAATAAAGATGACAACTGCAGTAAAAAACTTGGTTCACAAAACTACAGCTGCAAGGTCCGTGCGTCTGCCCTCCAACACCCTTCCACGGAATGTGTAGGAGACCAAACACGCCAGGTAAAGTACATACACTATTGACAAAAAGTTACATTATATAAAGAAAACAACAAACAATTTCTCCCATAAAAGTCTTATGGGAGAAATTCGTATACAGGTGATGCTCCCAAGAGAACTAAGTCTGTTTTCATTACCTACAGGCACTTATGGTGTGATATTATGTAAATTATAGTAGTAGTGTGTGTGTTTATATTATCATATTAGATTAGTGTTCTCTAAGTTTGTATCTCTGAAGTTTTTCAGTCAGGAAGATCATCCTAAATATAAACAAAACAATGGCGGTTTGTAGACCGGGGACAGTGCTGCCAACTATGACGAATTTTCAGTTTTTAAACCCCATTTTTATTTTCTTATGAATTAAACTGCATTACACTTTTTTATCCTGTCATGCCCCCACTATTGGACAAAAGCCTCCTTCTTATTTTTCCACACGCTCTGGCCCGCATTGGCAGAAGACAGATCTGCCATCGCGACCCTATTCTTTCGGCAGGAGTCAACTTCGTTCCTCCATCTTCTTCTTGGTCTGCCGCGATGTCGCCTAGCATTAACCCAATGGGACACAATCCAAATAGGAGTTTTTATTTAGCCCACAGGTCATCTGACATGTTGCAGACTTGCCCGGCCCCATCCAACTTAAGAATAGCAGTTTTCCGAGTTAAATCCGTGATTTGGTTTTGGCGTGCAATATTGTGTTTCTTACACGGTCCGACATTCTTACGAACCCCTGGATACTGCACTCGATGTGGACCTGGTACTGGCTCGATTCCAAACTTCGACATTAGACCTCTACTGAAATGTCAACCACCAATGAAGAATATTCGTTCACTGCATCAAATCGTACAAACAGACTGTCATACAGTCTGTAAACAGAGACATAAACGTCAATAGAGTTTTATCCCACCTTCCCTTTGCTGCTGACATCATGGTGTTTGCTGAGTTGGAAGTCTGAAAGAGATGGTCGAAGAGACAGGTGTTCGTGAATTATATTTGTGGCAATGTTTTGAAGTGTTTATCTTCAAGCCCACAATCGAGAGAGAGTCGCTAGAAGTCCACTATTAGCGACCTATCGTACAGACAATAGGTCGCTAAAAGTGGACTTCTAGCGACTCTCTCTCGATTGTTGATGTCAGAAGTAGAGGCGTTTCTGGCAAACATCGACGACGCCCGCCTCGGTCGAATTATTTTATATTTTTCTTGTTTCTGTTTTGAACATGGACGGTATTTGCGCGCATGGTCGTCGATAAGAGCGGCGTTAGCGGAGTGTTGCTGATTTTTGGCGAGTTCGAGAGTCTACTTTCGGTTTAATTTGATAGCCAATTTTGTAGGCTTGCGGCTTGAGACTGATGAATTTTGTTGCACGGCGATTGTTTTTAGTATTTTGTTGGCCATGGCAACTAGAACTTTGAGCGTTGACTCAGTGTTCACGGAGAGTACGGCGCGATATTGCCCCGAATTGCTCAAACCACAGCCTCGGATTTTGCGCCAAAATGGTAGTAGAGCATGCAGCGATATAGTAGCCACGTCGGTCTTGACAGTGGTAGTTTGAACATCGCAGTAAGTAATCTTTTTCTTTCGACATGTCGACGCGTCGGAGTCACCAATTAGCTAGCAGTTGTAATGTCAGTAATTTTATTGGTTTAGGAAAATAGAACAAACCGCACTAAGCTGCGTCCGCACTTGTAACAAACATGCTAACAACTTTTCTAGCAAAGTGACCAACATGTTACGCATAATGTGGACGGGGGATTTTAGCATTTCACGCAGCGAACCTCCGAACTAGTCCAAACAAAGCGGCGACTCCCTCGGGTCTTTACGTTAGGAAAAACTGCTTCAATAGCGTGGATACCTACCTATTGCTTCCGCGAACTATGAACCGATGTATGAAAAGACGCGGTACCTACGAGTACATGAGCGAAGCTAAACGAACTTAGCTTCGTTATCCGTGTGACTTGCGCTTTACACATTGCCATGCCTGGCTTCTTTGCGTACCTACTATTTCAAATAAAATTAAAATAAATTTACTAGTTAGTAGGTACCAGGTACCCGGTTTTGCCCTAAACACACTTTAGAGAGACAACAAAAATAATCTAAAACATGCCAGATTAAAAAAATTACTTTTATTCATTGAGACACTTTAAAATACTTACATGCTTAATCTTTGCTAGAAAACCATTTTTACTTACCTTGATATACAAATATAATGAAACACTTGTTTAATCCTAGGAATACAACATAAATTCCCCATAAAAAAACATTTTTCTTAAGTATTTATTTTCGTAGAGCGTGCACCGACGCCATTGAATGTTTGTTGGCAAACTAATCAGACTGGCCAGCTGCAACGGCAACGGGCAAATGCGCGCGTACCTAAATCTGAAACATGTAAGAGAGAGAGAGTGACTAAACTGCATTGTCCCGATTTTACCCCATTCCCGGTTTTACCCCATACCAGGGTTTGAACTAATCTCCCCTCCACAACGCCAAACATTGTGACCCATTGCGTAACAGTATGTCACCGCCTCTTCGGGATTTTATAATCATAAAAGTTTGACCAGTAGAAGCTTCTGCTGACATCCTATAAAAATAAGAAAATAAATAAAACGGAATGAAACATTAAAACACGTTCCAATTCTTTCGGAGCATGAATTGTAGGAAATTATTTCCATAACCTTAACGCACCTTCTTCACCACTTAAATGACCAATAAAACACAAATTACCTTCATCAGAATAATCTGCACTGCTATTGTCATCATGACATAAGTAAAATATTTTAGCATCTAGAAAAACTAGCAGCAGATGGCCTGGTGTTCCCGTGGCGGCGACATTGTCGGTGAACAAAAATTACAGACTTCACTATTCATTCTTTGGATTCGTTAGTTCCACTTTTAGCGACCAGCTATCTAATTACGCAACACATTTTCGTCGACAATTCCGACTAATCTGTTTCAATTTGACAGGTCAACAACATTCATTGTGTTATTTACGTTGTTGAGCAGATTTTTTTTTCGAACGTACGAAGCAATGGATTAGCAATCTGTTTCAAAACGATTCAGATTCTGATTGATCGTGTATTACGTAATTAGGGTACAGGGCAGATAAGTTCGTGAAAAATAACTTAATAAAAAGTGTTTACAATGTCTACACTAAAACTTTACAGTTTTTTTTCCAGGTCGGTATTTTATGTTTTCTTTCCTTAAATCCTTCACAAAGGCAGCTAAAATAAGCTTCGATTTAAGTATACATCATCAGCGTTTTGAATAAACGCATGGTTGTTATGCACGATGAGTAAGATAACGCGGTACGGTCCGTTGCGAGTTGAAAAATATGACCGATTTCATTGTTCTCTCTGTGCTATTCGGGCCTGAGAATCACTCGCAGCCATCAACAACGCGGATGCCGCACTTAACGAGCCTTGTCGAAGTGATGGAAAATAGGAACGGATGAATTAGCTGTCAGCTATTCAATGATAACAGTAAGACAGCGCATAATACACGCTCTGTGGCATGAAACAATCAAGTGTCCATGACAATAACTACTTTGCGAAAGTTGCATATGCCGTTTAATAGCTTTCGTCAGATACAGTGGTCTAATTTATGGTAATAGTTCCTCCATCCATAACAGCGTAGATATAAATATTAAATAAATCTACTCTACGTTTAGGTCCAATGCTAAGGCCATAGCCAAGATGTGCAAAATGCATTTTATTAGATTGAAAACATGTGGGACTCCGTGGAACTACTCCTTCCCCACTTTCTGCGATGTCTATGATCCTGATAAATGTAACATTGAATCAGCATGGATGAATCCAAACAATTTCGCAAATAAAGCAACCCAGGAATATTTCATCCGCCTTATCAGAGATCACGATCTGGATGTAGATCTCATGATCATGACCTCTGAAATAACAATACTTTTACTCACACCGCTTTATCGAACTATACCTACTAAAACCTACAGTGTGGTGGACAAGAGCGTAACCGGCATAATTCTAATTTACGACTAACGACGATTTTTTTATCGAAAAATTTTATATCACCAAGAAGAGGAACTCAATGCCTAGAATCCTCACTGAGCTGAGTCCGCTCATACGTAAAGTTTAAAAAAAAGCACTTCTCCCGCCGTGAGTGCCGCGTACGCTGCGCTCCACGAGCCATGGGCAGTCCTGTACTAGCAAAGGAGCTTAAATGTCACGTGATCAGACAGGAAAGTAAAGAAGTCAAAGACATTCATGGTGAAGTAGATAAGACGATACTTAGTAAATAAAAACTTCCAAAACCGGCCGACAGAAGGTGTGTCCCGTTGTAGAAAAAAGAAAGCATTTTTCAATCTAATCGTTTTGGCTAGGAATTATTGATTAAATAGCTTCCGCTAGCGGCTCCGCCCGCGTCTTTGTAAATTATAGCCTATATTACTCAGTGATAATATACCATTCTACTGGAGAGTAAGAATTTTTGAAATCGGTCCGGTAGTTTTTGAGCTTATTCATTACAAACAAGCATACAAAAAATCTAATCTTTTCTCTTTATTACAAGACAAGGGGTCTAATATATCTCAAGATACTGTCAATAGATTACACTGATGAACACAGCAGAAAAGTCTTTTTATGTTCATAAAGGATTCTTATTGTTTTTTCTTTGGCGTTTGCGCCCAGTTTTGTGCTTACTTTTATTAAATAAGTTTCGTTGGCGATCAATCAATAAACAAATAATATCATTTCGACATACCTTCTTCTTAGCGTGTCTTTGATGCAGTCCTTAAGAAATATTGGTCGGAAAAAGTTTAAGTTTTTGTTTGGCCCACTTCTCAGCAACGCTAACACTATTCGCCGGCGCAAACATTAGGATCTCACGCATACTGGTGAAAAGGGATGCGCTGCAATATGAAAGGTGGGCCATGTTCTCCATAGAGAAGAGACCAGGCAAGTCTTGCGGCCAAGTCCTTAAACTGACGCAACATATTGAGGATGGGTTTGAAACAAGTAAAGTGATGGGCGCTTCATTTGTATACTCGTGCGCGGTGACACCGTTAAGAATCACGTTTGTTGTGGAAGGTTATCAACTTAAGAGAGGATCCAAAGTTTACTTTAATTCTACGAGAACAGGGAACTCCTCAGTAACCGACGTTTTCAAGTGAATATTCTTGAAGCTAAAAGTAGGTGGTGAGCGCACAATAACGGTCTGCCTCAGGGTATTGTACTGACACCTCTGTTGTTTAATATCTACACCAATAATCAACCAGTTACCCCAAACACAACCCGTTTTCTGTCTATCCCAAATATAAATCTCAATACCTATGTATGTGTAACTAAATCAATAATTCGAGTTTAAGGGATGCCATTGTTTTATAATGTGATTTACATTTAATTATTGGAATGTGGCGTTTTTCTTCCGCTGTCGTATAAATCATATAAATAAAGTTGAAAGTTAGAAGGTTGTGACGTGTATCGATTGTAATGTGGTGCCGTCGTCGCCACCATAATGCGAGCCAGCGCGAACAACGTGATGCCTTTGGCGTCCTACGGCGAGGAGAGAGGCACGCACGCCTGGAGCCCTTCGGCGACTAACTGGCGAGCCTACCCTTACAATTTACTTACATTAATATCAATTTTATTTTTTATCGTGATAATGAAAGTGCCGTAGCTTTATAGAAGTTTAGATAGTAAGATAACAAGCTCGGTTTTCTTAACGCTTGGTTAAAACTGAAAATAATGAGGTCAATCACCGTGTTGATTAGCCTTCCAATAGGTACATTCAGCAACTTTCCCGTGTTCAAAAATGAGTAACCGCAATTAACTCATCAATAACCGCCACCGAGCGTCCCGAGGAGCTGTTTGCTAGTGAAGACAATATCTATGACAATTATCCTATTATTATATCGCACACCTAGATAAAGAGTAGCACAACTCAAAATATCTCTTTTTTTCAGGAACAGCAAAAAACGGATTATTGCTGTTAATTAATCCGTTTTTTGCTGTTCCTAAAAAAAAGAGATATTTTGAGTTGTGCTACTCTTTATCTAGGTGTGCGATATATATATATATATATTATTATATTAAAGTAGGATAGTATATATATATATATATATATCCTGGTAATATAATAAATCTGAAAGTTCGTAATGTTTGGATGTTTGTTACTCAATCACGCAATAACGGTTGAACGGATTTGGATGAAATTTGGCACACAGATAGTTTATAGCCTGCATTAACACATAGGATATTTTCATCCCGGTAGTACGTTCTCGTGGAGTAATATCCAACCTCCAAGCGGGCGAAGCCGCGGGCGAAAGCTAGTGTACTATTCAGGGAGACTCATGGGATTGTCCACAAACCAATGTAACTTAATGTTGCAGTACTGTTCTGAAAGAGATTGCAAAAAAAAGGCCTATCACAATTAACTGTATAGAATGGAATGTCCTGGGTAACTGGGTTGTCTATACAATATTGCTTCAACTAGGTATGGAATTGACTTTAGCTAGACAGAAATGCAAAGATAATTACATAAATTCGTGAGTGAACTCGGTATTACTTATAAAAGTGATTAAAAAAATGTTTAAAAAAACTCCTAATGCCGTAGCCTTGGAATGACACCATCACAATGTGTTTGTTTGTAGAAAATCAAGATAACAATGTTTCGGGTTGTCTTTTTTTGATTACGACATTAAAACAGTAGTCTTCCAGAATTGTATTATCTAATAACATTTTTCCTATTCGTTCAAGAACCAATTTGACCGCTAATTTTAATTGTTGTTGCCATAAAACCTTAAACCAGCGACGTACAAACATAATCTTATTATTAAATCAAACGCATCACATTAAGGATGTTATCTTGTCAATATCAAAGTCCCTAACAGTGAGGCCAATAGTGTAGACATAAATATGTAACGACAGGTGGTAAAGTGGTCATGCTGCGCAGCGCACGCCCAGTGCACCAGTCGCGAACATTGTAACTTTACCCGTACATTACACGAAAATGAACTGTATTCTACATCACATAGAGTTTTTAATGACACTGACCCGTACAAATAACTTATGACCTAAATCATGTTACATGAATAGCAGCGCAAGCCTGAAGACGGGAGAATTCGAATTTATTGACCATTAATTCAAAATATTATTTTCACAATATAAGTACTCATTTATTAATTTTGAAATATTAGGTTCTGATTAATTTATATGTGTCGTTAAGATATTTATTATGTATGTAAATATCGTCTTTATTTATAATCCTAATCTTTTGTTTTCAGACGTTAAGTACGTTGATGTACATCGTTTAATAAATGGCTCGCCATGAATGAACAAGCTTGTGTTTAAAAGTATAAAATTGTTAATGAAATCTTTACTATAATGGTGACTCATTGAAATATTATGTTTGTTCGCAGGGGGTGGATGAGGAAGACAGAGTTTCTGTAAGTAAGAATGAGGTGAGCATCAGATAAGAATTTAATAAAGACCAGTTAATAAATAGATTATTTAATTGCAGTTAGATCAGAAGAGTGAGACTGATCCATTGGACTCGAAGCAAAAGCAATGGATTTTATGTGCAGCAAGAGGTGACTACCATGCTTTGGCAAAGATGTGCAGAGAGAACTCAAAACTTGTCAAGACTAAGGTAAGTTTCATTAAATACTATTTCAGTGAGATAAGCGAACACTATTTAATAGTATTGTACATGTGTGTAAATAAACTGACCATATTCAAGAAATAATTAGACAAACGAGAAAGACTAAAACAGAATGAATAAGAAACAGAGTTGAAGAATTTCATTTAAAAGAGTAGACAAAACGAAACTTAAGAATACTGCAATCGTCATCATCATCCACACCCACCTGCCTGGCACCAGCCTGACTTCACGCACTGCTGCGCATACGCCTCTTTTTTCTTGTGCCAATTCAATACTTCGATTTATATTTTATACACTTGTAATATTTAAACAGTATCTTATTTAATATACAGGATCTGTGTTTAAATATTACTAGTGTATAAAATATTCTTCACTTGCGAATTCACTGTACATTACCCATGGGGAAGAAGAAGAATTTCCATGAAAAAATGTGGTAAACGGTAACGGATGTTGTTGTCCCGTATCCTTGAGTTTTTCGGCGTTAGTTAGCGCCAAGTGAGAGCACATGTCCAAAAGGTGTGCTTCTAATTGGGTCTCGGGGTGCACGGCCGGCGCCGGCCCGCGCCCCCCCGCCGCATGCTATCTTGACATATCTCCGGACGTAGGCCCTTGTTTTATTTTATGAGCCATCTCTCAGACCCCGACTTTTTTCTATCCAACTATTGTGTATATGTTGTTTCAACTCTCGCACTTGATATATAGACGTCAATATAAACTGGAGAGATCGCTAATTCTGAAAAGCATTCCATTAATTTATGTGATAACGATTACGGTATTACAACTTCTCCTATTTGTCAGGCAAATTCTCGGAGAATATCTTAGCAGTTCTGAACCGAAAACTATAACTCGCAATTACCCCCAATGATTGACGAAGTGAATCATTTAAGTCGACAATTTGTATCTTGGAATCGTGGTCGACGTAAATTATTTTTATTGGTCTTCCTAAAAAATAATTATTAATTCATCAGATTTATAAATGATTGCTAGGCTCTTATTTGAAAGACCACTGTCATCGGATTGATTACCGACTACATTACTTTTATTGAATACGCAGTAAAAAGGTAATGATAGCCTTCTCTTTTATTGATTCGTTGTAAATCAAGGGTCGACGCAATTGGATTTAAATTTTATTGGCATCCTTTCTTGGGTATGAGAATAGTAAAAAAACGAATTAAGGAATTAACAAAGATTTTTTTGTTGTCTATACGGAGTATTTCCATAATCTGTCGCTGCGGCCGACTCTTCTTTGTGTCTGAATTTGTTTCCAATTAATCCTTCCACTTCGTATTACTCTAACACGTGCTTTAGAATGTAGAACGGCAGTTATTTTCATTTTCTTCTATCCACTTCCCGAGCTAATAAAGCAACAGTAAATATTGTCAGACAATATGTAACACGTGTTTGCTACTGGTGCTTGCTGGTTGACATTTGTCGTCTTTCCTCTAAAAAACACTTTGATGCTTATTTTCGTATTTGCCTGACTTGCTGATGGAATTATAGATTTGTGGAAATTTCTCTGTGTGGGTTCTTGTGATATTTTTTATTGTAGGCCTCGCTTGTTTCTCTTTGAAATGAGAAATTTAAATATGTCATCGTCGCTTCCTATCTAAAAGAACTCGTCTTTAATATTTATATTTTAATGCCTCATGATGATTAGTTGAGATATATTAGCTGATTTTATAAGCTTTTTTAACACTTCATGACATTCCCGTTAACACTGTGTTAATGTTGAATTCATTTTATATGTGTAAGAAATATTAGACCAGCCAACGAAAAGATTTTCGAAACTTTGATTATTGTTTGATAAATTGTCTGATTTTATGATAAAATTGTTGCAATACCAGTTCGTCCCGCCACAATCCAAGATGAAAGATTCCCTTTTCTAAAAGATAACCGTTTTTTTTTAAATCACTGATTAGTTAACAAAAGGTTGAAAGCAACAAAAGTCCTTCTCGTATTACAAACTAAGATAACAATGTTTAAGATAAGGGTTTGTTTCGTCGCTAGTTTTAAATGAAGTTCAAAATATTATGCGAGAATTTGTTCTTTCTGACAGTTCACATTATCAGGAACGGAGATTAAAACAAATTACGTTGTTTGCCATAGGTAATGATTCTTTGTTTGTGATTGATTTGTGAAATAAAAGAATGGAGGGAGGCCATGGCCCAGCAGTGGGACGGTACAGGCTATTATAACAATAGATAAAATGATCATTAACTGTGCAAGGATTAAATACTATAATAATAGGTGCGTGTAGGATTTTATATAAGACAAGCCTGGGGATTCTCATCGCTACCTTCTCTTCTTCAAGAGCGTTTGGGGATTATTTATCAAAAAACGATGATACAACTAACTTGCTTAAAAAGAGAAGCGTACACGCCAATATCCACGTTTCTTACTTCAAAAATGACGAACTTTCATACAAACTTTCATCCCGTATTTATTTTTATGATTGTTATTATTTACGTGAATTATGAAATTCTTATTTTCGTGTTTTGTTCTTTCTTTGCGTCATGTTTACCACAAACAAACGTATTTTCTGTCGTTTGTTTTTTTTTAATTAAAAAACCTTCCTTATTGCTTACTTTCGCTATTTATGCTTCTGAAATGAAATTGTTTATTCTGTAAATACGATATCGGAATCAATTTCATACGTCCTAATATACTTAAAAAATATAAGCTAGGGTCGGCATTTCATCTGATTACTCTGAGGCGAAAGGCCGAAATATGTTTCGGCCTTTCTTCCTTCCTTTCTTAGAGGTCGCAGTCTCTTTTAAAGTCGAGACATAAATCTTGGTCAGAGCTTTGAAGACCATGTAAATTAATGTCCGAAATGGTCTTTTAAAAATTACATGCTTTTAGACCCAACCGTTTTGGCTATGCATTGTCACTTGTCTATCAGTTCTCTTTTTAATGTTGAGTTTGTTGAAATTCGACAAATTTTCGACTTCCAAATCGTTAGTTTGTTTGTTTTTTTTTAAGTTTAGTTTTTTTTTTTGAAGATATTTGTTATTTTCACTTCATTTTCTTTCTAAAAATGCAAAATAAGGAAGCTAATATCCGGGTCTAATAAAAAAATCAAAGCGACTACATAATTAGGTACCTACCTACCTATTTACGTACTGGGAGCAACAAAATGCGTACCAACTCAAATTCGTAATGAGCTAATCCGTATTTTTGGAAGCCATTGCAGGTTAACTACTAGGGTACAAAAATCGACGATACAAAATATAAAATAAATAAAGAATAATCTTCTTCTTAGCGTATCGATGGCAAATAAGGCTGTGAAAATTCAAATATTATGTTTAACCCAAAATTCTGCCACGCGAACTCCGTTTACTGAAGCAGTCATAAGATCCTCATGTGCACAGGTGACAGTGCGCAAGATGGAAGGTGATTGTCTGCGGAGAGACGCCGCATACACACTTGAGGTCCAGTAATTAATTCTTATCTTATTTAAGCTTAGCTGGTGAGCTCCCAGAAAGCTATTTGGTAATATTTAATTGTTCACTAACGATCGTGTAATTGTGTTGATAAAGATTTGTTTAGGCAATAAAAAAGACCAAAGCTCGGTATTATTATTCTTGATTTACGAGTGTTCGGTTCCAACGAGGGCGGAGTTGGTGATCCAAGTAATTAAATCCAAATCATTTGGATGTTGGTTGCCATACCAACGGTTATATTGATACGATCCAATAATGGTATTGTTAATTACATTTATATCGGGTAATATAAGAAGAAATTTATATCGTCGTCTTTAATTTAAATGACTACTTACGGATTTTATTGTGTTTGTTAAATCATCATTTAAGATGCTTCTACAATCAGTTTACTAGTTTGTGGTTTGGCATGTTCTAATTGGGCTGCGATTACCTACAACCGTTTTTTTGTGGCGCCTGCTCGCAGACCTTGAGTATTCTATTTCACTGTAAAAAATACTTCCAAACATTCGTCTAAGATTTCGGTTGCACGCGCTATTAACGCCAACTCGACGGTGGGAGTGTCGTTGCAGAAAGCAATTTAAGTCCTGATTTATTCCGGTGCAAGGCATCGGCTCCGCTGACATCTCTCAGTCTAATTAAGACAGTCGCTTTCTAAATGATTTATCTGCATTTAAATCAATGAGTTGCACATTTAACATAGTGCTAATTAATTGAACTATAAAATTATTTATTCTTGCAGTCTCGTTAGGTGTATTTGTCCGCCATGCTGTGGTCTATATTTTTTTTTAGATTTGTAGGTATATAATTACATTTTCACGCGCTAAACAAATCGTGTAAAAATTTAAACCGTAGCACATTGACGAAATCGATTCCGCGACGGACTCGTTTGTTACGGCCGCTTGTTACTTTGTGAAGTGAAGCACGAAGGCAAGAACTTTTAGTGTATTGTTTTTTAGCCGTTTTCAATGGGTGTGCTAACTTCTCGAATGTGTCGGCCGGCGCCAACTTGCTGCAACCCGAGATTTGACGCCGCGCCTCATTTGACCCGTCCGTTGAACGCGCGCGCCATTGTTTAGCTATGCATGTTGAACATGACGGGTCGATAGTAACATTTCCTCTCTATGTGTCATAGAAGATAGATATCTTTCCCATTATAGTGTATCGGTGGAATTAAAATATTATGCTACTTAACTGATTACGATCCAATGCGATAAATGATTAATTCCATCATCCACAATTGGTCAACATCGGTCTTCTGCTAATCAATAGAATGTCCATAATACCTATAAGAAATAATTAAAAAAATATAAATACTTAGGTAAGCTTGCTCACCAGTAAATCGCCGGCGGCACGGCGCGACGGGTTTCCTACGAATAGGACCTAGGCGAGTAGCATAAGGCACTTGCGCGGGAGTGCAAGTCACTCGTACAATAAGTGATTTCGAACACGGTGACGCAGCGATATTGTAATGGTTGTTTGTTTAGTGGTTCTACCTTACTCGTGTATCGGCCTAATCATATATGCCCATAGTTTTGTTTTTATATGGCTGTTTCATTATAGAGTTCATGGGCGTGTGATGTTGGGCGCAATCAAATTTGAAAGGAGACAGCTCAGCATTCGTGCTGCTTTAGTAATTTGGTTCTGGCGCCATAAGGTGTTGGCAGTGGACGATCCAACATTTTCTCATTCAACACTAGTCTTTGTCTCTTCATTATGCAATAGTAGACAATACGTATTATAAATATATACCTGCTAGGTTTATTCGTTTCGGAAATAGCTGTTATCAATTAGAGAGCTAGCTCTAAAAATTATGCAAAATTAAGACTCGCACCTCAAACACATAACACAGTGTTATTTTCAAATCGAAGTCAGTGGTTAGCCAGGTAATCAAAGAGACAATTGGCGTTTGGGGCTGGTTGACTATTTTTTTGCGGCGCAGGTTGACTTATGATATTGCTTTTGGTTATACCTATAGCAAAAGCTTCTCACTTACTTATTTTTGACAAAAGAAAGGTTAAACGGTGGCCAGTGGCAAATGTATTTGACAATCAGTAAAAGCACCTCAAATCACAAAAAACATAATAAAGATACGTGATGAAATTAAAAGATAAACATGAAAATAATACTAAAACCGGCCAAGTGCGTGTCGGACCACGCACAATGAAGGGTTCCGTAGTTAGGATGAATTTATCTCAAGAACAAACTTAACTTTGTAGTTGAAAAACTGTTCTCCCATACGGAATGTATCCACACATGAACATATTGACGCGTGAAAAATTATCGTAATACGTCATTGATTCTGGAATTTATAATTTATTTATTAAGTTTGAATTTTTCCGCGCATTCTTTGAAAAGTACTATACAAACATTGGCCGCAACCAGGCATTGATGGACTCACATAGTTCGTTCCATTTTTAAATAACACGACAGATATGAGTTTTCATAGTCATTTATTCGGCCGCTAAACACGACAGATATGGATTTACAAAAACATTGCCGGCCGGGCCCTCGCATGTATTTGACCAGTACAGTAATTTCGATTTATCTCGAAGAAGGTGGTCAAAATAATGCTCGAAATTCCAAGCATGTTTGAAAAAATTTACATACTGACATGCTTAAAAATTTTCGTTGTTTGTCTTTGATTCTGGAATTTATAAGTAACTAATTTACTTCGTTTGAATTAATTCCGCGCATGATTTGAGAAAAGGCCTATACAAGTCTTGGCCGCAACCAGGCATTGATGGACTCACGAATATGACACATTTTCACGATCGTTCATCAATGCCCCTGTTGCAGGCCGCGACAGTAATGTACTATACAGGGTGACTTGTAATTTGCCGTATTCCTTCCAGGAGGTGGTAGTTTGAACCATTTGCAACAAGATAACATAAAGCCTAGGCGAAAATTCATTGGATTCGAGAAAAACAATATTTGTGTATTTTTTTAATGAAGATTGCCGATGATTTAAACGAATTTGTACCTACACTTAAAGCCATAGTAAAATTTTGAGATAACTGGTGTCAAAGTTCACGTAGGTACGTAGTTGAAAATGATTAATAAACTACTTCTAAAGGATACTTCCTTTCGTGAACGGGCGCCGTCAGTAGGGACTGGTCATCTCTTAGCTACCACGGCTTATTTTAATTTAATTTAATTTTTTGGATTGTTTATTTTTTTTTCTTTCTGTTACGGACGCTTTTCACGTTTTGCATCGTTCTCACATGTATAACTTCAACATGAATGATGTAACCAATATTTTTGTAACCATATTATGATTTAAAAGAGTGTCCGTGGAGTTTCTTGCCCGTTCTTCTCTATAGGTACCTACTACGCTTTGGAATGGGTATCTAGCTTCATCTTTCTGACTGACCGACCCCCTTGACAATTCAAAAGTGCCTGTAATTGGTTTATTTGAAATAAATGGTTTGAGTTTAGAAGTAGTTTATTATTTTTTGGTAGTGACTGTCAACTGTTGGATGTTTTAGAAAATTTGGTTACATCGAAAGGTTTGTTAAAGTATTAGGTATCCAATGGAATATCAATGAAGGCCATTCAATTTGAGAGTTTGGAGAAAAGTGATATTTAGTGACGAATACCTACTGGGAAATTTTCAAAAATACTTAAAAATTGGGTTTTATCGAATCCCATGAATTGTCGTCTAGGCTTTATGTGGTGCCTAATTGTTGCAAATGGGTCACACTACCACGTCCTGGAAGGAATAAGTCAACTTACAAGTCACTCTATAAATATAAAAACAAGAAATATAGACCAATAAATGAAAAATTTGTCAACCAGCTGTCTCCTACTTAATCTAAAACGAATAAAACTTTTATTTTCCGTAAGTATCTATTTCCAAGCTTGGATGGTTGTAGCTAGGTATCTATATTGCACGTTGTGTTCTCCAAACGGGGCTCGGTTTGTTATTGCAAAACACGAAAGCATGCTAATTGAAATTCAGCATGAAAGGGATAATGAGGGTGGCGGAACCTTCGCCCCTCATCGCTCCCGCCATACGTCACTCAAGAGCGCAATGTTAAGATGTGATCTTCAGAATCACTTCACAAATGTAATATCGACTAAACTTGGAAGTAAACCCAATTTGTTACTGCATACCTAATGGTTTATTTGTTATTTACAAACGTTGCTTTAAAGTATATTCTTCAAAAATTGTATGGTTATGCAGACGTTAATCCTTTCTTAATTTTAGGCAACTTTTATTAATAAACCCCTTCATATACGCTTGTTGGCTTTAAATAACTAAGCCTTCAGTATGGGAATTTGAACAATATCAATTACTTTGTCGAAACTTCACTGACTTGATAGTTACCGTAATTTGTCATTACATACATATCCATAGAAAAATTGTGTAATCATAACAATAATGGTCGTTCTATTTTTTACTTCTTTTTTTTTGGGGTTGGTGACTAACCTGGTGTCAGATTTTTTATGCCGCCCATGGGCCTCTGTCTTGAGTTCACATGCCGTCGAGAAATATCTCTCAGCCATGCCGGTTTCCTCACGATGATTTTCTTCACCGTTTTTGAAGCAAGTGATAATTATACAATACCGAATAATTATTATGAAGACCTATTGGCAGTCCGACGGTCAAATCTCTAGGCTATCACTGCCAAATTAATAAATATTATAATGGCTGTGAAGTTTTGCCACTGAATTTAAAACTGGCCAAGTGTTTCTCGGACCACGCGCAGTGATCCGTAGTTTGGATGAAGATTTATAAAAACACAGTACTTATTGGCTTTATCGACCGCAAAAATAAGTTTGTTTTTGATAGTAATTCTGGTGTATAACTCACATGTTTAGATTTACAAAAAACCTGGAAAACAAACGCTTGGAAAATATATATGAACAGTCGACCCTAAAAATCCTAATTTATCAAAGGTAATGGAAGAAGATTTTCATTCAAATAAAACAACCGAGTTCCTTAATAGTGTGGTCATATGTAGTCAAGTTAAATTGTGTTAACACTGTGGAGTGGTTCATGTAAGCTTGTACTTCAGTATTCTGTGGTTCGTGTGACAAATGGCGCTACTTTATACCCGTTGAACATTTCTCGTGCTTGCGAATTTCCTCACGATGTTTTTCTTAATAAAGCTCACAGCTTTAAATTAATTCGCAAGTTTTTACTATGTGGAAACTTAGGAACCTCTATATTTAATCTGAAAGTTGTATTGATAATATTTTAGCGACTAATTTTAATTTGCCAAACTAGAGCTGTTGTACCAACATATGGGAGATGGGTGCGCAATTTACGAACCCCGGCTGGGGATGCGAGGGAGAGACCTCGCACTTTACCGTGGCACATTAATTAACCGAACTGAATCTACATACGGCGCCACAACCACGTAGAGAGCCCACTGGTGGCAAGAGCGTAGATTTACGACTCGTTCGACCACCATCTATCGGATAAACTAATTGCAGCGCAGAGCTATTGTTTCCAAACACTAGGCAGAAATAGAGCCTGCCGAATGTCCGGTCGGGATCGCAGCTTGTATGCGATCGAGGACAATTATTCGATTGTCCGGCTGTTTGAATACGCAACGATCTTTGTTCGTGGACATTCTGTGAAAGATGAGGTGTCGTTATAAATCTATTACGCCTGTTCAATGAAACAGTTTTTTTTTTAGATACGCTATAGTGTTTTTTTATATGAATAAATAAATTGGATTATCCAGTTTATATCAATTAGTCGACTGCATCTACCTAAATGACAAACTTAATAATTCTGAGCTAAAATCTCGACATAGCTTTTGGAAATGGGCGCTTAAAAGGTAGGTAACACCAAAATATAGCCACAAAGATAATGTGATGGTATCTCACATTCACAACAGTGTTAAAATTTACTCTGGTTCGTATATTTTTTAAGTTAATGGCAAGTTGTACCGTTTGGATTCGTATTTTTGCACGATTTAATCCCAAATTCACAAATAGTTGCTGATAACCCTAGGTGGGGCATGTCGGCGGCGGGTGCCCTCGGCATACAAGCCGCGCGCCCGCAGCGGCGCTTTCGGCGATCCGCGAACAACCGCCTCTACCGCACCCTCACAGCTTCAAATATTTTATTGTAGATATCAATTTTAAGGCTTTGAAGTAAATGTAACTGTTAAAAAGTATATTTATACCTAGTATTTTATTACATTTTCTTTTTTACTCTTTATTTTCCGGCACATTAAGTACAGCATCGTGCCAAAAAGTAGCCCATAGACGTCTATCGCTGAATCTTTATAGTATTTTATCTTCATTCAAAAACGTTTAGTTTTATCATTCATCACATTTATAATTTACCCCAACCGTCTCAGTTGCTCTCACGTTTTGTTAATATATTCCTAAATAATGTACTACCTTCCTTTGGCTTGTGTTAAAACCAAAGAGTGTATAATCGGCTAATCCTTTAAAAGTGGTCCGGGCGTCAACTTGTCTCGATTCACTTTCATCTCGATCTATACACACCAAGCAAAGCTATCTTACGACAAAAATAATTATAACCAAGAAGCGGTAGGCGAAGCTCGAGGTACTCCGCTAAGCCACTACAATTCGTTTGCGGCGGCAATGAGCGGCTTGTAAATCAAAGGGATTCTACATAATTAAGCTCATAATTAATGTAAGGACTCCGTTATTTATAGTCGTAGTCATTCTTAAAATTGCTCCCGTTTTGATAAGACGGTCCTAAGAGGATGTGATTAACACATGTAACATGTTAATGGGTGTAGATAATGGTCCCTAGTTGGGTCTTCAAATGTTTTAAATATATTTGTCGATGCTCCCTAAGAGCATGCCTTTTCGTATTGTTATTTTAGTTCTAATTTAATTAAACAGTCAAAAAACGTTTATGGCTTATGATACAAAACAGATATAAAAATGATTATGTATAAATTATGTTTCCTTAATACTGTCATCCATAATAAAAATATCACAGACAGGAAATATATATTTAATAAAAGTACAAAAAAGTCGCGGCGTGATTTACAGCCGACGCGTCTAATATTTTTTAGTAAATGCATTAATGAATAGTTGAGAGCTGTTCTTCATCTACTCGTAAACCCCTACCGGTGAACGAGTGTCTTCTAAATTACACCCGCCACCGCAGCGGGCTCGACCCACTCCCTATTAATTTGTTTATACTTATTAGAGATGTTCACTTGCGCAGTCAATCACGATTGTCGTCAAGCGACCGATACACGATTTGTTTTCGAAAGATCTTAACCGTGTTTTGGTTATTTCTGTACAATTGAAGCTTTTAAATTTAGTGTCACCGCAACTCTCCGGAGACACTCTAAACATTTGTCTCGGGATATTTATCGCTGCGGCTCGTCGACTATATCATCCAGCCGGCATTGTGGCAATCGATCAGAAGCCGCGCGGGGCTGGCTAAATTGATTATTTATTCAGGCTTAGTTAAATCTTTGAGCAGTCGCGTTATTTGTAGACTAAACAGGCAGGAAGTGGTTAAATGCTTATTTGAAATGTGTGGCGCGCCTCGACGTCTCATTTGTCATGGCGGCAAATTTTTAATATATTACTGTGTGAAATGTGATGAATATTTACAAGCTCTACGTGATAAATGCTGTGATTTGGAGACTGGGCAGAAGCGGGGCCTATGGGCCAATACGGTTTTGATATTTGTGTAGGGATACCTCATCTTTACCATTGTGCAAAGGGGGCATCCCTTTGCACAATGGTAAAGATGAGGTATCCCTAAAGAAAAATATTCTTTTAAAGTATACGGAGTGGATATACATACGGACGGGTAGTAAGAGTGTTTGTAGCTACGGGGAAATATTGCTAGGAGGTCGCCTTTAACTTAATTTAAACATTTAGTACTGAATTTACAGATCTGAAAAATAAACAGCAACAAAATGAGCAATTTACACAAAAACTTTCACTGATGAAAATCGATCCTGTTTCTCAAAAGAATAACAAGTAATTGGACCAACCGAAAGTAGGTACTAGAAAGGTAAAAACTTTTCCCAAAATCAAATCGTACTGATCAATCATTTTATCAATGATCTTTTACAACATAAATGCTATAAGAAAAAATTAAGTTATTAACATAGTATTGTAAGTTTCAAAAACATTTTTTATTAAGTAATGAAAAATCAAGGGGTTTTAGGTTGCGTCTTTAAGGTAGTCATAGCGGTCAGTACCTTTAAACTGTGAAAACTGTCTGTTCAAACTACTTTTTGAATCTTTATCCACTTTAATATCTTACGAAATGTATGGGGAACGTTTTTTTATTTGTGACTTCTTGTAAAGTAAGCTCAGCTGGTCTAGAAAAGGCTCATAATCCTTTTACAAAACTGCATCTATTCGCACCATAAAAATAAAACGTAACTATGTCATTTTTCTAGCTGACTGTACCATTTTTACAAAATCTCTGAATGCAGTTTGAACTTACTCAAAAAGTTAAAGACAGTGTCCTAAGAACGTTTTCTTGTATCTATAATGGTTAAGGCCCTTGTAAATTCTTAGAATATATTTTTCTCAAAACTGCCGGTTCAGATTTTGATGCCCCTTTGTACAAGGGTATAGATAAAGGACGTGAGTTTTATCAAACTGTAGGCAATCGTTCTAATTTATACCTTATTTCAATTATGGAAGAGTTACATTGCAATGACGCCCTATAAGCTGTTGGAATAAAGTGACGTGCGCAATTGGTTTTAGCCGGTTGGTTTTTACGTCGCTGAAAGTTGGTTTATCGTCCTTCAAACTTAACCGTGAAATGCTATTGGACTAAAGCGGGAGTGACAACGATTTTTTCGTTGTATGCATTTTCGATAAATTAAAATGACCGTGAATATTGCTAATACCTTATTACAATGAGATAAGAGTCACAATGCTAAGACTTAGTTGACACTGTGTGTGTGGTTTACCTTGATTTCAACCGATTCCGTGGTTTTGCGTGATACAAAAGTTTTTCTTTATGATTCGACGCTCACGTAATTTTTTGTGGTTTTACGTATTTCAAAGTTGGTTTCACGGCATTCAAAATTGACCGTGAATGTGTAATAATAAACAAAGATGTTTCTAATTTATTTTTTTATTTTTGGTTACAACCGTCGATAAAATCAATATCGTGCATGTGAAAATATTCATCCCGATTACGGAACCCTTCAATTTGCGCGGTTCGCAACGTCTTGACCAGTTATCTAACTTCAAAATATTGGGCTCAATTCTTCAGTTTGTATCTTACCTCACTCGGTTTAATAAACAATAAAAGAATCACATCAACCGGGGAACTAACGAGTACCAGCATCCTTTTGAACTATTATACTGAGGGATCCCCTTACACACAAAACGTTACCACCGCCCAACTCACCGCAGATATTTCCAAAACCCAACCGACGTGTCCCTTTTATTATATTACCTACTTGAAGGTACTCCCGTGTAAAACAACGCGAGAGGGCCACAGCCGCATGACCTCCCGGGGCAAACGGGGATAAGTACACGCCGCACTCGGGTGGAAATATAAAACATGTTCATTATTTTAAGGCTAATTGGGAGAGGCCGCTTGCAGCAAAGTAGGTGCGAGCCCGCCGCCGCCCGCCCACGGCAGTACCGAATTCGAGCGCCGTGTTACGGGCTCATTATGGCATAAATGCGAATATACGTATAGACACTGTTTCTGCATTAAGCTGAAATACTACAGCGCTTTGTAAGATATGTCTAACCGTACGTTCGTCGCTTCATATGTCGCACTGAGTGGGAAACCAAAGCCTGCTCGACTTGAGAAACAGAAGTTTACTTTCTAATTTCTCTCGCGGTTCGTTGGTATTTATTTTACTATAGTAGGTACACCAAAATTCAAACAAATCCTTATCTTCTTTATAAATCCTTTTATTATTACTTTCTTTTAAATACTTGTGAATAGAGTACCTACAACTTTAGAAAAAGGATTTATTTTCGTCTTTGATGATCTCCCCGCCCGAGGCGTATACTTTATTGTAAAACTTTTATATTTTGTTGCAGATTGAGCGTTGTTTTACTGAAAAACTTCTCTTTATAGGATAAAATACAAAAGAAGTTCACTAAGTACAACCCTTGCGTTAAGATTACTCTTTTCCATGCAAAACTTTTAATTAATCAAAATTAAAAGGGACGCTTGACGATATTCTGTCTGCCTTCTATTTAGAGAAATACATATATACTGCCTTTTAATTTTAGAAGAGAGATTGATGCTTGTAAAGTTTCTTTAAAATGACGGAGAAACCCCTAAAATGTTGAGACATTTTAGCCACATGCGCTGGGTACCTACCATAAACTTCTAACCGAAACAAACACTGCTTAGCAACAAAACCTAGCTAAGTAGTAGTAAATGACAATGAGATCTCTGGTGGTAGGTAACGCAGAGTAAACTATGAAGACACCTACACAAAATTATCAAACCTCTTGGGGAAACGTTTCTGTCACATCCACTGAAATGAGATCTCATCCAATTTCGCATCTAATTGGCCAGCGGGAGGCGACTTAGGCGCGGGCTGCGTTCGAACACCGCGGAACCAAAGACGAAGATAGTTAATCACTATTCGCATCTGTGATGAAGTGTGGCTCGATTGTAATTACTTCGTGTGTTGATTTAAGCTTTATCACGAGGTTAAGCGGAGGGATCCCCGGCCGGCCGGCCCCGCAACGGAATATTGAATTTATTCCTCCAGAGATACTTTATACAATTACTGGCGAAGGTGCCGCCGCGGGAACCTATTAAAATATTGAAGATAAGATCAAACTTTTAGTGCAGACGAGGTGGGCCGGCCGCCTTATAAACAAGATTCGGATCCCGGCTGCTTCCAGCGCACGCTTGCTCTCGCGCTTATAGTTTTTGTGTTTACAATTGTTTCTAATTACGAATTGATCAAACATTCAATTCGATACTGTATGTTATTATCTTGAGATGTTTGGTTTTATTTGTAATTTGTTATTTAATTGGCTTCTGATTATGAAGTGGTCGAAGTAGGTATCTTACTTTTAATTTTTAATGGTGTTCTTAATAGACTTTGGTATGAATGGTATGATAGATGGAATAAACGAAAGCTAGATGTCTCTCTTTATACTCTCCTACTTCAAAATCAATACTTCTTATAAAATAAAGCCGTTTTCGTCTCTGTCTGTGTTATCACTTAAACCTTCTAAACTACGAAATGGATTTTGATGTGGTTTTTACCCTCATTGAGACCATTTATTTCTGAAGGCTTATGTGTTAGCCCAGTCAATAACAACATCAAACATCGCAAACGCGCATGTAACTACGATTTTTTTATGTGTCGTTAGGTCCCCTGAGAGTATTTGAAAAATATACCTACCTTAAGGACGCGTTTTTACGTATATTTGTTCTATATTATTGTGAAGCAAGCTAAATTTGATATCACTTGGGTATAAACTACTCTTAGGAGACCTCACGACATATAAAAGAATCATGGTTGTCACGTTTGCATTTTTGTGTGTCGTTACGTAGTCACGTGGCCATCGCAAATTTGTACTAGCGACCTGCCGTAATCACGTGTTTCGTGTGACGTCATAAAGACGGTACTCACCGCGAGTATTCGCTTCACGAATTTGGTTTGCAATCATTCATTGCGCGAGCTTTTGTTACGCGACGAACATTCATTTGTGAAACGAACAGTTCCGTGACTACGTGAATAAAGCATTAAAAAATCATCGAACCATCGCCGTCGCGTGACGCCTGGCAGATGTGAAAAATCGAAACTATTTTGTATAGAAAATATGCATGAAAGGATGATTTATTAAAGGAAATAAATAGGTAATGGTATAATCAAAAACAAAATATTCACATTAAATCAAAGAAAAAAAAAAAATTTTTTTTTGGTCTGGATGTTAGCTGTTTTCCGCGTCGCCAAGCCAACAGCCCCCGGTCTGACCCGCTGCATATGTTTCACATCAAAAACCGGACAAGTGCTAGCGCCCTGAGGGTTCCGTCTCAAAGCTGTGCCCGAATTTCCATTGATAGAGGAACTTAACTTTGCAGTTGAAATACATATTCTCTCATGCATTCCAACTGCAACTGTAAGTTTGTACGTAGGTATAATATTGAGAGAATTTACCATTTTATTTTAAAACCAGTCTTTTTATAGGGTTTCCTTTAATCTAAGTAACTAATTATTTGATGTATTTTTTCATTAAAATTGTCTATTCTCATAAATAACTGTTTATTTAAAAAATATATTTAATAAAATGGAGACCTTCACAACAAGTCCTTTCATTAGATATGTCACACGATACAGTTTGAAAAAACTTTGTTTAATTTTTTCTACATTGCCCCCCCAAAGGTATATCATATTCAAAATTCTTTACGTTACACGTCCGTGTTTGGGTCACAAAAATTCATATGTGTACCAAATTTCAACTTAATCGGTCCAGTAGATTCGCAGCAAATTGGCTGTAACAGACGGACAGACTGACAATACGCGAGTGATCCTAAATGGGTTCCGTTTTTTCATTCGCAACCCTAAAAACAAAATATTATAGTTGTGCTTGCTAACGAATGTTCTTTGCGCGAATAAATTTTCGTTGTGTAACAACAACAAGAGGTCGCGCAACGCGTGATTGCAAAACAAATTCGCGAAGCGAATGCTCGTGGTGACTACCGTCCATTACTCTTTTTTCTTGACTAATTCCAAAGTCTAATATACTGGCGCTAAGTATATTTGCGATATTTGAATCCGTTGTTCTCATTAAGACCAGGCACTTTAAAGAACATTTCCACGCAAGCTCCGCCCCCATGCACCCCGCCACTCCGATATGTGCTAAACGCTAACGCATCAGTAATAAAGTAGAATATCGCGTGCGAAGTCACAATTCTTATTTCGTTTATAACTAAAGTAACAATTGATCTAGAGAAAAAAATATCTCGTGGCTGGATAAAAAACAATATTCTTACTGTGAATACTTCATTTTAGACATAAAAGCCGAGTAACTTGATCTTTAATAAAGACATGATTTTCGAATAAATAATTAATCTTGCGAAAATGTTACAATTACGTAACTGTCTAGTACATAGAAAAAAAATCCAATAAATCATATAGTAAAGTTCCATTTTGATTGTTTAGTGACTGTTTCAGAATATTAATGCATATTAAGCTGTAAGTGATAGGGGAAAGTAGGGTAATTGGGAACACTTAAATTCTATCGCTCAAAAATAATAGAAAAATGTCACAGACATAATCAACTTTGATTGCAGCATAAACTTTGCTTATCTATCTACTTATGAACGACAATAAAAATCTTAAAAATCAACGTTTTATTGGAAATGTGAACGAAAACAAAAAACATTGCCGTTCCTTTTTACCCGATAACCTATGGGGTAATTGAGATCATCCCGCGGGGGAACTAGGAACAGTATGGGGTAATTAGGAACGACAACTAAATATAAATAAACCATCTACAATTTCTTTGTGCGGCACATCGCACCTTTGGTAGAACAAGGGCATAATTGTCATAAATTGCCAAAATGACTTAAATATGCAGAAATGCTTTAAAAAGGCCCTTTGAACTGGAGGGACAAAGACATTAGTTTGGCAATTTATGACAATTATGCCCTTGTTCTACCAAAGGTGCGACATATCGTACACGTAACCTGTACTAGTCTCTCCGGTAGTACATTGTTCATGTGCCCAGTTTTTACAAATGGCGCACATGATCCAATCTTATTTCGGTGCGCATTCATATTTTTCGTTGCACATTATGCAGTAAAACACCTCCTCGTTTTCATCTCCTTGTAAAGCCTTCTTCAAATTTCTGACTCCTTTACCTTTGACTTGTGGCTTCTTTTTTATGGTTTTAATGTTCTTTTTTGTTTTTTTTTTGTTCGAACTTTTTCTTTTTCAACTTTCCTTGCACTTTGTCTTTCCTGTTTTTCCTCAAGTTGAATTTTGATTGGTGTGCTCGATAAAATCTGAGAATGCTTCTTATTATGTCGTTTATGTGCGTTTCTGCGTAATGTGCCTGTCATTCCTAAAACAAGAACCACTTCGGTTCTTGTTTTAGGAATGATAGGCACATTGATAATTTCGGCAAGAGGCACAGGAGTAGATGGAGGAAGAGTATTAATGGTAACTCTCAAATCGTCGTTATTTTCAGGAATGGAAGTGGCATCCTGTTTTGGTGTTTGATCCTGACTGACAGTGTTCACGGACTCATTCAAACTTTGGTCAGCTGTAGCTTCACGAACATCGCGTTTTTGAGTCTGACTGGTGTAGGATTGATCAAATGTCCTATATTGAAAGCTGTCTTAAAATTTGTCAGGATCAATAGGATGAATTCCAGAGGCTCTAAATCCACTGACAGGGTGTTTGATCCTGACTGACAGTGTTCACGGACTCATTCAAACTTTGGTCAGCTGTAGCTTCACGAACATCGCGTTTTTGAGTCTGACTGGTGTAGGATTGATCAAATGTCCTATATTGAAAGCTGTCTTAAAATTTGTCAGGATCAATAGGATGAATTCCAGAGGCTCTAAATCCACTGACAGCCTTGCTTATGCTAGCTATTTTGTTGTGCGCCTTTGTAAAAAGTTTTCCAACCTCGTATTGGCTTATTCATTTGCCAGGATTATTAACTATGCTCATATTCTTCATGCTCACATTCTTAATTGTATGCCATCTACAGTGAACTGATGATTGTAAGATCCGATTGCGAAGATCTTCTATTTGGTATTAGGTTCAATCTTTCTTATATAATTTCGCGGCATCTAAAACAATTTGTGACGTTGAATCATTTTTACATAATCAACCAGCAGTACTAGGGGTAATTAGGGACGCAAGGGGTAATTAGGAACGTTCCCAATTACCCGCCTGACGTCATTCCCAATTACCCGAAGTAGTCAATATAAATCAAAATGGTCGCCAACCTCAACAGTATTTTTAGTGAACATCAAACCACTTGGGCTTTGATAACAGATAGTACGTGCATGATAGTAAAGAAATATGGTGCCTTGGAACAAAAAAATATGATATTTACATCTATTATAACACAAGAAAAAATTATATCAAAAATGCAAGAAAAATTGTTCGACTCACCGTGACAGCGTGCGCGCGGCCTTTCCCTCTCACTGTCGTGTACGCACTGAGGGGCGCTGCAAGCGTCCTTTGAAAAGGTGCGGGACGGTGTAGTGCGGGGGGAAGTATTACTTAGCTAGCTGTTCCCAATTACCCGGCGTTCTCAATTACCCTACTCTCCCCTAATATGGATAAAATATAGGTAGGTATGTTATTCAGGATATAGGTACTCTGTACTGCGGCTTTCTTCAAATTATATTTGTATAATCCAAAGTGACCTCTATTTCATTTTTTGTTTTGTTGTTCTGGCTTAATATTATTTTGAAATTACATCAACAAATTCACTTTGTTCTAAAGGTGTCTGCTGTCTTTGTTGTAAACAATACTTACTGTGATTTTCCATATTTTTTATTTAATTTTTACTCCTCAGAAAATACTAATTTTAATGTTATTTTTACTAGGCGCCAGCCCCGAAATGTATGGGCTTTGCTCGTCAAGGTTATTACCGTTGCCTAGAACCTTAAATGATAACACTTCATGTAAACATCTAAGTAGTCTTTAATGACATGTATTAGGCATATGGTAAACAGCCTGTCGTTTTACCAACATTTATCAAATTCCAACCCAATTTCACCATAATATATGATGGTCCTGTTCAGACTGTCTCATTCAAGAGCAATTAAAATAATATAAAACTGTTAGACGTTTTCACACGCTATGGGTTTTCATCGGTTTCATCCTATCAAACAAATGTCTTTCATTCGCGGGTTTGGCCCCAACGCAATACGAACGCTAAACGACTGGGAGGTGTCCAGACGTGGTGACTAACTGCCTAAGGCCTCCGCGTAATATACGACAGCGGCTGAATATAGTTTTTAATTAGGATCTGCCTACCGACCCAACGAGGCCTCTATTTGTTTAACCAAATGCAATGAAAAGCGAACGAGATGAGAACGGGACGATAACCGCTATCACGAATGCTTGACTCGTGGTTTTATTTGTGAAACAGCCGTTAGAAAGATTTACACACGGCTGCCACGAAACGGGTTAAGTGTCACAATCAATTGAGTAAATAGAATTACGTACAGATGGGGTACAGTAGATTTTAAACAATTCTGATTACGATTGTTACGAACCTTTTTAGAAATAGATACCTACTTCAGTTATTTAAGTTTTATCAACTTTAATAAGTCGGGTCAAAAGGCTTTGTTGAAATACTTATTTACTCCAGAGTACTTTCCGGAAGCTCGTGTTTTAACAAAAAAGATCGAGGTTGTGTAAGCTATAATATGATTAATGGTGAAGCTGTCATTGCAAATTAAGTTCCCGTCAAGATTTTAATAAGGCCTTTGTCAAGTAAAAGTTTGGAATTCATGTAAATTGCTAAGTTTGTACTGTGTCTGAAGAGTTGTTTAGAGGCTACATATTTCCCTAGTGTTGACTTATGGTTATACTGTATTTCGTATCGTTTCGTCCTTATAATCTTGTAAAGAGTGCATAATCGCGAGTCATCGGGGCGGCCCGGGCGGCGCGTCTGGGCGTCAGTGCGCGGCGCAAGGCCGCAGGACCAATCTGTAAGTTTCAATTAAAATTCTTCTATCTTCGCTACCGCCGTTGAATTGGTCCAATGAACGATTCGTTTTGCATAAATGCCCGCCAGCTGTTTACAATAATCGATGATATGTTTTTACGAGTTACATTTACAATTTATTGATATTCATTCTTGGTCGGACAATTTATTTGTATCGATAATGTTTCAAAGACTTCTGTTTATTTTTATCATGGAGTCGCTGACGGGTTTACGATGGCGTGTCTCGGACTCGAATGATATATTGGTTCTCTCTCATAATTACATTTTAATTACGAATGTCGATTAATTTTAATCGACACTGAAAATGACTTTTAATGGATCTCGTTCGGTAACACCATGCATGTAAACCAATTCAATTCCGGAAAAGACGATAGAATACAATAAAAATAAGTGTCACTTCTCATTGTTTCTGTGTTGGGCCCATTCAGATTTGTAGCTTTTTTATTTGTTGAGTCCAAATCCTGTTCAAACGTAACCTCTGGAGGCATTGACTCCGGGTACATTCGGATGTATTGTGTTGGTGAAACTAACCGACGACAGCGAGTTGAAAACAGTTTTTCACATCCCGGTAAGATAAGTGCATTTGCTTGTAACGACAAGACGCGCCGCGGCGATCGCCTCGCCACGCCGCCTCAATGGGCGCGCGTTCTTTATTTATATACGCCCTTCTGTAATTAACGATAGTAAAAAGAAATACATATATCTTTTGATTTATATCATATCATTCTTTTCTCATGTTTGTTTTTGGAGGAAACCGTTTCGTTGTCTGCTTTTTTTTAAGGTCCACTTGAGCTGTAAGAAAGTAGAGCGCGACCAACAAGTCTCAGCGCGACTCAACATCATTTTTCCTTTGCATCATATTTGCTCGCCACATCAACCGATCCTACGCTTCTCGTATCCAGCGGATTCCCGCGACCTTCACCAAATCATCGGTTCACCTTGTGGGGTGAGGCCTTAATAACGCTACACGTCTTTCATCGTCTTTCAAATCTAACTATCATTCCGAAACTACCTTTCGTCTTTAGGATATATCATCTGTCTCACTCACCCCCTAGCATCTTTTTCACAGTCGTGCATTTAGCACTTTAATTCCTAGATAAATAATATTATTACCATCATCGGTTGAATGGAACTAGGGAACCTGTCAATCACTCACGAGTTTCAGTCTGAATCTCTTGAGTGTTGATGTTTGCGAATTATTCTTCAACTTGGGGATGCGGGCGGGCCGACCCGGACCGACAACTAGTTACTAACATGAAACTTTCCATGTGTGCGCCTGCCTGGATAGCGCGAGGCACCCACATGTTCTCACAGGACATACCTACATGACATGGCTCATTTATGGCTAAATGTGTATACCTTAGAAAAAATACTTATGTAAAATTATTTATTTTAATCAAGACGGCATGCATCGTTCACTATCGAAATAGCTAACTTTTATAACAAGGTGTACACCAAAAGGAGCATTATGACAGTTCTCAAAGCGGTTAAGTATAATGCTACTGGTTTGCATTTTAAAAACTTATAAATAAAAAATAAAGATACAGTTTACATCACTAGGCCGTAAGTTATTAACTAAGTAACTTAAGCCGATTGCCGGCGAATTCCGTTGTCGGAGCCGGCCATGTGATGTGTCGTTGTCGCCTAAAGCATAGACCAATGATATCGATGCTGTTGGAAGTCGGTCTTCGGCTACTCGCATCCAGATTATACCAGCCATCCTACGAATTTCGTCGCTCCACCTATCCTGAGGGCCGTCCGTACCTTACGTTTTCTCATTCTCTTGATGACGTTGATTTTCTTTCGCCATTATCTAAGTGGAATTAATTATATTAACATGGAGTTTCAACCATTCTACTCAAAATCCGTCTTCTTATTTTCGTATCGACGGTACATCTTTCTTATAATTCTTGGGTCCAGTAGGTAGCAACGTTAATTGTGGCCATCAGTGATGTTCTTCTCATCATCATCAAAAATGAAGGGTCACTGCAATGTCTGGGAGGCAAATGTCCCTAGGGTTTTACGAAGGCGAGGTGATGGATGCTTCTCTTCCTAAAATTTGCTTCTCTCTTTGGGTTCATTTGTCTTTAATTCTTGAAGGGCAACGATACAGGCCATAATAGACAAGAACGAGGCGTATCGGAAAATCTGTCACCATTCGCCCATTGCAGCATAAACTGCCGAGTACCTACTGAAATATGAATATAATTATCATTTTTATTATATGGTGGCCAGTTCGGAAGTATACAAATTTAAATTAAGATTATTTTTATTACGAACGAAAATTACGAGAGATATTTTCCCATAATTAATTACATTATTCAGACTTTGCAATTTAATAACATCTACCAAATCTCTACTGTTTGATACTTAAAAATGCGATCGCTTTTCATTGTTATTCATCAAATTTTTACATTCTTTAATCCCACTAACAAAGTCACACATATTCCACTTTTCTTCTTCAAGATTGACTAAGACACGTCCCTTTAGAAAAAAAAAATCAGAACCTGTCGCGAAATCCTCAGTGACCAAAATGCTATTCGGTACCTACTTATAATGATTTGTTAGAAAAATTGAATCGTTTTTCAATCGATCTTCAAGATAAAATTAATAAAGGTATCGCGGCGGTCATGGTCTTCTAGACTGCACCATTAATTTGCCATATTTTAACTAATTAATAGATGAGGAGCTCGTGGCTAAGTAATAACAGTCGCACGGTTCGATCCATCAGGTTAAGCTACGCTTGCCGGGGTTGGTCTGTGGATGGGTGACCATCTTAACATACCGAGACTCCTCCGTGCCTCGGAAAGCACGCTGTCATTCGTGGATCTTTTGGATTTTTGGGATTTTGTATAGGTACAATATTTCATCCCCTATTATTCGTCGCTTGAGGTCGAATTTTCAAAACTCTTCATCATTATAAATGACAAAGGGGTCGGTCTACATATAATGCAAATTGATATAAAAAAAATGTAACATATATGTTACTGAAAAATTGCAAAATCTTAGGTTTTATTGGGAAATCTTATTCATAACTATAGACTATTCCACTAAATAATTTATATATGTCTCACGAGAGTAGATTCTAAAATGTAGCTGACAAAATAGACTGCTATAAAAAACGTTTAAAACGTTTAGATAAATAAAATTAAAATAATTTATTGCGGCATACATGATGGATATAAACTACATCAAAAGATTCTCATGAAGAAATATTTGACAGTTCAATGAAGCATATAATTTGTATGTACGGTAATTACTACGATAAACGGTAAGTTAAGATATTGGTCTTGGTCGCCCTGAACACGAGATATACAATATCCCTTGTGCCATAGAATTAACGCAGCTGAAGCGATAATGCTAACACAAACAAATAGAATCGCGAGAGAACGAAACGAAAATTGAACGGAGCGTTGATAAAATAAGAGAATTTAGGAGTAGAACGTGAGGAATGAGACATCGACGCAAGAGTGCAGAGGCGGTGGAGCAGCTGACACCTGTCATCACGCAATTTATTAGTCGCTCCGAAATAACGGAGTCAGTGAACGTTCAAACAAAATGAAGAGACACAACGCTCTATTAACGACACATCCTCGGGGTGCACCCGTTAACAGCTCCACAATTAAATTCACAATGTTCACTCGATATCCACACGTTAAAAATAATACACTCCGATTGTGGTTACGTTTTGTACTTAGTCATTTAGTGTATGTACGATTTAAAAAGTGATCTTTTTTCGATATCTGATGGACGGTTCTTTTTATTTGTAATTGCAGTCTTAATCCAAAATGATATTATTGAGATAATTACTGTTTTGTAATATAGTAAATACAAGGCTTTGAATTAATTACAATGTTTGCGAGTGTAATTAAGATATTAACTTAGCCGTATCAGCGGAACGCATCGTTAAAGAATTCGTAAATTTTCGAAGAATAATGACGTGGAATTTGTCTGAGCTTTGATTTATGTTTTAGTTGTGAGTGCAACTGACGCCACAAGCAAGTGAGATGACAATATAGTCGCGAGGGACGCGCGCCCTCTTCATCCTGATCCAGTGTTCTAGCGCTTAATAACTGTCGACGAATGTTTGCGTCACTGCGTCTGCAATGCTTATGATAATAAATTGCCTCTTATTTTAGAAATCCTCATTCACCATACTTATAGCCATACGAGCTCATCGTTTACGATGTCGGCATACATTTCTCGAAAATGACATTCGACGACTGATTGTTTACTGCTTTGAAGTTAGCTGATTAATTAGTAATTTTACAACGAATTTGAGTTACTAATGTACCTTGGAATATCTGGAATTAATATTTTAACTGATGAGATAGATGTCCAAAATCTAGTTTTTGTGAAATAGAAACGTAGGAGGTGGCCATCTGTCGTTTCCGCTTTCCATGGGGTGGGTCCATGGAAAAATTCGTGGTTTTATTTGTCTGTATGTATTTAGGTATTAATTCTTAAGTAATTCTCATACCTTTTGAATTTTATATCGAGTCTTTAATGAGATATTGGGGCGTAATCTTAATAATAAATCCATGTTCCGAGGTGCGGAACTCTAAAAATGCAATACGAAAGTCGCAATGGCTTATCGCTACATTTTTGTTTTTCGGATCGCCGTTTCGATCCTTTGAACAAAAATTGGTGTATGATTGAAGTACCTACATACTTAAATTAGAAATAAGTACAAAGGTATGAAGCAAGGATGAGGCTATTCTTAAATCAAGATATGGAGACGCTAAAATGCCTTTCAAAACGACTTATTAAATCGATTGTAGAAATGACGCTGTCGGACCTTACGATTTAGCTACATTTATTGCATTTGAAACGTTCCAATAAAAGCTTCAAACGATAAAGCGTGGCGTGCAATACGGTAATCAAACAGATTTATTCAATAAAGGTGAATTATCGGTCGCGGAGGCGGGTGCGCGCGTCGGTCGCACAGTCATTACCCGGCCTCATCTTTGTACACGCTTGGGGTATAGCACTGATGGGATATTAAGGTTATTACCAACGGCAAAATTGGCCGAGCGACCGCTGAGGAAGCTGCCCACCGAGACCTATTAGCGGTATTACATATTTCATATGATCCACCGTCGACCGACGATTATGGGTGTATTAAAACGCCGTCTGACCGTCTTCCGATCATGGGAATATGCACAGCCCCCACCTTTTATCTACGTTTTTTACAGTTTAGTAGGTAATTCGGCGATCACCGAGCGGCTGAGGCGGTGCGATGTAGGTACCTACATTATGGACACTACTCCGAAAGTTTTAATGGTATTTCTGATTTTTCATGATTGACCGCGCGGTATCGTGGGAGCGAGGTTAAATAAAAATACATTCATTAACAATCGTGCTGACATAGGTAATAAAAGTTAATATTTGATGTACCTACTTTGAATGTAGTTGGAATTCTACTTTATTCAAATAAGTTAAAATAAAAAAGTGTTATCTACTATTAAAAATGGCGGTATAGTAAGTTCACAGTCTGTTAAAAAAATGCTAGCCACAGCCATATCGCTAGCATCACTACTCGGGCTGTATACCCCGAAAGGCTGGGCAGAGGTTTTTGTAGATACTACGCAACCCTCTGTATGTAACTAATAATGAGAATTCTTTCAAAAAAATTTTAGGTCAAAATACTTAGTATTACCTACCTTATAGAGATTACTAGTTTTTAGAGACACTAATGTCTACTCTCAGCGGTAAGCCTAGCGTTGAAAATCCAACAGTGCACTTTTATTTAGGGATTAATTTAGGTGTCACTTAGTGTTAGGAAAAACGGGCGTCAGACCTTAAATTTTTAGGTTTTCTCGCTAGGTGATTGCTTCAAAAGCGATAAAACTTAGTATTGGATAATTTTTTATCTTCTATATTTTTATTCATCACTCAAAATACATGTCACTTGCCATAACGTTGTTTTGGTATTTTTTATAAAGTTCGTAAACCCGCGAATTCTTCCGGCGCTAATGACTTCTGCTATAGGTACTTAAAATAAAATGCGCCCGCGATTAGTCCTGGATACATTTTTAAATTACATGTATTAGCGGTCGTGTATTGTATGTAACCAATCAATTTCGTGTTGTTCATCGTGTTTCTTTTTCATCACTGTACCATATGAAAACAAGATTTCATTAGTGCTGATTCTCTTGTAAACCGAACTAACTATCACTAAAATTCCTTACTTTTGGCTATGAGAATCTCAAAAGTATTCTGCAAAAGAAATCTCTTAATTAAAAAATATTTTTGAACTAAAATCCTATTTGACAATCGCGAGTCCACGTGGTACTTGTTTGCCCTACCTCGTAAATTTCACACTGTTTGTATGGAAAGTATGAAAAATTATTACCTTCATGTTGAGTTTTAGTGGATTATGGGTTTTCACCATTTTCGAGATATAAGTAAAAAAAGAAAGATACAGTAGGTACTGTTTTTGCACCTCAAGTTGAGTTGTTTGTGTGATTTTAGTGAGTGACAACTAATTGTATTCCACACCATTTTTAATCGCGATTAAAAATAGGCAGGATTAGTTAGTTATAAAAAAAAAATAAGTAGCTAAATTACCATTTTCACTAAATTAATAACTCAGTTCCTTCTTAGTGCTGTCAAACTAGAATATAGTTGAGTTGTGTCACTTTAGTCTATTTCAGAATGGGAAATCGTCGTTTGACAGGACTAAACAAAATTTTGGTGATTTTTAGCCTATTTGTTATACCAGAGAATCGGCACCAATGTTAATAAAAGTTGCCCCGCCCTACTTACTACCTACCAAACATTTGTTAACCAGACTCGTTATTAGTTTTTAAAATACCGTTTTTCTTTTGTTTCAGGATCCTTTTACGGTAAGTAACATACGTGGTAATTACAGTAGCGTAGTAATTACGTTGCACGTAGTCGATGAAATAAAAGATTCCACAAAAACACACGAGGAAAACCGAAAGTGGTTTGGGGTAAATAAATACCTACCTACGTGAAGATTGGTACGTATTTTAATAACTAGTTTCAAATACCTAGTGGCATCGGTACAACTTGTCTCAGATGCTCTACAAGAATGATATCCGACTACCTCCTCAATAATCAAATCAATTCTTTATTTATACAGGGTGGATTTTTGAGATGGGGCAGTAAGGGCACCTTAACCGTTATAGCTACAGGAAAACGGTTTTAGAAGATTGTCCTTAATCTCCTTAAAATGTCCTTTATCTACATTCACAGATATTGAAAAAAGTCAGCAAGAAAATGGGCAGTTTTCACAAATACGTTTTTTTATGCCAATCGGTCATGTTTCATAAAAGGATCAAAAAACTGTAACGGACCAACTGAGGTTTGAGTACTAGATAAGTCAGAAATCGCAAAACACTTTTCCTTATAGGAAATACCGTTGTCCTGTAGCTACAACGGTTAAGGCAGCTAAGGTAGCTAGCTGCCCTTACTGCCCTATTTCAAAAATCCACCCTGTATAGGTAGACAGGTACGTTCCTTATAATAACTTAATGCATTTTTTTTTCTCGGTATTCACAATGTGGGCGGTCGTGCACAGGGTGTAAGTATTTTCACTTTTCTATTTTGAATACCTACTAGCTGTGACCTACGTTACTAATAAACTATCTCCATAAATCATAAATCATTTATTACTTTGCAAACATGGGTAATTATTACATAGATGTTTAATTAAGAAAGTCCTCTATGTTCTACCGTCACATGGGCATGCAAATCATATTTAATATAGGTACACAAATTTAAAGACATTATAATTTTAAATAACAATTAGGAAATTATAATAATACATAATATAAATTAATGTCAAATCGTTCGAATAAGGTACAGTAAGTGTCAAATTAACACAAAAATGTCAACAAGGTTGCAGTAATCAATAATAAAAAATAAAAAATGGATTATTAGAATGTCAATCAGTCAGTGATTCATCATTAAGGAAGTCGTCAATTATGTTATAACTTTTTCAATTAATATTTCGTTTAGTGCCTTTTGAATTTAAAAATAGTCATATTTTTAATAGTATTAGGTAGTTACTTTATTATAAATGCGTTCCATCAGTCACTCTTTCTAGGCATGCATACCTAGATGGAGATTAATAGTAACTCTGAGTTCGACACGTATATCAACGTCGCTGTCAACCTATATGCATAATTACACAGTGACAAGACGATAATTAGTGGCGTGGAAGACGCATCGTTCCGCGGATCCTAATTGATGTACATGCAAACGCAATCAATATGACGTGGTAGCGGATGTTGGTCGGCACACGGGGACATGAGCCATGTCCTCGCCATTCTCGGACATAGCCACTCGCGCTAAACAATACTACATGACGTCTTGTCACGGTGTCACACCGGAGTCTCGTTTGACATAATCTTGAAAGATTCAACGCTTATTTATTTTACATTTTTATGGCATTATCTAGATAGCCTTATCGAATTTCGTTTTTTAAACGTGTTGTAGGTACCTACACATCTCCAGTATTTATATATTTACTCCTGTAAATTTCCAGTTTATGCTGATCTCGCATTGTATAAGATTTCCGTACAATGCGCGGTTAGCTTATACTGGAAATGTATAGCTTGATGTGTATAGCCGTGTTTACACAGTAGTAACGTATCCCTTTCTTTCATAATTTGGCGTGCTATTGGTAGCTTATGTTTGATTTCAGTGAATAAACAAATATAAAATAAGGATTCCAATAATTTAAAATATTCACCTACCAACCTAATAATTTTAACTACTATTATAATAAGTTTAGTAGCAACAAATGATTAAATAATAGTTTCTGCAACTTGCTTACGGGAGTGTTACACACAAATATGTATAATAGCGGTATTGGTATTTAGCGGTTTAACGGTTATGTTACTTCCTCACACTGACTTATTAATTGTAAAATTTTAAGAAAATCGTCTATTTTTACAATGTTTGTAAATATATGAGAACCATGTATCTATCACATAAGTAATTAATTTATCTTTCGTTGCTTCATTTTTAATTCTTCTTTTTACCTATTGTGGTATAGTATTTTTTTTTAGGTGCATTGTCTTCACATATAATTATGTAACTAATGTACCTACATATACAAAATATTGTAAAACTTTTTAAAAGACCAACGCTGGAGTTTCTTGCCCATTCTTCTCCATACGAAAACTACCTTTTGGAAGGGCCGACTAGAATCAATTCAATTTTTTGTAAACTTTGACATTCAAAAGTGCCTTACAAGGGGCTTATTTGAAATAAATGACACGACTTTGACTTTACAACCAATTACAGTGACAAAAATTATAAAAATAAAAGAGACAAACACACATAAAAAAATACAAAATAAAAACATGAAAATTTGAATTGCTTAGGTGCCTACTAAGGCTCCCGGGAGATACCTAAGGTTTAATACAAAATAATAAAAATAAAGTTTGAGTAATTTTTATTACGGAACGGTGTCATTCAGTACCTACCTACCTAAAGTAAACCAAGTTAACACATAGACCTCCTTCGCCTTCCGTTGGCCACAAAACATAACATTGCTCTTTAAACGCCGAAAATAATGGCCTGTAACAATTTACACTTTTAAATGTACGGAAGTTGAAGCTGAATAAAATTTATTGCTTTTAAAACTGGTTTCGTAATATTTTTGAATCTAACCCCCAGAGCACTCGGGTATCTATCACATATCGTAAATCTACAAGCTATTATATACCTTATGTCGATGGAGCAATGTATAACGTCAAAACATCTATTTCGCCACACCTACGTAAAGTCATAGGTGACTTAAATTGATACCTGTATGTCAATAAAATAAAAGGCGATTTATGTTTGATTAAGGCGGATCCGTAACGGTAGTCCGCGAAATTCAAATTTTCTTACGTTTTTTGCAATTTGCAGGTCAGTGTCAGGATGTGATGATGATAAAAAAATTATTGGCGACCATAACAAATATCTCTAACTGAATATAGTTCTCAAATGTCATTATTTCATGAAAAATGCAACATTTTAAACTAAAAAACTGACATTGAGTACATCCTTTGTCTCTTGTGTGACTCCAACAACGATAGAGCTGTTATAAGAAGGCAGTCAACTGTTCAGTGCCTAGGCCTTTTTTAAGTCATTTCGTTTTAAATGATAAGTCACTCGTTTGACGCAGACGAGAGATTTATATCGGGCAAATTGTAAAGCTTTGCTTTGTGCAAGGACCACGTAATCCTGTTTTAAATTTATTAGGTTAGCCGACAGTAAATTTGTAAATTCTGTAGTCCGCTGACCCGGAAACGTCGCCTTAATGAGATTTTTATTTTAAGGATATTCGAAGGACCCTTATCTTTTAAAATAACTGCTGCCATGGAACATTTTTATGTCGGGCTTTACAAGTTCATGTATCATTATGTAGAATTAATTACATTTGGACTTTGTTCCCGCATGTCGCTCGCCGATACCTGCCGCCGATGGTGTGAACGCGTGCAACATGCAGTATGTAAGTATATTTAATTACTTGTAAATTACAGCTGTAGCAAAACATTCATATTATGATTGCTGGATGCCCTCCAGCTGATATTACAAAGAACTGCGCTAATTAGCTGGTAAATGTCCGACGATTTTAACAAGTTGATGGAGCATTATCTCGGCATAAGTATTTGTTTTATACATATCTGCATACCTGTTAAGGATATTCCATATGTTACATATATAAACTATGGCATTATTAAAAATTTACCAATCATTTAAAATAATTTTTGATCAAAAGGTAGAGTAGCAGTAAGTACCTATGTATAAATACGTAGTTTGCAACCCTCGAAGGTTTTCCATCGGTAATCTTTGGCAGAACCGTTTTATTAAGAACTAGCTGACCCGGCAAACGTTGTTCTGTCCAATTTTCAATAATTTATACAAATATCCCATAAGGACAATCAGTTTTTTCCGTTTATGATAATTTTCTGGGAAAGTTTACCAATTTTTCTTTCCATAAAAACCTAATTACGACAATTACGAACATTAAAAAAAACCGAATCGGTCCAGCAGTTCTCAAGTGATTCGGTTACCAACGAACAGCATATACTTTTTATTTATGTAGATTACAAAAAATATGGGTTGACGCACAAATTCCGTCAGTCCCTTATCTTAAGGACCAAGTCTGGACTTGTGACCCATACAGTCACAGACGCACGACCCTCTTTAAAACCTATAAGCCATCCTAGGCATATAACAAATCAGTGCGTGTTTTTTAAGTTTGGGTCCAGGGTAGCACTTGAGTAAACAAGTGCGTGTCGGACCACGCACAATGAAGGGTTCCGTAGTTGGGATGAATTTATCACAAGAACAAACTTAACATTGTAGTTGAAAAACATGTTCCCCCATACATTCCAACTGCAAATGTAAGTTTGTACCCTTTATTGCCCATGGTCTAACTGAGCAGTCCTACTGATTGGACCATTGCCAATTTATTTATTCCGTGGTCTTATCTATTATAGTTGGACCACAAACCAAATATTTATTCCCTTGTCTAATTAACATTTTGACCGCCACTTATAAGTTTTGCAACATTAACAACAACAACATTTTTATTTATTTTATTTTATTTATTCATTTATTTACTTTAGTCAAAGAAATACAATAACATTTTTATTTATTTTATTTTATTTATTCACTTTTTTACTTTAGTCAAAGAAATAACGTTTGGTTTTCCTAGTCAATTATAACAACTAGATAATCAAAATTATACCTATTCTCCTAAAATTAAAGCATTTCAGCAATCAAAATTATACCTATTCTCCTAAAAATTAAAGCATTTCAGCGTAATTTATCTAACGCATGTCCGACATTAATATCAGAATTTAAAAGTTCCAATTGTACTTGCATAATAAATTCGTCATTTCTCACAAGGGTCAAGCATCTTTTCCTTCGACTCCTTTGATTTTGTTTTGCAATTGCTTGTGCCGCAAATTTTTTTAGTATGTTTAGGAGTCGCAGTAGCGTCACTGTGTTTTTATTAATCATTTTATTTAACTTCGAATGCCATCCTTCGATAGCATTATTTGTTCGATGTCGCTGTGCGAAAACATTTAAAATTTTAAATAAATTCTTCTTTATCCAAAATTTTTCTATATATTTTGTAAAACTGTCAATTTCGGCTATTTCACTTTCAGTCTTAATATAGTCCCACCCTTCCGACATATATTCCTGTGGTAAGAGTGCTAATGCCACCGTCAGCGATATTATACGTTTCTGTGCTTTACTTTTTACAACTCCTAACATTTTCGCTTTTCGCCATAAAGCACGACTCCAATGATAGAAGCATCCAATTATTTGTACATCGGGTATAACATCTCTAATGGCATTTATTGCTGCTATTTCATAGTCACAGTGCAATTTTTTTGGTGACCAGTCAGGTAATTGTGACTTGATAAGTTGAAATAAAGTCTTGTAGGTGCTCTCTTTCTTATCAGGCAACAATGCAAAAATTAACGGCAGAACATTTGTGAACTCAGTCGTACTGCCTGCGTCACCGAGTACACTAAACAATTGCGCAAAAGGCTTTGGACAACTACTGAAAGTTGAGTCAATAAAATATTCGGTAATATTATCATTTTGTAACAACTCTCTTGCTTTCTCTGAGCAAAATACCAGTATACGTGCACCATCGTAGAAATAATCAGCCAAAACGAAGAAGGAAAATAAATCTGGAACTTCAACTTCTTCTAAACTTTTGAAGACCGTTTTGGTTACTTTCATGGACTTATTTCTTCTACTATACAGACCATGCTGGATATTTGGGAGAGAAGGTAAATTGACAACAAAATTTAAACCAGCATCTTCTAGAGACGATGCAGTTTCATTGTAAAGCTGTGGCACTGGTCTGTCTGATCTCGTTACCGTCTCCATCAACTTGGCTACTGCTTTGTCAACGACATTTTTTGCATAATTTGGTTCGCATACATGCGGTTTACTTTTATCTTGTTCATTATTCTCCTGGAAAATAATAATAATAAAAAATACAAAGTAAACGCTTTATATCTTAAATAAAACAAATAAAAATGCTATTTACATACCCTAGTTGTGATGGTGCCCGTACATTTATTTTTTTTGTAATTAGAACATCTCCAAACAACACATCCATTTTTATACTGTCTTAATTTATAATACTGATAATCACCAGATATAAGAACAATGCCGCCTTTTCTTTTAATAAATTCCATTTTATGAATTATTAAACAGAATCATGAAGACTAAGCAACAAAATGACATGACATATATTATTTATTTTCCTCAATGAGTATCATTGAATTGAAAAAGTTTACATTTCATTTCTAAAGGAAGTTGTATATCTTTAATTAATAAGACCACGGAAATAACATTTGTCCGTAATCCTATCAATAGGACCACGGAAAAAAACATTGGTCCATGGTCCTATCAGTAAGACCACGGAATAAATAAATTGGCAATGGTCCAATCAGTAGGACTGCTCAGTTAGACCATGGGCAATAAAGGGTTTGTACGCACAATATTGAGTGATTTACCATGTTATTTTAAGACCATAGTTTTGGGGAGTTGAATCAGAGTGACGAATCTAATGATAAGTACCTCATTTTGGTAAATGAATTTAAAAAAAAATCCTGCTGAGTTGCGGCAATGCTGATCCCGTGCAGTGCCGATACGTGAGCGTTGACCTTTAACCTCCTATCAAATATACCAATAACGGTAACAGTAATTATATTAGTAACGGTACCTAACATCACCTAGAATGATTCGTCAGTATGTGATTCATGACTCAAACCTTCGAACGTTGTCAAACTACTTATAATTTAAAATTACATCTATCGTGTGCTATTGTAAAAACCGGCCAATTGCGTGTCTGACCACGCATAATGAAGGGTTCCGTAGTTGGGATGAATTTATCACAAAAACAAAATAACATTGTAGTTGAAAAACATGTTCCCCCATACATTCTAACTTCAAATGTAAGTTTGTACGCACAATATTGAGTGATTTACCATGTTATTTTAAGACCATAGACTTCTTATAGGTTTCCTGTGATCTATAAGCATAGAACTATTCTCTGCATTTTTTACAAAATTTTAGGCTCAGTTGTTACAGAGATAAGTCAATTTTCTTCTACTTTCTTAAATATCTTTAAAAGTTTTTATTTAAAAATTATAAAAAGAATGTATTTGAAATCCTCGCAATAAGTCCTTTCATTTGATATGTCACACGGTACAGATAGCAAAACTTTCGTTTAAAATTTTCTTATTTGTCCCCAAAAGTAACCCCTTATATTCAAAATTCATTTATTTACGTTACACGTCCGTGTTGGGCTCACAGAAATACATAAGTGCACCAAATTTCAACTTAACACAGCCAATTTGCTCCGAATCTAATAGACCAACCATTCGATTTGGAGCAATAGGCTGTGACAGACGGACAGACAGACACACGAGTGATCCTATAAGGGTTCCGTTTTTTCCTTTTGAGGTACGTAACCCTAAAAACATACACATCATTTGCCTAGCCTTTTTCCAACTATGTTGTGGTCGGCTTCCAGTCTAACCGGATGCAGCTGAATACCAGTATTTTACATGGAGCGACCTGACCTCCACAACCTAGTTACTAGATAATACGATATCCATTGATAACCTTCTGGACTACAATGTTGAATTTGCAAAATGTTGAATTCGCAAAATGTTGAATCCCAAAATGTTGAATTTGTAAAAAGTTGAATTTCCCATCCGGACCACAATGTTGAATTTGCAAAATGTTGAATCCACTTCCCTTTTATTATTAAGAGATCTTTATTCTTATGGTTTTTTAAAAACATAATATCGTTGAAAGGAGTCATAATAAATTTATTTTTGATTTCATCACAATCACAAACAAACAGGAAATTATGAACTTGACTGACAATAGTAAAGGATAATGACAAATCGCTTATCACTTTATTAAAAGTGGCCAGTATTAGTAATGGATGCACAGAGGTTTCACTTAATATCATTTTATATTACAATATAAGGAGAATTTTAGTTCGGTACGTAAATAAATACAGGGTGTCGCCAACTTAAGGGTGTGGTACAGACCATCAAACTGAACAACTTTTACCCGGGGACCAACATCGTAATCGTGAATAAAAAATCTGTCGTCCCATACATTTGATCAAGAAGGTATTGAAGTTTTGTATGGGACGACAGATTTTTTTGATGGTCTGTACCACACCCTTAAGTTGGCGACACCCCTTGTCAGACACCCTGTAGGTTTATGTAGGTACTAACTTAACCAGGTGGTAGGTTTATGTACTAATTTTCCAGGGCCGTCTATGTGGGTGCCAGATATTTTCCCGTGAAGTAGAAGTGTGCTCATTATAAGATTTGCCAAAAGACGTCCACTGCTGGAAATAGGCCTCCCCCAAATATCTTCACCGCGACCGGTCTTGCGCCCCTCGCATCCACAGGACTCAACATTTTGGTATTCAACGTTATGGGTCCGGAAAATTCAACTTTTTACGAATTCAACATTTTAGGATTCAACATTTTGAGAATTCAACATTTTGCGAATTCAACATTTTGCAAATTCAACATTATAGTCCAGAAGGATTGATAAGACTAGTTGTCAGACTTTCGGGCTTCTGCCTACCCGGGACCTACGGCTTAACGTGCTCTCCGAGGCACGGAGGAGTCTCGGTATTTAAAGGATGGTCACCCATCCACGGACTGACCTCGGTAAACGTAGCTTAATCGATCGATCCGTGCAGCTGCTATTACTTAGCCACGAGCTCCTGTCCTCTTAAAAACACATACGCTATCATTAAAATACGCATATAAAATGGAACAAACTCAAAGCTTACGTTGAACAAAGGAAATACTTGTATAGAGCGAAATTGCCTTTACGAATATTGACGTAGTCAACTCTAAACGCCTACGTAGATAGATACGTGGAAAATCGTGCCTGTGCCCAATGTGCGCCGCAAATTAACAGCGCTTCCCCTGGGGCCAATATTTCTCTCGGCGACGTCGAACCTAGGACCGCCCGCCACTAACTACCCCACTGAATCAGCGACGATCACGCCTACATCTTGTACATACGCCGATTGGTACGTAACTCGTACCCTCGGCTCGGATAAAGTAATATATATTCGCAAGACTTAACTGCTGACTGAAAACCTTGGCACACCTAAGGTGACGTAGATTTTATGGGCTCCGGTAGAGCGTGGGTCAATCGCATCACTATTAAATCTGTATTCGTCGACGCTTTTTGTTCCTACATATACGTAAAACTTTATGCGAAGACGTTCTCCATTGTTAGGTAAGATTACAACGATTAATTTTGGTCTTTAGAAATGGCGGCTAGCCATCTCACAATTTGTATTTATTTATTTATAAAAAAAAGAAACGTCGCGTCGTTTATAGCGTGTACCATAACTTTCACAATTATATGTTTGACTCTAATCTAGAATATTCTTTATTTACCTCAACTGGACAATCAACAAAAAACCTATAAAAAAAAGAAATAAAATCTGCAGTAGTCCGCAGAAGGTACCTAGTTTAGGTAATGTTTTCACAAAAATTTCTTATCGACAATCATTGGGTGTAATCGAATTGTGCAAGTATAATTTGAAAGAAAGAAAAGTATTTATTGGGACCCGCACAGTAGATCACAAATTAAACTTATCATAAAACAACTACTTAACTATACATAAATAGAAAATAAAATAAAAATAAAAGCAGAAACTCCTATACTAGGCCAAAAGGCTCCTATCTCAGCATGATGCTTCGATATTTAAAAATAAGTGTCGCAGCGCTGTTATAAAATTACCTAGTGCTTACTGTTAGCTACTAGTTCAACTGTTGAGAAATAATCACTCTGTTCTCTATTAACGCCATATTTTGTTAATGTAATTGCAGTTTCAATATCCGAAGCCAGTTAGTCGGAGTAATTACTAAACAGGCTTCCTCCATACACTCTCACAATGGACGATCCCGGGAGATACTTCCCAGTCGGTCTCGATCACTCTCCTTCACTGATTGGCTTGATCCAAGAACAATGTTAATTTAACCCCCTATTATAGTTATTAAAACATTTGTGTTTTATTGCGAACTGTCGCCGCCCCTTGTACCTACTTTAGTTTAAGACTTACGGTTTTCAATTCTTCCTTAGTTACCTGTCTCTTTTCTCCCCCGACAAGTGTGGTGAGATCGTGATAAAAAACGATTTTGAAAAAAGCAACGCGTCTTAAATAGGGATCGTAAAAACTTCAGTGATGTAAAAATCACGTGATGAATTACATACTTGTATGTACGTACACATCTATTAAAACTTTAAAAAATCATGCTGTTTGTTAATGGTAGTGACTTAATATCGGCCTCCGATTTTTATAGACTAAACAACTAGTAAAAACAGCTTAAATTGCTAACTATTACCTGCAGTTAAAAGCAACCTTCATCTAAAATACGGTTCCTCAAAATTATGCTTCACTTACCATAACGCTTTAAATATTAAAATGACCAACGATGATAGCAAGCTAATTCCTATAACTATGCTAATAACACCTACCTTAACCAAAATATAATCTTTAATCTGGATGCAAATCATCCTAATGCGTTCCGATTATAAAGAGCTATAATTTCGACATTATATTGTCCATCAAAGTGTTTTACATATATAAAAATAAAAGGCTGACAATCAAGTAATTTGTTTCTCGACCTACTAAACTCTTCGTGATGGAATCGTGTTTTTCGTCTTAGGATCTGAATATTTAACTTTATTATTTGGTATCGATTCCGAAATTGCACTATAATTAGATTAGCAGTTTTACTAGTAGGTATGTGTAAGGTTCAGGGTATGTATATAAATATTGAAAAATTACTCGTCAATTTATTTCAGACGGCGATGCACTGGGCTTGTAAACGCGGCGATGAAAATTTAGTGAAACTGCTGGGTGGGGTTACCCGACAAGTCGTCAACGAACGATCGGTGAGTCTTAATTAACTATGAAAGCTACACATCCTACATTTATGCATGCTGTGAATAAGAACATTATTTACAAAGCTGAGAAGCAGAAACACACAACTAGTGTATTTTTAGCTGTGAATATATGTTCAGGGCGGTCATATGATGTCTTGAGAACACATTTTATTCTATTATTAAAGACGTCACGGGTGAACTTAATCTTATCATGCCGAACTAAATTATACATTATCCAATAAAAGCTTACTTGTTTTTGAAGATATGAATAACCTATCAATACAGCCTTGGACACGGTTAAACTTAACGAGGAGGACACCGATCTGGCGCGAAAGTAGGGGGGAATTGCATCAATGGACGAGGACGATGTTTAAGACTTAGACTAAGATTAGACTCCTAAAGGTAGAACTTTAATTGCTGAACAGAGCGAACCCAACGTTAGCTTTACTGTGATCCAGAATTTCTTCTGTGAAAGCTCACTGAAGAAATTACAATAAGCGCCGCTGGGAACGAATTGATAGCTAGATTTCTTGAAAATAACCTATCATGAGAAGACGACTGAGAGCTAAGAGATGAATCGTCGTCTTCCCTGCACGTCTCCAATGTTTCAACAGATACGACCTATTACGATATCATGAGTCCGACTAAGGAACAAGACGCTCAGAGTATCGCCTGGAGGTCCGAGCATGAACTAGACACATCTAAGAGTCCAGAAAATGGATTATCAACAGTCGCTGACACCATTTTTGAGAACGTAATTGAAAATCCAAATTTGTAAATTTTCGGACATCTTTTGTGATAAAAAGAACCTCAGCGCATTTTTCTTATACCAGTACAAACTTAAATCTCCAATGAGAAGTCAGAGTGTTACAGCATTAGTACTTCAATAGCGGTTTGCACACGACGCAACCAATCACAAACTAGTTAATAACACTAAGTAGTAACTAATCACTCGCTACCCGAGGTCGCGCGCTATTTACTTTCAAATAAATTTTGGAAACTGCGCTACGATACAAACATACAATTAATTCAATATTTTTGAACAAATAGTAGCGCGCGTCTACGACTCAGCGTCATCAATTAATTTGTATTAACTAATTACTAACCCGTTCCGTAAGTTTTGTGTGGCGTCGTGGACGACTCCTATCCTACCTAAGTAGTAATACCTAATAACCTACTTAGCCTTTTATTCTAATCTTGTATTTTTTCATATTGAATGGTGGCTAAACGTTGTTTTTATACCAGCCCTCTGAGCGTAGATTATACGCTCGTATGAAGTACTTAAGTTTCGTCTGATAAATACGATAAGAAGAATAAAAAATGAGTAAGTACGTAACGTACTTTCTCTTACATAAAAGTTCTTCCAATAGTATTGATATCGACTCTCAACTTCTTATTTCGGTTGATAACTGAATACTGCAGTTATTAATGTTCTTAAAATTAATTCTGGCCGTTCATATTCATGCAAGCAAAGAATACACCCGATAACGTAGAAGTTATGAAGGATGCAACTTGGTGGCTGTAATTTGTGCCAACAATGAAAGCGAGCCATAGGAATTGCGTTTATATACCAAAGAAAATAATAGTATGCACAAAACATGAAACAGTTATAGTAAGAGTTAGCGATTGCAATTGGCTTTAAATGGAGTTAATTATGTGTTTACATCCACAGTAAGAGTAATTGCAAATTTTACTTTTACCTAGAAACTTTAATGTCCAATCAAATTTACTTACCTCGAGTTATTTGCCTGTTTTACTGTATCGTTAAAGTGTCGTTACAATCTTTTCCATGTGCTGTTCGGCATCCTCGGCGACGGAAGTAGAATGGGGTAAGTCCGCCGACAATTTTATTGCTGGACTACTTGTGGATTCAAGAGAAGTGGTGGTAAATTTATCTGTGCACCACTCAGGATTTTAATGTTTCTCTTTTCCTCATAAAGCTGTAGTCTTTTTATGACAACTTAATGTAAGTACTTACATGCCTTTAGAATAGTGCCCATGTGGGCCCAATAACTATCTCGATGAGGTTAGTGCTTAGTATAGTAGATGGGGTTGTTGTAACGAATCAACCATGGATCGTATACCTAATGGCAATGGCATTTAGTTATCTTAGTTATAAAAATAAACTAAACTTCCCTATGTCACAATATAGGTGCTTTCGTTTAGTTTATGCTACAGCTGTCGCTGTTATATATTCAGTAATATCCAACTGGGTTTAATATCTATCGCAGATAATATTGAATGTAAGTATTGGATTCGCAAACGGGGGCAATGTATGAGGAGCCGGGAGCAGATGTGAGCCTTCACAACTCGGTGTAAGCCTCATCCGCCCCGCGCACTCTCTTGTTGAAATATTTCATATCTAATACCATCGTAAAGGTGCAATCTCCGTAACTTCTTTTTAATAAAACTTATATTCCTTTATTTCATTTTCATTACTTATTATTTACATTTTTAAATAGTTTTATTTAAAAAAAACATTTAAAAATATAAAAATCCATCGGCATCAGGAACGGAGTCCAAACTTTTATATTTCATTTATATACATATAATTTACATTTTTATAAAAACAAAAGAGGAAACAAAAAGATTTAAAAAAGTTTTTAAACTTAATTTCATCCATTCTCATACATGTTTAAAGTAACGCAGTAAGTACCTGCCCAAATGGCACACCGATTGGGATTCCATCCACGATTTGGAACGGTTATTTAACAAAGTTTCAAGAAGAGTTATAGAGAAGATTGTCCCTACCAGTAGAAAAGTAATAATTGTCTAGATGATCTTCATCAAACATAAGTACCTATGTTTGATGATACTTATGTCAACGAAGCGGTTAATTTTTTTTAAAAAAACAAGAAGATCTCGTATGACTCGTGTGAAAATATAAATATCTATGTTACAGGGATACACACCTCTGCACATCGCAATGCAGTTTCGCCACGAAAACGTGTACAGACTATTAGTAGAAGTATACGGTAAGTTCCTTCTCCTCCAATTATTTAGTGCGGCTGTATAAAAAGTAAATGAAAAAGGATTGCCAAATTATTTAAATAATAAGTAACAAAAAAAAAAAAACTGAAATCATATCATCATCTTATCTACTTTTAAGTACACCAAAATAAATATGCCAATATCCCGAACAGTACATTTCGTTATACTACGAGTATTAATGTTTTATAATGTTCAATAGGACTTAATAAAAATGTTTTGTCAGGTTTCATTGCCACACTCCTTTGTATATTTTGTATACCTACCTTTTTACTTAAAACATCTAAGTATTCTTTATTACACTGGGTAACACAAGAAACTTAAAAAGTATAAAGTTCTAGTTTAGCTTATTTTTATACCTATGCTAATTCTTATTCTTTTTAACCGCATTCAAAAAGCAGAATTCAGTTGAATGTTTTTTTTTAAATGTTTGTTACGGTATTACTCCGCCCATTATGAGTTGATTTCGATGATTCTTTGGTAGGATTGTTTGGTAGATACTTCAGAGGTGGTCCCATATAAATTTTATTAACTTTGCTTGGGTAGTTTTTGAGTTAGCTTCAATAATACGTATGTGTAGGATTTTATAATAAGTTCCTGTCACTGTTATTTACATAGTAGGTAAGTGGTATTTGAATTTGTTTGGGGAAGGTACCACAAAAAAAATAACAGATTAAAAAAAACACTACGAAGTAAAAATAACTTTAATTTCGGAAGTCGGAGGCAAAAAAACGTAAATTCAAAACCAAAGAAATTCTAGTAATTTTTCGATATGAAGTGTTTTTTCCCCTGTGACTTGACTCCTGAATAAATCGATATTAATTCAATTAATTTGTTACTTTCAATAGTCTTCAATAACGACCTTGGAACTCTGCACAGAGAATGATTTTCAGAACGATCTTTAAATAATCGTAAACAACCGGAAGGTGACGGAACTTATCTTGATACAGTTACGAACATATGCCAATATTTCCCTATTTGTGTGGTAATATTGTACAGCAACACAAATGTTTTTGCTACAGATTGAAGTCCTTTACGTTAGAGCAAAATTTCGAGCACCACGACACCATCTAGTGATTTGAATGCGTACCAAATGGTCCACCTAGTGCTAGTGAGACCCAGTGACGCGGTAGCGTAGCGCTGCATAAAATCATTGTTTCGTATAAGTGAAAGAGATATTTCACAGATGGCGTTAACTTTAACGTGATATTTTCTACAGATTTGGCACATTTATGCTAAAACATACCAACCAACTAATCCGATACTAAAAATTTTGTTAACCTATATCACCTAAACTCCATTTGAAATTAGATTGCGACAAACTTTTTTACAGTCCGTTCAACCGACTTTGACTTCTATATCGTAAGTATAAGAATGACATTAGAAGCAAAAATGTGGTTACAATACCAACTGTTTACTGCAACTGCCATTTGCCACGCCACCAATGCAATAGAAGTCAAAATCGCTTGAACGGACTGAAAAAAGATTTATTTAAATGTCTAATCTTATTTCAAATGGAGTATCCAGCATAAATGCGTCCAAATCTTATGCTTAGTAGATAACAGATTAAAAATTAATTAGGTTTAGTTAGCTATCCACAATCATTAAAATTAGACATTATTAAGACGTGCGTGTCGTTGTTTCTTTTAGCTTTCTGAAGAAAACTGGATGGAAACAATAGTTGGTACATTTTCAAACGACGTTTTTCAAAACACTTGCAAGGAAATAAAACCATCATTACTGACTGAGCAAACATTGTTCTTGCTCAGTCATTCCGTCAGATAATAAAATGTAATACTGAATATTTCCATTTTTATACAACACTAATTAATGTTATTAGACTAAAATAAATTATTCATTGAACACTATTTATGTTATTATTCACAAGTAAAACGCGCGCGTGTTCACCTCTATACACTGCATTGTGAAGCTAAAAGTGGTGCATTAAGAGCTACTTTTCAAAAATGTATTAAAAAATAATTAATATATCATGTAAATTTAAGAATTTTTATTCCTTTTATTGCAGATGCAGATCCAAATGTGCGCGACTGGTCAGGCAGGAAGCCGAGACAGTATCTAGTCCACATGGACACTTCGCTCTCACCTGGATCATATAGAAGTATGCTGCTACGCAAAAAATATTTACTTAAAGCATTTTAATATAATTATTTTTTTGTATTCGTTTAGTTAAGATCCTTTATATATTTATATTTTTTTCTCTCTCTTTATTTTTCTTTCTAGTGGATTTAAAAGAGGAAGCTCGTTTAGAAAGTGACACATTTATATTTTTCTTAATCAAACCTGACTTCGGATGTTTCCCAATTGGAAAGTATTTCTTATCATCCCTCATTTTACTTCAAAGAAAAAACATACTGCGAATGGGTAGCCAACTGAAATGAATGAGGTTATAATAAGTGGTTATAGACAAGCGGGTTATTATAATTTGTTCACAACTGTAAATTGGTCTTCAATAGATCATTTGGAGATGGGTGTAATATTTTTTGTGTAAATTGGTCACAGCTTTATACAATAAAAATCTTTGAAAAAATAGAACTTTTTGAGAACTTGCTGCTGAACCAACAGTTCTCTGCTGAACCAACAGTTCTCTGCTGAACCAACAGTTCTCTGCTGAACCAACAGTTCTCTGCTGAACCAACAGTTCTCTGCTGAACCAACAGTTCTCTGCTGAACCAACAGTTCTCTGCTGAACCAACAGTTCTCTGCTGAACCAACAGTTCTCTGCTGAACCAACAGTTCTCTGCTGAACCAACAGTTCTCTGCTGAACCAACAGTTCTCTGCTGAACCAACAGTTCTCTGCTGAACCAACAGTTCTCTGCTGAACCAACAGTTCTCTGCTGAACCAACAGTTCTCTGCTGAACCAACAGTTCTCTGCTGAACCAACAGTTCTCTGCTGAACCAACAGTTCTTTCAGTAACAGACTTGAATAAACTCTTTCACGAACTGGATTCTATTCTTCTTCTTCTTCGTTTTGCTCTTGACAGAGCGGTCGCGGTCATAATGAACTGTGTCCAATCGCAGGTGTAGTCGTTGCCCGCCTCACGATCGCCCTCCATGCTATGTTATGCCTGGATAGGTAATATTGAGATTTTATCGGCATTATCCGATGTAGGCTATCCGTAACTTTTGAACCTTCCCCTACATCTTACTTGTTAGTAAATGAGCCATTTATCCTATTCTATTAAATGGGAAAAATTTGTATATATATATATATATATATTTGTATATATATATATATATATATATATAATATATTTGTAATCACGTTCTTGAAAACGGCTCTAACGATTTTGATGAAAGTTGCAATAGGTTCGTTGCGAAAAATCGATCTAGCTAGGTCTCATATCTAGGAAAATTGGTTTTTATCTATTTTCACAGCCTCGGGAATGTGATACAACGTTGGTATACCTGGACGATATTTATGTTTATCTATTTTCACCCGAGCAGAGCTCGGTCGACCTCGTGCTTACGTAATAAAATCGAATAGATCTTTTCAGTTCTGTAAGTACAAATTAATTGAATAACTGGTATGTCGTGCAGCAGAAGTGCCTAAGCGGAAAATGTTTTACAGAGGCGGACACATATGATATACGCCGGACTGTAACTGCTCCTCCCGTCCTAAGAGTATCTCCGAACACAATTAATGCTCAATCAAGTAAGCTACACAAACCGTGTCTGCGTCCTCACAGTGCTTACTTGCGTGTTTTTGTGTTAATTTCGTACTTACAACATTAAATCATAATATCATCCTCGTAATGGTATCATATTTTACAATCTGTATAACCATGTATTCTGCTGTAAATAAAAAAAAACATCTTTACATCAGTGAAAACATCAAGACGAACATTGCAAAACACAGTTGTAAAACAAGATAAAACCTGTATAGCGGATCTTAGTGGGTAATATTATGATTTTGTTCTTTCACGTGCGCACATCTGAGGGTTGCGGTATTTGTTAATTTTCTACGCATTGTAGTTAGTCAAAGGTTGTTTGTTATTTGTAATTACACTTTGTTATTGAATAAAACAGATATCACATTAAATACTACCTTCATAGCACGTACGTCTTCTAGAATAGGTTTGTAAATAACTTAAAGCTGTATAAATTGATAACCTCTTAACTTTGCCGTCAAAGCGAAATTGCTTGAAGAATGAGGCCTCACCTGTTTAGATCTAACCCCACGTTTACAACAAATTATAAAACATGTTGTGTCTACAGTTTTCGTTTATCGTTTACATCTGAAACAAGTTGCAAAGACTAGTTGTATACATAAAAAATACAAAATACAACCCAAATCATATGTCCTGTACTGTTTATTTCCATCTTTTTTTAAAATTATTATTTTATTATTACTTTGTGGCGGCATCTACATCGCCACATGCGAACTACGCATCAAAGACCTGACGTCACACAACATCCTGACGTCACTCAAATCCTGCATCGCGCAATTAGAGTTTACCGCGCGGTGGACATATATACAAGCTCCCGACTTCAACCTCTGGGCAGTTGCCCGCCAGACATGACACCCGTCTGGTCGGAGTATCCTCCCTTTTCTATGGTGGATGAGTGAACTTTACACCCTGTTCCTCATACCCCTAAAACTTATCTAAATGAATTAATTACCCTTTTACTTACTCAATGTATTGCCGTATTCTTAAGACTAAGTAAAAAAATTAATGTTTTGTCTATATCCCTACATGTCTGTAAATAAATGTTACCTACATATTTTATATGTCGCAGTAAGATGGTTATAACCGTGATATTGTTATATCTCTAGGGATATAGCTATATACCGGAATATAATTATGTCCAAGCGGAACATAAGTATTTAATTTTTATTATACAGGATGGACATCGATCGTCGCGAAAACTTTTACCATGAATTCAGTACATGATTCTGAACCCCTGCGTTACAATTTTTCGTCGATTTTTTTTTTTTTAATTTGCTGTTTCATAGAAAAGTGCAATACCAACCTACGCGGTCATAATGTATGGAACAGAAGACAAAAAAAAAACGATGAAAAATTTCAACGCAGGGGGGGGGGGGGGTTCAGAATTAAGTACTGAATCCATGGTAACTGTTTTCGCGTCAATGTCCCTGCCACCCTATATAGATTTCCGGATTTGCTCCCGTTGAGTGGCATTTATTAAATTAATTGCTTGCTTTGTTATTGATGGAACTGTGGACATAATATACCTACATATATTCCAAAACTAGTAACGCGTGTAGATATACATAATTATATGCCAAAACTAGTAACGCGTGTGTACCATCGAAGAAGTTCATATCTAACCACCGTAAGGACTATTCTTGCTTGCAGCGCTCGGCGACTATAGAACCGGGCCGGTCACAGATGTGGTCATTGTGTTGATGGGATTTTGTTTTGAAACTGGTTAGATATGAACTTCTTTGATGGTATATAATATCCACACGTGTAGTAACCACCGCTAGAATCATTAACAACCTGAAGATGTGTCTACTTGAGCGTTATGTGACCTGAAGCCTCATATAATTATGTCAGAAACCCACTTTAAATGTCTAAGGCCCGTATTACAGAATCTCACTCAAAACTCAAGCATTTTAAAACTCGTTTAAGAGCATTTGATTGGTTGAAACTAGTTTTAAGTAATGCTTGAGTCTTCAGTGAGGTTCTGTAATACAGGCCCCTAAAATAATTGTCGATGTCTGGTGTTTTAGCAATCATTCTGTAATTTAAAAATCCTGCCGATTCCTACTATTCGTAGGTACCATCGAAGAAGTTCATATCTAACCACCGTAAGGACTATTTTCTTGCTTGCAGCGCTCGGCAGCTTTAGTACCGGGCCGGTAACAGATGTGGTCATCGTGTTCACGGGATTTTGTTTTGAAACTGGTTAGATATGAACTTCTTTGATGGTACCTAGATATTTTTTAATAAGTGCGGCCCTCGGCAGTAGTGCGGAGGCAGCGTTAGTATTCGCCTTGTACACGTTGATATAATTGAAAAAAAAATCACTACCCTGTCACCATGTTTGGTATACAGTATATAAAAAAAAAAACTGTCCGATTCGTATTCAGGCTTCGTTAAAAAAATAAAAAACGTATTTTTTTATACGGGTTTTTAACCTGGTAATACCTGGGGCCCAGGCGGCTGTCTTGCTTTTTCTGTGCTGCTTTTAATGAAATTGACGTAGATTGTACTAAAAACCGAGAATTTCAAATAGTAAAAACTTTATATTTTCAATAATAATAAAGATTTTTTAATATAGTTTTGGTAATAATATTTATTGCAGTACCTATGTTATGTGTCCCTTTCGAATCAGACAGGGTTTTTGTTACTATGTGCACTAAAGATAATATTATTGTAAATAATTACTTTGGTAATATGATACTACTTCAGCACATACCTACCAACAAATGCTTATGTATTTTATCATGCTGATTTAACTTATCACAATGCAAACCTGAATGTTTTCCATGTAGGTATAGGTAATGGTAATATTATTCTTTCGATACAAATAATTATGTTTTAACATTTTTTCGTGATCTGTTGTCCTGTGATCTCGTAATTGTGTATTGTTATGTAAACCAATAATTTTGCCGATGTGATATGTGATAATTATCTTAATTCCTGTTTAGTAATTAATTATAAATTGATGTTTAAATGTGAAGTGCATCATCATTCGCAGAAAAAGAAGGATTTCTACGCATCGGTTCGCTTAACGTGAGGGTGAAGAAAACCACAGAAGCGTTTAGTAACTTCTTAGGAGTGGGCGCAACGAGATCTTCAGCCTACGTACCAAAGTCGACTCGCGACCGTGAAGAACGGCGGTCCGACGACAGCGATCAGCTGAAGAGTTGGGGCTCCGCTGACAATATACAAGTAGGAATACCAATATAACGTATTGCTTCAATAGAATATAGAAAGTACAACTGTACATTACTTTAAGTGCTTTTAACCAATAGTTACCATCATTTGTTGAATAGGTTAGCGAGAAGTGTTAAATTATAAAATGCATTAGTAAGGAACTAACTATACAGGTGATCCTATTATAGGAGAGATTTAAAAAAAAACTTAAAAACACTAGAATCAAATGACATGAAAATCTACGTTTAACAGTTCCAGATTTCTCATATTGACTTTTCACAGTGGGGGCATGGACGTCGCCCTTGTTTTTAAATGTAGCACTGCACACTTTCGTGACGATATGTGGTGTACCTTCAGCAGTCGGCTAGCGTCGGCAAACCGGGACGTACTATCGAAGAACTTCATATCTAAGCAGTTTGAAAACAAAATCCCGTGAACACCACATCTGTTACCGGCCCGGTTCTATAACGGCCGAGCGCTGCAAGCAAAAACAGTCCTTACAGTGAATAGATATGAACTTCTTCGATGGTACACGTGTAACGTACCACAGATTAAATACACATCGTGGTCAAGTACATTAATTTTTAGACACTTCTTTTCCAACTTAAAATATCAATTTTAGGGTTCATAATTTCATATGCTTGTTTAATAAAAATTTATCTTGAACAGAAAGACGACAAGCTGATGCCACCTCCTAATAACAACAAGGTGCGACGTCGTGGCGCTACCGGCCGGCGGGGGCTCGGGGCTGCGCATAGCCGCAGCACGCCGTCCACACCTGACCAAGTAAATATTAAATAGTTTAGTAATATTACTGCCGCGGTCTGCAACTGTGGCGTTGATTGCCGATCGTAAAAAGTCGAGGCGAAGCCGAGGCACACATATGTGAGTCCATCAAAGCCTGGTTGCGGCCAAGGCATGTATAGTACTTTTCTCAAATAATGCGCGGAAATTCAAAGTTAGTAAATTAATAAAATGATAAATTCCAGAATTATTTCACGAGGCATGATGTTAATTTGTTTCTTTTTTACTTTAAACAGCCAAATCGAAATTTAAATTAAATCTATAAGTGAGTAGTATCTGATAAGTTAATGGAACGAACATGTTCAGCAGAACACGACAGCTATGGGTTTTCGTAGTTATTTATTCAGCTGCTAAACAAGACAGATATGAAGTTTCATACAAACATTGACGGCCGGGCGCGCTCGCATGTATTTGACCAGTAAAGCATTTTAGATTTATCTCGAAGACGGTTGTCAATATAATGCTCGAATTTACAAGCATGTTTCAGAAAAGTTTGTACTTCGCATGTGCTCTACAACATTCAACTACTGGCGTATAACATTTGCAATTAAATTGCCTCAAATAAAAATAACTTACCCATAGTCGTTGTCATTTTCAACGTTGGAAATATACAGCTGATGTCAAAAATAATTATTTTTTACAGCCTCGGGCTCAAATGGGTGTAAGTGAAGAAGGCGACTCTGATTCGGATTCGGCTGCAGGGTTCCATTCAGCTTGGCGACAGCAAAGAGCTTCCAACTGTACATAGACCTACATTCTTCGTCAGACGATCACAGCGTAAATTATCTAATTGTTTGCTTTGGACCAAAGTAATGTATTGATCAGCCGTAACTTTATTTATCTGTTGAGGCAATGAAATGGTTATTCAAATGCAAATTAAACTATTTACAACATGTAAAAAAAAAAGAGCCCTGTTCGATCCGTGAGGGTATTATTAAGTATCGTACTGAGAGTCTGTTTATGAGGTAATACAGGAAAAAAGAAAAATGGGTAATTTTACCGGGTTATTAAATGGGGCGCGGGAGTGACCCCTGTTGAAAATTTACTTATTTTTAATGGATTTTGGGTAATTTTTGTACTAAAAATGTGAATTTTAAATAGCAATAACTTTTTTATCATCAATAGTTATTTTAAAAAAAAGCTTTCGTAATGTTATTGCAGTACCTAAGTGCCCCTTTCGGATCGGACAAGATTTTTTTTATATTGTGGAAGTCACAACCACCTTCTTCTATTTAAGTATGTAATAATTTAGGAAAATTTTCCGAACAAATCGATTAAATTGTTTACGATAATTATAATACTCTGTACGATATGTGGTGGCTCTTGACAACTGACCAATGTTGTCATATTTGCCAAAAGGCTCCATCAATCCGCCTTATATTTATATATTCACTATCAGGACATATTACAAAGAATAACTTTTATTAGCCCAGAGTTTTCAATGTCAAAATTAGGGAAAGTCCCCACTTTCATCATCAGATTTGCCTTTTAAGTCATTAAGATCGTTTATCCTAAAAGTTGGCAACGTTGCAAATAGTTGTCAAATATTTACCTGTTTTGATTCATTTGGCAATATTACTGTATGGAAATATGAAATATGGCTAACTAGTGAACTAAAATATTGATTATGAAATGGAATAATTAATATCGTAAGACCGAATATTTAGTTTTAGATTTAAAAAAGTATTTGGAAACTTTCCAAACGCCTTTTTTACATCTAAAACGGTTACAACATCAAATTTGCAAATCATCATAAATATTCTAGTTCGCTAATTAGCCACATTTCATATTTCCATACGGTAATATTGCCAAATTAAAAAAAACAGCGAAATATTTGACATCTATTTGCGACGTTGCCCACTTTCGGAATAAACGCTCCTAAGCGTCAGACTGCACACGATCATACCAAAATCAACGGCGCCGACGATCACGTATTTTATTTGTATATTTTGGAAATCTGCAACCGGTTCACTGATCACGAAGCTCGTTTCTGAAACTTTGGAATATATTTTCCGTGTTCTCCGATCTCACCGCACCTACTCAGCTATCAACTTTTCGCAAGCTCTGGGCTCCACTACCATTGGTTTTTCTACCATTCAATTTGTAGTTCCCCACATCGATAAGTGCTTCTTCAAATGATTGTCTACTTTATGCTGAAATACTTAAAATCGTTAATACGACGAAGTAGGTAAATGTACTTTATTTACATTTATAACAATAATACTGTATTAAGTAGTTTAAAATGAAGTTATATGAATAATTACACACACACGCCTTTGTACAGTATTATTTACTTGTGCATGCAGTTTTAATAAATAAATAAATAATAATTAATTAATTAAATTACTAAGCTGTGGTTTACAATATGATATTATTCTACAATACGGATGATTCTGTTGGAAACTTGTCACATTCCACTTTTTAAGATTTACTTGGAAGTATAATATGAATAAACAGTTGAAAATGTATTCGAAGCATGTGATATTTTATAAAGTTCTTTTTAAAGGAATCAGTATTCTTTAAACATTCTGTTATTCACAATGAAGTGCCTTATTTTATAATAATTAGAATAGTTTAATATTTGTACGAAACTGATGAAGATGACTTATGATTATTTATAACTGTATGTATATTATGTAACTAGGTTTATTTCCCCGACTGCAAAGGGTCATGTTTTATGTTAGTAATGATTTGTTGAAATACTTAGTAGTGTTAGCCACATTACGAGTTAAGCTTATTTTGATTAAATTTTTTGATTTATAAAACCAATTTAGTACCTTTTATAGTACCCAGATGTAATTATGATACATCGACCTTTAGCGACCTTTAGGAGACTGTCAGTGTCACACAGACACGAGAGAGAGAAACGATCATACGACGCAACAAAAACCGATTTTTTCTAGAACTAAATTTACCATATTTACGGTCTGGTACTGTAATTTGTTTTATTATATTTTGATCTATATATAATTGCCGTGCTTAGTCTCGCAAAAACTCGAAAATCACTAGATTTGTTTTTTTGTTTTCCTAAATACAGGTGTAAAAATATTTCGAACATTTGGCATAAAAGATTAGCTCATTTATCGCGTAATTATATGAATAAAATGAATGTTTTAGTAACCGGTATGGAATTTAAGAGTACCGATTTATGCGAGCCGTGCATTCCATGTATCGAAGGAAAGACCTGCAAAAGTCCCTTTAAAAACCAAGGTACGAGAGCGAACGAGGTCTTACAGTTGTCTTACAGTTGGTTCTTAGCGACGTTTACGGACCAATCGAGGAGCCGTCGTTCGATAGTTCGAGGTATGTTCTTCTATTTATCGACGACTTTACTCATGTTTATTTTTGAAGAACAAATGTGAAATTTTCGATAAGTTCCGTGAATACAAGGCGGAAGTTGAGAATGAGACAAGTAACTCCATTAAATGTCTGAGATCTGACAACGGCGCAGAGTACTGTAATGGTAAATTTAAATCATATTTGAAGTCTGCAGGTATAAAACACCAGACGACTGTACCGTACACGCCGGAACAAAATTCTGTCGCAGAAAGAGTGAATCGGACTATAATATAAAAGGTAAGAACACTACTGTCAGAATCGAACCTGACCAAGAAGTATTGGGCTGAGGCTGTAAATACTGTTGTATACCTAAAGAACAGAAGCCCCACGAAAGCATTGAACAATGCGGTACCAGACAACCTTTGGACTGGAAAAGATGTGGATGTCAGTCATCTGAAAATCTTTGGTTGTTTGGCGTATAGATTAATACCAAAACAAAAAAGACGGAAACTAGACATGAAGACGGAACCGATAATTTTCATTGGATATCCAAATAATCACAAATATCGTCTGATGAATCCTAAGACAGGTGAAGTGACAACTGCAAGAAATGCTAAATTACTGGAAAACGTCTTTCTCCAAAAAAGAAAACGTAGAAACGTCGGAAGTTATCATAAACCTGAATACTGATTCTGTTCATGCCCGTTTACCCAACAGATCTACAAGCAGACCTGAACCCTTGGATGCTCACGATGATGTGTACCGTGATGCTATAGACGAGAACATAGAAGTATCGGAGGAGATACAACCTGAACCTGTAGTACCAAAGCAAAACTTGATGACGTATTGACAGAAGAGGAAGTCACAATACCTGAATCGGAAAGAAGGTATCCTGTAAGAGAACGCAGACAAGTCGATCGGTACGAATGCAATGTTATGTATGCCAAGGAGAGCAATCTTGATGCTGATCCATTGACTATTAATGAAGCGTTGGCGAGACCCGATGGTGACTTATGGCAAAAAGCGATAGATGATGAACTTATGTCACTAAAGGAAAACCAGACATGGACGTTGGTGGATCGTCCAATGGGTGTTCAAAATCAAGAGAGATAACGACGGCAAGGTAACGAAATACAAGGCTAGACTAGTAGCAAAAGGTTTCACACAGGTATGTGGTGTAGACTATACTGAGACGTATTCTCCAGTAGTTAGAAGCTCTACTCTGCGAATGTTGTTCTCGCTAGCTGTTGACTACGGTTGGTCTATTGACCAATGGGATGTCACGACTGCCTTTTATATGGCAAGATTAAAGAGGACATTTACATGGTCCAGCCGAAAGGAGTAGTAGTCAAAGGTCAAGAAACCAAAGTATGTAAGCTGCAGCTTCTTTGTACGGATTGAAACAAGCTTCGAATGCTTGGTTCAAGGAATTGGAACAAAGAGATGTTGAACTCGGCTTTGTACTATCAAACATAGAACCGTGATTGTATCAAAAGCAGCTTAAAAACAATAAGTTAATTGTTGTTATTTACGTAGATGACCTTTTTATTTTTGGAAATTGTGAACAAGAAAAGCAAAAATTAAAAACCGATTTACTTGATAGATAGTTTAAAGTGAAAAATTTAGGCGCGGATAGGCATGTTTTAGGCATGAGGTTGAGGAGAGATAAAGATGTTACTTGTCAGAGATCAGCAACAATTCATTTCTGAAATTTTTAATGACTTTAACATGACAGACGCTAAGGCAGTTTCGACCCCAATGGAAGTTGGTATGAAATTAGAAAGATCGACAAATTCAAAGCATAATAGGGTGTCTAAATTATTTAGCCTGTAATACGCGACCAGACATAGCACATGCGGTGAGTGTACTATCACAATTTAATTCGTGTTATGATGAAATACACTTTAAATGTGCGAAATGGGTCTTAAGGTATTTGAAGGGTACGTCTAACCTTTGTCTTACTTTTAGGAAGTCAGAAGATTTAGACTAACGAGGCTACGTTGATGCAGATTAGGGAGGGGCACTTGATAGAAAATCTTTCACATGATTAATTTTCAAGATAGGTAAAAATATAGTGTCATGGGAGAGTAGGAAGCAAGCGACAGTATCCTTGTCCTCCACAGAGTGTGGTATTCCACTATTTGGAACCACATCTTTTAGCTTGTTTACGTGTTAGCGCATCATACAAACACTTTTAGTATATTACCTTATGACACTTACTATTGAACACTACAAAACATTAGCGTCTAAACCCGTATTTTATACTATTAATTCCATCTTTTGTATGATTTAGAATGATGATATGATCTTAGAATATGTTATATTCTGACATTTTCATCACTGTCACCTGTCATATTTATTCTTCTGTATAACCGGCCATGATTAGGCGGGCCTACACTATCACTAGTCGGTATAAGTTACTGGCCATCATACAAATATTAATAAGTTACTGGCCGACTTGTAATTTGACTTGTGTTTGAAATATTGAATGTTTAAAAAATGTACTTCCGTTAAAAATAGTATATAACTCGGCGATGTGGGGAAAATAAAGCAGTCTACCTTCTACAGTCTCCCCACCTACTTGCAGCCGAGCGCCAACGTCGCTAAGATAAAGGCAACACTAAGGATTAACGGCATTACTTTATTTGTAGGAAATCGCGTTGTGTTTTACCACGTGTCGCCGTTTTTTTTTTTTTTTAATTATGTGGCCGTAATTGGCAAACAGGATCAGGTCATCTTGCCTTGAGAGCGCGCCGGTTCCTCGCGGCTAATTTTAATTTGAACAAGTATTTTCACATGAGCTTAACCAGCGTTGGCCAGCGCTACGTTGGGATCGCGTCGCGAAACTAAACCAGGGATAACTAACGTTTCCCGAACGGCCCGTCGTACTTCGTCGACAACCTGCATACTGCGTTTCATTATTCTTCTTGCGTCGTACCGGGTTCGAATCCCGGCGACTTTTAACCTGAAGGTGGCAAAACATCATTTTTTTGCTACAAAGTGTTATAGGGCGCATTTAAAATTAATAACTTCCCAGAGAGGAGGACGAGTACTGCTTCTGGAAGGTCATCAATACTACTCGTATGTCAAGAATAAGTTTCAAAACGGAACATCATATTGACGGTGTATTAATAGGCCTACATGCCATGGAACTTTGATACTTACCTAATATTATAAGTGGAAAGTATAGTTATCAAATCTAATGTGCATTTATGTCAAACTAATAGTGCCAAAAATAAAGTGCAACAGATCATGTCACTTTGGTCAAAGGATTTCAAACAGTTTGTACCATCTCATCTATATACTATGATGCAGTGGTTGCGCTAAAGGACTCCGAGCTAAATGTTATCAAAGAATTACCGCCATATAAAAACGTAAATCAGGGCTGCTTTAAAAACAAAATAATAAAGTTGCAGGCGTAATAATATTGAGTGTGCAAGTCACCCCCTGCCATTTTATCCGTGTACATATAAAACATTGATCAGGCAGGGGCCATAGTCTTTCCATAGTTCCAGGTCACCAGTCAACTTTAGCCACCCAAACCCATAGTCCAATATCTTTGTTTCCATACCCTGCAATAGTCCTACACCAACCGGGGGCTATCCTTGGGTGCACTTGCATAGTGCATACAGGGATAACCGTCGGTTGGTGCCTCATTTCATTAAAACGCCTAACGGGCCTCTGCAAGTTGGCTTCGGCCCCTCGTACGCCTTCCAAAGGTCCGGGACCCCAGGGTCCCGAGAAATGTCAAGAGACGTAAAAATAATAATAATAATATCATTTATTTGCATGAAATATGGTGCTTATAGATCTCATAATACAATACATAGTACTTCATATTCCGCCTACTAAATTCAGCATGCAAATTTAGGTTGTGCCATAATTTTAATTAATTAAATAATAAATTGCAATCATTTATATATGTCACAATGGGAAAATGTCATGAAATTAAAATACAAATGTCAAACTATGAATATTACACATGCCAAACTATGAAAAATTACAAATGTCAAACTATGAAAAATTACAAATGTCAAACTATGAAAATTACAAATGTCAAAGTACGAAAAATTACAAATGTCAAACAATAAAAATACTAATGTTAAAACTATAAAAATTACAATGTTCAAGACAAGCTTAGAGGAATGGCAAAGTTAATTTAATTACATTATTCATGTCTGTAATAAATAATTCTTTGTATTAAAATTCATAAATTCATTAATAGAATAGAAACAGTTTTCAATAAGCCATGTTCGGAGTCTTCTTTGAAATAGATTCGATGGCAGTTCTCAGTTGCATGATGGCAGTTCAGTTGTGTGTAAAAACACAAGTTGCTATTCGGCCGCCAACGAAGTAGAAGTTCCTAAATTATTTGACAACTTCTTATTATCTATATACAGAGTGTTCGGCAGACGGTTGAACATACGAAAATGGCGGATTCGTGGGGCCGTCTGCTACGTATTTAGGTGTTATAACAAGATCCAGGCCACAAGGATTTTGTTAAAAGATAAAAAAAAGTCATTATTTTTATTTTCATCTTGAGTAACTGTAGAATCTTGAGAGATGAGATGATTGCTAGAAAATTAAATTCCACAGTCATCTCGCGCTCCTCAGAAAGGTGTTAAACCGCCTCAAAGAAGCCTGTTTATCTATTAACTTGAAAAAATGCGAATTTTGCAAAAGAAAACTAAAATATTTGGGCTATATTGTAAATGAAATAGGCCTACAAACAGATTCTAGCAAACTCGAGCTATTAGGGATTATCCAACCCCCACTTGTGCTAAAGCCTTGCGCGGTTTCATAGGGATGTGTTCCGATTATAGGCGTTCTGTCGATGGTTTCTCTTCTATAATAGCGCCCCCCCCCCCCCCCCGTTATAGCTCTTATTGGAAAGAGGAAGGGTCGTGATCCGATTAGTTGGAGTGACGCTTTCGAACAAGCGTTTAAAAAATCGTTCAAAACTAAAAGAGGCATTAATCAACACTCCTGTGATGGCGGCTTGTCCAGATTTTTCTAAGCCATTTCTTTTACAGTGTGATGCTTCAGCGGTTGGCCTCGGTTCAGTCCTCTCACAGAAGGTCGATGGCGTGGAACATCCTATTAGTCCGGTCGATTTAGACATCCGAGGGTACAAAAATTCGCATCCAGCTCAAAATTGGTAGGATTGTTCAAAACACCATCATAAATGATATCTAAAAACTCCTCATCGATCCGATACCTGGATTTTTTTTTATCGGGGTCAAAGGTCACAAAAACTAGTTTTAAACAAAATATTGTTTTATTTGTGCTAAACTTTTAACTAAAGGTGAAATTGTTACTGTTGAAAGTTGTATGAAGACATTATCATGAGGATGTGTTTAAGTGTGTCATGGGTATGAAGCGCGGCAAATCTCCGGGCCACGACGGGCTCAGTGTCGAGCACCTTCTATTTGCATCGGTATTACTTTTTGAGAAGTTGGCTTTGTTATTTAATTCATGTATCGATCATAGTTATTTACCTACAGATTTTATGAGAACTATTGTCGTTCCTATTGTCAAGAACAGAACCGGTGACGTATCCAGTTCATCGAACTACAGACCTATTTCCTTGGCCACTGTATTTTCTAAAGTATTTGAGAACTTAATTATGAAACATTTGAATGAAAAGAACATACCGCTAAACAACGCTCAGTTTGGTTTCCGACGAGGCTCATCCACCGATCTAGCTATCTTTGCTTTAAAAAATACAGTTTACGAGTACTTAAATAGGAATACAACAGTTTATTCATGCTTTTTAGATATAAGCCGAGCATTTGATGCAATTAATTATAATATATTATGGAAAAAATTAAGAAAAACAGAAGTACCACCGAAAATAGTAAACATTTTAAAATTCTGGTATGCTAACCAGGTAAATCAGGTTAAGTGGAATAATGCTCTGTCGGAGACGTATAGGCTAACAAGTGGAGTGAGACAGGGAGGGCTGACGTCACCGGTATTGTTTAACCTGTATGTAAACCAGTTGATCGAGGAGCTGAGCAGCACCAGAGTTGGATGCCAAGTCGGCGGTGTGCGCGTTAATAACCTTAGCTACGCGGACGACATGGTGCTGCTCAGTCCGTCGGTCAACGGCCTCAGAAAACTGATTGACATCTGTGAGAGGTACGCAACTCAACACCACCTGACATACAATGTAAACAAAACGGAAGTCATGATTTTTAAATATAAGAAAGGCCCCGAAGTAATACTCCCTATTAGTTTAGGTGGAACTAATTTAAAAATAGTTACAAAATTTTAATATCTCGGGCATATTGTAACAGAAAACTTATCGGATGTTGATGATTTGGAACGACAGAGACGCAGTATAGCTTGTAGAAGCAATATGCTAGCTAGACGTTTTTATCATTGCTCGAATCAAGTGAAGGTGACGCTGTTCAGAGCCTACTGTCAGTCGTTATACACCAGCCAACTTTGGTACCGGTACACGAGGAGTGCGTATAACACTCTTCGTGTACAGTATAATATCATGTTTTATATAATTTATCTTGCCATTATATATGTATGCTCATAATATGATCTTATAACATTTGCTTAGAAACTTCGCCACTGAAATTACGCGGTCGCGATGTTTTCACTTAATCTATTAAATAAAATACCGATTTTGCAGAGGGAAGGTATGCCCTAAACTATATGGAAAGATTTCACCGGTCTAGCTTGGGTTCCTTGTATGCTCTGGAACGCTCGCCTGAGATCAGCAACGCACTTAGGTAGGCACTTATTAACACTCACGCACACTCACTCACTCTGTCACTTTAGCACAATTTTAATCTATTTTTGGCGACTGCGATTTTTATTTAGTCGCAGTATCAAAATAAAAATAAAAACACCTGTATCAACGCGCTGTTCAAATTCGCCGGCAAGCGACGCGATCTTGCCATAATGTCCAAACTAGGCAAGCGAGCGCAAACCAGTAGTAAATTGTATTAGTGGTAAATTCACGGTAAATTCTGGTATTTCTGGTTAAGGAACGCTCACCAAATTGGCAAATGGCAATTGCCTTGTGATTCGTTTTTAAATATTAATAAATTATTATATCTACGTGTTAATTTTCATTCTGAAGTAAAATACGAAAAAGTAGAACGTCGTCGTCATTTCATGAATACAAGGTTTCCAAAATGACCGTTCATCGAAGTTCATCATCATTGATGTCAGAAACGTGAAACATTTACTTATTAACAGAATACTCAAGTACCAATACTTGAGACTTCTGTTTCTAAGTAAAAGTAAAAAAAAAGTAAGGCTAATGATAATTTGCGGATGACAATCAATCCTATAGGGCCTGTAATAATATAAGTAAGTTGCATGTTACGTAGAATTATATATGACGAACGGGCCGGAACGGCAGACAAAACAGTATTATTAAAAGGCAAAAGACATCGCAGTTGTCTTGAGACGTCGCGTCGAAAACAAGGCAGACGAGCCGTGCAACGTGGCGGCGCCGCTGAGCGTCGGCGGCATGTTGCGTCGACACAACACGCCGGAGCCGGCCGGCCAGATTGCTCCCGCCCTTCATCCGGCACTGTCGCGCCGCCCGCCCGGCCGCCCGTCGCGATACACGCACACGCCATTCGGACATGTGCCCCCTAATTACTTACTAACTCATCGTTTGACAAATTGCTCCATTGGTGACACAATATTTCGTGTTAAGGTGAAATTTGCGGATACCATCGCGCTGTGGTAAGGACAATGACTTGTACTAGTTTCGAATTTCTTCTTAACGTTTCACAATAAAAGCATGCGATAGTAAAAAGATAGCCATAAAGATTCTTAAGCTGGATAAGAAATACTTAACGTCCCCATTCAGTCGACAGCTGATAGGTTCTTACCGAAGCGTTTTAAATGATTTTCTTAGTCAAAATGATGGGTCTTTTCTGGACATGTACCTACAATATTTAAATTAATAGACTTATTTGTGTTTCATGATGAACTTATTACTTATTTGCTCGATATGGTCACAGTATGTGGTATATAATTGGCGGCCAAAAGGAGGGTCAATATTAAATTTCTTCTTTCTATCGGGAATAGAATTCTTCACCTTGACACGCAATAACCATAAACTTTTCCCAGTGTGCAAATATTAATAACATTACCAAAAATGTAATTAATTAGGTATATGTTGTTAATATTCATTTCACATGTCATAATTTAATAGATTTCCCTTGTTGATTATGTTTTATTTCCCAATACACTAAGTAAACAGGTTCTTACCAAAAACCTTTGGGGTAAAGCTAAAATAATAACTTTTTTTTTTCAAAAAATGTAAATAATTTTTTCACAATTTTTGCGGTATATTCCTTCTAAACCAATGCACCTACGCCAGTGTACCGATATGGCACAGTTTACCCAAGTAACGACGGGTAGTCAAGAAAACATGTGTAATGCGTTTGCTTAATTAGTTAATAGTCGTCGAGGCAGTGCTTCTCCCTCACTCTGGCTAAAGAATTAAGCCCACAATTAATGGAAATTACCTCAGCTGGTGGTTTTAACTGAATTAAATTGATTTTCTAAAGCACCGTCTGTTGCAAAGTTATGGCGAAATACAGATTAGGCTTGTAAGGCGGTCTGCGTTTTGTATCAGAACTTCATATTAAATAAAATTATTATTTCTTGCAACAATATTTTTAATTATCTAAAAACAACATTTCGGATAAAGGTAATAAATATTGAATCAAATGTACAAAAGTTTAATCTTATCTACTAATTTTCATACATGGTAAGTAATTGATTAGATTTGTAGGTTTAAGCGTACAAAAAAAGGCATAATATTACTTTTAGCTACGTTTATCCATAGGTGTTCTAACCCAAAGTAGGTACCTACGTTGTCTAGCTGTGACAAAAGCACTGTTTAAATACGGACTTGCTCAACGAAACGACGAGATGAGATACGATACGACAAAGCGAAATCACAAAGTTGGCTATGTGGCTTTCATGAAAATTACTTCGTGTAAAAGTAATAGAAAACGCCACCTCGTTTAGTTTAGTCATAGTCTTGTCAACCAAGTGCTTTGATATCGGTATGTAGGGAGATATTTTGGAATCAAATACGGCCCAGGTTAAGGCAAATCTGCGAAATAAATCCTAGTGAAGATTTATCACAGGGATTGTCTTTATTCAGGCATTAGAATACTCATGTTTGGAACCTTTGATAACTTATATACATTTAATTTCGCAAAACTTATCGCAATAGACTTTTCTCACTTCTAACGATTAACTAGAGAGATAATCCCAGTGAGAATACGCAGATAATATCTTTTCCTGGGTTTCTTCCTGCCATTTTCAACCAAGGTGATCCCCTATGATGGCTCGCCCCTGGGACTTAAACATAACTGGCGAAATGTGGGTGTACTATAGAAACGCCTCTGTCTTACCCTTCGGGAAATACATGCGTGATGTTACCTTATCACGTAAGCGATAATCACCAACCACCAGTGATATACGCGGATGACACTTCTCTCATTTATAAAATCATAAGCCAGTCAACTTTGATGAAGTTAACGATGCAGTCTCTATGTTGTCCATTGGTTGAATGTAAATAATCTTCTCCTGAACGAAAAAAATACTAAGCTCACTAAATTCCCAACGTCAAATATTAGGCAGATAAGTACCAATGTTTAACTTAATGAAATAGAATTGGACTCTGTTGAGCCGACAGTTATACTTGGAATATACACCTAGCAAAAGTTGTCAGGAAGGCTAAGCTTAGAATACACACATAGAAAAGTTGTAGGTGTACTGAAAGCTAAGCGGGCCGCTTATGCTCTTAAAAAATTAGACAGGTAACTGATGTAGATACTGCCAGATTATTTTAGTTGTTTTCATAGTCCTATGTCTTAATAGGATTCTTCTCTGGGCACATTAATACTATCTTCGTTTTACAGAAACAGTTTTTTTCGAGCCCTTTACAACCTAGGTCCAACGGATTCCCTTCGAGAATAATTCAAACAGATAAATATACCGATTGTATCCTTACAATCCTTAATAATATAGATGCGAAAGTTTGTTTGTTACGCTTTTCACGCTAAAACGGCTAAACGGATTTGGATGTAATTAATTTGGCACATGAGTAGACCATGGCCTGGGTTAGGACATAGCGACACTTTTTATCGCGAAATTCCCCCATTTCCGCGGGGTGCAGCCAGTATATAATATTTGAAAACCATAAGCATGTAAGAAAATATCGAATTTTAAACTCACACTTATTGTAAACAATTACTGCTCTGTACCGCACTTGCATCCACAAAGTAGGCAACTCGCTCATGGGTCAATAAAAACGCTTTTACAACAAACTTATTATTGACATTCGAAAATTACCCATTTAATTGATTTAAACGTTGTATTCAAACCAAAATTTGCATAAATCAGTCTAAAAAAAACAGATTATTTAGAAGACAAAAAGCTTTTGATTGAGCTGCTCGCTCTGCTGAGCCTTGTGATTTATGCTCTCTGCATATTTTTGATATAATTTTGACATAAAACTTAATATTTTAATTCTTATGCAAATTCATCTAGATGTTATACTTTTAGTTTATTACTATTCGGTGGCGGTTTGGGTAAATTTTAAGTCTATTTTTTATCCACTCACTAGTTGTATTGTTATATGTCGAGTCGTCGAGCTCCCTGAGATAAGGTTGAGCTCACAATGGCCGATGGAGGGCTGAGTTCTTCTTCAACCGAGATGGAAGGTTGAGCTCACAATGGCTGATGGAGGGAATGGCTGATGCTTTCCGTCTGTTGGGACAGGTTGACTCAAACTGTTTCTGGTACTTTCCTCATAAGGCCTGTCCGGATGCTACGCTTGGCTTTACGCCCTCGCCTTCGGCTTGGGCCGAGAGTATAAGATCTACGTCGCTCAGCGTCACCTCATACATTTTATGTCACATAATATGTAAATATGCGTACTGCGATCCGGTTTCACCCTTAGTGAATGTGAAATGGAACTATCACAAGGTAGGTATCGACATTATATTGGACGCAAGGCGACCCGTTATGTCCCTTGTTGTTTAAAACGCACACTTCGAAGACAAGCATATTACAAAATATGTAGATTATCTGCTTCAGTTTAACAACCATTAGCTTTACTAAAACCCACTTTGGTCTATTGGAGCAACTGACTGTTACAATATCGACCGTACCTTTAGAATTTAATTAATAGGGTATGTAAAAGTACCCTAATTTTGTACCATTGAATACGTAACAGTTTTATTACCTACAAGCCATGTGCAAAGTTTAAAACTGGTGTCTGGCAGTTGATTGAGAGTATGTCATGCTCGCTCAAAGCCCCATTGATGGTGGCGTGTGTTGAATCGTTCGATTCTCTTCAAAGCGGTTGAATTAAACGGTTCTGATACACGAGTCAACATCGTTAACGGATGCCGTCATTTAGAACTAGTTTGTATTAAATAATTATGCTGCAAAGGTATCCAATACAAACGACATCCACCTATGATGTCGACTGAAAGCTGATAGCCACTACAGCCGTTTTCCAATGCAGAAGGATTTTCGGTTCAACTGACACATACTGGCACGGTGGTAAGAAAATTGAAAGTTTGTGAAAACTAAGGTAGTATCTTACAGGCAGTAGGTACCTAAACGCAGCTCAAGCCCTAAACGACAATTTATGAACAAACTAAACCTTTTCTTTGGGATTGTTAAATGAGAGTCACATCACAGGAGTGTAAGTTGAACATATTTATTTTCTTGCAAGTTGTATGCCAATCTCAGAAAAAAATAGAACCTGCCACATAGCGCTACGTACTGTAGGCCTCGTAAAATCCTGAACATTTGCTGTAATAATCACGAGAGTCGTTATTTACACGCAGTGACAAAAATTGGCAGAATATAGTGCAACAGAGTCCGCGAAGACAAAGCGCAGCACAACCTGCACATCAATAAAAAGTCGTAAACAGAAAATTGTACAGAGTCAAAGGAAAAACAAATCTTTAACAAAAATAAAATGGATTGGCATAATTTATAATTATAACACAAAGTAACCTCAAGTGAAATTATACACATAAGCCAACTAGAGAAGCTACTTTTAAGTTTGTTCACAAATTCGGGTTTAGAGAGTTTGGGCCACGGCTACTGCCGCTGACTGTATTTGGTAGCAAGGACAAAAACGATCTACTTCAGAAACTGACAATAGCTAAAGCGCGGTCACTGACGGACTGCATAGAAAAAAAAGAGAAACGCGATGACACAACCCTAAGTAATTTATTGCAAAATATGCAAAATATGAAGCAATTATCTATTTACACAAAATGTATTGATTGGACTAAAAAATTCGAACACTTACGTTATAAGTTGCTTGTATTTATTTCTAATGTATATTTAAAAACAATATTTGCTTTCTGCACTCCTTCTACATATAAACTTTAACTGTGCCAAATTTCATACTTCTCCGTCCGCGTAATTTTCGTAAAAAGGGGTACAAAGTTTTTGCTTCACGTATTAATATAATAATTATGTAGAACGCGGCAACAACATCCATCCATTTTGGTCTATTGTAACGAAATAAGCGCCTTTCACATGAATTTTGTTGCCGAGTTCTACATAATTAATATATTAATACGTGTTACTAAAATTATTTTAAATGTCAATAAAAACGAATAGGGATCTACACATAACATCAAGTCTGTTTTCCTCAAACGGTTCGGCAGAGGTGTATCCATAGTACACCCATCATTTCGGTAGTTAATATAGGAATTAAATCGATAAAAAACATTGCGGTGTTTGATCCTAATCATCTACACCACTATTTCATGCAATAATAACCACAAGGTGTAATATTTCCAAATATAAATTAGCTCCTATTAATTCTGTCTTAATCAAATTGGGCCAAGCTTTATTTGTGTTTCATTTCTCATCTCAGAATCCGGCCATCGAAGATCTTTAAAAATGTACCCTGTAATTTCTCCTCTACAGATTCAAACAGTCCGATAGTAATAATTATGACGATCAATACGTCCTTCTCTTATTATCTAGCAATCATCTCGCAATTAACGGCCCTCCGAAACTCATTACGTTTGATGCCACCTTAGCGTCAATAGCAGATCATGCTTCAGGAGATATGTTTACGTCAACTAATAAATTGCACTAAATCTGTACCTGCCTTTGAATAGCTTTGATGTTTTGGTAATGAGATTAATCGTCATGTCAACTGCGTCAATAAGATATTCCTCGTTGACATCTCGCGATGAAATTAAACTGGTACGTGTAGGTAAGTACAGACACCGATAATAATACAAGTGATTGTCTACAATCTGTTGTACAATGTTGTTGTATGTGTGCACCCAAAAAATCTAACATCGTCATGCTTAAAGCTCACCCGCATCAAAACCATCACAAAAGGTGCGGGAAGCCTCAAGAAACAAACTGATGTGATAGTTCACATCAACCCAGAGAACTTAAAAACATCTAAAACCTGGAAAATAAGCGCTCAACAAAAATAAAATCTCACGGTCATACACCAGAGGGAAAACCTACTCCGTCCTGACAAAACTCAATCCCCATTGAATGTCAGTCAACCCTGACCAAAATGTGGGACCTCGGCCTTATGTTCTACCAATAACACTTTGCGAAGGCTATGCCCTGTTAGCAATGCTGGTATCAACATAGAGTGCCCTCCCCCGGCACTCTGTCGGCATCCGTCGCTAAACTGACTGGGGAGATAGGAGGCCTCATTGAGGATGAAGAATTTAAGAAGGTTGCTAGCAAGCTGCTGCCGTCTTCAGACACCTTACCTGTATTGGCTTCAAGCCATTACAGGTAAGTTTTTTTGAAGACGGCTGCAAAAGTCTGAGCTCTTTCGCCAAGGTTGTTGCTTATGATGGATTTAACCCTCCGACCATAATCATAGAGATGGCAAAGAAAGTTCAGGCAAATAAATCCATCAATGATGTACTGTATGTTCTCTTGGCTCAGGACGTCCAAATGCTAGCCACCTTGTTTCTAGTTAGAGGCAACAACTTGTTTAAGATACTAAAAACCATAGGCAAAGACGCCAAAGTTGCAATTAGTGCTAAAATGGCAGTTTACTCAATAAAAAGTTTCGATGACCAAGAGGCAGCAGCCCGGAAGCGCACGGTAGTGGCAAAGAAGGCTGGTATTCCAGGGGAAAGCCAGTTGTACTGCCATAAAGCAGCACTTCATGATCAATGCACGTTCCAAGGCAGTGGGAACAATGCCTTTTATCCTTCAACACGGCCTAATACCCGGCGCCTCCCACCATTTGTGACTTCGGAGGGACATCATTCCATGTACTTGTGTAGAAATGTGTGAGTGTGAGGGGGGGAGTACACTATTAACAAATTAAATACAAAACTTAGGCAAAAAAATCTAAATTTAATTCAAGAATTAAACAAGTGTAATAGTGATTTACAATTATGTAATACTATGTATGATACTGACACTCAGCACCTACAGGATGAATTGTTTGTCAGGGAATATGCTCTAAAGGATATCTTTAGTAAATATGAGGCTTCTCAACAAGACCTGAGTAAGCGCTTGCAGGAGGCTAATGAGTTGGCAGACCTAGTCAAGTACAATGCAGAGAGGTATGAGTCTCTGACAAATAACCTCTCTTTTAGCTGTGCCTGCTCCCATGAGCCCCAACCTCAACTGGTTCCACCTACACCCTCAGTGGCTCAGCCTGTAGGTAGCTGTTTGGATGAGAATAGAATTAATAATTTGGCTAACACAACTTATGTATTCTCTGACAAATTTGGTCAAGGTTTTGGTAGTATATTTAATCAGTGTTCGCAACAATATGTAATTAATAATTGTTTACCCGGTGCCAGTATTAGCCAATTAATTCATAATATTAAATTGACAAAAATAAACCCCAGTTCCACTGTTATTTTATTATTCGGGGATAGTTTAACTGTTAGAAAAAAGGACATAATTGAATGTGTCCATTTGATGTTACATCTCAATGAGACCAATAGTTGCAAATTTATTTTCTGTGCCTTGCCTTATTCTAAGTATTTGTCTGATGAGCAAAATAGGCACATTTATAACTTAAATATGTTAATTTATAATAGGACATGTCGTCACAATGACGCTATTTTATATTTTGATTGTAATCAATTTATTACTGATTACAAACTGACAAATTATACAATGTATTTGCCACCTAGTTGTAGAAGACGAATTGCTAATCTCTTAGCATACAATATACACAGTGACACTGGTACCTGTAGTGTACCACCGATTATTGTTAGTAGTGGTACTAACACTACTTTTGATACGCCTTATAGTTTAAACTATTAGGAGCGACAACGGGTGAGCCGCATATTTTGAATGTTGTTCATCAAAATATGCAGGGTCTGTCCGGCAAAGAGCTAGAGTTAAGTTTGTTTATAGAGAACTATGATGTTCAGGTGTTATGTTTGACTGAACACTGGTTGAAAGAACATGAAGTAGTGTTTATCAATGATGATAATTTTACTGTACAAAGTGCGTTTGTAAGGAAAAGCGCCATTCGCGGTGGATCTTTAGTTCTTGTTTCAAACAAGTTGAAATGTAAACAACGTTTAGATTTAGTTAATCTTTCCATCGAGCGCACTATTGAGTTGTCTTGTGTTGAACTCGAGCGATACGTTATAATTTGCGTGTATCGGCCCCCCTCAGGTGATTTTATTAGTTTTGAATCGGTAATGGAGGATTCACTCAATAGGTTAAAATCAAGTAATAAAAGTATAATTTTATGTGGAGATTTTAATATTAATATTTTAGATGTTACTCCATTAAGCATTAGACTTCTTAATCTGTTTAGGTCTTATAATTTAATTAACTTGTTTTTTGAACCTACTAGGATCACGGCATCTTCTTCAACTTGTCTTGATAATATATTTAGTGATTGTGATGCCAAAAATAAAATAGTGTTAAGTGACTTAACGTCTGACCACTGTGGTTTATTAGCTAGCTTCCCCATGCCATTACATAAAAAGCCGCATAAAATAGAATGCAGGCCTTATACAGCTACTCGTTGCAATAAGTTTAAAAATAATATAGCTCATAGAATTTCACCATCTATAGTAGAACACGAGAATCCCAATGAAATCTATGGAGCCCTTTTTGATGTTGTGCAAAAAGAGTACCAATCTACTTTCAAGACCAAAACTATTCAAATTAATGGCACCTCCGTTGGCTTTAACCAATGGGCCACTCCGGGAATTTATAAAAGTAGAGCGAGACTATACGAGTTATATGGTTTGAAAAAATACAGGTTTGATACTCCTTTCCTAGAGTATGTCAAAAGTTATTCAAAATTATTTAAAAAGGTTAGTGTTTTTGCTAAATCTAAATTTTTAAGCGATTCAATTAAAAATTCCAATAATAAAGTTAAAACCACTTGGAAAATTATTAATAATGAAACGGGTAAGTCGGTTAAACAAGATAAACAACTTGAGATTATGGTCGACAATAAATTAGTTGATAAAGCAGCTGACGTAGCTGAGGCGTTTAATGAGTTTTTTGCAAACATACCTGTAACTACGACTCGCTCCTTAAATTCATCCCCGTCTAAAGCTGAAAACCTTTTGCTTAGTAGTGTGTCTAAAAATAGTCGCATATTTAGCTTCGAACATGTAACGCCTCGTGATGTAGTTAATGTTTTTAACACACTCAAGTCCAAAAACACTGGTGATTACTGGGGCATCTCCATTAAACTTTTAAGTAATATAATAGACATCGTAGCCCCCTATCTAGCTGTTACTTTTAATAAATGTGTTGATTTAGGAACTTTTCCTGAACTCATGAAGAATAGTAAAGTCATACCATTATTTAAATCAGGTAATAAAAATGAAGTTGGCAATTTCAGGCCTATTTCTATCTTACCAGCATTTAGCAAAATATTTGAAAAGTTAATACTCAAGCAGCTGCTAAGACATTTTAATTTAAATAGCCTCCTTCATAATGAACAATATGGATTTACAAAAGGTCGTTCGACTACAGATGCGGGTGTTGCTCTGCTGAAACACATATTTAACGCATGGGAGAACTCGCAAAATGCTATTGGGGTTTTCTGTGATCTCTCCAAAGCCTTTGATTGCGTGCACCATGACACGCTTTTGCGTAAACTGCGTCATTACGGTGTGCAAAATGAAGCTCTCAACGTTATAAATTCGTATTTACATAATAGGTCCCAATGTGTAGATGTTAATGGTGTGAAATCTTCCGGGCTACCAGTTCAGTTAGGTGTACCTCAAGGCTCAATACTGGGTCCATTCTTGTTCTTAGTGTATATCAATGACCTACCATTCTATTTAAAGGGTATCTGTGAAGTTGTACTGTTTGCAGACGATACCTCTCTTATTTTTAAAGTAGACCGGAATAGACAAGATTTTGACGATGTAAACAGTGCACTCTCAATGGTTACGGATTGGTTTACGACAAATAACCTAGTTCTCAATGCCAAGAAAACGAAATGTGTTAAGTTCGCCCTACCAAATGTTAGAAATCTGGGACCCAACATCGTCTTAGATAAAGAGGTGCTTGAATCTGTAAATTCGGCAGTTTTTCTGGGCATAACAGTAGATGCCAAACTTCAGTGGGGCCCACATATATCGAGCCTAGCGGGAAGGCTCAGTTCTGCCGCCTACGCCGTCAGGAAAGTAAGACAATACACTGACGTCGATACAGCTCGATTAGTCTATTTTAGTTATTTTCATAGCGTTATGTCCTACGGTCTTCTGCTGTGGGGCAAAGCTGCTGATATTCAAAATATATTTGTCCTTCAAAAACGAGCTGTTCGAGCTATTTACCAGCTAGGCCCCAGAGTTTCTCTGAGAGATTTTTTCAAAGATATTGGTATCCTCACAGTGGCATCTCAATTCATTTTCGCCAACATCTTATATATTAGGCAAAATATACATTTATACAGTAAGAACAGTGATTTTCACAATGTTAACACTAGAAATAAGGAAAAACTAAGAGTTCCTTTTCACCGGCTTCATAAGGTTCATAACTCATTTGTTGGGCTTGGTATAACCTTTTATAACAAGTTACCCTCTTCTTTGCTAGATTTGCCTTTTAATGCGTTTAAAACGAAAGTAAAATCCAACCTTTGTTCAAAGGCATACTATTCTATCAACGACTACTTAAATGATAAGAATAGTTGGTTGCTGTGATTAACTCAAGGCAATTTTTATGTTCTTTCACCAGAATTAGCTTACCTACTGACAGGTTATATGAGTTCATATAATTGTTTATTTTAATTTAATTTTAATTTATTGTTGACATAATCTACTCATTACAATGTTTTTTTTTAATGAGTTGTATTGCAATATGTAACTAGTGACCTCGACAATAGATCATATTATTTATTGTTATTAGTAATTAACTGTTTATTTATTTTACCTCGATGGTCCTAGTTTATCATTTATAACTTCCAGTTACAGCTTTATGTAAGCGGGCACGCCCTTTATGCCTGGAGGCTTTTATTAAGACGTTAAGTTTTGTTTACGTTTAGTTTTTATTTCTGCCCGAGTATAGTTCTCGATGATTTTGTTTGGTATATTGGCGTGTGCTAGCTAACATATGGATAATAATTTAAATTAGGTTAATTAAGTATGTTGAATACTATTATATAGAGTCATTTTTTTTCTTTCTAACTGAACAGACAGCTGTGCTGCTGGGGAGTTTGTTGCGCCACTTCTTCTTCCCAGCTAACGCACTAGGAAGTGGTGAAGGGTGGGCGTTTTGGGGGACTGTCTTATGTAATTTTGACGTTCGAAAAGTGCTGATTATCAGCCTAGTTTGAATAAATGACTTTTGAATTTTGAATTTTGAATTTTATTCGGTGGCTAGTCGTAGTACTTAAATTTTTTCATCAAACCAAAATATCATTCCTTTTATATTTAAAGTACAAATTGTGAGAATGTTCGAATGGTGGTCTTAACAGCCTGTAAAATATAAGGTTGTTTTAAGGTTGTTTATCGAATAAAATCTTACAGTACCTAATGATTCTGGCTGCATCATCAGCAGAACGAGAATAGAAAGCGGTGACTCGATAAACCAAGAGGAAGTTGCTAACATTAGCTTACTAAATTCCATCTGAACATTTTTATAAACAGTAGTGCATACATAAAACAAAAGCGTATGAAATTAATTAAAGTTTTTAAATACAGGTGGTGTTGGTTGAAGGACAGAGACAATTTTCTTACAGGTAGACGTCATATACTATAAGTTTTCACTCATAGAAACTGCGATAATTGCGATATGATTTTCTTCATGTCGTCATAACTTTTTTTGTTGTGGTTTGTTTCCAGTCTTGAAATGGTGTTAATGTACGAAAAATGTTTTTTTTTAAAATTAATTCAGTACTAAAATAAAACAATGTTGTGCTAGCAAATGACACTCCCTCCCTATTTAAAAAATTTAATAATATATAAAATAAATTTTATATAAAAAAAATTGCTTGAAGTCAATGTCAAGCTATTTTTAAGAAAAAATTAAAAGCGTCGTTGGACACGTACACCGGTAATTGGAGGTACATTAAAATGCTATCGCTTGGTTGACTTAAAAGGCTATTAATATTCTAAGCAAATGCCGAGTAACGTTGACCACTATTCGAATCTTTTATTTATCTGTGTACTCCAAGTTAAGTCATACTCGATTTAAAGAAACTTGCAAAGTAAAGATTATTAAGACAAAAAAGATAATTGCCCATTCCAAAATGTATTTAAGACCACGTTTTTGGATCTATAACTACATATTTATAGAAAATAGAATGTTGTCGACTTCACATAAGTAAATAGATTCAATAATGAACACAAAAAATACATATTGCAGCATTACTCTGCATAAAACCTCGATGTTGCTAACTGATTGGCAGCATCGCGTTTGCGTTGTTTAGCCGTTTATTTTCCATTTTTCTTCTTTTTTTTAGATTCTCTGGTCGAATGTCTGATTTCTTTCTGAAAAAAGTGTCAGTCGCTTCCGAACTCCAGATTCAGAAGGAAAAGTAAATCACATTATTTTGGAAACGAAAACCCAAATTCAGAAATAGTATTAGTCACTAACTAAATCGTTGGTCGTTGGTGAAGAAAAGAAGCAGTTTCAGTAAATAAGTGTGGTATTTTTACCGAAAAGGTCTGGTACGATCAAGATCCGGCTCTGTGTCAGGTCTCACGAGCTGCTGGAGACGTTGGAGTGCGCAGCTCGCGTGAAGAGCGCGAGACTGCAACCCTACAGCTGTTTGTAATCTGGCTGTTTAGCCGCGACGCGACACACCATCAAGTCAGGCAGCGGTCTTGGGATTCGTACCCAGAGTCATATATTTAGTTTTCCATGTAATTCGACGTATTTGTCTTGGACGTTCGTTTCGTAATCCTAATTGTTTTTGTACCATCGTTAATTTAATGTGACTAATAGGTATGTTTGCTGTTACATAATTGGACTATATCGTGTGATCGAAGGGATTTTGAGTCTAATGAGTCGTATATATATTACACCTTATTGACGAGGGCGGAACGTGAACCTGGTTATTTTTTTGCAACCAAAGATCGATTTCCGTAATAAAATACGCGGTAATACGTTAAATTATAACCCTGCTGGATCCCAATTTAACATCTTCCTCGGACAAATCAATTCAAATTATCATTATTAGGTATTCATGATACTCGAAAGCGACTACCTTTTTATACCCACCTCTTCCTATACATGTTTGTTACGTTTGTTTTCTTTAAGATGTGATTTCGTAGTATATACAATCACGGATGTATTTTTTAATATACCTAACTAAGTGATAAACAGTGAAATATGTGTTTAATTACGCTGTGAAATGGCGCCCGAACTAAAGTGAGTACATTTAAGTTACTTAAGGACTAATAACATAGGTACATATTTTTTTCGTTATTTCGAGTGTGGTGGCTCCTTGAAGCGATTGTAACCCTTATTCCTCCATGCGTATTTTCAGGCAAGGCAATTAAACTGAAGATGGCAGTGTCCCTTGTCCTTCGTTCAAATCGACGCAACCCTTGGTATCGCTTCGAACCCCAACAAGACGTACTCAATGCAGATTTTTTGTATTTAATTAGAAGTTACTTACCTAGTAGAAGTACCTTATATTTTAAACCAACATGTAACATGATATCGTAAATGATGATATATGAAATCGTTGAGTAAGTGAAGTGAAAGTGACATACATTGTGTATGTAGGAAGTAGGTAGTCTTTTTTTTAAATTGAAAATAATTTTTAGACTGCGTCGATTGATTTGATTCAAATTCTTAAAATTGCGTATTAGGAATCCTTTATTTAATAAATATTAATGAACGCAAACAATCGCGTTTTCTCGGTGTCACTTTATGACCGATAACTGTCGATCCATTCTATAAACATCTCACCGTGAAGAGTGAGGTGAAGTGAGCATGAAGTGAGCTGTCCATAGTGTCAATCCCTAGCTTTAGGTGCAATGACAGCTCACATCAAGCTCACTTCACCCAAGTTATCACGGTGAGATGGTTACAGAATAGCACGGCTGGACACAATACTCGGTCGCGCCTATAGTGCGTATAATAGTCATGTTCTGCACGTCGTCAATTCGTCATAGAGACATTAGTGATTTGATTGCGGAAGTGCAGAAATTAACGGCGGAGGATCATAACATAACGGTAATATCTAAAATATTACTTTAGTAGGAAGAAAGGAAGATCTTTTATTCCAAAAATATTTTACGATCTACGCTTTGGTGAACGGCTCACGCGCCGTGGTAAGCTGCTATGGTATATACATGTATGTATGGATTCGTATCGCCCTTTTTTTTTGCGAGTTGTTTCTGTTTATTGTATCGTATATTTTACTAATGCTGTCTGCTTTGGACGAACCGTTTATTTACTGTAGTCTGCGGATCTTAGAATCATACTTATTAAGGAAACCTACACAGCTCGTGGTCAGACATGGCCATATTCGCAGATTTCAACACTACCATCTTGTTATAATAATTATAAAGATTTTCTGATGGCGAACAGACCCACCGTTGCTATATTATTTTGAAATAAGTATTTAATGTTCGTTAATCTCTTCTCTACCCGGTGGAGTAGAATATCTAGTGCAGCATTCCGCTGCCAAATTGGCCTCCTTATGGCTTCTACAAACAGGCGCGACACGCGACGCGACACAAAGACACCGCACGTCGCGCGCCGAGCGGTGTCTTTGAGTCGCGTCGCGTGTCGCGCCTGTTGGTAGGAGCCTTTACACGCGAAAAAGGCCGAACATGTTTTTTCTTAAAATGTTGTTACGCTTGACACATTTTTGAATTCGTTGTCGAAGCAAAAAAGTCAGGTTTTGTTTGAGGGAGCCGTCTTTCAGGAGTCCAGCTCTCATGGTGTCTATCGCAGCGAATCGAATATTCCGTTTTTTTTTTTTGTGCTGTCTACAGCACAAAAAAAAAAAACGCGCCAGACATCCGGGGACTACGTGTTCGCTCTAGCGAACACGTAGTCCCCGGATGTCTGGACGCCTTTATACTAGCCAGTTCGTACTTCTAGTTTATTTAGGTTCATCCAGGGACCGAGACACTCATCCTGGAAAAGGTACAATCCGTACTAACATGTGAGTAGGTAATACAGTTGACTATCTATGCACCTAGCTTCAGACGTTTCATAAGTGCCCTTGTAGGTTTATGTGAAATAAAAATATTTTGAATTTTATCACTCAGCCCCTACGTAATTTCGCCTTTTTATCGGGTCTAAAATAGTGTTTCTTTCGGATCCGTACAGAAAAGGCCTCGTTGAGGCCCATGTTTTACCCGAGTCCACACCGGCTGAGGCAATATCGCCAGGGCTGAACGCGGCCCGGCGCTGTGGCCCCTACCCGTGCGGGACCCAATTCCGCGCCGCGGCGTGGCCCAGCAGCTGCCGCAGGGGTAGCAACGGCGCACCCCAATACAGGCAACACTATGGATTAACGGCATTAATGGCCGTCCGAAATTTTCTACTTTAGTTGTAGTTGTAGGTAATCGCGTTTTACTTTTCCACTTGTCGCCGTTTAGTTTTTTTATTGTGTGGTGGCCGTAATTGGCAAATAGGGTCAGGTTACCTTGCCTTGAAGGGGCGTCGGTTCATCGCGGCTAATATACGGTTTTGAACACAGATTTTCACGTGAGCTTTACCAGCGTTGGCCAGCGCTATGTTCCCTCGCGTCGCGAAACTAAACCAGGGATACCTAACGCCCCCCGATGGGCTCGTCATACTTTGCCGACAAGGGTACCTGCTGTCATTAATATTCATTCGATTAACCACAAGATTTGGCTTAGCGCGGCGACACCCTCGATTTTTAATTTTTAATTATTTTATTTGATCCTGTTATTTTTATTTTAACCCTTATTTTTTAATATACCTTGTGTTCTCCACGTGAATACTGCATTTCATTATTCAACACGATTCTCAACAAAACATTAATAGGTATAATTAGACATCTGTTCAGCAAATTCACAGAATCGCAGATAAATTAATCAAAGGCATGATTATTATAGGGGCGGTGGATCGAATCTGCGAAACAGTTATTCAAGGTTACTGATAAACACAAACAGCCGTCAATTAAAAGTTCTTTTTGACGTACAACGTGATCGAATAATTTATCACGTTTTACGCTTAAACACCGACTACCCGGACATCCAGACGAAATTAATGTGAGTGTGGCGGACCAACTAATTATCTATGGTTCCCACTGTTAGCTATAACCTTTCTACACTAGTTGCGTCTAGAGCAGTTAGTCTATGGTTCAAGTGAAAACTAGAGGATTTTGAATCTGATTGTAAGAACCTGATAACTCATTAATGTTCCCGAATATTACCTACTGGATTGTCTAACGTGTAACCAACAATATTATCCTGTGTTGGTGTATACTTTTGTTTCGCTGTCGCTTGGATACTGTGTTGTGCGATACAAATACACATCTATTAAAACTGAACAGAGTTTCATTCAAAGGGCGCCATATCGCGCCAAAATCAGTTTCTGTAAAATGTCCTATACCGTACTTTTTGCTTCAATGAAGATGCATAAAGAAGACGGAATCTTATCACTCTGGCACAAAGTGGATGATTAAATATAATAAATTAACAAATTTATAATAATATAAATTAACATTGTAGGCAAAATCCCCAGAATTCTAGTCGCAAGTTATATGTGTTTTTGATTTAAGATTTCCCAGAATTCGTCATTGTCTAAAATACCATATTAGTCCGGTCATTTTAGACAATTGAAATAAAGAAAATTCCGACAGAGCCAAATCTTCGTAGAGACCTTAGGTTTACCACAAGGAATAAAGTGTCAAAAGTCCCCATCAGTCCCATGTGAGCTTAGGGACTTATTCGGGGCCCAAGGTAAAAATTTTAGGTTTTTTGGATTTTTCTCGAAAACGGTAAGTTTTATCGAAAAAGTACCTCAGAGCAAAGTTGTAGATCTTAAAATTCTGTATAAAAATGGTCCCTATGATTTTTTCTCTAAGACCCACTATTTCCCAGATATTACGCTTGTAAGAATCACGTTCTACATAGTATGCACACATATGCCACGTAAATACATATTTAGGTACTCAAGCAAGCAAAAATGATATTTTCCACTGTAATTATAAGATCCATACCATCATCAATAGCTAGTTCTTTTAATATTGTTAATGCTAAAGTGAGCTGAAGTAACGTGTGAGCTCGAACTGCCCTCGCGTAAGCATGGCGTCAGCAGCAACTAAATCATACTGAAAATTAATACGCGCAAAGACAGCTTTTGACACATCATCAGAACGATCTTTTTAGACATTATGGTCATACAGTTACGGTAGTATTTGATGGCTATAGTGACACAACAAAGAACATAAAAGCTGCAGAACAACGTCGTCGTGCTACAAAAACATCCTCAGGTACCGACATAATGTTTGACGAATTTATGACAGTTCCAGTTAATCAACAACATTTTTTTGCAAACATTAATAATAAATCTCGTTTTATTTATATGTTGAGTAACAAATTAACAGCTGAAAATATTGCCGTGAAACAAGCTCCGAATGACGCCGATGTCCTCATAATTGAAACAGCAATAGAACAATTTAATGCAAGAAATACAACTATTGTAGTAGGTGAAGATGTTGACTTATTAGTACTACTCACTGCAAGGACTCCATCTGATAAAATTATTTACTTTTTAAAACCTGGGAAGGCGCAGCAACGGACAAAAATATATTCTTCTAAAAGTTTATCAGCTTATCCAAAATGCCAAAACTTTATTTTATTTTTACATGCGATAACCGGGTGCGATACTACGTCAGCAATGTTTAGAAGGGGCAAAAATTCAGTATTAAAATTATTTGAACAAAATGATTTGATTGACTGCGCAAAAGTATTTACAGAAATTAATTCTTCACCTCAAATACTAATTACTGAAGGAATTCGGTTTCTTCTTGCGGTTTATGGAGCTCCAAAAAAAATTGATTGCATAGATACGTACAGATATTTAACATTTGTAAAAAATACACGAAACAAAAAGCAAGTACAGCTATCTTGTCTTCCTCCAACATCGGCATCTGCTACTCAACATTTGTTTCGAGTATACTATCAAGTTCAGACATGGCAAGGCAATGAACTGAACCCTGAAGACTGGGGTTGGAAATTGATAAATAATACTTTGGAACCGATTCGAACTTTACTGCCCCCTGCTCCAGAAAAACTTCTTAACACTATTTTTTGCAATTGCAAGAAAGGTTGTAGTGCCAAATGTGGCTGTAAAAAAGTAGGGTTGCAGTGTTCTCCAGCGTGTACCAATTGCCAAGGTGTCTCTTGCTCAAATGTTCAATTAAATACAAGAGAGGAAAATTCATGTGATTTTGATGAAGAGACAACTGATTCATCTTCATTTGAACAATTTCTAAGCGTTCATCAACAGGAAGGAGAAGAAGAAGAACAAGAAGAAATTGAAGAAAACATGATTGTTGAAGTTGAATATGAAGAGTATGAGTCAGATTAAAGTAATAAAAAAAAGTTACAACGACTGTTAAACTCAGTAACCCATATCAATAATCTTCATACTATTAAATAATTATTGTTCCTGAAAATAACGTCATAAAGGTTCGTGGAATAGGCCTACTGGGGATACCACGTTAAAAAAAACGCGCGGAGTACACTACCTCACAGGTGGTGTGGAAATGTGTGCATATTATGTAGAACGTGATTCTTAAAAGCGTAATATCTGGGAAATAGTGGGTCTTAGAGAAAAAATCATAGGGACCATTTTTATACAGAATTTTAAGATCTACAACTTTGCTCTGAGGTACTTTTTCGATAAAACTTACCGTTTTCGAGAAAAATCCAAAAAACCTAAAATTTTTACCTTGGGCCCCGAATAAGTCCCTAAGCTCACATGGGACTGATGGGGACTTTTGACACTTTATTCCTTGTGGTAAACCTAAGGTCTCTACGAAGATTTGGCTCTGTCGGAATTTTCTTTATTTGATCAATATTTTTATGTCTAAAATGACCGGACTATATTGAATGGCTTGCCTTGCTAATAACAAAGCTTTTGACGTAATGAAAAACGTTTAAAAAAATTACGTTAGATACAACAAGGAAGATACGTTCTTGAACCTGGACAACAATAACCCACAATTTTACTATGATATTAAAAGACGCCTCAAAGGTAAAATAATCATGATAAAATTGTGTGATTAACCGGATGACGTACGAGTACATCCAACTAGTTTATAACCACCACCCAGAAGATAATTTTTCTTCTTGCATTAAACGCTAATAAAAGATTACAAAATTCCAAAAGAAGGACTTTTATATAATATAAGATAAGCACGCTGAACTGGTTGGAAACCTTGCTCTGCATGATTATTACTTTGAATATTACTCATAACAACATGTACGGTATCAGTAGTAAAACAATTGAAAATACATTCTTTGAAGTCAATTCTCATTTTTATGGTATAGACGAGTGACGCTCCCATAAAATGCAACACAATAACATAGCGTTTTACGCAATAATCAATACCCGCAGCTCCAGATAGGCCCTCACCACCACAAGTGGACGAATCAAGAATACTAATAGCCGTTAAGGCTTTAACTTTTATTTACAGATATTCTTTATGAGTACGCTTTAAATAACTTGGTACTATACTGACAGTAAATATTGTAACCTGGCAAAAAAACAATATTATTAGAGTTTAAAAACCATTTCTCTCCAAACTGTCGGAACTGATTTTAATGACGTTTATGATATTGGTTATACCGGAATTGTCAACGGTAATAAAACTCTAAGCTCGCGTAGAGTTTAATAAAATCTTAGCGTACCTATTGCAGGAAAATTGCTCTCGTGGAAACCGAATTGGTAGTTTCTGCCTCACGATTCCCGATTTAAGCGCCTGCTACACGGTCGCCAACCGATTTTCCAACTACATGGTCACCAACATGCCATTCTGTCATGATATTCGAGGAGTAAAGACTTCATGGCGAATTTTTTGACCGATGCCTCAGTGGCGTTTGGATCAATTATTTTCCATTTAGAAACAAAAACCTCCCTGGCTAGGCACTTTTGATTGTTGTCTTTGTACTGTTCGCACACATTGAGATCCCACAGACAGGGTAGGTCTCTGTACAGCTCGATCGACTCGGTAACAATTTCTTTTTCTTCCGACGTTTAGCACTTTTTAATACATAGGTCAACTTGTAAAACTTGCGCTCGTAACACGTGTGCCTCGCGAGGCGATTGAAAGCGAGCGACTGACGTACTCGCTGTTGGCAACCGCCGTCTACACGGTCGGCCGACCATGGGCGAATAGAGGAGGTTGAGTCGGACTCAATCTCCTCTATTCACCCATGGTAGCTAGCGCAGCTCTTTAAATGGTCGTAAACCATAATCTACACGGTTGTAAACCACCAAGGTCATCTCTGTCGGCACGCGGTTGGCGACCGTGTAGCAGGCGCTTTAAGATCCATTGTTGCGGTTGGTCTGGTAACTGTGTGCATTGCTTACATTCATTGCTTAGTTAACAAACGACATGCCGATGCAGATCGTTTGACCGTAGTCCGTCTTCACAACCGATTGCTCTTTGCATATTATAGCAGAATTAAACACATATTTCACTGTATAACAAGTATATTAATTTAGGTATACACAAATACATCTTAAAGAAAACAAACGTAACAAACATGTATAAGAAGACGTGGGTATAAAAAGGTAGTCGCTTTCGAGTATCATGAATAATACGAGTAATGGTAATTTGAATTAATTTAGATGTTAAATTGGTATCACCAGGGTACCATGAGGGTTATTATTTAATGTATTACCGCGTATTGTATTACGAAAATCGATCTGTGTTTTCACAACCAGGTTCGCGTTTCGCGTTCGTCAATAAAGCGTAATATATATTCGACTTATGAATTAGACTCAAGTCCCTTCGATCACACGATATTATCCAAATATGTAATGCTGGGGCCGCATCTACGTCACACGCAGATGTGACCAACCATTATCGGCTATCGTCGCGATAGTTCGGGCTGCATAGCACTTATTGTCCAGGTGGCGGCACATCAAAGGGTTTTAGTGCACTAATTAGCGCATTCATTCAGACTAGCATTCTTCATTTTGACTGTTGTTTCCGGACTGAGTAGACGAGTATTCTTTTTAGTTTCCATGTGCATGAAGTAATAATTAACACACATGTAAAATATATGACTATAAATAGTAAATATACGACTCTGGAATCAAATCCCAGGACCTTTGATAGGGTGTCGCGTCGCGGCTAAACAGTCAGCGATTACGAACAGTTGTGGGGCTGCAGTCTCGCGCTCTTCACGCGAGCCGCGCACTTCAACGACTCCGGCTGCTCCTGAGAACGGACACAGAGCCGAATCTTGACCGTAGAATACCTATATATAGCAAATAGGTAGAATTCTATTTTACGCACCTTTTCCTTTAAAACACAACACTTCTATACTCAAACTGCTTCTTTTCTTCGCCAACCACCGACAATTAAGTTGGTGGTTTATACCATTTCTAATTTGGGTTTTCGTTTCCAAAATAATGTAATTTACTTATGAAGTGACTGACAGGTTTGTCAGAAAAAGTCCATACATTCGAACAGTCAATTTAAAAATAAACGGTCAAGCAACGCAAACTCTATGCTGCCAATAATTTAGCAGCATCGAGGTTTTATGCAGAGCAACGCTGCAATATAAGTAAATATAATAAGGTAAATTCGTAGTAGAAGTACCTACAGTACTGCTACTACGAATTTACCTTAACGAGAATTTATTGTAATAGTCTTGTTCTTTGTTCGTGACAAAACAGAATCTTTTTAAATATATCAACTTGTAATAAACTGCTATCAAAAAATAAAATGCTTTATACCTACTCTCATTTCATAAAGTTCTAATTATGGAATCAACATAATTAGAACTTTATGATATATACCTTCATCTTTTTTATCCACGTGCAACTCTAATGAAATTAAAAAGTTATTTTATAACACACTTTTTCTAACAAAATAATGCTTCAATAGTATATTATGCAATTAGTGAATAAAGGATGGATTTAATGCGAGGGGCATAGATGAATCACGAGCAAGTGAAGGATTCTAACGACTGAATCACGACCGTAGCGAGTTATTCAAGTGTTAGAATCCTGAGCGACGCAAGTAATTCATGGCCCTCGATATAAATCCGTTTTATTCAAGAGTTGCATACTATACTTTATACCATGACTACGAGAAAAATAAAGATTTAAGCGAAAATAGACATTTAATGAAGAAAAAAGGAAGGTTGAACCTTTACGTGTATGGGACGTACCCTAAAAAACTTTTTTTCTTGATTTTATTTTACCACTTTATCGGCATGATTAATATGTATACATATCGCACCTTTGGTAGAACAAGGGCATAATTGTCATAAATTGCCAAAATGACTTAAATATGCAGAAATGCTTTAAAAAGGCCCTTTGAACTGGAGGGACAAAGACATTCGTTTGGCAATTTATGACAATTATGCCCTTGTTCTACCAAAGGTGCGATATGCCAAATTACAGTTTTCTAGTACTAACCGTCTCTGAGCTAAGCCGCGGACAGACAGACGGACATGGCGAAACTATAAGGGTTCCTTGTTTACTACGGAACCCTAAAAACCGGCCAAGTGCGAGTCGAACTCGCACGCGAAGGGCCGTATCGTATTAAGATTGAGCACAAAACGCCGAGCAAACATGCTTCATATATGAGCCCCTTTAATTATTAACTTGAATTTTATTAGATATTGTATTTTGAACATATTTTTCTGGAATATTGGATTAGTTTGTCGCAATGAACTCAATAAGAGATTATGGGTTGGTTTATTTGGGCAGAACTATGTCCAATTGATGGCTGTTTTTGGGTCCTCAGTTGTTCAGAAGCGCTGAAGGAATTCACTGCTAAAAATCATAAAACAAATCCGATCTAATTGATCTACAATGTAACATTGTTTCAGAAACAAAACGTACCTTCTATTATAAATGCTATTATAAATGTGCAATTTATCAACTAAATGCCATCCATTTTGCTACGTAAGTCAACTCTCTACTTAACAATACATTACCTACAGCTATAATATCTCGAAGTGATTACGATTTTGATCTTAAGTATCACTGCAACATGTGTTTGACGGGATGTCATCTTTGGAAACGTAGTAGTTTTCCATTACATTCGAGCAGAGTGCAACTCTCCTTAAGCCTTATTGCACTATATACCTACACATTCGTATCCACACATGTCATCGACATAAAGTCTTGGCAGGAATTTCAGGATTCGATGTGCCAGAGCTTGGACGTCGACTTTACGAGAGCACCTAAGTGCTCTGCGTCTTTTAAAATAACAAAATCTTAAAACACGACATCCCCACTAACCTACATTAACTACTTGATACGAACAATGAAAATCTTTCACCGTCTTATACAAATATGATGTGTTTTGTAATTCGCATTATATCTTTTGAACCAATTAATCGCCCTCGCCTTGCTTCCGTTGATTCTCGTCTTCTGATACTTACACTAGGTACATGTTATAGACAGCGTTTTATTTAATTGGAAAAGGCTTCATGACGTCACGTCCGCCACCTGACGGTGCGCGGCGGGTCGCTCAGTAAACGAGCGTTTTGTAAAATGCGTTTCACGATATGATCGGAAGGTCTGCGTGCAGTTCTCATCGACTCCACAACTACTGTCTACAAGTATACACCAACAGTCTGTGAAAAAGGGTAACAAGTTGATACTTGTTACCCTTTATCACAGACTATACGTGTGCATAAGTTCTAACTATTTTGTAATTCGTAAATTAGTTTTATTGTGGCAGCAAAGTATGTAGTTTGTTTTTTTATTTTTATTAATGTGCTGAATATGATTTGATATTTGATTCTTTGTGTATTTTTATTGATAACATGTGTTTGTGTGTGATTATATTAAACGAATATTATATGAATCTGTGTTATTTCCCACATACACACGCAACATGTCCTGTCTGAAATTGAAATGGTATTGTTGAGAGCACAATAAAATATCGTAACTATTTGCATAAAATATAGTTTCTCAAAACTTCCTACATAAAATCAAAAAGTAATGCAATAACCGTGATCCAGGTTGCAAGAGAAGATAATTCTAAGTCAAAACAATCCCTTTTACTAAATTGGTTTAATTAATGAAGCTTTTAGGCACTGCGTTAATTAAATATCGTATTTCAGGTCCTCTATATAAGGGTGCACGTCGGCTGCACTATCATGTGGCCGTACATCATCGCTGCAGCTCGCCGCGACACGCGCCACTCCATACATACTCGTAGGCGCAACACTTCGGCCAACAGATTTGACGACCAACCGTATTCGTAAGTTAAAATTATTACTTGACTATACTTCAACAAAAATCGAATACCATTTCATTGCTAGTAGGCAGATATTCGAATATTGACCATTATCTATACGGTAAAGCAGCTGATAAAGAAGTGCCACGAATATAAGCGGCCCCTGTGCACGGCCTTCGTCGATTACCTACGATAAGCGGCTCCTGTGCACGGCCTTCGTCGATTACCTACGATAAGCGGCTCCTGTGCACGGCCTTCGTCGATTACCTACGAGAAGGCCTTCTACAGTGTAGAGCGTTGGGCCGTGTTCCACGCTCTCCATAGCTGCCACATCGATTCCCGTTCGTGGATGTGCTGCGGGAACTATATACCTCGGCCACTCTTCTGTAGGTCCGCATTCATACCCTATCTAAACCAGTACCGATACACCTTTTCACGGAAACTTTTCACAGCAGCCCTAGAAGACATCGTGAAAAGTATAGACTGAACTATTGTAGTATTAACATCAATGGCACTACCTGTCGTACTTAACATATGCAGATGACCTTGTGTTTTTCCAATTTTTTTTAAATTATATCCTCAAAACTTTATGATGCCTCTTCCAAGGTAGGACTTAGAATGAAAGACGAAGATGATGGCAAACATCCTTGAGCAATTCAAATCCTTCTGTTAAAGTCAGAAATGAAATGTTGGAGATGGCTGACCGGTATTTCTATCTTGGTCATATTCTTTATTTTGGCAAAGAGCATCACCAAGCAGAGACTTCGAGAAGAATACAGCTTGGGTGGGCCGCATTTAGAAAACTAGATGACATTCTAAGACCAGCTAAAACTCCATACCATCTAAAGTCCCGCTCTATAACCAGTTTGTTCACCATGACGTACGGTGCTGAGACGTGGACGCTCACGCAGGAGACTGTGTATAGGCTAAGAGTTGCACAGAGCGCCATGTTATTCGGGTCCATAGGCATTTAAAACGCTACCTCCTCCACCTCTGCCAAATTCAGCGCGATGCATTTATTCACGATACGCCGCCAAACTCGTCGTGGAACATCCACGCCAAAATAGAAAATATTTGCAGATGATCAACTGAATTGATTTCTTTCTTAGGTCCGATATTTTTTCGGTAGGTTTGCCATTTATGGTGTACAGTGTAGTGAACTAAAATCATTCCACATTAGCTGGTATCGACACCAACCCGATACTGACATACAATAGCTGTACCGACACCGATTCGATGAACCAAAATAAATTACAGCAAAATTTTAATCAACATTGTATTATTGCTTTACATAATCATGCTCAGATTGTCATAATCGTGAAAAAATGCAAGTAATTTTATCTATCGAAGACCGTACTATTCTAAATATTTAAGAGACTTTTTCAAAAATTAATTATAACTATAAATACTCGCTAAACATACATCATGTTTCGGGAAGCACTTCTAGAGAGGCTTCTAAAAATACACTGCATAGGTTCACACCTATAAGCGGTGCAATAAGACCCACAATACGAGCAAGTGCAGTGTTGAATAGGCATTTTATTGATTGTTACTGCACACTTTAGCTGTGCGCAAATTTGCACATATTTTCGCAACTACGGGTCTGATAGACTATTAAAAATTTCTATTACTTTTAACATTATAAATAGAATGTTTTAAAATCGGAATTTTGCTGAATAAAACATATTTTCGCAGATTCCGTGATGGAAGAGCTTTCACGTTGACTTGCTCGGGCCCACATCCTGGACCATCAGGGTCTCGCAGCCGTAGCAAAATCCGTGTCAAACGATATTATTCACGATCAGAGAGTTCCAACTCTCCGAAGACACTGAGTCCTGTTCACTTGCGGACACAGTACAAACAACAGCTGGAAGTCATAGAGCCCTTCGATGAGGTAAGTTATATAACGAGTTTTAGGTTAACCAGCAGTCTACCTTTGTTAGATCAGAACAATGTTCTTTTTAATCCTACATTGACGTATGAGCCCACGATGAGTTAAACTAAAGGCAATTCTGAGAAATATATCCTAGTGTTTATCACCGGGATTATCTTTACTAAGAAATACTGTATGAAAAGTCCATTAAGTTATACAGGGTGGATTTCAGAGATGGGACAGGTACCATAACCGTTGTCGCTACAAGAAAACGGTTTTAGAAGACTGACGGCTTTAGTGGAACTTTTTGATCTGCATTCACAGATTTTGAAAAAGTACAGTCAGCATGTAAATGGGCAGTTTTGAAAACTTATTCTGACGCCCATCAATCCTGTTCCTTATAAGGATCAAAACACTATTAGGCCAACCGAGCATTGAGTCAGAAGTCAACAAAAGTCAGAGATCGCAAAGACTTTGTATGAAAAAAGTTTTTTTTTGAAAAGTTTCTTATGGTAGAAAAGAACTTACTTTTTATGATAGACAGTGTAACCGACAATAACAAAACATTTAAACTACGAACGAATACGCTTTATAATTTTATTTGCTTTAAGAACAACATTTTGATGACCCAGTTTGTGGGTTTTGAAAAAAACATTTTCCATACAAAGGTTTTTTTTGTGATTTCCGACTTTTGTAGCAGGCAGTCTTGCTCGTTTCCCATACAAGTCTGAAAGTTCTAAATTATTGGAGCTATTTTGTTTCTCAGGACGTCGGAAATCACAAGCAACATTGTGATTGGAAAATGTTTTTTTCAAAACCCACAAACTGGGTCATCAAAATGTTGTTCTCAAAGCAAATAAAACTATAACGCGTATTCGTTCGAAATATGAAGTAATTTTTTTTTGTTTATATTGGATCGTAAAAAAGTAGGTTGGAACCACATTTCCTTCGAAATGTTTAGAGTTTTTTTGATCCTTTTAAGAAACAGGATCAAATGGCAACAAAAAGTTTTTGTGAATCCTGCCCATTTTCTTGCTGACTGTACACTTTTTCAAAATCTGTGTATGCCAATCAAAATGTCTCAAAAAGTTAAGGACAGACCCCTAAAACCGTTTTCCGGTAGATACAACGGTTAAGGTAGCTACCCCAAGAGTGAGAAAAAAAAATCGACTGTCAAAGATTTCAAAAGTCCGGTTTTTGCAAATATTTCGTAAAATATTGGTTTTACACCAATCAATTTACAATATCACACGCCTATTCTAAATTATGGGTTACAAGGCCTTTTTTTTTTAGGGTGGGAATTTATTAAAACCCACCCGTGTTCCTTCCGTGTTTGCACCACTTCAGCCAGGGGCCACGGTATCCCTTTCTGACTTTCCCGCGACCCCGGCAGGCATTGGTCCTCGCAGACCCCTTCTGTTGTGCTGACATCTCTTTGAGGCTCCTAAGGGGGTGAGGGCGCGAAAGTTGCCTCTTCCTTACGCGTTCCGCCTCCTCCTTTGCGAGCATTACTGCTTCGCAGAAGGAGGTGACAGCTTTCCACGCCCTCTCGCTCCGTACCATGGCCTGGACCAGGGCCGGACGCGAGAGATCACTACCGCCGATCGCCTCCACAAGGAAACGGCGGTGCCCCGCCCAAGCCGGGCATACCGCCACCGTATGCTCCACCGTGCCCTCCGGGAGATCCACACAGTGGTGACACCCGGGAGCGGTTACAAGGCCTGACAAATTGTTAACGTCTTCGTGCATTTCATATCTCAGTCCCATAATTTAAACTGCCAGGTCAATTTCTTTTTCCTTGACTTCGGTACACTCAGTGGTATAAAAGTTACCTATGATAATATGAGCTGCATTTTTCGCTACGGCTACGGAACCCCATAAATGAAACACAAAATTATAGTACCATATAGGTATTTTAAACTTGTGCTTAAAGACGTTACGTTCGAAACACTTAAAATATTTTATTTCCGCTTCATCGTAAAACAAATTGTTAAAAAAAATTCCTGACGCATTAACCCTTTGAAATCCTCTTTTTCAACCCATAAGCTTCCTTTTTCTTCTATGTTAGTTATGTTTCAGATAGAGCCCTACTTCACACTATCCAGGTACTTATAGGATATACAACATTCAAATAAGTTAATTAATTGAGTAAATTAGCTTAGATGATGGATGATGATAAGCCACCTTAATTGAAGACAAACATAACAATGTCAGCTTCACAAAGAAAATTCAAACTTGCTGGAAAATGTACTAATTTACTTAAAACGTTTAGATCGCAAACACAGCTGTGTAATTGTGATGAGGCATCGAAACATGATCAAGTTAATGCATTAACTTTTAAAGGGGCAATTAGAAGTATTACGTTCGGCGATGGTGGTCGGGCAATCAGTATTTACGACGGAAGCTACGGTGAACGCGTCATAAACGTGACATCGGGAAGTTGCTCGTGGTGTGGCGAGCTCCTCATGGCCTATTGTTTCGATGGTACTGCCTTGGACACGCACGGACTAACCATTAAATTTGGACTTGATGCTCATTCCCTTTTAAATTGTGGAAGCAACGGACGCCTGAAACAACCCACCGCGCATTTAATATTTAAACGATAAAATATAACTCTTTACAAGTTTTATTTTTCAAATAATAGTGGCGTCGGTCTTAATTGAAGATACGTCGCACCCCCGTATCTATTAGTCGTGTTAACAAAATACCTTTAATTGAAGTTCGTGCTAAGTCGGTATCGTGACCCAACCTTCCTACAATTACTTTGATACCGATCTATACTGTTTGTCGACGACTCTTAATGACTCTATTTATTTCGAAGACGTCGTTGTGGTGAATAAGAGTGGATAGTAAAATGAAATTACTTCTGTGACTGGCAGTCGCGTGTGCCTATAGCAAATCATGAGTCCTGTTTACACTGTTCACAAACTAGGTCTGAACAGCATGGGTCCGGTAAGTAACATTTTTTTTTTCGCAAACTTTTCATTTATCCGTAGTCGGAAAAGTGTCGTAAAATATTTGTATCCCCCTTAACCCACCCACAGTCTAAATCTAAATTAGCAGAACGATTAAAATAAAACGCATTTATTGCCTTCTACTTGTATAATTAGGTATTTTTATTAAGATTAATAAGAATAAGAGGACTAAAGACGTGATTTTTATTAGATTAGCAGCAATAACGATTAAAATAAAATGCATTTATTGCCTTTTATTTTTATTATTAGGTTTGTTTATTAAAATATATTAATAAGAATAAGAGGACTAGACGTGTGTATTTTTTTATTTATGCTAGTCATATATTTACTGTAATAATTTAGTTTCAGAAATTATGTGCTAAATCATCTTTTTCCAGAACACTTCGGTAGATTCAGAAATTAGTAGGTAATCATATACACCATTATATTCAATAGGTATTAGTATTTTCCAGGTATTTTACTAAACCTTAGTTATTTTAAATGAGACAACCAGAGTTAAATCTGGAAATTCTTATTATCAATTATGAGCAACAATTTCCATCGGAGATCGAAAATTGGAGGAAATTTCATTTCAAATACTAGTGATAATAGGCGTTTATTTTTATTGGAAATATCCGATAATTGGTATTCCGATACCAATTAACTCCAATTTAAATATATATATTTTATTATGAAATTTGATGAGGGAAGGTTTCGACCATACCAATAAAACAGCGAGATTTTCCAATTCACTGGCATTTTAATTTATTTTTGGATCTTTATTACATCTTTTATTACTAATATATTTTTTTAGCCCTCTTACTAACAAGATATTGTAGGTACCTAAATAAGAAAATTAATTTAAATTAAATTAAATTATGACATCATTCGCGTTCCAGTTTCAATCTCCCCAAATTGTTTAACCTCTGTAATGCCTACACTGTGTCGCACAGCCAATCGGGCATTCGTTCACGGAAATGTTTTATTTATATGTCTTATTTTGATTTATAGCAGTTTGCATACAAAACAAATGAAACTTTCAATTACAGACTGAAGTGAAGAAGACAGAACTTTCAGTAATTTGTGGCATTTAATGGCTTAGCGCTCACAAACGAAGGGTGTCGTGTCTAACATTCGTAGTTTGCTTCTACACAAAAGCATGAACAGTGTTTAATGAACTTGACAAAGCCGCAATTAAATAACACTAGAGAATATTCATAAAAGTTAGTTACAGTTTAAAACATATAATGATATTAACGAATGAATCATGAAATCTGATATTAGTGCCGAACTGTCTATAGTAATATATTATTTTATGCATTGCACTCTACTACCTATTTACTTAATAAAAATAAAATGATTTACCTACACGTAAAAGGTACGAGTACCTAGGTAATACACGATAGATATATAGATAGGTACCTATAGTAAAATCTTCTTTTAAAATCTATTTAACCATTTTACAAAACAAATATTTAAATAAGTAACTTATTTACATTTACTTGACCTAGTAAAGTCTTCTTTTTTTAATCAATTGAACAAAACAAATATTTAAATCAAGTTAACTTATTTATATCTACTTGACCTACTACTAGGCATTCAAGCTACAAAGTACCCAGTACTCAAATATTAATCAATTATTCGGATAAATATTTACAAATATCGAAGTAGTAACTTTTTAGACACTAAAAACTAGTCTTTCAAATTGAACTGTTAGGTGCTAGTCATACCTGTCTACGAAAATGTAAATACTTTCTAAAAAAAAGCGACACGATACACTAAACGAAAATCGCCAAATAGTTACGTATGTAAAGAGAAACCTTCCTATACCCTAGGTCCAGGTTCGAACGGGCGATTTTGTCCCACGGCGATTTATTTTCGCACACTGGATTTTCAACGCTCTGCTTAGCGCCCAAGAGTTTGAAAATCCAACTGTGTTTTTTCGACGAGCTGGATGGCACTCTGTTGGATTCTCAACGCTCGGCTCAATACCGACAGTTGAAAATCCAGTGCGCGATAAAATACCGCCGCGTTATGTGTTTTTTCGACGCGATGGATTGTACTCTGTTGGATTCTCAACGCTCGGCTTAACACCGAGAGTTGAAAATCCAGTGCGCGATAAAATACCGCCGCGATATTTTTACATCCATGCGAACGTGGGCTAACTCTGCTGGCCAACTTTATTGCATTCGTTGTGACCGTATATTTAAAACAAAATTCGGTCTGGCGAGTCATATTAGAACACACGGTAAGAAATAATAATTTCAAAGGGTCGCCGTTATCGAAATCGATAAGGAGGACTATACAGGGTGGATTTTTGAGATGAGGCAGTAAGGTCAGCTACATTAACTTTTTGAGACATTTCATCTGCATTCAAAGATTTTGAAAAAAATGTACAGTCATCAAGAAAATTGGCCGTTTACACAAAACTTTATTGATGCCAATCGATCCTGTTTCTTATAAGAATCAAAAAACTCTATCGGACTAACTGAGGTTTGAGTAGGACCTACCTACTTACTAGAAAAATCAAAAAACGCAAAAAATCTTTTCTCATTCATTTTGTTTTTTTTTGGAAATGAGACTCGTATTATCGTATACCTGTAATATTTTGGGGGTTCAATGGATCGACAAAAGCTTTTACACATTTACAGGTTTAACTTTTATTTTTCCAATTCATTAACATTATATCAATTACTAGTAGCCACTCACACATGGCTTAAAAAAGCCGGAAAGCAATTGATGTCATTATTATCATGGCAAACATGGTAACATATCGTCATTGCTTAAGTGAAAATTAATAGTTCGTTTATAATTAGGTTTGCATAATTTTTCCATGTTCAATAAGCACCTTTTCATTTAAAATCATTAGATGATGAAATACAAATTCACTTTTATTAGTCAACTAGTTGGGCCTTCGGTTTCACCCGCATAAGTCTCGATCCCGTGAGAATATCGGGATAAAAAGTATCCTATGTCCTAACCCAGGTCATGGTCTACCCATTTGTCAAATATCATCCAAATCCGTTCAGCCGTTTTAGCGTGAAAGCGTAACAAACAAACAAACACATTCACATTTATTTAAGTTATTTCTAGCTTTTGCCCGCGGCTTCGGCCGCATGGATGTCGAAAATATCCCACAGGAACATTCTACCGGGATTCAGAGTAGCCATGTCCTAACCCAGGTCTGCCTTTCATCTAAATCCGTTCAGCCGTTACGGCATGAAAAGGTAAGAGGCAAATAATACATGTACAGATATAGATATTTACCGTGTCTGTATAAAATATTATCAGTATAATATTTCTCTTCGTTTTCGGGTAGTTTGAACCCTGGTTGTTCAAGCTACCGGGCCGGTCAGAGCCCTAGAGAGACAAATAAAATTTCTAAAATCCTATCATATGTATGGGCAACGAACTACTGCAAAGTAAAGACTAAGTACTCTACGAAAAAAATTGCAGCGTTGTAGCCCTTTAAAAGTAACGCAACTTTTCATTCGATTCTCATTTCTCTATCATAATAATTAAGGACTCTAGACCCTGGTGACAATTTTCTTGAAAACGGGTACCCTGATTCGGGTCGCCGAGCCATGTAACCTTGAATGAGGGTACAACTTATATTTTACGATTGATTCTAGTATTGTTTGATATACTGAACCATAATCCTTGTGGTGCCAGAGTGGCACCCTTGGGCAATTTAAACTATCGAAGGTCAAGGTCACGGGGATGAAAAAAGCTGAACCACCCATTTTATTGCGAATTAGCTTCAGCCAGCGGCTTTTCTGTGATAGTTTGATATACTGAACCATAATCCTTGTGGTGCCAGAGTGGCACCCTTGGGCAATTTAAACTATCGAAGGTCAAGGTCACGGGGATCAAAAATAGTTGAACCACCCATTTTTTGCAAATTAGCTTCCTCCAGCGGCTTTTCTGTGATAATATAGCTCTACTCACTGGTCAAAAAAATTGTTAAAATCGGTAAATACAATATTTTCTCTTTACATTATAATATTACTAGCTTTTGCCTACGGAGCGATCGAAAAAGCATTTTCACTGCTTAAAAAGAGTGTAGACTTATGCTGGTTGGTGGTCTAAGTTTCGCCACCTTCAAATAATTTTCATTTCATATAAATTCTGAAGTTGTTCTGTAATTAGTGTGACTACGAGTATAAGAATTCTTAGAACCATCATGAAAGAACTGACATTTTTAGCAGTTTCTATAAAATGCCTCAAAATACCTCATTGATTTATTGGCCTCCAAACATTAATTTCCTAGATAGATAAGTAAGTAAACATAAATAACTATCACTGGCGAAGTGTGGGTTAAGATACTATATAGGCCAGCTCTACCTACCCCTGCGGGAATACAAGCGTGATGTTAGGTTTTGTAAGTACCTACTTACATATAAATAAAAAAGTCACCTTGAAATGTAAGTTAATCGTTTTTGAGATAAGGGATCTTTCGGTTACAACCGCAGTGATAACTTTGTTTTTCATAGCTTTTTCGAGAAATACTATGAAATACAAACTTATTTTTGCAGTCGATGAAATCGATACTTGCTATACGTAAATACTCATCCCAACCACGGAACTCTTCACTGTGCGCGGTCCGACACGCACTCGGCCGGTTTTTATTTAATATCAACTTTGGATAGGAAAGCTATTATATAGGTAGCTACTATTTGTTCACACTGGCAATGCAAAATAATATTTGTTTTCAAAAGCGACATTCTTTTTTAACGAATCGTTAATAACCTTTCAATAAACATAGCAATTCATTAAACTACCCCCTTATGGGGGTTGGAGTTAGAAGTTAAATATTTCTTATTTTTTTTGTTGTTTGTGTGCAAATCCCGACCTACATACCAAATATTTCAGCTTGTTAGGACTTCGGGAAGTGCCCCAGAGGTTTGGATGAGTGAGTGAGGAGTCAGTGCCGAAATCGACGTATTTTAGGTATTAATAAAATCCAAATTATAAAAGCAAGATAACTGAAATGTGTGTTTTATAAGTCTGCTAATTACATCAATCATATCCTTAGATTTGAGCTCTCTAGCATTGTCCAGGCGGAAGTAATGAGGGTTTGAAAATACGACGAAACGCTTCGAGAAAAGTGCTTTTTGTTTTTGACTCGTCTTGGCGGGGGTCGCACTACCGTGCCCACAGATATTCACTTCGAAAAAGTTTCCAGTAAAGGTTAATTGAGCAAAACATAAATTAAATATTTCGATGACCCGTGACCATTGGTACCTGACACTGACACATCACCAGCTGTTAATGAGCCAGTTACTAAACAGTCGGCGTAAAGTCAATGGCTAAGTACATTGTTATAACCGATAGAAACATCCATAGCATCTGATTCTGATGTCATAATTGCTAGTGTTTGCATTTTAATTACTACTTTAATAATGGAAGTACTAAATTCGAAACGACATGTTTAATGTTTAAATATGTTTATCAATTAATTTGCGAAAATGAAATGAAGATAAGAGCCACAGCAAAGACAGATATTCAATTGTGAATTGGCTACTCGTAGCCAATTCACAATTGAATACCACGGCGTTCCACCACGTTAATTGACGGAGACGTTTTGAATAAGTTATGTGACAATCGTTTATAAGAATAAATGTGACACTTAATTGCCGCTAACCGGAGAAAATAACACTTAGATTTTTGTTCAAAATTGTGTCTCCAATCTCAACCACGTGTCAAAAAGGAATATCCGACGATCGCATCAATTGTTTAACATAAGGTTTTGAATCGAGGTCAGAGCTAATTCTGAACCAAAAACCTTATTAAATAGATGATGTATAACTAAAAATATGACTACGATTCCAAAATTGTTTCAATGACATGATACACATTGACGGAGACTGATTTATATTCAACATCCATTCCCCGACTGACACTTACCTATGGCATAACGACACCGATCGTGATGTGAGCCAGCGATACGAACTATACTTGATACAAATATTAAGCAGTATCAAATGTCATGAGGAAAGTCGTTCTTCTTAATAAGGAAGCCATTTATAAATTATATTGTAATTGAAGAGACAAAGGTTATTTACAATGTCTAGGCCCAAGGGTCAAGGTTTGGACATAACTATTTCAAATGCAAATGACGTTACTTCAAAAAAAATTGTGAAAGGGAAATTATAGAAACAGATCAATATCAATCATACAATCAGCTTACAGAATGCACACATAATGCGAGCTAGACTCATTTAGGCATAGACTTAAATGCGGTTTGAAAAAATATTTTTTTTTGGTTTGCTGTTGTTTTAAGTGTGTTTAGTGGTCCACTCTTCTATACAACTCACTCTCCATCTTACCTTTATGAGTGAGGACTTGGTTCATATTAGACGTCTTCGGTCTCTGTGTTTGTTAGCATATTCTTTTTTGCATTATTATTATTATTTATTTTTTACTCGTCATAAACAAAGTTTATAAGAAATCTTAACCTTTCTTAGGTTAAGATTTCTTATAAACTATGCCCCGCAAAACCGTTTTCCCGATTTGTCTGTGGGAACAGAACAAACAGTATTACAAAGAAGATTTATTAGTGCGGACACTTAATTTCCACTCATTGCACTTATAAAGTAACAAACAATAATATCTTATATCTATGGAAAGTGAATATCTTTACTTATATCAAATGACTTACATATATCTTATACAACTGCTTAATTATTAATTGGCTCTCCCTCAACAATCTGCAAACCACTTTCCTAAGAACATCGCTTACAAACTCCTGAAAAAGAACTGCTTAAGTAATTTGGTAAATTTACCTTTTATTTCCTGACTTCTTATATCAGTAGGCAATTGGTTGAGAAGGTATGGTACTCTTTTATCAAGCATTCGGTCGCCAAAATAATTCCTATTATTCCTATTTGGTGCAATCATCCTTTATCTAAACCTTATTATGTATCTTCAGAAGAATGGAAGTTTCAGGGTCAGCATATCGCACCCTTAAGCTTTGTGCAGACCAGCGCGACTTGTCGCGCGACGCGACACCGGTTATTGTTATACCGTCAAGTTTTCTTAGAAATTGTATTGTTCGAGTCGCGTCGCGGCGTCGCGTCGCGCTGGTCTGCACGAAGCTTTATCCCCTAGCTGACTAACTCTGCTACCCTCTGATTTCTTGTATATCCCATATTTATGTAGGACTCATTAGTTATAGAGATAAATGGCAGAAAAAGTTAAGGGTAACGATGCATTTCTTTTCCGCATCACCAGACGCGTTTTTCAGAAATCACGACGAAAAGATTTTCAGTCACTTCTCTTAAAAGGGGAGATGTGATGATTATCTTCTCAAAATGCTTTCTTCAGACCCTTGTAGATATGTTTGATTCTAATCGTTGTTCTCAAAGAACTTGCGAGTAATTCATAGGATCCACTGTGTATTTATTGGATGGGTCCTACCTACCCTCTGTGAAGGATGATCTGTCAGAAAGAATGAACTCTATGGATGATCACTTCGATTCTACATGTCGTAGAACGCTATACCTTCACTTTTTAACTTATTAAGAATATTATAGAATACTCTTTATTATGCACACCATCATCTTGTTTTCGTGTAGTTAGTGACTAACCTGGTGTCAGAGTTTTAAAGCCAGAAGTTTTAAGCTTCACATACCATTGAGAAATAAAGTTTTAACGCCGCTCCATGGACCATACAAATTACAGATATAAATTAGAAATTTTAGATAGGGTGGCAAGGGGCGGTCTTATCGCTAAAAGCGATCTTTAAAGACAACCTTTGGATGAGTTTTAAGGGAGAAGATGAGGTACACTACAGGTAGTATATGGTGTAACATTTACATGTATAATAAATACATACATACATAAAGCATATTATTATGGTCCAAGATCCCAGAGCCCCCAGAAGTTACTTATTTTCTGAGTAAAAAAATATGTGGGATAGAGTAGTGTTAGTATGTACTGTGAACGTACGCATACCTTCTAGCTTGGGCTGACGGCCAATTTACAGGTATCAGGTACTAAAAGTAAGCAAAAATATTACTAAAGTCTCAGTGCTGTTTTTATTTATGTTTTACAGAAGATTATTTATAATCAAAAACTGCCAGACACTTCACGTCGGCGATAATTTCGGCTAAACGCTTTAAAGCTCGAAAAAAATTTACATCATCTCATCATCATCTGTGTCTTAATTTTTATATATACTCGTAATACTGAGGGAACAATTTCAATACTATTCATTTGTAAGCAGCCAGACCAATCGTGGGGGCCAAACATCCCCCAGACACAATTAAAAGGTCACTGTGAAGTTAAGTCTTGACGATGCTTATAATTACGATCTATCAATTTTATTAAAAGTAAATAACTCACAACTTCACACAAGTAATAAAAACGATGTGCTCGAAATGATTTTATACTCCACAGCGTGATAGGTTTTGCAGCATTCCGCTGCCAAGTAGACCTCCTCAAAAAAGGTTTAACATGTATTTTTTCTTAAATGATGTTACGCTTGACACATTTTTGAATTCGGTTTTATAGAAGCAGAAACTGAGGTTTTGTTTCTGAGGGAGCTGTCATTCGAGAGTCGAGCTCTAAGGTGTCCGCTGCGAAAATATTTTTTCCGATAAAAGTTTCTGTATTATCAAGCGGACGTCCCGACGCCTTCCCGTATTATTATAAATAATAGCTAGTTCGAGCCTATCGTTTTTCTAGTAAAAGAAACAATCTATTTACATAAAAGGCCTCGTTGAGGTCCGTGTCCTACCTGAGTCCACACCGACTGAGGCAATACCACTCGGGCTGAACGCGGACTGCCGAGGTCCCCCCTACCCGTGCGGATCCCGAACCCACGCCACCGGTTGGTCTAGCCAGGCTTGAGTTGGCAACGCCACCGACCAGCCGTGCCTCGTCTCCCCACCAACTGCAGACGAGCGCCAACGCCGCTAAGTTACAGGCAACACTAAAAATTTACGGCATTAATTCCCATTTGGATTTTATTTTATTTGTAGGATATCGCGTTGTATTTTTTTTACCAATTGTCTCCGTGTAGTTTTTGATTGTTTCCGTAATTAGAAAATAAAATCGGGTCACCTTGCCTAGAAGGCGCATCGGTTCCTCGCGGCTAATACTCGTATATGATTCGGTTTTGAACACGTATTTTCACGTGAGCTTAACCAGCCCTGGCCAGCGCTACGTTCCCTCGCGTCGCGAAACAAAACCAGAGACAACTAACGTATCCCGATGGGCCCGTCGTGCTTCGTCAAGGGTACCTGCTATATTAACAATCCTGCAACTAACCAAATCGTGTCTTAACAATAAAAAAGGTTGATGATGTCGCCGCGTTATGTTATTTTTATTCTGATCCATTTTTTAATATACCTTTTTTCAACCTGGATACAGTATTTCATTATTCGTCCTGCGTCGTACTGGGTTCGAATCCCGGCGACTTGTTAATCTGAAGGTGGCAAAATCTTCTTTTTTTTGTTACAGTTTGTATAATTAATTTTACGGTTCATTGAAGTAAGCCAAAAACACATTCTTAGAAAACCTTTGATTTTGATGGCAACAAATGTAAAAACGAAATGGCACTAAACAGGCACTAAATGCAAGCGGCTATTGCTTGCATTAATGCCTCGCAAAAATAAAGGGCGATGTCGAATCTATAAAAAAAAGCTCTATCATTACTTGAAATCCAGATTTTTTAAACTAATCTTAGTAATACGTAATTTAATTATTACTAAGAAAGTAATCATAAAAACCACAATGACAAACGTCAAGTGTGTTGTAAGCAGCCAGACCAATCGTGGGGGCCAAAATCCCCCAGACAAAAAAAAATAAAAATATATTAACGTCTAAGTAGTCATTATAAAGGTAATTAATTACAGTAGGTCCAATAACATACGATACAATAAAAAAAATGATGTCAATTTTCAAAAATAATGAAAATTGTTGACGAAAGAAATGAAGGACGAAAGTTTTTACTATTTTAAGAAATGAAAGACGATTTTTTTTTACTTTTCTATCTTACAAGAAACAAAGAAATACGTACTATGATAATTATGAAAAATGATTTTTTGTGTTTTTGTTAATTATTTTTTTATAAATAAGTATGTTTTTGTCATTTAATGTTCATTATAATCATCATTGAAGTTCAACAACTCATTATCAAGCTATAATCTGTTTGAACAGTTTCCGAATTTGTCATAAAACCTAGTGGAAAGCACCAGTAGATATCTCGTATAATGTGTGTCATGAAGGAACTTGAAAAGTTCCCGTGGGATAATTTCTGACCTCCACGTGAACGAAGCTTAAACTACTTCTAATTATACATTCATTCTCAGAGCGCGAGCGAGAAAACTTATAAAAACTATAATTGTAACTTAACGTCTGTCGTAGCCAAGCTAACAGGTAGCGCTATCAAATAAATCGCTGTTTTGATAAATTAATCAAGATATGTTGTACTTTACCTATACCTGCATTTTAAAATGAAACTATTTATTGGAGACATTATATCCTTATGATTGTCCTATCGATTGGTGGGTACCATAATAATACAGATGTTATTTTTCACATTTAAGTTGACTATATCAAGCGACTTAATAAAAATGTTTGAATGCAGTTCTACTTACCTACTTATGAAACAAAACGAATGTTGCCTTAGAATAAAATAAATGCTATTGTTTTCTGAAATCATAATACACAGAATTATTTGTAACAGGCAACGAGCGAAGAGGACTCTGGCAGAAACTGGATGCAGAAGCAGTTCTCGAGGGTGACGCGAAATCTCCGCTACCGAATCAGCGGAGAAGGCCACTCTAAAACGCCTGACTGGTTCTTGGACAAATTCGCGGCTCAGACCTTCACTGATCCTGAGGAGCCCCTGTACCAAGCCAAACGATCCAAACTATTTTGTGGGCTAAAGCTGGCGTTTGACCCAACACTCCCTGGGCATTATCACGTGAGTAAATTATTTAATCTATTATTCACTTTATACTCCCGGTAGTCTATATATTAATTTATTATGTCACAAGACAAGACTTATCAAGTTGACAGAACATGTGCAAAATGTAGATCCCTCAATACAGACTTTTTAACTGTAATAATATTCACGCTCTAGAACATACAATTTCTTTAATCGTTGAAAAGGGCAACTTATCTTTCATGTAATGGTACGATGCTAATCTATCAAATTTTATTAAAAGTAAATAACTCACAACTTCACCCAAGTAATAAAAACCATGTGCCCGAAATGATTTTATACTCCACACAGCGTGTTAGAAGCCAAAAACACATTCTTAGACAATGTTGTCAAAGGTTGTGTGTGCTATGTATTTTACATTTGATTTTGATGGTAACAAATGAGGCACTAAAATAGAGGGCGACGTCGAATTAAAAAAAAAAAGCTCTATCATTACTTGAAAGCCAGATTTTTCGGAAATAATCGAATTAATACGTGATATAATTATTACTAAGAACGTAATCATAAAAACCACAAAGACAAACGTCAAGTGTCCGAAGTGTCAGTCGTTTCTACTACTACACACACTTGGATACCACAAGTAAAGCGCACGTAGCTTCCTGAGATAAAAATACTGTAGTAGCTTTAAATCATCGAAGCCCATCAAATGGGCTGCAATTTACTTTCAACTAAAATGGCAATGCAACCAAGTAGCAGAGTCGAACAGACAGAAACGCATGCTCTTAAATTGTAATATAATAAAAGCAGAACAAATAAAAAAAACAACTACATGAACGTGCATAATTACAAAATGCAATCAACTGACTATAACAATTAATCACGATATTTGCGAACCTAGTGTGGAAGACACAAATATCGAAGTGGAGATATGCCGCTACAAGGTCGAAAAGCTGCATCTGCACAAGGGAAACCTATACGAGGCATAAACAACAAAGCCCTTATTAGATTGAAGGACGAAGGCACTAAATTACCGTTATAAAAACAGGACAGGTCTCAATTTTTGAAAATTTTGGTAATTTCTACAATGCAAGATATGATGCCCTTAAAATTTAAAATTCCTCATTTAAAAGCGCATCAGAAGTGGAAATTTTCACATTTAATACCGCATGGGTACAAAAAAAAATTGTTACAAGAAAAAAAGATATTTGGATTTGCAAATGAAGATATCAGGCAAGTTGTCCAAAATACTATGGGGCATATTGTTTTACAAGGAAACGTTGGCAGTACCGAGGCGAAAATTTATGTATTGCTGATGGACAAAAAGAATCGACCCATAAAACTATATTAAGGCTTATAAAAGCACAAATTCCTCATTTGCAATCCCATGACCAGGGCTGACAGCAAAAAGCCGCTATCAATGGCATAAGTAATGTGTTTCCCAACAATAAGTTAAAAAGTTTTTTTTAAGAAGAAAAGACGGGTACGGGTTTGGTTCTACCATGGGTGGAAATTGACGGAAAAGTCACGTCCTAATGAATTTGACGATGCAGTCCAGCATGTGATCGACCTGGCATAACACAGGCATATACACATACTGAAGAAACGGTGTCAACATTTTAATAAGATGGGTCCAAGATGTTGATGATAATGCGGAGATTTTTCAGTGAACGGCAATTGCAAACTCTGATTTCCGTTAGACGGGCACGGCTGCACTATGGCTGCAGAGCGAGCTGCCATATAAGTCTTGGGAAGAATAAAGATAGGTCTCTTAGAGGAATTCCTAGACTCTCGATAATAGCAAGGCAGTGCACGAGATGAAGTCGGCTAGGAAGACGCAAAGAAATGAAGGATGTATTGATTACATGTTCATGGAGGAATAAACGAAAAAAAATCCTTCAATGTCGCGATCAGGTATATTAGCGACGGCATAGAAGACAAGTAAATATATAAATAAATGCTTTACGGAGTAACGAGATATGATGCTTCATGCTACATAAATAGGTACATAGATCCGATTCACACCACCATCGTGAGGCGAATTTTTTGCATCTTTATGCTTTATTTATAGATGGATCATCGAATCATAATTGATATAATATATCCAACCTTCATTGAGTATTTCGGGACATCGCCAAGCGGTTGGTTGACTCTTCACGTGACCAGAGGGCTGGCCAATTTTTAGGTCAAAGAATCAGCAATTGCCATCCAACGTGGCAATGCTGCCAGGCTTTTGGGCACTTTTCCCACTGACAGCGATGCCCACGAATTTTTTGATGCCCAATGAGCTCTTCCTTTATTTATTTTTTTCCTCTTTATACTTTACCTTCTTGTTGAAAATACTCACTCCTTGGAGAATTGGTGACTAAAAGGAGAGAAAACGTCTAGGTGACATTCATCGTAAAATAATAAATTAATATAGCAAATATTTTTCTTAACAAATTGACGACGAAATAATGCCGAACAATGGTATAAAAGACCAGAAAAGAGTTAGTACGTTATTACGCGTACTTACACGAACGGAAAACACATTACCTACGAAAACTCAACTTTCAACCGAAGAAATAGAAACTCCATTACAAACTCAACACTTGCAAAAATTTCAAGAATTGCAATCTGAAATTGAACTCGAGAGGGACCAGCATGAATTGGAGGAGGAAACTGAATACAGGTACGAATTTGAAGAACTATACCAAACACAACGCCTAACGTATAACTCCTTCAAACGCAAATTACTAACAATGAGAAAGAATAATGAAATAAGTACGCAACCTACAACAACAATAGATTACTCAAGCATTTTTTTTTTTTTGTTCCGGGGTGGAAAATCCTCATGGATGTCCTCCGCCCGGAGGGGTCTGTCAGACTCTTACTGACTAAAAACCACCCCGGTGTTCCGACTCACACCTACGCCGGGGATCGCGGGAACGAAAGAATCTTCCGCAACCCCCGGCCGGTGCCGGCCCGCCACCGCGGGCCTCCTCTCGGGTCAGGGGGGGGAGTGAGGTGTTTGACTCCCCCCGCGACGTCTCAGAGAGAGATTACTCAAGCTGCGTTAACCTGGCATAACTAGAGAAACTGAATTTTCAGAAACAAATCCTTTGGAAACTTCATCTAGAAATTGTCATTTGTCTTTATAATGAGCAGAGGTAATGGATCCAAAGGCAAGGGTTCACACGCTACTGGCAACTTTAAGCCCAGAGTTACATCAAAAGAATAATAATAATAGTTAATTGTTGCCAATAAATCTGACATAGTGGTTATAGATCGATTAGAGCGTCTTGCTACGTTTATTGATATAGCGGTTGCGCATGACGAGAACCTCGTGAAAGCTGAGAAAGGTAAGCAAATTAAGCATCTTAACCTGGCTAGCGAGGTTGTCGACCTGTGGGATGTGGATACAGCAGTCATTGTGCCGATAATCGTGACGGCCAATGGCACAATAGCAAACAGCCTCGAGCAACACCTGAGGAGGCTCTCGATAGGCGGTTGGATCAAGGACTTGATCTAGAAAATGGTACTTCTGGACACGGCGCGTATCGTTAGGAGGTTCCTCTCTCAGGAGCCCAGACAACCGGTACTTAAGACCATGTTCTCGATACCGGTGGGCTGTTGTTTTATTTTATTTTGAAATGTGTTTTTACAAAAATATTTAAAAAAATTAAGTGACTTACGTAAAGTGAAATAAAGAAAAAATGGTTTAGTAGAGAGATAGTAGAATTCTACAAGGGAAAGATTCGCTGCACGGTTGCATGTGGTACGGTTACAATCAATAACGTCATTCATCATTCATTCATTATATTAAGGTTCTTAATTAAATGGGTACAAAATCGCTTTCATAGTGGAAGAGGTTGGAGGGTTAATGGATGAAGTTCTTTCGAATCCTCCGCCGAACTAATGAATTATCGATTTGACGACTCTGCACTTGGAGATGAAGTTCCCATTCAGTTTAGTCCTAATATGATTTCAATGAAAATTAACTCTTTCAAGGATTATAGGAAAGGAAACGTTAATATTTCAAAAATCAGCGAAAGTAGCCCGACTGATAAAAGTCGGTTAGATGCAATGCTGCGACCGCATCTGCGTCTATCGTGACAAAGCAATCGTGAGAAAAACATACGAAGCTTCGGCACAGCTTCGTATGTTTTTCTCGCTAAAGCGTTATCGCGCTAATGCGGTGGTCACATGAGCGGCTTCGCCACGTTTATTATGTACCGCCACCTGGGCGATAAGTGCTACGCAGCCCGAACTATCGCGACGATAACCGATAATGGTTGGTCACATCTGCGTGTATCGTATCACTGTGCTAAGCTTCGTCACTATAGACGTAGATGCGGCCGCAGCATTAGAAACATCTGACTATTGTTGTAGACTATATCCATAGAAAGAAAGAAAGAAAGAAAGAAAGAAAAAGTATTTATTGAGACTCGCACAGGAAATCACACATTAAACTTAAAACACACTAAACATAAATAAAAAAGTAACATTAGAAGAGCATTCCAAACGTTTCACACTTGGAGTATTCAGTGACGTCCAAGATTAACCCAAAACTGTATACTTAAACGCACACCTACATCATAATATAGTTAATTAATATTTTTAAATGTAATTTTACAGTGGCTGGCTGTGGTGTCGTTAGCTATTCTGTACAATATGGTCTTCGTGATTGGTCGAGCAGTCTTCTGGGAGCTGGATAAACTTACGGCGCTCTGGTTTGTGCTGGATTATCTGTGCGATGCTATTTACCTAATCGACACGGTTGTGCACGTCCACGAAGGTACGTTATTTTAGCATATAATTACCCACTGAATATTTAAATTGACTTTTTCATTTTGCGTTCAAATATATTATGTGATTCGGAGGAGATCATCAAACAAAGTACATCGGTATTTAATTATCAGTTTGGATAATATACTTAAATAAATCGTGGCTTAGGTAGTATATTACCTACTTTCCTGACTGTTGAAAAGGAACGCAAACATTTAAAAAAAGTCACCAGCCTTCTGCCAATGTCAAGTTTTCCTGTTACATCGATATTTAATTATCAGTTTGGATATACTTTAAAAAAAACGACTTTCCTGACTGTTGAAATGGAACGCAATCATATATAAAAAGTCACCAGGATTCAGTCAATGTCAAGTTTTCGTGTGTCACTGTCTTTGTAATCTTCACTGCTCTTTCCCCCAGTTTCTGAATTGAGAATTTGTTCAACTCTTTGGGATTGAAACCCTTAGGACCGTGGGTCCGAGTGCTCACGGTCTGTTTAATAAAATATTTAAATGTTTGGTTTATATTTCCCGTGACCCAAGGGCTGGGTTTTCCTTGGCCATAGGCTAAGCATTGCCGTGCAACGTTTTTGGGTACATTAGTATTGTACCCAAAAGACTTATCAAACTTGGTAAATTCCCATTGCTGTCGACTGGTTACATAACCAGTCGACAGCGATGTAAATGAATACTTTTTTATTATTATATTAGTTTGTTACTTAATTTTGTACAAAATTATTTGTACAAGAAGATTAACCAATGTATATTGGAAGAATACTTAAATAATTCAGTTCCAAGTGTAAGTTATTTATTTTATTCAATCTCCTATTTGAAACTGTCAGTGATTTGAAACGTTTATTCGATTACAAATGGCAATAAGTGACGATTTCATTCGATGACAGATGACAACAGGAAAAATATGAAAATAAATTACAAAAAAAAACCGACTTTCAAGAAACTAAAACGAAAATACAAAACCTCTCTTTGCAGAGTCAGTTGTTTTATTTTTCAAGTTAAGTAATGATGAGCGCCTGTTTATCCATACATTTTTGACGTTTAAACATCTTAACTTTAATCACCGTTTATGAATAAGAGGGTTAGGTATTAACCCCACACAAATTCGTATACCCCTACTTGCTATTTAAATAAAACTGACAGGAAGAAAAATCAACATGGATTAAATACGAAATAAGGAAGCTAAATCAAAACCTTGTCAAGCAAAGTTATTACAATTTATATGGGCGAAAGGTTCCCATCGCAAAAAAAAAAGGAATCACGTAAGTCGGCCCATTAGTCACGGAAAAATCGGTGTACCGTGATTAAGAAAAAAACAACCCGTCGAATGCAGAACCTCCTCTTTTTTTCACTGACACTTCACTGACATCATGCGTGAAATGAAAAGAACAAAAATAAAAAGGTACTTGTTCTTCTATTACACGAAGTTAGAGAAATATCATCCGTCATAAGTCGGATAATCACGTTGTCAAGGATGTAGGAAAAGAGTACCTAAACGGACACAGTTATATCATTCAAACTGATTAACAATTAAATACCGTGTTGGTGCACAGTTATCATAGTAGTTTTAGAGTTCTATTACCAATAAACAACCTTAATGTGCGCAGAAATAAAACTTATTTGAAATAAATAAAAGTGCCTGAAATCTTTCCTGAGTGCCTTCTTCTCCAAGAGGTCAAGAAACGAACGGGTGCCGAGTTAAGCGGCCTGTCCCATTTTTAAAGAGAACAACAATTTTTTGGAACTTGTTACGGAATGTATTTGTATAGGAAATTGAAGTGGTTGCAAGCAGTACTGGGTTCGATCCCACTACCATTCTATAACATTACCCGACACCTAAAAGTAAAGCCTAATAAAAGCGCACTGGTGAATGTCTAACTGTCGGCGCTAAGATGAGCGTTGAAAATCCAACAGTGTGCATTTATTAGGCATTTAGGTGTGTCGTAGTGTTAGCGAAAACGAGCATTAATGGGTAATATTAAGAATTTCCCAGCAGCAGCATGGAGTCATTTGTGCCTTGGAAATGCAGGCGTAGATGTTATGTTTATGTGAATATGGCTCAAAGTCCAATGAATAATTTATCATTTTTACTCTCTTTGCTAAGCGATCACAAAGCGAAAACCGCATCAAGCGAATGTTAATACAAAATAACGATGAAATTATTGCTTCTCACACAATTCCACAAAGCGCTATAGTTTTTATATGCAATCTCGTACTGGAAATAATCAATTCATTCCCTATTGAACTGGTTTGTAGTATTGTTTCTAAGTAAAAACTATCAACGGCTTTGCAAATGAAACTGCCCAATAAACATAATATTACTGATGCTACTTTACTATATTATGTGTGTTTTAACCATTGTTTTGATTTTATAGGTGTATGTCTACATGAAGAGCATTTTTTTTTCCGTGCAGCAGTATTTCAATTTATTCCGTTCGTTCACTTCAATCAATATGTTACTTAGGCCAACTTGCACGTTTAGTCGGGTTAAAAATGAATAAATTTAGAGTTTAAGTTAAGTAATTATCATTTTAACTCTTATTACCCGTCGCGCCACAAAAAACTAACACCGGGTTAGTTAACTTGACATTAGTGGTTTGAGTTGGGAACATTGCAGTTCAATCGACGAAATATAAAATAGAATTGCTATGTTCTATGTTCTATGTTGTGGGGTTTGGTTTCCGCACTTAGTCCTACAGTGGACCATTGTGCGTGGGCCATAGCGGCCGATTGGTGGTTACTCCAACCAGCCCACCTCCCTCCAGAAGTTTATCAAGTCTCCTGGTCTGTTGAGAACATCTGTGAACGATCTGGGTGTCCCGAGGGTCTGTGCTCTAATCTGGGTGACGCCTGTGCATTCAAAAAGCACGTGCGTGACGGTCTCCTCAGCCTCCATGCACGCCCTGCACAGAGGACTGTCCGTTATGCCTATTGTGTGAAAGTGTTTGTTCAGCGAGCAGTGGCCCGTGATGGTACCCGTCACCAGGCGCAGGCCGTTCCTATCCAGGCGTAGTAAACGCCGGGTTAGCCTGGTATCCAAGGATGGCATGGCTTCCTTGGACTGCCTGCAGCCCGGTGTCGAGGTCCACCAGTGCTCGGCTTGAGTGTGGGTGAACTCCTGTAGCCACCTGCGTATCTGGTTGAAGGGAATGGGTACGATGGGCTCGGGTCCACAGACTGCCGTGCTGGATCCTCGTCTGGCAAGCTCGTCAGCTGCATCGTTACCCAGCGAACCGCTGTGTCCTTTTATCCATTGCAGTGTCACCGTGTTGCGGCTAGATACCGTTATTTGTTCTAGTGCATTGTGACATTCTAGTGTTAGCTTTGAGGTAATATGTTTTTTCCGTAAGGATTGAAGAACTGAGGCGCTGTCGGAGAGTATGCGTATGTGTGTGTCCGTAACTCTCCTAGCTTTTAGGGCGTGGACCGCTTGTATGATGCCCACACACTCCGCCTGATAGACGGTGTTGAACATTCCCAGCGGGCTATGTCTGTGCCCTAATGTAATCCGACCAAAAATGAATGAACGAACAATGAACGGAACTTGAATACCCATCTCTTTTACACAACATTACGATACGTAGGTAATACTTTTTTATCTTTGAATTTTGTAACATGACATTTAACTTTAATCGTATTGGTTTCGATGGAGATTTTGGTAATTGATTTACCAAAACGTCAGGGAAGTGTTTTAATTTTTTTAAATTAGTATTTATGTTTATATGAGTTCACGAATATATTGCCTGCTGATACACTACCGAATTTTCACTTAGGTATTTAACTTTAATCGTATTGGTTTCGATGGAGATTTTGGTAATTGATTTACCAAAACGTCAGGGAAGTGTTTTAATTTTTTTAAATTAGTATTTATGTTTATATGAGTTCACGAATATATTGCCTGCTGATACACTACCGAATTTTCACTTAGGTACTATAACGTCGAACAATATAAAATACAAAATAAATTATCAGCTGTACCTCATAACGTCAATTTCTTTTGATATTACTAACACTAACCCAGAGTTTAGCGACAAGAACTTTAGGTTAACTCTGGTGGCGCAAGATGAATTATTTGATTAACCCTGAATTAGCTATTAACTCGGAGTTATTTAGGATAACCCTTGAACGTGCAAGTGCGCCTTAGTAGAGCCGGGGGAAAGTCGTGCTTTGCATAACATTAACACCCTCCTATTCATTCGATGTCACCAACAAACACCATTGCGTTTCTCAAAAAAGTAAACGCATTAAGATTATTAGATAGACAAACCTCATCAATACCCAACCTTCAGTTATGAGGGTATTGAATCAACTATCTCTTTTACATTAGTCCAATAGCGTGATAATGGGAGTTAATTAGAAGGAGTTGGATCTACTAATTCCATTGTGAGTTCGATGTTACCCTCCACATGAAAATTCTCCAATATTTTTTTTTTCAGGAAGATAATACTACATGAAAAAAAAAATTTTGGAGAATTTAGTCAGACTATGAATTTGAATTATTGTTAATATTTAATTTTATATTTCAACCAACGCGGCGATGTGTACTTATAGGTAAAAAGACACGAGTCTGCATTCATTATGATAGAAAAATAACGGTGAATGTATTATGCATCGATAATGTGATGTATTGTTGAAATGACGGGATTTTAGTATTTTTAATTGTAAGTAAATGGTTACTTTGTATTCGCTTTTATTGAAATAACTTTCTTATTTGTCTAATTGAGTATAGATACAGAAATACTTGATTCTGAAATAAGATATTGAAAGTTGGAATCCGATTCAGATACGAAAGACTTGACAGAAACTAAATGACTAAGACGTAACTTGTAATTCAAGGGTTGTGTCTCCTTGATGAATGAAATCAAATATCTCAACAAGAGTAGGAACTGCTTCATTAGACAAAAAAACACGGTCGCTATCGTCTTTTTTTTTCTGATACCGAAAATAATTTGAGCGAACAGTTTTTCTTTTGCGAGTCCGATTCTTTTCTTAATAATATAATGATTTTTATCCACTTGTGGGCATAGGTACACAGAAACAAACAGCTAGAAAAACGAAATAAAAATAATCTTTTGAAATTAAATGAGGTTGAGGTTACTTACACCCCCATAAGGGCCCGTCAAAGGTGATAAAAGTTTAAAAAACCTAACGCCGTTTATGTCTGAACCGCGTCCTTCCGACGTCATTATCGCCAGAACAAGGGAAGTTCCGGTTGACCGCAAGAGTGTGGTGATTAGTGGATTTGTTAGGTGAGTTATCGGGGTATGTGTGTGAGTTGTAGTATGTGGTAGTACGGGATGAGTTGTCGTGTCTGGGTCACGCAGTATGTAGGCAGGTTTTAGTCTGTCGATCGATACTGTGACCTATACCTTTCGCAATAAGCTTGAATAACAGAATAAATTTCCTCGCTGAATAACCTCATAAGGAACCTGAGTAGGTAGGCAGGGGCTTAAGGGAGACGTGCGATGTGATCGGTAACGTCAATGTCTCCTTGATCTTCTGAGCTGACAAACTCTTCTGGAATTCAAAGCGTTTCCCCATAAATCGTTCTGCTGCTAATGACTTTAGGTCCTCTTTCTAAGCGCTACGGACACAAAATAGCACAAGGGGAAAAAGGATTCAATCCAGAAAGGTTGGGGAAAGGACTCAATCCAGCTACTATCTATCATCAGCGTGATAAGTTATGGCGGCTTGCAGCTGCCGATCATACCTCTCCACTAGCATTGGCTAGAGGCTGGATGATAGACCGTAAACCTTTTTTGCTGAAAACCAGCTATTTGCACCAAATGGCTGAAAAATGCCTGTTCAAATTGCCTGCCACGGTCTGTATCGACATTAGAGGGGCAGCAAACGAAATATCCACCCGTTAAGAAAAGGGCTTTAGCTACCGTAAAGGGATATCCTTACAGGATATTACAGTTGAAATATCTGATTAAGTCGATCGATTGTTGTGAGATAATACCGGATTTCCTGCGAGCATGGAAGGGAACCGAAGAGATCAATATGTGGGTCTCTAAACCTAGCTCGAAGAAGCTTGTACGTGCCCAACGGTACTGAAACATGGCTCTGTACTTGACCGTTGACACACCAAGCAAGAACGTACCCACTAACGAAAGTCTTTCCTAACAGTAGGCCAAAATATGCTGTGCTTCGGCACCAGAATGGCTCAAAGAGTGCAGGCTAGCGAATACTGAATTGCGAAATTCCATGGGAGCATAAGACATCGGAGTGGCAATGCTGTTGTAATGTACAGCTGACTCTGCGATCAAGCTACTGACCTTCTATATCTGATTACTGTATTTTGTGTGATGCTAATATGGGTATCTATGGATTGTCACTGACAAGAAGCAAGGTGCATCAGTCTTTGGATCAAGCTCACTCACCCTTGCCCGTATTTCACAAGCTTTCCCTATTGCCACTGCATCATCATAGTCAGGCATCAAGTTCAAGGAAAACTGAAGACCAAGGCATTGGCTTGTGTGGGCGTGCTGCCTATTCGGATGCATCATACTATCTTCCCGAGATAAATTCCTTCAGAAGAAGAGGGAGTTCCAGAGGAACTTATTGCTACAATCTTGAATATAGATATTTCTATACTTCTGGCATGATCTAAGGATAAGAGGAAGCTGGATTTGTTTAGGCTTTTGAAATAAAACGATGTTCAGGTTGCTACACACTTTTTGCGGCGCTCTGCATTTTTGAGCATCCTACAAAAATAAATACAATCATATTTTGACATCGTAGGTAATATTAGGGTTATACGACACGACACAAATTCCCATAAACAGGGAAACCAAACGTAGTTTACTGGCAGCCCTGAACCTGAAATGTGACGCTAATATTTAAAATTAAGCTTTGTGATTTACAATAATAAAGCATTGAAAAATAATTAACTAACACCTGAAAAATAATCCCCATTGGAAATTACTGTTTTTTTTTGACGATTATTTACTAGTTTTTTTCTGTGAGGATTGCCTCAAGGAAGATGATCCTAGTGTACAATTTTTTATCATTGCTCGACTCAGTTGTGATAATAAAGTAGCATAATCAGCCTATAATTTTCCCACTGTTTGGACACAGGCCTAGTATCGGTAATTTCCCACCCTCAAAAAAAAGGCCTAGTATCGGTGAGGGAGTGAGCAATTGTGATTGTTTGAACTGCTGTAAATTTGTTTATTAGCCTCATGCTGTGATAAAATAAAATATGAGCATTGATCAGGCGGTCGATTCTGTAAAAATATCACCGTGAAACTTAGGTGAAGGGAGCTGTCAATAGTATTAATCCCTAGCATCCTGCCGGTCGATTTGTGACAGTGACAGCTCTCTTCACGCTCACTTCACCTAAGTTTCACGTTGATATTTTTACAGAATCGACCGACAGGATCTTCATTTTAATAGTTTTCAAAATCGGTTCACTATTGACGAAAATATAAATGAACATATAACCTCCTCCTTTTTGAAGTTGGTTAAAAAGAGGCCTATTTCCAGCAGTGGGAAAAAAAAGCATACTCCATCAAAAATAATCCACAGTTCATGTTTTTTTTTTTGTTTGTGTACTTTCTTTATGGTGCAAATAAAATGTATTTTCTTTCTTTCTCCTATAGATAATTTGGGAATACTTAATATTCTCACAAGTTCCGTAACGGAACTGAGGGAAAGAAGGAACAATTCTTAAGGAGGGCGCACCCATAAAGAGATGTTATATCGGTCGAATACCTGTCATTTACAAAATTAATAATGTCTTCTGAGCAGTTGTCACAAAAAGGGCTCGACATAAAACTCTCGTTAGTTAGACAGTAACTTCAGCAGTGGAAACCCTAAACCCTGAGATTTCATAGCAAATTGGTCGAAAGTAGAAACCAGGGAACATCTAATTGCGTAGAGAAAGCCTCATCCATATATATATATATGTGTGTACCGAGTCGCCCAGATCGTCGGCGCCCCGTGTTTATGCGGTGGTGCGTTTTGGCCGGTCACGATGTATTTTCAGTGATTAACACCCCGCCGAAACGGTGCCATGTCCATATTATTCTTAAACACACCAATTAATAAAATAGTATTTTTTTTATCCATTGGTATCGTGATTTACAACTTACAAGGTTATATTATTTTTTGCGAACTTCATGGATAAACTCAGATTTATTCTATGCAAGATTTATTCGTCAGTACCTGATCAAAAATGTCGTAGAACGAATTCACTATATAATAGAATTGGTAATAACTGTATCGAGATAAAAAAAAGTAAAAATAAAATTTGAGCGTAGTTCAAGGCTAGTAAAATAGTTGTACTTGCACACATTTAGACAATTGTTCAAGCAGTACGTACATGACATGATTTAGTAGTTGCACATATCGTAAGAACTATTAAAATCGTCACAGTTTACGACAATGTAAGTTACGAGTATTACTTTGGAGTGAGCCGCAAATCAACAATTTGACACCCCCACGCAGAGCCGCGCCTTGCGTCATCAAATTTAGCTAACGTGTGAACAAACATTCGACCCTGCCTAGTTGCTTTTTCCGCACAAATATTGCATTGCGCTTGTGCGAATTCACGAATATTGTGATTGATTGGTTATTTCTTTACTGTTTATGGAAGTCGGGCGAAAAACTTTAAAACGTTGACGTCAAACTGCATAGTACGCCAAAAGCTGTCTTCAGTCAATCACAATGATCACGTTCATGCCGGCCATTCCACTAGTTGGAAATTATAGATGAAGACGGTACCTACGTCAACTCAACTACATGATCAAATTATTTCGAAACGTTATTTTCACACCACCTGCTCGATAATGTCAAATTATGTTATGTAAACTTAACCTAATTTAGTTAATATAGGGCCTGGCCGGGCAATTATTATACTTAATTTCATTATAACTCGTTGATGTGATTTAATTTTGGAACTTCAACAAAAAAAGTAGTAAGATAACTTTTACCAAATAAACTTATTGGAAAATCGAATTGCTTTTAGTATCTCCCAAGTGTGAAAAGTAGAGCATTCGTCTCGGGGACAAAGGTGTCACGTGATTTTTTGTGTAAATATTCTTTAATTTATATCATTACTATTAATCCTTTTATTTCCGGTAATGGTTTTTTATGGCACACAGAACCATGTGAATAGTCGATGGAATTGGACTCAACAGTTCAATTCCATCGTCTTAATTTTTGGACCTTCAACGATTTTACATAATATTCTTTTTCCCATTGGTACGTATTTTTATTTCATTTGCAGCGCTTTTGAAAACGCGTAGCAAAACTCAAACCCTGCATGTTGACTGAAAGTCTCACTCTTGAAATTTCACCACTATCATCCTCATTAGGTACTCGAAAAGTAGTGGCATCTTCCAAAGTCCATGCCGGTGATGATGTCGTCGCGAGCAGTCTGCCCTCTACGCAACAAACTCGAGCACTTCTTCAAAGCCAATATTGTGCAGGGCCACTGGGGAAGCCGCCTAAAACGCGACAATATGAAGCTGATGGCTAAAGCGTAGCTGTATCGCTACAGCGTCTAGCTATATACTTACATCTAGAGGAATTAAAACACGTGTTTATTGTTCACAGGATATCTTGAACAAGGTCTCATGGTTAAGGATCCAAAAATGCTCAGGAAACAATATTTAAAATCTGTGTCATGGAGATATGATCTGATATCATTATTACCCACTGATATAGCATACTACTGGTGGATACCTGGAACTTGTGATGATGTTAGTATTAGAGATTAATATTCTACTAAAAATACCCAATCTATTTTTTAGTTTAAGAATAGAATAGTTAGTATACCGGAAGACAAGAAGTATTGTTTTTAATAGATAAGTAGCGCACAAAAATATATAATGGAGAATGCCAGCCAAAGTATGTCCCTCTTCCTCCTATTTTATGGGAGTATCCTGTCTCAATGAAGAATAAATAGGATAAAATGTAAACCCAGGTAAAAAAAATCGGCCAAGATCAATTATAGGCTAGTTGACAGTAAGAAAAACCCCTGATGAATTGTGTTGTAGTCTGTACTATATTATTTTGCGAATGGCTTAAATTAAAAGCAGTAATAATCCGTCCGAACCCAGCTGCAATACAGCGGTTTGTATGTAATGCAGCCGCGTTTGTTTGTATAAGGCAATGAAAAGCGGATTCAACACAGATATCCATAGTATTATTTCCGTTAGATTATAAACTCTCGAAAAGTTGTGAACTGGGTGAAATGGAATAGGTTAGGTTAGATCTGTGACAAACCGCGCGCGAGCCGAGCGAGCGGTACCGCAGCAGCGGCGGGCAAGCTCTACTTCCAAGTTGCTCGCTAGCTAGGCAGGTTTTTATTATTAGCGCAAGGTGCGTTACATCGCAAGCAAGTTTGATACCAGCAGTGCTATTCTGTTACCATCTCACCGTGAAAACTTAGGTGAAGTGAGCGTGGAGTGAGCTGTTATTCCACAGGGATTGACACTATTGACAGCTCACTTCACCCAAGTTTTCACGGTGAGATGTTTACAGAATAGCATGGCTGCAGTGTAGACAGAGCGAGTACTTTTCAGCTGTGACTTGCTTCATACCCACATTTTTTATCTTTTTACTGCCATTATTTAAAAGATGACGAAAAAGACCTAATAACAAAAATAAGCAGGGTGGCTCGATTAAGATGTAGGCAGTGTATTATTATTTGGTTTTTTAACTGTCAACTAGCTTATGTTTTTAACTGTCAACTAGCTTATGTTTTTAACTGTCAACTAGCTTATGATTGTCATTTTATAGTTTTTCAGGGATCTATGGCCCGATGCTTAATTTTTTTTTTTTTAATGTACTATGTAACTAGTAGATAAGGGGTAGGGAACAGCCGTTTTTGCAAATTTTGTTGACCAATGTTATTTATTCTGGACGACCTCTGTGTCCAGACGGATGGACTAAAAAAGTGATCTTTTAAAGGTCCCATAACCTCTAGCAGGTTCGGGACGATAAAATTGTAATAACTCGCTTTATTAGTAGTCGTCTTACATCCGGTAACTGAATTAAGAATTTGAAATTGAGACTTGTCAATCTCTACCTTATTATTACTTAAGGCAAGGTGTAAGGCCGCGAAATACAAAATGGTTTCGCAAAAAACGTTAGCTTTGAATTTCGCGGGCTGCATTGTAGGAGCCCTTAGTGCTTAAGAGAATTTTGACAAATTCTCAACTCAGAAGCCGGGTGAGACCCTTGTAATTTTTTGGAATACGCAAGTTTGAGACATGAACCATTTTGTTAAGGATGGCTCCAGTATAACTAGGGTCAAGACGGTTCATCCTTAAAATACGGGTAAGTGTTAAAGTTTCCTCACCAATACTGGTAATCCAGTCATTAATGGCAAGTGGAGAAGTGTGGAACTAATAAAATGAGCTTACTTCCACATTAGAAGCGGACAATTTAAAAGAAAATAATGCACTTTGCATCACTAGTTAAATCAATAGCAAATGCGTAATATTCCACTGAAACATTCCTTAACTTTTTTATTACCTAAGTGTCAATATTGGTTGTTCCAGAAACGTTTGCCCTGCCCTGTTATTGTTCGACTCAATCGACTATTTCGCCTTCCTCGAATGTGGGAGTGGTTCGATCGCACTGAGACTGCCACTAGTTACCCAAACGCCTTCAGGATATGCAAGGTTGGGAACGTGTTACTTATTAAATCCTTCCCGTTATAATAACCAAATTATTATTAACATGCTTATTTGCTTCCAGGTCGTAATGGCAATTTTGGTGCTTATTCATTGGAACGCCTGCCTATATTTCGCCATAAGTTATGCAATTGGATTCGGCACAGACAATTGGGTATACAATATAACTGGATCCCGTAACGAAACATTGGCACATCAATACATTTACAGCTTTTATTGGTCCACTCTGACTCTTACTACTATCGGAGAAACTCCACAGCCAGAGATTGATGCTGAATACCTATTTGTCGTCGCGGACTTTTTAGCTGGTGTTTTAATTTTTGCCACAATAGTCGGGAATATCGGATCAATGATTTCAAATATGAATGTCGCCAGGGTAGAATTTCAAAATAAAATGGATGGTGTAAAACAGTACATGGCGTTCAGAAAGGTGAGCGGGGAACTTGAAGCCAGAGTTATTCGTTGGTTTGCTTACACTTGGGCACAAAGCGGAGCACTTGATGAAGAAAATGTCTTATCTTCCCTGCCTGACAAACTTAAAGCAGAAATTGCTATTCGCGTTCATTTGGATACTTTGCGTAAAGTGAGAATTTTCCAAGATTGCGAACCTGGGTTATTAGAGGCATTGGTATTAAAACTGAAACTTCAAGTTTTCAGCCCAGGTGATTACATTTGTCGAAAAGGAGATGTTGGGAAAGAAATGTACATTGTGAAACGAGGAAGACTTCAGGTGGTGGCCGATGATGGTAAAACAGTATTGGCTACTTTGAGCGCTGGCTCTGTTTTTGGAGAAGTGAGTGTACTAGAGATAGCTGGTAATCGTACCGGAAATAGAAGGACAGCTAACGTGCGAGCCTTGGGCTATTCTGACTTGTTTTGCTTGGCAAAAAGAGATCTTTGGGAAGCACTCGCTGATTATCCAGATGCGAGAGCAACACTCACTGAACGAGGCTGTCAGTTATTGAGGAAGGTTCGTAAATAATATGTCACAGTAGCAGTGACAAACAAACATAATAATAACCACACAAAGTATAACCCCACGCATAACCGTATAAAAATAAGCACAAAATATAACCATATAAAGTTTATCATTATTAAAATAATATTCATACACACATATACACAAATATATACAATTCTTTTGAAACTACAGGATGGCTTGCTTGATGAAGCTGTTTTCGAAAATGCGCAAACAACTCAACAAAGCATGGAAGAAACTGTGCATAAACTGGAAACTACCGTTGATATGTTGAATAATCGCTTACAAGGACTACTTACAGACGTCGGCGAAGAACAGGCTAAAATAAAACAGAGAATGAGCAAAATTGAATTGAGGTGAGTATTATCATTACTGCAAAATAGTTCTTAAGATAGGGGGATACAATGCCTTTGCGATTATTTGTCTCTTTTCTACGCCACGTATTGCGGACCATTGCGAATGTGTTTTGTTTGCTTTATTTAATAGACTTTTAAAGCACGGAAATTTTCAGGGTTCTAGAAACAGAAGACGAAGATACTGATTCTGATGACATGACATCGTTAGCAGCTTCAGATTTGAGGAGCGATATTGTTGGTTACAGTGAGTTACCCATGATCTCGGCGTACAACACCTCCATGCATCTGCTGACGCACTCTATGCCCGTGCGTGAACGTGGCCACTCGCTGAGTGTAGAAAGGTCATCCGGAGGGTTACTGAATCGAGCTCCGGAGCCACGCAGCAAATCCCTTCGTTTGAAACGGATTCACAAAGACACTTCTAAATAAACAGCAAGATATAAGTGTTGTTAAACAGTTAAGAACCTTGACACGCGAAGGGAGTTAACACTTTTTAGGAGGGAAGGTCCAAATTGTAAAAATGTAAATTATTTTTGATACCACAGTATTTAGGGTTTTTACATATTTGATATTGAAGTTCAAAATTCGATCGGGGGTTAAGTTATTGATGAAGTTATCGGTTTTAATTAAATAAGTTTGTATCAAAACGATACACAATCCGAAATCATTCAGTTCTTATTGCAAAGAAAATATTTTTTACTACTTAGTGGAGTATTTTCAGATCTACTGAACATTTATATAATAAAAGTTCACAAAGTTAGTTAGTTAACAATATATTTTATTGTGAGCATTTTAAAAAGGATATATCTAACCATTTCAGAATATAAAATGTTAGATTATTTTATTGTATGAATGCATTTATAACATAGGTATATATTTATTTTTTGTTTTTTCTTGTATCCATTAAGAGATTTGACCCAAATAATTATGAGTTTGTAATGAATGCCATAACCAACTTTAATAAAGTTGGTGTAAGATTAATAATTCATACATTCATAATAAAATCAAAGTCAGTAATTGTCGAACAAATAATGTTTAATATTTTTAGGCGCGTTCTCCCCGGGCGAGAGAATCGCAGCGATTACATAATATATATAGTCTCGCCGTGCCATAAAATTCAATAAAAAGTACTTGTTCGGTAGTACAAGCGTGATATTACGAGCACTATCGGGAACCGGCCCCTCCGGGCACTTCTGGGACTTAACGTGTTAAATCATTCTCCACACGGCGATATCATCGCGGCGATAATTTGAAGGCACGGCGTGAGGATCGCCGCGATTCTCACGTCTGTGGAGATGGCGCCTTAAGGTGCAGAATCCACATAAATGATAATTCTGAAATATTACGGAGGCTGCAGACGGAGTATTAAAAACCCAAATTGCTAACAATAAATTCATTTGGAATCAGCAATTACATGATTGTTAAAAACGCTGAAGATGTTGACTACGTTCAAAGTTGCAGCTGAAGTGCTGTCCCCTCAATGACGCGGTATGGTGGTGCTTTGGTGGCCCGTTGATTGGAGTCAGCATCTCGGGGCAGGGCCTAGTGTCCGTGTCTTATGCAGTTGTTTATTACTACGTGCAATTGTGGTGTTTGCAACGTCAGCGATTCTTATAATATTGTGTCGTGATATAACATAATGTACCTTATGTATTGCTATACTTACACCATATTATTTTGTTGCGCACCTCGTAGTGTTTTTTCCTGATAAAAGCTGTTAAGTTCATGGTGCATTCAAGAGGCACCGTCAGCGCACAAAGACTTTGACACAGCATTATTTACCTAGGTAAGAATGATTAATAATGTGCATCACCGCCATTACGATTGTATTATCATCATCAGTGCTCTACCTAGCGGATTCGTCCACATACTACATCATTTTTGGCATGAGTAGCGAACAAGGCTTCACGCGTTTTATCATAACATTTTATTAACCCAATCGAGTGCCTCTCGAAAGATATCACGTTATTAGGCTATATTTGTGAACTTATCATTGATTTCTCGTGTATGTATTCAGTAAATATATGGCAATAATCAAAAAAATTATATGTAACTTTCAAGTCATAAATTAATCATTTTAATTCGGATGTTATGTAACTTTTGAATTAAATACTTGATACAATTCTGATGATATTATGAAAACTTAGTTATAATGATTGTGTACCAGTAATTTATATCTATATTTCAAATCTGTAGAAATGAAGATAAGGTTTTTTGTAAATAATTTTAAATATTCCAACTGTGTCCAAATTTGATAAATATTAAAACTACTCAATGCCGAGTTTTATTTTAAAGTCCAAAAAGCTAACGTAGACAATGGTTTCACTGTTATTTGATGAGAAATTTAATTTTTTAAATTTCTTTCGTATAGGTAGGTATATCTACTACTAAAGACAGCAACAAGATTCCTGAACAACACCTATTAACAAATATATTTTCACAATAATTGTACACTACAAATACATATTATAATTATATAAGGTCATGTTAAGTCAATACATACATCGTATAAGTATAAATCAAGGCGAACATTTCGCCACAAACATTTTACAAAATATTCTAAGAAATGTCCAAATATTCAATAATGTGCATTTAAATCAAATTGTTTATATCTGTGTCACATTTAAATTTTCAACAAATTAAAATGCACGTTTACATCATACAGTTTTTTTTACATTGATCACTACACGAACTTTAAATTACAGTCAATAATTCCATAATAATTCCACGCATGGTGCTTATGATATTCTAGTCTTGTTTCCCTCCAACTTTACATAAAACATTTCGAATAAGGTGCTGCGTTAGATACGAGACTTGAGGACCCTTCTTCTTTTACGCCAACTGCCAAAGAAATACTGTTTATTAGTGTTACATTAGGTATAGATATTGGTTTAGTGATGTACCTATAAGACACACAAAAATGCGATGCGCCACGCCTAGCCCCAGGAATTTGGTCTGTATTTGAGGAGACGCCTAACCGGGGCCCGAGAAATGAATGAATGAATTTGGTCTGCATTTGAGGAGACAACGTCCAACTAGTTCCTAACGGTGTAGACAAATGTATGATATTACAAAGAATTGCAAAATTAGGTACACATTCAACGTTACTGAAACCAGAAACAAACTGTCGCACCGACACGACGGGCGGCGGCGCGACGATAGCGCGCCGCGTTTGTGTGCGAAGCTCCTTACTCTTATCTGCCAAATATTATCATGAGGTGACAAACTGTTAAAGCATTGATTTTTATAGCTCACTGGTATACAGACACAATGAAAATGAAACCATGGATGTTTGTATTTGGTCACGTAATAGACAGACTACTAACAAGTAGCCTCCAAATAGCTCCCGCCCTGTTTTGTCTCTTGTCTGAAGCGTAAGTTAGAAAAAACGTTTATTAATTAGTTCCTTGTTATGGTTGAGACCTGCAGTACAACAGTTAAAATAACTAAAGCTAATTCTTCTAAATCGAGCTTGTTTCACCACTTTTTACCACTTATCTTTATTTTTTGTATTTTAGTTTTCGTATTTCATCTTGAAGTAATCACAAAAAAACAGCCTGTATACAAAATATTATACTCTCAATCCTTTGTATGTTTAATAATTTCCAAAAAATCGGTATTTTTTCTAAATTTTTCTCATGGCCTACTATCGGTGTATCATAATATTTATCAGTACGCTACTCGTGGTACTAAGTGTAGCGTTCATAACCGAATTAAAGGGCCGAAGCCAATAAATAGATTAGCGATTTTAGCTTAGCGGCGCACTAACGAACATTTCCGCATTAGGCCCTAAATTAAATGAAAACCGGTCAAGCGCATAGGCCCCGAGCCCCCACAGCGTAGCGAAAATTTCGAGGTTTTTCGAGACCACGCAGTATTTTGAAGCTCCAAGCTGTTTTACGCGGCGTCCTACGTGAGCGATCTAGACGCGAACGCGAAAACAACAAACAGTCGATACCGTCGTGGTTCACGGTAAGCTCTTTAGGCCGGTTGTTTTGCGAAGTGTCTTTTTTTTTTTGGTGCCTAGCGCAGTCGTATCGTATGCCGTGTGTCGCCGCGGTCTCCCATGCCGCCGCCTCCCATTCCGCCATCAGCTGCACTGCGCGGGTTAGCTGTACGCTATATATTATTATAGGTATATCTATATTCCTGTAGGTAAATCTTTTCTTTGAATATTTATCATACCAAGCCTCCAATAACTCCCATGCGCGTTACCCAATTCGCATAAATTCAATTCGAATATTAGTTTTACACGTAATTCATCGACACCCAAAATTCACATTTTCAAGTCACGTAAATATTTAATACTACAAACATCGTTCAAAATATAAAGGAGAATGACCATTCGCCCAAATCCTATTTAAAAGGAGATTTGACCAGTCTTGTACGTTGCCTTCTATTCTAAGCACGTAGGTACCTCTGTTGTAGGTCAGGTCTTCTTTATTAATTTGCGAATATGGGTACAAAAGAAAAGGTCTTATACAAACAATAGTGTCCATTAGCCATATCCTACCTAAAGGCATGTAAATTCAGAAATACACAGGTAAGTTCTTCTTTATCATTTATCTTTGTTAATTTGCGTCAATATGGAAGACGAGGATCGCTCTATTACCGAGAGTCCAGGTCGAGGTAGCCCCATAATTAGGAGACCTCCACCAATTCCAACCCAGAACGTCCAGAGCTTCAATGTCATCAGGTATCCCGTCTCCCAAGAAATCCGAAGAATGTCCACGTCATTATCACAAGTCTCCCCCCCTCATAAAATAGAAGATCGATTTTTCAGACAATTCTTGCGATCGCGAGTTTTTCGTTTCGATAGACGAACGTAAAGAAGCTATATCGGACCACCACTTGAAGCATTTCCACGAAGTCCTATTCGGGGCTCCACTGAAATACCTTAGGTCTATTCGCCACCCAAATCTTTCTTAAGCAGAACTCAAGGAATCTTTCATAAAGACGTTCGGATCGATCGACTTCGCATTCAAGACCGAACAACAGGTCAGGAACTTAAAGCAGAGGTCTGACTAGTCAGTCAGGGATTTCGTTATCCAGGTTTCATACTTGAATGACCGATTGTCCAACCCGTTATTTGAACCAAATCCGCTTCAGATTATTATGCACAATATGCACCCGAAGTTCTACCCTTAACTATCCATTCACAAGTTTAACGATTTAGATTCACTCATCGATATGGCCTCTCGTTTCTAAACCTGTATCTAGCGTTACATGAGAGATGAGGACATTAACTGGGTTATGTCCCAAATGTAAAAAAGGCGGACACTCGTATCGTAACTGTCCAGATTTCCCTGGCACGCTTTGTTTTAGATGTTGGACTCCTGGCATCATAACTCGGGATTGCCCAAAATGTAATCCAAAAAATGCATAAGCCATCGGCAGCACGCATATCGTTGAGTGTCACCGGTGATAGTGAATGGCTCGTTGGGAACCGACCATTCATTGAAATATTATTAGGTAATCGCCTGGTCAAGGCTCTGTTAGATTCAGGCGCACAAATGTCACTTATTAACGATACCTTAGGTATCTCTTTAAATTTGTACAATTCGTGTCCCCGCGTTATTTCCGGTAATAACTCGGTTAAGTTTAGTAGTACAACTTTTACGCACGAGTTTTTTTAATGAGTTTGAAGTCACTGACAATATTCGGCTTGAAAAAACTAATTGGCTATCACTCAAAACGAATACAACTGGACAGCCAATTAGGCAAATATTTTATCCCCTTTCACTCGCTAAATAGACAATTCTTAACGATGAAGTTGATAAAATGTTAGAACTGGGTGTTATTCGGCCTTATCGCTCCCCCTGGCCCAGCCCGGTAGTAATGGTTACAAAGAAGAATGGTACTGGCCGTTTCTGCGTTGATAGCAGAAAATAAAATAGCGTGCCCATCTGATATTCGTATCCCCTCGCGCGTATTCAAGATATTTTTGATAATCTTCGTAGCGCGAGGTACATAAGCTCGCTCGATTTCAGGAGTGCATTTTGGCAGATACCTCTTGCGGATAACGACAGCTGCGAGGAAACCGCTTTCATAATTCCTCAACGCGGTTTGTTTGAGTTCGTCAGAATGCCATTTTGGCTAACGAATGCAGCTTCTGAGATGCAGCGCATTACCGATATGACCGTTAACTTTGAATTCGTATCGAATCATCATCATCAAAGAGAAGCATAACAATATTGAACTATTTCACCAAATATTAATCGCTTTTCTGGCAAAATCCTAGACGTGGAAATGCGATGTTTGCAAGGCCCACAAAATCGCTAACACCCAACCACGTAGCCAGATGCTGTATTCTCTGCCCCTACAACTTATTTCCATAGACATCATAGGTCCGATACCTATTGCCTATTATGGTTAACCGTTACATTTTATCTATGGTCAACGTATTTTCAAAATATATCTGGCTCGTTCCCTTAAAAAAGGTCGACGCTAGTACCCTAATTAAAGCGCTGGAGTCCGAAATATTTTATAATTTCGGGGTTCCACGCGCAATTCTTTGCGATAACGCTACCGTTTTCCATAGTAACCGTTTTGTGAATTTCCTCAGATCCTTTCACATCGACTCACCGACCTATACACCTCAGGGCCAACACCGTAGAACGATACAAACAAAGTGTTGTCACAAGCTTAAGCATTTTAGTCGGTGAAAACAAAAGAAATTGGTCTAAGTTATTACCCAAGGTGAAAATATAACTCAATTCTTGCATTAACTTAGCTATTGGTTTCACACCAAACTTCCTAATGTTTGGTAGGACTCAAAGCACAAATTTGGCCGAAAGTCGGTCTCAACACGCGTCTAATCTATCTTCCCTCAAGGTTGTGTCACCTTGCTTAACCAGCCCTGGCCAGCGCTACGTTCCCTCGCGTCGCGAAACAAAACTGGTCAAACTGTAGATCGTTTTTTTTTACCTAAAATTAATATACGTGTAAAAATAATGAAGCTGCATTTTTATTTCACTATAATATGCATGAATCAGGCGTATGACTGATTTAAGTCCAAGCTTCATACAACCGCAATAGAGATTTAAGTACCTACTTGTATGGCCCACAAAGCCACGTGTGTATATACTGTGTATCTTGTTGGCAAAATTGACCACTCTGTGGCCCCATTTTTCCTACTCTACTCGCGGCGCGTACGTATATACTGTAGGCGTCGCACAGTGCATCTGCATATCATAGCATCTATCCAGTTTATGTTGATGTTGGTTTCGACCTACGAAGTCACCAAACGCAGGACCCCATCCCTCACCCACACCTGTCTCCACTCAATCATGGTTTATGAAATTCCTGTTCCTGCCTAAGTACTCAAAAAGACTATAAATATATATCTAACTGGATGGAGTGCCATCGAGCCGGAGGAGAGATCCTTCCTGGTGGTCAAACCAGCTACACAGAAGACCTGATCCTGTCCCTTGTCCTGTCCTTCTTGGCGCCCATCACTGTTCAGTGTGTGTCAGGCTCAAGAATTGCTACTCTTGATGACAAAGTGTCTACCAAGACACCGGAGGAGACAGACCAGGGGGTTCTCGCAATCACACTAGCATCCCTCATGACCTTGGCTACGCCTATAACTCCCCAAAATACTCCGGCGTACGCCAAGCGGTGGAAGGCAGCGCTGGCTTCGGCGAAGGTACAGGATTTGGTTTCGATGGAGTCGTGGTCCAGTATCCTAGCTATTGCAGATGGTTTCACCCAGATCGTGATGGGGAGGGAGGAGCTGAGAGCGGAGGTGGTAGGTCGGCTACTAACCCTTGAGAAGATGGGGCAGAGGGAGCAGTCCTAGCACAGGTGAAGTTGGTCTGGGATTTCTCCTCACTAAAAGCAGTGCAATACATGGACCAGTTTGTGAAGTCCCACTGCAGAGTGCTGGAGATACCTACTGTTCTAGACCAGGCCCTTGACCTCAAGGGAAAATGGGACGCTGCTGTCTCGGCAGATCCTGCGTTGGCTTACAGCAGGGTCCGTGAAGTGAACGCTCATCAAGAGTTACAGCATGCGCACTTTCCTGATTTGTATTACGCAGCCATAGCGTATGCAAAGGCTAATAAGATGATTGGTGAGAACTTTCAAATCTCGCAAACCTATTCATCCAGACATACAATTCTTATTGACAAGTATGTCAGACGCACTGCAGCCGCGGAGCTAGGGGAGCTGTCGGAGGACACCAAAAGAAAATTGCAGGAGCTTGGCTACCCTGTGGGGAGGAGAGGCAGAAGGGAGATGTCAGACTCTGAAGATGAGGAAGCAGAAGAGCCCAGAAAGAGGAGAAGAAGATGAGCCACTTGAACCCGCTCCGGCGAACAGCCTAGACTTCTCTTTACTCACCCCAACTTTCTATATTTATATTATTTGTTAGACCTAAGTGTACTTCTTTAGAATAGGTATTCGTGAGTTCCACGTCTGTCTGTATGCCGCTAGGCGAAGCGACACGACTTTCAATCATCTTAAATAACCAAACGATTGTAATATCGGGTTTTCAAATAGTGTGGTGGATAAAAAAATAAATTGCAATAGGTACGATAAACAAGTGATCTACACAAAAAAATATTCACCATCGGGCCAGAACGAGAAGCGAGCACTCGTTGCATCTGATGACGTGACGGCCTCATGGCGGCGAGTAGGCGAGAAACTGCTAGACGGCACGTAACTTGGATTTGGACTTGGGGATCCACCTGTAAAACATATAATAAGGAAGTTGTAAGAGATTGTCATTTTGTGCAGAGATACACAGGGCCAAATTGCTTAAGCTGATCGAGGTCGCCTTGAATCATTACTAAACTAAAATGCCATTTTGGGTGCGATACCGATACTTTAAAAGAGTCTTGACATGGTGACAAATAAAACTAAATATTTTACTTAATGCAGACCCCTATGATGATGGCACTACTTTGTCGACAAGTGCTAGTAGGTTTTGATTTGAGTGCACCCTCAAGCAGCGTTTTGTTGCACATTTTATTACCCATGTGAAGTGACCTAAGTGCGATAGTGGCGCCCTCATTTTTTTCAAACTCTTCTTTGACAAGCTGATTGCTTTGTTTTTAATTCCTTTATGCCTACAAAGTGCCTTTAACGGAAATGTATTGGTAATTCAACTTTTACCTTGAAATGGGTCAATTCTTGAGCTTATTTGCTACAATTTCGAGGCCGCTAACCTGTGGAGTAAACTAAGTTGTTTTTTGAGTACTCCGAATGGAGACTGGTCATCTTTCGACTAAAGACTCCGACCCCGTGACAGTATAGAGCCCTGGCCTATTCTCTCATTGACTGCATGTGTGTCTTATGTGTAATACCGTCTTACTTTATTAGGTAGGTAGGTAGGTACTGTGTGCTTCTGTTCCCATAATATGTATGAAATTCCCAAATTAATAATGCTGTGTCCAGAATCTATGTTTGTACATGGTATTTTTTTATTTGTTTAGCAAAACTTCAGAATCGTGATGGTAATATCGGTATCCATTAGACGATTCATTTAACGCCAGCGTATTTTCAGTTTCTCTTCATGATTGTAACCCAACATTAACTTTCCACTACATGTCTGTCGAGAATGTGTGTGACAAGGGAATATCAGACAAAGGACATGTCCAGTTTCAGCCCTATGGTCGTGTTCTGAATCCATAAATGTTCAGTATTTAAGGTTTTACAATAAGATTAAAAAACATTGATTTAAATTACTATGGATTTATAAATTCAGTATAACTTGCGTAACATAGTTCTCAAAAAACAATACTTAATCGTAGCTTCCAGCTTGCCATTTTGAATGGGAAGTACTAAAATCGTATTTGACGTACCATTTTATCCCGTAATTACCGTAAAAGAGTAAATAAATAACTATGAACCGCTTATTTTAGATCAAAGGAATGTATGTAATTGTTGTAATGTAATTGCGTATAAAATACGACAATATTACTAACTTATTTTTATGTACACATAAATCAAGATTGTTTCTTATTCGAATAGCCACTTTTTTAAATTAAGGTAATTATTTATTATTTCTTTGACATGACATTTTCTGCTTGCTTTGCATTTCCAAGTTGCGTTTAAGAGGCTTACAACAGCTAAAGCGCGGTCACTGTCGGACTGCATAGAAATGAAAGAGAAGCGCGATGACACGACGCAGTTAATTTATTGCAAAATATGAAGCAGTTAGCGATTTACAGAAAATCTATTGATTGGACTGGAAAATTAAAACACTATTATGCTAATATGTAGCTTGCAGAATAATCTGACAAAAAATCAGAATGATTGCATGTAAATTAATATGATTTTTAATCGTTAAAAGAAATTTTTAGAGGTATCTTCATGATTTTTTTCTATCGTATCAAATTAGTTGTATTATGTTTTCAACACACTATCATACTAGCATATATCCTGAAGAATATCATATATTTTTCTGATTTTGTTTACTGCAGTGGATCATATTCTTTTAGGCATTATAAAACTTGCGTTTAGGCACGTTTAGGTCCTGTAGTCCCCTTAAGCGTTCCTTGCTTCCTATGCGATTATTTTGTGATACTCGTATTCATAAGTATTTTCGTACGACCATTGCTATTCTACACGGACTGATATCATCTAGACATGATTAACTATTGGAGTTCATATATAGTATTCTGTTTTACTTTTCGATTTGGATATTATTCTCGAACTTACAATACAAAAACCGTTCAGCTATCACCCTTAACGTAGGTGACACTGTATCGAGACGTAATTTCTCCAGGTCTTCCGGAACGGATTTTTTCTCCGGAAAGCTTGCCCCTCGCTTTGTTAATTGTCATCTCATCCTTTACCTTAAAGCCTTAATTTCTTAATCATTTTAATCCTTTATTGCTTCCTTTCTAGTGAAACCTCACTAGAGTACCTTCCTCCTAAAGGTCGACGATCAACATTACACAAACTTCCAAATGTGCCCCTAGACAATCAAAACTACCCAACGTTAACTTCCAAAGGTATCCTCCCTCCCCCCGCACGGTAACGCACTAGTCGATAAATGTTACTGGCCATCACACAATTATGGAATAATTTGAATAACTTACTGGCCGACTTGTAATTATAATTTGACTTGTATTTATTTAAAACATTCAAAATGTTAAAAAAATATACTTCCGTAAGACTAATATATAACCTGGTGTTTCCCTTACAAATAAATTCAGTCTTCGATTTACACAGTTTACAGTCCGTAGTTTTATTAGCCGATGGGCTCCGGGGACCAGCCCAATCCTCTAATGCCTCAAGCACTCCTCAGGCACTCCTAAGGGAGGTCTCTCGATGCTCTGTATTTTGACGCCGGAGCATCGGAGGTCAGTCCTCAATCCCTGGCCCCTCTACGCTGGAGAGCGCCCCTTCCGCCGACCTGCTGAACGCAAGGATTTCAAGCTCCTCTACTACTGCCTGCTGCTCCCGGACCTGCTGAGCGAGAGGATTTCAAGCTCCTCCGCTACTCTCCTGCTTCGTGTTGCTTCGCTTCGTGTTTGTGACTCCAGGCAGTTGCTTCTCTAAAGCCTGCTGTTCCTGCTCCACGCCCTTAGCTCCGGGTCGCTGCTTCGCCACTGCCACCAGCGTCGAGCGTCTCAGTTCCTTGTACCTTGTATCTTTTTATATCGCTTCATGTCTTATTTTATTTTTTGACCTACGTTTAGCTCCACGGAGGTAAACGTAACGTTATAGTATGACTATGAGATGGCAACAATACAAGCATTAAAAGAACTATGTCCAGATTGCAAAAAAAAGGATGTTACTATCATTTCTCAAATTCGGTATGGAGAGTGAAAGAAAAATAATATTTCGCTGGATCGAGTAATGGTTGATAGATACAAAACCAGACTGTGCTCAGTGCTACCACTAGTTTCGCCACACTTACGATAATTCCAGGATACCTTTCAATTTGCGAGCAAACTCACGATATTAATTAATACAACACACACTTTCCCAACTCGCAGCCTTAGCGACCTCTAGCGCTTCTCTCCACAACTAATGTGTGAAATTATCCCACTGACAGTTTGTCCATGTTCCTAGTTCAAGTTTTTTGGCGATACGGCGGTGATACAAGTATTACCGACCTGTCAATAGAGGGCGCTTGTTTGTGAATTATTATCATAATTATTTTTATCTGAAAATAATTAAGTGGGGTGGTTGAATATGTCGATGAGTATCTCTATCTTGGTCAAATAGTCTCTTTCCAGGCAAGAAAAAACAAAGAAATTGCAAGACGCATCGAAAATGCTTGGAAGAATGAAAATGCTGGAAAGCCATGATCTAAAATGACCCTGCACCTGATGCACCCAAATGACCACCGACCGACAACGCTTGAACAATCTGGAACTGAGGGTGGAAAACCTGCAGAAGGCACGGATGCTTGGACTCACACACCAGGCCACGACTCCATCCTCCTCTGCCCCCGCCAGTGGCACGACGCCTCACATCTCCGCGCCCACGGGGAAGATGGGCAGGGTCCTCATCTGACAAATCCCTTGACACTAAAATGAAGTGCGATCTTCGTCTATCTCTCAAGCGATGACTCACGTGTTGTTCTCAAACATGGTCTTTGACAATTCAGCAGATGTCCAGGCTCGATGTTTGTCAGAGAGCTATTATGGAACGGAGTATTCTGGATATTGCAGCATTCCGCAGCAAAGTAGACCTCCTTACACGCGAAAAAGGCTGAACTTGTTTTATTCTTAAAAAGATGTAACGCTTGACACATTTTTGAATTCGGTTTTGTCGAAGCAAAAAAGTCAGGTTTGGTTTTTGAGGGAGCCGTCATTCGAGAGTCAAGCTCTGATGGTGTCGCAGCGAATATGAGCGGACACGTAGTCTCCGGCCGTCTGGACGCCTTGCCATATAATACCATATTATTATAATAATATAATAAATAGCCAGTTCGTGCTTATAGTTTATCTAGGAAAAGGTACAATCCGTACTAACATAAAAGGCCTCGTTGAGGTCCACGTACTACCCGAGTCCACACCGAATAAGGGAATATCGCCAGGGCTGAACGCGATCTGGCGCAGTGCCCCTTAGCCTTGCGGGTCCCAATCCCGCGCCTCCGCGTGGCCTAGCGGCCAGGCTCCAGAGGTAGCAGTGGCGTCGACCAGCCCGTGCGTTTCTCCCAACCTACTGCAGGCGAGCGCCAACGTCGCTAAGATACAGCCAACACTAAGGATTAACGGCATTAATTGCCATCGATTTTTTTTACTTTATTTGTAGGATATCGCGTTGTGTTTTACCACTTGTCACCGTTTAGTTTTTTTTTTATTGTTTGGCCGTTATTAACAAATAGGATCAGGTCACCTTGCCTTCAAGACGCGCCGGTTTCTCACGACAAATTGTAATTTGTTAATAAAGACAAGTTTGCTTTGCCCTGTAATATAAAATACGATCTTGAACACGGACTTTCACGCGAGCTTTTCCACCAGCGCTGGTCATCGCACGTTCTCTCGCGCCGCGTAACTACAAACCGGAGATAACTAATGCATCCCGATGGGCCTCTCGTTCTTTGCCGACAAAGGTACCTACCGTAATCCCTCCAACGTAACAAACCAACAACCACAAATCTTATCCTAGGCTGGCGACATTTTTTATTCAATATACTTTCGTAATCTTCACCTGGATACTGCGATTCATTGTATGACCTATGTCGTGCCGGGTTCGATCCCCGGGCGACTTTTAACTCAAATGTGGCATAAACACATTTTTTGCTACACAATGAACTATTTAAAGTGTGTTTCCACCAGAGATGTGCGAGGAAGCTAAGAGATACTAGAAGGCGTAGCCGACTCTCCTGTATGTAGAAGTGGTGGAAGATAATTTACTTAACTGGATAACTATAAATATTAATACGCAGACGGATTTTCATGTATAGTCCTTTTTATCTGGCAAAATGTGTCTAAACGGAAGTTTTGGTGACCCTGAGATGTTACTCAATAGGTGACACATTGATTGAATGGCCACACCCACACCAGTATTATTTTTCCAAGAAAAAAGTTTACCTTCATGCCAGAGTGGAAATCGAGTAACAGCCGTGTCTGACGACGTGACGATGTCGTGATGTCTGTTCGGTGAAAAGCCGCCGGTTGAAGGGGCATAACCAGGACCGGGGCTAGGAGACCCGTCTGTAAATAAGAAGACCAACATTATGCTTGAGAAAAAACAGTCATTATTATCGCTTTTGACAACTTACACTGGTTCAATGCAAGGGTTTTACTTATACAAGATCTGTCTCACAATGGGAAACGCCATATTATAGCAATGAACGTTCATGGGTTCAAATTATGAAAACAATAAAGCTAGGTGTTACGACTAGATCGATACGCCCTTTTAATTAAAATCTACTGAATTAAATAGTGCGTATATTAATATTTTGTTCGCGGCTAATATGTAGATCAGTCTACGTTTCAACCATACAATTGTATTTTTTGTGGTACCTTCACGAATATCAACATCATCATCTTTCCCAACTAGGTTAGGGTCGGCTTCCAGTATAGCAGGACGCTGATAAATAACACTATTTTACATGAAGCCACTGCCTATCTGTCCGTCACAACCCAGTTACTGGGTTTTCGACATTGGGTTTCAGACCACCGGAACGACCTCCAAGCGCACATCGCTTACATGGTTTCCGAGGCATGGAGGGGCCTCGATATGTAAAGGACAGTGACCCATTCATGGTACGACCTCGACAAGCCAAGACCTGACTTGTCCTTCTGACCCCCTTACGGCTATTTTTATTTAGCCTCGTACCTACATCATTATAGGTACTTGGAAAAATTTACAGGAAAGGGCACTTATTCAGAATAAATAACCAAGCAAAAACATACCTATAGCACTGATTCCAATAGCATTGTAGGAATTCATTGACATCGATTGCATGGGCTGCAAAGGACTCTGAAGCTGAAACAGATAATAATCATAATATCAACAATTTGCTTCTACCGGCAACTTCGTCCGTGTGAAATTTCGACACTCGACCAACCGCATCGCATCGCATCACCCCCGCCCGCGCTATTACTTCGTTTTCGCTTAGCGATCTAGCTGACTTTTTTTTCTTTTTGTACGGCTCCTAAGGGTCGTAATGTTAAGTACCCTATAACCTTCAAAAATTGGGCTATCGAATAATGCAAGCAATTTTTCTAGTCCGACTGGTAGTTCCAGAGATTTAATTATCTCTTTGTCCCATATAGGTACCCTAGAAAACTTCATCTTCGACGAACGGTGCAGGAGAGGGGACTAATTAGTCGGATTTCGGTCTTCTACCCCGAGCTTAGCGTCATACTCCGCGAGCCATTCTCAGAGAGCTCCGGACCCGTGATGAAACTACACCACGACGCTTTTGCCGCCACGCTGATCGGAGGATCCTTTCCAGATAACTTTTTAAAATTTTACATTTTGTCCTTTTTCGTAATTTGAATTCATACGGTTCAACCTAGCGCCATACTTTAGACTTTATTAAAGTAGTACTCGACGTAGGCGTTCTCCTTTGTGCTCACTAGTTCCTTAAGCAGTTCCTCTGCAACTCCTTTGCTACTATTATTAGTAGTTCCTGTGCAACTGCGAAAGGAACTACTGAGTCTAGATAGTTCCTTCAGCAGTTCCTTTGAAGGAAATGCTGATTTTTTTTGGATCAGTAGTTCCTTTGCAAAACCTAAAGGAACTACTGCTGAGACTAGACAGTTCCTTTGAAAGAAACAAACATATATAAAACTCACAAATATACATATTTTACACATGTACAGTAACAGTTCCTTTACAGAAAATGCAACCAGAACCAACGACGTTAAGAGAGACCGTATATCAAAAACGAATCAAAATAGAAATGGACTAATTTAAAAGAGTTATGCTGCGGCCGCATCTGCGTCTATCGTGACACAGCAATGCGTGCCGAAGCTTCGTACGTTTTGCTCGCTAAAATCTTATCGGGCTAATGCGGTGGTCACATTAGCGACTTCGCCACGTTTATTATGTACCGCCACCCGGCGATAAGTGTTACGCAGCCCGAATCATCGCGACTATAACTATATAATGGTTGGTAACATCTGCGTGTATCGTATCACTGTGCGAAGCTTCGTCACGATAGACGCAGATGCGGCCGCAGCATTAGACCAAATGAAATAGCGAAGTAAGTGAATAAACTAAAAGTGGAATAATTATGAAAGATATAATGTCAATTTATTCAATCCGTGCAGTTACAATTAGTGGCTGATGAAATGTCAATTCCACATTTCTTGGAAAAAATTGCCTTTTATGCATGTATTCATAAAACATAATCTGAATTAATATATTTTTTTACTAAGAGAAGACAATTAAGTTTTATTTTTGTGGTTGTTTGAGAACTGAATTTTTTTTAATTTCTGACATTAAATCTTTGAGACTGATTGCAATCAGGAAATATGGACGTCGCGATGCACGGATACTGGCCCAAAAGCGTTACAGAGCTCGCGCGTGTAAATTAAATTAAACCCGAACAGATTTTTGCCTATGACACATTTCGCTTTCGGTTTGTTATTTTATACAAAAATTCTATTCTACTACGTTCGATTCCCTGGCGTCATTCGAAACGAATGTGGCAAACCACCCCTTTTATGCTGCAGTATATATCTTCCTAAATGTAAAAGAGAAGTATTTAATCAACTTGAACTTGACTTCAAGACTTTTGCGTAAGTTAAAAACTTTACAGTCAGGTAATGGCAGAGAATAATACGTAAATACCATCGATTTACATCGAAGAATACGCTTTACTGCATCAAAAGATGACCGCATTTGTGTTTAATAAAATGTTTGTTTTTATTTATTTATAGTCATATGATATTTTAATTGAATTGAATTTGAAAGCAGAATAGGTAGCGTTTATTAACAGGCTGATTAAAGAAGCAAGAAAAAGGGCTATCGCCAAAAATGTACACACCAGCGTTGAGAAAATTTGCAGTCACTCTGCACTATTACTCTGTAGCTGCCTACAAATAAGTTAGAAAAATATTTTATGGATCTTTGCCACACCCTCGCGTCATAGGAAAATGGTACAAGAACAGTTTGAGTGATCCTGGCTTTAATAAGCAAGAGATAGAGGTTTTAGAAAAAAAAAAAAAAAAGTGGTCAGCGAATATTGTGCACGTCAATTGCTGACGAGATGGCTCTTCGCCACCAAACTACGTGGACTGGAAAGAAGACTGCAGGCGTATGTATTATCGCGGGAAAGTCTGAAAGGGATACCGTGGCCCCTGGCAACGTACAGGCAACGCCCGAGTCTGACACGCCCTCAGCTCCGCCCAGAGCGGGAGAAGTTATTTCATAATTTCCCACAAAAAAAGAAAGCGTATGTATTAGTATTAGTCTGCTGGAAAATCCCAGTGGCATATTTTTTAATTAACGGACTATCACTATATAATTTTGTATTCGAGAACATTGTTGCAAAGAAAAGATTTAAAAAATCCGGCTTTTAAAATATTTTAAAATTATAATTTTGTCAACGCTACACTACCCCATCGTTCGTTGCCATGGGAATGAAATTTTTGTTATATGTCATCATCCGTCATAATATTTATTTTTGAAATCATAATAAATTTGAAAAAAAAAATACTTACGCATGAAAATTAATACCTAATAGCTTTGTTTGAATTTTTGGAGTTGTTGGTACATTTCCTGAAAGCACAACGCATCTTTGTACAGCTGTGTGTATTAAAAACGAGAAAGTTACTCCGGGATGTCACGAACTGTGACGAATGAGGAAATGATGTTCGAAATGAGCGACGTCGCTCAATTTAGGAGTAACACTTTTCGCGCGACTTTTAACAATGGTTAATAGTTACTCAACGAATGATTTCATGAACAGCTATGGAATCAATCACATCATCATTCAAAATTTTTATCATTTATCCAGAAACGATGAAAGAATCTGATGACTATGGAACAATGGCAATATGGGAAATACAATCTCCCAAGTTAAGATTAGTATAGAATAGGTACTTGTGTCAATGATAGACATGTTTTTCCAGATACGAAGTATCCAGATGTCGAGTCGCAAGAATTACGGATCTCGCTTCCAAAGTAGATTTTTAGTAAGGATACGACATTGTGTGTTAATAATACACACGCCTTTAAAGATGTACGTCTTTTACGATACGAATGTTTTCCTACGTGAGTGCTAACATTGGACACAAACCTAACTGTTTACAAAACAAAGTCACTCTCGCAGGCTTAAAGAAAAACCATTCCACCGTTCATTATACTAAATAGGAAAGCAAGATCTGCAATTTTTCTTCGCTCGTGTAAAGGAAGAATATGAAATTTCTTACACCGACTAGTATAGTTTGGAAGATAAGTATTTGAACGATATTGAGTGTACCTTAAAAATCGCCTTTGTATACTTTCGAGGCGATCAATACAACGTGTAACGGAAAGGGTATATACATACCAAGGGCACGGCTTCTTTGGATGATATTAAACGATATTGGAAGGGTTTTTTAATCCTATCGCTACATGTTTGGAAGTTATGAGACTTTTTAACACATTGATACCAGAAACCGAAGTTTTAAAATTGAAATAAACACATCACTAGCACTAAGTCAGCTGATCGGTGTCAGCGAACTATTTGTAAGTAAAAATAAACCAGGTATTCTGTCTTCCCATAAATCTACTCGTAGTTTCTGATTATTCTAAAACAGAATGTAGTTAGTTTCAACATTATATTGAAGACTATTTCAGTACGGATGAATGAAGACTTTCCTATATCAATTACACATTTTTATTTAAAGGCTTTTCTGTATGTACTGCAGAGATTATAGCAGAAGGCTAGTCACAGTAAGATAAATACTTTATGAATTTTAAATTGTAGAATGGTTGTGAGCTAAAAAGGTTAATTTTGTAAATTTTTTTACTCGTGTGAATATTTTATTATCATTATACTTTGTGTTCTTCACTTGGATACTGCGTTTCATTGTATAACCTATGTATGTCGTGCCGGGTTCGATCCCCGGGCGACCTTTAACTAAAGTGTAGCAAATACACTTTTTTGCAACAATATGTAAGATCCTGAACAGGCTATTAATGTAGGTTTAATTCTTGGTTAGATGAGACCAAACGCTTACAACATCTAACGCCGTAAGTGCATTTGTGTTCATAGTTATTTCATCGATAAAGTCGTTTATTGAACAGTCAGAGCGCCAATTTGCGAACATACTCGTACAGTTTTACTGCTTTTTGATACGCTACTCAAATTTTAATCTCGATTTAATTACTGAAATGAAATTAGCCTCTTAACACGCCATCGGAATTCACAGGAGCATTACGAAACTTACGTTTACTATAATTAAATCATTGTTTTAAAATATATTTCACTAAACCTATGAAAATTTCCCAAATTCGCAATTAAATATCACTTTTCTCTAAAATGTTTCTTCTCAGAGAAGAGAACCTCATCTAGGTTTAAAATATAAATATTTATTTTGTGTGTACGTGTAAAAGTATTTTTTTTAACCAATTTACAGAAATAAAATATAAATTTATGTTTTGTGGGCAATTATTTATAAATAATAAGTATAATTAAGTCATATAAACATAGACACTTTTTCAAAACGTTACCCTGTATTTTTTTTTTACTGGGATAGATTTATTTGTCCCGATAGTAAAAGTTGTCATGGATGATTAGTACTAACGTTTGGCATAGGTTTCAGTTATGCACAACAGGTTTCATTTTTTCGGGCCAGCGGTCAAAGGAAAAGTTGCATTGTCCTTTATAACACTGTAGTCCCTTAGAAATTCCTCGGTGAAGAAATTAAAATGAGCAGCCTGTATAACACATTATAAGCTACACTGAAAATGTCGGGCTTGGCATAGTTTTATCTGTATTATTAAGGGGACTACAGGACCTAAACGTGCCTAAACGCAAGTTTTATAATGCCTAAAAGAATATGATCCACTGCAGTAAACAAAATCAGAAAAATATATGATATTCTTCAAGATATATGCTAGTATGATAATGTGTTGAAAACATAATACAACTAATTTGATACGATAGCAAAAAAATCATGAAGATACCTCTAAAAATTTCTTTTAACGATTAAAAATCATATTAATTTACATGCAATCATTCTGATTTTTTGTCAGATTATTCTACAAGCTACATATTAGCATAATAGTGTTTTAATTTTCTGTAAATCGCTAACAGCTTCATATTTTGCAATAAATTACCTGCGTCGTGTCATCGCGCTTCTCTTTCATTTCTATGCAGTCCGACAGTGACCGCGCTTTAGCTGTTGTAAGCCTCTTAAAGTAAATTTTTATTAATATTTTTAAGTGACGTCTCCGAGTGCGGTAGTTTAGCGATGAATTGTAAATAATCCTTAAAAGCATGTTTCAATTTGAATTATGGATTATTATGTATCTTTCTATTTAATTTTGCGACGCATTAAAGGCTCGTACAGACCAGCGCGACGCGACGGCGCGACGCGGCTCGAACAATACAATTTCTAAGAAAACTTGACGGTATAACAATAACAATATTTGTATATATATTTAATGTAGGTATATATTATAGTAAATATGTATGTATGTATGGGTATGTAGTTTGTAATCTATTTATGTATTGTTGTACATATCATTATAATATATTTTTTCTTTGTTCCTCTCAAATAGAGCACCTGCCATCTAATCTCTTCACCACCCTTGGTTGACTGGTAGAGAATGCCTAAGGCATTAAGTCCGCCTTTGTACTTTTTTGAGTGTGAAAAGTTTTAATAAATAAATAACCAGTGTCGCGTCGCGCTAGTCTGTACCAAGCTTAAAATCGTGCCCCTAACAACTTCACTACCCCTTTTCACATATTTTTTTTTTGTCAAGTTTGTTTAAGAGACTCAAGTTTTGTAATGCCGAAAAGTATATGATCCACTGCAGTAAACAAAATCAGAATTATATATAATATTTTTCAGGATATATGCTAGTTAGATGGTAAGTTAAAGATAAGTTGTAAAACATAATAAAACGAATTTAAAACCCACGAATATACCTCTAAAAATGTATTTTAATGATGCATGCAATCATTCTGTATTCTTGTCAGATTATTCTACAAGCTACATATTAGACTGGACTGGCTGCTGCAAGCGTGGAAGTGTGTAGGTTAAGTTTACTAACATAGTTGTTGTAAAGAAGTATTGTTACTAACATATTGAGTCTTGTTACTTGTTAATTAAATATAAAATAAAATAAAAATTAACGTATGTATTTTATTTTTTTAGTCCAATCAATACATTTTTTGTTAATATATAGATAGTAACTTCAAATTTTGCAATACATTTCCAGCATTGTGTCATCGTGCTTAGAGTTCTTTTTTATGCAGTCTGACAAAGACCGTGTTTTAGCTGTCTGCCTCTTAATATCAAATTCCGAATTAATTGGACCCCTTCGGAGGTTAGTTTTGAAAACGAGATAATGCCAAACTTTATTATTTACTTTAGGTATTTATTTGTGCCAAGTTTTAAATTTATTAACTTTAGGAATGAGAATTTAAATACATTGTGTTTTTTTATTAATCCTGGAACTGCCACAGGCCTAATCTGATCGTGGTTATGGAAAAAATTATTGATGGTTGAATTAGCCTATTACGAATCGTGATTCGAATACGACGAACAAAATGAAAAAATATCTACATAAAATTAACCTTTTCACCACTCGCTGTGACAGATTTTCCGTTGTCTACTTTAAGTAGGTATAGGTACAACGGAAAATCTGACAAAAATCTAAAGGAAAAAACCTTAATGGATAATCAAACTGCGATCAAGTTAGTCATTGTATGAATAAAGAAACCTAATTACGTGACTACAAAACGATTTTATTTAAACGAACCCACCCCTGTTTCGCTGGATTTTTTCGACTTGATAAAACATCCAGCTGTATTATTATATTCTTAACCTACAGGAACAAACAAAAAACTGCATCAAAATCCACTGTGTAGTTTAAAAGAGCAAAGCGGTCACACATTCAGACACGAAAAACTACTTTATTTTATACTATTTAGGTACTAGCAACCCGACTACCCGCAATGGCAACATTTCAAAACATCCGAAATTTCTGTGCTATATACAGGGTTATTGGTAAAACACCAACAACCTCTTATGGGGTCATTCTACTCATCAATAGGAACAACTTTTAATATGGGACCGAACATGAAAACGCGAAAAAAAAACCGCTGTTCCCTACATTTATGTTCTCACAACGCGTCAAAATGTATGGAACACCAGATTTTTCTTTCCCGATTTAAGGCTTGGAACCAAAGTAAAAGTTGTTCATAATGATGAGTACAATGACCCCTTAAGAGGTTGTTGGTGTTTTACCAATAACCCTGTATAAGTGTAAACATTAGTGTTTTATACACATTATCCTGCCAAAGTAAATGCTCTAAATGAAGGTAAAAACCGCATCAAAATCTATTGCGTCCTTAAAGTATAAGCGATCTTCACTGGACGCGAAAAGTGACTTTTTATACATAGAACAAATAATGCATAATATTACAATACTCAAAAGTAAGGCGTAAATGAGAGAAAAACGTACTTCTCCACTTAATGACCGACCCAGACTGTCATTGTATCTGCGACCACAAAAGTAATTTGGTACAAAAAGAATATGAAAGAAAATTAGGTCGCAATTATTTTGTTAATTGTTAATTACCTGTCCTTGAATTTGATGAGTAGCAAACGGATTGACGGCGACTGGCGACGACTGGTGGGGCAGCGCGCTGTGTGGCGAACACCCGGGTGGACTGCGTCCCATACTTCCGCACGCGCCCGCGTACCCCAGCCCGCTCGGCGACTGCGTTAGCCATGTACTGGAAACGTTTAAACACCACTTAACACATGTTACTCCGAACAGCGAATGCTTAGAAGCAACGAGTAATTTTAAACAAAGCTTTTAAGAATGCAAGGCCCTTCTTTGAATCTTAATAAATAGATTCAAATCGGTTGGGTCGTTGATGGCATTTTAATAATGTTTATGAAGTCATTTTTACAAACAAAGTTGCTACTTGTATCTGTAGAAATTTTAAAGGCATATTTATAAGGGTAGGTTACAAAAAAAATCGAAGGCAGAGATTAAAACAAAACTGGGAACGAGAATCTTCGCGCCTAAAGCTACGAGCTACGAGCTAGGTACTCTTTTCTGTTAAAAATAGTCGATTTTTACACTTTGGTATCGGTTTGATATTAAATGGCGGCAACAGATTTTAATAATCTATATAAAGAGAGATATTTAAGTACAGTCTCCTCGACAAACTTGACCGTCTTCTCAATAACTGCATTGCATTCGTTTTTAATCTTCGTAAATATGATCACGTCTCTGCGCATCGATCCCTTCTAAAGTGGTTGCCCATACGGCAGCGCAGAGAGCAAAGGGCCCTGACCACCTTGTTTTCATTTCTTGACTCTCCCTCTTCCCCTAGTTATCTAGCCCCCCACTTTCAGTACATTTGCGCAAACCACAATAGAACTCTACGTTCATGACACAATCGTCTTCTTCAATATCCCACTCACCGCACTGACTTCATTCACTCTCCCTTCTTCGTTCAATCTATCTCCCTGTGGAATGCGCTCCCCCAGGAAATCAGGATGGTAACCAACCGATTATCCTTTAAAGTTAAAGTACGCGAGCACATTCGTAAGAAGCTGGCAGTATCATCACAACGGTAATGTTTTCCCATTGTTTGTCTTATTTGTTTTAGTATATTCGTGTATTTATGTGTATTTAGCTGTTCCTGTATTTATTTATGTAGTATTATATATATAGGTTAATAGGTATATGTATATCCTTATATTTAAATAAATATTTATTCCACAATTTTCGATATTGCACCTACCACTGTTTATCTCTGCATCACCCAAAGGTTGACTGGTAGAAAATGCCTATGGCATTAAGTCCGCCTCTGTACATTTGTGTGCTTAAAGTGTTAAATAAATAAATAAACAAATAAATACAGTACTCATGGGTAAAGTTGCTCATTTAAGATGCCACAATTAACCGTATTAATGTTATTTTTGAAAAAGGGGGACTTTTTATATATAAAAGGCTCCCCCCCTTTCTTTTTTATATAAAAAACATTTCGTCTAATTTGTTGGTTAACAAAGTTTAACTAGGACTTTTTATATATAAAAGGCTCCCCTTTTTCTGGTATGTTCTTTTTTCACTTATATACCTACACGCTTTATATTTTTAATATTTTTTAACAAACTATGTGCCAGATGAGATTTCTCATCGGCAAAAATGACGAACTTCCATAAAAAATCTTTTATCCCCTATTTAACCCTGTGGCGTAGGTTTATGGGATGAATTTTCAAAAATCTCTTTTCAGTACTCACTTTCGCTATAAGAAACTTTAGTCTGTGCGTAATGAATGAATATGAGTTTAATATACTTATAAAGTAGACAAGCAATGTGCTCTATGTGTTTTCTCATCGGCAAAAATTACGAATTTCCATACTTACTTTCACCCCCTATTTAACCTCTTTAGGGGTTGTATTTTCCTAAATTGTAGAAGGATTTGTTCTAATAGAAATCGATCGTTGCGCGAATACGCGATCGTAGCAATAATTCTTGTTCGTGCGATATCGGAAGTCGCGGCCTCTGTTGTGTTTTATTAGGACAAGGCCACAAACTAGCCAACGATAGCTTAGCGTTCGGGGTTCTTATTATCTTGAAAAAAGAACATCTTCCCCCACTCCAATGGAAATTAGCCCGAATTGTAAAGCTATAACCTGGGTATCATCAACAGATGGTATCATCAGAGGCTACGACGTAACCACATTCCACGGGCGTTCGTTCGCGAGGATAATAAAATTAGCATGATACCGGCCAATGACATTCCAAAAACGCACACGCACCGATGCACCTCTTCAGTCATTACGCATAGAAACGAATTTAAGAAGAATATAAGAAGAAAAACACTTTGAAACGAACTCTAAGTCATAACTGATAACCTATATAATAAACGGGTTTTTTCCATATACATTTAGTTTGTTGTGATCATCAACAAAAATGACCCTTATTACCTACATAATAATTTACATACTGAGATGTAAATTTTTATAACGGGTAATCCATGATTAAGATCTATTTGAACTAAAACTTTAACATTTCCATTTGTCGAAAGACACATCCACTTTGCTTTTAATAACGCAGCTACTTAAAATCTACGAAGATTTATTATCGTTGTATTGAAAACCTTGAACAGTCTCTAAAGTTGCCGCGTAGCATGGACAGAGATAAAGCGAATAAACTCCGCCCATCTTACCTGCCTTCGACCAATGGCCTATCAACAATTGTTTCCCATTACTGTTTTCCATTATTATTTCTTGTCTGTCTTGCCCATCAACGTCATTACCTCTAATTTTATAGGTACCTACCAACAAGAACTCACACAATACACGCAGCATTATGTCACTATTAAAACATGTATTTACAATAAGATTTAAATTCTTAGACATGTCTAAGAACACGAGGTTGTCGTCGTACGGAATGTAGACTAGGATCATTGTGCTGATTGACATTCTAAAATACTGCACTGCTAACTACCCTTTTTGATAACTAGAAGATGTAATTTTTGTGTACTTCTTTCAATGAGACACTTGATTTTTTATTTACGCACTGGATAATTTAGACGAGGCAGTAAAAACAGCAACCGCAAGAGTTGTACCTACTCGAAAATATTTTTTAAGTAGTTTATAACTTTTGAAGGCATTGTGAAGTGGCTTTTGAAGACAAGGTATGAATATATAATTAATTAGGACAAGCATTTTTGTTTGACGCAATCGGTTCTTACAATACATTCTAGATACTACTATTTCAAACTTAGCCTGCACAATACACTATAATAATAAGTATTATTTGTGTATTTAAACGTAGTTATCTCGGCATAAAATAGTTGATATCAAATACTTATGATATCTCTCTCATGTGTTATATAAGATACACTATTTATCAAAAGGACAAACACGTTTGATAAACTTTCAAAAGTTCGGATTTTCAACCAATTAAATAAGTATCTCGCAACTTATCAGCCGTTGTTTATTATATTCAGGTTTACCTACTATCCGTCTTATCACCACTATTGTCATTAAGGTCAAAGTTAGATACACCTGAATGTATTATTCAATGTTATTACGACATTCATTGATAACTGTCTAATTGAAATAGTCAAGGAAATCGGAAATAAAATTCTTTAGCAACATATCAGTAAATTATTAGCATTTGTTTTGTAAACACTAGTATGACAAACGTAAATATTTATTATAATTAATATGTAATAATAATGTCATAGTGTTAACTTGCCCGTTTGAATTATAGCATTTATAACTTGCGATGAGAATAATTTTCAATATAAATGTTGATAAATTTATGTCAATCAACTTATCCTATCGCAGTCTACTGCTAGACGTAGGAATCTCCCATGCTACGCCATAATACCTGGTCCTCCGCCTTTCGCATCCATTCTGTCCCAGACTCCTTTAAAGGTCGTCGGTCCATCTAGCTGGGGGCGGGGGGCGTCACACGCCACGGCGATTTCAACTCGTTTGCTCCACCGGCTATCAGTCCTTCGACAAACATGGCCAGCCTACGGCCACTTCAACTTGCTAACTCTGCAAGCGCTGTCTTTCCGGATAATTTAATTTCATCCTTCAAAGAAACTCCGAGCAGAACTCGCTCCATAGCGCACTGAGTGACCTTGAGTTTTGTGTACATATTTGGTATTTTTATTTTTGACATTAGTAAGATTGTAACGGTAGAGGTGGAAAGAAATTGTTTTTTTTTTTTACATATTTATATAATTGTAATGTATTCTGAATTTTCTATTCTTAATAGGTAACTAGCACTTCGCCCCCGACTTCGCCCACGCGGTTGCTTTCGTACTTTCTCTAACGAAGTTCAATACCCACCTCACCCCCCTTTAAAGGATAGATTTAGTACTTTTCCCCCCTTACGCCCTAACAGGGATTATATTTGAATAATCGTTTGGTACGTTTCCATTAATTGGCTTCAAGACAAAAGTTGGTGAGATAAACACGTCTAAAGTGGCATTTTTTTACTTTTTCTTACGAACTTCAACATCCCCTCCACCCCATAAGAAGGATAGTTTTGGAAAATTAGTCATTGCGATCGTTATTATTTACATTTTAAAGTTTCTAAACCGAAGGAATAAGATCTTTCATAAAAACTGTATTCTCCTGTTAACCCTTGATTACCCGTTTTTAATTAAGATTAGGGGTCGAATTCCGAAAAATCCAAAATCACGTTATTCTTCTTTTTGTCAAGATTAGGTATTAATCAGGCCGCGCATTAAGATTCTACCATACAAACTTTAACACCCCGTAAATCCCCTTTGGGCGGCAGTATTCAAATCTAATAACGTCAAACTTTATTATTTAATTGGTAAAGGAATAAGATTTTTCATAAAAATTAATTCCTCCCTCTAAAAGGGGTGACCCTTAGGGTAAAATTATTTCTTAGTCCACAGTTTCGTTTTAAACTACAAACACTGTACAAAATTCAAGTTTCTATTTCGGTTTGGGCTGTACGAGAGGTCTTTACGAACATACAATATTCTTAAATATAAGGTGGCCAATTCGGGAGCATAAACTAAGATTATTATTTCTTACAAATGAAAATTTCCAGATATTATATAACACAGACTAGGCGGCAAGTTTGTATGAAAAATAATATCCGCAACTTTGTGCTGTTTTAAAATGCGATCGCTTTTCATCGTGTTTTTCAGCAAATTTTCGCATACTTTCTTCACTTACAACTTCGAACGGAAAGCTACTTAGACACCTTTGCAAGTCCTGATCCTGCTATAGTTGTAACGGCCGAACAGAAGAAACTGCTTTCACTATCTGACAGCTGTTTATAGCGTTGTAGATTTCTTACAATTAGCCGTTTATGGTCGAGAGGTAACTCCAAATAGGTTAGCCAATTACCAATAATTCTATATAAATGTCAAATTTTCAAACCACAGGGCTGCAGTGTTTTTTAATTTTTTTAATTGTTAGTGAAATGAATAAACCTACTTATAAATATAATAAACATCGATTTAACGACAATTCCAGTTTGCTGAGATAGTTTGGGCATGCGCTCATAAACATGCAGACTTTAGACGTTAATTACTTTTTATTATTATTATTTATATTATTATTTTTACGTCTCTTGACATTTCTCGGGACCCTGGGGTCCCGGACCTTTGGAAGGCGTACGAGGGGCCAAAGCCAACTCGCAGTGGCCCGTTAGACGTTTTTAATGAAATAAGGGACCAACCGACGATTATCCCTGTATGTACTATGCAAGTGCACCCAAGGACAACCCCCGGTTGGTGTAGGACTATTGCAGGATATGGAAACAAAGATATTGGACTATGGGTTTGGGTAGCTTAAGTTGACTGGTGACCTGGAACTATGGAAGGCCTATGGCCCCTGCCTGATCAATGTTTTATAAGTACACGGATAAAATGGCAGGGGGTGACTTGCACACTCAATAATGGGCCCCTGAAAACTGTCGCTAGCACATAGTGACGTAGCGACAAGGGGGAACACGTCCTGAGGTGCTTGAGGAGTGGAGAGGTATTCCACGGCTTTCAGAACAATCCCAGAGCCCGGAAGATGGTCAAGATCCCTACGAGCACTTACTGGAATACTTCCTTCCTCCGAGCACGTTTGCTCTTGCGAATCTCCACTCAAGCCGGCCAATTAAGGCAAGAATGAGGTGGGAGCTCTGTTTCTCGTCAGTGTTCACTCCAGTCGGCCAATAAAGGCAAGCCAGAGATGAGGAACAAGATTTCTCCCGGGAGATAGGGTCCGTGGGGTCGCTACTGCCCTACAGCTCGCCACATGCTGCCCTGCGGGTTTCTGTATCTCTCTTGGTCTGGCTCCTCATCCTAGACCTGTTCCGGCAAAGTAAACTCTACTGGCACAGACCCAGAGTTTGGAGCGCGCAAGCCCCACCACGACGTCAACGTAGAGATACGGCGGTGGGGTTAAAAGTTATACGACCGCATCTCTAAACATAGACAATTTCGAGCGGCCATTGTTGTTTACATCTTTTGCAAATTTTGAAAAGACAGACCTTAGCTATAGCAAGCAAACTAGGCAAGCGAGCGCAAACCAGTAGTAAATTAGTGGTAAATTCACGGTAAATTCTGGTATTTCTGGTCAAGGAACGCTCACCAAATTGGCAAATGGCAATTGCCCATATTATTATTATTATTAATCGTAAGACGGCTCTGAATCGTATTATTTCGTATCTAAATCCCACGAAAAATGAAGTTCGAATTGAAAGTAACCTAGATTACCGATTATTGATTTAGTTACCTAGATTTAAAGGTAAAAAGAATGAAACTCACGTGTCATATCGAGGGTATGAAGGTGGATGGTACGGCGAACCGGACCCGAAATAATTCCTGGCCCCAAGAGGCAGGGGCTGCATGTGAGGAGGTACGTGTTGACCGACGTGCGCCACGTGATACCCGTCCCCGAACAGTGTTTTGGAGTAAGGAGTAGCTCGAAATGGCCGCTTCATCCTTCGCCGTCGCCTGAAGTTCCCATTTTCGAACATCTCACCGCATTGAGGATCTACAACAATACTACGCTCACCACCCAAGAGTCTATAAACATGGAGCAGGAATACATCGCAAGCAATTCGCTTTCTAAGGTATGAAATATGAGATGATGGTGAATGATCGCGTAGCTGTCAGCAGTCATTCGCATTCGCAAACAGAACACTCAAAAGTGATAAAGGCAGTTTTTGTTTAAGAACAATCTTGGTGGTATTTCAATTTTCAATGTAAATTAACACAATTTTACATGAAAATTGATACAGTTAAAAATCATAATAATTTGCAATTTCATAGTAAGGAGTAACTTACCAAGGGTCCAATAATTTCCCTTACGCTCACCACCACCTTCTCTTGGTACTTTGATGAAACATTCGTTTAGACTTAAATTATGCCGAATTGAATTTTGCCATCCTTTTTTATTCTTCTCGAAAAATGGAAATTCCTTGGTGATGTAAGCGTAAATTTCACTTAGCGTAGCGCGTTTCGTTTGGCTGTTTTGTATTGCCATCGTAATGAGGGCCACGTAAGAATAGGGAGGCTTCGTAAGCGCTTGCGACGTCGGTGTGGTGGACTGCGGCTTCATTTCAGAGTTACCTGGGCTTGCTGGGGTCGTTGACTTAGATTTACTCTTTGTTTCAGTATTGCTAGGAGAATAACAGACAATTAATATTTGTATAATTCAATTCCGACAATGGCGCATTTAGGAAGAAAGTCGAAAAAACAAAATTCATCTTACTCACAACTTGACAATATTTGAAGAAGAAATACTGATTATATACAAGTAATTTAATGATAAATTCAATATCAAACCAACCTGTTGTTAGAATTGTTATCGTCTCTAGGAAGTGATGGTAATGAGAGAGTTTGGTATACTCGCGATAGCTCTTCTTCCCCTTTGACACTTTGGGAATTCGCTGCATCCGCGTTGCTTTCCTGGAGGCATATTCTAGTGTCGTACGGTGAACCTACACAACAAGAAAAACAAACATTCAGAAATTGCTTTAACCAATCCCAATAATTAGGGCCAAAGCAATATTTGGCAATAATATTTGAGAGCCTGCTAATTAACAACTTTATGAATAACACTTCAATTTATATTTCCAGTGCTGATTTGATAAAATATAATATAGAACAATCACAAATCACTCAGTCCCTGAAATGCACTATGGACTATCTAACAGTTTAGCCAACTTCGAAAAAGGAAAAAAAAGTTCATCTGTAAGTATGTATTTTGTTCTATTTTTATTTATAAATGTTAATAGACATTTTCGTCAATTGTGGACCGATTTTGAAAATTATTTTTAATTTGGTAGAGGAAGCTAGCGCGGTGGTCCCATATAAATTTGAGTTAACTTCATTAATACGTATTGAATCCACGTTTTATATCTTGATGATGGTATAATACTTACTGTCGCTGTTGTTTACATAGCAAGTAGTAAAACGTAATATAATATTTTTTACAAAAATCAACAACCCGACTTCCAAAACAATCACTAGAAATTGAAAAATAACTAATTTCGTAAGTCGTTGGCAAAAAACTAAAATACAGATCCAGAGACACCTATTTCACTCCGAATCTGCCAGGTCTTTATGGGAAAACATTTTCCCATAAAGACCTCCACATGTTAAAACGTCTATCGACTTACAAAATTAAAGTTATTTTTCACTTCGTAGTGTTTGTTTTTGGAAGTCTTTTTTTTTGTATAATAGTTTTTATGTAGAACTAACGTAGGTAGGTCCCTGCCCTTGATGTTTTTTCTAGCTCAGTAGGCACCTGATCAAGAATCATTTAGGTCATTAATGACCCAAATGATTCTTGTTCGTCGATCAATAATTTAAAATATTTGTATTTCATTCATTTGAAAATTTGGTACTTATTATTTATTATTTTAGCTCTGTATGAAAATAAAAAGCTTCCTTGCAAAACATACAGCGATTTAAAAAAAATTGGCCTTCTTCTGGGTTATATGTATTTACGACTAGCTTTTGCCTCTGGATTAGGAAATTATCACCCGGGGACGTATTTCCAGGATAAAAAGTATCCTGTGGCCTATTCCAGGTCATGTCATACCGAGTCATAACTATGCCAAACATTAAAATCCGTACAGCCATGAAGGCTCGAATAGGTGACAGACAGAGTCGATTATTTATCAAAATCATTCTTTGAAGGCAGCCAATGTGCACAATCCCTAATTGCTATTGCTTACACAAATGTGCAACAAAAGTTCTGTTTAAAGTACATACAATATACATTATTGTTATTATGTTGTAACATTTAACACTTGAGATTTAGCCAATCTTACGCGTACGTGCCTCCCGATACGGGTTTCTTGGAATTCGTCGCTTAACGTTGTAGGTAGCTAAACATGCACACAACATACTTTTATAGGTACTACACGTGGCCATGGTAACATTGGTAACCAAGCTACTTATCCGATTATTTTATGGATAAAATATTTGAAGCCTCAGAAGTATAAATAACATAAATAATAAACAATAAAATGATAATCACGGAGGTTATACGTATCGTTTAAAATATATCAATGATACGGTAATATAATTAATGCATAATTTTTAATAGTAATCATTAATCAATATTATAATAAAAATAAAATAGCAATAATAATAAATTAAACAGTATAGTAAATTAAGTAGTATAACAGAGCTTCCTCTCTCCTACCCCTTTTGCTGTGCCCTACAGGGTCCATAATGATCAAAATTATACAGTTACCACCTAAGTACACATTATGGCTAAAGCAATAAAGATATTGAGTATTGAGTATAAATTAGGAATTAGGTGCCACTGAAACAGGAATTACAATAACATTTTTGGTATGCAGAAATTTTGAAATTAAGGATATGTGTGAAAAATTAAATTATAATTAAAAATAAAAACATTCCTAAAATAAGCAAAATAAAAAGGTATTATTTCCACACTTGCGCGTGTAGAAGAATGCGTCAGACAGACGCCGCACGCCGATGTAGTTGCATATCGGATTCGAGCCGAGCCGCGAACACCGCAAGGTATTGTGTCGCTTATAGAACAATGCGTCGTATTTATAAAACATTAAAAGCCGGCGTATCGTTCGTGAAATTAATAACAAATAACAATTGTGAAACGTTAGTTCGGGAGCAGTGCGAATTACCCATGCCGTTGAATAACTGGCTTCTGAATGTTCAACGAGTTGTGGGACTCATCTAGTCTACAAAGCAATAAAAGAGTCTGTACCAACTGGCATCTAAATTATACCCAATAATACTCGGTTTAATATTAATAAAACATATGAAGCAAAGCGCTGTTAATACCTGAGGGATAATTCCCGTATTTTTTAAATACGTTCGCATTCTAATCTCATTCGCAATCTGTCAAAAATACAATCAATTTACCAACATTTTTGACAAGTTTGACAGATTGCAACTTGAATGTGAACTTGTACGAGAATTGGTCTTCTCGATGCGACGACTATTACACATTTTCATTCGTGTATGACTTTTTCTGTAAGCTCGTTTTCATAGTGTAAATTATTTAATTAAGTATTTTGTTATTTTGGTCAACCACAATCAAAACAGCCACATGTGATTTTACAGCTGATCTCAAGATCATACTTTTATAAACAACGTTATGTTTTTTATTGTAGACTGTACTCGCTATGCCCACAGTTCCGTTCGTATGGATTTTTGTAAAGTAGGTACCTGCGTACCTACTTAAACTTAGCCAGACTCCCGTCTAAGCAAGTTAGACAGCCGACTTAAAATAATGTCATCATCAGACAAGATAGAGTTACGAAGCAAGCCTAGGGAGACTTACGGCACCAATATCTCACACCGCAAATGCAGCATCATCAGGCAAAACACCCCTCATACCTCTGTAGTGAGTCCAACCTGGGGCTGCAATCTCGACACAGATAGCGATCACTTTACGACCGAATTCGGTCGCAAAGTCCTAATGGCGTCCCTAGACGGTCAACATTGTTTGGCAAGCACGAAAAAGTCACTTGCTCAAATGCAACATCATCAGGCAACACCCGTCATACCTCTGTAGTGCGTCCAACCTGGGGCTGCAGTCTCGACACAGATAGCGATCACTTTACGACCGAATTCGGTCGCAAAGTCCTAGTGGCGTCTCTAGACGGTCAAAATTGTTTGGCAAGCACGAAAAGATCACTTGTCACACTCATAACACTCATTCAACATTCGCACAAATAAGACGAAAACAGTGCTAATATCATTGTTGTAGTGGATTACGTACCTAAAATGCACACAGATGGCTTATCGCCACACCTGTAGAGTTGTGGTGCATGTTGCATAATGCCGATGGATTTTTTTATGTTTTTGGTTGAATGCCCAGCCATTCATTACATACCGAGAAAAAAAAAAATCGTTTTCGTTTTCGGGCCCAAAATGTAAATCAAGCCGAAATCCGCTGTTGTTTTCGGCAGAAAAATTAAATCCTTTTTCGGTAAAACTCTACATTGGTCCCGGCTGCTTTTATAGATCAAGTCTGACAACCAGTCTTGCCAAGGGGTTTCATGTTACCCAGTAACTGGGTTGTGGAGGTCAGTCGTTCTATGTAAAATACTGATACTCAGCTGCTTCTGGTTAGACTGGAAGTCCCCCATAGTATAGTTAGGAAAAGGCAAATGATGATATTTAGCGCAGAAATAGATGTTCATTTCGCTATTGCACCTATGTGAATCAGGGGCTCGTTGCTATTTTACCAATAAAATAAAAAATCATTATTAAAGGCATTTTTTTATGCTGTACCAGGTGTACATAATTACTTCGGCCCACGAGTTATTTTTCCTAACAATCCCTTGATTTTTCATTATTTTTAGTTTTAATTGGTTTATTACTACAAAGTAACGGGTTTAATTGAGTTTTAAAATTTTTAGGAAGAACTCTCGAACTACTACTGATGTTGCTTTGCTTTTTTAAACTGACGAGAATATAAATAAATTAAGTAACAAACTGAGGCGAGGTCGGAATAGTTTGTGAAGATCGGCAATATAATTTCGATTCAAACAAAGAGACGGAAGTACTTTTCATACTTCGAAAATCTGAACGTAGACGACTGTACGTTTTATTAAGTTTGTTCTACGAACCTACTTTTTAGTGCGAAACGACTAGTTAAAAAGTTATTAAAAGTCGTGATTAGCCCAGTTTGGGCGACTTCTAAGCTCGACTTCTAAGCCGAGATATGAACCCGTTCCCATCTCTATTGAATACTCCCTTCAGTTCGGTCATGTCCTCGAATAAGTACTGTATAAATATAATTGTACTGACGCTGCCGGACTAATATTTTCTTTTACGCTATCAGAATATAATTGAATTACCTATTCACTTTAAACTTTTTTTAATTTATTTATCGAAACAATCATGCTATTTTTTTTTCATATTTGATGTTCTGCCCATAAAAAGCTTTCTGGGATCATTCACAGCAGCTTTTTGAAAAAGGCAAAATAATAACCAGATTTTGCCGCAACCACTACTTAAATGTACCAGATTTGGCCCCGTGCGACTTATACTCCACCGCAAACATCAAGTAATAGCTTTGTGGACAAAGATTTTCATCAAAATACCTGAAAAGACATTGGCAAGAGACAAAGGCACAACATTATGGGTTGGTGAAGTTGGATTGTCATTAGTCAAAGTGTATACCTAGAGTTAAAAGAAGACCATACTAGAAAAACGTTTTATTCTTCTCAAACTTTGGCCATTCAAATTCGATACCGTGGGGCTCAACAATGTAAGAGACAGGTCGTAGTATAAGTCATACGAATCGCTGGCTTTCAAACTCAAACTCAAAGCATTTATTTCAAATAAACCAATTACAGGCACTTTTGAATTGTCAAGGGGTCGGTCAGTCAAAAAGATGAAGCTAGTTGCCCATTCCAAAGCGTAGTAGGTTCCTATGGAGAAGAACGGGCAAGAAACTCCACGGACACTCTTTTAAATCAAAAATATATACAACCAGCCAAGTGCGTGTCGGACCAAGCAGCAACGGAGTTTCTTGCCCATTCTTCTCTAGACAAAACTACCTTTTAGAAGTGACAACTACCAATTCTATTTCTTGTAAATGTGACGAAAAAAAGAGCATTACCTAGTTGAAATAAATAATTTCACTTTGACTTTACACAGGGTTCCGTAGTCGGGATGAAAATTGGAGGTAGTTAAACGGAAAGGATCCAACCCACACAGAGTTAGTTTTGAGATATTAAGTTTTAAGATCAGATCGTGTTATGTGATCGTATGACCTGCCATACATACGGGTTGGTAACGTATGGTCATAATGACATGATGCGTTGGGATTGTTTTTGTGATATTAAAGTTTTAACTACAAAGAGTGTTTTGATATACATAACTCATTTTCGCCCATAGTGTGGGTTGGATCCTTTCTGCTTAACTACGTCCAATTGATGCATGCACAGTATTGATTTTATCGAACGCAAAAATAAGTTGAACAACTCTGAAAACAAAAAGAAAAAAAAAGGCAAGTCATTTATTTCAAAAAGGCACCACTGTAGGTATCGAAAAAAGATATTGTAGCCCCTATTTTAAGGTAGCAATTACGTTGACTATACCTTGAGGCAAGTAACATAATCTTTTCGCTCAATTAGCGACCTATTTGTATTATATGGGGTGAAAAACCTTGAGGCGGCTATTATTAAACACCTGGTTACGAAGGAAAAAGAAGTCAGGTTGATTTGAAAATAAAACGTAAACAGCCATTAATCTCTAGTAAGATGTTTCGAATTGCTGAAAAAGAGTTTCAGCATTGTTTGTAAATAATGTTTAGTTACATTTTGTAACCAACACATTTAGGTCTTTGCGACGATTTCGAAACTAATATCTGAGTGAAATAATTTGCATTTTTAATCCGGTCTCCAGTCTCATTTAAATTAAGTTAGCCTAATCCTCTAGCTCGATTCTGTTCAATTCTAATTATTAATGTTTTTGTATGAGTATTTAATCTATTTCCAGCGCAGCTTATGTTTCCAATGAAAAGCAAACAAAGACATATAAAAAGGAGGTAATGGTAGCCTTTGCGACTTACGCTAAATAGTAGAACTCGAGCCTCCGGCGTTACTTAACGCGTCTACTGATAATGGCGTCGATACCCAACTCGTACAAAAGGTAATTGTTCTCTCAAACAATAAAGTTTAATAACGTAAGGTTCTAGGTAAGGTGCGCATACGCATTGTGGGCCGCAGAAACACACCGATGACGGGCGATTGGTGCTTTAGCATAAAATAAGTAATAACTACGCGCTGAACTGATGGTTTTTTGTTTGGTAACACCATGAAGACCTCTACCAGCAATTTTAACAACAGCATTCATAAATGTCCATTCTGTTAGTGAGCTAGAAAAGTATGCATTTATAAAATGACTTGTTTCTGTTGTAATTGACTAGCACCCCATTTTATCAATAGATATCTTGCTAAATGTTTTACTATTGCGTGACTTGCACTGATGGATCGAAATGCAGTGTCCATCCTAAACTTCAGCAGCAATAAAAATATTATATGAGTTTTAAATTAGAGTATGCTTGAAAGTCATCAAATACCAAAGTATCGTAAAATCATGGCGCATATCGCACTTTTTATTGTAATCGGATTGAGTTATGAACAGTTTGCAACAAGAGCACTGAGGTTAAGGGGACGCGACCCGAGCTGACGTCATGGGCTCGAAGAGATCGTTGCGCGCCCGCGCCCGCTAGATACCAACGATGTCGTTCTTTCAGATAAGCCCAATATGCTTGAGTTAATCACATGTTATTTAACTAGTAGGTACAATTTACGGGTTAGTGTTAAATATTCAAATACTTTCTGTAAAATACAAAAAAAATGGCCAAGTGCGTGTCGAACCCCGCACACAGTGAAGGGTTCCGTAGTTGGGATGAATATTTACAAAAGCTATATTACTTTTATCGACCGCACAGTATTACTTTTATCGACCGCAAAAATAAGTTTGTAATCCATTGTATTTCAAAAAAGTATAACAACAATGTTATTTCAGTGGTGGTAACCGAAAATATCCCATATCCCAGAAACTATTGACTTAAATAGCAAAGTCACTTAGAAACATTATAATATTTTTAACTATGAGACCCAGCGATATTATATTTATATTTATTTCCATCCCTTTTATTTTATCGGCATTTGACTACACAAATGCGATGCACAGAAATACACCTTCTTTCCGATTTTTATCGATATACTGCAAATAGTCTATTTGACTCTATCTGACTTCCAGAAAGACAGACAGAGGGACAGAAGGACCGAGAGACGGGCATGATGAAATTATAAGGGTTTCGTTTTTGTCATTTGGCTACGGAACCCTAAAAACGAGACTAAAGCCAAAGACAAAAGTCGAGCACACTCAACTCAACCGAAATCAATTTTTTCCCCAAATGCATGTAGGTAGGTAACGAAACATTTCGAAAACTAATAATGAAACATTTTATAGTAAGTTTTACAAAAATCTGTTATTCAGTAGGTAGGTGTTATAAGTTGAAACGCAAGAATTGCAATGATAAAGCCTCTATCGTAAATGAATTATCAGCACAAGTCTAATCGATTTCTCTCGATGTCTAATCGATTTAGGTGTAAACTGTGTTAAAGGTGGCTCAACGCTAACATAAAAGCAAGAAGTACACGCTCATATTTGTACTGGATTCGACGCGGGCTACTTTACGACCACAATCAATGCTTCGGGATAGGGCTGCCTACTGTTCACTTTCATAAACCTTGTTCAAAACCTAACTGCCATTAATATTCAAAGAAGTAAAAACAAATACTATACATTAAAACTATACCTTACGCAAAACTAAGATTACAGATTTTCTTCTTAAAGGAATCCACGAATGTCAGGTTAACTTAATTAACTATTTGTTATTTAATCCTGTTAGAATTAATGTATAACTTTATTTACTGCAGGTTTAGGGGTGAATATGCAATCTGGCCGAGGAAACCCTACCACAGAACAAGCCACTCCTGTTTTGTGAAAGAAGTGATGTCGTTTTTGTTTTTTTTTTTGTTTATTATTTACATCTCGCAAGCAACCTAGGAGGTTATCGGCTGCTTAACCGGACTTTCCTGTGGTTGCCTCAATAAATTAAGTCCTCCAACCAGGGCATAAAACTTATAAACTACTACACGCTAAGGGCACCCCCTGTGGGGTACGGACTTCGACTTAGGGCGTCGCTGGGGGGAGGACAGCAAGGGACAGGCTGGATCGGATTAATATTATTATTAGGGGAATTTAAATTTACAGGCTCAGCGTCGCGGGCTGACTCGAGCAAGGGTCGGGGCGGGAAAAAAGTGTTATTTGCGCTCTGGCACCTTTCTAATTAGCTCCTTCACCGTTTTTTTTTTAATGACTTAGCTGAAAATAGTATTACAATAAAAACTGAATTAGACAGGTCGGTACGTTACGTCGAGACTCGAAAACTTCTCCGGGCAATGATTGTGTATAGTCTGTTCAAAAATTATCTGAAGAAACTGTAAACGTATTCAGATTAAATTCTTACGCAATCCATTAGTAACACATTTATCTGTATTTGAAAGGTTTCAACTTTATATTCCACCACTTTTCCCAAAAATTATTGTTGAATAAGATTATTAAATTGGAATTGAAAATTATCGAAAATAATTTGCGTTATACAATTTTAAGGCGATTTAAAATTCGAATTTCGGATATTCAAATAATCAAATCAAAGCACAATTTGTTTTTAAGTGGTACAAAAAATTGGCATCCTTAGGTACCTACGTGTTCAGATCCGAACTGTTTTCATTTTCATCAGATACTTTCGGAATAAACCATAGAATACGTATGCATGCAATATGTCGCCCGAAATCGGAGGTATGTTTTAGATCAACTTGGAAACAGTTTCTGCGGACAAATCCCTTTTAAAACTACCATATAGGCCGTAACCTATTGCATTTCCCCTACATACCGTTGATTTATAATTAATTTTAAGTGCAGTCCCGATTAAGAGTGGCTGATGAAGAAAGGTAGTGATTGCTCTTTAATGTTTATTAACAAAGAAAACTTAGTAGAAATTAAGAAAACAGGAGATTTGCAATGAATCATAGAAATTGTTGTACCGGAGTCGCGTCGTGCTTGTCTGCGGGAGCGTTTAACGACATTATCGAATTACCAACTTGATCGGAAAAAAGTCTCAGTCGACAGTCGACATTAAACCATGCCAATATGAGTAACTACCGAAAAGCAGCGGACGTTAGCCAGTTTTTCATTATGACTGTGTATCATACGTGATTTATAAACAAAGATAACAAAACGAGTATTAAAGTTATTACAAAATGAGGTGTAAAGGGAAACCTCGATTAATTTGTGGTCTCAGCTTAAACCAGGCCACCCCCTAGTTTTTCATGGGTTATAGGGGATATTACACTATCATATACATAGGATCATCTTAACTAAGAATATAAACTCACAAAATCTACATTTAGTACAGTATTATACATCTAAGATCCTGGATATACGATAACCTTTTTTTTTTTTCAAATCACTCCTCCCGCTCTGGCCGGAGCGGGGAGAGCGTGTCTCTTACTGTTTAAAACCCACCCGTGTTCCTTCAGTTGCCTGTATGTTGCCAGGGACCACGGTATCCCTTTCGGACTTTCCCGCGAGTCTTATATCCCCCTGCCCACTTGCAGGTTCATGGGTTATCCTAAATAACTCGGAGTTAATCAAATAATTCACCAAGAGTTGAGAGATAAACCTAGGGTTAAACTTCTAAATATTTAACCCACCTATGTGAGTGAATTTAGTCGCTAAACTGTGGGACCCTAAATTTACTATTTTATATTTTTCGACGTTATAGTAAGTGAAAATTCAGTACTATATCAGCACTTGAGCAGGTATATTCATGAACTTATATAAAAATAAATGCGTATAAAATAAGTGAGTACCAGACCGATATTAACAAGAAACTAAATAAAATTATCACATGGCCCAAACAAAATAGTCTCCACATTAATATTAGCAAAACCAAAATAATACAGTTCCAAACCTACAACAATTAGGGTCCACAGTTAAAAATACAGTATGATAATGACACAATTGAAGAGGTTGAGAACAACTAAACACTGAGGAAACCTCATATTAAAGAATTCTGCACAAAGGTAGATAGATTCGTATTCGTTATTTACAGATTAACACGTGTGACTAGTGTTGATGCGGCACTATGTGCATACCATGGCTATGTCGCATCAATTTTGCGTTATGGCATTGTAATATGGGTTAATTCTGTAGAACTTAACAGAGTGTTTCAAGCTCAAAAGAAATATATTCACTCAATATGTGGAACGCAGCCACTGGACAGCTGTATCACATTATTAAAAAAATAAGCACTCCCAGCATTATATATTTTGGAAATTTGTATTTTTATGTACCAAAATAAGCATGAATTTGTTCTACTCGATGATGTATCCAGACCTAGCCGCAAAGTTCACTTGCTTCGTATACCTAAACGAATGAATAAACTTTTTATCTACTCTCATATCGTAATATTCGAATTATAAACGTATATTGACATACTTTATAAACACAATACCGAAATTTAAAAATGTAATCATATTATAACACTTTTTGTTTAATAAAATAATGCTATTAAAACATTTTTTTTTGTATTACTGTACAGGGCAAAACCAAGAAGTTAATATCATCAAGGAGTTTCCATCAACTTTTGTAATCGAACGTTAGCGGGGGAAAACAGCACCGCTCTAGCGCATGCGCGATGATGTGCTGGTGCAGGCGCCATTCATACGTGAAATTTCGTGGGAATTTTGTATTCTTGATCTTTAACTTTGATCTTTTATTTAGTAGGTTCAATCCCAATGTATGAGAGCAGATAAAGTAGTGTATGAAACTGCACATAACTAGGTAATACCCCTCATTATGCAACAGTTTCATAAACTACTATTCTAATAATGTATTTTGTATGGCGACCAAAGTTTAAACTACCAGATTGTTTTTAAACTCTTGAGGACATTTAAATTTAAATTATTCAATTATCTCAGATGCTATTCACATGCTTCGTGTACCTAGACGAAATAAGAAACTATTTTCTAATAATGTATTTTGTATAGCGACCAAGTGATTTAAAACTCCTTAGGACATTTAAATATAAATTAATCCAATTATCTCAAAAAATGTTACTAAATAAATATTAGGAAATAATTATTATATTATTTCCTATAGCACATGTGTGAGCACTGTGACCATTACCATTTACTGGGTAAGTCTTTCATTGACTTGAATGAGCCCTGGCGGCTGAGAGTATGTCATGCTCACTCAAATGTCTCGCTGGTGGTGGCGTGTGTTGGATCATTAAGTTCCCTACAAAATGGTTGAGCTGAATGGTGCTGATCCATGCGTCATGTTCGTGAACGGGCGCCGTCAGTAGGGACTGGTCATCTCTTAGCTTCCATGGCTTATTTTAATGTATTTTAATTTTTGAATTTGTTTATTATCTTTTCATTGCGGACGCTTTTAACGTGCACGTCTTTCTACATTGTTCTCACATGTATAATTTAAACATGAATGATGTAACCATTATTTTGTAAGAATATTTTGATTTAAAAGAGTGTCCGTGGAGTTTCTTGCCCGTTCTTCTCCATAGGTACCTACTACGCTTTGGAATGGGCAACTAGCTAGTAATTGGTTTATTTGAAATAAATGCTTTGAGTTTTGAGTTTGAGTTTATTATCTTCTTATTATCTCTTTGACTTTATGTGTAGCATCTTTCCTGTAAATCTTTGCTCTTGCTTTCCTGCGGGAGTGATTTCTTGAAAAGGGACGGAAGTGTGTAACAGGCAGCCAAGGTTGCGCGCGCTATTTGATTTGACCAATGAGCGAGCGCGGTGCTAGAGTTGGCTGTCAGAAACGACTGTCGAGGCCCCGCCCCTTTTTGGACCACTTGCGGTTAAACCCCCGATACTGTTTCGTAATCTGTATAATATTTCCTATTAGTTGGACTTACATTATGAATTTGGTTTACGATAAAACGAGCATATTTACACCAAAAACAAATTTTGTTATTTTCACCTATTTTTTCAAAAGTTTTTTAATACTTTTGAAATCTATTGTCTCCGCTCTCCAAAAATTTAACAAAAATAATGTAATGTTAATTAGATAAAACACAATTTTCATTAAAAATTATTATTCTACGTTACGACAAATCATTTCTAATAATACCTGAATATTCTTTTTAGGATATAATATTAATGTTGCTTATTACCAAGGTGAGATGTCAGATGGCCAATTCTTGTATTTAAAGAACCTTCACATTCAAGTCGCAATCTATCAAACTTGTCAAAAAATTTGGTAAATTGATTGTATTTTTGAAAGATTGCGAATGGGAACGGTCTCAAAAATTACGGGAATTGCCCCTCTGATGTTACACATCATAAATAAGCGACTACTGTAAGGCTCGCTCGTTTTTTGGTTTCCGTACCCCAAAAGGAAAAAACGGAACCCTTATAGGATCATTTTGTTGTCCGTCTGTCTGTCTGTCAAGACCCTTTTTCTCAGGAACGCGTGGAGGTATCAAGCTGAAATTCATATCAAATACTCAGGTCCTTTGGAACTGTGAAAAAATCAAACTTCTAAGCCAACGCAATCAAAAGATACAGCCGTTTATGCTGCAAATTTTCGACACTCGCAAGGGAATCAAAACCTACAGGGTACTTCCCGTGAACTTCAAATTTGGTACGAAGCAACGTCTTATAGCACAGTTATAGGAAAAATTGCGAAAAGCATAAATTTTTAGTTACATCATATTATAATCAAAATATTTTTAATAATTTTAAGCTTACTACCCCTTTCCTTTACGTATATACCTACAGGTTTGTACGGAACCCTCGGTGCGCGAGTCCGACTCGCACTTGGCCGGTTTTTTGACATTTCTATTACTCAAAATGTCATGTTATAAAATTCAAAGACAAAGTATTGGGTACGTATCGTAATGTAGTGTAAAAGAGATGGCTGAATGAATGAGACAATTTCCGTTCATTGTTTGTTCGTTCATTTTTGGTCGGATTACATGTCAGGGCACAGACATTGCAATTCTATTTTATGTTTCGTCGATTGAACTTCAATGTTCCCAACTCAAAAAACATGGTCAGATTATTTAACCCGGTATTACTTTTTAGTGGCGCAAACTCTACATTTATTTAATTAACCCGAGCAAACGTGCACGTGGGCCTAAGAGATAAAACTGCCCGCTGTCGTGTCGTGGAGACTTCTTTCATTGAGGTTAATAATTTCCCTATGTATTTGTTGAATTCCCAATTGATTTACTTTTACTAATTATATGCTTTTAAAATGAACTTGGGATAATTATGCTGGCGATACGAATATAGACGATTGATGTTCTGGAGTCATAGGTGACTTCACGAGAACCGAATCGTGATAAAGAATTTCGTGTGAAATATAATATAGACTTCACGAAACGATTCGCGGTAAGAATTGTTCTTGTAAATTTATAAAGGTATCGACAAACCGTGTGCTCGATGGGATTTCCTATCGGCAACTTCTAAGGAGTCAAGTTTTATTTATAAAACAGAAGTCTAAGTAACCAACTTCCACATTCCAACTTCAAAAATGACAAAAACTTCCCTAAATACTTTCTTTCATCCCCTATTAGGGGAGTAAATTTCCAAAAACGGATGATACAATTAACTTTTACTTATAAACAGATTTCTACCTAATTAAAAAAATAATTATCTCAAAATATAGCGAATTTCCATACAAACCTTTATCCCTCCCTATTTAACCTAGTTGGAGGATAAATTTCGAAAAATCTGAGTGCTTCGTTACATACGCCACTCTTGTGCGAAAATTTCAAGTTCTCTCTAGGCCCAGCGGTTTAGGCTCTGGGTTGTCAGTGAGTGAATTTAAGATTGTATTAGGTAGACTAAGGCCCGCTTTCTCCACAAATCAAGCTATCATAATCAAGCAATCGTTTAGCGCTAAACGTATTAACGTAACGTAACGTGTTGACATAATCTACTCATTACAATGTTTTTTTTTAATGAGTTGTATTGCAATATGTAACTAGTGACCTCGACAATAGATCATATTATTTATTGTTATTAGTAATTAACTGTTTATTTATTTTACCTCGATGGTCCTAGTTTATCATTTATAACTTCCAGTTACAGCTTTATGTAAGCGGGCACGCCCTTTATGCCTGGAGGCTTTTATTAAGACGTTAAGTTTTGTTTACGTTTAGTTTTTATTTCTGCCCGAGTATAGTTCTCGATGATTTTGTTTGGTATATTGGCGTGTGCTAGCTAACATATGGATAATAATTTAAATTAGGTTAATTAAGTATGTTGAATACTATTATATAGAGTCATTTTTTTTTCTTTCTAACTGAACAGACAGCTGTGCTGCTGGGGAGTTTGTTGCGCCACTTCTTCTTCCCAGCTAACGCACTAGGAAGTGGTGAAGGGTGGGCGTTTTGGGGGACTGTCTTATGTAATTTTGACGTTCGAAAAGTGCTGATTATCAGCCTAGTTTGAATAAATGACTTTTGAATTTTGAATTTTGAATTAAAACACCGTTTTGTTTCTGTCAATCGGTTGATGATGAAAGCGACAGAATAATATGTTTATATTTTATGTGGTGCAAGCGGGCCTGAATGAAGTACCTTAATCATTAATAATATCTCTGTAAGCGCACGATTGTTATCCTTAATTAAAACTCCGTTTTACCTATGTTGAACAATAAAGATTTGGATTTCGCATCTTTGGTAGAACAAGGGCATAATTGTCATAAATTGCCAAACGAATGTCTTTGTCCCTCCAGTTCAAAGGGCCTTTTTAAAGCATTTCTGCATATTTAAGTCATTTTGGCAATTTATGACAATTATGCCCTTGTTCTACCAAAGGTGCGATTTGATATAATAAGTTAAAAATTTCCTTATTTTGTAACCTGTCGGGGTTCTTCTTGTAGTTTCAGTTATACTTACTTTTTCCTCCTGAGTCCAATTATCATTTTTCTTTTTTGTAATGCGTTTTCGTAAAAAACGATAGAAAAGAATAGAGGATTGGGGTTCAACAGGCTGAACTTTGCAAGCGGTTGTGTAGGCAGAATAAAGATCACTGTACTGATTCAAGAAATGTGGGTTGGGGCATGCCATATACAAGGAGACTCCAATTTTGGCGGTAAGCTCCTAGTCATACAGACCTCAACTACTCCAGATCGTGTATTTATACATAGCTCGTAACAACGCAGACTCAAGAAAAGTAGTAAGATAGACGCATCTCTGTATTTAACAATGAAAGATGAATGGAAGGAGGTATCACGGAAACCACTTGATGATTATTGTTCTGGACGTTGACAAATTAAACTTAGCTATTATGTGACCGACCAAGGAAAACAGGTATATTGTTTACACTTTAACTATAATTCAATACTTGATAACAACTAATATAAATTATGTCTTTATATAAAAAAAACATTATGCAAGCTTAACTGAGCGGTGTCCACGTGCGAACGTTTCAGCTATTGTAGGCGACGCTAAAAATACTTTTTATATTATCTCGGTATCTGCCACCTTATAGGTAATACTTAAATACCTGTCTTATTTCGCTAATTAATAATAAAAAGTTGTGTTCATTTATGGTGAAGATGAGTAGAATCTTCCCACACCGAGGCCTGACCATTAAACAGCTTTCAAAGATAGAATGACGAAATGTGGTTAAGGAAATCGCCAGTGCTACACAGGAAATGAAATGACGACATGTTTGGACTTCATCACAACATGTTTTTGAAAAGCCCTAGCCTGACAGAACTGCAAAGCCGAACTCTCACTAAACTAGTTGATTAGGCAGGTTTTTCTGTGTCACATCACCACTTCATGATCATAATACCAAGCCTGATATTTGTAAAACGCCGCGACTACGTTAATTTCGTTGGATTTAGCCTCTGCAGCTTCAACGTCTATGCAACAACGTAATCTGCAGCACTTGAGGCTTAACACCACTCGGTCTATCTACAGCCTGAAGAAAATGATCACAATGCTTCTTTAAAGGCTTGCAGTGTGTTCAATCATTCAAAAAAACTGACACTTCACTAGGTACGTAATAACGAGATAATGATTCGTGCCACGCATAAAAATAGCAGCAACTCCCATTTTCACCAAACGATTTCGCGTTTGTCATCGATTAAACGAAGATTGACATACTTAATATTCCCACGTTGACGATTAAACTGATATGAAGTTGATACATACCAGGAACAACTGAAGATTAATGTTTTGAAAAGAGCATGGGGAAAAGATCTCGGATACAAAATGAGGCATTTGTTTTTTTTCTTTCTTCACTTATCAACCTCATTTAGACAAACTAAGACAAATGAACTAAGTACAAAGTAGATCTTATAACATCTTAAATGTTGTATGTAGGTGGTATAGGTATTACTTTATTATACCAAATTGAAATAATTGTTTTATATGTTTATATTCTGCCTCGTCATTATGCCAACTTACGATCGTCATCAAATCATAGCTTTGCACCAACTAGGACGAAGTATCATAGCTACAATCTAGATAGTACTAAGCCAAGAATAACTGACGATTCATGTTTTAAAAAACATAGAAAAATGCGAGTATTTTTTGCTGATAAAGCATATTCAAATATCATAAACTAAACAGTCGCAGGTTAACACATGTTATTCTTGCAAGCCTTCAGTGGCTGTGATGCAGCGCTCTTCAATAAATGAAAAATACTCGACAAGCCATTTTTTTCCTTCTGAATTGCTTTCAACCATTTTAGAATGCAGAAGGAAAAAAATCTGTCCAGTTTCCAGCTTCGGCTTGGCTTGGCTTGTTTCGAACAAATTCCATAATTAAATCCCTTTTGTGGGCTTGGTATATAACAAAATATGATTTTTTATGTATACATACCTATACATAAAAAATCATATTTTGTTCAGAACGGTTCCACTATATTGCCAATTGGGTGGAATTACATAAAAAGTGAAACTCTATCCAAACTTATTTTCATTGCTTTATGATCCATCCATCTGCCTAGCCTTTTCCCAACTATGTTGGGGTCGGCTTTCAATCTAACCGGATGCAGCTGAATACCAGTATTTTACATGGAGCGACTGCCTATCTGACTTCCACAACCCAGTTACTGGATAACACGATACCCCTTGGTAAGACTGGTTGTCAACCGTGTGACGTGATTGTGTGATATGATACGTAAATAAAATAAAGTATTGAGTACCTACTTGTGAACGAAAAGTCTGACCATCGTCCGAATAAATCACCACAAGAAAAGTTACATTACACAGTACACCAACAACACCCGGTCGATGATATTTTTACAGAATCGACCGACAGTTCCTGCCGCCCATTTGGCCATCTTGTGGGGATTGATCAATCAGACATCCTGCCCGATTGCTAAGTTATTATTCCTATAACAGTGAGACAATCCATTGCATATAATTATAGGCACGATGTAGGCAGTGGTCTATAAGATATAACACAACTATATCAACACGAGGTTATACCTACCAGTGTAACACAATGATCTCATACATAGAGTATAGCAAGGAACAGAAGGCTGTGATTCTAATGTAAACATATTTTGTACCTACACATATATTATAAACATGAACACTTATGTATGACGTGTCATTATGTAACCAAGTATGAATCTATGACTCGAGACGTAGTAGAGCAAGTAAAATGGCTACGCTATATATAATCTAGTTTATCTTCAATTCAAATATCATTTAAAAAAAATCTCATAGCACACTGATTTAAGATACGTTTACACTTGAAACGAAAAGCCCTGTTTTGTTGAGATTTTAAAATCTCATATTTACTTCTTTGATCGGTTGACCGAAATAACGAGAGCCAATCAAATCACTCGACACCAGATTTGGGAACAGATTAATTGCAATAGGCTTTCAGAAAAAAGGGGTAAAGTTTAAGTTCGTTTTTCGTTTTTACGTCGTCATTCAATCTGCCTAGTCTTAACCAACTATGTTGTGGTCGACTTCCATTCTAACCGGATGCAACTGAATACCAGTATTTTATATGGAGCGACTGCCTAATCTGACCTCCACAACCCAGTTACTGAGTAACACGATACCCCTTGGTAAGACTGGTTGTCAGACTTACGGGCTTCTGACGACCCGGTATGTTAAGATGGTCAACCATCCTCGGACCAACCCCGGCAAGCGTAGCTTAACCTGATGGTCGACCCGTACGACTGTTATTACTTAGCCACGGGCTCCTCGTTTTTCGTCATCAAACTCCAAATTGAAAAAGCAAACATCATTAATTTGAAATGTCAAATTAGTCTACGGGATTAAAAAACAAACTTTAGCATTCCGTATCATAGTGTGCAATAAACCTAATAGCAAAAAGACCTATCCATACCTAAATGCAATTAGTAATATTTTTATTAATAAATCGACCAGCGATGCGACCTACGCTCTCATATCCGGATCTAACAGACTTCGAGAAGGACATAAAGACGGATACAAAAGAATCATGGGACCCTATAACAGCTTGTTTATCTAAAGAATTTTTCTGTATGCTTGTTTATGTAATTTATTCTTACTTAACAGATTTCCAACATCTTCTAACATATTTGCAACTTACAACATCTTTGCTATTTGGGAAATATTGCCGATTGACCTTAGCTAGTTTTTAAACAAAACCTGCAGTAACAAGCGAGTGCATACTGACGCAAGTCGACTTTAATTTCAAACTTCAAGGATCCCTGTTAGCTCCCTGAAAATAGCACGAGTTTTTAGTGCTGAGAGCCGCGCCGCGACCGGACGGCATTAATGACTTAGCAATTTACTCCTCAAATCAAATCCTACTGCGTGGTACGTTATTTCAGTGCAAGGCGATTAAATCTATCAATGAATTTCCGGCAGCGGGCGCTTGACACTTTTAATATCGCCAATCAACCCGAGACCGTTCTGAATGAACAATACTGGCTGGGTCGTAAATTAAATATTCCTAAGTTCGTACCAACACAACAAACGTTTGAAGTGGTATGACGGCGACGCGACGTTGAACCTCGGTCGGTAAGCAGTAATAATAAGGGCATTATGTAAAAATACGGAACAAAATACCTACTTAACATATACTATTTGACTTTGACATATTGCTTATAAAATGAATGATAAATTACAAACCTACTAAAAGTTGTCGAGACCAGTGAACAAAAGTAGTTTTTTTCACCTAGGTATAATAATTTTACTTTCGCATTATATTGCATTATAATTTATGTTAAATAGTTGGACTGCTCATTACGTAGGTAGGTATACTATCTTCTTACCCTATTTATCCGACCAATTATAATATGATATGCGATTCGTTCGTCGTCGCAAGGATATCGGATACGTAGCCTAAAGGCAAGGTGTATCCAATTACAATCCCATTGTTTAATATAATCGATTACTTGTGATGAAAAGTCAACTGCCCAAATTCTAAAAGATGTTAACGAAAACTTATAACATTCATGCAGATGTGAGAACAGTTAATTAGTATGTGCGAAAAAATGGTGACGGTGAATTAAAAACATCACAAAAACACTTCTTCTGACTCTTGAGCGGTCGTGGTCACGATTAACTGTGTCCAACCACAGTCGTCGTTGCCCGCCTGCGCCTCACGATCTCTCTCTATCTAGTTCTGTTAGATGACAGTCTGGAGCAGTCATTAACATGGCTTCCAACCGCGGATTTTATTTGATTGGTCTACCTCATTGGCGACTTCCCGCGTGGCCTTCCTCTCAACTTCCAAAAAAACACTACAATGTGAAAAATAACTTTAATTTCGAAAGTCGATGTCTTTGAATCTGTATTTAGTTTTTTGCCACCGACTTCCGAAAAAGTAATTGTTCACTTAGTGTCTTCTTTTGTAAAAGTCTTAAGTTATTGTACATTCCCCACATCAATTTGTATACCACTACTTGCTATGTAAACAACAGTGCCAAAGTGAAATAAATACGTATTATTGAAGCTAACTCAAAAACTTACCAATAAAAGTTAATACATTTTGGAACCACCGCTAAAGCTTCCTTTGCCAAATGAAAAGCGTTTTCATCTATACAGATTCAAATCTGATGCAACGAATACGAATACGTAATAGCTATAATTCTGTCGCCCTTTTTAAAGAAGAGTACCACCACACTCTTCTCACATTCTGCCTGTGGCGTTTTACCCTCAAATATGTCGGAATCCAACACCGAATTGGGCAGCTCTATATCTCATTTAATATAATATAATCAATATATCTAAATTAATTCATAAATTATATCTGTAATTTAAATGGTGTAAATAATAAAGAGTATTCTATCTATTTTATCTATATTCAGCATCTATAAAATTTTCATACATACCTAGTCCTGAAGTACCAAGATAATTTTTACTAACCTGTGTGATGTAAGCTCACTGAGCATAGGTTTGTAGAAGCCGCCAATGAATATGAAGGTTCATCTTTTGGCTTCAGCAGCTCGTGAGTAGACACCGCATGTATTGACAGCTCCTAATATAAAAAAGACATTTTTATTTATTTAACACTTTAAGCACACAAATGTACAGAGGCGGACTTAATGCCATAGGCATTAGGCATTTTTAATGTTGAGGCACCAATCGACAATTATCCCTGTATGCACTATGCAAGTGCACCCAAGGACATCCCCCGGTTGGTACGGGACTATTTGCAGAACATGGACTTAAAACATATTGGGCTAACATATCGAGTTTGGGTAGCTATAGTGGATTGGTTACCTATAACTATGGAAGGACTACGTCCCCTCCCTGATCAATGTAATGGTATATACACGGATATATCGCTTTTTCAGATCTTCAGATTCATCCAGAGAATAAAACAGATTTATTAAATACCAAGAATAACGTTCATTATTTTCGAAGTCTTATAAACAGCGGCTACAGCCGGAACAGTGTTATTATTATTATTATAAATCTTGGACCGTAACAAATAATTTTGACGTTGACCTCTCGAGCTTGTTTCGTTGTTCCTTTTCAGAGGAGTTGGCTAGGAAATACCGACAACATGAGTTTAAAAAAAGTTACACGCAAAAGTGTTATTTATAACCGATTGACTGAATTATTTATCATTTAGAACGCTTTAGCGTAGACACAAAATGATGCATTTCTATTATTCTGTCGCTGAAAACCAGCGCTAATGCTCTGTCTCGCATGGGGTCGTAGCATTATGCTGAGCGATGGCCGTTTTGCGTGGATGAGACTCATTATTTTTCCCAACTTGTGTTCTTTTCGGTTTACTGTTCTTTCTTTGCGTCACATTTACCGCAAATAAACGTATTTTCTTTCTTTCTAGTCAGTAGTCAAGAATATGAAGAACTATTTAATGTATATCACTGATTTAAAAAGATTTTGTGGTAGGTGCTTGAAATGTAAGATAAGCGCTTTAATTCATTATTAAACCTTTTATTTGTACGAATATATTTAATTAATGTTAATTTTTGGTCCGAATAGTTTTCAATCATCACCCTATAAATACTTTGAGCGTATGCATTGCATACCTTTAGTAATTAACAGGTATGCATTGCATACCATTAGTAATTAATAGGTACGCAATGCATTCGCACTCAAATTCGATCATCCATACAATACATAACACGTAATTTACCGAAATACTGATTCAAAGTACCTGTTTACACGTTCGATCTTTTATTAATGTTTGGTTGAGAACCATTTAACAATAATAAAAAATACTGCTCATACAGAAATATCCTTCATTTGAACATACGAACAAATTAGCATCCATCGCATAAACACGTGCGTACTATATTTTTCTAATCTTAATATTAAATCGAATCCCGAAGAGATGGCCAATAAATATTCTACAATATCTATTTTTAAATACGTAGGATGCTTTCTCCGATCTTGAATGAACGAGTCGACCCTCCTCGTAATGTCTTTGCTTGTTAAGTCGGGGTACAAAACATAAGCGAATAGCGTGTCTATTAACTGATCGTATAAACTGAACTCGTTTTTAATTAGGTACAGCTATATACCTAAACGAAATGAAAAAAGATTTACACTGAACATTGAAATAATGGATTTAGCAGTAAAAAAACGGACTTATTTAAGAAGAGTTGGTACGCTCAAACAGGAAAATCGACTGTTCTAATTCACCGTTGAATTTTCATTAAATTTGGTGCCATGAAAAAATTATAACCCGTAGGAGGTTAAAGAAACACAAATAAATAAATAAATATATTTTATGAAACTTGTAACCCGATAAGGTACCTTTATTATTACTTTAAATATAATGTTTTTAGTAAAAAACCTTTACCAAACGGTACTATTTAATTTTTAGAGTTGATGCGATAACTCAATTTATAATACTAATATACAATTAATGTATACTTATTTATCACCGCTCGACGCCTATAAAGTGCGCCCAAGTGTTAGCTTTTTGACAGTGTCAGCTATATCCGAGCTGATTTGTTCGCAACAGCTGCGTGAGCGCACCTATTAACCGCTGATACATGTTTGTCAGCCGGCTATTAGGGTGAAAGAGATAAAATTTCGGAATCATCTATATAAGAGCGAGATCGATTCATTTCTCCAATTCACGACCAATATTTATTTGCTGCATCGTGACACCCGAGAAAAATTCCTGTACCAAAAAATTAGAATTGGAATATAAAATGCGAGATTTCCTCTGGCAGGCCATTTTTCTTGGTACTATATAAAGAAATATTGGTCAAGGCATGAAAGTTTTTGTCAGGCCAACGCGTTTTTATCCTATTTAATAATTAGTAAAACATAAAACTACTCAAGAATGTTTGTTTTGAGGGTTAGAGTAAACAAGAACATTTTAAAATGTAACGAGTTTATTACATACTTAATAAGTTTATCGATCCCACTGGTAGCATCACAAACAATATCACAAAGACATTTATTACGTGTTCACTGTTTTAAGAAAAAATATGTTCTTGGCTGGATATCAACCAAAAATATTTTGCCAATGTTTCGTTAGTTAATCAATGTTAGTTTATCAACATTTCAAGAATCCGTTTCAATTTTCGTTTGGACATTTCTAAAGTATTGCCATCCTACAAAATAATGATACAAATAGTACTTATTATATTATTAACGGGTTGGAAAAATGAGAAATTAGAATTGTATCGAATCTTATTATCTGTATATATAAAAATTAATTCCTATTTCCCTTGGTCACGGCATCACGCGTAAACGGCTGCACCAAATTGGATAATTCTTTTTTTGTAGTGTTCGTTATTCTCAGGAGAAGGTTCTTAGGATAGGTAGGTAAAGGTAGGTAAAGGTAGGTAAAGGTAGGTAAAGGTAGGTAAAGGTAGGTAAAGGTAGGGTAGGTAGGTAGGTAGGTATGAAGGTAGGTAGGGTAGGTAGTACTTAGTGCTACCCGTGCGATGCCGAGGCGGGCAGCTAGTATTTACATAATTATTGCTTGGAATATTCATGAGGTACCATAATTTGGAAAATAATTGCTAAACCAGATTTCATTTTGTGAAGTACCAGCCAGATTGCTGTAAGTTTTTTGGTACTTTACACGAAATCTAGAAAGGAAAATCTTTTGTGAATAGGGTATTACTATAGGTATACCTAGTTAACTATACATAATAAAACGAATATTAATAGTATAGAGAAAAATACGGTGAGCATAAAAATTACAATAAGCTTGATAAACAAAATAGAAGTAACCGTTACAATACTACAATTAATAGTCGAATTAATGGTTACTTACATTCATATCAATATTTTTTTCAGTTAATACTATGATATTAAAAGTATACTTTCGACGATAGTGACGAGACGACACAGTGGATCTCAGGGTGGGATTAAACAAAAATAGCATGGTAATTAATGGTCGTTTCCAAGCCCACAATCTCAAAATGAGTCGCATTACGAGAATTCCATCTTATCATAACATAATAAAGTCATGGAATATAATATTTAGATTTAAAATAAACCAATTGAATGTACGTAAAATAATTTTCCTATGCATCGCAAAATATATAAAACGCTAGAAACGAAGAAACAACCAGTTAATGACTCAAAGCTCGGGACTGACGTTTTTTTTTTTTTACCATATCCTATATATGAAATTCAAACAGCAAATATTTCGTAGTAACCACCAGTTATCAACCATACCCACCCAACCTAAAGACGACCTCTACTCCACCATGATTTTCCACATTTTTATACATTAGTCTGACTTAGTACGGGCACGAAGAGTTCTTATGGTCGTCAATTGAAGTACGTTTTTATCATCAGCAGGAACACAACTCTAGGGTGGTGTTGAGAACGGCCTTAACTTCCTTTTGACTTTTATAATCCATCGCGAGTCAATTAGTATCCCATGGGCATCGCACCGGCATCGGCTTAGTAGGTCCTAAACTGTTAACTATTTAACCGACTAACGACAAGAGAAATTCGCATGTTTATTTGCGTGTGAATACGTCTATCATTAGTGTGAAAAATATTTCTACTGACATTTATCTTTGTGTTTATAAATTGCTGATAATACAACCGTGGGTACAAGCACTTTTATTTCTACTCCCAGCTACCAAACAATAACTTCTTGTTGTATCTTTTAACTGTTTGTTTTAGAACACTTGGTTACGTTGAAAGCTTTGTTAACGTATTCACTACCAAATAAAATAGCATTAAAGGCTCGTTCAGACCGGCGCGACAGGACTCGAACAATGCAGTTTCTAAGAAAACTTCACGGTATAACAATTTACCGTTGTCGCGTCGCGCTGTCGCGTCGGGCTAGTCTACACACAGCTTTACTCGTATGGCCTATTTAATTTGGGATTGAGAAAACTGATATTTAATGACGAATTTTGGGAAAGGACATCATTCAGTTCTCGAATATTTTGAACCCAAAAAGGAAAATAGGGGCCAGAAAATAAATACGATTTTCTTATGGAGATCACACCCTCAATTTTTTTATTTTTTTTACTATTACAATAGAGTATACAATTAACCCTTCCGCTGCTTTTTGAAGTTAAAAATCATATTTTGGCTTAAAGTGTTTCGAGCATAACATTAAAAAAAAACGACTTAATTGAAAATAACATTCTTATTATTTTAAAACAAAACAATTACAACATAGGTCTACAATTAACCCCCTGGCTGCAACAATATTTTGGGCATTTGTTTATAGAGCAAATAGTTATTGATTCGCTGGATTTCGGTTCAAGATTTCAGTTGTCACGTGGTAGAAATGGACATGAGAGTTAGGTAAAACTAAGATAAGATAATTATAATAGGCATTAAAAAATAACGAAAAACTATAATTTGTTATTACATGATGAATTTCATGTCTTGCATAACGTAATACATGATATAAAACTAAAAACATCAAAAATACCTCTCTAATGACATTTGCGTGGTTGTTATTGGTTCTTAGACAGGCTCCCATAGATTTTTGCCCATTATTGAGACAACACGGAAAATATCAAAATTATCGAATTAATAAAACTAGCCAACGGGTACCTAATAAGCAAATAAACTTAGTAAGCGTTAAGCTTCGTGCAGATCAGCGCGACGCGACGCCGCGACTCGACTCGAACAATACAATTTCTAAGAAAACTTGACGGTATAACAATAACCGGTGTCGCGTTGCGCTTTCGCGTCGCGCTGGTCTGCACGAAGCTTTAGTGAAGGATTTTGCAATTCCTACGGTCCCTTGCAAGACTATACACAGTGTAAAACCTACATGTTGCTTTTGTAGTCAAGCAAACTACACAATATAGTAGAAGACCTGATACATCAACAACGGGTGACGCAAGATCTAAGATCGTGTGCATAAGATGAATTCTACGAAGCTTCCCCCCCTGGCAACACTCACCCCCCTGGCAAAAATCTTAGCACACATTTTTAAATAATGATGGAACTCGCACCTGAACCATACGTATGGAACGTAAAATATTAATACAAAAACCTTCAATAAAACGATCGTTATTCAGCAAATGCTAATAAATCTAGTGTAGATGAATATTTAAATGCTATAGCTACGATTTAGCTAATAATTGGACGTAGTTAAGCAGAAAGGATCCAACCCACACTATGGGCGAAAATGAGTTATTTATACCAAAACACTCTTTGTAGTCAAAACTTTAATATCACAAAAACAATCCCAACGCATCATGTCATTATGACCATACGTTACCAACCCGTATGTATGGCAGGTCATACAATCACGTAACACGATCTGATCTTAAAACTTTAATATCTCAAAACTAACTCTGTGTGGGTTGGATCCTTTCCGTATAACTACGTCCAATTATTAGTAGGTATCTACAGAAATAATATTTATTAGAAAATTCATCATTCTTATAACAGAAGATATAGAAATGTAGACAGATACTTACCTACCAATATGTTAGGCCCGATAGGGTTCATAATTATTTTAAGTTACCACGCAAGTATACATTGTGGAATGCAACAAAGGATTGAGCATAACTAAGACACAAGTTGGAGATACAAACTAGGAAAATTTCACATCGAAGTTTCACAGGATAGGAGCCTCCATCCGGCGCATCCTGGGGCAATCAACGAGTTTCCACGCTGATTGGCTAATTATTTCACTGCGATGGCAAAAGTGGTCCTCTTAAAAAAAAGTGTGCGTAGTCTCGATTAAATTCGAAGGGTTCTCACTAGCTCGAAAAATCCGAAATTCTTTTAGATATCTACTACAAATTCCCTTGCAATATTCGTCGCGTCCAAGGGACACATCGAGATGAAAACCAAAGCCGACCACACTTCCCTGGGCTTGCTTTTCACCGAGATCTGTCACGCCACAGTAATGCAGTATTTGCTGGTGTAGCAATTCATTTTCTGATAAGGATCAAAAAACTTCACTGGACCATCTGAAGCTAAGCTAATAAGATTCTAGTACTCAATACTCAATTAGCTTAGCTTATAGCACAGGAGTCCTCCTAGTTTAAGCCCAGTTGCACATCTCTTGTATCTTACCAGTAAGTTATAAAGTTTGATCTAAGGTAAAATTGTAAATAGGTTTAAGTCTTGAACAAATAAATATTGTTTATCTAGAGTCATTTTCTACGAAATTTCTGACTTGTCTAGTGCTGAAACCGCGTTTAGTCCGCTGAGTTTTTTATCCTTATAAGAAACAGGATCGATTAGCATTTAGTGGCTGAGCGTAAAAATATAAAATTTATTTTAAAATTTCTCAAAAAGTTAAACACAGTCTCCTAAGGCCGTTTTCTCGCAGCTACAGTTAAGGTACTGCCCTGTCTCATCAATCCATCCAGTGTAAAATGATTTTCCATTGTGTTTCCACATCATCCGGTCTACTATTCGTTTGGTTAGTGTAAACGCGGCTTAAAACTAGCTGTGCATTTGACATCCGGCCTGGACGTGAAACAATAGGCTAAAGCACCATATCATAATAAATGTAGATAGAAGTCAAAACTTATATTTTCTCAAAAGTCACATCAACATACATACTTCACAATCGTAACATACGCCCCCACAACCAGAACCATTACAATGACCGTTCCTGAGTTACCTACTCACAAACCAGCAGATTAACGCAGCCTTCATTAAAATAAAATGGTCATACATGTCCTACAATCAATCTGCCTAGCCTTTTCCCAACTATGTTGTGTTCGGCTTCCGGTCTAACCGGATGCAGCTGAATACCAGTATTTCACAAGGAGCGACTGCCTATCTGACCTCCACAACCCAGCTACTGGGTAAAACGATACCCCTTGGTAAGACTGGTTGTCAGACTTTCGGGCCTCTGACGACCCGCAACGAATGTCAAAGATCCACGAATGACAGCCTTAAGCTTTGTGCAGACTAGCGCGACGCGACAGCGCGACGCGACACCGGTTATTGTTATACCGTCAAGTTTTCTTAGAAATTGTATTGTTCGAGTCGCGTCGCGCCGTCGCGTCGCGCTGGTCTGAACGAGCCTTTAACGTGCTTTCCGAGGCATGGAGGAGTCTCCGAGTGTACTACGTGAGCTCGACAAATGTTATAGTTTAAGTCTGAAATCACCAACCCGTCTTGAGCAAGCGTGGTGATCAGTGCTCGTGCCTTCTCTGTATGAGAAGAGGCCTTTGCCCTGCAGAGGGATAGTAAAAGGATGGTTAAAAAAAAAAAAAATGGTCACGGGTTTAGTTTATGGGATATGACTAGCATAGCACCCTTATTATCAGTACGACAGAAAGTTGGATTAATAAATCAACAAGTAGGTTAAGTTTACTGATTAAAAATATGAATTACAATAATTTAACAGTTTGTTACCTACTATTAGAATTCAATTAATAAATATTGTGTGTACCTAATACACGGTAATAAAACGAAGGTAGGTAATTAGTTTTTTTTTGCACAACTACCTTCATATTTGCTTTGAAATGCGACAACTTTCATTTAATTTAGCATCGTAATGAGATTGATCGAGTTATTCCCGTCCGTATCTTTATAAAAACTTACCTTTATGATGAAATGATAACAAGGGCAATATTATAATAGAACGAATTTATTTATTATGAATGTTAGCACACTTGATAGATGATAAAAAACAAGAGAGAGCTCCTTACACTCTTGACAACTGACACGACTATGTGTCACGACTCCTTTATAAATTGGTGCAGGGTCCATCTATCCATACTTTCATCACTTTACGAAAATGAATATGCCCATCATAAATAACTTAAAATCAAAACAGGAAAGGACATTTTGGAAATTGATGGCTATTTTATTGTCAGAACAAACAACGTGGCGATTTATACTACTGGTGTTTTGCAGTGTAATGTGTTTATTAGAACAATGAAAAAACATGGTGAACACGAACTTTTAAATAAATATATTGGTCAACATACCCATGAACTTGATCCAGATAAAAAAGAAAAATTAAAGTTGATAGTCTACTATCAACTTTAATTTTTCTTTTTTATCTAATGTCTACATTGAAGCTAGATAGTAGACATTGAAGCGGAAGGCTACTGAAAGCTTGGATTCTCCCGGACAAATTATCCAGGATTGTAACCAAACTATACCACACACTAGTGCTCACAGTCTTCCAAACGATAACCCGAAGCGAATGATTATTCATCGAGCTAAGACGAAGAATTTCCCAGATTTGCCGAAGCGACTTGCAGATGTAAAAGTGCCTTCACAATATACCAAGTTTAACGATGAGCAAATTTTAATCGGACATTATATATACATGATGAATTAGAGTGTGTTTTAGTATTCAGTACTAAGAATAATTTAAAATCTCTTCACAGTTCTCCATATTGGTTGATGGATGGAACTTTTACGACATGCCCAGCAATGTTTGCAACGTTATATACCATCCATGGAGTGATAGGACACAATGAAAAATCCGAGAAAACAGCGCTGTTAATATATGGATTACTATCACACAAGACTCATCATTGTTAAGTTATCTTATTAGAAATTGTTCTCACCTACGTTTTAAACGAAATGAATATTGTACTTCAGCCTAAAATTATTTTGATAGATTTTGAAATCGCTGCTATAAATGCGGTTAAGACAGTTTTCCCGGAAACCTTACAAAAAGGCCGTTTTTTTTTCATTTAACCCAGAACATCTGGAAACATGTGCAGGCTGCTGGACTTGCACAAAAATATGGACGAAAAAACGATTTTGCAAACAAAATAAGGCACTTAGATGCATTGGCTTATTTATGCCCAGAAGAAATTCCAGCAGCTTTCCGCCTTATTGAAGAACAGGTGCTGCCAAGAGATGCCGAAAAGATAAGTGTGCACAAAAAAACAAACCGTAGTACCGTGTTGTTTGAGGCTGAAAAAAACAACCAATATTTCCACCACACTTATGGTGTGTAGCTCCCAGCATCAAAATGGGGGTACCTACTACACAAAACTGAGTCGAAATTTGTCACCATAGATGGAATGCGCTTTTTGGGTCGCAAACAATGGAATGTCTATCAAACTTTTGAGGAAATATTAAAAGAACAAAAACGACAACGGACACAATAGAAAAGATTTTAGGTCAAGGAGCAAGTGAACCAAGAAAAAGAAAAAAACAAGATAAATACCAAAAAATTAAAAAGCATTTACAAAAAAAGATACTATGCATTTGATATCCTTCTTGCGTGGTCTGTCCTATATTTGTTATTTAAAAAAGATGTAATAATTCACTGACATGATCGTCTATTTCTCTTTTATGATATAATTTGGTTAAATTCATCTTAAATCTGATCGAATAGTTTTTGTTTAATACCTACCTATTGTTTTCATATAATAAATAGGATTGATTATATTGAAATGTAGTTTATTTATTTATATACATACATGAAGTTATTATTGCTTTGTTAGTTTTTCATTTAAGATCTATAGACGGCAGTATCGCATAATCGTTTGTCGCACTTGGGTAGTGTCAAACTACTGTAATGCTGCACCAACGTACTGTCGAATTTCAGTACTCACACAAGTAGTAGTCAATGTTTGTCGCACTACCGAAGTGTCGAATTACCGTAGTGTCGAACTACCGTAGTGTCGAACTACCGTAGTGTCGAACTACCGTAGTGTCGAACTACCGTAGTGTCGAACTACCGTAGTGTCGAACTACCGTAGTGTCGAACTACCGTAGTGTCGAACTACCGTAGTGTCGAACTACTGTCGCACAATCGTTTGTTACACCAGCGTGATGTCGCAGTACAGTTTTGTCGCACAAGCGTTAATCGCACATCCATTTGTCGAGCTCACGTAGTACACTCCTAAAGACCCAAGAGGACTCGCCAAGGGCCTCCAAAGGGCCGATTCCTAACGACTGAAGAGAGATTTTTACAGACCTGTAAAACTATCAACAACTTCCAACTTCATTCTGTTCCCACACATAAGACAAAATATTTTAGAACGGATATTCGACGCAGGACACCAATGAACGATTTTTTTTATTTGCCACTCGACATGCTATTTACAGAACAACAAAAGGTTTCTCAATTTTCCAAATTAAAAAGATATAAAGCTAGATGAAAATATAGTAAGGGTTTACGCTAAAACTTTCGGTTGTGGTATTCGTATATTCCTGAATGAATTCAAAATCTTTTGGCGTCATAATCAGCTGATCCTTAAATTTTTATATTCATTCGATACAATGACACAATGTATGGAAAAGCAGATTTTTATAGATTCCGTAGTAAAAGTTGTACATAATGATGATTTTCGAGTTTTCAGTTTTTTCATTTTCATTTTATACCATTTCATCATTTAGGTAGGTACTATCAGATGAGTGAGACAGCAGTCAAAAGCGAGCCTAAAATAGATGTTGCGTGAACTCAAACACTTATGTCAGGAAACCAAATATAGCAATAAGTACCTAGTAAATTTTGATGCAAATGTGCAATGACAAACTTTGTATCAAACGACGTTTCTCAACACTATTGTAAGGAAAAATTATTCAAACATAAACTTAAAAAAATTGTAACAAATATTTGTACAAAATGCGTATGTGGTTTTTTTTTCGTCCCTTGACATTTTGAAGGACTAGAACCTGCCAAAGAGCATAATAATAATATTCAAAATATAATCCGAATATTTTTATATAGGTAATAAGGTATAAAACACAAATTAATGATTATTTGTTGCCAAACATTACACAAAATATTTGTTATAATATATTATCAATAAAGATTTTTTTTAATTAAAGGGTGTTGAAATCGTTGTTTGGTACACGTGAACATTTGTCATTGCAGTCGAGGCAGGGTTGCATGGCTTGATGGAGCCGAGAGTGTCATACTTTGCCCACTTGTGTCATAATGTACTTATTTTGCAACTTGCATTTTCTAAGAGTTCCATACTTACAAAAAACAAATAATATACACAGGAGCAAGCTTCCCCTCTTCACACGTAAGTACGCATTCATTGTTCATTCTACTAAAAATATAATATTTCATTGTAAAAAAAAACACAATTAAGTAACAATTATACATATAGTATGTAAAGGAAAAAATACGAATAAAGGGAAGAACCCATTGGGCATCAAAAAATTCATCCGCATTGCTGTCAGCGGGAAAAGTACCCAAAAGGCTGGCAGCGTTGCCACATTGGATGGCAAAAATTAAATTTAAATATCTAAAGCAGGTACAGTCCATTGAAATATAGGTACTGTGTTATTATTTAAGAATAGAAAATATTTTTCTGGCCGTTTCTAGTTCGTTGCCGTTCCCCGATGTATCTGTAAAAGACATTCGATACCAGCGAAATAAAACCAATAAAAATGCCACAAAGTTAATTGGCTCGTGAAATAGGCCCATTGTATGTTGTACACGATTGAATTAGCTGTATGGCTTAGCAATATTTCCGATAAGCTACTTTTTAACTTTATCAGCTCATTTAGTTCTTTAGATCCCTTATTTAAGATCGAATCTCGGTTGGAGGTAAGTCTGGAATGAAAGTTGACGCTCGAGTAAAATATACATATGTAAAAAAGTAGTACAGGGCCACCCACGATCTCTGAACAAATGTACAAACACTGAACATTCTGTTGCACGTGCAGGTTACTTCGACTAGCTCTGCGTTTTCTTAACACAATGTGACCTGTGCGCGCCGGACTTTAAGAGTATTTTACTTCTGAACTGACGTATAAATATAAAAAAATAACTAAGAATAGGAGCTGTTGTACAATCATGTTGATAATAATAACTCTCATTCTGTATGACATTATAAGCTATACCTATAAATCGATCATTTGTATAGTCCTGCCCATCACCTTATTCTTAAAGTTAGTTACTAACAAATTATAGTACCATTCTTGATCGATTCTACATGCAACCACATTGCCTAACTTCCATAGGTAGGTACTTCCTCTGATGCAGTATCTGGGGATTCTAAGCCATGGCTTTCTAATTTTTCTTCATTCAAACTCCCCTTGAAAATCTCTATCAATAAAGCTATTTTTAAATATTTGTTCCTACAGTGGCAAACGTAGTATTCCAAAGGTAAAAGGGGTAAAATGATGGTGGCCACCTATCATTTAAAAACTTTAGCGAAACTTACTAAGCTCAGATTAAAAAAAAACTTAATGATAATTTACAAAAGACAAATAAAAATTAAATTTGAAGCGTTGTAGAGCCACACCCACACTGAACGTAAATAGGAACATAATCTTGTACCTACACCATCAAGGCATCTCCCAGCCATATTTGAACTCACTAATTCGAACATTTTGTTCACAGGGTCGAAAAATCCGTAAAAAGAAAGTGTAAAATGTCTTGAAAATTATTTTTGCGATATTTTCTGAACTGTTGAGAATATCCCAACTTATTTTTTTTTTAATGATAGGTGGTCGCCTCGCTTTACCCCATTTGCCTTTGGACCACTACGTTTGAGACACTCTGTATTCTTGACTTGCCTTAAAGCCGGGGAATGTACCATCGAAGAAGTTCATATCTAACCACCGTAAGGACTATTCTTGCTTGCAGCGCTCGGCGGCTATAGATCCGGGCCGGTAACAAATGTGGTCATCGTGTTCATGGGATTTTGTTTTGAAACTGGTTAGATATGAACTTCTTTGATGGTACCATCGAAGAAGTTCATATCTAACCACCGTAAGGACTATTCTTGCTTGCAGCGCTTGGCGACTAATAAATAGAACCGGGCCGGTAACAGATGTGGTCATCATGTTCACGGGATTTTGTTTTGAAACTGGTTAGATATGAACTTCTTTGATGGTACACAGTACACATTCTACGCAAGCCAGGAACTTGCACAAAAGTTAGCAAGTAGCATGCATGCTATTCACATACACAAATTATCACTAATCAGAAGTTGGTATGCCATAATGGCATGCAAGTTACTTGCATAGATATTTTTGAGCAAGTTACTATCAAAATGCTGCAGTTTATTATGATAATATTTTGCCATTCTCAACGTGTGTTCCGTACAAGTTTTCAATACAGTAACAGTAACGGTAAGGCCGTCAACATATTACATTGTGCGGAGTCGATCTTGGCTGCAGCAGCAGGTGGCATCCTTACTAACAAATGTACAGTGGGCTCCAGAGAAACCTCACCCCCTAACAATGTAAAACACAATGCAAGGGTGTGAGGTTTCTCTGGAGCCCACTGTACCTATTGCCTTTAGATCGGAACGAGTATACAATAAGTACCTAGTACTTGTTGAAAGGCCTACACTGTCCTTCCATACCTATTAACACTGTTATTTGAAAATATTGTAAAAGCCAATTATTTCTAAAAGAGTAACTGTGGAGTTTCTTGCCGGCTCTTCTCCATAGGAAACGACTAGTTGGAACCGTGCACCTAGCATCTGACGTTTCATACGTACCCATGTAGGTTTTAGTCAAATAAAATATTTTGATCTGAATACAAACTATCAAATCAAAAGGACAAGAGGAAGTTGTCCATAATTTTATTAGTTTGCAAGAATCCATCTGAACAGTGAACACAAGTACCGAAAGCTAAAATCACAGTATCAAGATGGCTAAAAGCTTGTATTCATATTAGACCTCTACAATGGACTACATTGTTGAAGTATCATTTTTCATTGTTCAGTAACTCAGTACCCATTCACGGTTTCAAAACCTGATTAAAATCTAAGTATGACTGTACCGTGACCTTGCCTAGTACATTTGTGATATCCATAGCAGATTGGCATTTAAAGTTTAGTTTTTACATATATTTAAAAAAAAAGCTGCACTTTTACTTTCGGTTGCATGCGACTGTCTAACTCTACGCCTACAAGCCTACAAGTGAATCTATACAAATAAATAAAATTGATGTGTCTGTCTGTAATGTCAAAATAACAGCTTTTTACTAAATGCATAAGTTTATACAAACCAAATAAAAAAACAATTTTTAATGTTTTTGTCTGTCTCTCTGTCTGCCCCGGCTAATCTCTAAAACGGCTGGACTAATTTTGACAGTACTTTCTCTGGCAAATAGCTGATGTTATAGGGAGTAACTTAGGCTACTTTTATTTTAGAAAAATTACGGAATACGCGGGCGAAGCCGCAGGCAGAAGCCAGTTATTAAAAAAAAATTGGTATCGGTCAAGCAGTTCTTGAGACATTAAGAGCACTTAAAGCATACTAAAAGTTGACAACGTCGCAAATAGCTGTCAAATATACCTGTTTTGATTAATTTAACAATATTAGTAGTATGGGAATATGAAATGTGGCTAACTAGTGAACTAAAATGTTGATTATGAAATGCAATAATTAATATCGTAACACCGAATATTTAGTTTTAGATGTAAAAAAAATATTTGGAAATTTTCCAAATGCCGTTTTCACACCTAAAACGGTTACAACATCAAATTCAGTGTTATAATTACAATTAATTATTAATATTCTAGTTCACTAGTTAGCCATATTTCATATTTCCATACAGCTATATTGCCAAATTAAAAAAACTAAATATTTGACATCTATTTGCAACATTGCCCACTTTCAGACTAAACACTCTTAAAGCGTCCTAACAGGCAGACACAGACAGAGATCTTGCGATAAAAAAATAGCACAAACATTTGTAGATAAACGGTACCTGACTCATTGAATTGTCCAAATAATCATTGGCTTTCTAGTTGAAAGAGCGTTACATTTTGTACCGCCAACTATTAATTTTCATCAACTGATTACCTACAGCATGTAGACGTTAAGCACACGTTCCCAAGGAACAGTAGTTTCCGTTGTGTTAGCACAATTCATAATAATGCCGGCTAAGCGGTCGACGACGCCTTGACGGTCGATCTTCAATTTCGTCACCATTATAACATTGGCATCATTATTTACTATTACGCTTTATTTTGATTGGGGTCAATTGCGACACTAATATTTGAAATCTTTTCAATTATTCTTCAAAACTAAGCTGCTTTAGCTAGAAGATCCAAATTGGATTCCTTTTTTTTTTGTTTATTAAAAAATATATTTTTTGTATTATTTATCTACCTACTCCGTACGACTTCCGTGTGGAAAATAACTACATATTATATGGCACTCAGTAAAAGTCAATCAGTAAATGAATTATTGTAATCGGATCAGTACAGTATTGATTAATAATAACAGCCGCACGGGTCGATCTTGCCGCGGTCGGTTCGTGGATAGGTGACCATCCATTACATAATTATCGAGACTGCACGGAAAGCACGTTAAGCCGGCGGTCTCGGCTGTCATTCGTAGATCGTCGACTTACGTGTAGTAGAAGCCCTAAAGTCTGACAACCAGTGTTACGTGGTATCGTGCTACCCAGTAACTGGGAGGTCAGATAGGCACTTAGGCAGTCGCTCCATGTTAAATACTGGTATTCAGCTGTATCCGGTTAGACGGGAATCCGACCCTAACATACCTAGTTGGGAAAATGCTAGACTGCCCACCACTGGAGGCAGGTGGGCTGGTTGGAATAAGCACCGACGGCTTCCATTGCCCACGCACAATGGTCCATCTGAAGGACGGAAACCCAATAACATAGAACATAGGCTAGGTAGATTGGATCAGTACAGATAACTTCTTACAAACATAAAAACAATTTTATCTATTTATAATACACTCGAGAGCAATGAATCCGGGTCACTTAAAGAATCCTAAAAATCTCGGAAACTAAAAATGCTAGGTTAATGCAATAAATTGTATTTAATAGACAATGTAATACTCCTTAAATGAAGGTATTAAAAATTCTTAGTTATTGTAAAGTTATATCATAAAAAAATCAAATTTGAAAAAGGGCCACTTTCGAAGATGGAACTACGAAATTACAGCATTTGGTTTTGCTTTTGTTTGTAATCTGTCATTTATGTGGGTACATAAACCATGTTGATAGTGCTCTATATTCATTATTCAAGCTGAAATTATGTCGCTTACGCCTGAAGAATGCACCAGAATACTTATAATGCTGGAAACCGGCCGGAGTCAGCGCGATACAGCCAGGACTGTCGGTGTGTCGCTGTCAACAGTACAAAGAGTTCTCCGACGTTACGAAGAAACTGGTTCTAACCTACGCAGACCAGGAACGGGCAGAACCAGGTGTACCACAGCACGAGAAGACCGATACTTGGTGAACACCATGCTTCGAAATCGCTTTCTCACAGGAACTGAACTCACAAATCAGTTTCGACGCCTCGGAGGAAGTAACCCAAGTGCATGGACAGTAAGACGTCGGCTTGCTGAATCTAACTTAAAACCCCTTAGACCTGCAAACGGCCCTAAACTGGAGCGTGGGCATCGTATTTCAAGACTAAGATATGCCCAGAGCCACGTAAATTGGAGTATTGAAGATTGGTCAAAAGTTATGTTCTCCGACGAATCAAAATTTATGCTCTACAAGCACGATGGAAGACACAGAGTGTATCGAAGACCAGGGGAAAGATTCAAGCAAGCATGCATCGAAGAAAAAGTAGCCTACGGTGGTGGGTCTGTACTTGTGTGGGCCGGAATTTCTTCTGAAAGTCGCACAGAGCTGGTGATCATAGAAAATGGCTCTTTAACTAGCGTAAGATATGTGGAAGAAATCCTCAATGATAACGTTGGTCCATTTATGGTCAATTTAGGTGAGGATGCTATATTTATGCATGACAATGCCCGACCTCATACAGGTAGGATTGTGAATGACTACCTTCAAGAGATGAACATTACTCGTATGGAGTGGCCAGCGCGCAGCCCGGATATCAACCCGATCGAGCATGCTTGGGACGAGCTAGGCAGATGCGTAAAACAACGAAACCCTCCTCCAATCACGCTTCGTGAGCTCAAAATTGCTCTCACAGAGGAATGGGAGAATATTCCCCAAAATCGTATAAGGAACTTGGTGTACAGCATGCCAAACCGCGTAAACGCAGTAATGGAAGCACGAGGAGGCAATACGAAGTATTAAAATTCAAGAAAATCGTAATAAAGTTCAAAAATTTCATGTTTCCTATTTTTGTTTTAAGGAGAGATCAGCAGTTTTTTTCTTTATGTAATTTTGTGTTAATAAAATGTATGGTGACTCATATTTTTTTTACTTTCATTTAAGGAGTATTACATTGTCGATTAAATACAATTTATTGCATTAACCTATCATTTTTAGTTTCCGAGATTTTTAACATTCTTTAAGTGACCCGGATTCATTGCTCTCGAGTGTATTAGTTTACATTACTTTAAATAGCGTAGATATTAGTTTAGATTATTCCATTGTCGTATTCTCCGAACGTAGTCTATAGCATGCCAAACTTTTACAACTTATTCTAAAAACTTTCGATTTTTAAATAGATTGTGTAATCAATCTATTTAATAGGATCATATATACTTCATAGGATCTAACATGATCTTATTATTATATAGGACTATTATATTAGTAAGAAAGAAGTTCAGTTCAACCTTATTCGTATAATATTATACAAAAATTCAAACCACAATTGGCTACCAAGCCAGACCTACAAACATGAAAACCGAATGAGAAAAAAAAAATCGTTCATGTACCTAACGAATGAAACGTATTGAGAGAACTTTGGCCGGTAGCAAGAGCGCACGAGCGCACTTTAAAAACGTTATACTTTTCACATTTGTCACAGGGCCCGGTCGAATTACATCGGAGTCATTCGAGTCGCCGCGTGCCGAAGCAGCTGAGTCGACGTCATCGCTCGCCAGTCGCGCTAGCGCAGCCTTTGAGCCTTTATGTTCACTTCACAGCTCATGAAATATGTTTCAAACATTCGTATACCTAACTACGGTTAAGTCTATATTCTGTCAAGTGTGTCAAGAATATTGTTTTAATATTGTTCGATACAGTCAAGTTTGGTTTTAATTTTAGTACCATGAGGCATTTATCTGGGCAGTGGGCACAGATATTACTACATTTGATTCTCTATTCATTAAACTTGTTATTAAACCTATCCAAATATTAGGTACCACCTATGCCAATGTACGGGTAAATACTAATAGGGAATTAAGTGCGTACTTATGTCAGTAATCTGTAAGCTACTTCTCATCAGGCCAATTTATAGTTATTACTGGATTTTATGCATAACTGTCTAATTACGGCGTTAATGCATATTTAGCCTTTTTTCCTAATCGTGCATAATTGGTATAGTACCGGGCTGCGGGAGGTACGTATCGGGAGTCCGTACCCTGCCTATACAGGTATCTCCAGAAACGGCGCCACATTTTAAATTGTGTCTAATGACGTAAGTTGACGTAGAGAGGTCGTTTTCGGCGTATACATTTGCTCTCGAAAATTTGGAAAAATACTTATTTGTTGTCACAAAAACTACGCATAATTTAATTTTAAGAATATTTTGTTTTTGTACCGTCTTAATTAAAATATATAAAAATAAAAATGGTTTTTAGATTTTGCATTGTGCATACATCGGCCTTTTTAGTGCATATTTTGACACTTTTTTGGTGCATGTAATTCGATGTTTAGTTATTACATATATAAACGCAAGCCTTCTTCCCATTACAGAACGCCACCTGCTAAAATCCTTATATGTACATACTCCTTTTGTCTCGTTCACGTTCATACATCTGCCATGCTATTCTGTAAACATCTCACCGTTAAAACTTGGGTGAAGTGAGCTATCAATAGTATCAATCCCTGTGGAATGACAGCTCACTCCACGCTCACTTCACCTAAGTTTTCACGGTGAGATGGTTACAGAATAGCACTGCTGGACATTTATTAGTTCAGCGGTTTTAGGGTGTTTTTCCCAAAATATCTTTAAACACGTTTTTTTTAATTCTTATCATTATTACTTTATCAAATTGTCGTAGTAAATAAATTAAAAGAGATTTTGGATGTAAACATAGGAATAACTGCCACAGCTCCAAATGGATGGTACCTAGTTCTTGCATCGATTCTACACGGTAGCAAAGACCTACTATATCTCCTTACCCCTAGAGTGCTATTTTTAATAATATCAAGCAGAGCGTTTGGTCGAATCACCGAGTGTGCGAGTAAAGCAGAGCCCTGACATTTTGAGTTTATTCAAAAACAGAGCCTAAAACTGCGCTTGTCATCTTGCGCTATGTAATAAACATGCTAGCATCCTTAGCCAAAGAAACTAGACTTGCAGGCAACTCGTCTGACTTGCCAAGGAGCAAAAACAACAAAATACGTATTGATGATCCAAATGTCGAACAGTGAAATAATTTTCTGGGACCGGATTTACGAATAATTTTGATGATTAGAATAACTTTATTATGACTAAGAAACTCAAAAGTGCGTAAACGTTTATTGGCATACTAACGGCTGAACCCAATAACCTATCTATCACCAGTTTTGGCATACTGGAGATAGAAAACCTATTTAAGGTTTTAACGTCACAATAATCTGTCAGAGAATAAGGAATCTTACGGAATGGCATTTAATAACAGATAGAATTATACTGTCTACCATCAATAGCGATGTCTTTTACTGAAGATAGGTTATGGGTTCGGCCGCAAGTTAATGTCCTATTAACGCTCTGTGCAAACAATACAGGATCAAATTAAATTAACTAGCGAGACTCAGCAGACGTGATGGATATCGATATGAAAACACGAGCAAATAAAAACAAAAAAGATTTTATATTTTTATTTTGGGGATCAACGACCACTTGTAGTGTTGTTACTTGAAGTACGAGTTAAGAAAATCTATTTTATCGTGTTTAGATATTGATATCATCACGTTTGTGAATTTTACACAGAAAAATCAGATTTTGTAAGCTGATATTTCAATTGACTACACTAATTGCGGTCGACAAGCCCACAAAAAAAATCATCAAATTATTTTTGTTTTATCATGCTTAGATATCGATATCCATTACGTCTCCTGGGTTTAGCTACCTAATTTATTTTGACCCTATATATCTGACATAACGATTGGTGATTTGTTTTTTTTATTGGTTTTACTTATGGTACAATTCCGTAGCCGACGCAGTTGGCAAATTGTTGGGCTGGTTTACAGAGCAAAAAACACATGGAATATTGATAAGTATGTTTTAATAGAATTGTATACCACAAGTCAGAGTGCAAAAATGGAGGTCCATATCTGGCTATTTCAAATTAGACAGTTCTCTATCTAGCCAGTAGCCAGTGTACGTAGAGGTGATATATCTTCAACACAACTGCGACGGCGACGTGTCGTCGCGACACGACTGGTTTCTATGAAACCTACGTGTCTAGCTACGAAAGGTATTACATTGAAATTCATAGATACCAGCAGTGCTATTCTGTTAACATCTCACCGTGAAAACTTAGGTGAAGTGAGCGTGGAGTGAGCTGTCATTCCACAGGGATTGACACTATTGACAGCTCACTTCACCCAAGTTTTCAGGGTGAGATGGTAACAGAATAGCATGGCTGTAGTGTTGCTGCGAGTGCGACGCATCGCCTGCAGTGGCCGCCTGCGGTCGGCTACGTTATGGTACCTTAATTAGTAATTTTTCACGACCCTGACCTTTAATCTACGTGTGAACTGTGAATCGGTTGCTATCCATGCTTATAATTTTATGGTAAAACAAATAATTATACAGGGTGGAAGAAGTTCAACGCAGGGGGGTTCAGAATCATGTACTGAATCCATGGTAACCGGCTTCGCGTCGATGTCCCTGACTCCCTGTATTCGTGTAAATGAAAGTTGCTCTGAGTCTGAGTTTCTGCAATTGTAATTTTTGCTTTTAAAGTTTTAAACCCACCGGGGAGAATGAAGAGTCCTCTGAGAAGAATATGGCACGCAACGATGCTCTTGATGTCGGAAATAGGTATATATAAGCGGCGTTTTCATTCAAATACTGTCCTTTTAATATAAAGTAGGTACGTACCTACCTACCTTAGTGGAAAAAACATACTAATTTGCCTAAAAGCTATATTAATTTAACGAGAAGTAAAGTTACCACATAAGTACTTATTTTTAAAACGCTTATATAAAGCGTTTTAAAAATAAGTACTTATAGTGGTACCGAACACTGTTTGATTCAATAATATTCAGAGTTGTAATACTTAAACAATTCCTATATTAATAACAACAATAGGTAATTCAAACAATAACATTTCTAACTACCAATATCTGACTGCATATTAATCAAGCTAGAATTTCTTATATATTTTTATAAGTACTAAGCTACAGTTATGATACCTACCTACTGAATCTTATTGACTATCTGTTGTTCGGTTCGTGATGAACTTATGTCAGGGACATTTGATAAAACTCTGCTTCGGCCGCAATTGCTTTAATTTTCATAAATTTGTCCCTCTATTATTAACGTTTCCAATGTTTATCTTGGTCCGATCAAATTGTACTCATCACTTAATTGTTTCTCACAAACCTATAGAGATATTGACCGGGAAAAAAAAACTATTTAGTCCGTCAGTCAAATAATAAAAAATATTAGACACGTAATTTTTTCTTTAACATATTAATAAAAAATGGTTCGGATACAACGCATTAAAGTTAGGGAGTGGGGGCTCGCTACGTCACAAGTCACTATAAAATCTACCGGCCCGTGACGTCATGCCACATTTTAAAGCATTGTCTACTCAATGTATTGCCGTAATCTATTGATTTCATAAAAAAAGAAAAAATACGTGTCCGATATTTTTTAATAATCTACCAGACGGACAATTAAAAAAAAAATTGTCAGCACCCCTATTGAAGCATAAATCCGAATACCAAGAAATATCAGACATCTGTAAGAAAGGTAGGTAGATATAATCTCAAATTACTCAGCTATGTCAAAACAGTTTTTTATCTAGATACAACCCAGGCCTAGTCAGAGTAGCACTTATCTTATTGGTTTATAAGTTTATTACCTACTAGAAAAATCAGTAACTTTAAAACAGTGATAAAATGGCAAGAAAAAGTCAAACAAACAAGGTCGGTGATGTAACGGATGGTGACGAAGACATCTGTGATAACACGAGTTCAGTGTCGCGATAGTGCTGTGCCTGGCGGCTAAACGTCATGACCACAACTGGCTGTTATGAAAGTAATTATATTATTAAAATAAATTAATTACGCGAGAAAACATGATTTATTTACAAATTAATAGTGTCTCATTGTTTATTTATCAAAATATTACGAGTTAGCTCTAGTAATAGTTTCTATACAACTGTTAGGTACAGCATTCTGTAAAAATTTCACCGTGAAAACTTAGGTGAAGTGAGATTGATGTGAGCTGCAATGAAAGAGATTGACACTATTGACAGCTCACTTCACCCCACTGTTCACGGTGAGAATTTTACAGAATCGATCGACAGGTATCGTAATTAGTAGGTAATTTTTCTCTATATTAGGTACTTTAAATTGTGAATTTAATGCAATGGCATAACGATTAACATAATAGGAATGCCAGGGTCAGTGAGCATGACTCAGAAAAAAATAAGTGAATTTGCTCGTGTGAACTGTTAGAGGAACGAAGGCGAGTCGAATGGCCACTTTCAGAAAAGAAACCTTACGCCCCTCAAATTATTCTTATTTTCGCGCCTTGCAACGCATTTCATCTTTTCAACGTTATATTTTTGTTTTTGCTGTCGACGTTTTTATGGTTTAAAGACGGATTTGTTTTGCCTCAGTTTATACGATTCATATTAGTTTTAACCGTTCTTTTCGTCATTTTATTTGACACGTTGAACGTGTTTTGTTTCCTGGCGTTAAGCGTAATGTTTTCCATGAAAGAAACAGATTAGCAACGAACCTTTGACCTTTTGATGTTTTCATGTCACTCGATAAACGTCAAGACATCGATTGAAAGACGTCACAGTTACTCCATACTACTACTTCTATCTTCTTTTGCAAGGGTAAACAAAGAAACAACAAAGTCTTGTATATTATTAAAAAAAAATCATCCCGAGAGGTAATTATTGAGAGAAAATTCTAGATGTGACGTTCCTTTTATGACGGATTTATGTCAACCAGAGAGGTAGGTACCTGAAACAAAGGCGTTGACTCACCGTGGGGTGTACGTGTGCGTGCGAGTATAATTGCATTCTGCGAGTGTCCAACGCGTAGGCGTTCGACGGCAGATCATTCATGTCGAAGGTTGCTTCTGGATGCAGGCCTGGAGTCAGCCGCGAGACGTCGTCTTCGCAGCCTCCATCGAGGCCCGACCCATCGGTACTGCGGGCCACTGTAGACAATGTAAATTGAGCAAACTCAAACTCAAACTCAAAGCATTTATTTCAAATAAACCAATTACAGGCACTTTTGAATTGTCAAGGAGGTGAGTCAGTCAGAAAGATGAAGCTAGATGCCCATTCCAAAGCGTAGTAGGTACCTATGGAGAAGAACGGGCAAGAAACTCCACGGACACTCTTTTAAATCATGAGCCAGGTAAAATTGGAAGAATTTTACTATTCATCATGTAGATTCAGTTACATAAGCCAATTGGAGGTAAACTAATCTACACTGAGCCAATGCATATATAAAATAGTCGGAAATTTTAATTTTGTTTTTAGGTAGCTGTTTATAATCACAAAAAAAGATCACCAACTGGCTACAGCAAAATGGCTTGAATTTTTTTTTATACATAACTTAGATGTAGCATCGACAAAATCTACGCATCAATTTTACGAATGTATTTAGATAAATGAGATTACAAGTTATTGCGTTTGCGTAAAGATCATTTTCGCCTAAAGCAGTAATAAAGATTTGTGATTTTGAAGGCACACTCAGTTCGGATGTGATCTTACTAATTTTGCCGAAGCTATATCTAAGTTGTGTCGTACTGCACCTTTTTTTTTCTACCTGTTTTATAAATCTAGCACAATAATAATTAGAAACCTACTTTATGTAAGGAGTGAAAGCTCATGCCTTTGAAAAATAGTATAACTAAGAACAAACAGCAGCACAATAAGGAATTAATAAATCAGTCACGCATGCGATACCGTCATCGAAATCTTGTTTTGACAATCCAATGAAGTAAATTAGACAGATTATGTAACTGTGCCTCACTAAAATTATTTTTACATTTAAAATGTGCTGATTGATGGATACAGTATATTGATACAGATAAGTACATTGGATATATCTACTATTAAACATTGCTTAATACATAGTTATGGCGTAGGCAATCCTTTGGAAAAAATACTTTTTTGATAGTACCTACTAAATAAATAAATAATTTTATTATTAACAAATTTGTTAATACTTCTGAGGGTATTTAAGACTTTCTGCAACAAAATCGCAGATAATGTTTATAAATGCCGAGCATTGACTAACTTTTTCACTTTTGGATCTGCCACACTATTTATTTAATTAAGCACCAACTCGTTTATTGCAAAATAATATTCAACATATATATTGACTAAAGGCTATTCCTTTTTGGTTTGAGCCTAATTATTAAAAAATATTGAACAAGTACTTAATGACTATTGCGTGATATTTTACTTTCGGTCCAATCATGAAAAATAAAATAAGTTATATTTTTTTTTTCTGTGCACCTTGAAATACTTTATCTCATTTATTATTCTCTATCTCCAAATTCCATGTCATATTTTAATTTTAAACTCGGGTGCTTGTTAAGTTGCATTATATGTTTCGTGAAACAATTTAGAAAATACTTCATGTCTTCCATTCTACAATAAATGTACCATTCGAATTCTTTTGATTCGGGAAAGTAATTTCTATGTCGATAAGTATTTGCAAATGCCGAAAATCAACACGTTCATCGTGAAATCTATAAAAAGTAATTAGGTAGGTGCAAACACAATTTTTTTCTGCAACTCTACAGTTTTATTACCAAACCTCCGAATAAATGACCTACATTATATTATTACTAATTGAAAAAGCAATTGGTATATTTGGCATTATATAGTGCAGAATTCTTCTTCGTAATTAAGCTGAATTAGCTTGATTTCGAATTAAATTATTTTAATTAAATACGCTTCACTTGAATTAGTTGTGCGTACAAATAATGAATAATTTTTCGACACTATTGTTCATACAGTGGTTCTTATTGCACAGCTTTTAAGTTCACATTGCAGTGTTTTTAACATGCTTGCATTCCCGCAGTTGTGCAGTAAAGGTGGCCACAGATAACTACTAGGTACTACACAATAATAACCAATAAAAGTAAAATAAATGTGCGATATTTTTTAAATCTCAGCATTAATGCCTTTTTGTGCCAAACTTTTTCGTGAATACGTTTAATAAACTTCTAATTATTATTTTTATTTAACAAATTAACATTAATTTATTTTATATATAAAAATACCAGTTACATATTTTAATATTAGACTGTTTGGCGGCTTCAAGAATGGAACGGTGCAAAATAAATCAGTTATTAGCCATTATTCACAAACATTTGTTACAAATTATTATATTCATCAATCTTTATTTATTTTTTGTCAAACTGTGTGATGTTAAAAGTCGTATGATACGCGTGAGCATTAGTCATTTCACTCTAGGCATCATTAACTTCGGCTAGGGCTGGAATGCCTCCTGGAGTGCAGCAATGACAAACTTGCTCATTTATATCATAAAATCATAATGGATAATCTAATAATAGGAATGTTTCATTTCCACATGACTGATTGAATAACGAAGGTAATTTGATTACACTCAATAGTTTCATATTCTTTTACATTCAATTATTTGGTCAAAACTAATTTTGTTATAATTCTAATCTAACTCCTTTTTTTCTGTAAAATCAGATTTAAATTGTGACTAAGATCATGTGACGGTATTCGATAGCCGCATAAATTATAACTAGGTATAGATACCTAAGTATGTGGTCGCGGCGATAATTCTGCTTTACAAATATTTGCATGTTGTGCACTTTTGCGACTATGACTTGTTTTGTAGAACAAATCTTGACAGACTCTTGTTCAGATTAAGAGTAGTCGGTACTGATTGTTACAAAGTTGATTTATCAATGTTAGAATATTTTTATACACCGGAAACAATATTACCTACAACTTTTCTTAAACTAGTTACCATGAACAAGAGTAAAGTTAATTACAAATCTTTCTAAATGAGCAGAATGTGGATAGCTGATAGCTTTTTGGAAGAATTTTAATTCTAGTTCAATTATGTACTCACCCACTTTTTCTATTTCAATGTGAGGTTTATTCCCCACTGGCGTCTTGAAATCCAAAAGCCTTCTTATAATATTAACATCCTCGTTTAAACACTACAGGAAGTTTTTTATTAGTTTGTAAAATCACTTTTCGTAAACTTTTTCGCTTGATGTTAAACACATGTAGTGGTTCAACTTGACCATTGACTATTTATAAACAATATTTGTGAATATTATTAAGATTTATTTTTAAAATGACAGTATAGGCGCACTCTGGGCGGGCGGGCGCAGGTTCGCTTTCAGTTGTCGGACGTTTGACGCAAGCGGAGCGCGATGCGAGTGACGCGCGCCAGGGCCGAGCTGCGGACTGACTCAAATACAACACTCGAACGAAACTCTCACGCTTCGAACACATCAACGTAAAGCTCGACGCCCGCCGCCGCAGTGTGGGCGTCCTCACACTTTAGCATTTACCTGAATATGTCGTTAATTACCCAACCTCTAAACACCAAAACACTCTCCTAGTAAAAATAAAAAATCCTCGCTATACTACTCTCAACGGGTCCAGCAATTGCATACTGTGTCTCTCTATAATTCAATTGTTACCGCCTATTTGTGGCATAATTGTTGAAATTGGGCATTTTTCTTAATCAAGGAAAACGTAATCTTAGTATCGTAGCATGGCTGCGAGTGGGGCTAAACGCGGTCTCATTGGCGGAGCTGTGCCGCCCAACGCCAATGGCACGGGAAGGAGGAGCCGCATAGCAATCACTTCGAAGTTTGGCGAGACACGTCTCTAACCTCCCTAATTTTCTTCTTTTTAGCGTCGGGTATTTTACAAAAATAGGCTTCATTTAACACGTAACTCAAGCTTCTTGGGGTCGGTAACAACAAGGCGTCCATCTGGTTTGCGTATTCGTTTTGTTTTACGTTACAAGCTAACGATAGCTGCTATATTCCTTATTTGACACGATATTTTCAGGTTTGTTAAAATACCTACTCTTTTATTTGTAATGTAATTCTTTATAGTTCTTTTGTAGAAATATATAATTTTGTAGTTGATTATAAAACCACAATATTATTTATCTGCACTTTAAAGATGTTTTTCAAACTTTCAAGAGATTTGTTGTAGTAAATCGTAATGACATAGAAAATAGTTTAATGTTATGCTCGAAGAAAGCATGGCAATAATAAAATAGAAAAACAGTAAAAAGCCAGTCATAATACAGAATAGACTCGTTTCTGCTGCGTAAAGTCACTTTAAGGATTTAACTGAAAAAACAGACTGTTTCTTTTCAAATTATAAAACTTCTAACTGTTCATTGTTTGCCTGGTAAAGAAGTTAATACTTAGTAATTAAAATTACAATTACATGACAAATTGTTAACTATTTACTATAATTTTAAAAGATAGTCAGTTTTTGAACTAATTAATAATATTTATTAATAAAAAAAACCATGATATTTATATGCTTAGGATTTTCATTTTATATCAATGTTGTATTTTAACTTTTTGTAACTTTAGGTTCTTACAGTAGACCGTTTATCGTATTATCTTACAAAACAAAACGTAAACAAGAGAAAGCATTCATTGAAGTCAATTCTGTAACTTTAGAGGCAGTGGCGGATTTGCCCTGAGGCCCAGTAGGCCCGGGCCTAGGGCGGCCAGATATTAAGGACGGCCAATCGTGACACAAAAAAATCACTGATGATAACAAGAAATAACTCAACAGTACCTATATATTCTAAACGTTTGCGCACATTTTGGTGGGCCGCAATGCATCGCATCGTATAACAAAAATAACTTAAAACCATTTAAAAATATGTTCAAATAACTAATTGAAACGCGTCATTGAACTTCGCGGCGCCAAGCCGACTCATAGTTAACTAAATTTCTGAACTGATATCGATAAAAATTGGCAATAAAGTAAATTTATTATGTAGTCTATGTATGATGGGTGCTGAGAAAGGGGCGGCTGATAATTACTACATGGCGTGGGGCCTAGGGCGGCCAGGACTGTAAATCCGCCACTGTTTAGAGGAAGGTTAATGTTTTTTTAAGGGCTATGTATCGCGTAGAAAGTGGTTACCGTCATCTAGGCAGACCTTTGAAAGTTCAGTAGCCATGTCTTTAAAACTGGCCCATACACCAAAGATAGGTATCTCCAAAAGATGCCTATTGGAATGTGAATTATTTATAGGTACGTGGGAAAGTTTTCATATTATAGGTGACACTAGCTGCTGACCGCTACTGCAATCGCGTGGCTTTTTCTAAAATAAAAGTAGCCTAACTTATTCCTTATAACATCACTTAACGGCCAGTGAAAGTCCCGTCAAAATCGGTCAAGCCGTTTCAAAGATAATCCGAAACAAACAGGCAGACAGAAAGACATTATTTTTTTAAATTGGGTTTCTTTTAAGTTTCATATAAAGGTACTTTCATATGCATTTAGTAAAAAGCTGATATTTTGACATTACCAACAGACACTTCAATTATATTTATTTGTATGTATCGGTATTTCCAAGACAGCCCGCCTGAAAGCCCTCGGAAGCAGGTCAAACAATATTCAGAACAAGAAAGTCAATACTTAGAACAAACCGCACACAGCTATAAAGGACAGTTAAGCCCGTAATTGTAATATATCAGTACAATAAATAATGTTATTGCCGGGGTCGCTGGAACGTCCGAAAGGGATACCGTGGCCCCTGGCAACGAAAAGGCAACTAAAGGAACACGGATGGGTTTTAGTCAGTAAGAGACACGCCCTCCTGCTCCGCCCAGAGCGGGAAAAGTTATTTGATAATTCCCAAACAAAAATAAAATAAAAAATGGCCTGACTATATTTCCTCCTACCTTTTAATTCGATATTAATAACTTAGCAACGTCCTACTCGATTTCCCATACTTAAATACCGTCGGAATCGCTGCAACTAATAAGTTTACACAGTCGATTGGCACTAGAGATTACCAGGAACCGGAGAACACAGAGGAGCCAGATCATTATGGTTACACATTTGGTCTCCCATAGCATATTATTTATGTGTTCTCCTACTTCTAATACACTTAATTTTAATTTATTTATTTAGGAAGACCAGCAGATAAACAAATGTGAATATACAAACACATAATCAGAAACAAAGCCAGCGAAAACACTGGAATCTCATCGGAATTCATTTGAAACTACAATAGCGTCCGCTTCGTTGTAATTCATAACCGATAGGTATCTATTAGTCAGTATGCAGTAACAAAACGGAACATACAATATTTTCTGTTTATTATGTTATGCTACTAATTTACAAATAAAATTAAAATAACATTAAGATTAAAATATACAACTAACACTAAAATATATAAATTATAAACAATAAAGGGAGAGCTCATTGGGCATCAAAAAATTCGTCGGCGTCGCTGTCAGTGGGATATATTATTGAGTTTCAACGTAACTAATTACACTAGCTTCTGCCCGCGACTTTGTCCGGGAGCCTATAAGCTTCCTCAAGAATTGGGCTATCCAATGCTAAAAGAATTTTGCAAATCCGTCTGGTAATTCTGGAGATTAGCCCTACATACAAACTTACAAACAAACAAATTTTACCTCTTTATAATCCTTTAATTCATTTAAATACTTACAAATTACATTTTTCGATGTAAAATGTAATTCTCAAACCAATCATGGTCGTTTTTTTCGGCAGTTGTTTATTGTAAGTCAATTACAAAATTCAATTAAAATGTAAAAAAATATACTCAAACACAAACTCAAAGCATTTATTTCAAATAAACCAATTACAGGCACTTTTGATTATTGTCAAGGGGGTCGGTCAGTCAGAAAGATGAAGCTAGATACCCATTCCAAAGCGTAGTAGGTACCTATGGAGAAGAACGAGCAAGAAACTCCACGGACACTCTTTTAAATCAAAATATATAAAAAATTGTAGCCCGCCGCCATTGATGTAAATCAAGGATTCGCCCTCACCTTACTTACGTCGCGCGAAAAGTGTCACTCCTAAACTGGTCGCTCACTTCGAATTTCCTCATTCGTCACAGTTCGTGACACATTGGAGTAACTGTCTCGTTTTTAATACACACAGCTGTACAAAGATGCCTTTGCGTTCAGGAAATGTACCAACAACTCCAAAAATTCAAATAAAACTAAAGGTCGATGTAACGCTGCTATCGGAAACAGAGTAGCCAGAGTTTTATTATAGTACCTATAGAAGTATAGATTTAGGTTCAACATAATAGTTTTATCTTTACAAAAAAAAACAAATATTTGACAAGTGTGGGATTGTTTTGTATGGTGTATGAATTTGAACGGGGTTGATATGAGCGTGAGCGTAATACGAATCAAAGTATGTAGTTATTTTAAAAATCATTTTGTGGGTAACAAATGCAAGACAGTCATGGACCGGTACTCATTTATAATTAGCCGGTCGATTCTGTAAAAATATCACCGTGAAACTTAGGTGAAGTGAGCTCTCAATAGTGCTAATCCCTAGCATCCTGCCGGTCGATTTGGCACAGTGACAGCTCACTGCACGCTCACTTCACCTAAGTTTCACGTTGATATTTTTACAGAATCGACCGACTGTTGTTTCTCACAAAATATTTTCGATACCTACGAGTATATATTTATTTGCCATTGATTGATCACGGCGTGTTCTAATTAAACCTTTTCACTTTTCTTCCAAATATAAAACTGTAACAGTTTCTAAGTGAAGCAATGGTTGATTTAATACTCTTCAATAATAAAAAAATGGTTTTATTAAACGGGATTTAAATAAAAAGTGACTCTTCTCGTAGCGTATCCGATATCTACTACGACAGCGTAGCGAGCGTAGCCATTCACATTCACACCACAGCTACGCTGTAGCAACAGTATCTCCATAAAATCATGAAAAAGCGGGTAATAATTTTAACAACTGTTATTTAAACATAGTGAGGTTATTATGATCAGTTGAAAAAATTAACGGCAAGTAATTTAATTTTTCACAGTTTGAACAGTAATATTAAGAAAATTGTTAGCTTATTTAATTTTCATCCTACAATCACAGGAACAAAAAAAAAAGAAGTAAATGACTGGCCAGTAAAAATGTCGGAATGGGCTGAATAGATAAATTCTTCGGCAGTTCATAGGTTAGGTTGGAATTGTTATCAACCACGCGCGAGCCGGGCGAGCGAAGCGAGCGATGCCGCGACAGCGGCCGGCGACCGCTACTTCCAAATAAGATTTCTTACCGACTAATTCCGATAGTCATTTTACTGCTTAATTTTTTATTTAATTACCCATTTATTATTTGTTAAGTCTCATTTTTATTTAGTTTACTGCTCAGTTTTTACTGTCGTACTTGTTAAAAACTTGAATTTTGTAATTTTGAATCTACTTACAATAAACAACTGCCGAAAAAAACGACCATGATTGGTTTGAGAATTATTGATCGTGTTCAAGTGTGCGTCTTATATACGTATACAGTGTCTTCTTAAACTAACAAGAACGTGTTGTAAAAAAATATGTAGGTAATTTGGAACTTAAACGAATAGTCACGTTATGAATGCCTTCTCGCGTCAGGGTAGCCCGCGAAATTAAAATTTTCTTTCGTTTTTTGCAATTTGCAGGTCAGTATCATGTTCTATGTTGATCTAAATATGATTCGCGGCCGTATCAAATGTTTAATTATAGAATTATAATCATAAAAATTATCAATACAACTCTCTAAGTTCATGTAATCCCATTGAATGACTATTTCATGAAATCATGACATTTGTCAATTATGCTAACTTATGGAGTTATATTGCTTATTTTAATGATTATAATTATGTAAAGCCATAAATGTTACGGTCGCGAATTATATTTTAATCAACATACAACCTGACACTGACCTGCAAAATGGAAAAAATTCAAGAAATTTTGAATCTCGCGGGCTGGGTTAGCGCGTCCCCTGTAATCAAACGGGCGTTGAGGCTGTGGAGATGTCACACAGTCCAGGACGGACTTATTTCTCTTGGCGCCCCAAGGCAATGCAAGTCTCGAGGACGCTTTCGTTATTTTTCCTTTTCTAAAATTAATATCCTTATATTATACAAATAACTATTTACACTAGATACTTAATCAAATGACTAAATAAAGATGTTACTGGATGACAACCATTTGGAAGAGTACTTCGAGGGGTTAGGTGAACTTCTGTTTTTATACTTATTTGTATTGTTAGTTAGTTAGTTATTGTCTTTCTAAAATAGATTTGTTTCTAATTTAACGTAATTTGACTGCCTCGGTCTAGTGGTCGCAAGCGCTACTGCTACGCGTGAGGTCCTGGGTTCGATTCCCGGGTCGGGCAAAGTGTTATTGGGTTTTTTCATCTGGAATTGCTCAATAGCAGCCCGGAATTTGGATTTGTGCCCGGTTGATGGTAATAGGCTCGCGCCCTATCACATGGGACTTAAACATAGCTGGCGAAATGGGTGTAATATAGGACAACCTCTGCCTAGCCCTTCAGGAATACAGGCTCACATGTTACTCGTATCTTATGGTTACGTAATTTTTTTGTAGATCAGTCAACCACACATCTATAGTTACAATTTGACGTAGTAGAGTGACGTTAATAGTTCAAAAGGCCTAATTCATATTCAGTTTTGTTAGTGCATTACTCACCAATACTTACTTAATACGAAGCATACGCAATTGTAGTTTCAAATAAATTCCGACGAAATTCCAGTGGTTTCGTTGGCTTTGTTTCTTTGTTGGGTTTCTTGCTACTAGTCTTCCTAAGTAAATAAATTAAGTGTAAGTATTACGAGTACGAGATCACAGATAAATTATGCTTTGGAAAAACCAAAAATGTGTAAATGAGCTTTCAGTCACCTGGCTGAAATTACCTACCTATGTATTTCTTATTTAATTTCTCCAACATTTCCGACGCGCCTGTTCGTAGATATGTCAAACAATTCGGTAACTGACAAAAATAAGTTTCCAGGTGTCGATAAGCGGCTTTCATTCGTGACTGCCACACGTCTGGCTGAAAACCTCCAGGATAGTGACTTAAACAAAACTATCCTGAATTTCTTCAAAGAGGAAAATTCTGAAAATGAAGAAAGTGTTGAAATATTGAATACACCTTGATGAACAGTAGTGCTATTCTGTAACCATCTCACCGTGAAAACTTAGGTGAAGTGAGCGTGGAGTGAGCTGTCATTCCACAGGGATTGACACTATTGACAGCTCACTTCACCCAATTTTTCACGGTGAGATTTTTACAGAATAGCATGGCTGACTCACGACCACGCAATAGTAGAAATACTTCCTCACGCCATTACAAAGATATTAAAACGAAAAAAAGAGTTATGATAATTATTATGTAATGAACAAGGGAATGGACTACGACAATCACTTAAGCTACGTACAGACCAGCGCGACGCGACTCGAACAATACAATTTCTAAGAAAACTTGACGGTATAACAATAACCGGTGTCGCGCCGCGCTGTCGTGTCGCGCTAGTCTGCACGAAGCTTTAATCAGCTATTGGGATCAGATTATACGGTATCCTCGTTTATAAAATCTGGTAGTATCTACATTGGAAAACCTCATCAATTCATCAAAAAATTAAATAGCTACATTCAATATGAATCATTATGTTATTTTTGTTGCCATGAACGCAACCCATATAGCATGGAAATGTACTTACATGCATGGCTATCATCCATCTAGAACACAAATGAAAAAAAAATAAGCTTTTATTGAACTAAAAAGTACGAAATAAAACTTACGTAAACAAAGGACTTAAATATTTTTTTTAATGCTTGGGCTTATCTTAAAGTGTAAGAAGGACGTTCACGCCTCAAGCTTTTAAGAATTAAAGTTCAATCTTCTACGTAAGAAACGATGAGCTAAGTATTGTCTTCGGAGGTTAGAAAAGGTTCTGCAAATTCAACCTGAGAGCATTTACGGGGGATTTCATGGCACCAATAACGAGCCTCAGAAATTTGGCCTGAACAGAATCTAGTCTACGCAGAGGTTCCTTGTTACATGGCTCACTTAGGTAGCTGCAATAATCCAACAGGCTGACCAGCGCAATAATTACTAGTTTTAAGATGAGCTCCTAACCATCTAGGTACCTGCCAAAGCCGAAAAATAATAAAAAAAGATCGATAGGTACCGAAATCAGGTGCTTAATTTTTTATTCAATGTGGTAATTTTGTAGTCTATAAATATAATAAAATCAGAGCTCCCCACCAGATACAATAGACCAAACAATTACCATATTGAATAATTTGAGCGCTCAATTTCTTTCCAGTGCCAATGCCTTAAGGACAGAAATTGAGCGTTCGAATTGTTCAATGTGGTCATTTCATAGTTTATAAATATAATAAAATCGTAGCGAAGTCAAAAGAATACATTTAATATTTTTGGAAAAATGTAATTGATACGGGGTCTGGTAACGATTCTAATGCCGAAAATATAGTTTTAGATTTTTCGTCTGTATGTTCCAGGATCACGCAAAAACTGCCGGATAGATTCTGTTCTTTTGTATAGTTATTCTGTACCCTAATTCCGCAACACATTTTCGTAAACGATTACGACTAATCTGTTTCATTTTGACAGTTCAACAACATTCATTGCGTTATTTACTTTGTTGAGCAGTTTTTTTTTCGAACTTATGAAGTAATGGTTTAGCAATCTGTTTCAAAACGAATCAGATTCTGATTGATCGTGTATTACGCAATTAGGGTACTGAACAACTTTCTCCATGGTACCAATCTTACCTGTCACACTATCTGTTCGTTGCTCTCGTTATTTTCTTTTCTTTTGTTTTTTCTGTTCTTCCCTACCCCTCAGGGGAACACGGGTGTGATATTATCACACATAAGTATGTGGGAAATCATTAACTAACCAAATACCTAATTTGCGAAAACTGGATGTCTTATACATCTCTGCCCTTCCGTTAGAGTATTACAGGCGTAATGATGTAATATGTTTTAAGTTTAATAATTTATTATATTGTTTAGCTATTATTGTGTTTGATTTCTTTCATTTAGACGAAAAATACAATGCAGTAGGTACCTACCTATGTAGCTATACAAAGAGGTGTACCAACCTCTGCCTACCCCTCTGGGAATTACTGGTGTGATCTTATGTATTTCACGTCTATGTGGGAAATTATTAAACACTTAACTAACCCGCGAAAAGTAGTGTGGTAAAGTAAAAGTAAGGTAAGTGAGGTAAGTAAAATGAATAGAATACATAAATGAAAGAACATAGGTGACTGGTAGAAAATGCCAGTCCTCCTTTGTACAGTTTTTTTTTTACTTGTGCATGAAGTTTTAATAAACCACCAAATTCCACACACTTCTGCCTACTCTCCTTCGTGGAGTAGGTTTGATGTTTGTTCTTTTATGTTCCATATTATACAAGGTGGCAAGGTCATCGACGCGAAAACTGATGCCATGGATTCAGTACATGAATCTGAATACCCTGTGTTGAAATGTTTCGTCGGTTATTTAAAAAAAACAGTTATTCCATACATTTTGACCGCGTAGGTATTGCACTTTTCTATGAAGCAGCAGATTTTTTTTTAAATAACCTACGGAAAGTTTGGCTTCGGCCCTTCGTACGCCGTTCAAAGGTCCCGGGACCCCCAAGGTTCCGATATAATAAATGCCAAAGACATAAAAAAATAAGCCTTTTTATTTGGACTCGTTAAGATACATCTTATGAGTCTGTGGCGGCATCTCCATCGTCACATGCGAACTAAGCATTAAAGACCTGACGTCACACAAAATCCTGCATCGCGCAAATATAGTTTCCCGCCGAACGACATTATATAATTTCCCCGACATCAATCGTTAGACAGTTGCCCACCTGACACGACACCCGTCTGGATTATAGAGGTGAGTGAAGTTTAGACCCTGTTCGTTATACCTTTAAAAGTCCACACTCAATGTCTTTACTAGTACCCATTCAAGGGTTTCGTTATCTAGCGTCCAGGTCAGTCATCAAGTCCTCGTCATCTGGTAAAATGAAAAGGCCTCGTTCAGACACATCTAATGAGCCCAAACTCGATGGGTTTACTAGTAGCTGTTCAAAAGTTCCGCTATCTAGCGTCCAGATTCATCAGATCAGCTCGACGGAACCATATTATTGTATTATCATCGCAATTCATACATTTGAAAATATACAAACTAGACCACTAGAAGTGATTAATATACAAGTATTCCGTTAACTACCGTCCAGGTCAGTCCTGCGAAATATCGCCACAACTTTTTCCACACAGCGATTTGAAATAAGCCACCATAGTAGTTGTTGCTATAAATTAAAATTTCTATCTAATGTGTGGTTGTTATTGGTCGTGGGGACCATTTTGTCCGGCCCTCCTTTATTGTAAGGCTACGCCTTAGGAGCTATGGTCACGCCATCTACAATTAGCTTTGACCGACCTTCCCCATTTAGTCGATTTTTGTATATTTTTACTGTGGCAATGTGAGGACGTCATAATGACAGCAGTTGTCTATTCTATTTTTCTTTATGGCAATGGTGCCGATGTCGACAATTCTGCCTTTTCAATGTTTATGTTTTGTCAATGAGTGTGTCAAGTCAATGTCAATTCGCGACTCGTCATTTGATTGGTTGCACGTGTTTTTTTTATTAGAAAATCATGTAATCCTGATACCAAACGAATTTCTTAGTCGCGCTGTACGGTCGCGTGTTGTGAACGTTAATAATATTAATGAGGTCGGTAGATTTCAATCCGTGGTTATCATTATCATAGATAACTTTATCAATTTTATAACCCGCGTCCATGCTACAGTTCAGTGTTTACAAGTTATTCAATCGGCTTGAATAAGAGAGAATCTAGTTAATGAACTATTGACGTAAGTATTCTTTACTTAATTATTTATTCCTTGAAGATTGAGGTTTTTGTTTGCATTTGTAGATAACCTGCATTTTATTTAATGAAATTTTCGTTAATAGCTAGAACAAGTGCTCTCGTTAGATGAGCATTTCTCAGAAACGTATGCTTCTTTCTTTTTTTACTTCAGAAAACAAACAACTAAACTTTGACTTACGTTGTCTGTTGTAATCATAAAAATCAAGTTACACACTTCACAGCCAATCATCTCAATAAAGTTCGTAATAAAACTGAATAGATTCTTATTAAAACTATTATTAGTGTTAAGCTCAAATTCTTATGTCCTTGACTGTATAGCAGCACATGCAGCAATGTGAGCGTGAGTAACAAAAAATATGAGTAGGTACACAAAAAAATTACATAGGTATTGTAAGTCAAGTAACTACTAACCTATTTTGGTAAAATGTTGAATAACTTTATTTCTTCTTACAGCTCCTCAATGTTGCCTTCAAAGATGCAAGTCAACAAAAAGTTGCTACCAATAAAGGGGCATTTCTTTTTCTTCAATGCTGGTAAGTATAGATCCACCAACCTGCACTGGGCCAACATCGTGGATTATGGCCCACTCCCTCTCACAGAGAGGAGGCCTGTGTCTCAGCAGCGGGAACATTATAGACTGATTATGTATGTTATGTATAGATCTAATATATATAACATTATTTAATTAAATATTATTTAATTATGAAACAAGTGATGGTGGTCGTCTTACGTTTGGTCTCCTTGTAAACAACTATAAATTTAAAGAACATTGTTTATTATTTTGTTGGCTTTTATGTATGTTTATGAATCAGATTTCCTTAGATTTATGGGTGGATTGATTTATGTAATCCTTTTGGTCTTGGTAGAGGAAAAAGCATTAATTAAATGGGTCACACAACATTGGTGGATATTTTTTTTTAATCAGGTACAGTACATAATGAGAATAACTTGGGTTTTCTTTAAGGGGGATGCGCTAAGGTAGCCCGTGAGATTAAAATTTTCTTGAATTTTTTCCATTGTGCAGGTCAGTGTCAGGTTGTATGTTGATTAAAATATAATTCACGACCGTAACAAATATGGCTTTACATAATTATAATCATAACAATCAGCAATACAACTTTCATAAGTTAGCATAATTGTCAAATGTCATGATTTCATGAAATAGTCATTCAATGGGATTACATGAACTTAGAGAGTTGTATTGATCATTTTTATGACTATAAATCTATAATTAAATATTTGATAGAGCCGCGAATCATATTTAGATCAACACAGAACATAATACTGACCTGCAAATTGCAAAAAACGTAAGAAAATTTGAATTTCGCGGGCTACCTTGACGCTTTCGCCTTAATCAACAATATTGTAGCATAAGATGCTATGCCAGAGATAGTATGTGAATTCACAAAGGTTGTCTTGTCAAATCTTGACACAAAGGTTGTCTTGTCAAATCTTGACACAAAGGTTGTCTTGTCAAATCTTGACACAAAGGAGAAGGTTTTTGGAACCTAAATCTTTTTTTTTTTTTTTTCAAATATCTTCAACATTTATCTTTAATGTACAGTACCTGGCAGTAAAATGAAAAGCTCTTTGCAGAACCTTTTCTCAATCAGTTATTCCTGTGTGGAACTCTTTCTGGTACAGGTTAACATGTACAGAACATACCTTAATACGGGATCTCCTTAATTGTTTGCCATTAACCATATCCATATGTATATTCTACTGGCTGATGAAAAGCCTAAAAAGTCAGGATCTGCCAGTGTCCACAAATGTAGTGTGATAGACCTGTTTTCTATATTAAGATTCTCCTTTGAAACACATGCCTGAAGATACTAATACTGCTAGGACGAGGCCTCCTCAAAGTCCTGCATGTTAAATCCATAAGGGCAGTCCTCCGTCTACCATTATGCCTGTCTCTTCTCTTCTAACCCTGGAGTACCATTATGTTGCTTTTTTTTATCCCTTTATCCTTTAGATCTTTATAAATCCACAGCAGCACCATTTACAGTATTATAATTATTATTTGTATGTATAAAATTGGCTCCATTAGATTTTTTTAAGAGAGAAATTCCTGCTCCTGCCAACTGATAGCATTCTATAAAGTTTTTACCAAAACTTTACAATGATAAGAAAGAAAGAAAGAAAGAAAAATAAGTTTATTTGTCACAGAAACAGGTGCATAAAAAAAAAGATGATAATTTTTATTTGCCCACAGAATCACAGCCTCGTGTTTTATAAAAGAAAGAAATCAGTGTTTTAGACAAAAAATTATAAAACAAATGCATCAATGATATGTTTGTATTCTGAAACAGCAATCGTCCAAAACGCATTATTGAATGACATTAATATGTTTGCACCATCTGTACTCTTATTGAGAGTTGGGTTACTGTGTTATCAAAGTACTCATATTTTATGTAACAACAAATGATGGAGTATGTTCATACATTCTGTACACTCACAACATTTAGGTAGATGCATCTAATAGAAATTGTATTAAAATATGTAGGTACCTAATAAGTAGTTTAAAATTAAATACTAAACCAATTATATTATTAATAGGTCCTATTATTATAGAATTTTTACTTATCTGCAAAATAAATTATAATTATGAATTAGATTGGCTATACACCATGAAATTATGGTACAGTTACAAATTATTATAATCATATACCCATTACGATCGCGTCGGTTTCTTCCTCCACATACTCAACAAATGTTTTTTTCATTTCACCAGTCCTATCATCTCGATCCTATTAACCTTAGCTGGGCACAGATCCCGATGCTTCTGGGAATGTATCTAAAAACGTCCAACTAAATTTCGACCGGCTTGAGGATCGTTACCAGACTCAGCAGGCGCTCTTGCGACCACCAGACCAACCAGAAATCGTTATTTAATTTATTATTTATCCTTATTTATAAGATTTTAAATTCTTTCTTACCCAAGTGCATGAGCTATGCATCTTCTGGTTCTAAAGTATAGGATATCATGATGGTTGCATCATGATATCCAATACAAGCGTTGACTTGTATGAACTAACTCCTTCGTCCATTCGCTGACATGTAAAGTTCCTATCTTGGCTCATTTGCCCTTTAACATTAACAAAAGTGTGTTTTATTTGTTTCTAGGTACAGCACCACTAGTACCATACTTGTCGACTTATGCACGTCAATTAGGATTCTCATCTGCAACAGTGGGATTAATTTACACAATACTACCAATATGTGGTCTTATCGCGAAACCTCTATTTGGTGTAATTGCCGACAGGTATAATATAGTTTTATTAACTTTTAAATTCTTTATATTGAGTATAATCATACAATCTTCTTATCTTAATTTATATATATGGCATATTAAATCGTCGCTGACCAGTTAGATTGTTTCTAAGCTGGCACATGTGAAATAGATAGTACTCTATTTTTCAATGCTTTTTCATAGATATGGTGACCCGTATAACATAACATTCGTTCTAGTTTAGTATCTGAAAGCATCATTATAGATACCACTCAGATACAGATCGATACATTTCATTCATAGCTTACGAAGTATGTAAGTACAACAATATCTAGAGTGGGGCAATATTACGTAGGTATGCGGATGGCGTCTACGCATTTTCTATTCTCAATGCATTTTCACCAACAGCGCAACTACGTAGCTGCGCTATTGATGAAAATGGATTTACAGTGACGTCACTGTCTACCTAAGTAAGATTTGAACACACATTAATCCACAGAGATATTGCTTGATGATATTACAAGCTAATTCATATTTCCTACTGTGAGTTAAAAACCAGACACATTCGTAGCGTCGAATCCAATCAATCAATTGATAAACAATGCTTGATCAAATATATTAAGAGCGAGGCGCGAGGCACGTCTATGTTACCAAATAACATAAGCCAAGCCAAATATATAAATATATTAAAGTCGAGCTAGAGGTCACTAACACTTATTTTTCGTTTGAGAGCGTCAAACCTGATTTAAATCCTTTTTTTCTACGCGTCAACTGATGCTAAACTGCACGTACAGCGATGCTACTAGCATTTTCACGATGCAATATTCGCAGATAAATTCATGTGTTTTCTCAAATAAACTTAAATAATAGGCATATAGTTTGCTGCTCTGCCCGCCATACATAGGTTGTACCTATAACGTTGTAGACTACAAGAAATACAATGATAAAGTATTTTTTTTCTTTGCAGATTTAAGAAGCAAAAACTTATATTTATACTGTTTCAAATAATTACAATAATCAGTTTTGGAGCAATATATTTAATACCAGAAAATAGAAATTGGACTGTTGAATTGGACTGTGATGGTGGAGTGACTATGCTGCAGAGTTGTTACAAAACTAAGGAATCAGTCGACACGTGTAAAGTAAATTCGCTGAATAACCTAAGCCCCAACGAAACTGCAATTTGTCAAGTAAGTACATAGGTATTCGTGCTACCTTTTTCGGTGGTCCGGAGTAAAGAGTAACCAAGATATCATTTTCAAGGACACATGAATGTAACGTAAAAGGTGCAGTGATCACTAACCGATTGCATACATGCACAATATTGATTTATTTATTTTGTGTCGTAATCTGAAATGCAAATAATGACTAAACACCAGAACCGATTATAAGAGGCAATGTGCCGAATTGTTGCGAGTAGGTATGTGTGCAAAAGAGTCATAGTTATCCATTCATTTAGGAGCAACTCTTTCATCAATTAAGGCAGCATGGACGTCAAGGTTTTTAATGAATTCTGAAATCGAACGCTCCTTTGTGTGTTCCCGCATTATTATTTTTAATAGCTAATAAACATACTTATATGGTTTACAGATGAATTGTAACATGGAGTCGCCTAAAATGTGGCAGACGGTTTGCGAGCACTGGCACATACCACAGTATTGCTACAGCAACACGAACAACATACGATATACCTCAACAGTCAGTAACGTTACTTTGAATAAAGATAATTGTGCCTACATTGCTGCTAACAATGTGACCCTGGACGGTGAGATACCACTCTTGTTTTTTTTTTATAATTTTTATTATGGTTATGCATTAGCATTTACCTCGCTGGTTTTACGACGGATTTACTAGTTTTAGACAAAATAATTATGTTGCTATGCGAAAGTTGTGAAGGTTATATTAACAGCCGCACTGGTCGACCGAAATTTAAGCTACGCTTGCCATTCTAACATATCGAGACCCCTCTTTGCCAGGGAAAGCACGTTAAGCCGTTGGTCACGGCTGTCGGCGCCGGTGTAGTCAGAAGCCCGAAAGTCTGACAACCAGTCTTACCAAGAGGTATCGTTGTTGCAGTACCTGGGTTGTGGAGGTCAGACAGGCAGTCGCTTCATGTAAAATACTGGTTACTGTTTACCGGTTAGACTGGAAGCCTATCTCAACCCAGTTGGGAAAACGTTTGGCAGATTGTTTAGGCTATGCGAATGTTTACCTTAAATAACGAAAATTAATAACAGTTTTTTTTGCGTTATGCGAATTTCTCTAAACTATAATTGACAGGCGCAGGCGCGCGAGGGAGTTCTGGCTGCAATTTACCCATGCTGTCATCAGGCACAATTTTTTATTTTATAACATTGTACTATTCTCTTATTTTTATTGTTGCAGGGCATATATTCAGTCCTCATTGCCGCCTCGGTGCCGGATATGTAGATGTTAATGAACCCTGCTCTTTTAAATGTAACAACACCAAACTCTCTACTGCTATAGGAACTGAGAAAGTTAACATGACGTGCATAGATAAAAATGTAAACTACAAACTGTGTACTGACAACACAGCACAGCTAACGGAACTGACTAAAGAACCATTAAATAGTTATTGTGAGGTAAATAAATAGAAAATTATTATATCTTGTAGATATCTTTCATAACAGTCTTAATAAATTTGTTGGTCGTTACATATTAAGTCACACCTGCACTAAAACTGAATTTAAAACTTGGTTCTGGTTTGAAACCAGGTATTAAAAATAAAAACAATTTGCACGATTCTAAATGCCAATTTGATCGTTTAAAAAAAAAATACTTTGAATAATAGAGCGATTTTCAATTGGGTTCTTCCTATGGGTGAAAAGACTCTATAAAAAAAAAAATACTCAGTTAATTGATTTTTTCTGCACGCTACAATGTTTTCAGGTTTCACACTTGATTGACGGGAAAAATGTGTTGATGTTTTTTTCGGTTCGGCTGCATTCAATAAATTTTTGAAAAGTACAAAATTAATCTCAATTAATAGTAATCAAAAAATAAGCAGGTTCTGTGTACTAGCAGGAGTGTAACAATAAAAACAGTTGCAGAAAGGAGGCAAAACAAATTCTAATGCCTCGCGTTGTGAGTGGAGCAAAAGTTCTAATGCTTCGCAAAAAGTCGTGCAAAAAGGAATATCCACACATTTTGTAAGGAAAAAGCGTGGTGTTTATCCTTATTGCAAATTGCAATTCAATATAACATATGAGTATAATGTTGCGTTGTAAGAAAGAACGTTTAGCGTGAATATTATACTTGGTACTTATTAATTTTACATGTTATAGGCATCGTGCGATCTCGATGTGAAAACGCCTTGGCGGCTTATGGAAATATGTGAATGGTGGAAAGCGGACTCGGCCAGTTACTGCCAACCGAAGACCAGGCAGGGTGATGAGTTCCCCAAAAACCTGTCCTTCACTGCAGTGATACCACTTTCGAAAACGATAGCTGAACATGAATGCGTTTATATGCGACTTAATCATATTGAATTACCTGATGACAATGGTGGTGGTAAGAAATTTGCTTTATAATCATTATATTATTTTTATATTAGATAATATTTCTATATAATTATTACAATAGAAGATTCGTCATTCACACGTAATTTTAAATTATTTTGATTTAGAACTTGTCTAGACAATGCGTTTTACGATAAGATACCTAATCTGAAACTGGACTAAATCTAAGACAAGTCCTAATATTAATAAGTTGTAGGTAAGATACTAATTTGGTTTAAAGTAAACACGCGTTTACTTGTGATCTAGTCTGGGAGCAGTTATTATTGGAATTAAGGTATTCCGGTTGTATGGCTCTGAAAAGAGCCTTTGGTGATGGTCTTGGGGAGTACCGTGGGGATCGTGGCCTGCTGGACTCTGCGTTACCGAGTGTCAGCTGTCACCAGGGTGCTCCGGGCGTCTTATTATGATCTGGAGGCCGGTTGGGGAGGTTCTTCTGTGCTGTGTTCATAACAGTCCACTTTTTATTTGTTTCAGTTACCATACACTATCCAAACTGTGAATCCAAAGCTGCGTATCAATTGACATCCGAATTGTTTCGTTCTTCTTGCGAAATCCGCTGTAATAATGCAATGGTAAGTAGTTCGCTAGACGTCCCACGAATTAGAATCCTGCGCGTCTGCAGCTTAGGCCTAAGTGCAGGTCCCTCCCCAGAATGAATCGTTTTTTTATATATTAGGTCCCCACCTATGAAATTAGCGTTTTGTATGGAAAATTTTAAAGAAGTTGCATTTTTCATACTAACATTTTCTTAATTTATTTAACAACCATGAACACTAATGTTTTAAAACTTTTATGCACTCATGTTTAAAAACTAAGATAACGTAATATGCCACTTAGATTAAGCGACAAAAATAAGTTTTGGCTAAGTTAAAACAAATAGTGGTAATTTCTGCTAACAAAATGAGGATTCATTTTTGAGGTATTTTTTATGTTTAGAAAACTATAAGTAATAAGGTTTTTTTTACTATTGGTAGTTGTCTATGATGGTCATTATTCGATATAATACCAAGCAATTGATGAATATTTTAAATCATAGAAGTGACAAGGTTCTCTATATGTGAGAAAAAAACGCCAATTTCATAGGTGGGGACCCAATATATAAATATATAAATTTTATTTTTTAATCATGTTTTATCTTCTCAATAAATTTTTAGGTAAACGAGTTAATGGAAGGTGCATCGGAAAGCAGGAATGACAGCAGTAAAGCATACACATCACAATTTTGGTTGTTTTTCTTCTTGATGATCGTCAGCTGGGTCGGACAGGCTGTAGTCGTCACTTTCGCGGATGCTATCTGCTTCGATCTACTTGGTAAGATTGTTTTTTTTTTCTAAATAATAACATTAAATAACGTCAAGGCTTGTTTCCCTGAAGTGATAGGCAGGTGTGCAGTCACGAGCATAAATACCTCACATTTACATAAGATACAAAAGTGATTTTGTTCTAAAGTGTTGATACTTATTTTATGATGTTACGAACATGGTATTCTCGAAAACATACTATTGTGAAATACGTCTTTTGTCAAAGTTGCAATTACACGATAAAATCGTTTTTGAATGTTGCGTAACTGTTAGGGTCAGTTCACACCGAGACGTGTCGCGAAGCGACGCTGCGCGCACTTTTGAAGATAGTGATACAAAATATATCTTTATTTACTATACAAAAAGATACACATTTAATTGAGATAATTCGAAAATGTCCCGCGGCGTCGCACTATGCCTCGCTGCGCCTCGAGATACCTCGCGGCGCAGCGCGATGCATCACGACCCAGCGCATAATTATCACTTTCTTGAAAAACGGTGAAGGAATACATCGTGAGGAACCGGCATGCCTGAGACATATTTCTAGACGGCATGTGAAGCCAAGTAAGAGGCCCATAGACGGCGATAAAAGATGACACCAAGTTAGTCACTACACACACGAAAAGAAAAATAATTAGACTGTAGACCTGAAATTGAGCTCGGAACCGTGGGTTGGTATTTGGAAATTAATTTATCTTTCATTGCTTCATTTTTATTAATTATTCTTTTTACCTATTGTGGTAACGTATTTTTTTTTAGGTGCATCGTCTTCACATATAATTATGTAACTAATGTACCTACATATACAAAATATTGTAACACTTTTTAAAAGAGTAACGGTGGAGTTTCTTGCCCATTCTTCTCCATACGAAAACTACCTTTTGGAAGGGGCGACTAGAACCAATTAAATTTTTTGTAATCTTCGACGTTCAAAAGTGCGCTACAAGGGCCTATTTGAAATAAATGATTTGACTTGACTTTGACTTTGAAATAGGTAAAGGAAAGAGAAACTTAAAATAAATAATTGGATAAAACATGTTATGGAAATTCCCGGGTGGGGAACGGGAATTACCATACCATACTGGTTTAGTTATGTCGATTGGTACTCTTGTAATAATATTTAACTAGCTAAGGTTAAGGAAGGGGAATCTAAGAATAATAATTGGATAAGATATATTAGGGAATGTGCATGTATGTAATTTTTTTTGTCACTAAATCAATAATAGACGGTAATATAAACCCGAGAAGAGCATTAAAAGTTAAATTCAACTACTGCTTGTTGCAACTATTTTCCACTACAGTTCAAATGTCCGTTGCTTTGTTTTCATCTGTTTTTTAAGGCTTTTCAGCCCCAAAACATATAAATCAAATTTATTTTCTGCTTTATTGTGGCAGAAATCGCACTTCAAAACTTTCCTTAGTAAGAATTCAAGCACTTTGCTAAGAAAAGATGCATATTCATGCATGCATACAAAAAAGGCTTTCACATGCCTTTTGATGTAGGTAACTTCCGGGATTTTCGAAAACGACGCGTTACGAGTTTGTTTACCATTCCACTAAAAAAATATAACATAAAATAATGAATTGTAAATTATGTTATGCATAAAAAATTGTAAAAAAGAAAATAGGAACTTGTCTCTTGACTCTTATACAGGTTGGCAGGGACATCGACGCGAAGCCGGTTACCATGGGGTCAGTACATGATTCTGAACCGCTCTGAAAAACAGCTGCTCCAACGCAGAGGTGTTCAGAATCATGTACTGACCCCATGGTAACCGGCTTCGCGTATATGTCCCTGACACCCTGTATAATATGTATAAGTTTTGAAATAAATAATGAATAAGTTTTGAATTACGCGCATATTCCCTATTGCCATAACGTACTGGTTTAGTTATCTCGGGTATCTATTGGTACTCGTGTAATAATACGTTTTAATATAATTTAACTAGCTCTTGCCCGCGGCGTTGTCGCCCGCGTGGAGCAAATTTCATTGAAATCCATTCAGACGTTAAAAAGGTAACTGACCGAGTTACTTTCGAATTTATATATAAATATTAGTATTGATGTTGTTACAGGTACGAAAGTATCACATTATGGAAAACAAAGGCTGTGGGGCTCCGTCGGCTGGGGAATCTTCTCTCTGTTGACCGGCGTCCTAATTGACACGTTCAGTGACGGAGCTTACAAAGACTACACCATTGCATTTATACTTATGTTCGTGTTTTTGCTCGGCGACGTTGGCGTTTCATGTTTTGTGGAGGTTAGTCAGCTTATTACTGTCACAGCATGCTCTAAAAAGAACAGCGAAATCCTTTAGAAAGTTACGTAATTAATTTATCATCGTGAGGAAACCTGGAATTATAGTTAATATAAGTCTGATACCGCCAACCAGTCTTGAGCAAGCGTGGTGATCAGTGCTCGTGCCTTCTCAGTATGAAAAAAGGCCTTTGCTCTGCAGTGGGTCAATAATAACCTGGTACTATTATTATGCACAAGTAAAAAATACTACTGGAGAAAGGCGGACTTAATGCCTGAGGCATTTTCTACCAGTCAACCTTAGGGTGATGCAGAGACAAAACATGGCGGGTGCAACATAAGGGATTGATAACTTGAAAATTAATAAGTATGTATTAATTACATAATACATACAAACCGAATAAACTTTGCCAGGAGAAATAACGATAGGTAGAGGAGAAAGCAATCTGGCAAATCAGCACTGCATTGATTCTGCCAACTTTTTACGAATATGTTCACGTGCCTTCACTTTGAAAGATTACCGACTGGTTGCCATACTGATGTTCAGAGAGTTTTTTTTTTTTTTTTTTTAAGAAATTTGCTGACAAATTTTTTAGCAATACTCAATCATGTTTCAGACTGATTCAACTAAGATGTCGATGAACATTTTGGCTGATGTTGGCTCCTTATTGTCGTCTTTACCGACATTCGTATTCCTGTTATGGACGATAGCAGTTGGTATGTGCACTGGTCTATTGTGGCAGTTCTTATTTTGGTTACTCGAAGACATATCCGGGCTGAACTGTGATGGATCCGGTTATATAAAAACCCTGCAAGGATTGGTCAGTGCAATACAGACCTTTGGTGGAGAAATACCTTTTCTGTTTGTTTCTGGTACGTTTGATTGATAGATTTATTTTTATATTTTCAAGTATTTCTAGTACCTGTTATAGTATGAATGTAATGTTTTGATATTTCAGGTTATATACTGAAAAAAGTTGGCCATATCAATATGATGAGTTTGGTTCTGCTGGCGTTTGGTGTTAGATTCATATTGTACTCATTCCTGGATAACCCGTGGTGGGTACTGCCCATAGAAATGTTACAAGGGGTCACTTTCGGCATGTTCTACCCAACAATGACATCTTATGCCAATATTGTTTCGCCACCGGGTACAGAAACCACTGTTCAGGTACGATCTTTTCATGTATGTTTCGACCTAATTGCTTAGGCAATAAGGTCGAAAAGTGGTCAGGCGCCAGTGTCCGCAATGGTACATACAGTATATGTTACAAGCCAATTTTTTTGTTTGTTTTTGTTTACCTTCAGAATAGACCATGTTGCCGATTCTCTTGTCACAAATGCCTCTAAACGGGTACCACGTGGCTTCGCGATTGTCAAATTCGATTTTAGTTGTGTCAAAATTATTTTTTATTCATTTGCAGAATAGCTCTAAGATTCTCATAGCCAAAAATAAGGAATTTTAGTGATAGTTTAGTTAGTTTAGTTCGGTGTACAAGAGAATCGGCACCCATGGCCAGTTACAATTTCAGTATACAGTAAAGTCAACCGCGTTTCATTTGTAACACTTGAAAATCCGCCCTAACTGCCACGATATAAAGCCGTGCGGTTGACTAAATCTACGTGCGCATGTTCATCTTTCCGGACCTGAGAAAACTCGTTGTATTTTCATTATAGTATGACACTTTTTAACATCGTTAGTTATATTTAAAATACAATTTCAAAAAAATTCAACAACTCCTCAATATTAAGTGCTACCATTAATCAAATTTAACCAGCGCACTCACACGCAAACTGTATTTTGATTTAGTTTGGTGCCTCACGATTTTTTAAATCTTTTATTTATTACAGGGTTTGGTAGGAGCTGTTTTCGAAGGCGTCGGGACTTCCCTGGGTAGTTTTATAGGAGGTAATCTGTACGGGACTTATGGAGGCTGGATGACGTTCCGAGCGTTCGGCATCGGCGCCCTAGTATGCTGTGGATTGAACTGGCTGGCTTTCTTTATTCTAAAGGATAAAATTGGTCATGCTAGAGTACCTTCAGGTAATAACAAAACTACAGAACAATAATATAATAAGACTTGATATTGTAACAGAGGCTCAATTATTTTCGTTTATTAACGTTTTGGCCATTTGGTATTAGTTTTAGTAAGCAGACAGTAAACATCCCTCGGTTTTGACTGTCTCTCTGATAGGTATATCACTTTCTCTCCTGCTAATATATTAAAGAATGCTTATATTAATATTCAACTCGTAGAGTACTTAAAAGCATTAATAAATACGTATTAAAAGCATTTATTGGTGAAAATACATGGGATTTAAAAATTAAGAATTAACATGGAAATTATTATGTTATGGTGAAGGGTAGATTTAGATAGCAAGAAACGAATATGTGTGTATTTACTGCGAGATTACCTATTAATTCCGTACGACTACTATTTATATTAAATATTATTATTTATTTATCAATTAAATATTGGTGATATGTTAAGCTAAACGCGAACGCCAACCTTCCATATCCTAACTAATATTAGAAATCTGAAAGTCTGTTTGTTTGTGACGCTTTCACGCTAAAACGACTGATAGGATTCGGATGTAATTTGGTACATGGGTAGAACATGACCTGGAAAAGAACATAGGATACTTTTATCCCAATATTCCCACGGGGTCGAGACTTATGTGGGTGAAACCGCAGGGAGCAGCTAGAACGCGTAACTAAATTCTTTTAAATTACTATCTACTATCTATACTGCCCTGCTAAGCCGAAAGGCTCTCTCTCTCTCTGGGATACGCCCTTTTAGTTTTTTTATACCATTCAATAGCTATAATAATTTCGCATCTAATGGTATAAGCCACATACCGCTATCTAACTTAAAACATTTAAAAAAACCACTCAGAAGTTCTTTATATCCTTATGTTTCTTAAATTACAATTTACAAAAAGTCAATTTTCTCAAAACTTACTCCGATTGAGATACCATCTTTCGGCTTAGCAGGGCAGTACAACTAGCTTGACTATTCCATTCAAAATTGTCTGTAAATGGTCTGATTGAAAACAGGCAATACATTTTCCAGAATAAATATAATCTCAGAGCAAATAAAAACCCAAAACATAGCGCTGTGAAGCATGCCAAGACTACAACCCGGGCGCAACAACTAGACACCTGGCTCGAAACTCGACTCCCCTCCCGCTACCTTCCTCCCGTCCTTCAGTACGAGAGCGGGGCCTCGCGCGGGGTAGCGGGAGGGGAGTCGAGTTTCGGGCCAGGTGTCTAGTTGTTGCGCCCGGGTTGTACATCTCCGCTCTGTACATACACGCTGTTACGCACACATTTACAATCAGTCAAACTACACCTCACTAATTGCACACATGTTTACGAAACCGGCTCCACGTCACTGTTGACAGCACTCTATCTTGGTTTTTTATTTGGACTACAATATGCTATATTCAGACATAGTTGATTAGTTGAAGGAGTAGGAGGAAAACAACTAACTCGAAAATACTCCTAAATGGTGCGTTTTAGCGTAGCAATAACGGAAATTGAAACACCAACATTTACTTATATAGATTCTAGTGCGAAAGCAGAAATAAAGTTCGTTAACATTTTGTATAGATATCAATCGTTGTCGTCAACATTATTCACTAATGAAAAACGATTTATGTATCGTTTTTTTTCGGATATAATGTATGTATGATACGAAAAGATATTATTGCCATGCTAAATCGCACTGATTTTTTTTATGGGGTGACTAATATTCTAGCTATAGGTATATTGTTGAATTAGTCAGGGTTCAGGTTTAAGCGGCTCATGTTCCTCCCTTAGGGTTAAGCGTATGCTGAGACGCAGGTTACGCAGCACAGCACAGTACAGACTTTGCAGGGTAGGGCAGACATAGGCCGCGAGCGTATGCTGCGACGCAGCTACACAGACACATTCGCGTCCTAGCTAGTACAAACAATAGATGGCTCTGCTGCGTTACCTGCGTCTCAGCAAAAAAACATGTGAAGACCTGCACGTGTCGCGCAGAAATCTGTGCCGGCTCTACAACGAGACGCAGAGCAGAACAGACACATGTCTGCGTCCCACGTGCCTGCGCCGCAGCGTTCGCAGCTGTCAGTACGTTCATGCATTACAAAAACTGCTCTGCCCTGCGCTGCGTGGACCTGCGTCACCTGCGTCTCAGCATACGCTTAGCCTCATTGTATAAGGCATAATTTTCGACAACTGTCTTATGCTTCTAAAGTAAAATTTTACTACTATCGAATTTTTAAGGTTTTATTTAATACTTATTTTAGAAATAATGAGATTGTAATAAGTTCAATTTGTTGTAGCTTGTGTGCCATATTTGTGCTGTGACACCAATTTGTTTCTCTTTACCTTAAAAAGGTTATCTTTTACTTGTTTTTTTTTTCTTTCTTTTTTTCGTTTGCTTTTTTATTATTTCATATAGTCTAGATAAGGTGTAGTTACAGGAGAATGCATGGTTATCTCTTGACTGAAATTCTTTTCATGTTGTGTCCTGTGGTTGGGTTGTGTTACCCTTTCTGTCTCTATTTGTCAAAATAGCCATAATCTTGATGATTTGTTTCTTGTTTTTACTTTGCTTCTTTACGCGTATTAAGTATACATTCCTGAACTCTACTCGTATGTCACCAGAACACGAGTTTCAATGTGAACGTAAATTATTAGAATAGGAAACTACTCGAGATGTCGATAAAAATCTTGCCGTAATTTAAGTAATAGTTTTGTGTATATTTTGAGTAGTATATTATACCTATCCTGACTTGAATTTTTGTATATTTTTACACTATGTCCCTGTGATGGTTTAATATAAATATATTATTGAAACTTGACATTATTTGTTTATTTTGATTATAACCTGCCTTCGTTTTTAGGTGTCTTTACTTAAGACTGCCTGTCCACTGGAGCGGAGAAGAGAAGAGAGGAGAAGAGCGGAGCTGTGCCTCTGTAATAGAATCTAAACTCCGCTCCAGAGTTAAGATTCTATTGGTTAATATTGGCAAAGCTCCGCTCCTTTTCTCTCTTCTCCGCTCCAGTGAACAGGGAGCCTAAAAGTCGCTATCGTTCGTTAGTTTGTGCTCATATTTATATGAAAATGAATATACACGCGAGTGGTGGTCATCGATTTCGGAGCTTCTTCAGGGCTGTATTCAGCATTTTCTCAATAAAGATAGAAGGTACATTCCAAAGTTTTTTTTTTCAATAATAAATCAATGGCTATTAGTATTGCATAGTCTTACGATTGTTCATTATATGTATTTGTTTGTTATGTGCTACGTATTTCAGTTTAACATTACTAAAAGGGTAATTTAATCTTGATATGTACAGCCAATTAACTCGGACTGCACTCGTTCTAACACTTCATACATGCTTTGTTCGTGTTGATATCACACACTAAATGTCGTATGAAATAATTATTTTAAATACTGAATGTTGACTATGGCTTTTTATTTTTATTTGCAGGTTACTCGTCGGTTATACGCTATGAACAGCCAAACGATATGGTTTATATGTTGGAGGACATGTCCGAAGGAAAATTGTGATCGCCGTAAATTCGGAACGATGTGTACTTATATAGGTAAAATCAAACTGTGCTCGAGGAGCTGTATTAGTAATTCCTAACAATGTATTAGCTACTAAGTGAGTTCTGTGATTGAAGATTTGATAGTGCTATTTATAAAAGATTTACATGAATATAGCACAAATTTACACTGTGAAACAGTTTGCTGAAAATGTAGCTATATTTTATAAATTTGTATTCTATTTACCACATTTTATTTTAGAAATGTTTACTAAATCTATGAATATGCATACGTAGCAGCTATTTTACATTTTATTTTTATTATATTTTAGTAATAGTTAGAAGTAGGGGTTTTTATGAATAAGTTTTCAGGGGTTTATAGGTATCTTCCTTTTATTTTTACTGAGAAAAGTGACTTGGGTACTGTTAACTTAATTTGAATAGGCGTCTCGTCAGTCAAGTAGGTATACGTCACGTTACGCCAAAAACTGAGTTGTATTGAAATCTTTTATTTTAAGTGTTGGTTCTTATTTTTATAACTGATATTTTTACATTATTTATGGTATGGTCAAAGTGTATAGTCGTCCTGCAGTAACACTATTCTCTCTTTAGAATTAAGGGAAAGTATATAATGCAATGGCGGTATTTAATAAAAAGACCTTGGTATTATTTAAATGTCGTCTCTAGGAAGATTCAAACTTAAAAGCACCTAATCTGCGGCCCTTGACTTTATATATTTCATAATTGAAGCATTGGGGGCAACAAGGGCGTTACACAAAAAAAATAGTTTTGAGTTAATTGAAGTTAAAGTTTTAGATGTATTATAAATTCTAAATAAATTAAGATAAACCTCTAGCACTTTTAAAATTTAAGGGTACCATGAGTCAGTTATCAGATTCTAGTATTATTTTAAGGTAGTTAGAAACTTCAAAAAACATATTTTTTTGTATTAAAAAAAATGTTTTTTGTTGTCAAAAAAAACATATGTTTGTTGTTATTCGCCCTTGTTGCATCCAACCCGTAAATTTATTGGGCATTCATATTTTAAAAGGTTTTTAAGGTATAAATAATAGCTTTGGGTGCTTAAAAGAATCATTTTTATTTAAAAGTAAATCACAGCAATCATTTGGTTCCATTATTTAAAGTTTAAAAATATTTGTGAGTTTGTTTTAATATTCGCCGAATTCGCTCGACCCAACAGAATCGTCAGACTCATCATCTGCATGTCTCACTGGCCTCCTAGATGGTCCAGGTAGAGGTTCCTCTTGGTCTTGCCCTTGGAAGGTCAAAATCTGTTTGAGCCATTCAGCATTTTCTGGTTTCATGTAAGGTGTCAACGATAAAACGTCTTTAATTTTGACATCCTTTATTCCTGGCTTTTCTACCGGCCGCAAAATGAAATCTTCTTCTCTTACACTTGTTAAAATATTGAAAAAACTTTCTAGGTACTCTTTTACCTCGAGCTGATGTGTACTCTTCACCCAAAGATCTCATAACCTTGCGCACATTTTTCTTCCACAACTGTATATTCTTCAACTTCTTTTTTCCTCCATTTTTTGGGGGAACATAATCAGTCTGATCATCATCTGCACTGATTTCACTGACTTCAGACATGTTTTTACATTAAAATAAACTTTCGCAAGCTGCAGGCGTAACGTGTTTGAAATTCAAACGCATATCAATTCATGCAACAACGGCGTAGCGAAATCCTCTCAATAAATACCTATCACGCCATCTAGAATCAATGAAACGAAATGAGTTTTTGTTAATGAAACTAGATGGCGCAATGCTTAATTTGATGCAATAATATCAAAACGGACCTTGGGTGCCGAACGCCCTTGTTGCTCCCAATGCTTCAATTAGTTATTTAAATTTTTAAATTATCATTTAATAATTGATTCATTTTACATGTTTCTACGATTTGATGCTTCGTAAATTATGATTAAAACGGCTGGCTTTAACACACCTTGTTCAGGTGTTTTTGTAAGGATTTGAAGTTTGTTATTCGAAAACGATAAGAGAAACGAAAACACGATCTCAGTAATTCTATAATGTTTTCAATATCAACGTTATGAATTACCTTAATATTTAGGATCAGTCACCGAAACGGAATGCTGGTGGCAGACCATGCTTGAAGAACCTTGCAGCCTAGGCGTGGGTCATGAAGCGTAGCGCAAAGCCGCCGCACGCCGCTGCGGTACCAGGTGGCGCCAGTGTTATGATTTTCTATAGGCCGACTTTTGATGTGTAACATCTTGTCTCTCGACTTCCTCAAAATCGAAATAATCAAATCTGTGGGAGTGATTCCGTGAAAAGGGACGGAAATGTGTCACAGGAAGCCGGGGAAACGCGCGCTATTTGATTTAACCAATGAGCGCGCGTAGTGCTATAGTTGGCCGTCAGAAACGACCTCAACGAGGCGCTGCCCCTTTAATGTTGCTTATTACCAAGGTGAGATGTCAGATGTTAAACATCTTATGCGACTAATGTACGGTTTTTGACGTGACAACGTCTTAAATTAGGTTGCGGCTCGGAGTCACTCATTGTTGAGACCATCTCAACATCGCCGCGCGCTGGCGGCAGTGAACGAGGGGTGCGGGACGTCGGCAAGAAGCCGGCCGCACGGCGGTCTGCGAGCGGGCGCGTCACAGCAGTCAGCTGTTGCACGCCTCCACGCACGGCTGCGCTTACGCGTCTTTTCAAATTCAGATTCATATTCAAACCTTCTTTTTCTTAATATACGTATTTACATGTTATACAGTCCACTAGCATTTCATTTATCTTCACCACGACCTATCGTCGCGATCACTCATGAAAAAGTGTAACGCCCGCTCACGTCTGTTACGATGAGTCACCGCCGATAAAAAGACGTTGTCACGTAAAATCTTCGCCCGTAAAACCAACTTTACAGGCAACCATTTTTTTCGTTTGTGACAGTCCCATGGTTACAGCAGGTGGTGGGATCATTGGAGCTGTCAGAATAATTATTTACAGATACTATAAACCAATGATCTCCTCATCATGTTTCATATCGAGACCGCAAAATTCATCTTCATTTTTTTAAATAAAAATGAATACATTTTTACGACCCACACTCTCGGAGGCTCTACTCAGGTCATCGAGCATTGTACTGAGGTCCTCCATAGTCTCAGCCATGACTACTGTGTAGTCGGCAAAGGGGTCTTGCAGATCTTAGAGCCGACCGTATAGTCAGTTTTCACGAACACATCGTATTAATCGTCCAAAGAGCTCCCTAGGCAATCGAAACGATTCTGAAGTTCGAGCTCAAAGGTCTCGGGGTTTTGAATTTGGATCGGTGCTGGACAAAGCGTAGACTTCATCAGTCGAGATCTTTCCCGCTTGATATTTAGATTCAATGTGCCTCTTAACATGGGGTGTTCACTTCCGGTTTTCCCCGCGTTGATCACAGACACATGGCGCTGCTCATGCTATCTGAAGGAGTTCATCATAAAAAGGCCTTCCTTTTCCATAAAACTGGCTAGTAGTTGACCCCGGTGGTTTCGACGTTCAACTCCAACTCCGTAGAAGTCTCCTATCACAACGGTGAATTAAGTTTTAGAGTCATGCGGTGGTGGCGCTGGAAATATCACCATACTTGGTCTCCACCTCATCGTCGCATGTGTATCTTGAAAAGTGCGCGACGCGACGCGTTTCGGTGTGAACTGATTCTGACCTGATCAGTCTTGATACGAGTAATATAACTGCCCAGAGCCCTCGTCAGTCAGTCAGTCCGTCCCTCTTAAGATGAGAGAAGCTCCTAATAAGACTAACAAAGCAAAAACCTTGGTAGTACTTAAAAATACTTACTGCAAACGAAAGACTTGATAAATCCTTTTTTAAAGTAGTTTTATTTTGTTGTGTTACAATACGTATATATGATAATAACATAGATATGCATGTCAATTTACTTTTTAACAATCCTGTACTCATATTTAAGTAATTAAAATATTAATTTGAACTGTACAGGACTGGTACACAATTCCGTATAAACTCACCAAGCTGGAAATGTAATTATATGTTTACGTCATAAGTGAGACGGTGCCTGGGGTAGCGCGGTGCGGAAGGGGGGACGAGTCGCGAGAGCTTAGTCATTGCCCTGAGGGGCGTCAACACCCCTCCCGCACACCGCACCTACCTCAGGCACCGTCTCGGTAAAATTGTTTGTTTAGCAAAAGATTTTTTACAAATAATAATCTAATATGCATATATTTGCAATGATCTCTGTGAGATAATTGACTGCAATTGCTACTGACAAATTAAGTGAGTTGATTGAAAAAGGTGTAAGTACCTAATTATTAATTTGTATGTAGAATCCGACCGAATATTTTTGTTTGTTTTGGTAGGTTTTTCTTTGGTAAAAGTAAAATAAAGGCAGTGTCATCTTTTAAGACTCCATAATAACTCAGGTCAAATTCACTCCTTATCTCGCTCGCACGATACTACTCGCCGACTGAGTGTGAGCGAGACTTAAAATATTTAATGGTAATTTAAAGTTCAGTTACGATATTTACTATACAAAATTAATTTAAAGTATTTTTTTAATACCAGCGGTTGATTGGTCGTTTTAGGTAGCTTTGGATTTGTTTTCTATCGTTAAAATTTTATGGAAACATTAATCCTCAAATTTACCATATTTATTTCAAAATTAATTATAGACTCTTAATAATTGTATTTAACCGTTTTAATTTGAATGACACGAAACTTTGTACTTTTCTCAAAGTCATAATTATTATTATTATTCAAACAATTGGATATTTTATGCGAGAAATGGCAATTTTTTTAGCATTTTCTAAGTTATTGTGCTTTTAGTTGTGACTATGGATATTCTCTGAATAAATGAATTGAAGTGGGTACCTAGATTTTTCGGCAATTACGACTTTTTTTTCTTTTTTTTGTTTCTTTCTGCCGAAAACAAACATTGCGAAAATCAATAATTCGGCCTTAACCCGAAAAAGAAATTCGGTCGGATTCTACTTGTATGTAATCATAATACACTTACGCTATTTCGTAATCAAGCTGACTTTCAAAGCCAAAATGGGCTATGAAAGTAAATATACCAACTGTTTCCATTCCTGTTTATAAATTGCGGATTTGACGTCGCCGATGGCGTCGATGCAACTATATTAAAAATATGTGTATTTACCTAAGTATATAAAAATCATTAAAACTTTAAAAATCGCAGGTGTTTATGTTTTAACAGGACCTAAGATTCGGCCATTCAAATTGATTCATTAAAGTTGGCTTTAGTGAAAATAAGCTAAGTATGCACTAGGAGACATTATAGAATATACTTTATTGTACACGAAATTGTAACACACTAAATTGTATCTCGAAGCACTGTATCAAGTCGCGGTTTCTTAAATTCCACACGCAAGACAAGTTCGGACACGACGAAACACATTAAAACATTTATCCTAGTCCGTACTGTAAACTGCAAGACGCAGACGACCATTTCCGATCTGCTTTTGAAGATGATTTAAGAGGGCGCCTAAAGGTCCACTAGCGCCACTCTTTAAAAAAAATATTATCTCGTGACTGAGAAGGAATTATGAATAACGGCTAGTAAGGACCCTCGGTAAGTGTGTCTAGAATTTTCTAATACCTTTTATAAAGTTTCATATTGAGACACGGAGCAACAAAATACGATCTAGAGGAATGTGGCCGCTTTTCTTTAGATCGTATTTTGTTGCAACCAGTTTCAAAACAAAATCCCGTGAACACGATGATCACATCTGTTACCGGCCCGGTTCTATAGCCGACGAGCGCTGCAAGCAAGAATAGTCCTTACGATGGTTAAATACGAACTTCTTCGATGGTACCTACCTATTATGTTTTTATTTCTAAGTATAACTAGCGATCGGTCGCGTGCATAAAATTAAATAATTAGGTCACTTTTTGTTAGGAAAACTGGAAAAAACCCTCTGTCGGCGCGACACCGCGTTTAGGTTCACCGAACAAAAGGTTCGAACGATCGTGTATTCGCGCGACGATCGGATTTTAGGGTCCGTAGTAAATAAGGAACCCTTATAGTTTCGCCGTGACCGCGAAATGTAATCAATCTTACAGCTTTCTAGTACTAACGGTCTCTGAGCTAAGCCGCAGACAGACAGACAGACGGACATGGCGAAACTACAAGGATTTCTTTTTTACTACGGAACCCTAAAAAAACACAACTTACAAGAGTGCTATTCAATACCTACGAATGTAGTGCCTTGAAGCAATACCCCACTACTTATGGCTTTAGTACCTACCTATTGCGTGTTGACTTCAATGAAAACTGTGTTTAAATATGGCGTTCAAAATATGTAGTTAAACGATTAGCTTATTGTGGATCAGCTCCACTTACTGCGTTAATCGCGTTCAAAATGGAGATGGAATCTGCTGCGGCATTTTGTGTTTCCTATGCTCCTGCTATACCTACCTATGTTGATGTAAACATCTCGAACAACCTGCGCGTTAACAAAAACAATTAGTGGGTCAACTCCAAAAGTTATTGCCACAAAGTTAGTGCGATAACCATCTGCGTAATTCACGCGTAACGATGCAGATGGTGAACGAAACCATATTATCGCGATACTGACCAACGTCATAAACCCATGCATGAGCAGCATTGGCTAGCGCAACCCGCTTTGCAGCAGCGCTATCGTTTTGGAAGATATTTTTTTTTTAAATACATAAGTAAGTATGTAAAAGAAAATTTGAATTTTGCGGGATAACTTAGTTTTGTCAATTCGAAGCAAATGTTACCATACTAAAATTAAAGATCACAGTGATGCTAAATCAGAGGTAAAATAACTGCGAAAGGACGGCGCGGAATAAGCACTCCCGAGACGATTTTTCAAACGGTTTGATTTTGATCGAATGGTTTTATAGGTTTCAAGCGGATTTGAAGTTCGTTGGATGGAAATGATGGAATTAATATTTTTGTTGTTTGACGCGACGCGTAAGTAACTATGATCGTGTCCACAACATCTTTGATCAAAACGTGTTTGAAATTTGCGCACAAGACTGAGCTTGTCACCAAATTCGTGCGTGGTCCGACATGCACTTGGCCGGTTTTTTTTAAGTAGGAGTCAAGAAATAAGTTACTTTTTTATTAGGTAGGTACCTACTTACATTTTTTAATGCATTACATACCTAGCTAACAATTCATTATTTTATGTTACGTTTTTTGAAAATAATTATCATCTTAATCATCTCTAAAGCTCTTGAAATTATATTTGTAGAAAGAAAATCTTCAAGTGTTCAGAAAATACACTCGAGAGCAATGAATCCGGGTCACTTAAAGAATGTTAAAAATCTCGGAAACTAAAAATGATAGGTTAATGCAATAAATTGTATTTAATAGACAATGTAATACTCCTTAAATGAAAGTAAAAAAAATATGAGTCACCATACATTTTATTTACACAAAATTACATAAAGAAAAAAACTGCTGATCTCTCCTTAAAACAAAAATAGGAAACATGAAATTTTTGAACTTTATTACGATTTTCTTGAATTTTAATACTTCGTATTGCCTCCTCGTGCTTCCATTACTGCGTTTACGCGGTTTGGCATGCTGTACACCAAGTTCCTTATACGATTTTGGGGAATATTCTCCCATTCCTCTGTGAGAGCAATTTTGAGCTCACGAAGCGTGATTGGGGGAGGGTTTCGTTGTTTTACGCATCTGCCTAGCTCGTCCCAAGCATGCTCGATCGGGTTGATATCCGGGCTGCGCGCTGGCCACTCCATACGAGTAATGTTCATCTCTTGAAGGTAGTCATTCACAATCCTACCTGTATGAGGTCGGGCATTGTCATGCATAAATATAGCATCCTCACCTAAATTGACCATAAATGGACCAACGTGATCATTGAGGATTTCTTCCACATATCTTACGCTAGTTAAAGAGCCGTTTTCTATGATCACCAGCTCTGTGCGACTTTCAGAAGAAATTCCGGCCCACACAAGTACAGACCCACCACCGTAGGCTACTTTTTCTTCGATGCATGCTTGCTTGAATCTTTCCCCTGGTCTTCGATACACTCTGTGTCTTCCATCGTGCTTGTAGAGCATAAATTTTGATTCGTCGGAGAACATAACTTTTGACCAATCTTCAATACTCCAATTTACGTGGCTCTGGGCATATCTTAGTCTTGAAATACGATGCCCACGCTCCAGTTTAGGGCCGTTTGCAGGTCTAAGGGGTTTTAAGTTAGATTCAGCAAGCCGACGTCTTACTGTCCATGCACTTGGGTTACTTCCTTCGAGGCGTCGAAACTGATTTGTGAGTTCAGTTCCTGTGAGAAAGCGATTTCGAAGCATGGTGTTCACCAAGTATCGGTCTTCTCGTGCTGTGGTACACCTGGTTCTGCCCGTTCCTGGTCTGCGTAGGTTAGAACCAGTTTCTTCGTAACGTCGGAGAACTCTTTGTACTGTTGACAGCGACACACCGACAGTCCTGGCTGTATCGCGCTGACTCCGGCCGGTTTCCAGCATTGTAAGTATTCTGGTGCATTCTTCAGGCGTAAGCGACATAATTTCAGCTTGAATAATGAATATAGAGCACTATCAACATGGTTTATGTACCCACATAAATGACAGATTACAAACAAAAGCAAAACCAAATGCTGTAATTTCGTAGTTCCATCTTCGAAAGTGGCCCTTTTTCAAATTTGATTTTTTTATGATATAACTTTACAATAACTAAGAAGTTTTAATACCTTCATTTAAGGAGTATTACATTGTCTATTAAATACAATTTATTGCATTAACCTAGCATTTTTAGTTTCCGAGATTTTTAGGATTCTTTAAGTGACCCGGATTCATTGCTCTCGAGTGTAGTTAAAACTTTATAGGTAATAATATGTAGGTACCTACGGATCTGGGACACTTGCGCGAAAGACAGTTCCGCGAAAGAAACTTGCGCGAACCCACTTGCGCGAAATACATTTCCGCGAAAGACACTTGCGCGAACCCCCACTTGCGCGAAAAGACATTTCTGCGAATGGACTTTTGCGCGAATAGACATATTGTACGCAAAAGCCACTTGTGCGAAAGACAGTTGCGCGGAGGACACTTGGCCGAATCCACTTGCGTGAAAGACACTTGCGCGAATCCATTTGCGCGAAAGGACAGTTCCGCGAAAAAGTTGCGGTAATGAGATTTCTTCATAACATCACCCAAACTCAAGGCATTTATCTAAACTACGAAACACACGTAGTCTTCGAACTTCTTAGGACGTGAGAGGCAAGTTCGATCGCGTAAGTTGAATCGAAATCTCGCGTCCAACAACGGTGGTTCAAGTATCTCTAACTCCTCGTCAGCGTCAATGAACTCTTCGTTAGCACTCTCATCTTCTCTGGTTTCGTTGCTATCTCCCAAAACCTCAACATGTACATGATCATCATTTTGTCCATCTCCTTCTAGAGCATGTTCATGATTAATTTCCTGCTGCTCTATAGCACTTTCAGGCACAGCTTCTTGCGTAAACGTTTGGTTATCCCCCTCTGAACTTGAAGTTGTAGAGATTCCTGTACAAATCCGGAACGTTTTGTTTCCGTCCCAAATACAATAACCATCATCGTTTTCGTAGCCTATGAGCTTGCCTTTTATTGCCTTTTTGTTGAGCTTCTTTCGTTTTTGTTTTGGAACGGGAGCAAAGTATTCACTTCCGATAACTCTCAAGTGACATAACTTAGGTTTTTTCCCATGCCAGAGCTCGTAAGGTACCTTACCCTCAACTCTCGATGGACCTGTCCTGTTAAGTACAAACTCGGCAGTGTTGTCAAGTTCTGCCCAGAGCACTTGCGGTAGTTCTTCTCTTGCATGCAACATAGATATCGCAGCTTCAACTAGGGTACGGTTTTTGCGCTCACTACATCCGTTCTGCTCAGGAGTATAAGCCATTGTCAGCCGTTGTTGAATGCCATATTTCTGTAAAATATCTTGTACTTCTCTATTGTCGAACTCACCTCCGTTATCGCTTAGAATCGTCTTGATTTTATATACAACGGTGATGGCTTCTTGCAACATTTGAAGAAGTTTATTCTTAACTTCAAACTTGTTTCTTATGAAGTAGACCATGCGGTAGCCAGAGTAAGTCATCCTTAAAGAGTACGTAATATTTGCATTTTGAGATGCTATCTACGAAGGGACCGCAAACATCGGTGTGAATCAGCTCTCCTATAGCTGTTGCTCTTTCCCTTGTTCCGAACGGTTTTCTATGTGACTCCATAATTTTACAGCCTTCACATTTAATGTTATCAGGGCTTAACTGTACTCCAAGCTCTCTCTTCACGAGGCGGATTACATGTTTCTTGTCCTGATGTGCGAATCGCTCATGATATTATAGCTGCAGCATATTAGCGCCAGTCACAGCGTTGACCTCTATGGTCTTAGGTTTAATTGGCATGACGGTCTTCATGTCCAACCTGTAAAGTCCTCCATATTGGACTCTCTTTCAAACAACTCTAGTTGTGCCTCCAATATCTAGCTTGCACTCTCTAGTCGTGGAACTGAAGACGCTGTTCTGTATCCTATCGTGTGCTCCAAGCGGTGAGAAGAGGTTCTTTGGTAGGTAGTGATGGTACTAACCACACATCATTGAGTGTTATTCGCTCCCTCTTGCCACTGACATTTGATTCCACCTCAACAGTGCCTTTCCCTATTGCGGGTATGCCGCTCCCGTCCGCAGTCGATACGGTATGGTCTGAATCAAATTCATGAAACTCCTGGAAATAAGCTCCTCTTACTGCAATGTGAGTTGTGGCTCCATTGTCAACGAACCAACTTTCCTTGTCTTGAGTTCGTTCAGTGGAACAGGCATTCACTAACAGAGACATGTGCTGCACTTGCTTTGACGTTGAACCAGCTGCTGATGTGCCTGGTGTGGGTTTGGGTGGTCTCCCATCCTTTATCCACTTTTTGCACTTCCGAACTTTGTGTCCTTTACCGGAACAGTAGTTGCAAATGAGCTCTTTCACATTGCTTTGCTTGCTCTTGTGTTCTGTGCGTGTTGCCGCTAAGGTCTCTTGCTTTATGTGCTCTTTACTACCAAGCGCTCTTTCAAATGCGCACAAGTGACTCGTTAAATTGTCTAATGTCCGTTCACTTTGGTTCAGTAATAACCAGCTCGATTTGAAAGTAAAATATTTTTCATCCAGAGTGTCTAAGATTTTGCAAATGAGGAATAATTCCGGCAGCTTGACAGAAATCTCATTACCGCAACTGTCGTTTCGCGCAAGTGGATTGGTGGTTCAGGTGACTTTCGCGCAAGTGTCCTTCGCGCAACTGTCTTTCGGACAAGTGTCTTTCGCGCATAAGTCTATTCACGCAAAAATCTCTTCGCGCAAATGTCGTTTCGCGCAAGTGTCATTTCGCTCAAAAGGCCGTTCGCGCAAAAGTCCATTCGCGGAAATGTCTTTTCGATGGGTTCGCGCAAGTGTCCTTCGCGGAAATGTCATTCGCGCAAGTGTCCTGCTACCTTTATAATTGAATAGGTACCCAATTTTTTTTTTGCAGCGCCCTTTGGCACTTTTGTTTTTAGTAGATTCCAATGCAATAGGTAGGTATCCTACAAACAGACATGTTCTATGTATAAAGGAACAAACTGAAGAGTTTGGTTTACCATTGTTAGGAATTATGGAACTACAACAATGTGTGACGTGTCGTCACAAAAAAAAAACAATGCGTGTTCACTGTGCAACGTTTATTCCAGCACTGGTGACTGGATTAAAGTAAAGTAGATTGGCCGTCTACGCTGTTGGAATGGGCGGGCGCACGCACGCGGCGAATTTGACGATACGCTGGAATGGGCGAGCTGTAGATAATGAAAAGTAGACTGTCAGTCAATCAATGTCAATTAGTGATAGATGATGTCAATCCAGTCACTGTACAGATTGTTCACTGGAATAGCTAGATTTTAGTGCATTCCAGTAACGGTTTACATTATTCCAGTGGCATTCCAGCGCTGGATTCGATTGCTGGACTGAATGCTACTGGAATAATGTGAATTATTCCCGTAGTCCGCCACTGCATGAAGAAAAAGTTTAACGGATGTGGCAAGCGTGATCTATCGCTCATTAGTTTATCGGTATGCGTGAAAATCAATGCCCCGCGTAGACAGATGCCCCGCCTACAGGCCCCGCCTCAGACTAATGACTTGTTTGAGGATCTGAAGGCTACGCCTATTTTGCCATCTCACCTCCGCACGATCCGCCAAAAAGATCTTACTTTCATCATAGAAATTCTATGCGCAGATATCCTGATGACCCCAAGATCCGTTACACGTTATCAAACATTGCTACGCATAAATTATTTACTGTTATAGTTACTATCATAATTATAAGTGTCTTTATATAATAATATATCTAAACATATCTAATGAATAAAACTTTTCATGTAATCTAGACCGATAAATGACGCAGTTACCTTAATGTATATTTTATAAGCACTTTACAATTTTACCGCTGTTGAAAGAGATAAACGGAACGTTATTTGACGAGTGTCGCCTCGACGTAGACTCGTTCCATGGTTACGTCAAAATTACTGATCTCTAACATCGTAAAACCGCTTGCTATGCAATAAGTTTGAACGATGTGACAGAGACAGCATGTACCTAGTGTTGAAATAGTAAAATTACAGTGACTGGAAAGTGACTAACATCGTCCGTGTCTTTCGTAATAGTTTGGAAATAGAGGTAAAAATCTTTAAAAAATGTTTCTTATGATTCGAAGGTAGTTTTCTATGGCTGGTGATGTTTCATGAAGATTTAATTTTTCAATAAGTTACTACAGCTCGTGTGGCGTGGAAGATGTAATCAAAATTTCATATGATCCACGTCGAGACATGGGTTCCAGAGTAAGGTAATTATTATCATTTCATTAAATTTGATAGTTTTTCGGCCTTCTTTCTGTTGGCCATTGGAATGGTCCAGGGGGAGGTTCGAATTATTGATCTAGTTTACGTCTTAACCTCTTAATTATGTTTTTGATGTTTTTTGGGAATCATAACTCCATCTTGCTTTTTAGCTTTATTTACCTTTCAATATTGTATGAATTATTGTGCCCCACGTCAATGTAGGTATAACTAGTTCCCAACAGCTGCTGTTAGATTAGAGTCCTGTCTGCGCAGGCCCTCAGACTATTTAACTTTTCATTTGTATGCATTTCTGTATAATCTGGGCTAGGTGATCAACTACAGTTGTTACTACCAACACATTGTTTCGGTTGTACACATTTAGTACATAGTAGAAGATAACAATATCATGTAAAGTTTATGTATTTGCAGATAGATAAAATTAAATGGGAGTTACAATGGTCTTATCAGGACTGTATGTATTGATGTCATTTAAAATTATTTTTATAAGTACTGACAGCAACCTTTTTGGCTTAATTGACTGATTATTTATTACGTTAGAACATGCCGCTCATGTCCCTTCCCTTTTGAAAGTCAGCTGGGAACATATTTCCCTAGTATTGTTTTGTTATCTGGCTGGTGTCCGCTACTTCATGACCAAGGAGCGTATTTTGCGTATGGGTCAGTGATCATTCGATTCAGCCCAATTATTCCTCTTGGAAGGCCAGCAACAACTTGGTGTTACTGACTATCTTACGGAGAGTACAGCAGTCTTTCTCCATGCAGGATCTGCACAATGCGCTGTCTATGGCTCCTTTGACAAAGAGGTGTTTGTGACCTATGGGCAGTTATGGCGGCTGTGACTGTATGCAGCTGTTGCTTAATCAGTGGGAGCGCCTATTTGATGAGGCAGCCGTCTATTGTGGGTAGAGCTTCCTTGGCCTGACGATAGTTTGTGATGTTGATCTCTAGTGCGTTTCCTTACCAGAGTGTGTAGGCACCCAAAGGGGAGTGGCACAATGGGTTCAGGTCCCACCGCTATCATACTAAATCCCCTTCAGTGGGAATCCCAGCATGGCTCCAAGTGCTGTAGTCGGGCTAGTTGTCATGCAGCCCATAATCACCATACAGGCAACCCTTGACAATTATGTTATAGTTTGAGTCTGTAGCTAGCTGGGTTAAGGGCCACTAAACTACACCCCCATATGAGATCAAGGTGAACCACTTGTTTGCTCCACCTAGAAAGCAACTGATACAGATATTTACAGAGAATATACTTTATTTTACACTGAAATAGATGTCATGCCAACAATCAAAGATTATCATAGACAAGTACATTTATTGTATTTATTTAAAACCTTTTAATTCTTTCTTGTTAATGTGAAGAACTATTAATTTTGGATTGTCAATGAACATTTCAAAGCTACAAAGATATCAACTTTGAAGCCTAAGGCCCATATTAAAGAACCTTACTCAAGACCCAAACATTACTTAAAACTAGTTTCAACCAATCAAACAGCTTAAAACGAGTTTTAAGTAATGCTGTAGTTTTGAGTGAGGTTCTGTAATATTGGCCTAAATTTCTTATTGCTTTACTTATAAATAAATCATAATAGGCATAAATTAAAGATTCATATTTGTAAAAAAAAAAATGGACGAAATTATTTACAGGGTTTTGTAAAATGCGTCTATTCTAGTTTCATTGGTCAGGAGGTAGTGTCCAATAAATTGACTTTCCATTACACCTCTTCTTATTTTGAAAATGACAGACTTCTATCTAAATTTTCATTCTCCATTTGACCCTGCTATTATAAACATACATATGTTATCCTATCCAGAAGCATATTTAATCACACTTAGGGTCATCACCGACCGGATTTGTTCGGACATGTCCGACTTTTTAGTTCCCGTCCGGACTTTGCCCAGCCTTGGTGTGATTGGGGATTTTTTAAATTCCGGGTTTTTGTCAGACTGCTCTGCTTTGAATGAATGAATCAGTGAGTCAGAATATCTCTCTTTACATTTATAGGTGTTCAATTTCAATTTATCTTTATTGCGATCCATAATGTACATATACAGGTGCTAAGAATAAATAAATAGAAACAAATATGGACCCTGTCGTGCACAGCAAAATTTTAAATAAGTAGGAGAGAGGAGCTTATTACTAAATATTAAAATTATTTCCTATTTTTTTTCAACAGTGTTAGGTATTAGTAACAGTAGGCACTTCTTATTTAAATGGAGCTTCTGAGCAGCATTTTTACAGTTCCACTGAATTCAGAAAAATTTAAACCCATTATGGTTGATAATAAATTATGGTTGGAAAATCATATTATTATACTTTTGAGAGATGTAAGAATGAAATCTCCACTATAATGAAATCAAATTTGTTCTTAGTGAAGTTTTTGTACTTTTATTGTTGGTGAATATATTTATAAAAATTGCTTACATTTAACTATGTAGTGATTAAACGTTAGTTTAATGTAAATTTACACAACTACTACTTTATACAAATACATTTAATTAGTTGATTTCTGACATCCAGACATGTGAGAGTTGAATCTCGGATAAATATTTGAATTGAAATGTAAATATATATTTCTTACATAAATCTTTTCTTTTCTCTAAGATCATAGGCCCGATAACATATACATATTATTGAAATCTTTGTATTAATTCTTGGTTGTGTATTTTTTCAGAGACACTGTACGCTTCTTGTTTGAATTATTTTGTGAAGTATCACCTGGTGATCATCTGAGGGAACCATACATATTAAGAAAATATCCAGAGACATATAAAAATGAAGAAGAGTTAAAAAATATACCCAAATTCACATTTCCATGTGTGTTAGAAAAGTAAGTGTACCTAGTATATAATTTATAAAAATGAGCTTGTATATTTTCATCAAAAATCTTAATACCTAATCTTAATTTTTGATGAAAATATATTTCTGCAATCACCAGTATAACCTGAGTACAATACGAGCCACGAAAGATGAGACTTGACCGCTCCTCCCGCGCTTTTTCCGCCGCCCCGATTACACTACGGGCGGCGTAGACCTCATACCGCTAAAGAGACCTTATATCTTATAATGGGCAAGTCACACCAAGTGGTGTGTCAAGTCTCATCTTTAGTGGCACGCAGTGTACCTTCATTATTTCCCCTTCTAATTGAAGTAAATACTGATAATCTATCGTTTACAGTTCATTCGCACAGCACTATTCATTTGTGCTGACATCAGAGGACTCCAAATATACATTTTGTTTTTGCCGATATGACCCCAAAGCTAACACTGCATTAGTGTTATTGTCACATTTACCATGGCACGACATATTCTACAAGTAAGTATCAAATTGCTTTACCCGTTTAAAGCAGGCAATATATGTTGGCCAAGCCTCGGTCAACGCGAGCGTAGGCAAATTGATACAAGGCGAGTGCTACGGTCTACATGTTGCTCAAGTTCAAAAGAGACCAATGTCAACTGCCCATGTTCACGAGTTTTTGTGGAGCTATCCACATGTTGGCCGTAATTGCCGAGTGGAGGCGAGCGCCTTTGATTTGTGCAGAAAAACCGACACTGTTCCGAAGTGAGACGAGTCGTAGCGAACGATCCCGAGTAGTGGCAAGGCACGCCGAACGAACCGTGTACACGTTGGCGCTCGCCTGCACTCGGCCAGCTAGGCGAGCATCGACGAGCAATGACGAGACTAGACAAATGAGCTGTCTTTATGTTTGTATTAGCCTTCGCTCGGCGAGCTATTATAAACAACATGTATTGCTGGCTTTACATATTTAATTTTAAGTATTTTTGGTGGATGTTGTTAATGATATTAATGATAGCTGTGCTATAATGCTCAACTCATTAGAGTCAGCGCAGAGCAGACCGACGGAGTGGCGGTGAAAAGACTAATTCTATAACAACTGAAAAACTCTTTCCTAACTGTTCAATTTCGCTGTACATGGAACTCTTGTGCAAAACTTCAAGTTTTAGACCCTGCGGGCTAGGCTGTGCGTTGTCTGGTAGTGAATGAGTGAATTTAAGATTTTTCTTAAATAGATAGCATGCAGCTGAAATTTGTATTACGTAATGAAAAGACAAAGCGTCGTCGAGCCGTATGCTATAGTAAATAAAATCGACTTTCAGTTGTTATAGAATTGGTCGCTTTGCCGCCACTCCGTCGACCTGACCCTTAAAGCTACTGCCAATTATGATATTTTTTTTGCCTATTGCGAATAGTAAAACATTTGTTAATTCATCAGAAGTTTATTTTACTTGCTGGGTGCTTAACAAATTAGAAAATTTTACGGACAATATTTTATTTCGTCGTACGCTTCGGTTTAAAATGATAAGCCTCAGTCGATCGCATGACGTCATGTCGCTCAGAAATGACATACCAATCGAGATAAACAGTGCAACGCCAATGTGAATTTGACTATGAGCTTTCCAAGTATTGAATCCCAAACGAGTTTCATAGCAATAACGATCAAGTAAGAAATTACTCTATTAGCATTGACCGAATTGTAAAATAAATATGCTGTGCCATGAATTTTTCTTGATTATTTAATAAAAATGCTGTAATGGTCCAGTGGTTAAAGCCTCGTCTCTCATGCACGACGTTGTGGGTTCAAATCCGGGCAAGTACCAATGTGACTTTCAATTCATATGTACTTTCTGAGTTTATCTTAGACATTACTGACATCGGGTACCTGGACTTATAGTTAATATAAGTCTGATATCGCCAACCCCTCTTGAGCAAGCGTGGTGATCAATGCTCGTGCCTTCTGTGTATGAGAAGAGGCCTTTGCCCTGCAGTGGGACAGTAATAGGCTTTTTTTTTGTTTTTTGTTCGGTTGTAAGGCTATATGCTCTATTGCGACTACCAATTAATTTCATATGCATAGAACGATAAACATGCATATTTTTCATAGACTCACTGTAGCAGTCATGTGGCCTAACCAAGATTATGTCTGGACTTTAAAAGAGATTGTGACCTCTGAGTTTGTTTCGGCCTTTCTTCTCAGAGTAGTCAGATAGGAAACGCCGAACTCATCTAAGTAGCAATTTTTTTTATTATGACTTTAAAAGTGATTCCAATATCCTATATTATTTTTTCTGTTGGCCATTTCGGCCCGTAGGAAAAAGCGTAAACGTTTTGAATAGTTTATGTGTTTAAAAACCTAACACGATACATTTATTAAAAGTGTTTAATTTGAAAGAACTTTGTTTAAGGATTCTAAAAATTGTTTTATACTTTTTTGTAATGTTTTGGTTAAAAAAAAACCTACCTACTTAAAAGAAAGCCTTTGACCAATGTGGTATTAATCTTTATCAAATAAAATATATATGATAAACCTACATGGTTTATCATATTATTATAGGGCAGATCATTTTTTTCCTTAATACTACGTCCTTTGGATGTATTGTTTAGGAGCCAGCGCAGATTTATTAATTATTCGCAATACAGCAATTACGGCAGACCAGCGACCGTTCTATTATTGATTGCTCGGTGTAGTTTGATACGGAACCCTAATTGTGCGGACTCGACTCGCTCTTGGCCGGTATTTTCGGGTTGCGACCGTAAAAGAAAAATTGAACCTTTATAAGATCACTTTCTAGTTTAAAGTTTATTGTGATGTATTTTTGAATTTAAACTTGTGCTTGTTTGCGAATTTAAGGAAATAACTTTAAGATTTTTGATACGATTTTACAAAATGTTTATGTTAATTTACTAAAAACGTAATTGCACTGTGATTCTGTTTGAATGAGATTGTGATTGAGTTTTATACAAGTTAATATTATTTTCAGACTACTGAATTGCATCGCGAATCTGATAAATAGCCCAGAGCGGGGGGAATTAGCATCCTTCCTAGAAGCTTGTCGGATACGTCCGCCTATGCCCGGGCATACGCTTAAAGTGACCTACAATGCAGGTCATAGCGTTTTCACATGCCAGTGTCCCGACACTAAACTACCAAGTATTCCGGAAAATGTAAGTAAACTATATAAAATAATGGGGACTCAAAAATGTGTCAAGGGATCGGTTTTATAACACATTACTTAAGAGTCCATAGTACCTCAGCTCAAATTCACTCTTTATCTCGCCCGCACCATACTGCTCGCGGACTGAGTGGCGTGCTGGCGGCTCCAAAGCGCCGATAGTTTAGGTAATTTATTTTTACGGTGCAAATAAAGATTAAAAAAAAACATAGTACCTGCTTTATGTAGTGTAAGTTAGTATGCAAAGTTTTATGATCTAATTTGAAGTATTTTTTAAATACTAGCAGTTTATTGTTCGGTTTGGAGGCAACTTTGTAATTTTTTTCCATCGAGAAAATTTTATAGAATCGTGTTTTCGTCAAACATAGTACTTAACATTAATCCTCAACTTTACCATATATTTATTTCAAAATTAATGCTGCAGTATTTTCGATATAACGGTGGATCATGCTAAGCAATTTGAGGTATTATAGACTTAAAGCTTACTAGTATTCTACCTGACTTAAACTTTGCCCTTACACATTTACGACATTAAATAACGCTAAAATGGTTTTCATAGATACTTAAACGATTTTTTTTAAATGCTTTTTAAAATAATTTATAAACGTAAGTAATAAATGTATATATTTTTTTTTCAGTGCAACTTAACGGAGTACTTCAGTGCCATGGACACGAAGTGTATGTCTGGGTTATGGGCGGCGTTGCTTCACGAACGAAGAGTTGCGATAGTGGCTTCGAAGCCCTCAAGATTATCGGCTTGCGTGCAGGCAGCCAATGCAACGCTCTTTCCGATGTCCTGGCAACACATATTCATTCCAATTCTACCAAAACATCTTGTTGATTACTTATTAGCGCCAATGCCATTTCTTATTGGCGTTCCTAGGAGTGTTATGGAGGTGAGAGTTCAAATATATTTAATTTCCTTAAATATATATTAATCGGTTGACACTGGACGAGACGGAACATACGTTTTATTGTTACGAAGTACGTCGGGGGGCGTATAGTTTCCTAGAAATTGTTAATTTTTTGCTTAATTGGTCTAGTAGTCGAAGGCGCTACTGCTGAGCATGTGGTTTTTAGTTCGAGTCTCGGGTCGGGCAAAGTGTTGTTGAGTTTTTCTGTCTCGAATTTGTCAGTAGCACCGGAGTCTGGATTTGAGCCCGGCAATAGGGTCGCCCCCTATACATATGGGACTTAAACTTATCTAGCGAAATATGGGTGTACTACGTCTGACTAACTCTTCGGGGATTACAGGATGTGATGTTCTGTTATCAGTTATATGTTATGTTTATCAGAAAAAAATATTATTATGTACATAATTTTCATGAAATCGTAGTATCCTAGTATAAATAATATTAATAACTTATGGTCTTATCCGTTTCAGAGCGTAAGGATGTCTGAAATTGGCGATGTCGTTATATTAGACGTAGATGCAAATGAGCTTAAATCGCCTTTCAACGATTTGGAAGGTCTTCCCTCTGATCTGGTAAGACAATGCACTTTTGCCTTTCATAAAACCAGATACATATAAGTATACCGTACTTATAACCCGATCCTTTTATTTACGATCTAGCATAATATACTTAAACATGAAGAGCAGTAATTGCCCGGTGAAAACACAGTAAATCTCTATTCATCTTTGTCGTGTCGATAATTGTAACAGCCTTATTATAAGGCCCTTAGAATGATCTACTATCGTTAATGAAACAAGGTCTATCCAGCCATTTTTATATTTCGAACTTTACTCCGACAATTTTTCCAAGTCTAAGACCCGCCTACAGCATATGACCCTAGACTGATGTAATTCCTTACATATAACTCTATACAATAGGGATGTTAAAAAAATATTGTACACGTATTTTTTCTTTTTTTAACGTATTCAAAAGATTATGGCAATACATTGAGTTAAAATGTGGCATGATGTCACTCCCCGGTAGATTTCACGCCCCCACTCCCCAACTTTAATGCGTTTTATCTAAACCATTTTTTATTAATATGATAAAGCAAAAAATACATGTCTTATATTTTTTTATTATCTGACTGACGGACTAAATAGATGTTTTTTTCCAGTCAACATCCCTATTGTTTTTCAATTCAAAATGTGTTTGAACACAGTTAAATTAATTGTTACAATGTAATTAATATTGTAATGATTGAAATACAACACCATCTGTTGTATTTATACGTTATTATACGCAGCTGAGATGTTAGAGCGACAAGGTTGTCGCTGCATGTCCTCACGCGGCAACACAGATGCACGACTCATAATATCAGCCGATCTAAACTATTACGTATGTTTACTTGTTTTTGTTCGTTCAAAGAACAGAATGCCAAGTCCATGGTTTCATATCGCTTTGGCAAATGTCGTTATCTACACAGGATGTAGCATTAACAAAAACTGACTAAAGACGGTCTGATACTGTTTTTAGAAATGCTGAAATCGGAATTTCGTGTACAAAATCCTAACTAATATTATAAAAGCGAAAGTGAGTTTGTTTGTTTTACTTTGGCACTAAAACGGCTGAACGGATTTGGATGAAATTTGGCACATGGGTAGATCATGACCTGGGTTAGGACACAGGATACTTTTTATCCCGAGTTTCCTACGGCATCGAGTCATATGCGGGTGAAACCGCGGGGCGCAGCTAGTTAATAATACTCCCCTTGTAAATTTAATATTGGAAAATAAGTGTTATGTCTGTATTTTCATTTCTTAGTAAGATATATCTGTAAATCGGAAAAGAAATTGCTACCTACCTATTGCTGCTAACGAAAACATATCTTTAAACATTTTGCCATATTAAATGTAATAAAATGATTTCCATAATTAATTTTCAGGTGGCGAGCTTAAAGAAGGCTCTAAGTGATAAGAATGCTTTAGGCGATGCCGTGTCTCGAGCGTTTTTGCGAGCTCTAGTCTCATTAATAGGTGGATATCGTGATGCAATAAAGTAAGTTACATTAAAGTTTTCTTTTGGCCAGCTAGAAAGATGGGGGTGTTTCAATTTCAAGTATATTTCCAAAATAATAAAATAAGTATTTAGTTTTATTTTGACTAAGGTTGTTCAACCGCATTAATGTTTCAAAATATTTTTCAGAATTGAAAATGGTCAACTGATAACATTTAATCCAGAGGCTTTCATTAGAACTAGAAAAAACATGCAACCATTCCTTAAAAAAATATTACAATCACAAATATTCCGTCAGGTGAGATATAATGCTATAATTGACTATACAGAGTGGCAGGGATATCGACGCGAAAACTAATACCATGGATTCAGTACATGATTCTGAACCCGGGGGCGTTGTTATTTTTCGTTGGTTATTGAAAAAAACAGCTGTTCCATACATTTCGACCGCATTGCACTTTTCTATGAAACAGCAGATTTAAGAAAAAAATACCGACGAAAAATTTCAACGCAAGGGGTTCAGAATCATGTACTGACTGTTATTCGGTTTTATCAATGTTTTTTACAGAATTATTTACTATTTTTTTGCTTATTTTTTTCTAAGCTTATCCAAAAGTATATTTAAACGCATGACGTCTAGTGTGCTAAATAAAAGTGATAATAGCAAGCAAAAAGCAGTAACAATCTGCCAATCAGCCTAGACTTATACCAACTATATTGGGGTCGGCTTCCAGTCTAACTGGATGCAGCTGAATACCAGTATTTTACATGGCTCTGCCTATCTAACCTCCACAACTGGGTAATACGATACCCCTTGGTAAGACTGGTTGTCAGACTTTCGAGCTTTTGATGAATCGTAACGACTGTCAAAGATCCACGAATGACAGCCGGGACCCACGGCTTAACGCCCCGGCAAGCGTAGCTTAACCTGATGGATCGACCTGTACGGCTGTCATTATTTAGCCACGAGCTCCTCAAACAAAATGCAGTTATTGTAAACATTTTATTACAGTTTATCGATGAAAGACTGGACTTACTTAACTCGGGGCGAGGTTTTAACGATGAGTTTGAAGTAGAATGCAATCATTATGCCGATAAACTAAATACAGGGAGTGGGCAGAAGTTGAAACAACAGTACAAGGACTGGGCCAAGAACGTCAAGAAAGAAGGCGGGGCCTTCTTTAAAACTGTGAAAGATAAGGTAATTATAATTATAGGTTTGTAATTGTATACAGGGTGGCAGGGATATCGACGCGCAACCCAGATTGCACGTCGATGTCCCTACCAGCTTGTGTTTTTGTGCGCTTCTGTGGTTGGGTTGAGTACTTTTTTCTTTTGCATCACTTCACTAGTTCATTCAATGCGAGTAGTGCTTTAGATTTCATTAGACGCGGCAACGGGTACTTACCAGGCTGTTCACTTTACGTGATTCATACATGTAAATTAATTTAATAAGAACATTTAAAATACTACCTACCTTGGCTGTATGTACTTTCGCTATTATCAGTGATCAGATGAGAGTGCAATTACCATTAATATGGAAAAGCCGTAAAATCCTGGTTTCCCAGGAATAGCGAATTTGCCATTGTACTGGTTATACTAAGTTGTAATATCGATAAAAATAGGTAAATTTTAGTAACCGACTTAATTATCTGAATACAAAGTTACCCAGAACACTTGTAAAATGCATTGTTTTCTCAGAAGCTGATTAAATCGATAGGAAGTGTCACATTTTGTACAAACAAACAAGGGTATTTATAAAAGCTTGTAAAAGCAGTTTACTATAAATTAAGAAAAATCTTCAAAATTTCGGGAAGCCGGAATTTCCATTGGCTTATTTATACTAATGATATTCTTTGTGGTCCTGACCCTAAATTGCACTAACTAATCCGATCACTGCATTACAAAGCTTTAATAGTATGACTAAACGAATACACGACAATACGGTGTTTCAGTTGTTAACAGTTTCGATTTAGGTCAACATCGGGGGCAGAGGGGTGTGAAAAACATAGATATCTGTTAACCCTTTACATTTCACCATATCTATGCATATTATAAATTGAAGTCGGTTTTCGTATCTGGTTCTTAACTTCGCAAAGAATTTTGATGCGGTTTTCACCATCATTTTAGAATGTATGTGTGTAAACATGAACTTACATATAATACAGAAAGACATGTATTTAACCGAACCCCAAATAAATCCCATTTTGAAAGAAAAGAAAGAAATAATAATGTTTATTTGGACACAGTTCGTGAAACACAAATTACAAAATAAAAAAAGTGAAGAAAAAAAAAAAAAATTTTTTAACAACAATAGTGTGTGCCTCACGGCTGCGCCAAAAAGGTTCATTTTGATGTCCTAAAAATAGTATGGACACTAATATAATAAATGTCCCCCTTTTTGTGAGCGTCCTGTTTTCCTAAAATACTAAATAGCCAATTATGGGATAGTGCCATCCACAAAGACGCGCCCCACTCCGCTCCGACCTAAAGTACAGCTTATAGTATCGTAGTCGCGGAGTGGGGCGCGTCTTCGCGCTACATCCAAGTTGGTCGCAGTTACATGTAGTAACTGCGACCAACTTGGATGTAGCACTCGCCGGCCGTTATCGCGGCACCGTTCGCATCGCTCGCTCGTCTCGCGCGTGGTTGGTCACAGTCAGAGTTCTAACCTTACCTAACCCATTTGGTTGGCGCACACATCGAGCTAGCTAGCTTAGTTACTGCGACGCATTTTGGGAAAAGTCAACTTTAATGTAGTAAAAACCGTGCGAAGCAGGAGTGGGTCACTATTATAGTTTATTATAATGTATATTTCGCATCTACATAGCCAAGTGACTTTCTTTCACAGCTAAAAAAAACTTGTACGTAACCATAGATTCTACTTAGTCTTGCTACAAAATTGCAGCTATTGAAATCAAAGTTTAAATAAGGCGTATTACAGAAAATCTAGTAAATTGTCATGTCTTAGAAACTAAAAAACTCTTCGAAATCGGTTCGCGTGTTAAAGAATTATTGTTGAACATAAAAAAAGAATCCGACCGCCTCCTTTTTTGAAGTTGGTTAATATAAGCAAGCTCAATCTTACAGGTGTATAGTCATCATCGTGAAGAAACCTTTTATTATTGGTTATTAATAGATTAATAAAAAAAGCTATTACAAACCTACAACGGGCTGTAATGTATCTCAGTTATGAATTTAAAGAATAAAAATCAATGCAGTAATTGATGATATTGCAGTCTCACTGTTAACTAAAATATTATTATAAAAAGTAGTATAATCATTCACCGAAAATAATAAAATAAATCTTTCAGTTTTTCTCAAAGTACACATTTGGTAATCTTACTTCTTACAATGCATGCATGCTGCAAGTACTGGAGATTTTCTTTTTTGCTTTAAATTATGAATATTTGCAGGCGAACCCAGCAGTGCAATCGGCGGTCAAAACGGTGAGTCCTAGTGAACTCTGTTGTCTATGTGACGACTACCTTCTGTTGTGGCACTGGTATACATAACTTGGTGGAGAATACTTTTTACGTAACTAGTCATTGTGGTTGTCGTGTTGTGGTGAACTGGTGATGGTAATACGTGTGTGTGTGTAAGTATATCTGTCTCGTAGCCTATGCCTAGCTAGCTGCTTTTATAGTTATTCTCATTTATTATATGTAGCTTTGAAGTTTAATTATAAGATATTTATGTTTATGTATAATTGATTGTAACCCTATTTTATTGTTGTTTTTTTGGTAAGCATATCAAATAAATTGAATGTGATAGTTCTGCAATTTAGCCTCCAATTTGGTGCCCAAAATGCGTTAATAATTTATGGAGCAACTACTCATCATGTACTTGGTTTGGCTCTTTATTAAATACAATTATTTGGTATCTTTTCGCTATTTAAATTTAACGAGAATGATTTTTATAACTTATTTTGAGCGAATGTTTATAAAACAGAAATATCCCATAATTTAGGGATATTTCTGTTATATAAACATTCGCTATGTATTAATTTATTTTATAGTACCTATGTTAGTACGTATAAATATAAATATAATTGATATCGTATTTATTATAATATATTGTACAGCGTAGTGCACAACGTAGATGCCGCTGCTGTTGTAATATATAAAGTATGTACTCCACGAAGTTACGAATATCAGATGCTGTTCAAAATTGTAGTGTTATTTATTCTGCACTGGGTCCCGATAACTACTGGTTGTAGGACAGAACCGTATTTATTGCACGCAACTGCATATTCGACGCTCCAATGCACGTCTTATGAAAAACCTAAAGATATTTTTTCAGGCTGACGTTTTGATTTACACAGCCTAAATATATTCATGTTTGAAGCCACATCCTAAAACATTGCGAGTCATGCCGTGCGTGCTTCGCTTTTTACAAATAAATCCGTATACTATGAGGCAAAACGAAACATTTGACATTACTTCGCAATCTTCGTGAACACTTATCGCAGCGTAATATGCCAATGGCTGCCTTGAGCAAGGCCATTAAAAGAAGTTCAAATTCAAATTCAAAATATTTTTATTTCACATAAACCTACAAGGGCACTTATGAAACGTCAGAAGCTAGGTGCACGGTTCCAATTGGTCGTTTCCTATGGAGAAGAGCCGGCAAGAAACTCCACGGTTACTCTTTTCTTTGAAGGCCCACCGATGCCTCGCGATGTTTGTTTGTGGCTTAAGTTTTTATAATGAGTGCAAACATGTTTTCACTTACTTATAAAGCTTAATATTAAATATTCTAAGGACATATTTTTCCTATCAAAAACTTGTAGTATTAGTGAAATAAAATCGATCAAACTAGACCAATGTGAAAGTTACTATAAAATAACAATTATAAAATAGATAAACTTTTATTTTATCAACATTAATTTGTACTGAAAATAAATTGCATGCGACTGAACATTGAACCGGTATTAATTTCATTCTTTTCAGGAGTATAATTCAGTCTTACTACGACCGTTAGTCTTTGACATCTTAGCCGTCGGGACATAAATATCTTAGTCTTACTTACCTTACGTTTGCTTTTAGAGATTATACCAAAGTTGTGAGTGACCTTAAGACACAAAATTAGACGATATAAAAAATAAAAATAAACATTTATAACTGAACGCTCTCTCTTTCTCTCTGTATTTTCCCATTTTAAAATGTCTTATTAAATGCTAAGATTTATGCTAAAACAACTCATACCCACATTGTGTTAATTTCAAGACCTCCGGACAGACATCGAGGGTAGATGGTCATGCATAATTAGAGTCAAGAACATAACGGTTCCGTTTGGATATCCATGACCATAAAGCTTAAATTTCCTTGTCGCTTAGCAACCATTCCGTAACCACCACGTTAATAAATAACTATCACTGAACAATACATATTTATGACCTGATGACTTTCTTGACAACGGTCGTACTCTTTGCTTTTAATAAGTTTCTTAATGCTGTATATTTTATTTAATGAAGGTCCGGCAAGGAGGCAAGAATGTAAAGTCAGCGGTGAAAGGACTGAAAAATAAAATGCCCAGGACCGGGTCACGACCATCATCCATTAACACCACCGATGATAGCAGGTGACTATATACTTTATGCATTTAACCGATGAAATTATAATGGTGGGTACACATACATTATATGTAAAAAGTAACATGAAATGTTACGTCCGTTGAAACGAAGACGTCGTCTGAATATGTGCCATGCAACATGAAATGTAACAAAACAACTAGGCGATTTTTTTTTCAAGTTACATATGTACCCACCATAATAGGTAGATACGTTACCGTACAAACATTTCTTAAATAAAAATACCTATTAATTATTTAAAAAAAAAAAAGCCTTCTTATTGTACGCCATTCACTACATAACCTCTAGGGAATTCCCCTCCTATCTAGGGAAGTTTAGGGTGTATTGGTCAACAATGAAACTTTTATATCTATCTAGATTCTAACGTTAAAGTAAACATAAATAAGGGGCGTATAACGTATCTACCTACATACATACTTCATTTATAAGTCATCAGTTGATTTAACAACATAAATTATATACAAATCCAGGACAAACGGAATAAAGGCGTCCCTGGATGGTATTTGGCAAGGTTTTAAACAAGCCGCACTAACAACACATGTCTACAATGACATATTATCCGGCGGATGGAGAGGAGGATATAGCAGTAGGCTTCTATACCAGGAGCACTTGCTGTATACCTCAAACGCAGTTGGTCACTTTGAGCCATTTAATTTATCAGCATGCTAAACACGACTTTGACAATTTAATTGTCACGTGCACAATTGGTCACATATCATGCACAATGGGGTACTTGATTCCAAGATTTCAAATCAAATTAATATACAGTAGACCACCCTATTCGTCGTGTACACTCAATTCGTAAAGTGCTCGGTAGAAACTCCTCATTTCCATGCGTCATCAAATTCGCTGCGCCAGACTTTTCTGCGCGAATATGCTGACGAACGCGCCATCATAACAATTTAAATTCAGTGTTATATTGATCTTCTCTTTGAAAGATTTTAAATTACTGAACTGTTATCCGCGAAAATGTGGCCAGTTGTTTGCATTTAGGCCAAAATTGCACTTTTTATTTATTGCATGACGGTGTACTTATAACTATTTTTGATGTTTTTGTTTCGTCGTATCGAAATCAGTGGTGTACCTATGATAAAAAAATAGGGTAAGCTCAACAAATCTCTTTGTTAGGAACTATAGTAAATGAGTATGTATGTATGTATAGAAAAACGCTGAATAGCTGATGGTTCCTGAATGAATTAATTTTTCAGTTTTGATTCATTTTTTGTACAGACGTTCCACTTCGAGTGAAAGATGCCAAATGAAAGACAATAACAAAAATTATCAAAATATCAAAGTCAAAGTCAAAGTCAAATAATTTATTTCAAATAGGCACATAGTATGCACTTTTGAACGTCAAAATTTACAAGAAAATAGAATTGATTCTAGTTGCCCCTTCCAAAAGGTAGTTTTGTATGGAGAAGAATGGGCAAGAAACTCAAGCGTTAAGCCTAGTGCAGACGGGCGCGACGCGACAGCGCGTCGGGTCACCTCTCATTGTTCTACCGTGAAGTTTTCTTAGTAATTGTTTTATGAGTCGCGGTGCGCCTGTTCGCACGAGGCTTTGCTCTTTTAAAATGTTTTACAATATTTTGTATACTTACATCAAAACCAATATTATAAACGGAAAAGATTAGATTATTTGTATGTTTGTTTGTTTGTAATAAATAAACTCAAAAACTACTGGACCGATTTATATTATCACTGAGTAACATAGACTATAATTTATAAAGATTTCACGCGGGCGAAGCCGTTGGCGGAAGCTAGGTAATTATATAATTATACTAGCTGCGCCCCGCGGTTTCACCCGCATAAGTCTCGATCCCGTGGGAATATCGACATAAAAAGTATCCTATGTCCTAAACCAGGTCATGGTATACCCATGTCCCAAAGTTCATCCAAATCCATCCGTTCAGCCGTTTTAGCGTCAAAGCGTAACAAACTCACTTTCGCATATATAATATTATAGTTGATGTGAAGACGATGCGCATAGAATAAAATTACTATACCACATTATGTAGAAATAATTTGAAATAAAATAAAGCAATGGCAAATCAATTAATTATGTGATAGATACATGGTGCTCACATATTTACGAAAACTAAAATAGACGATTATCCAAAAAAAAATACAGTAGCGGGGGCAGCGTTGACGAATGAGCGGCGGGTGGGAAACCGCGCGAAGTGACCATTGACGAATAAGCGGCCTACAATGCCCCCCCCCCCCCGTCTCGTCGTGCACACACCTTTTTTTGGGTAGGAATTTATCAAATAACTTCTCCCGCTCTGGGCGGAGCTCGCGGAGCGGGAAGGCGTGTCAGACTCTTACTGACGAAAACCCACCCGTGTTCCTTCAGTTGCCTGCATGTTGCTAGGGGCCACAGTATCTCTTACGGACTTTCCTGCGACTCCGGCAGGTATCGGCCCTAGCGGACCCCGTCAGTTGTGCTGACATTTCTTTGAGGTGCGCGTGGAACACAACGCACTATCGACCCGGGCTTGGTCCTTATCGAACGGCGAGCTACCTATTGCTCACCGTCCGCAAGCCCCCGCCTACGGTGGCCGGGAATCGGCCTGGGATTACCGATTCCCTCTCCCTCACACGTTCCGCTTCTTTCGCCTCCGCCTTCGCGAGCATTACTGCTTCGCAGAAGCATGCTCTCTCGTTCCGTACCATGGCCTGGACCAGGGCCGAACGCGAGAGATCACCCCCGCCGATAGTCTCCACGAGGACATGGCGGTGCTCCGCCCAAGTCGGGTAGACCTCCACCGTATGCTCCACCGTGTCCCCCCGGCGATCCATACAATGGTGACAACCGGGCGTTACCTCCCGCCTTATCCGGAACAGGAACCTCCCGAAACAATCGTGTCCGGTGAGGACCTGGGACTGGCAAAGGGGGGGACGCCGTGGCGCCTCTCTAGCCCCTTCTCAAAGAGGGGACTTATCGCCGCAATTGTGTGTGATTTCTCGCGGCAGCGGAGTTACGCGCCGGCGTTTCGACTCCTCGCGCCAGTCCCAAATGTGCGTGAGGACTTTTGCCTCCAGATCCCATGGCGGCAATCCGGCAACGAGACTCGCCGCCTCCCAAATATACGCGAGGACTTTTGCCTCCAGGTCCCATAGTAGTCATGCACATACCTAAGGCGTGGACCAGCGGTACCGGGCAAACTATAGCAACTAGTTTGATTTTCTCTATACTTTAGATTGTCCTGTGGAGCCTATCTGTTTATGACATAAATTGCCAAGACTTGGCCACTGTTATTTAGGTTGATCCACAAATTAAAGTTCGCTTAACGCGCTGTAGTGCAAGTTTTTGTCAAGTTTAAGATCCGGGATTAAATTATTCTGAAATAAGTTTCATAAACATAGCTAAAGCAAAGGACTCATGGCCGTTGTAGTTGACGTAGACAACTACTTCAGTTGAGACCGCGTATCGGCAAGCGTAGCCTGATTGCCAAGATAGTTGGATCGACAACCTTAAAAAGGTGGCCGGGCATCACGGATTGACCGGTTGCGCAAGGCGGAGATCCGAGTGTTTTTACACACCTTGGCAGAAGACTATTTTTCGGCAGTAAACTTCGACAAGCTGGATCATCGCATTATGCGCGCTCAAGGTTCGTTAACCGTAGTACCCGGAAATCTGATTTGTATCAGATTTTCGGTTACTACTTTTAACAACGATTATAGATATTGAAAGAATATTCATAGGACATTCAGGACTGACCAGTCGTATGTTCTTGTAACATGCTTTTTTATCGTTACATCAGAAGTTAAGCAAAAATTATATAGAACATTATTATTATTACCCACGGAATCACATAGACATATCTTTAAAACATTTTTCGTTAGACTAATAATATTATGTGAAGGTACTGCCACTGAATTCGAAGTGTTAATGAAAGACATGTGACGTTCTCTCGACTCAAAGGAGGACCATCTAACCAGGCAGGTGGTGTTGCCTGGTTGGATGTGACACGTTTGTGATGCTGGATAGTTGTATAAGGTTGGAATAATTAAGGATCAACAGTGATGGCCTAACAGTGAAACCAAATGAAGCAACGCCCAAAGTGAGTCAGTAATGTAAGTCTTTAATAAGCTGGGGTGATGCTGTGTGCATATTCTTCAGTAACTGTCACTGGTGCAGTGATGCGTAGTGGATTGCTGCTGCAATGTTACCTCAACCAGGTAAGAATAGTTCCGTATGTCAACCGGCTGAAAAGCAGTCGGCTGTGCTAAATTGCTGTTGTAGCCAAGAGTAGCGACCAGGCTTGCGCGATCGCTACAAGTGGTTAGGTTATCAATTGAGGCCGAAATGACTGGCTGGCTTATGAGCTGCTGCTTTCTGCTCCATTCGAAATCCAGTAAGTGGTAAAGGCCGGTCTGGTACCGTTGCTCCTGCACTTCAAGCGAGTGTGGCGGGGCTTATGTTTACATTCGCTTTCAATCGTGTAAAAAGTTAGGTAAGCGTATACTGGAACTGCCAATTGGGTGTGAAAGCGATGGGCGGTATTGGCGTTTCTTAAAGGTATGCATTTCTAAGGCGGTGTACAATAAAAAGAAACGATCCGCGATCGTTTCTTTACGTCTACAATAATGACGAGCCGTCGTCAGGTATGTTTGTTATTGATTACGTTACTGTTGTTTTGTATTAATGTAAGTAGTTTAGTTCACTATGTCTGTATAAATGTAATCAAATATTTGTCTGTATTATATATGTTAGAGCTTAAGTGATGTAAGTGTAGTGTAGAAGTATTGAGACACCATTCGGGTCCATGCAGAGGCATTTTTACATGTTGTAGTATGCATGAAAAGTACCTCACTCCACGCGTCATCAGAGGTGTCGCGGGGGAAGAGCTTGCAGCGGTCCTGTATGTGTTTATGCAGCAATGGTAGCCGTTTCTGCTCGCTTAAAGCGAACCATCTGTAAACCTGACCTTCGCAAGATCCTAGATTCGAGCTTCTGCTAAGTCGGCAACACAGTAATTTGATGTTTACATCTTTGTTTTGTTGAATCTATAATAATAACCGTTTCAAAACCTATGATGTTTTAATTTAAAATTGCCCTCTTTGATCCTGTATATTTAAAAGTTTTTTAGGGTTTTATATCATAATTCTACGGACTGCGCTGGTGACGAACTGCGTTTGGGAAGTGCTGGGTAAATGAAAAAAAAAAAACAGTATCGAAAATTCGAGACTGCTGATAACAACAAAGTACTTTTGTGACATGATATCTTACGACAAAATTGAAATCGTCAAACAATGATCCGCCCACAGATATAAAAAACGTCTGCTTCAGAGCCAGTTTTATTCATGGTCACTGCCACCTGGTTGTAATAGAACGTGGTATTATCACAAGTTCGGCGCTGTCCTATGAATAGTTTGGAGTAGTAACACCTGCGCATATAATAACGCTCCAGTACCAACCAGATGACATAAAATACGCTAAAATACTCTTTGTAGAATGTATCGGTAGTGAAACGTTTTCAATGCTCGACTATAACGGTATTTATGTGTATATGCGTAGGTTCTCTTGCGGGTCAGCGACCCCCGTTTCGTCGGATTCGTCGGATTCTTCCCCGACGAACAAACCGCCGACGATGAGGCCGCCGCCGCCCCGCGAAGCTCCCCCCGCGCTCCCCCTCGACCTGCTCACCGAGATGGAGTACCTGTTCGACAGCAAGAAAGCACAACGCCGGGACAGCTTCCCAAATAGCTCGCACAACTCAGAAATCAGTCTTCCAGACAAAGCAGTAAGTGACAAACGACTTTGCACCTAAATGTAGATGTCATCCTCGTAGCTCCTTGTTAGACGCTTGTGTTCTTCTGTCAGTTCGTCATGCCTGTTATTATAGAATCACGACTTTCGATACGCCACTTTGCATATATTAATTTCGTATGCCATTCGCCTCTCGTTTTGAATTTTCATGCGGGTTATTAGGTTAGTGGATTATTATTACTCCTGCCGGGACAAGCATCTCATCTGAGTCATTTAAATTAAGTTACGTCGTTAGAATATATGTCGATTTTGTATTCTCAGTCAAGAGAGTACCGACGGCGCTGTGAGTAAAATTGTTTGTGGGATCGTATCGGAAGTATGATTACATTTTTTTTTTCATTAATAGCTCTCATAGACTGTGGTACCTTTTTTGATTATTTTATTTCCGCCAAAGTGATTAATAATGTATTTTGTTTCAATAATGGCATGTAGAGATTTATTTTAAAGTGTAATTTTACTTTAAAAAAGGTATCTCATCTATAGTTTCGCCATGATAAATGTCATTACCCTTATTTGATTACATTAATAGGCTTTAGTACACTGATACTGTGCTTTCTTATTTGTACTGTCCACATTATTGTGTTTAGTACCATGTGAATGCGATAGCAGCATGAACGCTCCTAGGAGCACCGTGGCACATCATTCAATTTTATTTTGCAGAAAACACTGTCACCATGTCTCCCACCCCGGTTACCGGAACGTCCCCAACTCCCAGTCCGTTACCCAATAATTTCCACGAGGAAACTAATCGATTTGTCTGACGCGCCAACGCCGCCACCGCGTGCGACGACTACATCGACGCTCCAAAATCTACACTTTGTCAGTAACATCACAAAAAACGATGTGAAAACTACGTCAGACTTTCACACCAGCACGATACGCTTCACAGAAGGCAATGATAAGGCAAAATTAAAGTTGACTCTGTCAACAAATCAAAGAAAGGTGTCGCAACCAACCGTGCCGTTGCCGTGTAACGGCACAGCGCCAAAACTTACGGCACCCGCTATAGGTAGACCGAGCCAAGAGAGCGTAAGGCCCAGGCTCGCCGTGGGACCCAACACTGACCTACCTTCGTACAAGGGGAAAATTATAGAGGTAATTCTGATATGCACATTTGTAACCATATCAATTTTATACCTAATTATAAAGCAGAAAATTATAGAGTTCATGCCTTGAACTGCAAGAGTGAAATATGTTTGCACTAACACGAAGGTTGAATATACATATATTTACTTAACCATTGATATTGGATATTCTAAGATTCATGTTTATGAATTAATCATATTTATCTAACCCGTGAAAGCCCTTAATTCGTAACTAGTAGTACATACTTTTCCGAAAACTTTGTTGCTTTTATTAAGCACGGTGGAAAGGAGTTGTGTAACACAGGACAGTACATACATTTAGTATTAATTTAGCAATCACTTTTGCAAGCATCCTGCTGCCCTAGATTTTTATAACGTGAATTTCATCACATTTCATGATGTAGGTCATAATGTGCAAAACTTAACAAATGTGTCCAATACAGATAACTACTTACAAAGTGGTTGAGAAGATGCGAATATAGTAGATGCAGAGCTAACGACCAAAACCATGTATCACAGCAATACGGCCCAAACCGTATAAATCGTTAGATTAGATGATCCGGAACCCGACTATGTGGGCAGTGACGGTCAAAAACGTCACAGCGTCGCGAGGGGGCCGGTCCATTTTTTTTGTCATTGTCGGCCTGTTTTGTCAAAAAACAGGCGGATGTCACAATCTGTTTCATGATTAGAATGTACCTACATAGATTTTGCCATTTTATTGGGATAATTATTTTTTTCAGGACTTGAAATTTTACGTCTGTGCGCATTTATAAAAATGTGAGCCAGAAAGTTTTCTGATAAGTAAGGTGCTGCGCTGAATTTGTCAGATTTTTTTTTTCTACATCTCCGCAACATTTTATCATATCCAACAGTTTTTAGACACAATGCTCTCTTACCAATCACTCAAGCGTTAATTAAAATTTCAAAACGCTGTCAAGGTTCAGATTAACTTCCTAAAGTGTTAATTGATTGATTATTTTTTTGGCGTTGAGTAATCGAATCTATACAATTTTACAGTTTGCGGAATTTAACATCACAGCGAGCATTTATTTTTGCAATCGTTTCCTGGCTATGCACGACGCTACAGACATCTGAAGAATATGTTTTCCGGGCGTTACGTTATATTATTCACCTACATTCCAAAAACCAATTTTACCGAACTGTATCATTGCACAGTTCAGTAAAATTGATTTACAAGCATTTGAAATGTGGTCAATTTAGACGAGACAAAAAATTCTGTTATTTTTTGCTTACAGTAATCCAATCTAACGATTTTATAAGGTTTGGCCGTATTAACTAGGATGCAAAAATGTAGATCGTCGGCTCTGTATCTATAGTCATTCGTTTCCTTTGGAAAGCTATATAAACACTGTTTGTATTAAAAGTGATGCTTAGTGTAACACAACAGGTAACACCTAAAAAAATCAGTCAATTTGCGTGCCTAGCACAAATATAATCCCAGTTTTGTTTTATCATTGACATTTTTTTAAATTTAGTCATCAACGATAGATATTATCCTATATATTTTCACCTTGCTTTGTAATTTATTTAATGCTTAAGAACTCGACTAAGACGCTATTTATTAGAGATATTTTGTTATGTTACCTTTGGTATTAATATAGAATTGCCCTAGTAGATCTTTTGAAAATGTTTACTTTTTATATTGTTTTATTGTTAATTACTTATTTAAAATTGTTGTGGGAATACTATAAAATTTAGATAAATGTACGTTCCAGGCTACAATTAAATAGATTTTAATTTGCTAAATAACTATTATTAACAGTTCAAATTAAGTGCCTTATATTATTTTATTTTTATACGTGGCCTACGCATGTACTTCTTTGATTTGCATACTTTGCTTATTGGTATTCTGATCAGAATAATATGATTAATAAGTATAAAAAATGAATGATCTCATATTGTGATGCTAGCTCGTTTTATTTAAGAGTAGATTAACAAATGCTGAAAAAATATTTTAATACTATTTGCGATAGGATGATTTGCATAACACATCCATAGAACGTATATTGTTAAGTCGTGGAAAATTTGCACGACGTGACCTATTTTAATTAAAATGAATTATGATTACCTAGTTACATTTAAATGAAATGTTATTATTACATAAATACTTTTTTAAGTATACCCCAGTAAATTTTTAGAGATTACTACGATCAGAAAATAGCTGTATTAGTCAACCTCTTAGGACATCGCCCATTATAACAGCACCGCTCCCACACGGCAAATAACTTGTCATTCAAGTTAGGATTTTATTTCAAATGTATTAAAGTCTATTTTACGTGTGACGACTAACGGGCAGTGAGCCGGCGAGCCGTCCACTATTCTGTAAAGCCATCGTAAAATAAACTTTAATGCATTTGATTTAAATCCTAACTTGAATGACAAGTTATTTGCCGTGTCGGAGCGGTGCTGTTATAATGGGCGATGTCCTTTAATTTCCATACCTAGCGATTTAGTATTTTTTTACTGTTCGTTAATTAAAACAACAACAAAAGGTTAAAGAATTGACAATATAATTGACCTAAAATGTATCATTTGTACCGCTTCACAAGTTCTTGACCTAACAGATGATGGCATCAACATGGAAATATTAACGTCGAAAGATGTGTCTGTGGTTAGCTGTCACGATAAAGTGTAAAGGTTACCATAACACAGACAGATTAAACTAAACAAACAAAGTAAATCTGATCCCACCGATCTCACCGGATGTGCATAAACACTAATCGATCGAGCGGGTTAGTCTAACGATTTGTTTCTAAAGGCGGATCCACACCAGCGCACGCGCACGAATCGTGCACGCTAAGCGCCTCGAATGGATATGGACGCGTCACATTATACGCGCGTGCGCATGTTGCGAACGGTTCGCGTGCAACGATCGAGAAAAAAATTAACTTCCATGCGAACTACTCACTAACCGCTCGCGAACATGTCCAAAAGGTGTCCATACTATGTTCCTAAGATGCACGCGAACCGCACTGTTCGTGCGCGTGCGCAGGTCCATAAGCCTTAACAGTTATCGTTCTGGCCGTCGCAACCGACCGGTCTGATCAAAGCAACAGTAGTACGGTACGAGTTTTTGGTCAGATCAGATTAATTTGAAGGTAGAAGAACTGAACGTGGAATGGTATCCTTTAGGCTATTTTACAAAAAACCTTTTATGCTTTATTACTTAATTTCCAACGTTTATTCGTCATCTATGATTTCGTCATAGGCATTTGGCATGTATCATGCAACTCATCCTTTAATGAATAGAGGGTTATCGGATCGTTTTGATCTAGATACCATAAATGTTTATTTTAACACGCAGACAATAAAATTAGTGGGAGTTACTTACCATAACTGTGCGACTCTGTATTTTGTACTTATCATATTTATATCAATATATTGACACGAGCACTTGTATATAATACACTGTTTGTCGTCTGTTTAGCAAGATCATGCTTACATAGGACTTGCATATGCATGTTACTAAAATATATCTAAGTATGCATAAATATTGGATTTTTATTTAATAAAAGTAGTCATACACTCTATTCAGAAAATTTCTTTCACGGTTTACAAAGCTCTGATACTATTTTACTAAAACTGAGGCCTTGTGAGAATGAACAAAGACCCGTCGAGCGACTACGCACTGTCGTTATTATGTTGCATCCGGGAGGTGTGAAACTAATGTTATAAAAATGTTTTGCACACATCTTTAATGATTAATATAGCGTTCGCTCAACGTCTCTAAAGCCAGGTTTCAATATTCAAATCCGGATACACTTTTTATATGACGGTTAATTTTTTAAAAAAACCTTGCATCGTTTAAAATATACTTTTGTCTGTATGTTTTCATCAAAGGGCATAAGAAACAAAGTGGCTTAGTCACTCCGTCGACACCATTAAAAAAGTTCTTGATGAGTGCTACACTATAGCTCAAATACATTATCGAATGATAGCCTCGGGTTTATGAAAGCCTTTGAAAGTTTCTTTATTGAAAAATAACCTAGCGGCTTAGCGGACCAGCATAAAGCGCTTTAAATCGGTGTAACATTATCTATTATCCAGCCATGTGAAATCTATGAACATTATAAAAACAAGTTTTGGGGGTAGTTTAAAAAAAACATTAATTATTTAAATGATTAAAAATACAGACTAACGTATAAGATAATTCATTAACTCTTAACCCATCCAGGATGTTTGATAAAAATGTGGTGTGTTGAAACCAGGCATAGGTACGTCTCGGGCTTATACAGTTGGAATATACTTAGTCGGTTTGGATCTAATTTTCATACTATATTGTAATCTTACACCGACCATTATGACTGATTTACATTAGCTGATACATACCTAGATGATTTACATTTCAACGTAAACCTAAATATATTTTTTGCATCATACAGCATGAAATGGACATGACTGAAATTGGTTGTTGTAGACATTTAGCACAAATTCATTATGTGGTCGCAACTATGGTATGCATGCACGCATGCTGCCGGGACTAAGTCTGTTACCATTTCCATAATAGGTCCACAATGTTGTTAATATCTTGGAGATCTTGATTGAAAGGGTGCGACTAATGTAAATGAGTCATTAAAATGGGGAATGTGCCCTACATTGAGCGGTAGCTGTCCTACTATTTTTGTTATGGATGACACGTGCACTAAAGGCCTACCAAGGGACGTGTCGCGCTTTGTGCTTGTTTAACTCACATATTTCTTTTTCAGTCGTGTGGCTCTGATTCTGATCTCATTAAACTGGACGATTCGCCGACAAACCTAGAAGATTTCGATCCGCTCAAGTGTCGTGATAAAAATCAGAAAGTTGAACAAATCAAATCTACAGACAGTGCCCTCTTACATGAATATGGACTAGATTTTAGCCAGTTCGGTTTATTAGACTATTCCGCAGGTTCGAGCGCGAGACAGGAGCCCACACCTATTGTTCCCAAAGGTTGGACTACTTTTAATTAATCCATGTAGTTCCCTTACATGTCTACTTGGTGTATATTTGTTAGAACCGCGAAACCGTAATGTTCTATATGTGTTATACTTCTTTTTGTTTATATACATTTATTAATTTATTTATTATGGATGAAGTGATTAATATTAGTTATGAAATTTTGTACATATCAATACATACTTTGTAAATTATTTTATGATTTTTATCAAACAATGATATTTGTATATTATGACTTATGACTATAAGTTCCACGTGTATAATAAATGTAATTTTAATATTCCGTATCTCTTTCCAATGTTATAATTATTGTGTTGTTCCTAAATTTTCACTTCTATAAAATCTTATTACTAATTTTTATGTATTATGATTTTATTGCGAGGTTTTGGTTTCATTGAATAAATCATCATTGATACATTTTAAGAAATTTATAGTAATTTTATACTGAAACAAATTCTCACAAAAAGTATTTTGTAACTATTGTAAGTTTTATAACTTGAAACTTAGCTTCAATTATACAGGGTGCAAAGAACCAACGCAACACAGGGAAGAGTATCACAGGTACACGTCATCAACACATTTCATCAGTACCTAAGTACTTAGGTAACTTATAAATTCAGTATTAGGTATTGTCGCCTGATAATTTCAACCATAAAAGACCTCACATCACGTCTGTTCTAATGTACCTGTATAAGTGATGATCAGTATCATGGAGATTTAAAGAGAGAGACAGAGAGAGAATTGTAATCCTATTTAAATTGTGAAACATTATGATTTTAAGAATATTAAGTTCCTTCAAATCCCTTTAATGAAAATCGTAATATTAATATAAGAAATTATGAAGGTTGGGTAACGCAATAAACTTGGCCACCTAGTGGGCCCAAACAGTTGATATAGATGTACCATCCTGAAACGAAGAAGATTGGTACTTAATTGTTAAAATTAACATTTTAATGGTAGGATGATATACCTAGGTACTTTTCCTATGAGTAAGTGTTGTTTGTTTTTTCCATCCTGTATATTTACACACTAACGTTTTTAATTCAGTATAATTATGTCATTAAAAGTACAATTAGCTGTTTATAAGATATTGAATTTATTTTGTCTACTCAAAATCTATATATTTTGTTTATAATATATAACCTATTTATATCTACAATTATTTCTTAAGGTGCTTTGTAAGGAATAAGAAACCTACTTTAAATAACATGAAAACGTTATTTTTCTCTATGTCTTGGGCCGCCATTACGCTAACGCGCCGCGTGCGCAGGCAGAGTGGCGTCCGGTCGGTTCAGTAGAGGACCTACCTATTCTACCATTAATAAGCAACGCCCTGCTGGAACCGCGCCGTGTTCGCTAGTAAGAAACCAACGGTGAAAGTACCTAAATATAATTCCTTTGATATTATTAGTACGAACGAAAATAGAAATAGTCAATGCTTGCAGTTGTATCCTCAGCGTCTAATTTCTCGTAACCATTAATAAATGGAAAGTTCATTCAAACAGTAGATGCAAACATGAAATTGTGAGACTGAGCTTTGATCGTGTCAACGTTTATAGCTATAGGTAGGAACACCACGTAATTATTGGATCGTGTTGGTATTGGAACAAGGCCAGGCCCAATGATGTAGATACTTGGTGTTACCAATTGCTTTGGTGGAGACTGTTACGGCCTACGGACTTGATGACACGCTAGCGTACCCCTGTGTCATCTTAGCTTATAGGTATGGTTATTAAATTGATAGATCTGACGAAAGTTGCTGTCCGGAAATGTCCACTTGATGACAGAGATTGAGCCTCAGGAAACCGCAGCAGCATCTAAAAAGTAATAATTAATGTTCTCATACTTTCACATGAATATTCGCAAATGATTTGCAAATCCTATGCTTAGCGATCAATTAAATCGTGTACTAAAGCAGTTTGTTTGAATAACAAATTGGATTAATGGGCCTGGCTTAAGATAAGCTACGTATCTGTGTTTAGCCGTTATCCATACGATAGCAGCGCTAATGACACTTATTGTAGTTTCATAATTATTGTGATTCGGGAAAGTATTTCCACTAACCAATAAAATGATTTACAAAAATATTTACCGAGTATTATTTTATAGTTCATACAATCTAAAACTAATCCGCCTTTCCACAGTTCTCTTTGCCTACATAAGGAGCGTCTCGGCTGCGACCCCATAGGTAACCTGCTGTTAGTGCATCGCACTTAGGTAGATATCTGTTGCTTGATTTTGCACCGTATACCCTTATCTACCTGCTATAAATTGTACGTACAGTCAGCCCCAAAAAGATGTACCTATACACGGACAAGGAACCATTTTATTGTATGCAAGTATTGTATCCATTGTACAAATCATAGTATACAACTAATTTTATCAAAACAAGAGTACCTATTGTCTATTCAATCTTGCCCTAAGAATTTAGTTTTATTGGCACCCCCCTAAATAGGAATAAAATAGGTTAGAACGGATTGGGCTAGAGCAGTGTTTATTTTTGTATTATCCTGCATGATGAAAGAAATAAAAGAAAGATAGAAAAAAAAGTGTTTATTCTGCACAAACTAAACGCACATTACTAAAAAAAAAACAAATTACAATACTCCATTATAAATTAGCCAAAAGCCTAAATTTTGTCTATTGCTTCTTCTTCTATTGCAAAATTTAATGTAAATTTGATTTTTTTTAAGACATGTTGATGTCTTAGTAATTTAAAAATCCAGATCAGTTTTCTGGGACGTTCTCTAATCAGCGTGAGTATATTAGTTCTTAGCCAGGAAGCGACTCTAGATAATCCCACTTCCGTATCCTGCCGCACAGTCCAGACCAGTGCAGTATCGTCAGTATAATAGAACACTCGAGCACCACCTGCCATAACCTCACATAGGTCGTTGATGTAAATTAAAAACAACGTGGGCCCGAGAACGCTCCCCTGTGGTACACCGAATATGATATCTGAATCTGCTTGTATACTGTCCAATTTTAACCTTTTGCGTTCGAGGTGAAATAAACTTTTGAATAATTCTAATTAATACATATGTAGGTTAAGAGATGTGCCTCTTATTCCTATGTATTCTAACTTGCGTATAAGAGTGGGACAACAGACACTGTGTCAAAAGCCTTTTTAAATCGAGGAAAACTGAGAGGCATTTCTTTCCACGATCAAGGTTTTCAGTAATAACAAGAGTAGTTATAGCTGTTACTGCATCCCACCCATTGCTTTGAATGGTGTTAACTTAGATAGGGTGTCGCAATTTAAGTACCTCATACATTACCTTACCGACGACCTTAAGGATGATGTTCACATAGAGAGGGAGCGCAGGGCTCTGTCAGTCCGTGGCAACATGCTGGCCCGTAGATTCGTCCTCTGTACGGACCAAGTCAAGATCATGCTATTTAAAGCGTATTGCCAGGGTCTGTACACGGGTCTATGGGTTAGTTATATGAAAAACTTCCTGGACACTGCGCGATACATGATATAACATCACATAACATTTTCAGGATGAAGTTGGTACTTCCTCGTTTCTGCAGTGCCTCCTAGATGTTCGCGCAGGCATACTGACGATTTTCATGTCGTCATTCGGAAAAAAGTCGTGTCACTTATGAGAGGGTGCGGGGAAACTATAGCTGAAGATGTACGTGCAACTGTGTTGAGATATATCGTTCACCTGGTGATCTTTTAGGGAGGTATCTCCCTATTATCTTGACGGGGCGGGGTGTCTCAGCACAGGAACATTTGTGTATAGAATTGGATGTGTTGTCCTTTGTAATTGTATTTAAGTGCTAACAAACGTTTCTAAGTTTTTGTATTTGTACTAAACTTTGGAAATACAAGTCCCAAAAAAAAATGGATTTGATAAGTTTTGCGTCAGTAGATAGGTACTCCGTGTCACATCCTCGACACTCACGGGAAGGACAAAGACCAGAACTGATGTTCAGTTTAGGAATGTTTCCAAAATTCATGAAACTTTGTATACGAATGCAGTGTCGCTAGCCGATCCATCTTTTTCTGCTGCTGGTGTCGTTGAAAATCATATAGGGGATATAGGTACATAGTAATTTGGTACGGTTGTAGGTACTTAGATACCTACCTACATTTACATGTTTGCCGAGGGACAGCGAGTAGGAATCTACAAGGTACCTATAGATAGCTGGCACTTTTGTCTAGCCTCACCATTGCTAGTCATCGCTCGCCTAGTTGGCCGAGGGCAGGTGAGCGCCAGCGCTTGCATCAGTACTTGGGCTCGCACGTGCCACTGCCCGTCTCACTTAGTAACAGTATCGGTTTTTTCTTCACAAATCCAAGGCGCTCGCGGCCCACGGCAAGTGTGTTTACATTAGTCTAGTTCGAACTTTACCAGCGTATTTTCTAGCTAGATACCGTCTAGTTTAAAGGTAGCACTCGCCTTGTATAAAATCACCTATTTAGGTATGCTTGCGTTGGCTAAGGCTTGGCCTCCAATCCAGCAAGTAGGTATCTACCTATTGCCGGCTCTACAATCAAATTTATTTATTTATTTTGGTACTTACGCTTTATTATCTTAATAATGGCGATAGTTTTACCTACTTACATATTTTTTCGTACGTAGGAATAACAATGGCGTCTGTTCTTGTTAAAACGATTTGATAGAATATCGTTTCTGGGGTAGCAAGATACTCTTGTTGTAACCGAGAACTTACTTAACATAGATTTTACATATTTGGCTGACAACTTATTGTCAGTGTTCATTGTATCATCAGCACGTGCATTCGCTGCAAAAGAAGTTGATGTGATTACCACATCGGGAACATTATTGTAATGTTTTGATCGTCTTTTCTCGCCGTAAACCGAATAGTATTTGCCAAATATATCTATATGTTGTATTGTGTTCATTAGCCCGCATTTTCGGTATCTATCTTCCACTGATTCATGCTGTAACCGTAACCAACTGTAATCACCGCAACCTGTTTCACGCTTTACGCACGCCATGTTATAAATGCGATGATTAACTTAACTCATATTTTAGTTTTATCCAACATATTTGGAAAAAAGGCTACGCAAGATGATATATAAATTTTTCTGGGTCACGAACACTAATAAGTATTATAAAATAACATAATAAAGGTAACAGAGAATTTTGACATTCTCAAAAAACCAGGAAGATTTTTTTTTTTTTAGTTATGGACATTCGATGAACTGTCAGTCTTGTAAAACTGCACTAAAGCAGCGAATTCACTATCCGACTACCCGCCTAGGGGGCGCCTGTCAGTCCCATTATGCCATGTCGGCCCATGCCTGTCGGGTCGGGTGCTCGGTTGATCGCATTTTCACTAGGAGGCACGAATGGGTCTGAACATAAAGGCGCGCGAAAGGCCGCCCGGACCGCCCGCCCGACGGCTTTTGCGCTTTGGAGAACGACTACATTGACACCTCCTAAAGTAGAAATGAACGAACAAAAACCTTTTTGGCGGTTGTTCATCTAGGTATAGGTTGCATCCTTGTTTGTGGAAAGTAAAGTAAAAAGTGAGGTTTAAATGCAAATGAATATGGTTGTAATCTCGCGACAATCTAAAAGCCCGATTTGACGTTTCTCATTATACATGCCATGATAACTCTACTGATGAACTATTCTGATGATGCAAAGACAGGGTTATCATCTGCGTACCGGAGGTTTGATATTTTAACCCCACCCACCTTAACGCCTCTTTCGCAATTTTCGAGCATCTGGCGTACTCGCCATCTGTGTTATATAGGGTGGGTAAGATCACGCATCCCTGTCTGACTACCTTGTGAAAACTGAAATGACTTAATGTAACGTCACCTACAGTTACAGTGCCATAACCTGACTCATAAAGGTTGCGAATCAGGATTATAAGATGGGTCTCCTGTCTCAGCAAGCATCCCCAATAGCTTCTCCCATTTAACACAGTCAAAAGCTTTCTGATAATTTCAAAGCATACCATTGTTGGAATGTTGTAGGTACCTACTCGTAGAACTTTTCTACGATGAGGCGGAGGTTCAGGATCTGCTCTCTAGTTCCTCGTCCTTTAACAAAACCGTCCTACTGCGGTATCTGCCAGTCCAAGAACGCTCTCAATCTGATATTAATGATGTGCAGTAGAATCTTATTAGCATGTGACATTAAGACTATTGTTCTGTAGTTATTACAGTTACGCATTGAACCCTTTTTATGAAGAGGAAGTATGGAAGAGTGTACCCAGTCAGATGGCCAGTGCCCGGTATTCCATATGGTGTTACAGATATTATGTAAGCTGGTTACTCCGTTCTGTTATTGCTTCCGCTGTGATTCGATCTGGTCCTGGAGCTTTGTTTGTTTTCAGCTTCCTGATCGAGTCTTCTACTTCCGAGCAGCGTATATTTGGTTCGACATCTATCAGGAGATCAGCTGGTTGGAATGACTGGGTCATATGATCTTGATAGAGCTCCTCGCAATATTCTCTCCATCTCACTGTGACCTATTCGACTTCATGTATTAGATTACCATCTTTATCGTCTATGACCCAAGAGGATGGTTTAAACTTTTGCGTTATTTGCCTGACCTTTTTGAAAAGGTCAGCAGTTTTCTGCATGATGTTTAATTTCAGTACAAATGTTTTCTAGGTATCGTTTTCTATCCCTTCAGCACCACTGTTTCTGAATTATCTTGGTAAGTTTAGAACTCCTCAAAAATATCAACGCTCCTGCCTTGATTTAGCTCCTTCTGCAACTCTATGTTAGACCATGCCTCGTCCGATATCCAATCTTTTTTGGTTACTGGTTTTTGTCATGGAGTCAAATACATTGACACCGTGAGTTTTGAGATGTTGCCATTATCCATCTGGATTCTCGTAGGTTTCATTCAATGTTAATACGGGTTCTGTTTTTCTTTGAAAGTCCTTATTATTCGGGCTGGGATAACCTTGTTGTGCGCTTTGTTCTTTTGCGATGTGATTTCAGGCGTACTCGTAGGCCTGCCACTAACATCTGGTGATCAGAGCCACAATCAGCACCTGGAAAGGTTCTTGCATTCGTTATTGACGATTTCCATCAGTTTGCAACAATTATGAAGTTAATTTGGTTGCGATAGCGACCACCAGGAGAAGTCCATGTGAAAGCCTGCGTTTGTGGTATTTATAGCAAGTATTCGCTATTGGCAAATTGTTGGACAAGCAGAAATCTATAATTTTTTCACTCCTTTCATTTCTGATACCGAGACCGTATTTACCACTTATATGGCGGATGTGATCATCGTGTTCTGGGTTTCCGGTCTTTGCGTTCCTGTCGCCATGCACAATCAAAAGTTCGCGTCTGGAGATGTTGTCCATTGCTGTTTCCAAGTGGCCATAAAAGTCGTCAATGTCTTCGTGCGAAGATTGGGTAGTTGGTGCATAGACCTGTATGATGTTGAGTGGGAGTGGCTTGCAATATATGCCGATGGTTAGAAAGAAGAAAGAAGAAGAAAGAAAGAAAATACGTTTATTTGCGGTACACATGACGCAAGAAAAGAAAAAAACACGAAAATAAACAATTTGGGGGAAAATATGCGTCACATCCACGGTTATTATTTTATCACTATTATAGTAGTAGTATTGAAGCCAGTGTTGAATTGGGCTGTCTTACGAGATACTAATATTCCTGTACTTTTTTGCAGTTAGACTCGTGACCTGAGAAAAACATTGTTTCCATTCGATGTTTGGTAATAGCCCTCTCCTTTCATGTGGGTTTCACATAATCTTAGTATCGCCAGTTAATGTTCTCTCATTTCTTTTGCCATGCCTGCATGAAATAGGTATTTATCGAAACAGCTGCGCAGCGTGCAAAGGAAAATGTATGAAACTTTAAAGAGGATCCGCAGCAGTGGACCGCTATTTATTTTTTTACATTTTGCAAATTAGTCTAATGATAATAGGTAATTCTGTAAACACATCTTTGATTTGGTCGCGAATCGTATTTTGATCAAGATATAATCTGACACTAACCTGCTAATTGCGAAAAATCTAAGTTTGAATTGACTGAACGATTAAACAGAGAAAGCAAATATATACTGTTATTGTAATATAGTATTTATTGCCAGCAAATAAGACACGTTTGATCACGTATTTTAGTACCTAAATGAAATATTTTTTCCTCTTACTGCACAAAGTTTGATAAGCCTGTAATGAATAATTCATAGGTATTTGCCTTGCCAAGTAGCGCTGAGTCAAACGAAACCGAATTATGTTCTAAGTTATTTTACGGTCTAATATAACTCTGCTTTCAACTGCTGACGACATAGACTGTGAGCTGCGAAAATATTGTAATGACGATAATTTAGGTGCAGCAAAACTGGGGGTGCGAGCCAGGTTAATAACGATTTGGTTCCATGTCATGTTTCATTTCTATTTTCAAAAGGTCAAATTCATACATAATAAAAACAAGTTTCTGTTTTTGAGGAATATTAAGACAAATCAAAATCTTTTGTGTGCAACTATTTAATTCACTAAAATTAAACTAAATTAACTAGTAGTTATAAGTCTTAACAATCACTGAAAGTTCGGTAAGCGTCTATTGTATAAGTTTCCAAAATTCTGGTTAGGAATGCTGTTAATGTTGTTTTTGTCTTCAGTTTGATATTGGGCCAGCAGCATGGGCCAACCTTTTTCTCTGTCCTGGACGTTGGGGTTGGCTTCCATCCGTTGTCGTATCTTCGCAGCCTTGGCCACAACTTCAGCATTCAACATGTTTTCCAGATACCGCAGTTTGTGTGGTAACACAATCTTACAATGCTGAAATTAGAATTGTGAATAAAATTTAATATTATGTCCTTTAGATATCTACAATAAAAAACCATTAGGGCCCTTAGAGCTCTCGGGTAAAAAAGATCTGGCGCTAATAAAGCTTTGTGCAGACTAGCGCGACGCGACAGCGCGACGCGACACCAGTTATTGTTATACCGTGAAGTTTTCTTAGAAATCGTATTGTTCGAATCGCGTCGCGCCGTCGCGTCGCGCTGGTCTGCACGAGCCTTAATACGTAATTAGGCATATGACTGCGATTGGCGGTTGGTTTAATGGCTTTGACTCTTTTTTTAAGAGTTAATGTGTTTTTAACTATAAAATATGTATTATGCTTGAGACTATGAGTTTGACTACGAGTTTGTTTGAGAGTTTGAAACCTACAAAACCTTGAAGCTAATCGGCCGACTCATATCTATGTTACAGCCTTTGATTGCCTTGTGTGAACTTTACACTAGATTTCGTTATTAGTTCATAAATGTATAACTTCGTCATCATGATCATGTTATCGACAAATAAAGTTAAGAACTATGTTTAATTAGGTATATTCTAGTTATTTTTTTAAACTTATTTGAATGTTTTTGATGTTCGGAGTAAACTTCGAACTCAATTTGTTTGAATACTTGTTTAAAAATACGGATTAATTATAAAGACAGCGGTTATCTTGAAAACCGTTCAATTAACCCCATTCTTTATATCTTTTTAAATGTCACCCAAACGGTCGAGTTTCTCGTAAACTTTTAACGAGAAATGAAATACCTACCAATAACATAAAAGCTGCGGTTTTTTAAACTAGATTTTTGATTATGGTCCATGTAAAAAAGGTCCGATCCATGAGGGCCATGGGACCGTATATTTAAAATTCACATTTTTAGTACCCAAATTCATAATAACATAGCAAATTTTCAACTGAAGTCTGAAGGTACGAGTATGACTTGTAGACACCCGCTGAACAACGGCCGCCCGCGCCCCATGTACAATTAGGTACCAGTTGAAAAAAAATGTGGCGATTTTTTTTTTTTTTTTTCCTTATATTTACCACGTAAACAGACTCTCAGTACGATACCTAACAACACCCTCACGGATCGAACAGGGTTGTTTTTTACATGTTGTATACATATAATCCTTCCAAATTACTCAAATTGTATAATTATTGCTTTGTTGTTACGAAGAAACATTGACTCCTAAGTCACAGGAACCTACACCTAGTTTAGGAGTCAGAGTATTTAAATATTGAGCCTTTCTATGTTTTAGTCATAATAAATAATTTATACCTATATGTTATTGTTAAAAAACCGTTACAGTGAAAACTACTCAGAACCAATATTGCAGGGTTACAGTAAAATGCAAATAGGTACCTACCTACTTACTAATGATAAAATAATGGCTGGAAGTATAATATTCTTCAAAAGCGAGTTAACCGTGTCATAAATACCATTGTAATAAGTTACAGAAAATTGAAGCATAAAAACTACGACATCTTAAATGTTTGAACGACATTTCATCTTTTAAAAACACATTTGTGACGAAGACCAAGATATTGCTGCTATAAGCGATCAGTGGAACAATACAGCCATAATCTCCACGCTCGTCTTGGTAATCGCAGAATTATTATTTAATAACAAGTAGGAAGATGCTGTAGCCAATTTTGACATAATCCATCACCTAATCGATTCTTATAGAGCTACGATAGGGTTACGGAATGATTCTTATAGAGCTTCGATAGGGTTACGGGATGATTGTTATAGAGCTACGATAGGGTTACAGGATGATTGTTATAGAGCTACGATAGGGTTACGGGATGATTGTTATAGAGCTACGATAGGGTTACGGGATGATTGTTATAGAGCTACGATAGGGTTACGGGATGATTGTTATAGAGCTACGATAGGGTTACGGGATGATTGTTATAGAGCTACGTAGCACTTCGCTACGAAACATCCCGTAACCCTATGTTACGGGATGTTTCGTAGCGAAGTGCTACGGTTGCTACGAAATTCTTTATGGTGTTCAATAAAATTATGTACATATCGTGCTAGAGCTAACATTAGGGACTCATTGTTTAAAGAAAAGCTAGATAATTCTTGGTAAATAATGTCACCACCAATTTTTAGGTCTCAATTTACTGTCTTATTGGTGACTAGATGCGCCGTAGTAGAAGTCTACGAAAACAGGTACGGATCACTTCATTAGAGGGTTTATTAAATGATTATGATTTTGCTACTACTGCAATTGATTTTATTCACATTTAGGGTTCCGTAACCCAAAAGGAAAAAACGAAACCCTTATAGGATCACTCGTGTGTCTGTGTGTCTGTCCGTCTGTCACAGCCAATTTGCTCCGAATCTAAAAGACCGATTTAGTTGAAATTTGGTACACATATGTATTTATGTGATCCAAACACGGACGTGTAACGTAAATAAATGAATTTTGAATTTTGGGGTTACTTTTGGGGGGCAAATAAGAAAATAAAAATAAAAAGTTTTGCAAACTGAACCGTGTGACATATCAAATGAAAGGACTTGTTGAGAGGATGTCAAATTTATTTTTATAATTTAAAATGAAAGATAATTAAGAAAATTGATGAAAATTGACCAGCCCTTATCTCCGAAACTATTGAGCCAACATTTTTGAAAAAAATACCGAGAATGAGAGTTACAGAGTAAGATGTTAAAGGGTATGGGCAGATGTTTATCTGTGTAGGTACTGCGGTGTCTGAATCCAAATACTTATGCCGTAAAAACCTAATTCGGACTATGTAGGTACTACGAAAATTTTATAAAACAAAAAAAAAAAATATCGGCCCAGCCATTCTCAAACTATGTTTTTACCAACGAACAGCATTTCATTTTTTATATAGGTAGATCACGATAGCTACTAAATTAAAATCAGTGGCAGATTTCACATTTCGAAATGTGAGAACCAATTACAAAGGTTCTTTAATCTAACACCTACATGTTCATGTTGCGTCAAAAGAATGGTCTATTGTTCTGTACGTTATTGTAGGTACGCAAGTCGTAAGACCAACTTTACGAAAAAAACATTTTATTGAATATAATCAAATTACTTACACAGTTATTTGAGAAATATATAACCACAACTGAGAGCAGCAGAAATCTTAGAATCGCCGTCATGGTGAGTGGCAAACTGATTGGAACGAAAGCTTTATTACAAATCGTTGGCGCCTGTTATCGTTGTTACGTGTTTACAAAACTACTTAAGAGTTTTGTATACGAACCAGTAAAACACAATGACGTGCGGTAACACTGTAATATTTTTACTGAGAAAACACAATCAGCTAACGATGCTAACGGTATTATTTAACTTTGATTGAATAGGTACTGTAACGACTGAGTACACTAACAATAAATATAACCAAGCCTGTATGCCACGTTACTTCCATCAACGTTAAACGGTGACCTCTACTGTTGGTGTACTAAAATAGTTGCCCAAAAATAAAGCCTAGGTCTAGGTGCCACGATGGAATATACTACAGGCGGCTGATTGCCCCAATAGCGCAGGCAATTAAATTTAAGATAGGATTGTCACTGGTTCATTGATAGATTACATTAAAATAATATTCCGAGAATAAAAGGGCCCGTGTTCTCAAGCACGAAGACGCTGCTTCCATGTGGCGATGACAAGTAAAAATGAATTGTTTTTAATTTTATATAATTTACTTTCTAAGTTTATATTAGACACCGCTCACCATCAGCCAAAGAAAATAGCGTGAGGAATCTTTGGTGGTCTGAAATCGGCGGTTAACATCGCGATCGGATAGACGCACTGGCTGAAATTCAAAATGTCGTTTAAATTTTCAACACAAAGAAACGAAGAAATTACATATGAAACGTTACGTTTACGTTTGTTAAATTTTAATATACGTGGAACAATGCTCTAAGTCTGGTCTGTCTGGACAAATCTGGATTGTAATGTTTTTAGTTATTTTTAACACTTAGAGGAGCTCGTGGCTAAGCAATAACAGCCGCACGGGTGGATCCATTAGCTTAAGCTACGCTTACCGGGGCTGGTCTGTGGATGGGTGACCATCTTTACATATCGATACTCCTCCGTGCCTCGGAAAACACGTTAAGCCGTTGGTCCCGGCTGTCATTCGTGGATCTTTGACAGTCGTTACAGGTTGTCAGAAGCCCGAAAATCTGACAAGCAGTCTTAACAAGAGGTATCGTATTACCTGTGGTGGTCTGATAGGCAGTCGCTCTATGTAAAATACTCGTATTCAGCTGCATCCAGTTAGACTGGAAGCCGACACTAAAATAGTTGGGAAAAGGCTAGGCTGATTGATTGAGTTATTTTTAACACTTAGCTGAACATAAGGTGAGTAATAATCAATTGTTCTACTGTAGTTAGTGCAAACCGTAACGAGTACGCTCGTTGATCATATTTTACCTCTAGCAGGCGAGTGATAAAACATAGAAAACTTTTTCCAAGATATATGGAGACAGAATAACCGAGAGCCCTTTGGTAAATATACCTAAATAGTATATACCTACATGTCCTGTACGTTTTGTATTCTTCCCGATACGTTGGGGCCGTACAAAACAATAAAGATTAACATATAAGCGTCGTGCAGACCGGCGCGACACGACAGCGCGACGCGACTCTAACAAAACAATTTCCTAGAAAACTTTACGGTAGAACAATTACCTACCTGTGTCGCGTCACGAGGCAAGTGGCACAAGTCTGCACGAGCCTTAAGATTATTGGCGGCGTCCTCTGCTGCTGTTATCACCAAACGTGGCTTTAAAAATCCTACTTTCACCCTTGACGATCGATTTCTGTATCAAAAGTCTCAATGGCTACAGTGCAAGTTTATACAAAGTTGAAACCTCTTTGTTGTGTTTATATTTTTGTGAAGCCTACGTAATTTTATTAATTTTAAAAAGCAAATAAGTATTGTGCCATGGTTAAATAAGATTGAACTACCTTCGTATCGTACCTACGAAGTTATTGATTCAAGGGTGTAATGTAACAAACTTAGATAAAATTATAAGTACTTTGTCTAAGTACCTACTTATATGTTAGAATTTAAGGTTCCAGTGTTGTTCTCAGGTTTTTAATAAACCATTTATTCGTCGACTACATAAGGCACCTACATGTAAAAGTATGTTTTAAGTAAGGGCACAAGAGTTCACCAGACAGAAGCACGTTTTATTTTAAAACTATGTTCTCATTTGGAGACAGACTGGTTAACTCCAACCCTACAAACAACCATTTACCTCCACCACTGATTAAAAGCTGCCTGCATTATTTGCCAAGTTCATACAAACGTACGTGTTATACATAGTTTCGAAATAGTAGCGAAATTTGGGGGAGGCATAAAAAAAAAAAACAAATTCAAATTCAAAAGTAATTCAAAATAGGCTGAGAATCAGCACTTTTCGAACATCAAAATTACATAAGACAGTCCCCCAAAAACGCCCGCCCTTCACCACTTCCTAGTGCTTAGCTGGGAAGAACAAATATATGTATATATATGTGTATATATATATACATAAATTTTATAATTCATAATATATCATAATATATATTACTTTATTTCAGACGTTTCCGTCCATATGATGTTAGTAATACACACTACTTTTATGCTATGTTAGTAACAAATGTAATGCAACATTTTAGTTCACAAATCTGTTGCACTCACCAGACGCACCGGGTACATACACATGTACCATCGAAGAAGTTCATATCTAACCACCGTAAGGACTATTCTTGCTTGCAGCGCTCGGCGGCTATAGAACCGGGCCGGTAACAGATGTGGTCATCGTGTTCACGGGATTTTCGTACGTGAAGCCATCAGTATGTGTTTCGGCTAACATTCCTGATGCACTGCAGTCACGTGGAAGCCCCAACAACATTCTGAAGGCATTATTATATTGAGAAGTGTGTCTTACGGCTGAAATTATGATGATGACTATGATACAAACATACCGCCTTTGTCAAACTAAAAAACATATTTGATAATTAAAGAGACATTACCTAAAGAGTAGTAAAGAACAACAAAACCTAATATTTTGTAACTGAAAGAGATTACCATATCCGAAGCTATCTTTAAAATTCATAAAGAAAATTGCAAGATAAATCCCGAACGGTCTTTTATTAATAAATTAGTGTCACCCCATGCATCGCACGGCTTTTACAAAACATCGAGATTTCTTTATTGTATGGAAGAAAATGTAAAGCCATCATTACACATAACCCTCCGGAATAAATTTTCGGAATAATGATGAATTCCGCGTAAAAATCAGTTGCGTAGTTTAGAAGAACTACACGGTCACACAGCCAGACAAGAAAATCGCATTTTATATATAGATATATTTTATATATAGATATCACTACGTAGATATCGGGTTACCATTTCGAAATTTGAAAAGCCCTGACAAAATGTCTGACATTTGCAAAAAAGTGCGGATATTAATTTTTTTAATCTTATTATTTTCAGTACATAATAATTTATCTTTTTGAAAGAAAATCCCCTTACATCGAAATGTCCGGACATAGTTCGGACGGGGGGCCAAAAAGCCGGACATGCCCGGACAAATCCGGACGGCTGGTAACCCTAGATACAAGGGTCTATATTATGCGAGTAGCAGTAGGTACGACATTAGAGCCTACATAGCTGTATTGCGCCGCCTACATCGAAGGTTTCAACGACCTTGCAACTGCAAGGTCGACCATAGACCAAGACGTGTTCCACGAGCTGTGATGTTTACTATGTTTTAATACTTGTATTATTTATTGGTTATCGATCTGCCATCCCAACTTCGGAGTTTTATGCGTTGTGTTAGGTATAGCCACGTAAACGATACCTTGAAAGCGTGGTGGAATATTTTTGTTCAAAAATCAATACCAAGTACACAATATATAGTTCATTTGACGTCCGCAAAGTGCTAATTCTCAGCCTAGTTTGAATAAATGAAGTTTGATTTTGACTTTATATTATTTACTACCTGTTGCCAACGACTTTGTCTGTGATCCAGGATGAGAAGTAGCCTATGTCCTTCCCCAGGTCATTGTCTACCCATGTGCCAAATTTCATTCAAATTCGGATGTATCAGAAATTCCTTTTCTTAGTCGTCTTAACCTTGGAATTTCTCCTGTATTCGTAATTGCAAAACATAGGCCTTTACAGAACATAATAAAATTGTTCGTTACAAACGAACAATACTGAAAAATATAAAACCTACTTCGTCATCACCACCATCAGCGTACAGCAGTCACTGCATGGCAAAACCTGCTTATTTCCGCGAAAGATATAAAATCATGTACCTAACTATGATGAAAATATTAATAATAATATAAATCTGTATTTAGAATAAAATAGATACATTGGCAGACAAAAATTATAATTCTGTCTCTGGCCTTGCCGGCCTGTAACATGTAGTTATCACAAGATCGCGATTTAGTAAAATGTTAAATACCTACATACATAAGAAGTAGGGTTTGTTCTTGTCTTTAGAGGTAGTCCAATGACTTAGTCCAATCAGAAAATAAGAATGTAAAGTGAGTCATTTTTACCTAAATGTCTTAGTTCAAGTAATTTTTTCGTATCTTTATCTTAGGCACCTTCATAGCGTTCGATCTTCAATAGTATCTATAGATACACACATTTATTTATTTATTTAAATCACAATAATAGCACCTTTACAGATCTTATAAGATTTATGGGTGACTCTGAAACGACCTGTCCGTTTGTAACCGTCATTTGCAAAATGTGTTATAATAAGCAGCTTTTGTAACTCAAAGAGACTCTGTCACATAAAGAAACGTCAACACATACTATAACAATAAGCCCTATTTATGAATAAAGGTTCCGAATATTTAGGGATCTGTTTTGTAGACGCTCAAAGTGTTTTGACCCCATGAATATTAAAGAAGCAACTTGATGGCAATGCCAAAACAACCTGCATGCTATTTTCCGTGACTTTATCTAGGAGTAATGAATATAATATTGTGTTTATAGCTTGAATAATGTGTGCAGAAGTGTGTCATAAGTATTATTCCTTGGGAACAAACAAAGTTCCAAGCAATGCTAATATAGTGTTCGTGCGTATAGCTCAGTCGGAAAGATAAGAAGCAAAGATGAATATAGTTTGAGACCACAATATTACAAATAATGATCTCGTCTCGAAGATATTCTGTGGAAAATAGTCATATTATTATGGACGGATGCCTCCTAGCTATGCTATTTTTTTTAATCAATTGTAATTAAGATTTCGATTGCGTCAAAATACTGCCAATCGATGCCCGTGATCTGTGAATCGAGGTCTAATTAAATTAGTGAATCGTGGGTACACTATCAAATGAATTTACGCAGCCAATCACAGTTCATTGGTAGTCTTGCTATACTTCCGTATCCAATCCGCTCAAAACTATCTGCTCTACAATTTTTTTTTTTTTTTTTTCTAGACTCCATTTATTATAAGTTTAGACAAATAACGGTCATCTCCCTTTCATTATTTTGATATAAACATTCAATAAACTCCGTTATTTCACGATAAATACAAACCAATGTAATCTATTTTACCATTTACATAAAACAAATAACTCGAAAGTGCAGTAATTTCAACAATATGATAAAATAACTGTCTTTATTTAGCCGTTATTTGTTAGTTATGTATGTTACTTTTAATCATGATTAAACGTTTAAACCTAATAATGGTACAGCCAGCATGAATGAATATGATTTAATGTCCTCTTCTGACCACGAGGCCTCCTCGTCCTCGATATAACGAACGTCCGTTACTCGTTTGGGAATAACATAACCGCGCTACGCTTAGTTTGAGTTTGAGTTTGAAAAGTCTATACAAAACCTTGTTTCCAATTGATGTTATTTCCAGTTAAATAAATAACAATTTCAGGATAGTGTTAATTTTTTTAAATTCACTACTACTAATATTAAAAAAGTCATAAAATGTTGATGTTGTAGCGCAAACTGAACTTTATGTGTAGGTATTGAAGCTATTTTTTCATAAAACTCATATTTGGTACATCTGTCTGCGGGAGCCTTAAGGCACACGGTGCCGGCGGCACGGACCGGCGCGACGGGAGTCTGGTGGAACAAATTCTAAGAAAACTCCACAGAAAGCAACACGCCTGTATGCGGCAGCCTTAACTAAAATTCCTCAGCCCTGGCCAAGAATTTACCAAATATATGGCAACGTATATTAGACGGTAAATAAACAACACAAATATTCATACAGACGCCACCAGCACTTATACATAACCACATATCGTCAATGGAAGTTTCCCACTCAGTTTTATTAACTGTGCACTACGATCACGGTGCTCAACATTATATCGCATCATCCAGCCCTTGCCCCAGGGCTCGAATAGCGGTATATTTTTCGAAACGTTTTCATCTTAAAAACCTAAAGAACGATTTGTTTCGGTTACGTTCGAACGGAACGTTATTAAAACGTTTTTGCAGAAGAACAAAATTTAATTCGTTCACGATTAATAAAACGTGTTTAACCATTTTTGGGTTGATCGATAGGAAAGTCGCAACACAACCCTAATCAATACGTAAGCGGCAAGCTTAATGGAATCAATGATGTAATGAAATGAAGATAAGGTACAATTTAATTAAACAAGTTCACGCACGCACCGTGCGCGTCTGCGTCCTGCAGAATAAACCTGTTTAAGAAAATGTTCTTATTTCATTTTCATTACGAATAAAATAATACAAAGAAGAACGAGAACAGAAACGTTTTAAAAACGTTATTGTAAATAACGTTTTTAAAACCGGGCCTGAGTTGCGTGATCTTAAATTTTAATTCGAAACATGTTTGCGTTAGCTTAAATTTTATTTCAGGATGTTTGAAAATGGACAGAATAGTTAATTAAATAAGGGTAGCGTATTACCAAAAAAATAATAATAAATTGAACAAAATAAAATAATTCTAAATAATGTGTGTGTGAGAGTGTGCGTGAGAGTGTGTGTGTTAGTTTGTGTGTGAAGTGGGTGTGGTGGTGAGTTGCAGGTGTGAGTTTTTTGTGAAAGACTTGCATGTTTATTTTGGTGTTAACTCACTATATCCTCCGTGTCGTTGTATGACAGGGAGAGAAGCCAACTTTTTATCATTATTTTAAACGAGTGGATGTTAAGACCTTTAGTGTTACAGCGCTTATTTTATTGTAGATATGAGTGTGTGAGTAAGAGGGGCACCGTCGGGCCAGAAGACTGTTTGCATTAGGAAGAGGGATTCACTCCCTTCTCTTTCATATAATTCCTTACACAACCCATCCACATTAGATTTATGATCAAAGTATTCAGAAGAATAAGAACGAGTTATCTAACCATGTTTCTGCAAGACATATTATATCGTAATCAGTTAGTCAGATCTTAAAATTGACATTTGAATTTCTTGCGATTTTATTTTCATGCCCCTCACGTTCTGATAGAATATCGAAATACCTACTATTCATTAGGCAAACAAAAACTTAACAGGACTAATAGGAAGTATATTAACAATGCAAATATTTATTTACATATTTATTAAACACAGCTCATCCTTTATTGGTAGGTTAAAGGCACTCAATGTGCAAAACAAATAATGACAACAAAACTCTCACGTTTTAACATTTGGGGAAAGGGGCGAGTTCACAATTTTCTTATTATATCTTATGAAAGGGGTTCCGGTTGGGGGTCTTAAATCAAAGAAAAATACTTCCGTAAAACATAAACGTACCCTAGCTTCAGATAAAAGGTAGTCCGGGGTTCTTGACATGAATCCTTATGAAGTGTAAATAATTTTGAAGGGGTTAAGTAAATAATAGGCAACACTCACGTGTATGTAGACAATGGTATTAAACAAACAAAACGATTTTTTTTTTTTTGAGGAAAGGGTGTTTCGGGTTTATTTTTGACAAGAGGGGGTTTGTAAGCTTGTCGTTCCAGTCACGTTGTTGTAAAAACAAATGATGTACGATGATACCCACGTTTGTATAGTCAATAGCACTATACCAAGCACAGGTAGGTTATCCAGGACACAGGCCCCTGACCACTTTTCGATCTTATTGCCTACGTAATAAGTTTAAAATATGCGCCTGACCACTTTTCCTTTATTTATTAAGACTTTTTTTTTTTTTTCGAAATGTGTTTAGGCGCTTGTGTCCACGATAGTACCTACCTAGGTAGGAATGAATTAACTTATTTATTTATCTTATTAATAAAATAGAGCGTGCCTACATTCAGAGGTGTTTTATGTATGTATAGACAACAATTTCTCTGATGTATAGGGCGAAATAAAATAATTATTTTTAATTGCTAGAGGAGCCCGTGAATTAGTCCCACGAAATTAACTTTGTGTGTACCTAACCAGTTTAGTAGGAACAATTCAAAGACTTATATTGACGATATTCTTGTGCTTACGCTACGACGCCAGCTATCTAATTACGTAACACATTTTCGTAAACAATTACGACTAATCTGTTTCATTTTGACAGTTCAACAACATTCATTGCGTTATTTACGTTGTTGAGCAGATTTTTTTTCGAACTTTTGTAGCAATGGATTAGCAATCTGTTTCAAAACAATAAATAATGACTGCATCGGAAAACGCAAAAAATCTAATCAAAATTAATTCCCAAACGGCGTTCCCTTATGAGTCCGTCTGCGTAGTATCCGCAGACAAGCCGCCAGCGATCGAACAATTCGATTATTATCCGCCTGAATGATGGGTACAAAATACTAACTCAAGTGTTTGCCCTTAATACAGCCAACTAAAGTTGGTTCTTGGAGATGTAATTAAGGTTATCATAATTACTAACATTTATTATGCTTACTTAATATGTAATCGTCATCAAAAAGGCTGGGCCAGTTTGATGTTTCCTGGGTGGATTTTTGTTATTTGGAGTCTAACCAACAATTATTGTTAATAATATCTTAATGTTATACTTAATTGAGTAATAGTGGCCCATTGGTACCCGCCCCGACTTACAAGTTGTAGGTCGTGGGAACCCAGATAGGCGCTTTATTTTGTGTAAATAATTTCATCACCACTGCTCTCAAAATGGTGAAGGAAAACATCGTGAGGAAACCGGCATAAAAAATTCGAAGAGACGACATTCACCAACCCGCACTGTGAACAGAGAGGAGGCCTGCGTCCCAACAGTGGGAATGTTATAGGCTGTTTCATGTACACCTAAATATTTGTATCCACTATAAACATCATTGAAGGTACCTTAAAATCTTTTTGCATGGCCTAATGCATCTCTATGTATCTAAATATATACTCGTATTATTACTGTCACAACTTTTAATTTATTCTTATACGTACTTATAATTATTATTTAATTCCTACGAACATGTATAAAAGAAACGACAACTCCAAGTAAATAATTCTTGTTTCTCAGGAACATCAAAATTCCGAGATTAAGTTAAGAGTAAAGATAATAATTGTTAATGTTTCTTTATTGCCAACTTTCTACTTACGCCCAATTTATTAAACCATTCAACAAGCTCTAATAATGAACACAGTACCAACCTAATCCAATAGGGATGTTAACTGGAAAAAAAAAAAACTATTTAGTCCGTCAGCCAAATAATAAAAAAATATAAGACGCGTATTTTTTGTTTTATCATATTAATAAAATATGGTTTAGATAAAACGCATTAAAGTTGGGGAGTGGGGGCTCGCTACGTCACAAGTCGGTATAAAATCTACCGTGGAGTGACGTCATGCCACATTTTAACGTATTGTCTACTCAATGGATAGTATTGCCGTAATCTTTTGATTACGAAAAAAAAAGAAAAAATACGACTCCAATAAATTTAATAATATACGTGCAGGATCAATTTTTTTTTAAATAATTTAATTTTTTTTTAACATCTCTACTTAATACAACATTTTGAACAAAAATTATCTAGCTTTAGGTACCTATCTAGTAGGGTAGGTAATTTTTACAGTGCGGACATACTCGTAAGTATACATAAATGTAAATAATTATAACATATTTTTATTTTGTTTCGTTTATTGACTAGGCTGTGACAAGTATCACCCGCTTTTAAAGAGGTATCAATTAACCGTGAGGAATTTAGAGAGATGTACGCGACGCTAGACAAGAATTCGATTGATGCTAGTCGAACAGGGTAGCTCAGTGATCAGTTTTGCTGGCACGGTTTGCCAGAGGTCACGCGTTCGCGGCGTTTGAGTCCCACTCTTGTTACCTAGCTGTTTTAAAATCTCTTGTATGTCATATTAATGAAAACTTTTTAAATTTTTGGTACCGTTCAAAGTGAACAGTCTGTTGAGCGCTCGTCAATTAACGGTCAATAAAAAAACAAAAAAAGCATAACCACGGTCCAACTACAATAGCAGAAAAAAAACTTTTTCAAATTCAATTTTCAAATTTTGACAGTCGTTACGGGTAGTCAGAAGCCTAAAAGTCTGACAACCAGTCTTACCAAAATTACCAAGGGGTATCGTGTTACCTAGTAACTAGGTTGTGGAAGTCAGATAGGCAGTCACTCCATGTAAAATACTGGTATTCAGCAGAATCTGGTTAGACTGGAAGCCGACCCCAATATACTTGGGAAAAGGCTGGGCAGATGATGATTACATTTCTATTATTTTTTGTTATAGCGGCAATAGAAATACACAATCTGTGGAAATTTCAACTGTCTACATATTAAGGCTCATGCATACCAGCGCAACGCGACGGCGCGACGCGACTCGAACAATACGATTTCTAAGAAAACTTCACGGTACAACAATAACCGATGTCGCGTCGCGCTCGTCTGCACAAAGCTTTACGGTTCATGAGATACAGCCCGCTGACAGACAGACCGATGGACGGACGGACGGACAGACAGCGGAGGCTTAGTAATAGGGTTCCGTCTGGCACCCGTCGGCTGCGGAACCCTGAAAATAAATGTCTATTTACGTCGGCGTTCGTTTTTCCACCCCAATGTAGGAAATATAAAATTCCGGTTACAGTTACAATTTACTTAGATACTGGCATGATACATCCCTTTTTATATGACATTTTTAGGTATTCTCAGGCAGTCCGCAATTGTGGATACCACAGTTAAAACACTTTTCATTGCTTTAGACAGCGATATTGCTTTGGTTGAGGATGTTAATTTTACACCATCATGGTTTCCATATTCCATTTAATACCTATAAGAATTCGTAACACGAGTAAATCAAAGGAAAAAAGAATAACTTATTATTTATCGTGGCGACTTCCTTTTCCTTTTATTAATCAACGTTGTATACGAAAATTTATGATCGTTTTCGTCGGAATTAAACATTAAGAGGCTTACAACAGCTAAAGCGCGGTCACTGTCGGACTGCATAGAAATGAAAGAGAAGCGCGATGACATGACGCAGGTAATTTATTGCAAAATATGAAGCAGTTAGCGATTTACAAAAAATCTATTGATTGGACTGGAAAATTAAAACACTATTATGCTAATATGTAGCTTGTAGAATAATCTGACAAAAAATCAGAATGATTGCATGTAAATAATATGATTTTTAATCGTTAAAAGAAATTTTTAGAGGTATCTTCATGATTTTTTTCTATCGTATCAAATTGGTTGTATTATGTTTTCAACACACTATCATACTAGCATATATCCTGAAGAAAATCATATATTTTTCTGATTTTGTTTACTGCAGTGGATCATATTCTTTTAGGCATTATAAAACTTGCGTTTAGGCACGTTTAGGTCCTGTAGTCCCCTTAAGCGCTTTTTAGAAATGAGATGCGAATTATGATGTGGCGTAATTAACGGACTCCCAAAAGCCGGGTGGAGAACGTTTCTGAATTCGACGCGTAGGGTTTCCTCTATTAGGGTTCCGTACCCGAAGGGTACCAAACAGAACCCTATTACATTTAAATTTTTTTTTTTTACTAAAACCGGGAAGCTCAATAAGGCTCCGCTGTCCGTCCGTCCGTCTGTCTGTCCGCGAGCTGTACCTATCTCATGATCCGTAATAGGTAGACAGATTGTGTATTTCTAATGCCGCTATAACAAACAAAGAATAAAAATAGAATAAAGGGGACAGAGTGGAGGGGAGGAATTAAGTTTAAGTGAAACTACGTCTTCAGAGATATCAAGGTTCTCGAGTTATAAAGCGCACTAAACGGACAGAATATTGGAAACTTTACTTTTATTAATGTTGCTGCACTTATTGAAATTTTTTGCATACATAAAGCTTAAAGTTATAGTTAGTTAAGTTAGTTGTTAGTTGAGAGACAAGCCCATTCCAAAATACACACAAATATTTCTGCGGCCAGTCAAATACACAAGACGCCGTGTATTCAGTCGTTCTACGTTCGTAAAACGCGTGTATCGTGACGTCATGAAAAGGGAGTACCTATATATATATAAGTCGACACCCAACTCCGGCCGCTTACAACTAACCTAAATACTACACGCGATTGATGTTACCATTAATTTCTTACGTGCCCATAACTACGATTTGCGAAAGTTCATAGTAAAGTTTCATTCGTCAGTTGGTAGTTATGGTAACGCAACAATTCAGACATTATTATTAATCAAGTGAAAACCGCAAACATGTGCCTAATTGTAAAGTTCGTAAACTAAACGCGTTGTACGTTATGTATATCTAAAACGAAGGTATCGTCAGGAATACCGTAACTGTTGCTAATCATGGTATACCTCCTTGATAAAAGCCAGCCGACATTGATTTCGTCGGTACCTGTGAGTCATTGATCGTATTTCATTGATAATAATATCTTCGATTTTTGAATTGTTTCGTGCAAGGAATGATTCTCGGAAGTATTGGTGAGATTTCTTAGGGAGCGGAGCCATCTAAGACGAGTCGGGAGGTATACTGAACCCGACATTTAGGACAAGGGGCGGGCGACAGCTTACACCTAGAGATGGGACACGAGATAATCATCGAGCCGATTCGATTCTGTCCAGGCACATTTATTTTTGTAATAAGTAAGACACAAGTATTTTTTCTTTAGTACTTAACTATTAATAATCTGAATAGAAGTGTGTTTGTACAGTTTTCTCCAACATAATTATTTTAATATATAGAAATCGCGACAAAAAACTTTTGCTCTATACATTTATGTTCACTTAAACTCGACAAAATGTTGGTAAAGTTGTTAATAATGACGAATACAATGACAGCTTAAGAGGTTTTCAATTATTTCAATTACACCTTGTATTCTTCATTTTATTTATTTATATATACTTTATTGTGCACCTGAAAGTACATAGTAAATAATAAATTTAACATTTTATGCTTTAAACACCAACAATATACATTTTAACTAACCAAAATAAAATTACTTAAAAAAATATGAGTGAAAAACCAACTCAATTAAGCACAAAACACTATACAAAACTTGGCGTACCTACTAATAAATTCATGGAGCTCTAGAGATCATAAAGTTGACTGAAGATAAAAGTTTAAACACCATAACTAGAAATGGAGTTAAAGCAGGTATGGTAGGCAAGGTGTCGGGTGAAATGGCAAGTAATATATTGCTAAGCGGCGGAAGTGCGCACGTCACTAGCGGATAGCTAGCGAGTCGCGAGCTACCGAAATCCACAACCCGAAAGAAACGACTAGTCGGCCGTCGCACCGAGGGTGGAAAGCTCGCGTCCCGCGCTCTGTGCTCACTTCGAACCAAGCTCGCGCTTGGAAACGCGGCGCCATGCCGCTAACCATTTAAATAATATCTCCGTAAATATAAAAAAAATAAACAAAACTCTACCATCTTAAATTCTTCATAAAATAGTGCTATCACAATCGTCAAGAGTATTTTGTGTCGAATATGAAAGTTAAACTGCTAATAAACTTAGAAGTTACTAGCAAATAATATTGGTAACTGTTGATCTTCAAATTTGATCCCGAGCTGCAGTCTGTTCACCTGTCCATATTAAAGAAGGTAAGATTTCGACTTACTTCATTAAAACTTGGAAGTTTGCAATTTGTTTGGCCGGTGTTTGAAATACTGTTATCGTAACTTTTCTCCGGCATTTTTATTTAGTAAAAATATTCAATATACTAAACTCCAAAATGTTACTCTACTACACTATTTTGTGGCAGTAAAATTAATTTGTCCAAGTAATTCATTTACATAAATAAATTCCTAATATTTTTTCAATGGGGGTTTCCCTAAGTTATTTGCTGTGCGAATTTGCGATGTTTTTTTAATTCATCACCATGGCATTTGTTTTACTTTTATGTTGTTAATTTAGCACATTCACAACCTTTCACAATAACCGCTTCGCTACGCCGTAGCAACAAGTTTTAATTCGTTTCAGAAAAAAGACTTTGTTTCAGGTTTAAAATTATATACTACGCCTAGCGACTTCTTAAGAAATGAAAAGCCAACGCAATATTCAATTATTTTTTGTGTGATTAAGTTTTTTAATTATTATTTCAAACTAAATAAAGCTTCAATTATGGCCGAAATTAGAAATGTTCACTGGTTAACAAAAGGTTCGTTTAGTGACGGAAAAAGCCTGTTGATTAAATTCTTGTAAAAGCGTTGTCAACGCATATTTTCTGAGTTTTTCGTTCGTCAATCAACCGCAGGGCCTAGGGTTTAGACAAAAGATACCAATTCAGCGAAATCGAAATCCGAATAGGTATAAAAAGATAATGATTTATAATAGCCTATTATTATCCTAATGCAGGGCAAAAGCCTCTTTTCATACAGAGATAGCATTGATCACCACGCTTTCTCAAGACGGATTGCCGACATATCTATACTTATAATAAAATCGTGGGGAAGTCAAAAATGACATTGAATATCAATTTTTTTTTTTATATAATATTAAAAAAAAAAAAAGTAAATGCTACGAGGTCTAGGAACGATTCTAATGTCGATAACATAGTTTTTAGAATTCTTGTCTGAATGTATATGACTATCCAGCATCACGCAAATACCTACTATCGGATAGATTTTGTTTAAATTTTGCATAGATATTCCCTGTAAGTCTGGTTAGTTATCACGGCTATAAATTATCACGCTATATGCTATGGGGGATGAAATATATTGCAATTTGTTCGTATTCTTTTATGATTTACCGCATATTTTAAAAAGACGAGCAAAAAGGTCAAAATATTACAAATAGTAACAGATTTAACCTTTTAAATGATTATCATCACGCTATACCTTTATGAAGCTAAGCAGTCAATCATGACATATACAGGTGGATTTTTGAGATGGAGCTGTAAGGGCAGGTCCCTTATCCGTTGTCGCTACAAGAAAACGGTCTTAGGAGACAGTCCTTAACTTTTTGAAACATTTTGATCTGCATTAACAGAATTTGTAAAAAGAAGGGGCAATTTCCACTATAACTTTTGTTGATGCCAATCGATCCTGTTTCTTATAAGGATCAAAAATCTCTATTAGACCAACTTAGTTTGAGTACTAGGAAAGTCACAATTCGCAAAAAACGTAGGAAATAAGACTGAGATGTGAGAGAACACAATTTACCGGTGTATGACAACACTCGAATTATTCCATTACTTCACTCCTGATAAGCTTTCTCCTGATTATTTTAGTAGTAGCAGTCCTCTTCACCCAATTCGGGACAGCGACCCAGACTAATTTTCTTTCCTTTTATAAGCTCCCTCTAATGACTAGCAAAACCAAATTTGGTTTTTCCTGATGATTGTCTCCAGAACCCACATAAATAGAATTTAAGCAGATATAAAATTTTATTACTTATGTTGCTTAATTATTATAAGATGTGATAAACCGATTTCACTTATTGAAAACACAGCTTTGCTGCATGTGCACACGCAAAAGGTTTGTATAAAACACAAAGACTCCCATTGATCTGAGTGGTTATGTACCGCTTTTAGAATCACCCCAAACAGATAAACATAATGTTATACTGGTATGGCCGTCCTCTGGTGTGGGCGCCCTCAGGTAGGGCCGATAACATTTTCGCTTTGTCCGCGCCGATGCTATTACCCCCTTATCCCTTACTGATTCCGCAAAAAGGCCAAGCGTGCTAATTTCCGACCTCCGAAGATTAGTAAGGTCAACATATTTTTCTAAAGTGGTACTCAATAATAAGGGGTTTAGTGCTCTGGAACGAAAATACTAACGCTGAAAATGAACTCTCTAACGCTGTTACGTCGTGCTCTTTGTCCTTCTGTGGTAATAGTTTGACTGGTGGGTCGCTTGCTAATCTAACGGTACTATGGGTTTAATTTCTCATAATTCATAAGAAGTTAATTATCTATATTTAATGCTTTGTCCTGAATGACTGACGGATCAACGCAGAGCCTAAACCGCTGATCGTAGAGACCTGACTCTTGGAGGGCGTGTTCTTTATATGACGTAGGCATCCGATAAGAAAGGATTTTCCGAAATTCTACCCCTAAAGTGGTGAAAAAGGGGGGCAAAGTTTGTATGGGACAACATGATTCCTTCAGTTAACTTGGCACAAAAAGTACTAGGCTTGCATGAATTCAAGATAGTATTTCAATCATTAGACGTTGTGCACAATTTCTAAGCAGTAACCTAACAAAAAGTACTAGGCATGCATGAATTCATGATAGTATTCAATTATTATGTTATGCTACTAATAGTATTTGGATGAAGCTGACAGATAGTTAGGATAGGATAGGATACCTTTTATCCCGGTAGTACGTTCCCGGGGATAATTTCCGACATCCACACGAGCGAAGCCGCGAGCAAAAGCTAGTTATTTTATAGGTAGCTACGCAGAAAATAAAACAAAATAATGCACGAGAATTTGTATTAATCGGTTAGGCGGAGGCAGGCTTTTGAGCCAATCAGACAGCCTCGGCCTGGCTGGTCGAGCAAGTTAATGCGATAACCGGCTGTCTAGCTCATGGATCATATCCTTGGGATTTAGAGCAAAAGCTAGTTACACACAGTCTTCTCTTTAGGCATACAGCGACTCTCAGTATTAACATTTATGAGTTCCATTCCTTCCGGTCGATTCTGTAAAAATATCACCGTGAAACTTAGCTGAAGTGAGCTGTCAATAGTGCTAAGCCCCAGCATCCTACCGGTCGATTTTTGACAGTGACAGCTCACTTCACACTCACTTCACCTAAGTTTCACGTTGATATTTTTACAGAATCGACCGACTTATTATATTCTGTTTGTAGTTTCACGTATTTGTAGGCGTAGATCGTAAAAAATTATTTGCTGAATAATTATGTGCATTCCATAGCTGATGTTCCTACCTAAGTATGAACGTTATATTAAGTAGTTTTAAGAATGTTGTCTCTTTTTGGCTACACCAAGTCTTTTCTTACGACTTGTCTTATGTAATTTTGACGTTCGTAAAGTGTAGTACAGTGAAGCATGCCAATACTACACCGCCGGTCTGTTCATACACACTCACACGCACACATTTACAATGACACTACAATCGAACTACACCACACAAAGAGCAAACATGTTTGCGAAACCGGCTTCACTTCACTGTTGACAGCGCTCTGTCTTGATTTTTTCTTTGGTCTGAGGTTCGATGTTCATATTTTCGGATCGTCAGTGCTTCAGATGCTAGTGAATAACTATTGCTATTTAATACAAGTATACGTACCTGTAACTAACTACCATGATATTATTACTCCAAAGTGTTTTCATCGTCTTAGAATTTGCTTTATTTCCAAGCAACATAACGGATAACGTTGTTCCGTTTGAAAAATATAAATGTTTACTTCGTGGCGAACAAAAGGGCTCTAGTTTAATTATTGAAGTAATCCGATGAGGCATAACTAAAAAAATTGGAAAGCTTTAAGATCCTCCCATGATATTAAATTAATCAATAACTATTTCATAAGCCTATATTTTAACCGCGTTTACTTTGTTCGATATCATTAGGCTGTGCACAGACTGAGCCAAAACTGCTACACTGACACTTTTGAGTGCGAGTGGGTGAGTCATTATTCTTTTCATAAGGCGACAGTGAGTTTTATTTTATTTTAGTATATTCGGGAAACTTACACTAACTTACACAGTATTCTTAAACAATATAAAATTGAAGGCCATTTACAAGTTTTCACTGATAAACACTAAACGTAAAAACGAAAAAAAAGGTCGGTATACAAAATACCTATATATATAAATAAGGAAATAAATAGTACCTACTCGATAAATTACAAACTAAGAATCATATTTTGCTAACAATTAGTTTCCGTAAAGAAGCTTTTCACCCACAAATGCAAAAGTTGAGAAACACTGATATTGAATATATCAAGACGGTCTTGACTCAATCTGCGCCCAGACTTACGTAGAATTAAATAAGAGCCACAGCAGATTAGCTACTTTTAGCATCAGGGATCGGCGATTTTGCGACTGTATCGATGCATTTAGCTTCTAAAAAGTGGCTAAATCGCCGATCGTAAATCGATCGCTAAAAGTAGCTCGTCTGCTGTGGCCCTAACAGTTCCTGAAACGTTAAAATGCGCATTGTTAGATATTTGCATTTAAAACCAGCCTGCAAATAATGTTCTCTACAAAAGTCATAACCCAGATTCAGCGGGGGATAAAAAATTCAACAGTTTGGTCGTCTGACCCAGTCAGGCTGCAAAAACTTCGGGCTGGTCAGTTGAACACTGTTTAATGTAAAGCTGAAATAGAATAGAGTTCAGCCAGACAGATTATAAAATGTACTAATTATCTGGCGGAGTTGTTAAATACTTTTCTGCAGGTTTTGTAGTACGCAGGTTCTTTGTAATGAGATAATTAGTTTAGTTTTAAAAAGTGCTGCTTGTTTTCACCTACTTAGGCAAAGGTTACATACAATAGTGTGAAGTTAGGAGTTTCCTAATCCTAACCTGTATTACTTTATTTAAAAATGCACAAAAAAATAGTGTAGGTGTCCTTAATTGAGATTTGTGACTTGTAATATTTTTTATTTATAATATCTTTCCTCTCGCTTTCTTGCGTCCGAGTGATTTCGTGAAAAGGGACGGAAGTGTGTAACAGGAAGCCGGGGATCCGCGCGCCATTTGATTTGACCAGAGAGCGCGCGCGGTGGTTTTTGGCCGTCAGATGGTATCGGTTCCGAGAGCATGGTAGAGTCAGCCAAGATGTCAGATGTTACACATCACTACTGTAAATGCGGATACAGACATTGCGGGACATGCGCAGCGCACGGCGCTCATCACATGGCAAATGATTCGGGAAAAATGGAAAATTTATATCGAGGCGTGCGTTGCGATGAGTGCCCGGCGCATGCTTCGCAATGTCTGTATTTGCCATAAGGCACGCTCGTATTCCTTTTGAGTTATTTATTAGTCCTGAACCTGCTGAAATGCTATTCGTTTTTAGAAGTTACTTACCGTTGAAGCAAAATATCAATATGTAATCCTATGTACAAACTAAAGAAAAACTTACATACTTATTGCACAAGTAATATTCGTGTTATTTATTGGTACAACCAACTCAAGAGAATTAATTTGGAAAGTATTTTGTCGAAAACAGCATTAGTACCGGTAATCTAAATTAATTACACAAGTAAGAAGACGAAATAAAGTAGGGTATATCGATTTTGATCGAGTAGGTTTTTTTTAACGAAATTGGGAACATCAACTTTAAACAAGTATTAAATAGGTTTATTTACCACTAAGTGTATGAATTTTCTTTAGGTAAAGTATATACAATTTAATTTCCGTTAAGTGCAACCTGTGATACAGGTAATTAATCTGAAATAGAAGATAATGTATTGAACGTACTCGTGATCGTCTTAATTTATCGCGTGCCGTCGATTGAACAGTAATTATTAGGCATTTTACATTTTCAACGTAAATACTCAAGGTGCCAATTTGGCGAATCTATACTATCCTATACTATTAAACGGGTTTATATATATGTATATATATATTTGTAATCACGTTCTAGAAAACGGCTTTAACGATTTCGATAAAAGTTGCAATATTGGGGTTTACGTGGGCGAAAAATCGATCTAGCTAGGTCTCATATCTGGGAAAATTCGTTTTCTCCGTATTTTCACCCGAGCAGAGGTCAGTCGCTCAAAATTGAACAAGACGTTTCAAGAATGTCATTACATGGCAGCATGGAATTAGTAAGTACATACGTACTATAATGGCAGCATGGAATTAGTGTGAACTATCCTGTACTATTTAATGAGCAATCTCTATTTCCACCAGAGCAGAGCTCGGTCGCCCAGGTACTTATAAATTTAAGTAGCTATTCGTGTCTGTCTGTGTGACCGCTTTGTCCTTCTAAACAACAGAACGGATTTTGATGCGGTTTTCACCATCATTTAGATAATTAATCCCGGAAGGTTTATGTGTACAATACATTAAGACGCAGATATTGCCAGTGACCTTGCGTGGCTAGCTTGCGTGTTCTGTACTGAGCTCACGCTACGCGTCGTACGTCCAGCCAGTAATAGGACTCGCCCATCAAGCAGCGTCTCAAATTAGACGCATTATTAATTTATTATACATAAAACAAAACAAAACTTATTAATAAAACACGTATGCTAAAAGATCAATAACTAAATCATCTTTAAAATGGTGAAGGTTTCAGGAAAATACGCTTGATAAATTTTGCGTGACTCTCAGTTTTTTCTCGGCATTAGACATTTAATTTCACTGTGTAATATAAACATAATCTAAAATATTGCTATATTAAGTTGTTAAAAAAATGCTCTAATTTAACATATATTTTTACCAAATCATTAACACAGCTTGTTTAGACGTGATCTTAAGCATAATAATCATTAAAAGTCGGTTATCGTCGCCTTAATAATACATTATATTTAAGAAATCGCGATGTTATGTCAAGTCTTAAAAACCGTGCTCCAGCGGTCACTAGTTATTTATATAATTATGATAAATATAGAGAGAAAAAAATAAACATAAAATAAAAATGGTTTGTTTTTTTTGACATCTGTTTGTTCACAATTTTACTGACATAGAGAACACATTTGTATTTGATACAATTCAAACTAATAAATTAAAAGGGGACTAAGACTCCAACCCTTTGAAGTAAGATACGAGTACCTTTGTGGGCTCCAAAACGGTCAAGTACGTAATAGACGGTATAATTATATAAAGTATGATTTGTAGGTAGAAGAGACGATATCATTGTATGAAGGCTTAGAGCGGTTACACACGAGTTCGTAGTACGGTTATAGAGATACCAACGTTCGAACGCACCGCGGAACTAGCGCTCAAGCAAGTAGGGTAATGGAAGACGGTGGTTGAGCGACTGTATAGCTGGACTTCTTTAACAAGTATTGTTCCTTGGCAGCTCTGGCAGAGAGAGATGGAAGGAGACTTTTTCCCAAAGGGGGACAGCACGGGCTTATAAAAAAGGGGCTGTATCGCACCTTCCAGAGCGATGAAAGGTGGGTTTGGAGCAACTGGACCAAGGTGTGGTTGACATGCGCTTACCGGATGATGATGCCATGTGTTCTTCCTAGCAATTTTTTGTTGACATCCCTATCGTATCTCTCTATATCCTATGGTATTTCCCAAACTGTTATACAGTTGTTTAGTACCTATATTCACTTTTCGCCAGAAGGTATGTTGTTTCTTAATCTTTTATTGGCTTCCTGTGGTTTCAATTACATCTTGATGGATTTTTTTTGCAGACCGTTTTTCCGGATTTTTTCCGTTGAAATCTGTTCAGCAGTTGAAAGCATCAACGTAATAACCATCAAGCCAACTAAGTTCATTTTGAAGGTTCCGTACCCGAAGGGTGCCAAACGGAACCCTATTACTAAGCCTCCGCTGTCCGTCTGTCTGTCAGAGTGCAGTAACCGTAGTAGGTAGACAGTTGAAATTTTCACAGATTGTGTATTTCTGTGGCCGCTATAAAAAAGCAAATGATAAAAGGGGTAATTAAAGGGGGTCCCCACACAAGAAACGTGCTTTTTTCAGGGTTTTAGCACGATCTTAATACGGTACGGAACCCTTCGTGTGCATAATAATAAAACTGGACTCTCACTTAGCCGGTTTTATTATAAATAGTGTTGGAGTTAACGAAAAACGGATATCTGTAGAAATACTAAATGCTAATAATAAACAGTTTTGTCAACGTTTAAACTGGCTTCGAAACTATAAAACAAAATGATCGGTCCATCTGATCGGGCGAACTAACACCTGATTCCAGAGTTTATGTAGGTATCTACATAAAGTTTGGTGTTAGTTGCATTATGTATTTTGTGTTTTAAACTAATTTAAAGTTGCGCGCAGTATACCTATTATTGATTATTGATAAAAATTTCTTTTTATCATTTTATTTTACTGTCTCTTTGGTCTAGCGGTCGCAAGCGCAACTACTGAGCATGAGGTTCGATTCCCGGGTCGGTCAAAGTGTTATTGGGTTTTTCTATCTGGAATTTCTCAGTAGCAGCCCGGAGTCTGGATTTGTGCCGGGTTGATGGGAATAGGCTCGCCCCATATTACATGGGACTTCAACATAACTGGCGAAATGTGGGCATGCCTGCTACAGGTACGCCTCTGCCCAACCCTTCAGCCAACAGGGGTGATGTTATGTTTTATGTTATGACTTTATAATATCTTTGATAAAACGCTACTGCAAGGCATATTGAATGGAAAAATTCAAGTATGCCAGGGTGAGAGTCGCCTAAGGCTCATTGTCGACGACGCTACTCAAAAGTAACGTAATGGAAACTCAAATGTAGTGAATAACATGTTAGTAAGTTGTACGGACTGCCATTGAAATATTTGGCTACGTACCTACTCATTGTTGATTTGGGTCACTTTTGAGAAGCGTCGTGAAGCCTTACAGCAATTAGATTTGGAAACCCCCTCAATTTGACAAAAGAAGATTTCAGAAATTCAAACAAATATGGAACTCATTACATGAACACTGAATAGAATAAGTATAAACAGACAGGTAGGCTAATAACAATGCATCCAATTTTTGGTTGTGATTTAATAAGTGAGCAACCCGCTAATCGGCAAAGTTACGAGTATTAAAGGAATTTGCGGTCTACACTGTAATCAGAAACACGACCTAGTAGACTTGAGAATAAACGATTTGAGTATAAACTTATAATATTGTGTTAGTGTTATTGGGTATGATTTCGTGAAAATTGTAATTATAAGTACATCATAATTTCGCTACGTTTGAATGAAAATCTCAGTCACGCTTACAAATTAGTTCGGCCGTTTCAGAATAATCAAATTGAGACAATGTGAGCATTTGGGTGTAACTTGAGGAATATTTTAACTTAACTCGGTGAAAGGGATTCTGGCTTTGAGCTGTAATTTAATCTCAACAACACTTGCGAGACAAGTTAATTATGTACAAACAATAGCTAACTGGGCGTGTTCATGTTTTACTTGACCTCTAGTTGTAAAAAGGACTAGACAAAACAAAATTAATACCTACATACACACAGATAACGTTGTTGAAAACAAACATAGACTAACCTAGCCTACCTAACTAAAAATTACTGGAGGAAAAAGCAGTGATAGCCTAGTGGTGTGACCGATGGACTACCACGCCATAGGTCTCGAGTTCGAACCCAAGGAACGCACCTCTGACTTTTCAGATTCATGTGCGTATTATATAATTATCACTTGCTTCAAAAACGGTCAAGGAGGAAACATCGTGAGGAAACCGGCATGCCTGAGAGATACTCCCTTACTCTGGATTCCAGCGTCTGGAGCAGACCCGCGCGTTCACCAATCGTACCTACTACGAGCAAATAACGATAACTTAAGAGGCTTACAAACAGCTAAAGCGCGGTCACTGTCGGACTGCATAGAAATGAAAGAGAAGCGCGATGACACGACGCAGGTAATTTATTGCAAAATATGAAGCAGTTAGCGATTTACAGAAAATCTATTGATTGGACTGGAAAATTAAAACACTATTATGCTAATATGTAGCTTGTAGAATAATCTGACAAAAAATCAGAATGATTGCATGTAAATTAATATGATTTTTAATCGTTAAAAGAAATTTTTAGAGGTATCTTCATGATTTTTTTCTATCGTATCAAATTAGTTGTATTATGTTTTCAACACATTATCATACTAGCATATATCCTGAAGAATATCATATATTTTTCTGATTTTGTTTACTGCAGTGGATCATATTCTTTTAGGCATTATAAAACTTGCGTTTAGGCACGTTTAGGTCCTGTAGTCCCCTTAAATGAGTTCGTATTATACTCGTCGCCGTGCCTTCCTCTCATCCTGCCAGCCAGCCTGGACCTCTTATTACATTGTCAAAAACTGCACAATGAATCTCTTATATTTTGAATACTTAAATGTATCTCAAGTAAAAATACATTTCTGCTGGCAAGGGACAAGTAAAATTATTTTCCAATAATTCAATATGAATTATTTATACTGTATATGAATGAATAGATTGCTTATACAATACTTAAAGGTCATTCATAATTCTTAAGACCCTTCAAAGTAAGAAAAGCACTTGTGTCTTAAAGGACTATGTTGAAACTTATAAAGGTAGGTTCGTTCCGCCTCAAGTAGGATAATAAAGTTGGACAACCTCGACAATCTCTTGAACTATGTCGCAGTTGTAGGCTGAAATTGCATTGTTCAGTACTTCAGGCTTAAAGAAGGTACTCAGTTTTGTCGCAACGGCTTCATTCATCTGCGTTTTCAAGGTGTTTTTGTACTAAATCGAGTATAAACTACACAAAGGGGTACCTACAATTATTTTGATTGAATTTGTAAATGCTTACTGGGAAATGAATAGGAACGACTCACTATCTTTTTTTTTTCTTCTAAATATTCATCTTACTCTTTCATTGTTCGTTGTACAACGACGTTTGTCTAAAACCAAATTCACCCGACAGTTAAAATCAGGCCGGGGTCCTGTGCCTTAATTAACGATGTTATCAAATTATAATATAGGATTATTTACTGTTTTAACTTCCCGAATTCTATTGCACATTGCAAAAAGGTACAAAACACTTATTTTAGGGTTCCGTATCTCATAGGGTCGTCCATAAATCACGTGAGGGTCGAAAGGAGGTTCGAAAAAACCACGAAATATCACCCGGGGGCCCCGGTCCCCGGGAGTAATGAGATATCACGTGTAATAATTAATAATATTTTATTTTTTATAATTTTTTCTATTAACACGCATTTCTAAGCCGAAAGGCATTACCCCAAATAAAATATTTTTCTTTCTTTTTAAAGATAAAATATTACGTAATTTTTTAAGGTAATTTGCACCAAATAAATACATTTGACTGTGGGTAGGGGGGAGGGGTTAGTTTAAAACCTCCCCAAGTATCACCAGTGGGGAGGAAGACGTTAAAAAGTTGCTGTAACATCATGTGAATAATAGACGACCCCCGAAAGGAAAAAAACTGAACCCTTCACTTCATTGTCCGTCAGTCAGTCTGTCAAGACTCTTTTTCTCAGGAACGCGTGGCGATAACAAGTTGAAATTAATATCAAATACGTAACTCTGTAGTCCCTTGGAGCTCTAAAAATCAAGTTTCTAAGTCAACGCAATAAACAAATACGGCCATTTATGCGACATATTTTGATACTTGCAAATAAATCAAAACCTACAGGGTACTGCCCGTTGATCTAGAATCATGAAATTTGGCAGGAAGCAAGGTCTCACAGCACATGTAAAGGAAAATCTCTACAACTATCGCCACTGCGACTGCGACCATTTTTCTTTTGAACTACAATGCTTAGTTTGTTTTTGGGATAAATTCATCTCAACTACGGAACCCTTCAATGTGCGTGGTCCGATACGCACTTGGCCGGTATTTTTTTATTTTCTTCTCAGATTTATGGAGGTTTCCCATAGGATAGATTTAACTAGTAAAAAGTTCCTACTTCAATACTTTATTAGTCGAGTAACTTCGTAGACCTTTACCAAATTGAATTTATTGGAATAGAAACGGTGGAGAAAAAAATAGTTTGATTCAATCTATAAAATTTATTTCAGCCGTTCAATACTACTTTGCCGTTGACAGTCACGGCTTAGCAAAAAATTTTATTCAGTACGCTTTTTATTCCAAATAAAAACACAAAGGATCCGATTTTTAGTTTATCGTAACCGTAAATCTTTTTTATCTTTTTCCAATTTACTGCATCTTTTAGGATTCCATAAAATGCAGTGACAAGTTTATTGTTGAAAAGGCTCAAAAGTATAAGATTTGTACTAAAGGTACGCATGAACTGTAAAGCACTGCACTGCTAAAAGCATGCGGGTATAATCCTTCTATGTTATACCCACATGCTGCGGTACTGCGATACTGCGTGTATAAAGCGTGCGTGTGTGCGCGGGGTCAAATTTAAGGGTGTGGTAAACCTGAAAAACTGTCTCCATAGGACCAACGGAATTAACTGTCCCATACAAAACTTCAATACCTACTCGACCCAACCGTCTCATCTTTATAATTTTCAGCCGAAAGACGTCCATTGCCGGACAAAGGCCTCCTCATTCACCGTCACTTCGACCGGTTCTGTGCTGATCCAAATGTATGATAAAGATATTTTATTTTGCGAATATGGGTTATAATCCTACATGGTGATATAGGGAATAGGTTCAGCCATATTTTAGCAGGAGGCGTGCAAAAGTGTCAAAATTATAAACTAATCTACAAAATATCCGGCTCGAAGGACCATTCAAACAGAACAAAAGACAACATAATATAACCAAACAATATTTTTTTTAAACATTGTATGGGACAGCAGATAATGTTTTCTCGATTCCGATGCTGGTGCTATAGAGAAACTTGTTCAGTTTCATGGTCCGTACCACACCCATAGATATGACCACACATTTCTGATACAAGCTGTATAATCCTACACTATTACGTGAGCATTATTTGTGGGTATATGTATATATATTTGTAATCACGTTCTGGAAAACGGCTCTAACGATTTCGATGAAAGTTGCAATGGTAAAGGTTTACGGCGAAAAATCGATCTAGCTAGGTCTCTTATCTGGAAAATTCTTTTTCTCCCGAACAGAGATCGGTCGCCCAAAGTTTAGAACAAGATGGCTACCTTAGAATAATAACATGGCAGCATGGAATTAGTAAGTACCTACTATCATGGCAGCACGGAATAAGTATGTACTGGACATGGAATTTGTATGAACTATCCTATACTATTAAATGAGCATTCTCTATTTTCATTCGAGCAGACCCCATTATTCCCGCTTGCTTTTAGCAGTACGGTGCTTTACAGTTCATACGTGATTTTAGGTAAGTACCTAATTTTACCTGGACCGAATAGTTCATAAATTATTGCCTCATAATTATAGAAGACTCCAAACCACTTTTATGTTCGGACCACTTATGTGTATACCTACATTGATTCGTTTGATGGATTTAGGTAAGCGAGCTAACAGGTTAAGTACATGATTTCGTTTTCCGAGGTAATCTCTCATAGGTATATAATTAATTTTCGAGAGCTGATTAAATATCCGTACCGGGATTAGTTGGCATTTTCAATTACGCATTGAGATCGTATGTTGTGGAGGAAGTGTGAGAGGGGTACCTACATTGGTTACCGTGAAGATTGATGGACTCACGAGATTAGGTAATGATCAGATGTTGATCGTAGCATCTCCCTACTTCATTAATTAATAAATCAGGTTAGTCTTGTTGTTTTGTTGTCACACCTAATTTGTGGTCAGAGTCCTCAATAGTTTGACAGCTCTGTTATATCTACCAACATCTCTATGGAGGGAGGACAATGCAGCGGTTTCCGAGTAATCAAGATTTATGTACACCTTACTTTTAAACAGATTGAATGATGCTATCATCACCAAATTTAAAATTAAATACACAAAAAATAAAACCTACCAAAAATAAAACCAACCACCAAATAAAAACCAATGAAAATAAATATTTTCTTAATAATAACGGATTCACAGCGATAAGCGAGACACCCACTGTCTGAAATGAATTAAAGTTTTATTTTATACCCCAGCTCTGAGATTTAAGCACCCTGCGGGGTCAAGGACAATCGGGAATCCGGGCTGCTGCTCTTTTAGGGCAGGTATATACCTACTTATTGGGAATATATTCTTTTGTATTTCATTAAGACTTGTTTCCCTGTTTGCTAGCCCTCGCATATTCAATCTTCACGTTAACATTTTTGACTTCAGCTGTTAGATACTAATCTATTTATTCTTAGATACTATACTTACTGCTGTAAAGGTACGAGCCAACGTAAGTGATGTTGAAATAACATAAAGGCTAACCAAAGTTAATCCAAAGTGGATAAATTAAAAAAAAAAACATTAATATTTTATAAAGGCAAAAATCACGTCACATTTATAGGGAAATTCAAATGGATTCCTGTGGCCTTTATCGAAGCTTAGCGAGAATTTATCGGGCCCATATTTCCTGTTTCTATCCCATGTTTATTTAATACAGTAATAAGATTGTATTTATTATTTTCCGCATATTGTATTGTTATTTTCCGCAGTGTTCCACGTCCAAATGACTTTGTTACCGCACTCATATTTGGCCTTTGTGAGTGACAACAAAAAAACATTTGTAATAAACTGCAGAAAACTCGGTTCAAACCGTTTTTTTTTTACAAGACTTTATTCAGGTCGTATTGTGTGAAAATAAAGAATAAAAGATTTTGTAATCTGCGAAAATCCCTTTTCCTGTTTGATCAGTTAAATACCTTTGCGTAACGTTTTCCAACGCTCCACGCTCTCAGTAGGTACTCAACGATTTGGAAACCATTTTTACAACAAATTAATTTCAGTTTACGTTCTCAATAAGTAGTTCTGCTCCTGTAAGTTTGTGTGATGCGGTAATAGTAAAATAGGAAGTGGTGAAGGGTGGGCGTTTAAGGGAACTGTCTTATGTAATTTTGACGTTCGAAAAGTACTGATTCTCAGCCTAGTTTGAATAAGTGAATTTTGAATTTTGAATAATTTGACTGTACCGAGCGACGTGTGGCGAACCTAAGCCGCGTGATACAGTCAAATTCTACAAATCATGGAACTTATTATTCCCCGAATTCAGCGCAACACACGACGGATGGAATGATGCGTGTCTACCAAAAAAAACTTCAGTCGACGTAATACTAGAAATCCTTGAGACTCTTAATACCTTTATTGTTTTTACCTCGAAAAAATGTGGATCTATTCTTATAAGACTTATTATGATTGTTTTGCAAAATCGGTCTGGCTGACACTGTAAACATAACGCAAATTGAAGAATATGTATTTGTTTATACTGTAGGGCAATAAAGTATAATTTTTACCGCCTCTAATAGTTTCACGGATGATTATTTCACAGTAATTTGTTAGCCATTTGGTTAATTCGGTGGTTACAGGTTCAGCGATTCAATTTGTTCCGTCATAATGAATAGCTTTGTGAAAGCAGTCAGGCCGTTATTATTCCAATCACAAAGTCCTACGACCCTTGTATTTTTCTTTTTTCAACATAAAAACTTGTACAAGTTCGTTATTAAAACTTCCCGCTGTCCCTTAAATTACCAAGCTGTTATTTCAACACGGAGTATAATAAAACAAAAGTAATAAAAACTAACCAGTCGAAATGAAGCGCAATAAATGTTGCTCTTTAATCGAGCTTAAAAATCTGTAACTCGTCATAATGATGCTATTTAGATTCAGCTGCGAGTATTATTGCCAAAGTTTGAAATATTAGGTACGCAATATTATTAATATACCGCCCAATATATATTATAACGAACAATACGCGCTGTGCGATCTAATAAACAGAATATATTCTATGCCTCGGGAGGGATATTTGTTTTCACAGCGAAGTCAAACGAATAAATCTTCAGTGTGTTTGGAAGAAACATAATTTAAAACCTTGTTTTGCTTTAAGTGATCTCAGTTTTGTAGATAGTTTACAAGTCACGGTGAATTGTTTGATGTTATCGTGAAAAATGCAGTGTGGATTCAGTTGGAAAAGAATTTGAAAAAAAAATTGGCAGTTTATATTAGGTCCCCACCTATGAAATCAGCGTTTTGTATAGAGAATTTTAAAGAAGTTGCTTTTTTCATACTAACATTTTCTTAATTTATATAACAACCATGAACACTAATGTTTTAAAACTTTTATGCACTAATGTTTAAAAACTAAGATAACGTAATATGCCACTAGATTAAGCGACAAAAATAAGTTTTAGCTAAGTTAAAACAAATAGTGGTCATTTCTGCTAACAAAATGAGGAGTCATTTTTAAGGTATTTTTTATGTTTATAAACTATAAGTAATAAGGTTTTTTTTACTATTGGTAGTTTGTCTATGATGGTCATTATTCGATATAATACCAAGCAATTGATGAATATTTTAATTAATAGAAGTGACAAGGTTATCTATTTGTGAGAAAAAACGCCAATTTCATAGGTGGGGACCCAATATAATATCTGACGAAATCTACTTTTTTCGTGACATTTTGCATAATAAAAATGTTGTTAATGAAAGTACTCAAAAATGTATGTTAATTTATTTTATCTACTCTCATATCGTAATATTCCAATAAAGTTATAAACTTCAAAACGAGTTTATAAACACAATACCGAAATTTAAAAATTGAATCATATTATAACACTTTTTCTCGAAAAAGATATGTAATGCTATAAAACATTTTTTTTTATTACGATACAGGGCAAATCCAAGAAGTTAATATCACCAAGGAGTTTCCATCAACTTTTGTAATGGAACGTTAGCGGGGGACAGCAGCAGCGCTCTAGCGCATGCGCGGTGATGTGCTGGTGCAGGCGCCAATCATACGTGAATTTGTACTGAATTTCATGGGATTTTTTTATTCTGGATCTTTAGCTTTGATCTTTTATTTAGTAGGTTCAATCCCAATGTATGAGAGTAGATAAAGTAGTGTATGAAACTGCACATAACTAGGTATTAGAACACTCGTGTGATACTATTCAAAACCTCGCCTACGGTTCGATTTTTAAACTCACTCGTATTTTAATACCTCTCATTATGCAACAGTTTCTTAAACTACTATTATGAATATTATTGTTTATTTAGCAGCTTAGTTTTATTAAAATGGAGATACACTAGTCGGTCATTCTTCCATACAAACGTAGTATGGTGATTACTCGTCTGTTTGACGGTGTACGTTTAAACCTAAAAATTATATCAATTTGTCTTGTCATTATTTGGCCCAGCATGGAAGCAGAATTTGAAAAAAAAAATTGGTTTGGAAGTTATGAGCGTTGAAACTTCCATATTTCAACACAAATTTTAACTCGTCTTTGGGCGTAAATAAATAACTTATGTAGTATGAAAATGGCAAAAAAGAAACCGTACAAGGATAGATAATTTATTCAATAGTTCAAATAATTTTATTTTTAGTAAATACATCCAGTAGCTTTTTCATAATATCTATACGCCCGAAGGTCTGTTCATGAAATTTTACGCGCTCGTTGTCGTTATAAATCATCGTCTATTTCACTAAATAAATGAATAAATATATAAATGAAACTAAATAAATAAATACTAAATAAATAAAACGAAATAAATAATTAGACTAATTAGTATGCATGTTAGTTACGCCCACCAAACACTTCCAGCCGTCGACTAGTGTACACTTTAGTCCGTATGTTGAGGTAACATTTACTCTTTTCTTCACATTGGGCCGGCCACTCGGTCAAAAATTATTACAATTTAAAAATCAATGTTCAATGGCGGCACTGGAGTAGGTATTACAAATAAATGGAGATAATATTCAAATGGATGATTATTATTTTAACTAGGTAAGACATTTAGAAGCATTGAAGGACAAACTTAACTTTTTAGTTGAAAAATAACTTTTAATAGAGCGGAAAGGACTGATTTGAATGAAATACAGAGTAAGCCTAAATGTAACTTAAAGACATGGCTTGTGAATTTCCGATCCCAGATTGAAGAACAAACTTAACTTTGCAGTTGATGTAACAAAAAAAAAAAAAAATATAAATGGCCATATTATTTTTTTATTTTCTTTACAGCTTTAAGGAACCGTAGATCTAAGTTTTTGATATCTATTTCAATTTGATACTTCCACGCATTCTTGAGAAAAAAGGTCTTGACAGACAACGAAGTCATTCAATAAGGCTTCCAATTTCCCATATTGAGGTACGGAACCCTAAAAAAGATTATTTGTACTTTAATCTGCCTATCTGTCTGTTATCTTTTCATACCTTAACGGCTGGACAGATTTAGATGAAGGACATACGGATATGCCATGACCTGGGTTAGGACATAGGATACTTTTTGGTATGGCACCTAAAGTGTTTAATAAAATTCCTGATGACATAAAAAACATGACATTAAATAATTTTAAAAAAGCTCTTATCAAATTATTAATTGACAAATGTTATTATAATGTAGACGAATTTTTGAACGACCAATTATTAAAATAATGCATTTTGTACCTTTTGATAAGAAGTACATACTATGACTATTTATTAATTTTATTGTATTTGATTATTTTATTTTTATTTTTTTTAATGACATAGTGTAATGACACCTAATGGGTCACTTATAAATTTGTATGTCTTAATTATGACAAAACATAGCGCACCACCTATTTATGTAACACCTATGTAATACCTATGTTTCACAAATAAACTGATTGATTGATTGATTGATTGATTAATCCCCGTAGTACCTACGTTCCTGTGTAATAACTTCCGACATTTACTTGGGCGAAGCAGCGGGCAAAAGGTAGTGAAGTGATATTTGAAACAGTGTGGAAATTAGTGCAAAAAGTAAAAGCCGGAACAAAAATTGTTTTACGCTTTGTTATTAATATTCTACTACAGTTATACTTTTTTAAAGCTTATATTTTTAATCTGCCATACCTTTTTTCTGCGAGTGTTCTTAGTTCGCCTAGATTTTCTGATCAATTTATTTAATATCGTGCATTATTTTCTTATCTAGGTGCTCTGTTTGCGCGGAAATCCTGGCCCTGTCAGTACCGGCTTCCGAGGCAACAAACGTAGCTGGAAGCCACTAGTTCAATTAACTGCTATAAGTTTGTTTTCAACCATAAATGTACCTATTATAATCTGTCATCTACCCACTTTCCATTTAAAAAGATTTAGCTTATCGTATGTCTACTGTATTTCCTTTTGGATGGTCTCAAGCCATATGGATGGGCGGACCTAGCATCTAGTTTTGTTGCTCGTATTCTGAAGATCAGAATCTTCTTTATGGAGTCGTGTAAAACAAAGGAAGAGCAGAATTATGCGAATGTGTGGCTGACTGAACCTTAATTAAAAGATTCACATATTTCTTCTTCATTAAATAGTTAAGCTTGAGTGCATGTAGGATTTATTGTAACCCGATTTGTTTTTCTCGAAACCAGACGGTAGGTAGGTGCTTATTCTACGGAGAGTTGTATTGTATTCGCCGATGAAATGCACCTGCGACACCGGTTCTATCAGATGAAACGAACGATTTATTTGAAATGCAAAAATGCTACCTACGCTAGCTCTCATACTTTTTGTTCAGTATCATTAGGAGAATTGATTGTAACAGGTCTTACATATACTTTGTGATATTAAATTTGTTCTGAATTCGGTTTGATTAGTAGGAAAGCAACTATTTTAACGATCTATAACCCAGCGTTTGGTCAGAATCCATGTATCAGACAAACGGTGTTTTAGCGCCATTTTGACAATCCGCAAACGCCTTTACTTTAATAAAAAGCCTTTATTAATAAATAAAGTTCAGACGGCTTTGATAAAAATGTTTTTAATGTTTTAGCTTTTGCATGTACTAAAAACAGTGTATTTGCGTTTTTAGGGTTCCGTAGTAAACAAGGAACCCTTATAGTTTTATCATATTCGTCTGTCTGTCTGTGCGTCTGTCTGTCCGCGGCTTAGAGACTCTTTGTACTAGAACGGCGTAATTTGGCATGGGTATACATATTAATCACGCCGACAAAGTGGTAAAATAAACATGAAAAAAAAATGATTTATGGTTTTTCTTTTTTTGTTTTTGTTGCTTTTTATGTTTTTTTGTTTTTTTGTTTGTTTTGTTTTTCTACTTGTGAAGTGGGGGTGTTTTTTTTTTCTCGTCTATCGCATGGTTTGTGGTGCCGTTGGAAAGGTCGTTCAAAAATATTGGGAGTTTGTGAAAACAATTTTTGGATACAGGGATCCGTTTGCGAAATACACTCGAGAGCAATGAATCCGGGTCACTTAAAGAATCCTAAAAATCTCGGAAACTAAAAATGCTAGGTTAATGCAATAAATTGTATTTAATAGACAATGTAATACTCCTTAAATGAAGGTATTAAAACTTCTTAGTTATTGTAAAGTTATATCATAAAAAAATCAAATTTGAAAAAGGGCCACTTTCGAAGATGGAACTACGAAATTACAGCATTTGGTTTTGCTTTTGTTTGTAATCTGTCATTTATGTGGGTACATAAACCATGTTGATAGTGCTCTATATTCATTATTCAAGCTGAAATTATGTCGCTTACGCCTGAAGAATGCACCAGAATACTTACAATGCTGGAAACCGACCGGAGTCAGCGCGATACAGCCAGGACTGTCGGTGTGTCGCTGTCAACAGTACAAAGAGTTCTCCGACGTTACGAAGAAACTGGTTCTAACCTACGCAGACCAGGAACGGGCAGAACCAGGTGTACCACAGCACGAGAAGACCGATACTTGGTGAACACCATGCTTCGAAATCGCTTTCTCACAGGAACTGAACTCACAAATCAGTTTCGACGCCTCGGAGGAAGTAACCCAAGTGCATGGACAGTAAGACGTCGGCTTGCTGAATCTAACTTAAAACCCCTTAGACCTGCAAACGACCCTAAACTGGAGCGTGGGCATCGTATTTCAAGACTAAGATATGCCCAGAGCCACGTAAATTGGAGTATTGAAGATTGGTCAAAAGTTATGTTCTCCGACGAATCAAAATTTATGCTCTACAAGCACGATGGAAGACACAGAGTGTATCGAAGACCAGGGGAAAGATTCAAGCAAGCATGCATCGAAGAAAAAGTAGCCTACGGTGGTGGGTCTGTACTTGTGTGGGCCGGAATTTCTTCTGAAAGTCGCACAGAGCTGGTGATCATAGAAAACGGCTCTTTAACTAGCGTAAGATATGTGGAAGAAATCCTCAATGATCACGTTGGTCCATTTATGGTCAATTTAGGTGAGGATGCTATATTTATGCATGACAATGCCCGACCTCATACAGGTAGGATTGTGAATGACTACCTTCAAGAGATGAACATTACTCGTATGGAGTGGCCAGCGCGCAGCCCGGATATCAACCCGATCGAGCATGCTTGGGACGAGCTAGGCAGATGCGTAAAACATCGAAACCCTCCCCCAATCACGCTTCGTGAGCTCAAAATTGCTCTCACAGAGGAATGGGAGAATATTCCCCAAAATCGTATAAGGAACTTGGTGTACAGCATGCCAAACCGCGTAAACGCAGTAATGGAAGCACGAGGAGGCAATACGAAGTATTAAAATTCAAGAAAATCGTAATAAAGTTCAAAAATTTCATGTTTCCTATTTTTGTTTTAAGGAGAGATCAGCAGTTTTTTTCTTTATGTAATTTTGTGTTAATAAAATGTATGGTGACTCATATTTTTTTTACTTTCATTTAAGGAGTATTACATTGTCTATTAAATACAATTTATTGCATTAACCTATCATTTTTAGTTTCCGAGATTTTTAACATTCTTTAAGTGACCCGGATTCATTGCTCTCGAGTGTATTAAGCTTTAAAGTGCAAATTTTTGTTAGAGTCAAGTGTGTCCCTGCCAGCTAAATGGTTGGTTTTGGATATGTGAAAAAGATTATGGCAGTAGTATTTATAACGAAATTAAAAGGAAAACTATCACAGCTAAGTAGGCTTTACAGGTTAACGAGTAATAATCGACCGACTTACATTTGCGGTTGGAAAAACATGTTCTGCCATACATTCCGTATGAGAGAAAATGTTTTTCAACTACAATGTTAAGTTTGTTCTTGAGATAAATTCATCCCAACTACGGAACCCTTCATTGTGCGCGGTCTGACACATACTTAGCCGGTTCTTTCTAAGAAGAGTAGGCTACGCATTTGCTAACTAAAGTTGCAGATATCTATGTCATGACGTATGTCATGGTTAATTCTCCAACTGCGACTGTAAGTTTGTAATCGCAAAAAATATTTTTTATGTGATAAAACTGCAAATTAACGATTTTCGCTTTTGACCTTGCTTCTTGCCAAATTTCATGTTTATTGGTCTACGGGAAGTGCCATATAGGTTTTGATTTATTTGCGAGTATCAAAATATGTCGCATAAATGGCCGTATATTTATAGTGTTGACTTAGAAGCTTGATTTTTTTAGAGCTCCAAGGGACCGCAGACCTACGTTTTACATACAAATCTACAACTTGATAAGTCCACGAGTTCCTGAGAAAAAGGGGTTTGACAATCTGACAGACGGACAGGCGGACGGACAACGCAGTGACCCTAAAGGGGTTTTAATACAGGAAAAACCCATATTACATAAAATAAAATAAATAGTTTACAATACTGCCACAGAATGGATCAGAATAAAATGTCAATACAACTAAAATAAATGTAGATAGTAGGTACAAATTAAAAAGATCACAGTAAATAAAATAAAATATAAATACAATTAAAATAAATGAAGATTAAAAGATAGAAATTCTCAGGGTCACAGAATTGAAAATTAAATTAAAATTATAAATTTCATAAGATAACAATACAATACAAACAAGTAATTATAAATATGTATATGTCTGGCTATAAATTGTACAAAAGTTACAATAATATTTTTTTTAAGTATGTTTCAATTGCGTTTTATTATGTTCAATTTCAATTGTTAGCATAGCATGCATGCTTTGATCGAAATGAAAGCATGCATAATTCCCATAATCCATACCTACTACCTACACTAATTTTAAAAATGCGAAAGTAACTCAGTCTGTTTGCCGGTCTGTCTTTTTGCTGGTCTATTTGTCTAACCTTTTCACGCCTTAACAGCTAAATTCTTTAGATGGGATGGGAAGGAAACTCTCTATCCCGGTAAGACGTCCCGGTGGGATAACATGCGGGCGAAGCTCGGGCGAAAGCTAGAATTCATCCATTAATTTCCCACTTGATTAAGAATTCATAATTCCTAACATCAAATCTTGACGACGTAAATAACGCCCTACTGCAGGTCCAAAATTGGTCCACTGCTAATATTTGCTTGTTTTACCGAATGTTAAAAGTAGGGTTTGTGACAAAGTATTGAATAGGGCGAAACTAGAATTCGTCGATAAAACTGTTTTTCTGGGGGTCAAGGTCGACTCAAGGCTGCAATAGGGTCCTCATTTAACATTTCTTGCAGGTCGGGTAAAATATCCGTCAATTGACTGATGTTGATACCGCAATGCTAGTCTATTTCAGTTATTTTCATAGTATCGTGTCTTACGGTATTTTACTATGGGGACGAGCAGCAAATATCGAGTCTATTTTTATTCTGCAGAAAAGAGTCATCAGAGCAACATTTATGCAGGCTCGATTCCATAAGGGAATTGTTTAAAGATATTAATATCATGACGGTACCTTGTCAATATATCTACGAAAACATCATGTACGTAAGGAAAAAACTAAATATTTTCAGTAAAAGAAGTGAAAGACACAAATAAAGGACTAGAAATAGGGACCATTTACTTCAAACAGGTTTCAGACTAGCTAAAGTAGACTCATCCTTCGTGGGGTACGGTTTAAAATGCATTAAAATACCTCCCCACATACTCCAACTGAATGAAGCGAAATTTATATCTTGTATAAAACGCACACTATCCAGCCAAGCATATTATGAGTTGGGGGATTACATCGGTGAAAAAAATGCTGGGCTTAACGCTGGTCCTGTCCCACAAGGGCGCTTAAACTAATTGATGAGCATTCGGAATATTGTTGGAGCTGCTGAAGATTGTAAAAACTATTTTTGCATTGTATAAATTCAATCTCTTAGTATTGTATAATTGCATAGCACACCATATGAGCACTATATACCTACTGTAAAGCCACCATTTACTGGGTACGTCTTTCATTGACTTGAATGTGCCCCCGGCGGCTGTGAGTATGTCATGCTCATGTGTGTGTTGGATCATTAAGTTCCCTTCAAAATGGTTTAGCTGAAGGATGCTGATCCATGCATTACGTTTGTGAACGGGCGCCGTCAGTAGGACTGGTCTTATTACGGACGCTTTTAATGTGTTCGTCTTTCTAGTTCAGTTTTTTTTAAATTGGAAACTGAAAAGTTTTGTTACTGACACTGACAGCTGAAACTAATTTTTTTTTTTTATTTTTTTTTTTTTTATTCTGGGCTTTTTACTGAATAGCACTAACAGGGCAGAATTTATATGAAAGATTTCTCATTTGACAGCTCACAAGATATTTAATCGGGAGGAATATTCGGCATATTAAAGTCAATGAGAACGACAGAACAATAACCACGCAACTGAGCTGCGGTTTCCGGAACCGCCCAACGTTTCGTTGCATCTGGCCAGGTAATGTTTAAACTGTCACTTTCATGCAGTTCTCGCAAATTTCTAGGGCTTGGATAGCTCCTAGTAACGACATGTAACTAAAATAAAAATAAAAAAAGATTTCATCATTTAATTAACTTTTTATTGATTCAAGGTTAAGAGATAAGATAGCCAGTTCCTCAGTGGTTGAGAATTCCGGGTGAAGCTCGCTTCCACCTTCGGCCTATTCATCATTTACCAGAAGAGAAGAAGGCTAAATATATTTTTATTTTAGGATCGTATTGTTTTGTACATCCCCGTAATATTTTGATAACCTTTATGTATTCGTAATACATATTTTGTCGGACAATTATTCATTTTAACTAGGTATTCCTAACTCTAGAGCCATAATATTTCAGGCATCGTTGTGTCATTTACGAGCAAAAATTGTGTCAGTCGAATAAATATTCGACTATATAATACATTTTTTTTACTAAATGCTAATACTTGCGAGCGGCGACCGCTACAAGCAGGCAAGGCCTTCAAACTGAAGATACGGATATTATCACATTTGCTCGAGATATTCAACATTTTTTGCGACCTATCCCCGACGGAGCCATTGTGGTCAGAAGTGTCGTCCCATGGGTTCGTAACCTCACTCCCTCGTTAGGGCCTCCTGTATAATTATAGGGAAATAACAAATGAATTTGTCGTTTTTTACAATTACTTGACCTTTATGAAATCGTGCACATTTTATGAAACAGAATGGGAAAGTCGGCTCAACAGCTTTCATTATGCTGATGTTATTTTTGAGGCAAACATTTTAACTTTAAAGCGAGTTTTCTGCAAAAAGACAGATTTATGAATGTTCAACTGCTTTAATAGCTGTCATTTAGGTAGGTACGTAATTTAACGGTCCTTTAAACAAAAGATGAGAAGACTGAAAGTAAATAGTCTGTTTAATCTGCTGGACGTCATGATGACGTCACGTGAGCAGGGTTTGTGGTATCGCGAATTTACTGAAAGTTTTGCGTTGCTAAAAGATAATGTTTTGTCTCTTGTTATTGATACCTCTGAAACATTATGTTGGATATCCTTAAACTTTGCACTTGATATTCTTGATATCAGTCGATCCATTCTGTAGACATCTCCCGGTGAAGAGTGAGGTGAAGTGAGCATAGAGTGAGCTGTCCATAGTGTCAATCCCTAGCTTTAAGTGCAAAGACAGCTCACATCAAGCTCACTTCACCCAAGTTATCACGGTGAGATGTTTACAGAATAGACAGTTCTCATGTCGATTTGGATATGTATGGCATTAAACAGACATTTGTAGGTACATTTCCAAAAGTGGAACACCTAAGCTGTTGGCCTAGAATGGCATGGAGTGGCGTGACGGGTTAAGCTTAGCAGTATTACTTATATATGTCACAGTAAGATGGTTATAGCCGGGATATAGCTATCTACCGTAATATTGTAGTTATATGAAAACGGTTCATAACTATCTTACTAGGAATATAACTATGATAAGAGTACGACCTAGTAATATTTACTATAAGGGCACTCCGACCTAATGGAGGTTAGGTTAGAAATGTGACCAACTATGCGCGAGCCGAGTGAGCGAAGCAAATTTCGACGTAGCACTCGCCGGCTGCTATCGCAGCATTTGGAATGCTGCGATAGCAGCCGGCGAGTGCTACGTCGAAATTTGTCGCAGTAACAAAATTAGGGTACTCCGACAGTTATCAACCGCTTTCATATAACTATATCCGTAGGGATATAACTATATAGTTATATAACTATATAGTTAGGTATATAACTATATAGTTATATCCCTACGGATATAGTAGGGATATCCCTAGGGATATAACTATATCACGGCTATAACCATCTTACTGCGACACATACATGACATTAAATCACACCTGTAATTCCGCGAAGGGTAAGGCAGCGGTGTAATAAGGGGTTAATTCAATTCATTTATTATATTAGACAACTTTGATCCATAACGGTAAGTAACAACAGAAACTTATAACTATGTTAGTATGCACAATATCAAAATACAAGAATAACAACACAATATTATAATAACTATAAAATAATAATAATTGAAACATTTCATTTTACCGTGCCAACAACAATGCTCACCCAAAGCGAGTGTATCGGACACTGATAATATTTACTAGCAATTATCTTCAGAATGTCATTGCTACCGCCGCGTACTCTGCCCAGCAGCGACGCCACTCGTTTGCGTCAAAGTCGTCTGTACGCGCTTCGGCAAACATCGTGGACGCACTGCAGAACCGCGGCAACCGCAACAACATCCTGAAGATATTAATAGGGGGCGAGCCTATTACATGGTATTACTTATAATAATTATATAAAGGAAAATACGGTTACTTACATTTATCCACGGGACATGATTTATACGGTCGCTATAGATCTATTAAGAAAACTATTTACGATTTGAGATCAGATTCGGAGGGAGAATGGAGTTCGTAAGGATTTAGCTATTTTGAAAAGGAATAAAATGAGTTTAGCCTGAGGTTTTATTGGTAGGTATTCCTTACACAATTAAACCACAAGGCAATTTTGTAGTGTCGGACGTAAAGAATAGTACCATCCCATTTCTTCCCGTGGGTGTCGTAAAAGGCGACTAAGGGACTTACTAGAGAATGGGCAGCAGCGTTCTCTATGCATTTTCACTCCATACTGCGATCGCCAACCCGCCTGCCAAGCGTGGCGATTATGGCAAACCCCCCATTCGGGGGAGGCCTATGTCCAGCAGTGGACGGCTTTCGGCTGAAATGATGATGAATGATGAATCCAAAGGTGCGCAATACACTTTAGTTTTTTAATCTGAAAATGGGTTATAAATTTATAGCTACGGCAATAACAATATACAAATGCAATGAAGTATTGGAAAGCAGCATTTAGATTTTAGATATAAAAATGTCAGCCCCTTGCAGCAGGCACAAATCGCCATTCTCGAAGGGACACTTTACAAATTGAGTTCAATAACAATATTGGGCTCTTTTATGCTCCAAAGTGATATCGACCAATGTGCCATGGGAGACATCTTTGACTGCCGAACAGTGATCGAATAACAGCCAGCACAAATACAGGCTTATTTTATTACCTTCACTTTTAAAAGATTTGTTAAGGCCGGCCGTTACCCGACGGCATGGCACGATGGCAGAAGCGGTGTTGGACCCCAGAATGATTGTTGTAGCTTGTACACGCATACTAAGCAAAATGTGGGGAGTCTCTAAAACGTTAGTAACGTTACCTTTAGTGCAAGAAAATAATAATGGGTATCTAATAGATACATCAAAAATCTACTCAAAACCTGGTTTTAGAAACCTGTTAAGCTCGTGCACAATCATGACAGACAGAAAGGTAAAAACTATATTTTTTTGTAAAATAGTTAGGTACAAAACTTTGCTTTAACGGTAAACGAATGAAGTCGCCACAAAATGTCCCCTGCATTCAAAATCAGAGGCCGACTACGCTATCAAATTTATGTCCGCAGCTGCAATAATGCAATTTTGATCAAAAGCTCCGCCTATTTCCGTAAGCCCCGTTCGACTGCTCTGCAAAACCACTTCCGTTGACCGGCTGTACCAAGTAAGATTGTAAATGGAACAATGGTAGGGAATAGAACCAACTCGACTTTGACTGTTAATCAAAAGCTACTTCTACGAATAATTTCCGCACGTAAATGGAACAAAAAATGTGTGTCCCACCTTACATGATTCAATTGCAGGATATTCCGATACACAATGCTTCCCGGCTCGATTGCCGAAGACTGTCACTGACGTTCAGTTACCGGTGAACTATAACCCAATTACACTGTCAGTAATAAAAATTTGTACTTAAGCTCCGTTTTAATTAATTTTCTGCTCTTCCATCAGAATCGAGAAGAATTAAGTTTAAATCTAGTTCAATCTGGGATTAAACGATATCGCAACGGTTCTTAAGGAGGCATAAAAAGTGCTCCGTTTTTTTCTTATGCATCTTGGACAGTCCATTGTGTAAGTATTCGTTGTTTGAAGTAATTTTTCGTGCGCTATTTGTCAACTGCACCGTTTCCTTAGTCTAACTTTGTGCTTCCTCTGTAACAATGTTATACAAAGTGTGGCTTATTGGTCAAATAGGTCACTCCATTGAACCAGTTTCAGTTCAGTATAGCTTATGAATAACTAGGTTTGGCCCGCAGCTTGGCTCACGAATGTACCTAATTAGAAAAACTTCAACTTTCGCTATTGAAACTGCAAGCCAGCTCGTCTATTCAGCGTACTGTAAGGTATGAAGCTATGTACTATCGCGGACACTAGCGCCTGGCCACTGGGCACTGGCGGTCATGCGCCAGTGTCCGCGATAGTACCTATTAATTTCTTCTGAAATACACAATTGTATTACTTTTGTTAAGTTACACTATTCTTCCAATTATTGCACGTTATAACGTTTGAATATACTAAGAACTCATGGTACTAAATTACAATATTTTAATTTTCTTTTTGAAAGACCAAACTGAACAAAAACTTTTATAAGATTCTCTCCAGATGGAACGACGAGCCCGCGACTCTCGCGTGTCAGTGAAGTAGGTAACAGACATCTATAAATTGTTCAACTTTAAGTAACATACCGTAGTACCCTTGTTTACATTTACATGTCAATCGAGCTCATTTCCGCAGTTTGTTGATTTTCGCGTATTGCATGATTATTTATTGGCGTTTTCGAGACATAGTACTCGAGGGTTTCGCCTACTTTGTTAAGGACGAAAGTAGAATATTTCCACTGTCATTTTTCGTACTTAATCATTTAGTGTTGACAATACATATTTTTGTTCGGGCGTATGACGTTTTATGTGGACGGGCTCTAAGCGGTCATTGGCATCGTAGCTCTACTAACGTGCTACGGTGCCAGTGGCCGTACGTCAACTTGTAGCATTTTCGTAGCGTGAGTCATTTACTACAATGGTATATCGTAGCTTTGCGAATTCTTGCGAAGTTTAATTTATGACCTCTTTTTTGTTACTGTTTTACTTACCTACATCGATTTTTCGTTTGCTGTGCCCATATCGTATTTACATTGTACATAGATGTTTTTTTTTACTAAGTACCTACCTAAATGTGTTTGATTATCGAAATTGATGGATATCGATGTCCTATTAGGTACTTATTGTAATCAAAAATAATGTTTCTGAGACAGCTATTTGAGCCGAGACCCAAACTGCCGCAGAATGTAATCTGACAGTAATCTAAATTGATCGTTAAAGTATTATGCTAGAGTGAGATGGAGCAGAGGACAGGTGTCGACATTTAGGACGTCATATAAAAATATAACGATAAGATACTTTATGTGAGGGTTGTTCGTTTAATATTACTAAATCGAATAAGATACCTGTCGTAAAATGTGTCCTTCTGGATGTCTGATACCGTACGCTCGCAAAAAAAATTGTCTTTTGTGACTTGACGAAAAATACTTCACATTTTATGAGATTGTTCGAATAAACTAGGGAGATTTTTTGCTAATATTTGCACTTAACACTCATAACATCACGCTAGTGTTCCCGGAAGGGTTAGACAGATATGACCATATTTCGCCAGTTATGTTTAAGTCCCATAATGGGGCACACACAAATTCAGCCTGACTCCTCACTGCTGCTGAGATATGTTACTTTTGCTTGCACTTAACTATTGCCAAAATATCGGTATCGGTCAATTATCGGTAAATTAATCAAGCAATTAAAAACCTGATAAATTTTCGCCATTGATAGCACAGTTCGGTTTATTTAGCTAAATAAACCGAAAAATTACCAAATTACAAAAATAACCGTAATCAGTGTACGGTCAGCCACAAAAGTCGATTAACACTTCAGTAGGTATTATAAATCTTAATTATTGAACAAAATATCCATAAAAATCTGGAATGATATAAAAAGGAGTATTAACTCTTAGCTGTTACATTGAATGCTGAAGAGCAATATATCGAACATTTTGTATCAATTTAGATATTATGTAAAAGTGTTCATCGACTTTTGTTGCTGACTGCCAGTAGGTTGTTGAAAAAATATATATTAAAAGTTGAAAGTTATTGAATATTAGGTAAGAACATACCTAACTATATTGAAATTCAATACAGATCACAGAACACACACAGATGATCACAGATCACAGATTGTTTGTTTGTTTGTTTTTTATCACAGTTTGTTTTCTATACAATGTCGCCCATGGGCATTGGGCATGTGAACGCCCGTATTTTTCTAAATATTAATGAAAAAATTATCGAAAATTACCTTAAAAAGGAGGGAACTTTCTTTTAATATTATTCATGTTTTTTTTTTGTAGCTCTTTCCATATCTCAGATGTTATTGTCTCGATTTGGATTCTGTTTATTATTTCTAAAAGCTTATGAGTAATTTTATCGGATCACCTAATACCATTTATTAAAAAAAGTCGACTATGAAAAAAAAAGGAGCTGAAGACATAAGTTTTCTAAAAAAAAATTAGTATTTATTAAAAAATACAAACGGAAATCCATAAAACCAAACAAGAAATTAAAAAAAATAAGAAATAAATGTTTTTTTTTTAATAATAAATGGTTAAAGATAGACCCTCTTTTAAAGTTAATTTTAGAAAAAAAATCATGAACAGAAAAATACGGGCGATCACATGTCCGTGGGCGGCATTGGTTATTCAAAAGTTTTACCAAAAATAGTACTTATGCTCAATTTTTATATTTTCAAATATAGGTAGGTAGGTACCTATCTACGTAAAAAGAGAGTGCGGTCCTGAATAACAATTCTGTTTGCGTCTACAGAGCTCAGAAGCCCCAGGGTTCTTAATTAAAGGTTTAAGTAACAAGGAAGTTTGAAGTTACCTTGTTTCATCTGATGCTTCCTTTGTTATTATCAATGGGTGTTGTTAGGTATTTGTGTAAAATTAATTATTTATAGCAGCAATGAAGCTATAAGTGTAGCGCATCAAGAACTTAAGGACCACGTTGGCAGCAAGCAGGAATTTGTAAGATGGCGACTACCGATTTAATAAGAAAGAAAATAATAAAGTTTAAAAGTCGTACCTAGTTCGAACGCATCAGATTGATTCTTTCTTGGTTATTTTTTATGTGGTTAGTGACTAACCTAGAGTCAGAGTTTTTGGCTTCACATGCCGTCGAAAAATATCTAACATACCTAACCAAAACAGCCAAGAAAGAAGAGATACCCATAAGTATAAATACTACTATTTTAGTTATAAAACAAATAACGTTTATCTAGTGTATATGAGTAACAATAAACACTGAGTTTTTTTAAAGTAACTTTCCCCTATTCCCAAAATACCAAGAAAGAAGAGATACCCATAAGTATTATAAATACTACTATTTTTGTTATAAAAAAAATAACGTTTACCTAGTGTATTTGAGTAACACTGAGTTTTTTAAAAGTAACATTCCCATATTTACATTGCTGATTGCGGTGAGATGAGACTCGGGATTAAAATTTGAAAATAAAAAAATACCCGCCTCTGATACAATTTGTAAAGGGTACATAGAATCGAGTATCTGTTCATATACAATAGGTTATTAGCATGCAAAACTGATATTAAAACACCCCCGTTGTGTTTTGTGCCTGAATAGATCTTTGGTAGCGTGATTTTAATCAGTGCGAGCCCACAAAGGATTATGCAAATTTTGGCTCTAATTACCATGTGTAGGTGAATAGCTCTTTTTGAACTGAATAGAAATTACTATCGCGTCTAATTTGAAATCCGAGTCATACAGTACCAAACATGTCAGTTTAACACTTTCGACTCCACCCACTTTTCATAGAACTCATACGCCATGCCGCCATACATATTGGAAGTGAACCCTCCCGGAGGGTTGCCGGCATTACGTTTGCGCTAAAGTTAACCATCGCGGACGGTCAACGGCATTAGGTTTAAAACCGTAGTTTCGAACCTTTTACATTTTTTGTGAATATTTGTAACCTTGAACAAAGAACTAAAAAAAAATAAGAATGCTTGGATTTTACAACTAACACATGTATACATACATCAGATTTTATTTTCACGGTTTCAATGCTGTATTCGCTAAAAAATCCTACATTTAAAATGTGCCCTCCGCGAGGGTTCCTGGCACTGAACGTGTTAAATTATGTAACGTTTTTCTAGCTAAGAACATTTTTCCAAAATCTGTGAATGCACTTAGCAATTACCTTCTCAAGAAGTTAGGGACAGACTCCTAGGAATGTTCTTCTGTAGCTAGGTACAACGGTTAAGGTAACTTCTCTTACCGTCTTGTTTCAAAATTCACCTGTATTTCCTACAATGGGACAGGGAATTATGACAAAAGATTTGAAATACTTGCTCTAAAAATGTTTGTTCATTTGCACTCCGCCAATTGTATGAAAAGTACAGACAAGCACACAAGACCTTGCACATGGTCTTCACTGAGAGAAAGCGTATGATGAAGTACCTCGGGATGTGTTGTGGTGGGATTTGAAAGAAAAAGATTTGCTCGGGAAGTATGTAATGTTAATCCGTACTAGGTATGTAAAGTCAATCTCGTACCTACGTCCAGTCAGCTGCTGGCAACACCGACGAGTTCAGTGTGGCTGTGGGCTTGCACCAAGGTTTGGCTTTACAAGTCCTAACCTCTTCCTGGTGATTATAAACGCTCTGACGTCGAACATATACTCGTAGGAAGAGGCACCCTGGTGCATGTTGTTTCCCGACGACATTGTTCTTGCCGGTGAAGATGGACCTGACATCCAAAGCAGATTGGAGAAATGGCAACAGAAGATGGAGAATGTTGGCTTGAAAATCAGCAGAACTACCTCCAGTTCTGGAGCAAAGCGCTTGATGGCGCGCTTGTCCCGGTTTGCTCCGACTTGCGGTATCCGGGCAAAGCGATGGCGAACTAGAGCGGACTGAATTAACACTGGATGGAAGAAATGGCGGCAGGTCACGGGAACAATCTGCGACTCCCGCATTCCCCTTAAACTTAAGGGGAATATTTATGAAACAATAAGACCTGCTGTCTTGTATGAATCAGAATGTTGGGCCACAAAAGGGATGAATGAAAGACAATTGCATGCAGCTGAGATGAGAATGTTAAGAGGAATGTGTGGTGTTAAGCGAATGTATAGATTAAGAAAGGAGTATATAAGAGGAAGTCTGAAAGTGACGCCGGTGACTGAAAAGTTGTATGGAAAACGGTTGTCATGGTATGGGCATGTGATGCGGAGGAATGAGGAAAAGTCATCAGAAAAGTTTTGAGTACGAATGTGGATGGCTATACGAGTAGACGAAGACCAACGAAACGATGGATGTACTGTGTGGAAGATGATACTATCGCTAGAAAGGGGGGGACTACTGAGATGACGACTAATAGAGAAGTATGGCAGGAAAAGACATATTGCGCCGACACCAAATAAATGGTGATAAGGACAGCAGAATGATGTTCTAAATTTTTATAGCTTTCGAAATTTCTATTTGAGCGTGTACCGTTATAGTTTTGATTACGTATTATTCTATTCTATTCTATACTATACTAGTCGGTGCTCATTTTAACCAATTTCAAAAGTAGTCCTTTTACCTTCGACTATAAATGATTCATCTAAACCCTGTTTTCAATTCACTGTTTGGCACTTCATTTTCACTGACAATAATGACTTTCAACCTTGATAAAGTAAATAAGTATCTACATAAACATTTATTTTGTTGCTTTACTTAGGAGAAGCTTCAGCTGAACTAGCTGCGTTTGTGGAAAACAGGGTACGTCCAAAATACTTATGTGTAGAGGTAGGGACATGTAAAAATATCAACATAAATCGAGTCAGTGATTTAAGTAAGTGCTTCATTCTAACCGTTGCGCGTTGGAAAAAAAGACTGAGTTTCATAATTTTATTATCTTCTAGGTGACCCGACCGACGGCGACGTTGTCCTGACCAAGTTTCAACAATTCATAAAAAATCGCACTAAAAAAAAACGTTCAGTTTTTCACGAATTTGGTTTTTTTCTATAAAATCCTAATTCGGAATGTTTTTTTTTTTTTTAACAAAACTAAAAGTAGCGAAATCGGTGCAACCGTTCTCAAACGATGCGCTTACCAACGAAAAACATAGAATTTTTATGTATGTAGATAGATTAATTCAACAATATATCCTTTTTGTCTGTATTGCAGTTTCCCAACCGACACCATGCCGATCATCCAATCCTGTTGCTGCTGGCGCAGCCTTCGCCGAGGGTGCTACGCCTCAGCCATCTATACTATGGTAATTATAATTTGCCACTTTTTAAAGTATGCAATGCCACTTTTTGTAAATGCACGGAAATTAATTGCCTTCAAAGCTTTGACAATAGTTCTAGGTACTTCTTAAGTTACTTATATCCGAGGGATTCTCAGCTGTTGAGGAGAGATCATGAAGGTCTCCTCGTATATCAAGTACACTGAAAATTAAGTACACTGTTCACATTTAAGCGTTACAAAGTTTAGCAATGTTGTCTTGGAATGAGAAATAATTGAAACTTACACTATATGCGACAAAAGCGTTTCCGGCAAAATTAATAAAAAAAAAGAATTAGTCGTTTTAAGTATATACCTATAGAAGGGACTAAAGGTAGCGGTGCAAAATGCAACGTTCCTCGCGTATTAAGTTTACCGGCCAGTCGTTTTCCCAGCGCCGTGGCAATAACTTGTTGTACCGTGTTACTAATGTAAGATGCGTCATTGTACCTAATATTCATGGTCATCTGAATAGACTATTTATCTTGTACACCGAATTTCATTTACTCTCCTTTTCCAACCACGATACTCATAAGGTCCCAACACCTATTATTATCACTATCAATGTCACGTAAACATGTATTGATGACATGCTCATAATTATGTTTATTTGTAAACTTTATAACAGCTATACTGTCATCTGCAAAGAGAACCATTTTGTTTAATGTTACCTTTGGGAGATCGTTTTATATATATTCAAAAAAGTGGCGGCCTTAGTACGCTTTCCTGTGGGACGCCATATCTTGCTACAGTAATTAATTATTCGATACATTAGTAAAAAATAAATTATGCCGGTCACGCTCTTGTCGTACACACTGTAGACTTTGGGGTTTATTTATAAACGTTGCTTAAACAGTTATTAGAAACAAAAATGTAGGGTTAAACAGTCGGTTTGACCATACATTTTTGAGGTTTGAATGTCACTTAACTTAAAGCAACATTTATAAATAAACCCCTAAGTGACTACAAAAGTACAGTTTTCGTGACGTTTTATTTAAAGGAAAGCTGAGATTAAAGTGCGTTTTATTAAATGTTTTATTATAATGAGGATTCTTTTTTATGGATCTTTCGTATCTAAATGGCAAAAGCGTATAATTACGACATGTCCGTCTGTCCGTCTGTCCGTCTGTCCGTCTATCCGTTCGTCCGTCCGTCCGTCTGCCGTTCCGTCTGCCCAGAAGTTATAAATAGCCATTTTACCCGAAGACTATTGGCACTTTATCGATGAAAATTTAAAAAGCGTTTTCTGTATATTGCGAAAAAATATTAGGGCTAGCGCACTATACTTGTAACTGAGGGCTGAAAAAAATACCGTCCAAGTGCGAGTCGTACTCGCACATGAAGGGTTCCGAATCGTATTAAGATTGAGAAAAAAACCCGGGAAAAAACCCGCCCGTTTCTTGTATAGGGAGCCCCTTTTTATTTTTATTTTTTTTGGGTGGGAAAGTATCAAATATCTTCTCCCGCGGAGGGCGTGTCAGACTCTCACTGACTAAAACCCACCCGTGTTCCTTCAGTCCCTTGTGTGTTGCCAGCGGCCACGGTATCCCTTTTGGACTGTCCCGCGACCCTGGCAGGCATCAGCCCTAGCAGACCCCGTCAGTTGTGCTGACATCTTTTTGAGGCGCGTGTGGAAGACAACGCGCCATCAACCCGGACCTGGTGCTTATCGGACGGCGAGCTACCCATTGCTCACCGTGCGCAAGGCCGCGCCTACGGTGGCCGGGAATCGAGACCCCCTTCTAATGGGGACCCCCTTTAATTATTAACTTTATTTAACTTTTACTATTTGTTGTTATAGCGGTAATAAAGATACACATCCGTGAAAATTTAAACTGTCTACCTATTACGGTTGATAAGATACAGCCCGCTGACAGGCAGACGGACGGACAGCAGAGGCTTAGTAGTAGGGTTCCGTTTGGCACCCTTCGGGTACGGAACCCTAAAAACAATGCACATAAACGTGTAGGGTATCGTTGTAACTTATAATATTAACAAGATTATAATGTTTCTGAGTGACTTTCTTATTTTGTTATATTATCTGGTTACAGCCGCAGAAATAATTAAGTTTTAATATTATGAAATACTTTGTAACTTATTACAACATAACTTATTTTTGCGATCGGTAAAATTTATATTGTGCATCATCCTAACTACGAACCCCTTCACTGAGATAGGAATGACAAACAAATGGCCTTTAAAAAAATCTTCTATATTTGTATCGAAGTTGAAAAGATCAAGCTCCAAGTAGACCATAATACCTATATAAATATGTATAATGATGTTGATAATGATGTTAATATTTCAAATCAATACTAGTTTCTAAAATGATGATCAAATGTCTCACGACATTTTTCGGAAACCTTGTCGGGAATATTATTGATTTGCCATTAAGGGTCTTCACCAGGAAATCGTGTTATGGGTTTTGGATAAGTTTATATATATAGAAAATTTAAAGTAGCAGCCACGAAAAATAACGTCTGGCTAGCTCAAGAATTTCACGTCATTGAAAAAATCGGATTGAAAATAAACCTTGTAGATGAGTGTTAAAAAAAAACCACAAAAAACGTGAAAAAAGCACCATCGTATTCTGAGCACGTTAACGCTCTGAACTTTGAACGTGAATTATTAAGTATAGGGACACACCTAGCATATAATATGTTGTATGTAGGTATACAGATTTCGCTGCAAATTACAAAGATTATTGTTTATTCTTACTTTATAATATCTAACATGTTTTCCTTTACTAGAAACCTGTTTGAAACAGTTCTTAAACACAATGTTTAATTTTCCACGCTTTTCATTTAGAATCACCAACTCCAGTCTTTGAATCAGACTGAAATTACATACACATTTAGACCATAAACGAACCCCAAATTGATCGAGCGTCATGCTTTTTGCAAATCATAATTATAATACTCATAAACAGTTATGTAAACATTCTCCACTAATTTTGAACACCCGCTTGCGTTTGAACTAGCCATTTCGTGGATTCTATTGCTCTAAAAGATTTGTTTGCGGCAGGTATACTTTTCAGTCACCATTGTCACGATGGGGCACTTCATAGAGATGGAGCAGCGGTACCTCAGCGGGGACATGACTGAGCCGGAATCTGAGAGTTTCTTAGAACCGGAGAAGATTACGCCGAGTGAGTAAACATTAATGTTGATCTATTGGATTAAGTTGCTTTTGGCTGGTATTAGACGGGCTTAGTGCAGTCGATACTGACCACTAAGAGTTATCTAACTGTAGCGTCTTAAGTCCATCCGATACAACTTTAAGTGGTCTGCTTTTGCTTTAACATTCCGTCTGTTACCAGCCTTTGGTTAGACCTGTAGTAACTGCACGCGTAAACGCCTTATCAGCTATATTTATGTAGTTACAAAGCACGCTTCTGGGGTCCCTACGGCCTAGTAATGTTAAGGCGAAAGCGTCAAGGTAGCCAGCGAAATTCAAATTAACTGACGTTTTTTGCAATTTGCAGATCAGTATCATGTTCTATGTTGATTTAAATATGATTCGCGGCCGTATAAAATGTTTAATTATAGAATTATAATCATAAAAATTATCAATACAACTCTCTAAGTTCATGTAATCCCATTGAATGACTGACAAATCATGACATTTGACAATTATGCTAACTTATGGAGTTGTATTGCTGATTGTAATGATTATAATTATGTAAAACCATATTTGTTACGGTCGCGAATCATATTTTAATCAACATACGACCTGACAATGACCTGCAAAATTTGAATCTCGCGGGCTACCTTAGCGCATCCTCCTTAACAACTTAATGGAGCTATTTTATACAACATCTAACAGATCATGATTCGTAAAAAAAAACGATACGAGTTTTTTCGCGATTTGTCAAAATATCCGAATAGATGTTCACACTTGATTTGAGATCCAGAGGGCGCTTCAGCGGATCCGTCACAAAACAATTAGGTTTATTTTTTGACGAACATGATTTTTAAATGACGATACGTGATCTAAGACATGTCCGTAATTTTTTACGATGCGTGATGCGTATGAACACTGGCATTTAAAAAGCAATGCCGCCGTGAAATAAAAAAACGTCGTGAATAAAGACGTCTTCGTGTGAACGAGCTCTAATAGTAATAGGTCGTAGCCGGGCTTTTGTGGGTAAAATTCTATAAACATATTTCACCCTTTATCGATTATCCAAAAATCAAGAAAAGAAATAGGTAAGCTTACATATTCATTGTTCCTAAATATTTTTGACATTTCACTAAAATAAGGCAAGTTGATTATGCAGAAACCTAGCTACGAGTATAACCAATTATCATGGACGTAATATAATTATGTTTATCTACTACCTATTTGGTATAATACCAAGTACCTAGATGATAATCCTATCCTACCTAACCTACCTATATTATTAAATGAGTAATATTTGTATATAATTACACAATATATTTGTAATCACGTGCTCGAAAAGGGCTCTAAAGATTTCGATGAAAGTTGCATTAAAGCGGTTTACGGGGGCGAAAAATCGATCTAGCTAGGCCTCATATCTGGGAAAATTCGTTTACTCCGTATTTTCACTCGAGCAGAGCTCGGTCGCCCAGGTACAATCATGTTAAACTTCACACCAATGATTCTTATTGGTTTATGCAGAGATACAAACAGGCACAGGAGTGCCTTCGAGACTTACCCCACGACATTGGTCTCCGTTTATTGCAAAATATTCCAAATTCTAGTTCGTAGTCGAGGAAAGGGGTTAAAAGGATTTGTAACGCATCTGCGTCTCATCTGGTATGTTTTGAAGCGTGATCGCCGAATATAAGATCGAGAAATATAACCAGAAATTCGTTTTGTTTAAGCTTTTTGTTTCTAATACCTAATACTGTAAATAAATCATTCATTATAACAGTGCAAAGCTCCATGATAATGATGTTGTTTTCTAAAATTTAAACTCATTGAAATAGGTATTATTTTTGTTTATTTTATTTTATAAATAGAACTGCGTCTTCCATAAATCCACTAGTCTACTTGTAATTAAAAAATCTTAAGAGTAAACTAGCTCGAAAAGGGTCTTTGACACCCGAAAATGCAATACCTACGTTTAGTTCTTTACCAAAGTGATTCTTAGAACTCGTTACCGTCAGACAGTGCTGGTAGATTTTTTGTTTGAATGTAAAAAGAGATTTCATTCAATTTTATGAAAACAAACGTGACTTTGTAATATCCGACAGTCGGAACAAAAGATCCCGTCCCTTCAATATGTATCAATCTAGAACGTTAAAGCGACGTGGAATAAATCTGCTGTGGTTTTTATATTTATTTGATTCCAAGTAAGTAGGTCGTGTTTTGTCTGAAACAGAGTGTTAAGGCTCGGGCTGACTGGCGCGACTTGTTCTACCGTGAAGTTTTCTTAGAAATTGTTTTATTAGAGTCACATCGCGCCTATTTGCTCGAACGTTTATAGGCTCTGAGTTAAAATAAAATAAACCGACCGTTTAAATAACTGAAAGCAACAAACTAAATTGATATAAAGGTCCGTAGGTAGTCAGGTACTCATCACGAGCATTCGCTTCACGTATTTGTTTTGCAATCATTCGTTCCCCGAACATTTGTTACGAGTAGGCATCGAACATTCATTCCCAAAACGTTCCTTTAAACTACCATAATTTTCTGACTCCATAAATATTCATTTCGTAATGCGATCTTCATAAATCCTTAAAATGACACAATTACTAGATTCGTTATAATGTTAATTCAAAAGTGCTTTTGCCCAGAGCTCGTCTTCAGTTGACGAAAGCGATGAAGATGATAAGATAAGATAAGATAATTTATTTGCATAAACATGTGTGTGTACATACCTAGAAAGTGCATACAAGATGATAAATTAAATTAAGTGCAAACATGTTTGCCACTACGTGACGCGCAAAATAATACATTTACTTACTTATACAATTTAAAATGATTAAAAAAAGGAAAAAAAAATATACAAAATATTAGTAGTTATCAAACTTAATGATGATGAGTACTCAGCAGCAGAGAGAAACCGAAAAATCATTTACTTAAACAGAGCAAATAAGCAAAGAGATTGAAAGGACCATACCATATTTGGTAATGGTCCTTTCAATCCCTTTGCTTATTTGCACTTTGACAGCAATCAGACGTCGATGGTGTACCATAACTGATTGCAGTTGCAGTGGACGTGGTGCTGTTAAAGTAAATGATTTTGTGAAGTAATGATTATCATCGCTGTCGCCAACTGAAGATGAGAGTTTCTAATTTAATTAATTAATTTCAAAACTCTTTGCCGAGTACATAATATACGGCACATGGCACACACCAAGAAACATTCATCTTAGTCAAGTATACAACCATCACAATTCCCCCAGCCAGCGTCGAAGCTGAAAAGGATTTTTCCTCCACTGGTTACATATGTAATAAATTGTAGACATCTCCAAACGACGCAACATTGGATTGCTTGAGTTTCCTTAGGTCGTATTAACAAATAATAAAAAAGTTATGTTATTTAATTTTGTTTGTTTAGACTTTATTTTCAGAATTTTAAATATATATATACAGTAAAACTTGGTTCAGTGGGACCTGGATAAGTGAGAAACTTCCATAGCTGTAACTCATGCTAAGGTCTCGTCATTTTAACACTGAATTACCTCTGTTAGTGGGACAAAACATACCTCTTTATGTGGAATTAATTCTTTCGATTTTATCGTCATAATTACCTCTATAATTGAGACAGCGAGTGTATTTTATATCTTTCTAAATACTTTTGCTAAATCGGTTTCTTTTAATTTTATAGGTCTTGACCTCTGTAACTGAGATAAAGTCAAGTTATTACCTGTCTTACTCGGAAATTACTGTATATAAATTCCCGTTTTGTTTACTAATTCTTAGTCTACCCGCAAAATACATTATTTTATTTATTAGTGAGATCTAAAGAACGAAGCTTTAAAGTAGGAGGTATACGACGTACTTACTTAATAATATTATCAAATTTTTGTACACACATATAAACAGACAAGAAGAAAGGAATTTGCTATTTCTGTCTTTTCTAGTACCCAAACCTCAGTAGGTCCAATAAGGTTTTTGATCCTTATAAGAAATAGCATCGATAGGCATCAAAAAAAGTTTTTGCGAAAACTGACCGTTTTCTTGCTGACTGTACGATTTTTTCAAAATCTGTGAATAACAATATCAACATATCTCAAAAAGTTAAGGACCATCACCTAAGACCATTTTCTTGAAGCAACAACGGTTAAGGGACCTGCCCTTACTGCTTCATCTCAAAAATCCATTCTGTATAACTCCGAACCCAAATTGTTCTCGACTTTGACGCCTTAGTAAAAAATAATACGTTTTATGTGTACTTTAAAAACATGTAATTATTATTGATGGCCGCCAAAAAAAAATGTTAGAATGGGCGATTTCCATTTATGTATCGTTATAACTTGTTAGAACACGAGTTTTGGTAATGAAAATAACTATTATTATTTATTATTATTAGATAAGGTTTCACGCGTTTCACAGTATTCTTTATACCTACCCCCGAAGCGTCCTTACAGCTGGATGGGTATTAATAGATGTATCGACATGTCTAGGACCCGCAAATGTTTGTATAAAAATAAAATGCCGGATTTTAGACGTAAATTATAAAAGTAATGTTTTAAAAAAAAAAACTGCCTTGACCGTGTGGGTTATCAAAATAAAGAAAATACAACACACTAAACGCTGAAAATAAAAGAAAAGTCAAAATTGATCTGCAACAAAAAAGTTCAAAACGTTTTCTGTTGCAGTCGGGTTTTACTTTTTCATTTTTTGTTGGGATATTCATAAGCATTACGTATTTTGTAAGTCAAGTTTCGATTGTAAATGTAGATCAGATGAAGGGTGCAATGGTTCTTTTTAATCATGGCCGATAGGATAGTCTTGTTCAATTCGTCAGAGGCTCGCGGCGGTATGTTTATCCAAGTTGCCGCAACGAACAAGTCTCAATTAGTATGCCAAATATTGCTATTATTTTTCTCACTGTAACTTTGTTCCCAACACTGTTCAGGGTAGGTATTGAACAAAATGAAACCTAATTGATTTTGAACTTATTTCAACTTACAGCCATGTGTTTCTTATACTTCTTGAAGAGTCCGGTTTAGTAAAAGTTGATCGGTATTTGAACTGTCTTGATTAAAATCATAAAAACACAAATAATCAAACCTATAATTTTGGTTAGACACCATTTTATGAATAAATTTTATGATAAATAGCACATTTTTATGTACAAAATATTATTATGCTTTTACAACACGCCGCAATTTGACACATGCCACAGCTGAAACTGAAACCGTTCGGGAAGTGGTGCACTTTGATAGTCATGTATAAATTAAACATAGATAAATGTAAATATTATGTTTTTCTCTTTCACGTAGTCCTTATGAACTGGCGGATTTGCGCGAGTTTGCCAAGGCAGATAATTAAAGTCACCGTTCCAGACTTTTTTGCATCTAACTGTAAGTACGAGCCAATTTTTGACTTTTATTTTGATAGGTAACCATTCAAGCTTTCCTCTCAAGGAATCGGTTATAAACCTGTCTTGATGAACAAAACTTATATTTGACCGGCTCAGGCGACAATAGGGTGTGGTGATTGCGTTTGAACTTTGGCTTATACATTTGTATACGAATCTCTATGATTCTCGTGAATTGAAGTATGCCTGAAGCTTATCGTACCGTCCCGTCCTACGTCCCACGTTTTGGAAGTCAACTAAATTGATATCGGTGCTCCTAGCTTCTGACGTTTCATACGTGCCCATGTAGGTTTATGTGAAATAAAATATTTAGATTTTGTTTTTTTTTTATTACATATCAATATTATAATAGAATAACGCTGATTATACACACCATTATACCCATAACTATACACACTGACCCACACATAGCATATTAAAAATACCAGCCGATCGATTCTGAAAAAATGTCACCGTGAAACTTAGGTGAAATGAGCGTGTAGTGAGATGTCAATAGTGTTAGTCCCTAGCATCCTGCCGGTCGATTTGTAACAGTGACAGCTCAGTTCACGCTCACTTCACCTAAGTTTCACGTTGACATTTTTACAGAATCGACCGACAGTTAAGTAAGTGAAATCATAACATAACGGATTTAACATACCTTGAGAATAGCATCAAAACTTTTCCCGCAAGTAAAACTTACTGGAAACCTTTTTCTGAATCTCTTTTATTTCAATTGATTATGTCCAGCTCTGTTTTTAGTTACTGATAGTTAATATATTTGTACCTACTGAGTACTTCTATCTATGTATGTACTTACTAATTAGATATAAGTACTAATGTTTATTTATAGATTCTATATAAAGTACTGGTATGCCTACTTATTACAGTATCGAATATTTCTCAATTGCCACCCAAGAAATTGATAAGAACAAAGGCAGAATTTGAAAATAAATCATTTCAAGTGGAATGGTTACAATTTCGCGGTAGGTACATTTTTTATCCCAATATGGTAGGTAGGTACTTATACATTTTACACACGCCGCCGCATTCGATTACGTCGAAAATATTTCCCAATTTGTAACTCAATCACTTTGAATAGAACCTTTTCAATGAAGCATGTACTTACGCGCGCTCAGCCCACATATTTTAATATACAGTTTATACATTATGTTTCTGGTTAAGTCGCATGAATAAGTTTAATAACTTTTAATAACTTTGTAATTGCACAGTAAGTAAAACTTTCAAGATCTTAGACTTCGTTTCTAAATTACGTTGGTTAATGTCTCTGATTTAAGTTCCTCGAGTAGCGATGCAATTTAATGTATAATATTGTGAAGTGTCATAAAGATCTAGACAACTGGTTATTTCTAATACCACCAGCAGCCTAATTACGTAATGCACGATCAATAATAAATTGAAATGAATTGAAACAGATTGCTAGTCCATTGCTTCATAAAATCGTAAAAAAAATCTGCTCAATTTTTTTTTCGAACTTATGCAGCAATGGACTAGCAATCTGTTTCAATTCATTTCAATTTATTATTGATCGTGCATTACGTAATTAGGCTGCTGATTTGGATGAACGTCACCAGTTTACCGATTGCTTTTTAAAGATATCTTAGCAGTACTACTAATCTGTGGCAGTACCAGAAATACAACAAACTCTTGATATTATTTTATTGGACAACGGTGATGAAGGCAAATGACCGTTATATTGCTGTCTGGCTACTTTCTGGTCGTCGATGACCATTATATACAGGGTGACAGGGCATCGACGTGAAAACTGTTACCATGGATTCCCGCATGAACCAACGCAAAATAACCGACGCAAAATTTCAACGCAGCGGGGGTTGAAATTTTGCGTCGGTTATTTTGCAATTTGAATGAAACAGCAGATTTTTTTTAAAATAAAAAATAAGAATACTTATATATATTTTATTGTCAGGCATCAAGGCCCATAGGGTGTTAGTTACATCTTCCTTAAAGACTATATTAGTAAAATGCAGGAAAAATAAAAAATAAAAGAAAAGTAAAAGAAAAATCACAATCACAGGAAGGTTTAACAAGCTTTGTTGCCAACATGTAGCTTAGTAAACCTCCCCATTGTAGGCCCATCCAGCCTCTCTGCAAATACTCACTCGAGATATTACTGAGGCAACAACCGATGAAAAATTTCAACTCAGGGGGGTTAAGAATCATGTACTGAATCCATGGTAACAGTTTTCGCCTCGATGTCCCTCACACCCTGTATATTGCTGTCTGGCTACTTTCTGGTCGTCAATAATTTATGTAAAAACCTTGCTATTGCCCGCGGCCTCGTCTGCGCCAGGTTGAAAAGTAGCCTATGTCCTTTCCAGGTCCCAGGCTTCTTATCTGTATAACGATCGGTTCAGTGGTTTAGGCGTGAAAACATAACAGACGGACCGACAGACAGAGTTATATTTGCATTTATAATGTTAGTATACAGGGTATCAGGGACATCGATGCGAAAACTGTTACCATGGTAGCTGAAAAAACAGCTGTTCCATGCATTTTGACCGCGTAGGTGCACTTTTCTATGAAACAGCTGATTTTCTTTTTAATAACCAACGAAAATCTTAAATATAGGTTCGTTTAGAATCATGTACTGAATCCCTGGTAGCAGGCTTTGCGTCGATGTCCCTGTCACCCTTTGAAAAAAAGTACAGTATAAAAGTACCGAAAAACATTACAAAGAATCATGAATAAAGACGAAACAAAAAAAAAACAAAAAAAAAATAGTTGAATAATAAAGAAAGCTTAAACTTTCTGTTAAATAGAGAATGTTGACGATGACGTCAAAAAAAAACAAAGAATAATAAATATAATTATGCTAATGTTAGGGCATAGTGAGTAGATTTTTAACAACTTTGACAATGAGAGTCATTGCTGTCATGTTTTCATAGAGCGATTATAGTCTGTCTTAAGACAGCCTTTTGATTAAGATGTGCACACAGCCTTAATAAAAACTTACACTTCTGCTTGTAAACGACATCTAACTACTGTTTTTTTTTTTAGTAACCGTCTCGCTGAACATAACCCTGCTGGCTTGCAGTACAATCGGACTTGTGGCATGCGTGCTCCTGATCTTCGGCGTGTATAAGGTTAGTAGTCTATTTTATTTAATTAACTATACTCCATTTGAAACAAGATTAGACATTTATGTAAACCTTTTTTACAGTCCGTCCAACCGATTTTGACTTCTGTTGCGTTGGTGGCATGACAAATGGCAGCTGCAGTAAACAGTTGGTATTGTAAACACTTTTACGCTTTTAATGCCATGCTTATACCTACGGTATAGAAGTCAAAATCGGTTGAACGGACTGTGAAAGGTTTGTTTAAATGTCTAATCTTATTTCAAATGGAGTATAGGTACATAAAATGACGGATGAGCTACTTTAGCGGCAACTCAACATAAAACAAATTATAAAAATGTAGGTTATAATATGATATCCGTTCCAACGGCGTTTTAAACAATGAAGTACGACTTTTGTTCCCCCACGCTTAGCTGTCAACATTTTCGGAACTTCATAAATAAAAGCGTGCAATCAATTGCTGTCATACCGTGCCTCTGGTATATTGACGTCGTGCAAACTCAAACTCAAAGTATTTATTTCAATTAACCATTTACAGGCACTTTTGAATTGTCAAATAGTCGGTCAGTTAGTCAGAATGCAACAACATTATAATTGTATGTAATTAGTTGAGGCTTATAGAATTAATGTCAGCTAAAGTCAGCTTATAGATTTTCTTACGGTCATCATCGCTAAAACACTAACGTGAAGGTTCTTTAAAAAAGTCAGAAAAAAACTACATTAAAAATTATTCCAAGAATGTGAAACTAGCTAAGTAATTAAAACTTTTACAAAAAAAAACGACCATCTTACAAAAAAAAAATACTACAAAGTGAAAAATAACTTTAATTTCGGAAGTCGGTGTCTTTGGTTTTGTTAATGATCATGCATGATCAATCAGGTCAACAAAATAATTACTTTTTGTCCAAAGTTGTAAATGACGTAACTAGATGGCGTTGGCGTCGAATTAGCAGTCGCTATGGTTTCGTTACCACGATTCGGCTAGGGTCTTGTAAATTTAAGTAAATATAACCACCCATAGATCAGTATACAGTTTGGTTGTTTCATTTAAACCCTCAACCCTACTAGTATACGCAAAAGGTCAAAATTTAAGTACTGAGTACCATTCCCGGTGTTCGGTATTTAACAGGTTTTGAATTTTTGCCACCGACTTCCGAAATGTAAGTTATTTCTTTTTCTTCACTTTGTAGTGTTTTTTTTGGGAAGTCGGTTGCCTTTTTTAAGTTTTTATTTATCACTTTTTAGTTGTGGTACCCTTTTTTTTTTAAATTATCAAATAACTTCTCCCGCTCTGGGCGGAGCGGGAGGGCGTGTCAGACTTTTACTGACTAAAACCCACCCGTGTTCCTTCCGTTGCCTGTGTGCCGGGGTCGCGATATCCCTTTCGGACAAACCCGCAACCCCGGCAGGTATCGGCCCTAGCGGACCCCGTCAGTTGTGCTTTAATTCCGGAAGTCGGTGTCTTTGGTTTTTTGTAAAAAGTTTTTATTTTTCACTTTTTAGTTGTGGTACCTACCCCACACAAATTCGAATGCCACTACCTGCTATGTAAATAACAATGACAGGAAGTTATTATCATATCATCCACGTATACTAAGTGGGAAAAATACGTATTATTGAAGCTTACTCAAAAACTATCCAAACAAAGTTAATAAAATGTATATGGGACCAATTTGAGAGCATACCCTTTCATACAAAAAAGAATTTTCAAAATAGGTCCACAATAATAATTGACGGAGAAATTGGTAGAAATACATTAAAAAATAAAAATAAAACATGTATACGCGACGAACATAGAACCTCCTCCTTTTTGGAAGTCGGTTAAAGATATGGCATCAATTGGAATAAACAGACTGACGTATAATATTTATGGTATGTATGATTATCCGTAGTATGAGTAACCATTGTTTACGCATCTAGTTCGACAGGTTCGTGCCTTGGAGCATGTTAAGCTGCCGATCTCGGCTGTCTTGTGTATATCCATGTCAGACGTTACGTTGAAACCAGACGTCTGACAGCAGTAGGCTGTTTCTGACAACTGGTGGTATACGAGCCAAATGCCCCGTCATCCTAATTAGTACAAGTTTAGTTATGTAACCCCACACATTAATACAGACGGTTAATTCCGAAAAAAAAAAAAAAAAAAAAAAAAACATTCGCGACGAACATATAATCCTTTTTGGAAGTCGGTTTAAAAGCGACTCTTGCTACGACTGAATAAAGTACAATTTAGCTCGCACAGCGCTAATTACCTACAATTATATTCGCGTAGAAGTTGCCTCTCTTTCTATCGCGTAACTCTTACATAGATCTTCTGACTACGTTACACTCACTGAATTGGCCCGACAAGTCGAGCCCGTCGCGTACTTGCAGCTTCATACCTAAAATGCGGAGTGAACCGTAATCTGTGATAACACGTCAAAAAAGACGTGTGCATTTGAAATTGTTTAAGAATAGCGGATATTTTTAACTAATGTCTTATTAGTCAAAAAATATCTGGTTGGTCAGTAAACGTTAAAAGTGATTGTAAGGTGTACACCTAGTTGCCAGGGTTGCGAGTTTGTCCGAAAGGGATATCGCGACCCCGGCACACAGGCAACGGAAGGAACACGGGTGGGTTTTAGTCAGTAAAAGTCTGACACGCCCTCCCGCTCCGCCCAGAGCGGGAGAAGTTATTTGATAATTTCCCACCCTCAAAAACAAAAAAAGGTGTACACCTAGTATATGTAAAATAAAGCATGCTATATCCAAATATTCCCTAAGATTAGCTGGATGGTGTTTAAAGTTATCGTGAAGCTAATCACAGAAACTGGTAAAGCACAAAACACACATCGAAAATTCTATATAGCGCTTTTAAAGATCAATCAATACGCCTAGCCTTTTCTCAACTATATTGGGGTCGGCTTCCAGTCTAACCGGATGCAGCTGCATATCAGTATTTTACATGGAGCGACTGCCTATCTGATCTCCACAACCCAGTAACTGGGTAATACGATACCCCTTGGTAAGACTGGTTGTCAGACTTTCGGGCTTCTGACGACCCGTAACGACTATCAAAGATCCACGAATGACAGCCGGGGCCAACAGCTTAACGTGCTATCCGAGGCACGGAGGAGTTTCGGTATGTAAAGATGGTCACCCATCCACACTAACCCCGGCAAGCGTAGCTTAACCTGATGGATCCCACTACAATGGGACCATGAAGGCAGCTACAATAAACTATCTTTCGAATCATCCAACTCCGGACCATCCCCTTTTATTTTTAGTCAATTCTCTGATTGTAATGTTAAGAAGATGGTAGTTTCAATCACATCTAACGCAGTCGGTAGTGATTGTGTAAGTCGGAAAATGATACTCCCTGTCCTCGACGAAATCCTTCCCATCCTATGCTATATCCTAAATTACTCTATATCATATGTGTTTTTCCATTGATGTGGAAAGAGGCAGAAATCACTCCTTTACCCAAAAAATCAAATCCAACTTTTTCCGAATACCGTCCTATCTCTATCTTGCGTATCCTCTCCAAAGTCATAGAAAGCCTTGTCAAAAATAAATCAGCTGTTCCCTACATTATAACGAGCTATGCTATAAATGTATGAAACAGCAGATTTTTTTTGTGATATTAGGGTTGGCCTCATAGTGAAAATTGTTCGTAATGATGAGCACAATGACCCTTTAAGAGCATGCAAACGAATTAAATTTCAAATTGTATATTTATGTATGTATATATATTTATATGCTTTATGTATTTATTGTGTATGTAAATGGTACACCACTGACTACCTGCAGTGTTGTCTCTCCTTCTCACTTTAATCCATCCAAAAGCTGTCTGTAAAAGATCGCTTTTAGCGATAAGACCGCCCATTGTGTCACCCTATGTAAAATTTCTAAATTTATTTCTGTAATTTGTATGGTGTGCATAGTAAAGAATATTCTATCTTCTATCTATCGACCCGTGCGGCAGTTATTACTAAGCCACGAACTCCTCTAGATAGCGATAGTGCTTAAAGATGATTTAAGGTAAAATATATACCAAGTGTAGAATAATTCTTCTTGTAATTTATATATTTAGTCTTAAACGTGTTTTTATCTCCTGTGCTTTTCACGTCGAATGGCTGGCGATATAATCCAGGTCATTGGCTAGCCGCCTCGATAGAACGGCAAAACAAATACTAAAGCATAGTGGTATCTATCATCACACCAACATCGAATAGCACGGATTTGTAGTATACCTGTTTGTTTTTATTGTTGCGGCACTTACATCAAACAAATACTAAAGCATAGTGGTATCTATCATCACACCAACATCGAATAGCACGGATTTGTAGTATACCTGTTTGTTTTTATTGTTGCGGCACTTAAATCAAGCAGTTTATTTATATGCATCAAAATTGTTGTTATTAACATTACGAATTCATTAAATCCAAACTGTAGGTACCTATTGCAGCACGTATTGTATTAATCTTCAACCATGGTTATCTGTTTTACCCAAAGACAGATATTGAAATGGTTCATGAAACATTTAGACAAAGACTGTCACATAAGTATGGTTAACCAGGGCCTGGAACCGGTACCAAAAGTACAAGTATTCAGCGGTACTTGCCATTTCGGTACCTGGGTACCGGCACAAATGAATACAGATGGTTCATTTCGCAAAAACATTTAAATAAAAAGCGACTTTTGCTACGACACAATTAAGTGCAATTCAGGTCGCACAGCGTTAATCACCTACAATTATATTCACTTAGAAGTTGCCTCTCTTTCTATCGCGTAACTCTTAGATCTTCTGACTACGTTACAGTCACTGAATTAGCCCGAAAAGTCGAGCCCGCCACTTACTTGTAGCTTCATTCCTAAAATGCGGAGTGAACATCTGTATTAATCTGTAGTACCGGTTCCACACGGGTAACGGTTCCGGACGGGTACCGGTAACCCACCTATCTAGTACCGGTACCAAAACCGGGTATCCGACACATACCTACCACAAATTTCATATTTGTACGAGGCAACTAACTTCAAGGTTGCCTAGGGGGTCGTAAGCAACCTTGAAGCTAGTTTTCTAATACCTATTAACTATCCTTTTTACTTACTGTTTTCTCACTCTAACTTACGGAAATATGAGATCTATTAAAGATATATATTTATAGTTTGGTACCGATACAGTACCGATAACTGTGAGTTACAGACACGACGCTAATTCTTTCTATAACATGACGTGCCATATTAACGTTCGTGTACTACCTGTGTAGGTACCGACTGCAGCAGATTATCTGGGTAAAGTTAAGCTCCGAGTTTGCGATGGATACGATAAAGTGCATGCATGCAAATCTGTGGCATACTTTGCTAACACCACACAAAAGAGTTTCTCTGTAGGCAGAAAAATGTCGCTGCCCGTATACAAAATATATTCTTATTTTGTACGGGCCTAACTGATGAATCCCACTAACCCCTAATATTATAGGGATTTTCTGTTAGAAACTTCTCAACGGCAGCCCGGTACACACAGGTCTTTAATGTATGTACATTCGCAACTGGCAATATGTGAGAGTTATACCTATGTAACTCTGCCTATCCCTTCGGGAATTACTGGCTTGATGTTATGTTATGCAGACCTCGCTAGGTATATCCCATGACCATGAACGTGCTTCATTGATACTTGTTCAGTGATAGTTGATACAGACTTATTGGTTATATGTCGGCATTCCATTAAGGGGATGTAGGGCAGGTCATTTGCTACCAAATGACGCTTTATGACCCAATGCAAATGTCAACCATTTTTGAGTAATTTGATATTTTAAAATGAATGAAATAAAAGTACCTATATAAAATGTCAAAGTATCAAATTCCTGTCCTAAAATGGTTGACATTTACATAGGAGTCATAAGGGGTCATTTGGTTGTAAATGACCTCTCCAACACCTCCGACATATGTTCAATAACCCAAATTCCTTCATTTCAAGTGCTAATAAGAAAGTAGATAGTTAATTTAATATCTTAAGACAAAAGAAAGAACTATCGTAAACGTGATGAGACATAGATAAATAGTGTTCCGTATGAATGTCAGATTAATTCCGAGTCTGTAGACTAAATGCCGACCGGAATTTAGTGGGTACAAAGTAAGCCCGTTGAAAGATTGATTAACAGATAGCTAGCTGACTTGTCTAAAAACAGACGTGATTCTCGAAACTGGCCTTTGTTATTGAATTCAATTTCTTGAATGAATACCTACGTGAATAATAAGCGCTTTGTAATGAAGCGAATAGGGATGATGATTGGGGAAAAAAAAAAACTATTTAATAAAAAAAATATTATCTCGTGACTGAGAAGGAATTATGAATAACGGCTAATAAGGACCCTCGGTAAGTGTATCTAGAATTTTCTAATACCTTTTATAAAGCTTTATATTGAGACACGAAGCAACAAAATACGATCTAAAGAAAAGCGGCCACATTCCTCTAGATCGTATTTTGTTGCTCCGTGTCTCAATATGAAACTTTATAAAAGGTATTAGAAAATTCTAGACACACTTACCGAGGGTCCTTACTAGCCGTTATTCATAATTCCTTCTCAGTCACGAGATAATATTTTTTTAAAAGAGTGGCGCTAGTGGACCTTTAGGCGCCCTCTTAAGTAAAATACTTTTATGTTAAAACTTTGAATAGTATTGAAATTGATGTTTCATTCAGGAGGAAAAGTTAATTATAACGATTATCTTATTTGTATGATTATCTTCGTTACAATGTAAAGCGAATAGAAAGAATTCTTAGAGAACTTACCTCTTCTGTTTTGAGAAATCTGTGATATGACGAAGAGAGATCTGTTTGAAAATAATTTTAACAATCAATTTATTTGTTAAGACTTTCTTAAGCACACTACTATTAAGTGACAGCCTGCTGGGGTGACCGTCGGATTGCCAAGTCATAGGTCTCGAGTTGGAATCCAAGGTACGCACCTCTGACTTTTCGGTTTCATGTCCGTATTGTATAAATCACTAGCTTCAAAAACGGTGAAGGAAAACATCGTGAGGAAACAGGCATGCCTGACAGATATTTCTCGACGACATATGAAGCCAATTCCCATGGGCGGCATAAAAACTCTGACACCACGTTAGTCACTAACCTCACGAAAAAGAAAGAAGATTAAGTAACATAAAGATGTTACTTAATCTGCAGACTGTGTTCAAAGGAACACAGTCTGCAGTTGAATACTATTTATACAAATAATATGAATGACATGAATAGTATTTTACATGCAGCGACTGCCTATCTGACCTCCACAACCCAGTTTCTGGGTTATACGATACACCTTGGTAAGACTGGTTGTCAGGCTTTTGGGCTTTTGACTACTCTCTAAACATCATACGAAATAGAATAGCCGGCCATGCTTAATCCTAACTTATTTGAAGTGTTAGGTTTGGTAAGCTATTGTCTCGTTTCATTTTACCTTGAACGTTATCGTTGTCATTAATTAGCTCAAGTAATTAATAAACGTATCAGTTGTCAGGTGCCAAAATTCACCGTATTCGCTTGGTATTAAGTTACTTTACTAATTAAGTATAATGTTTACCTTCAGATGCCGCTAATTACGAGCAAGTTCTTGAAAATCTCGAACATTGATATATACAAGTTAATTGTATGTATATTATTTATTTAGGTACTAGCCGCGCCCCGTGGTTTCACCCGCATAAGTCTCGATCCCGTGGGATCATCGGGATAAAAAGTATCCTATGCCATAACCCAGGTCATGGTGTAGACCATGACCTGGGTTATGACAGGATACTTTTTAACACAACACACTTCACACTTTTTTACAATCCATTAAGGGGATGTAGGGCAGGCCATTTGCTACTAAATGACGCTTTATGACCCAATGCAAATGTCAACCATTTTTGAGTAATTACTTAGATATTTTAAAATGAATGAAATAAAAATATATCAAATGTCAAATTATCAAATTCCTGTCCTAAAATGGTTGACATTTGCATAGTCATAGAGTCATAAGGGGTCATTTGGTTGTAAATGATCTCTCCTACATCCCCTTAATGGATTGCCGACATATTACCAATAACTCTGTATCAACTATCAATGAAGCACATTCATGGTCATGGGATATACCTAGCGAGGTCTGCATAACCATACCCATAATAATATTAGTTAGGATTAGAATAGTTACTGCCTAAAATAGTCTGTTCACCGTAGATATTGTACGTTCTAGAATTGTCTATAATTGTTTGCGTTTCCCTTTTAATATTTTCTGTCTGTTTTCACAGGATTCGGAAGTAATAATATGGCCCTCAGAAAGTTTTCCTCATCCTTATTATTCAAAATTATGAATTGACGTCATCTTGATTTTTGTTGTCAATGAAAAGTATATTTTGCGATCTCATTTTGCCCTATTTAGGTTTATCTACGTATTTGTGGAACGTGTAATGAATTGTTAGCAAGTTTTTCTATGACTACAATAGGAAATAGGTTGGTATTTAGTAAATAGGTACTAGATGTTTGGGAGTTTTCAATTTCTAAGGACGACAAATATTAAGCAAAAACCGTATTTTTACAATGTAAGTACGTATGTACTTACCTACTACGAGGTTTCTCACTGGTGAACTTTTCGATTCGTGGCCACACAGGAAAATAGATTTGCTAGTAATATCGCAGCTGTAAAAGGAATTCTACGTCTTTTTCCTCAAAGTGCCTTGCCCCAGTTGTAGTTTTGGTGAGTTTTTATATGCCACGACCGTTCGTAAAAGTCAACTAAAGCTTTACATGTACACTTATGATGAAACTGGTCAGTAGGTATATTTTTGGCACGAAAATGGAGAAAAATAAGGTGTCTGAGAAGATCTGACACCGGTGACTATGGCAGAGATAGCGTATTAACTCATGAAAGTTTTCCTTTACTTTATATATGCACAGTTTCTCCTCTATTATACTATTAGTCTACACATCGTTGTTATCTTCCTGGCCCTTGTCACATGTTACCTGGGATCAGCGCAACATGTTTTCTTTTAACTAATAGTCTTCTCTAGAGCCTTAAAGATTTATTTAAAATGAAGAAATCAAATCAAACTTCAGTCTTTGTGAAGGCAGAGTGCTTTTACAATATTATTAAAAATAAAAAATTAACAAAATGATTAAAGACGTTTAATATAAAAGCGTTGAAATCAAGCAGTTTTTTAATTATAAGTTTCGATGTAATGAAGCAGTTGACTCCTAATGTAACGACGTTATTAAATACTTATTTACTTTGAGGCCTTAAGATTGTAAATTATTTTTTAAAGAAAAGAAAACAATCATTTACATTTCATACTTTTTACAAACTAATTATGTAGGTACCTACCTAAAATCTACGACTACGCAAGTCATTGATTTATCTTTGCCAACATTTGTTCAGGTACCGACAAAATATTCACTCAGCATAGCGCAGGAAAACATAAATAACACCAAATTACGGGCCCTTATTACTTAATTAAATAAAAAAACAAGTGACTCGCCTACGCACAATACATAATTGAAAGACTGACTTGAAGAAAACTGTGTTTCCAACAATTCATAAAGGTAACAAATATCTGGCAGTCGTAGCCCATATTCTTAATCAATGCAATTGTTGAATAATTTTGGGAAAGTGACGTGTTCGTACAGCCGCCCCTTCTTAATTGTGAGAACGCTTCGGGCGCGGCGAGGGGTGCGGGGAGGAATATTTTACGAGGGTGGCATACCCCCCCATGTACCCTTCTCCTCGTCACCACAGCTAGAGTATTCTTTCGAGAAAGGAGCTGGTGTTAAAGGGTGTTTTAGGCCGACAGTTTAGTACTGCCCTTGGAAGGAGCATGAATAAAAGATACTCTGTTCCCTCTGTCTTTGGTAAGCAAGGAGTTGTTCTATACAAGACAAAACTGACAAAGGGATCTTTCGTTATGCTATAGTAAAACGAAACCAACTCCTTTATCACCATTCAATGCTGGCATAAGCCTCTTTTCTGCCGTCTTTAAAAGGTCCATCTAGCCGTAGAAGTGTCTCACGCTGTTTGCCGATTGTTACTTAAGGACCCGACTTCCCTAATTATTTTAATGATAATTTCATTCCGGATCTTATTAGTCCATTGCAAAATGACCTTGAACTCAACTGTCATTGTCCAAAACAGAGGTTCTTAAAAAAAAACTACAAAATAGCAAATAAACATGACAAAAAATAAACATTGAGGTGTTGGACCTGAGTGTACAATGGCAAACCAAATCGGAGGGCGACCATAGTAATGATAATAATGATGTCAAATATGGGAAAGAGGGTCTATAATGTAAACTAATAACATCATTTTGTACCTAATCATTTTACCCCTCCGTGTCGGTCGCATGACCGTGACCGTTCTGTTACGTACCATCGAAGAAGTTCATATCTCATATCTAACCAGTTTGAAAACAAAATCCCGTGAACACGATGACCACATCTGTTACCGGCCCGGTTATATAGTCACCGAGTGCTGCAAGCAAGAATAGTCCTTACGGTGGTTAGTTATGAACTTCTTTGATGGTACATTTGGGTAACAATTGGGTTGTGACAGCGCCTTTATTTTTAACCGACTTCCAAAAATGAGGAGGTGTCTATGTTTGACTTTTTGTTTTTTTTTTTTATCTATGTTCCTCGATATTTAAGTCAATATTGTTAACCGATTTTGAAAATTATTTTTCATATCCTAGAGGAAGCTTGCGCAGTGGTCTCTTATAAATTTTATTAACTTTGCTTTGGTAGTTTTTGAATTAGCTACAATAATACGTAGTTTTCCCACTTAATCTTTATGGATTATTATTATAATAAGTTCCTGTCACTGTTGTTTTCATAGCAGATAGTGGTATTCGATTTTGGGTAGGGTAGGTACCACAACAAAAAAATGGCTACCAAAAAAAGCACTATAGAGTGAAAAATTACTTTAATTTCGGAAGTCGGCGGAAAAAGACGAAACTTCAAAATCAAAGACACCGACTTCCGAAATTAAAGTAAATTTTCACGTTGTAGTGTAGTTGTTGTGTGTGTTTTTTTTGGAAGTCGGTTGTTTTTTTTAGTTTTGTAAAAACATAACAGCGGCTCACGTAGATACTACAGACGTGCGGTTGAGCGTACAGGAATAATTGAATATAACATGTTGGTTTTTGGATCCAATTGTGTGTGCTGAAATTTCAGAAGGTACATATGAGGAACGCTACTTAACAAAGCTAGTACTAAATTGTCCAATCACCGTTTTTCATTAACGTTATAACATACAACTCGTAACTAATAATAATAATTTTGGGTTTGAAAAGCTAGTGAGTTTTTTAATACTAATTATAATATATTTTCTTTCTGCAATTACGTGGGTAGACCCCTACCTGACCCCCCCCGTAGACCTGCAATAAATCTAACAATAAAAATTACAAGTTCCTGTTGACAGTAGGCCGTAACATTTCTGTGCCTGTTGACAGTAGGTTCATCGTAATAAAAATATAGAAAGAAAATTATTATAGGAACGATTTGTATTTCATTCATTGCGATTTCCAATTCTAATAAGGGTGGTTCATATTTATTTCATAAACATTAAAATTCTTATATACAAACACGACTAACTACATATTTACACTAGGTACCACATTAAAAGCTAACTAACTATACTAACTCGATCTCTTTATGTATTCTATAATTGCATAGCACAGGTGTGAGTAGGTACTAGGTACCATAGAGCTACCATTTAAACGGGTAATATATTTTTCATTGACTTGAATATGCCCTGGCGGCTGAGAGTATGTCATGCTCACTCAAATGTCTGGCTGATGGTGGTGCATGTGTTGGATCATTCGGCTACCGTCAAAATGGTTACTACTGTGCACGCTTTTAACATGTACGTCTTTTTTACATTGTTTTCATATATCATTATAAATTTAACAATAATAATGTAACTAATGTTTTTAAACAATATAATTTAAAAGAGTGTCCACGGAGTTTCTTGCCCGTTCGTCTCCATAGGTACCTTCCACGCTTTGGAATGGGCCACTAACTTCATATTTCTGACTGACCGACTGCTTGACAATTCAAAAGTGCCTGTAAATGGTTTAATTGAAATAAATGCTATGAGTTTGAAATAATAATGAAATAGACACAATAAGAAAACGACACTGGTTTTAAACATAACACAATGTATCACTCATAACTGCCAGCATTTTAATACGATATTTTGTAAGCATATTCGAGATATGAACTTTAATGCTATGATTTGTGGCTGAACTATGATCGTGAGATACAACGAGCAACACGTTTTGAGATCAAAACTCGTGTAAGATTCAAGCGTCGCTGCATTGTATATCGAGTGATTTATGAGCAGCTTTCTTGATGTATACTTAGTTGACATAATATCGCCCGCGGCGTTGTCAAGCCAAGACGTTGCCTAGCAAATATCATCAGCAATCGTGCACTGCAATTGTTTTATTCAAAACTTTTGCACTGCCACTTGAATATTCCTGTTCACAAAAGAAGATACTGTAACCATATATTTTTATAAAAAAAAGCGGCCAAGTGCGAGTCGGACTCGCCCATGAAGGGTTCCTTGCGGTTTACGATTTATGACGTATTATTGAAAAACTACTTGCTAGATCTCGTTCAAACCAGTTTTCGGTGGAAGTTTACATGGTAATGTACACCTCAATATCATTTTTAAAGATCTATCCATAGATACCCCACACGTATGGGTTTGATGTTTTTTTTTTTTTTTTTTGGATTTCTTAGTATGGGGAACCCTAAAATTTATTGTTTTTTTTCTATTTTTGTGTGAAAATCTTAATGCGGTTCACAGAATACATCTACTAACCAAGTTTATAGTTTCGGAAAAAAGTGGCTGTGACATACGGACGGACAGACAGACAGACATGACGAATCCAGAAGGGTTCCGTTTTTTGCCATTTGGCTACGGAACCCTAAAAAGGCTGTGCATGAAACTATAAACTATGCACACTACTTCATGTTAGCAGTATCCCGTGCTATTTCCAGTTCGCTTTTCTTAGAGGCAAAGGAAATTTGTTAGTAACATCTTTTGCAGTCATATAAGACTTGAGAATTTACATGATTTGAGGACGTTATGGGACGTTGAACGTAAACAGAACTGTAGCAAACAAATGTAAAAGGTTGATAGACATATTCACCTATACTCCATTTATTATATATATAATAGATATATATTTATTTATTTGTTCAGACAACAAATGGATCCATTAAATTTACATTTATATTGTTAGTATGAACTTAAAAACTATGTTAGTACCTAATAACTAAGAGAGACTTAGTCCTCTGGGTGAGGCTCCACACCAGTGGGCTGTCCAACTTATTGGCTATTACATTCAGGATGCTGTTACTGGTCCCACGCAATCTACTTAGCAGTGAGGCTGTTTTTGCGCCAGGTGGCATCAAAGCCGTAGCCGTCAGCCGTACGCGACTCAGCAAACATTGTTGACGCACTGCAGAAGCGTGGCAGCCGTAACAGCGCACTATACTATAGGCATTGTTAAACTGGATGCGCAGAGAATTGTAAGAACAGAATTATAACATTAGACAAATAACGGTTATCACCCTTTCGTTATTTCGTAATGTAATGGATGTCCATTCGCCAAAGGAGAAGTTTACGCGCTTTGACCACGCTTTTCTCCCTTCTCAACTCTCCCACTCCTCCTTCTTATCTTGTGTCTCACTTCCAATATCTATGTTCTTCTCACACTAAGAATCTGCGTTCTTCTAACAATCTTCTCATTCTCTGCCCTTCTCATACTTCTGATTTTGTTCATTCTTCCTTTCATATTCAGTCCATTCTTCTTTGGAATGCGCTTCCTCTTGATATCAGGACGGCCACCAGTCGGTATGCATTTAAGCGGAAACTGTGGAGTTATTTTCAAAATAAATAGAGTAGAGTCATCTCAACACCCCTCTCCCTTGATTTCGTATATTTGTATATATATTTAATATAGGTATATATTATAGTAAATATGTATGTATGTATGTATGTATGGGTATGTAGTTTGTAATCTATTTATGTATTGTTGTATCTATTTTAGTTATAAGTCATTAGAATATTTTTTTTTTCTTTGTTCCTCTCAATTAGAGCACCTGCCATCTAATCTCTTCACCACCCTTGGTTGACTGGTAGACAATGCCTAAGGCATTAAGTCCGCCTTTGTACTTTTTTGAGTGTGAAAAGTTTTAATAAATAAATAAATAATAGAATCCGTTACTTCTCTTAATCTCTTTACCATTTAAATAAAAAGATTACTATACAGTGCAGTAATTTCAACAATATGAATGACAACTTACGTTGTTTAGCCGTTATTTGTTTAATGCTATATTAAATGGAGTATAGTCTATTTGATTTTAATAAAACAAACACGTTGAGTACTAAGCAGCTGTTTCAACTCGAAGCAATATGGAATCGTGAACAGGTAAAGTTTACAGTAGTTTGGTTAAATTTGCTCTAAGCTAGTTATACCCAAATAGGAAGTCGAAGTAATGAATAATTGGCGTGTTCCTAGGTCGGTACCACTAATATTTGTATCGCCGACAAATACCAGTTCGTGCGAAATTCAGCCTTGAAAAATCTAGCTTCTACGTTTGTGAACCTGACGGTGCACCGTAAACGAAATATACATGACAATAGAACATCGTTAGTAAAATGTTGCTTCATATTTTGTCATTACTCTTAATTCAAGCATTTTGAGTCTTTTTCCACGGTCTGCTTCGGTTTAAGGAGCTCGCTCTGCGCTCATTTGCGAAATCGAAACACAAAATTTCTTCACTAATAAAATATATATTTTTTTAACGAAATATGGGAGATATAGATACATACAGTTCGCTGTTTTATTCGGGTCACCTTAAACAACCAGATTTGTATTATAACGTGTTATGACACGTAATCCCTTAATCGTCTCTTGAGACACTCTCTCAAAGAGATAAAATGTACTTTTAGCCGCAAAACATCGGGGATAAGCCCATAAGCCAGTTTGTTTCTCGAAAAAGAACAATAGTGGTGAATCACAAAGATACTTTGAGAAGACTAAAGTTTTTCAGAGAAGTACAGATTTTAAATGTTGTTAACGGCTGGGTTGTGTCAAATGTGGTAGTCCACAGAAAAAAATATTATGAATACCATTGGACCTCTTTTATAGATAGAATTTTAATTCTGATTTTAATTTTGTTTTTGATTTTAATTTTAATTTTTGATTTTAAATTTTATATTTTGATTTGAATTTCTAATTTTGATTTCGAATTTAATTATAATTTAAAGTTTGAATTTTTGTTATTTTTAATTTGTTTGTGCTATTTTTTTTTAAGTGGTCTGCAATAAAGATTTTTATTATTTATTATTATTAAAGATGTTGTTTGAAATAAAATAGTGTGGATAATGTGTAAATTAAAGAGATTCAATAAACTAGGAAATCTAATTAACCACACTTCTTAACACCTACGCAATTTTGAATAAAAAAGTTTGGATAAAAACAAGATTACTAATAACACAGACCTAAAAATGGTGTTCGTACCTACAAAAATCCAGTACTGAAGAAAGGAAGGCAGGATATCCCTTCATAAAATAAACCCTTCACGGTGTGAACAAAAGTATAAATAAATGTACGATGGTCGCCTGACAAACAGTAATAACTTTTAAAAAGGATACAGTACTGAGTAACGTGTTGGTTACACACGCCATTATAGGGGGAAAAGTATTACGGCACCCCTCTTAGGAAACATTCTACGAGTTAGAATGGACATTGAGTTTTGTATCATTAATACTTTAAAGATTATCTATGTCGTGTATGTCTCTCATGATAATCAATTCTATTTTTAATCCCCGACATAAAAAGAGGGGTGTTATAAGTTTGACCGCTATGTGTGTCTGTCTGTGGCACCGTAGCTCTTAAACGGGTGAACCGATTTGAATGTGTTTTTTTTATTTGAAAGCAGGTTTTCTAACGATCGATGATTCCTAGACATGTTTTATCAAAATCGGTTTAGCCGTTTGATGATTATCAAACTTTTTCTAGTTGATGAATGGATGTGAGCGTTTTCCACAGGTCTGATCGATTTGAAATTTTGATTTCTGTTATTTCAATGATATTAGAAGAACCTCGAACTGATGCTGCAGCATCACCAGGAATTTGTAGGATACCCAACTCCCATATACCAACTTACAGCACACAGGTATCGTGTTTGGGCTCATTGGAATGGTCTCAATTAATAGGTTATAGATAGATGATTAAAAAAGTCTGGTGATGGAGTAGGAAAGAGAAATGAGGAAATGTTTGTGATGGAGGTTTTTAAATTATAATATAATTTCACTTATTGTATGTGACATATCATTAGCACTTTCATTCGTTCGACGGTGCAACTAGAAATGTAGATACGGCTGTCAAAACCCCTAACTGTAGCACTCATAAAAGAACTATGAGAAATAAAGTAACTAACACATAAGGGGGTGAATTGTGAAATGTATTGAAAAACCTGCAAAGTATAATGTAAGAATGGTGCACTCCCGAATGTAATTTAAGAGGGCGCCTAAAGGTCCACTAGCGCCACTCTTAAAAAAAAATATTATCTCGTGACTGAGAAGGAATAATGACGGCTAGTAAGGACCCTCGGTAAGTGTGTCTAGAATTTTCTAATACCTTTTATAAAGTTTCATATTGAGACACGGAGCAACAAAATACGATCTAGAGCAGGGGTTCTCTAACTTATTTGGGATGCGCCCCCTTTCGACCATTAAAAAAAATTCGCGCCCCCCTATCCTCCAGTCTAGATTATAAGGTCTAAATAAAAAAGTATTCAATGTAATAAGTATTTTTATTAATCATTAAAGTTATACAAAAATAACACAAAAGTATTGGTAAGTAGTGCCTATTTATTGGAATGAGATGGATGAGCTTGCATGGATTTGACGAGGTTTATAATTCTCGGCTTAACCATAGAAATCGCACAACGCAAATCACTGCCAATGTCAAGTTTATTTCGGTACTTGGTTTTTATTGCTACTACGGCAGAAAATCCCCTTTCGCACAAATATGTACTTGAGAAGGGTAAATACAATTGAAGTGCTTTTTCTGCTATTTTGGGGTAAATTGAGAAATTTTTGACCCAAAACAATGATGGACCCATTTTTTCAAAATCGTATTTGGCCGCAGAACTATTTTTAATGTCCAAGGCTTCCTCTTGAAGTGTTTCTGGCAGGGTATCTACATTAACATGGAATGGATCCCTCGCCAATCGATAAATGTCATCATCATATGAATTGGGAAAGTAACGACTGAACTCATCAGTAAGGCATCGCAAATGATTTGATATTTTTTTCTTAGTTTCAGCGTCTTGAAAAACCTTCATAAAGCGCGTTTCTTCTGAAAGACTGTATAATTTAGGAAAACATACATAATTAGATGGCTCTGCTAATACTTTGCGATCCCAAAGTTGTAACTTTTCAGTAAAAGTCTTGATGGCGTCTCTATGATTAATTATATTTGAGTCTCCGCCTTGAAGTTTCAAGTTCAATGAGTTCAATGAATCAAATATATCTGATAAATAAGCCAACGCTACTTGAACACTGGGACTTTTGAATTCATTGCATAATTCGCTTTTTTGGTTTTCGAGAAATAGTGTTACTTCATCGCGAAGTTCAAATAATCTTGCCAGCATATTGCCCTTTGAGAGCCAGCGCACTTCTGTGTGAAACAATAATATTTTATGTTTGGTTCCCAAATCTTCACAAAACGCCGTGAAAAGTCGTGTATTTAACGCACTCCTTTTTATAAAATTTACTACTTTGATACATAGTTTCAACACGTCATTCAGTTCGCTGGGTAGTGTCTTTGCTGCCAATGCTTGACGATGTATAAAACAGTGGATTGCGGTTATATTGGGTTGTTTTTCCTTAACGAGTTGTACAAAACCGGAGCGTGAGCCAAGCATTGCAGGAGCGCCATCTGTGCAGACGCCTATCAATTTTTCCCATAAGAGCTCATGTTCAGTGAAGAATTCAGAGACTGCAGCCATCACATCAACTGCTTTTGTTGTTGTAGTTAACTCAGTAGAAAACAGCATCTCGTCTTGAATTGTTTCGTTTTGAATATATCGTACGAAAACCAACAATTGAGAGCATTGTGCAACATCTGTACTCTCGTCTAATTGTATTGCAAAAAAGGGCGATTGTTTCACGGCGTCCACAACTTGTTTTTTTATATCCTCTGCCATGTAGTCAATGCGCCGCTTTACAGTGCTGTCAGAGAGTGAAATTTGTTGTAATTTTTGCTTACTTTCTGGTCCAAGAACGATCTCAGCTGCTTTTAACATACATGGTTTGACGAGTGTTTCTCCAATAATATGGCTTTTCTTTTCTTTGGCGATGAGAAACGATAACTCATAAGAAGCTTCAAGTAGTTTTTGGTTTGACTCGGCAAAAGAACCCGTACTGTCCAACTTCATTCGTTTTAAACTTCCAGATTTTGAAGCAAAAAACTCTTTCGGTTTGTCCTTTAAATCGCTGTGTTTTGTCAACAAATGTCTCTCGAGACGAGTCGGTCTTAATGCATCATTGCTCAAAACTTCATAACAGATAACGCACTGTGGATGGTCACCATCATTTTTAGTTAGGCAAACAAAACCGTATTTCAGATAATCGTCATTGTATTTGCGTTTTTTAGTCGAACTCATGTTGTTGAAACACAAATTAATTAGGTACGTGCGTGACTGGCAACAAACAACCGCGCGATAGAAGTTGGTGAGTCGGACTGAGTCGTGAGCGAGCGAGCAGAGACAATAGCGGTGTGCGCGGGAGGGACCGAGGCGCGCGGGAGGGGTGCATGTATGAACGAGCCGCCGGCCGCCCGAACGTGCCCGAAGTTGCGTAGGCGCTTTCGGTATACCTACCGCGGGAGTAATTTCTTATTTATCTCCAATAAGGTTCTTAAAATTCGTTCATTCAGGAAACGAAAATGAATTTTATTTATTAGTCGTATCGAGCAGTCTAGAGTGCATTCTCTCAGCAGTCGCGGGTTTTTTATACTTAACCACACAAGTAGCTCGCGCCCCCCTTTAAAGGTCTCTACGCCTCCCCTGGGGGGCGCGCCCCACACTTAGAAAACCTCTGATCTAGAGGAATGTGGCCGCTTTTCTTTAGATCGTATTTTGTTGCTTCGTGTCTCAATATAAAGCTTTATAAAAGGTATTAGAAAATTCTAGACACACTTACCGAGAGTCCTTACTAGCCGTTATTCATAATTCCTTCTCAGTCACGAGATAATATTTTTTTTAAAGAGTGGCGCTAGTGGACCTTTAGGCGCCCTCTTAACGCGCGTATTTTCGACACGACCACACGCAGGACGGAATATTGGCTTACAGTATCTCAGTTACGCGCGTACCCGTACCTACGCGCAAAACGCTTTAACTGGCTGAGGCCAAATTCAGTAGGAACTTTCATCATTATTAATGTATGTGAATGGGTCTCCTTCAGCGTTTCAATTAGTTAGCACTGACCAACTCGTTAATATTATATTATCTTATCCGCTTCTAACGTCTAAGGGCTAAAGTAACCCTCGCGCGGGTAGGGCTCACCCCTACAATAATTTAAAAATATAAAGATATGATAGTTCACGACTTCGATGTTCTTTTCAGGGCCGATTGTCGATCCCTATTGTCACACAAATATCTATTACAGTCGGCACGTATAACTTTATCATTTTGGTATTGTTTTCTGGTTACATTATATCATTATGATATATTCAGCCATATTGGCTAGAGCAGTGGTTCCCAAAGTTGCCTGAACCGAGACCCACCTTACAAAAACTAATAACTTCGGGACTCACCTCTTAGCCGTCATGGAGAAAAAAAAGAGGCTTATTTATTTATGAATGAAGAACTGTACACATAAGAAATACATTCAGTTACTATCGAAAATTGTAATTGGATGTATTTGTTTCCTATTTTTTTTCACTAGAGCTTTAGCATCAACTTCAATTTTAGTTACTTTTAATCGCCTTATGTTTGATACCTACGTCCAATTTATTTGAGTAATTCAAAATAAATTTTTCAAGGCCCGCCCAATAGTCACTCGCGACCCACCAGTGGGTCGCGACCCATAGTTTGGGAAACGCTGGGCTAGAGTGTAAGCCCACGATAAATATGCGGAAGAAAGTCACTGGGTAGATACACAAATTATATCTAATGTTTGCAAACCATTTACTCTTCCAGTAGCACGTTATTGGTAGTCAGTCTAAGGTCAAAATGGAATTACATTGTGGCTCGTTTAACATAAAAGGCCAAATCTCCGTTTGCTCGGAATTTGCACTACTAAAGCGGTCATTGCTACCGAGTTTATTCCATTGTACTTTCTATTCGTAAATATTTAAAATCCAATTTCCACTGCGATTCTAAATAGTATTGTACATAAGTACCCGTGTTTGGATATCGTACAAGACTGCTTTTAGTCCGGACAATGAATTTATTTAGTAACATGTGAGCGCTCTCTAAAAGTAGGTAAGGTTAGGACCTAAAGTGAAGTGGGAAGTACCGTGAAGTGGGTGATATGCTAGACAGTACACCCACTTCACAGATCGCTTTTTAAGGTAAATCATACCTTAAGCTTCTTATGTAGACATGCAAAAGCTTTGTAATGATGTAACAAAGTATTATAAAAATATTCAATACCAGTGTTGTGATCTAAAAAAAGAAGATTTCAGAATTTCTTTCATGGGGTAGGCACGTGACTTGGGATCCTAATGAAATCGAATTTTGAGGGTTATTGATTTTATTCACTATACAGCGAACAATGTTTGATTAATGGGCTCGAACGTATTTACCATACGGTGGTGTGTAACGAGTGAACAGGTTTATATGAGTGACGCCAGCGCCGTAACTTTACATGACGTCACTTGCACAGGATGACGTGAGTTTAATGAACTGATAAATAATTATTCTGGGTTTATAGCTGCAGGCTTGATCAGGTGAGGTAAATAAATAGGTACTATCATGTCAATTATATAGAGTTGTTTGTTTTTCCAGCTTTGTTGGAAATAACAATTCTGCAATCGTATTTTGAAAAATTTCGATGTCAGATATAATTTCGGCACATTTTATAGATAGGGTTATAACCCCTCAAAATGCGTCGAAATAAATAATGAAAATTTTATTGACACATTTGTTGTCAACATTGAATTGAATACTTTGGGCGTAACATTTGTCAAGTCACAAAGATAAAATGTACACTCGAAATTCAGTTAAGAAACTGAACGCGATCTGCATATAAACCACGTTTAAGGGCTGTCAGTGTCATAATTTTCGGTTATAATATTGACACTGACAGCTCTTGAACTCGATTTAGATGTGCCGATCGCGTTCAGTCAAATTGGTGAAATTCGCACTAAAACTAAAAACTTTCTATGCGAACCGTTAACAAACTGCTTTGATTCGTTTTCGCTGAGAGCATTTCAACCTACATAATATGTGAGGAATATTTATCAATAAAGTTTACATTTGATTTAAGACTTCAAAAGTTTGCCTCACATGTCATGTCGTGTTTTCACTCTGTGTAATGTAAACTCAAGTTACTGTAAGTACATAAATTCTATGTTAAGTGTCTGTTCAATGTTTTAAAGGTCAGTAATCAGTGAGATTACAATGTTACGCTTGTATTCCCCGAATGAGGTGGGCAGAGATATTTAAATTCTATGAGGACACGCACATTTCGACATTTTATTGCAAGTCCCATAGTTTCATGTAAAAAAATCGCCATTAATCGCGTTCAAAATAAGACTCCGGGCTGCTATTGAGAATTTTCTAACGGAAAATCCCCGGGGATTGGACCCTAGATCACAAGGACTGCCTTTTAGTTCTAGGGTTTGATATATGCAGCAGCAGCAAGATTGAAATATATATAAATATAAATATATCCCCGCTATTCACAAGACACCCCGACTTTGCTAATCCTGATCTTGAAAATACGTCGAAACCAACAGAGGAAGGCCTGTAATATTCGAAAATTAATATTGAAATAGTGGGCCTGTAGACTCCGGAATTCCGGTGTTCAATTTCAAACTAAATGTCCGACTCATCGCACTTGAATTACGCTCCGACCGAAATACCAACAGTCAAATAAACAAGATATAATATTACCTATGTATACAGGGTGACTTGTAATTTGCCGTATTCCTTCCAGGATGTGAAAGTGTGACCTATTTGCAACAATTAAGCACCCCATAAAGCCTAGGTGAAAATACATGGGATTCGAGAAAATACAACTTTTATCAAGTGACGAATTCTGGAAATTTTTCGAAAATGGTTAATAATTTGGTTACATCGAAAGGTTAGTTAACGTATTACTTATTCAATGTAATAGCAATGAAAGCCATTCAATTTGAGAGTTTGGAGAAAAGTGATATTTAGTTAGGAATTCTGGAAATTTTCAAGATTCATAAAAGTTGTATTTTCTCGAATCCCATATATTTTCGCCTAGGCTTTATGAGGTGCTTAAATGTTGCAAATGGGTCAGACTACCACGTCCTGAAAGGAATACGTCAAATTACAAATCACCCTGTATAAAGCACTTACTTACACAAGGTTTGGGTCTATATTTGTTGGGATCTGTGACGTAATTATGATATGATTTCAAATGTACTAATTTAATTATGAAATGAAATGGTTTATTCTGTAAATAGGATATCGGAATCACTTGTACACGTCATAGAAAAACATATTAAAAATAAGCGAGATGAGGTCGGTGTTTCCTATCTGACTACTCTGAGAAGAAAGGCCGAAACAAACTCAGAGGTCGTAGTCTCTTTTAAAGTCCAGAAATCTTGGTCGAGTCATTTGAGGACCATGTAGATCTAGCTGACCCGACAGCCGCTTTCCTGTGTGTCCTTGAGTTCATACTAAAACCCCATAGAAAAAAAGGACCTTTCATTTTTCCCGAATTTGAAAAATTTCCGTGAAATCTTTGCCATTTTTTCTTATCGAACATTTTAAAACAAAAAGATTGCCAAAGGTGACCAGCCGTTCTCAACGACCAACAAAAGCGCTTTCCAACAAACAGCATTTCATTTATACAATTTGTTATTTAATTAGTTTGCATCCTCTTAAGGGGTCATTGTACTCATCATTATGAACAACTTTCACTATGGGACCAACCCTGAAATCGCGAAAAACGAATTAAATCTCACATTGTATATTTTTTATGTTCTTGTTGTGTGTCAAGTATGTAACCAATTATGGAGTTTTTCTCTGAAATAAATAAATAATAATAATATATATAGATTTATTCAGTGAATGAAGCCCTGAGAAGTGTAGGTACATTATTTTCAAATAGCAACGAATGTATACCTTCCTACATACATTTTATTTGTGTTGCCTTTACATGATTTTTCAATATCATCTGTAGGCATAAGATGTTCATATCTTTTATGTTTCTCTTGTTTTACAATAACATCAGCAAAGAAAGTTTTTTTTTAATATATAGGATATATATAATAAAGGTTCTGTTCAACCTTTCTTCTTCAAATATTACTTTACGAGTAAACAAAGGATCTTTGTGACCTTTGTTTGCTTAAATTAAGAGATATATCTTTTTATTAAATAGATAAACTATATCCACATATTCTATCAAATACCTACGTAGGCATATCCATAATCTATAATCCAGTTTAGAACGAAAGTTACGTAATTATATAAAGGAACTAGAGAAATCTGGGCAAAAGGAGATCTTTTAGCAATGAACCTTGTAAAATCTAATAAACATAAAAAACGAAAGTACTTTGCATACATTACGTACAGTGCAACTATTTTCTTAAAGTCCCTCGGTAAACTTCGTGTTTCGTCCGTCGGCGGATTTCTATCAGTTGCCCTTTGCACTTGGTAATTATGGTTGACGGCAACGCGGGCGCAGCGGTAGGAATACGTACAACCTCAAAGTGCAAAGGGCAACTGACAGAAATCCGACGACTAACGAAACACGAAGTTTGCCGAGGGACATTAAGAAAATAGTTGTACTGTACTTACCTTGGCCTAAACCTTTTGGGATTACAGGTGTGATGTTATGTTTTAGTTTTTACAAACTTAAATACTGTTAAACAAGAGCGTTTACAATCTAACGTTACCTAGTTAGTAGAATTAAATTCTAAAGGTAGAAATACACTACTGTGTTGTGGCGTGTCATGACGCATTGTGTCGTGACGGTGGGTGTGCACATTAATGTGTCGTGTCGGGGCGCGCTCTGACATTATTTCTGAACAGTGTCAATCGAATCTTTACAGCGCAGGCACGTTCATAATGTTTTCTACTGATTCTAAGAGTGGTTTAGAAGAGGACCAGGAGCAAAAATAATGATATAAGGTGCTGGATTCACCCTTAAATTTTCTGACACAAAATGAAGGTGAATTTCATTACCCCGATTAAGAATTAGAAAGTGACTAAGACAGATTCCGTCTGTACTTCAAAATGAACAAAGCACTATTTGAGAAAGTCCATTCACTGATTGAACAAGACTTAAAAAGTACATATTAAATTGCGTGCACCTATACCAGAGAATATAGATAGATCCTTGTAGACTTTGCACTTCGTATCATACAATAGTTTGCGTTGACGCACAAGTTCGATTAGTTTTCCAGACATTATAAATAAACTAAAAACTGTGCACCACGAGAGTCCGAGTCGAGACACATTTGTGTGTTGTGTTGTAACACGTCAGAACCCTCACTACCGAACTGGCGCGATCGGAGTCGAGCAGTCGGCACCACGACAGATTGCGCTACGACACAACACACTGTAATAATCTGTTTCTAACCATACTAACGGTATGAAACTGTTATACTTCTGACGCGACACGACACAAGACGACACAGTAGTGTGTTTCTAGCTTAACTAACAGGTTTCTAAGAAAAAGCACTTGAGCGTTCTCAACCTCGTCGCGTTGCTCGCCACTTACCCTGGATAATTACTGTGCAAGCATTTTAAAGTCATTCTTCACAACATCTTCTTTTTATTTGATTTGAAATTAAAAAGCATTCAAGTAGGTAAAATAGAGTTTTGCAGAAAATTTTAATCTTTATCAATAAAAAGGTTATACCTAGTTTCTAAGGGCTTGTGGCTAAGTAATAACAGCCGCATGGGTCGATCGATCAGGTTAAGCTACGCCCTGCTGACCATTTAGTATAAGCAACGCAAGTTTTATAAGTACCAGTCGGTCGATTCTGTAAAAATATCAACGTGAAACTTAGGTGAAGTGAGCTGTCACTGTCACAAATCGACCGGCAGGATGCCAGGGATAAACACTATTGACAGCTCACTTCACGCTCACTTCACCTAAGTTTCACGGTGATATTTTTACAGAATCGACCGGCAGTTCGCAATTTTTCGGTATTATTTCCGTTAAATTATAAACTATCCAAAAATAATGCGTTAAATTGTAAATTGTTTGTTGCAGTTTAAAATTTTCGACAATTTTGTACCAATTATATTCCGCAGGAGTCCTCCGAGCACCAGATTATATGGACACCTTACGTTTTTCACGTGCCGGATAACTAGAAACTTCAATTTGCCGCGGCACTGACATTGCCGTTTGAATTGGACAATTCAAACGACATTCACAACATTTGACGGACGTCAAATGTTGTGGCAGAATATAAAGTGACAAGACAATAGAGATGATGCCTGGGTATAAAAAAAGAAATCCTAATTAGTCCGTCAGTCAGATAATAAAAAAATATTAGACACGTATGTTTTGCTTTATCATATTAATGAAAAAATAATTAAATAAAACGCATTTTAAGTTGGGGAGTGGGGGTCGCTACGTCACAAGTAAGTATAAAATCTACATACTTGTGACGTCATGGCACATTTTAACTCAGTGTATCACCGTAATCTTTAGATAACGTAAAAAAAGAAAAAATACGTGTCCAATATTTTTTAATAATCACCATGGCGGACTAAAAAAAATTTTTTTGTCATCATCACTATTTGCTTTAGGCATTTTGCAACACCGCCAGCGTTTGTAAACGGACTGCGCCATTTGTAAAATAACGAATCATACAATCTGCCAGCGACTTATACATCGACAAGAATTCATTCGTTTGTCTAAAATTTGTAGTCTATAACTCTGTATCAATATGTAACTACTCGTACAGCTAAGTACCCATTGTCTAATATGTTTTGTGGCTGTTGTGTGTATTGATAAAATTTTATGGAACAAAAATTGTAGACAAATGAATTCTAGTGAGGCTGACTGTAGGTACTAACTGTTGTTTGAGCAGAGTATAATTAGCACAGTCGCCTAAAATTGCTTCTATTTATTTAGCACTAATTATATGGCCGTTGTAAATAAAAAAAAATCTACGTAGCGCCCGAGACACGAATCTAAAAAAGAGAATGGAAGAAAACCAACATGTACAACGTTTAACTTTAATACATAATAACAAATCGTTTTGTGAAGAAAACACTCTTTTCTTGCTAATGCTTTTAATCCAAACAACTGTACTATTCACAATCCAATGACGACTGACTCTGCACTACATTTTACCACTTAGAATGCCTTTTGCCCCACCCAGAAATAACAATATTATCATAACCGTTATTTCTGAGTGTTGCCAAAGTAAAATAATACATTGAGTTGCCATAATGAAAATAAATTTAAAAGATTGTTATAATATTAATAATTTGTACTTTGACAGTGTTGCCACAGTGGATATTATAATGTAATACATTTTTCAAATTAAATATTAGAAATCACGACAGTTTCATATTTTTAATCAGCTTAAAAACATAAAATGAACCATCACTTATAAAGGAGTTGTTTAAAGCCGCGTGCAGACTGGCGCGATACGACAGCGCGACGCCACTCAACAAAACAATTTCTAAGAAAACTTCACGGTAGAACAATTACCTGTGTCGCGTCGCGCCACTCTGCACGAGGCTTTATAGGGTATCTACTGAGTAGAATGTTACATTATGCAGGTAAAACATAAATCATTGGGTAGGTAGTTAATCGTATTTACACATTATAGACAATCAAATATTATATTAAAAAAAAAAAAAAAAAATCTTGTCGATGTATCTATCTATACATATTTTTGAGGCTGACTGTATATTCACATTACGACAGTAGGTAATGTTTTATAACTCCTATATTATCCAACAGGAGACAGATAACTCTTTTTAAAATCCGACATTGATCCGTATTTTATACTGCCATTACGTAACAATATCTTTTGTTTTAGGACCTGAAGTACATGCTGCTGCCGTGGGTGGTTGCCATGGCTATGGAAACCCTCGTCGAGATCATCAACCTCTTCTACTTGTTCTACCTCCAAACTGTAAGTACACAAAAGTTTCGTATTTGATAACTATCACATTCTGAAATTACTATGGGATCTGGCTTTTGTTTTCGATAGATTTTCGAAATTGATGTGTTTATTTTTGTCACACTTAATTACACAGTACAAGCAATTAAAAAAAAAACGGCCTGGTGCATGTCGGAATACGCACAATGAAAGGTTTCGTAGTTGGGATGAATTTATCCCTCTTGGGATAAATTCATCCCTCTTGGGATAAATTCATCCCAACTACGAAACATACTACATACATACTTAAAACTGTAGTTGAATGTTCTCCCATACATTCCAACTGCAAATGTTTTGTACGCACAATATTGAGAAAGTTACCATGTTATTTTATGACCATAAATTTCTTATAGGTTTTCCTGTAATCTATGAGTAAAGAACCATACCCCGTATTTTTTTCAAAATTTTAGGCTCAGGTGTTTCGTAGATAACGGGGTAAATTGACAATTTTCATCAATTTTCTTAAAAATCTTTAAAAGTACCTATTCATTTTAAAATTATGAAAAAAATATTTGAAGTTCTCGCAATAAGCACTCTCATTTAATATGCCACACGGTACAGTTTACAAAACTTGGCTTTTTTAATTTTTAATTTTTCTCCCCAAGTGACCGCCGTATTGAATATTCATTTATTTATATTACCCGTCCGTATTTAGGTCACATAAATACATATGTGTACCAAAATTTCAACTTAATCGGTCCATTTGATTCGGAACAAATTGCCTGTGACAGACGGACAGACAGACACCCAGCCAGATACACGAGTGGTCCTATAAGGGTACCGCCTTTTCCTTTTGAGGTACAGAACCATAAAAAAAAACCAAGAATTATAATAATGTAAGTCACTGAATATAAATGTATCAAAATACGTAATAAGACAGAATTCCTCTATAGTCTTGGCAGGCATCATTTCAATATTTACGACTATATTCCAGATATAGTAGGTATCTCTTTATATCTGGTTTTATAACTACTAAAACACTGAGTTGATAAGGCACTAAAATGTTAGGACCGCAGCAAATATTTGTTTTTCCGATGAGCTACTGTTTTGTATTTCCTTCCGTAGCGGCGGAGCACATTGCCTTCGAAAAGAAATTATAGTAGCCAATGTAGACTGCGCACCATAATTTAACTTCTAAGTACTTATTACGATATACAAATGAACAAGATTATTATGTTTTCCATTCCTAAACAGTTTCAGAAGTTTTTGTTCTCACATTTTCACATTCACACAACGCCCTACGTCACGGTCGCAACGTCGCATATCGATCAACGTTTTTATTTCGAGTTGTGGAATTGGCAGCCCCTGTTTCATTTTGGTTTTATGCGCCCCAAGAGCTTGAGAGCTTTTAATCCCCGAAGTAACTTACATGTGTAATTAAATACCTTTACTTATATAATTAAGCTGGATGTTTAGTTTTCCATGGAAACAGCTTTTACTAAATGTAAAAACTGAGTACTTTTTTTGTCTTTAAGAAGAATTTGTTTTAGTTTATTTGCTTAAGAAGATTTTGTATTTTTATTATTCTTTACGTACGTTCTTTTTAATTTGTGGAAGCTTGTAAATGGCAACTATAAGCGCTAGTAAATTGTAGATTATTTACCTATATTTGACTGTAAGCTTTCTGAACAATAAATTAATCAAAGGATATCGCAGCTTGTGGGGGAATTCGTATTCGTCCAAATAAACATTATATCATTTGTCAGTTGCAAGTATGGTATGTAACTAAATATTTGTATATTTTGACACCCGAATAAAGTGGCTCCGCGAGTCTTTTACGTTTTCAAGTTACTTAATGTATTTAGAAAAGTCGTTTCTGTGTTACAATTTTGTATTTCAGCATCGCTGTTGGAAATATTCAAATCTTTCTACTTCGAAATTTTAATACAGTTTATTTTACTTGTTGTAACAGAAATTAACGTAAACCATATCAGACGCTTAGTATGTAATACCTAAAACTCTGCATATGCTGAAATGGTATTTTTACATTACCTCTTATAGCGAATAGGAGTGAGGTGTAGTTATCGAATCAGTAAAAAAACAGGGTTTTAAAACATGGAACAGGGAACAGCTATTTCAAAACAAAAAAAAACAGTTCCTGCCTGTTTCGTCTGTTCCAAACGTTCTACAATCTACTAGAACATACCAAATTAAATAATTTCCGACATTGCCGTAACCGGTGCGTCTGCGTAACATAACAAGCTCTTTTCTATCTAGCTTATGGGTGTTTAATTTGTTAGAAAGAGATACAAACGAAAAATACCTGGAACAGTTTGGAACAAGCTCTTTCCTCTTCTGACTTATTGTAGTAAAAAGATATATCATCTGTTCTCTGCCACTGCTGTTAACCTATTCGGATCTGTTGCAATCAAAGAGTATTTGGTTCCAATGTAACAGGCTGTTATTTTGGAACTGTTTTTTCCCTGGAACTGGAACAGGTGAAACAGGTTTCAAATTTTACCTGTTACAGACCACCTCTAATAGCGAACTTAAACACCATCGTCGCTAGGAGATCACGTATATTGATTTCTCCAGTTATAAAATACAAAAAAACCCGAAATTATCAAAATATGAACGGTTGGTATAAAAACAGAACGTACAGATAAAAAAGTGAGGTGACAGGCGCCGTGGTCGTATTACACTATTATATTGAGATTATTATTAGTGTGATCGCGAGGCTAAGGTTGTACAGCGACTGGCTTTTTTATTAAAAAAACATGACGGAATCGACCAATCATAAGAAAAAAAAAACAGAAAAATAATGACTTGTAGGCCAGTTAAGAATCAAAAAGTTGCAAACTCAGAGGTTAATGGCAGCGCTGCACTCGAAATAATACTAAAAAGGTAAAACTAAAATATTCATGTTAGAACAGAGCACAAAGCCTGCAAACAATTGTTCCTACGAACGCAGCAACAGTTGGCGCGATCCATTGACGAGCGACAATTAAATTGAAAAACCATTCCGCATTGTGGCTTACACCGGGGCTCGGCTATTTCACACACTAACTAGATTGCCTCGGAGTTAGTTTTGCTGTTCTATATTTTTGTAAGCTAGAAAAGATTTTCCTTTCTGAATTTTAAATAAAAATCTGTGGGTTTAGTGATTAAAAAGACAATCAGTTTGAAGAATGTATTTAATACTAGCTGCGCTAATTATATCAAAGTACTAGGTGCGCCCCGCGGGATCCTGTGGGAATATCGGGATAAAAAGTATCCATTATTAATATTCTATTTCACTAGTTAGCCATATTTCATATTTCCATACAATAATATTGCCAAATTAATCAAAAATAAATCTGCCTAGCCTTTTCCCAACTATGTTGGTGTCGGCTTCCGGTCCAACCAAAATAATAATAATAAAATTGCCAAATTAATCAAAACAGCGAAATATTTGACAGCTATTTGCAACGTTGCCAACTTTTAGAATAAACGCTCTGACTGTTTCTTTATATTATAAAAAACCTAACAATTTAACTGTAGCTACCTAGGAGACCTCAATATCTTTTCACACATTTTATGTTCTCTATATCTTTAAAACCAATACACCATAAATATCGGTCAGAATAATTCACAAAAGGTCTATCTAACGTTATCTATACGATATAATAAAATCGACTGTTTTTAGGGATCCAACTTGATATCTTATGTCTGAGAATAACGTTTGTGACAGACGAACACAAGCGATCTTTTAAGATACGGATCCCTAAAACCACACTTCTGATGGCTAAAGCTGATTATATTATCGATAAATTGATACGATGTTTACTGAAGAATCAAGTACCTGCCTACCCATCAAGTAGACTTAGGCCCGTATTACAGAACCGCATTCATGACTCAAGCATTACTTAAAACTAGTTTCAACCAATCAAAAGGCTATAAACGAGTTTTAAGTAATGCTTATATAGCTACAATATTCTATATTTTTTATTAAATTTGATTTGTTACAGCTGTAGTGGCAATCATGTCATTTAGTTTAAATAGGTCTTTATTTTTATTATTTTATTTATCTTTTATATAGATTATTTTCCTTTTAAATTTTGTGAATGTGAGAACGTTGAACGCTTAACAGACTGTAGATCTGTGGACCATTTTTTATTTTGCTACGTATCTGGTACTTATTGATAGGCCTACACTGTCCTCTCATACCTTTTAACACCGTAATTTGAAAACATTGTAAAAACCATTTACTTTTCAAACTCAAACTCAAAGCATTTATTTCAAATAAACCAATTACAGGCACTTTTGAATTGTCAAGGGGGTCGGTCAGTCAGAAAGATGAAGCTAGATGCCCATTCCAAAGCGTAGTAGGTACCTATGGAGAAGAACGTGCAAGATTTTTTTTAAAGAATTTTAAAAGAGTAACTGTGGAAACGACCAATTTATAACCGTGCACCTAGCTTCTGACGTTTCATATGTGCCCTTGTAGGTTTATATTAAAATATTTTCAATTGAATTGAATTGACTTGAGTTTTGAGTTACGTTCTGTAATACGGGCCTTATATCTTGCTCCACCATAGAGAAAGAACTGCACAGACATTCTGTTCAAACTAGTTACCGGGCTATTTTCCGGTACGGGTTGTTACGAATCAGCCTTACTGAAAATGGTGCTAACTGAAAAGGGTGTAAATTCGCCCGCAGGCTTTTGATTACCTGTTCGTCAGGATTGAAGGACGGTGTTCTGTCTTTCTCATATCGTGATGTCGAATTTTCGTTTTGTTATCGTGATCATGTCGGACACAAAGAGAAACCAGTCAACTGTTGAGTTTATTGATGCCTATTGAATCTCTTTTAAATTGAGATTCATCAAACGTAGCTCATGTTAGTCGTGCGTGTATAACTTTCCTGAGACTTATTGACGTCTCCAAGCAAATCATGCACAATTGGTACACTAGCATGAAAATACTGCCTACAGTAGGTATTTGATATTATGCCTACATAACTCTTTTGAGTATAACTTTTATTGGACGCGCTAAGTATGCGCGTGATTACTTTAGGTAGAAATTCGCTAGTGAAACAAAGCGCTACGGCGTAGCAAGCACCATGCTACGATCTCGTAGACGCCCTGCCGTACGTTTTAGGAAGCTATCAATTAGCTTTTACTTACGGGGCCCATTATGTACAGTATCCAATCTATTGTTGCATGAAATGTTCCTGAATCGATATTAGACATACAGTAGGTAGTTATGTATCTGTTAGGATAAAATATATGTGAATAATGATATCGATGGTTTAATGAATCAGTCCTCATTTACTGTCTTCCTAATTTTATGTTATCACAAAATTAAATGAGAAAACTTGGTCCCGTCTGAAGGAAAATAAATTAAATATACGGTTTTATTCATCCTTAAAGCTTGCCCTCGTTCCGCCAGAATACCGACCTATGCTCAGTTTTATTTATTTCTTCCGGCGAAGTCGTAAAGAACAGCATTGATTAGGTTTTCTCCGTAGTTCTGGAACAGTGAATACTTAATAATAAATAAATATAGACCGGTACAAATAAAGAGTATTATTTTATAGATGTCAAACTTTATTTCAATCAATGACATCCGAACATGAACATGTCAGAGCTATGATAGAGGTTCGAATGACTTACACCTGCAGAAGTTAAAAGGATGTGGTGTGGTGGGTGACTCTCAGTGCAATCCGTGGCCATGACATCAACTAATGAACAATATTGTTAAACTTAAAAAAAAAAAAAAAAAGCTTTTATTAGTTGAATACGAGGCTTTTGGCTACTTTTGTAAATTGCGTGCTTATTGTCTTTTTTTTTATGTGCGTTATGTTTGTGCAGAACATACAATTTTTCTTTCTTTCAATCCTAACTAATATTATATATTATTATTATTATAAATGGGAAAGTGAGTTCGTTTGTTTGTTACGCTGTCACGCTAAAGCGGCCGAACAGATTTAGATGAAATTTGGCACATGACCTGGATTAGATCATAAGATACTTTTTATCCCGATATTCCCACGAGATCGAGTTTTATGCGGGTGAAACCGCGGGGCGCAGCTAGTTAGGAATAAATAAAGCTGCAGTTTCCATACTTAATGTTAGTATCTTTCTCTTTATTTGCTTGTCTTTCCATTTAATTGGCACAACTCGATGCAAGCATGTTCTTTTCCGGATTACACATGAAACTCGGCTAATGCTGTATGCCAAAGTTAACTTTGAAACTATTGATACTGATCCTAAAATAAAGTAACAAGCTTTGCCTTCAGTTCAAGTTACAGTTAATTTTGAACTGGAAACGAAGCAAAGCATAGGTAGATATATTATCAGAATTAACTTGTTTCTAAAAGCTGTAATATCTACTATTGCCTAAAAATCAAGAATATTATGATTAAGTATTGAGTCGTGTTACGAACTATTACGTCGTTACGGGTGGTCAGAAGCCCGAAAGTCTGACAATCAGTCTTACTAAGGGGTATCGTATTACCCAGTAACGGCTGTGGAGGTCTGATCATCCGATTAGACTGGAAGCCGACTTAAACATTGTTGGGAAAAGGCTAGGCATATTGATTGAGTCGTGTGATATGTCACGGAGCACCTACCCATACTAATTGATGATTAATATTCTATACTGCATCTAATGTCTAATAATTTAATTAATTACTGACAACGTTTTTGTAATAAAGCTGGGTGGACGTGCCATAGCAATATTTAATTGTTCCCTGTTCATTTCAAGAGGATGTGTTCAGGCGTGCACGCACGAACGAACAAAACATGGTGAACACGAACATCGAACACGGGACATTTGGTTCGTACTCGTGGACGTAAATTAGCAAGCGAACGCGAACATCATACGAAAAAAGTTCGTGCTCTACCGCCCCGCTCTACCGCCCCGCTCTCTTTAGTAGCCATGGATTTGATTTGTGTTCCACGCGCGCCTCAAAGAGATGTCAGCACAACTGACGGGGTCCGCTAGGACCGACGCCTGCCGGGGTCGCGGGAAAGTCCGAAAGGGACACCGTGGCCCCTGGCAACGTACATGCAACACTGAAGGAACACGGGTGGGTTTTAGTCAGTAAGTGTCTGACACGCCCCCCCGCTCCGCCCAGAGCGGGTGAAGTAATTTGATAATTTCAGAAACTAAAAAAAAAAGAGTTGTTAATTCTAGCCCCGAACAAGAGGTAAAAATTAACAACTGACTTTTTTCTCCTATCCTTTTCAAAATATCATTACTTTTATGCTTGATTTATGTGAATAATATGATACCTAAATAATTAAAGCATCATGTAACATAAAAATCAAGTCTAGATTTTGAATAATTTTGAAGCTATAACAAAAAAAAAAAAAAACTTAATTGTGGCCCCCGGTCTCCCCTAGGCCTCAAAGCCTGTTCCTGACAGAAATAGTCAATTAATGTTCAAGTAGTTATATGAAAAACACCTACTTTCAATTGAATTAGTAAATTAAAATGTAGCCAGTGATAAATGTTTTATTTTAAATGCAAATTTTCCGCCGTTTCCAGCTCGCGATAATACGCTTTAGGATAATTTTCTGCGGGCATTACACGTATTAAACTAGGCGCAAACGAGTCACCGGCTACAGCCACAGATAGCCCAGCGACAAGCATTTCACGTGCTTTTTCATAAGCTTTGTGTGGATTTGTCGCCCACGTGTAGCTAGTGGTGGCCACCAGATATAGCAGTACTCAACACTGCAGCAAGAGGTGATAACTTTAATGGTTTGCTTATGTTACCTCTAATTGGATAATTTCGTAAATATCAATAGTTCTTAGTCAATTATTAAAGCCCGTACTGGGTTTCCTTGGGTCTAATTTTTATGTTGAAATTCTCGTATTATACAAAAACGGGTTTTTCGCTTAAAACTGTTGACCAAAAAGTTAATTACGAATCAATCTTCACGTTTCAGAAAATGGCCTGATTTAATCTAAAGCTCTGATTGAAAATATCAACGTGTTGAATGTGACCCATAACGTATGTACCATCAAAGAATTTCATATCTAACCAGTTTCAAAACAAAATCCCGTGAACACGATGACCACATCTGTTACCGGCCCGGTGCTATAACCGCCGAGCGCTGCAAGCAATAATAGTCCTTACGGTGGTTAGATATGAACTTCTTCGATGGTACCTATATATTTGTATCACAATGCAGAGTGTAGCCATTCCCGGTGTAATTTCCGGCATATACGTAGGATGTTTCAACATTTACCACAATTCATACCTACAATGCAAACATTCGCTAAGACCATGGAAGTTTCTCAACAAAACTAAAACGTAACAAAAGCAGTTCTACATAAGCCGTCAGGGCCAAGTTTTTTATCCGTCACAGTCGTGATATAACTTTGTCCTCGCCTGTTTCTTTGCGCAACTTAAAGCTTCTTTACGTATGAATAATATTTTGTAGGCGGTGTCTATATTTTTCTTTCGTACATAATCATACATGTAGGTGCATCTTTTAGACTTTAAGAGTTCCTTTGAATTTTGAATAAGACGCATAATGAAGCTCTAGAATTACACTAAATATTATGAAATATACATATACCTGCCGTCATAGTGAACATGAGTCAAAGTCAACAGAGCAGTGATGGCTGTGTGGTAACGGCCGCGACTCACGAGTTGTGTAGGTCGTAGGTTCGAACCCAGACAGGCGCTTTACTTTGTGTAAATGATTTAATCACCGCTGCTCTCAAACGGTGAAGGAAAACACCGTGATAACATCGCACCTTTGGTAGAACAAGGGCATAATTGTCATAAATCTGTGTCCCTCCAGTTCAAAGGGCCTTTTTAAAGCATTTCTGCATATTTAAGTCATTTTGGTAATTTATGACTTGTTCTACCAAAAGTGCGACATCTTAGAACCAAAAATTCGAAAACATGTGACATTTATCAACCCGCACTGGGCCCGTCTGGATTACGGCCTTTTCCATCTATGTTGGGGTCGGCGACTGCCTATCTGACCTCTACAACCCATTTACTGGAAAAATACCCTTTGGCAAGACTGGGGAAAGACGATATAAACAGCTCTATTTTTCGTCGTTACCTGGTATAGTATATCCTAATTATGCCTAGATACCTACTTATAGCACTCAAAACATGGAGTGCCTTAAAACACCTCATAAAATCTGTTACAAGTTCAAATTGCTTGTAAAACGTCGGCCTAACGAACAATTATTATAACGACATTAACCGGCAAGCACCTGGAAAGCACTCACAGAATGAGAGCGATTAGATAAAATTATAAGTAAACAAGGCTGATTAGATTGTTAACACTATAATATATTGATTGCTATAAATATACAATGTCGCCCATGGGCATGTGCCCGCCCGTATTTTTCTGAATATTAATGAAAAATTATCTAAAATTAACTTTAAAGGGCGGGGGGGGGGGTAAATTTAATATTATTTTATATAGGGACCGCTGAGTGGAAAGATTTCGTCGGTTATTAAAAAAAAAATTGCAATACCTACCCTTTGATAGAAAATTGCAATACCTACGCGGTCAAAATGTATGGAACAGCAGATTTCATTTAACCGACGTTTTTCAGAATCATGTACTGAATCCATTGTAACAGTTTTCGCGTCGATATAAAAACTATACAGGATGGCAAGGACTGCCATCCTGTATAGTTTTTGACACAAACTAATGACTCAACCAAGGTCTCCCATAACTTTTTCAATAATATTGTCAGGGCGTTGTGGCGCAGTTTGTGAGAGGCCTAGGCTGTGTCCAGCAGTGGACTGCAATTGGCTGTGTTGACTGTTTGTTGAAAGATACTTTTGTTGCTTCGTGAGCATGATAATAATGATGCCTTCTAACCGATTTTGGCGATATTCAGCGACTGCATTCGATGACTTTTCACGGTGATCGAGAGCTTAGATGTGCTGCTCTTTCATGTACTCTCATGTGACTAGCATATCCAACTTTGGCCGAAATACTCCGAGCACAAACCGGACATCTCAGAACACCATTGACAGCATAATTGATAACATCACTCCTGAATTCTTTGAAGGGCTAGCTAGAGGTGTACCTATAATACACCCACATTCCGTCCCATGTTATAAGTGGCGAGCCTACAACCGGACACAAATATAATTTACTTTGATTAATTAAAAAGTGCAGAATTGAAAGATATTGTGGCGGCATCTACAACGCCACATGAGAACTACGCATCAAAGACCTGTCATCATACAAATCCTACATCGCGATAACAGGGTTTATCGCGCAACGAGTATATATACAAGTCACCCAAGTCCCATATAATAGAGGGCGAGCCTATTGCCATCAATTGGGCCCAAATCTAGACTCCGGGCTGCTACTGAGAAATTTTAAATGAAAATCCCAATAACACTTTGCCCGCCCCGGGAATCGAACCCTCCTCATGTTCAGCAGTAGCACTTGTGACCACTAGATCAACGAGACAGGCATCATTTATGTATCTATCTATTATATCTATACCTACAATAAACAATATTCTTTCCGTCGCTAAAACGGTTTAATAGTTTTACGCTACAATCACGTCGGTGTCCACAGAGGAATCTGTTGCATGATCCCACGGGATTTTTTCTCATTGCGGGCATAATAGCCTTCCTTATACACTGAAGACAGATAGGTTAATATGCACTTTATTGTACTAGATTAATTGGTGCGAGAAAACGCGTTGTTAGTATAGAAACTCAGGCCCTGGCAACTTATACGATAACCCAAAAAAGTCAGTAATTTTTTAAAGTTTTTGTAATTAGACAGAGTAGGAAAAATAATATTTTCAGAAAATACCCGTCTTAAGCTTTGTTCAGACTAGTGCGACGCGACACCGGTTATTGTTATACCGTGAAGTTTTCTTAGAAATTGTATTGTTCGAGTCGCGTCGCGGCGTAGCGTCGCGTTGGTCTGCACGCGCCTTTACATGGTGATGCTAAAGTGAAGTGACTAAGTCGAATGACTAATCAGTTATTATTTAATTATCTATATATAATCAATACATAATATAAATTACAGTAGCCTTTTATGTCTGTCTGTATCACCGCGTTGTTTTTTTGAGCTACGCAACGGGCTTTGAAGCGGTTTTCACCATCTTTGTGAGCATTTATTTCGGAAGGTTTATATGTATAGGTAAGTGGCTAAGTAATAACTGACGCACAGTTCGATCCTTCAGGTTAAGCTACGCTTGCCGGGGTTGGTCTGTGGATGGGTGACCATCTTTACATACCGAGACTCCTTCGTGCCTCGGAAAGCTCGTTAAGCCGTTGGTCCCGGCTGTCATTCGTGGATCTTTGACAGTCGTTACGGGTCGTCAGAAGCCCGGAATTCTAACAACCCGTTTTACCAAGGGGTATCGTATTACCCAGGTCAGATAGGCAGTCGCTCCATGTAAAATACTGGTATTCAGCTGCATCCAGTTACACTGGAAGCCGACTTCAATATAGTTGGGAAAAGGCTAGGCAGATGGATTTATATGTATAGGAGGTAATACATTCATATTAAACTTACATTATTAAAGCAATATTGATGTTTTTTCAAGTCGTAAGCGTAACACGGTGCGAACAGGGGCGGGTCGCTTGTTTAGTACAAATTAAATTTAATTGAAGTCTGCATACTGACTATTGTTAAGTACCTACCTAATTACCTACCGTGTTAGTAACGAGCAATAATTACTAATGGCCGATTCCTATAATTAACGGACCGTTAATGGCTAATATTAAGACTTTTGTATCTTGAACTATAATGAAGCAAAGACCTCTTAACTTTATTTATTAGACCCTCCCATATGGAAGTAGCTATTACAGGTAAAAATATTAGCTTACGTATATAAAGCCCAGTTTGGCAATAAAAGACGTTACCATTGTTAAGTAAAACGAATCGTTTTTTTTATAGGAACCGAGCACAAGTAGATTGAAGTTTTGCGGAGAGGTGGTCACCACTCTACTACCTAACTGACTAAATCAAATAACAAATATAGATAATATCCTCATCACATGAATCAGGAGACCTCATGGCAACAGGGCTCGAGCAAATCGTATTATTTGAGTTACATTGTGTGCGAAGTTACTCATTTCAGTAAGTAATCAGGAAGGCAATTCTCGCGCATCTCACATTCGTTATTGTCGCTCGATTCTAACTTTTCCCTCGTGAAAATCATGTTTTCGCTCGTGAAAATGGAGTAGAGCTATTCTCGCCATGTCGATTCGACGATTTCTCGCAGGAAAGCACGCGACATGCCATAATTTACATGCGACATGCAATGAGTGGTCGGGACCAGTCGATACGTTCATGACGTCATGTCGACCTTCGTACCAACGTCAAACAGTTGTTGTGTCATTCATGATTAGTCAATGCGGAAGAAAATAATAAATGTTTTTTTTACAAAATGTGTTACACGAGTTCATAAACATCTCAGAAACGCTGCGATCGCCACAAGAAGGAAAAACACACGAAGAAAACTTCACGCCTTCGTCAAAGTTGTCAAGCAGTGGATCTTGTGCGGCGTCGATTAATAAGACACACATCTGAGATATAGAAGCGGAAGGCTTCTAAAACCAGTCAAATGGACGAAGACGGCTTTACTCTGTTTGACGGCAAGAGAAGGCGATCGCGGGGCAGCCACAATAAATACCGTACCACTCCTGCAACCGAGGATTTTTGAGTTACAGTGCTCACCATCCTCATGCATATTTCCCGGTGTTACCCACAAACATTGAGAGAGAAGGAGCCAAGGTCTTATCAGTGCAGCAGCAAGGGATTTGCTGAAGCTGTCGTGGATGAAGTCGAGCTGTACTACAAATTTTAAGTCCTTCATCCTCGAGGTTCCCGCGCTGCAAAAGGCTATCGTCCATAGCCCATAATTTTGCCAGGCAGGTGTTGCATGAAGATGTTACAGGGAACTATGACCAAACCTAAGTATTGTGTGATAATAATTATGTTGTTGTGGTATAAACCCAAGTCTTAATTAGTCTGTGATATATTTATGTAAAGGGTGACAAAAGTGACACTCAAATTATAATATAGCTATTATGATTTTATTACCACAGGTCTAAAAACATGATGTAGAATTTCAAAAGCATTTCAAACAATAAAGATTTCAAACATGTATAATTGTTTTTCAATATGAAACTCAAACTATCAAAAATACTACACTTAAATAATATAAAATCACTAGTTTACACGATTAGTCGGCGTCATAATATATGTGGCGCGCTGTTTAGTAGCCAGCTTAGGAATCGTCGGATCATTACACCTCTTGCTCAAATTCTTCATGAATCTCGACAGACGTTGTCCAGGACTTTCACCCCAAAAAGAATTAAATTCGTGTTGTGACGAGACTCTTCCGCTTGACCCTCAGGGAGGAAATTGGTTTTTGCAAGGATTAACAATATATTCAGACTTTGTAGATTAATGTAGCCGAAACACGTAGATACAGCTGCGTCGTTGGAACGGTAGGACGCAGGAGCCATTATGAGAGCATTCTGAGAGCCCGTGATTCAGTCCGGTCTTTACGAGAATCACGTTTCCTCTTCTCCATCTTGATAAACCTTGATGTTATTTCGGTATTCATCAGTTTACTCAGTTTAATCATTAGCAGAAATTCTGTTTTATTTGATTACTTTATTATGACGTGACTAAAATCGTTGACATTGACAAATCAGCATCAGCCATGCATTCCGTTGTACCAAATACAAAGGAGAGTTTATTTAAATATTCATCTATATCTTTCTATACTATTAATAAAGCTGAAGAGTTTGTTTCTTTTTTTGTTTGAAGGCGCTAATCTCTGAAACTACCCGTCTGATTTGAGAATATGCTTTTTGCATTTGATAGTCTAATACTTGAGGAAGAACATCATTAACATCACGCTTAGACCCTTAGGAGCCAAGCAAAAAGAAAAAGTCAGAAAGAATGCTAAGCGAAAACGAAGTAAGGGGAGGCACAGCTTGTGCCAATTTTACGCGGACAAAGGCGGGGGCAGAAGCCAGTAATTAAATAAAAATTGAGTTACGCAATCAATAATGAATATTTTTTTGATAAATGTTTATGAGATACGTATAAAATGGTGCTCGAAACATTTGTTTCACTTTGAAATAATTTTTCAAGATTGTCGACTCCTTAACCAGTCAAATGGACTCGGAGGGTTTTATTCTGGTTGAGGGCAAGTAGGTTTGATCGTGACGCAGCCACAACAAACGCGGTACTGCTCCTGGAAGCGAGGATTTTCGAGCCGCAGTGCCCCACCTTGCTCCTGTACATTTCCCGGTTGGATCTACAGACATCGATAGAAAACGAGCTAAGGTCTAATCAGTGCCGAAGGAAGGACGATGCAGTCGAACGAGATTTTAATTCTGACATCCTCTAGGTTCACGCGCTGCCCAGAATTTTGGCCGGCTGGAGATGTTACAGAAAAGAATGACCAAAACTAAATTTCCATGTGTGGTGTGATAATAATATGCATTTGTTGTTTATAATTGGGTGTATACTGAATTTTCAGAGTCTGTAAGGTATTTATGTAAGGGTTATGTTGTCACTAGAATTAAATGATATACCTACGCACCTATTATCATTGTACCACCAACATGATGCAGTATTTCAAAAGTATTTCAAACAATATAGATTTCTAATGTTTTTATATTTTTTTTTTCAATACAAACTTATATATCTAAAATAAATACTATACGTAAACAATACATTATAATTATCACAAGTTTACACGAATAGTCGGCGTCCTGTATCGCACGCTGTCCGTGAGCTTAGGAAACGCTGGACCATGTCCCTTCTCGACCAAATTATTCATCAATTTCGAAAGATGTTTGTGCGGTACTTTGACCACAAATAAATTTGAATTCGTGTTGTGACGACGTGAAATTTGTTTTCGCTAGGATTTCCCAACTATCTTTTGGGCTTTTATAAAGTATTATAATCGGGACACGTAGGTACAGCAGCGTTGATGGAGCAGCAGGACAGTCTAGTTGTTGCAGTACCACACTTGTTACGACAACCATACGTCCTTTTCTTCTTCTTTTTCTCCGTCTTGATAAGTCTTGATCTTATTGTGGTAGTCATCAGTTCACTTATAATATCATTGGCAGGCATCCTGTTTTTATTTAATTACTTAATTTATGTAGAGATAAAGAGATAATCAATGTAAATAAACAGAAATTATGACCTTAATAATTTGACGTGACAAATGACATGACACATTAAGCATCAGCCATGCATTCCGTTGTAGGAGGACTTATTTTAATGTTAATAATAAAATAAAAATGGAGTACCAAAATCAATAATGATTATGGTATTCATAAAAGTTTATGAAATACATACGTATAAAATGTTGCTCAAAACCTTATAGATATACGCTTAAAAGTATTTTTTAATAAACTATAAGAAGTACATCTACGGTATCGTTTAAAACGTAGCATCATTTTGTGGAACGGATCACTTCACGCGACGTATAATGACAACATTTTTAGGGTTCCGTACCTCAAAAGGAAAAAACGGAACTATTATAGGATCACTCGTGTGTCTGTCTGTCCGTCTGACACAGCCGATTTGCTCCGAATCTAATATACCAATTTAATTGAAATTTGGTACACATATGAATTTTTGTGACCCAAACACGGACGTAACGTAAATAAATGAAATTTGAATATGGGGGTAACTTTTCGGGGGCAAATTGGAAAAAAAATAAAGTTTTGTAAACTATATCGTGTGACAGATCAAATGAAAGGGCTTGTTGTGAAGATCTCATTTATATAAACTTAAAAAAAATAAGAATATAGATGAATATTGCCCATAATATGCCCCCCCTTATCTCCGAAACTACAAGGCCTAAAATTATGAAAAATATACAGAGAATGGTTCTTTACTCATAGATTACAGGAAAACCTATAAGTCTATGGTCTTAAAAAAACATGGTAAATCACTCAATATTGTGCATACAAGCTTACATTTGCAGTTGGAATGTATTCCCATACCAAACATGTTTTTCAACTACAATGTTAAGTTTGTTCTTGGGATAAATTCATCCCAACTACGGAACCCTTCGTTGTGCGTGGCCCGACACGCACTTGGCCGGAATCTGGATAATGTCACCATTTTATAAGCGACATAGGAAGTCGAGCGGCAATACGAATGCGACTTGAACGAGTGAAAACGCGAGAATTGGCCTCCAGTTTAGTTTCTTTGAAGTAGCTACTTGTAAGTAGGCTCTTAGGTACAGTTTTCTCTACTAAACTTTGTGATTTATTTCGTTTCTGTTTAACTTACGGCTCACAGATTTAATATATTATGCACATTTATATTAAAAACGTGGAACACGTGCGAGCTCGGGATTATATATTATTCTCAAAGCTCGCTGCTGTCAGCTTTCCCTGTTCATCAAATCAGGTTTTATTCGAAAAGCCTTCACACAAAGTTTCAAACCAATTTTATGCTAATTTATTTCACTTGTCTTGTAAAACTTGTTTAAATCAGCTTACAGCATCAAATTATAAGTTTTTGATGTTTTCATAATGTATATGTACCATCAAAGAAGTTCATATCTAACCAGTTTCAAAACAAAATCCCATCAACACAATGACCACATCTGTTACCGGCCCGGTGCTATAGCCGCCGAGCGCTGCAAGCAAGAATAGCCCTTACAGTGTGGTTAGATATGAACTTCTTCGATGGTACATAGATAGGGATTTTGTCGATGGAAAAATAATTCATGGCAATTTCTTGAACGTGCAAAATCTAGTTTCAAAAGTTATTTTGAAACTAGACTGCACGTTTTTGAGTACGAGATATGTAGTAAGTATGTAAAAAAAATATAGTTTCGGGAATTGGCCCTTGGTTGGTGGTTTTCAGAGAAATCCGTAAGATTTTTGTATTTCTGTAACGGGGTCATTCAATGAAAGTCTTATTTAGGCACAGGTATTATACCTAGACACAAGCGAAAAATGACATCATAAAGCAACTAAGACACATCATGAACAAGCGATGAAACTTTCTTCCTTATCTGTATGAGACGAATCATACCCCCCATAGGTACAATCAAAGGACATTTACATTACTAACCACCCAGGAAACTGATAACGCAGTACATAGCTACACAAAGTCTTCTACGCCAATTTTATTATCGTCAAAATTTAATTGGTGAGGTACCTACCTACCTAAAAGCTTTGAGGTGTGTACACATTGCTAATGGAAGCGAACGAGGCCTCGTGGTTTGGAAAGCAGGCTAAGCAGACATGGAAGCTGTCTTATCTCAAATTACGGACCAAAAAAATTTTCTGTTCATTTTTCCGATGAAAATAGATAACAATGTATAATACTAAACACATTCTTATTACATTGCACGATACAAAAAACACTTTTTTTCGCTTCACTGTTAAATTATGACTTGCAGATATTTATTAATCAAAGTTTCGACTGGAGTAACATTTCGTGTTAAAATAAGCAATGCTGAAAAACCTGATTAGGTTGAAAAAATAATTTGGGGTGACGATCCCGGAAAACACGTTCTTATTAACATAATTACATAAGGTACAATATATGATTGTAGGAGCAGGCCGTATGAGAGTGTTGGATAGAATTCCTAATGGTATAAGTCAGGGATATTTGCGGCGGCGCGTGTAGATTGTTTCTATACTATAATGCGCAAGCGCGCTGCACCAATGATAGCATGAGTTATGGCCAGCCCCAACAGGGTTCTGAAAATGACAGCTGACAATACGCTGTCAGTTACATGTGTTACCTTGTTGTACCTAATTAGAACCTACAATGCTAAACACTTTCTGACAGTGTATCTTGAAATACAACGATCTATACAGGTAACCAATTCATATCAGTGCGGTTAGTGAAACTCTTTAACTACATAACTTTTAAATTAACTTGAACCCGTCTTTGTAATTGCCCTTGCTTGCTTTGTCTCTGGGTAAACGAAGTATAACCTAAGGGCATAGACAAATGGCAATCACTTTCAAAGTGTTTCGTATTTCTACAACGAATTTCAATAGTAATGACATAAGTTTTTCGGTAGCTTATACTTCATCGCTGTTGTTATCGCTGATAGAATATCGTTTTTTCTAGCCCAAGAGGGCCACGTCTCTTAAAAACGTAAGAACACAAGTGAATCCCTATTCACAGGGACATACCCTACTGGAATGCACTGAAAGCTACGGAATGTTATGGCTTTTTCCAATACTCTTCATAATTATCAATATCTTTTGAGCGCGTGTCTTAGCCGTCCTTCAGATACGAATGCAGGTCCTATCTCTAGTTCCTAATACACTAAAAATATAAGTAGATAATAAAAAAAAAACATTATTTTTCCGTTCAAGCAGAATTTGCTTATTCAGCCTATAATGTTCCCACTGCTGGGACACAGGCCTCCACACGGGCCCAGTGCGGGTTGGTTGATGTCACATGTCTTCGAATTTTTGGTTCTACAAACACATGCCGGTTTCCTCACGATGTTTTCCTTCACCGTTTTGAGAGCAGTGGTGATGAAATTAAATATACAAAGTAAAGTTACATTAAGACCTACTTACCAATTTGTAAGTCGGGGCCAATACCTCTGGGGCACCACTGCTTCCTATTAATACATTAATTCTATAAAAAGATTTAACGAAGCCGCCCCCTCCTTTGGTCTAGTGGTGGCAAACGCTATTGCCGAGCATGAGGTCCGACGTTCGATTCCCGGGTTGGGAAAAGTGTTATTAGATTTTTCTGCCTGGAATTTACAGTAGCAGCCCGGAGTCTGGATTTGAGCCCGGTTGGTTGCAATAGGCTCACCGGCGAAATGAGGGTGTACTATAGGTACGCCTCTGCCTAATCCTCCGGGGTTTAGAGGCGTGATGTTATGCCGACGATAACCGAGTTCTTTCCGACAATTACTCATGTTTGCTTGCAAAAGACATTGTTGTTTCCAACCTCACGATATTTACAAACAACATTGAATGCTTGTGTCGAATATGATGACCTTGTGGGCGATGTATCTTTAGGTCTCGATTAGTCCACATCAGCAAGGGTAAAGGTGAAATTGGCATAACCACGACGCTTAGCGAATTGTGAACGAAACTGTAGGTAGCCGGAAAAACGCTATCCATTTTTTTAACGAAATAACATAACATGTTTATTTTCACTACACCTACATCTACCACTCTTTTAATACTGGGAACAAATTGAAAAATCGATATATTATTCTTGATTCCGTTGCGTAGTACTACATACTACTTTCACAATCTAATGATCTCGTAAGATCATTAGATTGTGTAAATACTATGTAATAGTTGAATTACATTTTTTATTTTAGTGATTGATCAATTCTAGAATTCAAGTCCCTGATAAATTCATTGGACAAATTCCTGACAACAATTTCCTATCATTTTAAAACGTTTTCCGTAATTAAGTTCTCCTACACAATCCATCTTGACGCAGTGAAGTTCTTGCAACAAAGAAAATACTGTTCTTGTTACAATAGGCATCTATTTCCTCTATATAAACTCAGTGCTAACTTACAAGACTGACAACATTATTGAGTTTATTGTTTCCGTCATTTGTTGCAGTTATACCATATAAGATATTTAGTTATTAAAACGTATTGGTCGATAGTTACCAGGTGGTTACTAGTAGGTACTAAATAATGCATGATGATGAGAGTTATATGGAAACTTATAGCAGGCAGTGGCAGTGAATAATATTGTATAGCGATCGATAATTGGGCTGATTGACTTTAGTTGTTTCCCAATTTATTCTAAGTCGCGCGTTTTCATGTAAATTGCAACGTCAGTCAATTCAAATTCAAAGTTCGATTCGTGGCAAATCTATTTATTGATTCATTCGCCGTGGGCCACAGTCGCGGCTTTCAAGTAAAAATCGAATTGAGAGATATTTTTTGCAGAATAATAAGTGATGATTTTAAAATAGTAAAGCTATCATGTTAATGTATTCAAAATATCTTTGGCTTTGGATAAATTCGTTACTCTGTTATGAATGGCGCAATAGTCTTGCTCGTTAGCACAATTCGTATAGCCAAGTTTAAAGGAACAAAGTTGAGAAGGTAGATCGGTAGAACCGGCAAAGCCGTAACTTAATCGAACTAAACCTGAACGTAATAGACACTCAAATCTAGGTTTGCGATCAAAGCTGCTTGAGTAAATACTGTGTTGGGTGACCAAATTGGAGTAGTCATTTGTTTTGGATACCTGAATACCGGCTAACGATCAAGAGTACCTAAATTAGTCATTTGGTTTGATTAATTCAACACGGTGTGATGCGGTAGGTACGGTAAATCGTTTACCACTATAGTATATCATTTGTTTTATGTTTGCTTTTTCTTTTTCTTACGTCACTATACGAAAGATTATGTGAAAATTAATTACTTGGCCCTATCTGAAAAATTCTATAGTTAGTATTAAAGAAAATTGCGTTTATGGCTTGCGCCACATTTATTGCCGCTGAGTGTATTATTATTTATAACAGTTAAATTAACATAGGCAAAGTCCAATTGAGGTAGTGTTCGGTATCGCATTACGCGGCGTACTGTCGGGTTCCAGGTCCGGATGACCCCAATGTGCGATAAGATACGCCGTGCCAACTTTACTTTCTCACTGACACCGCGCCGTTTTCGGTGGAAATAATTGTTCACTGCCTACGAGTATGTTTTATTTCTTATATTTCTTTTTCAGAATTTGTACGGCTTTTTTATTTGCGGCAGTTCTTCCGGTATCTTATGGAATATTTTTATCGGCAAATATCATTGTGTTTTCAACGTACAGTATAATGTGATAAGCTCTACCCCGCCTTAAACATAGAGGTTTAGACAAAACGCTTTGTTGACCGTTCTCTCCGTTAATCGTACAAGTATTTATGGTGTATTTTAAAGAGCCATATTTCATCTTAATGCCCGGGTACTGTTCTTTTTTAAGAAAATCACCGCAAGGTTATCAGCATCCTAAGACTATAGCTGATAGGTGGGACAGCCCCATGCTGGGACATTGGATACGCCTATATACCACTGAGGCGTGTTAAATAATAGTTTGTGTTGATTTTCTGGTAGATGTACTTACATCTACCAAAAACAAACAACATCATCTAAAAACTAGTGTTAGTACTTACTAACACTAGTTTTTAAGTCGTGTGTATACTAACCTAATGTACTACTTATGTGTCGGAAATAAAAGATTTTAATTTACTATAATATTTATAATATATTTTTGTGCCGTCAAAGTACCAATCTACACCGCTAAATAATAACAATTCGTTGTATTGTCAATCTCGTAATTGCTTTACCTTAAGGTTGAATGTGCCTTGCACGCCAACCATCGACAAGGGCTATTTGTCTATGTGACAGTTCTTGTTTCAAACTTAGTGAAGTTTCCTTGTTATGGGCATTGTTGTCAAAACTGGGAACGACTATACCTATCCGTAGTCGAAATATTAGTGAGTAGTCGTTCTTTTACAATTGCAAGTTAGTTAAAATTTGCATGATGATTTTATTGAAGTCAAGCCAATAAATCACGTTTCGTTACCCGTAGATACAAATCCTGTAGAATCCTGTAGAGTTCAACGATCGATGGCTGCATTATTTTTTAAATATTAACGCGAAGGTTCAGATATAAATAAATATTATAAAAATTATATTAATTTTTTCAAATACTGTTCTTGTTTGATGATTTTAATGATACCCAATTAGTTACTACATCGTGGTCAGAACTGCTAACTACTACGAAATAGCTTTTTTAGACTAGAAAATTCACAGCAGACATTTGCACATTCTCGCTAATAATGTAATGAACCATAGAACAATTTGTAGCAGTAAACAGGACATTTTTGTTGATTAAATTATCGAACATTCAGAGCTGCGCGTTTAATTATCTCATTGCACGTTATTAATTTTGTTTTGTTCGACATAACTGTAATCGGATCTACAGTGGTATTATTCTGTCTACCATCGAAAAATGCTTTCACAATAGTATTATATTGGTAGCGTTTTCAATCATTTCAATTATGATAAAAGCTACGAGCTACGAAATCCGTAGAGCTGCTACGGTTTTCGTAGACAACGGATCTTGCGTAGCGTGATTTCAAAAATCTTGTTTTATAATCTGATGTTTGATTCTCCCTGCGAAACCAAACTTGTTATGCCTAATTGGTCCCTTGAAAAGACTCTGGAACCAAGTTAACCTGTTTACGCTGCTACAGGATAAAAAGTACTGAAAATAACTCTTCGAAATTGGCAACTCTTCAAATCAAAATAATTTAATAGAAATATTATTAATACACACATAAGTCTGATTTTGTAGGGGTTATTATTACTCTCTGTTAGTTTTGGTACTATAAAGGTACTTTTAATCCATTTGTTTGTTCCAGCTGAACTTCAATCCGATCACGTCGTTCCTGTTTACTCTGGATTTCTTCATCATCGTGCTTAATGTAAGTACTCTAGTTATAATTATAACTACCAGCAGAAGCCGCGAACGTCACCATTACATTTGGTATATAACCCGCAATATAAGGTTGGGTTTAGACTGAGTCAAGACTATACAGGGTGGCAGGTACATGATTCTGAACCCGCCAGTGTTGAAAACTTTCGTCGGTTATTACAAAAAAAAATCGGCTGTTCCAAAGTGCGGCTGTACCTACGCGGTCTAAATGTATGTTGTTTTTCAAATAATCGACGAATAATTTTAACACAGGGGGGTTCAGAATCATGAATCCATGGTATCAGTTTTCGCATCGATGTCCCTGCCACTCTGTATATTAGACAGACCATCGCTCTAAATGATGTTGCACACTCACAACAAAACCTTTCAAACTCAAAGTTACCAAAATGTTTAAAACGGCGATATGATAGAACATTTAAAGTGTGTGCTAATTGCAATTCCTACTTTATTCTGTATGTATTTTTTTTAAATAGGTACCTATATTTAAGACACACGGTAAGTATTGTTTACCTAAAACCTAAAACTATTGTGCAAATAATCTGAGAGTTCAAATATTCTCTGTTTTCCTAATACATCACGTTATTTCTAATGGAATAAAGTTTTAGACGGGATTGCCCAAGCCCTAAAGGATAATAGCATTATGTACGCAAGAAATTAACGGAGCTGCAGCTTTTAAATTATCACCGAAAACTAAAATGCCAATCGGCCGTATCAACTTGCGTGGGAGCAGGTGACCACCAAATTACTCCTATTTTATAAATCAGATTAAAGTATTTGTTATGAAAAAAACTTACGTGTTTTTGACATCATGAAAAAAGTATATTTGTATCATTATCCACTGACACGTTGTATCATCCGCCTTCCATAGATTTCAGTCCATTTATGGAAGTTGGTACAAGTTACGTAAAAACACGTTTAAGCATAGTGATAGACATGAAAAAGTAAGTTCGTACCAACTTGCTGTTTAGGTAAGAGACTAATGATAATATGTCACCTTACAAGTTCATTAAGACACGCTGCATCGTAAAAACTAAAATTATTTTTTGAAAATATCGGATATCAATGTCAAAATAGTTCGCAATGTAGGAATAGCATTGAATTCTCCTCCAAATAAATAAATAAAACGAACTAAATTGAACGGCATTCTCCTTTTATAAAGTCGAATTTTTAAGATAGGCCGTCAGAGCTTGATAATTAACTCTCAGATAATTGTATAAGCTTTACTTGACTATACTCTACTATTTATCGCTAAATTAGATCACAAACTTTAGGAAATCATGTCACAGAAGAACTGTAGCAAAGATTTACCTATTGGAAGTAATTCTATGCATACAGGTCGACACATTGACGCGAAAACTGTTACCATGGATTCAGTACATGAGTCTGAACGCCCCTGCGTTGAAATTTTTAGTCGATTATTTAAAAAAAAATCTGCTATTCCATAGAAAAGTGCAATACCTACGCAGTCAAAATGTATGGAACTGCTGTTTTTTTTTTTAAATAGCCGACGAAAAATTTCTAAGCAGGGGGATTCAGAATCATGTTCTGAATCCATGGTATCAGGCTTCGCGTCGATATCCCAGATATATGCAGGTATATTTTGTGAATAGGTAAGTCACATTTTCTAATTAGTTACGCTCCACATTACGTTCTAACGTGGAGCGTAAGTAATTAATTACTACGTGATAATTAACTGTAAAAAACTATGTTTATGACGGTACCTTAAATTAACTCAGTAGGTAAAGTCTTATAAATATTTATTTCAATTGAAAAGAACATAACAAACAAAATGTTAATTAAAACAAGTATTAAAATGATAAAGGGTTACTGTCGGAGCCAAGAGATCGATCAAACGAAATTGGTTTTTAGACGAAACGAGAGACCTCGCCGAAAAGGGGAACATTGGAAAGTTAGTACAGAGTATAAAGTGAAATAAAAAGTAACTAATGAACATCAGAAGATACCAAGGATGATGTTATCTGTGATACCAAGCCAGACGTTTATATGAAACGTCTTAAGAAGAGTCATTGCTAATAAGGTACATGGCAGAGGCGAAGCGCGCTGAGAACCCCATTCCTTGCATCCCTTCGGACGATCGGAAGAGCAACTTCACCTACCACCATTGAAAAATGAAACATTCAGTACGTAGTATACGATAACCAAATAATATAGATATACTACAAGTATTTAATACACTATAATATTCAAACAACAAAAACGCCTATTCTTAGCTTTGAATTCCAACAACAACACAAATAGAAGTTAAGCTAGTTAGAACACTAAATAAGCCGGCGCCGCGACGTGATAATCGCAAACTAAAAATTCATACAACGATCCCGTCATGTCGTCACTTACGGTCACTTGACACGGCTTGATATGGACGACTGTAACTCGCTATCTATCGGGTTATTGCTGAGACAGACATAGAAATATTTGTCGACGAGAACGAGATAGAGGAATATTACGCATTTTATTTCCACTTGTTCTATTCATATTATTCGATTCGATACATAAAATTTGAAGTTGAGTTTATTATTTATTTAAAAAGTTACTTAAACATTTAGAGTTCTTTTTCGTGTATTAATAGGGTCTCTTTGGTTCTGCTACTTGACGAAAGATGGTGTTAAATTCATTAAAGTAAAGGAATGATTTTTATTTCTGCGTAACTTAATTAATTTTGACGTAATTTTCTGACTATTTACAGAAATTCCAAATAAACAAATTCATCCTCGGCAACCCTTCTACGAAATGTCAAGCCTCGCCACTGGTACATGGCCAATTTTACCTTGGCCGTGGTTTTAATTAAGTACATTAATCAATTCTATTTCTAAAAGTTTCAACTTCGTGACAAAAACTACAACGACAAGATATTATATTCACTCACGAGATTTTAATTGAAAATAAACTAAACACGTTCCGCTTTAAGTAAGTAGGTACTCGACATAGGCAAGTTTTAAGTTATTAACCTTAACACGTCCAAACATGTTTCTGACATAACATCACGAACAGCAAAGGTTTTAGGGCATGACTGACAACTACATACGAGAAAATTTAATAATATTCAAATGTTGAAGCGGAATATGTTTGAAGATTTAGGTATTTGGTGTGCCTTTTGGCACAGAATCTCGGTATATTTTAACCCTACTATTGACTTATAAGTACATTGATGTCATGAAATAAATTAAAAATAAACTTGGGCAGAGTCCGGTGAAGGACTGCATAACCTCTCGACATTCGCCGCGTGAGACCTAAAGGTTGTATCCATACTGAATATAAAACGCATGTGAATTGAGAACACAACACGATGATAATATAAAATACTTGTTTATTTTGGAGACCCACATCATTGGAAATAAGTGAACGTATTTACGGCTGTCTGGCCATGATAATACTCAATTTGGTATCAATCAGCAATATATTCGGTCGGCGCGCCTTCGTGCCCTATGTGGGGAACACATCGATGTTGCTCGCAGCAGTACGCGAGGTGTCTGCGGCTACCCAAGTTTGTTTTGTAGGTAAAACTGTGGAACCTAGATGCAGACTAGAACTTGTTGTCGCCTGTTTTTAACAACTCGAAATTGACATTATAAACATTTCCGTCCATTGAATTGAATTTAATTGTGATGCTTGAAATCAATAGTTTATTCCGCTAATTGGTCTAAAACGATTTTTGTTTGTTCTAAACTATATACAGCCTAATAAGTTGACGCGATGGTAGGAGAAGCTAAGTTTACCTTACCATATTAGTATAAAAAATAGACATACCTAAATATGATCTCTAAGCAAAATTCTTACTTGTTTTCTTCGTCTCCAGAAGCAACGAATACCTACTGTATGGTGTGGGTAGGTACCTACTACAGTTTCTTATCATTCGACTTTTTATTATAATATTTTCCATAACGTTTCTTGTTCTTGCCACATTTATACCTTTGTTATTTGACACCATGAAGAGATAACGTAAAATTTTATAAGCACAGCTTTCCTCAAACCTTCGGAATTAGGATATTCGTATGCTTAAACAAATATAAAGCGTTATTTTTAGATATCAATTTACGCAGCATAAAACAAATGAAAAATTTATAAAAACTTTTGCTGGTTCATTCAATTAATACAATAATTTGTAAATAAGGTGTAGGTGTGTCTACTACAATACTAAATGGTTAAAAACCTTTGTATTCAGGATTTTTTTATGAGGCGTGAAAAGTATAATTTTGCTCCTCGGGGATAAAGGTGTCTTTGTCTTGGGCGAGCTTGAATCAATATAGCGCCCATGACAAAAAACACTACATTATTCCCTCGGTGAATAATCTACTATTGAATCTGTGGCAGATGAGCTGAGCCTGTAACGGTTTAAGATTTTTGTAAATTCCTATTTGAAATAACTGCAAAGTGTGGGTATATACGCTTCAAGCTTTAGTAATAAAGAACCCGATAACGATGTAGGAGTCGCCGATCCCAAAACCTTCATTTGTATGCAAATCAAAAGTCCGAATTTGATTTTGTACGCAGTACAATATACCCATTGAGGCCCGATTTTAAACAAACAGCACCAGTCAAAAATCAATCGTTTGTTTGTTTGTTCCCCTACCTTTCTCTGCCAACTGTTTCGGAAACTCGAATGTTTTTCCCTCACCAACCAAGCAAGCTCGGAAAAGGGACGAAAAGATCCTGTAGGTATGTGTCAGCTGCTTGGTGCTTATATCTGCTCAGCCATGAAATGAACGGTAAATATGTAAATTCTAAAAATACTTCCTCGAAGTATTCTGACAACTGTATTTTTTGCAGTTCGTGATATTTCTCTTATAGATTTTATATTTATATGAATATATGGATGCCAAATGTCTTTGAAAGACTACATGGCTGTTTCCTTAAGATGTTATTCTTTGAACAGTGGTGATGAAATAATTTACACAAAGTAATGCCTGGGTTCTAACATATGACCTACGTCTCGTAAGCCCCGGCCATTTTCTCTGTGCCCCCACTGCCCCCAGGCAGAGATTAATACAGATGGTTCACTCCTCGACTTGTTGGGCCAATTCACTGAGAGTAACGTAGTCAGAAGATCTAGAGGTACGCGATAGAAAGAGAATCAACTTCTAGGTGAATATAACTGTAGGCAATTAGCGCTGTGCGACCTGAATTGTACTTTATTGTATCGTAGCAATAGTCGCTTTTTATTTAAATGATTTTACGGAGATAACCATCTGTACGAGTATTTATGTGTGCCCCAGCAGCCTAATTACGTAATGCACGATCAATTATAAATTGAAATGAATTGAAACAGATTGCTAGTCCATTGCTTCATAAGTTCGAAAAAAAAATCTGCTCAATTTTTTTTTCGAACTTATGAAGCAACGGACTATCCATCTGTTTTAATTCATTTCAATTTATTATTGATCGTGCATTACGTAATTAGGCTGCTGGTAGGTAACCTATAACTATAATCTTTAAAATGGTATTTATCAAAATCACTTTTTGTGTTTTTCCGAGTGACCGCGTTGTTCTTTTAACTACTCAACGCATTTTAATGTGGTTTTCACCTTTCATTTAGATAATGTATTCCGGAAAGTTTATGTGTTAGAATGACATTAATATTAAACTTACAAATAATAAAGAGATGTCGATGTATCGTCAAGTCATAAATGCCGTGGCAAATAAAATTAAATATGGAGGCAGGGTTGGCTCGCATGCAGTGATACACCAGAATAACAGCTAATAGAAGTAAAAAAATCCTATATAAGCTTATGCTCAAGACCTGTACAAATGTGGAAGCACCGAGCTTGAGATAATAACGTAATTACGGAATTATATTTCAATGTTTTTCCTCCAAATTCTTTTCGGAGCTCTGTTTAATTATTTTACCAGCAAGACCTTGAGAGCAAATTTGTTACAGAAATATGCATCTTTACAAGTGTTGCCTTGTATTCATTTCAATGATCCCCTACATCTGTTTATCTTAACCAAAACAAGCCAGTCAGATGCGCCCACTTTTTTTTGGGTTTAAAAGGCAATAAAAACGGTGACTAAGGGGGAGCATTAGGCCCCTAAAGCCCGGCTCGTAATGTAGGTACCGCGATATACTCTAATTAGTTTATCCTTACTAACCCCGAACCTTTTTACCCGAGTTTCAGAGTAATGAAAAAAAATGTCACGATACTCAAGACTGGCACAATAGATAGTAGGATACTGATTTTTTTATTTTTGTTGTACAAAAACTAGGTAATAAACAGTAAATGAGGCATTTTAGACAACTTTAGGGCACTTTGCCCCAAAGTTAGAATGATTAGTCGTTTCTGATGCCATATAATTTACTTGGCTAACTTAAAACAGCGGTACGAAGCCAGTTTTTAAACAGGATGACATCAAAGAAAATCGTAAATCTAATAAGCTCCAGAGTTTTCTATTAATTTCGGCGAGTTCGATCAATACAGTTCCAGTTACTTTGGCGCAGTTAACTATTGCAAGTTAACAAGTCAATTTTAATTTAAATAAATTGATATAATCATAATATACTAAATATTTATTGTTCAAACTAGGACCTGATTACATGGAAAGGTAATTAATATGTAAAGCACGGACAAAAAGTTACTTAATATAGATAGTGGGTGCCGTACTGTTCTCCTAGATAGGTTACAAAATAACCTTTGTTTAAAAAAACAGTTTTGCTTCCCGTCATAAACGGTTGACTTACTGTTGGTTGGTTGGCGAGTTATATATATATTATGTAAATTCAGAGTAATCATTACAGCAGCTAAAAATTAGCGACAAAATGTTTATAACAACAAAAAGTAAAAAACATAAAAAGTGTGTGCGGTCGTGTGATCCCCCTCAAGGGGTCTGCTCCATAAGCGAAGTCCGTGGTTTCGGCCGAGGTTACGGGCGGTTTCAGCTCCGTCTCAAAAACAAAATTTTCACAGCCGCCATCTTTTATTTTCATTTTGACCAAAGTTACACTGTCTTATTCTCGACACAGAGAAAGACAGAAAAAGACAGTCGCGAGTTTGAACGCTTTTTCGCGTGACGATTTCTGCCAGTGCACTCCTAATCCGCGTTACAAAGCTTAAAGCTTTGTGCAGAGTAGCGCGACGCGACAGCGCGATGCAACACTGGTTATTGCTATACCGTCAAGTTTTCTTAGAAATTGTATTGTTCGTGTCACGCCGCGCCGTCGCGTCGCGCTGGTCTGCACGGGCCTTTAATAAAGAACTTCCTTCCAAAAACTTTAAATCTAATAAATAATACCAATTTCGGAAAAGACAAAATATTTAATAAATAAAATATGTTCAGTATGGTTTGTGTGGTGAGTATTTTGTTTTGCGTGATGCACGTACTGGAATTATTCAGTTTCTTAGAAATAAGGAGCGAACAGTTTTTTGCAATGAAACTAGTTCAACCCGTAAATCGGAACTTTTGAATTTTTTATTGTAAAGTGATAGGGCAAGATAGAGGGCGATAATTTTTAAAAAAGCTGTGCGTTTTTGAGGAATTGTGCAGATTAGGTCTTTGCGGCGTATGGAAATTTTTTGGAAGGTGTTTGTTGTTGTTGGAGAAGGACTATTTGTAAAAAATATTGTTGCCTTGATTGATACTTTGATAGCTGGAGAGAGTATCAGTCTGAACAGAGCCACTTATAGAATAGCTCTGTGTGCGACTGCGACCTCTTTTGGCACCACCCCAGCATGATAAATATGCAGCATGAGATAACAAAGAGCAAAGTACACGTTACCGATGATTAACGGGTTGACCACATGTCGTGCAAGAAAATAAACACTATCATAGGATACTACACTTACATAAGCTTCAAAAGGAAAAACGAACCTAAACTCCTCAAAAACAGTTACTAAAGTAATATTTAGCTAGGAGTTGCTCAATAAAGAACAAACAATCGGGCTGGAAGTTCCAACAGTAAACAGCGAAGTACTTCGAGGGCCTTACCGCGGCACTCGTAAGTCCGGCTATTGTGTCCATTACAAATATTTTACTTCCTCACTTCTTGCAGCTACATCGAACATAGAGGGACATTATTGAGGGCCCGTCCTTGACAGATTCTTTATATAAATTCTACTTGCGTTTTGTTCATTTGTTTTGTAAACATAAAAACTATTTTATGAACACTTGAACCTTACCACAGTACTCCTAACTGAAACTTGTCAAATATATTTTCATGGTTCTCTCGTCATGCCGTAACTACTCAGCCACAGAACAGATAAAAGAGGTTTTATCTGTTCTGTGTACTCAGCTATCAATTTTTCGCCTTGCACAAGCTTGCTCAAATGCCCTCTGGGCTCCTCTACCAACTGATTATCAACCCATGGCGTATCATTTTTTTCTTATCAGCATCGAAACTTAAAGCTCTCTATAAAAACTCAAAGTGTCGATTCTAAATTGTAATAGTAAAATGAAAAAGAGATTACATCTCTTTCATTATAGGCAAACATAGGACGCCAGGCGAAGTTAGGGCAGTTGACAGTACCTTCGTAGATAATATTTTAAAATAAATATTGTGAGAAGGGATACCGTTAACTTTACCTAGCACACCTTTATAAAATAGACGTAACATTGTTGTAAATTATAGACACGTTAACTAATATTCCTCATTTCCCACACTCTGCGAGCTCGGCCAGTTAATTAGCGATCATTAATGCTGTACCTACCAGTGCCTCTATTTGTACGATAACTTGTAACTACATTTTAAGTCAATTTGTAGCTAAAGTTCAGCAAACGTAACAAATAAGATAAACATGGTACGCTCAAGTCTGCTACAAATTAACTCTTGAATATTGTATTGTGACTGTAACTGAGAAATGTTCAATTCAAAGCAACATCCACTTCAGCTGTCAAATTATACAGAACTATTTGGAGGTTGTAATTGAATGAGAGTTCTAACAGCGGCGCCGGGTTAAATGTCCTCAAGTCGGTCGGGCGCCGTGAGGCGGCCTGAGCCTGAGGTGGCGTGAGGAGGCCTGGGCCTGAGGTGGCGTGAGGCGGCTCGCAAACTGCCTCACCAACTATTTGTTAGTGAGGCATCGCTTTCGGACGAACCCCAGGTCGTAGCGGACCGGGACAATGGAAACTAAATTGACGCATTTTATTGATGTCCTCCAACGCGGGTTTTGTCTCCAATTTGATGAAATATCTACGCACGTTTTTCTCGTGTCCATTGCATACCTCTCTGTTGCTCGCTTCGATCACGGCAAAGTAGTGTTATTTTTTCGCAGCTGTCCACCATTTGTACACGGCGAATGTTTTTTTAAGTTCTGTGTGATACTTCTCTGCTTGACTCAAATGAGTTAAAACTTATTTGATTAACATTGTATTGTATGAATACAACAGCGTTGCAGTTTGTTCGTATTCCATAGCACTCATTTTCCCGAGTTAGTCCCTAGTGTAATGCGTGCAACGTGTTCGGTCAGAGGTGTTGAATCAATATCATGTACTTATCCTTCCCTACTTTTATAACTCCATGCTGATGAAAGAACTATCTACCGACCTACAATTTAAAACGCCATTTAGATGGTATTGCCATTCGAGTTTTTACGTTATCAAAGACTGATTTCCATTTAATTTTTTTACAAACAAAACAGTACAGATACAAGAAAACATTGTTTCAACACAAATAACAACGAATGAATTTATTATTGAAAATGTTGGCGGGGCCGTTCGTACCATATTTTAAGCGAGGAGAATATTAATATCTTTGCCAGGTGAGGTCATTTCTAACAAAGTCTCGTTTCAGCTGCGTAAGCGTTGAAATGAATCGTGATTATGATTTATTACTGAATACCTCCCGAGATACTTCAATAAGCTAAGAACAACGTCGCTTTGATTAAAGTATTATGCCAACAGATAGATTGGTATAAAGATTAGGTAGCAACGGGAATCTGTGTTACGAATTGAGAATGAAAATCATTGCTATCAGCCGAAATAAAATATAACTGTATGAAAATCGATAACTTTTGTGTACAAAATGAAAATGTTTGTCCATCTGAATGAATGGGTTTCCACAACAGGATGAAAGATGTTTTCAGTTATATTTTATTTTTAATACAATCATCAAAGTAAAGCCCTGATTTAAGCTTCGTGCAGACTGACGCGAAGCGACGGCGCGACGCGACACCGGTAATTGTTCTACCGTGAACTTTTCTTAGAAATTGTTTTATTAGAGTTGCGTCGTGCCTGTTTGCGGAAACCTTAACTCGCCAGACGCAAGTAGCTAACTATTTCTGAACTAAAGAATCCTTTTGTGTTGAGCCCTAGAGCAGAGCAGATCCCGTTGAAAGGTCATTTACATACGACTCGTCAGAGACACCAGTCGTAATGCCGTGAAATAATTTATTTTATATTATTAATTTATTGTCAACCGGGGCACGTTTACAAACACTTTAATTAAATGAATTACTAAAGTAAAATAACTAATTAAACCAAATGACTAAACGGGCTCGTGAAACAATTTTCTTTACAAAATTTAAAATTTTGCTAAGAATGAAGGAAAGTAGGCAATCGATAATTTTTAGGGAAGATTGAAATTGTGGATACAACCAGGTTGGTCAACCTGTCCATTAAAAATAAGTGTTGCTCTTATTATGTAATTGGTCAAGAATATTCCAGAATTAAATATTAGAAATTGTATATTATTTTGTTACCTTTTCATATTAACAATTCATCTCGAAGGAGGTTGTCAAAAAAATACTCGAATTACCAAACATGTTTGTGAAAAGGTTTTTAGAAATTATTTGGAATCTATTTGACCTAAGTGTAAATTGAGTGAAACTACCTGAATTGAAACGTTCCAACTTTCATTAAGTAAGTACCTATATAATTATGTATAATTATTATTTTTGACTGCTGACACATAAAATAAATGTTAATCAAAAAGTCTGCAAAAGAACGACAGGACACTAAAATCGTTTGGTTTTATCTTTTTCCGCCCACTTACGTTTGATTTTTATTTTACTCCTCTGCGGTAAGTGCTTACCTACATACTTATGTAATTGAAAAAGTACCATGCTGTGCGTAACTTGATATTTAAAACATTTACTTAGACTTTAATTTTTATGTGTTCTTCTTTTTCAAACTAAGATCTTTAGTCAAAATCATTTCTTGTAAAAAAGTTGACTTAGTTTATTATAAAGCTGTGCCAGCCAATCTTAGGCCCGTATTAATAAACGTTACTCAATACTCAAGCACTACTAGTTACTTAAAACTAAATTCAAGCCATTTGATTGGTTGAAACTAGTTTTAAGTAACGCTTGAGTTTTGAGTACGGGCCTTAGACCTTTGTCGTTGTGAAATATAACTGGAGAACGTCGAGAGACATGTCTATGGTTACCTATTTTCCCTTATGTATAATACCCGAATCACCCACATGGTGTCTCGAATGAGGTCAGCGGGTTCGAGGTGAGGAAGTACCTGTATCCTAATTATACATAGTTTATTGATACCGCACTATTCAACTTACACGCCCTATTGGTTACGATATCTATTCGGCCCCATTCACACGACTGTTTACTGTATAATTTTGAAACCACCTGGCAGTTCTAAGTTAGTAGGTAGGACTTAATGTTCGGTTTGATGGATTTCTTTTTGAGTGTATTGGTTTGCTGAACCTTCTCTCCAGATATTTACCTACAGTTGGTACATATTTTGTGGTGGAAAATATATTATAAGGAATCTTTAACTTATTGACGGTCGCCTAAAGGAAATGGGTTGTCGTTTCATAATAAAATGATGCATTGGCTACCTGCCCTTTTTTGATGGCTCGGCACAGGTAAGTAGGTATTAAACATAGTAAACAAGTATTGGTCTCAACAATATTTTGCATCGTAATACCTATGTTTAAGCTTGTCCACTCTGAAATGCAAAAATCAGAAATGCTCTGCCCCACTACCGCATTTTACGGTAATGCGGTAATGCGGTAAGCGAACATTTCAGAGTGACCGATCTATACTGTTTTCGCTTATGCTGCTATGGAGTTTATTGCTGTCATAGTTAACAATGAAACAGCACCATTTTTTTGGAAAAATCATTTATTTATTAAATACCTACGAAATAACATGGTCTTATAACTCGGAAATTGTAATCAATCGATCAAACAATTCTGTATAACCCAAATGTGTTTACCACAATGCGGAAATCGAAATCTCATCCTCTTGTCCATTGGCTGATCGCTTCCCTCACACGCGACGAATGTGTCAGTATTTCAGATATATGTGACTGCCACTCGTCCGGCTATTTGGTCGAAAGATTTTCATCGAGTCGTTTCGACTGTCTATTCAAATGCCCGCTGTCGCTGAAAACCAGCGCTGGGTCTCTGTCTCGCATAGGGTCGCAGCATTATGCTGAGCGATGGCCGTTTCGAGTGGATTTGACGCATATTTGCCCCCGAATTGTTATTTTCGTGTTTTAGTTTCTTTGTTTGCATCATGTTTACCGCAAATAAACGTATTTTTTTTCTTTGACTGCTGCATTTTCTGCAATCAATAGAACAGTCGAACAAACAAAACTCTATTGAGATCCGATGAGCCTCACAGTTTCTGTAGGCTAAAACGAAATGTGAATAGCATCAACTTGTATTTACTTTTTACGAAAAAACAACCCTACAGGAATCCACCAAAACGTATGTTTCATTTATTTTACTTCATTACAGTATTCATAATAATTGTATTTCGGCCGTGTAAATAATCGCTATTCCGCGTATCAAAACATAAACAATAAAACAACTGCTATAAAACTACAAAACAAATAGGTGCCTACACGATTTCCATTAGTTAAATCGGGAATAAAAAAGGCTGCGTTAAAATGAATTTTCGATTCTCCCGCGTCGATGCTAACTGTGATGTCCCGGTATCGCCCATATGAAGTGAAAAGAATTGCCAGTCAGCAGGATTGCCCACTGCGTATTGAACGTACCTGAGTACCAAAATAAATCATGAGTAGGCATTTTTTTTTCAGGTAAGTTTTAATATTCCCACTGCTGGGACACAGGCTTCCTCGGTTTGAGAGGCAGGCAAGCTCGCTACATGTAAACGTTCGATATCATCCGGTCACCGATATGAACTACTTTAAATAATTGACAAGAGTGAGTGTCAGTTGAAATTCAAGTTGTTAGCGCGAACACAACAATGATGCATAGGTATTGCGTTGCGGGTAAATAATACTACAGTCGAAGCTCAAGGAACCGCTATCTCTTTTTCGCTTAAAGAGGTTTCTCCCTTACTCGAGTTTCCAGCTTATAGAGGTACAGGAGAGGCCGCTCTGACTTATAAAGGTTTATAAAAAAACAGCGAATATGTAGTGATAAACATGTACATATGTATTGTTTGGGAATTATTCATTAAAATTTGACATAGATTAAAATTGACATTCCGCGATTTCCCGCACTCAAACGCATTTACAATTTTAAGTTTATCACTTAAAGACAACACTTTGATGTTTCGTTTTAACATTATGAGTACATGCCAAACCTTTCTTCGCAATTGATATTTATCAACCGTAGTAAGTTCGACAAATAAGTCGATACATACACACATCTGGCCATTCGAATAGAATACGATACAAAAGCAATGTTAGTTAGTCCCTTGTTTAAGAGAACAAAGACAATGTTAGTTCCCCGGAATTTTAAGTATGAGTCATAAATAGCAGATGTTAAATTACGCGAAAAAGCGTTCATACTTGCGACACTTCTTCTAATTCGAAAAAAAGAGAGAGAGAAAGTGTGAATTTGGTCAAAATGTAAATCCAAGATGACGGCTGCGATTTTATTTTTGTTTTTTGTCATCGCTGTCGTTTTCATTGTTTTCGAGTTTGCTAAAGCCGATAGTGAGGTCAAAATGTAAATCCAAAATGGCGGCTGCGTAGATTTTGTTTTTTGTTTTAAATCATACGTGAGGAGGAACTTCGTTCCTGACGGGGTCCACCAACCGCACACGTTCATTTTTATTTAAGTTAATAGTTGGTAAGATATGGGATTTGATTGATTTGACCCGCAGAACTAACTTTGGGTTTCATAGATTTTTCTGAAATACTATGAAATCCAAACTAATTTTTGTGGTAAAAAAAATCAAAACTGTGCCTGCGTAGGTATATGATTATGTTCATCCCAATTACGGAACCCTTCACTGTATATGGTCACCTAGATAGCCTGTTTTTTCGACTTTTTTCGAAATACCTCGTGTTTCGACCTGTCTACAACTAATGAAACTTATGCAAAAAAGTTATAGGAACCAAATTAACAAGAAAATGAACATGATTAAAGCTACTGATTATCGAATCCCGGACCCTAACCCAATAAAGGTGTCTCCAAACATTGAGCGGCACAACACGCGACATTTGAAGGACACGAATTTCTACCACGCTCTAGTTAGGACCAAACCGACGAATGTTTGCGCGGCAGTACTGCGCGTCAGATCCTAGACACGCCGCGCACTTCATTTGGCAATATCAATCTGCCTAGCTTTTTCTCAACTATGTTGGGGTCGGCTTCCAGTCTAACCGGATACAGTTGAATACCAGTATTTTACATAGAGCGACTGCCTATCTAACCTCCACAACCCAGTAACTGGGTAATACGATACCCCTTGATAACACTGGTTGTCAAGACTTTTCAGGCTTCTGACGACCCGTAACGACTATTAAAAATCCACGAATGACAGTCGAGACCAACAGCTTAACGTGCTTTCCGAGGTACGGAGGAATCTCGGTATGTAAAGATGGTGGATGGGTATCCACGGACCAACCCCGGCAAGCGTAGCTTAACCTGATGGATCGATGGATCCCTAAATCATTAAAAGATCCATACGTTTCAATCAAACCAATCGATGCGTGTTACGTCGTCCATTTTTATACGCAGAAATATTTCCTGAATTTCAATTAGTCACGAATGTTTCCAAAACAGTTTGTGCGTGGCAGGTAAACAAAAGCATTCACGCGCGGCATTCGTCCAAACACAGCGCCACAGGCCGCGCGCGGCAGAATCGCATGATTGTTTGCACACACCTTTACACACTTTCACTCACAATCCGAGGATTTTGAAGGAAATTCGTAATTTGTAGCTTCATAACTTTGAAAAATTCGTCTGCTCAATAACGTAAATAACTCAATGAACGTGGCTGAACTGGCAAAATGAAAGGCATTGCGATTGAGTGTCTATGTGTGTTACGGAATTACTCGACTGATCTTCTACTGCAATCTTTGTTCTCAATTCGCAAAGGGTTGGACTTACACATGTCCTCACGGTCAATTACTTCCGGGCCATAATGGAGTTCCAAACAGAAAACTTAATGAGTTTACAGGACCTATGTAAATAGTCTGGACCATTCGTGATAGCAAATACGACAACGACCCTTAAGCAGTGCCTATTAATGTTTCTTTTAATATTTCTAGATAGATAGATAGAATATTCTTTATTATCTACATCATAAAAATTACAGATATAAATGTCGACATTTTACATTGGATGACACAATGGGCGGTCTTATCGCTAAAAGCGATCTAGTATAATGCTTACATTATAACTAACAGTATAGTCCTGTGGACGTGTCAAGTCCAGAGGTTTTTGAAATATTTTGAAAACAAATCAAGTCATCATCTGCCTAGCCTTTTCTCAACTATGTTTAACTGAATGCAGCTCCCACTGAATACCTGTATTTTACATGGAGCGACTGCCTATCTGACCTTCATAATCCAGTTACTGGGTAACACGGTACGCCTTGGTAAGACTGGTTGTCAGACTTTCGGGCTTCTGACTACCCGTAACAACTGTCAACGGTAACGTTAACAAGGGTAACAAGGGTAACGTTAACGTTCTTTCCGAGGCACGAAGGGGTCTCTGTATGTAAAGATGGTCACCTATCCACGGACCAACCGCGGCAAGCGTAACCTGATCGATCCACCCGTGCGGCTGTTAAGCCAAACAAGCCCCTAAGTAAATAAATGAAGTAGAGCCAAAAAGTGGTCTTACAGGAGTTCCGATTTCCCACGGAAATCTCATCGGGCCACACGGCTTGTCTATACATAAATTCTTCTTTATACTATACAGTTAGTTACTATACAGTTTAGTCTATACATCAATTCTTATTTATTATCGTCTCTAATCTCTAAAATCAATTCGTCAGCTTTTAGTTAGCAGTGAGACGAGCGTGTAGCGTGAAGGTGCTCACCCGACCAGAAGGGCTGAAACTAGTTCAAGGGCTCTTCAGAGAAGGTACGCACGAATAGGGCTAGAGTAAGAGGGAGACCGCGAAAATGTCTAAACTCCACCGTTGAGAGGAAAACTTTAGAACAACGGAGGCCTATATACGATGATTTCGTACTGAACTACTAGCTTAATTCTATACTTACTCGTAGATCCTAGAAATAATAAAACCGGCTAAGTGCGTGTCGGACCACGCACAATGAAGGGTTCCGTAGTTGGGATGAATTTATCCCAAGCACAAACTAAACATTGTAGTTGAAAAACATGTTCTCCCATTCATTCCAACTGCAAATGTAAGTTGATCGATTATTACTCGTTAACTTGTAAAGCATATTTAGCCGTGATAGTTCCAAAAACAAACATTTAGCTGGCAGGGAGGGGGCCCTGCCAGCTAAATGGTTGTTTTGACATGATTCTAACAAAAAATAGCACTTTAAAGCTTAATATTTCGCAAACGGATCCCTGAATCGAAAAATGGTTCACACACACCCACTATATCTTCAAACGAGCTTTCTAACGACACGCCACAACATGGGAAATACTAGAAAAAAAAATCATTCGTGTAGGGGACGTAACCTAAAAAAATGTTGTATACCCACCCATGCAAAATTACAGCTTTCTAGTACTTAGAGTCTCTGAGCTAAGCCAAGGACAGACAGGCAGACGGTCATGGCGAAACTATAAGGGTTCCTAGTTGACTACGGAACCCTAAAATATGGTGGATCATACTCTATATTTTTTGAAAGATCATTTTTTTTAATGTAACTGAATTTCAAGGGGTGTGTGTAATGATATTCCCGACCCATATATTGTATGATAGGTTAAAAAATTGTAACACATTTTTATTTTCCGAAAATAAAGTTTCTCATATCGCCTTTTTCGATAGCGAACGGAGATTGAGCCATTCATAATAAAAGTTTGTTGACGACTTCATTTATTAGTCATAATATGTATATTATACTAGCTGCTCCCCGCGGTTTCACCTGCATATGTCTCGATCTCTTGAGAATATTGGGATCAAATGTATTCTGTGTCCAAATTTTATCCAAATCCGTTCTGCCGTTTTAGCGAGAAATCGTAACAAACAAACACACAAAACAACAAACAAACTCACTTTCGCATTTATAATATTAGTTATTAAGGATAGTCAAAAATAACAATAACTGTATTTACCGTACTCAAATTCTGACATAAAGAATAAAATCAAATATTTTCACTTAAGATTCCACAGAACTTCATTTCATTCCCATGTTTGCACGCGTATAATTGTTTGAGAGTTTCGGGAAATAATTTATTAATTAATTTTCCCTTTTGTGGTGTACCAAGCTTTCTATCGAGCTCGGCTAATTATTAATAAAGTAGATCCTAAATTGGACGACCACAATCTGACCACATTTCTCTTGTAGTTTATTCTGCAACTTTATTGGACAATTGCAAATTAAATAATGCATGATAACTTATTAGTCGGTTACCTCTTCGTCTTGAAGATATTGAAATATTCGTCAATAATATAAAAGTACTTAGTAATTTTACGGTAGATATAAATATTTTTATAACAGAAGACTTTTTCAGATTTTATATTTGCCAAGTTCAATTGTACAGGCTGCGGCGCGGAAACTTGCTGTTTTATACTTCGCGCCAAGCGTCCAGGTGGGGTCGGGAAAGGGTACCCTTAGAGCGTCGGGGTGACTGGTCGTCTTGCTGATCATGGTTTTGTTATTGTTATTAGTAAATAACTGTTTATTTATTTTACCTCGCCCTAGTTCGGCCCTAGTTTATCAAACTCAAACTCAAAGCATTTATTTCAAATAAACCAATTACAGGCATTTTTGAATTGTCAAGGGGGTCGGTCAGTCAGAAAGATGAAGCTAGATGCCCATTCCAAAGCGTAGTAGGTACCTATGGAGAAGAACGGGCAAGAAACTCCACGGACACTCTTTTGAATCATATCATTTATAACTTCCAGTTACAGCTATCTATAATATGTAAGCGGGCACGCCCTTTATGCCTGGAGGCTTTTATTTAGATATTACGTTCTGTTTACGTTTAGTTTTATTTCTGCCTGAGTATAGTTCTCGATGATTTTGGTTGGTATATTGGCGTGTGCTAGCTGACACATGGCTTAAATTATGTTCTGTGTTGCGTAATGTAATTTATTTTGCATACTATTAGACTTATTCGGATGTAGAAAATTGCTCCCTCTTTACGAGCTTGTCGAACTACGATTTTTGGGCACCGCGATACGCTCCGGTGATCTCTTTGGTGGGTTCACGAGCTTCTGGCAGAGCTCAGTGGTCAGATTTATTGAACGGGATAATGCGACAGACGTGGCTCGCGGCCATTTAATGTTACATGAACATTCGTGTAGCAATTAGCAATGAAGTAAAAAGTTTAAGTAGACTTCGCTGGTGTAATGGTCGCGAGTGCTACTGCTGTGCATGAGGTCCAGGGTTCGATTCGCTCGTCGGGCAAAGTGTTATTGGGTTTTTCTATGTGGAATTTCTCAGTAGCAGTCCGGAGTCTGGAATTGGGCCCGGTTGATGGCAATAGGCTCGCCACCTTCACAAGGGACTTAAACATAACTGGCGAAATTTTGGTGTACTTAGGTGCAACTCTGCCCAACGCTTCGGGGCAACAAGGCGTGATGTTATAAAGTCAAGAGTAAAACCTAAGTCTTCAGCGTTGAAGTTCGATGATCTGTCGTCTTAGAAAACTTGAAGAAAGGTGATAAGATTCTATTGTCAATTTCGTATATCTAGTCAAAACACGAATTATTGCTCATGCAGCGACTAGCCACAAGACTGAGATTGGTATCGATTGTAATGGCGGACACACAGTTTACAATATTACAAGGCACCATGCAGCTTTACCTTGCAGATCGATCGGTATCTGCAGTACCCATTCATGATGGATCCTTGTTAGCGTTCGAACTCAGTTTTATACAACAAAGGCCAATCTCATACGCCGTCGTAAAAACACTAAAATAAAACAAACTTGCCGTTGGCGTGTTGCCGTATTGCAAACTTCATAAAATGTATCCTATTTTTCAATTCAAGACTGAATCTATCCGTGTGCGCAATCTTTGTGTACCTAATTGAGTAATAAAAACCTTCATAAACTGAGAGGTTTAAAATATTATAATGCCTACAAGGATATCGATAACCCACCACCACCGAGATTCAATAACCCTTTTGAAAGAAAGAAAGAAAGAAGAAAATACGTTTATTTGCGGTACACATGATGCAAAGAAAGAACAAAACACAAAAATAAACAATTTGGGGGCAAATATGCGTCACATCCACATCCCTTTTGAGATCGACACCAATGTCACATTAGTGTCAGTTGCAACACTGCTCGTATTTATGTATTTTTATTTTTAATGCACTGTTTTGAAATAATAGGGATGTTGAGTAACAATTTTTTTTTGTCTGTCAGGTAGATTATTACTTAAATAATATTGGACACATTTTTCTTATATTTATTTACTGGCTCACTGATGAGCCCGATCCCGATATTTACATTGAAACAAATCAGTTTACATACTAACTATAATTTCAGTTTTGATTGAAAAGTGTATTTTATGAAGTTGTCTGCATCTGTATTGTAGAGCACTGAATCAACAGGTTACAATGCACATGTGCAGCGGCAGCGACTCGGGACTCCAATGAACTAACTATGAACAGTACCACAAAATAGAAGAGTAAGTACAGAAGGCTGGTTCCATACAACAATTAATTAAAACAGGCGCACGCACATTAGCTAACGATACACGGCCATCTCTAAGGCCGCGCGCACTTTGGACACGAATTTATATCGTACGTAAACGTATGATCGTGGTCGTACGAATTGAGTGCGCACACTGAATACGTTTTTTTCGTCGATTATGTAGTGTTCCGGTGATATCGCATTGAGCGCACGAAAAATCCCAACAAGTTCGGATTGTTTTCGGACTTCGGAACTATACGTACGTAATACGTATACGTACAACTAAAACGCACTCAATCTGCGCGATCCCTTGGGAGGTCGGAATCTTTCGAGCGTGTTTGTATGTGTTCACACGAAAACGCACCCAAAGTGCGCACGGCCTAACATGCCAGTTGCAAGTGCGCTTATTGCTGTAAGTAATTGCGTGTTTTGTGCGCACACGTTTTCGCTTATTGCATGAGGCCGACCTTTTGTACCATCTATTTGTGGTAATTCTGTGCGAGTGTACGGGTGTCGCTATGTTGTCCCTCCCACCGGTGCACCACTAAACCAATGTTTGCATGTAACAGGTTAACTCGTTACCCCTTTTAGTTTTTCTAAGTATCTTTCTGTAACGGAGCTTTTGTTCGAATTTGATATCAAATTGCATTTTTGTTTATAGAAAAAGTATACAAGAACAGCAATAGCTCTTTTGCTTTTGAGGATAATCTCATGCCTTTGCTGTCATCTATAAAATATACATTATAGATTATATCTATAATAATATATATAATCTATAATGTCAACCATTGGGGTGATCTTGAATCTCGAGTGCAGACAAAGTGGCATTCTATGAACGATAACGACGATGGAAAATTCAAGAATGTGACTGCGGGATGCTTCAGAAAAGCTTATACACTGTGACATTTTTAAGTAGCCCACTTCATGTATCCAATGACAACAAAAAAAACACACAAAAAAAAAATTATATACACCGTGGCATTTTAGTCGTCTTACAAAGGGCCATTCAATGTACTCGACTTAAAATACCTCTAGGAGCAATAAAAAAAATGTTACAATATATCATTTTTTTAAATGAATGTTTAGTAGTTATTAGATACATGTAGTGGGCTGCTTTTGTAAGATGACGACAATGTCACGGTGTATATGTCAATCCTGTTGAAGTCGTTGTAGAAATACGAAAGATTTGCAAGCGATTGTCACTTTTCTAGGCCCAATAGCTCTTGCAAGCAAGCTATTGAAAAAGGTCGTTCCTTATACAGTTTTTTCTCGCAATCGCAAAATACAAGTTTAATTTCCCACAGTGGATAATAGCGTTAATAATTCCTATCTCAGATATCTACAGTAAAAGAGTAGGTAGGTAAAAGAGACTATTTTTTCTTGTACATATTTTTCATAAAGGACGCCTGTCAGTAACAACGTTGTCGAGTTTGGGAATTTCGTTAAAAATGCCTGAAGCTTCAACCTTGTCAATCCAAGGTGAATCGATGCTATTCCGCAGAAAAAGCTTTTTTGTATAGATCCAAAGATTCAATATTTTATTCTTCTTCTTTTCGTGTAGTGACTAATCTGGTGTCAGTGCCTTAAAACCGCCCATGGGCGGTTGGTTTCACATGCCGTCGAGAAATATCTCTCAGGCATGCCGGCTTCGTCACGATGTTTTCCTTCACCGTTTTTGAAGCAAGTGATAATTACACAATACGCACATGAATCCGAAAAGTCAGCCTCGCCTTGAGTTCGTAATTGATACAGTGGATTCTATATTGTATCAGGTATTGGCATACCACCTTGTTATTTTGTTCGTCTCCTTGCTGTGAAACTATCCGCGAGAATAAAGTATTTTTAAGAACAGCTCATACCGATAATAAAATAAATTCAAATACCCCTAGAAGGTAATTTTCGCAAGTAATTTTATGGATTCAGTGACGCGTACTTATTTAAAATCGAATATCACTTTGAGGTCCGGGTCCTGAATAGGCTGACCCTTTCATTTTCCATGAACGTCACACAACGGGATATTATAACGAAAAGGTCTCCCAAATGGCTGAGACCTTTAATTTATCTGCTAACTAGAGGAAGGGTCGAGATTTCAAGCGTAGCGAAAAATGAACCATCGTTCATAATATCATAAGTACGTTTTGTTGTGATGTTATAAAAGAAAATGTATGTAATTAACTGACTTAATTATGCAATCGTAACTAAGTACAGTGCGTTCATTATAACTTGTAAGTTATAATGAACGCACTGTACTTAGTTACCGATACACCGTGTTCCGATAGGGATATTGACAAAAAAAAGATTTTTTGTCCGCCAGGTAGATTATTAACAAATATTGGTCACGTATTTTTTTCTTTTTTTACGTATTCAATAGATTACGGCAATACATTGAGTTAAAATGTGGCATGACGTCTCTCGTTGGTACATTTTAAGCTGGCTTGTGACGTGGTGAGCCCCCACTCCCCAAGTTTAATGGGTTTTATCCAAACCATTTTTTATTGTATGATAAAGCAAAAACTACGTGTAAATTTTTTTTGATTAACTTTCTGACTGGCAAAATATTCAGTGATTGGTAATCGCGTCACGGGACAACCTATAATGAACGCATTAAGCTACGTGCAGACCAGCGCGACGCGACAGCGCGACGCGACACTGGCTATTGTTATACCGTCAAGTTTTCTTAGAAATTGTATTGTTCGAGTCGCGTCGCGGCGTCGCGTCGCGCTGGTCTGCACGAAGCTTTATAGGTACATCATTGCTACTTCCACAGTTTATATACCAACATTTTACAGTAGTGTATCGCTCATTAATTTGACTGGAAATTTTATTAAATCAAAAATGTCAAACTGCACTATGGCAGTTTCAGTACAAAGCCCTGGAAGGGTCGCACGAGTGCTATGCGGAAACACTCGCTTTGACCGACGGAGTAGTTGATATAGTGAGACTGTGATGTGCGCTACGTAGTGGATACATTCAGCCACATACGCTCAGCAGTTAGTTACGGCTGTATCCACATACAAATTATTCTCTTTTAGATATTTCAATAGGTAATCACAAATTCATCACACAACACACGTGGTCGTCCATTAATCATGTAATGTTTTTTAGTGGTGAGGTTTCAGACTAACCCCCCCTCTACCCAAAGTCACGTGTATTTTTTTTGTACAAGGTATCTAACAAATCAGAATATTTTATGTTTATATACAGGGATAAATCGTTACCTGGGAACGGCGAGTCAAGGTCACGCGCCGCTTTTCGATTCAGAAATCGCGCAACGAAAAAATAAATACACGTGATATCTAATTACACCCCCCCTCACCCCTTATGATATTTCATGTTTTTTTCCGAACCCCTCGTCCCCCCTTTCGAGCATGAATCTCTGGTCACTAATTAATATCTGCTCGTAAGTCATGTCTGTCAATAGCCATAATCCATACGTATTCGGTTTTAACATTTCAGGAGTAACTGAGCATAATGCTGAGCATACCCGCAATGATTGATTTGTGGTGTCAGGAGCTCATGCGCATACTAATTGTCCAATTGCCATATATCCCTGTACGGTAACCATTACATTGAAGCGTTATTAATTACTAATCGTGGCTGCGGTTCTGCTGCGGCAAAATTAATACTACAATATGTAAGGATAAACTACATTCCTCCTAGACCCTTTAACATAATTACTGTGCCAACTTTCAAAGTGGTCGAAGGGTGTGATAAGTGTGATTTTGAAATCATTTTTTCAAAGTCATTCAATCATTTTTTCATCTACCTCTCTCTCATCAGACAGAGGTAGCTGTGTCCATCTATCTACTTAATTAAAAATCAATCGCCGCCGTGCAATAATCTCGCAAAAACTCGAAAATGGCTCAACCGATTTGATATTTTTATTTTTTTTATATTTTCGCGTGTGATTTAAGCGCGTGAGAAAAACTCAAAGGAGCAGCCGAGAATCGTATAAAAAATAATTAGAAAACACAACACAGAACAGCCGAGAAATCGAAAAAATATAAATTTTGTCTCCCGTGGTAAGAAGTTCACCGGGTCAGCTTGCTTTCAATCAATTTGAGACAGATCTATATCTAACACACATGTCGCTCTGTGTTTGAATAATACAAAAATATTTCTCGGTACATCTCAGTTCTTCTGAATTGACGAAAGAAAATTCGGTCCCTCCAGTGAGTTACTTTCTGAAAAGAAAATGGTTAATGAGATTTGACGAACGTTTTTTCGTATGAAAAGGCGACGGAACTCGGTGTAAAGGAAGCTGTTTCTTCTGTTATTACAATTTCTTATAAAAATTAACTCAATTGAAAACGTGATGATTTACGGACCCATGTGACTTCTTCAATGTCATAGGTAATTGCAGTTTTACTTAATCAAGGGCTAATCGTAAGAATAATCTATACATATCTATACATATGTATAATAAAACAAAAGACTCATTGAAGAAAAGTAATAAAAATATAGAGGGGTAACTAAAAAATTTAGAATTATTTATTGTAATGTAATTATTCTGTGTTTGTTTGTTGGCGCACATCTCCGCAACTACTGAACGGATTGTTATGTAGTTTCACAAGCAGACAGAGATTAATTTGGAGCAGAATTTGTTTGATTAAATTCTGATGTTGCAACAAAAATTATCGTAATTCGTAGTTCAGGTCGGTATTCTGTTCACGACACGTTGTAACACGACAATTTCTGAGCAGTACCTAACTTTAACTCACAAAAAGTACTAGGGTTGCATGAATTCACGATAAAGTATTTCCGGCCTCCGCGCGAGCGAAGCTGCGGGAAAAAGGTAGTTATATAATATTTACACTAGCATATTTATTTACACATAATAGCAACATTTCCTAACAGAGATGAGTCTCACATATTTAGAAAGGGTTCAACACGGTCATCATTCTCCAACAACTATCATCATGTATTTTCACCCTATGTTGCCGAGCATGCGGTACGGAATTTCAATTTATACCACATTATGCTAATACGAAATAGGTTCAACATCCTAACTAAGATTATAAATGCGAAAGTTAGTTTGTTTGTTTGCTTTCACGCTAAAACGGCTGAACGGATTTGGATGAAATTTGGCACCTGGGTAGACCATGACCTGGAAAAGGACATAGGATACCTTTTATCCCGATATTCCCACTGGATCGAGACTTATGCGGGTGAAACTGCTGGGCGCAGCTAGTTTTTTTAAATAAAGTTTGTAATGCTAGAATAAATACCGGTTTATTATTCTTTGTAGCGTGAACAGAACAAAAAGAAACAAAAAAATCAAGGAGAAATGATTTTTTTAAACTTACTTACTTTTTTTCTAAACTTTTATTTTCTTTATTCTATATTTTCGACTAGCTCTTGTACGGGTTAAGTCCGACAAGTCCGACATATTGAATTTCAATACTTTGAATAGGCTTATTTTTTATTCTATCGTATATAAATGGTTCAAAATGTACTTAAATCTATCGATCTAGATAAACTCCATACACACACGCATGAATCACCGAGCTATCACATCTGAGTCGTGAGCTTACAATGAATGGAAAGAAGCGAAAGCGCCGGTTTTGGTCAATCTGCGCGGTGCCTCTTCCTCGACACCAGCACCCGACGCAAACTCAACTTCGTATCAGCGAGCTGACTGTATACATTAAAAATGAGACCGAGTTTGGGAATTCTTAAGACAAGACGATATAGACCCTCTCGATGAGATTCACATATCTGTCCTGGCAGGTACCCGTAGATATGTTTCAGTGTGATATTAAGACGTTTCACGTCAAAAGAGAATCATAGTTGATATTAATGTCATGTCTTCATCAATTAGAAGAGCCATCATCTTGATTGATATTTTAACCTGTTTCTTTCTTGGGCCGGAGGTAAGCCCAGCGGGTCGAGATCGCTAGTGATCTTGAACAAATGTGTTTGTCCATGTTTCTTCCTTGGGCCGGAGGTCAGCCCAGCGGGTCGAGATCGCTAGTGATCTTGAACAAATGTGTTTTTAGGGCATTACTGTCAGCTTCGTTCGGTATTCACTTTCCGCTGGCTTTCGAGCTCACATTTCACTCTCGCCTACCCGCGTGGCGGTAGTGGCGGGATGAGAACGGCGGTGCTTAGGGATGTTACGAACTTAAAATTGCGTAGCTTCATTGTCTCCCGATACCTCCAATGTCACGACCATTATTCCTCTTGCTTTCTCATTCAAATAACTGTATCTATACCCTTGTTTGAAATAAAATATTACAAATATTACATAAATTACATATTCGTCACGCATTCAAAACAAAAGGCAAAAAACTGTTTACGAAACCAATCTTTCAAATTGCTCGCGTAAAACGGGCTAGGATGATAACGAACGGGGAGTGGGGGGGTTGAAGTATGCGGGGTGGGGGAAGTTCGGGTGTCTTAATCGTTCCGTTGGTTTTATAGCAAGCCTTCCTTGAAATATACCATAATAGCCGTTCCGGGCCATTGAAATGCCGCGCGCCGATATAGGCCTCGAACTTGTTAGTATCGGTAAAACCTACTAATTGAATCATTTAGGTACGGTGCATAGGAAAAACTCATGTGTTGACCCGTTTAGTGACCCAGTTTACTTCGATATTCCGTGTGCACTCGGAGGCAAAAATGTTGAAAAGTTTAATGTTCAAACAGATCCAAAACCAACAGAAACTAGATTTGCTAAATAATGTAATGAATTCCTCCTCCCCCCCTGTTATTGTTTTTACCAACCAGTGCGAGGTATAATAACAGGAAAATGACCACTGAATAGTAAACGAATTCTTTGAAATTTTCCCGATATAGTCATCGTTTCCATCGCTATTGCCAACAAAGGATGCATTGACGCATAAATAAAAGGTTGAAAAGAATTCACTAAACGGTGGTAGGTAGGTACATCAGAGGTTCTACCGATGTAACTGCGCGTTAACCGTATAACAAAGTTAAATTATTATGAACTTTAGTGTGCGGACGTAAAACAGATTTTTGTCTATCAGTAAGCACATTTAATAACCAATTACCCATGGTCTTATGTATGAATGACTCGGGCCTGTTCCAGGTTCAAGAGAAACTTACAAATAGGTATCTGCACAAGCATAATCAGCTTATAATGTTCCCACTGTTGGGACACAGGCGTCCTCTCTTCGAGAGGGAGTGGGCTGTAATCTACCACGCGGGCCCAGTGCGGGTTGGTAGATTTCTACCAACCCGCACTGGGCCCGCGTGGTGTCACATGTCTTCGCATTTTTGGCTCTAGGGCATGCCGGATTCCTCACGATGTTTTCCTTCACCGTTTTGATAGCAGTGGATATGAAATTATTTACACAATTTAAAGCGCCTGCTTGGGTTCGAACCCACGACCTACAACTCGTAATTCGGGGCCTGACGGCCCTGACTTGCGAGTTACTGGGCTTACTAGCCGTGGGTAACCCACTGCCAGTAAGCCAATCAGTATCTGGAATGGGGCATGAAAGCACTCTTTATGGTGACCCTCTTTGACTTTGTGAGTTAGAGTAGAGCCAAGATTTCAGAAGTTGTAGATCTATCAATTTTAAGAGTTGCTGAGGTAGGCTCAGCAACTCTTGAAATTGATAGATCCACAACTTCTGAAATCTTGGCTCTATTGCACGGGCCCAGTGGGCAAAAGATCTGTCTTATGGAAGCCACAACAACAAGTAGTGACACTTTGATAATAAAATCCCTTCGCTTACTTTCTGATCTAACCTGCTGATTTAACCTCTAAACCAAACGATGGCTGCATATTAAAATCGCTTAAAACATCGAACTTTCCTATTTGAAATTTCATGAATATGTATAGAGCCTTTAAAAATATTATTTTTAAAGATAAACACTACCTATATATAGAGTCTGGAGGCAGACGAGCCCCAAAGTCAGTCTAAAACGCTAGATTGTAAATATCTGCTTTAACCCGAGGGAAGGCTGTGGTGGAGGTATATGCTGTACTATAAGCATCGCTCTTTTGAAATGCAGTCTGGCAGAAAGGTCGTGATACTATATTTATAAATAAAATAATGAAATGTCAGGTTAACGCTTCTTTAACTATCTTCATCAAAGTCTATTTTAACAGTCTAAAATTATTTGCCTATAACGAAGGCATGTAATTAAGGAAAATCTGTATATAAATTACCTAATTTACGCTCCGCTTTTAGAATTATTCGCTTATTTACAAGCTTTTATTTAGTTTCTTTTGCGAGAATATTTGAGATGTTTGTTTGCCTATCAGCTGGAATAATTGTTTGATGTATGTACTCGTTAGCTTTATATGACAGTAGGTAAGTACGTTAATTATTTACCACACAACCGACCTTATTAACAAATATATTTGACTGCAGGTATATTACATTTTTGAAATGTTACCTAATAGTAGTCGACGACATCATGTTATTCATTAATTTTCAAAAGAGAACAAACACAATTACCTAATCTAAGGCAAACACAAATGCTTATGACGTGTAGCTCACAAAGGTTACCTTTGTAGCTATGCTGTTGCTGACTTTAGTTAAATATTAGTTATTTACTGTACATGAAATATGTTATATTTATTTATTTATTTACTAATATTACTTTATTGTACACCACAAAAATACATAACAAGAAATAATAATTATGCACTACAAAATATACAATGGGCGACCTTATCGCTTTCTGCGATCTCTTCCAGGCAACCTTAGAATGGACAGTTATTTTCCTGGACATAAAAAGGGGCTGTCGTTGGTGCAAATAATATAATTATATACTACCACTACTGCTATCTATGTTATTATATTTACTTGTCGTAATTAAAATGTAAAGGTACGTACGTACAGAGCAGATGTGATTGGGATCGCCGGGAGGGGACGCCCTAGGAGGACGTATAGTGACCTAATTGGTGATGTTCTTCAGAGAGGTCAGGTGCGTACTACTCGCAACCGGCGGGATTATGAAGGAGCGGAGCAGGTGGCGTTCTGTAGTTTCTGCTTACCCCCGTGGGACAAACGCGTGAGTTTATGTATTTAAGTATGTAACACTTTCGACTCCAACAACTTTTCATAGTGGAAGTGAGCCCTCCGGGAGGGTTGCCGGCATTACCCGTTTGCGCTAAAGTTAACCATCGCGGACGGTCAACGGCATTAGGTTTAAAACCGTATTATAAAACACTGTAACACGAAGTAAAATTGTGTTTTCAGAGTCTTGTCGCAATACATAGTCTCTTATCTCTTAAATGTTTTGAGAACGTTTGTAATCGTGAACAAAAAATAAAAAATGCTTGGATTTTAAAACCAACGCATATACTAATAAACCCTGTAAAAATATACATCAGATTCTATTTTCATGGTTTATAATGCTGTATTCGCTTAGAAAAACCTACATATAAAATGAGCCCTCTGCGAGGGCTCCCGGGATCCCATATGCGACTAGGTGAACCCTCCAGGAGGGGTCCCGGCACTGAACGAGTTAAAACGTGGCTGTCGGTAAAGGTTACATAGAAAAGCACTAAAGGCTCCGTTTGTGTTTATTTAATAACAAAAACATACCACGGATAGTAATATTAGGTGCTGTTACTAGTAAAAAGTTCTTTAACAATTTCTGTCAAAAAAGAGCGTCGCTATGTTCCTTCGGGGTAATCAAAGCTCAAGGGCGCATGACATGAGGCAACCCGGCTGTGTGTGTGGCATGGCAAACGCACCTGGAATACCTGTGACGTTGCAGAAGGCCAAAGCTGTCGGTGACTAAACTTACCTACAACATACCATCAGTTTAGCATCCAATCCAGCTGCCTAGCCTTTTCCCAACTATGTTCGGGTTGGTTTCCAGTATAACTGAATACAGCTGAATCACAGTTTTTACATGGAGCCACTGCCTATTTGACCTCCACAACCCAGTAAATGGGCAATACGATACCCCTTGGGAATACTGGTTGTCAAAACTTTTCCCGTAACGACTGTCAAACTATCACGAATGAAAGCCGGGATTAACGGCTTAACGTGCTTTATGAGGCACGGAGGAGTCTCGGTATGTTAAAAATGTCACCCATCCCCGGATTAACCCCGGCAAGCATAGCTTAACCTGATGGATCAACCCGTGCGGCTGTCACTACTTAGCCACGAATTTAGCATCCATCCAATCCATGAGTTTAGCATCCAACAAAATAAAATTTAAATGTAAAGCTAAAACGAATTTAACTGCAGTCGACACTTCACTTTATTTTACAATACTATAAGTATTAGCAAGTCATTTAATAAATGCGTTTCTGTAAATATAGATAGAGAATATGAAAATCCACCATAACGTTTTAAATAGGCAAACAGTTGCCTAACGAACTTGTTTGACTTGCGATAGATTAATGTCCCACCGTGCAAGTGACTGATTGCTCGCCTGCCAGAACCAAGCGTGTACTTAAACGAGCGCTTTTTTATTTGAATGCGCATTGTATTTATGAAAGTATTGCAAGACATGCAACAGGGCCTGTTAAATGAAATATTTACGAAAATACTCATGATGATTAAACATCCATAATACACCTGAATCGAGCCAACCTGCATATTTCGTTCTTTTTAAATAATGGTAGTACAAAAATATATATAAAATGTGGTTTTGAAGCCAGTCACTATCATTTCCGTTTGCCATTGCCATTGTGATCGTTTTCATATTAGGGCTTCTTGCTGGCCATTCCATTACTGCGATACTAACGTCTTGCAGGTATATTCGGACAATTCTTGCAGTATGCGCCCTTGCATAATCATGCATAAAAATTAAATCTTGGCCCACAATTTCAGCATATGGCATCAGAGGAGCCTCTAGGCATTGACGAATGTATCGGTCGCTATTCACGCAACGTCAATGCCACTTTTTTCCTCCGGTGGAAATTCCATCCCAGACTGTCCATGACCCACCGCCATAACCTTGTCTTCAATGCAACATTGCTAGAAACGTTCTCCCTGACTTTGGTAGACTTTCCTACAACCATGGCATACGAACTTGGCTGCATTGACTTTCGATTCGAGCTCGAGTCTGTTAGCTAGCCAATGGTCACCTAGTTAATGAGGTTTCAGCCCAAGTTTCCTTCTAACAGTTCGAGCGCAAACAGGCAGTCCATGAAAGTCTCAATGCTGTTCATGGACCTATACCGAGGTCAGGTGATGATTACGCAGGTAGGTAAAGATAAACTGATCTTGTCTTGCTGTAGTGACCGGTTTGGTGGTCCTTCTGAACAGTGCACGAAGCCGCCAGTTTCCAGGTATCTATGTGTAAATTCTTTGAACGGCGAACGGGGTTACGCCAAATTAGTGACGAAAATGAAAAAAAGTGATTATTACCAAAAATGTCACGTAGTGAGTTTTACCTTTTAACCAACGAGATGCTCTGATCAAAGCTTGTTGCTTCTTACCAAACTCCGACTTTCTTCTCTTTTTCAAATTCATGAATTCAAATTAGGAAATGATGACCGAAATGATGGTCAGCTTCAAAACTGCATAAAAACATTTTCTCTGACTTATCATTATTTTGATGTTTTGATGTTTATAAACATAAAAATGCACGGTGGCTCGATTTAGGAGTCCGGGACTGTATATTACTGAAATAAACTTGTATACTTGACTGGATGCAGGTCATAAAATGACGATAAAGCTAGGACTCGCCATGCCATGCATAGTTGAGAAAGCTCACTTGCAAATTTTAATTTATGCGAACTTTTATAGGCTGCAAAAAGCTGCAATGAAGAGGAACTCTTGAACGGAGTCAGAATTAGTTAAAAACAACTTATAATAATGAACATTAATGTACTTAAAATTGTAATCTTTCAAAGCATTCTTGCTCTATCGGAACATAGGTGGGCCAAATTTTGCCAAATTAAATAGTGAGGCTCAAAACTGTTCAATTTTAATTACTAACGGAGGTATTTGGGACTTATAATATAAATCTATAAATACAATTTATTCCTTTAATTTAATTTACAACTAACTATTATACATATTATGTACAAAAACGTAAAGAAAAAAAAAAAAAAAAAACAATAAGGGAAGAGCTCACTGGTCATCCAAAAATTCTTCCGCATCGCTGTCAGCGGGAAAAGTACCCAAAATGCAAAGGCAGCATTGCCACGTTGGATGGCAATGCTGATTCTTTGTCCTAAGAATTGGCCAGCCCTCTGGTCACGTGAAGAGTCGACAAGCGCTCGGCGATGTCCCGAAATAAATTGTATTCCTTAATTAAACATTCAAGTTTATGATTAAAGTATGTAAGCAGTTAATCGATAATATCCAGGCATGTTAAATCAGTAGCAGAAGAAAATACCCTGAAGCGCGCGTCTGAAGTAATTATTTATTAATAAGAAAAACGTCGGTACAGAAGGCGAATAAATGGCTACTAAGCACCAACGCCAAATAGGTACGTAACGGCTTTTACACGTTAAATAATACGCAATAACTCAATATTTAATGTGAAATAAAAAATAGTATAAAAAGGCCCTGCAGTTAAACATTTTACGAGTCAATAAAGTCAACAATGGTGGGTGCCGTTAATAACGTAGCGGAATATAGATTCACTAGGAAATATTAAAAAGGGCCATTGTCAATTTGTGGAATACAAATATTTGCCTAAATCAGATATATTTGCTTTGAAACACCATTTCACAGCAAATAGTGTGAGTTAGTGGTTAATTTAGACGGGATCAACTATTGGCGTTTGTTTAAAATTGATATTTGGTATTTCGAAACAGAATTGGCTACTAAAATCCGATGAATGTCGTAATTAAAGGTTTATGCGGTTGCTGTCGAAGCTGTGTGACCAAATATTGAGTTTGTGTCAATCAAGTTTTATTATTAGTACCTGGGCGACCGAGCTCTGCTCTGGTGAAAATAGAGAATTCTCATTGAATAGTATAGAAATGGACATACTAATTCCATACTGCCATGTCATAATTCTAAGGTATCTTTATTAAAATTACTTAGTCTGTGGTCATTATTCTTGTTCTAAACTTTGAGCGACCGAGCTCTGCTCGGGCAAAAAAACGGAGAAAACGAATTTTCCCAGATATGAGACCTAGCTAGATCGGTTTTTCGCCTGCCTAAACCCCTGTGTTGCAACTTTCATCGAATTGGTGCGAGCCGTTTTCAAGCACGTGATTACAAATATATATAAACAAATATTACTCGTTTAATAGTATAGGATTATTGTAATAACGATCTGTCATAGCTCACGACACTTGAATGTTGTACACCGATGAAACTATCAGAGACATAAAAGTATTCCTCCCTTCCCTTATTACCAAAATAATACGAATTTCAGTGACTTTCTTTTAGTACTTAAGTCAATTTACCAAACTGTATTAAAAATTCGTCTGTCCAGAATATTATTTTCCATGAAACTTTTCCAACAGAATGGGAAGCGTGGTTCCGACACATAAAAAGGTAGTCACAAAAATGTGAGAAGTATTTTAAGCTTTTCATTCGCTGTATTACGCTTTTTAATCCCACTATTTATGACGCCTACTTGTTCCACATTGAGAAGTTTCTGAAACTCTCAGTTTGCGCTGAACTCATTCAGTTGTGAATGTAATTTACGTCTATTATGATGCATCTAGGAGAGTTCTAGTAGGTGAGAGCTTTTGTAAATACTCATCCAAGTAACAATTACTACTTTTTTTTTGCCTTATCCGTTGAGTTTTCAACTAATAACCAGTTAAGAGTTTTAAAGGCGCCTTCAAGGCATGTTTAGCTCAAATAAAATATTATATAAGCTGAAATATGGAAAATCCAAATTTAACAGAGACCTGTTTCAATGAATAATCGATCAGCCCTAACGGAAGGCAAACTTTTGTCGATCGGTAAACAAACCTGACAATGACGAGTAACGGATCACGGATCACTTGCCATTTTGCCATCACAGCTCCATGGTTATTAAACAATGCTTCAAAAAAACGATTTATGTCCATATTTTTGAGGGTTTATTGTTTCCAGGTGGTTAAAAATCGTGTTTCAAATCAAAGCTCTTTTTTACGTCATGTTTACCGCAAATAAACGTATTTTCTTTCTTTCTTTAGATGACTCAGAACAACATTTCTCTTGAAAACATCCTGAAAAATTTAAAGCAGTTTTTTTTTAGAAAGAATCTGGTCTGATTTCCACGCTGGCTTACACGAACACTTTTCTAGATTAAAACTTGTAGAATTTATATTTTATGCAAACTCAGAAACGTTTAATCTGATAAAAGGTATGCTTTGTTTACTTATTAACAAACATTATAGCTGTTGCTGAGTTTATAACTGTTTCTAATTTGAAAGTTATACCACTGATACCCCCCCACCCCTCTGGGGAGTATAGGGGTCATCTTATGTTGTGTTATGATACACCTGAAAATCATAGTGGATTCTTTCGTATACGTTACTTCTTACTTACAATAATTAGATAACGTTTTTAAATGTAGAGTATATTGTAGATCATAATACTTTTCTTAAATCATTTCATTTTCCATAAAATTCTGATTCATTTTTCATTTATTAATTTTGTGTAATTAGGGTAAAATTATACTAATTCCCCACCGTCAAAAAAAAAAAAAATGGGTAAAATTATACAGATGTATATTATAAATAAAAAATATATGTTGGTCCATACTATGTCTCGCCAGATGGCATGCAAAATAACTTAGGTGTATCAAAATAAAAACAAATATATAAAATAAAATCAATAGGTAAAACAGTTGTTATAGTTTATATGTAATTAAGCTTCATCTGAATTAAAAAGTTGACAAACGGGAATGGATGTCAAATTTGCCAACATGCGAGTAGATAGACGTATAATATAACAAATACGCACAGTACGACACAACTTCGATGTAGCATAAATTCGAGTGATTTCATTCATTCATTTCAATTTTACAAATGTATTCGGTTATATGACTTTACAAGTTATTGAGTTTCACTTTTTCATGATTTTCACCTAAAGAAGTAATAAAGATTAGTGATTTTGAAGGTGCACTCAGTTCGGATGGTGATCGGTTTTACGAATTTTGCCGATGCTACATCTAAGTTGTGTCGAACTGCACCTTATCTCTCTTAGTACTTCACATGCTATAAGCACAGATACTAAGCCATTATGCTGTCACAGTTAAAAAGGCCCTGCCTCTAACGTCTATATCAGTAGATGTCCTGGCCTGGCTCCACCCTCAGGACACTTATAGATAACTACTAGAAAAGCCAACGATACCGTAGATATGAATAAAAGATGAGTTCTGCACCGTGAGAATACGACTAGTGCAATCAACATTATTAAATAAGGCAAGGCGCAGGCGCAGGTTTGCTCGTAGCTCCAAGGATGTGAAGATCACCTTGTTTCGAGCCTACTGCACATCTTTTTATACGAGCAGTCTGTGGGTGTCATATTTGCAGAAATCCTACAGCGCTCTCCGCGTTCAATACAATAACGCGCTGAGGGCACTGCTGCGGCTGCCTCGCTTCTGCAGCGCATCGGGAATGTTCGCAAGCGTCCGTGTTGACTGTTTTTATGCCAGCATGCGCAAGAGGGCGACCTCGATAGCGAGTAGAGTGCGGGGCAGCAGCAACAGTCTTCTTACCGTTGTTGCCAACAGGTTGGACGGGCCTTTTATGCGGCACTGGCAGGCCTTACATGCACCCGTCCTATCAAGCGTGGGGCAGGTAATAATTTTATAACTATATAAATTTATAATTTTTTATTTTTTATTTTTTTATAACATTTTCAATTTGACATTTTATTATATATTTTTTTTGGCAATTTTAATTATTATTTTGTTATGAGTTGTTGAATATTTAAATTTAATTAATCACAACTTTTAGGTTTAGGTTTTTAAAATAGTTTATAATTTAAATGTGTGTGTAAACTATGGACTAGAATTATGTCTGAAATAAATGAATAAATTAATTAATTAATTAATTATTGTTTTCATTGCTTTAAAAATTGGTAACGAACTGGTTACAAGACTTACAGATCCAAAGACTCTTCAAAATTGTCATTGTACTATCTCAAAACAACGCATTTTTAAAATGAATTGCATTTTTTTTAAATGCCGATCTGGACACCCGTGGTAATTGCGTAATACACGATCAATCTGAATCTGAATCGTTTTGAAACATATTGCTAATTCATTGCTAATAAGTTCGAAAAAAAATCTGCTTAACAACGTAAATAACGCAATGAATGTTGTTGAACTGTCAAAATGAAACAGATTAGTCGTAATCGTTTACGAAAATATGTTACGTAATTAGATAGCCGATTTACCTCACCATTCACCATGTTTACCATGAAACAACAATTTTAATGGTACTATATGTATATTATTGGTTATTATAATATAACTTTTGAATATAAAAATAATTGTGAAAACTATCAAGTGGCTTGCTTGAACGAGTGGAAATATGGGTCTACGATTCAAAAGCCTGATATCCTGACTAAACAACTTCTTGCCTACATTATCAGATAATATTCACTGTCTGTCCAACAACTACTCTAGACCAATCCAACGGGTCCAATTTATTAAGTTAGTCTACTATTTATAAGGCGGAGTTCCTGCTCCATCTATGTTCACCATCTATAAAGTCAACTACTCATTGAGGGCTATTGAATGAGCCCAAACTATACCTATGTCTGCTGTAAGTTGTTGAGGAGTTGGCAATCCCGCAGACTCTCCTGGTTGCAGCATCAGGTCAAGGTTAACACATAATTGCAGTGTTAACAAAATATTATAGTATTCCAAATTTCATGTCAATCGGACGAGTTAAAGTGAAATTAATATTACCATTGTGTGGCTGAAATCCCTACACCAATCAAGAAAGACCTGAGTATGTTGGAAATTACTGAACAGATTTTCATGAAATCTAGATAAGAACCACCCCGATTAAACCAGCCTTCTAATAAAATATTCCGCATTGAAATCGGACCACCCGTTTGAAAGCTACGATACCACAGACAGATACACAGAACGACATAGCCGTCAAACTTATAACACCCCTCTTTATACGTGGGGGGGGGGGTTAATAAATGAGAGCATATAAATATTACTCTCGCTATCCGAAAGTATTGTGCAAAGCAGCTAATTCTCTTTATTTTTCCTGATTTCAAAGTAGTAAATATAATAAATAATAACATTTTCTATTGATGAATAACCCAAGTAATAATGAGCTTGGAATAGTTAGCTGCTTGAAACACACTGCTTCAAAGATCTTCTGGCGCTCGAACAACGCTGACCGGGGGCGCTGTTGGTAACCATTTGTGCAATTGTTTAGAGGAATGTCACTTGAAATGTATTCAAAAATCAAGATGGCTGCGTCAGTTCCGATTTTGGCCACGCGCCAAAATAACATTGCAGCGCTTTACTTAGGTGGCAATAAAGCCATGCATAGACGTTTCATGTCACTTTCTGTATGTACTTACAAGTACTGAAAATGGCTATTGAAACCAATTGAAACTTATTTTGACACTGACTGGCAACGTTTGATTGTAATGTATCATTCGAGGCGAGCTTGATTACAAAACAGCGAGAGCAGCGAACGCAGCGAACGCTCGCTTCGACAACTTGAAATTTCTTTTCTCGTATTTCCGTTTCAAAGGAATTCACGAAAAAGCTGACAGTCGTGTGGAGGATCTCGGCTCGCTGCACTCACTACTGCAACGTGTTACAAAAACTCGATACATTACAAACAAACACTGCATGTCAGTCTGCGCCTTTATACCTACGTACGTTACGACGTTTTGAATAGGAGGTAATTCGTACCGCAACATTAGACACGTACTGATTCACATTGATTACCAAGCATTTGTCATGATGACTGACACATGACTGACACGTAGATCTATTATTGTTGATCTTTAGTAAATGATCCGAGCTGTTAAATAGTATAATTGTATAATTGCATAGTACATGTGTGAGCACTGTGACCATTACCTTCTACAAAACTACCATTTACTGGGTAAGTCTTTCATTGACTTGAATGAGCCCTGGCGGCTGAGAGTATGTCATGCTCACTCAAATGTCTCGCTGGTGGTGGCGTGTGTGTTGGATCATTAAGTTCCCTTCAAAATGGTTGAGCTGAATGGTGCTGATCCATGCGTCATGTTCGTGAACGGGCGCCGTCGTAGGGACTGGTCATCTCTTAGCTTCCATGGCTTATTTTAATTTTTGAATTTGTTTATTATCTTTTCATTGCGGCCTCTTTTAACGTGCACGTCTTTCTACATTGTTCTCACATGTATAATTTCAACATGAATGATGTAACCAATATTTTGTAAGAATATTTTGATTTATAAGAGTGTCCGTGGAGGTTCTTGCCTGTTCTTCTCCATAGGAACCTACTACGCTTTGGAATGGGCAACTAGCTTCATCTTTCTGACTGACCGACCCCTTGGCAATTCAAAAGTGCTACAGGCACTTTTGACACTTTTGTTTATTTGAAATAAATGCTTTGAGTTTGAGTTTGAAATCTATTTTCCTTTCTTTTTATGATTTATAATAATTTACTATACTATAGATAGGTATGTACGTAAGACGTAGTGTTGGAAGGGCTCCCATAAGGTGGGCCGATGACCTGGTGAAGGCCGCAGGAATCCGCTGGATGTGGGAAGCACAGAACCGGTCGAAGTGCCGGTGCTTGGGGGACGCTAATGTCCAGCATTGGCGGTCTTTCAGCTGAAATGAAAACGAACAAAGAACTTTTATTGTATGTATCACCTCATGTACCCATTATTCAGGCAAATAAATGATTTGATTTAAAAGCAGACCTACTTTACATAGAATTTCCTGAAACTCTGATTGTTAAGCTCACAACCTTTGATTTTTTCTCTCTCTCTTGATTGGATTTGACCTAGTTATGAGTGTCCTCGTGTACATCTTACTACTGAAAATGAAGTAAAAGGTTTTTCTTCACTCAACTTGCTGAAAATATTATATTTAGTTTTATTTCAATTTATCAATAAACCATCGGGTTAAATAAAATTAAAATAAATATCATCCGTAATATAAAATAGATCAACCATTTTTCAGATTATCTAAAGTACATACATCTTTTATGGGGAATGTTAAATGTTACAACAAAATACCTTGAGATATATTGCAATTAAATGAAAGAAATTTTAAAACTCATATTAAAAGTACACTTTGTAAACAAGCATATTACAAATTCGAGGATTATATCCAAGATAAAAATGCTTGGAAACATGCTCTATAGGATAATTTAGAATCTAGCCAAAATCAAACTGGCTGCTAATTTACATTATTGTAAAATTTACTTTTTTTAAAGACAACATTTTTACATTTTGTGATTACTTCCTCACACGATGACTTTTTAATTGTAAAATTTTTGGAAAAATTTCTACTTTTACAATGTTTGTAAATATGTGAGCACCATGTATCTATTACATAATTAATTTATCTGTCGTTGTTTCGTTTTTAATTCTTTTTATCTATTGTGGTACCTATAGTAATTTTATTCTAGGTGCATCGTCTCCACATATAATTATATAACGAATGTACCTATACAAAATATTGTAAAACATTTTAAAACAGTAACGGTGGAGTTTCCCGCCCATTCTTCTCCATACGAAAACTATCTTTGGAAGGGGCGACTAGAATCAATTCTATTTTTTGTAAATTTTGACGTTTAAAAGTGTCTTACAAGGGCCTATTTGAAATGAATGCTTTGACAAATGATTTTGACTTTGTAAGATAACATGAAAAAGTAAATAAAATTTAATAAATACATAGTATAAAATAACTTCGCTCTTTGTGTCTGTTTGTATGACTGCTCAGTTCATCAAAGTTAGACAATGAATTTGATGCGGTTTACACCATGATTTAAAGAATCTATTCTGGAAGGCTTATGTGTCTAATAGATCAACTAAGATATATCACAGATATCTCGATGTATTACGAGTAACAGTCGCCACGCCACATTAGTTAGATGCACCCGTGCGAATCTAAAGCGAGTCACTAGTATAATACTTTATTATAAAAAAAAATCGAATAATGATACGTGACCTATTCTTGTCTTTTCATACGTATGATTTGATTCAGGTTCGTACCAGATGCAAACTCAATTCCGAAATTAATCACAACACCTATTCAAATCAGAATAACCCGAATAATTACTGACAACAAAAGCTAGAAAATAAACAAATATATTAAACAGAAGCTTCTAAAGTTTGTTCCACAGACATTTTCATGGACCCTTTCAGATTAGACTTCTTATGTAGATATAAACATTGTCAGCAGGGTTATCGTTTCATGTAACGTTGAATATGTATAGAACAAGGGGTACCCTTACATAAAAAACTTATAGCGCAAGCCCTGGATGCCGCACTGTATTTTTATTTAAAATTGATCGCAATGCGCTTTTGGTTGAAGTTCCTACCGTTTTCAATAATCCATATTTACCGACAAACGGTAGCTCACGTGCTCACGTGATCATATTAAAATCAATCTGCCTAGCCTTTTTCCAACTATATTGGGGTCGGCTTCCAGTCTAACCGGATGCAGCTGAATACCAGTATTTTACATGGAGCGACTGCCTATCTGACCTCCACAACCCAGTAATTGGGTAATACGATAAGACCCCCCCCCCCCCCCCTTGGTAAGACTGGTTGTCAGAGTCGGTCGGGCTTCTGACGACCCGTAACGACTGTCAAAGATCCACGAATGACAGCCGGGACCATTGGCTTAACGTGCTTTCCGAGGCGCGGAGGAGTCTCGGTATATAAAGATGGTCACCCATCCATAGACCGACCGAAGCCGCGTTGCGCCGACGCAACGCAACGCACTAATGAGGCCTCACTCTAATGGTATTCGCAACGTATCCTTAGAGGAACGTATAGTAGTAGCTTTAATGAATACCTGCCTCAAATTTGCAAAGTTTTGTAGGGTCGAAAGCAATAAAATAATAATTACAGCTCTAATACTATTCTTAATTTTGTATTAAAACAGTAGATAGGTATTAAGGGTAACAGAATATTTTACGTTCTTCCATACTATTGATTACAGACACCCACATACCTACCTACGATACATTTACATGACATACTTTGATATCTCCCGCTTGGCTGCTCTCATGGACAATCTTCCCTTTTGGTTATCATCCACTTACGTGCAAAATAAATTATATTGATACACATCCCTATCCCAGCGGGGAATATTACGAAATCGATTCTCTCATAAATGTATTGCGTGGTTTTATTCATCTTTCCTTGTTTTCTTGCAATTTATCAGTTTTGTGTTGCTAATAGGGTTCATAATGCGACAATGTTATGTCTAGGCAAAGTTATTGCAAAACGAACCTAAGTAGAAGGCGAAAATGGGCAATTTGCTTCGATTAACAAAATCTTAAGCCGTTTGACTCCTAAGTATTCGTAAGGTTTCCAATACTTCTAAACTTTCATTTTAGATTTTCCGCAAGAAATCTGACATTGTTCAGCAAAGATTTTTGCTTTTAATCCTTTGAAAAGTTGGATATCTGAAAATTGTGAGAATCAGTTACCTACAGTATAAAAGAATCTAATCTTTTTAAAGGAGTAGGTAGGCACTAGCCTTACAATAAAACCTTTATTTGTCTTCGAATGTACCAACTACTACTACACAAATAATAAATTTATAAAAAAATTGCTCTTGATTAGAACTTGTACAGTAGTAGTAACTACTATAAATCTTCTAATCAATGTAGAAGATCAATTTTATTTTCTATAAATTTCGTTTGAATTCAAATTCTAAAGTAATTTATTCAAACTAGGCTGAGAATCAGTACTTTACGAACGTCAAAATTACATAAGACAGTCCCCCAAAAACGCCCGCCTTTCACCACTTCCTAGTGCTTTAGCTGGGAAGAAGTGGCGCAACAAACTCCCCAGTTGCTCAGTATGTATGTTTGCATCTTTGCAAATTAGGTCCGTAAATGCTAAAAGAAATAATAACAACACAATATGGAGGAGACATTATCCTTAGTAACCTGTGGTTACATGATACCAAATTCTCAACAAGAGTGAAATAACGAAAACAGGGATTAAATTCAGACGTGTTGATACATTTTACAGTCTAAAAACTTGTGAACGTTGGGAGATGTGTAAGTAGCTACGTGTATGTATATATGTGTACATAATCCAGGACCCCAAACAGGTAAACGTGGACGTGCAAAATGGGCCGTGTGCATGATATTTTTAATTCATTACGCGAACGCCGCGGACAGCGGACCACATTTCACAAAATTTCAATACAATCTACGCGGCCACTGAATAATTTCAACATGATATGAACGAAATTAAATCTTCAATAAGTTTCGAAATACTCGTACGTGATGAGCGAGTTTGTCAACTAGTTTGCCAATAATCCCTGAACGTCAGTTGTCAAATAAACGACACTTATCTATAATTTAGTTGGTGGGGTCGAATGGAAATCACGTAGGTTCTAAATAATACGGACTTTATTACGGCCCAACTAACAACTCTAATAAAATGTTTTATTTCTCTTGCAAAGGGAATTGAAACAGAGATTGGGTCCTGAATTTTTTCAAGGGAGGAATGTCCGTTTCTTATTTATTCAAGCGCTTGTGATAGCGAAATGTTGGTTCTGCTTGTTTAAAAAAAATGGGTATAATTTTTTTTGTCGAGTTTGTATCGAAAAGGTTAAGCGGTTGGTACACCTGTTACAAACAAATAGGTACCTACAGTACAATTATTTTCTTAAAATCCCTCGGCAAACTTCGTGTTTCGTCAGTCGTCGGATTTCATATCAGTTGCCCTTTGCACTTAGTGCTTGTATGTATTAACTCTTACCGCTGCGCCCGCGTTGCCGTCAACCATAATTACCAAGTGCAAAGGGTAACTGCTAGAAATCCGACGGCTGACGAAACACGAATTTTGCCGAGGGCATTAAGAAAATAGTTGTACAGTACAATACAATTCTGCTTGAATAAATAATTGAAAATATTACTGAAATGTTACTAATCAATGGAAATCATGTTAACAAATACTAGCCCAAAAAAAGCTTCAAAAAGAAAATAGTATAATCACGTTCAAAACTTTTCTATCTTATATACTAACTTTCCTAATCCCCTTCCTAATTTAATTCCACTTTTGCAATATGACCAAGTTTGTCAGTCGTGTTATCACGTATAGTCACGAAACTCGATATAACCTATCTCGAACTCGAGTCAGTCCGAGCAATACCGTAGTGAAACTTGAAGTTCGAAGATTCGCAGCTTTTATATCTCGAATAACACAACAGTCTAATTGTACCTGAACGATGCTCGCCGTCGCTACTAGAATCCCTACCGACTGGTCCGACTGGTCATCTCTTAGCTGCCACGGCTTATTTTAATTTAATTTAATTTTTTGGATTGTTTATTTTTTTTTATTTCTGTTACGGACGCTTTTCATGTTTTGCATCGTTCTCACATGTATAACTTCAACATGAATGATGTAACCAATATTTTGTAACCATATCATGATTTAAAAGAGCGTCCGTGGAGTTTCTTGCCGGTTCTTCTCCATAGGTACCTACTACGCTTTGGAATGGGCATCTAGCTTCATCTTTCTGACTGACCGACCCCCTTGACAATTCAAAAGTGCCTGTAATTGGTTTATTTGAAATAAATGCTTTGAGTTTGAGTTCCTCTGTACGAGATGTGACAACATTATGAAATAAAAGAAGATTGGCAATGTGTACGAGCGACGGCGACGGTCGTTAAGTGCCCACATAATCATGGTTTATTACGCTCCGGGGAGTTTCGGAGAAGGCACCGAGGTAGTGCAGATAATATGAGGAATTATGAGAGGTGTGTTATTCACTAACCACACGAAAATAAGAAGATGAGTCTTCTTTTCGTGTGGTTAGTTACTAACCTAGTGTCAGAGTTTTAATGCCGCCCATCGGGCTCTGACTTGGCTTCACATGCCGTCGAGAAATATCTCTCAGGCATGCCGGTTTCTTCACGATTGTTTCCTTCAAGACTTGTGCAGACTGGCGCGACATCGACGTCATTGTTCTAACGTGAAGTTTTCTTAGAAATTGTTTTATTAAAGTCGCGTCGCGCCTGTTTGCAAGAGGCTTTACCGTTTTTGAAGCAAGTGATAATTATACAATACGCACATGAATCCGAAAAGTCAGAGGTGCGTGCCTTGGCTTTGAAATCAAGACCTATGACTTGGCAGTGTGCCGGTCACACCACTAGGCTATCACTGCTACAACTATCTTAGTTCTTAATTATCTTATTAACTAGGTACGTTACTTACGGATGTTAGCAACGCTGCTGGGACGCCCTAGGATATACTATACTATATGTATATACACTGACTTAAGTACTTGTTAGATGGATGTTAGAAAATACGTCCTTAAAGGATATAGACTGACTTAGTGGTGATGCGTCCTTCAGATGCGTAGTACTCGCAACTGGACCCAGAATAAGCAAAAGAAGATGAATTAATCGTAGCACTTGAAGCTCTGTGGTTGCTGCCTATCCCACGTGAAAAATCCGTGAAGTTATGTAGGTGCGTAACCTTGAGGCCAGTGTGCACAGGCGGTCCGAATTACTCATTTATAGAGATAAGACTCCTCAAGGTAATGTATCGCTTCACTAAAAGCTTTAGGTACGTCCCTATTCCCACTAAGTATACCAAGCTATTAGTGGGCAGCTATTAATTTACCGCCACTTTTCTTTGTCTTAAAGAAAATAAAAAAATACTTGATAACTTTTCCCTTTTGAAATCTTGTACCTTCTTTGCTATCTTCCCCAGGCATAAAATACATCCTTAGTTTATTATTTAGCAACAAGTCAGCCTCGTTGATCTAGTGGTCGGAAGCACTACTGCTGAGCATGGGGTCCTAAGTTCGGCTCCCGGGTCGGGTAAAGTGTTATCGAGTTTTTCTTTCTGGAATTTCTCAGTACCAGCCCGGAGTCTGGATTCGTGCCCGGTTGATGGCAATAGGCTCGCCCCTATTTCATGGTACTTGAACATAACTGCCGAAATGTGGGTGTACTATGGGTATACCTCTGCCTAACCCCTCGTGGAATACAGGGATGAAGTTATGTTTACGTTATGTTATGTAGCAACAAAATGATTGTCTGTTATTTGAACGAAACGTTTATTAAATGTAGACTCTAAGATTTAATTGGATCTAAGTTTCAATATTGTTCTAAACTTCGCTTTCATCTTGCGCGTAGTTTTGAGAAATATTGTTATTTTTAATTATACTGTTTGCAGATATATTAAAATACACTCTATATTTCAATATATTTAGAATTGCCAAGACTATTCAGTCTTGTAAATATGCTGAGTTTCATTCCATGATTATTCAATCATGGAATGAAACTCAGCATTATTATTCTAATATCTTATAGATATGCGTTATATTGTTATTCTCTTGTATCTTATATCCAAGATTAGAATGATTGGAAACATGCTGGTCCTGCTCCATAGGATAATCCAGAATCTAGACAAAATCAAACTGGTTGCTAATTTAATTGTATAATTTATATTTTTATTGATATGACACATTGATTGTACATTCTGTGATTACTTCCTCAAACACTGACATAATAATGGTAAAATTTTAGGTAAATCGTCTACTTTTACAATGTTTGTGAGTATGTGAGCACCATATATCTATCACATAATTAATTTATCTGTCGTTGCTTCATTTTTAATTATTTTTAACTATTGTGATATAGTAAGTTTATTCTAGGTGCATCGTCTTCATATATAATTATATGTATAACTAATGTACCTATACAAAATATTGTAAAACATTTTAAAACAGTAACGGTGGAGTTTCTTGCCCATTCTTCTCCATGAGAAAACTAGCTTTTGGAAGGGGCGACGTGAATTATTTCATTTTTTTTGTGAATTTTGACGTTCAAAAGTGCCTTACAAGGGCCTATTTGAAATAAATTATTTGACTTTGACTTTGCCATTGATTTTGTTAGGGCTCCTCTATTAAATTGGTGAAAATTACAACATTTTTACATGTAAAATTTAATAGTAATACTACTTCTACTTTTCGACTGTAACAATGAATTCACCTTAAAGTTTCAATGAATTCACCTTAAAGTTTCAATGAATTCACCTTAAAGTTTCAATTAACTCACCTTAAAGTTTCAATGAATTCACCTAAAAGTTTTAATGAATCCATCTTAACGTTTTGTCCGTCCAATTTACGCGAATTAGTTATTAAAATCACATTCATTTCAACTAATTCGCGTAAATTTTATAGAAAAGATGCGATGAAAAATCTCATAAGTGCACAAATAACAATATGTGATTTATTCGTGGCAGGTACTGATTACATTCCTTTAGCCGAAAGTTCACACAACCTTGATTTCTGGGATTGATAATTTGATCAGTTTGGAGTGGATCCATTATCTCTAATATTAGTATTCCTTTCAGTCTCCTTAATATCTATAATACTGGTTAGGGTTCCGTACCCAGGGTGTCAAACGGAACCCTACCGTACTAAGCCTCCTATCCGTCTGTCTGTCAGCGGGCTGTATTTATTTATTTTATATATACTTTATTGTACACCAGAAAATACATAGCAAATAATAAATTTAACACTACAAAACATACAATGGGAGGCCTTATCGCTTTCTGCGATCTCTTCCAGGCAACCTTGCTGTATCTCATGAACATAACTCATAGGTAGGCAGTTGAAATTTTCACAGATTGTTTACTCGTATTTCTATTGCCGCTATAAATCAAATGAAAATAAAATAAAGTAAAAAAAATTAAGAGAGAAACGTGTTTATTTCGGCGTTGTTTAGGGTTCCGTAGTAAATAAGGAACCCTTATAGTTTCGCCATGTCCGTCTGTCTGTACGCGGCTTAGTTCAGAGACGGTTAGTACTAGAAAGCTGTAATTTGGCATGGGTATACATATAATCATGCCGACAAAGTGGTAAAATAAAATCAAGTAAAATATTTTTGTTTAGGTTGCCTCCTCCTACACGTAAAGTGGGAATGTTTTTTTTTTCGTCAGAAAGGTCGATCAAAAATATTGTGAGTTTGTCAAAACCATTTTTGGATTCAGGGATCCGATTGCAAAATATTAAACTAATAACTGAATTTTTTTGTTAGAGTCAAGTGTGTGTGTGTGTGTGTCCCTTCCAGCTAAATGGTTGGTTTTGGAAATCTGAAAAAATTCACGGTAGAGTAGTATATATAACGAAATTAAAAGGAAAACTATCAGAGCTAAGTAGGCTGTACAGGTTAATGAGTAATAATCAACCAACTTAAAGTTGCAGTTTGAAAAACATGATCTCCCATACATTCCGTATGGGTACTAAATAATGTAGGTACGGATAGATAAGTAAGGATTGATAATAATTTATTATAATGTGAGCCGTTAATAGTTACTCGTAAAAAGAGTGCTAAAAGAGGGCGAAAATTATTGGCTTCTGCATTCTAATGAGTAAATATCTTTATATAACTACGAAGTTAAGCTGCAGCAAAACTGGGCAACCCAACAGCCTGCGGAAATCGTGAAAGATGCGTTTCTTCAGAAAGAAATGCTTGGAAACTGGGTGAACATTATTTTACAATCCGAATAAATTAGAATACCAACACGATTGTCGTTGTGGTTGTTCGACTTCAAACAACAGACAGCTGCAAACCCTATTTTAAAGAGCATAGAATATTGACATTACCCTCATTATACATTTTGGAAACGGTAATGTTCACTGTAAGTCATCCTAACTTATTCCAACGTTTGTCTGATGCTGTGCCAAGGAATAGACGTGACAATACTCTACTCTGTGTTCGCGGCGGTAAAACTGCTCTTTTGCATAAGAGCATTTATTACATGGCTCCGACCATATTTAATAAATTGCCCAAGTCATGGAGATTATTGGATGTATCTGGCCTTAAATTGAAATTGAGAAAATTATTAATAGAGAGATCTTATTATAGTATTTCGGAATTTATGAAAGAGGATAATTTTTCTTGATGATTATGTATTTTAATTTATTTTATTGTATAATGTATTGATAATTAAATTGAATTGACATTGAATTGAATTAATAATTAACTTGACATAATTGAATTAATAATTAACTTGACATTGAATTGAATTGATAATTGAACTGACATTGAATAGAATTGATAATTGAATTGTATTGATAATGTAGTACGATTGTTATAGTAATTTTATCATTTTGAATTTAATAAGTGTAGTCCCGGTTTAAAACCCAGCAATTGTACGCCACTCAACAATTTGTACGCCACGTCACGCGGCTGAACATGTTTGAACTTTCTTTTCTACTGTAATATCTTGCATGCAATGTATGTATACCATGTTTAAACAAATAAATATACTTACTTACTTATTGTCTAATAGTTAACTTAGAAAAAATTACACTACAATTTCAGAAACAAGAATATACACATTACACAACTAGGTAGGTATTCCATATTCTTTTATATTTCGCTATTTTCGCGTTACATAAAACTGGTTATTAATCAATCTGGATCGAGATTCCTTTTAATTATAACTAGGTATCTGTTATTCGGGATCTTTTCGGCTCTCTGGACGATGACGAAGGACCATCCATTTATCTTTTAGTTTTCTCTCCCTTATCGATTTATCTTAGCGAAAGTTGGATACATCGAATTAATTCTCGTACGGGTTACGAATGTTACGATCCAATGGGCAATCACATGTCGTTGGTTATTATAGTATCTACCTTTTATTTTGTATCGTAGAATACATTTTTGCAGATGATATTTGCTGCGGTTCGGTGCCCCTTTATTGCGAGGCAGTAAGGTTAAAAATTGTGTTAGTTTCATGGTTTAATAGACTACTTATAAATATATAATTGACGAGTTAGGAACTTTAAACTATTTCTGGCGTGGTTTATTGATACACTCTTGAATAAATCACCGCACATTTAATTGGCACACTTGATAGGTGGGATTCAATGGCACTTCCTATGTAAACTTACCGCGTCTTAAAAAATACTATCTGTTTTTGTTCCCAGATCTACGCTATGGTCTGCGTGATCTCGCAGTTCCAAGAGTACCTCGTCGGCCGCGGTACCGCAGCCTTCGAAAATGTTGATCGGGTAAGTGTTCCAATTACCGTATCAGACATGCGGCCGACCAGTAATTCTGGGTGTTTTTAAACTCGACAGGGCAATCTGAAACGGGGCACTCACCGTTCAGAAATAGTAAATCTTTGATCTTTACGTTATATATAACTTTCAACTTTACATTGCTGGTGTGTAACTACTGAAAGCTTGTATCTGCAAGCTAACTTTAAATGAACACCAACTTTCTCGCAGTTTCTGAAATCAGACTCAAACCTTTATTCATATTTATGTATAAAACAGTACCTAATGATAAAATGTAGTCGTGCAAGATATAGTCACGGTAGAATATTAACGTGTGTTTGCACCAACCTTAATTTTCGATAGACTGCCATGTCGAAAAAACATTTTGATTTATTAATACAATAGAAGATACCGACCCAACAAAAGAGCTGGAACAAACGTGTTTACGAGTTCTGTGATGCCAAGGGATTTATTGAGGCTTTCTATCAATAAAGCTGTTTATCGCCTGTTCAACCGAAAAAGTTTCATCGAAACGATTGGGGAACAATATTCCTTAACACACTTTTGGTTCTAAAATAGTTACCTAATTGATATCGACCGGACTCTCAGCGGCCGAAAGTTGGGACTCCGAGAAATGGTCGTCTTGTTCCCGATAAAGATATAGATAGGCTGTCCTAGTCTACCCTTGGGTGACGTAAAAGGCGACTAAACGGATTCCTTAGCAGGATGGACGATGTTGCCTCCTTTATGGTTTTTTAATAAGAACATATAGGGCTCGTCCAGCAAACCTGTCCATTTTAATTAAAGTGAGTATTTTCGAGCCAGTCACATTTAGAGACGATTGCTCGTAATTGTTAGTCGCCACTAGCGCTGACACGTTTGGCGGAGTCACGCGGCCACAATGCCGTGGACGAGGCCCGCGGCTCGTAATCCACCAACAATAAGGCAGGCACTGTTTGGTTCACTGTAGGCCATTAGTCCTTTTGATAGCAGTTGGCATGTTAATCAATCAACCTTTACATATATACCAAAGTTAGGTACGGCATGTGTTGTGTATGAGATCGATAATAAAATCGTTCTTACTATGAAAAGTCTGCGAGACAAGCACTCACGATATTACATTGAAAATATCACGTAAAGTAAACGGGTGACGGTGTCGTTATCTGGAGGAACATGTTTTTGATACTAAGTAAAACTTGGATACGAAATGTATTGTGTATCTATTTTATTCAACAAAAACTGCTACGGGAAAATGATCTGTAAATGTAAAACAATTGACTTAATTCAAATAACGAAGAAGCACTCCAACTGTTGCATATTTGCTGACTCAATGATCCCATACGACTGGCGTTGCGAATTGAAGCACGTCAAATACCTTAAAGATAGTTTGTTTTTTTTTTTTTCAAAATGCACTGTTTCCCTTTTTCGACTCGTTTGTCTCCAACTTTTCTGTATTGATTACGAAATTTATTTTAATTGGTAAGGGAAACCAGTAGCTCCATACAACAGTTTCAGCTGTGGTCCAGAAAATTAACCAGCTTCAATGATATATGATTAATCGAATTTAACTTAAATGACGATATTATTTTAACATACCTAACATGGCATGAATTTGTGAGGACAATCATGCTCGGCGAAAATAATAAACAATAAAGAAGTATTATTGTTTATGTTGTTGAAAACTGTTTAGTCAGAATATTGGTTATATTTTTTAACAATCCCTTGTTCTGTAAATCCAGCCACAGGATTTATGGTCAGATGAAATTCAGTCAGTGAAATGCGTCTTGTTTTATTCCGTTTTTACTTAAATGAGGTACGCAGATATGAGCTTTAATTTATCTTCTTCTTCATCGTTCCCTCAATGCTGAGGATCGCGACCACATACCACGCGTCTCCAAGGTATGTGGTCTTCTGCAGTGTGGACCGCTTAGTACCTAAATGCTGCCTCCAACAGCCTTCTTGATCGCGTCTGACCATCTCGCCGGCGCTGTGCCTTGACCGCCTTTTCCTTCCATCCGGCCTAGTATCATAACCCATACCTTGATTAGGTGAACGCATAATATGTCCGAAAAAGCTGAGGGCACGCTCAGATAGCCGCTTGGCGATGTTGAGTTTCCCCATCTTTAATTTATACATCTGATATAATATAAAAAGGATTTTATGCTGGTCCTAACGACAGCTATTTTATAAAACGTTAAACTTTTTAGTGCAAAGTACCTACTAACGTAATTACTTTTAAAGAGTTTTTAGGAACATTTATTGGCGCCGATGGTACCGTAGCTTAACTCAAGCACAGTATAAATAAGTAACAGTATTATATGTTCATAGAAAACGACCGAAACGACGCGCTTCGAAATCTCAGTGTACTGAGTACGCAACAGTATCGAGTGCGCCGCAGTTATGCACGGACGCGGCAGGTTTATCGGGTTGTGTTTAGAAACGGGCCGCCCCTCTAGAAAGAATATGAGATTATTTAGGGGTTCTAGAGGGTCTCTTAAACCTTCCACAACAACTTTTTTTTGCCGTTTATATTTATTTTTTAAATAAAAAGTATTATTTTTAGGTAAATTTAAAAAAAAACTACTTATTTACGGGGCACCCCGACTCGGGCAGGTTTGGTTCGATGGGGATGGCAGGGTCCTCGACCCCGCCATGGTTATTTTTTTTTAAACCATGCATAAATAGGAGCCCCGCATAGGGCAAAGTCGAATAAGAACCGCTTTAAAAAAAATTGCCATGTAACATAATTTTTTTATTTGTCCTTGACCTTCGAAAACTTTGACATTGACCTTGAAAATATATCTCCTGTGCCCCAAATCCCGAACTCGCTTGCATCCGTAAATAAATAGAATTTATTGAAACTTACCTTAAAAAATAATATTTTTTATAAAAAAACAAAATCGGCTCTGTCAAAAAAAAAATGGTGTAGAGGGTTCCGGAGACCCTCGAGAACCCCCAAATAATCTCACATTCTTTCTAGCGAGACGGCACGTTCAAGGTCGCTGCCGAGATATAAATACCGTTTCTTATTTATACTGTGACTAAAGCTAATTTATCTGTAATTGATACTTCATTTTAATAACTTTCTAATCACTTACATTTCAATTTGTATTTAATGGTTTTTTGAATAATTTACATTCAACATAAATCTTGAATAATTGCACTTTGGTATGCATATCACTTGGAATTTGTTTCGAAAGAGGCTGATGTATTTTAAGTGTATTTCCTTTGGTATCATAAAGCCTTGCAATGTTTTCTATCGATGAAAGCGTAAATATAATAAACAATATCTTTCATTTTAGTACAAATTTTTTGTTTTGCTATCTCTTTCTCTCGAGACGTTTTGTTGCTTCGTCTGCGCAATACTTTCGTGTATTACTTACTTAGTTAAATTAAAAGATGTTGTAAGTAACAGAAGGGTGGAATAGTAGTACCTACTTCGAGGTGAAACACCCACTTTTATGAAAAAAAACTCTTAGTTTTGGAGCAAATCTGAGTTTATAATAAAACTACCTATTGTATAATGTTATTTTAATGAATAAATATGGCGGTTTGACAACTTTTGAACAGAAAATAAGTCAAAAAAATTATCTGACTAAACTCGCGACAATCTAAGATGGCCGATTTGACAGTTATAAAAATAGTTTGTGTAGTGACGGAAAAAAAATCTGTTGCTTTAAACCGACTCTCAAGACATATCGATTTATCATACTTAGAGTTCAACGACAATTTATATACCTACATTGCTTAAAACTGATTCCCGAGGCATATAATTTTATTACACCGACAAGTTTATAATATTTAGTAGTTATTACATAAATCCCAACTAAGATTAAGTTTGGGCTAGTTTCGAAGTCAAACCAAGACCTAAACTAAATCCCGACATACTGATTTCGTTCTGGGACATGCCCGATTACCCACGATGTTTACCTTCACCGTTTTGAAAGCAGTGGTGACGAAGTTATTTACACAAACTAAAGCGCCTGCCTGAATTTGAACCCGCGACCCACACTCGTAAGTTTCGGCCGTTACCACTGTTTCGAATACCCCTGCTTTTTTCCTTTATAAAGCTTCGTGCAGACCAGCGCGACGCGACATCGGCTATTGTTATACCGTCAAGTTTTCTTAGAAATTGTATTGTTCGAGTCGCGTCGCGGCATCGCGTCGCGCTGGTCTGCACAAAGCTTAATTTTTCCGACTGTTTTTGTGTTTTTATGCGGCTTGTTCTTGTAAATGGGTAATTTCTAAAAGGGGCCCTCTATTTCATGACTCTCGTTCAAAATACTCGTGCAACTTCAAAACCAAGTCAGGAGACCGGCTGTAAAGAGTACGTCCTCTTTTAGACATATTCAAAGAGTCCACACGATAACACCAAAATCACGTAATGCGTAATCAAAGTCTGGAATTAGCAAGCCATGGTCAACGAAAGTTACTGAAACAGTCCAAAAGTAATACTTAGCCGAGTCAGAAAATACAGCAATATCCAATAATAACACAAAAACTTCCAAGATAGCGAGAGACTACGCGGAGCATTGACGAATCAATGAAGTGGAGCGAAAAATTTTAGATTAAAAAATATTTTTTCGGAGTAATTAATTAGGACCATGAATTCGATTTTTCGATCTCTTGCGAAGACGTTCATACAAAGTTATCGCGGCATGTATAATGAGAAACGTCAAATCGGACTTCTTAGATTGTTGCGAGTGTAGGTATTGGAAAATTAGCCCTTATGGAGGTATCATATTGTTCCTATTTAACCACATTAGTTTAACTTCTTAGAATTTGTTTTGTGTTTTGCCATGGTTCTCATACTCAACCACCTACTTAAGAATCAATAATAATCAATAATCATAACTTTGACACTATCCAAACTAAAGATGAAAGGTTTCAATAAAATCATTTAAAAGCCAGATGCTGCTTTTCGAACTAGACATTAATCTAGATTTTTTTCAGCAGAACTAAGAAAACTTTCGCCTTTCCGCAGCCAAGTTAGCTTTGCCCTTGGCCAACACTAGAAACTCATGCTCGTACACTTAATAAATACCAAAACTTTCCACTCAACATTGACTAAAACTCTTTCAGCCGTTTTAAACTTTGAACAAACTTGAGATACTTAAACATTAAAATTTTATCAAGGTTTAATAGACTTCCATCTAACTAATAATCTCTTTCTCTAAAGAGCTTCATCCAGGACAGGGTTATTAGGTATTCAGAGCCAACTAAGTAGGTAATAAACGTCTAGGCTTGTATATATAATAAAATATTAATATTTGACGGAGATAAGGAGTTACAAGGCCCAAAAACCTCCTGTCGAAATGAGAAGGGTTGAAGAGTTGCATAAAAACGACAGAAATATTCAAAAGTATTTTTCCCACGTTTTGTGACCTGTATCTTTGATACCTTTTCTATTTGCCTTAGAACACGGTGCAGTATACAGCCACAGCTCAACAAACAACGACCACCAGCTCTGCTCACAGTGGCCGCCGCCGCTCTGCAGGGAGGCCCATGCCCAGTCGCTGCGACCCTGAAGAGTTGTCCGAAGCTCCGCCCAGGGTTATCAGTAAGTAAAAAGATCTTGTAATGAAGCATTTTATTCATGAAGGAGACTTCGAAAGGTAATTTGTGTTTTTAATCCTTTTCAGACGTCTACGTAGGTGAGAACAAAAATCTAGCCGTACAAACTCTTATACAAATTTTTATGTGAATAAAATGGCTCATACCTGCATGATTATAATTTTTATAGAACGTTGATAAAAACTATTTTGTTTTCATTGACGCTAGGAACTGAAGCATTTGTCGCAACTTCACTGTTTACTAGAGATGCCGCGAATAGTTGTTATAGCGAATAGTCGAATACCGATTAATCGATATTCCCTATGGCGAATAGTCGAATACACGCCGTTATTACGCGACATAAAAAAGGAATGTAAAACAAAGTTTAATTATTCTCAAATAATAATGAAGTTTATTTATTTTCTGAGGCGGGTTTGATTTATGAAAAAAGTGCAACCGACTTAATCCCAATCGCTAGTTTTTCTGCTCCACAATCTGCCACTTTTGGACTTTAAATATTAAATTATTAATTAAAAAGTCTAACTACTTAACTTCAACATGCCTGTTTTTTGCCTAACTTTTTAAATTAATGATACTAAGTGTGTTTTATTTTTAAAGATTAATAAAAGTTTAATTATTTTAAGTCTTTAGTTTTTCTGTTCATTAAAAGTTTATTTTTATTTAGCCAAATGTAGAATAATAGACACTATTATTCAATATTACAAAAAAAAAACTAGTAACGCCGAATACTTCCCGAATAATAGCGAGTATTCGCGGTATCTCTACTGTTTACCATAAGGATGGTTAAAAAAACTCCTTTTTTAATATCTACTACCAAGTTAATAAATTTGGTCTCAAAAGTAACAATTAACATTTTTTTTAAGCAATAATGCTACTAATGTCAATCAATAAGTACAGACTATAATTTAAATCAAGGAAGCCTTTTATTTAATCAGGCTTTTTAGTTCCTAGACGACCTACCGAGGTAAGGTCAGAGCTACGACCATCTGACAGCAATAGGCCAATACGTGAGTACAACACTAAGCTGTTCTTGTACCTTACATTGGTGACTGTCTATCATAAATAGAAATAGAGCCAAAACCTGTGTCGTCTGCGTGAAAGTCGTACAACAACAAAATCACCGTATTTCCCCAATCATTGTTAGTAGTCACCGCCATCTTGAATCTTTCATCATCGCAACAAATCACCAGCCATGCTATTCTGTAAATATCTCACCGTGAAAACTTGGGTGAAGTGAGCTGTCAATAGTGTCAATCCCTGTGGAATGACAGCTCACTCCATGCTCACTTCACCTAAGTTTTCACGGTGAGATGGTTACAGAATAGCACTGCAGCTATCTGACATTACTTATCAACAATAAACACTTTGCTTTTATCGTCAGTCACTAGTTACGAGCCAATCAATAAACCAACTATAGATTATACACTGGCAAGCAATATAAAAAAGCCAAATGCAAAGTGCCAAAAAAATCTAAATAACTATCTCCTAAACTACTTACGTGAAGTAAAACTAATCTTGAAAACAGTTTTAGAGGTGTTTTTATGCGCTATGAAATACACGTGAATGTTGCTTTTTACTTCAAGAAGCTATCTTGCGTGGTTTCGGAGATATTTAATGATAAGTTAGTGGCTTTTTAGGGTTCCGTAGTAAACAAGGAACCCGTATAGTTTCGCCATGTCCGTCTGTCTGTCTGTCCGCGGCTAAGCTCAGAGACGGTTAGTACTAGAAAGCTGTAATTTGGCATGGATATACATATTAATCACGCCGAAAAAGTGGTAAAAAAAACAAGAAAAATATATATTTTAAGGTCCTGTACATGTAAAGTGGGGACTTTTTTTTTTCGTCTGTCCCTAGTTTTGGGGTGTTGTTGGAAAGATCGTTCAAAAATATTGGGGGTATATGAAAATCATTTTTCAATTCAGGGATCCGTTTGCGAAATATTAAGCTTTAAAGTGCTAATTTTTGTTAGAGTCAAGTGCCCATCCCCCCTGCCAGCTAAATGATTGTCCTAGAATTTGTGAAAAAAAATCACAGCAGTAGTATAACGAAGTTGAAAGAAAAACTATCACAGGTAAGTAGGCTTTACAGGTTTACGAGTAATAATCGACCAACCTAAATTTGTAGTTTGAAAAACATGATCTCCCATACATTCCGTATGGGAGAAAATGTTTTTCAACTAAAAAAGTTAAGTTTTTTTTGGGATAAATTCATCCGAACTACGGAACCCTTCATTGTGCATGTTCCGACACGCAATTGGCCGGTTTTTTTATATTGCTCGTAAGTGAATTTCTGAAAAAAACATGATTTGACACTAACTAATCTATCTTGAACCCGGTTTGTATGAGACTGTAGGTCAAGCAACGTCATAGGATCCTCTTCATCAATTGAGAATAACTGAACATGTACTTCCAATCTTCCAATGAAATCCCTTCTGCCGTTAACTGATGAGGTACATACAGTAGGACAAACAAACAGCTTTACCTTAATGACTGATTCGTTATGTAGCCTAATCAGTTTTCCTGGAAAATATTTCCAAAGTACATTTGATGATATAACTGTGCTTACTATCACAAAATAATGCAAAAGCGTGAGAATCTGAACAGAGCGCTATCAACGAAGTTCGAAACAAAAATAATTATAATATTTAAAGAACTTAGATCAAAACGAAATTGTATTAAAAGTTGAAACAAGCGTAAATAATTAAGGCAAAGTTAAGGGATGAACTGCTCCAAATACAACATTAAATTCGGAAATGATTCGTCTTACTCTTAAATTCAGTCAAAGGCAGTTTATTTAAAGCGTTCTGTCAGTCCTTCTACACGAGCGACCTATGGGTGTCATATACGAGCCGAGCCTACAACGTCCTGCGCGTGCAATACAACAATGCCTTCAGGATGCTGTTGCGATTGCCGCGACGTTGCAGTGCGTCGGGAATGTTTGCTGAAGCACGTACGGATGGCTTTCACGCCATCATGCGTAAGAAAGCGGCTTCCCTACTGCAACGTTTGCGTAGCGCTCGGAACGGCATCCAGAAAATGATTGTTAGCAGAGTGGACTGCCCCATCCAAAGGCACTGGGTAGAATTAGGTATAGGTTTATGTTAAATAGAATTAAGTACTAACAACAATAACATAGCATGTAAGCACAGTTTGTTACTAACCACTAACTACGTATGGACTGCTTAGGTCTGAAATATAGTTTTTTTATTGTTATTTATTTTATTTTATTGGGCACTCCTTTCGTCTAACTTTAAAATTAGACACAATTATATACCATAGTATCGTTTATTCTTATTATATACCATATTCTATTACGAAGCTCGTTCATCCAAGTTACATTGTAAAAAGCAACAACGTGAAAGTCATAAATCATAAGTTTTCTTTAACATTGTTTGAATTTTATACGTTAGAGACCAATAACTATACTTACGGGAAAGTTTTTACTTAAGAACCTATAAGTGATCAATTACTTATACAACATGTAAAAAAACCTTTCCGATCCGTGAGGGTGTCGTTAGGTATCCTACTGAGAGTTTAATTATATGGAAATTATCAGGAAAAATAAAAAGAATATTCACTGGGGAATTTTACCTCAAACTCAAACTTTATTATCTCTATTGCATTTATTTCAATTAAACCATTACAGGCACTTTTGAATTGTCAAGGAATCGGTCAGTCAAAAATATGAAGCTAGTTGCCCATTCCAAAGCGTAGTAGAGAAGAACGGGCAAGAAACTCCACGGACACTCTTTTAAATTAAATAAATTGTTACAAAGTATTGGTTACATCATTCATGTTGAAATTATACATGTGAGAACAATGTAGAAAGACGTGCACGTTAGAAGCGTCCGTAATACAAAGATAAAACAAAGAACAATTCAAAAATTTAAGTCAGCCATGGCCGCTGAGAGTTGACCAGTCCCAACTGACGGCGCCCGTTCACGAACATGACGCAGGTACCCGGTTATTACATTGGGCGCGGGCGGTCGTCGTTTAGCGGGTGTCTAAAAGTCATAACTTATGACCTCTGTTGAAAATACGATAATTTTTAATGGATTTGGGTTAATTTTGGCACTAAAAATGTGAATTTTAAATAGCAATAACTTTTTTATTATCAATAATTATTCTTAAAAAACTTTTTGGTAATGTTATTGCCGTACCTTTGGGATCAGTCAGGATATTTTTACTTATTGTATAAGAACTTATTTTCAGATGTTGGGTTCATACCTGTTATTTATTTATTTTAACAGTAATATGCGAACTTGCCACAAGTCATTCTCTACCAGCCACCCGTAACCGTTATTCCGTAGAATAAATGCACTACTCATTTAAAAAGATACTTACCATTCCAATTAAAAGCATTAATTTCAATTTCCTTCATAAAATAACTGTACAATCTCTAACTTATCAAAGTGTGGTTTACTCGTTTATATGGCTTATTGGCACTACAATAGTAAGTTAATTGCTCATTAACAACCTTTAGTTGTTTCGGATTTTGCTACCAATCGCTTCGTCGTGACTCATGACGTCACGACGAAAGTAAGTTACTTACAACAATTTATCAAAAACAATACGTGTACTTTGAAAACCTGCCCGTCGGGGCTCAACTTTATGTAACTTTCATAACAAAGAGATTTAACTGTATACCTAAGTTATTTATTATCAAAATTACTGAATCTACTTGTTACAATAAATATTTTGAAACAAATACTTGAAGAATTCAGACGGGGGCGATCGTAAAACTTTTTAATTCATGGCAAACGACAAAAAAATGGCGCCCAAATATCGGTATATTCTAAAGAAGTAGAAATTGTTAACTCACTTATCAATAAAACACAGAATTACCTACGTACGTCACGCGAAATGAAACACCAGTTTAGTCATCAATTATTGAAGTTTTGAACTTGACAAAACTTTTCTCTGAGTTTATTAATAAGGTAGGAAAACTTAAGGTAATCACCTTAAGTTTTTCCACCACTTACCTACCATTCTTTTCCTTAAAACCTTCGCAAGCCACCTGATAGATGGGCGGTTATCTTGAAAATGGAGAACACTACTCAATAGTCCACAGATAATTTGGAGTTCCGAGCTCCCCCTAAGTAATGACGAGATATTAAATTATCGAGACAGTGATCAATTGAGGTTTAACAATGCTACGGTACCTGGATTCATAATAGAAAACTATTCAGCTGATATTATCTGTAAGCTGGATATTATAACTTGGGTGATTAAGGAGTGACTGGCATAAAGACATGTCTTACAAGTCGTTAATAGTAATGAGTTATGTAACAACAACGTTTAAGGCTTGTTTACACACCATAATGAGTTTAGTAGAAATTGTTTAACACTATTTTAGCAGCCACTGTAACGTCAATGGTATAATTGTTATCACTAGTCCTTAATAAGTAATTTATTTTAATTAGAACGGTACCTCAGGTTTTTCAGAGCGAGCAAACAGAAAACGAAAATTCTTTAAATTAGGGATACGGTTTTTCACTGTGTGTGCGTTAGTCGAGCTAATTATCAGTGTTCGTAGGAACTAACGTTCTCACGGCAGACGAACGCTTCTCAACGAATGCTCGCAAACGAATACACGCGGTAGGCACGCTCCTTTATAATAAGTACGAGACATTATGTACCTAACGATAGGTACTTAGGTACTACAGTCAGCTACTACAGTTTTGGGATATTATACTTGTCATTGAAACTTAGGTCGCTATTTACTCGAGATTCTCTTTACGCAGAATTGAAGGTATTTCAGATAACCAGGTTGTTATGGGAATTAGCTCAGTATTCCTATTGTAAATTAATGTTTTATCGAATCTTCAACATAGGCTTATTATTTTACGAACTTAAATAAATCACCTACCTAGAACTAATCAGGACAATTGATTCTCATATGAAACGTTTTACAGAACTTTAGCATTTTTACTTATACTTAACATTATATTAGGGAAGAATATCAACAATAATTTTTTTCTGAAATTTTTATTTCTGAGTTTGGAATCGAAACCAATTTACGAATGTATCGTATTTATTTTATAATATACACTTTCATTAGCTTGATCTATCTATGTAATAATTACGTAATTTTCACCAACTTCAAGACGGTCGATTTACTTGAAAATTTGCACACGTATCAGGTATATATTACCGATGACAATACAATAATTTAGTATCTTAGAGCTGATCTGATCATGGAGCCAGGAGATGGATAGTGGAACTCTTCAGTGGCTACTAGTAAACCCCTCGAGTTTGGGCTCATATGATTTATTTTGATGAGTCTAATAGACTGCACTTGGTGTTGAGGGTCTGATGATGGAGCCAGGAGGTCGATAGTGGATGTCTTTAGTGGTTACTTAACTAGTAAACCGGTCAAGTCATAACTTCGTTGACTTATTAACTTAATGTTTTGTTTAAATTAATTAAAATTACACACGGCTAAAAAGCGCTCCACGCTTTTTGATTAATCATTGGATATAAATGACCTGACAAGCTGCATTGGTACTTATATCGTAACTAGTACAAGACAATTTAATTCTTTTATAATTTTTAGTTCATGTAAAGCCAAGTCAGAGGCCTTCTCGCGTCCGGCCCTGGTTCAGGCCATGGTCCGGAGCGAGAGTGCATGGGATTCCGTGATGGACTCCCATGCACTCTCCACACGCTCCTTCTGCGAAGCAGCAATGCTCGCGAAGGAGGAGGCGGAGCGCGCGAGGGAGAGGCAAGAGTGGCGCCCTCGCGCCCCTAGTCGCCGCAGGAGACGCCCCGGGCGTCGGGAGTCGAGAGCCGACTTCCGGCCACCGTAGGCGCGGGCTTGCGGACGGTGAGCAATGGGTAGCTCGCCGTCCGATAGGGACCAGCCATGCTATTCTGTAAACATCTCACCGTGAAAACTTGGGTAAAGTGAGCTGTCAATAGTGTCAATCCCTGTGGAATGACAGCTCACTCCACGCTCACTTCACCTAAGTTTTCACGGTTACAGAATAGCACTGCAGGCCCAGGTCGACGGCGCGTTGTGTTCCACGCGCGCCTCAAAGAAATGTCAGCACCAACTGACGGGGTCCGGAATGGCCAATGCCTGCCGGGGTTGCGAGTTTGGGGATATCGCGACCCCGGCACACAGGCAACGGAAGAAAGAAAGAAAGAAATTTTATTTGCTCGGACATGTGTATACATGTCCGAGCAAATAAAATGGAAGAATGGAAGGAACACGGGTGGGTTTTAGTCAGTAAAAGTCTGACACGCCCTCCCGCTCCGCCCAGAGCGGGAGAAGTTATTTGATAATTTCCCACCCTCAAAAAAAAAAAGTCGGAGGCTCATGGGCGGCATTTAAACTCTGACACCAGGTTAGTCACTAACCCCACGAAAAGAAGAAGTTCGTGTAAAAAGCGGGTTTCTTAGTTTTTTTTTAAACTTCAATGTTTTTCATTTTTCATACAGTGCAACATCCATGTGTGTCATATGCATACATAAATACTGGACAGTTCGGTAAATTATTCATTCGATTTTACACTAGTAAGGTACTACAATTTATTTTACTTAGCTACACTGATCGTAAAATGTTCGCACGTTTAAGATAATTATACCCGGTTACTGAATTGAGAATCTGAAGATAAGAACTTGTCAAACTCTCCTTTACATAACTTAAGGTAGCCCGTAAAAATCGAATTTACTAAGAGAAATTGAATTTCGCGGGCTTTCACCTTGAAACTTTCAAATCAGTAACCGGGTGTTCGTTGACGCATTCATTTGTTTATTGGCTTATCACCAGTACTTGAGATATTAGCTCTCATTAGGTTTCTCAATAAACCTAAACGTGCACTATGATGTTTTGTTATAATACTCAATAAAAAACGAATAATCTTCTCATCTTTATGTAACGGAACTCCCAAACTGATAACTCTCAATGATAAATGAGTGTCAGCCACCATGCTCTTAACACCTCATTACATATTTATATTGATCGGATTTATACCCTCAAGGGTGTATAGATATTTTAACCCTGAGCATGCTTGTCAATCTCCTTATTCATGAGAATATACTACAAATGAGCTCGTGGCTAAGTAATACCAGCCGCACGGGTCGATCCATCAGGTTAAGCTACTACTAGTTACCACCAGTTACTGGTTTGTGGAGGTAGATAGATATCCGGTTAGACTGGAAGCCGACCCCAACATAGTTGGGAAAAGGCTAGGCAGATTGATTGACAAAGGCTCTTATGGACCGGAAACTTTAGATAATAATTTAGCGCACTTCAGAAGCACTATTTCGCATTTTTCACACTTCCGTGTTTAAATTTTTTAGTCCTGAAACCTTATTCATAAACCTGTTTGCTTTGGCAATGAAGCAACTTTTATTTTGTGCTTTACACTTTCGAGTCCACCCACTTTTCATTGAACTCATACGCCATGCCGCCATACATATTGGAAGTGAACCTCCGGGAGGGTTGCCGGCATTACGTATTTGCGCTAAAGTTAACCATCGCGGACGGTCAAAGGCATTAGGTTTAAAACCATGTTATAAAACACTCTAAAACGAAGTAAAATTGTGTTTTCAGTGGTTCTTGTCGCTATACGTAGTTTCCAACCTTTAAATTTTTTTGTGAATATTTATAACGGATTGAGGTGATCCTGCAATCTCTCGGCTACGAAAACCTTTAACACTTTCCGTGCCGGGTGCCCTCCTGGAGGGTTCACCTAATCGCATATGGGATGCCGGGAACCCTCGCGGAGTGCTCAATTTAAATGTAGGTTTTTCGTAGCGAATACAGCAATATAAACCATGAAAATAAAATCTGATGTATATTTTAACAAGATTTATTAGTTTATGCGTTGATTTTAAAATCCAAGCATTTTTAGAACTCTTGAAAACACTACTTTATTTCGTTTTAAAGTGTTTTATAATAGGGTTTTAAACCTAATGCCGTTGACAGTCCGCGATGGTTAACTTTAGCTCAAACGTAATGCCGGTGACCCTCCCGGAGGGTTCACTTCCAATATGTATGACGGCATGGCGTATGAGTTCTATGAAAATGAGTGGAGTCGAAAGTGATAAAAATGCACAAGTAAGAAATACTGTACAAAGGCGGACTTAATGCCTGAGAAATTTTCTTCCAGTCGACCTTAGGGTGATGCAGAGACAAAACATGGCAGGTGCAACATAAGGAATAGATAACTCGAAAAATAAAAAATACCAATACATAGATACATACATTGACTAAGTAATTAATGTGTGTGTTTTCGTTGTATACTGTATATTGACTTTAATATTAATTAATCTAAATAACCTTACTGAATTTGTAAATAAGTACATGATTTATTCATTTATGAATGAATTTAATTTTAATGTTATACCTACCGTAACTATAAAATACGTACGCCGCTGGCAAAACATAGAGAGTCAACTGAATTGCTTTGTTTAACAAATAAATATTCAGTCATTCCTTCACTCATTCAAAAACTCAGTTTTGGTAAGAAACAATTCATGCGTAAATATGACACTTAGAGCTTTAGGAACATATCGGTAGGCCACACTGGTATCCAATATCTAACAGAGATAACTCTCTCAAAAACCGAACTTCTTTTAAAACTGTGTGCTATATTTACGACCGGGTACTGTATTAATGTTAATCATTCTACTTAATATCTGTTAACAGCTTCGGTGTTATCAAGACCAAGCCGCTCCGCTATCAAGAAGCACGTGCAATTCCCCGATGAACAAAGCTGCATTGAAGAGGCTGTCGAAGCTCCATCACAGACAGGCCTTGCCGAGAAACAGGGTGAGAACATTAAACCCATGTGCCTATGCAACTGCACATGCCATCAGTCGCCGAGGTACGCGGGTCTCTCTTATCAAACCAATGCACTGCGTGGTCACGGTAGAATACGACTCGTCATCTCACGTCTTCGCAACTTTACTGTATTTTTTTAACTTATCATTAAGTGTGTATTTGTCGGAGGATGATTTGATAATTCGAATTTCGCGAACCCCTAGGGATTTGGCGAAAACACGGATAATTAGAAAATTGTGAAAACATTTCTGCGAGCAACTGGATGAAATAGGTTAGGTTAGGTTAGAACTTTGTGTGCCGGACGGGAATGGCCAGGTGCTCCCGGCCATTCCCGTAGCCCCCCACCAATCAGGTGGGGGGCATGTGGGGCCCGCCAGCTAGGCGGGCATGCGCCGGGAGGGCTGTGGATGTAAAGGCTGAGCCGGTTTCCCATGGCCCTCCCATCACGGCGATGCGGGAGCACCGCTGAGTTTTAGTGGGTATACTGTATTTACACAGGAGTCCCACATACCCCGACTCGTCCGCCACGAGCCGGGGATGCGTAACGCAGTTCTCAGCGATAAAAAAAAAAAAAAAAGGTTAGAACTTTGTCCAACCGCGCTACTTCCAAGTTGCTCGCAGAAATGTTTTCATCATTTTCTAATTATCAAAAAAAAAAAAAAAAAAAAAAACAAAATTCGAATGATCAAATCACCCTACGACATATTGACTATTTTATAGATTACATTTTCTGTATTCACCAAAGTAATTTGTCTGTCATGACTGCACTACATATTTAAGTGTTGTAGTAACACATACTGATTTAATAGGGTAATAAATGTGTAATGCATAAAATCCGACGATTTTGGTACAAGAAAATATGACACTATTGAATAGGAAGGAATTGGGAGAATCAACTCACAAAATATAAATCTTTCATAAGAAGAAGACCCTGTAAAATAAAATTACAAACGTAACATTAATTATCTCTAGCAATAGTTCGATATTATCTCCTCACTCAAATATCACTTTGAAAACAAAATTATTGTATTCTGTGTAGGTACCTACCCAGACAATTTCTATTTAAAGACGCAAAACGTGACAGTAATGTGAGATATTAAACTGTGCAATAACTTTAAACTTCAGTATGACTTAACGCGATCGACCAAATATGGCCATCCATTAAAAATTCTCTCTTGGAAATGATCACATACTTGAGGCGCTCAATGTTTCCTTTGGGAGCCACTTACTTTTACGAAATATTTTATTTATAACATTAAAGTAGATATCGACGTTCATGTGGAAACTTTTACCATACAATATAATATTGGATCCGCATTGATATCTGACAATGTCTACCCTACAACTTTGTCGTTCATGTTGACCTTAATATATTTTGAGCCTATGTATATGTATTGCGAGTTTATCTTGTCACTCCAGTCGGATTCTGACACAAGAAATACGGTTGTATTAACACAGAATCCTCGAGTGAATAATGTGAATACATAGACTTCGTATTCAAAATGTCTCCGGTCATTTAATAACGAGAGCATGCACGTGAATTCAAAACCCAAAAAACCAGAAGATTCCCTTCTATTTTTGCATTTCAAAACTTTGTACAAATACCCGTATAAATAGGCTACTAAAAACTAGCAAACTACGAAACTAGCGGAGAACCGAGACAAGTTGACAAAATGTTTCGATCCTAGTGATATATTGGTTCTGTCTACACAAAAGTAGAAGTAGTAACCGAACTAGTTAAATCAATATATCCTTGTAATGGACTATAAAACAATGTGCGAAAAACTAGGACTATTAGCGGTTTAATGTCATGAAATTTTTAGCGAACCCAGGACCCAACATTATTTTGCGAGCAATAGGTAGAAGTGTGTTGAAGGACCAAACCTAAGAGAATCGAAATTGCTTGAACATTAATCACTATCTCATACGTCCAAATGGCGTGATTTGCGATTTGTACGTGGTTTCCGTTAGAATAGTTTATAGCCAATAACGTGGCCGCAGCGCCATTCTATCCTAGAAAGTCCCAATAGGACTAGATATAAGAAATTCATATGCATCTACTTTCTAAGTAAATTTTGGACATACTTATATTGAAGAATATCGTGATCTAACCAGACCCTAATTGCGTATTACACGATCAATCACAATCTGTTTCATTTCAACAACATTCATTGCGTTATTTACGTTGTTGCAATGGATTAACAATAGCCTTCAAAATTATTCACATTATGATTGATCGTGTGTTACGCAATTCGGGTGCTGGACTAGCAATAGTCTGACATTGCAATCAGACAGCGTAGTAATTAAATGCTCATTCCATCTCTGTTCAACAGAAAGTTCTTACTCTGGAGCGAGACAAGGCAGCTATAACCTACCTATATGCCCATTCATTCAATACCAATATTTGGACTCATAAATACCTGAGGACAAAAAGGGTCACATTATCTTACCAAAGAACTGTCCTAAGAACAATTTTGTTCATACGAAACTTGTCCTTTGCATCCCTATGAATATTATCGATACGGTCTTGGTTTCCATTGCTATAATATGCGAGTCTTTTCTCCACGTCGTTCTTATAGTCACGTGTAACAAAATATTTGCCATCAATACGTATTCATCCTGACAAACACTCGAGTCACGGCTGTGGATCATATGAGCCGGTCGGCTACATGTTGACTGAAGTAACGCTCCAGTAAATAAGGTATCTATTCGATTGTATGTAGTTACGATAACTTTGTGACACAATTGTGCCTACGTTTGGGTTGAAAGAATATTTGGAGGCAGTTATGGCCGAACTTCTTTGTTAGGTACTACATGACGATAACAGATTATTTGTGAAAAATCCAGCGTGATTGTGTTACTTTCAATGAACATTTTATTTATTTGATACCTATTCACAATGTAGATGAAAATGTATTCACGAGGTATTCCTGTGTAAACGAGAAACGCGTTACCCGGTTCAATAACTCTGAAGAATTTTGCAGGAATTGTGACTGAAAATACCGCTGTAAATATAAAAGCTAGCACTGCCTGTAATTCCGCGTTTTCCTAGGTCTATACTGACATTCGAACATTCTAGTTGTCCGAACATTGGAAGAATTTCTGTAACGCTTTTTGTCCGACTAGTGTAATCACAGCACGGTTCTTTAGTCATTCTTAGATATGTGTGCCTGTACTTGTTTAAAAAATAAGCAGCAGCAGCCTTTTGACTGGGATAGACAATAACAATCTTGGGACATTATGAACGGGTCATTCTAACCAGATTGGTGAAAAAGTACGACCGTGATACAATGATAACATTGTAAATGCAGCTAAAACCAGCATACGAGCTGAGAAAAATAAAAAGCGACCCTCACAGTAGTCGCATATAATGTGTAAGCATCTGACATCTTGGCTGACGTCAAATGTTACTGTACATATGATATAAACAATATTCAACATCATCATCATTATCATCTTTACAAACTCTCGGAAAATGGGTTGGTACCATCTGACGGCCAACACTGGTACCGCACGCGCTCATTGGTCAAATCAAATAGCGCTCGCTTCCCCGGCTTCCTGTTACACACTTCTGTCCCTTGTCTCGAAATTACCCCCACAGATTCTCGCCTTAGCTGAGTAATATGTTCCTTGCACAGATTTCTGGAAAACGAGAGGAAAGATGTTAATTATCAAAATCACTCCCGATAATATATATTTTTTAATGTTTTCATATTCTTTTATTCTAATATTTCAAAATATAATTTATATGTATATAATGAAATAAAGAAAGTATAATAATATATTTGTTTGCATAAAAATACGGCATAAAAAGATGGTAATAGTACAATTAAGAACAAAACATGTCTTGCCAATTACAATAATAAGCATGCAAAGTTTTCAGTAGCTAACTGACAATAACCATTCGTAAACTTTATTTTTTAATAATCTAGTGTTTGAGATCTTTTGGTAAGTAACTTATTATATAAACGAAAACACATAAAACCGACGAGACCCCAACAGGCTCGTACTAAACGAAATTCCAAGACTAACTAAATAAAATAAAAGCTGCCTTGCAATAATTTATCGTCTCGTTGGTTTTGGACATTAACATCAACTTTTTTTAAAGAAATAAATCCCGCTGTTTCCTAACAAAAATACATATTATTATTATTATCTCAGATATAAAGAGACGGTAGCGGTAAAAAATCAAGGTTTTTATTTACAGTACCCTATTTGCGTAATACACGATCAATCAGAATCCTTTTGAAACAGATTGCTAAACCATTCAAACTCAAACTCAAATCATTTATTTCAATTAAACCATTACAGGCACTTTTGAATTGTCAAGGAATCGGTCAGTCAAAAATATGAAGCTAGTTGCCCATTCCAAAGCGTAGTAGGTACCTATGGAGAAGAACGGGCAAGAAACTCCACGGACACTCTTTTAAATAAAATAAATTGTTACAAAGTATTGGTAACATCATTCATGTTGAAATTATACATGTGAGAACAATGTAGAAAGACGTGCACGTTAGAAGCGTCCGTAATACAAAGATAAAAACAAAGAACAATTCAAAAATTAAAAATCAGCCATGGCCGCTGAGAGTTGACCAGTCCCAACTGACGGCGCCCGTTCACGAACATGACGCAGCACCATTTAGCTCAACCATTTTGAAGGGAGCTAAATGATCCAACACACGCGCCACCATCAGCGAGACATCTGAGTGAGCATGACATACTCACAGCCGCCAGGGCACATTCAAGTCAATAAAAAAAGTATTACCCGGTAAATGGTAGCTCTTTAGTACATAGTACTCACACCTGCACCTGCACCATTGCTTCATAATTTCGAAAAAAAAATCTGCTCAACAACGTAAATAACGCAATTAATGTTGTTGAACTGTCAAAATGAAACAAATTAGTCGTAATCGTTTACGAAAATATGTTACTTACGTAATTAGATAGCTGGTCTACATGATTCGTCTGGTTGGAACCCGTAAATTGCTCTAAAGCACTTTTTTTGAGCAACTAATGCTCTAGTAGGATCGGTGCTGTTAACCAACGTTATCAAACCATATCGCAACAACGAGTCGACATATTGTGTGTGTCTGGATTGAGGAGCCATGTCTCATATCGGAACGAGGGTACTACCAATATTTAGTAGTAAATTAGCCGATTTTGTAGACCGAATCCTGGAATTTGTAGTAAAACCCTTAAAAAGTTATACGACGACGTTAAAGGTGGCTCCTCAATCCTGACGTCTGGATTGAGGAGCCACCTTAGAACCCGTAGAAATTTCTACTAAATATTGCCGTAATCCAACATCCTGCGCAATCAGTATTTCAAAAGATATTAATAAAATAAACATTCCTTAACAAATTAGTGAATAGGGTGACCATAAATAATTCAAACTATGATCATAAACAGAGTTTTACTTACACATGAATAATTCTTCACCAATCAGTACTTAAATTATGAACACAATATTAACACCAACAATAAAAAAAAAAAAACTAAAAGAGCAATATCCCATAGAATAAATAAACAAACACCAAGAATAAAAAAAGAAATCACAAAGAATTTTCAGCATCAGCACTAACTCCGAGCGACGCTCTAAAGAGATTCCAGCCCAAACTATAACATATCCACTGCCAACCGGCACTTTTTAATCAAAACAAGCTGGAATAAAATCTACCCCTGGCCGTTTAGACTCTTCGCCGCCCGTCACTTGCACACAGCATAAATCTGGATTCGTCAGAAAACATTACTCTTGCCCATTCTTCGTCTCCCCATTGTGCGTGTTCGCGGGCGTAACGTAATCTTGCTACCCGATATTCCCTTAAAATTTTGGACCATTTGCGGGTCTATTAGCTTGAAGGAGTCGCCGCCTTACAATTTTTTTTTACATTGACAAACATTCAGGGTTACTCACGCAATAAAGAAAAATCTAACGACATATCATTCATGTAAATTGGTTCAGCCGTTTAGTAGTTACGAGGGAACATAGGGACGGACATACGTAAATAAACATTCAGGTCAAACACATAACACTCCTTTTTTGGCTTCGCCACAGTTTATACAGGTTATACAAAAAAATAAACTCATTACAATCATTCCTACGACTCAGTTTGAATTGTCCGAATACTTCAACGAAATCATGCCATTTGAGGCCAATTCTAACTTAGTGAGTTGAATTGTTGACTCTGGTGATTATACTTCCTGTAAATACATTATTTGATAAGCCGTCAGTCTCTTTGGTACATTATCAGTCGACAGCGATGCGGAATTTTAAGACACTTTATTTTAGTTTGTTATAATTTTAGTTAGGTTAAGGCCGGTCGGTGTTATAGGCGTTAGGCGTCGGCGTAAGGCGTCGGCGTAAGGCGTCGGTGTTATAGGCGTCGGTGTTATAGGCGTCGGTGTTATAGGCGTCGGCGTTAGGCGTCGGTGTAAGGCGTCGGTGTAAGGCGTCGGTGTTATAGGCTTCGGTGTTATAGGCGTTGGCGTAAGGCGTCGGCGTAAGGCGTCGGCGTAAGGCGTCGGCGTTAGGCGTCGGCGTAAGGCATCGGCGTAAGGCGTCGGTGTTATAGGCGTCGGTGTTATAGGCGTCGGTGTTATAGGCGTCGGCGTTAGGCGTCGGCGTAAGGCGTCGGCGTTAGGCGTCGGCGTAAGGCATCGGCGTAAGGCGTCGGTGTTATAGGCGTCGGTGTTATAGGCGTCGGTGTTATAGGCGTCGGCGTTAGGTGTCGGCGTAAGGCGTCGGTGTTATAGGCGTCGGTGTTACAGGCGTCGGCGTAAGGCGTCGGTGTTATAGGCGTCGGCGTTAGGCGTCGGCGTAAGGCGTCGGTGTTATAGGCGTCGGCGTAAGGCGTCGGCGTTAGGCGTCGGCGTAAGGCATCGGCGTAAGGCGTCGGTGTTAGAGGCGTCGGTGTTATAGGCGTCGGTGTTATAGGCGTCGGCGTTAGGTGTCGGCGTAAGGCGTCGGTGTTATAGGCGTCGGCGTTAGGCGTCGGCGTAAGGCGTCGGTGTTATAGGCGTCGGCGTAAGGCGTCGGTGTTATAGGCGTTGGCGTAAGGCGTCGGTGTTATAGGCGTCGGCGTTAGGCGTCGGTGTTATGGGCGTCGGCGTTAGGCGTCGGTGTTATAGGCGTCGGTGTTATAGGCGTCGGTGTTATAGGCGTCGGTGTTATAGGCGTCGGTGTTATAGGCGTCGGCGTAAGGCGTCGGCGTTAGGCGTCGGCGTAAGGCGTCGGCGTTAGGCGTCGGCGTAAGGCATCGGCGTAAGGCGTCGGTGTTATAGGCGTCGGTGTTATAGGCGTCGGTGTTATAGGCGTCGGTGTTATAGGCGTCGGCGTAAGGCGTCGGTGTTATAGGCGTCGGTGTTATAGGCGTCGGCGTTAGGCGTCGGCGTAAGGCGTCGGTGTTATAGGCGTCGGCGTAAGGCGTCGGTGTTACAGGCGTCGGCGTTAGGCGTCGGTGTTATAGGCGTCGGTGTTATAGGCGTCGGCGTAAGGCGTCGGTGTTATAGGCGTCGGCGTAAGGCGTCGGTGTTATAGGCGTCGGTGTTACAGGCGTCGGCGTAAGGCGTCGGTGTTATAGGCGTCGGCGTTAGGCGTCGGCGTAAGGCGTCGGTGTTATAGGCGTCGGCGTAAGGCGTCGGTGTTATAGGCGTCGGCGTAAGGCGTCGGTGTTATAGGCGTCGGCGTTAGGCGTCGGTGTTATAGGCGTCGGTGTTATAGGCGTCGGTGTTATAGGCGTCGGTGTTATAGGCGTCGGCGTTAGGCGTCAGCGTAAGGCGTCGGTGTTATAGGCGTCGGCGTAAGGCGTCGGTGTTATAGGCGTCGGCGTAAGGCGTCGGCGTTAGGCGTCGGCGTAAGGCGTCGGCGTTAGGCGTCGGCGTAAGGCATCGGCGTAAGGCGTCGGTGTTATAGGCGTCGGTGTTATAGGCGTCGGTGTTATAGGCGTCGGCGTTAGGCGTCGGCGTAAGGCGTCGGCGTTAGGCGTCGGCGTAAGGCATCGGCGTAAGGCGTCGGTGTTATAGGCGTCGGTGTTATAGGCGTCGGTGTTATAGGCGTCGGCGTTAGGTGTCGGCGTAAGGCGTCGGTGTTATAGGCGTCGGTGTTACAGGCGTCGGCGTAAGGCGTCGGTGTTATAGGCGTCGGCGTTAGGCGTCGGCGTAAGGCGTCGGTGTTATAGGCGTCGGCGTAAGGCGTCGGCGTTAGGCGTCGGCGTAAGGCATCGGCGTAAGGCGTCGGTGTTAGAGGCGTCGGTGTTATAGGCGTCGGTGTTATAGGCGTCGGCGTTAGGTGTCGGCGTAAGGCGTCGGTGTTATAGGCGTCGGCGTTAGGCGTCGGCGTAAGGCGTCGGTGTTATAGGCGTCGGCGTAAGGCGTCGGTGTTATAGGCGTTGGCGTAAGGCGTCGGTGTTATAGGCGTCGGCGTTAGGCGTCGGTGTTATGGGCGTCGGCGTTAGGCGTCGGTGTTATAGGCGTCGGTGTTATAGGCGTCGGTGTTATAGGCGTCGGTGTTATAGGCGTCGGTGTTATAGGCGTCGGCGTAAGGCGTCGGCGTTAGGCGTCGGCGTAAGGCGTCGGCGTTAGGCGTCGGCGTAAGGCATCGGCGTAAGGCGTCGGTGTTATAGGCGTCGGTGTTATAGGCGTCGGTGTTATAGGCGTCGGTGTTATAGGCGTCGGCGTAAGGCGTCGGTGTTATAGGCGTCGGTGTTATAGGCGTCGGCGTTAGGCGTCGGCGTAAGGCGTCGGTGTTATAGGCGTCGGCGTAAGGCGTCGGTGTTACAGGCGTCGGCGTTAGGCGTCGGTGTTATAGGCGTCGGTGTTATAGGCGTCGGCGTAAGGCGTCGGTGTTATAGGCGTCGGCGTAAGGCGTCGGTGTTATAGGCGTCGGTGTTACAGGCGTCGGCGTAAGGCGTCGGTGTTATAGGCGTCGGCGTTAGGCGTCGGCGTAAGGCGTCGGTGTTATAGGCGTCGGCGTAAGGCGTCGGTGTTATAGGCGTCGGCGTAAGGCGTCGGTGTTATAGGCGTCGGCGTTAGGCGTCGGTGTTATAGGCGTCGGTGTTATAGGCGTCGGTGTTATAGGCGTCGGTGTTATAGGCGTCGGCGTTAGGCGTCAGCGTAAGGCGTCGGTGTTATAGGCGTCGGCGTAAGGCGTCGGTGTTATAGGCGTCGGCGTAAGGCGTCGGCGTTAGGCGTCGGCGTAAGGCGTCGGCGTTAGGCGTCGGCGTAAGGCATCGGCGTAAGGCGTCGGTGTTATAGGCGTCGGTGTTATAGGCGTCGGTGTTATAGGCGTCGGCGTTAGGTGTCGGCGTAAGGCGTCGGTGTTATAGGCGTCGGCGTTAGGCGTCGGCGTAAGGCGTCGGTGTTATAGGCGTCGGCGTAAGGCGTCGGTGTTATAGGCGTTGGCGTAAGGCGTCGGTGTTATAGGCGTCGGCGTTAGGCGTCGGTGTTATAGGCGTCGGTGTTATAGGCGTCGGTGTTATAGGCGTCGGCGTAAGGCGTCGGTGTTATAGGCGTCGGTGTTATAGGCGTCGGCGTAAGGCGTCGGCGTTAGGCGTCGGCGTAAGGCGTCGGCGTTAGGCGTCGGCGTAAGGCATCGGCGTAAGGCGTCGGTGTTATAGGCGTCGGTGTTATAGGCGTCGGTGTTATAGGCGTCGGTGTTATAGGCGTCGGCGTTAGGTGTCGGCGTAAGGCGTCGGTGTTATAGGCGTCGGTGTTATAGGCGTCGGCGTTAGGCGTCGGCGTAAGGCGTCGGTGTTATAGGCGTCGGCGTAAGGCGTCGGTGTTACAGGCGTCGGCGTTAGGCGTCGGGGTTATAGGCGTCGGTGTTATAGGCGTCGGCGTAAGGCGTCGGTGTTATAGGCGTCGGTGTTACAGGCGTCGGCGTAAGGCGTCGGTGTTATAGGCGTCGGCGTTAGGCGTCGGCGTAAGGCGTCGGTGTTATAGGCGTCGGCGTAAGGCGTCGGTGTTATAGGCGTCGGCGTAAGGCGTCGGTGTTATAGGCGTCGGCGTTAGGCGTCGGTGTTATAGGCGTCGGTGTTATAGGCGTCGGTGTTATAGGCGTCGGTGTTATAGGCGTCGGCGTTAGGCGTCAGCGTAAGGCGTCGGTGTTATAGGCGTCGGCGTAAGGCGTCGGTGTTATAGGCGTCGGCGTAAGGCGTCGGTGTTATAGGTATCGGCGTAAGGCGTCGGTGTTATAGGCGTCGGCGTAAGGCGTCGGTGCTATAGGCGTCGGTGTTATAGGCGTCGGCGTAAGGCGTCGGCGTAAGGCGTTGGCGTAAGGCGTCGGTGTTATAGGCGTCGGCGTTAGGCGTCGGCGTAAGGCGTCAGTGTTATAGGCGTCGGCGTAAGGCGTCGGTGTTATAGGCGTCGGTGTTATAGGCGTCGGCGTAAGAGAAGAGGTCATGGTTCTGCGGAGATTCCTATCACCGCGATTCAGCGGAGAGTGCTAAATGCACAACGCCATCTATCGATACATCAGGAACTAAAATATTGTTTAAATAATCAAACTAAACATAAGTTTGTATAAAATAAGTATAATTAAATTCATCACCGGTTACTGAATTTCATTTCATTAGGTTCATTACTTAAATATCCTAAAACAAACAAACTCACTTTCGCATTAATAATATTATATATATTATAAATGCGAAAGTGAGTTTGTTTGTTTGTTACGCTATATCGGCCGAGCGGATTTAAATGAAATTTGGCACATGGGTAGAGCATAACCTGGGTAAGGACATAGAATACTTTTCATCCCGCTGTTCCCACGGAACTTCGAGACTTATGAAGGTGGGGCCACGGGGCGCAGCTAGTATTTCAAATAATCTATGTAAAACCACAATTACATAAGTTACACGTAGGTAATCGTACTCGTAGAATGATTTATAAGCAAATAAAACTACTTATTTCAAACAATGGTCTTCTTTGAATTATTTATGGTCACCCTATTCACTAATTTGTTAAAGAATGTTTATTTTATTAATATCTTTTGAAATACTGATTGCGCAGGATGTTGGATTGCGCCAATATTTAATAGAAATTTCTACTAAATATTGTGATCAACTACTTTAGTAGCTACGTACATATAATTTCTATTGACCGAAATTATATAGCTTTTCCGTTTTATTTTTATTGTACAAATTTGAACACATTTACTACTAAATGATACTAAAAATATGTTGTAATTGGTTGATAACTTTCCGAGATACAGCGCGGTGAAATTTATGGTTCTTTATGAAAAATCAAAACGTTGTAGCTATCTCTAATTCGACCGTATAAACCCCATTTTTTTTGTAAAGATTACGCATAAGTACTACTAAATCCTACAAAATTTTCAAAAATATCCGTTGGCTCGTTTTCGGGTTCTAAGGTGGCTCCTCAATCCAGACGTCAGGATTGAGGAGCCACCTTTAACGTCGTATAACTTTTTAAGGGTTTTACTACAAATTCCAGGATTCGGTCTACAAAATCGGCTAATTTACTACTAAATATTGGTAGTACCTTCGTTCCGATATGAGACATGGCTCCTCAATCCAGACACACACGACATATTCGTGATATTAATATGATGTTATTGCCGTTTTAATGTTAGATAAATTTCTAACCTCTTTGAGTGCATATTATACAAACTTATTATTTTAGAGACACTATCAACATTTGTGTTTTCCAATTATCATCGGTTTATAGAAACGCCTACAATTTTTATTTGTGTTACTTCTTAAATTTTAGGTTTATTTAGTTTTATATTGTATTTAAGATTATTTGATTTATTAAACTGTGTAACCCAGTCTTTATCGACACAAAAATGCAAACGTCGCAAACGCGCATGTAACTACAATTGTTATTATGTTGTTAGGTCCCCTGAGGAAGCCCCGGGTATAAACTACTTATACCCAAGTTTGCAACCCTGAATCGGTCCGAATATTGCTAGAATTTCTGTTTCATTTGATTTATTAAACTGTATATTTGGGATAAACAGTTTAATAAATCAAATCTCTTTATCGACACAAAGAAGGCAAACGTCGCAAACTCGCATGTGCACAATTTTTTATGTGTTGTTAGATCCCCTGAGGGTATAAAATACTTATACCCAAGTTTGCAACCCTGAAAACTTTGAGCTACTCCCGTGGTGCTCGAAAAACGGCGAAATTCTGGCACTCGTTTCGTTTTTTTTAAATTATACCTTGCGGACGCGTTTTTAGGTATCTTTGTCAAATATTTTTGTGAAGCAATTCAATATTTTTCCCGGTAAAATAAGAGAATTCTGATTTTTTTCGCAATGTGGTGTTTTCGGTTCCGTGATTTGATATATCTATAACAACTTTTTTATTTCTAATATGTATCTTGCATCTCCATTTAATTTTTGCTTCTTGGTCCTTTAACCGGCATGTGTCTTCTGGATATCTATCCCAATGTAACTCGTATCTATTACTGCATGGTAAACATAATGCAGTATTTTTTTATGTCAACGTAAGTAGTTTTTACATATAAAGCAAGGTACTTATTAGACTTGACATCTTGCGCACTTTGTGGATCTTGTTAACATCTTAGGTAATGTCATGTCCATGCTCTTTTATGTAATCTAGATATTAATACTCTCTACTAGTCGCTTGAAGATATTTCTTTTTTTCTTTTTTTCTTGATTTAATTTTACCACGTTGTCAGCGTGATTAATATGTAGGTACACTCATGCCAAATTACAGCTTTCTAGTACTAACCGTCTCTGAGCTAAACCGCGAACAGACAGACAGACGGACATGGCGAAACTATAAGGGTTCCTTGTTTACTTCGGTTATCAAAGTAGTTCGTTTTTAGTGTTATTAGGCACAGTTATTTTCACAAACGTTTTATCGTAACTATTGTTTTTTTACACACACGTTACACGCAATTTTAACCACTTTTATACGAAATAACTATTTAATTTATTTCTTATACGGAGTTCTTTACTCTGGCAGTGGCGATATTCCTTTTTTGACATAACGGATTCTTAGGCAGATTTTTTTTTAAACCGGCCAAGTGCGTTTTGGACCACGCAAAATAAAGGGTTCCGTAGTTGGGATAAATTTTTCCTAAGAATAAACTTAACATTGTAGTTGAAAAACATGTTTCCCCATACATTCCACCCGCAAATGTAAATTTGTACGCCCGATATTGAATAATTTACCATGTTATTTTAAGACCACAGACTTCATAAAGTGTATTTTATTGTAATCTATAAGTACAGAAACATTTTCTGAAATTTTAAATTAAAAAAAAATAGGCTTCGCTGTTTCGGAGATATTATCGGGTGGGGGTGGGGAGAGTGGCTAAATTTTCATAAATTTTCTTTAATAACTTTGAAACTTTTTTTTTTAATTATAATATTTGAGATCCTCATAACAAGCCCTTTCATTTGACACGTCACACGGTACAGATTTCAAAACTTTTTTTTTCTAATTTGCCCGCCAAAAGTGACCGCCACAGTCAAAATGCATTTATTTACGTTATGTTATGTAACGTAACTAAATGAATTTTGACTACATATACTCATTTTTCGTGTTTGTGTTAGCGATATTCATATTTATGTGTACCAGATTTCAACTTAACGGTCCAGTAGATTCAGAGCAAATCGGCTGTAAAAATCGGCCATCACCCTATAAGGGTTTTATTCGGATGGGACGTACGGAACTCTAAAACTTTCGTCTTAACTTAAATCTACAGAAGCTCGCGTCATCTCTTCATTGTGGATGGAATTGGAGTCGGAGGCTCCGGCGCCAGAGCGCTGACGGCGGCGGAGCGAGCAGTACTACCGGCCCGTTTCCCGAGCTCGGAACGAACGACGGAAAATGTCCGCCGCCGGAGTACCGCCCGCCGACGAAACTCAGAAGGATTCCCTCTAAATTGACCGACCGCAACTACTGGAAGGTAAGAGTTTTAACACATAGGTTAAAGCAGTGGTTCCCAAAGTTGCCTGAACCGAGACCCACCTTACAAAAACTAATAAATTCGGGACTCACCTCTTAGCCGTCATGGAGAAAAAAAAGAGGCTTATTTATTTATGAATGAAGAACTGTACACATAAGAAATACATTCAGTTACTATCGAAAATTGTAATACTTAATTAAATACAAGGAGTGCTATTTCAATGAGAAGGATGTATTTTTTTCCTATTTTTTTTCACTAGAGCTTTAGCATCAACTTCAATTTTAGTTACTTTTAATCGCCTTATGTTTGGATACCTAAGTCCTATTTATTTGAGTATTTCAAAAAAATTTTTTCAAGGCCCGCCCAATAGTCACTCGCGACCCACCAGTGGGTCGCGACCCATAGTTTGGGAAACGCTGGGTTAAAGACAAGACGAATTTTATTTATTTAGAACTACTCGTCCGAAATTTCGCTCGCATCCTAGGAACTAGGTATTCATGTAACCAGATAAAAAGTATACTAGATGATTTTCCAAGACATGACCTATCTGTGTCCCTTTCATCCAAATCCAAAGGATTATACGAAGTGAATGAAGAGAAAATAAACAAGAATGTTGGTAATGTTGAGACTGATGTGTTTTTTTGTTATGAATTAATAAAAAGTCAAAGGAGTATACTGTATACTTGATTGATAATTAGAATTAGAAGAGAATTAAGTTTAAACGTTGAAAAGTTTTTCAGTTACATTAGAAGGTTGATTTTATGATATTTGAATGTTTTATTATATAATAGTGTAAAACATGTTTGTAATTTCCAACTTCATCTCTCTAAACATCTACATAGTAAATCAGGATAATTATTAAGTAAGTTCTATTGTAATTATACGAAGTGCTTAGTCCTCGATACTATGTTCCCTCCCAAGCCCCAAACAAGACCATATCTTGTTGTTTGACCCTGGGATTGAAGTTGGAGAATTACTGTCTGTTATTTCTCTCATTGCAGATTACTCTAAATAGAATGACATAAGCTGGATATAGTTGCCAGCGTAAAAGTTTTTTTTTTGCAGGATTTATTTTATTCTCTGACAACTATATCCAGCTTATGTCATTCTATTTAGAGTAATCTGCAATGAGAGAATTAACAGACAGTAATTCTCCAACTTCAATCCCAGGGTCAAACAACAAGCTATGGTCTTGTTTAGGGCTTGGGAGGGAACATAGTATCGAGGACTAAGCACTTTGTATAATTACAATAGAACTTCACTTAGGTAAGTTCGTTTAATTTAGTAATTATACTCGTGCTTAGTCCTCGATAATTATCCTGATTTACTATGTAGATGTTTAGAGAGATGAAGTTGGAAATTACAAACATGTTTTACACTATTATATAATAAAACATTCAAATATCATAAAATCAACTTTTTAATGTAACTGAAAAACTTTTCAACATTTAAACTTAATTCTCTTCTAATTCTAATTATCGACCAAGTATACAGTATAATCCTTTGACTTTTTATTAATTCGTTTATGCTAGACTGAGCAACAACATAACACATAACATCACGCCTGCAATCAGGGTTGCCAACCCACTATATAAGATCCTGCTATATTAGAGGCCTAAATACTATATTACGGAAGAAAGAATATAGTAATTTATTTCATACAAAATGGCGAGAGGATCGGAATAGAAAAAACTGAATTAATGGTATTTTGTAACCATTATTTAGAGTGTAAAAATATTTACGAGACATGAAAAAAAAATCCTGTTAATAAAGTTCATAGTAAATAGCTGAAAATAAGCATTTAAAGAATAAACATGGTTTTGAAACACTACTATATTTACTATTAGTACACTTACCGCTGTGCTACTATAATATATTTTTTGTATTTTTTCGCCATTTACTATATTTTTACAGGCAATGGCTTCGAAAATACTATATTTGATATTAAAAAAAATTGGCAACTCTCGATGGGTTAGGCAGAGGTGTACCCACACTATTCGCCAGTTATGTTTTTAAGTCCCATGTAATAGGGGGCGAGCCAATTGGGCAACAAATATACGCCAAACTTAACTGTAATTAGAAGTTAGGCAGCTTCGGGTACTCAAGGACATCGTCTGTTGACCGTTTGACATTTATCAGGCCTGTAGCCGTAATGAGGAAAGTCTCGTAAAGTTTGATCATTATAGAATATAGAGACGAAGAACATCAATAGGCGGATGCAATATCGGATGCCGTCGCAATAGCGGATATAAGCTTTGATCACGCTAACACGTGTTCCAAAGTTACCTACTACTGAAACTACAAAGAATGTAGTATTGTAAGCAAAATAAGGGTTTCGTTACGCTTTGCCCAAATTCCCGGGAACCTAGACTGAGAGGGCTTGCCGCAGGTCGTATTGTGTCCTTGAACTGCTTTTTTGAGGTCACCGACCGTCTGGACTGCGAGCTGCCCTTTAGACAAAAAAAAAGAATTCGAATTTTATTTTACACCTACATACAAACGACTCCAAATTTTATCCCTCAGTTTGCTGAATGTAAAAATTTTGTCCGCAATCACATTAATTTATGGTCCCGTGGTCCCGCCGCAAAATTATATTATACCGCTTTTTAGGGACCAGTTTAGAATATTCAGTTTCAGTAAGTGTAGTAATTCAGTGTAAAATAATTTCGCTTTAAGTACCTACGTGTTATTATTGTCGTCTGTTTCTAGTGAAATATGACTATATTCAAAATTCAAAAGTCCTTTATTCAAACTAGGCTGAGAATCAGCACTTTTAGAACGTCAAAATTGCATAAGACAGTCCCCCAAAAACGCCCACCCTTCACCACTTCCTAGTGCTTAAGCTGGGAAGAAGAAATGGCGCAACAAACTGGCCAGCAGCACAGCTGTCTGTTCAGTTGGAAAAACTTGAGTCTATATAATAGTGCTAGTATTGAGTACAGTAACGTTTTGTATTGCAAACGCTTCGAAGTTTATGATGTCTGCAGTTCTGCATAATATTTTATAAGCAACTGCAATATTTAAAGGAACTGTTTTGCTATCATTACCATGAATTTCTTAACCACTCTGTTGCAGATAAGTAGGTATTCATTTTGCATAACATTTTTATTCATTTTCTTTTACAATGGATTACTACTTTATTCATGAGAGACTGCATATGAATCTCAAGTAATCACAATTAAGGGTATACTCGGAGCTATAGGTACCTTGTTGTTCATTTTTATTTACCGCATTTGCTTTGCATATAAAATGTTATTTCATTCGAGATATCATTTCGATACTACGCGACTTTTAGAACTTACTTAAGTATAGTGGAAATAAAATATTGACACTGCAATAATGTAGGAGAACGTCCATAAATTCATAGGTGAAAGGTTCTACCTGAAGCCTCGTGCAGACTAGTGCGACGCGACAGCGCGACGGGCGACGCGACACCGGTAATTGTTCTACCGTGAAGTTTTCTTAGAAATTGTTTTGTTAGAGACGCGTCGCGCCTTCGCGTCGCACCAGTCTGCACGAGGCTTAAATCCATACTCGTAGTAGGTACCTACCATTCGTTTTGTCGTAGCAATACAATACTGTAGCAATGCTACAAGATAGAAATATGAATGGAAGTTGAAATCTTCAAAAAATAACTAAATAGTATTAATTGTTTATATTCTTTGCTCTATTCGGTTGAAGATAGATTTGGAGATTTCGTCAAATGTTAGATAAGTAAGATTAGGTGAAGATTGAGCTCAACCAAGTGAAAAACTCAACAATTATTTCTGGGCGGGTAGGCAGAAAGAATCATGAAACTTTCAGAACTCTTTTGAGATTTTGGTCAATATTGTGGTTCGATGACTAAATGATACGTTTTATAACTTACAAATATAACGGTAACTTGGGGGAGGCTTAATAAGCCCAGCGGTGGGACAGGGGATTAAAAGGAAAAAAAAAATACAATTCAAGCCCTTTTTTCTCTGTCAAATGTCCTCATTTATTATCAGGTGGGTTGCTTGCTTATTTGCCAATCAAAAACATTTAAAAAAAAACTCTTCTATACTTACAACCGAACAATAGTGAGACACAAACACGACAGCAAATCATAGCTAAGTGAGTAGGTATGTCTTATCTAAAACTAATTATATTTCTATTTTTTTTACAGATTTACGACTACAAGATTATCAAATTTAGCTGAACACAGGGTATTTGCGAAGCTAAACAGAGTTGTTTAAAAAACAAAAATATAATCTGAAGACGTATTCTAAAATATTGTAGATGATTGTTGCCAACACGATAGTTTTCTGAGCGCTGAACTGATAATATTATATTATTAAATGTGGGTACCAAACTTTAGAAGTCCATACCTAACGCTTTTGTACAAAAAAAAATCTTTCAGCGTTCTTTTTTCATGAAAGTATTCCGTTTACATTGCGTACCGTATGAATTGTCAAATTTGATCTCTGGCACCCTGATTCTCGCAATTGCAATCGCTTTCATTGTGACTCTCAAACAAAACCTATTGCAAATGCAAAAGAGAATGATGCGATATTAGCATTACTTAAACCTGCCCTTTTGCACAATAATTAACTTTTGTATGGCGCCAATAAAATGGTAGTTCACAAATTCCTTAAAAGCGTTCATTCTAAAAGTTGGAAACGTCGCAAATAGCTGTCAAATATTAACCTGTTTTGATTAATTTGGCAAAATTACTGTATGGAAATAATATGAAATATCGCGAATAGTGAACTAGAATATTAATAATGAATTGCAATTTTATAATTGCAATTCATTATTAATATTCTAGTTCAGTGTGTTCAGTTCAGCATTATTCTAGTATTGGTATTCTAATTCAGTGTTATCACTGAATTTGATGTTGTAACCAGTTCTGTGTTTAGGTGTATAAAAGGCATTTGGAAAGTTTCCAAATACTTTTACTACATCCATAACTAAATATTCGGTGTTACGATATTAATTATTGCATTTCATAATCAATATTTTAGTTCACTAGCTAGCCATATTTCTATACAATAATAATGCCAAATTAATCAAAACAGCGAAATATTTGACGCGATCTATTCACGACGTTGCCCACTTTCAGAATGCACGCTCGTCATCGATGTCTAGCTCAGTGTAAGTAATGTGTGTATCTAACTATTCTATGTTCGACAATTCTCAAAATCAAAGCAATTGTAATTGTGAGTTTATGACAGAATAGAGTGTGCATTGTGTTTCCCCACACATTTGACCGTTTCATCTTATATGTTCCTAAGAGATCATCCATATTCAAGTATATTGTTGCACTATACCTGATTAGCTGGTTTACCATTGTATTTTAATAAATAGGTAACATTACTCAGTAATTGGATCAAATAATATCATGTTTGAACTTAACTACATTATACACTTAGAGCGCTGTTTTTATGTGTTGATAGTTTAATATTGTTTAGAGTAGGTACTTATTTATAAGTACTACTACTCTTAAGTCATTAAATAATTTAAATACGTATCTTATCTTCTCTAATAATATATTATGTAAATAATTTAAATTTTTGTAAAGTTGTTGATTTCTCGAATGCGAAGAGGTTAAGTTTTTATTTCGGGAACTGTCTCGAGTTAGTCTCGAGACAGTTTTTAGCATTTAATCTCGTTATAATGTTTAAGTTATTTGTTGAGTTTTGAATTATGTATTTTCTGTTACCGAGAATCTAGTCTTTACGCTTAGTTAGGTACCTAAGTATATATATATTATTATTATACCTTTTGATGTAAGAAAGTAATTATTAAATTAGTGAACTATGAAATAAACTGATTAGATGTAACTGTATTATATTTAGGAGTGTTAGTAAGAGAAATATTCGAGACTTGACTCATATTTATTGAATTTATAAATTTTCGTAACCTTGGCTTCGCCTTAGCCTTGAGTGCGACCTTTTTTACAAAATTTGGGGACATCCCACTGTAACAAGTTAGAGCTTCAAAATTTAATTTAAAATATTTATATATTGTTGATAAGTACAAGATTCGGTTTTCAAAAACATTGAATCTTTTATTAGTTCTGCGTTAACAATCGACCTAAAGCCAAATATCTTGATGAATACTCTTTTACCACTCTTGAATACCAGTAACAGTTAAACTCAATGTTTGTATACTGAAAGTTACTAAATATATAACCATGTATTCCCATAGGCTAATTACAATCACATTATAAATTTATTATGAGCAGAACGAAAAAAGCAAAAAAAAAGAATACTTAGCACATTATTAGCAAAAGAATGTAAAAGCATTGTAAGGACAGGCTTTTCGGCCATTTTCAGAAAGATGAACATGTATAAGCTGGATAGTAGCACATTATTAGAATTTCGAATCTATGTTCAATATTTTCGCTGAATTAAATGTAATTGTCTCCAAAAAATGAGTTTTTTATTCATTTTATATAAAAATTCTCCCTTTAATTGTTTGAGAACTTACCAAAACTACATACCTACCCCCTTATTAGTAACCGTGCCTTAAAAGGAGAAGTCTCATCCCCCATAGAAAATTACCCCACGTCTGACAGCAAAGAGAACTATCTAAAAGAATCACAAAAAATGAATTAAAAAAAAAACATAGTTTCGGTTATAATCCTTTCTGGCTAACATACGAAAAATTGCTCCGAATATTCGTTCAGGTGTAGAATATAATCTTATAAAATTTGCAGATTTTAGTTTTGAATGACTAGAAATACAATAAAAGCATACTTTAGGCTTTAATCCTTACTGTCTATATACGAAACAATTGCTCTGAATTAGGAGTAATATTTAATTGAGTGAGATCTGCAGAATTTACCATTTCTAGAAACTGTAAAACTGGCTTGTTTTACTTCTATAATTTTCAGTCAGACACAGTGTTTTAAAACTAAAATCCGATTACACTAAATTATACACTACCCCTGAATTAATATTCAGAGCATTTTTTTCGTATGTTAGCCAGAAAGGATTAAAAGCTCGTACACACCAGCGCGACGCGACGCCGCGCCGCGACACGAACAATACAATTTCTAAGAAAACTTGACGGTATAACAATAACCGGTGTCGCGTCGCGCTGTCGCGTCGCGCTGGTCTGCACGAAGCTTAAAACCGATAACATATATTTTTTAAATACATTTTTTGTGATTCTTTAGGATACTTCTCTTTGCTGTCAGACGTGGGGTAATTTTGAGCCTTTTCCTTTAAGGCGAAAGCGTCAAGGTATCCCGCGAAATTCAAATTTTCTTACGTTTTTTGCAATTTGCAGGTCAGTATCATGTTCTATGTTGATCTAAATATGATTCGCGGCCGAATCATATGTTTAATTATAGAATTATTATCGTAAAAATTATCAATACAACTCTCTAAGTTCATGTAACCCCATTGAATGACTATTTCATGAAATCATGACATTTGACAATTATGCTAACTTATGGAGTTGTATTGCTGATTGTGATGATTATAATTATGTAAAGCCATATTTGTTACGTTCGCGAATCATATTTTAATCAACATACAACCTGACACTGACCTGCAAAATGGAAAAAACACAAGAAAATTTGAATATCGCGGGCTATCTTAGCGCATCCCCCTTAAGTATTCATTAACGTCTGCGTAACCATACACTTTTCAACGTTTAAATGTCTTTTACAAGCTTTATATTAACTTGCCTGTTCGTATTTTCCGGTTACTCCAATTGCCATCCTTTTTCAAGCACTTCCGATTGAGCTGAAACTTGGCATACTTATATAACTACCGAGACATTTTGAAAAAAATGTACCGTGGAGCTGGTCTGATGATGGAGCGGGAAGTTGGCCATAGGAACTCCTCAATCATACAACATAGCACCATCGCGTTTAGACTCATTGGCTATGTACTCACAAGTGCTTCGACACTATGTGGTGTTCAGGATCTGATGATGGAGCCGGAAGGTAGTCACGAGCACTCCTCAACCAAACAAGACAGCACCATCGTGTTTGGACTCATTGGTTATGTATTAATAATTGCTTTGACACTAGGTGGTGTTCAGGGTCTGATGATGGATCCGGAAGGTGGCCATGGGAAAACCTCAATCAAACAAGATAGCACCATCGTGTTCGGACTCATTGGTTATGTATTAACAAGTGCTTTGACACTATGTGGTGTTCAGGGTCTGATGATGGATCCGTTCAAATGTATGTGACGGACATTTCATCAGTACGTATTAATATTTCAAGAGATGGCGTACATATTATAATACCCATCTATGTACAAATTCCAGCTAGGTAGGTACAGCTATGGCACTATTGAAAGGCAAATGTAACCCTTGATATTATCATAGGCATCGACTGTCCGCAAAATGCAAGGTGACACAGTCGACTATGCCGTAGTGTAGTTAAGGCCAAAACTCTTCGCCGCTGGGCAAGCCTATGTTTCACATAGTAGATTTCGCTCATTAAACGGTCTTATGATTCAAGAGCTAGATTGCTCAAAACTATCAGGGATGAAACCATGCAAAACGATGCTCTAGAGGAAATGAATAGGATGAGAAATGTTACCGAACATGGTGTATAGACTAAGTGATTAAATTATTAAACAGACTAATGCACAAAATGTATTAAGTATAAAAAATACAAACAAATAAACTTAAAAAAACGTTCATAAAATTGGATTTGGTTTATAAATTGTGGAACTAACCAGAGTGGGCTAGCGAGTGTTTTAGTTCCACAGTTTATAAATCAAATCCAGTTTTTACAACTTATTTTTATTTTATTTTCTATTTTGTTGGATATCTGGTGATAGAACCGATATTTAAACAAATCCTAATGCTAAAAAGTACAAAATAAAATAAATATAAAAATAAGCTTTTAATGAACTAAAAAGTACTAAATAAAACTTACGTAAATATTAAAGTGAAGAAGGCTCCGGACCTTCTTCGACTGATCGCATGCCATCAGGCAAATTCATTCTCAATGGCGCTCATTTAATTCAATTAAATCATTTACAGGCACTTTAGAATTACCAAGGGGTCGGTCAGAAAGATGAAGCTAGATGCCCATTCCAAAACGTAGTAGGTATCTATGGCGAGGAACGGGCAAGAAACTCCGTGGACACTCTTTTAAATTAAAAATATTGTTACAAACATTGGTGATATCACCATTTTGATATTATATTGTACATATCTATAGATAGGTATGTGAAACTGAATGATCCAACACATGCGCCACCATCAGCGAGACATTTCGGAGAGCATGACATACTTTACGCCGCCAGGGCACATTCAAGTCAATAAAAGCCATAACCAGTAAATGGTAGCTTTATAGTACATGGCGAGGTCGTGATCAAAGGCCCACCAAATAAAAATATAATGAGGGAGACCCCTTTACCCTTCCTGGCCCGTAAAGGACTTTTTCTCAAACAGTATTGGAAATTCGAGTACTATTTTGACAACTTTCTTCGAGATGAATCGAAAATGCTGTAGTGGTCAATAAATACACACATCAAAAGTATCTAGGGATCAGGTACGTTTTAGAGTATCGCCGCAATTGAGGATTATTATTTTAACTTTTTTGGATCGTTATTGATTCTTTTTAGTGAATTTCACTATTTGAATAAAGAATTCTCCATATTTTTTTATAAAAAATAGAAAATCAACTGTCAATCAGGATTACTATAAAGCTGGGAACACATTATCGGACGCGTCCGTAACACGCAGCTGACAGTCGCGGCTTATTTGTATCTGGATAGTACATTTAACACTCTGTGCAAATTCTCGGTCGTAAGTCGCGGACGTGACCTTGGGCCGTCCTTGAGCATTTGGACGTCTGACAGAAATCGGCTTACGGACGCGTCCGATAATTTGTTCCCAGCTTAAAAGTGTGTAATAGCGTTTTTACAAAACCATTAGGTACAATTTCAGCATCGGAACTGAAAAACATTGCATCGATATGGAGCGACGACATCATTTGACACGAGAAGAGATGATGAGAGCCGTCGGAATGTTGCGAGCTGGTTCCAGGCAACGTGCTGTGGCTGTCGCTCTTGGCACTACACGTCATAAGCCACCTCATGACACGTTATCGTTTCACGGGCAGCGTGGCCGAGCGACATGGAGTACGATCTCGCATCACCACTCGCAGGCAGGACCGGTACATCCAAAATACTGCTCGACGGAATCGTACCATGACTGCCGTTTATGTTAGCTATGAGGCTCTACAGCTCTTCAGGCTTGCTGATAAGCGACCAAACCATCCGAAATCGTTTATTTGAAGTGGATCTGCGTTTCCGAAGGCCGCTGAAAGTTCCACCTATAGCACCCCGCAATCGTAGGGCCCGTTAATAAGATGCTCGATAATTATTTAATGACAGCATTAAAAGTTAAAGGTCGTTTCTGCATCTGGCTGTACCTATGCCTTAAAAGGAACTATTACAAAAAGGTAAGGATTTTTAGACGGAAAATTAAACGCACAAGTTGTAAATAATGTGATTATATTCTTAAATAATAAATGGATACACATGTTAGAGAAATTCGGTTTTAACAAAGATCATATTACAGTTTTAACTTTTCGATGGTTTAGTTTAGAGACGTGTCAGTTATGGACTCATTAGATTACAATAATAATTTTGTCAATACATAAAATATAAATAAGTATCATATTCTTAATAAAATTCTTACAAGTGCGAACACTGAATTTAAACACTAAAACCACGCGCGAAAACATCTTGACAGATTTATGCAAAATATTACATTAAAAAATATAATTAAAGCGAAACAGAAATAACAAATGAATAGCAAACTTTCTTGCGTAAAATATACGACGTATTTAAACTTTTAAATAATTATTTCACAACCGTGATTAATAATAACAATATGTTCCCTCAAACTCAATGCGCGCAGTTAATACACAAATATTAATAAACACATCCGATTATAAAAAATTATAAATATCAAACACTACTTAATGTAAGTACTTGTTTGACAAGGTTTTAATAAGCTATGCAAATAGTTTTAATATGAGCATACCAATGATATTAAAAATTTGTGCAATGTCTTACACGATTAAATTGCATTATATTTTTTTATTAACATTATATTAAGTAACATTATAATCTTTAAGATTCTTTAAAATATTAATACAATTAATAATTATTTACTTACACCACTGGTGTTCGTACTATACTGGGAGAATACCAAAGTATTTAAATAATAATAATTATATATTTACGTCCATATTCATAAAATCCAATTGTAATTTTGATAAATTCGCAGTCAAATTATAATATTTATTCATCAGTGCTACAGTGAACGGTCTTGTCCTACTAGATACATCTAAATTACAGACGGCTGGTGTCAATACTCTATTTATTCTTAAACTAATCCGTACCGAGACCGTACCACCGTACATAAATAAGTAATTCTATAGCTGTGAACTAGAATTGTGTGTTGTGATCGGTACATTAGTGATCCTATAGCTACTGTCTAAGTTTATGGTTATTGTGACACAAAAATCACTCTACGTACTCTTGCATCTACGTATGTTGAAGTAAGATGGTGCCTTGTCCACAAACACATCCGTATAGTTCGATTCAAACTTAATGGCGGCTCGGAAGTTAGCCACTCGCTGCGCAGTACCGCACCCCTTACCCCCGCTGACACATGAATTCGTTACTGCGCAGCGACTCGCCTCATGTTCTGAGCCGCCATTAAGTTTGAACCGGGCTGTACCTCGCAGACCAAATCATGGTCCGGAAAACTACCGCATATTTACTTGTCTTCATTAGAGAAGCTCTTGCTGTGTCAAAATTCTTGTAAGTAGCGAAACACGATGTCAGTGTCGTGGACAAGTCATTTAGTTTAAAGCTCTTATTTGGATCGATAGTTAAATAATAAGATTAAAAGCATTCTTACAGCACAGCACGATTAATCACAACAGTAAGCGCTGCAACACTATGAAACTTAAGTTTCAGAAACTTTTTTAGTCCACTGTGTAACGTGCATAAAGGGTGTTTTAAAATGAGGCGTAGCATGTATATCAGCTTAAACAAAACAGGACAGTTTTCCAAAACAAAAGTTCCAAGTGCGTCATTAGCCTAAGATTGCTATTTTCACTAGACATGGAAACTTGATCCTAATAATTACGAATAAATCGCAAATTTATGATGAATAAAGGAGAAAAGTTTATAGCAAAAGTTAACGTAAATAAAAGCCAGTGGCGGTTCACGTACACATCATCAGAATATCCACTGAAAGGCGGATCGAAATATTTCAATTTGAATTTCTCCATTTCCTTTTTTTATTTGACCTACCCTTCAGCATAATATGTACATCAACGTTAGGCCTACAATTAAATATTTTTTATTTTACAAAAATACAGTTAATTTTACCTCGTCAGAGGTAACCAACTCTATTATTCATGCTAAATATCGACCACGAGGGGTCACTCTTCATATTAATCTGTGATTGTAAATATAACCAGACGTAAATAAGCAAAATGGTCGCTATACAGTCGCGATAAAAGCGAATTTAGCTTGCAAAATACAGGCGTTCAGTCACGGTGCAATGCTTAGGCGATATTAAGTAACTGTCGTTAATTAGTACCTGTATTTCGTGTCGTTATATCGCCCAGTCGATCGAAGTTCGACGTTCAATAATTTCCACGTACTTTTGCTTGGCTTAAATCTTGCCTTGATTCAACCAGACTCACCGTGTTTTGTTTTTGCTTGGCTTAAGTCCTAAATAACTAGCTATCTATTATTGTTCTATTATTAAAATGTACGTAAGGCAAAGCTGCTGAGTGAGGCACGGTGAGTTAGGTGGAATCGTGGAGATATGTCGAATAGAATGATATCGCCAATGGATAAGTTGTAGTCGGAGCGTGAGCTCTTTGTGCTAGCCGGTCGGGACGTGGAGTGTTCGCTAGACGGGCGGTATCGTCCACAGCACGGCGGTCTTGTCGGCAGACGTGGATAAGAAAGAGAAGTCGTCGGGGTGCCATCGGGCGGAGATCACTTTGTCGGGGTGGCGGGCCACGGGCACGCTCGGCAGGGCGCAGGTCAGGTCACCTGGGTTCAAAGTTTAACTTTAGTACACCGTACACAAGTAAAATGACATTAATTCTAAAGATCACCATCGACTAAAAGCAGATAGCTTAAATTTAAACATTCAACCTAGCTAGGAAAACTGATTTCAGCAAGTCATAAATGGCGGATGAATGCTCGATATCCTCCCAAAAATTTATGAGCTACACTTTGCTTGCTCAGGAAACGGATATCCTTCTTTTTTAAAAAGGTACTTTAAATTTTAAAGAGTAATATTTGCACGTTTTTTTAAATTCAAATACAAATTAAAAAAATTCAAAATATTTTTATTTCACATAAACCTACAAGGGCACTTATGAAACGTCAGAAGCTAGGTGCACGGTTCCAATTGGTCGTTTCCTATGGAGAAGAGCCGGCAAGAAACTCCACGGTTACGGTTCCAATTGGTTGTTTCCTATGGAGAAGAGCCGGCAAGAAACTCCACGGTTACTCTTTTAAAAGTAAATGGTTTTTACAATGTTTCCAAGTTACAGTGTTAAAAGGTATGAGAGGACAGTGTAGGCCCATCAACAAGTACCAAAAATTTCGTTATTGCAGTAAGCCATGATGTATACTGTAAGTCCAGCAAGAAATTTTTAATAAATATGTAATGGCAACCCCTCATACGAAAAAATATGAGTAAGATCAAATTCCCATAATCATCTTACCCTGAAGATCAGTAAGCACAACCCGTCCATCATATCCAGCAGTGAGTAGGTAGTAGGCGCCGGGCGAGAACCGAACGCTGCGCAGGTCGCCAGAATGCGGCGTGAAGCGCTGAAGCGCGCGGGAGCCGCGGACGTCGTGCAACGCGCACGAGCCGTCGTCGTGCCCGCAGACCAGCAGCCGGCCGCTCGGGTCCACGGCCAGAGATGCTACTGCTGAGCCCTGGTGAGAAAGAAATGGTCAGAAACACTACAGTTATTCAAGAAGGTATGCGCTTCGTTAATCTTCGTGTTTCCGAATTAGCACAAATGTTGCGTCACAGAGGTAAAGCTTTTTACTTCTGCTTTGCAGTAGTGAACCTATTGAGCGTTTGTATGAAGTTTTCTCTCTGTCAGGCTTCCCTACTCCGGAAGCAGATCATCATAATATGTCACTCAAAACTATGTATCTAAGGTATATGTATACATAAAAAGGCCATCACATTAAAAAAAAAAAACAATAGGTAACTACTAAATTACTATCTGATTTCTTGCTCTGGTCCCCTATTACATGGGACTTGGACATAACTGGCAAAATTTATGTGTACCAGAATACCCGCGAAATTTCGCGCTGTTGGGTAAATTTTTAATTAGTCGAGATTTTTTATTCATATTCTTTATTCAGCCTACTATTAAGCCTCTTTAGATCATGAGCTAAAACCTATGTTTATAAATCCTGATATTTCCCACGACCCTACCGAAAAATTACATTTATTTTTGCAAGTCAAGCCTAACATTTCTCAAGGAATTCCTCAAAAGACACGTATAGGAATGTTTTTGTCGCAGAAACTCAAAGGACACAAAAGGTATGTGAACGGAACAACATATCTGGTATCGATTACAAGTCTGCATTCCAAAGTCGTGATCGTGACAGATACTTTCTCAGGCTTCGAGTCTTCCGTGTCATTTGCAATGATTTATTTTTATACCAACAATTAATTTTAGTATTTTGTTTGTCTTAAATCAACTTAGTTAAACAATGTAGCCATAAACAAGTAGAGTAGAGGTAGCTCAGTGGTTGCCGCGACTAACGAGTTGTGTAGGTCGTAGGATTCGTAGGTTCGAACCCAGATAGGCACCAGACACAACTTTGCGTAAATTATTGCATCACCACTGCTCTAAAAGCGGTAAAGGAAAACATCGTGAGTAAACCGGCATGTCCTAGAACCAAAAATTCGAAGAAATGTGACATCTTCCAACCCGGCCCCCGTGGTAGATTACAGCATACTCCCGCTCACCAAGAGGAGGCCTGAGTCCCAGCAGTGGGGGCATTAAAGGCTGATAATGTGACATCTATCAACCCGGCCCGCGTGGTAGATTACAGCATACTCCCCCCCTTCACCGATAGGGGGCCTGAGTCCCAGCAGTGGGAGCATTAAAGGCTGATAATACGACATCTACCAACCCGGCCCGCGTGGTAGATTTCAGCATACTCCCCGCTCACCGAGAGGAGGCCTGAGTCCCAGCAGTGGGAGCATTAAAGGCTGATAATACGACATCTACCAACCCGGCCTGCGTGGTAGATTACAGCATACTCCCGCTCAGCGAGAGGAGGCCTGAATCCCAGCAGTGGGGGCATTAAAGGCTGATAATGCGACATCTACCGACCCGGCCCGCGTGGTAGATTACAGCATACTCCCGCTCACCGAGAGGAGGCCTGAGTCCCAGCAGTGGGAGCATTAAAGGCTGATAATGCGACATCTACCGACCCGGCCCGCGTGGTAGATTACAGCATACTCCCGCTCACCGAGAGGAGGCCTGAATCCCAGCAGTGGGGGCATTAAAGGCTGATAATGCGACATCTACCGACCCGGCCCGCGTGGTAGATTACAGCATACTCCCGCTCACCGAGAGGAGGCCTGAGTCCCAGCAGTGGGAGCATTAAAGGCTGATTATGCATGCATTATACAAACGTTGTAGCCAACTCATTTTATCAAACCAACCAATGTTGTTATCTTGGTATACCAATCAAGAACGATCAAGTTTTCACAAACTGTGGGTGTGTAATTTTAAATGAAAATTCCAGGAAATCTTAGCCGTTCGCAACAGGAACAAGTCTTAACTTAATAACCCTGCATTTTCTTGGAAGAACAAAATTAATCTTGTATATAGAAGATACTGAGCATTTTCATCTACTCGCGCTCGCTTTTGAGATTGCAATTCAGGTGATATGTTTAAAACGAGGAGTACTTCATATCTGCTTCCAATTCCAAGAGTTAATTCCGGTATCAAACATCTGTTACATTGTACCGCAAGAGATCATTGTTATTTTGAGACCTAAGCGTCTAATGGCAGCTACTGACGACGCAACAAACACGAATGATGCCACACTATATGGCAACATAACAAGAAACACCGATGAACCACGGTAAATAAAATACACGAGAGAAAACAATTCCATACTGTTGGTAAAATTAATGAGGTATAACTTTGTCGAACAATAGCCATTAATATGCTGGGCGTGCAATAAACCACTTTTATGAAACATTGTTTTTCTATATCCCACATAACTTTGATTACGCGGACGGTGTTTAGCAATCCGAATTGGCATAAATTATGTTAAAATGCAATGTATTGGTAAGAAATTAAATCGTAGTACTATTTTATACATCATTATTAATGGTAATAGGTGCAATTTTTTATTCAAATAACGCCAATGACACGGAACGTTCAATTGTCTTGAATAAATAATGACAAGATTGCATATACGTCGACACTACGCATATACTTGCAGTTTGTGTAACCAGAGCCTTGTTCGTGTGCATTTTCAAAAGATTTCGACAATATAAATTCGAAACTGAACAAAAACCACAGATTTATACAAATGGTTGGGTCCACAAAATCATCTTGCTTCGACATAAAAAGTGCAATTCAGGTCGCACAGCACTAATTACCTACAGTTATATTCACCTAGAAGGCGAGAGAGGAGCTCGTGGCTAAGTAATAACAGCCGCACGGTTCGATCCATCAGATGAAGCTACGCTTACCGGGGTTGGTCTGTGGATCGCTGACCATCTTAACATACCAAGACTCCTCCGTGCCTCGGAAAGCACGTTAAGCCTTTGGTCCCGGCTGTCATTCGTGGATCTTTGACAGTCGTTACAGGTCGTCAGAATCCCGAAGTAATTGGGAAAAGGCTAGACAGATTGATTTTTATATTCACCTAGAAGTTGCCTCTCTTTCTATCCCGTAAGTCTTATATCTTATGACTACGTTACGCTCACTGAATTGGCCCGACAAGACGAGCTCGCCGCGAACTAGTAGCTTCATATCTAAAATGCGGAGTGCGCTTTCTGTACTATTCTGTGCAAAAACGTTAAATATACTGGACACTGTATCGGTCCGTAATAATCCCTATTCATATTGATATCGTAAACAATATATTCGAAAAAAAAATATTAAGGAAAAAACATTGGTATCCTCGCAATAAACCCTTTCATTTGATAAATAGCACGGTACAGTTTGCAAAACTTGTTTGCCCCCTAAAAGTGACCCCCGTATTCAAAATACATTTATTTACGTTACACGTCCGTATTTGGGTCACAGAAATACATTATGTGTACCAAATTTCAACTTAATTGGTCCATTCGATTCGGAACAAATTGGCTGTGACAGACGGACAGACAGACACACGAGTGATCCTATAAGGGTTCCGTTTTTTGGTTTTGGAGTACGGAACCCTTAAAATATCGTTACGTCTGATTTCTGGCAAAAACAACACAGCTCGCTAATCGCAGAGAAGGCGTAACGGCATCGATTACAGTAACCGATATTATGATATCGTATAAGTTGCACCCCTACAAAACCTTGTGGGGTCCAACCAATTCACGTCTACTATAGTTTGTTCTGTCGTCACTAGTTACACCTACGATAAAGTCATGCGCCATAAAAGGGATATTGAAAAAACAAAAAAAAAAAATTGTCTGCCAGGTAGATTATTATAAAGATATTGGACACGTATTTTTTCTCTTTTACGTTATCAAAAGATTACGGCAATACATTGAGTTAAAATGTGGCATGACGTCACTCATCGATAGATTTTATACTGACTTGTGACGTAGCGAGCCCCCACTCCCCAACTTTAATGCGTTTTATCTCAACCATTTTTTATTAATATGATAAAGCAAAAAATACGTGTCGAGTATTTTTTTTATATATTCTGACTGACGGACTAAATAGTTTTTTTTTTCCGGTCAACATCCCTATTAGACCAATGTACGGTATTAAAATAATATTGATATGCATTTTAAACTATTGCACTTACCTATCAAAAAGCGGCCGATTCCATTAAGCTAATAGGTAGCATCGATATTATAATTACAAGAAATATCCCTTTGAAAGCATCTGTTATTAACGTGGAGGATCACTTGCCAGCTTATTAATTATTACTGGGTTATTAAAAGTATCGGTTACTCTATGTTTTCTCATTTGCCAGGAAGTAAAATACAAAAGAAATGCATTTATTCATTGACTATAAGCAACATTATTAGTCTTCCATATTTATGCAGTATATAAACTATAGGTAGGTAGAGTTACCTACTTTAGTTTCTATAGATTTTATAACTAACGATAAGTAAAAAATCCGACATAAGCCTAATTTCGTCACCGCTGAAAACTACACCCAGTTAATATGAAACAAAGCACAAAGCATAAATGTATCATTATGTTCTCTGCTGGGAGATAAGCCTGTGGCGGCATCTACATCGCCACATGCGAACTACGCATCTCACTGACATCACGCAAAATACTGCATCGCGCAAGCAAAGTTTACCACGCGCCCAGCATACATACAACGGCCCGACATCAATCGGGCAGTAGCCCACCAGACGTAACACCCGTCTGGTCGGAGGATCCTCCCTTTTCCATAGGGGATGAATGAACTTAACAGCCTGTTTCTCAGACATGTGACGTCACATGTCTTTAAATTTTTGGTTCTAGGACATGCCGGTTACCTCACGATATTTTTCTTACCTTTGATGAAACAAAGAAACAGGTCTAAAGATTAAACACGTACCTTGTTGGGTTGTCCCGCTGGCGGCGAAATAATGTTGACGCAGCCGCCTGTACGCAGGTCCCAGAAACGAACGGTCTTGTCTTGACTGCCCGACACGAACATGGCGCCGCCCCAGTTGTACAGTGACAGAATGTGCCCTGAGTGACCGCTCAACGCCTGCACACAACACAAAGCAACCATACAACTACCAATCACTCTGCACCAATCTCAGAACAAATCAAACGCACCCTTCAAATCGAAATTGATTTAATATACTTAGAACCCGAGGTAGCCGGGCGATTTCTCTGAAATCGTTCCTCAGTTGATGTTTATAGTGCTATAAAAAGTTGTTTTATTTAAATCGAAATATCTAGTCTCTGTTCCCGAGGGAAAACGAAAATGTAAAAGATTGGTAAAGTGACACGTGGCATATCAATAAGATTAAAATAAACGGGTGCGTAACAATTGTCGATGAATAAAGGGTGTCAGTTTCACGACAGTTCTGGAAGAAATATGAAGGTATTAGCGGTGGTCCTTATCCGAGGGTGGGATTAAACAGGGCTGTTAAATGAGACAGGAGGTGGCTGGTAAATGTGTCCCACCTCGATCATCCTCGGATTGTGGCGAGCCTTCGGGGTAAAACCACAGATCGCGTGCGTAATGATATTCGTAGCGGAGAAGGTAGTATTCGTTTGAATCGTCGCATACACACGGGGTCCTCTAATCACGAACGTAAACACAAACACGTGGGGGCTGCATAGACGTATCAAATTAGCGGTTGCAATGAGAGTGAATACATTTCACGTTTACGCGCTGATATTACCGTCGATGTTCAAGTCGACAGTTTTTTTTTTAGGTTCATTAGTAAGTCTATACCTGTTAATGTTATTGGCCAAATCCGATTTTAGGTTAATTTATCCAAAAGTCGGGCTTGGCTAGGTAACACAGGTAAAACTGGCACAGAAAACATAATCAAGACGACGATCACATTAAATCAAAGAAGTAATAAATTGTTTTAGAATGAAACTTTCTTCTAACGTCCAGACTTGGTCAATATAAATTATATTACCTGGAAAGTTTTGCCCGTAGCGCAGTCGGTGACGTAAATCTTGCAGTCGCCGGCGCCGCCGCTGACCAACAGGCTGGTCTTGTTCGACGTGTCTTCGATAAAGCAAACGTCCCGGACTGTCCCGTCGTGCATCGTCAGCTCAACCTGACAACAATTGAAAGAGTTAATATCACAAGTCGCATAATTTTAAGGCAAAAGTTTTGATGACAGAACTTCTATAGTGATTTTTAGAGAAGTAAATTTGCTGGTGGTGTTCTGTAGTTTCTGCTTACCCCCTTGGAAAGAAAGCGCGAGTTTATGTAGAAAGTATTTTCTGGGAGAACCGATCCGATTTTGGATATTCTTTCACTGATATAAAGCTACGCTATTTCCGAGAGACCTATGACACCGTTAATGGTAAAAAATGCATGTATATTGTGGGAATATCAGTGCAGGTGAAACCACAGGACGCCGATTGTGATAACTACATTCGCCTCATATCCCGCTTCCGCTGTTTTATTAGCAGCAGCCTTAGAGGCTTCCTCCAAGGGATCGAAATTCAATCCTAGTCCTTTAAAATATGACAACTATAGCGCATTATTCTCAATGAGACCTTTCAGTAACAATATTTTACTTCAAAGAAAATTGGGTGTAATATATTTTATACATAAGTTTAAAGATTTATTATTTATTTATTTACTCACAACATACAAATATCTTTACAGGACAATGCCAATGTGATACAAGATAAGATACAATATATTTGCGAAAATAAAAAGCCCTTCTTTCAACTTCCCGTCAAGTTAGACCTACCTTTAATTCAGAGTTCGAAGACGGATTAGTCATCCCTATTTGCCAGTTTGATTGATTATTATCAATTTCGTTCATTACGATACATCATCTTTTCGCCTGTGCCATGAGTAATTTGGTCGTAAACAGTGGGAAAAGGCTAGGCAGATTGATCCGTGTACGTAAAGAATAACCAATGGAATGGCCATTGTACATTGAAATTAGGATGAGAGAAATTTAGTAGCCAAGCAGCAAGTTTTTTGGCTTTTTTACCAAATACCTACGGTGAATTTAATTAGCTAGATCCATTTTTCTCAATCAATCAATCAATCTGCCTAGCCTTTTCCCAACTATATTGGGGTCAGCTTCCAGTCTAACCGGATGCAGCTGAATACCAGTATTTTACATGGAGCAACTGGCTATCTAACCTCCACATCCCAGTAACTTGGTAAAACGATACCTCTTGGTAAGACTGTCAGACTTTCGGGCTTCTGTCGACTCGTAACGACTGTCAAAGATCCACGAATGACAGCTGAGACCAACGGCTTAACGTTCTTTCCGAGGCACGGAGGAGCCTCGGTATGTAAAGATGACCGTCTACAGACCAACCCCGGCAAGCGTAGGTTAACCTGATGGATCGACCCGTGCGGCAATTATTACTTAGCCACGAGCTCCATCCATTTTTCTCAATCAAGAGTCTTAAAGTTGGTATCGCAAAACTTTGCCGTCCACAGGGCGAACATTGCTAATGATTTTAGTTTCCGAATTTATGGTCTTTTAGTTGGTGTGGTGTGAGAACGCGGATGTGCGATATACGGAAACCCGACACACGCATTCTTGTAAAACTATTCCAATCGCTAAGGTTGAGCGCGGAATCCAATAATAAAAATAATGCGATATTTCATATCCATGCAGTTGTGAATTTTATCTGAATTTATCCATCATTTTGCGATTGTGCTTTTGGATCCTACTTCAACGTATTTTCATACTTAAGTACATATATTTAACTGTGATAAATACGTGTCTTCCTTCTTTTCTGACTTTTCCGTGTGTAGCTTCATCTTCATTGTAGCCAATCTTATGTTGTCATAGACTTAGACGAGCGTTTGATTAGATTGACTTATAAATTACTACCTTTATAAAAATTATCAATCAGATAACCAATCAATACGGAAAAGATAAACCGTTCACTACATCCCGTTTCCGAGATAGGTAGGCTGATTAGTAATAGCATGACAAAATCTATTCACAAAATTCTCTGAAGGGTAATTCTATTTCTGTTGACTACTACACACGTAGCATGAACACCGTTTTGTCGACGGAAGAGAAGACTAAACTGACGTTCCGTGTAGACAGTACGACGTCAGCAAAGTAGAAAGAGTCAACTGCACTTTTTACGAAATTCACTCTTTTACATAATTCGACTCAGGTTTCTTTGTTTTGTCATAGGATTTATTGTTCTGTTTGATTCTCAATTTTTACTGATAAATATATATAGACAACAACAACAATTTTTCTCAGTGTCGAAGAACCGTATTTTAGAACAATTTCAGTAATATTGGCCTTAACCGTTTCCTTGGTTTCTTATTAACGAAATGATGTAAAATATGAGAAGATAGCTTTGTTCTTCTATTAATTATCACAGTTTTGTGTTTAAATGCTCTCCTGTAAAATCATGATTTTGTAGATAACCGTTTATACTTTGTGGCCGTGGAGACAACTGTCAGTTGTCAGTGTGATTTTGACAGTTTGGGATAGAAAAATTTCTTCTGAAATAGTCTACATATAAAAGGACCTAGACAAAGATTGTTAGAAACGAAAGACAAAATGACAGATTGTAGAAGGATTTCTACGGTGCGATGTCAAAAATGGAGAAACAAAATGTCACTTTGTATAGAAAGAGCTGTGTCTATTCTTCGTAGTCATAGAAAGCGTCATGCTACGCGTGCTGATATCAAACAGATATAAAAGAACATTCCACTGTTCAATCTTTTTAAAAACAGACATCTTAATTAGGAGGTATATTTCATCTTTCGTACAGATATAATTACATTTGTCCTTGAAGAAAGATCACAGCCGCCGACGTTATTATGACCGTTTATCCTAAAAACTGGCAACGTCGCAAATTGCTGTCAAAAATTTACCTGTTTTGTTTAATTTGGCAATATTACTGTATGGAAATAAGAAATGTGGCTAACTACCGAACTAGAATATTAATAATGAATTGCAATTATAACATTGAGATTGACGTTGTACCCGTTTTTAGGTGTAAAAAAGCCAAATACTTTTTTTACATCTAAAACTAAATATTCGGTGTTAGAATACTAATTATTGCATTTCGTAATCAATATTCTAGTTCGCTAGTTAGCTACATTTCGTATTTCCATACAGTAATATTGCCAAATTTATCAAAACAGCGAAATATTTGACAGTTATTACACTTTCAGAATAAACGCTCTTAAAGCTGTATAAAAAGACACAAGGCTAGACAAAGACATTTAGCTGCATATCTTCGTATAATACTTATAACAGTGCGTTATACTTAGCCGCTGTAGCAGCATCATGCGCGGAACTGTTTACGAGCTCGTGCCACATATGCGATTAATCGAGATTGACAATCGTTAAGAGGACGCTGATGTTGCAGAGTGACGTTTCGAATAAATTGCATTTGCGCCATTAATGCTCCAATTCATACGACATTGACTGACAGTGACTAGAAGCTCTTTCTATTCGATTCGAGAGTCATAAGTTGTTACAATCGCTACGTTTTTCTATAATTTATCTTCGTACAGCAGGAAACCAGAACAAAGAAATATCGTAAAAGGCATAAGATACAAAGAATAAATACGTTTGCAGAGTAAGACTGACGTAAATATCTAAAAATTATTATTCATAAGCCTCTGACAAATGAACTTATATAGAATCTCACCGAGCTAATTTACACAGGAGTCTTGTTCGTTAAACACTGCCTGCCTACACGACGCAGTATTTACTGACAGTCATTTAAAGAGCACGTAAGAAAAAACATTGGTAGATTGTTATGAAAACTTAGATATAATTTGTATTCGTTTGATGACGTAGCGTGCGACAGTAAGCATTTGTACCATTCATAATAATGTTCAAATATTATATTTGCAAAAGATTCAATCATTTCGACTCAAGCCTATTTTCGACCGGAATATTATTTGCATTCTTAACTTATTCAACGGCGAAAAACAAACTTACTAAGTGCATCTGCCTATTTCATGACTCCATTTTAGCCGCGAGAAACTGAGCACCTCAGAATACACAAGGGCCACTTCTACCAAGCTGGCAACGCTATGGGATAAGTCTCTCAGGAATCAATTTTTAAAGAGAATCGAATGGAAGCTATTGATACATTGCCACAGAGACTTATAGGAATATTTAGTGATTACGCAAAACAGGTAAACAAAACAGAAAATGACTATAAATACGCAATCTGTCATGTATTTACTCATTTACCACAACAGACGTAACTATTTACATAGAACAATCTAGCTGGGCTCGATTTCTTGCGACGTGATTCACCTCGTTACGTCCATGTTACTTGTGCCGATAATACATATGTACAAGGTTAACTAATTGATACATAAAAACAATTGGATCATCTTTCAATTCTCCGCCGCTTATCATTTGAGTTAGTGAGTTAGTACAACTCGATAACATTTGAACCGAGACCGAGTCACCTCGTTTGAAAGGTCTAGTTAATGAATTAATTTATTATTGGAGACAGTAAATTATTGTGATGTTATTCTTTATGCGAGTACTTTTTTGAAGCATACAATTAATATTCAGATCGTATCAGAAGGAACTTTATTACAAAAAATTGTAAATATATTATATATGAGGGGCTTGCGGTTAAGTTATAACAGGCGCACGGGTCGATCAATCATGTTAATCTGCGCTTGCCGTGGATGGGTCACCATCTTTACATACCGAGACCCCTCCGTGCCTCGGAAAACACGCGGTTAAGCCGTTGATTCCAGCTGTCGTTTCTGGATCTTTGACAGTTGTGACGGGTCGTCAGAAGCCCGAAACTCTGACCAAGGGAAATCGTGTTACCCAGTAAATGGGTTGTGGAGGTCAGATAGGCAGTCGCTCCATGAAAAATACTGGTATTCAGCTTGATCCTGTTAGACTAGAAGCCGACCTCAAACATAGTTGACAAAAGTCTAGGCAGATGATATTAAAAATATATTTATAAGCCAGATAATAAATATAGATAGATAAAATAGAATAAATAGGTCTAGAATATTCCTAGATGATTCAACGTCTCTCTTTTGAAAGACTTCTAAGTGATAACTTCAAAGGGTAGCTGATGATTCGCAGAGAAGGAGCATATTATCGCCCCACTGTGCCACTTCACGTGGAAAGGAAAAATTTCCAATAACTCACTGAGATGTGACAGTACGATTGTCGACGAGAACTCAGAAAATTGTGTTTTCTATGAACATGAATGCTTGCCTTACGAAAGAATTCTTGGCATCCATAAAATTGCCTAGCTAGCTGGCTTTGGTTTGCAACTAAAATAGGTCGTATTGTATCTACCTACATCCTTTACGAGGCCTGTTAAATATTTATTTGAAGTAGACATTTGGAATCCTACTTTCGTTTGACGAGCTAAAATATTTCAAACATATTAATTATCTCCGCTCTTTTAGTTAAACTGTGCGATAACATAATTCGACTTTAGTATCTAAGATGATTTTGAAGGCTTAGGTACATACTACGAGACAAGAATCAAATTGCTCCGACTTACAAAATGAAAGCCGCATTTTATCTAGAAATGCCGGCTTAATACATCGTGTCCTTTTTACCTAACAAGATAAAGATAAAAAACGACAAAAAGATTATCAAAAAAATTGGGGTAATGATATTGTCCTTACCTCCTGTCCTTCCAAATTGCAAGCATGGCTGTTAAACCTCATAAGCTTGACTGTTTTGTCGTTGGATCCTGTGGCAAGGAGGTCACCTGCTGGGCTCCATGCGAGGCAGTAGATGCTGCCTTTGTGGTGCTTGGTTCGCTTCAGTAAGACTGTCGGTGCTGTTGGAGCGCTTGTGTCCCTGTTGAAAGGATTATGTTTAGTTTCTAGCTAGGAAGTAGGCCAGACCGTCGGCTAATATACTAATATCCTCCCGACCGCGGTCGATCTCATCGGAGATTAGCGAAGTATGCGGACTTCGCAAATCTCCGATGCGATTGAATGCCGTGCCCGAAATTCTCTCTTGCGGTATATATTATAGTGCACAAGTATGTGCGCAAACACAGGTGCATTCTCTGTTCCTCTTATAATGCGATGGGACGGCAATCCGATACGACCGGGCAGAGATCAGGCGCAGGACCAACGGCTTTATATGCTTTCCGAGGCACGCGGGTGTCATACCACCAACTTCCAAACTCCGGACTGCTACTGAGAAATTCCTAATGGAATAACACAATATCACTTGGCCCGAAATGGGAATCGAATCCAACTAATTCAACGGCTATGCTTTTTTTTTTTACAAGTTCAAGCTGCCGGCTAGCTGGTGCGCTTTTTGAACTTTGTAATTTAGTTTTTCACCAACTTTGGCAATTTGAGTTTGTACCCATAACTTGATCTATATCATTGTAAACAGCAGATACAATGAATGCAAGAAAATCTGGACATAATATTAATTTTAACCTAAATATTTTGTTGTTGATTAGGTACGCTGGAAAAACTAGTTTTTCCAGGGTACGTAAGTGAAGTTTTGCTAGCATGAAATCTCCCTTTTCGAAACTAATAGTACCTATAGCCGGAAAAGCAATATCCCTTTTCAAAAACTGAGCGGTACAGTCAGAGAAAAATTATATAAATTCAAATGAAAAACACCCAAATTGGATTAGAAGTTCTCGCTCGACCTCGAGTGGTCTTAAGGAAGAACAGACAGGTACCTATGGACCCAGATATAGATACGCGATATGGAAGAATGTCAAGTTGTTCGTTACACATTTCTTTTGTTAGCTTCAACAACTTTTTTTTTACAATCAAAACGGATTGAGATTGAACTCAATTTGTCTGCGCTAGTTAGGTATATTGTTTCAATCAACAAAGAACAGAGGAAAGCTATCAATAACGCTTTTTAATTTATTGATTCCGTTATGAGCGTAAAACGTTTTTCCGCAAATGCTTTTATCGCCATAACCGGATATCCAAAGTGAGAGTTTGCTTTTCACATAAGTAATAGATATTCTCTACAAAGTTATAGAAGTTATGTTCTGTGATCACAGTTTTAAATAGATTTATTTATGTTTGCATACATTATTATGATGATTGGTGCGAGTGTTACAAAGGTGAGACTCTACGTCGCGACAGTAGATCTTGAATAGCATGTTAAGTGCTTGTGTTCATTAGGTGTGATCATCAGCATCTGATTTTAAAGCATTTTTCTACAGCAAGGTTTGTGAATAGATCAAGCAGTACCTACTAAAGTTTATTAACTTTTCCTAATTTATACAAATTAATCACGTATGTTTATGAAAGCGGTTTTTCGATTGAATTTATTATTCACATCTATTTAAAAATCTAACATGATTTAATAGAGAAATTTTACGTTGTCACTCTCATATTTTACTTAAGACAAAAAGCTCACATAACGTTTTCTATAACACGCAATCTATGATGTGCAATTCATCGTCCATCGATCTCGGTAATACCCAATCTTTGATGTACCGAACACGGGTATATTCGAATGAGCTTGTTGTAAGGTTCTAGAGGTCTTCAAAACTGACTTTATTGTGACAAATGGTTATTTATATATTCCCTTTCTAAATGCCGAGGGTGTGCTGCAATAAGTGAGCTGTTCTAAGTCATTCAGTGACCGAAGTGTGTGCAAATACATTTTAACAGTAAATCGCATGTTGGTAATACTGCACCATGTGGCCTTAGGCAATTTGTAAGAATTACCGGATGTGCCTGCCTTAGCAAATTGTTAGGCTATCGAACACCTTTTTAAATAGGCGGCAATTCTTTCAAATGTTTTTGTTATTTTTTTCAACACAATGTTCACAATTTTAAGAAATAAAAATCGGCTCTTGGAATGACGGGTAATTTCCGCGCAGCATCATAAAGTAAATGACGGATTTTATTGTCTGTGCACATAATTTTAAACTATAGCAACTGATTATTAAGTACAATAGCTCGTGGTTTATAGCTGTATTCAAGTGTGCTGAGATAAATATCTTAATATTTTATATATCCTATTGCTTTTGTATCTTTATGAAAGCATTAGATGTTGGTGAGCTCATTAGAACGATGAGTGTTACTACTGTGAGTGTGAGCTAAATACCGTCGCAGTTTCCACACACAAGCCGGACCTTATTATATTTATAAAGTACAATATAACGTCATTGTTTTATTAACATGTCGGGCGAGAAACAAAAGCGGTTATTAACAACCATTGTATCGTGGTTAAAACGATCACTTTGGCACTTTTTGTCACACTTACGTACATCGGAAACGTAATCACATCATGCAGAAATGATTTACAACATAATACCTTAAACAAAATTTCTAATAATGTTAGGAGGACATTAAACTCGCGTTTTCCTACGTATTTTTGTAGTGCTTTTTATCACAAACAATTTTATTTTCGTTTGATATCAAAATCTGTTTTACATGCCCGCTGTTTTGAGAACCAACCAAAGGGCCATGTATATAAGTAACGTTCAATCAAAGCATTCGTTTTAGAAATCACGCAAAAGTTGTTGTAAGTATTTGAATGGCACTTTCACCAATAGATAGGTACTTCTACTAGAGCCAACTTGAAATATAAAGAATAAATCAAGATAAGAGAACGTTAAACTGGAGATACTGGGTTCGGTTTGTTTTTTGAAGGTCGCCTGTGAGTGGTATTTTATAGCAGGCAAAGCCACGGGCGAGAGATGGCAATCGTATATTTTTGTAATAATATATTGGCCTACATCTGCTGTGTCACCGTGTTTAATGGACATTTCGAAATTTGCAACAGTTGGTGGAGTAGGTACTCAATACTCATGACAGTACCATTATAGTGAGTGAAACGTAATACTTGAAGTATTTCGTAAGAGTCCATATCTACGAGAGCAATACACTCGCCCGCTAGCTTGACTTTCACGAAGCATACTTCTACGCTTCAAACTTCTGAGCAAACTTCCAAATCTCACAGATAATACAACATCATCGTGTACGTAATACTTCAAATGATATTCATTGGGAACTAGTAATCGCCCGTGGCTTTGTTTGCGCTGTTTGATGTAATAAATGTTTGCTGATAGAAACTAGCTCAACATGAATTATGAAGTTATATTAATTGGAAAATTATGCGTCTTATTACGACATCTCTGATGTAATACTGTTCAATAAAATATGAAGCTGCGAATTTATATTTATTGATTAATCAACATAATGAGAAGAACAGTTACGTATTGCTCTACTAGCTATTATACCTAAACTCAAGAAAATTGAATAAATTAGAATGGAACAGAACATCGCAAACCATTGGCGATACTGACTTTTTGCTAAGCCGATATTGTATGAAAATTTTCCGCATGAAAGTGTGAATATTTTCTCAAATTTCCACAGATGTATTTTACGGCATACCTATAACATACAAAGCGATCTTTACATTATATTACGTAGTGACACTTTGTGTACAAACTAACGTTCGGGTCATCGACCCGTGAACGCTTAGTCACCGCTTTCGCGTCGCTCGTAAGTGCGATGACGGCCTTATATCGCTTGTCATGATCGCGACAAGAATCGCAACTAGTTCGAGTGGACAGAACACGATTATATGTATACACTATTGTATCACATTATCAATAGTATTCATGAAGGCCGCCTACCGGTCTCGAGAGGAATCTATGAAGCCTGTTTTTGTAATAAATTATTCTACATTCTATATCATGTTACGGTACATTTAATCATAAAGCCTGTATGTACCTACAGCTAATAACGGACGCTACATTAGCTAAAATTGCGTAATTGATAATTACGGATAAATTAGGTCGTATGTAATCTGGTCCATTGCGGCCATCTAATTATATTATTTACTAGGACTAAGTATTGGTATGTGTGTTCACGAGGAAACTGTGCAAACTCGATCTAATTGAGGGTCCGATGACATCACAAAGGGGGAGCAAATGTTGCGACGCGGTCAATATCGAGGTATGCTATCCTTGTTTTCACGGCTCACGTATTCGTTCAGACTCGTCGCCTCAACTCAAGTCACCACAACATGGTAAGCTCAAGACCAAAGTGAAGTGATATTACGACATTTTTACGTGGATAACGCTAAAAGCCTTGACATTTAATAACGTTATTGTTATGGATTTTGTCGCAGTATATAAGCATAGGCTAATGCATCGACCAATATGCGTTATTATATAAAACATAAATTCGATAACATTATGTAATCGTACGTTCGATGCGTAATATTTTCTTTCGTGCGGAAATAATTTCAGAAGCAAATGATTTCCGTAACTATACAGAAACTGTTGAATAATGCAGTTGAATTGATGTTTATACTCTCATTTGTAATTTTAGAGCCTTAAGCACCCACTTTTGCGATAATACTGCGATTATCAAAGATACCTGGGATGTTATGGACCTTAATAAAACCGGTCAAGTGCGAGTTGGACTCGCACACGAAGAACTCCGTACCAGCTTACATTATTTAGCAAATAAATGAAAATATGAAATTTCTCAGTAGCAGCCCGGAATCTGGATTTGTGCCCTGTTGTTGCCAATAGGATCGCCCCCTAATACATGGGACTTAAACATAACTGGCGAAATATGGGTGTACCTGCTACAGGTACACCTCTGCCCTACCCTACGGGAAAACAAGGCGTGATGTTATGTTATGTGTAAATGAAAATGCTAAAGGAAGAATATTATTATTTTTGAACGTCGCAAAGATAAATTTGTATTTCATAATGATACTATGAATTACAAAGTTATTTTTGCAGTTGCAGAAAATCATCCATACTTAAATAAATACCTTATGAGTAGGCGTTTTTGTTGATTATACAAGGTGGCAGAGACATCGACGCGAAAACTGACACCATGGATTCAGTAAATGATTCTGAACCCCCTTAAGTTGATTTTTTTTGTCGGATATTTAAAAAACAAACAGCTGCTCCATACATTTTGACCGCGCAGGTATTGCATTTTTTATGAAATAGCTGATTTCTTTATCTTTCAGTTCAGATCATGTACTGAATCCATGGTATCAGTTTTCGCGTCGATGTCCCTGTCAACCTGTATAGTATATGGTACATGATATACAGAAGTTTCAAATTCCTAACTTGTTTAGTTTTTGAGATAGAACTCGTACAAAAATGGTCTAAAACTGACAACTTTTACGGACCCTTATTTCATCATTTAAGGAGTTAAAAAAATATATACCTAACTTATATTTGTTCTCTACTCGATGAGCTCTAGACAATGACACCCCAAATGCTAGGGTTAGATTTTTTTTTCAAAATCTTAATTTTACTGTATAGACCCCGTTTGATTTTTAAGTTTAATTTAATATTATTTGTTGTTATAGCGGCAATAGAAATGCATAATCTGTGTAATTTTCAACTGTCTATCTATTAAGGTTCACGCGATACAGCTCGCTGACAGACAGACGGACAGCGGAGGCTTAGTAATAGGGTTCCGTTTGGCACCGGGTACGGAACTCTAAGAAGGGTAGAGCAATGTAAGTTAAGCAATGAAACGACTGTAACATGCCGCGCACATTACTCGTATAAAATAATTGAAGTTCCCTAAAATGCTAAGTACAAATTAATCTATTTTTAGTTTAAGTGTTAAGATACTTAACACTACGCGCAATGAATAAGTGCTACTAAAGTACTTGTTGTTATCAGATAATATTAAAAGCTAATAAACTATGAAGCTATAAATAGTAACGAACGTATCGATATCCTGTGACGGATTAATCATACGGAATCTCCCAAAGGAGTGTGTTCACATCCGCGTGTGTGTTGTTTGTTTACATTAAGAGGCTTACAACAGCTAAAGCGCGGTCACTGTCGGACTGCATAGAAATGAAAGAGAAGCGCGATGACACGACGCAGGTAATTTATTGCAAAATATGAAGCAGTTAGCGATTTACAGAAAATCTATTGATTGGACTGGAAAATTAAAACACTATTATGCTAATATGTAGCTTGTAGAATAATCTGACAAAAAATCAGAATGATTGCATGTAAATTAATATGATTTTTAATCGTTAAAAGACATTTTTAGAGGTATCTTCATGATTTTTTTCTATCGTATCAAATTAGTTGTATTATGTTTTCAACACACTATCATACTAGCATATATCCTGAAGAATATCATATATTTATTCTGATTTTGTTTACTGCAGTGGATCATATTCTTTTAGGCATTATAAAACTTGCGTTTAGGCACGTTTAGGTCCTGTAGTCCCCTTAACCGGAATTCATAACTCGAGAGTAGGCGAAATACCTACTATCTCTTCCGAAATATTATTGCTTGTTATTAGACTGTATCTGAACTGACACATTATTACAACGATTACATTTACATTTCATTACTTACTCAAATAAAAAAGAGAGACACAACAAGTGTGTTTATTACATATTTCTATTCAGTCATTGAACTAAAAAAAAAACCAGTAATGCAGATTTCCTAGTCTAATCCTAACTTTTATAATCTAATAAAATAATTTAAATATGAAGTCTTTTTAACTGTTCGTATTTTATTAACATCATAATCCACGATGGCTATGGCTGTAAAACATTTAACGTAGTATCTAAGGTAATACTCCGAAGCGGTTAAATTTAAACGAATAAAACAATAAAGGTCGAGATAACTTAAGGAGAAGTAATTTCAAGTAACCGCCAGTGAATTGGGGAAGGTCGACCACGGCCAGAATGAAGAAAGTCCACGGCCGTCCCCTCGCATGACGCCGTACCGGAAATCTGACCATAGACTACGGAATTACGATAAACTCTTGTTTTTCGATTTATAATTAATTAAACGTCACATTTTAATGAAATCTCAAGTTAGGAGATATTTTATAACGGTGCGGAAGTGAAATCCGCATTTTTTTTTTAATTTAGAGCCTCAGACTCATTTGTCACCATCTGATTTTAATACTGGGATATCAACATTCGAAATGACATAACACTGATACAGAATAATAGATTCGTGTTTTACGGATATCGCATCGTACACACCTCAAAATCACAGCTACCATTTATAGTCACATAAAATATTCGAATACGCAGCAACGTATTTATATCTCACCAAATCTGACAAACATGCAAATGACGATTTAAACAAAACCGTGGCTCGGGAAAGTTGGATAAAGCCAAGCGAATATCATTTTCTCAAACATGCTTGGAAATTCCAACATTATTTGGGAACCTTCTTCGAGATAACTCGAAAATACTGTAATGGTCAAATACGAGCAGGCGGCCGGCAATTTTAGTATGAAAATTCATATCTGCTGTGTTTATCGGCCGAATAAATTACATATTGGCGCGTGAAAAATTATCGTTGTTCGTCATTGAATTAATTAATTAATTAGCGGCCCGCTCCTGCTTCTCACGGTTTTTACGACTTGAGAAAACATCGAGATTTCTTAGGTAAACGTAACTTTAATATTAACGTATTATACACATAAACCTTCCGGAATAAATTCTCTAAACGATGGTGAAACCTCATCAAAATCTGTCGCGTGGTTTAGAAGAACAACACGGACATAGACAAACGCGAAAAGCGACTTAGTTTTACGACTTTGTTTTTTTCCGCGCATTATTTGAGAAAAGTTCTATACAATCCTTGGCCGCAACCAGGCATTGATGGACGAACGTGAAAATTCACGTAAGTCCATCAATGCCCCTTTTGCAGGCCGCGGCAATAATGTACTATAAACATCCTGTCAAAACGATATTGATTAAACACACACATACATAAGCTCAAGCGTTCTTCCCGCGGGGGTATGCACTAACTACAGAACGCCACCTACGATCCTTACACTCCCTTTTGCCTCGTTTACGTTCATATATCATCGTGTTTCGTTCGTTCGTTCATCGTTGATTAAAACCCCGAAAATTTTTGCGGTTTTGATGGAGTGATGAATATATCTGACGTTTAAAGCTCAACACACACAAAGCGGTGCGTGTCGGGCGCGGGTCAGGCTTGTTTAAATTGTAATTCCTTACATGTCAGTTGTAATGTCTTTCCGACAATTTAAACAAGCCCGCCCCGACTCGTACTCCCGTCCCGACCCGCGCCCGACACTCACCCGCTTTGTGTGTGTTAAGTCCATTTTTAGTATACCTACTCCTTCGAATAATGAATGTTAATTCAAATAAAACGTTGAAATCCACTATCATGTCCAACATCTTCCTCTGTAATTTCATGTCCAATTAGGTGCACTCATAACGCGAAAAAGAAAGAAACACGACGTACTGAATTGTATTACAATATTAATCTTAGAGAACAATATGTTGTAAATCGGTTATTATGAATTACCTCCCCACTTAGCTTCAGTCAAGAAAAATGCATCAACAGAATGTAGAAGAATTTTACAAGGGTTCCAAGATTAAAACTTATAGACACCTGGCTGCAAGCCAACTAGTACCTCCCACTGCAAACGCAAAGGACCATTGTTCTCAATTAAGGATGACAGTGTCCCAATAATATGCAAAGCATATTGACTATAACACTTACTTGACATCTTCAATCTTGGGGTAAGTGCATATTCTGAGCGTCTTCGTGTTGGAGCCGACGGCGTACAGCTTGCCATTAGGATGGAATTCCGCACACCGGACAGCTTGAAGATCTTCCAGGACTGTGACAGGTTTAAAGGTGGGTCTGGATCCGTTGACCTCAGGTCCAACGCCCACGCTGCTTGCAGTCGACAGAGGTACACCAGGGTGACCGCCATTTCTGATCTGTGCCTGCAACAAACATTAAATATGTAATGTAATGTGACAACTTTACTTTTTAGGGTCTCGTTCTCCCTAAAATTAATACACATTAAGTATGACATGGCGGAGCGTAAATTAATTATATAAATTATTTTGGGTGACATGTTTGAAGAATAATGTTCACATAAAATTATGATCATCAGGACTGAATGTGGGGAATTTTGTATTCAATCTAACTTTTTCCGCTGATATAGGTTTTGTTTTTTTGCTAAATTGTCTGTCAAAGGAAAGTAAGAAAAAATCGAAAACAGAACTTACTAATATCGATAAAATTAATATTTCGGTAGCTGGACTAATACCAATATAAAAATAAAAATAAATCTTACGAGATGGCAATAGGTAATGATCGTTTTGATATACCGTAATGTGGTTATTTCCGGGATAATTATAGCGTGCTACATTGTAGAAGACTTCAGCATTGCCTGTGTGTAAAAATATTGACCATCAAAAGACCCACTTGCACCCTAATTGCGTAACACACGTCCAATCACAATCCGAGTTTTGAAGGATATTGCATTGCATCATAGGTTGGAAAAATTCGTCTGCTCAACGTAGATGGACTGTCAAAATGGAACTCATTGAGATCAAGTCTCATTGATTGTGTGTTACGCAGGCTGGTGAGCAATAAGTACATTGATGTTTAACTCCTCATCAATTAAATGTTGTTGTTTTCGTAACCCGCAGCCTAAGAACGGAACACACTCGGAGTGACAAACACTTTTGATAATTCAACAACATTCATTCATTCAACATTCATGCATTATCTTTGTAAAGAACAGACAAATATTTTCAAACATAACTATGAAGCAATAGATTTTGTTGTACTGTCAACATGATAGGGTTTGTCATTCCGAGTGATGCAATAAGGGTACTGGTTTCCTAAAATGCATGTATAATAAATAGCTCTACGATTCGTAATAGTTTAGTTTCGGTGCTAAAATAAATAAATGGGCACTATTGAACAATTTCATGTGTACAGTGACAGGTAGTGACAGGTACTGACAGTCAATAAGTGTACCTAATACAAGAGGCCGCGTTTAAAAGTGAAAATTGCTCGTTATTCAGAACGGGAACGGTTCATATTTCGCCGTCACCGTGGTGAAACCTCGGTAACCTTGTTCACTGCATTCTCAGATCGGTGATAGCGTCGGAGAGACGGTGACGCACGGACCACGCCGGCCCAAGACCATGACGCAGACATTCGTGTTCCGTACACCCTCTGCTACTCAGAAACACGTAGAATGTAGTTCGCAATCGGTATGATACCATAAACAGATATACAACGAGCCAAAACAGTGTTAATCTCACATTTTTAATGAGTCATGCAAGACCGATCACCCAGCCCCAGAAAAATCAAGTCCTTTTTGAAAAAAAAAAAGCCCCACTTAGGTTAGGCCTTTTCTATTCGCTACGACATGTTGAACAACTACAATAATTCATTCAAAATAAACTAATCATGTTGAAGATTCTCAAATGCGTACGAGAACTGCCGGTTACACAATACTTAAACTGTCAATTGCTTGCATTCAAAATGAACAAGGTTCATTGTAGCCCGGAATGTTGGGCATAACAGTGTGGTAACTAGAACAGGTTGTATTGCATGGATGGATAAGGTAAGCGAGTTGCAGGACGGCCTAGTCGGAACCCGTTTATTGACACACGCACGACTAGACCACCTGCCTGACCGATAACAAAATTGCGATGCACTCATTACTCGGCGCGTGATGTTACGGTCCAAATATTTCAGACTCGTGTCACACCTACCGTATGCAAATTAGGTACAAAAATGGCCAGATATAAAAATATAACGAATAGTGGCTTATGACTATATTTGTACTGTCTATATATAAAATCCAAAAATGAGCCATACAAAAGTGATATCGCTGTTTTAATTCAGAGTCACGGCACAACAAGACACGCATTTGAATGTCGTTTGAAACGGTTCGAATCAAGTAATTGGTGTAGCTTTTCGTTTCATTGTTGCACAGCCCGGTGTAAACGCGGTGTAGAAAGTGTACTTTACCGCATTTTTTACGTACGAGATCGTTTATTACGCTATTCGGCGAAATAAAGCCTTCTTATTTACAAATGGTCGCGAGTTTTAGCGCGTAACAGTTTTTAGTGTTCACGTCATCGCCTGTGTTATTAGTAGATATGATGACAAATATTTGTATGGTGATGATATGGCTAGAAAAGGGGCGACTACTAAGATGACAACTAATAGAGAAGTGTGGAAAATGACATGCTTCGCTGACCCCATACATTAGTTGATATGGACAAGAGAATGATGACGTCAAATATTTTCATATTATTAGATCAATGGTCTCAATGGATTCAATAAACATGTAGAATTCTTTTCAATTTAAAAGTCCTATAAATTTTAACTTAATCAAAGTGTATCAATAGAACTTGTAAAGTATAAGACGAACTTTCCTTGTATTATAGAAAGCGTTAAAACTCTAGACATAGGCCAATAAAAACTGATTCTATTTTATAATAAAGCTGAGATAATTCGTTGTATTTTCGTCATGATTACGTACTCCTACAATGCCATTTTATACAGTCGGTAATGGCTTCCATTTAGATATCTGGAATAATACATAAGATTAAATCAATATAATATGAGATTGTTACGTAATAAATAAGTTTTATGGTTTCCGCATTATCATCAAAACCAATAGACGACATTTGCAATTAACATTTAGAAAATCTCATGATTATGTATTTATTGCCTACTAGCAATATGCTAATTATGACATAAGCTTTAGTATTTTTTTAAAACGTATTCAACGTCATTACATATTTCCAGATGTATGTAATATCAAGATTATATAATACGCATAAATAACATACCTAATTTATATAATTTGCGGATTCTTGAATATTATTTCCTTTCAATATTTTTTTTAGTTGTAGGTACTTATACCAATAAATTTTACATTTTTGTGAATTTTCCGCAGTGCATAAGAATAAGAACTAAAAGCCGGAAACAGCATAAAATTAACGCAATTTTGTATACCCACATTTTGTATAAAAGTATTTATTATATCGCAAAAAACATTGAAGAGAAAAAAAATTGGTTCCTATTCATAAAAAGGGCGATCAATCAAAAATTCGAATCAGTTTTCAGTGGCGCTCATTAAAGATGCCCATGAAGATAGTAAAGATGATGAAATTTTGCCAGGAAACTATGCACATGTGATTGATTTTCTTCATGAGCATTTATTGATTAACAAAGACAATCCCCAGAGTAAGAATAAGGACGGTTAACAAGATAGAGTCGGGCTTGATGCTGTGAAATTAAAAACGACTGCTTATCAAATTTGACTAATGAACGTCATCAATATTCTATAGGATACGTAGGAACATACAACTGCACCAAGTAACCAAGTAATACTGCTAGTGAATAACAATGGAAAAACCCAAGTATTAAAATTATTAACTGATTGATTTAAGAGCTATTCCAGAAAGATACATAATGTGTAAATAAACCCTTAATTCTCAAGACAACGTTATATAGGATACGTAGGAACATACAACTGCACCAAGTAACCAAGTAATACTGCTAGTGAATAACTATGGAAAAACCCAAGTATTAAAATTATTAACTGATTGATTTAAGAGCTATTCCAGAAACATACATGATGTGTAAATAAACCCTTAATTCTCAAGACAACGTTATCACAGTATATGACGAAGTACCACGAGGTATGTGGTACGCAAGAACTGGGCCATCATTACAACTACTTGATAGAAACACGGTTTGAAGCGGCTTACATAATTAGACATCATGTCGAAACACAGACTTAATGAAACAATAATTTCCCGACAATAGAATTCACACTCGCATTGCAAAAGACGGCCTAATAGAAACAGGTTCCAGTAACCAGATAACCCAAATTCGCATAATACATACAGAATTTGATATTAGAGTACTTAAAAGTACGATACATGTGTGTGCGATCACATAAAAACAAGTATTGAACATCCGTTACACACGCAGGACGGCGCGTTGCGGTTCAACGGAGCTGAACGCGCTCTGACGAGGCGTCGATGCTTCATTCCCATAACACTGTGCCACCATACCCGTGCCATTATAAATCCTAACACGTTCGCTAAAGCACCACAAATACACAAATTACTCACTTCGCTTAGCATCAACAAGATAATCATGTAGATTTAAGAGCTTAGAAAGTACGCATAAATACATATCAAAGAGCAGTTACAGTTAAACACTATGGTTAAATTAATTCCATGTCGTTGATGGCATTCTAACAGACAACTGTTCCAATGCAGTCATTTCACAAAGAGACAACTGTCTGGATAGAAAGTTAGTTCAATTACCTGAAAGGCAGAGATCCGTTTGGGAGGCAATAACTGCGGTGGTCTATCGACTAGATTTTCCATAGAATGGCGGGTGAGGAATCCTTGCTTTTGGAAGGCGGGGTTGGCTTTGTATGCGGTGCGGTTAAATTTGGTAGCTGGTGCGACGATGCGGTTGCCGTTCTCGTCGTCATCCTCCCACTCAGTCACCACCTCGGTGCGGACGTCTTCTAAGGATCGCGAGCGACTGCACGGACAGGCTGCTGGCGGCGAAGGGTTTGGATTTCTGAGCTGACGAGGTCGTTCTCGCATACCGTATAGGTCGGCATGGCCGCTTGGCGTCGGGGCGCCTGCTGAACGATAGCTCGGCGACAAGAAGTAGTAATCCCGCGATTTGTTACTGTACGCACTCATTCCGGAGAAATCGGAGTATGTGGATCCTTTCGACGAGGATGTTTTAAAATTCCTTAAGTCCATCGGGTCCGGCGGTCGGAAATAAAAGTTGGGCTGCGGCTGCGCCTGGCGCGAAAGCGGCGGCCACGGTCTAAACGGAGCGTCTATGTAATGTGCCGGTTTGGACTTCATGTCAGATCGCGATAGATCATCCGAGCGCGGCGGTGTCGGTTCCGTGCGGATGTAGTCGAGGAAACTGCGCTACTGTTGTCACGGGCGGCGAGCGGCGTGCGCCGGCCCACCACCAGTGTTGCACCACCGTCGACGCACGTTAGACAGAGACGGAGGCAGAGAGAAAGGCGCGCTAACGTTCCGCTCGATCCGTTGAATGCGAATACAAGTGAAAGGGGTAGCCCGTGCGCGGTCAACGCGCATAGTACGCGCTCAGATATTGCTCGCGAGCAGAGTGCTTGCAGATATCTCTTCGTGCACACAGTCGTAGATTGCAGACTTTATTACAAATACGTACACTATTGTCACCCGTGCTCGTTTTGTTGAGAGCCGTACATTATTCGACGTCGACTTTCTATATTTTAAAATATACATTTCTTGTTTTACTGGAACATTACTTTGTAATAGTAACTAGTAGAGCCGACATAATTTATAGTTTGCCAGTAGAATTATATGAATGTGAAAATTCGCATGCCTCATGTACGAATTTATTAAAAGTATAGAATAGCGATCACGGAATAACATTTAGAGCATGCTAACAATTAATTACAATACTATCACCTCTATGAACTGTTTCCAAACGTAAGTTTTAGAAAGAGCGTAGAATTCTTCATGCGCGCATGAAACTTTCGCTTCTTTCTTACGCCTGACTAGTTATAAAAAACATGGCATAACATAAAAGAAGTCATTTCGTAATGTTTGATTAACTACGATGCGTTATCTATTGATGAAGACGATACGCGCACGCGGCACGATATAATAAATCATACAAATATTGCTCACGTAGGCACCCACGCTACTCTAGAAATAACGTAGGAAAATTCTAACATTTAATTAGTCACCTTATTCGTAACGAAGGAACTCAAGGCTGTGCCGTATAAAGAGCATAATAATAAACAACTTAATGTCAAAAGAACTCGTCACAATCTTAATTTCGACCTACGCGTGAAAAACGAATAATAATTAACACCACATTTAGGGACGCTACGAAAGATGTTTACAATCAATGAACATAATTAATTACAATATTCATAATAATATATTTATAAAACCTTCGGTATGTGTGCGATGAACCGTGCTATATATGAAAAGAATATGTCTGATCTATAGATTTCCCCTCTATATATCAAAAGGAAGCTATTCGACTCGTATGAGAACGATATATTGCTACGATAAATCTTGCCATTGAAGCCAGCACGCAGCAAAAAAATACATATGTACGTACACTAGTCAATCAAAATACCATTGTAGTAACAACTTGATTCTAATTCACAATATATCAACGACGATAAAAACTCTATGGTTAACAAAGAAGTAGAGCGAGATCTCACAGTAATTGTAACACTTTTTTGTAGTTCAACAAGTTAACAAAACCACGATGAACGAAACAATAACAAATGATAAAGCAAATCGTATAATGGTTTACGTAAACTTAATAATATTTATGTTACACAAGCCGACTTGGGAGCCATGATTTCATAGTGACTCACAGAGAGTACGCCGAAAATCCTTAGGCGAAGTACGTATCATGTGGAAGGCAACATTGACACAATTTAATACAAACATACGTTTAAACTGAATCATCCATAGCTACAGCCGTCTTTGCGTCGCGAACAATTGAAATTTATTGACTGATTAACTGGAAACTTGTCTCGGGTCAAACTGTGTATTTACAAGGAGATCCAGTTACAGTTCAATTGAAATTCATTTAGTTAGGACGAGGTTTCGTTTGAATACACACTAAATCTGTCTTCATTTATCATGGCGCAATATTGTTCTACTGATTGCATAGATGTGCTTAACAATTAGGCAACTTTACCAACTACATTAATTGTTTTAATCCGATTAGGAAGTCAATTTTACGTAATTTTAAATTAAACGCAATAGGTTTTAAACTGAGAGTTACGTTATAAGCAGTCGTGGTTAATGCAAACAAAGTGATATTATGACTGATTACCTAACTCGTTCATCGATTTCATGTGGTCAATAGAGTCATTCAGTTGACGTCATCCATGATCCGCTAGCACCGTAACGTTGGTAACCTTTAAATTCCAGTTTTTCCAAGTTTAAACAAAATTAACCGTTTGTCAGAAGTATCTCGAATTCTTAAGCTACTCATTTAACTGTTGTTCAAACGAATACGACGCATTAATGACAATTTTTCGTATATTTTTGAACAGACTGAGCAAATATTGCAGTGGCATGCGAGATAAAATGTAAATATTGTCATGATTTAGTCGTGGCGGGTGGCAGTCGGCGGCGTCATGTCCATTTATGGCTGTATAGGTCAACGCGAGGCGCGCGGGAGGGACGCCCTAGCAGCGACCATGTACAGCGAACTGGGGATGTACCACCAAAGTATCGAATTTCTAACATCTATTTCACTTCAATATCACAAACCTTTAGAAACAGCTGAAACTAATACGAGTCCCTTATAAGTCTCTAGCACCTGCGGCTGCGCAATAATTGAATATACTTGATCGATATTTTAAATTATCGATCACAATCCCTAGCGTGATTATTAACGTCATACACAACAATAACTGTAATTTAATTACGGGTAATTTAATTACGGGTAATTATTACCTTTATAAAAAATAATTTTCAGAAATAAGTAATGCAAGCGTGAATGACGTGATAGTATTTTATAAATCTTTAACAGAGTGCAACACAAAGAATGATTTGTATTAATTAACAGGTACATTTAAACGCGGATAATGCTTGCTTCACGCTTAATGCGGATATAACGGAAAAGAGTAAAAATAGAAACTTAAGTATTTATTATTCTTACTTATTCCTATTTCGCCACCCACTACACTGACCAACAAAAGGAGTTAAGATTAGTGCTCTATTGTTACCAAGTGTCCTTCAATAACACAGGAAACTTATAATAACCTATATTTAAAGATATTAGTTTCTTTAAAGCCTAAAGCCAAAGCTTAGCTTTAAAGCCTTCTTGTCACAGTCATGACGTGCCAGCAGCTGCCGACTATTTCAGTTTTGTGCTCGTTACTGTATTTAAATCTATTCTGTTTCATTTTCTTTATTATTTACTCGAGTTTATCATCTTTTTTTTTTATGCACGTGTTTCTGTGACAAATAAACTTATTTTTCTTTCTTTCTTTCTTTCTAAAGATCTCGTTAATGTTAAGGGACAAATATTGGAAATAAAAATATTATTACTTATTTTTAAATTCAAAATATGTACGTCGTTCTTTTTTCTGTACAAATAATAAATTGACGAGATCATGACATTTATTACTAAAGTGAGACCATGAAAGCTTATTGTTTTAATCCCGAATAGTACCTATGTTACTGCCTCTGATAAATTACCTTATTATTATGTCCATACGAGATTCGGTCGTCATGCACTAGCGACGATACAGAATTTGTTTTTTCAGATTCCCAAGGCACGGTACTGCCGTGCCACACATCCAAGGAGTCCGTTGAAGACTTCTTTGTGTCTATAGAACTTTTTCTGGACAGCGAATTTGTGGATCCGACATAGTCTCGCTTCATATCTCTAACACCATTGCTGGATATGGAATCACGTCTGTTGTAATTGACGATGTTGCTTCTGCTCAGGTTGGGGAAGGAGCCCATAGAATGGCGTTTGTTGTGAAGCCTGTGAGTGGGGCTTGGTGTGTCACGCCGCGGTGGCGTCACGGAGGGGCTGTGCCGGTCACGTCGCAGGATACTCGGGAACGTCGACGGGTGCTCCAGCTCGCGCGCCGGAGACAGCCCCAGTGAATCCCGTCGCCTGTTTCATCATAGTTATCGTTACACATCATACGATAAGTACCAAAATTGGTCAATAATGTTATAAATAAAATATTTAAAATACCTGATGATAAGCCCCCCATTTGTGGGTGATGCTGAATCCCTGTAATATCCAGGCGTAGACTCTCTACTGTGAAGGTAAAGTGACGACCTATAGGGCGTGCTGCAACGGCCATGCACTTCACAACGAGGGTCGTGCTCGACGATAGAGCTGACAATCGGAGAGTGCCGACCCTCCCCCTCCAGATTCATATTTCCGAACATAGAGTCCAACTGACGCATCGCCGTGACTTTCTTCACTGCAGTCATCTTCACAGAACGTCAACACTCTTCCGTACGATATATTTTTAATTCACAATTTAAGACAACAATGTTTCCGAAGCTCGATCGTGCGTAACGCGAGCGTATGAGTACATTAAATGACATGTATGTCCTCTAGGTATGCCGCGTCGCGACTGGACTGTTCGGTCGGCATTGTGCGCAGAACGCTTACCGATGACTCATAAGAGGCATGCGCGCGAGCAACGAGACTACGATTATCGCCGTGTCGTACAATTATATGGTAGGTATAAATATAGGTGACAACGAGGTAAATAATGGTCCAGTAGGTACTCTGAGAGACCCATCAATAATAAACAAGGACCTAATGGCATGTAGGAGTTGCTTCAAGTTCATGCGAAGGTCGCCAAAGTATATGCAATAAGACAAACGCAGCAGCTTTTATTATACTTCGCGACGAAACTGGTCATCAATAAAATTATATCGTGATTAAATTGATAATTTGTTAATGTGATAAGCCCACGTTCAGTGTTTATCCAATTAGTTAAAATATAAACCAGGCAGTTATTTTACGGTTGTATCTGCGCATGTAATTAACTGATGTGGCAAATGAAGTTAACTCGCCGATTACTTGGTTCCATAAACGGTACCGATTCCCCGGTTAATTGTACTGGCAGTTTAGATCCGGTTAGATATAATTGGGAATAACAAGCGAACGATTCAAATTGCAACATCCTTGAAGGAAGAGGCCCAGCATCGGTTGTTTCCTTTGGGCAAAACACCACGGTCTCACAATAGTAAGCCACGACAGGTTTACGACGCTATAAGACATTCTCTACGCATTTCAAACTGCAACCTTTAAACATGTTTATAGAAAAACTACCAATTTAACAAAAAAAGATAACGGTAAGTAGCGGTGTCAACATAAACAAAGTTTAGAACAACATAATGGGCAACTTGAGCTAGAAAAGCACACCGCACCTAAATAATAGAGCAAGTTCATAACCGGTTATTTAAGCTTAGCGCACAGTGCAGCAACAGCGCGCCGCATTGCGGCAAAGCACATTAGGAGTCCCGTCGGGCTGCGCCGCGACGCAGTGATTGCCTCTAACAGATTGAAATTTCAACTGTATATCCACTTTCGTAAATCTTATATTAACCATCGCAAAAATCCGCCTGACGGGCGATCAACCGGTGCGTTGCGCTGCGGCCCGGTGCTGCCCGCCTGTGGCGTGTGATGGCTCACAAAATATACCAATGAGATGAAGGAGAACTTTTGCAATGCGTTGCGTTGCGGTGCGGCCCGCCCTAATTAGCGCTATAGGCTTTAGGGCTTGCCATTACAGCCGCAGCGGGCCGCAGCGCAACGCATTTCAATACTAAAAAGTGCGGTGCGGCCCACCGTTCTCTTTTTGCTTCATTTACGTTCATACATCAGCAACCTAATTGCATAATACACGATCGATCACAATCTGAATCACTTTGAAAGAGATTGCTAATCCATTGCTTAATAAGTTCGAAAAAATTATCTGCTCAACAACGTTAATAACGCAATGATGGTCGTTGAACTGTCAAAATGAAACCGATTACTCGTTAATCATGTACGAAAATGTGTTACGCAATTAGATAGCTGTTCATACACGCATGCCGCATGCGAGTACTACGCACCAATGACCTTTCTGAAGAAGATCACCAATAAGGTCACCATGTCCTTCTAAGGCGTCCCCTCCCGGCGTTTCCACTCACATGTGCCTTGTACACACAAATACCATTTGATAGTCGCCTTTTTGTTAGTGTGCGATAGTTCATACAAAATGTACGAAAGTGATACGTGAGGAAGAGATTTGCAATCCGGCGCGGCCCGCCAAAATATGCACTGCGCTTTATAATACCTTTTCAAATAACAGCATAATAATATAAGAATTTCAGTTAATTTTGTTCAATTAAGATATTTGCAATATACTACAAATAATCAAAGGTTTTTGTAACTACATACGGAAAATATATACTTAAATCGAAGACTGCAGTCATTTTCCGGCTCTGAATAATTCCCGACAAAACGTATTTAGTCGGCTTTACATCTAATTCTCGTACTCCTCATCAAGCCTTCGTATTTGCAGTACTACCAGCTAGCTGCGTAACTTTCCAATACGATGTTATACAGCTTAAGTTCAACTGAATAGCCCTTGAACAGATGTTTTACAACAATCAGCTATCTAATTACGCAACACATTTTCGTTGACAATTCCGACTAATCTGTTTCAATTTGACAGGTCAACAACATTCATTGTGTTATTTACGTTGTTGAGCAGATTTTTTTTTCGAACGTACGATGCAATGGATTAGCAATCTGTTTCAAACCGATTCAGGTTCTGATTGATAGTGTATTACGTAATTAGGGTACAGGCTCTTTAAAACCTAATAAATCAGCTTCGGTACTAGCTAATGGAAAACGATTTTGACAATTTATACCTAGAAATAATAGGTATCAAAGCAGCCACTTTTACATATTGGACACAAAATCGGTCTAACGCGTGGGCTAGCAGACGGTAGAAAACGTCCAAAAAGGTAAACAAGATTAAGAAGTCGTTCAATAACATTTCTAAAATGCCAAATTCTATAGTTCATAAATCTTGCGGATAACATAATAATATCTATAACACGAAAAGCTATTAACAATATATCGAATATATAAGGAACGATGGACTAACGGGACATGACCAGAATATTTAAACGGTCATAAACCCATTAAATTATTTTATAGTTTTGACAATAATACTAGTATACTGTGCTATACTAGTTCGGACTGCCAATTCATAGGTATCGAGTTCGAACCCAAGGCACGAACCCAACACCTCTGACTTTTCGGATTCATGTGCGTATAATTATCACTTGCTTAAAAAACGGTGAAGGAAAACTTCGTGAGGAAACCGGCCATGCCTGAGGGATATTTCTCGACGGCATGTGAACCCAAGTCAGAGGCCCATGGGCGGCTTTAAAACTCTGACACCAGGTTAGTCACTAACTACACGAAAAGAAGAACACTGTGATTCATCTTGATTTCGTGAGGCACTAATGAGGTAACCTATGTACTTAACAGAGGGTGACAGAATTTATATATTATTCAATGATGACAAGATGTTGATGTAGAAATTATTATAACGATGTTCATCTTTAATTTGACAAGAGCTTAAGCAGAAAAAAAGAGACCAATGTATTTGAGCTCAAACAAGTTCAAAAGTGTCCTTTTGAACTCTTTTGAGCTCATCTATGTACATTTATCATTTTATCATATACGCTGCGGCCGCATTTGCGCCTATCACAAAGCAATGCGTGCCGAAGCTCCATATGTTTTGTTCGCAAAAAAAATATCGCGCTAATGCGGTGTTCTCATTAGCAGCTCCATAATTTTAAAGAATTATCGTGCAATAATCCAAGACGGCTCTCCATTATTTCGACAGAGCGTTTACGCAGTCCGGAAACAACAGTCGAAATGACCAACGCTAGTCCGACCACGCGGAACGCTTATTATGTACCGCTACCCGGGCGATAAGTGCTACGCAGCCCGAACTATCGCGACGATAACCGATAATCGTTGGTCACGTCTGCGTGTATCGTATCACTGTGCAAAACTTCGTCACGATAGACGCAAATGCGGCCGCAGCTTTACGGACAGCATAACGCAAAACTATCACATGGCAGACATACGAGGGTCATTCAATAAATACTTAGCCTACAAAAAGTAAACGAAAATTTTGGAAAAGTGGGAATTTATTTTTCAACATAGTCTCCTTTTAGTTCGATACACTTAGCCCAGCGATGCTCCAACTTTTTTAATCCGTCCGAAAAATAGTTTTTGTCAAACTCTGCAAAATAGGCCTCCGTGGCGGCGATGACCTCCTCATTCGATCCATATCTATTCCCGGCGAGTGATTTTTTCAGATTAGGAAACAGAAAGAAGTCACAAGGGGCCAAATCTGGAGAATACGGTGGATGGGGCAGCAATTCGTAGCGTAATTCGACCAATTTGGCCATGGCAACGGCAGACGTGTGAACCGGTGCGTTGTCGTGGTGAAACAGCACTTTTTTCTTCGCCAGATGGGGTCGTTTTTTCTTTAATTCGGCGTCGAATCGGCCCAATAAATCGGCATAGTAAAGCCCTGTAATTGTTTTACCCTTCTCAAGGTAATCGATGTAGATCACACCTTGTGAATCCCAGAAAACGGTGGCCATAACTTTTCCGGCCGATTTTACAGTTTTCGCTTTCCTTGGAGCACGTTCCCCGGTCTGGATCCATTGTTTTGATTGCTCCTTGGTCTCTGGTGTGTACCAGTGGATCCAGGTTTCATCGACGGTCACAAAACGACGCAAAAACTCCGCTGGATTCCAGTTAAACAGCGCCAAACACGTCTCCGATGTGGTCTCACGGTTGCGCATGTTTTCTGGTGTGAGTAAACGCGGCACCCATCGCGCCGACAGCTTTCTCATGCCGAGTTCCTCGTGAAGAATATGATGCACTGTTCCTTCTGAAATGCCTACAGTCTCAGCTAGCTCCCGAACCTTCAATCGGCGATCTGCCAATACGAGATCATGGATTTTTTTAATGTTTTCCTCCGTAGCAGCTGTTTTCGGTGCACCTGGACGTGGTTCATCAAAAACCGACGTACGGCCACGTGCAAACTCGTTGAACCAATTCTTGACGGTGGCCATCGATGGAGAAGAGTCACCGTACGCAGCATCCAAGCGCTCTTTGATTTCGATGCGCGTTTTCCCTTCCAAAAATAGGAATCGAATCACCGAACGATATTGCTCTTTTTCCATTTTTGTAAAACCGATCGACACGTTCGCTTCCATAAGTTGTCAAATTAAAACAAATGAAGGGATTGGAATGAAAATTTGAAAAAAGAATTAAAAAAGAATGTGCTACACTGTGGTAAAACTCTTTTGAAACTACAGCACCCTCTGGCGATGAGGCTAGGTACTTATTGAATGCACCTCGTAATTATTTGCTCAATAATGCGTTTCTTTTAGTTTTTCTCAATAGATTTGTAGCTTGCCCATCATTTGTTTCCTCCTATGATGTATAACAAATCGACAATGCGCCGGTTAGTAATTAAATACATGCGTACTACAATAAGAAAACTAAATTGTTTTATGCACAAACCATGTCTGTCTGTTCTCAGCTCAACTTATAAAAAAGAATAAAGTATATGATGTCAGCCTGTTCTCCTTAATATATGTGTCACAATAAACTTATTGTCCCTGTACTGAAGACAAGACTGCTCTTGACAATATACTGCAGATCATACAAATGACTCAGAGTTAATTAATTTTAGAAATGATGAAAAAATAATCCTGGTCTAGTCAAGTTACATGTATATATATTTTGTTTCAGTTTAATTTAATGGGCCAAGTGGTATAAACAATAAGCAAATAACTAATAAACAGCAACAAAAATATGCTATAGGCTTTAGTAAGTCAAACAAAGTAAATAAATTAAAAATATTTACTTACCACTGTGTCTCTGGTATATATGTCGGAGATGGATTATCGAATCCGCTGTTTTACATAACCGCTTGCTGTTTTACAAAACTGATCTGTGTATAACAGCTGAACAACTGAAATTGAGTTGTTTTTCAAAACGTTTATGCAATTCTGCGTAATAAAGTTCAGTAATTACAGAAAATCGCTAAACGTCGTTCAGCTGTTTTAAATAACGGAACTGTTTAGTAAAACAGCTAGCGGTTACGTAAAACAGCAGATTCGACGATCCATCTGCGATACAACGTGTTCCTTTTGATGTTCCATAACTCCATAGAGTTATTAGTGAGACCATGTCAAAGAATCAACTGGCATACGATGTTTTTTGTTTCGTTTTTCGTCCTATTCTACTAATACATATTATAAACGTGAAAGTTTCTTTGCTTGTGTGTTTGGATGTTTGTTACACAATCACGCAAATACGGCTGAACGGATTTGGATGAAATTTTGCACACAGATAGTTTATAACCTGGATTAACACATAGGATATATTTTATCCCGGTAGTACGTTCCCGTGGGATTATTTCCGACATCCACGCGGGTGAAGTCGTAGGCGAAAGCTAGTACAAAATAATTCGACAAATTCACGATTATTTATATAAAACACCCATATGGTTTATACTTTACCGCAAAAAGTATATCGTTGGTGCCTGTAAAAAGAACAGACTGTTTTTTTTCATAATAAAAAAAAATAACACAACGTTGCACTTTCTTAGCTTTAAATATGAATGATTGGTTTGTAATGAAAATTACTTAGTTACTCCTACTTATTAATTACACTTATATACAATACATCGAGAGTCTAGTGTTCTGTTACCTTCGAAACTATGGATTTTTGGAACACTTGTTCTAGGACTTTTTGTATTATTTTTACCTATAGCATATAACCTTACGAGTTATGGGACATCAAAGGGAACACGTTGTATAGACACAACTTTATCTTTAACCAAATACTAGATATTAGATAGTATCCTAACCGATCGAGGTTATGGAGTTAAACCATTAAATATAAATAAAAATTTGATAGAAGGCATTCACAATAAAGGAAATCTTTACTAGGTAAATATATAAAAAGTTCTTTCACCAAGAATTCAAAAAGAGACCATGTATTTTTTTCTGTACCAAAAAGGTTACCGCAAACCCGTGTCTTATATACCAAATCCTAAAATCAGAACGAACCTTAAATACAGGGGCGAGTAAACAAAAGTTCCGAATTTCCATTAAACTGTCACGTTTATCCTACCCACCTCATGGCAACTCTAGATTTTTATCCTGACGCATTATTTATGTGATTGCGCGTTTTAAGTATTTCGAGTGGGCGCGAAATAATCCAATCCAGTACGTATGAAGGTCATAATGACAGTGTAGCAATAAATAAGGACAGTCGGAACGTTTTATGATTGAACTCGTAAATAATTTATATACTAACTACATAAACAGAACGGTAGGCGGCTAATGGTTTTGAAAGATAGAAGATTTATATCTAGCAATGTTTCAATATTGCTCATTTGCACTGTTACATCGATTTTTATCGTAGTAAAACAGTTTAATACAATTTTAATCTCTTGGGAATATCGGGATAAAAAGTATTCCATGTCCTAACCCAGGTCATGGTCTACCCTTGTGCTAAATTTCATCAAAATCCGTTCAGCCGTTTTAGCGTGAAAGCGTAACAACTAAACAAACTAACTCACTTTCGCATTTATAATAGGACATGGGATAGACTTATGCGGATGAAATCGCGGGGCGCAGTTTATAATAAGTATGTTTTATCAGCTGAACACTGGAGAGCGGAAACTTAAGAGGCCGTGCACGAAATCGACTGATTTTGATCAACTTTCTGCATTCGTTGTGAGAAAAGGAAAAATAATTTAAACAAACCCATTTGTGATTTGTAAAGTCGTGGCTGAAAGGGATTTTGCAAATAATAATAATTCATGGAAAATCACAAATATTCGCAACAAGTTTTCCGTAAAATTACGCGAGACTGACGTTTGATCACTTTTTTACAAGAAACTACTTTTGATTTGGAACTTTTACAAATATCATCAACATCGTTAAATGGTCTACTTGCATGTGGCTGAACCACTTTTTTCCACTTCGATACAAAATATAGCAGAAAAATAATGTTGAAAAAGCCATTTTGTCGTTTTAATCAGTAATGTATTTTTTCCTATTATTTAGCAAACCATATCAAGAAATTTAAAAATCAGACATAAGTCTTCAGCTATCCAATATTTTATTTCATTTTATGATTATACAATATCTTCATTGTGTAAATCAAAGGCGAAATAAACCATATTTTCGAAAGCACATTAGTGATGCAACTATTAACAGGTGCTGTGACTGACACGAATGGTTTAGCACAAAACCTGTACTTTTATACTTACACTGACTTTGTTTCAATTATTTCAAGCTTTCTTACAATTAAATAAGTTATCGACGAAAAAGATTTTGTTTTTCGTGCACGGAGCCTTAATTAAGGGTATTGTATGCAATATTTCAGGTTGCAATGGTAGGAATGTATATAATAGTGGTACAGTAATTATTTATTTGATTATACTATTGTATAGGTACTGTCATCAGCAAAGTAGAATAAGTATTTCACTTGTATTTTTATATATTGCGGTAAGCGTCGCTATTGCTGACCGAATTTGGTATTGATTGCCTGGGAAATCTTATATCAAGTCAACCGGTATCTAGATAAGAGATATTTGAGACGTAGTTGAATTAAACAGGCGTCCACTGTAGTTTTGTCAAATATTCACCACTTCAGTAGAGGCGTCCGTTCTTCATTTGTATCCATTTTTGGATATTGGTGGAATTTCATACATTTTGCTTTTTTTTGTAACCGCAATATGGGAGCTCGTTGTCTTCATCTCACCTGATGGTAAGTGTTGATTAGGCCGAAGTTGGAAGCGAGCTTCACCTGGAATCCTCAACTACAGAGGAACTGGCTATTTTACCTCTGTTACAGCTTATTCCTCAATTATGGTCACTATGGGGTAGTTTTTCAGTCATTCTTCCTGGGTAATTATTAAACCATATGGTAATGCAATGCAACATCGCAAGGAAGCTATAGTCACTACGTAGAGGATAATTTTATTCCGTCCCCGACTCAGCCTGACTGGTATTTGCCGCGGTTGCAACTGCAGGCAACTTGTCGCCGGGACACGACTGGGTTCTATGAATTTCTATGAAATACCTTCCGTAGCTAGCGACACATCGTTAGCAGCTACGAGCGAGTGACAGGCGACACGCGCAGCCCGACCGCAGAGCAATAGTGGAATCGGTCGAGGGTTCGGAATCATGACTACTGACGTAGCGACATGACGCGTGCAGTCGCTGCCTGCGGTCGGGTACGGAATGGTACCATTACAATCAAGCTGTCACTCTCTCCCCAGCACCTAAGTAAACCATCACAAAAAACCAGCGATGTCCCTGACACCCTGTATATAGATCATAAATTGTTCAATAGGCACGTACCTTTTGTCTCTTAATTTACGCTCACACGGATCACGTAGGTACTAAACTCGGATCTATTACATAATTTCTGTTTTCAGAACATCACTGTTTCCTGTTACTGGAGTCAGAGCAATGTGTTGCTCATACATGATTAATAGTTGAAGCACTTCGTAAAAATGTATAAAAACCATAGCAAAAACTGCGGTTCATTGTGATGAATATTCATTCAAACTACATTGTGTGTGTAGTTTAGATGATCTAAGTGGTTACACAGACACACGAAAAAAGAATTTGTTTTATAATATTTTTAGTTAAGTTATCTGCGCCCCGCGGTTTCACCCGCATTTTCGATCCCGCAGGAATATCAGGATGATCCTATGTCCTAATCCAGATCATGTTCTACCCAAGTGCCAAATTTCATCCAAATCTGTTCAGCCGTTTTAGCGTGAAAGCGTAACAAATAAACAAACTCACTTTCGCATTCATAATATTAGTTGGGATTTACAAAATGAGTACGTGCCAGATTAAACAGAGTTGAAAATGGTGACCAATATAGGTGTGTACTTTCTTTGACATAGGTACTAGAATAGGTCTGATATCGCCAACGCGCAAGCGTGGTGATCGATGCATGAGCATTAAATCCACAGCATTTTTAATATAATCTTTGAAACAGTATGCAGCTATTAAATGATTGATAATTTTTCTAAAATTCCGTCTGATCGCTTAAGACTGCGTCGACTGCCACTAAAATTGCACTTACATTGTATCTCATCAATTAAAAGGGTAAGGCGAGTACTATGCTCAAGCAAATTCACAATTTTGGTCGTTAGTAGCTTGGGATATTCCACCTGGAAAATAAATCGCTAGCAATTTGCGACGACGCCGCGACGCGACGTGTCTTTCTGGGTTACCTACACAGGTGTTCACGAAACTGTAAAAAAATCCAATGCATTGCAAGCCAATAATTTGATTGCAAACCAATTCTAATTCTAGTCATTCAAAAGGGCGGTATTTGTAAAAACTTTCTTACCAAAGAAACATCGTGCTCGCGTGCCAGCTTTGTAATGCTCGGTTCAACGTACTCACTGCTCAAATGCTCGTCGACAAATGCTTACAGTGTGGATGAACATAAAGCGTGCAACAAATTGACTTTTGTACATAAATGAGGCCTTTTTTGTCCACAGGGGCATACTCCTCTTATTCTTTAGTCATTGGCATAATACAATCAAACTCAATTTCATAAACAGTCTAAATCCACTTACTTCCGATTCCAACAAGCAATGATTTAACGTGGCCAGGAGTGTTCGTCGATGACAATTTGGATAACAATTTAATGAGTGATGTTTTCAAGCGATAGAAAGAAAATAACGAGTCTCGACTACCTAACATTCCTTTACGAGCAAGTTGCAACAGTATCCGACCAATTATTGACAAAACGAAGTAAGAAAATAGCTCAGGACAGTAATTGCTAATACAAAAAGACGGTGAAATTCTAATCACGCTTAGATTAATGTACTGAGACGGTGTGGTCGGATCAGCAGTTTATGTAGGCAATATTATTGTTTTAATCGTAAATACTTCTTAGCAACAATCATCTAGATAAATATTGACACAATATTGATAAATGTAAACTTTATATAAGCTTCAAAATTAATAGCGTTTTAATATTTAAGTTCTCCAAGATGAATTCTGCGTACTATCTTTAAGTGAAGCTTTCAAATAAAATGACATCGACGAAATATATAAAGAGGCAGTTGCTTTAACCATCTCCCCGTAACATATCATATTTTAATATTAGATCCAAATCGCAAAGAAATTACTCTACAAAATCTGGAAAATCAGTAAAATATAATTTTCCAACTTCATGTATCGCCTCATCTAATTAAAACACTTAATTATAGCATCTCAGATGTACGAGACGGACAGCGTCAATTCAAACATGTTCCGACCTAGAAAATCTTAAAAAAATATTTCTATTTGGACCGTGAACGCTGCCTTTCAACGAGAAATCTCATAAAATGTAAAAATTTACTGCATTGTAGTATTAAGACTATTTATTTTAATTCTTGACGAATGACATTAGAATTAGACGATTCGCTTTCATTCGTTAATTCCAAAACTTAACGATTCGTTTTATGGAAACGACATTCATACATCAAATGTTACCTATAGGTTTTTATAGAAGGATAATGAAACGGGCACTACTGTTAAATGTTACGTGAAGCTTAACTTTTTTGTAACATCAGTCATTTCGCTTAAAAGGCAAGACGTGTTTTGAAGTTTATGCACAGCAATAGCATCAGTTAAAACCAATGGCCAAGGCTAAACACGATAAATGCGGTCGATGTTCCAAAAATTACATAAAAAAAGATTCTTACATTTTTTGGGTCTCCCATTTCCGGCGATTCGATAATTTCGTTTTTCCTGAAACGATAAATTTAAAACATGAGAAATTTATGTTACACGACGATGCACTCGATTTCGGTTTCATACACTGTATTAAATACAAACGGATAACACTAGACTACTTTACATATTACATTGTAATTTATCGGCTCGTTAGAGAAAACAGCTCAAGAGCAGTTAGCGACCAAACATTCAGAACAAATTGCTTGCTCGCTCTACCGATGAAAGTACACCACTCCGTAAGAAAAATGATTACTGTTTGCTGCTTCGTGCATGCATTGCATACTAGTAATCATCTACGTTCAATTACAAACATATCTTTTATAAGCGATATTTCGCATTTTTTTATATATATCTAAGTCAACTAAGATAAATGTTTGAGTATACATTTTAGAATAAAATAAGCAGCTAATTCTCTAAGTAGGTGAGAAATTACCTGATAAATGGTGCCTGCTCGCGACCTTTATCGGGAGTTATTTGTTGTGGATTCTTGACGGCTGACGGAAAAGCTGATGCAACATCTTCTATTGGCTCCATCCTGAAAGTAAATGAAAGTAAATGCATAAATAATTCGAAACGTTCTTTAAAATAACTGTTATTATCCAATTGAGTTTAAATATATTTACATTTTCTGTTGCCTCAAGTCTGAAGAGCAGAGATTGCGAAGATAATCATCGCACTCGCGTTGTTTTTGGATTTGATATTCTTTAAGTAGTTCCCTTCTAAAATCTCCATCGGCGCCCGGCAACATTGCCGCTTCAGCCTGCTGCGGCGTGCGCTCCGCGAGTGATGAGCGTTCAGTCGACGCTGCCGTGTTTGATATCGACGTAGAGGCTGAGTAATCTTGTCCTCTGTGCTCGGGAGTAGTGGCGTTCGACGCGCCGATGCTACTATCGTTCGTTTTCGTAGAAGCCGTAAACTCACCGATGGGTTTCAACGTCGCCTCGTCAATTGTCTTCAGGGACTCGTTCAGTCCGTTGAAAATACTCTCGGCATTCTTACTATCAAATAATCTATCCACCGACGTGTTCATCAGTCTGCTGCCTTTAATTCCAGTAAGATGAAATCCGGCAAAACAAGAAGACGAAGGGCCATAATCGATGGCTGAGAGAGCCATAACAGCGGGATGTCGTGGAGCGCCATCAGGAAGCGGACGCAATGATCTCGTCATAGCGTCGGCGGCCGAGCGCGGTCTCCTAAAGGGCATCGCCAAATGAGGGAACGTGCGCGGCTTTATCGGCGTGACAAGCATGTGCTCCGTCCACGAAGTGTGCAAAGATGGACGCTCCAACTTCTCCACGTCTACATTCAACATTCTCTGCTCAAATGGAACACTAAATGTTTCAGCTGGAATAGATTGCAGCCACGACAACAAGCTTAGATCCGATTCATCAAAACCAGAACCGTCGAGTAACCTCGAAAAATTAACTTCATTCGATTGTGCTTCCTTGGACCCTGTTGCTTTCGCCTGGCAGTAGTTAACACATGACTCGTATAATATTCCCTTAATAAGTAGTTGCATTAATCGATCATTTTTTGCACATTTAGACACCGACCCGCTGGACTTTTTGTCACAGGGCAAAAATTGTTCTACAAGAGGATACACCTCTCGGAAGCACTGAACGCGTGCATTGCTGGGATTCCATTTCTTAAACTGCGCATGATCAGTAATACTTGGTAAAGTCAACAATAAACATAGATTTGAGTATTCATCTTTCGAGGGTGCTAGCTTCTCTAGATCGCTAAGGACTTTCACAACTTCATCTACTATATTTTCAACATTATTATAAGCTTTAATTTCAGATCTTATACATAACAATTCGATATACTTATGCCTTAGAATAGCGTAATTAAATTTGTCAGCTTCAAAAGATTTGAGAGCACTGAGTGGTTGAATAAATTCTAGTACGTCATCCCACTGTCCGTCGAGGATGAGTTGACGTAGAAACAACACGTCATCAGCGAAATTGCCATTAATGACACCGGTTTCACGCTCTAGCGATAGTTGAGTAATGTGCAGGTCGCGGTTGTGTAGAAACTCTAGGGCCAGCCGGACCACGTCATCCTCGCGTAGGTTTAGGTGGGTCGAAGGCATTCTGATAACCAAGCGCCTTATATCTGGAACAAACAGATAATTTAAATAACTAAGTTTATACGGACAAAAGTCAACAAAATCTGTTATGCCATGATCTTATAGTCTAGACACTGAATTTGAAATTATTTTTATTGACATTCCAGAGCGGCTGCTACACTACGGTAAAAGAATTTTCGATGCTAAAACATAATTATATAAGTAATTTACGATGTATCGACGAAAAAATACATAATATCTTAGTTGAATACTCTCTTTTCGATTTTAGTATTGCAAACATTGCTGGTTTAATTTTACGAAGTCACGTGTTATATACTTGTTTAGTTGGCAATTTTGATCTGTCGCATATAAATGCCTTCTACAAGCCAAATTATAAATAGATCTAGTCACCCTGTAAAATGACAACATACCTATCGCGGTTAGAAACTGATAATTATTAAACTGGAGCGGTTATAGAAATTCAACGTCAATCCTTGTCATAATTTCTAGCCTCTTGAAATACCACCTAAGTATCTTGGAAAGCTTATCATCCGCTTCCCAACTATGTTCGGGTCGGCTTCCTGTCTAACCGGATGCAGCTGAATACCAATATTTTGCATGGACCGACTCCAGTGGACTTTTTGTATGGAGGTCAGATAGGCATCGACAACCCAGTACTGGGTCACACTACACCCTTTGGTAAGACTGGTTGTCTGACTTTCTGGCTTCTGACTATAACTGTCAAATATGTACAAATGACAGATGGGACCAACGGCTGAACGTGCTTTCCGAGGCATGGGGGGGCCTCGATACGCAATGGGGGTCACCCAGCCACAGACAAACTTCGGCAACCTTCGATCAACCCGAGCAGCTGTTTTATTTAGCCACGAGCCACGCTCATCTTCGAAAACTTATCAACTTACTTTAATTCATTTAATTTATATGCTCCACTTTTAACGACAAGCGGCTGATAATTTAATTAATGCAAGTGTTGTATTGAAACTGGTACATACGAAAGCTAAACCGATATATTCTAAAACTACACAGAACGCCTTTTACTAATTTTTGTTGAAGTTTTATACAGGTAATATTGAGATAGGCGCATTCCTGACCGGGTGCACCGACCCGTTCAGGAATGCGGCTTTTTCGTTCGTGCGTTTTCGTTTCTGTACAGATTATTTACAGAGTGCATGTAATTAAATGAATTTCCTGACAGAGTCGTTTCGGTACAGATTCTTTACCGAGCGCATATAGATAGATATAGATTCGGTACATAAACGAAAACGCACTGACCTATTTACCCACATTAGTTGACAGCGCGTGGACGACACATTGCCGACGCGTCATGGTAACTTATAATCTTCGGACAACCAAAATGTAACTGAAGGTTTACACGATATAAAGCTCACATTTTTATGTTTTACTTTCTGTTGATGTTGAGCCGTTAGGGGGTGTGCGGCAGCTAAAATACGGCCGCCATATATCCAATTCAATTAGGATCAACAGTTCAACACACTTGATCAATTAACAATTTATTGGCCATTTGCCCCGTTTACGAAGGGGTGGGGCTCAATAACAGCATTTTTCATTTAAATAGACTTAAATATTTTTAAGTTGTTCCTGAATCTGTACTAGAACAAAGAACAAACAAAGAGGAGGAGAGTCTTAACTGTTATAAGCACTCCTTCAAAAAAAGTAGATTTGCACTGAAAATAAAAACGAAACTGGAAGCTCTACATCAAATAAAACAATAAAGAAATTGTAAAACATAAAGATTAGACTGGTGAGTGAACACATCCTTCATGGGTCTGTGATGGGCTGGATTAACAAGTCAGAAAAACAAACATAAGCTGTTCAGTTTATAAAAGCTAGTACTAAAAAATACTTGAAATCCATTTTACAATACCCTACTTAAAAAATAATCAGCACAAAAGAAAATCTAATCCACAACCGGACCTGTTCCAACATTTAAGGCACTCTTCGATACTCTTCATTTGTATGCAACTCACTAAATGTGACACTGACACAATAAATTAATTTGAGTAAGTGAACCAAATGGGCACAGACCTGCTTTACTGGACTTCCTGTACATGATTGCTTATAAATAATTGTATAAAAGTATCAAGAATTGGTTACACTTTATTGAAACCACGCTCTGACTGTGTTTTGATAAGTAGCATTCTTTACTAATAAACTTGTCCTTTTAGTTTGCAATAAGTGTGTTCGTTTTTAATTTCCAGTACAATTTTGAGTACAAGGAAATTTATTTATATTATAACAAAGTGTATTTTGTTGTTAAATATCCATTGCTACTGAGCGATTGCAATGCGTTAAGTATTATTTGGACCAAATAAGATCTCGGCAATCTTATCTAAACTCCAGAAAGGTGAATAGTGACAGTTTTCAGTGAATGATAAGAATTTGCTTCAATATTGGTCTTAATCATGGATATCTATAAATATTATAAATGAAAGTCGATTTTCGTGTCTGTCTGTGTGACCTCGTTGTTCTCCTAAACTCTGCAACAGGTTTTGATGCCGTTTTCACCATTATTTTGAGAATTTATTCAGGAAGATTTGTGTGAATAATACATTAATATTAAACTTACTTTTAATATAGAAATCTCGATGTTTTGTCAAGTCTTAAAAATGGTAACAAGCCAAGTAAAATAATAAGTTTTTGTAGTAGAATGAAAAGCTAGAAATACTTTATAATTTTAAGAAATTAACAGTAATTCACCTATGAATTGATATGTGGATGGCTATCAGAGTATGGGATGACCACAGAAACAATGGGTCAGTTAAGACAACATGCCTATTAAACTATTGACTGAGAATTTTTTGGGTAAAAACATGCTGTGCTGACACCAAATAAATTGAGAGATGGCATGAGGATAGTAATGCTAGGTGCATTGATAATGTTTACTTGGCATAGTTTTAAGAAGTTTTTAATTGGACTGGTGTTATTGGATTTATAAATAACATCGAACATGAGTGCATCCTTCCAAATCCCAGTAGTATGAGAAAATATTAAGTTTTCTTTTGAGAATTTTAAAGATGAACACATAATTTTGATTTTTTTATTTTTAGTTAATCATTGATTTACATGTTACCAAGGCATTTTATGTTTTTTCAGATAAAAACTTTAATTACTGCTAGTATTCATTGTTTCATACTCTGTTTTCTAGACCTCTCTGAAAACTTTTACAAAGACTACTTTAACAAATATCATTAATTTAGTTAATAGGTAAAGACATGTTTAAGTTTCTTGTTAGTTGAGTTACTTCTTTTATAAAAGGAATATTATGATCACTGTGCTTAGTTATATTATGATCATTAAAACAGGCATTGAATTGTTTATTTAAATGGTAAAGTTTTACACAATTTAAATAAACAAATTTGAATCGAGTTGTGAGACTAGAATGTTTGCTACAATGCAATAAAGCATGTTTCTATTTTATTAGAAAGATTTATTTAATAATACGATACTTTCACACACGGTATGCTTGTGTGCGTAATTTATGCTCCTGCAAGGGGAAAGCCTGATGTTGCTTAGTGAAAATTATTGGTGCATCTCTGACATAGCACATACCACTAAGTGAAAACTTTGATAGCCCCAATTTATTGTATACTTTTCTCACTTCACAGTATTTGCCGCAATGATTCAAAATTCGTAACAGCCATTTTAGAACGAACAATCCCAAAACAACTAAACCACCTACACATTTTATGATTACCATAAAAGCCTTCACCGGATAGTGGCAGTAGATCATAAACAAAATTATTAATCACTTTCTAACTGGTCATCACATCAAAACACGATATTTTTTTACAGTTACAAGAAATAAACGATAATAAAACTATATTAAATAACAACGTAGACAAAACAACTTTACCTCGATAATAATAAACTGATGACTGCTACCACTTGAACAAATATTTCTCAAATTTAATATCCTACATTTGTATCAACAATTAACGGAACATTAATGAGAAATTTATTCAATTTAATCCACATTTTTTAACGGGAGAGAGAGAGTTGTTCACAGATTAGAATTGTTTAAAGGTTTGTCTATGATGCGTCAGTCAGTGACGTCTTGATCAAAATTATTGTCTACATCAACTGGCATAGATTAAAAATGAAAAAGCCGAGGCCGCTCTGCGGGTTTTACCAACGCCCGTGTGTACCGCCCCTTTGCCTTGGGCCTATTTCTTCAAGATTTATAGACTTTTCCAAAGGCTGTCTTCGGATTTCTACATACATTTCAGGTTCGTACTACGTATTTTTCAAAATGTGTGCGTTACCCCAGCAAAAAAATCTCTTCTAGAATGAATTGAATTCAATGAATAAACCGTAATCTACTGTAAATGCGCATACACTAAAAAAGGTACTTATTTAGTCTGTGCGTATTTATATTCTGTGGTCTGTGCTCTGTGCTGTTGCCACTTGTTCTGTAGTCTGTGGTAGGATTTGTGTTGTTGTTCTTTCGTAAAATATTTATTTGTAATTTAAATTTCATTCTTTCTAGAGTAATTAATCAATTTACAAATGCCTGCAGCTAATTATGGATACATTTTATCTGGCGCCATTAAAGATGATTGCCCCATTTCTATCAAGAATGTTTGGAATCATAATCTGCATGAAGAGTTTCATGTTATTAGACAGGTGCAAACTGTATTTCCCTAGAAATATGAATTCTATAATGTAACTTAGCTTTTAATACGTAATTTTTTAAAGTGAAACTCACTCTCCCCTTTATCACTAGATCGTGCAGAAGTATCACTGGGTGGCCATGGATACTGAATTCCCTGGAGTAGTGGCAAGACCAATTGGTGAATTCAGATCTACTGCTGACTATCAATATCAGCTGTTGAGGTATCCATTCACAATATAACTTTAGAAACCTGAATAAAAGTCTAGAAATAGTTTTAGTGATTCACCTAATTGATTTTCATTGAGCCTTGTTGCTAGTATATTAGTAACACCTAACATATATTAATTTCAGTACACCGCAGACTACCCTCTTAGTTAATATATTGTTTCCCTATCTATCCAACGGTTGTCTGGAAGACTCCGATGTTGTATTACCCTGAATGTTAAGAGTGTTCATCCGAAAAGTTGGAAACGTCGCAAATAGCTGTTAAATATTTACCTGTTTTGATTAATTTGGCAATATTACTGTATGGAGATAAGCAATAATGATGGCTAACTAGTGACCTAGAATATTAATAATGAATTATAATTATAACACTGAATTTGATGTTGTAACCGTTTTAAGTGTAAAAAAGGCATTTGGAAAGATTCGAAATACTTTTTTGCATCTAAAAAGAAATATTCGGTGTTACAATATTAATTATTGCATTTCATAATCAATATTTTAGTTGCCAAATTTCTGTATAAATGCTCGTAATGGTGTCCGAAAGCTTTTTTGAATTTTGGTCTCGAATAAGGAATATTCTATCTATCTAGTCATTGCTAGGTATATTCTTTAATCTATCATATTTCCAGATGTAACGTGGACCTTTTAAGGATTATACAGTTAGGTCTTACATTTATGGATGAAAATGGCAAAACCCCACAAGGCTGCACTACTTGGCAATTTAATTTTAAGTTCAACTTGCAGTAAGTATCAGAATCAGAAATCATTTATTTGCAAAGAGTATAGGTAACAAAACATAGTTTTGATGGTGTTAAAAAAGAAAAACAAAAGATCCAGTACATTCTACCGTATGGCATGCAACATTAAGCACTATCATAAATTATAATTATTGCTATATAATACTTCCGAAAATGATAATTTTTTTACGTGATTTTTGAAATTGATCAAGTTAACTTTAGACAAATCTCTTTTATTAACGCGCCACAAGTTGACAATACATGTTTTATTAACATGTATTTTCAATAATTGTGCAGAATGGTCTGACAGGGCACTGATGATAATGATTAATTCTTTTGTATCTACTTCCGTTGAATGTACAGCAGTCATGATGTAAATTTTTGTTTTCAGAGAAGATATGTATGCGCAAGACTCAATTGATCTGCTACAAAATTCTGGTCTACAATTCAGAGAACATGAAGAGCATGGCATTGAACCCTTAGAATTTGCTGAACTTCTGATGACTTCAGGTCATTTAACATTCTGTCCTCCAAGTAATACACTATTACTTCTACTTCATTATTGAATTCACTAATTATTTTACACTTACTCATTTTAGGTATTGTGCTAATGGACAATATCAAGTGGTTGAGTTTTCATTCTGGTTATGATTTTGGATATTTACTTAAAATCCTAACTGATCAGAACCTGCCTCAGGAAGAAACTGACTTCTTCGAAACTCTCAGATTGTATTTTCCTACTGTTTATGATGTGAAAGTAAGTATTAATTATAATCGTAAATACATTGTCAAGATCATGATCCTTAACTTATTTATCTTCTATCTTATTTACAGTACTTGATGAAGTTATGCAAGAACTTAAAAGGCGGTCTACAAGAAGTAGCTGACCAGTTGGAACTGCGTCGAGTAGGACCGCAGCACCAAGCTGGGTCTGACTCACATCTCACAGGAATGGCATTTTTCAAAATCAAAGAAGTATGTTTCTGTTCATTTACTGGATGTGTTATGTATGTTTTATGCTAGGTATATCATTTGAACCCAGAATTTTTGCAAGAAAATTAAAAAAACCTTTTTTTACAGATATTCTTTGATGGTAATATTGAAAGCACCAGTGGTCATCTCTATGGGCTTGGAGCGCCATTTAATAATAATGCAAACAGTTTCCAGGACAGTGTGGAAAGCACCAATTCACCCTAATCTACTAAACATTCACCTTAATGTCGCATTTAATGGAGATACTTAAGCAAAGCAATCGTATGTCAACAGTACCTGATTATGTGCAAAAGATAAAAAATATTGAGCAGAAACTGTGATATTTGTGTGTAGTTTCTAACTGCACTGGTAAGGCTATTAGAGGGAATGCAAAAAAAATGCTTTGAGAAAATATTCTTAACAATAAAATCTCTTAAGAATTACTTTGAACTTATCAGTATATGATAGTATCACAAATAAGCTGGCTGAATATCTTCTGTCTATCTATAAATATTTATACTATTTATAGAAACAAGGTCGCTTTTCTTGTCTATCGGTGTGTGTGTGTGGGCTTTGTTCTTCTAAAGTTTAAATCATCAAAACAGCTTCAAAGTCCATTGTGTAGTTCATAATCTAAACTACACAATAGATTTCGAAGCAGTTTTCACTATCTTGTAAGTGGTTATTCCGAAAGAATTTTTGTGTAAATCTCGATGATTTGAAATGTCACCACATCCAATGATCGCACTCTTGCGCGGTGCCAAGGGCTCCGGGCGGCTGGTCATGATTTCGGTATGCTAATAAGTCAAAAGTAAGCAAGTGTTGTGCCATTGCTTTTTCGACCCTCAAGTTGGAAGTTTATTAAAGTTGTAAGTATATTGATATAAATATCTCCATAGTGTAAATAAAATTATTCCAATCTATATTCTATAAATATGTAGTATAAAACAAAGTCGGTTTTCGTATGTCTATGTGTGCGCTTAGTTCTTCTAAATTACACACACAAATAATAATATAATATTATGTTTAAGCTTTTCGCATGTCTCTGGGATAATCATAAATAAGTATACAATACTTATATAATATTATTATATATTTAGTACAGCAAATTAGTACCATGTACCATTAGTATTTATTAGTATAAGTAATTAAAAAAATGTATAAAACAAAGTCGCTTTTCGTGTATTTCTGTGTGTGCCCTTAGTTCTGTTTATTTATGTACCATCGAAGAAGTTCAGATCTATACACTGTAAGGACTATTTTTGCTTGCAGCGCTCGGCGGCTATAACACCGGGCCGGTAACAGATGTGGTCATCGTGTTCACGGGATTTTGTTTTGAAAGTGGTTAGATATGAACTTCTTTGATGGTACACAATTGATTTTGATGCGGTTTTCACTATAATTTAAAGAATTCATCCCAGGTTTATAAATGTAACTAAGGTATAGCACAGAGACAGAAATCTCGATATTTAATATAATGATTATGTTTTTTTGACAACTTTTTCTATTATATTGTTGTTTTGACATGTTTTTCTATTATATTCTCATTATTGTAAGATCCGAAGTAAGATAAACCTTTACCCATCTGTTCACCGGCTGAAAATTAAGGGGTTTATTTATAGAGCGTTTATTCTGAAGTGGGCAACATCGCAAATAAATGTCAAATATTTCGCTGTTTTATAAGTAATTTGGCAATATTACTGTATGGAAATATGAAATGTGACTAACTAGCGAACTATAATAATAATAATTAATTGCAATTATAGCACTGAATTTGATGTGGCAACCGTTTTAGGTGTAAAAAAACCATTCGGAAAATTTTCAAATACTTTTTTTACATCTTAAACGAAATATTCGATGTTACGATATTAATGATTGCATTTCATAATCAATATTTTATTTCACTAGTTAGCTTCATTTCATATTTCCATACAGTAATATTTCCAAATTAATCAAAATAGGTAAATATTTAACAGCTATTTGCGACGTTGCCAAGTTTTAGGATAAATGCTCATAGGTGACGTTCAGACGTCAGAAATGTATGGTTAAGGTGAATCCGCAGTTCCAGCCCCCAAAATTCAAATTTTCTTACGTTTTTTGCAATTGTCAGGTTGTATCTTGATCAAAATATGATTCGCGACTATATCAGGTATGTATTTACAGAATTATAATCATTGGAATCATTAATACATCTCTCTAAATAAGATTTGTTACATATTAACTTTGCCACAAGCAATTTGTCCATACGTATCAAATCTAACTTAGAGAAAAGTATTAATGATTCCAATGATTATAATTCTGTATTTGAATTTCGCGGGCTGCAACTCCGGATTCAACTTAAACAGTCGCTAATCATTACTTAACTTTAAGCAACGTTTAATACAAGGTCCCATGAATAGATGGATAAATTTTAACACTGCGTTCAGTACCTACGTCTAACCAAGGACACCAAGCAAATAAAAACACTGATTAAAGTGATTTTATTTTAATAAATGGCAATGGGTAAACAACATTTTCAGTGTATTTTCGTTAGCTAATTTATTTTTTCTTGTAATTATTTAATGCGATTTTCTAATATTTTTTTACCATTGTCCTTATTTTGGTGGTTTGAATGATTGCTAAAAGTTTGTCCGTCTATTTTAATGGGACCTTATATATAAACCCATATATTTTTATTTGATCCAACATAATAGGATTACAAATATATTGCAAATGGGTTGCCTACTTTAAATATGTTCATACTTTATGGCTACCTACTTATACTGTAACATTTTTTCACTGTCTTGTTTATCAACCGAATTAGATTCCAAATGAAAGTGTAAAGCAGACAGAACATGTTCATGAACAGTTAGGTTACCTTTGCTCGGTGCCTATTACCAGGTTGCAAGTTATAAATAGGTTGGTTAGGTTAGGACCATTAAAAGGTTGGCAACCTAACTGTTACATAATCTGTATGCTTAATACTTTAAATTGAAATGGAATGACTTACAGTATTTTTAATTAATTATAGCCGTGTACATGCTTAATTAGGCAACGCATTTGTAATATATTCTTAGGTAAATATAATGTGATTTAAAAAGAAAAAATCCTGTAAAATGGGTGAAGGTCAATCTTATTTCGGATCGTATACTAAATATAACGTGGGAGCTATTAATAAGTGTTGTATTGTATACCTAAACCAAAAACAATTTGTACTTAAGTACCTATTTTTGCTCGGTTCCTATAATCAAAACGAATCGTTTTTCTTACCACTGGTAGCTTTGTTTATTTCCAAACTGGGCTTATGAATAGATTCGTAAACTAGTATACCTATGATAGCTACTTCCATATGGGAGGGTCTACTATGCAAAGCTATGAGGTCTTTGCTTCATTATTCGTAAAGATACAAGAGTCTTAATTGTAACCACGGTCCGCAATTTATAGGAATCGGCCATTTGTGAATTTGTGATAATTGTTATCCAACATGTTTGCAAATATCTACATTGTTTTGTTTCTGACTATACGTACTAGTCGGTGTTGTATTCTCAATATAGTCGTCTAATGCAAATGTTCCATAAAAATCTTCATGTTTGTTACATATATTTATCTTGTTTTATTACGATCCTGGGGATTACTCTTCAAACTAATTCCAATTCCAATCTAAAACCAATACTGTCAAAAGACAGTCAAGATTAGCGTTTAGAGCACGCCAAGCCCTTAGTTCCCAAAATTGTCACGCAATTTGAAACCAATTTGGCGCTAGGGTCGAACTCAAGAGTACGAAACGTCAAAATTCCAATGTCGATAGATCGGAATTGAAGTCAAGTAAGCCCGCTGGTTGGGGCAGATTGCTCGCAATCGGCCGGGGGTTGCGGAAGATTATTTCGTTCCCGCGACCCCCGGCGTAGGTGTGAGTCGGAACACCGGGGTGGTTTTTAGTCAGTAAGAGTCTGACAGACCCCTCCGCCCGCCCCAGGGCGGAGGACATCCATGAGGATTTTCCACCCCGGAACAAAAAAAAAAAAAAAAAAAAAAAAAAAAGATTGCTCGCAATAGAGTTTCCGAACACCAACGCCTTTCATCTTGAAAATGTCAACATTCATTGGGTTGTTTACAATGTCGAGTCCTAAACGAGTCGAACAGACGAATTATTCAAACTTATGAAGCAATGGATTAGGAATTTCCTACAAAACCCTTCGGATTGTGAAAGAAGAAAGTGTGTTACGCAATAGGAATGTTGAATGGGGAAAAAAATATATCCGTCAGTCACATAATAAAAAGTATTCGACGCGTATTTTTTGCTTTATCATATTAATAAAAAATGAATAAAACTCAAGTGGGGGCTCGCTACGTCACAAGTCAGTATAAAATCTAACGGAGAGTGACGATGACGTCATGCTACATTTTAACTCAATGTATTGCCGTAATCTTTTGATTACGTAAAAAAATTAAAAATACGCGTCGAATATTTTTTAATAACATTTTTAATATAAGTAATACATATTAAAAATAACTTATAATATTTTTTTTTGCAACATCTCTTTTGGTGTGCTGATGGTACCGAAAGTTCTTGAGTGGTGACTGCATACCGGAAGGCGTAGCATGAGTAGATCAGCATTCTTACTGCGTAACACACGATCAATCACAATCTGAATCATTCTGAAGGATATTGCCGTGGGCGTACCCAGGAGAGGGCAGCTCCCCCCCTGGATTCTGTATGCCTAAGGACCTACCTACTGTTATGTTAGTCACGTTATGACTTACTTTATAATTACAATATATTATGCATTAATTCGTTTCGTGTGGTGCCGGACGTAAAGAATAGTACCATCCCATTTCTTCCCGTGGGTGTCGTAAAAGGCGAATAAAGGACTTACTAGAGAATGGGCAGCAGCGTTCTCTATGCATTTTAACACCATACTGCGATCGCCAACCCGCCTACCAAGCGTGGCGATTATGGCAAACCAAGCAGTGGACGCCTTTCGGCTGAAATGATCGCCAGCCGCCGGGCCAGCGGGACATAGGCGACGAAAAATATTCATATATTCATTCCCGGTTTAAGAAATTTCTGATTTGACACCAAAAACGGGTGCCAAAAGCTGTGTACGCCCAAGGATATTGCTTATCCATTGGTTCATATGGTGAAAATTTTGTCTGCTCAACAAAGTAAATAGGTACCGCAATGAATGTTGTTGAACTGTCACAATCATAAATATGTATATTTCTGTGGTCACAAGAAAAATGATCGTGATTGTCACAGATTATTTAGCATGTGATTGTTCATGTACTGGGTGCGGGGAGCACAGGACCAGTCATTGTGGCGATGCTTAGCTTTTGTTCAGCAGTAGACCTCTTTCGGCTGATCGATGATGACGATGACACCAGTTGTGATGCTGTGATTAGTGTTTCCTCCTTTTTAAGGTTCCGTAGTCAACAAGGAACCCTTATAGTTTCGCCATGTTCATCTGTCCGTCTTTCCGCGGCTTAGCTCAGAGACTCTTAGTACTAGAAAGCTGTAATTTGGCATGGGTCTACTGGCCGCCGACAAAGGGACATTGAAAAAAAGTTTAAAAAATTTAGGGTACCTCCACTCCCCTACACGTAAAGTGGGGATGTTTTTTTTTCTCGTCTATCCCATGGTGTGGGGTGTCGTTGAAAAGGTCAATCAAAGATATTGCGAGTAGTGAAAACCATGTTTGTATTCAAGGATCTGTTTGCGAAATATAAGGCTTTAAATCGCTAATTTTTGTTAGAGTCAAGTGTGTCCCCCTGCCAGCTAAATGGTTGGTTTTGGAGATGTGAAAAAATTCGAGGCAGTAGTACCTACATATAATGCGTGGATTTTTGAGATGGGGCAGTAAAGTACCTTACCGTTGTAGCTACAGGAAAACGGTCTTAGGAGACTGTCCTTAATTTTTTGAGACATTTTGATCTGCATTCATAGATTTTGAAAAAAGAAATACGGTCAGCAGGAAAATGAGCAGTTCTCACAAAAACTTTTTTTGATTCCAATCGATCCTGTTCCTTATAAGGATAAAAAAAACTTAGACCAACTGAGGTTTGAGTACTAGAAAAGTTGGAAATCATATCATTGGTTGAAATAGGTTAGATTAGATTAGAACTGCGAACAACCGCGCGCGAGCCGAGCGAGCGGTGCCGCGGCAACAGCCGGCGAGCGCTACTTTCAAATTGCACGCAGAAATGTTTTCACCATTTTCTAATTATCCGTGTTTTCGCAATATCCCTCAGGTTTTCGCGAAAATTCGAATTATCAAATCATCCTACGACATATAAAACGAAATTAAAAGGAAAACTATCACAGCTAATTGGCTCTACAAGTTAACGAGTAATAATCGACCAACTTACATTTGCAGTTGTTGCGTGGAGGATCCGCAGTGGTAGCCCGCGAAATTCAATAAATTCATTCAGATTTGTTCTCAAATGTCATGATTTCATGAAAAAGTCATTCAAAGGAACAAACTAAAATAATGACTATAATTCTGTAAATACTTATTTTTATGGTCGCGAATCATATTTTGGAAGATACAATCTGACTCTGACCTTGCAGATCAGTGTTAGATTGTATCTTCCAAAATTGCAAAAAACGTACGAAAATTTGAATTAGCGGGCTGCCATTGCGGATGTACCTATACCGAAAGGGCAACATTAATAAAAAGCGTTGTTTAAAGAAATCAAGAAAGTATACGACGAGGACGAGGTTTAAAAACTGAAAACACAGCTAGGACGTCGTTTTCCCCCCTCACGAATTCGCTAAAAACTACATCGTATCGTAACAAGTAATCGTACAAGCAGTCACTACTGGCATTTCAACGGAGAAAACGCAAGCAGTATGCGCGGGCGCCCGGTTATTCCGTACGTCCATTATCGTATATGTATATGATGTGCGGCTGGCCTAAAACTACACCTACGGAGCCACGGAGTAATAGACGCACTAACAGTACCTAGCAATGGATTTAATTTTGACAGTTCAATAACTTAATTATTAATTACGTTATTTATGCTGTTGCTGCAATGGATTAGGTAACAATATCCTATATGTATAATCATTCGGATTGTGATTGAAAGTGTGTTGCGCATTAAGGGTGCCCTTTGCAATGCAATTTCAAAATATTTTACGACTTCCAACAGTACTAGTCATTCAAAGTCAAAAGTCAAATTGTTAACTAAAATTTCAAATAGGCACTATGAAAGAGAAGAAGAAGAAAGAAAATACGTTTATTTGCGGTACACATGACGCAAAGAAAGAACAAAACACAAAAATAAACAATTTGGGAGTACCTAAATATGCGTCACATCCACGCAAAGGGTTTTGAACGTTAAAAATTAACAAGAAAATAGAATTGATTCTAGTTGTCCCTTCCAAAATGTAGTTTCATAATGGAGAAGAATGGGCAAGAAACGCCACCTTTACTCTTTTATAATGTTTTACAAAATTTTGTATTAATTAATTTTAACCTTATATGAATTTCTAAAATCAACTCAAGATTGTAAGCGAAAATACCATTATGTTACCTCCGAATATAAGTTTGTTAAGAAATGGTCATAAAAAAACTAGGCTCAAAGACTTTGAAACCAAAGCCAAAAAATGGTTTCATTAATCTGTGGACATGATTTTTGCCGCGCGAATCAGCAGTGTAGTCTAAATATTAACATGTTTTCAAACTTTCCAATAACTTACGATCAATTTAACTGTCTAAAATTGTTACTAAATTAGGTATATTAATAATGAGCGAAAGAAAGAAAAATAAATTGAAGTGCGGGTGGGTATTGTGTCCTTCTAATAGCTTTCCTGGAAATTTTTATTATTTCAATGTGAAGAATGGAGAAGCTGTATGGAGCCGCAATCAATCATATGTACGTATACTTGCCTAATGTTAAATTTATTAAAACATAAACTTTGCTTTTAGTAGCGCCTGGGGGTTTTGACCTCGGATTTTTGTTACAGTTTCAGTTTTTTTTTTTTTTAAGTACCAGCTGTCTAATTACGCAACACATTTTCGTTGACAATTCCGACTAATCTGTTTCAATTTGACAGGTCAATAACATTCATTGTGTTATTTACGTTGTTGAGCAGATTTTTTTTTCGAACGTTTGACGCAATGGATTATCAATCTGTTTCAAAACGATTCAGATTCTGATTGATCGTGTATTACGTAATTAGGGTACAGGTTGTATTTTGTTTTTTTAAAACAATAAATTGCAATAATTGTTTGACGTGTAAAAGTGTTTTGTACAACCTATTTACAGAAATAAAAATCATTTATCATTTATCATTTATCAATGTTTACCAATTTTTATTTTTGTACTTTTGATTTTTAGCGTCGAAAATGCTTTTGCGATCGCTTCAGTAGGGTACCTACCCGTTTTCAAGAAAAGTGCGACCGGGCTAGCTTCCTCAATGATTAAGATACAGAAATGAAAATGTCATCAAAATATACTTTACTGAAAGGGCCACAATACTGAAAAAAAAGAATTGTAAAATGTTTAATTATTTTTTTAATACACCCCAACTTAAATGCGTTAGTATTTTTTTATTACTATTATGAACCAAAAAATACGTGACTAATATTTTTTTATTAACTGACTGACGGAATAATTAGAATTTAATTTTTTTTTACGCGTTATCCCTATTATTCCAAAAATATATTGTTTTTTCCAAATCCAGATCACAATTTTTTAATACCTAGGTAAACGTTTTTTACATTTATTATGAGCTTAACAATTTACTGTAACAGATATCAGAGGTTTTCAAGTTTCTAACGCTCCAGGCACTACACTATTTGGCATATTTTAAAATTGCAAATTCAATCAAAACACTGATGTGAGAGAAGGTGACACAGTTATTGTGCGTTTGCGCTGGCGCGGGTCGATCCCGCTTGCGGGGGTTTATCCGTGGATGGGTCACTGTCACTGAGTCACTGTCACTGAGCCACTGTCACTGAGTCACTGCCACTGAGTCACTATCACTGAGCCACTGTCATTGAGTCACTGTCACTGAGTCACTATCACTGAGTCACTGTCACTTGTTATTTTGTTTGATTGTTTAGGTTAGTTCGCTGTAAAATACCACATTTCCAAAACATTACATTCTTTTGCGCCTAAACGGACCGTGGCACTCGCCTATCCAAAACAAATACGATCAATCTATTCAAAGAGCAGCGAACTAACCTCAACTATCAAACAAAATAACAAGTGACAGTGACAGACAAAGCAATGCTTACGGCTCTTTAGCCGAGCCGAGGCAGCGCTACTATTACGCCGCAAATAGCGGCACTTTATCCGATAGGGACAAAATGCCGCTAGCGGCACTCTATAATTTATTCGTATCTCTCTATGAATAAATTAGTGTGTATGGTCTATACTATAGACCATACACACTAAATTATTATATAGAATATAGAATGAAACCAAAATTTAATAGCTTCAATTGTGACATCAATTTACATCAAATCATTTATGCCAGTTCATCGATTTTTATGAAATACAACACATTGTTATTTGATAGCAAAACGTAACAAATTATACTGAAAAATTACCATTAAAAAAAAAACCGGCCAAGTGCGTGTCGGACCACGCACAATGAAGGGTTCCGTAGTTGAGATGAATTTATCCCAAAAACAAACATAACATTGTTGTTGAAAAAAAAATTCTCTTATACATGCCACAACAACACAACTGCAAATGCAAGCATGTTTTTTTTATGACCATAGACTTCTTATGAGTGGTCCTGTAATCTGTGAGTATAGAACCATTCTCTGTATTTTTTTCAAAAATTTTGGCTCGTTAATTTTGGAGATATGGGTAGGTAAATTTTCATCTATTTTCTCAAATATCTTTAAAAGTATACATTTTAAAATAATTTAAAAACAAATTGCGATCCTCACAACAAGCCTTTTCATTTGATATGTCACACGGTACAGTTTGCAAAACTTTTTGTTTTTTAATTTTCTAATATCATATTACCCGAAAAATGGGCCCTATATTCAAAGTCCATTTATTTACGTTACACGCCCATGTGCGTGTCACAAAAATTAATATGCGCACCAAATTTCAACGTAATTAGTTCAGTAGTTTCGATGACTGTGACAAACGGACAGGCAGCCAGCTAGCCAGACAGACAGACATACGAGTGATGCTATTAGGGTTCCGGTTTTTTCCTTTTGAGGTATGGAACCCTAAAAAGGTTTCATTATTTTGTTTTCAGAATAAACTCAGAAGAAGAGAACGCAGCTCTCACAAAATAGCGAATAAATCTCGCGGATACCCGGACCAAAATACGTTGCCAGAGGATAAATCTCACGGATATCCGGAACCAACTACGCTGGCAGGTGAAACAACAATCACGCCCCACTATATTTTCACCAACAGCAAAAAATAGTACCTATATATAAAAATAGTCCTAGTACACACCAACTGCCAACGGTTGCCCAAGCGACCTTCCCCGAATATGTGCCCAACAATACCAACCTAGTGAAGGTTGGTATTGGGCAATATTGTTACGACTATCAATAATGACGAGAATCCATTTGTAAGTTTCGATGGAAGACACAAAATAGTGAAGCCGTTTGCATAGTTTGAAACATCCACTCCAAATAATTTATTTTTTGAATGCATTTCAGACCCACTGAGTTTCTTTCCGAAATCATTGATTAAGGAACCAATTTTGAAATTAGAACCCAAGTTACCTACTCCAATAATTCCAAATGTTGCCCAAGCCACCTTCCCCGAATATGTGCCCAATACCAAACCTGCACTCCCCAATATTGTTACGACTATCAAGAATACCGAGAATCCATTTCTACGTTTCGATGGAAGACACAAAATAGTGAAGCCGTTTGCAAAGTTTGAAATATCCACACCAAAGAATTTATTTTTAGAATGCAAATCACAATCACTAAGTTTCTTTCCGAAATCATTGAATAAGGAACCAGTTTTGAAATTAGAACCTAAGTTACCTACTCCTATAATTCCAGATGTTTTTAAGAGTAATGAGAAACCAATCATAAGTTTATGTAGTAAGGTTGCAAGTACAGTGTCAAGTATAGAGGTTCCTAAAATCGTTAATAAAGTACATATTTTGGAGAACATAGATTGCACAGGTTTGGGATTGTACTTGATGGCTATGAGAAAACCTGTAGCTGCAAAAGATACAGCAGTTAAAAGTAAGTATTAGCATATTTTTATTTGATTTTAATGGATTTTTTTTTTGTATTGTTAGTCTAGTGGTCGCAAGCTCGACTGCTGACCGTGAGGTTCTTGGTTCAACTGCCGGCGTCACAGACGACATTAGTATCCGATTTTGTTGTTTCACGAGGTTATAGTACCCAAATTGTTTTACTTAGTAGTTCCATTGAAAAAATTGTACCTTTTAGATTTCGCAAAAAAGGAACAAATAGGATCTTTGGCGTATACGCAACAGACCATTTTAAACCCGACTACGGCAAAGCCAAAAAGAAGGTGTTTGTATTTACGTATGTTCCGCCGTAGCGACTAAACCCCTCATCCGGTGAGAATCAGGTGTCAATCGGTTCGTTATTATGGTCCGGGTCTCTATACAAACATAATTATCAATATGACGGCTGTTTCAATGGATACTACATCCTAAAATACCATAGATATCATATTTATATCCATGCTTTTTTAGATATTACATCCAAAAAAGTAACGGTCTTCGTTTTCCCATCAGGAAAGAAAAATAATACTGCTCCGGATTATCCCTCCTTTTTTTTTTAAACAAACCTCACTTAAACAAATAGCTAAGCTCGGTGCTTGAACTCTTTGAATGCCATTCACCGCGAAATTAAAATTTTCTTACGTTTTTTGCAATTGCCTGGCACGTCAGTGTCAGGTCAAAATTATAATCATTAGAATCATTAATACATATCTCTCTTAATTAGATTTGTTCGCAGCAATGTAAACACTAAAAAAGGACACAACATTTTACAAGAACTACCTACTTTTCACAAATTCCTCAATAACTTCGATATCCCTGTGAATATAGGTACATGGCGGCAAAGATTTAAATCGTAGATTTGCCCTCACTGTACTAAGTCGCACGAAAAATCGTCCATAGTGAGAGGAGCGAGCTCACACATTAACAACGGCGTTTCCATGACAACCAAGTCAAGTCTCTGCGACAGTGTCCGTCTCAGAGGTGTAAAACGAAACGGAAACGCGACCATCTTTTAACGCGGCAGGGCAAATCTACGATTGAAATCTTTGCACGGCGGCCAAACCGGGCAGTTTAAAGGCAAAATTCGTCACGTAAAGCTTCGTGCAGACCAGCGCGACGCGACATCGGTTATTGTTATACCGTCAAGTTTTCTTAGAAATTGTATTGTTCGTGTCGCGGCGCGGCGTCGCGTCGCGCTGGTCTGTACGAGCTTTAACACAGTATCATAAAGAAAAAAAACTTGAAAACGTAATACTTAATATAAAAGTAATTATCCTTAATTTATTAATTAGGTTCACTTATGAAGTTAAGGATACTTGGTGACAATATTCATTAGGTGGTACCTACTTGCTAAAAAGTTTCATTACTCGTAGAATAATATCAAGTTCACTGAAAAAGTCATCGGGGGGGAAGGGGGCTTGAGCCCCCTTAGAGCCCCCCCCCCCCCCCCCCCCCGAGGAATAAAAGATCCGACTCTACCACAGGGGACTGCCATGATGCTGATGCTTTACTCTAACTTCCAGGACCATTCAAACTAGATAATAGTGTGCCAGTTCAGGACGCTCTACACACTAGCAGCGCGAGGGCAGCACTAGCCCTCGCGCTGTCTGTGGCTCAGCATTGTGCAACAGAACGGCGGAGCGCTGTAGGTAGGTACATCCTCAGCGCCAAGTGTGAGGACCAGCTATCTAATTACGCAACACATTTTCGTTGACAATTCCGACTAATCTGTTTCAATTTGATAGATAACAACATTCATTGTGTTATTTAGGTACATTGTTGCGCAGATTTTTTTTTCGAACGTATGAATCTATGTACATAAGTATTAGCAATCTGTTTCAAAACGATTCAGATTCCGATCGATCGTGTACTACGCAATTAGGGTGGTGGTGATGGGACACAGCACCACATTCGCAGTCGCCCTCCGGCCATCAATCGACTAATAAAGCAAACAAATTAGTGTGAAGTATAAAACTTCTACCTCACTTCTAACTTCCAAGTGTTACACCCACAGACTGCATCATACGACCCAAAAATCGGAAGCCGGACAATCTACAACAAAGTGACAGTCGAACCTTCCACCTGGACGACGACACACAGATGACACCCGGACGTCACACATTGACGGACTTTTCTCCCTGCATACCATACGAAAATGACCCCAAATACTATAATGAAATTACTTCACCATTACCACCTATCTTCAATCAACCTGCCTAGCCTTTTCCCATCGATCGGGGGTCCGCTTAATACAAGTATTTTACATGGAGCGACTGCCTATCTGACCTCCACAACCCAGTAACAGCAGTGCTATTCTGTAACCATCTCACCGTGAAATCTTAGGTGAAGTGAGCGTGGAGTGAGCTGTCATTTCACAGGGATTGACACTATTGACAGCTCACTTCACCCAAGTTTTCACGGTGAGATGTTTACAGAATAGCATGGCTGTTATCAGCTAGCTTGGTGACTTAATAATTGTCTTTATATTTACACTTTAATATTATATTTCCTGTTTGTTTCTTAAATCGTGACGCTTGTGCCTCACTCGTAACTCATGATTAGTCTTGATTAAAAATGTGAGATCATTGAAAATTAAAAATACTGGTAACTACGCCGCGCGCCGCCGCGCCGCGCCGTCGCGATAGAATGGGTACCTAAAGTTCCTAAAATCGTACCATATTGTAGGTTTAAGGTTATATTTACAATTTCAGGTTATCTTCTGTAAAAGTTCCTATTTCTACAGTAAGGGTCAGCTCACACCGACACGCGACAAGGCGCATAGCGACATAGCATACAATATAGAACTTTACAACCCGGGCGCAATAACTTGACACCTGGCTCGAAACTCGACTCCCCTCCCGCTAACCCGCGCGAGGCCCCGTTCTCGTCCTGAAGGACGAGAACGGGGCCTCGCGCGGGTTAGCGGGAGGGGAGTCGAGTTTCGAGCCAGGTGTCAAGTTATTGCGCCCGGGATATATTTACAATATGTATACTAGCTGCTGCCCGCGGCTTCAACTGCGTGGACCCTAATTCTTTTCCTAAAATAAAAGTAGTCTAAGTTACTCCTTATACCTAACATGAGCTATCTGCCAGTGAAGTACCGTCATAACCGGTCTAGCCGTTTCGGAGATTAGCTGGAATAAACTGGACTGTATTATACTGACAAAAATAAAAAAATAAACTTTTTTTTTAATGTAGGTACCTGACCTATACTTTCACATGCATTTATTTATTAATAAGCTGTTATTTAGACATTAAGGCTCGTGCAGACCAGCGCGACGCGACGGCGCGATGCGCCTCGAACAATACAATTTCTAAGAAAACTTCACGGAATAACAATAAACGGTGTCGCGTCGCGCTAGTCGGCACGAAGCTTTACAAACAGACACTTTTCTTTTAATTTATTTGTGTAAATTATTTTTATTTGAAGATTAAAAAAGAACACATTTCAGTGAGAGGATTGGATTGGAATACGGCGACGCGCGCGGTGGCAGCGCGGCACAATTGGCCTAGTATTATTGTACTCTCGCGGCGTGAACTGACCCAAATGTTAATTAATACTTAGATTTATAAAGCAATCTGCAATCACATCATGATAAATGAACGTGAAATTATGTACGTAAAAGGATAGAAGCTACACAGACTGTAACAAACAAGGTAGACTTTAAAAATATGAATACTTTATAGCTGTAGGCTGTAGGTTCAAAGGCCTATAACGTTTTTTCTACGAGTCTTGCAATGTATTTGTTAATATTTTTGGATGTGTTAATCTAAAAACATTGGACAGACTTTGTTGATTATTATAATTAAGTAGGTAGGTATATCTCTGTCTCATAAGTACGGTTGTAAGTAAGGCGTCGACTGGAAACCTCCATTTTTACGATTTTTTTTAAAATCATTTTATCGGGACTTTTTTATGTAAGTACCTTCTTTTTAGATTTGTCTTTTTTAATATTTCGGATACAGTGTTGAATAATCTAAAAACATTAGACAGACTTTTATTGATTGTTTAATTGTTATTGTAAGTAAGGCGTCGACTGGAAACGTCCTTTTTTATCGTCGATTAAAAATCAATTTTTTGTGACTTTTTTATGTAAGTACCTTCTTTTTTAGACTTGTCTTTTTTAATATTTCGGATACAGCGTTAAATAATCTAAAAACATTAGACAGACTTTTATTGATTGTTTAATTGTTTATCAAGCAGCTGATTAGCGTAGCATCAGCACCCTCATAAATCACTTTTGTTTATAGATAGAAACATATTTTTTGGTTTAAATTAATAAAATAAACGTTTAAAAAGTTACTTTTGGTATTTTTAAGTTTTCCTAAATTATACGAACTCCCAATCAAAACTTGAGTTAGGTACCTACTCATTTCTAGGAGTCTATGAGGTGATCCAACAGAGAACACAAATGCACTACCGTGGGGCCACAAAGTAAATATTAGTATACTATTATGGTGAATCCGCAGCTGTCCGCAGCCCGCGGAATTCTAAATGATTACTAACTCTGTAAATACATATTCGTTATGGTCGCAAATCATATTTCGATCAAGATACAACCTGACACTGACCTGCAAATTGCAAAAAAACGTAAGAATATTTGAATTTCGCGGACTACAACTGGGGATTCACCTTAAGAGCGTTTATTCTGAAAGTAGGCAACGTCACAAATAGATGTCAAATATTTCGCTGTTTTGATTAATTTGGCAATATTACTGTATATAAATAAGAAATGTGGCTAACTACAGACAAGACGACGGCGACGACGACGACGGCGACGACGGCATACTACATAATATTTAAGATGTTGAACCTTACAAGTAGGTATGTAAAAAATATTTTTTTTGGGTAGATGATGTACCTACCTACCTGTTGCAGCGTAATAAAAATTCACTGTTGGTATGACAAGTTTATTAATTTTTATAAATATAAAAAATTACATCCAGACAAGAAAAATTATGATTTCACATCTTAAAGAAAAACAGGGTAACAAACGTGTAAAAAAAGATAAAAGATATTTAAGACAAAGTTTGTCGCTTTCGAATAAGATAGTTATTGATCATTCTATGAATCTATAATGTTCATTTGGGACCACTAGGCCATTACCGCTGAAACCTCAGTCACATAAGACGCAGTTATATGCCAGTGACCTTGAGTGTTAGGTTGCGTGTTCTCTACTGAGCTCACGCTACGCGTTGCATGTCCAGCCAGTTTAGGACTCGCCCATCAATTAGCGCTGTTCCAAATTAGATGCATTATTAATTTATTATACATAAAACAAAAGGTATTTTAAAAAACACGTTTATTAAAAAATCAATAATTAAATTATATTATATATGGAGCGGAGGGAGGCCTTTGCCCAGGAGTGGGACAGCGTAGGCTAGTAAAAACAAAAAAAAAAATTAAATGGTGAAGGTTTCAGAAAAATACGCTTGATAGATCTTTCGTGATTCTCAGTTTTTTTTCCGCGTGAGACCTAACTTTCTAAAATATTCATGTTTAAGCAATTAAGAAAATGCTCTTATTTAACATATATTTGTTGCCAAATCATTAACACTACACTACATTTAGACGATCTCTTTTTAAAATATTATGATGTAATTTATTTAATATAAACAATGAAACCACTGACTTTCATTTGACCTTCAAATGACATTAAAAAGTAGGCAGATTGGTACTACTTTCGGTGCCCTATAAAAAAATCAAGTCATAATATGTGTAATTATACCGACCAAATATGACCGCTCCCCGGCGAAGAAACGCCTGCAGGCGGTATGCATACCTAAAGTTACATGCTCTGTGTGCATACCGGCAGCCTTGCCGTCCGCGCAGTGACGCCTCGGCGGCCGCGCGGTCACGCCTCGCCTTAATTAGCGATAACGCGACAATGTACCCCAGCATGCATGAACAACAAGCTGTCACATCACCGGTGGCGTGCCGGCAGCGAGCGGTCGCCTTGGTAACGGCGCGTTGACGACTAGCGGTCGCCTTGCTTACGGCATGTTAGCTTTACTGTATTCGCATGCAAGTGTATAGGCTTAAAAATTAAAAGCCATTTACCCTGGCTGGCTGTAAAAATTAAAATAATTTTTCCATATTGTTTCTAAGTTATCTGTGCCACCCCGTCCCACAAGTGGCGCCCCCGTGCTGTCATTGCAGCGGCAAAAGTCAAGTTACATCTATCACTGGAGGGACTGATTGTTGGGTTTTTAATTTATAAAATTATAGTTGTACTATAGAAAATGGATGAAGAAGGCGATAATCTTCTGCTCGAAGATAATTACTATCAGTTACTTAATGTTTCAAAGACGGTAAATATAAATCACGTGCATTTTTAGAATTGGTTTCAGCATTTTTACACTATCAATATTATATAACGACACAAATCAACCTTTTATCATGGAATGCAAATATTTCTTCTAAACAGCAGAGCTACTTATATTATTTATCAGTATATAATTTTGAATCACATATTTTAAATTTATTTTTGAGGTTAGGAGCAGTGCATCCTGCACTCTTTACATGCCCCTAGAAAATTCAGTTTTCCAGATAATTGCATAGGTAATCTTATAAATATTCAACTACTGTTGCATGTTACCGACTTGCGAACCAGAATTTTATTTTGTAGCTCAGGATGATGCAATATTAATACTTTAAACTTCACAGTGTAAAACAGTGAAGCTTAAAGTTTTGTATTTTATGTATGTTATGCAAAATTCTCTAAGTTATTAATCTAATAATCAGGCAAATTATTCATAAATATTGCATATGTCTGAAATTTGCAAATTGTAAGTCTGATGCAATTTAATTTCTAAAACGCAACTGTGTGGTAAGCATTTTTTGTGATGCTGAGAAAATATTTTTTCATTCATAGTCAATGCTTCATGTTAACCCTTTGAATATAGCCTTGACCTTTTAAATGTACTTATGTAAAATGGGAAGGCAATGATTGCAGTCAATTTACAAAATCTGTTTATGATTTGCCTTGAAAATCCAGATATAATAATTATGTCTTGTTTCTTGACCATACCACCTCTATGAAGCTGAAGAAGCTATGTTCAAATAAATATGTTCTTCATGTAGCTCGTAAAATCTATAAAAAAAACAGTTTTACATAGTGATGATTTGTTCGAGACATTGTGTGTGCATGATAATGATAAGGTAATGTATGCAAAGTAAGATTAATATACAAAGTACTCTGCATATTTACTAAGAAAAACAGTTCAAATAAATTAGAAAAACAATGAGTAATGTTTACTCATGCTAAGGCCCATATTACAGAACCTCACTCAAAACTCAAGCATTACTTACTTGAGTTTTGAGTGAGGAGACTACTAGCTCGTTTAAAGCCTTTTGATTGGTTGAAACTAGTTTTAAGTAATGCTTGAGTTTTGAGTGAGGTTCTGTAATACGGGCCTCAGAGATGGTACTTAATGACCATGAGAGAGTGAGAAGTTCGAATCACTGGGTCTCACCATAAGACAATGTCTTAGCATCATGAAGATGGGGCATAGCCTTTGATAACTTTGATACTAGTAGTTAGGTCATTTTTAAACAGTTTTATGTCGAAATATGATATTGATGATGCTAAAATGGGCATCAAGCTCAATGAACCCCCATAATTTTACAGGCACCTCCAGAAGAAATAAACAGTGCATATCGCCGCTTCTCGCGTATGTTCCACCCTGACAAACACAGCACTGATCCGAATAAACAAAAATGGGCAGAACAAATATTCAACAAAGTCAAAGAGGCTTATGAGGTGCTGTCTGATTCACATAAGAGAGCCATCTATGATACCCTAGGTAAGATTTGTGACATTGTCCTTAACTTTAACTTCTTGAAATCTGTAAACTTAGGGATATTTTGACAAATGTTTTATTTTTATTTTTGTACACTTGGATTAAAGTTACAAAGTAAAAACTAAAGTACCCATCATTTTCTGGTTTCAATCCTCAGAGAATAAACAAATTCCGTGAAACACGCAGAACTGCATGCACAAGCTTTTAAAACTGATAATCAAAAATAAATTGTTTCACTATTTAGGAATAAACCTTATGGTGCCATTTCATTAGTAAACAAATAACAATAATAATTAAGAGCGCATATCCTAAAAGTTGGCATTGCAGAAATAGCTGCCAAATATTTACCTGTTTTGATTGGCAATATTAATGTATGGAAGTATGAAATGTGGCCTAGTGACCTAAAATATTGATTTTATCGTAACACCGAATATTTAGTTTTAGTTGTAAAAAAAGTGTTTTGAAACTTTCCAAATGCCTTTTTACACCTAAAACCGTTGCAACATCAAATTCAATGTTATAATTGCAATTCACATAATATAACCAAATTAATCGAAACAGCGAAATTCTTGTCATCTATTTGCGACATTGCCCACTTTCAGAATAAATGCTCTTAACATTGAATTAATTGGTTTATCAGGGAAGCGTGGTTTGGAGGTAGAAGGATGGGAGGTTATATTCCGCACTCGCACACCCAGAGAAATCAGAGAAGAATATGAAAGGTACGTTCTTCATCTATTATTGTATACAAAATTGTGACTAAATACCATTTGTTTATGTGTCGTCTCAATTGATTGACATATTATTATTAAATTATTAACTTAGTGTTTGGCATGAAATTGTGACATCTAAGTAGACAAAAATATAAAATAAAGTCAATAAGTAAGTACCTATTGACTTTATTTTATATTTTTGTTTTTAGTTTGATACACCTAAGTTATTTTGTATGCCATCTGGCGGGACATAGTATGGACCAACATTTATTTTTTATTTATAATATAACATCTGTATAATTTTTTCCTATGTACACAAAATTAATTTGATTTTTTTAAAATCAAACTGCAGGTTATTATTTGGAATATAAGAGCAAATTACAATTAAAAAATTATCTTGATCCGACAAGAAATATTGTAACTTTACTGTGCTACAACTAGTAGCAGTAACTTTCCGTAAGGCGTAAGAAGCTAAATGGATTTAGTAAATATAGATGCTTATGATGTTGTTTTGAAACAGACTTTCTCTTCAACTCCTGAGATCCATTCCCAGGTCAGGCCAATTGGAGCTTAGATTTAAACATAACTAGCGATATGTGGGTGACCTATAGGTACACTTCGCTATCCCTTCGGGGAATAAAAGCCTGATATTATGTTATAGTATAGTTTAGTATAACGGGCTGTTGTCCGCAAGTCCACGTCCAAGCGCGTTTTTTGCATGCCAAAGAGAAAATCGACCTATCGGTCCACTCTATCTTCTTAAGGAAGGCCAACAACGCCTTGGTGTTACTGACTACTTGATGTTACTTTGTCCTGTATGTGGCTACAACCGGGCAGCAATCAAATGAGCTACTGTCTCACCTTGTTCTATGTAGGCCTTGCACAGTGGACTGTCTGTGACTCCTATGACAAAGTGGTGTTTGTCAAGTGACCCGTGACCAGTTATGGCTGCTATGACTATACGCCTCTTATCGCTTGATTCTGTATTTTTATCAAAGATAAATAAAGGAAGTCATAAAGTACCGGGTACCCAAACAGGTACCCGGTATATTATGGCTTCCGTAATGGGGAACTTCTTGCTGAGTCGTCATACAGCGCGTTCTGTTGTGTGTTTCTATAACGCTTCCTGTTGTATGAACAGTTGGACCGGTGGTAGTGCCAGCACGGCTTCTTTACTCTTAACCGCCATCAGCTGATTTGAATGATGGCCGAGTCTGCAACCACCTGGATTATGGGGAAAGGAGGGTATGAGACAGGGAAGAATGGTGTTGAAGGAATTGAGGATGTGATGTGGTACACATTCTTTAAGAGTACAATTAGTCCCCAAGGCTTGTGCTAGCCTTTACTAGGACTGTCCTGTTGCGTACATTTCTTATGGAATTAGACCAAAAACGGGTTGGAAACTTCGAGAAGGTGCATCCACCAGATTTGCCTTGAGGATCTACACGACCGTAGCGCTCTCCCTTAAGATCTCGCAACCCTACTACCACTAAAGGAGGCAGTATAGTAGGCCTGCATCTATACTACCAAGTAAAGCAAAGCACGTCGTTGTGCAACCACGAAAGCATATATATACATATATATACAGGGTGTCAGAGACATCGACGCGAAGCCGGTTACCATGGGGTCAATACATGATTCTGAACACCCCTGCGCTGAAATTTTTCGTCGGTTATTAAAAAAAAAATCTGCTGTTTCATAGAAAAGTGCAATACCTACGCGGTCAAAATTTATGGAGCAGCTGTTTTTTTTTTAAATAACCGACGAAAAATTTCAACTCAGTGGGGCTCAGAATCATGTACTGAATCCATGGTAACCGGCTTGGCGTCGATGTCCCTGCCACCCTGTATACAGCATTATATGATGATGATTTTATGTTATGTAACTTTACTTTCAGGTTGAAGCGTGAGAGGGAAGAGCGAAGACTGCAACAGAGTGCCAACCCTCGCGGGACCATTACACTGTCAGTCAACGCGACGGACATGTTCATGAAGTATTACGATGAGTATGAAATTTTGTGAGTACTGCTTGTTTTTTTTCTTTTGTTACCTTTTTATTTTTTAAGTGTACATCATGTTGAGTTAGCCTTTGAGAATTCAGGATGCCTATAATTGTAAGTGAATTTTCTTAAACAAATTCATCAGACAATATTTAAGTAAGTAGATGAATCTCAATAACTATATTTTCTATTAATTCTCATTCTTCTCCGCTCGTATCGTAACTTATAAGAACAGCTTATGCCGTGGTTAAATCATTACGCCATCAGCAGCATAGCTGGTAAGCACAATTAAAATATGTAAATTCGATTTAGATTATGCACACTGTTATCAATATTTATTTTGAGCTACCTCATTTACTTCTCGAGGTATTATTTCTTTGCATTCTTATTTAAGTTAGATTTTTGTATTTCATATTTATTGGTTGCATTCAAAATTAGTGATAATTGGTATTTATGTATGTTTAATTTCTGTTTATTTCCAATATTATAGGGAAGAACCGACTATTATACCGAATATTGAAGTATCGGGCATGACCATACAGCAGTCAATTGACGCACCTGTCACGCTGAGAAATACCATGACGCTATCGGGAAACATATCGACACAGAATGGAATAGGTAATACAATTTTTATCATTTAACCTTATTTATTCAAATAGAGTAAGAACCACTATTTTAATAACGTTCGTGTTAGCTTCGATATCAATCCATATAAAAGCTCGTACAGACCAGCGAGACGCGACGCCGCGCCGCGACACGAACAATAAAATTTCTAAGAAAACTTGACGGTATAACAATAACCGGTGTCGCGTCGCGCTGGTCTGCACGAAGCTTTACCCGTGTATCAAGATACGGGTTATATGGATTGGCCTGTTGGCTTGGACTTACTCAATTTCTGGAGGGAGGTGGGCTGGTTGGACTAACCACCGACGGCCGCCATGGCCCACGCACAATGGTCCAAACCCCATAACATAGAACACGGTCAAGGTAAAGCCGTCGTAGCATGCCACTATAATTTTGTGGGTGTTGCTGGCACCCACATGGTATACCGGCATGCGACCACGGCTTTACCTTGCCCATTTTTGTACCTATGTCTTGAGTGCTGTCTGGTTGCTTGATATCACGGTGAAGTGAAGATTACGGTGTAGATGTACAAGCTCGGTAACAAATACTAAATGAATTTCCAAACTTAAGTTATGTTAAGCATTGCTAAGAGAACGGACGGCTGATGGAGTCGAGAGTTCTCAAAGCCCGTTCCGGGAGGCACAGGGTGGGAAGACCCTCAGGTGGACTGATGACCGGTCGTTGTAGCGATGCTGATGATAATGATTATTGTTCATTGTAGCAGTCTTCTTCTTCTTTTCGTGTGGTTAGTGACTAACCTGGTGTCAGAGTCTTAAAGCCGCCCATGGGCCTCTGACTTGGCTTCACATGCCATGGAGAAATATCTCTCAGGCATGCCGGTTTCCTCTCAATGTTTTCTTTCACCGTTTTTGAACTAAGTGAAAATTATACAATACACACATAAATCCGAAAAGTGCGTGCCTTGGGTTCCAAATCGAGATATGACTTGGAAGTCCGACGGTCACACCACTAGGATCACGACTGATTGTAGCAGTAACTTCCAGATTATGTTGTGCAGTTAATTAAAGTTTGTTTAAATGGTAAATTGTGTAGCACGATGTTTTCTGCAAAACGTGACAAATTTCGTGGCATTTAAGGTCGTATTTTGATCTACTCCAAGTCCTTGAAAAATAACAACTTAGCAAGCATCTTACGTTGCTGAAGATAACCCAGTATGTTTAGCATGTATAATAAGACAGTTTCATATTTTCAGGTACCGGCTCTGTGAATGTATGTAACAGAAACCTCAGTTCTGAGAAAGGATGGACAGAGGTGGAGTTTGGTATAGGAAATGGACCTCTTCTCGGTTTCAAGATATTCAGGACTCTTTCGCGACTGATGTTCTTGAACTGCGGAACCGTGTTGCAGTTCACACCTAGAGGGATTTCACCAAGTCTTATATCAAGTAAGTTTTGTTTATCGCGTTTACATTATAGAAGAAACTATCCAGGAAACTGTATCTACGAATGAATAGAAAATAAACATGGAAATTGGATCAGTGATTGTCGAATTATAAGTGCATTAACAGATGGATAGACTGTTTTATATGTCAAGATAAGGAAGAGTTTCTATGTCGTTACCTGGATACAGATAGTTCCGTCCACGAAGACGCGCCCCACTTCGCGATTTCTGTACTGTAAGCTGTCGATCCGTTCTGTAAAATTCTCACCATGAAGAGTGAAGTGAAGGGAGCTGTCAATAGTGTCAATTCCTAGCATTAGGTGCAATGACAGTTCACATCAAGCTCACTTCACCTAAGTTTTCACAGTGAGATGTTTACAGAATAGTACGGGTGTACTTTAGTACGGAGCGGAGTGGAGTCGGGCGCGTTTTCGTGGATGGTACTATACATATAATTTGTTAAATAAATATTGTATCAAGACCCAAAGTTCGTCAAACAGGGCTGAGATTGTTGGCACATGAGAAATGAGCCAAACACGAAAAATTTATTGCATGTCGAACTAAAAAGATTGATTACAATTTTCTTTTTTCTTCAGCAATGGCCCTTCAACTGGACGCTCACTCTGTGGGGTACCTAACATACCGCGCTGGCGGTCAAGGCGGCTCATCAATGACCTCGATCTACGTTCGTGACTCCGAGAAATACCACACAAACACCGCAGTGCAGATCGGGAGTCCTCACTCCTTCATATCATTCAATATCATGAGGAAACTGCCACAACATGATATGAAGCTCAGGCTGGCTTTGAAGTAAGTTATACATTGACAAGTATTCCCGATAGAATTTCCTTCGGCAAAAATGACTATCAACCATACAAACTTTCATCCCCTATTTTACCCGTTTAGAGAATGAATTTTCAAAAATCCTTTGTTATATAAGGAGCTGTAGTGTCAACTGTCCCAGCGGTTTAAGCTGAGCGTTCTCTGTCAGTGATTCAATAAATGAATTTAAGATTTTTATAAAGTAGAATAGTAGAATATACCTGCGTTCGTCTCCTCTCGTATAAGCAAACATTATATCGTCGTTGCGCGTGCAAAAGTCGTGTCATTTCGTGATTTTCTGTTTTTTATGCATTTTGAATCGTTATTTCAATATACACATACTGTAAAAACAGCAAGGTGATAAATGCAATATTTAAAGAGTTACGAATACAAACACAATACATCGAAAGTTCCATATACACTAAGTATGTATTAAAGTAAAAGTAAATTATTTGAATAATCTGGGTTTTTTTGGAGAAAATCAGTTTTTTGTGTCTCCTGTAAAGTGTGTAAAAAACACATAGCGATTATGGAAAGCGCAGCGCCGATATGAGAATAGTTCATGCATCACGGTAGTCAGTAATAGGACCAAGGGCCGCAGATAAAGGAAATGGCGAGGCGATCTAGATGTCTTCCTTCGGAATTAGCAAGAAGTAGTGTAGAATCGTGACCAATGGAATGAATGGAGACATATATTGAGACTTGGCTGGCTTGATTACTAAAAAATACAATAGACGACGTATATTTAGTAACTTAATCCGTGTAACTGTTCTTAAAGAGTCATAAAGAACTCTGTAAGAAATCGACACGTGTTTCACCTCTCAACGAGGCATCCTCAGGAAGTCGATTGACTTTTGCGAACTCGGACTCGACGTGTGGACACGTCAAGCGACGAGCGCGCCACTGCGCTCGACGCTTGACGTGTCCACACGTATTAAGTTACTAAATATACGTCGTCTATTGTATTTTATAATGGATTTCCGCAAAGTCATTCCTGAATCAATTAACTATCTTTGATTACTAAATTACAAACATTTGTATGCCCTCTGACTTATCATAGCGAACTCTTTATTATCTTCATATACCATTATTATGGTACACCTATGTTAAACAAATGAATAAATGACTTATGACTTATGAATGGAGGAATTTGCTTAGCAGAGGGACAGTCATTGAGTTTCAATGTAAACTAGAGCAGACACCGCGAACAAAATTTTTGGTACAATAAACGCCTCAGTCATACACCGCGGTTGTCAGATTTGACATCCGCGGGGACTCATCTTTATTTGTAATAGCTTCTCTATTTACATTGAACCTCAATGGGGACAGTACGGGCTTTAACGATAATAAGTTCACGAATCATACTGTTTTAAAAATGAAAGTCAGTCAGCAAAATGGTAACAGAGCTGCCCAGGGTGTACTGCATGTACCATCGAAGAACTTCATATCTATATACCGTAAGGACTAATTCTGCTTGCAGCGCTCGGCCGCTATAGAACAGGGGCGGTAACAGATGTGGTCATCATGTTCACGGGATTTTGTTTTCAAACTGCTTAGATATGAAGTTCTTCATTGTACATTTGAGTATCGACTCTGGAGACTATTTTAATGCAATGTTTATAACAAACCATTGCCCAGTAGCATCCCGGGGTTAGGTTTTGTGCCCGGTTGGTAATAGGCTCGGTTGGCGTTCAACATTTCTGGCGTCGTAAACCAGTTATTTTAGAGTAGCAATCCTAATTAATATTACAAATGCGAAAGCGACTTTGTTTGTTTGTTTCTTACGACTTCACGCTAAAACGGCTGAACGGAGGACCTGTCGGTCGCTTCTGTAAAAAGATCATCGTGAAACTTAGGTGAAGTGAGCGTGCAGTGAGCTGTCACTGTCACAAATCGTCCGGCAGGATGCTAGGGATTAACACTATTGACAGCTCACTTCACCTAAGTTTCACGGTGATATTTTTACAGAATCGATCGGCTGCAGAGCAGATGAATTCGCTGGCAACTGCTATTTTAGAATAAATATGACTGTTCGACATAATTTCTATACGAAACTTGTCAAGCTGCAATTTTTATTCCTCAGATAAAGGTTATCTAAAGATTGTGAAATCGGCTTAAGTACAATTTTTTACTGATAATACTTGCTCCTGCGAATAAGTGTACACATATTATGATGAAACCTCAATTTTTTGTTAATAACCAAGCTTGCATAGAATGCTCACAGCTTAGTCTTGGGTATATGTAATTGATTGACACAAATGCAAAAGGTGCTTTACTACAACCCTACCGTTTAAGTGAGACGGTTCCTGAGGTAGGTGTGCGGTGCGGGAGGGGTGTGGTGACGCGTCGCGAAAGCTCATTCAGGCGCCCGCTTTACGGGCGTCAACATCTGTTTCGTTTTACGGCGCGTTGAGTAAAACGCGCACGAGGTTTAATCTTTCGATTAAGAGCCAAACAAAACGAAGTAGTTTTATAGTGTTAAAAGTTTGTCCCACCTTTTACTAAGTGTTGTGTAAATCACATTAATTATAATAGTTAAGTCTTTTGTTTGCTTAAGTTTGCTTGTACCTAATTAAGTTTTTACTATATTATTTTGTGGATAACGGTGCTGGTTGCGTTATTACCAAAATGTTCTATAATCTATGTAGTAGTATTAAGCATTATTACGCAATTGTTTGTTGTCCCAAAGAAATAAAATAAGATAAAATAATGTTTATGAAAAAATCCCAACAATCATTAAACTAAGATAGCTTTGAGAGAATACGTCTGGATATGAACTATCCGATCATTACTGCATAAATTAGGGTTGAGCAAATATATTAGGGCCTAGTATGCAATACAACTGATCTTGGTCAAAACCTACTATTATAGGTAGGAATTGTCAGTAAAATCTTGTTGAAACTATCTCTTGTTGACATAAGTATCATGTACGTACTCTGCCACCCGCACCGCGCGGCTACCCCAGGATCTCAGTAAATTATTTAAACAAATGCTGTACGATGTGTAATAAATATTCTGCTAGCGATTGAATGCACTGTATTATGCTATGCTGTTAGTTCTGAAATGCATTAATTCAATGCAGGCTCCACAGTCACACTTTATGTTCTACAATGCTTATACTTGTGTCCAAATAGTTCCTTCTATGGGTTGAACACAATTTCCTTCCTAGTTGAATTACAGTCCGACACAACTTAGATGTAGCATCGGCAAAATTCGTAAAACCGATCATCAACCGAACTGAGTGCGCCTTCAAAATTTCCAATCTTTATTACTGCTTTAGGTGAAAATGATCGTTTTGCAAACGTAATAACTTATAGTGTCATATAACCAAATACATTCGTAAAATTGGAATGAAAGAATGCAAATTTTAAAATTTATGCTCTAAGTTGTGTCGTACTGTACATGGGACTTAAACATAATCGGCGAAACGTGGGTGTACTATAGGTGCTCCTCTGCCCAACCCCTCGGGCAATACATGCATTATGTTATGTTTTAGTTACAAGAGGATGCGCTAGCAATTCAGACCCTAAGCTGTGCTCGTGTAGATGTTTTAAATAAAAAAAAGTTTTTCTTTTTATTCGTCCATTTTGTAAACAAATCCTCCGTTAAGGCAGTCTCTCGCCCTGAGATGTGCGAGGTAGCTAAGCGTAGAAGCTAGGCTGCGAAAAAATTGTGTCTTTTTCGACCAGAGCAAAGTGTTGTAACGGAGCTATGAAGATGAACATTGTGCGAATATAAAAACTTAACTTCGTTGAACCCCTTTCCACCAGAACTAAGGCACACTATGCTATGAATAAGGCAAACTACGCTATGAACTAAGGCAAACTACGCTATGAACTAAGGCAAACTACGCTATGAACTAAGGCAAACTACGCTATGAACTAAGGCAAACTACGCTATGAACTAAGGCAAACTACACTATGAAATAAGGCAAACTACGCTATGAATATGACGCGCTCTTATCCATTCTTCGATACGCAGCTTAGCACATTTCTGGTGGAAAGGCACCCATATCGACCCATAATAGAACAATTTGAGCATTGCTATTGTTAGTGAATCTTTATCCATATTATTCCCACATAGACTGGTAGTCAGCCCTCACGTCCTATGCCATTCTATTAATTAATTTTACTAGCTTGTGCCCGCGACTTCGTCATTTTGGCATCGCATCCTATCGCCCGCCCGCGCTTTTACTTCGTTTTCGCTTAGCGTTCGTTCCGACTTTTTTATTTTTGCTCGGCTCCTAAGGGTCGTAGCGAGATGTTACACAAGCTTCCTTAAGAATTGAGCTATCAAATGCAAAAAAATATTTTTTAAATACGACTGTAGTTCCAGAGATTACCCCTGCATACAAACAAATAACAAATTTATAATATTAGTATAGATAACCCTGGCTTGCCTGGCTTTGCTTGTAGCAAATAGAAAAATCGAAATTGCCATTGATAACACCAGTTTGCAAACTGCCACTGTTGGAATACGTCTTCATATTAGCGGGGGGGTAAAGGAACTCTAGATATGTGGCCATATTCACAAAGTTTTGAGAGCAGTGGGATTAGTATTTGCAGTATTATCAGAAAACGGAAATGCTATGCGTCATGTTTACCGCGAATATAAAACCTATGCATACATGCAGACTTTCATACGATAGCTCCACTTCTTCTTCCCAGCTTAAGCACTAGGAAGTGGTGAAGGGTGGGCGTTTTTGGGGGACTGTCTTATGTAATTTTGACGTTCGAGAAGAGCCGATTCTCAGCCTAGTTTGAATAAATGACTTGAATTTTGATTTTTTTTAACAATGTTTTGATTGCGATTTTCACTCTTAAGTCAGAGTTAAAAAAGTCTAACATTAAAAATGTTGTACTTTTATGCAATAAATAACAATCTAATACCGAATTTTATATGCTTTTCAGGCTCGGCACCTTTGGCGCGATAGCCGAGTATGGAGCTGAGAAAAAGGTGTCACAAAATAGTAGTGTGTCCGCGGCCGTAATGCTGGGTGTTCCTAGTGGTGTTATACTCAAACTTAAGTAAGTGATTAGTGTGGACCATTATCGGGCAGCCCAATGATATTATAAGTTAAAAGAAATAGATTTGTATATGCACTCCGTAAGTGGCAAGTTAAAACTAGGCTAGTTAGTAAACCACCTCTATTTCGGCTGTTGCCGCTGTGGATCTTCGAAAATAATGAACAAGGCTTGGTATTTGATGAATCTGGTTTATTTTTCTGAATGATATGAAAAGCGAGACGTCCGGCATGCGATCTTTGTTCTAGTCTTCTTTTTTCAAAAACTCGCGGCGCCCCTGACGGCGCGAAAAGCACTGGCTTTTTTTTTTTTTTTTTTTTTTGGATGGGAAATTATCAAATAACTTCTCCCGCTCTGGGTGGAGCGGGAGGGCGTGTCAGACTTTTACTGACTAAAACCCACCCGTGTTCCTTCCGTTGCCTGTGTGCCGAGGTCGCGATATCCCTTTCAGACAAACCCGCAACCCCGACAGGCATTGGCCCTTCCGGACCCCGTCAGTTGGTGCTGACATCTCTTTGAGGCGCGCGTGGAACACAACGCGCCGTCGACCCGGGCCTGGTCCCTATCGGACGGCGAGCTACCCATTACTCACCGTCCGCAAGCCCGCGCCTACGGTGGCCGGAAGTCGGCTCGCGACTCCCGACGCCCGGGGCGTCTCCTGCGGCGACTAGGGGCGCGAGGGGGCGCATTTTGCCTCTCCCTCGCGCGCTCCGCCTCCTCCTTCGCGAGCATTACTGCTTCGCAGAAGGAGGTGACGGCCTCCCATGCACTCTCGCTCCGGACCATGGCCTGAACCAGGGCCGGACGCGAGAGATCGCCGCCGCCGATCGCCTCCGTGAGGACACGGCGGTGCTCCGCCCAAGCTGGGCAGACCTCCACCGTATGCTCCACCGTGTCCTCCGGGCGATCCACACAGTGGTGACACCCGGGCGTTTCCTCCCGCTTTATCCTGAACAGGAACCTCCCGAAACAACCATGTCCGGTAAGGACCTGTGTCAGGCGGAAGGTGAGGACGCCGTGGCGCCTCTCTAGCCACTCCTCAAAGAGGGGACTTATCGCCACAATTGTGGCGTGCCCAGCGCTGGGTTGCGACAATCGCACTCTCCATGCCGCCATGAGATCCCGCCGGAGCTCTGTCCGCTGTGCCGCGATTTCTCGCGGCAGCGGAGTTACGCCCCGGCGTTTCGCCTCCTCGCGCAACTCCCACATGTGCGCGAGGACTTTTGCCTCCAGATCCCATGGCGGTAGTCCGGCAAGGAGGCTCGCCGCCTCACGGGAGACCGTGCGGTATCCTCGTACCAGCCTGATGGCCATGACCCTTTGGGACGCGTTCAACCGCTGGGCTGGTCGCAGCCTCAATGAACGCGCCCACACCGGTGCCCCGTAAAGGGCCATGGACCGCACGATCCCCGCATAGAGCCTCCGGCAGGAGGCGTTTGGACCCCCTAGATTGGGCAGAAGCCGCTTCAAAGCAGCCCCTGCCCTCTGCAGTTTGGGAGCCAAAAGTCGGAAGTGCTCCACGAAGTTCCACCGGCTGTCGAGGACGAGTCCCAGGTACTTCATCGTCGACTCGACACCGATGTGAACCCCTCCTGCCGTTATCCGGGAACCCGACAGTGGCGCGTTCCGAGGACCATAAAAACACATGGCCTCGGACTTGTGCAAGGCCACCTCGAGTCCCAATTGCCGGATCCTATCGACGATTGTCGCAACCCCGCGTGTCGCCAGTTCGGCCGCCGCCTCATGCGACCTCCCCTGCGCCAGGACCAGCGTGTCGTCAGCGTAGCAGACTACACTGACGCCGCTAGGGAGGTCGGCGCGCAGCACCCAGTCGTAGCCGATGTCCCACAGATGCGGCCCCAGGACCGATCCCTGTGGGACACCGCACGACATCTCTCGCCGGTTCCACTCTCCGTGGTGACCGGGGTAGATGACGGCCCTGTCCGTCAAATAGGCCTCGACCACTCGACAGAGGTAGGTCGGCATCCGGTGATACCGGAGTGCCTCCCTAATGCAACTCCAGGGCAGGGTATTGAAGGCGTTGGCGATGTCAAGAGACACCGCCAAGACGACCCCACCCCGGGCAACAGCATCCCCCGTCGTGAGGGCTCGAACGCGCATGATGGCATCCACCGTAGAGCGCCCCTTGCGGAAACCAAACTGGCTCTCCGCCAAGTCCGGTCCCACTCGCACCAGCCGCCCGACAAGGCGGTCTGCAATCACTCTTTCAAAGAGCTTGCCCACCTCGTCGAGCAGCACAATGGGTCGGTAAGCGGACGGAGAGTCCGCCGGGCGCCCCGGCTTTTTGATGAGGACCAGTTTCCCCGTCTTCCAACGAAGCGGGAACTGGCCCCTTTCCAAGCATGCGCTTAGGAGCCCCCTTAGTCGAGGCCCGAGAGCCTCCAAGGCCAGAACCCAGGCTTTTCCAGGTAAGCCGTCGGGTCCTGGGGCGGTATTCTTGGCATTCAGCCTACGTACCGCCACTCTCAAATCTACCTCGGTCACCTCCGGAGTATCGTCGTCGTCGTCACTATAGTGGTCCGCATTGGGCACCGCAGAAGGCGGAGCCATGGGCGGGGGAGTATATTCCCCTCGCGAAGGGAACAGAGCGCTCACCACGTCCTCCACGAGCTGGGGCCGGAGACTGCGTCAGCGGGGGAGCCCATGGGCGGAGTTTGTCTCTCGCCCATTTGTATGGGCGTCCCCACGGATCTCTGTTCAGAGTCTCCAGCGACTCCTCGCGGGCCAGTCCTCTGGCCCGCTCGATCTCCGCTCGGAGGGCGGTCTTCGCCGCTCTGTACCCGTCGTACAGCTCCGCCTCAATGGCTATGGAAAAGCACTGGCTGGCGCAGCGACATGGCTACAGTAAGTCCCGCCGTGCGCCACCTGGTGGCGGCGGGGCCGTAACAGTCTCTGTAGTCTTGTCACTAGACCACAGAGGCGTTTTGTTAAGTGGTAGGAGGTGGTCTTAACCACCTGTCTCAGACGCAGAGGTCCCGGTTTCGATTCCCAACGGGGGCAAAATTTTCTGTTCGGTTTGGTTGGTGGTAGAATTTTAATTCCACCTGGCTAGCTACCACCATCTTATCTAAGTCTAATGTTCCCACAGCTGGGATACAGGCTCTTCGAGAGGGAGTGGGCTTATAATCTATCACGCGGGCCCAGTGCGGGGTGGTAGAGGTCACATGTCAATCTGGCATCAGGTATACCAGTACCATAAATTGTTATCAGACACTTTTATAGCAGATCAAATAGTGAAGTATCAAGCTATTTTGTACAATGTGAGGTCCACTCGGTAGAGTTGCAAAATCGTTGACGAACATAACCTGTCACTTTTTCTTGTCCTGCCATGCTATTCTGTAAACACCTCACCGTGAAAACTTGGGTGAAGTGAGCTGTCAATAGTGTCAATCCCTGTGGAATGACAGCTCACTCCACGCTCACTTCACCTAAGTTTTCACGGTGAGATGGTTACAGAATAGCACTGCTGGACATCAACTGCCCTGCAAATGATTAGGTTGCATCTATGGTTTCTTCGAAAAGTATCTGTTGAAAATGTAAGCAAATGGATCCGAAAATGTACCTGTGGGTGTGCCAATTTGTAGTTTCGCTTACAAATTAAATGGTTTAATTTAATTATTTGAAGATTTTTAATTTCTTAAAGATGTTTTTCATTTGACAATTTTGAGCTTAATTTAATAATCTCAATTTTCGAGTAATTTATTAAATAACAATTTAATAATGATATTCAAACAATCGTTGTAAAAAAAGTGGTGTAATATATAGTTGAAACCTTCTGAATAAAGACGAATGTGTTATTTAGTTACTTTAGTGCACACGGTTTGTTTACACTTTCATCAGATAGTCTTGGAACAAACCATAGACCTTAGTGCGTAGTGCGCCAGTGCTCTCCTCACAATAAACATTCACTTCTAGATGGACGTGTTCATCACAAACCATCGTTGTGCCCATCCACCTATGCGAGGAGGTGATGCCTTCGCCGGTGTTCTACGCGACGGTCGTACCTCTGATCTCGTGGTTGGTACTCAAGAAGATCATCCTGGACCCAATCGCAAGGGAGCGACAGGATCGCGACCGGCAGCGGTCTATGGAGGCTAATTATGAAAGGTATTTACTGGATTTATACTGGATGTAAAAAGACCCACCACGAAGCCCTAATCTACGCATTCCGTAAAATCAATCTTAGTATCTTTGTGCAAAAATAATTAAACGACATATATTTGGTGCGTGATTTTGGGAAGGGGCGGGGGGGGGGGGGGTGTTATCCTAAAACCTCACCACGTGTCACCAGGGGGGCGGGGGTTAAAAGTTGCTAAAAACATCACGTGATTAACGGAAACCATCCGTGCTCAGTGTTTGTAGAAGTCCCGGAATATTGAAGACCCGAAGCACTCATGATATGTGTAAATAAAACATGTTCACAGTTGTCGAAGATGAAATATGTACGAAAATATCGAAACGACTCAAACAACAGGTTATATTTGAAATATTCGTTAACAGATTACAGGAGATGCAACGGCAGGCCCGTGCTACTATTGAACTGATGAGGGAGACGTACTCGAGGAGCAGGTCCGACGAGGAGAAGAAGAAAGGCCTCGTCATCCTTCGCGCACTGTACGGAAAGCTACCTCCAAGTAAGGACTGTCTCATTTATTTACTTATCACGTTGCCCGACCCGGGAATCGAACCAAGGACCTCAGGAGTTAGGCATAATTGTAAGCATAATCAGCCCATAATGTTCCCACTGCTGGGACACAGGCCCAGTGTCTCTCGGTGAGAGGGAGTGAACCATAACGGGGCCCAGTGCGGGTTGGTGGATGTCACATGTCTTCGACTTTTCGGTTCGAGGACATGTCGGGTTTCCTCACCATATTTTCATTCGCCGTTTTGAAAGCAGTGGTGATCAAATAAATAACACATAGTAAAGTTTTTATTTATTGCCAGTAGACATGCATTCTTTCTTCCATTCTGCAACTACCACTAAAGATGGACTAACAAGAGATGGCTCAGTAAGATCACAAATGAACATAAAGCGATACAGTCAGCGTGATTAAGAAGCGCCATGCAATGCTGAGCGAGCGCATTTGTAACTTACCGTACACTAAGCATTGAGCTAAAGACTGCTGGAACTACTTGAAAAATGATTCCTTTAGATTGTAAGTTATTTAGGGACAGTAGAACTCTACGTTTTCGTGGAAATTAAACTTCTTATAGACACTTTAAGATTATGTACTAGATGAAATGCTGGGTAAATGACGGTCGAACGGTTATACGAGTATACTATAATACATAAATGCTGTGTACATTTTAATTATTACGTAACAACATTACACATAAAGGCGGACGTAATGTCATAGACGTTTTATAACTGTCAATCTTTGGGGACGCAGAGGAAAATAGTGAGAGGTGCAATAACGAAAATTGAGGAATAGATATTTATTTAAATATAAACATATTAAAAACTTTAATTTGTAAGTTTACATAATAACGGTCAAGGTATCCTTGCATTTTTGCATACGCAGGTAGATCAGAGCGTATATTAAGTAGGCCATGTGTACCTGTGCAGGCTTGTCTGCGTAGGTCGCCCGACATGTCGTATGTTTCAAGAATTGCACAGGTCTGTTCCAATACACACTCCGGTATGGCCCCCATTAGAATATATTTCGCACCTTTAGAATTATAGAGACCTAATTTTATATTTTAAGATTTCAACTTTGACCCATAAAATTTCAAATTAGGGTTTCAACTTTGACTTATAAAATTTCAAATTAGGGTTTCAACTTTGACTTATAAAATTTCAAATTAGGGTTTCAACTTTGTCTCATAAAATTTCAAATTAGGGTTTCAACTTTGACTTATAAAATTTCAAATTAGGTCTCTATAATTCTAAAGGTGCGATTTGTGTAGAGTTTTGAACCTCCGCAGGCGACCGGCGCAAAATCCGAAATCAATTCTTTCGGGTGACATTGTACTGTAAATAGTGAAGCGTACTGATAGTTCTCGGTAACGGAACGTCCCATACACGCAACGACATGTGGGTCTAGCAGCACGCGTAGCATGACCACCCTAGAAACGAGTTTTGTCGACGGAAGAATAGACAAAATGATAGTTAAACAATCACAATCTGTCGTTTTGTCTATTCTTCCGTCGACAAAACCCGTTTCTACGGTGGTCATGCTACGCGGGCTGCGCAGGCACACCTGTACAGATAGACCGTAAGGTGGACCGTAGCGTGTATGCCTTACATAAGACCTTGTTTCCACATAGTATATTATGACATAAGTTCTGCGAAAACAATCTGACAGACTCATCATCCTCTTGCCGACGATCTATACTCCACATTGGTTATCCAAAATCTTGATAACCGATTTCCAAATACTTCTCGATTACTGGTGCGGGCACCACACAGTCTAACTTACGAGTATAAACATACACATGCTTAGCAATGTGAACTTTCTATCGTATAGGTTCTCTGAAATTTCTTTATTGAGTGGGTTGGTTACTCTTGTCGTGGAGTGTAGTCGAACAAGTTACCCAATGCAGCAGTCGCAGAGCTAGTTTTCAGATTTGACCAAAGATGAGAGCTAATTTTGGCAAAAAATGTATTAACTTTGGAAGTAGTACAAGTGTACCGGCTGTCGCTGAAAACCAGCGCTGGGGCTCTGTCTCGCATAGGGTCGCAGCATTATGCTGAGCGATGGCCGTTTTGCGTGGATGTGACGCATATTTTCCCCCAAATTGTTTATTTTCGTGTTTTGTTCTTTCTTTGCGTCATGTGTACCGCAAATAAACGTATTTTATTTCTTCTTATACAACAAAATACCCGATACAATATACCAATAGTATGAAAAAATTACACTCATTTAATGCATTTACATTGATGAGAGTATCATAATAATTGATACGGTGACGTCTGTGAGAAACTTTATATTTATAATTTATTTTAGAATAATTACATATTGTTCTCATGTAAATGACTTTGTGTCTCTTTTTAGAGTAAATATATTTAACCGGTAAAGCCCTGGGTGACCCTCAAGCACGTCAATTAGCACGTTAATTAGTTGTTTATCAGGCCTTGAACGGTTAATAACCTAAATACCGAATTATAAGGCACAATTAATTTTCATGATTCGGCACGACTAAATCGAATATATATTTTGCCGCCCGGCCGTACCGAATCGTGCCAAATCATGTTAACCCGACTACGTGTTTTCATAGGCTAGCAACGCAGAAAAATAATTACTGTACCACGTGATATGTACCGTCGTCGGTTAAAAGACAATAGCGTTCCCATGGGAAATTATGAGTTGAAAAGTCCCCACTTGCAGTCTGCCTACGGGCTATGGACCGAAGTATACTGGGCGTCAAACTCACAGACCTCATTAGGAACTCTATACTTCATTCCGAAACACAAATGACGCTTACCGCACAACTGCTGGTCTAACGTGGAACTGGAATGGCCACGTCTGTCGCATGTCAGAGCAGCAATCAACAGGATCCCAAGTAGCAGGAAACGACTACGCGGCAGGCCCAGAAAGAGATGACGGGATGAGCTGGACTCCTTAAGGCGGAGACTGACTTGCAACGTTTGTTTGTAGTGTATTAGTAATTTATCATTCGAGGCGAGCTTGGTTACAAAACGACGATACACAGACATGGCGAACGTTCGCTTCGAGCACAAAGAAATTCACGAAACAACCATCAGTCAAGTGGAGGATACGGCGCTCGCATCGAGCGGTTTGGCTCGCTGCACTGACTCTGTAACACGTTACAAAAACTCGTTACACAGTCAGTCTCCGCCTTTAAAGGATTGGCCCGCAATCCCACTAGACCAGGAAAAGGGAAGGGAGACCTTTGCCCTGCAATGGGACAACACAGGCGTATAATAATAAAATAAAACCCAAATTAATGCACTGTTGTTACACAATTACTGACTGATTAATTTTTTGACAGATTCCTCAAGCCACGAAGTAGGCGCAGAGCCGACGGGCGACGGAAATTCACCGGAGACGCCCAGCACGTTCACCGAAGTGATCGACGTCACAATACCGATACAATGCCTCGTCAGGGACTCTCGGTTAGAACTGCTTGAAGCAAGCAAGGTGTGTATACTATTTTCTATTCAGCTTCTAGCTAAAAAAACTATAGATGAACAATATCCGTGTTAGCTTAAGATCGAGAGGAGCGGAAAAGGAAACCGATATAAAAAAAGTTTTTTTTGTTTTTCACCTTTTTAGTTATGGTACCTACCCCACACCAACTCATATACCACTACTTGCTATGTAAACAACAGTGGTACGAAGTATTATAACATCATCAATATATAAAGTGGATTAAATACATATTGTAATTTTTGAGTTAGCTTGGATAATACATCCAAGCTAACTCAAAAATTACAATATGTTTTTTTTTTTATCGGTCCACATCAATTGACGAGACAATCGATGAACATACATATTATATATCTTTTTTAATCATTAATTCGAAAATATTACCCTTTTTTGAAGTCGGTTAAAAATGGTGACCTATCTACACTTCAAGGAATGGATGATGGATCTGGCTACCCAATACAGATATATTTCTGCAGCTTTTTTCCACATCATTTGCACAATAGACGATAGATTCGTCTATTGTGCAAAAAAAAGTTGCTGCTTTTTTGTTGCGAAGAAAATTGCGTCTGCGCATACCACATTGCTTTCAGGAACCTGGAATACTGTTGCTCCAGGCTAAAATAATACCAGCCTGTTACTGTCCCAGTGGAGTGCAAAGGCCTCTTCTCATACAGAGAAGGCAAGAGCATTGATTACCACGCTTGCTCAAGACGGGTTGGTGATTTCAGACTTATATTAACAATAAGTCCAGGTTTCCTCACGGTGTTTTCCTTCACCGATGTCAGTAATGTCCAAGAAAAACTCAGAAAGTACATATGAATTGAAAAAGTCACATTGGTATTTGCCCGGATTTGAACCCACAACCTCATGCATGAGAAGCGAGGCCTTAACCACTGGGCGGCCATCACGACAATACTCCAGGCTATAAAGCTATAAAATCGGAGCAGTGATGGCCTGATGGTGACTGTCCCGACTTAGGTGACATAATGCGTTGGTTCGATCCCTGGCTTTACTTTGTGTAAAAACGGGGAAGAAAACATCGTGAGGAAACAGTGATGTTCCAGAACTGAAAATAGAAAGATATGAGACACCCACCAATCACAGGGCCCGCGTGGTGAATTATGGCTCTCTCCCTCGCACAGAGAAGAGGCCTTGTATCCCTGGAGGGGGAACATGTTCAGAGGGAGCGCATACCAAAGAAAGACTGCCTGGACAAAGAAGAGCTCATCGCTTTCCGAGACATTAGTGGGGAGCCACTGTCGATCATAGCTTTGAGCATGACCCGCAGTGACTTCCCTCCGCGATAGTTTAGCGTTCTAAAAATAAGTTATAAGGCCTAACCATAAAACAACGTAAACTATTTATTGCTTGATGTATTTCTCACCCGGAAGCTGTATAATTCAATACTGAAACAATTTTTTTGCCATCCAACTCGTAGTAATCACTCCGTGAACGACAGATGCTAGGTTTTTCCATCATTACAAAGGTAGGCGGTCCCGGCCGCGGGACAATGGAGCACGTTTTCCACGACTACCTGTATATAATAACGAGTAGCAATTTCTGAAATTGCTCTTCACATAATGTTATGGATTTATCATCACCTTACGTTACCGTAATTCGCGCAACAGTGTACTGCCACAGAATAGTACAGAAGGCGCACTCCGCATTTTAATCTGCGTTCGCAATTTAGTTGCCAAACATGTAAACAAACACGGAGTTTTAGGAAAAACAACTGTACACATAAGGTCCAATTTGCGCTACAACTTCATAAGTTTTATGAGTTTTTCAACAGTACTAGTCAGTCTAAAATCAACTTTATTTACACTTGCATAAAGTTGATGTTTGTTTAAGTGTAAATAACATCAATTGGAAACAAGGATTTGAATAGACCTCAGCCGGTCAATTCTGTAAAAATGTCACCTCGAAACTTAGGTGAAGTGAGCTTGAAGTGAGCTGTCACTGTCACAGAATCGACCGGCTGATGCTAGGGATTAACACTATTGACAACTCACTTCACGCTCACTTCACCTAAGTTTCAGGGTGATATTTTTACAGAATCGACCGACAGGTATGAAGCTACAAGTACGTGGCGGGCTAGTCTTGTCGGGCCTATTCACTAAGTGACTCTTACTTGTTATTCTGACTTAAAGATATAAGAGCTACGAGACAGAAAGAGAAGCAACTTCTAGGTGAATATAACCGTAGGTAATTAGCGCTGTGCGACCTGAATTGCACTTTATTGTGTCGTAGCAAGAGTCGCTTTTTATTTAACTGATTTCGTGGAGTGAATCATCAGTATTAATCTATGGTACCGCACACAATGGTTAATAGACTAAAATTTTCAGTATGTATATGCTTATTAGATTCCTTTCACGACCACGTGGTGCCGTGGTGGCTAAGAAATGTAAAAAGCTTGATGACACCGTGACAACTATAATTAAACGAATCGGTAGCATGCAATGGAAATGAGAGTTATCATTACATATTATAAAACAAAGTCGCCGTCATGTCTGTCCGAACGCGATAAACTCGAAAACTACCGAACTGATTTTCATACGGTTTTCATCAATGGATGCAGTGATTCACGAGGAAGGCTCAGATGTATAATTCATTACAGGTTTGTGTAAATTGGCTGAAATATGACGATGATGATGATTGTTGAAGATGTCCGTAAAAATCATGCCGACTGGATGCTTTACTGGCGTGCCCCGCGTAAACAATAGAGTTATATGAAAACATTGTATCGGAATAATTCCTCCCGTGGGATATTTTCCGATATCCTTGTGGGCGAAGGAATAGCTAGTTGAATATACAAACAGTAGTAGTCGTTTAAGGCCTGCTTGCACCACAAGCCATTCAATACATTTAGCACTTAACACATAAACTAGGTGCTAGCTGCGCCCCGCGGTTTCACCTGCATAAGTCTCCAGCTCGTGGGAATATCGGGATAAAAAATCTCCTATGTTCTTCTCCAGGGCATGGTCTACCCATGTGCCAAATTTGATCTAAATCCGTTCAGCCGTTTTAGCGTGAAAGCGTAACAAACAAACTCACTTTCGCATTTATAATATTAGTGAGGATGTTCTATTTATGAGTATTATTATTTCCAGTATTTTAAATATCTTTAGTTATACGAGTTGCTTTATATTTAAAATGCATTCATGACTTCAGGTCATGATGGTAGAGAGCTTCGATGTTGGATGTAGCATATCGACCTGTACCCATAAAAATCCGAACAAAAAGCGGATACATTAGGGCACTGTATATTCACGTAAAAACCAGGAGGAGGAGGCTCTTAGCTAAGTAATAACAGCCGCACGGGTCGATGCATCAGGTTAAGCTACGCTTGCCGGGGTTGGTCTTTGGATGAGTGACCTTCTTTACATACCGATACTCCTCCGTGCCTCGGAAAGCACGTTAAGCCTTTGGTCCCGGCTGTCATTCGTGGATCTTTGACAGTCGTTACGGGTCGTCAGAATCCCGAAAGTCTGACAACCAGTCTTACCAAGGTGTATCGTTTTACCCAGTTACTGGGTTGTGGAGCTCGCTCCATGTAAAATACTGGTATTCAGCTGCATCCGGTAAGACTGAAATCCGACCTCAATATAGTTGGGAACAGGCTAGGCAGATTGATATTCACGTACAATTCGCATGAATTGTAATTTTCAACAGTGTCGGTCACAGTAGTTCTCAAGGTTGCCGTCGACACAAGCAGTACTGATGACCTAATGACGTATGAAATCATATTTCCTATTTATGATTTTAATATGCTACTTGTTGTGAGAATGATAGGTTCACACGCGTCAAGAATGACGCAAGCGCTGTCACAAAAAACTGCCACATACAAAACCTAACTGTACTGTATTTAAGAAGCATTCTGAACTAATTTATGTGAAACTAACTTCCCGTGGGAATATCGGGACAAAAAGTATCCTATGATGCCAAATTTCATCCTAATCCGTCCAGCCGTTTTAACGTGAAAGCGTAACAAACAAACATACAAAAAAATAAAATCTTTTCTCTTTTAATGTTAGTTAAGATTAGCGACCCGCGCCCGCTTCGCACGGGTGAAATTGGGAAATTTCGTTTTCTAAGTGTTTACTTTATCTAAGTTAAATATTACTGTATTGTACACATATACCTTCCGGAACAAATGATCTAAATGATGATGAAATCCGCATCAAAATGTGTAGTTTTGTTAGAAGAACTATGACAGCTATGCTGCTGGGGAGTTTGTTGCGCCACTTCTTCTTCCCAGCTTAAGCACTAGGAACACACACATGTATAACTTCAACATGAATGATGTAACCTATATTTTGTAACCATATCATGTCTTAAAAGAGTGTCCGTGGAGTTTCTTGCCCGTTCTTCTCCATAGGTACCTACTACGCTTTGGAATGGGCATCTAGCTTCATCTTTCTGACTGACCGACCCCCTTGACAATTCAAAAGTGCCTGTAATTGGTTTATTTGAAATAAATGCTTTGAGTTTGAGTTTGAAGTGGTGAAGGGTGGGCGTTTTTGGGGGACTGTCTTATGTAATTTTGACGTTCGAAAAGTGCTGATTCTCAGCCTAGTTTGAATAAATGACTTTTGAATTTTGAATTTTATGCGCACACAGAAAAACATGAAAACTGACCGCCTTCTGGCTGTGGGAGAATTGGATTCGGGCCACTGGCTTCAGGCGCTACCTTCACCAAACATAGGCACTAGGCTGGCTAGTATTAGGTGCAATAAATTAACAAAGTTTATAAAAAAAAAAAAGAGGTAAAATTTGTTTGCTTGTGTAGGGGGTAATCTCCGGAACTAACAGTCAGATTAGAAAAATATTTCTGCATTGGATAGCCCAATTCTTGAGGAAGCTTATAGGCAATATGTAATATCACGTTAAGATACTTAGGAGCCGAACAAAAAAAAAAAGTCAGACGGAACGCTAAGCGAAAATAAAGTAACAGCGCGGGTGAGCGATGGGATGTGACGCGGTGGGTTGGGGGCCGAACTTTCACGCGGAAGTACTCGCGGGCAGAAGCTTGTACAACTATTTAAAAAAAAGGTACCGTCGGTTGATTCTGTAAAAATATCATTCAACGTGAAACTTAGGTGAAGTGAGCCGTCACAAATCGACCCGCAGGATGCTAGGGATTAGCACTATTGACAGCTCACTTCACCTAAGTTTCACGGTGATATTTTTACAGGATCGACCGGCAGATGTTGATGACGAGGCAAACGTATATATCCCTGAATTTTTATTAAATGCCTTCATATAATTTAGCGTGTCTGTAGTAAAACGCAAACCATACAGGAATTGAAGCTAGTTAAAACTAGATATGTAACATGCATTAATCCATGTGACTCAAAAAGTGCACACGCGATTCTACGTTGCAGTGTATAATTTATCAATCAAATATTGAACCTTGCAGAGTCATTATGGAACAATTAATATAAAAAAGCAACATTTAGGGCCGACCAATCTTTATAAATCTGTAAATCGTGGTCTGCGATGGATCGCATTATTTATTTTTATCTTCAATATTTATCTTCGGACATAGTGCACCAAAATACTTAAATTGATAAAGTGTTATCAAAAAAGATAGGTTGAGAGCTGAGGCATTTATTTTTTATTTTTTTTTGCAAATGTATCTATCATTTATTTTGTTAAACGTAGGTATGGTTACATATAGTATATTGTCAAAAATATGTGCACTATGTTTTGCAAATATATGGCGTACAAAATGACCATAAACGAGCAATTACAGTTAAGGTGGCATGCCAATAGATTACATTAAAAAATAATTCAATTTAAATATGTCAGTTAGGTAAACAGGTCATTACAATATTTAGATAAATAAACACATTCATACTTAATCAATAAATAAAATCATAAGTGTGTAATTAACAAGTCGGAATCGTCATACCTGTTTATCAGTAGTAAACTCAGTGATGGAGTTACTACTCATCACTGAGTTTTTAAATTCCTTTTAGATAGATGTTAATACATCTATCTAAAAGGAGTTTAAACAAGGACCTCTTAAAATACCCCAGATACACTTTATTTCTAATAACTTCAGGTATACTATTATATATTTTTGGGGCCATACCTATTAGCTCTTGGTTTATTGTTAAATCATGATCATAAAAGTATTCACTCATAGGGAGCTGGTGGCTAAGTAATAACAGCCGCACGGGTCGATCCATCAGGTTAAACTACGCTTGCCGGGGTTGGTCTGTGGATGGGTGACCATCTTTACATACTGAGACTCCTGCGTGCCTCGGAAACCACGTTAAGCCGGTGGTCCCGGCTGTCTTTCGTGGATCTTCGACAGTCGTTACGGGTCGTCAGAAGCCCGAAAGTCTGACAACCAGTCTTATCAAAGGTATTACCCAGTTACTGGGTTGTGGATGGTAAATAGGCAGTCGCTCTATATAAAATACTGGTATTTAGCTGCATCCGTTTAGACTGGAACACTACCCCAACATAGTTGTGAAAAGCATTCACTCATAGGACACCAAAATGGTCGTAGCATCAAATTTCTCAAACTATTTCCTCAAAATGGCTTACCCGCCTTGGAAAGAGCTTTCCTGACATATTTAAGTCTTATGAGTATAGATACTAGAGAAGAAGCAAGCTCGATAAATATTATATCCCGACTTTCCTGGCTTTGATAACGTATTGGCCATTAATTTGATAACTGCGTAATAAACAGATGGATTTCATATAAAACCAGCCTAAAAAAACAATATACGACGTATATTTAGTAACTTAATCCGCGTAACTGTTCTTAAATCAGCCTAAAATGTTCCCACTGCTGGGACACACACAGTAAAGCGCCTGTCTGGCTACGAACCCACGACCTATAACTCGGTCAGTCGGGTCCGTTACCACTGGACCACCACCGCTTTACATACACACATACAATAAAAATAATATAATTATCTAATCTATGCAAGGTTTCACAAAGTAAAACAAATTAGCATTGCGATGTAAACATAAATATCGTCGGAAGTTATTCGAATAATGAAGGCTATTATATAAATAGTTTCCTCGCCCCCATATCATGGCGGTTCGGTAATAACCCGCATGAGTGCAAACATGCATGAAATTACTCTCTTTAGCTATTAATAGTAGCAATTATTGAAATTGCTATTTATGGAAATTTTGATCCCATCATAAACATTGTGAAAATGATGCCAAGTTCTGTACAAAGTATGAGGTGTTTGGAATTGTTAGCTTTTAATTTAGCAAAGTCACAGGAGCTACCAGTGTAGTCTTTGTCATAATTATCTAATATTATAAATGCGAAAGTGAGTTCGTTTGTTTGTTACGCTTTCACGCGAAAACTGCTGAACGGATTTGGATGAAATTTGCCAAATGGGTAGACCATGAGCCGGTGATAGACATAGGCTAGACACCCTGGTCCGCAGACCAAGAGGCGGGCAACAGCTAGTTACATATAATTCACAATAAATGAAAGCCTCTGTGGGGGCTCCGCAAAAATACATTCGTTCATTGTGACCAGTATTTTCGCGTAGACACAGAAGCTTTGCGGAGTCCAGTTGCCTCAAGAACTTATTTTAGATTTGGCGACATTTGCTTTATCACGTGTCTATGCAGGATACAAGGGAACTACAACTAGGCGCTTTACTGTTTATTCGTGATCTTCGTGGTTAGTGACTAACCTGGTGTCAGTTTTAAAGCTGCCCATGGGCCTCTGACTTGGCTTCACATACCGTCGAGAAATATTCCTCAGGCATGCCGGTTTCCTCGCGATGTTTTCCTTCACCGTTATTGAAGTAAGTGATAATTATACAAACATAAATCCGAAGTCAGAGGTACGTGTCTTGGATTCGAGACCTATGACTTGGCAGTCTGACGGTCACACCACTAGGCTGTCACTGCTCGTGATACTAAGCACAGGAACAAGTTATGCAGCATCTGAAAAAGCAGCGATTAAGTAAATGCCGCGAAATTTAAAATTCGTTCTTGAGCAAGCGGTAAAAATTATGAATTTCGTCAAAACTTGTCCACTGCAATCCCCATTTTTTTTAAAATATTGTGTGAAGATTATGACGGCGAACATCAAATATTGGCATTATAGAAGTGAGTTGGTTATCTCGGCGTAAGGCTATTTGATCTTAGACCGGAGTTACAAACTGTGCGAAATGGGATTCTCAACTCAACCTATGCAGCTATAAAACGCAATACGATGCCATGCATACCTGGCATGCGACTTCAACTCTCTTCAATCAAGCCTGACATCAAACAATTGATGAAAAGTAAAAATCTATAACATCATCTCCCATTAGATGCAAATGTAAATGTCAAGTATTTGATTATTATTAATGAAGAATACACATAAAACCAGGTTTTGATTATTTTCGGGCTCCGTCAAATAATTCGTTTTCTAAAAGGGTTCCGTCGCCAAAAAAGTTTGAAAATCGCTAACCTAGTGTAAATACTTAGTTGTTTTAAATATTGTTAAAGAAATACATATACAATGTGAAATTTAATTCGTTTGCATCCTCTTAAGGGGCCATTGTACTCGCGAACAAAAAATCAGCTGTTACCTACATTATAACGAGCTATGCGAACATAAATGTATGGAACAGCAGATTTTTTTTTCGCGGTTTCCAGTTTGGTCCCATAGTGAAAGTTGTTGATAATGATGAGTACAATGACAAAGACAAGAGGATGCAAACGAATTAAATTTCACATTGTATATATCACCTATGTGGTTTATAAATACGGGCCATATGTCTTGCAGTTATTCTTAGAACAATGCTGATAATGCCCTAAGTATAAAAAATGTCTTTAACCAGTTTTCACACGCTTCGCCTGCCGGATATCGGCGCCAGGTACTGTCAGCCTCAAAAAGATGTATACATCGACAAGAATTCATTTGATTGTCTACAATCTTTGTTATTATTGTATCAGTTTGTAGCCACAAAACATGTTACGCATTGGGTACTTAACTGTCGATGTTTACATCTATATGACGTGTGAAAAATTCTTACTTGGGAAAAATATGATAGTTTTAGTAAGTATGAAGTATGATTCAGATTCGTTTATTTGCAAAAACATGTGTAGATAATATACATGGTATGCTGCTTATTATAGGTGTTACAAGGTTTTGTTTGGCTCAACATGTTTGACCATGGTTGGTGGACAAATTAGGTTGAAAGAAAATAAGCTTTAAAAATAATATATGCATTTTATTAACCTGTAGGCTTCCTGTACCGCACCGGTACCGTGTAGATTTTACATTTTCAATCTGTTTTCTGTTTTTTTTTTCATCTTGCGGTTCGGCGCCGCTGCTGCTCCGGTGCGGCTCTGACGTCATGTACAGGAAGCCTTACTGTCGCAGAGGTGGTCTTCTATAGGTTTTAAAATAATGTGCCTTTTTATCATTTGTCATGTATTTGTTCCCAGTCTGAGCTGCCCGGTTTCTACGACCCGTGTGTGGGCGACGACAAGCACCTGACGATCCAGTACATGTTCCATAACAACCTGCATTGCTGTACCGTCCCCGACAGCCATGCGCTCGTTCTTCCACGCAATAGTAAGTATGGCCTGCGCAGATTGGCGGACGGGACGGCAGAGGGTTTTTTATCAATTGAATTTAATACTTGTCCAATCGAAATAAGTTATGTATTTCAATGCTCGGTGATCGACCTTGGAGCATCGCAGCGCAGTTTTCTCTGGAGCATCGAATAGGACGCTGGAGGATACCGCGGTATGCCGTACTCTTTCAAAAGCAAAGTTTTCAACTGCGTAGTCACTAGTTGAATACCCGGTGGCTACTCGGCGGATGCCGCGGCATACCGGCGGACGCTCTCGGTATCAAAGAGGACTTTTCTTGTCAGTGTGCGCTGGCGGATAGAGGAATCCTCCTCGATACTCTCCCCTGCCGTCCGCCAGTCCCTTAGGTGAAATGATGGCATTGACAGTTCACTTTAAAAATTACTTCACCTAAGTTTTCACGGTGAGATATTTACAGAATACACCAGCTGCATATCCATAGTGATAAGGATAACGTAGCGGACAATTGTTGCATCAATGATTTTCTTTTACAGATCATAGGATGAAGAATAGATCCTGAAATTCAAAAGTGAAGCGCAGGTACAAACTTGACGGCGCGCGCTCGCCATCTTCCCTAAACTTAAAGAGTAGACTCCTTGTGAATATGTCAACATGAACGTTACTCACAAATCCAGAAAATTATCATTACGAAGCTTTGAAGGGCCATAGGCAGCTAATGACATTCCATTATTTTATTACACAAACAGTACCCCATGTTATTGTCGAGTTGCCACAAAAAGTGTTGATAATTATTAATTCGTTGATAACTGTGAAAGTGCCTCGACATATTATCGTATAGCACCAATATTGAACGCAAATATATTTACATTTAGCTAATATTTTTAATAGCTGTGTTTTAATGCATGTTCTGTACAGAGAGACAATTTAATAAAACTACATACATATATGATTCGTATGTCTTTGCTCACCTATTAAAACAATAGTAGTGACAGTGGTGTTGCAACGACTTGTCTTGTTTATTCTATTTCGATAGATGCAATGTATGTGAATTAAAATAATTAAATAAATAGGAGTAAAATCACTAATGTACAAAGAAATCTTAGTAATATTTTACTAATGTTATCTGTTTTATCGATTGTAGGCGAATTGGAACAATTGCGCGAGTTTTAGTAGCTGACATGTTTACTACCAATAAAGGTAAATAATGTCCCCTTTTACTGAGCCCACGGCTAATATTACTTAGTAGGACATACTACTTCGCATATAAAATTGACATTTTATAACCCCCGATTTTGTAACGGAATAAAATCTTCCTGTAGTTGCTGTAGCTTACCGATAGTTATGGCACAGTATAAATAAGTAACAGTATTATGAATTCAGAAAACGACTGAAACGCCGCGCTTCGAAATCTCAGTGTATATCAGTACGCAACAGTCTCGAGTCCGCGACAGTTACGCACGAACGCGGAAAGTTTATCTACTGAACGGCCGTAGGTTATTTCAAGGTCACTGCTGAGACATAATACTGTTACTTTATTATACTGTGGTTATGATTTATTTGACATTAGCATCGCCTCATACATAAATGGGGTAATATTGCTGAACTATGCAGCTTTGCATACCTCTTCGAGGAAAAGGTACTGCGTTGATGTTGTGTTGAGAACTCAATCTGTCAATTATCGGTATACAGCGTGCCTCTTTAATGGCGACATTAATTTAACATACGTATACGTGTTCACGATTTCGTTTTATGAAGATATTTTAAATGATAAAATGATTTTATTTATACGTCAATAACATAAAAAAAAAGCTAGTTGAGTTCGGCGTTTCCTATCGTACTACTCTGAGAAGAAAGGCCGAAACAAACTCAGAGGTCTTTTTTTACGTCCAGACATAATCTTGGTCAGATCATGTTTTAATTTCATTAAACATTATTATTTATATACAATTTTTTTAAATAGCATCTTAAGCAAACTGTACTTAAAGAACTGTAGCACAGAGTTCATTTTCCGGTGCCACGGATCATAGAATCGCATCAATTAAATTAAAACGAATAACGTGCAAAGAGTAGGCAAATAATTAAGTAAAGAAATCCCTATGTCGAAGAGCGTTTGAAAATTTAAATTTTTTCATTACTGGCCACTAGCCCTACTCGTGTGTTAAATTAATGTCGCCATTGGAGCGGCACGTTGTATAGGTAGTTCATTTACGAATATAATTATGTTTTGATACATATGTAATAAAAAAAAATAAAAAAAACTAGCCTGTCACTGTCACACTGCAGGGCAAATGCCTCTAATAATTAAACCACCTCTTGTAATTATTAACCATAATTATTATGACATCGTCAGTGTAGGTGTGTTATGGTGGTGATGATCGTTCGTCGTCCTAAAAAGGTTCCACCTGTACTGTCGAGATCTCTAAACGTACGTCATGTCTTCCTTTTTACACGACTGCCCAAAAAGGAGTGTAATGTTTAGTAACTATGTTCAACATTTTTATGGCAATGGGCCTGTCTCCTGTTATGCTGATACCATGTAGCTGTACTAAATCTCTGCCTGCTGTACTATGCTTTCGGGAATAAATACATGAGGTTTTTATGTTAATTTTATTATTAGACAATCGTACGCTTCCATACAAGACTGCCAGTCAAGTCACTGTGACAGTAAGTACGGGAGGAAGAAATAAGCTTGAATAAAACAAGATCATGGACGTGTTCAATATAAATGCGCCATTTGTCGTGGGCTTGCAGCTTTGAGCAATAGTTGTTTGTGTCGTGACAAGACGGCGAAGAGTTCACCCACTCAGAACTATAATAATTAAATGTATCAGTGGAAAAAAAAACAATATAATCGAACGTTGTTCGCAGAACGTAACCAAACTGATAAGATCTTGCACGCACATGGGATATGATATTAATCCGCGCTACTCATCAGTTAGTCTGTCCGACACCTTATAAAAAAAGTATTTTTTATTGTACATAAAATACAATATTTTTGATACTGGTCTCTTCAAAATTTTCTTTTTTCAAAATAACCGAAGTTATATTATTCAATTAAAATATACACTAATTATGCCTGATTTTTTGTTGTTATAGCTGTCTGTAGCAGCTGTCGATGCAGTTGACGTACAGATAATATTTCATGGATATTTACCTACTTTATATATTTATGTAGGTATATCAATAATACTTCTTTGGTTTGTTTAACCAAGCTTGCCTTTTATTAAAATTCGAAGCCAGATTCATATACGTAAAGAAAAATAATAGAATATTTTTGAATATATTTAAATGTTTTACGATATGCTGTGACTAGAGGAAGATATCGCGACCGTGTTTCAAGATGGTCTCTTTCTCAAAAAAGGCATATATAACATTGCAGTTTAGTATACAACATGTAAAAAAAACCCTTTCCGATCCGTGAGGCTGTTGTTAAGTATCGTATTGAGAGTTTGTTTATCTCGCCCCTTTTTTAATGGGGATTTTTACCGGGCTTTTACATGGGGCGCGGGCGGCCGTCGTTTAGCGGGTGTCTACAAGTCATATCTTATGACTCCCGTTGAAAATTTGCAAATTTTTTATGAATTTTAAATAGCAATAACTTTTTATTTTCTAAAATAATAAGCTTTTTATTGCAGTACCTATGTGCCTCTCGGATCAGTCAGTTTTTTTTTTACATATTGTATAATTAAATGTAGAAATACGTTGATTTTGCTTATATATTTTACTTACATCTGTGAGTTAACCCCATTGTAGTTTCGTAAAAAAATATATTTAGAAAGACGTTAATTTGGCATGCCCGTATTATCTGTGAGTTAAATCATTGATTGTTATAACAGGAGATACCTTGTGAATTGTTTCGCACAAAACTAGCCGATAATAAATATTGAATTTCTCCCTCTAAACTTCGCTTGCACAAAAGCTTGTAGAGTCCGCGCCACCACTGAAGTCCATTTGACGCGGCGCTAGTGTCTATGTCATTGCAACACATTGCATTAAAAAAAATAGTTGCACTATTTTCCGCCGGCCTTCTTTCGTGGCCCGCACTCTATAATTAATTTTCTGGATTTTGTCGTGTTACTTAGATTATAAAAGTTAATTGTTGAACAGTTAGTTTGATTATGCTTGATTAATGTAATGTGAAGAGCAACAATAAATCGCCTGTTTTAGTCGAATTACCTTCTAGTATTGTTTTGTTGTCTATGGTCAATTTTTGTAAAATAATTTCATTTCGACTTTTCTTGCGAAAACTTCCAAAAGCAAGTCGCTTTTAATGTATTGAGCGAATCCTGTTTAGATTGTTGATTATAAATATTATTATTTCTTATGTTAAAAAGCCTTAAGGAATATATACTTACTGCGAAATAAAGTATGAAGTTGTTAGATTTTGTGTTTCATTTTCTGTTTAATAAGAGATAGGTACCTACTATTTCCATTTGTGTCGAATGTTACCTACATTTCATTCGTATTCACTCGGAACTAGGATAAATGACGCGATATAGTAAACCTAGGAAAGGTTTACGGTGCTCATGGAACCCACGACCTCATTTTTGCCTGTCTGCGTTTTTAAGAACGTCTGCAACGAAAGTCGATTAACAGTGTTACTTTTAAATATTATATAAATACAAACAAAATTATTCGATATACTGCTTCTCGACATTTCCTTTAAGTCATATGTAAGAGTTGGTATTATTACAATTTTACATCCTTTTCGATATTTTTTTAATATTCTCAATAATTTATGATATAAAAAAAGTTGTTTCGCCTTTAAAAATGTGTCTGCGGAGTGTGTAACATTTTGATTTATCACGCAGAAAACTAAGCCAAGCCCACGCAACGTGTGGAAATGTTGATAATAATTACAAAAAAAACGTGAGCAGAGTTTGGACACTAGATTGCGCCACTCATCACGTTTTGAAAACACAATCAGCGGATCACAAGTATTATGACAACGAAAGGCTGCTCACGTGACGGCGGATCGTGTACTGAGCGTTCATTATAACTTGTCCCATGACGCGATTGGTAGCACTATTCTGTCAGTCACCATTTTGAACTCTATTATTATTGAAACTAAGCTTGACAAGCAATGGTGCCAACATGACGGCAAGGGACAAGATAAGGGAACGGTTAGTAGTGTACGATCTACCCTGGTGCGGATGTCGGTATTATTGTGATTCCCCCTTTTTCTAAACTTACTTTAATTCTTGAGGAACCCAACTTATTTAACAATCCGTAGATGTTAGAATGGGAAAATAGCCAAAATTATTAATTGGAACCATGTACCTACTTACGAAGAAAAATACTCTTGAGAATCTAAAGTCTGGAGCAACTGGTAATCTGCTGAATGACAATCAAACTATCATAAACTTCTTGGGACGCCAGGACACACGAAGAACGTAATGACAGCAGGTGGAGTCGGTCCCTGATGCAATGACAAGAGACGATGAACGATGCATAGGTGTACCGGGTGGAGGGTTCACATCTGATCTGGATCCTTCCTGCCGGCGTCAAAAGATTTGTGAAGGCAGTAGGTAAAACAAGGCTGTGCATTATGTGTTCTAGTTCTAGGTCACCTGTATGCCAAATTTCTTCGAAATCTGTTCAGCCGTAAAGGCGTGAAAAGGGAACAAACAGACAGTTACTGTCGAATTTATAATAATATTCCTCTCTATTGCCCCCAATGAAACCGATTGTGAGTGACTAGGTTTGTGCTCAGCACACACTGGTAGTTTATAAGTATAGGAAGTAGATAGGTACAGGGTGGGAAATTCGAACCAGTCGTGGACGAAAAATACCCCAAATATAAATATACTTACGTTCAGTGCCGGGAGCCGTCCTGGAGGGTTCACTCTAGTCGCATATGGAATGCTGGGAGCCCTCGCTAATAAGTCTGCGAATTCTGCATTAAAAACTGTGAAAATAAAATCAGTTGTATATTTTAACAAGATTTCAAACCTAATGCTACTGTCAATCCTCGAGGGTTAACTTTAACGCAAATGTAATGCCGGTGGTTCCTGGTTCCTATGAAAAATGGGTGGAGTCGAAAGTGTTAATATTTGATTCAGTCGAGTTAATTCAACTACGCGTAGGTATGTTGCAAGCAAATGTACTATAAAAAAGTTATTAAAAAACCCGACTGGAAATAGAAACACAAGCATTTTAATCAATAGAATGTTGGTATAGCAGGCACAAAATAATAACCTGAAATATGGTGTAACTTCTGTTTGTCCACGACTGCGATAACAACATTCTATTGATTCGGTCACAGTCCCTTAGGAGAAGCTACCTGACGAAGTTGACCAAATCTAGTGGGGATATCGTCGTTCCGAAGCCGGAGATCCTCTGGGAAGTCGCAAACGTGTACGGCAAATTGTACACATCGCATGTATCTCGACCTGATCCCGAAAATGAGGATTCCAGAGTCACCTTAACCCGTCATTTCACAGAGACCACCAAGACACAACCGAGGCGGATCTTGAAAACCGGTGACGACGGGATTACGATCGAGCTCCTGAAAGCGGGAGAAAGTCTTATACTGAAAGAGATTCAGGAGCTCTTCAACTGTGTCCTGTTTTCTGGGAGAACCGCCGAACCGATCGAATTCAGAACGATGATTACGACCAACCTGTTTCATTTTGACAGTTCAACAACATTCATTGCGTTATTTACATCGTTGAGCTGATTTTTTTATCGAACCTTTGAAGCAATGGATTAGTATTCCATTTCAAAATGATTCAGTTTGTGATTGAATCCAATAGGGTCCATACCTTCCTACCTCAGACACCGTTCTCTATTTAAGATTGTGCATTTTATTAACCAGTGCCAGTAATATGATGTTAAGATTAATAAAGATTTAAGGTTATGATTACGATTATTGATTTTATCGCCCCAAAAAAAGTCGGTTGATTTTAATAGTTCTAGTAGTTTTCAATTCGGTAAAATCTGACACAAACACACAACACACAGAGTTTTATAGTTTATCTACTGTGAAGACAACTGTCATTTTAACCTGAAAAATCAGGGTAAATCAAAGCCTCTTTAAGTTCCGAATAATCCTAGGTCCCTTGAGATCCTATTTATCCAGGTAACACTTTACTTACTTCGACTATGTATACCATTTTACATTCTATACTACTATGTAGGCAGATGTACCTATTGTCACTTGTACATAAGGATATGGCTTTTATTGCTACATCCCCATTACATAGGCAAGTTCCTACTTTAATTAATTCAAGCAGAGGTACCTTAGTATTGCCAACATCGTAGAAGATTGAACAGGAAACGGCTTAAGAGATCGACAAACAATAATAGACATTTATGTAGATGACGCGTTCGCATAGAAATGATTTCCTAGCGTTAATTCCTTTTCAAAGGATACGGATTACAAAGGACAAGCAAAATTATTTTTCTCCGAGTCAATGTAGAACAATCAAAGGATTTATTTGACGTCATCGTTTTAATCGTCATCGTTTTAGACAAGTGCGAAACAACAGTGCGACGCGATTCTGGCAGAACAATTTCCTTGAAGTTGTGTATAGAATCTGTTCTACTAGACCCGTGTCGCGCTTTCGCATCGCGCCTGTCTCCGCGATCCTTTATTGTAATCTGTCGAGTGATTGATTACTGCCGTGTCCTGACTAGTGTCAATGTTGATAACTAACAGGTACCTGTACCATGAGTACAGCCCTCGATAATATAATAATACCGTATTGGCAAAAAACAGGCCCATGACGGATTACCGAGGCCTCCGTATTGTGGTCTGCAATATTTTAATGTTAATAAAACACATGTTTAACCTTAAGTTTCTTTAATTAGTTATCGAAAAACAACAAGTGTGACAAACAAGATAGACAATGCATAAAAATTACATAATATAAATAATTACAAACGTAAGAAATCCGCGCATTTAACATTAAGTTAAAAAAACTGAAGTTTTTTTTTTAATATACACTCCATAATTTTCCTTAATTTCAAAAGCACGGGTTCTAAGTCGACGGAGAAACGTAACTTCACGGCTATCAAAGTCGCGTTATCTTCAGCCCATTTTAAAGCAGTGTTTAAACCTATTGCTTCTGAATTTGTAACTTTAGAGTGACAACTCCACCGCTTTCGTCGTCATCCGGATTACAGCGATCACCGAATAAGCGGATTAGCAAGGCCCTACTGTGCCTACGCATAAATACAAAGGTACACGCCTGAGCATGTGTCTTGGAATACACATGCCAGTAAATAGGCCAAAATTACCTGTTACTTCTTTTCGTGTAGACGGTAAAAAGTATCTAAGTACCTATGCAAATAGCTTACATGCAAAGTGAAAGTCAAAGTCATATAATTTATTTCAATTAGGCACATAAAAAGCACTTTTGGACGTCAAAAAAATAGAATTGATTCTAGTCGCCCCTTCCAAAAGGTAGTGTTCGTATGGAGCCATTCAGTCCCCGAATTGCGTAACAAACATTGTTTGCAATGGGATTCGTTTTGACAGATCACCCACGTACATTGCGTTATTTACGTTGGACAGACGAAATTTTCAAGCCTATGAAGCAATGGACTAGCAATATCCTTCAAAACACTTGGATTGTGATTGAAAATGTGTCGCAAATAGCGGTGATTGGTGATGACATGGGTATGTGACAATGGCATGCGAGCAGCACCTACTTTCGTGCAAGCTTGTGTACTCCATACATAACATCACGAGTTTCCTACCCAAAGGGTGCCATCGGGTCATTATTACTAAGGCTCCGCTGCCCGTATGTCCGTCCGTCCGTCTGTCACAGGGCTGTATTTTTTTAACCGTAATAGGTAGACACTCCAAATTTTCACAGAGTGTGTAGGTACTATAACAAATATATATATAACAAAAAATAATAAATATAACGCCAATATAACAAAAAATAATAAAAATAAAATTATGTGCAAAATTAAAGGACCGTTTTACACAAGTAAAATGAGCCTTATAATTATGATTTGCGTGATGATGACTATATTATGATGATCTGCGACAGGGTCGGCTTAACACGCAATATTACATGACGAGTATAATATCTGATCCAGATGAAGTTGGATCATAGCTGGATTTAATAGACCCAGTGTGTACCTATACCTAACTGCTGGTGCTTGTACACGGAGTAAGTTACTTGTGCCTTTAAAGGTGGGAGAAACATGCGCGAGCGCGAGCTCCCCGTGTGAATTACATAATACGGTGCGTTAACTGGATTCGCGCTCTTGTTTACACATAGTTTACACGGTATAGTTTACATGATGCGTATAGCCTTCGCAAGTTCCTCAACATCTCAATGAATGCGTATTACTCCCGACCTGGCCTTTTGAAGTCCACAAGCTTCTCCCACGTTGTGCCACTACACTCGGTGGAGACCGCGATAATGGCAAGCGTAGCCCTTCCGCTCCGCCCAGAGCGGGAGAAGTCATTTGATAATTTCACAAACGCAAAAAAAAAAAAAAAAGCCTGGGAAAAATGCCAGCAGAATGGACCTTAAAAACGAAAGTTGGGACAGACTGCATGCGGAAGGCGGAGAACCAGGGTTTGTGGAGGATATGTCCAAGTAGTTAACTGGGATAAGCCGAGTTGATTGTGTGATTGACTCATAATATGTAGTTTTCTATCTCCGCATTCACACTGTTACTGCGGCTGTCGATACCCGGAGCATGCATTAGGATTTCGACATTAAAAAATAGTGTTGGAATGCGAGTTACTCTCACTATTTCATGATAATGAATGAGTTTAGGTTCGTATAAGGTTGTCATTCAGGCATAAATCTATACAATAACTCAAACCAAAGCATTTATTTCAAATAAACCAATTACAGGCACTTTTGAAATGTCAAGGGGTCGGTCAGTCAGAAAGATGAAGCTAGTTGCCCATTCGAATGCGTAGTAGGTACCTATGGAGAAGAACGGGCAAGAAACTTCACGGACCAGTCACTGGCGTAGCTCAAATGAATAAACATTCAAGAAACGTATAGTATGTTTTTATTTAATTATTACAAATAAGTCTTTCATAATTACAATAGAAATTTTGATAATAATAGTTACTAATTACTTATATTTATACCATAACCTATGTTTATACTAATCTAAGTACAAGCAATAAAATCTATTTTTTCTAGCTTTAGCAGGTGCAAACTCGGAAATCACATCATCAAAATTTATATTTTGTGTTGCCTCATGTTCTATTGTTAATATGCCAAGATTTTTAAGTCTGTTTTCGGTCATTGTTGACCGCAAGTAATTTTTAATTAATTTTAGTTTGCTGAAACTCCTCTCACATGAAGCAACTGATACGCAAATTGTCATAAATAACTTTAGTGCGACCATAAGATTCGTAAGAGATTCTGTAAAGTCAAATTCCGCGATGAATTTCAAAAAGTCTCACCCAGCTAGAAACTGCAAAATTGGCCGCTTTTAAATGTCTTCTCAACCTCGGTATCTCTAAAAGGAGTTCTGTTTCTGATATCTCATCAAAAAAACCAGTAAATTTCGATACAGCTAATTTCAACTCTTCAGTGTTTGCCAAAAGCAAAGTATTTGTCTGCACAACCTCGAACAATGAATCTACATCTTGAACGGACTTTGATCTAGATCGGAGTTCAATGCTGAATCGGTCAAGGCATTCCAACATTATCCTTTTGAAGTTCAGCTCTCAGTGTGAGTCCTGCATCGGTAGCCGAATCACCGGCCATTCGTTTCATACGACGAATTCGTCTTTTTATTGGAATGTCGTCCGATTTTTTGCGCAGCAAGATCTATTGCCTCTTCTACAATATGACTCCGTTTTTCTGCAACATAAAGACGAAGTGCCTCTCGATTTATTACTACTTGATCAACACTCAAGCCTTTACTTTGCAATGCAATCTGAGCACAATTAATTTCTCTTTGTATATTATTCCAAAAATAAAGATAACTAAGAAATGTGAAATCACATATAGCAGGCATAAGATTCTGTGCAGCACCTCTGGTGTCAAAATTTTCTTGTTGATCACATAATTCCTCAATTGCAGCCACAATCCCTTCAAAATTTTTAGCTAATACGTTTACTGCAGCATAATGAGCACTCCAACGCGTTGTCGAGAGTTTTTTAACAGATGCTTTGTTGTGTTTAAGAAGCACTTCCCAGCGGCTAGTGGAAACAGAAAAAAATGAAAAAATTTACTCTACTGTTCCGAAAAGTGTTACACAAGATACATTGTGTGCAAATGAGTGTTGGCCACATAAATTAATTGAATGGTCTATACATCCAACAAAAATAGCTTTATTGTTCTTTGCTTTTATAATAGCTGACTATTTCAGGGGACTCCCCAATCATAGTTAGTGTAGTAGGGCTAAATAAAACGACAACATTTTGAGGGGATCCGGACGGACGGATGTCACGGACACTCTTTTAAATCTAAATATGGTTACATTATTCATATTGAAGTTATACCTGTGAGGACGATGCAAAAATACTCACACATGTGCTATGCAATTATACAATGCTAAGAGATTGAATTTATACAATGCAAAGATATTTTTTTTAAATCTTCAGCAGGACCAACAGTATTTTCAAATGCTAATCAATTAATTTATGCGCCCTTGTGGAGCAGGACCAGCGTTGAGCCAAGCATTTTTATCAGCGATGTAATCTCCCAACTTATAATATGCTAGGCTGCATACTACATAGGTAGTGTGCGTGTAATATAAGATTTAAATTTCCTTTCATTCAGTTGAAGTACATATGTGAGGATAGCGTTGCCAGGCGTCCGGCTTTAGCCGGACATCGTCAGGCTTTTTGATTGCCTGTCCGGCCAAAATAAGCGTCGTCCGGCCTGTCCGGCTTTTGTTAGGCTTTTTAGATTTCAAAATTCGCGCGCATCGAGACCGAATTCGCGAATGAAAGAAGCCGGCGCCGCGCCATCGCCGGCCGGCCGAGCGAGGGCGAGCGCTGTTGCCCAAACCCACCCGGTCCTTTTAGTCTTTTTTGTTTTGATTATTTAAGAGAAGAAGTGTCGAGTTTATATTATTTAAAGAAGTTTTGTTTTGATTAATAAGAGTAGAGATTTGTTTTGGTTATTAAGAGAAGAAGTTTTGTTTTGTTTTGATTATTTACAGAATAAGTTCTGTTTTGTTTTATATATTGAGAATTTAAGACACATAATTTAGACTGATGTTGCATTTAATTTGAATTAAGGAAAGAATTATTGAGACTGATTAATAATAAAGTACTTTTAGACTAATTTGGCATTAGTTTTATTGTAAATTATCAAAAAAGCTTGGTTTTCATTAATTTTCTACATTAATACCAAAAAATCCCCTAAAATGCAGTGTCCGGCTTTTTTACCAAAATGTTAGGCCAAAAAAAAAAATATTTTTTACACGAATATTTAAAATTGTTGAAAATGCAGGATGTCCGGCTTTTTGACCCAAATGTTAGGCCAAACTCACAGCTCTGTCCGGCTTTTCGGTATGAGGACCTGGCAACGCTATGTGAGGAGGTATTTTATTGTAACATTTTGAACAGTACCCCATGAAATATGAGTCCACTTTAGCCAGCCTGAAACTTGAATTAATTAATCCCTATTCCTAGTGATATAATTGTGTCAAAACAAAAACAAAACCTTTATTGACCGCATTGTAAATGTATGACTGATTGCATTCCTGAAATGCGGATTTTTCCTTTACCTGTATTATGGGACTTACCTTTGTGCCATTATTTCATAAGTATTCTAGGTCATTAGAAACTAGGTAAGCTCTAGGCATTTGATGAGTCGGACCAACGAGGGCAATAATATTAACTTTACGCCACCAGTGTCAAGACAAAACTGACAAAGTAGAAAATGTGATCGTACTTAGTTCTGATTTTTAACTGAATATAATATCTATAAACAAGAAATAAATAGCAAATTAAAAAAAGCCCTCCACGCAGAGATACACAGAATGACATAGCCGTCGAACTTTTAACACCTCTTTAGACGTCGTCGGGGGTTACAAGAGATTTTTATAATTCGACGCGAATATTTTGTGATTATTTTAGTTACCTACGGACTGTAAGAAATTTTACTGTAAGAAAGTTGAAAGGAAATTTTCTGATTACTGACCTATTTCGCGGAAGTTCAGTTTTAGGGTTCACTTAAGTATTAAATTGTTCTGTGGAAGATAAACTGTGTGAATCTTATAATTCTATTAATAAAAATAACATAAGCACAGAAGCTATAAAAATTGTTCAGAAGCAAATACCAAAACCCAACATTATTTATGACTTCATACTCAGCATCGCAAATATCTAATTAACATTTCTGTATGTAGCTAATTGTCATCAAATATCTATGTTATGGCCCGCACAAGCACAAAAAATGCTACGCAAAAAACGTATGTGCCTATTTTTAGGTATTCTACACTCGAGAGCAATGAATCCGGGTCACTTAAAGAATGTTAAAAATCTCGGAAACTAAAAATGATAGGTTAATGCAATAAATTGTATTTAATAGACAATGTAATACTCCTTAAATGAAAGTAAAAAAAATATGAGTCACCATACATTTTATTAACACAAAATTACATAAAGAAAAAAACTGCTGATCTCTCCTTAAAACAAAAATAGGAAACATGAAATTTTTGAACTTTATTACGATTTTCTTGAATTTTAATACTTCGTATTGCCTCCTCGTGCTTCCATTACTGCGTTTACGCGGTTTGGCATGCTGTACACCAAGTTCCTTATACGATTTTGGGGAATATTCTCCCATTCCTCTGTGAGAGCAATTTTGAGCTCACGAAGCGTGATTTAGGGTTTCGTTGTTTTACGCATCTGCCTAGCTCGTCCCAAGCATGCTCGATCGGGTTGATATCCGGGCTGCGCGCTGGCCACTCCATACGAGTAATGTTCATCTCTTGAAGGTAGTCATTCACAATCCTACCTGTATGAGGTCGGGCATTGTCATGCATAAATATAGCATCGTCACCTAAATTGACCATAAATGGACCAACGTGATCATTGAGGATTTCTTCCACATATCTTACGCTAGTTAAAGAGCCGTTTTCTATGATCACCAGCTCTGTGCGACTTTCAGAAGAAATTCCGGCCCACGCAAGTACAGACCCACCACCGTAGGCTACTTTTTCTTCGATGCATGCTTGCTTGAATCTTTCCCCTGGTCTTCGATACACTCTGTGTCTTCCATCGTGCTTGTAGAGCATAAATTTTGATTCGTCGGAGAACATAACTTTTGACCAATCTTCAATACTCCAATTTACGTGGCTCTGGGCATATCTTAGTCTTGAAATACGATGCCCACGCTCCAGTTTAGGGCCGTTTGCAGGTCTAAGGGGTTTTAAGTTAGATTCAGCAAGCCGACGTCTTACTGTCCATGCACTTGGGTTACTTCCTCCGAGGCGTCGAAACTGATTTGTGAGTTCAGTTCCTGTGAGAAAGCGATTTCGAAGCATGGTGTTCACCAAGTATCGGTCTTCTCGTGCTGTGGTACACCTGGTTCTGCCCGTTCCTGGTCTGCGTAGGTTAGAACCAGTTTCTTCGTAACGTCGGAGAACTCTTTGTACTGTTGACAGCGACACACCGACAGTCCTGGCTGTATCGCGCTGACTCCGGCCGGTTTCCAGCATTGTAAGTATTCTGGTGCATTCTTCAGGCGTAAGCGACATAATTTCAGCTTGAATAATGAATATAGAGCACTATCAACATGGTTTATGTACCCACATAAATGACAGATTACAAACAAAAGCAAAACCAAATGCTGTAATTTCGTAGTTCCATCTTCGAAAGTGGCCCTTTTTCAAATTTGATTTTTTTATGATATAACTTTACAATAACTAAGAAGTTTTAATACCTTCATTTAAGGAGTTTTACATTGTCTATTAAATACAATTTATTGCATTAACCTAGCATTTTTATATAGTTTCCGATATTTTTAGGATTCTTTAAGTGACCCGGATTCATTGCTCTCGAGTGTATTACGTTTAGAAGAAATTCACACTGGCTGGACGATGTAATAGAACAGGAACTTCACTATAATGTCAGTCGAAAGGCATCCACCGTTAAATATAAGCCTCCCCGCCCGAAATAGCCATACCGACTGGATTCCTGCAATATTCTGTATGGTCCGACCATGTGGCTAACCGATTTCAGACAAGTAGAGGAGTGCCTTACCTCTAGTCTCTATGTTGGTACGAAGTTACAGAAAAACATGTAAAAAAAGCCCTGTTCGAGCCGTGAGGATGCTGTTAGGTATCGTACTGAGAGTCTATTTATGTGGTAATTTTCAGGAAATAAAATAATCTTCACATTTTTTTCAACGGGGAGTTTTTCCGCGTGATTGCAACAAGGGGCGCGGGCGGCCGTCGTTTAGCGGGTGTCTACAAGTCATAACTTATTACCGCTGTAGAAAATAGCTATTAAAAAAAAAGGGAATTTGTGGTTATTTAGGTACCAAAAATGTGATGTAATATTATTGCAGTACCTATGTACCCCTTTCGAATCGGACAGCGTTTTTCTTTCATATTGTATGCAGTTCCGAGTTTAACTAGCTAAGCAGAACTCAGCTTGATAATTGAACCAGCATGTTTCCTGATGCTACACATTGACGGCATAATAAATGTGGCGACAAATTATATTTAGGTGTTTCAGTTAGCTAAAAATACCTAGTGCTCAATCACCAAAGCCTAGCTAGACGAACTCATATAAACAAACACCTCATAAATGCAGTACAGTCGTTAAAATCACTAGAGTATGTAGTTGTTTGTTTATTTAATTAACCTACCGGTCATTAGTCAGATCATAAAAAAATATTACGCAATTTTTGTAAGTGGAAATTCACGAACCCAAATAGGGCTTTCAGGAATTGACACAAACAGTGGAAATGTAATGATTTAGTGAGTCATACTGTTGTAAATCATAACTAACTCCATGATATTGTTACAAGATGTAATATAAAGGATGAGTCGCATTGGCGCTTGCGTCGTTTTGTTTCCACGACGTGATTAATTACGAACAATTATTTTGCCTTTACTGAAACGAGATTAGCAGCAGATAGATGCGCGTGCGCTGGATTTGCACACAATAAGGAATGTGGATGTTTTCCGGTAGCCGTCTAGAGCCACTGCAGATTAAGATATTGCTGTACGTGACTTCACAGTTTTTATTCCATGAATATTCTTTGCGAGGTACCTACCTACTTGATACTTCGCCTATTTTTACTACAAAGTAATAGTAACAAATTTTATACTGACAGCACAGAGCGACTCCTAAGAAACGGTAACACTTAAAATTTTCCTGTTATCAATTACTTTTCATACAATTCGATGTAGAGCCAATCTGCTAATTTTAATTTTTATATCAGCAATTGATTCCTGTATACAGTTTGGTAACTATAACTACGGGTGTCTGAATCGCATACTTACTGGCAATTCACGCCATAATAGGCTTTATTGCCCATTGTTCTATCATACAAAGAATAGTATAAATGCTAAATGGATAAATTACAATCGTCAACGACACGTATTGTTAAATTGCAGAGAAATTAGCGATGTTAGTTTAATATTTAAATCATAATTTTTTGTGTCTTACTAGCTCTTATTGAAGAGAAAACGCGGTCACGTCGTAGTGGTCGTGGTTTTGTTTTCTGGCTTTATTATTTCTTCTAAAATCCTATACTATTAAATGAGCAATATTTGTGTTAATCACATTCTCGACGTTTAGGGGGGCGAAAAATCGTTCTAGCTAGGTATCATATCGTGGAAAATTCGTTTTCTCCATATTTTCACCCGAAAAGAGCTCGATCGCCCAAAGTTTAGAAAAAAACCTTAGAAAAATAAGAATGGCAGAATGGAATTAGTAAGTACTATCATGGCCGCATGGAATTTGTAAGTACTATATATGGAATTAGTATGAACTATCCTATACTATTAAATGAGCATTCTCTATTTTCACCAGAGTAGAGCTCGGTCGCCCAGGTATTTAATATAAGTAGTGGTCGAAATTCGACCATAATTCATTTAAATGCCATGTTTCTAAGGTCTTCTTCGTTATCTTGTGTCAAATGCTGTCAAACGCATGGTAGTGTGTGTAACGTTTTTTTTATTTATAAATTTATTTCTAATGTATATTATATAAAATATTAGCCTTCTCCATATAAAGTTTAACTGTGCCAAATTAAATACTCCTCCGTCCGCGTAATTTTCGTCAAAAAGGGTAACATAGTTTTTGCTTCACTTATTAATATAATAATAATTACGCCAAAAAATAAAACATAGGGACATGGCAGTGTTAGATGTACATTATATCGTAGAAAAATATTTGGACTAGTAGTAGGAAACAAAGGAATATGGTATGGAATGAACACGACCACGTGACCGCGTATCCTCTTAAAAGTGAGTATACAGTAGAGCAGTTTGTTGAGCATTTCCATGTAATGTAACATTCTTACAAATGGTACAATACAAGCAAAATCTCAATTTAAAAAAAGCATTTCCATGTAATGTAACGTTCCTGCGAATGCTCGACGCTGCGCTCGACGTAATGCTCATGGCGAGTGAGCATTTATCTGTAACATTTCTTTCTACCTTGCGTTCATTGTAACGACCAGCCATCACGTCGCGTTGCCTTTGCTCGATAAAATGTTACACCAATACGCTTGTTGGTTTTTAAAATCAGGTTGTAACAAAACATTGAGCGTCGTGTTCGAAGTGCGGTTCGCTGAAATTTAAAAACTGTGAATGCTCTATGTTCTGTTATAAGTAAATGCTTTAGTCGATACTCACCTTAAGTGTCATCAAATTACCTTTTGAAGGAGTTCACCGTAGGTCTTACCTTCCTGTGTAGGTTAGTGTGAAATAAACCTATCAATCTACTAGTCGACGAAATATGAACAAGGAAGTTTTAAATTTTCCGCGATGTAAAGATTTGATTGATATCCCCATGTGATTTTCTAGATATCAAACAACCTTAGATCACCTTTCTGCCTACTTTAGAATAGTAAAATGTTACAGAAAATAAAGAATGTAAGATTATTACTAGTATTGGAACGTTCTTTACTATTAACAACTAACGCTAACAATGCTAAAGCTGGCGATGTGGTCAAATTATAGCTGGTTACCAACGATATACATGAATGCGTCCTAACCGGATGCAGCTGGATACCAGTATATAACATGGAGCGATTGCCTATCTGATCTCCACAACCCAGTTACTGGGTACCCCATGGCAAGACTGGATTCAGATTTTTGGCCTTCCGATTACCGTAACGACTGTCAAAGATCTACAAATGACAGCCGGGACTAACGCCTTAACGTGCTTTCCGAGGCACGGAGGGGTCTCGATATGTAATGGATGGTCCCCCATCCACGGGCCGACCTCGGTAAGTGTAGCTTAACCTTCGATTGACCCGTGCGGCTGTCATTATCCACAAGTTCCTCGTGGCTAGCAGTAGGTATTAACTACAAGTATTATAATGCCCAATTACGATAGAGTACTATCGAAGAACTTCAATATCTATGCATCTTAAAGACTATTTCTGCTTGCAGAGCTCGGCCGCTATAGAAATCTCATCAACCAATAGTATCGCAGCATCAGATTTTTGAGGTGTCCCTTGTTTTAGTAAACGAAAAAAAAAAGACAGTAAACATAAAAATTAAAAACTTTCTCATCTTTCTTTCTTTTGTTCTGTTCCTAGTGGTCGAAAAAGGGTCATACATCTGTGATCATTGTAACAGACCCTACAAAACACACGAACAAAAAAAAAACAAAAACGACAAAGTATTACTATGTATTTTTTTGTTTCATTGGTCGACGCAAACAGATGTGGTCATCGTGTCCACGGGATTTTGTTTTCAAACTGCTTAGATATGAAGTTTTTCGATAGGACCTGCTCAGGCTACGGAGCACGTACACGTACCAATCATCATCCATCATCCTATGAACAAGGACTCGTCCTGCGTCAGGCTTACACATGAACGTCATTAGGCCTTCCTATGATCCGCTAGTCTCTACTTAGACTGTCATATCAAAATCCAACCATAGAATTACAATTGATTGACATTGTAGTGCAGATTTATTTCTTCCTCAGCAATGATATGGTAGAATCCCGTCACAATTATTAAAAGCATAATTCTGAGCAGGAAACGCAACTTCGGAACTGAGCCTCATCAGCGTAAGTATCATTGTTAGCCTCGTCAAACAAACATTTATAAGCATTTTAAGGTATAATCAGTTTACTTATGTCCTCCATCTACATTATATAAGGTACTCAAGCCCTTAACGTTAAGTTTTAAAGTCTAGATTCCGGTGTGGATCTATGACAGTGAGCGATGACGATTATTTGCTAAGCTATGTATGTGCAACTAAGCGTAACTTTCCCACATTATGGCATAGGACTATAATTCGCACGTTTTTGACGTAGCTAGAACATAATAAATATCCGTTGAATTAGCTTCACTTACGTTGTTCGTATGGTGAATGGGACACGTGACCGGCACATTTGTGTGTTGTAGTTGATTGTCAAGTTCATGCGGTTCGGGGTAGACTGCACTGTGATTTGTACTTCAAGCAGTAATTAGGGTGTACAGTAGACATGCCGCCAATACTCACTATTATTCGGTATTTGACATTACTCGGCATTTTTTTTGTTATTCGTCAAATACCGAATAGTAGTGTCTATTATTCGACATTCGGCAAGTAGTTCTCTTAATAAAAATAAAGTTTTGATGAACAGAAAAACTTAAAAATATTTAAACTTTTAGTAATCTTTAAAAACATAACACACTTAGTATTATTATCATTAATATAAAAAGACATCCAAAAATCAGTCATGTTGAAGTTAATTAGTTAGGCTTTTTTAATTCATAATGTAATATTTACAGTATCAAAGGGGCAGTTTGTGGGGCACGATTGGATCAAGTTCGTTGCGCTTTTTTTCATAAATCAAATCTGCCTCAGAAAATAAATAAACTATAATATTATTTGAGAATAAACTATATTCCTTTTTTATGTCGGGTAATAATGGCGAATATTCGAAAGCCTATTTTCAATAATGATCATTGATTAATTGCATACTCTCATTCAAAGTGAAAGCCAAATCATTTATTTCAAAAAGGCACTTATGAACGTCAAAATTTAAAAAAAAATGTCATTGATTCTAGTCGCCCCTTCCGAAAGGTAGTTTCGGTTTTATGGAGAAGAATGGGCAAGAAACTCCACCGTTACTCTTTTAAAAACGTTTTACAATATTTTGTATACATTAAATAAAAAAGCATAGGCACCTAAGTATGTGAAGACGATTGATCCTAGAATAAAGTTACTACATCACAATAGGTAAAAAGAATTAAAATGAACCAAAGACTGATAAGTTAATTATGTGGTAGATACATGGTGCTCACATATTCACAAACATTGTAGAAGTAGACGATTTCCCCTTTGCTGGTTCGTTTTTTTTTTTCGTAGGCGTAAGCTTTGTGCAGACTTGCGCGACGCGACACCGCGACGCGACAACGGTTATTGTTATACCGTGAAGTTTTCTTAGAAATTGTATTGTTGGAGTCACGTCGCGCCGTCGCGTCGCGCTGGTCTGAACGAGCCTTTACTGAGTTAAGTGAATTATTGAAGCTTGCTAAGTTGCTACAGTACCTAATGGCTACACGATCAACTCGCTTATCGCAGTTCACTGCTGCACATTTGCATCTCCCAAGATGGACCACTTTGACGGGTTCTTCGCCTTCTGAACCACGCTGCGTCCACTTTTCCGGTCATCTGTCCATCTAGCTGGTGGATATTCCACCTAACGTCTACGTTGATGCCTGGGGGAACAGCCGTACATAATTACCTAGTATCATTTATTCGGCAAAGACTTCCGTTGTTCCGACTTCCTGTCTGATAATAAGAAAATGCTGAAACTTTCACCAGTCTGAACTTCTATAACACAATCGATGTTACTTTGGAAGTTAACAAGCTGACTTTAAGGTTCCCGCAGACAGGCTCGACGCGACGATGCGACGCGATTCTGGGAGAACAATTTCCATTAAGTTTTCATTGAAATTGTTCTACTAGAGTCGAGTCGCGCGTGTCCGCGGAAGCCTTTATGGTGATGATGATTAAAAGGGATAAAGCAAGAACCTCAGATACGCTAAAGATTTGAAGAGTTTCCAGTAATAACAACCTACGAAATACGCATTGAAATGCCGCTTAAATTACTCACACTTGTTGCAAACCCTTTTGTATGATAAAACTAGCTTTTGCCCGCTGCTTCGCTAGCGTTAATGTAGATTTTGCAAAGTTAGTTTTCTATCCCTCGGGAAAACGACCTTTTTCTGGATGAAAGGTGGTATCTCCCTTTCTGTACTCCTGACAACGGTATGCAAGATTATCTACATGATGACCGGTTGACTAGTTAAGGCGTGAAAGCGAATAACAAACAAACAAACTTACTGTCGCATTAGTTAGGATACCTTGCTAATAATATGTTTGGTTATCACGTACAGTCGCTATTAAAATACCAAAATTTATGTGAATGTGTGAAAAGAGGTATAAACGCAGAGCGGTCAAGGGAAACGTCTAAAATACCTGCTGGCATTTCGATCCTTCGGGTTATTTGTTTAAGTTTTATCCTACTATATATAATATTATATAAGTTTGTGTGTTTCGATGTTTGTTACTCAATCACGCAGAAACTGCTGAACGGATTTGGATGAAATTTGGCTGACAGATAGTTTATAACCTGGATTAACAAAAATAATACTTTTTATCCCGATAATACATTCCCTTGGGATAATTTCAGACCTCTAAGCGGGCGAAGCCGCGGACGAAAACTAGTTATGTAATAAAGTGTTGTTTGGACTTACGACTCGGAATTTTTGCAATAATATTAAATTTCCTTCCAAGAAACTCTCTGTTTGATCGTGCTGGATGGCGCATGGTTCGATAGCCATTTAACACAAAGCACTACATTTTGTAGGTGTTATAAATAGCCATATGGAAACTTATAGCCTATTTCACCACCTCCAGGAAAGTTAGAAAAGTTACTTATGAAGAGTAGTTGGATTCAGTGCCAACCGACTTCCAAAAAGGAGGAGGTTCCATGTTCGACAGTATGTAGGTATGTTTTTTTTTTCTGTCACTGTTGTTTACATATGAGGTAGTGGTATTCGAATTTGTGTTGGAATCACAAAGTTAGATGATTATTGAAAGTTTCATTGGAACACATTTGTTTTTTAAGTGAAATTTCTTAGTCGGAGATTCGATAATTGGATGAGAACTTAAAAGTCAGATGTATATTACTGTGTCGTGTCGTGACGCCTTTGGACGCAGTGTCAACCAATCAAAACTCGTTCTGATTTGACATATTCCTGAATAGATTCGTTTGATTGGTGTATCCCGCGTCACGACACAACACGACACAGTAATGTGTGGTGGCTTGAGAGTGAAATTCAAGGACGCGACACGTTTAGGCACATTACATGTGAAAGAAGAAAGTTACTACAAGTCTATCTCTTATTCCTTATTTTTTAAGAAGATTACTTATAGCACGTGCATGATGCTGCGGGCGCAATTTTTGATGTGTAACATCTTTCGGCTCGCTTTCCTGCAATCTGAGGGAGAGAATTCGTGAAAAGCGTGAAGTTAGCTGCCAATAGTGCTAATCCCTAGCATCCTGCCGGTCGATTTGTGACAGTGACAGCTCACTTCACGCTCACTTCACCTAAGTTTCACGTTGATATTTTTTCAGAATCGACCGGCAGGAACGTAAGTGTATAACAGGAGGGCAGGCGGTGCTAGAGTTGGCCGTCAAATGGCACCAACCCGTTTTCCGAGAGGTTGGTACTGTCAGCCAACATATCGGATGCTACACATCATATCCGACAACTGTAAGGCTCGGTAATTATTTGTTTATAAGATACGAGTAGTTAGCCTTTATCCCGAGAATGCTAAGCTAGACCCTTCTCTAAATAAATATGATAGCTACATCGCAACGTCCTGATATTCCATTATCCGTTTAGGAATATTGACAGTATGGTATGTTGTTGTCGCAGCAAAATTAATGTAGCTACTTCTACACGTGTGGCAGTTATCTTAGATCAACGCATCAACATGTAAGTACTATTAAATTGCCTCTAATGAGTTAACCTAAGCAAAATTTTATACTCTATGCAGCATGATAAGGCTCAAGTGCGTTCCTTCCTACGCAAAAGGTTCAAGCATACCAGGATACATCCATATCAAAGGCAGTATAGAGAATAATACCCACTTCGCCATTTGTGTTTATAAGTCACGGACCACCCTGCATGAAATCAAGCGAGCTTATACACGATGGTCCGTGAAACGAGGTCCAAAGCAACATTTTAAAGCCGCTCTCTAGGAGCTTCTGGAAACAACCCCATTTATGTGTATGTTCTGCGACTACAATAAAAAAAAAAAAAACGTTTATTTATAAAAAAGGGGCACATTTACAAAAGTAACTTAATCATTAAAATGGAGCACAGTTGCTTATTTGCCTGAACTAGGTTGAACCTGTGTTTCAGGCTAGGAAGAGCATAAATACTTAATGTAATAAATTAACAATGAGTATTAAACTAAATTAAAATTAGGTAAATAAAAGTAAAATAGCATGTTAGCGGTATTATTTGCAGACAACAAGTAGATCTTCTGTCTGCGCATAATCTATGGTAAATATTGAACTATAATTTTTTTACAGCTAAAGTAATTTAATTTATACATACTTAGTTTCCTATTTAATCTATTGTACAAGAATGGGCCTAAGAATGTAAAAAATCTTTCTACAAATACATGTTTTGAGGTTGCATTAGATGTGCATATTATATCATTCCGTCTCTTGTTAGTATTGTCAGCAATGTAGGTAAGCATGGTGTGCTGTTTTAATACTAAGTGCATAATGAAAAGTTGGCGAACAGTCAGCACGTGACTATAGCAAGACGGTTTTTAATATTTTTAGAGAAAGTCTCACTTGACTTCAGTTTTTTTTTTACTCCTATACGGCTGGACTGATTAGGATGAAATGTTGTGTGTATATTTGGATGGGTCTCTGGATGGTTTGAAAATACAATTGGACACGGTAGGCGGCGCTGTTCGGGCAGGACAACGTCTGCAGGTCCGCTAGTACATATATATATATAAATTAAAGTCCTTTTTCGTGTCTGTCTGACTCGTTGTTCTGCTAAACTACGCGACGTTTTAGATTTATTTTTTTGAGAATTTATTTCTGAACCTTTATGTGTATAATACACTATCTGTGTAAAGTATGGCCGATGTCCTTCTCCAGGTCATGGTGTAACCCTGTGCCAAATTTCATTCAAATCTGTTCAGCTGTTTTAGCGTAAAAGCTTAAGGGACCTAAACGTGCCTAAACGCAAGTTTTATATTGCCTAAAAGTATATGATCCACTGCAGTAAACAAAATCAGAAAAATATATGATATTCTTCAGGATATATGCTAGTATGATAGTGTGTTGAAAACATAATACAACTAATTTGATATGATAGAAAAAAATCACGAAGATGCCTCTAAAAATTATTTTATCGATTAAAAATCATGTATATCATTCTGATATTTTGTCAGATTATTCTACAAGTATACATATTACGGTAAAAGTGTTTTCATTTTTTAGTTCAATCAATAGATTTTCTGTAAATAGATAATTGCTTCATATTTTGCAATAAATTACCGCATAATGTCATCGCTTCTTTAACATTCCTATGCAGTCCGACAGTGACCGCGCTTTAGCTGTTGTCCGCCTCTTAACAAACAAACAAACTCAGTTTTGTAATATTAGTGATCTATTCCCATCCAATACCAAGAGCTAATACCATTTGGTATTAGTTTATTTCCGAATTTATTTTCTATTCCCAACGAGTACCACATTTTAAACCAATACCAAAACAAGTTTGAAGAAATCAGGTACAGTCAGGTTCAGTAAAATTAAAATGCTTTGAGTGATTTTAAGTAATGTTTAATCAAGATTAGAGTTTAAATATAAATCATATATTTATTTTTTCTTTTATTTTGTCATTTTTAGAGATTATATTAGTTAGGATTAATAATAAACTTAGATTTAATAAAGTAATCTCGATGTTATGTGAAGTCGTAATAACCGTGCGAAGCTGGGGCGTGTTGCTGTCGCTAGTACCTATAATTTATAAAACTTATGAAAAAAACTAATTGAAAAGTGTTGTACTACCCATTATTGATCAATTTAATTATTATTATTACCTAAGTCTTTGCTGCCCACATCAAAAAAGGGCGTGGTCCTAACCTCCGAGACCTACACATCGCTAAGTACCACTTGGTAAGGTTTAGTCTTTTATATAAAAGACTAAACCTTACCAAGCTAGTATGTATATATGTACTATCGAAGAACTTCATATCTATACACCGTAAGGACAATTTCTGCTTGCAGCGCTCGGCGGCTATAGGACCGGGGCGGTAACAGATGTGGTCATCGTGTTCACGGAATTTTGTTTTCAAACTGCTTAGATATGAAGTTCTTCGATAGTATATGCTAGCTTTTTCCCGCGGTTTCATCCGCGTGTAGGTCGGAAATTATCCCACGGTAACGTAATAACGGGATCAAAAGTACCTGTCATGTGTTAATTCAAGTTAACTATCTGTGCGACAAACTTCATCAAATTCGTTTAGCCGTTTTTGCGTGATTGAGGAACAAACATCCAAACATACAAACTTTCATCGTAAACTATTAAATGAGCACTATTTGTATATCGAAAACGGCTCGAACGATTTCGATGAAAGACCAGCGCGACGCGACTCGGACAATATCTAAGAAAACTTCACGGTATAACAATAACCGGTGTCGCGTCGCGCTGTCGCGTCGCGCTAGTCTGAACAAAGCTCAAAAGGGGCTTACGGAGGCAAAAAATCTATCTATATAGCTAGATATCATAGAATATTATCTGGAAAAAATCGTTTTGTCTATTTTCACAGCCTCGGGAATGTGATACGTGATATACCAGGACGATATATAACAACGTGAATAACACAATTAATGTTGTTGAACTGTCAAAATGAAACAGATTAGTCGTAATCGTTTACGAAAATATGTTACGTAATAGCCGGTACTATTAATAATGTTAGTATGATTAGGTATGTACCAGGGAGATAGTGATGCATTTGATTATTATAATACACACAGCATAGCACATGTTGTCTCATATAATCATAAAATATATAATTTATTGAGGAAACACAAATGACAAATTAGGTTCTAATCGTAAGGAAATTATATTTCCCCGTGGATCTTGAGAATATTAAATGGTATCTATAATATAATGTATTCATGACTTTATAATTGAATCTCGATATAAGCACTATACACTGATTAAATAGAAACAAGGAAGAAAGGAAATGTTTATAGGAACTTATTTGAAAATATCCGTTCATTGTCTGTTGAGTTCTCTAGCGTACCTACGTTCGTCTTACCTAGACGCATTTTGGGAAGATTATCTGGCTATAGGAGTAGGTGAAGACCAAGAGAGCCATGGATGGACGGTATGAAATGTGACGAGATAAGAGCAGGAGAATAATAATGTTATTTCAGCGCCGACGCCCGTCGACTTCACATGTTTGAAAAATTCGTGTGCTCAACAACGGAAATAGCTCAATGAACGTGGCTGAACTGTCAAAATGATAGGCATTGCGATCGACTGCCATTTTATGTATCATAACCACTTCGACTTCACGAGTGAAGTCGAAGCACACGTATAGTCATGAGCATAATTACCTCAGATAGGTGGTACATTTACAACAGCTTAAAAATGGTAAAGCCCGTGGTGAGAATAGGATTACGTCCGAGCAACTGAAAGCGGAAGGAAGTCCTGTACTGAAAACTTCGGAAGCTCTTCAACTCTGTCCTGCAGTGCTATTCTGTAACCATCTCACCGTGAAAACTTAGGTGAAATGAGCGTGGAGTGAGCTGTCATTCCACAGAGATTGACACTATTGACAGCTCACTTCACCCAAGTTTTCACGGTGAGATGGTTACAGAATAGCACTGCAGGTTCTCTGGGAGAATTCAAGAAGTGTAGCGAAGGAGCGTGGTCGTTCTCTTCTAAGGGTGACAAGACCTTTTTAAAGAATTAACGACCCATTTTGCTCCAAAGCCACGTAGTTTTGAAGAGTCATCGCGAATCGTCTAGCGCGAAGACTTGACTTACCGTGTCACTTCTTGGTCGCTTGCGCGGTTGCCATGGGCTACCACAGACTTGACAGTCAATTTACCAAGATAATGTTGGATGCTAGCGAAAATGTAAATTTTCTTTTACCTTCATTTGTCCCTAGACGAACGAGCGTGGCTTCAAGCCACACTAAAAAGACACAAAGGTTGGTACAAAGGTTGTCTGTAAAAGATCGCTTTTAGCGATAAGACCGCTCATTGTGTCACCCTATGTAAAATGACTACATTTATATCTGTAATTTTTATGGTGTACATAATAAAGAATATTCTATCTATCTATCTACCCATCCGTTTAAGTGGCCTCAGCGTCCACAAAACAACCAATATTAGCTTACCTCCACAGCATTGAAAAGTTGACCGGGAAAATGTTAGCCCCCTCTCTGGTTGACTCTGAAGTGCCGTGCTTGACCGATGCGGTGAAAACCTAGATAGTGGCTGGCTTGCCCGGATACAGCAGTTCAGCCCGTGAGCCATCTTCCCAGAGACAGTTGGATAAGGCACTCTTCAGGTTGGTAAGCAATCTACACATACTGCTGCTGCTGACCGTGCTCGTCTTCTGGCCATGGGTAAATGGAAAGTCGGGTTTCTGGCTTCAGCCCCTACGTTCACCCAACATAGGCACTGACACCATCTTCCAGCTCTCTAATTGTCAGCGTCTGAGCACGCCTTGCGTGACTCCGTATCTCTGCCAATGCGGTGATGATGTCATTCATCCCCTAAAGAAGTTAAAAAGAGGATGAATCACATCAGGCATACGGTTTGTACAATACCTATAATATTAATTGTTTACCAATATATTTTTTCCCTGAATGTCCTTTTGTGGCAAAAAATCCCCATATCCAAAAATAACATTGAAAAGATAGGGAAATAAATGCATTGGGACGAAGTAAGTTCGGAATTCACGTCGAATCGGTCATAACGGGTGATACCAATATGCAAATAAGACGATAAAACATATTGCTCTTTAGAAAAAAACGAGTTATAACTTGTGTAACTATGTTTCGATTGCCCGTTTATATATTAAAGGCGCTTTTCTACTCAGTAAATGTCGTTTCTCAGTACACAACCACTTAAACGAACTATTTATATTTGATAGTCTATTGTTTTGTATGTTGCTATAAATGAGTGCCTCCGTTATAGAAAAGGAATAAAAATAATGACATTATTTTTAGTAAGATTGCTTAGTTATAATTTTATGAGGATTACGTCTTGTGTTGGTTTGCCACTGCACAAGATGGCTTATGGGTGATTCGCTCGAACTTACTCGCCTGAAACGGGTGAATTGAAACATTTAAATAATATTATTTTTTCTTGAGCGGATTCGCACGAAGTTAATTTATTTGTAGGCGAATCGATTTCTGAAGTTTTCGATTCACCTACAAATAAATAAATTTCGTTCGAATAGCCTCATGAAATATTAAAAGTGTCGATTCCCCCGTTTCGGGCGAATGACCAATAAGCCCATACCATATTCATTGTAAAACTATAACCGAAAATATTTTTTTTATTGCTATCTCTTTGTTAAGCTGTTATCAGCTATTCTTCAGGGAAGCATAATATGTCTGTTCAGCCAGAGATGAATCTCTCAAACTAAGCATAGTGAGATTTGTTTACTTGCTCTCATACACATCACACATTCTACAATAGATAATACCGTCGGTTTTTGTACATGAAGCCTGTCAGAGCATCACAAAACAAATGTTGGTTTGCTGTTGAGTTTGTGAATATTAAATTAACATAAATTGAGTCAAAACTTATCAAAACACAATACAACAATAAAAACAAAATGTCTAGATGTCGTTATGTTGTCCAATTAACAGTAATAAACAATATAAAATAACACAATAGCACAGATACAGTCATATTTAAGTCAGACGGTATTAGTAGGCAGGTAGTCAAAAACAATAAGAGATAGATAATAAATACAATCATGTCATATATGTAAGTCAAGTTATTATTAATAATGAAATTTAAATATATGTCATTATACAATACAAAAAAAAAAAATTACTAATTAAGGCGAAAGCGACAGGTAACCCGTGAAATTCTCTTGCAATTTGCAGGTCAGTATCAGGTTTTATGTTGATCTAAATATGATTCGCGGCCGTATCAAATATTCATTTATGGAAATATAATCATAAAAATCATCAATACAACCATATTGTTAAACTTTTAATGAAATCATGACATTTAAGACCAATTCTATCAAAAGGAGTTGTATTGCTGATTCTAATGATTATAATTCTGTAAAGCCATATTTTTTACGGTGGCGAATCATATTTTAATCAACATACAACCTGGCACTGACTTGCAAATTGCAAAAAATGAATTTCGCGGACTTCCGTAGCGCATCCCTTATTAAGTGCAGACCTACGCACTTAATAAGGGGGATGCGCCAAGGTAGCCCGCAAAATTCAATTTATCTTACGTAACTATAATGTTTTATCCGTCATGAATTGGTATACTCTTTATGTACATAGTTCCTACCTATGTATACGTGAAATGAGTTTGTTATCAGGCTGCAACCACTGAACACTGTAAAACTACCTATCGGAAAAACGTTTCATTTTTCTGCGCCTAGTAGGTTATTATAGTACATACCTTTGTAGGTAATTAAGATTTCTGTATTTCGGTCGAGACTGGTAGCAGCATAGCAGTGCTTCATTGTTCTGGCATTAAAACAAAGGAATACAAAACCTGAATTTGCTACACTTCAGTTTGTAAAAATAATGAATTCATAAGGAAAATGTTGCAAAACTATTAGATACACAGACACGGAGAGAAACAAAACAAAATAGCTTACTGATGAAATCACCATTGTAGGTACTGTACCAGCTTTTGCTGTAGGTCATTAATGAAAAAAGGGTACTACCTAAACATTTACACATCCATCTATACCTGTGTGATGCGCAGGCGCAAGCATAAACATATTTCTACTAGCTTCTGCCCGCAGCTGTACCCGTGTTCATCCGACCCACCGCGTCGCATCGCATTACTTCGTTTTCGCTTAGCGTTCTTTTTGCTCGGCTCCTTAGGGTCCTAGCGTGATGGGAAATTGCTTATAGCCTTCCTCAAGAATTAGGCTATCAAATACATTTATTTTATTTTATCTGACTGGTAGTTCCAGAGATTAGCGCTTTCAAACAAACAAACAAACAAACAAAACAAGCTCTTCAGCTTTATTATTAGCATAGTATCGATATATATATATATATATATATAGATGGATCGATAACTCGGCAAAAATATCTGATGTCATGATTCATCCATTAATATCTGTCAAGATGGCGGCAAATATATGTGATCATTTGGGGTGTTTCGAGTTTTTATCTTTATCGCAATCAGTACCGACATAATCCAAAAAAACGCATCTTATCATTATTATGTTTATCACAGTTGTAACCTTTTTTTTTTGTAACGGTTTGCAAAACCTCATGGATGTCCTCCGTCGTGGAGCGGACGGAGGGGTCTGTCAGACTTCTACTGAGTTAAACCACCCCACGCACACTTGCACCGAGGGCTACGGGGCCAAGCACTCTTCAACGCAGCCCCCGACTGACGCCAGCTCGCTTTTGTGGGCTCCGTCTGGTCAAGCGGGGGGAGTGAGGTGTTTGAGACCCCCCGCGACGTCTAAAAGGGGCGCGCCTGGAACACTACGCGCCACCACCTCGGCTCTTATATGATAAGGGGCGGCAGACGTCCGCGAGTCCACCGTCCCTGGACCCTGCCGGGAGAGCACTAGACATCTCCCTCTCCCTTTCCGCTGCCTCCTTCTTCGATATGACATTTTCGCAGGAGATCACCGCGTCCCACGACGCTGGATCGCCGACCATGGAATGAATCAAAGCCGGCTTAAAAAAAGGAGGAGGTTCTATGTTCGTCTGTATAGTTTTTTTAAAGTTTAATGTTGGAAGTCGGTGGAATTAAAGTTATTTTTCAGTTGGTAGTGTTTTTTTTTAAGTCGGTTGTTTTTTTTGTTTAAAAGTCACTTTGGTCGCACCTGGAGCAGAGCGGCTGCTCGTGACAGAATTCAGTGGAAACAGCAAGAGGAGGCATTTACCCAGAGGAATGCTGAATTGAGAGACATAGGTACTTTAACAACATACTACAGTCAGAATAAAGAGGCTTATAGAAAACAAGTCAGAATAAAGAGGCTTATAGTATAAGTATATTACCTATACATACCCAAACTCCATGATTTAGCTGAGTTTATTGGCCGTCCCAAAAATTGATAGCGTAACCATTGGAGTTGTATCAATAGATTCTACAAGATAGCCATTTAGTCAAATAAAACAACTACAGCAACAAAAATGGAGGAATAAAACGGATACATGACCTTTGTCCCGGTCGAATCGTCAAGTCGCAGTCTCGGAATTAAATTTAGACACTTATATTGCAAGATATACCTGCATCATTAAGCCATCCATATTAATTGCATCACCATCATTATCATCATATCACATACATAGGACCTAGGCCTCAAGCATCGCTGCTTCGACGGGTTCTGAGCTTCCAGCATCCAGCGGATTCCTTTATCGGTCCAACTTGTGGGAAGCCTTCAACGCTACTCCAGAACCTTTTAGCCCCATCGACCAACTGTTCTGCGAACAATGTGCTCTGCCCACTGCCACTTAAGTTTGGCAATTCTTCGGGTTATGTCGGTTACCTTGTTCACCTGTGGATCTCTTCATTTCTTTTTCAATCACATAGTGTAATTCCAAGCATAATTTAAGCCTCTCCATTGCACTTTGGGTGTCATAACATTCATTATATTCAGCAAAAAAAATTCAAAAACTCAAATCACGTGTTGTGTTCGATAAAAGAATAAAGTAATTTGTGTGATTTCAGTTTAAACGGTTAAATAATATTATTATTAAAAGATTGTAACCTTTTTACATTAAAAAAACTAAAATTGACATACAAAGACGCTTTTTTTGTTTTCATTTTCGATTTTCGGACGAAAATGCAAATCAGGCAGTATATCGTTTTCGACTCGGTATCCACTTTGATGCCAAGGTGATAATATAACCCAAGTAGCACAACTGGGCGGTAAAATAGCTGTATATCATATATATTTGTAAACTTGGGTGAAATATACTGATACAGCCATGATTAAGTTCTACAAAGGTGGAGAGATCTCTTGTGCAAACATAATAAATAGAACCACGAGGAGAAAAATTGCAGTCTAATTTTGGTTCCAAATTGAAATTGCTATGATACATAATCTACTTCAATACCTTCGTGCTCGGCTTTATGCTTTACATAGAAGTGATTTGCAATACATAGTCTAAACTGAACCAAGTTTTATTTCCATAACTGGCGATAGACCTTGACATTACTTCAAATACTAGTTTTTATTTGCGGATGACGGAAAAATGTTTTTCGAGGTAAATAATAAAAATGATAAACTTGTAGATACAGCTCTTTAAAAAGCACTAAACGTAAAAACGTGATGTGTTCGTACTTAACATTTTAATCGCGTCAATCTGTTCTTCAAAATGTTTGCGACACTGTATTTTTAATTTGGCATAGTTTGGCATAACTTTTAAAACATTCAATTTTTTCTTAACTGCGGATAATGCTCTTCATGTTCCTGCAGAATATATGCCAGTGCCCTTCAGTGGTTAGCTTGCGTGTTCTTTACTGAGCGCGCGCAACGCGTCGTACGTCCAGCCAGTAATAGGACTCGCCTATCAAGGAGCGCTGTCCCCAATTTCACGCATTATTAATTTATTATACATAAAACAAAACGTATTTTAATAAAACAAGTATACTAAAAGATCAATAATTAAATTATCTTTAAAATGGTGAAGGTTTCAGAAAAATACGCTTGATAAATTTTGCGTGATTCTCAGTTTTTTATCCGCGTTTTACATAACTTTACAAATTAATTTCATTATATAGTATAAACATAATTTAAAATATTACTTTATTAAGTTTTTAAGAAAATGCTCTAATTTAACTTTTTTTTTTTTCCAAATCAGTAACACTACTCGTTTAGACGTGATCTTCAGTATAAAATCATTAAAAGTCGGTTATCGTCACCTTAAACGAAATTAGTCTTACCAAATTACAAATCAGCAGTCCTCATAATCCTCAAAGAATATTTAAAATCATTGGAAGCTTAGGTAAATGTGTTGTTAAAGACACGACCATATCAACATAACTCCCGCCGTGGTTCAACACCAACCTGAACCGAAAAGGGTAGAAATTATACCAATACCACGTTGAGCAGAAAGGTTAATGACCGCAGAACCAGTCCCGACGTACCAGTGGCACTGCTGCCCGTTAGCCTAGGATACTTTTCCTGGACTATTGATTATCATCTCAAGATCATCTATTGCTTAGTTGGACTTAACTTTGACAGATTACCGTTAGCACATTTTTTGGACATTTGTGAGCGGCATTTTGGTTGTCATCAAAGATTGAAGTCGCTCTTAGAAGTCGCTCTTAAAAATAATTAGAAAGTCAAATTGGTTTTGTCTTAAAAAGCCTACATTGTATCTTTGCTTTTTTCTACTCAGATGCGGCACGGTCCACATTTATGTGAGGTGTGGGTATTATTTGTTAATTTTTTTGGTACTTGTGGTATTTTTCACAGCTAATCTGATTTCAGATCCCTGGTTACAGCACTATCATTGTTCTTCATGTCCGTTGTTTGCTAAGGTCACTGGGACGATCACGATTATGTTTCAATTATGGTGAATCAAATGTAACACGGAAAGTGTAAAACTGAAGGACACAATTGTATTCAAGTGTATCATTTAACCTGTAATTGGGTGTACCAATCTAAACCTAGTGTGACTCTGCATAAAAAAACATAAGTAAAATGCTACGTGGGTTCCAAGACCCTTATGCTGCTGCATCTGCCCTTCAGATGACCTTTCCACGACTACCGTCAGTTCTTGGTCATCTTATTTAATTTAGCACAATGTCGGTGCATTATGTCATCAAAACAAGATAACCCTGAGATTGTATTCATTAGATTGGTAGTATATTGACTGCCTCGTTGGTCGCAAGTGCAACTGTTGAGCATCGAACACAGGTTCGATTCCCATCTGTGGAAAAAAGTGATAGGGTTGTTCGAGAACGCTGCTGCCCGTTCTCTAGTGAGTCCCTTGGTCGCCTTTCACGAAACCCACGGGAAGAAATGAGATGGTACTATTCTTTACGTCCGGCACCACACGGAAGAACCTAGAAACCTTTATTGAAAAAAATATATTGGCAACCCTAGAAATACCTAGCACTCTTTTGCAATTATATGAAGATCACAAGAGCAATTTCTCGAAGTTGTAATGTGCTACAGTTTGCGACGTAACATTTCAATATTGATGATAATATGTTGTGTGACAATTTATATCCATTTCAATTTATATCAATTGCTCGTATGCGCACCTTTTACATAAAGTTGTGACGTATTTGAATTGACTATATTCAAAATTAGCACCGTGAATAGACTTCCTGAAAGCTTTGTTTTTATAATAAGTTTTTCTGCTTGCTGCTGTAATCGATAGTCTTAAATACAACAATAATTAATGAGATTGAGATATATATGAGATTTTATGATCATCTTTTTTCTGCCCCTGTCCCATGTTACCGTTAAGGGGCCTACAGGAGCTAAACGCAAGTTTTATAATGCCTAGAAGTATATGATCCACTGCAGTAAACCAAATCAAACTTAAAAGATATTCTTCAGGATATATATCATGCTAGTTAGATAGTGTCTTGAAAACAAAATACAACTAATTTGATACGATAGAAGTAAATAAGGAACTTGCCTCTAAATTTCCTTTTAACGATTATAAAAAAAATTAATATACATGCAATCATTCAGATTTTTTATTAGATTATTCTACAAGCGACATATTAACGTAATAGTGTTTTAAATTTTTAGTCCAATCAATAGATTTTTTCTAAATAGATAATTGCTTCATATTTTGCAATAAATTACCTGCGTTGTGTCATCACGCTTCTCTTTCTTTTCCATGCAGTCCGACAGTGACTGCGCTTTAGCTGTTGTCAGCCTCTTAACCGCTTGGCGATGTTTCGAAATACTCAATGAGCACTGTCGTGTTTCAACCCCAAACGGCTCAAATATATAGCTCCCAAAAAGGTTGTTATATATGGCCCGTTTGGGGTTTTTAAGTTCTACTGCTGGCTAGACTGACAGAGCCAAGGTTGTAGGTTGTTTATCAATAAACGGCTATAAGGTTTAGTTAAAACACAATAATCACTGGAGCTTACCTTTGTACAGGTGGACAGGAACACTCAATAGTAGCACTTATCAGCAAAGAATTACATAGAGTGAAAAATGTACGTAAGAAAACGTGCCTATTAGCTCATGCACAATCAGACCCTGAGGAAACGTGATCTTATTAAAAGAGAACATCCTTTCGAGGTGCGCCTAATGACCAACTTGAGGTAAAACCAGTAATGAAATCTTACAAATTGTCTCTTTTTTATGACTTCAGTAACAATATGCTCATTACAATATCGTTGAATGTGACAAGGGACGGTAATAAGGGACACCTATTATGACCTATTCTTCGTTTTCATAATCAAGAAAACGATTATCCTATTAGGAACAGTGACCAGGTCGTTTTTATAATAACATGCTTTAACGTGAGACATCTATTTACGTGCAGCTTTTACGTACGTTATTCAAATGGTTCCATACGTCAGCAGCTAATTAGGGAATTACATTCATCGTTGCTCGTGTAGAGGAGCTCGTGGCTAAGTAATAACAGCCGCACTGGTCGATCCATCAGGTTAAGCCACTCTTGCCGGGGTTGGACCATCTTTACATCCCTATACTCCTCCTTGCCTCGGAAAGCACGTTATGCCGTTGGTCCCGGCTGTCATTCGTGGATCTTCGACAGTCGTTACGGTTCGTCTCAAGCCCGAAAGTCTGACAACCAGTCTTACCAAGGGGTATCGTATTACCCAGTTTTGCGGTTGTGGAGGTCAGTTAGGCAGTCGCTCCATGTAAAATAATGGTATTCAGCTGCATGCGGTTATATTAGAAGCCAACCCCAACATATAATAGTTGGGAAAAACGCTTGACAGATTGATTGTTGTTCATGTATGTAGGAGCTTATTTGAAGTAGGTACTAATGGAGCGATGTACCTATGTAATTTGCAACATGTGAGGCGTATTAAGAGGCTTTTGTTCAGCGATTTGAACCGTCATGTGAGGCTAAACGACAACGTGTTTAAACTGATTAGGTACATGTTTACATTTGCTTTAGATTTTTTATATCGATTAAACATAATAATATCTCACGCTTTTACCATATTAGTATGCCGCGTGACTTCATCTCCATCTCATGTCTATCTATGTGTTGGAGTTGTTCTTCTGAACTATGCAACGGATTTTGATGTGGGTTTCACCCGCATTTAGACTGGATTCATAGCTGTGCGGGAGACCCGCACGGGTCGCACGCACAGGCTCCCGTAACGGAGACACACGTGAGGCGCTAGAATATTGTTTCACAGCGACGCGAATGGTCCGTACGGTCCGTCCTTACAAATACCCCGTGTGCGGCCCGAGCGGGTCTCCCGAACAGCTGTGAAACCAGCCCTAGAGAATTAATTGCGGATGGTTTATTTGTACCTATAAAGATCAAAATGGACGAATATTTATTAAGCATCCAAAACTTTTACATTTTTACAATATTTAACACAACTAACTATTTACACTAGGCACTAAATTAAATGACTTACCTACTAACTATACAAATAAATACAAAATCAAAAGGACACTTAGGACCCGCAGTGCTCGTCCGCAGCTCTGTCATCCGGAAACGTGCCCAGAAAATTGGCAGCATTGCCACTTGAAATGGCAATGCTAATTCTTTAGCCAAAGACCAGCCCTCTGATCACATGAAGCGTCGACCAGTCGACGAGAAATTTCGCGCACTCGGGCCCGATGACCTCCGTGCGTTTCGACCCCAAACAGCTCAAAACTGTAGTTACCCATAGGGTTAGGTAGGTATGAATTTAGTTATTGAATAATTGGATTAATTGCCAATCTAAAAATTACTGGCCCAAGTGTGTCAACCCTGTTGACATCCAACGGCTGATTTTATAAGGTTTTCTAGTAATTTAGAGGGGTGCTTGTACATTGATAGAGAAAACTGTAAATTTTGGTATTTCTTTTTGAACTTCTGTCAAAGGTGTCGATTGACGGAATCGAAAGCATTCTTAATGTCAACCTTAAGGATGACCTCAGTTTAATCACTATTGAGATAGGTGAATATTGCATGTACCGCAGTGTCCCTTCACAGCCGAAGCCCAGCTGTAATCCATAGTGTTTTCCATTCGCTATAGAAAGCACAGCAAATTTTGCCTACGGTATGACGGTAAGTGAGCCCTGCGGCACTAGGACGAATACCAACATCCTTACTGCGCAGGGCACATAGATTAATTAGCCCCATACAAAATATCAATGCGTTCGCATTGCCGGAGACCATGAGATTGATGAGGACGTCACTTCCTTTAAAAGAGACTTACCAGCCTCCCCGGCGCCAGAACACATTAGGTCCTTCAAATGTTGATGTGACAGGCCTTCGAGGCCGCCGGCGGACCCAGTTCGAAAGGAGCACAGGGCCGCACATACTTGTTGAGCTGTAATTTCAAGTGAGTTGGATTCCGGATCGGGGGATCGTAAATCGGTAAAGATGATCCTAGCTTCAATTCTGATATCACCCTCGCCTAGTTTAGATTCCACATGGTGCAATAAACCTCTTTGGGGGAGATGCGCTGTTAATTTAGGGTCGAAACTTTGGGCCGAAATGTTACTGTTGTCCTTGATTAGTGCTGTTAACGTTTTTTATTTGCCAAATTTGAAAATTAAAATTAAGATATAAGTAATATCAATGTTTTTTGAAGTCTTAAAAACCGTGCGAAGCAGGGGAGGGCCGATAGCTTAAGAATAAATAAAACTCGATATTAATTAACTACTGAATATATCACAATTATAAACTTTTGCTCACTCGTGAAAGAGTAATTTCATCTCATATCTATAAAGACCTTTCAAGACATTGCTGGGATGGACACTAAGAAGAGAGAGAGTGAACTTTTGAACCCTAAAATAAGTATGATTATTCGAGCGAGAATATAGTTAAGCTAAATCTATTGGCGTGTTCAAATAAATATTTCAATCAATGTTGTGTTAATCCTTGGGGATAAATAGGTACCTATACATGTCCTGAAGTGGACGTCCGTCTTACGTGTGTTTCTGAAAATATAAACATTTGGCTAAAAAACAGAAAGCTGTATTATTATTGAGGAAGTCTGTTCGGTTTTCAACATATCTAGGTATTATTATTTTAGTATCGTGTGTAGGTAGATATTCGATACTGTAAATTACCTGCATGATTTATATTTACGACCCAGATCAGGGAATATTGTGGTAGAACTGTGGAAGGTGCATTGGTCCTATAATGATCCATATACTACAGGCAAGTAGGGGAAGACCAAAGAAATGATGGATGTACTGTGTGAAGGATGATATGGCTAGAAAGGGGGGGACTACTGAGATGACGAATAGAATAGAGAAGTGTGGAAGAAAACGACATGTTGCGCCGACAACAAATAAATTGAGGAGAATTACGATGGCTTACAGAGGTGCAAAATGCACGGAAGATATTCTGTGAATTTTCCGAGCCAGCAGGGATTAGCAGGGCGTTTACCGTTGTGCAGAAAAATGCAATTCCTGAAAATATAGTTTGACACCGAAGGAAGTAAATATGATGAATTGGAATTCTTCTTTTCCTGCTTTTAATAATCCAATTAAGTAAAATAACGGCAATAACGTTAACTTAGGATTTATTGATATAATTTAGATAAGAAAGGAACAAGGACAAGGAATGCAAAAATACCTTCCTTAGGTACCTACAGGTCTTTTATTCAATAAAATGGTTATTTAATTGATCTAATTACCTAATTATTAATAAATATCTCAATTATTACCTATATTCTTACTCTATAGGTATGTTCATGTATTACACAAAATTTTGCAATTAAATTCAATACGTATGTACACCTACTCATAAGTACTTATTTTCCATGGAATTATTTCTGTTATCCAGAACTTGGATAGATCTGACTCATTTATTTATAAATATTAAGCAAACGTATTTATTTAGAATCAATTTTGCCGGCAGAGTGTTTTATGGTACCTGTTTATTATTTTAAGAAAATATAAAAAAGAAAATTAATTATTTTCTTTTTATTAAGCATTAGTTGTAGTAAATTAGTAGTAGCAGTATTTTTTATAGTTTAAGTATGCAGGTGACCACATTTTTTCATTGGGAAAGGATTTTGTCAAGAGTAACACTAGCTTTTAATTTGTAATATAATAGTGAGTTTGATTGAATGGTCGTGATAAAAATAAACTTATTTATGATGGATGAAACAACTTCCTTGGATAGAGTACAAATTAGATGACGTAAATACAGAAATCACAAATTATTATTGTGAAAATCTAGGAACTAAGTGCCACTCATGTAGAATTATGGCCAGATTATAAATTGGTAGAATAATGAAGAAAATTATAGTTTAAGCACATAATACATAATAGTTCAAATAGTTTAGGGTAGAGTTTGACAAATGTATTTTCATGCGACACGTGTTAATCTTGAAGTAACCCATTGTTAGCGCTTATTACTGCTTATTGGCATAATTTTGTATGAGGAAAATTATAGTTTAGGGTTGAGTTTGACAAATATATTTTCAGGCGACACGTGTAAAACTTGAATTAAAGCATTCTTAAAGCGTAATTTTGTGCATACATTGTAAGGAAAATTATAGGATGAGGATGAGATAATAAAGACTTTGATTAATAAAATTTTCAGGAGCGCGGGTGCAGGCTGCACGGGGGCGCGGGCGCACGCAGGCGGGGTGCGCCCGCGCGCTACCATAAAGTGGCCCCCGCACCTCGCGGCCTTCAGTTCAAGCTGAGACCCGCGAACGCCAACACGCTTTCGCGACGCCCACTCTCGCACCGCACCGCCGAGGAACAACACGCGATAGTGTTCACTTGTGAACGAGTTGCGCGCCCTTTCTCTCACGCAGTGTGATCGTGCTTCGGTACGTGAATGCAAAACCGGACTACTCTCTTGGCACGAGACAGCTACAAGGAATCCGCAGCGGCTTGGACCTCTGAAATTTTTCAATAGGTAAGTTAGTTTTATTTCGTTTTTATTATCAGGCACAGCGACTGTCTGCTCTTGCGAGTTCACGTCCGAAGTGGATAATGTTGTTTCAATCTTACTTTCCAAAATACCCGCACCTCCTTGAAAGGAGTGCGGTCGCGGCGGCGCCCCGTGCGCAGGCGCCTTCACCACTTTGCGCGATCTGTGAAACCTACTCGCAGAAGTCGCAGATTATGCGTTGGCGTTCTGCGGAGACTCGACTTACAAGTTGGATTACCGACTACCTACAGTTCATGCACGTTGTACTGTTAAGGTTAACAGCTTTGACGGTATTTGTAAATATTCAGTGTCCGTCGTGTGATTTTAAACTATTCGCGATGATTATGGTATCTGCTTTTCTTTTTAGATTTAAGTATTTTTGTTCGAATATCTTGCGTCGATGTCACAGTGAAAAGTGTTGCGATTCGACGTGTGTTTGTTTCTTTTGTTCGCGCATAATCCACTGGCGGCTGGTATACATAAAACCTATTTTCACAGCGCGATAGACTGAGTCGTTAGATTGTGGATTAATAATAAAAATATGACGAGTTGCCATTCAGGCGATTGAGTAATCAATGGAAGTTTTAATTAGTCAATGATAGGTTTGAACATGTCCCAACAATGTCGCTCTTGCATTCACAAGTACGTGCATATCTAACGTTGTTGTTGATTTTGTACACAATTAATTAACTATTTCTAATGGATATTTGGTAACTTCGTAATCTAGAAAATGTCGTAAAAATAAATAAATTGATGATACCCTCATTACGTTACATTCTATAGGTAACTACTTAGGTAGGATATTTTTCATTACACATATATATTTTATCATTTTTATTCTGCCGAGAGAAAGCTAAGAGTAAATAATTATAATTGTAATATCCAAAACTAAGAGTTAAATAAAAAATAGGCAACAACATAATATCCAAATAAAAAGTAGCCTTGCGATATTATAAATCAATTTAGGACAATAATTAAATCTCGCTGACGAATATAAGTTACCTATTACATACATCATTTTCGAACACATTTGCTCAATTTACTAAATAAACGTTAATAAACTCAATTTACTAAGAAAAGCGATCGTAAAAAAAAAAACAGTATATGGACTTTCAGAAGAGTAAAATTCGTCATCTGACACCTGTCCAAAACTTTCAAAATGTTCAGCTAGATGACGCTAGGGGCGCGGTTTTCAGGACCTGTCCGTAACCGTACGAAAAACTGGTCACCCTACAGTAGAAGCATTTCTCCCCCACTTATGTTTAATAACTACAATACAATAACAATAAAAAATAAACTTGCGACATTAACAGATTGAGCTCACAGGGAAAATACAATTTTACCTGGTTATTGTTAAGACTCTCAGATCTCTTGTTAACTCGCTAATATTATGCATTAGGTACGTATCGATATATACAATCCTCCATCACAAAATGATGTTTGTGGGTATTTGAGTATTTCATTGTCCTTAGAATTTATTGCTAGTACAGGTATTAACGGGAAACAATATTAAACATATCCAAATTAGTCAAAATCTTATAACCAAATACATGCAAAAACATGACAACAGCGCGGTCCCAAATTCTGGTAATTAATTAATAAAGAATAAACAAATCTTCGAGATATTTGACATTGGGCAGTTTGGGCACTGCTAACAAATTAATGACAGTCATCAACATAACTAACTAAATGTAACATTTAAATAAATGGCTGATAGACCAAGAAATCTTCTATAGAAAAAATAACAGCTTATACGTAGGTATATAAAACTTGTTTGGAAGTGTTATAATAAATTGAACAACCTTATTTTTTTCCAAATGTTAAGTAGATAAGACCAACTGACATTAACGTTATGTTACCGTTTCGATTTTTTGTTGAGTCCAAATCAAAGATGCGTATGTTCGATCATTTTGCATAGTATGGTGTAACAATCCCTGTTTCTGTGTCCTTTGTGTAACATAGTTGGAATACAGGTCTATGTTAATAAACAGCAGCCATGCTATTCTGTAAACATCTCACCGTGACAACTTGGGTGAGGTGAGCTGTCAATAGTGTCAATCCCTGTGGAATGACAGCTCACTCCACGCTCACTTCACCTAAGTTTTCACGGTGAGATGGTTACAGAATAGCACTGATGGTGTCGTAAGTGGGGTGACGACGCCTGAGGACGTGTTTACGTTCTGACTGCGATTTCGAAACAGCTAAGAATTAACGTGTATAATATTTTCGAAGGCTTTTCTCAAATTTTATCAAGTGTTCTCAAAATTCAGTTATTAAATTGTTATTGGATGCGTATCATACATGCAAAACTTAAAGGCGGTACCATGTTGCAAACGGGAAAGTACTTTAAAGTATCTAATTAGCTTTAAATGGTTCTGAATCTCTTTTTTGCGTTCAAAATATAGATTCGGAGGGTTACATCCAGTTGCTACCTACATATAGGCTTCTACAAACAGGCGCGACACGCGACGCGACACAAAGACACCGCACGTCGCGCGCCGAGCGGTGTCTTTGTGTCGCGTCGCGTGTCGCGCCTGTTTGTAAGAGCCTTAAACCTACTTTTTATTCAAGTAAGTACGTAAGTGACAACTATTTTTAACGATGACATTAATCTATCGTAACAAATCCTCAGATACGAGACATTAAAGTTACTTAAGCGATTAATATCGAGCCAATTAAACGTTTTATCTAAACATCATACCGGCCGCGGTTTTAGTGCGGACGAAAAACGTTTAAAATAATGCGTCGTTATTTCAAATTAACTGGATATAACTAGTTCTATCTAGCCGCGCGTTGGTCACTGATGTCGTGAAGAAACATGGAGGTGGTCGCAATGTTACATAATCTGTTAGAGTTTAAGTTAGGTATATTTAAATAATACTAATCTTAATTTTATATGCATCGGAGAAGGAAAGCGTCTAGGTCGTCTTATTTTTAGAATTCTAGAAGTTTTTAGTTTTCTGCTTTTAGGGAGACGTTCGCAAGTTCGCATTTTTGAAACGTTCCTTCAACGATGCGAACGTTCCAATTCTTAAAAAAAAAAAAAAAATACTTGACAACTCCTTGTAGATGTAGGTATCTACCTATTTTTCGAAGGAACATGTACAAATATAGGTATTTATAGAACAGATAAATCGGTAAAAAAAACAGTGCAAGAATTGCAGTGCAATTATCTGCTAGACTAATGTCATAACATATACTTTATTCCTGGTGAGATAGGGGCTTAATGCATAGAAATATAATAGGAAAACTATTCTCGTTCTAAAGTTTACATAATGCGTTAAAACGACCGCCTCGCGTGCTGTCTCAACTTATGTGAGAATTTTACTAAGCACCAAATTCATGAAAATTTAAAGTAATAATAAAGATTTGGCAGATAGATCGTTTAGACCGGATTACTAGTACATACAATGACTGAGATACTGCGGCCATTGTTACGAAGAGGATATTTTTACAAATCTGAAATTTCAGAATAGCGAACTTGGAATACAAATGTGTGCAGACGCAGAGACTATAAATAAGCAAAGAGGCGATAGTTTAAATGTTTTAACAATAAAGTAGGCAAGAATTATCTCATTAAGAGGAAGCTACATGAAGTGTTTTGTAAAGGCGTCGCGTTTTATCGGAACCCTGGGTCAGCAGGACGTGGCAGTGCGAATGAAATGAATGTCACTAGTGCTAATGGGAGAGGACGAATATTTACCTACATCCACATTCAAGCAGATTAAAAGTACCCTCGTTCTTACCGAATATGACAAGAGTTTTCTAAACACGAAACAAGAATTGTATCTTTTTTTTTCGAGTAAATAAGTAGGTACCTAATTGTTATGAAATTGTTCGCACTTGAATACTTTTCATGATATATTAATACGCCATTATGTTATTTAGCCTCGATTTGATTTTACGGTGCATATTTCATGTTCCATAGTTCATGACGAACTCAAGTTAAACAAACTATTTTCACCTTTGTGTGCTACTAACACACTTAGAAAGAAATAAAATTGATTATTTTTTACATGTCAACTTCCACGGGTTTTCCCTAAATGTTTATGAGTGATGGTAATCTTTCGCCAACTGTACCTACAGTTGGTTTATGAAATCATAAAGGGGTTTATTTATAAACGTTGCTTAAAGTTAAGTTATGATAAGCGACTGTTTAACCGTACATTAATGACGTTTTAACGTCACTTAACTTTAAGCAATGTTTTTATAAACCCCGATAAGGCATTCGTCTATGACCACTTTTATAAAAACCCCCATCATCTACATTATGACCGTTAGTTATTTTTAATTTTGTTTTATAACCTCTATATTTTTTGCATAAAGTATATTATAGGAAGTGTGTTTGATTGATTTACAATCTTCTTAAGTTAATCAAATACATTATAATTATTAGCCTTTTTTTAGTAGGGCAAAAAAAGTGTAGTCTTCAGTCTCTTATTTGGCGTTTATCTATGTTTTGTATGTCCGTTTTCCAGGCGGCAAAGGCGTCCTCCAACGTTCTCCATTTCTGTCACTCTCTCAGGCCACTCTGCCCCATGTGGTTCCAGCGACCTCTCTGATGTCACCGTCCCACCTTTTCTGTGGTTTACCTCTCCTTCTTTGGCCATTTCTTGGGTACCACTGGGTAAAAATTTTCCTCCATTTGTCCTTCCCCCTATTCATGTGTCCAGACCATTTCCACTTTAGTCTTCTGATTTTTAGGGTTATGTCCTGAACCTTGGTCTTGTGTCTGATGGGTTTGTTTTTTATTTTGTCAGGTTTTGGTTCCTAGCACGCTCCTCTCCATCGTTGGCATGTAGCAAGTTTAGTTATTGAGTTTCTCGTTACAGCCCACGTTTGCCTTCCATACATTAATACCGGTAATATGCAGGTGTTAAACAGTTTACTTTTTGATGACATAATATGATGGTTTTTGTCTTTCATTAACTCTCTCAATTAAATACATACATACAATTAATCGCTGCGTAGTTTTTTTATCTTTGTAAGTACGTTACATCCTGTAATTCCAAATTGAAGTACACTGTTATATTAATTCTTTACGTGCAAATATTACAATAATTCTAAAGCGAAACACCGTAGCGGTAATACCGTTAATTAAATACAATAAATTAAATTTAACGTTCAGGCTATCGATTGACAGTTTTTTTTTTCAACAGCGGCTTTTTAAATTTTTACATGTCTGCTGATAATAGTAAAAAATATTACTTAAAGAATAATCTGCGTTAAACATGTATTATTACGTACGTACCTAATTTAAATTGACATAAATGAAAACATCACGTATTGTTGATTGAATTGGTCAATTGGAGACGGTATTGGTGACTTTAAGTCCTACCTACCTATTCTACCAACAAGCGTTAAGTTCTTGTACAATTTTGTTTATATTTTTCAAACCAAAGACATAAAGTAGTATTTATTTTGACGTTTCTCGTGCATGTACCGATGCAATATCATCTTGCTTGATGTGAACCAGATTGATCCAATCAAACCATAACAGACGCGTTTGTCTTCGAGTTCGAACCAAACATGATAGCTTCAATTTACTTTCAATACATTTCAATAGAGTAAAATAGTTTTTATGAACGGACACGACACACATTCATCAGATGACTGTTCAGAACTAGCAGTAACAGACTGGTTACAATTGCGACCGGAGATAGCGTTGCATGTCTGCGACTGCGCATGTATTCTTTTTAGTTCAGCAAAAGTCAATTATTTCCAGGTTATTTTGATTTTAAGAACACGCCTATTGCTGACTGGAACCGGTCTTGAATGTGGATGCCGAGATAAGCGAGGGAACTGGTTTTTTGAGTGCGTCGGCCGTATGTCGATTTGGCAATGTAGGCAAATGCACTCGGACAGTCAGTCAAGGCTTCAGTTATTGAAAATAAACAAGCAATGCATTAACTGACCCATTTAACCGTAACTAAGTGAGCGTACGCGTTTTTTCTCACCGTGAAAAAATTAAAGTAAATTGAACATGTTAAAGAAAATGTGCTTTCTTGGTGACGAGATTTACGTCTTTTATGTGTTGAGAAGTAATGTGTGTGTTGGCTATTAAATAATGAGTACTAATTCAAAGTAATAATGTAGAATAAATATTGTAAAAGGTCATATTCTACTCGTGAAAATAAAACGAGCAAATGATATTTTCCGGTGGTTGCGTCAGAAACCGGTTCTGAACGAAATAAAAGAAAACCGACCAGCGCAGCGCATTTTTGGTTTTAAATAACATCGAAAATTATGTTAATACGCGACTGTGTTGTTAGATTTTGAGAATATTGATGAGTGTAAGAACAAGGACTTCGTTAAAGTTTCTGATGAGGTGGCTTTTTTCGTCGCGTATCAGAGAGTGGCGCCGCGAAAAACCGTTAGTGTATCTTACGACAGTATCCTGTTAGCGAACATCGTGATCAGCGTTTCTAGGTTAACTTATGTACGTTAGAGACGAAAAACTTGTGAGCAAAAGTGCTGCCTGTGCGGCCCAATTTAATCACGTATCTTGTAATTTATCATTCACGCAAATGAGTCTTAGAACTAGCGCTACATCCTGGTTTAGTTTTCATTCCCTTGCAGAGTTAATCTTCTTGCACACTTCCTTTAAATGCTCCTCATATCGTTTGCGATATTCACCGGCTGTAAGCATACGAGTACCTAGGTATAGTGACATTTTTAACTTTTCCTTGAAAAGGACCTGCCACTAATAAATATTGGACATTACACACGTATGTGCAACATTAAGTCGTTTTTTTATTGCGACCTTCAAGACTCATCTTTACACTTGCATTTCTTGGACCTCCCGGAGGGCTCATGGCTACCTCAACTGGGTCAAGGTACAATATTTAGCACATACGATATAAATAGCGAAATGTTCGAATACAGAGCCGTCGCGATGTCTGGCTGTGAAGTGTAAACTTACTAAACATACTTGAACCTAGTCACCCAAACACAGGGCTTGGATAACGGTATATTTTTCGAAACGGTTTCGTCTTATACACCTAAAGAACGATTTGTTTCGGTTACGTTTGAACGGAACGTTATTAAAACGTTTTTGAAGAAGAACAAAATTGAAATCGTTCTCGGTTAATAAAACGTTTTTAACCATTTTTGGGTTGATCGATAGGAAACTCGCAACTCTAATCAATACGAAAGCAACAAGCGTATTGGAATCAATGATCTAATGAAATAAAGATAAGGTACAATTTGACTAAACAATTTCATGCGTCGGCGCACGCCCCGTGCGCGGCTGCGTCCTGCGGAATAAACCGGTTTTTGAAAACATTCTCATTTCGTTTTCGTTCTGAACAGAATGTTGTACACACGGCTACACATCAAGCTTTAAACTTCCAGTTTATGCTGATCTCGCATTGTATAGGATTTCCGTACAATGCGAGGTTAGCTTATACTGGAAAAGATGTGTAGCCGTGTGTACAAAGAAAGACGAGAACTGTAGAAACGTTTTAAAAACGTTATTTTAAATAACGTTTCCGGACCCTGACCAAATATAGGTACTTTTATAAATCTACAAGAAGATGCAGCGTCCCAGATTTGTCTAAACTTGTCAAACAGGTATGACCTGCTCGCTTTCCTCATTAGCATACGAACGGTGACGAATAATATCGAACTAAATTCTTAATACGGAACCCTTTGAAATGTTTTACGCTCCTAATACTAATTATGCGATAAGAGCTCAGTGCTGAGACAGTTATGTTAATGAATAGTGATAGATAGGAACCAGGTTCGAGTCCGACGGTCGGTTGCCCTTATCTTAGGTTCATTAGTAAAATGAACATTTGTGGACAGATGAGCAGTGTTCAGATTGTCAAAATAAGTCTACGGTTTTGTAACGGCGATAGTAGGTGACAGTACATAGGATTTAACAAAATTATTCGATTTATTTTTAAACAAGATTATATTTACTTTCTCGAAAACGGGTCTAAACTTTTCCATAAAAGATACAATATAGGGGTTTACGGGGGCGAAAAAACGATCTAGCTAGGTCTCATATCAGGGAAAATTCACTTTCTTTATTTTCACCCGAACAGAGCTCGGTCGCCCGAAGTTTAGATCTAGATAGCTACCTTAGAATAATGACACGGCAGTTAGGAATTAGTAAGTATTACCATAGCAGCATGGAATTAGTATGTACTATACATGGAATTAGTATCAACTATCCTATACTATTAATAATAATGTGTACATGTTTATAAAAAAACGGCCAAGTGAGTCGGACCACGCACAATAAGGGTTCCGTAGTTGGTATGAATTTATCCCAAGAACAAACATAACATTGTAGTTGAAAAACATGTTTTCCCATACATTCCAACTGCAAATGTAAGTTTACACGCATAATATTAGGAGATTGACCATGTTATTTTAATACCTCTACTTTTGCTTTTTTTTTTCTTGGCTTTACTGTAATCTATAAGTATAGAACTATTTTCTGTAAATAGTATGCCGTTTCATTTGATATGTCACACGGTACAGTGTTTAAAACTGTTTTTAATTTTCATATTTGTCTCCTAAAAGCGACCCCATAGTCAAAATGAATTAATTTACGTAACACGTCCGTGCTGGGTCACAGAAATTGATATGTGTACCATATTTTAACTTAATCGGTTCGTTAGATTCGGAGCAAATTGGCTGTCACAGACGGACATACAGACAGACAGACAGACACACGAGTGATGCTATAAGGGTTCCAGTTTTTTTATTCGGACATACATAACCATAAAAAGAAGGTGAAAGAATAACAGGGCATCAAAAAATTCATAGGCTATGCTGCCAACAGAAAAAGTACCCAAAAGTACGTTGTTACCGTCTGTCTGTATATTCTTAAACATATTTGTGTTATTTAAAAAAAGACGTAAAAATTTTACGTTATTATATCTACAATACAAAAGTAAATGTAAAGGGATTCTACTAACGAATCAGTGTGCCTGTACACAGGGCTACATATCAATCTGAACATTTCCATTATAAGCTAAACTCTCATTGTACGGAAATTCTATACAATGTGACATCAGCATAAACTGGAAATTTATAGCTTGATATTTAGCCGTGTGTACCATGATGGGTATACCTATTAAATTTTCGACGCTACATGCCGAAGATGCTTTCGATAAGCGTATATCGACATAACATCGTTTGAACATTGCTATAACTACAGATCTCTGTGCATTTCAAGTACCAGATTTTCCTAGAACAACGAACGACCTTAAAATTCTCTCTCGATGCTTATGTGACTCCATTTGTCTATACTTTATACATTATCAAAGGTAATTAGAATTGAAAAGAGCCTGAAAGGATCAAGGTCTAGGCTAGCCCAGCGAATAATACATCGTTTTTGGCTAACAAATTCATAGCGTGTCTGCTACTCGTTTTTCCAATCAGTAACTGTTCGTAGGTTTTCGGAATCGAGCAGTATAACTACATGTAAATTCGAGCAATATTTTTTGAGTGTAGTGAGGTATTGCAAGTTTTTGACGATGAAATTATATGAAATACGTTCCGCTGAACATTTATTTACACAGTGGATTTGTTCAGTTGGGCCAATGAGGTTACCCGACTCAAAACATTAATTCAAGACTACGAACATTTTGAAGCTATTAATTATTTTGTTCACTGCCTGAGGTATTTTTGAAGGGTTATTAATTATTATTGATATACGCACCTTTGACTTTTCTATTCATGTGCGTATTGTATAATTATCAGTCGCTTCAAAAACGGTGAAAAAAAAAATTGTGAGGAAACCGGCATGGCTGAGAGATATTTCTCGACGGCATGTGAAGCCAAGTCAGAGGCCCATGGGCGGCTTTAAAACTCTGACAACAGGTTAGTCACGAAAAGAAGAAGATTGATAATATTAGAATTTTAACAGAAAAAATATTTAATTGTTGTTTTAATGATGTTAGCAGGTTAACGTAGGTCTGCCATGTCTGTTACGAACAATAGATCTAATTTACATAATCACATAGATATCAATGCGCAAATAAATTGTTGGGAGTAAAGAATTCGTAATTTCGCAAAAAAAACGTATATAAGACCACTCCATCGCATTTTTTACTTTGAATTTATAAGGTAAGTTGGTATGTTCAAATTAAGTATTTTGCGCTGTTATTGTTCATTTATTTATGTACACATAGTAAAATACATAGAGATACGACATAATTATAATTTTGAGTACAAAGGTAGGTACAGTACGACACAACTTAGATGTAGCATCGGCAAATTTCGTAAAACCGATCACCATCCGAACTGAGTGCGTCTTCAAAATCACCAATATTTATAGTAGCTTTAGGTGAAAATTATCTTTACGCAAACGCAATAACTTCTGAAGTCATATAACCAAATACATTCGTAAAATTGAAACGAATGAATTCAAATTTTCTAATTTGTGCTATATCTTAGTTATATCGTACTGTACTGCTTATTTATTAAGAAATTTCTTCCAGCAGACCTGCGAAAGGAGAAATGAGAAAGAAATGTAGACAATAGTGTGTGAGAACAAGTAGAGGAAAATATAAATATACGAAGTTTTAAACTAAAATATTAAAATACAGACAAACAAATAAACAAACAAAAATATTTGAGCTATTTCTAGTACTAATATAAAAAAATCATTATATTAAATGATTACAATATTTCTAAGGGTAGGCAACTTCAGATGACTAATACAAATCGAAGACTTCATATTTTCCTTGTAAAAGTTTCCTTAAGGTCTCGAACAGGATAAACGTGTCATGTTTTTGAACTGAATTGACCACGAATTCATAATTCTTACATTTAAAATTACCACTACATCGACAATCTTTAAGATTCTTGTGGATTAAAATCAATTGCAAAGAATTTAAAGCTACGGTTTCCTAGAAGAACTGTGGCCGCCAAACGCCAAATAACGTCCGCAATTTACCGGCGAATGACGTCACTGAAATTAAATTGGTGTGTTCTCCTAGAGAGCTTTTTTTGACACCGTAAATTCAAACCCCGCTGCCATCATTTTTATGACAGCTGTCAATTCGGCGGTTCAGGTTTCAGCCTGCGGGCTATGTGGCAGCCGCCTAACCCATAACCGAATTGAATGACAACTGAATCTGAAAATGGCTGATAAAAAAAAACTCATTAAATTCGTAGAAACAGGTTCCATATTTAAAATGACTTAGAGAATGATTACGTCACGTAACTTGTAGGTACAGTTCCCTGCAGAGAGCTCTAACCTCTCGGAAAAATCATGAATAAAACAGCACTGTACCTATATACCTACTTTTTATTGAAACGAATACACGTCTACTTTTATTACATGCATGAATGGCCCATACATACTTGTATGCCTTATGAAGTTATGACACATCTGGCGATATCTCAACAGCCTTTTCCTCGTTTTGTTTACTTTGCCTGACGCAACAAATTAAGATTTATCGAGTCAGAAATCCGATGATCCGAAATTTTCGAAGGTATCGCAAGAAAATCCCCGCTGACCGATATTATTTGAAAAATTACATAGGTAACAAAACCAGCTAATCGGATGATACAATCAGTAAGATGTCAAAAAAATTGTTGTATCTTTAAAACAGTCATGTTTGGAGGGCCCTGCGAAACGCATGAACATTGGGCGTGAAATACTTGCCTACTTAAAACAATAATAATAAAAAGGGGACTGTAATCCTAATCTTATTGCCCTCTAAAAATATCACTGGCCGTTGATCCATGCTGAAAAATTTGCTAAAAACTGCGACAATACACTCATAAAAATATTCCTAGCGTCCAACACGTCTTCGACATCCCAAACTCATTGTAACTTCAACATGGCTACCTTTATGGTCATGAAAAAGTAATTTCAATGTACAAGCGTCACTGATTTGCACGTTGTATTTTTCAATAACACAGTTACGCGTAATTATATTGTCCGTTTTCTGAATCTTCACGCTACCTCGGTATCTATCTATACAACTAGTTCTCTATATTATGCTCATTTTAGTTACTCGACAAATTTTAAGGACACCCAGACAGCAAATAATCACAATTGACAAGGTTTCAGCATTTTATGGTGCTGGAGTTTAAACTTTCGAGGTTTATTTGTATGTAGAAACGTTAATTTCTCAATTAATTATGTAGTTCTCCCTGCGTATTTGTAATAATAAGTTTGTTACTGTGTCTACCTCAATTTAATGTAATGCATAATAGGCCTATAGGTAATAAAATATGTCATAACGCAGTACAGCAGATTTAGCGATAATTTATTAGACTTTTAGTATTCACGAGTTTCTGGTGCATAAGTCTTGATACTAAATCGCTTCATACTTACAGGTACTTGTAATCCAAATCTCTGATTAACGATAAGCTATGCGGTTCGTATAGGAGGCATTCCCATGGCTTATTGTCATAAATAGTTGTTAATTCCTAGTTTATTAATAACACAAGGACGCCGCGCGGTTACATTGTCAAGATCCCGATTAAGTTGATGTTAAGTCTTCCATACGAGCGACTTAGAATATCCAGTATTTTATTTTGACTTGACTCTTGCGTTGTTCCTAATACACGATCAATCAGTATCTGAATCGTTTTGAAACAGATTGCTAATCCATTGCTTAATAAGTTCGAAAAAAAATCTGCTCAACAACGTAAATAACGCAATGAATGTTGTTGAACTGTCAAAATGAAACAGATTAGTCATCATCGTTTACGAAAATGTGTTGCGTAATAGCTGGGTATCCACTAACTTCATACAACAATTGTGTTCCAAACATCTGCTTTGTCATGAAGGTCCATTTTATGAGCACGTACAGGAGACTAGCGGAGCGCAGTTCATGCGCAAATATTGCCGAAAGCTTTATAAAGGATCTTAGACATTGATTTCATGTGAACACGCTGAAATAATTCATGAGCACATGCCCTTAACATATATCTGTTTTATTCTATACTAAGAAGGATGTTTATCTTCCATGTTACAAACTGCTTCTGTCTGGTCTGTTAATTGGCCGCTTATCTGCTCGTAGCTATTAATTGTGGTTTTTTACAATCATTCCGTTCCACTTCCTTGGGTGATTCAATGAGGAAGTATTATTAGGAGCGTCAGCGCAGCGGACTCTTTATTGAAAATATTTTCTTTATTATGTTCTTTTATTTTTTGAAAATTATGATTTCTTTATTCTCCAAACGCCCCTATGACAAATTATTATAAAGCATCATAATTTTCCAAAAATAAAAGAACTTATTAAATAAAATATTTTTATGGATAGTTATTCGTTTTGGCCACCTACTCGTTCATGTGATCACGGGTAGGTGTGTAACTTTGCTTTTTTTTTCTTTATTCCTTAAAGCCGTCAAACTGTTTTGCATGGTTTTCAACCTAGTTATATAAATAGCCCAGCGTATAATTTACCTATCGTGAAATTTATTCTCAGCTAACGAAGCAGTACCTTCCTATAAGTTATAAAGGTATACGAATATTGAACTTGAAAACACAAAACTACAAATAAATTAAAATCTGATTCAGCGGATTGTCCCACAGACACCTGTATTGTTCCCAACATGAGTAGGTAGTTAATTCTTCCTTTCAAATTATACAAAACTATTATATTTATGTCGTGTTCTGGCAATAATAATAGGTGAACAATAATGTGTACTAGTAATTCAAATACAGTGACGCGGCGACAATCATGCCTTGATAAGTTCGGGAACAATTCTAAACTTATCACGGCATGATTGTCGCCGCGTCGAGGCAAAAGAGATTACGGATCGTAAATTGATATGCAATTTATACATACTAATACAATATCGAAGTCTCAAACTAAAATTAGATTTTTCAAAATTAACGTCATTTTATTTGTCATTTTGTACGCTAATGATCTTGCCCGTTAAGTCTGCACTTTTGTATTCAATCTTTCGAGACTAACATAGATGCGTCAAGTTATTTACATTCCTTGCAGAGATAACATATTAGTAGGTATAATATTATAATATTGCTTCTTGTTTATTTTTTGTTTGGTGTCAAAAGTTAATGGCAAGCATCTAAATTCCTGCAGTAATAACAGTTAATAAAGCTCGCGCAGGCCGCACATCATCGTACCATCTTATTTTCGCTATAATTATCAACCATAAAAAATATCGAGTATTCGAATATAGATATCCGGATGTGTATGGAAATGTTTCAACGATAATGTTTCTCGGAAATTGCTGAGCAAACTGAACGCAAATCCACGAAGGATGAACGTTGATTTTGAAGAATTGACAGCAAACGTTCTAAGAATGGCTGCTCACACCATAATTGAACTATTGCCTGACTTTATTTATTATCTCATTTTTATAATCAGTTAATTGGTAAAACGTGACTACCTACGTAACTTCAAGTTTTACAAGGAAATATTTTGTAATTCGTTTTCATAATCGCGACTTCTGCTATCCCTTATCTCAAATGACTTGCCTTCTAATGTAACGCAAGAATTTCAGTACGATTTTTATACATAGCACTTATAAAATAAACCTTTACGCGTTTACGGTTCGATAACGCGGAATTTCTTAAAGCTATGGGAAATATGTTTGTTATTTTGCGAAATATAAGACAATGATCTTCTTAAATTGTTTACGATAAAATACTACATACTTAATATAATTATCATGAAACAATGAAAATAATATGCACTTATTTTAATTAAACATTTGTGAAATATTTATTTTATTATGTGAGTTTGAGAGTTATTCTTGAGATTCATGGTCGTGAACTCAACATACCATAAATTACAGAATAAGTACACGATTTTGCCTGTAGATATCCTTAGAATCTTCCCGATAAGGTCAACGTGTTCTGCTCAGATAATTAAGATTCTAATTCAATTATAATTCAGAGTTTCCTGCTGATTAACATAGTTGGACTGTATTATTACATAGACTTCGAGAGATTTAATAGTTGTAGTTGTTTAATAGTTGCATGTACCGTTTAGAAATTTATATTTGTAATGAATACCTACATTATTCGGCGCTGCTATTAATTTTGAACAAATTATATTTAAACTTAATACTATATACCGCTTGATTAGGTATGCTGAAGTTTGTTTTCAATCCTTCTGAGCTTTTGTAATTAAAATATGAATATCAGATGCTGGACAGATTTTAACGGGACTTTACCCGTTAAAATCTGCCCAGCATCTGATATTGTCTTTGTGCAGTGATCCATCAAAAAAGACAAAGAATTTAAATAATACCGACACTGTTTTGATGTTAGAAAGATAGTAAGATCGATTTGTTGTTTTGAAAATGTAACTAGCAACTTACATCTAGAATAAAATCACGTTATTAGTTCTTAGACCTTCATCACACATCAAAACTGAATTTGATCAGTAGTTTCCTAGCAATTCAATTTCAATCTGACATTTCCCTGCATTCATATATTGGTTACGCTCAAAGTGCTAAGATCTCTTATCAAGACGTCGAAATGAATAAATGAATGACGCATTCTAATATTTACTCATACAATCGGCACACTTTGGAGCCGTCTAACATGAAAAGATTATTATTTTTTATACACATACATTCAATGCAAAGATATTTTAAATGTACAAAGCAAATACAAGGAAGGGTGACCGTTAGGCACAGATAAACTGACATCGTTTTGAGCGACTCTGGCGCAGATCGTCTATAGATATGTCCCTGATGGAGCTCATAGTAGGTAAAAAGTAAAGCTTTCTGCACACGATTATTGTAAGATTAATTGACTTTTGCTTGTAATGCCTAATAGGGAAATAGATCGTTATGTTTCATGTGATACATTTTGGGTGATGCGGTAACAAGTCTAATGCAAGTGAAATGGTTACGATTATTATCATAACGTGGAGTTTCCGTCTCGGTCACGTGCAGCACCGCCTTACATATTGCGAGACTATTAATGTACGAACTGCATTAGTTCCGATTGTTTTATCGTTTATTTAAAAATAATTTCTATCGAATAATTTCGATAGAATGAGGAATGTTTTGTTTTGGTAACTTTCGTTTTGTGTCTATAGGACAGTGACGATATTGGCGTGAATAACTGTTTTGGAATGGTTTCTATGCATAATATTTAATTTTGGACTAAAATATTATTCACAAAATAAATTTCGCGAGCAAATAGCACTTAATAACCAGAAAATTGTTTCGGGCGTTGAAAATTTGTGGATCGTACCTAGTTTCCAAAAGCAGGTACACAAAAGAATATGCAATTCAAATATTAGTTGCATTGAGTATGCACAACTGCAAGTAAGTACGTCAATTAATTAAGATACGGTTCCAAATTTCTCTTCATCCGTTCGACTTTGGCGACGTTTTTGTCTGTTTAAATAATACAATGTCGCCCGATCGCCCGATGTGTAATCATCGATCATTTGTCATGAATATTCAGAATAAAAATACGGGCGAAAAAAATATTTGTCAAAATGACAGACGTTTTATGTACATATGTACTTAGTAACAGTTTTATTTTCTGTCATACGACTAGACAGACGCAAAATATAAATAGAGTCAAGCTGTACCTTCACTGCAGTACGCAGTAACTTAGGATCTTTGCGAAAAACAAAACGTTTTCATATTTCACGATTTCAATTATCTATATATTATAATGTATAATAGGTAAATAGGTACTAATCGAGTAGGTAAGAATTTTTTGTTTTCCACACATTCATTTAATTAAATAGACTCGACTTTGAATTGAGAGCGCCACTTGAACATGTAACTTTATTTACTTAACTCGTTAATATATTGGTATCGGTCAAATAGTGAGGATTTTAGCAGACAAAGGGTCCTGCTGGTTTAGAAGACGTTTTAAATAAGCTTTTAAGTCAAATTGCTTAATTGTTGCACATGTGAACTGAGCCTGAGGGGAAAACACTTGTATGAAATAGGATTTTAGCTAATAAGCTAGACAAATATTAAAGTATTAACATATTTACTAGACTACACAATAGTGTTATCTGATCAGTCAGTCACCCATAAGTACCTTGCCGTATGCACAACGACAATTCCGCTCCGGAATTGACTCTTAAGAATTCACAATACTAGTTTTCACTTCGGGTAAATTTCGAGCACGTCTCAATGAGTGAGAGGCATGCGTCAATAAGAACTCTCAGTTTTGCCTGCACTGTACGGAACCCTAAAAATAACTGTTTTACTGTTGCTCTTGCTTACCTTGTCTGAGTTTAGTCAATGACAGGTTTTCAGGTGACCGTGTCACAACAATGAATTTTTAACCCAATATTGTATCGAGTTTGAGTAAAGCATTTTTAAGTAATACTTTTTATCGTACTCTCGTGTATGTTAAAAGTGTTGTCTCGTACAAAAAAGATCCATAATAATTGTTAGTAGTTAATAAACGCTTTATAACTGCTATCTATATCTCTAACTTCGTTTCCATAATTTCACAAACTTATCACACTATCTAAAATACATCTACACAGGGTGTCAGGGACATCGACGCGAAAACTGATACCATGGATTCAGCACATGATCCTGAAGACCCTTTTTTTTTTTTTTTTTGGGGATTGGAAATTATCAAATAACTTCTCCCGCTCTGGGTGGAGCGGGAGGGCGTGTCAGACTTTTACTGACTAAAACCCACCCGTGTTCCTTCCGTTGCCTGTGTGCCGAGGTCGCGATATCCCTTTCAGACAAACCCGCAACCCCGGCAGGATCCTGAAGACCCTGCGATTGCTTTGTCACGGGTTTTAAAAAAAAAAAATCTGCTGTTTCATAGAAAAGTGCAATACCTACGCGGTCAAAATGGATGGAAAAGCTGATTTAAAAAAAAAACCGACGAAAAATTTCAACGCAGCGGGGTACTGAATGCCCAGTATCAGTTTTCACGTCGATGTCCTTGCCACCCTGTATGTATACATTAAGAGTAAGTTAGAGTTTCTTGGTAATAGTTAACAGCGGAAATGAAGAAATTCCCCTTTATTCATAAAACAACGAGTCATATTCCCACGTTTTCTTTATAACCCACCAAATTTAGTCCTATATATACAGTTGTGTCTATTTGTGTCCAACCAACAACGAATACAAAGCGCTGACCTTTTAGCGAATGATTTCAAATCGATGTGATAACTGATAGCAAATATGATCGTCAATTAGAGGGATCCTCCTAATCATCGCGGTTACACACTGACACAATGAGAAACTGTGACAAAACCTGATGTATTTTATTAATTTTAATACAAATTTTGGAAGATACATTTGGTTTTGGGGTCAAAAATCCTTTGGTTGTGGTATAATTAGCGATCAGAGTCAGCGTCATAGACATGGACGGTATCTACACAGCGCTTATCATAGTGAAGTAGACAAGTATATAAATTAAATATTTAGCCAAATAAATATTTATGTGGTGTGTACCAGTAATAGGAGCTTACTTTTTCTTGTTAGGAGAGGCCTACGAAAACGCTACGAAACCTATTTTCTTAGTAACTTGTGTTCTGCCTGGACTTTACGGATTGCGGTCTTTATTTACAAAACAATACTATAATGTTTTATTTTCATTAGCTAAATCATTTGGCATTCTAAGAACTTTACAGGAAATAACAAAATAATTGTTTTAAAAGTGCTACGAAAACGGCTACGCGGCTACGAACAATACCCAAATCCTTGTAAAACAAAAATCTCGAGACGAAATGTAAAAGCAATCTTTTGAACCCAATACATGCATTACAAGACGAATCGTACCTAAATGTGTTTAAGTATTGAATTATTATCAAATTCCGCATAATCCGTTGTAACTAACCACATTCGCCATTACGTCGAGAATGGCCGATAATAAAGCACTTAAAACACAAAATAAGCGTTTACTTCTCGAAATTGCTTTTTTCTCCTCCCTCGCAAGAAATTATGTAAACATTTTCCGTCGAATCCTTTGTTTGAACAAATGCATTTCTTTGCAAAGTTGTCATGTGTACGAAGAGTCTCATGCATTTTCTCCGAACGACTCCATTATATTTTCTAAACGAACATTTGTTACTGAAAACATAATACTATTTACTTAAACGCTGCGTCACTCTATCAACCGACTGTTATTTTGCCAGAGAATAATGGTGCTTAAATATTTGCAGTTATTTATCATTTTCATTTTGTCTCGTATAACATGTGGTGGAAAATAAAGTTTACAAAAGACGTGACGATTATGTTATACAAATATAATGGGTGTATGAATGGAGGCTAGGCACGTGCCGTTATCAACTCATGACTTGAACTACTAAACTATAAATTCAAAGTAATCGGTTATGAGACTTACAGGGTGTACCCGCATGTAAACTTGACCGATTCGAATTATCCAATATTGTATATTAGGCCATAAATTGACGATGTTACTTGGTGACTTCTGCTTACTCAGTACACGTAGGTACCTACATCTAATCTGCCAAGTGCGAAACATTAGTAAATATTTCACGAGAATATCCCCATATAAATTATAAGTTAAGTGGGTTAAGTTAACAGAGGATAGCACCACACACAGTTGTTACAAATGGACATGCCGGTAGAATACTCGAACGTGATATGAAATCATGGTTCGACGATTTTGCAATTTACATACAGGTACTTATCACACACGTTAGGGTAACTAAGAACAACGAAATGGTTCGTTTAATTGTACAATAATGTTTATTACGCTATTGTGTTCAGCGTTCGCTACTGCAGCTGCTTCAAACGCTACATCGATACTGCGTTTCTATTTTAAAATAATATTAGCACATTCTTATAGATGGATGTGATCATTACAGTGGCTCTAGATATCAAATAAGACGTGTAAACGACAATTTTCGAAACCGGTTCCAATGTGTAAACTAATTAGTAAATTCGTCGAAGTGTCCGAAGAACTTGTATTAGTGTCGCAGAGCTGCTCATTCGCCAGTTCGCCACATCGCTTGACCCACTTGTACAATTATTTTTTAACCACTGTGTTGTTTTAAAACCATAAAACTAATGATAAGCGTGGTTTATTGTAGCCTTTTTATCAAGCTCAATCAATTTGATTTAAAATCCGCGACTGTAGACGGCGCGGGCACAACTCGTAGAAGCTCGAGTATTTCCCATGACATTCATTCAACGGGGATGACGTATTTAATTGTTTATCATTTTGTTGCATCCCGACATCATATTTTAATTCCTTATAAAGTTGACAAAGGTTTGCTAAAGACACTACAATTATTATTTGTTCTGTACGGAGCCGAAGTCTGGATCTTCCTCTTCCAATCTAAAACAGTGCAATCGTCTTGGAAACTACAGTAAATGTTACTCACACATAGCGCGTCAGTACTCACCTAACAACGAAAATGTTTACGAAAACCGTACATTGCGCTGCTCATTGATAACAACAATTACAGACCAAGCTATAATCCAAACGATTAGTTTCCGGTCGTAGTTTAAGGCACTATTGTCATTTACGTGACGATACATAATCTGTTACATTTAAATGGAGGCCATGACATATTTACAGTTATTTTAGATAAAAGAGAGGTATAACAGGTACGGAGATTACAAGTTTTAGAGGTCGCGTAATGTATTCTAAATTGGCCCTTGGTGAAGTGTAACGTCCGGTAACACGTCGCTTGTGAACATGGACCAATGGATCAAAAACAAAGGATGGATTCAAATGAAACAGGCAATATTATGTTTCCTTGACGTGCTTTTATCAATATAGTGTATCTAGAAGATATGCAACGATACAATGCTTTAGCATAAACCGAGGACCTCGCAAAGCGGTCAAGAGTGCAACTAACTATCATCATCGCGTTCACGTACATTGTAACACGTTGGAAATAAGTATTTTTCTAGTGTTATTAAGATGTATAAATGCATTCAGTCGCTGGGCTGACTCAGGCAAGCGTTCATATGACGACAACTGCGATTATTATAAGAATATGCAGTTAAACCTTGAGGAACTTTTTCTAGAAACGAGTTTCAACGTAAATTGCTGGTAGTGTGTATGTATAGGTACCGTACTCCATCAGTTTTTTTTACAATAACATCACTCACGAAACAATAGGCGTGAATCTCATTCAGACAAGTTGGGTGCAAAAACTTGGATCGGTTACGCGTTACGCTTAGTTGGCTGTACCATAAATCGGTTACGGAAATTTGATTGAGTCGATTTTCGTGATACCTACGTCGAGTCATGACATCCTGGTGCTCCCACGGATTCTAAACACATTAAAACTGAGGTTCACTTGTATTTACATAGATATTCCATTATATAGTTTTGTCTACACGTTTAGTATTCACCTGTACAGGTGTCTATTACTTCGCCAGTTACTCAGAAGAAGGCTTCGAATGTATGAAACATTAACAGGAAGACGGCGTGTCAACGCGGTGTCATTTTTTAATTGATGTAGGTACTTATTTAAATTGAAAATGAAAACGTGAAGGGTTTACTAGATTGTTTAATATGAATTGTTATGATGTGGATATGTAATACTCATTATGGATATTCGTAGACAGAAGATGAGTATGGCATCAATAGGTGCACAACTCAGCTGAAGATATAAATACCGATGAAAATCTGACAACATAATATTAGATTATTGTTTCAAGAAAACAGATTGCTAAGTAGCAGTTTGTACAAAATAATAAAATAAAATATGGATGCAAAAGCTAAGGAGTTATTTTTATGATTGTCAATTATTTATTTTCGTTCTCGTTAGGGCATCATTTTTCCTCAAAATATGTCACGAATATATATTTTATGAGGTGGATATAAATTAAGGTAACTTTTAATAAGATTCGGGGCGCGACTGAATGTTACTTGTAGATTTGTTTTTTTTGCTAATATTTAAATAACCAGCAACTGGAGTTACCATCACATTGTTCAGTCCAATGACTGAACAATGGTACAGTGACTCCAGTTCCTGAATGGACACTTGGTGATCGGCTTCCCATTGTACTTTGTGATTCAAAGCGCTTATCCTGATAGATGTCAAAAATTTCGTTGTTTTGATTAATTTGGCAATATTACTGTAGGGAAATAAGAAATGTGGCTAACTAACGAACTAGAATATTGATTATGAAATGCAATAATTCATATCGTAACACAGAATATTTAGTTTTAGATGTAAAAAAAGGATTTGGAAACTTTCCAAATGCCTTTTTTCCACCTAAAACGGGTACAACAGCCAATTCAATGTTATAATTGCAATTCATTATTAATATTCTAGTTCCCTAGTTAGCCACATTTGTTATTTCCATACAGTAATATTGCTAAATTATTCAAAACAGGTAATTTTTTGACAGCTATTTTCGACCTTGCCAACTTTCAGAATAAACGCTCTTAAATTCATTAAGAAATTGAGAAACAGTGCGCTTTTCCTGTTTTCTTATTGAATAACTTTTAAGTCTTCAGCAGACTTCCATATAGACGTATGTCGCTAATGGCTAACCGACGCAATATCTATAGATTTATGCTCGCAACATTCCGCTTAGCATTGTTAAAGGCTTGATACCTTCCTTGATGAATTCGTAGAATAGTTAGGTAGTCTCCATAGCTTATCTTTAAAGCTCGTACAGACCAGCGCGACGCGACGCCGCGCCGCGACTCGAACAATACGATTTCTAAGAAAACTTGACGGTATAACAATAACGCGCTGGTCTGCACGCAGCTTTATTCTTCTGTCATTTTTAAAAGGTTGCAGGTATGTTACGAGTACCTCTTTCTAAAGGGTATTTTCTTAGCCTATATCGATTTACCCCACAACCCAACATTACAAAGTAGGAAAGAACAATAATAAGGAAATTAAATAACAAATAACGTATTTATTATGATATGAACTGTTCACACGTAGGTAAGTAAATACGATTTATAACCATTAGTTTTTTATTGTGTCTAATAACTGTTTATGGTCAATGTAGATTGTTTGAAGTCTTCTTCATGAGAAATCCAGGATACTTTAACTAATGCAAAAATAGAATTCATTATTGTTGAGGAAGTAACAATCTACAATACCTACCAACGCCAATATACATAAGGCTTTACAATCGAGCTATATTATATTTTTAAAGAATAAAAAATATTGTTGCCTGGTCACCTACATATATAATACCTACTAGTAATTTATTAAATAAACTCAATATTGAATTAAATTAAATTAAATATCATTTATTTCAGGGAATTATTAAACCCATAACATACAGACAAATACTCTTAAAATAAAATAATAACACAGATAGAATATAATCCAATAACTAAAAATATATATTAAGTAAAAGTCTTTTACCTCGAATTACCTTTTAACGTCGTATTTTAGCCTCAAATTATTGAGGCAATTTGTGAAAACTTAGTAAAAAAATTGTACTTAAATCAATGATTTTGCAAACTCACAGTAACCATAACCTTATCCTCAAGACGCAAATAAATAATGTTTTAGTAAATGTAAATATATGTTATGTGTGCGATATAAACATCAAAGGAATAAATATTGACATGCATGCGAATAGATCTATAGACTAGTATGTCTCGATGAGCCGTGTGTCAAATGTTTTTATAAGGCCGCGCCCGACTATACTCAGACTACATCAAACTCGGCGCCTGCGACTTTTTAATTTTGGAATAGTTTTCGAGTTACATCTTTTCTTGATGGTTTTTCTCGGGAGAAAGAAAATCTTTCTTTGTTAAATACTGTAAGCTAATAGGTAAATTCATGTCCTGATAGGTTTCTCAGTCATTTTCGAGATTATCTTAGATATTAAGAAGGAAAAGTTTAAAAAAATCAGTATATAGTTAAAATTAGGTATTACAAAATAAACTAGGTTTGAAAAAACTGAATTTAACCTAGAATACCTCAGACTCACAGCTTTATATACTTAGGTATCTATTAAACTGTTAAAACGAATAATATAACCTGTTTCATGTAGGTTTAAAGAAGAGTTTTGTTTCGTTTTTGTGGGATGTGTATAATATTTATTAAGTCGTAAGTAAGTATGTAGCACATTTGTAATTTTTTTAAACGATACCGCTAATAAAGCTTAGATAAAGATCATTAATAAAATATTTACGTAATGTGTAGCGGTCAAGACAGTAACCATTTTGAATTGGCAAACTGTAGGTACCTACAAGAAATCTTCTCTGACACCGCTTAAAATTATTAGACTCAGTGGCAAACGCATGCAAACTACAGATTCATTATTATAATTATATTCACATAAATCTATGTACATATGCCTCGGTTATTAAGAATTTCTGTCCCGTCCGTCGCGTCGTTCATGCAAGAGTCGAGTCACACGACATAAAGTTGTCGGTTTACAACGAAAAAGCCTTGCAACAAGGTTGTTTCGGCGCGATGCCGCGTGTTTTGAATCCGTAATAGCCTTGCAGAATATATACAACACAGACTACGTGCCTCTCTGTCTCTTCCAAGCGCCAGCATGAGACATAAACAGTTTTCTAAAACCCATTTATTGATTCACATACGCTTTGAAACAAGATGTTTGAGGAAGCTGCCTGTATGCAGGCTGCACAGCGCCTATTATGTGCAATAACGGTGTATAATTGTGAACGTTTAAACGGGCGTGTATTTTTGTCGGTTAAAAAAATAATTGATGTGAATACGTATTCCCTTAAGCATATGGAGTGTGTAAAATATGGGCAGTTTGATTGCAGGCTTCCCGAAATGCATTCCTTTTCGTGCACCTTCATTTTCCTTGTCGAGACCCGATGGGAACCAAAAATAGAGTACCAGTTTATTTTCAGCTCAGGTTTAATGAAGTACAACGCTCAACGCGATTCAAATTTTCGGAATTTTGCTCGCAAATACGTAAGAACAGTTGTTTTTATCTATTGTTTGCTATCGACCCGCGTCGTTGGCATTCGCAACGGTAACAACGCTGATTTGACATCATGTACCTAAATATGTATGTCATGTATATATACGGTTTTTATTTAGTAAGTATTTACAAATGGTTTTATTTAAATTTGCTGTAAGCGACAAGATTATCAATGTAGGTAGGTACGTACATAAATCTTTATTTTATCTTAAAACGTAATCAATATTCTAATCTCATCTTTTAACCTCATCTCTGAATCAAAAAGCCTAAATAGGCGATTAGTCATAGCATAAACTTGTGGCAATTAACTTATCAGGATGTCCTCTTTTGCTGAATACAAAATATATAAAGTCAGGAAATAAAATTGCAACTTATCAAAATATTTCTGTTACCAGGTAACAGAAGTAGTTGCAATTTTATTTCCTGACTGTACTTATTTATTTTTAAATTTATTAAATACGACTGAGGCGGTATGAGCACGAAAACATTTGTCGTATTCATCCGACTGGGCGGTCAATAGGTTAAGTAAATCATACATGAAAAGGTAACATAAATATTTTGAAGAGTTGCAATTTTATTTATTTTTGAAGTAATGTATGGTTTACTTAACCTATTGACCGCCCAGTCGGATGAATACGACAAATGTTTTCGTGCTCAAACCGCCTCAGTCGTATTTATACGACCTCAGTCGTTTTTATTTCAATTCACGACCCGCTGTTATATATCATGGATGCAGGGGGCACTGCAATTGCTATAAAACCAAGCGTACAATAGGATAAACATATTCAGAAGTTAATTTAATGCAACTGCCACAATTCATTGAACACCGCACGATGCAATAGTGATGGCTTTGAAAATCTTATCATAAGTCTGAGTGCAAGAAGCAGGAAAAGCACACTTCATATAACACGAATAAACCAAACGCTACACTATCGGGGTGCAAGGAAAATTGAGCTTAGTTCTGCCAAAACGAACCCCCCTACAATCTACTAATTAAAAATCTTCACTTCATTCATTCATTCATTCATTCACTGACAGATAACGCACAGCCTAAACCGCTGGGTTTAGAAGCATGAAATTTTGCAAAAGACTTGCTTCTTTATTGTGATTGAGCACTAAGACGGGATTTTTAAAAATTCACCCCTCAAATAGGAAAATAAATTTTGTATGAAAGTTCGTGATCTTTTTGCCGATAGAAATTCTCGGTTAATTACCTACCTCCAAATTATTCAAAAGAAAGAAAGAATATAAATTTACAATATTCACACAAAAACAATTTTGCAGATGAGGTATATTATTAACCAGCAAAATCAGTCCAATACCTATATACATCGAAAACCAATGCATGGAATATAATATTTAATATTAATCAACATTACAATTAGGTACTAGTAGGCTTACATGAGAAAATATGAGAAATTTTAATGTGGGTTGGATCATTTTGGCAAAGCTTCTCGACAAAAATATGCGCCTAAATGAAATTTGCAGATTACAAGTCAGACAATGTTTGTCGAAGTTCGACTGTGTAGTCTTAGGCCCGTATTACAGAACCTTACTCAAAACTCAAGCAATACTTAAAACTCGTTTAAAGCCTTTTGATTGGTTGAAACTAGTTTTAAGTAATGCTTGAGTCTTGAGTGAGGTTCTGTAATACGGGCCTTAGATTAATGACACGAATGGCATTAGTGCGTGAGGAATAAGTACATCTCGTATAGAACAAGCATGATCACGTTAATTTAAATTATACAGGAGTTCTGCGAATAAATCACGTTTCCATTTTTATGATGTATTTATTACTTATCTTGATAGTTGCCCCGGTGCTGCGCAGCGTTGCAAAACAACAATGTTGTACATGCAACTTTAGAATACTCGTCTTGCTTGTACCTACTTAGTTGGCGACAGACTCGGCTCAAATAAAATGAAAATCTGAATGAATCATAAGTGAAAAAAATAGGGAAATACATCTTTGAAATATGTCTCGATTCGTATACTTCAACGAATCGATATTTTCAGTGTTTGACTATTAAGTGATCGAGACAAGACATTGGTCTTGTCTCGATCACTTAATATTAGTGACCATTGTAACAATATCATGATTTAAAAGAGTTTCCGTGGAGTTTCTTGCCCGTTCTTCTCCATAGGTACCTACTACGCTTTGGAATGGGCACCTAGCTTCATTTTTCTGACTGACCGACCCGCTTGACAATTCAAAAGTGCCTGTAATTGGTTTATTTGAAATAAATGTTTTGAGTTTTGAGTTCATGCAACATCGGCCGATCCACTTTTAGCATCTTTTCTTAAACTCCATATAACTTTGAGGACTTACTTTATAGCTTTAGAAAATATTTCTTCATGTATTTTAATGGGTGTCTGTATTTTCATGCATGTTTTCACTGGTCAAATTGGCTGCTAACCGGTTGGAGTGGGCGCGGCTTCTTAGCGCCCATTTTCGTTCTTAACTTCTTGAAAACAGTTGCATTAAGACACGAATACGCAGATTATGGGTGTCGACAAAAAAAATGTTTTTGTCCGTCAGATAGATTATTAAAAAATATTGGATAAGTATTTTTTCTTTTTTTATGTAATCAAAAGATTGCGGCTATACATTGAGATAAAATGTGGCATGACGTCAATCTCCTGTAGATTTTGTACTGATAGGTAACGTCACGAGCCCCGGCTCCCCTTTGATGCGTTTTATCTAAATAAGTTTTTATTAATATGATACATACAAGCAAAAAATACGTGTCTAATAATTTATAGTTATCTGACTGACGGACTTAATAGTTTGTTTTTTTTTCCGAATCAACATCCCTTTTGTTTTATTTTATTTGTTGTATATAATGATTGTAATCAGAAAATCCAATAAAATAAAATTATTTTTTCCCGTGGTTAGTTAAAATGTAAGTGGTCTCTCGCTGTGACTAAATAGAATTCTAGACACGAAATCTTCCTCAATCCGTGCTAGGCACTGACTGTTGAAAGTCTAGATTTCTGTTTCCAACAACGGGTTTTCCCCGACAACAATATTGAATTATACCTAAATCTGTAATGTGTTTAAAAAACGACAAAATGGAGATAATTTGGCAGGCATTGAAACGTGAGCGTTATTTGAAAAATCAAAACATATTTTAATAGAATAATGATGGGTTTGCATTTGCGGTTAGTATTAAAATGTATATGTGGTTTTGTGGTTAACAATATAGCCAATGTTTCGATATATGTCACATTCAATTTAATTAAACCATAAAAGCTCTCTGGGGTTTTTAAGCCCACGATAACGTATTGTCCCGCATACCTCAAATCGCACACTTCGTATATGTTTGTTAACTAAAAACTCCTTAACAACAATTATCTTCTGCACATAGTAAACACACTAACTAGGACATCGGTTCCTGGTCTCCGACAGTCGTTAATTTCTAAACAAATCAGTCAAACAAAGAAAACGTGCGACACTTGTAACCACGGCTTGTAACTATTTACACATAACTGCGATAAATGTTTAATTTAGGACGTTGTATGTACGGTGCACTCTGTTTATGTAGCACGGCACTTTTACTTATCTTGTATATATATCGGGTTATTGGTTATATATCAACTATCCATTAAGGGGATGTAGGAGAGGTAATTTAGAACCAAATGACCCCTTTTGACTCCTATGCAAATGTCAACAAGTTTCGAGTCATTTGACATTTTATATTTTTATTTCATACATTTTAAAATGTAAAATTACTCGAATATGGTAGAGATAGGCTTAGAGGTCATTGGGGGTCATTTGGTTGCAAATGACCTCTACTACATCCCCTGAATGGATTGCCGACATTTATCTTGTATATGGGAATAGAGTTTTAAGGTCAAATTACGGAGACCTTCGGAGATAATTATTTTATTAATGAATTAGCTCTTTTTTTTTATTTTCGCTAGCAGAACTCATTCTTAGTAATGCCCTCAGCTCTAGATCTTGACTAAACCTCTATATAATGCTAAGCTACTTCAAATTACAATTCGTTTCTAAATCTTTTTTCTTTCTCTTCTTCTTTTTCGTGTGGTTAGTGACTAACCTGGTGTCAGAATTTTTATGCCGACCACGGGCCTCTGACTTGGCTTCACATGCCGTCGAGAAATAATTCTCAGGCATCTAAATGATTTCGTTATTATTTTCAATCTTAGTATTCTAGCATCACCCAAAAAGTCTTATCAAGACTCGATCGAAAACAACCCAGTTTATTCGTATTCGATATACATAATCATGGCAACCTCACTAGTAACCTCAAGATGGACGACCCTCAACTAGGAAGATCGATTCGACCCGAAAGAATACCTGTTATGCATACAAATGATGTTCCGGTAAACAGCCAACCGGAAGTTCGTCGTAGTGAACTAAAAAGCTGCCGAAAGGTCGCAAAATAAGGAATAATCAATTCATCTGTGATTTACTTGAAAATAGATTTACATAATTTTATATTGAGGTCGGATTAATTCGGTTTGGATGACGTGATAGCGAAGGGGAAAATTTAATTCGATATCCTCTAAATTTATTATAGCTGATCGAGGATGCGACCTGTGCTAGGTCAAAGTACGTGACGGTAACACTCAACAGCAGTACACTGATATAAATTACAAGTTTTTTTTATTACCTAACATGTTTTTAATTACACATAATTTATGAAAACCATCTTCTTTAAAATGGCCTTATGGCCTACCATATCTCGAGTTTCAGATGTAGCAATAGGCAATTTACAAAAGATACACACGACATCTATTCATCTTTTTAATTAGCCATTCATCTTATGACAAGTAGCTTAGGAAATATATCAGGTTTATTGCATTCGCTATCTACGTGTGAATACGCGACACACATACTGACAAAGTTATATAGGTAGATAAAGATTTTGTTAAACTTGTGCATCTACATTGACTTAAAGAAAATAGCCTCAAAGGCAATATTATGTGGAAATAGACACATGCACAGTCTACAGATAAGTAAACCGGCTGGTATCGCCGGCGCCACTTTCAGTCGGACGGGCGGCGCCTGCGCAGCACGGCTGCTGCAACTGTGATTGCTCTCACTCTCACCCTAGCCAAGAACGGTACCACAAACAAGTTTGCTGCGATGGATACATAGTTGCGCCTCATCGCAACACGCTACAAACAAAACTAGCCATTGCACTTAGGTTTTTGTAACTGGAGAACTGTAAAGCATTCTGGGTTAATGAGTTATTAATTGTGTACAGAATCATAATTATTTTCCTGCACTTCATTAAGTTGCCTTTAGCTATTTGAGTGCGAATTTGGTGGCAAACTAGTCCTTCATAATTATTATCAATTGGCTTGTATGCTGTACCATTCCGGGGCCAAAACCTTTCCTTTTTCATCTGTCAGATGTTCTGGCCTTCTACATAAACTTCCTCGACCCCATGCTAATGTCTCAGGGCACCTGTCCTCTTAGGTTTCAATAGCTTACAATAATTTTTATTTGCCACCCATAACGGTAGACCGAAGCCAAATCCGCGCGAATGACCCACCATATAATATGTTCTAAGGTTAATTTATATAACAATCGTTCGTCGAAGCCACCCATGTCTGATCGATAAACGGTTCTTCGTTGCGACACTGATCTGCAGAACAATAGGCAATAGTGATCGTATGTATTCAAATATCCTGATGGATGAGTCGCGAGTAGTCCGTTCAGTGTCAAGTTTATACGATGGTGGTCAAGATGTATGGAAAATTTAAGTAGGTATCGGAAAAAGTTGGTTACATTTGTCAATTATAGATATTCTGGTACCTACCTACCACGAATTTTGCTTTTAGAGCGTGATTTTACACGAAAAAACCGTCGTTTACGAGCAAGAGATGGTATAAACGGATGTTAAGTTAGTACTGTTATTTAGATTATCTTCATAAAATATGTAGAATCATCATTAAGAAAATGATTACGATTAAAGCCGAAGGTGGTAGAATAGAATGCTCATTGTATTTTTCTATTTACTCTGTACTAACTGGGTGTTTACTTCAAAATAATGATTTAAGTATAATTTAAATTTTAAATTTAACTCGTGTTTCGCGGTATTTTTGTTTCATATTCTTTATGGTATCTCTTTAGGTCTCTGAAGCTTTCCGACTATAAAAAAAAATTTAGCCTAGGTCTTAAGGAGAAGGCGTGAAACATGATTCGCTGGTACAATGTATAGTAGATTTTATATTTTACGAACTAGAAACGTCCTTATTGTCGATTTTTAACAAAGAGTGAGCTGTCCCTGATTAGTGATTACTGTGATTAGCATCAAATTGTCAATTAGCTCTTCCTGCAAGCTTTTTAATTATTTAAATACTAATTAGTCATTAGATTAGTTTTACACAGACTTTATTAAGTAAGCATCAGATGACCAGAAACAGATAACAATCTAGATAGATAGTTATCTGTTTCTGGTCATCTTTATTTATTAATATTCTTTTTTTATGTACAGTCAAATCAGTGGTACACTTGGACTACCAAAAATTACCCTTACTGGGCGCTGTCAATTTCAAATTGTTATCACTAACTACGCCCCGCGGTTTTACCTACATAAGTCTCGATCCCGTGGGAATATCAGGATAAAAGGTATCCTATGTCCCTCTCCAGGTCATGGTCTACCCATGTCCCAAATTTTATCCAAATCCGTTCACCCGTTTTAGCGTGAAAGCGTAACAAACTAATATAATAAAATATAATATGATATTATATTATGTTATATTATATTATATTATATTATATTATATTATATTATATTATATTATATTATATATATATATAGGGTTATAGGATAGGATTAGGATGTGCGGTGGACTGTACCTATACTTAGATACTACAGTAGGACATAGGTAAGTATCAGCTGAACGCTTATTGCCTAACAGTGTCTAATAAAGAAAGCGTCTCTCACTAACAACACTTGCACATAAATTGTGTAATACTTATGATATAAATAAAACTGTTACGCCCATTGTAAATAAGTGAAATACGCAAACAACCATTGATGAAACCACATTTTTTCGGATTTTTCCTCCGATCATTTTGGTATTTATGCGAACAACAACCTACATAAAATAATATCAAATTAATGACCAATAACACTCTGCCCAGTCGCAGAGCACTTTACCTTTATTGCGGTTGCAGGTATAGGTATTACCTGCGGTGTCCTAGGTGACACATCTGAAAAATAATTAACAATAAATAGGCTGTGTATCATAACAGTGAGCAATAACATTTTGTCAAGCACGTGCTAACATAAGGTAGTTTTTTAATGATTTACCTGCTCAGTTCAACGACTGACCACATTCTTTATGACTAAGAACAAAAATATTCACCCGTTATGCAGGTTATTTGAGGATAATTATGAAATGTATGCATCATTGCACCCTGTTGACGGCACGATGTCGATAATATTAGTGTGAAACTTTTGGACAAATTCACTTCCTGCTGGTTAATGGATGTTACGCTCATGAAAAAATGTCAATCGTGAATCCGCAAACTGTTTTTCGATTGTCGATGAAGTAAAACGCAGTCCATGTCAAAATATTTATATCGAATTCTACTTCTTCTGGTGTGTGCGATTTTGCAAACAGGAACAAAAAAAAAGTGCCTTATTCTGGTGGATTTGTCGATAAAATTGATCATATTGCTTCGCCTTAACGGGTCGGACACCGGTGACCAGACATATTGTATAATTAGTTTCGTTATTTTATTATGATTGACTTTGAGTTTGACAATTCATCAAATCCCTGTGTGAAGTGTTAGTTTGTCTTTGAGAAACAATTGTCTATGGTGTTGATGGTAGCGCCCTTGTATGTCAATAGAATTTAAAAAACATGAGATTCCAAATAAAATAAAATTCTTCTGGATTATTGATATAATATTTACAGCGATAGCATTTGGCACTGAGGAAATTTTTATTACTCATTCAAATACCTGTCTCATTTTATTCGTGTGTACCTATAGTCACGTGTATGTAAAATTACCACGTGATTATAAATAAAGAAGTTTTTTTTTAATAGCCATGGCCGCTGCGACGCTCTCGTCCGCCGTGTGGAACTCGAACTCTTGAAGCGGTTTTCGAAATTCAGACCTAATTTCATAATTATATTCCTGCCACTTTCGCTCGATCGCAAACTCAAATCATTTAATTCGCCTGTTTCGGACTAAGAGCCCAAATCTGCACAATTCCGAACAGGTATTGTAGGCATTCATTATAAGTCTACGGTGATTGAAATCTGGTTTTATTAATTGATATGCCGAAGATACTGCGCGATGCTTTTTAAATTCATTTACGGTTTGTATCAGAATCTAATTGACTGACATCGCTCGGTTGGGTCCTATTGGATACGAAACGCGGCGACTTGGAACTATCAAAGAGATTCATGATCAACGTTACATACCTATTTTATTTTAGAATGATTTAGATCAATCTTTGAGAGATTAATTGGCGGATAGGTACTTTAAAAAGCTAAAGTTAAGTTAATACTATTTGTGCGTTTTCAGGAGCATTGTTTGAACAATTTTCATTTACCTACTTTCCTTTTATAAAGTTTCTCACTGCCCTAAGGCAAGTAAAAATAGGCCTTTAGCCTTGTATATGCAAATTAAATACTAAAATGCTAACAATAACTTGACACTGATTTTCAAAAAGACCATTAATTTAAATATATTGCACATTGATAATGGAGCGGGGTTATATTATCAGTATTCTTGAATTTTACAACGTAATAATCGTTCAAGTTACTGCAATGCGCGTGCATGTAAGAATCGTTAAAGCATTTGGTGATAACGGGAAAATCCAATGCGTATTGCATTTGATTTTTTTGTTTCAAGAAACTTTTTAAAGAAGACATTTCAGTAAACGGAATGGTTCTTGATTTAATCGACAACTGATAGCGTAAAATAACTAAGCTGAAATTTCAGTAATTATATTTTAATGATTGCGAAAATCTTGCATTAAATAATACCAGCCTATTTTTTGGGTCAGTGACAGCTCGACCCGAGTCATCTCGACCCGAATAATAATACCTATGTATATACCATGCTGTGACATTTCACAATATTTGAGTGGCGGTAGGTAAGTAGTAATACTTACAGGTAATTTAGTATTCATGTATGGTCGTTCCCTTGACGTGTCATTATCAGTGCCTTAGTATTTGTTGAAGACCCACAGTAGTATACATGGTTCATTGATGACATGCGTTTAGGTATAAATATCATACTTATGGAAACTTTTCCTTTTGTCATGTTTTTTTGCCTTTGGTCGAGCTGTATTAAATACTAGGCATTAAGAGCGGCTCAGCAAAATTCCGAATAATTTTTCCATGATTTTTCATGAAATTGATTATTAGGTATTAAATAAAAATAATATGAGTTTAGTAATTATAGGTAATTCATCGGTTTATCCCATTTTTAATCGGCGAAGCAAAAAGGAGGGTTCTGATTTTGACCGATATATATGTATGTTCATCTGTTCTCTCATAACTTCTAAACTGCTCATCATAATTTGACAAATGAGGTATCGTTGGAAGCGTCTTGATTGTCCGCTGTGTATGTCGATATGGGAATCTGGCGCCGTCTAGAGGACATAAAGTGAGGGACTAAAAAAAAAAAATATGACCCCAAAATAATTTCAATAAAAATAAAAGTTATAAAACTATAACCGGAGTCCGCCCATTTATGCTAACACGTGTGACTCCGGATTTAATTTGTCTGTCTGTATTGTCTTGTTTTATACCTTTTTAGATAACTTTTTGTCGTAGTTGGGTTTGGTTTTATATTTTTTTATTCTGTTGATACAAAAAAAACACATTTTACTTAATTTTTCAACACGTCATGTATGTGCGACTAAAAATCTTGCATCATATAGCGTCTGTGGTCTTGAAAATGTGTACTAGACTACCTTGATTTTGTTTTTCGACATTTCTACGTTGAATCGATAGCCATTGACCAATTCTTCCATTGGGTCTGGGGCAGGACCAGCTCCATCATCATCATCTGCCCAGGCTTATCCCAACTATATTGTGGTCGTCTTCCAAACTATTTTACATGGAGCGAATGAGCAGTATCAGCTAATTAGATAAAACATAGATAAGCGATTACTCAACAAAAAAATGCTCTTGACACTTAAAAAGTCTCTAACATTGTGGAGCCACAAAAAATAACCGAAAATGGCAGTAATTATTTTAATAACATTAATTAAAATGAACAACACTAACGATTTCTCGGATTACAACAAAAAATCGACGAGCGGTTGTCCGAAATCGGCAGTAATTTAGCACACACCTCTTCAAAGAGTGAGGAGATCCTTAACCGCTAAGGCAAATATATTTTTGCATTCGAGTACATCTGATTTCACATTTTAACTTTCTCCGACTGATTTTTATTTGCAAACTCGCGGAAGTCCGTGTCCTAATGTCATAGATGAGGGGCCGACGTGTAAATATTTAGAAAAACCGTAGAAGGCTGTATCTTCGCGGCGACCTTGCGGCTGTTTTAGTAATAAAGCAATTTTAACTGTTGGTACAGTCAATAAAATATCGTAATTAGTATTCCGCACATCATCGCTAAGAGGTTCATCGTTTATGATTCGTTTTAAATTAACATTGACCCTGCAACCTTCTTGCGATACGTGTCGGTCCTCAGGGATAAACATTAAATTAATGTCAAACAAGTGTCTCACATCCATTGCTCCACATGGTCAGACGATATGAAAAATTCCACATATAAATTGCCCAAGATCGTCCAACTTCCAATATAACTTCGCATCTAATCACACGCAATTTTATTGCGTCGTGTTTTATGGCAAACATGTCAGGCGTCTAATATCTGAGCACCATGCGAAGTATCACACATCAAATGGAAATTAGAGAAATACACGTGTCTTCTGGCAATGATTAATTCCAAAGATATGAAACGACTTCACATCACAAGTGAGAAAAATATAATATCGTTATTTATCAATGGAAAAACAATAAGGAATGGAAGTGTATGCAACCGCTAAGTTATGTTATGTACGAATAATTGTACACACGATACCACATCAAGCAATACATGCTGATCTCGAATCGTATAGGATTTCCGTACAATGCGAGGTCAGCTTATACTGGAAATATATAGCTTGATGTGTAGCCTACAACACTTCAAAATTGAAATGTTTTGGTGCGGGTGGAGGATAAAAACGCATGTTCATAAAATTAAAATAAATAGGTTTATTGTTTTTGTGATAATAAAGCACAAAATAATGGTACCTAATAATCAAATTTGAGCACTAACATGTAATTCATTGAGTCTTAAAGGCTTGAGTCTGAAATTGTTCTACCAGAATCGCATCGCATCGTCGCGTCGCGCCTGTCTGCAGAGCCGTTTATACACAGCAGGACAAAAAAAAATAACCCATAATTTTGCGATAAGTATTTATGATAAAATAGGTACATATGACGCATTTTAGCCACATAAATAGTGATTTATTTACTATTCATACATGCCATAACTCACACAAAATAAATAACAGAGCACGCGTGAGTCATCTTTGTATATTTGAAATGACATATTAAACTAGTATTCATTCTTTATATAAATATTATTTTTTAAGATTAATTGCAATATACATGCAAACACAAAAATATATTATGTAGAAGTATATAATGAAAATTAAAAAAAGGGGAAAAACTCATTGGGCACAAAAAAATTTCGTTCGCATAGCTGTCAATGAGAAAAGTGCCTAAAACGCTGGCAGCATTGCCACGTGTGATGGCATAAAAAAACTAGTTGAATTTAATTAAAAATTAGGTATGTAAAGAAAAATAAAACTAGCAGACTAGTAACCTATCAAGGACAATGTTTGAATTATTCATATTTTACAGACGGATGATTTTATTGCTACTTTTTGGTAGAATTCTACATAACTATAATACTTACAGTTCTTTAAAATCCGTGCCATTTAAGAGCGATAAAATAATTATAGCAGGCAAAAAATACTCAGATTCATGTAAACAAACGTGAGTATGTAATTAAATTTGGGGGCATTTTGTTCACGGTTAATTAACTTGGGCTAACTTGTAAGTAATTACTTAGTCATCAACATATTGAGCTTCGGCCATTAATAATTCAAGTTATTCTTGGCGAGGTAATTATAGTCCCATCTAGATGCTATCTCCCAGTCTGCCTAGGGTCAGCCCCGGATTTACGCCTAGGCACACAAGACATTGGCCTAGGGGCCCAGCCAGCCTAGGGGCACCACCCACCCAGCTACCCGCGACCTGGTAGCTTGAGCATACTTAGCATAGATTGCATTATTTCTGATGTTTGTTTATAGTATTTAATTTAAGTGAGATAAAAATTAGTAGAAAAAATTGTTTAATTTTTTTTATGCCGCATTGCGATGAACATTTATGCCGGTAACGTTGTTAACCCTAACCGTGCTAAGCACTAACTTATATCTCTTAAATGTGTTGTTAAGACACATGATGTTCTGTCGTGGTGCTTAACGAGTTCCAACTTCATTTTTTATACTTCGTTAATCTTTTTTCTCGTGTCAGTGACTCGAGAATAGATAGCAAAAAATGTGCGATTCATAATTTTCTTAAATATTTTAAAACGATCGGGTAAATAAATATATTTGCCAAATAAATACTACTTTGTACGTTTAATATTGCTACATCGCTGTCATATTAATAAGAATAATTAATACGGGAATTAGAGTACAAATCCTCTAATTCCCGTATAAATTTTTTAAGTTATTATATTTATAAGTTTTAAGTTTTATTTAAACGATTTAGTGAGATGCCTCAGGAATTTCCGAATGAGCTGCCAACTTGAGGAATGTTACAAAACAAGTGTCCATTATGTTATTATATTATTACTACATTTTATTTACAATCACACTTAATAACCATAATAGGTAATTCACAGTTGACATGACACTGCAGAAAAAGTATTCTGCTGCGCCATCTAATTCAGTAGTATTAAATTAATATACAAAAAGCACGTGTTATTTTCTTATGACAGATTCATTTAATTCGCTTTAAATCCTAATAATTATAATTATTAATAACCATGTAGTCCCAAGAATCATCGGATGTTTAAAACAGCTATATATAAGGTAGATTATTTTTTCCTGTCGCGCCAAAGCAAGCATGAAGAGGTAAAAACACTCTTTGAATTGTATTTAAACTCCTTAGGCTACAGGCCAGCAGGCTGCAGGCTTGTGTTTGTTTACTAAAAATTGCAATGTAAGGCAACTACCTTATAGCAATAACATGACGATTAGGTCGATGTAGTTGGGTATTATCTTTACATCAACCAGTTTTTGAACAAGTCTCGCGAACAAAACCCAAATAAAAGCAAAACAATTATACGAAAATACGTGGTCGCTGCATTTGTAGGGCTACTTGAGGAGCATGACATTTTGATGTCAGAGGGCAACCTTCATAGTAGGTTAGTATGATTATTTAGTTATACGAAAACGCAAGCGCTACTGCTAAGCCTGAGATCCTGGGTCGATTCCTGGGTCGGGCAAAGTGTAATGACGATTTTCCATCTGGAATTTCTGGATGTGTGCCCGGTTGATGACAAGGCTTGCCCCTTTTTACATGAGACTTAATAATAACTGCAGAAATGTGGGTGTACTATAGGTAAACGTTTGCCTAATACTTCGAGGAAAACCGACACAATGTTGGGAGGTTATACGAAAAAATAATTACAACGTTTTATAAGATAAACACCATCCAACTTCTATGGCGAAAGGGTACCTTGAAACATGGCGTAAGATACTATGTAAATCATTGATTTGAAACAGTGACGAAATAAATTCAGGTTAATGTAGGTACTCGACATACCTTATTTATAATACATTATTAATCTTTTTTTATAAATCCGTTATTTAATGTGCTTCTGTAAGTTAGTTCTCTTTTACGAGGAGCTTTAATTAATTTGATTGGTTTTAGTTTGAAAACATACCTTAATTGGATTACGCTTAATTAAATCTTAGTATCTTTATTATGGTTGTTTTGATAAATAAATTACGCGATTCATTGCTCTTCCAAAGTTTTTTGTTTATATTCATTATTATTAGTGCTCGTGGCTAAGTAATAACAGCCGCACGGATCCATCAGGTTAAGCTACGCTTGCTGGGGTTGGTCCGTGAATGGGTGACCTTCTTTACATATCGAGACTCCTCCGTGCCTCGGAAAACACGTTAAGCCGTTGGTCCCGGCTGTCATTCGTGGATCTTTGACAGTCGTCAGAAGCCCGAACGTCTGACAACCAGTCTTACCAAGGGGTATCGTTTTACCCAGTTACTGAGTTGTGGAAGTCAGATAGGCAGTCGCTCCATGTAAATTACTGGTATTCAGCTGCATCCGGTTAGACTGGAAGCCGACCCTAACTTAGTTGGGAAAATGCTAGGCAGATATATAGAGTGTTATCTTTGTAAGAATCATTTAGGTGTGCTGTTTTTGATTATTAAATGCCGTTGGTAAGGTAAAAACCGAGTAGCCACGTCCAAACTTACCTCAGCAAGTTTGTCTCTATATCTACAATACTCCATTTTAAATAAGAGATAGATATTAAAACAAACCTTTTTTACAGTCCGTTCAACCAATTCTGACTTCTATACCGTACGCATAAGGATGGCATTAAAAGCAAAAAAGTGGTTACAATACCAACTGTTTACTGCAGCTGCTATTTGTCATGCCACCGATGCAATGGAAGTCAAAATCGGTTGAACGGACTGTAAAAAAAGTTTAGTTAAATGTCTAATCTTATTTCAAATGGAGTATAGATACTTGTTTACATCACAACATATGTAAATTAAACCTGTCATACATTGGAATGTTTCGATTAAGGGTCCGTTAAACTTAAATACCTACCGCTACTGTTACTACTAGGGTTGCCAACGCTACTACACAACCTTAGTTTTTGTTTACCCTAAACCTCTTAAGGGGTCATTGTACTCATCATTATGAATAACTTTCACTATGGGACCAAAGCTGAAATCGCGAAAAAAATAATCAGCTGTTCCCTACATTTCGACGAGATATACGAACATAAATGTACACACAGATTTTTTTTCATAATACCGTCATAATAAGCGATATGTCACTCTAAGCAAAGTCATGAAGTCATCATATCCGACTATGTTACAAAGAATTTTATATGAAAACCAAACTTCGTTGTGTAATCACGTCATAATAGGCGGTTGGTCAATATACGCGGAGTCCGAATAAACGGATTTTACTGTAGTTATGAAATTTAAAAAAAAATCCCGTTAGTAAAGGTTCATAGTATAAAAAAATGCGCAGCTAAAGAAGAAAAATGTTTTTGAAACATACCTACTATATATTGTTTTTCTCCATGTATTATATTTTTACAGGCCATTGCTTCGAAAATACGTTACTTGATTTAAAAAAATTGGCAGCCCTAGTTACTACTGAGAACCACACAACCGGTCGAAGTGGCGAAACTTGGGGGAGGCCTATGTCCAACAGTGGACGCCTTCGGCTGAAATAATTAAGATGATGAAACGTACTAAAATTAAACAAACTTAACTAGGTACAATTTGTACTTATACTTTTTATCCGATAAGGCAAAGACCTTTTAACAGACCATCAGGTGCAAAAATACCTTTTTGTTAATTTTTTTCTTAACCGTATTAAGAAAAAATTTAACAAAAAGCTATTTTTGTTAAATTTTTTCTTATAATCAGATATCAAAGTTATTAGAGAGGATGTGAAGCCATAAAAGTTATTACAACATGGAGTCACAAGGATGCCTGAGATGCGGACACCGCCTCACTATTATTGAAGTTTATTAAAAACACAAAGTACCTACTTGCAACATCTTTGTGATTATGTGAAAAAACCGCGGTAGCTACACTTATCAGAGATACACAGACAATGGGAGAAGTAGGTATCTAAATGATCGCTGCGGCGAAGAATAAAAAAATGAAAATAATAACAGCTTATTTCCAGTAGGTACGCGAATTACTGAAGGTAACCTGTGATTTTAAATAGTGTTGATGACCCAGTGATTATTTATTAAGGGGTAATAATAAATCCTACTGGTACACGTGCCGTGAAGTAAACACATGTGAGAGATTTTTCTAGTGAGATAAGTGTTACTGTTACATTGTTATTTTTAAGGAATATTATTATAGCGTAAAAGTAACTTTTTGCATCGTGTTAGCACTCAGTGCAATCGTTCCGCAAGGAGAAACGAACAAGCAGAGAAATAAGTAAGATTATTTAATGAAGACTACAATAACCGGTTTTGATTCAGTGTTGCCAAGCTTCGTTACTATAGTACAGCTATTTGTGGAATATTAATTACCCCTCATTAGGCCCTGTTTAACTTTTACCACAGATTTTAATACAAATGATTCACTCCGCATTTTAGGTATGAAGCTACAAGTAGGTACGCGGCGAGCTCGACGTGTAGAATTCAATGGGCGTAACACACGTCACAACATATAAGAGTTACGCGATAGAAAGAGAGGCACCTTCTAGGTGAATATAACTGTAGGAATTAGCGCAGTGCGACCTGAATTGCACTTAATTGTGTCGTAGCAAGAGTCGCTTTTTATTTAAATGATTTTGCAGAGTAAACCATCTGTATTATCTGTGCTTTTACCACCTTTCGTTAGACTAAAAACAGTCTGCAGTCGTTCTACAAACTAAGTAAGATGGGGTAATCAAATCAAATATAATAAAAAAAAGGTTTTCGTGACTTTATACTCTAAATATCGAAATTTATTGAAAAAATCGGACAACAATTTCACGACTTCTTCAAAGAAACTTTTTTTAAGGTATTCTTTGTATTTGCCATGCAACGCAATTATATTATCAGCCATCATTGTTGTTTTTATTTTAACGAAATTAACTTAATTAATAAAAAGTTATTCTGTTTTAAATACTGTGGAATTAAATAGGCTGTATTAAAAAAAAAACGATAATAATTATTACGTTTATTTTTTTTCTATTTTTTTTGTCGATGAATAATTCTAGTTTCACCCATTTTCATTTGTGCACTTTATTCAGGGACACACTGTATACTGAAGTGTTTAAAAAATACTTATTTGAGGCGAGTAAACTAGCTTGATACGGTGCCGTACGGTTTTCAAGGGCTTGTTACGAGTATGTCAACTTTAAAGAATATATGCAATATATAGGATGGAGATTTTTGCTTAGTGAAGTCATATTTACATTGCTCTTGTCGCTTGTCTATTTCTTGGTATATTTTCCGTTCAATGGCTCTATATTTATTAACTATTAACACTGTTTAAATAAACTCCCTAGATATTTGTATCGGCGAAAATTCTCTCATGTCAGTTACGTAATTAAGCATATTAATAGGCATGTGCTTCTGAAATTACTTCCCTGTACCTCAGACCAAATAAAAACCAAGACAGAGCGCTGCGAACAATACAGTGAAGCATGCCAAAACTACACCTCCGCTCTGTGCTGACACGCTTACACGCACACATTTACAATGAAACTACACCTACGTCCTACGTGCTACGTAAGTGCATACATATTTACGAAACCGGCTTCACGTCACTGTTGACTGCGCTATGTCTTGGTTTTTTATTTGGTCTGAGCCCTGTACAAACAAAATATTTTTTCTAAAATATATTATTATTTGACCATGTTTCAATTACATTTGTGCCACTATCTAATAAGTTTAGCTAAATGTTATTAGACATAAGCAAACAAATAATGAAATATTATAAAACGTTTATGCACCACAAATTTGGTGCCCAAACCAGGAAAAATACCGAATAACACAAATACCGTATAGCACCAATTTAACTAATGTCTAAAAATTTGTTGAACTGTTTTTGTTTGTTTGTTGTTTTGTGAACAACACCTGTTGTTGGTTTAGTGTTTGGTGTTTACTATAATTGCAGCAAGCAATTGTTATATAAATAAATAAATAACCTTTCAGCAAACCTACCACCACCATATATATACCTACCACCTACCACAGTCACTCAAAAGTCTGCGCCAAATAGATAGAAAATGTAACATTTTTGTTTGCATATGACGTAGGATACTCGACCTCTTGCAGTACGGTCGTACAAACAATAAGTCAGTGTCCACCGTCGCAAAGTAACCAACAACAATCGTATAATATAGACGAACACAATGAAACCGATGGGTTTGTTTGCACAGCTTAGTATTTGGCACAAATAAAGTTAAATGAGCAGTTTTTGCGCACACCACAAAAGACTGTGTAAATAATGCATCCCAGTTCAGTCGTCATCGTGCCGTAATTCAATTTTATTTTTATATTTTCAATGCTTTAATGACCATAGTCTGAATTAAAAAACATTTGGAGGCTGTTTTCACGAATTAGCCTATTTAGACTTCGAGTTTCAGAAGATGGGAAGGTAGAAACGGGGTATTCCTCGAAGCGCACCAAATGAAGCGCACCAAAAGTATTCCTCGAAACGCACCATTCAGGTGCGCTAACAAAATCAAATTAAAAATATTATAATTTTATTCCTTAGAAATTGAACTTGAGAGCTAGGTACCCACCTGTTGGACAAAGTTAGTTTGTATGAAGAAACGTAATTTGTTGTCACAAATCGGTTTTGTGCCCGTAGAGTTAACTGTTCCCTTAATGTCTCTAAGACTAAAATACAACTGATCAGATCTGCCTCAACATCTTGATTTGCTATCTGTAATGAATCCACCCCAAGTGCTGAGACATATCGCAATCTGAAACGAAATACGTGTGCGAAAAATACCTACACGCTTCATCACGTTCTTCCCTCGAGTGGTAGGCAGAGCTCGAGGTTGACAACATTGCACAACATTCGTGACTATTGCTGACTTCACTTGCAAATGAATTACAGTAATTAGGTATGTTATTGATATCTTGCTTCTGTGCTGGTCGACACGCGAAGGATAACGTCCACTGCTACTTGTGTAGAAGTCTTTCAGCAAAGATCTTGGTCAGAGCGCAATGGACGTTAAACTAAATGGTTCTAATGCGTACAGGCGTGATTTACAGGCATCAGAAAATCATCAGTAATGAATACCGACACTATAAAATTGTGTTGCCATTAGGTTGTTATAATGTAATTTACCTCGACACGTTTCGTGTACAGCAAAAACTCAGCATAAAGCCCAGTGCCGACTGGCGCGACGCAACACCGTTATTGTTCTACCGTGAAGTTTTTTTAAAAACTCTTTTGTTAGTCGCGTCGTGCTGTCGCGTCGCGCCAGTCTTCACGAGGCTTTATTCGAGTATTATTCTTGAGTATGCGGGTAAGTCGTAAAGCAATAGAAACTGCAAGTTTATTGGATTTATTGCTACTTTCATTTTCCATTGGCTACGACTACGTTTATATATTGCTAATTGTGGCTCCGCCTTACCAAGCCGTCGTCGTGTAGCATTTATCCTAAAAGTTGGCAACATCGGAAATAGCTGTCAAAAATGTACCTGATCTGATTAATTTGGCAAAATTATTGTATGGAAATAAGAAATGTGGCTAACTAGCGAACTAGAATATTAATAATTGATTGTAACATTGAATTTGATGTTATACCCGTTTTAGGTGTAAAAAAGGCATTTGCCAAGTTTCTAAATACTTTTTTTACGTCTTAAACTAAGTACGGTGTTACGATATTAATGATTGCATTTCATAATCAATATTCTAGTTCGTTACTCAGCCACATTTCTTATTTCCATACAGTAATATTGCCAAATTTATCAAAACAGCGAAATATTTGGCATCTATTTGCGAAGTTGCCCACTTTCAAAATAAACGCTCATATTTAAGGAACATTTAAGATGTTGCTAAAATATTATTTTACCAAAACGTATATAGGTTCTGTACCCCAATGTTAACCCAAAGGTTAACTTAGCAGTAATTCATCAACCACTAATCATTTTTGATCGTAGCATCGAGTAACTCGGGTGTAAATAAAGCAAAAACTACTGACAGAACAAAAACATATGAACAAATTGCTATCTTTGAATCTTGAAAAATTAGGAACGGATAAAAAATACGTGCTCATGCGTGTTAAATCCGGATTTCTTTCTGGAAACTTGGACAGAAATCTTGTTCTTTTTTGGTTAGATATAACCAAAAAAGTTTAAGTACAGATGATACAGGTGACTCGCAACATGCAACATGAAGTGAAACACACGTCGAAACAAATTTCCGTAGTTGCATTGGACGGCTCATTTGTGTTGCATTTCCTGCTACGTATTTCACTAATCAGTACCACCGAATTATAGGGTCTCACGAACAGGCGCGACGCGACTGATGGAAATTTCTATGAAAACTTCACGGCAATTGTACATCGGTGTAGCGTCGCGCCTGTCTGCGAGCGCTTTAACTTTCCATACTTATTAAAATACATTCCACTATTTGTCATCGGCTTCACATATATTAGAGTACCTACTGCCACTTTCTGTGAATTATAATGATGATCATATTTGATACATGATGAGCTTCAGTATGATTCTTAATTACCTACAGTCCTAGTACTCTAACCTTTGTATTTGCAGCAATATATGGAACCTTTACCATCAATTATCTTAGCAGGAAAAGATAGGATTTGAGATAAAACCCATTTGTTTAGCGGAGCATGCGTTTGTGCAGGTTGTCGTGAAAGATCGCATGATGGCGTGAGCCGCGCGCCTGCACCAGTACCTACCATCGCTTATTAAACAAAGTATGTTGGACAACTTAACCTCCAATTTAACTTAAATGATGTCATGCAATTCACTGACGTATGAAAAATAAATTTAAATCATTATTGCAAACGACATTTTCAAGTTTTTTTATGGCGATGCATTTATTTAGCTTGATATTCATGCTATTTTCACCACTGAGATTTTCGTGAAAGGTTTTTGAATACTTCATACAAACAGAGTCCCTGGAAGTTCGCCAGTGGTTCTATAAATAAATCAACTGGTAATGCAAGCAACATACATTGTCGCTATTTAGATGGCAATCTACTGAGCTTAGCACTGCTTAGAATTTTGCTCACCTCAGAAGCTTACTTGCGTATTAACATCCTCTGTGTTAGCATTTAGCTGGTGCCTCTTCGAGCGTGCAGGGAAACCCCACGTAGGTACTTAATTGTCTTATGAATCAAAACGCCGTAACATTACCATTCTTGATTCAAAGTTTCCCACCATGAATACGAGTAAGACGCGTGGCGGAAGCCAATCTCAATTAATAAATTATAACTTCTAATTATTTCCTCACTGATCTAGGAATAGACATCTTCTGGGTAAACGAGCTTCATCTTAAATTGCATCTTGTGCCATCCGGTAGAACTTTAGTCATTGCTAGCTTATCTTGATTTTAATTAATGAAACAAGGAATAAGACGACTTGTTTTGTGCGGCTTCTATGTGGTTCACTGATCATAATACTTTGAGATACGTACCATACAGCAAATACAGCGTTCATTAAATAAAAAGCAAACAAAGCTGGGGGTAATTACGTAACATACTCATATAAAATGACAATAGATCGCGATGGGTTTCATTTTGATAGTTCAACAACATTCATTGCGTTATTTACGTTGTTGGGCTGACGAATTTTTCAAACCTATGAGGCAATGGATTAGCCATATCCTTCGAAATTCTCGGAGTGTGAATCTTCCCAAAATGCGTCTAGGTAAGACGATTAACGTAGGTACGCTAGAGAACTCAACAGACAATGAACGGATATTTTCAAATAAGTTCCTATAAACATTTCCTTTCTTCCTTGTTTCTATTTAATCACTTGTATCAGTGTATAGTGCTTATATCGAGATTCAATTATAAAGTCATGAATACATTATATTATAGATACCATTTAATATTCTCAAGATCCACAGGGAAATATAATTTCCTTACGATTAGAACCTAATTTGTCATTTGTGTTTCCTCAATAAATTATATATTTTATGATTGTATGAGACAACATGTGCTATGCTGTGTGTATTATAATAATCAAAAGCATCACTATCTCCCTGGTACATACCTAATCATACTAACATTATTAATAGTACCGACTATTACGTAACATATTTTCGTAAACGATTACGACTAATCTGTTTCATTTTGATAGTTCAACAACATTCATTGCGTTATTTACGTTGTTGGGCTGACGAATTTTTCAAACCTAGGAGGCAATGGATTAGCCATATCCTTCGAAATTCTCGGATTGTGATTAGGTCGTCGGTATTCGTATATAGCTGAGAGCCAGTTTCCGCAGTCGCTATCTGCATACCGCGACGACGCTAACCAGTACCACCTGCCACAGTAGCGGTCGGTACTTTTAATTAGCTAAGACGTTTATTTATAGTTTTATGTTTTGTAGTTACATAAATTGGAACAAGATTAGTTTATTTTGGAACTGTTATCTGTTATAAAATTTATCTTTCTTTAGTAATACTTCAGCCGGTCCATTCTGTAAAAATCTCACCGTGAATACTTAGGTGAAGTGAGCTTAAAGTGAGATGTCATTTCTAGGGATTGACACCATTGACAGCTCACTTCACCCAAGTTTTCACGGTGAGATTTTTACAGAATAGCACGACTGGTGTGTCACTAAACATTCCAAGAATTTAATAATTCGTAATCTGTAACAAAGTGCAAAAAAGATAAAATGTCTAATAAAACACTACGAGTGTTTTTGTCGTCTGATGATTATGTTAAAACACCCATTACCATTTTTAAATGCAGGTAAGCATATAAAATGATTCTATGAAAAAAAATATGCGATCAAACACGTCTCAGATCTAAGTTGCGAAGCTCTAAAGAGTCTTCAAACCGGATCGATTTTTATTTATCAACGCATTATACGATTGATTCAATATTTTGAATCTTTTGTGCCCATTCAGAATATTAAATATAACTTGGTATCAAAAAATTTATGGTTATGGTCTTACTAAGTAGGTACATTTCTTTGTGTAGTTTTAGAACAATAACAATCAAACTAGCCAGCGGAACGGTGCTTGTCCGTAAGTACCCTTGGTGGTAACGTATTTATTTATAAAACATTTGCGTTTTAAATTAAGTAAGCTAGACACTCGATTTATATATAAAACAAAACTTACAAAATTTAAGTAAAAGCTGCAAGTGTTGATGCGTTGAATTTTCTTGGGAAATAAGCAGGTAATTTTCGTTTCTAGGATCGGAGCCTACGTTTTCTGCGGTTAACAAGTTATTAGATACAATTTTCTTTATTGCACTATCACTGCCTGTTACGTAATAAAACTACCAACAGATCAGATTTCATACAATTTACTTGGAAATTCCGCTTTAAATGTTCGTAACTGATAAGTAAGTATTTTTCCTCAACGATGACATCTAGAAGTGATACAAAACTCGTAATCGGCTCCAGACCATTAGGACAATATTTAATTATCACTGTTAGTAAATATTATGCTACAATATGTACTAACAGCTATTTAACGTGATATAAAAATAAGATCTGTTTGTGAGCAAACAGCATTTTGTCGTCGTCTAGGGAACAAAAATGACCTCAAAATTACACCCTCGAGGTTTTAAGTTTCAGTTGTTGAAGTGCCAAAGACAATTGTAGGCTTTTGAACCAATAAAAGAATACGTTTTGTGCTCCATATGCAACGAGCTCTCTGCATCACATAAGTCGTCATGTGTGCGCAAGAGCACCATACGACGAGAATACCAGTTATGTTACGTTAAAACGAACGTAATCAGTCACAACGCGTAGATACCGAGAATAGCATTTATCAACGACCCTTAATATACATATTAGAATGGCATAAGAAAAAAAACACTTCCTCGATATTTTTTTTCTGAAGAAACGAGTTACTGTTGTATTATCGAATAAAAAACTCGATCACTGCGTCACGCGAGCGATTTTCTTATTCAAAAGCGTGTCCAATTATTCAATAATGTATAAACTTTTTGGCTGTGCGTCGTGTATGTATAAGGTTTAATAAATTTATTTACTAAAGGTAGTGGAATTGACAAATTCATGTTGCAAGTATTGATTGAATCTGTTAAAAAGGTACTGTTTGTTAGTAGGCTGTAATTTTAGCGAACACCGTTTTGTGGTTGCAAAATGGCATCGGAAACATAATTTTAATTAAGGCTTTTTTTAAACCCTGCTGTTGTGAAATATTTGGAAATTTCACTGCAGCATAAATCACAACAGAAACCGCAGAACACCGGTTGAAGCTAGTTTTGACGATAACCTCAAAACAATTTGTTTATTTGACATTTACGAGCCATCTATTGAATCAACCAATTCAACAATCAATTCTTACTTTTACAATCATTTTATTGAATAACAAAACGACGAAGCTAAATTATTTAATTATGACGTAATTTCTGAGGAAAGTTTTGGAAACTGGAAGACTGACTTCAAGCATGGCCCATGCTTGAAGTTAGTCTTCCAGTTTCTCCTGCGCAAAGAGGTGGCAACACCAACCGATTCAGAGTAAGATGGATGTGGGAGTCTTTCAATTGCTGGCGTAGGTTTCCTCTTGCGAATAATGGCTATGCGATCGAGTTTGAACCTAGTCTAACCGGTGCGGTCTGGTTATAGTCGCCGAGGACTGGCCTGCCACTCGCCCGGACCCCGCCACAGGCCCGCGGGGACTCATCGACGTCGCCATAACAACCAACACGTAGTATGTATACTTGAACTTTTTAACAAATAGAAAATACTCAACATTAATTAGCTTTGTGGCATTGCCTGCTTTATGAGCTTAATTATTAAAAAATCGGTGCCTTTGTGCTTGTTTAAAAATAACGTACTCGTATAACATAAATTAGTCTGCAAATAGTTTGCTATTTCAACACTCTTCAGTTGTCATTCTATTATACAATTATAAGGTGTCGTCCTCGGGATGTCGTGGCAAATTGTTTAAGAGGCTATTGACTTTGCTATTGAATAACTTTACCTCGCATAATTTATAAATTGGGTAAAAAAACGAACACGTCAATATACAAACACATTAAATATGTAACTCCTTTCTGTACATCAAATCATTTATGTACTTACTCAAATTAATTAGTGTTGACATGAACTTCAATCAATGTACATAACTTTCCGTCAGAGGTATGTCAATATCAGTTATTATCAGTCACCCGATTCTTTGTTGACGGATTCTATCAACATAACGATTTCACATACGTAGGTACTCTTATTGTGTGACTGCCACTGGTGACAGCGACCTTGCGAGTTTTCAGTTTCATGGTTCATTAAAGACAGAACGGTGTCTGAGCGAGAAATATTAAAATAGGTACGGTCGTGTCCATGCAATAAGATTTTCTAATCACAGGGTCTGTTCACACGAAACGACTCGTGCTTACCAGCGTTTTTATACAGCAGTCTCTGTTTATGTCTATATGTAAATGATGCTTTGAATGGCGAACAGAGCGAAATCTCCGGTTAGTTCTGATGTGAAAAATGCCTTGACGTGTCTTTGAATTTTGTGTTTTGACTTTGAGCTGTTTAAATATTATGTTTATTCTGTGACTGTCATTGCAGACTGGCAAGCCAGCTAGTGATTTCTGTATGATACGTGCTGTTGTATAATGTTTGCAGGGAAAGTTAGTTCAGGGTCATATCGAACCGGCATAACCGATGTGTTTGTTCATAGTTATCTAGATTATAGTTTATAGTTATACCTACGTTACGTTCACTTCGAACCTTTTTGGAGTTACAGAAAATTATCTTCGAATTTCGGGATGGCTGCTTTTAGAGGCCATAAGATCACTGAAGTATATAAGTAAACTTAGTAGCCTGTCTTTCCTTACAGACTTATTGACTTTGTCTACCAATTTAGCAGCAGTCACGTGACATCTCTAAAGCTAATGTCAACTCTATACAATTTGATCTTTCCGTTGGTGTTAACGCTTACAGAAAAGAGATTTTGTCTAGGCCCCCTGATGATGATGACTGCCTCCCGTCAGGGCTCAGGGCACCTTGTTTAACATGTCATGTCAGTGTTAATACATAGATAGAAAAAATGTTACATAAAAGTCTTACATTTAACCTATGTGATTCACGAAGTATCTTTATCAATAAACCTGGGGCGTGCAGCTGTTTTACTTTACTTTCAAAATGTTTAGATAGTGATTCATTTAATAATACATACTGCGTCTGTTTGTGAAGGCTCTATTGTTGGGTTTCAGAGAAAATACAGAATATAACGGTTAAATCACCGCCATGTCTATGTTGATTTTCTTGATTTGTGTAATATTTTTCGGTATCACCTACCTACCGATGACAAGACAAAAAAAAAAAAAAAAAAATGGTAAAAGTATTTCACAGTTTAATGATCACGTAGACAGGCGCGACGCGATAGCGCGACTTCATGGAAATTGTTCTACCAGAATCGCGTCGCACCGTCGCGTCGCGCTTGTCTACGGGAGCCTATAATCGTGCACGATCCAGGAACTGAAACAGGAAAACGTTACAAAATGGACAGCGTCTTAAGGTATTTTTATGCATTTTTATCGAATAGCCATTCAGATAAAATTCTAGTTTTATTGTGTGTAAATAAGAATCAGAACGTAAGGGATTGTACTTATTGCTCTGTTGTCAGTTTCTGCTTATTTTCATTGCGAGAAACTCAGGCGTCGCGTTTTATTGCTACTGACCTTTCAACTTGCATATTTTTTATTTAAATTCTTCTTCCTAGTACACGAGCTATTTTCATGAATTTGTATATTGGGATATGGAAAAACATGTTTAAAAAGTACCTACTTTTATATACTTAATCCTTACATGGTTGGTCTGTCGGTCGCAAGTGCTACTGCTGAGCATGAGGTCCTGGGTTCGATTCCTGGGTCGCGCAAAGTGTGTTATTGGGTATTTTCTCAATAATAGTAGACTGGTATCCGGATTTGTGCACGGTTGATGGCTATAGGGTCGCCCCATGTAATAGGTACATGGGATTTAAACGTAACTACCGAAATGTGAGTGTATTATAGATACAGCTCTGTCTAACCTTTCGGGGTATACAGGTTTGATGTTATGTTTAACCATCCTCTCCTATTTGGAGAGCCCAACACAGAGTTTTTTATTGTGGAAAGTAAAGTAACTACCTATCTATGTATCCATCTAAGATAAATATATAAAAATTAATCCCAATTTTTCTGGTCACGCCATAACTTGAGAACGGCTGCACCAAATTGGATAATTCTTTTTTTGTTGTGTTCGTTATTTTCAGGACTAGGTTCTTAGGATAGGTAGGTGGTAGGTGTAGGTAGGGTAGGGTAGATAGCAAGGGTAGGGTAGGTAGATAGGTAGGTGCGCCGTAGATAAGTACTTAGAGCTATCCGCGAAAAGTCGGGGCGGGCAGCCAGTTATACGAGTATTATAAACATAAGGGAACAATTGATAATGTTTTTCCTATCACGTCAGCTAGTTTCTTTTAGCTCTAGGAGCAGTAAGAATACCTTATTCTTTATATCATAGTAATGACGTCACAGAAGTAGAGTAGGCCATCTAGGAAGAGTTCAGAGTAGTTATCCTCGACAAAAATGTCATGCCAAAAACTATTTTTTATTTTATTTTAAACACATGAAGTATACTGGTTATTTATTCCTTATAGCTTTATACTGGTTCTGATATAATATAATATTTGTGCGCACTATTTAAGTATGTACAGTCACCAGCAAACATATGTGAGCAGTAAGCAAAATATAAGAGCAATTTTCTCGTAAATCTATTCAAAAATGCTAAAATATTTTCATATTATTAGGTAAGTTATTAGTAAGGTCCCGTAGTTCTAGGTAACCAGTCCACTACGCCACACAAACCCATAGTCCAATATATTTTGTTTCCATGTTCTGCAATAGCACGAACCGGAGGTTGTCCTTGGGTGCACTTGCAAAGTGCCTACTCATATACTTAATTATCGGTTGATGCCTCATTCTATTTAAAATTGTCTAAGGGCCTCTGCGAGTTGGCTTCGGGCCCTTGTACGCCTTCCAAAGGACCGGGAACACAGGGTCCCGAGATATGTCAAAGTCATAACTACTAACATATTATGTATGAAAATCTAGAAACCTAACTACTGATCAAGTACATACGTCGAAAAGTCATAAGATTACAAAAAAAAAAAATTACATTACAAACATACACTTCAATTTTATTTATTTATCTATCTTTCTACATAGTTCTGCTCACCCATTACCAGGAAACAAAAATTATAAATTATAATTAGACGTTTTTTATACGAATAAAGCAAACGGTGGATTTATTAGTATTTGCTTTAGTTTTTTAGTTACGTACATAGTTATTTCTGACTAGCCAGCTATTAATAGGAATACGTGTTTCTGCTTAACTACATATTTGCATCACGTTTTATGTCTATTTCTAGTAATGTAGAACTTACATCTTTAATAAAAAAAAACATGAAAATTTATAATATAATAATTAATAACAAGCAATAGTCTTGCACCAACCGGGGGTTGTCCTTGGGTGCACTTGCATAGTACATACAGGGATGTTAGTGCCTCAACTCTTAAAAATTTCTAAGGGGCCTCTACGAGTTGGCTTCGGCCCCTCAAAGACATTTAAATTATAATGATAAAAGAATTATGTATACTTTTTTATTTTATTTTTTTATTTAATAAAAAACTGCTCATTAAAAATATCTCTCAAATTAAAATGACTACTTCTTGTAGGACGGATACATACAATAATACAATTTGGATCCCATGCTTGGAGCATCTATGATCATAAATTCATAATTCATTCCGATCCAAGATAAATTATAAGACACAATGTAACAAACTTTGATTCCCAAAATAAAAGGATTAGCATCCTAATTGCGTAACACACAATTAATCACCATTTTGAAAGACATTGCTAATCCATTGCTTCATATGTTTGAAAAATTAGTCAGCTCAACAACTTAAATAACGCAATGAATGTTGTTGAACTGTTAAAATGAAACGGATTATGATTGATCGTGTGTTACGCAATTAGGGTGCTGTAACTAAATCAAAAGTTCACTAAAATAACGATGATTATGTCTATAATATAAACGTATTATAAATTATAGTCGCTTTTCTTGTCTGTCTGTGTGACCGCGTTGTTCGTTAGAATAGAATAAAATAAAATAATATTTATTTGCTTAAAAACACTTCTTCAACTTCGTAACGGATTTAGATGCGATTTTCACCATAATTTAGATAATTTTATTCCAGAAGGTTTGTGTATAAAACTTTAGTAGTTACTTACTAACTTAAAAACCGATTCGTGAGGGTTTTGTTAAGTATTGTACTGAGAGTTTTATGTATGTGGAAGTATTCAGGAAAAAGAAAAAAAAATCGCCACAATTTTTTTCAATGGGGAATTTCACTGGGTTTATTACATTGGGCGCGGGCGGCAGTCGTTTAGCGGGTGTCTACAAGTCATAACTTATTACTCCTATTGAAAATTTGCATTTTTTTTTCGGATTTGGGCAAATTTTGGTACTAAAAATGTGAATTTTAAATAGTAATAACTTTTTTATTTTCTATAATAATACATTTTTTTTTGTCGGTAATATTATTGGAGTACCTATGTGCCCCTTTCTTATCGGACAGATTTTTTTACATATTGTATAGTGAAGAAATCTTGATGGTTTTTCAAGTCTAAAAACCGTTGCGTCTCAGAGACGGGTGCTAGTATTTTGATCAGTCATGTTCTATCAACCGAGATGCGGCCTTGATCTAATCTAAGTCAATCTAGATCCTAGTCAATCTAAATCCTAGTCATATTAGCTTATAAGTGGATATAACTCTTATGATACCTAGACTTAGAGACAATGGAAACTGTGATAATCCTATTGACCTTAATTTCCTGTAAGTTGCCTACTCGTACATCATTAAATTTGCTCGAGCAAGCCCGACTCTTGCTCGAGCCAGCCCTACCCTTGCTCGAGTCAGCCAGCCCCTTGCTCGAGCCAGCCCGCGACGCAGAGCTTGTAACTTTAAAATCGTCCCTAAATAATCACGATCCGATCCAGTCTGTTACTTGCTGATCTCCCCCAGCGACGCGGCGGCGCCCTAAGCCGAGGTCCACATGGGTGCCCTTTGCATGTAGTCGCTAAGTTTATAAATTGTATGCTCTGCCTGGAGGCCTTAATTTATTAAGGCATCCACAGGAGAGTCCGCTTAAGCAGCCAACAACCTCCTTTGCTGAATTGCGAGTAAAAAATGACTTCTTCTATCTACTACATTAAGAGAGATATTCCCATCCATTCACTATAGGTACTGAAATGATGACCAAGTAGTCAGACAAAGTGATTTTTATAATCCTGCCAAACTTGGTAAAACAATTTCTAAGAAAACTTCACGGTAGAATAATTACCTTAGCATCTTTACTGATAATAAAGTTTAAAAGCATTAGGTGTAAAACATTCTTTGAACGGCCCAAAATTTTATCACCCTGGGATTGTATGTGGGTACAAACATTCCTATTGAGGTGCAGTTTTATTTTATAGCTCCGATTCCCCGAAACTTTTCGACAAGTCGCCACAAAACCCCTTTTTTAATTATAAAAAGATACTTTAAAAGATATTATTATCTGCAACCGTACGACGCCGGAGCATCTTCAATTTAGTTCCAACCGATTTTTATTGACAATAATAATATTTCATGTTTCAATGAGAAGGTAATTCAGGATCGCAATAAAGTAATTCAAAATACATTTTATTCCATGACGACTTTGAACTTGGGTAAACGACTTAAGGCAATCATATTGATTTTGAATTAACCTTGTACAGTTATCTATATTTAGTTAATAATAATTTCCTACACGATTCTTTCTTTTTCGTGTGGTTTTTATGCCGCCCAGCATGAGCCTCTGACTTGACTTCACATGCCGTGAAGAAATATCTCTCAGGCATGCCGGTTTCCTCACGATATTTTCCTTCACCGTTTTTGAAGCAAGTGATAATATAATTATTCAATACGCACATGAATTCGAAAAGTCTGAGGTCCTACACGATACTCGTAGTATTGGTTTATATTATCTTCTTTAGTTTTTCTCTTAAAGATTTTGAATCGTTTTTGCTAACATATTCCAAGTACAAGGCGAGGGAGGGCTCTGTTGATTGAACTGCCAACTTTTTCGCGTTATAATGACAGCTAACATCACGACTGGCTAGCGTTCTCGGAATTAAAACAATATAAAAAAAACTATATAAAAACATATTCATTTTATCTCACACGTTCGTTTGTAATAATATAGAGAAACATGTGAAGACAATTAATTTTATTGTACAACATGTTTTTACGAAGACTCAACGTCAATATAAAGTGATTTGTGTTTAGTGAAAACCGAGGCTTCACGAGATCAAGCTTAAGGCTCGGTTGCACCACAAATTGCAAACAAATGTGTCCTCTAGAGTTCTCTTATTTGATCCTTAACTATGCCAAAACAGTCCAAACCCAAATAAAATTTGCTTCCATTTTCGAAGTAACCCTAATGATTTTAACGAATAGACTCTTAATTTTATTGTGATTACGTATATTCTAAGCATATCTTTTAATGGTATTTTAGTCCGTTTTTCTAGATTATGTACCAAATTTATAATGTAATTTTCCAGATGCTTTCGACCTCCAGATTCTTAAGAGCTTCTTAATTAGCAGCTTGAAACGCAATCTAAGCATTAACAAGGAGTTTACATATAGACACTGCGTGTCTGGCGATACTAATGATTACGTCGAGAATCAAGAGTCTCTGACAATTACTGTAATTAAAGAAGAAAAAAAAAACAATAGTCTGTGGAGCAGGGCCAGCCTGTCCCACAAATTACTCCTCAGGGTTCGTATATTGTTTATGAACCTTTTTGTACAAGTTAAGCTGGTTGACGCTTGACCGGCTGTTCACACAGCGCTGACAGTAAAAAGTTGGAATCACACGTCAACGTTCCACTATTCATACGGTTAAAAATCAATCAAAAAATTCAATAGACGACGTATATTTAGTAACCTAATCCGCTTAACTGTTCTTAAAGAGTCATAAAGAAACCTGTAAGAAATCGACACGTGTTTCACCTCTCAACGAGGCATCCTCCTGATGACGATTGACTTTTTACGACCCCGGACACGACGTGTTGCTACGTCAAGCGCCGAACGCAGCGCGCATTCGGCGCTTGACGTAGCTCTTACGTGGTTCTTTATGACGGATTAAGTAACTAAATATACATCGTCTATTGTATTTTATAATGGATTTCCGCAGTCACGCCTAAGTCAATTAAATATCTGCCATGTAATCCCAAAAAATATACAGTAAAATATCGTACCGATCATCACCGTGTACCCTTAGTGGTCTATTTTATTTGTTAGTCCCGCAATTTGTAATTCACACTGTGACAGACGTCACTTATAATAGAACTCTTGTATTTTTATCCCTAAGGAATATGCATATAAATCTAAGCATACCTAATGTTGGCAAGCAAAACTATATTGTTATTACCCAGTGGTAATAAAAACTACTTTTAAAACTACTGTTTCCTCAGTCATAAAGACATCGAAGGAAGTATTAAATCACGAGACCATTTACATGAAATGATGAGTTAAAGAAAATATATTTCTATTCTATTCTTGTTTACATTGTAAAGCGAGCGTACAAGTGTTAAATACTATGTTTTACAATTATTGATCGTCTGTTATTATGATAGGAATCGCCTCGGTCATCAATACGGAAATATGTTTTTATACCTAAAGAGGAAACATATTTGAATTGCTAATCAAATAAAGGGAAGCATTGATGTACTTATGTAAATATGTATTGAGGTAGGTTGAAAATATTAAAATGATAGTTGTTGTGTGTTTTGTGGTTTTAAATTGTGACCGCAACCTCGCTTTTTGGTTGTTCGAAAACTGAAAGATTTTATTTAACAAGATTCATTGAGAGCAAACACATTTTCATCTTCAAATAGGGATTATGACATTTTTTTTAAAATCTTTCTTGGAGATTATTAAAAAGTATTGGACACGTATTTTTTCTTTTTTTACGCAATCTAAAGATTACGGCGATACATTGAGTTAAAATGTGCGATGACGTCACGAGTATGTAGATTTTACACTTGTGACGTAGTAACCCCCACTCCCCAACTTAAAATGCGTTTTGTTTAAGTATTTTTTTATTAACATGATAAAGCAAAAAAAAAAGTGTCATATTTTTTTATTATCTGACTGACGGACTAATTAGAATATACTTTTTTTGCCCAGGCATCATCCCTATTCCTACAATTGACCGCAACATTTAGTCAATCTGTTACTCACTTCGTTTTTTCTTTCTGAAGTGAATGGAACTTCAACCGGTCTACTGTTTGTCGCCACAAAGTCATTGGGCTTAAAAACCGCAACAACTTACAAATCATGACAGTATGACAATACAATGGATTGTGGTTCTCATTTACCTATCGAGTACGAGGACCACCCCATTGATGGCATAACACATGGCGAGCATATCATAGGGGTACATATAGGTACGTACTTGTATAATTTTGAGAGGATTGGAACTCTACTTTTCACAGAAAGGGGTTGTATTTCAGGCCGGTCTAAGCTGGCTATTCAAAGTTTCTCTACTTATTACTTTTGAATATGTTTTCAATTTAGAGTAGGAGCTTTCTTCTTTCAGTCACCTTAAATACATTATTTTAGTATGTTGTCATGACATGGGCGTTTTAGGATTTTACGCAAATGGCTAATTATCCGATTTCAGATTTTCTATCCAAACAGAAAAAAATACTTGCTTACGCAAATCTACTCTTGCCGTGGTTTTGTGAAATCGGTTTGTCTAGTTCGGATTATCGATACGATAAGATTTGTGACTGAAATCGGATTATAAATACGTTTTGATATATCTGACGCATGTCTACGGCTGTCTGTTTGCCTAGTACTAAGCTGCTGAAGTGCGTTTTATGAGCATAGAGTTAAACTGGAAAATGATGTGAAGCAATTTTTAATCCTGATTCGAAAACATATTTTCATCGAGCGGAGTGCAGCTGGTTCATCAAAATATTTCGCTACTGTCTCTTTTTGTTCTGAGGGTACAGAGACGGCAGCTTTCATCACTTTGACAGCAGTGATAGCCCAGTGGTGTGACCGTTGCACTGCCAAGTAGGTCTCTGAGCATTCGGATTCATGTGCGTATTGTATAATTATCATTTGCTTAAAAAACGGTGAAGGAAAACATCGTGAGGAAACCGGCATGCCTGAGAGATATTTCTCGATGGCATGTGATGCTACTTCAGAGGTCCATGGGCGGCATACAAACTCTGACTCCAGGTTAGTCACTAACCACACGAAAAAGAAAACCTTTATGTTAGCCTCTTCCATCGCCTTATTCCCAACATCAAAGAGATAAGCGGCTCCTTTTCTCATAATTCTTAGTTCACAGAATTATTAAATGATGACCGTTACGTCATTTTTATTTTTATTTGAGCTGGTGATTGACCCCTGGGTTACCAAGAGCTCATAAGCTTTTAACGTGAGCAATAATTTTCGGTTTCCAAAGACTAATTGCCTTGGAGATGTGCTCCTTTCGGCTTTGCTTTAGTTGTTTTTTTTTTCGTGGTCGATGGTAATACCGCGCTGACATCATTGTATCGTCATCGTATGGATATGTCGCAGTAAGATGGTTATAGCCGGGATATAGTTATATCCCTAGGGATATAGCTATATGAAAGTGGTTCTTAACTGTCGGAGTGCCCTAATTTTGGTATTGCGACCAATTTCGACGTAGCGCTCACCGGCTGCTCCTGCGGCACTGCTCGCTTGGCCCGTGCGGCTCGCGCGTAGTTGATCACAGTTCAAACCTAACCTAACCAATTTGGTCGGAGTGCCCTAATAATTATATTACTAGATCGCGCTCGTATCATAGTTATATTCCAAGTAAGATAGTTATGAACCGCTTTCATTTAACTATATTACGGTATATAGCTATATCCCTAGGGATATAACTATAACACGGCTATAACCATCTTACTGAGACATTTATACTGCTTTATTATCGAAATTAACAATGATTTCTTGCGAGCTGCTACTTATTGTTGGAGTAACTTTAATCACACAATTTAATCGTTAGCCCTTTGTATCCAATTAGAAACAATCATTCACACAGGTCCAGGCCACAGACAAAAAGAAATAAGTGTATCAAATACCCGGTATATCAAGGTAGGGGCACTGATACAATAGAGGCTGTGGTGAAACATTGACTATGGAAAACCCATTCACTGTACCTAGGCTTGACGTGACGCCATATACCATTGTTATGTGACGTAATTACGTGCCTAGGTACCAACTAAACAATATTGTTGCATATTTCCATTTTTGGATAACTCTCGCACGTCTGTTTTTGTGGTTCTGATTTCAGTATAACGCAAACTGGTACCGTATGTTACGAATACCTTTGTTGATCATGTTATACATAACTACATTCTGCCCGCGATATCGTCCCCGGAAAAATCCTTGCCGCCGACCCACCCCGTCGCAATTCATCGCCAGTCTTATTACTTCATTCGCATTCTTTCTGACCTTTTTTCTATTTGCTCGGCTCCTAAGGGTCCTAGCGTGATGGTAAATAGCCTATAGCCTTCCTCAATAATTGGGCTATCACATGCTAAAATATTTTTTTAAATCGGACCAGTAGTTCCAGAGATTAAGCACGTTCAAACAAACAAAAAAACAAACGAACTCTTCAGCTTTATACTAGCGGCCCGCTCTTGCTTCGCACGGTTTTTACGCCTTGAAAAAACATCGAGATATCTTAGGTAAACGTAACTTTGATATTAATGTATTGTACATATAAACCTCTCGGAATAAATTCTCTGAACGTTGCTGAAAGCCTCATCAAAATCTGTTGCGTGGTTTAGAAGAACAACGCGGACATACAGACAAACGCGAAAAGCGACTTTGTTTTAAAATGTATAGAAGTATAGATTATTAGCACATTGAACGGGATATGTATTATGTTTTTCAGTGCTTAAGGTTTGGACTGTTGTAAGTTTTCTTTCAAAATGTGGAAGTAAATAAACCTTTACGATTTACCATTTCATTTTTTTTGCTAAGAAAATCCAATTGGATTCTTCTAACTAGGTACTATCGAAGAACTTCATATCTAAGCAGTTTGAAAACAAAATCCCGTGAACACGATGACCACATCTGTTACCGCCCCGGTTCTATAGCGGCCGAGCGCTGCAAGCAGAATTAGTCCTTACGGTGTATAGATATGAAGTTCTTCGATGGTACATAGCCACTTTAATCCGTTTTCTAGTGAAGACGGTTCTCATTTAAAATTAAGGCGCTGCGCAAACAGGGAGATACCGTAAAACGTTATTTTTCGTCGCACAGTCGTATTACTACATATTAAGAAAGAACACAAAAAAACTTTTGCGTCTCGAAATGCTCAATATTTTGAGCGATAATTATTCATATTTTTGTAACTATATAAAGGAAAATTAATCAAGTAAAGAAATATGTAAATAAAAATGTTTTAAATTACAGAAATATAAAAATTGAAAAAAACTGTAAAATAACTGTCATGTTAGGTATCGGTGGACTCGTGTCCATTCAACTAAATTCAAACGCATCGCCATTTTCAATCATATTTGTATACCGCGATGCACTACTGTCGCTTCACCTCCTGCAATACGTAAAGATCTGCTTAATATTTGATTAAATAACGTAAGATACTACTTACACGTATCGTAATATTTCATAATTGCCACTACGTCTCACTAATACTGCAATGTTGCAAGACGAATGTGTTAATTTACATAAAAAACACATTTATGGCGATGTAATAAGATTTAAACGATACAGTTACAGATGTACAACATCACTTGCGAAATAACGAAACAGATTTCAGATTGAAGTATGCAGAATCACCTTCCTGTTCATAATTAGATGTTCAGATTCCTATCGTTATCAAGTTTTTAAACTAACTTTAGTGCCGCCTTTGACCTACATAACTTGTCTAATATTGCCAAACTCGATTTAAATCTTTGGCCAAACTCCATTCAGTGACGATCAATTATTGATCCTACCTTTTCTATAGTTAGACCCGGACTCCACCAAAGCGGGACGAGACTAGAGGATAGGAGATGTGTTGTAAACAACCAATAGAATTTCGTTATTCACACATCTCGTCTCCACTCAGCTTCAGTGGATACCCCTGAGCGGAGATGTATCATATTTGTATGGCGCGATCGAAGTAGAGGTGTGAGCTGTGTCTCGCAAACGGACGAGAACAGCAGTGCTATTCTGTAACCATCTCACCGTGAAAACTTAGGTGAAGTGAGCGTGGAGTGAGCTGTCATTCCACAGGGATTGACACTATTGACAGCTCACTTCACCCAAGTTTTCACGGTGAGATGTTTACAGAATAGCATGGCTGCTAGTCTATTCTGTAAAATTCTCACCGTGAAAACTTAGGTGAAGTGTGCGTGAAGTGAGTTGTCATTCCACGTAATGCTAAAGATTGACAATATTGATAGCTCACTTCAAGCTCACTTCACCTTAAAAACTAAGGTGAAGTGAGCTGTCACGGTGAGATTTTTTCATTGTTGATCAACAACAACAACATCCAACGCTCGCCACACGCAGCTCAGTTCCGCTCTAGCCAGCACACATCTCCGCTCTAGCCAGCACAAAATTTCCGCTCTAGCCAGCACATATCTCTGTTCCAGTCTAGCCAGTATGCATGTCGGCTTCGGTGGATACACCCTAGCTGAAAAATTCTCTTTTCGTCTCCGCTTCGGACATCTCCGCACATCTCCGCTTTGGTAGTTTGGCAAAGTGTTCCAATGGATAAAATTTCATGGTGACCTTATTCTTCAAAATCAAATCACAATAGTGTCGGCAAAATTATAATATCAAGTGTGACATTAATATTAGAGAAACACATGCGAATCAATTGATCGACATTGACTGCCGTAGACGTGTTTCGGATACTGATTTCAACGCAGAGCCTTCACATTCAAACTTCCACCTTATATCCTTCAACTTAAAGTTAAATATTCAATAATTACAGGCTCCTATGAATATTTATGGTCATTCTGTATTTCGATACGTCAGCGTGACGCAAAAACTGTTATACAGCCAATAGAGCGTGATTTGCATTCTGACAACGAAATGAAGACGAAAGCAATAGTTTTGCTCATGTTATTTGAAAAAAAAGGCCATTCGCCCGAACATAGGTCATAGCGATAGGTCATAAGTGCTTACCTCCTTGATAGCCGTGTTGTCAAACGAATTGATTACTGCCAGTTAGGTACGTACAAATGCATTCTGAGCGCACAAAGGCTTCCCGCGACAGCCGCGACGCGACAGTGCGACGCTATTCTGGTAGAACAATTCTATTAGATATTGTTCTACTAGGGTGGCTCCGCGCCTTAAGAGGATTCCACTGCTAGGTATTTCTTTTAGATATCTAAAATTTTTGTAGTGAAAACTTCTTGAGACTCGTTGAGCGATTTTTGGTAGGGGTAGACTTAAGGAATCGCTTAGTGCTGGGCTATAGAATATAGATGACGCTAATACCAGTTTTAAATTTGTATTTCTGTTGGTACTCCCCAAGACTGCCTATTTCTATGGGTCTACAAATAAAGAACTACAGACGAGACACTAGATCCAGCAAAAGCAATTCCCTGGCGATATTTTTAATAAGGTATGAATTCATTTACTTTCAAACATCCTCAGACCAAATAAAAATCCAAGACATATTGCTACGAACAATACAGTGAAGCATGCCAAAACTACACCGCACGAAACTCACACGCACACATTTACAACAATTTGCAATCAAACTACACCTCACTAAGTGCACACATGTTTATAAAACCGGCCTCACGTCACTGATGACAGCGCTATGTATGGGTTTTTAATTTGGTCTGAGCAAACATCACGCCTGTTTCCTCAATGGGAAAGGTAGAGGTCAGATTTTGTCAGTTACATTATGTTAAGTGTTAATTTTAAACAAAAATCTGGAATTCGGTTCAGTCTGTAGTGGTACAAAAACCATTAAATATGGTTATATTTAATGGTTTTTGTACCACTACAGCCTGACCCGAAATAATAGAATGGAATCGATAGAACTGGTTAGTTCTATCGATACCATTCTATTATTTCATAGACAACACAGACTTTGCAAATTGATGACATTTCGAAAAAAATACTACAACGACCGTGAAACCAGAAATTTACGTTTGGTAATATTATAAGCTATTTGATTTCATAACGAACTTGTTGAGGTCTGCTTAAAAAGGTAAACCTAATATCTTTATATCGAATACTTAAGTAAAATATTATTTTTATTGACATGAATCCATAGGAATATCATGTACCCACTTTAATCTTTATTGTACATCAAAATTTTACAGAACTGGGTATTTACCGTACCTTAACTGAGATTCATAATTGTGATTCGGGATACTTCATGCTCTGCAGCAGCAGTCACTTAACCTTCGAGGCAGGCACTATGGGCAATTTAAGTTGGGAGCCAATTAAAGTTGGGAGCCAATTTAGTAAACAATTACTTTACTTTACTTTACACCAAAACTGTAGCACAGGACTGGGTATTTACCGTGAGCTGAATTAAATAGAAATCCTACATTGCTTATTTATTCGGAATTGAGGTGGTTCTTAGTTATGAACCACGGACGTCATCACAGAATCATGAACACGCATTAATAATATCAATAAAACCATAAAACCTATGACGTTTTTAAATTGCAAACGAGTTTATACACGAGAGTTGGCGCGTTATTGCAAACTAGCGAAAGGTCATGAAAAGATGTCGGATACTCAGAAACTGGCCAATTACGAAACCGATAACTATAATTATAATATTTATTATTAATTATTATTTGTTTTTATTCCTTTATTTCATTGTTTATATATAAATTATATTTTTAAATATAAGAATTACAAAATATATTAAAAAAATCGTTTATATTATTTTCAATACATATTGTTTACATTTAAAAATATTTTAATTAAAAACTATTAAAAAAAGACATTTAAAAATAGTAGCCCATCGGCATCAGGAAAAGTGAATACCTATTTATTTTATTATTACTTAATATTTTTATTTAATTTAATATTTAGATGAGCTTGTCATTTTGCGTTACAGAGCGTGACTAGTGTACTTACTATTAACAAAACGAAATTCTAAGACAAACATACTATTCGCACACAAATGACAGTTTTTTTCGAAAACAATACCAATTCAATAGTTAATGATTGACTGAGAATACAGTGCAGTGTAGTGGTTCGACGAACACTGACCTTGTGTCACAGACTAATAACAATCACTAAGTGGTAAGAGTTGCAACTGAGTAGCTGAGTATTCTTAAGCTTCATTAAAGGGCCCATGACGCACACCAGTTCCGACCGCCGATTACAGCGACTAATTGGTCCGCACCGGGCGAGATTAATCATCTCATTCTTGACCGAAAGTCGCTCAATAATTAACCCTACAAGTTTCCTTAACACGCTCAGTAAAGTAAACATATTGTTGAACGGTTAAGGCTTTCGTAAACTAAATCGGTCGTCGGCTTGCCGCGGTCACTTTCACTAAATCGCTGTTGGCGTAACAAACAGTTTTTCTGTGTCGCTTTTCTTTGCGATTCCTCTTGTGGTCGCGAGTTTTGTGCACACATTGATACCTAGTGAATTTCTGACGCTTGGGACACATAACCAAAAAAAACCCCAAGTTCCACAAGTGTCTGAGACACCTTAGTCTTTCAACTTTTAGGTAAAGAAACTTTGAAATCGAGCCTACGATTCGATGCTAACTAAAAATTACGCGCAAGAAAGTGCTCTTTTAAAAATAGAATACATCATGCACACTGACGGAACGCACACTTACAAACTTCACTACTGCTTAGTATAGCTTAACAAATATATATAGGGACGTACCAACTCGTATATATACCTAAGTTATTTAATTATTACTGTACAAGCAATGACACGATCCATTCATGAGTTTTAAGGAAAAATAAATGAATACCCGTTTGCTAAGCTGCTTCGGTATGATGTTTAAGCGCATGATTGACATACGATGACAGATTGATAACTTGATTTATTATTTATTTACTCACTCAACCCAGCCAGGGCTGTACCTCCTATTGCATACTCTAAGGTTTTTAATGTACCTATCTTTTAATAAGCGCAATACTATTGTGATATGTAATTAGCACAGAAATTAACTGCATTATGTTAACATTTAAGTGTTTTCCCACATAAGTGCGATATTATTTAAATTCTTTTAACAGCTTCCTCGGTAATTTTAATTGTATAGGTATTTAAGTAATAAAACACAGGAAAATCTTGTAGTAGAAAATGATTAAATATTCCACTTAATTATATTCATATTTTGTATATTCTACATTATATATTATATCATAAACTTATGTATAGTTCATCAACTGTTTCAAATCGCAAATTGACGTCTTAAAACATTCCTATGAAATTGCAGAGTTATTTCAAGTCACGAACTGAACTAACGCAGACATCATTAACAGATTCTACCGACCTATGCTACCTAAAAAATTAATAACAATTCATATTTGGAACTTGAAAAAAAAGCTGGCTCAAAAATAATATGGAACCGTTAACCTTAAAATAATTATTTGAAGGAAAAGGCTGCATTTGAAAAGAGTACGACTGTCTTTTTGTCTTTTAGTACCAAGACCCTATAAACAGTAATTAGCAAACAGTTGCGATATAACAACATGATATTCATTATTCGCTTCACAAGTTCTATACAGGTTTTTAGGGACATCGACGCACGATTCAGTACATGATTCTTAACCTCTAAGTGTTGAAATTTTGTGTCGGTTATAAAAAAAAACAGCTGTTCCATACATTTTGACCGCGTAGTTATTGCAGTATTCTATGAAACAGACACCCTGTATACCAATATAGCAAAATTTCGAGTTTTATCAAAGAAGTTCCTCGTCCAAACTGTAGTAGATTAGTACCTATACATATAATGTCTAAGTATACAGGGTAAATCTATAAATATTATAAATTAAATTCGCGTTTCGTGTCTCTTTGTGTGACCGCGTTGTTCTTCTAAACGACTCAACAGATTATGATGCAATTTTCCCCATCATTTAGAGAATTTATTCCGGAAGGTTTAATTAATTGTAAGATAATTATAACAACGAAATCTCGGTGTTTTATCAAGTCCTAAAAACCGTATGAACCAGAGACGGGTCGCTAGTGTAATATATACGAAAAACAGAAATCGAACGAGCAAGACCATGAACCACAATAAAAACCAGTGAAGTAAATCAACACATTGATTCAAACATTATAATATCGGTATAGCATCGTGTTTACTAACATTGCCAAACCACTTAAAATGCAAACTGCATTGAACTATAGACAGTGCCTTGAGGTTTAGTTGAATCACCGAATTATTAGTTCTTTAAGCGGCGACCGACCTTTGCATGTTTGCATCTGACATGTAATTCATTGTCAATCTTTCAGAGGGTGAAGTACCTACCTACTCATAAATATAAAGGGCTTAATACAATTTCACCAAGTCTTTATTGCAATATTATAAAAATGCAATAGACTTCTCCAAACAAAATAATGTTTTTTTGCTGGTAGTTGTAGCGGTTCATATTCATGAGTATTTTCACCCCCTTCAAGATTTTTAATAAATTCAAAGTCACCCTGTATACAGAGAAATACAGGATGACTACACATCTAGAAGTATTCTCTAGTACAAGGCCTAGGTAGGTACCATTTCCTATTTATTTCTGGTGCTAGTAATAATACCGTCTTGAAATTATCGCGTGGCTTTCGTGATTAAACAAAATTAATACCTACTATCAGTTTATTCCAGCCATAATTAATTGCGTGTCATAAATAGGTAAACGTTTTTTTACTTATAAACAAGTACTTTTGATAACTGTATTTTTATCAGCGAAGAATAGGGATGATAACTAAAAATTTGTATTTAGTCCCTCTTTGAGATTATAAAAAAATATTGGACACGTATTTTTAATTATTTTACGTAATCTAAAGATTACAGTGATACATTGAAGTGAAATGGGCCATAACGTCACGATAGATTTTATACATACTACTGACGTAGCAACCCCCACTCCCCAACTTAAAATGCGTTTTATCTAAGTATTTTTTGATTATCTGACTGACAGACTAATTAGTTTTTTTTTTTTTTTACCCAGGTATCATCCCTATTGTTGTTAATTTTCAAACCGCGCAGATACCATTTTATAACAAAATTTTATATTTAGTCTACATACTTAAGGGGACTACAGGACCTAAACGTGCCTAAACGCAAGTTTTATAATGCGTAAAAGTATATGATCCACTGCAGTAAACAAAATCAGAAAAATATATGATATTCTTCAGGATATATGCTAGTATGATAGTGTATTGAAAACATAATACAACTAATTTGATACGATAGAAAAAAATCATGAAGATACCTCTAAAAATTTCTTTTAACGATTAAAAATCATATTAATTTACATGCAATCATTCTGATTTTTTGTCAGATTATTGTACAAGCTACATATTAGCATAATAGTGTTTTAATTTTCCAGTTCAATCAATAGATTTTTTGTAAATCGCTAACTGCTTCATATTTTGCAATAAATTACCTGCGTCGTGTCATCGCGCTTCTCTTTCATTTCTATGCAGTCCGACAGTGACCGCGCTTTAGCTGTTGTAAGCCTCTTAACATCAATTAAAGTCGTCGTTCGCGTCTGTCTGTAACCGCGTTGTTCTTCTAAACTTCGCAACGGATTTAGATGCGGTTTTCACCATAATTTAGAAAATTCCGTAAAGAAAAAAATACCGATACCGATACCGATACCGATTTCCGAATTCCGGAAAGTTTATGTGTATAAACATGAATATTAAACTTACATGTAATATAGAATCTTGATATTTTGTCAAGCCGTAAAAAGGGTAGGCGCTATTATATTTATTAACTCTAGAAGTGGCGCTCTGTGATTGTACAAGAATCCGAATGATATAATCATCATGCTAAAGCCACACTATTGCAAAATGCTTAACGACGCAAAATGTGGCAGTACATTAGTTAGGTAGTCGGGAAAACACGATGGCACAGTATGGTGCGCTTGCGACATTGCTCTGCGGTGTTTACCGAAAGTTATGTGAGCTAACGGCCTTTGTGGCGCATTGCCATCCGTATTACCCATCGGGGCAGCGATGCAACCTTTCCAATCCATACGATGTTTCTAATATTAAAGATCTATGCGATTTTTGCCAAAATAGATATTATAAATCTTTATTAATTTTCTAGTCATTTTTTCCATTACCTGCCTACTAACTATTTAAGATAAATGGTTATTACAAAAACATCGTCATTTTTGGTAAATACCAAACTTAATGAATAACAGGAAAAAACAAAGAATAGCTGCAAGCAATAAATTATAAATTTACGTCAAATTGTGTTGAAAAATAAAAATTAAGTCCTCGAAAATAAGAACGGGGATGTACCTATTTTCCTTATTTTTTTTAAGCAGTATTTACCTGTTTTGGTAATTAATAATTTAATCATAATGATCAGGCAGAAAAAAACACGCGTCAAATACCAAGAGTGAAGTGAGCTGTGAATTGGATTCTGTAAAAATATCACCGTCAAAATGTAGGTGAATTAAGCTTTAAGTGAGCAGTCATTCCATCTGGTGCTACAGATTGGAACTATTGACTGAACTGACTTCACCGAACTTTACACGGTGATATTTTTACAGAATCGATCGGCTTAGGTGGAATATGGACAGACTTCAAATTCACTTCACCTAAGATTTCACGACGACATTTCAACAATTTTTTTTTTTTTTTTCAAAATAAATTGGCTGCAGTCTATGTGTGTTATGACAGTGTTTAAATACACGTGTACCTACTTAATCAATAAAATATAAGAGGTAACATAATCTAACAAGTATTAATACAATAAACAATTTATGTAAAAAAAAAAACAACCTAATAATATTAGATTTAGTTCAGAAGACTGATAAACTAAGTTTTTTCAAAGCGTCCTCTCTCTTGTACTATTTTGCTGTGCCCGACAGGGTCCATAATGATCACATATAATTTTAACTTACCTCCTAAGTACACATTGTGGAATGCAAATAAAGTATTGAGTATTGACATGAATATCTTAAAACGTCGTTTCCCCCCACTAAAAACCAATACCTTGCAGGATATTACCTTTTTATACACGCATTCCCCGAGAGGGAGTGGCTGGTTCAGATAACAGGAAAAGACACTATACTTACATAAATAATTGCTTCGGTCTGATACTATTGTATGAGGAAATGTTAACCTGTGCTGTGAGACCTGCACTGGTTTTCCGAAGATATTATTCTATGAATATATGATAGAATACCGAAGATATCTATGCCTATGATTTTTTTTTTCTGTCATTTCGCTCCTGTAGCCACATACGGGTTCTACCCGCGATGATAACTATGAATAGTATATGTAGTAAGTGGATGTGACGCATTTTCCCCCAACTTGTTCTTTTTTTGGATTTGTATTCTTTCTTTGCGTCATGTTTACCGCAAATAAACGTATTTTCTTTCTTTCATTTCTTTTTACCTACTGACCTACTACTTATTTCGATTTCATAAAACAACAAAACCAACGAAGTGAAGTCGACAGCAACATAGAAAAGATTTAAAGTTTTAAATTATTGAGCATTCATGTGTAATGCATTAGAAATATTGTACTACTATTTATTACACCTTCTTATTCATGAAGTACATATTTATATGTAATTTGATATAGTATACTGTAGCTAACACAAACACAAAAAATCAATGTTACATGAACTCATAGAATCCGTGTTACATGCATGCATGCATATCATGGGTAGGTATACCTCCCATAGCATTTGTTCAAAGAATTGTTATTTTGAAATGACTAACCTCATCAGATAAAGATAATCCTAACTAATATTATAAATGCGAAACTGAGTTTGTTTGTTTATCTGTATGTTTGTTTGTTACGCTTTCACGCTAAAACGGCTGAACGGATTTGGATGAAATTTGGCACATGGGTAGACCATGACCTGGAGATGGACATAGGCTACTTTTCATCCTAGATCGCAGATGAAGTCGCGGGCCACAGCTAGTTTAAAGAAAAACCCAATTTTTTACAATAGGCAGACGATAAACTGTGTACCTAAAAAGGATAAAAAAAACGGTTTCAGTATGATGATATTTACTACCTTAATTTTTAGGACAGTTGTCAATCAAAACAGCTTGCTTTGCGTGCTAATTAATATGTCGTTTGATTTAACAACCACTTTCAATACATTATGCACCTAATCTACTGACGACATCTCTCCTGGTCAAACAAGCCATTAAACACTATGCTACAAAATCAATCAGTATAGAATTTGATCGATCCAAATATTTACCAAAATGGAATGTCTAGAGACAAACGTCTTCAAATAAAAAGAATAACCTCGTCACGTCGCTAATTTAATATCGCTAAGAGGTTTCGACACACGAAAGTCATGGACGAGTTAGTCTTAAAATATGACAGAAGCGAATCTTTGCGTGATTGAGTGGCCGCTCCTTGAACACACTGGCATGTAGGTAAAGGCACACACAGTTCAAACAAATTGATTCACTTTGACTGAAAGGCGCAGAAAAGCAAGACAACGAATGATTCACTTTAGGAATTTCGTTGCTTCATCCAACATGCATGAACCGCTATATCGTTGGCAAACGAAGAAGCGCACCTACAAGCCAAAACACTGTAGGGAAATAATGTATGTCGCACATAGAATATTTTAACAGTAGTTCGCTTGAATGGAGTTCCTAGAACGGGCTGACGTGGTCGGATTGCAACGAGTGTTTTTCTCAGTGACACCCTTCGACTCTTGCGCCAATTGAGAAACCAGCGGGAAGCGGATAGATCTAGGAGTAAAGGAGTTGATTGTGACTGTGGCTGGTTCTTGTATTAAAATGATTTGTTTTCTCGCCAATCTCTGTGATAAAAATAAAATGCCGCGCATTGTTTTCGAATGACTGGACGGATTTGTTTTTTTTTTTTTTAATGTTCGTGTTAGTCCAAATAAGGTTCTTGGAAAATTGCCGGGTTAATTGCAAAATTCTGGAAAAACTGAACGTTATTTCTCTGTTTTTTTTAATTTATTTTATTCTGTCGAATCAGCTATTGGTAAATAAAAATGTTACTGAACCCTTTGCTTTCTGAACAATGTTCATTTTAATTAGCATCTCGTAGAAGCTGTATTTGGGAGAGTATTTATTTATTTACTATGTAAAAGTTGGCCATTACTGCATTTATGCACGGAGCGTACCTAACTTGTCAATTACGCGAACAATTCTTAATTAGCTACTATTTTGTCATGCGTGTAGATTTATTTAATCAACATTTATATAAGTGTAGATCAGTTAAATTATACATTTCGACATGACTGTTACAACTATATTTAGACAAGTAAGACTAATCTAAATCTCGGTACCTAAACTTTAACCTGCATTTTCCGTAGTCGTAAATCTAAAAGCATTCATCTCCTTTAAAAAATTAAAAATAACTTTTAAGCCGATTGTCATTGCGACCTTTAGGACCATCGCTTAAATAAGCAAACATTTGCTCATATCCATTAAGTAGTAAGTACCATAATAAGCAAAAACAGCCTAGAGAGGCTTCGAGAGGCAGTGGGCTATAAATGATATAATTTACCACGCGGGCTCAGTGCGGGTTGGTAGATGTCACATCTCACATGTCTTCGAATTTTTGGTTCTAGGGAATGCCGGTTTCCTCATGATGTTTTCCTTCACCGTTCTGAGATCTGTGGTGATACAAATTATTTACGCAAAGTAAAGCGGCTGCCTGGGTTCGAACCCACGACCAACAACTCGTAAGTCGGGGCCGTTACCACTGGGCCATCACTGTTCCCCATTCCATTAAGTACAAGCATGTAATTTTATTTCATTCAAGTCACATACTACTTATTTTCCTAGCAAAAAACAAGTTTATTTTTTATAGCAAGATTTTGTCTCACAATGGGTCGATTGTTACAATTTAGCAAAATATAGGTTTCACAATGGTCCTCCTAAGTGATCATGATGACCACGCCAACATCTATCATTATTTTTTTGCGGCAACACTGGTAACGATACCCAAAGAAGTACTTCGGGTTCTGCACGAACCAGATATTTCTGTCAGTAACCTTAATTTTAATAGAAGGTTCTTGAACATTCTTTCGCATATCTAATAAAGAGTGGCTTTGCCGCCCAAGTGTTCAGTTGTTTGTGCACATGTCCCCGATCAACGACTCGGTCATGAAACCGACTTTGTCCCGATCAACCGTACCGCATCAGTTCTATCCGGTGACAACCGGCCTGAGCCGCCGGATTAATTGTCACGACGAAGTATTAACGATAACATAGCGTGATGTCGCTGATAAACTTATTTTAGATTCTGTTTGCAGCGATTACTTACTGCCCCGCCCGCTACTTCTGCCCACCGCTGAATACTAAGGATCTCTTCAAATTGCCAATAGCATACGCATCTTGAATCTTTAGATATTGCACTTGATTTAGATCATTGCTATTTAAGTGCCGGCGACGCGTGTCCGTCTGTATGTAGCTTTCTCATTTATTTAATTACGTCGGTGGATATTTTAGTTAGAGAAATCTATATTACGCGATTTATTGTTCGATATTGCTTAGTATTAGGATATTAAGTAATATCGAACAATAAATCGCGTAATCGCGCATTCAGTTAAACTCAGAGAAACTGATTTTGTTTATTTGTTACGCTTTCACGCTAAAACGGTAGAACAGTTTTGGATGAAATTTGGCACATGGGTCGACTATTACCAGGGTTAGAACATAGGATACTTTTTTTCCCAGTAGTAAATGTACTACTGGGAAAAAAAGTAATACAAGTAAACTTGTCTTGAACAGAATACCGTCTTGTATGCTTGCACGGTATTCTGTTCAAGACAAGTTGTGCACAATTACTGAGCAGTACCTAACCTAGCAAAAAGTACTAGGCTTGCATGAATTCACGGTAGTATTTCAAACATTATTATGTTGCGACTAATAGGATTTGGATGTTATGCACACAGATAGTTTGTAACCCGGATTAACACTCCGTGGGATCATTTCCGACCTCCACGCTGGCGAAGCCGCGAGCAAAGGCTAGTAGTCAAAGTCAAATAATTAATTTCAATAAGCCACATAAAAGGCACTAAAAAATACAATTGATTCTAGTCCCCCCTTCCAAAAGGTAGTTTTCGTATGGAAGTAGCATGGTATTACTATATTCTATGGCTTTTTTATTAAATAATAAATAGTTTTACTGCACTCAACGAAATAAAGACAATTCAAAATTCAGTCACGCCTCTTAGAATTCATTAGTACAAGGAAATCTTTCTTGTTTTGTCTTTTAAGGAAAAAATATTGTTAAATATATTTTGAACGACGATAACATAATTTAAATTTTGTTGCATTTATTCAATTGAACACAAAGGCATGCATTACTGTAGTGTCAAGGTGATTTACCCGTTCCTTCTAGAAGTCTCTACTTATTACTAGAGTCGTTCTCTTTCCTGTATTTAAGAGTGTATAATACCTCAAATTGATCATGATCCTCCGTTATACCGAAAATACTGCAGCATTAATTTCGAAATAAATATAATTGTTAAAGTTGAAGATTTTAATGTTAAGTCTATGTTTAACGAAAATGCGATTCCATAAAATTGTCTCGATAGAAATAAAAACAAAGTTACCTCCGAACAATAAACCACTGGTATTAAAACAATACCAAATTAGATCATGCAACTTTGCATAATAACTGGGGGCCTACCACCACCTCTAAAGCAGTATTACTTTAGTGTGGGAAAGAGATGAAGCTCTACAGGACGTATAGCTCCATCTCTTTCCCCCACTGAAGTAAGATTAAAATAATACTGCTTTAGAGGTGGTGGTAGGCCCCCAGAACTAACTATAAAGCAGATACTGTGTTTTATTTGATTGAAATTACAATTTTTTCGCCGTAAAAAGCAATTACCTCAACTATTGGTGCCTTGGAGCCACCAGCACCCTACACAGTCTCGCTTTCACTCAGTCCGCGAGCAGTATGGTTCGAGTGAGATAAAAAGTGAATTTGAGCTGGGGTAGTATGGGCTCTTAAGAGGTTTCAATGAATGAAGAATGAATGAATGAATTTCGAACCTGTAATCATCAATAATGATATAGTAATAGGAGTTTAATTAAACTAATGTCATTACAGGATTTCTTTGTTAAGCATGATGTGTAACATTTTTAAGCATATAATTGCAATTTTTATACTAAGTTTTTTACAATACATTGCAATACATTGAGTTAAAATGTGGTATGACGTCACTCCCCGGTAGATTTTATACTGACTTGTGACGTAGCAAGCTCCCACTTTCATGCGTTTTATCTAAACCATTTTTTATTAATATGATAAAGCAAAAAATACGTGTCTATTATTTTTTTATTATCTGACTGACGGACTAAATAGTTTTTTTTTTCCCTATCAACATCCCTATTTTATGTAAAGCCAATCTATATTTTCCAATTTATTTGAACCAACATTTTCTCAACATCTCAAATTCACCGAAATCGTAAAATAATCGAGCGTCCTTCTGGCGATAAATGCCTTTACGAACGAAGCCTCGAGCGAAATCTAGTCGTAAATAACAGTAAAGATTTGCAATCTAAATGTAGCAGGTGATCGCATTCGATAAATAATATATTAACTAGAACAGGAATGCCCACTCCTTGCATTGCTTACCGCGGAAATATAACATGCTACTATTAAAACTATTTGTTACTATTTATTGTACATTCCGTTTAATAGATGCCCTTTGTAAATATAAGTCTTTGTGCAACCGTCTCGTTGTTGTAGTGGTTGCAAGAGCCATCAGTGAGTGCGGGAACCCGGGTTCGATTAAGGTTTGTAAGGTTTTAGAATATTCTCAAATTTTTGTATTTAGGTAGGTACTTTTCGAATCTATTAAAATGATTAGTCGTTATACTGTCGGCGACAGTTAGCATTTAAAACTATAGGTAAACTACTACTAAATATCAAATCGTTGTTTTATTTTGTTTGCAGTGCTTGGATTTATCAGAAAACCTGTAATCGTATAAAAACAGAATTCTGTGAACTAACGTGAACTGTTTTTTTTTCCAAAAAGAATATTAGCATTTAGTGGTAGTACCATGCCATAGGTTTAAGGAAAAGATGAAACAAAAAAGATGAAATATATAGGTAATCTACAGTCGCCAATATAGAGAAGACGTTAAAAGTATAATTTTGAGACGACTACGACTAGAATCAATTATATTTTTTGTAAATTTTGACGTTAAAAAGTGCTTTTTTTGTGCAAAATTGAAATAAATTATTTGACTTTGACTTTAAGCGTCCCATTACCGTTCTACTGAAGACAAAATATTGCAGCAGCTTTAGCTCACCTGTTTTCAACTTTGTTTTTGAAAGCGACGGTACATCGTAATCCAATTAAATTCTAGAAATATTCAATAATTAAATTACTTAACGTGATCTACTATACAAACACATAATAATAATACTAAATACCTTTAAAGAAAATCAAAAAACAAAACTTAAATTGAGACAACAAAGATAAATTTCCATGATTGGACAGTAAACGGCAACTTTTTATACAAAACGTCTTAAAATCATGGAGAATATTGTCGCGTGATAGAAGTAATTGTGGACTCGTAATGATTTCCCTTATTAAAACCAAGCTGTGGATCTCGTGTTTACGATAACCTGGGGCCTGGCCTAGATCGATGTTATGACTTTTACAATTGTAAGTATAGGTTTCATTATTAAAAGCAATTAAATCCAGAAGAACACAATTGTACGTAAAACCTCAAAATTCATCTCCACCAAAATAACACTAACATTTTTATAAAGTGCAAATTACGTTCATTCTTTCAGTCACTACAAAATTTGTGTTTATCCTTCCATCTTAATATACTAATCATACTAAAATAAGGCCCACGAATAACTAAGTATGTACAGTAAATCTTTTGAGAACAACCGTATATATTCACACGGAAACTCTCAGTGCCTAGACACGGTAAGCACCCGTGTAAAGACTTCACTGGCGTCTTTATAACAGTGTAGACACAGTACTATAGTTGGAAAACGTACACCTGACGATAATAGACAGGCATTAGAGATATTGCCAAATGTGTAAGGCTGTGCGATGCGCCGGCGGCGGGGGTTAAAAGTTCAGGGTATACCGGGTGAATCGTGCATAACCGCTACGTTTGAAATGTCACGTGTGTGTTAAACGTCAACGATACACTACGATTGTTTTTTTCCAAGCCGAAGGCAGTGGTGTTGCGTACACAATTGTTGCGCCCGCGCCGGCCATGCCCATTGTGTATCGACCTTGGCCACCAATTAATACAGCATCGCGTACCTAATGCACGATAATAAGCCTCTATTTCCGGGACATTAAATGGAATTTGTTCTAGGTATCTCATCTTCTTATCCTTTAGAATAGGTAGACTGAATGGCAAACAACGTCTTCCGTAGTTTTTTTTAAATTGTCCGTCTCCATCACTAGTATCTTTAAATTAAGTAAAGATCATTAAAATTAAATTAAATGAGTTATTTAAACACCAGAATCAATTCCTGCTTCCCTGTTTACGGCTTCCTACGACTAGGTAATACAGGAAAATTCAGTAGAGTTTGAAAATAAATCTTTTACACAACGAAGAGAATGCGTGCAGTGCAGGTGTGTGAACTGTGTTTAGGCACGTGAAATTCAAACTGAAATCGAATTGAATTATGTAATCAATTAATAAAACAAAAACTAGGAGAAGGAAAAATACGATTTTTGTTTAAATGTTAGAATCCTAACGGCTTGTGACAGGACAATCATGACCGCCACAATTACAAATGAATAAAAAATTACTTGATAATTAAATAGTAGAAGGATGCTTCCGGTTTAACTATACTTGATTAACTACGTACCTTCAACCTTGTTATTGCAAATTTTGAGTTACGTGCTAAGGACGTTGGATATGGTGGAGTTAACAGTGCAAAATCAATGTCACGACCACCTTATCTACACCCCCAAGGTCAACTGTTGTATCATTCTAGTAAAAATAACTAGAAATAGTGAAAGCAACTTTAAATAAATTATTTTAATTATCCTTTTCTTTTTCGTCTGTAGATGTGGTCACGGTTGCGCTTGATTTAGCTTCACTCGTGGCACAATCACGTTGTAATTTTCCCGAAACACCATGAAATGCAAATTTAAACGCCGACCTCATTCAACAATGTCGTCTCCATTGTGCTACACGACGGAAAAACAAAAACTTAATCACTTTCAATTTAATAATTATGCAAATGCACTCCTTGATGAGGTAATGGAGGTCGCCTCGAGAAGACTAAAGTCTCTGATGAAGGCTGGATGTTATGACGTTCCTAATTATTTATATTAGCCACAGATGATATTACCATCAGTTAATAATTTAATTAATTATAAACGACAATGAGCGCGGTCACGAATCTGGCGATAATCGATTGGAACCGACGACATTCGCATCAACGTGATTACTTCGACTTGAACTTGATCAAATATCGATAAACGCCGTAACAATTGATTAAACCCCGATGCAGTTTACAATTTAATTTATAGATTCTTGATAGTCAATTTCAAACATTAGGAAACTGACAACATTGTTCTCACCCTAAATGGTATTTAATATATCTTTCGAAATATGTTGTTGCAATTAGTTTAAAATAGGTTGTTTCGAATAATAACTGGTGTTATATGAAAAGCCTAAACCAACATCCTCTCGTACTACCAACAAAACCAACAGGTTGTCAAGTCAAGGCCGTCACCAAAGGGACAGTAGCGAGAGCATCACGCAAAAATCACGCGCCTAACAATAACGTTTGACAATAGCACTTTATAAGCTGTATTGTACATGACAGGGAGTAATTTAGCGTTTAGCCTTGACAGAACTCATTTTAGCCTTGACAGAACTCATTATAGAACGATGACGGGGTGGAAGCGACGGAAATGAAAATTGACGAGCATCTGAATGATGCTTATGCTTTGTGCTCGTGGGAATCGCCACGCAAAGTGCCCATGTCATACTGTTTTTGCGAATGTAATTCGGGAAATAAGCCCCTTTTGTTGATACGTTTATTTATAGAATAACCATTGTTTTGACAAGTTCAGTGATCCGCTGTGGGAACTTTAAAGTAGTGTAACTAGTAATAAAACGATACTGCCTGATTAAGTTACAGGTAATCCTCATCCGTTTTCGGTGCTTACATTTAGCTTAGCTTACAAAGTAGCCTGAAATTTCTGCATTGTTGCTCATACGCAGATACACATTGCACATTGTTCCGAAAAAGATTGATAAATATTGAGGATAAACAAAACTGAAAAATGTCTTCGGTCTAGTTTTACCTATGCAAATATTTCTAAGTACCAATAACAGAAATACTCAGAACAATAAATATAAGGAAAACCACACCGTCAAGAAATCAAGAACAAACAATTTCAGCGCTCTTTTTACTTGGTCTTACAAAGATACGTTTATTTGTTATTGTTTGGTCAGAATAATCTTAGTACGTGCTTTAAAACATCCTGGAAAATATCATAACACTGTTTGATCTAGACACAGGACATTTTTATCTCACGTCTTAGTGCTGACAGCATACCTGCGGTATGCAGTGTCGGCGTTACGTCGCATTATCATTTTAGGAGGCTTTATTCTTACGCTTAGGCCACACTGTTGCACTCTGAATTTTGTTTTAAACATAAACAAATCTGTTGGAGTTTTTTCTTTTGAATTTTTGTTGTAAGTTGTGCCTTTTGTAACTACAAATGTTTGGGATGGATTTTCGGTTTTAAAAATATATTCTTAAAGGTTTGTTTCAAGGGCATCCGACAAAAAGGGTAGGGCCATTCTAAATTCAAGAGACAGCGAAACAACGTTACGAATTTACTGAAAATGTTCGCATTTTGTTCTTGCTGTAAGTAATTTGATAGATAGCTGTAATAAATACAAGCTATTGAGCACCTCCCACGACATTTTCGTTACAAACAGGACAGTTCAGTCGATTCTACTTAAAGCGATTATCGTGACAGCTGGCCACGCTCCGTGCATACATTAAAACTATTTATGTAATTGTTTAGTTGATACCGACGCTATCTTCAGATATTATTTATTTATTCTTCTCTACACTAACACAACAAATGTAACGAATCTATTTATCAACTTATACGATCGTTAACAGGTTTTTTTTCATAGAAATTTTATTCTATTTACCTACTTGTTCAAAAGTGTCTTGTGCAGGATAGACGCACATTATTAGTTGGCAACTTGTCATTAAAAGAGGTAAATTAGAGATTAAAAATAAACACGTTTTAAAACGTGGCTTTTTTTTTTTTTAAGATTAATTCTTGACGTAGGTACAGGAAAACAGGCTCGAATTCTGACAAAAAAAAAACAAAACGCTTTGTAATCAAAACTTTTTTTCCAGTAAAGGGAACACGTACTACATCAGAAAGTGTACAAGCCAATATGTTTATTTAATTAACATTCGTATTTCAATCTACCCGCCAAGCAAGCAGGTATTAATGTGTCAGATTACTCATAACTCGATATGAAAGTGGACAGTTGAGTTTTTGGCGTTTATAGATATCTTACGACCACTTACAATCAATACTTAAATCTCTTTATCAAAATAAACCAAAATGGCACATGGACAAATCCGGAACAATGTTAAGGACCATATTAAAAAATCACGTGTCGATGACATGTGATGACGTAGTTCTCCGTACGTACACTAACAAATCTACGATGGGAAGAATAGAGTAGAACAATGGGCCGACACACTCATTAGAACGATAATCCGGTTATTATCCACCCAATCACACTGGCAGAAAAACTATTAGGAATAAATTGTGCGATTGTATACCACCCCTTATTTATAAACAGATTATAAAATGTTCTATAAATGTATCGGTCTGTCTGTCATTATTAAAAATTGCTTCATAGTTTTGATTAATGGAAAATTACTGGTAACGTTATTTAAAAGGTCTATAAGATATCAAATAATCATTACTTATGCGTGTTGCTATTTCTCGGACGTCTGTGGTTAGGGGTTCAAAAGGGTAATCTTCGCTATTTCTCACCTTTGTCATATCATTTCGTTTAAAAAAGTTTTTTTTTTGTTTTTTGTATAGATTATTTTCTATTTTGTGAATGTGAGAACGCTGTAGGCTTAGTGGACTGTAGATTTGTACCTGTTACTTTTTGAAAAACCTTCATTGTCCTCTCATACCTACCTATTAACACTTTTATTTGAAAATATTGTAAAAGCCAATTATTTTTAAAAGAGTAACCGTGGAGTTTTTTGCCGGCTCTTCTCCATAGGAAACGACCAATTGGAACCGTGCACCTAGCTTCTGACGTTACATAGTGCCCATGTAGGAGAAATGTTTTTTTTTTTTATGACATCTAATTAAATAGGCCAACTAAGGCTAAGTTATCCAGCAAAGTGTAGGTCTGTGTTAGTGTTCTGTTAGCCGTTACCTATGCAGTGTTTACAGTATTCCACAACCACCTGACAATGAGTACAGGCAACAATAACTCGTGTTACAAATCTAACAACAAACAGTCTTCGTACGCAGTCATTAAATTGCACAATGGGGCATTCGATAGCTATTCGATTTGGGTGTCTATGGCATGGTCTGAATATATGCGCACTCATTTCGACATGAATGGTGCGCAGGCACACGACAATCTCGTTTGAATGATATTTAAACCTTTCTCACTCCAATAAACAACGTCGATAAGTATTCATCATTCTTCGACATGCAAATGTTATGGTGATGATCAGTAAACAGTTTTTGGCTGATGGCTGTAGATATAAATCGGCGGCTATTATGGAATTGATAAAACAATTCGCGGTCCGATAAATGACAGCAACGTCAACTCATTATCTTAAATACATTTCGCTCAAAACATTCAGCTATCGAGTGACTATCAAGATGGCACAAACGTGTATTTTTATTAATTTTTAATTAATATTCTTATAGAAGGACGCCCACTGACTCACTGATGCGCTTATATTCATGAAATATGTAAATGAAGTCGAAAACAAGATATGTATGATATTTTAAAAGTGTCGTAACGCGACTGTCAGACATTAACAGCGTGTCAGACATTGTCGTCATCAATTCATTAACTCGACTTGAGTAAATAAAAATAAATATGTTCCTTTCAAAGCGATTCTGAAGATGCGATATATTTAATGACTTGAGATCGGTTTTTATAAATGTGTTGCTTTTTACGCAGATTTCCTTACTAATATGACTATGAGAGAGTGACACTTGCCGTCCTTGATGTCGCACACCTCCGTAACTGCATACTTAAATACGGCATTCAAATAACTATAAAAGTAGTTTAAGTATTTACCCATATAAGACAACTGGCCGATAAGATACACTCAATGCTAACGACACAACAAAGGATATTTAGATAATAACTTTTAGTCAATGTTTTGTAGGGGTTTGGTAACGGTATGTAGCGCCGTCTATGATCCTAATATGCTGCATGATATCTGTGCTGTGTATAAAACGTTACTATAGACGAGAATGTTTGTAAACTCCATACTTTGTTTTCATAATTCGTGCTGTAGCGTCCTGGTGTCGGTGACCGATAACGACTGTGCTGACAATTGTATTGACGGATGACTACTACGGAAACTTTCTTCACACTTAGAATGAACTGACCAATAAACAAGGGGGTTACTGCGAAACACAGGTGTTTGAGTTACCCACGTCCGTATCGTTGAACACCTTAAAAAGCCTCTGAATGACTCCAAAAACAAGTAACGACATCTATTGACAAGTGCTGATGGCAATGATGGCATGACTCGCCTTCTGAGGTTAAAACTAAAAGCATCAACAACCCGTAATTTGCTTCTACCCGACGTCAAACGTACAAAAAGAGTTGCTATTTCGAAGCTGTAGTTTTTCAGATGGGAGGCGCACTCGGTGTAAACGTGGTGATTATGTCATGACGAAACATTTTGTGAAACCCAGCGAACAATAGGGCGATATGTACTCAGCCGAAGTTGCCCATTGTAATGCTTTATGCGGCTCAAATCGTAATTGTCACAAAAACTTTACCAAACTGCGTAGTAGACACGCCATGGACAGTACTGATTAGGTGAGATTAATAAGTGTGCTATTTGGGAGCGTACACTTGCTGAAAGAAGCAATTTAAACCTCACTTGTCAGATGGCGGTAGACAACTACCTAATAGATAAGACCCAATTCTATCCCGTACGGTTTCATTTTTCTATGTCTACTGTAATAAAACATGCTTGTAACTAAACATACTGCGTTTCAAAAATTGTTTTCCTCAAGCTCATGCTAATCTGAAGCTCGAAATTCAAGAATATAATCAGATACGCTTTTAAAAACATACAACATGTTTTTTTTTAATCCCAACCGCTGTCTGCATACCAATAATTTTGTTTATCGCGATAAAATCTTGTTTACTACTTAAATTTGAATAAGACTACTGTCCAGTCGCTGCACAAATAATTTTTCTTCATATTTTTGAAAATTGAATTTAGTGCAATCCATAAGTTATAAAATATTTTAATTCTTTTGTTCCCAGGGCAACACGAGAAACACGGCATGACGGCTACGCACGGCGGTGGACGTGAAGATGATCATCCGGACAAAGACTCCGTGTACACGATCAAGACGGGATTCAAAAACGACGCCTACGACCGCGACTCGAACGATGACATCGTCAAACCCCCACCACTACCTACTGAAGACGACAACTATATGTCTGGAAAAGTTAAACTAAACGTGAACGAGAAATGGAGAATACTAAAGAACATTGCCGCCGTCAGCGCGGCGTTCATGATCCAATTCACCGCCTTCCAGGGAACTGCCAACTTGCAGTCCTCGATCAACGCCGCAGACGGCCTCGGGACAGTTTCTCTGAGCTCAATCTACGCGGCGCTCGTTGTATCCTGTATATTTGTACCCACATTCCTAATAAAGAGGCTAACGGTCAAATGGACCCTCTGTATATCTATGATGTGCTACGCCCCTTACATCGGGGCGCAGTTTTACCCGGCGTTCTACACCCTCGTACCAGCGGGTGTGGTGGTCGGGTTAGGAGCAGCTCCTATGTGGACCTCCAAGGCCACATACCTGACGCAGGCGGGCAGCGTCTACGCGAAGCTGACCGACCAAGCCGTTGACGGTATTATAGTACGGTTCTTCGGCTTCTTCTTCCTGGCTTGGCAGACGGCTGAGCTTTGGGGAAATTTGATCTCAAGTTTAGGTGAGTCCAATGCTTCTGTTTTTCTCAATTTTTCTACTGTTATATCTAAAAAATTTATGACTGGTTTGAAATTAAATTCAGAAATAATCCTGACCACGCCCCAAATATTTGAAACAGCTCGGGCTCAGATCTATATGCTTACGAATGCAGCAACTTTTTTCCGCAGTGTTTTCTTCGGGAGTCCACAACGCGACAGTGGCGACTGCAAACTCAAGCGAGACAATACTGACTTGCGGCGCGAACTTCTGCATGATCGGCGGTGGTCATCATGACAACCAGAATCTGCACAGACCGCCCGACAGCGAGATATATGAGATCAGTGCCATATATCTTGCTTGTGTCGTCGTAGCCGTACTTATGGTGGCTCTCCTTGTAGACCCACTGTCAAGGTAACTTAATATCTTTTTGTAATAACTTTACTAACATTACATTGAATGAAGTCAAACTTATGCTTTAGGGGTGATAGATAGTTGGCAACATATTCGCAAGGAGTATATTTAAACCTTGGAAACGTAGCAGGTGATGTCATGTAGGTTCGATAGTTTCAATTTCAGCATTTATCTATCGCCTATTCAATGCTTATTGCGCCAATGAAAGGAAATACTCTAACCCCTACGCAATGATAGTAAGCAGTTATTAGGCCCACTTTGTTAACTGGTTGTGTTAGGTACATCAAGCAACTTAAGAGTATGAGCAAGCCAAAATTCGCCAATCATTCATTTAATCTTTTTCCTATTCAAGGCTCGTTTCATTGGACAACACAACATAACGGTGATTGATATACATGAGTAATATCTAACACACACACACATCTAACACCTAAATAAATGTTTTGTGATTCGTACAGAACATATTATACTCGTATATTACTGTCACACCCCGCTTCCTAAATCCAATTTGTACATAGCGTCGTCGTCTAGTTTTTGCTTTACGAATTCCATTTGTTAAATAGATTGATATTTGTCGGTTCGATGTTAGACGCGCCTGCTTTTTTGCAAAACAGCCACAACAGTCATGTCAATGCCTTTTTATGTAACGTACTTATTTGAAGCTTACTTAAAATTCTGAACAACTTCCCACAATAAACTCGAGTATTTTCGAATACATCTCATGTTATTAATTGAATGTGTTTTTCTTGGTTTTTTGTTCGACTGTTAATGGTACGGTTTACTGATTTTCATTGCCTCTTGTTAAATAATTAGTGCTAGATTTCTGTTGCTCACTATTAAAAATATTGTTTTGTTTTAATTTTAGTAGAAACAGTGATTAGCTTTGTCTGCTTCATCAGAAACGTAAAGTTTTATCAGGTTTGCCTCATAGTTTAAAATGTCAAGTGTCATCATCGAGATTCTTTGTAACTTCCTTTTTGGCCTCGCACAAGTCTTCTTTTTTTGTTTTCACTTATTTGTTAGTTTTATTGTTCTATTCTTATATTGTATATTATTTTCATAATTTTGGTAGTATTAAAGTTCTTTTTTTTATTGTTGTATCACGCGTCCCAAATAAATAAAAAATCTTTCTTTCTTTATTTGTCTTCTTAAATGAACAATTTCATTAACTTGCCCAGGTATGGTGAGAAGCAAAGACAGTCAGACCCCTCAAAGGAGCTGACTGGAATCCAGCTGCTGTCAGCAACCGCTTACCAGTTAAAGAAACCCAACCAACAGTTACTGATCCCTATCACATTATGGATCGGAATGGAGCAAGCCTTTATTGGAGCAGATTTCACCCAGGTATGTTAATCACGCCAGTATTTACCGAAGGTTAGGGTTAGGCAAAGATATACCTACAGTACACCCATAATTCGCCAGTTATATTTAAGTCCCATGTAATAGGGGGCGAGCCTATTGCGGTTTCTCCTTTTGTTTTTTTAAGGTCTGAAAATTTTCTGGTTGGCTTTATGAGGCCCGTTTTAAAGACTCGACGCTAAACTGGCGTTCGTGGAATCCCAGGCTAATAATGCTAGTAATTTAAATTGCAAATGATTACGTTAGCATGTTGGATGACGATTGTGTAATTGAAATTGAACTCTTCGTATTTGCGAAAAGAAATCAGGTACAATTTCCAATTTCATTGCTCTGTCGTAACTTCAAAAGACCCCCAAAAAAACGTAAACTCGTAACGACGTAAAAGTGATTTTGGAAATCGGAATGATGCGTTTCTATGATAAGAGGTTCTGAGGTATCACGATCCCAACTTTGTCGATGTCACCGATCTTTATTTCCTTGAATTTAATGTCTATATATAATCATCACAATTATTTCATACACGGAAGTCAATCATAAAATAAATGGCAAATAAGTACTCATAATCTACAATAGTTTTATTTTAATTAGAATCGATTAAACCTCAAAATAATAGTTATTAATAATGTTTCTACGCACAGCAGCCCAACTGATATTAAAACATTCTGCATTTAATTCAATGTTTTAAGTACATCTGCACAGTTTACAATGAATATAATAATAGTGACCAGGATACAACAGCCTCCATTAATGGCCACCCATAAAATTAAAAACCGCGCCGATGGTTGCTTACTTTTAGACTCGCCTCTAAGCAACCAAAACCGCGTGTTTAAACGAGTGCTGAACATTTTTTGCTCATAAAATGACCTCCAATGTTAGTTACGAGTACCGTTATACATAGGATGTTAGGTAAATGGATTCTATTCAGTTAAAACGTAACGGCTACAAAAGTTTTTTATCCGACGGTGCACGTCAAGAAGTGTAGGTAATGTTTACCAATGTTGTGTAAAAAGTGCGGTGAATTATTTTTATTGCTAGCTAACTTTTATACAGCGTTGTTGGTTATATGTCGGCAATACATTAAGGGAATGTAGGAGAGGTCATTTACAACCAAATTACCCCTTTTTACTTCTATGAAAATGTCAATAATTTTCGAGTCATTTGACTTGTAATATTTTTATTTCCATTTTAAAATATAAAATGACCACTTACTCGAAAATAGTTGACTTTGGAATGGGTCATAAGGGGTAATTTGGTTGCAAATGACCTCTCTTACATCCCCTTAACGGATTGCATATTATTAACACTGTATTATTAATTTAAAACCAAAATATTTAGTTAAGTTTCCTTTCGTAATTTCCCAGAGCTAAATGGTAACTTGATTTTTTTTTAAACATGACCAACCCATTAGACTATCTATTTAAAAACCATGTTGCTGGTAGTAATATTAACTGTTTCGCCAGAATAATGATGGCGGCAGTATCTCATACTGGCTATTCATCAGGGCGGCTCATTTTCATGTTTCCATTCCATAGTGACACCAGCTTTGGGGGGGTTTAAATACTAGTCTGTAACTCTAAAGTTCTTTTCCAGGCCTACGTATCCTGCGCGCTTGGTATCCGTTCCATCGGGTACGTGATGATCTGCTTCGGTGTGGTCAACGCGATATGCTCCCTAGTCTTCGGTTCAGCTATGAAGTACATCGGAAGATTCCCGATCCTCGTGATGGGAGCTGCCCTACATTTGGGACTTATCGTCTGGCTCCTCATTTGGAAGCCGAACCCAGAGTCGCCAACGACTTTCTTCATCATCTCCGGTCTTTGGGGCGTTGGTGATGCTGTATGGCAGACGCAAATTAACGGTAAGTTTATGCTTGTTTCAATTTCCTGAGTAGTTTTAAGTTTAACATGGACTATCTGACACTAATATATGTTAAAAGGAAACAGTGGGTGAAAATCTGTTCTCAAATAACAAACACTTAGTGGATAAGCACTGTGGTAAGTTTAATAATCGTCCCTTCTTTAAATTAAAACGAGGTCTTCTTTCTGCCCATGATTATTGGCAGTGGCGGCGTAAAGGGGGGGTGGAGGGGGCGTTTCTCTACGACAACTCAGTCGTACAGACAAAGAATGCGCAAAAAAATCTCCCTCTATAGAGATATATCAATAAATAACTACCTACTCTTGTACCTACCTAGGTACTGACATACTAATATTATATTTTGCAACGCATCGCAAAAACTATATACTTTTTTTTTCGAATATAATTTCTAGTTCCCTAGTGAAAGTGAAAGAAGATTTTCAAAGTTAAAATTATAAAAATCTTACACAAAAGTGACCAAGCGCGACTAACCAATCTTTGGATTTTATCAATTGAAAGAGACAGAGACGTCAATTTTGTTAATGTGATCGAATAATTAGTAAAATAAAGTCTCGTAGGCATGTTTAGTATTTGGTGTTTTATTTTAAGTACAGCTGGTCGATTCTGTAAAAATATCAACGTGAAACTTAGGTGAAGTGAGCTGTCACTGTCACAAATCGACCGGCAGGATGCTAGGGATTAACACAATTGACAGCTCACTTCACGCACCTTCACCACGACAGGTGCTCAATACAAAACCGCCCGGGGTGCCAATCTACCCTACGCCGGCACTGATTATTGGCATTATGGATCCAAATAAATAACTTGATCATATTCTGAAACGCGTTTCATTACGAGTGAAGACTACAAGACTATTAAAGTGCAATGAAGCCACTTAGCACACTCCTAGTTCATTTTTTATGACACCTATTATTTCTTATGTAATAATTACCGTAGAAACTGGTTAAGTTTAATGGGCTTCATGAAATTATATTAAAATGTAACTATGAAGTTGCAGGTTCCATAATATTTTCTTTACATTCAGTAGAGAATGGAGTTCATAATTTTATTCTTCGTAAAGCGAATTCTATCTACCTATTTATGCTGCATACCTATTCGAAGATCAAATCTATTATTTCTTGATCCCTAAGACGGTACATCTTCGTACAAACCACAGGTCAAACTAACTGAACAAATGAATAATGAAACCACGAACATAAGTCCTAAGTGTATTCATAAAACATACATAAAAGGTCATAAGATCAAGTATAATATTACAGAACGCGACAATCATGACTCTCAAATACATATTCATTTGTTTGCAGTTAACTTTTATAATGATACTCCTAAGGCTGCCTACGGACGATCAGCAAAAACATCATTAACTCCGCAAATTTCGACTGAACTGTTCGTCTGACTGTTCATTTCGAACATCGTCGACTTAACTGCATAACATCGCTTACGCACTCCAGTTTCTGACACGATGATCAGTCTATATCAATAAACATTCTAATCCTAAGTAACATTATAAATGCGAAAGTGAGTTTGTTTGTTTGTTTGTTACGCTTTCACGCTAAAATGGCGGAACTGGATTTGGATGTGCACATGGGTCGATCATGGCCTGGGTTAGGAAATAGGATACTTTTATTCCGATATTCCCACGAGATCGAGTCTTACGCGGGTAAAACCGCGGGACGCAGCTAGTCAACAATAAAGTCAGGCAGAAATAATAAAAGCCTGAGAAAAAAGATGAGATTTGAATCCAATTAATTAATATGTACAAGACTAACACTGCAGACAACTGTCTGTCAATGGCAGCCATAACACGTTTTGAGGGCAATATTGAACTTAGTATCATGCGATGAATGGCATTTCAACGTCATTCAGTCATTGATTGCATGTTTGCAATCGAACGCTGATTTGACACCGACATTGAATACTGTTCGTCTGTGAACGCTCTAAGCTAGATACAGACGAGTTAGTTCTATGCTATGCTAGCTAAAATTATGTTTTTGATATGAATATGTATGGCCACACTGTAAATACGATTTATTACTTTAAGAATTAGTTTTTATACTCGCCATTGTGGGAACTAGAGAAGCAAAAAGATCCCTTGATTCTTATCATTACGCGAATTATTAGCACTAGCGTGCTTGATCGTGGAATAGAAATAGCCGTATGCCTGACTCTGTGTTTAATTAGTAACCATTTTGGGTAAGATAAAGCTATTGTGAGCACGCGATGCAAACTCGAGCTTGATTTATTATTATGAATTATCCTACTAATCCTATTTAGGTAATCCTAACCAATATTATAAATGCTGAACTGAGTTTGTTTGTTTGTTACGCTTTCACGCTAAAACGGCTGGACGGATTTTGGATGAAATTTGGCACATGGGTCGAACATGACCAGGACATAGAATCCTTTTTTTCCCGGTAGTAGAGTGGGCTCCAGAGAAACCTCACCCCCTTGCATTGTTTTTTACATTGCCAGGGGTTTTAGTTTGTTTTGGATGTTTGTTACTTAATCACGTAAAAACGGCTGAACGGATTTGGATGAAATTTGGCACACAGATAGTTTATATTCTGGATTAACACATAGGATATTTTCCGACATCCACGCGGGTGAAACCACGGGAACAAGCTAGCTAGGTTATGAAGATCTTGCCTTAACTTTAGCTACGTAAGCTAGATCATACATTTTGTAAAATCCATTGGTGAAAGAAAGTTAGTTGGCAGAAATTAAACGCAAACTTGATGATCGTTTGTACATAATATTAAAAATAATTATCCATTTTATAATTTATTTTGTTGATTTTATTAATAACAGGTACACACGGCTACACATCAACCTATTCATTTCCAGTTTAAGCTGACCCCCCATCGTACGGAAATCCTATACAATGTGAGATCAGCTTACATATACTAGAAATTTATAGCTTGATATGTAGCCGTGTGTACTGTGAAAGTCAAAGTTATGAGAGACATAAACTCAATTTAAAATAAAATTAACTACCATTTCAAAAGAAGTTGAGAAAATTTTGAAAAAATTGTTTTGAAAATCAAAGTCTTCGGAATAGTGATGTGCAAAGAATATTTAAGGCTGTGGACAGGTCCTTTGTCCACACACGTTTATCTTACCATGAAAAACTACGGTGTATTCGTCGTGTGTATGTATGTATTCAAGCTTGTTGACAGACACGTTTATTCTACGCCGCAGTTTAGACGCCGTACCGGAAAGAAACCGTGTCGTGTACAAAGGGCCTTATAATAATTTATTTCTGTCTCTCAAAATGCTTTTCATAAACCATTCTGCCTGCATTAATAGACTTGTATCTAGAATCGCACGTGTGTCCTAGCCCCGGGTTAAAAGCAATTCGTATAAGTTAGCCCACGATCCGCGATTGTTATTGGGCTATTAACTGCGAGCTAAGAATAGAAACGAATATTTTAATCGTACTGTCTAGTACTCTCACCATTTTATGCTGCAAACGTTTCAAATGACTAGCCATTTCTACATTTCTAAAGGCATATTTATTGAAAATAGACAAATAAATTGAAAGTCGCTTTTATTACAAAAAGAAAATAATTACTTGCAATTGTTATATGTATACTGGCTGGCAGGGACATCGACGCGAAAACTGATACATTTTGATCGCGTAGGTATTGCAGTTTTCTATGGAACAGCAGATTTTTTTTTAAATAACCTACAAGAAATTTCAATTTCATTTCATGTACTGAAACCATGGTATCAGTTTTCGCGTCGATGTCCCTGCCAGCCAGTATACATATAACAATTGCCAGTAATTATTTTCTTTTTGTACATAATAAAAGCGACTTTCAATTTATTAATCTATTTTCAATAAATATGCCTATATATAAATATATAAATATGCCAGTATACGGGTTTATTTTATATGATTAAACTTACATAAAAAATAAAATAATGTTAAACTCGTTGAAATCTTTTGTTCCCGGACGCTAGGTACCTATAAATATGGTACAGTTGGTCAAACATTTTGTTGAATTATTGACGAAAGCATAGTATCTAAATAATGATGTAATTTTCATTGAATGAAATACACAAGGGGTACCTATTCTATCAGATTAGTACCTATTCTATTTAGACATCTGACTATAACATCTGTAGCTACGTATCTTGCTAAGTAAAATGACCTTATCTAAACCGGTCTTACCATTTAAACCATTGAACCAGACTTTGATAGTTTATCCCGAAGGCCATAAAGGTTTAGGACTTGGTTTAAAAATAGAATTTTATGGCGAGAATAAAATGGCGATTCAAAATTCAATCGCAGGTCGCTGCGCCTGCGCGGACCGATTTTCCTCATTTGCCGCGACATTCTGCATAAGGATAATCGTTTAAAAGATATAATTTTGTTTCATTCACAAAGTGTCATGGAAACATAGTGCCAATATGCCATGTTATTGTATAAAAACGATTTGACCGCTTCACTTGTTCAGATAGAACACGTGACCGGAGCACGTTTATATCAGTGCTGGCAACCCTATTAGTATTAAAGAAATTGCTTCTATGCATTCCGCTATTCAGCTAATAATATAATTACTAATTATGCGCATCATTTGCATGAGTCAATTTTATCAGACGTGTAGACTAATGTAGCTTATTATGCTGCCATCATTTATTTACTTGAGTTCCGATTCATGACGGGGCAGAAGAATTATCTTCAATCATGGTCAGAAATGGTAGCTTCATGTTTTTTTCAAACATAACACGTCTTCTCACCCCGTAATGTTACCACTGCTGGGACAGAGGCCGCCGGAGTGGGCCGTAATCCACCTCGTGAACCCAGCAGCTGGTGGATGTCACACTTTTTCTTTCTTTGTTTGGAACCATGTTCTTTTAGTAGTTGACTAGTAGAAATCGTCACATAACGAAAAAGCGTTATGCCAGAAAAAGTCAGTTTCAAGTGTCAAAAGTTTTTGTTATTAATACCAGAGCCATCTAGTATAAGTTTTAAGAAGCTAACTTATAATAGATGGCTCTGTATTAATACATAATATACAGAAAAGAACTTCGTTCCAACCGAGTGTCCGACGACATCGCCCGACCCTTTTTATTCTTACGGCATTTCTGATGAATGTAAATATAACACTTCTAACTTTCCAACTTCTTACATTCCAGGCTTGTACGGAGTACTGTTCAGACGTAACAAAGAGGCCGCCTTCTCCAACTACCGTCTATGGGAGTCTGCCGGCTTCGTGATCGCATATGCCTACTCCACCCACTTGTGTGCCCGGATGAAGCTCTACGTCATGATGGTCATGCTGCTCATCGGGGTCGCTGGCTACATCGTCGTGGAAATTCTGCACAAGAGAAAGGTCAGTATTTAAAGTTTTTGGGGTTCGTACCAAAATGGATAAATAGGGAACTCTGTCCGTCTGATTTACGCCAAATGATGGCTACTACTGGATATAATTCCTCCTGATTTCTGAAAACGGCCTCCTTGCTGCCTCGTTTGTGCAGTGGTCGCCAGCGTTGCTGCTGAGCATGGTGGTCTTGGGTTCGATTCCAAGGTCGGTCAAACTGTTACTGGGTTTTCCATCGAGAATTTCTCCCTGTAGAAACCGTAACTTTTTGGGACCTTACGCGATTTTTGTCTCTACAATAACTGGCCTATAATTACTGCGAGTTCCTGAAGGTTCATCGCCACACTCGCCACATCCATGGCCAGCAGTAACCCCTAGATAATAAAAAGGCAAATGGAATTAGTGAAAATTAAACAGATTCAGATTAGAATGTTGCCCAATTATAATCGAGCATCATCTATGAGACTATATTTTGTTATTCTTGTGAATTATATTTCTAGTGTTTGATGGCTAATGATTCTGTGGCTGATGGTGAAAGATGTGAATGTAATAATCATTGCAAATATGGCTTTGATTGCCTAATCAAATAAAAGTTAAATGATCAAATAGCTGTGATAGGAACATCAGCAATATCAACTATGTACCTGGTCGACCGAGCTCTGCACGGGTGAAAATAGATAACCGAAAATAGAGACTAACGTTGTATTACACTCCCGAGGCTGTGAAAATAGAGAAAATGAATTTTCGTAGATATGAGATACAGCTAGATCAATTTGTCGCCCCCGTAAACCCCTATAATGCAACTTTCATTGAAATTGTTAGAGCCGGTTTCGAGAATGTGATTACAGCAAATATATATATATATATATATATATAAATATTGCTCATTTAATAGTATAGGATTATAATATTACGTTCAGTTTCGATTTCGATCTTGAGGCGAATTTTTACTTGATAACGCTTTTTCTACCAGGAAAGCATGCTATAAGGGAGGATGGGTCAGCCAACAATAGGTGAACCAACGGTGTTAATGATGAGGATGATGAATGCTTTTGATCATTTACTTTTTTTTAATTTATCTTCCTCGCATCCTTTGGATCTCGTCCTTATTACGTCAGGACCGCAGAAGAGATAATTCAATTTTCATCTATTTCTTCACTGTTTTGCTATTGTGTTTTGTTTGTGTGCTAATCTTCAAAACATATTGTGTTGGGCCCAAATTACATTAGCATAAGAATAGTCTATTGTCGGCAAAGTGTTTATATAAATAACGTTAAATAAAAGAGCTGATTTGAATAATATTTTTGGCCATAAATAAGGATCCTGTTTTAGGAAGTCGTGCGTATCTTCACAAATTGTTGTTGGATATCGCACTTGTCTTAAGATCAACACATTAAAATATGAAGTATTAGAGGCATCATCGCTTATTGGAGCGCTCTGTAGAAACGCGAGTTTTTCGAATGAATGTCACGGTTCCCAAAAAGTGTAGCGTCGCAATTAACCAAATTGTATGTATCACCTCAGAACGGCACGTGGAATAACACCTTAACCTTGTCTTCCACAGGCTCGCCGTCTGAAAGCCATCGCCGAGGACCCTGCTATCGCCGCTGAGGCCGCCAAGCAGCCGCCAGAAGAGGACGACGAAAAGGACGAAATCGATGACGAAATCATTATCACGCACCTGTAAGCCATAGCTGATTAAAAGCCGGGCATAGCCCTACCCTCGGCCCCTACTCTGCTCCAAACCGATGTCCAAATTCGAACAAGCCTCACCCACATCCCTAGGCTACCCCACACGCACATACAAAATTTTGCCATACATTAAAGTATGTACAAAATGACAATATATAATCTCGAATGTAATTAGTACTATTTATGTATCCAATAGTTAAGTTAATATAAGACGGAAGAGGAGCTAAAAATCTAAAAGACTTTACAAGTACAAACATGAGGTGAAACCGGAAAACAGTTATTTGCTACTATTGTTGCTACTAACAACTGCAACGCCTGGCGAGGCCCATATGTTAACCATTAAAATAACTATGAATCTCATTCAGCGTAGCACTTTGAAGGTACAAATCCATTTCTGGGAGGACAAAATAATCTCATAATGTTTATGTTCGTATATAGGTATGCTGAAGTATTTCACGTTTTTAAGTACACATTATGGCCTTATGGAATCTTCAATTATCATCTTTTGAATTAAATGCTATGCAGATCTGTGAGGAATATCTTTAGGACCGATCAATTCAAAAAGAGAACTTCGATGTGAAAGTGTACTCCAATGTACCTACAATCAGTTACAAATCTAGAAATACAAATTGCGTTTTGTTATAGCTAAGTTTTTTAATCAATGATCGTTGTGGTATATAAAAGTATTCCTATTTCCTTATCAGTTAATTTTTACATGTTTGCAACTGATTGTACGCTCCACAATCTATTTTGTCCTTGTTTAGCGTCACTCGACGGTTGTCTGACGACGGAGTCATGATTGGTTCCAATGGAGTAGGTAATAATGAAACCATCAGCGATTATTTTTCTTTCGTTAGTAATTAACAGCGTTGTCTTAATATTTGACTCCGTAGTCCTTAGCTCTTTTTGTTCTATATTCGGTTTCTGTCCACATCGATAGAAAATGGCAGCAGCTCTGTGAATGAATGGCAATGCTAGAGCTTGCTCTAAGTAATTATTCTTGGCATTTGTAAAATACAAACAGAATGTACCTAACATTATGTCGTAGTGAGCATTTTAATGTAAAGGGAATTCTAGTATTGTATTTGTTTTCTACTGGTTTATTCTTGCGTGCGGGGTTACGATGATTTTCTTCGTACGTTGCCCACCGCATCAAATATCTTGTTTTTTTACCTAACATAGTACACGAAAGTGAACAATTTATTGCTAATTTGTACAAGAATCTTCAAACACAAAAAAAATACATATAGAATACAGTATCCAATATTAAATGTTGTCTTCCACTTTAAATTCGATGATTATAACACGCACAACGCTGCAAAATTGTTTTAATAAAATATCAGTAGTCATCAATTCGAGTATTTATTTTGCTGAGATGTCAATAGATGGCGCGATATTACGCTATTTCAAGTTACTCTCAATATTCTTATTTTGGGAATAAAACTGCTGAGTAAACTGTCAATGGTTAAGTTCAATCATTTTTGTAATTGGAACAGTAATCGTTATGTGCTTAAGTTTAACAGTATTAAAGCCTAATCAATATAGCGCCATTTAAGATAGACATCTTATTTAAATATGTACTTACCTATCAGTTGACATAGATTGAAATGATCATAGAGTAATTCATTCAATGCGGATTACATAAACTATAATTTTTTTAATATTATTATTGTTATTGTGTACCCCACTACACAATCAGACAGCTACATGTCGTGTATAGACAATTTGTTTCTTTCAAATTTATTATAAATATAACACCTTTTGCGATAGATTTAGATCGCGGTTGAAAAATCTGATCGTGAGGTAACTAGATCAAATGATAAATATTATTTCTAATTATAGTAATATTAAAAATACGTAGATAAATTAAGCTTTGTGTATACCTATCACTTTTACGTTTAAAATTGTATGCGCACAGTGTGTTGGTGAAGGAAATGTTATTTTTTTCACAATGTTCACAATTTTAAACGTAATGATAACGTTAAGTTTTATGTATAGGTATATTATATTAGCATGGCTGCCTACAAGTACGTCTGCATGCTTCAATATTTATGTTAGATCCTAAAAAATATTTATAAATATAATATGCTATTAGGACTTCAACAGACCGAACAAATATTGCAACTTAATCACAACGAGCTACGGTTGAACTATTATAAGAACTATTTCACATTTGTAAGAGATTTCTTTCTGTAAATGATATTTCAAAGCAAGGCTCAAACTTTGCAATATTCTTGAGTTCAAATGCTTGGCAATTCGTTGGACGAAAAGAGTGGTCACCAAAACGCTGTTGCATATTGTCTGTCGAGGTACTAATTCATAATGTACTATTTATTATCAGAATTACATCGGCATTAGGAAAATCCATGTTATGGTACAATTTCTAAGATTACCCTGTCTTTACCCGTTTTTCCCGACACGTAGGCAAGGTTTAATACAATAGGTAGGGTAACAAAACCACGTGATAAATTAACAGTAAAATGTAATTATATAAATAATATTATGTAAGCCTATATTAATGTAAATTAAATTTTAATTAGTATTAGTTGTGTAAGGCTATTATAATAAATAAATCTATTGCTCTATTTTTGAGATAACACTTTTTTTTTTTGTTTGATTAAGATATTATGTTACCTACTTTATTATTGATATCTTTGGAGTTTGTGATGAAATAAACGTAAAATTGTTTGGTCATTCTCGTTTATTTACTCAAGATTTGGGATTTCCCCTAAACATCAGTTTTCGTAAACTAACTTGTACTGTTTACCTACATTAAACTTAACAAATAAAAATATCAGGCACACAACCTATACATACTCCAATACATAATTATGTAGGTATATTTTGAGAAGACCATTCAAAACTCTTCGTTCTACATTATGGGCCTGTTTCGCCACCTACGATTAAGTTCCTAGTAACTTACTTGGAATATCATTTCATATAAATTCTGTTCCATTTTTGAATTTATTCGGTAAGTAGTGGCTATTCAGACATCGTGCAATAGGAATTGGAATAAAAGAGGTCCTACCTCTGATTTAATAGCAATAGCACTATACAGCACCATTACTTTACTAGTGTTGACACAGGAGAATGGCAGATGACCATGGGGTTGCACCGACCCCATTACAACATGGAACAAGGGCAGGAAGGTGATGATTCCTGTAAGTAGTGTAAGAACCACTGAGACCTGGAAACCCCTGGAACTGAACTAATCAATTCCCTCGGTTTTCTGAGAGCATCAATCAAGTGTAGTTACCTAGCGCCTACATTTTAATAAACGCAAACTAACTTGCGCTTATAGGATATAAGATGATAGGCGTTTAAAACTGAACAGAAATCTATCTTATCTATGGTATCTGGTCGACCAGACCACCTCTATTTTCACCGGACCAGAGCTTCGGTCCGGTGAAAATAGAGAAAACCAATTTTCCCTGATATGAGACCTAGCTAGATCGATTTTTCGCCCGTCTAAACCCCTTTAGTAACTTTCATCGAAATCATTAGAGCCGTTTTCGAGAACATGATATATATATTTATATAAAAATATTGCTCTTTTAATTGTATAGGATCTATCTATCTTCCTTAAGTATAAAAATCAATCGCCGTGCGTTAGTTTCGGAAAAACTCGAAAATGACTCGACCGATTTGTTTTGTTTTTTTTGTTTGGTCGCCTCTATACTGGGATGGTGTAGGAAAAAAAAATGGAAAAACCAGCAGGAGCAGCCGAAAGATCTAAAAAATCAAAATTTTATCTCACGTGGTACGAAGTTCACCGGGTCATCTAGTGAGAGATAAAATACAATATTCTTTGTTGTACTAAGTTATGTATAATCCTCATAGCATATCATAACATCAGATTAGAGATAAAAGAACATAAGCAACTTCTTCCCCAATCTTAGAATGCATGAAATAATTAAATTGTAGGTAAATGAATAAAGAGGATCTAGTCCTCTATGCAACGTAAATGCACTACTTACTGAAAAGCAATATTTAAAACCCCTCTTCTTTTCTTAGTAAGTACCTAAGCTGTAACACTAAAACATCAGTCGATCCATTCTGTAAACATCTCACCGTGAAGAGTGAGGTGAAGTGAGCATGAAGTGAGCTGTCCATAGTGTCAAATCCTAGCTTTAGGTGCAATGACAGCTCACATCAAGCTCACTTCACCCAAGTTATCACGGTGAGATGTTTACAGAATAGCACGGCAGTTCACAATATCAGAATTCTGCCTGCCTCTTATTATAAAAATATCGTGCCGTATCGAATAATGTATGCGCAAAGTGACGACGCAACTACTTTCTCTGTCAATGTGTGCAAGTCGCGTATTGATTTTTCGCCTGAAAGCTCTTTGCGCCTGGTGGAAATTTCGGAGAGCTCATACGAATGAGCCCGCTCGCCGGGTCTTGATACTAGGACATCAAAGCATTGCAGATGATTCCGTATTCATCCATTTCCATTATCTTATGGCACGACAAGTTTTTGTTTTATATTTAAATCGCAGTTGCAGTCTTCGGAACGGCAATTTCTGGCTGAGTACTGTCAGTCTACTTCATCGAACTGCTGACTAAAAATCTCATGACGTTTGTTTATTGTAAGGTAATTATTTTTTCTAAAGTATTTCCTTAATAAATACAAAAAAGGTCAAAAGGTATCATATAGCCAAAAATATACAATAACCAACTAATCAATATCATATGTTATCTGATTGATTACAAACACGGGGATTTACCTGCGAAAGTGAATATCTTCGATAAAATGTATCTATCTACTTACATTACTTATTTATTAAAATCGAGATAAGAAGGTTTTTAATACTCTAATCCTTACTTATATCATTTAGTAGGTACATAGGACAAAAGTTGAAGTAAACAATTTTATCGATTTATTATGCTGATGAAAGTCAAGAAGTTAACACATTATGTAACTATGACTTGCAAGATTTCTACACATATTATATCGCCTCTTTTCCCCGAAGGGTAAGGCAGAGGTAGGAGGAGGGTACTTAAAGTACACCCACATTTAAGGCGATGATTACCGACTTTTAATGATCTTATACTGAAGATCACGTCTAAACGAGTAATGTTAATGATTTGCAAGCAAAAAATATATGTTAAATTAGAGCATTTTCTTAATAACTTTTGTAAAGTTATGTCTGACGCGGATAAAAAACAGAGAATCACGCAAAATCTATCAAGGGTATTTTTCTGAAACCTTCACCATTTTAAAGATAAATTAATAATTGATTAGTACCTATACATAAACACGTATAGGTACTAGATTTGACCTATTTGCGATGTTGCCAACTTTCAGAATAAACGCTCTTAACTCTCATGGGGGCGAGACTATATTGCCATCAACCGGGCACAACAGTTGGATTTGTGCGCGGTTGATGGCAATATAGTCTCGCCGCAGGCTGCCACTGACAAAACAATACTATAGAAACGAGTACGTATACGATGGTAGGTAAGTACGATTTCAAGACTCTAGGGACTAGTAACCGTTCAAGAATTATGCGGCGACGATCCTGGCTGCAGCATTATGACATTGTCAACTTTTTTTTTTTTGCTGTATCATGTGTCTGGTTAGGCTAAGTACCTACTTGACGATTGCGCACTAGCTTCCATCAAACTGTTCTGGTTCTAATCTTGTGCCACACGGACGGGACGAGAAAGGGATAAATGAAAGGCAATTGCGTGCAGCTAAAATGAGAACGCACGACTGAATGTGTGTTGTTACTGTTTGAATAGAATAAGAAGTAATGGTGTATAGAAGAGGAAGTTTAAAATTGGCATCGGCGACTGAAAAGTTTTGTGAATATTAGTTGTCAAGGTATGGTCATGTAATGCGGAGGAATGAGGATACATTCGTGAGCAAAGTTTTGAGTATGAATGAGCTATGGCTATAAGAGTAAGACAAAATAAACAATGGATGGACTGTGTAGAAGATGATAAGGCTAGAAAGGGGGTGATTACTGAAATTACGACTAGTAGAGAAGCATGGATGAAGAAGCCATGCTGTGCTGAGCCCAAGTACATTGCGGTAAGGACAAGAGAATGATGACGATGCTGATGGATGGGCTCATAATTTAGTCATTATTTAGAAGTCCTATCCAAAAGCTTTGCAGCCCTCAAAGCTGTAGCTTCTGTTGAAATGAATTTATTTCTGTAAGAAAATTTATAATAGAGGTACCAACAGCAATTTATTAACAAACATGAAAGATAATATTAGCAGAATTTAAAAGCTAAATCAATCAATCTGCCTAGCCTTTTCCCAACTATGTTAGGGTCGGCTTCCAGTCTAACCGGATGCAGCTGAATACCAGTATTTTACATGGAACGACTGCCTATCTGACCTCCACAACCCAGTAACTGGGTAATACGATATCACTTGGTAAGACATAACGAAATTCTTCCGCATCGCTGTCAACAGGAAAAGTGAACAAAAAACTGGCAGCATTGCCATGTTGTATAGGTAATGCTAATCTTAGGCCTCTTAGGTCCAAAAATAGGCCAGCCGTCGTAGAACGTTTGGCCTTTGGCGATGTCTCGAAAAACCAAGCGGGCACTCGGCCCCCATGGCCCAAATAGCTCGAACATATAAGTTCTAATAGAATTGGATTTAGCCCTTAGTTCGTTATTTTACAGTTTCGATTCCTACCTGAGAAGGTATTGCTAAGTACACCCTCCACTTTAAAGTCGGTTAAAAAAGAAAGGCATGTAAATACAGCAGGTGCTGACGCAATACCACATTATTATTACGAACAATATTATCCGTAATATTTGTACAGTATTATGTGTTCTGCAGAATAAATATTTGGACCCCAAATTATTGTTGCGTCATACATAAGTTTTCACTACGAACAAGCATGGTGTCACTACGGTTATGTTTTTGAGCCTTCAGTCAGTTTCTTGACAGTGTTATCTATCAGAAAATACTTCCCACCTTCGTTGGGTTCCTGAATCTAATAGAATATATTGATCAAAAACTGTGATACCAATATCATCATCGACATCATCATTTCAGCCGAAAGACTTCTACTGCTGGACATAGGCCTCCCCCAAGCACCGGCACTTCGACCGGTTCTGTGCTTCCCGCATCCAGAAGAGTCCTGCGGCTTTCACAAGGTCATCGGTCCAACTAGTGGCCTGGTAGGCCTTCCAACGCTACGTCTTCCGATACGCGGCTGCCACTCCAGAACCTTTCGCCATCCATCGGCCATCTGTTCTACGAGCAATGTGCCCTGCCTTCGCAATTCTTCGGGCTTTGTCGATTGCCTTGGTTCCCATGCGGATCTCTTCATTTCTAAAGAGATGAAAAGAGAAAAAGAAGTGTTATATAACTTGTAAGAATCGCGTACCAATAAGTGACTATGATATGACTAAGTTACTTAGTAAGAAAATCCAATTAGTTAGAAGTGAAATTCATAAAAATTCGTAGTAGGTACGAATGGCTTTACTGTTGAAAATTTTAAAAGACAGCGGGATTCGATTTTCCGTTTACAGTGTTTTCGTAACAGCGTTATTACAACTTACTTCTACTCTTTTCTAGAACTTACTGTACCAGATTTTTCAAAATCTGTGAATCCAGTTAGCAACTACTAAATAAGTTAAGGACAGACTTCTAAGAAAGTTCTCTCCTGTAGCTGCAACGATAAAGGCACCTGCACTTAATGCCTCATCTCAAAAATCCAAGCTGTTAATTATCTATTTCGAGTGAAAAAAGATGCTTTTTGGAAAAGAATGCTAATTTTTGACTAGCTGTATCTTCGCAATCAATAGATCTAGAGTGCTTGGGTTGGGCTCAAAATGTATCAAATTCAGCTTGCTTCACAAAAATACGGAACAAGGATACCTAAAAACGCTAAGGATGCGTTTTTAGGTATTTTTGTTCTGTATTTTTGTGACTTGTGCCTTGTACCTTGTGCTACTCCAATTGTACTCGAAAATCTGCGAAATTCTGGAACTTGTTTCAGTTTTTTTGAAAAATATATCTCAAATCATATAAAAATATATCAAATTTAGCTTGCTTCAAAAAAATACAGAACAGTATCATCAGTAGGTATCTTTAGAATTTCGCAGTTTTTCGAGTACCATTGGAGCCATAGCACAAGGTCGTCAGTGTTGCAAACTTGGGTATAAACTACTCTCAGGAGACCTAACAATAATAATATAAAAGAATGATCAGTTACATGCGCGTTTGCGACGTTTGCATTTTTGTGTATCGATATTGGCTGGGCTAATATTCTCACTCGAGATTTAAAAACCCCAAGGTTATCTGGAAAAACAGACTTCGGCAGGGATTTCCACTGCTTAGCTACGCACAATCAACTTGTTCTCCACTGGTAGCCTGTTATGCTACATTGTGGGATAAGTAATTAGATACTACCTAAATTCATTTTCAAAAGTCAAATGACCTAGTCGTTTGTCATGTTGTGATGTTATGAGGTGGGTTCAGAGAAGCATGAGGCTGAGTAATAAATATAAATAATACGTGAAGCAAAATCTTTGTACCCCTTTTTACGAAAATTACGCGGACTGAGGAGTATGAAATTTGGCACAGTTAAAGTTTATATGGAGAAGGAGTGCAGAAAGCTAATATTTTTATATAATATGCATTAGAAATAAATTAAATTAATAAAAAAACATTACACACACTACCATGCGTTTGACAGCGTTTGACACAAGATGGCTACCTTAGAATCATGACATTTAAATGGATTATGGTCGAATTTCGACCTCTGGGCGATCACTAGTGAATATAAATGATCATGGGCGTACCCAGGTGGGGCAGGGGAGGGCCCTGGATTTGTATGCCTAAGTACCTACTGTTGTCGATAAAAGTTATGTTAGAGTAGTTAAGACTTACTTTACAATTACAATATATTATACTTACTGTAATTTTTTAGAAAAAACCGTGCTTCGCGGCCGGTCATGTTGTATCATGCAAAATATGCGAACGCAGCAAGCAAGCACACAGTTTGTTTATTTAACTACATAAAAAGCAGGATCTCCTGCGGGTGCTTCCCCTACACTCCTCCTTCATCTACACTACATACAATACTCATGTTTCGGGTAGTGTGTAGGGTGAAACATGGTGGGAGGAGCTCGTGGCTAAGTAATAACAGCCGCATGGGTCGATCCATCAGGTTAAGCTATGCTTGCCGGGGTTGGTCCGTGGATGGGTGACCATCTTTACATACCGACACTCTTCCGTGCCCCGGAAAGCACGTTAAGCCGTTGGTCCCGGCTGTCATTCGTGGATCTTTGACAGTCCTTAAGAGTCGTCAGAAGGCCGAAAGTCTGACACCAGTCTTACCAAGGGGTATCGTATTACCCAGTTACTGGGTTGTGGAGGTCAGATAGGCAGTCGCTCCATGTAAAATACTGGTATTCAGCTGCATCCGGTTAGACTGGAAGCCGACCCCAACATAGTTGGGAAAAGGCTGACTGGCAGATTGATTTGTGTAGGGTAAAACATGGTGTGACTGACACTGGCATAGCCACTATCAGAGATTTTAATTTTGATAACACAAAAAAATTGTCGCTAATTGGTCCAGTGGTATCAGAATTTGTCGGTCACTGGTTCAAAAGTTTAAAGGGTTTATAGGTACAAAATACAATACACGACGCATATTTAGTAGCCTAATCCGTTTTACTGTTCTTAAAGAGTCATAAAGAACCCTGTAAGACATCGACACGTGTTTCACCGCTCAAAGAGGCATACTCAGGATGACGATTGACTTGTTGCGAACCCGGACACGACATGTTGCCACGGCAAGCGTCGAGCGCAGTGTGAGCCACATTACTTTGAGATATCGCGACGTCCCCGTTAAGAGGCGTGGCGAGTGAGGTCGCGCGCGCAATTTGTACGCCTATAACGGCTAGTGGTAGTGGGCGCGAGTTTAACGCGCCCGTGTGTTTGGTTGCAGGGAATATTTCCGAAGGGGCGCCGCGACGCTTATACTGGCGTCGGACAGACGGATGTCGTGAAGGAAGTTCACGATATCCCGGCGGTCTGTCCGTGCCAGGTGAGACCCCCGGTAACGTGTGGGAGGCCCAGCGGAGGACGACCAGCGTCAGAGATGTCGACTCGGCGCACCTACCGGTAGATATGTAGCTACCCTTCGCCCTGGTTACACATCTAGCCGTTTACACATTGAAGGAGACACTGTCGTGTGTGTGTGAGCGATTTGTGTTGTTGTGTAACACCACACAGTGCCTGTGCGCGTCGCAGGCACGCCCGCGCTGCGACGGTGCACGTAAGTATATATGCTTATGTATTTACTGTCTGTGTTAGTTACGCGACATACCTATATTAACCTAGAAGACACCGCGCAACACAAATGTGCGTGTACATCTGTAGAGTCATTTCATTCGAGTAAGCCGCGTGTAACGTGAGTACGGCTTAAGGCTCGTACGAACCAGCGCGACGCGACAGCGCGACGCGACTCGAACAATACAATTTCTAAGAAAACTTGACGGTATAACAATAACCGGTGTCGCGTCGCGCTGTCGCGTCGCGCTGTCGCGTCGCGCTAGTCTACACAAAGCTTTACTCGAGGAGTCAATTTGGTGCAATGGTCATCGTCCGCTATCAGGTCGCTGGGTAAGGGTCTCGCGTCAGGGGGCGCGAATGCCAGGGCTATAGAGCCCATGGCATTCGGCAGTTTGACGTGTGGCCAACCAGAAGTGTCAGCACGTGCGAACATAACCTTCGCCAGATGCCGCACGAAGTCATCCAGGCTCTCGATCCCGAGGTCCCGCTGGATGACATCGTTCCTCACGAAGCGAGGGGCGTCTACTATAGTCCGCCGCGCAAGTTGCGCGCGGAGGAGCTTACGGTTAGTCTCGCTCGTGAGGGCTAACCATGCCGGGGCGGCGTACGTCAGAATTGGGCGTACGTACAGTTTGTACACGCCCAACATAACGCGCGCCGGGATTCGTGAACTCAGCAGCGGTCTGAGTAGAACGCGGGTGACCCTACCTTTCGCGGCGATCTTGCGGACGTGTGTCCCCTTTGTGAGCCGGCGGTCGATGGTGACACCCAGGTATTCGACCTGGGTCGACCAATCGACGTCGGCTCCTTGTAGTTTCAAGGGTGGGAGGAGGGGTGCAGACCCAGTGACCATCGCCTGCGTCTTACCCACATTCACCGACAGCCGCCACTTCGACAGCCACTCGGGAAGTAAATCAAGTGCGCGCTGCATTTTGATTGCCGCTTGCTTCGCATTCAGCGAGGTGGTAAACTGGTAACGTACGCGGCGTCGTCATTGGACAGCGTGAGCGGCGCGTCTGATGTGGTGGGGATGTAGACGGTGAAGCGTGAGTAACACGCCGGCGATACGCAGCTGCCCTGCGGCACACCAGCCAGCACCGGGCGGGCACTGGATAGCGCTCCGTCGACTACCCCCTGAAAGTTCTGTTGCAGAGAAATGTAGAGACCGCCTTTACGACGCGGCGGGGCGCATCGGAGTAGCCAGCTTATGTATTAGGCCCTCGTGCCATACTCGATCGGAGGCCTTCTCCATGTCTAGGAATACTGCCACCGAGTACTCCTTCTTATTCATCGCAGTTGCGAAATGGTGCAGTACCCTCAACAGCAGCAACGTCGTGCTGTGTTTCGTGCCGCGTCGTCGTCGTGGCGAAGTATGAGGCTTAAGGTATCGCAGCAGGAGTGCTTCGAACACCTTGGAGACCGTTCGCAACTGTCAACAGAATAATCGGCCGATAGCTCTCCGGCTTCACTATATTCTTACCCGCCTTGGGCAGTATAATGACGCGCCTTTCCACGAGGCGGGAAAGGTCCCCGTGCGCAGTAAAGCCGTATACAGGCGCGTCAGTGCCGCTATCGCAGCGCTGCATTGGTGATACCGACCGCACCGCGCCTTTCTGGGCTTCGTCCTTAGGATAGCGCGTCTAACGGCGCCAGGCGAGTTAAAGATCGGATCTTCCGCGGGAGCGATCGGCGATGCGAAGTAGTCTCCGAGGTGCTTCTCGACCGATGCGACATGGTACCTGTCTTCGGTCGGATTGGGGCGGAACTGACGCTCCAGGTGTTCGGCGAAGACCTCCGCTACATATCGTAGTGCCCCGTCGCTGTTTTGTAACGGTCGTACCGGGCTGGGGTGTTCGTGAGCAGGCGGTATGGCGGCATTTCTAAGAGTAAACTTTGGTTTAAAATTTGATCTCGACTTCAGTAAATAGTTCAAATGTTTTGACAAATTATATGCTGGAGCACCGATATAAGAAACTACTACACTAGTGATATTATCCATATGAATCTTACGCAAACCGAGCATGAGACCTTGGGTTCATAGGAACAATATATTTTAAAGGTTTTTGATCGATATAAGATGTGTTTTGGTTGTATTTTTATTGCTTACTCTGTAGATTAAACAAAACATTCTGAGCAGTACGATACGATGTGTTTTAGTGAGTTTAATGTAAAGTTTTGCCTGTTCTGCTGTACATGTTTAAGATAGTTAATTGACTCAGGCGTAACTTTGCGGAAATGCATTAAAAATACAATAGACGACGTATATTTGGTAACCTAATCCCCAAACTGTTCTTAAAGAGTTATAAAGAACCCTGTAAGAAATCGACATGTGTTTCAACTCTCAACGAGGATTCCTCAGGAATATACTGTATTTTATAATAGATTTAAGCAAAAGTCACGCATGAGTCAACTAACTATACTCTACTCATTACAATGTTTTTTTTTAACTTGTATTGCAATATGTGGTTAGCTAACGACCTCGATAATTGATCATATTATTCTTACCTGAGCAACCGGCAGTAAGTTCGTCATGCTCCTTAGATTTCACTGCTTGCGGTAGCGTCGGGGGTCGGGTTGCCTTCCTCCCTCAATTAGGGCGAGGGGGTCGTTATGCTCGTGAACGGGTGCTGCTTGTGCTGACTGGTCGTGTTGCTGAGCATAGTTTTTTTATTGTTATTAATAATTAACTGTTTATTCATTTTACTTCGACAGTCCTAGTTTATCATTTATTACTTCGAGTTACAGCTTTAATAGCTAAATGTAAGCTGGCACACACTTTATGTCTGAAGGCTTTTAATTCGGGTATTAAGTTCTAAGTTTTTATTTTCGCTTGAGTATAGATTTCGATGTCGTTGTGCTAGCTGACATATGACAAATCATTTAATTTAATGTGTTGTGTTGCGTTATTTTAAATATTTTGCATACTATTGTATAGAATCAAGTTTTTCTAACTGAACAGACAGCTGTGCTGCTGGGGAGTTTGATGCGCCACTTCTTCCCAGCTAAATGATTTCTAGATTTAGGCGGGCGTTTTGGGGGTGTGTAATTTTGACGTTCGAAATGCTAATTCTCAGCCTAGTTTGAATAAATGAATTTTGGGTTTGATTTAATGGGAAAAACGCACCGTAAGTAACATAAAAGCCAATAAGAAGCCAGAAGGGTTAGTTTCAAAACAATGGAAGCGCAATAGTTTGGTCTATCGATCGATATCATATGTTTGAAACGTAAAATAACGTACCTATATTTTTGATTTTTTCTTTGCAGTAGTTTTTAGAAATGATTCATGCACTAAATATTATTTTATCTATTATTGAAGGTATGTCTGGAAATCGTTAAAATGTAGGTCGTGGACGATAACACAATTTGTTACAATTTTTTTAATCAACATTTGCCATATTTTTATAGGTACTTCCAATAATCTTAATATCTGCAATATATATCTAATCTATAATATTAACTTATGTTACTTTATTATACTTTTTTATAATATCAACGGGGCCCACGTAGCTTTATAGTGAAAACGCAAAAACTAAATTTTACAGACAGAATAATGTATTTCCCGCATTTATCCAAGAGCATTACCGACTTTTAAAACGATTTTTTACTGAAGGTCGCGTGTAATTTTGACAAAATATATATTAAATTAGAGCATTTACTTAATAACTTAATATATGAATATTTTAGATTATGTTTATAATACACAGTGAAATTAATTTGTAAAGTTATGTCTAACGCGGTAAAAAAACTGAGAATCACGCAAAATCTAGCAAGCGTATTTTTCTGAAACCTTCATCATTTTAAAGATAAATTAATAATGCGTCTAATTTGGGACAGCGCTCCTTGATGGGCGAGTCCTATTACTAGCTGGACATACGACACGATGCGTGAGCTCAGTACAGAACACGCAAGTTAACCACTCAAGATCCTGAAATATATCTGCGTCTTAAAGGTTAAACGTATATTCTCTAGCCGGATACTGGATACCAGATATCCGACCGTCCTATAAACCGGATAGCAAATTACCCAGCTAAGCATAACGTAATCGGAGCGAGCGAGGCGGGGGCTCACTCGACCGATCAGGTGAATTCGTATATCGTCGTTCTGTAGGTAAAGAGAACGAATTAAATTATTTATTGATTGACTATTATATTCAATTGTTTGTTCACCTTTGAGGAAAAATTAGGAGGAAAAGTTACTACTATTGTTATTTTATTTATACTACTATTATTTTTTTAGTTAATTAAATATTAATAAATTTCTGCTTAATATTTAAATTTTCCGTATCCAGCTAGAATGTAAATTGGGCCGGATAACAGAAGGCCAATTCTCGTACTTAAAAAACGTTTACATTCAAGTCGCAAACTGTCAAACTTGTCAAAAATGTTGGTAAATTGATTGTATTTTTAACACTATTCTTAAAAATTACGTTCTTAATTATCTCTGCTTTAGAATTTGACGCTCTCTTTTTTTCTGAAACAAACAGCTCGACGATTTACATTATCCTGTACCCATAATTAAATATCAACGAAAACCCTTTAATAATCATCACAAAATCAGCTAGTCTATTCTGTAAAAATCTCACCGTCAAAACTTAAGTGAGGTGTGCGTGAAGTGAGCTGTCATTCCACGTAATGCTAGAGATTGACACTATTGACAGCTCACTTCAAGCTCACTTCACCTTAGTTTTCACGGTGAGATTATTACAGAATAGCTCGGCTGGTCTTATCTTTGTGCTGACTGAAACGTCGATCTTCCAAAAGATATCATTCTTGGTTTAATAGGTGTAAGTAATTCATCGATTGAATACAAACAGTGCCGTTTTGCGTCATACTCGACGATTTAGCTAGTATTGTCCTGTACCTATATGTAAGTATCGATTAAAACCGGTGAAAACCGGTAATCATATATAAATCATAATGTCAACAAGATTATAAGAATTTCCAAAAAGATATCATAAGTAGGTACCTACGACCGCACTTGCAAACAAATTAGAGTTATTTATCTGATAAGTACATTTTTTGGTTTGGTCTTACAGAAAGATTTCCGGTATGGTTTGGATAATCCACAATTAACCAAGTCTCCTCAAGTTGCCCAGGATGATTATTTATAAATCTGTTAATCACCTCAAACCCAATTAACGAACATGATTTTTCCACAATTTTGGGCTTAGGATTAGGTAAAGATACTATTGCTGCGGTCACTTCGTGGATGGGTGACCATTCATTACATACTCCTTCCGTATCTCTCGGAAAGCTCGTTCAGTCGTTGATCCCAGCTGTTATTCATAGATCTTTGGCAGTCGTTATGGGTATTCAGAAGCCCGAACGGACCGATGTACCTAATATTTTCACGCCACACTTGGCAGAATGTAATGATACCATTGACTAACCTTAAGACCATATAATGTACCATATTCTAACAAATGAATGATTATGACCCCAAATTAGTTAAAAAAAAAGGCTCGGCAGATGATGGTTTTCTCATAACTTCCCTTTTCAGCCATTTACTGGAACTCTAAATCATTCATAATTGTAGGGTTGTATATTTATTTATTTATTTATTAAAACTTTTCACACTCAAAAAAGTACAAAGGCGGACTTAATGCCTTAGGCATTCTCTACCAGTCAACCAAGGGTGGTGAAGAGATTAGATGGCAGGTGCTCTAATTGAGAGGAACAAAGAAAAAAAATATTCTAATGACTTATAACTAAAATAGATACAACAATACATAAATAGATTACAAACAACAGAAAAAGTGTAAAAGTTTCGAGACTGAGTGGAGGATACGTGACCTTATTTAGTAATAAAAACCGGCCAAGTGCGTGTCGGACCACGCACATTGAAGGATTCCGTAGTTGGGATGAATTTATCCCATGAACAAACTTAACATTGTAGTTGAAAAACATGTTCCCCCATACGGAATGTATGGGAGATCATGTTTTTCAAACTGCTAATTTAAGTTGGTTGATTATTACTCGTTAACCTGTATAGCCTACTTAGCTGTGACAGTTTTTCTTTTAATTTTTCCCAAATCCAAGTACAACCATTTAGCTGGCAAGGGGGGGGGGGGGCCTTGATTCTAACAAAAAAATTCAGTTAAAAGCTTAATATTTCGCAAACGGATCGGTACTAGCCATATCGAATCAATTTGCTCCACGGACTAAGTTACTGTTATTTACTGTATAATCTACCAGAATCTTGTAAACAGCTCTTGCTTATGCTAAACCAAGATTAGATGTCATTATATTACTTGCTTGCTATCGTCATGTATCCAGGGGATAAGATTCCCTACTAAATAATTCTAAGGTTTTCAACTGCGGCCATCAAAATGCGAAGAACCGTGTATTTAGACGCCACTTCCTCCTGTAACTCACCTCCGGTTATCGGAACCGGAAGCCGTTACTTGGCCATAGGCCTCTCCACCTCGGTTTTACTCTTATCCCATCCACATTTTTAGCTATTCTTGGGAATCAACGAAACCTAGAAATATCTGGGTCTCATTGATTCCCATTTTTCTGACATTCCTAAATTATTATTGTCATTGTTTTGTTGACTAACAAAAGGTGTTTACAAGGCAGATCAAAATTCAAAATTCAAAAGTCATTTATTCAAACTAGGCTGAGAATCAGCACTTTTCGAACGTCAAAATTACATAAGACAGATGAGAGATGTAAGTGGGAACGCCGGGACGACGCCCTAGGAGGACATATCAAAACTCAACTCAAAGCATTTATTTCAATTAAACCATTTACAGGCACTTTTGAATTGTCAAATAGTCGGTCAGTTAGTGAGAAAGTTGAAGCTAGTTGCCCAGTTCCAAAACGTAGATCTTCATGGAGAAGAACGGGCAAGAAACTCCAAGGACACTCTTTTAAATATAGAAAATTACAATCACATAATCCTGGGTACATTATTCTTGTTGCTTCTATATGTGAGAACAATGTACAAAAAAAAAATTAAACAATTCAAAATATAAGATTAAAAATAAGCCCTGGCAGATAAGAGATGACCAGTCACAACTGACGGCGCCCGTTCACGAACATGACGCGTGGATCAGCACCATCCAGCTCAACCATTTTGTAGGGAACCGAATGATCCAACACACTCGCCACCATCAGCGAGACATTTAAGTGAGCATGACAAACTCTCAACTGCCGTGCTCTTTCAAGTCAACATACATCTTAATAACATAAAATACGGCTCCATGGTACTCACATTCACAAAATTTTTAAAAATGCTTCTAAATTTTACAAAACTATAGTTTGCAATGTATTTGAGAGATTAATAGAATGTTACTACCATACCATAGTGACCTTATTGGTGATGTTCTTCAGAAAGGTCAAGTGTGTAGTACTCGCAACCGGCGTACGTGTATGACCAGCTGTCTAATTACGCAACACATCTTCGTTGACAATTCCGACTAATCTGTTTCAATTTGACAGGTCAACAACATTCATTGTGTTTTTTACGTTGTTGAGCAGATTTTTTTTTTTTACGTACGAAGCAATGGGTTAGCAATCTGTTTCAAAACGATTCAGATTCTGATTTATCGTGTATTACGTAATTAGGGTACTGATGTATATAAACATAAACGAGGCAAAAGGAATATGTAAGGATCGTTGCAGGTGGGGTTCTTTAGTTTCTGCCTACTCCCCATGGGAATGAGGCGTGAGTTTATGTATGTATGTATTGTCAAAAAGACGTGCTGAATCTTTCACTCCATCTACTCAAGGAAAATATTATCGGAATTTAATCGAATACAATGCAGGTTTTTATCTTCTTGCTATCACATATCGTATCAAAACAGACAATATTTTGGGTATTAATCAGTTTTTTGCAATATTTTATAAGTAGGTGATGATGATAACAAAGGTTTTTTAAATTGATGTCCTGTCCCACTTTTCACTTTACCGGAACTGTTATTCAAAGAACTGATTAAATCCGGTTTGAAATTACCTATCGCAGTCTACTGCTGCACCAAGGTGCACCACACCACATGAGCTTGAGGAAAAGTTTTTTTTTGCATGGCCTAAAGAATATTGAATACCTTGCTCAATAAAAAGTTAAAATGTAGTGAATTTCAAGCGTAAATTACGTAACAAAATGTTAATACTGTCTCAGTGACTATTTTGATGACAGTTCTTTGACATAATAATATTTGTGTACCTACTCATAGCATGAAAATCTAAGCATGATGACTAGTAATTCTGTGGACAACGTTTATTTTATTTTTTCTCATGTAACTGATTGACATTATTATTATAAATTATTGACATTATTCTATTTCGTTAAATATTTTCATTCTTTACCTGACATTACCTATTGAATTTTATTAAATTAAATTAAAAACATTGACATTGATACTACTGAATTAGGCATTTTATTTTATATTAATTTACTTAATTGGTGAAAGCCTCCCATAAATGTATATTTAACTATAATATATATATAATGAGAAACTATAATATAACAATTGTAACACCTCACACAAATATCATATGGTTTGACCAAGATTATGTCTGGACTTGAAAAGAGAGTGCGACCTCTGAGTTTGTTTCGGCCTTTCTTCTCAGAGTAGTCAGATAGGAAACACCGACCTCATCTAGCTTATTTTTAATATGTTTTTATATGACGTGTAAAAGTGATTTCGATATCCTATTTACAGAATAAACAATTTCATTTCAGTAAACAATTTCATTTCATTTCATTACACTGTTGTAACCTATGTTTACAAATAAAGAATATTGATTGATTGATTGCTTATTGATTGAGCCAGCTCTTAGCCTTCTGCATCAGGTCTATCCCACCCTTCCAGTCTTTTCCTTCTAGCTGGGGGATGCTCCACATTCGTTTTTCTGACTCACTGTCTCCACTCAAGCCGTGGTCGATCCTTCGATAGACATAACCGGTCTACTGCCACTTCAATCTGAAGCTATGTGGATAAGATTTCCGAACAAATTCTAACTTTTGGTCTAGCCCTAGAATGTCGTGAACGTATCAGAGTTGTAGGTTCGCTCTGTTTAAAGTATTAAAATATTCTGCCACATAGCCTGTAGCTGGCGAAAATCTAAAGCTTGTCTTGAAGAAAATACTTGATATGGAGCCTAAAATAGCTTCGAAAATGTCAGAAATAATGTAGATAAGTACCGACAATATCAAAATATCGATAATATCTGTTACTAGTACATATTATCAGGAGATTAGTGTGGTACATAGTTTATTGTTTATTAGTGTACTGCATTTTAATGGTAAATAATGTGATAAGGTGATAAAATGGACGAAAAATACAAACATTAATTTGCATTTTTTTTCTGAAAGAGCATCACATGATCTAGATAGAGTCAGCTTCAAAAAGATGTACAGCTACGTTGGCAAGAATTCAGTCCATTGTCTACAAATTGTGTCCCATAATCCTGTATCAATGTGTAGCTACAATTAAATACCCCATGTGTAGTATGTTTTGTACCTACACATTGATACCCACAATATAATGTAACAACTACAATAAAAAAAAATGTTCTATTTACTGAATTCTTGTTCTTGACAATTAAATGAATTCTTGGTGATGTATACATCTTTTTGCTGACTTGCAAGTCAAGTGCTTTCCGAAGCACGGAGGAATCTCGATATGTAAAGATGGACCAGTCCACGGACCAACCCCGGCAAGCGTAGCTTAACGTAATCGATCGACCCGTGCGGCTGTTATTACTTAGCCCCGAGCTAAATCACTAGATCCGCGTTTATTTTCATTTAGCTGATGACCATTCACCCTACGAAAAACAGCATTATGATAACTCTTATTTTTATGACTCTCTCGTTGGTCTAGTTGTCGCAAGCACTAATGCTGAGCAAGTTTTATTGGATTTCTCCTTTAGGAATTTCTCAGTAGTAGCCCGGAGTCTATATATGTGCCCGGTTGATGGCAATAGACTCGTCCCTATTACATGGGACTTAAACATTGTTCGCAACGCTATGTCTTGTCTTTTTTATTTGGTCTGAGACACCGCGTAATTTAATGCCATATTATTCTCGTAACTAACTAATATTTAGTAGCTACGGCTAATATGCTAGATAACTAATGACTATTACGTACGCGGTCAATGCGGTTAGTCAATTTTTAGGAAAAGTTTAGCTCGGTACCTACTATAGGAACAACAGCATATCAACCTACATTTAGAATCTTCAGTCAATGAGTCGCTCGTCTACTAAATAACTTGCTATGCTGGCTGAATCATACATAATGTTTAAATTCCAACTAATATGTGGGTTGGTTTGCCCGTGTTTTCCCAATGTGTCTGTCTAAAATATGCAAATAGGTTATAATGGTATCCACGGGAACCACGGGGTTGTTCCAATTGCATTTGCAGTTAAGTAAACATAATAGAGTGAGTGATTTTAATAATTAACTCCTTTAAGTAAAGTCAGACTCAAAAAGATGAGAGAGATATACATCGACAAGACACAATGTGCACTCATTTATTTAATTGTCTACAATCTTTGTCCCATAATATTGTTTCAATGTATACCCACAATAAAATAACACATTGTGTACCATTGATACAGCAATAAGGAACACAAATTGTAGACATTCAAATGAATTCTTGTTGTTGTATACATCTTTTTAAGGGTGACTGTACTTATGATCACTATGATGTATACCACCCTCGCGTGTCATTTGTTTGAAGTTTACTGGGTCAAGGAATAAATTAATATTTTAAGACCCCTTGCGCGTTCATGGGTTATCCTAAATAACTCGGAGTTAACAGCTAATTCAGGGTTAATCAAATAATTCATCTTATACGCCAACGCCACCAAGAGTACCGAGGGTAACGTACGGGTAGTGCCCGCAGTTATAAAACACTAAAACGTAGTAAAATTGTGGTTTTAGGGGGTCTTGACGTAGTTTCCAACCTTTTAATTTTTTTGTGAATATTCGTAAAAACGTGAACAAAAAACATTAAAAAAAAAATATATATTGGATTACATAATACTGATAAATTTTGTTCAAATATACAAGCAGATTTCAGTTTCACGATTTATAATGCTGGATTCGCTAAGAAAAACCTACATTTAAAATGAGCGAGGCTCCCGGCATCCCATATGCGACTAGGTGGATCCTCCAGGAGGGCTCCCGACAGTGAACGTGTTTATACCAGGTGACACGCAGGCAGGTTTAATGGCTCAGCTTGGACCTTATGAGGGTCTCCTCTGGTGTTAGTGACTAGATATGAGATCAAGGCTCGTTGCAGAACATACTCAGTTCTTCTCGACATGACCCGTATTGTGAGGGGATTCCCATCTTTAGACGTCTTACGTAATAATAATAATAATAATACTTTATTTGCCAAAATGTAGGTGTACAAAGTCGTATGATGTTATTATATATGTGGCCCATTTACATTCTACCATTACATGTGGTGTGCAAATATTTAATTTAAATTAAAAATACATTAAATTATTAAAAATGTCACAATATTCCTGCACTAAAAACGTTACAAAATGTCTGATTAAATTAATTAATTGCAAATATTCAATTTCACAATACATTACTTACCCAATTAAAAAAAAAAAAAAAGTCACATTACATCATTCACCAATGTGATTGTCCATGAATATTGTTATAATGTCAAATTAAAATAATAATAGTAAGCAAATGTCAAATTAAAAAATAAAGGTAATTGTTGTTTATTATGTTATGCTAAAAATAAATAAATCTTTTTATACCAAAATTGACATTACTTTCTTTCTTCGACATGTGACACAAATTCATTAACCGTGTAAAAACATTTTTCTTTAAGCCACTGAATCAGCTTTTTTTTAAACATAAGCAAAGGTAGATCTTTAAACGCGTTTGGTAATTTATTGTATACCTTAGTAGCCATTATAAATGAATTTCTCTTAAATAAATCGAGCTTGCATTGTGGCAAGCAGAGCCTATGTTTATCTCTAGAGGCAGCATTTCTTTTGGTTACATCTCTATGCTTAATAAAATTTTCAGGATGTTGTCGTACTAATAGGCACTATTCTTTAATATACATGCAAGCTAACGGCAAAATGTTGTACTTTTTAAACAGTGGCTTACAGCTATCCATGTACCCAGCTCCACAGATTGCACGCACACATTTTTTTTGTATCATAAACGCTTTATTGACATCCACCGAATTACCCCACAACAAGAGACCGTATGAGAGTACGGAGGAAACGTATCCGTGATATGCACAAAGAGCCGCTTCAGTTGAGACTGTGGCTCTTAATCTTCTTAGTGCATAGATAAATCTGTCCAGTTTGTCACAAACATAGTCGACATGCTTTTTCCAATCGCAATTTTGATCTAAAAGGTAAGGTAAGTATCGTAAGGTAGCTTGGGCCATTTCCCTGTTTAATTTTAACACAATAGTTAGGTATATTTAAGATAATAATATGACTTGGCAAATAGAGATAACATGCCCAAAAAAAATTAACTTCTATCATTAAAATTCTCAGAAAAATAAACAACACGCCATTATCTAAATTAAACAAAACCGGTTTGCTTCAATCAAGTGTTTGATAGATTGTATTATATAATAAAAAATATTATGTCTAAACCATGTCTAAACATAAACATGGTCGGTACAATAGGCCGCACGTCATAGTTAACACTATGACCTTGAGCTACCCTAGCGTAGTACGGATTGCCAATTGAATAAGAGGTCAGCTTGTACCTAATTATTATATATAGTTACCATTACCACTGATGTGCGGCCTGCCCTCAAAACGGTGAAGGAAATCATGCATGTCCAGCTGGTCGATTCTGTAAATATCTCACCGTGAAAACTTAGGTGAAGTGAGCTGTCATTTCGTCTGATGCTAGGAATTGACAATATTGACAGCTCACTTCACCTAAGTTTTCATGGTGAGATTTTTACAGAATAGCACTACTGGAACCAAAAATTCGAAGAGATGCGACATCTACCAAACCGAACTGCACCCGCGTTGTGGATTGTGTCCCAGCAGTGGGAACATTATCGGCTGATTATATGACTTGCGGCCTACTGTACAATTTATTCGATTCAACAACCTATCCTTACTAGTACGTACCTATGGCGGAGGGCGGAGGCCAAAGCAAAAAAAAATATCGTGTAAGTAGGATGAGCAGTGATTACGTCTCATCAACTAACATCACCATGCCATAATATGTCAAAAGTAAGTATAGTATACAGATGGTTCACTCCACAAAATCATTTAATTAAAAAGCGACTCTTGCTACGACACAATAAAGTGCAATTCAGCCATGCTATTCTGTAAACATCTCACCGTGAAAACTTGGGTGAAGTGAGCTGTCAATAGTGTCAATCCCTGTGGAATGACAGCTCACTCCACGCTCACTTGACCTAAGTTTTCACGGTGAGATGGTTACAGAATAGCACTGCTGCCATGCTGGTCGCACAGCGCTAATTACCTACATATATTCACCTAGAAGTTGCCACACTTTCTATTGCGAAACTCAAAAATCTTCTGACTACGTTACGCTTACTGAATTGGCCCGACAAGGCGGGCCCGACGCGTACTTGTAGCTGCATACCTTCCGTATTCATCTGTGGTATAGCTGTACAAGGATCTTTTAGTGCGTGGCCAAAATTGGTACTACCGTCGCCATCTTGTTTTTTCACAAAACAATATTGCACACATAGGTTACCAACAGCGCTCACTTAACAACGACACTTGAGCGCCAAAATATCCTTGTAGCAGTAACCTCTTCGCTTATTAGGTCTTTAGGGGAAGTACCGCGTCAATACCGTCCATCTGCAAGACAAATGTACGACGCAGACGAATTATATTTATCTGTGTCTAGGCTGGAAAACGCACCTGCGACCCCCCCCCCCCTTATGTCGGAAATGTGCATAGAAGGTGGTTACTAATCAGTTAGGATCTCTGCTTACTTATCCATCCCACACAATGTCGTGGAAAAGCGAAATGATTGAAGTTAGTAGAGCGCTTATCCTAAAAGTTGGCAACGTCGCAAATACCTACTTAGCTGTCAAATATTTACCTGTTTTTTGGAAATATTAGATACGAGTATGTACTGTATGGGAAATGTGGCTAACTAACGAACTAGAATATTGATAATGAAATGTAATAATTAATATCGATCGATAGTTCGATGTAAAAAAAAGATTTTGAAACTTTCCAAATGCCTTTTTTACACCAAAAACTGTTATAAAATCAAATTCAGTGTTATAATTACAATTCATTATTAATATGCTAGTTCGCTAGTTGGCCACATTTCTTATTTCCATAAACAATATTTTCAGCTATGATTAATATTAAAACTAAATGAGGATGTGTCAAACTCTAATCGAACTAATTCGAATCAAAACGAATCGCCATGATTAAAAGTAACTAAAACTGAAGCTGATGCTAAAGCTAATGACAAAAAATAGGAAACAAATACATCCTTCTCACTTAAATAGCACTCCTTATATTTAATTAAGAACTTAATAACATTTTCGATTGTGAGTGCATGTTTTTTTGCTTATTTGCACAGTCCTTCATCATAGTAATGTCTCTTTTTTTCTCCATGACAGCCAAGAGGTGAGTCCTAAATTTGGAAGTTTTTGTTGGGTGGGTCGCGGTCCAATCAACTTTGGGAACCACTGGTCTAAAGGCTAATTAACTATCTATTTTAACAACTAGATCTAGCTCTTTATCGCCAGATAGGTTGATAATAATAGGTAAGTGACTAAACTTCTATCAGACCGTACTATAAAATATAATAATATACATATCTAAATGATTATCTCAACTTTATCAAAACATTGGTTTAGAAATAGAAAAAAAACAAATGCCCAATGACTCTTTGTTTTTTGTTATGAAAAAAAACAAACAGCTATTTCGTTTCGTTTTAACAATGAGATACAAAATAAAATATTAGTGATTACTGATTAGGTACCAACTCAGAGTCGCTCACTAAAGAGAGTGCAGATAAGCGAATGGATTGGATTGCAAAACTTATCAATGGCCGCCACATGCAGAGCCGCGAAGTTAGTCGCGTTGCAGACAACGAAGCGAGTCGACGTCCAAGTCGTTAATCATCAGATTACGTCACGCCATTGTGGCCGGGTTTTCCACGTCCGTCACACAAGTCGGTAAACAGACGAGACAGTCAGTGACTATGTGGAACGAGGGGGACCCGCGGCGCGAGCTCCGGGGGCACGAGGTGGCCTTGGGCAGGCCCGGCTCCGAGGTGGTGGTGATGGACGACCGGGTGGTCGAGGCGGCGTCGCGCGCGCAGCCTGGCGTCACCAACATCAACGTCACCAAGTCTTCACGCCTCCACATCGGACCCAAGTTCGTGTCGGTCACGCAGAACGTCGACAACACAGAGGTGGTCAAAGGTGAGCCTCTAATCACTCGTATGTAAACAATGCGATCTCCTCCGTGCACTGTTTGCCGAGCCGCTGTGTTCAGATCCACATATTGCGATATTTACTCATATCGGAGCTTGCGCACATTCATATTATTTATAGTGGCAATACCTTGTTATGATAACCACAAAATGCGTTCGTCCTGCCTCTATGTTATTATTAATGTTCCTCGTATGCACATTTTATGCTTTATTCTTTGGAAGCTATGCCGTCATGTTTAGCGAAATATTATGTTCGTATTTTCCTGCTTTTAACAGTTCCGCTGTACACTTAATAATATTTGTTGATAGAATTAAGAATTTAAGATGATTGGTTGAGAACAGTTTTTATTATTAATAAACTTGAATCAGGTTCTTTTTTGTGCTGACGTGATTTGGTATGTTTCGTAGTATTAGTATTTCTTGAGGAAACAAGTTATGTAGACTCGGGACCAAGGTAGATAAGAGCTTCATTGATGATAAATCCATAACGCTCAAATAGTTGTATGCCATTTTGTACATAAACACATAATTCGGTACCTATCTATGTATTTAGATGACGATACATTAATTTCAGGCTCAATTAATGTCCTCAACTGCATTAATAACCTTGACAATAACATCTGATACCTAGAAACAGATCCGCCATCTTATTGCTAAAAGTTTTGTTTACCTACATGATTGAAGTAACTACGCTTAGGACAATTATTATTGGTGTGTATGTTACAAAGTTTTGATGGTACTTCACAACTAAAGCACATACAACATTAATGTCGTAATTTATTAATTTAGAGTTTGTTAAAATGTCATAATTATGTATAAGGGTGCAAATAAATCATCCAATCATCAGCACGTTCGCACTTCACGTCCAAGTGCACAAACCACGCATATCTTGCGTGATCACTACATGTGATGTGAACGCACCTTTAAATTTTATTGAAAATAAACAAAGACAGAATCAAAGATGGCCGCCTACTCGCGTCACACAGGGAAAAACAAAAGGCCAGATGAATACAATGGTCAAATGCACATCGTCTTACATTAATAACGATTACCTACTTACTTTTATGGGGCTCCTCAAAAAGGAATGATGAGGAATTACTTTGAACGCACTTCTCTATAAGTGAACGCACTTCTCTATAAGTGAATGCACAGAATCTCACCGATTCTAGTATCTTGAACAATTACCATTTCACTAAGATTATGGGGTGCTCCTGAAAAAGGCGCTGTAGTACCTAATTTTTATGAAAGTCTTATTTTTAACGATTAGGATCCCTCTCTTTCACATTTCCAAGCGAATTTTCTTTTTTGCAATGCGTCGTACTACGAACATTATGCTTGTAAATCCATATTACATTTTTAAATTCAAACCATAAATCAACTCACATAATTCTGACGAATTAAAGCGACCGCATTTGACTCTAGACATACAAGTAGAACCTAGTACCTTAGAACCTTCTGTAGATTTTATTTTCATTCAATTTTCAAAGACAAATCCACGAGCCCACACTTGTTCTAATCCAATCAATATGTATAACACCCGTTTTCCTATAAACTAATCAACACAAAAAATCGTTTTTAATGTCCAGCTTATGTCAAACGTTTTGACTGTTTTTTTTTAGGTTCCTAAATAGGTCATATAATTATACTAGCTGCGCCTGCAGTTTCATCCGCATAAGACTCGATCCCGTGGGAGTATCGGGATAGAAAGTATCCTTGCTCCTAACCCATGCTATGGTGTACCCATGTGCCAAATTTCATCCAAATCCGTTCAGCCGTTTTAGCGTGAAAGCGTAACAAACAAACGAACTCATTTTCGCATTTATAATAAATTAGTTAGGAAGTCAGCTATCTTTTCGTAAACGATTACGACTAATCTGTTTCACTTTAACAGTTCCACAACATGCATTGCGTTATTTACGTTGTTGAGCAGATTTTTTTTTACTTATGTAGCAATGGTTTAGCGATCTGTTTCAAAACTATTCATATTCTGATTGATCGTGTAATTCGCAATTATGGTACAGGTGCAGCGCCGGCTCTAGCCTATATGTAGCGCCCGGGAGCAATCTGTTCCACCCTTTAGTAGGCGTCGCGATCGAAATTGAATATTTATAACAGTTTTATTTTCCCAAGTGTAAGGAAATTCGGGCAGCACTGTCACTGTCACTTGTTATTTTTGTGGCTAAGTAATAATAGCCTGTCATTATCACCGAGTCCCTGTCACTTGTTATTTTGTTTGATTGTTGAGGTTAGTTTGCTGCCATGTATTTGATTGATCGTATTTGTTTTAGATAATTATATCAAAAGTCACTACATACAATGAATGAATTTACGAAAAATTAAGTAGCAAATGAAAATGACTGAAAGGTAGGTTAGACAGTGACTCAGTGACAATGACAATGCAATGCTTACGGTACTTTAGCCGGGTCGAGGCAGCGCTACTATTATGCCGCTAGCGGCACTTTATCCGATAGGGATCAGGGGAAACAACCTTCTACGAGCGCGAGGGCGCGTAGGTGCGGAAAATTTTGCTATTGCATATGCGGACTTCTTCCGAATTCCGCTATCGCTTCGCGCCGGACTCATAACGGAATTCAGACAAACTTATTTTAGCATTTGATTATTTTTATCGCTTCTGACAATTATGACGTCTGACTTTTGAAAGGTCTGCGCCCCCACTGAATGGACTGTGCCCCCACAGGCTCTTTGGATATGAAACCGTAGAGGCCACAGGAATAAAAAACTGATTGTTTTTTTATTTTTTATTACATGAATGAAATCTACTATCCAGTAATAATACCAGCCTTTTACTGTCACAGGGCAAATGCCTCTTCTCATACAACGAAGGCACGAGCATTGTTCACCACGCTTGCTCAAGACGGATTTCAGACTTATATTAACTATTAAGTCCAGGTTTCCCCACGGTGTTTTCCTTCACCGATGTCAGTAATGTCCAAGATAAACTCAGAAAGTACATATGAATTGCAAAAGTCACATTGGTACTTGCCCGGATTTGAACCCACAAACTCGTGCATGAGAGGCGAGGCCTTACCCACTGGGCCATCACGACATTTTACTATCCAATATAATATTATAATTATTGTTCTATGACTTTACGTTTTACCCATTATTTTCAATGCTATGAATAGTTAGAGATTTTTTTCTATAAAAAAACATAAATTCATGAAAATCAATAGTTCTCAAGTTTTCGCAAAAAGCTCTGGGAATTAAAATAATAATAATATCTTCATTCGTAGCCTTTATACAGAATTTTTCACGACATTAAACGTTCTAGTAGTCCGGGGTAGTCCGTATGTAATGGTGGGCAGCAACGAACTGAAGTCATCGTTTGACGACCTACCCTCTCGGTTCCCACCTACCTGCAAATTGACTGCCCTCTGATTGGCGCACGTTACTAATGACTCACTAATGACTGCGCCTCTACTGATAAGTAAAGCGGTTTCGACCGTGTTTTGGACACAAACAAATGACGTCACGGAAGTGGTGTCGAATATCGTTGCACGTACTTAACTAAATTTAATTTGACTATATTTTGCAATACATCAAAATTACATTTGAAAGAAATAGGCTTATGGAACACCACTATAGGTCACTTAACATTAAAAAGTGCTATTCTGTAAACATCTCACCGTGATAACTTGGGTGAAGTGAGCTTGATGTGAGCTGTCATTGCACATAAAGCTAGGGATTGACACAGCTCACTTCATGCTCACTTCACCTCACTTTTCACGGTGAGATGTTTACAGAATGGATCGACAGGTCTATTTTCACTGCAGTTAAATTGATTTAACAGGCCGTTGGCAAACGGTTGTGTCATTTTTATTTAAATTACGAATGTCGCTAGAGAAAATAAAAAGTAGCTGCTTAGTTTGCCTCTGAAATGAGTATGTCTATTTACTCTATGTATAACCCTGTCTTTGCTTTTGCGCAGTCGGTAGAAAGCTTAAAAGTAGGTACCTACGTAGATTTGTAAGCACTGGGGGCCTAAAACGGCCACATTAAGCAATTCTTCTAAAAGCAATTAATTTTCTGAATTGTGAGCAATTCCTCTATGGTGACACATATTTTAACTGAAACATATTCAATTGAATTCATATCAGAATATTCATATTCAATTGGTGTAAATATTGCCGCATGAAAAAAATGAAGACCGTAATATTACCGGATAATTATTCTTTTAATTTTTTTTAAATTAAATTAATGAGATTTTTATTTTTTATTTCTACAGTATAATATATTATTATGTTATTTCTTTATAATATAAAACTGTCAAACAGATGAATTGCGTAATATATATTGAACGCAGTTAATATTATGAATTGTCAGTTTGTGACATTTTGTGTTATTATGAAACATTAACATAATGTGTTTCTGCCAAAGCGGCCGTTTTAACCCCCCTGTTAATTAGTATCCACCATAAATATAATTAATCGATATCACAATTAGTGCCAATGATCCCCTAATCAAATTCAACTTAAAACCGCACTTCACACTAAGTGCGTTTATTGTATTGTAACTGGGAACACCCAAATACTCCGAAATATTTTATTCAGAATTTCGATGTTCCGATTTTCAAAAGTCCGAATTTCATAATACCTAAGAATTATAATGTCTATTATAAAAAATCACGAAATTTATTTTACCGAAAGTTTTAATGCGATTTGTTAGTTTTCCGATTTTCATACGTTCAAAGAATCAAATGCTCGAAGGGGTCTTGGTCCGAAAAACGACATTCCGATTTTCAATACTTCGAGTAAACTAAAAGTCAAAATGTTGTGCTACAAAATTTTGTGACAGAAACGAATCGCTGCAAAACCGACTTCACGCAGTCTTGTCTGCCCTACCCCTAGAGTGTAATTTAAGCCCGCGTAGGTGCGGAGGGGTGGGGCGGCCCCCATTTAAGCTCGCGTGGGGCCGCCCAAACCCCTCAGCGCCGGAGCCGTGACAGAAACAATGCTTGCTGCATGTTGCATACCTGCTTGCTTGCTGCATGCCTGCTTGCATGCTGCATGCCTGCTTGCATGCTGCATGCCTGCTTGCATGTTGCATGCCTGCTTGCATGTTATTATATTATTTGTGTTGCTATTCAGTTTAACAAAGCGTTTTTATTTCGGAATTGTACTAATCGGTATTTTAATAATCGGAATTCGTATTTTTGATGTTTCGAATTTTCATTAAGTCGGACATTTTGTTATTCGATCTATTGAAACTCAATATTTTGAGAATAGTAAATTTAAACGTTAGGAATATTGAAATTTAGGAATTATAAAAATAGAAGTAATGATAAGTCGGAGTTTTTATATTCGGAATTATGAAAATCGGTATTTTGAAATTCGTATTTGACTTGTGACTGACGGAATAAAGTTTTTCGTATTTATGTAGTGTACCCGTTGTAACTACCTAATAGAGAAGAGGTACCCTTAAGAGCGATCACCCAAAAAGTTGGCAACGTCGCAAATAGCTGTCAAATATTTACCTGTTTTGATTAATTTGGCAATATTACTGTATGGAAATAAGAAATATGGCTAAGTGAAATAGAATATTAATAATGAATTGCAATTATAACACTGAATTTGATGTTGTAACCGTTTTAGGTGTAAAAAAAGCATATGAAAAGTTTCCTGATATTTTTTTTACATCTAAAACGAAATATTCTGTGTTACGATATTAATTATGCATTTTTAATAATCAATATTTTAGTTCACTAGTTAGCCATATTTCTTATTTCCATACAGTATTATTTCCAAATTAATCAAAACAACGAAATATTTGACAGCTATTTGCGACGTTGCCCACTTTCTGTATAAACGCTAGCTCATCACTCACATTAAAGATAATATACCTACAGGCTGGCAGGGACATTGACGCGAAAACTTTTACCATGGATTCAAGTACCGTTTATGGATGGATTCAAGTACTGTATCTGAACCCGCCTGCGTTGAAATTCTTAGTCGGTTATTAAAATATATAGGATGCTGGATTATAGCACTTAAAAATCCTTATAGGTAAAATATATGTTATCTTCACAGTGTGTGGTGGTCTATTAAATTGTACGGTGAGGGATATGTCGAAGATAATATTATATATTTTATATTATCTTCAGTGTGTGACGACCTTTAGTATGTAGTTGCGTAGTTTATAAGTTTTATGACCTGGCTAGCGACCTTAATTTATAAAAGGATCCACAGGATAGCCCGGTTAACACGTTCAGTGCCGGGAGCCCTCCTAGAGGGTTCACCTAGTCGCATTGGTGATGCCGAGATCCCTGGCGGAGGGCTCATTTTAATTGTAGGTTTTTCTTAGCGAATACAGCATTATAAACCGTGAAAATAAAATCTGATGTATATTTTAACAAGATTTATTAGTATGTGTGTTGGTTTTAAAATCCAACATATAATTTAAAAAAAAAGTTTTGTTCGCTGATACATAAAAAAAATTAAAGGTTGGAGACTACGTATAACGTAGACAAGAACACCTGAAAACACAATTTTACTTCGTTTTGAAACCTTATGCCGTTGACCGTCCGCGATGGTTAAGAGGGCGCCTAAAGGTCCACTAGCGCCATTCTTTAAAAAAAATATTATCTCGTGACTGAGAAGGAATTATGAATAACAGCTAATAAGGAACCTCGGTAAGTGTGTCTAGAATTTTCTAATACAAAAGGTATTAGAAAATTCTAGACACACTTACCGAGGGTATTAGGGTAATAAAGCTTTATATTGAGACACGAAGCAACAAAATACGATCTAAAGAAAAGCGGCCACATTCCTCTAGATCGTATTTTGTTGCTCCGTGTCTCAATATGTGGCGCTAGTGGACCTTTAGGCGCCCTCTTAACTTTAGCGCATACGCAATGCCGGCAACCCTCCCGGAGGGTTCACTTCCAATAGGTATGGCGGCATGGCGTATGAGTTCTATGAAAAGTGGGCGAAATTGCCACTTTCTATGTTCACCTTTGAGATCCCATAAAAAAAGCCACTAGGGGAATAGTCCCCTAGTGGCTTTTTTATGGGATCTGAAAAGGCATAAAACGGCCGGTGTTACCGCTGTCAAACACAATACTAATAGTAGTATTGTGTTTGACAGCGGTAACACCGGCCATTTTGGAAAAATGCTGACCTACTTGTGAAATGTGTAGAAGTCATAAAAATACATCATAGGGTAAAAGTAGATAGCAAAAAAATATGCGCCACATATTGACTGAGGAGATACGCTTTCTAATCCTATGTAAATTAAACAACTTCATTCGGCTCTGATGTCACGAACTAAATTCTTAGTCATTTCCTTAGCTCTCTAGTTGTGCCGCGAGGTATATGTATATGCATCATTTGCGCCTATCTTATATGATATGATATAATTGTGTAATAGGGCACTTTCAAAACGTAATATCTAGAATTATCTGGTACTTATATTTATTTACCTACCTGAGTCTGAAGTTTGACAAAGAGATCAAGGATAGCATTGTCTGACCACCATTTTTCGGTTGTTTGTTCGTTGCTGTCTCATTTCTCGATACCATTCTCTTTTGTAAATAATTGTATAGGTACTATATAAATGTTTTGCTGTTGCCTGCAATTTCATTAACATCCCAGGGAAACTACTAGGGATATATAATCTGTGTTCGCAATTTATTTGCCAAATATGTAAACAAAAACACGACTTTTAGGAAAAGCATATACAAATCAGTTTGCGCTACAACTTCATATTTCTTATGACCTTTTTTTAAAATCAACTTTTTTACAATAGCTTAAAGCTGATTTTTGTTTAAGTGGAAATAAAATCAATTGGAAACAACGTTATAAAAATTATAAATAGGCCTTACCTACCTATGTCGGGTACCGTATCTGTAGAAAGGATAGATTTGGACAAAATGTTTGCGATTAGTAATAACATATTTGTTACATATAACACATGTAACTTTATAGACGATTCATTAAGAATAACCAAATCTTTTCCTTGTTACCATGCTGTATCGATCGTCCAATCGCTGTGATGCTGAGACTGGCCTTGATATTCACGATTCTCAAAGCATTTGTTATTTTTTTCCTCCCAACTCTTGTCTGCCACTCATTATAAGTATTTTAAACCACGAACACTTAATAATACTTGTTAATAAACTCGGAGTAAACTTTCAAGCAGTATTAACTTCGGTTTCACTATATTTTTCGAGGTTTAAAAGTTTGGCATAACCACACTTTACTTCGAGTTAATTTTTGTAGGAGTTACAGCTTCTGCCATGTCGGTACATGCTCAAAAATCAATCTGCCTACCCTTTTCTCAACTACGTTTGGGTCGGCTTCCAGTCTAACCTGATGCAGCTGAATATCAGTATTTTACATGGAGCGACTGCCTATCTGACCTCCATAACCCAGTAACTGGGTAACACCTCCCCCCCCAGTCATACCCCTTGGTAAGACTGGCTGTCAGACCTTAACAGATTAGCTAGTCAGCAAGGTTCTGTAGGTAGTGACTTGAGGCAACTTCTAGGTGAATATAACTGTAGGTAATTTACCTGAATTGCACTTTATTGTGTCGTAGCAAGGGTCGCTTTTTATGACGACGCGGAGGGCCCCATCTGTATTAATCTGCGGCCGAGTTTAGTAAGTAGTAGTTACGTGATCAAAACACAGCCCAAAATCAAAACTAAACTTACCTGACGCCTTCTGTCAAACAAAGTTCATGTTTTTATAGAACGAGCCGTGTGCCCGATATAGGTTAAATAACGAACAGCTATACAAACTTTCAGCCCCTATTTTACCCCTTTAGGGGTTAAAATAGAGGACGAAATTACCAAAATTAAATCATCAAAGCACCCTTCACACGCTTTGCTTTTACTAAACGTTTCTTTTAGTACCTTGGGCCATGTTTATAAAACATAATAACCAAAACCATCCCTGTACATCAATCCCCTTACGAAATGCGTAAAAGACGGATAACACGCTTTCTAACCAGTTTAAACTACGAAGACACTGAACTTCTGCTTACCTCAAAATCGTAGTGACTTCTCAAACACTCCGTTTCTAAACTCAACCTCTTTCCCTTCCGTTTTCACACATACACACAACGCCTACATCACAAAACACACGCACACCACATCTACATCACAGAACACATACTAACACTTTACACATTTAGTAAGTAAATATAAGTTAACATACGTTTGCACCTTATAGACCTAAGCAGTCTCTATTAAAAATTATTTGTGCTCCTTCTGTGGGAACCTGCGCTGGCATCCTTAATACAGGTTACCATGTAACCTAGCTAGGACGCCAGATTCAATACTGTTTATTATTACTCTTTTTCTGATTATCCGCAAATTGAAAAATTATATTTATTGTAACAGACTGTACCACTCTTTTAAAAAATAAATAAATTTGTATTTCAAATTTGAAAAATCCTACCTGAGAGCTCACTTTAGTTGCACCTACTCGTATATGGAACTCTTGTGCAAAATTTAATGCTTCTAGACCGAGTGGTTTAGGCTGAGCGTGGTCTGTCAGTGAATTTAAGAATTTTGTTATGTAGATGTAATGTTGTCTCATTAAAGCGAAGTTAATACGACCCCATTCAAGGCCGTTCTCTTTTGTTTTGACGCCTATTATATAGTTAGGTGTACTTCTAAATGCTTTTAATGCATTAGATGGTATAGTTCGATTCAAACTTAATGGCGGCTCGGAAGTTAGCCACTCGCTGCGCAGTACCGCACCCCTCACCCCCGCTGACACATGAATTCGTTACTGCGCAGCGACTCACCTCATGTTCCGAGCCGCCATTAAGTTTGAATCGGGCTGTAGTTCATCTACATCTTGAAGGAATATACTGAGTTACTAAGGGCTCTAACAGTCTGGGACGCAATGACGACATCGCTGGCGACGTAGCCATGGCTACCTACCTTAGCCAAATGAGGTTGCCAACTGACTCATACACTCGTCTATACTCGTCATACATTTCAATACAAATTGTTTGGAGCTTGTCGCCATGGCGCCCCAGTGTGTTAGCGCTTTAAGTCTTGAACTTGCTATTGCTCTCGATTTCACTCGCTTCCTATGGCAACTTCTTCCAATCCGGAAAAATGATAGGTACTATTTGATGCCCTTTATTTTTTGTTTTAATCGGAAACGCGTTAAAGCCTGACTGAGTTGGTACCCAACAATTATTCACGTTTATGATGTTAGTAGGTAGGTAAATTAATTTTCCTGCGCAATGTTTGCAATATATTTTTGCATTAATTAGTAGAATAAGTAGGTATTCAACATTAGGTAAGTAACGAAATGTGCACCTAAATCTAATATGTTTATTTATTAAGAGGCTGACAACATTTAAAGCGCGGTCACTCTCGGACTGCATAGAAAAGAAAGAGAAGCCCGATGGAACCCTGATAAATTATTGCAAAATATGAAGCAATTATCTATTTACTAAAAAATCTATTGATTGAACTAAAACATTAAAACACTATTAGGTACGTTAATATGTTGCTCGCAGAATAATCTGATAAAAGGTTGCATGTATATTAATATGGTTTTTAATTGTTAAAATAAAAATTTTGAGGTATTTTCGTGATTTTTTCTATCGTATCATGTTTTGTTGTATTATGTTTTCAACACGCTATTTAATTATTACCTATATATCCTGAAGAATATCATATATATTTTTGATTTTGTTTACTGCAGTGGAAACCTACTTTAAGACATGCATAATAAAACTGCTGTAGTGGCAGCGTTGCCAGCCTTTTGGGCACCTTTCCCACTGACAGCGATGCGGACGAATTTTTTGGTGCCCAATGAGATCTTCCCTCTTTTAACCGACTTCCAAAAATAAGGAGCTTCTATGTTTATAGCGTACCTATGTTTCTTTATACACTTGTACATAATATTAAGTTGATTAGAAGTAAAAACTATTGAAAAAACAAAGCTTCGCTAAAGTTAAGGAAAAGTGGTGCAACACAATACTATACATTACGGAATAATATTAATTAAATGATTAGCTGCATTAAGTGCCTAGTCATTATGTGGTACTTACCTCGTACAATAATTAATCAAATACGGTTAAGTGCGATTAAATTATTAATAAGTGCATAACATAGATGAAGATCTGCCCCACATTTTCATAGCTCAGATACTTAAATTCATTTCATATCTAGTAGGTATAAATAGGACTCTCTAAGTTAAGGGAAATTAGGTATGGTATCCTAGACAAACTTAAATAAAGTAAGTAAGTAAGGATCTGTTCGGCTACTTAGTCTGCTTTTACAGCTCGATGTGTCATAAACTGAAAATAAATGAAGTATCAGTCAAATTAGAACGAATTGTGTACTGCCATGCGATTCTGTAAACATCTCACCGTGAAAACTTGGGTGGAGTGAGCTGTCAATAGTGTCAATCCCTGTGGAATGACAGCTCACTCCACGCTCACTTCACCTAAGTTTTCACGGTGAGATGGTTACAGAATAGCACGGCTGCACTGCTATTCTGTAACCATCTCACCGTGAAAATTTAGGTGAAGTGAGCGTGGAATGAGCTGTCATTCCACAGGGATTGACACTATTGACAGGTCACTCCACCCAAGTTTTCACGGTGAGATGTTTACAGAATAGCATGGCTGGTATCGGTCCCGACTTACGAGTTGTAGGTCGTGAGTTCGAACCCAGACAGGCTTTGTCTTTTTAATTTCATCGCCACTGCTCTCAAAACGGTGAAAGAGGACATCTGACATCTACATCTAAGATATCTGACATCTACCAACCCGCACTGGGCCCGCGTGGGGGATTATGGCCCATTCCCTCTTACAGAGAGGAAGCCTGTGTCCCAGAAGTGGGAACATTATAGGCTGATGATAAGATAGTCAAATTAGATAATATAATTTTTAATTTTACCCAATTTCATAATTATCATAAACCAATATGTACATTTTTAAATGTATAAGTATTTTAATTTTGTAGTGCTGCTTATACTGAATTGCAATTTCAGACTTTTATCATACCTATGATGTTTTGGCTATAACCGTTTTGTAAATTAACATTACCTATACAAAAAACCGGGTCATCTATATCCCAGGACCTACCTCAGACGATTGTGCATTTTATTAACCAGTGTCTGTAATATATGACGTTGAGATTGATAAAGATTAATGATCATGATGTAGGCCCGCTTTAAAAAAAAAACAGGTAGATGTACCTTAGAACTGCAGTAAGTTTGCATACATTACTAACAAGTCTATTTATACCACACTTAATTGATTACGTTATCAAATTAGGCGAACATTGTAATTGTTATGTTACCCTACGATTGCTGATAAGCTAAACTGTGTGTGTTATCTATTTGTTATCACTGGGTCAGTTTTACTTTCTATTTTTTTACTATATCCGTATTTTATCACAAATTACCTAAATTATCTATATTTGTGATAACGTGCCGGCGACGTTCCTAATAAAGAGTCGCGTTCAAATTGATTAACTATCAGTGAATAGTGCCGTTTTCCTGAATGCACCCAAACATTTCCCTCGTAATTTTGAACTTCGAATAATGGTCTGGTGCAGTAACGGTGCGTACGCTATTTATTTACCTATTAATTGTATTATAGATCAATTAATACATTTGTTATTGAAAAGTAATATTAAAAATTAAAATGTCAGCTTATTGTAGATCAATAAATATATTTGTTATAGAAAAGTAATATTCAAAATTTCAACCCTGCTTTCAACTGGGTCTCAATTGTTGTGTGTTATATAAATTAAAAAACAACTCAATCATATTATTTTTAAATATTAACTTTAACGTTATTGTTAACTCCCGAAGGAATTTACAGAGAACAATCTTCAATGATGGCATGGCCAATGTTTATCAATCTATATCAGATTGATTCTGTAAAGTACATAAACATAGACAAAACAATAAAATTAAGCTCAATTATTTAAAACACGAAACTTGCCAATCTTATACTTTTTGCTATCGAGGATTATACGGAACTTAAAATAAATATCATATGGTACCAATGGTTCAATGGTACCATACCAATGATCCGACTTGATAAAACATAGAAATTCCTTTATTATATGCAAGTTTAATATTAATGTGAACCTTCCGGAATAAATTCTCTAAATTATGTTGAAATCTGCATCAAAATCCATTGCGTAGTTTAGAAAAACAATGCAGTCACACAGATTCAGAGTCAGACGAAAAGGGATTTTAATTTTTAATTAAGTATCTACTTACATTTTTAAGGTCTTGGCCTAAGTCTTTATTACTTTGTAGTTCTATGCTTGTCTCAAAATAGGTCTGAGTTATCCTTCGGGGTTGCGTGATGGTATAATTGTTGACCCAGACAAAAGCAGGAGTTGCAGTAGTCAACATTGCCCAGGCGGATTCGATTTTTAACCCCCGACGCAAAAAGAGGGGTGTTTTAAGTTTGACCGCTACGTGTGTCTGTCTGTGGCACCGTAGCTCTTAAACGGGTGAACCGATATGAATGCAGTTTTTTTACATAAATCGCTTGGGCAAAACAAGTTTCCGCAAACTTTAAAATCAGCAGAGTAAACTTTATAATAGTAATGGCCTTTGTTGAATTAGTCTATAATAGGTAAGTGTGCAACTAGACTGCAGTACATTGTGACATGTTGTGGGGTTTGGTTTCCGCACTTAGTCCTACAGTGGACCATCGTGCGTGGACAATTGTGACAATCCTATTTTGAGACATGCTTTAGTATAGGGTGATATACCTACCCACATAAGATTTGCTTCTTTTAGCATCGGCGATCAGTGATTTAACCGGTTTTTAGAAGTTAAATGCATTGATACAGTTGCAAAATCGCCGATCGCCGATGCTAAAAGTAGCAGTCGAGTACATCGACTGCAGTCTGGTTACATTACAACCTTACTAATTTTGTCAAAATTTCTTGATTACGGTCTTGTGTAGTTGACAATACGAGCGATGACGAGCAATTCGAGCAAAGCACAGGAGACGATGTTAGATTGTTGGTGCAACAGCCACGTGGGCCACGGATCGTGTCATCGGTCGCCGAGCGGCGTTTCCAACAAATAACCAGATTATTCCAAATGGGTTTGAATATTTTGTCTTTTTTGTCTAGTGTCATTCGGGTGTACCCCTAATGTCACCGCAGCCTAACCCTATGGGGGATACAGGCATGATATTAAATATCTCGACTTATTACCAAAAAAACAGCATTTAAATTCCACATTATCATTAACCTATATAAATAGCCTATTCAGTAGTGCGCTTTTCACTCGACATTCAAGAACCGGTTACTTCTCAGAAACGTAGTTTTCCGGTTTTCGTGTTTTTTTATCGATTCACCGATGTACGTATGTCTCTAGCTATATTTTATTAGAATATTATCTATGCGGGCACAGCTATAGTAGGTAAATAGGTCTTTTCTGGCATTTCAAGGCTAAACTATTAAATTAATAGTAATGGTTTTTCCGACCTGAATTGAATAAAAGGAATAAATAGGCAGCATTTGACCTTTGTCGATCGGCACACGAAAAATATTAATACAACATTCAAAAAAACAAAAAATTCAACCGTATTGAGCCTCCTCCGTTTTAGGAAGTCGGTTAAAAAAAACCCTGTCTAATCCCTGAAGGTGTTGTTAGGTATCGTACTGAGAGTTTATTTATGCGGTAATATTCAGAAAAAGAGAAAAAAGAACTTGGGTGAAGTGAGCTGTCATCCCACCTTTGCTAGGGAATGACACTTGACAGCTCACTTCAGCAATATTTTCGAAGTGAGATTTTAAGGGCAATAGCGCACTAGCGACTAGGCCACAGCAGCCAGGTCGCCGCGGCCAGCGACCGACCACAGACCGCAGATGCGTCGCTTTGATCTCGTTGGCCACCCCGGCTCGATAGGGCCGCTGGCCGTGTGCGGCCAGGTGCGCGTGCTCCATGGCGATTTCATACTAATATACAGTACGACACAACTTAGATGTAGCATAAATTTGAAAATTTGCATGCAGACATTTCAATTTTACAAATGTATTTAATTTGATTATATGACTTCACAAGTTATTGCGTTTGCGTAAAGATAATTTTCACCTAAAGCAATAATAAATGTTGGTGATTTTGAAGGCGCACTCAGTTCGGATGGTGATCGGTTTTACGAATTTTGCCGATGCTACATCTAAGTTGTGTCGTACTGTATCTATCTCTCTGGCCGCTAGTGAGCTATTGCCCTTACACTGCCTTACAGGATAGATTGGCAGACTGCAGACGTTTGAGCTGATGCACTACACGCGACTGGTCCCTGTGAGGAGGTATTATACAGGCTGGCAGGGACATTGACGCGAAAACTGTTACCATGGCTTAGATGAGATGTTTTTTTATAATAACAGAGCAAAATTTTCAACGCATTGGGGTTCAGAATCATGTACTGAATGGTAACCATTTTTGTGTCGACGTCCCTGCCATCCTGTATAGGTCATTTTTCAGTCAATACTACAGCAGAATACCTTGCCTCAGTTAGGAAAAACTTAAGCTTTTAACTAACATGCGCATAGCTTTGCTAGTGGACTGAAATTGGCTCGACAAGAATACCTCATTACCTACCTAAATGATACTAAAATACATAGATACCTATAGTACGTCTTTTAATTTATCTACTGCTTATAGTCCATAATATTATTTATAGCCATTTTACCGCAAACAGGAAATCATAAAATAATTAAGCTTGAAACAACTTTATTTATCTAGACTACATGTCCCAAACATATAGGTAGGTATTTGCAATAACATGACACAAACAATGCATGCGTAGTAATGACTTTGATGAGGAAAAGAGAATCAATCTGTAACACTTACTAACCGTATCAACGAGGGGCTTGTGGCTAAGTAATAACAGCCACACGGGTCGGTCTGTAGATGGGTGACCATCTATGTAGTAGGTACATATCGAGACCCCTCCGTGCCTCCGAATGCACGTTAAGCCGTTTGCTCCCGACTGTTATTTGTAGATCTTTGACTGCCGTTACGGATAGTCAGAAGTCGTAAAATCTGACCACTAGTCATACCAAGGGGTATTGTGGTACCCTGTAACTGGGTTGTGGAGGTCAGATGGGCTGGGCTCATATCAGGTGCTGTCGGTGTACAAAAATAGAAAGCCCTTGTCAAGATTTTCATAGTGATTTAGAATTGTTCATTACAATAAAAGCCACAGGGCCAGATAAGCTTGCTACACTCTAGACTCTTAATTATCTACGGTGCCGTGGAGTCCATCCACTAGCATATTTTTACGTTTTTAATCACAGTTATATACAAGTCAATCCGTACCACGCTCCGTCATACCGAAATGTAGGTAGCGCGCTAACTCAATTTCAATGTGGATTTTTAGCTCACGCAAATCTTAAAATCCTTGGTAATTAGCTTAGGTAAGCTGACATATACCGCAATGTTATTTGCCAACTAATCTGACGGCAGGTTTGAGGCCACATTCATAAACAAATATTGCTAGCTGACTTGACACTAGCCGGCTAGAAAATCTAGCATGAGCCCGCCAGATTTTTTAACAAACAATAAAGGAAAATGTGTAAGGTCACGCGTATTTTTTTAAATAATTTTCTACTAAAACATAGGTTTTTTGAACGTCTTTGTACGTAAAGGTCATCAGAATAGCGAAGAAAATTATGCATAAGTTGTTAGGTACCTACTTATGCATAATTTTGCGCTCCTAGTTTCCATAAAAATATGAACCTTGTAACAATATGCTAGACGTAAATAACCTATACTATTAAATGAGCAATATTTGTATATATGTCATAGGCAAACTCCGAAGCTCCGGCGCTCCTAGGTTGGACCGGTCAATCCTCAGGTCAGACTGAATGACTTAGTCAAAGCCCAAACAAATGTAAATTTTCGGCCTTTGACTAAACAATTTTCGTCAAACCTGGGAGAGACTAATTTGGTCAGGCAAACGTCAAAACACAATTTTATTAAATCGGGGTTTGACGAGTCAAACTCCGATATAGGTATGAAGTGTCTTATCTTCGTATATTTGGAAGCATTTTATCATTTAAGCAGCTTTCAAGTCTTAAGAACCGCTTAACTCTGCCAGTTCTGACACCTGATTGGTCAGCTTACGTGATTTTCACTTTTATATTTGAGATGCTTTGAGAGAATGCCGTGTGGCATTAGGCCCGCCTTTTGTACGATGTGCAATAAAGTATAAAATAAATAAATAAATGCTTTGGAATATACGGAGGTTAGTTTGTAAGATTAGGTATAAAAAAATAACATTTTTAAAATTTTGATGTTTATTGTTTTAATAATTTCTTAAGTAATTAAAAACTCTTTTTCTTGTGACACGTTTCACATAAATCCAAGTAATAGTTTACGCACTCTTTTGTGACATTTGCATACTTTTTATTTAAAGCTTTCAATGTGAGATCTCTACCACCATGACCACATTCCTGATGAGCACATTCAATCACATCGAATAACTCGTCATCCGTAACGTAGTATTGTATATTTTTTGTATCTGATAATGGCTTAATCAATTTTTTTTCGTCCCCAAAACAAACAACGTCGTAGCGTTTGAGACGGCGATACTGCAAAGACGTTTTCTTTTCAGCTACTTTAGCGGATTCTACCTCACTGATAATCTGCTCATACAACTGTTTGTTTTTTATGTGAAATGAACACTTATTTTTATTCAAATTAGAAATTTTCTCTTTAAACTTTACTTTTAAAGCTTCTTTATCCACGTTTTTAGTAACAACAACACCGTTTGATTCACTCATCTTCAATTTTACACAATTACACGCCCGCACGCTCAATGAACGAACATGAAATGACAAAACAATCGGTCGGAACACCGCGAGAGACATTATGAACCTGTTTAAACATGTTCAGATCAACGTTTGACCGAGTTTTGCAGTCGCTTCTAGGATTGACTAGGCCAAAACCGAAACAGAATAATTTACTTTCGACGTTTGACTGAAAAGTTAGGAGCTCCTGGGTTTGACTAAAAATACTTCAGGCAAAGGGCGAAATTGAAATGTATTTCGGGGATTGCCTGATGGCTTTGGCCAAACCTAGGATAAACCAGTCCTTCCGCGAAGAGACTGTGTATCGGACTTTGACTATAACATATATACACATTTGTAATCACGTTCTCGAGAACTTCTCTGACGATTTCGATGAAAGTTGCAATAAAGGGGTTTACGGGAGCGAAAAATCGATCTAGCTAGCTCTCATATCCGGGAAAATCCATTTTTTCTATTTTCACCCGAGATCGGTCGCTCAGGTACTGAAATAATAAATGACTTTACCATGCTACATGACTAAAATGAATGAACACATACTTATGGGTGGTAGTAATAAAAGCACCGAAAAAAATAAAAATATGGGCATACTCAAAATATGAAATTTACTGCTTTAAATACTAATTTTCCGACAACTTATATGCGAATGCAAATAAAGAAACGAACGAATACAATACTGAAAATTCCGAAAAACCAATACAGCACTAAAATGGTGAAAATATCTGCCAGCAACTTGAAAGTAGCGCTCGCCGGCCGCGGCCGCGGTTGGTCACAGTTCTAACCTACCCTATTTCACACTCATTTTTCGGTAATTCATTTTAACATAGCTTAGATAGTATTAGGTCCACCTATGAAATCAGCGTTTTGTATGGAGAATTTTAAAGAAGTTGCATTTTTCATACTAACATTTGCTTAATTTATATAACAACCATGAACACTAATGTTTTAAAACTTTTATACATTAATGTTTAAAACCTAAGATAACGTAATATGTCACTTAGATTAAGCGACTAAAATAAGTTTTGGCTAAGTTAAAACAAATAGTGGTCATTTCTGCTAACAAAATGAGGAGTTATTTTTAAGTTATTTTTTATGTTTGGAAAACTATAAGTAATAAGGTTTCTTTACTATTGGTCTATGATGGTCATTATTCGATATAATACCAAGCAATTGATGAATATTTTAAATCATAGAAGTGACGAGGTTCTCTATTTGTGAGAAATAAAACGCCAATTTCATAGGTGGGAACCCAATATTACAGCCAAACATAGATCGCTGGAAGTTAATTTGTTTTTCATTTGTTTTTCGGAAGCTTTATTATTTCCCAATGCTTATTAATGATTTATTTCAAATAAAATGTAATATTTAATAAATTTTTAGTATAATGTAATGCAATAACTAGAATCAATATTAAATTATGTAATTTAATCATTTGATATGAAATATTTGCAGTGCCCTTACAGAGTGCATGTCTTAATACTGTGTCACGAAATTTGTATGCATGTTTACAAACCAGTGTTTTACATGTTAGCAAATATTTAAGAAAGTAGAGGTATGTTTGTCCCTCAATTCGTTCCAGGTGATGTTTTGTGTGTTATATTTACATATTGTGATACTTGGTCGAGTCCACTTTCATTTCATTGGTACCTAATTCAGATTTTCCAGGCCGAAAAATGCAATAACATTTTATTCAAAAAGCACAGACAGACAGGCGGCAGTTACATATATTACAAACAGGAAACCTATTTTTAAAATAAGTATGAAATAAAGTTAGATTTATTAGTATTAAGTCGTTTTGGTATTTTGTTCACGGTTGGAAATATTCACAAAAAAATTTAAAGGTTGGAAACTACTTGTAGCGACAAGACCCCTTGAATACACAATTTTACTACGTTTTACAGTTTTTTATAACACGGTTTTAAACCTAATGCCGTTGACCGTCCGCGATGGTGAACTTTAGCGCAAACGTAATGCCGGCAACCCTTCTGGAGGATTCGCTTCCAATATGTATGGCGGCTAGGCGTACGAGTTCTATGAAAAGTGGGTGGAGTCGAAAGTGTTAATACCTCATACTAAGTTATTGCCGCACTGTTTGTTAAACCCCGCGATATTGGTGATGTTTCAGGCCGCATACTGGGCCTCGAGCTGGTCTCGCCCCAGAACTCCAAGCGGCTCCGCTGTAGCATCGCGGTGTTCGTGTGCTGGGCCTTCGTAGTCGCTTCTGGACTCACATTCTTCATCTTCTACTTTGCCTTGGCAAAACATGCTTATCGACTAGATCTAGGTAAAAATCTATTTTCAGCCGCCGATCGGCTTTTGACCTGTACACAATCCCATATGTCCCAGCACCAATTCACCATCTTTCCTTTTGACCAGTCCACAATTCCATATGTCCCAGCACCAATTCACCATCTTTCCTTTTGACCAGTCCACAATCCCATATGTCCCAACACCAATTCACCATCTTTCCTTTTCACCAGTACACAATCCCATATGTCCCAGCACCAATTCACCATCTTTCCTTTTGACCAGTCCACAATCCCATATGTCCCAACACCAATTCACCATCTTTCCTTTTCACCAGTACACAATCCCATATGTCCCAGCACCAATTCACCATCTTTCCTTTTGACCAGTCCACAATTCCATATGTCCCAGCACCAATTCACCATCTTTCCTTTTGACCAGTCCACAATTCCATATGTCCCAACACCAATTCACCATCTTTCCTTTTCACCAGTACACAATCCCATATGTCCCAGCACCAATTCACCATCTTTCCTTTTGACCAGTCCACAATTCCATATGTCCCAACACCAATTCACCATCTTTCCTTTTCACCAGTACACAATCCCATATGTCCCAGCACCAATTCACCATCTTTCCTTTTGACCAGTCCACAATTCCATATGTCCCAACACCAATTCACCATCTTTCCTTTTCACCAGTACACAATCCCATATGTCCCAGCACCAATTCACCATCTTTCCTTTTGACCAGTACACAATCCCATATGTCCCAGCACCAATTCACCATCTTTCCTTTTGACCAGTACACAATTCCATATGTCCCAGCACCAATTAACCATCAATCCTTTTATACAATAAGTTATCTAACATACCGCAACGCTACTAACAAATCAATCAATTTATACATATTATTACTAACTTTATATTCCGGGAAAAATCTCAATAATTATTTTGATTTGGTTAGATATAAAGGCGGACTGGTACCTGCGACGCGCTGACTGGCAAGCAATGCCTGAATATGAATTAGTCAATCTAGATGTGCCGGTACCCTATGTACTCATCGGCCATTCGGCTTTGGAGCACTGCATTGAAAAATACGCTTGTATCAAGAACGTGTTGAAAATACAAACTGATCACCAACGGCTTAGTTGGGTTGATATCGGCCCCAATTTCCTCGTCGGCGGCAACGGACTAATATTCGAAGGCAGAGGAGCGAATGTAGTAGGTGTGATGGTGAAATCATGGAACCTGAACGGTATAAGCATCATGTTCCTAGGAGACTACATGACCGCAAAACCGATAAAAGATCAGTTCGACCATGTGAAGATCCTTTTGGAAGAGCTTGTGGCAAAAGAGGTACTGAAGCCAGACTACACATTGTACGGTCACTGCCAGGTACAAGGAGCAGTAATACCTCCAGGTATAAACCTGTTGAGGCAATTGGACAACTTCGAACACTGGAATTCGACAAACGCAGATAAATGTATCGGATGGAATACCTAAGTGACGATTCTACAGAAAGTTTGCTTTAAACCACTTGTTTGAGAAGACTGTGATTATGTAATCGTAGGATACGGTGTTTAGTGAGACGGACTACTTACATAGATGTAAAAAATAGACTTTACAATTTAAATATTATAAGCATTTAGTAGGTATTTGAAACTTAGATAGGATAGCTATTAAAATTAGTGGTGCATTTAATGACTTCGTATGTTAATGATTCAAAAGTTTTCAACTATCCGAATATTATACTCGTTTTTCAATATAATTATTGTTTAAGTTTGATTCTTTTTTTACTGTGTTCTAATCGAATGTGCTAAGTGTAAAGAGGCGCGTCGTAAACGCTTCGAAATTTTTTTTGGCGGTCTCGAAATCTATTATCAAGACCATTCAAGAGCAAAAAATTACATGAATTTGTGTAGGATTATAATTTAGAAATACGTTATTTATATAAAATACCGCTTTGTAAGTAGGTAGGTAGGTGCCAAGTATATTGGCATAACTAAAAGTTATGTATTAAAATGTAAGAAATACACACAAATAATGAAATAAATATGAATTCTGGGCAGCTCCCTGAAGGAAGTATCTCACTGAACGCCGGTATTCACTGAATGGCTCATGCAGTTTGGGAAATATCTTTTTCAGGGAGTCATAAAGGTCTAATAGTGTGTTTGTAACAGGCGTTTGGTTAAGTATGTACTTTTTCACATATTTTTTTTATGTTTTCGGAAGTGTGAGCCTATCCAATACACTATAATTGTTCTTATTAAACTGAAAACGCCTCCGGTCAAATATATACCTAAAGTAAATAATAGGGATGATGTGTTGCCATGATGACTAATATTAGAATTGTTCGAACAAATAATGTTATTTCAAAGAAGGCACAGTAAAATGAGATAATCGAAAACAAATATCAAATCGATGGAAATATAGAGAAGCGACAGCTTTAAAAGTTTTTGGAAGAGATTATTCCTGTCCTTGTCGAGCGGTACATACATACGTTTTATGGCGCTTCTGTGATAGTGCCGTCTTTGTCTAGCAACTATTTTAAAACGTTTATAACTTGGCAATTTTTTTAGGTTTTACAATGTTTACAATATTGTTTGCACTATTTGCAAGCAAATAAATTCTAGAGTTGAAAAAAAAAAATTCATCATCCCTATTAAGGGCATTCAAGCAGAGAATTTATTCTCACTATAAATAAATCAATAAAAAACGTTTATTTCGACAAAATTAGACAATGTTTATAATAATGTTTATATTACAAACATATTATATTTCTTTGTCTCCTAGAGAAGCAACAATTCGGTACACGACAGTGTTTTTCAGCTATGCCTACCTACTACTATTTATTCACTCGCATTTCCCTAAATTACTTAAAAGCTTGTATTTTAGCTCAAAGACTTTGTTAAAACAAAGCGACCTACCTATATCTACTGTTGCTGAGAGTAATACCAAATAACTGACAGTGAAAATAAAAAAACATAATTGTTTTCCACGATGAAACATATCACTGTGAACCCTTTCAATATTATCTTGTGCTGAACAATAACATGTATTATTGTAGGTAAACATACATTGCATTATGGGGATCATTCAATTTTATTGCTATACACTTATGTACCTACATTGCAGGAAAATTCTGTTGAATTTAGCTAAATGTGCCTAGGTACTAAATACTTTGACGTGGTTCTGTAAAAGCCCTAAAGAGCTGGGATTTCGTGATTCGTAGGGATTTAGATTAAATCTGATATGCTCACTTTTTAGGGTTCCGTAGTAAACAAGGAACCATAGTTTCGCCATGTACGTCTGTCTGTCTGTCTGGTCCGCGGCTTAGCTCAGAGACGGTTAATACTAGAATGCTGTAATTTGGCATATGTATACATACATATTAATCATGCCGACAAAGTGGTAAAATTAAATTCAGGTTTTTTTTTTGTTTTAGGGTTCGTCCCTAACGTAAAGTGGGATGTTGTTTTTTTCTCATCTACCCGATGTTGTGGGGTGTCGCTAGACAGGTCGTTCAAAAATAAACCATTTTTGGATTCAGGGATCCGTTTTTTCTTAGAGTCAAGTTTCCCCATCCCTGCCAGCTAAATGGTTGTACTTGGATTTGTGAAGAAATCAGAGCTAAGTAGACTGTACTGGTTAACGAGTAATAATCAACCAACTTAAATTTGCAGTTTGAAAAACGAGTTTTTCAACTACAATGTTAAGTTTGGTCTTGGGATAAATTCATCCCAACTACGGAACCCTTCATTGTGCGTGGTCCGGAACACGCACTTGGCCGGTTTTTCTCTATATCTGACCGATAGGTAGGTAGGTACATGTAGCTATCCTAGTTAAGTACTGGGATTTTTCAATTTATGTAAAAAGGTACTAAGACCCAACAACCTAATTGCGTAACACTCTTTCAATCACAATCTGAGAGTTTTGAAGGATATCGCAAATCCATTGCTTCATTTATGTTTTAAAAATTCGTCCGGTCAACAACGTCAATAACGCAACGCAATGAACCAAAGATTTCAATCGTAGATTTGCCCTTCCGCATCAAAAGATAGTCGCGTTTCTGTTTCGTTTTGACACCTCTGAGACAGACAGTGTCGCAGAGACTTGACTTGGTTGTCATGGAAACGCCATTGTTAATGTGTGAGCTCGCTCCTCTCATTATGGACGATTTTTCGTGCGACTTAGTACAGTGAGGGCAAATCTACGATTTAAATCTTTGGGGTGAACTGTCAAAATGAAACCCATTGCGATCAATTGTCAGTTTATATGTTAGTTAATTGTATTTTTTTTCAAACTTATATAGGTAAGGAACGGATATGCAAGATTTTTCAAATGTAGACTAAACTTGAAAAAACCTTTTTCAAGTTTAACACCTTAGAACATTGTAGCCTACTCATAATTTTAAAGGTTGCATATTTTCTACAAATATTTTTTTTTATTATAAATATCAAAATTAACTAATATCGGTTACTAATCACAGGTTTATTTACATACCACATCCCAAAGATATAAATATGTAAACGTGCGAACTCGATAAAAAAAAAAAAACATCCGACGGTTAGCCGCTAAAAGCATGCACAGTATGCACACTAGAAAAGCACAATAAATTGGTGAGAGTGTAAGAGATAGACAACAAGAAGAGACACACATACCGCCATAAAAAAGTTGGCTTGCCGGTCGATTCTGTAAAAATATCACCGTGAAACTTAGGTGAAGTGAGCGTGAAGTGAGCTGTCAATAGTGTTAATCCCTAGCATCCTGACGGTCTTGGATTTGTGACAGTGACAGCTCACTTCACCTAAGTTTAACGTTGATATTTTTACAGAATCAACCGACTGTTTTAGTTCTTTTGCAGCGCGACACTCCATCTAGACATAAATAACCAAACCCATATGCGTACCTTTAAACATTAATAATGCCTTCGTTTTAGCCATACACGCTGATACGAAAACTGACTTAACATTGTCTGGAACGACGTAGGTATAGTACCTATGTATAACTGTACATACACCTACTTACATATTTATTGGCCTTTGTGATAGATACAATGCAATTGATAACAGAATGCTGAAGCTGTCACAATTATTGCAACCGACTGATAATTGAAATGCGTAAAACCATATTTATTATGCATAGCAATGATCTCCCGATATTAGATTATTAGTAGATCTAGAAATACTGAATGAAGAAGTTTGCACCACTTGTGCCTAATTATGAGAAATTAAATTAAATTGGTATTCGAAGGAGTATCTATTAAAGGCTAGCGCACTTTTGTCCAGGAACTGCGCACCGCAACACATTGCTAAAATTCTCCTAAATAGCTTTCGTACATTTTGTGTGTAGGTACATTGCATACACGGGCTTTTTTGTTTTGCAATGTGATGGAGGCCTGCTGCGATGTAATGCGCTATGGTTGTCGCGTTTTAGCACGGCAATAGCGGTCATTCCCCTTTCCCTAATATCTCTCTGTCATTGTCATATTTCTTTTGTTCAGGACCATACTTGGGAACCTTCTGGTTACCGAGATATTGAAGATAAAAGTTTTTTTACTTTTTTTTTTCACGAAAACAATTTTAAAATGTTATAACTTTAAATACCCCCACAACTCTTATACCGTTGCATGCATCCAAAAGCACTCGATATATTGTGTGGTACTGTAAACAGCGATTTTTTCCCAGCAAAAATGTATGCTCAATGTAAGAAAAAGAAAGAAAGAATAATGTTTATTTGCTACGTGATGGGTCTTTTTACACACAGTGGGTACCAAATATACTGTAGTATCTCCTACGCGTAGGGTTGCCACCTCTTGTTAGTCAAAATCCGGGAGAGAAAAAAAAAACAGTTTTTTCTTAACTTTTTATTTTATTTTGGACTTATATTTTCCATTTGAACATACAGACTTCAAAAGATCTGGTCTTCAACTAAAAAAATTACAAAACTCTTGGCAGTACCTACAATATTTTAAAATTGAACAATGTGTGGATTTCATTCTGCCTTGAAATGTTGTTAATTTACGCAGTTTCTTTCTTTTGTCCGTATATCGAAGACTATACTAAAACGCTCGCAGGCAGCGTTTGATACAGGTAATGGGCACAGGGACATGTGCCCCACCCCCCCCAAACTGAAACTGAACTGAATGCATATCTATCAAGAAATTGCTTCAAAGATGAGCGCTGAAGAAGTAGGCTATTATATTTTTATTGAAAACGAATTAATCCCAAAAACAGCATAGTGCAATTAAGATATGGGAGACACTTCTTATCCGTCTGGCCCATGTGCCCCTCCCAGAAATAAATTCTGGATCCGCCCTTGGCCGTAATGTTGATTAATTTAGCTTAAGACTAGTGACATCTTCTCCCTCTAACTTTTCAGCAAATGATGATCATAATTTTTAGTGATATAAAAACGAATATGCAAAATTAACGATAATTTAAAGTTCTGAGTTCTTGTTATATTTGTATGTGTTGTTGTCAACGATTATGTAATATAATGATTTTACTGAAACCATGTTTTTTAGTGAACCTCCTTCTTCAAGTTTTTACTATATTTGTAGTCCGCGCAGCATGTCTTCTTGCAGAACACAACCCATCCATCGTTTGTTTAGTCATCTTCTAGCTAGGTGGATAACTACTCTTATAACCTTCTTATCTTATGTCTCATTTCCAAATTACAATACTTATATTCTTCACACGTTAAGAATCTGCGTTCTTCCAACAATCTTATCGTATTCTGTCCATCTCATACAGAAGTATGAGATGGACAGAGTGAATATGGAAGGAAAACTGAACAGTCTTCTTTCCATATTCAGTCCAATCTTCTCTGGAATGCGTTTCCTCTTGATATCAGGACGCAGAGTGATTATCAAAACAAATAGTGCAGAGTCATCTCAATTAAAACCTTAACCCCAAACTTAAACCCTTTGTGTGCGAGTCCGACTCGCACTTGGCCGGTTTTCTTTTGTTTTCATTGCGAAAATACCCACCTTTTCATATAAGAAGGTTATAAGCTTATTTTCTCAATTTCGGTATCTGTCCTATTCATTGAATATACGTACCTACTACCTACTCCCTAGACTAGTGGTCGGCAAACCGCGGCTCGCGAGCCACATGCGGCTCTTTGGCCTATACAGTGCGGCTCTGTCTGTACAAATGTCGATGAGTGCGCACTGTGCGCGTAGGTAGATATGCGCGGGGGTCAGGGTTTATCAACTTTTATTCAAAATTCAAACTATGTTTCAAAGATTTATAACCGAAGTATTTTCACCAACAAGAAAGTTAGTCATTTACTGTACTTTCAAAGTTTTCCAAGGTTAACTTGTTAATAAATAACCTGCCTTCATCATATTATTATCAGCCGATATGGTGATGATGATGAAGGCATCCTACTTCTTAGCAAGTTAATTTTAGGAAGCGTTCTGGAGTGAAAGAGGATCGGAGTCTTAAGGATTAAGAAAAGTGTATTGAGGAGACTGTTTGGACACACAGAAAAGATTGGCTCTCTTAAGAAATCTTAGGCGTTATAGTATTGATATTTGGTTCTATTGACTAATGAGTTTGCTGACCACTGCCCTAGACCATTTTTTTTTTTTTGAGGGTGGGAAATTATCAAATAACTTCTCCCGCTCTGGGCGAAGCGGGAGGGCGTGTCAGACTTTTACTGACTAAAACCCACCCGTGTTCCTTCCGTTGCCTGTGTGCCGGGGTCGCGATACCACTGCCCTAGACCTAACTACTGTATCAAGTTTTATTGTAGGCACTGTATACACCGTGACATTTGAGTCGTCTTACAAAAGCAGCCCACTTCATGTAAGTATCCAATTAGACTACTAAACATTCATTAAAAATCATGATACATTCTAACAATTTTTTAATTGCTCCTAGAAGTATTTTATGTCGGGTACATTAAGTGGCCCTTTGTTAGACTAATGTCACAGTGTATATATATATTTTTAAATGAATATTTAGTGTCATTGGATACATGAAGTGGGCTGCTTTTGTAAGAAGACAAAAATGTCACGGTGTATAATTTCTAGCTCCATTCCCCTTCAGTAGAACTTAGCTACATTACCAACAAACGTTTATATTACTAAGAATATTGTGTGAAGCGGGACTCGTTTTGGTATATGTAGGTAGATGTAGATATCCTGCCGTACCTACTTACAAATGTACAGCAGAATGAATAATTTCAATACACTACAGGGTCCTATCCTGTGTTACAGCCATTACAGCCATAAAAAGGTGTTATTAAAATAACTGAAAACCTCTTAAGGAGTACTCAATGTTATGAAGGACTTTTACTCTGATAATGCTGCTTCGTATTTATGTAAGTATATGTTCGCATAACTCAACGAAATGTAGGAAAAAGCTAATTAATTTTCACGATTTCATTATTGGTCGTTGGGTTGGATACCTACCTACAATGACCTCTTTTAAAAGGTTTTCAGTTATTACTATTACACCTTGTAGGTAGATATACTTTGGTAGGTACACCCCTATTACACACATAAGTATTTTTTGTCATAAATAAAATTTTACAGAATAATACAAACACAAAAGGTAATTTTTTTTATTTTTTTGATTTCATTGAATGCCTTCATATATGCGATGGAATTAAACAGCATTCCAAATGGTATTCAAAACCAAATATCTGTAGCAACTTACCTTTCCATTTCAGACTTACCCCTTCCTCGATACCTGTGGGATATAGCGAAAAGTACCACGAGGGCAGAGAGACTGTCGTGTGCGGCTGCAATAGTGGTCCTCTTAGCATGCATCGTTTTAATTGTTTACTTCACCGTCATAGCCAAGAAGACTGCGGAATCAGTCGTGGACGTAGGTAAGGAATTTTTTGTTTCTACTTCTTACCACCTACTAACAGCGTAATCAGCCTATAACATTCCCACTGCTGCGAACGGACTATTGCGCGAAGGGACACTTAGGGGAAAAGACATTTCCGCGAATGGACTTTTGCGCGATTAGACATTGTGCGAAAGACATCGTTCAATATCAATAAATTCTATACCCGGATTAACACACAAGCCCGGTAGTAAATTCCTAAAAAGCTAGTAAATAAATAAAAACATTTTATTTACACCATGACATGCTGGATTCCTCTGGGATATCAAATCCCTGCTGCTTCATAGAATATTGACCATACTTACTACAGTCACCTTGAAACGCAAAAGTTAAACCCCAATCGTTTAAGCTTAGTTACATAGGGTACCCTAACAATAAAATAGTCATATCTACCGAGTACCTAAAAGACTGAAAGGCGACGATTCGGATTCTTAGAAAGCAAAAGTAAATACTAAGTAGATAACGCACGCAAGGACAACCCAGCCTAGGCTGAAGATATCTTTACAGATAATGCATATTAAGAGAAGATAAGATGAAATAACCGCAGCAAAAACCGATGATTTGTTCGCATAATATGTACCTACCTATAGATTCTTAATAATGCTAATATTAGTAACATTTCCCCCACAGCTCCTCACGAGTGGTACATTACTCGAGACATGTGGCTAGCTCCTGAATTCATCAATCAAAATGAAGTGACTGAGTTCGCACCCTTGAAGCTGGTCATCATCGCTCACACGGTCGGTGCGGAATGCAATCTGTTTATGAATTGCGCCGCTGTGCTAAGAAATCTTCAAAACTACTTCGTCTCCCATAATAAATACGATCTTCCGTAAGTAAACTCCTACAATTTATGGAATTTATTATATTTCTCGAATTTTCATGAAATACAATGATCCTCAAAGGAAGACTTCGGCAAAGTGACGAAACCCCTAGATTAGTCTAAATATCCACCTAGTCCGCATGTCCCTCTTCAAATTTTACGACACCGTACACTGCCCTACAGCTCCAATTACACTAACAGCTAGGTACAGACAGCCCATTGTTTTCGTCCATCTTAAATTGCAAAAAAAGCGATATGATTCCAATAAGATTATTCAAAATGAGTGTCTGCGGTCTTGCGCATATTCTGTTACTCGTTGCATAGTCCAGGGACCGAACAACCTCGTTTGAGAGTTAAGCCGTTCATTTGGTTCCCTTATCGAGCATGTAGGGAACTGCTTGCAAGGCCTTTCAATCGCAATATTAACGATACTACTTTCGATTGGGTTAGCCTGGTAACCGATTGAACGGATAATTCATTGAAACCCTTTTGTGGGAACTCTTATCCTACGAACGGGTTAGTAAACCCCTTCAAACTAAACACTTATTGCATAAGGGTTATCCTCAGTCGATGAACTTGTTAGTATTTAAACCTATTCAAACACCTTTTAGGCTAAGCTTAAAATCGTTTTTTTTTTGTGCTTTTTTTTAAAGCCTTTGCAGAAACCTTCAAAAACTATAGGGCTAACCAAAGGTTCCTTTAACAAACAGAGAAATACAATTTTAATTATTAGCTACATGTAGCAGAATATTTATTTCATGATGTAGTAATTTGACTTCTCATCACTTTCTAGCTACAACTTCTTAATCGGAAATGAAGGAAGGGTCTATGAAGGACGAGGCTGGAACAAGATTGGTGCGCACACGCTGGGATACAATAGCTGTACCCTTGGCGTAGCGTTCATAGGTAAGCCTCCTTATTTTTATTTTTTAATCCTCTCAGGCTCTTGGCCTGCATCTCACCTGATGGTAAGTGATGCTCAGGCCAAAGGTGGAAGCGAGTTTCACCCGGAATCCTCAACCACATAGGAACTGGCCATCTTACCTCTAACTGCCGAAACACAATAATGCTGTTAACAACAACAGACTTAGATAAGATGGTGGTTGCTAGCCAGGCGGACTTAGAACAAGCCCTACCACCAACCAAACCGAGCAGGAAATTTTGTCCCCACTGAGACTCGAACCTGGGAGCTCTGGATCTGAGACAGGTGGTCTAACCACCAGACCACAGAGGGGGTTAAAATCTTGCGACAGAGGCGAACGCTTTTGCGTTCAGGTTCAAAATGTCCAATTCTCAAAATGTCCAAAGGTTTCAAAACGTCCAATTCTCAAAATGTCCAATTCACAAAACGTCCAATTCCCAAAATGTCCAATTCTTAAAATGTCCAATTCTCAAAACGTCCAATTCCCAAAATGTCCAACTCCCAAAATGTCCAATATTTGAGAATGTAAGATATAAAGTATTTTTCGTTTTACCTAGGTTATTATATATAAAACTATGTTTAATGTTTGTTTCAATTTATAATTATAGTTATTATGATGTTGATTATATTGTACTGGTCTTAATTTGTTACTTCTAAATAAAACATATTTTGATTCTTTCAGTATTTTGTATTTATTGTTTGACGTAAGTATTAAAAAAGCGCTTTGATGAGTTATTGAACAAAATTTACCACATTCTCAAATATTGGACATTTTGGGAGTTGGACATTTTGGGAATTGGACGTTTTGAGAATTGGACATTTTAAGAATTGGACATTTTGGGAATTGGACGTTTTGTGAATTGGACATTTTGGGAATTGGACGTTTTGAAACCTTTGGACATTTTGAGAATTGGACATTTTGAACCTGAACGTCCTTTTGTTGTTAAAATAACTTTCATATGTACGAGTGCCAGCGGAATATTAACAAAATTGATTTGAACTTAATAGATAAATACGATGAGAATACAAGAGCATGATGTCGTGTAATTGTGTATGATAATTTGGCATATGTGTATTCACCCGTTTTTGAGATATTCGTCAGAACCATAAATATAAGAAAGAAGTTATGTTATTTATATTTCTATGGTCAGAACGCTTTCAGCTGGGAGAACGTTCTTTCAGTTGCACATTTTTTATCGTAACACCGAAAATTTTGTTTTAGATGTAAAAAAAAGTATTTGCAAACTTTCCAAATACCTTTTATACAAAACAGACTGTTGGAAGATATTCATATATATTGCACATAATTTCAGGTGATTACCGCGAAGGACTACCATCTTATTCAAAAGTGACAGCGTTGCAGCTGTCGAGGGCAAAAATGTTGCTCGATAAAGGAGTCGAGCTCGGCTACCTCCAAAAGGATTACCACGTCCTCGGAGCGAAGGACGTCCAGAATTCACTTAGTCCAGGCACCAATCTGTACAGGGCAATACAACAGTGGTCCAGCTATAATCATGAAAACTTTTACAGAGGGAAGACTTGCCAACAAATATATAACACATCCGAAAATCAAACAAACGTTGCCGTCCAGACGGCTGCACTGTCACCGGTTTTAAAAAACCCAACAGGTAACCAGTCGTTAGATACCTAAACATAACGTTTGTTTATCAATTAATTCCGCACAGTGCTTGAAAACAATTTTGTATCGAAATAATGCAGATTGTGTAACACTTCGGAAAGGTTAATAGTAATCAGCAGTACCTACATGGAAACGATGAAAAGTGATCCGTTTTATGTACTTGTTCACACATACATGCAGGTTCCGGTCGTTCGGGCCCTAAGAGCCTTATCGGTTTCGACGGCCCGATACCCGCAAGGCCTAAAGCCGATTTCAGACGTTTCACTGTTAGTTCATTTTTGCCTTTCATTCACTCAAAGTTAGATGTCTGACCATTAACCCCGGTAGCACACCTCCGCTGCGAAACCATAGTAGTTCAATTCAACTGGCTCGCGTCATGTTTCGCTACGCGAATTTCGAGGAGAGGAACTCGAGTAGCGAAACATGACGCGAGCCAGTTGAATTGAACTACTGCGGTTTCGCCGCTACGGTTTCGCCGCTACGGTTTCGCGGCAGAGGTGTGCTACTGGCGTTTATTACTGAACCGATTCAACAATGTCGGATCGGCACTCGGCAACTTTCACTCGCCTACGGAATGATCGAAATGTTTGAAATCGACTTCATCTTTAATTATTATGTGAATCGAGTTTTAAGTGGGTAGTAATAACATTTATTTTTAATAAACACATTAAATTACTTAGTAACAATATTATGTTACCCACTTACTTGTTATAAAAAGTTGATATGTTGGGATAAAAAGGTATTATTGTAGAAAGTAGGTATAGCTAGTATTTTACGAATAAAGTTAGTATTGTGTTCCCTTGTCGATAATAATTTTGTACTTGTTGACTGTATGAATGCTCAGCGACACGACGCCGTCGCCGCGCCGCCACCGCCAGGCCTAGCTGTGTACATGCAAGGTCGCCCCCTCGCTGCCGCACCGACGCCGCGTATTGAAGAGTGATATAGCAAAATCAAGCGGCAGCGGCGCGGCGGTGGCGCGGTGACGGCTCGGCGGCGGCTCAGTCTACATGGTTACGCAGCGCGGCGACGGCATCGTGTCGACGAGCACTGAAAGTTCTTTGGATAATTAGGACTTATAGCTCAACCAAAAGCCTCAACGTCGACATGCCAAGAGGCTCTCGTTGGGCGATCTGATGTGAAATTTCGCTCCTCGACACGGCAGGTTTCTGCCCTGAAGTAATGACAACGCCGACACTGTTACTGGTGCCTATTTACGTTGTAATTTAAGTGTATCTTATTGTAGAAATGTGTGACTATGTTTTTAAATGTAGGTAAGTACCACCTATATTTGAACACTAAAGTCACCTCATAACCATGTGTTTGTTTTAAAAGTATTTACGTTGCTTTAGGTAGGTACCTACCTACTGAAATATTACGTCCCAGTGAAAGTGTATTATTTTTCATAAATAATAATAATTTACTTTGTAGAAGACATTTAGGTACCTACGTATTAGATATGTATAGATATGTTGTTTGGCATGCTCAAAAATCTAACCAAAGTATTAAATTCAATAACGTAGGACATTTTGTTTGAATTTTAATAATTGAATGCATAACAACATAAACGTGTATATTAAATTACAGATAATTTTGAATAGATTAATTATTTTTAAATATCTACGACACAGAACTGGTGATCACGGATAACCTCAGCCAGTCATGTGGGTTTTCCCAAATATGATAGTGATAGATTTATTGATATATTTTTACAGTTTTTAATAAAATATAAAATCATATTGCGTGTTTTTCTTATGCTTACCTATATAACCACTTATTTGTTCCGTGGGGTCTAATAAAGACCTTTTTAGGTGTAGTGGAGATAGTTACCTAAGGTCGGGCGTTTCAAAATTTGCTAAAGATGTAAACAACAATGGCCGCTCGAAATTGTCTATGGTTTAGTGATTTGGTAGTATGATCTTTAGGTTTGGTGCTATCGATGTTACCTACGATTTTTTTTGTAATGTTTCATCAGTATTTTTTATATTGAGTAACTATCAAATCAAAAGCAATTCCATTGAAATATTGTAATCGTCTTGCCAGCGGACCGCGGCAGTCATATTATTTTTAATGGATCCCCAATGAAACTAATTGGTGATTCCAGGGCCCTGTTTAATAAACGTTACCATCCTACAATTTTGTAAAAAAGTCACATATTTGTGTGCTGTTTAATAAACCTTACAAATATGTAAGAAAGTTAGAAGTAAATAACTTTCAATTATCAATTGTAAATGCTGTTTAATAAACATTTACATATGTAGAAAACGCCTGTTGATTTCGATGACTATATTGTATTTCCAAATTTGTAGTTGAAAGTTACAATTTACATAAAATGTAAGTTTCAAAATTTGCTCGGTCGGTGTAAGGGCTACAGTTCTCTTCATTTTGTGTTCAAGTAATTGTCCTATTTTTGTTATCAAATATTCGACGGTAATCTTGCTTACCCGCAATTTTCAATTGATCGTAAAATTTGTCACATTAAAAGTAAAATGTATCCTTTTACGAAAGATTCGCCATTGCCGTTCAATCACATATAAATCATCACTAATATCATTACTTTCACTATTCGTTGTTAGAACCATTTTATTGCGTATATTTTAATTTCTTTAGTTGAGGCACAAAATTATAAAGTTTTGACACACCATGAGACCACCTGTCAGAATTATACTACAATTTACAAAATATGTAAACTTGAATTATGTGTTCAATAAAGTGGTTTTCCCTACAAATATGTAAATTTACACTTGTAAAGTGAAAATGTTTATTAAAAAGAAATATGTAAAATTGTAGGTAAAATTTTACAATTTTGGAAAATTTCCTCCATGACAAATTTGTAAATCTACGCAACAACGTAAATAACGCAAAATGAAAAATTAGTCGTAATCGTTTACGAAAATGTGTTATGTAATTAAATAGCAGGTTCAGTACCAAGTGAACAACTGTTTAGTGGAGCGGGATTAATTTATAAACCACTAGGAAATTACATAAAAGCTGACAAACCCGCCAAACTGTTTTTTGTGAAATAAGTAGGTATAATTTGCCCAGTGGTTAGTCTCTCACCACCTGCACGCGTAGCATGACAACCATAGAAACGGGTTTTGTCGACGGAAGAATAGACAAAATGACAGATAAACTATCACAATCTGTCATTTTGTCTATTCTTCCGTCGACAAAACCCGTTTCTATGGTTGTCATGCTAAACATGCAGCAGTGGTCTTTTCTTCTTGATATATGCGATCCATTTAGAACTACCTACTTTGATTTTACCATCGAACCTTTTTTGCACAAAAATAATACCTGAATGTACCAACCCATGTGTATGTGTTGCGGTAAGGATCAAAGTATGCAAGGCATGTTGAAAACCCTCTACAGGCGATGCCTCTCAGACGTCACGCTACAATATAATTATAATAATTAAGAGACTCATACAACGCTAAGAAGATGGTGTACATTGGTTTAATCACAATTTTTAAAAATGTACAGGGCTGTATAAACATTTGGCATAGATAGTTGTCTAAAGAATACAATCGAAGAAAAATAAAAATAAACTCTTATGATTAATCAAAGTTTGTAATTTCTGAAATGCTTAAATAATTTCACATTTTGTTTGGTTTTTTTTTCATCTCCCAGAGGTTCTTTTAGGCACTGATTCTATTTTGACTGGTTAGCCAAATTCGTAGCTACACTGAAACTTTCGATTTAATAGGAGAAATACGAAGGTTCCCTTATCAGATCTCATGCATTATGCATTTATTTCATTTTTTTGCAGTTTAGCTTAAAAATACATCGGCTCGTGACAGGCGCCCGGGCGTTAACGTTTAAGACTAGTTTATAATAATACCTATACCCGAAATGATCCGGGGCTTAAGTTCGCATACACTACAACATCAAGTATTTCGATTATTACATCATTTTCACTATGACTATTATATTGGTTACATGGGCATACATATTATATTTGATACAGCATAATAAAGACTGTAGTTTTTAAGCGTAAAGCATATAACGTTTGTTCAAAATTCCTATTTTTCTTTGGGATTACATATTTAAAAAAAGCGTAAGCACTTAACGAGTACTCATAAAAAGTTCCGGTAGCGACAATTTGACACCGCCGAGCTGCACGGTCAGTGACCGGCGCCCTACATACTATATACTCTTAGGGAGATCCTTCATGACATGTATCACTACATACCGCTTAGCTTACTGATGATACCGTCTAAATAGCAACGTACAGTTGTAAGATACTCGAGTAATTATTGCTCTCTGAACAGATGCTGGTTCTAAATAATTACTTCACTATACCTTATTCGTTAAATACAACTATGATCTTAGAGGAACACGCGCCGGAACTTAGTGATGTCAAATTGTCATTGATAATATTACGTCTATCATATCAGTTATAACAAAGACTATACTAAACATCCAAGATTACAGACAGTACACTCGTAGAAATAGTACGAACATTATGACGTGAATTTAAACAAGGTGTAAAACACTGCTCTCCTGTGCTGTAACTGAAGTTGATGTATTTCATCTTACAATTTACTCTTAGACTAATATCGATTTCCTTATTGCATTGTATTATACTTTATTGATTACAAAAAATTTCTTGAAACGCTCCCTTTTATAAAAGAAGCCGCTTGACATAAAAAAAACACGAATAATGATCAAGCCCTATGTATACATATCAAAGGTGGACCACACGGGAAGTCTCGCTATTATGTAAATTTTTCACACGACAAGATACTTGAAGGCACCCGGAGAAGTAATTCAATATACTTGAGGTACTTCAAGTACAGATAGATATTTAAAACAACCTTTCCATAAATAAGAGTAAATTTTTATGGGTTTTAAAGACAGCGATGATAGAACAGTAGTACCTAATCAAAATACTTCACATAATTTACTAAAACTTTCACATGGTAGGTACTTTCAAATGATACTATTTCCGTTTGTATACATAGGTTGACAGTTTATAGCAATGTACCCAATTATTTTTTTAAACAAACAATAACAATGATAATAAAAACAAGGTATTTAAGGCGAAAGCGACAGGGTACCCCGCGAAATTCAATTATTCTTACGTTTTTTGCAATTTGCAGGTCAGTACCAAGTTGTATGTTAGTCTAAATATGATTCGCGACCGTATCAAATGTTTATTTATAAAACTATAATCATAAAAATCATCAATACAACTCTAAGTTCATCATGAAATTTGAGGATTATGCTAACTTAAGGAGTTGTATTGCTGATTCTAATGATTATAATTCTGTAAAGCCATATTTGTTACGGTCGCGAATCATATTTTAATCAACATACAACCTGTCACTGGCATTCAAATTGCAAAAAAACTATAGAAAATTTGAATTTGGCGGACTACCTTATCGCATCCCCCTTAACTAATTGTAATAATGTTCGGCAGCAGTAGCTTTACACCTTGCGTGCGATAACTATCCTGCTGAGAACATCAAACCGTAACATGTAACTAATGTAAACTATGTTCACGAAAGCTGATTTTGTGCCTCGTATGCATAAATACATGTGAACACATTTATTTATTGCTTAATCGAATAGCAGTCGACAAAAGTGGTTTCTTTTACGAGAAATGAGAAATGCTCAAATTCGGAACGATAAATCTAAGTCGTTCATAGATTTGACGGTAGATAAATATGAATAATATAACCGTACACACTTGATGCATGATTTCATAGGACATGTACAAAAAAAATAAGGTAGTCAAGGATTGATTTTTACACGTAACATGGTAGGCATGCTAGAAGACTTGTGGGGATCATGACCGATGCTTCCTTACAATACAAATATTATAAAATTAAACCCTGGGATGACGACAAAAAAAACTGTGAAATACATTAGAAATTTGTTAATTGACTTTGGTGTCTGAACTAGGCGCAGACACCATACTTACGACAGAGCCGCCGCAGCGGAGTACAAAAAGTCGACCGTATAAGTCGCAAACAACCGTAAGTTATTGCGTTGAGAATAATTTTTATATACACACGTAACAAAACTCGCATTCAACCTCACAGCCAAAGTCATCACTTTGAAAGGAAAGCCCATAATCTTCTCTAAATCTCAAACTATTTTATTTGAACTGCCTTCTCGCTGACTCGTCAACTAATTTAATATCTGCCAATATCAAATCTAAGAACGATGCCGATCATCCAAACTTAACAGTACAGGAAAGGAATTTTGAAAAATTGTACTTTAACTCATATATTTAATATTTAAACAATAATTTACGTTCTCGCGAATTTGCTTTCAGTACTAGTGTTTGCAGTACTACAAGGTCTGTCATGGCGATACTGAACCTATGTTTCTTAGACCGCCCAAAAGAATTGCTAGCCCAATTCGGCACTGGATTTTCAACGTTGTGCTTAGCGCCAAGAGTTGAAAATCCAACAGTGTGTTTTTTAAACGCGCTGGGGCGAGAGTGCTTCCCAGCGTGTTGGATTCTCAACGCTCGGCTCAACACCGAGTTGAAAATCCAGTGCGCGATAAAATCCCGCCGCGATATTTTTACGACCGTGGGGCTTAACGGGCCACAGGCGACACCCTAGTCTTTTAGAAGGTAATGAATAAATATGAGGTCGCCTCGCACTCTAAACTTACCTGTTCTACCGTTAAAGAAAAAGATTGGTAGGTCTTATAGCGAACTTAGCGGGCATGAGGTCGCGTCTTAATTAGGAGCCATCGTCGCGCGAATTCGCGATCGTCGCGCTCGTAGAAGCGGGATCACACAGCTGCTACAGCAGTCCGCGCCGGTCGCAGGCTCAGTATCGCTTTTTGTGCATAATATATTGAGTGTAATTTCAAAACGAATGTAGCAAACAACGTTTTCATAACCTACTAAAACAAAATATAGAGATTAACAGAAGATGAATGCTCGAATATTTCAATCATTAAGGCATCTTAAGAATTTAATCATCTCTATTTTAATATATCAGTTGATTGTTACAGCTATCACAGGGTCATAAGTTCTTAAGGGAGACATATCTAACAATATTCACGAGGTAAAACTATGTACTATAGTTTAAATGGTTATGTGCGTTAAGTCAGGCGAAATTGTTAATAGTTTGTTTGCCAAACGTATCAAACATAATAAGATGGAAACAGTTTAACAGGGTAAGTGCGTGCTTAGGCACAAAGAGTGAAGAAAAACATAATAAGTGCTCGACACGACTTACAACACGACGCGCACATGTTCCATCAAGTTGCATTTAATTCTATATGATGTTTAGAACCCGCTAGAACACCAAGCTGGGGCCGTGTTATGAAGTATTAAGAGCGCTTATTCAAAAAGTTGGCAACGTCGCAAATAGCTGTCAAATAAATACCAGTTTTGATTAATTTGGCAATATTAGTGTATGGAAATAAGAAATAGCAATACGAATAGCTAACTAGCGAACTAAAATATTGATTATGAAATGCAATAATGAATATCTTAAACACCGAATATTTAGTTTTAGATGTAAAAAAAGTATTTAAAAACTTTCCAAATGCCTTTTTTACATTTAAAACTGTTACAACATCAAATTCAGTGTTATAATTGCAATTAATTATTAATATTACAGCTCGCTAGTTAGCCGCATTTCTTATTTTCATACAGTTATATTGCCAAATTAATCAAAACAGGGAAATATTTGACATCTATTTGCGACGTTTTTTAAAATAAACGCTCTTAATTCCATCATTATTCCACTGCGAAAAAAGGATAGTGCTATCGGCCTTGTATAGCTCCGTCTCTCACTCACACTGGAAAAATGGTGGCATTAATACGTCATAATACGGCCCCAGGATTGTATATAAAATAAAGCACAACTTGTCGCCAAATCGATGGTTGCAAGTCCCGTATGTGCTCAAACTACAGATATAATATATCGCCGACGAAATTAACAATGATAGGGATGGCAGTGGATACGTGTTCAACATAAATGTAAAGAAACTATAAAGCTATTTTTATTGAGACAATAACGTGGGACATAAAATGAAAGTGATATAATAGTAACAAAAAAGTAACTAATAAGACTAACAAATATAACTGTCACTCAAACAAAAGTCACGACACGACAGACACAATACAAGTTCATGCGGAACTAGTATTCCGCACTGAACAAAGAATTTCGTATAATCTTATTAACAATAAAAGGTAAAGAATTAAATTCTAGCATAATCAATGGCTCGTTACAGCATGACGTGGGTTTCGTCTGGCGACTTCAATACATGTTTTCGCAATGACGGAGGTGCATAGTAAGCAAGCATTACAGTTTCTTGCACCATTCAACAATGTGCAAACCGCACACACTGCTTATTAAGCTGCATCTTCACTTAGCGTTCTCAACAGTTCTCAGCGAGCAAGCGTTTGTTCGCGCGGTAAATGAACACACATGAGCGAGCCAACATGTTTATTCAGTGATTATCGGTTGAAAACAACGTCACTAGCGAACGAGCAGTTTCTCTGTGCATTTGCTCGACGTTGGACGTGCTCGTCTTCGTTTTCTCGTTGTAGTGAAAACAAATGTTTTCTGTTGCGAGCGAACATCGACAGAACAGCAAACATTTGGCCAAAATAAAATAGTCGCTCGGCAGGTTAGTGAAAACGCGGCTTACATGGAAAACCACAGCTTTCCGAAAGACCGTCAGAAAGACAGTTTTCTTGTGTGAAATATATAATGATGTAGATGGGTTAATAATTTCTTTCAAAAACAGAATCAATGGCAGTTTCATTTTGCTTTTAAATTCTTAAATATGGTAATGGCAACATAAATAAAAGTAATAGATCGATCCAATGAGATCCCTATCATTAATCACAGTTTTACCCGCGTTTTGTTGAGTAATTCAAAATATAATATTTACTTGAAATTGATTTTTCACAATGAGTATTATCTACAAAATAAGTTCGGCATTAATGTTATGTTAAGCTGCAAACAAATTCAATATATAATGTTGTGTAAAATATATAGATTCTTCATTTTCCTCATAATCACTACAAATAATACAATCATATTTTAATATTCGTTTATTAATTCCTTGATTAAGTTTATTTTTCGGTGACGGAGTGAGTGATCCTGTACTCACATGCTGGAGAGCTACCAGTTCTTGGTTTATAGATTTCTAATCAATAAATAGCTAATAGTAAAGTTTTTGTGTATTTGAAACTTGAAACTTTTCAAAGTGTTGCACCCTAATTGCGTACCACACACGACCGCTGTAACTTTTATTCAGGCAATCTATATAACACTGCTCAATGCAAGTAAAACGGGACAAGAGCAGGCAGAAGGGAGAGGCTATCATCAACAAAAGTTATTTCAGTACGCGAGAGTAACGCCATTAGGATGCTGATTACCTTTATACATCGCTGTACTAGTATACAATTCTCCTCGCTTCGTTAGATTCGGGAGCTAGGAGTAATACAAAAGATTTGAAAAACTTATTGCCGCCTTATGGTAAATAATAATAATAATCAATACGTGTAAGCTGTTTACAACTTACTTATGCTAATACGTTGTTACATTATATATTGAAAATAGAATGCAGACTGAGATATCTTTGATTTCATAATTTAAAGTACAACTAAATTTTAAATCAAATACATTTCTCCTGAAATAATTAATTTGTTACAAATCTATGGCCACAATGAACACCATGAAGGCCATCATTTAGCCGATCAAAATAATCTAATACCAATAAGTATTACTGTTATAAATATTTTAAGTCAGTCTTTGGTTCCATTCCAGTTCATTGCATAAATGCTTTTCCGATTAACAATGAATATTTTGTTCGTTAATAAAGGTTAGCCATCATCACAATAGAACACTGTACGACGACACATATCAGATGAAGCGCGCGTGTGACAAGGGATCGTATAATACTAAGAGACTAGCATTGCCCTATCAGGACAACATCTTATCTTTTTATTGCACAACAAATTTTCATTGATCACAGTGTATTTCGCATAAAGAGATCTACTAAACGTAACAACAACCGCAACAAAGTGTATCAAATGTCCATCAATTTATTACATTACTTCATCACGCACCTCACTTAAACAGTTTGCTTAAGACACACCAAGTTTCGACGAAAAATCTATTTCCAACTGACAGACAGTGAATGCAACATTCCATATAATAACCATTACCTGCTGATTCTTTGACAATAGATTCACAGACTAGCCGGGTTGTTTGATTATGAGCATTTTATACACATTATACCTAGATTCTATAAAATATTTACATTGTTTTCGAATGCCAATCCCGATACAGCGAACATATTGGAAACAGATGCTTAGCTGTTCGGTGTGATCACGACGCGTTCATGTGTCATGTGTCGCGACAACGCAGACAAATACATATTGAACTTGGCAAACCATGACAGTTACGTTGGCCAAGGAATGGTGTTAACGGAATTTTGAACAACGTCTCTATGCGAAAAAGAACCTCTTATATAAATAAACTGTAAATAAGCAACGCAAATTGGTTTGATTAATTGATATGTACCTTGCTTATTGATGTTATACATGTTAACGTGTATTTGATCTGTATTAATGACAGCTGACAATAATTTATTGTTTTCACCTAGAATTAGTAAAAATAACAAAACAATTTCCTAAATGCTGCTAAAGAAAAGAGGATAAGTCAGTCTCTCATGAATACAATGAAATAATTTGAAGTGGAAAATCAAACCATTAAGGTGTGTTACATGGTTGAGGCCTTGGTGCTGGTCTTGATCTCTTACTCAGCTAATTGTTCTGAAAACAAAAAATCTACAATGTTACTATAGATTTTGATAGCTTATAGGTCAATTAAAATATAATATTAAAATTACATCAGAGCATTAATAGTAGGAGCACAATCTCAAGCAATGGATACAGTATTATCTATATAAATAGAAATGAAATGCTATTCGTTGGTAAGCGCATTACTTGAGAACGGCTGTACCAAATGGCAAATTTTTATTTTAAAATGTTATGTCGGAATAGTTAGAATTAGTTCGGTCTCTATGGTAAGAATTTATTTAAATGCTTCCCGAAAAATGGGAAAATTCTGGAAAAACTGAAAGTACGATTTCTATGGGATTTATGCAGGAACTTTTTTTTGGACAGGAGAATGTATGCCGGGTCAGCTACTAGCTTATATAAGTTACAATAGTGAGCACGCAAGCAATGCGCCACAAATACCACCCAGCGTGCTGTCATCAACAGCACGCTTAGCATGACCACAATAGAAACGGGTTTTGACGACGGAAGAATAGACAAAATTACAGATAAACATTTACAATGTCATTTTGACTATGGTTGTCATGCTACGCGTGCTGGAAGACGGAATGTCGGTCGTCCAGCGGCGAGATGGGCGGACGACATCGTTGCCATCGCGCATTGGTACAAGAAAATAGAGGCCTATGACCATCAGTGGGTAAAGTCGGGCTGTGGATGATGTTGACCCGCCTCATCGTCTAGCTTACACAACCACTACTCCAGGACTTGTTTGCTTGAATGGCTATCAGTCCTTCGACAGACATGGCCAGTCCACTGCCAGACCGATGCATTACGGATATATTGCACAGACTGGATGCGGAAGGTGGACAACCGAGCATTGTGGTGGAATTTTGGAGAGCCTAGGTCCAGCAGCGGACTGCGATAGGGTGCGTTTTATATCGATTGAAACAAAATAAAAATTGCTCACACTGAACACTCAAATTAGGCTGAAAATGAACACTTTTTTTGATCGTCAAAATTACATAAGACATCCAAAACGCACACTCTACTGTTCTAGCTGCGAAGAAGAAGTAGTACAATAAACCAGGTTTATTGCGTCATGATGGAAAGGCAAAGATTTAAAGTTAACCATTTACCGGCGACGGTGCGACGCGGGCGGAATCCGCGCGTGCCGTCCGGTCCGCGAGGCGCGCGGGCTACGACCACCCGCGGTCCGCTGGACTCTTCCAGCGACGCCGTACGGAGCCGCGCCAGCAAGCGCTCCGGCCGCTCGCTCCGGGCCTTGGCCCCGGAACCTTTACCACTGCAAGTTACGAACATATCTCATTAACCATTCTGCTAGACAAGATTTTGATATAATGTGACATATCAGTTACTCGACGGGATATTGCGAATTACGTGATGAAGTCCATCAACATTCAGCATCCGTATTTATTAAAAACAATTTGTTACCGCACATAATATTTACAATAAATTTGTGGCTGATATCTTTAATTAGGTATATGTTGAGATTGGTCGAACCGCGTCAGTCTACTGTAATTTTTTATAAAATATCTATCTAGCCTTTTCCCAAACTATATTGGGGTCGGCTTTCAGTGTCACGGGATACAGCTGAATACTGTATATTTTACATGGAGCGCCTGCCTATATGACTTCCAACCACCCAGTCCCCTCCGCAACCCAGTTAGTTACTGGGCACAGCATTTTATAATTAGTAACTCTTCAAGATCGGCTGTAGAAATAGGCCTCTAACGAATAATTGCAGTTTAATGACTAATATCAGTGGCTCAACACCCACCCACCCATTCGGCAGATTGAATTAAATTTGACTTCTACTAGTAGGATAACAATGAAGGTGGACTCTGAATTTTTTTTCTTTAAAAGTTTTCGTCATTAAAGAGGATGGTGCAGACCCTCAAACATAGAAGATGGGCACAGGTACTATGTTCCGGTTTGAAGGGTTTGGGTCCCAAATTCCCGATGTAATTACAAGTCACAAGAGACATTCCAATTTTGTGTCTGAGATGGCCATAGGGGACGGTGACCTGGGCTGGCAGTTTGTTTTCCATCCAATAACATAAAAATAAGCCGCTTTTTGGCTTACACATGATAAAAAATGGTATTAATTACTAGAGCCCAGAATAAAACAAACAAAGAAAGAATGGTACACTTACCCAATTTTGACAATGTTGCAAGCAGAAGACTTGCCATTCCTAGGGTTGGTCAGTATGACGAATTCGACCACATCTCCGGGCTGAAGCTCCGCGTGGTTGCCACGCACCTCAGACATGTGGAAAAATAGACGGCGGTTGTCCTCGGCCTCCAGAGATGATAGAAAACCAAAACCACCTGGAAAATAAAAGTCATTTTTACGACAAAATAATAGTGTTTTATTTCTCATCAACTTGCGCTGTGGCATGGTCACCTGTGGCCTACTCGCTCCCATAATGAGGACTGAGAGCCAGTAGTGGGAAAACTATAAGCTGTTTATGTACCTCAAAAAAATCAATCTGCCTAGACTTTCCTAGCTATGTTGGGGTCGGCTTCCAGCCTAACCGGATGCAGCTGAATACCAGTATTTAGAGGTTTTTTTTCTAGTATTTGTATTTAGCTGTTTATGTACCAATTTCTCTCAAAATGGTGCATGTATAACATAATAATACTGAAAATAGCAGGTTGTAATGTGGTGTTTGTACTTAGTTTAAAATCAGCGCAATAAATGAGCTAGTTTAGATGCACAAAGATGCAGAATAATTCGATTATACAAGATGCACCTAACTTTTGGCGGAATCAGCTTTGTAGCAGTGACAACAGCTGTTAGTCACAGAGCTATTTTTAAATCCTGTTCTATGGCGTATTTATCCCAACTAATGTTATAAGCTAGTGAAACTATAGAAAAAAACAAGCCAGTACGGAAATTTGTGCCTTCCCAAATTAATTTTGAGGTATTTTGGTCAAAGGACTTCTGGGTTTTCTTTGCATTTTTCTCGATATGACGTTTTCTGACCGCTGAAAACATAATTTGGCAAAATAGGGCATCATAGAGTCATCATAAAGTAACCTAATGCGAGTATGGTGTATTTGATGGATTTTTCAGAGCAGACTTATGGTCAAATACTTGAGTGTTCCATATGCCCATACACCAGCTCTTTAGAAGATCTCAGGATCCACTGATAACTCTATTAATGAGAACTCGACAGTCCTCATTAAAAGAGGTATCAGTCCAAGGACGAAAATGATTAAAATAAGTTTACCTTTAATAGCATCGACTGCGGCACGCCTCTTCTTCCTAATAGGCACAATGTTAGTGGCTCGACCCTCCACGTCGGCCTGGAAAGTGACGGGGTCGCCGACCTGTAGTATTTCACGCTTGCACGCCAGCCCCATTATACCGAACTCGTATGACGTGCCGCCTTCTACTTGAATTAAACCTGTAAAAAAAAAATGGGACTAAGATAAAAATATGCCTGAGCATCCTGAGCTTTATCCACGGGACAGGAGCGTTATTGCGATTTTCCATTCAGAAATTATTCTTAGTAGCGGCCCGTAGTTTGGACATGTAGCCGGTTCACGGCAATAGTTACGCCCGCTGTTATATACGACGTTAAAATAACTGGTTAAATTTAAACATCTCTGCCTACACCTGCGGGGAATACAGACATGATGCAATGACAATACTTTCCCTAGCTGGATGCCCAATATTTTCCTTACTTATATAATATCATCAGTACCTCGACCGATCTCTGCTCTCGGTAATATTGTCGGGCCCGCGGTTTCACCAGCATAATTCTCGATCCCATAGGAATATCGGGATAAAAAGCATCCTAGGTCCTAATCTAGATCATGGCCTACCCATGTACCAAATTTCATCTAAATCTGTTCAGCCGTTTTAGCGTGACAGCGTAACAAACAAATACATTTTTGCATTTATATTAGTTAGGATCATATACACACTCAGCACTACTTGCTTGTTTGTAAGCACCCAGTTACCATATTCTCAAAATAAACTATAACCAAGCTTTGCCTGAGTCTAAACGGATGCCTGCACCGGGCCACAGTGCAGGCATCCACTTAGACGCTTAGAAAATGGCGCAGAGAGTTAGTTCAATTATCCAATTCTGTATGTCAGTTGTTGTGGGGGAATGTGATCAGACAAGTGATACTTTAAACCGTGGGCACATATTTTAGTCGTGTTCGATGTTCCCAGAAAACTACTCAACCCTGTCAATGACGTATGTTATTCAGGGATTAGGATGTGCCTAATCCTTACATATTATAAAATAAAGCCTCCGTCGCGTTTTTCGGTCTGTCTGAACGCGATAAACTGAAAATCTACCGAACGGATTTTCAAACGGTTTTCACTAATGGACGGAGTGATTCATGGAAGATTTTAATATATAATTCATTAAGGTTTTGCGTAAATTGGCTGAAATATGACAATTATTGTTGAAGGTGTCGGAAAAAGTCATGCCGACTGGGAGCTTTACTAGCGTGCGCCGCGTAAACCGTAAAACATAGGTACATAAAAATTATGTTTTACAGAATGATTCATCTTTAAAAGTTCAACAAAAATGTACACTATGGCATATGTCTATCTTCTAAGGGTGACCATTATTATCGTTCAGAATTTGATAAAAATTTCATTGTTATTTCCGAAGCTATTTTGACCGGTATTATACCAATCCTTATCCAATGAAATATGTTATTTAAATTGGGCATTTAATTTAGATTAAAATGTGCCTTGCCATCATATCATTTAAATGAATAGTTTAAAAGATATCACAGATACAAAATTACGCGTAACAAAATAATTATGGTTGAGGGCTACGCGGGCGCAGCAGTAGGAGTCAATGAGCTTTCCTCGGCTATTAGGTATGAGGTATGTAATCCCGGTAGTACGTACTCGTGGATATTTTGCGACATCCACGCGGGCGAAGCTGCGGGCAAAAGCTTATCTCTTAATAACAGTCATTACCAGAGTTCTCTTAGTAAAAACATCGTGCAAGGCAATATGGACTACTGTATATCGTGTAACTGCTGGAATACCTTGAAACTAACATATCAATAGTTTTCTGCCAGAAAAAAATCAATCATTGATCCAGACCTAACGATATTTAGAGTTTAGTTGTTTAGACCGTATTGTACATACCGCAATATTGAGCCTGGTCGGGATTGAGAGCCCGCAGGGTCCTGGTCACTGTTCCATTGATTGTGGCATCCAGCGGCTTGGCGACAGAGACGGAGCCGCGGGGCAGCACTCGCACGTACTCAGCACTCGCGCAACCGCCCCCCGACCCGTTCACACGACCTCCCCCTGACCCGTTCACACGTCCCAATGTATACTCCACCTCGCCGCCCAGCTCCAAACCATCTGGATTGCCTTCCAAATTACTGGAATTAACATGATACAGTTTTAACATGATTTCTTCTTTAATTTCGTTCGTCGTTCGTGGGCTAGGTTAGCCTTACCACGCACGATGCGAAAATATATATAATAAATATAATAATGCAGGCAATTATAACAAGATTGGATTAAATCATAGCGGAAAACTTGACACGAGCTAAACCTTCACCGCAACAGTAAAAATAAAGTATTAAGCGTGGCTATTGGCATTGTCAACATAAATTAAATAGGTGAATGCTTATAACCTGATTTCACGTTTCAGTTTCAAAGAATTTCTTGTTAAGCGCAAAGCAGAACGACTACGACGAATTTGATAAATGCAGTATATTTGAATGACACTTGAAAAAACACCGGGTTTTCTCAAAGATCACATCTTCGCATTGCAAAGATGCATTTATGCATTATTTTGACCTTTGACTTTGAAATGCTACTTATTTACTTGACGTTTGACTATACTTGTAAATGGAAAAGCGGGTTTAGCTTTACATTACACTATAAGGTCGAGATACCGTCACTATAGGTGGAAGTGTCTATTCATACGTCCCGGTTAACGGGTACCCGGCAGCTAAATGTATGGGCTGTACGTAACGAACCGGAATAAGATAAAGTACACTTAGCCGCCGGGTACCCGGCAACGGGGACGTATGAAAAGGCACTAACAGAATAGTCGAGACTAAAATATTGTGACTTTTGACCAACAAATTGTTTATTTTACTGTTTTGTGTTGTATCCACATTACTTCACGCCTTCGCATAGCTTATAATTTGGGCATGAAAGACTAGAGAAGATATACCTGCACGCCTATCATGACCACAATAGAAACGGGTTTTGTCGACGGAAGAATAGACAAAATGACAAATATACAATCACAATCTGTCATTTTGTCTATTCTTCCGTCGACAAACGCCGTAGAAAACCCGTTTCTATGGTTGTCATGCTACGCGTGCTGCTACTTTTTCACATCGCAGTACGCAAGCGGGTTCATTATCAAAATAACCTTAAGACTAATTCCAAATGCAATTAAAACTTGCGGAAGTAAACAAGCAATATTTGATAACCTATTTATTATCTTTTATTACGGGCCTTGAAAGTGTCAGAATCTAGAGTTATAAACCCGTCATTCTTTGTATAACAAACTATTCAAAAGGTTGTTCACTTGGACTTTGAAAAAATTATATATAATATTATTTGCTAATTATATCACAGTCGCAAATAGTAGCAGAAAGTTAACAATCGCTATTTTTACAACAACCAAACAAAATAAGCAAAGAAAAAATTATCAAAAAAGAAAAATATAGCTATTTGGAGACGAAGATAAGAAATCATGATTTTATTTCCCAAAAATGTATTGACTAGTAAAATGTTAATTGGGCTTAGTTATCGCATATTTATAAACCTTGAAACTTGCAGTTGCAATTGCTTCAATTCTGCGCGACTAGTAAGCTCATTCCATACAACTGAATAAACAGAAGCTTCACGTGCAGTAGAATTTCAACAAGAGATTTCCGACACGACGCAACGGGCTCGACGCAAGTTATTATTTTTATATGTCGAAATAGCAATATCAAAGTAGTCGCATAGCAAGTAGCATAATAAAAAAACTCATAATTTCGAAGTATATCATCGCTGGAGCCTGTCTATAGATACTACAAACCAAAATAAAAAACTGCCCAAGAGCGAAGCGGGGTCACACTCATTAAGATTCCAAACAAAACTACACTAAGTATTCTGTGGAAGGAATGCTGGTCTGCCGTAATCACTGTGCTGTGCGTAATGAACAAAGCTGCGCTAGCTTCTAAACTATATATACAAGGTGAAATTGAATTCATGGGCATCCTCTTAAGCGGTCCTTGTATTCATCATTCATTATGAACAACTATCACTACGGGAAGAACCCTGAAATCGCAAACAATAAAATCAGCTGTTCCCTACATTTATGTTCGCAAAGCTCGTCAAAATGTAGGGAACAGCAGATTTTTTTCGCGTTTTTATTGTTTGTAAAAAAAAATCTTTCACTGGCAATATGTGCGCGCGTCACCGATACCTAAACATTATGCCAACATTTTAATTCCTACGTTGCATAGATTAAGAAGAAAACGACGGACAAATGTCATGTTATAAAGGCTCCGTTTCTTTTTTAGGTACCTTATTAAATAAAATATGTAAATAATGCAGCCGCGTTACTATTTCGCAAGGCAAACTATGGTTTTAGTTTTGATCTACTGATACAGCCCGTGCTAGCAGCCATCATGAACATGAACATGTGCAACTTTAAAACTGCAAAATAAATGAATAAACGGCGATTAGTCTATTCGCACCCTCACTACTACTGCCTAAGTAATCTAAAAAGACTGTCAACACAGTATTCACGAACATTTCAACTTTACTATTGTGATAAGATACAGAACATTATAGATTGTAACAGTGAATCAATTTTCACCCCTCGCCCTTAAGACCTAGGGCAAATAATGTTTGATATCCAGATAGCTCATGACCTAAAGATGTGCGAAAATATGGGGGTATTCTGGTTTCTAACATCCTTCCAGATATTAATTTGCTTACTTCTTAAAGAGATCAATTAGTACGAGTACACTCAAAGCTCGAAATACACTTACCTAAAATGGAAGAACACTTCTTTAGAGTGATCTGATGTTTCTATAAAGCCGAATCCGTCCTTGAGAGCAGCGATAAATCCCTGCATAATGGGTCGGCTGCCGGCGCCATTACTGCTGTTCCCGTTAGTAAGACTATGTTGTACTTGTACTGACTTAGCTACCAACTCTTTTGTCCGTTTCACCTGTGGAAATACCGGACAGGTTATAAAGGCATTTAAGGTGGCGATGGTGTTCATGCAAATGTTCCTCCATTTAAAAACATAACACTGTCTTGCTGTCGCACAGTCGGGTAAAAAAGCAATTAAGATGCAAGTATACAGGGTGTCAGGGACATCGACGCGAAAACTGTTACCATGGATTCAGTACATGATTCTGAACCAAACCGACGAAAAATTTCACCGCACGCTGCGTTGAAATTTCTCGTCGGTTATAGAAAAAAAAATCTGCTCATAGAATGCAATTAACTACGAGGTCAAAATGTAGAGAACAACAGATTTTTTTTTAAATAACCGACAAAAATTTTCAACGCAGGGTTGGCACCCTGTATTCAAGTTAGTCATATACACTCCATTTATTTAAAATGGAGTGTATATGACTTGATCTTAAAAACTATGGTGACTACTGCAGTAATGTAAATTTCCTGGGAAATGTTAGTTTTTTTATTAAAACGTGGAAATAACATTACTAAACCAAAGCTACAAACCTGGAACACGTCGAAAGTAACAATGTCACCAGTACGGGGCAGCATCTTAGATTCACATGATTTGGAAGAGAATGGGACCGATTTCTTTGTTTGTTGGTTTACTTGCCAACCTATCACACCATTATATCCCTGTTTAGAGAAAACAAAATGGTTAAAATTATAATGGCGAAAACAGCTTTGTGACACAATTAGAATAATTTAAGTCTTTCTAAATCTTAAGGCACATACACGGTCAGTTTTACCGTTATCCACATGATCAGAACGTAAATTAGAGAAATTTTTGTTCTGATTGTTTTTGGTTCTGTTACAGCAAGCAATCAAGGTTGATTGCCTACAGCGGATTAGCAAGCAAATATTTGAAACTAAACAAACTTGATATTTTTCTTGTAAGTGTACGGATCCTCTACCATTATATCTGTCCAGTTTTTAAGTTTTATCTCTTCGTGTAAGGTAACCTTTTGGTCCACTTTTATAGTCAAATATAAATAAAAAGTACGTTTGCACTTTGCCATTCTTACATTTATGTCGCGAGTTCTAGTCTCGAGTCTCATGAGGAAGACAGTCACCACAAACATCAATCCCTACAGATCAATAAGGCTCTAATAGATCACGGTCTTCGGCATCAAAGAAACTCTAGTAGTAGTAGACTCTAGTTGCCCAACACAAAAGGCCTTAAAACGTACCTTTTCTAATCAAAAAGTATACCAAGATTATTTTGGAACTTACCAGTTTGCAAAGCCTGCGAAGCATATGCAAAGGCGTTTGCACCTGCGGCTTCTTGGGCCATTGTCGCAGCTTTGGAACATTCAGACAACGAATAGAACCAAGTATAATGATAACTAACTACTCTTCCCGAATGAATACGGGAGAAAATAAATAATTTAACCGAGATTTTGACTATATTTTTAAGCGTCATGAGAACGTTTATGCTCCCTTTGCGGGATTGCACTGCATAAAACGTTATCAACAAAATACGCATATCTACTTTCCGTTTAAAACAATGGAATTATTTTTAATTTAATTGTAAGTGATCATAAGAGGGAGATTTATCAACAACTCTTAAAATTACTGTATGCAGTAGTAGTTTAAAAGATTACCTAATTGATTATTTATTTACAAATATACCAATTTATAAATGATAAATATTATACTATAGCTTATCCATACAAATAGATAGATATAATATCGTAGACTTTTCTGGAGATTTTTTAAGACCGTAACTAATATAGTGATAGTAAATAATCTTGTGGGAATTCATGCTTAATATGGCTTCCTAACAGGCGAAAGAATTTTCGAGCCAGTCTTGGCACGTGCAGGAATCTTCCCATAAACAAATAAAGTACACCCTCTAAATAAATTGTCTAGGATCTAGTTAACTCTAAATATTAATTAAGCTGCTAGCACCTTCTCTATAAAGCAGCAGTCTACGAAACCCATTTTAGAAATAAACGGTTAAAACAGGATGCTACGTTAGTAATAAACAGAATCTTTGTGGATATCTCTCCATATATATCCCATCAAGCAAGTAACAAACCATGTAGGATAGTTAGATAATTGACCACAATTATATGCAGACTTGTAGACGTATGTAGTTTTCTTCAGTGAGCGAAATCTAAACTAAATTTAGTCAAGCCATGAAGCGCAGTATTCTACGGTTTAAAACTAAACTAACTAATAATGAAACTACTCTGCGCATCAGGTCGGATGTGACTGCTAAACTAAAGAGGAATTTAGCTAGAGATGAAAAGTATAACGTAAAAAGCGATGAAGTTCTCATGGAACGGCTTCAATAGGTAGTGGAGAAATACGGCCAATTTGTGATTCATTAAAGTGAGTGTGAAGCCTACTGATTTGATAGGTAATTAAATATAATATGTTTGATACTAATATTTGAATTGTGCTGTGCACTTACCGACTGCGGGGGTCTTGTCGGGCTTGAACTGGAAGACGGGTACATCTGAGCCTCCTTGGTGATTATACCACGAGCTCCCTGCTCGATCAATGTCTCAAACTTAACAGTACCGGGCACTAGGTGCTTGATACGGATCCCAGACTGACGATTGTTCATGTTTGAGAAAGTGCTCACTGGGTCCACAGTAAACTCCACCTGGCAAACAAATTTTATTTCCTGTAAGTATATTTGTTTCCTTTGTTTGCTGTGTGTACCTACATAATTAGTAAATAGATAAATATTGTATGTTGGTTGCACTCCAGAAACTATAAACCTCAACATGAAAGTAAATATGAATTGCAGGATTCAATAGTCATCATCGACGGTACAAAATAATAACCCGACGGTTTGATCGCACTAACCTCATCGCCTACGCTGAGTTCTTGTCCTAGACGAAGTACTTCGGCGAAATGGAAGAACATCGTTTGTTCCCTCTCAACACAGCGGATAAATCCGAATCCGTCCCTCAGAGAGCATACGATTCCTTGCTCCCGTCTGTTTCCACATACATACATCATTTAGATACATTAAATATCTCATTTTACAAAATTTAGTCTAAATAAACTACGACACCAACTATCTCTACACAATATTTTCTTCACATTCTACAAATTTCAAACAATCTCGATGTAAAGTATTGTAACACTCGTGCAACGTCATCTGTAAAAGCTGTAACAGCTACAAAATAAGTTCTGTTATTACTATTACTTCAAGGTTTATAAATAAAGGCATTGAATAGCGATTTACATCAAACATGCAATCAAAGCCAATTAATAAGTACCTGCAGACGAAACGCGCTTCAGTAACTTTAAAACATTTCCGATAAATGTGCGGACACGGGAAACTGTACGTAAGACTGTTAGTACAGTCTTACGTACAATTTGTACTGAGCGAACGTTCATAAGAACATACTCTAAGATTAAAAACTAATAATGTATGGGTATTCATATCTACTTGTGTTTAGGATTAAAAGGCGCAAAAATACATATCAGAACGGACTGTCGCTGATTTTGAGAGAAGCGATGTTTCGTTGTTTAGTACTCAAGGAGGAAGGAACATTTACCTATGGAGGCGTAATCGCTTTCATAGGTAAATGTTATCAGGTAGCTCACGATGGTATATAATAACAATCTATTAAATACACAAATATAGCAATGTTTAGATACAGCAGCCATTATCTTACCGTTCGCCAGACACGTTGAATGACTCGTCTAACAATGAGATGTTCGTGGCCCGTTTCAGCTGGTCCCGACGGTCCGTAGCTACTTGGAACTGAACCCAGTCCCCATGACGCAAGGTGAACTCACCACACTGGTCCTTGTCACCGAAAGGCACCTAAAGGACAGAAAGGTTTCTTTAAAACGCAGTCACTGAGCTAAGTCGTCTATTATATACGGCATCGGTCGCAGCTCGAGCGTCTTGCCCTACGTAGCCTTTTAGAAACGCAAAGCGCAATTTAAAAAATACTTTGTAATCTTTACGGTGACGAACAAGGTCACCGATAGCGACTTCCTTAAATCCACGAAGTTTGTGGTGCCTATGTAAAATATTATTACAATCATTTATTAACGGGACTACAGGACCTAAACGTGCCTAAACGCAAGTTTTATAATGCGTAAAAGTATATGATCCACTGCAGTAAACAAAATCAGAAGAATATATGATATTCTTCAGGATATATGCTAGTATGATAGTGTGTTGAAAACATAATACAACTAATTTGATACGATAGAAAAAAATCATGAAGATACCTCAAAAAATTTCTTTTAACGATTAAAAATCATATTAATTTACATGCAATAATTCTGATTTTTTGTCAGATTATTGTACAAGCTACATATTAGCATAATAGTGTTTTAATTTTCCAGTCCAATCAATAGATTTTTTGTAAATCGCTAACTGCTTCATATTTTGCAATAAATTACCTGCGACGTGTCATCGCGCTTCTCTTTCATTTCTATGCAGTCCGACAGTGACCGCGCTTTAGCTGTTGTAAGCCTCTTAAGGTTTCGTGGGTAGCTCTTCCAGAAAGCTGGCATTAAGAGGGCGCCTAAAGGTCCACTAGCGCCACTCTTTTAAAAAAATATTATCTCGTGACTGAGAAGGAATTATGAATAACGGCTAGACAGGACCCTCGGTAAGTGTGTCTAGAATTTTCTAATACCTTTTATAAAGTTTCATATTGAGACACGAAGCAACAAAATACGATCTAAAGAAAAGCGGCCACATTCCTCTAGATCGTATTTTGTTGCTGCGTGTCTCAATATGAAACTTTATAAAAGGTATTAGAAAATTCTAGACACACTTACCGAGGGTCCTGTCTAGCCGTTATTCATAATTCCTTCTCAGTCACGAGATAATATTTTTTTTAAAGAGTGGCCTTTAGGCGCCCTCTTAAGCTTCAGTTAGTAGGCGATCATAGCAGCAAAGCGGGAGCGTCAGACACGTGGCAGACGCCAATCTTGTTTTTAAATATAGCCGCGCACACCTACGCGGCGAAAGAGCGGGACGTAGGCGTTTAGTAAGTCACAGATTAATTATATTATATTATGTACTTTAGGTTTCGCGTTTTAGACGCTCCCATTTCGCTAACGCAACAGTTTCATTGGAGATAGGATTGGCTTTATAATGGCAGGTAGCTAAGAAAATTGAGTTTACGGTGACCTGCAATTAGTTATTGGTGGCTCGTGTTAATGTAAACGAACATTGGGTTTAAGAATTCGGCGTAATTAAATGCAGTCGATGCATTCAAAATTGGCATACTGTAGCATAAAGTTCTTCATGAATGCAAATAAAATGTACAGACATATTTTTAATATTTGCCTGATCTTTATATTATTCCCAATGTTTAAGATTCGATACCTACATTCAATATATAAATATTTCTAACTCAATTTAGGCCAACGTTTTTTATTCAGAAACCGTTTCCAGAAGTGTACTTTCTTCCCAATTCGCCATTAACACTAACAAGCTTATGCAGGCAAGGCATCATAACTATAATTATTTTATTGTAAATTATTTTACGTATAGACTGAATACAGCTTTAAATGTTTAAGGAGTTCACATTGAATTAAAGCTCCTGAATATTAAAAAAATAAAATAAAAAATAAAAAAATGTTTTACGTTAAAGCCGTACAATGTAGGGCACACAGCGTCGCAATGCTCGATCATGTAGGGCCTACATATCGAGCGTTCCGACGCTATTTTTCCGATAAAAGGTTTTGGAATTTTATTCATTTTGCAACGGAAATTATTAATAACCGAATCTGATATTTCTATCGAATTAGCATAATCAGCCTATAATGTTCCCACTGCTGGGGAAACAGACCTCTGGGTGAGAGGTCGTAATCCTCCACGCGGGTTGCAGGTTGGTAGATGTCACATGTCTACGAAGTTTTTGGTTCTCGGACATGCCTGTTTCCTCACGGTATTTTCTTTCACCGTTTTGAGAGCAGTAGTGATGAAATAATTTAAAGTAAAGCGCCCGTCTGAGTTCAAACCTACGACCTACAACTTGTAAGTTGCGGCTGTTACCCCCGGGGCCACCACTGCTCCCTATCGAATTAAGCTTCGTGCAGACCAGCGCGACGCGACTCGAACAATACAATTTCTAAGAAAACTTGACAGCATAACAATAACAGGAGTCGCACCGCGCTGTCGCGTCGCGCTGGTCTGCACCAAGCTTTAAAAGGTGAAAATTACAGATGAGATATTTTCAGTGTAGGTATATTGTTGATACGAGCATGGCCTACACCTTGTTTTTAATTGAAAACGCACTATAACCTAAATAGTACAGTATGTTACCTCAACTTCAGAGTGGTCAGCTGCACGGTATCGGATACGGCCCGGCAGCGGGTCGTTCTGCGCCACGCGGACCAAAGTGCCGCGCTCCAGGGGCTTCAACACTTGTCCGCGCATTATCTCCGGACTGACATCCTCGAACACCACGGAACCGCTTGGTAACTTCGTAATGTGACAAGCCACTTCCTTCCCCTAAACAATAATTATAAATATTACAAAAACATTCAACGAACCTTATTTTATTTTTCACAAAATGCAAGCTTACGTTTCTAGTTTGTATGATGAACTCGACATCATCTCCCAAAACCAACTCTTCTTCAGTTTTAGCTTCCGAATAGTGAAAGAATATCTCTTTCACCACATCTGCGCGCTCGATGAATCCGAAGTTTTCCTTCATTGAACATACCACGCCGTGATATTTGACGGGATGCACGGGATTTTCAAAGCGGACATGGCATGCTCCCAAAGTACCTCTAGAATATTATTATTATTATTAGATACATTTTAGATAAAATGAAATAACAAAATTGATAGGCACTCACCGCTGATTTGTTGCTATCTGGAAGCTCACTGCATCGCCCGTACGTAGGGTGACGTTACCCTCAACATCGTCTTTAGTATAAGGTAAAAAGAAACATTCACCGCGGTTCTCATAAGAAATTCTGCCAGTATTATCCCCAGAGCCTTCCCCCTTGACTTCAGTTGTCACTGTTCCAGTTACACGTGCTTCACTCAGCACCTTAAATAAATGTTAACATAACAATCAAAACCTTTCTTTACATTAATGACAGAATTAAAACCGGATAACATATATTACCACTTCCGGCGCAATCTTGGTAACCGTCGATGCAATCGGCTTTCCAGTGCGACGGTCGTATGTCATCTCAAATTCTACAGGGTCTCCTATCTTGAGATGTTCAGTATTGCCACTAAACTGGCTGAAATGAAAAAACAGGCGAGCCTGCCTCTCACAGCATTGAATAAATCCATAGGAGTGAAGAAGTTTCTCAATAATGCCTGTCTCTCTAATTGGTGGGTGATTCATGGAATCGTAATTCTGAGATGACGTATTATTAGTAGAGCCAGAAGAAGAATAAACTGAGTCCCCCATTGGACAGCCGTCTATATTGTAACCAAGAGAGAAGCGGTTTCCACCACCGCCACTAGACTTAGACTGACTGTTGTAACTATCCCTCGGTGAACTCGGGTACTCACCTTCGAACAAAACAAAATCACCGTGAATAAATTTATGTAACACTAGCTGTTGCCTGCGACTTCATCTGCAGGTATTTTGTTATTTATAAAATGAATAGCCTATGCCCCGGGTCCCATTAGGACCAAAATACACTAAAAATACTTTCACATTCATGATGTAAATAATTCATTACAATTTAATTGAAATTAAACACTGACTGTTATCAGTAAATGGGAATAAGAGTAGAATGATTAAATTTGTAGTTAATCTAAGTGCAGGTGTACACATAGTATAGACCAAAATATCTGTTTGACTCACTACAGAACAGAACAACAATTAGCATAAAACAGAAGCATGTAAAAATCAGCCACTCAAAATAAAAAATAACTTCACCAACCAATACTTGTACAAATGGTAAAAAAATTTGCTTTAATCCCCACAATAACATAATCATAAAAACATTTATTTAATTATGAAAATGTCTAAAGCTAACTGGTCACCAGTTAGCTTTAGACATTTTTTAATAAACAACATCTACAAAGTTCATCTATTTATATGCCTGTCAAGCTTTATGAAACCTGCAGGTATAAGAAATGGCATGCCTTTAAATAAATGGTCATTCAATTTCATTATCATTTTCACGCAAATTTATTTTATACATATTTTTATTAGAATGTTTCATATGTCCCTGCAAAGGCTCTTGTTTTTTTGTTATTATTTTAAACATAATATATGAAAAGATATTTTTGTGATACTATAGAAAAACAGAGAAATATTTCTTTTATGGCTGGCAAGAGTGCATACAACACATACAGATTAATGCAAACAGAAGGCATGCTCCTGCTATTTCTACTGTAGCCAATCCAGGTGATCATACAGAATATGAACTGTTGTGCTATTCTGTAAAAAACTCACCGTGAAAACTTAGATGAAGTGAGCTTAATGTGAGCTGTCATTTCACATGATGCTAGGGATTGTCACTATTGACAGCTCATTTCACCTAAGTTTTCACAGTGACATTTTTACAGAATCAACTGGCTGATTCCCACTACCATTTTCCATGGCTCATTCCTGTTTAGCCATCTGCACGCATAGCATGACAACAATAGAAACAGGTTTTGTTGACAGAAGAATAGTAAAAATGACAGATTGTGATTGTTCCGTAATTTTGCCTATCCTTACGTCGACAAAACGCGTTTCTAAGCGTGCAGGTGATAAACTTAACTGACCAACCCTCATTGATTGGACTCAATTCACTTCAGAGCTAAATTTCATAATTGATTCACCGGATCAATGGGTGATCAACAAGCACCAATTATTCATACACACCATTCATTTAATAATAATTATGTTATTTTTTTTTATAAAATACATAAATTCCGTTTTTATAATAATTTGTCACTAACTATAAGAGAAGAGTTCCTGCATTTTTTTAATTTTTTGACAGTAAGCTAAGTGGGTGCTGTAATTACATTTAAGTACCACCAATACTGGAGGCTATCAGATCAGCGCCAAGTATTTAATTACACTTTTGAGCACAAGAAGATATTTTTGTTGAAAACGCAAATTGTGTTACTGTGGAAGCAACCAGCAACAGTATACTGTGGAATTTATGCGACAAATGAGGTAAAAAAGAAAAATCCATTATAAACATAATCTACAAACCTTTGAAAGGCCATAAAACCTTCAGATGGTAAATGTGCATAATTTTGTAATTATGAAGTGGAATTTGAAATAAACTTAAAGATTAGAACAAAACTAACTTCTAAATCGAAATAAAAATTCTTGCATTTTCAGTTTCCCAGTTACTTTAACAATTTAGTTCAAAGCACAGCAGTGAATAAAAAACAATAAAAATACAAGCAGTTCCTGTGGCATCAATTGATACAAATGTCAATGTCAACATAACAAGCAAGAGATCAAAATGAAATACACTCACCATTACGGTATGATGCTTTGGGCTGCATATTTGAATGCTGGAGATCTAATATATCTTGTAAGGGTGATGAATGGGAATCTGGCGGCTGGAACATCTTCCACTGAGGATTACTGGACATAGTTGGCTGGTGGTGTAGTATAAACGTCGAAAATTGCAGTACCTAGGGTACTGTATTTATTAATATCACAGAATATTGTGTGGTGTTAAGTTTTCAGTAGCGGTTACAAATTTTTACATCAAATCACATTTTCTTTAGTATTTTGTGTTCATAAGAACACTATAGAGTCTTCAACGCAAAAGTCACAATTTATACACCAAAACCACTAATGTTGCAAAATAAAACTACTTATGATTATGTTATGCAAAATCCTCAGATGTCTTCAATGCTTGCTGAGTCGGAGCTCGTGGTGCCTTAGCTTGGATGTAGGTAGATTCGTATAACTCTGTTGCTATCTATACGTGTATAACCCGATGTTCACTAGCTGCAATAGACACTTTCGTTAGCCTCCGTATTATAAACGTTATCATATTTAAAAAACAAATCAAAATGGTTACAATGTCGCCGCATTACAACAAAGCGTTGCGTTGAAACATCGCTATATTTTAATATTACTATCTATTGTAGGTAGGCATCGGCCGTCCGATAGAACGATGGGTAAAAATTACAACGCCGTGAGACAAGACTTGGCTCATATAACTACTTCCGTTAGGGCAAATCGTATATCACATACTAACAACGCGATTGTTAACAGTTTAACCGAAGATAATCGACTGTATTTGAAAGCATATAAATACAAAACCATAAAATAATCAAATCTCACCACGACACAGCATAGCACTGACGACATACCGCCATATTGAATGTCAACATTTATCACGACTTTGATCCAGCCCTACAAACTAGATTTTTTGTTAGAAATAAATAACCATATAAATATTTGATAATGCTAACAGAATAAATATATTATAAATTATGATTTTTTGAAATTTTGTGTTAATTTTTTTTACTAATGGCGAAAAGCTATCGTATGGATTTGATTTTTCTCTATTTTATGGCCACCGAAAAGTTTGATCAGTTTGATGGCCGTAGTTACTGCTGTTACAAAATTTGAAAACTGATAAATACACCTGTTAAATTCTTCGAAAACAGATGCATTTACTTAATTAAATAACTTTACAATTTAATTCAAGAAACGATATTTTTTTTAACTTAAAATTTCAAGGTAAATATTTAATATTTACCTTTTAGCTGGTACTTTTTTGAGAGTAAGACTTTATTATGAGTTATATTTTTCTAAATAAAGCAATTTTCATGTTAGTTTATAAAAACCAGAGTTACTGTCGTTTCGTAACATTTTTTGTTTTATTCATTTTGTTACTATAAATTACCAGACTAGTAGTGACAATATTAATTTGCAACATTACTATTGAAACGTCATTTTAGTTCGCGATACGTTTAGAAAGTACGGTATACACTAATGCATTGACAAAACTGGCAGAAATCCAAGCAAAAAATTAAAAATTATATCGATTAAAAAAAAACGCATTAAAAACTACATAATTACACTTTTAAAAAGGATAGTTGGATTCATTGATATGGTCGCTATCGAAACAATAGTTATAAAAGATGCGAGTAATAACGGCTCAATTCCACCTAAGTAATAGATTTCCCAAATAAAGATACAATTCCGTAGCCGACCGCAGCAGGCGGCAACTGTAGGCGACGTGTCGCCGCGACATGACCGGTCTCTATGAAATACCTTCCATAGCTAGCGACTCGTCGTCTTCATAGAAATACATAGAAACCACTCTTATCGCGGCGACACATCGAATGCAGTTGCCGCCTGCGGTCGGGTACGGAATGCATATTTCTATGTAGTCTGTGACGGAATGGTACCATAACGCGAACTGAAATCGGGTTTGTGCGCAATGGGGTTAAAAACTGACCACTCGTTATAGGTGGCAGCACTATCCATCGTCTAAAGCTGCCATTGTTTTGTTTAGGTTTACTTTTGTGTCGATGACAACCAGGCTCTGGGCAAGTGCCAAGGCCTGCCCTCAAAAAAAAAAATCTTTGCAGCCGCCGCGCCGTTTCATTCTACTTATTATTAGTACCCGATTGAATAACAAAAGAATTGATTTGCGATTTACAATAAGTTTCTAGCCCTATGAAATAAAGTATTACGTTTCTTTTATTGGTTTTATATAGTATAGTTAGGTTTTTTTTTCCACAACGGGGAAATTCTTTGCCTGCATCTCACCTGATGGTAAGTGATGATCGGGCTGAAAGTAGAAGCGAGCTTCACACGGAATCCTCAACCACAGAGGAACTGGCTATCTTACCTCTAATTGCCGAAACACAAAAATGCTGTTAACATTGTTGTTGGCTTCAGACTTAGGTAAGATGCTGGTAGCTAGCCAGGTGGACTTAGAACAAGCCAGGGGGCAACATTTTCTCGATTTGGTTGGTGGTAGACCAACCAAATCGAGAAAATGTTGCCCCCACTGGGAATCGAACCTCTAGGTCTGAGACAGGTGGTCAAACCACTAGACCACAGAGGCGGTTGACAGATAGGAAGGTTCAATTGAACATTGAAAGAAATTCTATTTGCCAACTCAAAATACATACAGTGGGACCAAATGCGGCGTTTATTCCCGTTGTCCCCGTACACCGTGTCCCCGTCCTACGGGGACAGCGGTACTTCAATTAAATATTTAAAAGTACTTCCCGTTGTCCCCGTACACATTCCCCGTCCTACGGGGACAGCGGTACTTCAATTAAATATTTAAAAATACTTCCCGTTGTCCCCGTTAATATAGTTGAATAAAATAAGTAAAAATTATTGCCCACAGTCCCCGTTTTTTCATTTTTCTGTATTATTATGAATGTGTGCGTTGGCATCTTTTACCCAACAAACAAAGTGTATGGAAATATTGGTAGATTGGTCTTGGTACGCGGTAGATTAATATTAGGGATTTAGACCTTGTTTTCAAGTAGTATTTTTTTATAAATTTAATCGATTTTATTACATGTTTATTGTTTGAAATGTATCGTACATTCCAAATTAAGTTTTCTAGTAACTATGATAAACGGAGCGACCTTGAAAAGGATGCGCCGGCGGCGGCGTCGCGCGCGCCCTTGCAGCTGCGGAACAAAAGCGCAGATAACATTGTTTTGTCGAGCTCTCATTGGCTCATGCAAAATCCCACTCCAGAATTCGACAAAGGGATCTACTTAGTTATTGTAGTTACTTGTGAACTTCATATTGAGAACTGGTGATGTTAGTGATAGTGTAAATGATTGTGATATTTTTTGTTATTACATATGTAGTTATTTACTATGATTTTTATTTTTAGGCAAGTAATTGTGATATTTTTCTTGATTTTATACTACTACTACTACTATATTTATAATGCTCAAGTTGTGTTATTTGTGTAAATTTAATAATTGTTTTTTTTTTACCTCAAATTAAAATTCGAATACAAATAAATAAATTTTGTTTTATTCTCCTTTTTCTTTTTCCCATGCTAAAAAACTAAGCTTAAACAATGCAGATTTAAGAGGACAACGACTCGAGAAAAGTTTACTTCCCGTTGTCCCCGTTAGCCGAATATACGTTACGGGGACAACTGGAAATAAATTTAATCACGTCCCGCTGTCCCCGGGACGGGGATATGGCATACGGGGACAACGGGAATAAACGAAATGCGGCATGACATTGAATAATTACAAATCGAAAAACTTATCCAGGGTGAACTAAATGCTAATATTATCGTCCCGATATTGTTGGTCGATATCGTTATCGCCCTAGCTGACGTTATGTTGTCGGTGGCGATATCGTCGCAGTGTTAAAACGGCCAATGATTTAGTGCATTTTATTTTGGATATTTTCTGATAGTTTGCTACAGAATGCCCAGTATACATTTTTTAGGTAAGCGCAGCAAAATTTTGTATGGGAATGATGATAAATTAATTCTATTGGGTATTTCGTAAATACTTTTACATGTTAATATTTTTTGTTAGTTGTATGAGCTTGGTAGTTTTTTATTTGTATTGGTTACTTGAGTGCCTAATTGATTTTTTTTAAATTTTCCAGTTAGTGTACAGCTTGGCAAAAAAGAGTTTAGAAAAAATAAAGGCGCCACTATCGCACATAGGTCACTTCGAATGGGAAATTAATAAATTGTTAAAATAACTGTGCAATAAAAAACGCTGCTTAAGGGTGACTCAAAACCTACTGACACTTGTCGGCAATGGCAAAGTAGTGCCATCATCATAGACATGGGCGCCGGCAGGTTTATTTTCAGGGGGATGCATATTCAGCTCCGCGAAGCGAGCTCGATAATTTTTGCGGTCCACCTCGGATACCTATATTAAGTTATCGTTTGTCCATTCATACCTGAGAAAAGCTTAAAAATTAAGAGATTTTTGCATCTCGCAATGGGGTAGGTTTTATTTTGTCCATTAATACAGACATAGGACTAACTGTGTCGACATGTACAAAGAAACTTAAAAGAATTTAGATAGAGTGGCATGCAAGAGTGAGCGAAGCAAGCTCAATAATGTTAGCACCCCACAAGACTTACGGCCCATTCGATTTTCGGAAATAGGAGTTCGGTACATTATTGACTTTAGAATTCAAAATTGCGAGCTCGAAAATTTTAGGATCTCGCCTCGAATAGGTTAAATTCTCTATAAATTGTGTTAGGCGCTTTCAGATATTCCTTTAGTTCCGAATGTTATTACACCTATATTTTTTTTAAGTCAGGGAGGTACACACGACTACACATCAAGCTATACATTTCTAGTATAAGGTGACCTCGCATTGTACGGAAATCCTATACTATGCGAGATCAGCCTAAACTGGAAATGTATAGCTTGATGTGTAGCCGTGTGTACAACTGCACCCCCTTGCACCCCTCCCGACGTAAAATATTTAGTTTCATTTGTCACCGCGCCATACTCTTTTTTGCCAAGCTGTATGTCGGACCACGCATAGTGATAAGGATTCCATAGTTGGGATGAATATTTACGCATGCACATTGCAAAGCACTAATTTTATCGTCTGCAAAAATCAATTTCATAGTACCTATTTCTCGAAGACACGATGTTAAAGGTTCGTGCAGACCAGCGCGACGCGACGACGCGACGCGACTCGAACAATACAATTTCTAAGAAAACTTCACGGTATAACTATAACCGGTGTCGCGTCGCGCTGGTCTGCACGAAGCTTAATTCTGCGGTTGTGACCGAAAATAGCTCAAAAACGTGCCGCAGTTCAAACTGTTTTTGAGCAATTTTCACGTCCCATAAGGTCCGATGAAGAGACCTGCGATGTTGACATCGCAGGTCTCTTCATCGGACCTTATGGGACGTGGCGGATCCGTTTGCCGACCCGCGCTTTCAGTAGGTACACGTAGCATGACAACCAAAGAAACGGGTTATCTACGGGTTTTGTCGAGGGAAGAATAGACAAAATGATAGATTGTGAGTGTTTATCTGTCATTTTGTCTATTCTTTCGTCGACAAAACACGTTTCTATTGTAACCATGCTAAGCATGCTGCCATGGTCTGTAACCTAAGGCTGCGATTCCACTGAGGCGGAGCTGGGCGAAGCGGAGCTTAACGGTGCATGAATTAACCAACCACAATGCGAATTCTCCGCTTCACAAAATGACAGATTGTGATTGTGAATTTGTCATTTATTTTGTCTATTCTTCCGTCGACAATACCCGTTTCTATGGTGGTCATGATAAGCGTGGTGGGCGGACTACATAAAATATATGAGCACGCGATCCCGAGCGGGATCGAACGACAAGCGAAGCGGTTTTGAGCGGAGGACAGCGGGGCGGCCATCTGCTTCGTTATCTTAGTCTTCTAGTAAAGAAAGATATAAGTAAAGGCGCTGCTATCTTTTATTTTAACGACAACTTGACATACCTACAATACGGCCGATATAACTTGGCTGTTTTTAACATAGCCACTACGAACTTTCGCGCATGTTCTCTCACTCACACTCGCCTCATGCCACCATTTGGTACCTACATAAAAATGTTATTGTGCAGTATTCTGCTCGAAGGTCAGAACTGCCAAATTATACCGGCCGTATTGTATGATATCACAGAGATTATGCATCTTCGCTCAACGCCGTTTCACTCCACACCGATCTAAACTGCGTTCGCAATTAATTTGCCAATCATGTAAACAAACACGAGTTTTTGTAAAAACAACTGTAAAGCATAAGGTTCAGTTTGCGCTACAACTTCATATTTTTTATGACTTTTTCAACAGTACTAGTCGGTCGAAAAGCAACTTTATTTACACTCGTATAAAGTTGATGTTTGTCTAAGTGGTAAATTCGTGTTTGTTTACATGATTAGCAAATAAATTGCGAACGCAGATAACTTCACTCCGTTCCACTCCGTTCCTATCCACTCCGCTCCGCTTCAGTTCAGAAACATTCACCACTTTTCACTGCCAGGGCCGGATTTAAGGCAGGGCAACAGGGGCCATGGCCCTGGGCCTCCACAAAATAGGGGCCTCCACAGTTTGATTTATTTGATAAAAAACAAAGTTTTGTTGGTCCATTTTACATTTACCGTTTTGTATAAAAACGATTATCAAAAAGATCAATATAAGGAAATCTTCTATTAGCAAGTACTCGAAAATTCAGAGCTACATTTCCAAGTGTTGAAATTACGTTGAGAATGTACCTACTTGGTGTTGATAGCGCACTGCACTGGAGAATGCTCATTTTAGAAGATGAAATTATAAAAAATACACTTCGGACTACAATGACACAGAACCGCCTATGAAAGTTATCCCTACTTAGTATTGAAAGTGATTAACTCCGAGAACTGGATTTCACCGAAACTATCAATGATTTTTCGACGAAAAAAGCTCGCAAAGTTCCATTCGCCTAACATTTATCTTTTTTCCTTTTGTATATTTTTAGTACCTATTATGTATAAATGATTGTTTTTTTTTTTCGACTGGTCCAAAAACAAAATCGGTGCCTCCACTTCTTGGTTGCCCCAGGGCCTCCACAGCTTTAAATCCGGCCCTGTTCACTGCTCGATCTCCGCTTCACACTGCCCAGCTCCGCCTCAGTAGAAACGCCGCCTTATAAGCGAAATAAAACCCTCCTTTGGTAACACGCATTTATCAGCCGCAATCCCAATAGTACTAAGTTAAAAGCAAGTAAAATGACTTCATATCGTATTATGTCAACATCTTATCATCACGAAGGGTTACGAAGAAGTGGTTTTACAAGTTCCACATTTATTGCTATTGCCATGAAGCATTGCCCATCCATTAATCAACTTTTATCCCTGAGCAAAACTGAAATTTCTACTATTGTAACGACTATCGACTGATCACGAAATGCGCATGTGTCTACAAAGTAATTTTTATAATCAGCCATAATTGTTGCATTAAGTATGAAGAATCTTGAAGAATAATGTTACTTATACTTACTATACTCAATGCCACCCATGGGCTTGTGAACGCCCATATTTTTCTGAATATTCATGAAAAATTATCTAAAATAAACTTTAAAAATCTTAGTCTATCTTATTTTTTTTTTATTATTATTACTTTCTTCTAAATCCCCCTATGATTTTATGGACGTACACTTGTGTACACGTCACTTTTTTTTACAATAAATGTCTTCACCACCACTTTTTTTCATAGTCGAAAAATGTTACCTAGTTAATCCGATAACATAACTCATAAACTTTTTGGAATCCAATTCGACCCAGTAACATCGGAGATGGCAAATGCTACGCAAAAAAAACAAAAAAAATATATCATGAAAAATATTAAAGATAGACCCCCCCTTTTAAAGTTAATTTTCGATAATTTTTCATGAATATTCATTAATATTCGTCTAGAGGCCATATTAATTTCAAATACCTATCTATGTATTTGCTATGTAGACGCTTTAAAAAATACTTGTATAAGGTTAAAATCTTTTTAAAAACCTTATTAGAAGCTTTCACAGGGTTCAAATTATTGAGCAAAACTTCACACACAGTCTATTATTATAAAAAAATATGAAAGTACCTACATAAAGAAATGAGTTTTATTTTAATACGCACAAGCCAAATGTTAAAAATTTCTGACGAGCGCAAGTTCAAAATCACGGTCACTGTACTGGAGGCAGGGCCAGACAAAATTTCATTACTGCTTACTGTTAGCAGGACTCACGGAAGTCTTCCGGCAGGACGCAAACCCGTCCTTCCGGAAGAGCTTCCAACAAGACAAGTCATTGGGCCATCTATCATTAAAAGAATAAATACTGCTTATAAAATGCTTTTACATAGGAAAAAGGAAGAATCATGGCTATTATACTACGACGTCACATCCTTCAGACTTATATAATTAATTTGGTAGTCCACTTTCCGTTGCCATCTCTGTACATTTATTAAATAAGTGTGTTCGTTTTTAAGAATTAAATCCTCTTAATACTCGTCTATTATCCGTTGTTAAATTAGTGCTGAATGATTTGCCAAGACTTGCCACAAACCAAAACCGGCCTAGCAATCTGCGTGCGCATTTACATATAACAAGACAAGTCAATTCAAAACATTAAATTCTAGATTATTTAAGATAAAGTTGTACAAGTGGTTAAATGAGTTTAGCTTTTATTGTTTAAAAGAATGTATGGATAAAAAATGTTGATGGTTGTAACATTTTCAAATACCCTCAAATTTTGTGTATCTTTTATCTTAGCTAACCATGTTTGTGCCATTACAATATTATATCTTAACACCATTGTATACCATGTTGTATGCAAATAAATGATTTATTTATTCTAATGTACTAGGCATTGCACAATTTTTAGAGCTAATAAATAAAATATATTGAAAAGTAAGTAAATTGGCTACGAAGTAGTACCTTCCCCCACTATTTTACCTGCGCCCGCGCCGCCATAACGCTTGTCATTCGGTTTTTTTGTGCGGGCATCGCAACATCTGAAATATTTAGTGCACTACTCGCGTGTGATTTAGTGAAAAGTGAAAACGGTGATTCCTGGTTTACTATAATGGGTAAACGAAAACACGGACCCGCAGGTAAGTCATACTTATTTACGTTAACACGTTCAGTGCCAGGGTCCTCCTGGGTTCACCTAGTCGCATATAGGATGCCGCATGCCGGGAGCCCTCGCGGAAGGCTCATTTTAAATGTAGGCTTTTCTTAGCGAACACAGCATTATCAACCATGAAAATAAAATCTGATGTATGTTTAAACACGATTTATTAGTTTATGCGTTGGTTTTAAAATCCAAGCCTTTTAATTTTCTGTTCACGGTTATAAATATTCACTAAAAATTTTAAAGGTTGGAAACTACGACTACGTATACTGACTAGACCCCCTGAAAACACTATTTTACAGTGTTTTATAACACGATTTTACACCTGACGCCGTTGACCGTCCGCAATGGTTAACTTTAGCGCAAACGTAATGCCGGCCACCCTCACTCCTGAGATTTTTTTTTCTGGTTCGATTCCAATATATATGGCGGCATGGCATATGAGTTCTATGAAAATGGGTGAAGTCGAAACTGTTAAAGAACTATCCCTAATTACCTTTAAGCATGATTTATGCATCTACCGTCAGTCATGTTTGTTACCAGATTTTTAAAACTACATGCTATCACAATTTAAATACCTGTCTACCGTCAATAAGTTACTTAATGTGATTATTTTTTATTTTCGTGTGTGTATTCTATACTAAGGTACTTAGTTAACGTTATGACATACGTTACAGATTGTAATATAGTTTAAACTGTATTTATTACTATTTATTTTCTCATCCCATTCTCCGCGTTGCGATCGCGGTTAATAGATTTCTACTTACCTGCCGCTTATTCTTTGCGATGCGATCGCAACCGATAACTATGGCGGCAAATATATATTGAGGTAACGCTGTTATTCTCCATGACGTGTTCATGGCTGATACAACACGAGACTGTATGAGTCTCGTGTTGTAACGTGAATATTACCAATCAATCCGCCCAGCCTTTTCCCAACTATGTTGGGGTCGCCTTCCAGTCTAACCGGATGCAGCTGAGTACCAGTATTTTACATGGAGCGATTGCCTATCTTACCTCCACAACCGAGTAACTGGGTAATACGATACTCCTTAGTAAGACTGGTTGTCAGACTTTCGAGCTTCAGACGACTCATATCGACTGTCAAAGATCCACGAATAACAGCCGGGACCAACGGCTTAACGTGCTTTCCGAGGCACGGAGAGGTCTCGGTATTAAAGATGATCACCCATCCCTGGACCAACCCCGGCAAGCGTAGCTTAACCTGATGGATCGACCCGTGCATGTGTTATTACTTAGCCAAGGCCGGATTATCACCAATGACTCTAAAATACACAACTGCTAATGCAGTATACGATTGTTTCGTGCTATTGAAAAACAACGTCCGAGTTGTTCTTTGACTCCGACCATTGGTCATTATAACCAGACGATTCACGGCCATTGTCACCAGGCGCCTCACCGCCGTATGAACAAGTGGATCTCTCGGAACCGGACAATCCAGATGTGCCAACACAACTTATCAGGTCTGCGGTAGCTCCTGGCTTTTCGTTAGAAAATACGAACAGGAATATCCCCCTTGGATATTGAGCATGAAACACGTTTTAAGTTACGTAAGGGATTTAAAAATTCCCTTCACAAACCCAGTCGTTCAAACTTTTATACCCGAAAATCAAAAAGTTAGTAATTCCGAAATAAAAGCCGAGATATATCAAAATTACAGTCTTCAGGTGCTGCTGTGCCCGACCAGTTATTGTCAAAAATATTTCTAGCTAACAAAAGTGATGGCTCATTTCGATTTATCCTTAATTTAAAGAACTTAAATAATTTTATTACTACACAACATTTTAAAATGGAGGATATTATAACGGTGACAAAATTAATTACAAAGAAATGCTTTATGGCCTGCAGAAGCATATTTTTTTAATAAAAATAGAAAAAATAGGTAAAAGTATTTACGATTCATGTTCGTAGGGGAAATATTCGAATTTCAATGGTTCGGTTTGTCTCTGCAGGAACCGTACAACCCCGGTTAAAAGTTAAGCTTTTAAAAGGGGTAAGCCGTTTATGAGGTTACCTTTATCATGATGTAACTCCTTGAATGAGTTCTATACTTGAAACCCAGTGAAAGGGTTTCCCCTTCATTATGAGAAACTATAATATAAGGGTTTTGTTCGGTTACCATATGGTTATTCAATAAACTTGTACTAAGTTGGTGGTGGGTGGGGTGGAGCGAGCCCCACGCGCCATCCAACATCGTTGGCGCAAATTGTCTTTATTTCACTAGACATCATTAAAGTTACATGCTCTGTGGACATCATAGCAAAGACTACTATAGTACATATGTATACTCATCATAGGTTTGTAGACGAAACACATGCTACCTACATTTTAGATTTAGATGCCTACATAGTAAGGTGGTGTGTGTCGTGAGTTTTTGACAATTGTTGTCTTGTGATCCGTGTTAGTCAATTGAATGAGCCATTAGGTAAGTAAGAATTTTGGCTGACTTTTATTTTCCCTTATATTGTGTACCTATATAGTTACGTAATTTATCAATCTAAACTCTCTACCTACCTATTGTAAGGTTTTACAGTGAAAGCAATTTATAATAATTATTTAGAAGAACTAAGCGATCACACAAGCTGGCGCGATAATAAAATTAGTCTGTATCGGCTATATCTGATAGTAAAAACAACAGTTGAAGTTATCTCCTCAGTCTCCTCACTATATTTAACTTAACCGTTAATCAACAATTATATCTAACTCCTTTGACTATTGTATCTATAATCCACCTGTCTGTTTATAACCTTGTTACCAATTTGACGTTATTTCCACTTAAACAAACATCAACTTTATGTCGGTGTAATTAAAGTTGATTTTAGCCTGACTAGTACAATTGAAAAAGTCCTAAAAAAATATGAAGTTGTAGCGCAAACTGAACCTTATATGAAGGCATTACAGTTTTTTATCATAAAACTCGTGTTTGTTTACATGTTGGGCAAATAAATTGCGAACGTAGATTAAGTAGGTACTTACTCAGGTGGATTCAATAATACAGGTATTTTCTGTAAGTTAGCCGGGTCAAAGTCCGGGTGATGCTATATGATGTAAAAGGGCAGGTGGCATTTGAAAATAAAATAACATTAAGAGAACTAATAGAAGAAGCATCCTTCTATACGAAAACATTAGTGGTTTTATATTCATAATCATAAATCTATATTGATCTCAACATCATATTACAGGCTGGTATATTTTTTTTGTCTTTGATTTTTCTTTCCCGGCTCTCTTAGATAATCCTTGTCTTTAAATGAATGTGATTTGACATAACATTAGGTGTGATTCCGAACCAATTTCTAATAAAACTTCACGGTATACATAACAATAACCGGTGTCGCGTCGCGCTAGGCTACACGAAGCATTAACGGGTTATAGCTGTGATGATGGCGGCACTACTGGGCTGCCGTGGCGGCAGGGCGGCAGTGCTGTGCGGCAGTGTCAATGCTACCGTGCTCGGAATGTAATCTCATATAAACCTATATAAAATGTATTGGGACCAGAAGTGACGCGGCAGCACTGCTGCGACAGCACTGACGCCTGCAGCGGGGTTCGGAATCATATCTTTAGCACAATATGTAGTTCAATGACACTGGACGCTGCATTAATTGGATTTTTTCGATTACCATGAATATTCCCATGAACTTTCGCCTCCTAGGCTATATGGTAACTTGACTGTTGCAAAGGGGTCTCACTATGAAATGAAATTGTTTATTCTGTAAATAGGATATCGTCATATTAAAAAAAAATAAGCTCGATGACGTCGGCGTTTCCTATCTGACTACGAGAAGAAAGGCCGAAACAAACTCAGAGGTCGAATGTCACGTCCGGGAAGGAATACGTCGAATTACAGTTAACCCTGTATTATTATATTCTATCTTCTTCTAAAAATCAATTGCCGTGCGTTAAGTCGAAAATGGATCGGCTGATTTATTTTCGTGTTCTATACATAAGTCTTATTTTCGTGTGGTTAGTGACTAACCTGGTGTCAGAGTTGTAAAGCCGCCCTCGGACTTGGCTTCACATGCCGTCGAGAAATATCCCTTAGGCATGCCGGTTTCCTCACGATGTTTTCCTTCACCGTTTTTTAAGCAAGTGATAATTTTACAATACGAAAAGTTGGAGGTACGTGCCGTGGGTTCGAACTCGAGAATTGGCAGTCTGACGGTCACACCACTTGGCTATCACTGCTATACTAAGGTGAGCTCGAGACTTTGGCTCGAGACCTATGAATAGGCAGTCTGAAAAACATCTGACATCAGGTTGGTCACTAACCACACGAAAAGAAGAAGAAGAAGAACGCATTGTTTTAAAAACTTACTCAAATTAATTACGTATTAGTGGGTATCTATTCCGTATGTTTCTCGAAGAAGCCCAGCTAACAGGCACCTTTCCAGTCTCAAAGGAGTTTACCAAGATAGATTTTTTTAATTATTATTAATTTATTCTCTACAAGTTACATGACTCATATTATACAAATATTCAACACATTATACACACAACAGACAACACATAACATTACAATACAATACAAAACAACCATAACACTATCAACACTTACATTACCGACGACTGTAGGTGACGTGCAAGTCACTGCAGTGTCTCATGTATGGACAGTCGAGCCTGTCCGCTATCATCACCAGCACGCTGTTGGGGCTGCCGCTCACCCTGGGCACCAGAGACGTGCTCCGTTTACGCATCGTTGCATAGAAGCAGTCGACGCTAGCTTCGGCAAACATGCCCGAGGCACTACAGTGTCGCGGCAGCCCCATCAGCGCTCTGAAAGCGTTGTTATATTGGAAACGGAGGGCTTCGTAACGTATGCTTTTTGGATGTGATTCACCCACAGGCTGCACGTGTACATTGAGGTACAATAAGCTCCAAAAAGGGTATGCTTGACCGACTTGGAACAGCGTGCAAACCTGCGGGCTATCATATTAGCTCTAATTGACAAAGCCCTCCGCTCCCTCTCAATGTCAGTATCGTCCCTGAGACCGGCAGTAACTAAATGCCCTAGGTATTTAAAGTGATCCACTTTTACCAAGGGAACCCCGTACAGTTTGATGGGTGGAACTGATATAGGACATTTAGAGCCGGCCTCAAAAACCATAAACTGACTTTTTGACACATTATATTTTAGACCGTGTCCTTCAGCATATGCCTCACAAATCTGCAACAATGTTCTAATGCCACAAACCGATGCGCTCAGCAGCACCATGTCGTCCACATAGCTGATATTATTCAGGCAAACTCCATCAATATGACACCCGACATGATGACTGTTGAGAGCAACAATCAGCGCATTAACATATAGGTTAAAAAGTGCCGGGGAGCTCAACCCTCCCTGCCTCACCCCGCACTCCAACCCATATGATTCCGACAGAGAACCCGCCCATTTAACGCAATTGATCTGGCCCCCATACATACCAACATTTAAACAAGTTGATAAGTTCTATGGGGAAATCTATATCCTCCAACTTCTTCCACAGAACCTCATAGGAAACCAGATCAAAAGCCCTGACTAAATCGAGGAAGCACGCGTACACTGGAGTATGTCTGTCTGTATAGTACCTGACGGCCTGCTTAACACACAGTATGGCACTTTCAGTGGACAGTCCCGGCCGAAAACCAAACTGATTATCGTGCAGATGTAGATATTCATTTAGCTGTGTGTCGAGCAAGCCGTCAAGCACCTTCGCAATAACAGTCGCTAATGAAATAGGCCTGTAATTTCCTTTATCTGACAGGTCCCCTAGCTGTTTTATTTTTCAAAATTTCAAAATTTTAGTTGTCAAAATTAATGAGATCAATTTAACTTTAAGCTTCCTACAGACAAGTGCGACGCGACAGCGCGGCGCGACACCGGCTATTGTTATACCGTGAAGTTTTCTTAGAAATTGTATTGTTCGTGTCGCGTCGCGCTGTTGCGTCGCGCTGGTCTGCACGAGCCTTTACTCTGATACAGAATAAGGGGTTTATTTATAAACGTTGCTTAAGGGTCAGTTCACACCGAGACGTGACGCGACGGGACGATGCTTGAAGAAGCCAGTGGTTTCGCACTGCGCAGAGCGGCGCCGCACTGTGGAACGAAAAAAGGCTCTCGAAGACATTTTTAAGCTAAAAAATTTAAGTGTCGGTTTGTTGCTTGAAATGGCTTCGAATAGCCAATATTACGCATACATTTAGATAAGATAAGATAAGTCTTTATTTGCTTTAAACATGGTATAAAGTTGTTACAGTCTGGTTTTGATATACATAATGTCCACATGTTTAGCTATACAGAATTTTAGCAGGGTGCAATCTGGTATGCAAATTGGCAACTTGTTGTATGGTGCTAATAGGTACTTATATAGTAGAACGGAGAGAATAACCGTTATATCCTTGCACACGATGCTGTACTTAACTATTTATTTATAATTTCTTGCGTACTTGATTTTTTCAAATTAGGTGAGGTTTAAAAAAAAAAAGCCGCACTAAATCTCGTTATTATGTCAAAAAATCATTAATAAATAGTTACATCTCCTAAAATTTTGCAAATTGCAGCGCTTTTTCGTTATATCATCATAATGTGCCTAGCCTTTTCCCAACTATATTTGGGTCGGCTTCCAGTCTTACCGGTCTTTGTTGCTTTCGTTATAATTATGTTGATCATAATTCAATTCGCGGCAGTTACATTTAAATAATTACTAAATTATAATCATTTCAAAATGTATATAGCTCTCGAAATTTTATGTATTTAATGGATATAAGACTATTTCGTGAAAATGTGACGATTTAGAGCTATATGGATGATTTAAATGATTAAAATTTCCATTTTGTTGATTATGATTTTACTTATATTCCTCCTTTTCGACCCACATCATTTCGACTCGCATGAGCTCCGCATTAATAAATGCGGAAGCTCCGCAATTGCGGATGCGAATATCCGCAACACCTTTGCCATATACCTATAGTCTTAATGGTAGACTTATCGTGAAAGTACACGATTGTAGTTGGATTTGTAGCTTTTTTAAGCTGCAAAGTAACTCTTGTAAGAATCCAGATGATCAACAAAATAAAATATAATACCAGTAAAATTAAAAGAAAAACTTCCCTAGTAACGACCAAAACAATTTATGGAAGTGCTATAGAAAATATGAACTAAATAAAACAGCGGAAATACTTCATAAGTAAGCTATACTTTCAAACCATTCTCTAAAATGTAAAATATTTAAAATAATTAAAGGCACGCCTCTTCCTCTAATGTCGCCCCAAGAGAAGAATCCAATGATCTTCGAGTTCATCACAAACATGGCGCCGTGATCTAAAATATTGAAAAGAAGAATCAGATCTGTCTGTATCCAACAGACAAGGTTATGGTATCTAAACCCCTGAAGCGACTGCGCACAAAGAGATTGCTGTTGTTAGGATCATTCCTCAGACTATATTTTTCATTGAATATAACTTGAACCACGCATGTGTCTGGCAATTTTTACTGCATAACGTAATTAACAAGTAAACTTCACAGGCAAGAGATTTTTTATTTTATTTATTTACATAAAAACATTTTTTTATTTTTTATTTTTGTCGGTAGTCGCCTCTAAGTACAGAAACCGGTTTTAACTTTATTCATGTATATATAGATTACATCTACAAATAATATTCAATAGTAACATTCGTAAAGCGTTTTCGCTACGCGGCGAGCTACGCCGTAGGCCCGTAGCTCGCATTGTGCTACGCAAATATAATATAAATTAGTCATTAGCAATTTTGCAATTATTTACTTTGCTGAATTACAGATAGGACATTTTGCAAGACGTATTACATCAATCAAAATGTTTTATTTTAGCTTATTTTTTTTGAGTGTAAGACATTTCGACGCAATGCAAAATTTATATATGAAAAAAAAAATGCTGCCTTCCTTCTTCAAGAGCGTGCCACACCGCTAACTGTTATAAAATAAAAATAAATTTAAAAAACGCGTTTATTATTCCTTAATTACAAAATAAAGTTCATAATGATGTACTTAATATTAATTAATTAATTAACTAATTAATGACCCCTCGATGGGAGGCCTCCTCCAGTAGTTTCCAATTTTTTTCTGTTTTTGCTTTTCAAGCCATGATTTGCCAATCAATTTCAACTATCTCGTCTTGCCAACGCTCTGCTGGTCTGGTATGTTCTATGTTATAGAGTTTGGTTTCCGCACTTGGCGGCCGTTTGGTGGTTATTCCAACCAGCCCACCCCCGAAGTTAATTATAGCTCCTGGTATGTTTAGAACATCTGTGAAAGATATTATTATGTTAGTGTAAGTTTGCGGTTCTATAGCTGAAAGCGAGTCCCATAGGCTTTGATGGTAAATCGAATCAAATGCCTTTTTGTAGTCGACAAATCCCAAGTATAGAACAGCATTAAACTCTTCGTATTTCTTTATAATTTGCTCCATTGCCTCTATATGGTCCACTGTACTGAATCCTTTGCGAAAGCCTGCTTGTTCTGGTGGTTGATGTTTATCTATGTCTTCTTTTATTATATTTTCCAGACATGAGGCGAACAGCTTATATAAATTTGGCATTAGGCTAATTCGTCGGTAATTTCCTACGTTGGCTGGATCTTCTTTCGTATACGTAATTACGTACGTAAGAGTATTATGTCTGAAAGTACACATGATTTCGGGACTAGTTCTTCTCTTAAGGTTTTCTTGGACAGCTGGGTCAGTGGTGATACAAGAACATATTTGGATAGTTTCTGCATTTCGTTTGATAGATTGTCTGGTCCAGGGCTTTTATCAGATTTAAATTTTTCAATGTGGTTTATGATTTCAGGTTCGTCGCTTGGTTTTACCTCTACGTTTGTCTGGGAGTTTAGGGCTTGTCTCGTTTCCGATGATGTAGTTTCCGAGGTTATTTTGTTTGGTTAATTTTATTGTTTAGAAATACTCCCTCTTTCGTTATCTAATAAAATTATTGAAGTTGCTTGCTTGCTACAAAACGTTCGCTAGTTACCCAGTTAATTTTCCAGTTGAAAGCTAGATGGCGTTAATTGGACATTGATCGATGTTAATTGAGTTGTTGGCAGTTTTCGCTAGGTGGCGTTGTGAGCAGTGAAAATAAAGTGCGATAACTTTGCAATTATAAATTTTGTTCAAGGTTATAAAGTGTCTATTGTTCGTAACACTTGTTGTTATAACACTGTATGATCGTTAAATAGGCAATTTTTCACTTTTCCAGAAGTTACTTGAACACAGTAAGTTATTAGTTCCAGGCAGATGGAGTATTAATAGATTTAACTTCACTTTTTAAAATAAACCGCGAGCCAAGTTAGCTTAGTTTAACTATATTCAATTACAATATTGAATAGGGATGATGAAATAAATATTTTTAGTCCGTCATGGAGTTTATAAAAAAGATTGGACAAGATTTTTTTTTCGTAATCTATCTATTAGGTACGGCGATACATTGAGTTAAAATGTGCCATGACGTCACGAGTATGTAGATTTTATACTTACTTGTGACGTAGCGACCCCCACTCCCCAAATTAAAATGCGTTTTATCTAAGTAATTTGTTATTGACATGATAAAGCAAAAAATACGTGTTTAATTATTTTTTTTTCATCTGACTGACGGACTAATTAGAATTGATTTTTTTTAAGCAGGCATCGTCCCTATTATGACGCCTTTGTGTTTGCTACGCGCCGCGCTACGGGTCTACGGCGTAGCGCGTGCTACGGATTGTGTCCATGCGTGTAAGCTCCATGCCTAAAAATCGGAAACTTTGTTTAGGAGAATAAGTCAAGACCCAAAATACTGATGCAGTGAAGTTATTTATATTTAATTCCATTGAGGTTAAAGATTCTTTATTTATTCTAAAAAAACGTACAATGCTCACTTACAAATAAATACATAACTGTTGTTTAAACTTTACGGATGACCAAGTTACTGCTTGTCACAGTTAAAATGTTATATACCGCATGACTTTTTTTACCGTCTCGAAAAAAATAGGGTATAATAGGTGAACGGAGTAGAAGCCTATGGCATAGAAATTTTAATGTTTTAATTTTTTTCAATAACCTAGAATGAAATTGATTTATCGATAAATACCAAGCATATAAAGTGAACTTTTCATTCCAGAACATTAAAAATAGAAAATAAAAAAGAACCCTACCCTCATACGCACCCTACTAGATGCGCGGAATTTATCATGATATATGATGGATAGTTTTCATGATTTTTTAAGGATATTTGGAACTTTTGTATCTCAATGGTACTAAATAAAATATTACCGGGTATGGCTTCTGTTCCATTTACACAACACACCATATTATTCTCGAGACGGTAAAAAATTTCATGCGGTATATGTGGTGTGATGTTTAACTAATATTCCCGCCAAGAAAGTTAAAATAAAGTATCTCGGTCTGTATTGAACTTTTAAAATCTCAATAGCAGTAAACGCCGCGTTTGAGGAGTTTTAAATCAGTTATTTTAACCAAGCAATTAACCTTATTAATCCGACGTGGGTGGATCTAGAACCACATTACGTCGTACTGAAGCGTAATTTTTTGTTATATATAAGATACTAGCTTCTGCCCATACTAGTTTCATGTACTGAATCCATGGTATCGGTTTTCGCGTCGCTGTCCGATAATGTTGACACTCTGTATAGATAATGTTTTTATATAACCAACGATGACTGAAGAGGCTTCTAAACTTTGTTTATGTATCTTTCTTACTCTTTCTTTTTCGTGTGGTTAGTGACTAACCTGGTGTCAGAGTTTCTATACCTCCCATGGACTTCTGACTTGGCTTCACATGCCGTCGAGAAATATCTCTTAGGCATGCTGGTTTCCTCACGATGTTTTCCTTCACCGTTTTTTAAGCAAGTGATAATTTTACAATACGCACTTGAATCCGAAAAGTCGGAGGTACTTACGTGCCGTGGGTTCGAACTCGAGACCTATGAATTGGCAGTCTGACAGTCACACCACTTGGCTATCACTGCTATACTAAGGTGAGCTCGAGGCTTAGGCTGGATTGCTTCACCGTTTTTGAAGCAAGTGATAGCTATACAATACAATACAAATATTTCTGTGTATGGTACATTAGAGGCACAATAAATATCAATAAAATAGCCGTTCATAATTGACTAGCTCCTTAAAGGCATAGCGGGATGATAATCATTTAAAAGGTTAAATCTGTAACTATTTGCTACGAGTATACTCGTTCACTATTCAGCCCAGTGACGTAATGGAATAATTCAATCATTAGCTAATTGTAATTAATTTGTATATATTATTTTATTTTACAAGTATGATATAAAGAAATACATTATATTCTAAATTAATGACAAAATTCTAAAATTCATTACTCTTCCCATTCAGGACAATTCATTGAGATCCATTTCAAACAAGTATGTGGTAGCCTTTCAAAAAATAGAATTCAGAGAAAACTGCAATAATTACTATCTTATTTCCTTCGTAATGTAAGTATGGGGAGCTATTTTGCGATCTCTGACTTTTCTAGTACTCAACCCCGCAGTTGGTTCAGTAGAGTTTTTTGATCCGTATAAGAAACAGAATCCATTGATATGTTTTTTTTTTTTCAAAATCTGTGAATGCAAATCAAAATGTTTTGAATAGTTAAGGACAGTCGTCCTTATGTCTTGCCCTTATTGTCATATCTCAAAATCGACCGTGTATATGTCATGATTGACTTCTTAACTCCATAAAAGTATAGCGTGATGATTATAATTTAAAAGGTTAAATCTGTAACTATCTGCAACATTACCTAACCTTTTGGCTCGTCTTTTTAACTAACTATAGAAGAATACGAACAAATTGCAATATTGCTCATCCCCCATAACAGATATCATGATAGCCAGGATCTAGTTTTTTTTTTTTTACCGCTGCAAGAACGGCCTTCTGCCGCCCCCCGCCAATCCTTTAAAGGGGATGTGCTAAAGTAGCCCGCGAAATTCAAATTTTCTTGTAATGAAAATTGTGGCAGCAACATATTAATAACATTTCATCGATCGATAATGCCCCAATCTAACAGGGGCGCCAAAACTGTTGCAAAAAAGAAAGAAATAGAAATAAATGTGCTGCGCGTCTCATTTATTGCAAAGTTGCAGTGTGCTGGGTGGTGCACTTGTCTGCTACGCTTGAATTTTGCGTCCCCTGAAGGTGGCGCTCGGGGCACATGCCCGGGTTTGCCCCCCCCCCCCCCCCCCCCCTACATCCGGGGCTGATAATTTATAGAGGAAATAGGTATCTATGCAAAATTTGAACAAAATTTATCCAGTTGTAGGGATTTGCGTGATGCTGGAACTACATTCAGACAAACAGACAAAAATTTTAAAAACAATTTTTTGCCTTATGAATCGTTCCCAGATCTCGTAGATTTTTTTATTTTAAATATTCATTGTGCTGTTCTGACTTCGCTACGATTTTATTGTGTATAGATTATTTTAGACTACATGGCTATTTCGAAAACTCCTTAACATGGCTAGTTATGCAACTTTTTATATACACTTTGACATTTCATGAATATTATATACAAAATGACATGAATATTTACTTAAGAAAATATTTTATTAGTTATTGTGAATGAATATTTCTTATGCGTAATTTTTTTTAATAAATAGGATTCGTGTCAGTCACAGCACTTAGCGCACTAATAGTTTCTTCACTTTACCCTTAACGAAGTCGGGAGTCAATTTTTTTTCTGGTTTTTATGATATTTTTTGTTTTACTGGACATACCTATCCATATCTGGGAGCTTTCTGGTTATGGAGATATTGAAGGTCAACTTCTTCTTTTTTTTTTCAAATATTAAATGTTATAACTAACTTTAAATACTCCCACAACCCCCCTTTACCCTTGCATGTACAATAAGCACAATATTTTGCGTGCATTACGTTGCGGACCGTAAACAGTTCATTTTCACACCAAAAATAAGTTGTTATCCAGCAATTATTTTTGCACATATTTTATTGTTACTTTTTTGGTACAGAAGGCGTAGATGACGGAGTCGTGGGGGGTCTTGTTACAACACCCTATAAACTTCATTTCGTCTTTGATTAATTTTTGAAGATGCCTATTATACATATCTTCATTTAAAAAAAAAAATGGATTTTAAGTTAAGAAAGTTTTGCTAACTAAAATAATAGGAAAAAAATACATTACCGACCGTTTTTTTTTTTTAATAGGGTTTCTTCAAGATTCTTTTTCTGCTCTATTTTGTATCGAAGTTAAAGAAAATGCAACGGCAAGTAGACCATATTTTTGACCATGTTAAAGATATGTTTATATGTTCAAAATCAAAAGTAGTTTCTTGTAAAACTACAGTCTCGCGCCATTTTTCGGAAAACTTGTTGCGAATATTAGTGATTTGTCATGTATACTTAGTTTATTTGAAAACTCACTTTAAGCCACCCGCAAAATTAACAACTCGACTTTTCGAATCACAAACTATTTCGTTTAAATTATTTTCCGTTTCTCACAAACAATGAACCAAATTGATTAAAATCAGTCGATTTCAGGCACGTCCCCTTAACGTGTAAAAGTATTTTTTAAATCAATTTACAGAAATTAATATCATAAATCATCATTTATCATTATCGGCTGCTATGGTGGAGCTGAATATTCCGTATTTCGTCGAAAAGACCACTTTTGAAGTTTTCGTAAAACTTTTTGTAAATGGCAACAAAAATGAGGTAAGTAATGTAAAGGAAATTATCCTAGATCCAAGGCCAAATAAAAATTTGAAGTGTAATAACCGTAACCAAAATCTATTTTTAACTTCATTTTCACTAACCCGCATTATGTCCGTTTTGTTCAAAAGTCGCACAAAACTCATATGGTCGTAACTGGTCCACTATGGGGCTAGCATAAATCGAACATTTGTCGGAAAAAATCGGTCGAACTGTATTGGCGACGGAATCTGAAACGTCACCTTAAACAAACAAAACAAAGTGTGCTCTCAGCTTTTTAGCAATCAACAGGTGCAGAGTTAAGACGGAAATATAACCAGGTACAGCTGTGCTATTCTGTAAACATCTCACCGTCGTAACTTGGGTGAAGTGAGCTTGATGTGAGCTGTCATTGCACCTAAAGCTAAGGATTGACACTAAGGACAGCTCACTTCATGCTCACTTCACCTCACTCTTCACGGCGAGATGTTTACAGAATGGATCCACAGGTATCTGTTGTCATTTAATCCAATTATGAGATATTATAAGAAGAAGCAATGATGTATAATTCATCTTATGAAGTCCTTAAATCAGCAAAAAGTTTAGTCCACTGCTTCTAACAAACACAACCCAAGCCAATTTACTCACAAAGAAAAAAAAGAAAATTTTAAAAGTTGTCAGAATGTAACATCACTCATAACAGCCCTAATTAAATCATTACGTCATCAAATACAGACCTTTCTGTGAAAAATTAAGTTCCCAATCAATGATAGCCATTTGCTTTTCGTATTTTTCTAAACTATCATCGTTAGCCAAAATGTTTTTAGGTGCTGAAACAAAATGAGATAACAGAGGTAATTACGAAAATAAAACTCACTTCATTCACATCCCTATGCACGAGGTAGTAGGGGCGCCCTGGAAACCACATGGCTGATGATTTCCTGGTCAGCAAGAGCAGGAGGTAGCTTTAATAACGCTTCCGTCACTTGTATAGATCGAGACGTGAGTTGAGTTAGTATCGCGGATGCAATTTATTGACAGCGTGCACGTCCGTTCTCTACCAGGTAGGAAATGGACTGTTGCATTCTACCGAAAGCAATACGCAGATTACCGGTGCACAGGACATCACAGAATCCTATCAATTCATGTAGGCGTTTTTAACTAAAGATTTATTTTTAAAGTATGATGCCTTAAAATTAAAGAAAGGAAATACGTAGGCTTTAAAATGTTTAACAACTGGTGAAACGACGTATGTATGTATATAGAAAATATGTTCAAATATTTTTTTATTTTTTATTGAAAGCTTCTTTAGGCGCGTTGAGCACTTTTTGGGTGAAACCATGGAACTTGCGTCATCGTCACCGACCGCTTTCCATGAGCTATATGTATACTGTGTATATATATATACATAGACATACAATTCACAAGTTACTTAGTTTTCACTTCTATCGGCAGTCCCCAAAAACTAAAGTTTTTTTTTTGTAATCTATTATGTTGAAATAAACTGTTTTTTAGTAGTTTAGTTTACTAATTTATCTGCATTGTAGCTAAACCTAGGATCCTAATCCTAACCAATATTATTAATGCGAAAGTGAGATTGTTTGGTACGATTTGACCGTTTTAACGGCTAATCGGCTTTGGATGAAATTTGGCACCTGGAATAGGACATGGGTTAATTTTTATCCCGGTAGTACGTTCCCCTGGGATAATAAGCGAGATGCCATGCGGGTGAACCCGCTGGCAAAAGCTAAACATTGTCGCCGAAGACGCCGACATCCAAAATCCGGCGACGTGTGCCGTTCTACGCACACCTCTAGTAGGTACTAGCAGTTTTCAATAACCGGATACTAGCATTTATGTTATTTACATTCATCGTGCCAATATTGCCATATTTTACAAGTGAATGATTTGCATTTTGGATCGGAATTGAATTCACATCGCTATGAGAAGGTCTGAGAATGCTTTGGAATGCCAATATGGCCCTAGGGTATATTATCCAACCATGTACAGATTTCGAAGAATCATCTTCATATTTACGAAAAAATGTATTTGAAATGATATTACCTTAAGCTTCTAGTTATTGATTGATTTGATATTTGATTTTAAAATTTATTTATTTTAACATACCTAAACAAAACAGATAAACGACATTCAGATCTTATTCTAAAAGCATTAAACAGTATGATTGGGTGTTTTGTGCAGACTATGGCACCTATATAAAACATTTACGTATACATAAATTATGTAATGTATAAAACTTGTTGTTGATTACTGATTAGTTGCATGACTTATCGTATTAACGAATAAAAACTGATTGATCTCATACACTTCGAGTGTATGAGCTAGTAGTAATAGTATACACGAAACAACTCTAATCAATAATTTTAAAATAAGTGGTATGGTGGTCTTTACGGGAATTTCAAACACTACATTTCAGATTTATTGTTGAGTGGATGGCAACTTACCAACATAATACTCTTTTTTTAATATCGGCTCCGCATGCTCGAACAGTCCAATGTTATTGTTGTAATCCCCTCTATTGAAATGAGAATGCGTTAAAGTCCGTTTGATGTCGGAATCTGCACGAAGAAATACCATATTATTGTATTGTACTTTTTGTTTACTTATTATGTAAACTAATGAGAGGAAACACCCCGGGAGGAGCCGCCCTAGGAGGACATATACCTACTGACCTTATTGGTGATGTTCTTCAGAAAGGTCAGGCGCGTAGTAGGTACTCGCAACTGCAACTATCAACCGGCGTACGTGTGTGACCTGTACCCTACTCGCGTAATACACGATCAATCAGAATCTGAATTGCTTTGAAACAGATTACTAATCGATTGCTTCAGAAGTTTGAAAAAAATACCGCTCAACAACGCAAATAACGCAATGAATGTTGTTGAACTGTCAAAATGAAACTGATTAGTCGTAATCGTTTACGAAAATGTGTTGCATAATTAGATATTGAATTGCACTTTATTGTGTGGTAGCAAGAGTCGCTTTTTATTTAAATGATTTTTCTCTATACTAATCTGTGTTAATACCTACAACAAAATTAAATGTATTGCAACTATCAGTGCCATGAAATGATGTACTTACGTATATGTTTACCACCAAGCTTATACTTAATTTTCCACTGGAGTAGATAGTCGGACATGTCTGGATCGTCTCTCATTGATGTGCACTGTGCGGGGGCTAAGGACCACCGTGGTCCCAGCAGTAACGTGACGCAAACTATCGTCGGCGGCGTCACGTTCAGGAATATTACACCGACAGATTGGTAATCAGAGAGTGACAAACCGGACAGATCTGCACAAAACGAATAATTTTTTGCTGTACCGGATACCGGACTGTATTTTTGCACCGGAGATGCGTTTAGGTTACAATGGAGGTATACAGTAGGTATAGGTACCATCAAAGAGGTTCATAAGTAACCACCGTAAGGACTATTCTTGCTTGCAGCGCTCGGCGGCTATAGAACATGGGACCGGAACCGGGCCGGTAACAGATGTGGTCATCGTGTTCACGGGAATTTGTTTTCAAACTCATTAGATATGAACTTCTTTGATGGTACTTGTATATTGTGTAAGTTTCGGATTTTTGTCTTTACTTGAATTTTAAAACCTTGGTTCTGGCCAAACTTCATGCAGCTAGGTCAACGGGAAATACTATATAGGCTCTGCTTTATTTGCGAGTGTCAACATAAATAGCCTTTTTTTTTTATTGCGACGACTTGGAATTTTGATTTTTTACAGCTCCAAGGAACCGTAGATACCCCTTTACGATAAAACCATTTATGCTTACGTATTTACTTTAATTGATTTTTCACAAGAAGAGCGATTCGAATCTGAAGAGACTACGAAAACATTCCACATTGCTACGGCGTAGCACCGAGCGTAGCACAGCGGTAATCAGTAAATCTTATCTTTGTTCGTTGGCTTATGGATACAATGAGTACATATTATGTTACAATAACAATTACTCGTAATATGTAGGTTATGAATAGTGGATCTGATTTCAGAACTAGAATACGTCTGCTGTATTCTTAAGCTTAAGCTCATAAGTCACTTTAGCCTTCAGTCTAAATAGAAAGTACAGGGTACTTACTCTGTTCATATGTTCGCCTATATATTTAGAATACGTCATTCCGTGTGTGATTCACAACACATAAGTGCACAAAGTATGTAATTATCATCACCAAGATGATTCCGAATGTAATGATTAGGTGCACAAATAAACATTTTTTACTTACTCTGTTCATATGTTCGCCTATATATTTTCAAAACGTCATTCCGTGTATGATTCACAACACATAAGTGCACAAAGTATGTAATTATCATCACCATGATGATACCGAATGTAATGATTAGGTGCACAAATAAACATTTTTCTCCTCTTGTAAATTTTGATATTTTTGACATATGGGTTGAAGGCGGCATCTTTCAATGTTGTAAAAGTCGTGGCCAGCTAGTTTTGCACCCGCATAAATGGCATTAGTAGGTAGCTATATAGCTATTTGTTAGGTGAAGAAAAGAGGCGAAAGTTGCCGATTCCAGTGTATTTTATTATCTAACTAGCTGCCCGCCCCGGCTTCGCTCGAATAGCACTAAGTACTTATCTACGGCGCACCTACCTGCCTACCCTACCTACCCTACTAAAAAAATCATAAGTCATATGTCCGTCTCCTGGTTCTAAGCTACCTCCCCACCAATTTTCAGCCAAATTGGTTCAGCCGTTCTTGAGTTATAAATGTTGTAACCAACACGACTTTCTTTTATATATATAGATCTACATATTAAAACCTAGATATAAAGTAAATGTGTCCACACACATCGAATATAATATATATTATAGCGCTAAGATACGATAATTATATCGCGAGGGTCATTCTACCGGGCGGTGGTTTCATGTACAGGGGTGTTCAGTTTTTTTAAATGAAGCAGATAAAAAAGGTACTATTGCTAGACTTACTTGACAGCTCATCTGACGAAGATTGGGACAGCGGATCATCTTCCATCTAGAAATAAAAATCGTAAAATCTGGGTAGACAACCACATAAGAACTACTTAAATCGTAAAGATGATGTTCAGTCAGTGCAGCTAAGGCGCCATACAAAATAATTATTGTACTTAACGCCTTTTTGACCATGACACTGTTTTTTTACCAACACATTACTCCATATTAGACGTGTTAGTATTCAAACCTGTGAGTCCGATAGTTTTTTGATCCATATAAGAAACAGGATCGATTGGGATCAAAAACGTTTTTGTGAAAACTGCCTATTGTCTTTCTGACTACATTTTTGTCAATATCTGTGAATACCATGGATATCTATGGTGAATACAGATCAAAATGTCACAAAAACTTAAGACAGCCTTCTAAGACCGCTTTCCTGTAGCTTCAACGGCTAAGGTAGCTGCCCTTACTACCTCATCTCAAAAATCTTACCCTGTATAAGTCCAGGATTCCTCACGTTTTCCACCGATGCAGTAATGTCAAAGATAAACTCAGAAGTACATATGAATGTTTATTTATTTACACATTTTATATACACAAAAATGTAAGCATAAAAGCTAAAAGGGATGAAGGCTCTTTGATGTGATTAAAACAAAGCACATCTCAGGCTATGGTCTGTTCCAAAAGTAATCTGACAAAAATGTAAACAAATGGATTAGAAAACGTTCCTGTGGATGCCAGTTTGTACTTTCACTTACAAACCCATTTGATGATTGAGATTAATTTTCTAACCTCAATTTTCGTCGATGATTTTTCAATTACAAGTTAATCATGTTATTTAACATTGGTGCCGATTCTCTTGTACACCGAACTAAACTAACTTAAACTAAGACTAAAATTACTTACTTTTGGCTATGAGAATCTTAGAGCTATTCTGCAAATAAAATTCTCTAAACTAAAAAATAATTTTGACACAACTAAAATAGAATTTGACAATCGTGAATCCACGTGGTACCCGTGGTTTGCCCTAACCGGTGATTTTTTTTAGAGCCGGAGGTGCGCATGTGGTGTAGCCTCGACGTGCTTTATATGGAATTTTTATTTTTTTGTATGGAAAATATGAAAAAAATATTACCTACGTGTTGAGTGTTAGGTGTTTAAGGGTTTTATAAAGGGGGTCGAAATTTTCATTATTTTTGCGATAGGACGCACCATTTTCGAGATATAAGCAAAAGAAAAAATAAATACAGTACTGTTTTTGCACGTTAAGTCGAGATGTTGGTGTGAATTTTAGTTCATAACAACTTATTTTATACCACACCATTTTAATCGCGATTAAAATTTGTCAGGTTTAGTCTGATTTGGTCTTTTACAACCAAAATTTTAGGTGAAAAACGTCATATTCAGAATAGCAAAATTGCCATTTTCACTAAACTAAAAACTCAGTACTATCTTAGCGCTGTCAAACTAAAATATAGTTAAGTTGTGTCACTTTAGTCTATTTCAGAATAGGAAATCGTCGTTTGACAGGAATAAACTAAATTTTAGTGATTTTTAGTTTAGTTTAGAGGCATTTGTGACAAGAGAATCGGCACCAATGAGCCCTCGGGCGATTTATTGTTGCGCACTAGATTTATAACTCTCGGTATTGAGTCGAGCATTGAGAACGCAACAGTTCAGCGTCCAAAAATACTGATGGATTTATTCAACTTTCGGCGCTTAGCAGTGCGCTGAAAATCAAGTGCACAATAAAAAAAAAATTGCCGCGTGAAAAAAGTATGGCTGATTGTTGGAAAAGTGGTAAGATTTATTTATTTGGTTCTATAAGCAAACGTGAGTAGAACAATTCTAAAAGTTTTATTGTAACTACGGACCTCTGCAATCGATATCATTAGGTACTGATATCGCCCCATTATAAGTAGTAGTAGTAAGTAGTAAGTACATATGAATGTGTTACTAATAATTACAGTGATTGCGTAAGAATACTTTTTGAACAGACATTAATACATTATGTAAACGTACATACTTATCTGCACCTTAACTAAAAACTGTGCAATAAGAGCAACTGTTCGAGTAATTGTGTTGAAAAGTACTACTTGACGTAAAATATCCTTTACGTACTAAATATGAACAATTATTGATTGTTGTAAAAAATTACTGATTATCTTATTTATCTTATTGTAAAATGATTTTTATATAAATCGTTGTTATACTTCGTGGAAGGACACCTTCCGTTATTGATTTCATTGAAACGATGATAGTCAACTGTCAAAGGTAAACAGTTACCTATTTGGCGCTGAAGCGATCACACAGTGAAAACTAGGCTGCCCTGCTAAGCCGAAAGGCGGTATCTCTGAGATACGCCCTTTTAGTTTTTTTATACCATTCAATAGCTATAATACTTTCGCATCTAATGGTATAAGCCACATACCGCTATCTAACTTAAAACATTTTAAAAAACCACTCGGAAGTTCTTTATATCCTTATGTTTCCTTAAATTACAATTTACAAAAAGTCAATTTTCTTAAAACTTACTCCGATTGAGATACCTTCTTTCGGCTTAGCAGGGCAGGGGAAAGCTGTAAGCAGCAGTTATCTACTTGATCGGATATGGTTCTAATGATATTAATTACAGCAAAGTTCAACTATGATAGATACAAATTATATTTTAAATATTTCCACATTCCTCGGGGCCCGTTGGACAAAAAAATCACACTGGCGATTTCGGAGTGTTTCCAGCGAGATAATCAGACAAGCCGCTAATACGTGGCGAGATCACCGCGTTTGCGCAACGTATATCACTCGCGTACGCGACGTTTACGCCGCATGTAAGTAACTAGAGTCGATAACCTCCATCTTTCGAGATTTACAACGATCAACGATTTGATTACGACAAAAACATTAATTAACCGTTAAAGGCCTGATAAACAACTAATTAACGTGCTAATTGACGTGCTTGAGGGTCACCCAGGGCTTTACCGGTTAAAGGCCCCGTTGAATATGATTACTCTGTACTTATACTTAGCATTTCTTCATTGTTTTATCAAATAATTAGTCTTGATAGATGTGTCTCGCAATCTTCGAATCAATTCAAGACTTAACGATTGTTAATAAAATAATTGGAGTATATAATATCATCATATCAGTGTTGCCTACCACTGCACAAGTGCACTTGTCTTATGACGGTTATAATACATTGCGAGTTCATTTGTGTGTACTGGTTTAATTTTACAAACAATCTTCACAAAATTAACTGAGATAACATTCATATGATACAAAAATACTTATGTAATATCAACCTATAACGGCTACTTTATACACACCTAATTGAAAATGCACAACTTTTCTATCTGAAATAGATAAAACAATTGAACATACAAATAAATATCCATAACTGGATTGAAAGTTTGAAGTTTCTTTATTGTCAATATTCAAAAACAACTTAGGATGCAGATTTCAAACCAAAACGTTGTTTTTGTGTTGTCATGATGAGTAAATTGACCATATTACAAAATATGTACTTGAATAATACTAGAATCTTTACATTTTTAATATGATTACTTAGATGATGCGACAAATTGTTGCATTCAGAAATCAAGATATGAAATCAAAATGGCGGCGTTAGTTCCGATTTTGGCCACGCGCCAAACAATCCTTGTACTGTAATGTAGTTGGTGCAATAATGTTGCGTTTGTTCAGCCGCGTTCCTTTCTATATCACGAAGAGTCGGGGCGCGGCAGCAGCAACTTTGCTAGAACGGTTGTCAATTTGTTGTTGGGCAACAAACTCTGAAATTTAACATAATTACGTCAGCTTATTTAATCTTCTCAATACAGTATCATTGGTGATTGGGTGCCGCTAGGGGTAGAGCTAATTTACAAAAAAAAATACCCGATATCCTGGGGTCCACAATGGGTTGTTTTGGAGATTTTTGGAAATTTCCCCGCCCTCGACCATATTTTATACTGCTAATTGTGAGAAATTTACTCTGCTTTGCACTTTAATAAACTGATCCTTTTCTAATAGATCTCGAACCAATTAATGGCTCAAAACAAAATAAAAAATACAACCTTCTTAGTTACTTTTAAAAGTGTAGGTGTAAAGTAGCTCAATATCACATAAACAAATCTGTTTAAAATACATATGTGCATGTTTTTAACCATTTAGTATTATTTTAACCTATATAATATTAACAACGATGAAATTATGTACTATCGAAGAACTTCATATCTAAGCAGTTTGAAAACAAAATCTCGTGAACACGATGACCACATCTGTTACCGCCCCGGTCCTATACCGGCCGAGCGCTGCAAACAGAATTAGTCCTTACGGTGTATAGATATGAAGTTCTTCAATGGTACCCCAAGTTATCGGGGTCGAAAATATAGCAAATTTGCTCTATTATCACCAGTGATCGGAAATAGGTGAGCTAAAATACCTAAAGTTCGAAAAAGGACAGAGACGAAGTGGAGACGCCTTACGACAAAATATTTTTCCGGGACTAATGTGGGGGTTTCAGAACATTACTTAGGTATAATTAATTTTAATGTTATAGAGTAAATTAATTGAATTCATTTTCCTTTTTAACTGACTTCAAAAACAAGGAGAACATTCTCAAAAAACTAGTAGATTCGTTTTCTATTGTTATTAATTCAGGTAAAGAACTGGGTCAGCCCTTTCTATCTTTTGTTAACACCCCTCTACCCCTTAAATCTTTTGTCACAAAATAGAATTAGTATAAGTTTTTAACTCTTTTTATTTCGCTTAGCAGTTGTCTAACATCTTACCATAATGTCTTTTTCCGGGGACATGTTGAATCCAGCAGCACCACCTAACTGGTTCTAAAACAAAGAAATAAAAAAACGTAATGTAACCGTTTATAAAATAACTAATAAAATAACATATCTATTAAAACGGAGTTGACCGTTTTTAACAGACTTCTAAAAAGGGAGGAAGTTCTCAATTCGACGGAGTCTTTTTTTAATATGATTGGCGATCATTCTTCACCATGTGGACCGATTACAATGATTATTTTTTTATTGGGCAGCGCGATCTGTATGGTAGTCATTTCAGTCCCATTTATATTTGGTCTAGTTCTGGTAACTTTCAATAATACGCTTTTAATCTACTTAGTGTATGTTGACGTTATAATTAGGGATGCCTCGATACGCCTTTTTGCCGATACGATACCGATACCGATGCTCTTATCAAAATATCGGCAATACCGATACCGATGCGCTTATTGAATTCAAAAATGAAGGCAAAATAAATAAAAAAACAAAACAGGTTATCTTTTTAATGAATATAAAAAGAACAAATATAGCACAAACTAAATAAAACCGTTTAAAACTATAAACAGGTTGAGATTAGATCGAAATTTAAAAATTATTCCATATAGCACTTTGGTGTTTTGAAGTTGATATGACTACTATTTATTTGACTCAAACGACTAGTTTTAAATAATATGCACACACAAACTAATTACAATTATTTAATTCTTAATTTTATTTGCATGGAAAAATTGTACGCACGACAACAGTCAACCTAGCGAAATGGGATAGTTAAGCGAGTGCGAGGCCAAAGTGGGCGGGCGAAACAAGACATTGAATACAGCGCGGGGTTTCCCCTAGCATAGTTAGTTCGTGCCTCGTTTGCAACGAAATAGACGAGACCACACGCGCGTTTACATTACACTTTTAAAGCGCGAAATTTGAAAAGTATCGTTGAATCGGCCATCAATATATTTTGTCGTTCAATTTTCTAAACTGTTTCACTTCGTTATAATTTTAAAACTTGAATATTGTTACATACCGACTTAAAGAAAGCTCCCAGCACTGCTGCAACTATGGCATTGCTCTTGTCGAGCCGCGCTATCTTCTGGCTCATCTTCTTGTTAGCACGAGCACGCTTTTCCAGTTTATTTTTTAATAGTTGCTCCCTGTAAAATACAAGCATGTCAGAAAATGTTGAGCGACATGCAGTAGATTATCCACATGCTAAATGTCGAAAAATAGCATTACACATAATCAAAGAAATTGCTGTATATATTTTATTTCGCATTTTTTCATCATATTGTGTTAGTATAGTTTATACTATAGAATTTATTAAATATTCGATTAAAATTTACGAAATACCAAAACGCAACCTTACACGAAGACCAAAAATCACATAGTAAAAGCAGTTCTGCAGTAGGAATAATAGCGTGTGGATGCCATATTCTAGTAGACAAAGAAGTCTGTCTCACTAGCCAGCTGTTTGAAACCCGCGGTAAAGTCAATTCAATAAGTAAACTAAAACACATGATAAATATTTTAGTTTCTCGCATTACAATATTAATTATAAAAATAAAACAATGCGTAATCGCAGATTTGGGCACATCAACTACGCATGCGTTAACGTTATTAGATATAATAAACACTGGTGTATATTAGCGTGATCAGTAAGGACATACTTGACTCCGCGTTCTGAACAGCTGCAGCTAAGAGATGCAAAATGATACCTGATCTCAGTACGAGGACAATTTTTGCATTTCCTTGCCAGTGGTTCACCGGAGTCGAAATCGCGCGATGAGCTGCTGGCTGGAGACAAAACCAACAAATAATTACCATCGCGGCGCATGCAGTGTTCACATTCAGTTTATAATACAGGATGCATAATTAAACAAGAAATATACTCATATTTCGACCCGCCAAAACATTGAATATGTAAAAATTGCGACAAAACTAACTGTTCGCTTCGCCACAGAAAGATTTGAGATCTAAAAAAAGTAACAAAATAAAACAAAGGAGCTGTTAGCAAAAGATAATTTAAGGCGTGGTCTTTTTTTTAAATTTAACTGGTACAGTCCCACTGCTCGGCAAAGATATCTCCTACAAATTAAATAAAAGGCAAAGTTATATAGTACTTATAAGTAATTTATATTTCTCTGAAAATACATGATTTTAGAATCGAAAAAGTAATGACTGCTTAGTATTATTGACATACAATCAATAAAGCTACTCACTGGATCGCTTAGTTAGTATAAAAACGAGGGAGATAATAAAGACCACAATCGCGTCAGTATCAAAGAAAAATATTGTGTTGTACGTACCGTCGTCGTCGAGCTCGCTCCAGTCACGTTTCGGAGATGTGCTGCTGGTGGCTGATGTTACGGTGCTGAAGAGGTTTGGATCACTTCGTTCTACGCCGGATTCCGTGTTGTATCGAACCACAGTATCGATACTGAAATGGGAATATTCAGACCTGTGAGACCCACTTGCATGATAAAATACGGTAAACCATTTAAAAATGACGAGGGCCAAACTGACGTCCAATCTAATATATCTATATGTATATATTATAAATTAAAGTTGTTTTTTTTTTGTCTATCTGTGTAACCTCGTTAACACTTCGAAACTACATACGTACTACTGTCATCTAGAGAATTTATTCCGAAAAATTTATATATATTATATTTAAATTTTTATTATTATTAAATTTACATATAATAAAGTAATCTCGGTGTTTTGCAAAGTCGTAAAAGTCGTGTAAAGCAAGGGCGAGTAGCTAGTTATGTATATAAAGACAAGTGTCCCGACCAGGGCTTGAAATACCGATATTTGTAGGAACCGATACCATTTGTCTTGTTGTAATACGTGTACCAGACTAGTACCTGTACTATTGGTATTTGTAATCAGTATCGATACTGTACCGGTACCAAACAAATCAGAATAACAGCCAGTAGCAGAAAAAGCAACATTAGACTCGATTTAATGGTTCTTTGATGAAATTAATGAACCGTCTGGAACCGGTACCCAGGTACTGAAATAGCAGGATCAGCTAAGTCCCGATACAGATCCTGAACTTTTGTTAGGTACCGGTTTCAAGCCCTGGTCCCGACTGACACATCATCGCCCAGCCGAAACAGTCTATGGCAGAAATTCGTTTGAACACTACTGAATAATTAAGGTCTAAACTATCTGAGCATACGATACCAAAGGTTGGTTTAACAACTCTATTTATTATACTTATTATTTCATTCCTTAAAATCCAGGTGTACACAAAAATTGCTGACAAATTGTCAAGCGCTCCTAAACTGCAGTGATTAGTTGAAACAATAGGAGACAGTTTCATTAGTAATGTTTCTTGTGCTTTATTAATCTCAAATTATGAATATTTCAGCTGAAGAATAGACTTTTTTTTTTTTCAAAACGGTGCTTGCTGTCGTGGCGGCTCGAGTAAGTTCAATACTTTAATTCTGTTAAATCTACGAATTTTTTAAACAGTGTTATTCGCACCCACGTTTATTTATTACTTCCTGTCGGAATACTATATTTGTCTTATTTAAAAACGTTTTTAAATATTTTAAAAATAATATTTTACTGTGACAGTTGTAGGTAGACGATTTCCATTTCCTAACTTTTTATGTGCCTACACAAAATATGACTAAATACTACTAATTCAGTAGATGAATAATTAACATTTGCCACATTATGCGAAACGGACACACTACAAATCGTCAGTAGTATTTAAATTCATTACAGCCTTTAAGGGTATAACAAAGCCTTACCATGATATTGAGGAAGGTGGTGGGGCATTTGAATAAACTGGAGACTGTTCTACTACTGCTTCTGAAAGAAAAAAACCCACATTTCAAATACACGAATGGCCTTAACATATTTGTGGCCTGCATAAAAACCTAGTTTCTAACTGTACCAACAAGTAATATCAGTTTGTTGAATAAATAAATATGATTTTTAAACAACAACTTTGAATGCAAGAAAATTTCTTACCTGGAGGCTGTTCTACTGGTACTTCTGAAAGGAAAAACCGATATTTAAAATATGGCTTAAGGGCTTTTAAATATTTGTGGCATACATAAAAATTTTGCTGTAGGTGCTGACCGTACCGACAAGTTACATTTAGCATGTTGCGTAATAAATGTTTTTTTGTAAACAGCCCACACCAAACGAATGAAAGTCTTACCTTCAGACTGTGGTGGTGGGGGAGGCGGTTGCAGTACAGTAGCTTCTTTAAGATGAGCTAGTGTATGAGGTGGTAAAAACCCAGTTCTAAAGAAATGTTCCTTTTCAAATACAGTTGCATGTACGAATTTGCACTTAGGAAAAGAACACACAGAATTCTGAAAATTCCGACAGAATGTGTAAACCCCTGGCAGTTGTGACAGTATTAATTCATGCGCAAATATACATGCTGCGCCCTTTCGGCAAGTACCACGTGCATAGTTTCGGCACATCGTTACATTCTCTGATTGGTCAGTTTTAATTGTTGCAGTTGCAGCCCTTAGTTCTTCTGGCTGATTGAAGTCAGGTAAAGTTTCGACGGTACTCGATGTATATTCATCATCTTCAATCTCTTGCTTTAAATTCATAATCATGGGTGGTGTATCTGGAGGTGGTGGATTAGGTGGTAGAGGGGGCTGTGCTGCAGCAGTTGCCACCAGTGTGTTATTGACTTTCTCTCGTTTGGTGTGTCCCAACGAAGATGAATTAGCTTCATTCATCATAGCTTCTTCAAATTTTGATCTTAAGTACTTCTTATGCTTGAAGTTAGGCGAGGGCCTCAAATTCATGAATTCTTCATCATGGCGAGATTTGGGTTGATTTTCTGGAAATTATTAAATAAATATTATTATTCATTTTCCTTTATTGCATTTTATACATATTATTTACATTTTTTATATTTTTATTATAAAAACAACATTTAAAAATATTTTTGGCCCAAGCAGCCGGTGGTCAGCACTCCAGACAGAGGAACCTCCTCACTATGCGTGCCGTGTCTAGGAGTACTGCCTTCTGAATCAAACCCTTGACCCAGTCGCGCTATGAGAGCCTCTTGAGGTGTTGGTCGAGGCTCTCTGCTATAGGGCCATTAACCGTTACGATTATCGGTACAGTGATTGCAGAGTCCATGTCGATAACTTCGTGTGTAAGAAAAGATACTTTTTTTTATCTTTTTCAGCTTTCACGAGACTCGTCATGTTGGACAGCAATATCAAAAATCATTGCATGGCGCTCTCGTCGATCTATCACCACAATATCAGGCTTATTGGCTTCAATAGTCCTGTTTGTTATGATAGATCGATTTCAGTACAATGTGGCATGACCATTCTCGAGAACTGGGTCGGGCACATACCTGTGGTTCGGACACCACAAGGTTTTACTGCAAGGTAAGTTGCTGGTGGATAATCCTAGCCACTAGATTGTGTCAGTGCAAGTACTCGCCGTTTAGCAAGACGAGGACAACCGTAAACAATATGTCGGATTGATTCACCAGGAAGGTAACATGCCTGACAGATGTCTACCGTACCGTCCTTGACAATGTATTTCCGATAAATATTCGTCATGATAACTTCATTCATAATGCCACAGACAAAACCAAAGTTAGTCAAAAAGACAAATTGTGTATGATATGTCAGAAAAGAAGATGAAATATTGTAACTTGGAAGAAGAATTGCTAAGAAATTCCATAGATAAGCTGCATTTAGAGACACAATAATCTGTTCAAAACGTATCTGATGAAAGTGTAAAGAAAAGCTGTTCTGTTTAAATTCTTACCCAATCACTCACTAAATCTAGAAGGTACCTGGGATCTAGATCAATTTTTTTTTTGTTTTTTTAATGATTCTAGTACACTTCATTAAAATTGATTGCTTAATGTACTTGTCATTGCCAATTCTTTTGACATTAAATTACTGACCACTCTAGCCATATGGTGCATACCTTGTGTTAACACATTTTGATTTCAAAATTATTTAATTTTGTTAAAATAAAATGAACCTTTTATTGAACTTGAACAAAAATTGTTATTAGAGTAAAGTCAACCATCATTGCAATTTTTTAATTTATTAACCTTTCCTGTTCAATGAGGAGTCGTAACTGTACCTATATTACAGCTTTTTTGCTATTAGTGAAAAGAAAAACAATAACAAAATATTATAATGTAGGTAAGTACCGAATTATCCTAGTCGGTCCTGCAATTTAGATTAAGCAGTCTAAATCGAATAAGTAGCATTTTTTTTACTTTGTAAATTCTCTAAAATAACAACAATCTATAACTTAAAATAAAAACAAAAGAGTGTTTTGGAAAGTTAAAGACCTTACCTTCGTCTACAGTTACACCCTGCATTTCCTTTCTTTTTAAATCATACGTGGGTATAATATTTTATATGTTGAATAAACACAAGACACATTAAAACGTTGAACTTATGTTATTTTTTCCGCCTAAACCGAAAAACGAGTTGTGTAAGTCAACAAATCAATAAAAATGAACTTCGTCGGATGAACAAGAAAAAGATGGCTGCCACAGACTGACTGATGGCTGCTAATGGCTGGCTCTTGGCTCAGTGTTGCCAACTCCAGAAGTTTAAATTATCGAACTTACACATCGAAATTATCGTTTTGACGACAAAATTATCTTTACTATACTAAGAGTGCTTTACTATACTACTCGTAATAAATGCGCTACGCACTAGAAGCGAGAGTTAATTTCTCGGGTTCACCACCGTAGAGTCAGTTATGTATTTGAACTCTTCAGAATAAACACAGCTCTATCGTTACGGGGATGCGCAAGGGTAGCCCGCGAGATTCAAATTTTCTTGAGGTTTTCCATTTTGCAGGTCAGAGTCCGGTTGTATGTTGATAAAAATTTAATTCGCGACCATAACAATAACCGCGGCTTTACATAATTATAATCATTACAATCAGCAATACATATCCATAAGTTAGAATAATAATTATGATAATAATAATTTGACAATTATTGTCAAATGTCATGATTTCTTGAAATAGTCATTAAATGGGATTACGTGAACTTAGAGTTGTATTGATCATTTTTATGATTATAATTCTATAATTAAACATTTGATACGGCCGCGAATTATATTTAGATCAACATAGAACATGATACTGTCCAGCAAATTGCAATAAACGTAAAAAAAAAATGAATTTAGCGGGCTACCTTGACGCTTTTCCCTTAACACTTTCGACTCTACCTACTTTTCAGAGAACTCATAAGAAGTGAACCCTCTGGGAGGGTTGCCGGCATTACGTTTGCGCTAAAGTTAACCATTGCGGACGGTCAGCGGCATTAGGTTTAAAAACGTGTTATAAAATATACGTATAACGTGGTATAACGAAGTAAAATTTAGTTTTCAGGGGTTCTTATCACTATACGCAGTTTCTAACCTTTCAAATTTTAGTGGATATTGGTAACCGTGAACAAAAAATTTAAAAAAAAATCCTTGGATATTAGAACCAACGCATGTACTAATAAATCTCGTTAAAATATTTATCAGATTTTATTTTCACGGTTTATAATGAAACGCTAAGAAAAACCTACATTTAAAATGAACCCTCCAGGAGGGCTCCCAGCACTTAATCATTAAACAGAACATTAAAAAATTAAGATTTTAAAACTTGCTGATATTCACCCAATACTTATGGGGGGGACAGGGGCTGTGTCAATAACTTTCAGTCTGTAAATCAAGGTCCTTCAAAACCAGCTATTAGATTCTTTTGTTGCCTAGGAGACCTTCGCAACAAACTCAATAAAGACATTTCCATTTACCTACACCTTATCCAAATTCAACTGCATAGATATAGTAATAAATTGGCTTGTCACGAATATGAAGCCACAGAGAGACTTAGAAGTCATTTCATAAAAAGCAGCTCGACATCTGGTTTTCCAATGTCGTATAGGTAATAAATTTTATTACCTATACGACATTGGAAAACCAGTTTGGAGTATCACACTACACACCCCCTACTCTGCTGTCTAATTAATAACTTGTTTTTTTAAATAAATAAAATTTTGGTGATTTTTAGTCTAGCTTAGAGGCATTGTGACAAGAGAATCGGCACCATTGTCAAAGATAAACTCAGAAGTAGATATGAATGTTTATTTATTTATTTACAGTTTTTTATATACACACAAAAATTTCAGCATAAAAACTAAAAAGGGATGAAGGCTCTTTGCTGTGATTTAAAAAAAACATCTCAAGCTATGGTCTGTTTCAAAAGTAATCTGATGAAAATGTAAACAAATGGATCAGAAAACGTACCTGTGGATGCCAGTTTACAATTTAATAATGTTATTCAAACAAGGAGCCCTCGGGCGCTTTTTTGTTGCGCACTAGATTTTGAAATCTCGGTATTGAGTCGCGCATTGAGAACGCAAGAGCGTCCAAAAATACAGATGGATTTTCAAAATTGTCCCAGAAATCAAGATAGCGGCGTTAGTTCCGATTTTGACCACGCGCCAAACGATCATTGTACCATTGTAGTTGGTGCAATTCTGTTGCGTTTTCATTTGTGAAATTGTCACACAAATTGTACTTGAGAAATCAAGATGGCGACGTTAGTTCCGATTTTGGCCACGCGCCAAACGGTCCTTGTACCGTTGTAGTTGGTGCAATTCTGTTGCGTGTTCATTTGTGAAATTGTCCCAGAAATCAAGAAAGCGGCGTTAGTTCCGATTTCGGCCACGCGCCAAACGATCCTTGTACCATTGTAGTTGGTGCAATTCGGTTGCGTTTTCATTTGTGAAATTGTCCCAGAAATCAAGACAGCAGCGTTAGTTTCGATTTTGGCCACGCGCCAAACGATCCTTGTACCTTAGTAGTTGGTGCAATTCTGTTGCGTTTTAATTTTTTAAATTGTCACAGAAATTGTACTTGAGAAATCAAGATGGCGACGTTAGTTCCGATTTTGGCCACGGGCCACACGATCCTTGTACCGTTGTAGTTGGCGCAATAATGTTGCGTTTGTTCAGCCGCGTTTCTCTCTGTATCACGAAGCGTCGGTGCGTGGCAGCAGTAACTTCGCCAGAACGGTTGTCAATTTGTTGTTGGGCAACAAACTCTGAAATTTAACATCTTACGTCAGCTTATTGAATCTTCTAAATACAGAATGATTGGTAAGCTAGGGTGCGGATGCCGCTAGGGGTAGAGCTAATTTACAATATTTTTGACCCGATATCCTGGGGTCCACAATGGGTTGTTTTGGAGATATCGAACTATTCAAGATTTTTTGGAATTTCCCAACCCTCGACCATATGCTGCTAATTGTGAGAAATTTACTCTACTTTGCACTGCTACTTTAAACTGATCCTTTTTTAATAGATCTCGAAAGAATGAATCGTTCAAAACCAGTTACTTTTAAAAGTATAGGTGTACAGTAGCTCAATAAACTTACGTGCATGTTTTGAACCATTAGGTATTATTTTAACCTGTATTTATATTAACAACGATGAAATTATGTACTACTCCAAATTATCGGGGTCAAATATATTACAAATTAGCTCTATTATCAGATTATCAATCATTTCATGGAATGCACCTAATTAACAATAAAGCTTTATATAAAAGAACAGGGCATGTCCGTAAAACTCTCGCACCGCCAAAACCACTTAAGATAGAAACTTGGATTTTGTACAGTAATTGTAGTTTAAAACGAAACTCAAGGGATTTAAAAGGGGAGAATTCGTGTATAAAAAAAGTCTTATTCCTTGGGTTTATTAACTGGAAACTTGGCACGAATAATAAATACGAAACTAAGTAAAATAAAATATTATGATTAGTTTTTCAAAACTACCCTACAATTAGTGATAAAGTTTGTATGGAAGAATGTTACTGGGTAAAAAGTGATAACAAAGTATTACCAACCACAAAATAGAATTAGTATAAGCTTTTAACTTTTTTTTCGCTTAGCAGTTGTCTAACATCTTACCATAATGTCTTTTTCCGGGGACATGTTGAATCCAGCAGCACCACCTAACTGGTTCTAAAACAAAGAAATTAAAAAACGTAATGTAACTGCCATGCTATTCTGTAAACATCTCACCGTGAAAAATTGGGTGAAGTGAGCTGTCAATAGTGTCAATCCCTGTGGAATGACAGCTCACTCCACGCTCACTTCACCCAAGTTTTCACGGTGAGATGGTTACAGAATAGCACTGCTGTTTATAAATTAACATATCTATTAAAACGGAGTTTACCGTTTTTAACAGACTTCTAAAAAGGGAGGAGGTTCTCAATTCGTCGGAGTCTTTTTTTTATATGATTGGCGATCATTCTTCACCACGTGGACCGATTACGAGGATATTTTTTTTATCGAGCGGGGCGACCTCAATTAAAGTCATTTCAGTCCTATTTATATTTGCTCTATTTCTGATGAGCGGTTTTTGAGTAGGTTACTTTCAATAATACGTGTTTAAATCTACTACGTGTATGTTGGTTGACGTTATGATACCACTATTTGCAGTGTAAAGATAAATATATAGCAAGTGTGTCTGGGGGATACCACAAAAAAAAAATACAAAAAAAAAACTTTGTACCTAAAAAAAAATAAGTACGAGTGCAAAACACTTAAGTTCCGAAGCAGGTAGCAAAAAAAAAACCAACAGCCTTAAACACCGAGTAGTTCCGTAGCTAAAGCTATTTTGTAATTTTCCAAAACTGTTTTATATCGTAATAATTTTAGAAGTTGAGTATTTTAAAACTTGAATATTGTTACATACCGACTTGAAAAAAGCTCCCAGCACTGCTGCAACTATGGCATTGCTCTTGTCGAGCCGCGCTATCTTCTGGCTCATCTTCTTGTTCGCGCGAGCACGCGTTTCAACTTTATTCTTTAATAATTGCTCCCTGTAAAATACAAGCATGTCAGAAAACGTTGAGCGACATGCAGTGATTATACACATGTTAAATGTCGGAAAATAGCATTACACGTAATAGAAGAAATTGCTGTGAATTTTGCAAAAAAAATATTATTTATTTTTTATTTCGCATTTTTTCATCATATTGTGTTAGTTAGTATAGTTTATACTATAGAATTTATTAAATATTCGATTAAACTTTACGAAATACCAAAACGCAGCCTTACACGAAGACCAAAAATACATAGTAAAAGCAGTTCTGCAGTAGCAATAATAGCATGTGGATGCCATATTCTAGTAGACGAAGAAGTCTGTCTCACTAGCCAGCTGTTTGAAACCCGCGGTAAAGTCAATTCAATAAGTAAACTAAAACACATGATAAATATAAAGTTTCTCGCATTACAATATTAATTATAAAAATAAAACAATGCGTAATTGCAGATTTAGGCACATCAACTACGCATGCGTTAACGTTTTTAGATATAATAAACACTGGTGTATATTAGGGTGATCAGTAAGGACATACTTGACACCGCGTTCTGAACTAAGAGATGCAAAATTATACCTGATCTCAGTACGAGGACAATTTTTGCATTTCTTTGCCAGTGGTTCACCGGAGTCGAAATCACGCGATGAGCTGCTGGCTGGAGACAAAACCAACAAATAATTACAATCGCGGCGCATGCAGTGTTCAAATTCAGTTTATAATACAGGATGCATAAGTAAACAAGAAATATACTGATATTTCGACCTGCCAAAACATTCAATATGTAAAAATTGAGATAAAACTAACTGTTCGCTTCGCCACAGAAAGATTTGAGATCTAAAAAAAGTAACAAAATAAAACAAAGGAGCTGTTAGCAAAAGATAATTTAAGGCATGGTCTTTTTTTTAATTTAACTGGTACAGTCCCACTGCTCGGCAAAGATATCTCCTACAAATTAAATAAAAGGCAAAGTTATAGTACTTATAAGTAATTTATATTTCTCTGAAAATACATGATTTTAGAATCGAAAAAGTAATGACTGCTTAGTATTATTGACATACAATCAATAAAGCTACTCACTGGATCGCTTAGTTAGTATAAAAACGAGGGAGATAATAAAGACCACAATCGCGTCAGTATCAAAGAAAAATATTGTGTTGTACGTACCGTCGTCGTCGAGCTCGCTCCAGTCACGTTTCGGAGATGTGCTGCTGGTGGCTGATGTTACGGTGCTGAAGAGGTTTGGATCACTTCGTTCTACGCCGGATTCCGTGTTGTATCGAACCACAGTATCGATACTGAAATGGGAATATTCAGACCTGTGAGACCCACTTGCATGATAAAATACGGTAAACCATTTAAAAATGACGAGGGCCAAACTGACGTCCAATCTAATATAAGTTTTTTTTTTGTCTGTCTTTGTTTCCGCGTTAATACTTCGAAACTTCGTACTACTCTCATCTAGAGAATTTATTCCGGAAGGTTTATATGTATTATACATTAATATTAAATTTTCATATAATAAAGTAATCTCGATGTTTTGCCATGGCGTAAAAGTCGTGTAAAGCAAGGGCGAGTCGCTAGTTATGTATATAAAGGCAAGTGTCCCGACCAGGGCTTACGGGTAACATTTATCTTGGTGTAATACCGGTACCAGACTAGTACCTGTACTATTGGTACAATACCAGACGTAGTATATGTACCTGTACTATTGGTATTTGTAATCAGTATCGGTAGGTACTGTACCGGTACCAAACAATTTTTCCGTAAATTAAAGTGAGAAAACAGAATAACAGGATTTTAATGGTTCTTTGATAAAATTAATTACATCATTAGCGTTAATGATCCGTAGTGCATCATTAACGCTAATGATTTCAGTAATGGGGCAGTAATATTTGTCTTTGGGCAACTGGGTGATAGTAAGTAAAAATGATAGTTAATAGGTATTGCAAAAACAACTACAAGGTCGCCAGCCGTACCAAGTTCCTCGTACGTGAAATTTGTGGTACGCGCCTGGTACCTTAATTTGGTACCGGTACTTGTTAGGTGGAGTATCGATACCCGCCTGGAACCGGTACCCAGTTACCGAAATAGCAGGATCAGCTAAGTCCCGATACAGATCCAGAACTTTTGGTAGGTACCGGTTTCAAGCTCTGGTCCCAACTGACACATCATCGCCCAGCCCAAACAGCCTATGGTAGAAATTCTTTAGACCACTACTGAATAATTAAGGTCTAATCTATCTGAGCATACGATACCAAAGGTTGGTTTAACAACTCTAATTATTATACTTATTATTTCATTATTTAAAATCCGGGTGTACACAAAAATTGCTGACAAATTGTCAAGCACTCCTAAACTGCAGTGATTAGTTGAAACAATAGGAGACAGTTACATCAGTAATGTTCCTTGTACTTTTTTAACCTCAAATTATGAATATTTCAGCGGGAGAATGGGCATTTCCGTAGAAATTTATCCACTCTCATTTTGTGCTGTCCCATGACTTTATTTATAATTCATTAGAAGACCGAAGGCCTATTATTGTAATTCACAATTTATTATGATAGTATAATAAATAAACTCAGTAAATAACAGTGAATTAGTCTATTTTTACTATAATAATTATTAAAATAAGACGAAAATATGTTTGGAACCCCCCCAGTTTTCAGGTGTCCCACAGTGTCGTGACACACTTTGAGTTAGATTATTGATGACATAAAATTAAGCATGCATGTAAAAAGGTTTTAATATATTCAAATGTATGATTTATTTTAAAATAAAACATAAATTACAGCCACTTTAATACAAAAATAATTATTTTTTACTATTTTAATTGTGTCCCACGATTTCGGACGTAGTGGAAAATTCCACTTTGTAACGGTATTTCTTCCACAAGTAAAAAATAAACTTCCAAAATCTTAGCACATTTATTTTCCTGGCAACATTATTCATCGATTCCGCAAGTTTTTTCGGTTGGCAATCAGGTGCTGTCAAAATCATTCGTGTCTAAACTTGCAAAGCGTTACCGTCTACGTGTAATTCATCCACTTTGTTTGAATATGTTTTTACTAAATCACAAAAAAACTAACGCATTTACTAATTGATTAATATATAATTTTTAAAGAAAGTAGCGGTTTCTATGCTAAAACCACTTTTTCCGTTAAAAATTAAATATCTAAATATATTTTATTTTATTGCAAACAAGTTACAAAATGGAAATCAGAAACACTACCTTGTCCCAAACAAATCATATTTTCTCAGAAAATGGGTATTCTTTTGTTGTTTTGCAACTATAACAGTAATCTTTAATGAATATCAAATCATTACAAGATAATAAAAACACTATTTAATAAAAATAATCCACTTTTCTCCATTTTGTAACCGGGACGAATTTCTACGGAAACGCCCGAATAACACTTTTGGCGGCTCGAGTAAGTTCAATACTTTCATTAAAATTATAAATATTTAAAAAATAATATTTTTATTGTGACAGTTGTAGGTTTCCATTCTCTTAACATTTTATGTGCCTACACAAAATATGACTAAATACTACTAATTCAGTAGATGAATAATTAACATTGCCACATTGTGCGAAACGGACACACTACAAATCGTCAGTAGTATTAAAATTCAGTGCAGCCTTTAAGGGTATAAGAAAGCCTTACCATGATATTGAGGAAGGTGGTGGGGCATTGGAATAAACTGGAGACTGTTCCACTACAGCTTCTGAAAGAAAAAACCCATATTTCAAATACATGAATGGCCTTAACATATTTGTGGCCTGCATAAAAACCTAGTTGCTAACTGTACCAACAAGTAATATCAGTTTGTTGAATAAATAAATATGATTTTTAAACAACAACTTTGAATGCAAGAAAATTTCTTACCTGGAGGCTGTTCTACTGGTACTTCTGAAAGGAAAAACCGATATTTAAAATTTGGCTTATAAGCTTTTAAATATTTGTGCCCTACATAAAAACCTAGTTATTTTGGTGTAGGCGATGGCTATACCGACAAGTTACATAAGGTTGTTGAGTAAATAAATATTTTTTGTAAACAGCCCACATTAAATGCATGAAAGTTTCTTACCTTCAGACTGTGGTGGTGGGGGAGGCGGTTGCAGTACAGTAGCTTCTTTAAGATGAGCTAGTGTATGAGGTGGTAAAACCCCTGTTCTAAAGAAATGTTCCTTTTCAAATACAGTTGCATGTACGAATTTGCACTTAGGAAAAGAACACACAGAATTCTGAAAATTCCGACAGAATGTGTAAACCCCTGGCAGTTGTGACAGTATTAATTCATGCGCAAATATACATGCTGCGCCCTTTCGGCAAGTACCACGTGCATAGTTTCGGCACATCGTTACATTCTCTGATTGGTCAGTTTTAATTGTTGCAGTTGCAGCCCTTAGTTCCTCTGGCTGATTGAAGTCAGGTAAAGTTTCGACGGTACTCGATGTATATTCATCATCTTCAATCTCTTGCTTTAAATTCATAATCATGGGTGGCGTATCTGGAGGTGGTGGATTAGGTGGTAGAGGGGGCTGTGCTGCAGCAGTTGCCACCAGTGTGTTATTGACTTTCTCTCGTTTGGTGTGTCCCAACGAAGATGAATTGGCTTCATTCATCATAGCTTCTTCAAATTTTGATCTTAAGTACTTCTTATGCTTGAAGTTAGGCGAGGGCCTCAAATTCATGAATTCTTCATCATGGCGAGATTTAGGTAGATTTTCTGAAAATTATTGAATAAATATTATTATTTATTTTCCTTTATTGCAATTCTATACATATGTATTACATTTTTTTATATTTTTATTAAAAAAACAAAACAATAAAAAATATAAAAATTAATGTCCCATCGGCATCAGGAACAAGGTCCAAGCTGCCGGTGGTCAGGGCTCTAGAGAGAGGACCCTCCTCACTATGCGTGCCGTGTCTAGGAGTACTGCTTTCTGAATGAAGCCCTTGACCCAGCCGCGCAATGATAGTCTCCTGAGGTGTTGGTCGAGACTCTCCGCTATTAGGCCATTAACCATTACGATTTCGACAACCTCATGTGCTAAGTCAAGATACTTGATTTTTTCTCTTTCTCAGCTTTCACGAGATTCTCGTCATGAGGAACAACGATATCAACAATCATTGCACGGCGTTCTCGTCGTTTTATCACCACAATATCAGGCTTATTGGCTATAATAGTCCTGTTTGTTATGATAGATCGATCCTAGTCAAATGAAGTGTGACCATTCTCGAGAACAGGGTCGGGCACATACCTGTAGTATGGTACTTCGGATTCGACAAGGTTGTACTGTAAGGCAAGTTGCTGGTGGATAATCCTAGCCACTAGATTGTGTCTGTGCAAGTACCTACTCGCTGTTAGCAAGACGAGAACAACCGGAAACAATATGTCGAATTGATTCACCGGGACAGTGGCATACCCGACAGATGTCATCCGTACCGTCCTTGACAACGTATTTCCGATAATTATTCGTCATGATAACTGCATCCATAATCGCACAGACAAAACCTTCGGTTTTCACGAAGAGGTCGCCGAAACACAACTAGGACACAGACGCCAAAAAGTCTACATCAGGCCCATGCAGGGCCCGGAAAAAGCGTGCCAGAATTCCTATCGTTAGTATCAAGTACTGCAGGTTACGCCAGTTCTCTTTCGCCAAGGAGAGCGGGTGAGGCCCTTGTTCACTGCGACCACATCGTTCTGCGATCTGCGTTTATTTGAACTTGCTGCAGTCATTCAAATATGATTTTACTAAGCTAAGCGCAAATTTATCCAGTCCGTAATGCTCAAGTTTCAAGAGCAGTGTTTCGTGATTCACGCAATCAAATGCCTTGGATAGGTCGCTAAAGATTCCTGCCTATTGCATCTCGTGCCTCTTCCCATGCGTTAAAGATGTGTTTTAATAAGGTGATACCGGCGTCGGTTGTGCAACGTCCTTTGGTGAAACCATACTGTTAATCGTGTAGGATATTATTACGATTAAAATAATGGAGCATTTGATTTAACATTACTTTTTCAAACACATTGCTGAAAACCGGCAAAACCGATACGGCTCTATAATTATTAGTGTCTTTGCTGTCCCCAGAATTGAATAGTGGAATAACTTTACTGTACTTCATTAAATCCGGGAATACCCCTTGATCTACACACAAATTAAATATTTAGCTTTACTAAATAGGGTGCAATTGTCTCAATAATTGATTGACAAACTTTAGTAGACGTACCCCACAGATCTTCGGTAATTTTGATTTTAAGTTGCTTAAAAGCCTTTACAATGACCACTGGGTTTATATGTTCAAATTTAAATTCCACAGGAAAGGCTGAAACATTCACTCTTAATAAATCAATAGCAAGTAAGTGGGAGGAATTTAAAGTTTCTGTTGTTTTAATTGGAATATTGGTAAAGAATTGGATTGGTTATCGCTAATGAGACTGCGGGAGTGTCAATTGTGTAATCAGTATTATGTCTTTTGTTCTTGTTTGTGTCATTGTTAATAATTTTCCAAACTGTCTTTATTTTATTGTCTGCTGATTTAACCTTGTTGCTAATGAAAGAAGCTTTAGCTGCTTTGCAGATATTTTTTAAAGTTTTAGAGTAAGTAGCAACATACTTATTAAACGTTTCCGTGTTAATATACAGCTTAAGGTCATACAGTTAAAATAATCTTTCCCTACTTTTCCTGATCCCTTTAGTTGTAATTAAAATTGATTGCATATTGCATTCGTCATTGCCAGTTGTTTTGACATTACTGACCACTTTAGCCATATGGTGCATACCTTGTGTTTACACATTTTGATTTCAAAACTATTTAATTTTTTTGAAATAAAATGAACCTTTTATTGAACTTTAGCAATAGTTATTAAACAGCACAGCAAATGACAGTCTGCAAATTGAATCTGTTTTTATTCAACATCTAGGTATCAATATTTTAGTGTTTGTTTCATTGGTCTAGTGAACTATAATAGTGGAGCTGTGCCAAAAGGTGAGGTGGAAGGAAATTTGGACCATTAAGTTATGGACTAATCAGAGTTTCTCTTGTTTTGGTTTTATAAACATTTATAGACACAAACATAGAAAGTTTACCTGTTATTTATTTTAAAATTCTTAAAAACTTTTAAAACTAATTTTCGGTTTATTTATATCAGGTTGTGTTTGTTATAAATACTTAAATCGAAAATTAGTTTTAAAAGTTTTTTTTTAAACCCAGGTCATCACTAGTAATATGGGACAATAAATTAAGATTAGTATTCTAGGCTTGATAAAGCAAAACAAAGCATTTTGTATTATAACATTAATTCCCTTTAAAAAAAACACATTGTATGGCTTTTACATTGAAGTTTTTTTAATTAAAGCTAATTTTGTTCAGGATGGCTGCAGTTTAAGAGTACATTTTCGAGATGGGTTTGCAGAGTGAATACCGAAGTTATGAGAGTAAAGTAAAGCAACATTGCATTTTTTTATCTTTCTTGTTCACTGTGGAGTCGTACCAAGAGAGGAACAATAATAAGTAATAAAATATTATAATGTGGGTAAGTACCAAATTATCCTAGTCCTGCGATTTAGACTTAGTCTAAATCGTAAATAAGTAGTATTTTCTTTTACTATGAAAATTCTCAAAATAGCAACAATCTAATAAACTTTATTTATGGGTGATGAAGATGAACTGATGACTGATGCCAGCAAGTACGCGTACAAGTTGTGGCTCGACGACCCTATGCTCGGGACATCATTAGGCGAGCCGCCATTTTGTTTCGACATTTGTGTAATGTTTGTTTAGTTTGGTTCAGAAAATTCGACAACATCGCGATACAGTTTGAGCAAGCTTCACGTGTGTCACCGAGGGCGAGCCGAGTAAGTTCACGAACTTAAAATCCGTGTTCGCACGTCTATCACCCACTCTTTAAAACAAAAAACAAAAGAGTTTTACAAAGTTAAAGACCTTACCTTCGTCTACAATTACACCCTGCATTTCCTTTCCTTTTAAATCATACGATTGTTGAATAAACACACATTAAAAGCCCACACGTTGAACTAATGTTATTTTTCACGCCTAAACCGACAATCGAATAACGACTTGTCCAAATCAACAAATCAATAAAAATGAACTTTGTTGTATGACAAGAACAAGATGGCTGGCTCATGGCTGATCCAGTGTTGCCAAGTCCAGAAGTTCAAATTATCGAATATTCACGTCGAAATTATTGTTTTGACGACAAAATTATCATACAATCGGAAAAAATCCAACAAAATGTTTCAGATCTTTATCTATTAATTTTGTTTGACCCGCTGCTACGGGTCTTGATTATATACCAGGTGGATAATAAACAGCAGTTGGTGCACTTTTTTCTCGCAGTCGCTTTATGAGCTTCGCCTTAAATTTTTCGTATTTATCGGTCGCTGGTGGATTCACGATGATATCTTCGAACTTTGTTGCGTACCGCGGGTCGAGATGACTGACGACATAAAAGAATTTGGTTGTGTCCGCTGTAATATTGGATGTCGTGAACTGACCTTCTATTCGTGCGAACCAAATCGCAGGCTTCTCCGGCCAAAATGGCGGAACGCGCACACCTACTCGAAACACATCTTGAGAGTCAGTCGTTTTTGCATCTTGTTCTACTATTTGCACCGGCTCGGTATCGCTCATTTTGTTCTTCACTAATGTTATTTTTCACTATACTATAAGTTTAATGAGTCCGTGTTTTTTGCTCTAGAAGAACGTGTTAATTTCTCGCACTGTAGAGTCAGTGTGTGTAGTCTGTTGTGTATTTGGATGTTTAAGAAACTCTTCCGAATAAACACAGCTCTAACGTTAATCAAGTTTTATATTTAATCATTAAACAAAACAATTTAAAAAAATACGAGTTGAACACAATGCGCGGCGCGAGCGCCGCGAGCGCGTTTCTATCCCTGCCTGTGCCTGCTCGATACGCGGACTGTCGAGGGCGACCTAGGGGTTCATCAAGAGCGCGGGGAGGAGGTGGCGCGATTAGCCGCTAGCCGCGCGGTTCGGCAAGCTTCGTTCTTTTTCGGAGATAAAACCCACGTTCGAACGGACGTAAAAATATCGTGTACTAGATTTTCAACTCTCGGTGTTAAATAAATAAATAAAAAAATAAAATAAAATAAAATAAAAAGCGTTTATTTCAGATTGTTTTGAATCCATAGAATGTTAGTACAAAGTAACTTAAAATAACTAGTGCTAGTATTGAAAAAAAAAAAAAAAAGTTAAGCAGAGCGTTGAAAATCAAGTGCACAAAAAATAATCGCCGCGGGAATAAATCGCCCGTGCGAACCTGGGCTAAGTTGGCAAAGCGGCCTAACCGTAGGTACCTATAGGCTACACTTGGACCATACTTGGGTATAATATTTAAAAAAAAAAAAAAATACACACATTTAAAATTCACACGTACTAATGTTATTTTTCACGCCTAAACTCGAATATCGAACAACGACTTGTCCAAGTCAATAAAAATGGACTTCGTCCGATAAACAAGAACAAGATGGCTGGCTCATGGCTGATCAGTGTTGCCAACTCCAGAAGTTCAAATTATCGAACTTCACGACAAATTATCATACAACCAGAAATGAAAATAAAAAAAATCTGATCTTTATCTATTACTTTTATTACGGGTCTTGATTATGATTATATACCGGGTGGTTAATAAACGCTAACAAATGACAATTAATCATAATTTAACTACAGTCAACCGCTAGCAGTACAAACTCTCTACAATGTTTTTCCATAGTTTTAAGTAGTGACGATTTTATTATGTTTGGACAACTAGCGTTTCTAGCTTTTCCTACTTTCCTAATAGGTACTAAAAATATACAAAAGAAAAAAAGAAAAATGTTAGGTGAATGGCACTTTGCGAGATTTTTTCGTCGCAAAATCATTGATAATTTCGGTAAAATCCAGTTCTCGGAGTAAATCACTTTCAATACTAAGTAGGGATAACTTTTATAGGCTGTGTCATTGTAGTCCGAAGTCTATTTTTTATAATTTCATCTTCGTAAATGAGCATTCTCCAGTGCAGTTGGACGCCATCAACACCAAGTACATTCTCAACGTAATTTCAACATTTGGAAATGTAGCTCTGAATTTTCGAGTATTTGCTAATAGAAGATTTCCTTAGATTGATCATTTCGATAATCATTTTTATACAAAACGGTCAATTTTGCGTATTGCACCAACAAAACTTTCTTTTTATAAAAAAAAAATCAAATTGTGGAGGCCCCTATTTTGTGGAGGCCTGGGGCCATGGCTCCTATTGCCCTGCCTTAAATCCGGCCCTGAATAGTGTTTTTTTGGAAGCCGGTTGTTTTTTTTTTGTAAAAAAGTTTTTATTTCTCGCTTTTTAGTGGGTCAGTTTGTAATTTATCTAAGTTACAATAGCTTAATGTCAACTATTCATCACCTTGTACAAAATATAGCTTTTCCCGATGCAGGGACGTTAATCGTTGAGGAGTTCTCCTGGTACTTCACCATCAGCTCCACTTCTCCATATGCATTGTCACGAGCATAAATTGCTTGGCAACCATATTAAAGTAATCGAATCGTAACCCGTGAAATACTTATTATTGAGTAGTTCTGGTGGCCATCTGTGGCCTTCATCATTAGTTCCACTTCACCAAATTTTAGGCAGATAAATCCTCAAATCTTCCCCTTGGCTCCCTTACACCTACCGCACCCCCTGCTGCCGCCTCCGGCGCCACGACGGCGGCGACGTTGGCGAAGCAGGGTGCCGGACAAATAGGAACAAAGCCGCCTAAGAAGCCACGCTACCCGCCCCTAGTGGTGGAGAAGATGCCGAACTAGGCCGCACACATCAGGCCCATCAATTGCAAGCTGGGCCGGCCCCCTAACGCTTGTCCATACGGGGGTGGATTGCGCTTCACCCCCGACAGCGAAGAGGAATATCGGCTGGTCCAGGGCTGGACACCAAGGACATAGAGGAGGAACTCCGGACGCAGGGATACCAGCCGGTGTACGTGAACCTAACCTAATAATGTCTATCCTGTAATAAATGTATGTACCTAATATTTTGCACGCCACACTTGGCAGAATGTAATGATACCATTGACTAATCTTAAGTAAGACCATATAATGTACCATATTCCGACAAATAAATGATTATGATTATGAGCATAAATAGGAGTCGCATGCCGAGCGCGGTCTTTTTCGCCGGGCGCCGTCGCGGTCGTCGAGTGAAGATCGAAGCCCCAGAAGACTGCCTACCAATCCGCGGGACGCGTGTGTGAACAGCGTCATGTGTCCACGTGTCCATCTGCGTGGTCCCGAAGCGTGAATTGAAGATACGGAGGGTGCTGGTGCTTCTGCTTGCTCTGCTTGCGCCTACAAACCGCTTCTTTCGAAGCGAACGCCGACGTGTGCGGCGTTGTGTTGATGCTCGTGCCGCGTCGGTGTTTACTATCTTGTTTCTTGTTTCTTGTAGACTGTCAAAAACGTGGTAAGGTAACTGGTTCGGTGGTATGTGGTAGCTGGTTTTCTGGTCGCGCGGTGCGTTCAGGTTCGAGTGCCAAAGTATACGTTTTTACAACAAACTCTCAAGCCGTGTTAAAGAACTGAACCTCAATAAATCATTTATTAAACAGAAACTATGTCAAAAACGTGTCTATAAACTTAAAGATTACTTATACGACAGTAAGGCTTGAATGTACCCCCCAAGCAACAAACAAGTACTCTATGAGCTCATATATGTAATTGTTTGGATTATTTTATTTGACTAAGTCAATTTATTTTAATTTTGTTTTCATTTATTGTTGACATAATCTACTCATTAAAATGTTTTTATTTTATGAGTTGTATTGCAATTTGTGGTAATGTAAATTATTTTTGCATAAGTATATAGAATCAAGTTTTTCCAACTGAATAGACGAATTTTGCATTCGATCTGCGTCGATTGCTGCGAGATGCAAGTAAGTACATATCTTATAATCATGTTTTGCGGTTTGTAATTCATTTCCGTTCAGCAGTGCACTCGCTGTGACGTCGTGTGATAGGTACTTAGCACCCATGCAAGCACGCGCACAGCGCGAGTCAAATTACGTAGTATGGATTCTATGACATCATTGCTTTGATGTGGACGAATTCTGACGTTGCTTTGTTTTGATTTACGCTCCTCTTGATCCATGACGTAGACGTACTTCTCTACTACTGATGACTCATCGAATCCAGGGAGAAATTGTGGGCCGCTCCACCACAGATTATGTTACTTCAATTGCTCTGTTGTGGTTAGCACAATCAGCTGGGTTGTCAGCAGATTTCATGTAATATCAATTTTCTGATGGTAGGTATATCGTCTTTGATTAGTTTGACTCTGTTCGCTACGAATGGTGTCCAGCGACTGATGTTGCCTTGAATCCAACCGAGAACTGCAGTGGAGTCACTCCACCCAAAAACTTTGAATTTGCGCCCGTTGAGGGCTCGGCTTTTTTTTCCCTGGCACAAATCTTGTTTTTGCAGCGACGAGGGTAATGTTGGTATCAAGTTTGCAATACACGACACAATGCATATAGTTTTATTGATGTATCGCACAAGCCGTGCAGTTGAATTGTGGCTTGCTCTCCTATCTGATACCATCTTTGAATTTTAAACTGGCTGATGTTTGTTTGGCTTGATAATCAGAAGTTTATGCATTGCCTCAATGATATTGAGTTGTACATGACTCACTGATTGTAGTTGTTATACGGCATTCACTCACTTTGTCACTCGTCGCCATAGAGACCTACTGCTACGTTCAAACTTGTGCTCTGTGCGTGATTTATTGTTTGTTTCTTTATTTATTGTTACTTGACCGTACCTTTTTTGCAAATTTTACCTCGATGTATGTACCATCGAAGAAGTTCATATCTAACCACCGTAAGAACTATTCTTGCTTGCAGCGCTCGGCGGCTATAGAACCGGGCCGGTAACAGATGTGGTCATCGTGTGAATCACGGGATTTTGTTTTGAAACTGGTTAGATATGAACTTCTTTGATGGTACATATTCTTGAAAGCGATATCTCATTGTCGATTTTGGTTTTCCTACTGGACTTACGATACGCGTCAGTTTATAGGTGAAATACGATATTGCGTTGCTGAGTTGATTGAAATCATGCATAAGAGTTTCGATGCATCAAACGTGTGCGTGCAACGTATTTAGAGACGTGCAGCGGCGCCAGTCAATTATCCGTATAACTGCAAAGCATCTTGATGGAGAACAAAACAACATGACGTGTTGAAGCATTCAGTTCCCTTCAAATTGGTTAAGCTAAATGGTGCTGAGACTAAGTTGTTGGGACTGGTCAACGCTTCACTGTAGGTTTTGAAATAACTGCTTAAAATTGAATTAAAAAGGGGTTATGAGGAGACCTACTTTGTTTGTGGGAGATTTGTTTTATTTTCCTTTACACTGTTTGATCGCGTTATTAGTATGTGGAATTCTCCCATAAGTTATAAGCATCTGGTAGGCCCACTCCAGATGATTCTAACGCAGCCTTTCCACCACAGATGTGCTAACCTGCTTAGCGATCGATCCAGTAGGATAGTTTGATTTTCATAGCATAGTTTGGTTTAATTCTGCTCGAAAAGCGTTAAATCACATAGTTTGGTAGCTTAGCTTCTTCGCTTAGCGACCTCACACATTCCAGATGAAAAGACTGCCTAATTCTCAGGTTTAAAAAATATAGGTAGTTACATAGTGCTCACCACAGGCTTGGTATATTTTAAGCTGGTTCCAGCCGCAGCCGGATCTAGTAGCGAGTCGTGCCACAACATTTGGTTATTTTTATTGCTAAATCTAGTCAAGCGCAGCTATGTTACACGTTACACCAATTGTTATTTAAATCGAAGTTCGATACTGAACTAATTGTGTATGATAACGCCTGACAGAAAATGATTAGCAATCGATAGTTTTCTGAAGTGTAACGAATGAGCTGTTTGGCAGGAAAATATTTATTTTTGTTATGATTCAAAAAATTGCGCGTTAAATTAAAGTAAAGGAATTCTTTCAAAATCTAAGTTTAATGTGCTTTTATATGCACCATGTGTAGCTGTAGATATGATTGTTTCGGTTTGGGTATGCATGCATTTATAGGATTGCATGCTCCTTCGAACAGTCTCTTTTCTCAGTTATTTTTCAAATATAATTATTTATGCTGGGCCGACCTTTATGAAAATATTTAACTGACGACTTGTTTAGTTTTCTATTCAAGGTTTTATTGTAATAGTAGAGGATATGGGCGGCTTTAAAACTCTGACACCAGGTAGTCACTAACCACACGAAAAGAAGAAGATTAACTATCGCAATATCAAAATCAACTGAAATATTTCGTTGATCATTTGGATAAAAAAGACCATATAGAGACTGTAGAAAATAAAACAAAGTTATTAAATGAAAAACTATAATAAAAATACAATTCAATCCCTGTCTGTGCGTAAAACTCAATTCTTTCCATTATTGCAATGGAAATCGACTTACACTATATGAAAACAAGTTCTCTCATTTTAACAAAGATGAGTATCTAAGTACATGTACTTAGTATCATTATCAGACGAAAAACTCGACTAATAAAACTTTACCGATCACAATTTTATAAGCACCACGCGTTACGGGCGGATATAATTTATACGTAGACTTCTCCTCTTTTGGAGCTGCTGCGTTTTCGAGAAAACTCTGGTGGTGTGCCGGTGCTTGCGTTGCTGTGCTCGCTGTCGCGGTCCGAAGGAGGCAGCTCCGTCACGGTGGCTCGCGGGGCGTGCGGCGAGCCCCCCGAGCCGTCGGCGGCGCCCCGCTCGGCCCTTGGGGTGGACGGCGCCGAGCTCACTAAGCTGGTGAGCTGTGACACGCCCAGAGTCACGGGCGCCGCAGCTATCATCGGTGACATGCCACCCCCACCTAACGAAGGCGACAACACCGCTTGTGCCAACGCTGTCGTTCCGGGCTGACCCGCGTGCAATGTGTTATTAACTGATCCACTATCCAGTTCCTGAATGGGTGACAGGACGAGAGCACCAAGAACGGGTACCTCGTTCTGATAACCCTGGTGTGCCATGATAACACCCATGTTTTGCATTCCCATGGCAATTCTGTTTTCGCGATCCATAACCTCTTTTGTGACGTCCGGTGTTGGTATGCGAGGCCTGTTTCGTAATGTTATTGGAACTGCGGAACCATTGCTTTTTTGTCCTGAAAATGAAATATATAGATTTAAACTCGTGTTATTTGTTTCATTTGTATGCAGGGTGTAACAAGACTCGTCATATAGCTGTCAACTACGCAATTCTATATATCAAACTAAGTAATATTGTGAAAAAAATTCAGGGATACGAAATTATTTTGCTGAGAAAAATTGCTGTTTACGGTAGCGCTTAATGAACGCACGCAAAACATTGTGCTTATGGTTGCATAGCATACAGTACCCAGCTACATAAGCCGTGGGGGTAAAGGGATTTAAAGTTATGAAACAAAAGCCCTCAGGCTACGTGGAAAGACGATCTTCGCAGGGTGGCGTAACTGGTAACAGCTGGATGAGACTTGCCAATAATGGAGAAGAATGCGGAGCGGTTGCAGAGGCCTATGTTATGTAACTGGGACAATAGTATACAAGTAGAAAACATTGTAAAAACCATTTAATTTTAAAAGAGTAACCGTGGAGTTTCTTGCCGGCTCTTCTCCATAGGAAACGACCAATTGGAACCGTGCACCTAGCTTCTGACGTTTCATAAGTGCCCTTGTAGGTTTATGTGAAATAAAAATATTTTGAATTTGAATTTTTGAAAAAAAATGAATTTGTAGCTTGCCAGTATGCCAAAACAGCTGCTGATTAGAGAATGTCACAATGGCGTGCAAGCTACTTGCATATTTTTGTGAGAGTTACAGGCATGTGTATTGAAAACAGAACAAAGATTTACCATGTCTAGAGCTCGGTCTGTGCTGTCCGCGTCCGGATTTGCGACCCACCAGGCGTTCATACAATGACATCTTATGATGGGGCGGCGGCGGCATCACCGGTTGCCCGGCCTCGGGACTTGAGTACACCACCGAGTTATGCCTATTCCGGCCAAATAATCCACCTGAGGAGTATGCAGTCGAAGCAGACCTTACCGACCCCATTCTTGATATTTGTCTTTGGAACCAATTTTTCCTTCTTTCCACTAATGGAGTATCCACGCTTTCCTGGAAATAGATAAAACTATTAAAACATCTTGATCGTTTTTTGTTTCATTTGTGGTTCCGGACTCAAAGTAGGAACACGCACATGGTCAAGTAAAAGCTGCCTTTAGTCATAGAACATACAAGAACCACAATCCCCGAAAAACACTCCTTTATCTACAAAGTAAACTAAGGTGGTTCTATAGTAATTTTGCCGTCAGTAGGCACCTACTTACTTTCTCTAGGACAGGACTAATCTACATTAAAGTTTTTAGATCCTATATCCTACAATAAATCGTGTCAAAGTATTCCAGACTCACATAATCAGCGTAAGTCTCGTCGTGACTTTTTCTTGGGGCCTGCACGTTCGCGTAGACGGCATCTTCAGCCTTCACCTTGTAGTGGTCTGCAGAACAGGGTGGTTCATGTCTCCGATAGTGCTCTGATGCCACAGTATACGGCAAGTCCTTCGGGACCACCTCCTCCCAGTACTGGTCTTTCAAAAGTTCCGGATGTTCCTCATGCATCTCGTCGACTATCATGTAGGCAGCCTGTAAGGTTTTACAAATCGTGTTATTACAAATCGTTTTTATTATAACACCTATTTAAAATTATCGGTGTATAGAGTACGCATATACTTAGTTAAGTATGTAAGTAATCAGAACAGGGTTTTAAAAGTTATTTTAATAAGAACCTGGTACCTACACCAGACCAGACCAGCCGGTCGATTCTGTAAAAATCTCACCGTGAAAACTTAGGTGAAGTGAACTTAAAGTGAGCTGTCATTTCTAGGGATTGACACTATTGACAGCCCCACCGTGGGGATCTGCCTACCCCCACGGAAAAAAGGCGTGAGTTTATGTTATCTACGTTCGCAATTAATTTGCCAAACATGTAAACAAACACGACTTTTAGGAAAAACAACTGTAATGCTTATACATAAGGTTCAGTTTGCGCTATAACTTCATATTTTTTATAACTTTTTCAACAGTACTGGTCAGTCTAAACTCAACTTTATTTGCACTCCAATAAAGTTGATGTTTGTTTAAGTGGAAATAACATCAATTGGAAACAAGGTTATAATAAATAGACGATACATACATTGCAACGTTATGGCTTCACTTCTAACTACATGTTACTAAGTGGTTAAGCGCATCTCTAAAGTGCAAGCCCAACACTAGTTGACTGACATTACTCTGTCATTTCATCTGCGACCAGCTATACTAGAGATGGGCTGAGTGATGATTTTTCTGTAAGGTGCGGTGACTGCATGACAATGACAAAAAAATATCGGTGACGGGAACAATGACAAAATCATCAATGATTTTTATTTGAGTATTAGATCTCGTCACTTCATACTGAATGATCGCGGAACGGCTTAGTGAAATTATCATTAGTTATTTATGTAGGCATGAGTCGAGTTTGTCAGTTGGCCGCGTAATTTAAATTTTCTTAGTTTGTGACATTCATTGCAGGTTATTTAGGTATTGATTTATCGTTATGGAAATCATCAATATGTTTCCAATAGTGATATTTGCTGCAAGATATGACTATTTAGTATATCATGGCAATTTGTCGTAAAAACTTGGTCGCGTAAATATGCACCTCCCCAACAAGTAATATTCCAATCTTCCGCGCAGTCTCGCAACGTCGCAATTCACAGTCACACCGCCCGCTGCGCCCGAGACGGCCCGATACCGTCCGATCCGAATCACCGAAGTTCGCGTTCATTGTCATTCTTGTAATGATTTTTAAGCATTGATGATTTTGTCGTTGTCATTGCATGATGAAATGATTTTAAAATATCGATGATTTTTACATGTGACATGATATCGGACTCATCTCTAAGCTATACTAGTGGTTCATCCTCTATTAAACACTATGTGCCCCGAATCTAGGGTGAGTTCAGCATTATATTCACTATACTATGTACAGTGTACTCTAAGCTATTCAGTGTTCATGGGAGGGCCGCTGCCCCCCCCGGAATTCATTTGCCTAAATACCCACTGTGGTCGATAAAAGTTATGTTAAGAGTTAAAACTTACTTTACAATTACAATATATTATGCATTAATTTTAGAAAAAACCGCGCTGCGCGGCCGGTCATGTCATGTTGTACCTATCATGTAATATTTTACACGCAACAATTTTTATTTCTTTTACTAGCTATAAAGTAGGATCTCCTGCGGGTGTTTCCCCTACACACTACAAACAGCTACCTCATGTTTAGTGTAGTGTGTAAGGTAAAAAATGTGCGGGGGACCACCCGGTTTAAGAAATTTCTGATTTGCGATTCGGATGCGGATTCGGATTCGGTCGCAAAGTCGTAATGGTGTCCCTAGACGCGCGAAACGTGCTTGACAAGCTTGTGATTTTTTCGTGGTTGTCATGCAATTTTGACCGTCGAGGGACGCCATTAGGACTTTGCGGCCGAATTCCGTCACATAGCGATCGCTATCAATGTCGAGACTGCCGCCCCTGGGATCTTCGTGTGGGCTGAGGGCAGGACCCCTTACCCAATCTTGCACACTATTGACGCGTAGCTGTGTTGTGCACTAGCCGGACATGCTAAAAACGTCTGACCTAGCTGCGGCCTACTGCCGCAAGCTACCTGCGGAGCCTGAACTGACAGGACTCTGCGTGCTACCGACACTCGCTACCTGTCCTCTTACGAGGGCCGTCTGACCTACTGCTGAACCTGTGCTGAGTACCCCACTTCTGCCACGTGCTACCAAGGACTGCACCTTTCCTCTACTAAGTGTGCGAGTGCTCAGGACTCAGTGACCTTACCCACGACCTAGCCGTGTTGCTACCTGCCTATCTAATGAACAACTTGAATATGTGTTTACAATGAGTTCGACATACCTTTATGTGTCTGTCTATGAGCCAATTCAACTCGATGTCGTCATCGTCTTCACCGAAAGGATTTATTAGCACCTCGGCAACTTTCAACCAGCCGACGTAGAAGCAGAACTGGAACATAATAATAAATCCATTTTAGTTACGGAGCCATTGAACTGTGCCCGAGCAACAATAGGTCACCCGTCCACCTGTACAAGTGAATTAACGTGATATGCAAAGAGACAGGTGTAATTAACAAGTATCTCATGAGTTACAAAAATATTTTAAGAGTTGCTGATGCTTACAAACTGTACTACCCACCAATGGTTTACCAATAGGCACTGGATATAAGTATCTTGTATAGGCATCAGTTTTTACCGTTTCGTAGTAAAACAAGGAACCCTAAGGCTAAGCGTATGCTGAGACGCAGGTGACGCAGGTCCACGCAGCGCAGGGCAGAGCAGTTTTTGTAATGCATGAACGTACTGACAGCTGCGAACGCTGCGGTGTCTACGTGCGACGCAGACATGTGTCTGTTCTGCTCTGCGTCTAGTTGGAGAGCCGGCACAGATTTCTGCGCGACACGTGCAGGTCTTCACATGTTTTTTTGCAGAGACGCAGGTAACGCAGCAGAGCCATCTATTGCTTGTACTAGCTAGGACGCGAATGTGTCTGCGACGCAGCATGCGCTCGCGGTCTGTGTCTGCCTCGCCTGCCCTTTTTTTTTTTTTTTGTGGGTGCGAAATTATCAAATAACTTCTCCCGCTCTGGGCGGAGCGGGAGGGCGTGTCAGACTTTTACTGACTAAAACCCACCCGTGTTCCTTCCGTTGCCTGTGTGCCGAGGTCGCGATATCCCTTTCAGACAAACCCGCAACCCCGGCAGGCATTGGCCCTTCCGGACCCCGTCAGTTGGTGCTGACATCTCTTTGAGGCGCGCGTGGAACACAACGCGCCGTCGACCCGGGCCTGGTCCCTATCGGACGGCAAGCTACCCATTGCTCACCGTCCGCAAGCCCGCGCCTACGGTGGCCGGAAGTCGGCTCTCGACTCCCGACGCCCGGGGCGTCTCCTGCGGCGACTAGGGGCGCGAGGGCGCGCATTTTGCCTCTCCCTCGCGCGCTCCGCCTCCTCCTTCGCAGAAGGAGGTGACGGCCTCCCATGCACTCTCGCTCCGGACCATGGCCTGAACCAGGGCCGGACGCGAGAGATCGCCGCCGCCGATCGCCTCCGTGAGGACACGGCGGTGCTCCGCCCAAGCTGGGCAGACCTCCACCGTATGCTCCACCGTGTCCTCCGGGCGATCCACACAGTGGTGACACCCGGGCGTTTCCTCCCGCTTAATCCTGAACAGGAACCTCCCGAATCAGCCATGTCCGGTGAGGACCTGCGTCAGGCGGAAGGTGAGGACGCCGTGGCGCCTCTCTAGCCACTCCTCAAAGAGGGGACTTATCGCCACAATTGTGGCGTGCCCGCCTCGCCTGCCCTACCCTGCAAAATCTGTACTGTGCTGTGCTACGTTACCTGCGTCTCAGCATACGCTTAGCGGCGACAGAGACATGTGTCTCGGTGTCTGGTCATCGTATAGGTACATCGTGCAGGTACGAGAGAAAATCCACCTAATTATTGTTTTTTTTTTCTATTTTAGTAGGTACCTAGGTAGGTAGTTACAAAACACCATACACACTATTATACGAATTCTTACCTGTAAAGCAGTGAACAGAGGGAAGTATACGTCGGGCTCGTATTTGGAGGTGCTCCCGGGAGCAGGTGGCACCAACTGACGACCCATTAAGGCAGCCACGAAGTATGTGTAGAGTGCCAGCGTTACAACCTGGAAAATAAATAATTTTATGTTAAGTATCTTAATTGTGGTTTGATGGTGCATACACAGTGCAGCGCAAGGTCCGCAAGTACATACATAATGACAGTTTCAATTAGACAGAGACTTGATTTCGTAAAGTGCGGCGGTTTTTGTTTTTTAGTTTAACGAACCGTACGGTGCGGTTGACCGTATCTAAACTTGTGAATTTCCGGCAGAGTCGGAATCTATATTAAAATTTTATCTTAAAAAATCCTAGAAAAAAGTTAATAACATGCATTTGTACAAGTTTTCAACTGTCATGCATTATGTGCATCTAATTCGTTCGTTTCTAATTAGTTTATCGTGCTTTTGTATTTTGTGCTATGTCTTTTGTGTGCACCAAATAAACTATCTATCTTATTCACGTTCTTCACTCGAATTCCTTACGTAGCTTGGGAAGAATCGTAGATGCGCAAAATTCGTTTTCGCTTGTTTTTCTTAAAAAATGTTCAAAAATAAACTATGGCAATAACCATAGAATAATGACATGCAATAAAAGTGTAATTTTTTGTTGTTGTACTAAGTGTAGGTACATTCGCAAAGTTACTCCCAATACGCCAATACCACCAAGTATTGTGCCGGCGACTGTAACGTTTCTAACTCGACAGCGGTAACTACAGCGTTTTGTACAAAGTAAGGAAAATTAACAATTGAATAGTAATATTATTTTTCTCTAATGTTTTTTCTTGAATTTTTATCAGTCAGGCAATCAAGTAAAAGTTCGGGCCAAGGTTAATTACTCTACGTCATCGTTTAGGCATGGTTTACCAGCGTGAAAGTAGACACGGACGTACGACGTGCTGTTTGTACTTCTTGCCGTGGTTCCTTTCATGGTCTTGAAGAGGACGCTTGTGATGCCGCACGCCGGCAACCTCTTTTTGCAAGGACATGGTGAACATTGGGGGCAGCGTAGTGGGAGAAAGATCAAACAGACCTCAAAAGGGCAGCCGTGCGTCAAAGAGCGCCTTACCATCTCTGTCGATCCTCGTCTCGAATGGTAAAATGCAGATGTTACATTGGGGCATTTCGTCACTCGATTAGAATAGCGTTCGAGACGGCGCGCAGTGTCCCGAGCGCATCCCTCAGTCAGGTAGTAGGTATGTGCTGTGCAATCCCAGGATTGGCAGCACACAACGATGTGGCCCGCTAAAGTATGGCAGTCATGGCAAGCCGATAATTGTCATGGGCGCAGTCGAACCTTGCACTCGACTTCCGACTCACTCTTGAGGCTCCGCACCATGAACTTTTAGTCGGTCGGGGAACGACAAAACCTTCCGTTCTCCCCAGATGGGTTAGGAAGGAGACATTCCCCACGAAAAATAAAAATACTAGCATCCAATACTGGATCACTTTGATGGACCCAAGAATAGTTTAAAAAAATCATTAGGGTAGGTACCTATGACCAGTGAGCAATTTGGACTTGCAACTTGGTGGTAACAAGGCTAGTTACAGTTTTTATTTTTTGCCCTCTTTTGTTTTGAACATAATAAACTATAATATAACACAAGTGTTATTTGTTTTACAATGTCCACACCAAGTTATTTGTACCGGCGACCTTGATCGAGTTTCTTAGATGACCTGTGAATTGGCGACATGAATTTCGCTTCGCTTGTCGAACTATTCTACAAACAAACGCGGAAGTTTCAAAATGCTCATCGCCGTGGTAGGTATATGAAATTATTGAGAAAAATGCGCGTGTAACTGAAATTCAATTATTTATTCTGTAAAAAGGATATCGAAATAATGATTGCATGATTTTTTTAAATAAAGGTATGTGGATGGACCTTTTGCTATCCTATTACAACCCTCATATACTTATTATTAATCTATGACTACCCCAGTACCTACCTGAGAAGACTTCCTATGGCTTCTAAGCCTCAGGACATAGGTATAACCAGAATGCGTCTTTTTGAAGTTTCAATTTCTATCAATCAAAATCAAAACACATTTATTCAAACTAGGCTGAGAATCAGCAGTTTTCGAACGTCACAATTATAAATGACAGTCCTACAAAATGCCCGACCTTCACCACTTCCAAGTGCTTAAGGTGGGAAGAAGTGGCGCAACAAACTCCCCAGCGACCCCAGCAGCGCAGCTGTCTTCTCAGCACTCTTAGCATGACCACAATAGAAACGGGTATTGTCGACGGAAGAATAGACTAAATGACGGATAAACAATCACAATCTGTCATTTTGTCTATTCTTCCGACGACAAAACCCTTAGAAAACACGTTTCATAATGGTCATGCTAAGCGTGCAGATAGTTCAATCTAATAGAAAGATTTACACCGAATTTAAAACCTCGTGCTATTTCGGTCTACTTTTTATGTTGACCGAGACAGAATTATGTTATATACGTTTAACGCTAATTGTATTTATTGATTTTGGTGCAAGCTTGTTTCGGCATTCGGCATCCATCATGCATTCGCCCACCGATTGACCGAAAAATTAAATGAATGAGCTGATGAACGTTCATTCCTTTAAAAATTTGTCGGTGTCGTGTGAACGTGGATTGAAAAAACAAGCTCGAGACGGACTCGTAAACAAAGGGTTCCGTGCCACCGTACAATATTTAGCAAAATCCCCGAAAACATCACGTTTCTTGTGAGAACCGTGGCTGGCCTTAATTTTTACCTTTATTTTATTTTTAATATTCGTTGTTATAATGCCAATAGAAATACACAATCTGTGAAAATTTCAACTGTCTACGTATTACGGTTCGTGAGATACAGCCCGCTGACAGACAAACGGACGGACAGCGGAGGCTTAGTTTGGCACCCTTCGGGTACGGAACCCGAACAAATATGAATCTGCACTCGAGTGGACGGTCCATTCACTCGAGTGAAGCGCTGATATCGGCTTTAGTGAAGTTCGTCCGTCATAACTCTATCTATTAGCGTCGACGAGTAATACAAAACCTCACGTATATGTCGGAGCGTGAGACCTCGCCCGCATGCACAGATAATTATTATGCTGTCTTATCATCGGAACGAATTAGCTTGGACACATCACACATGGCAGATCATATTGATCGTCACGTCTTGTTTTTCTACAAGTATTTAAACATTAATTCTCTGTCGAGTGACGCTTGCATCTCACATATAATGTTTCAAGACGACCTGTCCGCTTAGATGATAACACTTAATGCCTGGTAAATACGCTTGTGACTACCTTCCTAGAACACTTATTATTAATTTAATTTTACGTGTCATCATCACCAGCGCCCATGAAACTTGTTTTTAGGGTTCCGTACGTCCGAGTGAAAAAACGGAACCCCTAAAAGATCACTCGTGCATCTGTCTGTCACAGCCAATTTGCTTCGAATCTAATGGACCAAGAGTTAACTTATTGGAGGCAAATAAGAAAAAAACATTAACAAGTTTTGCGAACTGCACCGTGTGACATGTCAAATAATAGGGCTAAAGTTTTAAAGTTATTTAAGAAAATACTTAGATGAAAATGTCTCCGAAACTACAGAGACAAAAATTTTGAAAATAAAATTTGTTCTATACTTATAGATTACAGGAAACCCTAAAAGAAGTCTATGGTTTTAAAATAACATGGCATATCTCTCATTATTGTGCGTACAAACTTGCGAACATGGGAGAACATGTTTTTCACCCATGTTTTTCAACTACCATGTTAAGTTTGTTCTTGGGATAAATTCATCCCAAATACGGAAGGACCCTTCATTGTGCTTGCTCAGACACGCACTTGGCCCGTTTTTCCGAGTTATACGGTATTGAAATCCGTAGAATCTGGCGGTCTACGGGATAAACCATAATACTTTTCAGAATGAATATAACGCTACCTATGTAACTATAATTGCGCTTGCGCCACATTTGCTCGATATTCAAAAAATGTTTTTCACGTTTGCGGTAACGATAGCGTCCGAAACAAACGCGTCTGTAAACATTTAATATAGTTAAGATTCTCCTAGGACAGGGATACTAACCTGAGTGTACACGAGGGGAACACACACGGTATCGTATCCTATGAGCGCCCCCAGCCGCCGCCTTATGTCTGACAACTCGACCAGCAGCGTCTGGACAATATGGTCACTGGTTATCAAGCCCTCTTTTCTTGCCCTATTTATTATATTGGTTGCCCAAACGAGTGGCATCCAATATTTTGACATCGGGCTTTTGCCATCCATCTTTTCGAAAACTTTCCTCTCGCTCTCCAACATAAGACCTGAAAGGGATAAAAACATTAATTACGGAATTTTTAAAAGATTACTTGCATCTCAGTCTTCTTTGCACTTACCGGAGTCTACGACATGTTGCCATGTAGGAAACCGTCGCTTTACTCTTAGGGAAACTCTCTGGAGCGTGATCACGTAAGCTAAGATGGCATATCTGACAATATTTCTTCTCATTAGACGACCGGTCTCGTCCTGTAACAAAGAGCGGGGCATTGTGACATCTGTGTATATAATACAGTTTAAGTAAAGGTTGCAGCAGCTCAACTCAGATCAGAGAAGTTGATGATAGGTTTATACACACACCGGTTTTAGCAGAACATAAAAAGGAACGAACATCTTTTTTTTGAAACATTGTTTGAAACGTTCCAAATTATGAAAACAATTGAACGTCACCTACGTTCAATTGTTCAATCAATGTGGAACGCGAATACGCGATTGTTTTAATTAAATTCGATCTTACATCATTACGAGTGAATTTCTCATAAATTGTTCATAATCATTAAAATTCAGTTAATGTTTTTATTAAACTTTAGAACTGTTCTTTTGTGTACTTGCTGCTCTTTGTGTCGATGGAGGGAGTCTGATTACAAATCGCTAAAGCAGATTAATTAATAACATTTTACACATAAAATTATTTTACTCACTAAAAGTGATCATCATCTTTTCTTTTTATTCCAGGCTTAGAAATTAAATCGTATTTAAAAAAAAACTATCTTGCTTATGCTCCGCTAAATCTACCGGTGTGTATAGAATGGAAGTGAAAATTATTTTAATAAATTCATAATCTAGGTATTTTTTACATACATAAGCCGGCCTTAATGCAACAATATTTCTTCGCATTAATATTCATAATATTATTTAAAGCCGTTTTTTTTTTGGTGAGATTGCATTAAAAATTGCTACAACGCATAGCGACGGTTTTAACCGTTAAAGGCCTGATAAACAACTAATTAACGTGCTAATTGACGTGCTTGAGGGTCACCCAGGGCTTTACCGGTTAAGTACGTGCCTACGCAAAGCATGCTCAGCTAAAAGAATGTGACCCAAGGACAAGTTACACATAGATCACTAATAATAATAAGTAATAATATATCATTCTGAAGTCGCCAATATGTTGATAACTACGTGACATTTTTTGTTCAGAAGATAGCATCAGAGAACACTGACTTTGAATAGGTACCTATTTGAGTAGGTACAGCGAAACATGACAAAGTCCCATTCGTGCATTTTTCATTGCTGTAAAACGTTAAGAGCGTGCATTCTAAAAGACAACAACGTCTAGGGTTGCCAACCCTACTATATAATATAGTATAGAGGCCTAAATATTATACAGGCTGTCAGGGCATCGACACGAAAACTGATACCATGGATTCAATGACATTTTTCGTCGGTTTTTTTTTTTTTAATCAGCTTTTCCATACATTTTGACCGCGTAGGTATTGCACTTTTCTATAAACCAGCAGTTTTTTTTTTTAATGACCGACGAAATGTTTCAACGCAGCGGGGTTCAGAATCATTTACTGAATCCATGGTATCAGTTTTCGCGTCGATATACCATCCTGTATTTCTAAAGAAAAAAATATAGTACACGAATAATATTTTTATTTCAATACAAAATGGCGAGGTAATCGGAATAGAACCAGTATTAATCTCATAAAAGCTGAATTAATGGTATTTTGTAACCTTAAATTTAGAGTGCTAACATAATTACGAGACATGAACAAAAAAACCTGTTAATAAAGTTCATAGTGGCGAAAAATATGTATACAAAGAATAAAAATGTTTTTAAAACATACCGGTCTACCGTGCTTTATTTTTATTTTTTCGCCATCAACTATGTTTTTACAAGCAATGGCTGCGAAAATACAAAATGGTAAGTATAAAAAAAGATGGTAACCCTAGCAACGTCGCAAATAGCTGTCAAATATTTACCTGTTTTTTTAATTTGTTTATATTATTGTATGGAAATACGAAATATCACTCTACAGTTCATCATGAATAAATGCTGATGAACTGGTTATGGTGCAGTAAGTAATTCAGAATTCTTCTTTGAAGTGGCTACGTTATTACACTACTGCTGTTACTGAGACAGGTGATCGCTAACGTGTTAAGTTTTTTATTTATTTCATCATATCAATCAATTAGGCAAAAAACACGTGGTACCAATAAGACGGAGGCAGAAAGTTTCCAGCACGAAACACAATCGAAACTTTGAGAGAAATGTTTCCGAGACAAGAAATCCCAAGGGATGGGTATATTATTTGACCCCCAAATTAATCAGTACCATAATTGCGTAATAAACGATCAATCAGAATCTGAATTGTTTTGAAACGGATTGCTAATGCATTGCTTCATAAAATGAAACAGATTAGTCGTAGGTAATCGTTCACAAAAATGTGTTACGTAATAAGATAGCGGATTCAACAAGTCCAGTCCTTTTCTGGCTTTATAAAGGGACGTGTTGTGGTCAATCTTGAACGTTAAAAATGTTTCTTTTTATCTAATTCTGAAAGATAAACAACATTTTTACTGTGCGTCATCCTTAGAAGATAGACATATGCTATCCCGGACTGTTTTGTTGAACTTTTTAAGATAAACAATAATGTAGAACATTAATTTTATGTATATCTTACGGTTTACACGGCGCACGCCTGTAAAGCTCCCAGTCCGCACGATTTTTTCCGACATCTTCCACAATCATCATCATATTTCAGCCAATTTACACAAAACCCTTATGAATTATACACCTGAACCTTTCCGAAACTCCGTCCATTGCATTGGTGAAAACCGTTTGAAAATCCGTTGGGTAGTTTTTGAGTTTATCGCGTTCAGATAAACACACAGACAGACGCGGCAGGGGGACTTTTTAATAAAAATTTAAAGTTGTATACTTCCGAGTTGGCCACCCCAATAAATTTAATTTATTTCTACTTAGTTGTCTATTTGCATTTACATAATATGTGTGTATAATTTGTATTATGTCCAGCGTGCGAAGGAAAGTTCTACGTAGGTATTTCCTAGTCTACACCGTCCCAACAAGAGATACTAAAGACCGCCATTCCATTTATAGATATTTTTCATATTTTACCATTGTAATCTATACTTTCTATTATTGTATTTATCCAATACTATTAAATTACCAATATTTGTGTATATATATATACATATATTTGTAATCACGTTCTCGTAAACGACTCTAATGATTTCGGTCTCATATCTGGGAAAATTTGTTTTCTCACAGTCTAGGGAATGTGATACAACGTTGGTTTACCTGGACGATATGTTTATCTATTTTCAGCCGAGCAGAGCTCGGTCGACCCGGTACTCACAAAAAATTGGCTCAATTAAAAATCGCCATATTTATCCAGTTTTTTTATGAAGGTACCTAGTGTACCTACTGTATTTATGAACGGAATAGCCTACGCAGTACACGATCCATAAAATCACGTTCGGTACATAAAAACCGCTCGTTTATTTCTTACAATGAATATTAAATTGAGCGCAAATGGCAAAAACTCAAGCGCTACAATCAATAATTTTCTTTGTATGTGTGTATCAGAGGCATAACAAATCCTTTCTATAGTGCTTTATCGTCCATCATACATTCGTTGCGGCATTGTATGGCATGCGTGCACGCAGCCTATCGATCCATGCCAGCAGGCGACATTTATCGATACAAACAACATTATTGTAACAATTTCTAAATACGTAATTACATATAATTGAACTACAGGTTCTGCTGATATTAGTCTGCCAATCAATTGACAATGAAGTCTGCATTATTTAGGTAATTACCGAAATTGGTTTTCGGCCAATTTCGGCGGAAATATCCATTTTCGTTGCCGGCCGAAAAAAGTTACTACTTTCGGACGTGGTTAGCCCACGGGTCGACGGTGCGTTGTGTTCCACGCGCGCCAATCCAAAAATGGTTTGTAAAAACTCCCTATATTTTTGAACGACCTTTCCAAAGATACCTCACACTATAGTATAGACGAGAAATAACCAATTTTTTTTTACTTTTTCGGCGTGATTAATATGCCCATGCCAAATTACAGCTTTCTAGTACTAAGAGTCTCTGAGCTAAACGGACAGACGGACATGGCGAAACTATAAGGGTTCCTACAGAACCCTAAAAACAAATAATTTTTTCTGAAAAATTTCACAGTAACTAGAGACGAAAAGTAAGTTATTAAGTAAATTTTCGTGTGAATTAAGTATAAACGGTTTAATTCAATTATGAAAAGATTTGTCCAAACAAAAATCTATTCATAAACAAAAAAAAAACAGTTTTTTCTGGTTTTCGACAGAAAATTAAAATCAGGATACGATTTCGCCCTAAATAAAATCCATTTTCGGTGGGACTCTATCATTTTGAGATAAACCCGGATACTCTTACCCCATGACTTGTTTTACCGATGCGATGCATCAAAAGCCCGAATGCATAAAATCCCAATCGATATTGGATTAATTCCAGTTTTTTTAACCGACTTCAAAAAAATGAGGAGGATCTCAATTCTTCTATATATATATATTTATGAACTATATATGTTTATGAACAAATTTTTATAGTTCTTTCATTTTGTAGAGGAAAATTGCACGATGGTCGCATATAAATTTTATTAACTTTGCTTAGGTGTTTTTAGGGTTCCGTAGTAAACAAGGAACCCTTATAGTTTCGCCATGTCCGTCTGTCTGTCCGAGGCCTAGCTCATAGCCGGTTAGTAGCAGAAAGCTGTAATTTGGTATGGGTATACATATTAATAATGCCGACGACAGTGGTAAAATAAAATCAAGTTTTTTTTTTTTTACGGTACCTTCCCTATACGTAGGCTTTAAAGTACTTTTTTTTTTAGAGTCAACTTTCCCTCCCCCCCCTGTCAGCTAAATGGTTGTACTTGTATTGTGAAAAAAAATTACAGCCGTAGTATATACATATAACGAATTTAAAAGGAAAACTATCACAGCTAAGTAGGCTTTACAAGTTTACGAGTAATAATCGACCAACTTAAATTTGAAGTTTGAAAAACAGATCTCCCATACATTCTTTATGGGAGAACATATTTTTCAAGTACAATGTTAAGTTTGTTATTGGGATAAATTCATCCCAACTACGGAACCCTTCATTGTGCGTGGTCCGACACGCACTTGGCCGGTTTTTATTTGAGTTAGCTTCAATAATACGTATTTAATACACTTGTTGTTTGTTGATGATCTTATTTATATAAACCTTCTGTCACTGATGTTTACGTAGCAAGTAGTGGTATACGAATTGCTCAACTAAAAGTTGAACTACAATCTTTATATACCCGAGACCCCTCCATGCCTTGCAAAGCACGTTAAGCCGTTGCTCCCGGCTGTTATTCTTGGATATTTGACAGTTGTTATTGGTAGTCAGAAGCTAATAAGACTGACAACTAATCTCACAAGGGGTAGAGACTGGGTGGTGGAGGTCAGATAGGCAGTCGCGCCATGTAATGTACTGGTTCATCAGGTTGCATCCGGTTAGACTGGAAGCCGACCCCAATATAGTTGGGAAAAGGCTAGGCAGATGAAGACACCCTGTTGGAAAAGAAACCGTTGAGCAGGACGAAGTTTTATCAGTTAACTGCCAGCGAAAATGAGGGTTATTTTTCCGAGTATTTATTTCAAACACGTTAAGGCGACGATAACCGAATTTTAATCATTTTATACTGAAGATCTCGTCTAAACGAGTAGTGTTAATGATTTGGAAAAAATATATGTTAAATTAGAGCATTTTCTTAATAACTTAATATATGAATATTTTAGATTACGTTTATTTACACAGTGAAATAAATTTGTAAAGTTATGTCTAACGCGGATAAAAAACTTAGAATCACGCAAATCTATCAAGCGTATTTTTCTGAAACCTTCACCATTTTAAAGATAATTTAATTATTGATCTTTTAGTATACGTGTTTTATTTAAACACCTTTTGATTTATGTGTAATATTAATAATAATGCGTCTAATTTGGGACAGCGCTCCTAGATGGACGAGTCCTTTACTGGCTGGACATACGATGCGTTGCGTGAGGTCAGTACAGAACACGCAAGCTAATAACTCGGCATATATCCGCGTCTTAAAAACAATAAAACATGGTGGACTGACCTCGCGTACGGTCAACCGCACGGTAGTAGCTTAACAATGTTTCAATGAGAATAGCGATTGCAGCTCACAACGAAATAAAGGCGCCGCGATGTCAGTCGAACCCTTTCCATAGCCATGCGGTTGATTGTACAGCTTGAAGCTTGGAAATAAATGTGTAACGCGCTATCCGATACGCACTTGACCGATTTATTTTCTTTTATGCGTCGTATATGTATGTATAGCTATTGTGTTTAAACAGGCTTGTCGCTAAGGAAATTGACTTCGTATTACGATGAAGATACGCCTTTATAATTAATTATTACTGATCACTTATTCACCAAAAAGTACCTAGTCCTACGTAGACATGATTTAAATAAAAATCGTGATTTAAGGGGGATGCGCTAAGGTAGCCCGCGAGTTTAAAATTTTCTTTAGTTTTTTTTGTATTTTGCAGGTCAGTGTCAGGTTTTATGTTAATTATAATATGATTCGCGACCGTAACAAATATGGCTTTACATAATTATAATGATTACAATCAGCAATACAATTCCATAAGTTAGCATAACTGTCAAATGTCATGATTGCATTAAATAGTCATTCAATGGGATTACATGAACTTAGAGAGTTGTATTGATCATTTTTATGATTATAATTCTATAAATAAACATTTGATATGGCCTCGAATCATATTTAGATCAATATAGAACATGATACTGACCTGCAAATTGCAAAAATCGTAAGAAAATTTGAATTTCGCGGGCTATCTTGACGCTATCGCCTTAATAAGTGGCGTTGCGACTGCCTGAAAGAGTAAACAATCTTTAAAAGAATTTTACTAAGAAACAAGGCGAAGCCGCAGCGCCCGCAGCAATGATTAAAGTTATTTACAAACGCCTCAGAATAACTTCATTATAATCCAAAAAATAAGTTGTAAGAAGGTAAATAGCATGAAATTATAATAAAAAACTCACAGGTACCTACAGCAATGTTATCGCTTATTAATTTCATAACGCAGCCCACATATGGCACGCGACGCGATGTAACAACACAATGAAACGCGCTTGTTATGTTGTCGGTGTTAGAACATTGGTTTTCGACGTCTAATCCCGGAAATGAAACGTAGGTAAATAAATTGCTACGGATTACACAAACAACAAAAAACTTTTTACGAAAGGGCAAAATAACTTTAATTTCGGAAGTCGGTGTCTTTGGTTCTGTATTTTCGTTTTTTGCCACCGACTTCCGAAATTAAAGTTTTACACTTTTTAGTGATTTTTTTTTGAAGTCGGATCTTTTTTTTTTTGTGAAAAGTTTTTATTTTTCACTTTTTTGTTGTGGTACCTACTATTTAAATAACAGTGCCAGGAACTTATAACATCATCCATAAAGACTAAGTGGGAAAAATACGTATTATTGAAGCTAACTCAAAAACTACCCAAGCAAAGTTAATAAAATTTATATGGGACCACTGAAGTATGACGTACCAAACAAAAAAGAATCATCAAAATCATTTCATAATTGGCGGAGAAATAGCGGAATAAAAAAAAATTAAAAAAAACACATTCGAATTGAGAACCTCCTCCATTTTGAATTCGGTAAAAAATTGCTGTGCTATAAATTCGCTGTGTCGTCCTCGGAAATACAACGATGAAGTAGGCGCAGTACGGCAGTCCGCAGTAGCTACGCGATTGGTTCCGAAGTTGGTCACTCAGCGTCGTAGGTATACGGATGTTTGATACGCGAGATTCATTGTTTCTTGTCGCGCCGTGAAAATACCGCAGATATTTATCAACTTTGTGGCACAATGACATAACCTTCGTGCCACTTCCTCGGCTACCATCAATTAATAAAATAACCTTAAAACGTAGCGATTGACGAGTTGGTAATAAATACTACATAAGTTGCACCTTTAAGAGGCACTTGCACCTGTTTAAAAGATCACGTCAATAGCACCTACATACCTACTTAGATACTCATACATAGATGTCGGTATTTAATATCCATTATTTTCCTTATGCATAAGAAAAACATCGACACTAAATTTTGTATTGAAAATATCGAAAGCATTTGACGAACACAACCAGCCAGGGGAACATGAGAAAGCAGCAATGTATGTATTGTGCTCCTTAGCGTGTCGTTGGCAAAAATAATACGAAAAAATATTATGTTCTTAGTTTTTTAATTTTTTTTGGCCCAAAACTAAGCAAAGCGAATACCGTATAATAATAACGTATTAAATCCCCAACTGAAGCTCTCTATTTCAAGCTTCCTTCATCGCCCCAGTGTGTTTGTAAGTAGTTAGCCACGAAAGGTGTGAAGTCGGTCTTTTAGCCACCGCACTGAAGTACGTGCTACAAAACTTTATTCAAGCGGTAGGTACGAAGCTGAGAAACCTGATAATGTTCAGAAATATGAAAAAGTACCTACGTTACGAAACAAAAACTTAATTCCAAAGCATCACGGAAAATCCTAACGACACAAATAACTGTGGTCGCTCGGCCTTATTAAGATGTATAATAAAGAAACAATCCCAAAAGATTATGATCTAATAATGAAACCAGGTAGGTACAGAACAGACACAGCATTGTATTATCCTTGAATGGACTTGCAGAAGAGAAATGGGTAACTAACTATAATAGGGATGTTGATCGGGGAAAAAAAACTATTTAGTCTGTCAGTCAGATATTAAAAAAATATTACACACGTATTTTTTGCTTTATCATAATTCATAAAAAACCGGGCAAGTGCGTGTCGGACCACGCACAATGAAAGGGTTCCGTAGTTGGGATAAATTTATCCCAAGAACAAACTTAACATTGTAGTTGAAAAACATGTTCTCCCATACGGAATGTATGGGAGATCATGATTTTCAAACTGAACATTTAAATTGGTCGATTATTACTCGTTAAAGTAAAGCCTACTTAGCTGTGATAGTTTTCCTTTTAAATTCGTTATATACACTACTGCTGTGATTTTTTTTACAAATCCAAGTACAACCATTTAGCTGGCAGGGGACAGTTGACTCTAACAAAATTTAGCACTTTTATTTCACAAACGGATTCCTGAATTGAAAATCATTTTCACACTCCCACAATATTTTTGAACGACCTTTCCAACGATACCCCACACTATGGGATAGGCGAGAAAAAGAAAAACATCCCACTTTACGTGTAGGGGAGGTAACCTAAAAAAAATAATCTTGATTTGATTTAACCACTTTGTCGGCGTTATTAATATGTATACGCATGCCAAATTACAGCTTTCTAGTACTAACCGTCTCTGAGCTAAGCCGGAAAGACAGACAGACAAACGGACATGGCAATAAGGGATTTCCTTGTATACTACGGAACCCTAAAAATGGTTTAGATAAAACGCATTAAAGTTGAGGGGTGGGGCTCGCTAGGTCACAAATCAGTATAGATCTACCGGGGAGCGACGTCATGTCACATTTTAAGGTATTGCCGTAATCTTTTGATATCGTAAAAAAGCAAAAATACATATCCAATATTTTTTAATAATCTACCTGACGGACAAAAGATTTTTTATTTTCGACATCCCTATTGTTGAACATAATAAATGTTACTTTGTTAAAAGCCTGTAACTACTGTCCCACGGCTGGGCAAAGGCCTCCATTCCTTCGACAGGTCACATGCTATACTAGGTACTATCAAAGAAGTTCATATCTAAGCAGTTTCAAAACAAAATCCCGCGAACACGATGACCACATCTGTTACCGGTTCTATAGTCGCCGAGCGCTGCATGCACGAATAGTCCTTACGGTGGTTAGATATGAACTTCTTCGATGGTACTTCTTGCCCACTCGTAGGTAGACAAGACATCCAAGTACTAGTAGTAGTCCCGACTTAAATTACCGAAAAAAAAAGACGCATATTCACGTTCTCGAAAACGGGTCTAAAGATTTCGATGAAAGTTGCAAAATAGGGGTTTAAGGGGGCGAAAAATCGATGTAGCGTTTTCTCCGTATTTCCATTAGAACAAGACAATAATGACATGGCAGCTTGGAATTAGTAAGTACCTACTATCATGGCAGCATGGAATTAGTATGTACTATACATGGAATTAGTATGAACTATTCATAGACTACGAGTATTAAATGAGCATTCTCTATTTTCACCCGAGCAGAGCTCGGTCGTCCAGCTATCTAATTACGTAACATATTTTCGTAAACGATTACGACTAATCGGTTTCATTTTGACAGTTCAACAACATTCATTGCGTTATTTACGTTGTTGAGCAGATGTTTTTTTCGGACTTGTGAAGCAATGAATTAGCAAAACGACTCAGATTCTGATTTATCGTGTGTTGCGTAATTAGGGTGTAGGTACTCTAACTAAAATGCCTTTGTATTTTACTTCATAACCACACACGTACATACATTTTCTCACACGTGGTAGAGAATAAACTAGATTATTTTATGAATTACATTACACATAAACAAGCTTCGCCTGCATTTTAATGATAAGGCTGTACATTGTATGTGACGTCAACACCGCTCTCAAAACGAAAGTTAATCGAGCTCGTGACGCAAAAACTTTACGATTCTTAGTTGTTACAATAACTTATATTATGTATAGGAATTTCATGAATATGTATGAAACAGGTGAAACTTAATAAGGAAAAGGAAGCCATAGTGAATGAAATGGAAAATAATAATGCGATAATCATGTAAATCAACGCAGAGTAGCATGGAATACTCGGTATCAAATAAAAATAAAGACTAGCTGTGCCCCGCGGTTTCACCTGCATAAGTCTCGATCCCCTGGGAATATCGGAATAAAAATTATCCTATGTCCTAACGCAGGTCATGGTCTACCCATGTGTCGAATTTCATTCAAATCCGAACAGCCGTTTTCGCGTGGAAGTGTTACAAACAAACATACAAAAGATCAAATCGTTTCTTTTTATAATATGTATTAAAGTTTAGTCTGATAATACCGCAGCTCAAATTCCAGTCCTTTTAATTATGTTCGCGGTTTGAGTGAGAGCAAGACTGAGCGGCGCCGTACCGGCCGGGCGGGGAGAAGGCTCCAAGGCGCCAACAGTTTAGATAATTTCTTTTTACGGCGACAATCAGGATAATAAAAATAATAAAAAAAACATCTACTTTATAATTAGTTCAGTTATTATGTGAAGTTCTGTCTCTAATCTAATTTGAAGTATTTTTTTAATACCAGCAGCGGTTTATTGTTCGATTCGGAAGTAACTACATTATGGAATTATTTTCTATAGAGAAAACTTTATGGAATCTTGTTTTCGTCAAACATAGAAACCTCAACCTTACCATAAGTATTATTTTTTTTCTAAATTAATGCTGCAGTATTTGTTTTGATTTTTTTTAAATATAAATTTTCTATATAACGGAGGACCATGCTATGCAATTTGAGGTATTATAGACTCTTAATCTAAAGTATAAATAAATGGCTACGTTAAAAATAAAACCGTTACACCAACTCTACGAGACCTGACAACGTCGCGACACCTGACTGGCTGACTGGGTAGACTGGGTAGCTTACCACTGTTAGCTAGAAGGATGGCCTTGGGTCTAGTGGAATGGTATTTTTTTAATGTTTTATTTTTGGAAAATGAATATAGCTAAAATGTTCTTAAATTAACAATAAATAATAATAATAAACGCACCTTGACAATACATGGTTCGTTCCAAATCTAACTGTTGTTGTACCCACGGAAAACAAACGCTGAATTTACAAGAAAATCACATTGTTTCGATGAGTTGTTTCTGGTAAATTAACTAACAGTAAAAATATGCCGTGAAGCAAAATGGCACGTTTTGTAAGGAACGTCCTCGCCTGACAAGTACCTTTTTGTTTTAAACACAATACACATTAGTTATACGGTTTTTTGTTTTCATGAAATAATAAAGATAGATATAAAGACTGGTAAAATACGGCGGGAGGCTTCAAAGAACAAAAAAACAGTCGTGTCTTTTTGAGAAGAAGCAAAGCACGCATACACACTGAACAAATAAAAATAAGAAAACAATTAGCTATAGTATTTTATCTCACGAAACGACGTGCGCTTTGTTTGTGGTAAATAAGTGTACAAACACGCTATGAATGTGTGTATGAAGACGAGTAGCATCAGCACATAACACACAGACACAAACCGACTTCGCCGTTGTCTCGGAGGGTAACGAGAGCTCAGGAGCTCTCGGTACCGTACAAACACGCTGTGAATGTGTGTGTAAGTGCAGGCGCTTACACACACATTCACAGCGTGTTCGTAAACTTGGTAACCACAAATAAAGCACGCGTCGTCGCTTCGTAAGATAAAAATACTATACATGTGTACGAAGCCTAACAGTGCAAAGTAGCATTGTGGTCAAGGTTAAAACATTAGCGAATAAAAATATAGTCACTAACCTTCGGCGCTAAGTATCCAATTAAAATGCTTCGTCGATAAATAGGAACAATCGCAAATTAATAAGTAGTCAACAAGGATGACTATTGACTACAACGTGATGACTGTCAAACGAGCACAATATGAAGCTACAACTATTTAGATTGATTTATAGCTGAGCTGTTGATATTTTGATTAATGTAGCTAGTGCTAGTCTTACTGCAATCAGTTGAGGTTATATGGGTCTGACCTCTGTAGAAGGATACGTTTTCCATATCAAAGAAAAACATCATAATCTATAGTTTTGTTATGTGTGCACAATGTATTGCTATAAATCGTTAGATGCGAGAATATCACAGCACCTTGGAGCTACAAGATTTCAAAAAAGTAAAAAGGAGTAGCTAGCACAACATTAATTGGTTATTTATCGTTGTAGACAACTGTTGGCTAAACATAAAAAGCGACACTAGTTGACGTTGAGCACGAGCGTGAGTCACACAACCGACGCAAAATAAACTTCATCAATTGCCACAATAATAACATTACAACAACACAATAAGAAACACTTAATTAACTCCATCATTAACATACATTACCTTGTTGCTTCCCGATTGTTTTCAATTGCTGGGAAAATCTGCTTTATGTAGACACCTAAAATAACAACTGGAAGACTTTAAACAGTTCTAATTGTGGAATTCGCAAGGCTTTATACTGAGCTCAACAAAACATTGGTAACAATAGAAAAAAAGGCAGAAAAGTCGCATAAAATTTAATAGTAAGTAAAAGGTTTTATAGTTAGCGAAGAAACGAAACTGTTATCATGCTAGTCATAGTCGGTGGTTACGGAGCTCGCGAAACTGTACTTAATCAATGTTTCAACATAGCAAAGTGTATGAGGAAATGACTGACTCAGATTGGTGAGGTTTGTGGTACGGGTGCACAATTATTGTACAAAAAACATGCTGATGGAGTTAATGCAATAATTATATTGAAAGCCCACGCTTCGGTTAATACTAAATAAATTGAGATTGTTCGATTTAGTTCTACCTAGTAAAACAATGAATACAAAAACGATTGTACATTTAAATACTTCAATACATTTAATGGTAAATTATTACCTACCTACAACTAAATAAATAGTGCAATTACACAATTACGGCCACATGTAGTATACTTTCGTTAACTATATTATCGCAGTTGAATATATCTAATACCTAAATATCATACATTTGCATCAAAACACTGATATGCTTGCTGATATGCTAATAAAAAAACGCACAATGTCAAAATCGTTGTTGCCAAAAAATGCAATATGACAAGAAGCGCTTGCGTTCATAAGAAGGGTGGTACGGATATTATTTACTACAGAAATCTACCATTCGTTCTCCCAACAGAAAGGAAACCAATTCATGCACGTTATCAAAATGTAGTTACGTAAACACAAACACGTACACAGAAATTCGCTTTTATTGCAACTCTCAATCGCATAATGTAAGTAGGAAATGTTGATTTCGCTGAGGCAAAAATAGTGATGATGACGAAAGACGTTTCGAAGAATGAAAAGAGTAGATAGTTAAATAAATTGAATACTTGTCTTTACTTTACTAACCGCTCCAGGTATTCCCGCCGATATGAAGAGGGCCAGCGTGTCCGGCCAGGGCAGGAGTTTGTACTGTTCCCACCACCTCTTCACCACGAGACTCACGTAGAAGCCCAGCACGAACGACATGGGGATCGACTCGCTTTGTGCACCGAAATACTGACGGACTTTCTCGAATACCCTGTTGGCGAAACACATATTGATTAGAAGTTACAAAAGATAGGCACCGTGTCACAATCTGTGACCGTGTGACTCCGCGTCACATTAGAGTTGGTATACAGTAGCAACTGTGCACGGCTGGCCAAGAATGTACCTACGCCCGGCGCTTCATGAACAGACAATTATATTACCAGCAACCTTTTTTCAACATTTCCGAATATCCCATACATATATATACGATATTTATATTTAGCGCCTAGCAATGTAGTGAAACTGGCAGCCGACCCCTACAGTCTTGACAAAATTATCACATAGAATTAAATTAATTAGAATTATTTAATGAAATACTCTAAGATACTTTCATCTAAATCAGTGATTCCCAAAGTGGTCTATACCGACTCCCAGGGGTGGGGTCCATGTCATGTCAGTGGGAAAAAAATGGGGGTCCATGAGATATAAATGGGTGGCCACGACAGTGGATCTCATATAAGCAGGTAGTGACTTTAATTTTGGCTTTCCATGAATCCGTATTTATACACAGATAATAAGTACATATTCATTTCCATAATACTTTCTTATAAATATATAAATCTATGTATATAAGTTACGTTTTTATTTTCCCTGCGTGTAAGTTTTTATTTTGTGAAAAATCTTTTTCCACGGTAATTTGTTATGTAGCCTGTGTCAACTTTTTAGTTGGCTAGACCTCCAACTTTATCTGTGCAAAAGATCACGGAGATTTGTTGTTTTTTTTAATTGAAAACCTATCATACAGGCCTATTTAAATCTTTTAAAGTAAGTAGCACGATACCAGGCCGATCGATTCTGTAAAAATATCACCGTGAAACTTAGGTGAAGTGAGCGTGAAGTGAGCTGTCAATAGTGTTAATCCCTAGCATCCTGCCGGTCGATTTGTGACAGTGACAGCTCACTTCACCTAAGTTTCACGTTGATATTTTTATAGAATCGACCGACAGCTGTCAACAACACATTTATGTTGATAAATTTGCAAAAAAATTATATTAGGTCTACCGAAAACCGAAAAACAAGCCAAGTGGTCGACAACATAAAAAAGTTTGGGGACCTCTGATCTAAATCTTGATGGGAAGAATAATTATAATAGCTAGTAATCGTCGAGTTTAAATGGCGCAGTGACCCCGTCACGTTTGGCGAAAAGCCTTCGAGACTTTGATGATAGCATGCGGATTTAATAAGCTTGAGTGAAGGTTGAAAAACAAATAATAGACGGAAATGAACACTTCATGAAAGATTATCCGTTTGCAAAAAACATCGGTAAGCATTCAATTCAATGTTTTATATACCAATTAAACACAGATAAAGTAAGGGTGGAGATGAATAAAAAATGTAAAATAAAGAAAGTGTAATATTTCTCAGAATCCAAGTTATTTTAGGGAGCCAAAATCAATCATTTAAAAACGTTGATGTGGTAAGTGCGTGTCGTATCCGTGATTTTAGTCCACGATTTGCTTTTCTAAAGGCACACCGCACACGTGAATCATAATATTTGTGCAACAGAGTAAGTATTTAGAATCGCGCACTGCAAACCCGGTAGGTCTTAAGGAAAATGGTTTTCCTCGCAGCAATAAGCGATAGCACGTTTCATTAGACAAGAACAATCGTGATGGGGACGTGTAGCATTTTAATTTAGAGATCGTCCATTACGATTATGATATTTATTTATGAATCTTAAAGCAATAAGCAAAGTTTGAATCATTGGGATCCCTTCAGGATGGTTGAGCTAAATGGTGCTGATCTATGCGTCATGTTCGTGAACGGGCGCCGTCAGTGGGGACTGGTCGTCTCTTGGCTGCCACGGCTTATTTGAATTGTTTTTGTTTTTATTGTTTTATTACGGACTCTTTTAACGTGCGAGTTTTTCTACGTTGTTCTCACATGTATGATTGCAACATGAATGATGTTTGACCAATATTTTGTAACAATAATCTGATTTAAAGGAGTGTCCGTAAAGTTTCTTGCCCGTTCTTCTCCGTAGGAACCTACTACGCGATGGAATGGGCAACCAAATTCATATTTCTAACTGACCGACCCCTTGACAATTCGAATGTACCTGTAATTGAGTTTGAAAATTATTGTTAAGCAGAAATAAATATCGAGAAAGTGACAACCACGGTTAAAGAACTCGTTCCCCAGCTTAAATTATACAAAGCTGGACAGCCACATGCCGAACGAGGTTATAGAACACAGGATTGGTGCCCTAAAACAGCAGAAGGTTGTATGTATATCTCTGAACGAAAAGCGAACTGAAACTATCCCCCTTAACAACTATTGTTCCACATAATTAGACCCTTAAAACTGTATGTATATATACATTATTTTTATTAGTTGTTTTTAGTTTTCGGGTACCAATACGACCATCCTCCTGTTACATAATTTATAATCTATACATATAAAAGAAAGTCGTGTTAGTTACACCACCTATAACTCAAGAACGGCTGGACCGATTTTTATGATCTTTGTGTTTTTGGATTTATCTTCGTCCGGAATAGGATAATAAGTAATAAAAATTGATGTCAATCAATAAAATTAAATAAAAATCATCAGTCAAAACATCAGTCTAGCCGTTCGTTTGTTATAAATGGTAAAACAAAACGCAAGGTAGGTAGGTAGGTGGGTAGGGTTGGTAAGGTAGGTAGGGTAGGTAGGGTGTTTAGGGTAGGTAGGGTGGGTAAGGTAGGTAGGGTAGGTAGGGTGGGTAGGATAGGTAGGGTAGGTATTAGGGTAGGTAGGGTAGGTATTAGGGTTGGTAGGGTAGGTAAGTGCGCCGTAGATAAGTACTTAGTGCTACCCGCGCGAAGCCCGGGCGGGCAGCTAGTATTAGTATAATAGATTATAGATATAGGAGTAAAGTTTTATTAGTCAAGCATTCTTAAAGACAATGCAAGTAAAACATATACAAACAAAGTATTCAGACCAGATAGGTACTAGTACCACATTATTATGATTTGAATGATGCCTTTATAATTGTAACTTCTTGACAATTTTCTTGAATAACGTATTCAACAGATTGTATAATGTATGGTTTCTGCTAATTTAAAAGCGTTCCTAATGATTTATGAACTTTATATAAAAAAATACTTCTTGTCATTTCCTTATGATCGTAAGAAATACCCAGACAATTAGGATTGCAGGAAAATCAGATGACTAGACTAACAGAGGTGTATTCATTATTTGCCATTTAATTAACATCTTATCCGGCAAGTTGGCTTAATAGTACCTAACTAAATACACGCAACATTTACATAACTCAAGTAAACCAACAAATTACGAATGCATTACAAGATGACACGTCTTGTCATCTACAACATTCGATTGTACGAATGATATAATCTATATATAAAAATGAATTGCTGTTCGTTAGTCTCGCTAAAACTCGAGAACGGCTGAACGGATTTATCTTATCTTGGTCTTGAAATGTCCGTCGAGGTCTAGGGAAGGTTTAAAAGGTGAGAAATATTGCAAACCCTAAAAACAGCACTTTTCTTCTTCCCATATAAACGTTTTTCTAAATAAAATTTAGAGTCAATTTTAACTTGATATTCAATAAAGTTCTTCATCAAATCACTCACTGTGTTCATCGGACCTCGGTAGGGTAGGTAGGGTAGATAGGGTAGGTAGGGTAGGGTAGGTAGGTAGGGTAGGTAGGGTAGATAGGGTAGGGTAGGTAGGGTAGGTAGGGTAGGTAGGTAGGTAGGGTAGGTAGGGTAGGTAGGGTAGGGTAGGCAGGTAGGTGCGCCGTAGATAAGTACTTAGTGCTACTCGAGCGAAGCCGGGGCGGGCAGCTAGTACTTAAATAAAGACGCTATATAAGAATGAATATATAACGTTTATTTGGACGACGTTCGTGAAACACAAAATACAAATAACAAAATACAAAGTGAAAATAATTCAACAATAGTGTGTGCCTCACGGCTGCGCCAAAATGACGCTGGTTTTCTGATGAACCTTTTGTACAAGTGACGGGAAGTACAAACAGTCTGCCAACATTGAGGTCATAATTTTATGGTAGTACATATGTATCTTCTAAACGAGAAGTTACTATAGAGCCTTTAACATATCACACGATATATTAACATTATTGATAATCCTTGAGAACCAGTCAGACCGCTTTGACGTTAATGTTTCAATATGATACGTGTACGAAAGTAAATTTAGCTTTGAGAAATAATCTGACAGCTTCATCAGACGAAAATCTGTCGAATAACAGTATTCTAGATCGTAAAATGGACGTAAAATCGATATAAAATTATGTAATCACATCAATATACGTTTATAATTGAACATGACTGTGTCCAAGTATTATTTTTATGATTTTTAATATTGAATGCTTGTATTTTTGTCTTGTTTGACCGAAGTGGCATTAGTACGTTTGTATAATTAATTTTGCTTAAATAAATATTACTCTTTAAAATGTTGAAGGGCAGTGAGAAGGAGGAGGTAATTAGTGGGCCTCTCTAGCGTGTATATTCTCTAAGCCTCTAGCTAATGTTTTAACTTTTTAACTAGGTACGGTGGGAAAAGAACTTGCATGATTTACCATTTTGTGTTTCGATTTTTAAATGTTTCTCTGTATACTTATGGCCCTTGTAATTTCCTCTCCCGATCAAGTTTATCAACGATCAAATAGCGAGAAATTCGCAATGGGCACATGATGTGTAGTAGTAGTTCGCTTTTAGAGCGCTAAGATAGCTTAAAAAGTTAACCAGCACGCTGACCACAATAGAAACAGGATTTGTCGACGGAATAATAGACAAAGTGTCATTTTGTCTATTCCCAATCTGTCCTTTTGTCTATTCACAATTTGTCATTTTGTCTTTTCACAATCTGTAATTTTGTCTATTCACAATCTATCATTTTGTCTATTCACGATCTGTCATTTTGTCTATTCACGATCTGTCATTTTGTCTATTCACAATCTGTCATTTTGTCTATTCTTCCGTCGACAAAACCCGTTATTACGATCGAATACGCTCGTAGTAGCTATGAGATAGATGCCAGGATGTCATCCCTGAACTTAGGTAGGTCCTTTAGATCTGGGCTGACACAATTTAACTACCTACCTGGATTGCCAGCGACAGTCGACACGCTACGAAAAAGAGACACAGCAAGTGAAGTAGATAATTATGCCATTCTGCACTAAACTTACAAATTAGCACACTAAGCCCACATACGAACGAGCGCTTTTTTCCGTGCCGTTTTTTTACCGCGCACTAGAGCTTCAACGCTCGGCTTATCGCGGAGAGTTGAAGTTTCAATAGTACGCTTTTTAACGCGCTAGGGATGCAACGCCGAGAGTAGAGCGCGGTAAAATAAGCGCCCGTGCGTACATGGCCTAAATTCAAAGCCCAATTAAATGTTTTATTCGGTGTATTCTCGTGCACATCACACAGTTCAGATTAATCTTGCAAAATTTCTGTTCTGGCCATAATAGGGGATAATGATGAATCGTAACTGTTCTATTAGAACCGAGTCACGCTGTCACGTCTCGCCTGTCTGCGGGACCCTTAAGTGACCTTCAGTAAAATTATAAAATATTTCATACAGTATTCGTGACTTTGAAGTAAAGTTTTATCCAATGAGAGATCTAAGGAACACTACAACAATGCTGGCTGTGTCATGCAGGAGCAATAAACATAATGTTTCATTACCAAAGCGATATTGTCCAATGGTAAAACGAACAGGGACTATCGAACACTACAGTACTTACCAGGTACTTAGATATTCATTATTTTAATGCAGACCTACCTGCATTGGTGGTAACGTGGCATCTGAAATGCATCTTTTTTTTAACTTTCTCAATCATTGTTTTTTAGACATGTCTATCAAAAATTAGCACTTTAAAGCTTAATATTTCGCAAACTTGAATCCAAAAATGGTTTTCACAAACTCACAATATTTTTGAACGACCTTTCCAACGACAGCCCACATCAAGGGGTCGATGAGACAAAAAAGAATATCCTCACTTTACAAGTAGGGGGGGTGGTTCCCAAAAAAAAAAATTTATAACCCAAAAAGAAAAAAAATATGGCCATATAATCGACATATTTCGATACTCGTAAATAAATCAAAACCTATAGGGTACTTGCCGTTGATCTAGAATCATGAAATTTGGCAAGTACCAAGGTCTCACACACACCACAAGTTAAGGGAGAAGTCCAGAAATCGTTTAATTGCAAAAAAAAATACGTTTGCAGTTTGAAAATATTGACCATCGATGTATGGGAGAACATTTTTTTGACCTGAAATAAAAAGGAGCCGGTAAAGATATGATAGTAATAAGCTTCTTGAAGTACAACATGTTAAATTATAAACACGAGAAGTCATCTAAACAACCTTGGTTTGGGATGCATACTATGCTAGCGGAAATTATAAGTACCTATTGTAATACTTAAACTAACGACAAGGATGTATGAAAAAGTGAGGTTTCCCAAATCATGTAACATTCTGCTTAAATTAGTTTCAAAGGAATCCACTGACTCATTTGTTTTTCGTGAACCTACTGAACAGACTTTAAGGCTCTCGCGAACAGCCGCGACGCGACCGCGCGACGCGACTCTGATAAAACATTTTCTAAGAAAACTTCACTGTAGATCAATAGGGATGATGCCTGGGTAAAAAAAATGAAATTCTAATTAGTCCGTCACTCAGATAATAAAAAAATATTAGACACGTATTTTTTGCTTTTTCATATTAATAAAAAAATACTTGGGGGAGTGGGGGTCGCTACGTCACTAGTCTGTATAAAATCTACATACTCGTGACGTCATAGTCATATTTATATAATCTATTCGGAGATTCTATCCAAATTATTACAAATGGAACTTCCACCCTGCGCTCTAAACATGGAAGTGCCTCTATTGTCCCGAGTTTAGAATCTACGTAACTGCTTACGTCCCGCTCTATATAAAAGTGACGCAGTCATCGAGTAGGTTCTGAATTCGGAAACAAGTAGGGCTTCCATTACGTAATTACGCAATTACGTAATTACGGACTCATTTTAAAGTATTTTCAATTCCGTAACTGAAGATGTCAATTCCGTCAGGGCCGGATTTAAGGCAGGGCAACAGGGGCCAAGGCCCCGGGCCTCCACAAAATAGGGGCCTCCACAATTTGATTTTTATTGATAAAAGAAAAAAGTTTTGTTGTTCTAATACGCTAAATTTACCGTTTTGTATAAAAACGATTATCAAAAAGATCAATCTAAGGAAATCTTCTATTAGCAAATACTTACTCGAAAATTCAGAGCTACATTTCCAAATGTTGAAATTACGTTGAGAATGTACTTGGTGTTGATTGCGTCGAAGTGCACTGGATAATGCTCACTTTCGAAGATGAAATTATAAAAAATAGACTTCGGACTGCAATGACACAGAACCGCCTATGAAAGTTATCACTACTTAGTACCTATTGAAAGTGATTTACTCCGAAAACTGGATTTCACCGAAATTATCAATGATTTTTCGAGGAAAAAAGATCGCAAAGTTCCATTCGCCTAACATTTATCGTTTTTTCTTTTGTAATTTTTTGAGTGAATCTTATTAATATTGAATTTACTTGATGTCACAAAAACGTGATATGTAATTTTTTTTCCGACTAAGTCAATCCACGTCAGACAATCGATAATACAATTGTTAACGTATTTTTAAAAGTTGATGGCAAATATACATATTGAGTAAGTATTGTTTTTTTTTTTTTACCACTATACTCAGCAGATCAAGGGCCCCTCGATAAAATTTGCTACGGGCCCCGCGCTTGCTTAATCCGGCACTGCCATTCCATTATTAGGGTAGAAATGTGTATTTACGACAGCGCTGGCGGCGGTCGCGAAGTGTTTTTGACTGCAGCGTATAATTATTTGCTTTCGATAACGCCTACAAGTGTCGAAGACTCGAAGCCGAGCTAGCCTTTTCATCAGCCGGATATTTTTGAAATAAACTTAGAAGTTCCCTGAGTGACAAAACTTTAAATGCTTTGTCATTTATGAGATCACATTTCAAGAACGAAAATTATATTCGGGACGAAAAAATATGGTTTGACTTTCACTTAACTGATGTGATGTACCTACAATGATAAGTTCCTGAATAAATATTTTTCGTTTAAATATTGTGTTCATTTCGATAATTCCTTGAATTTAAGATAGTAAATGATAATTGTAAAAATTTTAGATACTCTATGTACAATATTTACCAAAACAATAGTCGATTTAAAAAAAAATGGAAAAATTACGTAATTACGGAATTGGAGAAAAAAGTTGCGTAATGTTACGTAATTGACATTTCCGTAATTTTGGAAGCCCTAGAAACAAGTGAGGCACCTTCTTTAATACCTTAAAGAGGGTGGAAGTTTCGTACCTTTTGTAATTATTTTTAGACAAGCCAGGCTGAAGTGGGATTGGGCTGGCCACGTCGCACGAATACACCCGCAGATATGGGGCAAAGATCGTCACTCACTGGACGGCTGAGGAAGGACGTCGCCATCGAGGTAGACCGCGGCGAAGGTGGTGTGTGTGACGATCTTATCATGATTGCGGGGCCTCACACAAAATTGAGAGGCTTGGAAGGAAAAAGGGGAGGCCTTTGCCAGTGGAACACAATGTAGGCTAACACAAAATAAAAAATCCTTGATGACGAAAACATAGGTACTGTTAATGTTTTAAAGATTATGAAAATATCTACTTCACAGTAAATCAAGATCCTCATGTTAAATTCATTTTATAATATCGTTTTCCTCAATGATGTTATTTTTTACTCATTCATAAACATAAATGATTTAATATTGGAATGAAAAACTCGTTTCAATTATAATATCTATTAAGAATTTGTACAAAAACATCAGATCTTGTTGTGTGCAACATTGGCATTGATAACAGGTTTGCTTTGCCACAATTTGATGAAAATGTCGGAATATATAAGCATTTTATGTAGAATACAGTCGAACACGTTATACTTAATAGGTAAAATGAGTGCTATACTATAATAGGTATATAGGAAGTAATTTATATATTATATGTACGAGTAGATATGTAGTTTTATATGCATACCAAAATGCACTAGGATTGAATGAATTTTTCTATAATATATATCTTTTGATCCAGGAAACTTGGATGTGGATTATTGTGGATCAGTGGATGTCTCGGAACAAGTTTCATAATTTTTTGTTGTAGGTACCAATAGTAGGTACTTACAATCTTTTTCAACGATTTACATCAGGGTTATGTAGCTAATGTAGTCAGTAGTTGGCAGTCAATGGCTACACAACTAAAGCATGGCAACTCGGTATTGTAACTTTAGAGGAATAAACCAAATCTACAACATTTGCCACTTTCTTAGTAAACAGAATCTGTGTACATATACACAGCCTGAATTATCTAAAGCAATCTGACGATATAGTTTTAGTTTTATCAAAATAGACCCCGTGACTCCTATGGGTATTTTTCGCTATTTCTTAGGCCTATATGACACCACGATGGCGCAACCATGGTCGTGCTGTCAAAACCTTATGGTTGGTTGAGCAACGAAGCGGTTAATCTAATTACGCAACATATTTTCGTAAACGATTACGACTAATCTGTTTCATTTTGACAGTTCAACAACATTCATTTCGTTATTTACGTTGTAGAGCAAATTTTTTTTTCGAACTTATGAAGATTAGCAATCTGTTTTAAATCGATCAGATTCTGATTGATCGTGTATTACGCGATTAGGGTACAGGTGATGTATGTATACATTTTGTTAGTAGCGTGACTTGTTGCGCCGCACTGGTGTCCAGTGAGATAGGGCCCTTATAGTTTCGGATTTGGCAGTCTCCGCAGACAAATCATTGGATATATCCTAAGATTTGCCATACATTACGTTTATGCACAGTAAAATGAAGTCATCGTTATGGTGTCATCTGTCTGGTTTGTCGTAGATCATCAGATCATCACTCAATTTTATATTGTTAGCTATGTTATTATAAGTTTTCTCATTTTGAACTATAAAATCGGACAACAGTATACTGTGTTTTAATTTTGATTGTCAACTATGTTTTCGGCAATAATGTAAACCATTTTAGATTCTCCGTGTTATTATTGTGTCAATACAATAGTTGAGCTTGAGAGCGACTAGAGGGGTTCGTAATTACCCGACTGCGGCGAAGCCAAAAAAGGAGGGTTATGTGTTAGACCTGTATGTATGTGTGTGTATTTCCGTCTCTATGTTTCCCCGTAACTAATAAACAGCTGAACCGATTTTGATGATATGTCGTTAGATTCGTCTTAATTGCGCGAGTGTCACTGGGTATATTAAAATTATACAAAATCAAAATGGCGGATTTTCGACGCCACAAAGCGAAGGGGTATCAAAATGAACGGTATTAAAGGGTGATTACAAATTATATGTTTAAATGTAATTTGGAATGAGCTCGTGGGTAAGTAACAACTGCCGCACTGGTCGATCCACCGGGGTATTTAACTTTTTTCTGTGATAGTTATTGTATAACTGTCTGCTTTTCTTCGAGTGAAAATCAAGTTGAATTTAGTTCCTTTACTAACAATGGGAAATTTAAATTTTCTCATTGGGTCATTTCTGCTGACCAACTTTCGTCTCGTATGTAGGTACCTGATTTCTTAGGTGAAATAAAACAATTCTAACTGCGAGTGTTAGTTTGTTTGTTACGTTAAAACGGCTGTACGAATTTGTACGAAATTACGCACATGAGTTAAACATGACCTGGGTTAGGTCGTAGGATACTTATCTTGGTAGTACGTTGTTGTGGGATAATTTCCAACCTCCACGCGAAAACGCGGACAAAAGCTAAAATAACTTCAAAAAAGGCTGACCTACTTCGACTCAATTCGTAGTATTTTATACATATTTGTTTTATATTTTTTGTTCTGGTCGTGAGTTTGTTGTTCCACGAGTGCACGAATTCTCTTCGAACAACGAAGACCCTGAAAGTGAGTCAGGAAAGATTGAAGTCAACGTACAATTACTTATGAACAAAGATTTGAGAGTAAATATTCATGTAGATACGTAGTATTACGAAACGGTTGTGGTTCACTCCATGAAAAATAATGGTATTCAGCTGTACCTCCATGTAAAATATTTAATTATTCAGCTGCATCCGGTTAGACTGGAAGCCAGCCCCAACATAGTTGGGAAAAGACTAGGCAAATGATGATTTTGACAGTTTTCGAAATGAAACCGACGAGTAATTAAGTTATGAATACAGTAAGTCACAATTCAGATGTGCTATGTTACATAAATTTGAAAATTTGCATTATTTCATTTCGATTTTATGAATGTATTTGTTTATATGACTTCACAAGTTATTGCGTTTGCGTAAAGATCATTTTCACCTAAAGCAGTAATAAATATTGGTGATTTTGAAGGCGCACTCAGTTCAGATGTTGATCGGTTTTACGAATTTTGCCGATGCTACATCGAAGTTGTGTCGTACTGTACTTACCTATTCATTCGACATTTTGTTCGTCGGAGACCATGAGTAAGCTAGTATGAGTGGTATGTATTTACAACCCGTAAAGCTGTTTGCGGCCGCAGCTGTAAGAACGAGCCGAACTAAGCCCATTGTCCTTTGTAAATGTATTCGACAATGATGATGACTCGCCGGCTGCTATATTCTAATGTAGGTATGCACATATTGTACCTACATGTAGTCGGTTCATTCACAGGGCATGAAATTGGAGAATACAATGTTTGACTTCGGATTTTGATACCTGCTGTTTCGAAAGAAAATTTAAATATCTATAATCTGTTCTTAGGTACCATATACGCTGCGCGAGGGAGAGGCAAGATTCGCGCCCTCGCGCCCCTAGTCGCCGCAGGAGACGCCCCGGGCGTTGGGAGTCGCGAGCCGACTTCCGGCCACCGTAGGCGCGGGCTTGCGAACGGTGAGCAATGGGTAGCTCGCCGTCCGATAGGGACCAGGCCCGGGTCGATGGTGCGTTGTTCCACGCGCGCCTCAAAGTGATGTCAGCACCTACTGACGGGGTCCGGAAGGGCCAATGCCTGCCGGGGTTGCGTGGCGATATCGCGACCCCGGCACACAGGCAACGGAAGGAACACGGGTTGGTTTTAAGTCAGTAAAAGTCTGCAAGCCCTCCCGCTCCGCCCAAAGCGGGAGAAGTTATTTGATAATTTCCAACACAAAAAAAAAAAGGTAAGTAAGTACACTATAGGTACCTAATGTTTGATGAGTTAATAACATATAACAAAAAATACAATAACACATAATAGAAAGGATCACAGAGCGAGCTAGGTTAGGTGACTAACCCGCGCTAAGTAGTTTATTTCTATACGAGATAACTATTACTCCTCTATACTCCATTTGAAATAAGATTAGACATTTAACTAAACCTTTTTTTACAGTCCAACCGATTTTGACTTCTACGAGTATTGTGTTGGTGGCATGACAAATGGCAGCTGGGGTAAACAGTTGACATTGTAACCAGTTTTTGCTTTTAATGCCATCCTTATGAGTAAGGAACTCAGAATCGGAGGAACGGACTGTAAAAAAGGTTTGTTTCAATGTCTAATCTTATTTCAAATGGAGTATAGTATCCTACGACAATCCAACGTTTGTCCTAACTCCCAAACCTATACGTATCAGGGCGGACAGCACTAGCGATTGGCTCTGCAGTAAGCCATAGACAACATTAATATTCCGGAGTGCACGGGAGAGTAACCTGTTGTTCCTTTTTATACAATATACTTAATTATCATAAATTATTCATAATTTACTTTCAAGACCTAACAGGTAACTAGGTAGGTACCTATTCAGCTTTTAATGTCTCTTAAAAAATCTTTTAGGTACTCACAACAAAATGGTTCCGGATAAAATTTAATAAAAAACCAGTCGGTCCCTATTTTGTCCCACAATTCAGTTTTTATCCCCTGGAGTCGCACTCAGGCCATGGTCTCCGTCTCCTTTTACTGATATAATGTCATTTGAATACGACATTTTAAGAACTATGTGTCAAGATAAGGTCTGGTTATGGGGACGTTATCAGCGAGCGTTGAAACAGGCTGGCTGGTAAAGGTTCCGTATTTATCGGATAAGCTACTCCTAGCAGAACTGCACCTATCTCTTGATCATGTTGCTGTTGAAATACTCCCGGAAATCAAATCAATGTCATGCTACAGTTGGTTCCTGTTCCTCAGAATGAAGAAAAATGTTCCAAAAAATTGTTGACATCTTCGAAGTGACATTGTTAGATGACGAGGTGCGATCAGGATAAGTAAAGTCAGCCAGTACCTAGTAGAGTCCGCGCCACCACTGAAGTCCGGCGGAAAATTGTGGAACTACATTTTTTTAATGGAATTTGTTGCAATAACACTAGCGCCGCCTCTATCGGACTTGAGTGGTGGCGCGGATTCTATGTATGAAGATTCGTCTCTGTCAGGTTACCTTCTCCGGTCGCAGATCGTCATTTATCACAATGATCACTCAACAGTTTAATTAGAAAAGTTATTCTTGGTATTGCATAGAGTTGTTAAATCTACAATTTTCTAATGATAGTAATATAAATAGGCAAATACCTACTTACATACAGCTCTATATTAGATCTTGCGCTTTCATATCGGGTTGCCAGATGTCCGGCTTTTTACAATCATGTCCGGCCTAATATATACAAGTAGTTCGGTTTTTGTTAGGCTTTTGGTCAGCCCTGCTCTTAGTTATAATTAATAAAGAAGATCTTTTTTGCCATAGAATCGTTTTAAGTTTTGATTTAGTAACTAAACCAGTGTGTCAGGCTTTCAGGGCAAAATGTCCGGTTAAATATTAATCTGTGTCCGGCTTTTCTATTTTTCGGCCTGACAACCTTACTTTCATATTTTCGAAGAAAAACAATGATTCCCGCGATCATACAGCTCTGAATGTGCCCTTTAGAAAAAAGGTATTCACAAAAATAGTATAAAGGTTTAGTTCTATAAAATTGCTTTGTGATGTGTGCTACCTACTTTTTACATAAAGTGGGAAATGTTAAGTAGGTACATTTGATTATACAAATATTAGCAAGTTTCGTCGCCAGACCACAGAATAAATAATAGTGGCCAGACGTCCAAGTTTGTGGTAAAAAAACCAAACAGCGCCAGTCGCCAATGAGAGATCGGAGGGATACCAATTTGAACGAATTAACCAATTAACACGGCTATCAATGAGAGCTAGTGACGCACGAGTTAAAGAATATTCTTATTTTTATTTTTATTGAATATATAGTATAGAGAGCACTAACTACTTAAATAAAATTATGATATCGATAGCAATCTACATCACGACTATTTTGAATGCTCCATCACAACAAACATGACTGAAGAGTAGGTACTTACTTATATAATATACAAAGTGTAGATGAGTAACCTCCACTTAAAGAACTGTGTTTGGGTATTATAATGCTTACAGATTTTCCGAACAAAACCTACGTTTTGGATAGGAAATTCCGCAAAAAAATTAACTTTTTTATTTTGTGATTGTAGAGAGCGTGCTTCGGGGAATCACAGCGTCCGAATTGACACTTTGCCTACACACGTCACAACCTTGTTATTTCTTCCGAAAATATAATATTGCGTAAAACTCGTTAGTCACAAAATGTACACAGCCACTCACCCAGATACTGTTGTTACTTCCGCACTTTTTATCAAGCATGAACTTAGCTTTGAATTCGTTTATATGTATAAATAGCTTCTTAGTAAAAAGTCACCCCGTGGGTTACGTCATGTGAAGGATATGATGAAGTCTTTGTTATATTTTTATTAGCTGCCTTAATCATTATAATTTTTTAATTTTTTATCCACGACGGGGAAGCTCTTGGCCTGCATCTCACCTGATAATAATGACGATATAGGTACTGACATCACAGAGGGGGCTTGTGATTAATTAATATTAAGCCACACGGGTCCGATCAGGTTAAGCTACGCTTGCTACGGTTGGTCCTTGGATGAGTGAGCATCTTTACATACCAAAACTCCTTCGTGCCTCGGAAAGCAGTTTAAGCCGTTGGTCCTGGCTGTCGTTCGTGGATCTTTGACATTCATTACGGGTCGCCCGAAAGTCTGACAACCAGTCTTACCAAGGGGTATCGTATTACCCCGTAAATGGGTTGTGGAGGTCAGATAGGCTCCATGTAATCTCAGTTGCAACCGGTTAGACTGGAAGCCGACCCCAACATTGTTGGGAAAAAGGCTAGGCAGATCATGAGGAAATGAGATCACCATTCTCCTGCCTTTACCTATCCCAATATAATTGGAGTCGGCGCTGCATGTCTTTTTCTTCCACAGAACGAAAACTATCACTGAGATTACGGCAAAATACGTACTATTTTGCCGTAATCTCAGTGATAGTTTTCGTTCATTTGGGCTTCCCCTACTCTTATAGCAGCTATACAGCCACATTCATACTCTAGACTTTCTGCACAACATGTTCGGTCTATGCTCGCTGACGGTGGCGCGTGTGTTGGATCATTTACCTCCCTTCAAAATGGTTGAGCTGAATGGTGCTAATCTATGCGTCATGTTCGTGAACGGGCGCCGTGTGTAGGGACTGGTCATCTCTTAGCTACCACGGCTTATTTTAATTTAATTTAATTTTGGATTGTTTATTTTTTATTTCTGTTACGGACGCTTTTCACGTTTTGCATCGTTCTCACATGTATAACTTCAACATGAATGATGAAACCAATACTTTGTAACCATATCATGATTGAAAAGTGTCCGTGGAGTTTCTTGCTCGTTCTTCTCCATAGGTACCTACTACGCTTTGGCTGGCTATCTAGCTTCATCTTTCTGACTGACCGACCCCTTGACAATTCAAAAGTGCCTGTAATTGTTTTTTTTGAAATAAATGCTTTGAGTTTGAGTTCTTCCGCATCACATGACCTACTCATAAGAACCGATTTCCACCCTTATTCAAATTTAAGATATACGATATACGAGATACGAAGTACGAAACGAACCGATGGCGTCTGGTCTGTCCTTTGTAAACTACTATTTGAACAGTATGCACAGGTATTCCACTTAAATTATTCATAGCTAGGCACAATATGCCCGTATAAATAACTCCCGAGTTGCTTTTCGTCATTGGAAAAATTCAGATTAGCAATAGAAAATTCTTTCAAAGAGACTTATTTATCGTACAATTTTTCCGGTACTTATGTATTTTCAATGTCGCAATACCACTTTTTCTCGGTGAGACTTTACAGAATTAAGATTGGCTGACAATTTTTCTTTTCTCACAATCCAGCCATCTTTTCTTTCGTTCCTCGTTCATTATAGCTACTACTACTATCAAATGTTCAGTGCCGGAAGCCCTCCTGGAGGGTTCACCTAGTCGCATATGGGATGCCGGGAGCCTTCGCGGAGGGTTCATTTTAAATGCAGGGTTTTCTTAGCGAATACAGCATTATAAACCGTGAAATAAAATCTGATGTATATTTTAACAAGATTTATTAGTATATGCGTTGGTTTTAAAAAGGTATTTTTATATTTTTTGTTCACGGTTACAAATATTCACAAAAAAATTTAGAGGTTGGAAACTACGTACAGCGACAAGACCCCCAGAAAACATAATTTTATTTGGTTTTACAGAGTTATATAACACGGTTTTAAACCTAACGCCGTTGACCTGCGTTGGTTAACTTCAGCGCAAACGTAATGCCGGTAACCCTCCCGGAGGGTTCACTTCCAATATATATGGCGGCATGGCGTATGAGTTCTATGAAAAGTCCATAAAGAAGTCATCCACGAAGACGCGCCCGCCCACTCTTCTTCCTAAACGCGATGTACTGTAAGCGTGGGGCGCGTCGTAGATGGCACTATCTATACTTTTCTTGATACAGGCAATTTATAATAACGTCGGTATGGTTGCTAAAAATGGAAGCGAAGCCCGTGGAAAACTCAGGCGAAGATGACTCGACAAACTAGACAGCTTCATGAGAAAAACAGCAAATAACCGTGACAAGTGAAAACACAGGATTGAGGCCTTTGCTCAGCAGGCGGTCATGATATTGGCTGATATATGAATTATCTAAGGCTAGTCCGTTCCTTTACTGTTCGTGAAGAAAAACATCGTGAGGAAACCAGCATGTCTGAGAGATGTTTTCTCGACGGCATGTGAAGCCAAGTCAGAGGCCCATGGGCAGCATAAAAACTCTGACACCAGCAGTGCTATTCTGTAACCATCTCACCGTGAAAACTTAGGTGAAGTGAGCGTGAAGTAAGCTGTCATTCCACAGGGATTGACACTATTGACAGCTCACTTCACCTAAGTTTTCACGGTGAGATGGTTACAGAATAGCACTGCAGGTTAATCACTAACCATACGGAAAAGAAGAAGAAGAAAGCACTGTCAGCGCCCTGCACGCGTAGCATGACAACCATAGAAACGGATTTTCTACGGGTTTCGTCGACGGAAGAATAGACAAAATTACAGATAAACAATCACAATCTGTCATTTTGTCTATTCTTCCGTCGACAAAACCCTTTTCTATTGTGGTCATGCTAAGCGTGCTGGAGCGGGCACCATGAGATTCTTTTAGTCGACTCACGTAGAAGTTATTTTTGATTCGATACGAAAGAACCAACCATACTTAGGTATTCTAATCTAATCCAATTTTATCCCATCATCGCCCAGCCCGAACCGCATAGGGTACATATTTGAATTTTGGACAGTTGGTTCCTTTTGTGACGTAGGCATCCAATAAGAAAGGATTTTGGAAATTCTACCCCAAATGAGGTGAAAACAGGGGACTTCGTTTGTATGAAAAATCTTATCCCTTGGGTCTATGAACTTGAAACTTAATTCGAATATGTATTTAAATAAATAATTACATTATTCGTTTTTCAGAACTACTCCAAAAAGGGTTTTAGGGGTGTTCAAGTTTGTATGGAAGAATCTTATCGCGCTGCCCAATTAATTTGAACTTTGTATTAATTACTTGAAACTTGGTATTAATTGCCAAAAAGAAATAAGATTTACGTGTTTTTGGAAACTGGTTCTAAAGGGGTACTCAACTATTTTGGAAATATTTCACTTCAAGATTGGTGTAAATAACTTAAGGTCAATTAATGGAAACAAACCAAACGACGCCTGTTAGGGTGAAATAGGGAAATAAAGTTTGTATGAAAAGTCTCATTCCTTCGATTTAGAAACTTGAAACTTGGCACACATACTAATCTAAGTAAATAATAAAGATCTTAAAGATTCATTTTGCAAAACGACTTACTCTATAAAGGGGGTGAAGGTGGCGTTGAAGGTCCAAGGATAAAGTACGAAAGTCATGCGGTCGTATCCGCGGGCGAAGAGCTAGTACTTATTGTATAATATTGTAGCCAATAGTTACTATCGGTAACTCCTCGTTCATAAATTCTTCGGTTCTAATCGAAGAAAGCAATATTCAGTTCTTATTTAAATCATTTATCGACCGTGCCAGTTGGAGATCTATAGATATTAAACAGCCGTCTTCCGTCTTGTTTGACCTTTCAATACCTACCGAACGACTTAATGTGCACATATTCATATTCTGATTACCACGTTAACACACCATAACACGTTATTTGTTCAAACAAGTGAAGCCCGTCTCAACATCTTTTATTACCCAAGCCCTTTCCCCAGGCCCATTTTAAAAAGCCAGTGTGGATATGTTCTACTTCGGAGACCACACAACTTTTTACACGGTGAATACCATTCTTTCTTATATATATAAGGTGTTTTGAACTACTGCAGTGCTATTCTGTAACCATCTCACCGTGAAAACTTAGGTGAAGTGAGCGTGGAGTGAGCTGTCATTCCACAGGGACACTATTGACAGCTCACTTCACCCAAGTTTTCACGGTGAGATGTTTACAGAATAGCATGGCAGATCACTATATGAGAGACACTGGATTATGATTCGGTCCATAATATTGTTTGCATAACTTATATTTTTTTATCTTTATAGTATTCGAAACCATGGAGTTTTTTTTCATTGTGATGTGAATTTCTATGTATTTTAGGTACTTGTGTGTTTAAATTAAATAGGTATTTATTGGATCGTGATCCTGCTTTTTTCGTTGAGATCGTTTGAGTAAGCCAAAAAACAAGTTCACAACGCCTGCGCAATGTTCATAAGGTGAAGCTAACAATTAGTTTTTGCACCTCACGTTATAAATAAAATATTATTTATCACTGATATGATAAAGTACCTACATAATGATGGAGTGTTCGTATATCAAATGGCTATACTAAAATATTACTGAAATAGGCACCTAAATGTAGGTAGTGTTTTGTTCCAAATGTATCTAAAGTAATGTAGACAGCTCAAAACCATTGCTTGCTAATTAAAACAGTTTTAAAATAATGTAGACTTATGACCTTGCTTGTTTTAGTAGATAGGTTAAATACGTCCAATATGACTCTTAAAACCGGCAACTTTACCTATTGTTTTGAATGAAAAGTAATATGTGTGCCACTTACATATATTTATTTTATTGGTGATGAATATTTTAGGGGTCGGCTGCCTCAGAACAAGTGTTTTGACTGTCAATACGCCATCATAAGGTATAATTTGAATAATTAATAATTTGATACATAATGATAATGTAGGTACATAAGATAAAAATGTGGATTTACCAGCACGCTTACTTAGCATAACCACAATAGAAACGGGTTTTGTCGACGGAAGAATAGACAGATAAACAAGCACAACCTGTCATTTTGTCTATTTTTTCGTCGACGGACCCCGTAGAAAACCCGTTTCTCTGGTTGTCATTCTACGCGTGCAAGTTGTCTGCAGAATGTTACCCATTATACTAGTTTTAACTCACCTCTGTTGCTGCTCTGTAAGCGCAAATCGATACAATAAATTGATGGTGTAGTAGAGTGTGAGATATGCTAGTAACTCCCGCCACACCAGCTTGTACACGCTGCCTCTCCATCTGCAAGCGAAAGTAAAGCTATAGCTCATAAACTTATAACAAAACAAGGAAGAAAGCTGTCGGGTTTGCGTAACGGAGCTCTTGCTGACCGGCGACCTTGCCAACGCACATACGTGACACGCGAGTAATTTCAGTTTTATCAGAAGAGTTATCCGATAATATACATACCTACATGGTTTTGAACTTAAACCGTCATCACAGTGGAAATGTGTTTTTTCTAATATTACAATACTTACATAAAAAAAGGTTATGGTACAGACAAAGTATTATACGAAAAAAAATAAGTTTAAAAAACAGCAGTGCTATTCTGTAACCATCTCACCGTGAAAACTTAGGTGAAGTGAGCGTGGAGTGAGCTGTCATTCCACAGGGATTGACACTATTGACAGCTCACTTCACCCAAGTTTTCACGGTGAAATGTTTACAGAATAGCATGGCTGTAACCCGACTATGGAAAAATAAAAGTGATCTAAAAAGTACGAAACAAGAAAACATATGTTTGTCATGTGCTCGTCAAGACCTTTCTTTTGGTAACAAACAGTATCCTATTTATTTATTTTTTGGTCAGTTTACTGGTAGAATCCACCATATTAAATTTAGGGAAAATTTAAATAGCTTATATCACTCGGACTATTATACATAATACGTACACTGCTAAAATCATAACCCTTCCTTTTGGCTTTGCTGTAGTCAGGTAAAAAGAAGAACTCGACTATAAATAAAACGAAGAACAAATTACAGCAGATAAGCGCGAATTTGTTATTAGAATCTTAACATTTTATTATCATATATAAAACGGAATTGGTTGGCCGTGACGTGATTCGAGCAATGTGGGCTTCTAAAAACTTGTTTAGCGTCAGGGTGTCAGACAAAAAATGGAGTATAATTGCATGTCTAATCGCTAACCGTGAGCCGGATGATTCTAGGAACGTGCCAACAAGAGAGACTATAATATTGTGGCAAATAAGTAGCTAAAGTTGTTCATAATCACCGGTACTATCTATCCACCACATCAACACTTAAAATATATGACACTGTTTTTGTTAGACGGGACACCTATGGATATACCAATTCTAGGTCTTATTTTGCTGCAGCTGTCACTTGTCAGAAATTTAGAATCATCCCGGACATATAGCCAAGGCAAAAATGTCCTCGTCCAGGTATCAAAAAGTTTTTGTTTATGAATGAATGGTTTCGATTTCTGGACAAAAACACATTGTTGTTATTCTCGCGCACTCACTACCTATTAATTCACCTAAGACAATGAATGGATCGCTGCTTTACAAATTACAATCAATCGTAGGATGAGTTCAATTGAATTGTTGGCCAATTGTCGGATCATCAGCCTACATTCCTCTGTTGAGAGTATCAGCCTCCTGATCTCGTGATAAGTTTCTATTTTACACGCAACTGCCATGACACAACACCAATCAAATTACGTATACCTTGTCTTATGTCTATTTATATTAAGTGTTATAATTTATTATTGACTTCAACAAGTTGCTTTGATTATAGTTCGTTATTTCAAATAATTTCGTTTCTTATGTTATTCTCTATACTATCGTTAATGGCTGTCGAAATAAAAAGGCACCAATTTTTGGTCATTGACTTTTCATCGATACACTATTAATAGACGACCTAAAAGGCGGATAGACCGAAATTATAAGGGTTCCGTTTCTGCCATTGGGCTACGGAACCCTAAAAATGGAGTGTACGATACAGTGGAGAATAGTGGATATAAAATATTACGTCTACATAGACGAGTTTTGTTGACGGGAGAATAGACAAAATGACAGATTGTGATTGTCTATCTGTATTTTGTCTATTCTTCCGTCGACAAAACCCGTTTCTACGGTGGTCATGCTACGCGTGCGGAGCAGACAGAAGAAGAAGTGTGACAACCCAAGCCCTTGTCTTGACGACCCAATTCAAATTCTTTATTATTTTACTCGATTCAATTGCACTTAGGTGCAGGAAAGTTTGATAGGACACGCCCACTCCAGTCGTTAATTAAAAATGCCCTTGCCTCAGATGTTGGTGCCAATACATATAAAATAGAATCAGAATCCTTATTTGAAGGCAGTCGACTTGCCGTAAGCGTACGCGACTACGAATTAGGAAAGTAAATTAACACATGACACCTGTTTTTGTCGGAAGTAAAGGCTGTCGAATTAGTCTATCATTACGTATACTGTATTATAAACCTCTACGTCTTTTAAGGTCCGCTACATGAACGTGCTACGAATAGGTAAGTTTTAAGTTCGACTTTTTTGTCAATAGTTTTAGTTAAGTTAGTACATCATTTTGCTACTTTTATTAATTAATTAGTTATAAGTTGTTTGTACCCACTTGTAAATATGTATTACCAACATAAATAAATTGAAATATCTTCTATATAATAAATCTGTAGCCGAAGCGTTTCTGTTCATTCAAAATATTTCCTAAAAATAATTGTTGGGTTGTTAAAAAAGATAACTAATAGAACCGAATACGTTGAACAAGTATCGCATAAAAAGTACGAAACCAATATGGTTAACTTTGATACCCAAATATTGTGTATAACTCGGAGTATTATTTTGTTTTCGTTAAAAAGAGTCTAGTCTAAATCAGAATTATGTGGAAAATTTCGTCGTGGGTGTTATCTTTTTCGAGGGCAGCGCCTGGTGCCAAGAATCAGGAAATCAAAATCGAAAATGGTGGCCATAACCAGAGTTGGACCTCAGTAAATGGGTTGTTTTTCTTTCGAGGTGCGAGCAACCTCTCTAACATCGTTTACAGAGAAGCATTAAAACAAGATTTTAAGATATTAGCATTTCATGGTTTCTTTTGCTGTTTTCTAGGACAATTTTCACTAGCTTGATCCTTCTTCACCATGATAACGCTTTAGCATACTCTGCCAGATATATTGAGTACCAGGCGCTAGGCGCCTTGATTATTACTTATAGGTACTCAAAATCAAAGTGACACTTCGTCGCGTTGACATTATGAACCCTGAAGACGCACAAGGAACCCTTAGTTTCGCCATGTCCGTTTAGTACTAGAAAGCTGTAATTTGGCATGGGTAATCATATTAATCACGCCGATAAAGTGGTAAATTAAATCAAGAAAAATATATATTTTTGGGTATCTCCCCTACACGTAAAGGGACACGTAAAAAGCCATGTCTGTTCCATGATGGGTGTCGTTGGAAAGGTCGTTCAAAAATATTGTGGATTGTCGAAATCATTTTTCAATTCAGGAATCCGTTTGTGAAATATTAAGCTTTAAGTGCAAATTTTTGTTGAGAGTCATGTGTGTGTGTATGGAGGGGGGGGGGGGCACCCACATGACTAACAAAAATTTAGCTGGCTGGGGTGCCAGCTAAATGGTTGTACTTGGAAAAAAAACAAAAACGGGTTTTGTCGACGGAAGAATAGACAAAATGACAGATAAACAATCACAATCTGTCATTTTGTCTATTCTTCCGTCGACAAAACCTGTGTCTATGGTTGTCATGCTACGCGTGCTGTTGTGATTGCCATTTCTAGAAACTAAAAGACTTCATGATTTTTACCCCTTGTCCCTTTTAGACACCAAGAACTACACATATTGTTTGTGCTGAAATTCTAGATTTACATTTAAACTGATAACCTGAGAACAAGCTTTAAGTCAGTTTTATAGTATGAAATTATGATGCGTATTGTTGATTTTAAAAGAACTTCAGCAACATAGATCCATATTGAATCGACTACCGTATTGAACAAAATATACTTTTATTATTAACCGACTTAAAAAAAAAGAGATTATGCTTTTGGCGAGTTTTTCTGTTCGTAGGAAACTGCATTGTTTAATTAATCATTTCGAGACACCTTAAAAACGCTCGAGCTGTTAGAATAATTATAATTCTTGGTCAAGGTAGGTATTCTATTGGTGATGTAAAATTATCTAGAGTTAATTAGCCACGCAGCGCTGATTCATTATCGATATAATTGAATGGCGTGCAATAGGAGAGAGAGGCCTATGTCCAGCAGTGCTGTAAGCTGGTGATGATTTTGAAAAGTTTGCATGTTTGGTTTGTCAGCAGCAGTGGTGGCCCAAAGGTAAGGTAAGGTCGTAGGTTCGTATTATATCTATAATTCGTACCCTGAAAGGTGCTTTTCTAGTAGATTATTAATCACCACTTCTCTCAAAACGGTGATGGAAAACATCGTGAGGAAACCGGTATATCCTAGAAAAAATCCAAGACATGTATCAACTACCATTACGCACTGGGCCCGCTTACCGCGTGGTGGATTCCGTGGATTACGGCCCACTCTCTCTCACCGAGACGAAGCCTGTGTCCCAGCAGAGGGAACATTATAGACTGATTATGCATGTTTGTAAAACTTAATCTTCAGTAATACTGATTTGGTACATACTTATTTAAAAAAAAAAAAAACATTCACGCGGATGAAGTTGTATGTTTGATACCTACTCTATTTAGGATTAGGTTTTGCTCGCCACTGAAATTGTCAAGTCTATATTCAATCACTATTACCAAGTATCTCGATAAACTATTGAGTATGAATACATTCCTGTACCCTAATTACGTAATACACGATCAATCAGAATCTGAATCGTTTTGAAACAGATTGCTAATCCATTGCTTCGTACGTTTGAAAAAAAAATCTGCTCAACAACGTAAATAACACAATGAATGTTGTTGACCTGTCAAATTGAAACAGATTAGTCGGAATTGTCAACGAAAATGTGTTGCGTAATTAGATAGCTGCGCGCTCCAGTAGCTACAAGCTCTTCCACATAAAGCTTCGTGCAGACCAGCGCGACGCGACACCGGCTATTGTTATACCGTCAAGTTTTCTTAGAAATTGTATTGTTCGAGTCGCGTCGCGGCGTCGCGTCGCGCTGGTCTGCACGAAGCTTAATATCGCCATGGAGCAACGTAACATACCTATGTAACACTGGTTCAATACCCATTCTAAGGACTCTCCAGAAGCTAACTTCTGGACGATGCTATCATATTCATTAGCTTTAAACAGTGTGTCCAGTAAATACTGCGACATTCTGCGAGGGGTGATAACTTAAATGGGGCCAACCCACCCATAGAGCACAAAATATCGCATGCTTAATGGAATACTGACTTAACCCAAAAAATACGAATTTTGGGAAATCGCAAAAGAAGATCTTGCTATCATAGCAAGATTCTTTTGCGATATGATTTTAATTATCTAACATGTCGAACATTCTCTACCTAGCATTCGATTTTTCACCGACTTGTTACTAGTGGTGGGGACTGACCCCATATTATGTCGCACTATTTACTAGAGACCTTGTATAGTGCATCAGTGCCTCGCTTAACTCCTAAGTTGGTCATATTTTCAGGAGCAGGTTCTTCTAGTAAGTGGATAGAAGTTTATAGGCGTACACATATACCTCTTATAGTAATGTAAAGGACTACAGTATATAAGCTAATTAGCTACTATTGCCTCTGTCCTGAATAATATCATAAATGCCAAAGTGAGTTTGTTTGTTACGCTATCTCGCTAAAACGGCTGAACGGATTGGGATGAAATTTGACACACGGGTAGACCATGATCTGGGTTAGGACATAAGATACTTTTTATCCCGATATTCCCACGGGATCAAGACGTATGCGGGTGAAACCGCAGGGCGCAGCTTGCTCCTAATAAATTCTTGAAGTAAAATTAATAAGGAAGTCCGACGAAGGTAAATGGTTTACTAATTAGGTAAAGGCTTATTATTCACCCGTATAGTCTATTATGGTTTACCTAATCGCAAGAATTTTGAATAATAGTAGATATTATATCCACGTCAACATTGCTTTTAAATGCCCAATAGAGACACAATGCAGAATGAGACTGTTTCGATATTCTATTCATTGGGTTTCGAAACTTTCTCTGTTAGTAGTATTCTCATAACCCATAAAGGAATGTCATAGGCTATGTAATTTCCACTTTCGAGTCAAGTCATAATTCTTTGAATGTACATTTAGGGGTCCTATTAGTGAAAGGGATATCGCGACCTCGGCACACAGGCAACGGAAGGAACACGGGTGGGTTTTAGTCAGTAAAAGTCTGACACGCCCTCCCGCTCCACCCAGAGCGGGAGAAGTTATTTGATAATTTCCCATCCTCAAAAAAAAAAAAAAAGGGTTCCTATTAGTCCTAGTTAGGTACACGTTTCGTTATTATGTTTGACGGTTGTGATACTTATCTACGAGTAGGTAGGTAATGTAAGTTTACGGTCAGATGAGCTGCTTATCAAAAGACTGAAACACTCCATTGCTTTAGACGACAACGGTGTTTTTTTTCTTTTATTGTTTGTATTGCGTTTTATTGTTATTTTTGGTTTTTGATTTTAATTTTAGAATTGTTCTTATTTTCGACAGTACCTACCTATCTGCGATTTGATACGGATACTGTCTAGCCGGCCAATTGCGTATCGGACCACGCACAATGAAGGGTTCCGTAGTTGGCATTAATGTATCCCAAGATTTGTAGTTGCAACTGCAAATGTAAGTTGGTCTATTATTACTCGTTAACTTGTAGAGCCTACTTAGCTGTGATAGTTTTCCTTTTAATATCGTTATATATAGGTACTACTGCTGTGAAGTGAACCAACCATTCAGCTGGACTTGGCTTTAACAAAAATTTGCACTTTATAGCATTAAGCTATAAAGTTTCGCAAACGGATCCCTAAATCCAAAAATGGTTTTCACGTACTCACAATATTTTTGAACGACCTTTCCAACGATACCCCACACCATGGGAATGACGAGAAAAAAGAATTATCCCCAATTTACGTGTAGGGGAGGGCACCTAAAAAAAAAAAATCTCTTTGTCGGCGTGATTAATATGTATACACATGCCAAATTACAGCTTTCTAGTACTAACAGTCTAGAAAGTCAGACGGATAGATGGACGGACATAGCGAAACTATAAGGATTCCTCGTTGACTACGGAACCCTAAAAATAAGGATAGAGGAGGCATAGCTTTGAGGCTTAATTAGGTACCCATTACGTAAAAAATCTTAGTAACTCGGCAGTGTTCTTGTTTACTTGCCATATATGAGATTTATTTTTAGCCTTCCCAGATCAAGAGTAAGCTAATAAAGATAATTAATCAAAACATACTACCGACCACTTTACGTTTATAAGATTTTGAAGGGAAACCGGTAGGTATGAGTAGAATAATATCGCGCGAACATATCAAGCTCAACTTTGGCGCTTGATCACAACCGTAGTTGTGATCAACCGCCAAAGTTGTTGTTTACAGTTTGCCAACTATATTCTCTGGCCTATAAGGGGCATGTGAAGAAACTTTATAAAAGAAAACAACAGGAAAGTCTTCAACGTAACTTTTGGATGACAGAACTGTATCTTACGAAAAGAGTATTGATGCATTTTACGATCTGAATACTAATTGTGAAAATTGCGGAATTTACCCTTTTCCGTGGCCATGACATGAGTTTTTGAATGATCTGAGGAACTGCCAAGTTACACAGCACCTGTACATGCGGAATACTAAGTCAGATATCGTCAAAATTCTTTGACCTTGTCAGAAGTTGCCACGGTCGAACTGCTAGTGAACACCGCTTACTAATTACTAATATCAGTGTCGACCGACCTTCGGAATCTGTACTTAAAAGCAAAAAATCTATTGCTTAATCGATCTCGGATTATGAATCTTTAATACTGGGTTACGAATCAAATAATTATACTACGTCTTTATGGAACATAATTCTACGTTTGGTGCGGTTACAACGTGCAGCGTCGGTATCTATCTATGGTCTTCCTGAGTTAGTTACGCTAGTCTATTCATCAAAATTATGAAGACTGAATTTCAAGTTTTCAGATAGCTAGATACCTATAGGTATACAATGTTCCCCATGAGTATGTGACCGCCCGTATTTTACTGAATATTCATGAAACACTATCGAAAATTAACTTTAAAATGGGTTCTATCTTTACTTTTATTTGAAATGAAAAACAATTTTTCATATTTTCTTATATATATTTTTTTTTCAGTTTCCCCATGATTTTATGGACTTACAAATTTTGTGTTATAAAAACAAATATTTAAATTTTTTAATTTTTATTTATTCACCTCCATTTTTTATAGTCATAGTATTAAAGATAGACTCCCCCGGTATCGGTATCTTTAATATTTTTCATGTTTTATTTATTTTTATTTTTTGCGTTGCGTTTGCCATATCTCCGATGGTTCTAAAAGCTTATTAGTTAAAGTTATTGGATTACCTAACTAACATTTTTTATTAAAATTAGACGAATGACGAATGTGAATACATTAAAAAAAAAACAGTATTTATTTAAAAAACACTGGGGGATTTTGAAAAAATAAAAATATTTACGAAAAAATAAAAATAAAGAATTTAGAAAAAAAAAACATGATTATTCAGTCAAATACGGGCACATGAAAATGACCATGGGCGGCATTGTATACTTAGGTCTAGAGATATAAGCTGTATGGCTCTGTAAAATTAAACTGCCATAGATAAACAGGATACGGTAGCTTATTTTAATGTAGTTTGGGGTTGTAAATTAATCCTATACCTACCTACGTTAGTTATTATAATAAATATTTATCCAAAAAGTTTATGTATAGGTGCCAAACGAATATCGATAAAACTACAGCGGAGTCCATTGACCATTGCCTGAATCGATGTTGTAGCTACCTACTTCACAATTTATTTGCACACTGGATTCCAACTGGATTCTTATGAGGTGTTATAATCGCTATACATACAATAAGTTGTTACATACAGGTTGAATAATTGTCTTAACCTTGTGGTTACGTCGCAGGGTATTTAAACATCGGAACTGCAACTTCAACCTACCGTTGCTGATTCGTGTGTTAAGTTACGTGCTGTGCTAATATTTTAATTACGTGCGTGTACAGTGATGAGTAGATATTCTTCATTTATGACTTTGTTTGTAATGTGTGAGTAAAACGTGATTTACAAAAAAAACAAGGGTTTAAAAAAAAAAAAAATAAGGATAACTAATTTCGTAAGTCGGTGGCAAAAAACTAAAGTACAGATCCAAAGACACCGACCGCGACGGCCGAAATGTAAGTTATTTTTCACTTTGTTGTGTTTTTTTTTAAGTCGGTTGTTGTTTTTTTGGTATTAAAAACTATATTAATTTGGATGATTGGATGTCATTCGTGATTTGATTTGATTTCATGCACGAAACGATCCAGGATACTGTACTTTTTGTTGTGTTTATGAACACGGTTTGTTTTACTTTTTTTCGTCTTTGTCGTGATTATAATTGCCTACTAGAAAATGACGACTACGTTGCCTCGACTAATATCTTCCTGCTTGAAATTAAATTCGATGAAAGAAGTTGACTGAGCAAAAAGAATATTAATTACTTAACAAATTTCTCTACCTAAGTGAAAATGTGGCTATGTCCTAACAATACGAAGATTGTTCTAATGTCTCAAACACGTATACGAATGTGATAGTTAGTGCTTTCGTGTAAATAGTTATACCGTAACCAGACTCAGACGGAGCTCGTTATGTAGTACGCATATAACAGCAAACTTATTTTCATTGTGACTTATTGCGTTTACCGTTCAGTTATCCATTTGAAAAATAAAATAAATAGACATAGTTCAGTCGTAGCGGTATTCTATCTACATGCTACCAATTGGGTTTGTAGCCGTCAGGCTAATAATTTATAGTTCCTTATGTGAGGTTTTTGTTGACGGAAGAATAGACAAAATGACAGATTGTGATTGTTTATCTGTCATTTTGTCTATTCTTCCGTCAAAACCCGTTTCTACGGTGGTCATGCTACGCGTGCTGGATGCTGCTATAGCTAGTCCGAACCCTGCACACTAGGGATGTGTAGGTATCGGTTTCGCATAGTAGAATACAGACAGTCTACTTGCGACTTGGCGAACATCCCTGATGCGCTGTAGAATCGGGGCAGCCCCATCAGCACCCTGAATGCATTATTATATTGCACACCTAAGGCTTTGCCGTTGAACTGTCTGCGCGTGTATGTGACCCACAGGCTGCTCGTGTAGAAAGATGTACAATATGCTCTGAACAATGTAGTTTTACCTCAGTGGTACAACGAGCAAACCTGAGACCTAACATATTCGCCCTTACAGACAACACCCTGCGTTCTCGTTTCATGCCTGCATTGTCTTTCAGATCAGAAGACATCATAATTATGTCCAAGATATTTAAACTGTTCCGCCCTCTTCAGTGGTCTTCCACATAATTTTATGGCAGGTATCGTTGTCGGACATTTTCCTCTGGCCTGAAAGAGTGTCCGTTACCCAGGCCAGATGTTGTCGAAAATGGTTATTTGAATCTTATAGATAATTAGTTGTGCGGCTTCTGTAAATGTTGCGCACATTTTTAAATTTGTTGCGCTTATAGTTTTTTAATTATTTCACAAAAACATTTCCTGCTGGCGTAACGTTACCGCAGCCAGACCTTTTTCTTTCTAATGGGAATATTTAAATAAATACTAGCTATAGAATTAGTTGTCTAGATGAAGTAAATGTTGTGCCTTATTTTGTATTTGTTCTTTCATCGGTTGCGAAGTTATTCGAGATTTTGCTGGGGTAACGTTTTTGGTTTTGCTAGATCTTTGAAACGGTTAAGCAGATTCTTATCATATTTTGTACAAGACTTCTTAGGGATTAGTTTAAATTTGTTCTGCAATAAAAATACCAAAAAAATGCATAGCTTAAAGGTTATTTCATTAAATAGAAAAACACTTCAATCGGTCCCAGCACTCTCAATAAGAGGTCTAAAGACTTACTTTAAACGTTATTTTAAAGCTTGTAACTGCCTTCAAATGTATGTGAAGTTTCATTAGTATCCTGTAAGTATTTAAAAAGATATGATGATATTCAGTTCTTCACGAGCACGGTCTTGATGCGCGCGGTGTTATTTGGCCAGTGGATTGGATATATGAACTGAATGTTATGTCAATTATTAGTTGTTTAGTTCAGTTGTATATCAGTAAAATTTCAGCGTAGTACATTGGATAATTAATGAGATAATACGATTAAAGTCATTAGGAAGTGAATGATCGAGGTAACCCGACCAAGTTTAGGTGGTTACGAAAAAGCGAAAACTCAGAACATTATGGTACCTTCTAAAATATGTAGGATAGTGTTACAAATTTAGTACAGACATGTACACAAGTTTTAAAAAAAACTACATGTTTATTAAAGAATTTTTATTAACAGGTAAAATAATCATTTCAATTGAACTTTTAAAGTATTAATAAACTTATACTTAAAAATAATCACAGATTAAAATTACAGATAGTAATTTTGCTATTTTGAAATTTTCTATTACCTTTTATTATAGATGTTTAGTGCGTTATGCAAACAATGGATTTATTCCCTTTACGTCGAGTCCCGTTATATCGAGCCTGGAAGTCTATTGTTCTCCAAAGTATTGATATTTTACGCTTTCTATTACCTTTATGTCGAGTTTGGTGAACAGGTACAGTTAGAGATGTAAATTAAAAGAATTTGAACGTGGGGTCTTTTCGGCTTTGGATTTCGATTAATAACTATACTTTATAACGATTATATTATTCGAAATTTATTAGGTAGGTACTACTTACCTATATATTTTGAACCATAAATTGAAAACATGTGCATTGTATCATTACGTATTTATGTATTTTTATACTGTGTTTTATGTATTTTGATTGTTTATATTTTGATATGTAGGTAGGTACTAACGTAATAGTTACATTTGCATTATTAAGTTCATTTATAATAAATGAACTTAATATTTTAAAAGATAGGTACTTTTTCATCATGCACATAATTTCGAATATTAAAAAAAATACACTGAAATTATGACATACTTTGATGGTTAATTAAAAATATAATCGTACATAGTACTGTAAGGTTAAAGTCATTAGTTATTTTTAAATTCTTTTTTGTGTAAAAATTGATTCTAAATTATGTGCGTGTATACATTTCATTGGACGTGACTGTACTTCTAAAATATGATATTATTAAACTCGACATAAAGGTAATAAAAGCGTGGTAAATAAACTCGACATAAAGGGAATAGAAACGGGACAGAAAACTACTCGACATAGGGGTAATAGAAGCGAGACAAGGTTTTCGGCTCGACTTAACGGGACTCGACATAATGGGAATAAATCAAACAATGAATTACCCCTTCACCCCATCCCTCCCGCGTCCCACCGAACGACATGTTATATCGGTGATTTTTGATAAGTATGTGCAACTGGAAGATAATAATAATGTTTTCATAGTACAGATATTATTATATTATTATGTATTTAACAGTGTACGCGTCTGTACCGAAATGTAAGGTGTATTATACTGAACATTTCAAAAGATAGCATAATGTTCTGAGTTTTCGCTTTTTCGTAACCACCTAAACTTGGTCGGGTTACCTCGATCATTCACTTCCTAATGACTTTAATCGTATTATCTCATTAATTATCCAATGTACTACGCTGAAATTTTACTGATATACAACTGAACTAAACAACTAATAATTGACATAACATTCAGTTCATATATCCAATCCACTGGCCAAATAACACCGCGCGCATCAAGACCGTGCTCGTGAAGAACTGAATATCATCATATCTTTTTAAATACTTACAGGATACTAATGAAACTTCACATACATTTGAAGGCAGTTACAAGCTTTAAAATAACGTTTAAAGTAAGTATTTAGACCTCTTATTGAGAGTGCTGGGACCGATTGAAGTGTTTTTCTATTTAATGAAATAACCTTTAAGCTATGCATTTTTTTGGTATTTTTATTGCAGAACAAATTTAAACTAATCCCTAAGAAGTCTTGTACAAAATATGATAAGAATCTGCTTAACCGTTTCAAAGATCTAGCAAAACCAAAAACGTTACCCCAGCAAAATCTCGAATAACTTCGCAACCGATGAAAGAACAAATACAAAATAAGGCACAACATTTACTTCATCTAGACAACTAATTCTATAGCTAGTATTTATTTAAATATTCCCATTAGAAAGAAAAAGGTCTGGCTGCGGTAACGTTACGCCAGCAGGAAATGTTTTTGTGAAATAATTAAAAAACTATAAGCGCAACAAATTTAAAAATGTGCGCAACATTTACAGAAGCCGCACAACTAATTATCTATAAGATTCAAATAACCATTTTCGACAACATCTGGCCTGGGTAACGGACACCCTGAAAGACCATGCATTCACTTTTCTTGATATTAAAAATCATGCCATGGCCCAGTGTGTACTTTTCACAGATACCCAACAGTTTTGAAAGGCTACATACAGAGGCACTCAAGAGCACCATGTCGTCCGTGTAACTCATATTTTTGAGACATAGGTACATCATCAATATGGCTGCCGAAGTGCCGACTCGGGGGCTGCTGAGCTCCTCTATCAGTGCGTTGACGAACAGGTTGAAGAGTTTGGGTGAAGGTAGTCCCCCTGCCTCACCCCACATTCCAACCTGTACGGCTAGGAATATATGCTCTCGACCATCGCACGACATTGACCTGGTTATGATACCAAAATTAAAAGATCCTATGGAATTCCGTAATAAATAACACTAATAACGCGTAATTAAATCTCTGTTAGTACCTAACTAATGGATGGATAATGTCGGCTTATTATGGTACCTACGACCTAATTGTTAGCTTATTTATTCATAAGTCTCCTTACGTAATGGATTAAAATGAAAAAGTTGACGCTAATTGTAATTATTGAAGTGCTTGTGCATTGTAATTTGTAGTGGAATTCAATTCGAATGATACTAACGGAAATCAAGTGATCATAAGCATGATTGAATAAAGTTTTTAATCGATTGGTGCACGCGTCATGGTTACTTTCGCCGCCTTTCGTTGTCAGGGCCAGGCGAGCTGCGATCAGACATTGAATCGATTCTAGTTCGCGACTTCGCGTTCAACAAGTAGCATTCATCACCGCGGCTGTCGAGGTCGACTCTAGCGTCGGCGACGTGATCCTCGTTCTCTCATTAGCTATGGCACTTAATAACAAACTTTCATTACTTTTTGACGTAAACATGCCACGGTGAGAACAAAGTTATTTTCTAAATTAAACATATACAAGTGGCGCGTCACAATTGACGGACGGCAAGAGACTTGCTATTGTTAATGTATATTGTGTGGTTACGGACCATCGGTGTGTGATTTCGTCATATAAGAGCGAGGCGTTCCGTTCCGAACAGCTGTTTCACCCGAGCTGTGGGCCTGCGGGCCCCGGGGCCACCGAGAACGGTTCCGCGGTCAAAGCCTCACACTCCACTAATAAGATTCCAACTTACTTGCAAAGGATCCTCCAGAAACATCCGAAACTGCTGCCATTAGGTACTTCACCGGCGTATGATATAGTCATGTTTGGTACAGCTTAACACACTATAAAATTAATATTTATTTATACACACACACGTTTGTTGGCGCGAGCTTGGAACGAGACACACGCGGAAAATTAAATACGTTTTAGAAAGTAATAAAAAGTTTGTTGGCGTTAGTTACTAGGGAAGGCGAAGGGAAGTATTAACTAAATAATGCACTTATAATGTCACATTCTGGTGATGTGTTATGCACTCTGCCTTCCCCGTTCTGTTGCAAAGCATAAAGGAGGGGCGCGCGAGAGCACCGTCCACAGAGTAGCGTCAACTGTGACTGATGAATGATACCTTGCTTGGCATGTTGTTCAAGTTACTCGCTCGCAGCTCGCTGTTTGCTCATGCGTGATAAACGCGGCGCGGCTGCGCGGTCGCAGCCCCTCTCGCAGGTTCTATACCAGCCTTGCATCACGTCATCGCATGCGCCGCTAGATGGCGTTACAAGTAATTCAATACAGCCTTTCAGCTCAACGAGAGTGAAGGCAACTTTTGCATCTCATACATTTTAGTGGAAGGCACAGTTAGATTGTTTCTGATGATAACTCCATAAAATAGCGTTTGTTTTGTTTTCACTGGATTTCCATTTCGTACCAACCGAATTGGTACATTAACGACATTGCACGTTAGTCATATGTCCGACCGAATGACGACAAAACAAAGAAACTAACACTCTAACTAGATAACTTATTGTTGGCAACAGCCGCAACAGGCTCAGTACCTATATGTATTCAATATGGCCGAAAACAGGTATTTGTTTTAGCACCTTTATTATATAAACAGCGCACGGTATGAACTGTCAAAGTATAAAAGAAAAAATACAGTAATTAATTTTTCTGTTAGACGTTTTTTAAGGTTCGATATCCTCTACCCGACAATTGTATATAACAACATGAGTAGGTCTATATGTACCCGAGTAGTCTTCTGTCTAACCACTACACGCAAAAACAGCTGGTCTGAGAATTGTTAAGACGCAGATATATGCCAGTGACGTCGAGTGGTTAGCTTGCGTGTTCTGTACTGAGCTCACGCAACGCGTCGTACGTCCAGCCAGTAATAGGACTCGCCCATCAAGGAGCGCTGTCCCAAATTTATTAATTTATTAGATATACATAAAACAAAAGGTATTTAAATAAAACACGTACCTAAACTAAAAGATCTATAAATAAACATCTTCAGTATAAAATCATTATAAGTCGGGTATCGTCGCCTTAAACGGAATAGGTAACTACCTACCTACATAGTTACCTATGATAAGTGCCCTTAGGCAACACCTTCGCCAATTTAGGTGGTGATCTGATCGCAAGTCTATTAAGTAGATGGTACCCTGGTACCGTCTTAAATAATCTATAGATATAGTAGGGACCTAAGTACTATAAGAAACCGTGCCTAGGTACGATAACAACTCTAGAATAGGGCGGTGAATATAATCAGCTGTCGGCTGATAGAAATGACTTATTATCATTATAACTTATCAGCATCATACAAGACATGTCTTATATGTGATTACTCCTAATTTATGACCCAGCATACTGTGCCACCCCATGAATTGGAAGTAGGGATGGAAGATGTAGACTCTACATCTTCCATCCCTACTTCCAATTCATGCGCGACGACCAAGGAACGATGATGTGCCTTGGTCGCCGCGCCTGTCTGCGGTACCCTTAAAGGACATTCAGATTCAGTCGACAGAGGTTTCCAGTAACTTAGCCAAACAAACATAGTACTGGGCATTGATTGAAAAGGAGAATGGGCATACCATAGAACTATGGGTTTCTGCCCTGAAGCCCAATAATCATAAGATAAATATACCAATGGAAAGAGCTTTGAAGTTTTCAACCTTTGCTACAAACACGACTTTTTAGTAATTGTTAGTCACTTCGGAGTTAATGACCTGAAACAGCTTGGGCATCGAAGTTAAGGAATTCTTGGCGCCCAATAGCCATAATATAATTATACACCAATGGAAAGAGCTTTCCAAGGAGAACCTTTGCTACTAACACCACTTTTGCCAACTGTTATTTAGTTCGGAGTTGATGACCTAAATAGGTGACAGCTTGGGCAAAGTTAAAGTATTCTTGGCGCCCAATAGCCATAAGATTTACATCAATGGAAAGAGCTTTTCAAGGAGAACCTTTGTTACTGACACGACTTTTGGTAATTGTTAGTCAGTTCAGAGTTAATGACGTAAATAGGTGACAACTTGGGCACCGGAGTTAAGGAATTGTTGGCGCCCAATAGGCATAAGGTATACATCAATGGAAAGAGCTTTCCAAGGAGAACCTTTGCTACTAACACCACTTTTGCCAATTGTTAGTCAGTTTGAGAGAATTGGCTTTTTTTGCCCTGATACGAGGGCCACCTGCTCATGGCATAATAATTAATATGGTGTTCAACCGAACTGATTCTTTAGGAGAATCAGTTCGGTCAGTCAGAGAGAAAACACGAGAAGATAATCGCTTTTATAATGTAACATGTACTGCTGGACACAGGCCTCTCCAATCACAAGCGATCATCGGCATCTCTTATCCAGCTGCTGCCAGCCACAGAGCATGTAACTTTACTGCCAGCTACAGCAGCCTTCCTGCGTTCGTCGCACCACCAACCTCACGACGCGCGACGTCCAAAAACTTAGGTTCACAGATTCGCGGTCGGCTGTGTTCGGTATTTTAACGAACTTCATTGTAATGATGTGCTGTCATACAGAAGTCCTTATCACCAAAAACAATCAACGGGAAATCCCAACTATAATAATACTAGCTGCGCCCCGCGATTTCACCCGCATAAGTCTCGACCCCATGGGAATATTGGTATAAAAGTATCCTATATCCTAATCCAGATCATAGATCATCAGATCTACCCATGTGCCAAATTCGCCACTTTTGAATTTATAACATTAGTTCAATAAAATAAAGTCCTAAGTTGCAGTTAAATGTGAAAGTGAGTTTGTTTGTTACGCTTTCCCGCTAAAACAGCTGAATAGATTTGGATGAAATTCGGCACATGAGTAGACCAGCCGGTCGATTCTGTAAAAAAGTCACCTCGAAACTTAGGTCAAGTGAGCGTGAAGTGAGCTGTCAATAGTGTTTATCCTTAGCATCAGCCGGTCGATTTTTTGACAGTGACAGCTCACTTCAACTAAGTATCAGGGTGATATTTTTACAGAATCGACCGACAGGTCTTAAGTTAGGACATAGGATACTTTTTATCTCGATCTTCCTATGGGATCGAGACTTATGCGGTTAAAACCGCGGAGCGCAGCTAGTTTTATTATAAATGCGAAAGTAAATGTTTGTTACACTTTCACGCTAAAACGGCTGAACAGATTTGAATGAAATTTGGCACTTAGGTAGACCATGACCTGGGTTAGAACAAGGAATACTTCTTATCCCGATACTTCCATGGAATCGAGACTTATGCGGGTGAAACCGCGGCACGCAGCTAGCAACCAATAAAAGACAAAATCACATAGAATTTCTTACATGTATTGTTGTTACAACATTAAATCCTTACCCACGGGTTCCACTCCACCTAGCTGCCTATACATAACTAACTACATGTAAAAACTAGGAATATCTTATATTTCGCCAAAGTGAAGGTTATATAGGATTATAGGGATTAGTTTTGATCATATTTTTGTTGCATTATTTAGCAAGAACCGAGTATGTTTATTTTCTTTTCTGAAGACGTCTCAATATTATACAAAATATGCAATAACTGCATACGGTAGGGTGAGATTCGAATGCCCCATGTGTCGTATGAATCAACCATGTCTTCTACAGCGTATACAGTTAGGCCCTTGCTTGCATACCTACTACTAAACAATGCGACAGTTAAGTTGCATTGCTAGTCTGTGGCGTTGTATGGTACCTATCTAGTACGCAAAACAGCTCGATTCTATTCCCATATACAGAATAAAAATCGACCAACCATCGCACGCTTATTTAGTTGGAAGAGTTCACCCCCACTCAAAGTCGTTATTAGGGTTGCCAACATCTTTTTTTTTTAATAAAGTGTTTCTATATTGAAGAGAGGTAAATAAAGAGTATGGGCGGAGTATTACTTAATATTATTTATAAAACAGCAGAAAAATAATTATATAATTGCACGAAATTTTGAGATCAAATTGATGAGGAGCTCAGTTATTATCTTTCTCTCTCTTCCCCCCATTTTGCAATCATAACCAAAAATAGGGCTGTCTGACCAATAGTTTAAAGTGGCCAGCACTTCAGAGCACCAAAGCATGCGCTTGAGTACTTTAGGTTAAAGAGACTCCTAAGGAGAAAGCAGGGTGCAAGAACGAGAAACAAAAAGTAACTTTAACGACTTATGCAGAAAAGCTAGAGAACTAGAAGAAGGTAGGATGCAAAAGCGAGCGATGAGAGCTGGAAAATTTTAGCACGCTGCCTCTGATGGGTTGGTAACAGAAATACACTTTATCACCATTTAAAGAAAAGTTTTTAAACTAAGAAAACGTAGGACGTATGACGATCGAAGATTTTAACACCCTGCCTGGGATAAGTTAGGTTTTTATTTTGACAGCCTCAAACTACAATGCTGGCAGGAACTAGGCCCCATGGGTCTTGGGGCCCAGGGCACTTGCTCAGAGTGACCAATGGAAAAGATTGCCCTGACCGAAAGGACTCGACGAACGCTGCAGTGGCAGGAATTCATTCAATTCAAAGTATTTTATTTAGCGTACTCTGCTTTTGTAGATTATAAAATCACGCGAAATATAATACAATAACTACGGTTGGCAACCCTATTTGACGTGTATCTCGTTTTCAAATAATACAACGACCCTTCAAATTTTTAATTCGCTGGAGCGGGATTCAGCAAGACGTGCAAAAATAGTTAAAATAGTTTGTTCTGTACTTTATTAAGTCATGTGTGAATTCAAGAACACTAAGGCCCGGCTGCACGCACCAGTTTCATGTGCAAACAACATGATTGTGATGTTGACACCATAGCAATAACGGCAAATAATTTGCGCAAGTAAAGGAGCGTGTAGCCTGGACATGATAAATTGTATGCAATTTATCATGGTGTTATTCTTAAAGAAATTGATAATACAATGTTCGCTTCGTCACCAGCTTTAAAGGCGTGTACGCACAAACGAACAAAAACATGGCGAACATGAACATCGAATACTTTGTTCGCATGTGCGTACCACTAACGAACATCAAACTCTGTGTTCGTCAAAAATGTACAAGGCGATCCAATTTCGAATCCATGGCTACTAAAGAGAGCGGGGCGAACGCGAACTGTTCGTATGGGGTTCGTGTTCGCTTTGTTGTTTTATGTCCACATGTACGAACCAAATGTTCCGTGTTCGATGTTCATGTTCACCATATTTTTTTCATTCGTGCGTACACGCCTTAACACTAGACAGAATGTACAAGCACAGGAAAGAAGTATTTAGTACCTATGCAACAAAAATGATGATGGATAGTATTATCAATTGCTTTATTGAAACAGTCATAATTAATCAACAGTCAGGCGTCATCAGATGACCAGATAGCAAACGTTTATCTGACTCCCTTCCTAGGTCTTAACGTTCACTCTGAAATATTACCGTTTGTTTGTTTAATTTTACTGGAGGCAATATAATTACATCACTTTAATGACAAATTGAATCATTATATTATCTAAAACCTAAACTATTACAAATTTAATATTTTCAGAAGACAATGATAGAAATCAAGAAAAATGGTACTTCTAAATGAAAATGATTAATATTGGAGTCAAAATTAATAACATGTTATATGTTATTTAAATGAGTAGAGGTTTCATTTTGGTTTTAGAGAAAGGAAGCAGAAATAACAATTTATGTATAAAAATATGTATCAAACTCTTCGTACGATAAGCTCTAGAAGAAAACGCTTATAAGATTGCCAGTATGTGAGGTTGTCCGCAGAGTTCTTAATATCAAGTCCGACTTTTTTCAGTCTTTGGAACCCTCATATCTTGTCAATCTACGACGCATGTCGTACTTAAACTAATTTCAAGTACAAATTCGGTAAATTAACCTAAATATATATGTTCTTTTCCTGGCATCCTGTCATCATGCGATATAAAACAAGAAAAGGATAAAAATAAACTTCTGTGTAACGCTTAAGTAATTTAAGAAATATTTTATCAAAACAATGATGTAAAATGGTTATGTGAAAACCTGCAATGTGTCCAGATATTTTTACTTATTATACAGGATTGTAATTTGAGATGGGGCAGCTAAGCTATGAGCCAGGGTAGCCCGGGAAATTAAAAAATTCATACGTTTTTTGCAATCTTTAGGTCAGTTTAAGGTTGTATGCTGTTCAAAAGAGACCTGCAGATTGCAAAAAAAACGTTAGAAATTTTTGAATTTCGCTGCCTGCCTTAACCTTTGCTTCTACAGAACATCATCTATGAAGGATCACCACTTTTCAATGAATGCAAAACTAAATATAATAGGAGTGATTTTATATAATTTAATGTATTTTTTTTTAAGTATTTGGTTTTCTCCCGGTGTTTTTTTCCTTACTCCCCCTGCCCTGAGACCCTCAGGGTAAAGGAGGTCAGATCCCAGTAACAAATACTGTATCCCCTGTATTAAATATTTGTTTGTGAAACATTCTTCTCAGACAGCTTCTCTTTCACTACAATGCTTCAATTGGTTACGCTTGGTGCTCCATCTCAAATGACCACCTCAATACAATATGTGAGTAAGTGCAGGCGACTTATCGGGGAAACATTCATCGCAACTTCATATTTTAGTTACATTACAGTAGCATTGTTGGCATTAATGCTAGCTGTTTAAAGTTATCTAAAATAATCCTAACTAAAGAGATGTTCTGTTGCCCTCTCCAGTTCCCAGTCAAACGTAGAGAGCGCAACTCTTGCTTGATCTTCGTCGACGCCCATATCTAGTAAAACTTGAACTTTCTGATTGAACTCCCAAATGACGGTTGGACCTCCAGCGTATGAGTTGGTCCAGTGTCTGGCAGTCAAGTTGAATAGTTGTATGTCTTCTCTGTACTGTTTTGCTACCACGGCGTCCTGTGGGTCGTTCGGCTCAGCCGCTGACAGCAGTGCTTGTATGGACAGCAGGACTGTGCGGAGGGTAAGGGCGGCCGCCCATTGATCTTTGAGTATGTCTAGACATATGGCACCAGTTACTGATGATACATTAGGATGCCAAATCTTTGTCATAAAACGAATCTGAAAATATAATGATCTCAAATCAGTTTGCCGTCATTGGTCTTTCAGTCACCAGAGAGAAACGCGGAAAATTGAGAAATGTGGTGGAAGTAAAATAAAATTTTGTCGAAGGGCACGCAATTTTAGTTTAGAGATATAGTAATTCCCCGTCACGAGAAGTTATAAATTTTGTAAATAAATAACTTCTGCAAAGTTACGTAGCGAAACAAAAAATCCCAAATTTAATCAATTCAAAGTAACATACGGGAAATACGAAACTAACGATCAATTTCACTTGGTCGGGTTATAGTTTAGCGACATAACGAGTGGTCGTCTAATGTTTTGTGGTACTGGAACGGGTCTGAGTTGCAGTACCACAAACCATTAGACGACAGCGATTAGTAGAAGTTCTTGATTTACAGAATTTAGTTTTAGTTTACTTAAATTTGTAAGTCAATAATATTACCTTCGGCGGATTGAATGGGTAAGTCTCTGGTACTTTTATCTCTAGAAGGAATGTTCCACCTTCGTACGGTGTGTCTGGTGGGCCGGCTATCTCGCCCTGGAGTTCTGTCCAGCTGTCGTTGACCAACTCTAATTTAATGCTACCGCCTGCAACCTGCAACAAGAAAGTGCTTTCAAATTGGGTCTTCTTCTTCTGTGTGGTTAGTGCCTAAACTGATGTCAGATTTTTAAAGCCGCCCATGGCATGGCATTCAAATTGGGTGTAAAGTGGGAAATGGTATGTACCATCGAAGAAGTTCATATCTAACCACCGTAAGGACTATTCTTGCTTGCAGCGCTCGGCGGCTGTAGCACCGGGCCGGTAAGAGATGTGGTCATCCTGTTCACGGGATTTTGTTTTGAAACTGGTTAGATATGAACTTCTTCGATGGTACAACGCGTAGGCGCACTCGCCCAAAATGTGGTCTACTATGATATTGAAAGATTGAAATTCGTTTGCACTTTATGAAACAATAAGGTCTATTTTCAATTACAATAAATTAATTAAAAGACAAATGCTGTCTTTATACTGTATTGTTGTGTCGTAAGTTCCTTTTTAAATTGGCCTGGCGGAACCGATTAACTTAGTAACCTTAGCGATTTTTTACTTACTAGGAAATGTTGTCAACACCGCAAATGAAGTGCAAATGCGCTTGAACCAATTAAAATTTAAATCAAACAATAAAAAATTGACATTTGCAATGGCTCCTGTACAGAACGCAAGTCGGTCGCAGTTTAGACGTGTTCTTTAGTGTGCATTCTTAACAAATGACTAAATCAAACTATGCATTATCCGTCAACTTCAATTCATGTAACTTAAATTCAAAACAATAAAATAAAAAATCTAAATAATGCACTATGCTCAGCAGTTCTCATTGTAGCTTGTCCTTGAGACACAAAGGCCTCCTCTAGAAGTATGCTTAAACTATACAAGGTCAAACTACACAAGGTCAAATTCAACAAGTTGGTGACATTTCACAGACGTCTTGGGTGTCGATATCTTAAAAAACTTACTGAACCTTTAATTATAAGTGTCTAGCTAATGCGTTGCAATGCTATTTTCTTTTGTTCGGAACTTTCACCGGCACGCACACTACAACTTACCAAAGTTTCATCACAATCGATAGAGCCATTTTCGTGTTTTTGTGGGACTAATGCACGGCAATTGATTTCTATCTATACATATATAATATAGAAGATAGATAGACTACCCGCTATTGACCACGTAATAGTATTTGAAATTATGAGTTTAGAAAATCATTTTTATCTACTCTCATATCGTAATATTCGAATTATAAACTTCAAAACGAGTTTTTATTGACATACTTTATAAACACAATACCAAAATTTACATATGGAATCATATTAAGTACGAGTATAACACTTTTTCTCTAATAAAATAATGCTATAAAACTTTTTTTTTCTATTACGATACAGGGCTAATCCAAGAAGTTATATCACCAAGGAGTTTCCATCAACTTTTGGAATGGAATGTTAGCGGGGCACAGCAGCACCGCTTTAGCGCATGCGCGGTGATGTGTTGGGTGCAGGCGCCATTCATACGTTTTGTTGTATTGAATTTCTAGGGAATTTTTTATTCTTGATATTTAACTTTGATCTTTTATTTTTTATAAGAGTAGATAAAGTAGTGTATGAAACTGCACATAAATAGGTTTTAAAACACTCGTGTTTTAATACCCCTCATTATGCAACAGTTTCTTAAACAATTTTTTTTTTTCGTGTTTAAATATCCATTCCCAATTTTCCATTTAACGTTTAAGTTTCACCCACTACTTTAATTTGACCTTGTATAATTTAATATACCTAATTATATATTTTGCCTTTGTTGCTGAACAGCAAATAAAGTCTAATCAATTTGGAGCCACTTAAGACTCATATAAGCTGTTGGGATTGTTCAAATAGGTCTAGCAAAATAACAACAATCTATTGGATTTGTCAAAAGCATGCAAATGCAACGATGAAGAAGCCATGAATAGGACTTGCATAATAAAAACACAATTCAAACGGAGATGCACAGCCAATAAAGAGTTATTGTATTCATTTGTTCACTCACGGTCAAGGTTACTAATAATGGTATAGCTCAATCATAAAATGCTTTTTCAATATACAGTACTATATTTATTTGAAAAACTGTTCTATATATGGAATCATACACCTACTTTTTAAAACAAAGAAGGCAAGTAGAAGTCGTGCCAAAACACCTGACTCGGCATATTTTATTATTATAATGAATAAACACAGTCATGGTGACTTCAAAATTCTTAGAACAGTAAATATACTGTTCTGAGAAAACATATTTTAAGAGATTTTCTGAGACGTTAAAATAGTAGAATGAAAGTTCAGACCCAATCTTTGATTAATGTGAAATCTGCACCCTTAACAGACGATCAATCACAGTCTGTTTCATTTTGACAGTTCAACAACATTCATTGCGTTATTAAAGTTGTTGAGCGGATAAATTTTTCGAACATATAAAGCAATGGATTAGCAATATCCTTCAAAATGATTCAGATATGTTTGATCGTGTAGTACGTAATTAGGGTACAGGATAACACTTTCGACTCCACCGATACATATTGGAACTTTGGAAGTGAACCCTCCGGGAGGGTTACCGGCATTACGTTTGCCGCGGACGTTCAACGATTAGGTTTGAAACCGTTTTTTATAACACAGTAAAACGGTCTTGTCGCTATACGTAGTATTTCTACTGGGTATTTTCATGCATGTACCGGTCGGGATTTTATGTGTTTTTTAGTTTTATGTTCATGTATGGACGTGAAATGATAAAAAAGTATAATAACACGCTCTGATCCCGACAGAGCGGGTCTCCAACCTTTTACCGTGAAAATGGTTGTCCACACCTAAAATACTGCCAGATTGGCGCAATTTTTGTTTGTTAATTAAAATGCTCTTATTTTGAATCCAACGCATACACTAATAAATCTTGTTAAAATATACAACAGATTTTATTTTTTCATTTTATTGTGCTTTATTTCATTCATTTCATTTTAATTCTGTAAGAAAAACTTACATTTAAAATGAGATCTCTGCCAGGGCTCCCGGGATCCCATATGCGACTAGAGTGAGCCCTCAAGGAACGGCACTGAACGTGGTAACCTTTTTGAGACCTTACACTCCATTATAAACCTTACCGCCAAATTACGAAAGTTATTGAGTAACATTGTTGAAATTACTGCACTTAGGGTGTACTAGTCGACGGCTCGTACTCGTTGGTGGGCGTGATTAATATGCATGCTAATTAGTTTAATTATTTATTTAGTGTTTTTATTTATTTATTTATTTAGTGTTATTTATTTACCAATTTTTTATTTATTTATTCATTTATTTAGTGTTATTTATTTATCTAGTTTTTATTTATTTATTTATTCATTTGTTTAGTGAAATAGACGATAATTTATAACGAAAACGAGCGCGTAATATTTATTATGGACTGTATACTGAATGTATTTACTCAAAATAAAATTATTTGAACTTTTGAATAAATTATCTATCACTGTACGGTTTCTATTTTGCCATTTTTTTTATTTATTCACGCCCAAAGACGAGTTAAAATTAATGTTGAAATATGGAAGTTTCGACGCTCATAACTTCCAATTCTTTTTCGATACAGGGCTAGATAATGACAAGACAAAACGATATAATTTTTAGTTTTTAAAATACATCATCAAACAGACGAGTAATCATAATACCACGTTTGTATGTAAGAAAGACTGACTAGCGTACCCTTTAGTGTTATTTTTTTAAATGTTAACGGGAAACATTGCTTTGTATTTATGTAAAATAACAGAGTTTATTAAATGTTTCTATCGAAATAATAACAGGCTCATAACCATTACTTATATATACGATGATTAGTTGGTAAACTAATCATGATTTATTGAATGATTCCAGCTGAGACATGTGTTATTCTAAATGTTACTGAGTAACATGTTAACGACTTTCACTGTTGCTGTAGTCATAGACAGATAAATGCGAAAACACAGCGCAATAAATTGGTTTATCTTGGATTTTTCTTAATGAAGATTAGCCCATACAGACTCTCAGAACAATAACTTTATGATGATTTACTGGTAAGTCCTGTTAGTTTATTCAACAGAGAACCATTATTGATACAAATATATTATTTTATTTGTCTGTATTTTACACATACCTCCTAGCCAGCAAGTGCTTCAGCTAAGCATGGGGTCCCGCGTTCGATTCCCGGGAGAGGTATTGTTATTGGGTTTTCAATTTGGAATTTCGCAGTAGCAACCCGGTGTCGGGATTTGTGCCCGATTAATTATCTACTTTTATTCTTTTAATTAAAACATACTGGAAACAGTATTTTTCTAATTCGTATAACAGTGCAGGGAATGGCCCTACAGATTTGGTCCCATAGTAAAAGTGAACAGAATAACATGTTCTAGTGGAATATAAGTCTTTTCTTGTTATGCACTTTCACATTTAGCCCAAAAATGCAAACTTTGATTCACGGTAACATAATAATTATCATGTTCATCATCATTTTAACTGAAAGACTGCACTGCTGGATGCAGGCTTCCCGCAAGTGTCACAACATCAACCAGTTCTTGTCACATCCCGCGGGTTCCTGCTTAAGTGGCAATGGAAAGCACATTGCTTGCAGATGGCTGATGATGAAGTTTCTGGAGTTGTGACTGCATATCGAGATGTATAGCCTTGGAAGGAGACCCACAAGGTGGACCATTGACTTTTTGAATACCGCAGGAATCCGCTGGATTATCATGTTATCAAAATACTATTCAAAACAAACATATTGTAAATAAATAGGTCTGGAAGATAAGCAATGCTAATTAGATTAAAATAGAATCAGGTTTTATTAAAGAAATGTATCATTAAAAACTATCTGTTTTACACTGCAGTGATATTCAGGATCATACTGTTTTGCTTATAATCTCTAAATCGCAATAGCAACACACAGTATGTACTCATATGTAGGTCATAAAATATCTTAAGTGGGTATTAAAAATACAGCAAAGCATTTATGAATTAGGTATTCTTACCTAATATAGGTCTCTAATTTTTCGTATCAATATGTTATTTAACAAATTATAAAATATATATGCCAACGTTGGATTGGTGATGGAAAGATAAACACCTATCCACAAAACATGCTGAATCATTCACACCATAACATTACAAACAACGCCAATCACAACAATATTGCAAATTATAATTGAGCGTAATAGTATTACTTTCAAGCGCACTTTGTACTCGCACAGATCGATGTTCTCTTAAAAATATGACATCTAACAAAAGTGCAAGTAACTGCTGCCGTCGATCTGTTTTTAACTAAACACGTTGAAGACATTGTTGTTTACTCACCTCTTCACTTTTCATGACCTCCTTGAATTCCCTTTTTATGCGTTTGGCTGCTATATTTGCCATTATTACAAATTTAAATAAGGTAATTTTATTCGAATAGACTGAGAACTGAGAACCAATATTGAAAGCAGGCAGGCAGGCAGAATGGCAGATTGGCAGATACTTATTTAGTGTTGCCAGGTATGATAAAATGATTGTACCACTTTCTCTGTTTGCCGATCTCTGGTAGAAAGGTAGTATTTATAATAATGTAATATATTGTAGTTAAAAAAAAAAGTAATCTAATATACATTAGCATTCATTCTCACTAGTTTGAATTACTACAAAACGGCGCAATGCATTTTTACATCATTTTGCTGCTCTGTCTGCGCTGACCCTTAATGCCACAGTTTAATTCTGAACTATATAATTATAAATTATTAATTTTATGTAAGTAATGAAATCCCTTTTGAATTAATATAATTATATTTATCTATCAGGAGTTATTTGTTTTTTCTGAATGTTATAGGAGTTAATTTGACTATTTCATCTTCTTGTTTACTTCCGCTTTGAGGAGAACCATTCATTCATTGTTTCTCACTCAGTCTCAATCTATGGTTGTTTTATTTTGGTTCGATGTTCATTCGCCTGAAAATTTGGCATAGACTATGCTTTCATCGGTCTTTACAAACGCACTTCAAAGGGCTTTATGCTATGGTCGATTAATTGGAGGTGTTATATTATTTTATTTCGTTGAGTGAAATTGCTATCCGTAGTATTATAACTAAACGTGACTGTAGAATGGTGTCTGTCGAACGTTTTCAGTCGTGAATGAGCTTTCTGTGTTAACTTTAATAAGTTATGGCCAGTGTTCTAAACAGTGTAAGGACGAAGTTATGTTAATTTACTCCCCATGTCACCGGGTTCCACCTATGTACCTGGCACTTGAAGGTGCGTTGCATGATGTTTATACAATATTTGTTAAATTTAGTTTATTATGGAATTTAAATCTTGAAGCATTTCTGTTAGAATGCAAATACATAAGGCCTTTGTTTCATTCAACACTGGCGCTAACATAAATAACTTGCGTTTAGGGCTATGAAAGGCCCTCCTTGTACACGAATACATTCTCCTTTATGCTCGTTGATTGATATGCTGGCCTGTAAGTAGCTTTAAACGATCTGTAAGTATAGAATTCTGAATCTGTTGATTTTTAGGTGCTGGCATTAATTTTGTTTTACTTAAGTAGGGCACACGAATTCTTAAGTGTTATTAAACTACCTATTGGGTTCATTATCCGTATGGTACTTATTGAATGAACCAATAATATTTTACTATGAATAACAATAATATAATATTCATGTATATATTTTACTGACTATGATAAATAATTTCAAATACGCGGTAAATAAGTAATTCTAATAAATCCCAGAATTAAATATATTTTTTTCGATGTAGTTATAAACGTTACTTACTGACTACCACCACAATAATTTTTAAATTCTATGTGATACTAAAAATACCTAGTAACAGTCTAAAATCTCTCTCATTGGATAGATTTAAATAAAGTGATCATTTAAGTTCTCTTTTAAAAAATGGCAAAATATTTTTTATTGGTAATTAAATGTTACACTTAAATAAATGCAAACAAATTACAAAAACAAAGTGTAATAAATGCTGTTGCCATTACACTTGCTGGCACGAAACTCATTCAATATAAAAATACTGCAATAATAAAAAAACACAAAATTGAAATGATTGGATGTCAGTCACACAAAATATTAAATCCATATCATTATGGTACAAAAAATCCACATCATTATTATACTAAAAATTCATATCATTATGGTACAATAAAGTCAGATGTTTAAGGCTGAAAGCGATCACCTGCAATAATGCTTGCAGGACAATGACTTGACTGATAGCTATCAGTGGTGACAGGCTCAGCAATCAAATTGTTTATACACTGACACTGTTTCTTTCCAGTGGCTTTTGTAAAAATAAAATGGTTGTCATAAAGCTGTATGATATAAAAACACTACACTCATTATTGCTCTTTTTAAACCAACTTCAAAAAGGAGGAAGTAAAATTTAATTTCATAATGAACTTTTCACTAAATTAAGCACATTCTTCGGAAGAGTTCAGGGGACTACAGGCATATCTGGCATATTTTTATGATGACGGACATGACTGATAGATCAGTTTAAATTTTCTATGAAAATCCATAACTAGTAGCATAGCTTAGCTCAGGGCCGGTTAAGGCAGGGCAAAAGGAGCCATGACCCCGGGACAAAATAATTTAGTTGGTCCAATACACTAAATTTACCATTTTGTATAAAAACCATTTTGAAAAAGATTAGTGTAAGGAAATCTTCTATTAGCAAATACTCGAAAATTCAGAGCAACATTTCCAAATGTTGAAATTACGATGAGAATGTTCTTGGTGTTGATGGCGTCGAACTGCACTGGAAAATGCTCATTTTCGAAGATGAAATTATAAAAAATAGACTTCAGATTACAATGACACAGAACCGCCTATGAAAGTTATCCCTACTTAGGATTGAAAGTGATTTACTCCGAGAACTGGATTTCACCGAAATTATTAATGATTTTTCGACGAAAAAAGCTCGCAAAGTTCCATTAGCTTAACATTTATCTTTTTTTCTTTTATATATTTTTAGTACCTATTATGTATAAATTATTGAAAACCATGTTTTTTTTTTTCGTCTGGTCCAAAAACAAAATCGGTACCTCCACTTCTTGGTTGCCCCAGGACCTTTAGATCCGGCCCTGGCTCAGCTTTTTGCTTATTTAGGTTCAATCTTAAACTGGAACATAAAACTTTGCAACGTATCATAGAGAATTTCAGGGCCCCATCCCCGTGTTGCTCTTCTTTATGAAAAATTATTTTTCTTGAGACAGGCATCTTCAGTAACTTCTAGTTGAAAGTAGACAAAATGTGCATTGCTGTTGTGAAACATTACACAGATTGAGAAGTTTGTTTACTTGCAGTAGTTTTATGAGCTATTAACACTTGGTGTGTTGTAACCAACATAGTTGGGAAAAGCAGCTCTTCACAACTATGTTGGGGTCGGATTCCAGTCTAACCAGATGCAGCTGAATACCAGTATTTACCTGGAGCAACTACCTAACTGACTTCAATACTCCTTGGTAAGACTGGTTGTCAGACTTTCGAGCTTCTAACTTCTCGTAACATCTCTCAAAGATCCGCGAATGACTTTTAATGGCACGAAGGGGTCTGAATATGTAATGGATTCGATGGTCACCATCCAAGACCGCGGCCGCCATCTACCCGGTGCGGCTGTTATTATTTAGCCATGGACCCCTAAACTTAGGTAAATAATGATACATAGGTAAACTAGCATTTATTAAAACAAAAGACTTTCAATTAATAGTTATACGCTCAATTCTTTCTCGTGCAACCTTGTGTAGAAGCTAACAGCCATGCCCAGTTGGAAATGATACCGAACTTGATGTTGATACTGATTTTCATAGATATTTTTAGCTTAACTTCCTGTGCGAAAAAAGATGAAAGTCTCGATGTATAAATAGCCAATTAACTTTAAGACCAGCAGTCCTTAATGTAGTCTAAGATATTGTACACACGAACTTCCCAGTTCCCCACCAGTTTTTCGCATATAAGAGGTTTTCACTCTAAGAAAACGATATTCACCTAGAACTTGCCTTTCTATCGCGTAACTAGATGTTCTGACTAACTAACACTACTCTACGCTCACTGAATTGGCCCGACAAGTCGAGCCCGCCGCGTACTTGTAGCTTCATACCTAAACTGCGGAGTGTCCCATCGGTATTCATCTGTGCCCTTAAGGCTCGTGCAGACTAGCGCGACTTGTCGCGCGACGCGACATTGGTAATTGTTCTACCGTGAAGTTTACTTAGAAATTGTTTTGTTAGGGTTGCGACGTACTGTCGCGTCGCGCCGGTCTGCACGACGCCTAACTCGAAGTATTAAGGGTTCAAAAGTTTGCAATGTTTATTGGGCGAGATTCACACCTAACTTTCCATTTTATCTTAAGGTTAGCTAAAATTTCAAAGAGAAGGGAGACGATCGCAAGCCCAGGGTAAATTACGCTGGTATGTAACGCATTCTATACAAGATTGAGCGCCGCACTTGTAATAAAATAATAAAATTTACTTCGACGGATTCAAGATTCATTTTGAGCGACGCTTATAACGTAGCGTTAGCCCGTTCGTCCACTGGGCACGCCACAATTGTGGCGATAAGTCCCCTCTTTGAGGAGTGGCTAGAGAGGCGCCACGGCGTCCTCACCTTCCGCCTGACGCAGGTCCTCACCGGACATGGTTGTTTCGGGAGGTTCCTGTTCAGGATTAAACGGGAGGAAACGCCCGGGTGTCACCACTGTGTGGATCGCCCGGAGGACACGGTGCAGCATACGGTGGAGGTCTGCCCAGCTTGGGCGGAGCACCGCCGTGTCCTCACGGAGGCGATCGGCGGCGGCGATCTCTCGCGTCCGGCCCTGGTTCAGGCCATGGTCCGGAGCGAGAGGGCATGGGAGGCCGTCACCTCCTTCTGCGAAGCAGTAATGCTCGCGAAAGAGGAGGCGGAGCTCGCGAGGGAGAGGCAAGATTCGCGCCCTCGCGCCCCTAGTCGCCGCAGGAGACGCCCCGGGCGTCGGGAGTCGAGAGCCGACTTCCGGCCACCGTAGGCGCGGGCTTGCGGACGGTGAGCAATGGGTAGCTCGCCGTCCGATAGCGATCAGGCCCGGGTCGACGGCGCGTTGTGTTCCACGCGCGCCTCAAAGAGATGTCAGCACCAACTGACGGGGTCCGGAAGGGCCAATGCCTGCCGGGGTTGCGGGTTTGTCCGAAAGGGATATCGCGACCTGCCGGGGTCGCGATATCAGGCAACGGAAGGAACACGGGTGGGTTTTAGTCAGTAAAAGTCTGACACACATTAATAACTTCTCCCGCTCCGCCCAGAGCGGGAGAAGTTATTTGATAATTTCCCACCCTCAAAAAAAAAAAAGCCCGTTCGTCCACGATGCGCCTTCTAACGCGTTATTAACTAGTTTGTGACTCGTTTCGTAGCGTACGGACCGCCAGTGAAATACTGTGGGTGCTCAAACTTGAAATAAAACAGAAAACATTAAAAAAAAAAAATCGCTTCCCTGTGCTGAAATATTATAAAAATAAATTTCATAGTTAAGTAGAGAGTTATACATGAAAACATTTTTCATGTTAATAACTCATCTGAATTCAAGTAAGTACAGTAAGACACAACTTAGATGTAGCATCGGCAAAATACGTAAATTCACTTCCTGAACTGACTGCGCCTTCAAAATCACCAATATTTACTACTGCTTTAGGTAAAATCTTTAGCAAACACAATAACTTGTGAAGTCATTTAACCAAATACATTCGTAAAATTGAAATGAATGTACGCAAATTTTCAAAAATATTCTACATCTAAGTTGTGTCATACTGTAACTAGTATCGACAAAGTTAAAAATAAGTATTATACGTATCTAGTGAAAAAATATAGTGAGGAATACAAGCGACTGCCATCAATTGCTTGTATTCAACTTTGTTGCGTTACAATTACAACTAGAATGCCGATCAATCTTATTCGATATGAAATGAGGACTGAAAGCAAGCAACTTACGAGATGCTTTTTCAAGCAACTTACGAAATACTTTTTCAAGCAACTTTCGAGATGCTTTTTCAAGCAACTTACGAGATGCTTTTTCAAGCAACTTACGAAATACTTTTTAAGCAACTTTCGAGATGCTTTTTGAAGCAACTTACGAAATACTTTTTGAAGCAACTTACGAGATGCTTTTTCAAGCAACTTACGAGATACTTTTTCAAGCAACTCGTAAGATGCTTTTTTCAACTTAGTCTTTTTTGACCAAACTCAAAAGACAATTTTTGTTAGACAGAACTTGTCTCTATAGAAGTGATATAGTAGAACTACGAATTCTGTAGTTTATACTTGGTTCCAGCTTATGAAAAACAGGAGTTCCGTTGATAAAAAGAAAACAGAAAACATAAAATTTACTTATTAGATTTACAGTGAAAATTACATTAGGTAGAAAAAGTATGGGAGAGGAAAGATTAATCATTTCCAAACAAAACATTTTATTAATTACCTATAGTTTCAGAGAAAACAGAAAATAAATTCATAAACAAAAACAATAAAATTCAAAATTCAAAAGTCATTTATTCAAACTAGGCTGATAATCAGCACATTTCGAACGTCAAAATTACATAAGACAGTCCCCCAAAACGCCCACCCTTCACCACTTCCTAGTGCGTTAGCTGGGAAGAAGAAGTGGCGCAACAAACTCCCCAGCAGCGCAGCTGTATGTTCAGTTAGAAAGAAAAACATTTATTCTATATAATAGTATTCAACATAATTAACCTAATTTAAATTATTATCCATATGTTAGCTAGCAAACGCCAATATACCAAACAAAATCATCGAGAACTACGTATACTCGGGCAGAAATAAAAACTAAACGTAAACAAAACTTAACATCTTAATAAAAGCCTCCAGGCATAAAGGGCGCTACAGGGGTCTCGTATGTAAATATGGTCACCCATCCATGGACCGACTGAAGCGAGCGTAGCTTAACCTGATCAATCGATCTGTGCGGCTATTATTTATTTATATATACTTTATTGTACACCAGAAACATATACATAGTAACACCAAATACATAGTAAATAATAAATTTAACACTTCAAAACACACTACGACGTAGCCACGAGCCTCTAACTATATTATACACTCTAGCACAGTGGTTCCCAAAGTTGCCTGAACCGAGACCCACCTTACAAAAACTAATAAATTCGGGACCCGCCTCTTAGCCGTCATGGAGAAAAAAAAGAGACTTATTTATTTATGAATGAAGAACTGTACACATAAGAAATACATTCAGTTACTATCGAAAATTGTAATACTTAATTAAATACAAGGAGTGCTATTTCAATGAGAAGGAAGTATTTGTTTCCTATTTTTTTTTCACTAGAGCTAGCGTCAACTTCAATTTTAGTTACTTTTAATCGCCATAGGTTTAATACGTAAAATTTATTTGAGTATTCCAAAATCAATTTTTCAAGGCCCACCCAATAGTCACTCGCGACCCACCAGTGGGTCGCGACCCATAGTTTGGGAAACGCTGCTCTAGCAGATATGATAGGTTTTAAAACTAAGCTAGTCGTCACATGGTCGCTTCCATTCATCGTAGAACAAAGATGTTTCCTTCGCCTCAATAAGAAACTGTTTACACTATACATAATTAATTCTAAGAAGAGAATGGATAACTAATATTCTTTTTGTGTTTTCCCGGTTTTTAGGGTTCCGTAGTAAACAAGGAACCCTTATAGTTTCTTCATGTCTGTCTGTCTGTCAGTCTGTCTGTCCGTCTGTCTGTCCGCGGCTTAGCTCAGATACGGTTAGTACTAGAAAGCTGTTATTTGGCATATGTATAATATTAATCATGCTGACAAAGTGGTAAAAAAATCAAGAAAAATTTTTTTTTTAGGTTTCTCCCCTACACGTAAAGTGGGGATGCTTTTTTTTTCTTATCTTCCCCAAAACCATTTTTGGATTCAGTGATCCGTTTGCGAAATATTAAGTTTTTAACTGAAATTTTTGTAGAGTCAAGTGGCCCCCTGCCATCTAAATGTATTGGTGAAAAAATTCACAGCATAGTATATATAACGAAATTAAAAGGAAAACTATCAGAGCTAAGAAGGCTGTATAGGTTAACGAGTAACAATCAACCAACTTAAATTTGCAGTTTGAAAAACATGCATCTCCCATAAATTCCGTATGGGAGAACATGTCTTTCAACTACAATGCTAAGTTTGTTCTTGGGATAAATTCATCCCAACTACGGAACCCTTCATTGTACGTGGTCCTTCACGCACTTGGCCGGTTTTTATTAATTAGCTGGGTTCGCTATGTCAATTCTCGCTCGACGGGGGGGGGGGGGGGACAGCGCCAGTATTATCCAGGGATAATATACACTTCCTTTTATTTATTTTACTTCCATAAGTATACTTATGGAAGCTGCTCGTGGCTTGACCGGCGTAAAGCCTATGTTACTCCTTATAACATCTCAGCTATCTGCCAATGAAAGTCCCGTCTAAATAAGTCCAGCCGTTTCGGAGATTAGCCGGAACAAACAGACACAGAAAGACAATTTAAAAAAATGTTTTTTTCTTTTTGTTATAAATTCCGTATTTGTACACTTTCATATGCATTTAATAAAAAACTGTTATTTCGACATTATAAATAGACTCTTGACTCTTCAATTTTATTTATTTATGTGTATAGATTACGAGAAAGCTATTGAATGTGTTGATGTTGGCATTATAAATATTTAAAAACAAAATATTGCAAAGCACGTTTTCACGTTCAGTTAATCGTATTATGTAGGATCATAAAACGTCCCTAAGCGATGCTCTATAAATTGAAAAAAGTCGAGTAACGCCACTTTTTTCCCGATCATTTAGATTTTTATTCATTATGCTGCTCTCAATTTGCTGACAAGCAAACAAGTACTACTTCTGATCTGTAGTAGGAATGAATTGGAATGCTAAGGATAAAAAGCTTTGCTGAGCTAAATATTTCACTAGGTAGAAAAACTGGCCAAGTGCGTGTCGGACCACGCACAATGAAGGGTTCCGTAGTTGGGATGAATTTAACTTAACATTGTAGTTGAAAGACATGTTCTCTCATAAATCGATATACGCCACGGTCAATTCTCCAACTGCATAAGTAAGTTTGTAATCGCAAAAAAAAAATTGTTATGCGATAAAACTATAAATTAACGATTTTCGGACATTTTCCTTTACTTGTGCTATGAGACCCTGCTATTTGCCAAATTTTATGATTCTAGGTCAACAGGAAGTACCCTATAGGTTTTGATTTATTTGCGAGTATTAAAATATGTACGAGTATATTTATGCGGTATACCGCATAAATGGCCGTATTTTTTTATTGCCTTAGAAGTGTGATTTTTTTTAGAGCTCCATGGGACCGTATTTGATAAAGAATTTCAACTGGATTCCTCCACGCGTTCCTTAGAATAAAGCTTCTTGCAGACAAGCGCGATGTGACAGCGCGACGCGACACCGGTTATTGTTATACCGTGAAGTTTTCTTAGGAATTGTATTGTTCGAGTCGCGTTGTGCCGTCGCGTCGCGTTAGTTTGCACGAGGCTTAAGGATCTTGACAGACTGACAGACAAACCGACGGACGGACAACGAAGTGATAATATAGGAGTTCCGTTTTTTCCTTTTGAAGTACGGAACCCTAAACAGTATAGTTGATCAAGTAAATAGTCTGCCATCCATATTACTAAGGCAATTTCTCTAAAGTAGTCCACGAAAAAAGTAAAGGCGTATACAGACCTTGCGACGCATGCGCAGCGCACGGCGCTCATCGCATGCTTCGCAATGTGTGGACGTTCATATTCGTGGCAAACGATTTGTGAATAATGGCAAATTTATATCGAGGCATGCGTGGCGCCTTAAGACGATTCAACATTATTGATGTCTTATTGGATCTTGGTTTGATACCGACGTCCTAATATCACATTTAATAAAACACACAGGGTTTGGGAGAGGAAAGATGCAATACAATTTCACCAAACCAATGGATAATGAATACTTTTCGTCAGCTTATACATTTGTGAGTAATGTCTGTCTATTCTGTGGTAACGTATTGTAGCGTGCGATGGCGCAGTGGTCGAGAGTTAAAATAGAGTAAGAAGTTTACAGAAAGTTGGAGTCAGCTGGACCACTATTTTAATCTAATTATTACAAGACATCGTCTTCCAATGTTAATTCCGGGGTTAAACTGCACAGAACTGGAATTAATATTAAATATTAAGACTCGTGCCGACCGGCGCGACTTGTCGCGCGACGCGACACCGTTAAGCTTCGTGCAGACAAGGGCGACGCGACAGCGCGACGCGACACCGGCTATTGTTATACCGTGAAATTTTCTTAGAAATTGTATTGTTCGAGTCGCGTCGCGCCGTCGCGTCGCGCTGGTCTGCATGGACCTTTAATTGTTCTTTCTTTGTAAGGTGCGTACCTTACAATTAACAATATTGAAAACAGCCTCTGAATGTGACTAACTAAGGAGAGCGCTAGAACAGGGCCCAAACACTAAAGCATCGTGCAGACCGGCGCGACAACTGTATCAAAACAATTTCGAAGAAATAACAATTACCGGTGTCGCGTCGCGTGACAAGTCGCGCTAGTCGGCACGAGCCTTAACATTTAATATGAGTTTCAGTTCTGTGCAGTTTGTAACATTTCAATGTACCGTACACCGTACATCTGATACGCATGACCAAACCATGTATCATTTTGTACTTAATAGTTTAGTTTGATTACCAGTGGCTGTATTATAAAACTAGCTTTTACTCTCAGCTTCGCTCTCGTGGAACCGTTTCCCCACACGAACCGTGGATTTTTTCAAGATAAAACGTAGTCACAGTTAGCTCCGGTTCCCACGGGCGGTTTTTTCCCGCGGCGTTTATGTTTTTGCACTAGTTTGTGTTCTGCTCAGCGGCGAGAGTTGAAAATCTGTGTGTGTTTTTTCATCGCGCTGGACGAGAGTGCGTCCCAGCGCGTTGGATTCTCAACGCTCGCTCAACACCGAGAATCCAGTGCGCGATAAAATCCCGCCGCGATATTCTTACGTCCGTGCGAACGTGCTTATTGAATTTATTTACCCGGATTAGTATTTCCACCCTTATTCAAGCAGGCAACTTTACCTCCATAATATTAGTATGGAAGTATATATTATTCAAATAAACCTTTTTTGCCTTATTTTCCTTCAATCTACTCAGATAAAGACGACGGCCGGCAATTGCATGTCCCAATAAAGCTCGTATATCTTTCGAATACTTTATCCAACTTCGTTAAAAGTTGCAAGCTTTCACTAAATCTAATTTAAGCCGATTCGATTATCTTTAATCTCCACCTATCCTTTTTTATTTATCTTTTGATTTTTTACGCAAACATGCCTCATGTGATTATTTAGTTCATTAAAAAAGGCAAAAAAAAAAAGAAGTAAATTGGTAATCTGTACCCTAACTGCGTAATACACGATCAATCAGAATCTGAATCGTTTTGAAACAGTTTGCTAATCCAATGCCTCATAAGTTCGAAAAAAAATCTATTCAACAACGTAAATAACGCAATGAATGTTGTTGAACTGTCAAAATGAAACAAATTAGTCGTAATCGTTTACGAAAATATGTTACGTAATTAGATAGCTGGGCCGTTTCTGGGTAACACGCTTCAAATTTATCTTTAAGGTCCTTTTTATCAAAGACTGTTTGGAAATTCCATTGATAAGTGCTGTCCAATGGTAGCTAAGGATTTATAAAAGCATTTAAACAGTACGTTCCTCAGCTAGACCTCCAATTGAATTATTTTCAATGTCCGATATCGGTGATTGGGAAAGCCGGAATTAAGCCAGTCAGCCAGTCAAGAAGAAATCAAGATAGATTCCGCTTTAGAACAATTAATTTTCTTTTCATTTCATGTTCTTAACTTTTTAAATTTTTGCTATAGGTTTTGATTGATATAATCCAGCCGGCTGCATTAGTTAAAGTACTAGTTAGATAACTCCTAAAAATCTGATGTTTTATACGACGTTATCCTTGCTATAAAGGCTCGTGCAGACCGCGCGTCGCGCGACGCGACGGCGCGACGCGACTTGAACAATACAATTTCTAAGAAAACTTCACGGTATAACAATAAACGGTGTCGCGTCGTGCTAGTCTGCACGACGCTTTAAGCGATCGATGATGATGAAATTAAATTAAAAAATGACGTACTCGTCGTCGACGTGTACTCCGGACCTTATTTAATAATTCTTTGGAAAAGTCTCAGTTTTCTTGCTATATTTCGTTTTCAAAGCTTATTGGAAAAACTCGCCATCAGAAACTGGAATTTCGTCGGCAATTTTTCGCTACAAATTATCCCTCACTGAGACGTCAAAGTCAAAGCAGACCAAAAGAAGAACAAAAGGGGTGTGCTCTCTTTTGGCTTGTCCTGTTTATTAAATCCGTACGACTGTTCCCTTTGAGCTTCAATGTTAATAAAAACGTAGGATTTTTATTTTACGCCTTTGCTGACGAAAACTCCGTTTACTAATTAAAGTCAGGGAAACAGGAAAATAACCACAAAAAAGCCTTACAAATAATGCAACGCTATAATGTAACAATAATAATTAAACATACACAAGTCACAGAAATCCCATGAGTGATGCCATGTGATAAAAGATTTCTGGAGTACTTTTAGACGAAGTTCTGTGATTCTGTAGGTGTATGCACAGTAGAAGTCTTTGAACGATACAGCTGCATGGCGCGCTCTTAAACTGTTGGTATCGTCTGCATACTGGGTTATAAAGCTTAGCTTTTACATACATACGACATGCATTAAGTTCGTCTCTTTCATTATTAACTAATTAGCTTGATTGAGGATTAATATTGTCCTTTGACGAAACAGTAAAGTCAAAGTCAAATAATTTATTTCAAAAAGGCAATTTTGAACGTCGAAATTTACAAAAAAAATATAATTGATTCTAGTCGCCCCTTCCAAAAGGTAGTTTTCGTATGGAGATGAATGGGCAAGAAACTCCACTGTTACTCTTTTATTTTTTTTTACGATCGTTTGTAAACATAAATTATTTAATTATAGGTATGTCGATGCACCTGGAATAAGATTACTTTAACACAATAGGAAAAAATAATTTAAAATGAAACAATGACAGATAATGAATAATGTGATAGATACATGGTGCTCACATATTTACAAACATTGTAAAAGTATACGATATTTTAAAAAATTTACATAGCAGATGTAGATAGATTTCTTCGACTTCGTTAAACTAGATTGACATCAACACGAGGTCGACAGGAATCGCACGGTTGCTTGGCTTTATCAGGATTTCATGTGTAATCGCACATACAAATGTTCTTAAAAGATGCATGCTTGTTATTTTAAAGTCTGCAAACATAAATTGAAAAGAGTTCTCAACCATCACTACAATAAATAAAGGGACCTTAGGGACGTTTCAGGTAGGTACCACTCGACTATTTGAGACAAGTTTAATATCAATAATAGCCCAACGGAGAAAATTGAAAAATAATGGTTTCTCAATCCTATTTCTATTTATGATTGGTAGTTACTCTATTAGACCGGTCACCGGCAGCATCTAAGCTGGTATTTCTGTTTCCTAGTGTAGGGTAAAACAAACCTTAATAATGAAAGTGCAATGATAGAATTGCTGTGCTCGACAGGGTCCATACTAAGAACAAAGATTTCAATCGTAGATTTGCCCTTCCGCGTCAAAAGATGGTCGCGTTTCTGTTTCGTTTTACACCTCTGAGACGGACAGTGTCGCAGAGACTTGACTTGGTTGTCATGGAAACGCCATTGTTAATGTGTGAGCTCGCTCCTCTCATTATGGACGATTTTTCGTGCGACTTAGTACAGTGAGGGCAAATCTACGATTTAAATCTTTGACTAAGATACAATTTGAAGCCTATCAACAAAACTGTACGGAATGCAATAAAGAATGAAAATTGTATCAGAAGCAGGCTTTATACAGTAATCTCTAGCTTAGCATGACAACCATAAACATGGGTTTTATCGACGGAAGAATAGACAAAATAACAGATTGTGATGGTTTCTCTGTCATTTTGTCTATTCTTCCGTCGACAAAACCCGTTTCTATTGTAGTCATGCTAAGCGTGCAGAAATCAAATCAATTACCATCCATCCAAAACTAAGGTGTTACCCTTGTCAACCTCGACTCAACTGTTATTGGTACCTGTGCCTTGCTTGCAGTTGGTTTATTATGTACTTTTTTCCCTTGATTTTCCACTTTGCCGCTATTTTCGCTTCTACAAGGTAGGTATAAGGTAATGAAAACTGAAAAGAAGTCAATTTTTTTCGCGATTCAATGAAATGTTGTTCATAATGATGAGTTTTGAGTTGTTTCAATTACAACTTGAATAATGGTGGTGATAAATGGATCGCCTCCTTTGCACTATGTGCTCCTTTCGTTCTCTTTTACTTTGACCAAGACACTTTTTCTATTCAACGCCAACACCACATTTCAAATGGTTCTATATAGTCCATTTCGGGCTCTTTTTAAATGTAGTTAAAATTGCCACCAATATCCTTCGTCCCACAAGTAAATAGATGGTAGCACGTTTTTGAACTGTGCGATATCAAAATAAACGGTATAACTATCCTGCGCAAGTTTCGCGAACGCTCGGCGAACGCTTCTTAAACGAAATTAGTTTGCCCGGCAAATGAGGTAATAGTCGGCCATTACCTCGTTCACTGAGCAAACGAATTTTGCGATTTGTTGACCTTATTAACACTTTCGGTTAATTTGTTGATGTTAAGAGAAGAATACTCTGAGTAGTTGTTCTGGGAGTTTCAAATCGAAAAATAGCCTGAGGTTTATATGCCAGACACTAGTTATTAACTCCGCTGAAAGGCTTAGTATTGAAGTAGGTATTCAAATAAACATCAATTTTATTTTAATATACATACTGGGTGATTCACTGAGATCAGTATAGAAAACTCTGAACTTATTAGACTAGATTAAGCACTTAAGATAAACTTCATCGATTTTAAAGTTAAGAAAAACTGCATTCATGTTATGACATGACATATGACCAATAAACACTTGGGTTCATGCGTTGCCATAATCGTAATCGAAATGTTTAAGATAAGTAACTTCTATTCCTAAGATAAGCTCGGAAAGTCAGAACGTATCGGTCACTTGTTGTTTTGCTTTACCTACGCAGCGACTACGAGTACGTGTCACTTGGCATTACCAGAGTTATGCTTTAAGGTAGAAAATACGGAAGGTAGGTAGTAGGAAGTATAGTCTATCTAGAGTCCCGCGCTGTCCTGTAAGTCTGATTGGCTAGGCAGTCGGGTCTCGGCCGTTGGATTGGCTACTGCGCTACAGCTGCACATTCTGTGCACATTCTGTTCTGCACACTCTGTTACCTGCTTTCAAATAAATGGTACGTCGGTGCTTTTTGCCTTTCGCTGTTGTATTGTATATTGGTTTCTTTGAATGAAAAGCTTGAAGTTAGTTTCTTTAGTTAATCGTGTTGTTTATTATTATGTATGTGACCTACACTCACTGCATGGTTTCGATATTATATTAACAACAAACTCCATTAATATTTTATTTATCTAATCGCGCTTGTTTGGATAACAATAGCCTGGTGGTTCCACGAATACAACCTGACTTTGTAAAAATATCGCGGCGGGATTTTATCGTGCACTAGATTTTCAACTTTAGTTGTAGAGCCGAGAGCTGACAACCGAATGCGCTAGGACGCACTCGTCCCAGCGCGTTGAAAAAACACTGTTGGATTTTCTACTCTCAGCGCTAAGCAGAGCGTTGAAATTCCAGTGCTCGATAAAAAATCGCGGCGGGAAAAATCGCCCGTGCCTATCTGGGCTTAGCCCTTTAGTATGTTGGCATGTTTGTTTACCAAAGGTTGTCAGACATTGTTTGTTTCCATTAGATATGTTTTTTAAAAGTAATTATATGTTACTTGAATGCAGAGAGGACACTATTGTAAGTTACGTTAATATTTATATTGTTAAGTACAACTGTATTTAATATTATTCATGCAAAAGTAATAAGCAGCATAAACCTGCGTGTTTACTTCATGGTCGGTAATAAACTGAATTTACATAAGGTCTGAAAGTTGACATAAATCTTATTGTTTTTATTTCTCTCTTTGCATGTAATAACAATTAGGTTTAGTTTTTTTATAATGTAAGTTAATACAAATAATGTAAGGTAAATAAGATTTAGGCCCTTATCTAGTGAAATAATCCGGGAACCTACTGGTTAAGCGAGGAGGAGATTTGAACTGTCAAATTTTTTGGTGTCTTTTCGAAATCGCGTTTTGTTTTATAAGAACTTTGAATACCCCACTGCGCCTCCCGGTCGGTTCCGTTCTATAACCACAAAAAAATATTATAACATCATAGTCTTTTGCCTTACATTTCGCGCGGTACAGTTTTAAGGCTCGTGCAGACCAGCGCGACGCGACTCTAACAAAACAATTTCTAAGAAAACTTCACGGTAGAACAAACGGGTGTCGCGTCACTCTAGTCTGCATGGGCGTTTAAAAGCGGTTTTGCGTACGAAAAATATAAGTAGTTCCCAGCAATTATTTTTGTTGTTCCATGCAGGTACCTAATTAGTTTGATGTACAGAATACGTTTACGTAGATTTTTATCTTAGTTATAGGCTTATTTTGTACAGCCTGTATACAAGTTTGTAGTTTTAGTAGTTAGTACCTGGGCGACCGAGCTCTGCTCTGGTGAAAATAGAATAGAGAATGCTCATTTAATATTATAGGAAAGTTTATACTAAATCCATGCTGCCATGATAGTAGGCACTTACTAATTCCATGCTACCGTGATAGTAGGCACTTTCTAATTCCATGCTGCCATGTCATGTCATTCTAAGGTGTCATTATTCTTGTTCTAAACTTTGGGCGACCCAGCGCTGCTCGGCTGAAAATACGAAGAAAACGAATTTTCCCAGATATGAGACAAGCTAGATAAATTTTTAGCACCGTTTAGGGGTTTACCCCTATCCCTATATTGCAACTTTCATCGACATTGTTAGAGCCGTTTTCGAGAACGTGATTACAAATATATATATATATATACAAATATTGCTCGTTTAATAGTATATAGGATTACTTGTCTTGTTGACGGATACTGTAGTAAAAGTTACTATTCAAATACACATAACGAAAACACCAACTCCAAGAAAAATTGTCTGCAAACTAGACGTTCGTTATTTAATAAAAATCCGTGGAGTTTTAAATAAATTTCCTGTTCAATACTGAAGTCGGGAAATCCATCAGACGTCGAAGAAGGTACCAGACCAAGCACTCGCGGTGCTCTCCATCGTTTATCTCCCTACATTTTGGAATCATTTCCTTCGTCGCTACCGGCGCCGCTCGCCGCGTCCCGACTCTCCCGTACTCGCTCCCTACGTTCAGACGACGCCGCTCCACTAAGTATTTATCGATATTTATTAGAACCATAAACATATTTTATACATGCAGATGCGACTATCATGTTTTGATGGCTACTTCAGAATGTGCATTGCCCTTAGCAACACTACAGACCTTGACACGACGCTACATCTAAATGACATTCGCTATTGTTACACCGCCAGACATTCTTTTGTTTCAAAGCTGAAGGGGCCTCAGAGACGAGTGTATAACATGTAAGAATTGAAGCTTTGTCTGAAAGAAAAATCTACCTAAAGATAGAAAGCTCTAGTATTTTTCTCGTTATCTTTAACTTCAAATAGAACCTACTCGGTCGCTGTCTCCACTGAAAGCTTTAACTTAGCAATGATAGGGGCTTGTGGCTAAGTAATAACAGCCGCACGGGTCGATCGATCAGGTTAGGCTACGCTTGCCGCGGTTGGTCCGTGGATGGTCATTTGTAGCTCTTTAACAGTTGTTACGGGTCGTCAGAAGGCCCAATAGTCTGACAACCAGTCTTACCAAGGGGAATTACACAGTTACTGGGTTGTAGAGGTCAGATAGGCAGTCGCTCCATGTAAAATACTTGTATAAAGCTGCATCCTGTTAGACTGGAAGCCGACCCCAACATAGTTGGGAAAAGGCTAGCTTCCCATCCTAGTTGACTGTCCCACTATGAAATTGACTTCTCGATGAAACTGAGTCTTGTAATATCTTATAATGTGCTCTTATTTGCATTTCACGATTGCTATCGCCCCTCCGTTTGATTTCAGGAGCACGCGGAATTATGTAGTGTTTTATGTACTGATTGTTTGTTTTGTTGCAGATTTGTGGTGTCGGTAGAATGGTGAAGTGAGTGCGGCGCGATGGAGCTGTGTGTGGTTGCCCTGCTGTTGCTCGGCGGGGCCGCACCCCTGCATGCTCTCGACACATGTAAGTACCGTACTTCTTCATCATCTCTGACATAGCTCTGCGATTATACTTTTTAAGTTTTAATGTATTTTATTGTTTTTTTTTCCTTTTTATAATCGTTTACTCTTTATTCAGCCATGCAATATAAAATTATTAATAAACCGTTTAAAAGAACCCACCCCAATTAGTAACCAACCCAAAAACTATAAACACACCACACCTTCCTGATCGCAAAATTAGTGGATGACATAACATGTTAATGCTATATAACATTAATGTACGTACCTATGTATATTTAGTACGTACCTACATAAGTAAACAGTATAAAAGGGTAATGTCGACCTTTTAACTCGCCTTGACCGAAAATGACGTGCAGAGCTAGACAAAAAACATTCGTGTCGCACGTGTAATTTTTCTACAAAACGGCATTGTAGGTACTTAAAGCTATTACAACTAATAAACTACAAAAATAGGCGTCAGACGCCGAGAAATAGGCATATGTTTGATATGGGTAGCGAACACGGCTATGTGCCTATCGTCGCCTTAAGCTTTGTACATGTCTGTACAAAGCTTAAGGCGACGATAGACGATAGCTATTGGGGCTATTGTTATACCGTGAAGTTTTCTTAGAAATTATATTGTTCGAGTCGCGTCGCGCCGTCGCGTCGCGCTGGTCTGCACGAGCCTTTAGAGTGAAAAGCTCGGGAATGCAACTTTGACTTTTTATTTTATTACATTTTTGGAATAAAAACCTCGAAACACACGCAGTTTTGTGGCGGCATCTATATCGCCACATGCGACCTACGCATCATACTAACGTCACACAAAATCCTGCATCGTGTAAGCAGATTTTACCGCGCGAACAGCATAAAATATAACTTCCCAGTTGCCCACCAGTTTTTCGCATAAAAGAGGTTTTCACTCTAAGACGACGCTATGTCAAAGCTATGCTAAGAATATCGGTATTTTAAGGCGGAATGCACGGCCGCGTTGCACCTGATTAAATATGATATTGCAGATATTTTACGGTGCTGCTAAAGAATTTTAAGCTTCTATTGCTATCTATCGTACAACAAAGCATAACTTATGGATGAGGGGTCGCTCATTAATTACGTGAGGCGGTTTTGGCAATTTTTCGACATCCCCTCCCTCCTTGGTGAGATGTCGTGAGATTTCGCTCGAACCCCGCCCACCCTAAACTCACGAGATTTTTCAAAAAGCTTATTTTTAGTGTAAATACGTTACCTATGAAAAAAACGTCGCATGGATTTTTCTTTATGGAGTATGCAAGGATCGTAGCAGGTCTGTAGGTTCTGTCGACCCCCAGAGGAAGAAAGCTTGAGTTTATTTATGTTTCTGTCTTCTATATAAATCTGCCTATAGAATAGTGCATAGTGACACTATCTTGTACAAGGTGGTACAAGCGTATAACTACGCCGCACTTAAAGCTAAGATAAGCACTTGTAGCGAAGGTATACCTCTACCCCTTTTAAAAAGCGTTTATTCTGAAAGTAGGCAACGTCGCAAATAGATGTCAAATATTTCGCTGTTTTGATTAATTTGGCAATATTAATGTGCGGAAATAAGAAATGTGGCTAACTAGCGAACTAGAATATTAATAATGGATTGCAATTATAACATTGAATTTTATGTTGTACCTGTTTTAAGTGTAAAAAAAGCATTCGGAAAGTATCCAAATACTTTTTTTACGTCTAAAACTAATTATATCGGTGTTACGATATTAATTATTGCATTTTGTAATCAATATTCTAGTTCGCTAGTTAGCCACATTTCTTATTTCCATACAGTAATATTGCCAAATTAATCAAAACAGCGAAATATTTGATATCTATTTGCGATGTTGCCCACTTTCAGAATAAACGCTCTTAAAACTGAGATAAGCCCTTGTAGCAAAGGACCCCTATAACATTGACTTTGAATATTTCACTTTGTCGGCGAGAGCAGTTTTTCTGAAGCATGTATACCGTTTATTGAGAAGCCAGATCGATAGGTTGGTAGGACGAGATACAAAGGCAGTGAATTTCCGATATAACTCTGATAGTTCATAGTGCTTTCAACGTTAAGTACCTGTAATAATATATTAATATAAAGGACATTTAAAAAAACCGGCTAAGAGCGTGTCGGACCACGCACAATTCAGGGTTCCGTAGTGGGGAAGCATTTATCCCAAGGACAAACTTAACATTGTTGTTGAAAAACATGTTCTCATAATTCCAACTGCAAAAGTTTTTTCGCACAATATTGGGACATTTATGATGTTATTTTAAGACAATAGACTTCTTATAGGTTTTCCTGTAATCTATAAGTATAAAACAATTGTCTGTTTTTCGAAATTGTAGGCTCAGTAGTTTCGGAGATAAGTGCGGCATGGGCAATTTTCATCTATTTTCTTTAATATCTTAAAAAGTATTTAATTTAAAATTATTAAAATAAATATATTGAGATCCTCACAACAAGCCCTTTTCACAGTTTTCACACAATGGACACAATAAAATTTGCAAAACGACTTAAAATTTTTCAATTTGCCCCGTATTCAAATTTAATTTATTATCGTTACATGTCCGTGTTAGGGTCACAGAAATTGATATGTGTACCAAATTTCAACTTAATCGGAATTCGGAGCTAATTGGCTGTGACAGACGGAAAGACATACAGACACGAGTGATCCTATAAGGGTTCCTTTTTTTCCTTTTGAGGTACGGAACCCTAAAAAATGTGGGGGTACAATTCTGCCTAATCCTTCGGGGATTACAGGCGTAATGTTATGTTATAAACCTGTATTTCCAACTAATACAACATTTCCTTACGGGTTATGCGCTAAGGTAGCCCGCGAAATTCAAATTTCCTTTCGTTTTTTTTTGCAATTTACAGGTCAGTGTCAAACAAAGTGTGTATTGATGATTTTTTTTCTTATAATTCTATAAATAAACATTTAATACTGTCGCGAATCATATTTAGATCGACATAAAACCTGATACTGACCTGCAAATTACAAAAAACGTAAAAAATAATAATTTGTTTGACTACCCTGACGCTTTCGCCTTATGTTAAATCCGTCGCAGTTTGTTAGAGAGGTTGTTTGAAATGTTGTAAAAGTTAAATTCTTATCTCATTCAAGGATTTAGTTTGTTAGTTAAATAAATTCGGGATAGCGTCCTTCCCTGCATTACATTACTTAATTAAATTCATATCCAAACGTTCTCTCCCTAAACCAGGTTCTAGTCTCAGTCTTAAATTGAAAACATTATTATAAATACTTTCGTGGGAACTTTTATCCAGTACGTAACTTAAGTTATATTCTTTCCGAAATACAAGCAGGCTTCGCTGAAACTTTTAGAAAACATGAAGTGCTTCGGATTAACTGTGTGTACCGGAGTACGAAGTATATCGTGGAAACAATGAAGATATCGATCTAACTGTTAGAATTACTTGAGGCAGACATATCACATAATGTGCAAACCACATGTTGAACAGAGAAAAAACTTTGTATTTTTGATAATGACTCCAGTAGTTACAAGAACTATTATTAAATTGTAAAAAAAAAAATGAGTTATCTGTAAAACTATGCGAGGAATATAGGCTATGTTTGTGTTAAGGGGACTACAGGACCTAAACGTGCCTAAACGCAAGTACCTCTAAAAATTTCTTTTAACGATTAAAAATCATATTAATTTACATGCAATCATTCTGATTTTTTGTCAGATTATTCTACAAGCTACATATTAGCATAATAGTGTTTTAATTTTCCAGTCCAATCAATCGATTTTTTGTAAATCGCTAACTGCTTCATATTTTGCAATAAATTACCTGGTTCGTGTCATCGCGCTTCTCTTTCATTTCTATGCAGTCCGACAGTGACCGCGCTTTAGCTGTTGTAAGCCGTTGTAACTATAGAATATTTAGAACTAGCTTTTGCCCGCGGCTTCGCCCGCGTGGATGTCGGAAAATATCCCACGGGTATGTTCTACCGGGATGAAAAGTGCCTTATGTGTTAATCCAGGTAAACAGAAAAAACATTGTTTTCATAAAAAAATTTAGGTACAACCGAGCTCTGCTCTGGTGAAAATAGAGAATGCTCATTTAATAGTATAGGATAGTTCATACTAATTCCATGCTGCCCTGATAGTAGGGACTTACTAATTCCAGGGTGCCATGATAGTAGGTAATTACTAATTCCATGCTGCCATGATAGTTACTTACTAATTCCATGCTGCCATGTGATTATTCTAAGGTAGCCATTTTGTTCCTTCGGGCGACCGAGCTCTGCTCTGGTGAAAATACGGAGAAAACGAATTTTTCCAGATATGAGATCTAGCTAGATCGATTTTTGGCCCCCGTAAACCCCTATATTGCAACTTTTATCGAAATCTTTAGAGCTGTTTTCGAGAACTTGATTACAAATATTATATATATATATATATAGATATAAATATTGCTCGTTTAATAGTATAGGATATTGCTTTCATAACTCTTATTGGTCTACGCGGCGCCCGCTAGTAAAGCTCCCAGTCGGCATGACTTTTTCCAACAGCTTCTACAATAAATACCTAATACCAATAAATTTACACAAAACTTTAATGAATTACACACCGAAACCTTCCTCACGAATCATTTATTCCATTGGTGAAAACCGTATGAAAATACTTTCTGTAGTTTTTGAGTTTAACGCTTTCAGACAGACAGACAAACAGGCTAGACACAGCGTGGTACGACGACTTTGTTTTTAGTGATGATTTTGTAAATTATCCTATTATATCACACAAATGTTATCAACCATTATGTAATATTATTTAGAATCTTAAATAAAGCGGCTAACTGGCAGTATTAGGAGCTAAGTGGATTACTTAAGATATCGCGAAATTCATTCAGCAAACAAAATAAATTAAAACTCAAATTGGAAACCAACTGACGGCAAAATGGTTCCAATTTATTAATAGAACTCCGCAGCGCGTACGTTTCTTTGTTCATAATGAAAAATTGAAATCGACGCGGCTAAGTCCTGGTAATTACCATTTAAGTAATCCCTAGAACGTACTGAGGTAGGCATATTACTAGCAAAGTGTTTGGGAGAGTACTTACTAACAAAAGTTTTCACTTAGTCACCACCCCACGGGAAATTTCTGTTGCTTTATATGCTATTTATAATGCTTCTTGTAGTCACGTTTGCGCTATTAAGGCCATGAAAAAAAGTCTGAAGGTTGAAAAGCAAATATAATTGGGATTTCACTGTGCTTTTATTTCTGCATCGACATTTTTTTTAACAATGCGGCTGCATCTTTACTTTTGATTGAATGGAACAGTGCTTATCTGCCCACTCATCTCTGAACCCATTGACAACGCTCCCTTTATTCTTATATATACTTTTCGAAATGAGATCGGAAGAAAGATTCAAATTCACTGCTGAAGATGGGCACTATAAAGAGACTTTGTGCGTTTTTTGGTTAAGTAGTTATAATACACTCTACGAAATAAAGTTGGAAAATGCTAACAAAAAATGCGTGCTTGAAAAATAAACCCATTTCGCGTTGCTACTTGGTATTCTTTATCTGCAAACAAAACAGTTTACAAGATTTTAATACAGGCCATTTCGTCCGAGGGACATTAGGACCATATCACACAACTATAAAAAGTTATAGTGGCAAGTCCCTCGTCGATGTCTGTGCATGGATCGCCTTAATATTTAATTAGAAAGTTCTCCGCTCCCGGAGCAACGGGGACGCCGTGCCTCGGTGAACTTGTACGAAGAATTATAAATTCCACCAGTCGCTTTTAGCGTTGTTATATTTCAAAATTTCAATTGAACTAAAACTTCAATGTGGGATCGTTAATGAAAACACTAATTTTATTAAGGACTTTCATAACACTAATATTTGAGAGAGGTCTCCTGCATCCAGTTAGCTACTGAACTTTCGTCATTGCAAGGATTCCTTTCAATAAAACGGAAGCGAAGCAGACGATTCACTATTGCTTTTGATATTTTACCTTTTAAGAATGTTGTTTTAAGACTATCATTGCTCTATGGCGCTGTCCCACAATAAACAGACTTTCTTGTAATGCGACCTATCCCAAATTATGATAGTGTGACGAGTGATGAGCCATATTGCAACATCCATGAGTCAAAGCTGTCCAAAGATTACTACAAATTGAGTATTTTAAACATTGTATTCGATTTATTTAACTGACTGTTGACTTTAATCCCAAGCGCCTGTACATATAGCTCAAACGATTCTATGAGAACGCTCTATCACAAACTACCATTGGTATACGACGAGAGACACTGCACTTGTAATTAAATGAGATGTTTTTCAAAGACATTAACTGAAATAACGACGTAAAAGTGTTTACATAGGCATTGTTGGCCTGCTTTTAAACAGTCCTATTAATCTTACTTTGTGGTTGTACTTTTACGTTCGTTTTTTTATTCAGCACGCTTGCACTGTTGCACTTAACAATAATTACTTCCAACGATCTACTTCAGTTTAAACATGGGTGCGTTTAAATATTTCTACATTTTCCACGTATTGGACGTCGAAACAGGCATCGCAATCATGGAATTATTTCCTATGACGGACTTAATTAAATAATTAAGGTATAATAAATGTTATGGAAATACACAAAATTATACATGTATGTGGATAGTTAAGGTAATTACTAAATTACACCGATCGAATATCGAATCTTATTCACGCGATATCGTGAATTCTTAATATGCAATTCCCGTTTGGTGACAAGAAGCTACAAATCTACAATGTATGTAGCTTTTGGTTTTGAGATTTTTTTTCAAATAACCGACGAAAAATTTCAACGCAGGGGTTTCAGAATCATGTACTGAATCCATGGTAGCAGTTTTCGCGTCGATGTCCCTGCTACGCTGTATAGCTTCACCTATACCTATCTGAGGTAGAGAATCAGTGTTCGACAGCATTTAAATATATGTGCAGGAAATCTAGCTAGAGGCCTAAGGCTATAAACAGCTTGTTGCTAAGCAAGCATACACACAAGTCCTCTGCGACATTCACTATTTGTGGCGAATGCTCACCGCGCTGACACGTTGGTAATCAGTCCACGTAGATACGACCGGTGTCTGCGACAATGGCGAATAACGTCATGCCCTGTGATTTTAAAGAATCAAAACGGAAGCCCAGACGCATCTCAGGACGTAACTATACCAACAGGGACTACTGTGATCTCATACCAAATAAGCCTCCATTTTATACAATGCTCAAGTGCTCGCACTCAAGAGAGATCAAATATTTTATTAAATTAAGTCGCTATAAGTAACAGAGTTTATTTCACTTCTCTCGAATATGAAATTAGGAGCATACGTAATAGGAAAAGTTCATAAAGCGTTTTGTGAAAGTACCATTTATTTCCGTTATATGTAGCTTTAAGCTTACGGAATTATGTTGGTTTTAATAAACCAGCTTAATGTTTCCGATTACACGGCGAAAGGCACTTCGTTGGTTCTACCAAATAGCGGCTCCGTAAAATGAACTATAAATAATTATTTGATTAATTGAAAGGTGTGATACGGCCTGATATTTTTTTTTGTAATAAAATGAAGTAAGTATAAAAGTTACTCAGACATTAAACAAGAGATATGGACGTGGATACAGAAAAACATACAGGGTCATACTGAGTACGTTATGCTTATTTTAATTAAAACACCAAAGAGTACTTAGTGCCCACGCAGGATCCATACGTATTCGCCCTGCGGCACCCTTTATCCACGTAACCCTTGAGGCCTTGACTAAAACATGTATTACCTACACTTCGCACATCCCGTTGTTTTGTTTAATTCGTCTGGTATCGATTACAAGAAACGCAAGTGCCGCCCTTTTAAAATGTTCCTGGTCTAAAACAGCCCGGAGCATATTTTGAAGGTGTATTTTATTATTTAATGTGCCGTTGGCCTGCTTCTATCGATCTGCCATCAATGGCTGTGTAATTATTACTTGCTGTACATTTATACGTACGTTGTCGTAGCGGCAAGTTGATAGTTTGGAAAGTCATTACCTCGCCGGACCGTTATCGCTGTCAGCTATACGTTCCGTACACATTCGTCGTGAAAACGACTGAACATGAAAAAAAAAACAAAATGCTAACGACCCCCTCGTACAATGAAAGTAATTAAAATAATAGTCCAACGATATCACGCAAAGTGGTTGAAGTCGTAAAGGAAAAGCAAGTGACTTTGTAAGTTGGCGTGTATAATGGCTGAGAACGCACTCGTGTCTAGGTAACGGAGAGGTTCCGTGGAGTAGCCGCTGTTGCTCACAAATTTATACGAGCTGAAGCCAATATAGTAGGCGGTTTAAGCTGACATTCGATCGTTTTATGTAAAAAGAATATTGCCTTTCGTGGATGGATATGAATGAGTAGCTAGTCGCCACTGCGCTGTTTATTATTCATTAGACGACTACATGTCACGCAATAGCATAAGCACGCACAAGCTCAGTGCTTCTGAAACTTTCCCCCACTTAAAATTTTACCATTCGCCTTTCACTCACCCGTGCGCTGAAGGTGTTTTGTTACAATGGAATTAAAAACAAAACTATACTCTATGGAATTGTTGGGGGGCAGCTAAACTGGACGATGTGAAAAAAGTATATCCAATTTGCCGGACGTCAGAAGCACGCTCACTTTGTGAACCGCTGGCCCAAGTAAATGCTTTTGCTTAAACCGAGATCATTTATTCGTGTTTATTAATATTCAAAACTGGCTTTATGACGTTTGCAATTTGTTCTCAAGCGCTGAGCAACAAGAGGCCTGCTTAAATAACGAGACACGCAACAAGCGAATTCTATTTGCATTTGACCTATAAGCGTTTGTCTTTTGATTGGTGGAGGGGAACACTTAGCGGACTCACAATACACTCTAATTTTGCAGATAGGTACCATCAAAGAAGTTCACTTCGATGGTACATCTACGTTTTGCATGGTGCTATACATTATGAGAAGCACGTGGTCGGTTTTGCTAGACGGACAGCAGGTTAGAACGTTCATTGGCTGTGCGACCTGTCATCGATATTAATGTTCGGTTCCATAATGCGTGTAAGCGCCGTTGCTGTGTGAATATAAATTAAGGTTGTTGAGCAGACGTCAAGAACCTACTGTACGGCTGATTAAATCCATTCCTGTTCCGCTCTGAGAGAGGGACGCGGCTACTTCACTTGTATATCCATCTCTTGTAGTTGATTGATTTCACTATCAACCATTATTATACAAATTTGGGTTAATGACTTCACCATAAAATAAAAATAGACAAGACTTAATTAAATGAATACATATTTTTATGTTAACTTTGTACATGTGGGGCCCCCAGTGGCAATGTTTACGTAGTGATAGTCGTATCGTCGTTACATATTTTACGCCGTGTGCTCTCATTTTGTACGAGATAGGTGTAATTGTGAAACAGTACAAGATTAAATGTTCGTCTAATAAGTGCCACGCAACGAGTACTCGAATGGAATGATTGATGGCTATTGTACATCTAAAGGTGGCGAAAACAACAAGCTCGAGCGATTTGGCGAATTGAAACTCGAAATCAGTATTACATTTTGTTACATTCCAATGACTTCATCGTATTCTTATAACAATAAATCATTTATAAATCGTTAAGGAGCTGAACAATGAAATAAGATAATTTGGACGTTACAATAGAGCGTGCGCCCGCGCCCCCGCGCCCGCTCGTCCGTGATGCGTAGCATCCACATGCGACACGAGTTATCAGTCGTTGGCAGCTAATTAAATGATTCAACATATATCACATACCTACCTCTATGTACCGTATATCAGTTTGTTTGTTGCGTCTAATACCTACCGCACGCGAGAACCCTTTGATAGATTGACTAATAAGCGACCCCGTTGAGAATATACTGTACAAGCCCAATGAGAAATTCGCCTGACAACTTGTCTTATGTTTATTTAATTTAGTGCTCTTTTACATTTTATTAATTAATACCACTGTCTATGTAAGCTTGCTAATGTTAAGTGGAAACATGCTGTGCGGATGTTTCGAAAATAATTAATTTGCTCGTTATTTATGCTGGCCAGGTAAGGGCGGCGGCAGACTGAAGGCTTCATTGTGTTCAAAAAAATGTAACACGCGATGACCTGCCGCCGCATATCGGCCTATTCTTAGAAGTCTCCATCGATTTCAGTTCATCAAAACTTTTGACACTTCTACACAAACTTTTAAATTGACTAAGCCGTGATTAGTGCGATTATTACTTTGTTATTGTTTGTGGCTCAATTATCTTTAATTTTTCCTTTGTTATGTTGTCCTATTTTTGTGTTCTGATTTGTTTTGTGGTAAGCTGCGTTCAGTACTTTTAGCTATAGCGATTAATTTAATACTGCAATGCTTGGCAATGTTAACAGCGAAAAGCTTTCTAGGTGTATAATGTAACTTACGTCACTCTGTGAGTCTTGAATGATTTACGCGCATCTTGACTAGAGGCAAGACAAGCATCTAAATGTCATCTAAGTTGGCCGTAGTCGGCGGGTCGGTGTGGTGCATAAACCGTGTGTGCATATTGATACAACAAATTATATGTATGCCGCTATATACTATGTCTGTTTACAGCTCAATGTATCGCGCCGCTCGGAATGGAGAGCGGTTTGATTCCCGACAAGGATATCAGCGCTAGCTCCTGTTACAACGACGGCAATGTGGCCCCGCAGAATGGAAGGTTCGTATCACTTATTTATTACCTAACAACTTGCCAATACCGAGTGGAAACGTCTGGAACTATATCTGATAACAAACTAATTAATTAAAGTGAACTCTAAAGCTAACATTAATTAAAGTTATTGTTAAGTACTGCATAGATTTTTAATAATATAATGGCTTTGAAAAAGACAAATAACGGGAACTTGTATCATAATGCTGCAATATCGATGTGAAGGAACTTTTGAACATTTTGTACAGAAGATTGGTATAAAGCACTCTTATGTCCATTTTGTCCATACAAGTGCTTTCATGTCATTATTCGAATCACTTGAAAAGTCATTTCATACAACTTTTAAAGCGCTTTAGAGTCCACTTTCACGTTACCAGCTATGTTTGTATCCTACGCTGCCTTAAAAATGTTGCTATGCTATATATTTGCATAATGTCATCATCAAAACATGCTTCCAATACTGAATATATAAACAGACCAACCCTCCAGACTGGCCATGTACCCTGGGGAAGGTGGAGGGAAATGACAGTGCCTTAATTGGTGACAGTAGCATGATGGTTTATCCGTAATGCAGGAAAAACTAATTCAGCTGCCTTTAAGAATAACTTATGACAAGTAGATATTCTTCTCATCAATTTAGCGCCCTAACATGTTCTTGTATTATTCATTTCGTTTATAATCAACCTTGACTTAAAAATGCTGATCAGTAATAAAACCCCAAATTATATTGACAGTCGAAATCGTGAGTGGGATCCATGGAAATGTTAATTTGTTTACAGCGCAAGCGCTGGTCGTGAACCAATGGTTACTGTCTGCTTATTACAAGCCATTAATTATAAAAGTTCATATGCGACATGTTTATTTTCTTTATTATCGAACACCCAGCGTGTTGTTTATGTTATATCATCAATGATTTATGCAGTACTATTTGTATTACCACACTAGGGCTAGACAAAAGGAAGTGTTCAACATTTCTGGTGTCGGTGTTGAAATAGTATCAAAACTTATCGCCGGCGCATATGCTAAGTGATAAATTATCAAAGTTGGTTCACGCCTCATTGATATCTAGAGAGCGCTCGGTGGCGCGTCAATGAGCTTAATGACTGACCATCTCAGAATTTGATTGGTGCGAACGACTACAGTGCCTCAGTGACACATGATAAGTGAATGCGCTAATAACAACACCACTATTATTAGCTTTGATTGATATATTATAGGAGGAATCTTGGATCGTTGTGAAATAACAATGCGTCTTAGTTTTTGTACGTCCAGTGTATTGAAGCGAATAGCTTTGTACATTCAGAGCTTATACATTTCGTAGCGGGCGAACTTATGAGTGATAAGATGACTCATTACGGACTTTTTAAACTTTTTACTTGAGACTTATTACATTTTACTTTACTTACTACTTACTTTATCGATGAAATTTTATAACATGTTAGTGTACCCGTCAACTGTATAATATTATATATAATCAGCCTATAACTTTTCCACTGCTGAGACAAAGGCCCCCTCTCTGTGAGAGGGGGTGGGCTATAAGGCTATAATCCACCATGCGGGCCCAATGCAGGTTGGTAGATGTAACATGTCTTTGAATTTTTGTTCTACACCGGACATGCCGGTTTCCTCACGATGTTTTCCTTCACCGTTGTCACCTGCGTAATTAGTCATAAACATTTCTACTGTGACAATAATCGTATGTGTTGTAACGTACCTACCTACTGTATCCATTATTTACATTTGTGTTGTTGGGAACGCTATAATTATATGGATATTAATTTCATGTTTTTCTGTTTGTTATTGTCGTTGTTCTAATGGCTACCAGTATCATAACAATTTTAAAGCGATGGTGAATACACAAATTGTAATACGGACAGACATGTGCTCACCTCCTTATGATCATCTATTTGAAACAAATAAATCTGTAATTTATATGATACACATAGAACCAAGTTTATATCAACTTTTATTAAGGAAATCTCTTCAAAGACAAACTTTTCGAAAAATCTCATTTCGGAAACTAATTGCATTTCGCTTATAATGTTGAAATTGCTTTGACGATCTGTTTGAACAGATGTACAAGGATACATATAACACAAGGCTGTCTTTTTCAAATTTCCTTTGACGAGACTCGTTATATCGAGCCGCAGAGCAGAGAGCGGCCCTTCGCGTTTGTGATGTTGATGAATATGCGGCCACACGGCTCTTTGCAAGTGATAGCTCAATAACAACATTACTGTGTAAAGCCCTTACTGCAAAAACATGATGTTACTTTACTTAATGGGTGGAGCAGTGGACTGCTGCCCCCCAAGGGCGGCCATGCACGTTCCCTGGTACTGAAAAGATAAGACTAGGGGCATGCCGGAACGCGTGGGCGAGAGCTGTGCAGTTATTAGTTAAATGAGGCTGTAGCACAGATTACATACTAAACAGACCCTCAAGATCCTAAATTTCCGCGGTCCCGCGTTTAATATAAAGCCGTAATAAGCGAGGGAGACTTTACTTATAAATGTAATATTCATAGTTCGTTTCGTATAACGAAGAATTTAAAGAAAATAAATATGAGCAGTACTATATCTTTAGATCTATTCTAATAGCGCAATAACTCCTTTGTTATGCTCCGTCTCCGGAACACCATTGTTCGTCATCCCCAATTACACAAAGGCCAAAATATTTCGTATAAATATTTTTCAAAATTAAATTAGCTTGTATATAACTGCTCCAAGCGTTCAAATATCTGATGCAAGCATTTTTTTTTACTAAATCCTTCACGAAATTAAGAAGCCAGTGTTTTTTTTTTGTTACCTTGTTCCTTATAATGATAGTTTCGGTGCTCCAACAGGCTTAACCAGGACATAAAGGGTGGTGCTTGGTGTCCGCGGTCGCAGATCGTGACTGAGTCTACAGAATGGCTGGAGATCGACCTGCATTCGGTGCATGTTATCACCGGGACCGGCACGCAAGGCCGGTTCGGAAATGGCCAGGGGCAGGAGTACGCGGAAGCCTACGTCATCGAGTACTGGCGGCCGAAGCTGGGCAAGTGGGTGCGGTATCGGACCGGGGAAGGACAAGAGGTAAGGATTCTATGTGTTCAATATGTCTGCATTTCAAGTTTTCGAAAATAATAATTCTCCTGCTCTTTTCCCAATTTACTTGTGGTCGACGCGTCAACACGTCGTTTTCTTCCATACTTCTCTATTTGTCGTCATCTCGGTGGTCAGCCCCTTTCTAGCCATATCATCTTTCACACAGTACATCTATAGTTTCCACATTTATACTCAAAACTTTCCTCATTCGTCCGCATCACATGCCCATACTATGGCAACTGATTTCCACACAACTTGTGATGCCACTTTTAAATAATGAGCTACAATCAGAGGCCGTTGTTTCTTTAATTGTCATTGGAGAAGAGTAAAAGGCTGAATGTAGGCCCCTCAGTTGCTCTCTGGATGGACTGACCAAGATTTTCTGCTGCATTCCTTGATCACGGAACACAGCTGTCGAAAGTGCTGATTATTATAATCTACAAATCGTCGCTCGGCATCCAATACCGCGAGCGACGATATGTATTTCGAAATTTTTGAGTACAAAGTTACTTATTTATTTAAACGAGTTACTCCACTTGGGTTATTCAAGTAAATTAATAATTCACGTTCTAAGGTTTATACGTAAACGTAACAGATAGCTAACGAATTTTTAGTACAACTTGTTGATATTTTCACCGAGTTTGTATGACTTTAAAAAGTGCACTGACATCGAAGTCCAAAGAGTTCGACTGAACAATCGGCGGTGGAACAAGCTCGGAGGCAGACACTCAAAGCTCTCCAGGCATAGGGCTGTCACTCATGCGATCTTTTTTGTACGTGTCTGGAAAGTCGGCCCTTTGGGTAAACTGCATGGGTTTAAGGGTTCTCATGTTGATAACGGTCAATGAAATTTCCTAAATGTACATTGACGTAACATAGGGAAGGAGAATAGTTAAGGCCACGATAACCGACTTTTAATGACTTTATACTGAAGATCACGCCTAAACGAGTAGTATATGTTAAATTAGAGCTTTTTTTAATAACTTGATATATTAATATTTTAGATTATGTTTATATTACTTACAAAGTGAAATTTGAAAAGTTATATCTAACGCGGATAAAAAACTGAGTCACGCAAAATCTATCAAGAGTGTTTTTCTGAAACCTTCATCATTTTAAAGATAATTTAAGTAATTATTAATCTTTTATACGTGTTTTATTAAAATACCTTTTGTTTTATGTATAATAAATTATTAATGCGTCTAATTTGGGACAGCGCTCCTGGATGGGCGAGTCTTATTACTGGCTGGACATACGACGCGTTGCCTGAGTTATATACATTTATTGAGCAGTATACAGAACACGCCAGCTAACTGGCAAAGCCAAGCCAACCGCCATGGTCACTGGCATATATCTGCGTCTTATTTAACAGTTACTGTCACCAATTATTTGTGCCATTACAACTGATATGTTTAAACAGACCTCGTAAAAATTATCAAAATTATTTACGTTGCCATTGTAACCTAATTGAAATAAATTGTATATTGTTAAGCGAAGCCCAGATAATGCCCTGCAAATCTGACCTTTTGACGATGATAAAAACTTAGTTTAAGCTCATTAATTCTAAGCCTTATATTTGCCATCGTGTCAGCTTTAGATTTGCACGTTTAGTATGACCACAATAGAAACAGGTTTTGTCGACGGAAGAATAGACAAAATTACAGATAAACAATCACAATCTGTCATTTTGTCTATTCTTCCGTCGACAAAACCACGCTAGTTTTAATAATACATCTATTACAAAACCCTTAGAGAACCCGTTTCTATGGTTGTCATGTTCCGCGTGCTGGTGTGGACTGCGAATTATTTCCAAGAAGATAGGTAGCTCCATTCACCTGTGTATTTATACGTCATTATTACCACTAACAGGAATAGCCCATTGTGTTTGCTCCAAGAATTGTTTGCTCTTTTTGCTTTTTACGAAATGAGCTATTTTTTACTTTGACCTCTCTAGGGCAGTTTTTACAATAAGCACTCTACCTCTATATCATTTATATATATCTATTTGATACTTAGTAGCATTGCGTCATCATTTGTCACTGTCCTCCCATACCTATATTTGAAAATATTGTAAAAGCCAATTATTTTTAAAAGAGTAACCGTAGAGTTTCTTGCCGGCTCTTCTCCATAGGAAACGACCAAATTGGAACCTAGCTTCTGACGTTTCATAAGTGCCCATGTAGGTTTATGTAAAATAAAATATAATGAATTTTTAATTTCAATATAGATGACATCATATTAAAAGTCAGTTGGTAATTTGTGTTAAAATGGTAGAATAATATCTTTGTTATTATTATTGTATAATGTTAAATCAAGTTCACAAAGACATGCGGTGTGCAGGAAGTAGCTTTGTTCTATATACTGACAAAGGATTTCTCCCATTAGCAAAGCGTGTTTCTGTATTTGCTCCCACTTTATTCATAATGTTTGTTCTAACAGTTAATTAAACATATGAATAATCGTTGCGGCGACATTTAGAAGTACTTGTGTTCTTGTTCAAATGTTCATTAACTACTAAATATGTCAATTTGTAGTTATCGTTATTATACTCTCGCGGTATGGAATCAAAAGATTTCATGACTGTTAATTGAAAACCCTATGCCATTTTCTGAGATTTAAGCTACATCCTATACTATTAAACGAGCAATTTATTTGTATATATATTTGCAATCACGTTCTCGAAAACGGCTCTAACGATTTCGATGAAAGTTGCATTATAGGTGTTTACGGGGGCGAAAAATCGATCGAGCTAGGTCTCATATTTGGAAAAATTCGTTTTCTTCGTATTTTCACCCGAGCAGAGATTGGTCGCCCGAAGTTTAGAACAAAATAGCTACCTTAGAATAATCACATGGCAGCATGGAATTAGTAAGTAACTATCATGGCAGCATGGAATTAGTAATTACCTACTATCATGGCACCCTGGAATTAGTAAGTCCTTACTATCAGGGCAGCATGGAATTAGTATGAACTATCTTGTACTATTAAATGGGTATTCTCTATTTTCACCAGAGCTCAGTCGCCCAGGTACTAGTTGCTTATCCAATCAAGACCAACATTTGTCGATAGTATGTCCTGAAGACGCACTGATCACACAGACGTATACACCTAGCTAGACCTTTCGTTCTTTTTTTGCTGTTTTTTTCTTTTTGTAGATTATGCTGCAGAGCTTTTAAAAGCTTTGCAAACCTATAAAATAATGAATTTTAACGGAAAACAATGACGAAATATTCAGCCCGAAATCGTACCTATATACCTATATATTAATTTAGTGCTTTTTGTCGTTAATTGAGCGGTGTGCGACATATACCCAATTATATTAAAACAAGACCAATTTTAATTTTATTCTTTATGATACAGCTTCTGATTGTTGACTATGATATAAAGACCGGAATGCCCGCATAGTTGGCATGCCCACCGTGTTTACAGAACGGACGTGAATTGAGTGTTCGCAAACAACTCGAGCTGCAGTTTTCAATATGAAAATTAGTTTTGGCCGGCGTCGTAAGACACTAAAATAACAATCGAGCAGTCGGCGATTATTAAATACTGTTTCCACTTTCAACGATTTGGGAACGAACATGGTTTTACAATAAATTCAATTAATATTCTGAACTTATGTTCTTCTGTTGTCTGTTCGCATTTTAGAACGTGCAAATGTTACGTGTACCTGATGTACCCTTAAATAAGGCTTTACAAAAGAAAACCATTTGTTTTTCTTTGTAACGGCTGTGCATTTATAGACTAATTTCGCACTCAATTATTAAATGTGAATTAGAGGGGCTGACAAGGAGTTAAAAGACGTCGCTTAGTCACCTGTCGCTGTTCACTATCGTCCTACTTACAAATGCACGACATTTGCACGGGCCTTGTGCTAACTTGTAATTACTTCGTATTTTTTAAACTCCCTCCGCAACAAGGAGGGTTGGCCGATCACTTGATGCTACACGTTTTTTCAGTAACAGGTAGCTATTAGATAGCAATACCATCAATTCGCTCATAAAAGGGCTTTTAGTTACAAATTCAAAGATATCATGCGACTTACGTGCTCAGGCGATTGGCAATATTAGTTTTGTACTTTTACTGATGTTTTGAATATCCATCAATGGCTCTATCTTAGACTGCGTTATTGATCGATATTCTGAACACACGCACGGGTTGATTCATCAGGTTAAGCTACGCTTGCCGGGGATGGTCTGTGGATGTATGACCATCTTTACGTACCTTACAGACTCCTTTGTGCCACGGAAAGCACGTTAAGCCGTTTGTCCTGGCTGTCATTCCTGGATCTTTGAAAGTCGTCACGGGTCGTCAAAAACCAGAAAGTCTGACAACCAGTATTACCAAGGGGTATCGTATTACCCAGTTACTGGGTTGTGGAGGTCAGATAGGCATTCGCTCCATGTAAAATACTGGTATTCAGCTGCATCCTGTTAGACTGGAAGCCGACCCCGACATAGTTGGGAACAGGCTAGGCAGATGATGCTGAACTGATAGTTCTATTTCCATCGTAATTGACTGTTAAATCGGGACTTCCCACTTTGAAAAGGTCTCGATGATGAACAAGAACCTATCATAGTATTTGTGCCTAGGACTTCATATTATGCATACTTGCTTACTAAGTATACGGAAATCTAGAATCTAGAAATTATTTGTGTGGCAAAATGAATTGTGTTTGACGCTCACAAACATTTTAATTCGCTTAGCTTTTTCCGCCACGTAATGTAAAAACGGCGAGGTTAGGTATCTAGAGTAGGTACCTACTTCATCAATTAAAATTCAGTCTAGCCTGAGACGGGATGAAAGCATTTGCTAAAAATTCACAATGTCTGGCGCATACATAAACTAATAGAGCTTTCAATGAGAAACCCGCTAATTAAATCAGCCTCGAAAGATTCCGATCATCTACCCACTTAGCTTTGAGCGCATTCGCCTGAACGGAACTGTTCTCGTTCGATACTACGTTTAATCTCAGTGTCTAAATAGCCTTTTCATTAGCATTCGCTGACATTCAGCTTAAAGCATAACAGTTCAAGTGTTGATCCCTAATTACGCTTCGAGTATTCGATTTAATATTCTAAGCATCGATTCAGTTTCTGCATTCACGTTAGCTCTATTGTACGGCCGGTCTCGGATTTAAAATAATACCCATCGAGGACAGATCGCCGAGGCGCATTTCAATTTCGTTCTAGATTATTTTTGCAACATAAAGCTCGTGATATTATAAGCTGCTAATACAGCGCTGGGGAAACTGGGGATTATAGCGGCAACATGGATGAGCTATGTTAAATTCTTCAACTTTTCAACTTATTGGTTAATTTTCAACGGTGTAGGAGTGTATGTAACACGACATCGTAGAGATTTTTTTTATTTAGTCCTTCTTTTCGTTTGGTTAGTGACAAACCTGGTGTCAGACTTTTAAAACCGCCCATGGGCCTCTGACTTGCTTTCACATGCCGTCGAGAAATATCTCTCAGACATGCCGGTTTCCTCACGTTTTTTTCCTTCACCGTTTTTGAAACGAGTGATAATTATACAATACGCAAATGAATCCGAAAAGTCAGAGGTGCGTGTCTTGGGTTCGAACTCGAGACCTTCGAGAGAGATACGTGGCAGTCCGACGGTCACACCACTAGGCTATCACTGCTATAGATATATTTAGTCCTAATTTGGGTTTACGAGCCTGGTGTTTCTGGAGCTTCCGAACACTTACTAGGAACCGTGGTGCGAATTAAATATGAGACGACTTCAAAATAAAGCCCAGAATAGAATCAAGTATGCGATGTTCTATAAACAACTGTTGTTTGGGTTGAAAAGACATTGGGCTGCAGTCTCATCGAGTTTCTTGTTCGTAGGAAACAACCTTATTTACCAATTATAAGGACCAACTTGCCTGAGAGGTATTGACGCGGGATTTCATGTTTCAGGAATAGAGTAAAAACTTATGGTATTTCGCAAACGGATCCCCGAATCCAAAAATGGTTTTCACACACTCACAATATTTTCGAACGACCTTTCCAACGAAATACCATGGGATAGACGAGAAAAAAAAACATCCCCACTTTACGTGTAGCCGATTTTTTTTTGTTTTCTTTATTTTGTTGTACCACTTTGTCGGCGTGATTAATATGTATACCCATGCCAAATTACAGCGTTCTACTACTAAGAGTCTGAGCTAAGCCGGGACAGACAGACAGACGGACATGGCGAAACTATAAGGGTTCCTTGTTGACTACGGAACCCTAAAATTGGTACTGTTGAAATTGTTCGGCCTCAGACAGCCCCTAGTCTACACGGCTTTCTGTCTGAAGCTGCGACAGTTTGATCTCCAGTCAACTTGCAACTTTATCCTATCAAACTACGTATTCCCTAGACGGAAATGTTAACGCCCCCAAGCTGTGGAGGAGGTTCTCATTTTGAACTGCTTTCTGATGACCACATATATCTGGCGATTCGTATTTTAAATTTGACATAGATTATGACTACCTATCGAAAACCAAGATGGCGGCGTTAGTTCCGATTTCGGCCACGCGCCTAAGGACGCTTGTAGCGCTATCTATAGTTATGGCACCCTCACAGAGTACAGTAATACAATAGAGAGGGCACCACTAACAACTCTACAGCGTTGGAAGAGACAGTAATGAAATAAACAATTGTTACAGATTCTGCAGGGCAACACGAACACTTACTTGGAGAAGAAAAACCAGCTCGAGCCGCCGATCTGGGCATCCAAGATCCGCTTCATTCCGTACAGTTCGCATCGGCGCACTGTATGCATGAGGGTCGAACTCTACGGTTGTTATTGGAGCGGTGAGTAACGTCTATTACTAATTTTAGGTGATTTCTCTTTTATAGTATTTTAGGTCCTCTTCTTAGGCAAGTTAAAGACCCACTTATTAGAGCTTTTTCAAACCTAAACAGCATGTATACACACGATGTTCAGAGAGTGTAAGAACAATGTTGGGTGTCCATTTTCTTAAAAATAAAGAACATAATAAGTCAATATCACAGAACAAACAACACGGCAATAGGAAGTGAACGTCGCCAGCATAAGCAATAAGCCGTGAGCTTATTTCCTAAGTCACAATAGTTCAGGAGCAGATTTACGTTTTACCTGCGCTTCGCCTCCTTGGGAGGTAAGCTGAGCGCTTAATCGAATGTCAGCTGTGGTGAACGTTTGACAGTCCGATTCATAATGCACCGCCAGTTGATATGCTTCGCGCAATCTCACCGCGTTCAATACACAGGTTTATTGAATCTATTATTGTCTCTTCACAATATCCCCGTCGACGTCTAACGACGATTAAATTCCACGTTTGTGATAACCATTTAATGCATATCCGTGAGTGTCGAATCTTAGCCGCTGTACAAACCCCAAAGACCCTGCTATTACACTGAATAATACTAACACAGCAATTTCTTTTAACTGTTAATTAAAACCAGCTTACGGCAGTACATTGGCCGAGGTGGAAAAGTATAGGTAGTGTTGTTGTAACAGCTAATTTCCGTAAATGCTACATTAGTACACCCGAGACAAAACCTTCATTATATTGTCACATAGCTTCTGTGTTCATATTCATATTTAAAGGGTTTCTAAAAGTAATTACACGCGTCTAAATTCCCATAGGTCATAAAATAATCAAAATAATGTGCGGGCCGTGTACAAAGTTCATTAAAGTAACGTTAATTATGGAGCGTATCACAGAAATTATAATGCGCCGTGTTCATGGTTTTAATATGGTTACTACAGCGGTATTGTTGAAGGCCATAATAGTGAATTCTAGGAATTTTGTTATCGAACGTGCACCGGAGACCGCATGCAAAGCGTCATTAAGGAAAAAGTGGCAAATTACTAGAGTTAATCATACGTCTGCATTTTTAAACTGCTTTCATTTGCCGTTGGGCTGGCACGCCACTGATACCTCGCTATCATTACCTGCGGCTGCGGCTATGTACACATTCCCGTTCAAGGAATGTTTGTGTACACTAACCTCGCCGTAAGGTCCCGGTAATACTTCAAAAGGAACATACATATTTTATCTACAGGCTTAAATTTAAGCCCCTTCAAGGGTTTAGTAATTGTGCTTGTTTGTTGACGTTGCTTTGAACGGCTGGACGCTAAAAATAACAGAAACATGTTGTTTTTCATCGTAAATTAAAATAATTTTACCAATGTTTGTGGAGCTTGTGCCGGAGTGGCAAGCACTTCGCAGCGCTCGGCCTCAAACCGCGAGCTAATTTGTAAAACCAGTTTAATTTCAATATTCGTGTGAATATCAGAACTGTTTAGAGTTTATATACAAGGGAAGTGATTAGCTTTCAAACAGGATATTCGACGTACGTGCGCTCAATCGCAGATTATTGCAGAGCTTTGTTACTCGTTACAGGCTTAGTGCGGTGACGTGTCGCCGAGTCGCTCGCTACTCAATTACACAATTTCCTTTAACAAAGAAAATTTGTAACTACTAGATGAAGGTTATATAAACAAGCTTCCATAAACCATAACACTTACCCTCTTGTGCAAGAACAGGTGTCGGTCACTTAATGCGTGGACGAGAATATAAATAAAACACATTGTATTTTGATTCACACCTTATAATATAAATAAATGCAGTTGTTATTCCTCTGATGGTATTTTTTTGTCGTGGCGGCACACGAACGCTGCATTTTTAAGTAACTGCATGTTTTTGTTAAATTCGCCGACAAATAAATCAGTGATACATAGAGCTACATTAGGAGCCTCGTCACATACGTAGTCACCGCGTCGTGCTGATTTACAGACCTTTTTCTTGGGAAACGACTTGGTTAGATCCTGTCTTTAAAAGTACTGTGGTTCTGCGAATTTATGGTATTTACCGTTGATGGAAGTTTCATTGGTTATTTAAAGCGTTTTTAATAAAACACGCTCCGTAACCGTAACCGAAACTATCGGATATCCGTAATAAAAATCTATCCGTATCAGCATTTGATATAAAAGTTTCGGATAATTTCGAATAGGGGCGGAGTCTAAATGAGACACGTTATGACAGGCTTTTCTGCCCGGCCGAGCGGAAACACTAGCCGCGCGCGTCATTCACATGTTTTTTTTATTTGTTATTTTGTGTTATACTTTTACAATTTCTTAAAAATTTAATAACCGAATCTAATGGATAATCCGAAATAATTTCATAACCGTATCCGAAACCGGTATAAAATTCTTTCTATATCCGGATCCAGATCCGTAATTTCATATCCATAACATCCGTAGTTTAAAGTCATTTTGTTTCTGCTTTTGGGTCATCAAATTGCGTCTAACTGACTGCTCTAATCATCCTCACTCATCAAATACATTTGAGAGGGACAGACTTAAGACAGTTATTGGGTTACTGTAACGAATGAACAGGCGGAGGACATGATGTACTTAATTTTAACATACACAACAGCATGTTAGATGGAACATATTCACAATTCCACACCCGTATTAATATAGTATATTTAAAATAAAAATCTTTATTTCTTTTTCTACTCAATTTCTCTAGTTTAAGTACTCGATAATTCCGTGAACAAAAACATTGTGATGTACTGGTGTATCTTACATTTGGAGAAATCGCTCGGGATGATCGGTCGGTACTAAGTGGTATTTGTATAAGTGCTTTCCATCAAAGCTTAAGTAATTGAAATGGCATGAGATATTTTGTATAAGGTTTTCCACGTTACCTGACAAATATATATAAGTGTTGAGTTTGAGACACAGGTTTGAGGTAAAATTACTAATTAAATATATGAAAGTTTTGTTTTATCGTATCAACTTTTCGATGAATTTCCGTTTCATCTCTCCTGATTGGAATTCCTGACTTTACTATTCCAATATGGCGATCGTGCAATAGAATTTCCCATGCTCGCCAAGTGCAATAATTATTGGAGTTTGTGTGCAAATATGATATCCAATGCAAATGACACTGGTCGTCTCATGGCGCATTTGCGACGTTAATTGCAATGCCATTTAAGTGCAAAATGTCATAAGTACAATCACTGTATGACTGAACGCCTTTATACTTTTGCTTTCAACAAGGAGCCACTTCAAAGGGCCTCAATTAACTAGGTTCGTCATGTGAAATGGGAATTTAGCGTAATTATTTCTGACTACGGGTAACGGGATACTAGTTCGGATTAATCCCGGTGACATTTGCTATGTTTGAGCAGTTACATGTAAGTTTGAACTTTAATCCTTTTTGCCCGTTTTCTCTTACGTTAAGTTTAACAATAGTTAGTACGACACAATTTAGACGTAGCATAAATTAGAACATTTGCATTTATTCATTTAAATTTTACGAATGAGTTTGGTTATACGACTTCACAAGTTATTGCGTTTTCGTAAAGATCATTTTCACCTAAAGCAGTAATAAATATTGGTGATTTTGAAGGCGTACTCAGTTCGGATGGTGATCGGTTTTACGAATTTTGCCGATGCTACATCTAAGTTGTGTCGTAACGTAGGGAGATCCCTAAGCTAGCACTCCTGTTTCACCATTCGTTTCTCTTCAAGCAACTCTTGCTTGTGGTTTTTTAAGTGAAGCCCATCGATGTCGTAACTGTCTAAGCATTAGGTAGCAGCGGCGAATCGGTGTCTTAGTAACAAGTGATCATGGTGGCTGGTATAATGTTACTTCGCGCTAAGTTACTGCTAAACATCTACGCAATCATTGTATTAAGATGTTGCTTAGTTTTAGTGAAAATGGGCATTATTAGTGAAGTCACATAATTAGTCAAGTCGAGAACTCGAACTTTAAAAAATAGTGAAAAATAATGAGTAGTTGATGCGGCCTACCCAAATATCCTTTCTTTGGTATTGTTCGTCGAGTTGAGCTCCTTCAGTTTTGAGTTGAGCTCCACGATTATTGACAAATGCTTGCACTGACTGGACAGGTCCACTAAAATCTGTGTGGTTCTTTCCTCAAAAGACCATTTCAGACACTAATCCACATGGTCCTCATATGACTTGACCAAAATTATGTCTGGACTTTAAAAGAGACTACGACCTCTGAGTTTGTTTCGGCCTTTCTTCTCAGAGTAGTCAGATAGGAAACACCGACCTCATCTAGCTTATTTTTAATATTTTTTTATATGACGTGTAAAAGTGATTCCGATATCCTATTTATAGAATAAACAATTTCATTTCATTTCAATGTTTTATGTAGATTCGTGAGTTATGTTAGTTTGTCTCTTTCGATTCATGTGATCGACGTTGGTAGTCTGTTAGATCTTAGAATGATCTAGAAACAATTGTCGCAAGTGCTTATTATACGGCGCACGTTGTATGAGTCAAATGAAGGAAACGGTCCGGCGCTACAGGCGGCGGGTTAACAACCTGTCACTACTTAAGGCCTTTGCATTATTGCGGACTTCCAAACCAACATGTCTACAATATATAGAAACATTTTATTGTCGGCTTTTTTTACTTTTATACACTGTCTCCATACTTTTTGGCTTTTATACATTGTCTCCATGATTTTTTGGCTTTTATACAGTCTCCATACTTTTTGGCTTTTATACATTGTCTCCATGATTTTTTGGCTTTTATACAGTCTCCATATTTTTGGCTTTTATACATTGTCTATATGATTTTTTGGCTTTTATACATTGTCTCTATGATTTTTTGGCTTTTATACAGTCTCCATTTTTTTGGCTTTTATACATTATCTCCATGATTTTTTGGCTTTTATACATTGTCTCTATGATTTTTTGGCTTTTATACAGTCTCCATATTTTTGACTTTTATACATCGTCTCCATGATTTTTTGGCTTTTATACAGTCTCCATATTTTTGGCTTCTATACATTGTCTCCATGATTTTTTGGCTTTTATACATTGTCTCTATGATTTTTTGGCTTTTATACAGTCTCCATATTTTTGGCTTTTATACATTGTCTCCATGATTTTTTGGCTTTTATACAGTCTCCATATTTTTTGGCTTTTATACACTGTCTCCATGGTTTTTAGGGTTCCGTACCTCAAAAGGAAAAAACGGAACCCTTAAAACTGTGCATTTGCACTGGCGAACAAAACATTCACATAAAAACATGTTAAACTCTCTATTTTCTGTCAATGTTCGATACAATGGTTGACAGAAAATAGAGATTTCAACATGTTTTTATGTGAATGTTTCGCCAATGCAAACGCACAGTAAGATCACTTCGTTGTCCGTCTATCCGTCTGTCAAGACCCTTTTTATCTATCAAGTTTTTTTCCTTCTATACACTACCTCTATAGTTTTTGCCAAATAATGTTTCTCTACGTACAACTTTTGTCACTGGCTTCGTAAAATCGACGAGAGGATTATATGAAGAGGATGTAGTATCATATTGAGTTCACCAATCGATGTGTCAAGCGTAATCATGATATCAATAAATTATAAGTTAATTACTTGCGAAACGATCATTGAGGTAGCTCAGAATTATGGTGATATCAGAAAAGACTGTTAGGCTGTCTGTCACGTATTACCAACCTACTTGCTAAACCGGCGTTTGCTAAGTATGGCGAATAAAATTTACGGTGGAGAGTATTTCCTGTTCTGATCAGCGCTTCATTACGAGACAGCAATAATATAACTTACTACCTACCTACTTATTTACAAACAATTTTCTCTTTTACAGTGGGAATTGTCGCGTACTCGATGCCAAAAGGCGACAAGCGTAGCAACGGTGTGGAGCTCACGGACATGGTGTACGATGGCCAATGGGGCGAAGAACTGCGAGGGGGCCTGGGCCAGCTCGTCGACGGCAAGTTCGGCGGCGACGAGATCCGAGAAGCCGCGAAAAACTCCGCTTGGGTCGGGTGGCGCAACGACTCCCGCCCGAACACACCCGTTCTCACCTTTGAGTTCGACAAAGTGCGAGAGTTCAGCGCTGTCCACTTGTACTGCAATAATAAATTCATGCGCGATGTTCAGGTACGCACGCCATTTTGCACTTGTACGTTAGGACCCGCTTTACAAAGTTTAAAGCTCCTGCATATTTTACCGAACTGTCGCGACATTTCAAACCGCTAGTTTCAGGTTCATTTTAGTATTTCAGCAGACTGATTAGGGTAGCGACTCTAGTGAATTAATAAGGGATCAGGCTAATTAGAACTATTCGTAGCGCTTGCTAAACTTTTGTTGGTAACAAACGGACTATTAAAACTTGGAATAGTCGACAGAAACTGTTAAAATATTCACGTGCATTGAAAACTATCGCATAATTGGAAATCCGCTATGAATGGCTGAATAAATAATAGTTGTAAAAAGTTGAGTGTCTTGAGTATTGTGTTAGGTACAAGGATTTTAATTGGCAGATATTTACATCCACACCAGCGGATAAATAATTTAATACGCAGAGAATTCTGGTTTAAACCTTAGCTATTACAATTTTTACTTTTGTATTTAAAGTTTTTGATATGCGGCAGTTTACCTAAATAAAAAATATATGATGTTCGGTTGATAAGCGCATCACTTGAGAACTGCTGGACCGATTTGGCTATTTTTTGTTTTAAAATATTCGTAATTGTCCGAATTTGGTTTTTATAGAATTAGAGTAATTTGAAAATATTCCCAATTATTTTCAAGTTCGGAAAACACTGAACGTCCTTCTTCTATGGGTTTTTATATGATGGAGGACAACGTCTGTCGGGTCAGCTAGCTTAAAATAAACATTTTCTTATGCCAGGTGTTCTCCGAAGCAATAATATCATTTTCTATCGGCGGACGTCACTTCCAAGACGAGCCGATCCGCTACACGTACGTGGAAGACAACATCTTCGAGAACTCGCGCAACGTGAGCATCAAACTGTACCATCGCATCGGCAAGTGGGTGCGCATCGAACTGCGCTTCTCTGCGCGCTGGATACTCATCAGCGAAGTTGTTTTCGACTCTGGTAAGTATTTACATCCTAACTAATATCATAAATGCGAAAGTGAGTTTGTTTGTTACGCTTTCACGCTAAAACGGCTGAACGGATTTGAATGAAATTTGGCACATGGGTAGATCATGCCCTGACTTTTTATCCCGATATTATCACGTCTTCGAGACTTATACGGGTGAAACCGCGGGCCGCAGCTGAACAGACTAAACTGATTTGACCGCTCTGACCGCACGTTATTCGACATGATAGGCCTGTTTAAGGTAGAACCGGTCATGTATGGTAGCCTATAGTTTAGTTAGCGCTAAAAAACGACATTAACATATCACATTTTAATTTCAGACGTAGCGCAAGGTAACCACACACCAGAAAGTCAGAAACCAGCTGTGGGCAAAGACAAAAAGTTGTCAACACTCACCAAAGAGGTGCCCATATCAACCGCGCATCAAGAGGATCCCCTATACGTTGCTATCGTAGTGGGCGTTTTAACCGCCCTTGTGATCCTACTCGCGGTGGCCATATTCCTGATAGTCCATAGACATAGGCATAGGAAATGCTTCGCATCGCCCCTGGCCAAGTCCACAGTGTCCCAGAAACGGACCATAGACAACTACAGCGGGTGTGGAACCTCCATGCTTCCGGAGAACAAGATGATCATAGACTGCGGCTTAGATGTTAAGTCGGATGAGTACCAAGAGCCATATCAAGCGCTGAAATGTGCTCCGTATTTTAGCTATAGTACTGTATTGTTGGAAATGAAAGACTTCGTCAAAGACTCGAACACAGCACTTTCAGGTGAGGATGATATTGTGTCATTATTTTTCCCTTTTTGTGTTATTAAATAGTAAATTAGAGCGATCTGTAAAGCTGAACTTGTAGCAGTAATGTATGAATATATGCTGCGAAACTGCATTTTACAAAATCTTCAAGAATTCTCTTACTACCAGCAGGCGTAGCATGACAACGGATTTTGTCGACGGAAGAATAGACAAAATAACAGATTGTGATTGTTTATCTATCATTTTGTCTATTCTTCCGTCGAAAAACCCCGTTTTTATTGTAGTCATGCTACGCGTGTTGCCCCAATGATCCTCTCAATTTCTAGAACTTAATCAACAAAATATTGATTCCTTATGTCTACATAAACTAACCCAACATATTATCGCCAACAGACAGTTCAAACTACGACTATGCAGTGCCCGAGTTGAGTTCGGCCCCGTTACTGACGAAGCGGCGACTGGACTCGTTGTCGGAACGAACCACGGACATCGTGGAAGACAAAATGGACATGGACACAAGGAGGTCTGGTGCGGGGTCCATACGCTCCAAGCATAGCACACGGGTAACTATATCACGACGAAGTTAAAAGTAAAGTGGGTAGATGGACAACAAAGTGATCCCACTTTGCTGTCCATATTTCTGTCTAAACGGAATTATTTACCCTATAAGGGCTCCGTTTTTTTTTTGAGGAACGGAATCCTAGGAACAATGTTAAACTGTACTGTGTACTGTCTCGTATCGTGGTTGTACTTAATAGAATCATTTAATTTCTAGCACAATGTGTAAAGTTTCTACAAAGTGTAAAGGTACCATTCCGTACTCGACCGCAGGAGGCAATTGCAGGCGACGTCGTCGCCGCGACACGACTGGTTTCTATGAATTTCTATGAAATACCTTCCGTAGCTAGCGACACGTCGTAGGCGTCGACGCTCGAGCGATAACACGTTTTTCTATCTTCTATCTACCCACTGGAATACAGGCTACTGCCGCCTGCGGTCGGGTTCGGAATCATGACTGCAGCGACATGACGCCGCGACACGTCGCCTGCAGTTGCGTCCTGCGGTCGGGTACGGAATGGTACCTTAAGGGTTCTAAGAAACAGGAAACCTGTCAATATCATAAATTAAAAGAACTGAAAATGCGCTTTGTACAAAAGCGACCCTTAACTGTAAGGACTGTAGCCACGTTTTAAGAAACATAATATAAATTTTCTTTATTAATTTCAGTCGCCGAGTCAGCAGGAAGTGTTCATAGATCTAAAGAGACGCCTCGAGACGACCAACGTGATCGAGTTCCCGAGGCACAGACTGAGAATGATCTCCAAGTTAGCAGAAGGTGCATTTGGCACGGTAAGTAATTTTATTATGTTACCAGCCAGGGTCGATTTATTTTTGTATACAAAACATTACTAGAATATAAAAAAAAAAAAAATCAGAATAACATACTGCATACTGTTATAGTTAATTAGTACTAACTATTATACTATATTATCTGTGAACATACACACATCAAAACAATCTAGGGATATTTTAGTTATTCACATAATGTATTGAAAAGAAACTACTTAGAAAATCTTATAACATACTTATATTCAAAATGTGCAGTATTTTATACTCTACTAATAGGAAATTAAATAAAAACGTAATTTATAAAAAAAAAGCTATTATAGTAGAAATAAAAAAGCTAACAAATACAAAAAAACGAACTTCTGTTTTTTGATGATTAAACAAAGAAATCAAATTAAATGAAACATTAAATTGATTGCAAAATAAACATAAATAATTTGTAAGAGCACCTCGGATGTTAATAACGCATCTGCAACGATTATTCATACTCTAAATGAGGTTATCAATATCTCCTTGTGGGATAAGGTCCCAGTTTCGACGAAGTTGCATGAAAAGTTCGTCTGTCACCAGATTTTCAGGAAAATTTTGTTAATTGCAACATTCACTGGATCGCGCCCGCTTGCAGCATGCCTATTCAAATTTTTTTTCAATATTTCAGACATGAGTCCATAGTGTATCAACAAAATAACTTAATAACTAATACTTTGAAAAGAGTGACTTTAACTTAATTTGTACAACGTGCTAATCTTTGAACCAGTATGTTACATCGAACTGCGCTTTCTCTCTATATCCATATTGCCCTTAAGATCATCAGTGACCCAATGACCCAAGTATTTAAACTTTGTCACCCATGACAAAGAGAGAGACACAGAGCGAGACACCGGGAATATCAGAATAGTTTATGCTACTTGCTTTAAACATAATAAGTTCGCTCTTCTTAACATTGTACTTGAGCCCATGGGACATTGCATAGGAATCACAAATAGCCACTAGTTGCCTCAAAACGCCGATCGATGAGCTTAGCACCTTGTCATCCGCATAACTAATGGCCGATTAGGTGAGTAGCCGGTTTATGTACAATTTGAAGAGGCGTGGTGAACAAGGAAGTGGGGTGAGGCAAGGGTAACCCCCTTGCCTCACCCCGCACACCAGCTCGTACACGACTGAGTCTCTGCCCATCTGACACTATTCCTCTGGTGGTAGTACCAGTAATGAAACAGGGATGTAATTTAATTCGGTAGTGTTGTATCACTCCGCAACTTATCTCATCGTACCTCGTACGACACTTGGTCGAACGCCTTTGACAGGTCCAAAAAAACAAGCAAAAACTGGTGTTTTTCGGGAAGTATAATATTGAACCGTTTGCTTGAGGCACAGAATGGCACTTTCCGTGGGTAAACTAAATTTAAAGCCAAATTGCGCGTCATAGAGTTCAACGTGTTTAGCCAACTGTTGATCAAGCAAACTGTCCAAGACCGTGGCGACTATCGTGGCCAACGAAATAGGCCTGTAATTGGAGATGTCGGAAGCGTCCCCTGTCCTGTCCTCAATAATCGGAACCACCACTGTACGCATAAGGTCCTGCGGCACGTAACGGTGACTGAGACATAAATTAAAAAGAAGAACAAGAACCCTATACAGGTGTGGCCCCGCATACTTCAGGTGCTCGACGCTAAGGCCTTCGTGGCCGGGCGAGTTACCTCTTGTCATTTTCTTAATAACAGTAGCAACCTGTTTAACTGTAAATATTACACTAGACCCCGACAATTCCCCCTCATCGAACACCCGCCGGTCTTTTTGCAAGAGAGACTGAACTCTAAAATGTCTTTGAAAAAGGTTGGCAATATCTTTCGATTCACTCAGACCCGGCCACACTTGCAGGGAGACTCGGCTTGGCATTCAATTTGTTAGTGGACTTCCAAAACTTATTAGCAAACTCTTTTATCGAATTATTTTTTGCCAAAATATTTAATTTAATCTCTATTGCTAACATCTCTTCTCTGGTTAAATGTCGGCGTTCCATGGTAAAGGAAAACCAACAGTATGAATTGCATTAACAAACTTGTGAGAAAATTTCAATTTGAATTAAAAACAAGAGGACGGCGGCTGGACAGATTTGTTTTTTTTTTTAAATGCTGGTACATTTTAAAACAAAAAATAACCAATTCTGTCCAGCCGTTCTCAAGTGATGCGCTTACCCACAAACAGTATTTCATTTTTATTTATAATAATGACATTTAATGATAACCAAGCCCGTGACTCCATGATGGTACAGTATTTTTACCTTTGGAAGTTTGACATAATAATATGCAATAAGTACCAAAAACATCGCAGATGCGTTGCCATGTCGGAGACAATGTTGATATATTACACGGTCCTGTAATCGTTATCCATACTCTTCAAACACAGAACCAGTCTTTGCTGTCGCAGCACTACTTACGACTGCAGCGCGTTTCGCGTGCGTAAAAAAAACGTCGTGTTCCCTTTATCCTATTTGGTAGTAAAATAGGTATTTGGTACAAAATCCGTTTCTATTGCGGTCATGCTACGCGTGCTAGAAACGGATTTTGTCGACGGAAGAATAGACAAAATGACAGATAAACAATCACAATCTGTCATTTTATCTATACTTCCGTCGACAAAACCCGTAGAAAACCCGTTTCTATGGTTGTCATGCTACGCGTGCTGGTCGTTACAAAAGTATCCCTTTCTCTTGAAGGTATACGTAGCTGAGGCGGACGGTGTGCCAGAGTACAATGGCACAATAACCTCGGAGAAGCGCCTGGTGGCCGTGAAGTTCCTCTGCCACGACGCCACCGTTAAGGAGAGGTATATCATGTATGAGCGTTAGATTCTACATGTTTGTTACATGTCGCTTGTTCCTTGTCTTACTTCTGTGACGTCATTATCTTCTGTGTTTGTCTTTCTTTCCTTACCTTTAGATTAAATCTTCTAACCTTGTTATGACGAGATATTGTACTGTTTCATTCGTCCGACATCTTTTGGTACTTGATAAATACAACGTTACAAGGTTCTTTTGGCGGGTGGCCAAAATAGGAACTAATGCCGCCATCTTGTTTCGTCAATACAATTTCTGTGGAAATTTCACAAATGTTTACCAACAACGCCCCCTTGTCAATGTCATTCAGGCGCCAAAATATTCTTGTAGCACACTTATTTGCGTTGCCTGTTGTTAGAATACAAAAAAAAGATTATCAATATACGCAATAATGCTCAAGCTCTTAAAAGCCTATAAACTAATCTGCTGAACTTAAATAAAAAAATCTGTGAGGTCAAATGAATTTCAATGCGAATATTTTAGGCTGATTATGTTACAACACTTTTCAGGGACGAATTCGAGCGCGACGTACGAATCTTAGCGGCATTATCTTCCCCACACTTGGCCAGGGTACTGGGCGCTTGTCGGTCGCCCCCTTTGGCCGTAGTTCTGGAATACCTTGAACTAGGCGACCTCTGCGCCTTCCTAAGAACGGCGGTGCCGCCCGCCGCGCATCTGTTGCTGCATCTCGCCACGCAAATAGCGGCCGGAATGCAGTATTTGGAATCGCTCAATTTCGTGCATAGAGATTTGGCTGCCAGGTTTGTTGAGCTATCTGTTTTAGTTTGAATAGTGTTGTGCAATTTGTCTAAAATTGCGAACAATCGGGAGTGGTATGTTTGTGAATGTGGGTGGAGAAAAATTATGTACAGTACAACTATTTTCTTAATGTCTCTCGACAAACTTCGTGTTTCGTCAGTCGTCGGATTTCCATCAGTTGCCCTTTGCGCTTGATGCTAACTTATAGGCTGACTTCGCATTGTACGGAAATCCAATGCGAGATCGGCATAAACTGGAAATGTACAGCTTGATTTGTAGCCGTGTGTACGTATTGACTCCTTCCGCTGCACCCGCGTTGCCGTCAACCATAATTACCAAGCGCAAAGAGCAACTGATATAATTCCGACGACTGACGAAAGTCGAAGTTTGCCGAGGGGCATTAAGAAAATAGTTGTACTGTATATATGTTCCACCATTATTTCTAAACAAATTAGATGCACTCCTCCATTCCTTACATATTGAGTAGATATAAATAATCAAAAAAATCTAATAAACAAATACTGCAATCCACACCCACCACATAGCAAAAGCAACAATATTCATCCCGACATAAAAATCACACAACATCAAGAAAGCAACTTTATTCCTCTAACCTTAAAATTTAAATTCCAGGAACTGCCTAATAGGGAAGAATTACCAAGTGAAGATCAGTGACTTCGGTACGGACAACGAGGCCTATGCGTGTGATTACTACAAGGTTGACGGACGCATTCCCTTGCCGTTGCGGTGGGCCGCGTGGGAGTCAGTGCTCAGGGCAAAGTATACTACTAAAAGCGATGTGTGGGCCTTCGCTGTGACCCTACACGAGATCTTCACCCTGTGCAGGCGCAGGCCTTACGAACACTTGACTGATAATGAGGTAAGTGTACATGCACTACATTACAGAAACCCAAGGCGTTGTACAGTTCAATTTACAATCTATAAAGTACTTATCATAAATGTAACATACATAGTGTAGGGTTATTTTTAAAATCAATAACAAAATATATAAGAAAACACGAGGAACAAAATAACACGTACTTGTAAAAAAAATTACAAAATGTAATCAAGTGAGCAAAAATTCAATTACAATTTTTTTTATCTAATTATCTTTCGTCCAGCTTCTCACTAAATCTTAAACATTCACGACATACATCTTATCCGATTATGCCGATGCCGATTATACAGGGTGGCAGGGACATCGACGCGAAGCCGGTTACCATGGATTCAGTACATGATTCTGAGCCCCCCTGCGTTGAAATTTATTTTTAAACCCAATAACACAACCCGACCTGGGAATCGAACCCAGGACCTTGTTACCACTAGACCAACTTAGCATTTATAAGTTTACCTATTATGATCGTATATTAACAGCTTGTTAATACCACAGGTGCTGTCAAACCTGTCGCACCTGGAAGCCGACGACGGCGTGTTCGAGTGCGTGCCACGCGCGGCTGGCTGTCCGCGCGACGTGTACGAGCTCATGTGCGAGTGCTGGCGACGCGACTGCCGCGACCGGCCCGCCTTCGCAGACATCCACCTCTTCCTCCAGCGCAAGGCCCTCAGCTACGCGACCACGTGATCCTGGCACGTACCATGCCCCAACATTACGGGCATGAGCTACTAACGGACAACACGGGGCAAAAGTTGAGTGGGACTCAGACACGGTTGTACGTGCTTCAACGTACGCGACGGTGGCGAAATGACCACTAGGTTTTGAATGGGCATGTTACGCTGTACGCAACCTCTCCAACAGAGATCTCTTCATAAGTATTCTCTCTGAATCTATCTCTATTATGTATTTATTAGTCTTATTCAATCAAAGTAGGAACGAGTAATATTAACTTGTCGACAATACAGTGTGATAAAGAGATCTCTGTTCGGTGAAGATTCGCGCGGATACGTACTCAGCATTTGCTCCGAACGTTCGTACCCTTGTGATTGCAGGAGAATGTTTCTGTCTGACGCGCGTGGTTTTTGTACTTAATAGAAATTCGTGTTAGGTGGCTTCACACGTCCGATCGGCTTTGTGCACGGCTTTGTCGAACGCTCTGGTTTGTAACAGTAGATGGGCCGCGCCAGACAGAAACATGACGAGTGCGCGCGATCACGGGTCGTAGTATAATCAGTTCATCGTGATGTGATTCATTTGGCAGCTCATGGACTTACGCCGATCTTAGTCATACCGGTGAATAGATTATAGATTTTATCTGTACTGCTGAACTTGACGAGTGAGCTACGTTTAATAGACATAAGCGAACGATCTTCCTTCACACTTCACCTGTACGTTTTGCGAGATTCCGCCTCCTACTTCAGACCATGCAGTATCGTTGTTTAGATACTTTTTTTACAAGGCACCGTATGCTTTTTATACTGTAAAGTAAATAATTTTTAAGAACATTTTACATTCTTCCGCATAGAACACGACATGGTACGTAATTAGTAAATCTGATAGTAGTCCTGAAAGGTAAAGTTACCAAATTTAATAGTCATTTATTTTCATACAACACAATTCATTATAAACAGGAAACTAGGGCATAACTATTGTAATAGTAAGTTGTTAGTTATAGTTGCATCTGAATCGAATAAAATAAATTCTATTAGAAATAATTAAATATATAGCTGTTGAGATTTGTCTATTTTCCGTAGTTTGCTGTGTTGAAGCACATATGAATACAGATGAGACACTCCGCAGTTTAGGTTTGAAGCTACAACGCGGCGTCTCGACTAGTCGGGCCAATTCAGTGAGCGTAGTAGTGTAACGTAGTCAGAAGATCTAAGAGTTACGCGATAGAAAGAGAGGCAACTTATAGGTGAATATAACTGTAGCCACTGTAGGTTATTAGCGCTGTGCGACCTGAATTGCACTTTATTATGTCGTAGCAAGAGTCGCTTTTTATTTAAATGATTTTGCGAAGTGTCCCCTCTGTATGAATCTGTGGTTGAAATTAGATCGAGCAGTTGTTCTGACAATATACCAGGGCGGGGCCCCGACCCTCCTCTGTTGCGTTTAGATACATGCGAAGACTCCACCGAAACTATGAGATTCGTTTTATATTATAAACTTTATTTATTCTCATTTTACTCTTTATATTTACATCTTTATTTATTAGAATAACTTCTTGTACATCATATTGTTATACAAGTTTATCTTAGGAGAAGAATGACTCTATATATTTCATTTGTAAGAGCCTATTTTTGTAGAGTTGTTGTCGATGCGTGTATCCGGACGTAAGCTTCATAGTGTTATCACTAATTAGCTCTTACGTTCCCCTCTCGTGGACCGAAACGGCTTAATGTTATGAGCCTAATAGAATAAGCACTTAGTAGACGTAAGCGAGCGATATTTAGGTTGCAACTTAGTAAAGATTGAATCACAATTAATCGCAGCGTAGAGGACACTCGCTTGTTATATTTTTGGAGTAAGTACTTACTATATTATGCACAAGGAAAAAAATTATAAAAATCTTAAGAATATTCTTCTATGAATTTATTTATTTCTAGTAACTTATGAAAAGCAACATTCGAGTGTATGTACTTACATTTTTAATTACAATAGCAGACAATATTATTGTTATCAAAGATAATCTTCTTTTAACTTGAATCGAAACTACTAAATGATTTGTTGCCAGAAACATTTGATTTATACTCTATGAAATTGTTGGCTGTTTAGTATATCATATTTTATTTAGGCAATTTTACTTGGCCTATTACTTTTAAAATGTACCGAGACGATCGAAATAGAAATACTTGTTGAGTTATCTAGATACAAGCAATCATAAAAACAAATTAAACTTAAGACGTGATATTTTTTATATTATAAAAGGTTGCTAAGTGAGAATAAGTTTTAAGATGATATACACAAGTGTTGATAGACAACATTCTTAACGCACAATGTCAACAACTAGCCTTGTTACTTAACTGTTCACGCTTCCGCAGAAATACAATTGTAAGTTGGCTATCTATAGTAACTTAAGACACAGATTTAGTTGGACAAGACGTGCGGGCTAGCATATGTCACTATATCTATTGGTATACTGTACGATTTAGTCGGCCAACTTGTAATTGTAAATCGCCGGTCGCCCTGTGTATATGAGCGATGTGTTCGGAGTGTCCTCTACGCTGTGACTGTGACGTACACGGAACCAATGTTAACTAGGCTAATCGAACACAAAAAGGTCTAATTATTTCTAAGTAGGGCAAACTCTTTACACTAAGAATACTTTACTTTCGGCCTTAATTTGTTCGTTAATCATTATTGTCTAGCTCATAGTATGTAGATGAGAGAAAGAGTAGTTTTGTAACGAAGTCTCATTCCCTCAAGCTAATGTATCGATAGTTAGTAATGTTAGGCACTAATAATAATAATAATGTACAATAAAACACCCTCTCTGCCTTAGTGATGCTACTCTTACCCTAATGCTACGAACGAAATATCAGTTAGAACGAAATTATAAAGTATCTTGTAAATACGAATTCTTATGGCTGATGTAATATATCGAGCACTATGGAAAACTTAAATTCCTAACAATGGTCCAAACTTCACTCGCTTTTTTATTTGTACTATACGATTATACAATTTCTATATAGATAAAGAAATAATGATAAAAATTAGTCTAGAAATACAACTTATGCTTTAATTTAATTTTATAGATGTTTATCATGTATTTGTCGAAATGCTTAATTTTCATAATCAAAAGTTTTATGAAAAAGGTTGATACCAAATGCAGTATTTTTATTTTATACTCTACATCTTTGTACCCAAATAAAAGCAATAATCTAATGCGTCTGTGTTTGATTCGGTCCTACTTATCATATCGCACATGTTGCGAGCAGCCTCAAGCGCAGGCCACACCGCCAGCTAGCGGGCGGGCGGGCTAGGCGGGCGAACATCGTTTCACCTCTTTACATACTTCGGTTCACACCGCGAGCTACCGACTAACCATATAAAGAGGTGAAACGATGTTCGCCCGCCTAGCCCGCCCGCCCGCTAGCTGGCGGTGTGGCCTGCGCTTAAGAATCTAAAACACAAAGACTATTCCTTCTTTTGCTGCCTGAATGGTTGGTCTATGTGAATGTTTACAAACACTCTGCTTATCGGTCAGCCGCCAAAAACAAACTTCCTTTATGCAGGATAAAACAATTGAAGCCGAGCAATACTAAATCCGAGATCGCAGTAATGGTTCACTTGAAGATGGGGCGGGTAAGTTACCTGGTCTACAGTTTGTGTCTGCTGCACGCCGCGCTCGCGGTCAAAGTCAAGGTGGTGATGCACTCCGACCAGGAGGACTCGAAGATGGAGGACGAGGAGGCCGCGCACACAGAGGCCTCGTGGCCCGAGCACAAGAGGCACGTCGACCCGACAATGATGCCTTTCATCAAGACGCACAAACACCCCGATGAGAAACCAATCGAATTCGAAGATGAAAAAACCATAACTACTGAAAAACCGAAACAGCAACACCCAAACGAATTGATTTTCCCGTTAATTTACCACCAGAGCCACGTCAACAGTATGTTTAAATTCGGTGAGAACTGGTATACTTGGTCTATCGAGAAAAGAACTGATGGTTCGAAAGCAGTCAACTACTACATATGCTACGATGAACCCAAACGTTGTGACGAAATAGGCTGGGTAAGACAATGTTCAGTAATAACTATTTTTTATTTATTACACTTATTTTAACAAATTATTCGTGCACCTAAATCTGACGATTCCAATTTGTCATTTCTTATTGAGAAGAACCGGTATGAAAATGCTCGGGTACTCTTTTTTAGGGTTCCGTAACTCAAAAGGAAAAGACGGAATCCGTACCTATAGCTTTTTCTCAGGAACGCGTGGAGGTATCAAGTTGAATTTTATATCAAATACGTAGGTCCCTTGTAACTCAAAAAAATCTAACTTCTAAGTCAACGCAATAAAAAAAATACCTACGGCCATGTATGCGAGGTCAACGGGAAATACTCTATAGATACTTCCCGTTGACCTAGAATCATGAAATTTGGCAAGAAGTAACGCAAGCACAAGTAAAGGAAAAAGTCCGAAAACTTTTTTTTTTCTATTACGAACTTACGTTTTGCACTTTGTAGAAATGACCGTGGCTTATATCTGTGTACGGGAGAACGTTTTTCAACTACTTACAATGTTGTTTGTTTTTGGGATAAATTCAATCCAACTACTGCCATGCTATTCTGTAAACATCTCACCGTGAAAACTTGGATGAAGTGAGCTGTCAATAGTGTCAATCCCTGTGGAATGACAGCTCACTTCACCTAAGTTTTCACGGTGAGATGGTTACAGAATAGAACTGGAGAACCCCTTATTGCACGTGGTCCGACACGCACTGGGCTGAATGACTTCACGATGACGTTTAATGTTATCTTACTCCATATGTACATTTAACAGCCAGATTATTTTTTCTTTTTAGTCGGCGCCTAAACGTCGCAGCGTGATCTTAATTAGCCCACAACCTTACTCAAGAATTTGGCTATCAAATGCATTATTTTTCAAATCAGATTCGTCGGCCCAGAGATTAGCGTATGCAAACAAACTTTTCAGCTTTATTATATTAGAAGGGATATCATCATCAGCAGTCCACTGCTGGACATAGGCCACTCCAATTGCACGCCAGCTCTCATCCAGCTGCTACCAGCCATCCTGCGAAGATCGTCGCTCCACCTAGCCTGAGGGCGTCCTACCTTACGTTTGCCGATTCGCAAATAGTATGGATAAAATTGTACAATTTAATCAAATATTTCTGCACAGGAACGAACGGATGCCCTGCCAAAGTGCGCCTTCCAGATCGACTCCCTACTACCAGAAGACCGCGCCTGTATTAACAGCTTCGGCGTGGAACCCCATAAAGGCAACATTTGTGATGGCGCTGAACAGATGAAAGTACGTACTCCGCTTTGTGTCTGTCGTATTTCATCGACGGCTAAACTTTGTTCAAAATCTTAGATAATGATCATTTTTACAACAAGGCAACCAAACAAATTAAGGTTTAGGACATTTTTATTACAATGGACACTCAATTATCAACCAAGACTACATAACAGCACTGAATGTAAATTATCTAAGATTCTGAATAAAATTAAAGTCAAGAAAATATACCTAACTATAATTTAATCGCAATATTGATTGGCAGGTGGTTGACATGGTCCGTGCATGTGGACCTCGCATTCGCTCCTTGTGGCGCTTCGTCCGTGTGGGACGCCGGCCCGCCAACGCAGCTAAGCCGGCTGACGTCAATTCACTGATATGTGAAGACGAGGAAGAATGCTTTATAACTATAGAATATAGGGTAAGTACTAAATTGTTACTATCAGTGTTCACTCTGGAACCTACTAAATGCAGTAAGTCGCTGGTTATTTCAACACTGACCCGTGATCCCAATCCAACAGGTACACCATGATCGCATCACTTTCTCCCTTCACGAACCGACTCGCGGTCAGACATTTAAGAGCGTGTTGAAACGTGAGGTGCAAGCAGAAGAAGACAAGACTACTACGGTGGTCACGGAGGCTCCTCAAACACGCGTCGCACACAGAAGTAACAAGAAGGCAAATCGCGAGGAAGATCCTCCCAGATCTGTTAAGAAGTTCCGCGTCAAAAATAAAAGTAAGAGCGAGGGTAAAGGGATCATCAAGGAAAGGAACGACTCCGGAGCTTACACAAATCGAAGAGTAGGTAAGAACAAAATTAAAGTGAGAGAAGACATCTCTGAAGATATTTCTGAATAGGGTTCCTCGTCTCGCACAGTTCTTGGCGCTCATGTCGACGGCAAACCATTCGACTAGTGCCAAGAACTATAGGCAATTTTTTTCTACAATATTTAACCTTGCAATTTGATAAAAAATAAAGTATGTCTTTACAAAAAAATGTTGTCAATGTTTCATTTATTCAGATATTTCGGCTCGGGCTATAAATAAAACTACAAGTTAAATATAACGAACTATTTATATTAATGTATAGTTTCGCTTACTAAATATGCAATTATTTTTTATATTTTTTAAATTTCATTTTGGGCTTTTTCTGTTTGTGATCTTTGTTAGAATGGTTGAAAAACTTTTTGTAGTCTGCAGACTTATATGCAAAGGGTTTCACGTTAATGTCAATTGTTTTAGTGTTATTTTCTGTTAATTCTTCTTTAATTATAATATTATTATCAGTAACTATACCGGTGGACGCTTTATGTTCCACTTTTTCAGCAGATATTTTCCTTTTGCGTTGTTGCGTTTTCTTCTGTATGTCATCGTTTGCTTCAACGTTATGTTTCTTTTCTTCGTTTTCGATCTGTGTTTGCGCTTGCTGTAGTTTAACAAGGACTTCTGTTTTGATCAATTCATTGCCTTTACTGATAGCCGTTATTTTTGCTGCCTTCTCTTTGAATTCCTCAATTTCGTGTTGCTGTAACAATTTATGATTATATCAACATAACAAATGGCTTCAGGACGAAAACAGAGACTGTGAGGGTATTATAGATAAGTAATAAGTCCTTCAGAAAGGTCAGATGCGTAGTATCCACAACCGGCGTGCGTCTATGAACATGACCAGATGTACAATACGGCCGATATAACTTGGCAGGTCTGAACATAGGCTTTGCGAACTTTCGCGCATGTCCTCTCACTCACACTCGCCTTATGTCACCATTTGGTTCCTAAAACTGTTATTGCGCAGCCTTATGCGCGAAGTTCAGAACTGCCAAGTTATATCCACCGTATTGTTTGAACGTAAACGAGGCAAAAGTATGGTTTTCTGTAGTTTGTGTCTACCACCATGAAACCACGAGCCTTCTCAAATACTTCCCGTATTTGACAACGCTCGTGGTTTTAGTCCAGTCGGTCGATTCTGTAAAAATATCACCCTGAAACTCAGGTGAAGTGAGCTGTCACTGTCACAGAATCGACCGACTGATGCTAGGGATTGATAGTATTGACAGCTCACTTCACCTAAGTTTCGAAGTGATATTTTTACAGAATCGACCGGCTGGTTTCAAAACCGATACGAAGTTTAAATTCAATAGTGGTAAAAGTTACAGTAGAAAACGTAATTAAGTCTCAGCCAGCTTGATCCTTAATCTTTCCAGTTCATGTTTGGGCTATTATTAGTTATTCCAAGTATAGTTGCAGTCAAATGTCCCCCCCTATTTAGATGTTTTATATAGCTAGGTGCTAGATAAGTAAAATAAGCTAATAGTCCTTGACTGATCTAAAGAAACCGTAAAATAAATCAGTTGGCTGTGACATACACTCTAATTATAAGAAATAACTGTACCTGGGCCATGGAGCGATACTTTCTGTATCTGAAGTATGGTGGAAAAAATAGTTTAGCCTCAGCGTTCAAATCCGAAATCTGAAACAAATTACACAATATTACTGTTTACATCATCTCATCATCTGCCTAGCCTTTTCTCAACTATGTTGGGGTCGGCTTCCAGTCTAACCGGATGCAGCTAAGTACCAGTAACTTACATGGAGTGACTGCCTATCTGACCTCCACAACCTAGTTACTACGTAACACGATACCCCTTGGTAGGACTGGTTGTCAGACTTTTGGGCTTCTAACTACACATAACCAAAGATTTACAAATGACAGCCGGGACCAACGGCTTAACGAGGTTTCCGAGGTACGGAGGGGTCTTGGTATGTAAAGATGGTCACCCATCCACGGACCAACCGCGGCAAGCGTAGCTTTACCTGATCGATCGACCCGTGCGGCTAAAACAATAAGTAATAGTAATATTACTGTTTACGAATTTAGAAAATCTTTTTGTCTTTGTTATGATTGCAATCACTGGTAACATATCGATATTTTGATCTTTCCTCCTGCTTTCCCGCAATCCAGAGAATATATTACTCTCTTACGAGAGCTGCTGTAATCTGTGGGAGTGATTTCGTGAAAAGGGACGGAAGTGTGTAACAGGAAGCCCGGGCAGGGCGCGCTATTTGATATGACCAATGAGCGCGCGTGGTGCTAGAGTTGTCCGTCAGATGGTACCAACCCTTTTCCGAGAGGTTGGTACTGTCAGCCAAGATGTCAGATGTTATACATTATATGTGACTACTGTAGGGCTCGCACGTTTTTTATTATTTTCAGTGGGGACGCTACAGGAAACTTGGCAGCCTGAGCAATATTTGAAATGGTCCTTGAGAACCAGTTAAAAGTTTGCAATATAAAAAATAATAAAGATTAATTCACATGACTTTTATATGTAACGGGTAAGCTTATATCATGTCGAAAATCAAAGCAACTCACAACTGTTCCATACGATATCATGTTTGACGGCAAGAAGGCGTCAATCTCAGGCTCTAGATCGTACGTATCGTAGTCCTCCTCTAGTAAATCAGCGGCAGTCTCCAGATTGATCATGTTCGCTTCACTGTAAATAAAACAAGTAATTAACTCTAATTTTATAATTATAACCTATACAAAAGTATGTTGTGTGCGTATTGAAATCTTATTATGTTTTTTCGTTTAGGTTAAGAAGCTCAAGCTTTTTATGCAGAAAGCACATGTACGCAGCAAACTTAGGGTAGCGTTTTACATTTACAATCGTAACGCGCTGACCTACACACGCACGCGTTACTATTTAAAAATTATACGTTGTGTAGCCTGCGCTTTAGCATGTTTGTGTGGATTACTGCTTAATCGTACCGTGGTTCAGACAAGCTTACGTGCAGCGTAACACGACTTTGGCAGTGACTTTATATCGTCGCAGTAAGGGCGGTTATCGCATTTCAAGTGATACTGCAGACGTGCGCTTGACTGTAAGCGCTTGCGCATAGCTAGAATGTTTTGCAATGTGAATTTTCATTATGTATACAAAAGACCATGTTTATTGATTCTAATGATTCCTCAAAGGTTAGTTTTTGCAGTGGAAACATTTGGAGAATTTAACAGAAAGGAATTGTTTTATATTTGAGTTTTATCTGATCTAGGAGGAAAGTAATTTCTGTGACGCATTTTGACCTTCGTATAGAGGCTTGAAAAAACGCAAGTATTTTTGTAATAATCATAATTAATTTGTTCAGGAGTTAAAATAAAAGATCCTGTTTCTAAAAGCCTGACCAAGTTTCTTTTTAAAATGGTGTGCGGAATAAAAATCCAATCAAATCACTAGATATGAGAAAGTTGAATCGATTTATAGGAACCGGAGTTACATTGTTCTGCAAATCAAGTTTACCTGAAGTCCGAGTAATGCGCAAAGTCATGCATGCTGTACGCGGTGAGCGGCTGCAGCGTCGCGTTCATAATGTTCCTGATACTTGTCGGCATCTGGTACAGTTGCGGCTCATTCGGCAACTCGCGACACTGGAGAGGACAAGATCACGTTAGACAGAGCTACTTTTGTTAGTCACTAGTTGGCGCCACCAGCGATTGTCGAAATCGATTGATAAATTGATACTGAAACGTTGTTTAAACAAACGAAAACGCTGTACAAGCCAGTCATTTTCAATTCAATTTTCTCAGTTTGTTCTTGGTAGTAACATTTCCCATTACATACAGTTTAGGCGTGTGGCGCCATCTAGCAGTGTGTAACAGTCCTCATTAGAGGTATAATTAATTCATGCTCATAAATAACATTTGGCTAAGTATGAGTAGAACAGAGTTTGTAATAGTACTAAAGCAAAGTATGTATGACGGGTGTATGAGATAGTTTGTATGCTCTGTTTTCGACTGTTATCTCCAGGAAATTGTGTACTAGTGCTCGTCTTGTATACATACAGCAGCACTTTACCATGCATCTTTACATTATTTTCCGTATTAAAGAGAGTATTAAAAGCCTTGCAACTGTAATATATTTTACCTGAATACCCGCGAATTTCGCGTTGTTGCATAATTTTTAATTCATATTCTTTATGGCACCTTTTTAGGTCATGAGCTATCCGAATATCAAAATATATTTGGCCTAGGTCTTAAAGGGGAGGCGTGAAAATTGATTCGCTGTTACAATGTATAGTAGATATCGTCTGTAAATAATTTTACAGAACACAATGAAAGCAAAGGCAATTACTTATATGACGACTGACGCAGTAATTCCGCGCCCTATTAGCACTACACACCTGACACGGAAAACTCTGTTGCTCGTTCAAATGAGCGTTGACGCGTGTTCCATGTATGGCTAAGTAGAAGGTCAACACAGCACGGGTTTTTGAAATGCGGGTCAAATTCGTCATGGGAACGCGGCTTTAGAGCCCATGACGAGGGTCCACGAAAAAACGTAATGTGAGCATAGAGACAGCGGTTGAAATTGTATAGAAACAGAGGAAGTATCGTCTCAGTTAGATAAAACTACTCACAATCATTCGTATCCATATCGGTTCTCGTCTCCGTTAATCCAATGACAACGTAAAAGGAAAGTTGTGCTCCTATGCAACATACGTCATCAGAGATAGCAGTAGCCGACTGTCGAGAGACTGGCTGCAAACAACAGCGAGCACACACAGCATTTGAATACAGCGAACTGCACCTATTTGTCGTGTGTGGCTGTTTAATTCGTCTACAGACGACTACATGCATTTGTTCTAGTCGACTGAAACTTTAGGCTACTAACTAAGGCTGGGAATCGGCTGACAGGATAGCAGAACAGAAGTTAAATAACTCCGCCTTTTATTTTGAAGAAGCATAGTTCTGTTTAGCAAGCAGTGAGCAGACACTGTATAGTAATTACTAGTATCCGTATGATGAAACCTAAGCCTGTGAGCGAGTGAGCATTTCTTTAACGAATGCCAAAAAGTATGATACAAAGCTTACATTAATCATCATGATCTGCAGAAGCGTTTAGCGTTCTTATCTGAGCACATGTCTGTACTGTATGGCGCAAAGCACAAGCATGCTTGTCAAGGCACAAGAAGATCAAGCATGGTTGATCTTGACGTTATTTTTATACGATGAAATTATCAAGTATGTGGAATTGGTGAATAAACTCTCCTTTAATATAATTTCATGTAAAGAAAATACTACTATTATAATTAGTTGATTTTAGGTTTTTTTTTTACAACATGTACACGTGTTGGTTGCATGGTTTGCATAAATGAAACAATACACTGAGCGTTAGGACCCTCGTCAGTCCACTTTAACTTCGTTAGTCCTGCTAGCCTCTAATAAAGCCAAGTGCCTGTGCTTGAGCGCATCGTGTATTGTCCGCTGATGCAACTAATACTCGTAAGCTGTCTGTCTATTCCCAGCCTATACTAATGCAAGTTTCGGTGCTAAATGCAGTTTGACATGCCATCGTATCACTATATCTATAATCTTACTATATATATTGCCCTAAGGCCCTAAGGTATGCAGTGCATTTGGACACAGTTCATTGTGACCACGACCGCTCTGTCAAGAGCGAAGCGAAGAAGAAGGTATGCACGGAGGTCTGGTCATATCTCTTCATCAACCGGATGTTAGTCGTTGGCAGCACGACTTACTGACTACTCGTATAACATGACTGCAGTGCAGAAGACAAGGGACCACAAACCACTGCACTATATTCCCTAGATATCCTATGAAAATGGATCAAGGAAACAGTGATAGGATGCGATCCGGCTACCACCCGGCGCCATGTTGAGTCCAGGACTCATGGCGTGAAATATGCTACTGGTCACACTGACGTGACTCACCAAGCACAGTGCCGAAAGTATGTTACTGGTGACTATAGAACTGGTCATCGTGCACAGCTTCGCAAAAAGTTAAGATTGGAATCCTGGAATGTTCAGGGAATGATCCAACCAGGGAAACCAGAGATCATAGACAAAGAGCAAGCACATTAAGACTTACAGGTCTTAATGTGCTTGCTCTTTGTCTATGATCTACTGATATACTGGGGATCACCGAAACTCACATGAGAGGTTCAGGATAACAACCCCGAAGGGCCACACTGTAAACTTTGCTGGCCCATAAAGTGAAAGTAAGAATGGTGTGGCTTTGTCTGTGTCTCCCGAAGTGAAAGATTAAGAAAAAAAGATGCTCCGAGAAAGATATCGATAACGGAAGGAAACATGGAAGGCCATCAGAGAACGAAAGGAACTACTCAAAGGAAGATATGGGCGTACCTCAATACCTTGTCTCGTTGATCGCAAATCGATACTAAGACGGGGTATCCTCGATAAGGGTTAATGACAATACCTCAGGCCCTTTCAAGCCAGAAAAGGGGGTAAGACAAGGGTGTACTCTTTCTCCTATTCTCTTTAATATATAGGGTGTCAGGGACATCGACGCGAAGCCGGTTACCATGGATTTAGTAAATGTTTTTTAGAGAGCTGTGCTGCTGGGGAGTTTGTTGCGCCACTTCTTCTTCCCAGCTAAAGCACAAGGAAGTGGTAAAGGGTGGGCGTTTTGGGGGACTGTCTCATGTAATTTTGACGTTCGAAAAGTGCTGATACTCAGCCTAGTTTGAATAAATGACTTTTGAATTTGAATCCCCAGCGTCGAAAATTTTCGTCGGTTATTTAAAAAAAATAAAAAAACAGCTGTTCCATACATTTTGACCGGGTAGGTATTGCACTTTTCTATGAATCTGGTTTTTTTTTTAATAACCGACGAAAGACGAAGGTCTCCAATGTCACCAAGATGAGACTACGGACAATGGTTTTCTCGATATTCCTTTACGGCTCAGAGTCGTAGACGATTCGGGCAATAGAACGGAAAAAGATAGAAGCTTTTGAGATGTGATATTGGCGAAGAATGCTCCGCATACCATGGACCAACAAGAGAACGAACAAATCTATCCACGAAAAACGCATAAGAGATAGACTATCCACGATGTGCTGTGTGACCAAAGGATTCTCGGTTACCTTGGTCACATTTCCCGTCGGGAACCAGATAACCTTGAAATGTTGGTGGTGTTGGGCAAGGTAGATGCGAAAAGACCTCGCGGCCGTTCACCTCACCGCTGATCAGACCTACTAACCGCCCTTACCGGACTCTGTTACGATCCCCCTTAGAGACGCCGAGAACCGAACGAAGTGGCACGAAGACCATTCAGGGACACGACCTTTAGTAATGAAGTACGCGACCAAGAAGAGAAGGTATGCCGAAAGAAACTTACTGTTAGATCTTTTTCAATTCGATATTTAAGTTTAAGTACATTATTATTTACAAATGACCGCGTTTTGTGACTCCATGACATTATCGCTATCACCGAATTTTGTGCTGTCATGACCTGAACATTCGTATATTCATGCACAGACGAAAAACATATAATCCTATTTTATTTCTAGCTATTTAAGTACAGGGCCTATTTCTAAAAATGACACGTATTAGTTAAAAATGGCAACACAGAATTAAACTGTCATTTTGACAGGACCGCATCTTCACATAGCATACCTACAGTGACATTTTGCCAGTTATATTTATTATGTTTGTTTTTTGAGCGTATCGTATCGAATAATTCAGTGGGTCAATATGATCCTTGCGACGTACCGAGAGGAGCATTCTGTGTATGGTAATGAGGTTCTGCTTGACGAAGGGCGGCATGGGCTGGCACACCGCGGTCACGCCCTGCACCTCGCGCGGCAACGACTCGGCGAGCGCTAGCAGCATGTGGTTGGGGAGGAGATATCTGTTGCAGACAAACATTTCATAGTTATCGTCTATGGTCGTTTTCCAAGTAGTACCTCTAGTTTTAGGCCCTAATATTGTAAATATTTATAACATGATTGAATATTACATTATATATAATATGTAATATTGTATAATTAAATCAATCATTGCAATAAACAATTTCAAATGCGATTGCTGAAAAGCGAATTCTGGGTGTTGACCCAGTGTGATTACTTAAAATGTTTACGATAATTATCCAAATATCCATACGTACGCATAGCTGAAAGTATTTTATTCAGATATATTAAGTTCATAAACAATTTTTCATAATTTAATTAAGCTTAAACGGTGGTAATTTGATTCAGTTTAAGATAAAGGATTTCACCGTACTGGGCCCGCGTAGTGTATTATGGTCCGCTTCTTTTCACAGAGAGGCGTCCCCACCGCAGTGGGAACGTTATAGGCAATTAGGCATGATTCTGCTGTTTGAATATTAGAGAAATATACCATCATGTTGTGGCGGCCATTATTTACGCTTAGCTTAAGGGAGCAACAACTGTGGTCGATCGACGTCGACCATTCAATATTGAGCGCGACAAAATTTATCACTACGTAATTATGTTATACTAGCTCTCTGCTCGCAAATTAGGCCGCGCGGATTTCGGACTTCCACCACATTAAAAGGTACTTTTTAGTTTTGGAAATTAATTATTTCGATGTTTATTATTTACCTAGATAAGTATTTGTGCCAAGTTTCAAGTTTCAAAATGGCGCGCCAAGTGACTTCTTTGCTAGAACTTACGTGGTACTTTCATCGAGCGCGCGCGCCTGCGCGTCTCGCCACTTGTACAGCATCTTCAGCGCAGCCATCTGCTGCGAGTTGAACGACTTCTTGGAGCGCACGTACAGCGGGATGTGGCTGGTCTCCGTCACAACCTCCTTGTTGTACGTCTGAAAGAGTTCCAATAATTAGTATAACTGGTGTAAAAAGACGCTCAACGAAAGCCGAGCGTCCCTTGTTTGTCCCATCATTGTGTTTTTTTTTTGTACTGACTATACCAGGGAACCTTCTGGTTATGGAGATAATGACGGTTAAACTAAACAAACCAACTTTTTTTGACGATTTTTACGAAAACAAGTTTAAAATGTTATAACTTAACTTTAAATACGCGATTTTTCACACCAAAAATAAAAGACGTTTCCCAGCTATTATTTTTGTACAATGTTACTTGGTTTGATATACAGAATGCGTAGACGACGGCTATGTGATGGGTTTTTTCACAATATGTGTACTTATTTAATACTTATCACTCATACTTATTCAAATTTGTATCGTCCTGTATTGTCCCCCTTTTTTTTTTTCCGGTGTTCCGACTCACACCTACGCCGGGGGTCGCGGGAACGAAAGAATCTTCCGCAACCCCCGGCCGGTGCCGGCCCCCCACCGCGGGCCTCCTCTCGGGTCAGGGGGGGGAGTGAGGTGTTTGACTCCCCCCGCGACGTCTCAGAGGGGCGCGCGTGGAACACTACGCGCCGCCACCTCGGGGCCTGATGAGTGGGGGGCGACGGACGTTCCCGAGTCCGTCGCCCCTGGACCCATTTAGGGGGGCCGGAAGAGGGCGTTGTCCGCCCTCCGCCGACGCCCGGTGCGCCTGCTGCGGGCCGGGTGAGTGGACGAGATCTCCCTCTCCCTTCCCGCAGCCTCCTTCTGCGAGACGACCGTCTCGCAGAAGGCGACCACCGCGTCCCAGGGCTCGGCGCCGCCGACCATAGCGTTCACTACGGCCGGCAGCGACAAGTCACTGCCTACTCCTGAGATGAGGGCACGGCGCGGCTCCTCCCAAGCGGCACACTCTGCCAGCGTGTGCCGCGCCGTGTCCTCCCTGTATTGTCCCCCTGGGTTAAGGTCGCCCTCAGAGCTTAACACTCTTCCATGTATGTTGCCTTATCCGGCCAATCTCCAATAAATGCTTCAAGATCATCACGCCAGCGTTTCTTAGACCATCCTCCTCGGCAACGACGCCAGTCTTCTGGCTCCTACTGCGTGATGACTCTTGCCCATCTATCCCCACGCACCCTACATACATGACCCACCTAATCCGACTCAAGCCTAGCTCATTATGAGGTTGAATTTGTCGGTCTCATTAACTAAATGGACAACCTGACAGTGATACAATTCACGGATTTTCACAAGGGGATGCAGGTCGTTCGGTCAAGCGTCATTCGACATCGGCGCCATTCGGACGGCTACATACAGAATTATGTATGTTGACGTCATCGGGCGCAAGAAGCCGCGACGAAGCCAAAACAAACGTCACATATACAGTTTACGACGTTATTTGTCCAGATGTTTGTGAATGGATTAATGCAATCCACGTCGAAAGCAAAGGAAATATTAGTCATGTGGATATGGCCCAATCTTCCTGTGTTACAAAATCATAGAACGCGTATCCTCAGTAAAATTATTTATTAGCATAATTTACAGAGAAGCTAGCATTGACCGTTGTGGGGACAGTTGCGGGAGGTCTATGTCCAGCAGAGGAGGTCATTGTCACTCTCATGCCCATATCTCAATTTATTTGTGGTCGGACAACACATATTTTTCTTCCACACTTCTCTATCAGTCGTCATCTCAGTAGTCCCCCCCTTTCTAGCCATATCATCTTTCACACAGTACATCCAACGTTTCTTTGATCTTCGTCTACTCTTATATCCATCCACATTCATACCCAAAACTTGCCTCACGACATTTTTCTCTTCGTATTCCGGCTAAAATAACAACTTACAGTGCCACAGATCTGTCGACTGGTCTCGAACACGTTGAGCAGGTGGTGCGTCTGCTCGTCTTTCGAGAGCTCGGCCTTCATCTGGCGCCAGATGTACAGCAGGTAGTGCGTGTCCATGCGCGCGTACTCTATCAGCTCCGCGGGCAGGGGACGCATGCGCCAGTCAGCTAGCTGATACCTGCACAATATTAACATAACATTATTATCACGCCTGTAATCTTCGAGCAGAGAAGTACCATCGAAGAACTTCATATTTATACACCGTAAGGATTATTTCTGCTTGCAGCGCTCAGCGGCTATAGAACCGGGGCGGTAACAGATATGGTCATCGCGTTCACGGGATTTTGTTTACAAACTGCTTAGATATGAAATTCTTCGATAGTACACCTACATTTCGCCAGTTATGTTCAACTCTCATTTGAGGAGCTCGTGGCTAAGTAATAACAGCCGCACGGTTCGATCCCTCAGGTTAAGCTACGCTTGCCGGGGTTGGTCCGTGGATGTGTGACGGGTCGTCAGTTACCGAAAGTCTGACAACCAGTCTTACCAAGGGGTATCGTATTACCCAGTTACTGGGTTGTGGAGGTCAGATAGGCAGTCGCTCCATGAAAAATACTGGTATTCAGCTGCATCCGGTTAGGCTGGAAGCCGACCCCAACATAGTTGGGAAAAGGCTAGGCGAGTTGATGTTCAACTCCCATTCAAAAGAGGGCCAGCCTATTACCATCAACTGGGCCCAAATCCAGACTCCAGACCGTTACTGAGAAATTCCCAATAATAACACGTTGCCCAACCTGGGAATCGAACCCAGTCCAGCTCAGCAGTAGCGCTTGGAACCACTAGACCAGTGAGGCGGTAAACGTCGTATTTAATAAAGCAATCGATTTCTAGTCGCTGGACATTTTTAGAATTCTCTTGAAATGTTTTGCATCCTTAAAATCGACGAAATTGTACCAATTTGCATCATGTACGGTCGCTTGAGACGATTTGAAGTCCATGCAAAAGAAAGCAGGTTTATATGTAAGACCAAATGATGTGGAAATTCAGTATTGATGAAACAGGATTGATTGACAGATAAAAAAAAAAACAAATATATTGGCATTAGACGACTGTATATCCAGAAAATTAACGATTTATATAAAACACCGTTGTTCCAGGGTCTATGGTTCTCTAAGGGCGTATATCAAAATTGTAATATTCATAATATTACGTTCAAGCTACTATTAGATAGTTTTCTTACTTTTTATCGGCGCTCACTTGGCAATACCTCAGGAGGAGGTATTTGAGTGAGAGGCCGGACAGGTTAAGCACCTTAGCTGCCTGATGCGTGTCGAACATTCCCACTAGGTACACGCCGAAGTCACGTTGTAGCCATATTACGTCGTGTTCCGCACCGTGGAAAACCTACGAAATTAATGAATATTAACTTAACGCTATAGTTTGACCGAGAGCGTTGTTCAGCGCCTTTTATACGTGCGCGGCGAGTGTAGGCCGCTCTTTCGTCAACGCTCAAGGCGCGTGGTTTTCCACCTGCCGGTCATTTTTAAGGCGCGGAACAGAGGTATCGGTCAAACTATAGTATGTAGTACTGCTATGGGACTCGCCCAAACCAAGTAAGCATGGCACATAAGGCAGGAGGCCTATACTCAGCAGTGGGTAGAACAAGGTTGCCAATGGTGATGAAGATATCATCACGCCGATGCTCCACGACAGGGTAGGTAGGCGCATAGTAATCTCTCATTTGGCCAGTTATGTTTAAGTTCCATTTAACATTATCCTACACTGGGCTGCTATAGAGAAATTTTTAATAAAAAAACAAATAAATCTATGCCCAATATCACTAGTAGATCACTTTGTCTACTTATTAAATTATTGCTATAAACATATATCACGGCCTTCAGTTAAAACCGGCTTCAGTACAGGATATCACCATAACTTTCTTAATAAGAGAGTTGTAAAAGAGACTTACTTTGATCTTCTTAGGGTCAGTGAAGGCCAGGTTCAGTTTGTGTATATGCTCCCGAATGGCCAACGCGTCAATGACAAAATCGCCGCCCTCAGTAGTCGTCACCTGGATCAGACACGTTATACCTAGAAAACAAATTGACAAGTTTAGTATTAAATAATAAATATACCGCAAGAGGACCTGGTAGTTGCATTACCTGGCAAGTACATGTCATCATCATCCACAGATCAACTTCATCGCACTTCCTACTGATAGGCCTCTCTCTGACTGTGCCAGTCGGCATGCTCCTGGACACAACACAAGGCCAGGAATGCTAATATTACGTAATTTTCTTTGTAACATTGCTAAAAATACCTGGACTAGAGTTACAGCAGCCATAACTAGCCATGGGTAATTTTTTAATAAACACCTCTTTGTCATAGGAGTCACAGATAGGTGCAGGGCCTACATGGAGGACGACGAGGTAGCAGCTCATGTGCTGCTAAACTATTATTATTTATTATTATTAAACTGCCCGGTGGTCGCTACATACAGGGCAAAATACTTCGGTAACCCAGGTACCCTCTGTGAGATTATCAGTAACACCACGGCGTTGCTGGCCTTCTTTGAGGGGCTGGGGTGGATCGAATAAGCGATTTTCCCACCCGTACGCAAAATACGCGCTTTGACGTGGAGTTCCGGACATCAGCCCGTTTTACCTATTACCTAAAGCAGTGGATTCCCATAAGTGGATTTCCCCTTTTTCCAAAACCACACCAATTTACGGCGACGCAAAACATAGGCAACTCGCAACAAGCTAGCACAGTTAGTAACGCAGGTTATTATCAAGTTCAATATTAAAAAGTATTATGACCTTGAAAAGTCCTATAGGAATGATGTTCCAAGTCAATAGCCAGTTCAGTCACGGTGTTCAAGTGTTCCACAAGAGCGTCCAGCTTCGCTTCAGTGTCCACGTACGTGAACATGGTTTCCTCCAGAGGTGCTGGAAACGGCAGCGGTTCCATGGGGTCGATGAACTGCGACGGCGGATGATATTGATCCAACTCAATCTGATACGGATGTTCATATCTGAAAGCATTGTTATGGATCTTAATATTGGATTTATCATATCTTGATAGATTTTAGTAACGTTATTTATTTTCGTGTTTGTCTGACGATCTTATGTTACCATTCAGTAGACAAGTATTTAAATGAAGTCATCAACCAAAAATACAATACATAAGTTGTATTTATTCCCATTTGCACCATGCCCTTAACTTCATTTGTAAAAACTTTGTAATTGATTGTCGAACCGAAATTATATAAGCAGCGGAATGATTTGTTAACCTTTCCACCATCATATTATGTATTTAATAGACGTTAATGACTAAAATTGAGCGAGCCAATTCATAGGTAGGCGTCATGATGGCAAGTTATTGCGCTTAGTGGAGCGGTCAATGGGTCAACAAGAAAAAAGCTACTACTTACAGCAGGAGAGACAAGTTTTAAAGAATACGAGGTGTATTGGGATGGGCATAAACAATTAGGGTTAAATAGTACTATTTCTCCAGAAAGCTTTGGTTTAATATGTCTGCACATGTACAAATATTTCTTATTTAGTCAAGTAGGTATGTTACAACAACGAGTATGGACAGAACGTGATTTATGTCCAAAGTGCAAGCAGTAAACGTGTCCAGGAACCATGATTGAGTAGAAGTACATTTCTTACACAACACTGTTTGATTGCCTATAGAATTGACCGTTTAACTTGTATGCAATTCTATACAGATGCTATATATGGCAGCAGACGAGAAGATACGCGGATGATTACGTTGTTACAGCGTTAGAGATGAATTGCGACGCCTGTGGCTGGATGCAGTCTCTTCCGGCATACGGAAACGTGCATACCCGCCGAGGTATTATTCAATTTAATCGATTTTATTGCCAATTTACCACCCATTACATCAGATACACGTGTAACTACTCACCCAACTGCCTCGCCCTCGTCGCTGTACAAAATATTCAAAGCCAGAGGTTTGATATTGTTTGGTTTGTCCGATATTTTTGGCACCCACAAGCTGTCTGAATTGTCGATCGTATCTTTGAAGTTGATTTGAGGTCGAGTAATATTTTTAGCGCCAATAAATGTTGCTGAGCCCACCTGGAATATTAAACAACTTTAAGAACAGGCCACTTTGACATAGAAAGTTTAAAGTACATACAAAGTAACGATGCTGTCGAAAATATTATGAACCGTCGTGCGTATAATTATTTATTCGTATAATTATAGTAGAAGAACAATATTTTTATACCTTTGAGGTAAATTTCACGGAAAAGTGATAGCAGTGATAAGAGATGGTAATGTAGGTACTCTAGATTACTAAGCCGTTATTACTAACGTGGATTTCATTCCTGCGTCAATTAATTTGAATCAGTAACGGAACTGATCATATATTTTGTGCAATCTACTTTCCACAATAAAACACAGATGGGGTATTATTACACCCACAAGACAGTATGCTTTGATCAACGTCGTTCAGGTAGAAAGGTGATGCAGTTGCAGTGGATGGTCGAGGATTGGGAAAACACGTCGAGCGACAATAATATATCAACCAATTATTTTAGATTTTTAGGTACTTATATATTTATACGATTCATGTTATCATCTCTAAATTAATATTTTCGTTAGTGTCATGAAAACCATCTAACAATGAAGTGACAAGTGAAAAAATATTTCCTTTATTATGAAGGTCTTATGTTTATTTTGGTGGTTGCTTATCATATACGGTATTATTCGGTAAATTTTATTTGTTCTTAAAAGCAATACCTTCAGGTGAAATAAATAAGTTACAAAACTGCGATTCAAATATTGGAGAAATTGAAAAAGTTATTTGACGTTTTCAACTTCAACAATGTACGGGAGCCTAGCCGTCGATTTTCCGAGCAGGAAAAGTTAAGACGTGAATTACACACTAAACTGGCAATCAACGCAGCAAACTGGAGGATAAGAATGGTATCAAAGGCGGTGTAATGACGTGTGTCTGTACTATCAATGTCTTTATCAACGCCGCGGGCGAGGCCGCATCCGTGCGTCCTGGCGCCCAAGGTCTCGACCTCATTTGCGACTTTAATGCACCAACTATCTATAGCACGTGCTCAAAATAAGCGTAAAGCAAGGTGACGTGACGACGCGGCATTATGCTCTACCTTTTTTAACCGACTTCAAAAAAGGAGGTTATCGGTTCGACACTTAAGTATGTAATATTATTAGAACTGCAATATATTTACATAGGATAATCTATTAGGGCTTCCAAACAATTAATATAGGTACAACATTTTATAGGTGTATGTATATAGGTATGTTTGTCCACGCATTTCTCCGAAACTGTTAATCGGATCGTGACAATTTTTTTTATTGGCTTACATTTACTTCAACTTAGGGAACAGTGCAAGATTTATGAAAATCGGTTCAGTAGTTTTCAAGATATGGAGTAATATGTATAAGTGTGAGGGCCTGGCTTATTGATACGAGCTACGGATGTGGTGTAAAAGGGAAAATAACCGAACAAGGAAAGGGACAACACCTTGGTCAACCACCAAGGTTTTGTGATGTTTTTCCCTTAGAAATCCGTGGTAAAAACGAAAATACAGAACCAGAGACACCAACTTCCGAAATGAAAGTTATTTTTCACTTTTTATGTGTTTTTTTTTGGAAGTTGGTTGTTTATTTTTGTTTTTTTTTTTCTATACCTTCATTTGATTTCGCGAACAATGAGCTGAATCAACTTGACAGAGTTCATTGAGTCATCTCCGAAAAAGTTAATGAATACTTAAATGCGGAGTGATTGTAACTGTTTTCGCTTCTGGTTACACCATCTTATTCTGAGCTTGCTGGTCGGTGAGCGGAGTTATTATGTACCATCAAAGAAGTTCATATCTAACCAGTTTCAAAACAAAATCCCGTGAACACGATGACCACATCTGTTACCGGCCCGGTGTTATAGCCGCCGAGCACTGCAAGCAAGAATAGTCCTTACGGTGGTTAGATATGAACTTCTTCGATGGTACTTGGTGCGAGTATACGTATACGGTCTTATTTTATATTACTTAGCGTACGCAAGCATGGGAGTCTAATAATACACGAGCATACAGCAGATTGCTATAATTTAATGCGATTTATGATTGATACGCGAATGCGATATGAGTTATCTGTACGTCTTTTGTACGCATGGCTATCTTGCGAGCGATTTTCTAGGAAGGTCGGACAGACGGACGCGAGCTGTTGACACGGTGAATTGGTATCGCAACGTTTATACGGCTGCAACAGTGGTGCGCTGCGTTACTGAGACTGCGCCTAAATATTTTTTTTTTTACAAAAATAACAAACGACTTCCGAAAAAAAACTGTAAAGTGAATAAAGCAAAGCTGAAACATGATACCTGAAATATGGTGTGACTTTTGTTTGTCCGGCCTGCGATACCAAAATTCTATAGATTATAATCCTTTTTTTTTTCTAGTTATGTGTTTTTGCAGTCGGTTTTTGTTAAATAATTTGCCTTATTACAAGCTTATTAGTTTTATTAATATATTTATAAAAAAATGCCCTTCACTTTTTTTGTACTTGCAATATACATATTAATATATAGTAAAAGCCTAATGCCTATTATATAGTAAAAGTGAAAATTGGCATTCTTAGTTATAACATCTATGTTCTACGTTAGTTATACATAATCTATCTCGTAAAATATTAAGTTAGAATCAAATTACTTATTAGACTATTAGGCTAGATTGTTATCAATTACTAAGAACGTCAGTTCTTAATAAACAGATTTTTTTTTAAATATTTATCCTATGTCGCTCCCACAATTAAGAAGGAGGTAGTGGATATTCTGATGATATCAGCTTTATCTATTAGGATTTATGCGTTACTCTCTGTAGGTTGGTACTATCGAAGAACTTCATATCTAAGCAGTTTAAAAACAAAATCCCGTGAACACGATGACCACATCTGTTACCGCCCCGGTTCTATAGCGGCCGACCGCTGCAAGCAGAAATAGTCTTGACGGTGTATAGATATAAACTTCTTCGATAGTACCTCCAGATGCTTCTTTGTTGAGTTATCACAGAACTGAAAGCTTGACAACTAAAACCAAATCATACCTGTATTTTTGCAATGACGGGAGAGGAATTCCACTGAGTCACATTGGGTCTTGTCTGTTCTCCACTTATAAACGTGTCACTTGATTTGTTCACGCCACTTGCGGTGTCGATGTTTATATTGATCCTGTCGAGGATACTGTCGTTTACGTCAGCTATTTTCTCAGTGTTCGATTCGTGTTCCTCGCTAAAATATAACATTTGATTAGATACTCATTTCTCGATTTGATGAGTTTAGATGGCAGCAATATTCTTACTATTTTAGGTTCGCAAATGCGTATCTGAGAAATGTGGAAATTACTTGATAAAATCATTATTATATTTAGAAAAACAAGATTGCGAGCTTAACGCGGTTTACAAAGTGCCAGCAAAATCGTAAACGACACACAACAGTGAATAACAATTTTCAAAATACATTTTTAAACAAATATTAAGTACTCAGCGGCGGCAGCTTGATGAAAGTGCAAAACAAATAAAGCAAAGGCAAAGATAGCTGTTTCTGTGTATTCCATTTTGATACGATAAACATTATTACAGGTTACAACGAGCATGTATCACATAGATATGCGATTATCTTAGCAAAAACGCTGAAATACAGATTGCAAATAGTTATTCAAGCAACAATGTTCTATGTATTTGTTGTTATGTCCTTGTGCCAGGCCGTACAGCGCATGTTCAAATATTTATGAAATTCGCAGTTGTAGTGCAAGCAGCAAAAGTGAAAACCATTGAAAACTGAATAATTTGCTTCTAGTGTAGGCACAAGACTTACTTCTAGATGAAATTGATCAAGATTTATATTGTTACAACTTCATGTGGACATGAAAGTCACTATCAATATACAGGGTGTAAAAAGACTTATGTACATCAAACTGATTAACATTGAGTAAATGTTTTGTTCTGGGAAACGACATTTATTTTTGGTGTGAAAAGTAGGCTTCGTTCATACACATCCCTACTTCGAACTCACACGGTTCTTCGTACTCTTGCAGCTGATCGACATATAAAAAAGCAGGCAAATTCGATCTAGGGATGAGTATCAACAAAGCCACAATATCGCTGTTCGGCAGCGCGCAATGCAATGCACGCAAAACATTGTGTTCAAAGTTAAATGATAACATTTAAAACTTAATTCGAGAAAAAAAGTAAAGTTGTAACTGAGAACTTTTAATTTCTCCGTAAAAGAGTAGAAGGTTCGACATAAGTACAAAAAAACGATTAGAATGACGGGGAGAATAGCTGACTCTCGGCTTTTTTCTCGTTAAGCGTCTTTTAAAACCCATTATATAAAAATATTACTGGAGGCCTATCACCACATCTAAAGCAGTATTATTTTAATATTACTCTAGTGTGGGAAAGAGATGAAGCTCTACAAGACGTATAGCTCCATCTCTTTCCCCTACTGAAGTAAGATTAAAGTAATACTGCTTTACAGGTGGTGGTGGTAGGCCCCCTGCAAATGCAGAAGTAAAGGTATTGTTGTTAATGTTGTAAAGCATTCGCAAAGTTTTATAGCATGTAAGGAATCAGGATAGTGATGAAGTGATGCAAATAAAGAAAACAAATAAAGATCACACTATGAGTAAAAATATTAGTCACTGATAAAGCTTTTTAAATTGCGGTGCATATTAGAGATTTATTTACATGAGGAGAAAAATAGAGTCGAAGTTGTGTTTTTAATGCGGTTGGATTGACTATATGTTAGCCCATATCCACAATGCGGAAAACGTCCCGCGACATCACCTGCAACATCGCGCGACCCGGAAAAGATTTGTGAAACTCTTTTCAATCAGACTTGCTGCATTGCTCATCGTTATCAGACAAACAGCGCAGTCGCGCACTGTTGCAAATTATACAGGCTATTTATTGCCTGGCGAGTAAAAGACTTGCCTAAAAGTCGTTGATGAATAATCTGATTAATTTTATCTGTGTCTATACACAAAACACAAATTTACTCTTTTGTAATGCAACATAACATTAACAAACAAAGTATTCTCAGATTAGGTATCAATTGTTTGTTGTATTTGACTTACCATTTTAACTTCACAGCTGGTAACTCGGTTGAAATTATTTGGTTCGATTGTAGAACTACATTTTCGCTTAACTGGCTTGATATTATGTTGAAATCAGTAAAAGTTTTGAAGAGGCCATATGAGGTTCCAGCCGGCAAGGTGTTGGAAGATTTGATTGATTTGTTTACTTTAACATAACCACCCTGAAAGCATTTAACACAATGTAATTATCTGGTACAGTCTACAATATTCTCAACATGGTTATATGACTGCATTCTTTCAAAGAAAACGAGAAATTGTTACTATTATTTTTGGGCCAAGCATAATAGGTCAACAGATTGAAGTAGGAATTTAAGATCTGACAGTAATAGAATGATATGTGACTGATGCATGCATACAACAGCAATATACGACCCAATTGTCTTGCTTGTTTTCAATCATCAAACAGAACAATTATTTATATGGCACACAAATAATTGTTCCAGGTCTAGGATTTTGTGTTTGTGAGATTTGTGTCTGTGAACCCACCCATGATACAGGGGATATCCTATCATCGGGCAACGTCTTTAAAAAAGAAAAAAATTTTTATTGAAGCAGAATTAAATAAAATGAATTAATTAAAACATTGTTCCTAATTGGGAAAATCATACATGTTTAATCAGACTAAATTGTTTGTTATGTTAAAACATTGTTCAATAATATAAAAACTTTAGACATTTTTTCAATAACATAAAATCAAATATATATATTATATTTATTATTACTTATATATTTGTCTTAGCATTAATAAGGTCAATTACATGTGAAAAATAAAAGATAATGATAGTGAGTTGTGTCGCAAAACAACAGCAATTGACTTAAACATTTGTATATGAATATCTGCATTTTTATATCTTGCCAATATAAGTATGTTCCTTCACTCATGATTTATATGGGAGACTGCCCCGATTGTATAAACCAAGCTAAATATTCAATTTATTTCTGTTTATCTGGTGATAAAAAAAAAAAAGTAGTCTTCATATATTTCACTAAGTATTCACAAGAATTGGTTTTACAAAAAACTAGTTGCACAATAAAGGTGATAAAATAATTTTGTAATAGGCAACAGGATTGTGAAACCTATGATTAAATTTAGTTTTAATGTCATTTGTTATGACAAATTAGGTCTATCATAGAAATTGAACTTTGTAGTTGGACTTTCTATAGACTTACTCCTATATACCTAATCTAACCATGCAATCATTCCATCACATAGAATTAAGACAATCACATGTTTGTTACATATTTGGTAGCATGTGTGTGATGGATTATGAGGACTAAGGTTCATACTGCATTGTGTTCAAGGCAAATTTGCACAAAATGTAACAAAAGTTAACTTACACAATACAATACATAATTGGTAAAGTATTACAATAGAATCATGACAATACTGTCAGGTTGTGACCATTCGTTCAACTAAATTTCCATAAAATGTATAATTCTTAACCATCTCTTTACATAAATAATAAAAACTACGCATAATTTAAGGACGCAAATAATAAAAAAACAGCATGCTTGTTGTCATTGAGTCAAGGAACTCGCTGAATCACGTACCTGTGTAAAAGACGTCAAGTGTGGGTAAAATTCTGGAGCCTCAGGATTTAGAACAGAATTCATTTTTATGAATTTATACTAAACTATTGTTGTTAAAAGTAAGAAAATAATATTTCGTGTAAGCTACCATGAGCTGTGAAGGTAAGGTGAGCAACATAGATTAAATAAAAAAGTAAGTATGACCAAGTATGACGGACCCAGGTTATTTCGACTAAGGATGCCAGATGCCACAGACCTTGAATCAATATACTCTGTGCCACAGATCTACTGCCACAGACTAAGTAGAGAAGCTAACTAGTCTGTGAAGTAGAGGGTTGCCGGTCAAAGATTGAATAATTTTATTGAAGAATCGGTTTTTAGGGTAATATTTGGGGGGGTTTTCCAACAAATCTTTACCAGACTCTTTAGTTTTATGTTTTAGCACTTTGCATTAATAATTTGGAAATAGTACTATTTTTATTTTACAAATAATAATCAGAGACTCTCCTTTAGATTTTTTAATCTAAAATCCATTAAGATTCGATTCTTTTCTAATATTTGAGTATATAGAGTGGATTTTTGAGACGGGGCAGTAAGGAAATCTACCTTAACCATTGTAGCTTCAGGTATGCGGTCTTAGGAAACTGTCCTTAACTTTTTGAGATTTGATGTGCATTCACAGATTTTGAAAAAAAAATACAGTCAGCAAGCAAATATTTACTTTTCACAAAAATGTTCATGCTAATCGATCCTGTTTCCTAGGGGGTATTACACTATCAAATATCTAGGATCACAGATCTCTGAGTCATATTTCTATGATAATTTAATACAAACATATGAATCAAATCGTCTTTGATCAAAGATTTTTGACATTTGTTGCTATGATCATAGAAACAGGTCTTGCCAAATTGAATATTATATACTGAATTTTCACATTTATTTTCTAAAAATTTCAATGATGTCGATGTCCCTTCCACCCTGTATATTTTTTTAATCTGTGCAGGGTTTTTTAATGATATGTCTAAAAATAAGGAATTTCTAATCTATAGTTTGATGAAGTTAAAATCGATGAAAGATCGAGATTTCCTCAATTTTTTTCTGAATCGATACTTGAGATTCCAGTTCAAAACGATCTAAAAATATTATTTTTAGGAAGAATTTCCTTCCCTAATTTCGACACTACATGGTGAGTGTATACATTGCATTGTGACAGCTAGGGCTGTAAATTATAAGAACAAGATACCGTAAACCGTTCACTATACCCATTGAACTATTATAATATATGTCTATGACTATAAGTTGTCCCTTGCCTTCATGTTGGCACCATTGCTTCTCAATCTGAAGCTTAGGGGGGTATTACACTATCAAATATCTAGGATCCTTTATAGGATCCTACCTTTTATCCTATTTATTTGACGTCTAGCCTCTTACATGTAAAAACGTAACCAGTTATCTTCTAATCTATATATTACATGTTATTTCTGTATTTTTAGCCTGCATATGAACCCTATAGTGACTAGAATCATATCTGTGTATTACATTATCATATATCTAGGATCCTATTTTTTTGTCATATGTGAGTGTAATACCCCCTAACAACAAATGTCAAAAATCTTTGATCAAAGGCGACTGGTTCAAATGTTTGTATTACATTATCTTAAAAATATGACTGAGAGATCTGTGATCCTAGATATTTGATAGTGTGAAACCCCCGTTACGAAGCTTACCGTGCGTTTGAACTGGCGCAACATTTACATCAAAACATGTTGTTATCTCTATTTCCTGTCAAAATTGTATGGAGCATTGACAGAAAATAGAGATTTCAACATGTTTTGTAATTAATGTTTCGCCAGTGCAAACGCATAGTTAGTTTCAATCAATACAAATAAAGTTTAAAACGGCGACTGACTCTATATCGCACCCCTAAGTAAAAACCCCACTAACTCAAAAAGTACGAGCTTCGAGTTAGTGGCTTTATCGAATTCCTGACTCGAACACCAATACATCAATCATCATTTCTGAAAAATTAGGTTTTTTGAGTTGCCGGAGTCTTCATCTAGGGGTGCGATATCTTCTATCTAAATGTAATGCACTGTAGTGACATCTGAGGTGAGAAAGTGGCAGTTGATAACCCCATTCCACTTCCTTGCATGGATGGTGGACAGCCTGTCTCTGTCATTCAGACCAGGCACAGCTTTTCACAACCGCTAGATTCTCTATTTGCTTCTACCTTGAACGGTACAAGTTCGTAAATTTTACGGGAGAGAAAATGGTAAATCGCTTTTTTCATAGCTAGCCGTGTAAAAACATCTTGCATGTTGTCAATGTCAAGAATGACATTAGACATTTGACGTAAATAAATAAGAGGGAGCTATCGAGGGTTGGGGGTTTCAGGGAGAGTTTTGGGTGGAAAAAGAGGAGGAAAGTGCGTACGTACTGTGATAATATTGAGGGAGTGAGGGGGTGATGTCGCATCTAGTCGTCTCCACTGCTCGCGGCAACCGTGGTGCGATTGCGCATTGCAACATTGACTTGTTACGCAGCTCGGACTCTCCCTGTTTTACATAAGTTAGCAAGGGACGGAGAATACTGTAAATACTGTTCTCATCGAGCGACTTATATACAGAGTAGGTACGTATCATGTTGTCGATATTTTGTGGGATAGGCGAAGGATCGTCTGGATACACCTGTGTGTTTATCTGTTTGCGTGAATTTTATTTGCAAGTTTTGGTGCCTAGTTTGTTCGTCACATGAAACAGCTTGTGCTTGAACGTTGTTATTCTTGTTTGACATGACTTTAGAAGATCCATTTTACGTCGTCAAAGAGTAAGTATAAAGTATAGTACAGTAATTAATTATGTTTTCACAGCCTGGCGAATGTACCACTTCTCTCAGTCATTTGAATGAAATTTTCTGAATAGCTTCACTGTGTTCTAAGTTAGATACAAGATGAACTGTGGTCTTTTCATACAAGAATGGCCCATGGCCAAATAATATTTGGGGATTTCCAACAAATCTTTACCAGACTCTTTAGTTTTATGTTTTAGCACTTTGCATTAATAATTTGGAAATAGTACTATTTTTATTTTACAAATAATAATCAGAGACTCACCTTTATAAATCTTGGACATACTTTTAAGCATTATTAAAATTTTCACTGTCCTTGGATATCTGCAACAACTGCTTTAATAATTGTGGTTGTGCTTCTATTAAGGAATCACATAAACATATACAACTTTCTGTAATATACATGTTAAAAATGTTTTGAATTGTACATAGAACATTTTTGGGTTAACCTACAAGATACAGTGCATAGTATGCAAGCTTTTCATTTCAATACGTATGTCTTTTGGGAGATGACTACATGATCTGTGGTATGGTTATGGCATTGATCAGCAGCATTCTTGAGCTCATCAGAAGTGGCAGTTGTGTACTTGTAAACAGAACATGGCCCTGTCTAAAACATCATATATGTCATCAGTACTTTATGCTCCATATGGACGGGAAACAAAAATAAGAAATCATGAATCCTAACTAAAATTATATGTTAATTTTATTTGATACGCTTTCACGCTTAAACGGCTGATTTGGATTAAATTTGGCACATGGGTACTTTTCATTGTGGATCACAGTCAAAAAACATCAAAGTCGCAGGCAACAGCTAGGGAATCCTCAGACACATTGAATTTTTGTTACATTTATTTATATTATAACATACTAGTCGCTTTCCATGCATAACTGTATAGTTTTGTCTTATCTTTGAAAAGTTACTTCATTGAGTTAATTTTATCCAATTCATTCAGGAATTGATCAAAGGTACAAGTTCCAAACATAAAAGTGTATTTATTATATTTGATTCAAAATGTTAGTATTTTATTAATGTTATCATCAAGTCCAATAGTGAGGGTTGGAAATTATCAATAACTTTTCCCGCTCTGGGCGGAGCGGGAGGGCGTGTCAGACTTACTGATTAAAACCCACCCGTGTTCCTTCAGTTGCCTGTACATTGTCAGGGGCAATGGTATCCCTTTCGGGCTTTCCCGCGACCCCGGCAGGCATCGGTCCTAGCGGACCCCTTCCATTGTGCTGAGATCTCTTTGAAGCGCGCGTGGAACACAACGCACCGTCGACCCGGGCCTTGTCCCTATCGGACGGCGAGCTACCCATTGCTCACCGTCCGCAAGCCCGCGCCTACGATGGTCGGGAATCGGCCTGCTATTCCCGACGCCCAGGGCGTCTCCTGCGAAGTCCAATAGTCTGTCAACTGATTATTATATTATTAATGACTGATATGTATTGCTCAGTATACAAGTGAAGAAATTATAGACATAACATTCCATGTTACCATCTGCAGGTAACATGGAATTTTATATATATAATTTCGTCTTTTTTCAATTTTACCTAACTGACTATTTGCATTAGATACTAAATTAAATGACTAACTATACAAAAACAAAAGGACAATTAGGCGTTGAAGTACTCATCCGGAAACATGTCCTGGAGACCGGCAGCATTTTTTTCAAATTCAAATTCATTTATTCGTGTGATTTTTGGTACATGTTACATGAGATCTTAATAATAAATAATTTGTTCCTCAAAAATCTACCATATAGGTGTACACACAATCATAAAATTAGTCATTATTAGTATAAAAAAAGATTATTCAACATATTAAAATAAAATATTTACTTACAAAAAAAAAACATAAGACAGAAAAAAAAAATAAAAAAAAATAATAACCCCACCGCCGTATCTCTACGTTGACGTCGTGGTGGGGCTTGCGCGCTCCAAACTCTGGGTCTGTGCCGGTAGAGTTTACTTTGCCTGAACAGGTCTAGGATGAGGAGCCAGACCAAGAGAGATACAGAAACCCGCAGGGCAGCATGTGGCGAGCTGTTGGGCAGTAGCGACCCCACGGACCCTATCTCCCGGGAGAAATCTTGTTCCTCATCTCTGGCTTGCCTTTATTGGCCGACTGGAGTGAACACTGACGAGGAACAGAGCTCCCACCTCATTCTTGCCTTAATTGGCCGGCTTGAGTGGAGAATCGCAAGAGCAAACGTGCTCGGAGGAAGGAAGTATTCCAGTAAGTGCTCGTAGGGATCTTGACCATCTTCCGGGCTCTGGGATTGTTCTGAAAGCCGTGGAATACCTCCACTCCTCAAGCACCTCAGGACATGTTGCCCTCTTGTCGCTACGTCACTATGTGCTAGCGACAGTTTCCGGGGGCCCATTATTGAGTGTGCAAGTCACCCCCTGCCATTTTTTCCGTGTGCATATGAAACATTGATCAGGCAGGGGCCATAGTCCTTCCATAGTTCCAGGTCACCAGTCAACTTTAGCCACCCAAACCCATAATCCAATATCTTTGTTTCCATATCCTGCCATAGTCCTGCACCAACCGAGGGTTGTCCTTGGGTGCACTTGCATAGTACATACAGGGATAATCGTCGGTTGGTGCCTCATTTAATTTAAAACGCCTAACGGGCCTCTGCGAGTTGGCTTCGGCTCCTCGTAAGCCTTTCAAAGGTCCGGGACCACAGGGTCTCGAGAATAGTTAAGAACTAAAAAATAATTTATAATAATAATAAAAACAAGCAAAACATTAACAATTGATTAAACATATAAAATAATAATGGAAATAAAGATAATAATACAATGTCAAATAGCTTATAATTTGTCATTAAGGAATTCGTCAATGGTATAATAACATTTTTCCAATAATAGATGTCTTAATTTGTTTTTAAATTGAATCATATTTAAGTCCTTAATTCCATTTGGTAATTTATTAAATATTTTTGGGGCCATGCAAAGTATGCTTTTGTGCATCAAGGCGGTCTTTGATGGTCGAACGCATAACTCATATCTATATACTTGTCTAATCATTTTATAGCGATGTTCAGATGCTTTTCGGAATAGATACATGTTCTTTTTAACAAATAAAGCAGTCTCAAATATGTACAAGCAAGGTAAAGTCATTATTTTTAACAATATAAAATAAGGTTTGCAGCTATCAGTTATTTTTATACCGGTAATAGCTCTAATGCACCTTTTTTGCGATTTGAACACCATGTCCTTATTGCAGGAGTTACCCCAAAATATGACTCCGTAGCGTAGTATAGAGTCGACATATCCATAGTATGCAGTGACTGCCGCTGCTTGATTGACTACTTTCTTTAGTTTATACAAAGCAAAGGCAAACTTACTAATTGCCTTGCCACATTGAAAGGCAGTGCTAATTCTTCTTCCAAAGAACGAGCCATCCCTCTGGTCACGTGAAGTGTCAACTAGTCAGCGAGAAATTTTACCTTAACACATAGGGAACCGGTAATCCTATTCTGATTGACCAGTTTATTGCTGTAGGTGCTACCTTTATCTAGACTTTTCACATAAATATGGTAGGTCATGTGACAAGTCATAAGATTTAAAACAAACTAACTGAAACTGTAAATTGAGTTGTGCACAAAACATGCAATGGCTATTTTATTTCTTTCTCTTTTAGATATATTTTCTTTGGGATTGAATCAACCTTTTTTATGCAACTGTGGCGAAGCCCTAAAGGAAGAAAATGATAAGGTTTACCCTCGGACCAAATAAAAAGCCAAGACATAGCGCTGTCAGCATGTGTGCCCTGAGTGAAGTGTAGTTTGATTGTAAAAACATGGTTATAAATGTGTGTGTGTGAGCGTGTTTACACAGAGCGGAGGTGTAGTTTTGCCATGCTTCACTTTATTGTTCGCAGCGCTAGGTTTACCTTACATGATGTTAAACAACCTACCAGCTTAGCAGTCAAAGAGCATACAGGCAGCTACAGTGCGTTCATTATAACTTGACCCGTGACGCGTGTGGTAGCACTGAACTTTGCAGTCATGGTCTAATAAAACAAGGTCTGGCATTCCGAGAGTGACACATAATTATGTCACTATCCAGTTGCCACTTTATTGCAACAAAACACGAATTGAGGACAGATTTTCAGTCACCATTCTGTTAAAAAATATGTACAAAGCATTAAGTCATCGTTTCGTATGTCTAATCAAACGAAACAATTCAATTTAAACGTAAACCAGTGTAATTGTTAATTAAAACCTCATTGTATTATCGGATTCGCACATGTAATAAAGGTGGTTGGGGAGAGTTCTGGTAACACAGATGTGATGACGTAGACTTGTGTCACCCACGTGACCACTGTGTCTCGTAATGCTATAACTAGCGAAGTATATTATTATACCATGATTGATAGTATACTGTTCAGTCAGTCGCGATTTTTAACTCTATTGAAACAGAGACTGCAAAATTCAGTGCTACCAATCGCGGCACTGGTCAAGTCATAATGAACTGGTAACTGGCAACTTCTTTTAAACAGTGTGCTGAGTAGTTGAATCATTTACAACACTCTTTAAAAAGTTATTATGCACACGAAGTCACAATATAAATCAATATTAGTGTAGTGGAAATCTCCCAAATAAACTAGAAAATGTGCGTTTGGCGTGTATCATACCCCTCTGCCGAACCTCTCGGGGAAAGCAGGCGTAATGTTATGAAGTAGAAAAAATAATATTTTCGCTTGTATTCCTAAGTCTATTGTTGACTGTACTATCAACATACTATGAATTCAAGTTCCTATAAATGTTTAATGCCAAAATAGTTCACAACCACGTGACAACGTGAACAAAACCGCGGGCTCAGCTAGTACATAATAAAATACAGTTGTTTTAAGATTTTAAGAAGTTATCTCTCGTGCAGCCATGCTATTCTGTAAACATCTCACCGTGAAAACTTGGGTGAGATGAGCTGTCAATAGTGGCAATCCCTGAGAAATGACAGCTTGCCACGCTCACTTCACCTAAGTTTTCACGGTGAGATGGTTACAGAATAGCACTGCTGGTTTCAAATATGCTTGATTGACCTAAATAGTGCTGCAATATCCAGGTATATTTGACCTAGATAGGCTCTGTACAGAAATATCTATTTGTGTTTGGGTTACCCTATCATCACAAAGTGAATGTGGAGCAATCAATACTTGTGGGATGAGGTTATTAAACATTCATTGGAACTTTACAATTATACCGCAGCAGGGTGCGAGCTGAACGTCGATAAAATAGATAAACACTTTAATTAGGTACCTACGTCCTTTATTACTTAAGTAACGTAGGTATGTGGTACGCAGGCTTCTAGGCTTCTGTTGTGTGCTGCTTTGCTCGTCAAATGCACGAAGTGAATTTTACAAACCTGCGTAATTTTAACGCTAATAATGCTTGCGTGCTAGCGACAAAGATGATGGTACGATTATTTTTTTGAGGCTTTTTTTTTCCACTGGTGTGGAGCCTCACCCAGAGGACTAAGTCTCTTTTAGTTATTAGGTACTAACATAGTTTTTAAGTTCATACTAACAATATAAATGTAATTGTAATGGATCTTTGTAGTTGTCTGAATAAATAAATATATTATTATTATTATAATACTTTGTATAGTTTTTATCTATTTTTCCTATTACGCGCAGTGAGGTGTTCAAAGCATTGAACAAGACTCGCGGGCTGTACTTGAGGTGGCAGGAGATCTCCAAGGCACCCTCTGTACCCAACAGCCCTGAAGTGGAATGGACTTCTACGGAGCTGAGGAACGCACTCCGTAGCATCGAATGGGATTTGGAGGATTTAGAAGATACCATTAATATCCTTTTAAATATTACTTAGATTTTAGATGTTGTTTTAAAGCACCTTGCCAGCGGCAAATTATGCACAAGACGTGGGAGCTTCATTTTAACCTAAAACCCGGGGGCCGTGCCGCTGTCATGTGTGTAAAAGCCTTACGTGAAACCATTTTATAACTTAGTTATTATCAATGTGTATGTGTGTAGATCTTTAAGTTAAACGAATGATTTCCTGAACATTTTTTCACGTATCGTGGAGAAGAATTCTTCGAAATTTAAAATTGACAATAAAGAAATTTCTGAACGACGAAGTTTTATTGAAGCCACGAAGCAAGAAGTGAAGGTAAGATATTTTGAAATTGTCTATTTATAATTATTTTTGTGGGTACTTCAAATCTTGCTGAGCCAGTTGTCGTTGACAATCGTTGCAATAAAAAAATACATTAATTTGACTCTTTCATTATGTACGAATTTAAAAGTAGTTGGCAGAGACTTACAAATGTTTCTGTTTAAGGTAATGAAGAGCAAAATGAGCCTGAACAGGAACCGCGACAATGATGGGACGGCGCGGGAGCCTCTTCTGGGCGAAGAGAGCCCCATGCATCTGAGCAACGTTTGGAATGCCACGCCGAAATATACCAAGTACTCGAAACTTGCCAACCAGACCGACAGCCCCAATAGATTCGACGGATTCGGCTACGACAGCGACATCATGTCCATGCAAGAGAAGATGTTGACCAGTCAGAACGACCAGCTGCAGGTGATCAGCCACTCAGTCGGCTCACTGAAGACGGTTTCCAAACAAATTGGAATAGAACTGGACGAGCAGGCCGTGTAAGTACCTCTTTATTGGTTTTAAGGTGTGTCCAAACATTGAGCGACAAGAGCGCGGCAGTAACACGCGGTATTTGCAGGACACATTTCTGCCGCGCTCTAGTTAGGACCAAACCGACGAATGTTTGCGCGGCAGTACTGCGCCACACATACGAGACACGCCGCGCATTTCAGTTGGCAATATCAATCTGCCTAGCTTTTAATTCGTCCGCAGAAATACGTCGAGACACAATTAGAGACGAGAGAGAATGTTTCCAAAAAATGTCTGTACGTGGCAGGTAGACAGAAGCGTTCGCGCGCGGACAGACAGACAGACAGACATTCAAACAGAGCACTGCTGGCCGCGCGCACCTGCCGCACGTACACCTTTGAGTAGGTACCACAATCACGGTCAGTTGGCGTGACTCCAATCGGCTGAAGTCAAATGGATGGACGACAAAAATGTAGGCCACTGACTGCTTCATTCTAACTAAACAGTATGACTCCAAATAGTAAAGTTCGTGCAAAGTGACTCTTATGCCATTGTAACGTGAACTACGGCGTTCCGTGGCTAGGCAAAATTTAATTACTTCATTTTTCGACACTAACAATTATTTTCCGGCAGCACAACCGCGCCAACGTCGTGTAAAGTGACTGTGAACGTGGTACTTATTTTGTCCATTGTCGTGTACACACGGCTACATATCAAGCTTCCATTCCAGTATAAGCTGACCTCTTATTGTACGGAAATCTTATGCAATGCGAGATTAGCTTAAACTGGAAATTTATAGCTTGATGTGTAGCCGTGTGTACGTATAGGTCGAAAATCGACGATGAACTTTTCACGATAATCACGTTTTACAAGACGCATTCTTGTAAAACGGGACATTACAAACAGGATAATTATATTTGGCAGCCTTTTACGATTACCAGAAGATAATCTAACTTTATTATTAGTGATTATCTTTACTAAATATGAAACTATCCAACTGACATAAACCTTGGTGTTTTATAACATGCAAGTGACATATTGTTAAGCCTTAGGGCTGATTTCACCAATTAAACTGAACGCGATCAGCATTTCTAAAACGCGTTCAAGAGCTGTCAGTTTTAAAATTGTTATGGAATATTGTACACTGACAAGACAGCTCTTGAACGCGTTCAATTTCATTGATGAAATCCGCACTTAGGGTGGTAAAGTAATTAGGAGGTCGACTTTACCTAAAAATACAGGGTGACTTTGAGAACAATCGACAAAATTTAAATGGGTGTTCTACCCATCAGATATAAACAAGTTTAACTACACAAACAACAAAAAAATCGCCGTTCCCATATAAACATTAAAGTAATAAGCAGTATCTTTGTACTCAATACTTATAAATGTCGTATCTGTATCTATTTTATTTACTTTGTGTACATAAATAATAAAATAAATAAACGTACATACCCGATTGGTCGATGTTTTTTCGCGAATTCGGTTGGTGCCATAGTAAAAATTGTTTACATGCGATGGGTAAAACGGAACACCCCCTTAAATTTTGTCGATTGTTTTCAAAGTCACTTTGTATAAATAAACGACGTGCTTTTTCTTTGTTCCAGGATGTTAGATGACCTGAATACAGAACTCGAGAATGCCGATTCTAAGCTAGACTCCACATTAAAGAAAGTGGCTAAGGTGCTCCATATGAATAACGGTGAGTGTGACTACGTTATTATGTACAATTTATTGCCGCTGCCTATACGGTGCTCATGGATCCATGCATTTTTAATTTGTATACTATACCTACACGCGAAAACTGTTACCATGGATTCAGTCCATAATTCTGAAATGTGTTGAAAATTTTCGTCGGTTATTTAAAATAAAAATTGCTGTTCCATACATTTTGAGTGCGTAGGTAAGTATTGCACTTTTATATGAAAGAGTAGAATTAAAAAAAAAAAACTCCCGAGACATTTTAACGCATGGTTTTCAGAATCATGTACTGAATCCATGGTATCAGTGGATCCATTCTGTAAACATCTCGCCGTGAAGAGTGAGGTGAAGTGATCATGAAGTGAGCTGTCCATAGTGTCAATCCCTAGCTTTATGTGCAATGACAGCTCACATCAAACTCACTTCACCCAAGTTATCACGGTGAGATGTTTACAGAATAGTACGGCAGTTTTCGCGTCGATGTCCCTGTCACCCTGTATAGACCTGAGTTTGTGGTAGGTAGGTATGTTTTGACATTTGTGAACATTCTAGAGGTGTAATAAATCTCTACCACATCCACGCGGTTTGCGGCTATAAGATATAGCGATCTTTGTTCTTATAATTTTCCAAATTTAGGGCACTTTATTCCAGACGTAATTAATAATGTATTGTTTCAGATCGACGTCAATGGCTGGCAATAGGCATCCTGGTAGGCCTTCTTATGATAATATTAATACTATTTGTTATAATTTGAAGAATGTACCAGATCGTTTTGTTTGTGTAAATGTTAAATCATGTTCGTAGCTAAGTGATATATTCTTGTATGATAACGTCATAGTAAATACTTTACAATCTATTCTGTCACTATCACTAATGTAGATATTATCGATTAGGATTGTAACGGACTTGTCCGTGTACCTTTTATTTATTTTCTTTTGGAATAGCTTTCTTCATCTTTACGTATGCTGACAAGGTTTCAATGTATAAACTTCTTAACTTATTTAAATGACTGTGTCAGTCATATACTAGTTTGCACGCTACCACTGCCATGCTGGGTAGGTAGTCGGTGCCAGTACCTTCAAGCCTAATTACCTAACTCACTCATAATGAAAGAAAAAGTGTTTATTCTGCACAAACTAAAGGCTCATTACAAAAAAAGAACAATACCACTTTACAGATTAGCCAAAAGCCTCGTATCCATTATTGACACAGAAAAGTTTGACAAATTTTATCTATTGCTTGCTGTCAGGGTCAGAGGCCAAAGATAATGAGAATCGCTTCCACATACAGTAGGCGCTCGGTAATCCGGCGCTCACTAATCCGACACGTCCAATAATCCGGCGTTTCCTTACTTAGCTCTCCAACCATAGATATCTGTCTCCTACTCTGTAATCACTAATCACGCAGGTGTAATACAAAAGTGCCGATTACAGAGCGCGCGCATTTATCGTTGTCGTTCTGTAGTCCGATCCCATTCCACGAGTAGGTATTTTTACGTATACTAATATAGAATCGAGTTGTTACTTTACAAATCTGTGTAAAAAATATTTCTTATTAACTAGCTGACATTTCCTATAGAAATCCAATGACCCGGCGTTTCCGATAATCCGGCATTGGCGAAAAGAATGGGTGCTGGAATTCCGAGTGCAACATCATAAGATAATGTCACATCACACCTGTAATCTTGAAGCGTTAGGCAAAGGTTTACCCATAGGACAATCACATTTCGCCAGTTATGTTTAAGTCCCATGTAATAGGGGGCGAGCCTATTGCCATCAACCGGGCACAAATCCAGACTCCGGGCGGCTACTGAGAAATTCCTGATAACAAAAACCCAATAAAAAATCGACCGACCTGGTATTCGGACCCAGGACCTCATACTCAACAGTAGCGCTTGCGACCATCCGGGCAGTACAGAATCGCTTCCATTTAGACAATTTATACTTATTACATTGCGCTGTCGGACAGACCAATATCAAAGTGTAATTATTAGTTACACCAACACTGCCAAGGGCGGATCCAGGGTGGCGGGGGGGCACAGGGGCACGTGCCCCCCCCCAAACGGTTTAAGTAAAATAAAAATCGCGTCGTCTAAATGGCCATTCCATTTAGACGACGCGATTTTTATTTTCCTGAATGCATATCTATCAAGATATTTCTTCAATTATGAACGCTGAAGAAGTAGGCTATCTTCAGGTATATCTTCATTGCAAAAGAATGAATCCCAAAAACAGCATAGTGCAATACAAGGTATGGGAGACATTTCTTATGTGTCTGGCATTAAGTGCCCCTCCCAGAAATAAATGCTGGATCCGCCCTTGAACACTGCTAATATTAAAAATATGAAGCAATGGATTTTATTTGCTGTGGAGTAATGGAGTCTTTTACACTATTGGGGTACCCTTGTTGAAGTGTATGAGTAATAAGTATGAATCCTTCCTCACACACCGTTCCGTATATTCGTCACTAGTATTTAGCGCCGATTTTGTGACTAAGTCCGTTTTTCACACGACAATTTCGTTACAATTCTAATAAAGCAAAACCAGTGATTCCATAATAGTATTCGATAGCGCCCATCACATCTCTTAAAGAATAATGATCATTTGTAAAATTATATTTTATTACATTAAATAATAATGTGTAGGATGGATGTAACATTATATCTAATATTATGGTTGAAGCCTATATTTTGCTAGGTAGTTGTTAATTTGAGCTGTATAAGTTTTGTATGGGTTGCGATATTATGTATTGGTTGTTTTGTAGACTGACGAGAACGTAGTTTAATAAGTTTGCTAACTGTAATACATTATTGACATTATATCTAATCCGTAAGTACATATAACCATGTGTAACATTAAATGTCGTACGGTAACGGTGATGACGATGAGTCTATCTAAGATTTGGTGATGTCACCGGGCAAATCGCGAAATCGAGGAAGATTATCTTTTTTATTTGATTACTTACATACATTTACAGATTGTGCCACTAAAGATGAGACTTGACACACCACGTGGTTTCAGACGATTTGAGAGTCTCTTTAGCGGTATGAGGTCTGCGCTGGGGCGTCATCGGCCGGGGAAAGTGCGGCGGGAGGCGCGGTCAAGTCTCATCTTTCGTGGCACGTATTAGTACCTGCCATGCTATTCTGTAAACATCTCACCGTGAAAACTTTGGTGAAGTGAGCTGTCAATAGTGTCAATCCCTGTGGAATGACAGCTCACTCCACGCTCACTTCACCTAAGTTTTCACGGTGAGATGGTTACAGAATAGCACTGGTGTTTTGGTATACTCTTGATCATTTATCTACTCAGAAATAGTTTGTTACACTCTGTCAAACTTATCTCAGAACGAAAATTGAATATTAGACATCTTTCGTGATTTCGTGATAAAGCGAAATTCCTGATGTTGTATACATACTCATTTCTCCTGCGACATTTACACAGCAAAGCTTCGAATGCAGCGAACAGGATTTATTTGTACGTGACTAGTTAACATTTATGGTTAAGTACAATAAAAATAAGTTCTAACAGGCTTCCATACTGCCTTCCATATCTCGCGATGTATTTACTGGTAAATAAATGTTTTGACACTGGCGTGGTTTGATAAAATAAATGATACAAGAAGTATTTTATAGTCGACCTCGTAATTTATTTTCCACCCTTAGGTTACATGTCACTTACATAATATAATCAGCCTATAATGTTCCCACTGGGACACAGGCCTCTTCTCAGTGAGAGGGAGTCGGCCGTAACCACGCGGGCCCAGTACGGGCTGGTAGCTATGTCACTTATCTTCGAATTTTAGATTCTTGTACTTACATGCCAATTTCCTCAAATGTCACTTGCTCGTCATAAAACGTCAACATTTGACTTGTGACAGATAGTTTCAACCCTAATGGCTGATTTACATTCGTAATAATTAAGTACAGTGCGTTCATTATAACTTGTCCCGTGACGCGTTTGGTAGCCACTGAATTTTGCAGTCTTAGTTTCAATACAAATAGAGTTCAAAATGGCGACTCATAGAATAGTACTAACAATCACATGACTGCAAAATTCAGTGCTACCAATCGCGTCACGGGTCAAGTTATAATGAACCCACTGCAGGTAGCGAGTTCAGTTCAAGTAGCAAGTTATGTGACAGTTTTTAATTGTGAAGTGTCGTGACGTTTGGACTCAGCCATAAAGGGTAGTTCCAGGAAAGCAGTTCCGTCGTAGTAAAAGCGGCCGTCATGAAAATCTGTAATTTTTTTCAGTATTTGACATTTAAGGTGTCAAAAACGCTCTGTGGACAGCTGTTGTTGGGTGACCGTTGTCAGTTTTCTTAGGAAACCCCAACGCTTTAGAGAAGTTCCATTGAGGTGGGAGTTTTTGTCAAAAGTGGTAAATTAATATTACGAGGTCGACTAGGTATACTTACAGCATACATTATATATTGAATTTATACAATTAAGGGCGTTTAAAAATAAAGTGGGCGACGTCGCAAATAGGTGTCAAATATTTCGCTGTTTTGATTAATTTGGCGTTATTACTGTATGGAAATAAGAAATATGGCTAACAATTGAACTAAAATATTGATTATGTAATGCAATAATACATATTGTAACACCTAATATTTAGTTGTAGATGTAAAAAAAGTATTTGGAAACTTTCCAAATGCCTTTTTACTCCTAAAACGGTCACAACATCAAATTCAGTGTTATGATTGCAATTCATGATTAATATTCTATTATATGGCCTTTTTATTTAAAATAGGTATAATTTTTATTTTTAATACTTCACAGGCGTGATGGTTATCGTTATTCCAGTACCTATACTCCGTTGGTTAAGATAGTTAAATAAAGTTAAACAAAAAAAAAACCACGGTACGAGGCAGTTGTCAAGTATCCGAATAAACGTAATACCTGTCACTTCAGTTGTTATGCTACGTCACTGTTGTACTCTTCAATTTAGCAACATTATAATTCGTTGACGTTAGAATCTTGTCTTTTTGGGCTCTTTACAATAGACCGATTACTAAATATTATATTATTATTATAAATCTAACAAAAAAATGTGCTCATACAGTTACATCTACGAAGACCAGTTTAAGAATAAATTATAAATAAGTACTTACATGAATAAAAGTGAAACCTATCGTAAAAAAAAACGAAAATAATATTAATTTGGTTTTATCGTATTTTTAATCAAGAAAGTCATCTGTAAAAAAACCCTTTAAACGATTTGTTTACCTTTATTTATTTACATAAACCAATGTAGTATAGTTTAATGATTATATAAAATATTTATTATAATGCTCTTATTGCTTTTATGTTGACGATACCAATCATGTCTGTTAAGGTTCGCGAATTAAGTAGATAATTGTATTTCCTGTGCTATGGCTGTTTAGTTACCAATTTATTAGCAAAATACTTCTCAATAGTTTTACAACTATTTTCTTAATGCCCCTCGGCAAACTTCGTGTTTCGTCAGTCGTCGGATTTTTATCAGTTGCCCTTTGCACTTGGTAATTATGGTTGACGGCAACGCGGGCGCAGCGGTAGGAGTCAATACGTACAAGCACCAAGTGCAAAGGGGAACTGATATAAATCCGACGACTGACGAAACACGAAGTTTGCCGAGGGACATTATGAAAATAGTTGTACTGTACTTAAGTATGAACACGAAGTAAATAATGAATCACATTTCTATTGTTTACAGTTGCTTCCCATGTACCTTAATCTAGATATTGTTATGTTTATGTTTAATATATCATAAAAAGACGACATTTTGTATTCTTGTGGTTTTTATTTGTTTACCCATCTGCTTGGCATTGAGTGACCACCTGACCACGTCTCGGCGTGACAAGGATGACAAGACAGAAGACACAACAGCCATACTATTCTGTGAACATCTCACCGTGAAAACTTGGGTGAAGTGAGCTGTCATTCCACAGGGATTGACACTATTGACAGCTCACTTCACCCAAGTTTTCACGGTGAGATGTTTACAGAATAGCATGGCTGGTACAAGGATCATATGGCGTGTGGCCAAAATCTGAATGAATGCCGCCATCTTGTTTTTTAATACATTTCACAAAGCAATTATTATTGGACTAAATGTTTATATTATTGCACTAAATGTCTACCGTGTGTGGGCGTAACCACTCTAAGCCTGGCCGCCTACAATGAACCACATGAATATCGAAAATAGGTACACGCCTGCCTAGCCCTGCGGGCAAAGCAACCGTGTTGTTATATGTTGAGGGGGAAGCGCTAAGGTAGCCCGCGAAATTCAAATTTTCTTAAGTTTTTTGCAATTTGTAGGTCAATGGTGCCGATTCTCTTGTCACAAATGCCTCTAAACTAGACTAAAAATCATTAAAATTAGTTTATTCCTGTCAAACGACGATTTCCCATTCTAAAATAGACTAAAGTGACGCATCTTAACCATATTTTAATTTGACAGGACTAAGATAGTACTGAGTTTTTAGTTTAGTGAAAATGATAATTTAGCTATTCTGAATTTGACGTTTTTCACCAAAAATTTTGATTGTAAGGAACCAAACCAGACTAAACCTGACAATTTTTAATCGCGATTAAAAAGATGTGGGATAAAATAAGTTGTCATGAACTAAAATTCACACCAACATCTCGACTTCACGTGCTAAAACAGTACCTACTGTATTTATTTTTTCTTTTAGTTAATCTCGAAAATGAAAATTTCGACGCCCCTTTATAAAACCCTTAAACCCCTTAAATTCAACATGTAGGCAATATTTTTTCATATTTTCCATACAAAAAGTGAATAAATACTCTTCCGTCGACAAAACCCGTGTCTACGGTGGTCATGCTACGCGTGCTGATAGTGACCTGAACATTGCAAAAAATTGAATTTCGCGGGCTACCTTGACTATTATATTTATTATTATAGATTACTTGATTATTATTGTGTGCCATATGTAGCTTAGCTCCATCTGTGAAACGAAACTGAAACTACTAACAAGTCGCGGTTACTACCTTTACTCGCACCAGGCAGTAGGCGTTATAGATGGTGCTAGCCCTATCTTGAAACAGTCTTACCGGGCCACCACAGCGGCGGCGGCGACGAGACGAGAGGAGAATACATGTGTATTTTAAACAACTAATAGAATTTCGTTATTCACAAATCTCGCCTCCACTCAGCTTCAGTGGATACCACAGCGGAGATGTATCATATTTGTATGGCGCGATCAAAGCGGAGATGTCAGCTGTGCCTCGCTAGCGGACGGCGCGCAGCGGAGTCGAGAAGAGATGTGCGTTGATTTCAACATCCAACGGTCGCTGCACGCGCTCTAGCCAGTACTCATCTCCGCTCTAGCCGGCACACATTTCCTCTAGAGCTAGCTTACATCTCCGCTCTAGCCAGCAGACTTCTCCGCGCTGACCAGCACACATCTCCGCTCCAGTCTAGTCAGTACTCATCTTCGCACAGCTTTGGTGAATACACCCTAGCTGAAAAACATATCTATTCTCGTATCCGCTTCGGACATCTTCGCACATCTCCGCTTTGGTGAAGTCTGGGCGGTCCGGGCCTAAAACATCTGTACCTACTGCTTGTGCCTAGCGTAAGCGGAAAGGGTTCTCGTATCCCTAAAACCTGTGATTATAGAAAATAAACGTTTTTATTTATGTACTTGCACGAGTTATAAATAGGTTCCAAATAATTCAATATTGAGACTACTTAGGTAACTATATAAAAATAAGTTAAAAAAAATCATTAATGGAATTTTAGTTGTACCTACCCGACTACGGCGAAGCAAAAGGAGGCATATGATTTTGACCGGTATTTATGTATATGTGTGTGTATGTATGTTCATCTGTTCCCTCATAACTTCTAAACTACTTATCATAATTTGACAAATGAGGTATCATTGCGTCGTCGTCCGCTGGTTATTATGTGACGTCACTGTCACATTAAATTCAATATGGCGCCCCCTAGAGGACATAAAGTTATGACAAAAAAAATACTCATACTAGGTACCTTAACAAAATAATATTATTATTCTAACGGTAGTAGGCGATCATAAGCTATAGGGCAAAGTTGCCACTTTGCCACGACCACGGCTATCCTCTGAACATGACTATGAATAATTGAATATTTATTAAATACATTAAAATATATTTAACGTGTAAGTTGTTTATACATATAATAGACGATATATATTGAATATAACAATTCTAGATGAGAATATTCTCTTGTTTCATATTTTTTAGGGCGTGATTTTTCAGTAGTCGTCTTTTAGTTTTTGAACGACTAAACGTAATACCTGTAACTTCAGTTGTCATGCTCGTTACAGTTGTACTCTTCAATTTAGCAACGTTACCTATATTTCGTTGACGTTTAGAGTTTGGGCTCTTTGCAAAAGACAGATTACAAAATATTAAAGGTACATATAATTATTATAAATCTAACATAAAAAATGTGCTCATACAGTTACATCTAAGAAGAGTAGTTTATGAATAAATGATAAAGTTTAACATACATTAATAAAAGAGGAAACTATTGTCAAAATCTAAAATAAATTTAGTTTGATTTATCGTATTTAAAAAAAAGAAAGTGTTGCCCTTTATACGATTTGTTTTACCTAACCATATGGAGTAGGTATGCACGCCTTCGCCAAATGAAAATAGTGATCAATTCGCAAATTAAATGGCTAGTAGGTTTATAGATCTAATAATTATTTAAACATACCTATTATGATTGTGTTATGAATCTTATTAATATTTTTAATCATATGACTTTTAAAATGACAATAGAATTAATTATACTACTAATAAGTACTTACTAAACATCTTAATAAATGAGGTCTAACCATATTATATTTATTGCTTTTATTAAATGCACTAAAATTAGTAAAATAAACTTGAAATTAGGAATAATTTTGCATGCATATTGTTATCGATATTGAAATTTTACTACGAATAACCAAGAAATAAAAGGCTTTTTTATTTTTATTTATTTTATTTAAGTTTATAGAAATAAGTAGCTACCTACGTTTATTAGTAAGAACAGACATTATCATTTTGAAAATATTATCTTGGTATATCTAGATACTTTATTTTAATATAAATAAACAATTAGTATTGACACAATCGAGAATTTGGTAAGTAGGTATCTACTTAGTACTTAGGTAGATCTTTTGTTCCGAAGGATTAATAATTTTATAATTCATCATCTTCTGGAGATGCACTGGAACTAGTAACCCTGTCGTAAAACTCCGGAATGTAGTCGTAAACGTCCGCTTTGAAATCTTCATACATTGCCTTTTTCATTGTCGTCCAAGGTTTCTGCACTTCCGGTTCAAATAGGCTTAAATGATAAAAAATATTAATTTATAAACGGGTGTGCTGTCACCTTACTTAAACCAGAGAGAGAAAGATCCAGAAATACAGTTACCAATAATTTAAAAAAAAAAAATCTTTAGTGCCATTAGAGTGCCGCACTGCTCACCACTTAGACGAGTTATTAAGTACATATTTATTATTTATTCTAACTTGTAAATCAACTGACTCCCACTGCACAAAACACACACACAGCTGTGCGTGCACACTAACAGCGTAGCCAATAGAAAATTAGCAATAGGTACAATTTCTTTTGTGGGTTGCGAATTTCGTAATTACAAGAATACATAAATTTCTGTACCTTCTGTCTGTATTAGGTATTTTTATGGTCAAATATGAGTCAGACTGCGTTGCCAGTCCTTTAAAAAAAACCTATTTCACATTTATTTTAGTAGGTACCTACCTACCTAAATAACGCCCCATTTACACGGCGCAAGTTTCTTGCCAGTCGTATACAATAAAATTTAAGGCGTGTTTAGACCTGTACCCTAATTACGTAATACACGATCAATCAGAATCTGAATCGTTTTGAAACAGATTTCTAATTGCATTTGCTTCATTGCTTCATAAGTTCGAAAAAAAATCTACTCAACAACGTAAATAACGCAATGAATGTTGTTGAACTGTTAAAATGAAACAATTTAGTCGTAATCGTTTACGAAAATATGTTACGTAATTAGATAGCGGGTCCCTACCTGTTAACATACGCGCCCCTATAAATTTCTTTTAAAATCATTACGCCCCGCCGGCCACCCGAGTTACTATGTCGAGTTATGCAGAAAAGCTCAAGAATTATGAGAAAGCTAGGAGAAAGCATAAAATGTAAGAGCGAGCGAAGCGAACTTAAATAATTTTGTACATTTTCGAATAGGTACGATTTTTTCTTTTAACCATTCAAACAGAAAAAGGAGTTACCTACTTTGTCGACTTAAGCACAAAACCTGAATAACTAAAAGAATGTAGGTACCTACTTAGAATGTGAGAGCGAGCGAAGCGAAGCTCGAAAAGGATACGTTTGATTTTCTTTTGAATATTCATACAAAAAGAGGAAAACGTATTTTGCCGTCTTTTGCAGAAAAGCTGAAGCTCATTTTACAGCACCAAGTATTATGAAACTTTTGAGATTTTTTTGGAATCTAGCCTTTAACCTCTTTGAAAATGTGGTTAAAAATAATATCTATACAAGTAAAATAGTAACGAAGCGAAAGTTCGTGCTAACTAGGTGCTAAGTAACATCTATAGATCGCGGGCTTAGTGCCTCTTATGCTTTGCTAGGAACCAAACGACGACTCATAAAACTTACGTGCTGACACATTGCATGAAGTCACTGAGGAATATACTTCCAAAACGGTGAAATAAGTTACTATGGCCAGTACAGTTGGACCATTGACCATCTGGAGCCATCATCAGTCCTATAGCTTTGCCACGGCAGACTAGCGGCCCGCCATACATGCCCTGGATACAAACGGCAAAGAATATTGAGCCAACACATAACCTGGTTTTATTTTAAGAACAATGCTGCAAGATACCTACTAGGAGAAATTCGTCTCTAGGAGGAACGTGAGAAGGTACTCGGTAGCTTTTCCAAAAACCCACTGAATAGGGCGAAACCGATTGGATACTTAAGGGGGCACCCATTGGTCCACTAGCGCCATTGCTTAAAAAAAAAAATTATCTCGTGACTGAGAAAGAATTATGAATAACGGCTAGTAAGGACCCTCGGTAAGTGTGTCTAGAATTTTCTAATACCGTTTATAAAGTTTGATATTGAGACACGAAGCAACAAAATACGATCTAGAGGAATGTGGCCGTTTTTCTTTAGATCGAATTTTGTTGCGTTAGTTACTGTTGTTAAAAGTAACGAAAAGATTAGGCGCTACCTATACTCTGTTGGTTTAGGACTAGGTAAACAAAAATACATAAAAATAAAAAAAAAACACGTGATACCTGTCATTTCAGCAACGTTATATAATTCGTTGACGTTTAGTGTCTAAACGTCAAAAGAGCAATAGACATAATTATTACAAAATATTATTATTGTTATTTAAATGTCTTTGACATATCTTGGGACCCTAGGGTCCCGTACCTGTGGAAGGCGTAGGAGGGGCCGAAGCAAACTCGCAGAGGCCCCTTAGACATTTTTAAGTATTGGGGCGCCAATCGACGATTATCCCTGTATTCACTACACAAGTGCACCCAAGGACAACAAAGATATTGGATTATGGGTTTGGGTGGCTAAGTGAACTGGTTATCTAGAACTATGGAAAGACTATTGCCCCTGCCTGACCAATATTTTAATTATAATTATAATAATACACAGGTAAAATGGCAGGGGGTGACTTGCACACTCAATAATGCAACGCCCGAAAACGGTCGCTAGCACAAAGTGTCATAGCGACAAGGGGGCAACATGCCCTGAGGTGCTTATGAGAAGTGCAGTAGTATTCCACGGCTATCAGGACAATCCCGTAAGTACGGTCAAGATCCCTATCAGCATCTTACTGGAATATTTCCTTCCTCCGAGCACGTTTCTTCTTGCGAATCTCCACTCAAGCCGTCCAATAAAGGCAAGAAAAAGGAGGGAGCTCTGTTTCTCGTTAGTGTTCACTCCAGCCGGCCAATAAAGGCAAGCCAGAAGTAAGGAACAAGATTTCTCCCGGTCCGTGGGGTCGCTACTGCCCAACAGCTTGCCACATGTTGCCCTGCGGGTTTCTGTATCTCTCTTGTTCTGGCCCCTCATCCTAGGCCTGTTCCGGCAGAGTAAACTCTACCGGCACAGACCCAGAGTTTGGAGCGCGGGCTTGCGCGCTCCAAACTTTGGGTCTGTGCCACCACGACATCAACGTAGAGATACGGGGGTGGGGTTATTACCACACACCTTTATTATTAATACAAAACTAAAAAAAAAAAATTGCACGAGCAGTTACATCTACGAAGAGTAATCTTAAATATCAAAAATAAATTTTATTTGGTTAAAACTTATTTTTAAAACAAGAAGTGTCATCTATAAAAGCCCTTTTTACGCTTTGTTTATCCTTTTGAATTACCTAAACCAATGGAGTATAGGCACTGTTCGACGAGCTTCTTAAGGCCCTCGCCCACGGCGCGCGGTGACTTTTTGTAGCGATGCTGTCGCGCGTTTTGTAAACGGGCTCCTGCATCGCTACTATCGCGCGTTAGTCGCGTTTGCATCGTTTCTGTCACAATTTGTGTAGATGTGTATGATGTATGATGTAGATGCAAACGCGCGGCTGTATCGATGTAAACGCGCGACCGTTTCTGACGACATCGGGGGAACGATGGGGAATGAAGCGCGAGAGCATCGCGATAGTATCGGGGCGAAGTTACACAGCCAGCGACAGCATCGCGGCTGAATCGATACTCATGCGCGACAGATCTAAATGTTATGTCTATAGTCTAAGTTTTTTGTATTGTTATTAGAGTTTATGTAGTAATAAGTTAGGTTTTATAACCATGTAAATGGAAATATTCGTATGCCGCTTTTAGCGGCGGATGTGTCCTGAACATAATTATACCTAACCAACTTGTACGTACCTTATCCGACGAATAAATGTCTTTGTCTTTGACAACATCGCTACTGCATCGCTACAAAAAGTCGCCGTGGGCGAGGCCTCTAAAGTTATTTATTATTGGCACAGACAACTTACGTGACACGCCTGTGCTGTTCTGTCAGGCTGTAAGAATTGTAAGATAAAGATTACTTATTGAGTAAGTAGATGTAGGTACTTTATGTTTTTAAATGAGATTCTCGAGGAAGTTATGAGCGTTTATTCTGAAAGTGGGCAACGTCGCAAATAGATGTCAAATATTTCGCTGTTTTGATTAATTTTGGCAATTTTTAATTTTGGTATGGAAATATTAAATACGGCTAACTAGTGAAATGATAATGATGATGAAATGCAATAATAAATATCGTAACACCGAATATTTAGTTTAAGATGTAAAAAAAGTATTTGGAAACTTTCAAAACTTACTGACAAAACGTAGTTTCGAGTGTCGCAAGTTCACGACTGCATTGACCAGTAGCGCGCGTATGATTTTCGCCACTATCAATAATTCCGCCAGCGCGCCGCGGAATTTTAGATTCCAGGAGAATTTTGTTTTTTTGAAATTCGAACAGCCCGCTGACAGACAGACGGACTTTCTATGGATCTCGTTTCGCGGGCCACCATGTACATTTGTAAATGAACAGGGTATGTTCATAAGAATCGTACAGCCCAGACTGCTAAAGATAGAACTCTAAACTCTAATAGAGATCTAAACTCGAATTTTCGACAGTAAGTAATTGTAATTTAAAATAACACTTGGATATTGGGAACAAAGCAATGGCAATTTCAAACTTAAAACGTCGTTTTCTCGAAATCATGGTTATGTGGGTGGGTAGGTAGTACATTATGGCAGAAATATTAATTGTCGGTTAGTTTTAACAAGAATTAGATTGTTAATTGACTCAAGCGTGTCTTTGCGGAAATCCATTATAAAATACAATAGACGACGTATATTTTGTAACCTAATCTAGCCCCAGCTTGCTCGCAGCCCCTTATCGCGCTGATAATGATCTTAGCCGAGGTGGACCGAGCAGTAATCCTTTATAAGTGGGGTTGTCAGGTGATGTGGCTCCCACTGCATTCGGCGTTTGACGTGGCAACACGTCGTGTCCGGGATAGCAACAAGTCAATCGTCATCCTGAGGATGTCTCGTTGAGAGGTGAAACACAAGTCGATTTCTTACAGGGTTAATTATGGCTCTTTAAGAACACTTACCGGATTAGTTTACTAAATATACGTCATCTATTGTATTTTATAAGCATTCGATTCTTACGTCTTTGACGCAGATACAGGCATCTTTTTCGATCAATCCATGGAATCCCAGGTTAGTCAGAGCTTGCCGAAATTTAATGGTCAGAGCTTCACACCACAGATTTTTCTTCGCCACATCGACGAACTGGACTCTTAAGTTACGTTGAAGGAGAAACTTGTTATCAGGGTAAATTTTGTCCTGAAATCACGAACATTTATTAGGCCACCAAACACCCTAACACCTTAACTCGTTCAGTGCCGGGAGCCCTCGCGTAGGGCTAATTTTAAATGTAAGTTTTTCTTAGCGAATACAGCATTACAAACCGTGAAAATAAAATCTGAAGTATATTTTAACAAAATTTATTAATTTATTTATTTTTAATTTTTGTTCAGTTAACCTATTTACAAAAAATTACGTATAGTAACAAGACCCCTGAAAAGACTATTTAACTTCGTATGACAGTGTTTTATAACACGGTTTTAAACCTAATGCCGTTGACCGTCCGCGATGTTTAACTTTAGCGCAGACGTAATGCCGGCAACCCGCCCGGAGGGTTCACTTCCAATATGTATGGCGGGATGGCGTATGAGTTCTATGAAAAGTGGGTGGAGTCGAAAGTGTTAACCTACTTCCTCCGCCAGCATCTTTGTTTGTAATCACCTCAAATTACCTTATCATTTACTAGCATAAAGCTTCGTGCAGACTAGCGCGACGCGACACCGGCTATTGTTATACCGTGAAGTTTTCTTAGAAATTGTATTGTTAGAGTCGCGTCGCGCCGTCGCGTCGCGTTGGTCTGCACGAGCCTTTAATCATGTAATTATTGGTTTGTTATAATTTTACAAAGAATTTTGGTACCAATAGAATAACGTAAGTAGCCAATAAAAACAAGTCTTGCAAAGGTCAGAACATATTTCCTAAAATAAAACTAATGAATCAACTGAAAAGTTCGGCGCTGAAACATTGTGGATTTGCGACATTTACAACTTCTTTATTTTCATTCAAATATTAAACATGGATGCAAAAAGTTGGCTCAGTTTTAAGCACGGGGAGCTCAAAGGGGAAACCTGACATGATTCGAACTTCGACCACACATGAACACGGATGGGACACTCTTTAAGTATGAAGCTACAAAAACGCCGCGGGCTCGACTTGTCGAATTCAGTGGGCGTGACGTAGTCAGAAGATATAAGAGTTACGCGATAGAAAGAGCAGCAACTTCTAGGTGAATAAAACTTTCGGTAATTAGCGCTATGCGACCTGAATTGCGCTTTATTGTGTCAAAGCAAGAGTTGCTTTTTATTTAAATGTATTTGCGGAGTGTGCCATCTGTGCTTCGACCGAACTCTATACAACGGCGACTGTTGTTAAAAGCTTTGAACATAACACCGTTAATAGGGCACGCGAGATCACACATGGACTCCACACATATTTTGTCCTTCTCTTTACGGAGAAAATAAAAAGAAACATCACATGTGCGCAGCAAATGTTAAATTAAAACATGTGGATCCAATTGGTATGGGGAAGTTGCTGGTTGAAATATACCGTTTGTTATAAGGGTCGCCAATGTTTTTTTTTTGTTGACTTATACTTTGTGATCTTTTTGGAAAGAGATTCGTCCAATTTTACTAGCAGCTAGTAAATTAATAATCGTAGCTGCTTCGCGAAACTTGTTGTAAATCTTTACCAATTCAAAAGCCAAACCAACCTACTATCTAATTAGGCAACACATTTTCGTAAGCGATTACGACTAATCTTTTTCATTACGACAGTTCAACAACATTCATTGCATTATTTACGTTGTCGAGCAGATGATTTTTTTCGAACTTATGAAGCAATGGATAGCAATCTGTTTCGAAACGATTCAGCTTCTGATTGACCGTTTATTACGCAATTAGGGTACCTACTGGTTTGGCTTTTGAATTGGCAAAGAGTCAGTCGGTGATTGATGATGAAAAACGTTACTTTCATATGTATATTTTTAAGATTAAACAATCTTAACGATATAAAAGAAAAAAAAGACGTTTACAAAAATTAAGAGCTTCCCCCGCACATGTTTTACATAGTATGATATTACTGCGTCGTTCGCGTATTTTCAACAGACTTAAAAAAGGAGGAGGTGCTATGTTCATCTGTATGTTTACAAAAAAATGATCTGTGTTCATCGATATTTTCGACAATTGTGGACCAATTTTGATTTTCTTATTTTTATTAATGCTTTATAAATTGTAATTGTATAGTAAGTCTTAACGTGACTGTAACATAACTTTTATCGACAACAGTACTTAGGCATACAAAATCCAGGGCTGCCCTCCCCTGCCCCCCTGGGGAAGGATATTCGTATACTCAGGGGGGGTCTGGGTACGCCCATGGGTATACGAATATTCTTATTGTTACTTTACCCCTTTGTAGAAGAAATGCCAACCAACGGTTAGGCATTCCTCTTGCAGAGATACAATTTCTTCGCCCTTCCAATCTATTTCGATGGGTCGCAAAGGTATTTCCGTTAAGATATCAGGAACTTTTCGCTTAAGCAGCAGAACTGCTGCGGACTTGGACATCAAATAACCTCGGTTACCAGAGTCGATCTTGGACACTGCAAACAGGAATTGCACTGTAAATTATCTTGAATCTAGAGCATGGTGATTGGTTAGGTATCTACTGCCTTTGGAATTCCTGATTTACCTTCTCGCCATTACAAACCTGAAAATTGCCTAAGCTGGTTAGTCCTTGATAACTATGCTCGGCATGCGTACCTATTGACTGAACTAAATTCTTCTGGATATATTTAATGTTTGTTAGGACTCCATAGTAAAGCTTCGTGCAGACTAGCGCGACGCGACACCGGTTATATTGTTATACCGTGAAGTTTTCTTAGAAATTGTGTTGTTCGAGTCGCGTCAACCCGTTGCGTCGCGCTGGTCTGCACGAGCCTTTAGTCTATATTGTCTATCTTAGTCTAAGTCTAAACTTCACATTGTTTCCAGCCAGTCCGGTACTAATTGACAAGTGAGCACCTGTCTCACCTGTCTGTTAGGATACTGGTGGCTCGCCAGAAACAGTGCATACATAGGTAATGAATGAGCGGTCGGTGGCGCATCGCCTCATTCGCTCCGTTTCGGCCGAAGTTACGGATTTCGCTTAGGAAGAGACCCTCTGGTCTCCTGAAACTAATATTTTTTTTACCTGTTGTTTTAAATAAATAATATAAATAAAAAGAAAATAGTATATTAGGCATACCTAAAGTAAAAGGTGGGTAAAGTAGGTAGTACTTTTTAGAAAATTGTCTGATGCTAGCCACACAGGTGGCAGGTAATTACGTGTGTTCGAAGAAATTTGCGCAAATTTCTTTGAACACACGTCACGTTAGATTTGCGCAAGCCTAAAGCGCAAGTGAATCGTTAATACGTGTGTGGCTAGCAGAAGTCCTTTATATTATTAAGTTAAGTATTAAATAAATAAGTTAGTATAGATTTGTAACATGACCGCACTTGCGCTTTGGGTACAAACACCAGCCGACGTATTCTGTAAATAAAAAACTCACCGTGAAGACTTAGGTGAAGTGAGCTGTCAATAGTGTCAATCTCTAGCATTAGGTGGAATGACAGCTCACTCCACGCTCACTTCACCTAATTTTTCACGGTGAGATGGTTACAGAATAGCACTGCTGATAGAGCCAGATAGTGGTAGATTTCAGTAAAAATACAAAAAATTGTCAAAATAAAAACGTTGTCCCAAAATGCTTAGTTGTTATTGTGTTTTGACTATAATAAGAGCAGGAAAAGAACGAGCGAAGCTTTCAGTAGATGCATACGATGTTTGGCATCTGACCTTAGTAATAGGTAATCTTCCTATCTATTTTTCATCTTTATTTCTTTAATAAATAGAATGACTTGGCCATCGCACGGCAACATTATCACGTAGGAATATAATTTACTATTATAAATAGTCCTAATTAAATGAAGCTCAACGCTTATATTAGGTAAATTTTGTTGTATGTAGAATGTAGATTCTATTGCCGTGTGCGATTGCCAACTGTAATCTAGGAGTAGTCTTTTCCCCATATTCTATGCATGCAGACCAGCGCGTTTTTAAAAAAAAAATATGAAAATTATTTCACATAAACCTACAAGGGCACTTATGAAACGTCAGTTTTACAGGTAGATCCACATTTTGATTACTAATAACTAGTTTCCTTCATGGGCTTATTAGATTTGATTTACTAAGGCGAAGAAAGGTATTATTTACATAATGTTTTTTAAATCAATAATGTAAAGTTTCATGATATACGAAAACAAATACTTAAGTACCTACCTACATAATAATATTTTGATAAAAAGTGCAATATGGTGAATGGTCGGCCTGTCCAACCATCATACAAAATTGTTTTAAATTAATTAAGTCTGGTTTCGCTGGAAGCTTTTTATGGCTCTAATGGATGGATATTCAAGTTTTTATTATTGTGAAAATGTGAACTCAATCAGTCAATCTGCCTAGTTTTTTCCCAACTTTGTTGGAGTCGGCTTCCAGTCTAACTGGATGCAGCTGAATAACTACCATGTTTTTTTTTTTTAAGTAACCGACGAAAAATTTCAACGCAGGGGTTTCAGAATCATGAACTGAATCTATGGTAACACTTTTCGCGTCGATGTCCCTGACACCCTGTAAATATAGCTTGTAATATATTCCAGAAAAGACATTGCAGTCACAGATGGAATCTAACAAATAAGTACAGTGTCAGACAGAGTGCGATTCAGTGCTGTCATAAAATCAATCTACACCCTAATTACGTAATACACGATCAATCAGAATCTGAATCGTTTTGAAACAGATTTCTAATCCATTGCTTCGTACGTTCGAAAAAAAAATCTGCTCAACTACGTAAATAACACAATGAATGTTGTAGACCTGTCAAATTGAAACAGATTAGTCGGAATTGTCAACGAAAATGTGTTGCGTAATTAGATAGCTTATGTACTTACTGTTAGGTATGAGTACCTTAGTGACCTGTACTCTTATGCCTCGGCGAGGGTGTCTGTATGAGGTGCCGACCACGACGTTGATAGATCGGGTGTCTCGCCAGGCCATCGTAGGGTTGGTGACGCACACGGCCGCCGTTATCACAGCCACCCGGGAAACTAGGACGCCGACGCACAGTCCTCGGTACCGGGATGGGAAATATACCTGTAGTAAGCGATGTTAGTAAGTCCGTGTATCACTGCATGGTCAGTTTCCCGCCAGTTTCGTTGCTTTGTCAGTTTCTCTGATTGGTCAGTTTTGCGGATTAGACAATCAACGAAACAGGCGAACACTGGAAACTGTTGAATTGACGCAACTGTCTATTCCGCAAAACTGACCAATCAGCGAAACGAAACTGGCAAAATAATAATCTGACGAGTGAGGGAAACTGACCAGTGATAAGTACGGGGATTCTTGATACTATCTAAGTATATTTTTACATGGACTTGGAGACTATATCTATACGAGTCCATCTTAATAATTGTTGATGAATGCAAGAAGACTAATTTCTCAAATTAAGTATTTATGAAGATGCCATGGAGTTTTTATTGACTCTAATACCTACTTAGTGATTTTGGAGACGATGCGATGTGAGTAAGGATACTGGCGAGATAAAACTTACTACAAAATTAGTAGATCCATGGGCCGGCCTAAATGGCTCTCTCCCTTTGCATTGCAGAAACCAAGCAACTATAAAAAGCAACAACACGATTAAACCAGGAAATATAGTAAAATATTTGAATGATAAAAGGCTTCAAACTACCAATCAAGAACAGTATTTTTAGTTTATTCATGCTACAGAAGACTTGAACATTGAAACTGAAATAAACATTGATCAGGATTTAATTAAAATGGTGAAACGGTTATTAAATTTGCCATCAAAATAAAGATAATGGCGTGCTACGAATTCATCGCAAACTTGCTCTGAATTTATTACAAAATGCTTATTACTTTATTATACAATATTATGCTTGCCAGCGTTAAGCCGCAGTCTCACGGCCTGTCGAGGCCTGTCGCGGCCTGCCACGCGGCCACGCCAGTCAGGCCTGTCGCTTCCCGTGCAAGCATTCCCACCACAGGCCTCATCGGATCGACGGTCCCACGGCCTATCGGCCTGGCCTGGCTCGATCTGGCCTGTGAGAAAGCCGGCCGTGAGACGCATTAGAGAAAAAAAAATGGTTGCCTGTAAAGTCGGTTTTACGGGCGAAGATTTTACGTGACAACGTCTTTTTATCGGCGGTGACTCATCGTAACAGACGTGAGCGGGCGTTACACTTTTTCATGAGTGACTCCGAGCCGCAACCTAATTTAAGACGTTGTCACGTCAATAATACGCTTGGCTTATTACTTCGTGGAAAATGTCCGCTAAAAGCAGCACAGAAATTAATACTCCTAGATTTCTTCCAGGTATTAATTGAATAAGCCATTCAGGCGCTTCTACGGATTCGATGAAGGAGTCTTAAATCAACGTCAAGAGAGGATCTGGGATCTATTCAACACATTAATTAAGTTTTGTAGGGGCGAGTAGCGGTATTCATTTTGCTATCCTATACTATTAAATGAGCAATATATATAAACAATTGCAAAACCGCCAGCATTTGTAAACGGACGGCGCCATTTGTAAAATGACGAATCATACAATCAGCCTGCGACATATAAGTACATATATATTTGTAATCACGTTCTCAAAAACGGCTCTAAAGATTTCGATGAAAGTTGCAATCCCTACGGGCCTATGGGGGCGAAAAATCGATGTAAGTAGTTAGAAAAAATCGTTTTCTCTATTCTCACCGGAGCAGATACTCGGTCGCCCAAAGTTTAGAACAAGATGGCTACCTTAAAATAATGACATTGCAGAATGGAATTAGTTAGTATGTACTATACATACATATACGGAATAAGCATGAACTATCCTATACTATTAAATGAGCATTCTCTATTTTCACCAGAACAGTGGTCGGTTGCCCAGGTACGGGTAGGTACTAATTTATTAAGAACGTAAAAAAAAGCCTGTATGAGTGACAAATGAAGAAGTGCAAAAACACCTTTATGTACCCACATATAGTAGGTATGTGCCTACCTAGTTATTTCTCATTTGATTGAATTTCATTAAAGTATTTTTACTTTTCCGAGAAATACATTATGTCTTGTGGCGACATCTACAACGCCACATCCACATCCACATCAAATCGATAATCCGTCTTGAGCAAGCGTGGTGATCTATGCTCGTGCATTCTCTGTATGAAACGAAGCTTTTGCCCTGCAGGCAGTGGGACAGTACATAATAGGCTTTTACATAGGGCCCTTTGTGCCCGGCGGTGGATAAAAAGCTCATTCTAAGCGAGTGTTGCTCGGGCGCTGGAAAATATTATGTTCATAACCTTTTCGGCTGACTACCGGAATAGATTCTTTATGCAGAGAATACGAGCTTAACACTTTCAACTTCACCCACTTTTTATAGAACTCATACGCCATGCCGCCATACATATTGTAAGTGAACCCTCCGGGAGGGTTGCCGACATTACGTTTGCGCTAAAGTGAACCATCGCGGACGGTCAACGGCATTAGGTTTAAAACCGTGTTATAAAACACTGTAAAACGAAAAATTTCAAAGGTTGGTAAAACTACGTATAGCGACAAGACCCCCTGAAAACACTATTTGTGTCTTCAGGAGTTGTCGCTTTATGTAGTTTCCAACCTTTTAAATTTTTTGTGAATATTTGTAAACATCAACAAAAAATTAAATATTAAAATGATTGGATTTTAAAACCAATGCATTACCTACTAATAAATCTTGTTAAAACGTTCATCAGATTTTATTTTCACGATTTATAATGCAGTATTCGCTAAGAAAAACCTACATTTAGCCCTCCGCGAGGGCTCCCAGCATCCCATATGCGACTAGGTGGACCCTCCAGGAGGGCTCCCGGCACTGAACGTGTTACCTTGAAAATAAAAAGTAGTTTGATGGGTGTGGCTTATTTCTCCCGCACGCAGTGGCGGTTCCATCTTCCGTGGTTGGCCGCCTCGTCGCACTGTGGATCGAAAAAAGGCTCTCGCTGCATAAATATATCACAGGATACAATCAGCAAATTAGCAAATAATTTTTTTTTTGCAAAAAAAATAATGCAGCTAATGCTTATATCTCTGGAACGGAGAGAATAACCGTTATATCCTTGCACACGGTGATGTACATAACTATTTATTTATGATTTTTGACGTACTTGATTTTTGAGGCCCGTATTACATTATCAATTATCTCGGATCCTATATAGGATCCTATCTTTGATCCTACATATTTGACGTCTAGGATCATATCTGTGTATTACATTATCAATTATCTAGGATCCTATTTTTTTGACATATGTGGTTGCAATCGTCGATTAAAACAAAATACTGAAGCCTTTCGGCAAACAATATAACAAATAGAACTTAGAACACTAATGTAGCCACAAAACAATGAATTCCTGGTAAAACCGTCAACTTAGAATGTGGCAGTAGCAAAACTGAAAAGGCAAAATCACATAATTTTATGGACGGATTTTGTATCAGGAAATTATGAAAATAAATGTGAAAATTCAGTATATAATATTCAATATGGCAAGACCTGTTTCTGTGATCCTATCTAACAACAAATGTCAAAAATCTTTGATCAAAGACGATTTGAGTCATATGTTTGTATTACTTACATTATCATTTAAATATGACTCAGAGATCTCGGATCCGAGATAATTGATAATGTAATACCCCCCTTTTTTCTAAATCTCGTTATATGACGTATGTCAAAAATAAATAGTTACATTACCGTGTGCAGACTATAACAGCTATTTTCTCCGTTCTGGATATATAAGCATAAGCTCCATAGATTTTTTTTGCAAATAAAAAATAAGTTGCTAATTTGCCTACCTGATTGCCTCAATCTGCCTAGCCTTTTTCCAACTATGTTGGGGTCGGCTACCAGTCTAACCGGATGCAGCTGAATACTGTATTTTACATGGAGCGACTGCTTATCTGACCTCCACAACCCAGTAACAGGGTAATACTATACCCCTTGGTAAGACTGGTTGTCAGACTTTCGGGCGCCTGACGGCCCGTAACGACTGTCAAAGATCCACGAATGACAGCCGGGACCAACGGCTTAACGTGCTTTCCGAGGCACGGAGGAGTCTCAGTATATTAAGATGGTCACCCATCCACAGACCAACTCCGGCAAGCGTAGCTTAACCTGATGGATCGAACCGTGTGGCTGCTATTACTTAGCCACGAGCTCCTCAATTTGCCAGCATGATTGTATCCTATGATATATTTATGCATAATATTGGTTATTAGTAGCCATTTTAAGCAAAAAACCGACACTTTCAAATTTAAACTCCTATTTCTTCGAAAGCCTTTTTTCGATCCACAGTGCGTCGCCGCCAAAAACTTAAATGAACCAGTGCACAAAAGTGGACTTACAAAATTTTTAATAAAAATCTTAGTTTGGACATTCGTCAGAAACAGTTAAAATATTGTTACTCTTCACAAATAGCGTTTTTCTATTGAAACGAATATTCATCGAGATTTGCAAGGTACACTCTACCTGAGTGTACCTTAGAGCAAATTACACTATCTTTACATAGATACCTACCTACCTAAACGTATCGATGAAGTCACAAGTAAGTTATGTTGTAGTATCGAGGGTCCGGGGGGCGTCTCGCGAGGCCTTGGGCTAGTTTCTTGCAGCGAGAAGTATGTGTGGCTAAAGGTTTCCGATAACGGAATATCAACGTTAACCTTTAGATCTTTTAAGATGGCTAAGGTAGGATTCACATTACATTTCAACTGAGTGGCGTTCAGATTCATGTACTGAACCATGGTAACAGTTTTCGCGTCGATGGGGACCCCGCCACCCTGTATAATTGGTGGGCTATATTTGACTGCATTTGCTCAGTTGGAGAAATTAATGACAGTGAGAAATAACACTGAGATTACCAACAGGACCTACCCACTCTAGATTGACTGTTTCGAACTGTTACGGCCGCTTGTGATACAAGATACTTCCTTCAAAGACAAACAATGGGAATTTATAAGAGATACCGTGATTTTATTACCCAAAACGAGTGTAATGTTTTAAGGCGACGATAACCGACTTTTAATTATATTATACTGAAGATCACGTCTAAACGAGTAGTGTTAATGATTTGGAAAAAATATATGTTAAATAAGAGTATTTTCTGAATAACTTATTAAATGAATATTTTGGATTATGTTTATATTACATAGTGACATTAATTTGTAAAGTTACGTCTAACGCGGATAAAAAACTGAGAATCACGCAAAATCTATCAAGCGTATTTTTCTGAAACCTTCACCATTTTAAAAATAATTTAATTATTGATGTTTTAGTATACCTGCTTTATAAGAATACCTTTTGTTTTATGTATAATAAATAATGCATCTAATTTGGGACAGCGCTCGCCTTGATGGACGAGTCCTATTACTGGCTGGAAGTATGACACGTTCCGTGAGCTCAGTACAAAACACGCAAGCTAACCACTCAAGGTCACTGGCATATATCTGCGTCTTAAACATAAAGTACCTATGTATTCAGAGAATGTATGAAGCCCAACAGGTAGGTATTTCCAGATGTAGCTTCGTACACCAGACTGTGGGAGTTCTTTGCAAGTGCAACTCTCATAATATGAATGAATGAATGAAATGCACCGACCACAGCGTGGTTTAACCAGACTCGATAAATCGAATGAACCCCAAGATTTGCACTAGCCCATGAAGCCTCATGTTTCATGGGACTACATAGGCCATTGCAAATCAAGCTGTAGAACGGGGAGCGCGAGTAATAGTAAGGAATACGTGCCCTTAGGATAAGGAAGGATTTGAGAGCCATACCGGGTATGCATCCTAGAGTAAGCATTGGAATAGTGGAGAGACGGGTGTTAATTATCTATGGATGGGCATCTTTTGCGACGTCGTCATTATGTTGGTTCAAGTCGATCTTCAACGGTGAATTTTGAGACGGGGTTACACTGCTTTCTCGACTATTTTCTATGACACCGCTATGCTGTGTTACACGTTGCTGTTTCCATTGTCTTCGTCTGGCTACTATCCGTTTCAGGTTTCTTATAACTCTCGCTAGCAGCCTTCTTAATCTTGTCGCGGTCTTAAGCCGTCTTCAACTTCACAAATATTTACTTAAATAAACTCAAACATTTCTTTACACAATTAACTTTACCACCCAAATAAACACAAAACTACACTTGGCTTCGAAGTTATAGGGTTTAAAATCCAATGTCAGAGTCAAGAGCAATAATATCTAACAGGAATGCTTTGTTGGTCAACAACTAACTACCTGCGACTCTAGACTCACTCCAAATATCTAAAAAAAGGATGCGCACTCGCAAAAAACAAAGCATATTGAAACACTGCACTACACAAATAATCACACACGTATTATAGTTTCAAGTTAGTCGAACAAATTGTTAATACAGCATATAAGATGTATGGATTTATAATGCGATTCACTCATGACAGGTGGACTTCTTCAGCGATCCCTGAAAGATGGAAAGACCTCACCAGGTTCGCTGCGGCAGGTATAGGCCTCGTACTTATGCATGCACTGAACCGTTCGCCTTAGCTCAGGAACGCTTATTCCACCCACTATTGTACTGGTTTAATGTATTTTTGGCGATCTAAAGTTACAACCACAGCAAAACAAAAACACTTCGATTTCGATGCCCGGCTTGTACTCGTAGATAAAAAAAACCTTGCAAGTGCAACTCTCATAATAATATTAATATAATTCAAGGTAACCAATCCACTATAGCCACCCAAACCCATAGCCCAATGTTTTGTTTCCATGCTCTGCAATAGTCCTGCACCAACCGAGGGTTGTCCTTGGGTGCACTTGCATAAGGATAATCGTCGGTTTGTGCCTCATTTCATTCAAAACGTCGAACGGGCCTCTATGAGTTGGGGCACACTCAATAATGGGCCCCCGGAAACTGTCGCTAGCACATAGTGACGTAGCGACAAGGGGGCAACATGTCCTGAGGTGCTTGAGGAGTGGAGAGGTATTCCTCGGCTTTCAGAACAATCCCAGAGCCCGGAAGATGGTCAAGATCCCTATGAGCACTTACTGGAATACTTCCTTCCTCCGAGCACGGTTGCTCTTGCGAATCTCCACTCAAGCCGGCCAATTAAGGCAAGAATGAGGTGGGAGCTCTGTTCCTCATCAGTGTTCACTCCAGTCGGCCAGTAAAGGCAAGCCAGAGATGAGGAACAAGATTTCTCCCGAGAGATAGGGTCCGTGGGGTCGCTACTGCCTGACCGGCCTCGTGCTCTCAATAACATAAGGGAAGTTAACTGTAATGTTAACTTCCACAAATTTCGTCGCCTATGTCCCAGCACTGGGAACATTATAGGCTGATTATGTTTATGCTTTTGATTTATTTAGTCACACACACAAAATACTTTAAATGTGATAGGTAATGGGTATAGCTATTGAAACAAATTTTAAAGTTTCTGGACGTGTGTTACTTTCCAGAATCACGTCTTACCAATCTTTACTTCTGGTTCGATAAGATATAAGACTTAATTAATGTGACTTAGAGCGAATTTCACCAATGAAAACATGTAAACAGCACATGTAAACCAAATTCAAGAGCGGTCAGCGTCAATATCACGTTATCATTTGCCTAAAAAACGGTGAAGGAAAACATCGTTCGGAAACCGGCATGCCAGAGGGATATCTCTCGACGACTGCGACGTTTGAAGCCAAATCAGAGGCCCATGGGCGGCTTTAAAACTCTGACACCAGGTTAGTAGTGACTAACCTGGTGTCAGAGTTTTGTTAAGCACACGAAAAGAAGAAGACCGTCATTAATACAAAGAACATAATGACTCTGACAGCTCTGAAACGTAGTTTATGTGTTTGTAATACCATGTAATTCGCGCTTAGTCAGTGAGACCTAAATTTTATCAATCAGAAGACATTAGATTCGTCTCGATGATGAGGTAGCGAGGTCGTTAAATTGTACTTGATGGCCGCCATGGCCGGCTAGTGTCTATAAAGGTTAGAAGACTATCAACATTGTAAGACAAAAGCAAGAAAAGCTTTTCACTTGCTCAATAGCTCCCAAATAAATGAATGGGACCAAAATTATCGAGAGCAGCAAGTTCTGAGAACGTAGTCGGGGAGTTTTGATGTTGGTCGAATTAAAAATTGTATTTATGTAAGTAAATATGTCCGTAAGTCCACGATTCATAACTTTTACTGAAACTTTAACTAGCGAATTTTAGATCCATACAAAAGCTAATCTGCATTCCGACGCAAAAAGTCTGACGCCGTATCATACCGGAGGAAATCCGGCTATTCCCGGAAAAAGCAATAAATCTTGCCTAGCCACAGATAGAGAGATCGGCTCGAGGGGAGGGGGTGTGAATATGCGTACAGGACTGACTAGCGAGTGTATAGGTGCTCCCGGGTGCAAGAGCCCAAGAGGCAGATCAATAGGCAGGCGTCCTGCGTGTCCCCGGTTCCGCCCGCGCCGCGCCACTCGCTGCTCGCCAGTCGCTCCCGAGCCACGTCCGCGACCGACGCCGCGCTCCGACCCGCGATACCAGACTACCAGACATGGAGGTAAGCTTGCCCAACACCAGCAATTAACTATAACAGCATCTTAAATTTTATAAAATCTATTTCACTTGTTGTGCATCCCGCGCGCCGCTATCCTAGAACGTAATTAATTATTAACATTAATTATAATGAGCGAAAGTAGAAAAAAAAATCTCCAGAAATAGGCATTTCTTTGTGCAACAGAAAATAATACAGAAGTGCAAAGCTATGCGGATAAGTTGAATTGTGTACGTTGTTTGCTGGTCCCTAAAACCACCCACTGACCGGTTTTGTAATTAATTCTATTTTAAAATGATTATTTTTAAATTATCCTGTGTTTTTTTTTAAGTGATCATAGGTAATTCGAACAAATCGGGACAAAAATTCTTGGAAACATTCTGTTTGTTCAAAAATTGTGAGGGAATACTTAAATACGTTACATAATATAAATGAGTGCGCAGCATCCCGCTACAACCAGTCAGGGACGGTGGGGGTGGGTATAGATTTATTTGTGTGCGTTAACTCCGGGAAGTCGAGAGTGATATCGTGTCCTCTGTTCGTGCCATATGACATTATATTATTCACGAATGAACCTACTTCTACCATTACTTTTCAAATTATTTACAAACACCGCCATAACTTAATTAATACAAACCTAATGGCGATGGTGATGGTGGGAAATAGTAAGTCACAGCTGTTATTTCTGTTTACTGATTGTTTCTGCTATTTATAGACGCGGTGAATAGAGGCCAATAACATAAGCAATGATTGTCAACAGTAGGCATAACAAATGACTCAAACTGTATAACGGCTGGACTATCGCAATGGCACTGGGTAGTGACCTCTGAGACATCCAGTTAATTTTAGCGGGCGCCATGCCTGAGTTACAATTAAGTCATTGACTGAGCACTGCCAGTTATCGCTGCTACCTAACTATTGCTATGAGTCTTTGTTCTCATAAATTCTTTACGCGTGAACTCTATCTTCCGGACATCGATGCATTGCATGTTTTGTACATTTGTTCTTGTTTTCTATTACTTACAAAATGCTGCGCGCGCGATGGTTTACTTAGTTTATTTTGATGGAAGCCGCGGCGACATTCCAGATCCGTCTGCATTTTTCTCCTGAGGTAGATAGTGATCGTTGTATTGATTTAAGGCCAAGTACGTGTGGCGCTTGGTGGCAGGGCTGATCCTACTGTCGGCAGTTGTGGTCTCCGCAGAAGGTGAGGTATGGGAAGAGAGTGAGCACGAGGTCCTCATCCGGAGCGAGAGGGGCGCTAAAAATAGAGGTTAGTATTTAGAACGCACGAAACTAACCACGCTTCCGATGCAGATGCATTATATTTTAGTAATAATTCTTCGGACACTTTAAAACACAGCTACAAATGGGGTTTCAAGTAAAACATTAATTCAATTATCCTACAAACGGGGTTTCAAGTAAAACATAAATTCAATAAGCCTCTTCAGTTAATTGAAATGTTTTTGACTTCAGTTAGGTACGAATATTTCGTTTGTTAAACAAACGTTTCAACTCGTGGTGTTTTTCAACATCACTGGATTCTCGCTGCACGGGTTTTCAGAATTTGCACTCAATTCAATTGTGTTATTTCGTAAAAGGATTTAACAGGAACTTTTGAAAGGAATGTCTAGTTCCGCGCATCTAAATTCTCGTTCCTTTGAATTATAACCGCCAAGAAGATCTTGTCTTTTCAAATATCTTAGAAAATTCTCAGTAGCTAATGATAGTAAATGTTTATAGCTGTTTATTGTGTATTTAAACTATTTAGGTACAAGTTAACGACGCGAAGATGGCGTATATTTATCGAGGTCCTTTTGTTTTCTTATTTGTGTTGCTACCCTACTTCCAAACGGCTCAAAATAAATCCCTCGGGTCGCTGTCTGCAGCCCATCTGCACATGTTGGGATACATTCTAAACTCTGCCTTTTTTTGACAATAAAAACAGAAAGTTTGGTCATTGAGATAAAAGAGTCCGTTAAGTACAATCCGTTTTAAATGGATTGTTTTAATATAGACTATGAGAAGAGGGTTAAGTTGTCTTTGTAAACATAAGACTTAAGAGATAACGGAACTAAACGGTTTAGGTTAATGCAAATAATAGATCGTCGTATCGCAAGTTCAATAAATAAATGTGTTTAGGTACATTATGCGTATTGAGATAAATTACAAATACTTAGGCCCATATTACAGAACTTCACTCAAGACTTACTTAAAACTATTTTCAATCAATCAAAAGGCTTTAAACGACTTTTAAGTAATTAATGCCTGAGTGAGGTTTTGTAATACGGGCCTTAACAAATTTTGCGTATATAATATACAGTTCCCGTCACTTTAGGCCGTCTATTAATTTTATTTTTAAGACTTATCAGGAAATGTTCCAAAAAACAAATCTCAACTTAATTTAGGGATCTTACTTAACCCATAACTTAGTAACTTTTAATTAATTAAATATGTACTAGGTACTTATTATAAAAATTTCGAAATACCAATAATTTCATTACAAAAAAAGAAAATCCGATGGAAACTTCCATATTTATTAGCTTTGTCATGCCTTAAATGACGTAATTTCATGAACACAGAGACTTGCCGCTACATTCGCGGCGCTTGGAGTGAGTGTGACGCCAAAACCAACATGCGCTCCAGGAAGCTAACCCTGAAGAAAGGAGACCCAGCCAGCTGCGAGAGCATCAAGACTATACAGAAGAAATGCAAGAAAGGTACGTGAATCTTCGCAGGCTGCAGAGTCCAGCACGCGTAGCATGACAACCATAGAAACGGGTTTTCTACGGGTTTTGTCGACGGAAGAATAGACAAAATGACAGATTGTGATTGTTTATCTGTCATTTTGTCTATTCTTCCGTCGACAAAACTCGTTTCTATTGTGGTCATGCTAAGCGTGCAGCACGCGTAGCATGAACACCGTATTGTCGACGGAAGAGTAGACAAAACTGACGTTCCGTGTAGACAGTGCGACGGTAGCAAAGTAGAAAGAGTCAACTGCACATTTTACGAAATTGACTCTTTTACATAATTCGACTCAGGTTTCTTTGTTTTGTCATAAGATTTATTTTTCTGTTTGATTCTCAATTATTACTGATATTAAGCCACGTATATATAGACAACTACAAAAAAAAACTCAGCGTCGAAGAACCGTATTTTAGAATAAAAAAATATTTCAGTAATATTGGCCTTAACCGTTTCCTTGGTAATATTTCCTATTAACGAAATGATGTAAAATATGAGAAGATAGCTTTGTTCTTCTATTAATTATCACAGTTTTGTGTTTAAATGCTCTCCTGTAAAATCATGATTTTGTAGATACCCGTAAGTACTTTGTGGCCGCGGAGACAATTGTCAGTTGTCAGTGTGATTTTGACAGTTTGGGATAGAAAACTTTCTTCTGAAATAGTCTACAATATAAAAGGACCTAGACAAAGATTGTTAGAAACGAAAGACAAAATGACAGATTGTAGAAGGATTTCTACGGTGCGATGTCAAAAATGGAGAAACAAAATGTCACTTTGTATAGAAAGAGCTGTGTCTATTCTTCGTAGACATAGAAAGCGTCATGCTACGCGTGCAGGACGAGACTACCCGTTTTCCTTACCTACATAATATGTATAATTATTAATGCCTATAGCTCCCTCTTTTAATAGCGACTACCACAAAAAATATTTTTGTCCTTCTTTGAGATTATAAAAAATATTGGACACGTATTTTTTCTTTTTTTACGTAATCTAAAGATTAAGGCGATACATTGAGGTGAAAAGTGGCATGACGTCACGAGTATGTAGATTTTATTCATACTAGTGACAAAGCGACCCCCACTCCCAAACTTAAAATGCGTTTTAACTAAGTATTTATTTATTAATTTGATAAAGCAAAAAATACGTGTCTAATATTTTTTTCTTATCTGACTGACGGACTAATTAGAATTTCATTTTTTTTATCCAGGCGTCATCCCTATTATGAGAGCCAGTTATGTCCTGCAGCAGGGCATCCCTTCGTTTTCTCGGCCTGGCCAATCCCTTAGGTTGGATTCTAACCCGTCATTTCCTCCCTTATTTAATCATTGAATGTGATTATACACCAAGAAGAAACAAGAATCGTCTCATTTTAGATATCTGCTATAGCCACATTAATTCACTATATAAAGACGGCTGAAAGGCCAGTCGTTCGCTCTTTCAGACTGCGGTAAAATTTTCAGGAAATTTGTTTTGCCTTCATGGCAGTTCAAAACAAGACATTATTCGAGAACATTTTAATACCACGTAATATCTGTCTAGTATTTTATTTATCTACAACTGGCTGCTGCTCGCGGTTTCGCCTGCGTGGACCCTTATTCTTTTTCTAAAAAGTAGGTTATTTCTTATAATATCAACCAGTGAAAGTCCCGCCAAAATCAGTCCAGCCTTTTCGGAGATTAACCGGAACAAACAGCCAGACAAAGGGACAAAAAAAATGTTCTTATGTACCGTATTTATACTTTCATAATCATTTAACTGTTATTTTGACATTACAAACAGACAATTATTTTTTATATATTTGTATAGATTTATAGATAAACAGTTAATGACGTTTATAAAAGGTTTATAACGACTTCGCTTTAAACGACGAACCGGTTATAACGAAGAAATTTTGAGGTCCCAGCATTTCTGTTTACTTAACATAGTGTTTGGTTATAACGATTATCGGCGATAACAACCGTAAACCGACGGTCCCTTCGAAGTCGTTAAAAGTCATTAAACATTGCCTTGTTTATTCAAAAAGCCATGTCATACCAAATCATAATAATTTCTGCAGGCATGGATACATTATAGAAAGCTAAGTAGAACAAAGTGAAGTTACTACGGTAGGAAAATGGGGGGTGATTGCAGAATGTTTTAAAGTAAAAGATAATAACCTACCTATTGCGTGCGTATATTGTGACCTTGCTGTACTCGCTAACAACGGCAAGAAAAGGGTTTATTCGCGAAAAGACTAAAGCCACTAAACTCCATGTATTTGATAGCTTGCCGCTATGAGAAATCTTCTTGGAGTGAATGCAGCCCCAATGGCGAGATGTCCCGGACTGATATGCTGAAAGCGAATAGCGACTCTAGTTGCGACCAGAGTAGGCGCATTACTAAGAAATGCAACAAAAACAAGCAGGTCAAGACCTCCAAAGACAAGGGTAAGAAAGGTTTGTTACCCCTCATTATTATTGACTAACACTAATAGGTACCGATTTACTTCATACGTGCCATATTTGTCACATCATTCTACGAATCCTCTAATATACCAGCACGCGTGGCATGATCACAATATCCTATTCAATTTTTTGTAATGGCAAGCAAAGCCGATTTCGACCATGATCACAATAGAAACGGGTTTTATCGATGGAAGAATAGAGAGTTGCACAATCACAATCTGTCACTTTGTCTATTCTTCCGTCGACAAAACTCGTTTCTACGGTAGCCATGCTACGCGTGCAGGTATTTCAGCTACAAATACCAGTTTGCATTCTAACCGGTGTTTAATTAACTGTTTGTCAATGTAAGCCTTTCGGGTACTGTCTTTGTTTTGGCATGCGTCCAACTGTGATATTCCAGTGTCGAATGTATTTAGCGCTCGGTATTTACGGTTATAGGTACCTGTGGTAATGTATTGGGTACCTAACAGCATTGACGTGAAGCGATTGTTTCGTTCTTCTCCCTACTTTATTGTTGAAGTATGGGAAATCATACATGGGGGACGCACTTGGAGCTTTGCAAACAATGTTTTAATATATTTTTCTTTTTACAGGTCGCCGAAATCGTCAATAAGATTTAATGTCCATTGAATTATGATTGAACTTTCTTATTGCATTGATCTTGGTGCATCTGTTTATGTAATAGTGCCAAAATAGTGAACACTTTTAAATCGTTTCTTACAAACATTCATTACTATAATTAGCTACAACATACACAGTACATGAGTACGTTTATCTCTTAATATTGAATTGTATGAACACTAGATAATGTTAAGTAGTACATATTCCTTTTATTAAAGCTGGTAAATCAAAATAATTCTTTAATGTTAAGATAAATAAATAAATAAGTACTTAAATAAGGTAGTTGTTTATTTTGTGTTCCCGATGAAACAATACCACGCCCCTATTTCATCTAGGTACTAACTATTTTTGATATTGCTGAAAGGCTGAATAATACACAACATAAAATGGAAAAATAACACAAACCCATGCACACGAACACACACACACACACACACACTGTCTACACATTACGTTTTAAAGCATAGGTATAAAGTTTTCTTTGCCGAAATAATCAAAACAGCAGCGCTTATGTTGTCCGCGAAATTAAAATTTTCTTACGTTTTTTGCAATTTACAGGTCAGTGTCAAGTTGCATGTTGATTAAAATATGATTCGCGACAACAACAAATATGTATTTAAAGAATTAGAATCATCAATTCAACTCTCTCAGTATATAATTGACTACTAATGTCATAATTTTGTGAAATAGTTGTTCAGGAAGGTAATTTAAACTTAGAGAGTTGTATTTGTGATTTTAATTATTATAATTCTGTTTTATACATACTTGTTACGGTCGCGAATCATATTTAAATCAACATAAAACCTGATACTGACCTGCAAAATGCAAAAAACATACGAAAAATTGTATTTCGCGGGCACTATCTACTTTCTATTAACCTCACCCGTCAGCACTTTTCTACGAGTGGTATGTATCTTGTGGTCTCCAAATTATAATCGATACAATTACCTACAACTACAAATATAAACCCTGGGACCACAGTGCACACGTAGTTCTAGCCTCGAAAATCGAACTTCACATGCATTTGCGAGTTTCTCATCCGGCGCTTGTCGAAACAAAACGTGCAAGGAACTCTCTTCACGTAAATGACCCAGTAATAGACAAATAAGCTGTCCTTTTATTGAGGATTGCTTTATATAATACCTACTATATTTTGCCAATTTCATCATCTTTATACCTACTACATAGACCATACATATATTCCGTCCATAAATCAAACTATCGATATATTTGTAACTATACTTATCTACCATAAAAACACGCGATAAGAATTGCTCCACCCCGGATATAATCTACTCTGGGCTTCATTTACATCCTATTCGTTGATTGAACCGCTGAGCGGTGATGCGGATGTGGAAGCCGATTGCAGACAACTGTTTCGAAGTTGTAACGGATGTTGATAAAATTGCCATAATGCCTGTATACAGATGTCGAAGCGAGAACGGATGTTTAGATTTTTTCTTATTTAGGTCTTGGGTCCTTCTCCCGCCGCTCAGTCTCGCTCTCACTCAGCCCGCGAGCAGTAGTGTGCGAGCGAGATAAAGAGTGAATTTGAGTTAAGGTATTATGAATTCCTAAGAGTGAGGATATTTTTCTGCAGCCAGTGGCTTGCTATTTTAAAACCATGCTGTGCGGTCTTATACACATTCTCCAAGTATCAGCAGAAAACAGAAGCACCGTATTGTCCGCGTACGATATTATTCTACCATCAGCAAGATTTAGTTCACAAAGGTCACTTAAATAGACGAGAAATAGACTTGGACCCAAAATACTACCCTGAGGGACACGTATGGAATCATTTATTTCCACACATTGTGTACGATCAGAGAAGTAATAAACTATAGTCTTTAAATATTTTTGAGTTGGTCTCCTCTAACGCCTATTCGTTCCAGTTTTTGTAAAAGCAATGGCACAGAGACCGTGTCAAAGGCTTTGGCCAAATCTAAGAATATGCCTATTTATAATCTTTTTGCCCACATCTAAATTTGCTACTACATAATCCACAAGCTCATTACTTGTCGACTTGCCAGCTCGGAAACCAAATTCTTAGAAATATGGTTATTTGTTTCTAGGTAGCTTGTGAGTCTTTTATTGAGCATACGTAAGCCAAGCTCCAGGAGAGCTTGGATGTAGAAGGCAAAATAGAATTGGGCCTATACAGACGCGGTCTTTATCTCTGAATATATGTATCGGATGCACCATTGACTTCTTTAGGACTGTAGGGAAAACACCTTGTGATAAATAAGGTTTTCAAAGATGTGGTAAAAGGGGCACCAGTCTGTGTTTATTTTCTTTGAGAATGCTATTTGGTATAAAGTCCCAATCAATGGAACTGCCATGCTATTCTGTAAACATCTCACCGTGAAAACTTGGGTGAAGTGAGCTGTCAATAGTGTCAATCCCTGTGGAATGACAGCTCACTCCACGCTCACTTCACCTAAGTTTTCACGGTGAGATGGTTACAGAATAGCACTGCTGATATTTAACTACCTCCGCCTCATTTGTGTCCAATAAGGCGAGAGATCTTAGACAGTGCTATGTGTTTTCAGTTGCGAAATGGAAGTGCTTTGCCTGCACTAACAAAGAAATCATTCACTTTTCCTACCGAGTTGTATGCTTTAATTAATTCTGTCGCGGTCTTTTGTGTTTTTTGTGTTGGTTATAGTTTTTATTGCATCGAGTTTTAGTTAGTAGTAGGTAGGTAGGTGTAGGTAGTTAGTTTTAGTGCATCAACATGTAGCAAAACAGCCTGATGATCAGTGATGGTTAATTGCAATACAGCAGTGAGCGCCTGATATTGCGTTTTAAGCATCACGTGATCAAGGCACGTTTTGCCACTCCTCGTGGGCAGGGTGTGGGCAGGTAAGATAACGTGGTATGCACATAGATTTAAGTACTCTAAGGATTTAGGTACTTGGCCTTCAGGACATGTTTATGTTAATATCTCCAATGACTTCTTAAAGTTACTGAGACTAGTTAAGATGTTATTATAACATAAAAGAAAAGCATCAGTGTTTCGATTTGAGGGAGATCTATAAATTGCCACTATTGCAGTTTCGATACCGATTTTTAGGACGAGGCAATTAATATGGAGATTTATTTTATGAAAAACTGTAACTCCGTAATTTTTTTTTGATAACCAGCACTCTGTCAGAATGATAATGTCACAGTCGATACCAAATCTAGACAAAAACACCGCAAATGCATCAAAACGAGACAAACTGCGTATATTTTGGATAAGAACAAGTAGTTATAAATAATACATCTATGGTAACAACAGTCAAACAGTCATTTGAGAGATAAGGAATCAAACTTCTGCATTCCTTCACATGAGACATGAGACGTGACAGAGAACTGAATTTGACACTGATATTTCATCAACTTCGGTAGTGTAACTGTAAGTATTACTTAATTTGATCCAATGTTCTAATATTAAAAAAAAAATGATAACATATTATTTAGGCACAGGGATCAATATTAAATGTAACTAAGAATATTTGTAGATAAAGAATTTGATAGTGTTATTCAGTAATCGAGCAAGACATGTTACGTCGTCATTGCTATAAATTATCCAACAGGATGGAACTACTTTATGCGATGTAAGTATAATGAATTACATACATACATAAGATCACGCCAGTATACCCCGAAGGCTTAGGCAGATGTGTCCTTATAGTAACCCATATTTCGCCAGTTATGTTTAAGTCCCATGTAATAGGGGGCGAGCCTATTGCCATCAACCGGACACAAATCCAGACTCCGGGCTGCTACTGAGAAATTCCAGATGGAAAAGTTTTACTTATATCATATTAGTATTTTTTATAAAATGGTATTTATTTGGAATATAATGGACGCTGAATCAAGACATTTGTTGTTTTTCTTTACGATTTTTTTCCGTGAAAACTCAAGGAATTTAAAGAAATTCTAGAACTTCAATAAACAAGTAAAACAATCAATTTATCTTTTAGTAATTTTAGCTTTTGATAGAATTGAATCAATGTGAATTTGAGCGTGAAAGTTCCATCGCCGACGGTTTCGTAAAATATTTATAGTAAAATACACTAAAAGAAAAATTAAAATGTGTAACTCAAACTTACAAAAAAGAGAATGGCACCATCGCTATTCATAATCTAATAATTAAAATATCTTACTGCTGCTGAAAACTACAAAGTCAAACATCATGAATTTGCGTTAAAAAATTAATAGGACCTTTTTAAAGGGGAACAAAGTACCCTTCTTGTGTTTGAGTAAAGCTCTTTAATGTGGCAATACCTACAGTTACAGGTGCCATAATATAATGAAGTAATATCTGTTCAAATAAATATCATAAATTAAAAATACATAATCCTAACTAATATTATAAATACGAAAGTGAGGTTGTTTGTAACGCTTTCACGTTTGGCACATGAGTAGACCATGACCTGTACCCTAATTACGTAATACACGATCAATCAGAATCTGAATCGTTTTGAAACAGATTGCTAATCCATTGCTTCGTACGTTCGAAAACAAAATCTGCTCAACAACGTAAATAACACAATGAATGTTGTTGACCTGTCAAATTGAAACAGATTAGTCGGAATTGTCAACGAAAATGTGTTGCGTAATTAGATAGCTGGATTAGGACATCGAGACTTATGCAGATGAAACCGCGGGGCGCAGCTAGTTATAATACAGGGTGTCAGGGACATCGACGCGAAAACTGATACCATAGATTCAGTACATGAATCTGAACCCCCCTACGTTCAAATTTTTCGTCGTTTAATAATAAAAAAATCTGCGTTTCCATACATTTTGTCCGCGTAGGTACTGTACTTCTGTATGAAACAGCAGATTCTTTTTTTAATAACCGATTTTTTTTCTAACAACAGTGGTGCCGATTCTCTTGTCACAAATGCCTCTAAACTAAACTAAAAATCACTAAAATTTAGTTTATTCCTGTCAAACGACGATTTCCTATTCTGAAATAGACTAAAGTGACACAACTTAACTATATTTTAGTTTGACAGCGCTAAGATAGTACTGAGTTTTTAGTTTAGTGAAAATGGCAATTTTGCTATTCTGAATATGACGTTTTTCACCTAAAATTTTGGTTGTAAAAGACCAAATCAGACTAAACCTGACAAATTTTAATCGCGATTAAAATGGTGTGGTATAAAATAAGTTGTTATGAACTAAAATTCACACCAACATCTCGACTTCACGTGCAAAAACAGTACTGTATTTATTTTTTCTTTTGCTTATATCTCGAAAATGGTGCGTCCTATCGCAAAAATAATGAAAATTTCGACCCCCTTTATGAAACCCTTAAACCCCTAAAACTCAACATGTTGGTAATATTTTTTTCATATTTTCCATACAAAAAGTGAAATATTCCATATAAAATACGTCGAGGTTGCACCCCCTGCGTGCCTCCGGCTCTAAAAAAAATCGGGTACCACGTGGATTCGCGATTGTCAAATTCGTTTTAGTCGTGTCAAAATTATTTTTTAATTTAGAGAATTTTATTTGCAGAATAGCGTTAAAATTCTCATAGCCAAAAGTAAGAAATTTTAGTGATAGTTTAGTTAGTTTAGTTCGGTGTACAAGAGAATCGGCACCATTATCGATTTCTTACAGGTTCTTTATGACTCTTTAAGAACAGTTAAGCGGATAAGGTTACTAAATATACGTCGTCTGTTGTGTTTTAGAAAAAAATATGTCAAACCAAACTAATTTATTATTCAAATAAAATTAAACTGACACTTTAAAAATGTGCCGAAACGTGGACACTGACAGTCGGACTGGTCCACAAAATTTAAGGTCGCTCAGCGTGCTATGGACAAGGCTATGCTGGACGTTTCTTTGGAGGATAAAATCGGGAATGAAGTTGTCCGAAAAAGAACCAGAGTTGCCGAAATATCTTGCAGAGTAATTAAGCTGAAGTATGGCCATGTTTGTCGAAGGACCTATGGCCGGTGGAGCAGATGAGTCCTGGAGTGGAGACCATGTATCGGAAAGCGTAGTGTGGGAAGCCCCCCAGCTAGATGGACCATCATGGGCGTACTCAGCTTTTGGCGCAGGGTAAATCAGAAATGTCTGAAGCCGGGACACTCGCACATGTTTTACCCTACACATTACATAAAACATGAGTATGTAGTGAGAGAAATACCCAGGCCACGGGATATCCTGCTTTATAGGTAGTAAAATAAATGAACTGTGTGCTTGCTGCCTTCGCGTATTTTGGATGAGGACACAAGATGAGCTGAATGGTGCTGATACATGCGTCATGTTCGTGAACGGGCGCAGTCATTATGGACTGGTCTATTTAAAAAAAAATGTTTTTGTTTTTTATTACGGACGCATTTAACGTGCACGGCTTTTATACATTGTTCTCACGTGTATAACTTCAACATGAATGATATAACCAATATTTTGTAACGATATTTTCATTTAAAAGAGTGTCCGTGAAGTTTCTTGCCCGTTTTTCTCCATAGGAACCTACTTACTGGTCCCGTCACGTAAAAAGAACGCTGGCCGTTTACCTACGAACTAAGCGATTTATCGATTCCAGCCTATTCCATAGTACTAAGTAGCTAATAAGGTAGGAACCTATTATGATTCTACAATAAAAAAAATACACTTATATTATAAAACAATAGCCTAGACTCTAGGATGCGACTGTACCCGTGTGTGTCTGGATTGAGGAGCCATGTCTCATATCGGAACGAGGTTACTACCAATATTTAGTAGTAAATTAGCCGATTTTGTAGGCCGGATCCTGTAATTTGTAGTAAAACCCTTAAAAAGTTATACGACGTTAAAGGTGGCTCCTCAATCCTGACGTCTGGATTGAGGAGCCACCTTAGAACCCGAAAACTAGCCAACGGATATTTTTGATCATTTTTTAGGATTTAGTAGTACTTATGCGTAATCTCTACAAAAAAAATGTTGTTTGTACGGTCGAATTTGAGATAGCTACAACGTTTTGATTTTTCATAAAAAACCATAAATTTCACCGCGCTGTATCTCGGAAAGTTATCAACCAATTACAACATATTTTCAGTATGATTTAGTAGTAAATGTGCTCGAATTTGTACAATAAAAATAAAATGGAAAAGCTATATAATTTCGGTAACACAACACATTTTATGTGATAACACCGGCGCCTATAACACCGACGCCTTACGCCGACGCCTAGAACACCGACGCCTTACGCCGACGCCTATAACACCGACGCCTATAGCACCGACGCCTTACGCCGACGCCTATCGCCGACGCTTATCGCCGACGCCTATCGCCGACGCCTATAACACCAACGCCTATAACACCGACGCCTATAACACCGACGCCTTACTCCGACGCCTTACGCCGACGCCTATAACACCGACGCCAATAACACCGATGCCTATAACACCGACGCCTTACGCCGACGCCTTACGCCGACGCCTTACGCCGACGCCTTACGCCGACGCCTTACGCCGACGCCTATAACACCGACGCCTTACGCCGACGCCTATAACACCGACGCCTTACGCCGACGCCTTACGCCGACGCCTAACGCCAACGCCTATAGCACCGACGCCTTACGCCGACGCCTATAACACCGACGCCTAGAACACCGACGCCTTACGCCGACGCCTATAACACCGACGCCTAGAACACCGACGCCTTACGCCGACGCCTATAACACCGACGCCTTACGCCGACGCCTATAACACCGACGCCTTACGCCGACGCCTATAACACCGACGCCTTACGCCGACGCCTATAACACCGACGCCTTACGCCGACGCCTATAACACCGACGCCTTACGCCGACGCCTATAACACCGACGCCTTACGACGACGCCTATAACACCGACGCCTATAACACCGGCGCCTATAACACCGACGCCTTACGCCGACGCCTTACGCCGACGCCTAACGCCGACGCCTATAGCACCGACGCCTATAACACCGGCGCCTATATCACCGACGCCTTACGCCGACGCCTAACGCCAACGCCTATAGCACCGACGCCTTACGCCGACGCCTATAACACCGACGCCTAGAACACCGACGCCTTACGCCGACGCCTATAACACCGACGCCTATAACACCGACGCCTTACGCCGACGCCTTACGCCGACGCCTTACGCCGACGCCTATAACACGACGCCTATAACACCGACGCCTATAACACCGGCGCCTATAACACCGACGCCTTACGCCGACGCCTAGAACACCGACGCCTTACGCCGACGCCTATAACACCGACGCCTATAGCACCAACGCCTTACGCCGACGCTTATCGCCGACGCCTATCGCCGACGCCTATAACACCAACGCCTATAACACCGACGCCTATAACACCGACGCCTTACTCCGACGCCTTACGCCGACGCCTATAACACCGACGCCAATTACACCGATGCCTATAACACCGACGCCTTACGCCGACGCCTTACGCCGACGCCTTACGCCGACGCCTTACGCCGACGCCTTACGCCGACGCCTTACGCCGACGCCTTACGCCGACGCCTTACGCCGACGCCTATAACACCGACGCCTTACGCCGACGCCTATAACACCGACGCCTATAACACCGACGCCTTACGCCGACGCCTATAACACCGACGCCTTACGCCGACGCCTTACGCCGACGCCTATAACACCGACGCCTTACGCCGACGCCTAACGCCGACGCCTATAACACCGACGCCTATAACACCGACGCCTATAACACCGACGCCTTACGCCGACGCCTAACGCCGACGCCTATAACACCGACGCCTATAACACCGACGCCTATAACACCAACGCCTATAACACCGACGCCTATAACACTGACGCCTATAACACCGGCGCCTATAACACCGACGCCTTACGCCGACGCCTTACGCCGACGCCTAACGCCGACGCCTATAGCACCGACGCCTATAACACCGGCGCCTATATCACCGACGCCTTACGCCGACGCCTAACGCCGACGCCTATAGCACCGACGCCTTACGCCGACGCCTATAACACCGACGCCTAGAACACCGACGCCTTACGCCGACGCCTATAACACCGACGCCTATAACACCGACACCTTACGCCGACGCCTTACGCCGACGCCTTACGCCGACGACTATAACACCGACGCCTATAACACCGGCGCCTATAACACCGACGCCTAGAACACCGACGCCTTACGCCGACGCCTATAACACCGACGCCTTACGCCGACGCCTTACGCCGACGCCTATAACACCGACGCCTTACGCCGACGCCTAACGCCGACGCCTATAACACCGACGCCTATAACACCGACGCCTATAACACCAACGCCTATAACACCGACGCCTATAACACTGACGCCTATAACACCGACGCCTTACGCCGACGCCTATAACACCGACGCCTAGAACACAGACGCCTTACGCCGACGCCTATAACACCGACGCCTATAACACTGACGCCTTACGCCGACGCCTATAACACCGACGCCTAGAACACCGACGCCTTACGCCGACACCTATAACACCGACGCCTTACGCCGACGCCTATAACACCGACGCCTTACGCCGACGCCTAACGCCGACGCCTATAACACCGACGCCTATAACACCGACGCCTATAACACCAACGCCTATAACACCGACGCCTATAACACTGACGCCTATAACACCGACGCCTTACGCCGACGCCTATAACACCGACGCCTTACGCCGACGCCTATAGCACCGACGCCTATAACACCGGCGCCTATATCACCGACGCCTTACGCCGACGCCTAACGCCGACGCCTATAGCACCGACGCCTTACGCCGACGCCTATAACACCGACGCCTAGAACATCGACGCCTTACGCCGACGCCTATAACACCGACGCCTATAACACCGACACCTTACGCCGACGCCTTACGCCGACGCCTTACGCCGACGACTATAACACCGACGCCTATAACACCGGCGCCTATAACACCGACGCCTATAACACCGACGCCTTACGCCGACGCCTTACGCCGACGCCTAACGCCGACGCCTATAGCACCGACGCCTTACGCCGACGCCTATAATACCGACGCCTAGAACACCGAAGCCTTACGCCGACGCCTATAACACCGACGCCTTACGCCGACGCCTATCGCCGACGCCTATAACACCAACGCCTATAACACCGACGCCTATAACACCGACGCCTTACGCCGACGCCTTACGCCGACGCCTATAACACCGATGCCTTACGCCGACGCCTATAACACCGACGCCTTACGCCGACGCCTATAACACCGACGCCTTACGCCGATGCCTATAACACCGACGCCTTACGCCGACGCCTATAACACCGACGCCTATAACACCGACGCCTTACGCCGACGCCTATAACACCGACGCCTTACGCCGACGCCTATAACACCGACGCCTATAACACCTGCGCCTATAACACCGACGCCTTGCGCCGACGCCTAACGCCGACGCCTAACGCCGACGCCTATAGCACCGACGCCTTACGCCGACGCCTATAACACCGACGCCTAGAACACCAACGCCTTACGCCGACGCCTATAACACCGACGCCTATAACACCGACGCCTATAACACCGACGCCTTACGCCGACGCCTATCGCCGACGCCTATTACACCAACGCCTATAACACCGACGCCTATAACACCGACGCCTTACGCCGTCGCCTTACGCCGACGCCTATAACACCGGCGCCTATAACACCGACGCCTTACGCCGACGCCTATAACACCGACGCCTAGAACACCGACGCCTTACGCCGACGCCTATAACACCGACGCCTATAAAACCGACGCCTTACGGCGATGCCTATCGCCGACGCCTATCGCCGACGCCTATAATACCAACGCCTATAACACCGACGCCTTACGCCGACGCCTTACGCCGACGCCTTACGCCGATGCCTATAACACCGACGCCTATAACACCGACGCCTTTAACACCGACGCCTTACGCCGACGCCTTACGCCGACGCCTTACGCCGACGCCTATAACACCGACGCCTTACGCCGACGCCTATAACACCGACGCCTATAACACCGACGCCTTACGCCGACGCCTTACGCCGACGCCTTACGCCGACGCCTATAACACCGACGCCTATAACACCGACGCCTTACGCCGACGCCTATAACACCGACGCCTTACGCCGACGCCTATTACACCGACGCCTTACGCCGACGCCTATAACACCGACGCCTTACGCCGACGCCTATAACACCGACGCCTTACGCTGACGCCTATAACACCGACGCCTAGAACACCGACGCCTTACGCCGACGCCTACAACACCGACGCCTATAACACCGACGCCTATAACACCGACGCCTATAACACCGACGCCTTACGCCGAAGCCTATAACACCGACGCCTATAACACCGACGCCTTACGCCGACGCCTATAACACCGACGCCTTACGCCGACGCCTATAACACCGACGCCTTACGCCGACGCCTATAACACCGACACCTTACGCCGACGTTTATAACACCGACACCTTACGCCGACGCCTATAACACCGACGCCTATAACATCGGCGCCTATAACACCGGCGCCTTACGCCGACGCCTATAACACCGACACCTTACGCCGACGTGTATAACACCGACGCCTTACGCCGACGCCTTACGCCGACGCCTAACACCGACGCCTATAACACCATTTAAATTATTTGTGTAGTGCAGTCTTCACCAAAGAGTGTCAGAATGATTTCTGTTTATTTCTTACAACCTCTAGACAGATAGCATTTTTGCCATTAAACTTAAATGTTCTTTTAAATTTTGGTATCCGATGTTTGGAAGACGCAATCTGCATTCTGGAAGAAAAATACACTTGTATTTGTTGCGGTGATGACGGAACTTCCAATTATGTGCCATCCAATATTGTGTCGTTTGATTTAAATGGCAGTGACAAATTTATTTTAGAAGATATACATCATCATCCGCATCACATCATAGTTAAAGGTATAACATATTCTCTCATTGGAGCGCTCTATAGAATTTATTCCAGCACTCAGTGAAGTTAGCATGGGCCATTATAAATGTCACTACATTATGGATAGTCAGTTTTTTTGCTATGACGATTATGAAACCAAAATTCGCGATAGTACAAAATTACCAAAATATTTTCCTATTACATATGGCAAAATTTAAAGTTGGGGGGGGAAGGGAGAACATGTATTTCAACTACTTACAATGTTAAGTTTGTTCTTGAGATAAAATCATCCCAACTCCCTTCCTTGTGCGTGGTCCGACACGCACTTGGCCGGTTTTTGTATCTCATTATACGCTGCGTCGGTTTATGTTGTATGTTTTGTCATTTCGTTATGTTTACTGGGCATTCTGTATCACATCTCTCTCGTTTATTGCAGTGTTTAACATATTAAACTCGTACTTATTTTGTTTCCCTATCTATGAAAACTTGTAATTGGCCATATTCAGGTTAATAACAAATGCATTATTAGGCATGTGCAATAGTGCGTTTGTAGCTGTTTTCCAAAAATTATAAAATAAAATAGTTTCGGTAATAAAAATGAAATATTAATCAAATTCTGAAAGATAAAAGTGGTTACTGTGGGTCATGCTCCCTAGAAGGTAGACATGCTATCGCGGACGTTTTTATTATCTTTTTAAAATGTACAATCTTGTAACACTAACTTAAAATTTTAATATCGTATGAAATAAAACCTTAAATGATCTACAAAGTAATTCAAAAAAGTTTTTTTATTAAACCTTATATTTGGAAATAAATTCGATTCGCGGTTGTTTTACTTTTGCTTGTTTTCCCACTTTTATTTTGAATCTGTCAAATCAAAATGCTAAAAGGCGGGCATTGTCGTCTTTCGCCATCATTATTGAATTTTTATCATGTCGCTAACACCAGAAGATTGTATACGTATCGTCACTATGTTAGAAGAAGGCAGAAGTCAGCGAAGTACAGCAAGAATAATGGGCGTGTCAATTTCTACAATGCAACGGGTCGTCCAACGTTTCCGAGAAACTAGGCAGAACATAAGAAGACTAGGAACCGGCAGACCGAGATGTACTACGGCTCGAGAGGATCGATTTATTGTTACGACCATGCTCCGAAATCGGCACCTCACGGCAGTTGAAGTAACAAGTCAACTTCAGGAGACCCGTAGAGACGTAAGCGAGTGGATTGTAAGGCGGCGACTCTTTCAAGCTAATAGACCCGCAAATGGTCCAAAATTTTAAGGGAATATCGGGTAGCAAGATTACGTTACGCCCGCGAACACGCACAATGGGGAGACGAAGAATGGGCAAGAGTAATGTTTTCTGACGAATCCAGATTTATGCTGTGTGCAAGTGACGGGCGGCGAAGAGTCTACAGACGGCCAGGGGTAGATTTTATTCCAGCTTGTTTTAAGGAAAAAGTGCCGGTTGGCAGTGGATATGTTATAGTTTGGGCTGGAATCTCTTTAGAGCGTCGCTCGGAGTTAGTGCTGATGCTGAAAATTCTTTGTGATTTATTTTTTTATTCTTGGTTTTTGTTTATTTATTCTATGGGATATTGCTCTTTTAGTTTTTTTTATTTTTTTTTATTCTTGGTGTTAATATTGTGTTCATAATTTAAGTACTGATTGATGAAGAATTATTTATGTGTAAGTAAAACTCTGTTTATGATCATAGTTTGAATTATTTATGGTCACCCTATTCACTAATTTGTTAAGGAATGTTTATTTTATTAATATATTTTGAAATACTGATTGCGCAGGATGTTGGATTACGCCAATATTTAGTAGAAATTTCTACTAAATATTGGTGTTATTGTTATCCGATTTGATCAACTACTTTAGTAGCTACGTACATATCATTTCTATAGACCGAAATTATATAGCTTTTCCGTTTTATTTTTATTGTACAAATTCGAGCACATTTACTACTAAATCATACTAAAAATATGTTGTAATTGGTTGATAACTTTCCGAGATACAGTGCGGTGAAATTTATGGTTTTTTATGAAAAATCAAAACGTTGTAGCTATCTCAAATTCGACCGTACAAACCCCATTTTTTTTGTAGAGATTACGCATAAGTACTACTAAATCCTACAAAATTTTCAAAAATATCCGTTGGCTAGTTTTCGGGTTCCAAGGTGGCTCCTCAATCCAGACGTCAGGATTGAGGAGCCACCTTTAACGTCGTATAACTTTTTAAGGGTTTTACTACAAATTACAGGATCCGGCCTACAAAATCGGCTAATTTACTACTAAAAATTGGTAGTAACCTCGTTCCGATATGAGACATGGCTCCTCAATCCAAACACACACCTGTACCCGTGCGCAGACACATCCCCTGCACGTCGCTCAGTGTTGTTTTTACGTGACAACAACTATAAAACTCTTTGGAATGGGCAACTAGCTTCATCTTTCTGACTGACCGACCCCTTAACAATTCAATAGTGCCTGTAAATGGTTTATTTGAAATAAATGCTTTGAGTTTGACATACATAACAGGCCGCGCAACGCGGGTTTTTCTAAAATTAATACTTATTATATTGTAATTGTTAAGTAAGTCATAGCGTGACTCTAACATAACTTTTATCGACAACAGTGGGTACAAAATCCCGGGGGGCGGGGCAGCTGCCCTCCCCTGTCCTCCCTGGGTACGCCCATGTGGACCGTCGACCTTAAAAAAGTAGCCGGTACTGACTGGATGCGGAAGGTAGCCGACAGGGTGTTGCGGCGCAGCTTAGGAGAGGCCTAGGTCCAGCAGTGGACTGCGATAAGCTGAGTTATTGACTTTAAAAATAACTCCATAACATAATAATGATAATGAATGCAAAGTATCAAACTGATTTCTTCGTACTACTACTCGTATACAGAGCAGGTTTTTTAAACTTGCCGCGCCTTTTCGGGATCAACTTTTATGAGCCAAAGTCAACATACTATGAGTACCTACCTATTAAATGTTTGTGTGTGACGTAAAACTGGATTGTTTATTGGATTTGGAACGGCGATAAAAACACTGCACAATTTTTACAATTGCTATATTAAATCTTTTAATAAAATTGCCTGATGATGAATTTGAGCCTCACTCAATTTATCGAATAAATATTTTGCACCTATATTTAAAACGTCTCCCTTAAAAGTATTGAATGAGACTCAAATGGTGTCACCAGTCAAATTTTTTCATTATGAAAAATTAGATAAATAAATAGTTGATCCTTATCTAAAATAAATAATAAAATATTACATGCTGATACAAAAAAAACATATTAATATAAAATTAAAAAATGACAGAGTTCGTGGGTGGATTCACTGCCTAGTTGAAGTAAGTGTGTCTAAACATTACTATCCGCCAACTATGAACTTTAAGTATTTTTGTCGTTAAATATCACAGGTTTATGAATGCGCGGACGTGTTGTCGCATCACTTGAAGAGTTGCTTAGCATAGTGCCATATTCTGAAGAAGTACTCGTCGCGCCGGAGGAGCGAGCCTCGCGCGTACGATCGGATGTCGGCGTCCATGTTGTGTTCGCGCATCCAGGACGTGGTCGTTTGCGTGCTGAAGGACGTGGGCTCCGTCATTTCGGTCTGCTCACCAATCTCCTCGTCCGCGTGCGAGTCTAGAATCATTGTAACTAGTTATGTTCCTGTTTGCTTAGCAATATTGTGATCGGTCAGACGGTGGTCTTAGGCGTCTTGTAAACATAATTTAGTCAATTTGAAGGTTTAATCTCATTTGCAGTGTAATCGTTTACCCAAAAGATCCGCAAAGTGAATACGATGAAATACTATTAAATTCTTTTTGTTCTCGATTCGGCACGAGCGTACTACATTATTTCTAACATCTTTTTTAAATGTTTGTATTTAATATATGTGCGTTTTAAATAAGGCTTACCTTCTCCGGGGATAACCTTGAAAGGTTCATCCGACTCCAACGGCTCACTGATTCCTATTTCGTTGCGAGCGTATATTCTTATCATGTAAGTATGGTTGTCATTTAAATCCTTTATATTGAATTTAAGTGTATGAGCATCGACTTTTCCAACTTCCATCCACATTGTTTTAGTGACGTCACGAATGGCAATGTTGTAACCCAACAGTGGTGCCCCACCGTCCCATTCAGGAGTTCCCCATGAGGTCATTACGATGTTGCTACCCACTGTTCGTATTTCAAGTGGAGCTGTTGGCGGCGATGGTACAGCTGCAAATTGAAAATAGGAATAGATTAACTCTAATTCACCTCAAGAAAAATGGCCATGTTTACTTTGAGGCTGAAGTTTACTGAGAATTTTATTCTGTAATTTGAGTTGGAGGATAATAATTGGTAATTTGAGTTGGAGGTTGGAGAATTGCAATAAAAACTAGTTTTCTCAAACTGGGTTGGAAAAAGTTAACAAATGAGCAAATATTTTATTAAATATCTTCCGTAGCAATGACTACTTACTCGCATGTTTCTCTAGTCGTACTCCTTGGGACTCTGCTGGCAAACTGACGCCTATGGCGTTCTCGGCGGATATCCTGAAGACTATTTCTTCTTTTTCCTTAATATTTTCAATACAGTGTTCGTAAACTGTTCCATTTACAGTAATTACTTTGGTCCATGATTTTGCTTTAGCAGTCTTGTATTCAATGATGTAATCTAAAATGAAATTTTCAACTTTAGTGTCTTTTCTGAATTTAGAGTAGTATATTAAGACCTTTTCGCGATGCTTTAATTATCGCAAAGACCACCGTTTCTGCGGGGCAACTACCTCAACCAAGAAGAAGGCCTTCCCAAATTGAATGTATACGACTAAAATGAGGGTAAAGTTTCTACCTTCACTTCATTATCAACATGAATACGCAAAGACGTAATTTAATAAGCTTTTATATTGCATGAATTATGAAACTGAAATAAAATATGTGGGTAAGTTTCAACGACGTCAAAACTAGGTATGTATGTATTATTTTAGTCCGACAATAATTTAAGTATAACTAATAGTTGAACAACAAAGCCATCAAATGAACGTACTTGTCACAACACTTCCTCCGTCACTCTCTGGCGCAGCCCATTGCAAAGTAACAGATCTTGAAGTAGTTTCTCTTACAGCGAAGTTTAGCGGCTGCGATGGTGGTGCTAAAATAAAACATGAACATTTTATAAAAAATGAAATGTCACTCAATTGTAATAAACATTATAATCAAAATGAAACAGAACTTACACAGTGTCTTTCCTATCGTAATTTTTTCGTCTGATATGTAAGGCAGACTTGTTCCGATTTCATTTCTTGCACATATCCTAAATTGGTAAGTAGTGTTTATAGTCAACTTCTCTATTTTAGTGCTAGTCTTGGTAACTGTCGCAACATGCTTCCATTTTTTCCCTTCTTGTTTAATTTCAACGCTGTAATCGATGATCGGTGATCCTCCATTTTTCTCAGATGGATACCATGTTATGGTAAGAGAGTCACTGTTAATACCAAACAAGCCCAGTGGGCCTAGCGGTGGAGATGGTACGTCTGAAACATTCGTGTATATATTAGAAAAAAACAGTCATAATTGTAATAATGCTCGTAGCAAATTAAATGTAACTTTAGTTTAATTACACAGAATAATAATGGTTATTACCGAGCGCTGTCTTAATGACTATAGGTTCACTTTCCAAGGCTTCAGAGAACCCTATGGGATTTTGGGCCATAACGCGGAACATATATTCACAATTCTCATTCAGTCTTTGTATGCAATAGGTATCTACATCTTTATCTACATCCGCAACCTTAACCCATTTATTAGTGTCGGGTTCATGTTTTTCTATTGCGTATTTAGTCAATTCTAAACCACCATCATCGAGGGGCGGTTTCCACTCGATTGTTACCGATTCTCTGCTTATTTCTCGCATCACAACTGGACCTTCAGGCTTGCTAGGCTTGTCTGAAATATTATTGAAATAAATTACTATAATGTTGAACAGATTGATAAACAACTTTGATGAACTAACAAAAAATAAGAAATTAGAAAGGGACAAAACTAAAATAGTAAAGTTTGGTAAGTTAATATTAGTGGTGATTTCATAAAGGTTTTGTTATTGTTAAACGGCTCCGGAATCCATACAATTAATATAAACTGTATCGTAACTTACCGTAAACCTTAAGTGAAAGGTCGAAGGAAGTACTTCCAGCTTTGTTATGGGCTTCAATTGTGTATTTGCCAGACTGTGAACGAGTCAATTGGGTTATCGTGATAGTACTGACATTATCTGTAGTTATTATTTGAATGTCCTCCGATTCTTCAATCTTAGTACCATTGATGTACCAATTAGTTGTAGGTTTAGGAATCCCATTAACTAAAGCCTCAACGGACCACTGTTCTCCAACTCTGTGCTTCTGATTTACCTTATCATCAGATACTTTGATTGTAGGTTTCTGTTGAACTTCAACGGTACACGATGTCTCTATTTCACCATGTTCGTTAGTAGCAATGCAACTATATTTTCCTTCCGAAATTTCTGTAGCAGTTACGACCAGGGTAGCTACCCTATTGATGTAGGTTGCTTTAGCGGTCTTTAATTTCTTGCTGTCTTTGAGCCATGTAACTTTCGGTTCCGGAACACCTCCAAATATGCACGTTAGTTCTAAATCTTCATTTGGTTCACTAACTAAATCTTTAAGTGGTTTTTCTACAGTTGGAGCTTGGCCCTTAACGATCTTTTGTACAAGAATATATTCAGTTATTTCAGATGATTCACTTACACCCACTTCATTGACAGCAAATACTCTGAACCTATATGATGACTTGGTTTTTAAGTTCTCTACAGAGAACTGTGTCTTTTTGATGTTCTCGAGCGATATCCATCTGAAAGTATTCATTAATTAGTTTTTGATGTGACCAGCTTGGTCGCTTTGTCTTCTTTTGGGAATCAGTTTATTAATTTAGGTACGATGATAAAACAGGTTTATTGTTATGGGTTTTAGAACCAATTTATACCATCTGACTGAAAAAAGTCCAGCAGGCTAATGGCGTAACACACTTACAACGGCAATGACTTTCATTTTGACAATTCAACAACATCCATTGGGTCATTTGCGTTGTCGATTAGACGAATTTTTAAAATATGAAGTAGTTTCGCAGTTTCCATCATCTTTTGGAATGTTATTGAAAATGTGTTACGCAATCGAAGTGCTGATGTATTCATATAATAATCATCTTAGTACTTACTCTGTAGTATTAATTTCTTGATATTCAAGAATATAACAATCTATTTCCGAGTTGCCTTTATTGTCAGGCTCATCCCAACATAAGTTAATTGAATTGTTTGTTATTTCTAGAATAGTGGGTTTTCCAGGTGGTGAAGGTATATCTGTAAATTCCAAAAGCATTGATTAGTTTTTTGTTTTTGAAACTAATTCATAAATAAAGTAGGTACTTGAGACATTTTGTTTTAAAATTCCAGTCTTATTAAGTTAATGACTCACCTATGACGACTAAGTTGATTTCTATGTTTGCTTCTCCACAATTATTTTCCAGTCGAAGTTTATAAATTCCAGCATCGGTATTTTCCACTTTTTTAATAGTAAGACTTGCGGACTTGGCGTCTATTGAAGGTTTGGTATGTTTGGATTTCTTAATAATTTTAGAGTTTACCACCCATTCATCATTGGGTTGAGGAACAGCTTCATATTGGACATGCAGAGTAATATCACCACCTCGCCTTATCCTGTATTCGCTGTCGTACTCGAGAATCTTCGGCGGGAATTCTACAACTGATAATTATTGATTTTACATACAATCTCTTATCTTTACTTAGAACACTGTTCTACTTATTAGTTTTTCTTATATAAGGTACCGGATAGCTAAGTTACATTATTGGAGGATATAGTTAGTATCATACTAATTACTATCAAATGAAATAAGTAGCATAATTAACAATAAAAGGGTAAAAAACCGGACATTTAGTTATTATTTAAATGGACTCGTATATACATTATGTGTTGATTGCTACTAAATATTATTATAGAGTGTCATGTGCTCAGGAATCTCCATTATTTAAAGAATCCTTACCCAGATTAACATGTCATGTAATAAATTAAAATCATACCTTCTACTATCAATTTCGTTGAACATTTGGCATCAAACAATACACAAGAGTATTCACACTGATCTTCTTCGGTACATTTTCTTATAATTAAAGTGCGTTTCGTAACATCAGATATCAGAGTGAATTTTTCGGTATCTTCAACTATAGTCTTCTTTTTGTACCAGGTAACATCCATAGTTTCATCTGGTATTTCAACTGTCAAATAGGCATCAGTATTAGCTGGAACGACAATAATTTCAGGAAGTCGTAGAACAAAGTCAATGGAAGGCTGTTCCACGGTCAATCTTGCTGAACATTTGTCATTTCCAACTTCACAAGTGTAAATTCCGGCATCGGAAAATTCACTGTCATAGATTTTCAATTTCTGCTTTTTACCGTCAATGGTTAGTTGAATATGATTCGAAAATTGAATTTCTGATCCATCTTTGAACCATTGCACTAAAGCGTCACCCTTTGTTAGTTCGATATCAAAAGTTGCTTTATTTCCCTTATTTACTTTCTGGTCTTGTAGACGTGATATAATCTCAGGTGGGAGTTCCACTACTGTCACTTCTGCCGTGCAAGAATCATCACGTAGTTTACATGTGTATTCGCCTTCGTCGTGAACTGAAGTGTTTCTAATAAATAACTTTCGTACGTTTCCTCGTTTTTCGAGTTCATATTTATTTTTCTTAGCCTTGATCCTTTCGCCATCCTTCTCCCAAAACACGTCAGCAGTTTCAGAATTAATCTCGACTTCTAAAATAGCGATATCTCTTTCTTTTACTTCAAAGTCTTGTAGGCGTCTAATAAATTCAGGTATGGTTTCGTGAACCGTTAATTTGGTACTGGTCTCTTGATCTTTCACTACACATTTAATTACACCAATATCTGTTAATTTAGTCTTCTTAATTCTAAGTTTATGTACCCGACCTTCTTGTATTATTTCTCTATGATCCATTCCACTAACTTCTTTGTTATTATGATACCATTTAGTGGAAACAGTGTGAGATGTCTGACATTCGAGAATTACTGTTTTGCCTTCTTCTATTTCATAAGTTTTCTTCAAATTCTTTACGAATGTCACTTTATCGACATCAATTGTTACTCTTGCGCCATGAGAAGCTTTACCTGCACTATTTGATGCAACACATTTATAATCACCAGAATCAATCTCGGAATCAACATTAGATATTATTAATTCAATATTTTCTCCATCGAAATTTTGTGTGACGGTCTCAGATGGAGTGATTATGTGATTATTTCTGTACCAAGTGATGGAAGGCACAGGATTGCCGGTCACTTTTGCTACTAATTTGATGATTTCATTTTCTTTTACTGTTATTTCCTGGAATCTATTGATAAATAGCGGAGATTCAGCATTTTCTTCGGTTGGTTCTAAAACAAATGTAGTAAATATTTAATATAATTAAAACGAGAATGGTTTGAAAAAATAGACAGAAAAACGTTACAAGTATTAATTAACACTTCTTTGATAAATTCTCAAAAAATCACAGACGTGATGGGTTCTATCCGGGGTTCTCTATAATCATAATGTAATAAATACTTATTTTTCTAAATTTCGAAAGATAAGTAACTAAACAAACTTTAGTAAAAGCGCTGTGTAATTTTAAGCCATGAATAACGTCTTGTGGTTTGTCATAACTTTACGCAGCGATTATTAAAGTTATAGTGCCGTAGTAACTTTACTTGTTAGTACTGACTCTGATCTATACACCCATCATATCTATTAAGTTTCGCTTACTATATAGAAAAAAGTATTCGGTCTTACCTTCTATGGTTATGACTGCAGTAGTTTCAGTAGAACCTTCTGAATTAATTGCTTTCAATGTGTAAACTCCGTCATCTTTACCTTTTTTCGGTTTAATAATTGTGACGGTATGAGTATCTCCATCAGATTTAGTTGTGAGTGATTTAACAGGTTTATTATTTTTGTACCAGGTTACCGTTGGCTGTGGATTACCGACAACTTGAGTTGATAGAACCACACTTTCTCCTTCTCTTATAGTCATACTCTTCAGTGGTTCAATAACTTGTGGTTTTTCCTTTTGGCCTGTTCTTATCTTCAATACAATGGGCAAGCTGGCTTCTCCTTCTCTGTTAACCGCAAGTACTGTATAGGTGCCCTCTTGGAATTTCTTTACATCAGAAATTTTTAATACACTGCAATACATATGCATGTCCGACTCAGTAGCTATAGAAATATTTTCACTAGGAATTATTTCTTCGCCTTTGAATAACCAAGCTATATCTGGTTCTGGAATTGCTACCAATCTACATTCCAAAAATATTTGGGACCCTTCATCAACATATTGCGCCTTTGGTCTCTTTGAAAATGTTGGTGGGATGCCTTCCAGAATATCTGCTAAGGAAGATTCTCGAGAAAGACTCTTTCTGGAAAGAATGGTCATTTCCGATCCGTGATCAGAGAGTGGAGCTTCAACTGTTAGCTCCGTTGTGCTTGATGCAAATCCAGCTGCGTTCTTAGCTACACAAGTAAATGTACCCGCATCTTCTGGGAACACTTCTCTGATGACCAAAGTAGCTACATTATCATCATCGTAGTACATTTGGAAGTCTTGTGATGGCTTTATGATAGCAGTTTGTCTAAACCAAGTAATCTGTGGTCTAGGATATCCTTCAACTTGACATTCAAATTGTACCGTAGATCCATCAGGTGTATGTTTAGGACGTAACTTTTCAATGAATATTGGTGCAATTGCTTGTTCTTCTGGTGTTGGTTCTGTAATGTATAATGTGTTGTTTCGTCAAACATGCAACAAATGTATATACAACAAACGTGACGTGATAATTATATTACAAAACGAAAAGTCATAGGTACTAAGAGCTATGAGGACCAGGCAGGGCACAACCACGCACTCTCGGTTAAAATTTTAGAACAATTTATTATGTTGGTCTGTACGTAGGGCATTCATAAGTTCTGGGTATCTGGGTGATTTTACAATAATTTAATTTTTTATTTAGGCAATGATAATGTCTGGAAGTGTAAATATAATATTTAAATATTGTAATAAATATGTACTAAGGTAAATTGACGAAACACTGACTGAAGTTATTTTTTTTCATTAGATGATTTCGCACTCACTTTCAAATACTGGAAGCTTATCAATCTTCTCGTTAAGTTTCTTTTGCAAATACAGTGTGTAATTTGCTTCATCCATTAAATATTGTGCAGGAACCCATCCTTTTTCTTCTGTGAGGTGTTTACGCACAAACCACCAATCCTGGTTTGTCGTTTCTAAAACGAAAAGTAACATAAAATACCATTAATTTCATTTATATCATACTCATTAAGCTCAGCCAGACAAAGTTTTTAATAACAATACGAATGTTGCAGGGGTATTTCAACATGTGTGTGTGCAAAGTTTGGACACATGTTTTGCTCTTTCCGTCCGTGTTGCAAAGTCTTTCAACCAGAGTTCAAATCTTTAGAGATATGTCTAGCGCTGGCTATAGAGCAATTTCATTAGATGCAATGATATTACAAGTAAAAAGTCAAGACTTGGGTTATATTACCCTAGTTACTTATCGTCTTGTCTCTTTTTCTCCCCCGATAATTACGACATGTCGTCCTACTTCCGCGTGTCATCTAAAATTTTCATTGTGCCGTTTTTAAAGATCTAATGTTGGGTAGGTAACCTATCTACCTCTTTTTACTTTTATTATCATGGATTAGATGAATGAATTTTATTTATTACCTAATATGTATAACCGTTCGCCTTCCACCAAATTAATAGCCTCGTCAGTCTCTGCAACGTAAGAATACACAGCAAATACTGTATCACCACTGCGTACGTCAACAGGAGTTTCTGAAAAAAAAAAAAAAATATTATAGCGCTTGTCTCATACAATCGACAATTAAGGGTGCCAATGTGAGTCAAGGGTCTCAAAATACGGCAGATTTTCTTCAGAGTTTTCATTGAATAGGTAGTTACTTTTGAGAAAAGACAATGTTTTTCAACCAATTAATTTTGCGTAAATGCATGTGGCTCGTATATTTTAAATTCAGTATGTACATTCCACATTTTATAACTTTCTTCGGTGTTTTCCGTTTGGCCGCTACTTTCTCAAACAGCAATGCAAGTTGTGCTATGGCTTCAGTCATTATATAGATATTTTGATCTAACTATTTAATTATTTGCTTATCTTATCTTAAACTGAAAACTTACACTTAAACTGAAAAATTCTAGGAAAAATTATTAGACACAGTAATATTACTTACCAGGAAATTCTTGTTCCCTGGCAATGCTCATCGATGCATCCGCTTCTGCAATTGAATTATTCCAAAAGTTATTGGTAGCATAAAAAGTCAACAAGTATAAGTAGCATAACTTTTTAAAGCGTTTCTTAAAATCATGCTTTTGCTTTTCGATTACAGTGAAAAATTAATAAAGCAATTTTCTTTTTTTTAACAGATCTAGCACTGTTTTATTATGTGATTATATTACAATTCAATTTAAGTTTTGATATATTTGAGCTAAATATTATCTTTTCTGAGCGTAGGTTTGAGTGAATAAGACCCGTAATAATAATCCAGCTCCGAGAATCGCGCCTGGGAGAGGCTGTAATTTACTTCAAAATATTATTTTGATAGGTTGATTGTTTCTGTATTAAAATGATTTAAATTGTTTCTTCTTAAGCTCAGTAATAAGATAAGTTTACTATTACGGACCTTAGTGGTCTCAGCACACTATCTGAAGTAGCTCAATCTAAATAAGTGCAGTAACTTAAGCATGCGTCACAAAACACATAGATTTATTGCGTTTGCTAAAAAGAAACAACAGACAATTTTTTATTTAGTCTAAGCGTATTAAATATAGTATAAGAAGAATTAACCATGCGTAGTAAGAATTCCTGCATTATTGCAAATTATGTTATAAAGCTGCTTATCGCACTGCTAAGCCTTTGAAGCGGTCCACATCGGTAGATATTGTCACATCAAATTCAATACCTTGCAGTGTTGAGGGTTTTCTAGGTTTTCTCTTAGTTGAAATGGTGATTTGTTCCTCTTCATACGCATTTTCATTAACTCTTTTAGGTTTAAACTCAACACTTAATTCTTCTACTTCACTGACTTCATATACTGGTTTTTTAGGCTTACGTTTGATAATCATTTCAATATTTTCATCAGTTTCGCCTTCACTTAATATAACTTCTTCTGCCTGGCTATCATCCTCTACTTCTTGTTTTAGTTGGATTGAAGTTTCATCTGCTGCTTCTGATATAGTAATTTTCTTTTTTGGTTTTAATTTAATTTTACTTGAAAGTGATAGTTCTTCTTGCGTATATTGTTCGACTTGTGGCTTTACGTCAAAAGATACTTCTTCTTGGTCATCGACTGTGTATTTGGGCTTTCTCTCTAACTTAATGCTTATGTCTTGTGAAACTTCAGACTCCTTCTCCTTTTCCTTTGGTTTAGATACCGTAATAGACGAAGAAATTTCTTCGAGTGACTCCTCTTTTATTTTTTTTATTTTTTTCAGAGGCATCATCACATTAGCTGTTTCCTCTGATTTTTCTTCATCACTTTCGAAAATTTCAATCACATCTGGTGCTTCTTCATTCTCTTCATAAAACTTGATGGAAGTTTCATTAGCTTCTTCACTAAAAGTGGGTCGTCTTAGTGGTTTAAGTTTTACTTTACTTGACATTGATATTTCTTCCTCAGCATATGAATCTAATTGTATGTTAAATTCTTGCTCAACGTCTTCTTTTGTTTTTGTGGATTTTGGCCTGAAAGTTACATTTTCTGGTTCAGTGATCTCAGGCAGTGTGACTGAAGGCTTTCTTACAGCCTTCAACTTCTTTTTAATTGTAACTTCATCTTCAATTTCTTCAGTCTTTTTAATACTTGGCCTTTTAGGTTTAATAGTGAATTGTTCCGGTTCATCTTCTTTTACTTCAGATATTTCAACACCAAGTGTTTCATCTTCTTTTACTTCAGATATTTCAACATCAAGTGGTTCATCTTCTTTTACTTCAGATATATCAACATTAAGTGGTTCATCTTTTTCTGAAATTTCACTTTGCTTTTTAGCTACAACTATATCTTCATAGCCAAACATTGGTTTTTCTAACTCGGTTTTTTCTATTTCAGGTAATTTGGGCTGCTTATATACTTTTTTCTTTATCTTTTCTGCTTCTTTAACATTTCTTGATAAAATTCCATTTTGACGAACGCTACCTAAAAATGTTACAGCAGGCTTTATTATTGCTGAAGGCCAATCTTTTACATATTTTATTCGGCTTTTCAGCTGGAATTTGGGAAGAGTCACTAATGATGTATCTTGTTTTGGTTTTGCTGTTGCTTTCTTTAATTTAAGCTTCGTAAATTGAGGATCTTCTATACTTTCTGCATGCTGTGGTTTACTTATTTCAACTTCTTTTCTTTCTATCTTAATAGGAATTAGCTTCATTTTTGTTGGCTTTTTGTCAATTTTGTCTACAGCTTCCACCAAATTTTCCTTTGCTGGTATTTCTTCAAAAGATTCTTGAGGGCTATCTTTTGGTTTGGGTTTCTTTGTCTTCTTAGGCTTTTTGTCTGTTAACAAAACTTCAGTGTCGGTAGGAATGTCTGGCTGTGTTTCTATCTCCTCAAGTATTTCAGATATTTCTGTTGGTTGAACTGGTTCGGGCTGTTCTTTTGGAAGCTCATCTTGAACCAAAGGTGTAATTGGTTTTTGTTTCTTTTTTGTTTTTGGTTTCTTTTCAAGTTTATCATTAGTTTCGGGAATAACAACATCATCTAGTTGTTTTGAATCTTGTTCGTCAGGAATTGTCTGTTCAGTATGTTCCTCAAAATCTTGAGGTTCTTCAACTTTAACTGTTTCTTTTTTCTTTTTCTTTTTTGGTTTTTCCTCAGTAGGTTGCTTATCTTTTTGTTCATCAGTCGGCTGTTTTTGTTCCACTATTTGGGTTTTAGGCTCTGTCTTAATTATGTCTTTCTTTGGTATTTCAACTTCCTCTGGTGTCGTTGCCTCATTTTCATGTTCATCAATATAATTTTGTGGGATCGTTTCGGGTTGTTTGATTTCAAGATTTTCAGGTTCATCTACAACACTTTCTTTTAGTATTTGTTTCGGTTTAACTTCCCTTTCTTTAACTTTTTCTGGTAATTGTTGCAAAATTTTATTTGATTCTTGTTCCACAAAATCAGGGTGATCGACTTTGATTTCCTCATCCTCGCTAAGATTTTCTCTTTCAGGCGCTGCGGTTTTTTCTGTGGTGAAATCAAATTCTTCGGGTTTTTCTAGTTCTACTTTATCCAAATCTGGAATATCGATCATTTTAACAGGTTTCTTTTTCAACTTAGCCGCTTCCTTAATATTTCTCGATAGTTGACCGTTTTGTCTCACACTACCCAAAAATGTTATAGCAGGTTTCAATTCTGCAGGAGGCCATTCTTTATTATACCTGATTCGACTTTTAAGTTGGAATTTGGGTAAAGAAACTGTTGTTAATTCTTGTTTAGGTTTCTGAGCAGGCTTTTTTAGTTTTAGTTTCGTAAACTGCGGTCCCTGAATTTCTTGAGCATGTTGAGCTTCAGTCACTTTAACTTCTTCGATTTGCATGGGTACCGGTTTCAATTTTTTGGTAGGTTTTTGTTTTTCGGTTTCTTGGACACGAGCATCTTGAGGTTTATCTTCTGTTTCTTTTTTGATTAGAGGTTTGACTTTCGATGATTTCTTGATATCAGATTTTTTGGCGGTATCTGCAAATATATAAATATAAAATTATTATTTTTAAACTGCTATACCTTGCTTATATTTTTTTTTTTAAATATGGTAATATAATGCCATGCAATATTGGTTTACAGCTACTTTTTGTTCCCAAATATGGAAGTTTATGAAAACATTTTAGACATTGAATTAATATAATTAGGTATATGAAACAACTTCTCATAGCGTAGAGTCATTGTTTTCAACGTTTAAATGATATAAATGCATTGGGTTGGGAACAAACAAATAAAAAAATATTATACGTAGTCACTGCTAGTGTAAACCTACCAGAAAAGAAAAATCTTTTTTAGAAAAAGAAAATCTATAAAAATATACTGTGGATAAAAAAAAAATGTTTTTATACAATTATGAGGTAATTTCTGGGTTTATTTATATTTCTATGTTGATAATTTTGCAAGAACTTAATTACCACTTATTTTACAAATTACTGTTTTTACTTAATGTAGAAGGTATACATGTGCAAAATTTATATGCTATTTATATTACGTCTGGTAATTATGTGAGATCAATTGACGTAGTCAAACAGTAACAACTGATCGGGGTTTACTAGAAAAAAATGAAAACACTAAGGTAGCATAAAACAACATTTCTATGTTACCTTAAAGTTCTTATCAAAAAAATCTTTTCAATCAATTATTTCAATTTAAAACAGCCGTAAATTCTTCGGCTTTTATAATTCTGAAAAGAATATTAACTAATAATTGAAATGATTTTATAATTGCTCTGTCCAACCAATAACAAACATGATGTCTGTTTTCCCCGATGGGTTAGGTTAGGTGTACCCCCATAGTACATCCCGATTTCACTAGTCCCATGTAATAGGGGGCGAATCTATTGCGATCAATAGGGCACAAATTCAGACACCGGGGTGCTACTGTGCACACTAGCGTTTCCGACCACTAGACTAACGAGGGAGATTTGATAACAAAAAGTATTTTTTTAAGAAGTGTCCGTAGTGTCAATAATTTCTGTTTCGCTAAACCGCTTGTGCACCATTTAGTTTTTCTTACCACTAAACAGACCATTATATTATCGCATTGTAACATTTTAAATCAAGATGAAAAAAAAAAAATAATAACGTATTTTAATTTGGTTAAACATTAAGTTTTGAAGCAGCCCGCTACTGTTCAAACAACGTGCTAATGAAAGATTCCTGTTGAAAGAAAGTAAAAATTAATAAAATGTTCCTTACACGGATGATCCCCAACATAACATTATGGTTAAATAAACCATATATTTACCATATACTAAGTAAAATTAATTGTGTAGTCTATTATTATTTACCTTTGCCGACTTAAAATAATTGTCTTTACCTGAAACGCATTAAAACCGTTGTGGGCTCCTCCTTGTCTATTTCAGCGCTAACTGGCGTGGGTAAGAATTTGAGTGGTGAGATAGTGTCATGTATGAGTTCGTCTGTTTTGTGTACACTGATAAAAGGTATTGTGTCATCTGTGTGTGCTGTTGTGATGTGTGTAGTTTTAAACCTAGGGCCTACCTTCTTTTTGATTGTGCGTATAGTGACTTTCATTTGAGTTTTCTTACCGTCTAGCACTTCAACCTTCTCGACAGAAGCCTCCTCGGGTAATCCAACGGCTTCAACGGACTCGGTTTCTTCAACGTCTTCGGATTTCTTCTCAGTTCGGGTCAGAGTTGTCATGGGAACTTCGTTATCCTTTTCGATAGTTGTTATTTCCGTGACTACTTGTCTTGGTCCCTTCTTCTTTTTGATGAGCCGATTACTCATCTTGATAATCTTGTCTTCACCTGTTTCAATGCGCACTTGTGTAACTTGTACCGTCTCTAGAGTTCCCTCGACTACTTTAGCGTTGTCTGGTTTGTATAAGTTTTCGAGTGGTGTGGTAGTGTCGTCAGTGTCGTCTATGATGCCTTCTGTTTTATGTACCGTAACTGTCGGTTCTGTATCATCTATGGGCTCAGTGGTGATGTGTGCAGTTTCAAGCTTAAGCCCTACCTTCTTTTTGATTGTGCGTTCAGTGATTTTCTTTTGAGTTTTCTTACCATCTGACGCTACGGACTCCTCGACCGTAGTCTCCTCGGGTAATTCAACAACTTCAACTGGTTCGTTTATTTCAATATCTTCAGATTTCTCCTCAGTTATGGTCACAGTTGTAATGGGAGCTTCATCATCTTTTTCAATAGTTGTTATTTCTATGGCTTCTTGTTTAGGTCCCTTTTTCTTCTTGATGACCCGTTTTGTTGTCTTAATGGTGTTGACTTCATCTGTTGCGGTACGCACCTGATTAATTTGAACCGTTATAGGTTCTTCCTCGACTACTTTAGCGTTTACTAGTGTGGATAAGGATGTGAGTGGTATGGTAGTGTCATGTATGAGTTCGTCTGTTTTGTGTACAGTGATAATAGGTATGGTGTCATCTGTGTGTTCAGTTGTGATGTGTGTTGTTTCAACCCTAGGACTTACCTTCTTTTTGATTGTGCGTTTAGTGACTTTCCTTTGAGTTTTCTTACCATCTGGCGCTACGAGTTCCTCGACAGTAGTCTCCTCGGGTAATTCAATGATTTCGACGGGCTTGGTTTCTTCATCGTCTTCTGGTTTTTCTTCAGTGACGGTCACAGTTGTTATGGGAACTTCGTCATTCTTTTCGATAGTTGTTGTTTCCGTGACTTCTTGTCTTTGTCCCTTCTTCTTTTTGATGAGCCGCTTAGTCGTTTTAATAGTCTTGTCTTCACCTTTTTCAGAGCGCACTTGTGTAACTTGTACCGTCTCTGGAGTTTCCTCGACTACTTTAGCCTTATCAGGTTTGTATAAGTCTTCGAGTGGTGTGGTGGTGTCGTCTATGATATCTTCTATTTCATGTAACATGACTGTGGGTTCTGTGTCATCTATCTGCTCAGTAGTAATTTGAGTAGTTTCAACCTTAGGCCCTAACTTCTTTTTGATTCTGCGTTTAGTAACTTTCTTTTGAGTTTTCTCACCGTCTGACGTCACAGACTCCTCGACAGTAAACTCTTCGGGTAATTCAACAACTTCAATAGGCGCAGTTTCATCAACGTCTTCAGATTTCTCCTTTGTTACGGTCACAGTTGTTATAGGGGCTTCATCATCTTTTTCAATAGTTGTTATTTCTGTGGCTTCTTGTTTAGGTCCATTTTTCTTCTTGATGACCCGTTTTGTTGTCTTGATGGTGTTGACTTCACCTATTGCGGTACGTACCTGATTAATAAGAACCGTTATAGGCTCTTCCTCGACTACTTTAGCATTTACTAGTGTGGGTAAGGATGTGAGTGGTGTGGTAGTGTCATGTATGAGTTCGTCTGTTTTGTGTACAGTGATAATAGGTATGGTGTCATCTGTGTGTTCTGTTGTGATGTGTGTTGTTTCAACCCTAGGACCTACCTTCTTTTTGATTGTGCGTTTACTGACTTTATTTTCAGTTTTCTTACCATCTGGCGCTACGAATTCCTCGACAGTAGTCTCCTCGGGTAATTCAACGATTTCAACGGGCTTGAAGTCCTCTGTTTCTTCTTCGGTGACGGTCACAGTTGTGATCGGAGTTTCGTCATCTTTTTCGATGGTTGTAATCTCTGTTACTTCTTGTTTAGGTCCTTTCTTCTTTTTGATGATGCGCTTTGTTGTTTTGACGGTCTTAATATCCCCGGTTTCGGTGCGCACTTGCGTTATTTGTACCGTCTCGGGTTCTTCCTCAACAGGTTTAGCTTTGTCGGGTTCATAAAAGTCTTCGAGAGGTGTGGTGGTGTCTTCAACGATTTCTTCCGTTTTGTGTACTGATATAATAGGTTGTGTATTGTCTGTTTGTTCAGTTGTTATTTCTGTAGTCTCGACCTTTGGACCTTCCTTCTTTTTAATTATTCTCTTTGTGATTTTCTTGTGTTTTGTCTTACCATCTGGCGCCGTAGACTCTTCGATAGTGGTCTCCTCGGGTAGTTCTACGATTTCAACTGGCTTGATGTCCTCTATTTCTTCAGGCGACTTTTCTTCGGTGACAGTAACAGTTGTGATCGGAGCTTCATCATCTTTTTCGATGGTAGTGATCTCCGTAACCTCTTGTTTTGGTCCTTTCTTCTTCTTAATGACACGTTTTGACGTTTTGATGGACTTAATATCGCCGGTTTCGGTGCGCACTTGAGTAACTTGTACCGTCTCGGGTGCTTCTTTAACAATTGTTGCTGTGTCAGGTGTGTGTGTGTATTCGAAAGGTGTAGTGGTGTCGTCAACGATTTCCTCTGTTGTGTGTACTGTGATAATGGGTTGTGTGTCATCTGTGTGTTCAGTTGTTATTTGTGTAGTTTCAAGTTTAGGACCTACCTTCTTTTTGATAATGCGTTTAATAATTTTCTTTTGTGTTATCTTACCGTCTGGAGCCGTAATTTCCTCGACAGAAGTCTCCTCAGGGAGCTCGACGATTTCCACGGGCTTTATATCCTCTTTTTCTTCAGGCGACTTTTCTTCGGTTACAGTAACAGTTGTGATCGGAGCTTCGTCATCTTTTTCGATGGTAGTGATCTCCGTAACCTCTTGTTTTGGTCCTTTCTTCTTCTTAATGGCACGTTTTGACGTTTTGATGGACTTAATATCGCCGGTTTCGGTGCGCACTTGAGTAACTTGTACCGTCTCGGGTGCTTCTTTAACAATTGTTGCTGTGTCAGGTGTGTGTGTGTATTCGAAAGGTGTGGTGGTGTCGTCAACGATTTCCTCTGTTGTGTGTACTGTGATAATGGGTTGTGTGTCATCTGTGTGTTCAGTTGTTATTTGTGTAGTTTCAACTTTAGGACCTACCTTCTTTTTGATAATGCGTTTAATAATTTTCTTTTGTGTTATCTTACCGTCTGGAGCCGTAATTTCCTCGACAGAAGTCTCCTCAGGAAGCTCGACGATTTCCACGGGCTTTATATCCCCTTTTTCTTCAGGCGACTTTTCTTCGGTTACAGTAACAGTTGTGATCGGAACTTCGCCATCTTTTTCGATTGTTGTGATCTCCGTAACCTCTTGTTTTGGTCCTCTCTTCTTCTTGATAATTCGTTTTGTTACTTTCTTTTGTGTTATCTTACCGTCTGGCGCTGTAGATTCCTCGACAGTGGTCTCCTCGGGTAGTTCAACGATTTCCAAGGGCTTTATATCCTCTTTTTCTTCTGGCGACTTTTCTTCGGTGACAGTAACAGTTGTGATCGGAGCTTCGTCATCTTTTTCGATGGTAGTGATCTCCGTAACCTCTTGTTTTGGTCCTTTCTTCTTCTTAATGACACGTTTTGACGTTTTGATGGACTTAATATCGCCGGTTTCGGTGCGCACTTGAGTAACTTGTACCGTCTCGGGTGCTTCTTTAACAATTGTTGCTGTGTCAGGTGTGTGTGTGTATTCGAAAGGTGTGGTGGTGTCGTCAACGATTTCCTCTGTTGTGTGTACTGTGATAATGGGTTGTGTGTCATCTGTGTGTTCAGTTGTTATTTGTGTAGTTTCAAGTTTAGGACCTACCTTCTTTTTGATAATGCGTTTAATAATTTTCTTTTGTGTTATCTTACCGTCTGGAGCCGTAATTTCCTCGACAGAAGTCTCCTCAGGGAGCTCGACGATTTCCACGGGCTTTATATCCTCTTTTTCTTCAGGCGACTTTTCTTCGGTTACAGTAACAGTTGTGATCGGAACTTCGCCATCTTTTTCGATTGTTGTGATCTCCGTAACCTCTTGTTTTGGTCCTCTCTTCTTCTTGATAATTCGTTTTGTTACTTTCTTTTGTGTTATCTTACCGTCTGACGCTGTAGATTCCTCGACAGTGGTCTCCTCGGGTAGTTCAACGATTTCCAAGGGCTTTATATCCTCTTTTTCTTCTGGCGACTTTTCTTCGGTGACGGTAACAGTTGTGATCGGAGCTTCGTCATCTTTTTCGATGGTAGTGATCTCCGTAACCTCTTGTTTTGGTCCTTTCTTCTTCTTAATGACACGTTTTGACGTTTTGATGGACTTAATATCGCCGGTTTCGGTGCGCACTTGAGTAACTTGTACCGTCTCGGGTGCTTCTTTAACAATTGTTGCTGTGTCAGGTGTGTGTGTGTATTCAAAAGGTGTGGTGGTGTCGTCAACGATTTCCTCTGTTGTGTGTACTGTGATAATGGGTTGTGTGTCATCTGTGTGTTCAGTTGTTATTTGTGTAGTTTCAAGTTTAGGACCTACCTTCTTTTTGATAATGCGTTTAATAATTTTCTTTTGTGTTATCTTACCGTCTGGAGCCGTAATTTCCTCGACAGAAGTCTCCTCAGGGAGCTCGACGATTTCCACGGGCTTTATATCCTCTTTTTCTTCAGGCGACTTTTCTTCGGTTACAGTAACAGTTGTGATCGGAACTTCGCCATCTTTTTCGATTGTTGTGATCTCCGTAACCTCTTGTTTTGGTCCTCTCTTCTTCTTGATAATTCGTTTTGTTACTTTCTTTTGTGTTATCTTACCGTCTGACGCTGTAGATTCCTCGACAGTGGTCTCCTCGGGTAGTTCAACGATTTCCAAGGGCTTTATATCCTCTTTTTCTTCTGGCGACTTTTCTTCGGTGACGGTAACAGTTGTGATCGGAGCTTCGTCATCTTTTTCGATGGTAGTGATCTCCGTAACCTCTTGTTTTGGTCCTTTCTTCTTCTTAATGACACGTTTTGACGTTTTGATGGACTTAATATCGCCGGTTTCGGTGCGCACTTGAGTAACTTGTACCGTCTCGGGTGCTTCTTTAACAATTGTTGCTGTGTCAGGTGTGTGTGTGTATTCAAAAGGTGTGGTGGTGTCGTCAACGATTTCCTCTGTTGTGTGTACTGTGATAATGGGTTGTGTGTCATCTGTGTGTTCAGTTGTTATTTGTGTGGTTTCAACTTTAGGACCTACCTTCTTTTTGATAATGCGTTTAATAATTTTCTTTTGTGTTATCTTACCGTCTGGAGCCGTAATTTCCTCGACAGAAGTCTCCTCAGGGAGCTCGACGATTTCCACGGGCTTTATATCCTCTTTTTCTTCAGGCGACTTTTCTTCGGTTACAGTAACAGTTGTGATCGGAACTTCGCCATCTTTTTCGATGGTAGTGATCTCCGTAATCTCTTGTTTTGGTCCTTTCTTCTTCTTAATGACACGTTTTGACGTTTTGATGGACTTAATATCGCCGGTTTCGGTGCGCACTTGAGTAACTTGTACCGTCTCGGGTGCTTCTTTAACAATTGTTGCTGTGTCAGGTGTGTGTGTGTATTCGAAAGGTGTAGTGGTGTCGTCAACGATTTCCTCTGTTGTGTGTACTGTGATAATGGGTTGTGTGTCATCTGTGTGTTCAGTTGTTATTTGTGTAGTTTCAAGTTTAGGACCTACCTTCTTTTTGATAATGCGTTTAATAATTTTCTTTTGTGTTATCTTACCGTCTGGAGCCGTAATTTCCTCGACAGAAGTCTCCTCAGGGAGCTCAACGATTTCCACGGGCTTTATATCCTCTTTTTCTTCAGGCGACTTTTCTTCGGTTACAGTAACAGTTGTGATCGGAGCTTCGTCATCTTTTTCGATGGTAGTGATCTCCGTAACCTCTTGTTTTGGTCCTTTCTTCTTCTTAATGACACGTTTTGACGTTTTGATGGACTTAATATCGCCGGTTTCGGTGCGCACTTGAGTAACTTGTACCGTCTCGGGTGCTTCTTTAACAATTGTTGCTGTGTCAGGTGTGTGTGTGTATTCGAAAGGTGTGGTGGTGTCGTCAACGATTTCCTCTGTTGTGTGTACTGTGATAATGGGTTGTGTGTCATCTGTGTGTTCAGTTGTTATTTGTGTAGTTTCAACTTTAGGACCTACCTTCTTTTTGATAATGCGTTTAATAATTTTCTTCTGTGTTATCTTACCGTCTGGAGCCGTAATTTCCTCGACAGAAGTCTCCTCAGGGAGCTCGACGATTTCCACGGGCTTTATATCCTCTTTTTCTTCAGGCGACTTTTCTTCGGTTACAGTAACAAATGTGATCGGAACTTCGCCATCTTTTTCGATTGTTGTGATCTCCGTAACCTCTTGTTTTGGTCCTCTCTTCTTCTTAATAATTCGTTTTGTTACTTTCTTTTGTGTTATTTTACCGTCTGACGCTGTAGATTCCTCGACAGTGGTCTCCTCGGGTAGTTCAACGATTTCCAAGGGCTTTATATCCTCTTTTTCTTCTGGCGTCTTTTCTTCGGTGACAGTAACAGTTGTGATCGGAGCATCAACATCTTTTTCGATGGTAGTGATCTCCGTAACCTCTTGTTTCGGTCCTGTCTTCTTCTTGATGATACGTTTTGACGTTTTGATGGACTTAATATCCCCGGTTTCGGTGCGCACTTGAGTAACTTGCACCGTTTCGGGTGCTTTTTCAACAATTGTTGCTGTGTCTGGTGTGTGTGTGTATTCAAAAGGTGTAGTGGTGTCGTCAACGATTTCCTCTGTTGTGTGCACTGTGATAATGGGTTGTGTGTCATCTGTGTGTTCAGTTGTTATTTGTGTAGTTTCAACTTTAGGACCTACCTTCTTTTTGATAATGCGTTTAATAATTTTCTTTTGTGTTATCTTACCATCTGGTGCCGTAATTTCCTCGACTGAAGTCTCCTCAGGGAGCTCGACGATTTCCACGGGCTTTATATCCTCTTTTTCTTCAGGCGACTTTTCTTCGGTTACAGTAACAGTTGTGATCGGAACTTCGTCATCTTTTTCGATGGTTGTGATCTCCGTGACTTCTTGTTTTGGTCCTATCTTCTTTTTAATGATACGTTTTGTCGTTTTGACAGAATTCACGTCCCCGGTTTCTGAGCGCACTTGAGTAACTTGTACCGTCTCGGGTGCTTCTTTAACAATTGTTGCTGTGTCAGGTGTGTGTGTGTATTCGAAAGGTGTAGTGGTGTCGTCCACGATTTCCTCTGTTGTGTGTACTGTGATAATGGGTTGTGTGTCATCTGTGTGTTCAGTTGTTATTTGTGTAGTTTCAAGTTTAGGACCTACCTTCTTTTTGATAATGCGTTTAATAATTTTCTTTTGTGTTATCTTACCGTCTGGAGCCGTAATTTCCTCGACAGAAGTTTCCTCAGGAAGCTCGACGATTTCCACGGGCTTTATATCCTCTTTTTCTTCAGGCGACTTTTCTTCGGTTACAGTAACAGTTGTTATCGGAACTTCGCCATCTTTTTCGATTGTTGTGATCTCCGTAACCTCTTGTTTTGGTCCTCTCTTCTTCTTGATAATTCGTTTTGTTACTTTCTTTTGTGTTATCTTACCGTCTGGCGCTGTAGATTCCTCGACAGTGGTCTCCTCGGGTAGTTCAACGATTTCCAAGGGCTTTATATCCTCTTTTTCTTCTGGCGACTTTTCTTCGGTGACGGTAACAGTTGTGATCGGAGCTTCGTCATCTTTTTCGATGGTAGTGATCTCCGTAACCTCTTGTTTTGGTCCTTTCTTCTTCTTGATGACACGTTTTGTCGTTTTGATGGACTTAATATCGCCAGCTTCGGTCCGCACTTGAGTAATTTGTACCGTCTCGGGTATTTCCTCGACGGGTTTAGCTTTGTCTGGTTTGTGTAAGTCTTCGAGAGATGTGGTGGTGTCGTCAACGATTTCCTCTGTTTTGTGTACTGTGATAGTGGGTTGTGTGTCATCTGTGTGTTCAGTTGTTATGTGTGTTGTTTCAACCTTAGGACCTACCTTCTTTTTGATAATTCGTTTTGTAACTTTCTTGTGTGTTATCTTACCATCTGGTGCCGTAGACTCTTCAATAGTGGTCTCCTCGGGTAGTTCGACGATTTCAATAGGCTTAATATCCTCTATTTCTTCAGGCGACTTTTCTTCGGTTACGGTAACAGTTGTGATGGGAGCTTCGTCATCTTTTTCGACGGTGGTTATTTCTGTGACTTCTTGTTTTGGTCCCTTTTTCTTCTTTATCACCCGTTTGGTGGTCTTGACAGTCTTGATATCACCTTTGTCGGTGCGAACTTGTGTAACTTGTACCGTCTCGGGTTCCTCCTCGACAAGCTCAGCTTTGTCTGGTTTTTGTAAGGCTTCGAGAGGTGAAGTGGTGTCGTAAACGATTTCCTCTGTTTTGTGTACTGTGACAGTGGGTTGTGTGTCGTCTATTTGCTCAGTTATGATTTCTGTAGTCTCGACCTTTGGACCTAACTTCTTTTTAATGATTCTCTTTGTGATTTTCTTGTGTTTTGTCTTACCATCTGGTGCCGTAGATTCTTCCACAGTGTTCTCCTCGGGGAGTTCTACGATTTCAACTGGCTTGATGTCCTCTATTTCTTCAGGCGACTTTTCTTCGGTTACGGTAACAGTTGTGATAGGAGCTTCGTCATCTTTTTCGACGGTGGTTATTTCTGTGACTTCTTGTTTGGGTCCCTTTTTCTTCTTGATTACCCGTTTGGTCGTCTTGACAGTCTTGATGTCTCCTGTTTCGGTGCGTACTTGTGAAATTTGTACCGTCTCGGGTACTTCCTTGACGGGTTTAGCTTTGTCTGGTTTGTGTAAGTCTTCGAGAGGTGTGGTGGTGTCGTCAACGATTTCCTCTGTTTTGTGTACTGTGATAGTGGGTTGTGTGTCATCTATGTGTTCAGTTGTTATGTGTGTTGTTTCAACCTTAGGACCTACCTTCTTTTTGATAATTCGTTTTGTAACTTTCTTGTGTGTTATCTTACCATCTGGTGCCGTAGACTCTTCAATAGTGGTCTCCTCGGGTAGTTCGACGATTTCAATAGGCTTAATATCCTCTATTTCTTCAGGCGACTTTTCTTCGGTTACGGTAACAGTTGTGATGGGAGCTTCGTCATCTTTTTCGACGGTGGTTATTTCTGTGACTTCTTGTTTTGGTCCCTTTTTCTTCTTTATCACTCGTTTGGTGGTCTTGACAGTCTTGACATCACCTATATCGGTGCGTACTTGTGTAACTTGTACCGTCTCGGGTTCCTCCTCGACAAGCTCAGCTTTGTCTGGTTTGTGTAAGGCTTCGAGAGGTGAAGTGGTGTCGTCAACGATTTCCTCTGTTTTGTGTACTGTGACTGTGGGTTGTGTGTCGTCTATTTGCTCAGTTGTGATTTCTGTAGTCTCGACCTTTGGACCTAACTTCTTTTTAATGATTCTCTTTGTGATTTTCTTGTGTTTTGTCTTACCATCTGGTGCCGTAGATTCTTCCACAGTGGTCTCCTCGGGGAGTTCTACGATTTCAACTGGCTTGATGTCCTCTATTTCTTCAGGCGACTTTTCTTCGGTTACGGTAACAGTTGTGATGGGAGCTTCGTCATCTTTTTCGACGGTGGTTATTTCTGTGACTTCTTGTTTGGGTCCCTTTTTCTTCTTGATTACCCGTTTGGTCGTCTTGACAGTCTTGATGTCTCCTGTTTCGGTGCGTACTTGTGTAATTTGTACCGTCTCGGGTACTTCCTCGACGGGTTTAGCTTTGTCTGGTTTGTGTAAGTCTTCGAGAGGTGTGGTGGTGTCGTTAACGATTTCCTCTGTTTTGTGTACTGTGATAGTGGGTTGTGTGTCATCTGTGTGTTCAGTTGTTATGTGTGTTGTTTCAACCTTAGGACCTACCTTCTTTTTGATAATTCGTTTTGTAACTTTCTTGTGTGTTATCTTACCATCTGGTGCCGTAGACTCTTCAATAGTGGTCTCCTCGGGTAGTTCGACGATTTCAATAGGCTTAATATCCTCTATTTCTTCAGGCGACTTTTCTTCGGTTACGGTAACAGTTGTGATGGGAGCTTCGTCATCTTTTTCGACGGTGGTTATTTCTGTGACTTCTTGTTTTGGTCCCTTTTTCTTCTTTATCACTCGTTTGGTGGTCTTGACAGTCTTGACATCACCTATATCGGTGCGTACTTGTGTAACTTGTACCGTCTCGGGTTCCTCCTCGACAAGCTCAGCTTTGTCTGGTTTGTGTAAGGCTTCGAGAGGTGAAGTGGTGTCGTCAACGATTTCCTCTGTTTTGTGTACTGTGACTGTGGGTTGTGTGTCGTCTATTTGCTCAGTTGTGATTTCTGTAGTCTCGACCTTTGGACCTAACTTCTTTTTAATGATTCTCTTTGTGATTTTCTTGTGTTTTGTCTTACCATCTGGTGCCGTAGATTCTTCCACAGTGGTCTCCTCGGGGAGTTCTACGATTTCAACTGGCTTGATGTCCTCTATTTCTTCAGGTGACTTTTCTTCGGTTACGGTAACAGTTGTGATGGGAGCTTCGTCATCTTTTTCGACGGTGGTTATTTCTGTGACTTCTTGTTTGGGTCCCTTTTTCTTCTTGATTACCCGTTTGGTCGTCTTGACAGTCTTGATGTCTCCTGTTTCGGTGCGTACTTGTGTAATTTGTACCGTCTCGGGTACTTCCTCGACGGGTTTAGCTTTGTCTGGTTTGTGTAAGTCTTCGAGAGGTGTGGTGGTGTCGTCAACGATTTCCTCTGTTTTGTGTACTGTGATAGTGGGTTGTGTGTCATCTGTGTGTTCAGTTGTTATGTGTGTTGTTTCAACCTTAGGACCTACCTTCTTTTTGATAATTCGTTTTGTAACTTTCTTGTGTGTTATCTTACCATCTGGTGCCGTAGACTCTTCAATAGTGGTCTCCTCGGGTAGTTCGACGATTTCAATAGGCTTAATATCCTCTATTTCTTCAGGCGACTTTTCTTCGGTTACGGTAACAGTTGTGATGGGAGCTTCGTCATCTTTTTCGACGGTGGTTATTTCTGTGACTTCTTGTTTTGGTCCCTTTTTCTTCTTTATCACTCGTTTGGTGGTCTTGACAGTCTTGACATCACCTATATCGGTGCGTACTTGTGTAACTTGTACCGTCTCGGGTTCCTCCTCGACAAGCTCAGCTTTGTCTGGTTTGTGTAAGGCTTCGAGAGGTGAAGTGGTGTCGTCAACGATTTCCTCTGTTTTGTGTACTGTGACTGTGGGTTGTGTGTCGTCTATTTGCTCAGTTGTGATTTCTGTAGTCTCGACCTTTGGACCTAACTTCTTTTTAATGATTCTCTTTGTGATTTTCTTGTGTTTTGTCTTACCATCTGGTGCCGTAGATTCTTCCACAGTGGTCTCCTCGGGGAGTTCTACGATTTCAACTGGCTTGATGTCCTCTATTTCTTCAGGCGACTTTTCTTCGGTTACGGTAACAGTTGTGATGGGAGCTTCGTCATCTTTTTCGACGGTGGTTATTTCTGTGAGTTCTTGTTTGGGTCCCTTTTTCTTCTTGATTACCCGTTTGATCGTCTTGACAGTCTTGATGTCTCCTGTTTCGGTGCGTACTTGTGTAATTTGTACCGTCTCGGGTACTTCCTCGACGGGTTTAGCTTTGTCTGGTTTGTGTAAGTCTTCGAGAGGTGTGGTGGTGTCGTCAACGATTTCCTCTGTTTTGTGTACTGTGATAGTGGGTTGTGTGTCATCTGTGTGTTCAGTTGTTATGTGTGTTGTTTCAACCTTAGGACCTACCTTCTTTTTGATAATTCGTTTTGTAACTTTCTTGTGTGTTATCTTACCATCTGGTGCCGTAGACTCTTCAATAGTGGTCTCCTCGGGTAGTTCGACGATTTCAATAGGCTTAATATCCTCTATTTCTTCAGGCGTTTTTTCTTCGGTTACGGTAACAGTTGTGATGGGAGCTTCGTCATCTTTTTCGACGGTGGTTATTTCTGTGACTTCTTGTTTTGGTCCCTTTTTCTTCTTTATCACTCGTTTGGTGGTCTTGACAGTCTTGACATCACCTATATCGGTGCGTACTTGTGTAACTTGTACCGTCTCGGGTTCCTCCTCGACAAGCTCAGCTTTGTCTGGTTTGTGTAAGGCTTCGAGAGGTGAAGTGGTGTCGTCAACGATTTCCTCTGTTTTGTGTACTGTGACTGTGGGTTGTGTGTCGTCTATTTGCTCAGTTGTGATTTCTGTAGTCTCGACCTTTGGACCTAACTTCTTTTTAATGATTCTCTTTGTGATTTTCTTGTGTTTTGTCTTACCATCTGGTGCCGTAGATTCTTCCACAGTGGTCTCCTCGGGGAGTTCTACGATTTCAACTGGCTTGATGTCCTCTATTTCTTCAGGCGACTTTTCTTCGGTTACGGTAACAGTTGTGATGGGAGCTTCGTCATCTTTTTCGACGGTGGTTATTTCTGTGACTTCTTGTTTGGGTCCCTTTTTCTTCTTGATTACCCGTTTGGTCGTCTTGACAGTCTTGATGTCTCCTGTTTCGGTGCGTACTTGTGTAATTTGTACCGTCTCGGGTACTTCCTCGACGGGTTTAGCTTTGTCTGGTTTGTGTAAGTCTTCGAGAGGTGAAGCTGTGTCGTAAACGATTTCCTCTGTTTTGTGTACTGTGACAGTGGGTTGTGTGTCGTCTATTTGCTCAGTTGTGATTTCTGTAGTCTCGACCTTTGGACCTAACTTCTTTTTAATGATTCTCTTTGTGATTTTCTTGTGTTTTGTCTTACCATCTGGTGCCGTAGATTCTTCCACAGTGGTCTCCTCGGGGAGTTCTACGATTTCAACTGGCTTGATGTCCTCTATTTCTTCAGGCGACTTTTCTTCGGTTACGGTAACAGTTGTGATGGGAGCTTCGTCATCTTTTTCGACGGTGGTTATTTCTGTGACTTCTTGTTTGGGTCCCTTTTTCTTCTTGATTACCCGTTTGGTCGTCTTGACAGTCTTGATGTCTCCTGTTTCGGTGCGTACTTGTGTAATTTGTACCGTCTCGGGTACTTCCTCGACGGGTTTAGCTTTGTCTGGTTTGTGTAAGTCTTCGAGAGGTGTGGTGGTGTCGTCAACGATTTCCTCTGTTTTGTGTACTGTGATAGTGGGTTGTGTGTCATCTGTGTGTTCAGTTGTTATGTGTGTTGTTTCAACCTTAGGACCTACCTTCTTTTTGATAATTCGTTTTGTAACTTTCTTGTGTGTTATCTTACCATCTGGTGCCGTAGACTCTTCAATAGTGGTCTCCTCGGGTAGTTCGACGATTTCAATAGGCTTAATATCCTCTATTTCTTCAGGCGACTTTTCTTCGGTTACGGTAACAGTTGTGATGGGAGCTTCGTTATCTTTTTCGACGGTGGTTATTTCTGTGACTTCTTGTTTTGGTCCCTTTTTCTTCTTTATCACCCGTTTGGTGGTCTTGACAGTCTTGACATCACCTTTTTCGGTGCGAACTTGTGTAAGTTGTACCATCTCGGGTTCCTCCTCGACAAGCTCAGCTTTGTCTGGTTTGTGTAAGGCTTCGAGAGGTGAAGTGGTGTCGTCAACGATTTCCTCTGTTTTGTGTACTGTGACAGTGGGTTGTGTGTCGTCTATTTGCTCAGTTGTGATTTCTGTAGTCTCGACCTTTGGACCTAACTTCTTTTTAATGATTCTCTTTGTGATTTTCTTGTGTTTTGTCTTACCATCTGGTGCCGTAGATTCTTCCACAGTGGTCTCCTCGGGGAGTTCTACGATTTCAACTGGCTTGATGTCCTTTATTTCTTCAGGCGACTTTTCTTCGGTTACGGTAACAGTTGTGATGGGAGCTTCGTCATCTTTTTCGACCGTGGTTATTTCTGTGACTTCATGTTTGGGTCCCTTTTTCTTCTTGATTACCCGTTTGGTCGTCTTGACAGTCTTGATGTCTCCTGTTTCGGTGCGTACTTGTGTAATTTGTACCGTCTCGGGTGCTTCTTCGACGGGTTTAGCTTTGTCTGGTTTGTGTAAGTCTTCGAAAGGTGTGGTGGTGTCGTCAACGATTTCCTCTGTTTTGTGTACTGTGATAGTGGGTTGTGTGTCATCTGTGTGTTCAGTTGTTATGTGTGTTGTTTCAACCTTAGGACCTACCTTCTTTTTGATAATTCGTTTTGTAACTTTCTTGTGTGTTATCTTACCATCTGGTGCCGTAGACTCTTCAATAGTGGTCTCCTCGGGTAGTTCAACGATTTCAAAAGGCTTTATATCCTCTATTTCTTCAGGCGACTTTTCATCGGTTACGGTAACAGTTGTGATGGGAGCTTCGTCATCTTTTTCGACCGTAGTTATTTCTGTGACTTCTTGTTTTGGTCCCTTTTTCTTCTTTATCACCCGTTTGGTGGTCTTGACAGTCTTGACATCACCTTTTTCGGTGCGAACTTGAGTAACTTGTACCGTCTTGGGTTCCTCCACGACAAGCTCAGCTTTGTCTGGTTTGTGTAAGGCTTCGAGAGGTGAAGTGGTGTAGTCAACGATTTCCTCTGTTTTGTGTACTGTTACAATGGGTTGTGTGTCGTCTGTTTGTTCAGTGGTAATTTCTAATGTCTCGATCTTTGGACCTACCTTCTTTTTGATGATTCTCTTTGTGATTTTCTTGTGTTTTGTCTTACCATCTGGTGCCGTAGAGTCTTCTACAGTAGTCTCCTCGGGTAGTTCAACGATTTCAACTGGCTTGGTGTCCTCTATTTCTTCAGGTGACTTTTCTTCAGTGACGGTAACAGTTGTGATCGGAGCTTCATCATCTTGTTCGATGGTTGTGATCTCCGTAATTTCTTGTTTCGGACCTCTCTTTTTCTTGATGACACGTTTTGTCGTTTTGACAGACTTAATGTCTCCGCTTTCGGTGCGCACTTGTGTTACTTGTACTGTTTCGGGTGCTTCCTCGAGAAGTTTAGCTCTGTCTGGTTTGTGTAAGTCTTCCAGAGGTGTGGTGGTGTCGTCAACGATTTCCTCTGTTTTGTGTACTGTGACAGTTGGTTGTGTGTCATCTGTATGTTCAGTTGTTATGTGTGTTGTTTCAACCTTAGGACCTACCTTCTTTTTGATAATTCGTTTTGTAACTTTCTTGTGTGTTATCTTACCATCTGGTGCCGTTGACTCTTCAATAGTGGTCTCCTCGGGTAGTTCAACGATTTCAACTGGCTTGATGTCGTCCTCTATTTCTTCAGAAGACTTCTCTTCGGTGACGGTTACAGTAGTGATCGGAGCATCGTCATCTTTTTCGATGGTTGTGATCTCCGTAATTTCTTGTTTTGGACCTCTCTTCTTCTTAATGACACGTTTGGTGGTTTTGATAGACTTAATGTCCCCGGTTTCAGTGCGAACTTGTGTTACTTGTACCGTCTCAGGTTCTTCCTCGACGGGCTTAGCTTTGTCTGGTTTGTGTAAGTCTTCGAGAGGTGTCGTGGTGTCGTCAACAATTTCCTCTGTTTTGTGTACTGTGACAGTGGGTTGTGTGTCATCTGTGTGTTCAGTTGTGATGTGTGTTGTTTCAACCTTAGGACCTACCTTCTTTTTGATAATCCGTTTTGTAACTTTCTTGTGTGTTATCTTACCATCTGGTGCTGTGGACTCAACGATCGTGGTCTCCTCGGGTAGTTCAACGATTTCAACTGGCTTGATGTCCTCTTTTTCTTCAGAAGATTTCACTTCGGTGACTGTAACAGTTGTGATTGGAGCTTCGTCATCTTTTTCAATGGTTGTGATCTCCGTAATTTCATGTTTTGGGCCTCTCTTCTTCTTGATGACACGTTTTGTCGTTTTGACAGATTTAATGTCCCCGGTTTCGGTGCGCACTTGTGTAACTTGTACCGTCTCGGGTGCTTCCTCGACAGGTTTAGCTCTGTCTGGTGTGTGTAAGTCTTCGAGAGGTGTTGTGGCGTCGTCAACTATTTCCTCTGTTTTGTGTACTGTGACAATGGGTTGTGTATCGTCTGTTTGTTCAGTGGTAATTTCTGTTGTCTCGATCTTTGGACCTACCTTCTTTTTGATGATTCTCTTTGTGATTTTTTTGTGTTTTGTCTTACCATCTGGTGCCGTAGACTCTTCCGTAGTGGTTTCCTCGGGGAGTTCGACGATTTCAACTGGCTTGATGTCCTCTATTTCTTCAGACGGCTTTTCTTCGGTGACGGTAACACTTGTGATCGGAGTTTCGTCATCTTTTTCAACGGTGGTTATTTCCGTGACTTCTTGTTTGGAACCTTTTTTCTTCTTTATTACCCGTTTGGTGGTCTTGACAGTCTTGATATCACCTTTTTCGGTGCGTACTTGTGTTACTTGTACCGTCTCGGGTTCCTCCACGACCAGCTCAGCTTTGTCTGGTTTGTGTAAGGCTTCGAGAGGTGAAGTGGTGTCATCAACGATTTCCACTGTTTTGCGTACTGTGACGATGGGTTGTGTATCGTCTGTTTGTTCAGTTGTGATTTCTGTAGTTTCGACCTTTGGACCTACCTTCTTTTTGATGATTCTCTTTGTGATTTTCTTCTGTTTTGTCTTACCATCTGGTGCCGTAGAGTCTTCTACAGTAGTCTCCACGGGTAGTTCGACGATTTCGACTGGATTGGTGCCCTCTATTTCTTCAGGTGACTTTTCTTCGGTGACGGTAACAGTTGTGATCGGAGCTTCGTCATCTTTTTCGATGGTTGTGATCTCCGTTATTTCTTGTTTTGGGCCTCTCTTCTTCTTGATTACACGTTTTGTCGTTTTGACAGACTTAATGTCCCCGGTTTCGGTGCGCACTTTTGTAACTTGTACCGTCTCGGGTTCTTCCTCGACAAATTTAGCATTGTGTGGTTTGTGTAAATCATCGAGAGGTGTGGTAGTGTCGTCAACAATTTCCTCCGTTTTGTGTACTGTGACAATGGGTTGTGTGTCATCTGTGTGTTCACTTGTGATGTGTGTTGTTTCAACCTTAGGACCTACCTTCTTTTTGATAATTCGTTTTGTAACTTTCTTGTGTGTTATCTTACCATCTGGCGCCGTGGATTCTTCGATCGTCGTCTCCTCGGGTAGTTCGACGATTTCTACTGGCTTGGTATCCTCTATTTCTTCAGGTGACTTTTCTTCGGTGACAGTAACAGTTGTGATCGGAGCTTCGTCATCTTTTTCGACGGTGGTTATTTCCGTGACTTCTTGTTTGGGTCCTTTTTTCTTCTTGATTACCCGTTTGGTGGTCTTGACAGTCTTGACATCACCTGCTTCGGTGCGTACTTGTGTAACTTGAACCGTCTCGGTTGCTTCCTCAACGGGTATAGCTTTGTCTGGTTTGTGTAAGTCTTCGAGTGGTGTTGTGGTTTCGTCAACGATTTCCTCTGTTTTGTGTACTGTTACAATGGGTTGTGTGTCGTCTGTTTGTTCAGTTGTTATTTCTGTAGTCTCGACCTTTGGACCTACCTTCTTTTTAATGATTCTCTTTGTGATTTTCTTGTGTTTTGTCTTACCATCTGATGCCGTAAACTCCTCGATAGTGGTTTCCTCGGGTAGTTCAACGGTTTCAGTTGGCTTGATGTCCTCTATTTCATGAGGTGACTTTGCTTCGGTGACGGTTACAGTTGTGATCGGAGCTTCGTCATCTTTTTCGATGGTTGTGATCTCCGTAATTTCTTGTTTTGGGCCTCTCTTCTTCTTGATTACACGTTTTGTCGTTTTGACAGACTTAATGTCCCCGGTTTCGGTGCGCACTTTTGTAACTTGTACCGTCTCGGGTTCTTCCTCGACAAATTTAGCATTGTCTGGTTTGTGTAAATCATCGAGAGGTGTGGTAGTGTCGTCAACGATTTCCTCCGTTTTGTGTACTGTGACAATGGGTTGTGTGTCATCTGTGTGTTCAGTTGTGATGTGTGTTGTTTCAACCTTAGGACCTACCTTCTTTTTAATAATTCTTTTGGTAACTTTCTTGTGTGTTATCTTACCATCCGGTGCCGTAGACTCTTCGATAGTGGTTTCCTCGGGTAGTTCAACGATTTCAACTGGCTTGATGTCCTCGATTTCTTCAGGTGACTTTTCTTCGGTGACGGTTACAGTTGTGATAGGAGCTTCGTCATCTTTTTCGATAGTTGTGATCTCCGTAATTTCTTGTTTTGGGCCTCTCTTCTTCTTGATTACACGTTTTGTCGTTTTGACAGACTTAATGTCCCCGGTTTCGGTGCGCACTTTTGTAACTTGTACCGTCTCGGGTTCTTCCTCGACAAATTTAGCATTGTCTGGTTTGTGTAAGTCTTTGAGAGGTGTGGTAGTGTCGTCAACGATTTCCTCTGTTTTGTGTACTGTGACAATGGGTTGGGTATCGTCTGTTTGTTCAGTGACAATTTCTGTTGTCTCGATCTTTGGACCATCCTTCTTTTTGATGATTCTCCTTGTGACTTTCTTGTGTTTTGTCTTACCATCTAGCGCCGTAGACGCTTCGATAGTGGTTTCCTCTGGTAGTTCAACGATTTCAGTTGGCTTGATGTCCTCTATTTCTTCAGGCGACTTTTCTTCGGTGACGGTTACAGTTGTGATCGGAGCTTCGTCATCTTTTTCAATCGTTGTGATCTCCGTAATTTCTTGTTTCGGACCTCTCTTTTTCTTGATGATGCGTTTTGTCGTTTTGACAGACTTAATGTCTCCGCTTTCGGTGCGCACTTGTGTTACCTGTACCGTCTCGGGTTCTTCCTCAACGGGTTTAGCTTTATCTGGTTTGTGTAATTCGTCTAGAGGTGTGGTGGTGTCGTCAACAATTTCCTCTGTTTTGTGTACTGTGACAATGGGTTGTGTATCGTCTGTTTGTTCAGTGGTAATTTCTGTTGTCTCGATTTTTGGACCTACCTTCTTTTTGATGATTCTCTTTGTGATTTTCTTGTGTTTTGTCTTACCATCTGGTGCCGTAGAGTCTTCTACAGTAGTCTCCTCGGGTAGTTCAACGATTTCAATTGGCTTGGTGTCCTCTATTTCTTCAGGAGATTTCTCTTCGGTGACGGTAACAGTTGTGATCGGAGCTTCATCATCTTGTTCGATGGTTGTGATCTCTGTAATTTCTTGTTTTGGACCTCTCTTTTTCTTGATGACACGTTTTGTCGTTTTGACAGACTTAATGTCTCCGCTTTCGGTGCGCACTTGTGTTACTTGTACTGTTTCGGGTGCTTCCTCGATAAGTTTAGCTTTGTCTGGTTTGTGTAAGTCTTCTAGAGGTGTGGTGGTGTCGTCAACGATTTCCTCTGTTTTGTGTACTGTGACAATGGGTTGTGTATCGTCTGTTTGTTCAGTTGTAATTTCTGTTGTCTCTACCTTTGGACCTACTTTCTTTTTGATGGTTCTCTTTGTGATTTTTTTGTGTTTTGTCTTACCATCTGGCGCCGTGGACTCTACGATCGTGATCTCCTCGGGTAGTTTAATGATTTCAACTGGCTTGATGTCCTCTTTTTCTTCAGGAGATTTCTCTTCGGTGACTGTAACTGTTGTGATCGGTGCCTCGTCATCTTTTTCGATGGTTGTGATCTCCGTAATTTCTTGTTTTGGACCTCTCTTTTTCTTGATGATGCGTTTTGTCGTTTTGACAGACTTAATGTCTCCGCTTTCTGTGCGCACTTGTGTTACCTGTACCGTCTCGGGTTCTTCCTCAACGGGTTTAGCTTTATCTGGTTTGTGTAAGTCTTCGAGAGGTGCAGTGGTGTCGTCAACAATTTCCTCTGTTTTGTGTACTGTGACAATGGGTTGTTTATCGTCTGTTTGTTCAGTGGTTATTTCTGTTGTCTCGATTTTTGGACCAACCTTCTTTTTGATGATTCTCTTTGTGATTTTCTTGTGTTTTGTCTTACCATCTGGTGCCGTAGAGTCTTCTACAGTAGTCTCCTCGGGTAGTTCAACGATTTCAATTGGCTTGGTGTCCTCTATTTCTTCAGGTGACTTTTCTTCGGTGACGGTAACAGTTGTGATCGGAGCTTCATCATCTTGTTCTATGGTTGTGATCTCCGTAATTTCTTGTTTCGGACCTCTCTTTTTCTTGATGACACGTTTTGTCGTTTTGACAGACTTAATATCTCCGCTTTCGGTGCGCACTTGTGTTACTTGTACTGTTTCGGGTGCTTCCTCGATAAGTTTAGCTTTGTCTGGTTTGTGTAAGTCTTCTAGAGGTGTGGTGGTGTCGTCAACGATTTCCTCTGTTTTGTGTACCGTGACAATGGGTTGATTATCGTCTGTTTGTTCAGTTGTAATTTCTGTTGTCTCTACCTTTGGACCTACTTTCTTTTTAATGGTTCTCTTTGTGATTTTTTTGTGTTTTGTCTTACCATCTGGCGCCGTAGACTCTTCGAGAGTGGTCTCTTCGGGTAATTCAACGATTTCAACTGGCTTGATGTCTTCTATTTCGTCAGGTGACTTTTCTTCGGTGACGGTTACAGTTGTGATCGGAGCTTCGTCATCTTTTTCGATGGTTGTGATTTCCGTAATTTCTTGTTTCGGACCTCTCTTTTTCTTGATGACACGTTTTGTCGTTTTGACAGACTTAATGTCTCCGCTTTCTGTGCGCACTTGTGTTACCTGTACCGTCTCGGGTTCTTCCTCAACGGGTTTAGCTTTATCTGGTTTGTGTAAGTCTTCGAGAGGAGCAGTGGTGTCGTCAACGATTTCCTCTGTTTTGTGTACTGTGACAATGGGTTGTGTATCGTCTGTTTGTTCAGTGGTAATTTCTGTTGTCTCGATCTTTGGACCTACCTTCTTTTTGATGATTTTCTTTGTGATTTTCTTGTGTTTTGTCTTACCATCTGGTGCCGTAGAGTCTTCTACAGTAGTCTCTTCGGGTAGTTCAACGATTTCAACTGGCTTGGTGTCCTCTATTTCTTCAGGTGACTTTTCTTCAGTGACAGTAACAGTTGTGATCGGAGCTTCATCATCTTGTTCAATGGTTGTGATCTCCGTAATTTCTTGTTTCGGACCTCTCTTTTTCTTGATGACACGTTTTGTCGTTTTGACAGACTTAATGTCTCCGCTTTCGGTGCGCACTTGTGTTACTTGTACTGTTTCGGGTGCTTCCTCGAGAAGTTTAGCTCTGTCTGGTTTGTGTAAGTCTTCAAGAGGTGTGGTGGTGTCGTCAACGATTTCCTCTGTTTTGTGTACTGTGACAATGGGTTGTGTGTCGTCTGTTTGTTCAGTTGTTATTTCTGTAGTCTCGACCTTTGGACCTACCTTCTTTTTAATGATTCTCTTTGTGATTTTCTTGTGTTTTGTCTTACCATCTGGTGCCGTAGACTCCTCGATAGTGGTTTCCTCGGGTAGTTCAACGGTTTCAGTTGGCTTGATGTCCTCTATTTCTTGAGGTGACTTTGCTTCGGTGACGGTTACAGTTGTGATCGGAGCTTCGTCATCTTTTTCGATGGTTGTGATCTCCGTAATTTCTTGTTTTGGGCCTCTTTTCTTCTTGATTACACGTCTTGTCGTTTTGACAGACTTAATGTCCCCGGTTTCGGTGCGCACTTTTGTAATTTGTACCGTCTCGGGTTCTTCCTTGACAAATGTAGCATTGTCTGGTTTGTGTAAATCATCGAGAGGTGTGGTAGTGTCGTCAACAATTTCCTCCGTTTTGTGTACTGTGACAATGGGTTGTGTGTCATCTGTGTGTTCAGTTGTGATGTGTGTTGTTTCAACCTTAGGACCTACCTTCTTTTTGATAATTCTTTTGGTAACTTTCTTGTGTGTTATCTTACCATCCGGTGCCGTAGACTCTTCAACAGTGGTCTCCTCTGGTAGTTCAACGATTTCAAATGGCTTGATGTCCTCTATTTCTTCAGGTGACTTTTCTTCGGTGACTGTTACAGTTGTTATTGGAGCTTCGTCATCTTTTTCGATAGTTGTGATCTCCGTTATTTCTTGCTTTGGTCCTCTCTTCTTCTTGATAACACGTTTTGTTGTTTTAATGGACTTTATTTCGCCGGATTCAGTGCGCACTTGTGTAACTTGTACTGTTTCGGGTGCTTCCTCGACAGTTTTAGCTTTTTCTGGTTTGTGTAAGTCTTCAAGAGGTGTTGTGGTATCGTCAACGATTTCCTCTGTTTTGTTTACTGTCACAATGGGTTGAGTATCGTCTGTTTGTTCAGTGGTAATTTCTGTAGTCTCGACCTTCGGACCTACCTTCTTTTTGATGATTCTCTTAGTGATTTTTTTGTGCTTTGTCTTACCATCTGGCGCCGTAGACTCTTCGACAGTTGTCTCTTCGGGTAATTCAACGATTTCAACTGGCTTGATGTCTTCTATTTCATCAGGTCCCTTTTCTTCGGTGACTGTAACAGTTGTGGTCGGAGCTTCGTCATCTTTTTCGACGGTGGTTATTTCCGTGACTTCTTGTTTGGGTCCTTTTTTCTTCTTGATTACCCGTTTGGTGGTCTTGACAGTCTTGACATCACCTGCTTCGGTGCGTACTTGTGTAACTTGAACCGTCTCGGTTGCTTCCTCGACGGGTTTAGCTTTGTTTGGTTTGTGTAAGGCTTCGAGAGGTGTTGTGGTGTCGTCAACGATTTCCTCTGTTTTGTGTATTGTTACAATGGGTTGTGTGTCGTCTGTTTGTTCAGTTGTTATTTCTGTAGTCTCAACCTTTGGACCTACCTTCTTTTTAATGATTCTCTTTGTGATTTTCTTGTGTTTTGTCTTACCATCTGGTGCCGTAGACTCCTCGATAGTGGTCTCCTCGGGTAATTCAACGATTTCATCTGGCTTGATGTCTTCTATTTCGTCAGGTGACTTTTCTTCGGTGACTGTAACAGTTGTGATCGGAGCTTCATCATCTTTTTCGATGGTTGTGATCTCCGTAATTTCTTGTTTTGGACCTCTCTTTTTCTTGATGACACGTTTTGTCGTTTTGACAGACTTAATGTCTCCGCTTTCGGTGCGCACTTGTGTTACTTGTACTGTTTCGGGTGCTTCCTCGATAAGTTTAGCTTTGTCTGGTTTGTGTAAGTCTTCTAGAGGTGTGGTGGTGTCGTCAACGATTTCCTCTGTTTTGTGTACTGTGACAATGGGTTGTGTATCGTCTGTTTGTTCAGTTGTAATTTCTGTTGTCTCTACCTTTGGACCTACTTTCTTTTTGATGGTTCTCTTTGTGATTTTTTTGTGTTTTGTCTTACCATCTGGTGCCGTAGACTCTTCGACAGTGGTCTCCTCGGGTAATTCAACGATTTCAACTGGTTTGATGTCTTCTATTTCGTCAGGTGACTTTTCTTCGGTGACTGTAACAGTTGTGATCGGAGCTTCGTCATCTTTTTCGATGGTTGTGATCTCCGTAATTTCGTGTTTCAGACCTCTCTTTTTCTTGATGACACGCTTTGTCGTTTTGACAGACTTAATGTCTCCGCTTTCGGTGCGCACTTGTGTCACTTGTACCGTTTCGGGTGCTTCCTCGATAGGTTTAGCTTTGTCTGGTTTGTGTAAGTCTTCGAGAGGTGTGGTGGTGTCGTCAACGATTTCCTCTGTTTTGTGTACTGTGACAATGGGTTGTGTATCGTCTGTTTGTTCAGTTGTGATTTCTGTAGTCTCTACCTTTGGGCCCACTTTCTTTTTGATGGTTCTCTTTGTGATTTTTTTGTGTTTTGTCTTACCATCTGGCGCCGTAGACTCTTCGAAAGTGGTATCCTCGGGTAATTCAACGATTTCAACTGGTTTGATGTCTTCTATTTCGTCAGGGGACTTTACTTCGGTTACAGTAACAGTTGTGATCGGAGCTTCGTCATCTTTTTCGATAGTTGTAATCTCCGTTACTTCTTGTTTTGTTCCTTTTTTCTTCTTGATGACACGTTTCGTCGTTTTGATGGACTGAATGTCCCCGGTTTCTGTGATCACTTGTGTAACTTGTACCGTTTCGGGTGCTTCCTCGACAGGTTTAGCTTTTTCTGGTTTGTGTAAGTCTTCAAGAGGTATGGTGGTGTCGTCAACGATTTCCTCTGTTTTGTGTACTGTTACAATGGGTTGAGTATCGTCTGTTTGTTCAGTTGTTATTTCTGTAGTCTCGACCTTTGGACCTAACTTCTTTTTGATAGTTCTCTTTGTGATTTTTTTGTGTTTTGTCTTACCATCTGGCGCCGTAGACTCTTCGACAATGGTCTCCTCGGGTAATTCAACGATTTCAACTGGTTTGATGTCTTCTATTTCGTCAGGTGACTTTTCTTCAGTGACGGTTACAGTTGTGATCGGAGCTTCGTCATCTTTTTCGATAGTTGTGATCTCCGTTATTTCTTGCTTTGATCCTCTCTTCTTCTTGATGACACGTTTTGTTGTTTTGATGGACTTAATATCACCGGATTCGGTGCGCACTTGTGTTACTTGTACCGTCTCGGGTGCTTCCTCGATAGGTTTAGCTTTGTCTGGTTTGTGTAAGTCTTCGAGAGGTGTGGTGGTTTCGTCAACGATTTCCTCGGTTTTGTGGACTGTGACAATGGGTTGTGTATCGTCTGTTTGTTCACTGGTAATTTCAGTTGTCTCGACCTTTGGCCCTACCTTCTTTTTTATAATTCTCTTTGTGATTTTCTTGTGTCTGATCTTACCATCTGGTGCCGTAGATTCCTCGACAGTGGTCTCTTCAGGCAGTTCAACGATTTCAACTGGTTTGATTTCCTCTATTTCTCTTGGCGACTTTTCTTCGGTGACGGTAACAGTTGTGATCGGAGCTTCGTCATCTTTTTCGATAGTTGTGATCTCTGTTACTTCTTGTTTTTGTCCTCTCTTCTTCTTTATTACCCGTTTTGTGGTTTTGACAGTTTTGACATCACCTGTTTCAGAGCGCACTTGTGTAATTTGTACCGTCTCGGGTGCTTCCTCGATAGGTTTAGCTTTGTCTGGTTTGTGTAAGTCTTCAAGAGGTGTGGTGGTCTCGTCAACGATTTCTTCGGTTTTGTGGACTGTGACAATGGGTTGTGTATCGTCTGTTTGTTCAGTGGTAATTTCTGTTGTCTCGATCTTTGGACCCATCTTCTTTTTGATGATCCTCTTTGTGATTTTCTTGTGTTTTATCTTACCATCTGGTGCCGTAGAGTCTTCTACAGTAGTTTCTTCGGGAAGTTCAATGATTTCAACTGGCTTGATGTCCTCTATTTCTTCCGGCGTCTTTTCTTCAGTGACGGTAACAGTTGTAATCGGAGCTTCGTCATCTTTTTCGATAGTTGTGATCTCCGTTACTTCTTGTTTTGTTCCTCTCTTCTTTTTGATGACCCGTTTGGTTGTTTTTATGGTTTTTAAGTCACCCGTTTTTGTGCGCACTTGTGTAACTTGTACAGTCTCGGGTGCTTCCTCAACAGGTTTAGCTTTGTCTGGTTTGTGTAAGTCTTGAAGAGGTGTGGTGGTATCGTCAACGATTTCCTCTGTTTTGTGTACTGTGACAATGGGTTGTGTATCGTCTGTTTGTTCAGTTGTGATTTCTGTTGTCTCGACCTTTCGACCTACTTTCTTTTTAATGATTCTCTTTGTGATTTTCTTGTGTTTTGGCTTACCATCTGGTGCCGTAGATTCCTCGACAGTAGTCTCCTCTGGTAGTTCAACGATTTCAACTGGCTTGATGACTTCTTTTTCTGTAGGAGACTTTTCTTCGATGACGGTTTTAGTTGTTACTGGAGCTTCGTCGCCTTGTTCGTTTATAACTATTTCTTTGTTCAAGAAAACTTCTTTAGTTTTCTTCATTTTCTTTTTCTGTTGTTTTGGTTTTGAGTCTATTGTATCATCTCCAGAGTCTTCTAAAAGTTCAAATATAACGGTTGACTTTTCTTCGTCAAGTAACTCTTCAATTTGAACCTGTGCTTGCATTTTGGGTATGTGTAAAAACTCATCTGGCATTTCAATAGTACTCTTCTCGGTGACGTCAGTTTCAGATACTTCATCTCCTTCATATTCTACAATATTTAAATCATTACTGATGTCCGTCGTCGGTTTCTTAGTATCTTCATCTTCTAACGTTTCTTCGATTACTATATCTCCCTGTTCAGAATCGGCATGTCTTGTTCTCTTTTTCTTTCTTAGTATTGTTCTTTTGGTTTTAATTTGGATTGGTTCTGAATTTCCAGGTGCTTGTACAAACTTTGTTATAATTTCTTCACTTTCTTCTATATCTGATGATTTTGGTGAAGTTTGTGTTACCTCTGAAAATAGTAGTTTTTGTGTTTAGTTTTGATGTGAAAACACAATTTCAATTGGGCGTATTTAAAATGAGTATCTCAAAAAGTGTAGAAATGCATGTATGATTGACAGAATAGATTCTAAAATAAACTATTTTTTAAGAATGTATCATACATATGTATAATTATTTTTGGCTTTAGTGTTTAAGGTGAGGTAGTTTTTGTGGTGGTCATGATGGCTTCCTATCTTTTGTTTATAGTCAGTGGCGTGCTGTCTGACATTTCATCGAATCCAACTGTGTTACAGGTAAATATAGTAAAATTGCAACTGATAAATATACTTTTTTATGTACCAATAGCTTAACGATTTTATTTTATTGATTAGATTATATTTATTTCAATTTGTGAAATGTTATTTGAATCCGTTGCAGTTAACAAAGGTTGTAAGTAACACGTGCAATCCTTCCGTGTACTTGTATTGTTTGTATTTTATCAATCACACAGGTTTAGAGACATGAACTTTTTTAAATGCAAAGTAAGTTGAGTTTAAAAAAATATGTTTCTGCCTTATTACAAAACGACGAAGCTTATCTTTAGATCAAGTTTCAAGTCTAACTTTACTGTTACTAAGGTAATGTTCTTTATACAACACTGGTTTAGAAGATTTAAGTCAGTATTACAGAAAGAAATTCAAGCATTGATCTCAGTTTAAAACTAGTTTTGAGTCAAGATTTAATTTATGAAGGTTCGAAGTTGGCAATATACATCTCCTTAAAGTACGATTTAAGTCTCGATTCAGCTGAGTATAAATTGATTACTGTTCTGAACAGAGAATAAGAACTATGCTCAAGTACTGATTCTATTCTTAAATACTGATTGACTGTTTGCAAAGTAATAAATGATTTGATTTGATTTTGACTGATTCAAAATCAAATTAGACTTGAGGAATGTTCTGCAATACGGACCTAAAACCTGGTAGTAAGATAAACCAAGTTTTGTAATACTTAGGGAGGTTTAGATGTAATAAAGGAGGTTTAGACCGATTTTGAATTTTGTTATAGAGACTCTGAGTGGCGACATGTTTTCGGCCTGATGTGGAGCGTGCTAAGGAAGACGAGACGGTGATCATTACCGTAGCACAGCCGGTCTTCTGCGTCTGTCTACTAATTTACAAGCCTTGCAATGGTCTTGCCTTCTAACAAAAGAAATCTGTCAACAGACAACAGTTAAATAAAACGTTTTTTAAATAGTAGACTTGATCTCGTGATGTGTCTTGGTCCATACTCGGTATAACGATGACGTAAGGTATTAAAAATATCCTTCTACCACCAGAAAAATAAAATGATAAAAAGATGTGAATGAAGATTTTGACTCACTTATCAGTAAATTCAATTAAAATGGGTACTTTGACCTTATCTAGTACTTAACCTCGTTTTGTCAAATTATAATGAAAGGAAACATTTGAGTCCAGTCACTAGGTAGTTGTACTTTACAAAAGATTGAAGGTTTGATTTTTTGCATAAGTGTAGCCCATCAGCCGTTAATGTTTTTTAGAAATAATTTGGTCAGTTAAATAACGTTTATTTATTTTATATGAATACACAGTTCGTAAGCTATTCGTAAATAAATACCCATTTAGTTAGCAATTTGTTACTCTGTGAGTGTCTTTCATAATGTACGTTAATTCAGTTACACATTGTATCATAATTATCTATAGAATCCAACTATTCAGGACTTTGGCTATGTTCGCGTCATCAATACCGAACATTATGCCAAACTGCCAAATTTGAGGAACTTCCCCACGTTACTACTACAAAGTTTTTGAGAAAAATCTCTGTGTCAGACATACTAACAAAAAGTGATCTTGATTATTGATGTTTTGTTTTTCCTTTTTAGGCACAGAACCTAACTATGTAAATGGCTTACACTTATGATTATTTCTGCACTAGGAACCTTAGGCAAGCAAAGCAAATTTAAAGCAAGAATTAAAGATTTACAATCCAAAATTGAAGTTTTAATACAACATAATATTTCTGAAGGTACGAAGTATATATTATATAAAAAACTATTAAAATAAAAATATATCTAACCATACCCAACTAAAATTATTAATAAACGAAAATGTGGTCTTGGAGAATTCCTTCGCATGAAACATTAATTAAACTAAATAAAAAAACTAACGGGGTAAGACAAAATTTTAGAAATAACAGGTACAGATGAATACATGATGACACGAGTTTTAAGTGTTCTTCCTCTGTCTTATCAATGTCCTACAGGTATCTTCTAGGCGATCTTTTGAACCTTAATTAATATTTCAACTTACTAAACATTTACTTATCTCAATATCGCACTACGTAGACTGTTTTATCAATGCCGTTTTTGGATTCAAATTATGTGCCACTGAAACCTTCGGGTTTGTTGACGGACAGACTCGCGTTTCAAACCTGAGCGTGGTTTAGGGTTTACTTATAATGTCACAGTTATAAGACATACGCGAATATGGACCTTTTTGCCGTTTATAACATTACCGATTTTGATGTCGATGGTCCACTATTAGTTTTCACCAAGACGTAGTTCGGAATAACGATTTTGATTTCATGGATTTTTTTTAATCGTTACCAATATAAAACTGGCCGTACAGTCTCCGTAGGCACATGAGCCTGCGGAGACTGTACGGCCAGTGTATAAGATCACCAAAAAATTACTTAAAAATCCTTTTTGTTAAACTTACCATGAATTTGAGATTCTTGTTCTGTGATTAAAATTCCATGTTGATCCTCATCAGTCGTAGTAATTTTACTCTCCAATAACTTTGGCTTCTTTTCGGAGTACGGCACTGCTTGTTCATCGACAAATTCTGTAGAAACCTCAACTTCATTGGCGACTGTAAAACTTTTTCTTATTTTTTGTGATTTCGTTTCTGGTAAATGTAATTCAGTTTCATGTTGAAGACTTCCACTGTCTGTAATTATTAGTGGCGTTACACTAGTTGTTGTAATTTTTGTGGTTTCAGTCTGTGTTTTTGGTGTTATTAAATCTTTAACTTGAGTTTCTGCTACGTTTTCAGTGCATTGTACGTGTGTTAATAATGTTATAGACTTTTCAGCCTTCGCAGATTTTATTTGGTCTGTTCTGAAAGTGTCTTGTGAATCTTCTTGTGTAATTTCGTCAACAGTTATACTTTCTGTGGTATTCAAAGTTACTGATGCTTTTTCCAGAGGTGCTACTTGTTCAAAGTTTGAACTTATTTCACTTTCATGTACAACTACAGAACTTTGGCTAATAGGTCGCATTTCAATGTGTTTTCCACTAACGCTTATTTCTTCACGTTCTAAAGATTTTATTGATGAAATATTCTCATCGACAACAATTTCAGTTTGTTCAATCGGTTTCATTTCTAACAGTTGTTCCGTTACTTCTTTGGTTGCTTCATGAATGACATTCATGTCCCATGGTGTTTCTTCCGTGACATTTTCAGTTACAATGTAGGACTTATGAGCTTCAACGTCTAAAGACGCTGTATTAATATCTGGTTTTAGGAAACTAGGTAAATCTTCAATTTTTTCGACAATATCTGGTTTAATGTTATATATTTCTTGATGGGTAATATGGCTTTCATCTGCTTTTTCCACTTTTTGCTCGTTTGGCTTATCAAAAGATTCTGGCTTTTCTCCTGTTATAATTTCAAATTGCTGAATTGATTTCATTTCCGTTAACGCTTTTTCAGCAGTTTTATAGTTTTCTTCACGGCTCAATATTTCATTAGAAATTTCTTGCACCACATTTTCAGAAGTAGTATAACTTTTGTGTAGTTCGAGTTCGTATCGACTTTCACTTTCTGTAGGTTCAAAGTTGTCATCAATACTTTTTAAGCTCTCGATTGGATGAGGTTGAATATTAATAAGTTCTGTAAGAGTATCTTGCTTCTGCGAAGCTTTCTCATCTTTAGTAATTTTATCTTTTAAAATTTCAAATTCTTCCAACGGTACAGTTTCTGTTGTGGTGATGTGATTGATAGGTTTTATATCCAGTTTTTGTTTTCCGCTTATTGGAGCGATTTCACGAGGCATGTCTTGTTCTTTCTCTTCTCCAAAGGTATCTGTTATAGTAATATGTTGTTTAGGCTCGATTACAATTCCAGGTACTTCTTGCTGTGGTGCTTTCTCTTGGGATAGTATAACTTCCGATTCTTTTAAAGTTATTTCCTCTATTTGAATAGGTAAATTAGTGATATATGTTTCTTCAACTTGTTTGATTGAACTTATTTCTTTAGTGTCTATCAGGTTTTCTGACTCAGTTATTTCAACTTCCGTTACTGTAAGATGTTGACCTACTTCTAAGTTAACTGAAGGAACAAGTTCTTTTACTTTTTCAAAAGCCTTTAATTCTGTTGGTCTTTCTTCGTAGTTTGTCTCTTGTACATGAAGTGGTTTCACAGCTTCTATAGTAATATCGCCAATTTCTGTCTTTTTATTGCCAACCAAATCCATGTTTTCTTCAATTTCTGATACTTCTAATAATTCAATATTTAGATGTTTATGTGTGGTTAAGCTTACATCGTTTGTTACGGCCTTTGGTATTTTATTTTCTTGTAACGCGTCTTCTTTTTCTGCTAATATATTTTCTGATATTTTTAAGCAATCCCTTGGCTCGATACTTACCCCTACTTGAACTGATTTCATTTCACTAAGAGACTCTAATATAACCTCTTTTTCACTGGAAATTGTTTCATTAACACCAATGCTTGCTTGCAATGGCATATCAACCGTAGGTTTTATTGTTTTAGTCTCCGGTATTAATCCTTTTGTTTGGAAAGCTTCTTCTTTATCAGAGGATGTAATTTGAGTTACATTAACATAATTTTTAGCTTGGAAACTTAAATTGACTGTCTCGCCTTTAATCGGAGCCATTGTTTCTAGTGATTTTTCTGATTCTGTAACAATTGTTTCCGTAATATCAACAGATTTTTGCTCTTCAATAACACCTGTGGATTTTCGTTCAGTAACCTCATTTTTTTCATAAGTATCCTCGACTTCACAAACAAATGGTTGTAATTCTTCGATAGCTTCTTTCACTCCATGTGTTGTTGTCGCACTTGTAAGTGTATTTTTAGGTGTATGGAAATCTTCAACGTCTTGACTGGTTAGCACCTCTGTACTTAGTATAGACTGTTTTTCACTAATTGAGGAATGAGCGGTTGTAGAGAAAGGTTCTGGTAGTTCACTCAGGGTATTCTCTTTTTCAACTGTTTGTATTTCTGTGATTTCTTTAGCTGTAGTTTCAATTATATTTTCAGTCGCTTTGTGTGAATCTGTTTTAGTATCTATTAAACTGGTCTCTTTTTCACCGACTAATACTTCGGTCCTATGTATGTGTTTCTGTAGATCATCACGAGTCAATGAAGCCTTTGATGTTTTGACAGTAGTATCCGCAAAGTCCTCAACATTACTAGAGACTATTACTTCAGTATCAATGGAACTACTATATGGAACATAGCCAATTGAAGCGTCGTGTTTTGGTTGTAATGCTTGTGCGTCAAATTCTTTTTCTTTGTCAATAGTTTCAGTATAACTTGTTATAACAGCTTCAGTTTCAGTAATGTCTCCACTAATAGTAGATGTAGTCAGCGGCTGTTCATGTATCAAAGATTCACTTTCACCTAGTATTATTTCCATTTGTTCGAATGTATTTTTGAATATAGGAGTTATGTTTGAGTTTTGTAAGACGATTTTCTCATCCTTAAACTCTTCAGGTATTTCACTTGTTATAACTTCTTCAGTATGAGCAGTTTTTCCATATATTTCATCAATTTTGGGCAATGCCTTTTTGTAATCCATTTTTAACCTATCGGTGTCTTCAATATTATCAGAATGTGAAATAACTTCTGAAGTTTCTAAGCTTTGTTGGCAAATTATAGAGACCTCCGCTTGTTGGTTATCAGGTACTTTATTTGCTGATAATATATTTTCCTGTTCTATAGCTAGTTTTTCGTCATACTGAGGTGCTTGTAATGTTGAAAGAGATATTACGGGTTTTGTCAAATTATCCGTCTCTTTCTTAACTAATTTTTCTTCCGACGAATGAACCATAATTTCCTCTTGACATATAGCTTCTGTTACTGTAGCTCCTTGTTTAGCATTAGCCCATGATAAATTATTCATACTTTCTATAACTTCCGGCGCAATTTCAGTTCTATTTTCTTCAATTAAAATTGCCTGATTAGAGTCAATGTTAAACGAAGCCAAAACTGTATTCGTTTTGAGATTAGTATCTAGTTCATTTTCTTTTTCGTTATAATTGGTCGTGCTAACAATTAATTCGTTGTGAGCAATGTTTTGAATACTGGCTTTTTTTCGTGCGTCTTTAACAATGTCATCCGTATAACCAACACTGGAATCTACTGTGACTTCCGATAGTACAGCAACCGGCCGCCCAGTAATGTCTGTAGACGCTGTAAATGTTTGTGGTAGTGTTGTAATATTATAATCACTTTCTTTTTCATGCTGCAATATTTCCGTAACCTTAAGACTTTCTTCAGTTGGAATTATCTCGGGATTTAAGTACTTTAAATCAGGTTGTATATTATTTTGCAAAACGGATTGACTGTCTAAAGATTCATTTTGTGATATTTGCAAAGGAATCAAATGATTAGAAACGATTTGTGCTTCTTCATAATTTGGAGTCAGCGTATCAAGATTTGAAAGAGTATCACGTGAGGTTACTTCCGAAACCACTGCAATTTTACGATCTGAGTCTATGTCTATCTTTGCAAATGTAGTTGGCTTTGGTTTATCGGCATCGAGATTTTGTTCACTTAAGCTTGTAACAACTTCTGTTACATTTAAGCTTTCTTTGCTAATAAAAACAGCTTCAGCTGCACTCTGCAAAAAATTATTTTCTTGCAGTTGTAGAAGCTGGTCCTCTACATTTGTTTGAAGAACTGTTATTTCTTTTTGTAAATCCCGTGTCTCCGATGCATTTTCAGACAAATTTGGTTGTTCGGCCATAAAATCAATTTGATCAGCTGTATTTACTTCTTCAGATAACGGAGTCTTCAAAGGATGGTTAGATGCTGACTGAGCATGCACAGTTTCAGGTATTTTATTTAATGTTAATTTATTTTCACATTCCGAAGATTCAGTTTCAGAAACATTTATAGATAAATTCGGAATTAGCGATGAAAGTACAACCTCGGGTTTTCTTGATGTATATTCTTCGGTAGATTCTTTGTCATGTATAAGAGGATATGTGACAATTTTCGCACTAGATGTTATAACGGTTTCTATTGCAGAGTCCTCTACAGGCTTTTCGGATGTTTTGATCTCATCAGTAGAAGTCATTCCTAATGTCTCAGAAGTTATAACTGGCTCAAATGCCTTAAAATCGAAATCAGCTTTAGCTGTTACTTTATCATCTTTTAATACGAGATCTTTTTCGCTTTCATGAACATTGACTTCATGTACAACATTTTTATCTAAAGCTGATATTGCAATTTCAGCATGAGAACCAAGGGTGGATCGTGTTTCTTCCAACGTAGTCTCCGAATCATGAACACTAGTTTCTAAATTAAATGTATGTTGAAGTTCATTGATACCGACACTGGCATTTTTAAGACTTACGGTATCAGCTAGAAATTCTGATTCCTTTATGTGCGATGTTGTAACTGTATTATGAAGGCCGGTATGCAACGTTATGTCGTTACTAACTGAAACTTGGGCAGGCATTTCTTTTGCTGAAAATTCTCCTTCTTTTTCGTGTAGTTCTTCGATAGATATAAATAAACTATCTTTCGACGCAATGTCTATATTCGCTTCCTGTGCCGGTGGCAATTTAAGTGCTGATAGAATGCCTTCCCGTTCTTGAACATTGTGAACTTCTGTTACAACTTGATTTGAAACAAGAACATCTTTACGTGCCATTTCGGTGGGCACAATCAACTCAGGATAATATTTTCCAGACTTATCTTCAACAAACACTTCACCAACTTGTATTGATTCTAATAAATTGAAATTGAGTTTAGACGTTGCTGCTTTTTCGGTTACTGTTTCTACATCGCTCTCTTTCATTTCTTCATTAATCTCAAGAACATTTACACCCATCAAAGGTGAAAATGCAATAGTAGCATTCGATTTTTTCGTTGGTGTCTCATGAAGTGGTGACTCTTTCATAGATATTATTTCCTCAGATATGTTTAGTGCGTCTTTTAAAATCATAGTAGTTTTCGCATTTTCTGTATGCTTTTCCTCTTTTTTAAAGTCTGATGTAGACATGTTGGCATGGATTTCCGTTGTTACAAATGATTCCGCTGGTACAATACCTTTGTTTGCAATATTTTCAGTAGTGCTTTTACTGATTTGGTAGTCATCCACAGAACTACTTATTTCGACTTCTGTTACTACTAAAGGCTCAATTTCATTTACTGATGGTTTAATTGTTAATTTAGCATTTTCTTTAATTTGCAGCTGTGATTCCTTTTCATGGACTTCTTGTACATCGGCGATTAAAGAATAATTTGTATCAAATTTCAGGTTCGCTGTAACATCGGTAATTGTCTTATCAGAAAGAATATGGGTCACCTGGCTAGCGGGCACTATCTCAACCTTGTTTTCAGAAATATCTGTGGCAATTGTAGTAAGGTACGGTATTTCATCTTTTTCAAGTACACCGGTTTCGTCCTCAATGTAATGTTCTTGTTTTTCCTTTGATTGCATGGTTTTTAGGGTAACTAATTGTTCTTTTGTTGATGTATCTTCTAATTGCTGTTCTTCAATAGATATTTTCTGTTTAGTGTGTTTTTTGCGTTTGACTTGTTCTTTTTCTTTGGTATCTGTGAAATTATAGTATAGTGTTTGAGGTGAATTTGAATTAGAACATAATAAGTAAATTATAATTTAAAAAAATTGGCATGTGTCTTTATTTAAGCTGACATATAGTAGGTATATTGTATTATATGTTAAAGTTATGTTAAATTATATACATGAACATAATTAATGTTAATACTTACTTTAATTTCTGCTTGATTCACACGTCATTAAAATAAAGTAATTATTATTGAAAATGAAGCACATTCTTGAAGCCAAACGAAGTATTTAAATGCTGTATAGAATAAAATGACACACGATTAAGCTGGTTTTATATGCGAAAACAAATTGAACACTTTGCATTCCTCTGAAGTACGTGACAATTAAATTTTAATGGAAAGAGAAATCTGGTAAATGATACAAGGTGCTATGTAGGACGATGTCTATCGTTGACTGATGTGCGGTTGACTGTACCTTATAGAACAACCCAACATCACACGTTGCCGTTGTAAATATGAAGAGATAAAACTTTTTCAGAGTTCATTTTCATCCACTGCAATGGAATCTCCTAAGGGAGCCCATAAGGAGATTCCATTGCAGTGGCTAAACAGTGAGAAAATATATCTTACGTAGTAATAATAAGGCATAAGTCATCGGAATGACTTACGTCAGTTATACAGTTCCATACATTTTGGCTTTTGTGTCTGTTTAGAATAGGACGAATTTTAAACGTTTTTTACACAACAGGAATTAAATAAAAAATATGGGTGTCTCATTTTTAGTTGAATTTCTTATAAGGTAAGAATATACTAGGTACCTATCTATAAAATATGAAACGTTGTTAATTCATACAAATAGTCGCCAGTGTCTAGGTAATATTAGCTCTTACTTATAAGGGGGGATCATGAATATGACATCGTCCTACTCTACACTGAAATCTTATGCAAAGTGGAAAATTGTACGTACGTAATTTGGAGAGTAAACACTTAATGTCTTCACGCATTGTCTTTGCATGGAGACATCATTTTTATAAGCATTTATTTCTTCTACCCTGTATAGGCGATAAATGAATAGTAGAAAGTGTAAAATTCGTCGTTAGATAAGCCGATAGTTGTTAGTTGATTGATTGGTCTGCAGATATTTTTAATGCTAATTACCATCAAAATATATCTGTGTGTTTTCACATATAACATCACATGCTACTAGGAGGCATATTAAGACCGTTTATATAGAAAGTAGGCAACGTCGCAAATAGCTGTCAAATACTTTGCTGTTTTGATTAATATGGCAATATTACTGTATGGAAATAAGAAATATGGCTAACTAGTGAACAAAAATATTGATTATTAAATGCAATCATTAATATTGTAACACCGAATATTTCATTTTAGATTTTTTTTAAGTATTTTATATATTTACACCTTAACTGGTTACAACATCAAATTCAGTGTTATACCTAATTGCAATTTACTATTAATATTCTAGTTCATTAGTTAGTCGTATTTCTTATTTTCATACAGTAATATTGCCAAATGGATCACAGCAGTTAGATATTTGACAGCTTTTTTCGACGTTGCCAATTTTTTGGATGAACGCTCTTATGTATAATTCTTATTTGCCATAAATTAGTACCAAGCGCCTTTAAGATAAAAGCTATAAGTATATTATTTTCGTGTTGTACAAAATTATTCTGCGCTGATTCAAAAGCATCAAATGTGCGTGTGCTTGTTCTGTTTAATATTAAATCATATTTATATTATAACTATAAACTATGCTGTCAGACGCTGCGCTCCTAGTCTTTTTCATGGACGAAACTTTTTAAGATTACGTCCAAATACTTCATTTCCATTAAATGTGCAAGAAATCTTTAAAATACATACTCAAGTTTTAAGGCGAACAAGCGAGACGCTACAAAAATAAAATTAGCAAACTCTGTTTTTATTTTTGGAAATGCTTAAAGTCAATTAATAGTTAAGAAAATTGATTTTCCAATAAAATTGTACGTCTACTCCAAACACAGTCACAGTCATTCTTTGACAGTTGTTTGAAATGGCTTTAACACGGCAAACTGACTTAGGATGTCCATAACAACAACTTTTTTGTTCATAGTTTGGTAAATTCTTGCCTATTAAATTAAAGCAGAAGAGTACACTCCATTCCATCGCAACATTTTAGCGTAAAAACATTCAAAGCGTCAATTGTAAAAAACTGCCGGAATATATTATGTATTAGTATTTTTATAAACTCACCTTGAACAACTTCCGTTATTTTGGTAGTATCTAAAACAAATAATATTTAATCAATATCAAAATATTCCTTGTTTGTCATTCATCACCCATCATTAATTATGCCGACTCTTATAGACGGTGCAATGGACGTTGTATCCGTTAATATTATCGACCCATATTGTTCTTCTATCTTTCTAATAACATAATCAGCCTATAATGTTCCCACTGCTGGGACACAGGCCTCCTCTCTGTGAGAGGGAGTTTACGGGCTACTCTCTCTCACAGAGAGGAGGCCTGTGTCCACCTACATGTGTGATATCTACAAATCCGCACAGGACCCGCATGTCCTGTGCGGATTTGTAGATATCACATATCTAATAATAATAAGTATGTATAAAATACAATTTTCGGTTGCGTGCATAGCAATGTTACCTTTTATAACTGTAGCTGTATGTATTTCTGCCGTCTGTTCAGCTGATGATTCCACTATAACCTGTAAAATAGCAAGATACAAGATTTCAGATATGGGAATGAGTTTCATCCTGTCAACAACAATTTGCCTCGCTTTGATTTGCTCCGTCGATACTTTATTATACAGTTTAATTAAGTAATTAGTGTCGACTCACAATGCTCTATTAACTATCTGATAATGGTTAGACATTGAAATAAAAATACAGTTTTTGTACCTCTTGCGCCTCTTTTTGTTCCCAGGAACGTGGTTTAAAATCTTCTGGATAGAAATGAGCAATCACTTCTTCGACTGACGAATGTTTTAATTCCACCATTTTGAAGAAAGCCCTGAATCCAACTTTGGCTGCGATTACATCTTCATCCTGAGTGGTTTCTTCCGTAAGTACTTCGGTAATAAGTGCGCCATGTCCTTGTCGTTCTACTAAACGAACTAAAGCTGACTGAGATTGTGGAACTCTTAATGCTGGGAAATATTGAGAATCATACAGACTTTCTATTTGTTCTGTCGTGAGGCCGTTTCTCATCATGAAACCTATTTTAGCTAATTCTCTTAGTGGTGATTCACCGGGACCAAACTCTTTAGCGTTAATTACTTCTAATAGTTCATTAATCTCTGCAACAACTCGTGAATCACCCTCTACCATTCTGATAATACCTTTTTGGGTTTCATATGAGTCTTCAAACGGCTGTACCATTTCTTCCTTTTCTGGTTGCGACGAAATTAAATATTCTTGTGGAGTAACGATCGGCTCTGCTTTTTCTTCCCTTGGTTCAGATCTCTCTTTTTTATCAGATTTTTTATAAGTTGCAACATCCACGGTTTCAACATAGTCAGCTTCAGTAACGACTGTTTTTGCTTTCTGTTTATCAATTTTTTTCACTGGTTTGGGTTTTTCCATAACCTGGACTTCTTCTGTAACAACTGCAGAATCTATGACATCTTCTGTAACCTTAGTAGCAGTTTCTTCCTTAACTATTTCTTCTTCACGCTTAATAACTTTTTCTTTTTTATCTTTCTGTTTAAGATGTTTTGCTTTTCGTATCTTGTCTGCACTATCGTATACTGTCAATTTAGCTTTAGTAATAGCCATACCTATGTCACTTACAGCTTTACACATGTATGTTCCTTCTGATGCTTTTACACACTTTTTAACCGTGCATGTGGTACGATTATCTTTATTTTCGATTGTATAACGTTCATCTGTTCTTATGACTTTGTCGTCTTTGTACCAAAGAATTTCTGAAATTATAATAAAATTAAAATTTGTATTTATTTCTCTTCCATAACGGCGCCTCGTAATTGCCAAATATAATACTATCTCTTAACGCACGCTTGTGTAGTGCACCTAAAGAGAGACTGACACAATATTATTCTCAACAGATAACAATTCTTTTTCTGTGTAAGCTAGCAGCTAACACGAGTTAATTTACCTACTTAAATATACTACGTTCTATTAAAAAAACGTTGACTTTTTATGTTTTTCTATATTAAACATGTTGTAGTTTTGGTATATTCTTTAGTATCTAAGTAACTAAAAGAATTATCAAGTAGAGAACCCTGTGAATCATGAAGTTCATTGCCATCATAATGTATATACCTGGGGTAGGATTTCCACTGTATACAGCTTCGAAAGTGACGGTTTCCTCTTCGTCAACACGTTCTCCTAGTAAGTCTTTCACAAACGTAGGTACTGCTTGAGTTGCTGTAACCACAAATAAGTTGGTATTAATATACTTTTAAGATTGAAGTAGGTATGTATAACGTTGAAATTTAATAATTGACATAATTTAAGCTGATATTTAAAGGTATTTTTATTTATTTAAGCATTGAGTACCTTTTTTTTGCTATCGCAAATAATTTTTTTTTTCTCTTTATTTTTTAGGGACTTGCACCATTAACAGGTCATGTCAGTCCCATCATTTCCTTAAGTAAGTAACTTACAAAATTTTCTTAACACTATTAATTAAATCTATAAATAACCTTAGCTTTATTGCCTGCAGGGTAAGCCAGTAAACATTGAAATTTACCTAAATCGAATGCATTTCATTTTAATTTTGTTACATATATGGCGCGTTTCAAAATTATTGCGAATACAATCTATATGGATGTGTTAGTCATCTTCTGGTTTATCACAAATAATACAGTTAAGTGAAAGGGATTTCTTCATTAAAACGGTAATTTTTATAGTGGTACATCTCCAGATCGTATTCTACAAGCTATTTTAAGTAATTGCGATAATTTAACATCGATAAACCACGGTATCCGAGGAGGGCCACATTGCATAGTTTTGTACCCTATTCCCTTTTCTCGAGATTAGCCGTGCTATTCTGTAAACATCTCACCGTGATAACTTGGGTGAAGTGAGCTTGATGTGAGCTGTCATTGCACCTAAAGCTCGGGGATTGACACTATGGACAGCTCACTTCATGCTCACTGCACCTCACTCTTCACGGTGAGATGCTTACAGAATCGATCGACTGATGTCAAAATGGTCTTTCCACTTTTGTTGCCATATTGTCTTGTACCGTGAAAAATATTCTGAGTAATCAGGTATTATGAATACCTCGATACAAGATCTTTTAGTCAAAATGTCAGCCTCCTCATTAACTCTCAAGCCAACATGTGAAGGCAAATAAGTTATTTTGAAGAAACGAATTTTAATATATATATTTTGCTTTGAGTATGTAGGTACCTACGTTGTTTTCGGACGGCCATGCGATCAGAATGGCTGACCCAGAATTAAGTACAGCTGTCAAAATGAATATGTGTTACCTTTTAGCGCCGCTTGTAATTCCTCCATGTGTGTAACCCATTCTGGTTTTCGGTATTCCTTGGTTCCAATTATACCTTTAAGATAATACAAGAACATGTTTAAATATTTTGTATGTACCAACATACTGTCAATAGTAGTTCTTGATTCCGTATTGTAAAAACGGCTGTGTAACTGAGAGTATAAAAACAAGGAAATAATAGAACTGATTTGAGTCCCTTGAACAACACATAAATTAAGCAACATGGGGCGACCCATGGGACCATCCAATTCGCAATTTGATTTTATGTTTAAACTGGTGTTTAAACTTAAAATCACATTGTGAATGATGGTTTCAAAGCCTGCTTCAATTCACGCAGCACACATCTGTTTCTGTACGTACACATTGGTCGTTTTAAATTTTATTTTACAAAGTTGAGAGGGACTGCTCTGTTCGGTTTTATATCGTACTATAAGTGTTTAGTGTAAACAGTATATGTACGTAAGTATAGGCTCGAAGGAAAAGGAACCATGGGTAGGTACTTAAGAATATGCATATATCATATTTTGTTATAATCAAACCACTGAAAACTGCTGCAACTGTAAGCATACAATTTTAATTAATATACAACTTTAAAATATGTATAATCTAAGAAGAAATAAGTTAATAATACTTACTTTCAACAGAAAGTGCTGCAATTGTCGAAGTTACTCCCAGGGGATTAAATGCTTCAAATACTATTTCCCCGGTGTCGTCTTGGTACACTTCAGGTATAATTAATATCGAAGTGCCATCTTCCATTTCCTCAATTTGATATTCTTGCGACTGAATTATCTCCACGCCTTGTTTGAGCCATCTTACTTGAGGCTTGGGAATACCTATAGCCTTCGCTTCGAACCTACAAAAATGTTAGTAATTGCTTATGAACAAAACCAAAAATCTCATTCCCGCTTTTTTCTTCGATTACACAACAACTCGATTAGACATAACGTCGGAAGAGCTTTCTATGCTATACACAGGGCATCCAAAAACCAAATATTTTGAGAAGCAAGCTGTTGGGAGAGTACAATACTATCTGACTAGGTACCTACGTGACACCCTAGAAACATGTCAACCCCGACGCAAAATGCCTAGGTATATGGAAAGTACAAAATTGCAAAAAAAACTTGGCAAAATGGGAGGATGCCAATTCCGAGCAACACCCAATGTGAGTGCTCTACGCTTGTCCAGGCCCACTTGCTGTAGACCACTGCCACCCTGCATTTTAAAGATCTAAAATAATAAACTCCATTGATGCAGTGATTAACGAGGCCACCAATTTAGACCAATTATATAAAAAGTACCGCTGATAAAAAAAAGTTCCTGCATATTATGCCTACCTACTTACATTCAACGACTGAAATTTGAAAGTGTTAGGAGCAAATTCAGTGCGGTTTAACTTAAAAAATATATTGGGATCAGCTATGGGATAAACTTAGCAAGATATTCCAGTGGTTGCAATAATTGGTATTAGAGAATAAGAAATTCATAGCAAACCTGGTTAGTTTTCCTTCTGTAGTAGTAACTACAGTTGGTAATGCTTTTACTATGCGCGGGGCAAATTCCTCTATGTCACTCGTTTTCTGTGAAATAAAGTGGTCACGGTATTAGACTTTTTCATTAAGTGTGAATTTGTCATATCTAGTAGATAATTTATTTAATGTATTTTATTGAAGGTACACTATGCTTCCATTTATTACACTGAAACTAACATGAACATGTAATTTAAAAGTATTTTAGATGCTTAATTAAAGAGAAAACTTTAAATACAAAATATTGAATAAAGGTAAGAATAAATATTATTCCTTCTTTTCGACCATAATCCAAAAAAAGTCCGAGATAACTACAGACTTTAATTTTTCTGTATTCTCAGCTGCGACGGTTAATGAGAACAATGGATAAAAAATCATCAAAATTAGGGACACATAGCTAAAATTTTAGAACTATTATGTAATATCTTACCTCATCACTTAGTATATCTTCCTCTGAGGCACTTGGCACATATTCGTATGCTAGAAAATAAAACAACAACATAATAAGAATTAAGACTCTGCCCTATAAATAACATTATTCACCAGTGCTTAATTCCTGTGCAATATTCAAGTGTCATACTTTGGCCGTTAATGTGTTAAAAATACCCGTCTTAGGTCGCTTTACACAACCCAATGAAGGGAATTATACACCCACAACAACAGGATGCGTCGCAGTTAACATTCATGAAGCTCTCTCATAACACAAGCATTTTGATTCCTTATTTTAATTCTTAACTTTCTATCAGTAGGTAAGTAATAAATCCATCATATGGGTTTACAGATCTAATAAACGAATGATCGGTAACTTGTAACTATAATTATGTATCACTACGCTTCTTATTTTTAAGATTTGAACTCATTGTTACATTTTGTTTTAATTTAAGCTTTGAAAATAATCATTCTCAACACTGCAGTGTCGATTAAAATCCAAACTTCAAATTGTTCTACAGATGCATGGCAAATGTGGTCAATGTTATTAGGTGCCTGAGGTGAATTAATATGAAAAAATCATACACTCCGTATATTTAAATAAACATGCAAACTATTTTTCATGCAATGATGAAAGTAGAAGTTATATCGCTACCTTCAATCTCAACAGTACATTCGCAGCTACAACTGCCAAAGTCGTTTGTAGCTACACAACGGTATATTCCTGACATTTCGGGGAAAGCTTCTTTTATGCATAATTCACATAGGCCTGATTCTTGTCGGGCCACTGTAATATCTCTAGCTCTTTGAACAGCTGTACCATCATGATACCAATCTATTCGTGGCCAGGGTTGACCCTCGATTTTACAAGAAAGTTTTATTGGTTCCCCATCCATTATTAAAACAGAGTCTAAGGGAGTAATAATTATTGGCGCTTGCCCAATAAATTCTTTATCTTGTTGTTCTAGCAGTGAAGCAGAACATGAAACAGAGCCTGCAAAGTTTTCTGCTCTACATGTAATGACTCCTAAGAAATCTTTGCTTATATTTTCAATACATAGACACGACACGTTTTCCCTGTCTGTTACATATATGTTAGTTAATTTATTTTGTTTAGCATATGTGGTTACTTCTCTTGTGTCTATGAACCATTGGAAGGAAGCGGTTGGACTTGATGTTACTTCAACCTCTAGTAATACAATATCCCCTAAAATAACCGTTTTTGGCTGTAAAGGTTTTATGAAAACAGGTGGCAAAATTTGGTCTTCATCCAATGATTTAAGTAGTTTAATGGAACTTCCTGATTTTGCAACCACGTTATTTTTTTCAACAACCACTTCATATTTTCCTACTTTCTTTTTGTCAACTTTTTGTACTTTTATTGTTGATATCCCATTTTCAGTATGAATAACACAGTCATCACTTTGTTCTAGGAGTTGACTGTTGCGGTACCACTTCACAATGTTATCATCCGCAGGCTCATACACAACAGTCAATTCTAATGTGCTATTTTCCAATATGTTCAAAGCCGTAATTGGCTTAATTATCAATGGTTCCACCTCTGTAAAATAGTGTACTAGTTAATCTAAGTATTTTAAACACCATGAGGTCACATGCAACCTAACAAAATAAAGGGCACCAACTATTGTGACGTTTTGCAATTTTAAGTAAGTAAGTTTGTTATAACATGACTTTATTAAAAATAAATAAATTATTAATGTTTCCTTATAATTCCCTCCCCCTAAAGCAATATAATGCGAATAAATACTAATTTACCAATAGCTATTTTTTTTGCTGTTGTTTAGGGGATTGAATAATAAGTATTATTAATAGAGTGATAAATTCCGTTGTATATCACGAGTTAATCTAGAAGTGACAGAAGACATTAGAACTATTTCTTTAAGTTTTATTTTAACTTTCTTTTACAAATTGTTAGGTAGCGTGTCTGCTTTCGCTGATTATTATATATAAGAATTTATAAACAAAATAATTTCTAATGTCTTTTAAGAAAAGTTTGGTGTACTGTTCCCAGAATTCAATCAATATTTTGATATTTACATCGCGTTTGTTAGATACAAATTATGAACGTAACCATGCATCTGTTTGTAATAGACAATTTAAAGGACACATTTTGTTTGAATACCCTATAGTGACCTAACGTATCGTCTTTTTTAATTAATTATAACTAGATAATAAACACGTACCTTTCTTTTTATCCTTCTGGATCTGTTTCTTGACTTGCTTCCGTTTAACGACTGTTGTTGTTTCTTCCTCAATTTCTTCAACTGGCTCATCTACTTTAACTACCGTCGTTTCCTGAACGATAGTCTCTTCAACGGACTTCTCTTTTTTAATCTTTTTCTTTTTCTTTTCTTCTGTCTTTACATCAACAGTTACTTTTTCAGTTATGACGGTTTCTTGTTGAACTTCTTCTGATTTTTCTATTTCAGGAGCTTTTTGCTTAAGAATTGGTTTGAGAACCGTTTCCTTGGCTTCTTCCACTGGTTTCTCTTTTTTTATTGGTTTTGGTTGTACTTCTTCTGGTTTTTCCTCTTCGGGTGCCTTTTGCTTTGGAATTGGCTTGAGGACAACTTCTTCTTTAGGTTCCTCCTCCTTTGGGCGTCTTTTGCCGGTTGGCCACTTGGGCTCCTCGGGCTTAGCTTCTTCCACTACCTTTTCCTTTTTGATTGGCTTTAGTTGTACTTCTTCTGGTTTTTCCTCTTCGGGTGCTTTTTGCTTTGGAATTGGCTTGAGGACAACTTCTTCTTTAGGTTCCTCCTCCTTCGGGCGTCTTTTGCCGGTTGGCCACTTGGGCTCCTCGGGCTTAGCTTCTTCCACTACTACCTTTTCCTTTTTGATTGGCTTTAGTTGTACTTCTTCTGGTTTTTCCTCTTCGGGTGCCTTTTGCTTTGGAATTGGCTTGAGGACAACTTCTTCTTTAGGTTCCTCTTCCTTCGGCCGCCTTTTGCCGGTTGGCCACTTGGGCTCCTCGGGCTTAGCTTCTTCCACTACTACCTTTTCTTTTTTGATTGGCTTTAGTTGTACTTCTTCTGGTTTCTCCTCTTCGGGTGCTTTTTGCTTTGGAATTGGCTTCAGGACAACTTCTTCTTTAGGTTCCTCTTCCTTCGGCCGCCTTTTGCCGGTTGGCCACTTGGGCTCCTCGGGCTTAGCTTCTTCCACTACTACCTTTTCTTTTTTGATTGGCTTTAGTTGTACTTCTTCTGGTTTTTCCTCTTCGGGTGCCTTTTGCTTTGGAATTGGCTTGAGGACAACTTCTTCTTTAGGTTCCTCCTCCTTTGGGCGTCTTTTGCCGGTTGGCCACTTGGGCTCCTCGGGCTTAGCTTCTTCCACTACCTTTTCCTTTTTGATTGGCTTTAGTTGTACTTCTTCTGGTTTTTCCTCTTCGGGTGCTTTTTGCTTTGGAATTGGCTTGAGGACAACTTCTTCTTTAGGTTCCTCCTCCTTCGGGCGTCTTTTGCCGGTTGGCCACTTGGGCTCCTCGGGCTTAGCTTCTTCCACTACTACCTTTTCCTTTTTGATTGGCTTTAGTTGTACTTCTTCTGGTTTTTCTTCTTCGGGTGCTTTTTGCTTTGGAATTGGCTTGAGGACAACTTCTTCTGTAGGTTCCTCCTCCTTCGGGCGCCTTTTACCGGTTGGCCACTTGGGCTCCTCGGGCTTAGCTTCTTCTAATACTACCTTTTCTTTCTTGATTGGCTTTAGTTGTACTTCTTCTGGTTTTTCTTCTTCCGGTGCTTTTTGCTTTGGAATTGGCTTGAGGACAACTTCTTCTTTAGGTTCCTCCTCCTTCGGGCGTCTTTTGCCGGTTGGCCACTTGGGCTCCTCGGGCTTAGCTTCTTCCACTACTACCTTTTCCTTTTTGATTGGCTTTAGTTGTACTTCTTCTGGTTTTTCCTCTTCGGGTACCTTTTGCTTTGGAATTGGCTTGAGGACAACTTCTTCTTTAGGTTCCTCTTCCTTCGGGCGCCTTCTGCCGGTTGGCCACTTGGGCTCCTCGGGCTTAGCTTCTTCCACTACCTTTTCCTTTTTGATTGGCTTTAGTTGTACTTCTTCTGGTTTTTCTTCTTCGGGTGCTTTTTGCCTTGGAATCGGTTTGAGGACAACTTCTTCTTTAGGTTCCTCTTCCTTCGGGCGCCTTCTGCCGGTTGGCCACTTGGGCTCTTCGGGCTTAGCTTCTTCCACTACCTTTTCCTTTTTGATTGGCTTTAGTTGTACTTCTTCTGGTTTTTCTTCTTCGGGTACCTTTTGCTTTGGAATTGGCTTGAGGACAACTTCTTCTTTAGGTTCCTCTTCCTTCGGGCGCCTTCTTCCGGTTGGCCACTTGGGCTCCTCAGGCTTAGCTTCTTCCACTATCTTTTCCGTTTTGATTGGCTTTAGTTGTACTTCTTCTGGTTTTTCCTCTTCGGGAGCTTTTTGCCTTGGAATTGGCTTGAGGACCACTTCTTCTTTAGGTTCCTCTTCCTTCGGGCGCCTTCTGCCGGTTGGCCACTTGGGCTCCTCAGGCATAGCTTCTTCCACTATCTTTTCCTTTTTGATTGGCTTTAGTTGTACTTCTTCTGGTTTTTCCTCTTCGGGAGCTTTTTGCCTTGGAATTGGCTTGAGAACAACTTCTTCTTTAGGTTCCTCTTCCTTCGGGCGCCTTCTGCCGGTTGGCCACTTGGGCTCCTCGGGCTTGGCTTCTTCTACCACCTTTTCCTTTTTGATAGGCTTTAGTTGTACTTCTTCTGGTTTTTCTTCTTCCGGCGCTTTTTGCTTTGGAATTGGCTTGAGGACAACTTCTTCTTTAGGTTCCTCTTCCTTCGGGCGTCTTCTGCCGGTTGGCCACTTGGGCTCCTCGGGCTTAGCTTCTTCCACTACCTTTTCCTTTTTGATTGGCTTTAGTTGTACTTCTTCTGGTTTTTCTTCTTCGGGTGCTTTTTGCCTTGGAATCGGTTTGAGGACAACTTCTTCTTTAGGTTCCTCTTCCTTCGGGTGCCTTCTTCCGGTTGGCCACTTGGGCTCCTCAGGCTTAGCTTCTTCCACTATCTTTTCCTTTTTGATTGGCTTTAGTTGTACTTCTTCTAGTTTTTCCTCTTCGGGAACTTTTTGCCTTGGAATTGGCTTGAGAACAACTTCTTCTTTAGGTTCCTCTTCCTTCGGGCGCCTTCTGCCGGTTGGCCACTTGGGCTCCTCGGGCTTGGCTTCTTCTACCACCTTTTCTTTTTTGATAGGCTTTAGTTGAACTTCTTCTGGTTTTTCTTCTTCGGTCGCCTTTTGCTTTGGGATTGGCTTGAGGACAACTTCTTCTTTAGGTTCCTCTTCCTTCGGGCGCCTTCTGCCGGTTGGCCACTTGGGCTCTTCGGGCTTAGCTTCTTCCACTACCTTTTCCTTTTTGATTGGCTTTAGTTGTACTTCTTCTGATTTTTCTTCTTCGGGTGCTTTTTGCCTTGGAATCGGTTTGAGGACAACTTCTTCTTTAGGTTCCTCTTCCTTCGGGCGCCTTCTGCCGGTTGGCCACTTGGGCTCTTCAGGCTTAGCTTCTTCCACTACCTTTTCCTTTTTGATTGGCTTTAGTTGTACTTCTTCTGGTTTTTCTTCTTCGGGTGCTTTTTGCTTTTGAATTGGCTTGAGGACCACTTCTTCTTTAGGTTCCTCTTCCTTTGGGCGCCTTCTGCCGGTTGGCCACTTGGGTTCCTCGGGCTTAGCTTCATCCACGACCTTTTCTTTTTTGATTGGCTTTGGTTGTACTTCTTCTGGTTTTTCCTCTTCGGGAGCTTTTTGCCTTGTAATTGGCTTGAGGACAACTTCTTCCTTAGGTTCCTCTTCCTTCGGGCGCCTCTTGCCTGAAGGCCATTTTGGCTCCTCTGGCTTAGCCTGTTCCACGGGTTTTTCTATAGATTTACGTCTCCATACTGGTAACTCATCATCTTTTGTTTTTGGTTTTTGTTCTTCTTGTTCTTTTATTTTTAATATAGCAGTGTCTTCTTCGTATGTCAATATTTCTTCAGCTTCTTCAGTGTCAATTTTTTTTATTGATCCTTTTCTCACTTGCTTTAAAGTCACATCTTCTATTCTTTCTTTTACCACTTCAGTCTTTTCAACCTTCGTAGGACGCAGTTTGATACTTTCTTGCGTCCAAGGAATCGAATCTTTTCTTTCTTCTCTAATAGTGGGTTTCTTATCTTCGATACGAGGTTTTCTCCATTGAGGTCCTTTTCTTTGGTCTTCTTCTTCATCTCGGTCAGTTTGAAGTATTGTTACATCCTCCGTAGTGGACAAAGTTTCTACCGTTTTGTCCTCACGTCGGGGTTTCCTCCAAGATTTGGTTTCCAAACTTTGGACTTCGTTAATAGTGCTAATTTCAGTGTCATCTTGTACTCTCAAAAGGGAAGTATCTTCCGTTTCTGACACTTTCTCCGAAAATGAAGGTTTCGTTACTGGTTTTTGTTTTCTCCAATGCTTAACTTCAAGACTTTCCTCTTTTGTTTCTTGCGTAATATCTATCTGTGATTGTTTACGCCAGGGTATGTTTGAAACAATTTTTTTTGTCTCTACATCTTGCAAATTTTGAATTTTCAGTAAATTACTTTCTTCTGTAGATTGATATGATGACTTAGTCACTTGTGTTATATCAATATCGTCAGAACTTGAAATTGTAACATCGGTCTTGTCTTGGAACGTCTTCCGAACGGTTTTACTAGACTCTGAAAAAAAAAAGAAAAGATTTAAAAAAATACAAATTATCACAATTAGATCATTAATAACATACTCCCGCACTCTTAAACGTCCTTCAATTCTATGAATATAATTGAGATGGCAAGAAGAGCAGCCACTTGATGGCTACGTTTCTGTTAAAAGACGTTTTTGAATGCGGAGGTAAGATCATCTAGAAAAAAACGGGTAGAAAAAAAAATCATAACAAGAAATATTTATTTAGAAAGCATCATTCAGTGATTATAATTATAGAAAGAAGCAGTGTGTGTTTATTGTTATTTTATTTTATTAGAATTATTATTGGACGACTCAGCTTTTGTACTCAGACCCATGCTAAGTTTGTAGACAGTTGCTCAAGCAGTTGTTTTCAATTTCCTGCAAAGTGCATGTCTTTACAGAAAAACATATCGATTACTCATCAGTGGACAAAATATAGAGTAGCTACATTACAATTTAAATATTTAAGTTTATTATGAAACCAAATAAAACATTTTTAAAGGTAGGTTTGTAGGAGTTCGTGGCAAAATGATAACTGTCGCATGAGTCGATCGATGGTTAAGCAGCCGGTTCGTAGATGGGTGGCCATCCATTACATGACGAGACCCCTCTGTGCCTCGGAAAGCATGTTAAGCCGTTGGTCCCGGCTGTCATTCGTAGATTTTTCACAGTCGTTATGGATAGTTAGAAGCCCAAAAGTCAGACAACCAGTCTTACCAAGGGGTATCGTGTTACACAGCAACTGGGTTGTGGAGGTCAGTCCCTCCATGTAAAATACTGGTATTTAGATGCATCCGGTTAGACTGGAAGCCGACCCCAACATAGTTGGGAAAAGGCTAGGCCGATTGATTTTGTCACTATGGGTTTGTCGCGTTTTATATAAAGTGTAATTGAAATAACTGAAAACCGGAAAAGAGGTCATTGTATTCACCATTACGAAAAAAAATACTATAGGACCAAACAGCAGATTTTATTCGCGTTTTCATAGTAAAAGTCTCTCATAATGATTTGTACGTTGACCACCTTTTCTGGTTATCAGTAATACCTTTTACACCTTGAATAATATACCTACATTAATTGAGTATGACCGCTTTCTGAGACTGTTGAAAAGTCGATTATATGTTCGCATCTTGGACTGCCACAAATGAGGAAAAGTTGCCTGTATTTTATGCCACCAATCTAATAAATTACAACTGTATTTAAAAATCGACTCGAAGTGAAGAAGAAATCTAAACGTATGAAATTTAGATTCATATGCTTCGATTTGTTGACCATTTCGTATTTTGTTAAGTACCTGGTACTTGTTGACAGCCCTACACTGTCCTCCCATACCACCTCGTGTTTGCGCCAATTATTTTAAATGAGTAACCGTGTGACCTTTACCCAGCAGTGGGATAACATATCTAGGTTAACTGAAAAAAAAAACATGTTGTATCTTGCCGCCTTTTCTCCATAAGAAACGACCATTTGGAACCGTGCTTCTAAGTGCCCATGTAGGTTTAAGTATACGTGTGTAATAATATTTTGAATTTGTATTTAAATCTCTAATAAATATTTTATACAAGGCGTAATATTTATAATGTTAAGTCAAAAACCGCAAATAAGTTAATATAAAGCTTGTAAAAAGAGCTCCCTTAAACTTAATTTCTATTTTCGACGTTTTAAAAACCACTTTATATATTTTGAAGGAATTGTGATTCTTAGATTGTTTATATAATATTTAGGCACTGTAGTATCGGAGATAAGGGGGGGAGTAGTACGTTTTCACCTATTTTCTTAAATATTTTAAAATTATAAAAAAAAATGATATCCTCGCAATAAGCTTTAGTGTATTTGATATGTCACACGGTTTGCGCAAAACTTTTAATTTTATTTTTCTCTTTTGTCCCTCTTAAGTGACCCCCTTATTCATAATTTATTTATTTACGTTACCCGTCCGTGTTTGGGTCACAGAAATACATATCGCACACCTAGATAAAGAGTAGCACAACTCAAAATACCTCTTTTTTCCAGGAACAGCAAAAAACGGATTATTGCTGTTAATTAATCCGTTTTTTGCTGTTCCTGAAAAAAAGAGGTATTTTGAGTTGTGCTACTCTTTATCTAGGTGTGCGATATGTGTACCAAATTTCAACTTGGCTGTGACAGACGGACAGACAGACAGACACACGAGTGATCCTATAAGGGTTCCGTTTTTTCCTATTGAGGTATGGAACTCTAAAAAATCTCATAAATAACGTGTTTCAGTGTAATCCGTATTATTATGCGCCTACCATGTTCATTTAACCAAGGATACGGTGACGATTTGTGCGTCGAACGCCACGGGATGAACGCAAATAAAACCGTTGCTTGCCTTAACCCTGTTTTCGATGGCGTGCATGCGCATTTTTGGTTGAGCGATTTAAGTCTACAACGAGGTACTAGAAAAATAACAGCTCACCATCCTTGCCTTTCCGTCATATTTTATTGACTTTTGTTTCTAAGTTGGAAAGTGGAAAGGCACAAAATATTTTGCAATATAAAACAGTTTATGTTGCTTTTATTCACAGAAGTATGTATAGGAGTGGGCGCATTTTGTAATGGTTTTTAGAAAAAAAATATGTGCAAAGGAAACTAACAAGCCTAAGCCTATGTAGGCCTAAACGTGCGACAATCTAAGAATCCCGATTTGACGTAATATCTCATTATACATGCCGCGATAACTTCGTATGAACGTGTACGTAAGAAAACTAAAAATCTAATTCATTATCCGAATGAATTACTATACACTATAACAACGAGTATCATTCGTAAGCACCAAATTTCACTTTATATTGGGAAAATGCACTCAAAAACACAAATATATCGTTGATTAATATTCCGCCAGGACGTTATTACAATGTCATGTCTTTGGGTTCGTTGCCGTAGTGTTGTGACCGTTTTTTGACTGTATAAAATCGATGTTATAAAAAATCTATACTTTTGCAAACATTACATTTAGAAAAGAGAGAAATGTACAATTACTGTATTATTAAATGTTTAAACAATTAAAAACCAAAATCTGATCACATTAAATTTTTTGCTTTACGGTAGGGGTGTGCAAGATCCACACAAAATAATACTCAAAGAAGACTTTAAAAAGAGAAAAGAAAAACGTTTACCTATGAAGAGTAAGACTGATAAACCTAGGAAGCCAGCAATTGCACCAAATAAGAACAATTGGGCATGTCCAGATTGCTCAGAAGTGTATAGAGAACCACTTATGGATAATTCTGGATCGAGTGTATTTCTGGCAAAAAGAGCTGGCACGAAAAATGCACAGCATAATTAGGGCATGGCTTCAAATGTGACATTTGTGAGTGATGCGCACTCTTGAACTACGTGCGCAAACTTGCGCACTCTTATGTTGTGCAAAAGTGCGCATTGAGGATGCTGTAATTTTTTTAATATTTCCTATTCCTTCCTTGTGTTAGCTTTAATATGTGCACACGACACAAAAGATGATTGGATCAATGTAGTAGAAAGGACAAAGAAAATTATAACGGAAGACTTTAGAAGAGACAGAAGACTTCACATTTTGACAATATGATGGAACATGAATTTATTATAATGATAACCGACGAAGACAGTTCAACTGATGATAATTTTTCTGGATCAGCCAGTGACGAAAGTGAATAAAAATGTTACAAAATTGAATTTATTTATTTACACGTCATGATCATGATGATGACGTGTAATAAAAAGATATGCCTCGAGAATCAGTTTTAAGCAATGTAGATAAAGTGTCGATTACAAACTCTAAGTATGATAAATCGATGTCTCAAGAATCGGTTATTAAAGCAACCGATTTTTTTTCCCGTCACTACAAAATATTTTGACAGATGTCAAATCGGGCTTCTAAGATTTTCGCACGTTTGGGTAGGTACTAAATTTTATTAGGAAAATGGAACTTATCACTTTTTTATTTTACGTAGTTTTTGCCTGTAAAACATGGCTTAAATTGTTAAGCAAATATCGTATTGTTGTTGTAACAGGAGACAATTTCATTCAATCACTACATAATTATTATAAATCAAAGTCCCCCCGCCGCGTCCGTTTGTCTGTCTGAACGGGATAAATTCATAAACTTCCGAACGGATTTTCATAGGGTTTTCACCTTTTCACCAATAGACGGAGTGATTCATGACGAAGGTTTAGGTGCATAATTCAAGTAGGATGAACATCAGTTACATTTTAGTCTATGCCACATTCTCGACGCAGCAGACTGCTAAGAAACCACGACGGAAAAAAAAAGTTGGCATAGGTATATGCTCTACTGCTGTGCGAAGCCGGGCCGGGTTGCTAGTTCTTAATAATTCACATTTTCGAAATTATATCTAGCATAATGAACTTTATGTCAATTGTGTAACTTACAAACTAGATACGAGCCAAACAACAGGTCGCGCGTCTTCAGGGAATTCTTGCGCATTCTTGGGAATTCCCGCAGCTACCGTCGGCCGCGTCTGGCGTCTGGCAAATGTCTACTGTGAACACCTACTGTAGTCGCTAGGATTTTCGAGCATTCTCGCGCAATAAGGCTAAATTAAGCCAATTGTGATTTGCAGGGGGTAGGACGTTTACGCGTGGTCAACGGCCGGTACCTCGGAAGTTTGAGGAAAGAAGGACCGACCTCCGACATATTCCAAAAGAAGACTTAGGTACGTAGCCCAGCATACCACAATTATGGAAGAGTGGCTGGAGGGGCAGCAAGGCGCCCTCAGTTTCCGGCTAACGCAGGTGCTTACTGGATACGGATGTTTCGGGAAGTAGCCGCGTCGCTTTGGTTGGGAGCGGACATTCGTTTGTCATCACTTTTTGGACTGCCCCGAGGCCATGGCGCAGCATACGCTGGAGGAGTGCTCAACTTGGGCCCAGCAGCGCTGTACTCGGCATTTCGTGCGGGACATCTCTCGCTTTCAGCCGTGAACCACGGCCGAAAGATGATCAGGAGCGTGCGCTCGTTGCCTCTTTTTGCGAGAAGGTGATGCATGCAAAGGAGGTGGCGAAGAGGGGGAGACTTTCCAACCGTACCAAAAAAGCAGTCGGGCGTAAAAGGGCGGCTTTTGAACTCCGGTATCTTAGGACAGAACAGAATCCTCGCTCGAAGCTCGCAGTGTTTTTACGGGAGGATGAGTGGTCCTGGGATAAATATAAATAATATATTTATTGACCAAAACCATTACACTACTAATTAACAGAGTTCAAGTAATACTATTCTTTTGTTAAAGAGATCGTTTACATAGCTCATTTTGAAACGTAGATTTCAAAAAGCTGTAACTAATTGACTATGAACCAAGTCTTTCGGGAGTCTCTAGGGCAACCTCTTTAGAGATAGTATTCGGCTTAGATTTACCTATTACTTATTATCTTATCCGAATATTTTCTCTCAAGATACAGGCCACACTAGACGTACGTGGTGAAGGTGCCCACTAAACATGGCGGTCTGATACCTGTCGCGGGTTGAGTATGTACCTACGAGTACCACCCGGGTAGTGCTGTGAAGTTTTAGTCGGCAGGAGTCCAACATAACCCCAGGTCTCACAATAAAAATCTTGGCTAAAATGGAACATCATTATCACCGCATTATTGTGATCTGATGAGCCAAGTTTGCGAGAATATTTTTCTGAATTTCAGCGCGACACGCCACGGACCACGGTTACTATAAAGAACTACTGTTTCGCTCGCTCGTGTATCAGGAGCTACGAGCGACGAGTAAAACCGCAGTGATCTAAGGGCAGGCTACAATTAGAACGAAGAAACGAAGAGAAAGAAACGAAGCTAACTTCGTCTAACGCGATTTTATCATACTTCGGTTCACACTGCAAATTATTTTCGTTTTTGCTTCGTTCTCAGTGTGGCCTGCGATTAGGCTTGATTTTGGATTGCGTCTTATTTTAAGGGTTCCGTACCTCAAAAGAAAAAAACGGAACCCTTATAGGATCACTTTGTTGTCCGTCTGTCTATCTGTCAAGACCCTTTTTCTCAGGAACACGTGGAGGTATCAAGCTGAAATTCATATCAAATACTCAGGTCTACTGTCCCTTGGAGCTGTGAAAAAATATCTTCTAAGCCAACGCAATCAAAAGATACAGCCGTTTATGCTGCAAATTTTCGACACTCGCAAGGGAATCAAAACCTACAGGGTACTTCCCGTGAATTCAGAATCTTGAAATTTCGCACGAAGCAACGTCTTATAGCACAGATAAAGGAAAAATTGCGAAAAGCATACATTTTTAGTTACATCATATATTAAAAATATTTTTAATAGTTTTAAACTTACTAGCCCTTTCCTTTACTTAGGTATATACCTACAGGTTTGTACGGAACCCTCGGTGCGCGAGTCCGACTCGCACTTCGCCGATTTTTTTTTACTTTTGCGGCGCAATTATATAAAGTTCACTTCATCCAACTAGAGGGTATTTTCAAGAGAAAACGTCTTCCAAACCCGTTGTCATTATCTAGGCATCCCATTTTTTTAATTTCCCCTTTTTTAAGAATTTTTTGTGACATTTTTATCTACTACACATTGTAACAGAGCGAATACATTTTCACGCCTTCTTAGACCTAGGCCGAATATTTGTATTATGATATTCGTACAGCTAATGACCTAAAGAGGTGTCAGATTTAAAAAAAAAAAATAAAAGAAAAAAAAAAAAAAAAAAAAAAAATAATAGATTTTTATAAATCTCCACTAATGAAAAAATTATGCAACAACAAGTTATGTGTTTCGCGGTTCTATGTTGTGGGGTTTGGTTTCCGCACTTAGTCCTACAGTGGACCATTGTGCGTGGGCCATAGCGGCCGTTGGTGGTTACTCCAACCGTGTGTTGTGTGTTTCGCGGTTATAATCGTTTGTGTTCTATGTTTGTTGTAGGCGCTGTCTACTAAAAAGACGAATACGCGATTATTTGTTCGGGGTCGCCAAGTAATAACGACAATCTGCGCGGTCAAGCTACTCCCACTATCAGTGACCTTCTTGAATTACATGATAACATTTAGGTAAGTAACACGGACAGCAAATTAAACAAAACTAAGGAAACACACAACAAGCCACCGACGTACGTTCACGCGACCGTTCCTAGGACCGTAACAATTTGATACTTCTTCGATGCTTTGCTAATCATAGCAGCTCTGATAAATATTGGCAACTTATTATTAATCGGGCCATATTTAACTGATCCTCTAAAAACTGCAAATGCAAGTTTTTAAATAATTGTGCCTTTTTTAACTTTCTCGCTTTTCCTCACAGTTGGTCGCAGTATCTAAGCTAGGCTACCCCGACAAAACGGGTTAGGTTAGGTTGCAAATGTGACCAACCACGCGCGAGCTGAATTGGTCGCAGTAACTAAGTTAGAACACCCCGACCAAATGGGGTTGGTGAGGGTAGAAGTGTGACAAACTGCGCGCGAGCCGATCGAGCGTAGCGAGCGGTGCCACGGCAGCGGCCGGCGAGTGCTAAATCCAAGTTGGGCGCAGATCTTTGGCCATTTATTATTTTTAGGACCCCAAAATAGTAATTAATTAAAGTTCACAAAAAGAGGCGCAATTAATGTATTAGAATGTTCAATAATATTTTTAGGAGCTCAAAATGGTAATTATTAGAGGTTCGATTAAATACATGCCTTATTTATTCTGTTGTAGTACCTACTTACCTCGGCTCTTAATTTATTTAACTTGTTTTCAAAAAGGTTTTCGACTAGGGTGCATATTAGTGCCGTTTTAAATAAGGGTTTTGAGATGGGAAGGAGATGTATGTGTAAGTGGAGTTAAGTTAATAAACCTTACCGAGACGATCGGTTGCATACATTGGAAACAGAAATTAAGAATATCTTGGATCGAACAGCGCAAAGAAGAAATCAAATGGATCTCTAGAAAAATTAGTTTTATGAATTTTGAATTTATAATTATAATTTAAAAAAACTTTGTCTTGAATCAAAACTTTAAGAGGCTAATGGTGCGAGACCCCATGACCAAAATTTTTGCCTTTTCATTTTCCGAACAAAACCATATAAAATATTATTCATTCCATTTAAAAGATTATTCTGAATCCAAAAATCCTAATTTTTGAAATTTTCCGCGTCACGTCTGACCTGACCGCATTTTTAAATAGGTATATAAAAAAAAACTGTTTTATAGCAATGTATCTGATTTTCACAATGTAATTGAACGATAGATTTTAGACTGTTGGACATGATGAAAAAGGTTGCCCAGATGTAGAAAAAAATTATATCACAACTATGACAAGATCTCGATGGTCAGAAATTACGGCGTTTTTACGTACGATTAATAAAGAGCTCACCGGAAACCATCGAACTGAATTTAAAAGGATTTTTTAGATAAATTGGACAGAATGAGACTGGGATAACGTTTGAAAAATACAGTTTATTGAAATATTTTTTTCATTTTTAATCATTGTCGGACTCATCATCGGTGTCGTGAGGGATAGGAGCGTAACAAGCACCGCGTATTTTCCGGGCCGTTTCACCGAAACGTAATAAAATAAAATTTAAATTAATTAAAGTTTTGTAATAAAATTGCGAAACCTATGTACATTTTTAATAACAGACGTGATGAAACGTAGCAGAAATGGGCTCCCATAAAATTTAAGTTTCTGACTGGTACTGCCCACCGAGTCGGTTTCAGAATCATCTATACTAACTAGGTAACGATTTTAAACGGTTTTCGCCGTAAAACGATGCGTCATGGTTTTGGTCGTGGGTTCTCGTACTATTGCAAAATATATATACCTAATAATTAATATATTTAACAAAAATCTATTGATTGGACTAAAAAATTAAAACACTAATACATTAATCGGTATGTTGCTTGTAGAATAATCTGACAAAACATCAGAATGATTGCATGTATAATATGGTTTTTAATCGTTTTAAGATTTTTTTTGTTATATCTTCGTTTTATTTTTCTATGGTATTAAATTACTTGTATTATGTTTTCGACACACTACCTAACTAGCATATATCCTGAAGAATATCGTATATTTTCTGTTTTTATTTATTCATTATAAAACTTGCGTTTAGTTCCTGAGTCTACTTTATTTAAAAAAAAAAACTCACTCCCCAATTTTTACCCTAATCATTCAAGCCGGTGACGTACCTACTTGTATTACAGGACTTTTGGACCTTATAAATCTATAACTGAACCGTGTGCGTGCAGATAGACTGGTATAGTACGTTACCAGCACGTGCAGCATAACCACCATAGAAACGTGTTTTGTCGACGGAAGAATAGACAAAATAACAGATTGTGATTGTATATCCATTTTGTCTATTGTTCCGCCGACAAAACCCGTTTCTACGATGGTCATGCTACGCGTGCAGTAAAGTGGCACTGTCCCATGTAATAGGAGCGAGCCTATTTACTAACACGAACCAGACACCAATCCAGACTGCTATAAAAATATTCATAACGGAAAATCGTCATCGGGATTTACCCGATTTGGGGTTGGTCGAGGACCTCTAACTCAACACTTGTGCATCGACATTACGAGACACGTCGAAGGTCAACATTTTCATCACTTTTAAAATCGCAGAAGTGGGAATGGGAAACGCACCCTAATTACGTAATGCGCGATCAATCAGAATCTGAATCGTTTTGAAACAGATTGATAATCCATTGCTTGATAAGTTCGAAAAAAAATATGCTCAACAACGTAAATAACGCAATGAATGTTGTTGAACTGTCAAAATGAAACAGATTAGTTGTAATCGTTTCCGAAAATGTGTTACGTAATTAGATAGCTGGACTACAAACACGCGGCTTTTTGGTGCTTGGTCGCAATGGATCGTTACGAGAGAACAACGCGTATACGCGTATTGATCAGTACCCAGGTGGTAATTAAATTAAATCATGGGTCAAAACATTTAAGGAACTTAAGGTGGAAATCCACCAAAAACAAACAGGGCACCTCAGAGGACGTTTTATTCTTAATCTTGGACGCTTTTAATGTGCACTCCTTTCTACATCGGCCTCACATATGTTTATAATTTCAATATGAATGATGATGAAAGATTAAACCTATAATTTGTAACTTTTTTCTGATTTAAGAGCGTTTATTCTGAAAGTTGGCAACGTCGTAAATCGCTGTCAAATATTTACCTGTTTTGATTAATTTGGAAATAATACTGTATGGAAATAAGAAATGTGGCTAACTAAGTTACTAGAATATTGATTATGATATGCAATAATTAATATTGTAACACCGAATATTTAGTTTAAGGCGTAAAAAAAACATTTGGAAACTTTCCAAATGCTTTTTTTACGCCTGAAACGGGTACAACATCAAATTCAATGTTACAATTGCATAACATAATCAATATTCTAGTAACTTAGTTAGCCACATTTCTTATTTCCATACAGTATTATTTCCAAATTAATCAAAACGGGTAAATATTTGACAGCTATTTACGACGTTGCCAACTTTCAGAATAAACGCTCTTAAAGTGTCCATAGAGTTTCTTGTCCATTCTTTTATAGTAACCTATTCCGCTTCGGAATGGTTGGCTTCATCTTTCAGGCTGACTGACTCCTTGACTTAATTAAAATAAATGCTTTGTGTTTGAGCAAGAGGCGTGGAGGTCGTCGCGAAAGTTCACGCGTCTGCACGAGACGATAAGAGCTTGACGTTGCTCGAGCTTTGAGATTCTTTAGCAAAGCCACCATTGCTTTCAATAATTAAATTGGATTAAAAGCTGCATCGGTAACAAATACAATTAACGTAAGAATAAGTAATAACATTCATCGATAAAATGTTCGAACGGTTTCCAAAATCAACGACATTTACGTAAAGAATGAAGGTAATTTTCACCTAAACGGGCATACAGGAGGTTTTGGGGCAGCGAAAAACAACTATTAAGGGGGATGTGCTAAGGTAGCCCGCGAGATTCAAACTATCTTTAGTTTTTTGCATTTTGCAGGTCAGTGTCAGGTTTTATGTTTATTAAAATATGATTCGCGACCGTAAAAAATATGGCTTTACATAATTATAATCATTACAATCAGCAATACAACTCTATAAGTTAGCATAATCGGCAAATGTCATGATTTCATGAAATAGTAATTCAATGGGATTACATGAACTTAGAGAGTAGTATTGATAATTTTTATGATTATAATTCTATAAATAAACATTTGATACGGCCACGAATCATATTTAGATCAACATAGAATATGATACTGACCTGCAAATTGCAAAAATCGTAAGAAAATTTGAATTTCGCGGGCTACCTTGACGCTTTCGACTTAAGTAAATAATTCAACAACAACACTCCAAGTTAAGAAGTATCAAGAAATACTACATCAAACTCCACACCTAAGTACGTAATTTGTTTTTCGAAAATCTTTTTGCTAGATTTGTGGAATGACGAATAGATGGTGGACTAGATGACAAGGAAATGACTTTTTCGTTTATTTACGTTCTTATAAATATACTTGAATTGAATCTGTATTCATTTTCAAGGGATTCTTACTCGTAAAAATGCAATAATTCATGATCCACAAAAGGGCACACAATCCTTGCTATTTCGAGTTGTCGACTATCTTTTTTGTATCATGTTCCTGATTCAGGTAAATGTAACGATTCGTCATCATAACCTCATCTGGAATTATGATTTCACAGAGAAAAAATTCGGTTACTCTGAAACGGCACAGAAGCTCTCCATACCGACGCTAGTCAATCGACAGTCATCGCTAGTCATCGGCTCATGAAGATTTTTATCCACTGCCGTGTCATATTACTATAACTCAATAACTCCTGAACCTAGATTTATAGATTGTGATGGATCTTAGCTTTTAAAATAACTCGGACGAGCACTTCTACTAGATAGATGTATAGCCTCATTCCCGATGTTCGAGGGTCGGTAATGTCCTACCTAACCTATAGTAGTCTCAGAGTATATCCAGATAGAACTGAACAACTTGTAGGTATCCAGGGTGTCAGTTCGCTCTGAGTATACTAGAGTAGTATGCCAAAAAAAAAATCGCAAACGGCTTGACTTAAAATTTTAAGCATACCATTTTCGACTACATTTTTTTTTGTATTTTCGTCAACGGACATTTTATTTAAATTACTAAATACATTCTAAATATATTTTTATTAATTCTATAGGTGGTGGCATAAAAATACAGAGTGATATTAATTAAACTTTAAATACTTTCGCAACTTTTTAAAACCTATTAATCATCGAAACCAGCCTAAACTTTTATTTGTGTGTTCGCCTTCAATATTTGAGATAAGTGGAATAAATTATCTTAAGGCGAAAGCGTTAAGGGAGCCCGCGAAATTCAAATTTTCTTATTTTTTTTGTAATTTGCAGGTCAGGCCAGTCAATCCGGTTGTATGTTGATCTAAATATGATTCGCGGCCGTATCAAATTTTTATTTATAGAATTATAATCATAAAAATCACCAATACAACTCTCTAAGTTCATATAATCCCATTGAATGACTATTTAATGAAATCATGACATTTTAGGATTATTCTAACTTAAGGAGTTGTATTGCTGATTCCAATGATTATAATTCTGTAAAGACATATTTTTTACGGTCGCGAATCATATTTTAATCAACATACAACCTGACACTGACCTGTAAATTTAAAAAATGTAGGAGAATTTGAATTTCGCGACCTTCTTAGCGCATCCCCCTTAAAGTTATGTGAACCAGCGAAGCTTACACAGAACTTCATCAAATTCGTTTTCTGCTGGGTTGATGACTCTAATGGAGCCGCTATTGGATTCTTCTCATTATAATAAGTAACGAATCTCGCAATTATTATTCTATATAACATCACATCACTCTTGTAATCCCCAAAGGGGTAGGCAGAGGTGTGCCTATCGTAATACCCACATTTAGCCAGTTATGTTTTAGTCCCATATAATAGGGGGCGAGCCTATTGTCACCAGCCGGGCACAAATCCATATTCCGGGTACAAGGCCATGTCTAAGTCGGTATATCCTAATTTGTTTATTTTTCAGGATCTCTCTTGACGATGAGGTACCACTTAGTAAACGGTTTTTTTTTGGTAGTTTTTGCTGTAGGTTTAACACCGCGTCGATGCGTTACTTACCGTGCCACTCACCTTATATCCAGTGTGCTTTCTTCTGAAATCCATCTTATGTGTATTTTTATATCAGATCAACGTAACGAATTGTTACGAAATTGACTGTTCTCGTTCTTTGACAAATGATGACCAATCTATTAGATTCTATATAAGTCTAAACCATATTATATGTTTTGTGGTGTGTAAATATTCTGTTGTTGTTTATGTAGTTGTACAAAAGTTATGTCGTTAAAATAGCTTTTAAATTATAAAATGTATCCGAAAATACATCAAGGCATAAATGTAAAACTTACTCCAACACTTTAATTGCATCAAATATAAAGCTAAAAAATATTGCTTACGTTTGCTTGAGGTAAAAGATATCTATCAAAGCTGGCATCAATTAACTGGCGTTATTAAAAAATAGAATCTCTATGAGTTATAGTTAATCAACTGTTTAGTTACAACAGTAACAAAAACACCATGTGCCTAATTAAATCACAACTGAGATTTGGATGACATGAAGAAAGAAATAGAAGTTTAGACAGATTTGTGCCAGTTGGATGGAAGAAAGCGACCAAAGCGACCTCGCCATCCATCAAGGGAGTATGCTCTTCATGACAGCATACACACTCTTTGTTTTATGTAATTTAAAGTTTCAACATGTCTGATGGATAGCAGGCTCTAAGTGTAAGTGCGTCGTGTTTAATGTAAGATGATTGTAATTCTACTCTACCTACGGCTATATCGAGCAATTCACACTTGAAAGTTTTGAAGATTGTTTTGTTGTGTATAGAATAATGCGAAATTATTATTAATTTATAGCATTTATTAAACAGATTTCACATAAAGGTAACATACAAAATTTTAATTCATAAATATATTATTATTAAATATTCTAAAAATTCATTTAGTCATAAAATACTGCCACGCCTAATAACTTAATACAATTAGGTGAAACATACAACACAATTTAATTTTAACAATATCGTGCACTTAAAACAAACTAAGTTAAAGATCACTGTAACGTTAAACTATAAAATCTCATTCAATTTGGATTTGTACTTGCAAAAAAACATTAGGTCATCAACATCGGCAGTGTTGTCAAAACATAGAAACTGGCAAGGAAGTAATGCGTGCGTACTTTAAGTCGTTTGAGTGTTGAGCCGCAAGGGTGAGCGACTTAGTACACTAATCTGATGTTTCTTTGTCATAGAAGAGTTGACAGCGGAACTAGAGGCATGGCGAGATACAACCACGATTAACTTTGTGCTCCGCGAGAACGACCCTCCCAGCACCCGCTATACCCACTATCGCAAACCTTGACATCGACATTACGGTACATGACATTGACAAAGTTAGTCGTAGCTGTTAGGTAACATCAGGGGCGCGGGCTCCGCACCCTCGTGCAGCGTTGTTAGGTGTGACTGGTCTTAAACATAGTGCCAAATCTAAATCGGACAATACAAACATTGATTCATGCTTAGACAAGGTTAAGGTTGAAACGGGGACTTTTCTTAACTTTGCGGTTTTTTCTGGCTATAGTCATTCGAATTTCCCCTAGACCACATAAGCCGCCACAAGTCCCAGTTTCAATGACTATCAGATTAACTGCACTTCAAATGAAATGACCTTTGTAAACGTTGGACATCACTGAGATCATTTCCATTAGATTCACAGGTCAGCCAGACTATTTTGTAAAAACTCACTATTGAATTGACTTAGTGATCCGCAGCGACAGTTGTCAGGGTCAGTGTCCAGTTTCATTATAACTGCGGTTGCGGAAGTGAGCTCGATACTGAGTTTATGCAGAATAGCTGAACAGATCTCAACACAAAAAGCGTAAAACCTTTTTAATACTAATAATTATGGTTAATAAGGCCAAATAAATAATTCATTAACTTTAGCAGGCTTATCATTATTTTAATGAGTATTGGGTGAAAAATACATTTGATGTTTTGTCGAAGGACGCGTCTTTTGTTTTGTAACGCAAATTGTTCTAATATACAGTATAATCGTTCAAAGAATACATTTACATTTAGTAAACATCGTAGCGGTAAAGCAAAACAAAACAGTCGTAAAATGTCTCGTGTTCATGTTAATCACAGTTTCGTGTGTCCAACTATAGGGAAGCTCCTCTCGCCGCTCGCTGCTCTTCGCTTGTCGTCGCCTCGGGGTAAGACTAGGACTATTTACACAAAAAGCTTAAATATACAGCGATGTTAGATGCGGAAATTCGCCCAAATAGAACTACAAGTTAAATTTACAATCGAGTCGATTTGCAAATAATGTTAGGGTTTGCGGTCTGTTGCTTTGTGGTGGGTAGCACAGCGGTGAACATGTTTCTGGTATGAAAGAAAGGTACATAATATTATGTACATAACTGTACGCAAAAACATTTAAAGTATTTTATGGTTTCATTCATATCTAGCTTAGCTCTAGCTTTGCCTCACTCTTTTCTGAGGAAACAGGTGTACTTGTGAGCACTGTTTGTATTTCATACAATGTTCAAGAACTAAAACGCTTTAAGTTTAAGTATGAGTAGAGTAGAGTTTAAGTAAGTAAGAATGAACAAGTTTTTCTTGGCGTATTATTTAAGAGAAGTGCTTTTCGATATTATTCCTTGACAGTGTTTTTTTTAACTGGCATCTTATCTAGTGTACTTCTTGTGCCACACGCACCAATTTGTCTTTCTGTCAAATCAAGGTGTTTTTGCGTACAAGTGTGTACATTTCTTTAATACCATAATTTAATCTGTTCACCACTGTGGTACTGCGGCACAGCAACGCACGGTATGTGCGCCTACATCACGCGGACTATCCAATTGCCTACGTTCCGAAGGGGCTAGGTCGTTCAACACTAGGTAGATGGTAGTAGAAACCTGCACTCGCGGTAGTTTGTGTCATATTGTCAAGATGGTGATCAGAGGGTGTGTCTTATAAGCGGACGTAAGTCGTTATCGCGGTAACCGCTACGATTTTAAAGCCATTTAATTTAATACTAATACTCGCATGTCAACTTTCAGAGTTTTACTCTATGTAGTAGTTTTCACCCGATCTCAAAGTGATATAAAGATGAAACAAAGAAACACTACATTAATGGATTAAAAGTGCGCGACGCGAGCTCGCTGCCTGTATCTATGTCTTACTTTTGACGACTAGCTTTGCCGAAGTCTCGACTTGGCCGGCAGCGGTGGTGGCTCGGCACGTGAACGTTCCGGTGTCCTCCTCGTAGGTGTTACCGATCAGCAACACGGCGTTGTTGCCTTCGTGAATCATCTGGAATTCGACAAAACAATTCCTTATAACTTCAACTTTCAAAAAGAGGTTATTTCACCTTTAGGGCTGGGATGACCTTTATGATGGTTAGAATATGCAAATGTTTGGTGTCAGTTTGTCACAGTTTTAATGCTTGCATGTGACTCAGGGTACAAATAATGGCAGTTCTTTAGTTTAAGATATTTATGTTTACCTAGGTCTTATAACCAGGGACCGAAACCGTTTTGATCAATACGGTTATTTTTTCGGTTACAACATTTATATATTTTTACAGGTAATTTTAAAGGTTACCATAAATTGAATACAACCAGTATTAATACTGGTTAGCGAAATAAAAATTACCTCTATTTTACACGTGCCGTCGGCATTAGTCAAAAGGCGCGCATCGTCTGTGTAAGTAAAAGTTGGCGAACTAGAAACTCTATTAGAAAACCGAGCGTCTAAGTATTAATTACCTGGAAGTCTGGTGTTTCAGGAATAAGAGCCCCTTCTCGAAGCCACTGGATCGTCGGCTTGACTTTGCTGGTTATTTGTGTTTTGAACTGTGCTGGTTGCCCTTCATAGACAACAAGATCTCGGAGGGGTGTTAAGGTTGGCAAATTGTCGGCTTGATCGGGCTGGGTTACTTTAAGTTTTGCGGCTACAGTCACTCGGCCAGCAGAATTGTAAGCAACACATTTGTAATCACCCTCGTCTTCAGGGAAAGCTTCAGATATACGCAGGGTGTACTCATCCGCTGTACGAGACATTTGGAAATACTTGGAAGGCTTGATTAATTTTTCGCCCTTGTACCATTGGACCGTAGGTGCCGGCTTACCAACAATCTTGCAACTGAATTCGATCGCTTGACCTTCCGCAACAACCTTGTCTTTCAATGGCTCAATGATTTCAGGTGGCGCGTTAGCGGCTTTAGTTTGAGGTTTTGGTTTTTCTTTGGTAGCAGGAGCATTAACTGAACACTCGGCGTCACATCGTGCTTCCCCAGCGGTATTTATAGCAACACACTCATATTTACCCGAATCTTGGGGATAAGCTTCAAGAATAAGAAGAGTATATGTACCATCTTCTTCTAGGATTTTATTTCTGATGTCTGGTTGAACTTTCTTGCCATTTTTCAGCCAATAAACATCAATAGGCTTTGTTCCGGTCACCTTTGTGTCAAACCTAACCAGTTGACCAGCTGTCACATTAACATTTTGGGCAGTTAATGTGAAACTTGGCGGAGCAACTCCTCCTCTTCCCTGTCGCCTGCGCTCCTCTACCACCAGGTTTGCGCTACATTTAGCAGTTCCACCACGGTTTTCAGCCACAGCAGCAAATACTGCAGAGTCTTCAACAAAAACTTGCCTGATAATCAGAATAGACTTGGTGCTAAATGTGTGGATCTGGAAGTCTGCAGAATTTTTAATGGGGAAGTTCTCCCTGTACCACTTGATTGTAGGTAGTGGGTCTCCATCAAATTCAACTTCAAATCTGGCTTGTTCATGTTCAAACACTCGGCAGGGTTGCATTTTTTTAGTAAAGACTGGAGGTTTGCTAGGCTTTACAGGTCCTTCCACAACTCTCTCTTGAGTTTGCGCCTTATGTTCCATTTCAGTGGTTTCAGTGGAAGTTATTTTACGAGTTATTTCAGTATCTCCAACAACTTCTTTCTGGATTTGTTTTTGTTTGGCAACATGTACTTCTTTTCCATGGACAGTAGATTCAGACGGGCCTGGAATTCTAGGTTTTGGGACAGCCTTCTTCTGCACTTGTTCAGTGGTAACTTCCGTTTGTTCTCTGTAATAAAAATATATATTAGTAGGTAAACGATTTTTTTCTTAAAACACATTACTTAATTGAAACATATGACAAAACGTTGACTTACAAGGTGTCCTCATATCTCTGAGCCATGCCCTTGGCAAGAGAACTACTCGCAATTTTGTCTCCAGGAATAGCATATTGGTGAGTGGTTTCCCTGAACCGACTTTCCTTAATAACCTGTTCATTTTCCAGTTCCTGCAGTTTATTGTAATACTCTTCACTTTTCTTCTTCTTAACTGTTTGTTGCCATTCTGTTTCAGGCTCCCTAATAAGTTTGGGTTTTAATTCAGGCCTGTGATCAATAACCCCCTGTCGTTGTAAGACTTGCCTTTCCTCAAATGTTTTTTCTAATTCGGTGTCAGAGCGCTGATACTGCGTTGTTTCATCATACCATGCTGTGTATTAACCAAAAAATATATTAATATAATTTCTACAAAAAAATATTTAGAATATTTTCAAGACATACCTCTCCCAGAATCCGTTGGCAAAGCTGGCAGAAGCAATTGATTTAGCTGCACTCCTTTTGGACAAAGAGAGGGAAGGTAACGGGAAGCTGGGGGGTACTTTTTGTGCGTAAGCGGTTTGTTGTAGTGTGCGTGGTTTGGTAATGTATGTTAGAGCAGTATAGAAGCTGTTTTTGATAGGTATGTATAAATTCGTAAATCATTTTATATTTATGGATATTGTTAACTGCGTCATAAGCGTCATGTTTTCACCCAGATGTATGTAAAACTTACGTCGTGGAGCATTCTTCAGAACTCCTCTGTAGTCGTCGTGTCTCGGTATCACTTTAAGTTCAGTCGAAGCTACCGCTTCACCTGCTGAGCTTCGGGCAATCACTTCAATTTTGCCAGTGTCGTATTGCCTGGTCTTAGGTATATCGAAGTGATACATTCCATCGTAGGTCAGTTTGTATCTGGAACCCTGAAATCAATACGCATTTTTCATTAGCTTTGCGTCTTACAAAAGATAATGTTAGCACAAACTTAAATCGTTCGATAGTTACATTAACAATAGTGTTGCCGTTGATGAGCCACATCACTCGAGGTTTGGGATGTCCGGTGACGCGACAGCAGAACCGAGCCCACTCGCCTTCTTCGACGGTTACCGGGTCTGGACGGCTCACGAACACTGGTGGTGATCGTGCCTTCGCCTCCTCTAACGCCTGTTCTGGAACACTACAGTAAAAAATTGTTTTGGTTAGATTGATTTGATTTGTTTTTTTTTTCGTCCTCGTATTCCGGATAGACTAGTAGTTTCCGGTAGTTTTCCGGGGTAGACTGGAAGCCAGCCTCAGCATAGTTAGGGATAGGCTAGAGAGATGATGATGCTGAAATTTCATTTTTAAGTCCGTAAGTCCGCATGTTGCTGCGCATAAAATTTTATATTCCTGCTGATATGTACACTTGTACAGTGTCCTCTAAAAGTTATTTGAAATGATTTCACTTTAGCTCTAATGTCACAATGATTTAAAATTCTAGTTTGAAATGTTGACACTACACTACAACGTTTTTATTGACTAATCCAACTATCTATGGTAAGGGATTACCTGAGTACCTATGACTTGTCTCGACTGAGATTAAAACCGAATAGTGGCAATGGTTTCACTCATAATTGGGACTATGAGATAAAAAAACTTGTTGGCTGCATTGTTTTCCAAAAACGAAGACCTACTATGCGCCTCCTCCTGATTGCTGGGCGGTGAAAAGGTCCATGTTAGTAAACTTTTACGTCCTGAAATAACATGAAAAAACACTTACGTTTGCCAGGCAGCTTCCATCTCTCTTATCTTCTCAATACTCTTCATATGTTTAGGTAATTGAGAATCGTAAACAATACCAGGTTTGCCGGCTGTCTTGATAACCGCTCGGGTTTCATCCATACCGTACAGGTTAGTAGCGCGGCAAACGTATTCGCCACTGTCTTCTGGGTACACCCAGCCAAAGTTCATCGCCACGTAACCAAAGTCATAGATGGGCGTGAATCGGTTCTCTGTAAAAATAAATATTTTTTGTATGAAATCAAAACAATCAATTGTTCAGTATATCTTCAATCTTCATGATTTGCTAAACTATTCAACTTACTGTGCAATAATGGTTTGCCATTAAAGAACCATTCTACTTTCATGTTAGGATCACCAACAGGTGCCAGCTGACACTCAAACTTCGTAGACTCCATTTCTACTAGGGTAGTTTGACTTTCAATTTGTGTTACGAAGCGTGGTGGTTGTTTCTTATCAGCGTCGTATAAGTCGTCTTCAGTCAAAAAGATTTCTGATGTATACTTCTTGATAGTAGCTTCCATCTGCGTCAATGCTTCAGATTTCTTCATGCCTCGTGGTACTTGATTTTGTAGAATAATATCCGGCAGTTCTATAAAAAATATTTTGTTATTTCAAAGTAGGTAAACCTAAAATAACGTAAAGTCCTTAAACACAACATTTACAATTTTGTTTATTATATCTGTGTATACTTACGTTTGCAAGATACTGTCGCCCTAGTAAAATCTTCGCCAATGTCGTTAACTGCACGGCATACGTATTCACCTGAATCCTCAGCGTATACATACAAAATGTCAAGTGAAACGAAACCCATATCGTAAACAGTTCGGTATCTATGACCAGAGGGCAGAAGTTTTCCATTACGGTACCACTCGATGCGTAGTCTTGGGTCTTCTTTAGGTAACACACGACATTCAAACCGAATGCTTTCGGATTCTTCAACAGTGTGTGACTGAATCTGGGTAATAAACTTAGGTGGGCTGCTTATAACCGGCTCTTCCTTTGGCGCTTCACTAACACGTCCTCTTTCAAGCTCCTTGATCTTCTCTCCACTCATTCCCTGTGGCAGCTGAGATTCCAATACGATATCACGTTTAGCACTGCATGTGATCTTTGCAGTAGTTGTTGCAGAACCCCACCTGTTCGTTGCGCGGCAAGTATACTCTCCAGCGTCACGAGCATATATGTAGTCAATGTCCAACGCAATAAATCCGAAATCATTGAGCATATGAACTCGGGATCCGGTTGCAAACGGTCTGCCATTGTAGAACCAATCAATTCTCATCGTAGGATCACCAACTGGTTCTACCCGGCAGTCGAAGTGAGTGGGTCCGCCTTCAGGGACATCAAGGTTGTCTTTAATTTCCACCGTGAACTTAGGTGGGTTGGGCTTTTCATCTTCAATTGCAATTTCTTCGCGCTTGTGCAGCGTCTCTTCCAATTTTTGGATGCTTTCGGTACCAGACTTGAAGTGAGATGGTAACTGTGGTTCCAAAATAATACCTTGCCTTCCTTTGACTTGCAGTTTGCATGAAACTGTCGCTTCTCCATGTCGGTTGGTGGCTTTGCAAGTATAAAGACCTGCATCGCGTTGGTAAACTCCACCAATTTCCAAAATAACAAATCCGAAGTCGTTTATGGTCTTTACTCTAGACCCAGTCAAAAGAGGCTTTCCATTATGGAACCATTCAACTCTCATACTTGAATCATTAACAGGAATGAGACGACATTCAAAGTGAGCCGACGAATTTTCTGACAAAATAAGATCTGAGGGTGTAGTGGTGAATTCTGGTGGATTACCGGTCTCGGCTTCGGGAGTCATGGAATCTACAGTGCCTGTGTAGCCCTCAAGAGCTGCTATTTTATCGATAGTTCCCTCCATACCTTTAGGTAGTTGTGACTCCAGGATAATATTTCGTTTTCCTTGTACTTTCATTGTTGCTGTTGTAACAGCCTCCCCATAGTTATTGTATGCTCTGCATAGATATTCACCGGAATCTTCAGGGTATGTCGGAGATATCTCAAGAATAACAAAACCAAAGTCACAGAATGTTCTGAATCTGGAGCCAGCTTTGAGAGATTTACCGTTCCAGTACCACTCCACCTGAAACAACACACAAAAATGGTAGCTATTGATATTTTACTTACTACACGGAGTATCGTAACAATTTTTTTTTTCTCTTTCGAATATCCTTCTAGATTACATCAATCATCGTTAATATCCCATCGCTTACAATTATATACTGAAATAATACTTGCCTTTAAGTTAGGATCATCCGTCGGTGTTAACCTAGCTTCAAAGTGTGAATTCTCTCCTTCTCGAAGGTTATCAATGTTTGATAGTGGTACAGTGAAAACTGGAGCTTTACCCCTTTCTTCCTCTTCCTTGACATCCTTTCTGCGTACCATTGAGTCCTCAAGAGTTTGAAGTTTTTCCAACCCACCTTCCATGCCCTAAAATTAAATTCGAATTATTATCGAAGTAAAAGTAATCTTTTATGAAAATAAAGAAACATCTTGGTTAAATACTTCTCTTAATTTTATAAGTACTTACCCGCGGTAGTTGCGAGTCCAAGATTAAGTTCTCCTTTGAAGTACATTTTAACGTAGCCTTAGTGGAATCACGGCCCAATTTATTAGTAGCCACGCATTCATATTCACCGGAATTTTCTTCATAGCAGTATAGAATATCCAAAATAACAATGCCAAAGTCGTGGAAAGTCCTGTACCTGTGGCCATGTGGCAACTTCTTTCCATTATAGAACCATTCGACTTTAAGGTCCGGGTCGTCAACCGGTACTAGTCTAGCCTCGAAGTGTGCACTTTGGCCTTCAACTAATTTAGTTACATCTTGTATTTGAGTAATGAACTTTGGTGGTACAGCCGAAGCAGGGGCAGGCGCTTGCTGTTGAATTCCTTGTAAGCTTTCTAATTCCCTGATCTTGGCCAGCGAATCGGGTTGCAAACTATCTAGATAAACTCCACCTCTTCCGAAGCAAGTGATGGTCGCCTTAGTAAAGTCTTCGCCGTATTTATTATACGCGCGGCACACGTATTCTCCAGTATCATGGTTCTGAGTGTAGGCTATATCTAGGACAACAAAACCAAAGTCAGAAACCGTTTTGATTCTGGTAGAATGACGAAGTGGCTGGCCATTGTGGTACCATTCGATTTTCAAATCAGGGTCATCGACAGGCACAACAGTGCATTCAAAGTGAGCAGACTGTCCGTCTTTCAAACCCTCAATTTTTTGAATATGCGTTGTAAATCTTGGTTTTTGTCCTTTGCTTTTGTCTACACATTCCAATTTCACACTTATTTCAGCCTGACCCCATCTGTTAGTAGCTCGACAAGAATAGACACCTGAATCGGTGGTTTTAGTTCCAAGTATTTCAAGTACAACCATGCCGAATGCGTAGACCGTACGGATGCGATGACTGGCTTCGATGGATTTTCCGTTGTAGAACCACTCGATAACCATACTTTGGTCGCCAGTAGGTATAAGAGATGCTTCATAATGAGCTATCTGTCCCTCGCTAATGTCAACTATATCTTGGAAAACGGTAGTGAATTCCGGAGCCCTTCCAATGTCGTCATCAGGTTTCTGGCCTGGCTCTCTGCGAAGAGATTCCTCAAGATTTTGAATCTTTTCCAATCCCTCGGTGCCTTTAGGATGTTGCGTTCTTTCAATAAGATTTTCCTTACTTGTACAGAAGACAGTTGATGAGGTAAAGGCTTCACCTTTCTTATTGTAAGCCTTGCAAGTGTATATTCCACTATCTCTTTCGTACACATCTGTCAAATCTAATGTCACGAAGCCAAAATCACTTGTAAGCTTAAATCTTGAACCTTGCTCCAGAACTTTTCCATTGAAGTACCATTCAATCCTGAGGTTGGGATCGTTTTTAGGTTCAACTTGCCCTTCCAGGTGAAGGGCTTGGCCTTCAATCAATTGATTTTCCGCTGATACTGGTACCACCCATTCCGGCTTAGGATAATCAACATCCGGTACAGACGTTCTTCTGGATTTAGACAATCTTGCCTCTTCAGCTTGTTCTACAGCTTCTAATCCAGCTTTTCCTTGGGGATGCTGAGTGTCGAAATAAATGTTTTTATCGCCAGTACATCTAAGTGAACCTGATGTCGTTGCTGATCCCTTGCTGTTAGTAGCCTTGCATGTATAAATACCAGAATCTTCTTCGTACGTGTGAGTAATGTCAAGAGATACATAGCTGAAATCGTGTGTACTCTTGTATCTCGAACCAGATGGCAACGGTTTATTGTTGAAGAACCATTCAATCTTAAGTGTAGGATCCCTAGATGGCTCCACGTTGCATTCGAAATGTATGTTTTCACCTTCCTTGCACAAGATATTGTTCAAGTGCGAAATAAATACAGGTATTTCGTAGACAGGTTCAGGTGCTTCAGGTTTTCCTGCTTTGGGCTGTTCTAGAGCGCCAATTCTATCTAATGATTCAGGATGAAGTGTATCACCGAGTAACCAATGACGATCCTCAATTTTAATGGAAGCGGTTGAAACAGCTTCTCCAATAAGATTAGTTGCTTTGCATGTATAAATTCCAGAATCATCAATCCTTATACTGTTAATGGAAAGAGTCACCAAACCAAAATCAAAAGTGCTTTTTAATCTTGATCCAGTAGTAAGCGACATGCCATTTTTGAACCATTCAATTCTTAGGTTAGAGTCAGTTCGCGGTTCTACTTGAGCTTCCAAGAACACATGTTGTCCTTCAACGAGCTTGTCGTAGCTCTTCAGATGTGTGGTGAAAATGGGTGCCTGTTGAACTCCTGAATCCACAAACATTTCTGGCACTTTGTTCATTGCAGCTTCCTTCAGTTGGATTTGTTCCCATGCTTCAGGTCTCATTGTTTGATCTATAATGGTAGACTTAGTCTTGACTTTCAGTGCGGCCGAGGATACCGTGCTTCCAGCTCGGTTTATCGCTTTGCACATATAAAGACCCGCATCATTTGCCACCACCGAATTGATGTCTAACGTGACAAACCCGAAATCATGAGTTGTGCGGAATCTTGAACCTGTGGAAATAAATAATATATTTTCATTAGCTTGTTACCGAATATGACCATTGGATATATACATACATCACTTAGTAAGTATACTATAACATAACAATATTTATGACTTGCTTACCCATTTTGAGCTCTACTCCATTAATGTACCATTCAAATCGTAAGCTCGGGTCACCAACTGGTACCACGCGTGCTTCATAATGAGCATGTTGGCCTTCCCATAGTTCTGAGGGTCCAGTAAGCACCTGGGTAAAGATAGGCTTTTCAAACTCGCGTTCAGGCTCGTCTGGCCTACTTTGCTGTGGTTGTTCAAGTTTCTGAATTTTCTTCATGCCTTCTGGATGTTGTGTGTCCATTTGGATGGCTGCTTTAGCTGTAAAACAAGACAGTAATAGAGTAAATAATAAATTATTAATTAATATTGACGAGGTGCATCATAGTATTGTAAAATTAATAAGTACTGAATGTAGGTTAAATTCAATAAAATAGTTACTTTTTATTCTCATGGCAGCGGTCGTTACAGCTTCTCCCAATAGATTTGAAGCTCTACACATGTAGACGCCTTCATCTTCATCACGAACATGGGTGATTGTCATCGAGACATAACCAAAGTCGTGAGTTTTGGTGATTCTGGAACTGTCCTCAATAAGTTTCTCGTTTCTGAACCATTCCACTTTTAGAGTAGGGTCACCGACTGGAATAAGTCTACAGTCAAAGTGCGCTGTTTGACCCTCTTGAATGTTATCTATATTTTGTAGTGGTTGTGTGAATACTGGTCTTTGGCGTGTTACTGGTTCCGGTATTTCTGGACGTTTGAAAGGTTCTGCAGATTCTAGCTCTCGGATCTTTTCTAAGCCTTCAGGACGTTGAGATTCCGATATAATGCTTCCTTTTGCGGTTACTGTCATGGATATTGCAGATATACATTGTCCTAGAGCATTGATTGCCTTCACTGAGTATTCACCAGCGTCTTCAGGAACACAATGCTGAATATCTAATGACACGTAACCAAAATCAAAAGTGATATGGAACCTTGCAGCAGATTGCAGGGCCTTGCCGTTATGATAGAATTCGATTCTTAAGTTAGGATCATGTACAGGCTCCACCTGGCATTCAAAGTGTGCTGTCTGACCCTCGAAGACGTGAGTCGTGCCACGCAATTCTGTGACAATCCTAGGTGGACTTATCTTGGGTTCTTCAACTTCCATCCTAGTACTATGACCCTGTGCTTCAAGTTGTCTGATTTTCTCTAAGCCATTCGGATGTTGAGTGTCTAAGATAATGCTTCTGTGCCCTGTAATATTAAAATAGTATTTATTAAATTTATTTATATTTTATTTTGTTCTGGTGGATTTGCATTATAAATAAGTGTATATTTACCTGCAACCTTCATCGTGCATGTGTTAACTGCTTCACCAAGTTTGTTAGTGGCCTTACACATATACGTTCCAGAATCTTCAGAGTAAGTGTACAGAATATCCATTGCAACATAACCGAAGTCATGTGTGGTTCTGTACCTGTGACCCGCTCTTATCTTTTGCCCGTTGAGGAACCATTCAATCTTTAGATCTGGGTCGTTGATTGGCTCTACTCTACACTCAAAGTGAGCATGGTCTCCTTCTTTCAAATGCTCTAGGCTTGTCAGAGCTGTCAAGAAGACTGGTCTCTGACCCGGCTGCTCCTCTTGCACTGGTTTAGGTCTCTCATAATTCTCTAATTCTTGAATCTTCCTAAGACGTTGTTCGTCTAAAGTGTCCAAGTAAAGTCCCGCTTTGGCTAAAATAATAAGATTTTTTTTAGTACAGTTTTTTTTTAAATTTGTTGATAACCTGGTATTTGTAGAAAAAATAAAAACCTATAATGACTTACCGTCTACTTTTACAGAGCTTGTGGTGACCGCCTCACCAACAGCATTGGTAGCTTTGCACATGTAAGTGCCGCTGTCTTCAGAATAAGCATAAAGGATATCTAACGCTACATAACCGAAATCGTACGTAGTCTTGAACCGATGTCCTTGTTGGACAGGTCTACCATTGCAGTACCATTCAACACGCATAGTAGGATCGTTAACAGGCGTGAGGGTAGCTTCCAGGTGTACTGGCTTGCCTTCAGATACTTCAGCGTTTTTCAACGGTTTACCGAATTGTGGTTTCTCAGCCACAAAACTTTCGTCACGGACTACACGTTTGTATCTACTATCATCTTCGAGATACTGTATCTTTTCTAGGGCACTTTCATGTTGTGTGTCTCTTATGATAGATTCCTTGGCTGCAATATAATAAACAGTTGTAAGTATTTTGTCTGTGAATGATAAGAAGTACCTAAAGGTTTACAGTGAGATATATAATAATTTAATACTCACATTGAACGTTCAGTTTAATTGAAGATGTTGCTTGTCCTAAGTTATTGATAACCTTGCAAGTGTATTCTCCGGAGTCTTCCCCGTACACCGTTAGTATGTCTAGGGCAGCAAAACCGAAATCGTACGCTGTACGATAACGGTGGCCGCTTTGTAGGACCTTTCCATTGAAGTACCATTCCACTCGCATATTTGGATCGGGGTAGGGCTCAATTCGGCATTCATAATGAGCGCTCTGGCCCTCTACAAGTTTCGAAGGACCATTCAGTTGCGTAATGAATCTTGGAGCTTGGTTGACCGCCACCTCAACGTCTTCTCTACGTTGGTAGCGCGAAGAGTCTTCCAACTGCTGTATTTTCTCTAACGCACTCTCGTGCTGTGACTCTAGCTGAAGCGACGCCTTAGCTATAAAAATAACAAATTTTTAGCAAAAAATGCAACCTCTTGGTTACAGATTGATTCCACCTATTTATGTTTACTTACATTGAACAAACAGAGTAGATGATGTTACAGCTTCTCCCAGTTCATTTATAGCACGGCATGTATATGTGCCCGAATCCTCAGGATTAACGTATTTCATATTTAGGGCGACATAACCGAAGTCATGCATTGTTGTCAAGCGGTTTGCTAAAAATAAAATGTGATCAATAATGGATAGTTATACACAAGTTTCTAAACAATTGTACGTATCTACAGCTATTGAAGTTGAGGATACTTACAAGCTTCAATAGGTACGCCATTACGTAACCATTCCACACGAAGCTTGGGATCTCCAACAGGAATAAGCCTGGCTTCAAAGTGAGCTGCTTGGTTTTCAGCAACTCGTATATCCTTCATAGGCATGGTAAATACTGGTGCTTGTGTTATAGATTCATCTTGTGCACTGTGTTTCTGATATCTAGAACTATCTTCTAATTGATTAAGTCTTGGAAGAGCTCCTTCGTGCTGCGATTCCAAGTATATGGATTTTCGAGAATGTACAATGGCAATTCCAGAGGTGACTGCTTCGCCAAGAGCATTGATAGCTCGGCAGGTGTATGTTCCGGAATCCTCTGGTAAACAAGACATAATATCTAGAGCAACGAAACCGAAGTTGTTGGTTTCCGTGAATCTTGAACCACTCTTCAGCGGCTTGTTGTTATGATACCATTCCACTTTCATCGTAGGATCAGAAACAGGTATCAGCCTGCACTCGAAATGAGCTCGTTGGCCCTCTTTGATTTCAATATTTTTCAATGAAGTCGTAAATATTGGGGCTTGTGTTGTGATTTCATCAACGAAATCGGTCCTATGATGTTTAGATCTGTCTTCCAATACTTGAATTTGGTTTAGTCCAGCCTCATTTTGTGTGGCTCTAATTATGTCTGTTGTGCTGCGGCAAGTCAACCTGCAGCTGACTTCATCGGTGCCAACATGGTTGACAGCTCGGCATGTATAAACACCAGTATCTTCAGCAATCAAATCAATTATGTCAAGTGCGACATAACCAAAATCATGAATGGGTCGGAATCTGTGTCCAATAGTAACAGGGTGGCCATTTTTGAACCATTCCACTTTAAGATTTGAATCTGTAACTGGTTCTAGTTTGCACTCAAAATGAACATGGTGACCTTCCACGACATTATCAATAGACTTTGGTTTTGTAATAAAGCGTGGTTTTATATTAATAGATTCATCGACCACCTCGCTCTTCTTGTAACGTGACGCATCTTCTAAATATTGAATTTTCTCTAGCCCTGATGGATGCTGCGACTCAAATATAAGATCTTTTTTAGCAATAACTCGCAAAGCACACGATGTTACTGCTTCACCAAGTTGGTTTGTAGCTTGGCATGTGTAAACACCCGAATCCTCTGGATATACACTCAAAAGGTCCAGTGCAACGTAATCAAATTCGTAAGCGGGTCTGAATCTGTGACCTGTTTTTATCGGTCTTCCATTACAGAACCATTCTACTCTCATGGCTGGATCCCCAACAGGTTGTAATCTACATTCCAAATGCACATTGGTCCCTTCTACAGTCTCAACATTATGTAGAGCTCTTGAAAATTGAGGTGCCTGCCTCACAGTTATATCTTCATGTACTTGTCTGGATCTACGCGCAGCATCTTCCAGCATTTGTATTTGCTCTACAGCTTGCTCATTCTGTGTATCAGTTACGATATCTGATCGTTCAATAACACGAACCATTGCAGAAGTGTGAGCGGAACCCAAATGGTTTACAGCCCTCACGGTATATTCTCCAGAATCAGCAGATGTGGCGTGAATTATATCAAGAGCAACAAATCCAAAGTCATAATAAGTCCTAAATCTTGAGCCAACTGTCACAGCTCTGCCATTATGGAACCACTCGACACGCATGGTCGGATCACCCATGGGCTCCAACCTGCATTCTAAGTGAATATTTTTACCTTCCGATACTGGGGGAGGATCAGATAGTGGCTGAACAAATACTGGTTTAGACTTGGATATTTCTTCAATTTCATACATAGGTTCCACAAACTTTGATTCTTCAATGTGCCTTGTTTTTTCATATAAACCACGGTGAATACTTGACGTATCAATGCTGGATCGCGCTAGAATAAAGAAATTAAATACAGATTTTATAAACATTTAATAAAAATCTTTGCCTTTTCAATTGTATTTCTGTAAAGTTATAATATTTGATCTCAATGATGTAGCCTTTATAATATTTGGCGCAGTATACTCAGTCGAAATGCAAAGTATTTTATAAATAAGTGACTGATATTGTAAATGTAAAAAAAACAGATTTTTTACTGTATCTTCAAAATATTGGGCAAATTTCTGAATATTAATAACAAATAACGCTTTTTAATGAGTACTTACTTTCGACTGTCATAGAAGCACTCAATTGGGCTTCTCCAGCTGCATTGCGCGCTACAACTGTGTATACTCCGGAATCATCTGCGCGGACAGTGGCAATATCTAACGCTACGTAGCCAAAATCATGGTATGTTTGAATGCGATTAGCACTCTTAATTTGCTTGCCATTGAAATACCATTCTACTGACATAGTCAAATCACTTTGCGGCTCTACTCTTGCTTCAAAGTGAGCGCCTTGCCCTTCTACTATTTTATTTGTACCCTTTAATGGTCCCAAAAATCGAGGCTTTTGTGTAATCTTCACTTCCTCTTCTGCTCGTTTTGAATATCTACTGGAATCTTCGAGATGCTGAATTTTCTCATATCCACCTGGATGTTGAGATTCCGCGATTATATCTTTCTTTGTCACAATGCTTAGGTTAGCACTAGTAGCTGCCTGACCCAAAGCATTATAAGCTCGACAAGTATAGTGACCAGCATCGTGTACAGTCACGGATTTTATTGTTAAAGCGACGTATCCAAAATTAAAGAATGTAGTAATTCTGGAACTAGCTTCAACAGGACGTCCGTCTTTTAACCATTCAACTCTTAAAGTTGAATCGCCTACTGGTTCGAGGCGAGCTTCGAAATGGGCGAACCCACCTTCCTTAATATTTATTTGATCTTTAATTGGTGTTTTGAACTCCGGCCTCTGCGTACTTTCAGGGGCCTCCTGATAATACTTTTGATGTTGCTGTTGCTGATATGCTTCCAATTGCTCAGTCTTTTCAATGTATCGTCGTTGTTCTGGTATGCCAAGATCTGCTGTAACAGTACTCCGGGCAGCTACCCTGATCGAAGCGGTACTAATGGCTTCGCCTAATTTATTTACAGCTCTCACTGTGTACGAACCTGCATCTTCAGCCCGTAGGTGCATGATGTTAAGGGAGACGTAACCGAAGTTGAAGATTGACGTGATTCGCGAGCTAGCTGTAATCGCTCTTCCATCTTTGTACCACTCTACTCTCATCGTAGGATCACTGACCGGGGTAAGTTGAGCTTCGAAATGAGCATTCCTGCCTTCTTGTAACTCACCAAGCTCTTGCAGCGGCCTTATGAATTGAGGCCTCTGTGAAATCTGTTCTTCTATTGACTCTTGATGTTGATATCTTGAATAATCCTCCAACTGTTGAATATACTGCAAACTCTCTGGATGTTGGCTCGTTCTTTCGATTGTTGCTCTTGGAGTTACTTGCAAAATAGCCTTAGTTTCTGCAACACCTGTCGCACTTATAGCTCTGCACGTGTATTCTCCACTGTCTTGCATATTAAGACTGAGCATATCGAGAGAAATATATCCAAAGCGGAAAATAGATGTAAACCTAGAACCTGCAAAATGAATATTTAAATTAATTTAACATACTTACTTGAAAATAAAAACCAAAGACATTTCATTTTGTGGCTACTTACTGGCTTCGATACTTTGTCCGTTTCTCAACCACTCAATTTTCATGGTTGGGTCGCCAACCGGTTCTATCCTCGTTTCAAAGTGTATTTTGCCACCCTCCATCTGTGAAATACTCTTGAGTGGCACAATAAACTGCGGTGGAGGATAAACTCGATCTTCCTCACCTGGAGGAATGTAAGGTCTTGCCCTTTCCACGTGCCTTAAGTATATGATTTCTGGTCCAGGAGCAGGCCTATAAAATAAAATATGTAAATACACACATACTTCACGCACACGTAAAAATAACGTAAGAAGTTTCGTGGTATTACTTACTCTGGCTCGATAATCTTTGTAGGCCGGGGCAAGTGCAGACGCTTTTGCTCAGGCGGAGGCTCTTTTGGTACTTCGACATAGAGCCTTGCCCGAGTAGCGGTGGAGCCTGCGACGTTTTGGGCTGTGCACTGATACCATGCCGCATCCGACGCCTTGGCTCGCGGAATGTCCAGCGTCGAGGCTCCACCATCGGTATTAATTCGTAACTCTGGATTGGGTATTATCGGAACGCCGTCCTTCTGCCATGTGATCCGTGGTGTAGGTGTGCCAACTGCGCGTGCATTTAAAATAACAGGTTCCCCTTCGCGTACGCTTAGAGTACTGAACCGTTCAACAAACTTTGGAGCAACTACTTGTTCCTTTTCGATGACGTTAAGTCTGCACTGGAAAGATGTTTCACCAGTCTTGTTGCGAGCAACACATGTGACTACACCACTGTCACTAAGTTCGACGTTTGTAATCATAAGTGCATGATTACCTGATTCGTTTACTAATATCTTATGATTATAATCGTCTCGAATTTGTCTATCGTTAATGAACCACGTGACTTCTGGGTAAGGTCTGCCAGTGACGCGGCAATCGAATCGCGTCATTTTGCCCTCCGTGACATCGCGGTCTTGGCAGACTCTTACAAATTGCGGAGCGAGAGCTTTCTCACTTATTTCTACTCTTTCTTCAATTCCTGTTTGTTGAGTGTCCATGATATACTGTGATCGTTGATCTTGCACATAAGTCTCTTGTGGAGATTCAACGGCGAGATATGCTGATGTAACAATGCATCCATTGGGATTTTCAGCCAATAAAGTGTAATGGCCAGAGTCAGACTTTTGAGTGTTTCTTACCCTAAGAGTAGTTTGATTATGCGTAGTGACAATTTCATTTTTGCTGGTATTTACTAGCCGCTGACCGTTCTTGAACCAAGTCACTCTCGGCCGCGGGTTACCAGATAGCTGTACCTGAAACTGAGCATCAGTGCCTTCCTGTAGCTTGGAATTCCTTGGCTTTTGTGCAATTTTGGGTGGTGTCACAGGTCCAAGCGTTTTGTCAATCTCAGTACTGATATGAATATCACTTTCATTGACATATCTCTTAGTAATAGTTTCCCTGAATGAAACTTCTCGCAAAAGTCTGTACTCAAAGGTGTCTACTTTGAAATCTTCTGTGGATGAATAGTCGGTGCCGTTGGTGTATGCGACTTTTTGTGTTTGTCTGGACTGTTCCGTGGAGTACCCCTGTGTACCGTAGGATTTGTGCTCCACGCTTTCGCTGACGTGTCGATAGCTTTGTTGCTGCGAGGACTGCTGCGCAGGCACCGGGACGCCTTCTGGCTGGATGTACACGGAGCAAATGGCCTCGCCATATTGATTGCGGGCCGTGCATGTGTATTCGCCCTCATCGCCCGGGCCGATCTGCTTAATTAATAAGGACACGTCACCAGTTTGTTCATTGTAGCTCATACTGTACTTGTTGCACTCTACTAGTGGGGCTTTCTTTCTTGTCCACGATACAACGGGGGTAGGATTGCCTCTAAGTTTTCCTTCGAATTTCGCATTTCCACCTTGCGCAAATCTCGCATTTTTGAAGATTTGCTCAAAGATTGGGGGGGAAGGCTCGCCGGGCCTGCCTGAAGTGACAGGCAAGCGGTCGCCAGCAGATTCAACTGCAACAAAATAAAAATATACAATAAACACCATTATCCTCGAGTTAAATTATTATATCTTATATCTAAGGAAATTAAATGTTACTATGTAGCTAGAGATTTAATGTTCGACTAGATATGGAGAAGCAGTATTTTTGTTATTGAAGGAACAAAATGTAAAATTCGTTTAAACATCGATAAGTACACGCTAGGCTTGTGCTAAACAGGCCCGGGTCGACGGCGCGTTGTGTTCCACGCGCGCCTCAAAGAGATGTCAGCACAACGGAGTCCGATGCCGCTAGGACAGATGCCTGCCGGGGTCGCGGGAAAGTCCGAAAGGGATACCCTGGCAATGTACAGGCACCTGAAGGAACATGGGTGGGTTTTAGTTAGTAAGAGTCTGACACGCCCTCCTGCTCCGCCCAGGGCGGGAGAAGCGGGAGAAAAAAAAGGCTTGTGTTAGCAGAGGCGCAATATTGCACACACCGTCATTCGCCAATGACCGATGTTGTTCGATGATTTGACGAGCTTAACTACTGGCATTTACGGGCGCGACTGGACAACATCGAAATTCGCTCAGCTAATGACAATTATTTCTTTATCCACGTCTGAGCCTGGACTTTATTTTCCGCATAGTTCCGCAGCAGAGCGTACAGTTAAATAAAATATTCTAATTTATACGTGACGCAAAGAGCAGAAGCAAAATATTTATTTATAAAAATAAAAGAAATATAATATTAGGTACCTATTTACAACAGCAAATTTCTGTTGTATAATGGATAACCAATATAAATCGGTTATGCATTAATTAATTAATTAAGTAGGAACGATAACGCAGAAAACTGTTTTTCACCTAAGGGCAGTAGTACCTAAGTTACTATTGTTTCCTCAATATAATATACTAAAAAAATCTAGTTTTATAAAGAATATTTTTATGTTTACGTTTAACTGTACTTTAAATATTTTGTTATACCGGAAAAGTATAAAGATGACATAATCTGGTGTCCTGTGAAAGCCTACTAATACTAAAGTAGAGTCGAGTAGACTCTGTGAAACTGTGTGTGACTGTTTAAAAATTATCATTAAATACCACTGGAATCACCTATTTTACTTCTAGTTTCTAGCATACCTAACCTAACCCGCCTGAAACCACTGAATTCAGATGTCAACAAATGTTTTTTATAAAAATATTGCTCTTATGTAATACGGTAGGTATTGTTTGGCTTAATACCTACATGGTGCGCTATTTATGACCTAAAAATTTGTCCATGTTCGTAAATAGTCGTGTGATAAATACCAAAAGTTCCTGGAACGTGCGTGCGTCGGTATTCCAGCTCTGTTCGGATTGGATGCGCATGAGTCACGGGAGTGACGAGGCGGGCGAGCTCTTTTCGCGCGTCTATTTTAGTATCCACCACTCGGATCTTGTTACGATCGCCATTTTGGTGGACTCTTTCGCTTTCCAACATATTCCAAAGATTGTTTAAATCAAAAATAAATCTTACGCCTGTATGGATTTGAAATGTAATATGTGTTATTTAAACATGCACTACATTAGCTGCATATTTGTTTACAGACGTCGTGTGCTCACAAAAGAACAGTTAGGAATGGAGAGTTGTCCGATGAAGTCACGGGATCAAGGACCGGTTCTGCTGGTGTTATGTCAACCAGGCATCGGTCGCAAAACTTGTTCGCACTTTATGTAGGTACGTAGGCACATACAATATGTGTACAATACGGCCGATATAACTTGGCAGGTCTTAATATAGGCACTCCTAACTTTCGCGCATGTTCTCTCACTCACACTCGCCTAACGTCACGATTTGTTTCCTAAAAAATGTTACTACGCAGCCCCTCTGCGCGAAGAACGGAACAGCTGAGTTATATCGGCCGTTTAAAGTAGGTACCTTGCTATAAATCATAATACGAGAGACCTATTATTATACTAATATTGAAATCTAGGAATGTACCGACCTTCGTGCAAATAAATGTATTTTTTACTGAATTAATAGCTACGAGAACCTACCTAACCTAGGTAGTAATAAAACGGACCCATACTTAGTAAAAAGGTGGCTTCCATATGTTTATAATGACATCGTTTACACAAGGCAAGCATTCAAGGTTTGCTTTTTAGGTCAAGGTCATATGGTACCTTAACATATAAATTTGCTTGAAGAATTCAACAATACAATGTGATACTTGTGTTGCTCTTTATCGCTTCATATAAGGGACATGGAACAAAAATATGATGGTAAATTTTTCATTGTCAGTTTTCCGAGAACTTTTCAACAACATTATTGTGTAGGTGTAACTAAAGATGTTTTCGTATCTGGATAGTAATTATCGTGTTCAGACACCGAATTGGCAATCCACCAAAGACGACAGCATCTCGCCAAAGAATAATAATTATAAAATAAACTTATAAATCGTTCGCATTCAATGTTCACAGCTGTGCAAACTTTAAAACCATTTGTTATTTTCAGGTATACATACATGCCGACATAGTTAGCAGTAAGTTGCAATTGTTTCGTCTATCATTTTAAGGTGTGTACGCACGGACAAACAAGAACATGGTGAACACGAACATCGAACACTTTGTTCGCACTTGCGTACCGGTAACGAACATCAAACACCGTGCTCTTCAGAAATGATCGTGACCATCCAATTTCGTTTTTCTGTGTGTACGGTGTTCGGAGAAGTTTGATGCAACATTGTTCGTCCACCACTATCAAACAGTTTCAACGGCGAATCCATGGCTACTAAGAGCGGGGCGGTTGAGCGTGAACACAAGTCGAACTGTGTTTGAATCGTGTTCGTGTTCGTGTTCGCTTTGCTCATTTACGTCCACACGTACGAACCAAATGTTCCGTTTTCGATGTTCGTGTTCACCATGTTTTGTTCGTTCGTGCGTACACGCTACGTAGGTAACAGGCTGGAGTCCGCAACTCTACGTCAAAACACGTATTTCGCATTAATCGCCTTTCAGCTACATATAATATACATAATTTAAATGACTTTAACAATATTATAGAACATTTTTAAGAATAGGCAGGTACCTAGTGTATTTTTTTTAAAATATATAGCCACTACGTTTTTCCAAATTAAATCGGTTTTGGCTCAACCCTACGTAATTGGGTGCCCTATGCACCCAATTACGTACGTACTAAAACCGCAGAGCGAACCGAACCACCAACTGAACATATTGGTTGCATTCGTTGTCTCTCACGTGTGGTACAGTTTCTGCCTCCACGGACACGCTAAGAACACATTGTAGTTACCGTCAGGAGAATTAACTGTTAATCAAATTGACTGCCTATGTCAATTTGCTTAAAAAGTTATTTCTCTGAGTTTACATTGAAAATATTTGAACAAGATATGGAGACGCACACAAGGCCGTCTGCTATGTCATGACATGGAAGAGATCTATCTAGTACAAAGGTGTAGCAGCGAAATAATCTCAATTTCAATAATTTAAGTAGGTATTTTTTACAAGTTACAAAAATAAAAACATCATTAAGGTATTACCTATACTTATCCCATAACTATAATTTAAAAAATATTTTATAAAAGTGAAAGTGAGTTTGTTTGTTTGTTACGATTTCACGCTATAACCGCTTAACGGATTTGAATGAAATTTGGCACATGGGTAGATCATGACCTGAGTTAGGACATACGATACTTTTATCCCGATATTCAGTAGCTAGTAAAGTATAAGAGCGAATGAAGGCTATCATAAATGAATCAAATGCAGGCATACACAGCTTTCACAAGACAACGGAGCTAAGTTTTGCTCTAAGACCGAGCACCGTGAAAACTTAGGTGAAGTGAGCTGTGATTCTACCTGCTGGGATTGACACTTGACAGCCCACTTCAAGCTTACTTCACCTATGTTTTCACGATGAGATTACAGAATACTATTAACGAACTAGGTAGGTATAGCGATCTGGAGAATGTGTATGTGTGTTTACTTTGGCAGTGGTGGCCCAGTGGTAGACAGGCGCTTTACTTTTTGTTAATTATTTCATCACCACTGCTCTCAAAGCGGTAAACATCTTGAGGAAACCGGCATGTCCTAGAACCAAAAAATTCGAAGACATGTGACATCTACCAACACGTACTGGGCCAATGTGGTGGGTTACAGCCCACTCCCTCTCACAGGAAGGAGGCCTGTGTCCCAGCACTGGGTACTTTATAGGCTGATTAGTACAAGTTTGTTTTTAAACTAAAGTGTAATCAGATACTTTATGTAGACTATATTAAGGATTTGTATATTTTGATAAGATATTATAATGTTTATTTTAACTGTAACATGATTTTGATTATTATCGCCGATTTGTTTAATATTGCTCTCAAGGAAAGTCCATATTTTAGTACTTAGACAATTTTTTTTTAAATTTGGTTTGCAAATTAATTGATCGTCAAGTATAAGACCAAGATTTTTGTCAGTACTTGCCTATCGATATGTGAATTTTTGTTTTTAGCAGTGAATATAATGTAATTTGTTTTAGCTATGTTTTTTGTTAGTAAGTTTGATTTAAGCCAAGTGTGCAAGAGGGTTGGGCTTTTTTATAATTGACACACATTTGGTAATTTTGGAGAAATCAGGTTGAGATTGTAGAGATCTGCTCATTTCTCCCGAAAATTTTGTTTTAAGCATAGTTGGTCTCGTAGTAGGAGTAAGAGAACGCAAGGTATTCATGTTATTGTTAGCAACAAAATAATTAAAGTTTAAAAATATAGTGACAAGCACAATCGCTCCGCTAATCGCTCCTCTCATGCACTGCGCGCACCGCACGTCCACTCACTACAGTTACTGGCGCTTTTTTTATATAGATTTTTTACTACAATTTCACGAAACAATTACATAAATGTTTACCAAAAGCCGGTTTCATTATCATTCAAGCTAAAAGATGCCGAGGTCTTTGACAGTTGTATAAAATGGCTATACCACAGCAAATTGACGTAGGGTGTCAATTTGCTTAACATTTAATTTCACTGACTGTAGGTACCTAGCAGTCGCCCAAATGAGCGTTTCACTGGTTTCACGGTAATATCGTGTTGTTACATTGACACGACCGAAAGCGGCGCTATCGCCGTCGCAAGCCCGCCCGCAGTCGGACCACAGCCAAACCTGACCCAGTCCGCGCCATATGGTCACTGGCCCTCATTACGAATCACACACTCGTGCAATACGAAACGTACTATTTTAATTTAGTTTATAAACTTACACTCGCCGTTCTACTAAACCATGGGTTATAATAATATGTAGGTAGGTATGTTATCTATTATACATTGTAACAGCGAATAAATTTTACAGCCCCCCCTTAAGACCTAGACCTAATCTTTTTTTGATATTCGAATAGCTCATGCCTAAAGAATGTGAATTAAAAATTATAGAAAAAAAAAACTTTATTTATTTACTTATTTATTCTGGTGTGGAGATGCTAATAAGAAAATACATAAAAACACTGGTTACAAAAATACTAATTTAAGTAAGATTTTATGAGTATTTAGGAACTATCAACTAACTACTGACATTGAAAGTAAAACGCGATTTTTTTCTAACAAACTAAATAAGTAGTAGTGTTGGGCCGACTACGGATTTAGCCAATCGTTGACTAGTTATACCTACTGACGAAACTGTCGGATATATCTGATTGAATTTTGAGATGGAGACTGGGAACATTATTAGATATAACTAGTTTAATTTATTGATAATAGTCTCAGATCGACGAAGTCTGACAACCAGTCTTACCAAGGGGTATCGTATTACCCAGTTACTGGGTTGTGGAGGTCAGATAGGCAGTCTCTCCATGACTGCTGAATACTGGTATTCAGCTAAATCCGGTTAGACTGGAAGCTGGGAAAAAGGCTAGGCAGGCAGTCTCAGATCGACGAATGCAAGGAAATCATAGAGGCATTAAGCACGATGTTTTCCGTTTACCTATTGTTCACTATCGTAACCTCTAGTAGTCAGAAACAGAAATAGCCACCGTACCCGACATCGGCATGGGTGCCATGAATGCATGGGCATTCATGAATTATGAGTCCATGGCACAAGTTTAAATGCATTTTCGACCTTTTAGCCACCAATTTGGAATGGTGTGACTCGTTTAACGAGATATTTTTGATTAATCTATGTAATTTATTTTTTTCGAGTTGATATTTCTTCGATAATTTATAAGAAGGCTGAGATTTTTAAAGCTCGATAAGCACCTTAATTGCGTAACACTTTCAATCTCAATCTGTATGATTTTGATGGCTAGCTAACCCATTGCTTCGTATGTTCGAAAAATTTGTCTGCTCAACAACGCAATGAATACTGTTGAACTGTCAAAATGAAAGCCATTGCTACTGTAAGTGTTACGCAATTACCCCACAGTGGATATTAAAAACTACTGCTCGATAATTAAAAAAAAAAGATTTGTACATTCATCCATAAATATATTTTTCTCCTAAATAGATGAAGAGTCGCCTATTTATATGTGTTATTTAAAGAAATAATAAAATGTACATAATATAAAATTATGATTTGGAGGTAAACATTTCACAATTTTGCTTGATAGAGTTTATATGCAAGAAAATCACTTTCGATTTTCCCCGTAAACACCTACCTACGTATTTATTTTGCTGAAACAATTTTGTACATGCTTTACTTACGAACAAATTATTTCTCCCCATATCTTGTCTATTAATACTAGACCATCTCCACTTCCATTTTTTGCGTGTATTAATAATTCAACCTTTTTTAAATTTCATGTTTTTCTTATTGCTATCTCGGGCAACGATCAAAGTTATTATGGTTGATATAATTGCCAGCCCCGCTACTTGCCGCGCGTAAAAGAAATTGCGGACCGCTTCTTAATACCAATTAATTTAATCATTTTTATTTATACTTCTTGCTTGCCTTGTAAGTGGCCTTTTTAAGCGCCCTGTTTTAACGATCGTTTGTAGAGTTGATTATAATTTATTAAAATTACGGTTTTTATTTTTAAAGTGCGTATATGTAGGTATGAGTTATAACCTTTGTGCCTTGGTAGGGCTGTGTATCAATCATCAATAAACTGCCAATCGACTTACCTAATCAACCGCATGTCACAATCAAACTCATGTCAAGTGATTTGATTGGTTGTTGATGTTTCAGTCAGCCAATCACAACAGCATGAGTTTGATAGTCCGTTAGGAAATTTTTACGTTGATTTGTCATTCATGTACCGATTCTTAGCCTATCAAAGTCATCGACATACCGTCGTAATGCAGGCCACACAAGTTACGATATACTTGTGCAAAATTGGACTTGCACAAGTATACATTAAGGTGTTTGGGATGAATTAGCACTAGTATCCGAGCACATCGGTGTCACGCAGACTTGAGCAAGTCTAAACTTGCGCAAGTAAGTATATTGTAACGTGTATGAGTACGATATGAAATAGTAAGTAAGTACTTAACTTTGTATTTTAATAAATTCAATATAAATCATTATTATCATTTAATTAGCTTAGGAAAGCTTCTTGAGCTAAAGATAATACCCACTTATACAGAATCGATGATAATTCTTGTAGGTGCATATTATCGATTTTTATTACGACAAACACATTAAAGATTTGTTTTCACCCTAATTGGAGAAGAGTGTCGTTACCATTAGTCTAATGAATGAACCACAAAAACAAATCAACTATTTTTGTACCTACATATTATGATAATTTGCGATTTTCATCATCTCCTTTTAACATTAGTAGAAATCCCTCATTTAGAGCTACCCAAGTTATATTCTGCTCTAAAGGGTGACCTACAAAAAAAAAACCGGTTCCATTTTAATTCGATAGATGCTTGATTTGTTCAGTAAAATACGGCAAATTCGTTATTAAGTACCTAAGCCTTTTTAATAGCATAAGACGATCGCTTTAATTTCAAAATACAATTTTTAACCCCGTTATAAGTTTAACGTACCTATGCATCTGTGTGTCTGCCTGCACCTTCGTGGCTCCTAAACGGCTGAATCGATTTTGATCATCATGTTTTTGGTGTGAAAACGTATAATATTTTCACTATTTGGGAGAAGAAAAGTTTTACTGACCCGCTCACAGCCACTACTTACATAATTAAGGAAAATGTTCCAAGACATGAAATCGCAAGAAATGGTGACATTAATTGAAAATATGACAGTTCCTTATTATTCTGTGAGGCTATCAAAAAGAACCTTTTCAAGAAACTGTTCAAAATATGTGATGAAAAAAAAATGTAGAGCAGCGATCGCATTTGTAAACAGCAAGAGGTGAAGATTTGGCAAATGTTATTTTCAGTACGTAATTGCCGAAACTGAACAAAATAATTACGGAGAATGTAACAATAAACAACTATATTTTATGTAGCTTCCAATGGAAAACGTGATTATTATAAATTAAAGAACTTAATAATTTTAAATAATAGACGCCACCATCCAATTTGTAATCAGTCAAGAGAGAAAATTAACAATCACATATGTATTATCATTATGGAAACGTATTGGGCTTGCTTTGCTTCGTTGGGCAATTAATTAATTATATTGTTGGAACTTGCAAACCGCGACATTCCAATTCATTATCAATCGTAATTAATTGACGTACTTATTCAACTATAGCTGGGAATTTAATTTAAAATTAATGTTTTGGATACAGATAATAAATATAATTAATTATTATTAAAATCTGGTCTAATAGTGGCAGCCTTATGTTAATTCTTCCAAGAAGCTCGATGATGATGGCTTTGAAAAATGTCGTGCCGAAAAAGAGGCACCATTAAATAGAAAGTCATAGAAAATGAAATCTCCCTATGCCTTGATGGTATAAGTTCATTGTTATCATTTCTAGCGTTATGATTGGTGAGTGTACCAACACAGCGGCCTGCGCCGGCGCTGCGGTCGGTTCCGTAATTCTATGTTGCTTAACGAGACGGAATAACTTGGATCGTGGTGACCCCAGTCCGCCAGCCAAGTCACGCTTAAACTTAACGTATATATCAAAAACTGTATTGGAACTGGCTTGTTTTGTCGAAAAAAAGACATACGTAAACGTAATCATATGTTTAAAATACATTTGATACACTGTATTCTTTAAGTAGAATAATACCGTTGATTAAAAGGTCTAAAAACTGCATTACTTTCAAAGTATTAGGTCCCCACCTATGAAATCAGCGTTTTGTATGGAGAATTTGAAAGAAGTTGCATTTTTCATACTAACATTTTCTTAATTTATATAACAACCATGAACACTAATGTTTTAAAACTCATATGCACTAATGTTTAAAAACTAAGATAACGTAATATGCCACTTAGATTAAGCGACAAAAATAAGGTTAAAACAAATAGTGGTCATTTCTGCTATCAAAATGAGGAGTCATTTTTAAGGTATTTTTTATGTTTAGAAAACTATAAGTAATAAAGTTTTTTTTACTTTTGGTAGTTGTCTATGATGGTTATTAGTCGATATAATACCAAGCAATTGATGATTTATTTAAATCATAGAAGTGACGAGATTCTCTATTTGTGAGAAAAAAAAGTCAGTTTCATAGATGGAGAGCCCAATATTAAAATTAATTTGTGGTCTATTCAATGATATCCCTTTTAACTCTGCATAAACTGTATTACCTTTTACCTGCAATCTTATTTTCTTTCTGTTATTAAAGATGTTCTTTCTCTTCATTTTTCCAAGCAATTTATATTCTTAAACATTGAAAGCTCTGAGCTTCTTCTTGTAAGGAATTTATGCAATGTTACACGGCTCAAAGAATACAAATCTTTGCATTATACTGTACTATGGCTAATGCAATATTCAAGTTTGTTTGAGTGTTAGTAGTACACTCATAATTCATCTTTAAAAGGAGAAAGCTACTATGGTTATACACGACTATACAGCTAGGGGATATATGAAAATACCATTTTTTTAGGAGACATAATCGTATTAGAACTATTGGGAGCTCTATACCAAAAAATATAGAATATTAAAAAAAAAAACTACTGCTTGTATGTTGATAAGAACCGTAATTCAATTGATTGACTGTCGTAATTAATGCTATAGAATGGAGAGAAAATGCCACAAAGCTGATCTATGAATATATCATTGAAGAAATTAACTTATCGTCTAGAAACAGTAGTTATTAAAAGCTTTTCTCGGTACCTTTTGATCGTTAGATCATGATTGATGACCTAAGTTTCAGTATGACACTGCTTCTGAAACTTCATTCTTTCAGTTTCAGGTAACGTAACAGCTATAGGAACCTACGTGCACATGAAATATATGTATTTTTGTTCGTATTAATTAATAAGAGTAATTTCATTATATTACGTCTATACATCACACGCTCTACTGCAAGCTCAATAAATAATACTTCAACAAATAATTAAACTTTCACAGAAAAGCTGATGAAATCGCTGTCTCTTTAGTCTATTAAAGTCGGTAATGGCGCCGATTCTCTTCTACACCGAACTAAACTATCACTAAAATTCCTTACTTTTTTTTGGCTATGAGAATCTTAGAGCTATTCTGCAAATAAACTAAACTCTCCACAACTAAAATCGAATTTGACAATCGCGAATCCACGTGGTACCCGTGGTTTGCCCAAACCCGTGATTTTTTAGAGCCGGAGGCGCGCACGTAGTGTAGCCTCGACGTGTTTTATATGTAATTTTTCATTTTTTGTATGAAAAATATGAAACGATATTACCTACATGTAGAGTGTTAGGTGTTTAAGAAATTTATAAAGGGGGTCGAAATTTTCATTATTTTTACGATAGGACGCATATTTTCGAGATATAAGCAAAAGAAAAAATAAATACAGTACTGTTTTAGCACGTGAAGTCGAGATGTTGGTGTGAATTTTAGTTCAGGACAACTTATTTTATCCCACACCTTTTTAATCGCGATCAAAAATTGTCAAGTTTAGTCTGGTTTGGTTTTTTACAATCAAAATTTTAGGTGAAAAACGTCTAATTCAGAATAGCAAAATTGCCATTTTCACTAAATTAAAAACTCAGTACTATCTTAGTGCTGTCAAACTAAAATAAAGTTTTGTGTCATTTTAGTCTATTTCAGAATGGGAAATCGTCGTTTGACAGGAATAGACTACATTTTAGTGATTTTTAGTCTTAGAATCGGCACCGCTAATATGCTATCATAAAATATGATCGGGCGATCGTCAATAACGTAATAATTAATTAAATAAAAAAGTTATTTTCTATTTCATTAATTATTAATCTCTCCTTTATTTCATATTATATCGTTTACATTTTTAATCATTTTTATTAAAAAAAATAAAAAATATATATATTGTAGCAGTAGCCCACCGGTATCGGGATCAGGGTCCAAGCTACCGGTGGTCAGGGCAATTATTAATTATTATTAAGTATTAGATAATTTCAGAGTGATGATTAATAAGTAATAATAGATAACGTTGTAAACATGTGTACTACATCAGTAGGTACATGCTAAGTAGCAATACGACCATTTTGGACTTGTATTTTATTTATTTATTTACGTTTCAAGCAAAGAGGAAATTCAAAACCCGTAACCATGTCAGCATCCCATAATAGTTATTTGAACCACCGACAACTATTATAATTATAATGTTAAGAAAATTAATGCACCGAGTTATTCTATAAGCAAATCGTTATGGCTCGGAGCGAAAGTAGCCTCGACTGCTCCGTTTTTAACTGTTCACTGAGATAATAAATTTGGAGCTAAGACCGGTAAAAGTAAGTGCGCTACCAGAAGTCAGTAAGTGTTGTCTCGCCCGTTTTAATGTTACATATTATTTGCGAACGCTGAACTCGACACAGACCATGATTTGATTATCTCCAATGCGAGTTGTGTGTGACTCCAGAGCTTTCGAATAGTTTACGAATCGTGACTTATCTGCGTGTCAGCTAACATCCGTGCCTACGTAATAGTTAGTAAGAAAATTCACGGCATATCATACTATGAAGTGATCGCATTGTATTAAACAATGACCATTTGAGCAAGAAGTGTTTTCTAATGCTTTGTTAGCGAATCAGCTGTTCAAAGAAGTGTTCGTCGTGAATAATTTCTTATCGACTTTTGTTCCCAGCTCTGAGAGTCAGCGTGGTCGAAAGTTTTAACTTGCGCTTTCGTTGTGAAATTTAAATCACTATACCGCTCGCGGGATGGAAATTGAAGACATCGATCCATGCGAATATTATTTTCTCATTAGCGTTGGAAATTTTTCTCGTGATGTATGTAGGTAATGTTATCTAAATAATTTCTTGTATGTAAATATGGTTGCATTTAACGTCATTCCTAGATTGATAGCTATGAAAGAAAGTATGTGTAATTTATTTCTCATCTTTTGTTTTCTTTTTGTTTTTATAAATAATGTAGTTATTATCTTTAGAATTTCTCAACACATTATCAACAAAATGGTGTGCTTAGTGAAGGTAATTGTTTTAGTCGTGTATAAGTATATTAATTTCTCGTGGAGTGGTGAGCAGTGAGCAGCCGGCAGCACCAGGTACCGCGACGCGCTACAGTTAACATGTTACTTACGTTATAATGGCGGGTGAGCACGTTCTAGCTATGCGCTAGACGGAACACGCCAGCACACCAACACATCGAGATGATCATCTAGGTGAGACGCGCTCTTTTATAATTCCATGTAGTTCACTAGGATGTACCGAACTACATCTACAAGTGTCTACAACGTATGCCCGTTACATTTTATTAATTCTCTTTAAAGTTTAAAGCAACGTCACATTGATACATCATGTTAACATACTTTTTAATAAAATAATCAATTGCATCCATTCAGCTATAGCACTCATACCGGCGCGTGTTCAATTGTAAAAAGTGAATGTGATTTACGAACAGATAGGTATTTGATGCCGTTTCTATTGAACGTCGATCGCGAAGAAAGAGTGAAAACGTCGCTTGATGGCATTTTACCGGCGTTTTTCGCGTCATACTCTAATGACGCTATTATTCTGCAGTTCTCAGTCGTACGTCGAAATAGAAAACTGATAATTAAAACGATCGGAGCAAAAACTTGCAATGCCGCGCCCTGTTACGTCTGCTGCACTCATATTATAGCTTAGGCTTGTTATGGGTCGAGCAGTCTCGCTTAACTACTTCACTTTTTATTGATATGCTACGATTACCTTGAGCTTTAAATTATATTGCTCACATTCATATTACCAATATATATTTTATCGATATTGTAAGTGAATGAATGTATTCTTACGGTATCTACAAGTCCGTAGCTGACTGCAAGCAGCAGCAGGTGACGTGTCGTCGCGACACTATTGGTTTCGAGTACTTCTATGAAATACCGTACTATCGTTTTCTACGGAAGGTATTTCATAGAAACCAGTAGTGTCGCAGCGACACGTCGCCTGCTGCTGACCGCACTCGGCTGCGGACTTGTACGTTTACGAAAATAAAGTTATCTCAAACCTCATAATATTTAAATTTAAGATTTTCTTCCACGTGACTATTTTGTTTACTTGGGTTTGAGTGTGAAAATGCGATTGCTGGCTAAAATTAAATTATGCATAGCTACTAATAGTGATTAAACCTCTCTATTACTATGAGTTGATCTATAATTATTAACTTTTGGAAAGCTCTGACATATGTTTTGTGGTCCGATCAAGTACGAGCAATGCCTGTTGATCGATTCATTGTGGTGTGATATTATACAACGTGGTATTCATGAAGTATTTCACCTGCGAGGCTGTGAGTCACGCACATGTCTCGGTGATAGCGTGTATATACCTGCCCACTGTTACAGTTTTACATAACTTAATGCTAAACGGCGTTCAGTTTGAACAACTGCCGATGATGTGTCTCGTCGTTCCTGCTTCAATTACGATTAACTCGCGTTACTTACAACAATATTTTTCATAAAAAAACGTGTCTTTGACTTTGTATCTAAACTGATTATAAAAATCAGCTGAAATTCCTCGAACTAGAAAAAAATTTAATTCTTGTGAGGATGCCAAATCTCGAAGCAAAGATACAACAAAGAACTGCCGATGTATCGCGCGATAAAAAAATGTTAAGCTGTATGGTGGTAATCAAATTTCAAGATGAGCTGTTTTCATTTTATTTCTGGAAGTCTCGAAATATTGTGCAACTTTAACATCCCGCAGGTTTTGCGTCACGTCAACAGTATGTTCATCTCAAACTAATTAAACATCTTTAAAAAAAAATATCGGGGTTATCTTACAGTCTACCATGCAAACTTCATTATAAAAATTTAATGTTAGAGTCAATCAATTGATTGCTGATGTTTAGTATAGTATGTGAGTGAGTGGTTACTTCGTGTAAATACATTTGTTTAACTTAATTCAGACGTTGAAGCGTTCATGTTGGGTAAAAAATAATCCTTGAATGGAAACATATTTGTTCAGATTCCATATAAGGATAAGTCTTTGCGCCTTATAAGTAAACAAGTTCTTAAAGCTAAAACAAGTTCGCGGTGCAACCTTAACGGAGGGACGAGCGAACTCACGTCGCGATTACAACGATCTGGTGCCCATTTAAGATTTAAATATTGCATAAAATAATTGCTTCGGGGTCGGAGCAGCGACCTAATTACGATTTACCAGCTGTGAGTTCACTTGTCATCCTTCATGTTTATATTATAGGCATTCGCTGCATTTTCATTGCACATAGGGCTGAGATAGGAAAATCATTTTACAGATGGTAGTTTTTTTTTGTTATACAAATGTAGCATAAATGGGTCATGTCGGGGCGCCGAGGCTTCCGACCGGCAAGACGTCGCGCGAGCCGACCCGTTTGCGAGTGTCTTTAGTTTCTTCCTGGTGCGTAACTTTATTTGTGCATAGCGCTTTTCCTCCGCGAGCGAGTTAGTGCGGCTATTCTGGGGCGCGCGCGTGGGCGCCGCTCGCGCAGCCTCGCGCCCGCCGCCACTCCGCGGTACAAGCAATTATGTGATGAATTTCAGGATCATGATACAACCAAATAATATTCGCATTAGCAGTGATTATTATAATTATAAATTGGTTAGATTTATTTAAGCTAAGTACAGTGGTATGAGTATGGTATTGTGGGTACACAGATATTGAGTGACATGGGTAGGCAGCACAGTGGACCTACCTTGCTGCGAGAGCATCTGGCGCGTGTAGTGGTGCTGCTCGGTGCGCTGCTGCACCACCTGCTCGCGCCGCTCGGAGCGCTGCTCGGAGCGCTGCTCGGAGCGTTGCTCCGACCACCTCGACTGCTTCTCCATTTTGCCGCCACTGCAGCACAACGCACAAAAAACTCTCACTCGACGCTTCTAGTCCTTATCGTAAAACAATCCTCGTTTCGGCGCTCGTGTATTAAGAAATAAATACGCCACTGCGAAAAACTTATACTAGTACACGGGTTCATTTAGCAGAAGTCAAGTCATTATAACCCAAGTCCAACAACCAAGACGTCGGTCGATTGCGAATAGTTAGCGGATAGTGCGGACTGCGAGAAGCGCGCGTTGCGCCGGCGGCGCTGCGAGGGCGGCGCGGGGGGCGTGCGACCGAAATACGACGGGTTATTTCGAGCCGAGCGCACTCCCGCATGCCTCCTCCACGCGCCCCACTCCCGCGCACGCCGCCGCCGCTGCCGGGCCCCCCTCACTCCCGCACATTTTGCATTGCTAAACAACCTTACAAAACAATGCACTCTCCCAACAACACACAACATAGCAATAACTAAGAAAGTTACAGCCCCGTATATCTTATTGCGACATGGCAATGCCGTCCTGATGTCAAAGTTCAGTGCGATAGGTGTTGCTCCAGGACTTCTACGGCTTCTTGTTGATTATTTGCGGAAGCGACAGTAATTTGTCAGATTAGGATTGTACGAGTCACTTCCGTACCATACTCGCTGTGTAACCCAAGGTTCGGTGGTTCTTCCTCTTCTTTTCATTTTAGCGGTATTGACCGCTAAAATGCCACTTATCTTCATCGTGGTCATTGGACCACGATGAAGATAAGTGGTTTAGAATGAGATTATTGATGCTCTTGCTCCTCGTCTACATTACCAAATCTGCAACTGGGTATAATTATAGTCATCTACATATCGCCTGTTCCAAAATCTGATGAAATGGATCAGAAAAAACCTACTCAATATATTTAGTACATTCCACAATGTGAAGTTAACGGATTACAGGACCTAAACGTACCTAAACGAACCTAAACGCAAGTTTTATAATGTGTAAAGGTATAAACAAAATCAGAAAAATATACTATATTCTTCAGGATATATGCTAGTAAGATAGTGTGTTGAAAACATAATACAACTAATTTGATGTGGGTACAAATAACAATAGCAAAATTATATACTAACTTAACTAATACTATTCAAAAACTTAATATAGCATCTGAAACTTATTTGAACCCAACAACTATATTAGGAAGCCCCAGCACTCGATAGTTACTGGAAGTTCCTAGATGTCATACGGTTGCAAAATTAAGCAACCCTATACCTCGGGCCTCGGACATTAGCTCTATGTGCTTCCGAACATTGGCACTTTACTAGTACAATGGCTGAGCGACAATGGTGGCTGACTCTCTACGCGTGTCGCGATTATCGCACGGAACATATTAGCCAATATTTTAGATAGTTAGTTGTTTCAGGTTTCAGATCAGGCAATGAGAGAAGAGATGGATAGTGGGAAAGATGATATTATAGCTAAGAAGTAAGTAAAACCTTTTAAGAAGGTGCCTTCCCTTTCAAAAAGCCATAGATATACAAATATTGCGGAAAATATAAAATATTTGACGAAAGCTAAAACGGTTTTCGCAAAAACCGCTCAACAACTTTGGCAGTCTATAAATATACCTGTTTAAGATACACTTAATATAATCAATAATAAAATATCATGATTCTGGTTAACGCGAAGTACCATATAGGTTTTGTTTTATTTGCGAGTATCATAAGTCGCATAAATGCCCGTCTTTCTTTTTATTGCGTTGACTTAGAAGTTTGATTTTTAGAGCTCCAGAGGATCGTAGACCTACGTAATTGATATTAATTTCAACTTGGCACCTCCACGTATTCCTGAGAAAAAGGGTCTTGACAGACTGGCAAACGGACAAACGGACAACGAAGATATCCAATAAGGGTTCTGTTTCTTCCTTTTGAGGTACGGAACCCTAAAAACCATCAATCTTTAACATCGCTGACCACCTACTATGCGTATGCTACGGCGTTACCCTTTGGAGAAATAGCACAGATGCACCAACAATCTTTACCCTTCATAAGAAATTACTTTTATAAGATCCTAGTAAACGTCGATCAAACCTCGCTTCCAAAATTATAATTATTATTTTAACTCTATTTATATTAAAGACGTGCAAATTTGTTTGTAAGTATCGAGAATTTTATACAAAATGCGAAAACATACACTCGCCTTACACACTCCGACATAAATCAAGATTAAACATTCCAACTTCGCGGCTAAAAATACAATCTACAAGTCCCTATGTAATGTCCATAAAAATATGCTGCAAACTATCTGAATTAATAATATAAATAGGAAAAGAAAGAAAAAATAAATATATTTATTAAAAAAATTGGCAATGTACGCGTTGAACCACGCACAATGAAGGGTTCCGTAGTTGGGATGCATTTATCCCAAGAAAATTTCTAACTTTCTAGTTGAAAATCATGGTCTCCCATACATTCGGTATGGGAGAACATGTTTCTTAACCGCAAATTTAAGTTGGTCAATTATTACTCGTTTACTTGTAAAGCCTACTTAGCTGTGATAGTTTTCCTTTTAATTTTGTTATATATACTACAGCCGTAAATTTTTTCACATATGCAAAACCAACCATTTAGCTGGCAGGGGGTGGAAGCTTGACTCTAACCAAAATTAGCACTTTAAAACTTAATATTTTGCGAACGGATCCCTGAATCCAAAAATGATCTTCAAAAATACATATTAATAATATTTTTTATCTTTCCAACGATACCCCACACTATGGAACAAACGAAAAAAAAAAACATCCCCACTTTACGTGTAGGGGAGGAAAACCTAAAAAAAAATTTTTTTCTTGTTTTTTTTTACCAATTTGTCGGCGTGATTAATATTACAGCTTTCTAGTACTCACCGTCTCTGAGCTAAGCCGCGGACAGACAGACAGACAGACGGTCATGGCGAAACTATAAGGGTTCCTTGTTTAATAACCCTAAAAACGAAAAAATATATTAATAAGAAAATGCTATTATAGTACAAAAGAATATTTAAACAACAAAATATAATCTGCTGAATAAATATGGTAGCCTACCATATTTATTCAGTAGACTAAACATATTTGTAAAAAAAAAATGTATTAGATTTAGTTCAGAAGACTGATGATAAGTTAAGTGTTCAAAGCTTCCTCTTTCCTTCTATTTTCCTGTGTCCGACAGGGCCACAATGATCACGATCCGAAAGGGGCACATGGGTACTGCAATAATATTACCAAAAAAGTAATAAAAAATCTTATTACTACTGAAAATAAAAAAGTTATTTCTATTAAAAATTCTCATTTTTACTACGAAAACTACCTCAATTACATTTAAAAAAAAAAAACTACAGTGGTCATAAGTTATGACTCGTAGACACCCGCTAAACGACGGCGGCCCGCGCCCCATGTAATAACCCGGTAATAATCCCCATTTAAAAAAAAAGGGCGATTTTTTTATTTCTTTTTCCTGAAAATTATCACATAAGTAGACTCTCAGTACGATACATAACCTTCACGGATCGGTCAGGCTTTTATAGTACATGTTGTATAATTTTATGTTAACACCTAAGTAAACAATGTGGTATGCAATAAACTTTTGAGTATTGAGTAAATTCTGAGATGATGACTGATAGAATCTGGAACGGATATAATATATATGAAAAAAAATACGTACTGCATGACCCCATATAAATTGGGATAAGAGTACTATCCTCATAATAAAGTTTCAAAAACACAACAAAGTTCTGTCAGCGAAATCAAATAAGAGTAACGTTACGTCAGCTGAGATATTCTCAAGAACTAGTGAACCTATCGACGCCATACTTGCTCTAATCGATGCCAACATTCAGGCATTAGTTGATAACGTATTAACACACAATGTCGGATAACGACTAACTAGGTCACTTACTTGTCCTATGAAAGAAAGAATATTACAAGGCTGTTGAGGAATACCTACAATATCTAGCTACATTCCATTTTTAAGTAGGTTTATTAAAACAGTATCAGGGAACTATCAAAAAAAATCACTCATCTTCAACTGACTGCGAAACCAACAAAGTAAGAAGGAATTCGCAATGGTCTTGTAACCCGGTATATGAATTAAAATTCGTTTCTTTAAACTTGTCAATTTTGTCACTTTTACGATTCCAGGAAATTTGAAAAGTGCTTTCTTGTTTAACTTGGTTATCAGTTGTTCTAGTTTTATACCCTTTTCTTGGTCTTCCTCTTTGTCAAAATCGAAATCAAAATCGACTCCTACATAATAGAGATCATACGGCTTTGCTTAATTTATCAACGATACGGGTTTTGCCCGAAAGTCTGTAAAAAATTCGCACGCACTGTATGAAATCTATCCTTTATGCAAAAGTAAAAAACATACGCATATAAAGGCGAACATAATGCCTGAGGCATTTCCTACCAGTCAACGTTAGGGTGATGCAGAGGATACCGTGGCCCCTGGCAATGTACAGACAACTGAAGGAACACGGGTGGGTTTTAGTCAGTAAGAGTCTGACACGCCCTCCCGCTCCGCCCTGAGCGGGAGAAGTTATTTGATAATCTACCACACTAAAAAAAAAAAGAAAGGGTGATGCAGAGACAAAACATGGCAGGTGCTACATAATTGATAGATAATTCGAAAAAGTATAAATGAAGGGTCAGGGGCAAAACACGGAATGTCGCAAAAAAAAATCAAATATAAGTTAAGTATGGCAACACTTAGGTTTTCGCGTGTATTTTTATGTAGCATAAGTAAAAAGCGTAAAAACAATCACAGTCCTTCATAACTTCAATATTTCAAAACCCTGTACAGGTGCAAAAGTTCTAACTTTGAAACATTAAAATGTTGATTACACAGAATCCTGTTTTAGTGACATTCATTGTTTTGCCCCTGTACCCTTCAAATACTAATACATAGACACATACATACATATAAACAAAATAAACTTAGTCAGGAGAAATAACGATAGGAAGAAGAGAAAACGAATCCAGCAAATCAGCGCTGGGATAATTCTGCCAACTTCTTATGATCTTTTTATATATCTAAAAGTACGGGACAACTTGTCGTCTTTTAAAAATATATCCATAAATAGATGATTAGGTTGGTGTAGGCTTTCGCAACATTTTTATGTTGAAAACGGAACATTCATTGAGATCACCCGTTCTAAAATGGGTCAAGTGGGAGTTTAACTATATATTAGTGTCGTGTGTGTATGTGAGAATGATTAAATATGCGCGTTTTAATTCAGTAGTGGACTAAATGTTTGCGAACTTTTTCTGCAAAACTAATTTTAGATGAAAGTCAACAAACACAATTCTTGAAAACAGCATGTGTTATGCTTTGCCTGGCGAAACTGTTCGGTAAAGCAGTTATTTTAATATCCCCACAATATATTGTTTAAAAATTTGGAAAACACAGAATTCCGCGCTGTAAGATTAATCTCCTCTATTTTGACTTGCTGCATTAGAGATGTTGAAAATTCTAAGTGAACAGTTTCCATCCGTTGTTTTCTGATATATGTATTTATTCACACTTCCAATATTTGGGACTCGGTGACAGTAATTTTCAGTACCTATATAAATAGTACTAAATCATTTTCAATTTCCTCTTTTCGACGTTACACAATCTTCTTCTTTTTGTGTGGTTAGTGACTAACCAGGTATCTAATTACTCAACACATTTTCGTAAACGATTACGACTAAACTGTTTCATTTTGACAGTTCAACAACATTCATTGCGTTATTTACGTTGTTGAGCAGACTTTTTTTTTGGACTTATGACGCGTTTGGATTAGCAATCTATTTCAAAACGATCCAGATTCTGATTGATCGTGTATTACGCAATTAGGGTACTGGTGTCAGAGGTTTAAAGCCGCCCATGGACCTCTGACTTGGCTTCACATGCCGTCGAGAAATATATCTCAAGCATGCCGGTTTCCTCATGATCTTTACTTTCACCGTTTTTGAAGCAAGTGATAATCATACAATACGCACGTGAATCCGAAAAGTCAGAGGTGCGTGCCTCGGGTTCGAACTCGAGACCTATGACTTGGCAGTCTGACGGTCACACTGGTTGCTTATTTAATTTGTAATTTTTTTATAACACTGATTTTATATTCTGTGATTACTCACATATTAGTATTACTTGTTAAAATGTTAGGAATATCGTATAATTTTTCAATGTTTGTAAATATGTGAGCACCATGTATCTATCACATAATTAATTTATCCGTCGTTGGTTCATTTTTCATTCTTTTTGCATATCGTGGTATAGTAATTTTATTCTAGATGCATCGTCTTCACATATAATTATATAATTAATGTATACAAAATATTGTAAAAACATTTTAAAAGACAACGATTTAGTTTCTTGCCCATTCGTCTACATACAAAAACTACCTTTTGGAAGGGGCGACTAGAAACAATTCGATTTTTTCTAAAATTGACGTTCAAAAGTGCCTTTTATGTGCCTAATTGAAATAAATTGTTTGACTTTGACACTGTGGCATGTTATAAATTTGATCTTCCTTCCATGTTAATATCTTGCTGGACGGGCGATGCTCGTCGCTTATCTTATCGACTGGGGCGGGATCCTACAGTCCAGCGCTCAATTATCGGCGTAGTTGCTGCAGGTAAGCTAATATAGTTAAGCCCAAATAGACTGGTGGTGTGAGCGCCTGCCGACCGCCGCCGCTGCAGCAATATAGATGAAATGTGATTTTGATAGTATCCACTCAACCGCGAAGCTTTAGGTAAACAAATTATCTAGTAAACGCAATATTGGAAGTTTCAGTATTTACGGCGAGTTTATGGTGTCTATATTTAGTATTTGGGGTTGTAAACTGTTTCTTTCTTTCTATGAGTAGACTAAGCTCAGCTCTTACTCCATGCGATGCACCTAGAGATTTTCAAGTCCGGACAATCGAAAAAAATACGAGTGCTAACCAACTGACGGAATTAATTTCAATGTAATTCGCTTTACCGGGGGACGTGATTTGTTTGAGAAAAATATAAAAAAGTTATACTTAAGAGCGCTTATCCTAAAAGTTGGCAACGTTGCAAATAGCTGTCAAATATTTACCTGTTTTCATTAATTTGGCAAAATGATTGTATGGAAATAAGAAATGTGGCAAACTAGTGAACTAAAATATTGATTATGAAATGCAATAATTAATATCATAACACGGAATTAGTTTTAACTGTAAAAAAAGTATTTGGAAACTTTCCAAATGCCTTTTTACACCTAAAACGGTTACAGCACAAAACTCAGTGTTATAATTGCAATACGTTATTAATATTCTAGTTAGCCACATTTCGTATTTCCATACAGTAATATTGCCAAATTAATCAAAACAACGAAATATTTGTCATCTATTTGCGACGATATAATCACTTGAGAACGACTCAAGCGATTTGTTTTTTTTTTTAATATTCGTGAATGTCCGGATTAGGTTTTAATGGAAAGAAAAATTGGAAAATTTTCCGGGAAAAACAGAACGACCATTTTTCTTTGGGAATTTTGTATGAATTCGTCAAAATTGGGTAGGAGAACGTCTGTCGGGTCAGCAAGTAGGTAAATAAAAATAGCTACTTATAGGAATCGGCAAAATTGAACCAAATGTCGACATTCGATTTCAGTTTTAAAACTGCTTCAAAGCCACTCTAACTTGACCACTTCATTAAATACTTAATAGCGATCGATAGCTATATTCGGAGGTATAATAATTATGTGCCATACGATAGCCAAGGGAGAAATCCCTTGGGCAAAGTTAATTAAATGGCTATCGTCTACCTACATACTTACTTAGGTACATAAAACATCAAAGTTTGTCTATGGTAGCGACAAGTCGATCGATCAACGGTGGAATGCAAACACTGTGGCGCCGCCGCCGCCGCGGTCCAGCGTCGTGCTGTAACCGCTGTCGCTGCAGCGCCACACAGCGCTGTCAAGCCTCGTGCTATACCCTCGGTCGCTAGAGCGCCACTCAGCGCTGTCAAGCCTCGTGCTGTAAGCGCTGTCGCTACAGCGCCACACAGCGCTGTATTCATTCCCTGACCTCAGAAAGCATATAAATCCGTCGCAACGCTTCTTTAACTCTATGGCTGTCACGTGGCTGTGACCATTTTCACAGGCTGTAATGAAAATGCCTGACTTTATCATTAAAATTGAAATATTTTACTGTTTATCTGATGTAATGGCGGCGAGGCGGTATCACAGTCCACTGTAGTTGGTTTATTTGAATAGATAATCTTCTACGCTTGTAAACCAATTGCTATGTAATAAGGAATGCCAAAGTACCTTTAATAACATTTGCTATGAAACATGAAAATGGAGCGAAAAAAAATATTGCCTCGCTATAACACATAGTTCAAATAAGCACTCATTTACTCATCGATCTACTGGATCAAGTTTAAGATATTTTACAAATGTCAGCTTTCTACTTAGTACTTAAGCTGTCTAAGTGAAAGTAAAATCTTACTAGCAAGACGTGACACAAAAAAAAACTTGACTAAAGTTAGTACCTATTAGAAGGCTGCTACCTTATGGTGCCTCTAGTCCCCCAAAAAAGACGCAGTTCCATCGTCTTTTTTATTTATTTTCATTCACAACGGGGAAGCTCTTGGCCTACATCTCACCTGATGGTAGGTGATGATCAGGCCGAAGGTGGAAGCGAGCTTCATCCGGAATCCTCAACCACAGAGGAACTGGCTATCTCACAACAACGCTGTTCACATTGTTGTTATGGCGACAGACTTAGATAAGATGGTGGTAGCTAGCCAGGCGGACTTAGAACATACCACCAACCATGGCACAATAATCGCCAAGTATAGCATTCCGAGACACAGTGGTCACGTGGGTGACACAAGTCTACGTCATCACATCTATGTTACCAGAAGTTTGTAATAATAACTCTCCAACCACCGTTATTACTACCTGTGCGAATCGAATAAAACAATGAAACAAACAATTTATGTTTAAATTGAATTGTTTCGTTCTATTAGACGAACGAAACGACAATTTAAACTCTTTGTGCATATTTTTTAACAGAATGGTGACTGAAAGTCTTTCCTTAATTCGTGTTTTGTTTCAATAAAGTGGCAACTGGATAGTGAAGTAAGCATGTGTCACTCCCGGAATGCCAGACCTTGTTTTATTACACCATGCCACCAACCAAGACGGGCAGAAAATTTAGCCCCCACTGGGAATCGTACCCGGGACCTCTGGGTCTGAGACAGGTGGTCTAACCACTAGACAGCAGAGGCGGTTCTGCATCATAACTAACATTGATACTCAAAACTCAAACTCAAAGCATTTATTTCAATTAAACCATTACAGGCACTTTTGAATTGTCAAGGAATCGGTCAGTCAAAAATATGAAGCTAGTTGCTCATTCCAAAGCGTAGTAGGTACCTATGGAGAAGAACGGGCAAGAAACTCCACGGACACTCTTTTAAATAAAATAAATTGTTACAAAGTATTGTTACATCATTCATGTTGAAATTATACATGTGAGAACAATGTAGAAAGACGTGCAAGTTAGAAGCGTCCGTAATACAAAGAAGAATTCAAAAATTAAAATCAGCCATGGCCGCTAAGAGTTGACCAGTCCCAACTGACGGCGCCCGTTCACGAACATGACGCATGGATCAGCACCATTCAGCTCAACCATTTTGAAGGGAGCTAAATGATCCAACACACGCGCCACCATCAGCGAGACATTTGAGTGAGCCTGACATACTCACAGCCGCCAGGGCACATTCAAGTCAATAAAAGAAGTATTACCCGGTAAATGGTAGCTCTTTAGTACATAGTACTCACACCTGTGCTCTGGAATTATATAATACAAAGGAGATTGATTTTATACAATGCAAAGTTGGTCTTAAAATCTTCAGCAGCTCCAACAGTATTTTCAGATGTTAATCAATTAGTTGTGGTTGTGGAGCAGGACCAGCATTGAGCCAAGCATTTTTATCAGTGATGTAATCCCCCAACTTCTAATATGCCTGCCTGCATAGTGTGCGTTTTATACAAGACTTGAATTTTGTCTCATTCAGTTGAAGTATAAGATAACATCTAGTACTTATACACTTTTATTAGAAAAAATTCAAAAAGCTTCCTTAGGTACCTATATAAGCAGAAACATGGCTACTATCCTTACCTCTATCCGGAAAAAATTCTTATTGGGTTACCTCGAATACAACTCGCTAGAGGTAAGGCGAATTCGAGATCAGCTCACAATAGCCTGTAAGACGCTCCGTGGCGCTGTTGACGCTCCTGATCTGCTTGATGTGCTGGCGCGCTTCTTTGTCCCAGACAATTACTTCCGGGGCAGAAAGCACAGTCTGTTTGCCGTGCCTCCATGTCGTACTGTTCCACGTGCTGAGTCGCCAATTCCTCGCACCCTGGCCGCGCTAAATGATCTCTTGGATTCCAACCCAACAGGCGACCTGTTTGCGGATGGATGGACTAAGATTTTTTTGGTATGTCAGGAGTACTGTGAGAGAAATTTATGAAAGTGTTCTGTTGAAACCTTTTTTTTTTTATTTTGTATATTTTAATGTGTGTTATTATTGTCTGCTTAATTTTTTTAATTTTAGTTACTGTAATTGGCTGTAGCACAGCCGTTGTATCTAAATAAATAAACACGATACTGTGAGTCCGCAAGTAACAATATAGTCATATTACCTATCCGACGTCTGTGCTTCTAAGACGCCATAAATAGGTCGTTTATATACAGGCTGGCACACTTGGATGAGGTTACTGTAACCCTCCTGTCTCTAATCACGTTACAGCCTGTATACGTTACGTCAGCGTTCGATTGTCTTTGAATAATGACAGTTCATGTTTCCTTAAGTTATGGCTCAGTTTTGGTAATGTTGCTGGAACCTGGTACAAAAGATCTCAACGACAACTTCCGGGCAGTTTTGATGGTGTGTCAGTAAGTTGATGATATTTAATGGGAATAGAGACAGGTTAATATTTAAATATGGACCTTATACTGTCATCGTAGTTATAGACCACGATCCACAACGCCAAAAAAAAAACAAATGTCCAATGTCGATGGTCGACAATTTTCCACGTGAATTTTCCTATTTTCATTAATTGGGCAGTTGGACAGAATTACACGTTTTCTACAATCTATACTTATTTTTAGTATGGACAAGCTGACTCGACAGACGTTGTACAAAAATCCTATAGAAAAAACCACTTTCTGTTTTTCCAGAATTTTCCCGGCATTTTCCGGGCAACTTTTCCAATTTTTCTTTTCCTAAAAACCTTATTCGGACTATAACGAACATTTAAAGTAGCCGTTCTCAAGTGATGCACCAACGAATAGCCTTTAATTGATAATTATATAGATTATGTTATGCCATGTACCATCGAAGAAGTTCATATCTAACCACCGTAAGGACTATTCTTGCTTGCAGCGCTCGGCGACTATGGCACCAGGCCGGTAACAGATGTGGTGATCGTGTTCACGGGGTTTTGTTTTGAAACTGGTTAGATTTGAACTTCTTTGATGGCACGTTAAAATATTTGAAAAAGCTTCTTTTTTTCATTTGTATCATGACACAATCTTCAGAGACGTCATTCAGAGTCCTAGGTAGTTTTACTTTGACACCATATAAACACAAGAACAAGTAGTTACCTATCCATTACGTGAATTTGAACCATTTTTAACCGACTTCCAAAAAGGAGGTTCTATGTTCGTCTGTGTATACGTTTTTTGAATAATTTAAAATACTCGTTTCGCACATCATTATTCGTGATGCTGTTAAAGCTTGTTTTAGTTTTTTTAACCATAATGCTATAAGTAGAAAAGTAGTATTTCCGTTGTGCTAGGGCCTCGGAGCAAAAAAAACCCACCAAGACTGTCAGCTGCCATTCACGTATTTCTCTCGTGTGGTCAAAATCAACCGACGAAAGGGTGGGTATGTAGTGACAGCGACGAACGTCCAACAGTGTGCAGCCTGGCGTTTATTTCTGAAACAGATGACACATGTATTATTGTTTATTTTTATTAACTATTGCATTGCAGGCGAAAACGTGTGCCAGCATTGAGATATTTTAAGGTGCTGTGCGGGGGCAGTTAAAATAATTAATTGTAAGCATCAAGCCCATCGGGGGCGTTTTTCTCGAAGAAACAATTTTTATTTTTACAATCTAAACCTAAAATTCCTGAAATAAAAAAGTAAGCTTCACTGATAAGCAATTGTCCAAATAAAAGGAATTTGTACTATATTGATGCTGCAAAGACAAAGAAAAAATAATAACAACAACTGTTTTTTACCCGACTTCGGCAATGCCAAAGGGTTATCATTTTAAGCAATCTATTTATTTTTTTATTTATCGGTTTATGTACACACATATAAACAGACAAGAAAAAAAGGAACAGAAAAATACGTACAAAGGTGATGCTTATTTCTAAAGAAATCTCTTCCAGCATACCTGCGATAGGAAAGTAGTTAAAGAGATGTAGACAACGTGTGTAAGAGTAGAAGAGAAAATAAAATACATAAAATAAAAACACCTAATTATTCACTAATTTAACTATAATATTAACTATAAACATAGATTATGAAAATAAACTTACATACATACTACTAAAATAAATATCACTAAAATATATATACTTAATTATAATGTACTTAGTATAAAATAACAAATACAAAAAAAAAAAAAAAAAATGCAACTATGACGAAGTGGAAAGATAGTGTTCTTTCACTCTTCTTTTAAAAACTGCAACACTACATTTATGTATGTATGCAAACCGATAGATCTCATGCAAATTACAACAACTGTTAATTTGTATGAGATCAATCTAGTGCTAATGGTTATAGTTTGACGACTATTTACTGAAGTGATCTGTGAAGTATTCTAATTAGCTTGTAATAACGAAAGGTCAACTAACTATGTCTCATTTCTTGGCAATGTTTAATAGAAATTTGCAGTTTTTATTAATTTCACGACCTTACTAGGTAGACAGTTGGATAGTAGGTACTTGTCTTTTGTATTTACCTACTCCTTAAGCCATCCAATATTCTCCGCTATCAGGTCTAGAGTGAAATACTATCTAAACGCAATAATCTCAAGCATTGGTACTCGAACAACATTTGAACGCATCTCTGAAAATAAATGCAGCTCTAAACCAATACATTCGGGCCATTTCGGGCTGAAAGCAGGTTTAATTCAATATATTTTCGTGATGAGCCGGTAATCAGTGCGAGCTGAAATGTGAAGCTTTATATTACGAAGAACCTGCAGGCAGGAGCCAAGTAGAAAAATACGTTCGCAAACATTTTGAAGTGCAATGAAGGTTCAGTTAATGTTCTGCAGTGCTATTCTGTAACCATCTCACCGTTTAAACTTAGGTGAAGTGAGCGTGGAGTGAGCTGTCATTCCACAGGGATTGACACTATTGACAGCTCACTACACCCAAGTTTTCACGGTGAGATGTTTACAGAATAGCATGGCTGTAATCGTTTTCCTTAAGGCCACAGCAGACTAGCTACTTTTAGCATCGGCGAACGGCGATTTAGCCGCTTTTTAGAAGCCAAATGCAGCGACCAAACATCGCACACTTAAAAACGCCAAACGCAGCGATTGAGTCGCTTTTCGGAAGCTCGACACAGCGGCTGAACGCTACACTCCGCACACATTCGGATGCCGTAACATCTATCGGCGTCTGCGGAATAAGACTGATTTGACTAGATTTTGACGAAGCGACTCCACCCGCACTCCCTTCAGCTCTCCGGCATCGGAACAGTCGCTAAAACGCGCGATTCCGATACCGCGTCCGAACGCAGAGAGTCGCCAAAACGCGACGCAGCATCGATACAGTCGCAATATCGCCGATCGCCGATGCTAATATTAGTTAGTCTGCTGTGGCCCTTACTTAGCTTTAATAACTAGCGGGTTGCACACCTAAATCCCAAGTACCACACAATCAAATTTCAGTGAGCTTATTCACATCTAATGTACGTACATAATGATTCTATTTCTGTTGGTGCAAATCATGCAAACGCACACAATTGTCACCAATATAAATAACATAGTGTGTCATTGAAAAAAGAAATGTCCATGTCGCTGAAAGTGCACCGAGTTATTCTAATAAGTAATCGCGAGATCAGTCATGCTCTGACGCATATTTACGGGTTTATTTCGGGCTGAAATGCAGAAGTCAGCTGTCGGGCGACCGCGGTGGGGGGACATGCGCAGTGCAGGGGAAGGGGGCGTGCAGTTATTACTGGCTCAAACGGACACTGCAAGTTTATGCGGACCTGTTACTTCAATACGCATGTAATACACATAAATTTGTCGTTGTATACTTGCTTACTAACATTTTAAACTTCAAACATTTTTGCGCGCTGTGGTAATGGTGGCTTTTTAAAACATTTAGTGCCGGGAGCAATCCTGGACGGCTCACTCTAATCACTTATGGGATGCCGGGAGCACTCGCGGTGGGCTCATTTTAAAGTATAGTGTGAAGACCCCCTGAAAACAATATTTTACTTCGTTTTATAACACGGTTTCACCCCGGTATCAAACCTCCGCCGCGAAACCGCAGTAGTTCAATTCAACTAGCGAGCTTCATTCGAGGAGCGGAACTCGAGTCGCGGAACATGACGCGAGCCAGTTGAATTGAACTACTGCGGTTTCGCTGCTACGGTTTCGCGGCGGAGGTGTGCTTCTGGCGTCAAACCTCATGCCATTGACTCTCCGCGAGGGTTCACTTCCAATTTCTATGCATGCATGGCGTATGAGCTCTTTGAAAAGTAGGTGGAGTTAAAAATGTTAACCGACTAAAAAAAGGAGATGGTTTCTGCGTCAAATAGAGATATGCAACAAAAAGGTTTGTAGGAATCTGTGTGGCAGAATGAGAGGACTAATTAACCCTTGAACTTATGTACTGTAAATTCCGTAGGAATTCAACACCGACGAGAGGGCTTACCCACAACCAATATATATGCCAACTAATAGAAAAATATGGAATAAGAAAACATGGTACGCCGAGCTAGAAAATGATGGTACTGTTTGCCGAGATTGTAATAGGCATTTAACTAAATATTGGATTTGTAATCGTAACTAGATTTACGTTTATAGGTATGCATATATGTTTCCAAACCCTCGTGTACACATCCAATATTTCTCACTTGCATGACACACGCATGTCTAAAATAAGTAAGAGACGAATGCACATGCGACTTGATGCGACTCATGTTCCGGTTTGTTTACAAGCCGCCTGATCGAATCATCGTGTATCTCATCGACATTGCCACGTAGACAGACTAACCGTAATCGATTCGAATACAACTCGATTAGCTATTCGCTAATTTATGACGAGACACTTGGCTAGAACCCAGTGCCTTATGTTTCAGCGTGTTACGATGATCATTGTTCTATGTTTAGATTTATATTGTCATAAAACTACTAGCATTGACTTGGCTAGGATGAGAGCTGCCAACATATTATATGCAAAAAATGAGTGATTAAATCACAATAGCGGGTCACTGGAAATGTTTTTCGTGTGAGCGCGCTATTTCGGAGTGAGTGCTGGTTCTCCGGTTGCACAGGTAGACACGGGAATTATGCGATGCCGCTTGTTTCTAGGTGAGCCGTGTATTAATAAGAGCACGGCTATATTAAACCCACTTCGAATTCACGAGATCGCATCGTATTTCACTCGCGTTTTTCATGCAAATGTTCTTTTTATTTTTCAATTTCGTTTTTATGCGTTCAGGTAGGTGTCAGTAGTTGGTGCTCAGACAGCTTCATCAATCTGAATTCGTGCAGTCATCAAGAGAAACGAATGGACGGTGACCAACACTCCTTCTTCGTGCAGTATCGCTGTTTTGCATCAGGGTAAGTGAGTGGACTGCACTGCAACATTACAGTCGACATTTACAAATTTGTCAGCGTTTTCTTGTTTATTCGGCAAATTGTTGGCATATGATGTCAACAATAGGTATATTCGTTAACGGACATCGCTTTAGAATACCGATACATTTAAAAAATGTAGGTACCAGACGTTCTGATATACGCATTCCAAGTGTTGAAAATGTACCAGACGTTCTGGAATACGCATTCCAAGGTTTGAAAATAAGGTCACCTGTATTGCGCAAAGGGTTACTCATTGAATGCCATCAGGCTGTAGTCAGCAGCGAGAGCGCGCTCGTGGGCGACTCCACGCTGTTTTTTTGTTTTTCGACTAGAATATCGACCACCTACTAACGAAAGCTGCCAAACATCACACACGTATACCTATTCTTTCCAATTATCACACACACCTTTAATTTTCCACTGTAAAGATGAATTACTCGACCTCGTCTAACTATTATTTGTGATGCTTTTTCTTTCAGTTTCATGAAGCTTCATCACTTGTATCTACCTATGTAAAAGTCCTGCGCTTTTGCCAAAATCTACTGATTTATTTTTGTATTTGTTTTCGTAAACCACTGAAACAGTTTTTGCTAATATTGTGTCAGCTGAAGTCAGAATGATGACATTTTTGCAGATGTACAAAATCGTAACGGTGTAAAATGTACACAAAATGACCTTAGTACCTACACAACCCCTTGTAATTATGGTCTTGAGTACCTACCTCCATAGGTATCTACATAGTTTTGATGGATTTTTCATCATAAGCATTCAAAGTGGACTGATAGCAGTCTGATGATCGTGATGATGATGAAGGCAGGACAGTTCTACATACAAAAAGAAAAAGATTAATGTGAATGCGCAATAGGTAACGAAAAATCGAATAATTAGAATCATTAAATTGGATTTGACCCATTGATTGACATTTTCATGAAATCATGACATTTGAGACCAAATCTAACTAGATTTTATATTATAGTTCTGTCGATACATATTTTTTATGGTCGCGAATCATATTTTTATCAAGATACAATTGCAAAAAACGTAAAATTTTAATTTCGCGGGCTACCTTTTTGGATCAACCAAACAGTCAAACTAAGGCATAAACACGAGCACAGAGAAACATAGCGATCGAAATCATCGATGAGACACGTCACTTGCCAGAAATTCTTTCGATCCTGGCCGCAATGACTGTCACAGATAATTATTGGGATGACGTGTGACGTGCCCGGGCGTTGGTACAAGCGAGAGTCACTGATGAGTAAACAAGAGTCACTAGTAATTAATACGACACAGACGTCTGAGCCGAACGTGATTTAACCACGTAAATTATAATATTGGTTATATTTTACAGCCATTTTGGCCGGCCAGTTTTATGGACATGAACTGTTATGGCTTTGGTCTGGTTCGCAAACAAAGAGTTGTACTCAGTGAGTAGTCGTTGAGAATAGCCATAGCTTATATCGGTGTGGCGTCACGTATTGTGCATTTGTGAACGCACATTGGTATACGTGGAGAAGCCTTTTTTTTTTTGTGCTTGGGAAATTATCAAATAACTTCTCCCGCTCTGGGCGGAGCGGGAGGGCGTGTCAGTCTTTTACTGACTAAAACCCACCCGTGTTCCTTCCGTTGCCTATGTGCTGGGGTCGCAACCCTGGCAGGCATTGGCCCTTCCGGAACCCGTCAGTTGGTGCTGACATCTCTTTGAGGCGCGCGTGGAACACAACGCACCGTCGACCCGGGCCTGGTCCCTATCGGACGGCGAGCTACCCATTGCTCGCCGTCCGCAAGCCCGCGCCTACGGTGGGCGGAAGTCGGCTCGCGACTCCCGAGCGTACCCTGTATTATTTATGTTAATTAATTATTGATTAATTATGTTTAGTTAAGTATTTTTATATTAGTCAGGAACGCACCCTTGTTAAGTGGCAACACTAAGCCACGATCCGGGGCGTTACCCATAGCATCCTTTTTATTAGCGTCGCTATCTTGCTTGTCAACCACCACAGGATACAGACTAGATTATAAATCATTCGTTTATTTTGTCCCTAGTTTATTTTAATTAGTTATATAAGTGCTAATAGTGTACCCAACATTAGACTATGATACGTGTGTGATGATTATATATTATTTACTGCAAGTTGTCGTTTCTATTCCGCTCTTCGATTACGATTACACTTCACCTCTAATACACGTAAAAGGAGGCAGGTAGAATACCTTCGACCTATGTCCTCAAATAGGTACCAACTGAGGTCACCGACAAAACTGTAGAAATAAATAAAACTATGTTTGTCAATAAGTCCCATAACATTGAGTATAGAGCTCTTCCTTATAATTTACATATCCAACCCATCTTCTCCTTAGTCAGTCTCTAACTTATTATATTGTAAAAAAAAATGGATCTTTATTTGCTACGGTCTGTGGCTTGATGATGAACCACGATCACCGGCATTTCCAGTGGCTCCGAGCCTTAAATTGAAAATTGGCAAATTTTCTTCTGATAACTACTGCACCAAGGTCTTTCTTTAGCTGCTTGTTGACTACTGGAGCCAGTGTTGCTATACTAATCTCACGTACTCGCAAGGAAACACATGGTACTCATGGAAACGTTGTTTTCGCCCAACGCAGGAATGTAAATAGTTGGGTACTACCTCGTATATTACGAAATAATGAAAACCGATAAGTACCCTAATTGCGTAATACACGATCAATCAGAATCTGAATCGTTTTGAAATAGTACCCTAATTACGTAATACACGATCAATCAGAATCTGAATCGTTTTGAAACAGATTGATAATCCATTGATTCGTACGTTAGAAAAAAAAATCTGCTCAACAACGTAAATTACACAATGAATGTTGTTGATCTGTCAAATTGAAACAGATTAGTCGGAATTGTCAACGAAAATGTGTTGCGTAATTAGATAGCTGATTTCTAATCAATTGCTTCATAAGTTCGAAAAAAAAATCTGCTCAACAACGTAAATAACGCAATGAATATTGTTGAACTGTCAAAATGGAACAGATTACTCGTAATCGTTTACGAAAATGTGTTGCGTAATCTGACAGCTGGTGTCATACGCCAGGCAACAAAGCACATTGTGCAGCTGACATTTTTTAGTCGTGCGTGTCAAAAGAATCGACAATAGTAATGAGTAGGTAATTACAGACCAAACCGTTTTTACGTTTTAAGTTTTGTTGGAAATCATTTGCATTCTTACAGCTGAAGTTTTTTACACGTTATAGCATTTCCGTTTTCCCGACTACGGTAAAGCCAAAAGGAAGGGTTATCACTTTTATTATAGTACCTGCTCGACCGAGCTCTCCTCGGGTGAAAACTGAGAATTCTTATTTAATAATATAGGATTGTTCATACCATAGATATATTTATATTTCATACTAATTCCATGCTGCCATGATAGTAGGTACTTACTAATTCCATGTTGCTATGTCAATATGTTGTACTTGTTCTAAACCTTGGGCGATATATATATTTAAATAAATCGTTATATATACAGGGTGGCACAGACATCGACGCGAAGCCTGGATTTAGTTCATGATTCTGAACGCCCCTCCGTTGAAATAGATCGTTGGTTATTTAAGAAAAAAAACATTTGTTCCATACATTTTGACCGCGTAGGTTATGCACTTGTCTATGAAACAGCAGATTTTTTAATAATGAAATATTGCTCTGATTTCAAATATTGCTCGTTTAATAGTATAGGATAGGATATAACCGTTATGACATTTTTTACATAATATTAAAAACCTACATCTTAGATAAAATACGTTCATTGACCATCGCAATGTACAATAAACCATAATATTCCATATCAATCTAACTATCGACAGTCTCGATCACTGAGACCTAGAATCGAAACGATTGTCTAATAGGCACCACGTAACTGCATCGAATGTTCCGTTACGCGAGAAATGCGTGTCAATACAGCCACGGAAGTCATCTCGCAGATCAGGGAAGCCAGTCATCGTGGCTCGAAATGGACACGAATGCTCCAAATGAGGATCTTGTACTGAGCACCAGAAGGTAGTGATTATGGCATTATCCAATCAGGATCGTTGGATTGTGGGTGTCCTTGCTGAAGGTGATGATCGTTACTGAGTTTACGTCACTTTAGTCACGTACTCCATAATTATTAGGCCAAGGCTTATGATGTTTTTCAGCTCGAATACTTAACACACAAAATTATTATCAAGACATGCCACAAAAACAGCTGAATTAATTCATTTTATTTTGTTGCAGAATTTACCTGTGCAGTTTCTAGTGTTCGAGGTTGAGCCACCGATCAATAATAAACTTAAAGCTAGGTCAAAATAGCAATAAATAATCGGGGGTGAACGTGATAACGCGATATTAAAAATAATTCAATAATAATGATAAATTTATTTTTTATTTTTGATATATTAAAAAAAATGTTTCTTTTTTAAATTATTAATAATGTAAACAATATGTATGTAAATGTAATAAAATAAATTTAAATATAATATAAACGAGGCAGTTTTAAGAATGCTTGGAACTTCCTTAAAACTGCGTCTCGTTTTTGAAAATTAAGAGGCTTACAACAGCTAAAGCGCGGTCACTGTCGGACTGCATAGAAATGAAAGAGAAGCGCGATGACACGACGCTGGTAATTTATTGCAAAATATGAAGCAATTAGCGATTTACAGAAATTCTATTGATTGGACTGGAAAATTAAAACACTATTATGCTAATATGTAGCTTGTAGAATAATCTGACAAAAAATCAGAATGATTGCATGTAAATTAATATGATTTTTAATCGTTAAAAGAAATTTTTAGAGGTATCTTCATGATTTTTTTCTATCGTATCAAATTAGTTGTATTATGTTTTCAACACACTATCATACTAGCATATAGCCTGAAGAATATCATATATTTTTCTGATTTTGTTTACTGCAGTGGATCATATTTTTTTAGGCATTATAAAACTTGCGTTTAGGCACGTTTAGGTCCTGTAGTCCCCTTAATGCAAACTGTATCCGTGCTTGAGTAAACAAACTACAATATGACATGTCATATAAATAAATAGTATATATATACATTATACATAGGCAAGCTGTATGAAGCAGAAGTCCGGGGGCGGGCGCCGCGACGTGGCCTCGGCCATTTTATTCACCACCACTGAAATAATAATGCATTCGTGTGAAGTTGTTTATGGCGATAAGGTAAGAATATCCTTGACGTTGCCTAGAAACGCGATCTGAGCTGCGTCCAAGTGGTGGTGCGTTATGATGCAATGGACCATTCTAGAAACTTTCAAGTTTAGATTCTAATATGTTTATTTAGTCTCCCAAGCTCTATTGAAAACAAGGCTAGATGAACAAAAATTACTACTGAGATTCAACAATGAAATCATGAAGAATATGGTGAAGCCTCAAGCCTTAAATCTAAAATAAAATAAATTTATTACTAGGGCTGCTAAAATGTATTTAATAAAACTGGGCATTGAACAGTAACATCTGCATAATTTACACTATTAATATTACCTACTCGTATAAGCATTACGATCACCTTTAATCGTGATGTTTACTGCATCCCATCTGAGTTATAAGTCGTAATTGGCGAAATGTGGAGGCGGCAAAAGGCCAAATTCCAGCAGCCAGCAATGAACATTTACAGGCTATAAAAGCTTCATAAATAAAGTTCCAAATCCCACAGATTCTACGAACAAAACAAAACATTCCAGACTCTTATTTTTTTCAAACCAAAAACCTATATCCGATTTCAGAGAACAACAGTTAGGTACAGGACTTTGTTGATACCACACATAATACAAGTGGTATTTTTCAAAACAAGCTGAAAATACACGCAACCATTGTATGGACTGGCATAACGATGATGAAATATTTTGTAAGAGTACCTCACCTACATATTTATCATATTTTACTCATGCTATTTTCGGTAATAATAGTGGGAATAATGTCCTTGGCAATCTGTCGAACGAACAATAGGCTAATTGACTAGAAACTTGACTAACTGAGCATCCGTTTCCTGCAATACGAGCCTTCCACCCTATATTAAAATCACAGCACATTGGAAAATTGCCCGTTTCCTTGGCATTCGTTCAAACTATTTTGCGTTGTGCCGGTGAGACGTTCCTCTAAAATTATTTTAATGTTTGTCACAAACACTTCTTAGTGGCAAAATGGAGTAGTTCCATTGACATGAATTAGATCAAAATAAAAAAAAGTTTCTTGAGAAAAACGCAATGTATTGTGGATTTTGTATATCTATGTAACGAATGGTTTTTCGTAGATTTGCAAAGATTTAATGTCAAGTGACCAATTTGTCAGAACATGTTTCGAACAAGCGACATGCTGTCGAATAAAACTAACAATGGCATCGTCAATTTCACATCAATACACTAACAATTCATTATTTTAATGTTGTTAATAAGCAACATTATTCAAAAACTTAAAACCGAATATGTTTAGAAAGTATTTATCTTGCCATAGAGAATTGTGCAGTACGACACAACTTAGATGCTGCAAAAAATGCGGCAAAATTCGTAAAACCGATTACCAACCGAACTAAGTGCGACTTCAAAATCGCCGATTTTTATTAATGCCTTAGGTGAAAATGATCTTTATGAAAACGCAATAACTTGTAAAGTCATATAAACAAATACATTAATAAAATTAAAGTGATGATTTTTTTTTTTTATGTGTGCGTAAGTTGTGTTGTAATGTACTTGCATTGGTTTTGATTTTCAGACTCTCAGATAAGAGATTTCAACCAGCCTCTTAAATACAAAATTCAATGTCAGATTTTCTTCTGAATTTCACCCTGCCTGAAAGAAGTTCAGCGACTATTATGTATTTATTTATTTGCTAACATGTACAACACTGGTTAGTAGGCATGCATTAAAATTTCATGACACAGTATTAAGACATGCACCCTGTAAGGGACTGCAAATGTTTAATATCAGATTAAATTTAAATATTCACGACCTTCCCTTACAAATGGCCAAACCCGCGGGTATTACCTGAATACAGCTTCCTTCTTACCATGTCTTCATCCTGGAGCGTCTAAAATTCTCATTAGCTGGTAAAATGTATAATGCTTCACAACATCTAGCCAACGAACGCCAATTAATTATATTAAATGAGCACCTCTGGTGGACGCACGGTAGGTAAATAATAAATCCCCCTAACTTACCCACGATGCATTATGCGACGCTCATTAAAAATGGGGGGTAATGTCTACAGCATGATCAGTATATAATGTTTACTTTATTGGAACCGACTGCATAGTACTTGATCGAATATGGAGTTTAGTTGTGGATGACCGCTGGAGATTGTTTTCTACTAAGATACAAACTTCTTAACATAACAACAACATTACAACATTATTTAGGGTATCTAAGTACCTAAATAAAAGTAAAATTAACCTCGTTCCGATGACCAAATCAACAAATTATTATATAGGTAGACACACACACACACACACTCCACACACACACACACACCACACGTATACACACACAACCTACGCACTTCACACTTCTATGATGTTGAAAACCACATCTAAGCGAGAGCTGATGCACACGATGCGTTGCGACGGTGGCACATCGCGCCGGAGCGGTGTCATTGCGGCAATAAATGTTGATATAAAATTGGATCTTCTCCTCCAGCAGGAGCAAAAACAGATGTATTTAAATTTCGAGGCGTTCTACATACATGGTGCAACGCCAAAACGTAGGTACCATGTGAATAGGCTCTTAAGAGGCTTACAACAGCTAAAGCGCGGTCACTGTCGGACTGCATAGAAATGAAAGAGAAGCGCGATGACACGACGCAGGTAATTTATTGCAAAATATGAAGCAGTTAGCGATTTACAGAAAATCTATTGATTGGACTGGAAAATTAAAACACTATTATGCTAATATGTAGCTTGTAGAATAATCTGACAAAAAATCAGAATGATTGCATGTAAATTAATATGATTTTTAATCGTTAAAAGAAATTTTTAGAGGTATCTTCATGATTCTTTTCTATCGTATCAAATTAGTTGTATTATGTTTTTAACACACTATCACACTAGCATATATCCTGAAGAATATCATATATTTTTCTGATTTTGTTTACTGCAGTGGATCATATTCTTTTAGGCATTATAAAACTTGCGTTTAGGCACGTTTAGGTCCTGTAGTCCCCTTAATCTATATAGCACTAAAAGTACCCTAACGCGGAGAAGTGGTTTTCACTTTTTATACTACACTAGAGATATCAATAACTAACGATATGTTCCATCTAGTAACATCAATCTATTTCTTGGCAGGCCTTAATCTCATTGATTTAATTCACCATCTCGGCGCGGTTACTGTAACGTCATCAAATTCCACATTCCATGTCTCGCCGTCAGAATAATCACACGCTCCAGCGCCTAATATTGATGACACTTGGTGCTCCTAAAATAGTCAGAGTTCTTTGTTAGGGATTAAACATTGGGGTGCTTGGACAGGAAACCTCCCCGTGTGCCTGGGGGCTGGAGTTCCCTTATGGATGCGTCCGGGGGGAAGGCCAATCTCCAGGACGGTGCACCCTGGGGTGCGGGCAATGACTCCCCATTAGGTACTGCGTGCCTAAGGGGTCTCGTTGCCCGTATGCCAATATCCTGTCGGAGGACCGAGCGCTCTAACGTGTACTCGTTGAGAGCACACGTTGAGCAGCGTTCGAGTGGGAGCGGGCTCGATGTGCACTAACCCTGCCGTCGGGCAGGCAGGAGGAAGTCTTTTCTCCTGCCACCGTTGGTCTCGTAGCCCCGAAGAGTGTCAAGGTCATGTCTCTGGCATTTGACGGGGGTCGAGGGTCTTGGCTTAACCGCCCGGGCCGCGAGGTAGAAAACCTCTATAAAAAATCACCCCAAACCTCCAAGCGGCGGCGCACCGTGAGGGAGGTTGATAGCTTGACTAATGGGTAGCTTAATTAGTCACTAGTGCGAACCACTATTTTTTTGGTTGGTTGGTTGGATATATTTTGTACTCGTGGGAATTAAAATGGATAAAACTTTTAAAAAAACACAAACAAATGATGAAGTGCCGAGTTTACTGGCGGAGGAACCACTTGCCGGCGACGGCAACCAGAGTCGAGGAGACTCCTGTCCCTCTGGGGACCAAACGAAGTCCGACCAGGACACGGGGCGCGGGCTTTCAAAGTCAAAGTTCTGGAGGAAACGCTCGCGCGACGAAAAGACGGGCCGCGCAGGATCGGCAGGGCTATCCTCGAGCGAGGAAAGCCTGCCGCTCGCCAAAGTGTCGACGGTGAGGAGAGGCCGAGGTCGCGCGGTGGCGGTGACCTCCAAACCAGGGCGGGGCAATCGGGGTCGCACCAAGCGGCCTGATACCCCCTCAGGAATCGGCGGGGAGAGCGACGCTGAGGTCTCGTCAGAGGCCTCGACCGAGGAGTCGGAGGGGGTCGCCGTCACCGTCCCTCAAAGAAAGACCCCCGTCCAGGACCGGGAGCGGCCGATGGAGGGGCGCCACCCTGTTGGTGGTGGGCCAGCCGCCGCCGGGGCCTCCAATTCGGAGCGAGCGGCCGGGTTTGCGGAGGTCGTAGTGGCCGCAATTAGGAGTGTGGCCTTGAAGAGACTCCAGTCCTCCAAGGACAAGGCCATATCCGCGGCCACGGCCTCCATTATGGCGGCAGGGGAGGCCCTTCTCGGGTCTCCGTCGGACGGTATGTCCGAGATGCGGGCGGAGGTCGCCCGCTTGACAGCCGCCATGGAGCTTCTCCGAAAGGAGAATGAGGAGCTCCGAGCAGACCTGGCAGGGTTCCGTGGAGCCGGCGCCCGCGTTGTGTTACAACGTGGAGCGGTGCAAGGGCAAGGCCCGCCCTTGCAGGCGGAGGACCGGGTTCTGACCCTGGTGCGGAAGGAGCTGGCTGCCTTCAACAGCCGGTTCTCCGTACTGGAGGGCATGGTCCTTCGCCCTCCTTTAGCGGCGGGCCAGCCGGCCTCGGGCCAGCGGAAGGCGGCATCGTATGCCGCCGCTGCAACTGCCACGGCCAAACCAGGCTCGTTAGGGCAGACCAGGGGTGGGGCTGTGACACAGGCAGCGAGGGCCCCGGCCAAGGTGGTGAGGGCCCCGGCCACGGCCCAGGCAGCGGGAGCTCCGATCCCGACCCCGGTGGCGAAACGGCCGCCCCTGCCTCCTTCTAAATCTCCTCAAGCTGACGCCGAGTGGCAAATAGCCGGGGAGAGGCAGAAGGCGGGCAAGGCGAAGAGGGCGGCCAAAAAGAAGGCGAGGCGGCAGCGGCGCAAGGAGCAAAGCGTCGCGGCAAGGCTCCGCGCCCCGAAGTCCGCAGCTGTAGTGATAACACTACAGCCGGAAGCGGAGAAGAAGGGCGTGTCCTACCGCGACCTGCTTTCCAAGGTTGGGACGGCGGTGGACCTTAAAGAAATCGGCGCCGCTCAGGGCATTCGGGTAAGGGTCACAGCGACAGGGGCCCGGATGCTAGAGGTCCCCGGAGCGGCCAGTGGCCCGGCCGCTGACGCCCTAGCTGAAAAGCTTAGGGCGTCCTTAAATGCGGGCGAGGCCCGAGTGTCCAGGCCCACCAAGTGCGTAGACTTGCGCATCTCGGGCCTGGACGACTCAGTGGCGGAGGAACAGGTGGTGGCCGCTGTCGTCAGGACTGGAGGGTGCTCTGCCGAGCAGGTTAGGGCGGGCACCATCCGTCCTGACTTCACGGGGATGCGAGCCGTAACGGTGAGCTGCCCCGTGTCGGCGGCCAGAAAAATCGCCGGGGAGGGCCAAAGGTTATTGGTGGGCTGGGTATCCGCGCAGGTCAAACTGCTAGAACCCAAACCTCTGAGGTGCTTCCGCTGCCTTGTAGGCAACCACGTGGGAGCTAAATGCACCTCGGAGGTGGACCGCAGCGATCATTGCTATCGCTGTGGTCAGCCCGGTCACAAGGCCGGCTCGTGCGAAGCCACGCCGCACTGCGCCGTATGTGCGGCGGCTGGCAAGCCGGCCGAGCACCGGATTGGGAGCAAGGCCTGCGCCCAACCCGCCAAAGCCAAAGCCAGGGGCAAGCCCTCCGCCACCGCCGTCACCGCCGCAACCGCCGCCACTACTACTGTCGCCGCCGCTGCCGCCTCCACAGTCGTCGCCGCCGCCGCCGTTGCCGCTGTGGCGGGGCCCTCACGTGGGGCTCGGGGGGAGGCGAGAATGGACTGCCAATAGTGGCCCCATTACGCCTCCTCCAGGCGAACATCAACCACTGCGCCGCAGCTCAGGATCTGTTGCTCCAGAGCATGGCGCAGTGGTCGATTAACATCGCCGTGGTCGCTGAGCCGTACTTTGTCCCGCCCAGGGATGACTGGGTGGAGGACCTGAGCGGCTCAGTGACCATTATATCGTCGGCCGCCGCCGGTACCCCGTCCCTCGAGGCCGTCAAGAGGGGACAGGGTTGCGTGGCAGCACGGTTCGGGGAGATTGTCGTGGTGGGAGCGTACTTCTCCCCGAACCGAACTCTCGCCGAGTTCCACAACTCCCTTGGGGAGTTGAGAGTCGTCGTCGTCGGGTACCATCCCCTCCCCGTGGTCGTTCTCGGGGACTTCAATGCCAAGAACGTGGCTTGGGGTTCCCGGTATACGGACACACGGGGCAGGATGGTGGAGGACTGGGCCCTGGAGACAGGCCTGGTCGTCCTGAACCGGGGTTCTGTCCCCACGTGTGTGCGGATGCGGGGTGAATCAGTGGTGGACATCTCGTTCGCCAGCCCCGCTCTGTCGCCGCGTGTCATTGACTGGCGCGTCATGGAGGGGGTGGAGACCTATTCCGATCACCGGTACATCCGGTTCGACGTCTCCGCCCAGACCTCGGGCGCGTCGGTCCGACAGACCCCGAGTGGTCCGCGGTGGGCGCTGAAGCAGCTGGACCGGGAGCTCCTCCTGGAAGCCTCGATCGTGCAGGCCTGGGTGTCATCACCGGACAGGCCTGCCGACATCAATGTCGAGGCGGAGTGGTTCCGGGAGGCCATGTCCGAGATATGTGACGTGGCAATGCCCCGGGTCCAGCCCGGACGTGCTCGGCGCCAGGTGTGCTGGTGGTCGCGTGAGCTGACCGCTTTACGCGCGGCATGCGTTGCTGCGCGCCACCGGTACTCCAGGCACCGCAGGCTCCGTATCCGCCCTCCGGATACGGAAGCCATTGAGGCGGAGCTGTACGACGGGTACAGAGCGGCGAAGACCGCCCTCCGAGCGGAGATCGAGCGGGCCAGAGGACTGGCCCGCGAGGAGTCGCTGGAGACTCTGAACAGAGATCCGTGGGGACGCCCATACAAATGGGCGAGAGACAAACTCCGCCCATGGGCTCCCCCGCTGACGCAGAGTCTCCGGCCCCAGCTCGTGGAGGACGTGGTGAGCGCTCTGTTCCCTTCGCGGGGGGAATATACTCCCCCGCCCATGGCTCCGCCTTCTGCGGTGCCCAATGCGGACCACTATAGTGACGACGACGACGATACTCCGGAGGTGACCGAGGTAGATTTGAGAGTGGCGGTACGTAGGCTGAATGCCAAGAATACCGCCCCAGGACCCGACGGCTTACCTGGAAAAGCCTGGGTTCTGGCCTTGGAGGCTCTCGGGCCTCGACTAAGGGGGCTCCTAAGCGCATGCTTGGAAAGGGGCCAGTTCCCGCTTCGTTGGAAGACGGGGAAACTGGTCCTCATCAAAAAGCCGGGGCGCCCGGCGGACTCTCCGTCCGCTTACCGGCCCATTGTGCTGCTCGACGAGGTGGGCAAGCTCTTTGAAAGAGTGATTGCAGACCGCCTTGTCGGGCGGCTGGTGCGAGTGGGACCGGACTTGGCGGAGAGCCAGTTTGGTTTCCGCAAGGGGCGCTCTACGGTGGATGCCATCATGCGCGTTCGAGCCCTCACGACGGGGGATGCTATTGCCCGGGGTGGGGTCGTCATGGCGGTGTCTCTTGACATCGCCAATGCCTTCAATACCCTGCCCTGGAGTTGCATTAGGGAGGCACTCCGGTATCACCGGATGCCGACCTACCTCTGTCGAGTGGTCGAGGCCTATTTGACGGACAGGGCCGTCATCTACCCCGGTCACCACGGAGAGTGGAACCGGCGAGAGATGTCGTGCGGTGTCCCACAGGGATCGGTCCTGGGGCCGCATCTGTGGGACATCGGCTACGACTGGGTGCTGCGCGCCGACCTCCCTAGCGGCGTCAGTGTAGTGTGCTACGCTGACGACACGCTGGTCCTGGCGCAGGGGAGGTCGCACGAGGCGGCGGCCGAACTGGCGACACGCGGGGTTGCGACAATCGTCGATAGGATCCGGCAATTGGGACTCGAGGTGGCCTTGCACAAGTCCGAGGCCATGTGTTTTTATGGTCCTCGGAACGCGCCACTGTCGGGTTCCCGGATAACGGCAGGAGGGGTTCACATCGGTGTCGAGTCGACGATGAAGTACCTGGGACTCGTCCTCGACAGCCGGTGGAACTTCGTGGAGCACTTCCGACGTTTGGCTCCCAAACTGCAGAGGGCAGGGGCTGCTTTGAAGCGGCTTCTGCCCAATCTAGGGGGTCCAAACGCCTCCTGCCGGAGGCTCTATGCGGGGATCGTGCGGTCCATGGCCCTTTACGGGGCACCGGTGTGGGCGCGTTCATTGAGGCTGCGACCAGCCCAGCGGTTGAACGCGTCCCAAAGGGTCATGGCGATCAGGCTGGTACGAGGATACCGCACGGTCTCCCGTGAGGCGGCGAGCCTCCTTGCCGGACTACCGCCATGGGATCTGGAGGCAAAAGTCCTCGCGCACATGTGGGAGTTGCGCGAGGAGGCGAAACGCCGGGGCGTAACTCCGCTGCCGCGAGAAATCGCGGCACAGCGGACAGAGCTCCGGCGGGATCTCATGGCGGCATGGAGAGTGCGATTGTCGCAACCCAGCGCTGGGCACGCCACAATTGTGGCGATAAGTCCCCTCTTTGAGGAGTGGCTAGAGAGGCGCCACGGCGTCCTCACCTTCCGCCTGACACAGGTCCTCACCGGACATGGTTGTTTCGGGAGGTTCCTGTTCAGAATAAAGCGGGAGGAAACGCCCGGGTGTCACCACTGTGTGGATCGCCCGGAGGACACGGTGGAGCATACGGTGGAGGTCTGCCCAGCTTGGGCGGAGCACCGCCGTGTCCTCACGGAGGCGATCGGCGGCGGCGATCTCTCGCGTCCGGCCCTGGTTCAGGCCATGGTCCGGAGCGAGAGTGCATGGGAGGCCGTCACCTCCTTCTGCGAAGCAGTAATGCTCGCGAAGGAGGAGGCGGAGCGCGCGAGGGAGAGGCAAAATGCGCCCCCTCGCGCCCCTAGTCGCCGCAGGAGACGCCCCGGGCGTCGGGAGTCGAGAGCCGACTTCCGGCCACCGTAGGCGCGGGCTTGCGGACGGTGAGCAATGGGTAGCTCGCCGTCCGATAGGGACCAGGCCCGGGTCGACGGCGCGTTGTGTTCCACGCGCGCCTCAAAGAGATGTCAGCACCAAGTGACGGGGTCCGGAAGGGCCAATGCCTGCCGGGGTCGCGGGTTTGTCTGAAAGGGATATCGCGACCTCGGCACACAGGCAACGGAAGGAACACGGGTGGGTTTTAGTCAGTAAAAGTCTGACACGCCCTCCCGCTCCACCCAGAGCGGGAGAAGTTATTTGATAATTTCCCATCCAAAAAAAAAAAAAAAAGGGATTAAACATTAAGATAAGAATTTTTTTATTTGAACATCGTTACAATTATTTCCTTAAAATGATTACATAATATTATTGTATCTGTAACTGTTGGTCTAGTAAAAAATTGAATTATGTATCACAACTCAGGTCCCCAAGATACAGGCCCGCCTAGTTTGGGGACTTGAGATTTTTTATAATTGCTTTCAATAAAGTACCTACTGCCAACAGTAGGTATTTTATGGAATTCAATTATAAAAATCTAAATTAAAATTTGAATTAGATCAAAAACAAAGTATAAAATTAGTTTAAACAAAATACAAAGCTTAAATTGTATTAAACATAAATTATCGTGGGACTCTTTAATTAGGTATGATATTCCCCCCCGTAAGAGGGGGGCACGCAGTGTTGCATGCGCGCCTTTATGGGAGGACGTGCAGTCGTGGGATCGGCCGCACTGGGTGATGGGGCCTGCTAGGCATGGCCGGCTGATACCAGTCGGGGGTGCGGCGAATGTACAATTATCTCCCGGGCCCCCGACACATGGTAGTAGTAGGAACAGTGGGGATAGAGGCGGTAGGACTCCGACATAACCCTCCGTTCTCCCAAGACGGACGGATGCACGAGGATTCGCTAACAGAAAATAAAAAATATTGTGTGAGAATCACACATTTCTCTTAAAGGAGAAAGACACGATATAGGAAATCCCTGTAATCTTCAAGCTTGACAGTCGAATTGGTGATGATGATAATTATGGTAAAGCATAACGGTTCCGAGACAGTCAGCCCCACTGCCACCTAGCAGACTATTCGTTCGTGACCATAATGTGACTCTTGCTAAATTAGCCTAGGTCAATAATAATAAAATAAACTAAGAACAATCCCCGGTGTATAAACCTCATTTTGACCAGTTTTCCCAAGTTTCCAACTCCTGAAACTTATTAATTGATAAAATATAAAAAACGACAATTATAATTATATTACAATCATTACTGAACATTGGTTTTGAAAACCTAGGCAATCGTCCATTGCCCCACCAGACATATACTTTTAATTTTTCTTTATTAGGTAAATTATAATTAGTGTTTATGTCGGCTTCCCCCTATAAGTTGCTGTTACACGCAAAACTTAATATTGAGTAAGTGTTGACCTTCCTCCCTACTGTTCAACTCAATATATATAGTTTTTTTTTTTTTTTTTATAATTTTGATTCTTGTTATTTTTACTTTGAATTGTATACTTTATTTCCATATTAATAATTGATTGTTTGATATCTTAATGCAAGCTGTGGTCTCCTATAATTGAAGATGCACAAGGATTTGTATCTTTTTATGTTTTATTTTTAGCATGTAAGGTGTAATCTTTGTTGGAGATCCAAATAAATAAATAAATAAGAGAGGAAGAAGAACATATGGAATGTAAAAGATAGTTTGTTAATTATAAAAATTCTATTAACTCCGATCATCACATTATGCAACTAATGCTTTGATTAAAACCTAGGGCCAGATCGAGGTAGGAGAACTCAATGTTAAAGTCTTGTTGAAAGTTTGGGTGGCCAGTCTAACTGTGGCCATCACCTTTTCATCATTCTGCGAAACAATATTTGTTTCTGAACATTAAATACAATTTGAAAGGTTAGTTACAATCTTTTGTGGAACCAACCACCATTTCATCACAGAGAGTAAATAAGTGCTCATTTTTTCCTTTAATATACAGTGCAAGTCTCTAGTGCCCGGCCAAAGAAAGCTAATACAATCCGGGTTAGTATTTTCCGAGGACGCCGTCAGAAAGCAAAATGCAGCCAATTTCATCTAAAGACGCTCCCTCACCGGGAGCATTCGCCTGTAACGTAACAGTTCAGATTCGAGCATTACATCGGTGACTGATGAGAACCGAGCATTAAGGCAACCTGTGTACAATTTGTAACAATACATTGATCGGGACCATTCGCCTGTAATGTAAGAGTAGTGAGTGGGCACCCGTGATACAATTTGTAATATGAATGCAAGTCTTATCGAATCTTGTATTGTTACATTACAGGCGAATGCTCCGGTGTGGTAATGCCTTAAGGGTATGTTACAATAATGAAATTGAACACATTAGTATACTGTGTCGCAGCGTCGTAAGTCGAATCACTGCATGTAGGTAATGCAGTGATTCGACTTACGATGCTGCGAAGCTAATAAAGACTCAATTATATGGAAAGCTTCTAAAAAACTAGAAGGTATTATTACGACGCTGCTGGTCATCATTATGATTAGGTACGTTTTGCTTTACCACCTCAACTTACATCTAAACGATACGGGTACCAGTAGCCATAAAGATATTCCCTCATGCAGGAACAATCTTTGCTGGAGCATTACGTCATCTCTATCAAATAAATATAGGTACTTATTGTCATCGGAGCGGAACACATGTTCAAAGTAACAGGTAGCCTCTCAGCTTGAAACTTGTTCCTTACAATACACCCTAATTGCATAATACACGATCAATCACAATCTGAATCATTTTGAAACAGATTGCTAATCTATTACTTTATATGTTCGAAAAAACATCTACTCAACAACGTAAATAACGCAATTAATGTTGTTGAACAGTCAAAATGAAACAGAGTAGTCGTAATCATTTACGAAAATGGTTTACGCAATTAGATAGCTAAATATATATATAAAGGATAAATTGCATAGTCCAAAATTTGCTTGCAAGAATCCATTTTACATAATAACAAACAACTGAAACTAATAAGAGTCTAATTTATTAGTATTTACATAACTAAATACTTGCTGAAAATGCTTGTGTTTTTTGGCAAAAGGCGAAGAACTGCAAGTGTGGTACCGGCTTGCGCGATTCAATGCATGCATGTTTGTCTGTCTACATGTCGCAGCTGCTGTTTGTCACGGCGGCTAACGAGCTTTTGGCTTGATAGTTGGCAGTAACAGAACATAGCTAATCTGTCTTGCTTACCCGTACCTTTTCTTATTAATACAGAACACAAAATGTGCAGGAAATATTCTATTTACTTTTAAGACTACCTTCATTAATTTTCCTACAACAAGCATTTTAATAATCATGTCTATTTTTAAGACGGGAGATTTGAGAAATAAATTAATACCCGAGACATTTATGGATTTTGTTAATTTATATGATCTTATTTATCATTTTTGTTTGACTTAGAGAATCTAGTTAATGGTTTCATTTGAAACGTCGGAATAGAGGAATAGTTACGAAGAACTGATGTTCCTATAACTTGTAGTTACTATGTTACTTTAAAAAAAAAAAATGAACTTCTAATACACTGAATGGTCTATGTTTCCACCTTGTGAAATGGTGGCCCTTGAAATAGGCACCTACCCATTAATTTATCTCTCTTCTTCTGCGTAGCACTCTTGTCAGAGCGGTCGTGGTCGTCATGTAGTTTCTTGTCCAGGGGCTGATGTGATTCGCCTCATGATTTCTCGCCATCTACTCCGATTTTTGATGTTTTTATTGCACTTATACACGGGTTCGCCCACTGCGGATTTGATTTGGTCAGTCCATTTCATGGGTGGTCAATGTATCTATTTCCATCAATATCTTTAAGTATTACTTTTCTTGAGCAGTTGAACTTTGTTGTCTTATCGAGTACCTATATACATTGACTATGTAGTCTTTAATTATTTCACAACATTTTTACGATTGGCTTAGGTAAACTAAATTTCTGGAAAGACTCCAGATATATTTTTCTGTTAATACTTCATAAGTCAAAATAAAAGAGATCATTACGAATAACCCATATCGCACCTTTGGTAGAACAAGGGCATAATTGTCATAAATTGCCAAACGAATATCTTTGTCCCTCCAGTTCAAAGGGTCTTTTTAAAGCATTTCTGCATATTTAAGTCATTTTGGCAATTTATGACAATTATGCCCTTGTTCTACCAAAGGTGCGATATGTTTCTGATGTCATTCACCTTGATTTGTGAAGCTATTTTCATAAAAATATACCACAAATAATTTTTATCCACACTATTTTAAAACAGTACATTAACTGCGACAGGACACGATAAAAAATATAGACAGTATTCTGATTTCAGACATTTCATTTCTCAACATGTATTTATAATTTTAGGCACTTCAGTTATCTATAATTGAGAGGATCAAATGGCACAATGCCAGTTTCTAACATTCCTAGATATAGCTTAACAAAATATACACTCTATAATGGAACTGCATACTCCAAAGCCGCATTTACTGACAGTTGACTGAATACAACTTTTGACTAGAGTTTAAGTAATTTCATTCAACCATGATTATGAAGGCTTTGCTAGCCTTTGACATTCAGGGGTTTATTTAGAAACGTTGCTTAAAGTTAAGTCACGTTCAAATGTCAAAAATGTATGGTTAAACAGCCGCTAATCATTATTTAACTTTAAGCAATCGTTTACTCATGAATAAATCCTTTAATATTGTCAATTTATCTCATTAATTGTTGGAATTTAGAGAGCAATGGTAGTCCAGTAGTATCGGTCGCAGCTTACGAGTTGTAGGTCGTATGTTCGAACCCAGGCAGGCGCTTTACTTTGTGTAAATTATTTCATCACCACTGCTCTCAAAACGGTGAAGGAAAACATCGTGAGGAAACCGGCATGTCCTAGAACCTAAAATTCGAAGACATGTGACATCTACCAACCCGCACTGGGCTCGCGTGATAGATTACAGCCCACTCCCTCTCAAAGAGAGGAGGCCTGTGTCCCAGCAGTGGGAACATTATATAGGCTGATTATGCTATTGTTGGTATTATAATTAATTATTGATTGCAGGTACTTCTTCCGCAGCCTGGGTTGACGACCCTACGCATCATCTTTTCAGGCTGGTTAAATTTTTAGCATTGAACTTCAATCAATTTGCCTAGCCCTTTCCCAACTATGTTGGGGTCGGCTTCCAGTCTAACAGGTTACAGCTGAATACCAGTATTTTACATGAAGCGACTGCCTATCTGACCTCAACAACCCAGTAAATGGGTAATACGATATCCCTTGGTAAGACTGGTTGGCAGACTTTCGAGCTTCTGACGACCCGTAACGACTGTCAAAGATACACTAATGACAGCCGGGACCAAATGGTTAGCGTGTTTTCCGAAGCACGGACGAGTCTCAGTATGTAAAGATGGTCACCCATCCACGGACCAAACCGGGCAACCTTAGCTTAACATGATGGATCGACCCGTTCGGCTGTTATTAATTAGCCACGAGCTCCTCAGCATAGTACTTGCAATGCTAAAATAGCTTATGCCAAACAAAAGCAGACGTTATTTTTTTGTTTGATATAATGTAATGGCGCATGTGATTGTATGGATATTATTATTATATGGATAAATTTAGAGGCCTTGTTCGGTAAACTATTATAGAAATTGCTCCGTAACATTTAACTCTTAGACTGTATTTTGATAATTTATTGTTTTTATGTTTTATTTTTGGTATGCCTTTTTAATTTTATCGATGATTGTACATACTTATCAAATTATAAGCGCACATTGCATTCAATTTATAATATGTGGAAAATGTCGTGGGTATGCATTTACTCACTCCGTAGCAAAAAATTGTGTAATAATGTGTAACTGTTTATTTCCCAAATAATTAAAATAAAATATGATTGAACAGCATTTTTAGTTTTTAGGTTTCCGTACCTCAAATGAAAAAAACGGAACCCTTATAAGATCACACGCGTGTCTGTTTGTCTGGGCGTCTGTCTGTCTGTCCGTCTGTCACAGGCTCACATCCAATTTGCTCCGAATTTACTGGACCAATTACTTAATGGTCAACTAAATTTGGTACACATATGAATTTCTGTGACCTCAACACTTACGTGTTACGATAATAAATGAATTTTGAATATTGGCGTCACTTTTCGGGGGCAAACATGAAAATTAAAAAAAAGGTTTTGCTAACAAGCAACAAGCACATTGAAATGAATGAATGTGCTTGAAATGAATTAATGTGCTTGAAATGAATGGTTCTTTACTCATAGATTACAGGAAAACCTATAAGAAGTCCATGGTCTTAAAATAACATGGTAAATGTCTCAATATTTTGCGTACAAACTTACACGTTGGAATGTATGGGAGACCATGTTTTCCAACTACAATGTTAAGATTGGTCTTTGGATAAATTCATCCCAACTACGGATACCTTCGTTGTTCGTGGTCCGACACGCATTTGGCCGGTTTTTTTACTTTGAGAGTCTTAGACTGTTACAAAACTCTCTAACGTCTCTAACTTAAAGTACTTCTCTACTACAAAGCCAGACACTAGATGTTGGTTGCGCTGTTCTTGAACTAAGGAATATGTGTAATAAACTCGTGGTAGTAGTGTTCTCTATCTTCAATATTTACTTTAGAGTTATTATAGATATTTAAAGTGACAATGACGACCAAGAGAATAGAGAAATTATTCTCTGTCAATTAGTCCCCAACCTAAAAATATTTAGCAATGTCTGAACCATTTTTTTACCAGACTAATTGTTGCAGAGGTTAATGACTGTGCCGAGGTTTAAATATATTTACAAGAAAGTTTACCAATTATACAAAAATATAAGTATAAATTACATAAGCTTTTTGGTAATGGCTAAACTAGTGAAATGTACCAAAGGTACAGCACATTTGGCGAATTAGCGCAACTGACGGAGAAGATATGCAGATAATGGTCATTCTGGCAGCATTATTGATTCACGCTTTTATTAGTGCCAGTCTGATGAACTCCGATTGATGTTCATTAACCTGCCAGTACTCGCATCCGTCACTTCGATGACGATCAAATTACTACGAGCATAATTAAGACAGGTATTAATTACTATACAAAAATTCTATTCTTTCTTGATTTTCTTGAGCAGTCGCTCCATAAGATGTATCATACACCTAAAATAGGCATGCAACTATAGCTCTTATGCCAATAACCATAATGTATACAACGCTATAAACATTTCGACAAGTTCTGTAGATCTTTTGGCGTATGTACAATGTCACCTTGACGACGAGTGGTGGTCTCACTAGGTATTTATGCTCTGGCGCCGATCCAGGAGATTTAGGTCGCTTGCGCGCGCGCACTGCTCACAATGATATTCATATCGCGAACATACATTTTAAACGATATGATCTATGGAATAGAATCGTAATTTCAAAATGGGTTTGATGCCAGACTTACGACTAACTCGTATTGATTTAGTTGAAAACGTCTGATTCATAGAGAATACTTACTCATTCGCTATGTATTCGGTACCCAACACCTGCATTTTCTAATGTTAATTTTGGATTTGGTAGAATTTTGTAGTCAACAATATATGCTACATTATGATTGTTACCTCATGATATCCGAGAATAGCTGACCTTTATTTCTCTTCTAGATTCTTATAGTCGGCATCTTCTTGTTTTTCAGAAATAAATACATCTATTAAAATACAGCCGGAGATAAATTCAATAATTGAAGTAAAAGAAGTCCAATATTTTACTCAGGGCATTATGTTTGTCACGATTTCTCAAAAAAAGACAAAATGTAAAAGACCCCTTATAATCCAGACCTCCTCAAATGTTTCTATTAAACGTATGTAGTTTGGAAAAGCGTTATTTTTCTTCTGTTACGTACTAGAGGTTATTTCAGATATATCTTTTGATTGGAATTGTATTGAAATAGCCGCTCTATCCGTTGTTAATCTATTGATGAATTCACAATAGTTAGAAAAACCACTGTACATATCTATTGCTGGCCAGAAAAGTACGTCATTGTTTGTGGAATCTTTTAACACCGGCAGATTCACGGCCAATTACTACAGAAGAATAAAAATAAACTTGGGATGAAAATAAACGTATGTAACAAGCGCAGAATTCCAGGTAGCCTTTTAAATGTTTGTTCAGGTAATCCAGCTGTAGACACGTAATATGTAACACAGGAATATGTTGTTCCTTTTAGACTGCTGACTCACAATTTTGTTTACCTGACGGGACCGAATCAAATTATGTTTTGAGAAGTAAATGGAGCCATCGAGGCTGTTCTGCTTCTTAATTTGTTTACTTAAACTTGCATTGTGGTCGGTAGAATAATTAAAAGCCGTAACTTGCCTAATGCTTTTGTCAAAAACACCGCAGAAAGAAGTGATTGTTTGGCTAGTAAATATGCTGTACCAGTAATATACACTTTTAGGTAACTTCAACTGGGTAGGCTACAATGTGGGTAGAACCTACTAATATATAATAGGAGTACTTACAGGATAAGAATATAGATGGTTACATTTAGCAAGAGTAACAGTTGACATTGAATAATATGGCAATAACAATAGTGTGACATGCTATAATAATTTAATTTAACATCTGTACCCTAATTACGTAATACACGATCAATCAGAATCTGAATCGTTTTGAAACAGATTGCTAATCCATCACTTCGTATGTTCGAAAAAAAATCTGCTCAACAACGTAAATAACACAATGAATGTTGTTGACCTGTCAAATTGAAACAGATTAGTCGGAATTGTCAACGAAAATGTGTTGCGTAATTAGCTAGCTGGTAATTTTATTTTAATTTGGACTAATATTTTTAATTTAATTTATTTGATTGATAAGTTTATGACATGTATTATAAATGTATAATTCATCTGACAATCTTTATTCTTAAACCTTTGATGTAGTATTCAGTTTTTTTTTTTTGTTTTTTAGTTTTTATTATAATAATTTTTGTAATGTTAATGATATAATAAGAATAATAATATAAATATTTGCACACCTTATTAGGTAATGATACAGTGTACTTTAAATCTATTTGTAACATCTGTTTATATACCACCTGTATTAAGCAAATAAATGATTTGATTTGATTTGATTTTAATGCTAATCATGATATTATTTTACGTTTGCCCAGAACCGTCTAAATGTATGATTCCGAACCGCGCTGCATGCAGCAGTGTTGCGCGGCAGAGCTGCCTGCCGCGCTGAATCCGAGCACCCGCTGTTCGAGGTCTCTCGCTGTTCTGTTGCCAATTTACTATCAATCGCTATTATGAACGCCGCGGCAGTGCTGCGACAGCACTACCGCATGTAGTGGGGTTCGGAATCATACCTTAATTCTGATGGAATCCAAACATACCTTCAATTCTTTATAACCACATTTGCAGACGACATCGTTCACAATAGCTTTTTTGTCCAAATCCCTACCTTTCATAACTGGCGAAATGTGTGTGTAGGTACCTACTCACCTCTGCTTGTTCCTTCGGGGAACACAAGCGTGATAATATGAGTTATGTGATTGTTACCTTTCGTATCGAAGGCCAAGGAAGTTCGTTACCATCATTTTGTAAGAATCCGTCGTGTTTGAAGTGAAATTCGTGGAAATTGGAAGCTATGGCTTAAATATTATAGAGTGATTCGAACTTGAGTGGACCCACTAACGTGCATTAGATCTTGGATCTTACGTAGTTGGAGCTGCAGTATTTTTGTACCTCCGTTGTATCGTGTTGGAAGTCAGATAGGCAGTCGCTCCATATAAAATTCTCGTATTCATCTACATTCGGTTAGAGTGGAAGCCGACCCCAACATAGGAAAAGGCTAGGCAGATTGTTTTTCGAACTTTGATATGTTCGAACGCCCGAGTGACTCGCAAACTCAGGTTCATTTTTAATTTTTAATAATTGGTGGTTGAAGTTAATTTTTGAAGTCAAAGACACTATGAAAAAAATTTAAGAGGTACTACGTGCAGCATTTTCAGAATGAAGGAACGGAAGAGATGTTGAAAAGCATAACCCTGCCTTTGCAGTCGGGTAAAAAGAAATAACTACAACCCGTGGCCATAAGCTACATTAATACTTAATTCAAGCTTTAATAATGTAATCAGTTTCGTTAATAAGGTAATGTTTAAGATCCTATAAAGAGCTAAACTGCGGTCACTGTCGGACTGAATAGAACAGAAAGAGAAGCATGATGATACAACGTATGTAATTTATTACCAAATATGTATGAAGCAATTATCTATTTACTCAAAAATGAGTTGAGTAATCGAAAATAAAAACAACCAATTTCTGCGTTCAAATAAAGGCTCGTACAGACCAGCGCTACGCGACGGCGCGACGCGACTCTAACAATACAATTTCTAAGAAAACTTGACGGTATAACAATAACCGATGTCGCGTCGCGCTGTGGCGTCGCGCTAGTCTGCACAAAGCTTAACACGTTCTTGTTATTTATGAAAATACCAACTTACGTTGATATTTAATGCTGATATTTTGTATTGGAACTCAAGTTAAAAGGTTAGTTTACCGTTAATTTGTATCGAGATTTATTTCAATACATGTCTTGGTATGAACCAAGAAATATGTTCAACGTTAACTTAATTTTTTTCCACTAATACATACTTATAGATTTGGCAATTTTTTTGTTTAAGTCAAGCCTACTTTTAACTTTTTTCTCTTGTCCTGGCCTTCACCCTTAAATTACTTGCACGAAGATAATCACGTAGCTGCTAATTATATTACACTAACGTATTATTAGCGTAAAAATATTATATTAATATATACAGGCTGGCAGGGACATCAACGCGAAAACTGATCCTACATGATTCTGAACGCCACTGCGTTGAAATACATCGTATTTTTTTTTTTTAACATCTGTTCCATACATTTTGACCGCGTAGGTTATATTGCACTTGTCTATGAAACAGCAGATTTTTGGTAAGTTTTCGCTTCGATGTCCGTGACACCCTGTATACCTATACAGGGTGTCAGACATCGACGCGAAGCCGGTTACCATGGGGTCAGTACATGATTCTTAACTGAAAAAAAAAATCTGCTGTTTCACAGAAAAGTGTATGGCCTACGCGGTACCTACGCGGTCAAAATGTATGGAGCAGCTGTTTTTTTTTTTTTAATAACCGAAGAAAAATTTCAACGGTTGAATCCATGGTAACCGGCTTCGCGTCGATGTCCTTGCCACCCTGTATACGTTACGCGAGAAATGCGTGTCAATACAGCCACGGAAGTCATCTCGCAGATCAGGGAAGCCAGTCATCGTGCCTCGAAATGCACACGAATGCTCCAAATGAGGATCTTCTACTGACCTATTGTTGTGATACCTACGCGGCCAAAATATATGGAACAGCAGATTTTTTTTAAATAACCGACGACACATTTCAACGCAGGCTTCAGAATCATGTACCGAATCATGGTACCAGTTTTCGCGTCGATGTCCCTGATACCCTGTTTATTGATAATATTTTATTTAATCTTCTGGACACGTAAAAGCGAAAAAACCAAAACTTCTAATTTAAGGCACGTTTTTGGGACATAATGAGAGCAAGGGTTAAAATATTATTATTTATATGTGCTATGTGAATCTACGTCATCACAGTTTTGAAAGTTTTAAAATTCATACCAATTTGAGCATTGACTGCTTTTTGTCGACACTTTTCGGTCGTTTTTCCTCTAAGAATTGCTTACACCACATACGCTCGGCAGAAAATGATACCTACTAGGTGTTTTTCACTTTCGTTCTAGTAATCTTCTTGGACCCCCTCGTCTTCAAACTCTGAATCTGAACCTCCAACATAATGTTCTTGAACAAAAACTTCAAAAAATCATTTTACAATAAGTACGTTAATTCTCTGGTACTACTAAGGGATAAAGGAAATACTCCGTAAATTTTGAAGATATGTACAAAGTAAACAAAATAATTTATTTATAGAAGAAAGTGTAAGAAAAAAAAAAGATTTTCAAATTCGTTGAAAAAAATCTAAACATAAGTAAATAACTTAAAACGAGCTCAAAAAGGTTACGTAATTATTCGCATGGTGTCACGGCTCAAGCCAGCAGCGACGCATCTCCCAGCTGCAACAGCCTAATTTTTATTTTTTTATTTCGCCGTGCTAAAGTATAATCTTTGAGGTACATTGTGAAGCCATTGGGAGCGCCAGGACGACTCAACCAGTCGCGAGCCGACTTCCGGCCACCGTAGGCGCGGGCTTGCGGACGGTGAGCAATGGGTAGCTCGCCGTCCGATAGGGACCAGGCCCGGGTCGACGGCGCGTTGTGTTCCACGCGCGCCTCAAAGAGATGTCAGCACCAACTGACGGGGTCCGGAAGGGCCAATGCCTGCCGGGGTCGCGGGTTTGTCTGAAAGGGATATCGCGACCTCGGCACACAGGCAACGGAAGGAACACGGGTGGGTTTTAGTCAGTAAAAGTCTGACACGCCCTCCCGCTCCACCCAGAGCGGGAGAAGTTATTTGATAATTTCCCACCCTCAAAAAAAAAAAAAAAAAAAAAAAAAAAAAAGGACGACTCAACCAATGCAAGTACTTTTTTTCGTCACAATAAAGTGCGGTGACCCGTAACGCAATTATTTAAGGGCTAATTTTATAAAAAGCTCGTCCTTTAAATGACGAGCTTTTCAAAATTTATTCAAAAGTGCAGTATAACCAGTTGAAGTGTTCAGTCTACTAGTCATGAATTGAATACAACCAAATTTGGCTTATATGGTTTGATGTAACTAAACCAGAGCATTTTTAAGGTGCCATTCCCGTTGAGGAATTACGAAGTTGAAGTACCAAGGCGCCCCAATTTTGCCGTACTGTGCCAAAATAAATATAGGCTTTAAAGAGCTTGGTGTGCAACCACTAACGGCAGGTGTGAGGTAGGTAATGTAATTATCTGCGTCTGACAGCACAGCGCTACACAATTATACCTGTAAACGTACACACCCAATATGAGAGTACACTACCATGAGTAGACACCAAACAGACACCAAGAAAAACCAGAAAATCGCGCCGTAAATCAGTGATGGGTTGTTGGCATGGTACTTTGACCCACTTTCGAATCCACCCACTTTTCATAGAACCCATACGCCATGCCGCCATTACATATTGAAAGTGAACCCTCCGGGAGGGTTGCCGGCATTACGTTTGCGCTAAAGTTAACCATCGCGGACGGTCAACGGCATTAGGTTTAAAACCGTGATATAAAACACTGTAAAATATAGTTTTCAGGGGGTCTTGTCGCTATACGTAGTTTCGAACCTTTAATTTTTTTTGTGAATATTGGTAACCGTGAACAATAAATTTAAAAAACATTGAAATGTTTGGATTTTAAAACCAAAGCACATACTAATAAATCTTGTTGAAATATACATCAGATGTTATCTTCACGGTGTTTATTGCTGTATTCGCTAAAAATAACCTACATTTAAAATGAGCCCTCCACGAGGGCTCCCGGCATCCCATATGCGACTAGGAGAAACCTCCAGGAGGGCGCCCGGCACTGAACGTGTTACGACCATTATATATCTCGATATATACCCAACCATAATAGGTAGACACCGACGCTTTCACAACGATCAAGAGAGGGAGAGAGTATGGACGCCTGCATTAATTGGTTACCCTCTTCTCTTAGGGACGTAGGTACTTAACAGCTGAGGGGTACCCAAACAATTAATTTTGAACCTGTTGCCAGTGGACAAACAAACTGAACGTGTATCGAGTCAACATTGGACAATCACCGAGCACACTCAGCCGTGCCGTCAGTAGTTTACCTATCGCAGGCTGATTGAACCCGGTACCCTAATTACGTAATACACGATCAATCAGAATCTGAATCGTTTTGAAACAGATTGCTAATCGATTGCTTCGTACGTTCGAAAAAAAATCAGCTCAACAACGTAAATAACACAATGAATGTTGTTGACCTGTCAAATTGAAACAGATTAGTCGGAATTGTCAACGAAAATGTGTTGCGTAATTAGATAGCGGGTCTCTGTCGACTATCTCATCAATGACTACTACGAGTATCGATCGACCTCGCAGCGTGCCGCCGGGAAAACAACTCAACCTATGGCACGTCACTTAAGGGGACTACAGGACCTAAAGGTGCCTAAACGCAAGTTTTATAACGCCTAAAAGAATATGATCCACTGCAGTAAACAAAATCAGAAAAATATATGATATTCTTCAGGATATATGCTAGTAAGATAGTGTGTTGAAAACATAATACAACTAATTTGATACGATAGAAAAATATCGCGAAAATACCTCTAAAATTTTCTTTTAAAGATTCAAAATCATATTAATATACATGCAATCATTCTGATTGTTTGTGAGATTATTCTACAAGCAACATATTAGCGTAATAGTGTTTTAGCTTTTTTGTTTAATCTATAGATTTTTTGTAAATAGATAATTGCTTCATATTTTGCAATAAATTACCTGCGTTGTGTCATCGCGCTTCTCTTTCTTTTCTATGCAGTCCGACAGTGACTGCACTTTAGCTGTTGTAAGCCTCTTAATTATAATAATCGAGCAATTACGGATATTGGTCGAGTATTATATAATAATGATAGGCATATTATAGATTTAAGCTCAGCCACGCTGATCAAGTTATTGATGACCTGCTATGATCCAATAGCTATACAATGTCGCCCATGGGCATATGACCGCATATTTATTTTACTGAACATTCATGAAAAATTATAGAAAATTAACTTAGCCGAAAAATACGGGCGGTCACATGCCCAAGGGCGACAGTGTAAATTGTATTATTATTAGGTCCCCACCTATGAAATCAGCGTTTTGTATGGAGAATTTTAAAGAAGTTGCTTTTTTCATACTAACATTTTCTTAATCGGGCGGTCACATGCCCAAGGGCGACAGTGTAAATTGTATTATTATTAGGTCCCCACCTATGAAATCAGCGTTTTGTATGGAGAATTTTAAAGAAGTTGCTTTTTTCATACTAACATTTTCTTAATTTATATATAACAACCATGAACACTAATGATTTAAAACTTTTATGCACTAATGTTTAAAAACTAAGATAACGTAATATGCCACTAGATTAAGCGACAAAAATAAGTTTTGGCTAAGGTAAAACAAATAGTGGTCATTTCTGCTAACAAAATGGGGAGTCATTTTTAAGGTATTTTTTATGTTTATAAACTATAAGTAATAAGGTTTTTTTACTATTGGTAGTTGTCTATGATGGTCATTATTCGATATAATACCAAGCAATTGATGAATATTTTAATTCATAGAAGTGACAAGGTTCTCTAGTTGTGAGAAAAAGAACGCCAATTTCATAGGTGGGGACCCAATATTAGATATTTTCAGTCGACAGTCAGCTACATACCTACGTATCTACTTACCTATAATTTACGATTTATGAAACTAAGGATTTTATTTGCCAATATTTTATTTCTGCGACGTTATTTGAAAACAAATCTGGCATCTAGAAAAATTGACCCATTTGCAGCAAATGCCCCAATAACCAAAATAGCTGTGTATAACTAGATATTTGAGATTTTCGGGGCTACGTCCGCGAATAACATGACTTCACAGCTTCGGCGTCGTACGCTGCTTACTTATTTGTATTAAATTCCATTAGTTTTTTTTGTCGCCGTTAAGAAGTCTCAACAACTACAGCAACTAGCTTCAACTTTCTGACTAACTGACCACCTCCTTGACAGTTCAAAAGTGCCTGTAAATGGTTTAATTGAAATAAATGCTTGAGTGTGAGTTTGAGTCTCATCCTGCTGTCTCGTTTAGGTGTTTTGTAGATACAGAAAGACAATTAAGAACACCTTCATAGTTTCCTACGTGCTGATTGAGTTTTTGGGGATTCACAAGATCTTGCTTCCCAGTACAATAATGGCCTATAGACAGGCACAACTAAGTGGGTGATAAGACTAGTAAATACCTTAGACTTACATCTTTAAGGTACAGACTACCGAAGACTTACATCTTTAAGGTACAGACTACCGAAGACTTACATCTTTAAGTTACAGACTACCGTAGACTTACACCTTTAAGTTACATACTACCGTAGACTTACACCTTTAAGTTACAGACTACCACAGACTTACAGGTTTAAGTTACAGACTACCGTAGACTTACATCTCTAAGTTACAGAATTCCGTAGGCTTACATCTTTAAGTTACAGACTACCACAGACTTACAGGTTTAAGTTACAGACTACCGTAGGCTTACATCTTTAAGTTACAGACTACCGTATACTATCTTTAAGTAAAATACTACCGTAGACTTACATCTCTAAGTTACAGAATTCCGTAGGCTTACATCTTTAAGTTACAGACTACCGTAGACTTACAGGTTTATGTTACAGACTACCGTAGACTTACATCTTTACAGACTACCGTAGACTTACATCTTTAAGTTACAGACTACCGTAGACTATCTTTAAGTAAAAGACTACCGTAGAATTACGACTTTAAGTTACAGACTACCGTAGGCTTACATCTTTAAGTTATAGATTACCATAGGCTTACATCTTTAAGTTACAGTTTACCATAGGCTTACATATTTTATATAAATTACATTACTAAGGTAGCTTCCGTTCTAATAAAAACCAATACGGAATCGGTATACGAATAAGTATGCAGATTTCTATGTTAAAGTACTTACTACGGCTACTAGAAATGCATATCAAGACAGTGTAAGTATGTACGTATACGTGTACGTACGTAAGTATGTAAGTATGTCTAGATACTTGAATACTATTCTATCTACCTAGGTACGATACATCTAGTTGCGCTCATGCTCATTATTTGCGGATTTAAATTCATGAAAAGATGCAAATCAGGCAGGAGGAATGTGACCAGGACGAACGACCGGAGGCAATTATTATAGTTTCTGCTTTCTGGCTACGCCGCGCGTCGAACAGATTTGTCCTGTGGTGATTTGATTCGAATGCGCTTCGGAAAAACTCAACTAAGTACTTTAGCAAATCGGTTTACACGGATACCAATAAATAATGAAGGTACTTACTTACATTTACAGGGCATTTTCAGCAAATTATGCAGTAATATGAACCTAAACGTTTCTGCTTTCAATTTGATCAACAAGAAAATTTCGTAAAGAGCTGTCCGCTAAAGTATCCAGAAAATAAAGCTTCACTTGTTTATTTTAAAACAAACACTTCAATGTTATTTTCAACCGAGATCAACATTAAAAGGCAATTTATTAACACAAATATGAGTACATACGTGGGTACTACCATTACGCAGATGCACGTTAATATTTGGCAATTTGGCAATAATGGCTATTTCGTAGCCGCCGTAGTCGGTGCAATTATTTAAGCGTATATTTGGATATGCGTTCGTTAATCGCGCTTTCATTACTTACACGGCAATACTGCTACTGTATATCCAATACTAACCTCGATAGTAATCTATAGGTACTCTATCTACTATCATCCACCTAGCCTTTTTACCCGACTACGGAATAGATTTTTTTTAGTAGACAAAGTTTATTATAGGGTTGAAGATTTTTTATTGGAGAAAGAAGTTGTTTGACTATTTTATAAATATTGTATTTTGAAATTGTGACATTTATTTTATTATTGACAGATTATTTTTATGAATTATGAATTAGAATATTATTGTGTATTATTAGGAAATAAGTATTTTAATTGAACTAAGCCCTTTACTTTTGCATGCCTTGTACCTAATTGGCAAAATATGGCTGTTTCTGTATTTATATTATGTAACACCTTGACTTGTACCCGTATTTGCAAAATAAAATATCTTTATCTTTACGGTGAAGCAAAAAGGAGGGTTATGATTTTGACCGGTATGTATTTAAGTATCTATATCTTTTACCTCATAACTTCTATACTACTGAACAAAATTTTACAAATGCGGTATCGTTGGAAGCGTCTTGATCTTCCGCTGGACTATGTTAGTTGTCACTTTAAATTCAACATGGCGCCCTCTAGACGACATCAAATCATGAACTTTTTAATTATACCTTGTTGGGTATCAAATGAAAGGGCTTGATGAGCACATTACAAATATGTCATATTAGTCAGTCAGTGTCTGTCAGTATATATCATATTTTCAAAGTAAATACATAACTCTGTTAAAATTGTTAATTAAACAAGCAAAAGTGAGACTGTGCTACGTACGGCGCGGCTGTAAAATTAATACCTATTATACAATAAAACATAAAAAAATAATATATAAGCGGCTCTGCAAATAATTTATGACGAAATTATAACCCCAAAATAATTTAAATAAAAAGTAAGTTAATAAATAGTACTTAAGTTAATAAAAAGTAAACCACGCTCTAAAAAGTATGAAACATGAAAATATTTCAGACAGAAATCAAGACATAGGTAAAAAAATGTCCAACGTAAGGCCGTTGACGCATGCCATTATAATTTGTAGGTAAAAGAAAAGTATTGTCTAAAAAGTATCGTGATTTTTCAGCAGTCCGGTTTTATTCCCAACTATGTTGGGGTCGGATTCCAGCCTAACCGGACGCAACTGAATACCAGTTTTTTAGTTGGCATACATACCTACCATACCATCTGATCTCATCTATCTACCTACCATCTAAGCGTGGATTACCATTAAAGTAAGTATGATCTAAAAATATTCTTCGTTTACAGACACACCTTCATGAAATCAACTCAGATAGCGCTGAAACGGACATTCAGTGAATTTAGACACTGAAACAACAAGGAACAGAGCTGTGATTATGCAATAGCTCCAAGTGTTCAAGTGCTGCAAAGCACACAAAGGGATGCCCGAACAGGAACGCCCTGTATTTGACAATACAGCTAATCCGCCGGTATCAATGTCATCACAGACAACTGCGTGCCTACGTGCCTACACAGTTAATTAAGGCAAACACAGAAATTGATTAGTGCATGTTCTCACAAACAATGGCGCGTTTGTGGCATCCTATCTCTCGTTAGTTCCGCTCGCAGTTCCGACGGAACAAGGCACAATACACGGGATGTGTTATGGCGAACAGACGCATCTAGAACACACTATTCCATGCAAACCGGCAAACCGACGGAAACCCAATGAGCTTGCTGTCACATGATTCAATTCTACTTTACGTCAACTTTTTATGTTCTCTATATTGCACAGCGGAAGTTCTTGATATATAAGGGATGTACTGAACAGGCTCATTATTTACTCACTGTAGCTACTTTTCATTTCATACTTTGCTGGGTGACTATTGAGAACTCATCTCGAAGCCTCTATGCATTGGTAAGGAAGTTAATTTTCAGTCCTGGTTGTCAGCACTTTTAAGAAAGAACAGCAGTTGCAACAAGCAGTCCAGTTCATCAGTTTTCCCACCAATGATGGCAGTTGAGGTGGATTGAACCTTGAGTCGATTGAAAGCTAATACAGTTTCCGGTTTCATCGAGAAAGCACTGGCATTTCAATTCAACGTGAAGTCCAGAAGAATCTACCTCTTGGAGTATACAATATGAAATTTAATTCGTTTCCTTCCTCTTAAGGGGTCATTGTACTCATCATTATGAACAACTTTCACTATGGGGCCAACCCAGAAATTGCGAAAAAAAAATTCAACAGTTCCATACATTTATGTTCGCATAGCTCGTTATAATGTAGGGAACAGCAGATTTTTTTTGCGATTTCTGGGTTGGTGAAATAGTGAAAATTGTTGATAATGATTTGTATATAATGTACCTATTTGTTTATTGGATTAAATCATTTTAGTTGCCGCAGACAGTATCAAAAACTTGTCGCCTGCGAGTAGTAAAAATACTGACCGCGGTTACCTTCTCTACTCTAATTGTCGTAATGCTTTATAGCTAGCTAGCTTTATATAACTAGCATTAATACGCGACATTTCGGGTTTTTTTTTAGGTTTTTATTTAATATTCTTTATGGAACCTCTTTAGGTCATGAGCTATCCGAATTATGGATAAATACTTGGCCTAGGTCTTAACACTTTCGACTCCACCCACTTTTCATAGAACTCATACGTCATGTCGCCATACATATTGGAAATAAACCCTCCTCCCGGAGGGTTGCCGGCATTACGTTTGCGCTAAAGTTAACCATCGCGGACGGTCAAAGGCATTAGGTTTAAAACCGTGTTATAAAACACTGTAAAACGAAGTAAAAAAGTGTTTTCAGGGGGGGTCTTGTCGCTGGATATTGCGACCCCGGCAGGATATGGCGACCCCGGCACACAGGCAACGGAAGGAACACGGGTGGGTTTTAGTCAGTAAAAGTCTGACACACCCTCCTGCTCCGCCCAGAATGATTGGATTTTAAAACCAACGCATACTTATACTAAAAGATCTCGTTAAAATATACATCAGATTTCATATTATCAATATACATTCAGCTTCTATCTGAACCTGAAGATTTTAGGTATAGGTTTTACAGAACTTTTCAAATGCTTTATGATCTTTGAAACTTTGTTTGGTTCAACAAACAAAACTTAAACTTTTCCACAAGTAGGTATCTTAGGTAAATTTTCTTTCAGCGACTGATTATTACAACTTTTTTTACAGAAATATTTGCTTTCTAAAAAAAATTCAGTAAGCTTGAAAATTTTACAGGATTATTCGCTTTCTTAAAAAAGTTTCAGTAAGCTTGAAAATTTTACAGGATTATTATTGCCTACGAGTTATGACTATTGCTACGTATTATTTTTTATCATTATATGACTTTTTTTAATTACCTATATAAAAACAGTAGTCAGTACCCAGCCTCTAGATACACACGGCTACAACATCAGGCTATCCATTTCCAGTATAAGCTGACCTCGCATTGTACGGGAATCCTATACGAGATCAGCATAAACTGGAAGTGTATAGCTTTATGTGTAGCCGTGTGAACCAGGTACGTGCATACCTGACTGAGCTTGACTAAAAACAGTAGTCCCTCTAACAGTAAGCGCAGGCTAACTATTAAGTCATTGGATCTTCCAACGTTGTACTAAAACTTTGGCTACTGGCTTACTACCCAAGAGTGTCTCAACGGAGGTCTTGTGGCGGTATCTATCAATGTGACTTCATTGACATTGAAAGTGTTTGTGTATTGCCGAGGAGGACTCTCCTCGGCAATACAAACACTTTATAGCACTGCGTTTATTACCGACAAGCCAGGCGTCAGACTCTTAGTGCATCATCACCATTAGCTAATAGGTAATGTTCAAATAAGACATTACCTAAATGTGTTTGGAAGATGGTTTGTAAACCAATATAGACAATTATTAAGGTTAATATACCTATGTGGTGCATATTTTTAGAATAAGTAGACATCCGTCGAACATCTCTCAAAGTTTTTCGTAGAGCACAGGGTCGATGCAGATTCTATCATCATTTTGGTCTTTGGACGGCCATTTATTAGTCTGACTATGGTCTCGGAGTACTTTCTCTCCATTTATGACACCCTGGTAATCTGTTCTAACGAATTTATTCTGGGCTGATCCATGTACCCTAATTAACTCACAAAGAGCAGTGGAGGCTAAAAAAAGAAAACGTGTAATTATTTCAGTTCCAGATGCAGATAAGATTACAGTTTTGTTGAAACAGTTTCCTAAAATATATTCTTATGTTCAAGTGCTGAAAAGTACGTAACGGGGATATGCGTAGGCGCTCGCTGAAACACAGACTACGAGATCTATCTACCAGCGGCTACAGAAAACAAATACCATCACACTGACTATCAAAATATCTGTTTTATTGTACGATGCATAAACCGAGTTAGACAATTTTCACTAAAAACTGTTTAAGTATTAACGTGGCAATAGAGCCAATAAATACATGATGCCCAATGGGACCAGATAAAATCAAATCTGGAACAAAATTTTATGAAATTATATCCCAGAAAACTGAAACTTACCAGAAGTCAGTAAAAACGAGTCAAGCAGGAAGAAGGCATAAGCGTCACATTGAGATTTTCTCACTTTTCATGAAAATCTTGGAACAACGCTGCCATCTGTACTGACGACACGAAATAACGTTCAGACACAGTCTGACAAATTTTATTTTTGTCTCACACCCTCGTACACTTTTTAGTGAGCTTGCCCACTGATTTGTTCGAAGATTGTCCAACAGGTGGAGTGTGGGGACTAGATACTGGTGAATGGTGACTAACCAAAATAACCTGAAATTTTCGGTGACAATCTCACTACGTAATACCGACTTGCGGCACGAGATGTCCTCACAATGACAAATTGTTTCAGGAACATAGCAATTTATTACAAGTAATTAATAATAATGTCTTTTGGATTCAAAGCGTGTAATTTGGTGTATGGTTGGTACCTGCTGTTGAATGTTTACAAAGGCACTTAAACAGCAGGTTCATGTTGATAACCTACATTTGTGTACCTACTAATTGGCAATGCCGTCAGATGATTGAAATGGATGAACATCATCAATACTTGCGCCAAAGGTCGTGGTCTGTAGATCGTTAATGAAAAGCTATCGATCAAACAGATCAAGATCGCATCCGGGCGCGCGGGCGCACGGGCGCGGCTTTGCGCAGAGTTATTCCCAGAGCGCGGCGCGGGCGCGGTCGGGGCGCGGGGCGGGGGGCGCGGGGCGAGCGGGCGCCGCGCTCAGTGTGTCGGCGCGCGCCGCCGCCGCCATGGGCAACCAGCACTCCGCCTCACACTACGTCCACAAGCCCAGCAAGAACGTGCGCTGGAAAACCGCAGGTAATCTCAACCCCCGCACCCTTAGCGCCGCTACCACTACAACCAGCCCCCTACACATGTGTAGCTCGTCTGAGCCCCCTGCCTGTATTTCTATTTTTAAAAAGACTGCGCGCTGCGATTCCTAAAGCGTGGCACAACAAAACAAATCGTAAGACCGTCCGCGTTCATGTAACGATTATCACGCGTCTAATTTTGAAAGGAGTTTTATGCCAAATGGCTTATACCGGCAGCACTGTCGTTACCGAACAAAGGTTAACGCCCGACTAGACATATTTAATTTTAACTTAAATCATCCAAATGCATTGAGTAACACCCAGCCTCGTTTCGATTTCCAGGTCGGCCTGCAACGCCAGGAAAGCCGGATATCATACCGATACTATCGGAAGAGGAGCCGAACTCGATCACGCTGCGATGGGCGCCGGCGGCACACGACGGGGGCGCGCCGCTGATGGGCTACCAAGTGGAGTGCAACCGGCTCGGCGCGCCGGACTGGATCCGCACGGCGCCGCCCGTGGTGCTGCGGCCGGAACTCGTGCTCACGGGGCTGGAGCCGCCCTATCGCTACCAGTTCCGGGTCGCCGCGCTCAACGCTGTGGGTCGCTCCGATTACAGCGACCTGTCCGACGTGCTCACGGTCAGCTCAGACCGCCTCCCCCATGAAGCGCCCCTATTTCTTCACCATTTAGATGATCTAACGGCTCTTGAAAACGATAAAACAGAATTCCGTGTCGCTTTCTCTGGTATCCCGCCACCTACGATAGCGTGGTTCAAGGATGATTATGAAATTTTTAGCAGCCGAAGAACTGCAATCACTACGAGCGAGTCCACTAGTGTTCTTGTCTTCCACCAAACTTTACCAAGTGACGAAGGAGAAATTAAATGCACGGCAACTAATCGTAGTGGACACGCGGTCACCAAAGCTCGATTGTCACTCGAAGCCGCACCGAAGTTACGCTACCCGCGACAATACGAGGACGGCTTGTTATACGAAATTAACGAGACCGTTTTCCTGAAAACGACAATAGTCGGGAAACCGACACCGACAGTAGAATGGCGACACGACGGCCAACCCATAGTGGTAGACGATCGAGTGGAGATCTCGAATACTTCAAAATTCTCGATGCTCAAAATACACTCAGCACGAAGAAGTGACCGTGGGGAATATCAGATTCACGCCAAAAACAAGATCGGGGAGGACACGGCCGCCTTCCTGGTGACGATTACGGCGCCGCCGGACCCGCCGCAGCGCGTGTGCGTGGCGCGCCAGGTGGACAAGTCCGTCACGCTGGACTGGGAGCCGCCGGACGACGACGGCGGTTGTCGCATCGGCAACTACGTGGTGGAGTACTACCGGAACGGTTGGAACGTGTGGCTCAAGGCGACTACCAGCCGCAAGACGAACGTTACTCTGTTCGATCTTATCGAAGGGAGCGAGTATCGCTTCCGTGTAAAAGCGGAGAGTCCGTATGGAATGAGCGCGCCGAGTGTGGAGTCGGCGCCGGTAAGGATACCTGGCCGACCGGTGGATATGGAATTTTTGGCGGTGGAGTCGAAGATAATAAACGAGGTGCTCACTCGGGAGGACGGCAGCGAGGCGCGCGTGTCACCGGCACCGCGCCGCAAGCGTGCGCAGACCGCGCCGGCCGAGGCGCCCCCGCCGCCACGCCAGCCTCGCCGGCGCTCGCCGGTGCGGGACCAGTCCGGCAGCAGCGAGTTCATGCTGGTGCTCTACCCAGATACGCAGAAACAAATGGAAAAATCCGGTAAGCAACTAAGCATATTTTCTTACATTGTAATTATTTAGCTGTTTAATTTAAGACGTGTTGAGGGTTTGTTTATGTATTGGCGGTGGTAAACTAAACATTGGCTCTATCGTATCGTCATCCTACTGATGCAAAAACTAGGATTTTTTTAAGAGTACTAGTATTTATTAAGTATTTACAATATAAAGTGTGCCTAGTAGATATTGTCCAGACTATATTCTAAATTGGATTGATTAATTCCAGAAAACAAACTTTAATTATTATTATATTTATAACATCTCTCATTGCGCTTAGCTATTTGGCATAACAATAGCTATTGAATTTTATAGCTTGAGCCATCAAATTCAAAAGCAGAAATGTACAAACTATTGTTCTGGAGTCTAACCCAAGATTTAATAATACCTTTCATTCCTAATATAACCTGCTTTTCAGCAGGTTATATTAGGAATGAAAGGTTGGCTTGCGGGTTTCATTTTAAAGTTTTACAGTAGGTAGGTACCTACAATTGGTTCTACAATTATTTCGATAAGTGGACATCTATATTGTCATACCTAATTGGAATGTTATGCGGAAATAAAAAAAAATCTGCTATTTGCGATTTGTTTTTATCAACACATGTCATTATGTTTAATTTTCTAAAATATTTATGTTCAGTAAATTAAGAGTGATGTTTCTCCATCGATTCTATCATCTCTGGCGAATATGCCAAGGAGTTGTAAAGCGCCAAAGCGAGGCGACAACACTCACAAGAAAAAATTAAGGTCGGCCATATTGTCCGCGCAACTCAATCACATACACCCTACTTACCATCAACTTCATGTTTATTTTAATATCGCGACCGTTTTTTTTTTAAATTTAAAGCAATAAGCAATATGGTAATTAAATTAGTTCGGGGCTTCTCTTTAATCTAATGCCCGTTTTCACTCTCACTAAGTGACACTTAATGAATCCTTAAATAAAAGTGCAGTGTCCCTAAGTTGTCGGTGAAAACGGGCATTAGTAGTACAGTATCCGTAACTTGATTAAGACCATAATAATTTCAAATAAAGACTTGGGCAATGCTTCGACACATGATGCATCTATAAATAGGCGTCCGCCAAAGTCTGCTACAAGTTTAACACAACGGTAACTACTTAGTTACGCGCTAACATAACTCCAAACAAACATAAATGCGAGATGCTGACCGCATCACAGCTTCTGCGAAATTAACATACAACAGAACATTTGCGAAATCAAATCTATTTCCAGCGTAAACGAAGTTTGCAAGCATTATTAAATTTGAAGCTGAACAGTAAAGTTATGCGTGTATTCAATGCTACCTACAGTAAAACAATATGCAAACTCAGTTTCACCTATTGACCAATGCCAACGGCGAATTTATGTTTCTAGTTTGTAAGCATAGGTAGCAAAGCTTTCCGGGTCGACGGCGCGTTGTGTTCCACGCGTGCCTCAAAGAGATGTCTGTACAACTGACAGGGTCCGCTAGGACCGATGCCTGCCGGGGTCGCGGGAAAGTCCGAAAGGGATACCGTGGCCCCTGGCAATGTACAGGCAACACACGCCCTCCCGCTCCGCCCAGAGCGGGAGAAATCATTTGATAATTACCCACCATAAAAAAGGCCGCAAACCTTTGTGTTCGAGTATTGCTAAATACAATCTTACCACTACAAAAATCCTTTTAATTTCAGGAAAGAGACAATCCATTCAGCTGGACCTGGACTCTCTGACACCGCCTCCCCTCTCGTTCTCTGCGCCGGAACTGAGCTCGCGTTGTACGATGCCGTTCAAAGCGCTGCGCAACGCCGTCAGCTCATCGCAGCTCCTGCATGAACTAGCAATGGCACGCGTTCACAAAGCTTTGGCTATGAAAGAAGAACAAACCAAAAACAAAGACGATAGACCCCCTAATCACAAAACTGACATTCCGTATAATACTAGCTTTGATCGCGACAACGTAAATAATGACCGAGATATGCCTAAACTGCACGAAGACTTCTCTGAAGTAAAGCCCAAGAACCCAGAAATATTAACTAAACCAGACTCTGTTGACAGTACACAACACAAGTTCGGTCCGCGCCAAATCTCACTGGATCCCGAAACATCTGATCACAAATGGCAACATATGTCTTTTGATGAAGACTACACTGCTAGCACTGTTTCCTCTGATGAGGAATATACGGATGATGTAAGTCTTGATGGAGATATTGATAGACGAAGTCAGTATTCAAACGAAGAGGAAACATACAACCCAAGAGACAAAATGGCTCGTCCTTCGCCTCTCAAAGATTTTATTGAGGAAGAAGAAGAAGAGCTGTCGGAAAACGAACCTCTCAAGCCTTTGCCTCTACCCGATCCAAATTTTGTTCCAAAACCCATATTGAAGAGAAGAGAATCAGATATGATAGAAACAAAACCAGTCCCTGAATCTGAACTTCCAAAAATAGAAGAAAAACCTAAAGCCATAGATAAACCGAAAATCACAGAAAAACTGAAGACTGTAACTAAACCTAAATTTATAGAAAAACCTAAAGCGACAGAAAAACCTAAAGTGCCAGAAAAACCTAAAGCACCAGAAAAACCAAAGAAAGAGGAAAAGATTACTATATTTAAGAAAATCACCAACACTAAGTTTCCAAAATTGCTTCACAAAAAGGAACCTGAAAAACCCAAAGAAGAAGGCTTACCCAACGATAATCTTAAAACACATAACAAAACTGACAAATTACATGATAAGGTCAGTGAAGAAGGGAGAACAGTGATTGATTATTACGGTAGTATAGTAAAAGAATATGGCAGCCAGAAGAAATCGACTGCACCTATGTACCTTAAAACAGAAGACTTAAAAGCAGTTGCTGAAAAGCAGCAACTTGAGACGAAGCCTGAAAATGCCGAGGAAATCAAAATAACAAAACCAAAGAAGACAATAAATAAAACAAATAACGGTAAGCCGAAATCTGCGAAAGGAAAACCTGCAAATTCTATTAATAAATCAGTTAAGCCAAAGCAGCAAACCAGTACAGATAAAAATCAATTGGAAAAGAAAGGTAAAGCACCGGTTTATAGTCCTCAAGAAACGCCAAAGAAGTATAATCAACAAGTAGTGCTGAGGAAAGCAGAGCGAGCTACTATCGTCATACCTATCAACTATCAAGAACTTGAAGAGAAAGCCAAAATTAATGTGAGGTCAGCCATCGACTATACAGTAGACGTTTGCCTCCTTCTTTTAGCTTTTTGGGTATATTTCTTTAAAGACGAGAGGCTCGCCATTCCCTTTCTCATACTGATCATATATCGACAGTTACAAGAAACTCTGCTGCTGAATATTCCCGAGTGGTATGAACTATATACTCCCAGTTGGCTCAAGAAGAAAACTTCTTGACCTCTCCCAAAAGACATGTTGTGCGATAATCTGATTGAATTGTGAGCAATGTATGATGTGTGATTTTGTGAAAATAATTATTTGTTTTATTAATAATTAAACTTACACATTATGTCTAATATATAATTAAATTATAATACAAAGTCATACTAAAAGTAAGATAACTAAAACTAGTTGGCAAAGACTTCACATTTACAGAAAAATTCAAAAAAATTGCTTACAAAATTAAAATGTTGTATATTCGCTACAGTATTATAACACTTCCGAAAAGTGTGCGTCTCATATCTCAGTTCAAGCTGCCAGTCTCAGACTGTGTTCCTTGCATACCGCCTCGTAAAGTGCAGGACACCAAAGCATGCGCTCGCAAAAACACAGGGCTTGTTCTAGGCGTATATTTTAATGAAAACATAGTGACTGATCCCGCGATCCTCACCGCCAGTGGTCGGAAATATGATGAGCAAGTATGTGGAAGATTATGGTCACTATTAAATCTAGGTCCTATACCGAAACTTGGTGAAACTAGGGTGTTTTATGACTTGGATCCAAAGTATGCTTATGTCGCAGTCGCTGGACTTGGCACCGAATGTTTTTCGTACAATAGAATCGAGAAATTAGACGAAACTAAGGAAGCAATTCGAATAGCAGCAGGTGCTGGTGCAAAAGCACTTCGTCCTTTAAATCCTAAACTAATTGATGTGGAGTCGTTCGGAAATGCTGAGTCAGCTGCCGAAGGAGCAAACCTCGCATGCTGGGAATTCAAGGAATATAAAAGTAGAACAAACAAACCAGTAATTCCCAAACCAAATCTCCAACTATATGATGATTGTGACGTGGAAGGTTGGAGAATAGGCACATTAAAAGCAGAAGCTCAAAATTTAGCAAGGTACTTACAAGAAATGCCAGCAAATATATTAAATCCCACTAAATTCGCCAAAGTAGCTGTGGATCTTTTATGCGAATTAGATATAAATGTAGAGGTGAAAACAAAGGGTTGGGCAGCTAATCATGAAATGGGTGGATTTGTCTCGGTTGGAAAGTCGTCGATACAGCCACCACTGTATGTAGAAATAAGTTATTATGGAGCAGACGAATGCACCCGCCCTATAGTCATGATCGGTAAAGGAGTCACCTTTGATAGTGGAAGCTTAGACTTGAAATCACGCGATGACTTAAAATATATGAAAGGCGACATGGCCGGGGCAGCATGTGTAGTAGCTATCACCAGAGCTGCGGCGAGACTTAAACTCCCCATCAATATCAGAGGTATTCTGCCGCTGTGCGAATTAATGCCCAACGGAAGTAGTCCTAAATTCGGGGATGTTATTTCCTGTGCAAACAATAGATCTATTCAAATAAGGATGCCATCACGCGAGGGACGACTGCTCATCGCAGATAGTTTAATTTATGCACGTAACTACTGGCCCAAGTTTATAATCGACATAGGCACTATGTCAAAAGAATTGATACACTTCCTCGGCGGAGCAGCGTGTGCTTGTTACACCAATTCTGACGAGATATACCATTACCTTGAGCTAGCCAGCTGTCAAACAGGTGACCGAATCTGGAGGATGCCTCTTTGGAAATTCTACGAAAATCGGGTGAAGAATTGTAACGCCGCAGACGTCGCGAACACGGGACTCGAGCGTTACGGCGACTCAGCGAACTGTGCGGCCTTTCTGAAGCAGTTCGTGCACGACAGTCAGTGGGTGCACCTCGACACCTACGGCGTGGGCTACTCCAAGGGATGCGAGTTCCCGTACCTATCGCGCGGCATGACCGGCAGGCCCACCAGAACAGTCATAGAGCTCTTATACCAAATGATAGCAGTGTCTAAATTATAATACAAGTATTATTCGCTTATAGATAACACTTTGTGTAGTCACTCGTGCGTAAGATTTTGACTTTTTATTATATTTGGCAAATAATAAACCCTTTAACATTGGATGGTTTTATTCTGTATAGTCAAAACGTATGTAATCAAGTAACAGAAATTGGTCACTAGTGTATTGAAAAACGAACACGTTAGTGTGCCGTAGTGATTACATTTGTTATGTGGTGATGCATATGTATGAAGGTGCATTATGAATCTGCAGTTAGTGCGTGGTCGCGGGCGCATTGCATGAATGCCGTCACGAGGTGGTCGCACTTGAGCGGCTGGTGCACGTGAGACGCGTAGCAGTCCTGGAGCGCACGCCGCAGCTGTCCGCACGGCGCCACCGGCCGGCTGAGCTCACAGCTCAGCGCGTCTATCATCCGTTGCAGCGCCGCGCAGCACTCGCCGAGCTCCTTATAATTCTCTCTCACTGTCTCAACAGTCTCCCGCATAAGATCCTCATCAGCACCCGAACCAGACGCTCGCCGACATACTTTCGCGGAAACATAAACTCTATTATCCCCTTCATGACACCGACAATTAAATGACTGTTGAAAATTGCTAATTTGGCGGATAAATAATGAAAATAAATATCCTGATGACGGAATCATAATATTGTTAACAAATCACTATGGTTGCATGAGGCTGATGAAATAAAACGTGTGTTTCGGTTATGTTCGTTTATTACTTAAATTACAATTAAAAAAATATTTAGGAACATTTTATGGCACATAATAAAAATATATTATTGGATTGGAAAATCTATACAGATACGTAAACTTAAAAAAAAAAACATAAAATCTCTTTAAATAATTGTATCAAATCTTTTATGTTAAAATCATAATATGTTAACCATGCAGTTTATTAAAACCTAACTACGCTGGCTGGACGATATGTAATTTATTATCACTAATAATTATTAATTATTGACCAACTATTTTCTTAAACAATTTTGGACAGTATCAAGATATTTTCCAAAACTGAGTGTTGTTTTGAGAAAAACATTATAGGAATTTACATCTACCTAATAAATGCGTTTGAGCCTTAAGAGTATAAATTAATTGTTCCTATTTAATTAGTTCGTCTAAACTTGCTAGTATTTCGCAATGGTCTTAGCAGCTTGATACAATAAGGCCTGGACTCCACCAAACCGGAGATGTGCGGAGATGTCCGAAGCGGAGACGAGAAGAGTAATTTTTCAGCTAGGGTGAATCCACCGAAGCTGTGCGGAGATGCGTACTGATACTGCGTACGCGGGGGGAACTAGACCCGCCGCTCACATCTCAACTTGTCTCCGCTGCGCGCTGTCGACTGCTTGCGAGGCACAGCTTACATCTCCCCTTTGTACCGCCACTCAGTGATATTTACTGAAGCTGAGTGGAGACGGGATGTGTGAATAACGAAATTCTATTGGTTGTTTAAAACACATCTTTCTTCTCGTCTCCGCTTTGGTGGATCCCGAGCCTTAGCCTGGCAAAATGTTCGCAGACACACCTTAACATTAATCATTTTTATGTCAATTCATACGTAGGTTATATCAAAATATTAAAATGCAAATATAGAGTTCAAGTTGATCACAAAAGGTACCACATCATTAATTATCTGTAATATGAGGTGTCTGGCACAATAAATTGTACAGTTTTATTTGTCAACTTGCGAATATCACAACTAGTAAATATAAACATTGTATGCATACCTAAAATATAAAGGTACTGCAGCATAATACAGACTGAGGTATGCAGTTTACTACATAATATATGGCGACGCGACGAACGCTTCAAATCAAATGCTGATGCGAGCCAAAAATAAAAGGCTAACTCGTAAATCGTTCAGCGGTACCCAGTTACATTAGATTGTTCATATATTATTAATACACAGGCAATATAGGTTAGCTATAATTATATCTGATTATAAAATATTAGTACTGTACGGTTATGAAGCATGAATATCGATTCAAATAAGGAACAACAGACGTACTCAAATCGAGTAATCGAGATGCATGCCAGAGCATCTTTCTAGAATCGATACTTTCATTACTTACAGTACCAATATTTAAAAGTTAACATAATATTATCACGCATTCAATTGTCCCAAAAAATCAGAATTTAAATACATTTTTTTATTAATTAAGACCAATGGCATCCGTCCGCTTATTAAAATAGTTAAATACATAACTGCCTGTTGGAAAAAAACAGCGCTCTGGCACAAATGGATGTCCCCACATCACACGAATTCCAAGTGTTGAAACAAAAACAAAAATGTCTCGTCATAAAATACCTTCAGTCACTCATAGCCAAGTATAATTAGTTACCAGTAGATTGACACACATCATTGTCAATTACCAAATGCCATTAAAGCAAAATGTGCTAGAAATCTGGCAATTAGACGTATGAATTCAGGTGGGCATACGCAATGCGGTGATGGGTGCGTGATAGAGCGGCGCGTGCGCCAGTTGCCAGCTATGTTATAGACGGACTAATAGCCACGATCTACGCGATACCGAGCCGTGAAGGACGCACTCTCCACGTTAATGAATGTGCGCCGGCGCTCCCACCGATCGATACCATCTGACGTATGCCGAGCAAAAACTTTACATTCATACAATGCGACCGATATAACTTGGCAGGTCTGAATATAGGCACTAAGAACTTTCGCGCATGTCCTCTCACTCACACTCGCCTCATGTCACCATTTGGTTCCTAAAAAATGTTATTGCGCAGCCTTTTGCGCGAAGTTCGGAACTGCCAAGTTACATCAGCCGTATTGTAGGATTATAATGGTGAAAGTGGACGAGCCGTCGCTTTTAGATATCACCTGCTCTGCAAGGAAATATAGGTACCAACTTGGAATGTATGTAATGGAACTTTTTATATCTTTTCCTTACTTTTTTTTACCTTTTCGTTTTTACTAGTTTTTTCTTTCTCTTTTATTTTTTCCTAATGGAGCAGGCGATAATACAAGATCTTTAAATTAGCAATAAGCTCTGCAAACTGGGCGTTTTTAGACTGGTACGGAGGTAAGGGGTGAATTAGTGTCTCACTAATTCACCCCTTACTTATATTTAAATAGCATTTTTATGAGAAATTGAAAACACACTGGCATACTGAATAATCTAAAACACATTTATACAACAACTGCATCGCGGTAGTCAACTTAAACACTAATATAGCCTCTATCTATGACACTAGAAATATTATATTATTATCTATTGTGTAGAACTTCGCTTGCGTTTGAGACTGGAATCCCCGCTACGCTGACGTTCGTACGGTACGTATAAATATAGTTATTTCATTACACGATGACGTGGCACCCAACATGGCAGTATGGCACCGTTTATGAATGATCACGAGACCACTTTATGAGAGCAGAACAACCATTAACGTAGAGACAGTGAAATTTACAAAGGAAAAAATGAATAGGTTAAGTTCCAAGCGCGTTGACAGTAATGCAAAACAAGCCATGATAAAAGGTGGGCCAATACATTTTTTAAGAATATTGTCACTCGACATTTACCACAAATACGTCGATATTAAAAAACCACCTGCCTCTCTAGTCTAGTCGCTCCTGCAAATCATGAGATTCTGGGTTCTTTTTCAAGGCAGTGTTATTGGATTTTTCCAACAAAAAATTCTGAATAGCAGCCCGGGGTCGGAATTTGTGCCCGGTTGGTGGCAATAGGGTCGCCCCCTATTACATGGGACTTAAACATAACTAGCGAAATGGGAGACTACCTACTATAGGTATACTTCTGCCTAGCGGGTAAAACACTCGTGATGTTAAGTTATATTATAAAAGACGTCGCCTAAACAAGAATTCCAGCTTAAACACGGAACACACATACATGGCTTTGGCAAACAATTGTACTATTATATTAAAGTAGTAACTCACAAGATGGCGTGTTAACGTCTACAATTCGTTCTTAAAGTGGAAGGGCGCGTCGGTGACGAGGTCGGAGTCCTCAGTGTCGCTGATGTAGCCCTCCTGGCCGGTGTAGTGCGTCGGGTGCACCAGCAGGGGCGCGGCGGAATACGCATTGATGTTGCGCGTCTGGAAATGCGCCTTCCATGTCTCACTGCCAATAGGAAAATAATAGTAAACGTCTTAAATAACATTAAAAACTGAAAAAAAATCAGAACTGTGGACAGATCAAGACAGAAATTGGCTAACAGACTAGCTTATTTTACGTAAGAAATCGTTACGATAGTTGGGAAAAATTATATGACGACACCCGGGAATCACGGCGCCACTCAAGAGCTTTACACTTACTATTGGCGCCTTGGAGCCTTCTCCTCACCGCTCAAGTCTCGCTCTCACTCGCCGCGAGCAGTATTGTGCGAGCGTATCTCGCTCGGGAGATATGAGTGATAGGAGTAGATAGGAGTGAATTTGAGCGGAGGTATTATGGACTCGTAATTAACTGTACAAACTTGGGGTGTTGATTGAACATGATAGGCAGGAACTCGTCGACTGGCAGCATGCGCTCGAGTGGGCGCGCATTGAGCAGCTTGCGCGCGCCTTTCTCGCTCAGCAGATAGCCGAGCGTCCAGTACGAGTACAGCGGCCGCGTCGTGTGCTGCGTCGCGTACTGTTCCTCGTCGTCCAGCAGGATCTTACGACCGATATAGCTGCAACAATTTATAAGCCATTATAATTTATGTATCAGTCTAATTAGGTATTACATGTTAAACACAATGTAAATTATTGCGATTTCAGACTCATATTTATTTATTGGTAAGGCACCTCCACGACTTACTCACTGAAACATACACATACAAAAATCACATACAGTTTTAGGTATTGTGAATTCGTCACTTACAGTAGTGCACAGCACTAGCAGAGAACTTAATTATTATAGGGCGTTTTAGTTATTGCAAAAATATTTAATTAAATAACAAAGAAGTCCTAAAAAGGAGATGGAAGTGGATACAATTTTATTAATAGGAAGTTTTTGTCGCATAGAGGTCTTGAGACTCCGAGCTGGTTAAAAGTCTGGTACGGAATTAACAAAGAGGCTTAGAGAAGATGTCGATACTATTAGTTCGTCTAGCGATTTTATTATAATTTCCCATTAGATGGTTCATGGGTGCGGTGTTGCAAAGGTTAGTACGACTTGCAGTTGTGGCAAAGGTAATGGTCTCGCGACCAGGAGGGCAATTTTCGTATGTAAAAAACGTTCATATTCAAGTCGCAATCTGTCAAACTTGTCGGAATTTTTTGTAAATTGATTGTATTTTTGACAGTTTGCGAATGAGAATAGAATGCGAACGTTCTTAAAAATTACGGGAATTGCACCTCAGACCGAATAAACAACCTTTTGGAAGGGGCGACTAGAATCAATTCAATTTTTTGTAAACTTTGACGTTCAGAAGTGCCTTACAAGGGCCTATTTGAAATAAATTATTTGACTTTGACTTTGTTTAGTTTTCTGTTGAGGTACAGCTCTACAGCAGCATACTTAATTCCGCCAATAGATCGGTAAATTTAGTAAACCGTTAGCGATTTTGTAAAGAAGGATCTGGTATGTCACGTTTCTTCGGTATTGAAGAGAACATATTTAAAAACGACTGAGCCTGTGACCATAAGAAGAATCTCGTGGACAGCTAGAGCTTCTAAAACGAAGGTATCTGGTGAAGCTTCTTTGGATACGTTCAATCCTGTTTACGTGAACACGGTAGGTAGGGTTCCAAACTGGAGATGCATAGTCCAGTAGACTTCTCACAAGAGTATTGAAGATTGGTATTTAGGTATTTCTTGACCGTTTTATAAATTAACATGTTCTATTTAATATGCGCGAGCCGTAAGTACGAGCATTTTATCAACCAGTGCTTGTATGATATTAAGATAAATAAATATCTATGATTATTATGATTAATTAATTTTATCCTGACTTTAGCCCCGTTGGTCTCGTAGCCGCAAGCGCGACTACTGAGCGCAGGCTCCTGGGTTCGATGCCCACAGGGCGGGCAAAGTGTTTTATGAGTTTTTCAACTATTTCTCAGTAGCAGCCCGGAGTACAGAAGTTGGTGGTGTGACACCCCCTTGTCTCAGAAAGTACGTGAAGCCGTTGGCCCTGTGCCGGATCTGTTCACGGTCCTGTCGGATTGCTGTTCCTTCGGACTATGAGAGTTGGGGAAGAGGGTGTACCTGCTGTTAACATTTATTCATTTATTCTTCAGAAAACGTACCGTCGGCAATATACAGGGTGGCAGGGAGATCGACGCGAAAACTGTTACCATTGATTCAGTACAGATTCTGAATTCCCCCGTTTAATTTTTTTTTAAATCTTCTGTTTCATAGAAAAGTGCAATACCTACGCGTTCAAAATGTATGGAATACCTGATTTAAAAAAAAATACCGACGAAAAATTTAAATGCAGAGGGTTTCAGAATCATGTACTGAATCCATGGTAACCGTTTTCGCGTCGATGTCGCTGCCACCCTGTATACAGGAGATACCACCTCAGTGGCCAAAATTCAGTCGAGAGAATACCGATCATTAATATCCTTAGGACCAAATTTCGGTAACTGCGGGCAGTCGTACCGTAACGTAGCAATTATGGAGATATTATATTGCACAAGCGTGTACTCAAACGCAGGTGCACTCTCACTTCCCTCAATCTCATAGTTCAGGGGAAGGCTATCCTTTACTAGCGGAGAAAGCCTGAGGGTTCCGTCCACCACCTACCAGAACGGTTATATGACATACTGACGGTGTAGGCTCAGCCCTAAAAACGTCACCACGTTAAGCTAGTATTTCGCGAAGTAGTATGCAGTTTAAGGCAGAAGTGTAAAAAACCTACATTTCGCCAATTATTTTATAAAAGATATGCATCCCTGATGTCACGTGTTCGCGGCGGCACCAACAGTATTCTCAGTGTGTTCGCAGATCGGTGGGATTCCTCGATGTTGCGGAGGTGGATGCAGCTCCACGCTGAATTTTAATTTTATGTTTATCCGTGTCTGTACCTACTAACACTTAAGTAAAATTGTTACTAACCCTATGGACTCTGTCCGAAATAAAATTATTCTATTCTATAAAACCGATTTCATTTCATCCTTTTCAAACAACAAAGTAGAAATCTAGACTCCGGCATGCTAATGAATATTTAATCATGGAAAACCGAATAAAAAAAAATCCCGACCCAGGGATCGTTAATTCTATAGCATGTTATTCTTGTTTTATTTAGCACTAGCTGCGCCCCGCGGTTTCACCCGCATAAGTCTCGATCCCCTGGGAATATCGGTATGAAAAGTATCCTATGTCCTTACCCAGGTCATGGTCTACCCGTGTGCCAAACAAAATCACTTTCGGATTTATAATATTAAAATTCAAAATTCAAGTCATTTATTCAAACTAGGCTGAGTATCAGCACTTTTCGAACCTCAAAATTACATAAGACAGTCCCCCAAAACGCCCACCCTTCACCACTTCCTAGTGCGTTAGCTGGGAAGAAGAAGTGGCGCAACAAACTCCCCAGCAGCACTGCTGTCTGTCCAGTTAGAAAAAAAAAAACTTGATTCTATACAATAGTATGCAAAATAATTTACATTACTCAACACAAAACATCAAATAAATTTATTTGCCATAATGACAGCAAGCACACTCCAATATCCCAACAAAACATTAGTTAGGATTCTAGCTGTATGCTCACAACGAAGCGAAAGAACAAACCTGAATTTCATTGCAAGGTCAAATGCAACATCTGTTTTTATGAAACAGGATTTTTATCTTGCCGTGGCCATCAGAAACAGTTGATATAAGTTCACGTGTGCATAACCCCCTATTACAACAAAAGTAAGCTATTAGAGCTTGTTACCGCATTTCCGGCATCGGGGCGACTTAATATCATCCGGGCCGAGGGTCCGAGAGATGACAAATAAAAGTATTCAATGTATGACATCATTGATTCACAACAAATTGTCAGATGATATTATAAACATTTACCTATGCCACAATTTAAGAAGAAATTACTCAGATTTCTAATAAATAAATGTTATTTATAATGTAAAAGACAATACCTAGAGGACAAAAATATTGTAATTTGAAAAATATTGAAAATTCGTATTCAATTTGTTTTATTGCATTAATTGTTTTATTATTAATAAGTTTAACATATATATATTTTTTATATAAATAATATAGTTATTTTATTTAATAAGTAGAAAGATGATGTAGAAATTAAATTTTCACTAAAATTTACCCTCGTTCACTAAACTTACCTAGAGAATATGAATTTGGTGGCAAAAATTTGGAGATGAAGACAGAACGACATCTTAAGGTCGGTTTAAATCAAACGAGCGAATGAACATTCTAATCCCATTCTACCAAATTCTTGTTATGTAAACAGGGATACAGCATTCTTCCGTTGGTCTATCCAAACTAAAATGACAAGAATACCAAGAACATAATGGTCATGCTCTTATTTTGGTTCTATGATCGTTTGGTCTAAACTCACCTACATACGATAACATTTGAGCCGCCCTAGGGATGAATTTTCCTAACATTTTTCCATGATCTGGCGTTACAGTTTCGTGATTTTAATAATTATTCAATTCAGTGAGAGTTATTTCGCTTGAAAACACCACGTAGTCTCACAGTCTTGTGCCCGTTACGTGTTAAACATAACTGGCGAAATGTGGGTGTACTATAGGTACACATCTCTGTCTACCCCCTCGGGGAAAACAGGCGTGATGTTTTTTATTTATTTATTTTATTATTTATTTATTTTATTGTTTATTTATTTTATTGTTTATTTATTTATTTTATTATTTATTTATTTATTTTATTGTTTATTTATTTTATTATTTATTTATTTTATTATATATGTATAGCAGCTGTGTTATGGCTAGCAGCTGGTCACTGCTTAGAATTTATTTCAAACGGTTCTAACACCCCGATATGTCTTAGTAAAACGCCGTATAAAAAGGTTGTAATTAATTACTCCATAACTTACACTAAGTCCCAGTCGAGTTTTTCGATCTCACGCATCAGACGCAGGAACCGGTTGCGAAAGTACGGCACGAAGTGGATGTCATCCTCCAGCACTAGTGTGATCGCGAGGCGCTTCTCCACGACCTGCCACAGCGAAAATATACGCGAATAATAAGAGTCCCTTTTGTCTTAAAAAACAAGATAGGAACAACTTCACGTCGTCAAAACGATTTTGAACAAAACAATAATTGAAAGATTATTATGATAATTATAACAACAACCCACCTCTTGCCATATGTAATAATGACTCAAAAAGCACCCCACTTCGCCCGCCTTCATAGGTCTGGAAATAGAGAAATGACGGGGATATCACGTAACATACATTGCGGTTCGAATTTTGAATTCCTAGTTTTTGAACTCGGTTAAAAATGTTCCCATATCGCTGGCCCCGGGCAATATAGCGGTAAACACCGGTTACGCCCTTTTTAATGTTATTTGGTTTTTGGCTTCTCTGAGTACCAATCTATCACTCTTATTTTATTTTATTCCGTTTTTTTTAATAATATTTATGTAGAATAAATGACAATAACAGCTTTATTGCATGGAAAATTCTCTTACGACTAAGTTACACTGCACTATAAACAAATTAGCTTCTTTTACTTCTCCTGTAAATTTCGATTTTTGATATTACCGCTTTATTGCCAAAACAGGTAGGTAGGCTAGGGTTATACAATAAAATAATGATAAGTAAATAAAATCTACCTTTTATGATAAGGATCTTCATAGTTTGGCATTAATGTAATGGCTAAATCTTTCAAGTTGTCCATATCCAAGTTTCTGAAAAGAAGTTATAATTGATTTAAACTTTTAGGGTGCTACATACTCGTTCGGGTCGGCACATTCGATTCGGCAGTATTTGTTGTCAACAAAGCCTATCTGAGGCAATTTCACCACACGTTTTACTTTCATTCTGGTCATGCCGATCGGCAAACTCCATTCGGCATTTACCCTCGCTAATTCATCTTCGGTTCGGGTCGGCTCTAATTCCGGGAACAGATTGATGAAACATAACGTAACATGAAATGTAACACACGTTGAAAGAAATTCGCCTAGTTGTTATATTTAATTTAAAGTAGTGAGCCAATACTAATCTGTGCATATATTCAATTTGCCGCCCAGTTGTGTCGAATCATGCCGACCCGGACAAGTGTGAAAAAGTGTAAAATATGATTAGGAAAGATAATACATAAACAAAAGACGCCCAAAATTATTTTATATATTAGATAAAACTTTAGCTTTAATGTTGCAGCGGGGTTCGGAATCATACATTTATTGCCGCGACATTGCTGCCGTGCTCGGAATATAATCCCATAAAACCCTTGGAAAATGTATGGGGATCAGCAGTGACGGGGCAGAACTGCTGTGACAGCACTGCCGCGTGCAGCGGAGACCGTAATCATACTTTTACCAAGATTCGTGAGTATAGGCATGAATTTGTAACGTTGGAAGCAATCGGGAGAATCTCATGTTTCCAGAACAAGGAGCACATTTTTTTTTTTTTAATTTTATGTCAAATTTGTTGATTAGAATAGAATTGAACTTAACCAGAGATAGGACTTATTAAAAGTATCTTCGAAAAATCAAGACATATACATCTAAAAATAAATAATTTACCTTCCATCAACAGCTTTGAAATGCTTAACATCCATTCCCAATTCTTTGAAGCTCAGCTCCATTAGTTCCCTCCTCTCGTTCCTCCTCTCTAGGTTTATCATGTAGATTTCATTACAACCAAACTTCCAGAGCTCGGGGTATGTCACATAGTCCTGCATGTATTCGTCGAGAGGTAAGGGACTGCCGCGACCGATTGCTTCAGTTTTTATGTTCAGCAGCTGCTCGAAATCACTCTTCGGATCGTGATTGTCTTCTAATGGAACTGGGGCAAACCCATATAGATCGTCGTTGCACACGTGCAGAGTTACACCTGTTAAAACAATACAATGTTTAGAGTTATAGTTAATATTGAAAGGCTTTCAATATTTTTTATAAGATTTCATTCATAAATTTACCATGTTTCTTAGCATTCACTGCAAACGCTATGATGTCATCTTGAGGGCCATCATAGTAACGGATATTATCTGGATTATACGTCAGTTGGTTAGAGACACGCGTCCTTAGGTATACTAAAACAGCTGTATGCACCATTGGTACCTCGAAGCAGCCCTGCTTTTCCATCCTCTGTATAGGCTTATAATCATCTGTTCTCTTGTAGTAGTAGTTGTCAGTCATACCACACCTTAAAGGTATTATTAGTTATTTTCCGATTTTCTAAGAACATTACTTTCAGTTTTTTTTTATTATGCAGCAACGGATAGTTACGATTAATACAAAACGCAAATTAAATTGTATTTTTATGAGTACAATAACAAAAAAGTATATGAAAATAGCATAGCAGATGGTAGCAGTAACTGTTCTTAATAATTCATAACGCGTTTTATTATTTCCTGTCTAATACTACACGCCATGACCTCTTTTCTCTGGGTCACACAATAAATCAAGAATATCCCAGACCGTGCTGAGGGTAGGTTTTAGCAAAGTAAACACAAAAAAGCACTAAAAACGACATTTGCAATAGGTATCAACTATCAGGTAGGCACGATCGCGGCGACGCGCCGGCGGTAAGCTGTCCGTGGACGCAGCTTGTGTGGCAGAATTAGTGAAACATAATGCTTATTAAGTTAAGGATAATTGATGACAATTGTACCTTAAGTAGTGTAATAATTGATAAAAAGTTGAATTAGAATTGAATATAAAGTTCTCTTAAAGATTTCTCACGGATGATATTAGATGCTTTTGGGGGGACTTGAGCCCCTTAGCCGCCCTCCTGGATCCGCGACTGATAAGGTACACTGCATGCATGCACATACACTGCTGAGTGAACAGTGTGCAGGTTTGATAATGCACTGGATTACGTGTTTTATTCTAGCATAGCTGTCGGGCCATAAATTTACTTAATCATGACACTCAACATCAAGGAAAATAGTTGGCTACTGTTTCAATACTGACAAAACCTCTCAGACAGTAAGAGAAGACAGAAGAATGACATTGGGAATGAGGAAATGAATGATAGCTAATTATGATAAGCATTGTAGATGGCAAAATCGAAAAAAAATACTTTATCTATTCTAGTTCTACTTAACAAAAAATAATGAAGAAATTGCAAACAAAAAAGCATTAGAAAAGCACCTTGTAGAACACTGCACATGCTTCGTCATGCATTAGCTTGACAAACCGTAGCTAACCAGAAGTTTGAATACAATCCATCTGATACGAGCATCGGAGCGGCTATAGGTAGACTTTTAGCCACAAGTTCTTTTAGAGTAGAAGGATTTGTGATAAACACATCAGCATCTATCATCTGTAAAGTAAAAAAACAAATAAAATATGAATAAAAATGTATACAACGTAATCCTTTTGCCTCTAAGGTTATAGGTAAAAATAATACAAAAACCCCTAGAACAAGTGTTCCAAAAATACGATGTCTGTATCTAATTCATTGTTAAGTACAAGTAAATAATTTTCATTCAAACCAATCATTCATATTTAAAGCTAAGAAAATAAGTACGACGTTGTAATAAAAAAAAATTATGGGCAAAATTTGTCTGAATTAAATGTCTTTTTTATAAATAAAATTTCACCTAAGACTTGTTTTACATAAATAATTGTGACTTTGTCGAATTATTTGTATGAAAAATTAAAAAACAAACATGATAAAATCAATCATAATAATTATATCCCCGTTAATTTAAAGAATTAACGGGGATATATTATGATTGATTTTTGGTGGTCTCATTAATACCATAGACTCCTAGAGTTATGGGATATCTCAAGGAACACGTTGTATAAGTAATTTAAGAAGATCCACATAAAACATGAGTCTAAAAGATGTCTAGTAACGAAACAAAAGGACTATAAGGCCCCTATACTCCTTTTATTTCGTTACTAGACATCTTCGTTTGTTTCGTTCTTACAATAAGGGTCATAGCAGGTGGTGTTCTGTAGTTTCTGCCTACCACAATAATGGTAAAAAGCGTTAGTTTATGTATGTATGTCTATTAAAATTAGTGTCTATCTATCATACTCGCTACTGATAAAATATAGAATAATATACAATTACAAATTGTAAGTACTTGTACATTATGTAATCGGTTTAACAGCATTATGAGTTAATCAATTTACAGGATGGTCTCATGAGTCATGACTCAAATCGACAACTACACAATGTCAGGGGTATTTTTTTTTCTCAGTGTTTTGTGTAACGGACGTGTTTTATAGAGGCAAATCGGATTTATTGTGTTTCCAAAAAGCATACGGCCTGCATCGCCTCCATAGCGGTAAAAGCTACTCTCCAACACTTATCTGCTATGAAATGAAGCATTGATTTTATGTCTTCTGGTTAAACAGAAATACAGAAAAAGAATACCAATTTTCAAAAATTCAAAATTAGAATTGTACCCTTTCACCGAGAGGAGGCCTGTGTACAAGCAGTGGGAACATTATAGGCTGATTATGCTATGCTAATTTATTTTACCTCTTAAAGTGCTGATAGACTTGAGCATTAACTTGTAATGAGCATTCTAGCGAATGTTACATTACAGAAAAATAAACGGGAGCGTTTTAGCAAGCATTCTAGCGAGCATTCTAGCGAAAGGACAGTAAATTTGCTTCGAGCTTTTTGCCGAGCCGAGCCATTCTGTCATTGTTCCGCCGCCGTCCCTCTATGCCTCCTTGCCTCCCGCCAGTGCCGGATTAACCACGTAGCAAGAGTAGCAATTGCTACGGGCCCCGCGCTAAAGGGGGCCCCGCGTATTCAAACCCGGGCCCACCTCCGCCTGAGCATAATTTTTTGAGTGAAACTTATTAAGAAGTGGTATATTGAATTTACTTGATGTCTCAAAAACGTGATACGTACTACCTTTGCCGACTAAGACGTCAGAATATGGGTAATACAATTTCTAAAAGTTGATTGCAAATAGACGTATTGAGTATTGTTTTTTTTTTACCACTTTATACATAAGAACCCATAGCAGATCAAGGGCCCGTCTATAAAATTTGCTACGGGCCCCGCGCTTGCTTAATCCGGCACTGCCTCCCGCCATTGACTTGTTAAGTCCGAGAAATTTAAAAACGGCGATTGCTCGTTGTTCTGTTACAAGTGAAAGTTCAATTCTATCACCTAGCACCTTATCAAATATAATACATATTTACAGATCTTAGACCAAATTTGATAGTGTAGCTATCAACTATTATTCCCTAATATTATTCATATCAGATATATCCATGACGAAATATACATACATACATAAACTCACGCCTTGTTGCCATGGGGGTAGGCAGAAACTACAGAACACATCCTTACACACTCCTTTTGCCTGGTTTACGTTCATACATCTGGTCATACACGCACGCCGGTTGCGAGTACTACGCACTTGAATTTTCTGAAGAACTTCGGTTTAAAGACATTTATTTTTCTCAAAGCCCAACTTCACCAATAAAATCACCATATATAACGAAATATCTACATTATGAATACTACAGTAAAACCGGCCATCATTGCCCATAGCCGATAGCTTTGCCCTAACACTAAAACTAACTAAAATTGTAAATAAAATTCAGTAAAATTTAGTAAATACTTAAACAAAATGTTGAATTGTAAATAAAATTTACAATAATTTTTTGTACTTAATACCCTTTACCCACTCACCTTAAATTCAACAAAAAAGTACCTAATTAATTAGTTAGGATCTAATTATTAAACTTAGGCGCATCATGAGCCTAAGAAACATAATAACAACTAAACATATAAAGAGCTCTCACTTATTAATTAAATAGTAAGTATCATGCTACAAAAAACTTGCCATATTTACTGAACATAAATTACTTTCTACATTTAATAGAACTTTTGCGAATTCATTCAAACTGCACGAAATTGTATGATCAAAAAACTGTTTTTTAATAAATTGAATATTACTTATCAACAAAATAACTTACTTACTTCTTAAATAAATTGATAACCTCTATTTCATGTTATTATAAGCCTAGCTACTCATTTTGGATGTGATAAGTGATTCATGACATAGTTCCAGATTGCACTGTAATTTACATCACAGAGATAAGTAATATATATGTCATGGCTAAGGATGGATTGGTAAATAAACTTAAGATTAGCCAGCTAAACTTAAGTGTAGCCGTAACCCCTTGCCTAAAAATGAAGCAGCAAATGAACATGGGTGAAAGGTAGGTTAGGTTAGGTTAGAAATGTGATCACACAATCGGTCAAGGTCCGTTTAAGCACAAGAGTATGTAATGTTTTGGGAATGTGGTGTTTTGGGAATGTGGTGTTTTGCGAATGTGATGATTTGCTATAAGTGTTTTGAGATTATGATTTTTTACAAACACCGTGTTTTGAGAAAGTCTAGGACGAAGGCGTCGCGTGCTCATGCGCTCTTCCCCCGCTCCTCGCGTATGAATCGAATATTCAGTAGCCTTTGCATTTAGGGTAATGTGTAGTTTAGCCGGGTAAAGATGAAATCATTTATCAAAAATGTCGAACATTAGCCTCTCCTCCAAAATATACTCAAGTTTAGCCAGCTCATGTTAAGTTTATTTCTACATCCGTCTTTAGCCATAACATATAAATATAAGTTACCGTCTCACAGAAATACTGGTCCTACAAAGAAATAATTCAATAAATAATAAAATAAATGAAACACAATTAAATAAACGTTTCAACACCAGCATCCTACATATATACTAACTTATGGATGCCAAACATGGGCCTTGACCAAAGCCTAACAGACAAAACTTCAAATGTGTAGCGTAGCATGGATAGGAATATCATGGGAAAAAGAAAGATAGAAGGAACCACCCACTGTGTAATCAGGAAGTCAACAAAAACACAAGATGTAGTACTGAACTCGAGAAGATTTAAATGTAGATGGGTCGGCTACACTGTCAGGGGAGAAGAGAAATGGAACAAAAAAGTGACTCTATGGTACCCTAGGGAGGGGAAGAGAAAAAACGGGGAGCCTTTGTAAATATTGCAGGATGACTGGCAGGATAGACATGAAGTAAATAGTCAAGGAACAGGGAGAATTGGAAGGAGATGGAGGAGGCTGTTGACAAAGGACACACAGAGGCTCAGAACTAAGATAAAACATAAGATAAAGGCTATAAATATACCATCTCACAGAGAAATCAAACTATTCTTTTGAAATAACATAAAACTACTTACATAGAGATAATCTGCCCACATTTTTCTAGCAAACTCCAAAGCGCTTTCCCTCAACCGTATAACATGTTTGAAGTGTTCAGAACTCCAATGTATCGAGCTCTTCTCATCTCTATGAAGACGTCCACTGGAACTATTTGTTGTGATATACACTCCATTGTATAGTGATCCATACTTGTCAGCCCATTTCTCTATTATTTCTATGCTTTTATCTTCATTGTAATCACTGTGAATCCTAAAAAAACAAGATGCCTGTTACACCGGAAATGCAAATCTTTTGAAGCTTAGTCATAAACCTTAATGAGGTATTTTGTGTTCGTAATTTTTTTATAACCTCAACATGATATTATTTATTACTTTAACTGTAAGTCTGAGAAGTAGGGTTTACTTAAGTTAGAATGTACAATTTAGTATGATTGAGTATTGGCCGTAGTCTTAGCCACAGTTTAAACTCCTACGCAGATTTGGTTGTCATACTCAAGTATACAAACTGTAGCCTCACTGGTGTCGCCGGACCGTATTTTTCGTTAGCAATGCTTTACTGTAATGTGATTGTTGCTTTACTATTTAACTCGGCTTCAATGCCTCATATACGGAACAACAACAAAATACAGAAAATTCATTCATATACAGAACTTTGCGGTCCGGCCCCAGTGCGGCTCCGGCGTTATGTACAGGAAACCTTACAGTGCGCACTGTTTGTCGGTCAGGATAGCACTGAATGCTACAGACTGACGGTTGGTCTATGCGTAACATCAGGAGTCAAGAATCAGGACCGACACTGCGAACCGACTGTCGGTTAAGCACTTTAACCGGCCTTAGAGTTAATAAGTAACAAAATAATTGAAAAAATCCTTACCATAAGTACAAACGTTTCTTAGGATAATCTAAGTTCCGAATGCAAGTTAAAAAATAAGGTAAAGTATGGGCTTTATTTCGTACAAGCACCGATATTCCAACTGTCGGCAATTTGTAAGTAACATTTTTGATATCCTCACCATAACACGAATACAAACTAGCGCAATAGAGGTTCACCAGCAGTGCTAACATAAACAATCCCATAGCTTTAACTTTTAACTCGCATACAAATATTACAATTTTCACCTACAATGCAACAAGCGAGTTGCAATTATAAGTTAGGCTCAAAATCAATTCAAATCATTTCGAATCCAATAAATTAAAATCGGTTCTCTGACAGCAGAACAACACAATATTTAACTCGACGACTGACTTCGACGTGCTGTCCACAGAGCATGTAACTTTGTGCCACAGACTAAGTTGTGCTGTCGCTCGCTGTCACTACCAGTGTTGCCAACCCTACTGTCTTAACAAAAGATCTACTGTTTTTTCAATAGCATCCCCGTTTTCTGTATTAGTCCAATGGGGATAAAAACTGCTACTTGCTCACTTCAGATGTCGCTACTACCCAGCGTCTAAGAATTTGACAGCATTGTCACTATCCGTACATTTTTGTAAACAAGCGACTTCTTCGGTTATTTAAAAATATGCCCCGTTGCGCAGCTGTGTAACTGGAAAAATACGGTCACCCATGTATTTTCCAAAGATATTAGAAGACGAAAACTGTGGAAGAAAGCTATACGAAAAAAAAAATGGAAACTCGATATTTCGGAGATACTATGTGCTAGCCTTTTGAAGCCTGAAGACTTGGGAGAAATTCTTATACAGGTGATGCTCCCAAGAGAACTAAGTGTGTTTTCTTTACGTTCAGGCACTTGTGATGTGAGATTATGTAAATTATAGTAAAGGTGTGGGTGGGTGTTTTGTATTATCATATTAGAGCAGTGCTAGAATTAACATCTCTAAGTTTTTCAGTCACGAAGATCATCCTCGAGTTGGTTTTCAACTCTGATCAGGTTATTTCTGACGTACGCCTCGTCTTTAACAAAAATAGAACTTAAGTCAACAAACACAAAATAACCTATTAATTATAAAACGTTCATAATTTATTGACCTTTCCACTAAAGTTGCTTTTTTACCAGTGGTAGACGCTTACCCTGTCCTTAGCTCATCTTTTAAAGTGCTACACTTCAAGTCGAATACATATTTATCTAGTTTTCGCATAATTTGTGATCAACACAAAAGTAAACATACACAACAAGCCATGGTTTGAAGACGGACAACTGTGCCGCCACCTATGATAAGCATTCAGTTTCTAACCCTATTTCTATCGTTTTCTAACTGCGCTATCTGAAGCCAAAATACTTGTTTCTTTCTTTTCGTGTGGGTACAAGCAAGGCCTACCGTCTACTAATTCTGGTGTACAACACAAAGTAAAAACTGTAACTACGTACAGTACTTACTTTATCCGTACATTCTTCCAACATTAATTTCAACTTTTTTGGGAACCCTAAAAATATGGTATGGAACCCTTCGTGGGCGAGTCTACAGAGGGCGAGTCTGACTCGCACTTGGCCGGTTTTCTTAGTTCAGTTATATGAACGTAGTAGACGAAGTATTTTTTTTTCAACTCAATTTTTTTTTTTAAATATTTATTTCATAATGATACCTACTGTGAATTACAAAGTCATTTTAAGCAGTGCAGGAAATCGTCCAGATTTAAATAAAATACCTTCTGAATCGGCGTTTTTAATATTTGTTGAATAAAAGATGGTATATGTACAGACGCCAGCAGGTCAAGCTACCCGAAACTGTCAAATTTTCCCAATCAACCTTGAACCTTATACAATAGGAATAAAGTTCAAAATCTATTGAAGAAATCTGACAGATTGTAGTAGCTTGATGTGCTGGCGTCTGTACATGTTAAACAGAAGTTTCAAATTCCTAACTTGTTTAGGTATTGTGAGTTGCGAGGGGGCTCGTAGCTAAGTAATAACAGCCGCACGGGTCAATCGATCAGGTTAAGCTACGCTTGCCGAGTTGTCGCGGTCAGTCCGTGCATGGGTGACCATCTTAACATACCGAGACCCGTCCGTGCCTCGGAAAGCACGTTAATTAAGCCGTTGGTACCAGTTGTAATTCTTGGATCTTTGACAGTCGTTACGGGTCGACTAGTAGCCCAGAATTAGTAGTAGACTCGGAAGCCCGAAAGTCTGACCAAGGGGTATCGTGGAGGTCAGATAGGCAGTCGCTCCATGTAAAGTACCGGTATTCAGCTGCATCCGGTTAGACTGGAAGCCGACCCTAACATACATAGTTGGGAAAAAGCTAAGGATTTTTTTATGTTGTTGCAGTAGAGCTCGTACAAAAATGGTCTAAACTGGGTGATAGATGTGCGAACTTAAAGTAGGTATGCGGATTTTAAGTTCACGAACTGACTCGGCTCACAGTCGGTGACACACGTGGAGCTTGCTCACACTGTATCGCGATGTTATCGAATTTCTGAACCAAACTAATCAAACATTACACATATTATGTCGAGGCAAAATGGCAGCTCGCGATCCGCGGCGACGACAGACGTACGAAACTACGAACCAAGACGGGCTACGAGCAGAATTTAAAACCTGTGGATCGCCGACGACGAACTTATTCAGCGGTTTTAAAGTACGCGTACTTAGTATGACACACGGGCCAGAAAGGTCGCCTAAATATAAATACTACACCACTATTTATTTTCTCACACTCAATGGTAAAAAGTAGAGTACACAAAGTGTGAAAAATAAATCATCTCGGTCCTTGTATCCCTCGCTACTCTCGGGATCCCAACTTAGTCCCTCGAATTAAATTCCCTTTTTTTTCACTTGTTGTATTGTACTATTTTCAGGAGTTTTTTTTACAACCTGACATAGTCTAAATTTGGAGTCCCCACAACTGAAGCAGCTGACGCTCCAGATCCCATAAGCATCAAGAAAAAACAATTTTTGTTAAGATATTCAGCCAGTATGAAATAACTTGTTCAAACTCACGCCACCGCCCATACTAGTTGTGAGGAACAGCCGATCGATTCTGTAACAATATCACCGTGAAACTTAGGTGAAGTGAGCGTGAAGTGAGCTGTCAATAGTGTTAATTCCTAGCATCCCGCCGGTCGATTTGTGACAGTGACAGCTCACTTCACCTAAGTTTAACGTTGATCTGTTTACAGAATCGACCGACAGATGACGGCTCAGCAGGACAAATAGCACGTTACCATCCCTTTTTTGCACTACAACAATGATTTCAACACTTCCCTATATGTTACAGCAAGTGCGGGGTCGCACAGACGTAAATTCGGTGACTAGCTGATCCCGAGGCGAGGCGATACCGTTACAAAGCTGCTAATGAAATGCTCGAGTTATGATGCCAATCCGGTGCCGAGCTGATATATAATGTGCTAGCCGAATTTATACCGCTAGTGGTTTTAGATATATTCATGAAACACTTATTCTGCTGGGGAGATTTTTCAAACGTTACGTCAGCAAACATTTGTTGGGTATATCAGGGGCTGTACTATCACTTGTTAAAGCAATCATCGTTCCAGTGTGAGAGAGATGAAGCTATACAGGACGAATAGCATTATCCTTATTTCACAACGGAAAGGTGATGGTTTTAGCACGTCATAGTAAGGCCCCAGGATTAAAATAAATAACTTTAATGTACTTATAAATAACATAACTTTATTAATAAAACTTTGGCAAACACTTTTAAAATAGGTACTGATGGACTTGGAATAATTATTAAAAGTTAATAATGTATGACCCCGCGTCCTAACCAAACGCGATCGTCGCGTTCATAATGTCACTTTTTGTTCGGAAAACAAGAAGGCGACAAAACGATACATGAACGCGACAACCGCGTGTTCGCGCTGCGATCGTTTTTAGTGAATAATCTACATACTATTAAAGCTTGCCTAGTAACATAAATATCATAATTTTGAGATTCAAGATATACATTGTATTATTTAACTAAATATATTGCAATGTAATGTACCACCCTCTTGAGCTTACCGCCATAGTACTCGCGCCATCGATTTTCATCAAAAACTCGCGCACGCTAAGGTAATATTTAAAGCACAGTGGATCCATTCTGTAAACATCTCACCGTGAAGAGTTAGGTGAAGTGAGCTGTCCATAGTGTTAATCCCTTTTTTTTTTTTTGTTCCGGGGTGGAAAATCCTCATGGATGTCCTCCGCCCTGGGGCGGGCCGAGGGGTCTGTCAGACTCTTACTGACTAAAAACCACCCCGGTGTTCCGACTCACACCTGCACACGCCGGGGGTCGCGGGAACGAAAGAATCTTCTGCAACCCCCGGCCGGTGCCGGCCCGCCACCGCGGGCCTCCTCTCGGGTCAGGGGGGGGAGTGAGGTGTTTGACTCCCCCCGCGACGTCTCAGAGGGGCGCGCGTGGAACACTACGCGCCGCCACCTCGGGTCCTGATGAGTGGGGGGCGACGGACGTTCCCGAGTCCGTCGCCCTTGGACCCATTTAGGGGGGCCGGAAGAGGGCGTTGTCCGCCCTCCGCCGACTCCCGGTGCGCCTGCTGCGGGCCGGGTGAGTGGACGAGATCTCCCTCTCCCTTCCCGCAGCCTCCTTCTGCGAGACGACCGTCTCGCAGAAGGCGACCACCGCGTCCCAGGACTCGGCGCCGCCGACCATAGCGTTCACTACGGCCGGCAGCGACAAGTCACTGCCTACTCCTGAGATGAGGGCACGGCGCGGCTCCTCCCAAGCGGCACACTCTGCCAGCGTGTGCCGCGCCGTGTCCTCCCGGCAGTCGACGCAGTGGTGACACCGGGCGTCCGGCTCCCTGTTTATGCGACACAGGTACTTCCCGAAGCAACCATGCCCCGAGAGCACCTGCGTCACCCGAAACGACAGGGAGCCGTGCCTCCTCCCGAGCCAGCGGTCGAGCACCGGCCGGACCGCCTCGACGACGTCGAGGCCGGCGGTAGGGCGCGAAAGCCTGTCCCGCCATTCCGCCACCAGGACCTCGCGAAGCTGAGACCGATGCAGCTCCACGTGTCGCTGCATCGGTCGCTCGCCCCGCGCCCGCGCTTCCTCGCGCCACCGATACGATGACGCGACTACTTTCGCCTCCAGGACTACTAAACTAACCTAATCCAACCTACCCCCACTAACCAAATCAATCCAACCCTACAAACTACAACAAATTGCACACACCTACTACTACCAGTCTACTATGTCTAAATATAACCAACAATTATCATAACATCTACACTTCGACTATTTGGAAAATCCAAACAGTTCTATAGGATGATGGCCCTACCCCATTCATCACCTACCTTAAATGAGTATTGGTCCTACAACCAAAGTTGTGAAATTGATGGCCCTACCCCATTCATCACCTACCTTCTATAACTATCGGCCTAACAGCCTAGTTGTAATGATCATGATGGTCTACCCCATCGATCAGTGGTTTTGCTTTATCAATTGGCCCTACACCATTGGTAACCTAAGCAACCAAATATATGTACTATCTATAACATTCTAAAGAGCGGTGTAACTCTATAAACAAGCCTTTACAGCAGCGGACGGTTACTGCCTAAATAAACCTAAACCAAAACTATCTATCTATTACATATATGTATATTCCAAGGAGCGAATGGTTACTCCCTATACTCCATAGGTTTAGGTAATTAAATAAAGGTAAACACAAAAAACCACGTGACGAGACAGCTGTCCGGTAACCGACTAAACGTAATACCTGTCACTTCAGTTGTCGTGCTACGTCACAGTTGTACTCTTCAATTTAGCAACGTTATAATTCGTTGACGTTTAGAATTTGGGCTCTTTACAATAGACAGATTGCAAAATATTATATTATTATCATAAATCTTACAAAAAAATTGTGCTAAAGCAGTAACATCTACGAAGAGTAGTTTAAGAATGAATGATAAAGTTTAACATAGATAAATAAAAGAGGAAACTATTGTAAAATTCTAAAATAAATTTAGTTTGGTTTATCGTATTTGAATCTGGAAAGTGTCAACTATAAAAACCCTTTTTATGATTTGTTTACCTTTATTTAACTACCTAAACCTATGGAGTATAAATAAGTCTAAACCAAAACTATCTATTTATGTAAACTGTCTATCTATGTAATTGTTGGTATTCCTATGCATTTAGGGAATTATTTACTGAATAAAACTTACATACTTGATACTATGGAATTTCTATTCTTGTGTGTGTATTATACTATTGGGAGTTGATTGGTTGAAACTGAAAACTGATCTGTTAGCATATCTATTAAATTATCAATGATATTATGAAAACACTATAAAATATAAAAACTACTATAAAATATACTATAACTAGACTATAAAATATAAAAACTACTATAAAATATACTATAACTAGACTATAAAATATAAAAATAAAATAAAACTATTTAAATTCAAATAAAACTAATACAATCAATACATCACAGAAACAAAAAAACTATCGTGAACGACATCTTCGAGCGAATCGCCGCTGAAGCTTCCAATATCTTAAAATACAACAAAAAATTGACCATCACGTGCAGACGGCCGTCAGGCTCGTGCTGCCCGACCAGCTCGCTCGCCGTCACTGAGGGCACCAAGGCCGTCCTCAATTACACCACCTGCAGGAGAGCGTCCGATCGATAGGCTAGCAAGAGCCGCCGAGGCTCCGTCTCAACGCAGTCTCGTGTTTGTGTACAGTGTTAAATCCAGTGCGCTTGTAAGTGTGTCTTGTTGACTGTAGTGTGTGTTAATTGTGTTAGTGTCATCGTAATGTGCATACATACATACACCCGCTGTGTGTGTCACAGCGTGGCAGCACTGAGTGCAGCCACGCAGCCTAGTGGCAGCTAGGTGTCATTGCACCTAGCTTTAGGTGCAATGACAGCTCACATCAAGCTCACTTCACCCAAGTTATCACGGTGAGCTGCTTACAGAATAGCACGGCTATTCTACTTCTACTGCTTGCGTCACCCTCTCACACAAACACAAGGGTTAATATAACCGTAGTTAAATCGAGTTATAACATGATTGAAATCTAACCTGTGAATACAAACATAATTTAACTTAAAACATACAATTAGTCTTCTATATGAATCATTGTGGTGTTTTCTACATAAATTGTGTCTGTTTTGCGAATCTCAGAGGGTGGTAGACAAAATGGAGGGGGGTGGGACCAGAAGCCGTTTTCTGTGCACACTATGGACGACTCCCCGACGATTTCGTAGCCGTCGTCGCAAGAGTATATCATTAAGTCTCCCACTGGGTACTTGCCGTGCTTCACTGAAGGCTCCGTTAGCAGGCGACCATTCGCCGGCACCAAAGGGTCGGGGCAATAAATTGCTGGAAAGAATAAACTTAGTTGTACATTTGTTTGGATATCATCATTTAATTTTGGTCATTATGCCCCAATATTCAAAGATGGGAGGGAGAGTAGGTTTAGTAGGCATGTTAACTGTCATGTTAGGATTAGTCGCGCCAATGCGGAAATAAATAAAGCTATCCTAACTAATATTATAAATGCGAAAGAGAGTTTGTTTATTTGTTTGATGTGGCCGGCATCTACATCGCCACATGTGACCTACGCATCCCATTTCGCATCGCATTTTGTGTGACCTGACGTCACACAAAATCCTGCATCGCGCAATTAAGGTTTACCAAATACAGGGTGGATTTTTACCGCGCGATAAGGGTAGGTACTTTAACTTCATGAAGAATCATGGTCTGGCAGTTTGAGTAATTTATGCGGCCTACCCAAATGTTCTTTCTTTGGTATTGGTCGTCGAATAATTGAGTTAAGTTCTGAGTTGGGCTGCACGATTACTTACAAATGCGTGCACTGACTAGACAGGTCCACTCAATCTGCGTGGTTCTTTCCTCAAATGACCATTTCAGACACCAATTTACTTATCTTCACATGATCTGACTAAGATTATGTCTGGACTTTAAAAGAGACTGCGACTTCTGAGTTTATTTCGGCTTTTTTTCTGAGATTAGTCAGATAGGAAACGCCGATCTCATCTAGTTTTAAAAGTATAATTGACGTGTAAAAGTGTTTGTACAAACGTACTTACAGAAAATAAAATCATTTCATTTAATTTATTTTACGCGAAGAACACAATTCCGAGTTACAGTTTTATCCATTTCAAGCTGCCAGACCTCTTGTATGAACAAGGTATTGGCAGCCCCTGCTTTTAAGTTCTGACTGGCATCTACACACAGGAAGCAATAAAATCATCCGCTTCGCTTCGATGTTAAAAGACTTTTGTTGCTGATCTAATCTCGATGGTACGAGATTAGATCGGATAATTGGATCGCAATTCAGATTATTCCAGTTTGCCCCACCAATCTGTCCTTCCAGTGAGACAAAGTAGAATGTTCCCAATGTTGACGGATTCGTATCGGTAAGTACTCACGGATGCAATGCGGCACCTCCCCGGACCACGTGCCGTCCATCTCGCACTCGAGGCCGGGCGCGCCCACGAGCCGGTACGCCCAGCTGCACGTGAACACGGCGCGCCCGCCGAACGACGAGTTGTACTCCACCAGGCTGAGCTGCGGGCCCAACGTCTTCAGCACAGGACAGAACGTCTCCTCGCAAGTCGGCGGCAACGATGACCAACGACCTTCGTAACAATAACAATATTTTTTGGAGCAATTTGTTGGTGGATAATCTTGGCTATAAGGTTGTGCCAATGAAATACAGTCTTGTGGGATCGGCACTACCGTTCTATAGGTATGTTCCCGACCCAGTTCATGAAAATGGCACGATCACGTTGTATTGGGATCGATCTATCATCACCGACAGGACTATTGTTGCCAATAAGCCAGACAGTGGTGATAGATCGATTAGATTAGAGCGTCGCACAATGATTATAGTGTGGCGGCAACTGCATCGCAACTTGCAAACTACGCATCAAAAGACCTGACGTCACACAAAATCCTGACGTCACACAAATCCTGCATCGCGTAATTAGAGTTAACCGCGCGTACTACATATATGTATAACTTCACCGACATCAATCGTTGGGCAGTGAGACACGACCGTACGTATCTATGGTGGACGAGTGAACTTTACACCCTGTTCCTCATACCACTAAAATAGTAATGTATGTGTAATAAGCAGTGATCGGAGTAAGTAGATTGAACTGGGGCCATTGATCCGAAACGTATATATTAATATGGACATTCCTCCGGCATTGGTGGATTATTAAAAAAAAACCGGAACTTATGTAGGAATTGTATTCTGCCAGAGTGGAAGGAGTCATTTGATGATTTGCCATCCTCAAAAAAAAAAGGTAGGAATTGTAATAAAATGAGCAATATTATATTCTTCATATTTTTTTAACGGCACACAGTCACGATTTGACAAAACCCAACGACCAATCTTAATTTTGAATTGAGTAGTAATAATATCACTACGAACATTAACAATATTTAATTGAATCCGGAAATACCGGAATTACCTTCCGGAAAAATGGCTTATCCATGTTATTCTTTCTGTGTGCATTTATGATACAAGTGTCGCGAATGCGAAGTAATATAGTCTATAGGTACAGATAATAAATAGTGACGTGCCGTGGAGGAAGAGGGGGTGGCGCGCGGTGGCGGTCAGCGCGCGCGCACGCCCGACTCACTTGGGCCTGATAGTCGGAGCTAGCAGTATATTGGTGAGCGAACTTGTTATTTCTCAGTGCATGTGTCTTCAGATTGACCAGATATTCAGTTTATATTGTTTACCATGTTGTCGTGTGTGTATTGTTTTAACAGCGATCAGATTCAGAAATGATACCAAATCAGACCAGTATTCAGATGAGAGGCTCGGGGTGGCTATAAGGGGAGGTTGGAGGCCACTTGGGGGACACCCCCAATATCATTGCGATGATAATTCAGATTCAGTACCTAATGGTTATTCAGTGGAAATCAGTTTGCATTAATTATAGCAGTCGTTAGAATATTAATCATAGCGAACCAAGGCTTATTTTTGAGATCTTGGTATTTTAGGTTCAGATATTCGTCACTAAAAGGTATATGGCGACAACAAGTACCAAAAATCAATCTACCTACTCCGATCACTGGTAATAAGGCGTGAGTTTATGTTTGTGTGTATGTAGCAGTATTCCATTATGTCAGATAGTACTAACTGACCGCCACCGTCTCTGCATACAACGCAGGATGTTTACCGTTGCCCATGCAGGTGAGTATGGAAGATCCGTTGAGGTGGAACCCGGGCTGGCAGCTGAAGTGCGCCGAGTTGCCGAGCCTCGTGCCTTGTGTGAACTGGCGGATGCGGTGCGAAGGCACAGCTACCGGCGGACACACTACGTCTGCGAAAAACGATGCCAAATGTTATTGAGAAATCCTTAGGGCGAAGCCTCCCAGAGACAATTCCTGTGTGACACTAATGGAGGGCTAAGGTAGGAAGAATCGTGTCAGTTTTAATCAACTTTCACTATACTGCCCTGCTAAGCCGAAAGGCGTTATCTCAATCGGAGTAAATTTTGAGAAAATTGACTTTTTGTTAATTGTAATTTAAGGAAACATAAGGATATAAAAAACTTCTGAGTGGTTTGTTTTAATGTTTTAAGTTAGATAGCGGTATTTGGCTTATACCATTAGATTCGAAATTGTTATAGCTATTGAATGGTATAAAAACAACTAAAAGGGCGTATCTCTGAGATAGCGCTTTTTGGCTTAGCAGGGCAGTATAGCAGTCTACTGCCACAAATAGATATAGATGTTTAACTCCGCATTTTAGGTATGAAGCTACAAGTATGCGCCGGGCTCGCCTTGCTGGGCCAATTCAGTGAGAGTAACGTAGTCAGAAGATCTAAGAGTTACGCGATAGAAAGAGAGGCAACTTATAGGTGAATATAACTGTAGCCACTGTAGGTTATTAGCGCTGTACGACCTGTACCCTAATTGCGTTAATACACGATTATCAGAATCTGAATCGTTTTGAAACAGATTGCTAATCCATTGCTTCATAAGTTCGAAAAAACATCTGCTCAACAACGTAAATAACGCAATGAATGTTGTTGACCTGTCAAAATTAACCAGATCAGTCGTAATTGTTTACGAAAATGTGTTACGTAATTAGATAACTGAAATGCACTTTATTGTGTCGTTGCAAGAGTCGCTTTTTATTTAAATGATTTTACGGAGTGAACCATTAATCTGTGCCACTGGTGGAAATAGGCTACTCTCAAGTTTCGCCACTAATGTCGGTTTTCAACCTCCCGCCTTTTTAAGTATTTGAAGTTAGTGCCAGATGATACCCAGCCTGTCCACTACCTTTTCGTCCGTACGTTTCGTCTCGGCAATATTATTTATTGTATGTATGGAAATATGAAATATGGCTAACTAGTGAATCAAAATATTGATTATGGCTGGCAATAATTAATATCGTAACACCGAATATTTAGTTTTAGATGTAAAAAAGTATTTGGAAACTTTCCAAATCCCTTTTTTACATCTAAAACGGTTGCAACATCAAATTCAGTGTTATAATTGTAATTCATTATTCATATTTTAGTTCACTAGTTAGCTATATTTCATTTTACCATAGAGCAATATTGCCAAATTAATCAAAACAGGTAAATATTTGACAACTATTTGCGACGTTGCCAACTTTCAGATTGCACGCTCTAAAAAAGCCTGATTTACACGGTGCGAATTAACGCCCTGTGGCAAACCATCAGTTGAAGTAACAATAAAACATGTAGTGCCTAAACAGTGTTCAGACGATGCAACTGTGTTGCTTCAATTTTTATTTTATGCTTTAATATGGAACTACCTCGTTGATCTACTAGGGTAAGCGTGACTGCTCACGATGGGGTACTGGGCCTATGTGTAAGATCCCTAGGACCGACAGTATTATGTCGCCTGTACACTGGTATACGTAGGCTGTGGAGAGCTACGTTAGTTGCGCGGTTCATTTGTCAACCACGTATTCGTGAGCTGCTGTTGACCGGCGACTTTACAGTTCTCTTATTTGTTAGATATGTTATGTTCGCCCTACATCTGTTTACGTGATCAGGAACACGACTCACTAACAACTTTAATGAGCACTGTGTTGGTGTGTCCGCCGGGCGACGTGCACGTGTACTGGTCGCTGTGCCGCGCCGACATCTTGCTCAGCGTCAGCCGGTAGTGGGACTCCTTCTCGCCCTCTTCACTCGACCACGCTGTGAACAACACGCTCATAATCAAATCATCTATTATCAACATTCATTAATTCACTGAAAGACAACACACAGCCAAAACCGCTGGGTCTAGAAGCATGAAATTTGACACAAATATTCCTTATATAAAAAAGTTAACACTAACACACTTCTTTTTTACCCCTTCGGGGGATCTCTTGGCCTCTGATGGTAAGTGATGATCAGCCGAAGGTAGAAGCGAGCTTCACTCTGAATCCTCAATCACAGAGGAACTGGCCATTTTACTTCTAACTGCCGAAGCACAACAATGCTGTTAACATTGTTGTTATGGCGACACACTTAGACAAGATGGTTGTAGATAGCCTGGCGGACTTAGAATAAGCCCTACAAAACAGAGCAGAAAATTTTGGCCCCCTGGGAATCGAACCCGGGACCTGTGGGTCTTACACAGGTCATCCCACCGAGCACTCGGCTTTTAAAGAGAATCTGAAGAATCTAAAGCTATGGTTTCCTAGAAAAGCGGTGGCCGCACTTGACGGCTGTCATGAAAATGATGACAGCGACAAAGATTTAAATCGTTAGATTCGCCCTACCGCGTCAAACGAAAGTTTCTTTCCGAGTCTACATAAGTCTGTTTCGTATTAACACCTCTGACACGCAATGATGCATTGACAACACTTGTTTGTCATGGAAACGCTATTTAATTATGTCAATTAAGTTGTGAGCTCAATTTTCTCAGTATGGACACATTTTCTTGTGACTGAGTACGGTGAGGGCAAATCTAGCGATTTAAATCTTTTTTTTTTTATGGGGCGGGCTTTCATAATCAACGTTTCAGTGACGTTTTTCGCCGGTAAATTGCGGACGCTACGTAAGCTGTCACCGCTCTTCTAGAAAACCGTAGCTTTAGCGATAGGGCGATAGCGCATCTCACCGTAAAAATCTTTAGTTCGCTTGAGAAATTATTATTGGACAGTTACACGAGGAGGTTTTCATCTAAAACAGGTTCTCGTGTAAACATTACGCACATGCACTCGATGGTCGAGTGGCCCTCCTTATGTAGACGAGACAAGACAAAATCATCACAATGATATGTCTTGAGACGAACGGTTCGCAAGCAAGGAGGCACACAATATCACCACCTCGCATTGGCATGCCGATTGAATAGACGCTGGCCTGCCAAAATCTGATAATATGACTTTGAAGCGCAATTTCATTACTACTCATTATTTGATCAACTTATGCATTCAGTGAAAGTTACGGTTGAATCAAGAAATCCGAGAAGCTTCTTCTCTTTTCTTGATTTACTTACATTTAGAAGAATAAATACTAAGGTCCATTTGATATTAGGATAAAAGAAAAAACGTCGCCGATACCTTATGGAATAAGGGAAGTCGCACGCAAGCTTAAGTCGTTTTGACATAATTTATTTTCGCTAATATCTCATGGAACAAGGGAAATCGCACGCCTAAGCTAAATTCATTATGTAATTTTTTTTAAAATTAATTGAATTTTAGGCAATGAAATAAATTAGTAGGTATTTCAAACAATATAAAATGCAGGCAAATGCCAACTCGCTAAAATGGAAGAAAATCGCATTAGATCTTTCAGGTTACAAACCTAAGTTACGTATTTTACAATAAAATGCAACTGTAAATATAAATAAATATAATAAACAACAGGAGGTAGAAATTACTGATTCTGCCTGTTATACAACTTGTTTTTGAGATAAATAACCACATTTTTGCAACATCCTGTGTTTAATTTTAACTTCAATGTCAAAAACCTTATCTTCGCAACAGCAAGGCATAGTAGGTACTATCATAGATATAACACTACTTTTAAATAATACATCTATGGTAGGTATACTAAACGAAAAACAATGGCAGCATAACTTTTGAAAAAAGCGCGCGTGCATGGGTATTTAATACAAAGGTACAGTTCGCGTCAAATAACTTTGCCGCTCTGACGTAGGCTACCAATGACTTCGCAGCACGCGCTACCTCACTTCAGAGCGGCAAAATTATTTGACGTAAACCAAGGATACTTTTGGCGCGTGGCCAATATCGGTACTAAAACCACCGTCTTGTTTTTTAAATACAATTTTTGTGACAATTTCACAATTAATGTTTACCAACAACACCCCGCTGTCAATGTTATTCAGGCGCCAAACGATCCTTGTAGCACAAAAGGTTTGTGGTTTCTGAAGCACATTGACGGCAAGCAAGCGCAGTCATTTAAACATTTGCAAGGTAGCAGAGATTTGTACTTAAGGGGGATGCGATAAGGTAGCCCGCGAGATTCAAATTTTCCTGAGTTTTTTCCATTTTGCAGGTCAGTGTCAGGTTGTATGTTGATTAAAATATTATTCGCGACTGTAACAAATATGGCTTTACATAATTATAATCATTACAATCAGAAATACAACTCCATAAGTTAGCATAATTGTCAAATGTCATGATTTCATGAAATGGTCATTCAATGGGGTTACATGAACTTAGAAAGTTGTATTGATAATTTTTATGATTATAATTCTATAATTAAACATTTGATACAGCCGCGAATCATAATTAGATCAACATAGAACATGATACTGACCTGCAAATTGCAAAAAACGTAAGAAAATTTTAATTTCTCGGGATACCTTGACGCTTTCGCCTTAATAGGAACTCATTACATATTGCATTCCACAATGTGAACTTAGGTGGTAAATATAAGAAGGCCACAGTACATAAAAAACGTTCACATTCAAGTCGCAACCTGTCAAACTTGCCAAAAATGTTGGTATTAGTTAGATTGTATTTTTGACAGATTGCGAATGAGATGCGAGTGTGAACGTCCGTTAAAATTACGGGAATTGCCATAAGATCATTTCGGGGGTCCGCGCGCAAATATGTACCATTCGAATGATACATTTTTTAAACTCGCTGTAGGGAAGAAACTTCTCATTGTATGATTACACGCCAGCCATATTTCCTAAACATAAGTAAGGTTCGAAAAAAAAAAAAAAAAGTAGACGATTAATTATTTGCGTTAATGTTTACTTTGAAAGCCGTAGGTGGAACTGGACGGTTTCCATTTCCTAATGTTTTATGTACCTACACAAAACATAACTGAATACTACTGCTGTATTATTAAATGAAATTGTTTATTCTGTAAATTGGATAAGGGAATCACTTTTACACGTCATATTAAAAATAGGCTAGATGACTTCGGCGTTTCCTATCTGAGTACTCTGAGAGGAAAGGCCGAAACCAACTCAGAGGTCACAGTCTCTTTTGAAATCCAGACATTATCTTGGTCAGGCCATATGAGGCCACATAGATTAGTGTCTGGAATGATTTTTCGAGGAAAGAACCCACAGATTTGAGTGGACTTGTCCAGTCAGGAGCTCAACTCAGAACTTAAGGAGCTCAATTCGACGAACAATACCAAAGAAAGGACATTTGGGTAGGCCGCATAAACTACTCAAATTGCCACACCATCATTAAAACTAACTGAGAAGGAATAAGAAATATCTACATAGTCCTCATATTCACAATAATTCAAATAATATAATACTTAACAAAGTAATCATGTCATTAGTAGATTATTATTGCACATTGCCACATTTTTGATACCTGTCTCTCGGTATAGAGTAGTATTTCTTTGATACCTATTATTTCAATACGGATCACGTAACCAATATTTAGTACTTTTTTATTTTTTATTTGGAATTGTCCATGGAGATTTGTCCGCGTTCTTCTCCATAGGAACCTACTATTAAGCTTTTGGATGGGTAAATACCTTCATGTCTCTGACTGGCCCACTCCTTGACAATTCAAAAGTGCCTGTTAATACTTTGACTATTTTAAATTATTACCAGAGCTATGCTGTCCGACGGCCTGTGTCCAGCTCCACTCGGGATCGCCGAGCGCGCGGCGCGACACGCAGTCCAACCGCACGGTGCTGTCCGGGAACACGAACAGTTCGCCCGAGTGCTCCACCACCGCCGAGCCGCTCACGATGGTGTACTGAATCGTGGGCGGCGCGTCACCTGCAACGTTACAATTTTACGGATCACACAACAAGACCTTACGCCTTGTTTTGTGATGAGGAAATTTGGCCCCGTCATTAATGTCCTCTGCGCATGGACTACTGCTGTGAATTTTTTCACAAATCCAAGTACAACCATTAGCTGGCAGGGGTGGGGGGGGAATTTGCACTTTAAAGCTTAATATTTCGCAAACGTATCCCTGAATTGAAAAATTATTTCACACGCCATCAATATTTTTGAACGACCTTTCCAACGACACCGCACACTATGGGATAGAAGAGAAAAAATCATCCCCACTTTACATGTAGGGGAGGTACCCTAAAAAAAATATTTTTCTTGATTTTATTTTACCACTTTGTCGGCGTGATTGATATGTCGTCGGTCGGAATCATTACTGGAACATCTCTAAAATTTTGTGTTTTGGACTAAGTATGCAAATGCTCTTTGCATTTGATTTTTTATCATTCCGCATACTTAGTCCAAAACACAAAATTTTTGAGATGTTCCAGTAATGATTCCGACCGACGATGTACACCCATGCCAAATTACAGCTTTCTAGTACTAACTGTATCTGAGCTAAGCCGCGGACAGACGGACATGGCGAAACTATAAGGGTTCCTTGTTTACTACGGAACCCTAAAAATATAAGAGAGATACCATAGCCCCAGCAGTGGGAACATTATAATTATGTTGATTATGTTTAACTTCTTAGTATACAGGGAATGTAGATTTTATGGTTTTACTTTCATTTAATTTATCATGTTTGTTAGAGAGATTTGATCCTTATGATTGTGTCTATCAATTGATCCCATAAAAATACAGGATGTTATTTTATCGGATTTTAGCCGGTTCGATTCCAGAATGTTAGAAGCGAATTTTCGAAAATCTTTGAAAGCAGATTTGTTCCTTTTTTAAAATAAATGAATGTATTTACAGTACTTTCCGTCCGGGTGAAGTTCAAAGATTTAAGCAGGCAGTTCATGATTTCACACCGGAACAGCTGCTGCAGAGGGAAGACCGGGCTATGCTTGAAATAAATGCAATGTTTGAAAAACTTTACCTGTAAAGTTGGTTATGACGGTGGTGGGTACGCACTCAGGCAGCTTGGGCGTCCATTCTCCATTTTCACAGTGTAGCATGTTGTCTCCCTTCAACTTGTACAATCCAAAGTGCTTGCAACGAGACAGCAATACAGAGCCGTGGGGGAAATGTGTGTCTTTCTGCAAAATTTTATTTAAAGTGGGTACTTAGTAACACTTCAAGATAGATATTGTATGAGAGGAATATGCTGTGTGGTTCCCAGGAAGGTATAGGCAGCACCATATGAGAGTTGTAAAGGTGATAAAGGGATTCTCTTAACTGTAAGGAGAAACTATGCACTTTATGTCTTCTAATAAAAACTTTACATCAACTTGTGAGGCAAGTGAAATGCCAAACATTGTGATAAGTGGCAGATGGCTATGTTTGTCTGGACTGGTATATACATATAAGGAAAACTCAATTTAGCTAAATTAACGGTAAACCTCAGTGCAATATTGGTGACTCATGAAGTCATGATAAATTTGCTGTAATGCATGTTATTGTACATTGACAAACAGTTTTCCTTATTACAATAAAATAGTCTTTTCTCAGAAATACGTCTGTCCAATAATTCCTGGCGGTTTCTTAATATTTATTTAAACTCACATTTATAGACGAATTCTTAAATGATATGGCCAGGAGTGGATGTTCATTCCGATATAGACATTCCCTTAGTATTGGTTGGAATCTCCCATCTGAAATTTACAGAATTTTTACTGTCAGTAAAAATTCTTACTTGAAATTAATCTAGAAATTAAATTAGTTAATGCTTGTTGACTATGGCTCAAGTAGTAAATCAGCCACTTCATTATGACCGGATGTTGTTATTGGATGTTGTTATTGTTATTTGAATGAATTATGATAAAATTAGATAAGATCAAATTTATTTCCTCATGATAAACTGCACTTGACAGTATTTAATCATAATTATTTATGCCATATTTTTCACAAGATACTTTATCAATATTGGATGTATGTAAATATATTTGCACACTCATCAGAGTTATTTGTCTACCAGGCTCCGGGCTGTCCGGTTCAGTGCTTCTTCACTGAGGAAAATAATAGCTTGTCTCGAGACCCTGTGTTCTGTGATATACTTTAATGTATGGAGGCACTGATTTGGGGTCGCCCAGGGCCCAAAAAGCCTTGACACAGTGCAGGTGTGGGTAGAGATTTTCATACCTGGAGTGCTGGAGCAAAGTGGCCCGACCCAGTTGCCATCAATACATTTAATCTTGCATATAAGCCTCTCATTTAAAGGTCCTATCAGGCCTGGAAATTTCACCTAAAAACAAACAGTTTTTATTGCTAGTTTACTAGACTAATAAAGAAGCTTGAATATATTAAATTTTGATAAAATAATGGTTTAATTGAGCCTTTTTCTCTGTGACTACTTTTAGCTTATAATATATGACATACATACCTCAGATATTTTAGAAAAGTCTGATCTAAATCTTGTGATATCCAGATTAGCATCCAAACTCTGTACATCCGGCAGAGAACACTTGAAATCATCTGAAAAAAGTAAATAAAAAGAAAAAAGGATAACCATCATTGAAAACCTCGTTATTAATGATCATCTGATGAATAGAGAAAAAAAAAGGAAGTGGAATAGAATAGCATTCTAAATACAAACAAAATGGCTAATCAGTAGTTTCCTTATCAATAGAATACTTATTTTATTTATTACCTTGCGGATAGGTGACGTTTTCGTCGTCTTCACAAAAGCCCCACGGAGTAAACAATAATATCAATAGAGGCAAAAACATTGTATCAGAATCAAATGTATGTACGCTTTACAATATCATATCGTCCGGCAATAAGGTAGCCACTGATTTATCTGTATCTGCTGGGTTTTTACTCTAGGATTTTGTTCTTGAACCTATTACCTATAAACTGGATATAAAAAACCGCTGAACGCGCCAGCCAAACGGACGGTGTAGGTAGCAAGTGTTGCAATACTTGTAGTTTGGAAATCATGGAAATGTCAAATCCAAGTTTACCCAAGTGGCCACCCAAGACAAATACACTGCTTGTTGCTGCAACGTACTTACATAAGGAAGTTGACTGCTACCAAAAACCGCACCCTGCCAGTGCGGTTTAAGAATTTTATACAAAACAAAAAGGTAGTGGGGAAAAATAAAAATAAGTAGGTAAGTATTAATATACTTACCTACTTATTTTTATTTTTGCTGTTGCTATATGTGCATAGCCTGGTTCTTACCCTTATTTATTATGAATGTATTGTACCTAGGTAAGTACGTCTACTTTATTTATTTATTTACGTAAGCTATCTTTGCAGGGGCTTCATAATGAACTGGACACCTCGCGTAGGTATCTCATCAATAGTTGGCCCGCTCGCTTCCAATGGGTAGAGAACTGGATAAGTTAGGTAGGTAGCTGTTTCAAAAACACTAAGTTATATTTGCCTACATTACGGTAGGTAGGTACATGCCTGTGTAGGCATGTACATACCTACCTACCCTAATAAAGGCTTTAATAAAATTATTATCTTCAAATGAAGCAAGCAAGTGTCAGAGTAAGAACAAACTATTCCATTGAGATAAATAAAAAGAAACCGGTAGGGTTGGCAACACTGGACTAAGGAACAATCGACGACGAACTTCCGGAGTCCGGACGAAGTAATGGGTCATGATGATGGACTGACATGGATGGCACATATTACGAGATTAGTGCTAGTAGGTACCTATAGCTATTCGCGCCAAACGAAACCTTGAAATTTCAAGCTACAAGCTTCTGCCCGCGACTTCGTCCGCGTGAAAGTTCTTGTATAAATATGTCATAGGACATTCGGCAATCTGTAGCTTCCCATTAGTAAAATAATTTTCAGAATCGCATCAGAAGTTCCGAAGATTACCCCCTACAAACTCACTATAAAATATTAGTACTTATACGGATAATCCTGAATTGTCCCACACCTTGGCAAAAGCCTCCAGGCCTCCCCCAATTACTGAAGCGTATAAGATTCGATATACATTAAGTACCAGAATATCTTAATAGTAAAGGTTTGTTCAGCTTATCGCAGTTGTTTAAAATATCGTTACAACCTACTTTGTGCACTACTCTGCCAGTGCATGAAATCAGTTTTGCTAGCATTTTATTCTAGTTAAAGTCACTTATGTCTCTCAAGAGCGTCAATTGAATGTCAAGGCTAATCGTTTCTCGTGTCTCTGATGCCAACAGCATCCAGTTTCGGTAAGGTGGACTGGCTAGTTGAGTTCGTGTTATGCCCCGTTAGAAAAATAGTGTTCTGTGGTTATTCCGACCAAGTTATTTAGACAATAATTGGCAGTCGTGAAATCGGCCACAAATATTTCGGGCACGGATTTATTACAGATACGGTACGAGGGTGGGGAGATCATCCGGTGATGTGGTATCCGTACCTATCTATTGTGTGGGATCTCCCGGCAGATACGATAGTCAAAGGCCCGTATTACAGAACCTCACTCAAAACTCAAGCATTACTTAAAAGTCGTTTAAAGCCCTTTGATTGGTTGAAACTAGTTTTAAGTAATGCTTGAGTCTTGAGTGACGTTCTGTAATACGTGCCTAATTGTCTTACGCGGCTTACGAGTATTTAGTAAGCGGTAGGGATAAAAGGAAAGGCAAAAGAAAACAATTCTCAAGTGTCAGTAACATACAGAATTTATTAAGTAAGTATAAATTACGTAATTTTATGCATTTTTGTACGTACAAGATACATATACTTAAGCACCATATCGCTAGACATAATATACTTAATTCATTAATTTGTTTCATTAGGTAGGTAGTTTATTATTGTTCCAAAAGATGTTTGATCGAAATACAGGAATATAAAAGCGACCGTAAGCATGACAACAGAGGCAGGTAGGTAAGCGTGACTCTCATGCTGCTCAAAAAAGCTTTATAGTTCAGAATGTACCCAAAATTATACTGCTGCATCATCATGCAAGTAACAATAAAGTAGGCAGGTACATATTAATATAAGTAATCCTAATTCAGAAGACATTTGTGAGATCCAAGAATCAAGATCTTAAAAATTGTGCGACATGTTCAAATTTGCTTGCTAGCTTGCCTAATAAATGTCAAATTATAACATCGACGAATAAAACAGGTAGGTAGATAGGCAGGGTCGGACTGGGCCCGGGTGGCTGACCACAAGTCCTGGGCCCGAGACTAGATGATGGTAGATGGGATACTATCGGAAAATACTGAGATACACAAATTGAGATAAACAAAATATAATTATCAACGATGTAATAAATTATTAGGTACGGACAATAGCACGTCAGCTTGCTCAGGTTCAACCATTTTTCGAATGTGTCTATTTCATTTCTCTACAACTATTTGATCTAGTTTTACATTTAGGCTGCAAGAGCTGGGACCTAGCCTGCGCGAGTCTCCTATCCTACGGTTGCCGCAAGCCAGGCCCGTGAGGGGCCCGCGCAGCTGGGGCCCGGCTGGCAAATGCCACCTCGACTATATAATGGCCAGTCCGATGCTGTAGATAGGTACTTAAATTTGAATACGAGTAACAACTAAGATTTTGATATTACATACTAAGTAATTTCCAGAAGTTGCGGTTTTCCTTAAAAATATTGATGTACCTACAAATATCTTTTTAGCTATCAGATATTAATTTTTTGTTCACGGTCCACGGGGTTTCATGGATGCAATCAATTAATTGAATGGCGCCCATTAAGTGCTTTCAATCGCAAAAACGCAACAACCCATTTCAATTGAAAGCAATCAGATCCCATAATTGTTTGTTAAAAAAAAAACATATATAATAATGCTGAATATTTTCTAATTGCATAAAATTTACACATTTTATTAGCAGAGGGCCTAGTGTGAGTTTCTTTTAACCATCTCGATTTTACGCATCGACAGCGTTTGGCGCTCCGATTGGCCCATCACTAGTGAAGGCCAGTGAAGAGCCAATCAGAGGGCCTAGTGTGAGTTTGTTTTAACCGTCTCGATTTTACGCATCGACCGCGTTTGGCGCTCCGATTGGCCCTTCACTAGTGAAGGCCAGTGAAGAGCCAATCAGAGTGTCAAACGCGGTCGATGCGTAAAATCGAGACGGTTAAAACAAACTCACACTAGGCCCTCTGTCCATACCTTACTTTATTGACGAGTTTGCGTTTGCGAGTAAACAAGGAAGGATAAAGATAGGCCAGTCAGATTAGTTGCAAGGTCGTGATAATTAAAACTGTTTCAAGTTCAGCCTTTTACAGCTGTCATGTCTCTCTTGTTTACCTCTACAGCGAGTAGGTAAATAACGGTCGGAGGCTGCTATTGTATCTACAGATCTACTGCTCCGTATATGTTTATTTCTGACAAGGGCGTCGCCAAGAGGGGGCAAAGGGGGCAGCTGCCACTAGAGATTCAATAGAATTTAGTCTTAAACAATATCTATAAAGACAATTTTGTTTATTTAGACGACTTGTATTTGTTTTTTTTAAGTTCCATATCTCCTAAACGGGGTCTTATCCGGAGTCCCGGGAATTAATATTGGTATCTATGTGTTGGTAGGCCCAGTCATAATACCTACTAAGTTTCGGCTCTACAATTCTGAATAGTTTTGTAAAAAACGACCCGAAAGGTCCAAACCATACATTGATAGAGTTCATTATTATTTTTCTCAGTTCTAATCGGGACTACCGAGTTAAAAATTAAATGTCCACCAACGTCGATTTTAGCCCCATTGACTCGCACTACAAGTGTAAAGCTTCATGTGCTCTTGACTCTTGACAGTACCTACAAATCATACTTTCTCCACATACCAACTTGCTCCCCCCTGGGCCATAGGCTGGCGACGCCCTTGATTACCGATGTATTTCCCATTAGAATAATATAATAAAGATATTGGTATCAAACTGTCCTCAATGTCTTTATGAAATTAACTTACAAATTCAGATTAAAAATTACCAAGAAAATCTTTCTTCGTGTATTTGTACAACTTGGACATTAACGATGACAAATTTATTGTTTGTTTTCAGTCGGCAATCGTTATTAACATTGCATTGACAGGGAAGGTAACTGTAAGAATAAATCAATGTAATATTATTAATATAATAACATACATTTGGATTCGGTAGAATTATTCCAGGGTTCTATTATTCGTTAGGTATGTCATGCCCCATTTTTAGGGTTCCTTAGTAAACAAGAAACCCTAGTTTCGCCGTGTCCGTCTGTCTGTCTTTCCACGGCTTAGCTCAGAGGCGGTCAGTACTAGAAAGCTGTAATTTGGCATGGGTATACATGATTAATTACACCGACAAAGTAGTAAAATAAAACCAGAAAAATATATTTTTTAGGCTACACGTAAAGTGGGGATGTTTTTTTTCCTCATCTATCCCATGGTGTGGTGTATCGTTAGAAAAGTCGTTCAAAAATATTGTTAGTTTGCGAAAACCATTTTTGGATTCAGGAATCCGTTTGCGAAATTTGTATTAAGCTTTTAACTGTAAATTTTTGTTAGAGTCAAGTGTCCCCCCCTCCCCCCCTGCCAGCTAAATGGTTGTACTTGGATTTGTGAAAAAATTCACAGCAGTAGTTAATGAAATTAAAACTATCACAGCTAAGTAGGCTGTAATGGTTAACGAGTAATAATCGCCAACTTAAATTTTCAGTTTGAAAAACATGTTCTTCCATACAATCCGTAAGGGAGAACATGTTTTTCATTTGTTCTTGGGATAAATCCATCCCAACTACGGTACCCTTCATTGTGCGTGGTCTGACACGCACTTGGTCGGTTTTTGAAAGTTATTTACTAGGTACGATCGGTTATACCTACTCTGAACTAATATCGATATACTTAACAAGATTTAAGGAAACAGAGCTCAACATTGAGGTAACGTATCAATGAGGCATACGGTGCAAAAACTTGAATAAGTAGGTACTTAAGTAATTAAAAATACAACAATTCAAAATCTTTAGTAAGTAATTAACGTTGGCCAGACCGTTGGAGGCAAGGGGAGGTCAGTAACCACGAAATGGAAGCGATTTACAAAGAATGGGATGTTCAGCGGGCCTACCACCACCTCTAAAACAGTAGGTATTAGTTTAGAGTAGTAGAAAGAGATGAAGCTCTACATGACGTATAGCTCCATCTCTTTCCCCCACTAAAGTAAGATTAAAATAATATTGCTTTACGAGATGGTGGTAGGCCCCCAGGACTCTGAAAGTTAGTAAGCGACTAAACGAATTGTTTGCATAAAGATTCTGATGACATCACCGTACCTATTTTTGAAAATACTCTTATGACTCTAAATCACGCGCATTACCTACCCATATACCTAATTACGTCATAACAAATACTTAGGCACAGCAATCATTGCAAATTGAATGGACTTCGTTTCTAACAAGGCACAAAACACGAAGGCTTTTCAAGGGAGTCATTTATATCACAAGTAGTAGTACCTATGTGTAGTGTAGGTAGGTACTAACGAATCATACCTAAACCAGTTAAACAGTATAAAAATTAAGCAATATTTAATTAATTTAATACGTATCGCATTGTTATCGAAGCATTCAAACGGATTCGGTTGTAAATAACTAATGATATACTCATTATACAATATGCTCATTAGAACGATAAATACTGAAACATATTTAAATACGTAATGAATACCAATAATTAAATCGAAACTTGAACGAATACAAACTCTATCCGTATGAAAATTCATTTTGAATTACGCGACAATGGACACAGAAACAGCTCGGTATTTTATTTTAGTTTTTAATTCAGAGAATTATATTTTTTTATTACCAACCTAAGATATAAACATGCCTTGATGACAGTCAAAGCTGTGAACTCGTCGACAAAAAATAGCATCCAACAGTTGGCCGCTAAATGCACGAACACTAGAACAGCACACTGAAAGGGCGCGAGTGTAAGCCGTCACGCACACCACCATAAAAATTGGCCTGTTTGTTTTAGTTCTTTTGCAGCGCAACCCTCTATCTGGACATAAATAGCCAAACTTACCAAGTATAGTAAGCTATGGAATTGTTGCAAGTCCGATAGATTTCATTACACCGATGAGCTTTACACTTGCATTGGGGCAAACTCTGATGCACTATTAGGTACGATCCTCTATGTCTATCTCATAGACATGTAGGATGCACGTTGTCGGCGATGCATGCGTACTGCCTCAAACAAACTATTTGGAATGCATGCAACAAAATTTCATCGTTCCACCACCGACACTGCCAATATTCATTTATATTTGTGTGCATAGGTAGTAATACTAATAACTTAGGTTTATGGCATATTTAAGAGAGCGATGGTACTAAGCACACTGTTTAAAAGGAAGGTAGTTGCAACCAAAAAGCTTTAATCGACTGTACGTACCATCAAAGAAGTTCATAATTAACCACCGTAAGGACTATTCTTGCTTGCAGCGCTAGGCGGCTATAGAACCGGGCCGGTAACAGATGTGGTCATCGTGTTCACGGGATTGTGTTTTCAAACTGGATAGATATGAGCTTCTTTAATCGGAAGCATGCCTCAATGCTCAAGTCAGATTTGAACAGGCCGTCAAAGAAATAAAGTTGTTCGTCACGTTGTACATAATATAAATAAATTGGAACTGCACCCTAATTGCGTAACACACGATCAATCATAATCTGAATCACTTTTGAAGGATATTGCTAATCTATTGCTTCATATGTTCGAAAAATTTCTCTACTCAGTAACGTAAATAAAGCAATGAATGTTGTTGAACTGTCAAAATGAAACGGATTGTGATAGATTAAATGAGACAGAGTTTGCATACAGAAAACAAACGTGCTTGAGTTGTGCTTGCTACGTGTTCCACACACCTCTTCAGAAGTAGCGCGTCAAAATTGAACGCGCAAGACATTTTACGCGTTCAATTTGGACTAGCGTCTAGCCTACCAGTGCAACTATTTGCGATTGGTAGCACAAGACATTGTCATGCCCAATGAATTGCTCATTGTCATTTGCAATAACAAACAGGCACAATTGGAAAATAAATACTATTGTAATACTAATCAGTCTTACAATTAGGCACCGCATATTCACAACTTCATAGAAAAATAATTTGCGTCAGATAAATAGAAGTTACCACCGTAAATAAGGCATAAGTAATTAGGTATATTTATCTGCATTACACTTTGTTCAACAAGCAGCATTTTTATTATAACAATACTTTCGTAAGAACAGCACCTTAATTGCGTGACACGCGATCAATCACAATCTGAATCATTTTGAAGGATATTGCTAATCCATTGCTTGCACGCAATGAATGTTGTTGAATTACTGTCAAAATGAAACAGATTGTGATTTATCGTGTGTTACGCAATTAGGGTGCAATAAAACCAATGAAGTACCTAATACAATTTTAGTTCAGATTATTATAAGTATACTTAAATATTTTATAATTAATTGGATATTGTAACTACTAAAATATGAATCATCATATTATTATAATTCTATTTGATCCTGAACAGAATGATCCCTTCCATTTTATTTACGCATTTAATGATTACACAATTTAAATGGGCAGAAAACGTTTATTCTACGTTACGTTACTGGAGATCTTGAAACAACGATTACACTATTTTGTGGCACTAAAAGGGAGACACAGGGACATAATATTATTTTTGGCTGAGTGATGGAGTCTTCCACATTCATCCATAGACGGTTACGTCTACGGATAAATATAAGTTTAATTTTTACAACTCACTTTAGTAAGATACCTAACATGTAAAACACTCATTCACTCACATACTCTTAATAATTAAAACATCATAGTATTATCAGCATAATAAATACAAAATAGATAAGTAAATAAATATTTTAAGTTTACTGTATAATCATATCTCATTATCATTATTTAATTTAGTATATAACATTGCACGACTTTTGTCCAATTATAAAAATGTCCAACAAGTGGGATTAATTTAAAATGTACCATTATAAAAATATATAAACCGATAAGTGTCCAAATATTCAAACTGCGAGGACCCGTCTATCGAACACTCGCTCAAACAAAACATATGAAACGAGAACCTACCCTTGTGACGTGGAAAAATACCGCTTACCTACTTATACAAAATCTGTCTGATTGACTAGCTTGGATAAAGAACCAAAGTTAAATACGAGATTATATGTATAGAAGAAACTCAGTAGAAATTGTAGAATTCTAAGACACTACATACTCTAATGTGATATGGACTAAAAAGAAGTCCTTGTGCAGAGCCACAGGTACATCTATATCTATAAACATCTAAATAAAATGGTAACGAAGTGAAAACTGTAAATTGAATATTTACGAGGTGCAATGTGGGAACGAGTCTGATGCTGAAAGTATCGTTTTTAGAATTTTTGTCCGTTTGTCTTGATGAATGTTCTGGATTGGTGCAAAAATGGCTGAACTTTGGATGAAATTTGGCACACAGTTTATAACCTGGATTAATACATAGACACACATTTAGTCTTGGTAGGCCATTCCCGTGAGATTTCCCGAAATCCACAACGGCGAAGCAGCGGGCAAAAGCTAGTATTTTAATTTAATATAATTTATAAAATAAAATAAACTGTGTACCCTTCCTGGGTGTATGTTTTATGATACGCCAATACTCGTGAGATTTCTCAAACAAATGTATGCAAAATTAAGAAAGAAAGAGATTTATAACTACCTACTAACCCTAACTACTAATTTAGTAAGTCATTATAACTTAGGCGGCAACAAGGTGTCAATTTAATTGATATCATGTGATCATGTCCAAGACGAGAGTCCAGTTTCAATTAGACTTGGATTGGATTGGAAGAGCTATTTTTGGCTTCTTTCAAATGAAACCGAAGAAAGCAATGCAATCATCATATTGTTATTCATTAGAAAATAAGTGAACAACCTTGTTGATGTTACTTGTCGAAAATTGAAATACTAGATAAATATCATGAAGATAAGCACATAATATTTTATACATTTATATATATTAGGTAATAATTATTATAATTAGACTGGACCAAACTCGTGATGGACATTATTGGATAGGTACCGCTTCATATTTAATTTGACAAAATATTTTATATTGAACATAAGTCACGCAAAGTATTAAATAATATTCTATGCAAAGCATATTACATTATAATATTATATTGAAAATGTGCTGTAAAGGCAGTCAACTTCATAAGGATTATTAAGAACTATTTTATGTTTAACCGGTAAAGCCCTGGGTGACCCTCAAGCACGTCAATTAGCACGTTAATTAGTTGTTTATCAGGCCTTTAACGGTTAAGTAGGTATATAATTAAGCACCTTTATAGTAATAATAGCACTTGGCATGGCACTAGAATTATACACCATAAATACAAGTCGCAACAATGAAAAAGAAATAATATTATTTAAAAAATACCTGTGTACCTACTACAGGTACAAACATTGAAATAGGAAGGTAAGTACCTCAAACCAAATATTAAATTAAAAACCAAGACATAGCGCTGCAAACAAGACAGTGAAACGAGCGAAAACTAAACCTCCGCTCTGTGCATACGTAAGTGTAAGTGGGTATCCACTTACACTTACAATCAAACTACACCTCACTAAGTGCACACATGTTTAAGCTGCGTGCAGACAAGTGCGACGCGACAGCGCGACGCGACACCGGCTATTGTTATACCGTGAAGTTTTCTTAGAAATTGTTTTGTTCGAGTCGCGTCGCGCCGTCGCGTCGCGCTGGTCTGCACGAGCCTTTACGAAAACGGCCTAATGCCGCTGTTGACAGCATGTCTATGTCTTGGTTTTTTATTTGGTCTGAGGTACTTTACTAAGGGTTCATACATTTATATTTTGATAAAGATACATTATTATTAGTTATTATATTAATAGATAACAGTTGTATAAGATGACATCATTTTTATATGATGTTCAATCTTATTTAACATATGAAGAGATCTAAAAAATACTACATTCTAAGAGTCACATGACTAAAGCAAATTGCGTCCACTAATTGATAGATGACAAAAGATATATACAGACGTATCTTTGTTGGCTACAATTATATAAAACTATTTAAGCATAGCTTATGCATTCAGACAAAGTCTTATCAGATGGTGACAGTAGTTCAATGTCAAATGAAGAACAATTCTCCTTGACTCGTGGACAAGGCTGGGTATTGTCAACACAGATAATTATTGTAAAGAAGATGCAAAATGGAAATTGAGATATTAAAATGAGTCAATCGCTTGGACATATTTTTCAAGGCAAGCAAAGATATTGTAACAAAAGTGTTACAATTACTTTGTTATTAAGTTTAATATTTTAACAGGTTGTTCTGTTGTCTTATTACTAAATTGTTTCTCATTACCTAACTTGTTCTTGAAAAACATAGTTATAAATTTTTACATAAAATGTAAGAAACTATTCGAGTTAACGTAATTTATTTTAAAGGCTACAAAAGTATTCAGAAAAATACAAGATCACTGGTTTATATAAATTAAAGTCACGTCTTTACAGAAATGGGTGAATTGATCACTGACAAGTAGGTGTAACAAAACATTCTATTGCTACCCACCGCTTAGGGGACTAGAGGAACATTGTATAACATTGCCTGAGCAAGAAAATAAATGATTGAAAACAAAATGATTTGAGGGCAGATTTTTTTACATAAAAACATGTACAATATATTTCTGCAGTGTTATTTTTAGTCAACATTATTTGATTTCGACTTTTAAAAGTTAATTTTATTTGTAATGTTTTAAGGTTACTTGAAACTTATACCTACAGTTTAATTAAATAGATCCATGTTGGCGGTTAGCAATATTCATATCACTGGAATGTTAAGTACAAAATTGATTTATAATTCGTCAAAAGAATACATTTAAATGCAAGCTTTTATGGAGGTATTTTTTATTACCCAGAAAGCCATAGAGTATGGAGGCATAGAAATATGATTGCCATATTTTAAACGTACTGGTTCCAGATCTGGTAATGAAGACTCATAATATAGTGGCCAACCATTCAACAACAAAGTCTTTGATCTCCTGTTATTAGACGGAGCACTTAGTATGTATTCGTCAATAATCAAGTTATCTCCATGCAATGCAGTGCCATTTAACAAAAACCTTGCTTTGCCCATCTCTAAATTGATAGCGTAAACTGTGATTGCTGAAGTATCATTAGTATATTTTCTATTTGCACAGTGCACATACATTCTTTGTAAGCGAGAGCATTTACAGTCAACATGTAATACTTTGTTTCCTACAAGCTTTTTGTACAGAACACTTAGCCACCAATCAGGCAAAGGTTCTAAGTTTTTATCAAGCATACTATAATTTCCACCAACAAAACTTTGTCTCACCACAGTGGTTATGTTGTATTTTGCTGCAAGGCCAAGCTTGTCTAGCCATAGAGGACTTCCAGCAAAAGAATTAGATAGCCCAGGTGCACCTCCTCCATATGAGCTGCTTGTCTCTGTCAACCACATGGGCATATGCCTGTATTTCTTGGTGTGATTTCTCATAGTTTCTATTTGCTCTTTCAACAAATCAAATGTGTTAGGGTCCCAGAAATCTTCAAGTGTGGCAGTTCTGCTGTTTAAATAATATTGATGCCAGGACACTGCACTGACAGTCTTTGAACTATTTCCTAAGAACTCCCTCATGTACTCCAGACAATAAGGTCGCTTTAACTGTGGTCTAGTGGTGTCTGGACCAACTAGTAGGGAATGCTTGTAACCTGAATGATTGAGAAGTTTGCGAAGTTTCTGGAAATCATGAGCCAACATTTCTGGGGTCAGACTCATGTTGAAAACATGTTCAAAAGAGTTTGGCTCATTACCAAGCTGCCAGTCCACGTCGAAATGTTTACTTTTACTGTACTCCAACAGATCCCTGGCATTTAGTTCACTCCAACCATGATCATCGCGGAGCAACACATTAAAAGTAAATAATAGTTTGTTTTTTGTAGCTTTGCAGAATTCATTAATTTCTGTCCATTTCTTGCCAGTCATTATAAAGAAAGGCAAGAATTTGTGTTTGCATAGCTTTCTAACAGCAGGGCAGACTGACTTGGAGTGGTTGGAGTGGTCTTTGGGGCAGTGCTCGCACGACGCGACGATGTCGCTCTCGCTGAATATGAGTCGATCAGACATGGTGCCGCCCAGCCGCAGCCGCGCCGGCGCTAACACTGCAGCAAGTTGTCGCAGTTTCGGCTTGCCAAAGTCTATTCTATTATAGTGCTCAATTTCCGAAATGTCAATACCCATACTTAGGAAATCATCTGGTATCATGGTAGTTACCACCTGATTCTCTTCAATTGTAATGTAGCATTTCTCGCCAGAGTTGTATTTCACAAATAACACCATTAAGGCCACGTTGCAGCAGAACGCTATGGCACAGGCAGCCACCAGACTTTTGTTGGACAGCATTTTGGGAATATCACATAAACATTATTGACATGAAAATTTCAGAGATTCACTCACACGGCTTGCAGAATCCGTCCAACTGTTTCAGCTATAAACAGCACACACAACACAACACAGTCTCTCACTAACTGACGACTGACGTCTCTTTATTGTCATCGGACTGACAGTTACTTTACAGATAACAATTTTTTTTTTTTTTGTCAAGATGTTCGTTCCGTCTTAGATTCTTCTTATAATTTTTTATAAAATCAGTCATTTGACTGATTTAAAAAAATTAAAGAGATGTAACATCTCTGATCATAATAATAGTCTACTATGGCTCGACTGACTAATTGACTTATTCCTTTCAAGACGTGATACTGTGACCTATTTGCAACAAAGGCTAAGCCAATAATACACTTAAATGGCTATGCTGAGACGCAGGTGACCCAGCACAGCACAGTAGGTACAGATTTTGCAGGGTAGGGTAGGCAGGCGAGGCAGACATAGGCCGCGAGCGCATGCTGCGACGCAGCTACTGTGACACTTTCGCGTCCTAGCTAGTACAATACAAACAATAGACGTGAGTTGGCGAACAAAATGAGTTCAGAGTCAGATTCCGATTATGAAATTAAAGAGTTGTTGCTACTTTACAGTTTGTCAAAGCGTAAAAAACTATTTAGCAAAGTGACATTCGCGTCCTGTGGCGTCCTAGCTAGTACAAACAATAGAGGCTAAGCGTATGCTGAGACACAGGTGACGCAGGTCCACGCAGCGCAGAGCAGAGCAGATTTTATAATGCATATTGCATTCAGAACGTACCGACTCCCGTATTTAAGTGTATTATCTATGGTACTGACAGCTGCGTACGCTCTGTGGGCGCAGGCACGTGCGACGCAGACATGTGTCTATCCTCAGTCCTGCTCTGCGTCTCGTTGTAGAGCTAGCTCCGTTATAATCATAGTACTCTTTGGTCGGTGGGCACAGATTAGGTACTGCGCGACACGTGCAAGTCGACACGGAATTTGTTGCAATGACAGAACATTTAATTGAATTAGTTCGTTGTGAACCTTGTTTGTATGATACTAATCATCCAGACTACTCAAAAAAGACATTAAAAGAGTTATTATGGATAAAAATTGCCAAGGAATTAAACTACAAGGACGGTACTTAAGTATTTTGTTTATTGTATTAATAATTGGAACGGTCTATAGTGCCGCTAGCGGCACTTTATCCTAATCGGATAAAGTGGCGCGATTTGCGGCATAATAATGGCGCTGCCTCGGCCCGTTGAGGTTAGTTCGCTGCCCGTTGTATTAAATTGATCCCATTTGTTTTTGATAAGTAATTGTATCAAAGGTGAGTTTATTTTCGAGGAGAGGGTAATGATAATTTCTTGCATCTATAGCGGGCTAAACTTAAGTGTAGCCATAACACCTTGGCTTAGCAAATGAAAATAGCTGGAAGGTAGGTTAGGTTAGAACTGTGACGACACAACGACCAAGGTCCGTTTAGGCACAAGAGAATGTAATGTTTTGGGAATGTGGTATTTTACAGCGTAGGTAGGTACTAACCTCATCAATCAAACAAAACTGACTCAGTGACAATGACAATGCAATGCTTATTGCCCTTTAGCCGGGTTGAGGCAGCGACACTATTATGCTGCTAGCGGCAGTTTGTCCGATAGACATAGAGTGCCGCTAGCGGGACTCTATACCTACTGCCTTAATAATTTGAATAAAAAAAGGTACCCGTAGCGGTTAGCACCGTTAGTTTGATAATACGTTCTATTTTAAAAACTAAGCAGTAATTAGCAGCCCGGGGTCTGGATTAGTGCCCGGTTGATGGCAATAGGCTCGCCTCCTATTTTATGGGACTCAAACATAACTGGCAAATGTGGGTGTACTATAGGTACCCCTCTGCCTTATCCTACTGGGAATACATGCGTGATGTTACGTATGATTAATAACTAATTTGTAAACAATAGGTAGGTACACATAACCTCATTTAATAATATTATTTCTCATTTGACAATTCAACCTGTCAGATTCTCATTCATTCTACATTCAAACGAGGAATATATACATATATTCATTAAAACCACTGGACGATTTTTTTTTTAGTTTGGTAAGTAGTAATTTATTGATGCACGCGGTGACATAAATGTATGTTGAAAAAACCGGCCAAGTGTGTGTCGGACCACGCACAATCAAGAGTAGTAGAGTAGTTGGGATTAATTTATCGCAAGAACCAACTTAACTTTGTACACAACATATACCTATGGAGAAGAACGGGCAAGAAACTCCACGGGCACTCTTTTAAATAAAAGTTTATCTTGGACATTACTGTCATCGGTGAAGGAAAACATCGTGAGGAAACCTGATAGCTAATTACGCAACACATTTTCGTTGACAATTCCGACTAATCTGTTTCAATTTGACAAGTCAACAACATTCATTGTGTCATTTACGTTCTTGAGCAGATTTTTTTTTTGAACGTACGAAGCAATGGATTAGCAGTCTGTTTCAAAACGATTCAGATTCTGATTGATCGTGTATTACGTAATTAGGGTGCAGGACCTATAGTTAATTTAAGTCGGATATCGCCTACTCGTCGTGAGCAAGTGTGGTGATCAATTCTCGTGCCTTCTCTGTATGAGAAGAGGCCTTTGCCCTGCAGTGGGACAGTAACAGGCTGGTATTATACATGGAAATGCTTCATCACCAACTAAAACATATGTCATTATGTTCATCTTGACCCTGTAACGGTTTCGGGTTTGGAAAACCAAGTGTACTATTATTCTGCATTCTTTTTCCAAGTTTCCGTCACTAAATCTACCCATTGATCCTACATCAATGGTTATTTTGTAGTTCGCTTCAATATGCGCCAAAAGCACCACAGAGAAAGTTTTCTTATAGTTAAAAAAATATGGACTTGTGTTCCCGGTTTTGATTATTGTAACGTGTTTTAAGTGCCATTTTTCTTCAATGTCTGCTGCAATTGTTTCCCATGACTCTTGAGTTGGGACTGGCATGCAGACGGGTTGCATATGTTTCCATATCGCATCAGATACGTCTTCTACTTTTGTGATACCGTTCTGTCATTCAGTCTGTAACTGTAACCCAGGCTCTTGTATGAAGCACCAGCACACTTAGCTTCCACAATAGAAACGGGTTTTGTCGACGGAAGAATAGACAAATGACAGATAAACAATCACAATCTGTCATTTTGTCTATTCTTCCGTCGACAAAACCCGTAGAAAATCAGTTTCAATGGTTGTCATGCTACGCGTGCTGATGCAAAATATCTAAAAGATAATAATATTGTTTGTTTTCAGGACCATCAGCAAAAGATGCGTGGCAAAAGCTACGTAACTGTCACCGAGATGCAATCAGGAGACGCAACAAATTATATAGAAGTGATTCTGCAGTTACTTTTCATAAATCATGGAAATATGAAATCCAGATGGAGTTTTTAGTGACCTATATGACCAATCGCCCCACGTCAGGGAACATGTCAACTGGAAATCCGAATCGTGACCAAAATTTCATTCAGCCAGAAGATTTGATTAACTACCAAGAAGATACTAATATTACCGGCAATAATTCAAATGAGCACTCCTTACCGTCTTTCCAATTACTGCAACCTGATATGACTGACAACAATTCAACCGAGGACTCCGTAGTGTCTTCTCAATTACTTCCATCTCCTTTATTACAGAAAGATATTCCTCATATAGCGACACCTACAGTCAAAGAGTCGACAGCAAAAAAAACCGATATAAATACATTAATTGCTATTACGCTCCAAAATCATGAAAATAGAGCCAAAGAACGGGCTGAAAAAAGAGCTCATCGTGAGGAAGTAGACGAAATGCAACATTTTTTTAATACTATGTATGCAATAACAAAAAAAATGCCTGCATTAAGTCAACATAAATTAAAAAGACGAATATTTAACCTAGTATCTGATGAGGAAGAGTACTTACTACATTTAGGACCAAGGTCAACAGATATTAACAGTGCTAGTGGAAGTACACTGAACAGCAATGCAGCTATGACATCAACACCAACGCCTTCTCCGGGTAATCCAGTGCCTTCTCCTGGAACTCCAAAGCCTTCTTCTGCTACTCCAACAACTTCTCATGACTGGTTCAGTGTACATTCACAGACAGATCAATGATTTTTAAATGACATAATTACCCAAGTAAGAGTACCAATAATTTGTTTAATTTAAATAAACATCTAAGTACCTCAAACACGAGTTTTTCTTCCGTCCCAAAATTGGTTGTAGAAAATAGCATCTTACCTTGTGAATTTCTTCGCGTAAAATGTTGCGAATTTCTTCGCGCATAATCAAATCGGGTTCTGTTTAACCGAAAGTAATTATTAAATTGTTTGTCAGCTAACTCTCGAGAGAGTACAAATTCTCCATTAGTAGAGCGTTTTTTCAGATAATCACTTTGCCAAATAGGTTTTTACGCATTTACAAACTGTAAAGTATTTAGCAAAAACTCGTTAATTTCATAATCGGAATCTGACTGTCAACTCATTTTGCTCGCTAACTCAGGTCTGTTATTTGTCTGGCTAGGAAGTGGATGTGTCAGCTGCGTCGCAGCATGCGCTTGCGGCCTATGTCTGCCTCGCCTGCAAAATCTGTAAACTGTTACAACCCATGTCTTGTTTGTACCTACCTACTAGCTAGGACGCGAATGTGTCACAGTAGCTCCGTCGCAGCATGCGCTTGGGGCCTATGTCTACCTCGCCTGCCCTACCAAAGTAGGACAGGCGAGGTAGACATAGGCCGCAGAGAGTTATGAATACTTGAATTTTTTCATAATTCTCTTAGAAAATGCACCAATTCTCTCGGCCACTTTTCCAATTTTACTTTCCGTAAAAACCTAATTCAGACTATCACCTACTTTTTAAAATAAAAAAAACATCTATATCGTTCCAGCCGTTCTCAAAAGTGATGCACTTACCAACGAACAGCATTTCATTTTTATTATGTAGAGATGTATGTATAGGTATATTATAGTAAATATGTATGTATGGGTATTATAAGTTTATAACATAGGTATTTATGTAGGTACTTATTTTATTCTTATTTTATATAGACCCTTTAAGTCTGCTGAAGTGCTGCCAGAGACTGAGAGACTGGTCTCGCCCGATCCTGGCGATCAGGACCCGTCATTCAGAGATCTACGCAGGGCACACCTCGAGCATGTGTTGCGCAGGATCCAAAACGGCTCCGCAATGGACAATGATGGCAATTTGCCGTGGCCCCCCCTCGCCCAATCCTATTCAGGTACCAACCAAAGCCCAGTCTGCAACTCGTGCCCGTACCCGTACACGATCAATCAGAATATGAATCGTTTTGAAACAGATTGCTAAGCCATTGATTAAAATATTCGAAAAAAAAATCTGCTCTACAACGTGAATAACGCATGAATTTTGTTGAATTTTGTCAAAATTAAACAGATTAGTCGTAATCGTTTACGAAAATATGTTACGTAATTAGATAACTGGTCTGCACCTCGTGTCCGGTCTACACCTCGTGCCTAGTCTGCACCTCGTGTCCGGTTTGCAACTAGTGCCGGTCAGCACCTGAGTGAGAATAGGCTGTACTGTCACAAATAGTGTAAATCACAGTGATCTTTATATTCGTAACAATAAGGTTGCTATTGGATTACTACTGTTAGAGGACTGTAGGAGATGCGCTTCCCTCTTTTCAGCTAGGACCAACTAGAAACTGTAAAAGAAAGTAATGTATTGCTCTATCGTGTTTGTAACACGCTAGAGCTAAGTATTCTTGACGCCAAAGGGTAACTAAATAAAACAATAATAATGGTATAAATAAGTTTTATTTTAAACCTCAGCAGCGGAATGGTTGTCGAAAACAGGTAATCGTTGTCTTATACGACGTATTATTTACATGTAACTTACAGTAGGTAGTTATATAATGAACTCATTCATGATATAAAAAATAAAAGTATAAATTAAAGAAAATGCATCAAGTAAGTCAGACAATATCATGTACTGCAGAATATTCTAACGCAACTTTTAAGGTGAACGCACATTTATCCAAGACGAACGCGTCGAACGAATCGAAGTCAACGAGAACGCTAGGAACGGACGATTCGACGCGGGCAGGTGTGCGAGGTTTCATAGAATTTCATATAAAGAATTCTTAAATTCGTTTCTTTCGGTTCGTTCGACGCGTTCGGCTCGGATAAGTGTGCGTTCACTTTAAGGTACGTACTTAGATGTGTAATAAAATGCATTTGCTATATACATATGTAAGTAGGTAAGCTATATCAAAAGATCAAGTGGTTAGATGTTTGATTGGGTTAAGTTCGGATAGTCAACATAAATATAGGAGATGTGCTTGCTGTAGTCTTGTCAAAACAAACATGTTGTATCTGAATTACTAATTAAGTACAGGAGATTCCTCGACTGTAGTAGAGTATACTTCTTATAAATTAGGTAAGTACTTAGACATTTAATCGGAATAGCTACACTGTCAAATATTTAAACATTGATAATAAGTTGATTCTACGACATTTATTATGTTGACCATTATTTGATACGTTACATGCAAAACAGACAGACATCAAGATGCAAAAAAATATCATACATAAGTAAATTATATATTACTAATCATATTCTAAATAACAAAACTCCATTACACCAACAACATAAGTAAATAAACTAAGTACAAAAGACTCAACAAAAATTTAAATGACTGTACCTAAACTCTTACTAAATCTAAACATGTAGATCGACTCATTACCTTGCGGGTATTGATAGGTCACAGTACACTACACGAGTTTACTGTCACAGTATAAATATGGACAGTACAGAAACTACGTAGTAAACTTTCGAAACGGTGAGACCCTAAGCGATTGTCACGGTGCTGTCAGTTGCGGGTGCCGTGTCGACACGAGTGGTCGCCGCTATCTTTTTAAAAATGGAGCGTAGGTAATTATTTCAACACATAGGCCTATCATAATCATAATCATCATTTATTGCATTCAATGTAGTGTAGAAGATGTTACAATAATATTTGTTTCATACATTGACCCTGTCAGGGCACAGCAATATAAAGCCTAGTTTCCATACTGTCCATATTTATATTGTGGTACTGTGGTTAGGTGTAGGTATTTGTATACTGACATACCAATTAGTACAGACGCACATAAGTCTTACAATTACGACTCATCTCCCAGATTTTGTGCAAATTAAGAATTCATTATGAGTCGGGAGCGAGTTTTCTACACAATAATCATTTAAAGTTCATCGTGTTTGGGACCTGAGAATTCTTCATGGCTAATAAATCCGTTCTTGTCCTTATCTTCATGTTGGAAGATTTCCTCCACGAGTTTATCATGGCTTTCAAGCATTTGTTTGACGTCTTCGCTCATCTCGGCGCCGTCCGAGGGCACCATCTGCTTCTTCAAGTACTCGCTGACCTGCACGACAAATAACAAATTAAGTATTTAAAACTGATACTACCTAATATTTTTTGTGGGGTATGAAATTATCTCATTTTGCGTCGCTGAGATAAGTTCCGTTTTCCCTACAGCACCGTTAATTATTATGGTAAGAGTTTTATAAGCAAGTAATGTTAACGGTATTGATTTACCTAAACATAATTATTAATAGTGATGCAATGAATACTATTTTTTCGAATATGAATACAAAAGCTAAGAAAGTTTTATGGTTTTATAAATGAATGTTAGTGTCTGTGAACTTGGTCGCAACGCAATATCTGGGATTTCTAGGAAGTCACTAATTACGAATGTCATGAAAGTATTCTCCGAATATGAATATTCGGTAATTTGATGGTATTCGTATTCATATTCGTTGCATCACTAATTATTAAATTATGTTTTACTATTTATTACTATTATTGGTTTGAATTTGCACCTAGAATCTATCTAGAATTTCTACTCACTAGGTGTAAGTACAGACTTTTCATTAATATTTTCCACAAATAGGTAGGTTCTATGAGAGTTGCATGCATTGTTAAGAGAAACACAGAAATGAAACCATACCTGAACATCCATATTAGATACCTACAGAACATGCTGTTAATATTTACTACGTAATTGATAATTTGGGGCTTCGATGGGAACTTCATATTCTCTAACTTCAATCTTATACAATTACCTATAGTTATACCGACCGAATATGAATTGATTAGGTTACAGACATTACTCAGATATAATTTTTTGCTACTAGTGTACTCTGTCAATCTCACAATCTCTCTCTAGTCTAGTCTCTAGTCTCATCAATTTTGCTGTGTTTACTGATGTTTATAACTATATTATGTATAACCTACCTATACCTAATAAATTGATATGGCTAATAAATTAATTTATGTTTTGTGTTCTGTAATGAAAATTATATTTAAAAAAAAATCGAACTAAACAGACAGCTGAGCTGCTGGGGAATTTGTTGCGCCACTTCTTCTTCCCAGCTAACGCACTAGGAAGTGGTGAAGGGTGGGCGTTTTGGGGGACTGTCTTATGTAATTTTGACGTTCGAAAAGTGCTGATTCTCAGCCTAGTTTGAATAAATGACTTTTGAATTTGAGATAGGTACCTACCTAATTAAGACTAAGGATTTTGGAAGCTATTTAGGTACATTTCGGTATGCTGTTAAAAAGCCTAGCCTAAGAAACTTATTATTTTTGCTTATAAGTAAATATAGATAGGTTTATTACTTAAGTATTTTAATAAATAAAATATAGGATAACGCATAGTAGACCTATAAGCACTTATATATATAGTTACTAATATAGTTACCAAACGAAATATGTAGGTTCGTGTGATTATGCTGATACCTGAATTTTAATAGTTAGGGAAGCAAGTGCTGGTAGGTAGCTAGGTATTACAAATATTAATATACTAAAATAAGAAGACATTGAGTTATAGAATACAACTACTTCTACATAGATTCTACATAGGTTAATATGCAACGGATACGGCATAGATATAAGTTAACGGGACAGTGTTAGGACCTCCTCCAGCCTACCGTCACCTGAAGCCACGGCACTGACCTCCTCGCGCGACAGTTCTTTGTCCCCGTCGGTATCCATCGCCTGGAACGCTAACTCTATACTCACTTCTTCGCGGGAGAGCATGTTGTCGGCGTCAGCATCGATTTCTTTGAAGACGTTGGTGGTCGGGGGCGAGTCGCCGATGTTGATGAGCTCCACATCAAAGTGAAGGGTAGCGTGGGGTGGGATCACGTTGCCGGCCCCTCGCTCTCCGTAGCCCAGAGAGGATGGGATGGTCAGTTTACGTTTCTCACCTGGAAATGTACAAGTTGATCGTGAATAAGGTGTGGAACGATTTGGATTGGTAGTAGTGATAGTGGTTACGTTTTATTTCCCAGTTTTTTTTGGGATGAAGAAACTATCATAAGTTTAAAATAAAAGTATTTTTTTTTATCATAGCTGAGTAAATATATCTATAAACGTGAGCTTGTCAGCATTTACGCAGATATATTCTGTTTTATATTTCGTGTAAGCGGACTAAGTATTTTATTGCTACCACTTCTTTGTTTAAATCAGTTACTTACATAAGTAGTAACATGTTTAACGTTTTTACAACATCATCAGTGATATTAGATTTAGATATTAGATCAACATTCGATAGAAAAAAAAGATATGTTACTTTTGCTCCGGGTAGCGTTCACGTTATTAAACATTTGAAATTAAATAAACTATGAGAATGCAAAGCAATCCAATCCCAGTGAACAGTACCTTCAACAGCGATAAATAAGTAACTACGTATTCAGATTTTGCTTAGAACAACTGTTTCAGATATGGGCAATGTCATAATTCTCTTGGCTCACTAGCAGCTACAACTAGAAATTTATGAAAACAAGCTAAACCGACACGTTGCGAGGAGAACTATGAGTCTACTTAAATGTTCGTCATTAAAAGTGTCCCAGAATCGTTAGGTACCGTAAAGCTGGCGATTGTTTACGTCAAATGTTCCAAGTGAATGCGTAATGAACAATACGAAGAATAACGTAGTGATTCCTGAATATGCTTACAGTCAACTGTCATTTGTTCGAACACTAAATCCTCATTCCACTTCAATGGAACAAAATTGCCAGACCACTCACTGTTTTCACAATTGCAAACATTATTATCGCAGGCCAGGATCATTGCTGTGTCATCACCTTCTGAAATATTGACCGCTTCTTCATTGATGGCTATACAGTCATCTTTGCTATTTAATCAAAAATGCTCTGATCCTTCAGGGAACACTTCCGGGAATGGTGGTTCGCATATAAATAATATTGTTCGTTGACTGTCTGCCTCTATAGGAGTATTAATTTTATATGCTTCCAATCCCTGGCTTGATGGTTCTGTATTAGTAACAGTTGGTGTATCTTCTGTGTTTACTACTTCTGAGTATTGTGATTGAAAACTCTGTGCATCCAATATCTGTCGGGACGGCCCCTCTTCGAGTTCAGTATTCTCAAATTTGTCGTAGTCTAAAAACTCATTTCCTTCCAAAACATTCTCAAACATGTTTTCATCAAATTCAAGTGGGTCCTTGTCATCTATGGAACTCTGTGATAAATCTATCAATTCTTGATCTATCGAAGAGGGTAATATTTTTTCATCAGGGTCATTAGTAATAGTGGAAAGAACTGGATCATTTGTGCTACAGATATTAGGTAATTTTAAATTTAAATTTGTGCGATTTTGTAAATTAGCGACAGCTCTTTCATTAGCTGTGAATACTCTTACATTTGCAGACTTCTTGTCTTTGGTGCAGACGTTGTTGTTTAAACCCCACTCAATATTATGAATATTGTATCCCCAATCTAAGCTCTCGTTTTCCTTCATCCATTTATTAATGGCTGATCTTATGAGATTAATTTTATACGAGTCTACTTCGACTCTTTTAACAATTACGTCGAAATCGAAAACGTGCTTGAATTCTTTGAAATCATTGAAGGTCGTTATAAGCACAGGATGACTAATAAGTATTTTTCTTGGTGGCCCAAAGTCCATAAAAACTTTGATTAGCTCCTTCGAAAGCTCTTTTATTGTTAGAGCCTTGTTTATTGGTTTCAAATGGAGAAAGTTAGTGAACGTGTCCTCGTAAGCCAATATGTTATTGAATGTGAAATCTGGGTCTAGACTCATGGGTACAAAATCTAGACTAAATTTAATATTTGGCCGGTTTTCACCTATACAAACAGGACAAATTTCGCTCAAGCATTCTATTGTATTTCGGTTTACTAAGTACATTTTTTGCAGTATCTCCATGAGCCTCGGTGCTTCAGGATGACAATACTCTCTATGACCTTCCCAAACAATCTCAAATGAATCCTCCCAAGGTACAATTATTTTATCTTTTCCACAAATCGTCTTTATTAACTGTTCTTTGCCATTTATAAGGGCTATTTTAAAATCTCCAAGATCGATTTTTAATGCCATTTGGTCGGTCTGATGTGCCTCAAATTCAGCGCCTTCTTTTTTTATCCTTTGCATCACAATATTTATAAAATCCTGACTCGCCATGTTGCACATGAATCCTTGACAATGCTCTGATTTATATGTTTTTGGAAGTTTCGTATAATAAGCAATTTTCATTTCTGATAAAATAGCATTGTTGATATCTTTATCTCCGAAATAGTCTATACTATTTATTTTGGACGCCGCCATTTTATGTAAACGACAGAGTGTCTAGCCGGGTAATGATAGGATAGGAAACCAAAACAAACAACACTGTTCACAACTACATTATTATTCACAGCACAAATGCACTTCACGGCTCAATCCTAATAATATACACAACTTCTGAATGTTTCATGGAATAAAATATGTGAAATATGAACAGTCCAGATTTTACTAGAATAAAATAGCTGTAACGTTTATTACGCATGCATCGAAGGTGAGTGATCCTTGCAAGACTGCTACGCGGACCGCGCTCGGGACGGCGCGGGGTTGTCGACCCGCACACGCGTACCGCCCCGCGCCCCTTCGTCCTTGACCCCTCGCACACCTACAATATGACTACTGCGCAGGCCTGCATCATCCACACCCAAAATACGGTGGTAGTATGAAATTGGTGGGCGGGAAAATTGTGTAGGAACTAAATGCCAAGCAAGTGGCGCCGCCTTCAGCCTTGTTCTCCTGAGATATACTAGGCGTGCTGTAGAAAGAAGAGCAGCGTACGTTGCTGAAATACGCTGTTTTTACGAGTTTAGAGTCGTAGACGACTTACTGTGCGTTTGCACTGGCGAAACATTCACATAAAAACATGTTGAATTTTAAATTTTTTGTCAATGTTCCATACAATGTTTGATAAGAAATAGAGATTTCAACATGTTGTGAATTTTTCGCCAATTCAAACGCACAGTCATCACATAAAAAGGTTCGATTCTCGCACGGATTCATTATGGTTGCTGGTTCATGGAGTCTGTGGCATTTTTATTTTGATAGCGCAAAATAAACACGTTGTACTTATGGTACCTAGTGTTGTGTTAGGTACTCACCAACACACATGTCGAGGAGGCCCTGGTCCCATCCCTTGATCACCTGGCCGACACCGATCTGGAAAGTGAAGGGCTGATCGCGATCATAGCTGGAACAAACAATAACGTTCTATTAGTTTTTCATGCATTTCATAATAAGGTTTGTTGGTTTGGAATTTATAACTTTGCTGTTGGTGGGCTTAATTTCTACGCTTATAGATGTAGCACGTAATAACTAACACCTTAATTAAGGGTTGATAAGTAGAAAACTCCTTGTCACAGAACACAAAAAAAAAAAAAAAACTTTTGTTGTTAGGATGTAACGTATGTAATCTGTTGAAGCATAGAATGTAGTGTGGAAAGCTCTAAGCTCCTGAGTGGTTTGTAGCTTACGTTCTCTATAATATGAAACGTTAATGGCCGGCCATCAGTCCCTATGTTCTGCTGGTGAGGATCAACGCACTGGAGCGGACCAGTCTGATAAACCATTAGAGTGCATTCGACTACGCTGCGTAGCGATTCGTAGCGGTTCGTAGCGTGTCGTAGCACACTACATCTACTCGTAGAAATGTGGATACGAAATCAGTGTCACACGAAAATGACCGCAACAGGTTTTCAAACTTCTAATAGGTTGTATAATTACTATAGTCAGTAAAAACTAAAAGTTTAAGTTAAGTTTACAGCGTAGCTTATACACCAACTGTAAGCGCAGAATAATTACAAGACTCGCAAAATGACTATTATTTACTTTCAGCGATAACTAATTGTAAAGGGGTTTCACTTGTCTTATAAATAGTAAGGAAAACGTCGGCAGTTCCCTCTGCTGTTGCGTAGCGGAACTTGGTGTGAACATAAAAGCTCCGCTATCCAACGCTAGGTGGCGCTGTTTGTACGACCAGGTAAAATTTGCGAAAGGGTTTCGTTTATCATTGCAACGTGTTCAATATTGACAACGTTGTCTTCTCGAATTACTAGACATTGTTATAGTTCACGACGATGGGTAATTTAATCTTAATCTGATGGCCTCGGATATCCCTTCCACTCGTGATGCCTGCAATCGCTTAGTTCGTTTAATTTCATCAATCGGTAAGTGCTCGAACTCACTAAAGACAAGTAGACCGCCTAAACAGGGCTAAACATCATTCTTAGAGCTAAACTGAATAAAAACAACATAAAATCACGCCTGTTTTGGTCAAAGGGTTGGGCAGCGGTGTACCCACATTTTGCCAGTTATGTATAGGTACCTACGTTCCATGAAATAGGGGGCGACCCTATTGCAAAAACAACATTTTATATCTGTTGATCTCATAGTAACTGACATAGATACTATATTATGGAACTTTAAAATAAGTAAACCTCTAAACTTTGTTGTGAGTTATGTAAACTCTAGTACAGTGGTAGTACAAAAATATTATTTTGCTGCTAAGTATCTACTAAAATTGCGTTTGGGTCTTTAGCTACATCCCTATGGAGCTGTATAAACTACTAGAACAGAGCACAGGTATAAATTACTTATAACAATTAATCCTTAAGACCCTTGAAACCAAGCCATGAAGACTAAAATATCTAATGCAATAATAAATGCATCACGTTATGATCGAATTCAGAGATACGATATCAGAAAGTCAAGTTAGTGTGCTTACATGCGGTATTTTTGATCAGCAGTCCAGCAATTTATACACATGTACAAGACGAGTCCATATAGTGCACTACACGTATTATATTTAACGTTGTCGAGGCGAATTGTCCATATATTTGGCCAATGTGACCGGGGTATCAGATAAATCGGCCCGTAGGTAGAACAACACTATTCCGTAGGCCTTTGTTCGCAAGTCCAGTTTGGTGTACCCATTACGGTTTATGGTATATAAGCAAAGCAAAGCAAAATTATGCACCGATCGGCGTTACAAACTAAATTTTAATTAGTTGATGTAGCGAAGCTATGTTTGAAAACGAATAGGTCTCATACTTCGACTTTTTGCGTGTCTATGAACTTAATCAGAATTTTTCGCGAAGAATTTTTTGATTTGGATTTTTAGTTTCCCTTTGACAGGTCCGTTTCGGGCTAAAACATTTTTAGTGTTCCTATTTGAAATTAAAAGACTAAAACCTGTTTCCACTATAACTACTGCCAGTATCTATCGAGTAAAAAATCTTTTTTCCTAACATTTTATTTTTCATTCACTCTTCAACATGTATGAAACCAATCTACATTATATCTATTCAAAAATGAAATGGTGTTCGTTGGTGAGCGCATCATTTGACAACGGACCGAATATCAATTTTGGTTTTAAAATGGTCTATAGTTGATATAAGGTTCTTACAGAAAAATCCATAAATGCCGGAAACTTTCCAAATTCGGAAAAACTGAACATCATTTTTTGTATGAATTATTGAAATTTGGACAGAACAACGTTTGTAGTAAGTAGATAAATATTGACAGATTTAATTTCAGTTTAATGAACACATTGCGCCAAACACGATATAAAACTCCCCATTATCCATCGTGGGGAGATTTCATTTGCATCACCTAAAAGGCTGCACTGAAGTTAAATTGAGTGGTGAAACGATTCTAGGCGCATGAGTATTATTATGAGGAGAAACCAGCAGACGGTATGTTTAAAGCGCGATTGGTGAAAATGATTAAGTTGTTCAAGAAAGAAAGATAGAATAAAAACATACACAATAACTAATGGCTCAACAATTAACACTGATGCTACAACAACTGATGGCTCAACAACAACAACTGATGCCACAGCAACAGACGCCACAACAAAAATAGCTGATTCCACAACAACTACCACTGATGGCACTACCACTACCAATGATGCAACAACAACTCGAGAAAAGCTATCTATTTATCCATATGTAAAGTCAAGTTTCTGTACCTAGTGCCTACGGCGTAAAAACTAGATCGAACAACAAATCCTATTTCAATAAATTCATCCAGCAAGCAGCCTTAACAAATAACCTACATTCAAACTTACCAACCTATTTTTTTATACATATGTATGACCAATTAAAAATATTTAAATATAAAATCTTTTGCAGTGAAAATTTTGCAATATTTTTTACTAGTTTGCAAATGAATTCGAGTGCGTATCGGCTTAACAGCGATTTATTGCTACAAAGGCTTCTCGAAATGTGCAATTTCAGACGTGTATTATTGAGTTCATATGAGAAATTAATACTCCATGAATTTCGTTGGAATATCACTTTTATAGGTGGTATTTACTTGCTGCTATAGTCTTGTACCAACATGAGATATAGGTAATGATTTTATAGGTAGGTAATTAAATATAAGGTTTTGATAAACAAATGAATAACCGGTGCCTATTAATTACAGTAAACCCCTCATCTTACTTTGTTAACAATTTGTTGTTAGAAAATCTAAAATAGAATTCGTTGTAGACAAGCAATCATAACTAATTATAATAGATTGCTAATAGAATGCTACATCAATAGATATTGAAGATGTTACATCCATTCTCTTTTTAAATACGTCAGTTTTAATTTGTTTTGAATGTTTCATTCGTCTTTATGGTTTTCAATTAATTGGTATAATAACGTTATTTTTATTATCTAAGAGCTTATGCATAGTAATTTGTTTATTCATTCTTAGTTCCTGCTTCTTTTGAGTAAAATCTTCGAAAGTAAATGATTATATTATTTAACGTAATTTCGCGATGAGTTACGTAAAAGTATACAGCTACTAATTTCAATGCAAAATTATTATACTTGCATGAATTAGATTATGTGTGTTTGTAGTAATGTTAGCTCCCCGTTTAGTTGTAATTGATTGCATTTCCGGCTTTGAGTTCAGAACGAGCATGCGTGTAATTTGTCGTCCGCTGACGACGAGAAGGCAATCTGTTTGTGTTATCTTATGTCATTCCATTTCCAGCCTGCTCTAACAAAATGCCATTTGAGAATTCGTTCTCCTATTATACACCTAAAAGGAGGTTCGTTACAGTTGCACGTGAATGTATCATCGCAAAGGCTAAACGGCAAACCCGATTTGTTATCACTGGTTGGATTGTCTAACTGGCCAATAGTAATGCGGTATCGCATCCGCAATGTCGTCGGTACAGTGGCACTTTCTACTGTTATAGCATCTTTATTTAGTCGTTTGTTGAATAAACAAAAAAAAAAAAACGATGTTTAAACAAAATTTCCATCTAACGAATGATTTAGCAAAAGTCTTAGTTTGACGGTTTTCCTAAGATCCATCGAGGTTAACTCTACCATCATACTCTTCTAAGTCATAATACCACTACGCCATTTAGCCCCCTTTTATATAGTTAAATATATTTGCGGTCAATGACTAACACATAGCACCGCTTGACCCTCTTCCGTCTTCAAGTGATAGTTCAATACTAAATATGTCACGAATGACTCTTTGCCTAATACTAGGTATGCATGTATTTCGCAACTACACATTACCAAAACTGCAAGTTTCATTATTAGTCAACAAACTTTATATTTTCAACTTAGTTCTTTATCAGGTAATTAAAATGATGCACGCATGTTTCACAAAGCCTCATTAGCAGGGAGGCTGTGAGCGTAATTTTAATCATGAACCCTAAAGTTAAGCCTCTTTGTGGCACTCCATTACCGCATTATTGATTCGCTTTGAATAGAGATTAGAGATGCATTATAGGGTTTATTAGCAAGTACTTTAGGTACTTGCTAATTAACCCTTTGATGCATTTCTGCTAAGTAAAGAGGACAACGTGATAAGTTCGTATCGCAGGTAATTAAGCACTAAGTAAGGAATGAATACAAACTAAGTATCTCTGTTTTAACCTATTTACGTCTGAGCTTAAAACTAAGACGATCAGATTTTGTAATCCACCTGCAAGCATATCCCATTTAGTTTCACCAGAGGTACCTACATACATTATGACTGAATTTCAAGTAACGGTTGAGTGACTGCTTGGGAGCCAATTTAAGAGTACTCTATTCTAGCTAGTTGTTTAGTTGTGATGTACTGAGTAAGTATACAAAAGAATCTGTTTACGAATAGAAAACATATCGGACAGTACTCGCATTCATGTTTTGGTTCTCAAGGTGCTTGTTTCTTCAATGTTATTAAACATTAATGATTGCGTTAATGGACGCATCGGGTTTCCTCAAGCGCTGCGTAGAGTTTATTTGAGACTAGTTTAGTTTATGATGCTGAACGTTCTATGCGAAAGTTTCCAACAATTATTACCGTAGAATCATTTAAATTTCGTTCGACTTCGAAAGCTAGCTCGATGTGTTTATAAATACTTAGTATTAAGCAGGTATTACGTATTTATGTATTGGGTAAGTCATATGATTTCTACAAGTCGCCCAGGCGAAGATGACGAGACGAACTAGGTACTTACGTTATGAAAGATTGTCCCACAACTGCAAAAAGACGCAAAATGTGGAAAGAATCATTAAGAGAGGCATTGACCCAGCAATAGGACAGTATGGGCTGATGCAATATAGTCAAGATACGTACTACATATATCTTTCTTACAGGTATTCGTATATAAGCATCTTAAGATCCCAGAAGAAGAAGAAGAAGAAAGAAGAAGAAGAAAGAAAATACGTTTATTTGCGGTGCACATGACGCAAGGCAAGAACAAAACACCAACGCCCAGTTCGTAGGCCCTGGGCCTTGAGGGCTCCAGGGCCTTAATTTATTGAGGCACCCACTGGAATGTCTGGTTAAGCAGCCGACAAACTCCTAGGTTGACCTGCGAGTTGCCATTCCCAAAATAAAATAACCCAGCTCGTAGTTTGTAATAAAGCTGTACGTAGGAAGGTACTCCTGATGTCTTACGGAGAAACAATACGGATGATCTAAGACACAGCAAGTTAATATGACAGCCGTTCATCTCCGTTCATATTGCAGCTGCGGTGAAAATGTTTACTTGGAATGTTATTACTGTCTGGAATTCAGGGAAATGCTACAATGACTTTTCCGTTTAATTACTTATTTCTTTGGTTCGCAGAGAAAAGAGAAAGGGTGTCATATAAAAATTGTTTCGTAAAACAATTTTATTCATTAGAATCGCTTGAAGAAACTTAGTATATGTTAATATGTATCTGCTTATCTGTAAATAAATGTATACGTTACCGACGACACGTCTCAAGTGGCAACCTGTCCAGTTGCACTTTCACTCAAGAACACATGTCCTATGGTTGCGCCACGACCAATGATGAGTTCGATCATGAATTGAAAGCAGTGTAGTGAGTACCACGAATTACAATCAATATGTCGTAGTCAAGGATTAATTTAGTCTTAGTGGAATTTATTCAACCAGTCTGGATATTTTTATTACATTGAAGGTTCATCCATGTTAAGTATCTATCTTGTTGCTAGAACGGTGAGTTGGGAGTGATTTTCAAGAGACATAGAAACGCCCTAATTATCCAATTATACCCTCACAAATACAAGGTAATGGGAATGGAAATATAAAGATGAAAAAAAAAAAAAAAAAAAGCGAGCGAGCCTTACCTTAGCCTTAGTACCTAGTCGCATATAATATGCTGTGTAACATGGCTAACTCTAGCACCACGCGTCCTCATTGGTAAAATCAAATAGCGCGTACTACCCCGGCTTCCTGTTACACACTTCCGTCCCTTTTCACGAAATCACTCCCACAGATTGCACAAAAGCGGGAGAAAAGATGTTACACATCAAAAAAATCAAATCTGTGAAGTTTCATCAACTAATTTTAGAAATTATAGTTGAATAAAGTCATACAACATAGGCAGCTATAAGATACGATATGTGATGAGCTAACAGCTTTTACGTAGACACTTGACATCAGTAGCTGACCCCTCGCCTACTTGCAACTACTAATCAAACATTTCCTGCAGACAAACTTATCTCAGGCTTCATTAGGTAATAATGCAACGAAATATGAAACTTGATGTGCGCGGATGGCGTAGGTAATATAGGTATGTACCTACTTCCTATGGTAAATATATGCGTTGATACCGTGAAAATTAAAACAACATTTGTTCGGACCGTTCCTCGGGGCGATGTCGTTCACTAGGTACATCAGTTCCTTGATTTTGAACTCTTTATTTCAATACTAAATTCCGCCAGCGGCTTCGCCCGCGTGATATCTTTAAAAATTTTAGCATAGGTTGCTAATAATACTGATAATATAGCATAATACTGGTGAAACATTTTTTTCAATCGGTCCCGTACAAAAATACAAACATACAAAAATACAAATATTTTCTTTTTATATTATTTGTGTTTTCTACACTAATATAATAAAGTTTTGGATATTTAAAACTTAAGAGCGTTTATTCTGAAAGTGGGCAACGTCGCAAATAGATGTCAAATATTTCGCTGTTTTGATTAATTTGACAATATTACTGTGTGGAAATAAGAAATGTGGCTTACTAGCGAACTAGAATATTAATGAATTGCAATTTTAATATTGAATTTGATGTTGTAACCGTTTTAGGTTTAAAAAAGGCATTTGGAAAGTTTCCAAATACTTTTTTTACATCTAAAACTAAATATTCGGTATTACGATATTAATTATTGCATTTACTAGTCAATATTTTAGTTCACTAGTTAGCCACATTTCATATAACGATACAGTAATAATGCCAAATTAATCGAAACAGGTAAATATTTGACAGGTATTTGCGACGTTGCCAACTTTTAGGATAAACGCCCTTAACCAGTTTCACGAGAACAGCCTCGTGGTTCTATGAATACTTATGTAAGTATCGGACTTACTGTACACAAATTACATACGTTGCGTAATTGACTTGTTAGTGAAATCGTTTGCCTCGCATCTAACTTAACTGGTAACATTAAGTACAGGTATTTACGCATTCCCACGTTATTTTATATGAATCACAATGATTTGTGAAAGTATATAGGTTGCTCATGACATGACAATTAAAGTACCTACTTACGCCTTCGACAGCTTTCGTTAAACACGTAGAAATTGAAGACAGCGGAACAGTATTTTTATAACATACTTGGATTAATAACTTACATGGATTTTTCCCATCCAATACGGTTATGTTTAAAGATGATTTTTCAACCTGGGCGTTATAAAATCAATTATCTGAGATTAAGTATAGTTAACGTAGTTACATGTAAGTGAAAATGGCTTAATAAGTTTTTTCGCCTCTGTATACACGGATAGCCGACGGGTAAGTAAGGCAAACTGTCTGTACTGTCACTATTCTGTGGAACTTTTATAACTTTTAATCCACCTCGCCGTAGTTTCCAGCATATTTATGTAACCCACCAGGGATCATAAGCCCGAGTTTATAAAGGATTTATTTCTACAAGTCTTTTTAATAAACACTCTTCCTTGTCGAATAAATCAAATTTTTTAAGCAGATCTTTGGCGAGTGCCATTCGTTTTCTGATTAGGTAACTGACCTCTGATGTCCGTTGAAAACAAAAGCCAGTCGGCGTTCTACATTCAAATATGAGTGTGCAGTTTTAGGCCATGCGTACCTATGCTAACGGACGAAATCATGCAGGAGTAAATTAGAAATCGTAGGTACAGACAGCAGGCAATTCAAAAGGAGAGTAATCGTTGTGACAGAGTTTTTTATTAGTTCTTTAGGCCGGTGTTCGTAGGCATCATTTTAGAAAATATTTTTATATTCCATAAGCTCAAACATAAAAGAATCTCACATTAAAAGGCGCGCACATATATTATAAGACACCACACAACTAGCAAATTCCTAAACAGAGCAATATCGATTTTTGCTTCATTATAATGCATACCTATAAAATCAGAACAACATACAGCCTGGTTATGAGCCCACATCACTAACTACCTAAATCCTAAACAGCTAAGCCGATTTTAACGAATGGGGTACCGGTGCATTTAGCGATAATGGAAACACTCGCTGGCTCATACACGGCGGGAATCGTGTGCGCGTGGATTAATATCCATGGCCCCAGCATGACAGAACTTGGAAACAGATTTTTAGTTTTCATTAACTAGCAATACTGTTGCAATTATTTTGAAATACGAATAAATTGTGGGTATGGCTGAATAAGGTTTGGTCGTTGTGTTTGTTAAGTTTTTGGAGCTGTTAAAAATAAACTAAGTACTCCCCAAATTTGACAAATGCAACCTCAAAAAAAGAACTAAGTAGCTGTCAGATTTCAAAAACTGACAGTTTTATTTTGCAAAACTTTAGCAGTTCTCTAGTTTTCTTGGGGAGTAGGTAGTACCTCCAGTGAGCCGTACGTCTTCTGAGAACTTGAAGTGTTAACTGATCTCATTGGATTTATAATGAGATATCGACGAGAACTATGCCCCAAGCAATATAAAACGAGCACGTTTAAATAGAGTCGGTTTTTGTGTACCTATGTCTATATGTACATAGGTAGGTACACAAAAAGCGACAAATAGAGTAGAGTAATAAAGTAGCTATTTGTTTAAATTGCGACTTTATTTTATAATAATGTAATGTTTAAATCATTCAGTGTAGGTGCACCAAATTAGTATTTTGAAAATAATATATTAAGTAACAATAAAGTGTACTTTTTAAATAAATGTATTTTATCTTTATGTAGTTATACAGTGGTACCAATCCTTACTTAATCCTAACAATAATATTATAATTGCGAAAGTGAGTTTGTTTGTTTGTTGCACGCTATAAAACGGCAGAGCAGATTTGGGTGAAATTTGGCACATGGGTAGACCATGACCTGGGTTAGGACATAAGATACCTTTACGAGACTTATGTGGGTGAAACCGCAGCTAGTACAGAATAATTTCTTATGATGCAACTGTTCCCGTCTTTTGATTTGACAAGTTACCGACTCTCGAACTGTGATGGTTCCATATTCAATACAAATTAAATTAATAGTTTAAAAAACACTAAAAAACACGCTTTTACGTGCACCTTTACAAGACCTTTCTAACAAGTCCAAACACGGCTATGATACGATATTTCATCATGGAATGCTAGTGCCTATCTTCCGGCTTCATCATCAGACCTTGAAACCTAATCATGGTCAACGTTCATTACAAGACCTTTCTAACAAGTCCAAACACGGCTATAATACGATCATCCATCATGAAGTTCCAGTTCATATCTTCCGGCTCCATCATCAGATCAGCTCGACAGTACCATGTTATTGTATTGTCATTAAAATCACATACAACTGCCAATTTTCATAACGCTACGATCTTTAAAAGATGGTTAAATTAGTTTTCTTAGATTTGATTACATAGTTACATACATACAGGTCGACCTAATAAAAGCATGTTAAAATACGCTATATATATTACGAATGTTAAAACAAATTCCGTTGGAAGCCGCGTAATTATTTCCAGTAATTAGCAAAATTGACTCAATGAATTGGCGAATTGCGAACATTTAACAATGAGTGCCAAACATAACTATTTTAGCCGAAAACTCTATTGGATATATTTTAAATTTGGTAGTCGTAAAAAGGTTAAAGCAACTTGTTTCGTGGTATTCATTATGAAACTGTACAGACAAATACGGGAATTGATTACATGCCTTTCACCGGCTAATTGCAGATATTCGCAAATAAAAGCTTCATTATATGCCTTTAATTCAGTTGCATGATGATTGTATATGTTCCGGATAAAAGTAAATAGGTCCTCTCATTCCCATTTTTATCCAGAGCTCACTGATTTAATAAAAACTGGGTATATATTTTTTTAATAATTATTGGATTTATTTAAACGAGTAAAATCTTCCTAACTATTTATATATATTATATATAATCCTAACTATAATATTATAAATGCAAAAGTGTTTTTTGTTTGTTACGCTTTCACACTAAAACGGCTGAACGGATTTGGATGAAATTTGGCACATGGGTAGACCTAGATCTGGTTTATGACATAGGATAATTTTAATCCCGATATTACCACGGGATCGAGACTTATGCGGGTGAAACCGCGGGTCGCAGCTAGTGTTATATAAATTAATTATTTTATATACACATTCGTTTAGAAAGTCGTAACTAAGAACTACCAAACGTACCGGTCAAGAAAGTTTAAAAAGTAATTATGAAATTACCTCGAAAGTCATGAGGAAGACTATATCAAACCATTAAATATTATAATGATTGCTATCCTATGCAAATGGGTGAACGAAAGAAATCCATCGCCTGTTTGCGTATTGTCTGTTTGCACCCATATCACGTAAACTGGTGAATGTATTTATACGAGTGGAGGGAAGTGGGGGGGGCGAGGGGACGTCACGTCAACCAGGAAAGATTTGAGACATTTCATGCAATGACGTCACTCACACCACACCACATTCAACATGCATAGGAAAAATGAGGCTGTCCTAAATATCGTATAGATAAAAAACAGCGATTTTCTGCGCAGTTATACATCTGGATAAAGTACCTACAAAGTAATAACCACCAACTAACTAATGGTTTATTTTTACTGTTCCTATTTTTATGTATCCCATAAACCATACAACTTTAAAATAGGTTTTACATCAACATTTTGGGCTTCTACCTACACTTTTTCAGTTCTTAAATTTCTAATGACTACAGTGGTCAAATAGTCAGCTGTGAGTGTTGTGACCGACCGACGGACCAGCAGACGACAAAGTCGTTCCATAGTGTTGCGTTTACCTAATTTTAGCGTGCAACACTAGAAACTTAGCTCAATTAGGGTCGATCTTCAAGGTTAAGCAACTTGCCGAGGTCGGTTCGTGGATGGGTGACCATTGACATACCGAGACACGTCCGTACCTCGGAAAGCAGGTTGGTCCCGGCTATCATTCATAGACCTTTGACAGTCGTTAAGGGTAGTCAAAAGCCTGAAAAGGTCTGACAACCTCATGGTTCACTGGTTCATGGTTCCGAGTCACTGGGTAACACGATACCCCTTGGCAAGACATGAGTCTTGCCAAGGGGTATCGTGTTACCCAGTGACTGTGTCTGAACTAAATATAAAATATTTGTATTTCAGACATCAGCGCTCTTCCCCTGTTGTAGGCGACACTTAGAAATTAACATTGTATGACAAAGAGATATAACGATGAATAAATGAGCCTTGACTCATCATCCGCGAAGCAAACCTGCATACTCACTCCCTCTGCAGAGAGGAGGCCTATGTGCCAGCACTCCCAGCTGTGGGAACGTTATTAGCTGATTATTAATGAATACAACTTTATATTTTAAAGCTCCTGATACATACTACTTACCTACATATACAATAGGAATGATTGGAAATAGATGCACTGACCTTCGTACATCGTTATTTATAATGAGATGAAGCCAGTTCCTATGATCTCGGAATAACAGGCACATGTTTCCTTTCACAAGGCTGAATAAATGCTATCATTTCGCCCACTGTAACTTTTGCGTTTTCCTGTAGGACCGATTCTTTTATTCTAGCTTTTTCCATTGGCCTATAATTAGCTAATAATTACTTAATGTGGGTAAGATTAAGATAGCCAGTTTCTCTGTGGTTGAGGATTCCGGGTGAAGCTCGCTTCCACCTTCGACCTGATAATTACTTATTATGGTAGGATGCAGGCCAAGAGCTTCCCCGTTGTATAGCTAAACTAATATTATATAAATTTATATTATAAAAAGAAAAGATTTGATTTTTTGTATTTTTGTTACGCTTTCACGCTAAAACGGCTGAACGGATTTGGACGAAATTTGGCACATGGATAGACCATGACCTGAGTTAGAATATATAATACTTTTTATCTTGACATTCCCACGGGATCGAGACTTATGCGGGTCAAACCGCGGGGCGCAGCTAGTAAAAAATTAAATAAGATTATTAGGTATGTGAACTACAGCAGTTATTATGACCTGTATTCCATTAGTGTTCAGTTCCCCAGCTATTTTGGAAAGTTTCTTTGACCTAAGTATTCTTATTTGAATAACATTAATTAAGTAGATCTGTTTCTAGAAATAATTAACTTAAAACAAACTATCCACGAGCTTAATTGATTAAACCAGGTCTACATGTCTACTGCAACAAACTCGCAGAATCCTCTAGGCAAGCCATTTGTTAATTAATTCTAAGAAACTGAAATACACAAATAAAGAAACGCAATAACATGACAGTTCAAGCCTTTGAACAAAACACAAGTTCATGGAATTAATGTTGTTGTAATCCATTTAGTAAAGAAAGAACGAATGCTAAGGGCACCTTTATCATTAATTTATTTAAGGCTGCACTCGACTCGTAAACCGCCTGATCGATAAAAATAGTCTTGATCCTCTTGAACCCACCTAATTTGTGGAAATACACGGCTGCCGCAAAGTTTGGCACTTTTAACTTTGAAACATGAAGTCTCTTACTCGAGTAATATTTTATGACGCTTTTAAACACCGTGTGACACCGAAAATGTTGTCGACAAAGGGTTGCGCTGTCGCTTACGGTAAGTTGCATTAGATTACTTTGATTACGATACACGGCGTAGGTACACGTCTAGTCTACTTCATTAATTTATATAAAAAATTATCGCACTCGTGCCGAACTTCATTAAACTTCACCCTGTCTATCAATTTACATGAAAATGTTGAATACTCCACACCTGTAGCGTACGCGTACATGAGCGTAACTCGTGTGAACAAAATTGTTGCTGCTGTGCGGGACGGGCACGCGAACCTGCGACTATGGATTACACGTACACTACTTGACGTGAACATTCAATATTATGCAACTAACGTGCAGTTAGATTATGATGTAATATAAATAAATAATTTACATACATTCTTGGACTGCGCTTGCATACAGATAAATATGTGTCATCGTTGTAATTTGCTTGTCAAGACTGTTGCGAAACACGCCAGAGTTGAAAGTTTAAACTTTTTAAGCAATTAAGTTAAGCGTTGTTTTTTATTACGAATGTTATGATTTGATTATTTTGAAATTGATATCGACATAAGTATCGGGGTTAACACGACCTTCAAGAACTTTAGCTCAACCTAACGACTTAACAAACACAGTATATTTCCATAGAGTAGAGTACAACTATTTTCTCAATGTCCCTCGGCAAACTTCGTGTATATTTCGGCTAACAGTCGTCGGATTTCTATCAGTTCACATTTGCACTTGGTGCTTGTATGTATTGACTCATACCGCTGCGCCCGTGTTGCCATCAACCTTAATTAGTCAGATTAGTTTAGTTGTTTTGTACCTACTTATGTTTGGTGTTGTATAGTTGTGCGAAAAAGTGCAGCTATCCGATAGTTCTGCTGATTCATGAATTCAATGCAACGGTCATATTTTTGTGATAAATGATATTAAAACATTTATTAGATGCGCAGAGCGAAGAAAAGCTTAGTTACGCGGACGTCTGCGTTTATTAACCCTTCATACGCGTTGTGCGTTAAATCACACAGTTCCGTAACTACATGTTTCTCTAGTGAAAGTGTCCGGTCTACACAAACGGGTACCCGATGACGCCACATGCCGTAACCTGTGCCTCCACAAACACTTTAATGTCATTACTACCTTCCGAAGTATATCCTCATTTCGATATTACGATAAATTATATTAAAGAAAAAGAACTGGCAACATTTCCCAAGTCAGTTTAAATCGATGCATTCCTTTTTCAAATTGCCAATTATACCCAGTTTCTGTTACGCACCATTTTGTATTCCCCAAAGACATAGTCCCGAGTTAAAGACGCGATTTTATTCATAGAAATTCCTATCGCCACAAAAATGGCATTAATGCAATCGGACGCTTTAATTTCTGCGGAATCTGAGTGAGGTAACATTTTTTGTAATTTTTTTTAATGTAAAGAAATGTTACGACCTATGTACAAAACGGTAAGTACCTACCTTCAATTGCCCTCACTTCGTCCTATGTTTGCCTATAGTGAAAAAGATGTAATATCTTTTTCATTTTACTTGTGTGGCAATCGAAATTTAAAACTCTCTACGAAACTCAAAGTTTCGATTGCCATACAAGTAAAATTTTAAAGATATTACAGATTTTTCATTATAGGCAAACATAGGACGCCAGGCGAAGTTAGGAGGGCAGTTGACCAGTATGTATATAGTTTTGCAGAAAATATATTATCAGCATCTCAAGCATATTTTATTTTATTCCTATTTCATCTTAGGCACTTAATTAACAGAATGATCCATACTAAATTTGATTTCGCAAGCCCTAATGGAAAAGACGGTTCGGTTCTATTGAGGAACAGCCATCATGCATGTCTGTCGCCTCGTGCTAACCAAATTTGTCATGATGTCGCCATGTCAATTAAATATACGAATTCGTAAAGGAGTCTATTTTGTGCTTCCACGAGAAAAACCTGTTCCCTATATGTGGAGTGTCACAGAAAGCGATTGTTGGAGTTGTTTCTTTTATTACAAACACTCAGGCAAGTTGACGGAATGTAACGAATCCCTAAATATATTGAGTAGGTCGAGGCATAAAAATACATATTAAAAGGCCTATACCACGTCCTACACGAGAGCATCCGAAACGCGGCTGGCGATGTTGAATTTTTCACACCCCCTCGCCACCCCGACGTGGCGTCACCCCGCACTTAATAAAATATTATCAGGGTAGACTTCGTCACATCTCAAAAATGGATTTTTACTCCTTCTTGCTATCTAATTCTTGACAAATTGTTGTTAATCCAATCTTTATTAACACTCGGTCATCGAACACCAAATCTCTATAAATATAAGTTAACAGTTTCGTAAATGGTTACATAGCTGTAATTCGGAATGAATCATGCATATTGGCAGATATTAATAGTTATGCAGCTTTTTATGACAATAACGTGATTCGTAAATTGAAAGTTTTGGCACATGGTTCATATGTAACTGTAGATCTTAGCAGATAAACCAGTTTCGTACAAATACAGTGTTCTTTACTAGAGGATTAGTATCGCCTGACATTTTAGTATGAATTTTGGAAAGCCTGCTGATGAAGCCTTTCACTTTCAAAATATAATTAAAAAAAAATTGAGAAATATTTTATTATTTGGCAATGCTAAAATGTGAAGCGGTTAGTAATATTTAATACTAGCTGCGCCCCACGGTTTCACCCGCATAAGTCTCGATCCCGGGGTAATATCGGAATAAAAAGTATCCTATGCCCTAACTTAGGTCATGGTCTACACATGTGTCAAATTTCATCCAAATCCATTTATCCGTTTTAGTGTGAAAGCGTAACAAACAAACAAACTCACTTTCGCTGTTATAAGTAATACTACGCTGACACTGTGTATGGGGCGTGCATTCTCGGTAGAAGCGAAAAACTTATCCAACGGGTGCAGAATGCTTGCGCAAGATTCTGCTACAATGTCCCACCACGATCCCACATCACTCCTTTTTTAAATAAGGGTAATTTGATGAGAATGTCAGCACGCAGAAAGCTTCACCTGGCTACCCTACTCTTTGGTACTATTCTCACAAAGAAACCAGACTATTTATACAAGAAACTGTCCTGGTCGCGCGATGTTAACAAAATTAAAACTAGAGCATCCTCATACCTCATGTTGGCCTCATCGCACAGAACTGCTGCTTTCCGTGGTAGTTTCAAATTCGCTGCCTCTCGTTGTTGGAACGACCTGCCACCTCCGTTTCGTGCTATAAAGACAGTTGGTACTTTCAGATTAAAATTTAAACAGCACTTACTACAGCTTCAAAAGGATACCACACATTAAACTTACCCCTTATCTGCACGCGTCTGGCGATGGTGGCGAGCGTTTGGCGGCGATTGTTAACTAACTACAAACACAGTAGTTCTTCCGCATTTTGTTTTGTTTTATTATTATTATTATTATTTTCTTTTTCTATTGCACTGTTTGTCATTGGTAAAATTTTAAACTCATCATAACCAACTCAACAACACTAACAACATTACAACACAACTCTATTTAACAACATTTAATTATCTGTATTTCTCCAAATGCCGTTAGCTGACTACCACCAAACACTTTTCATTCTACTTTTCACTATATTATTGTAGCAATATACAGCCGTAATGAAAATAACTATTTTTTGCCGGTGTCGGCGTCTGCGTCTCTTTACTTGTCAAAACGATGCCATACAGTACCACAGATACTAAAGGCATAGACAAGTAACTGATGTTACGTCGGATGCAGACACACGCGGATTATTATAGGATATATTTTTACACTTCACTGTATTTCACACACCTATTTATTTTTATTTTTTATTATATTTATTTAATTCTGTATAAACTATCCGTGACATCACTGTGGGCCCTATCAGAATACCAGCGCTGCGACATTTTAACATGTCGCGGCATCATGCTGAGATAGGAGCCTTTTGGCCTCGTACGGGACTTCATTCTTTAAATTTTAATGTTACTTTTTTATTTATGTTTAGTGTGTTTTAAGTTTAATGTGTGATTTCCTGTGCGAGTCTCAATAAATACTTTTTCTTTCTTTCTTTCTTTCTTTCTTTATATTTAGTATTTCTAAACGTTCAAGAAAAAAAGTAACGTCGATCATTTTTCATGTGGGACGCAAAACGATAATTTTGTCAATGCCGCACGATGCGAAAAGTGCACAATCGAGCAGCATCCGGACAATACAAACAACTTTACTGTGGTATGTATCAATAAAACCTTTCTTTTACCACATGATTCTATATTCATGGAATAATTACAAGTGCTTGCATACGTTTATCAGAAAAGGTGAAAATTAAGTTACAAAATTGCAACATTATTAAGGACGGTACTAAAAATAAAAGGACCTCTGCCAGCCTTATACTTAGCCACAAGAAAAATAATATCGGTGAGGGCGACAACGGCTGACGAGCGCGTAACTAAATTGATATTATCCGAAGTTTCTTTTGTTTGCTGCCTGTTCTGGGGTTTAATGAAAAAGTAGCGTTTTAAAAAAAAGAGTTTTATCTACCTACCCTTTGACTAAACTCTTTGATAGGTGAACCTGATGAAAAAGCTCCAGTCTTCATTAAAATCAGTGCTTGTTAACCTCCCTTTAGTTATTATTATATTAAGTAATACGCGGTACTTATCAAAGATTTATATATTGTGTGAAAGAAGGACCCGAACGCTGAAATAGTTAGAATGTTGTTTGCAAGCAAATTATTGACGATTATTTCGATTGCTAGCATTTGACTGGTCGTCATAAAGCTTGTCGGCTATCGATTAACCATTTCAATTGGCTATTCAGGTTAACTAAGTCTCTATTTTAGTTTTCCAATATGGATGCTGCACCTGAACTTCTCTCTTCAAAATCGAGGTTAATATGCTATCTACAGTGTTCTACAGTGGAATGCCTGCAGCCGCTTTGTGGCGCGGTTCACTTCATTCGCACACAAAGTTAACTGCAACCGATACTGGGACACGGGTTTACTGTGATTATTCGCGTAAACCATCTGTTTGTCGGGCTGCGAACCGAATATAATCGGGTGGTTTGTGGCCGACGACCTCGTAAAATGTTGTACAGAAATCTTGCGCGAAATTGATTAAAACACTAAAAAGAATTAGATTGAGTTCTTAACAATAATTCAAACTCTATCAAACTATCAATATCTCTCGTTTCAGTTTTTGTATGAGGACAGACCACTTGTAAATAAACGCAAAATCGCGTTTCACATTTGCATACAATTGCAATGTGCTGTAAGAGTGTGCTTATCACGACAAATTCATTTTATGTCAATCTATTTTATGCCCTTCTTTTATGAATTTGACGTAAAAGAATTGTATGTGGTCTACACACTGAATGGATAATTTAACATTCATATTAATATCTCCGGCTATGATTTGAGATTAGATAATTTCCGCTATCTAATTACGTAACATATTATTGTAAATGATTACGACTAATCTGCTTCATTTTGACAGTTCAACAACATTCATTGCGTTATTTACGTTGTTGAGCAGATTTTTTTCGAACTTATGAAGCAATGGATTAGCAATCTGTTTCAAAACGATTCAGATTCTGATTGATCGTGTATTACGCGATTAGCGTACAGACTTACCTAACTTTGATGAATTAAAATAATAATTTGTGCACATTAAATATTCTATAAATTCATAACTGCTGTGGTGAAATACTACGATTTCTATGAAGGTAATTTTAAATGTCAAGCGGGCGGAACCTGGCTGTATGGAAGTAAGGATTATTTATTATAACTTTCACTAGTAAATACAGTCAGACACATGTATTCATTGGGTAACCATATGCAGGTCTAAGAACTTATTAAACATGCTAATAGGTACTGAAAAAGTAAGACAGAGAAGTAAACAATAAACTTAAATACTGTAAACGACCGGTAACTTTTTTGGAAGCACAAGTCAATTAAGAGTTGATCAAAAGTGATTCAAATAAAGCTGACGTTGGATTTTTTAACGTTTTAAAGGTGCAGTTATTATATTAGAGAGTTCAATAATATTTTTAGGAGCGCAACATGTGAATAGGTTCGTTAAATACATGCCATTAAATTATTATAAGTATACATAATAGAAACCTACCTAGCTACTAGGTATAAGCTTCTCCCATGGGATCGGTTATCGTGTACATTGCATAGACTTCAGAGGAGGACATTGTTGTGCTCTGGATATTAATGGGCCGATATAATGAGAAATTTGATTTAGGTATATTAAACTGATAACCAACCATGTGTAGGTACTAGAGACTTAAGTGGCACTGATTTAAGAAATAAATTCAATTTGTAGTAATGTTATTTCTTTCTTTGAAAACGGATGAAAGTGAAGATCCAAACACAAAGCGTGGAAATAAGGAAATGTTTTCTTAAAATACTGCGCCGCGCGGTTTCCCCCACATAAATATCGATCCCGTCGGAATATCAGGTTAAAAAGTATGCTATGTCCTAACCTAGGTCATAGTGTAACTATGTGCCAAATTTCATCGAAATCTATTCAGCCGTTTTAGCGTGAAATTGTAACAAACAAACTCCTGATGGAAAAACCCAATCTCTCCCAACCTGGGAATCGATTCCAATACTAGGGACTAACTTGCACGCCTAGCATGACCACCATAGAAAAAGGTTTTGCCGACGAAAGAATAGACAAAATGACAGATTATCTAAAGTGTTACAAACAGGCAACATAAGTGCAACTGTAAATTGAACAAATTTACAAAGACTCATCCTATACCATTAAACGATCATTATTTATATATATATATATTTGTAATCACGTTCTCGAAAACGGCTCTAACGATTTCGATGAAAGTTGCAATATAGGGGGCGAAAACTCGATCTAAATAGGTTTCATATTTGGTAAAATTTCGTTTTCTCCGTATTTTCACCCGAGCAGAGCTCGGTCGCCCAAAGATTAGAAAAAGATGGCTACCTTAGAATAATGACATGGCAGCATGGAATTAGTAAGTATCTTCTATCATGGCAGCATGGAATTAGTAAGTAGGTACCTACTATCATGGCAGCATGATTAAGTATGAATTATCCTGTACTATTAAATGCCCATTCTCTATGTTCACCAGAGCAGAGCTCGGTCACCCAGGTACTAATAACGTTAATTGAAACACAATAACTATCTAAGACCGAAAGTGTTTGTCTTCAATAGTTGCACGTTCAAACCGTTCATTTGCACACAACAAAGCCACCGAGTATCCAATATGAATAATCTAGGTTAATATTGGTAGAAAGTTCACGACTAAACACGGATAGTATCGAAAGTCGTCCGTAACACTGCCCAGTATATTAATATAATGCCAAGTGCTCCAAACTTCATGTTGCCAACGGTGTTCGGTATTTGTTCTAACTTCACTATATACATAGATACTGACTCGAATATCCGTTGGAAATTAGAATATTAGGAATACAAGGTGGCAGGAACATCGACGCGAAAACTGTTACCATGGATTCAGTACATGATTGTCAACCCCCCTGCGTTGAAACTTTTCTTCGGTTATTTAAAAAAAATCAGCTGTTCCATACATAGTAACCGACTAACCGCGTAAGTATTGCACTTTTCTATGAAACAACCATTTTTTATTTTAATAATTGACGAAAAGTTTCGACGCAGGGGGGTTCAGAATCATGTACTGAATCCATGGTAACAGTTTTCGCGTCGGTGTCCCCCTGCCACCCTGTATATTTTGAAGTACTTTGCAATGGAAGTACTTAGATTTAAAAAATCGAATATGATAGAAGAGTTGGCTATAAAAGTCATGTCTTCAATAAAGAGAGGTTTAAAAATGTAATGAAGATCCGTTGATGGTGATATCAAGCTGTACATGATTATGTAGTCAAAAAGATTAAGCCAAGCTGAATGAGTCTACACAGAAAATTGTAATTTTACGTAACCGGTTAGTTTTGTATCACCACCAAGATAACACAGACGCTGAAAGTTTTACATTTATTTATTTTATCATTACGTTTTTTTTATTGTTGCAAACACGATGTATGAACCTTGTAAGTACTATTAAATTACCCTCACAATAATGATATAAAGGACAACAATAGAGTTAATGTAAAGGCGATAATGTGCCCACCATTATTAGTGTGCATTATGTGTCTACGTCATTATGTACGTAGGCAAAATTACACTGCTTTTCATGTTAAATCTAGATCATACGTCGCTATTAAATAATTTTCGTTTAAATAACTCCGTATTCATATGTTAATGAAACTCTGAACGTTTTGCTAGAAAATTTGACAAAATTCTGTCGACTAAAATTCCATTTTAACATCCATTTGTCCATACAACAAGTTTTTTACGTACTGGAATGTAATAGTACACAAAGAGTTTGAGCTGCCTGAATGTATTTCACACGCTCTGGATTTGAGTTTAACAAAGAGAATTGGACTATCGTTTGACGATAAATTGGTGCTAGTTGAAACAAGCTGAATTGTTTAAACAATGAGAATGTTATGATATTCTTTACTGATATCTCGAGCAAGAAAGCACAAACATTAGAATTATCACGAACTTGTACCGATCGGTTTGAGGACAAAGCCTGAGACGACGATAACGTTGCGCTGAATTTTTAAAAGCATGGTTAAAGAACCAGATGTGGTATCCGACAAACTCGCAGAATACGGAAAATTTAATATTTATAGTCGGCAACACACCTTGTTTTTGCTACGTTATGAGACATTGCGGCATTGGGCAACAATTTTCCTGGCGACGTCTTCGTTTGACAGCTACGCCGACCGCTACGCTACTTGTAATTGAATTCTTTAACATATGGAGCTATTCACCGCTCGGTGCCTCTCAAACTATATTTTAACCGCCAACAGTTTTCCGTGCTCATTTTGTTGTTTTAGTTTTCACACGGTTTCGACTTTTGACCTTCTTCCATCTAATTAAAACTGCCTTTATAAGTGGAGTACCTACAATCACTGGCAAAACACTATTGTTGTTATTCGTGCCGACGAGCTGAGGCTAAAGCGGACGTTGGACAAGGAACTGAGTCATCACGCCAGAATGTGTGCAATATTTCGAAGAGACAGCAAATAACCGTGAAATGAAAACTTCGTTGGAAAATTGAAGTCAGTTCCCGATAGCAATTTGAGGAACAATGAGGAAGTGCTAGACTGGCAGCGTCTGGCTTGCCACGTTATCGTCTTATGTTTATGCTAATTTAGAAGAATAACTAGTTTCACGAAGGCTTTGGAACATTTACTTACCTATAATACATTTAAATTGAAACTAATGAGACGTTGCCAAATTATCTTTGAATTGTAAGTATTTCTCGGCTAATATAACTTTATTATCCGATCTATGCCTACTATAATTTCCACAACTTCTTATAAATAGTAAAGTTTCATTCTAAAATGAAAATCTACATCGCATAGTCCGCAAATGCCACAATACAACGTACGGTAAAACGAAGCGGATTAAAAATTAAAGAACAAAACGGGTCCCACACATTTTAAGTGTTGCAAGAATTCATAGTGGTACAAAATATTTTCTGAGCCGAATGGCTGGTCCGTAAGAGCTAATGAATGCACACGACGCGACGCCACCAAGTTTCGCGAGAGCTCGTTACTTGAAACAATGTGGTGCGGTGTAGCCGGCGCGGCCGAGCTTCCCGGCAATATCTCATCGTCCGTGTGTGTCCGCCTTTAGCACTAACAGTATTACGGCGACGTCAAAAGACTTCATAAGACAGTCAATCGACGGTCGGCCGGCCTCGCAGAAATAAAACAAGTTCCAGTTTGCGCTTATAAAATATTTTGTGACAACGGCTTAATATGTGCATGATATTAATATTTTATGGAAATTCGTAACTTGTTCACATTTTGATGAAGTTTATTAACATTAAGGACCAAATAAAGGTTTCTTTTTTTTACATTAATGGGTTTTGAAAAGATTACCCACTAAGGCCACTACACGGCGTACATTGGTTTATCTGCCACTAGATTCGAAGGTAGGTTGCTGTTCCCGGCAAGTTGTAGCAATATTATATTTTGTTGAGAAACCTCACCAGCACAAAGGAAGAGATAAACCCTCTTATGTTCCAGGAGCAAAAAGGAGAAATAACATAACTGAAGCTGAAAACATCGCAGAAGGTGAAAAGTAAATATTGGCATGTACTTTGAATTCGTATAATTCACTTGTTTAAAATTCACTACAGAAGGAAATCAGTTGTCAACTTCAACTTTGCTACACACATAAAAATAAAAGGCATATCACACCAGTGAGTATCTCTATACATTTTGCAAACTGGCAGAAGTATCAGGAGCTGCAAGGTATTATGCAAAGGACATCCAGGACAGTAGCAGCCGGTGCACTGTTCCAATAGATGCATTTGCACGACAACTAGAAAATATCTACGTTGATATTATAAAAGTTACCGAACAAAACAGAATTGAGAATTCCGAAATTGTTGTATTGAACACAGTGAAGTCGTTATAAGTTTGTGGGTTGGGGACGTCTTTTACTGTGGGAGAATTTTACTTTGTGGGAGCATCGTATGTTTGACTTGACACTTATTAGGTAAGGTCAGTCATAGAAAACGAGTGAAAATCTTCCGCTTGCACTGCATATTTATACATGATTCAACTTTAACATTGGCGTTGAAGAGAGTATCATGAAAGTCTAGACTAGTGGTCGCGGTCGGCGAGGCTATCTCCAGCGCGACATCAACACGTACGTCCGGGCTATAACTTGAGGAACGATGCATCTTCCTCCGGTGTTAATATATCATTTCGTCGTAACTAAGTAAGACAGACAAATTGCTCACTACTTTATTTAATATTTATTGGCCAGAAGGGTGCCCGATCAATCAACCGAGGAACTGAAAGGCGCAAACTTGTCTAGAGACATTCTAGTTTTCAAATATTAATTTTTAAAGTTCCCGATGTGGTCTGCGCTCGTGAAATATAAATGAGAAGTTTATGGATCGCATGCTGAATGTATTTAAACAGTAGCAGACGACAACACTGACGCGGCGTTACGGAATGGTGATTTTTGTACGGAGCATGGCTGAAAGTTTTCAAAGATTTTTAAGGTTTTTTCAAGAAAAGGTTTTTTTATCTTTTGGTGGTTGCATAATAATGACGGTGATGATAGCTTCAGTCCTCCGAAGACGGATATATTTATTATAATAAAATGGTATGATTATTATGGCATGGTTTTGTTTAACACTTTCGACTCCACCCACTTTTCATAAAACTCATACGCCATGCCGCCATACATATTGGAAGTGAACCCTCCAAGAGGGTTGTCGGCATTACGTTTGCGGTAAAGTTCACCATCGCGGACGGTCAACGGCAAGTAGAACGAAGTTATAGAAAATTTTTGTAACCGTGAACAAAAAATATATAATACACTTGGATTTCAAAACCAGCCAATAAATCTTGTTAAATTATACATCGCGTGTTCGCTAAGAAAACCTACATTTAAAATGAGCCCTCTGCGAGGCATCCCGGCATCCCATATGCGACTAGGTGAGCCCTCCAGGAGAGCTCCCGAACGCGTTAAGTTTTATATTTAGAAAGTAACCTACAGTATTACAGTACATGTACAATATGTGGGTTTTCATTTTTATTTTGGTCATGGTTTAGTAAAGACTTACCCAACATTAGAGGTGTACGTAAGCGAATAATTTGTAGTCTACAAGTGTCGGGGCGTGTATTGGCTTGGCTGAGCTTGGTTTTAGCATCGATACCTAGCGCCCCTGTCGTTAGACTATTAACTAGGCTAAAAATGTAAACTCCAACGTTGTCGGTTTTGTCAGAAAATCGCTACGGAGCGACAATATATCTTGAATTTGTTTACATACATACATTTCATTATAAATTAATAACATATTGATTATTGATGTTATTAATTTCTAATGATAACCACTGTGTGGACAGGAATTCGATTTATAACGAAGACAATGGGTGTTATAAATTCAACTTCATCAATGAATGAACAACGCACGCCGCGGCGCGGCACCGCATGTCAGTATACTAAACATTGGTACAAACAAACATGGTAATAAAACCAGGTAACGGATGACAAATCGGTTCTCATTACAGAAACAGCTTCTGTCTCTACGCTAACGCTATACATCTTTCTTGAAGCCCAACGTATAACAGAGTACATTCCTTTTCTTAAAAAAATATGCACAACATAAACAGTGTGCAAAATAACCGTTCATCTTAAACATTTGTCAAGAGAGGCTTATGTTAACTTAGTAGGGCTAGGGAAACGCGTTACGTTGAAAAAATGTCGACCCTTAACCTTACGTGTACGTTGAGATATTTACCTGTTTAAGAATATGCATACTTTTTATTACGGCTCGAGAAAACACGAGACGTTTATATTTGTTACAGTGGAAAACCTTCTAGCGACCGGAAATCTCTGCGTGCCTTTAACACTATACTTCAGTAGTATTGTAATCTGCGTTGCCAAATTTTTTTTTTTGGGGAAAGCCGGATTTAAAAACCTTTTGAGTAAAAAAGCGGGATACCTTCGTAATAAAAAAAAAACGTAAATAATCAGCAGTTTTCAATTTCGACCACTTATCCTTTTATTTGTTTTTCAAATTAAGTTTACAATGATAGCCATAGAAAATGTTTTTTAATGAAAATACTTTACTATAAGTACTAATAACAATAAGGCCCAAAAGAAAACATACCGACTAGCACGGTTTCTTTACCGTATAAACCTCGCCGTAGAAAAAACGTGTCTCCTGTCAACAAGCTTCAATAGTGATCCATACATCACTGACGACCGTGCCTACACACGGCGAAAAAACCGTAGTTTTTCACGGCAAGAAAATCGTGTGTGTAGAAAGGGCCTAACTGTCTGGTTTACTCTGTAAGGCAGTTAAATCTTCAGAGTAATATAATATAAATAACTAATAAATTACTTACGAATTACTTATTTATACTTCTCTGAAGATTCAACTTCTTTCAAAGCCGCACCGTCGAGTAATCCTTGAAAAGAGGGAGCTGACCTTGCCCCGCGCGGGACATTTTTTGGGTTAAAAATCGGGACGTCTGGCACGTCCCGATTTTGGCGGGACGTCCCGATTTTTGTCCTGAGGGACGCTGTTTGTCCTGAGGGATCGGACAGCGATTATCCTCATGCTTGCCCCGATTGTTACCTTCTTTAGATTAGGCAATCCAGTGGATTGATCTATCTAATGAGATTCAAAGTACAGACCAAGGCATGCGTGGCATGACTTTCAATTAAGTTAGTGTTGCTTTATTATTTCGTAATTTTGACGTAATTTGCAAGGAGGTCCTAATTATTGCGTATGTATGGCGTTGGCGTATAACTATTTATGTTCACTCCTGTTAAAAAGTTAGATATCGTCGTCTGCTCGTCCGCGGTTGTGTTTGTGGTGAAAGGAATCCCGTGCGGCGTACCGCGACGTTCGCCGAGCCCGCACCGGCGTGGAAAAGTGTTCTTAATTATTTACGCAGCCACCGCACTTAGTAAACGCGCCGCAACTCACCAAACCGGATAACGTCGCAAGCCAGGAGTAAACGACGCCTCAAAGATACCTTTGCATTTTCACTTTTACCCTAACTTTTATTTTTACAGACCGTTATTTTTTTAAATCAAGGTCTGCAGGGACGCGGGCGCCAAAAAGACCCGAAATTCTGTAGTCAATCGTCCGCAATAAAACAGGCGAAGATCGCTGCCTCAAACAACGTTCGTGTATTATTCAGCGAGGGTGGTGGCGGCCACATGTGTCCGCTAACAATCCACCGCCCGCGGAACTATGTTTTTCGCTTTTGCATTAGTGTAGCAGTATGTAAAACACCATGTTTATTTCTTTATAAAACACTTGGGTGTACGGTCATGGAGCTGCAATATTACTCAAGTATTTCTCAGATTTAGGTAAATGCGATCTTGGAAGCGAACATAGGTGAGTAATGTGAAGCACGTAAAACATCCTGCATTTAAGATATCGAAGTGTAAAATATTACGCCTTACGCGTTCAGAAAGAAGGCTCGGTCATAGATATGCAGATTTTTTTCTTTACGGCTCCTGTGGGACGAGTTTTATATCGTAATAGCAAGAAGCAACTATTTAAGTTAGTTCGATTCCTTTGCACTTGTTACTAAATGTAGGTAAAATCAAATTATCATTCTAACCGTTGTGCATCTTCTACTTAAGTTTGCTGTCCCTAAGGATGCAACAGCAAACTTTTTTGAAGTGTCCATAACCATAGCTAACGAATTTATTATTAACCGAACGGTAGGTACTAGGCAGTCATAATTAATGCGGAGCCAAGGTTAGCCGAGTAACGTTGACATTTAGTACGCAGTATCTTGTCACAGTGTCGATAGTGTGTCGTTAAATGCCGTTTGAATGTGGACCCAACTTCGGTAGGTTGCGAATACTGGCAAAGCTGGAAAACAACGTAAGTAGGTGAAATATGAAAGAGGTCGGTAAGTTTTAATTCTGTCGATTCAACTTCTTGGATGGCACGTGTTAATAATTCAGGGAGTGGTGGGGGAGACCGCATCGTTACTGGTACGCCAGGAGGCGCCTACATCTGCGGGAACCGTAAGGTACCCGCAGATGTAGGAGCTCTGGAAACATCATCTCACATTTTGCAGTATTTACTTTGGCAATCATTTAACAATACTATGCAATTGTGCATCACTAGTAAATTGTAATAGTTTGTTTTTCATGCTTTCGGTTTCAGGAATTGTAAAGCTAGGTGTGTACGTATTTTTTTTTTACCTTAGTTAGTTAGTTTAGTACCTTATGTACTCGTAGCACAGGCTCACATTGTTATCTAAATAACACCTAGCTACTACATTTACGAGCTAGTTTTATTCGATTTCTTACCTAATCGATGTGCTTACCGTGAAATTAATATTTTAGTGTGTTATAAAACGTAACGATAAAAGGGCTAATTTTAAAATTGGAAGGTATAATTTAGCTTTTGTTGGCTGGATATTGTTTACAAACAGCATCGAAGAGTAAATGGAAATTCTATAAACTTGGATCTATAGATTGGCTCAAAGGGACGTACTGAGCATGAAGTTTTGGCTACTGGCTTTTGAAGTTCAAAGATCATTGCTGAGTTCGAAGTCAGAGGCACTTTTACCGAGGCACACTTTAGCCTGTCTCTTCTAGTTTGGCGCGGTAGTGGTGCGGTCTCCGGGTGTATACGGCACGGTTTACGACTGTTGCTCGCAACTTCTGCACTACAGACCGGGGATCGCACGTGAACACACGTCGATTACGTAACGCGTTTTCTGTTCACTCGGTAAACAGGGACCGTTTTACTCTGTCTATCCACTTTGCTGAGCTAAATTTAGATGTAGTGGCTCCTGTACCTAGGACGCTAGGATGAGCTATTTGATACGCTTGTTGGGTTCTCGATAAGCTGATGGATGCTGAAGGGAGAATGGTGTTAAGAGGGCCACTGTGCCACATTTTCACTTTCAACTGCTTTTACTTGATGGGACGAGTGGTACAATTCCGGTGGGTCCATTTATGGTACAGTACTACAGTTCAATAGAATAACTGACAGACAGAAAGGTCAGCAAAATGTCTATACTCTCTTCCTATGCATAGTTATAAAAGTCTGAATTCCTCTCTCTATAAAATAATGATTTTTCAAACGAAAATCCTTTATGAACAAAATAATGTTATATGCAATAAACAGCGCAACATTTTTGAACTATGGCGTACGGAGTTGAAGTCGCCCTGCGCTGTTTTCAATAAAATTCCGAACGAAAGGTTAGCGTGAAATATGCGAATATAGTAAATCTAGTTTATCCTTTGTTGCAGATACAGTTTCCCACCCGTGTAACTTGACGCTCAAAATTTTCTATTAATGAAAACCATTTCGGAAGTTTTTCCATATTTTCTATTTTCACGGGTGCATTTTTTATTCGTTACAGATTTTAGTATCTATGATATGTATATGTGTATCCTGTTGTTTCTAAACACCAAACAAATCGCACAAAATCTTTTACAATATAATAATAAGACGTAAAGAATAGTACCATCCCATTTCTTCCCGTGGGTGTCGTAAAAGGCGACTAAGGTACTTACTAGAGAATGGGCAAAATTCAAAATTCAAATTCAAAAGTCATTTATTCAAACTAGGCTGATAATCAGCACTTTTCGAACGTCAAAATTACATAAGACAGTCCCCCAAAACGCCCACCCTTCACCACTTCCTAGTGCGTTAGCTGGGAAGAAGAAGTGGCGCAACAAACTCCCCAGCAGCACAGCTGTCTGTTCAGTTAGAAAGAAAAAAAAATGACTCTATATAATAGTATTCAACATACTTAATTAACCTAATTTAAATTATTATCCATATGTTAGCTAGCACACGCCAATATACCAAACAAAATCATCGAGAACTATACTCGGGCAGAAATAAAAACTAAACGTAAACAAAACTTAACGTCTTAATAAAAGCCTCCAGGCATAAAGGGCGTGCCCGCTTACATAAAGCTGTAACTGGAAGTTATAAATGATAAACTAGGACCATCGAGGTAAAATAAATAAACAGTTAATTACTAATAACAATAAATAATATGATCTATTGTCGAGGTCACTAGTTACATATTGCAATACAACTCATTAAAAAAAAAACATTGTAATGAGTAGATTATGTCAACAGCGTAGGCAGCAGCGTTCTCTATGCATTTTAACTCCATACTGCGATCGCCAACCCGACTGCCAAGCGTGGCGATTATGGCAAACCCCCCCATTTGTGAGAGGAGGCCTATGTCCAGCAGTGGACGTCTTTCGGCTGAAATTATGATGATGAACTCTGGCGAGAATAGACCTAGAGGCGAAGTTACAACATATTTTTCCTGTGTTGACTTCTCGAGCGTGTTACTTCTCCCAACTCGGGTTTGTGTATGGCGTCTTTATTTCGGCCCGTTACTTCGGTCAGACGCGGCTACGTACAGCAATAAACAAGTTTCGATTCGAAACCGCGATGGATAGCTTGTATGTTTTTTTTTCAATATTAAATATTAAAGGGCGGCAAACCTCGCCCGAGCTATAAAGTTTGGCCCCTATGTATCACCTGGGCCTTCGCATCTACCCGCAACCGACAATCTTATTTTATTGGCTAGTGCTGGGCTCAAGGAGTCAATAATATATCGATACGTAGTCGTCCAAACTGGAAATACACATTAACATCGGTTAATCACATTGTTGGTAATGCGCTATAAAAAATATTCGTAATGAGGCAATTGGTTACAATCGATAAACGGTATGCTTCCAATACATTGGTAATAATTAGCTGATAACAGAGGGGAATAAAATGGCCACTTGGCGCGTTGCAAAGCATTTAATTAAAATGATACACTTCATGAATATGGAAATGAAATTAGGAAAAAATTAAGAATCAGCGTGAAAGCAAACCATGTAGTAACATCCCTAGCGCGGCGAACAGGCAATACATTTCGGCGCCCATTTCCTACATACTTGAATGTTTGCAATTCACAGAAAGTCTCGTATCTACGCGGGCAAACGTTTCGTAGTTGCACAGCCTACACCGTCGTAGATTCACCTCATATCCGCGAACAACCAACGTAAATCGGGCCAATCTGTTGTGTTTCATACCGCCGAGGCCCGAGAGGCCAGTCAGACTCAATCACAGCCTGACCTGTCATGCGAGGACGGGACTGTAATGAAGAGACACGAAACAGTAGGCATTTCAAATAACAACTCATAGAAAGAGGTCAATAATTGGGTTATGAATTACTACATCAAAAAGTAAAAATACACTTGAGCAGTTGAACTGAAACTACATCAATCGTTTTCAAAAACGAGCTAATTGTATATAGAACTTACCTTTGCATGGCACAAAAGCATCAAGCAAGTGTAACAATATTTTTTTGTATTCTTAAATTGTTTTAGGAAATCGGTTTCAATCAAGTGATTTTATTATTAGAGACTAGCTACTGCCCGCGGCTACGCCTGCGTGGCCACAATTTTTGTTTTTTTTAAAGGAGCCTATGTTCCTCCTTATAACATCAGCTGTCAGTGAAAGGCCCCGTCAAAATCGGTACAGCCGTTTCGGAGAATAGTCTTAATTTAGGAGTCGTTGTACCGTATATACTTTCATATGGATTCACTAAAAAGCTGTTATATTGACATAACTAACAGACACTTCAGTTTTGTTTAGGTATTTGTATGTAGGTATATTTATGTACATATAGATGTATATATAGATGGATGTACGTATGTGTCGCCTGACAGAGAACCTCGTCAAACAAAACCACCAATTCCAATTATTTGTATCTTTTTTTCATAACTACTATTGATTTCAATAACATTGTTTGTGAGTCTAATTTGTCTGCACTTAGTCTTGGTGACAAGTTTAATCAGAAAAGAGAAACGCGCTTACCAGAGCACGCTTCGTCTTAGAAAAATAATTAACGCTAGCGAATATTTTGAAGTCTCTTAATAACACGTACCTGGGCTTAACGTGCCCTCGGCCCGCCGGCACCAAGCAGACGCCATCTAACAAAAAGCATACATCTGAATTTTTATTTTACATCAAAACGCACAGCCATTCAAATCGCAATAGCAACCTCGCACAGGCAGCGTTCTTGTATGCTTTTTGGTAGAATGGCACGGAATTAATTAAAACAGAAAGAAATGAGAACAAACTATACTCACACACGCAACTATACCTACGCATTCGACGTTTAACGCGGAGAATTAAATAATTAAAAATAACAATGAAATCGCAAAGCTTAAAGATAAAACAAGAGAAAATATATTTGCTCAATGTAAGTCAATTTTAATCTATACTTACTTACCGTTGGAACTTCTTGACTTCGATGAGGACGAGAGGTTTATGTACCTACGCCACTTTCAAACTAGGTTGCGTCAATCCTTCGCGATTACAATACATTCGAAGCTTATTTATAACAACAAGTTTCCATATTTTCAGTAAAGCTAATTTTAAATATAGCTCAGAATAGCCGGCGGATATCCCCTACGTTTGCCTTCGCGTATAAATAGAAAAAGCTCGTTACTACGCAGCCTCGTCTAATTAGAACTCATTATTATTCAACGTCCTTCTGATATTGAACTTGTGTTGCTAAATTACTCCATTACCTACTCTATTAATCTTAATTCTTCTTTATTTATTCAAGAGCAATAGTTTATCAGCATTCAACCTCCATGTTATCAGTAAAAATTTAAAAAAATACTTATCGCTTCTAGGCGAATTTATCGAACGTGTTGTGATTGAGATAAATAATAATCTATTTTTTATTCAAGTATGTATATTGAAAATTCGATTTTCTGCAGTCGTTTATTGTTTTGACCTCCACCTTAGTGCTCGCATCAAATGTACTGTCTGTTGTTGTTGTCACCTAAGTTATTTTAATATCATTAAAAATATAACTCAATAGGTGTCCATTATGCTTATCTACATGGATAAATAGATAATAATGCTTCTGTTCTCCTTGCAAATCGACTATGTACGATTAAAAAAAGCCTGTCGTATTGAGACACGTCACAGACCCAAAGTTGAATAACAACGACTACGCCGACAACCGATAAACATACGTATTGTAACTAAGTACTTACCGACTCTTATCTCGCGTGTTTGGACTCGTTTTAGACACCGATTTCGTACGCTGCCCTGTCGAAGAGCGATACCAATGCTCTACCAAATACTGGTTAAATATTGCCTAGTTGATATGTAAAATTTACGATTATTTTCAAATTAGAAATGTTATTTCTACACCAATTAACGTTACAGCCAAACAGTAATTAAACGTTTGGAATATAAGTAAAAGTATGTTAATGTGCTGAAAGCCTTATAAGCTCGCCAGAGGATCGGACATTCCGTTTTTAGGAGCCCACGTACGCCTAACTATTTTTGTCAGAATTTATGTCAAACGCGATAAACTCTCACGCCTTTGTTGGAACAGACATAGTCGTGGAATTGGAGCACACACGGATACGCTCAGCTCTTGCGCATCACCTATAACAAGTTATCGAAGTGTTGTGAGTCAAAAACATACACCTTTATCCCCCAAAGGGTTGGGCAGAGGTAGGTGTACATACCTCTGCATTTGCACAGAGTAAAAAAAGTCGCGATTATTTTGAAAAAGTTATTTCTGCACCCATTCGTATAAAGCCACGTAAGTGCTCTCATTCTCACCGCACCAATTCGCGATAAGGATGCACTATCGTCATCGCAACGAAAGTTTATATAAACAAAAATGTTATTTCGATACGGCCAATTAGAGTAAGATTAAAAAAATTGCATATTTTGGATAAGAGACGAATATTCTTGTAAGAATATTTTATTCCCGTTGCTTGTTCAACTGATTTAATTTTATCCAACGGTAGTTATGTGGACCTATTTAGATGTGGACCATAGCACCTTGTCTGTATATAATCAAATTAGATGTCCTCTTGCATGAGCTTGAGAGGTCGCGCCGCGTCGAGTCGAGCCGATGTCCAAACAACACGATTGCACTTGTAGCGTGCAACCGCCATTTGTTGCTCTACTTCTCTAGTTGACATAGTCAATAGCGGAAACGACTCGGTAACACTCGCTGCGATAAACGGTTTAATAGTTTTATGTATATTTTATATAATTTATGTACTCATTTCATTCCATGGACGATGTAACATGTTTAAGAATTGGAATGGGTTAACTGCTCCTGAAGCCTTGGTACTGGAAATGTATAAGGATCAACAATGGCGACGTACATAAGTTTTTAGGTCATTCACAATGTGTTTGGTTACAAGATACTACTGATACGAGAATTTTACAGTAAGTATAGAAATAAACACCTACTGCTAACTACTTATTTTGTGCTACTGGACTATTTCGGGATCGTGACTAAAATGCTCAGAGCACTGACTAACAAATCATTCCAAATGTGTCAAAAATTTGCGTGTGAGAGTCCTGGAACCATTATTAATGTCAAAATAAGATACGATTTGGTAATTTCTTCGGTAAAGCGAAGAAATTATAATAATAATAATTAACATAATATTAATTAGACCTCCTTTCTAGATAATAGTATCGGAGGAGCCCGTCACCGCCACGCATTGCAGAGTGCTCCATTATTATCGCCTGGTTATATCGTTAGAGAACTTGGTAACACGATAAAGTTCTTTATAGGTACTCATTTAAACATGTGCTCAATTAAAAATGTACTGACTGTTTATTGGTTTATAAAACAACTAGCGGTTTCTTGGGGTTTTACCCACATAAAAAATATCCTGTTGTATGTTAATCCTGGTCATAGTCTACCTGTGTTCACAGTCAAGTCGCTCCAACCGTGTAAGCATGATTGAATAAAACTATGTGGCAATTCAAAAGATTTTTAGTGAATCACACAGCGAATTGCAAAATCTATTCGTTTCATATTTTGCGAGTTTTACCTGCTTTTGTTATTCAGCTCATTGGAATATGAGGAAGTTTTGTTTAAGAACTGGTTATGTTTATAAATATGAAATTTGGCGTTATCTTCCTTGACTTCTATCAACTTTAGGACAATTATTAGCAAGAATTCAACATTAATTCAAAACTGAATATTTTTCCTAAAACTATTTACGTTACGCCTATGGATAACTACTTGGAATTTCGACTTAAAATCTTGGCATAAGTTGGAAATAAATACAATAGGCAATTAAAATACTTTATTCATATGAAAACTTTATACTCAAATCTTAAAATGTCTTTTGCATTATGCATATAATGCGTTGACTTCCTACTTGGTAATTCAGTAATAAGTCGAAGTATCTATAAAATAGTTTTTCACTCAATTATGGACACGGCTACATAAAAAAAACAACATTGAAATGTTTTTCATTATTGTCTTCGACCACGTCAGCGTTCATTAACAAGGAACGTGGACTCGGGGAAAATGTTACTCATTAGTCATTATCAACTGATAAAAAAACCACACAACTTACTTAATATTCAGTAGGTAAAGATATAATTAACATTTTTATTTGATAGCGAAATAAACCCGATACATACCTAGTATACTGGCTATAATGAAATGAACGGAAACAAAAGAAGGGAGCAACCTTGCAGTAAAAGAAAAAATAAAATTTTGTTGCAAAGTATCATTCATGTCTTCGTAATAAGACACCTGCAATGAAACTAGCTTTCTCAGCCCCAACAACAGCACTTTTATTGCGAGGTAGGCGTGTCGAATGTCTGGGAAATTGTTTCTGTCATAAATTACGGATATAACTGAACGCAAATCAAGACACCTGATAAGTAAATTATGGACTGCAGGACACGTAGGTAACAGGACTAGGCTGGTTTCACAGCTGTCCAGGAGACCTGTACGGGCCGTCCGTACACGGGAGACCCGTACGGGTCTCCCGTACGGGTCTCCCGTGTACGGACGGCCCGCAGTGCTCCTGAAACGAGGGCGTAGTACGATACGTTGTACGGGCTCTACCCGGAGCGGGTCGCGTACGGACCAATCCGCGTTGTTGTGAAACAAGCCCGTACGGGTCTCCCGGACAGCTGTGAAACCAACCGTGTTGTTTCACAATAGAATGAGTATGTATGAAAATATGACAAAATCATTTCTACGGTAAAGTACGGTCAGCAATCTGCATTACCTGACCTGTACATCTACGGTTTTCCTAACATGTCAGTGACGTGTAGTATTTTACGACAGTGCCCACGACCACGTCAGTTTTTTAAATTAATGCTTCCGTCACGGTGTACCGTACGCGTAACATATACGCCCGCGGCGAATCAATGTTACGGCACTGCTACACCATTCCTTTAATTATAGCCTATGTTATATAAACTAGATTTATTGCCTGGTAACTGCCATGTTACTTAAAATCCTTAGGTGCGATTGCATTCCGTTTCATTTATTTATAACATTGTATCAGAATAGTTCACTCGGATACAGTAAATATAAAATATCTTCTTTTGCCCTGAAAACTTGGATAGCGGCAGCTGTCGTTTATGTCTCCACCTTCCTAGTACTGTTCTTGTCAAGGGATCTGATTCTGAGCACAGCAAAAATAAAAAATAAAACCGTCTTTTATACTACTCGTACAACTTTAAATAGGAGGCTAGGAGGAGTCCTTCGTGCAATTTTATTAAGTTGGTGTTTACTTGTAAGGAATAAAAGACCAGCTTCTACTGTCTTTAAAATGCGCTTCTTGATTAATAAAATCATATTTAAAAGTCTGCACAATTTTATTATGCGGAAATTGTCAGTTGTTTAACATGCGCGCTTTCAGTTGATGCTTTCTACAAAACACTTCAAAAGACGGATTCCGCAAGCGAACCGTTTTCTCAACTTCGTCACGAGCCACTAAACGGCCGCTTTATTCCTTCGTTTGCTAGGAATAAACACTTGGTAATAAGAACAGTTTTACTACCACAGTTGTAGAAACCCGTCAGCCCGTCACCGACCGCAGAGTAAAATCAATTGAATAAGGCAATCGAGACATCTTGTTGAAGGCTTACTTGTTCATACGTATAAACTCTTTATAACCACATATAATGGTACTTTCTCTTGAGGTCATGAGGTACGGATCCAACGCGTTTACGATTGTGAAAGTTACGAGTGTAAGGGACACACTCGTTTATGTAGTGAAATGGGTGCACGTAACAAGGTGAGAAGAGATGGACTAGATAATGTACACGCTCGAGAGTTCTGTATTAACAATAACTGTGGTGTTATCTAGAAACACGGTTCTACTTTTCCATGGCTATTTTTCATAGGTATCCAAACAAGTGATTTATAGGCAAGTAGAAGAAACTAAGATACGGATTATTACCACGAAGTACGTTATAGAAAGCAAAATTATTGTTACTAGTGGTCGCCCAGAGGTCGAAATTCGACCATAATTAATATAAATGTCATGATTCTAAGGTGTCTTGTGTCAAACGCATGGTAGTGTGTGTTATGTTTTTTTTAATTAATTTAATTATATAAATATTCGCTTTCTGAACTCCTTCTCCATATAAACATTAACTGTGCTAAATTTCATACTCCTCCGTCCGCGTAATTTTCGTAAAAAGGAGTACAAAGTTGTTGCTTCGCGTATAATAATAATAATTGCTAGCTACGCCCCGCAGTATCACCCGCATAAGTCTCAATCCCGTGGGAATATCGGGATGAAAAGTATCCTATGTCCTATTCCAGGTCATGGTCTCCCCGTGTGCCAAATTTAAATCAAATCCGTTCAGCCGATTTAGCGTCAAAGCGTAACAAACAAACAAACTCACTTTCGCAATTATAAGTAATATAAGTTAGGATTAACATTATAGTCGTTGGTGGTACTTTAGGGGTATGAGGAACAGGGTGTAAAGTTCACTCATCCACCATAGAAAAGGGAGGATCCTCCAACCAGACGGGTGTCATGTCTGGCGAGCAATTGCCCAGAGGTTGAAGTCGTGAGCTTGTATATAATTATGTCCACCGCGCGGTAAACTCTAATTGCGCGATGCAGGATTTGAGTGACGTCAGGATGTTGTGTGACGTCAAGTCTTTGATGCGTAGTTTGCATGTGGCGGTGTAGATGCCACAGTACTGTTAACATTATTATGCATTTTATAAATAGACATTGTGTAGTACTCTGAGCAGCTGAACTAGCAATGTGTCCTTCTCTATTAAACGGGTTATATTGGACACATCGCATGCTTAATGGAATACAGACCTAACTCAAAAAAAACGATTTTTGGAAATCGCAAAAGAAGATCTTGCTATGAGGACTTATCCTACTAACTAAACGGCTATTAGACGTTCAAATACAAGCACTATTGATTAATTTTAATCAGTTTTATTTTTATGCATCAACAAGTAGGATAAGTCCTCATCGCAAGAACTTCTTTTGCGATGTCCCAAAAATCGTCACTTTTGAGTTAAGTCAGTATTCCATTAAGCATGCGACATGGTTCTGTGGCCTGTCGGTCAACACATATCATCCAACGTAGCTCATCTGCTAATATTGCGGAATTTAATTTAGCTGTCGGCGTGATTCTAACTTGTGTCAGAAATACACAAAAACAGAATCAGAATTAGAATGAAAGAGGATTAAAAATATATCTGAAATACGAAAATACCTTTAAACCCTGCAAACTTGTTTTTAAACGTTCTATGCCTTCAATGTTGTTTATCTCAAAGCCGTAAATGTAGTCTGTGGTCGATATACAGGGTGGGTAAAAAATCGTGGATCAAACGAAACAGGGCTATAGGTGTGGTTATTTGTAGTACAAAATGTCTCTCTCTCTAGCCTTACTTGATCTCCTTAAAAGTATCCTTAAAATGGGTACATATTTTAAAACAATAAATGGTGTTTAGTTACTTCTAGGACATTTCCTAGAAGTAACTAAACACCATTTATTGTTTTAAAATATGTACCCATTTTTTTATCATCACAAAAAAGTGCTTTTATGACAGTGGGTACCATGGTTTATGAGTATTGGCACTTTTACTCTAATTGCCTATTTATTACCAATTTTGGTGTTTTCTTAAAAAAACACTCAAATAGTCATAACTTTTAAGGAGATCAAGTTACGACTCTGCCACAGATATTTTTTTTTACTACAAATAACCCCAACTATCGCCCTGTTTCGTTTGATCCACGATTTGTTACCCACCCTGTATAAAGCATTATTTTCTACCCGCCTCTGTTTCAGCGACTGGTTTTGACAATACGTTGAGAACAGTATTACTTGTTTCATTATTTATCGCTAATCTGAGTATTTTCCGTTGCAGGGCTTGTTTTACCAGTTAAAATTTGTATACTATTTTAACTCATAGAGAAATTTTGTTTTGTGCATTTGTGAGTGGGTAATACTCAACCTTTAGAGTTTAATGACTCGAGTCTCGAAGCATGAGCTCACGACCAATTGGACTTCCTTTTAAAGATGTTACCTGTGCCCACGTTGCATTATCAACAAACAGACGGCACTTGACTGTGCCAAATACGAAAACTCGAATGCATATGGAATATCCGTTAGTATACATACAGCTTGTTTGGTAAATTATTTATCAGACGACTTTTTCTTGATACCTACCTACTTTCTGTCTACCTTCGAGTTTATATTTATCATAGATAGTCGGTCGCTAGGTCACACTTTCTGAAACGTATCCTACAAAATACCGTTAGGAAAGCAACGAAGATGTCCATAAGGCTTCTCTACGCAAATATGATATCTGACCTGAATCTAACCTTTCAAATAACTTGCAGTCAAATTCCATTCGAAATATTTGCTGAGAAATATTTGAGAAGGTTAGAGCATACTTAGAGATTTCGGACGGACCGCAGACGTGCAAAACAAACAGATGACAATCAGTAATATTATATAGATAGCCAACTCGTTAGTGCGTTGTTACAACAATGCGGTGAACGGTGTTTCGGATCAGATAAATATAAATTTGCAGAATCATAATTGCACTTATCAAAGCCTTGAGAGAACACTGGCTTTTGTTTCCCTTGCCAACAATGGTATGGACGCAATATATACACCGCACAATGCACCCGAATACATTTTAAATAAAGGCCGAAATATGCTTCACACGTAAACATAATGAGTGTATTCAACGAAACAAACCGCATCATTAATTCTTACATATAACTTGACATTAAAGTTGATATCTCTGCACGTTGTTACGATACCTTCAATGAAAGAAAAACATAATAAAATGTTCAACATAATTATTGTTGTCTTAGTTCAGTTCAGCATTCCGTTTTGTATTCCAATAGGAACGTATGTGGATGACTGAATTGAAAAGCTCGTTAAACTGCCATCATAATTTCTATGAATTTTATTTTTAGTGTACACTCTACCAGTAGTTTGAAATAACTCTCTGAATTTTGCGTTATCACTATCAAAAGTGGCAGGTTTTGTGCGGCAGGTTGAGGTAATTGTGACTGAAATATGTTGGAAGCGAACACTGCCTGGACCGCACTTAATGCGAGATCGTTGCAGACCAGTGCAGGCGGTGCGGCGTTGCGGCGTCGCCTGCAACCACCGCAATTAGCTTAACTCGCAAATCGACGGAATTGCACGAACACACACGAAACCAAAGGTGATCGCGGGAATAAAGATGCTGCGGTGCTTGTGTAGCGAGATAGGAATTTATACTTGACCAATAATATGATTCGAGAATAAGAGCTTGCCTGAAACGATGTGACACCACAGTATAGTCGGGGATACTAACAATAAATGCAAGCTAGGGCCAAGTTAAGACCAAGACCGGCCTGATGGGTGTTGTTGAAGGCAATGAAAACCAACAACAAGTCCCAAAGGTAGCTGAAGATCAAAACTAAGCCGAATAAGTAGATTCAAAAACTTTGAATTGCACCAATGTCGAGCAAATAGTTCCAGTGTCAATAAAAGTCCAAATCCTATATTTAATAACGAACGAACAATGTTTCAGTTTCCAACGAATTCCGTGAAGTTTAAACGAATGCAAATTTTCCATTTCTCGTAAGAGGGATTTAGTCGGGATGTCTATTCGTGTTTACCCAATTAATTACTTGGACGGTTTCCGACAATCCCTCCACATTCGGGAACTTAATTTTCTTTTAGGCGATTGGAAGTTTCCATTAAAATTTCTATCGATGCGCCGCCGATCGGTCAACACAAATACAAAGTAATCAAATTGTTAATGAAACCGTTTGAGTACAAAACGGTTGGGACACGGCTGCGGAGCATTTGCGACTATTTTTTAGGTCTTAAGTCTTCAGTCACCTAGTAATTTAATTAAGCTGATTTATTTGTTCTCTGATATGAACCCTCGAAGCAATCAACAACTTTTTCATCTATTGAAGAGTTTGGGTCTAATTCACCACCTCTGACAAAGTTACCTTTAATTTAATGCTAGATTTCATACAATTTCTGCTACTTTTATTTTAATTTATTTTCTGAGTAGGTACCTACTTAGCTGCTCTTCGGACAAGGAGTAATAATGCTAATGACAAAAGAATGTAGTGAGTAATGTAGAAGATCTTAACAACTTTTCTGTAATAATAATCTTGCCTGCTATTTTGCTGCATTTTCATGTTGCAATTTCATAACACGAATACCTTAACTTGCCTTCGCCTTCTCAAGCTCAAGCAATTAACTTATACCTCCAGAATCTATATATATAATAAAATAGTAACGAAGAATTTTTGTCCGTTTGTCTGGTTTGGTGGAGGTCACCGATGAGGTGAACCGATCAAATTTAATCCGCGGTTGGAGACCCTGTTAATGAATTCGGCAGACTGTCATCTAACAGAACCAGAGGGAGGGAGATCGCGAGGCCAGCTATGACTACACCTACGATAGGACAGAACTCACCGTGACCAGCACGACCGCTCTGTCAAGAGCGAAGCGAAGTAGAAAAATATTCTGGATGTATGTTCCGAATTGGCCCAAAAACCGCTGAACGGAGTTGGCTGAAGTTTGGCACTGCACAGTTTATAACATTGGTTACCTACTTTGAATCCCGGTAGTACGTTCTTGTGGGATATTTACCAACATCCACGCGGGCGAAGCCGCGGTCTAAAACTACTACTCTTATAAAAAAGTTCTATGAGTGTCCTAATTAAATGGACTCCCCCTCGCGACGGGGGAGTACCACCTCTGCCCACTCAGAGATACAGTACAGGCGTGATGTTATGTAAGGGTTTAATACTTCATGAAGGTTTTTCCTGGTTCAAACCTTCGTACTTACATTGATATATTTTATGTTTTCAATTCGAGTTATTCAACTTTCTGTTTCAATAACAGCCGGATCTTTGGAGGTCATAACTAAGTGGTAACCAGAATGGAAAAACCATTCAAATGTGTTCATCGGATCAACTTTATAGGGATTGGAACTGTGCAGGAAAGAAGAACCAATCCAACAGTTTTAAGTGACTCATGGTTAAATTATTCGATCTGACAGATGCGTCTTTTTTTAAATAAAAACCTATATAAAAATGTCCGCTAAATTATTCTGGGTGTAAGGTGAGTATAACTATGCATATCCTTATGAACTTCAAAGTTCGTCAAGAGGGCGCGAGGCTCGTCATAATACCTATTATTAACCGTAACGTAGTTGAGGACACTTGGAATGGCGCCTCGTTACACTCGATGGATGAACTCCGTCGGTGGCCAACTTAAATTGTAGCGCCACATAGTTACACACTGAGGCAACGATATGACGCGATAATAGTGATGACTTTCACGCTGTTACCACTGATTGACTAAGCACAGCGAGGCTTAGTTAATCTGCGGTAACAGGGGCTAAAGTGAAAGAATGAAACAGTGTATTATGAAACAAGCTGTTACCGGTCAAATACAGCTCCCAAAAGTGTCTGAGTAAGTGTCTAAATCTTGTTGTATAAACACACGGCAGTTCCTGTTTACTAAACACTATATCATTATAAAAAGCCTTTGTTACATTTTAAGAGAATCACAATTCATATTTCATCTATTTTACCTGTTTAAACATTTCCGAATAACGTACTTATCGTATACGGAACCAAACAAGGTTACTGAGGACTGAGAGTTTTTTTTGTAAACACAGCACAATATCGGTTTTTTGTTCATGTACTGCGTACAAGACCGAGATTAATGCTTTATGCGCGCTATTACACCATTGTTTTAGATAATCAGATGCGCTTTCTCTTGCAACAGTGTCAGGTAGAAACTTCGGAGACTTACAATCATTTTATATTTGCATGTATCGCACGTAAGAGTCGTAAGATTTTGTAAATCTGGGAAACCAGGTGCGGTCCTGTTGCGGTAAAAACAGCACAGATTAGCGTTAGTTAGCCCTCCCCTGTGGTGTGTGTTCCACGGAGACAATTAAAAAAGTTAGCGGCCGACACTCACGGACGCACCAGAACACGCTCCTCCATATTGTATGATAATCTGAGAGATAGTCCAACTTTTTACTAAACTTTGCTTCTACAATACCCGTACTGAAATAAATTACGGAGTCGCTCACTAGAATTTCCTTATTAGATTACACTATACAACCAAAAGTCGGCAGATTGAAATATATCTTAGATAGCTTCGAGGATTTTATCATTTGTTACCGAAAGGCTAAAAGTATAAATGTATCGACTGTCTCACAAAATCGACCGTAACAGGAGAAAACGCTACAAATACGTGAATAGTTAACACACTCCTAATCGCATACAAGATTCCTTCATTACGCTTCAAGCGAGCAACGCCGCCTGTTAGAGCCAGGGTAATGTGCTTCTTACTAAAACCTCATACACCAACACAGAAGGTAATGTCTACGAGTGGAATGCATTTTTTATAATGCTTGGAAGTGAAACTAAAATATCGATTTCAACATGAATGCCAGAAACTGGTAGCGGCAACGGAAAACCACAGGCATTTCCGTAGGAAGGAGGAACGAGTTACTTTCCACTGAGCATAAATGAAATAAGTAAAATCTTTACATGAAACGCGAATAAGTTAAGATTGTATATAATTAAACGGTAAATTTTACACGCACACCCATAAACGGTAATAACAAAAGTTTCACCCGGTTTATGAAACAAGCCCAAGTTTTGTTAGTTAATCACATCGCACGCCTGAAATTCGCAGTCGTACGAAGTATCTAAGGTTCTTTGAGCGCGAACAATATCCAGCTTCCTCGTAGCCACCGCACACTTGGAAAGACTGCGGAATACTATGGCGTCGGCGAATTAATGCTCTTGATCCCTGCTGAAAATTAAAATCACAAGCATTGAAGATGGCTTGTGCTGTAAGAAGTCTGCAGCGAGACAGGAGACAAGTAATATTTTGGTAAACATCCCAAGTCAAGTCATGTCACTAACAAAATTTCTAATTTGTATAACGTAGTAAGAACACACGAGAAGCGCAAGAGACCCAGATTTAAGAAAGTTGGACGAGCTGATTACCATATTTCTATTAACTCTATTATGTTTATTAAGGTTTCTCTGTGCGGCCACAAATTACTCGCTAGTCTCAAGACAACATGAATGACAAGCATATTTTGTTGAAACAATTCTAGCGTAGCATTTAAAAACTTTAAAAAAAAAAGCTACTTCGACCGAATTTCGGAAGTCGGTGGCAAAAACGAAAATTCGGAACAAAAGACACCGACTTCCGAAATTAAAGTTATTTTTCACTTTTTAGTGTTTTTTTTTGGAAGTCGGTTGTTTTTTTTTTGAAAAAGTTTTTATTTTTCACTTTTTAGTTGTGGTACCTACCCCACACAAATTCGAATACTACTACCTGCTATGTAAATAACAGTGACAGGAAGTTATTATCATATCATCCACTTATACTAAGTGGGAAAAATACGTAACTAACTTGGGAGCATACCCTTTCATACAAAATAATAATTTCAAAAATCGGTCCACAATTGACAGAAATCGGCGGACATACATAAAAAAAAATAATACATACATACGCGACGAACATAATTATAACCTCCTTTTTGGAAGTCGGTTAAAAAAACCATGGCAGTCATGTGTATGAAGATAAAGTTATTTCCCAAATCAATTTATACCAGAATGTTTTTAATAAAATGTTAAAACAAACAACTGCAATATTGCCAGTGACAACTAACAGTACGTAGTATTGTATCAGTCAACAGAAAGATAAATAAAGAGTAAAAGTAAACACGTATACATGCAAACATATTGGATGCATCTCCATCAAAGTTATATATTTTTCAGAGTTACTTGGAAAATTGAACTGCTATTCGGTTTTCAAAAATTGACGTAACTGTATTACTTTATTTTTCTATGTATTCGTTAGTTCGATCCCGGCTTTGTTTGTTCGATGAAATATTATGTTTCTTTTGCTACTGCTTCGAATCCTTTCTTTTAATAAACAAGACAGTAATTCTTATTACCCTGAATCCTGCATGACTCTCTGGTCTGGTCTCATGTCTTCATTTTCCGGCGATCAGTTTACGGTCTTTATTTAATGTATCTTAATCACCTTTACACCTACTTACTTATTCTTATACAAAGTACGTCTTCATACAAACAATTTCCAGACAATTGCATTATTATCTTTATGGTATGTCAGCTAGATGTTGAACGAAGAATTTCGGTCTGCAGAATTAATTAACAAGACCGTAACCATAACGAAACTTATAGCTACAAATTTCGTAGGCGATACAGTTCCGATAGTGGGTTTTCGATGAAAATAGGGATCACACTTGCATAGTGCAGCAAAGTTAATGACAGGTGAACTGAAAGTGAAGTGAAGTGGGGACGCAAGGGAATGAAAGCAACCCGTATTAAATAACAGTCTATATGTGGTAAACTTGTAGGTGACAGCAAAGAGGTTACTTTAATTACTGCCTGAACAAACGCAGCGGTGGGTAAATTCGGAAGATGATGTTGATCGATCACATTTTGATATAATTGTGTGAGATTAAGTTATATCAGTTTCGGGTGATGAATCTTCTATTAAATTAAATGCTTGTTATATTAGTATTTCGTAAAGCGTCAATGTGAGACGCACTGAGCTAGATTTTATTTACTTTTTATGTTGCGGCAGGATTAATCAAGATAAAACAGAAGCACTATGAATCAATTCGATACACCTATACAACATATGCAAGAATTTAAATATATTGGAAAGTGTTTGAATAGAATGTGTGCTTCGCAAATATTGACATAACGTGCTATCCAGTGGTGGTAATTGAACGTCGAATGAAAGTAGGTTTGGTTTAGCTCGGTTTGACAATCAACATTTTGAACTTTTAGGTCGCCAATGGCTTAACTTAGCTTACTTCAGCCTGCGCCAAAAAATAAGCTATCTAAAGTACATTATATATGAATTATTTATAAGTAAAAATATTCATATTCTTTCTATTTTTTGTGTAATGTCAACCGTCTACTTGAGTAGCTGAAGTGGTGCCGACGGGAGGGTAACATAGCAGAAACTTTTACGATGGAAAGCTAGTAAAGTGCAACATACAAATAATATAAAACCTGATATATTATTATAGCGTTGTGGTAAGTAATCAATTTCGTCCTATGAAGAATTTCAATTATATGAAACCAATCGTTTCCATCCTATGAAGAAATTGAAATTATAGGTTAAAAAAGAAACGCACCTAATTAAATTTAGTTTTCATTGAAATTTATAAGTTACAGATCACCACCTAAACAAACATTTAAGTTAAATTAAGGAATCATTTCCTGTATGTAGATAGTTTTAATTTCTTGCAGGTGTTTAAACAATTGAAAACAACTGTAGTGAGACAATATGAGATGTGATTTTTATTAACCGACTTCCAAAAAGGAGGAGGCTGTTAGTCGGATATGTTTTTTTTTATTTGTATGTTCTCTGATTTCTCCGTCAATTGTGCAGCGATTTTGAAAATTATGTTCAAGTATGAAAGGGTATGTTCTCAAGTTGGTCCCATATACATTTTATGAACTTTGCTTAGATACTTTTTGAGTAAGTTTCAATAATACGTATTTTTCCTGCCTAGTAAATGTGGAACTGTTATTTACATAGCAGGTACTGGTATTCGAATTTGTGTGGGGCAAGTACCACAACTAAAAAAAGAAAAATAAAATCTTTAATAAAAAAAAAACAACCCACTTCCAAAAAAAAACACTACAAAGTGAAAATTACTTTAATATCGGAAGTCGGTTTCAAAACCAAAGACACTGACTTCCGAAATTGAAGTTATTTTTCACGTTGTAGTGTTTTATTTGGTAGTTGCGTTGTTTTTTTTTTGTAAAAAAAAAATTATCAATGCGTTTACTACTCTTTGTTCACAAGAGTCGTTATCTCCCTATTTTATGGAGAATTTTTCAAAACTTGGTAACAAATAACCGTAAAATTTTCATGATACTCGTAATGGCAAGTAGCGGCTTTATGGCGCTAAAATTAACATTATCAGACTAGTGATGCGCTATTTACCTCATAGTTTTTTACACTTTAAACGGGTCATCGCTCTGATGACGTTCGACAGCCGTCCATAGCAGAGACTAGCCGGAACCGAGACGCGCGATAATATTAATCGGTTCATACTTACGACAACTAACACATTATCAAACGTTTTCTTATTTTAAACATGAGTTTGCTGCCTACGTAATATTGGAAGCCGGTCGTAATTAAGGATAAAGCGATCTGCGTCTTGCTTACTGCTTATAATGTTAGTACATAGGTTGTTTTTCTATTCAGCCTAAAATGCTCGCGTTTAAATATTCACGTACCTGGAGTCGAACTTGTGACCGTCGTCCAAGGTGCCGGTGTAGTGCATGGTGAGCATATCGCCGTGTTTGGACTTCACGGCGCATTCTTCAGGGACGCTGACCACGTCGACCTTGAGTTCGGTGACCTCAGGCCCCGCGAAGGTAGCCCCGATCAGAGCCAGAACCGCGAATACGCATGGCAACGTCATGGCGAACTTACGAAAAGTTATATCAGTTTCAAGAGAGAAAACGCGTGCGTTATCGTCTGCGGCCGGAGTACAACTGAGCGGGTTCCGGCAACTTGGAATTTTGATAAAGTTTGCTGTTTACCGCTACATCGGAGTGAGTCGTTCGCCGTCTCGTTTTATCGTAGAACACACGGAGCAATAAAACGAGATAGATGTTGTTTTATCAGGCCTGGGGCTAGATGACGCGGCGCCTCATCGTGCTTGCCACGCTAGCGATGACGTGATCGTCATTCGCGCCGTGTACCACTTTTACCCAAAACTTGCCAACTTATGAAAACATTTTTTAATAAATTATTATATTAAAATGACGCAAACGGGATGATTTTTTAAACAGATTTGAGTTGTTGTTTCTTTGGTCCCTAAATACCAACAGGTTTTAGATAGTTACCGTTGATTTATTTTGCTGAAATGTTACCATATTAATAAATAAATAATTTCGGCACTGTTCCTAGACCGTATATTATTGTGTAGTCGGCTACTATATAGAGTGTATTCTGTTTAATGGTAGGTTCTAATACACTGTAACAAGTAGGTAGGTACCGTTGATTGATTAGCATGTCAAGCCGAATGCCTAAGGAAAACATTTTATAAAATTGAACAGTAGTATGGTACTCGTAGAACTTTATTTGGGTATGACTTGAAGATTTTTCCGGCCTGTTACACAGTTTGTCCACCTGCCACTGTCAATGGGATGCCAACGAGATACGAGATTATTCTAACCAGCTAACTAATTGCGTAACATATTTTCGTAAACCATTACGACTAATCTGTTTCATTTTGACAGTTCAACCACATTCATTGCGTTATTTACGTTGTTCAGCTGATTTTTTTTTCAAACTTGTCAACCCATGGATTAGCAATCTGTTTCAAAACGATTCAGATTCTGATTGATCGTGTATTATGTAATTAAGGTACTGATTCGAACTGAGCGTGACGTCCCGGTGACGGCGTGCAGTGGACACGCTTCCTTAGTAAATGTATTATCGCTACTTCGGTGCCGCCTTCTGGTTCTCGTTGACGTCCCGTTGACGAGGCAGTGGACAAACGGCCTTAGCGTTTCACCACCTCCGGGAAAGTCCCATTGATGTTTTCCATGCCTAAATAGGTTAGGTACTGGTCCCGTCACGTAAAAAGAACGCTGGCCGTTTACCTACGTACTCGTACTAACCGATTCATTGATTCCAGCCTATTCCATAGTACTAAGTAGCTAGTACCTATTATGATTCTACAATAAAACAATTACACTATATTATAAAACCAATAGCCTAGACTTTAGGATGCGAGACCGAGACCCGTGCGCAGACACATCCCTGCATTGTCGCTCAGAATTATTGGGTCCCCACCTATGAAATTGGCGTTTTTTTCTCACAAATAGGGAACCTTGTCGCTTCTATGATTTAAAATATTCATGAATTGCTTGGTATTATATCGAATAATGACCATCATAGACAACTACCAATTGTAAAAAAACCTTAGTACTTATAGTTTTCTAAACATAAAAAATACCTTAAAAATGAGTCCTCATTTTGTTAGCAGAAATGACCACAATTTGTTTAACCTAGCCAAAACTTATTTTTGTGTGTGTGGCATAGTACGTTATCTTAGTTTTTAAACATTAATGCATAAAAGTTTTAAAACATTTGTGTTCATGGTTGTTATATAAATGAAGAAAATGTTAGTATGAAAAAAGTAACTTCTTTAAAATTCTCCATACAAAACGCTGATTTCATAGGTGGGGACCTAATATTTCAACGGGACGACCACTTTATACCTATTTAGGTATAAAGTGGTCGTCCCGTTGACTTTGTAGCATGTTGAAAAAGACTAACAAACAAATAAGTTATTATATTTAGACACAACATAACGTAGCATCATGCCTGTAATTCCCGAAGGGATAAGCAGAGGTGTATACACATTTAAAAAATATAATATTTATGTAAATATTATACTGACTGCCTCGTTGGTGTAGTGGTTGCAAGCGCTACTGCTGAGCATGAGGACCTGGGTTTGATTCCCAGTTCGGGCAAAGAGTTATTAGCCTATTTTCCTATCTGGATTTTTTTAGTAGTAGTAGCAGGGAGTCTGGATTTAGGCCCGGATGATGGCAATAGGCTCGCCCCCTGTTACATGGGACTTAAACATAGCTGGCGAAGTGTGAGTGTACTGTAGGAACACCTTCGGGGAAACAATGTGTGATATTATGTTATGTAAATATTATACCTAAATATTTAGGAAAGAAAGTATTTAGGTAAATTTATTATCCAACCGTCGCTGAATAGTTAAAATTAACAAAGGATAGTACAATATACACAACAAATTGCATAATGAACAGTTACAAAGTCATGATAGGAACAATTTTTATCAGCAAGTAGTAGGTAGTGCATTCAAAAGAATTGGGCAGAATTTGAACGTCAATCAAGATAATAGGAACATTTCGGGGTCAGAGATGTCAGTGTCAATGTCATGTTGCTCTTGTCAACTACTAAACCAAATACCTGTTTTAGATCGCGGCCGAATTGAGCTGTCTGTTTATTTCGAGAGGCTAAAAACCCTCCCTGGGTTGGAGAATATTGACACTGACAGCTCATGAACGCAGTTTAGATGTGCTGTTCGCGTATAGCTTTAATAGTGAAGTCAGCTCTAAGCATAGAAAGCTTTTTAATTTTGAATTTATAAACATATTTAGATAGTAGTAATATCTACATAGTAAGGGTCGTGGCTAAGTAATAATACCCGCATGGGTCGATTGAAGGGTAAGCTGCGCTTGCCGAGGTCGGTTCGTTGATGGGTGACCCTCCATTACATATCGAGACCCCTCCATGTATCGTAAAGCACGATAAGCCATTGCTCCCAGCTGTCAATTGTAGATCATTGACAGCCGTTAGTCAGAAGCCCGAAGTCTGACAACCAGTCTTACCAAGGGGTGTAGTGTTACCCAGTACCTAACTGGGTTGTGGAGGACAAAGAGGCAGTCGCTCTGAGGAAAATATTGGTATTCGGCTGTAATGAAATGAAATATTTATTTCAGTAAGTAGATGACACCTTTCATTGCACGTCAATATTTTAAAACTAGATGGCGCCGGTAAATAAGTACCCACAAGTGGGAATTTATTAGTATAGTGGATATCCTATAGATAGCAATGCGAGCAGTGGTCGTCCTAAAGTAATCAGTAATCGTAAAATCGTAATTAACATTATTTATCGAATATTATTACGAAACATTAAAACCAAAGTTTTATGTTAGTTATATGTTCGGCGATAGGAATAATTATATAACATACATAAAGTCACGCGTATTTGCTATGTAGGGGTAGGTAGAAACCACCTGCTACGATCCCTATAGACTCCTTTTGCTTCGTTCATACATATGGTCGTACACGTACAGTAAAACTGTTTTCTTAATGTCCCTCGGCATACTTCGTGTTTCGTCAGTCGTCGGATTTCTATCAGTTGCCCTTTGCTCTTTTTTAAGTGGGAATATCGGGATTATAAGTATCCTATGTCCTAACCCAGAACATGGTCTACCCATGTGCCAAATTTCATACAAATCTGTGCAGCCGTTTCAGCGAGAAAACGTAACAAACAAACAAATTCACCTTCGCGTTTGTATTGTAATGTAATATTATTATATGTTAGGATTTTTTAATTAATTATTGTGTCTATATTTTAACGAAGATATTTTTAAGGCTCCTGCGGCCTTTTTTCGTAACACACTTACAATGGCAATGCCTTTCATTTTGATTATTCACCAATATTCATTGCGTTCTTTACGTTGTCAAGCAGACGAACTTTTCAAACTTATGAAGCGATGGATATTTTTTATTTAAGCCCCGCAATGCCCGAAGACAATTTTAAACCATTTTCGCTTATAGCTAGTGAAATGAAATGAAATAAAATAAAATTGTTTATTATGTAAATAGGATATTGGAATTACTTTTACACGTCATATTAAAAAAAACATTAAAATAAGCTAGAAGAGTTCGGCGTTTCCTATCTGACTACTCTGAGGAGAAAGGCCGAAACAAACTCAGAGGTCGCAGTCTCTTTTAAAGTCCAGACATAATCTTGGTCAGGCCATATGATTACCATGTATATTAGTGTCTGAATTGGTGTTTTGAGGAAAGAACCACACAGATTTGAGTGGACCCTGTCCAGTCAGTGCACGCATTTATCAGTAAGTGGTACAGACTACAGTGTCTGCGCTTATAAATCAGTGGGCACGCAAAGCATTGCGTGACAGTCATAAGCCCTTCGACACTTCTGCCATATTTTATTTTAATTGCAACGGAATATTTAGTAAATATGTATTTTTCACATTGATTGAATATATTGGTCTAGGACCAAAATGAATTAATGAATTCGTGGATTATTTTCCATTTAATACATAATAATCCACGTAAAATAAAGGTACGTGTTTATAAAAAGAATATTTAATATAGTTTAATTATATTTTTTTAAAGTCTCGACTCTGGCTGGGAGCGGTATGAACATTTTAATGAACTTATAAAATAATTAGCTTTCATGCTATCATGAGCATGGGTTTGAGAGAAAATATAAAAAATATTGATGAAAAATGAATCTATTAGATTTTTATTTGAAAAAAACAACCGACTTCCAAAAAAGCACTACTAAGTAAAAAATTAACTTGGTTTCGGAAGTCGATGTCTTTAGGTTTTTAATTTTCGTTTTTTACTTCCGAAATTAAAGTTATTATTAAATTTGTAGTGTTTTTTTTTTAATCGGTTGTTTCTTTAATGTTTGTAAAAAGTTTTTAATTTTCTGTTTTTAGTTCTGGTATCTACCTACCCCACACAAATTCGAATACTACTACCTGCTATGTAAATAACAGTGACAGGGACTTATTGTAAATCGCCCACATACACTACGTGGGAAAAATAAGTATTATTGAAACTAACTCAAAAACTACCGAAGCAAATTTCATAAAATATATATGGGACCTCTGAAGTATGACCTACCAAACAAAAAAGAATCATCTTAATCAATTCATAATTGGTAGAGTAACCGCGTAACAAACAAACATTAAAAAATAAACTCGAATTGCGAACGTCCTCCTTTATAAAGTCAGTTAAAAACAGAGGTTGTCGGAATAACGATTACGTAAGATATGTATATTTATATAATTTATTTATCTTTAGTTTCCTATTTCGTAACTTTAAGCTTCAGGCTATGGTTCGACCTCTTTTGTTTAGCAATTCCTAGTTTGCGTTGAAGACTTAGGTAATTCAATTAATTTGAAGTGAGTAATGCTCGGCAGCAGATTGAAGCGGCCGTCCATCATAATTTAATTTGCTCTGGCCTTATCGATATTTCATTCTGTTTTTATGAGTATACGGATATAAGTACAGCGATAATTTAAACTGCGACAGATTTTTATTATATTTTGCACATTGCGAAACTGCATTATTATTTTACAGGCTTGTTGTATGTTTAATTTCGTTGATATGTTTTATACAGTCATGTAAAAAAGACCCTATCCAATCCCCGAGGGTGTTGTTAAGTATCGTACTGAGAATCTATTTATGTGGAAATTTTCAAGAAAAAAGTAAAAAAAGAACGCCACATTTTTTTGGGGGCCGTCATTTAGCGGGTGTCTACAAGTCATCTTATGACTCCTGTTGAAAATTTTCAAATTTTTAATGGATATTTTTGGTACTATAAAATGTGCATTTTATATAGCAATAACTTTTTATTTTCAATAATAATAAGATCTTTAATTACTTTTATTGGTAATGTTATTGCAGTGCTTACTAATGTGCCCTTTTCGGACCGGAAGGGCTTTTATTACATATTTTATGCAATTTATTATTGGTTACGTTAATGTATGAAAGAAGGCTGACTAAACACGTTTTTTTTTTAACAGTGATTAGGACGTGGATCGCTTCACATTTTAAGTTGGTTGGTTGGTTCTGGTAAATGGCTAAGGTACGTAGGTAACTAGGTTTTCTTACGAAGTAACGACGTAGAATCTTTAATATGAAATATACTTATATTGTGGAAATTAAAAAAAACTAGAATAACCTTTTTTAACCAACTTCCAGAAGGAGGAGGGTATCAATTCGGATGTTTATATGTAAACAGGGTGGCAGGGACAGCGACGCGAAAACTGTTACCATGGGTTCGTAACCCATGGTTACCGTTTTCGCGTCGATGACCCTGCCACCCTATATATATTTTTTAATGTATGTTCGGGCATTACTCCATCATGTATAGACGGATTTGCAAAATTCTTTTTCGAAAGGATATACTTCCAAGATGGTCCCATTGTCATTAGGTAAGGATCTGATCATGGGATCCTGGCGAAAACGAGGGAACTCTTCAAATATTATAGGCACACCTATAGCAATTTGGGTATTTTTTATAGTAACTCGTGCAGTTGCTGTCGGAAAGCACCATTTGGTGAAATAGAACTGATGAGGAAGACCACGGATGGCCACCGGAACTACTGAATAATAAGTATTTCACGGGTTGCGATTCGATTATTTTAATATGGTTGCCAAGCAATTTGTGCTCGTCACAATGCATATAAAGAAATGGAGCTGATGGTGAAGTTCCAGGAGAACTTCTCAACGATTAACGTGACATCGGGAAAAGCAGTAATTTGTAAAAGGTGGTGAGTAGGTAGTTGACATTAGGCTATTGTTACTAAGATAAATTAGAAACTGACCCACTAAAAAGCCAGAAATAAACACATATTACAAAGAAAAAGAACCGACTTCCAAAAAAATCGGTGTCTTTGATTTTGTATTTTCGTTATTTGCCATCGACTTCCGAAATTTAAGTTATTTTTCACTTTGTAGTATTTTTTGAAAGCCGGTTCTTTTTTTTGTAATAAAGGGTTAACTATTAAAAATATCACAACCTAGTCATTTCACCTCACAGAAAACTATAAATAGCTCTTAATTTATCAGCATTAGTTTTATAATACTTAATTCCTGTCAAAGTCCTGTCCTGTCCTGTCTTAATTCGTGTCACAGTCTTTCAAAGGAAAGGGAGGAAGCCATTTAATTAAAGATTGAACTCTATTGGAGCAATACTTAGCGTGCGCGTGGCACCTCCGCGTTTTCTGCATTGAGTCAACGCTTCCGCTACTGCGCAGTGCGAAGACCTATTAGGAACCTAATCATTGAACCTCGCATCGCATTGCATAACTTCCAGTATTTATAGTAAATTCTGTCCATTTCGCCGTTGTCCTTCAACGCGTTGTTAAAGTACGTACCTAAAGTGCAGTTCCAACTTTAGTTTTTGCACGGAACTAGAGTTAGTCTGTTAGTACTCTATGCGAACTGGGTCAGGTTGCTGCTTAAGTAAAAGATAAACTACTATTCCAAGTCTGTGACTTCTTCGTTGTAGTTTGAAAAATCATTATTATTTACTAGAACAGTCTAATAATTATATCTTAGTATTCTAAGTCTTCTTCCAAAACTAAAAATATAAAATGTATATATGTAGTTTGAATAACTGCGACAATAAATCTATTTCCACGGTAACCATTGAAAGCACATTATGAGTAGTGTTCAGGTTAATTAACAAAAATGATAACAAGAATAAGGCCAATTTGTCAAAAATAATTACAAGGTTAAGGCCAGTTTGTCAAAAATAATTAGGTTGTTTTGCTAGTTATTAAAATACGACCAGAGGGACCAAAAATCAAACGTTAGAATAGGATTGAGTTTCCAACTTCCATACACTAAGGCCCATATTACAGAACCTCACTCAAAACTCTAGCATACTTAAAACTCGTTTAAAGGCTTTTGATTGGCTGAAAATAATGTGGAAAAAAGTTTTAAGTAATGCTTCAGTCCTGAGTGTTGTTCTGTAATACGGGCCTAAAAGACAATCCACTTTCTATTCAAATCAAATCAGTTATCTCTGCACTGCACACCTAAACATTTTCTCAATATAAAGTTCGCCGTGTGAATAGATAAATTCATTGAACAATTGGTCATTATATATAACAAAACTGTCAGTCCATTCTAATATTGTAACAAACGTACAATGCAAACCCTTTCCCCTAGTTTGAATGTGGAACCTTCCATTGAAAGGCTTTGAAACGAACTTCAGTTACCTAAACACCCCAATGGTTACAGAACAACATCCGCTAACAACAGTGGTTGAAATAACAGTTAGCTGGAACGGTAAATAAACATAATAAGGAAATGGTTACATAAAAAGTTCCATTGTTTTACCAGAAGGCGGAGACGTTCGCTATATAAAATGAAGCCATGCCCGAAGACTAATATTTGAATAATAGAAGAACCACAGTGTCCGCTTAGATGCTCGCCACTTGCACCATCCAGGGTGGAACTAAGTCATAGACGAGCCGAGTTCATGCAAATTCCCGCTCAGAAAAATGCTGTCTCCACACTATCCAAAGTACACCTATTAATATACCCACTGTAAACCTAATTGGCAAAATTGTGAAACAGTGGAAAACACTCAATGCATGCTTTGAATAAAAAGTGATTCTATTTTTGATAATGCAAATAGTTGGAAGTTGTGTTGAGCGGTTGCTTTTTAGGATCAGTAATTTTTTCCATGAAAGGACCGAAATAAACTATTTAATAAGTGGTGTATAGTTATCTGTGGTGGAACTAAGTACCTATGTTTTATTTAGGAACAGACATCTATCAATTTCATCCATCAACACGATGCCATTGTAGTTACAGGGCGACTTCAGGTAGGATACATTTAGGCGGCACGTCTGATCATATTAACTGACTAATTGATGTGGTATTGCAAGCCCTTCGACCTACCTGAGCTTTCGACTCCATCACCAATTTTCATAGAACTCATACGCCATGCCGCCATACATATTAGAAGTGAATCCTCCGGGAGGGCTGCCGGCATTACGTTTGCGCTAAAGTTAGCCATCGCAGACGGCATTAGGTTTAAAACCGTGTTATAAAACACTGTAAAACGAAGTAAAATACTATTATCAGGGGTATTTGTTGCTATACATAGTTTCCAACCTTTTAAATTTGAAGTGAATATGTGTAAACGTGAATGGAAAATAAAAAATAAAAAATGCTTGGATTTTAAAACCAACGCATATACTAATAAATCTTGTTAAAATAAACATCACATTTTATTTTCACGGTTTATATTGGTTAAAGTTAAGGCTAAGACTAGTAGAAAATGCCTCAGGCATTAAGTCCGCCTTTATACAGTATTTTTATTTTTGACTTAGGCATAAAGTTTTAATAAATAAAAATAATGCTGTATTCGCTAAGAAAAACCTACATTTATAATGAGCCCTCCGCGAGTGTACCCGGCATTACACATGCAACTAGGCGGACCCATCAGGTGGGCTCCCGGCACTGAACAGTGTTAACATCAACTTGAATACCGAATAGAATTTAATTATAGCATGCATGCAGCGGTCGTTGTTTTATCAATAAATAGGTACCAAATCCAAATAGGTTTAGATGGGAAGTGTAACGTATAAATTACTATATAGTACATGGATTTCTGGATACCTATATATTATAACTAACAATTTAAGACCAGCCAATGCCCACAAATCGCTGCCTCCTGCACAGAGAGCCACCCTGCACCCATTCTGAAAGCCCGTCCATGAAATTACAGCCACTAACGCCTCCCCCACTTATAACAGAACTTTTATGGAATCGTAAATTGTTTAGAAGTGGGTTGTGTTAGCTGTCTCGAACGTCTCCGGGCGCTAGGACACCTAAATTTTGTGGAAACTTCCTTCATTGCGGCGACAGTGTGCAGAAACTGTTTCGTGTGATGTACGAGCGCCGGTGCCGGAGCCGGCGGCGGCCGGCTACACGAACCGGCCGGCTCGTTACGACACATGAAATCTTTTTTGGAAGATTCTTTCCATTGTGGAAGGCTGCTTAGCATAATTAATGTTTAAATATAATTAATAATGTAGGTGCCATAATATAGAAAAATTATAGACTGACTTAATTACACAGTTACTGGATTGTGAACTATTGTGAAGGTTAGATAGGCAGCTGTCCTGGTGGGTATAGCTCCATCCGATTAGACTGACAGCTGATCTTAACATAGTGGGAAAAGGCTAGTCAAATGCTGATGATGATTTACAAACCAATTGGTGAGAAAAAGTGATGACAATTATCACAATATGTTACGTTTACAGTCGAGATCGCGTGTCTTATTCCATATACAAAAATATTCGTGAAGAAAACCAAAGAAAAAATGTGGAAGGTGAAAAAATACAGTGATAATCATATTACTAAGCGCAGTTGAGATGAGTGACAGCTGATGTTTGGGGAGCTAGAGATGACCCTAATTCGTCTTGAGACAGACAGACGGGTACGTAGACACCGGGTACTCGCGAGTTATTATAAAATTTTGGAAATAATATGTTTATAGGAATAGCTTCTTAACCCCGTAAGAATTTAAATGGGTAAATAAGTAAACCCACCAAGTACTTGAAGTAAGAAGAATTAACTTATTTTTTTAATCCCACCGCCATCTATAACCCTTATTCAAGGAAATAAAGAAATCATTCATTTATTTTTTTATTAAATATGGCCTAAGTTCGTTCGTTCTTGATGCAGTTGTAAAAATACAGCTTTATGCATACTTCACCAATCGAAACTATGAAATTGGATTAGTTCAGTCTATTATTTAGACGCACTTTGCTGATAAAAGGTATCGTAGAGTTTCACTGTACTGATGTAAATTAGAAGAATCGTATTTTCGCGAATACCGAAGCGTATTTTTTGTATATCTAATTGATCATTATTTTATGACACCGGTGACTGAAAAGAAGTGCGGAAATCGGTTGTCATGGTATGGGCATGTGATGCGGAAAATGTTTAAAGTTTTGAGTATGATTGTGCATGCCTATAAAAGTAGGGGTAGACCAAAGAAACGATGCATGGACTGTGTGAAAGATGGTGACTACCGAGATGACGACTGATAGAGAAGTATGGAAGAAACGGTCCTGTTGCGCCGACCACAAATAAATTGGCATGCGAATGTTGGTGATGAAATCATCATTTTATAACACCAATGTATAAACCATGAATTCTACATGTTGTGTCTACGAGTTTCGTTTATCTTTTACACCTACAACAAGTTGTAAAGATTAGTTGTATACAAAACTTAAAAAAAAAAACTATATGTGTGCATAGTAGAAGTGAAACTTTAACGGACAAGTTAATTAAATCAAATTATGTTAACAATAAATATATCAGTCGTTGTCCTCTCTCGGCCGCCGCTGCCGCCTCTCACCACGCGATATATCGTCTACTCCCTCCACGCGGCCGTAACGCTTTTCGTGACAGAAAATATCCTAATATCCCCCCCCCCCCCGTCGTCGTCTATATAGAAGGTGAAACTTCTATATAGACGGGAGTATTAGGATTCAAAAATGTCAAAAAAAGCTGAACAAAATAAGTAGTTAACAACGCGGGTCTGAAACATCGTCAATACCTACTATGCATGTTTTATGTACGACAGTCTTTTACACTTAGATAAAATTGTAAATAAAATAAAAATCATCCAAATTTTATGTACAGACAAACCTGGACATGCACCCATGGTAAAAAATTGGCCTAGACAGCGCTGTCATTTCATAGCTGTGGAGCGGTTTTAGATAAAGTATAACTGGCAAGTGGTGACCGTCCACAACAAATGCCGATACAAGCAGAATGTGATAGTAATAAGTACCATGTTACCAGTGGTCAGTGTGGTCTGGACTGGGCTAACTATAGTAACAAGGCGCGCTATGCCCAGGAGTACACTTTCTGCACCAACGAAAGCCAACTTCACTCAGCACAGAATCACGGCTCATATTCAAAAGTCGCGTCTGGACGAGGTAGTACAGAAACCGCAGTATTGTAGTAATCTAATAATGAAACGAAGTATCAAAGGACCAAATAATAATGATTTATTTGAAATAAAATGTAATAATTAAATAAGTAATGTTTATTAAAATGTTATGTATTGTAATAATTAGAATCAATATTATATTATGTAATTTAATCATTTGATATGAAACATTTGCAGTGCCCTTACAGGGTGCATGTCTTAATACTGTGTCATGAAATTTTAATGCATGCCTACTAACCAGTGTTGTACATGTTAGCAAATAAATAAATAAATAAATCCCTTGTTTTGTATCACAATGTCACAGAGTCCAAACTAACGGCATAGTATTGACCCGCATGTGACCCGCAAGCATTGTGAATCCGAACGAAGAAAAAAAACAATATTTGGATTTTATCCTTAATTTTCTGCCCTTAGCTTAGAATCGGCTGTTGCGCCACTGCTTTTAGGTCTACTGCCTTTAGCAGTTTATGTATGTATGTTTGTATGGGTGGCATAAGTCGCATGCCTGTATACCATGTGGGGGCCAGGACCACCTACAAAATTATATTGGCATGCGACGACGGCTTTACATTGACCATTTTTGTACCTATGTCTTGATTTCTGTCTGAAACATTGTCTTGTTTCGTACTTTTTAGATCGCTTTTATTTTTCCGCAGTCGGGTTGCAGTTTTTTTTTTTTATATTTAGGTTATTTTTATTTCAATCAATCACTTATAATATAACATAACATCATACATGTAATTTGGCAGATATGTATCAATAGTACAATCAGTCATATGAAGTCCATAATAAAGTATCACAACCTGAAGGATTCATTAACACAAGTTCAATTATTAGCCGCCAGTTAGACTAGTAGTAATGAGACAGACGTAATAAGCGCCCGAGGCGTGGAACGAACATCAGCATCAAAATCTGCCAACAAATCGTTAATCACGCGTGATTGGCAGACTGCATTATCAAATACAATTGGATCACTTGTAATGCCTTTCATTTTGACGAGTCTTTGATTTTTGTTCCAGAAATTAGGTTCTCAGGAACACTTGTTCAGGATGTCATCAATCGGCACAACCGGACAAAATCGAATATACAGAAGTAGGTAATGCTTCGGATCGAGTGTAGCACGCTTCACATAAAAATAGACAAACACAAAAGTACTTTGGCCCCTGTCGCCTATAGGTAAAGTCTCTTTGAATAGCGAGCGACGGGGCGACAGAATGCCTGAAATTATGAAACGCCATTGATATGGGCTCCCCGACTGCTTTGCAGGTGTCGCCACTCAAAGGCAGTGAACGCGCTTTCGATGCAGCAGCCCGTAGTAACACCGGACAATGAACGGTTTAGAGCCGTAACTTCTGTAGTGACCATCACGCGTCGCACACTTTCATTACTGCACTGGAAAACTTATAAATGTCATTTACATTTTTGGGGTATATGGGGTATCAACAATAGAAGTTTATTGTCTCATATAATGGGATTGATTTGGTTGGCTTTTTCTGGTAACACGCTTACTTAACCTTTAAAATCAAAGAGTTTAGTATCTGTATATCACATCGTGAAGGAATAGCGCCGCGAAAACAACGAAAGAAAAATTCGGGCTGACATTATTTAGTTGCGCCGTTCAAAATATGAGAAAAGTCACAAGTTCTGTATACAGAACGATTTTTCATCAAACTTGCTACTCCTAGGCAACAAACCATAGCAAATGCGTAGCACACGTAGCTTTCCTGTAGCTTGGAAGTGGAACTACCCTTTCGTAGGCGTCTACGAAATGCCGTAGCTACAAGCGTAGATAATTCGTAGGGGTGCTACGCGTCCACGACGCTTCGTAGCATCCCTACACGGCATAATAGAATATAAAGACGATCGGGGTCACGTTGCAACCTTTTGAAACGTTACTTAACTTTAGTTACGTGTATTAAACCTCAAATAATTTGATATTTATTTTAAAGTACCTATTTATAATTTAATTAAGTGAAATCTGGAACGCGGTTACACCACAATCCACTACATAAACAAACTATTAATTAATTCCACTACTTAATTACGGTTTTAAAATTTTTGGTAAAAAATTAATTCCGCGAACCTAAATAGGTACTGAAAATCTCAAACATACCCGAACCGAACGTAACACAATGGTGCAACAAAAGAGAGAATCCGATTTTTTTGACGTCGGGTTCAATAATAATAATTAGTATTTTGAATTTTGTGCTGAAGTGGGATGAAAATTAAACCAAAAGCCTCGTTCGCTACTACATCAGATTTAAAGTTTCCAGAAAACGTTTTATTTTTAATCGTATTTTCTTTAGAATGCAATTTTAAATTACAACAGGTTTTTTTTCCCCTTTACCTCCTTTTTAAGCCTTCAACGACAACCTCTGCATTCGTTATTGCAACAAAAAGGCCCAGGAATAACTCCTGTAACTTCACGCGGACTAAGCCGCGGGCAGAAAAACGTTTTCTTGGTTACTAGCATTGGTAACCAATTCGGATACCGGCACCGGCAGTTGTATGAACAGCCAGCACCGAATAGTAGCCAAATCAGAGGCACTCCTCAATTTCAAACTTGTTTTAAATTATCACACAATTCTCTACGGTCGGTAAATCCGTAAATCCATAGTCCCTTTCCCCAGCACTAGTGACACGAGCTAGTGTTGTGCCATACTCGGAATATCTGTGGTCGGCACGTGGCGTTTTGCATTTATTACGATACATTATGCACATGGCGCGATCGGCGGACATGGTGTATGAATAAGGTATTACAGCTCAGAGGAGCTCTCGCGGTGTTTGTCTGCACTTAAAGGCATCACTGAACGTTTTAAAGTAACTGATTGTGGGTTCCTTGGTTATTTTACCTTGATCTTATAATTTATATATTGTAATTGATAGTAAGATTCCATTTAACTTTAGAAAGAAACAGTGATAGATGAGTGCCTCTGAGTAGTTAATAGCAATATTATCAAAATCATTTGCGTAAAAAAGGTACAGGAAGTTCTTAAAGATAATTACATCGATCTTTTATTATGCTTTTAATTTCAGCGTGCAAATTCTATATACTCAATTCTCTAATCTTCTTAACTATAAGTCCTTTTTATACACCCAGTTGATAAATTTGTATGTATGTGTGTAGGTAAGTGTGTTAATAATCCGTGGTTAATAAACATGTTGCTTAATTTAGTTAGTGTAACAATTAACTTTGTTTTATTCGTAGAGGATGACAATTTAGAAGTACAATTTAAGTACATAAGTAGTAATGCTAACGTATTACACATGACAATGTTTTATACTAATACATATTTTTTAAATTTAAATCCTATATTAGAACTCCGAAACTGGGAATATAACCGTCGCATGTTGTACGTGCGTATCTTTATTTAATGTGTTAAAGGAGCTACTCGCCACTAGATGGCGCTTTTCAGATTTTTTATACATTTACGGAATAATTTGTTATATTGTAAATGGTACGTAAGGTACGTAAGTATTCAAATCCAAATTTATTTATTTGTGACACATAGTTTCGTTGTGGTTGGTGGTAGTAATGTTGTGGTGAATGATGTTATAAAATAAAAAACATTGTATTTCTAATGTGCTGCCTTGCAAGGCGAACAAATATTGCCTACACATTACACAGTATGGTAGTACAGGTAACCTACATAATTATAAAATGCCTAAATTGTTATTTAATTGTTCGTTAACAGTAACTTACGTTTTGCCAATGCTAGAGAAAATCTACTTAGCCATACTGATTCTGGACTGCTACTACTGCTTTATAGGTACCTACTTTGAATATTTTTTGTGGTTGGAACTATGTTAAGGTAACAGATAGGAATAACTTTTAAACTGGCAAATACGTAATGTAAAGTTCAACCCATAATCGTACCAAAGGCTACCAAAATGTATCAGTAATAAAACGCTCAACTCATTTACCTACACACACCTCTAAATAATTAAACACCGTAACCAGAAATTATACCTACGTACACCAGATATTTATTACGCTACGTTGGACCAGCATTTACCACGCCGCTGTCCACCTAATAGGCATCTGTTTACTCCGCAGGGGACCAGGGTCCACACTAGCTCACATAAATATGTAAACAACATGTGTGATACATTCAAAACTAGTGTTGTAAACAATATTTCAGTATAACGTATTCAGTAAATAAGTAGGCAAGGAGGAAAGTTATGAAGCGAATTTATGAAATGGATCAAACGACTCGAAGGGCCGGATAAAGTGGCGGTGGGTGAGCGGCGCAAGAGGCGAGATATGGCGGGTGTGTTGAACATAGTCTTGATGCAGTATTTTTGTCTCACGAAGTGACGCGCGCTTTACTTTTGGTAACCAAGGGTACAAACACGCTGTGAATGTGTGCGTAAAGACGAGCACACAGCGTGTTCGTACACTCTTGGTAACCACAAGTAAAGCGCGCGTCGCTTCGTGAGAGATAAAAATACTATATCAATTAGACGATTACTTTTTGTTAACTGGCTAGATATGTAGGTGGTACGATACACTGCCACAAGGATCTTTTGGCACTCAAATGACGTTGTCAGGGAAGCGCGGTTAGGAGGAGGCGGAGCGCGCGAGGGAGAGGCAAAATGCGCCCCCTCGCGCCCCTAGTCGCCGCAGGAGACGCCCCGGGCGTCGGGAGTCGCGAGCCGACTTCCGGCCACCGTAGGCGCGGGCTTGCGGACGGTGAGCAATGGGTAGCTCGCCGTCCGATAGGGACCAGGCCCGGGTCGACGGCGCGTTGTGTTCCACGCGCGCCTCAAAGAGATGTCAGCACCAACTGACGGGGTCCTGAAGGGCCAATGCCTGCCGGGGTTGCGGGTTTGTCTGAAAGGGATATCGCGACCTCGGCACACAGGCAACGGAAGGAACACGGGTGGGTTTTAGTAAAGGGAAGCGCGGTTGTTAAACTTATTTTGTGCAATTGTTTTGTGAAATATATTGACAAAACAAGATGGCGGCGTTAGTTCCGATTTTGGGCACGCGCCCAAATAACCTTGAAGCGCTAGACTCGTAGTATCTCGTAGGTATGTCAGATATCTAATGTATATCTAGCATAATTATACTGCGTTGTAAAAGAGCTGTCAGTGTCATCATTGTTGTGAAAAATTGACACTGACAACTCTTGAACGCAGTTTAGATGTACTGATCGCGTTCAGTTAAAATTACACAAAGCTCTTATTTATGACTGCTTTTAATCATACATAGGTTTTGAGTGTTTAGTCAAAGTGTTTATTCAGCTGTCGATTCAAATTCAAAATTCAAATTCAAATACAAACCCTCGATCTTGTAACATTAGATTAAGTTTTATGTTCACACCTTGGTAAGTAGTTAGGTTCTTGGATGTTATCATAAAATTATTCAAATAAACCCGAGAAAGTAAACTATCAACCACAATAAACTTACATTATAATTAAGTTTTGTCAAGAACCTTTGGTTCACAGATACCTTAAGATGCCAGTGACCTTGAGTGGCTAGCTTGCGTGTTCTGTACTGAGCTCACGCAACGCGTCGTACGTCCAGCCAGTAATAGGACTTGCCCATCAAGGAGCGCTGTCCCAAATTAGACGCATTATTAATTTATTATACATAAAACAAAACGTATTTTAATAAAACACGTATACTAAAAGGTCAATAATTTAATAATGTTTAATGGTGAAGGTTTCAGAAAAATATGCTGGATAGATTTTGCGTGATTCTCAATTTTTTATCCGCGTTAGACGTAACTTTACAAATTAATTTCACTATGTAATATAAACTTAATCTAAAATATTCATATACTTATTAAGTTATTAAGAAAATGCTCTAATTTAACATATATTTTTTCCAAATCATTAACACTATACTCGTTTAGACGTGATCTTCACTATAAAATCATTAAAAGTCGATTATCGTCGCCATATTCGATCGATTGGTCTCAGTTTGGCACGCCAAGTCTAAAGTGACCTGTATCCTAGATGTCTTGTATTTCTTGTTGGTCTTAAAACGCTACAGCTTCTATCGAATTCCCGGGAGTGTTATCGGAGGCGTCGGCGGGCCAACTTCAATCACTTTGCCCCAGCAGCCTGCCCCGGCGGAGAGGTGTAACGAAATGCTTGTCCAGCACGTGATCAGGGATCCCGATCGACCCAATGAATAGTTTTTACTACTAATGTCAAATACGTTTTTAATACCGGTGATGCTGACAATGTAGGGAGTATACTATTATATTAAATGAGCTGACTATACTATTAAATGAGCAACATATGTATATATATATATATATGTGTGTCGGAAATACGATACTGAGTTGACTAATCGGGACGCTCGACAGAGTCTACAACATAGTGCTCGGACCGGCCGCCGGCCGGGGCTCAGCAGAACAGAAGCAGACTTCATGGGTAGCGGTTAAGCGGTGAAGACGTTTAGAAACTGTCGCGCTGTAAAAATCTATAAAATTATAGATTAAATAAATAAAAGGTAGACCTAGGGTTTGATGTCGATTTCCTTGTTCCCGGCTTGGCAGCCATTTAATTTGTTACTTGCCATAACATCCAAGTGGGAAGCTGTTTTGGATAGTAAGTATCAAAAAATCATTTGCTAAGTTTCCGAGGACTAGAACAAATGTCTGTACTATCTGCTTTATTTCCAGGGAAAACCAAACTTTTTCAGTTCACGGCACTATGAATAAATAAAATAAATCTTCAAAATAAACAGAACCTAAGCTCTGCAGTCAGTTTATTTAATTCTAGATGAGAAAATTTCTTCCGTTTCTGTTTTTATTCGTCAGCCCGTTCACTTAAATGATCTTATTTCCTGTGTCTACTACCGCGAGAACCAGGACGACGTTGCGCAAAAAATTACCAACCAGCAACGAGTTGGCGAGCAACGAGCAGCGAGTGTGTAAGTCGGATAGTTTTGTCACTTGGGCTACGAGCGAGTGCGTGAGGACGAGTAGAATGAGTGCCCAGTCACTTGCTGGTATGCATATGTACTAAGCGAGAGAGTCTCTCACCCGCCAAGCTAGTGAAGAAAGAGTTCTCGCCGACAGTGTGAATAGTCAGCGATCAACTATTAATACATATATGAATCTCTTTTAATACACTAGACCTACCTACATTTATTGTACGCTCCTTGAGCGGGAATATAGTCGATAGCTAGTCGCTTCATCGTCGATGGTGGGACGGGTGACTTTAAATTGCATTCCAAGGCGACAGAATTCTATTTATTTTTACTATTTATGTAAAACAACCCCTTCATTAATTGAAATCTAGCTTTCGATTTAGTTTTAACATAGTATATGTATGTAATACATTACATGGAGGTATGTACCTATGGTTCGTTCGTGGGCCATGGGTAATTAATACCAACTGCACGGGGCGATAGAAGGTTAAGTTATGCTTGCCGAGGTCGGTCCATGGATGGGTGGCCATCTATTAGGTACAGTCGTTATGCTTGACAGTAGTTCAGTAACAACTGTCAAAAAAGCTGGAAAGTCATACAACTAGCTATCTAATTACGCAGCACATTTTCGTTTCATTTTGACAGTTCAACAACATTCATTGCGTTGTTTACGTTGTTGAGCAGTATTTTTAATCGAACTTACGAAGCAATGGATTAGCAATCTGTTTCAAAACGATTCAGATTCTGATTGATCGTGTATTACGCAATTAGGGTACCAGTCTTACAAAGAGGTATCGAGTTACTCAGTGCCTGGGTTGTGGAACTGTGGAGGACAATACTCAAGAAGTTTTTTACAGTCTCTTGTAAAAAGCGTTTTTGTAGCTAAAACGGTTAACGCACCTTACCTACTACCTCGTCTCAAAAATCCCCGATAGGACAAGGAATCAAGACAAGCCTTTGAAATACAAAATTTTCTAATGATGGTGAGTGCCTGCCTATCATTTATTTCAATTGCGCAGTGATAGTCTAGTAGTGTGACCGACAGACTGCCAAAGTCATGGGTATCGAGTTCCTCTGACTTTTCGGATTCATGTGCGTATTGTATAATTATCACTTGCTTCAAAAACGGTGGAAGAAAACATCGTGAGGAAACCGGCATACCTGAGAGATATTTCTCGACGGCATGTGAAGCCAAGTCAGAGGCCAATGGGCGGCTTTAAAACTCTGACACCAGTTAAGTCACTAACCACATAAAAAGAAGAAGATCTATTCCTATTGGAGCACACCAGATTCCTGATAGTAGTTGATAGCCACACTATCGAATTAGTTCTAAGGTCTGTAAAGATAGTCGTAAGGGGATAATAAATGTATAAATGTTATAAGTGTAACAGAAAAACACACAATGATAACCAGCGCGTGCACACGTGGGAAAAAAGAGGCTGGTAAGTACCAGCTTGTTTCCTCCCACATCAGCACGCATAGAATGACCACCGTACAAACGGGTTTTGTCGACAGAAGAATAGACAAAATGACAGATTGTGATTGTTTATCTATCATTTTGTCTATTTTTCCGTCGTAGGTAGGAATAATTACATAAACAGTTTATTATTAATATAAATCCAGTTTATCAGGTTAAACTGGAAGCCGCCGCAACGTAAAAGGGAAAACGCAAAGCAGATCATGATTTAAGTACATAAAAGTCTTCATGAAGTTTTCCGTCACCGATGTCAGTGAGTGCTGTCTGAACTTAGAAAGTAAGTAGGTACCTACTTAATTACACAGAAAAACCACACGCTCAGCGTGTGGCACCTATACCAAATATAAGCTTGATAAATCGATCTCAAAAATACTGCACTGATTTTTATATAAATAGGTAAGGTGACGCCGAATATCAAGGAATTCTTTTACTACTGGCAATATCGTTGTAGACATTATAGAAACAAGTTGACTGTACTTTCTTACCCAAAACATCATTTTATGCATTTCACTTGAATCCCTTTGTTTCACAACAGTTTCAAGTCAACACTGTTTATCTAATCAAAAATCTATTCCAACTTACCCCCCACTCACCTTACGTAAAAATTAAAAAAAGAAAAAAAAAACATGAATATAAACAACAAGGTATAGATTGCACTAAACATCAGAATTATTGCATTACATTGCTTGGTGTAATTCTGCCCTGCTAAGCCGAAAGGCGGTATCTCTGAGATACGCCCTTTTAGTTTTATACCATTCAATAGCTAGGTATAATAATTTCGCATCTAATGGTATAAGCCACATACCGCTATCTAACTTAAAACATTTAAAAAAACCACTCAGAAGTTCTTTATATCCTTATGTTTCCTTAAATTACAATTTACAAAAAGTCAATTTTCTCAAAACTTACTCCGATTGAGAAACCGCCTTTCGGCTTAGCAGGGCAGAATAGCTCTACATCAAAATTAAGGTTAACAAACTTTATCTTGTGGTTGGAAACTCAATGTCGTATTTCCTTGAAATTCGTATTGGTTATTGTGTAGTGTAGGCCTTCCATTTGGCTGAAATTCTAAAACAGGTCTAAAACGAAACCAGTATTGCCATCTATCGGGTATATCTGAAACTACTCCAAAGAATCATGGCACATCCAATAAGAGGGTCGGGGTTGCTTCTTGTTGCGTACATCGCTGCATTGATGGCGTTAGCAGTGTTGTGTTGGTGATAATAATGATAATATTCCAGCCGATATACAGTATGTTAACCTAACGAAGGGCGTTCGCGTTCCTTTTAAACCGCCATATTATTGCGGCCATACGTGCTAAAACAAATAAAATGTACCATTAAAAAAAAACAATTATTGTTATTTCATTTTAAAATATTTTCAAAAATATTAAATTGATAAGTAAAAGAAACACTGAATACGTGCACTTGTCTTACAACGTTGAAAGACATAATAATATGTGACAACAATGCGTGTTCAGTGTATAGTTCTCTGTTGGACTCGCTTGTCTTGAGTGGGCTCGCTTCGCTCGCTCTCGTTGCTTTTTTGCTCAGTCCTGTCGTCTGTAGACTCGATTCGCTGGGCTAGGCTGAGTTAGGGAATCCCATCGTAATTTCAGGTTAGCTAGATGTAAATGTGACCACATCTCATTAGTTGGGATAGAGCAAGGCTAGGCGTGATAGCGCTGGCAAAGCACTAACACCGACTAAGGATTGTTCATCGAGCTCCACTCAAGCAGGGCCGGATTTAAAGGTGTGGAGGCCCTGGGACAACCAAGAAGTGGAGGAACCGATTTTGTTTTTGTACCAGACGAAAAAAATAAACATAGTTTTCAATCATTTATACATAATAGGTACTAAAAATATACAAAAGATAAATGTTAGGCGAATGGAACTTAGCGAGCTTTATTCGTTAAAAAATCATTGATAATTTCGGTGAAATCCAGTTCTCGGAGTACTTAAATCACTTCAATACCTACTAAGTTGGGATAACTTTCATGCGGTTCTGTGTCATTGTAGTCCGAAGTCTATTTTTTATCATTTCATCTTCGAAAATGAGCATTCTCCAGTGCAGTTCGACGCCATCAACACCAAGTACATTCTCAACGTAATTTCAACATTTGGAAATGTAGCTCTGAATTTTCGAGTATTTGCTAATAGAAGATTTCCTTATATTGATCTTTTTGATAATCTTTATTATACAAAACGGTAAATTTAGCGTACTGGACCAACTAAACTTTTTTTTACTTAATCAAAAAATATCAAATTGTGGAGGCCCCTATTTTGTGGAGGCCCGGGGCCATAGCCCCTGTAGCCTTAAATCCGGCCCTGCTCTCAAGGTTCAGTTAGGTTACAGCTGTGACTGCTGTGACCAAACGATTTCACTAAGACAAACGGCGCTCGTCGAACTGCGCCTATAATCTGCGATTGCAGGTTTTTTTGAATATGATGAGTTAGTGATTGGTTTCATTACGTTTAATTTATTAAAAGTATATTATTTTTAGGTAGGTGCTTACCTAACTCATTTTTATTACAAAATTCAAGGTAAACATTTTGTTCATGGACTTCACAACAAAATACCGAGCCTATACTAAGGTATCAGCGTCAGCTAAAACTTGGTAGGTAATGTAGGTATGTATTTCGTAATTTAGCTTGACGTCAATATCGTTTGTTATGGTGTATAATAGGCATTATCGACAACGGCCAGTTATTTCCACATGACTGCCAAATGCTGGATTAACAATGCAAGCGTATAAAACGCGTGTTTATATACCCTGTATTCAGTCACTTGTATTCGCGTTCGCTGTCGTGCACGAATACGAGACTACATTTCGGAGTGCTTAGACTAAATAATTTTAAAGGTGCTCAAACTGAAAAACTATACTTATAGTGTTTTGTTTTAACATAAGCCTGTCGCGAAATGGACAATAAAGGTTTCGAGGTGGATGAGAGTTTGGTGGTTTCAAGTGACGCGAGAACAGAAGATGAGGCGAGTAGTGTGGCCGTGTACAAGAGCGGACACGGGACCGACGACCAGCGGTTTCGCTGCAGCGGGTATTCTGACGCCGTCATACCTGCTTATGGTTTGTGAGTAAACAAAATGCTATGTTTATGTCGCAGCCAAGAAGCTTAATTATCCTTTCAGTTAACAGCCTAGCCTTTTTACTAAAGGGCACAGGTCAACTAACGTTATAGGTAAGGGTGGAACTGTACCTAACCACGCGCGATCCGAATTGGTCGTAGTAACTAAGCCAGAGCATCCCGACCAAATGGGTTAAGTTAGGTTAGAGACGAGCGAAGCGAGCGCCGCAGCTCAGGCTAGGCTGCTAATTAAGAGCTAGTTGGCTGCGACATTTAGACAACACATAACACCCTGTTTCTGAAAGGTACAACATTTTAATTCACGAAGCGATGGGACGGGGACGTATATAGCAAGACTCGGTAGGATCTGTTTCGAAACATCAATTCTCATTAGTCATAGGTAGTCGACTTTCGATAAGTTTAACACGCAATTAAATCTTATGCTACTGTGATAGATTTTATTAAACTACAGTTCGAAATAACAACAATCATGTGACAATAGTTTTATTCAATAGGCTTTTCAGAAGCCCGACGTAACATTATGTTTAACAAAGGTTTATGTACTACCTATGGATAAAGGAGCGTTTATTCTGAAAGTGGGCAACGTCGCAAATAGATGTCAAATATTTCGCTGTTTTTATTAATTTGGCAATATTACTGTATGGAAATAAGAAATATGGCTAACTACCGAACCGGAATATTGGTTATGAAATGCAATAATGAATATCGTAACATCGAATACAAACATAAAAAAAAAAAAAAAAAACTTTCCAAATGCCTTTATTACACCTAAAACGAACGGATACAAACTCAAATCCAATTATTCAATGATAATGATGATATCGAGGGGTGAAAGGCTATTTGGTTGAAGCGACATCTTGGGCGATATTGAGTTATATACATCATCCGACGGAGAAAAAATTGCTGATTCCGAATATGTATATAACTCAATATCGCCCAAGATGTCGCTTCAACCAAATAGCCTTTCACCCCTCGATATGATAATTTCAATGATATAATTGCAATTCATTATTAATATTCTAATTCACTAGTTACCCACATTTGTTATATCCACACTCACAGTAATTTTGCCAAATTAATCAAAACTGGTAAATTTTTGTCAGCTATTTGCGACGTTGCCAGCTTTTAGGATAAACGCTCTTTTAAGGTAGGTATGATTCCGAAGAACACTGCACGCATTTTTATGACATTACATTCACGGCAGTACCTAATGCTGCGCGACATTGCTGCGTCACATTGCTGCCGTGCTCGGAAATACTCGGAATGTAATCTTATAAAAACCTATAGAAAATGTATGGGTACCAGTAGTGACGCGTCACACAACAGTAGTGATGCGGCAGCACTTCCGTCTGCAGCGTTGTCCGGAAACATACATAATATTTAAAAAAAAAACATTCAAATTAGGCTGATAACCAGCACTTTTGAACGTCAAAACTATTTAAAACACAGACCCCAAAAAGTCCGTCCTTACCACTTCCTAGTGTATTCAAGCTGGTAAAAAATGGTCTAACAGACACCCCCGTTGACCCCAACAACACGTCTCTGTCTGTCTGTAAAGATTTAGGTATGTGCGTTTGCACTAACGAAACATTTGAAATCTCTATTTTCTGTCAATGTTCGATACAAGATACAATGTTTGTCAGGAAATAGAGATTTCAACAATGCACATTATTAGAACATGCTGTATCTAACTACTGCCCTGTAAATCCTGTAATGGGGTTACGGAGGTCAGTTGGCTGTCAATCTTATACTTTTGGTGTCCATGGGATTCAGGGGAGCCTCATCAGTGGTAAGGTTAGACTGAAAACCGAACGCACCTACTGTACTATACTGTATTACAGATAAGGGAAGATAGGGTAATCGTGGTCAGCCGGTAATGGTGGTCAGTCTTTTACGCATGTGAAGTGTGTCAAAGTCTCACTCTTCATCGCCCGCGAGTCACAGTGACGCCCCTCGCTTCCATTCTGGACGACGGATTCGTCACCATGACGAGTGTATTTTGTTTTCGTTCTAACTTGATCCTAATTGACATCGTAATAAATTATCAAGCTAAGTTATACAATATTCCTTAATCCACGTAAACGCTATAATGTTAGATGAATCTGTTCATCATTAATAAGTAATACCTAATGCTCATTGCGAATCAAAATAATATGTAGGTATTCTTTTGTTGTTTACATTTTTTTTTTCTATGAAGTCCATTACGGGTAATCGTGGTCGAACAAAAACAAAAAGAGAAAAGAGAAAAAAAAAGGCTAAGGGAAAGGCAAAAACAACAAGGAAAGTCTTGAAAAGGCTAAAAGGAAAGATCTTCAGGGAGACTATGACTCTTCATTGTCCGACGCAGGTACTGAAGATCTCTGCGTCGATGATGATGATGAGGACCCAGAAAACCATTGTCTCGTATGCGGAGAATTCGGCTGAAAAAATGAGGTATAGTACCGTTGCACTTCCTGTGGGCTTTGCGCTCACTCTACCTGCACTGGCTGGGACTCCGCGAATGGTTATGATGACATCATGTCGCTGGTTTGCGAGAATAGCGACGGAACTGAAAATAATTAATTTTAGAGAGTTTCTCTGTTCCCGATAAATTATCAAAGATTTATGATAGTTTGGCATACTTACAGTATTCAATTTGACAGAATTTTGAATTACGTCGATATTCTCGCAAACCAGCGATGTGTAGGTAAGAAGTAGGTAGGTAAGTATTTGACCATAATTGTCAACATCCATGACTACCATTGCCCTCACATGCGTACAATGGTGGTCTAAGCACTTTTTTTTTTAATGGTATCTGTTAGATGGTAACTCCAAAGGTGATTAAAGATTATACTGATCTCAATTAATAGTCTTTTAATGCAGAATTGATATGTTATGTTCCTAATAAAACTGTGATTTATAATTTGAGTTTTATTCCAAAAAGTGCTTAACTGACCGCCATTACCCCCTTTACCTGTAATAAGTATACCAGAGCTAGACCCAAGGAGGACAGTAGGTAGATACACTTAAAACTTCAGCTAGCTAACGTATTGAGAAATGTGTTTTTTTAATAGAAAATTAGAACAAATGTTTACGTTGACTTTCGTTGTTTATTACTTACTGGTTTTGAAAATATTTAGTTAATAAATCAACAAAACATCGATTTCAATCCAAAAGTTTCGTTAGACATTATTTTTTCGTATTCAATATTCGACATCTATCCTCTATCTCGATTATTTTATAGAAAGCAAAGCAAGTATGAAGCTACCTCAGTACGCGACCATAGCGCCGCCGCGGCGTGTGTTTACTGATTCAATATAGATGGCGGTAAATGACAGTAACAATCGGGCAAGGAATTTTTATTAGCCATTAGAGAGTGATACAGTGAATCATTAGCACAGAATAGTATTAGCCTTTTTATTGTAATGTCAGCGGAAAGTGGTTGGATCAACTTGGAACTTTGCAACCACACATCTTTCAAAAGAATTTTCAGTTTCAAAAATTCGTTAAAAATAATGAAAATTGATTAGATAATTTTCGTCTACAGTTTGAGATTAATTAGGGAAAAAATCAAAAGCTTCGATTAATTAAATATCAGTTTAAATTAAAGGTTATTTCGTTTGTTCTCAGGAATAATAATCTTGTATTTATCTAAATGTCTTCTGTCTCAAAAGACTATGATCCACAAGTATATTAACTGATGTCAAGTTTATTAAAAAACAAAAATAATGTTGTCGTTTTGTTTGCATTTGTTGTTTAAAATTCAATTCAATCAACAGTTCTTTCGCTTTAAAATATGAATACCCTGTTTGTTTAATTAAGTGAAGATTAGAATGTTATTAACTTCCTTTGTTTTGCGTTGAATACTAACAATGAATAAAAGAGGAGCTCGTTTATGAAATCCGTCACATTCTGGGCAACAGTGTACAGAAAGGTACATATGAAGGTGTAAAATTACTCATTTTCGAATATTCTGCAGAAAGTATTGTAATTTCCCGGGGCTGTAAATTGAATAATTGACGTATTTACATACGCATGCGCTTCCAGTACGCCGCGAAGTGAGCTACGTCTGCTAGTAGCGCTACTAAGTGTGAGGAGGTTCCAGCCAGACAGCAACTATTCAGTTGTCGGCATTTTGCTACAGCGGTGCTCAGTGTGACCGATACGCGACTTACCTGCTTGACGGCCACTACTCGAGAACCCATAAATTATCAGTTAAACGAGCACTATTTTAAAAAGGTAAGTTATCTCGAGGGTTAAAACTTATTTTAATAGTTTATTGTCAAGCCACTACTTACTTTCCGCAAGTCAGCTGTTCACGTAACTAGGCACTAAAGTTTGCAGCGAACTATTAAGTTTTGAATTTAGAAAAGTGCAACTGTTTAAATTATTCTTATTTTCCTATTGTCACTGGCAGCAAGCTTTTACTGGCATGATTTATGTGTTGCTTTGTTAAAACTTTCTTAATTATGTTTTGTTGGTGTTAAGTTGGCATGCATCAACAACGGGGTTTGCTGAAAGGTGGTTCTTACACGTGCCAGGATCTAGTGATCCGGTGTTCACAAGCGCCCCCCGTAAAAAAGAAAAAATGTTTGAAAACCATCCACCATAGAAAGGGATCTAAGAAGAGATTAATTCAATGTTTTGAAAAGTGTGTACCTCAATTAACTAATGCTCTTCTGGAGTGAGTACTCTGCCCTTTGCATGTGCTTTTTACGCTTGCATGTTTAAAGTATCTAGTTTTATTGTTTCTCGCATGCACTTTTACTTGTTTAGATAATTATACAGGTACCTTATTATTTCTTATCTTAAGAAATACTAATTATTTGTTGGTACTTCAAGTAATAATGTGTATAAGTAGAATTAAAGTTTTCAAATACCTACAGTAGTACAGTTTTGTTAATATTAGTAGGAACAAAATATAGATCTTATTAAACATTTTTTTCTAGATTCACTAAACATTCTTCATAACCATATCAAACCAGGCACATATCTAAACAAATAAAGTTATTCATAAATTCAAAGGTTTAGTCATTTGAATGATGCCAAACTATAGCAATAAAAATAATATAGGGTAGTACCTAAATTATTTTGCAGGAAACCATTTATTCAATAGTATCTTCTATGCTACAAACTTAGATTAATGTAATATTGGCACTTGTTGTTTTTTGTTTCTAACTAACTAATATTGTCCAGGTTTAGTAGGTAATTGTTATTACAAAACAAACATTAAATATTTTTTTGGATTTAAGACTGAATACTTTACTTACTAGTTAATTTTCAATAATTAAACATATCAATAAATACCAATTTTTTATGTACAAAATGTACAAATACATACTTCATAATAAAACGCGCAACATAAAATTTCGAAATAAAAATGTTTAAAACAGCTTATTACTCTTTTTGCAAAAACTCAAACTCAAAGCATTTATTTCAATTAAACCATTTACAAGCACTTTTGAATTTTCAAAGAATCAGTCAATCAAATATATGCAGCTAGTTGCCCATTCCAAAGCGTAGTAGGTACCTATGGAGAAGAATGGGCAAGAAACTCCACGGACACTCTTTTAAATAAAATAAATTGTTAAAAAATATTGGTTACATCATTCATGTTTAAAATATACATGTGACAACAATTTAGAAAGACGTGCACGTTAGTAGCGTCCGTAATAAAAAGAAAACAAAAAAAAAAACTAAAATTTATTTCATATCAGCCATGGTCGCTAATAGTTGACCAGTGCCAACTGACGGCGCCCGTTCACGAACATGACGCATGGATCAGCACCATTCAGCTCAACTATTTTGAAGGGAGCTAAATGATCCAACACACGCGCCACCATCAGCGAGACATCTGAGTGAGCATGACATACTCACAGCCGCCAGGGCACATTCAAGTCAATAAAAGACGTATTACCCGGTAAATGGTAGCTCTTTAGTACATAATACTCACACCTCTGCTTGGCAATTATATAATACAAAGGAGATTGATTTTATACAATGCAAAGATGGGGATATGGCTCTGATCGCTCTTTTCTGCAGAATAAAAATTGATTCTATGTCTGCAGCCTGTCCCCACAGTAAAATACCGTAAGACATGATACTATGAAAGTAACTAAAATAGACTAGCCTCGCGGTATCTACATCAGTAAATTGACGGATTTTTCTGACAGCATATGCTGCTGAACTTAGCCGTCCTGCACCTAAAATCTGCAATCTGCAAAACAAAAATCCTTCATTCCTTATAAGCCACTCGTTGTCGCGTACAGTTACCGTTTTACGTCATCAAGTCTACCGGCGACCTTGGGTGCCAGCGAGTGGGTCGGCCGCGGACCCCGCCGCCGGCCATTATCTGAGACCTTCCTGTTACATTGGTTACTACTTACGAGTTTTACCACTCTAAAATGGACTTCTTGACTTGATAATTAGAACGACGCCGAACCGTACAAATAGGTTTCTGAAGTACCTATCAGATGGGTCTTTTACCGATATATTAGGGTCAAAAATGAATACCTCTTTCAAATATGAATATTTAATGCAACTTTTACTGTAAAGCCGCGAGCGTTCATTCATCATCATCATCGACAGCCCACCTTCACCCACTGCTGGTCATAGGCCTCTCTTTTCTTGTGCAAATCCCCACGCTCTTGTGCCAGACTCATCCAGGTTTTACCCGCGATGGTCACAATGTCGTCTACCCATCTCGCCTTCGAACGATCTTTCTTTTTCCAGTCTTTGGACGCCATTCGGTCACAGCCTTATTCCACCAGCCATCGCCGCGTTTTGTTAGGTGTCCTGCCCAACTGAATTTGAGTTCCATAAATCGATCTCCATTATCGAAGACCTTTGTGCGTCTAGCTTTATGCTAAGCATGGACCGCTCCACAGAACTCTGTGCAACTGTCAGCCTGTACAAAGTCACTTGCGGGAGCATCCACGTCTCAGCACCTTACGTAATGGTGGGCAGAACACACTGGTTATAGAGGCGGAACTTCAGACATTGTGAAATAGAACCCATTTCAGAATGTCGTCTAATTTGATAAATGTGGCCCACCCTAGCATTATTCTTCTCGATATCTGTTTGGTGATTCTCATTGCCAAATGAAAGATTATGGCCAAGATATACAGGTCAACCATCTCCAACTTTTCATTTCCAAATTTGACAGAAAGATTTGAATTGCTAAAGATGTTTACCATATATTCGTCTAAAATTCATCCTAAGTCGTACTATAAAAGAAACATCATAAAGGTCTTAATGCATCCTCTGGAGATCATCATAGAGTTTCAGTGTAATGATGTTGCCATGTCTCACTCCCTGCTTGATCAGTACGGCTGTAGATAATTATGGTGGCTATGCATGCGGCCCTGCAGAATGGCCGAGGTGTATGGTTCCCGCAGCATTCATTAGTCGGCTTAAACCAAACTAATACTAAAGTACATACGCGCACCGCATTGGATTCTGTCGAATGCTACGCTAAACGCGAACAGCCGCTAGCCGGCTTAAAATTTGCATTCGGCAGTTACTATCGAAACATTATTTATACGAAATTAATTAAGTTAAATGGCTTCAAATTAAAGCTATTTGTGTTATTAGTAATTTCTGAAATCACCTAATACCTAAAATTTTAACCACAATTGTAATTAATTGGCATTCAAATCGTGTTTTAGGATACAATTTAAGTGAGGTAACCAACAAATAATAGAAAACCACAATGAAACCTACCCCCTTCTTCATAATATAATTTTAAACTTATTTCTCGTGATATGTGCCTGTACCTACCAAACAACAACACTTCATGGACCATATACAGTATGCTACATACCCTGCACTATTTCAGAGAAAACTTTGAAGGACAAGCAACGGCGCTAATGAAGATGCCTATCAGTGCTGAAGAGACTTCCCTTCTCGGGTAAGTAAAAATCACTCATAATTCATAACATTAAAATGTAGAGAAATCGTTTTTATCTTTCTAATATTAAAAAAACACCTGTATATTTTTTTTCTTTTCTTTTTAGTTTTATAATAACAACGACTCGCGTATGAAGTGTATACAATGTACATAATTAAAACAATATAATGTACTCGTACATAAGAATAATGATTCTGAAATCGTAGCGAGACCTGTAACGATCAGGTGGAATCTTCGATGGAACTTCTAAGTCCTTTAACCTTTTCGCAGAATACACAAAACTGCCACGCTATTCTGTAAACATCTCACCGTGAAAACTTGGGTGAAGTGAGCTGTCAATAGTGTCAATCCCTGTGGAATGACAGCTCACTCCACGCTCACTTCACCTTAGTTTTCACGGTGAGATGGTTACAGAATAGCACTGCTGATCTTATTCTAGATCTTAGTATAGATATTGACATTATTTTGTAAATCACATCTTTTCCTCACGGCCTGATGCGCAAGGTACATCAGGCGCAACGCGACGGCGCGACGCGACACCGGTAATTGTTCTACCGTGAAGTTTTCTTAGAAATTGTTTTATTAGAGTCGCGTCGCGCTGTCGTGTCGTGCTTGATTACGGGAGCCTTAAAACGGAGGACCGACCGGCGGGTGTAACTTCCGTCAATTATGAGAAACCAGTACAACAATCACACGGCCATTTTACTAAACTTTACTGAACCTGAGTTTATTCGAGCTACCACTAATACCTAATGTAAAACCGACATCCAGCCTTTATTTACTGTGGTTGATTCGCTGTATTCCCCATAATACGTATGTAGTAAGCAGGGGCGTAGCTACCGTATCGGTCGTATCAATGATACGGGGCCCCCAAGCTACAGAGGCCCCCAGGTTGTAAGCAAAAATTCGTACAATATTATCCAAAACCTCAAATTCTTATTGATGAGGAGACCGTACTGAATTAATACCTAATGAAGATATGAAAATAAACGTAATTTGTTTATGGCTTACTAAGGCTTCAACCTAAAGTTGGGGAGTTTGTTGCGCCACTTCTTCCCAGCTAACGCACTAGGTGTGGAAGTGGTAGTAGGAAGTGGTGAAGGGTGGGCGTTTTGGGGGACTGTCTTATGTAATTTTGACGTTCAAAAAGTGCTGATTCTCAGCCTAGTTTGAATAAATGACTTTTGAATTTTGAATTTTGCAAGGCACGGTTCAACTCTCAAGCTCTTACATTAATTGAGTAAATCACACAAAAAATCTAACCTACGAGTCAGAATGCTTCAATTTTCGAGCTCGCTACGCTCCCTCTTACATTCTCTTAGTTAAATGACAATGAAATCTTCAGCAACCCCGGTTCAGAATGCTTCTTTTGTCGAGCCTGCTTCGCTCGCTCTTCAATGAAAATTGAAAACATTTGAGTAAGCTTTCTAGCTCCCTTCGCTCGTTCTTGGATTCTCTTAGTAACTTCACAATGTCGACTCAGATGATACGACGATACTTATACTTACTTTTATAATTTTCAAAAAAAAAGTACCCTCGTTTTGAGGTTCGCTACAGTGCGATAAAAAGGGCTCCCAACATATTTTGATACAGGGCCCCTTTTCTACTAGCTACGCCACTGGTAGTATGCTGACTGTCCAAAACTTTAGGTTATTTATTGGCTCACATAGATTTACAACATCTGGCGTTCTTTAAACTCCTGATTTTGGCTAAGTCAATATTTACTTGTATAGAAGTACCTATAATTCTTCTATGCAAGCAAAGCAAGAGCGTGCATTCTGAAAGTGGGCAACGTCGCAAATAGATGGTAAATTTTTCGCAGTTTTTTTATTGATTTGACAAAATTACTGTATGGAAATAAGAAATGTGGCTAACTAGCGAACTAGAATATTGATAAGGAATGCAATAATTAATATCGTAACAAAGAATATTTAGTTTTAGATGTAAAAAAAGTACTTGGAAACTTTCCAAATGCCTTTAGTGCACCTAAAACGGGTAGAACATCAAATTCAATGCTACAATTATTGCAATTCTAGTTCGCTAGTTAGCCACATTTCTTATTTCCATACAGTAATAATGCCAAATTAATCACAACAGGTAAATTTTTGACAGCTATTTGCGACGTTGCCAACTTTTATGATAAACGCGAAAACTGAGGGCTCATAGGATTACCGGCCAATCATTGTTCAATGCGGCCGACCTTATAAAACAAATACTTACACATAAATGTCTAACACTCCTTCCTTTAAAAGCAACACAATATATTGCTTCCTAATTAAATTAATGCATTTCTTCCGTTGTAAAATAGTCCATTACGTTTCGTACTTACCGTAAAAGCCGATTCCTACAATGCTAGTCTGTCCACGTATCACGTTGCATTTACTCAACTTTCAGCTTTGTTGTTAAGCTATTACAGTTCGATTTGAAACAGTTTTCTTCCCATCTAGTTACAGCGAAATGCGTTGTGCGAAAACCCGACCGCTTTTGAAATAACGTTTTAAATACACATATTGACTGGCTGTAATGAACTTTGCGATGCGGCATGTTGAACAGTAGGTAAGTCGCTAATCGTATTATGAGTTCGCTTATAAATGCATACTTGTATGCAACACTACGTTATTTGAAAATGGTCAGTGTTCATTAATGAGTACAGGAAATGTAGGGCATGACATGTGTAAAATATTACCTTAAGGGAGATGCGCTGAGGTAGCCCAATAAATGTTCTATTAATTTAATGTAACTGCATGATTTCATTGTTTCAAGCTAATATTATTGTATTTGTACGCCTTTCCAGGCAAAACATGTTGAAACTTTATTTTTTTTTGAACATACCAACTGTAAACCTACACATGTTTTTGACAAATAAAATTATCTTATCTTATCTTATCTTAGCCCGCAAAATTCAAATTTTCTTTAGTTTTTTGAAACTTGCAGGTCAGTGTCAGGTTGTATGTTGAGTAAAATATGATTCGCGATCGGGTGGCGGTGGGTGACTTGTGGACACTGTGGTCACCTACCGCAGTGTCCCAAGACGAAATCTTCGGTCTTTGACCTGACTCCTTAAATACCTTGGGCTAGACACACCGCTTGTATAAAGCAAGGAAAGCTAAATGACGAATCGTTAAAAAACCTAAAAAGCTACTAATACTTTCGAGCAGAATAATTAGGAGTATAATAATGTTTTCCCAGTTTCCCTGATTTTAATTTTTTACAAAAAGGTGCAAGATATCATGAACTCATGATGAAGTACAGTCTTTTTGACCATCAAAATAAAACTAAAAAATCGAGTTCCTAATTAGGAGGACTCACTCAAGTGCTATTTTGATAACATTTATCTTGTTTTATTACACATCCGTACACAAGCTAAACCCATTCCTTTTATTTAAAAATGAACAGCATTTCGGAAAATATTACCAAATTTTTGTCTTAATGAGAATAAAGGGTATAAAGTGACCTAACAATGGTGCCGGCATCCAACCACGCAGCTCTTTGTTCCTTGCCTAACGGAGAATTCTCGGTGACGCATTTCATATAATTCACTTATGGATTCAGGTATTCTATTACTGTCACTATTAATAAGTGTTTATTTTATTCATAAGTGATAATAACTTTTCACAACAGATGAAATTCGCGATGAAATATTGCATAAGATTCCCAATGGAATAAAAATAATTTAGGCCATTCCTCGTAATTTAACGGTCGTCAGACGTACTGAAATGTAGTCCATCACTGTGCTGAAAATATCTTTTTAGGGGCTACGAAGAGATTGCGATCGAGTCTGTGGCGCACAAATTCATAGGCTTATTCATAAGAGCTCATATACACATTTGCTTTACAGATTTCTTTCACTAACTTCGTTTGGCTTTTGTCGTACAATTAACCCCGGTTCGGGTTGTCTATCGTCTGGTTTACCTTGACAATACTTCTTTTAATCTAGTACATTAAAAGCCTTTATCCACCGTAAGTAAATAAGTAGGTTCAATAATTAACGTAAGTTGTTTACATTTTTTAGGTACACAGAATCACAATAGTCTCTAAAAAATACTTTGGGTCTATTTGAACCCAGAGGTCGAAATTCGACCATAATTCATTTAAATGTCATGATTCTAAGGTAGCCATCTTTTGTTAAACGCTGTCAAACGCGTGTTATTGCGGGTAATGTTTTTTAGTAATTAAATTTTTTTCTAATCTAAAAATAGCTTTCTGCACTCCTCCATATAAAATTTAACTGTGACCAAATTTCATACTCCTCCGTTCGCGTAATTTTCGTAAAAAGGTAGGTATTAATATAATAATTCCGAACGTTATTCTGAATTTTAATGAACAGCTTTTGACAGTTGGGGCATTAGTCATAATCGTCGTGTGCGCATGTAACGTATTCGAGTAAAAATATAACATAAACACAACGCAAGGGCTTAGATTTATTTAGTTAAGAAAAAAAAGGAAAATTAGTGTAAATGTTGGTTGTTTTCGACAGTTAGTTTTAATAAACTGATAGATAAAGCTCAGTATGGGTATTCAAATAAAACTGATAGAAGGAATTCTCACGTGTGAAAAGATAAAAAACTTGAAGGTCGCGGCTCAAAGGAATACCACCGTGTGAGTAGTTTACTTGTGACATTTCCCTTATCATACAATTTTTTTTCTTGTGGAACTGGAAATCTCGGAAATAAAACATTATTATGAATAGAATAGAATAGAATAGAATATTTATTTGCGTAAAACATGGTATACAAGGGTGTTAAATACAAATTGAGGCACAAGCATGTTTAGCTAGGATAAAACATAGCATGCAAAATTTTAAAGACAAGTTAAGCAACAATTAAAAAAAAAAAAAAAAACATCAACATTTTTTGTCTATAAATTCTTTTAAACTATAAAAACTACACTCGAGTAACCACTTATGAAATTTAAATTTAAATAATTTTGTATTTAAAGCTTTGAAACGCCTTGGTATTTTATTGTAAATGCTCACACACATTGCCAAGCAGTTACTATTGTACTTAGACAGTCTAGGCAAATCATTTAACACTAGTTTATATGGATCTCGTCGGTTCCGAGGATTGACATCATTTGCAGTCTTAAATAGTAGCTTATTTTTCATAACAAACACACATATTTCGTAAATGTAAAGCGACGGTAACGGTAACAATCCAAGTTTTTTAAATATTGGTCGACATGAGTCGTCGGAATGTACAGATATTGTTCGGTATCATCCCACGTCGAAAATGATTTAGATCTAGATATTTCGTGAACTGTTTGTTAACTTACTTATTTCCAAATAAAAATAGCAATCATAATACCTACTTACGCATTATTCATGGGTAGGTAGATGTCTAAAGGTCAGACTTCTTCTATAAGTCCTAACAGCTGTAGGCACATGAATATCCTACGAAATGATTCTGCTTTCAACACGGACTCGACCCTAGGGAGCGAAAACTAGATACGTTTTATATTTTTTTAAAGCAAGATCCACTCTTGATGAATTTTTATAAGTACCCCACAAGATCCGCACTGATCTTGGGAAGATATAGAAAATTACAGATAAGGTTATAAATGGATAGATCTGATACATCGACATCAAACGCTCATATTACCAGAATTTCCTGGACCGAGTAGTTTCGTAACACCGCAGACATGCCAATGTTGGCAATTTAACTACTATTCGGGTATACTGGCCTTACCTGGAACTACCATAGGTTGGCAAATTTTGGTGAGACGGACACGAGCCACAATTTCCCGCGTGGCATGTTTCCGCAAGATATTCTCGGGTTACTTAGTGCACTCGAATTTGTTAGCATATGCCGCGTGTACAACGACTTGTTACTGGCTGCATTATCGCGTTAAATACTTAGTTATCTAATTTGATTACATCATTCAATTAAAAACGTATTAATTACTAACGAGCTAGCGACCCGGCCATGTTTCGCGCACGGTTTTTAAGACTTGACAAAACACCGACATATCTTTATTATTTTGCAAGTTTAATATACATTTTTTGTACATATAAACCTGCCGGTATAAATTCTCTAAATGATCGTGAAAAGCACATCAAAATCCTTTGCGTAGTTTATGAGAAGAACACGGTCACACCGACAGACACGAAAAGCGTCTTTAATTTATAACATTAACAGATGTAGATTTAAACTGACATTCCGATCTTAATTGAAGAAATGAAGATGTCACTTTTTAGAATCCCATAATTGACTTACAGACACAAAAACAAATCATACATTGGAACCGTCTAAAGTAAAACAGGCGTGATTTTCTGGAATAAACGCTGCCAAGTTAAATCTAACTAGGCTGAACTGCACCAGATTGACCTGAGAACCTCCTTTTCAATACTTTTATCTTCTTTCTTCCTGTTACTTACATTACAATTTTATTAGGGTATTCTTTTCTTTCAAAAGCCATGTTTTTGAAAAAAGAAGACTAGACCTTTTTCTTGCTTCTATTTAAATGTTTCCTGTTACGATAATTACTAAATTTCCTGTGAAGATATTTTTTATACATGGGGAAACTAGAAATTAGCAAATGTTGAAAAGCTTTCTTTTAAATACAATAAATAAGATAAAGCAGGTAGAACTTTATTAACAGCGAATCATTTTACAGACATTCATCATCAATCCACGGTCATTAAATGTCACAATGTTTGTGACATTTAATGACCGCTTATCTGTTGAACAGCCAAAATTGAACTAATGTTCGAAATTCAATAATGCAATAGGCAACCATAGTTTTTTAACTTTTCTTTCTCCGGCTACATTTTTAACCGACTTCCAAAAAGGAGGTGGTTATATGTTCGACGCGTATGTATGTTTTTTTTTAAATTGAATTTTTAAATGTTAGTACGCCGATTTCTCCTTCAATTGTAGACCGATTTTGATATTTCTTCTGCTTCTTGCTCCCAAATTGGTCCCATATAAATTTTATTAACTTTGCTTGGATAGATTTATAGACAATTTCTAAGAAAACTTGACGGTATAACAATAGCCGGTGTCGCGTCGCGCTGTCGCGTCGCGCTGGTCTGCACAAAGCTTTAAAGTTATTTTTCACTTTGTAGTGATTTTTTTTTTGAAGTCCATTGTTTTTTTTTTTGTAAAAAGGGTCTTATTCATCCGAGAAACAACCTTATTTATACAGTTTTGTAGTCGTAAAACTGTACAAATAGGATCGTTTTCGATTCGGATCGAAGCGTTGTTCGATCCGAATCGAAAACGATCCTATTTGTCCTAAAGATCCTGTGGCACTGTACAAAAAGGATTATGTGTACAGCGCCACAGGGTTTTTTGGCGGTTGAATGATATTGACAGGGGGCGCTGCTAATGTTTACCACATTTGTGTAATTGTGTTCAAAAAACAAGATGGCGTCGTTAGTTCCTATTTTGGCCACGCGCCGAAAGATCCTTGTGCAACTACAGTGCGTTCATTATAACTTGACGCGTGACGCGATTTTGCAGTCATGTGATTGGTAGTACTGTTCCGTCAGTCACCATTTTGAACCCTAATCGTATTGAAACTAAGACTGCAAAATTCAGTGCTACCAATCGCATCACACGTCAAATTATAATGAAACTGCACTGTATACGATGAGGGGTTGTGCACTAGATCCAGTTCCATCCGTCCGACCATAGCGTCCGACCGACCGTCATTTCTCGGGTCGGTTGCAGTGCACTACCGCTCTAACTGTGCTCGCTAGGGTTCATGATGATCTACTAGTTTTGAAGTTTACCCCATGCAAAAGTTGTGCCTCAAAAGTTTGAAAATATAAAACTGATGCAGTTACATAAACCTACTTAATTTTTAACGATATGAAATCGCCCTTTTGATGTCCACACGTTTTATAGAGTGCGATGCAATTCATTTGAACCCTTATACCTTAAAACAAACAACCATCATACTTAGTTAAATTAGATGATCATTAATTTATGAGGTGGATTGCACGAATGCAAATGTTGATTCTAAGAAATCGACGAATCGACGATGTGTTTGAAATGGCCCTGCACTGCATAATATATTGGTGCCCTTTAATCAAGAACCAATTTGAAGCGGTCACGCGAGACCTGAATACGCTGGCTTTTTTTATTTGCAATAACAATTGCAGTGCTATTCTGTAACCATCTCACCGTGAAAACTTAGGTGAAGTGAGCGTGGAGTGAGCTGTCATTCCACAGGGATTGACAGCAACTATTGACAGCTCACTTCACCCAAGTTTTCACGGTGAGATGTTTACAGAATAGCATGGCTGGTTCTTCATCACCCGTAAGAAAACTCGCGTCTACGTATCACCTAGCGCGGATGTTACCTTTAACTTCACGACGCTGAGCTGAATATAAAACAAAAAAAAATCCCACAGTTTTCTGTTACTACTACGTCTATATCAGTTAGTTGTTTTCAGAAAAACTTTACTACGGGTTCAAACGTAATTGCTCTAGTTACTGGTTTATATGAGTCTTCAGTAAGAGGAGATAAAGTAACAGTAGAAGATCGATCGTTAAACTTCGTAGTTAATTTTGAGGGTACGCACATTATTCTGGGCTCTGCTGAATGTTTAAGTCTTGATTTACGGCTTTGCTACATAATTAGTGAAAAAGCGATAAGGTGACTCGCATTGGTCGTGGCTGGTGTAGTCGTTCTCAAATTGAAAGTGGCGCTGTTGTCCCCGACCTCTCGTCCTGGCCCCTTGCCAAGAAGCCGGGTCGATTCGGTGCCCCCTCGCGCGGGGCGAGGGCATCGCCTGGGTAAGGCTCCAAACGAATCCTATGTCTCGACCTTATTTCCAAACGGATGTTTTTTACTTTCGCTTTTAATATGGCTTTAAACCCTGACGAAGGTCTCAGAACATAACATAGTTACGTACGAGTAGGTACTACAGTACTGTAAGCTATAATATGTAACACCTCTCGCGCGAACAAACTTGCGATTTTACGGCAGATGTATCCCTGACACGTTCTTTGAACCGCTTCATAATAACTAGTACGTAGGTTCTTGTACTTTAAAATAACGCGTTTTTTAAGTCCTGAAGTGTCAGATACTCAGTTATAGACGTGGGCGCCGCGTCCAGCATTGTAGGTGGCGCGGCGCGTTCACATATATGAACCGGCGGTGCGTAACACCAGCAGTTAAAGTATGATTACGTAATCGTTTAAAATAACATACTTACAATAATGAACAAACTTCTCAAATATGGCGCCCGTCTTGTTCAATGTCATAAGACATCATCAGTAATAACCAAGTGCTTCCGATAGTACTATTTACGATCGGCTAAAATTTTATTTAGTGATTTGATAGAAGAGTGAAGATAAGGTTGAAAAAAAAAACAACCGGTCAAGTGCGTGTCGGACCACGCACAATGAAAGGTTCCATAGTTGGGATGAATTTATCTCAAGAACAAGCTTACCTTTAAAGTTTTAAAAATGTTGTCCCAAACATCGATATGCCACGGTCTGTGATAGATTCTGATGACGGAAAACACGTAAAGATCTCGACCACGGCACGTGTACCTACACATCATGCGAGATTAGTAGTTTTGTACTACAGGTACAATTTTTTTTTCGGTTGCTCGGTTCTAAACAAGGACTAAAGATATTGCTGCTATAGCATTCAATTCAAGTAAAATAAGTACTTAAGGTATACCTTAGTTAGGTACCTACTTCCCTTACTTGAATCGAATTAAAAGAGAGACCTTTAACTAAATTGGGAGAATTGTTCTAAAATGCCGTTATCAACAGTTGATTTCGCTAGGCAGATTAATTGCCGACTTTAAATTGGTTAATTCAATAACTAAGAATGCTGAGAAGCCTTTCAGTTTGGGGCCCGAAGTTGCTTAAAGGCCTTGACAGTTTGAAATTATCAGAAACAAATATAGGGGAATTTTAGGGGTCATAGATTAACGTTATGTATACTACGTATGTTGGGTTCATCAAGATGGATCAGTCAGATTGAGAACAATAAGTTCCAAATCGAAATTTCTCAACTGATCTCGTCAGGGTCGGATGCATCACTAGATCGGAATCAGCAGTCGCACTAAGCCGGACTCACCGGGCGGCGTTATCGCCATCAATATCTCGTTACAGAACATAATTGCTTGCCACTTCGGTCGTCTTAGCGCGTAATTCTCCGCTGATTGTCCAGATCTAGTTACGAATCCAATTTCAAAGCACTGCATTCACTAAGCGGGTTTTGTCGAGAAGTTCATGTATGATAACAATAGAAACTCGGGTCACTGTTTCTATACTTCCAATGATTGTATCCTTTATAATTAAACTAGCTGCCCGTCCCGGCTTCGCACGGCGGCTTCGCACGGGTACTTATCTACGACGCACTTACCTACCTACCCTACCCTACCTACCCTACCTACCCTACCCTACCTACCCTACCTACCCTACCTACCCTACCTACCCTACCTACCCTACCTACCCTACCTACCCTACCTACCCTACCCTACCTACCCTACCCTACCTACCCTACCTACCCTACCCTACCTACCCTACCCTACCTACCCTACCCTACCCTACCCTACCCTACCCTACCTACCCTAACAAACAAAAAACAGAACTATCATACAATAATTACTTATACGTCGTCCCGCTGAAAAGCACGTTTTTATTAATGTTATTTTCCTCGCTAAAGAGCTCCGATAATAAACGCGTCCGATCGCTACAAAATTCAAAGTGCTATAGAGAAAATCGCGGCCTCCAACGCGCTATTTATAGGCACGCTGCCGCCGCGCCGCCCCGGTCGACTCATCGACCAGAGTACCGTCGCAAGCGCTACGTCCCGCAATTTTAAATCTATAATATCTTCGAAAATATTAATTTAAATCGAGTGCTGTAAAGGACAATATAGATCTATATTAAATCAACAATATATTTAAGCTATTTAATTGGATAAGGATTAATGTTGTATTGGTTAAAATCGCTAAGAAAAGAAGCCATTATTTGTCGTAAAAAGTAAATGACAAAAAAATGTTATTGTGAGATATCCATAAGAGATAGACATATACCATCGCGGAGTTTTTTGTAGACCTTTTCAATATGTACAATTAATTAGTACATTGTTTTGATAAATCTCGTAAGGTTCAGCGTGCGTTTGCAATGTAAGCGAAAAAAAAAAGATTATTTAACGACATCACTTCAGAAACCTCAAAAATAACAGTATTTCTCCACTAATTAATAGATGTTATTATACATATAAACCTTCCTCTTGAATCACTCTATCTATTTAAAAAAACCGCATCAAAATCGGTTGCGTAGTTTTAAAGATTTAAGCGTACAAAGGGACATAGGGACATAGGGACATACAGACAAAAAACACGACTTTGCTTTATACTATGTAGTGATAAGCAATATTTGTATATACAACCTTAGTTTTTGTTTACCCTAAATCTCTTAAGGGGTCATTGTACTCATTATTATGAATAACTTTCACTATGGGACCGTCGTCGCTGAAATCGCGAAAAAAAATCAGCTGTTCCCTACATTTCGACGAGATATACGAATATAAATGTAGGGAACAGCTGATTTTTTTTCGCGATTTCAGCGTTGGTCCCATAGTGAAAGTTGTTCATAATAATGAGTACAATGATCCCTTCTCTTAAGGGTAAACAAAAACTAAGGTTGTATATATACAGGTTGGCAGGGACATCGACGTGAAAACTGTTACTATGGATTCAGTACATGATTCGGAACCGGGGGGTTCAGAATCATGTACTGAGTGCGTTGAAGTTTTTCTTGGGTTATTTAAAAAAATATCAGCTGTTTCATAGAAAAGTGATTGCACTTTTCGATGAAACAGCAGATATTTTTTTTTACATTTTGTCCGCGTAGGTATTGACCTACGCGGTCAAAATGTATGGAACAGCTGTTTTTTTTTTTATAACTGCCGAAAAATTTGTTCAGAATCATGTTCTGAATCCATGGTAACACAGGCTTCACGTCGATGTCTCTGCCACCCTGTATATATATATCCCCACTGGTGGGGATTTGTCGGTGGGGATTTCTGGAATAAACCATAATTATCTCGAAAACGGCTCCAACGATTTCGATGAAAGTTGCTATAAAGGGGTTTACGGGGGATAATCGGGGGCTAAAAATCGATCTAGCTAGGTCTCATATCTGGGAAAGTTCGTTTTCTCAATTTTTACCCGAGCAGAACTCGGTCGCCCAGTACTAAAGATTAAAGCTTTAAAGCTAACTTCAAGTATTCGACATTGAATCCGACTAGCGTTTAAAGGGAAGGGGATCTTAGATATTTTTGTACATAAGTAAGTTCCAAGACCTTAGGCAGTTTAGTAAAACCTCTTCATGATTCCTTCTCATGAGCATGTTCAAGAAAAATATGCATTCAAGATATCTTTGCATTTGGATTCATAATATGGCAAACTTTTTGAGCAAATGTACTTTAAGTAGATAGGTGACTAGGTATGTATATCAAATTAGCTACATAAGTGGAAAGACAATATCACAAAAGTTAATAACAAACTATAACTTTGTACCTTGTTATTTGTTCTGATTTTCGTGATTACTTGTGAGTCGGTCCTCGGAACACCTTGACACAATATGAACCTTCGATTTTTCTCGAATATTTTCTCAATAAGTGCCTTTTTAATAAACATTTCATCATAAATATTTAACGTTTTTTCTTCTAGTCGTTTATTTAACTTGACTTACTTTAACTTTCACTCGTTCTTTCGTTACTAGTTTATGTCCTAGGAACACCGCTCGGTACAGGCACAGGCACGAACATCATTTGTCAAAAAAAAGCTATTCGCTTCGAAAAGTTTTCAACATTATTCAAAAACTTGAAAAAAATTCGTGGTGTGATATTTATTGCTTGTTTTTGGGTGCAAAGTCAGCACGAATATCAAAATAATATATCTATCTGTGAAGTTATAATAATAAAAATATTCAGGTATATTTGGTTAAAGCCTCTTCCATCCGACCCGAACGAACCTGATAGAAAATCCGGAGTGTTTACATGCCATACTTTCCAATCCGCGATTTTCGAATTTGTTGCCGATTCTGACGTTGACAGACGGAAGTGTGTCTAGCCCCTCGGCACGGTCCGCTTTTAGCTTAATAAAACGTTACATTAACTAAAGAGGCTACATTTTATACTCAATTGGACCATTTCATTGTCCGCACAATGTCGTAAATTCCCAATGTATTTATTAAAGAATAAATGTATGTACCGAACTTTTTATTTGTACTTAGGCGCGTCTCATTAAAATTTACGGCCAAAAAGATTTTCCTAAAGTGCAGTTTCTGATTGTGTTTGCACTTTGCACGTGTTAAATCAGTAACGATGTTATTGAATTGAACACTCAAGATCGTAATAAATCAGTGGAATCGCGAAGTTTTCATATACTTACCTAAAAAAAGATCATGTATGCCTTATAAATCCTACTATTATGTATATAAATAATAAATCCTATATCCTATCCTACTAATATTATAAATGTGAAAGTTTGTTACTCAATCACGCAAAAACGGCTGAACGGGTTTGGATGATATTTGGCACACAGATAGCTTATAACCTGGATTAACATATACCATACTTTTATCCCGGAAGTATAATACGTTCCCTTGGTATAATTTCCGACATACGCGGGCGAATTCGCTGGCAAAAGCTAGTGTAACACATAAAGTAATAACCACATGAATTGAAAACCTCGGATTCGACTGGCGTCCGCCTATTGCGCTGTCCATTACTAAAGCTAACCAAACGATGATCGCTATAACACCCGACACCCTTCAGATTAAACGATGCTCCTTCCTTGTTAGCATTAAATCTGGAGCTTCGCTCGCTGCAAACTTGCCTCCATGAAACAAAAGAGCTTCTAGCCATTTAACCATAATCCTATTCCAACTCTACCTTCAACGTTGGTTGGCTGAAGTGTAATTTTACCCAAACCAATATGGCGCTTGCGCTCGTGTTAACCATAACAAGGAAACGTATGTAAGGCTAGGTTTATTTGTAGACGTGGTTTAATACCATACCTCATCAAACCACTGTTAAGGCGACGATAACTGACTTTTCATGATTTTATACTGAAGATCACGTCTAAACGAGTAGTGTAAATGATTTGGAAACAAAAATATGTTAAATTAGAGCATTTTCTTAATAACTTAATATATGAATATTTTAGATTATGTTTATATTACATAGAGAAATATTTTTTAAAGTTAGGTCTAACGCGGATAAAAACTGAGAATCTCTCTCTCTGTATTTTTCTGAAGCCAAGCGTATTTTTCACCATTTTAAAGATAATTTAATTATTGATGTTTTAGTATACCTACGTGTTTTATTAAAATACCTTTTGTTTAATGTATAATAAATCAATAATGCGACATGACATCAAAGACATGACGACACACAAAATCCTGCACCGCGCAAGCAAAGTTTACCACACGATCAACATATGTACAAGATCCCGACATCAATCATTGGGCAGTTGCCCGCCAGACACGACACCCGAGGATCGGTGATCGGAGGATCCTCCCTTTTCTATAGAGGATGAGTGAACTTTACACCCTGTTCCTCAAACATCTAAAATAGTGACCCCGAGTATGTGTACGTGAGGCGAGTCATACAGCCAGACAGCATCCACGGCATCAACGGTCATCCTGACCACCAGCATGCAGCGGACGAGCATTCCTGGTCATCACCTTCAGCCTCAGCAACAAAATTGGCGCAGCACATTGCACTTTCGGCCCGTCCACAAGCAGAGCCCTTTCTACCCTCCTGGTCGACGCCAGCAGTCAGTCACAACCCGGCGCTGTACCAATCAGACTCACTGGATTATAACGCAGCGCCACCCCAACTCACTGGAGAATCACCGCAGACAGTTCCGTCTCACCACGAGCTATGTAGCACCCGGTTCCGACTCACTGGAACCTCAACTGGCACTGTAAAGCCACATCCGAACTACGCATCAAAGACATGACGTCACAAAAATACCTGCATCTCGCAAGCAAAGTTCAACATATATACAAGATCCCGACATCAATCGTTGGGCAGTTGCCCGTCAGACACGACACCAGTCTAGTCGGAACCGGGTCTATCCTCCCTCCTCCCTCCTTTTCTTTAGAGCATGAGTGAACGTCACACCCTATTCCTCATACCTCTAAAATAGTAAATAAAAAATGTTTAAATACACTCTGGTTTGATTTCACCTCTACTCCCAAAAATTCAAAACTGGTGACCATAAATGATTAATAATCATGCATTAAGGTGTTTACATATCGATATGTCACTATCGATAGTTAAAGCAAAACAAATAATATAGAAAGTATCCTCACGTGATTATATAAGTGAGCGAACCCATTCGGACATTTTTGACCCCTTTTACTTCCTTGTGAATAAAGCTAAAGCCTGAATTTAGTCAGTGACCAGACTTCTAGGTATATTCCCAAATTACAATCAATTTGAACCTATAGTTTAAGGCCTATTGCGTTGTCACTGACTCACTCACCGCATAAGTAACTTTGTAATCAAATATTATTGGTATAGGATTACAAAATTACTTATGCAGTTCGTGAATCTAGAAAACGGGACTGAAATTGCGGTATATTTTAATTTTTACTTTGTAGTTCATGCAATTTTTCGTCACTTACACTAGGTACCTAGATAGATAGATAGGTAGGTAAATTTGAATTTCATACATACACAAACAGTTTGTAAAATTATTCATCACCTGCGCTACCTATATCCTTTTACATAGATAGGGATTAGGTGCCTAGTGTAACTACCTATCTAATGGAACATAAAAGTAGGCACAATCATTCTCTCCGAAAGTTACTTGTAAAATGGTCAATGAGTGAAATCAGTTGTCAATTAAGGGGGATGCGCTAAGGTAGCCCGCGAGATTCAAATATTCTTGAGTTTTTTCCATTTCGCAGGTCAGTGTCAGCTTGTATGTTGATTAAAATATGATTCGCTACCGTAACAAATATGGCTTTACATAATTATAATCATTACAATCAGCAATACAACTCCATAAGTTAGCATAATTGTCAAATGTCATGATTTCATGAAATAGTCATTCAATGGGATTACATGAGCTTAGAGAGTTGTATTGACCATTTTTATGATTATAATTCTATAATTAAATATTTGATACTGCCGCGAATTATATTTAGAACCACATAGAACATGATACTGACCTGCAATGACGTAGGTTCAGTATCGGGGTGTCTACCTACAAAAAGAAATGAAATCCCATCTAAAACATAACATGTAAAAAGTCTCGCAACGCAGCTCGCAGTTCGCAGTTTTTATCACAATTTTTTTCTTTTTTCATATTACAAACATAAGTTTGCAGTTCAAGAATTGACCCTGACGTCCGTGACGTATATCGATGTATGGGTGAACGTTTATTCAACCAAAAAGTTAAGTTTGTTTTTGGATAAATTCATCCCAACTACGGAACCCTTCATTGCGCGTGGTCCGACACGCTTTTGGCCGGTTTTTTATGTATAATATGAGTTCCAATATTAATAAATTATGTGTGGAGTCTCTTTTATACTCAAAGGAGCAATAGAAAAGGGATTAGCCAGGAAAGTGCGAGGGAAGATTAAAATGAAGACGGTTTATAAAAGTTCTTTGGAAAATCCTTATGGGGTATGCGGTAAGGTCCGCGAAATTCGAATTTTCTAACGTTTTTTTGGAACTCTCAGGTAGGGTAGGTATAAGGTTGTACGGTAATAAAAAAAGGTAGACACGCCCGTAACAAATATACCTATGTATTGGTAGAATTATAATCATAATGATCTTCAATACAACTCTCAAATTTAAAATCGGCCTCAAATGTCATGTTTCATGATATAGTCATGCCATCGGGCAATTTGAACTTTGAGAGTTGTAGTATTGATGATTATACTCCTGTAAATACATATTTGTTACTACCACATACGTCATTACCATACAACCAGAGCCCTAATTGCGTAATATACGATCAATCACAATCTGAATCATTTTGAAACAGATTGCTAATCCATTGCTTCATAAGTTCGAAAAAAAATCTGCTCAACAACGTAAATAACGCAATAAATGTTGTTGAACTGTCAAAATGAAACAGATTATTCGTAATCATTAACGAAAATGTGTTACGGAATTAGATAAGTCGGGTTAGTAGTCTGATTCTGACCTGCAAATTGCAAAAAAATTAAGAAAATTATAATTTCGCGGCTACCCTCGACTTAGCGCTTTCGCCTTAAGTTTAAGACGCTGTGGTCAAGTTCTTTCAGTTTAACTTGAAACTTTCGCGGCGAGATTACTCAAGACGGATTGAAGATTTTACTGAACATAACATAGATTAATATTAGACTTAAGTGCTTGGAATCTTCTTCCAGTCTAGAGCGAATATAAAATTAAATTTTCCTTGTTATCTCCAACTATTATTGAAACACTACTTGGTCTTCTTTTCGTGTGGTTAGTGACTAACCTGGTGTCAGTTTCAAAACCGCCCATGGGCCTTTGACTTTGCTTCACATGCCGTCGAGAAATATTTCTCAGGCATGCCGGTTTCCTCACGATGTTTTCCTTCACCGGTTTTGAAGCAAGTGATAATTACACAATACGCACATGAATCTGTAAAGTCAGAGGTGCGTGCCTTGGGTTCGAACTCGAGAACTCTGACTTGGCAGTCTGACGGTCACACCACTAGGCTATGACTGCTTACTTGGTGATTAAGCAGTGGTGGTCCAGTGGTAACGGCTCCGACTTACGAGTTGTAGGTCATGGGTTCGAACCTAAGGAGACGCCTTACATTGTGTAAATAATTTCATCACCGCTGCTCTCAAAACGGTGAAGGAAAACAACCTGAGGCAACCGGCATGTCATAGAACCAAAAATTCGAAGACATGTGTCATCTACCAAACCGCACTGGGCCCGCGTGGTAGATTACAGCCCACCTAGCTCGCACTAGTGGGAACATTGTAGGCAGATTATTGTTGGAGAGCTCGACACGAGCTCGTTATTAATAAAGGTTCAAATCTAATAAGTAACTAGTCTTACACAATACCTTGCAGTTCTTTAATTAAGAATTATTATTACGTTTGTTTAAAACACAGAACATAAAAAAAATTAAACGTAGGAACAGCATAATATAAAAATTTAAATAAATAAACACCCAGAAAAATTAAAAGTTTTCGCTCGCTGCGTGTTGATTAAACCAAAACCTTTTCCATGAAAGTGCAGGAACACCTTCGCATTTATAAAAAAAAAAAAGTTGTCTTTAAATTAATGTTGGTACCTACGTTTTTTTTACTACTTGTGTTTAATTCACGACGGAATTGTAAAACTTCAGGTTTTACAATTCCGTAAAACTTCGCGTTTTATTCATGTTTCAAAATATGAATATTATCTTCATTACTTTGGTAAAGGAACACATACACAGCACATGAATAGAAATACACCCAAAAACCCCAACATTCGCTAAAGCTATAGTTTATCGTTGTTCCATGTTATTGTACAGTCAGGGAAATGAATTTGTTAAGCAAATTGACACACTACGTCAATTGGCCGTATTAGAAAAATAAATAAAAAAAAGTAATATTTATTTGCATAAAACATGCTATATAAAGCCAATGGTTGGCATGGTTATAGCCATTTCATACAACTGTCTAAAAATTTTAGTTGCGATTTGAATATACAATTAACAACAATTATTAAATTGGTAGTCAATTTGCTTATGGTGGAAGCAAGCGTAGCTCAAGAAAGTTATATTTTTTTACGTTTTTTGCAAATTGCAGGTCAGTGTCAGTTGTATCTTGATCAAAATATTTGTTACAGTCGCAAATAAAATTTTGATAAAGATACAATCTGACACTGACATGTAAATTGCAAAAAACGTACAAAAAATTTAAATTTCGCAGGCTGTCACTGCGGGTCCACCTTAACAATTAATTTCTCTGGTTCTATATGAATAGTAGCTACACCCTAAAACGCTAGTTAAACTTATAAGCAAAGGTAATACACATAATACAGCTATTCTTCTCCACAGCATGGACGACATTGAACTGAAGAACATTCAGCTGCAGTTCCCGAGTGCCCTTCGGTTCAGCGGCGAAGCGGGGTGCGCGGAAGTGCGTGTGCGCACTGATCGCGGCGACATCGTCGTCGCCGTGCAGGGCGACCGCTCCAAGCCTGCCATCATCACATACCACGATCTTGGGCTCAACTGTAAGTATACCTATGTTTACAAATCATCCCGTCTTCCTTGCCCTGTCTTGGCCTCGTGCCAGGGTTAGCTTCCTAGCTGTAGTTCCTACACGTGCAAATGGCGCGGTTGGTCCAAGATATGACAGGAAGACGTGATGTGGTTGCGTTTAAGTTTGTACAAGACAGTAAAAACTTCATATGACCGTCAGAATATAAATAAGCGCCTTACTTTCATCCAAAAAAGATCCAAAATCACAAAAAGAAGCGCAATATTTTACAATAAATATGGCCGTGCACGCAATTTATTCAGTGCATAATTTAAAACCTCGATTTAGCTAACAGAGCAATCTGATAAACATGTTTGTGCATTGGGAAGCCTTGTGAGCGATACGTATTTATTGGTTTGGAGAGAAAATTTGCCGCTCGCGCCCGCGCCTGAGCACCGTTTGTGCATGACCCGGAGGATACGTGCACGACATGCATATTCGTGCGTGATACAAGACTTACGTGTTGGGTCCTTTTCTCGGAACTTCTGCAACCATGCAAAAGTACACATTTTCTAGTTCTTTAAATAGGTGTATTATAAGAACACTTTATACTCTTACGTTATTCCACCTCCACGTTTATTCGTTTAGAAACACCTCTTTAACGGTTAATTAAAGCAGCCTCTAACACCTGGAAATGCCGATGTATTCCGCTCCTAATAACTACAACAACAAAGGAGCAAGATAACCAGCCATTTTATGTTATACGAAATGACAAAATTGCCCTTATAAATGTCAAGGGCAATTGACCGGTCCTGGATTAATGATGCAATTTAAAGACGGATATTTTCCATCTTCTACCCTCTTTTAAATCTAGTTCGGATCTTAGAATTACCAATTACGGTAGCAATATTCTGCCTTTTTCTTTGTTGAGATTTGATTAGTAAAATTACCAATGTTTCATAGTGATATGTGCAAGTGGCCCATCATTAGCAACTTCCTTTAAAGTTGAACTATTTAAAACTTTAATGAGTACCAGCACGCTTAGTATGACTAAATTACAGATTGTCTATTCTTCCGTCGACAAAACCCGTCGAAGACCCCTTCCTATGGTTGTCATGCTACGCGTGCTGACACGACATACCTACTAGAATCACCATAACAAAAGGTTTTGATCAAATTCCTAGGTTTGCTTACTATATTGATGAATTAAGGTTTCTCACGCTGAACGCGATACAATCTCAATTTGGTATCTAGCGGAGAATTCTTCATTTAAAACATAGGCTTTTGTCATAGGTGTGAAAGCTTTTTTATTTTTCGAGATACAATAATTTTTCATCGTCGTTTTTTTTAATTTGTGAGTTCATTCGTTTTACCAAATATCGAAGATGATTTCTGCATAGATTTTTAAGGCCTAACTATTTATCCAAGAAAAATCATCTAGGTTTTAATGTTTCTTAGTCATTCATATAAAAAGAAATGTTCGCACGCACCTAACAGTCAGAAATTCACCATGTATATTGTGAGTGAAAAGTTAACTTTAAATAGGTATAGTTAATTGACACTCTTAACAATTCTTTCGCGACGAAAATTGTAAATACTTTTTTTATTACACGTCGGTTATGGCCGTCTGCTTCACAAAAGGTAGTTCGGGAAATGAGATACATTTTTACGGCAGCTATGAGTTTTTCAGGTTCGTTCTATAAATAGATTAACGCTAAAGCGAGAACGTATTTTGTGATAACATCATTCATATTTCATTCGGTGCATAAATATTTTCTTAAACAAGATTGTCGATGGAAAAGACGTAAAAATTGAGTTACATCGACCAATAAATCTAAAATCATATTCAAGGAGCTCTATTTGTAGGAGGTTTATGGCGATTTTACAACGTTATCGTCTTGTTCATCGATGAGTAATTGAAAAACATAAAACAGTAGTAGGACATTTAGGAATACATGCAGCGCTAAATCATCAGAACTTGAATCTAGATCCTCTTTGTAATAAGGCTTTTATTGATTACGTAAGTTTTGTTACGTAACTTGCGTGCTGCTTGAAAGTAAGACGACGCTTTCAGGTGGAGTATATTTACATTGCTGGGTATAGAAAATGATATTCCTTGTTCAGGAATCATGTTAAGCTGTAGTATATCTCAATATCGGTAGTGGTGGCATAGTTTGATGGATTACGTAAGGAACCAGGTGGAGCGCCCCGAGTCCGGCATGCTTTCTGAATTCGTTATCACACGCCCACATCTTCCAATGCAGCTGTTACTTTGTTGCCCAAATGCTTTCGTTTATAAAATATCAGAGCTTCTCATTGAATTTAAATGATCGAACAAAGAGATAATTATGTATGTTCAATAAATAGCCTCGGTGCTCCAATATCTAGGATACGATACGACCAATCGATTTAACAATTCTACTTCAGTATTATAGTTTTTCAGCTGCCATGCTATTCTGTAAACATCTCACCGTGAAAACTTAGGTGAAGTGAGCGTGGAGTGAGCTGTCAATAGTGTCAATCCCTGTGGAATGACAGCTCACTCCACGCTCACTTCACCTAAGTTTTCATGGTGAGATGGTTATAGAATAGCACTGCTGTTGTTAAGATACTCGATGCCTTAAAAAATTGACGTTCGAAATAAAAACTAAATGGAGATTTGTGGCTTTTGGATCGAAGTTCCTTATCAAGACTTGCGGTAGAAGTTGACTAGTAATTCGTCACGTAAGTAAAAAGCGTCATGACGACTTTCTCATTTTTATGATGGCCAGTTATTTTTGCTGTTGAGGTTTTATTTTACTTTGATACCTTTTTTTGTAACCTAGATTTTAATAACTTTGGCATTATTAATGTAACCAGATGAGGCTGAATGAAACACAAGACTAAGATATACATAGTTTATTTTTGGAACGAACTTCCTTAACGCTGCATGCGGTAGGGATACGCAAGGCAGATCACGTAAGGTAAACGCGTTTATGCCCCCTCCATGCGACTTTCTCTGTTTCTCTGTCTCTTTCTATTGTATACGAGTGCGTGCGGAACTTTGTTCCTGACGAGTGTAGTGTGTAACGCTATACGCGTTAAAAAAAAACGTGTGCTGTCGATGAACAGGTACCTACATACTTCACTTTTAAATATTCTGATTAGTTTTATAATTAAGTGCTCCTCCTTGTGTAGGTTCAAAGAAATGATGTATAAAGAACTTCAAATTATAAGACAGTGACAAGGAGATTATGAACTTTAGCGTTTTTGATCATCGGTCAAAGTGAAATCAACTTGAAGCTCGTAATTGTTATATCGTCGGTCGGAGCCATTACTGGAACATCTCTAAAATGTCGTGTTTTGGACTAAGTATGCAGAATGATAAAAAATCAAATGCATTATCATTCTGCATACTTAGTCCAAAACACAAAATTTTAGAGATGTTCCAGTAATCACTCCGACAGACGATATAAAAGGTGAAAATCAGGAGCTTTTTTGTGCATTACAATATAAAATATAATCAGCCGTCCCATACATTTAGGTCGAGTAGGTATTGAAGGTTTTTATGGGACAGTCTCAGACCAAATAAAAAACCAAGACAGCGCTGTCAACAGTGAAGTGAAGGATTCCTCATGTGTGCACTTAGTAAGTTGTAGTTTCATTGTAAATGTGTGAGTGTGAGCGTGTATGCACAGAGCGGCGGTGTAGTTTTGGCATGCTTCACTGTATTTTTCGCAGCGCTATGTCTTGGGTTTTTTATTTGGTCTGAGGGGGCAGTTGATATTTTTTTGTTTTTTTTACGATTAGTCCCTTTGAGAAAGATATTCACTTTGATGGTCTGTACCACACTTTTACATTTATAACCATACCTTTCTAATACATGTGTATAAGTGTACTATGTTTTTTCAAATCAGTGTTGAGGGCATATAAATGAAATAATCTAAACAGGGTGTATCGTACGCCGGAAGCTATGGCTGGTACCGTGATTCTGAACGCGTTCGAAGCGTATGATACGTTCAACCAGTTAGTGCAGGTGTCAGGTAAAATCCCGCTGCATCATGCGGGAGTAGGTATAGCTTTTATATACAAAGTTATTATTTTTTTCGTTTTTTTTTTTTTTGCCAATTACGTTATAGAAAAGAGAACACACATTTGATAGAGAGTATTGCTTTACACGGAGTTATTATTTCTTCCTTTTCAATTTTTTTGGGCAATTACGTCATAGAAAAAGAGAACCGACTTCCAAAAAAACACTACAAAGTAAAAAAATATTTTAATTTCTGAATTCGGTGTCATTGGATCTGTTTTTTAGATTTTTACTACCGACATAATGAAAGTTATTTTTCGCTTTGCAGTGTTTTTTTTTTGGAAGTCGGGTGTTTGTTTTTTTTGTAAAAAGGATTTTTTAATTTTTCACTGTTTAGTTATGGTATCTACCCCACACCAATTTGTATACCACTACTCGCTATGTAAACAACAGTGACATAAAATATTAAAACAAATAACATTACAACAAATATTATAACATCATCAAGATACACAAACTGGATTAAATTCGTAACTCAATAAAAACCCAAGTAAAGGCGTGATTAAATGTTATGTTTTTTTTTTGCAAAATTCAATGAGGTAGGTAAAAAAAAAAAGGAAATTTATTATGTTCATACAGTTCCTACGCTGCGTAGGCGTTTCCTGAACATTAATGCATTAATTTAAATGATCGTCCCACTATTCACGATTCCTACCTACTTACTTATTTTCAGAAGTTACTCGGAACTCGTAATTCGTATTAGCTACAATCAATTCCTCGAATGCATCCGTAGTTGAATATCATTTTGAACTATCCTGTGATTACGAGTATGTTGTCGGATGTTTGTATTCCAAGAAACGTTCACAATTTTTACAATGGACGACATGCATTTTTATTAAGGATCGTGCAGACCAGCGTGACGCGACGGCATGACGCGACTCAAACAATACAATTTCTAAGAAAACTTCACGGTTTTAAAATAACCGGTGTCGCGTCGCGCTTGTCTGAAAAAAGCTTTAGTTCACTAACTACCCGCCTCGGCTTCGCTCGGTTTGCTACACTAAGTACTTATCTACGGCACACCTACCTATCTACCTACCTTACCTACCTACCCTACTTACCTGCCTACCTATGTAGGTACCTATGTATGTACCTACCTACATACCTACCTGCATACCGACCTACATACCTACCTATTCTAAGAGCCTAGTCCTGAGAATAACGAATACATAAAAATAATAATTATCAAAGTTGGTGCAGCCGTTCTCAAGTTATGACGTGGCCAGAAAAATAGGGATTCATTTTCATATATAAATAGATATGCTCACCTCATAGAATCCTACATATTTAGAAATGAAAAAATAAAATGCTGATATTTCGAACCAGTTATAGTTTCTATCAGGAACATTTCTCTGTAATATTGTGTAAGCTGCTTGCCATCTTGGCTAAGCCGTTTGCTGGTTGTTTCGCTTCCGCAATAAAGCACAAGTACAATAGACGCTGCAATATACTAGATAACAAGTGAGCCTTTATGACTTCTGCAATAACCGCCAAAGACGTCCAAAAAACAATTTTCGGCCCCATATAACGTTTCGAAATCAACTGGAAGTTATCTACTGAAGAACCATCAAATAAAATAGAAGTTAGGACGAAAACAATCCACAAGTTCTTAATGCTTTTTAAACTTCCAAAGTTCGTTAGACAATGAATGAACACTTCATTGATTAGCACTTTATTTCCTTCGGCTCGTATTAATTTTCCAACCTTAATATGTTTTTGTAACTTATCGAACAATGTGAGATTGTAATGGCTTACTTTAATTCGTTTCAATATCGATTTCCGGGACTCGCCATTTGTCGAGCGTGCAAAATAGGCAAATAAACAATACACGCAAGTCAGGATCACCCCTGCCCAGCTGTTCGTCGGCTATGGAGTCCATTACTGGTATCGGAAAATAGGTAAATTAAGTAGGTACCAATCTAATAAATTGCCTGCGAACAAAATGACTCACTTAATCATAAAATGTATAAATCCTGTATTTCATGTATTACTCATGATTTACGTGACTTATTGTCGCAACCTACACTCAGGGCGATAATATAATTGGGCAATTAATTAGTGCGGTTGTTGAGTTAAACCAATTAATTGGCCTGATATCACTCAAACTATTTCACACCACCGTATTCATTAAATTCAAAGAGCCAGATTGTCGTAGATGTCGGCGTAAATTAAAACGCGGATGCATCACCCAACCTATTATTTATTTAATTAAATTACCATTGATCGATCACTATACTATTCTGTCCGCCAATTAAGTCATATCAAATTTCACATTTAATTATGACAAATCATTATCATACATTAATCCTGCGCATAATTTTGTCACTAGTGTAGATGTCTCATGTAGTGTGTGTGTGTATATATCCGTGACATCACTGCGGGCCCTATCAGAATACCAGCGCTGCGACATTTTTTTTTTTTTTTTTTTTAATGTCGCGGCATCATGCTGAGATAGGAGCCTTTTGGCCTCGTATGGGACTTCATTCTAATTTTGTTACTTTGGTTTTTATTTATGTTTAGTGTGTTTTAGTTTAATGTGTGATTTCCTGTGCGAGTCTCAATAAATACTTTTTCTTTCTTTCTTTCTTTCATGACATGAAATATGATTGTATTTTATATGCAATTCATTTAAATTAGATCCCATTTGGTATTAAAAGGCAGGACAGTCGAGGCTGCGGTCGGTGTTCTTGCTGGCTTTCATTTCAGATTTCACGAGTCGCCAATATCGCACTGGTGAAATTTTTTAGAGAGCCGTAAACTAACGTGCTGCATATTAGAGATGTACCGACTAGTCGCTGACTACTCGGGAAAGCCGACTATCCGGACATATTTGTAGTCGGTAAAAAGCGCCGGCTCTTTGCTTTGTTTATATTTCTATGCTTAAAAATAGGGTGACGGATGCGAAATCGTAATTTTTAATAATTTTTATTTTAAAATCAGCCTTACAGTTTGTTATATAATCTAGGAATAAGTCTTTCTTTTGGTACTTTATAATAATTGAAAATAAATCAAGAAAAACATAACATAAACAAACAAAAAAACGATGTCTTGTACAACTCTGAATAAAGAACTAAAATAAATAATAAAATAAACAAGAAGATACGTACCTACTCTTCTTGTTTATTTCTATTTCTTGTTTATTATTTATTTTAGAATCACAGTTTCGGCTTCGTATACGAACGAACTCCGAACTCCACCGAAAGCAATAATCGGCTTGTCCGACTGAATGGCTAGTCGGCCAAAGCCATATTACTAATACTAGTAGATACTTCATATTGCTTTTACATATAAATGTAGGTATTGCATTGCCAGAATTTTGTTAACCTCGATGAATGGTCATTGTCGCTTAAACCTCCGCAACGCATTAGGTAATTAAGTTCAGTATGACAATTGCCCTTGTAACTGTATCTATTTGAAGGGGTTCCCCTGTTCATTCGTTCATTGCCTTTAGGTCATTACGCTTAGCACAACTCACAAGCTAAAAGACCGTGTTTATGAATCTGAAATACTTACCTAAACGACCAATTTGATATCGGAACATTCCTAGAACTATAATACTCGGCGTTGTACTAGGTTCTACTGGAAATATCATGAATTCATGAGTTATTGATTAGCACATTTCTGTGGAAAAATCGATCTTGCTTTATTCTAGAGCACCTCTAGACTATCTATGTTTGAGAACAATAGAAATAATGTAACTGTCACAACAAAAGAGTATTTAAAAAAAACCGGCCAAGTGCGTGTCGGACATCGCACAATGAAGGGTTCCGTAGTTGGGATGAATTTATCCCAAGAACAAACTTAACATTGTAGTTGAAAAACATGTTCTTCCATACGGAATGTAAGGGAGATCACGTTTTTCAAACTGCAAATTTAAGTTGTACTCGTTAACCAGTACAGTCTACTTAGCTCTGATAGTTTTCCTTTTAATTTCGTTATATATACTGCTGCTGTGAATTTTTTCACAAATCCAAGTACAACCATTTAGGTGGCAGGGGGACACACACACTTGACTCTAACAAAAAAAATCAGTTAAACCTTAATATATCGCCAACGGATCCCTGAATCCAAAAATGGTTTACACAAACTCACAATATTTTTGAACGACCTTTCTAACGATACGCCACTACAAGGGGTAGATGAGAAATAAAAAAAAACATCCCCACTACGAGTAGGAAACGTACCCTAAAAAAAATTTTTTTTCCTTATTTATTTTACCACTTTGTCGGCATGATTAATATGTATACATATGCCAAATAACAGCTTTCTAGTAGTAACCGTCTCTGAGCTAAGCCGCGGACAGACAGACGGACATGGCGAAACTATAAGGGTTCCTTGTTTACTACGGAACCCTAAAAATGAGTATCATAATTGTTATCTTGTTCAAAACAATAGACAATAATTTACTTTTGTTTCACCTTTCGGTACCATTTTCATTACCATTACCTTTCTAAAACTGTGTGTATGTTTCTCTCGGGTTCGTGAATGCACGAAATTATAGAATAATATTATTATGATTTTCTTTATGTACCTACCTTTCTATGTATAATCTTAGAACACTTCAATAGTCGTAACTAAGTCTTTTGCGAATTTGGCACGACAGCCATTTCGATTTTGTTAAAATCCGTTCAGTAGTTTAAAAGTTATAATGAAAGGAGACGGGGATTTCTGGGCCTGATTGTAATAAGTTGACGTATGGTTAAAAAAAAAGGTTATATTTTTCTATTACAAAATGTGAAATATCAGCCCATTTTACAATCTGGAAATTGAGAAATCCAAAAATTAAGTTATGGCTACGAACAAAATGGAATATCGATTAAATTATAATCGACTATCGTGACCGAGTTCATACTATTTAAAATATGCTTTTACGAGTACCAGATGATTAATTCAAATACATTAATTATTAGAATTAACGTATTAAACAGTTTAAACAAATTAAATATCTATAAGGATAAATGTTAAAATCGATTCACGTTTGCTAATCGATTATTGTATTTTTAGTCTGTGGTGACATGTCAGTCAGTCACTCGTTTCGTATCGTTTAGTGCGTGTGCGTTTTGAGTGTTTCATCCCATAGTTTTATTGATATTTTCTTCGACCCTGCTTTCTTTCTACGGACTTCTGATCTTACTTCTTGTACGACCCTTGCTGCTATACCGGACACGGAGAGCCTCGCTTTTACGTTGGACTTGGACTTGTTTTTTTGGATTCTACGACCAGGTGTAGGACCAGGTGTATACAGTGCCGCTAGCGGCACTGTATACACCTTCTATAATTGTAAAAGTATCCTATCTTTAAAAAAAACAACTACCTATCGCACAATGAGGTTATACATCGCACTTCAAAAATCAGCTGTTTTGTTACGTAACCTCACTTTAACAAATTTCTTTTAACTCGGCTCTCAGATTGCTAAAATCCGCAAAATTTTCAGTGATGGTTTGATAATATAGTAGCTATTAATTGACACCAATTTCATCTCTTTACATCCAGGCCCAAGATTGTATGAAAGCGTATCCGTCTCCTTTGAAACTGAAAGCGACGCCATTATGAGATTTCGGTGAAAATAGTTAAAAACGGCACTTTATTTTGAATTCGTTATTTAATGGCAGTCTTTCTCAATTAGTGTCCAGTTTATTATTTTTCTGAGCTCAAAGTTGAATGCCAATCTTTTTGTCTGCTGTTTTAAAATAAATTTAAATTACTTAGTAAGTAATTGTTTTATTTTTTCAGCGTTATCTTTTATAATATTGTATTTTTTCACTTTTTCCCTATTATCCTATTAAGTACCTACTTACCAACTTGTGCCAACGTTACTAGTAATTCGTTGCTGCAATTCAGGAGCGGCAGTCTCGACATAGATAGCGATCGCTATACGACGTCCATAGACGCGCGTGACGTGCTTGACAAGCTCGTGATTTTTTCGTGTTTCTCAAGCAATTTTGACCGTCAAGGGACGCCAGTAGGTCTTTGCGACCGAATTCGGTCGTATATCGATCGCTATCTATGTCGAGACTGCAGGGCTTGGTCGGTACTTCGTGCCCACAGTGTAAAATACGTGCTGTTGTAGGCGAGTGTTCACGGCAATACATTACAGGTACTAAATATCAGGCTGCGCTAGTGACAACCTTTAATGATACTTAATATAACATTATCGAGTTAGTTCCCCTCGCCGGTATCAAGTGTCTATATTAACGGCAAATTATAACGAAGTTTTATTATATTAACCCAGGGTAAATTTAAGGTATTAAAGAAAACAATGAAGATGTTTTTGTTAAATTTTCCGCGTAGTTAACCTACTTACGGTACGGCTTAGGTACAGAAAATCATGAATATTAAAAAGTTACCTACTGCCTAAAAAAATATGTGTAGGAATAATTAAAAAGTGAGAGTTTTAATATGGCGGCGGAAATTGCGTTCCGATACCAACAGAAAAAGTAAAATGGCTATATTAGTCAATTATGAAAGGAAATTCATCCGATCGATATAATCAATCAACTTCTACAAAGCGTTCGTTCACAATATCCGTAGTTCGTCGGTCATTATTATCATTTAACTATTGATACGAAAGCCCGAGTTGATTGTAGTTTTTTGATATTATTATAGATTAATTTTTGACATAATATTGTGAAAAATGAAACTGCTGAACAGAAAGAGCAGACAATAACAATATTAATAACGAACCCAATCAACAAGTTAATCGTTTTACCTACTATCTAAGATGAAGAAAATAACTACTACGGGGTGTCGTACAGCTTCATCCCCGTAAAAGTTGTGCTTACTCTCCATCCTCTTACTCTAATGAATGTAATGTTCACGCTTCACAGTAACCGGCCGATTCGTCTTGTTTGAACGATAGCCTTTTCGGTTTCACTTTGTGACGCGACACGAGTTCCTACTTTGGCACCATCCCGCCTATCCCGCCTATCCCCCGACAAACACAAAGCACACCCTGCTTTGTTAAAAAGATCCTCCCCGTGTATTAAGGTTCGGATTGAAAAATATTTTCGGTGAAATTAATCGCAGTTCTTTTCAGCCCAACATTTTTGATCGCGTGCGTACCGCTGTATTCGGCTGACGTCAGAAGGCAATGTACCCTAATGTTACGTAAACAGCTGTTCGCGCACCCTCCGCGGAGACGGCGCTGATGTCACTGCGCTTCATTGCACCACCAGACGCTAATTTATTTACCAACGCTTCGGGAAGCGCACGCTTAACCCTCCTCTTGATATTTTAGTGTTAGAGGGCCCGGTATCCAGTAGACCGTGACTCTCCTAGTAAACGGTAAATTACAGAATATCAATAAATCTTCAACGCTTGCTAGAGCGTATCATTTATATATCTAAAGCTTGTAAAAGTTTCAGCTTCGCGGCTTATCCTCCACAGTACAGCCTGTTGCCGCCTTCCGCCTCTTCCGCCACGATATTAATTAATATTTTGCACTCGTTATTTTTACAACATTCAATTTGGCGTTCGGGAAATAGGTTTTGTAGGAAGTTATTCGTCAATTGTAAAAATTTAATAAATATCTCGATTGGTTCGGTCGTTCGGTTAGGTTACATTCAAACAAATTCAACAAACATGAAGTTTTGGATGGGGTGTCAACTTGCTTCGACCCAAGTCCACCAACATGAGAAGACATGTGTAAATTCTTTAAAAAAAATCCTTGTCATCTAGTCGGTATTCGATATACGCAGATTATCCCTTTAAACCTATTCCTTGTAAGTAGCTATCCCTTGCGGCTTGGATCCCATTCTGAACTCAATCAGAATACACATAAGAGATGTTTTGCGAGGGTTTTGATATTCAAAGCAATATTATGAACTACTTGAAAATACAATTTGAAATTATAATAATATATTGTTGTTTATATCTACAATTTAATTCTGAAAATAAAGCCCGCCGAGGTTATTTGAAGCTGATGAAAAATAGGCGAACTTTCTGAACTCCGGGAATAAGATAAGTGATTCAATCAGACCCTGACCCACAAAGAATGACAACAATATGGACGAAAACATTATGGCACCATCTCTCTTCAATTTCGTAAAAAGGAGTTCTTCGTCTCTGAACTTTGAAGGTCCAGTAATTTCAACGTTTCCGGTGGGAAAAAGTGATTTCGTAGAGGAAATTGAATTATACAGAATATGCTAAAGTCAGACACAAATATACAAAGAAAGCCAAGAGTCCTCAGAAAAAAAAATGCCGCTAAAAATAATCCTGTGATGGCCTTCGACGCCCACCGATAGACTGGACGTGATTATAACTCCGTGTGGAGGCTTAGGACCCACCTGCAGCTGTAGTTAGAGCTTTTGTTAATTAGGGCCACGGCTCATAATATACACGTGCAAATTTCAAACCTAAGAGACATTTCTAACTCAACAGCTTCTTTTCACACCGAAGCTACTTTTTTAATCAGTTATTTTGGGGCGTGTAGTTGGAACCAAGCAACTACTGGCGCCAAAAAAAAAAAAATCACCTTAGCAGAAGCAGGAAGCTAGAACTAGAAGTTGTCAAATCCTAAAACTCTTAGCTTCGACCACATAAAAGTGATAGCGAAGCGGCGCAGGCGCAGGCGAGGCGCAAATCGGTTTTTGAATAATATTTGCACAAAGATAAAAATAATTGGCTTTGATACGAGACGGGGGTCAATTGAGGCCAAAATGCCTGAACTAATAATACAAATGCGAAAGTAGCTCTGACTGTTATCTTAACGGATCGGCAACGGATTTCGATTAAATTTGACACACAGATTGACCATGACCTGGGTACATAGCATAGTTTTATCCCGCCGGTGTTGCTTTCTTTGGGAGAATTATCTATCGACCTCCACGCGGGCAAAAATGTTTAAATTATATTTTGTTTTCAAACAGTTTCATAGAATACTAAAGTTATAGTAATAATTAATTAAAAATAATTATTAATTAATTAGGTAAAATAAAAAAATTAAAATGATAATAATATTTAAAATTGTAATTTATAATATATAATAATAAAATTAAAAAACTTAATTAAAAACTAACTATAACTACACACACACACACTACACTATACTACTTTATTCTTAACTTAATTTATTATTTTTTATATATTTATTATTATTTTTTTATTAAGAATTTATTTAATACTTTTTGCTGTGCCCTACAGTGTCCGTAATTGTAACTAAGCTCTAAGCCATTATAACACCTGTATACTTACATTATGGAATGTAAATAAAGATATTAATATATTTATAGACTACCTACATAGTTTGTTAGTCTGCAAACAGAAGAAACTTTGTTTACTATATTTTTAATAGACGGGAGCCGCAAGCAATAGCTTGACTCAAATTCTATTACTTGCACATTATTACATTACCTCTTGGAGCCTCAATGAACTTAGAAGGTTCCAATGCATAAGATTAACATCGGAAATCACGATAAAATGTTTTATTAAAACTGAAGGGACAATGTTCCAAATGTATTTTTATTTTTTATAAACCTTTGTCCCACTGCAGTGCAAAGGCATTCAGTGGGAAATTCCAAACCATTGAGAAAAATTATTTTGCCTAGCAACATAATCATTTAGACGAAACGTAGAATATTATTTCAACATTTATTGTAAACAGAGCCTAAGATAAAAGTCCATAACTCCATACTAACGAGGTTAATAACTTTATCTGTTGCTTACTTAGCATAGGTACTTAAAAAATTACAGGTAGAGCTTTTCTTTTACTAACCCTCTGATAAATTCTCTACTAAACCATTTGCCTATCCATGCCCAAGCACTTTTTAATGAATAATAACAAATAATGTTAAGCACCACTGAATAAGACTTGAATAAAAAGGGGAGAAAGAAAGGAAAGAAAATACGTTTATTTGCAGTAAACATTTCGCAAAGAAACAAATACAAAAAAAAACAAGTGGGGGAAAATATGCGTCACATCCACTCAAAACGGCCATCGCTCAGCATAATGCTGAGCTGCGCGTTGTAGCTTATACAATCAGGGATGTCAGACTTAGTTGAGGTTTTATTTCTCCTTTCTTCCTGATTAAAGTTGTTTCTTCAGACAGAGCAGAACATAGCTTGAAGTTACGGTGCTTGAATCACGTATGCTGTGGATGCGTCTGAAGAGGAATTATGTAAAGCTAATCATGTGAATAAATTATCATAAACTTAACATTAATATCACCTCTCAAGTTGTTAATAGGTTCGCGTTTAATCATTCAGCAGCACTTTGCTAACGAAGGTTCCAATCCCGTTATTGTTTTAAATTATTACATGGATACGGCGACACTTCTATCTAATGCTACGTAACAAATAATTACTTCACTATGAATTTAAAACATGAAATTCATTTTAAAATAAAAGAAAATTCTCGACAACAATCACATTCCTACGGGTTAATCTTCTTACTGAAACACAAGAGTCCCCTTTTTATTTCAGAAAAAACTCCATTAATGTAGGTAGGTATTGTAAAGCCTTCTTGTTGCTAGCCCCTCCGAGAATGATCAAACATTAAAAGGCTTCTACTTTAACTTTTTTAAAGAAGAATTTCAGTTATGTATAAATTATTACTCCGTCGCGAAATGAGCAACGGGTGAACAATAAGTTTTCGATAACAGAAAAAAAGAATGATGTAGAAAGAAGAATAAAAAAATCGTTTATTTGCGGTAAACATGACGCAAAGGAAGAACACGAACACAAAAAGAACAAGTTTGGGGTAATTGTGCGTCACATCCACACAAAACGGCCGTCGCTTGTAGGCTTAAAAGAGGCCTAAATATAAGTTTCGAGCATAGTTAGCTCCATAAGTCCAGAGAAGACAATAAGAAGCTCTAAAAGTTTGATCCAATGACTTATCGTTATGCTTGTAAATATTCTTTGTGTAAAAACTAACTCCAAATTCCCGATTTTCATTGTTTTGTGAACACTTAATTCTCTGTGATAATGAGCCAACTATGTGGTAAAGGGACATGACTAAACATTTCAAGCAAGTTTAATAAATAACACACTCTTCACAATCTGGCAAGGTGTCCAAACTACGTGCTACGTTTTGATACCTCGCCAGCTATATCTTGGTCGCATTCTCATAATATACGTAATTTGCTGGTCATTGGTCATCGAGCCGAAATTATGATCTGTTTTTTATTTGAATACTAGTTGACCCGACGGATGTTGTCAATAAGTCATACAAAAATCCCATAAAAAAACATTTCCAATTTTTCTTTCCATAAAAATCAATTCAGACTACGAGTATTACGAACATTTTAAAACAAAAACTTGCCAAATCTCTCCAGCCGTTCTGAAGTAATGCTGAATCGACAGATGTTGTCCTGTCAAAATGTCAATCAATAGAAAAACGTACTTTCAGTTTATCCCGAGTTAAAGCTCGTGCAGACCAGCGCGACGCGACACCGGTGATTGTTATACCGTTTTCTTAGAAACTGTATTGTTCGAGTCGGGTCGCGCCATCGCGTCGCGCTGGTCTGTACGAGCCTTTATCCAATTTTGCGGACAATTTTTCCAAATTTATTTCCGCAAGAACCTAATTCGGACTATTACAAACATTTTTTAAAACAAAAATAGCCAAGTCGGTCCAAACGTTCTCAAGTGATGCGTTTACCAACGAATAGCATTTAATTTGTATTATATAGATAATAAAGAATATAGATAAGTGTGTTCAACTGAGAAAGCTCTGCACGTTTTGTACCGCACTGGGTACTTCGGTTACGTAACATATTACCTAATAATAGAAGCGTAAACTTTAATTTAAGAAGTAGTTAATTATATGTTCGGAAAAACTAACTTTGTGTCCACACCACACAATATTCTCCTATTTAGGAAGAAGCTGGCGAAAATCAGTAAAAGCCACATTTTCCATTCGAGTTTCATTTTCATTCGGAATCCCGACGTCGAATTACGTAACAGTTTCCTTTACTGCGACCTCGGTCTCGCCGCTACTACAGCCTGCTACTCTAAACTTGGTCACATGTTTTTTTATATAGCTGCTTTTATACGAAGCAGTAATAGTGCAAAAAGAACAAAACGTCGCTTTCAGTGGTGCGTGCAAAAGTTTATTTGAGAGTAAGTTGGTCTGATTTATGAATGTCACAAAGGTTTGTGTTTTAGGATACTTATAAATAATTTAATAAGTAAGTAAATCTATAATCATAAATCTTAGGATCTGACAGAAAGTTTCACAATAATCAAGGGATGTACAAATCGTGCAGGTAAATATAAACATCAATTTGGTTTTGTTATTAAAGTGTAAGTGCGGTTGGTCACATTTCTAACCTAACCTATTCCACCTAGTTCACAATTTTTCGATTGTTTATAATCTAACGGAAATAATACTGATATATTTATAAACTAACTGTTCTCACAATTTTACGGTTACATAATAGGTACCTGATTGCTGGAATAAAGTATGATTTGTCCACCTGTGTTTAATGATGGCCACCCTACAATAACAATCAATGTCGAAATTATAACAATTGAACGAATTGCCAGTTTGCCTTAGGCTTTTTACAAAACCGCCAGCGTTTGTAAACGGACGGCGCCGTTTGTAAAATGACGAATCATACAATTTGCCTGCGACATATCCATAACCAAATTGATTTTGAGTACTACGTTTTGGCATTTCTGTTATTATACTTCATATCATGGAAAAGTTTAAAAAAACTCGCTGAAAGCCGTAAGTGGGAGTTTCAAAGTGGATAAGTATCAAACGCGCATAATGTAATGAATCATTTTATGTTTATCACGTTATTACATGCTAAGCTCGCGCCACTGAATCAAGTAATTACTGATACCGACCGCGTATAGATGTAAATCCGCCTCTTGCGTGCCTTTGTACCTAGATAGCGGCCGGTGTCGGCCGAAGTAATCAAACTGACTCACCGGTTGATTGCTTGCATTGTGTCATTGACTAGAGATCGCCATGGAACCCCTTTCCCTTTTTCACTAATTTGTTTTACTATCCAAAATTAATGATGGCCTAACTTAGTCGGTATTGGTATCTGTCAAACATTGGTAATTGAGGGCTTGTTTGTGCATCTGAGTTAGTAACTAGTAATTGGACACGGCTTAGCTAGTTTGCGGAGTAACGAGAGCCAGCGTTTGACATGTTCAATGTTCATGCCCTTATAATAGAACTAGCGACCCGCTCTTGCTTCGCACGGTTTTTACGACTTGACAAAACATCGAGATTTCTTAGGTAAACGTAACTTTAATATTAAAGTATTATACACATAAACCTTCCGGAATAAATTCTCTAAACGATGGTGAAAACCTCATCAAAATCTGGTGCGTGGTTTAGAGACAAACGCGAAACAGAGACAAACGCGAAAAGCGACTTTGTTTTATAATATGTATAGATGCTACGGCAAGCCTTGTTTAAGTTTGTTTTTTAGTGTTTAGTGATTCGGTCCGTAAAACGAAACACTATGATATTACAATGGTCTAGTGACTAGATAGATATATCTACTATAATCTAGGTTACAGATAAGTATCAGAAATCAATAAACTCCAAGCTGACGCATACCGCTTCGCTCCTGATGTCGTACCCTGATTTAAACATACCGTATACAGATAAATCCGGAGATAACAAGGAAGATTAAATTAGTCTTTGGAACCCCGCGTTAGTTATTTTTGCTCCAGGAACAATGTGTATCCTGGAATAAACAATGTTTCTTTAGCAAAAATAACTCCTGTAGTTTTTCTTCACGGAAATTGTGTACGCGTTCTGAATATCATTTTGTGCATGACGGTACGCAGATTTGTTGAGTATTTTTAAGGAAGGGATAGCGTGTTATTATCAGCGTGTGATATTGAAATGGTGAGCTTTTCTGGGATACCCGCACCTCTGGCTGTGAATGAGATCTTTTCAGTCATTCACGTCTTCAATTCTGAAGTGCTTCAGAGAATAGTTGAAAAGGACTCTCTGTGACAAGTTTATATGAGTTTTAAAACGCGTTGCGAATACTGAATGCTCCTTCGCTCGGTTTTTGGGTCACTACCCTGAATTGGTTTGTTACTGAAAATGGTTTTTATCGTTATTGGAGTGGAGGCCTTTTGTTTCCAGCTTTGTACTAAATTGCCGTGTCGCTGCAGTTTATGAACCTTTCTTTATGTTCGTTTCTCCGCTCATAAAACTTTCCGCCACTGATACTTTCTGGATTCTATATATACACATAACATAACAACACGCCTTATTTCACCAAAGGTACAGAAACATATAGGCCACATCGTTTTTTTGTTTTTTTTTTGCAACTGCTGTGTGTGATGTACATTTCTCCATTTATGTTTAAGTCCCATGCAATAAGAGGCGAGTCTATCATCCTGCCATCAACCGGGCACACATCCAGACTACGGGCCAGAAATCCTGTTTTTTTTTTTTTTTATTTGTTAAATAATCGAACATTCACATTCTGTAATTACGTTATAATACCCAAAGCATTATTTAATTTACCATTCCTTATTCAAATGCTCAGTAGTTATCGGTTTGCTCGTTTTTAGATTGGTTGAATACTTTGATGTTTAGGCTGGTTTCACAGATGTACGGCAGACCCGTACCCGGACCAGTGGTCTCAAACGAGGGACACGTTGTACGCTCTACCCGGAGCGGGCATCGTACACACCATCCGGGTCGCTGTGAAACAATGTTCTAGCGCCTCACGTGTGTGTCCGTTCCGGGACTCCCGCATATCTGTGAAGCCAGCCTTAAATTAAGTAGGAGTAAATACTTACAACTTGTGTAAGGTACCTACGACATAGATGGGGAGACAGCGACAAAGAAATATCTCGCTTTAAGATTGTTGGAACCGCCCGGATGCACTCGGACGATATTTTACAGGTATCCTAACGTCGATCTAGCTGGTATGAAGTTTGCATGCACTCTTGTGGAAATGAAAATTCTTTGCTCGTCTTTACGTAGGAGCTTATGTGAAATGACAAAGTTTTATATGACTAGCGCATTATTTTAAGCGAATACTTGTTGTTTCAAGAACCTTGATATCTATATATTTATATAAAAGAAATTCTTGTTTGTTACAACACTTATAACTCGAGATCTGCTGGACCAATTTTCATGGTTTTTCATTCGTTGGATTAGTCTCCGCCCCGAATAGCAGAATACATCTTAAAAACAATGCTGCCATAAAACACTACTTTCAAAGCTTGAGCACTATGGAATACGAGGTAAAGCCAATGACTGGATCAAAAGTTATCTTTCGGATAGAGTACAATGTGTGGAAATAACAAAAACTTGTAAAAATCAACAAAACACCTTTAGGTCAGAATATAAACAAAATAATTATGGCACGCCCCAGGGTAGTATCTTATCCCCAGATCTCTTTAAAGTATACATTAACGACTTTCCCGAAGCAATAGGGAAGGAGTGCATACTATTCGCTGATGACACTACAATAATTATTAAGAGTGATAATTACAAGGATTTAGAAAACGAAATCGTCGAAGCTATGGATAACGCAATCGGCTGGCTAAACAAGAATAACTTAAAAATAAATATGACTAAAACAAATATAATACAATTTCAGACATACAATGCAAACATAAATAAACTAAACATTCTTTATAAAGATTCTCACTTAACCACTGTCGAAAATTGTGTATTTTTGGGTGTAACAGTCGATAAAAATTGTAATTGGAAACCACACATAAATAAAATTATTGTTAAAATAGATCGATTTATATATGTCTTGAAAAGAATTAGACAAACAATTAACTATGATAGTGCAATGTTAGCGTATCATGGTTACGTATCATCCATACTTAGATACGGTATTATAATATGGGGTAATTCAGTAGAGTTTGACAGAGTTTTCAAAGCTCAGAAAAAATGTGTCAGAGCAATTTGTGGAGCTCATTTTCTAGACAGCTGTAAGCCACTATTTCAAAAACTAAAAATTTTACCTTTGCCATGCTTGTATATCTTTGAAATGTGTATTTTTGTTAAGAGGAACTATAATTTATTTGAAACTACCATTACCAGACCAAATTGCCGATCATCACGCCATAAAGATAGACTTCAGCTACCACCAATAAAACTAACATTATTTAAGAAAAATACATACTGCATGGCCATTATAATATACAACCATTTACCAAATAGTGTGCAAGACCTACCGCTGACAATGTTTAAAAAGTATATTTTCAAACTGCTTCTACTGAAAAGTTATTATACGATTAAGGACTATTTAGAAGATAAGTCAATAGAATCTGTAGTTTGTGAGTTAAAATAATTGACATTATAAGTATGTATAAATTTGCACGCCATCGTTTTGGCAGGATATGCAGAAACAAAATTATTGTAACACCATTATGTACCATATTCTAGCAAATAAATATTTTTGATTTGATTTGATTTGAATGAAAAGGTAGGGTAGGTAGGGTAGGTAGGGTAGCTAGGGTAGGTAGGGTAGGTAGGGTAGGGTAGGGTAGGTAGGGTAGGCAGGTAGGTGCGCCGTAGATAAGTACTTAGTGCTACTCGAGCGAAGCCGGGGCGGGCAGCTAGTGAAGTATAGTTTTGTGACAGGATAACTCACGGGAGCACGTCAAATACGTAGGAACTCCGGTATGACTTTATTGTTGTTTTGTAATAAAACTCGTAGGAAAGTTGCGTGAAATATTTAAATATATTCATACAGTGTATAGTTAGGAAAGCTAGATGTTGCTTCCGTACGGAAGCGTGTTTGTTTACAGTGTAACGACAGTATTTTCATTTTCCTGCTACCATTTTTCATGGCACACTGCATACGTAACTGGGAAACGTTAAATAAAATTGAAGTGTCGGTTTGTTATGTCAAAATAATGCATATGAAATAATACGGTAAGGAAAAAAAATCTGTCTGTGTGTTCCGGCTAATCTCCGAAACGGCTGGCCCAATTTTGACGGCAGCAGAAAGCTGCTGTTATAAGGAGTAACATAGGGTACGGTTATTTTAGAAAAAAAAATGGGTCACACGGGCTAATCCGAGGCCAGCAACTAATATTATATAATAGCTAGTATATTTTATATCAATGGTCCAGTCTCCTTGAAACCTTTATGAAAATACAGCGAAATTTGCGTATATCTGCTCCTACTACTTACCATTTGGTTCACTTGACCTTACTAAGTAAAACAAAATAGTAGTTTATGAAACTGTTGCATAATGAGGGGTATTAAAATACTAGTGCGTGTTTACGAATAGTATCACAAGAGTGAGAGTCGAGTGTTTTAATACCTAGTTATGTGCAGTTTCATACACTACTTCATCTACTCTCATACATTGGGATTGAACCTACTAAATAAAAGATCATAGTTAAAGATCAAGAATAAAAATTTCCCACGAAATTCAGTACAGCTTCACGTAAATGGCGTCTGCACCCAGCACATCACCGCGCATGCGCTAGAGCGGTGCTGCTGTCCTCCGCTTACGTTCCATTATAAAAGTTGATGGAAACTCCTTGGTGATATTAACTTCTTGGATTTTCCCTGTATCGTATCGTAATAGAAAAAAATATTGTTTTATAACATTATTTTGTTAGAGAAAAAGATAAATTAAAGATTAATATGATTCTATTTTTAAATTTCGGTATTGTGTTTATAAAGTATGTCAATATAAACTCGTTTTGAAGTTTATAATTCGAAAATTACGATATGAGAGTAGATAAACATGTTTTAATTAATTGCAAAGGCAATTAAACCACACCACACTATTATGAACCGAATATTGAACCACATCTATATAAGTATATTAAGTATAGAAATGTTGTTTAATTTTCAGTTCATATTTAAAATAGTGTTGTGTTTCAAAAGATAAAAAGAATCGAATAGCTATCCGAAAAAATGCATAATAAATTAAATGATGGACATTGGTGTATGGCGTAATCATTCGCTTGAAATTTAAACTACCGTGCTGTTCTTGCCGTAATTAAAATTGAAGTCAGCATTATAAGCTTTTATACCATTCCCCCTCTAAAAAGCTTATTTTATTCACTGTTTTCAGTGAATAAAAAGCACTTTTAATCACTATTTTGGTGTTTGAATTTAGAACACATCTATATATGCGACCTCCATCTCAATGCTATACAACCTCCTTGCGAAAACATACTCGATACACAGGAAATAAATATCGCTTCACAAGTTGATTATTATTAGTAATAATAAGAAAATTACTTTAAATTTTAGTAATTGTTCCAATTTTAATGTGCATTTTAATTAATTCAACCTTCCTTTTTTCTTCATTAAATGTCTATTTTCCCTTAAATCTTTCTTTTTCTCGTAGTCATGGTATAAAGTATAGTATGCAACTCTTGAATAAAACGGATTTATATCGAGGGCCATGAATTACTCGCGTCGCTCAGGATTCTAACACTTGAATCACGAGCGTAGCGAGTGATTCAATCGTCATGAATCACTCCCTGCGGTCGTGATTCAGTCGTTAGAATCCTTCACTTGCTCGTGATTCATCTATGGCCCTCGCTTTAAATCCGTCCTTTATTCACTAATTGCATAATATACTATTATTCGATACACATAGATGTCGTCTCGTCTGTCCAAAATACCAAATACTCATTTATTTTGTAAAAACAAGGTTTCATACACAATAGAGATTTACGTTTTGGAATGGGCGATTAGCTTCAACTTTTTGACTAACTGACCGACTCCTTAACAATTCAAAAGTGCCTGTAAACGGTTTAATTGAAATAAATGCTCTGAGTTTGAGTTTCAAAAACATGAGTTTAGCAATATTCGAACCAGTCACACTTGCAAATGCTCGTGAACTTCCAAATCGGCCATTTCATATATTATAGGGAATGATAAAACAGCGAAATGGCACTTTACGGCTTTACGATTAGGTGCGAATAGAAGACTAGATAGCATCAAACGGGATACCGTTTGATAAATGTACAATTAAAAAGGACAAGTGCAAATATTCATTTTTTCTTAAATAATTGTCTGGGTACCTTACCTGTTTGTTATAAAAAATTGTAGCAACAAGAATGTAGAAATGAGAGCGGGGAACAAATTACAAAGGTACTGTAAAAATCTGAATGTTCTGAACGAAAATACTTTAAATTGTAGGAACAATAATAACACCGCGTGGATTTTTAATTAAAGTAGAAACGTTTATGTTATTTTAACTATCTTTGTCCTCCGTGGCGGCAATTATTCAATCTGCAGACAGTTAATTAAACGCGTTGACGTAAGTTGGTCATAATGCCCTTATTATGTACCTAGGTAGGTATGTGTCCGCGACTGCCCATACTGTGTACAAAGTATCCGTTTACGTAATTTGATTGCATTGCTATCGGGGGCATGGCCCAGGCACAGTGCCTCCCGACTTAATTTTAATGATAAATCGATATTTTCAGTTTTACCCAACTCAATAATTATTGTTCAAATAGCAAGCGGCAAGGTTTTCAGGATCAATTGAAGATTTTCAGGATCAGCCATGCTATTCTGTAAACATCTCACCGTGAAAACTTGGGTGAAGTGAGCTGTCAATAGTGTCAATCCCTAGCATCTGACAGCTCACTTTAAGAGCGGGATATACGTCGTTGACCTTGGTCATGTGGGCGTTACTAAGTCAAAGCCCCCCGCGTGCGCCTCCCACCCCTAACAATAATTTCGTGCAACGCGAACTATAATATTGCATCGCAGCGCCCGGCGCCCGGCCGCCTCCGCCGCCGCGCGCCGCATGCTATCTACTCATCGCTTCCAGTAGCTGTATCTAATGCAGAGGTGTAAAACCTTTTGAATGTCCAAGACCGAAAGCAAGGAAAAATATAATTATGTATAATTTATAGTTTATTTTTTGTATTAACATTAATTTTAGTTTTTCTGTAAATTGATGAGCTTTAGTATTATATATTTTAGTTTCTATTTTCGTATATTTGGTGCCGATTCTCTTGTCACAAATGCCTCTAAACTAAACTAAAAATCACAAAAATTTAGTTTATTCCTGTCAAACGACGATTTCCCATTCTGAAATAGACTAAAGTGACACAACTTAACTATATTTTAGTTTGACAGCACTAAGATAGTACTGAGTTTTTAGTTTAGTGAAAATGGCAATTTTGCTATTCTGAATATGACGTTTTTCACCTAAAATGTTGGTTGTAAAAGACCAAATCAGACTAAACTTGACAATTTTTAATCGCGATTAAAATGGTGTGGTGTAAAATAAGTTGTTATGAACTAAAATTCACACCAACATCTCGATTTCACGTGCAAAAACAGTACTGTATTTATTTTTTCTTTTGCTTATATCTCGAAAATGGTGCGTCCTATTGCAAAAATAATGAAAATTTCGACCCCCTTTATAAAACACTTAAACACCTAACGCTCAACACGTAGGTAATATTTTTTCATATTTTCCATACAAAAAAATAAAAATTCCATATAAAGCACGTCGAGGCTACAACCCATGCGCACCTCCGGCTCTAAAAAAAATCACCGGTTAGGGCAAACCACGGGTACCACGTGGATTCGCGATTGTCAAATTCTATTTCAGTTGTGTCAAAACTATTTTTTAATTTAGAGAATTTTATTTGTAGAATAGCTCTAAGATTCTCATAGCCAAAAGTAAGCAATTTTAGAGATATTTTAGTTAGTTTAGTTCGGTGTACAAGAGAATCGGCACCATTGTATGATAAAACCACCATCCATGAACCTATTACGCGTTTTAGGTTTAACTATTATGAAGAGACTTTTACATGTTACCTTTTTAGGGTTCCGTAGTAAACAAGGAACCCTTATAGTTTCGTTTCGCCATGTCCGTCTGTCTGTCCACGGCTTAGCTCAGAGACGGTTAGTACTAGAAAGCTGTAATTTGGCATGGGTGTACATATTAATTATGCCGACAAAGTGGTAAAATTAAATCAAGTAAAACTTTGTTCAGACTAGCGCGACGCGACACCGGTTATTGTTATACCGTAAAGTTTTCTTAGAAATAATATTGTTCGAGTCGCGTCGCGGCGTCGCGTCGCGCTGGTTTACACAAGCCTTAAAATTATTATTTTTTTGAGTACTTCCCCTACACGTAAAGTGGGAATGTTTTTTCTCATCTAACCCATGTAGGTACAACATGGGTTAGATGAGAAAAAAAAAACATATCATAGGGTGTCGTTAGAAAGGTCGTTCAAAAATATTGTGAGTTTGTGAAAACCATTTTTGGATTCAGGAATTCGATTGCAAAATATTAAGCTTTTAACTGAATGGGTGGTTTTGGAAATCTGAAAACATTCACGGTAGTAGTATAATAACGAAATTAAAAGGAAAACTCTAAGAGCTAAGTAGGCTGTACAGGTTAACGAGTAATAATCAACCAACTTAAATTTGCAGTTTGAAAAACATGATTTCTCATACATTCCGTATGGGAGAACATGTTTTTCAATTACAATGTTAAGTTTGTTCTTGGGATAAATTCATCCCAACTACGGAACCCTCCATTGTGCGTGGTCCGACACGCACTTGGCCGGTTTTTATACCTATCTTGATTTACTCGATAAAATTTACTAAGTACTTACTTTAAAAAAATCTGGGACATTATGAACTTGGAAGGACCGGTCAGATTTACCAAAACTGTCAATATGACTCCATCCTTCCGACCGTTGTGTTCCACACGCGCCTCAAAGAGATGTCAGCACCAACTGACGGGGTCCGTAAGGGCCAATGCCTGCCAGGGTTGCGAGTTGGTTCGAAAGGGATATCGCGACCCCGGCACACAGGCAACGGAAGGAACACGGGTGGGTTTTAGTCAGTAAAAGTCTGACACACCCTCCCGCTCCGCGCAGAGCGGGCGAAGTTATTTGATAAATTCCCACCCTCAAAAAAATGATAAAGGTGCGGGCTTGCGGACGGCGAGTAATGGGTGACTCGCCGTCCGATCATGGACCATGCCCGGGTCGACGGCGGAGGCACGTCGGTTTACACGTACAAAATATATTCAATTTGAGGCCAATATAAGTCTGACTTGACTGAGAAAAAATAAATAACTGTCATTTTATAAAACATGCTGCTGTAGAATAAATTATATCAACAAAAAATTTATAAAAATAAAATTGACAAAATGTTTAACATCCATGTTCGTTACTTTCATACTTTTTGTTGACATAGTTTTACGTTCATAATACCGTAATATCAACCATAAATGGTTTATAAATTAATAGTGCCCTTTAAAACATTTTTGTGTGACAATGGCGGATTGGCGGTGGCTAGCGGCTTCTACAAAGGCAGACAATACGATCAGAAAAATAAAACGTTTCTTCCGTCGACATAGAGTTCATTTTTAGTTGCGAGGTGCCCATTTCTATGAAAATATTGGACCTAAATAAGGCCTTATTTTTATAAAGTTAACGGTGTAATTCGATTGTGCATCGGATTCTCAGAATAATTTTAGCAAACTGCGTGCCCTCCTAGTTTAGATTTTTTTGTAGTTTTCACCGTTTATGGTTAAGTAATAAAGACCTAAAGATATTTACACACTACATATAAAACCAAAAAAAATCTAATTGGTTGGGCCGACAATAATTTTGTTTGCGGAGAAAAGTGTCACAGGTCCGTTCAGCACAGCGTCTCGTCCCGCACTGAATTATTGGGCGCCGGAGGGGTGGCTACGCGATTTGCGAGTAGCGATTACGTAAAAAAATCCATATAAATAATTAAGAAAGTTATTTGGCAAAAATAAGCCAAAGGTCCCCTCTGCATTACTTAATATAATATATTGGTGGCAATTAAAATATCCTGTGATTTATAGTTTAGGAGAAAAATGGTAGTAAGTTACAAAAACAGAGGCCACTTTGCGTATTTATTTATGATATTTTAAATATATTTTTATTTTTTTTGAAGCCTAGAGGACATGCTTTATATTGTGCAGATTAATATATATTATTTTGAAAAAAAATCTTGCTTTAGTTACGGAAAAAAAAGGTTCTAATGTATCCTAAATGAAGCCCAATTCACGTATATCAACGCCTTAAAGCTCACTTCACCTAAGTTTTCACGGTGAGATGGTTACAGAATAGCACTGCTGATGTTCCTCTTTTCTGGATAATCGATTAAATTGATGATTTAATTAAAACAAGGCTGCTCAACCTCAGGCCCGCCAAAAGCCATCAGCTGGCGATAGTCTTTTGAGAACAGACTTCAGGTCTACAAACCACACTTAAAAAAAAAATTTGCTTGTCCTGAACCCATTCTCAATTACCCAATAATAAAACATATTTCCAGACTTGATTTCATTATCCCTCTGATTAGTCGCCAAATATTGATAACATAAAAAAAACCTCCTCAAAGGTATCAGTGACGTTTTTTTAGATTATTCAAACTATGAGTAACTTAAAGTTTTATATAATTATACGTAAGGCGCACTATAAGTTTCTGGAACTGGCCACTTAAATAAACAATATTTAAAAGTAATTTTTACAACATCTGAAAATGGAACTCTTTGGCTGTAGAATACAGTTTGTTTCATCTGTCAATTGTTTTCTCATTGTGGAGTCACTTTAAAAATTGCTTGTCTTCATTTGGTGTGGGACATAGAAACAGGTGACGAAACATGGATTTATTGCTACGACCCTAAAACATAGCAGCAATCGACCGTTCATCACCAGAAAAGGCTGTCGAAGATTATGAAAACCATGTTTCCGAGGACACCACGGAGGAGTAGCATAAATGTTTTCAAAATTGGTTTATTCGTATGACTAAAATATTTTCATATTTGACCATTCAAAGTAATTTTTCTCATTCATTCCGGAATTTTTTAGTGCGCCCCACGTAGCTGAGTATCAACCATAATGGTAGGCAAGTTTTATTTACTAGATGGCCAGGGAATCAAAATTAAACCACCCACCCACCTTCAAAATTGGTTGCGCAGCAGCCTTGATTTAGAGAAAACAATTAAGCGGGTCGATTTCAAAACAGGTTTTCTTACTAATGAGGAACATGTTCTGTAATATCTTTTTCCCGGATTCACTCAAACATGGGTTTGTTATTTATAGAAGTGTATATAGAAGTATAGTATGGTAGACGTGTATAGGTGACGCGTACGTGACGAGTTTGTCTTTACCATGATCAATGGAATTAAGATGCTCACGTCCAGTACCCTAATTGCGTAATACACGATCAATCAGAATCTGAATCGTTTTGAAACAGATTGCGAGTCCATTGCTTCATAAGTTCGAAAAAAAATCTGCTCAGAAACGTAAATAACGCAATGAATGCTGGTGAACTGTCAAAAGGAAACAGTTTAGTCGTAATCGTTTACGAAAATATGTTAGGTAATTAAATAGCAGGACTACAGACTTTTGAATTCGTGAACGTTTATAGATCTGAAAACATAGAAATCTTAGGTTCTTTATCTATGTACATCTATATGTTTATGTGAATATATCGCAGTAAGATAGTTATAGCCGTGATATAGTTATATTCCAAGGGATATTGCTATATACCGTAATATAGTTATATGAAAAGGTTCATAACTTTCTTACTAGGAATATAACTATAATACGATCACGATCTAGTAATATAACTGTTAGGGCACTCCGACTAAATAGGTTAGGTAAGAGCTGTGATCAATTACGCGCAAAACTAGCGAGCGGTGCCGCGGCAGCGTCCGGCGAGCGCTACGTCGAAATTGGTCGCAATAACAAAATTATATTATATTATATTACGGTATATAGCTATATTCCTAGGGAATAACTATACCACGGCTTTAACCATCTTACTGTGACAAATACATATCGAAGATGGTGAGATCACGACACTTTTCCTAATAAAAATGTGTCGTCGTAACGAAAAAGAATGGGACGTAAACTGTCTTATAAAATGGGCGAGCTCTGTCGTGTTTTCAATTTCACCCGTATGCATATTGATTTGTAGTGATTTACATTTTCACCTTACTTCGCCTCGATACATTTCGTATTACACGTCGGCCATCAAGAAATTGATACACGCTTTTATATGTACTAGTGGTCGCCCAGAGGTCGAAATTCAACCATAATTCATTTAAAAGACATGATTCTAAGGTAGCCATGTTGTGTCAAACGTTGTCAAACGCATGGTAGTGTGTGTAATGTTTTTTTTTATTCGTTTAATTTATTTCTAATGTATATTATATAAAAATATTTAGCTTTCTGCACTCCTTCTCCATATAAACTTTAACTGTGCCAAATTTCATACTCCTCCGTCCGCTTAATTTTCGTAAAAAGGGGTTCAAAGTTTTTGCTTCACGTATTAATATATAGATTATATAGTCTAAAAATAAACATGGTTCTTACATACTAAACACGATATTTTCCCTAAGCGAAAAAATAATAATTTTTCATTGTAGATACAATTTATTTTATTTATAAACTCGTTTTCTTTCTGAAATTCTATCGATCGTTTCTGATGGTGTTTGTTAATCCAAAAACTTTATGAGGGTATTTTGAGACCTCCCATGCTGATAAGTTTGCTGTCGCGCAGTCGGGTAAATAGAGTCATTTCGAACAAGAAGAAAAACGGTGTTGTAAAACAGTTACTCACATTTCAAGTAACATAAGCTTTGGTGTTTTAAAAAAAAAACCTGTTTTACGTAAGTACGTAATCATTATTGCTCAAGTTTTAAGTTATATTTTTGCACTGTTCGCCGCAAATAGGTCGCAGACGTAACGTCGCCAGTTTCAGTGGCACTTTCAGTTATAGCTGACAAACTCGTGAAACAGTTACACTTGCGAGTGCCTGCCTAATTGTCGACAAGACAACGAGGAAGGTATATAATTATTGGTTCTTTAATTAAAAACTAAGAATAGGTTGCTATTATCCAATTTAAAAGTCAAACCGAAGAATGAAGATACCTGTTGAAAGAAACAAATAACTCGCTAAAGGAATGGTAAACAGAGCAGAGCTTCGAGTACCTATCATTAAAGCGCTGCACCTACGCCTATGTATTAGAATAACAAGCGCCTTTGAGAGCGAATAACGAGGCCTGAGTTCGACATGTGTAACCGTTCAAATAAATGATTCTTGAATACGGCTCAAGCTAGCAACGTTTTCCTAGAAAAATAAAGTTCTTATTTTATGAATACATGAGCCTGCAACTGCCTCCGGCTGTTCTTAATTATCCGGCTCTCTGAATAACGAATTTCAAAAAGTCTGCGGCCTTCGGTATGTTAATAAAATATACGCAACTTTTTTTTTTTTTTGTATTTAATAAAAGAATTTTCAGTTTCACTAAACACCTTTCTCCCATCTGAATCTCACCTGCTTTGCACGGTTCTCATGACTTGACAAAACATCGAGACTTCTTTCAAGATTATTATTATGAATGTATTATATAAACACATAAACTTTCCAGAATAAATTATCTAAATGATTGTGACAACCACATCAAAATCTGTTGCGGAGCTTAGACGAAACAACACGGGCACACCGACGGTCATGGAAAGCGACTTTAATTTATATGTATAGATAAATACTGTGCATTTCGTTCCAAGCGTGAAAATATTTACAAAGCTCTGAAAGAAGATGATAGTATGATGCCCGCGGGCCATGAGCGTCGAGATTATGTTACTATTTTATTTTATATTATAAGTAAGAATTTTACGTCGTTTAACCACTTTTACACTTGTTATTTGGGCAAGTTCGTCCGGCAAAAATAAATCCCCGAAGAACTCTTTCCCCAGCTAAAATTGACTGTTAAGGCTTATGGAGCCAATAACCAGATTTCAAACAATTGGAAAACTTAATGGTTGATCGAGTCCATGTCGATTCGCAATGCTAGTAATAAAAGTTCAATTCAAAATTTTACAATAACTAATTCAAATACTGGACATAAGAGGCTTATAGACCAGAGACAAATGGAATTGCTTGTTGTTGAAGTATGGTATTAATAAACCTAACTGGTTCTATTTATTTCTATGATTCGATATTAGAAAATTGGGTTTGACTGTTGCAACAAGAAATAAATACCTGCCACTATTGAAGAAAACTAATCTACGTACGATACCTATACCTATAGATCCTATTGTTACTAACCTAAATAAAATTAAAAGTTAGCGATCAACATTGTAATATTTGTCGGCATTTTCCCTTTAAACTCATGGAAAAAAGGCTTACGGTTTTAACCCTTTTACTGTTTTGCAGATCCCATGTTAAACAGTTAAGGGATTCAAAAGCAATTGAAAAACTCTTTTATAAAAGAAAGTACTTAATTGATGAACGCTTGTGGCTAAGTAATTACAGCCGCACGAGTCGATCGATCCGGTTAAGCTGCGCTTGCCGCGGTTGGTCCGTGGATGGGTATCATCTTTACATACTCTTTACATCTGTGAGTATGTCATGCTCACTCAGATGTCTCGCTGATGGTGGCGCGTGTGTTGGATCATTTAGCTCCCTTCAAAATTGTTGAGCTGAATGGTGCTGATCCATGCGTCATGTTCGTGAACGGGCGCCGTCAGTTGGGACTGGTCAACTCTTAGCTGCCATGGCTGATTTTTAATTTTTGAATTGTTCTTTGTTTTTATCTTTGTATTACGGACGCTTCTAACGTGCATGTCTTTCTACATTGTTCTCACATGTATAATTTCAACATGAATGATGTAACCAATACTTTGTAACAATTTATTTTATTTAAAAGAGTGCCCGTGGAGTTTCTTGCCCGTTCTTCTCCATAGGTACCTACTACGCTTTGGAATGGGCAACTAGCTTCATATTTTTGACTGACCGATTCCTTGACAATTCAAAAGCGCCTGTAATGGTTTAATTGAAATAAATTATTTGAGTTTGAGTTTGATACCAAAACCCTTCCGTGTCTCGGAAAGCACGTTATGCCGTTGGTCCCGACTGTCATTAGTGGATCTTTGGCAGTCGTTACTGGTCGTCAGAAGCCCGAAAGTCTGACAATCTGGCAGTCTTACCAAAAGGGTACCGTATTAACCAGTAACCTTCTTCTTCCTAGCTTAAGCACTAGGAAGTGGTGAAGGGTGGGCGTTTTTGGGGGACTGTCTTATGTAATTTTGACGTTCGAAACGTGCTGATTCTCAACCTAGTTTGAATATATGACTTTTGAATTTTGAATTGGGTTGTGGAGGTCAGATAAGCAGTCGCTCCATGTAAAATACTGGTTTTCAGCTGCATGCGGTTAGACTGGAAGCCGACCCAAACATAGTTGAGAAAAGGCTAGGCAGATTGATTGAATTGATGAAAGTAGAAACTGTCACAACGCGGACGTGTTTAATTTCCCATGACATCGTTATCATGGTTAATTACTTACATAATGGTTATGTTATGAATTGTTAATTGTTATATTTATTTTAAGAACAGTCAAGTCACTGTTACATTCAATTAAAATAGTTATGTTACTAATGCAACCTCGGCTTTATTTTGGCGCCCACTAGAGCATTGACCACAATATTATGTTGTCTTTTTGTAATCCTCTTTTGGTCGCTGCTTTGTCTAATTTCGCAAATTTCCTACATTATTTACATGAATACAACTGACTCTTATAAAGTAATGGGGTAATAATAGTAGATTGTTTGTCTAGGGTGCGAACAACATTTTTTAAGGTGAGAAACCCTTCTTTGAAGTCAAAGTACGACACTCGAGCTTAAAATAGTGTTGCTCCCGTGGTGAACACTCTGCTTTTTTTATCACAATCTATGAAAAAATAAAACGACTCCCGTCAGGAACGAAGTTCCTCTCACGTATGATTAACTACTAAGACTAACAATATCCACATTCCAAATTCAAATCACTTTTAGTCCCTAGGGATTAAAAATCTTTTTTAGTCCCTGTTTACAAAGAATAAACTAGCACTTTTTGAATAGATGTGATAAAAATATTTTTTCATTTAACCTAGAACGTGGGTAGTGGAAAAATAGACAAAAGGATTAGAGGTTCTCAGTTGTTTGAATGTTCAGCTTTTATCTATCGTTCCACACTTGCATGTGAAGTATGGCGATAGCAATAGAAACAATGGCATTTGTGCCATATTGTTATTGAAGTATGCCACTCGAAAATGCCGCTAAAACCATGCTTGCGACCTGCATCGCGAACATACATACCATTGTAATACAAGGCGAGTTCACGAATACTGCATTGCGATTTCGTAACAATAAGCTTTGCTCAAACTATCAAAATGGTTATCATCAGTGAGCGAATGTAATTTAATTTTGAATTATACATGAAATGTAAACGCCATACAAATAATACAAGCAAACTTTTGTTGTTGAATATAAATAACAAAAGTTATCTCAACGCTCACACAACTCCTTGATGAGATGCATACGGGCAAGCGTATGATACGTATTTGTGCTTTCTATTACGAGCAGTAAATTTATCTCCCATACAATATTCTTAAATTAATTATTTGCCTATTCCACACCGTGTATCAAAAATAAAAGACCTATTAATTAATCAAGCAATTTAAAACAATCGGTTGCGATGCTCACGTAACTTTATGTCTTGTGACTTTGTTTTAAAGTCTGATTTGTTTTGTATGTCCACAGATGTTTGCTTCCAACCGTTCTTCAACTTCGTGGACATGAGGGCCCTTCTGGAGAACTTCTGCGTGTACCACGTGAATGCCCCGGGACAAGAGGACGGCGCCCCGAGTCTACCTGAAGAGTGAGTACTTAACCTTAGACTATGTAGGGATAGCAGCATAGTTTCATAGTTTCATTAATGGCTCTCTGGGAAAAAGTTCAAGAAGACATATTTACTTGTGGCATTGATTGTTTCAGTGTTACAGTTCTTTGAAAAGCAAACCGTGTTTTCATGTTAGTGTACGGGTACCTTAATTTTACAATTGCACGCTTGTGTAACTTTTAAATAGACCGCCATCAGTATAAAGATCTAGAGAACAGTTCCTACGGTAGTTAACTTTATTAATGTCTGTTCAGCGCGATTAAGTGGCCCAACCCACAACAGGGATCGATACGCCTATCTACTAGCTGAATGACAGTTCTCCTGAAATATCACAATTTCACTTTGATAATGACGTAGTAAATTACGGCGTCTACAGAAAAATACGTTCCTATTACTGTCTGGGTACTTTAGATTACGCTACAAATGTTGAGGCAATTAATTTTAAAATGTTAACTAGGCACTACGCGTTCTAATTGGGTACAGGGTGTATTTTTGATCACGATATTTTCCTTTATACGCAAAGGTCAAAGTTTACCTCTTAGTACATACACAGAGACGGTCTACAGCAAATGAAATTCACAAACACCAGTCGACACGAGTAACTGTGTACATACACCTACGTCCTACGGTCGTCGCATTAATTCTATTGCGTTTAAACAGTTTACCCGGCATCGGAATGTGCCACACAGTGCACACTGCTTTGTAATTCACATAATATTGCCATTCCTTCTCAACAGCGTCTTCGCCAATCCTGAATCATCAGATTTAATTGTGGTTGAGTGAAATGCATTGCTTTCCCGTAGGTATTTGTCCCAGGAAGCTCGTTTAAACGATTAATAATTGTGAACCGTGAAATAGTACAAATAATGCCGCTTAATACAAACTGTGCTATTTAATTGAAGGGCTTGTCTGTAGCAGATATTTCGAATATTTTGGAGTTTGCATGGCATTTTTTGCTTTGACGAACCGCGCAACCTTTTAGTGACTGATGTCGCGTTTACATTTCAGGCGTTTACTCAAACAAGTAAATATAAAACGAGCGAGTTAACACCATTTAACACATACGGGTTCAAGTCTTGCATTTAGCACGTTTGGTAGATATAGATAGTTACTAATGCAATTTAAACTATGCTCCGTGGAGATGCAAGACTTACTTAACTTGCGAATATACCTATTTGATTACTTATTCTGGTTGCAGCCGTCGACGCAAACACCAAAGTTTCATAAACCATTTTAAGTGGTAATATCAGGCTCCTGTAAGGAGTTGGGAACTAAGGACGTGCCTTCATCAAACGAGGCTATTTGCAGATATAACAATAGCTATAACATTTTTCGCGATGCGCTCTCTATCCGGAATCGCAATTTAATCGCCAACCGCGTGTAGGCCCCAGAAACCACGTGCTTTCATCTTTTATAATCCTACCTTTATTTTTTAAATCTGCTTTGCGACATCATGGTTTGATTAAAAAAGTCGAAAAATATTTTTATACTTACAGTATTCACATGTATTATTTGAAAGTACCTACAATAGTATTTAACATAGTTATAAGGTTCTACTCCTATACAAAAATCTCGGGCTACCTGATTCAGCTAAAGTTATATGAAGATAACTCTAAATAAACTTTCTATGTAATCTAAAAATAAACTGCTTCATGTGCATAATATACTATCCTATTTCAGTCCGCCAAAATCACAAAATAAATACTCTGTTCTGGTTCGACTTAATCTCAGGCCAACGGTATAACCACACCTCCAATCTGCTCTGGACCTCTAAGCCGCTTTCAGCAACCAGTACAATGGTATCAGCGAACAGCATACACCAGGGAGCGTCTTCTTGGATATTCGACGTAAAATAGTTCATTATCCACGAAGAAGTAAGGGCTCAGTACCAACCCTTGTTGCAAGCCGACAGCCACATTGAAGCTGCCAGTAGTGCCCACTATAGACCGGACATGGGCACTGCATCGACTGTACATCGCTCGAATCACTGGCACACATTTCTCTCTCACAAAACTTCACGAGCCTCTCGGTCGAGTGCCTTTTCGAGGTCAACGAATACCATGTGCAAGTTTTCATAAGCCTAACCTAATTATACCAAACTAACATTCCCATCATCAACACTCTGTCATTCCTTGAACTTTCTCTTTTTATCCTGCAACACATTCTGTATTTCTGCCGACCACCACTTTCCTTTCGTCTCACTGAAAATATCTTTTTTATGCATATAAAATATCTGAGATGTAAGCGATAAGTATCATCTATAAATATTTTATGCTGAAAAAGGAACACTGGAACTTCCTGTTTTAATTACATCGTTAGAGCTCAGAAAGTAACTCGATCTAAGCTTTCTCTGTCGATATTACGATGGGACGCGATGGTCCATTGTCGGGGCTTCCTTTGTTCATGTGGTTGTTGCAAATCATGTTACACCGGCCGTGGCAGTAATTACGTCTATACAAATGATCTGGTTTACTTCAGGCTCCAAATCCTGCCGATTCAATTAGTAACGCAACACTGCTGTTGACTTGCTTATCATTAAATAAAAAAGCTCGCATGTCTTACCTCGGTCCACGCTGTCATTCGTAGATCTTGGACAGTCGTGATGGGTAGTCAGAAGGCCGCATATCTTACAAGCTGTCTTACCAACGGGTATCGTTTTACCCAGTAACTGGGTTATGCAGGACAAATAGGCAGTCGCTCCATGTAAAATAACTGGTATTCAGGTCATCCGGTTAGACTGATAGCTGACCCCAACATAATTATTACGTTTATTTTATACTAGCTGACCCGACAAACGTTGGCCTGTCCAAATTTCAATAATTCATACAAAATTCCCATAGAAAATTCAGTTTCAGTTTTCCCGAATATTGCATTTTCCAGGCGACTTTAAAAAAAGTCTTTATAAACCTGGTTATTACGGACTAATTATTACGAAATTTTTAAACCAAAAATTTGCCATTCCGATCCAGCCGTTCTGAAGTAATGCGATTGCCAAAGAACAGCTTTTCATTTTTATTACATAGAATAGAATATTAACGTCAATAAGACTATCGAGTACATTATTCAATCATAGTTCTAGTTAAGGTGTAGCAAATGTCGTAAAAATAGATTAATTAATAGTGGTTTAGCAGGATCGTAACCAAATTCCTCCACAAAAAATAGGAAACCTCGTCTACAATAATAGAAGAGACAATATTCATTTCAACTCATTGTTCAAAGCTTATCCGTCTATTCGTCGCACAAATACAGGATTGTCTTAAGTCAAACAGTGTAAGGTTTCTAAACAACAAGTCGTTCCGGACTCCCGTCTCGGCTGCAGATAACGACAAACGGCAAACCCACACCGACAGTCTGAAACTACGCACAACAATACAAAACATTCATTTTTCTCGTAATGAGAAAACTGATAAAATTATTACAAAAATAAAACATAGAGCTGAACCATTCCAATTTAGCTTCGCAGCCTTTGAAAGATTACCCTAATGATGTGTAATCCCGACCTCGGACTGGAAGCGAACTGACCACGCAAACTCAGAGAGTAATGCTTACTCTCTGAGTTTGCGTGGTCAGTTCGCTTCCAATAGTTTCGTGTTGGTATCCATCACCTGTCACTACCTTCATGATTAATGAATGAAGGCAGACTTTGAAACTATTTGGGTGCTGCTGATACCAACGCTGAAATGACGTAACTATCTCTCTAATTATAATTCTTGTCAGATAAGTTTAGTTCTTCAAGGCTCAATCCCTTGCCTTCAGTTTCTGATACAGATTTTGTACGAGATGAATAAGGTTGATGTTGCAGAATTTTTAGTTCAATTGCCGAAAAATCTCGGCCCAACAAGACTTACCAGTCTCGGCAATATAAATTATAAGGCGTACCGAAAACGCCTGGAGGAGACCAGTGGTTACTGGTCCATGAAAATGGGTGAAGCTGCCTCTGAATTTTACAAAAATATGGCTAAATAATATTTTTTAATGTTCCTTCCCCCAAAATTGCAGATGAGGTTTGGATCTATGAATAGCATGGTCGCACAACCACTTAGTCATTTTTGGTTGTAATGTCCGCCAGAATTAACAAAACCTCTGAAGTTGGTTACAAAGTGAAATAAAATTGACCTCGACCTGTAGATTGTATTACGCTAAATTCATAATCCTTATAGCAATCCACTTTGACTCGTCTAAAATAAAATAATAAAAGGCAGAAATGAAATGCGACTTTAAAAAGTGTTGTAAAACGGAATAGGTCAAGTTACGCCCCCGGCGCGGTCTTAGGAGTGCTTTCTTTTTTTGTATTTTCGTTGGCAGTGGAGCCGTGCAGTGGCTTGGCGAACCGTCGTCATAATGAACGCCCTGGAACGCAATAACTTTAAACAGGTCGGGAATCCAGGGCATTCTTTACACCTGGCTATAGCACCCCATTGTAAGGGCCACGCACCCCTTATAGAAAATGCTCAATGAAGAGTTGCAGCATATACGTTTGTCTCGTTTCACGGGAAATAGGAGAATTCCAGCTTGCTTTGTTTGCTGTGGAATGCATTTTATTTATTTTTAATTCAAGAGCTAAGCAGTTTACATATAAGAACGGCTATTTAAGTCAACTTTCAAATCAAATCGCTAAGCAGTTCGACGATTGCTTTGCAACCCTGTGGTTGTAAGTTCGATTCCCAACTATTGATAGATTTTGTGATTGTTTTTTTTTACATTTTGTTATACGTACTAATAATAAAGCTGAAGAGTTTGTTTTGTTTGTTTGAACGCGGTAATCTATGGAACCACCAGTCGGATTTGAAATAGTAGATCGTTTGCTTAGGGAGCAAAAAACAAATTTTAAGGCGATAGTGTTTCTTTGAATCCAGAGCGGAGCGAAAGATTCTAGAGTAGAATCCCAACAGTAGCGAGGGATTCTAAAGTAGAATCCTGAGCGCAGCGAGGGATTCAAAGTAGGTCACTCGAGCTTAAAATAATGTTGCTCCCGAGGTGAACACTGTACTTTTTATCACCCTCTATGAGAAAAAACTAGTTCTTTTTAATAGATGTGTTTTTGCATCCAGTTCTTGAGGAAGGCTATAGGCTATTTAATATCACGCTATGACCCTTAGGAGACGAGCAAAAAGAAAAAAGTCAGAAAGACGCTAAGCGAAAACGAAGTAATAGCGCGGGCGATGCGATGCGACGGGGTGGGTCGGGAATAAGAAATCTCACGCGGACTAAATCGCGGGCTGAAGCTAGCATTATTATATGATAGTTCGTACAACGTACACAGAAAAATGTGAAGTTAAGGCCACTTCTGTCATCTATGGTTATAATAAAAATAAATGTCTATGTATAGGTGACTGTTAATAAGAAATCCCGTGTGTTTACAATCTACTGTTTTAATATTTTAGTGATCATTTCGACAGGAATTATCTGTATCCGAATGCATCAGGCAGTATATCAGTGTTGGCCCATATAGGTAGTATAAGCAGGAACCCAGGCGTTTATTAATTTACTAAAAACTAAAAAATACGCAAGCAATTGGAAATTACTAGTGAAGGCTGCGGATGTCGAACTCAGAACGACCTGCTGCTTCTCATACAGACAGCTGTACGTCGCTTGCTCCCGCGTCACCAGTCCTGACACTGTATATTTTTGCTGTTGAGACCAAAACTACAAACGTAGTACCTATACAGGGAAGTTTTATGAAAGTGTGGCTGTTATTTTAGTATATTGTGGTGTCTAACGCCATCCACGCGACGTCGCGGGGAGAAGCTAGTATAAAATATAATCTAAAAATGAATATGTAAACCTCCCTCTATTTCAGCACCACTACCCCGACGGGAACCCTTACACGTGCAATGGTATAAAACTTTGTTACTTTTTTAATTACTGGGCTTACGCAAACGCTATTCATCTGCGGAGAGGGAACCGTGACCTTTGCAATACATAGATACGTAGTACATTTTCCATATGGCTTTTGAGTTCTATTTCAGCTATGTTTGTTGTTTTATTAAGGCGGCCCCTAGACCTACAATAACATTGTACAATACTCAATACAATTACTTTACTTGTAATTTGGTTTCTTATTGTAATTGTAATATTTCGAAAACTTTCGTAATATTCTCAAGTAAAAATATACCTAAAAACATTGTAGTTGAAAAACATGTTCTTGTTCTCCCACACAATACTTTTTATTGTACAATAAGATTGAAAGGCGCTCTGAATCCAAACAAGCAATTATATTGCACAATAATACGAACTGCACAATGTTTTCGTGTTCAGTCGGAGAATAGTATTGATCCCGTGTGCACCGTGCGAAGCAATATTGTGCAATAAAAATTAGACTCGCTCAAACTTTCGGTCAATCATTGCGCAATCTTCAATGTTTACTCTTAACGGTCAATAATATTGCACAATTCGTAATATTGCGCAATATAATTGACCGTTTAGAGGTCTGTCAGCGGGCTGGATCTCATGAACCGTAATAGGTAGACAGTTGAAAATTTCACAGATTATGCATTTCTATTGCCACTATAACAAAAACTAATATAACAAAATAAAAAATTAAAGGGGGTCTCTCAATACAATAAAAATGTTGATAAAAAAAAAATACCCTGGCATGTGGGGTATCATTGTCTAGAGCCTATCGAGTAGAAAACAAATATAATTTTTATTTTTATATCTTCGAAAATTATAAAATAGGGGGCCGTAAAAGTTGTCAGTTTTAGACCTTTTTTGTACGAGCTCTCTCTCAACAACTAAACAAGTTGGGAATTTGAAACTTCTGTATATTATGTATTATGTACTGTCTATAATCCAAAAACGCCGATTAATAAGGTATTTTATTTAAATTAATTAGAGTAAAACTCCCATCAGTAAAGCAGATACAAAAAAGTTATTTGAAGGAGTCAGCACAACTCGACTAAGTTTATGGTATACAATAGACGACGTACTTTTAGTAACCTAATCCGCTTGACGATTGACTTGCATTGCGTCAAGAGCCGAACGCAGCGTTAGGCGCTTGACGTGGCACCATGCCAGGGTTCGCAACAAGTCAATCGTCATCCTGAAGATGCCTCGTTGAGAGGTGAAACACGTGTCGATTTCTTACAGGGTTCTTTTGTTAAAGGTTTCAATAAATGGCCAATTTAGTTATTATTTCACATTTTATTTTATGTTTAAACAATATGAACACACACGGACATCATATGTTACCACAGACAAGAATACAGTAGATAATATCTTACTAAGTAAATGTCACTCACAATCAAAGACAAAATATAATTGAGTACTTGCCTTTTTACCTAATACAATTTTAACACTCCCCCTTACTCAATTATATAGGCATTAAAATAATTTTACAAACTAGGTACACTCTTTGCTTAATACAATCAAATATATAAATATATTTAAACTAAACCGAGACTTTCAACAAATTGATTATGTTTGCACTTTTGAAGTGGTTTTGTTAGTATATCCGCAATCATATTTGCTGTGGATTTATAAAGTATTTTAATAGAATTATCATGAACAGCATTTCGAATAAAATGATGACGGATATCAATGTGCTTAGTCCTCCGATGACATAAATTATTCTCAACAATATTATGAGCACTTAAATTATCATTGTAAACAGTGATTGCAGGCAAACAGTAACCAAATATATCAATAAAGAAATTACGCAAATATTTACTTTCTTTTACTGCTTCTCCTAGACTATAATACTCAGCTTCAGTGCTGGAATATGCTACTGATTGCTGTTTGCGTGCTTCCCAATTAATAAGACATTCTCCATACTTAACTACTAACCCACTAAATGATTTTCTGTCATCTATATCATTTCCCCAATCAGCATCAACAAATATTTCAAATTTATTATTTCCTTTCTTAAATTGCAACCCATAATTAGATGTCCCAGCGAGGTACCTTAGTACCCGTTTGGCTGCTTGCCAATGTATTTCAGTGTAACAATTATTATACTGTCCTAACTTACTACATGCAAATGAAATGTCTGGGCGTGTACATACCGACAAATACATCAACCCACCTATCAACTCTTGATAAGGATATTTAGAATCACATTTGTCAGATTTTTCTAATACAACATTTGCTTGCATTGGGGTGGAAACTGACTTACATTGTGTCATGGCAAAACGTGTTAACAAGTTTTTTACATATTCCTCTTGGGATAATTTCAATAAACCATTCTTTCTATCTCTTTCAACCTTCATTCCTAGACAACTCTTAACTTCACCTAACTCTTTAATGTCAAAATTTTGTTTTAAAGTATTCAAAAGTTTCTGTTTTTCAGAGTTATTGTCACTAAAAATGAAAAAATCATCAACATAAAGAGCTACTATTATAGTGCATTCACTAGTTATCTTTGAGTAAACACATGGTTCACATCTTGACCTTTTATAACCTATTTTCTGTAATACCTCATTAACTTTTACATTCCAACTTCTACTAGCTTGTTTTAACCCATATATTCCCTTTTTTAATAAACAAACTTTAGTCTTATCCTTTTCATATCCAGGAGGTTGTTCCATGTATATTGTCTCCTCTAATTCCCCATTAAGAAACGCAGTAGTAACATCCACATGGTCAATGTCCATGTCTTTATCTACTGCAATTGAAAAAAGTAATCTTAATGTTGAGTGACGCACTACAGGTGAAAAAGTCTTATCATAGTCGATACCTTGCACCTGTGTAAATCCCCGAGCAACCAATCTAGCTTTATATCTTTCAAAATTACCAGAAGCATCACGTTTTTCTTTAAAAACCCATTTACATTGAATAATATTTTTATCTATTGGCCTATCTACTAACTCCCATACATGCTTTTGTATTAATGAATCATATTCATTATCCATGGCAGATTTCCAATCAAGGTAATACTTAGAAGACATTGCTTCAGCATATGTTTTAGGTTCAGTGACCAGCATTGAAATGTCACTATTATCAAAATTACTAACATAGTCATTTAACCATACAGGTGGTTGACGATTTCGTACAGGTCTTGAAAGCTGTTCAGTGAACTCATTTCTATCAGAAATATTTTGCTCTATATTTTCCATTGTATCATTTTCTACACTATCACTTATAATTGAAACATCTTGATTATTATCAGAAGATTCCACTATTATGTCTTCTTCATCTGATGAATTACAATCATGAGTCACAATAGGTTCTAAATGAGTATTTTGAGTCTCATCAATATTAGACTCTGATATTTGATTAGGATTCAAAGAATTGATTACAATATGAGGACTCTCAATAGACTCAGATCCATGATCAGAATATAATGGACTGATTATATTAGGATTCTGAGTTACAGAAGTACATCCAGAAATATTTTCTAGAAAAACTACATTTCTAGCTTTTATCATTTTTCCTGGCTGTAATGGATCAGCTAATCTATAGCCTTTAGAATGATCACAATAACCTAACATGATATATGGTTTAGACTTAGCATCAAGCTTATTTCGATGCATATCTGGAGTTAATGCATAAACTAGACATCCAAAAACCTTAAGATTACTTAAATCTATTTTGGCACCTGACCACATTTGTTCTGGGGTGGCATTTTTTAAAGCAGTTGTAGGACTTACATTTTTCAAGTAAACAGCAGTTGATACTGCTTCACCCCAATAACGCTTATCTAAACCAGAGTCACGAAGCATTGTTCGAGCCTTTTCAATAAGAGTCCGGTTTAAGCGTTCCGATACTCCATTTTGTTGAGGAGAGTAAGGAATAGTAGTCTCATGAATGATACCATTAGCAGAGAAAAAATCTTTCATCATGTTGTTACAATATTCAGAACCATTATCAGTTCTTATTCGTTTAATTTTTAACCCTGTTTGATTTTCCACTAATGTTTTAAATTCAACAAATTTTGAATTAATCTCATGTTGTGACTTAGTTTTAAGTAAATAAACAAAAGATTTCCGAGTGAAATCATCAGTCAATGTCAATATATATTTTGAATTTCCCCATGAAAGGATAGGCAAAGGACCACATAAATCTGAGTGTATTAAATCTAATTTACATGTTGCTCTTCTTGATACACCTTTTGGAAATGTTTTAGTTTTCTGTTTCCCCTCAATACAAGGAACACATGGCTTTAGAGCTTTATCATCAAATGAAATGCCATCTGCAAGACCATCACGTAATAACAACATACCTTTATAACTGAGATGTCCTAATCGCTTATGCCACAAATCAATATCATTACATGAAGCTGTGACTAATGAAGTTTCAAATGATTCTGCATCCGTATTTTCGGGAGACATCAAAGATTGTGGATGCTGATTGAGTTTATATACGCCATTGATATTACAAGCTGAAAAAATACAATTTCCATTAACTTTAATATTATTTTTAGTATATGCTTTACACTCTTTATCATCAAATACTAATATATAACCCCTCTGAGTAATTTTATTTACAGAGAGTAAATTAGCAGCAATATCTGGCACATGAATAACATTGGTAATGGTCTTCTTTAAATTATTATTAAGGGTGACCTCAACATTGCCAGATCCAGAACCATAAACAGTTTGATTATTAGCTATGGTGACTACAGTTTTATTTTTATCAGAATAGTTATGTAGCCAGTCTTTTCGCATAGACATATGTGTTGTACAACCAGAGTCCACCAACCAGTCAGAGCTTCCACATAAACCTGTGAACAAAGCAGCAGCCTGCTTCTCTTCACATTCCACTGTTGTAGGGATAGCTGAACAGTTGCAACTTGTCGCTGAGCTGTCACACATTGCAGCTAAACTGTTGGCTGCAGCCTTTTTCTTCAAATCTGGACACTTGGGTCGAATATGTCCCTCTTTTTGACAATGATGACATCTGATCGTCTTTCTATTAAATTTCTGCGCTATCAATGCGCTGGTTTGAGAGGTAAGCTCTGAACGCCTGAAATCACCACTCATGAGTCTTTGCTTTACCATTTCCGATGTCAAAGATTCTGCCTGAGAGCCTTCAATGGCCATGATGAGAGGGTCATAATCATCAGGTAACCCAATCAAGAGAATTTCTGCTATCTCATTATCATCTATTTTACAGCCAATTTCACATAATTCTTGCGTTGCAGATATTATTTCCGATATATACCTTTCCATAGAGTTAAAAGTAGAATAATGAATTCTAGCAAGCTTCCTTTTCAGATATAAGCGCCGACTAATTCCAGTATTTTCATACGCCTTTTGTAAAGCAAGCCATGCTTCCTTTGCAGTATTTGCATTGCGCACATGCGGGTAACATGCTTGACTAATATTGAGGCAAATCTTTGCGTATGCTCGTTGATTGTGAGCATCATTATTGTGATCACCAGTCACATGCATCCAAAGCCCTGCATCAATAAGCAAAAGCTTCATTTGAAACTTCCATGCAGAATAATTTCGAGCACCTTCTAGTTTTTCAATAGATACCACATGTGGATTACTGGGATTCATCCGGATTGCTGTTTCAGAGACTAGTTTTGTCTGAGACGGCAAACGTGGCGGCGATGACATTGCATCAATTTAATTTTTAATAAAAACTTTATACCCAACTTGTTCTTGTTCACTAATTGACGTGTCTGAGCCCATAACCTGTTAAAGGTTTCAATAAATGGCCAATTTAGTTATTATTTCACATTTTATTTTATGTTTAAACAATATGAACACACACGGACATCATATGTTACCACAGACAAGAATACAGTAGATAATATCTTACTAAGTAAATGTCACTCACAATCAAAGACAAAATATAATTGAGTACTTGCCTTTTTACCTAATACAATTTTAACATCTTTATGACTCTTTAAGAACAGTTAAGCGGATTAGTTTACTAAGAACACGACGCCTATTGTATTTTATAATGGATTTCCGCAGTCACGCCTGAGTCAATTAACTAAGTTTATGGTATATTTAATAGAACCTGTAAAGCAACAGCAGCTGTAATCTGTGCAGCTTTCGGCGCATATTTTCCTTATGAATAGGACTTTTAATTAAACTAAAGGAACAGTTATTACTTACGTAAGTAAATATTCAACTACTCTAAAAACTCCCAGCTCTTTCAGTCTAGGTTAAGAAATTAGTGCACCGACCGCTGAATCCAGATAGAAATATCAATCTTAATTAACGAGAAAGAGTAAAGCTGTGTTCATCTTAAAGAATTTCTTCTCAGATAGTTAGTAATGTGGATGGAACTATTACTGTCAGTAGCAGTGGAAAGATACCCGCTGAAGATACCATCAATCCTTGTTTAGCTGTCGATTACACTTAAGCGCATCACGGGGTAACCTAGATCTGATACGAGCTGTACGGTAGGTAAGTACGCGTACGTAACGTGTGGGAGCGACGTCGGCTTAGGGACGACAGCCGTGCGATGCCAAAAGATAGAATGATGCGACGGTACTCTAACAGCTGTAGCAAAATGCAAATCGATGGTAAAGTGCGCAACAAAATTGTATACTTATTAATATTTGTATTTTATTTCAAATAAACTAATTACAGACATTTCTGAATTGTCAAGGGGTCGGTCAGTCAGAAAGATTATAATATATATATACCTAATAAATAATAATCATTTTATTTCTGAATATTATTTCCATAATTTGTTAGTAAACATTGATCTTAATAACTATGTTAGTAAACATGCAGGTTGCACAAAAAATCGACGTGCGGGCAATCAAATTTTCCCGCAATGACATTCAGGAGACTGTTCGAGCCGCCCCGGACCCTCTGCAGCAGCGATACGTCTGATCACTGGAAAACCATCAGTGTGCGCGTCAGCAAACATTCCCGATGCACTGCAGAGAAGGCGTGGCAGCCCCAACAGCATCCTGAATGCATCTGATTAGCTTTATCTTTCTGACTGACCGACCCCTTGACAATTCCATTGCGCATTCCAAAGCGTGGCAGAACTCCACGGAAACTCTTTTAAATCAAAATATTGGTTACATCATTCGTGCTGAAATTATACATGTGAGAACAATGTAGAAAGACGTGCACGTTAAAAGCGTCCGTAATAAAAAAATAAAATAAATTAAAAATTAAAATAAGCCATGGGAGCTAAGAGATCACGCCCGTTCACGAACACGACGCATGGATCAGCACCATTTAGCTCATGTTGAAGGTTCAACTTCAGAGTTCAGAGTTCGGATACTCACTAACTAGTACCTATCTATTAGAGATGAATCAATTTTTTTGTACAATTTTTACGTAGGTAATGGTAATCTGCTGGATATTACGAAAGATGGTGGGTGGAGCAGGCCGTAAATATTACAGGTGTAGACGTTTTATTTATACTTACCTATTTAGCTTGAAATCCCAGAATTTTCAATTAACCCTTAAGTTTTGATTGACAACTAAGCGGATACGGCCAGACACAACTCAGCCCGCATGCAAGTAGTGAACAGGTCAAAAGCAAACAAGGTTTTATTCGCTAAAGCCATCGCCACACAGTCTTCTTTTGTCACGGACCCACGGCGTGTATTCTCGTCCCACGCAAACTTCGTTCGTGCAAACTAGGCGGGAACGCGCGGGAAATGACAAACAAGCCATGCATTTGGAAAATTGACGAAACAATGCTTTGTGTTGCTTTTTCTCTTCATATCTGAAGCAACATAAACCGAACCGTTTGAAGATAGTTGTTTAATTTTATTACTGTGTCACTGTAATAATATTTTGTTAACTGCATTAGTTATTAGGTAGGACCATTTGTCTTTAAAGGTAAACTTCGAGATTGGAATACATAATACTTAGGACCGAAAGGATAAGTTAATACCTTTAGTTCAATAAAATATTTAGGATCTACCTAGTTTTTTTAATGTAGGAATTCGTTAAATAGTAGTTGGTGAACTAAGACCAGATAAGAAGCCAAGACAAAGGCGCTGTCAACAGTGACGTGAGGCCTGTTACGTAAACGTGTGTGCACTTAGTGAGGTGTAGTTTGATTGTAAATGTGTGCGTGTAAGCGGGTATGCACAGAGCGTAGGTGTAGTTTTGACATGCTTCACTGTATTGTTCGCAGCGCTATGTCTTCGTTTTTTATTTGGTCAAGTTGTTGAATAGAAGAGTATGAATGACAGCATTTTAATTAGATTTATACTTAAACAGAAATATACTGTGGTCCAAAATCCAAGCGTGGTGATTATGCCAAACTCCTATTTTCACTGTCCACATAGATGAAGTTTATTAGAGCTGTACCTACGACGGTAAACAAGAGCTGAACTGAAATATTATATTTTTATTTTTTAGTTCAATTGAGAGCTATATTTCAAAAGGAAATCGAGTCGTATAAAGTTCTTCAGTAATAATCTTGCAGACTTTATTCGGACTTAACTTGAGCTTACATTGTCCGGTGTTTCATCTGTATTTCACCCCTGTAATAAAACTTATAAAATAGTAACCAAACACAAAGCTCTATTTTTTAATTTAAAACCTTTCGACGTAATTTAATAAGATGATCCTGAAGAGCTAACCCTAATCAGGTTACAGTTTTATCGGTTCTTCTCGGAATAAATGTTTGTAAATAGAAGATCTATAAATTGAATCGATATGGAGCAGTTGACCTACTTAAGTGCTCACATAATTCGATACAGATTTACAAGGAACGACGGTATATGTGGTGCCTATTTTTAGGGAATAGAGTTGAACTAACCTGCTCTCTAATTGCGTAACACATTTTTGTAAACGATTACGACTAATCTGTTTCATTTTGACAGTTCAACAACATTCATTGCGTTATTTACGTTGTTGAACAGTTTTATTTTATTTATATTTATACAATCACAGCATCCAATGTTCCCAAACTCTCCAAAAGATTCTACGACCGATATAATGGTGTGTTCTTATTTTCCAATGTATCCAATGTACCTACCTACATACAAAGAAACCGATTGATTTTTGAACGAAGAAATACCCAAAATTTTAATAAACTTCGTAGTTTTGAAGAACTGCAATTTCCCGTCGTTTCATGGAGTTGCGGGTTTGGGCGAAGTTTAAAACAAAAAAAGAACTATCAACCCTCAAGCTGCAATGCCCAAAGCAAACTGTCACATGTGGTGAATTGCTGAGACTAGGAGTCGGTCACTTTTTGCCGCTCGAAATTCAAACTGGTAGGTACTGAGAATCAGTGAGTTTCTTTTATGGGAACTATTTGCTATCTGAAATATACGGAATTCATTTGGGTTTGCGTTTGTTTCCAGTAAAGTTTTGTTTTACACAGCCCATTGCAAAAATATGTCAGGTCCCTACTGGTGGGATATTCGCAATATAACTTTGTTTCGGAACCGTTTTGGTTTTGTTTTGCCGAAACAGCATCACGTAATATTAGTTTATTTCAATCAATCATCGCGAAGACTTTATACGTCAAAAGCGTCCGCGTCGGGAAAGCCATTTCTGATCAAAGTATTACCGACACCCGCGGCGAGACAAACAAAATTACACCGCGCTGTAATATAGCTCAGCATTACAAACTCGTAGCTTTACCGATAGCAAGTGCGGTATTACGTCTGGTAATGGATACCGTCCCCATCCCTTAACCGATATAGCAAGTACGGTGTCACGTCTGGTAATGGATACCGTCCACATCCTTTAACCGATATCCCTTCCGTCCGCTACGCTAGATAAACGACTATCATGACTCTCCTAATATGAAAATCATATTTTCCCGTCATATTGCCGTACGTACTCTGGTTGAAAAGTTACGTCATAGTAACACGAAAATGTATACGAATCGGTGTCTGCAGTTTCCAGCCACGTGGGCGTCGTAAACTTCGGATTAAGATTTATCTCCCAACGTGAACTAGTTCTTATTTGATTTGATTTCAATATTCGCTGCTACGTAGGTATAGTACGTCCTTGATGAAAGTTCTGCAACTTGTGCCCTTTCGATCCCTGTAGTTGCTAGATGTCATTTACGAAAGTGCCTCCCGGACCGTGCTGCTCCACTATCTGATGATAATACAGTACAATCTCAAACACACCTACCAGACGAAGTAATTACACTAATATCCCCAAGTTCATTGCGTGGTCCTTCGGGGAACAATAACATTCAGCAATAGACGCTCACGAGCTGTTATCGACTTCATTACGTACCCGTAACGTATAAATACAACGTCGATGAGCGCTCACTCGTTAATTTTAGACCCAGAAAGAGAAGGCCGCGATTCGATCTGACAGGGATGTGCAAATCTGAACTCGATAAAATGAATTTAGTGATGTAAGTTGTAGTACCATTTAGTTAGTTAACCGTTTATTCGGTGTCCTTGCGAGCGCGAGCGAGTCGGGGCGTGCGGGTAGTATTGATTTTTTTGAACGGCACGCGCCACCGACTACGTCCAAGTAATACTATTTGAATAATGCCTTCTTGTCCCGCTATCAGGTATTTTCATTTTTCACATATCATAAGATGTAGGAATATAACCTTCGTGACCCTTCAGTAGTCCCTGAACTTGATTTCTGGGTGGCACAGACTCTCCAGCCCACCCTACCCTGGATGTGTGAATGTATAACTTCTATACTACCTACATGCATCCAAATCACTACTGTGATGTTTATAAACGCCACTTATTATATCCGACTTCAATAGGTCTTACGTATTGGCAGCATGAAATTAAGTGTTGAATCGCTCGGATTTGTCGTAAAGCGATGGTCCTCAATTTTAATGTCGCTTCGGAAAATGCTTGTTCAAGATCAGTATAAAATCTTCCAAGAAATCCTTCGCTAATATAAGTTTAGTCTTCGCAATCGATATGTGGCGTTACATTAGTATTCGACACGGTGAAGAAATTAGCATTTCCACAAAGCTGTCTAAAGCACACCATATTATATTGTAATTCCTATTTTTTTGTCTTTAACATTGTTTGTTTTGTGGGAGTATTTACATAGGGTACGACATAATGGTTAAAATAAGAGATACGTACATATTGATTTATAAATTGTGTAAGAGCAATACATTCGCACGCCTCTCAGAAATTGACACCTATCATATTTAGATCATGAGTGCTCGTATCATACATTTCGACAACGTTCTCAAAACTTTTATGAACAATTTATGAAATAATTTGGCAAACTAGTTTAAATACTCGCTTTGTACAATAATGAGTTAACTTGATGGTGGAACGCTAATACTTTTTAGTTTGCAAACAATGTCCCACTCGGATGGTCTATGTATGTTATGAATCTTGTGAAGCGTGGACATTCCTGACGTGATCAATTCAAAACTTAGTTCAAGTTACGGCCGCTCCGCGCCTTGTCGGCTTTATGTTAGCAAAGTTTATTGTTCTAATTAGCGCCACAATAGTCAAACATTTTGGCAGCGACCCTGCGGCATACTACGAATAATTTACAACGTTTAAAGTAAACACACACTTACCTATACTAGCATGACGCTGGAGGAGAAGCCTGTATAAACATATACCAAATCCCAAGTGATTATATCATAAATACAACCACACATAGTTTGAGATTGTAAGCTAGTAGATTCAAAGATTCTATTCATACATTAATGTTTCTACTCAGGTAGTATAAAGATGTTGGAAAACTGCATCAATTAACGGCTTTAAATATTTCAAGCAACCTTAACCTCCATTACGTATAGAGAAATGGAATTTAAATCTGTGCCCCGGATAGTTCATGAACTTATTTTAAAAATCTGGTCCACATATTGTACCTACCATCTTGTTTACATTTTCAGGCAAAATAGGCTGCTGGAATTAGGACAAATTCTCTTAGCTTGTAGTAGGTTAAACAACCGTTAACATTTTTGTTGGTTTTAAATTTCAGAGTATCTCATTATGTCAAGTTGTTGGAACTAACTCAAAATAAAACACGTTATGAAGTTACGAGCAGTTTTCAAATAGATTTCCAGCATACAGTAACTACATACGCATACAATATTTCCCTTACACTCATGCTGTGACTGCTGTGAGCATTCACTGCGTACTGGGTAGAGCTGTTAAAAGAGCGCCATGAAAGAGTCTAGACCGACAAAAGTAAAACAGACTCGTCTAGCTGGCACTTCCGCTCACTGCCACGCAAGTACGCACTGCTCGTGATTCACACCTACACTGTAGGTACTTGAGAACTGTTTTGTTGAGACGTACCTACCTTTATTAAAAATACGTGCAGATATCAGTCATCAGAGTCGTTACTTCATAAGGACCTTATAAGTTAGGATATCATATATGACAACTCCAAAAGAAAAAAAAATACGGCCGGCCCACCCTGCACATAATAACAGCGATTGAATAAATTGCATTCAACTAGTAATATAACTTATTATTGGTAAGAAATTGTCTAAACCTTTTTCTAAAATGCAGTTCGACTTCCAGTTAAAACCATTGTTGATTATCCAATCAACTGATAGTGCAGTGCAATCGGCTTATGGCGCTGTGTACACTAACAGTTTTAATTAGCGAATGGATAGTCTCGTATATCTAGAAATAAATCTGTAGCCTTCTGTCACCTTACACAAAAACCGAGACAGAATAGGACATTATTTCGGTACCGGTCCTTCGAGCCGGATTTGGACTCCCGAAACGAAAAGCGAAAAACATTGAAAATTGTAACTGAAAAAATGTAACGTTATGTTGTGTACATGAAACAGTTTCACAATACAGTGGCCTTTTATTGGTTTGGAATGTTTGTGATTCTTTCAGTTTGCTTTAGCTATCGATGCTGGCTTGTAAAAAGACTTTTTTTTTTTGTTTTACGATGTTAGTTAGTATCACATTTATTTTCAAAGGAATAAAAATCCGAACACGCAATTATTGGTTTATAGCGACCCTTTGACGATTGAGGATACTATGGAGCGAGATGATAAATCAACATTTATAAAACATGTTTGCACTTCGTTCTCGAAACATCACGAAGTCGCCTCGCCTTTACACAAAACAGAACGTTTCGTTTTAGTGGTATGAGGAACAGGGTGTAAAGTTCACTCATCCCCCATATAAAAGGGAGGATCCTCCGACCAGACGGGTGTCATGTCTGGCGGGCAACTGCCCAGAGGTTGAAGTCGGGAGCTTGTATATATGTAAACCGCGCGGTAAACTCTCATTGCGCGATGCAGGATTTGAGTGACGTCAGGATGTTGTGTGACGTCAGGTCTTTGATGCGTAGTTCGCATGTGGCGATGTAGATGCCGCTACATCGTAACAAGTGTTACGAAACCTCATATTTAACTCATTCGATTACACCCACTTTTAATAGAGCTCATATGCCATGCCGCCATACATATGCGCCATATATAGTGGACCCTCCACGGGGGTCACCGGTATTACGTTTGCACTAAAGTGAACCCTCCAGGAGGGCTCCCGGCACTGAACGTGCAAAAAAACATGTAGGCGTAAAACAAACAACCATTACGGTTCCTACGTGTAAAAAACCTTCCTTTAAAATATGCTCCGCACCGCGTTCTTCTGCCATTTTTCTTCGACTAGATTTTTATGTAACACTATGATCGTATGACGTAACTTGACGCCTGGCATCCTCGAGCTCGTAATGACCCACCTATTAGTTACAGAGGGATCCTGAGCATTATTCACAAAAGTCCTGCTCCTACAACCAAAGGGTGCTATAACATTTATTTACTTTTTCCAGTGGCTATCCCATGTTTAGTTAAACTGTTCGGATGTCGAAGAAATACGTTGCGTATCAGTTGTGTGTTCCTCCCGCGCAAATGTTTAGAGTACCTGCCTAATTGACGAATTCGGGTCACTTTAACGTTCGTAAGTGAAGCTGCCAATCGAGCTCTACTTAGGAGCAATTGTCCTTTTTAAGTTTGGTTCAGATGCAGTCCAAGGTAAGGGGCAAAGTTCGGAAATTTTACAGCATGCTGTTTAGTGCTTGGCCTCTATACACAAACAGCGAAATATTCTTTCGGGTTAGAACAATGTTTTGATCAACGCTTTCCTGTCGTTGTCGGTATTACTTCGGTGTCGATTCACCTCTGGGCCTCTTGCTTCATTGATGCCTTGTTGGCGTCCACTAAACCTACAAGACTTAGCAAACAAAGGTCAGCCAGCCCTTTTAGCACGGTATATCTGTATCGTGAACACTTCACCCCAACGAGTAGAATCGGATTGATTCTGCAACCTCCGCACACATTAATACATAGTTTTATCTACTCTCATATCGTAATATTCGAATTATAAACTTCAAAACGAGTATATTGGGTCCCCACCTATGAAATTGGCGTTTTTTTCTCACAAATAGAGAACCTTGTCACTTCTATGAATTAAAATATTCATCAATTGCTTTGTATTATATCGAATAATGACCATCATAGACAACTACTAATAGTAAAAAAAACGTTATTACTTATAGTTTATAAACATAAAAAATACCTTAAAAATGACTCCTCATTTTGTTAGCAGAAATGACCACTATTTGTTTTAACTTAGCCAAAACTTATTTTTGTCGCTTAATCTAGTGGCATATTACGTTATCTTAGTTTTTATACATTAGTGCATAAAAGTTTTAAAACATTAGTGTTCATGGTTGTTATATAAATTAAGAAAATGTTAGTATGAAAAAAGCATTTCTTTAAAATTCTCCATACAAAACGCTGATTTCATAGGTGGGGACCTAATATATTGACATACTTTATAAACAGAATACCGAAATTTAAAAATTGAATCATATTATAACACTTTTTCATAAACAAAATAATGTTATAAAACATTTTTTTTTCTAATACGATGCAGGGCAAATCCAAGAAGTTAATATCACCAAGGTGTTTCCATCAACTTTTATAATGGAACGTTACGGGGGACAGCAGCACCGCTCTAGCGCATGCGCGGTGATGTGCTGGGTGCAGGCGCCAGTCATATGTGAAGTTGTACTGAATTACGTGGGATTTTTTTATTCTTGATCTTTTATTATTTTAGTAGGTTCAATCCCAATGTATGAGAGTAGATAAAGTAGTGTATGAAACGGCAAATAACTAGGTATTAAAACACTCGTGTGATAACTATTAAAAACCTCGCCTGAGGCTCGGTTTGTAAACACACACTCGTATTTTAATACCCCTCATTATGCAACAGTTTAATAAACTACTATTATGTAATACCCTACACTCGTTTTCCGAGTCGAAATTAGCATTACCTCGGCTTTCTCTATAAACTTTGTAAAATAAAGCTTTCGTTAATCAAGACATGTTTTTCTTTAATTCCATTCGTTTGTAACGGATATGCTGCACGCAATGTAGGCATCATTTAGTATAAAAAGTGACTCATAAAGTTAGAATTTCAAATTTGTGAACTATTTTGGTCGCGCTATTTTTAACGTTTCGCCAATTTCGTGTCTCATACTTAGAATGATTAAAACATCCAACAATATTGCCTGCAATTAGTACAATAACGATTTTGTCATTCAATTGACCGTAAAAGTTATTCCATAGGGCATTAAGTATAAAAAATATACGGCTGAACAAATCAGAGTGCAGAAGATACCACAATATCGCGCATCAGGCGTTATTATAGACTGAATACATAGAATGTATTTAGGAGCCAGCCCCAGCTGTTATGAGGATAATTTATTGAGCTAAATGAGACTTAAGACATTGTGTCATTACTACTTCTCATGTGTTGTTACGTTTAAGTCATTTTACTATACACATCGTTTGTAATGGACCCATTAGAAAAATGACGTGTCGTTCACATAAATTGAGGAAATTATTACCCACAAATCGCGACCCTATTAGAGTTTACACGGGCGCTAAAATGGAATTATTATCTGCGACGCTTGGCGGAGCAGTCATTAAGTCGCAGCCGCCGGGACATCCGGCCTCGATGAAATCTCAACAGATACTAGTTGCCGAGCTGCGTTGCTCGTTTCTGTTCTTCATTGCAACGATTCATAACTCCACATTTGTTGAAAACTGAACTAAAGTTTCCATGTATCCCGAAAGAAAATAGTGAAAAAGAGTATAGTTTAAATTCGCAGGCAAGATTTAATTACAATTAAGCACACCACAATGTTGTGTAAAAACTGGCAGCTACTTTCGCAGCTATTGCGGCCTTCAAACCAACACACTGGCACAGGCTAGCTCTTTGTAGATTCCACAACCAGGAACCGTTTGTGCTAATTTCGGTCTCTTCTTATACAGATATTTAAATCGTCACGGGTTTAATTCCTTACGACTTTGATATTTTGAAGAAAGTGTACCACCTGCAGGTGCAAACATTACATAGGCACCTCGACCTTTTTCTGTCATACAATTGAAAGGTATGGAGGAAACTATTGACACCAGCGTTTTGTATCCCCTAAACTTAAATAAAGCGTGTCACGCATATACAGGCTGGCCTCACAGCTGTGCGGGAGACCCGTGCGGGCTCCCGGAACGGAGACACACGTGAGGTGCTAGAAAATTGTATCACAGCGACGCGGGTGGTCCGTACGCGACCCGCTCCGGGTTTAGCCCGTACAACGTATCGTACTACTCTCTTGTTGCAGAGCTGCGGACGCTACCTGTACGGGTCTCCCGTGTACGAGCCGCCCGTCCGGGTCTCCCGTACAGCTGTGAAAGCAGCCTAATGCAGTATATAAACATGTATTTGTATACCCTTTTCAACTCGCCCTACTATGTCAATTACCCACTTTGACCGACTTACGTACGCTACGCTAAATCGCCCCACAAAACAAATTACCTTTAAAGTCTTTTCTTTTCCTTTGCCCAGTTTTCCTGGTAGGTACTGGAAATCCCCGGTAGTCTTTTAACTTTTTTTCAACATTAGTCTACTATTAAACAAACTATTAAATGAGCAATATTTGTATATATATATATATATATTTGTAATCACGTTCTCGAAAACGCCTCTAACGATTTCGATGAAAGTTGCAAATGTTGCAATATACAGGTTTACGGGGGCGAAAAATCGATCTAACTAGATCTCTTATCTGGGAAAATTCGATTTCTCTTATTTTCACAGCTTCGGGAATGTGTACCTACCTATGTGAAACAACGTTGGGATACCTGGACGATATGTTTATCTATTTTCACCCGAGCAGAGCTCGGTCGACCAGGTACTTAAACATTAAATGGAATAAATACCATTTGATCCGTCCCGTAAGAATTTCAGTAACATACTTAAAAGAGCTTGAAAATCCCAGCCATAAACTGCGGATATTTAACGGCTCATTTTCTCCGATATTTTATTCCTGAATAACTCCGGTTTCCAGTGCATATTTTAGTTTATCGATATAGCTACTTGACGTAGTTTTATTGTCATAATTCTGAAAAGGAAACTTAAACTCTAGCTCAAATATATTATCGCCCGGTTTCAATCTGCATTGAGGATGAAGCAGATACTTTAAAAGCACCATTAATTTGATTAGTAAAAGCAAAGACTAATTTAGTGATAGATCTTGATTTCCTTTGGGATCGTGACGCAATCACAGAAGAGTACCTTCACAAACTGTACTAGTACGTATTTGAGTGCTGTCTTCGAGCAAGTTTCGAGGTCAACGCGAATAGTACCAGCCGCAGCTGTTGAGAAACTCTTCGTTTAAGTTTTTCAAACTACTGCAGCCGTTCTCAATGTCATGAAACTACGGGCCTTGTTAAATTTAATTTCGCTTTCAGAACAAACCTTGAATAAAAGTTAATCAAAAGTGTACTCCGGCAATTTTTTTAACATAAACCTATGTACTACTACAGAAGGTCATTAAAATTCATGTCGTCAAAGCCACCAAGATACCTTCTATTCATTTTTTTTACATTGAAAGGACGTTGTAACATGTGAAATTATATTAAATTAAAAAAAACCCCGCCACAAACATTTCCTCATTTCCCTTTTCTACACCATCACCAGACCCTGTTCATTCCAATGAGCAACACGATACCTGTGCCTGTAGTTGATAAGGGAGCTGGGTATCCTTCAAATTCCAGGTGATGCTGCAGCATCAGTTCAAGATTACTATGTTCTTCTAATATCATTGAAGTAACAGAATACCAAATTTCAAATTGGTCAGACTTGTGAAAGACGCTCAAATCCATTCATCAACTAGAAAAGAGCTGATAATCTTCAAACAGCTGAACCGATTTTGATAAAACATGTCTAAGAATTATCGCAAGAAAACCTGCTTCCAAATAAAAAAACCGCATACAAATCGGTTCACCCGTTTAATAGCTACGGTGCCACAGACAGACACACACACATAGCGGTCAAACTTATAACACCCCTCTTTTTGCATCTGGGGTTAAAAATGCAAAATATACATAGACAAAAGTTGGGGCGCTTTGGTCGGAAAACAAAGACGTTTTCCGACACCTGTTCGTATTGTGTTTTACTTACATGAAATACTGTAACCAGAAATATTAGAAAGCGCAAAATCGCTAAAACTGTATGAATGTACACAATTTGCGGTTTGTGTACCTCGACGTTGCTAGGAAACTAAAGGACAGCGTACTCATTATTGTATTTTTATCAAGCTGCAATACGGCTGCCGTTCATTGTACCTACTTCCAACTAAGTTTTTAATAAATTAGTGGAGCAGGTCACTAGGGCGCCTAAACCTATACCTGGCATAGTACCTAGTGAAATAAATTCTAGAAAGTATCGATCTAAATGAAGCCGATTGCTTGTTATGGTTAGATAATCAGTATCGAGCCAATTTAGTTATGGCGTTGCCACCGATCAGACATCTTTCTAAAGGGACAACCAAGTACGTCGATGTCTGACGGAAAAGAGCGTTCAACCTTTTAAAAGGTTGAGACGACATTTGTAAGGTTTACAAAACGGCGGGCGTCCTTGCATTAGAGGTTGTAGCGCGTTTTCTTGTTCATTGCTGTATTTAATCCTACAATAGAATGCCTTGGATGATACAAGATTTGATTTTATCGATTGTTATCATAAACTAAACTACATACATATAAATAATAAAAATAAAGATTCCGACGAACTGAGAACCTCCTTTTTTCGAAGTCGATTAAAAATAACTATGTATAAATTCTGCTGGCGGGCACGTAAGTTCAGGCTGTTCAATCCCCTTTACAATTCTATTCGGATTCAAGTTCTGAAACTCGCCACAACTAAGTAATCGTAGTCAATGCAAACATAACCATTAAATTAATCGTTAGGAATTTTACGTGACCGCATCTTATCTACAACTCATAAACCACAATTAACGTCACATCGTCGCTATATTGACAGTTAATAAAACAGTATGAGCTTAGTATCGACCTGAATTCTTGGAGATCAGTCAACAGCTCTCGATATATATAAACGCTCAAACGGCAATAAGTCTTACTTAGGTGCTTATTCGTAAAAGGGATCCAGAAAACCGTATAATAAATAATGCAATAAGAATTTCTCCGAGATCTATATGATCCGATTCTAGATTCCTCTCGAAACAGAATTTTTGTTTTTATTCATTTATAGAATTAAGAATCAGTCTGGACCCAACTTAATAAAGATAGTTAATACTTTTTCTGATGTACATTCACTAATAAAAATAATAAAAAAATGCTTATAAATAAAAATATAAAAATGCTTAGATTCCTTGTTTTTTTATTGAAGACGAGGTCTTTCTCAGTCTAAGAACGTACAAAGTATAATATCTAAGTCGGACCGCTAGATTAGTAGACGCCGGTAACTTGTTGTTTTTATTGGAATTAAATAATTAATTAGCAACTTGCACTTGAAATATTTTTCTTAAAAGTCCTGCTAGTTTTTTTTCAAACTCAGGTTCAAGCAAGTAGGAATCATATACTTTCGAAAATTACGTTTTAATAATGAAACTATGAAAGTTCTCACAAAAACAAAAAAAAACTTGAACTAGCTTTACTTACCTACTTAATTTAAATATCTTGCGTAATCATTGCCTAACGCAGCTTGCATGATAACCTGAGGTAAATCACTGAACTAGATTAAAGTGACAGCAACCGGTATAAGGGACAGGAATGAGTAATGAAATGACAATGAACAGTCTTCCCCGTGGAGGGTAGGTGAATAAACTGCATTAATGGGGCGTCGCGACACATCGGCGCCAACTCCGCGCGTAACAAATGTAAACATAGTACATCGACTCCCAAACAAATGTTAAGTATGAAGAAAATAACTTGAGAACTAATTAAACATTTGAACCACGTTGGGCGCCAAGTAGCTCTTGCTTGGCGCCCGACGTGGGTCTTAACTCTCTACTAAAATCATGATACTCAATACGTTTTGGCCACAGGACTTATTAGTTTCCGTTCTATTGTTTCTAGTCAATCTTAATTGCCTCGCGCTTTCGAGAACAATTACAGTTACAATAGTCATTACAGTGACATTGTTTGGCATTAAGAAAACTACGGTTACTAATTAATTAATTTACAAGTTCATATTCAAATATTGGCCATTCAACTAAGATTCATTTTTATTGTTCTTAAGTTCTCGCTTTTCATTGAAACAGCTTGGTAAGTGAAACTATGTAGACAGCATACAATTCTGAATGAGCTTAAAAGAAAACAAAATACGTATGTAATGTTCCACATGAGTAGACACATGATATAATTCGAATAAGGTTCGGTTATTCGTAAGGCGGAATAGAATCGGCAGTGGGTCTCGTACCGCAGTGTTATGTAACAGACTGCCGCTCGATATAGACTGTACCTACTACATGACGGCGGCGCGATGGCTACCGGCTGACGACGTCTGGTCATGCCGGTTGTTATCCTCCGGGACTTTTAGAAATCACTCACTGGAAAATTGTATCGCCACGATATTTAGGCATTTTATGCGCGGGCCCGCTCCCCTCATATTATTCGCTCAAACTGCCCTACATTCAGCCTAATTTCTGATTTACCAATATTGTATTAAAGCTTTAATCCAGTCCTTTATGTTTCTGTTACATTATTAACGTCCCTCGGCTGACGTCATGAATTTCTAATGTTAATAGCCATTAGCGTTTAATTCTTGTGTTGCATGGCGCAGCGATTTTACCCGTTACACTGGCTTAAAATCATTTACGAAGTGACGCCATACTTTGGACCACAAACTTCGTACAGCAATATGAGGTATACTATGCCCCTCGGTATTTCTCGTTTTTTAGGAGTACAAAAATGCCAGGCAACACCTTGCTCTTTGATGTTAGAATTTGTTTCATCATTTATGTTTGTTTCATATTGATAAAAAGACAATTTATTCCAAGTTTTGAACTCGCGTCTCAATATTGTCAATATTGTTTCGAACGACAAAGAATTATAACTGCCTTTTCTTGGCGCACTTTTGTACGGCTCTCTTTGTTCTTTCAAACATGAATGAATGTATTCTATTTGATACTAACTTTTCCTTCGGGCAGATGCTCGTGAAGAACAGTCGAGTGAATGTATTATGATTGTTTTTTTTTTACACGGGTTTGTATTAAAAATATATTATTGATAAAAAATTTGAAAAGAAGTAACGCCTGTTTCACAAAAGCATCCTTTCTAAAAGCTGTCCACGATTTCAGAAAATGAACCAAAAACAAAACAAATTGACTTCTAGGTTGCGGATACAGAGTCAGATTCAATTACCTAGCGAAACTCCGCAGACGTGATGGTTATCGATATAATAAACAAGATATTTTAATTTGAGACTGTAGAGTGGGTAACGCTAGCCAATAAAATCATCGAAGTCAAGCGCCAGGAGGCTATCAAGCAGAGCTTAAAGTCAGCAGCTGATCAACAAATTAGGAGTGACAGTTAAAATTCTGCAGAGCTTATAGCGCTGGACTGGTAGCGATTCACCGCACGGCTGGTGCATATGGCGGGTATTCTACATTCGCCACAATAAGCTCTCATCAATCTCTGTCAAACACGCGGTTCCACTCTTGAAAATGTTATGCTGGTTAGTAGAGTGGGTATTATTTCACGGAGCCGAAGTCTGCAAGTCCTAGATTACGTTTTGCAAACACTCTATACAGAGTGGAGACCGCTTAACTTACTTTGGAGTGGTTTGAGCAATGTGGTTGTCTCATAGAGAATCTTAAACTTCGGTAGTGTCGTGGTCGTCTCTGTGACATTTTGGAAATATGTATCTACTCGTAAGTATAATGTAGAAGATACATTTACAATGATATCAGTGGCGCCCTTTGAAGCTCGTGACATTTATTTTAAAATTGTATGGATACGTTTTTCGGTGGGGGACTGGTCTCCCGGGGGCTAGTTGCAGTCTGTACATAAATATTAATTTGCCGCCGCCGTGCTATGTAATGTTGACCGCGACATAAGGTTTCATACTTTGTTTTGTCACAATAAAAATCAAAGTAACAGTCTTAAATTATTATTATTGCAAATCAGTTGGATGTGCTCGCTGGCTGGCTCAGGCTTTAGGTTTCATCAAATATTGGTTCCACCGTCTCTGTCCACATTACACCCTACTCCTCGTAATTTCATATTTTGAACACCTCAACGACCAATAATTTTGAATTTATATTCATACACGGAAAATTAATATGGACGTCGTATGGGAAAGTGATCCGTCAAACATAATTTGTATTAAAAGTAGTTAAATACTTTTGTATTATGATACTCGTACGTACATGCTTTTACTTTTAAATGTCATGTGTCATGTACATCTATTTAATATTTTAAATATTTTATTTAAAATACTGATAGCCATAATTAAAAGCCGTCAGTGTCTGTGAACCACATTGATTCTAGTGTCCATGGCGTGCAAGCGCACCATTCGTGACATTTGTTCGGAGGTTTGAAGAAAGATTGAAATGTAAGCGATGTCTCATTTGTTGCAGCTACCTGTACCCAACCATGGATGAGTTGGCCAACCAGCTGAACTACGTGCTCGGCCACTTCGGGATCAAGTCTTTCATCGGGTTCGGGGTCGGCGCCGGCGCTAACATCCTCGCCAGATTCTCTCTAGTGCACCCTCGGAAGGTAGGATATAGGCAGATGTAGACAGATAACTTTTTTGGCATTTAGGTAGATCTAGTTAGACGCTGCACATGAATTTGCTCAAAATTGATAATTGTATTTGTACGGCAGCTTTCGTTGCACCATCATATGGAAAGTTATCACCGCTACTCCCAAAGTACCCAACAGATGCATCCATAATGGTGTGCTTCCCTTTACACTATTTGACTGAATAAGTAATTCAGAGAAAAAGCTCTTGATGGAAATCTGAAAAAACAATCCACCTCGTTTATACAGGGTAACTGTTACCATGTATTTACATGATTCTGAAACCCCAACGATGAAATTTTTGTAGGTTATTAAAAAAAAATCTGCTGTTTCATAGAAAATTGCAATACCTACGCGTTAAAAATGTATGGAATTGCTGATTAATTTTAAAATAACAGACGAACAATTTGAACGCAGGGGCGTTCAGAATCATGAACTGAATCCATGGTAACAGTTTTCACGCCGATGTCCCTGCCACCCTGTATATTTTATTATTTTATAACTTTAGTGGAAACTTGCCACTTTCGTCGGAAGTCGCACTTAATTATTTCCAGCTGCAAACCAGAGCACTCATCGCCTGCTTTTTATTCAACAACTTAGCTCCATTATAAAGTTGAAGATTAACAAAGCACCCATTATTTGTAACATGTTTTCCACGATGTTCCGATAGTCGCGACAGTAAACGGTGCGAAGAACTTCAATCAACATCTTAAGAAGCTCTCTCCTGGTAATTGGATTGAGGAGCTGATCCAGAAAGCGGTAACATGGCGCGCGGCGTTGAACCGGGCGGTTTACACAACACTTACTATTGTGTACATTATTTATGACGTTTTTAAAACCATTTTATTTTATTTTTTTAGATAAAAGCCAAGCTTCATTTTCTCTTTTAAAATCTTTCTGATGGACGCAAAAGAAACATTGTTATGTTACTAAGCTCTTTGAATGCATGAGCTGAAGTTTTAGAAATTAATATGTTACGCGTCGCCATACAAAGGCAAGGCTTTCAATTCCATACTCTAAGCAGATTTGAATGCAGTTAATGCTGCATGCATGGTGCGCTCGACTGATATTGGAAACATACGTACTCTTACATGTGTATATGTTGGCTCGCTGTACGCGATGCATCCACTCACTGTACCATGGGTTTTGCGTTGATCCGCAGACTGCTAGCGCTAAGCCTCTTACTTCAATCAAATGATGCTCACGAAATTGTTAAATCTGCTGATCCAGCATTAAAAGGTTTGAATCGCACGTTATAATTTTTCGTTAACAATGTTTACTGAGATCGCGACCGCTGAAAAATGCCAAGACGTCAAAAAAATAAAAAAATATTAAACAGATTTCGCAGCCTTGCTTTTGCCAGAAAAGCCGTACTATATCTGGTCCTTTCAGTGTGTTAAATTCGACCGAGGGATTATTTCAGGACAAATATTAGTAGCAGCAGTTTCGGATAGTGGCATCCTTCTATATGCATACTTCTAGCACCAACTTTTACTTTTTCGGATTCTGTACCCGAAGAGTCCCAAACGGAACCCTATTACTAAGCCATCGCTGTCCGTCCGCCCGTTTGTCTGTCATCGGGCTGTATCTCATGAACCGTAATAGGTAAACAGTTGAAATTTTCACAGATTGTGTATCTCTATTGCCGCTATAACAACAAATAAAATAAAGTTAAAAATTTCAGAGGGTCCCCATACAAGAAACAGTACTAAAGTATTGAAAAAAAAATTGTAGTATTAAATTGTATGGTGGTACGAAACCCCTCGTGTGCGAGGCCGACTCGCACTTGGCCTGTTTTATTTTTTCTTTTTCTTTCTCTTTCGGACGCCATTGTTGTTGTTACGACACACAGAACCACGAGCGACAAAATTTAGAACTAAAATCTGACGTTTCTTTTCACGCCATTTTACATAACCTCTAATCGTTGACCCGCTGCACACTAAATCGTCTAGAACATGCTAGCTGGACAAAATTGACCTCTTTATTTCCAAGAATTTGTGGTCACACCTCGTTAACACCGTCCTGAAAGTTGACTTTTCACATAACGTATTGCCACGAATACAGACTTAATGCACATTCTTTTGGTATCATCTGACCCTTTGATTAACTCACTCAGAGATATTCCTAGGAAAAAAACCGAACTCTTAATGCATGAAGTTCTCGATTTAATTATCCAGCCTTCAGTGATCATTTCGCGACCTACTACTTGTAATGTAATTAGAAACGAAGACGATTATAAAGAATCTGACTCATTTGAGCATGAAGAAGAGTAGCTTTTATATTTTGTGTGTTAATTAATAGATTTACGGTAGTTTTGTATATATTTTTTAAATTATTGGTCTCAGGGTGTCGGGGACATCGACGCGAAACCGGTTACCATGGATTCAGTACATGATTTTGAGCCCCCCATGCGTTGAAATTTGTCGACTGTAATTTTTTTTTACACTGCTGTTCCATACATTTTGACCGCGTAGGATTTTTAATAATTTCAACGCAGGTGGGTTCAGAATGATGTACTGAATCCATGGTAACTGGCTTCGCGTCGATGTCCCTTCTACCCTGTGTAAAATCCCATTAATTTAATTAATGGTTGAAATTTTGTATATTTTGTGCAATAATATTTTTTTTTTATCATTGTATATTTCCAAAATATACTGAATAGTTTTGTAAGTAAATTATTTTCTTTTTGTATTTTAAATTACTACTACACACTACGTACTTCTTTTTTCTTTTTTTTATTTCCCCTTAAATCGGGGGATAGTCTCGAATCCTACTAGTAACAATAATTAACTACTATTTGAGCTAAAATAAGCCATTAGACGTCAAAAAATAATATTGTTCCAGCTAGCATATTCTAGACGATTCAGTGTGCGCTGCGTGGATAAATGCAAAACGTTTATGAAATTCTGCGTGTTATAGTTAGAAATTATGGAAAATCGCTAAACGTCGTTCAGCTGTTTTACATAACAGAGCTGTTTTGTAAAACAGCTAGCGGTTATGTTAAACAGCTAGCGGTTATGTTAAACAGCGAATTCGACAATCCATCTGGAACTTAAACTATATCATGTGGAAGGTAAGAAACAAATCCGCGCGGTTACAAACGTGGCCTTACTAATAGTGTTGTGGATTATACGCGCTCCAAGGTGATACTCGTTGAAACGAATACAGGCGGTGAGTGATCGCTAATCACACAGACAGAAATAGGTCGCGTACGGAACACGTCCGGTATAAAAGAATCCCAGGCACAAATCCGCCTTTGTTTACCCTCCTCTTCTAAGGTGCATTTCAGTTCCACCGTTCCACAGTGTGCACTGGGATACGGACGCATTCCCGGTTAAGAAATCTAACCAATCCGCTTTGTAAACACTTATTTTTATTTATGTTTTATGTAATCCATTGTCTTTCCACCTCTATAATGTTTCTATTTTTGTATTCTTTCGCCGTCGCGTTGGCTATCATTAAAGCAGCCTGGTTCCGGAATATACCTACAATGGCAATACCTTTTGTTTTGTCAATTTAATAATATTCATTACGTTATTTACGTCGCAAGCCGACGAACTTTTCAAACATTTGAAACAATGGATTATCAATTTCCTTCATAATTCATTCCATCGAATTGGATTGGTAAGTGTGTTACTCAATTGGAGTGCAGATGTTTTGTAAACAAAACAAGACATGCTTATAAATAAATTGGTATAATCTCTTACTGAATTATTTATCCGAGTTAATCCTAAATCCTAAAGCCGATTGGCTTTATCGATTCAAGGCCCCAAGCGTTTGTTCCACTCAATTTTATTTTGAGAATTTACGGAAATAGCTGACGGAATATAATATATATAATATCGGGAAACACTAACAGTTTTATCCGATCCTTCATCAAACGTTTACTACACAAGTTTTCTTCTTTTCAGCGTCTCTAATTGATTGTTAGATATTATTCCAATGAATCGAAAGTCAATGAGGATCGGATTCGTCAATTAAAATGTTAGTTTCTTTGAGTATTGATTTAACTTTATCTGATTTGTTATTGAAAAAAAAAACTGTTTAGTCCGTCAGTCAGATAATAAAAAAATATTAGACACGTTTTTTTTTGCTTTATGATATTAATTATAAATGATTTAGTTAATACGCATTAAAGTTGGAGAATGGGGGCTAGCTACGTCACAAGTCGGTATAAAACGTACGTCATGCTACGTTTTAACTCTATTTCTCCGTAATCTTTTAATTACGTAACAAAGAAAAAATATGTGTCAAATATTTTTTAATAACCTACGGGACGGAATAAAAAATAATTTAGTCAGTGTCCCTATTCATTCTCATGAAAATTGAGTATTTAGGCTTTTTAATCATAATTATACCAAATATCGAGGGCCATCCACGCCGAATGAACAGATGGCGTTTCACACACAGAAAATACAGATGTTATCAATAGATGTTCGATCGACACATTATGTTCTTATTTATTTTCACATGCGGACTCTTTGAGTCCTCATTAAGCGCTTATAGATCCTGGCATTACCTACCGCAGGAATTGTTCTGAATGCGATGTGACATGTCTTACGACACACATATACATATAACGGTAGTTAGATGAGACATCTGAAACGTGATATATCACATCTAATAATTGATGTGCTCAGTCCATGCCTATAATATTAGGAGATCTATGTATATTTTGCCTCATGTTTCAGCTTAATAGCTCCCGTTGTATACATTAAAGCAGAGTGTATTGTAGATTAACGTACAATCCGTAGGTAAAATAAAATCTTTTTCGTGCTTGGTATCACAGAAAAGCTCTAGAGATAGGACCTAGTATGAATATACGACAATTAAACCCGTCGCCATAGCTATTCTAATTTTAGTTCCTTTGCATAAGCGTTTGGAATTATCATATCCTAACTGTTGCCCGCGTTTTTACTCACATTGTAGGGAAACTAGTGCATCTGCCCGGATAAACAGTATGCTATACATGTATAGCTCACATGCCAAATTCTATCTAAATTCGTTCAGCTATTAAGCCGTGGTGGAGTAACAAACATACTGACTTACAAACTTCAAAACTTTCAAATATCGTAAGATTCAATATGATATGTCTAATTTGCAGTAAAATACGAACTTATGAAGTAGAATTACACAATACGTTAATGAAGGCCACTAATTCAAAGGTTGTATGGAGCGGGGTATCAAGGTGACAACGGTCAACAGGTATCGATTACTTCGATCAATATATTCAGCTATAATTATTAATGAACTTGGAAATCACATTGCATTTTAATAATCCAGTTCATTTGTCCTTCGAAATTATTTTCTAGAAAATCTAGTAGTAACTTTCATTTGTTCTTGAAAATTGTAGTACCTGCTCAGTAGCTATTGGTAGCTTTACCTAGATACATGAGGACACACCGGCAATTGTCAGATTACCTGTATGGTAGCCTAAATCAGCATGGATTATGCAAATCCAGACGCACTATGTACACACAGGCGCATAAATTTGTTCAGTCTGCTCATAATAATTAATTGTCGATGAATATGGACGAATTTGGCCACGACGTGGGGACGCACAGGCGTAGGTGGTACAAATGACGTGTTCCAAGGATCCATCTGTTTCGATTCGATTTTTCCAGACATGTCCGGATTTTTGGTCTTTTCTCCGGACTTTTCAAAGCTAAGAGAATTTTTGAAAAAAAAATCTTTTCTTACTTTATTTCGATAAAAGATTAAAAGTAAAATTTACAGACTTTTGCAAATGTTCGTCATTTAGTTAGAACTTCTCGAATTTTGACATGGTAAGGGTAACCCACCCTAATCATGATACTTAATACAATGTGTAGGTAAAGAAATTACGCCTCAATTAATCTATGCGTGCTAGTATACCATTACGTACGACTGAACAATAAACTATAACCGTCGTGGGTATAATGTAGATTTCTGGCGACTTTTCAAATTAATTTAAAAACCTTCTATTCACTACATGGAATTCAGTTTTTCTACGAACTACCTAACCACATTAAAGCAGAGATTCTGTAAACGGTGTGTCACACGATTTTATACATAGAAATAGAATATTATTTATTGTTGTCACAGCTATTGACAAAATTAATAAATAAAAATTATGAAAATAATTTATTTATTTGCTAAAATCGACTGTCATGTTGTATACTGTGTTTTACATACAACGATTGCCACTTAAACTGGTCTCCTGGCTCCCAAACTAACATACAACGATTGCAACTTAAACTGGTCTCCTGGCTCCCAAATTATACCTACTTGAGGCTCAAGAATCAGTGAAACTGTTTTACCAAGAGTTACATAGTCGTTCAAATAATAAGTGAGCATCTTTTTGAGACCCATAAATAATTCTGATTTTGATTTTCTAAAAATAATAATCGGTACGCTAATAATTATATTCTATTCGGTTGGTCAAAAAGTGTTAAGAGGATCAAAAGAAGGCGATCATCATTAAAAAATCAATAAATTTATGAAGTATCAATTAAATATTTCCCACCAATAAATTCCAGGTGGATGCCTTGGCCCTCATCAACTGCACTTCAAACCAGGCGGGCTGGATCGAGTGGGCTTACCAGAAGATGAACTCTCGCTCCCTGAAGAACCGCGGCATGACCCAGGGCGTGTTGGACTACCTGATGTGGCATCATTTCGGACGGGTATGCTTTACACTTAGACTTGGTCGTTAATGTGGCGCATGGACATTTGTGGCAGTGACGACGTTTACAAAACCGAAATAGTTCATAGGAGCGTTCGTTCTAAAAGTTAGCAACGTCGCAAATACCTGTCAAATATTTACCTGTTTTGATTAATCCGGCAATATTACTGCATGGAAATGTGAAATATCTCTAACTAGTGACCTAAAATATTAATAATAAATTGTAATTATAACATTGAATTTGATGTCGTAACCATTTTAGGTGTAAAAAGGGCATTTGGAAAGTTCATCATCATCTAAAACTAAATATTCGGTGTTACGATATTAATAATTCATAATCAATATTTTAATTCACTAGTTAGAGATATTTCATATTTCCATACGGTAATATTCCCAAATTAATCAAAACAGCGAAATATTTGACAGCTATTTGCGACGTTGCCCACTTTCAGAATGCACGCTCTTAAACTTCAATATGCCATTTTTAACGACCACGTTATTTGAGTTGTGTACTTGTGTAGTTGTTTTCAGGAAGACGGCGTAAAAGGTGTTTCTTTTCAGATCCGATTTCATATTTTCTAACATGTTATAAATACATCGTGATATTTGCTATTCATGACTTGAGAAAAACGTAGGCATTGCGTGTTTTCTAAATTCTGCGGTGCTTGCTAATGCGAATCATTAAAAAAAATATTTATCTGTTTTTTTTTTTTGTCTCAGGATGAAAATAATCTAATAAAGCATAAATAACCAATTGGCTACGCGTAGGTAAACACTTCTTTTAAAATTTACAGAAACATCCTTGGGACACATTAAAAAAATAACCAGCTGATGTCAATTCACGCAATACTCTCTATTTTTCTAGAACTTCAGTCAAATGCTAATTTGACAAAACAATTTTTGAAACAGAACCATGTATACGGAATACGTCCACACTCACATCGACCATACATACATCAACCATCCCCATAAAAGTCAGACATTTATATAAGAAATCCATCTAGTGTATAAGTTGCTCGCTATGCGCTTGCGATCGCGTGGCGAACTTTATGTGCTGCGTGCAAACGCGATGCCGACATTTAATATTTTATTCAGAAATGACTGTGACCGTGACCGATTCCTTTACGATGCTCCGTGCCCTTACCCCTAATGAATGCAAAACGGATCAATTATCATGTAACTATCAACTTTGTATACGAAACTAAACTCCAACTATTCAGTTTCAAAGCAGAATTTACTTTGTAGGCACTAAACGATAAATGTTTGGTCAGAATACACATTTGTATCCTTTTATTTCTTGGCAAATTGTGTGATGTTAGCTATTGTGGCTTCGTTGGATGAGATACAATTTATTTTAAACTGCCTCGCCGTTTATTGATCTATCGATCCGTTTCCAGCTTCGTGTGAACAGCATGACATTTTCAGGACATGATTTTTCTACCTATTATAATCACGGCGGAATTGAAGAGAAAAGAGAACCACACATAATTCACAATGCCGGTCTCGTACTTTCCGAACCTTTGTTCTCTTCCCATTCGTAACCGCATTAAAATTCGAACCTACGTTCGAAGTTTAAATGAATAATGGTCATTTGCTGCAGTTCCCGGAGGAGCGGAACCACGACCTGACCCAGATGTACCGCATGTACTTCACTCGTAACGTGAACCCTACCAATCTGTCGCTGTTCATCGACTCGTACGTGCGCCGCACCGACCTGGGCATCGCGCGGGAAAACGAGACCATTAAGGTGCCAGTGCTGAACATCACCGGGGCGCTGTCCCCGCATGTGGACGATACTGTCACCTTCAACGGACGTCTGAACCCTAACAACTCTACTTGGATGAAGGTAAGCTTTGCTCATCAACTCTTGGCGGTACCCCCGAGTCGTAACCAAACCGACAGGTCGCGCGGATACGCGATCGTCGCTTACGTCACTCATTTGTTCGGACAACCGGAAGGCGCTGTCTGTCGGCGTGACGACGCGTACGAGTTCGCCGAACCAAATTAGCGTGACGATGCCTCTTGGTGTGATGGTCGCTGTGGTTAGTACACGGCCTACGGAAAACTGTCGATGTCCAATGTCTACGACTCCTCCATCGCTGTAGATAGATTTTTCAATATTCGTTTCAATACGCATTTATGGTTTGTAAGTAATAGGGATTCTAGTTTAATGAGTTAATTATTGTCTCTCTCTGTTATGAAAATAAGACCAGCCATGCTATTCTGTAACCATCTCACCGTGAAAACTTGGGTGAAGTGAGCTGTCAATAGTGTCAATCCCTGTGGAATGACAGCTCACTCCACGCTCACTTCACCTAAGTTTTCACGGTGAGATGGTTACAGAATAGCACTGCTGAACTCAGAACAAAATATTATCATGATCAAATACTAACGATTCATTTAAAATAATCACGACGGAAAACTAAGCTCATTAGAAGACTCGGTCGCTCTACGTGCGTCACTAACAATAACTCATAATTACGCTAACTAAGGCAAAGAAAACTTATCTCTTTCGTAAATCCTAGTAACGATCCTAAAACAATATTTCTAAATGAAATATTTCTTCTATGACCATGACGATGGTGAAGGGTGGGCGTTTTGGGGGACTGTCTTAAATGTAATTTTGGCGTTCGAAAAGTGCTGATTCTCAGCCTAGTTTAAATAAATGACTTTTGAATTTTGAACTGTAAAATGGAAAGTGAAAATCTTTTGTAATCCTTTACGACGAAGCGCAGGGGCCATGCTATTTGCACTGATGGAGTTCCTACCGCCATCTGTGGGTTGCATTCAGAAACATTACCGTCATTAATATTCACAAGCACCGCCACAGGATACCCATTGACGCCGCCCTCGGACGCTGCATTCATAAACTGTGCGAGGTTAAATTATAAGCCACTTGTTTGCTTGCCTTCTATGAGTATTATAAATTAACGGCGCTTTTCATGTCTGTACGTGTGGACCGCGTTGTTCTCCTAAACGACGCAACGGATTTTGATGCGGTTTTCACCATCATTTAGAATTACGTTTATAAAACATTATTATTAAACTTACATTTATGATAAAGAAATCTCGATGTTTTGTCTAGTCGTAAAATCTGTGCGAAGCAGGGACGGGTTGTTAGTTACGTAATAAATTTAATAGAAACTTTAGATGAGTTGGTAATAAATATTATTAATTGTAATTGTGTTTTGAAGACTATACTCCATAGGTTTAGGTAGTTAAATAAAGGTAAACAAATCATAAAAAGGATTTTTATAGTTGACACTTTCCAGATTCAAATACGATAAACTAAACTAAATTTATTTTAGAATTTTACAATAGTTTCCTTTTTATTTATCTATGTTAAACTTTATCATTTATTCTTAAACTACTCTTCGTACATGTTACTGCTTTAGCACAATTTTTTAGTAAGATTTATAATAATAATAATATAATATTTTGCAATCTGTCTATTGTAAAGAGCCCAAACTCTAAACGTCAACGAATTATAACGTTGCTAAATTGAAGAGTACAACTGTGACGTAGCACGACAACTGAAGTGACAGGTATTACGTTTAGTCGGTTACCGGACAGCTGTCTCGTCACGTGGTTTTTTGTGTTTACCTTTATTTAATTACCTAACCTACGGAGTATAGTTCCAGTTACCTATAAATGTAGGCATTTTCTTTCTTTAGGATAGTCTCCAAAATTATGCCAATACAAATCTTCACGTGTTATTATACAGGGTGGCAGGGACATCTACGTGAAAACTGTTACCATAGATTCAGTACATGATTCTGAACGCCCTGCGTTGAAATTTTTCGTCGGCTATTTAAAAAAAAAACAGCTTTTCCATAGATTTTGGCCGCCTAGGTAGTGGTAGTGCACTTTTCTATGAAACAGCAGATTTTTGTTTTAATAACCGACGAAAAATTTCAATTCGGCTTCAGAATCAGGTAGGTATACAGGGTAGGTAGTGTAGGTACTGTAGGTATACAGGGTGTCCCTGACACCCTGTATACCTACATTAACAGTACTTACTTCATAAGGTACGTCATATACAAACAAAAAAAAATCCAATACTAAATAATAAATAGCCACGCAGTTATTAAAAATAAAAGTTTTTAAAACTAAAACCCAACTACGACAAAAAAGGTATAAACAAACAGACAGACAAATAAAAAATACGGAGTCACACGTGTTATATCGATCAGATTACGAGTGACTCCGGATTTTATAATTTTTTTAAGTTGCATCATTTTATGTCTTCTAGACGGCGCCATATTAATGTAACCAGCGGACGATTAAGACGCTTCCAATGATACCTCACTTGTCAAATTATGATAATTAGTTTAGAAGATATGAGGGAACAGATGAACATACATACGTACCATCGAAGAACTCCATATCTATACACCGTAAGGTCTATTTCTGCTTGCAGTGCACGGCGGCTATAAAACCGGCGCGGTAAACTGCTTAGATATGAAATTCTTCGATAGTACATACCGGTCAAAATAATAACCCTCTTTTTTGCGTCGCCGTAGTCGGGTAAAAACGACATACGATGTATTGTTGTCCTAAATATGTATCAGAGTGAAAGTTTTCAACCGCGGAATTGTGCTGCATTAGTCTTAAGGGCAACACTTTGTTACAAGTTAATCTGCTTGTCACTGCAGCGCGCACAATAGAGGCGAAGTTCAGGGATATAATACTAAATACTATTGTGCGCGAATAAACTTGTAACATTGACCATGACCCATATTCTGAAGCTTATTGTTGAAGAATATTAAGCTGAGCTTAAATGAGACCTACTTTCTTATCTGAGGATTTAATTACTGCACAAAATATGGAGTCTGAATTTATGAATATGTAGTTTGTGTTACCTACGTTATGAGACTTGCTCTATTAAAAGTTGAAATAAGTGGGATCATCAAAGAACTGCTTGAGAATCCAGAAACGGAATCCCATCATAGGGGTATGTCACGACTTCTTTCCAACAACCAGTACCCTAATTACGTAATACACTATCAATCAGAATCTGAATCGTTTTGAAACAGATTGCTAATCCACTACTTCTTAAGTTCAAAAAAAAATCTGCTCAACAACGTAAATAATGCAATGAATGTTGTTGAACTGTCAAAATGAAACAAATTGGTCTTAATCATTCAAGAAAATATGTAACTTAATTAGATAGCTGTTGCCTTCAGCATTTAAACGAGGACAGACAGTACAGGGCGCTGTTCGTTTGCTCAGCGGACCTAAAATCCCTTCCTGTTTAGACCACAAATATATTCAGCCTCATTACAATACAAGATTTATGTTTGGAACCTGGTTTAAACCATCGAGCAATTTTTGAATTTCGAATTCTATTCTGATAGAATTAAAGTTCTAATTACAAAAACAGTCGTCAAACCCGTGTCTATGTTGTTAATTTTGTATTAAGAACTCTACTGTGTTCTGTACAAAGTTGAAAATACAATAAATGGCTCGAAAGTGTAGGAACTAAAATTAGAACTCGTTTTGTAGTAGTCTTCAGAAAATGTTCTCTACACATCTGTGCCTATTCAGCCTATAATATTCCCACTGCTGGGACAAAGGCCTCCTCTTTTGGAGAGGGAATGAGTGTCTTTGAATTTTTAGTTTTAGGACATACCAGTTTCCTCACGATATTTTCGTTCATCGTTTGAGAGCAGTGGTGATGAAATTATTTATACAAAGTTAAGCGCTTGCCTGGGTCGACCCCACGACCTACAACTCGTGAGTCGGGGCCGTTACCTACTAGGCCACCACTGCTCACACAAATACACAGATTTATATTTCCAAAACGATGATTTCAGATCTCAGATTCGGGAATGGTGCTGGAGGAGCAACCAGCTAAGATATCAGAGGCCTTCCGCCTGTTCTTGCAAGGCGAGGGCTACGGTAAGTGAACCACGTCGCATCATCGACGAACTACGTAGACGTACCGATGCAAGCTTAGCTTTGCATTGCAGTTCGAATGTTTGACAATTGCACTCAACACGCCACGCTCAATAGATGCAATATCGCAAAAATTATTTATTAATACCACGATTTGCTAACAGCAAACACCCTTGCTTTATAGTCAGACGTTTTTCATCCAAATATATTTATAAATACAAACGATAAGTGCTCGACACTATAAATATAAAGTACGTTTACGAATGAAGCTTCTAAGGCAAAGTTATGTAACATTTCGACATCATATTGCATCTATTCTGCAGCTTATGTAAATATGTTTGATATGATTAATGTTATTCATTTTAAACGTTAAATATTGACCAAATAATATTAAATATTGATAGTTCATTGCATATTTTACTTTTAGATACGTTTATTTCATTGAAAAACGTTTACTTCGCAAAATCTCTAGTCTGTACTACCCTACTTTCTATTTGACGAACTGCTGCCCCCTTCTAATTATATAATAATGTAAAAATATGATATGAATATGATTATACGCTTTACTAATTAATGATAATGGTAAGCTAACTTATGTTTTGTACGTCTGAAGCCTGAAAGTTTATTTTTATTGTCCTGTTTATGTTTGAGCCTGGATTTGCGATAGCGTTATGCAGTCCCTAACAATTGGTATGTACTGAGGGAGCTTTCCTCCTGTAGAGCTAGTCGAGCTTTCCGTCCTGTGGTACTATTGTGGTAACGTCTGTAGATACTCTCTTGAATACTTTCATAGTTTACGTAGTTTGTGAGACTGTGTTATCATTCCTTTTTATTAAATTCGATACATTGTGATTGTGTTAGTATTTTGGTGTTGCTAGCTAATACATTTGTATTTTTCTTTACTTTACGATTCTGGCATAAGATGTCATAACATAAACAAGATAATTTGTAAATCATGGAGATTGAAATCAGTCTAGTTAGCAGTTCATAATAATATTAGTGTCTGAAGCCAGTCATTTTGTAGGTCCTGTATTTCATTGACGAAAACTATACAACATAATACATTTGGATGCAAACAGTCACACAACTTGATTGCATATACTCGTACTTACTGATTCAAACACTCCAGATGTTTCCAGGCAAATTTTTGAGCAAGCTTTTCAGTTTTCACTTCAATCTTTAACATTTCAAATAACATAGTATGGGTCATTGGAAAAATAATCTTAGGTACTACATCATAACCACTTATTGATTGTGCATGACGAAACGTCTTTTTATTAAAATATGAGATGTTTGCAATATGTACAGTACCTACTTCATCAAATTCAAATCGTTTGTTTTCATTAAGGTGCTGATAAACTTAAGCGTTCACTTGTAATGAGCATTCTAGCGAATGTTACATTACAGAAAATAAACGGGAGCAATTCAGCGAACATTCTAGCGAAAGGACAGTAAAGGAGACGGATACGCTTTCATACAATCTTGGGCCTGGATGTAAAGAGATGAAATTGGTGTCAATTAATAGCAACTATATTATCAAACCATCACTGAAAATTTTGCGGATTTTAGCAATCTGAGAGCCGAGTTAAAAGACATTTGTTAAAGTGAGGTTACGTAACAAAACAGCTGATTTTTGAAGTGCGATGTATAACCTCATTGTGCGATAGGTAGTTGTTTTTTTTAAAGATAGGATACTTTTACAATTATAGAAGGTGTATACAGTGCCGCTAGCGGCACTGTATATTTACACAACGATCCATTATGATAATATCCAATCGGTAGGCTGGTCGTAGAATCCAAAAAAACAAGTCCAAGTCCAACGTAAAAGCGAGGCTCTCCGTGACCGGTATGGCAGCAAGGGTCGTACAAGAAGTAAGATCAGAAGTCCGTAGAAAGAAAGCAGGGGTCGAAGAAAATATCAATAAAACTATGGGAGGAAACACTCAAAACGCACACGCACTAAACGATACGAAACGAGTGACTGACTGACATGTCACCATAGACTAAAAATACAATAATCGATTAGCAAACGTGAATCGATTTTAACATTTATCTTTATAGATATTTAATTTGTTTAAACTGTTTAATACGTTAATTCTAATAATTCATGTATTTTAATTAATCATCTGGTACTCGTAAAAGCATCTTTTCAATAGTATGAACTCGGTCACGATAGTCGATTATAATTTAATCGATATTCCATTTTGTTCGTAGCCATAACTTAATTTTTGGATTTCTCAATTTCCAGATTGTAAAATGGGCTGATATTTCACATTTTGTAATAGAAAAATATAACCTTTTTTTTTAACCATACGTCAACTTATTACAATCAGGCCCAGAAATCCCCGTCTCCTTTGCTTCGAGGTTTTTGCCGAGCCAAGCCATCCTGTCATTGTTCCGTCGCCGTCCCTCTTGACTATATTTTTGACGAGCATTGACATTGACTAGAGTGTTTGCTAGGATGATCGTGAAAATGTTCGTAGCAATGTTTGGCTCTATGCTGGGCTCTGTTCGTTGTTCAGTTCGACAAATTTCAATACGGCGAATGCTCGATGTTCTGTTACAGGTGAATGCTCAAGTTTATCAGCACCTTTAGACCATAAATCTTTGAAAGTAAAAAATTAAATACACCAAGAATTCAATTGCAAAACATCTCTTATTATTTTATACTGTCTTAGATTTGTAATTTATTTTCTAGAGGCATACTTGTTTATTTAGCTCGCTGTATCTTACGCTATTCACTTACCTACGATACAACAGTACCCGCTGTTAAACTCCCATTAATATTTGAAACAACCTTTTGGTTTTGTTTCGGAATGGATACATTTGAGGTCTTAGAAACAGAGAAATGCCATTTATAATACAAATAAAAAATTTGGTAATATAATGGTGCCGATTCTCTTGTACACCGAACTAAACTGACTAAACTATCACTAAAATTTCTTACTTTTGGCTATGAGAATCTTAGAGCTATTCTGCAAATAAAATTCTCTAAATTAAAAAATAATTTTGACATGACTTAAATCGAATTTGACGTTTCCCGTGATGTTTTTTAGAGCCGGTGTGAATTTTAGTTCATGACAACTTATTTAACCCCACACCTTTTTAATCGCGAATAAAAATTGTTAGGTTTAGTCTGGTTTGGTTTTTTACAATCAAAATTTTAGGTGAAAAACGTCAAATTCAGAATAGCAAAATTGCCATTTTCACTAAACTAAAAACTCAGTACTATCTTAGTGCTGTCAAACTAAAATATAGTTAAGTTGTGTCACTTTAGTCTATTTCAGAATGGGAAATCGTCGTTTGACAGGATTAAACTAAATTTTAGTGATTTTTAGTCTAGTTTAGAGGCATTTGTGACAAGAGAATCGGCACCTATTTCTTACTTACATAAACTGTGCTTGCATCTCTGAAGAAAATGAGAAGTCCTCTTTTTCTAAAACAAATAGACGCAGCATACAGCGATGCCATGAACAATGTACATGTTAACTATTTATTTTTTAATTATTTTTGTTTCTCCACACTCGTAGCTGTGTTAGCACTGAACAAAACAATCCGGCATGTTAGTTCGTCATCAGCGTCGAGAATAAACTGATGTTTATCAGTTTGCCAGTTGTATAATACCCAGCTTTCGTAGAAAAAGTAAGTGTTTATTCTTAGCATTCATCTAAGGTACGCGGAAGTTATCTGAATTTAAGTAGATGTGCAGTTAATATCTAATGTAACCTTAGTCGGTCCTTCTCAGATTCTACCCCTATATAAACTAAGCTGACATATAATTTATCGACTTTACCATAAAATTGTAATTTATCACAAAACTTGCAAGAATTTACAAGCCCGGGGCCCGCCCGTATAATATAAATCCAAGGCCGCAACTATTCATACTATCAATCAATTTCGATAGCTTCCGTTCCTTTTGTAAATCTTTCTAAGGACTATCACACAAAGCACGGCTGTTTGAAGGTAGATATATTGCTGTATATTTAGCATGATTATTAACCTTAAATATATTCTCTGTGTGATAGTCCTTTCTATTGTAATAATTACTATAATAGATGTATTTAGAATCACTCTGTATATTTTTGTATAGATTGCACCGATTTTTATAAAAAAATATATTAAAAAAATAAAAAAATAAAATAAAAAAGATTTGCTCACTACGCTCTTACAGTCTTAGAGAATCACATTTTTTATATCTATTTAGATATAAAATGTAATAAAGTATGAGTTAAGGCATCTCTGTGACACTGAAATAAATTAGATGAAAGTTATTTTAGAAAAACAGTTGCTAACATGAATATCTACTCATAATTGGTGGTTAGTCAAAATGGTGAGTTGCATTTGTTTCGACGTACCATCAAAGAAGTTCATATCTAACCAGTTTCAAAACAAAATCCCGTGAACACGATGACACATCTGTTACCGGCCTGGTTATATAGCCACCGAGCGCTGCAAGCAAGAATAGCCCTTACAGTGGTTAGATATGAACTTCTTCGATGGTACCTATGCTTGACAGGAACATACATACAAAAAAACAATACTCAGTTAGCAAGCGTCCTTTCTATGTGAGCTGAGGCGTTTTTTCTTGCAGTGGGGCAATTACTGCCTGATGTGATTATGATGGCATCATCATTTCAGCCGAAAGACGTCGGCTGCTGGACATAGGCCTCCCCCAAGCACCGCCACTTCTTCCGGTTCTGTGCTTCTCGCATCCAGCGGATTCTTTCGGCCTTCACCAGGTCATCGGTCCACCTTGTTTGAGGCCTTCCAACGGTACGTCTGCCGGTATGCGGTCGTGTACTCTAGAACTTTCGACCCCATCGGCCGTCTGTTCTGCGAGCAATGTGCCCTGCCCACTGACATTTAAGTTTGGCAATTCTTCGGGCAATGTCGGTTATCTTGGTTCTCATACGGATCTCTTTATTTCTGATTCAGATCAAGTAGGGAAACTCCAAACATAGCCCTCTCAATTACCCTTTGGGTGACTTTCAGCCTTCTAAAGAGGCCCATTGTGAGCGACCACGTTTTAGTGCCATAGTTCATCACTGGCAACACGCACTGGCTGTTATTATGTATGTGAGAAAAATCTACGTAAATAAACATCAAGAAAATAGCAACCTTATTTATATATGTCGTAGGATGATTTTACAATTCGAACTTTCGCGAAAACCCAAGGAATATTGCGAAAACACGAATAATTAGAAAATTGTGAAAACATTTCTGAGAGCAACTTGGAAGTAGCGCTCGCCGGTCGCTGCCGCAGCACCGCTCGCTTCGCTCGCTCGGGTCGCGCACGGTTGGTCACAGTTCTAACCTAATCTAACCTATTTCACTCAGTTCAATGTGACGATACGTTTTCACCATTTTCTTATTCTTTTCGTGAAAATTCTAATTATCAAATCATCCTACGACATATATATACTTTATTGTACACCAGAAAAATACATAGCAAAAATAAATTAAACACTACAAAACATACAATGGGCAGCCTTATCTCTTTCTGCGATTTCTTCCAGACTTAAGTTCCTTGGAAGGGATGACAGATCGCGATCGATTTTACCTTATTTTTTTACAAGTTACATATCTGAATTTGCTTGTATGTTCCAGTGGCGCCGCTGTCGCCGACCAAGATCACGGCTTTCCGGCGACTGTCGGACGCCGGGCGCCGCCGCCCGTGCCGCCACTCGCCCGTCATCCGCATCACCGAGAACCCCATCTCGGAAGCGGTCGTCTGCTAAACAACCTCCCATAGCCTCGCTCGCACCGAGGTAACCCCACGAATGTCAGACCAACACAACCAAGAAGCTTGTAATAATTCTAACAGCCAGTGATTCTATTTTTAACAACTAGAAGTAATATTCGTTTGTGTAGAGTGCTAAAAAGATATTTTGTTGCCTGAATGACATTGTCAGGGTTATTGGTAAACATTTGTGAAATTGTCACAAAAATTGTATTGGAAAAACAAGATGGCGACGTTAGTTCCGATTTAAGCCACGCGCCAAAATAACCCTGTAGCGTTGTACCTAATAGTATTGCCGACACATTCGATTGTTACTTCCCAATTTTATCATCACTTGGCTAAATATTTTGTACCATGATTCGTGGGGCCGCGTGCTCGAGCCGGCCGGGAACTGTAACATCTAGCTAAGTTCCTCACATCTAGTGAGTCGCACTGTTGAAGTTATATCATTTATCATTTAAGGAGAATTTTATTAGAACCCACTGATATTATACATAATTAAATGTACCACTATCAAGCGTTATATCATTCAGTTAGGCTAACGTCACACGTATCTATACGTATTTATTTACGCGACTGTGTAAGGGAGTTAGTTAGCGTGGTTATTTTGTAATTTAGTAATAAATTGAACACGAGGGGCTGCTGTGAGAGCGGCGCCGGGTCGGCGATGCAAAGCGCGCCACTGATTATGTAGACATGGAGTCCTCACTCACAGCACCCAATTCAACACGCGAATATCTATTATTGAAAAAAAATCCAAGTAAGGCACTTGAAAACGCGTGCTGCAAGTCATACGATGTTGGGAGATCCGTCTGTAACGATTGTCATTAGAGTATTGTGAGAGAAGAGTCCACGTTAATGTAACAGCTAGTGGTCGCGCTCAGCGGGCCGGCGGCGGCGCCGCGCGCGCGCTAACACGTCGCTGGGTGCTATGCTAAGACCAAGATAGATTTTGAACTTGATCATTTGATGACAGGCGTTTTGGAACAATTTTAGCTTCGTTTAGCAATTTTGCATAAATATGATGTGATCTTTTTTTGTTTATATATAAGGTCTAATGTGTCTTGCCACTTGCCAGTCGCGGTTGCGACCAAAGAGGCAGTCTGTTTTTAATATTATGTGAAAAATTATTATTTTGTTAAATCGTTGATCATGTTTAATAATAATCAGTATTAATTTTAATTATTTTTTTACGAATTGTACAATCATTTCTTTATAAAATAATAATAATTAATAAGTAGGTATTTATCACCGCTTCTAGTAGTTACCTAAATAATGTTAGAGAACAATAAAGTTAATAATCGTGCAACAGCTTATAAGTATTTTCCTTTATATTAAGTATTTATTTTTAGTATTAAATAATTGTAACTTTACGAGTATGTTAGAGGGAAGAATTGTGCTTAGTTATAAACCGGAGGGATTACGATTGTGGCGTGAAGTTATCATATAATGTGAAGATATACCGAGCGGGTATCATCACATACACTTCGAATTTATCGTAAATCACAGATGACTTACACGCCGGTAGATATCTTACTTATCTTTTGGCTGGCTACTTCTATTTGAATATTAGTGAATGATTGTCTGATTAGCTAGGAGTACGCGAAAGTAATTACCAGCCGGATGTGTTGATTAAATGAAACGAGGACGGCCATGCATAGATTGTTCGAATCAGTGTTTACGATGTTGAAAGATTTCTCTTAATAGTTAGAATCTTGATCAGTAGCGGAATCTCAGTAGACCTGTTTGTTCCACCTCCACGGTATGGCGCGCACATGGAGGCGCGCAGAGCAGCGACACGCGTCATACGTCACACTCGAGCTCGCCTCTACGCTTTGTAGACGTACAATCTATTCAATATTTAGTTCATAGAATTCAACATACTTCTATTGTTTTAGTTTCAAATGTAGAAGATGTTCTATTTAGATCATTTTTGTTCACCATGATATTTGTGTGAATTTATTATGGGTCTATTAAAAGTGTTTTTATAAAGAATTTTGTTGTTTTATTGACTTCACAGACCTTTATAAGATTCCTGCACACACCTAACATCTAATACAAGGATCAATGTAGGACAGTACTTTGATATTCCTTTGATTTTTCAAATACCATTGCAATAGTTTTGCATACTATAATTATTACATCGGCCGCGAGATAAGGAAGCAGCTTCTTTGATATCTTATTGGCTTTATAGAATGAAGCGTCATAACTATCATTTTCTGTGTTAATTTTAACCTTAAGATTTACTTCCATGTCCAGGAATTCAGTAAAAGCATTCCAATCGGTTTTATTATTGTATATCGGCTGTCGCTGAAAATCAGCGCTGGGGCTCTGTCTCGCATAGGGTCGCAGCATTATGCTGAGCGAAGGCCGTTTTGCGTAGATGTGACGCATATTTTCCCCCAAATTGTTTATTTTCGTGTTTTGTTATTTCTTTGCGTCATGTGTACCGCAAATAAACCTATTTTCTTTCTTTCTATATCTTTGGTACCCGGTTTTTTTTAAATATGTTCACTACGCAGCAAGAGCTACCCGCTCTTGGCCTGCATCTCACCTGATGGTAACTGATGATCAGGCCGAAGGTGGAAGCGAGCTTCACCCGGAACCCTCAACACTCCACAGAGGAACTGGCTACCTCTAACACAACCATGCTGTTAACAGTGTTGTTATGGCCACAAACTTAGTTAAGATGGTGGTAGCTAGCCAGCCAGACTTAGAACAAGCCCTACCACCAACCAAACCGAGCAGAAAATGTTGCCCCCACTGGAATTCGAACCCGGGAACTCTGGGTTACAGGTAACATTCCGTACCCGAACGCAGGAGGGAACTGCAGGCGACACGACTGGTTTATGAATTTCTATGAAATAAACACAGCATTCATACAAATATATTTAATACTTCCGCCAGCGGCTCCCCACGTGATATCTTTATAAATTCTAGCCTATGTTACTCAGTGATATTTTAGCATTGTAGTAGTGAAATATTTTTTTTAATCGGCCCAGTAGTTTATTCATTACAAACAAAAATACAACAAATCAAATATTTTCTCTTTATAAAATTAAAATATTCGTATAATTAAAAGATCGAATCAGGTTCATATGTAAAGAAAATTTTGGAAAGTCGCCGGGAAAATTGTAGAATTCGAGAAACCAAAGTGCATTCTATCTACGGGAATTTTGTATGAATTATTAAAATTTTGACTGGGCAACTTCTGTGGAGTCAGCTAGTAAACAAATAAAATAACAATAAATTGTTTATTTTATATATTTTAAAGTAAAAGATATCAACAAATTGTGTTTAATAATATAAAACATGGACAACTTTATATTTAGAATATAATACATTGCGAATTTTAAACTAACTATCTATACATGAATACTTATAGTTAAGCATAATATCTTAAGCAAATAACGGAAAGACGGATTTATTAATAATAATAATCAAGTTAAGTTACAGTGGCATGGAATAGTGCCAATAGTTGTATACAAATTGGTATTACTATTCTTAACGCAGACATGTTCACGCAAAATAAAATATAAGTATAATTAAATATACATCTCTGCACCTAATGATAATAACGCACCATTCGGGCGATAATTGGATTTTGCCTATAATCAAGTAAAATAGAAACGGATCCACACAATCGCTTTTTGTTCCTAACTTAAAAAATAACACATTCAATTAAGCCGATTATAAGTATATATGTCTGTCGATTTAAGAGCGCTTATCCTAAAAGTTGGCAACGTCGCTAATAGCTGTCAAATATTTACCTGTTATAATTTGGCAATATTACTGTATGGACATTTGAAATATGGCTGGTGAACTAAAGAGTCTATATTGATTATGAAATGCAATAATTAATATCGTAACACCGAATATTTAGTCATAAATGTAAAAAAAATAAATTGAAGCTTTTCAAATGCCTTTTTTACACCAAAAACGGTTACAACTTCAAATTCAATGTTATTATTGCAATTCATTATTAATATTTTAGTTAGCCACATTTCTTATTTCCATACAGTAATATTGGCAAATTAATAAAAACAGCGAAATATTTGACATCTATTTGCGACGTTGCCAACTTTCAGAATAAACGCGCAGCATCAGGGAAGCCCGCGAATTTCAATGTTTCTTACATTTTTTACAATTTGTAGGTTGTGTGTAGATTAAATAGATCCGCGGCAGTATGAAATGTTTATTAATAGAATTATAATCATAAAAATCGTCAATAGAACAATTCTAAGTTAATGTAATCCTATTGAATGACTATTTCATGGAATCATGACATTCGAGGATTATTCTAACATAAGGAGTTGTGTTGCTGATTCTGATGATTATAATTCTGCAAAGCCATATTTGTTACGGTCACGGATCATATTTTAATCAACATACAATCTGACACTGACGACAGAAATTTTCAATTTCGCGGGCTACCTTAGCTCATCCCCCTTAACATGTATTTACATACATGTATTTTGTTAGATGAGTTGGGCCAATATGTACAACACATACATGACTAAATTAGCAACACAGATCTTACATCTATTTAGAATCATGATCTATTGCAAGTTTAGTGCGAGTTAGTCTATCCACTAATTATGACGACCACCCCAAACTACCACTACCAAAATGATTACAATATGCATGTAAAAATAACGTGCTATATTAGATTATATTTAGGAGGTAGGATCTACTGCGTTTTTCTTTAATCACCAGGGGAATAATTAAGTTTTTTTTTTTATCTTGTTATTGTTTAAATATCTACCTGGATACAATAACATACATATATTATTTTAGAGTAAATTTACGCATATTAAACTTATCCTTACGGGTCCTACAGGTTAGTGGTTACACGAATATTAACGTTGTATAGTACATTGGTACAAATATACTTTAGCACGCAGGTATACAGTTTCTGTATGTCATTTTACGTCTTTCGCAGAATATTGCGCCCCACTACGGCTTACTAATCATGAAGCATACGTATGCCTATACCGAACAGACACGACTAGCTCCGAGCGATTGTGATTATAGTATTCATTATTTCTAAACACAACAGGGAATATGCACGTAATTCAAAACTTATTAATTATTTAAATATACATTGTATAGGAGTCAAGAAACATTTTTTTTAATGCATTACTTATTTTACATTTCATTATTTTATGATGAGTTTTTTGGTAGAACGGTACCCAAACAAAAACCACGTTGCCTTAGACAATGCCGAAAAACGTAAAAAAAAACTATGTGCTTAAAAATCTATACTTTGCAAAGTGGTTGAAATCCTACTAACGTAAGTAAGTAATCGTGATTTCTGCTTAGATAAAGCAAAAATAATAATTTATATGATTTGGGGTTCAAAATCTTAAAATACAGATGTAAACAAAGCAATATCCGTGGACGACGTCACATCATGACCGCGACAGAAATGGACGACTGAACTGTAGAGTTTCATAAAAATTTTGAGTAACAAGCAGTAACTAGTTGAATTAAACTTTCAATATTTTTCTTGGGTTTATATTAACGCCTTTTATTGTAATAATGAAAAAAAAAAATTACATGCATATTCCCTATTTATAACATTTTCCACTCGCTGTAGCAAAATAGCCAATAAGCAGACGCTAGCTAAAATAAACATACCATGATGATCCGCGATTTCTTTAACACAAAAGGCTTACATTGAAAAATAATAAATTTACAGTATCAATAGGGATGACGACTAAATTTTTTTATTTAGTCCCGTCTTTGAGATTATAAACAAATATTGGACACGTATTTTTTTACGTAATTTAAAGATGACGGCGATACATTGAGGTGAAAAGTGCCATGACGTCACGAGTATGTAGATTTTATATTACTAGTGACGTAGCGACCCCCACTCCTCAACTTAAAATGCGTTTTATCTAAGTATTTTTTTATTAATTTGATAAAGCAAAAAATACGTGTCTAATATTTTTTTATTATCTGACTGACGGACTAATTAGAATTTTAAATTTTTTACCCGGGCATCATCCCTATTGGGGCCACAGCAGACTAGCTACTTTTAACATCGGCGATCGGCTAATTTATCGATCCACGTAGCTTCTAAGCAGAGGCTAAATCGCCGATCGCCGATGCTAACAGTAGCTACCTTTAAAAATGACAAATAATATATGATAAACACTCGCGAAACGAAAACGCAAAACACTTTCCAATTCCCACATTATGAATCAAATTCTACTACGTCAATAATAATATTATACATGGCGCATGATATTTCCGTCCCGCGAGCTTATTTCGATTAAATACAAGCTGGAAGAATACAGTCGGCTGCTAAAATTATGTAATTAAATTCGCAAAAAAAAAAGATTTTTCTGATATTATTATATGTATAATCTCTAACCACCATATATTAGCAACAGATTGAAGATACAATATATAAATATTACTTCTGCTGTTCTGCAGGATGTGTCTTCAAACCGATGCCGAGTCGCCTTTTACTTATACAAGATATTATATGATTTTATATACAATTGCTAAAAACAAGACGTCATCTTAAGATTTTTAGGGGGACTTAGAACCAAGGACTAAGAAGCAATAATATAAATATATTTTGTGAGTTACTAAGTTCCTCTACCCTTTCGTAAAATGTACGTGAAGTGATATTAGAGTGAGCACGGGCGCGTTCAGTTGCGGAATACGATGATAAGTATAATCGAAATGATGATGATCAGGGCAAGGAACAGGTATACCTTCTTCTTCCTCAGCTTATTCTGAAAAAAAAAAAAAAAAAAAAATCTTTTGAAACCTTACCGTCTAATATCTATTTAGTATGCACAATAGCGTTTACGATTGCCATATATAGGCTTCCACAAATTAATTAAATAATCTCATGAAAACAAAGCTAAATTGCATCTACGACTAGTATTTATGGTACAAGATTTCACAAGCAGGCGATCCAACTAATGTAAGTATTACAGGTAATACTAGAAGCTTCGCAGTTGCGTTACCATGTCAAAGACAATAGAAATGTCTCATCTGTCAACTACCGACATCTATACTCTTTACATCGGAACAGCAATGATGCATGGCGGGATAAATAAGTATGGCGGTGGTATAGTCAAATTAAGAGACGTAAATAGCGGCGGCATCTACATCGCCACATGCGAACTACGCATCAAAGACCTGACGTCACGCAACATCCTGACGTCCCGCAAAATCCTGCATCGCGCAATTAGAGTTTACCGTGCGGTGGACATATATACAAGCTCCCGACTTCAACCTCTGGGTAGTTGCCCGCCAGACACGACACCCGTCTGGTCAGAGGATCCTCCCTTTTCTATGGTGGATGATTGAACTTTACACCCTGTTCCTCATACCCCTAAAGGCAGCTAACTTGCAACTACTTTCAAATAATGTTTCGAATGTGCTAAGTAAATAAATCAGTAAGTAAGTCTTTTAAGGATTATTTTGAGTGTATATAACTCTATACTATAATATAGGTAACTCTTATGTTTACTGTACCATAATCAGCCTATTACGTTCCCCCTGCTGGGACACAGGCCTCCTCTGTGAGAGAGAGTGGGCTATAATCCACCACACGGGCCCAGTGCGGGGCGGGATTTACCGTACTTCCCAAAAGCTACTCCAAAACTATGTTATTGTACCTTGTAATTGGCTGCCTGCCTGAGTTCTTGCGTGCCACTCTCAACATTCACGGAGGCATATTCCACGCTGGTCTCAATGGAGTTCACTACTTCGCCTTGCGCGTGTATCATAGTGCCAAGCTCTTTGAAGATTTGGTTCACGTCCAATATGTCACTCTGGAAATAAGCAAGCGTTAAAAGATATAATGAAGTAAAGTAAAGAAGTGCAACATTGGACAGATAGGTTAAATGATGTGTAATGGTAGTAAGTAAATATAATATGCGTAGCATTTCGTGGTATCCACTCCAAATTTGAAGGATTTCTGGTTCGGGACCTATAGCTCTGAAGGGAGTCTATAGCTCTGAATTGAAGATGTGAAACTACTGAATGGTAATTAAATGGCTGGGTGTAAGGGACTCGCCCAAGTAAATAGTCATAGATATAATATATACCTTCTTAATTTCATTTGATTTGAAGAAGGCAATAAATGCAGCTGATTCTACATACATATATGTCTAGAAAGATACTTATCAGAGCTTTCTTTGTACATGTGTAGTTAAAATGAGGATTTATTTCATAAAAAAACCTAGCTTAAAGTAAATGCCTAACAAAATGTCCCTCAATATTCGATACAAGTATATGTCACCGAAAGATTGTGAGCACCGTTATTTTATAATCTATCTAGCGATATTATGAACTATCGAAAAATTGTGAACTTTATTTTTTGATAGTTTTATAATCCATCGATGGCAAACCGACAAATCGTAAGCTAGTATCAAACTTGCATGCGACGAACGCACCTTACTTAATAGCCAAGTAACTGCGACCAACTTGGGAGAAATGCTTGCAGGCCTTGCTAAGCTAGCTAGATAGATTATAAACTAATTTTTATAATCATACGGTGACATAATAATAAATTTTTCGACGCTATTGTACGTTTTAGTAAGATACGGTCTATAAAAATATTTTACTAACAGTATTGCGAAAGCAAAACAATGATGTGATTTAAATCAAAATATTATGTTTAATCAGGTATTGTTATGAAACCTTTCACGGCTGAATACATCCATTCAACTTAATAGAAATCTTCTATATTGTCTGCTTAGGTTTCCGAGGTCGGTTGGAAGGAGAATCGTGCTAATTGTTTCGCAATTATAATACGATTTTAACATGATTCTAACTACATTTATTCATCTTCTTTATATGTGATAGAGCATCATCAGTTTGTGTTAAAGAGCATCATAATGTGCTTTAGACAAGTTATATAACACTCATAAGTTCATAGCTCATAAGTCAAAGCGGTGATTTAATTCAGCATAAAAATAACATGAAAGTATTCAAATGTATATTTCCTATTCAGAGATTTTATCTCAAACAGATGTTAATTACAATGAACAAATTGCGTTTGAGGATAATTACGTAACAGATATTGTATATATCGTTTTAACTCTAAGTACAATGTAACAGTTAGACTAATACCTATATATACCTATACACCATTAGTTGAAATGTTAGATCTTATCGATTCGTGTTGCTAATTCGTTCGTTGATAAGCATTGTATTCGGTTTTTAAAACAAGGAATGTTATTTGGAATAATCAATTTTTCATTAACATTTCCATATTTCTGAGCCGTAGTAATGGACTTGATGAAACTATTGATATTACTTGCAGGTCTCGCATAATATAACCAGCTTCGTTTGTCTGACTCAAGTTACCGAGCATCCAACAGCTGAATGACTAGAGCGGTACCTGCCGATCGATTCTGTAAAACTCTCACCGTGAAAATTTAGGTGAAATGAGCTTAAAGTGAGCTGTCATTGCTAGGGATTGACACTATTGACAGCTCACTTCACCTAAGTTTTCACGGTGAGATTTTTACAGAATAGCACTACTGGTGACCTTTGTATTAGAGTCTTACGTTTGACCACCAGCTCACCTGATGCTAAAGCCGATATCAGACGCTTCATTTTTGTATCATTCCATGTTCACACGACACCGACAAAATGATATAGGAATGAGCAGTTCATCCGTTCCTTTCATCTCATTTCTCGATTATTCTGTAGGCGAGTGAAAGATGTCGAGTGCCAAATCTAACATTGTTGGATCGGTACTTTCCGTTCATTTTTGCTTATCATTCGGCATCTTTCATTCGGAAGTGAAACGTCTGATGAAACGTCAGCTTTATGGACCCTTTCAGTAGATTAAACTTGGATGAAAGATGATCATTAGATGAACCATGATCTCGGGGCGATGGTGCACGTTTAGAAGTAATCTAATGCAATCGATTCTCATGATCTGTTCGTACCTCGAGTTGCCGAATGTCCCTCTCTCGCTCCTCCAACTCGACGAGCGAGCGCTCGTCCTGCATCGTGATCTGTTCCTGTTTGCGCAGGTTTGGTTCCCCCATCTCCATCAGCTCTTTGTTCTGGTTCAAAGACGCTGAAAAAACGGACAATCAGTCATGTTGTCTCAGTCACTTTAAGGATGTGTTTTTGAGGCAAAAATGCCAAATAGACAATAACGGCATTGTCTATAAGTATCTATATGTTTTTTTCAGAAGAATTTCCGTAACACATCTGCCATTCGCTGAATTGTCGACATCAGCACATACATACCAAGTTACCATACTATTCTCCGGCTAACAACAAACGACACGGCAACATTTATTTATTTCTAAACCATTTTTCTATTTTATTTTTCGTCGCTATCCTCAACCGTGGCAGCATGCCTACACTGACTGGACTAGGTGCACATAACTACATATTATTCTAAAGTTATATCATCACAGGATAACGAGCCGCATACTGCGATGACACGTTTCTACGGATAGAAAATATTGAAACAAACTGTGCTAGATAGGCACCCTTTCCATTAACTGTTGTGTACTTAAAAGGAGATTAGGTTCGATGCGTGTATTTTGAATCTTTATGTCGATGCATTCTCTATCATCACAGCCTAGTTCTACCCACTGCTTAGTATATGCCTCTTTATTTTTATCATGCCACTTGTTCCTGAGCCGCAGAGGCCGAGTGCAAGAGCGCGATGGAGCTATACTGGACGAATAGCACCATCCCGTTCTTGATAATACGGCTTCTAGTCTGTGCTGCACGCTTAGAATAACGGCAAACGAGTTTTGTCGACGGAAGAATAGAGAAAATGACAGATAAACAATCACAACTGTCATTTTGTCTATTCTTCCGTCGACAAAATCCGTAGAAAACCCGTTTCTATGGTTTTCAAGGTACGCGTGCTGGTCTCATAAAGGTCTTATTCCCTCCTAACACAAGCAATTCCTTGCTTAAAAGGTGATCTCCAATAATATGTATCGTAATGCCCTTTGAAATTGAAATAAACATTTTATTTTATTTTTTCTTATTTATGGTTGATGCTTAGTTAAAACACAAATAACAAGTAAGGTATGAAAGTACTTACTACCCATAGCGAAGGGATCCCCGATGTTCACGGACTGCGCTTTCGACTTCTTCACATCTTCTTTGGTTTTCTGCGCGGCCAGCCTCTGTGTCGCCTGGCAAACAAACATTATTATACCCTTCATGTTACTGAACTAGTCATACCTACACTCCAAAAGATGATGCAGAATAAAACCTTTACTTTTAGATTACAGATTTAAAGCCGTAAGCGCCGGCGCTCACAGGCGCACGGCACGGCAAAAGATATTTATGCGACGAATACAAATATAACTTATGTGTATGACAATAAAATTGAAATTTCAATGATGATGCCTAAAGACGTCGCGGCAGGCCGCTACTGCGACATCGCTGATTTCGATTTTATTGTCATACTGTTAAGTTATATTTCTTGCCGTGCCGTGCCGCCAGTGAGGGCCGGCCCTAAGGCCCGATCTAAAATAATGCCGACTCAAACAATTCCGGCCTTAACGCTAACATTTTATACAACTTTCCTGTGCATCGCTGAACGTTTAGGGAAACATAATAGACACAATGTTTGGGCCGGCATGACATTGGGCCTTACGAGGATATGAAGTTTTGTTTTAATTCAAAATATTCGGATGAGTTGGAACCGACCAAATATGGCAATAATTTATTAATTTATATGTACCTTCTTTAAATGTTGTAGTTGTAGTTCAAATAAGTAAGTTCTGTGGTATATGTGATATGTAAGCTGGGTGAAAGTTCAATAAGGTGAAGAATCTTATTTAAACAACTTTAAAAATGAGGAGGTACTCAATTCGTCTGTTTTTAGGGTTCCATAGTAAACAAGGAACCTCAAGATTTCCTATGTCCGTCTGACTGTCTGTCCGCGGCTTAGCTCAGAGACGGTGAGTACTAGAAAGCTGTAATTTGGCATGGGTATACGAGTACATACTAATCACGCCGACAAAGTGGTAAAATAAAATCAAGAAAAATATTTTTTTTAGGTTACCTCCCTTACATGTAAAGTGGGGATGTTCTTTTTTCTCGTCTATCCCATAGTGTGGGGTGTTGTTGGACAGGTCGTTAAAAAATATTGCGGGAGTGTGAAAATATTTTTTTAATACAGGGATCCGTTTGCGAAATATTAAGCTTTAAAGTGCAAATTTTTGTTAGACTCAAGTGTGTGTCCCTGCCAGCTAAATGGTTGTACTTGGATTTGTGAAAAAATTCACAGCAGTAATATATAATATAACGAAATTAAAAGGAAAACTATCACAGCTAAGTAGGCTTTACAAGTTAACGAGTAATAATCGACCGACTTAAATTTGCAGTTTGAAAAACATGACCGTTATATATACGTTCCGTATGGGAGAAAATGTTTTACAACTACAATATTAAGTTTGTTCTTGGGATAAATTCATCCCAACTACGGAACCCTTCATTGTGCGTGGTCCGACACGCACTTGGCCGGTTTTTTTTTTTTCAAGTTCAGTCGGTTGATTGAATAAAAAATATTATTTAGCAATTACAATAATTTACGACCTTATAACTTAGGCAATAAGGTTGAAAAGTGGTCAACCACCAATGTCCACGATGGTACCTTAATGCTACAAACACCGTCGCATGTTTCAACAAAATTTACAAACAAATCTTTTTATAAACCCCTAACCTTTTTAAACAAAACGTACGTTACGTAATATTTCCTTCTTGGAAATTACTTTCAACGAAATACCTACTTTATATGAGTACGGCACAACACAAAAGTACACCACAATTAAAAAATATTTTTTATGATTCAATGAAACCTCAAGAGTTTGGGTTTTAGCCCAACCAAATAAGGGAATATTTTATTCATTTCTTCGTACCTATGTTACAGCGTTATGTACTTCCATGGGTAACTTTTTCAACATTTCATTCTGTGAACCCGCGTTTGCGTCATTCTCCTTCCATAAAATTGTATAGGGTAAAAGCCCTTCTAGGTTAATACAAAATTCGTTCCGAATATTGTACTAATTTATAATTAGGTACTGTATGTTTGGCCTGGAATTGTAGCCCTCCAAATTTTTCATATAAATCAGTAGAATTCATTGTTACTTCCAGTGTTGGCCACCTACGGCTATAGTGAATTCGATCCTCACAAATTGCACCATCAGCGCGATTTCAGTTCTATAACCAGCATCATAACACTAGTAGGTTACTGGTTAATAGGAATACCTACTAACGCATGTACCAATTTTTGTTTAAATGATTGTTCCACGAACAAAAGTAACACCCAACATTTTATCTTTGGACGAAGTTTTATCAAATGCTGTTATCGCCGAATAATTAAATTGATTCGTTATAAATATTTCAAACAGCCAGTGATTTCAAACATTCATTATCATTAGACTATTTAGCACTATGAAACCATATACAGGTTTAAATGAACTGAAATCGATATTTTGGCTTTTTTCTAGGTTTTGTTGTCATGCGCAATATTTTTGCTAGCCCTTTGAGTAATAATCCTTCCTGGATTATTACTCTGACGGTTAGGAACAATATCGCTGACATAGTAGACGCCACTACCTCGCTGGTCTAGTGATCGTAAGCGCTAATGCTGAGCATAAGGTCCTGGGTTTGATTCACAGGTGTTTTGAGTTTTTCGTTAGGGATTTCTCAGGAGCAGCCCGAAGTCTAGATTTGTGCACGGTAGTTGGCAATATTGAGCTTATTGCCCTGAGCTTATTGCCATCAACCGGGCATTTCATGGAACATAACTGGCTAAATATGGGTGTACTATAGGTGCCCCTATACCTAACCCTTCGCTGATTACAGGCGTTATGTTATGTAGTGGGTAATATTGGGTAATTCTAGATTAAATATTTAGTTTTAATAATCTCAACAGGCAAAAGTAGGTTTTCTTTTTCATTGTTTCTCTTTGCCCGATAATATACCATACCCAGAGGATCTAGGAATATTTCATGGATTGCATTTTATTTTAAGAACCTGCAATATCTACATACTAAATAAGTTTGTTTACTTAATATACATAAGTTTCGTTTTATAGTCAAACAAGGTAAACTAGTTTTATATTAAGAGGTCAATATTAAACGTAATGTATCTTTCTGAATGTTTCTCTTGTAATCAATATGTTATTAAGGCTTGACATTGTGAGAATGGCTACAGGGCAATACTAAGAGTTACAAAAATTCGTAAAGTTCGCAAATATTCTTGGAAACAGTCTCTATTCTCGTGAATCCAATAGCAAACGTTCGCATTTCTGTAGTTATTTACAAATATACCTCTTAAGACAATGCACGATGACTAATCCTACGTCATGAATACGGCTATATTATAGAATCATGTAATTTTCGATACAAAATTAACGAAATACATACCTACAATAACATTTATTTACTAAATAGTTAAATACTGTTTTTAATGTAATTCGGATATTAGATCAAAGGAAAAAAATATATCGACAGCAGCCAGTGTCTAACTTCCATGAGTTGTTGAATATATCGCACTTTTAAAGTAAAACCATTACTAAACGAAATTATAAAATTTTACAGGAGAGCCAATATTAGAAAAATCTCACTGTGTTTTGTCAATATGTCTTAAAGAACCCTGCACTCAGATTTTATTGACAAAAAACCGTGACTTTTTCTAATATTGGCTCTCAAACAGTTCCTGTAAAATTTTATAATTTCTTTTAGTAACGGTTTCACTTTAAAGGTGCGATATGATAAATGAGACACATTTTATTAAGCTGCGTGCAGACAAGCGCGACGCGACACCGGCTATTGTTATACCGTGAAGTTTTCTTAGAAATTGTTTTGTTCGAGTCGCGTCGCGCCGTCGCGTCGCGCTGGTCTGCACAAGCCTTTACTCTTTCAATTATTTTCGCTAGTAGTAATACCGGGTAAATGAATTTATTGCAATCTATAATTAACGACAGTGTAAAGGCAAAGAAAGCTTTTAAAAATTTACTCTTCAGCCCCTTGTTTGTCTAATGCACTCGTGAATTTTAGATATTTGCTGAACTTGACCTGGTTTCACTGATCAATACTGTTTTGTCACGCTCAGTCTTTCATGCCGGAAGCAGGTTATATTTCTATAACAATATTATATTGGGTTCTATGAAATTGGCGTTTGTTTTCTCACAAATAGAGAACCTCGTCACTTCTATGATTTAAAATATTCATCAATTGCTTGTTATTATATCGAATAATGACCATCGTAGACAACTACCAATAGTAAAAAAACCTTATAGTTTTCTAAACATAAAAATACCTTAAAAATAAATAAGTTTAAAAAAACTAAAAAACACGCTTTTTATAGAAAACCGAACTAAAAAATAGAAAATAAATTTTAATGAATTTAAATAAAGAAAATAGTGTTAAAAATTTCAATGAATATAAATTAATAATAGTGTGAATTAAAAAAAAAAAAAAATATTTTAAAAAAAGCGTGGGGTGCATGGTGTCAATAGTTATAAATATTTTATTGACAGATATGAGTAGAGTGATTATCATTTCGATAATATCTTAAAAAGCACCCCACGCTTTTTTTTAAATATTTTTTTTTTTTTATTCACACTATTATTAATTTATATTCATTGAAATTTTTAACACTATTTTCTTTATTTAAATTCATTAAAATTTATTTTCTATTTTTTAGTTCGGTTTTCTATAAAAAGCGTGTTTTTTAGTTTTTTTAAACTATTATTTATTTTCTACTTTTTAGTTTGGATTATTTATAATAGCTTGTTTTTTTAATTTTAAACTATTGCACGACTCATGATGCGAAGCATCAGAGAGTGATTTACGATCGAATTTTTTTTTATTTTATAATTATTATATATTTTTTTTTTAATTTTATCAAATTAGTGTATTGTCATCGGTCCTCAATAAATCTACAAAGTTTGAACGAAATCTGGCCGTTTAAAGTGGGTCAAAATCGCGCACAAAGAAGTCGGTTACAAACAAACATACAGGTGAAGCTAATATAAAGCGTGTAATGACTCCTCATTTTGTTAGCAGGAATGACCACTATTTGTTTTAACTTAGCCAAAACTTATTTTTGTCCCTTAATCTATCGTTATCTTAGTTTTTAAACTTTAGTGCATAAAAGTTTTAAAACATTAGTGTTCATGGTTGTTATATAAATTAAGAAAATGTCAGTATGAAAAATGCAACTTCTTTAAAATTCTCCATACAAAACGCTGATTTCATACGTGGGACCTAATATTTAGGTACCTTTTTATTAAATACAGGTATTTTTACAGTTTTAAAATTATTTGCCTTTTATACATAGGTACCTACATTAGAATGGTATGGGTATATGTAAAGGTAGTTCAAATGAAGTATATAATAATTGCTTTAGTCAACGTTTTCTATAAGCATAATCAGCCTATAATGTTCCTACTATGACACAGGCCTCCACAAGCGCCTATTCTAGAAGACTCCCCCCTCTCACTTTATTATTGTTTTTGGAAGCAAAATACAAGTTGCCGCGACCCCAAATAAATTGGGAAAGGGCAGGAAAATGATGCTGATGATATACATAAATTTCCCTTTTATAATTTGTTACTCTTTTCGTAAAGACTGACTTCTACGAAAAATTTAGGAGATTCATAGTTTTTGACAAGTATTAACACGCAATAATTATTTCGTGAAAATGGACACCCGGCTAGACGAGGCGTCCCAAATAGGTATCCTTATTGACTTCATTTAACCTCTAGCGTAACGAGAAGAGGTTTTATATAACTGTTTTGTTATATTAGTGATTCTGTACGTAATTCTACATAGGAGTATATAGCGGTAGTACTACAACAGCACGACCGATGCTTAGTGTATGATCAACCGCTATTTATCTACTAACAAATACTATACACCACCCATTGCTTAGTTACCTTTGAAACTGCTATAAGATAGTAGCTATTGTACAGTATGGGTTACAGCAATGAATGAAAATAAACATCATACCTTATTATCGTGTATCAGAAAAGAACACGAAATATTTAATGGACTTCTAGCATTGACGTCATCAACCGAATTGTTGCATTTTATGTTTTATTTATTGGCAACTGAGTTTGGTTAAAAGTTCTGGTTTAGCGACTAGGGCATACTTCTGTTTCCAATTTTAACTTTAACTATTCGAATTCACCCCAGTAGCACACCACCGCCGCGAAACCATAAGCAGCGAAACCGCAGTAGTTCAATTCAACTGGCTCGCGTTATGTTCCGCTACGCGAAATTCGAGTAGCGGAACATGACGCGAGCCAGTTGAATTGAACTACTGCGGTTTCGTTGCTACTGGCGTTGGAGATGTGCTACTGGCGTTAAATAGTTCATACATAAAACCCATAGAAGGAAGGACGAACAGTTCTTCCCGAATATGAAAATTTTCCGGGCAACTATTCCAATTTTTGTTTCCATAAAAACCTAGGTCCAGCCATTCTTAAGTGATGCGCTTACCAACGACCTGCATTTCGTTTTTATTTATATACCTTCATTTAAAATTTAATTTAAGAACTCATGAAACAAACAGTAATTTAGGCAATCTGTTTTAAGATTTTCATGAAACTGGTCATAAAGGTAGCTTTATACCATTGACTTAGAGCTACCGGGCTACTGGGTTCAGTCATCAAGATTAATATGAGCAGCAAGACGAATATAGAATGACAAACCTGGAAGGAGTTGAGTGTGATCATGTATTCATCACTGAGGCGTTCTTTCGTCAGTTTGTTAGCCGGCTGGTCCGTAGGCAGCTTCATCAACTCCATTATGAGTGACGACGTGTCCTTGGCCAATTTCTGCGTGTAGTTTTGTATTTGACGCCTACAAAATAAAGTTTTGTTGGTGTACTGATCAATTTGTATGATATCAGGTATGCACTTATGTTTGAATAATTGTGCATACTGTTAAAAGATTCAATATAAAATTAGTTTTTACCATTAGACATGTAACTTGGCTTAACCCATAGGTGAACAGTTATGCACTAAAGGTAGTGTTATGTATGCCGTGAAAATTATAATGTTTAAGTGTAAATTGACAATGAATATACTCACAGTTGGTTCCGAAGCTCTTGTGAGTCTTGCGGTGTTTGCAGCTGGTTGACCATCTTTGACATGGAAGATACTACCAACAGAAACCCATAGTTATTAAAAATAACAAAGAGTAAAGCCAAAATAAGATGATGAGAGAAGAAGAAAATTTGTGCAAAGTTAAGTATGTTTTGTATGTATATTTTTCTTCATATTATGATGATGATTCATAGTAAATTATGGCACAACAAAACCTCGTTTTACTTTTATTTGATATCAGAAATACCCTCCAATTTTTAATCTTTATTTTAAAAACAGTACTCGTTATGTTATGCCACAGAGCCACAGGTCTAAAATAAGCACTTAGGACCGCTTTCACCACAAAACTCTAAATGCATTTAGAGCTTGTTGATTGTTTCAAGATGACGGAGACAGACCAATTTGTTAAACATTGTGATATGTAGTGTAAATGGCTCTAAATATGTGTCAATCAATTGAAATGAAAATATAAAAGAAATTGAATGCAATTCATTTATGATCATTACAGGATCAAACTTCCACACAATTATTTTGAAAGACAAATGGACACTTAGGCGTCAAAGTATTGAGAGTAGATGTCCTCTCTAGGCTGTCATTTCATAGGCCTATTCTTGTTAATAGTATGCTGGTGGTAGCTGGTAGAATAATAGAATGTTACCAAACAATGTTTTGCTGTTACATAATCTTGGAATGAAGCAACTTTCAGTTACATTATTTCAAGAGAAAACAGCGTAAATTATAGCTATTGGTAATGCCTGGTATGGGTAGGAATCTAGAGGTGAAATAAGAAATGAAAACTGGAGCGAGAAATAGGACATCATAAAAAAGGAGATAAGATGAAGAAACAATATTAATTGCTGTGAAAACCAGCTAAGTTTTAAATATTTATTGCTATAATCTGCCATACCACTAACATACACCAAGACTGCCATACACCAAAACAACATTATTGAAGTTGGAGCACACACATACAGAATGTTAAATGAACCTGTATAATAATGTGCAAAGGAAACTAGATCTAATAAGTCATTAATTTTGAACTGATTATTTATTCATATCTCAATAACAAACATAATGCTCAAACGCTCAAGTAAAATCATACATGCAAAAACACAATGATGTCAAAAGAAATTATACGCATTAGCATCTCCACTTTTTCTTTGAATTATATGACAATAGAAACACAAAAATACATGCATGACTAAGAATAAACAAATAAAAAGTAAGCACAAAAGATAATAACAGTGATAAAAAGTTGATAATGAAAACAATAGAACTGCTTACCATTTTGTGATATCTTCTTTATATTGCTGGCGATAGTTTGCGATAGCCGCTGGAAGTTGCTACTACTGTCTTCGTAGGTCACACCTCCCTGGTATGAGGAATCCATCCTGACTTTGGTACCTACAACATTGACACTTTAGTAAACACTCGCGACAACTCAACCCTCTAAACATACTATCAACAGAAAGGTTATTTTGCTTCGAGACGTACCACTAATCGAGTTACACTAATATGAAATTATAAAATTGTGACGTGCGTTGTTTTTCCCATCACAAAATATAACTAGTCCAAGTACTATTCCGCTTTTTATAATAGTACAAAGCATAGAACTTTGAGAGAAATAAACGAGAGTACTTTTCGTATACCAAACAATAATAAAACACGAGACCTTTTGATCTTTTTTCGAAGAGACTACACGATAACTCTTATTAGAAACTCAACAAGCAGACAAGTCAGCAGCCCAGACAATTCTGCATATTTTTTAATACGTGCATCTGTCATTCATTAGTCATTTAGGCTAAGTGCACATGATTCATTTTCACTTTTGAACACAAATCGACTAAATTATTACCACTGGCCATACACTCTGGCTGGCCAAAATTTTCTTGTCTACAAGCAGCTTTATTACTAGTAAAGCTCTCCATGCACCCCCGACAGAAACCAAGTGCCTAGGGGCCCTACGGGTTCACGCCTGTGTAAACCTACGTCTGACAAAATTTCAGACGACATAATTACTTACCCCTTTCACTGATCCACTGACAAAATGCCTGCCACCTCTGTCTGTGTCCAACGCATGATGTCGATCCGTGGTCAAGTTAGGTCATCCGACTGGCGTCCATAGGACTATCCGTACTATTACTATGCTCTATGCATGGCACCTATGCAAGGGACGCTCCAAACTAAAATTTTCGATCTGCTAAGCTTACGTACGCTCGGACGTATTAAATCGCGGCGATATATTTTCGTATACTGGATTTTCAACCCTCGGTATTGAGTCGAGCATTGAGAATGCAACAGAGCACATCCAGCACATATCCCAGCGCGTCAAGAAAACACACTGTTGGATATTCGACTCGCGGCGCCAAGCAGACCGTCGAAACTCCATTATGCGAAAAAAATTCGCCGCGATAAAAAATTAAAAATACGCCCGTGCGTTCCTGGGCTAAAGCTAAAAACTATTTTCATAGACAATTACTATCTTGCTAAATGGAACAACAATAAACCGTCACTGTGTTTTGCGAAATGTAGAAACAATTTGATTTAGTAGGATAACACCTGTAGTCTATGAACACTGATATTCTACGTTCTTCAGAATACCCAGAATACCTACGTTTACGAACTTGTATACGTATGTATGTGTAGCGTAATTTTAATGTGTATTTGTCTTCGTGTCCCTATGCTCTGTTTTTTTATTTAGAAATTTTAAATGTAATAAACTTGTTGGAAAGTCTTTAATCCGGCATGAATTGATCGATTGATTAGCGATTGTTTTACACACAATCCTTGTGACAATGAGCTTAGTAATCACAATCAAGTATTTGTGTATGGCTTGATCTTCTGTCACGGGTATTAAATAGTGTATCAAGAACATAGAAAAATAGAAAATAAAACGAAAATGTCCGAGATCACGGTCAGTCGTTGTGATGTTTGAGATCAGTAAGATAAGTGTAACAGATGAGGAAGATGGGTTGTTGATGATCAACCAGATGAGCGAAGTTCAGATCGCGTAGCTTCACCAAAACGTCAAGTTGTGCTACGGATACTAGCTATCGGTTCGCTTTATTTACACAAGCCTTTTTCGTTATTCATCATGAGTTGGCTGCACCGTGAGCTGGAAACTATGGATCCCTCGATCTTTTTACAATATTCGCCGTCCCCTCCGAATGGGCTGCCACAGGAGTCAAAATTGGCGACCTACATGGTGAGATAACTTTCATACTTTTGTGTTGATGTATACCTTTGTGGTCAGTGGTGACTCATGTTTGGATGTTTCAGAATCGCTCCACTTCGACTCCTACAAGATCCCTGAACCAGGCACTTGGGAAACTCAGTCTGGAGTCCTCACCCACTGCCATCAAGAAGGTGATGATTTTTTTAATACTGTCTTTAAACAATTGGGAGTATTACTTTCACAGAGCATTGTAGGACTCATTTTGTTGTGGTCTCTGTTGTACTAGGTGGTGATTACAGAGTTTGTACCAATGAACTACTTCACTCAACCAAGCATCATGCAGCCTGACTCACCAGAGAGTTCATCACCCTCTACAATGGCAGGTGTTCCCAACACATCCCAAGTGCACCAGGTAAACTAAACTAACTTACTTATCTAATTGAATACTTCCAGATATAAACCAAGGTACATTACAGTCGACAGCGATGCAGATGAATTTTCCGATGCTATATTTTAGTATTGTTAATAGTTTTAGTTAAGTTAGTATATAATTTTGCTACTTTTATTAATTAATTAGTTGTAAGTTGTTTCTACCCACTTGTAAATATATATAATCAAATAAATATTCAGGTAGTGACCAGAAACTGTTTTGTATCTGCAAGTTTGATGAAACCATTGTGTTATCCTAATCGTAACTAATATTATAAATGCAATAGTGAGTTTGTTTGTTTATTTGTTAATCTTTCACGCTAAAATCGCTGAATAGATTTGGATGAAATTTGGCACAAGGGTAGACCATGACTTGGGTTAGGATATATAATAGTTTTTCTATGTAGACTTATGCGGGTAAAACCGCAGGGTGCAGCTAGTATTATAACAAATTAAGTTGCAATGACATCATAAATGTTTATAGTAAAAGTTATGCAAATTCATTATTTAAATAGAGGAGCAATTTATGATCATGGTAGTGAGACATTCAGTAAACTGCATGGAAGTGCATCACTGTGTTATTAAAATGTAGTCATTATCAACAGCGTTAATGTAAAGGTTCAATATCCAAGTACAGCTTTAATATGTACAACCAGTTACCCATGACCAACTTTCAAAACTTGATCTGAATCTCAATTAAAGTGCCTTGCTGGTACTCTTTGAATAAAACAACTAAATTCTGACATAGAACACTATTTTAACCGGTAAAGCCCTGATAAACAACTAATTAACGTGCTAATTGACGTGCTTGAGGGTCACCCAGGGCTTTACCGGTTAATATAAATAAGTCAACAGAAGGATAATCCTTGGTTTAACCTCATTTGCAAAGTGTAATTAAAATTAAAGTTTACTTTACAATTCCATTCCTGCCCGATATTACTCAATCTTCATTAATATATTTAATTTATGAGGTTGTGAATTTGTGAAGTTTATTGTTAAATATCTTAATAAATAAATAATTTTATGTTACAGGAGAATGTAGGTGGGACAACATATTTTTACTCCACAAACTCCGACAGCCTGAACACATCTGGAGCATTGAATTCCTCTGCTTCAATTGGTAAGTAGAAAAAACTACCATAAAGCTAAACTATGAACAAAACTAGACAAATAATTCCGCAGTAAGCAATGGTTACTACAGTTTACATTAACTATGGTCAGTTATCAGTAAATTTTCAATGCAAGTTTCTTATCATTTGAACAACCAATGTTTCAGATACGGTTAAAATTTTTACTTTACCATAGTAGAAGGAAGTACTATGTTGTTATCAGAAACTCATAGTTTGTAACATAAAATACTTAAACAAAAAAATTGTGTGAAAATGGGATGCCACCTACCAATGATTTTGCAAAAACCTGTTTGTTTGTCTTTTCGCTTGAAGCATCTATAAACCTAAACTGCTGAACCAATCTAAAGTTTGGAAGAAAGGTGTAATGAAAACTGGAGAAGATTACAAGTTACTTGTTTTAATAAAAAAATAAAAACTTTCACCAATCTTTCAAATATGGAGCAAGGGAATATAAACTTTGCCAATAGCTGTGACAATTTCCCAGGTTTAACAGGTTGCGTATGAGGCGCTTTTTCCATGTCGAATAGAAAGTAAAATAACGTGAATCATGTTGATTATACCGTATGAGTTCACGGAGGTATATGTGGAAGGCTATCTATAGTCGCGAGTCCCGACAGTGTATTGGGCAAGCAATGCTTGTCTGCTTATCTCACACTTCTTATCACAAATCTTGATATTACTGCTTTTATTGCGTTAAGACTTTGAGTCACGTAATGTGAGTGCAATGATCATGTCGATAAATTGGTATTTAGCTAGAACGGCATCGCCACTAAAGATAATATATGACAAAGGCTTCAAACTAATTAATATTCAAGATAATTTTTGCGCCGCGGGTTGATAGTTAATTGATCCCTAATATAGTATTGTCTTAGAAATAATCTGTATTATAAATGCGAACTCTGTCTGCCTGTACTGTAACAGATGACAGTTTTGGATGAAATATGGCATCCAATACTTTTTTAGGTTAGAGCTTAGGATACTTTTTATTCCAGTAATATGTTCCCTTGGGGTAACTTCCGACCCTCATGCGGGCCAAGTTGCGGGCAAAAGCTGGTATTATAAACTAGTTCGGAATACACCGACGAACTTGACAGAAAGTAGGATTTATTTGATTTAGAAAGAGAAAGCAACCTTCAATATCTGCAGTAATTTCTTATCGAATTATATTTATAAGTAATCTACAAAGTGATGCGTAAAAAAGTACCTAGTTTGCATGGGCAGTGAGTTATCAAACAGTTTACCACTGTGTCTCATATCTGACATTGACCTAAAGGTTTCTACCGACGAAGTTTCCCTCAGTTAACCACGTCAGGAAATTATTTTTCGAATTGCTGTTTATGCTGGAAAGTAGATAAAAGGACGAGTTTTTTTTTTTAACCTCCGGAGCAGCTCTTTTTCTGCATTTCACCAGATGGTAACTGATGATCAGGCCGAAAGTGGAAGCTAACTTCACCCGGAATCCTCAACCACAGAAGAACTGGCTAACTAAAACACAACAATGATGTTAAAATTGCTGTTATGGCGACAGACTTAGATAAGATGGTGATAGCTAGCCAGGCGGACTTATAACAAGCCACCAACCAAACTGAGCAGAAAATAAAATAAAGCTTAGGAGATGGAAGAATGAATCCATGGGTTTATAGAATTTCATTAAAAAGTAAGCCAGGATGAATCCCTGCTACTGCAAATTGAAATAAATTCGTAAGTGTCGATTGCTGTATGAAGTCATGAGTGGTGGCGCCTAATAATAGATTCATCAAGCGCCATAAAACGTCGGAGCGAGACAACATAAAGCTCAATAAATATTCAACGTCCTACTTGCACGTTTTGTGACCGCCACTACCGCGAGTTTAGCGTTTAGTGACATCAATCATCTGGTAATTGCATGTGTCTTTTTAATAATGGGAGCTATTTGGTGTTATTGCTTCAGGAGCACCAGAGTCATGCATGAGCGGAGCCGTGGGCGCCGGCGCTGCGTCGCCGTACGCCACACAGATCTACTCTGGAACTCCGACCCACATCGGGCCCATGACTTCGAAATCAGGTAATGGATGATTTACTTACTGTAGTCAATTTTATTTTCAGATGTTTAGTAAAGACATGTAGGTTTATTGTTGACCTTACGTTATGTGTCTCGAACTGGGTAGCACCAAAATCTTTCGCAAAGTATAGTGTTGGCGGAAAAACATATTTTTATCTAAATGCACTTCCACGTGAATGACTGTTGAACCTTCTCGTACTAATCCTTCCTTCCCTCACGCGTCGATATGTCATTAGAATCACAGTTCCTGCTAATGAGTTCTTAAGATACGCATAAGCTCCTAGCAAAATACTCCTATATGCACCAATGCACCATAAAGCATTTTATTGAGAATAAAAACATAATTTCGTGTAAATTTCTGACACTTGAAAACTGCGCCTTGGGTAAATTTAATATACTTGAAATGCGTAAGTTTTAATCACGCTGGCAACTCGACCAGGTACTCAACTGGTCGAGTTTAAAAAAAGTAAAGTAAAATGCGACATGTGTGCATGCATAGCTTCAGCAAAATAAACATGCTTCAACAAACAGCGAATTCCGAAGTAAAAGGATTTTATTTATCATTTCTATTAAATCGGCTTGCAAAAAAGCAGCGTAGCTACATCGTCAATTAGCGAGATGTTTGTCCAAGCTAGCAAAATTGGCCTTAGAGATACTTGTCTCATCGCTCAATAATGTGATGTGGTATTATACAATGGCTTCTCAATATAACTGGCTCAATTTAAATAAATACCGCTGTGCGGCAGGTCAATAACACATGCAGAACGAATAATCGTCTAATGGTCGTTTGCTACAGGGCAAACGACCATTAAACGATTGTTCGCATAACTTGAATGCATAATTATATTTTATAGCTGTGGTTCCTATTTTTCCGCTATTATTAAAATATGTCGTAGTCCCGTATGCACTTTGCAATATACTGCGCGAGATTATATTAAAATGAATACAAGGAATTAATAGTATTAGTCTGTCTGGCGCGCGTGCTCAAGTATGCCTTCACCTGCGACTATGCTTTGCATATTTTCTATATTTTATACGTTGATTTTCTATGAGAGAACTACTTAGTGGGGATTTCTTATTATAAACATAAGTATATATGCCAGGGTAACGTTTGTTTGCGATTTATGCGCACAGATGCGATTGAACATACCTAGGATCTAGAAATAAACAATAGTGAAAAATGATCTTAAAAACATACAGCAAATGATGCAATTTCAATTGATATACAAGATAATGTTGCCTATATTTCTACATACCTGAAGGGTTAGTAAAAGGCACACAGTGACGGTACGATCGCCGATGATAGTATCAAGATACATTATCACCTTGGCTTTAAATAAACAAGTAATTTAGATTAAATCACCAAACACTTGATTAAATAACAAGTGATGCGCTTGTAACTGATAGCAGTCACCCTCTATAGGAAATCAAGCGCAGTGTAGCTTGTTATTTCCACAGACGGAAATTGGAAAATTGCTCTTGATAGCCGCCATTACGGCGGCTGCGAATCAAATGCAAATTGTCGTGGTGGTCTTGTGAACCGGTGACATGTATTCATTAGCGTGTCAGAATCTGAAGGAGTCCCCTTCCGCTGTGCCTAGTGTTGGTAATTGAGCCATGAGAGCATTTGAGTGCTGCACTCATGTTACAAGCGCATTTATGCGAGATTGTACGAATCAATCTACGATGCCCGTTGCACGCCACATCAGGAAGTATAACTGACGAATGTACTTTCTATGCTCCGCGGTAAGGGGCGACGAACTTCCATCAGCACGCGTAGCATGGCCGCCGTAAAAACGGTTTTTGTCGACGGAAGAATAGACAAAATGACGTATTGTGATTGTTTATCTGTCATTTTGTCTATTCTTCTGTCGACAAAAACTGTTTCTACCGTGGTCATGCTACGCGTTCAGATCAGCTGTCTCAATACCTTGCAAAGATTAGGGCAATCTAGAAAGAGCGAACCAGGTGACAGCCGTCTGGCCGTGACCGAGGTTTCTAGAAACATGTATCAATGCGCGTGTGTATAGCTAATGCGAGTTTCCCCGATTTACAAAACTTAGAAATTCAATGTCGCGATTTGCTATTCTAGCGGTCGCGATTGAAACCACTTAGTAACGAGTAACATTATCATACGCCAGTCTAGGGTTACGTCATGTTACATTGTGATAGGCCACGGTTTATATTGCTTACTGCGAAATTTATGAGGTCGATACTTTAATCAATGGTTTTTTTTATTTACTACCGAACGTATGATTGCAATGAGTTTATTGCATTTTCGTAGTAGCAAAAGTCGTGAAGGATAATAAGTTTAAAACTTTGGTGTAAAAATTAAGAATCTAGTATTATGCGCTAGCGACTTCAAAACGGGGAATCCCCTAAGTTTTAGCAAACTTTGATGGCATTTTTCGAGGTGGGTGCAGAATTTTAACGAGGGCCAAAATAGATTTTTGCTATGCGGAATTCAGTCAAGAGAATGAGTAGAAGAATGTTTCTTCGAGCTCAAGACAGCGTCTACAGTGACGTTTATCAGCTGAGCACAATTATAAAGTGAAAGTAGTTATAACAACTCTTCTACTATTTAATTCAGAATTCATAAAATAAAAAATATTACAAGTATTTTGTTGCTTATCAGTGCATCCACTTCTTAGTCGAATGGAGTGAATGAAGGCTTGGACAGCGTGGATTATGAACAGTAAAATGTTGATCTAGAAAGCCAATACTTACAAACTTCTCATGTTTTTAGGCAAGCTCTGCTACAGATTATTAATTTATTTTTGGTTTTTCGCCACCGACATTTTTCAATGTTACAAAAATATCTGACCACCATTTATATCGTGCGTTTATCAAAAAACATCTTGCCGCCAAGTAATCATTTTTTTTTTTTAACAAGAGTTAAATGCTTAGCGGGCTTTAGTTATTTTGAGTAATAGATAATTACAAACCAACAACGTAAGACGGTCGTGTCTATGTATCAAATTACACCTGTTCAGTGTTTACCTTGCAATGCGATTAGTCATACAAATGTTATTTCGTTGTGTGAGCCACTACTTTTTACTTTATCAAAATTATTTTTTACAAGCGGGCGCCCTATGCTTCCCACGGGTGCAATCTACTGATATGTCCACATATCAAAACAATGAGATGTCTGTGCTCTATCTAAGTAAAATATTAATGTATTATAGACATAAAACCTTCCGGAATAAATTCTCTAAATGATAGTGAAAACCACATCAAGATTCACTGAGACAGATTCACAGATAAACACGAAAAGCGACTTTGTTTTATATTATTTATAGAACACAGAGTTGTACATAATGCTATATATGAAATTACTTTAAACAACATATCTGCTGTATGCTAGTGCGAATATGTTCATTTATTATCATTTCGCTACAATTTTTTTTTGTCTTTATTTATTTATTTAAAATACAAAATAAGTTAACGGTTTATGAACACGATAAAATTGTAAAACAACAACAGTTTTCTTTCTGATACAAGCCATGTGCCCGATGGGATTACCCATCGGTAAAGTAAAAATCACAAACTTTCATCTCCCCTTTGGGGGTGGATTAAAAAATCCATGCTTAATGCTCACCTCTGTTATAAAATGAACTGTTGTGCAAACTTTCATGCTTCTAATTCCAGCGGTTATGGCTGTGCGGAATGAATTTAAATTTTTATTCAGTAGAAGAGAAGCAGGATTTTTCATCGTCTAAAATGAGGAACTTCCAAACAAACTTTCATCCCTTATTTAATTACTTTAGGGGATGAATATTCAAGATTGTTCCTTAGTTGCTCTCTTTCAGTACATAAAAAACTCTTGTCCAAAATTTCATGCATCTAGAATGTTCTAGACCCAGCAGTTTAGGCTGTGCGTTGTCTGTCATTGAATTCATTTGATTTTTATTAAGTAGTTTTTAATATTATCGTAAAATATATCTGCACCTGGATAGCTGTGCTGCACTCTTACCTATGTATCTATCTGTTGGTTTTTCTGGCTGATTTCATGCCTCAAATATTTTATACCCCGCCTATTATTAAGAGTAGGCATGTAGTATATATGTAACAAAATACTTGCCTAAAGCGACCGTTGTGCCGTATTACCAAAGGCGACCGTTATGCTTCCTGATATATTAAACTTTTGCTCAATAATTATGATTATTTAAACGCGCTCGGGCAATAGTTTTACTGCAATATGTAGCTGCAACATCTTCGAGTATGGCCCGGTAATTAATAGTGCGAAATTATTCGAAATTGTTGCAGAGTATTGCAGCAATATTTTAAGTATTGTAGATCAACTCTTGAAATGTGCTGGCAATGTGTTGCAGCAACACATAGCCGGGGAAATATGGCCCGTTTCGGAGCGCCTTAAGGTGCTTTTCCGAAAGTTACCGCAAAGCCGCCCAATCGCACCTTTATGCTAAGCGTGTTATATTACGGTGTTATATAGTGCCATCCACGAAGACGCGCCCCGCTCTTCTTCCTATACTGTACTGTAAGCCTGGGGCGTGTAAGAGTGAGACGCGTCTTCGTGGTTAGCACTATCTATACGTTATGTCAAGACCAACGTATTTAGGTCCTTCTGAACGTTCTGCTTCGGTGGTAAACCTTCTCACCTATCTTTCATAATCATATTTCTTTATTCGTTGCTTCTTCACTTTAAATGTTTTTAAGTCACAACAGTCCCAGTATTTCAAGACAAACTTTCCCTTTAATAGTATAATTTAAAATAAAAAATGTATATATAACTGTTTTCTCTGTTGTGTGAAGGTCTCGCCGCATCGTTCTACATGCCCGAGACGATCCGTTCCGAGATTTACGAGAGAAATGACGATGTGTTCCTGCAGACTGATCTACGCCAGTATCCAGGTATGTAGAGCTTTGCTTATGCGGTTTATTCATGAATCAAGCAGGTTCAGCTAAGTTAGTCTGAAATCAGCCGATCTATTCTATAAAAAACACACGGTAATAACTTTTGAGAAGTACAGTTCCACAAGAAGCAGTTTCAGCTGCATAGGTCCTCGAGAGTGCTACTGCTTTAACCTTATTCATGAATTTTATATAATAACGTTTTGTGGTATCATATAAATTTCATCGAAATCAATATTCGTTTCCTTTACATACTTATGTATCTTACTGCACCCAAATGCATGCCGTTCTGTCCAGATTTACCCGAAAACGTGGAGATGTACTCGGAACTGACTCCCCTGGAGAGTGCAGCGCCGCACGCCATCGCGACGTCTTACCGCGCGACCCACAGACAGACTGGTGAACATTACGCTCTGCGGCGCCTGCACTCCTACTCCACCTCCGTGACTAAGCGCCTGGAGATGTGGAAACAGATCGACCATCCCAACGTTGTTAAGCTACACGATTGGTTCACTACAAAGGCGTTTGGAGATCACTGTGAGTATGCATGCTTGTCGCAAAATAATTAGACATCGCTTTATTTTTGCGATCGTCCTAAACAGACAGACGAAAATCTTTCTTAGTTTCCAATAATCATACATTTTTCAACATCATTATCCTTAAACGGAAGACATCCACTACTAAACTTAGGCCTCTAAGAATTGTTCCAACAACCAGCCCTAAGCTGTTCGCATCTAGCTGATTCCCGGATTTCAAACCTAGCCTTTTGCCAACTTTATTGGGCTTCCCATCGCGTAGATTGTAGCTGATTACCAGTAGTTTCGACAGTAGCAATTAACATTGTCGGATCTACATTTTAGCGATTTTTATTTTATTGTATTCGTAGAATAACGTATATTTTTTTTTTATAAGTTGTTCTAAGACCTTTAATGCAATAAAATAAAAATCGCAAAAATGTTGATCCGACAATGTTAATTGCTACGGTCGGTTTACATGGCGACTGCCCGTCTCTCCTCGTGCAACCCAGTTCCTGTGTAACACATGACCCAGCATTAGCACCTGTCCGTTTACTGCAGTAAATTAATAATTCGTCTGTAAGATAGGTCCTGAACGCGGCCGCAATTTCTGGGCTTCTGACCCCCTTCAACTTATTTTATTTTAATAATTCAGGCCTCTGCGAGTTGGCTTCGGCCCTTCGTGTGCCTACCAAAGGATCCGGAATTCCATGGTCCCAAAATTGCGAAATCCAATAAAATTGTATTTGATTAAGATTATTCTGAAAGTGGGCAACGTCGCAATTTCGCTGTTTTGATTAATTTGGCAATATTCCTGTATGGAAATAGGCAATGTGCCTAACTAGCGAACTAAAATATTAATAATGAATTGCAATTACAACACAGAATTTGATGTTGTAACCGTTTTAGGTGTAAAAAAGGCCTTTTTACATCTAAATCGAAATATTCGGTGTGCCGATTTTTTTTTTGCCGTTAGTGTCCCACTGCTGGGCAAAGGCGTCCTACTCTCTTTCCACTTCTCGATGTGCAGAGCTGCCATATAAATGATTGCAATTCATTATTAATATTCTAGTTCACTAGTTTGCTACGTTTCATATCGCCATACAATTTCAAAACAGGTAAATATTTGAGCGCTATTTGCGACGTTGCCAACTTTTAGGATCTCTTAACATGTAATTTTCCCGCAGAAAAATAAAAAGACTCAAGTCCGTAATCAAGAGACATTATAGTATAATCCACAATATCAATTACACATAATTGCTCTGTGATAGTTCAGTCAATTGCATGCTATTGTCTTCCTAGTTTGTTCTTAATTGCACTGCTGTGGAGCCACGCACGCCACAATGCAAACGGTGGTTGCTAATTGAGGACCACATAAATTATAAACATTACGTGGCATTTGTTCGTACTGTATAGTATGTTGTTATTTTAAAGTTAATTTGATCAGAATATGGCTTTAATTAAATGTTGGCCGTTTTTCTTTGTTGTTGTATGCGGTTGAATTAAAGATTAGACTCTTAATTAAAGGCTCTTGTGGTGAAGGGCTGCCCGCACGGCAGCGTCCTTTCGCCGCCGCTTCTATAGAACCTGTTTGTAGACAGACTCGTCAAAATACTCAGAAAGGTTACTTCACCGGAGGCTACGGCGATGACATAACCATAATAATAAATGGCACCCACGGGAATACCCTAAGCAACCTCATACGCCAAGCCTTGAAAATAATCTTTTTTTTGAGCTGATTTGGTCAAAATATACCAAATACATCACTACAAAAGCCAGCATATACCTGTGGCTCGGCAGGAATTGGGGGATTAGCTCCAAGGTCACTTACTGGCTATACAACACAGTCATCGATGTCAGACAGAGATGTAACCAACTTATGGAGGGAGGTGGGCTGGTTGGAATAACCACCGACGGCCGCCATCACGCACAATGGTCTGGAAACCAAACCCTCTAATCATAGAATATAGAAAGGCCTTTTATAACATACCGTAGAAATTAAATAAAAGCAAGTTTTAATAAAAAGAAGTGATGAATGGACTGTGCAATGTTAATTGCAATGTAATTACTGATTAATTATTTTAAGAGTGTAGGTAACTATTTTCCTGGGTGAAGTTACAACAAATGATGACACTGGCACAGACCAGGCAAGCATGGCACACAAGGGAGGAGGCCTGTACTCAGCAGTGGGTGTAACAGGGCTGCCTATGATGATGATTACAACAAACAGCTCGGTTTTCCCGGTTTGAACCCGGTTTATGACAATTGTCTCGCGCCTATTACATGGAGCTTAAATATATTGGTCAAAATATGGGTGTTTCTTCTGTCTATGATTTTATTAAACTCTTTTAAAATATATTTTTTCGAATGACAGCGATGGTGTTAGTTTATACCTACCACCCCGCGTGCACGACACTGATGAACAAATACTTGTCCGGTGGAGCCGGCAACTCGAGCAACGACGCTAATGGCGCCTTCCACGACCCGTTCTCTTCCGACCCGGATGCACCCCGTCCATATACTCATCAGGTTTGTAGATCTCCGTTCATAGCTCAGTGCAGTTACAGATAAAGCAGTGCGACGCAAAAACTTCGGGCATTTCCTTAAAAGAGTGTGTGCTTTTGTGTGTGTCAGCTCTTAACAGAATTTATTTATGGACTTACATGTTCACCATAGTGTTAGAAGAAGTATGAATATCCAACATGCCCCTAATGACGCATTAAAGTCCAATTCGTTGGCTTTGACCTATTAATAACCTCGACCCGAGAATTGATTCGACTACATTTGAAAACGCTAGTGTAGTCAACAGATTGTAAATCAAAATAACGTATTTTTACCTCGACAAGATTACCTGCGACGAATGAGCTTCTTCGCTGTTTAACAAATATGTTGATGAGCCTTTTGCAAAGTTAAGAAAGTGCGCATTTTTAACATGTTATTGAGTTGGCGGGCTGACGAGTAAGCACGGCGACAAAAACAGTTCATGACACAAGAACCGCGTATTTAATGCGCTGAAACCTTCACCTAACCTGGCAGCATATACAAGTGGACGGATTCATTAAAACATACGATAGCTGCTTACAAACATCGAGAAAAACATATACACAATCTGAGTCATAATTCCCAATCATACTTACAGTCAAATCCAAAAGTATCTTCTGAAAATGTAAACAAACGGATCATAAAACGTACCTTATGATGGCAAATTGTTGTGCTACTTACAAATTGAGTGCTTTAATTTGATTATTTGAAAATTAAACCCAACATTTTAATTTTATATCATCTTTAAGATGCTTTTCATTTGACAGTTGAGGCAAATTTTATAACCACATTTTTCGCTGATATAATTCTTGGAAAAAGTGGTGACTTATAAAGTTGAGACCTTCTTAATACTGATGAATGTGTTACTCATTCCCTTCAGTAAGCGATTGCCTTAGAATTTAACCTGAAAATGGCTTGTTTACACGTTCATCAGATACTTTTGGAAGATACCATAGTTTCAAACCTCTCTAAAAATTATTCATGACTAATAGAAAAACGCGATGCTCCGTGCCGTGGCGAGCGGTGCTCTGCTGCCCGAAGCCGTGTTGTGGAGTCATCTAGTACAGCTCACTTCGGCCCTAAGAGCTGTACACACCGCCGGACTTGCGTGCAGGTAGAATACCCGACGTTATACACCAGCTTAATAATTCCTGACTCTTCGAAGTACGTATATTTTCTTCTCTATCTAAATATCCGTTTGGCACCCAAATTGACTAACACAATATCAATCACAATCTCATTCATTTTGACGATTCAACAACATTCATTGCGTTATTTACGTTTCCGAGCAGATATTTTTTTCGAATATGTATTAATGGATTAGCAATATCTTTCACAATGATTCAGATTGTGATTGATCGTGTTTTACGCAATTAGGATGCTGTCTCATATTCTTGATCGTGGTACCTTTTTCAGGTTTTGCACCTGATTTCTTAATTGAGTTTTTTAACCGGAGCAATATAGATTTTGGTTGAATGAAACTGGTCTGGTAAACTAGAATGAAACAAGCACTAAACAAGAAACCATGTAGTAGTGGTGGCCCAGTGGTAACGGCCTCAACTTACGAGTTGTAGATCGTAGGTTCGGACCCAGAAAGGCGCTTTAAAAAAAAACTACCAGCATTACTGTCTCACTGCAGGGCAACGGCCTCTTCTCATACAGAGAAGGCACGAGCATTGATCACCACGCTTGCTCAAGGCGGGTTGGTGATTTCAGACTTATATTAACTATAAGTGCAGGCTTCCTCAGGATGTTTTCCTTCACCGATGTCAGTAATGTCCAAGAGAAACTTAGAAGTACATATGAATTGAAAAAGTCACATTGGTACTTGCCCAGATTTGAACCGACAACCTCGTGCATGAGAGACAGGCGCTTAACTTTGTGTAAATTATTTCATCACCATTGCTCTTAAAATGGTGAAGGAAAACATCGTGAGGAAACCGGCATGGCAGTACGGCAGTACGATAAACCAAACCGCACTGGGCCCGCGTGGTAGATTACGGCCCACTGCCTCTCACAGAGAGGAGGCCTGTGTCCCAGCAGTGGGAACATTATAGGCTGATCATGTAAACAATAAACTATTCCTGTCTACATTCTAGCCGTGGTCACACTGCCGTAATAATAACGACCTCACTTATGGAAATTACAAGCTGCTTCGACATGATGGACCCTTGACCGAATACCTTGTTCAACTACAAACACTGATCAATGATTGTATGATAATTGATACTATTCCTCATTGAAAACCGACTAATCCATCTCATACACGAACATTCATCGATGGAGCCGTAAATTTAAGAATTGAATTGAAAACTACATCTTCTTTTAACCTTAACGAACGTAAACGAAGCAAAACAAATATGTAAGAATCGTAGTCGATGGCGTTCTGTAGTTTCTGCCCCATGGGGAAAAGGCGGCAGTTTATGTATGTATGTATGTATCTTGTTTTATATAAACACCTAATAGGACCCTTTTTCCCGTAGCCTCGAACCTACGAAGGTAGTAATGAATGGCTGCCGTGTTCGTATATCGTGGTCTGGCGCCACAGACGCCCTTCATGCCAACAGTAATGACATCGCGCAGGTAAGAATTTTGATCAATTATCGTAAATCTCTCAAACTCAATGTCTGTTGAAAGGGCCTTTTGAATTGTCAAGGAGTCATTTAGAAAGATGAAGCTAGTTGTCCCTTCCAAAGCTATATAGTTTAATAGGAACTATAGAATAGAATTATCTTTATTCAAGTATCATGACTCAAAAATGATTAGTAAGACTTACAACTATATTAGTAAAAACGACTAGGACACTTCACAAAAACCAACAAACAGTAGTGGATCACCGTTGTGGCAACCCATGTGAGATGGCACAACAGCGACCCACGAAAACACAGTCTAGGCGAGTTGAAGTCATGCTTAGGATACTGTTGGAGCTGCTCCACACCCTGCGTACCATGGAAGCGCACCTCTTGCGCATGGTTGTGTAGAAGCAATCTACATGCGCATCCGCGAACATCTCCGACGCACTACAGAAGCGGGGCAGCCCCACCAGCATCCTAAACGCGTTATGGTTCCTATGGAGAAGAACGAACAAAACCCAAAATCAAAAAATAATCTTAACATACCTACTCCTTTATATTGTTAACACTATTGTTAAGGTTTCTTACCTCTAAAGAAAAAACTGTCAAGACAAGACCCTTTTTCTCAGTAACAGCCCGTAGCCTGGATTTGTGCCTGGTTGATGGCAATAGGTTCGTTCTTTATTACATGGGACTTATAAATAAAAGGCGAAATGTAGGTGTACCTGCCTAACCCCTTTGGGAATACAGGCGTGATATTATGTTATATATATTTATGCGACAGGCTCAACAAGACGACCTCACGGCGTTGGGTCGGCTCGCCTTAGCGATAGCGTGCCGCACCATCCACTGCGACAACCTCGCCGCCTCCATGGAACTCGTCGCGCGAACATACTCCGCCGACCTAAAGAACCTTATACTGTATGACCAAATCGTTACACTACATTATCATCTAAGCTTACGCGCAACACTTTCCCTGATTGATCATGATTTAGGGAGATTATTTCGCATTTGATTGTATTCTAAATGCTTTTGTTGTTCAGCCAACAATGACAGAAAAATTGCGAATTAATCTCGGAATAGTTTTCCTTGAAAATTGATCTAAAAATTATTTACGTCTTTTTCTTGCTTTTTTTTTTTCTAATTAATGAGGCCCACTTACACGACATTTCACTCATATCATTTAGCGATTAATATGTTGAAAACATCATTCTAAGTCTCTCTACTTCAAACAATGAAACTATTGCCTCAAACCTCACCCGAAACTCAAACATTACTTAAAACTATTTTAAAGCCATTTGATTGGTTGAAACTAGTTTTAAGTAATAATATAATATAATAATTTATTAAGGCAAAGGTTTTATAGTACATGAGGGACTTACAAAGTATGCATTATTAATTACATTGTTTGGGGGAAGCGCTGCTCTCCTAGCTGTTTGAATAATCTGTATTTAGGAGAGACAATTTCGACTCCCTATTTGAGAATCACAATAAAAAAAACATGCTTTAGGATCCTAAAATATAAAACACATTTTTTGGTTTGTGTAATGATGAGATTGCAGAGGTCTTTAAAAAGATGAGAAACAGCGTACGGCAGAGTATACTGCCCTGCGGCACCGTAACAAATCGTGAGCTCGTCGCTGAAATGGTCAACAATTTTCACCATTTCCAGTCTTTAAGTCGAGATAAGTTTTGAAAAAATCAAAGTCGTCTGAAGTGTGCTCTCTCTAGTTTAAGTAAAAGGGTAGAAACCGAAACGGTGTCGAAGGCCTTAGTGATATCAAGTAAGCACCTTTGGGCGACTGTTAATTTTCTCTAGTATAAAATTCGTTACTTCATGAATTGCATCACAAGTTGATTAGTTCGCAATCCAATCGGCAACACCAAATGAACACTATTGGTATATACTGGCCAAAAATGGTATTTGCTTGCTAAGAAGTCCAGTATCTTTATGTGCTAATGACTTAGTTCTTTGTATGCGAAGGTCACTCACTTCGCACAATCACACAGTTTACGGAAAGTTATAAAATTCGTTTTTTTTTTTGATAACTCGAGTGAGTACTGGTATAGTTTTTGCACTGTTTTGCAGGTATTGATGTTGATCACTTAATTATATAACTTTTATAATGATGTCTGCACTTTTTACTACAATAAAATATCCTGAGGACTTAATTACGTGACCGCTTGCGAGAATGTTAGGGACAGCAGTCAAAGTAATGCTAGAATCTTGAGTGATACGTTGTAATACTTACATTTAGTGTTAACCCTTTATAAGGTAACGGCAACTATTTTGTAACCATGACTTTTTAAATTTTATCTGACTTCTCTTCCAATTTTTGTCGAATGAAGTGAAATGTCGTGAGCGAGCCTTAAAATTAATTCGGTAGCAAAGGAAAGTGCAAATTAGCTATTCAATAACATCTTATTCTAAATAATTTCTTTGATCACTACTATCGGATAGACCAGTTACTTTAGTCTTGTTGGGTGTTAAAAAAGCAGGTCAAGTGCGAGTCGAACTCGCACACGAAGGGTTTCGTACCGTATTAAGATCGAGCAAAAAAACGCCGAAAAAAACACGTTTCTTGTATGGGGACCTTTAATTATTATTTGTTGTTATAGCGGCAATAGAAATACACAATCTGTGAAAATTTCAACTGTTCATCTATAACGGTTCATGAGTTACAGCCCGCTGACAGACAGACAGACAGACGGACTGACAGCGAAGGCTTAGTAATAGGGTTCCGTTTGGCACCCTTCGGTTACGGAACCCAAAAACGGAAAATGTTACAGCAACCATTTTGTTGCCACCTTGTTTACTTTATCAGCAACCGACCCAACAAGACCTATTTAACTTCCAGTACTGAACAACACCCCCCCTACCCCCTAATACTTGTCATGTTTTCATATGAGGCAAAAAGAAAGGTTATTATCATTTGGCATTGGCAGGGTTAATATCAGAAACCAGATCAGTCACCGTGTCGGACTGCAATCGCCCCGAAGTCTGCCGGAACTGGTTTCGTAGCTCTAGTAGCTAGCTTAGTAAAGCGAGCCTCGAGCCCATGCTGAGGAAGAAGAACTAGTACTCTCTTTACAAAGATTTCAGCATCAAACAGTGCACCTGGCACAGAATACTCTAAGGGCCCGTACACACGTACCATAAACACACCACATCGCGTGTGAATAGTGTCGTTGGAACTTCTTGCTGTTGCTTCGTTGTTGCGTTGTGGCTGCGGCGTGGTCGGTATCGCCGACATGGTTGATTTTAGAAAATGTGGTCAGTGTTAATAAACTATTCATTTTGTCGTTGTGGTGTGGTAGTGGTACCTGTGAACGGACTCTTCAACGTTTTTCCTTGGAGTAACCTTTCAGATTTAATATGTCTAATACTGAATGTATGTAGATCATTATTTATTTGTCCGCTAGTCCTCGGTGTTGAATACTTTATTCGTGAATTTAATAGGAACTTTAAGCAGTAGCAGCTTTCGATGTTTCAACCCGTATGCGTCCCCTCTATATGTGATTATCATAACTGTGCGTACTATGACTGCAACACTTGAGATGGTCGTTTCTGTATTATGTTAAATTCCATCTAGGTATTTATTATCGTCGTCGACCGCTCGCCGCTCCGTCACTGATCTCATGCCGATGATAGGTGCAAGGTTTTACACACAGGTAAATTTACATGTTACATATTAATGTACGTTTCACATTTTCTCTGTGAAAGTAGATTTTTTACTCACAGGTAATATTACTTCTCTTGATAATAATGCATTTTTATGTTGTTAATGCAGTTGTTCATTCCCATGTAGTTGCGACTGACTGATATAAATGTAAATTAGCATGTACCTGCTTTTATTCGTGTCGTATTTAGTCAGAAATCGTTTGACATATTTTATCTTGCAACCTCTGTTATTATTGGTTGTAGTTAGTCAAATTTGTGTACTTAATTATTAGTAGTCAATTCCTGTATTCTTCAACATCGAAGTATGAAATATTTCAAGCGGGTAACTTGAGGTAAAACTAAACACACAAGTTGTGTGTACTTTGTAGTACACACAAGTTAAAAGAGGAAGAAAATTAAATTAGTTTTTAAAAAGTCAGTAGAATAATACTAAATGTGATTGTAGGTGGAGGCCTTGGAGCGACGCGCGGATGTTTTTGAGGACCAACTGGCTCGCGAGATTGACAATGGAAGACTGCTACGCATACTGATCAAATTAGGAGTTGTTAACGAGAGGCCCGAGTGAGTGACAGTCAGTCTAGTCTGGCGCACTAGACTGGGCTATAGACAGCCTATGAAAACAACAGGATTTTTCATAATAGTACTCAGCAAAAATATCCCCTTTTAGACAAACTCAGGACTGAGCGGTTTTCTGCCTCACTTGGATCCTATCAACTATTTCGATGGTTTCAATACCCTTCAACGTACAGCGAAATTTCTAGTCTACGTAAATTATTTCACTGCCACTGCTCTCAAAACGGTGAAGGGAAATTTCGTGAGGAACGAAGGTGGATGTGACTTCCACCAACCCGCACCGGGCTCGCGTGGCGGACGACCTACTTCCCTCTCACAGAGAGGAGGCCTGTGTCCCAGCAGTGGGAACATTATAGGTTATAGGCTGATTATTCTTGTGCTTGCCTGTCTCCGTATAACATTTATTCTCAGAGTAACATTAACGTCGTAGGTGTAGAACGCCTTACTAAGACACCCATTTGTAGTTACCAGCCGATCGATTCTGTAAAAATATCACCGTGAAACTTAAGGTGAAGTGAGCGTGGAGTGAGCTGTCAATAGTGTCAATCTCTAGCATTAGGTGGAATGACAGGTCACTCCACGCTCACTTCACCTACGTTTTCACGGTGACATGGTTACAGAATAGCACTGCTGGTGCATTTCATCGCGTGCATCCAATCAAGCACAGGAAACGATCACTGTGATCTGCGGCGATGACCTAACTATCTGCATTTGTCCAATTGTGATTTCTAAATGTAATGCACTTATTGTATGTCACACTGCGACCGATTATCGGTCTACGAACTATCTTCTGGGGGCTATAGATCACCCAGACTAGTAAAACTAATACTATTAACTCTCGCGGGCTAATACATACTAAAATCTAGTCAGATAACACGTCTATAAAGTTAAAATAAATATCACGAATTAGTGGTACATGGTGTAGAAATGATTGACTGCAAAAACGGTTACTGGCGGAAATAATAACGGTAACTGCCCCACCGCTTGGAATACGAGTTCTCTCATACAGAAAAGGTATATATGACCACGTTTGCTGGAATCGGATTGGCCATTTTAAACCAAGTCCTGGTTTCCCGGCACCGTATGACAGTATCGTCCAAGAGGGATTTATTGTATCCGTTTTAATAATTAAAATAGTTAATGCATATTGATTGATCAATAATGAACACATTCTCTGAAAGAACTAAGAGCCAAATGCAAAAACGAAATTTAAAAGCTGTCATTAAATACTAATCTTCCATTAACTTGGTGCAGAAAGCAACATTAGACTCGATTTTAATGGTTCTTTAAATGAATTAATGAAATCATTAGCGTTAATGATCCATTACGTAATGGGGCGTTAATGTGTGTCTGTGCAACTGGGTGTAAGTCATCATTTTGGCAACATGTCTTTTTCTTTCATACTTCTCTATTAGTCGTCATCTCGATAGTCACCCCTTTCTAGGACGGAAGGACTATGCATGACGATCATGGTGACCATGATATAAATCAATGGAAAAATAAGAGTGAAGTAACACATTCTTGACTATTTTTAGGTTGAATCTAGACGCGTCTTGGTCGGAGACTGGGGACCGGTACATGCTGAAGCTGTTCCGGGACTACTTGTTCCACTCGGTGTCTGACGATGGAAGACCTTGGCTTGACCAGGCGCATTTGGCACACTGCCTCAACCAACTTGACGGCGGCACCACTGCTAAGGTATGATGATGAGTTATAGGTACTAGTTTTATTTGTTATAACTTCACTATATAATATTCCCACGACCCCCGTAACGTTACATGCACCCATAAGCACAATGTTATTCGTGCATTACATTCAACGAATTTTCACACGAAAAATAAAAATATTGTGTCAGCAATAGTTTTTGCACAAAGTTACTTAGTTCGTTGTACAGAATGCGTAGACGACGGCTTCGTGATGGGTCTTTTTTACAACCTCAATATGCTCATGCCATGCGTATGGTTCCACTTGCGCAATACTCACACAGCACACCCTCATGAAACTAGCTATCCACAGTACAAATACCTACCACGATATTATATTGTCATCCAGCGACAACAGAGAGTTGGGCTGGTGAGTGAGTTTTCCTGAGTCCCATCCGTTGGATGTTGACGTAAACAGGCTGCTAAAAACATAACCCTATCTTTGCTATCGCTCAGTCGGGTAAAAAGACTTCCTTCTTTTATGATAGGACTTTTGGATTGTAGCATTTCAAAGGTGAACCAATTCAGCAGCCATGCACCGTTCATGCAAGGCAACTGAAACTTCCATAAAATGTTACTACTATAAAAGATTGTCTGTCTTGCTTGTTCACGGGAGCACGTTCGGTAAAATTACCTTTTTGCTTCAATAGGATGATTGTCAGCCTCGCAATTTATTGCACTTCAGCACAGATTCCATGTTATTCTTAGATATTTATTAAATTGTAGGAACTTGTTACAATAAACGTATTTATCCTTTCGGTTGGGTTATTGCACAGTAACCGGCCTTAAATAGGGCCCTCCAGATGTAGAACAAGTTCTGTTTGTATCTGGCACTCATGCCTGTGTGACCCTCCCTTTGTTAAGCTCGATATTGTGTCAATTTTCGGCAAATATAGTTAATACCAATCAGTTACAAACAATACAGCCATTGCACAAACGTGCCTTCGGAATTTGATTTTAAATATTAAAAAATAATGTAATGACTGAAATAAAACTTCTGTCTGTAAAGGTAGAGAGATGAGAAAATAATTAATTAGTCTTGCCTACTTGATTCCTTTTAAATACTAATATTGAAAGCGTCTGTACCATTGATTATCATCATCTAAGCAGACAGCAGAGATATACAGTAGAATATGATGAAGAGGGCCTCTTCATCATATTCTACTGTATATCTCTGCTGTGAACACTGTCACTTCCTCCAGGTGGAGCTGATGTCTCGCGACGAACAAAGCGTGCTGGTTGTGTCCTACGCCGAACTGAAGCATTGCCTCGAGCAGGCGTTCGATGAGGTCATGCAGGCGGCCGCCGCCGGGCCCTAGCCACTGACTGCGACGCCTAACGACTACACATTGCAATAAATCAAGTAATAATGTCCCATGGGCTGCCTTCATCGATTTTGTCAGTACCCCGGTGTTCTTAACATGCATCCACTAAGCTTATAACGTCAACTTTGAACTGAGGTAAAAGTAATAATAGTATTCAATATGGACTGTTTTTAGTCTGTCGCATGTCAAGAATATCCATCTTATGAGTTAATATGCGTTACATGTGCATTTTTTGACGATGTTAGTAGTCTGGTAAGGGACTTAAAAATGTTAATACAATTGTAATGTGAAGCCGCCGTGTCGGTTCGTGTTCAATTCTGTCATCCGCGAATAAAATATTTTTGTAGGTGCATCGCGATTTTTGTGCTGGTTTCGTACAACTTATATATTTTGATGGCAGTTATTGAACTAGTGGCGATAACAAATTGTTACTTTTCCCCTATTGGGGCACAACACATCAGTGGGATTACCAAATATAGCAAACTGTGAACAAGGCGCCTGACGCCCTTTCCCTATCCTTCACCAGCTCTCTCGTCTAGTTTAGTATGACATGATAGAGCAGTCGAAGTAAAATTGCTTTTCAAGGACGATTCCTAACTCTGGGTTGTAACGCGATCTCATTTCGGAAGCGGTCTCGACCCCTAGAACGCTTCTCAATAACTGCGCCAGATAACAAATGATTCGATATTTTTATACATTTGTGGGTTATGATTATTTACCTAAAAAAAGAATTATCCGTAACATGGATATCTAAATCACATCAGCGTTTTTTGTTTTTTTTATAAGTTGAAGAATTTAAATTACTATGTTATTTCCACAACCAATATCACGCCCAATTAAAACTTGTGTCTGAATATAGTTTTGTATAGGCCCTTATCGATGTACCGTTACGATCAGCCGCCTGAACAAACGCCACAAACATTCCAAACTAACAACAACAAATGGTTAGAGCTATCAAACGACTGTTTTTATTAAATTCAGAATTGAGCAGTTGGTACTGTGCGGGGCGGCGCGGCGGGGCTCGCTGCTGTGTCGCCTATAAATGTATTGAGAGACAGCAATACACGCGTGCTTCTAGTAATTCAACACAGATTTATCTTTGTATCAGTGATTTCATTCGGTGGTTTTTGTTTTGGTGAGTATTCTATTCAAGAACAGAACAAGTTAATGTTTTAAGCCATGCCGCCTTGATGTGTTTAATTATCTGAAAGCACGTGCGTACACGTTGTTAGTATAGTTACTGTCACGTCACGTAGATCTGAATTTGTATATGTTGAGGGCGGGGCGGTGCGACGGCCGGGTCTGTTAATGTTAGCAAGGTCGGAAAGATCTCAATAATAAATCTATGGCAATAAATACCTTTTTATATGGCCGCGGACGACGCGCAGTGTCCGCCCTACCCTCATGTATATCACGTCGTTGCAGTTTTATTCTACATAACATTTTCTTGCCAGCTACCATTTCTCCTTACCGTGTTGAGTAATGTCACTTCTCTACTGGCATTATAGAGCACGTTGTTTGTTTTGTTGTAAGTTGTTGGACTCCGCAGACAGACATTCCATCAGTCTAATCGAATTTATGTAAATAAATTATTTCTATCGATCAAATGGTAAATTATTTAAAATTTAGTCAGCGCTAATTATATAGATGTTAAGCAGGGTAAATGAACAGAGCTTTGGCTAAGTTTTAGGCTGCCTCCTATTCAAAACTGATAGTCGCGCGAGTATGCGATCGTGTCGTCCGTATGTCACTTTTTGTTCGGTGAACCCGAACGCGTGGTCGCGCCAACAGAGGGCGCTTTTCGGTTTTCCGAAGAAAAGTGACAAGAACGCGACAGTCACGTAACCGCACGACGATCGGTTAAAGGACGCGGGGTTAACGTTTAAAATTATGTTGCTAAGCACTGTGCAATAAGTATATCACGCTCAATTCGTCCATCCTATTATTGTGATCATCCATATAGTTAATAAAGTATATAATATACGTATTTTTGGAATGATGTACTATTTGTCTGCGGAAATTATAGTATCCCATGTTAATTCAGAGTAAGCTTTTTATTTGACTACTTTACTTTATTAAATTGTTACTCCATTCTAAAGAACCATTTTTTCTAAAGTTTTGTATTGATTTTGATTGAAAAATTAATGCAATAGGTTGAGCAGGTTTTTTTTGCAATTTGCTTGTCAGTATCAGGTTGTATGTTTTAATTTTTCTAAGCGAATTATGGGTTTATTCAGAATTAAAATGAAACGTACATAAATAACAACTTATACCTAAATTAATTAAAAAAATAATGCAATTGGTTATTAAATTACCTAAACCTAGCTAGCTAGCCTAGGTGTTATGTTCTGATATTTATTAATAAAAGTGTACCGTAGAAATCCCATGGTTGAATTTGCAAATTCCGATCTATGTAGAGATGAACACTCTGAGAATAAAAATATTTTGAGATAACTATAAGTGTATATTTTTTTCTAACAAATAAAATGTTTAAATTACTGTGGTTTTTTATCCTATCCCTTTCCTGTTCCTGTTTCTGTCATAATAATTTCAACTGACTATCTATTACGGTTAAAAGTATACAAACCTGTGACAGGCAGACGAATAAATGCTTAGAAATAGGGTCCCGTTTCCTAAAAATTAGTTGTTTTAGTCAGTAAAGCTACGGTTTCTTAGAAGAGCGGTGACCGCTCACGTAGCGTCCGCAATTTATGAGCTCGTGACGTCACTGAAACGTTATTATGAAAGGAAGTTTGTGTGGTTTCCTAGAGCGTTGTTGACACCATAAAGCAAACCCCGCCCTCCAAAGATTTAAATCGCTCAATTTACCCTCACTCACCGTACTCAGTCATAAGAAAAAGTGTCCATACTGAGAAGAGTGAGCTCACACATTAAATGGCGTTTCCATGACAAACAAGTGTAGTCACTGCTTCATTGTGTGTCAGAGGTGACAAAACGGAACTGTCTTTCGTCGCGGTATGGCGAATCTAACGATTTAAATCTTTGCTGGTATCATGTATCATGACAGCCGTCACTGCGGCCGTCAAGTGCGGCCACCGCTTTTCTAGGAAACCGTAGCTTAAGAGTCGCCCCGAGATAGAGGACGACCCGAAAATAGACTACACTACAGGCTCACCGCGTGCTCCTTTCTAGATCTGATTTCTAGCCCAGCTGCTTAGCGATAACTTGAAACTGCTGGGGTTGGTCAAAACTCTTCACTTTCAAACCATGACACAACTAATGTCCATGTTCCAAATTTTGGTAAACTCGTAAAGCTACGGTTTCCTAGAAAAGCAGTGGCTGCACTTGATGGCCGTCATGAAAATGATGACAGCGGCAAAGATTTAAATCGTTAGATGCGCCCTACCAATAGGGCATGCATTTCGTAATTCCGATATTCATAAATATTTGATAATTTTCCTATTATTTTTACCTTTCCTAAACCCAATAATGAAGAAACGGAGATGTCAAAACTCCTAGCGTGCCCATCGACTCTACAACTGCACAGCCCTCCGAACTAGATTCTTGTGATAATGACGTTACAAATAATGTCCCAATTCTACAAGAGCGACTCGCTAAAAAACTAGATAAATGTAATAAAATCTACAAGAATCTCTCAATTAATTTTAGAGAATCTCTTTGTCAAAATAGAAAAAGCTTTGTAGGTATGATAACGGAGGAGGCCGAGGTGTGAATCTGACAGAAGCTTACAAGTATATTGTATGCGTTCTACCAACGATTGTCGAGAGTGAGAGAGTATTTTCGTGTGCTGGCTACTTTTATAACCGAATACGAAGTTCACGAGGCTTTATTGTTCTTCAGCAAGTTAAAAGTTACCAGTTCCGGAATTCCGGAATCAGATCTCCAGTATTGGAATTGAGAACCTTCCGTAAATGGATGCCCGCATCGCGTCAAAAGATAGTCGCTTCTTTGAATGGCGTGCTTTATATACTGACAATACTACCAGACTTGAAAAATTAGTGACCGAGAACGTTTCTATCTGAACGCAACCGTATTCGAAAGTCCAGCCGTCAGTCCTCGATCCACAGAACACTATTGCCTCGATCAGTCATTCAGTACTAATAATCTGTGGTGGTCATTCACTATTTCACTCTCAGTCAGTCTGTCTTTCACATTTGGGTGAATGGGACGATACGTGAAATAAACAAAATATCGCATTGTGTGTGTGTGATACACGGCCACACGGGTTTATTTGAAACACTTGAGAATAGTTATTGGCTCATACATCATAAGTGCATCCGATAAGTACTTTACCCCATGTAGTTGGTGGCGCTGCCAGTTTCGTTACACCCGGCGGTGACAGCGGCAGTGCCATGAATCCGGTCTGCTATAATGGGGGGGCCCACGATAGACTCATACATGAGGCTGACCAGCTTATATCTTACATAGAACGTGGCTCCACTATCCTTAAGTTTTATCCAAGAAAACGACCTGAGCGTCGTTCCCTCTCCGTAAGAAGAGAAACCCACCAAATAATCTGGAGTAGGACAGGCGTTTCGCAGAAAAATGCATACGAAGGAGCTCTGGACATAAGAGACATAAAGGAAGTGAGGGTCGGAAAGGCATCTAAACACTTCGAACGGTGGCCAGAAGAAGTGAAGAGGCTGGACAACACCAAATGTTTCACCATCTACTATGGAACTGAATTCAAACTGCGCGCAGCTTCACTAGCAGGTAACAGTTTGTAAACATGTCTAATTATACCGAGCCCACCAAATTGTCACATGCATCGCTGGTTGGTTGTGAGAATTTCATAGTACTTCCAATGCCAAGTTATTGTTATGATTGCTGCATGAACACAATTCTATTTAGCAATGTGTACATTTGTTCTTGAATTTGAGTCATTGTGCAAAATTAACCTTTTGTAGCTCAAACTGATAAGGACTGTGAAGCTTGGGTAAAGGGAATCAGGTTTCTTATAGAAGAGGCCCTCAATGCATCATATCCTTTACAAATAGAGAGATGGCTGCGGAAAGAGTTCTACGCCATAGAAAATGCGAACGAGAAGTAAGTGGAAGTCTTGTTTATTTTATAAAATGTTTATTAAAATATTCCTAACCTTCAGTAGGTGAAACTTCCATTGTCAGTGAATATTGAATAATAAAATATATCCTTTTTTCTGATGGCATTTGATATAAGTTACAATACCAATTCCATGTTTTAAAAAAAAATCCTTAGTAAAGCTAAGGATTTTTTTTTAAACTGGCTGGTTCATAATAAATAAATATTTATTACTAATAATTGATTAATAAAACTTTTTATCACAATGTTCTTAATACAACTTATAAAATTTATGCAACAATTGTATCTATGGTAATTAAAAAAGAAGAATTAAACGGCAATTCAGGTTAAATAAAATTGTGTTAAATTAATTTTATTTCTCAAATCTCAATAGAACAATAGAGACTAAAAAGGTTTTGTTGCTTTAGTATCACCTTGAAGGAAGTGAAGGGGTTTCTGCCGAAGATAAACTGCAAGATATCAACAAACAAGCTAAGAGATTTATTTCAAGAAGTGGACACAGACAAGAGAGGGGAAATAGGCTTTGATGACTTCTCTTGTCTGTACCAGAAACTAATCTTTGATGAAAATGTAAGTCACCCTTAATTTTTTTTTTTGAATCAGTCTACATTTTCGCACTGCTTGTCGATTCATTTCAATGCTTTTTACAGAATGTCCACGACATCTTCGACAAGTACTCTCTGTACTGCAAGAACGGATCAACTATCACTTTACGGGAGTTCCAAAGCTTCCTGCGGGTGGAACAACATGACAGGCTGGGGGATGACGAGGCCATCGCCTCGCAGTTCATCAGGGATTACTTGCGCGATCCACAGAGGGATACTTATGAGCCATATTTTACCTTGCACGAGGTACGAAGTTTATTGTTTTAAATAACCTTTGCTTTTGTAATTTTTTAATAATTTTATTGTTGGTATGGTGTGGTTGTTGAGTAGTTGTAGTAATCTACTATCACTTACCTCCAAATATAAGTTGCCTAGTGGAGCCTAAAGCTGATATCAGACAATGTTCATTTTTGTTTCATTCCACGTTCATACGACACTGACAAAATCATATAGAAATTAACGCTCCTTTCATTTCGAATGCGAGTGAAAGATGCCGAGTGCCGAAATCGAACATCGTGGGTTTGGTACACTCATTGATTGATTTGATTCATTTTGTGTCCAGACGTTTCACTTCCAAATGAAAAATGAAAATGTAAGACAAAAAGTGAAGCATCTGATATCTGCTTACCCAAAGATATGGGAAAATATGAAAACAAGCTGCTACAATACTTCTCTTGCAGTTCGTCGAGATGTTGTTTTCAAAACAAAATACTATCTGGGATAGTAAAAATGACGCTGTGACCCAGGACATGACTAGACCATTGTCCCATTACTGGATATCATCTTCGCATAATACGTAAGTACCTTTCAAATTATAGGCTGTCGCAAACAGGTGCAATGCGACTCTAATAAAACAATTTCTAAGAAAACTTCACAGTAGAACAATTACCGGCGTCGCGTCGCAGGAGCCTTTACTCTGCACCATTTTCAATTCTTACAAATATAACAACTACGCAATCAATTTTAGGTATCTAACTGGCGATCAGTTCTCGAGCGAGTCATCCCTGGAAGCCTACGTTCGCTGCTTGAGGGCAGGCTGTCGTTGCATTGAGCTGGACTGCTGGGACGGCCCAGATGGATCTCCTTTTATCTACCACGGCCACACACTGACCACCAAAATTAAATTCATGGATGTTCTGCGCACAATAAAAGAGCATGCTTTCGTTACCTCTGACTATCCTCTGATACTCTCTATTGAGGATAACTGCACATTACCGCAGCAACGCCGCATGGCGACCGCTTTCCAAGAAGTTTTCGGAGAGATGCTGCTGGTTCAGCCATTTGATAAAAGCGAGACATGTTTACCGTCGCCTGAAAATCTGCGCAAAAAAATCATACTGAAACACAAGAAACTGCCAGATGGAGTTGAGGATAGTTCATTCGCTGTTTTACAAGAAGAAGGCAAGGATCTTGATTTACGTACGTCCATCAAAAACGGGATTCTATTACTTGAGGATCCTGTAGATAAGGACTGGAATCCCCACGCCTTTGTGCTGACGGAGAGTAAACTTTATTACACGGAGCACTACAGCTCGCAGACGGAGGCCGACGCGGAGAGCGATGGGGAGGCCGAGGCTGAGGCGCCTGTGGTGCCTCAGGACGAGTTGCACTTCGGCGAGTGTTGGTTCCACGGAAAGCTAGCGGGGAACCGGCAAGAAGCTGAAGAGCTTCTAAAGAATCACGCGCATCTCGGTGATGGTACTTTTCTTGTGCGAGAAAGCGTCACCTTTGTGGGCGATTACTGTTTGTCTTTTTGGAGGCAGGGAAAGGTGAACCACTGCCGCATCAAGTTGAAGCAAGAGAGGGGCGTCGTCAAATATTACCTGATTGACACCGTATGCTTTGATAGTCTTTATAGCCTGATTACACATTATAGGCAGCATCCATTGCGGAGTCAGGTGAGGGACCTTCGAACACACTACTTTTTCAATGTTTATTAGATCATCAGAATCTTAATAAATTTCACGTTATTATCAAGATATTTACAATCTAGCTATAACAAAGAATTTTTATCAGGAATTTCTGATAACACTGAGAGAACCGGTACCCCAGCCGAACAAACATGAGGACAAGGAGTGGTTCCACCCCTTCTGCACTCGCGTTCAGGCAGAGGAGTTGCTGCGTAAAGCCAACACCGACGGCGCCTTCCTGGTGCGACCCAGCGACAAAGATCACTCTTCATTCGCTATAAGTTTCAGGTAAACCTTCTATGAAAACCTATCGGCGGTATTTTTATAGGACGACGACGGCTTATAGGTATTAAATGAAAATAATTATATTTGGTTGACACATATACATAAAACTGACTAAACTATCCTTCTTTGTATTTGTATCTTGCATATTTGAGTCAACTTGCATGAGAGAAAAAACAGCCAGGCTAAAGTGGGAGGTGGACAGATGGGCCTAGATTGTCACGCACTGGATGCCTGGAAGACATCGCCGTCGAACTCGACCGCGGCGAAGGTGGTGTGACAATCTGGACATGTTTGAGCGACAAACGTGGCCAAAGACCGTTTAAGATAAGAGAGGTTTGAACGGAGAAAGGGGAGGCCAATGCCCAGCACGTATGACTCACAAACTATATTATATGCCTTACTGTGTATTTTTTTGTGAATCTTATTTTCATAAGCATTATCAGCATGACAAGATGAACCAGTTTCGACGATTACAGCAGCATCATGTACTCGCGTCCGCCAGCGACTTCGCCCGCGTGATATATAAATTATAGCCCATGTTACTCAGTGATAATATGCACTGGTGTTTATATATACAACGTGTAACGGAAAGGGTATATACATACCAAGGGCACGGCTTCTTTGGATGATATTAAACGATATTAGAAGGGTTTTTTAATCCTATCTCTACATGTTTGGAAGTTATGAGACTTTTTAATACATTGATACCAGAAACCGAAGTTTTAAAATTGAAATAAACACATCACTAGCACTAAGTCAGCTGATCGGTGTCAGCGAACTATTTGTAAGTAAAAATAAACCTCTTACTCCTGGTATTTCTAAATAAAAGGTTCCGCATGTTTATTTTTTGTTTACAAAATATTATTACTGACTTTTTCCTAAACTTTGATGATGTCTGTGAACTAGTTACAATACAATTAATAAAATTGGTCTAGGTATCAAAATGTAACGAAATAATATTTAGAAACATTACACACTTGTTAGTTTTTTACGTAGTTGTCCTTTAGAAGATTACTTTGTAGATAATTATTATCTACATAGTAATCTTCCACCCACCACCCACCTTACCATCGTACCCACAACACAGTAAATACCTACCTAATTCAAAAACAATATTCCTGTAAAGAAAAGTGTGCAGAGAAGTTAAAAAGTGTCGGCGGCATATGTATGTAATTGATCTTGTTTTAAATAGATAAACCTACCTATTCGCTGTTTATGATTGTCAGCACAATACTTTGGGCAATATCATAATAATGTTTACACATACGATCCAGGAGATTCGATTCACCTTACTATTGAATCGATTTTCTTGAAGATCGCTTTAAAACGATTTGTTTCGAAAAACCGTCAGCTCGTACCATTGCATTGATCATAAAAATCGAATCTTTACGTGCATCCTACCAGGAATTAATTGCTTAAATAAACATTATTATTTGCCATTAGAACTTAGAATAGAAAAAGGATTTAGTAACGATTTATGTCCAACTGAACCCAAAACATCATTTCAATTCATTTCTTTGCAACTTATGCTACTCCTAGTACAAATAAAATCACAGTGGGTTCCGTTCATAATTGTTAAAATATGTTTATTTTTTAATAATTATCAATAAACTATTATCAACAAGGTAATAGTTTTGTTTTATTACAAAATAATAGCACGAACGCATAATTTTTGTCTGTAGGACTAACCGAAAGAATTATCGGAAGTTCACGGTCTGTCGGTGCTGTTTGAAGAGGTACATGGGTTCTATTGGTTTGAGCACGTTTAGTCTTTATAATTCAAATGAAGTCAATAAATAATAAAAAATGTCGCAAAACTGCATCTAAATGTAGAAAGAAATTAATAAAAGTACTAGGACCGCATGAGTAACAGGAATTGTTATTGCCGAATTGAAAATCGTTTGCTCACAGATCCCTGATTACGTCGTTACACACACAATGAAAGCATCATAATGTGTGTAAACCTATTGTGTTAGGGTCTTAGGGTATGTGAACCAATTGCAGTCCCTGTAGTTTCTATTACTCCTGGTAAATAAAACTTCTAATTCAGATTTCTAACGAGATAAGGCGGCTCCATAATATGATCATTAATGGATTGAAATGAAAGATTTTCCGGAGTTGCGGGAATGTCCTAACAAGATAACGCGGCCCCGGAATGCAAGGGCAACTGAAGGAACAGGGTGGTTTTTAGTCAGTAAGAGTCTAAGCACTTCCTTCCGTCCCACCTAGGGCGGGAAGTGAGTCATTGGTGATTTTCCCATCCCCAAAAAAATAAATGATTTTTCAATTTTGCATTTGAATAACGTCATTAGTCTGCTCAGATGTGTGAGATTTTCTTAAAACTTTAACGGAGTTTAGTTGAAATTATTATTAAAGGATGTAAAATAATCTTGAATTCTTGAACAATATTTTTCAATAGTAGTGCACACAATAGGACAGCTACCCTATAGGTATCTAAATTTAACGAAATAATATTTAAGTACCAGAATAGCAGGGAATAGAAGCTTTATTTAGCATTATTGTTTGTTATTGCTTTGCTCGTCAGTCGACTCTGGTCCGCGTCTCCGTCTAGTGCACTAGTTCCTATCCCTGTGATACGCGCATCAGTTCAGTGCGGTAAAAATGTAGTGTACGCAGTGCAGTGTGATACAATGGACCTAATGAAAGTGCGGATTGAGGCCGCTTTCAGGACCATTACACCAGACATGCTACGCAATGTTCAGGTGTCCATGAACAAGCGAGCGGCCTTGTGCATACAATACCTACCAAGGTCACCACATCGAACCCCATCTTTAAAAATGTAAGTCAATTTACTAAAATAAGCAAAGCTTTAACATTTTACTGTTTACTCGGTAATAAGTAATAATAAGAGATGAAACTAGTTAACCTACCTAAACTTTGTTTCAATTTTTTACGTAAGTTCTGTTATCTCAGTTTTTACGTGCAATTTCTGGCTTGATATTAACGAATAACCTGTAAATCAATAATTACGCATTAATTTTTACATCATGGTAAAGTAGGTACGGTTAAAGGCTTCTACAAACAGGCGCGACACGCGACGCGACACAAAGACACCGCACGTCGCGCGCCGAGCGGTGTCTTTGAGTCGCGTCGCGTGTCGCGCCTGTTTGTAGGAGCCTTTAGTGCGCGCGCGCGCAATCGCATTGGGCGGCGCGGCGGCGTCGTCGGCATGTTTTTTGTTTCGTCAGTTCGCGCCGACAAAGAACACCGCCTGCTGTAGGCTACTACTGTACTAGGCGCGCTGAATTACGGAGGAGATGTATCATGATATTGGCAAGTAACGTGGAAAGTTATTGACCTACGTAGTGCGGTGACACGTTTGTTATGATTTGAATTTAAGAAACATATGAAACCGAAAATTTGGTATCAATTCTTAGAGTATTTTATTTTGAGTTGAAACTACGTATAGTGACTCTATACCAGCTGTTATCTTTAGTGCTTAAGGATAGCAATAGGGTTTCTGTTACACGCTGTATATTACACTGGTGAAAGAATTTTTAAAGTCGGTCCAGTAGTTTTTGAGTTATTCATTACACACAAACATACAAAAAATCTAATCTTTTCTCTTTATTATAATATTAGTTTCGATTAGATTTTCGAAGGAACTAAACTTGCTATAAAATCCTTTCCTGGTTTCTAAGACCGCTTTATTACGTTGTCTTTTTCGCTTTGCTCTTAACAGAGCGGTCGTGGTTTCAATGAACTGTGTCCAATCGCAGGTGTAGTCGTTGCCCGCCTCACGATCCCTCTCCATCTTGGACGTAGGACGTAGAACGTTGTAGGCCATTCATAAGGTTTTAGAAGTACAAAGGCGTTGCGAATCACACGGATGGTACAAAGCACGAACCATCAACCGGGCTCTGCACAATGACTGTAATCAAACATTTTGCGTTCCGGCCCCTCGGCGGCTATCAAGTAGCTAGAACAAATAGGAAAATTGATGTGATTGAATTGAAAAATGTGTTTAAATTGCTGTTATCTAGTGCATCTATCATTTTATTTATTTGATTATCTTGGCCCTCGTAGACGTAACTGCATACTTGCATCGGTTGCTACCGAGGGGGTTCGCGTGTTCGTGCGACTTACTCGCGTTGTGACGAGTAATGGGCAAGTCTATGAATAATATTTTTAGCTAGAAGATTTATAGTGAATCGTTACGGTTATGTTATTTTCGCTGCAAAATCCGATGTAAAGAATTTCATTCGGCCGAATCTAATTTTACACTGCGTCAATAATACCCGTTGGTTTATATTTTAGTAAACTTATAAAATCATTAAAAAAAATATTAAATTCCTAAACTCGGAGTTTACAAAAGAGTTTTTATGTCAAGTTTTGCGATCACCATTCCAATTCTTTAAATAACCGGAAAGTAATGATTGCACATGGCAACTGTTCTCGTTGCATTTTGTACTGATCTAAAGGTCACCGATATTTACCGTAGTGTTGCGTTGTTCCCATATTGTTATATGTGCATTAGCCACTCATGATCTGAATGTTCACGCGAACAGTCGCGAACTAAAGTAGTTTAGCACCCTGAGGTTTAAAAATTTCGGTTTCATAAAGTCGCCTGCTGCATGCAATGTTTTCTTAATTTCATTTTGGTTTATAATTTCAATATAAATACAAACTACCTACAGATAGTATTTCAATTAATTGCTTTTCCAATAACTGTATTAATTAGATTCCAACGTTTTTTGTAATTATTATTCTAATAATTTAATTAGAACGTTTTGCGATGTTGTTATTAATTCGTTTTCCAATAATTAAATTAGTGCTTTTTCCAATAATTTTAGTGCAGCCTAGGTTTTGTGAATAATAATATTATTCTGTAATCGCATGCATTCCTATGAATGGCAGGTGGCAGGGACATCGACGCAAAAATTGTTACCGATACCAAAATTGGATTCAGTACATGATTCTGAACGCCCTGCGTTGAGATTTTTATATAATAACCGACCAAAAATTTCAACGCAGGGTCCAGAATCACGCACTGAATCCATGGTAACAGTTTTCGCGTCGCTGTATGCCAAGCCTGTATATTTTAGTGTATCGTAGGAACCAGGAATGGAAAGAACAACGGCCAAATTCCTATAGAAGCTGGACCTGACTTTAGTTTTCACCATCCTCCTGAATAGCCAAGATATTTTAAATACTTGAAATGTTAGAATCAACAAATAAGTCGATTTTCAATGCTAGGCAGATGACGTTTGACGACAGTTTTTAGCGATCTGATTTCTAATTACCAGAATGCATTTGATAGATTTCTATCAGAGAATTTCCCAGAATGGGACTGACAAAACCAAAACAACAGAAGAAAAGCCGAAATAGCACAGTACGTATCATAATTCACAACGACAACAATGCGAATGTGGTAGGTTTTTCAAAAGCGCAAAACTCAAACTCAAACCATTTATTTCAAATAAACCAATTACAGGTACTTTTGAATTGTCAAGGGGTCGGTCAGTAATACTTTTTGTTAGTAATACTAACTAGTTGTTAGTAATACTTATAAAACTATGTTAGTAACATTTCTAATTAAAATAAATAAAACAAACAAAACAGAAACAAAAATAAAACTAGTTTAAAAACCTATAATTATGACCGCCTCCCGCTGCACCAGACCTGCAGCTGTGCATACGGGTCCAATCAGGCTTATTCACTATCACCCTTAGAATGCTGTTGGTGCTCCCCCGAATCCTTCGCATCAGGGATGCTGTTCTTTTTCGCATAATAGCTTGAAAGCTATCTGTATCTGCTTCAGCAAACATGCCCGATGCGCTACAGAACCGCGGGAGCCCCAACAGCACCCTAAAAGCGTTGTGATACTGTACGCGAAGAACGTTGTAGGCCCTCTGCGTATGTCTAACCCACAGGCTGCACGTGTAAAACGACTGGCAAAACGCCTTGAAAAGAGTGAGTTTCACTTCTCTAGTACATCGTGCAAACCTACGGGCCAGCATATTACATCGGATCGACAACGTTATATGTTACCTTAAATGTTTTTGTACGTCGTGTGTTTGTCTTTTATGGTTAATTCACATTTGCATTAGTTAAGTACCGAATTAAGTTCAAGTAGTAATGGTAGCCACACACATTACGATATACTTGCGCAAAATTTAACTTACACAAGTATTCATTACCGTGTGTGGGATGAATTTGCACAAGGTATCCGCGAGCCTTTCGGTGTCACGCAGACTTGTGCAAGTCTAAACTTTCGCAAGTATATCGTAGCGTGTATGGCTACCAAAAGAGTTCGGTCCAAGAGTGATAATTTTTTCGTTGTGAAGTATCACTTTTGAACGTCAGGGATCAACTCGCTTAATAACTAATGCAAATGTTATTCAGCCTTTAGTGACAGCAACTATATTATTGATAATGACTTAAAAAAAATAAAAAAATACTATTAATTAATTTTAAGGATTGTCTTTTTATACGTTACCTACGTATAAAAAGACAATCCTTAAAATTAATATTTATTGTTGTAGCTCTGCTCATTAATATCGTTATTTTACTGTATTTATTACGTTTCTCAAGCGAAATTTCATATAAATTTCTTTTGAGTAATGTGTACTTAATCTTTCTCAATTCTGATGGCCATGGTGTAGGTAATGTTCCTTCAAATAATATTACAGGACAGAGAGGGAGATCAAGCATTGTAGAATCAAGCTCGAAGGCAGACTTTACACGATCGGCACGGTTCGCTTCGAGAGCCTGGTGGAGCTGGTTAGCTACTACGAGAAGAATCCCTTGTACAAAAAGGTCAAACTTTGGTTCCCCATCAGCGAGGACATTGTGAGGCGTATCATTGCTGTAAGTATTCCCATAAAAAAAGTCGTTATTGTTATGTTTGGCTTTGTAAAGGGCCGTTAGTCACGTCATCTCATGGCTCTCGCCTCTGTGGTCTAATGATAAGCTCACCTGTCTCAGACCCAGAGGTCCTGATTCCCAACGGGTGTTAAATTTTCTGCTCGGTTTGGTTGGTGGTAGGGCTTGCACTAAGTCCGCCTGGCTAGTTACCACCATCTGATCTAAGTCTGTCGCCATAACAACAATGTTAACATCATGACAACCATGATCAGTTTCGGCAGTTATTGGTAAGATAGGTAATTCCGCCGTGGTTGAGGATTCCGGGTGAAGCTTGCTTCCACCTTCGGCCTGATCATCACTTACCATCAGGTGAGGTGACGGTCAAGAGCTTCCCCGTTGTAATTACAATTTTTGAAAGGACTGAGCTACCTACTCAAACAATAGGTATAATAATATTCAATAAAAGTACCGTCGACTCGAAAAGAAGAAGAACGCATAGAGGCATCATATTACAGCCGCAGCGCATCGTATTCCAATACAAAAATCCCGTCTGTAGTGTGCGATGGTAACAGCAAAATGTACGAAACTGAGGCCCTAGTGTGAGTTTCTTTTAACCGTCTCGACTTAAGGCAAAAGCGTCAAGGTAACCCGCGAAATTCATTTTTTTTTACGATTTTTGCAATTTGCAGGTCAGTATCATGTTCTATGTTGATCTAAATATGATTCGAGGCCATATCAAATGTATATTACAGAATTATAATCATAAAAATGATCAATACAACTCTCTAAGCTCATGTAATCCCATTGAATGACTATTTCATGAAATCATGACATTTGACAATTATGCTAACTTATGGAGTTGTATTGCTGATTGTAATGGTTATAATTATGTAAAGCCATATTTTACGGTCGCGAATCATATTTTAATAAACAAACAACCTGACACTGACCTGCAAAATGCAAAAAACTAAAGATAATTTGAATCTCGCGGGCTACCTTAGCACATCCCCCTTAACGTATCGACCACGTTCGGCGCTTGGATCGGAGCCGGCCGGCCTTCAACAGTGAAGGGACAATCGAAGCGCCGAACGCGGGCGATGCGTAAAGTCGAGATGTTAAAAAGAAACTCACACTAGGACCTCAGATGTGAATTTTTACGTTGCGATGCGGCCCACCAACTAAGTTCATTCTTGAAGGTATTCGTTATCCACTTGGTCTTGGGTTCTGGTTTATAATTAAAACAATGTCGCCTTCATATTTTCTGTTGAAGAAGTGTAAAGTCAACAGTTGTTACGCCGATTGTTATCCGATAGAATTAAAAATGAATAAATAAACCTGTCTATGATTGCCCGCCTCCAGGACAAAGGCCTCTTCTCATACAAAGAAGGCACGAGAACGCATTACGATAAGTGCTACGAATAACATAACATCACGCCTATCCTATTTCCTCGAAGGGTTAGGCAAAGGTGTACCCATAGTAGGTACACCCAAAATTCGCCAGTTATGTTTAAGTCCCATGTAATAGGGGGCGAGCCTATTGGCACAAATCCAGAATCCAGCCTTTTACTGAGAAATTCCTCATGGAAAAACCCAACATCACTTTGCCCGACTTTGCTGAAAGTGAGTTTGTTTGTTACGCTTTCACTCTAAAACGGCTGAACGGATTTGAATGAAATTTAGACCATGACCTTGGTTAGGACATAGGATACTATATTATTTTCCCGATATTCCCTTGGGATCGAGACTTATGTGTGTGAAACCGTGGGGCACAGTTAGTATTCAATAATTACTATTATTATTCCTTTATTTCATGATTTTTATTATTTGTTCAGGAGCCGGATGACAACTCAGTGTACGGGACTCCTGGTTACATGGATCCAACCGCCTTCACTTCCAAGGTACGATACTAACACAATCACAAAATTATATGTAACTTGTAATATAACTACATGATATAATCATAATATTTTCTAAGTAATGTAACTATGTTTTCATTGCCTGTTCATCTGAACTGATTTTGGCAAATGAGATCAGTTGTTCCAAATCTCGGGAATTTCAATGGCCTGTCCATTCCTGTCCTGGCAACAAAAAAAATGGTCTACAGATTTTTTTGCTGCTTAGTCCTTGGCTGTATTCGTTTATTTATTTAACCATTTATGCACACAATGTAAACAGTCAAGAAGAAAGGAACAGAAGAATACGTACAAAGGTGATGCTGTATTTTGGAAACTATTTTATTTAGTGTTAAATGACCTATGAATGCAACCTGTACATAATAAACAGGTACCTAACTTAATCATTGCTAATAAAAAAATCGCATAAAAATGTAGAACAATACTGAAGTAAGGGCAACCAACCTACTTTTTTGTTGAAATGGCATGAGTCACGCTTTAATACCCTAAGGAGTACTGGCTGTGGACATGCACATGTTGACAGTATATTTACGTATCTGAACATTTATCAGATACGTAAATATACTGTCAACTCGCACTGTATATCGATATATAGATATAAATATATTACAGAGAAAGTAACTAAGGGGGATCGCCCCCTTAGTTGCTTTCTCTGTAATATATTTACCACCTTGAGGTTCAAAGTTTTGATCTCCCGCTTTCAGCAGTGAGTTTGTTTGTTTGTTACGCTTTCACGCTGAAACGGCTGAACGGATTTCGACGAAATTTGGCACACGGGTAGACCATGACCTGGGTTAGGACATAAGATATTTATTATCCTGATATTCACATGGGATCAATATTTATGCGGGTGAAACCGCGGGGTGCAGCTAGTATATTTATATGTCTATCTTAACTATTAAAATACAAATGATAGATTAGCATTTTTTAATGTCTTGTTCTTTTTGAGAAATTGTCATTGCAAGGAAAGGACTATTTTGAACCCGGGGCAATGTGCAGTTCTAAAGCTCCTTAAACCGATTACACAATAGACATACACTAGACATCTTCAAAATATATTATAGCACCTTAGTAGCACACTCGTAATGACTATCTCTTTCAGTTTGGTAATTCGTCAGTATCCATTGCGTATTTTTTTAATTCAAGTTGATTAGCTTTGCAAAGTTATGAAGCAATATATTTCGTTGTATAAAAAAAATTAAAGGGGCTGTCATTTCGACTGTCTTTCCAAGATTTCCTGCTACAGTGCGTTCATTATAACTTGTCCCGTGACGTGATTACTAGCACTGAATTTTGTATTAGTTTCAATACTAATAGAGTTCAAAATGGCGACTGACAGAACAGTACTACCAATCACATGACTGCAAAATTCGGTGGTACCAATCGCTTTACGGGACACATTGTAATGAACGCACTAAATCACATTCTAATCATTAGGATATCATGGTATTTAAATAAAGTTAACGTTTATAATTGGCAACATTTTATACTTTGTGTTTGGCGAACTGCGGTGTAATTGCGTAACACACTTAGAATGCCAATGCCATTCATTTTTGACAGTTCAACAACATTCATTACATTGTTTACGTTGACGAGCAGACAAATCTTTCAAACATAAGCAGCAATGATAGCAAGCAGAATTTACTTCAATATTTTTCGGATTGTGATACAATGTGTGTTATGCATTTGGAGTGCTTCTTTAGCACTTTGAGTTGATTAAAATTGTTTATAATATTTTTATCTTAATTTCTGGCTTTTTGTGTTAAACTTTATAACACTCTGCATGCCTATTCTATTATAAATTAATAAATAATTATATGTCAATGAACTAAATATAATGGTAATTTTCCATATTTCTTTCTTTCTTGTTGTATACTCTGCTTTGAATTTTCCTTACATAGATTCAGGAGAGGGGGAGAATTGTGGATCGGTGAACAGGTTATTAACCCGTGCGTGTTCGTTTTTAGTGGATTTGTAGTTAATACGTAGTTATATTTACATGAACTGTCCTGTTGGTCTCGTGGTCGCAAGCGTGACTGTTAAGCGTGGGTTCGATTCCCAGGTCGGGAAAAGTGTTATTAGGTTTTTCCATAAGGAATTTCTCAGTAACAGCCCGGAGCTTGGATGTTGGCGGTGTGATAACCCCGTGCTTCGGAAAGCCTTTGGCCCTGCGCCGGATCTCTCCGGTCGGTTCGGATTGTCGTCCCATCGGACTATGAGAGTGCACTCACCTGTGTCTGCGCACACACTTGTGCAGCTGTGCACTATAATATCTCCCGCGTAGGTAGTCTCCACTGAGATTGGTTGCCATGGCCGAAATTCGGTCTGTAGACTCTGTAGAGAACTATTATTATTCTATTTTCAATAATTGCATTTTCAAAATATTCTTTATAATCTAGTAGTAATGTTTTAGTAGAACTTTAGAAGTTTTGAACAAAAATATGTAGTTTAGTTGTTGTTAGTTAGACATTTGTTTTTCTGTTTGCTATTCGTAAACTTCTTTTTTTGGTTGATTGGTAGCATTAATTAGCTTTAGTCATGAACCTGGAGTTTTTTTTTATCGATGCCTCTCTCTCGAATCTGGTAATTCAAATGATATGATTTCGCAGGTGACTGTAAAGGCACTGTATGACTACCGCGCGCGGCAAGAGGACGAGCTGTCGTTCTGCAAGCAAGCCATCATCACTAACGTGGACAAGCCCGACGAAGGATGGTGGCGCGGCGACTACGGCGGCAAGAAACACCACTGGTTCCCAGCTAACTACGTTCAGGAAATTGAAGTTCCGCACATATCTGACGTCCCTGTTAGTATGCTTGTTTACCAATATTCTGTTTGTTTATATCACCTATTCTGAAGTATCGGCTCGGCACGTCCGCCCCGGCTCGCAGCCATAAGCAAAGTGGATGAGGGTGGGGATGTGCCCGCTCCCCTGGCCCACCACACTGTGCGGCGTGTACGCATGAGACGACAATATCTTGATGATTTTTCACATACACTATAACCACTATTTCAACTCAAGACGATGACGCACGCTATTTACTTGCGACCTGGAAAGTCTTTGGGAAACTGACTTTTAGGGAGTTCTACTCCTTAGTTGTACTAATGAACGTGTTTTCAAAACGATATGGCAGTGCCGTACGTCTGGTCGTGCGATAATGGAAAGAGCTTGCAGGAATTGAACTGCAATTCCATTCCACACTTTCTGGAATGTATCTGATAAAACACCAATAGAATAAGCTAGTAACTCTGCGGCAGTCAAGACTCTGAAGCCTAGTCTCCACCTGTGCATCAACACCTTTTCCCAACTATTTTTGGGTCGGCTTCTAGTCTAACCGGATTCTTTTGAATCTATTTTGTATGTACCGTATTTTACATGAAGTGGCTGCCTATCTGACCTCCACAATTCACACAATGCCCCTTGACAAGAATCACGGCCAAACTTTCTAGCTTTTGACTGCCCGTTACGACTGTCAAAAATCTATAAATGACAGCCGGAACCAATGGCTTTCCGCGACACTGACGGGTCTCGATATGTTTTGGATGGTCACCCATCCACGAACCGACTTTGGCAGGCGTAGCTTAACCTTGATTCACCCATGCGACTGTTATTATTTAGCCAAGAGCCCCCTGCATCTCGATTGGTCTCAACGGGCCAAGAATTGAGTCATTGCAGTAGCAATGACTCAATTCTTGGCCCGTTTCTCATTAGACTCAAGCGCATCGAACTGGTATGGCTTACCCGTCCCTTCGATGAAAGCAGGGGTCGTATTATAAAGTGTGGAAGCCATCATTGTTCTAAAAAGAGATGGAATCCGTCTTGTATAAGTCCATCTCTCTCCCCAGACTGGACTAATTGGTTTTCAAACGCCGTAATACGGCTTCATACACGACCTAACTTGCGCTTGGTTAAGAAAGCAGATGTTCTGGTGTCAAGAACTGTACGGTCTTACCTTCAAGAGGATGCCTAGGGTTATTATGACGGGTATATCTGGAACAGTTGGAGTCGGATACAATTCACTCGGTCTTAGGACAGATTCCACGTCACGATTGTTGTAGAATATTGACACCTATAGCTGTTAAACGCAGTTTAGATGTGCTGATCGCGTTCAGTTTCATTGATAATATTGGCACTTAGAAGCATTGAACTTGACCAAGCTAGCATCAGCCTAATCGAAGGCCAACCACCAACCTCCAAAGATAAGTTCAAGCGTTCAACCATAGGTTATCGGATATACTGGGAACGGTTGATTCGGCAGATTCACATTTATCAAGTTTCGGTTTAATTTTGATGAATTATTTTTATTATATCTATTTTGTTTTTGTTTTGCAATCTTTTATAATAACTGTGTTACTATGAGCTAACCTTTTACATTATTGATTCATGTTTTCTTCTGTATATTTTCGTTTTATGCTTGGAATAATAATTGAACATAAACACAATCTTTGTCCTAGGGCCTCGAGAACGAATCCGCAGCTTTGGGCGCATTGCAGAAGGGCTGTATTGACGTGTTGGGCGCTGTGGTGGAACTCGTGGTGGGAGAGGAGGGTGGCGCGGCCCGCTGGCTCGTGCGCATACAGAGCCCCACCATGTGCCAGACCTTCGACATGGCCGCGCCCACCCGCGAGATCGCGCTCGAATGGCTCTCCGCCATCAAAGAAGCAGCCTACAGCGCCAGCGCCCGCTCAATGCAACACAGAAAAATGGAACGCACATGGAGAATCGCCAAAGAAATGTCCGACTTAATAGTCTACTGCCGCTCCGTCACCTTCAACCAAGAACGAATCCGGAGCAAGGGCTTCATATACAACGAAATGTCCTCCTTCCCTGAAACTAAAGCCGAGAGGCTGATGTGCCAACAAGAGACGCCCTTCTTCATGAAGTACCACACTAAGCAACTGAGTCGCATTTACCCAAAGGGTCAGAGGATCGACTCGTCCAACTACAACCCGGTTGCTTTCTGGAACGCCGGCTCTCAGATGGTTGCTCTGAACTACCAGACTCCGGATAAGCCAATGCAGATTAACATGGGCAAGTTCAAGGAAAATGGCGGGTGTGGTTACATGTTGAAGCCCGACTATATGTTCGACGAGGCGTACAATCCGTATGTTAAGAAGAGCGTTGAGAAGAAGGTGAAGTCGATGATAGTGATGCTGCGGTTGATCGGGGCCCGGCACCTCATCAAGATGGGCCGCGGGACCACCAGCCCGTCGGTGGAAGTCGAGATCATTGGAGCTGATTATGACACTGGCACTAAGCTCGTCACTAAGACTGTTGGTGAGTTCCAAAATTTTGTATTATTTTCTTCTTTCCAATGTAACTATTTCGTAACTAATTTTACAAAAATGTTCTTTTATATTTTAGCTGACAACGGACTGAACCCGGTCTGGAATGACATTTGTGAATTTGAGGTGGCGTGCCCCGACCTGGCCCTCATCCGCTTCCTGGTGCAAGATGAAGACATGTTTGGAGACAGGAACTTCATCGGCCAAGCCGTGTTCCCGCTCACTTGCCTGCGCTCCGGCTACAGAAGCGTGCCACTGACTAACGCCTACTCTGAGGAACTAGAGCTGTCATCGCTGATGGTTCATATATCTTTTATCAACAGCAAATAAATCAACTAGTAAAATAACTACTAACCTAACCAAAAATCTGCAGCACGCGTAGCATGACAACCATAGAAGCTGGTTTTCTACGGGTTTTGTCCACGCGAGAATAGACAAAATGACAGTTTGTGATTGTTCATCTGTCACTTTGTCTATTCTTCCTCCGTAGACATAACCCGTTTCTATTGTGGTCATGCTAAACGTGCAGGAAGAAGGCGTATTAGAGAAGCAAAATCAATTTTTTATTTCTACTATTTACATTATATTTTGTAAACAAATTCTTATTATATCATAACATTATTATATACATGCTCGAATGATGAATGATCTGGAACAGCTATGCTGTGTACTTATAGCAGTCATGGTTTTGAAGACCTTGATTTTGTGTCCTCAAATATTTATGTTAAATAAATTCGAAATGTCAACTTATTAGGGAGCAATTATAGGCAGCTAAACTCCCTGATAAATATAATGAAACTTGGTGTGATATGACGGTGCTTGAAGATAAATGACAGGACGGAAGGTGTTAACCGTCCTAGCTAAACATTATAAATGTTACATTGAGAAGTCATGCTTTTTATTGCATGAGTTAGTTCAATGATCAATAATTATAGAATTATTGTACTAAGTAGGAAAGTTCAAGCCCGTTACTTGTTTAGTATTGTAAAGTGCCTAAGAGAACAGAGTGAATGCATAAATGACCCTTCTAAATCATTTGATCCTGATACTAAGCTTATCCATACAAAAGTTGTAATAACCTCGGCCTTAAAGCCCAAACATAAATATGTTGAACTGATGGTACTGTTAGTGCAAATGTTAGTGCTTGTTCAACAAGCAGCCTTTAGAATCCAAAGGTCATGTTCATGCCGTGTTCAGCGAAACTAAAGAATGCATAATATGAGCTTACTAAGACTGATATTCTAGTAAGTAAACAAGAAACAACATTATAAACTTTGAGGTGAACGCGCGTACAGTCGCGAAGGCAGCAACATAACCAGAAGAGCAATTAAATGAACTGACAGATTGTATTTGACTAAATTCCCAAGATTGGAATTAAAACTTATTATTGCTGAATGTTAATGATATTTTTAATGTCCAGAGAAAAAGTCGATGTTTCGGAAGTGAGCATCGATTTCTTCTCTAGATCAACATACTTTCTTAGCATTTTGACATTATATTAATCACATATATAGCCGACTTTAACTTTTTATCAATGTATTAGCATAATATCTGGTACAGGTTAATCACCTGCCGTTAAAACATGTTACTGTACGTACATTTTTATAGTATTTTAAGTGTTTAAAGTAGTAATCAAATGATTTGAAATCGCAAAATGCGCACAATTTTTTGAGACTTTATACTTAATGTATTGTAGTATATATATAATATACTATTGTCGAAAGATTCCAAATTTTGTATCAGTTTGTAACGGGAGTGAGTTCTATAAAAAAAAACTTTGTTTTTATATTCTTATATAAATGTAATAATCTGATCGGGAAAGACTCCAGAGACAGGAACATAATCTATCCTCAAAATAAGTGCCGCTAATTAAAAAAAAAAGCAGTGATGTTCAGTGTGGCCAAAGTGTTTCGGTAGTTCGTTGGGTTCCTTAAATTCAGCTATCTAATTACGCAACACATTTTCGTTGACAATTCCGACTAATCTGTTTCAATTTGACAGGTCAACAACATTCATTGTGTTATTTACGTTGTTGAGCAGATTTTTTTTCGAACGTACGAAGCAATGGATTTGCAGATTGCAAATCCATTGCTTCGTACGTTCGAAAAAAAAGTTTCAAACCGATTCAGATTTTGATTGATCGTGTATTACGTAATTAGGGTTCAGGTTGCCAAAATCTAAGTGTTAACTTAAAAATAATAGGTAATGTATGTATTTATAAAAGAGGGAGGGGCACATATTGCGTCAAAATATTCGCATCGCACTGGGAAAAGTGCCCAAAAAGAGGGCGGCACTGTCACGTCTTCATAACGTAACACAGTGCAAAAGAAAAGAGTCCAGGTGCAAGTCGGAATCGCGCACGAAAGCGTCCGTACCACCGTGCAATATTGTTTTTTTTAATACTTTAGGTAAAAAAAAACGCCAATAAACATGTTTTGTATGGTCCCCTTTATTTTATTTTATAGCGACCATAGCAGTACACACAGTTCAGAAATTCCAAGTGATAGCCTAATATGGTACAAAAGATACAGCCTTGTGACGGACGAACAGCAGATTCTTAAAAATTGGGTTCGTTGGCACCCGTCGGGTACGGAACCCTAAAACCGTGAGACAATTCTAATTTCGCGTAACTTTTAGGTTAGTCAATAAATAGTTACCTGAAATAATCATTCAATCATGAATAGTTTATCAGTCACACTCACGTTACAGGCTTATTTAAAATATACATATAATTATAATAAATTTAAGGATAAGTAGGATCGTATCAGGTGTCGTTCTGTGGTTTTTGCCTACCCCTATGGGAAATGGCGTGAGTTTATGTATGTATGTATGCAGAATAATCTCATCAATAATTAAGTAATTAATAAAAATTACAGACTAATTATTAATAGGAATATAGTTAAGTTTACTTTGTATTTAATTTGAGTTTATGCTTGCTAAGTATACTTACTTATTTTATGCATTTTCACAATTTTATGACATTTACACTATTTTATGACATACCATCATCCCAAAGGGATAGGCAGAGGTGAATGGTACACCCTCATTTCGAGTTATCTAAAGTTTTAATAAAATTATATAATTTGTATATTTATTTTATATTTAATTAATAAAATTGATTATGGAATATTCTGATTAATTCAGTGCTACATTAGTTTGTTGTTTTTTAACATATCGATCAATAAAAAAAAGTGTGCAGTCGGGGGACCCCCGTCAGGAACGAAGTTTCCTACGCGATACTCGCACGCACACACACACGTATAATTATAGTAGAAAGAGAGAGAAAGAAAGTCGCATGAAGGAGGCATAACGCTTTTTCCTTATTTGATGATTTCTACCAGTCAACTCCTACCGCAAGCCGCGTTATGGAACTTCGTTCCTATAAATATTTTTTAAATCTCGATGTCGTCTTGTAGATTGCTATACTAATGTAACGAGTAAATTCAAGATAGTTAATTGATTCAGGCGTGACTTTGCGGGAAGCCATTATAAAATACAATAGACTACGTATATTTAGTAACCTAATTCGCGTAACTGTTCAAAGATTCATAAAGAACCCTGTAAAAAATCAACGTGTTTCACCTCTCAATGAGGCATCGTCAGGAAGGCGATTGACTTGTTGCGAACTCTGACCCGACGTGTGGACACGTTAAACGTCGAGCGCAGTCCTCTTTAAGACCAGGTACGCGGATTAGGTTCGTCTATTGTGTCTATTGTATTTTTTTGAGTAAATTCAAAGTATGCGGCATGTATCGATATGTAATTCTACGATCGTAACATGAAAAATATGTGATTACATACTAAGTTATGTTATTTATTATTAAGTGCGGTCTAAGTATACATGGGCAGTTTCAAAGATTCTTAGCTGACATTTTCAAGCTGCGATTGCATACGAGACCGTTTCAGGCATTCTTCAGCAGTCACAAAATCACAGAGCGTCAGCTGTATGATAAAATGCGATCCACGCACATGCAAAATATATGTATAGTGTCCATGGGCGTACCCAGCTTTTGGCCCAGAGGGGGTCAAATCAAAAATTTGTTAAGCCTCACAGCCACACATGTTTTACCCTATACACTACACGAAACATGAGTATGTAGTGTGTAGGGGAAACACCCACAGGAGATCCTGCTATATAGGTAGTATAATAAATAAATTGTGTGCCTTGCTGCGTTCGCATATTTTGTATGATACAACATGACAGACCATGCAACGCGGTTTTTTCTAAAATTAATGAGTATACTGTATTGTACATTATTTTCTGAAATTTATTTTGTAACAATGGACCAATAAACCCCCCCCCCCCCCCCTTGGTTCGCCCATGATAGTGTCAGTGATTGCTTGAGGCGCTCCGTGTGCGGTAATCAACTACTAACTGCTCGAGCTACCCATGTATTACCACCCTTATGCTTTCCCTTTAGTGTATTTTTGCATTGTTCAAAGATTTAGTGGAAATATTAAATAAATTATAAATATTTGGAAATCTTTTATTTGCACCTAAAATAGCGGACTTCTATAGTCTACTCTGACCTTAGGGTTTTTTAATTTGTCATACGCACCTTTGGTAGAACAAGGGCATAATTGTCATAAATTGCCAAAATGACTTAAATATGCAGAAATGCTTTAAAAAGGCCCTTTGAACTGGAGGGACAAAGACATTCACCTAAAAGAATATAGTATATCGGGTGTAAAAAGACACTTTCCGAAGCCGAAAGCCACATATTCTACCCATTATTTGCATCATTTTTTTCCACTAGACCATACCTGGGAATCCACTGGTTCTGGAGATATTGAAGGTCAAAGTCGCATTTTTTTTTTTTACTTTTTCACGAAAATGAATTCTATGCGATAATACGAAACTTTTTTTCAAACAAACATTACCTGAATTTTAGATTTATCTTAACAGATTACGCATTTGAAGTTACAAAAACGCAATGAACAACAAGTACCTACCTACGTAGCGTAGGGGCGGAGCTTAACTAACACTGAATCCGTTCATTCAAGCGTGGGTTCGCGTTACATTGCGCGCAGTAAAAACTTGTTTTTTTTTATAAAAAAAAAAAAAATTACGGTTCCCAGCAATAATTTTTGCGCAAAGCTACTTAGCTATACGTACAGTATGCGTAGTTTACGGCTTTGTGATGTGTCTTTTTACACCCTGTATAGTTTATGTCATACAAAGCAGAACAACCTTAGAACATTATTAACATAGCTAGACCACATTAAGTACAAAAAATATCTTAAAATTACTCTCCTGTAAAATTGCAAAAACTGCAGTTGTGCCCTCTACCAAAGGTGCGATATATGCGAGAATATCATTACCTACAGATCAATAATTTCGTTGAAATAGGTTATTTTTATTATCTGTTTCGGTTTGTCGAATCTGTGGCATAGTGCATAGTTCACTCACGCGAAGCTATTTACTTACTTACCTTCCCGTACCATTGATGAGGTTTTTGTAATTTCTGATACTGAATTAGTTTTTATTTCGTCTAAGTACAACATTTTTAACTAGTTTTTATTCGAATATTACTATAGTTAATAGAACAATAGCTGTCCCTTAAAAGCAATAATTGTCTAATAAAAATGTCATATGTTTCTGAAACACTTCAATGGCCGTACTCTCCGAGTGTCAATAATAAGTGTTTTGCTGTTCTGGAACTGTAGATTGTTATGTTTCTATCAAGGAATGTGATAATGAATAGTTTTCAATGGCGCAAATGGTTTCTTTTTTTGATTTTCACCGTGTACCGGAGGTTAGACACCGTCGATGGTGAGTGCTTTTCATCACTTGTCCATTTGCATACGATTTTATATTACCTAAACACAAATACAATTCTGTTTACGTATTTCTGGTGTACTGAACTGTACTGGCTTAGTTGAGCTCAGCACTTTGTTGGAATAATATATGCTGTAAATATCGTCAAAATACGCCAGACATTGGAGAATATACTATTCTAGGGCTTAGCATCTAGTGACAAATATTACTAAACGTGCTACAAGGATGTGAAGTATGTCGTTGAATTTATTTGAAGTGAATGGAGCTTTGTGTTTGTTTAGTTATTATTACAGTTACCAGAAGCTTAATATGAAGTTAATTGTGTCCTCATGAGAAAGGGTTTAGAGTCAGATATTCAGAAAACTGTCTCTTAGGTTCAAACAGTTTAAATAAATATATGAATTATTTCACCCATACCTACTCTACAAATCATGGTTTTACAAGAAACAGGTGTAGGTTTATTATTGTAATGACAACAAAGGTGCTTCATGACCAACTGATCAAAATAATGTACATTAGTCGGTCAAGTATTTATTACTCAACCAGAATCTGCGTAAAACTACTTACTGTATCTTTTCATCCTCTTAATCAGATTTTTCTATTCTTTCTGTAACTACATACTTTAAATTGTCCTTTGTTTCGGTGTTAAAGAATTCATTTCAACATCACATTGTCTACTATCACCATGCTTGATGTCTCAATTCCCATTCTAACTTATTACGTTGATCATAGGTTTGAAATGTTACTGCAACAGTGAGAGATGTCCCAACGCAACATGTGAGACGGACGGTTACTGTTTCGCCTCTACGAGCCTGGAGCATAAAGTGCAGAAGTTTACATACCAGTGAGTATATTTATGAATGTTATTTGAAATTTACTTAAATAATATTTTCAAAATTATTCAAAATTATAATTACTTATCTGATTTTCCAAATTTATTCTAAATCATTATGAAAGGCATTTTATTTTTTTTATCATTGGTCTGAAAAGGTACATATTTTCGTTCCCTCCAACTCCTAAAATATAATGTTGGCTGACAATTATAAAAATAAAACAATTGGCAAACTCAAATCAACACAAACCTGTTGTTATGCTGTGGCTCGCAGGTATAATTCTAACCTATTTCTATCAAATGATTGACCTGTGTAGTGCGGTGGTCTTAAGCTGTATGAACTTGAACGTTGCATTTCCTCCTGAAAACCCAGTAAAATGCAAAAAATCTACAATGTATTGCTGTAAAACCGATTTCTGCAATTCTGATGTAACACAAGAAAAATTGTCCAAAGTGCTTCATGCCTCAATTATGGGTAAGCTGTTCTGCGCACTTGCGGGCGTGTCATGTATCTATTTTGATGATGCAGATTTTGAGTTTGTTTGATGTACTATTAGAATCATATAATTGCATTGCCATTTCCTATAAGTTTTGTGTTGAGATGCCAATACTCTAACAATCGCTTTTGAATTAGTGATTTGAATATGTACCTACTAAGCAAAAAGAACGAGCGGCCGCAGGTGCCAACAGAAATAATTACATAGTATGATTTGAATGATGTGCCGTACTCCTTAACCAACTCTATTTTCCGAGTGTGCGTTGTTTGCTTTAACCTACTAAACATGTATGGTGGTTCCACTTGCGGCGCAGCTGTATCGAGCTCAAATCACTGATACCCATCGAGCATCCCTTCAGTTGCTCTACGACGAAAACTAAAAATGAATCGGTGGTGATAAAATGTTGTAAGTCACATGACATGTGCAATGAAGGCCTGCGCCTGGACCTGCAACCGAAGCCGCCAGGTAGGAGCGACGTGGAGGTAGTGCCCTCGATGTGCCCCGCTAACTACTGCACTCTAGCTTCCCGCTGCTGACACTCGACGCCCGGCATACCACACGCCAAGCGCCCTGCGCCCACGCTCCAGCGGGCGCCGACTGCCTTGGTGTATGGTGCGAGACTGCATGGCTAAAGTTTTTATTTTTTCTTCGTTTTGTTCTAATATAACCAAGTTTTTTTTTCCTTAGACCGGCATTGATCACCGTTTAGGGTTTATACGTTCTTTTTGTACTAATCTAAGAATTTATGAATGTAGATGTTGGGACCGAGAAAACATATTCCCTCCCGGAGACATGCCTATATGGTGCCGCAAGGACGAAAACCCCAATATATCTTGCTGCGTCACGGACTACTGTAACCGTTATCTATTCGCAGGTACAGTATACATTCGGAATGTGTCGTCGGGGCGCGCTGTCTGGGTAGCTTACATTGTGATGTCCACATCAGATGTATTGTTGAGTCTTACCATGTTACAGTAACGTTCATACGAGGTTATTAATATAACTTGAAATAATATCAGCTGCTCGGTTACAGTCGTGCATGCAAATGTATCGAATTATGTACATAATTCTATTGGCAATGGGTCATTTCCCGATGTCCTTATTGTTTCAGTCGTCGCGTGTTTCACATTTACAAGTTTACAATCTTGTTTCTCAAATGGTCATCTTTATACGTTCAAACATTAAATGGGCCATCATTACATATAGCCTTGCATATTGTATTAAACAAGGGGTGCCATTGCACAGAAGGCATGACGGGGTTGCATCGAAGTAGTGCCATTATACGACACTGAATGTCTTGATTACAGAAATTAAAGAGGAATGTGTAGTCATTTTACAACAGGCGATAAATATAAAGCCGTAAGTGATCATACGCCGGTTTTTTTTCACTTGATTTTAGCATGATATATGATTGAATACTAATAGCATGTCAGTAACCATAATTTTGTTATTATTTACTTTTGCTAACAACATTTATGCACTTATTCTTTAATTTACTGACAATTGGCTATGGGACATGTAACTAACTATTATGTAATATGATGAGTGTGGGCTACTAATTTACACATTACTATGGAATACTCGTACAAACTTTTGGTTTTGCTTTGTTCACCCATTTAATTTATATGTTTGAACAAATGACTGTATATCACGAAAGACAAGAGGCTTTTCAGTGTTCTTTATTTACCTGATGAAAACGTCATTCAACAACCTTGTATGATTGATTATGATTACATATATCAGAAATATTAGAACTCATTTTGTGGAACCTAATGTGTGCTATTATGTAAGTCCAATTTCTAGATATATTCTAAAAGTATTTACGTATGTGTATTGGTTTCGCTTATTGCATGCGTGTTTTTGTGTGATGTGTTCATTTTCTCTTTACGAACGCTTTCGCCGAATATTAAACGTTTCCAGATTCTGAAAGAATTGCTTGTTGTAAGTATTTTAAATTATTTTTACTCATTTATACTCATAAGTTCCACACAAAAAAATCCCTCGAGATTACTTTGCAAAAGAATCAGAAACTGAAACGCAAATGCGATAAATGCAACTGCTGGTTATTTACTATTTATTTAAGTCACAGATTTTTTTAAATTTACATTTTAGAAAGTACTTACCTAGCTTTATGAAGGAAAAGACCTATTAAGAACCAGTTGAGCATTTGTATTCATTGGTGATATGTAGGTCACCGTACTATGAATATTTTGTATCACAACTCTTAATTGACGACCATTAAATGTTGCATATGAACGATAATATCCTTGTCGAAACGTGTGCCGCAATTCTAAGAAGCTACGACCTATATGTTATTGCTTAGTATTTATTACAATAATTAGCAATTTTGAAATGATTTCAATACGATACGGCATCATAGGTATGATATTTTAATGCATGCATGCAACCTTCGGGTTCGGGATGTCATTCCATAAAAAAATATCAGTATCACGGTCATTTTTTATGTTGTATGCCATTTCACAAAATACTGGGTGCAAAATTTTAATGCTAGTTTTAAATTTTAGACTTCAAAAGGTAATTTCAATTTTTCTATTCTAAATTTAATACCTACAGCAAATGCTGGTTATATACCTTTGTTTATAAAAAACATTTAGTATTTGAATTTCTTGAGATTTGATTGCTTTACCTAAATCCCTCCATTTTGAGTACAAACACTAATGCAGAAATTCTGAATAAAGAGCCTGGCACTACGGCGACGGCATGGAAAGTATTGTCATGGGTGATGGGGTTGATGGCTCTCGGCGTATGCGCTGCGATCAGCTTCTGGTGGGCGAAGCGATCGCATGGCCCAAAGAAGAGGGTCCCGTCTCGAACACCATACCCGGCGGATGATTCCGTCTGTGAGGCCAGGCACCCCATGATGAGAACCACAACCATACGGGACATGATAGAGCTGACAACCTCCGGATCTGGCTCCGGTAAGTTTTTCATACTTTATTTATTCGTATTTACGTTCCCCAGCAGCACCACTTGTGAATATAAATTGTGGGCAAGCTATCCGACTAACCGTCGGATAGCTTGCCCACAATTTATATTGGTCCCCGGCCAGTACTTAGATCGATACAGGGCTCGGGAAACGGTTAATTTTCCAAACCGTTTTCGGTCATTGACCTCGAACCAGAAACGATTACGGTTTACGTTTCGGTTACCTGTATTTTAACCGGTTACTAGGAGAAACCGTTTTATTTACAAATTTCGATTCTGTTGAGCGAAATTAACCGGTTAAATGGAGTTTCAACGATATAAACGAGTTCTACCTAGTATTCCATCTCTCTTACACCTACAATAACAAAGTTCTCGCTCTATGCAATTACGCACTCGCAAGCAGATTTAATATAAAAAACTAGTTTAATTAGGCGAGGTTTTAAATTATATTCTCTGTAATAACCGGTAACCGAAATTATTTAGGTTTAGTCGAAACCGTTTTAGTAATTAACCTGCATTTCAAAACCAGTTTCAAAGCCTGGACCGATCTATAGCAATATAATCCAGTTCCGGAATTACTGAAACCGTTACTTCCTAAAATAATTTTATAATACATCGTAGTTTATTACTCTGAAAATATATGAAGATCGGACAAATCTCGTATCTTGATCCATTTGTCGCTGTGAATTGAGGAAGAGTCCAGTTCAATATTCTAAACGACAATCTGGCCCGTCGCCCGAGGTTCACGTACGCTATTGTAGTCTTCATAAACATTCTGCCACACATGAATGAATTCATAAATGCGTTCATCACTAAGTGCCAAAGTGAGCGATCGTTGCCTCGAATCGATCTGCATTGATGCATCAAATGAATTGAATGAGGCAATAAAAAAGATGACATCTCATGTACTTATGGCTGTCAAGAGCACGAAGTGCCACACTTTCATGATTTTACAGACTATTGTTTGCACGCTATTCTGTATAAAATATTATTTCGATACGTAAAGAGACTTGTAGGTACTCTACACTAAGTTGTTGCGTGGTTTTCAATGGTTCTTTTTGTATGTCGACAGACATTAAGATCTATTAATAATTGCATGAACTGGGATCTCTCTTTTTATTTTCCCGTCTGCAATTTAGATGCTTTTTGGATCGTAAATAGCTTTAAAACTTTTTGTGCCAAGGTGCCATGCCAACATATTAGTATAATTTAGACATAAGTATGTTCAAATACGCAAATATCGGCAAATACTCAAATGAGCATTCGTGCAAAGACACACAGACTTTTAACTTTGTCATCTTGTCTTCCAAAGACTTCAAACAAAATGTTCAAATGTTCGAAGCTGTCGCTAACTTTATAAACTTGAGTTTGCTGCAGCAAGCGTGCATTTATTCCACATTTATTCATTGAACGATTAGGTCATGGCCATAAAATTTACATTATGTATTTGCCTGTAGGGTTGCCTCTTCTGGTGCAGCGTTCAATCGCTCGTCAGATCCAGTTGGTGGATATCATCGGCAAAGGTCGCTTCGGAGAAGTCTGGCGTGGTCGCTGGCGCGGCGAGAACGTCGCCGTCAAAATATTCTCGTCTCGCGAAGAGTCTTCGTGGTTCCGTGAAGCTGAAATATACCAGACGGTGATGTTACGACACGAAAATATTCTGGGTTTCATTGCTGCTGACAACAAGGGTGAGTTCATATTGCATTCAACTATTATCGTGATCGTGTTGGCCCAGTGGTTCTGGGATCTCGTGCACTAGGCGGCCACGACTCCGGCCAGTTGTCGTTCGTGGCCCGGTCTGCGGCCTATAGGTCGTGGCCGTCTCGTGCGCGAGATCCCTAAGGCCTCGCCTCTCATACCCGAGGTTGGGTTCAAATACCAATGTGTCTTTTTCAACTTACTACTACTACTTTATGAGTTTGTCTTGGCCATTACTGTCATCGGTGAAGGAAAACATCGTGAGGAAACCTGGACTTATAGTTAATATAAGTCTGAAATCGCCAACCCGTCTTGAGCAAGTGTGGTGATGGTGGTCAACATGCTCGTACCCTGCAGTATGATATAATAAGCATGTATTATTATTATGATCTCTTGTTATCTAAGGTTGACTCGCTCAGCAGCGAATCTGAGAATCTCATCTGCTTGACACTAATCTCGTCCATGGAACTAAATTGACGTAGCAACGCAATGGGTTGCTAACGACTAGGTTTTGATAACATATGGCGTAGAAATAAGGCGATAGTGCCGTGTTATTTGAATCGTAGGAAAAGCTTTGTGGGAGATTTTTATGTCAATATGATATATGAACCCGATGGTCTCCAGTGCAACAAAAATAATGTACAACTTTGATATAATAAAATGTTTTATTTACTGTTTTTTTTCTTAATTTGTACAGAGGTAGTAATGAAATTAAACATGAAACAAAATATCGGTTAAATGCCCACCGATGCTTTGTTGGCAGAAATGCACTCTTGACGAAATTTTGCCGTACATTTTTTATAATTTTGAAAAACGTACGGTCCGATTATCCCTCCTGCCCACATGACACACCAAACAGTCACTTTTTGAGGATGTAACGGAAGGCATGTGAATTTTCATCACTCTAGATCCGAGAATTCTGCTTGTCAAGGAAGTTGAGGTGGAAATGAGCCTCGTTACTAAAGATGATTTTGTTATGGAATTCATCGACAGTTTTCCCCATTTTTATAATAGATTTTCACTATTAATTATCGTTCTTCCAAGCTGTAACGCACCATTTTCGTAAATACAGTCTATGTTTTAATTAAACAAACACCAAATATAGCTGACTCAACAATTGACAGTCGAAAATTGCTCGCGATTCCAAATTCAAGTTCTTGCTGAGACACCCTTTAAAGGTTGTTTTTTGTTACAAATGATTAATGGCGCCCTACGCTCACAATGGAAGAGAACGGTTGCCATGGTTGTGGGCGCGATTCAAAACCCATAATAACATGCTTCAGTGCTACCGTGCTTACGGGATAATAATATAACGATGAACTATTGGCTGAACTTTTAAACGACAACTTATCTTCAGTTATTTCATTATTTACGTGCAGTTTTCCGCAATGCAAGCGGTTTTTCGTGCAATTCAATATAGTACTTTTGGATATAAAGCGATGTTTACATTTAATCTAATCATTAATAGTCCTGTAGTTAAATAGCTGCTAAAGATTAATCAACAAAAAACAAGGTCATGTCAATATTTACATTCGAGATTGGTTGGTTACTTGTTCTCTGATTAAGAATGAATTGATGCAGTTATTATCAGAGACATATAAATACAAGTAAAAAGTGTACAGCAGGCGCCCAAAGCATAATAGTAAATTGGAAGGTACCTACATCATAGTACGTCCAACTTAAATATAAAGTATTAGGTTTAATGCCCAGCTAGGAGACCGTGCCGTGGTCGGATAGTTCGATATTTTCCTGGAATGATAACAAAGCAATATGGATTAAACTGCACCATTCATGCGTCACAATCTGGACTATGCTCCAGAGTGATTCATGAATTGTTATACATTAATTACAGTAATGGCTGTGTTGCATGCCATTCCTATTTTATGCAACAATTGATAGATCAATAGATCAACGTTTTACGTCATACTGCATCTAAGTCATTGTATAGAAGCAAACAAAGATACACATAAACATTTAAAGAACTCTTATAATGTTTGCCTTAGATAACGGCACTTGGACCCAGCTGTGGCTGATCACGGATTATCACGAGAATGGATCGCTGTTCGACTTCCTGAGCGCTCGGACCATAGACTCGATCACGCTCGTGAAGATGTCGCTGTCCATCGCCACTGGTCTCGCCCACCTGCACATGGACATCGTTGGCACTAAAGGCAAGTACCTACCACATTACTATCATTGTGTCAAAAACGTTAGTTCACAGTTAGTTTGTTGCATCCCAACATTCTCAATGTTAAAAAAGCTGCGATGGCAGTTTGACCAATGTTAATAGATATTTTCCCGTAAGTATATGTATTAACGTTTCGTATACTATGTGACGATATCTCCCCTATATATACGAATATAATAAAGCTGAGGAGTTGTTTGAATGCGCTAATCTCTGGAACTACCAGACTGATTTGAAAAACTCTTGCATTGTATAGCTCAATTCTTTAGGAAGGTTATACCCGACTACGGCGAAGCAAAACGGAGAGTTATGATTTTGACCGGTATGATCGGTATATATGTATGTATGTTCATCTTTTACCTCATACCTTCGAAACTACTGATCATAATTTGACAAATGAGGTGTCGTTGGCCTCTTGATCGTCCGCTGGTTATATCCATGTGACGTCACATTAAATTCAATATGGCGCCCTCTAGAGGACATAAAATCATGTTTTTTTTTCTATCTTGTATCATACTTTTTAGAGAGTGATTTTTCAGTAGTCGGGTTTTAGTTTTTGTTAACATCTCGCTACGACCCTTAGGACCCGAAATAATAGCGCCGGCGGGCGATGCGATGCGACGCGGTGGGTCGGGGCCGAAATTTCACTTGGACTCAGTCGCGGGCAGAAGCTATTATTAGTATTAAGGTCAATCAATTAATCAGCTTATTACCAATGGATCCTAACTTGCGCTTTCTAATGTAGTCTCTAAATAAAACTGTTTTCATATTTTATGTCAGCTCTTTGGTTGGCGAAAAATAAATAGATTTTTATCCGACAACAACAAAGGGTCAATTAGGTACATTACGTACCAACAACCTGAATGACATGGAAAATTAATATGGCCATTGAAAACATATCTATCAAATTTCCTTTTGATCTAATATGGCGAAGGTCAAATAATAATGAGCTATTGACAGACTATTTGTATGAGCCCTTTCATTATTTTATGGTAATAAAAAAACAAATACACTCCCGGGCACCTCAATCGACCCACCCTGCATATTTTTCTTCAAAGGTTTTAAAATATATATAAGTAGTAGTTCAATTAGGTATTTGGGTAGGCAGAACGGTAAGGTACATCCACGCTCATTCATCTTACGACGCTGATACAAACTCGTATCTCAAGTGCGAAGAGTACGTAAATGCTTCTTAAGTACATCTGGTCAGCTGAGAATGTAGGTTCATACTCGAGAGAACGTTTACCAGTTAACACGATAATGATGATTGATGAGTCAAATGCTCAGCGGAGTGGCCGATTTGTCTGAACGCCACTCCATTTGAATTGGGCAAACGGTCTGAAATATAGATGTGTATTGTTTTGCTCGGCATGCATTTTAGGTTTTAATTGTGTCAGTATTAGTGATGACCTGAAATGGTTTATAGAGTATTGCCTCTTTTGGCATATCTACTATACATTTTAACAGCGAATCGATTTTCACGCCTCCCCCTTAAGAGGGGTTATCCTAAAAGTTGACAACGACGCAAATAGCTGTCAAATATTTACCTGTTTTGATTAATTTGGCTAACTAGCGAACTACAATATTAATAATGAATACAAAACGGTTACAACATCAAATTCAGTGTTATAATTGCAATTCATTATTAATATACTAGTTCGCTAGTTAGCCACATTTCATATTTCCATACAGTAATATTACTAAATTAATCAAAACAGCGAAATATTTTGACATCTATTTGCGACGTTGCCAACTTTCAGAATAAACGCCCTTAAGACCTAGGCCAAATATTTTTTGATATTCTCATTACCTAAAGAGGTATCATTAATAATATGAATTAAAAATATAAAGTAATAAAAATAAAAAAAACGAAATTTGGCGGGTTAAACCTAGATGCTAACAGTAGATTAGGTATTTTTCCTTTCAAGAGTTGATCTTTCTATAAACGTTTCATATGTGTATTGATATGAAACTCATCTTAAAGTACCTCTGCTTTGTGCATAAATATCCCCGCCTTATCAAATGTAGGCTTAAAATTATGTGTCCTGCCTTTTGGCCGATTGGGAATTGAATGTAACATATGCTTCCCAATCTTCCGACTAACCTAGGGTCAGAGATTTATAGCCTCCCAAGGGCCTCTGACTTGTCTTCACATGCCGTCGAGAAATATCTCTCAGGCGTGCTGGTTTCCTCACGATGTTTTCCTTCACCGTTTTTTAAGCAAGTCAGTGGCGAAGGGTGAGTTTATGAGAAAGGTAAGCCGGAGCAAAAACAAAAAAAAAAAAACAAAAATAAAAAAAATCTGCCGCGCCGTCGTAAGACTGACCAACTAACTTATTCCTACAACGATACTGGTCAAGTATTTATAACAACTGTTTGTATAAAACTTCAGCAGTTCGACTTCCGCTAACATCGTAAAAACCTAGGAATCGTTCTTCGATTCCAGTTTCAGATAAATATCGAAAAATTACAGTCAATTACAAACAAATAAAATTATCTTATCTTATCTTATCTTAATTGCTCCCTATGACTGACATCGGGAGTTTCGTCAATCATTACAGACAGAAATGGAGCTTTATCTATCTCGATTCTAATGTGGTCTCGTAAAACGGATGCAATACTACCTATGTATTAAATCATTTTGAATATCACTTGAAAGACCAGAAAACACGGAGTTCTGAACTGAAGAACATAGTTCCAAATGAGAGTCCAATACGGTGTCATACTTGCTCAGATATAACAAGGTTTCAATATAGTTACCGCGGTTATCAGAATTCGGACGTTCATCGTGGCCGCGAAAACCTACTTCTTGTTTACCTAACAAAATAACGGTGTCGATAAACCGTTTCATTAAATTATTATTATTAAATTATTATTATTTGTTTTATTATTATTTCGAGCTACTTTCCTATTATGAGTTTCAAGCGAATTAGTGAAAAATGGTTCTATCCTACTATTCCCGAAGTCATGTAAATCTAAACAGCTACGAATATGCTTTTCAGTCTGCACATGTTTTTTTGATGAATTCGTCAGATTATTAATATCTGTAAAACCCCCTTTATTCCATAAACTACTAGAATTTGAGAAAAGTAAACATGGAAAACAAAACATCTTATTTAATTTACAACTACCAGTCCAACTACCAGATTGATATTTATCGTAAAGGGAAACATTCCAACCCATCACGTCGTTTGTAGTTTATAGTCATATCTGGTCGAGCACGACCTAGCCTAATTATGTGTTTCTTATTTTCAAAACTTAACCTTGAAAAGCATGTTTCCTCACGAAGCAAATAATCTGTCACACAACAATCTAAAACTATTAATGCCGCCACCCTACTAATAACTTTTCAAATCTACTCTAAAAAAGTAATTTCAACTTGCTAATCTATCGACTTACCACAAATTCCTAATTACAACGACGGCGAACGCACAATTTCACAACAAACTCACGATTATCCAATTCTAATTGTTACACTAATACTACACTAATAACTTATATGAATACAACGAACAAAATGCTAATTAACTACAAGTATCAACAAAATTAAAGGTTATAAATTCTATTAACTATTTACGTCATTCGTCAACAAACATTTAAAATTATTGCGTGCGTGGAGCGTGGAGCTTGTCCCTCCCCCCGGCCCCGTCCCGAACCAAACCGAACGCTTACGAAATTCAGCGAATGGATTCCTACACTGTACCTATCATAACTCGACTTTTTACGGCTTACTATTGCCTCAAAAAACAGCGTGTCACGTGACCTGAAGTGACGTCATGACGAGATTATTTTGTATAGAAATTTAAGTTTTCATAACCCGGGCGGACAACGAGTTATACTGGAGGCACTAGAGCAAAATTGGCGCGCACTTTAAATGTTTTGTTTTCGTTGGAATATAAAGACAATTTTTTTAATGTAGGTTAGGGTTTTGTAATACTTTAATTTTATGGTGTAAGTATTAAATAATACATTCAGTGTTATTATTAAACACTGCTGAGAACTACTGACTGTCATAATTTCCTAAGGGAAGCCGACAGGAATCGGGTTATTGGTTAGCTGCGCCCCTGAAGCAAGTGATAATTATACAATACGCAGATGAATCCGAAAAGTCGGAGATGCGTTTCTTGGGTTCGAACTCGAGACCTATGACTTGGCTCTGACGGTCACACCACACCACTAGGCTATCACTGCTACTGAATGTCCTAGGTAGATAGCATACTGTTTTTTTTTAAATTGTTTGTATTTCATGTGCGCGTCGTTTTCTTTCATTTTTTTTTTTCTATAAAGGCTAAACTAAACGAATTTCTCCAACAGGCAAGCCAGCTATAGCCCACAGGGATCTGAAATCCAAGAACATTCTAGTGAAGAGCAACCTGACCTGCGTGATCGGTGACTTGGGCCTCGCCGTCCGCCACAACGTGGCTAGTGACTCCGTCGATGTTCCCACCACAAACAGAGTTGGTACCAAGCGCTACATGGCACCTGAGGTAAGCACAACTTGTGACGTCATCAACATCTAAGCGTAGCTCTCCATACACTCCAGTACCAATTGTTTCAAAGCCCCTTTGTAACGAGGCGCTGAAAAGGTAGACAGCAAAATGTTTCTCAAAAATAATGAATACAGTCAAATTCCTAACTATGGCTTCTGTTTTCTTTGAAGAAGCCAATCCAGGTTATTTTTGCTCAGTTCACAGTATATTTTGATTTCAATGCCTTTTCAGTCATTCTTAGAATTCCTTGAATGCAGTTGAGACTATTTTTAATCCTCGACGTATGAACAGGGGTGTTATAACTTTAACGACTCTTTCGTTCTGTCAGTGTCATCTTAGCTCCCAAACCGGCTTGGTACGAGACGATTTCAAAGCGGGGTTTTTAGAAAGCTTAATCGGGTTGCTTCTTCGCTATGTATGAATCTGATATATGTAACTACCTACAGTAACTAAATTAAAATTATAGGTACTCGACGAGACAATGGATACTCGGCAGTTTGATCCCTATAAGCGTTCAGACGTGTATTCGTTCGGGCTGGTCCTGTGGGAGATGTCCCGGCGCTGTGGAGTGATGCCCGATGAATACCAGCCCCCTTACTACGATTGCGTACCCCCCGACCCCGCGCTCGAAGACATGCGACGTGTCGTCTGCACTGAGAAACGGAGGCCTAATGTACCGAATAGATGGCATTCGGACCATGTAAGTGACACTTTTGATACTCAATAACTTATTCCATTCCACAATGTTTACTTAGTTGGTAACTTCATATTTGATGAGATCACTGTGGACCCTGTCTGGCTAAGCAAAATAGTCTAAATTGATATTATAAAGAGAAAAGATTTTTGTATGTTTGTTTGTAATTAATAAACTCAAAAACTAATGGACCGATTTAAAAAAATCTTTCACCAATAGAATGCTATATTATCACTGAGTAACATAGTCTATAATTTAGAAATATGGCAAATAGTAGTTGGTTTCTTGAACCAATATAGTTGAGAGACCCACATTTTGCATTAATGACCTGTTTAACCTTGAACCTCGTGGTTACTAAGCGTTTGCCTCGTGGCCTGGCAGATAATTTCATACAAATTCTGTTCGTTATTGTACTTATCACATAGAAACTCAGTGTCCTTAACTGTTGTTGTTGAATTTTTAAGGTATTTCGGTTCGTCACAGAAAATTGTATAGGTTATGAAATAAGCGAATAGTCTGTAGTACTAACGGAATCCATATAGACACTGTCCCATCATTAATGGAGCCCAATACTTCTATTAGACTTCTTTTGAACTGAGAATATCGAGAAATTAACACAACATTGAACATTTAGGACTAAGTATTGTATTTATTCATTTTATTTTTGTCTTATTTTCTTATTTCACTATATGCTGCACCGGTTGACCTCATCACGTCAACGCCGGCTGTCGCTGAAAACCAGCGTTGGGGCTCTGTCTCGCATAGGGTCTCAGCATTAAGCTGAGCGATGGCCGTTTTGCGTGGATGTGACGCATATTTTCCCCCAAATTGTTTATTTTTGTGTTTTGTTCTTTCTTTGCGTCATGTGTACCGCAAATAAACGTATTTTCTTTCTTTCTTCTTTCTTAAATTACCCTCTTTTGTTTCCCCATGCTTTCAGATTCGCTTAAATATACAGGGCTATTGGTAAAACACCAACGACCTCTTAAGGGGTCATTGTACTCATCATTATGAACAACTTTTACTTTGGTTCCAAGCCTTAAATCGGGAAAGAAAAATCTGGTGTTCCATACATTTTGACGAGTTGTGTGAACATAAATGTAGGGAACAGCTGTTTATTTTTTCGCGTTTTCATGTTTGGTCCCATATTAAAAGTTGTTCCTATTGATGAGTAGAATGACCCCTTAAGAGGTTGTTGGTGTTTTACCAATAACCCTGTATAGACATAAATAGACATTACAAAGTCGAGTCTAGTTGCTTCAAAATGCAAAATTGAGTTTTGTTCTTTTATTAACTGTAAAGTCGGCAAAACCCCACCAAATTCTGTACTGGCTCAAGTTCGAATCATGTGAATCTGTAAAATATCGATTCCATAGCTGATCTTATCTGACTCTGTTATCAGTGACTCATTATCATAACGCACATAAACAAATCATTACACAACGTAGATATTTACGTACACATATTCAATAACATGTTATCGGTAACCAGTGAGCTAGTACCTAATGCACTTCTGATCAAAACAACACGTGCTGTACGCCATTAATTTATAATATACTAAAGGCGGATACATACTGGGACATAGTTTTGCTGTACAGAATGAAGTTCTTAAAACTATACACCACAACTTTCTAGGAAATGGTCGTGCCATAAATTTATGGTTGATAAGTGTCCGTATGTCGTGATGGCCCAGTGGTTAAGGCCTCGCCTCTCATGCACGAGGTTGTGGGTTCAAATCTGCACAAGTACCAATGTGACTTTTTCAATTCATATGTACTTTCTGAGTTTATCTTAGACATTACTGACATCGGTGATGGAAAACACCGTGAGGAAACCTGGACTTATAGTTAATATAAGTTTGAAATCGCCAACCCGTCTTGAGCAAGCGTGGTGATCAATGCTCGTGCCTTCTCTGTATGAGAAGAGGCCTTTGCCCTGCAGTGGGACAGTAACAGGCTGGTATTATTATATTAAGTGTCCGTTAAGTAAAATATTTGAATGACATAACGTTGTCTCGGCGACAGGTGCTGTCGTCCATATCGAAGGTGATGAAGGAGTGCTGGTACCAGAACCCGGCCGCGCGTCTCACCGCCCTCCGCATCAAGAAGACGCTTGCCAACATCGGCACTCCCGACTACATCAAGCTGTAAGTGCGACCGAACAAAGTACACGCCTTATTTCATTGAGCTCTCTCATGTTGAATTTGCCTTCAGATGCCGTTTGAACACCATTCAACGATTATGGCTTGTGAAATCGATTGCTGTTCACTCTCATTCTTGTAATATATAACGTGCTATCTCACTTCACGCTTCAAGAAAGACAAACTACAGCGGATCTGTTCTCTAAAAATTACTAGACACTATTGACAGTTCACTTCACGCTCACTTCACATAAATTTCCACAGTCAGATTTTTTCAGAATAGATCGGCTGGTAGCTTCAACGATCTATTTGAATTTGAATGTCTTATTGCCATCTCCAGTTTGTCTTCCTTTGCAATCGATTGTACACATTATGTATTTGTATGTTTATATGATTGTATAATGTCTAGGGATGTCGAGCTGGATGAAATAAGGGTTTGATACTTGGACTTGTCGACGTTAGTGAAAGGACTAGATTTTCAAGCCACGAGCATGACTCCTGATCCCTACCTCTTAGAATATATTTGTGTAATAATATCTTGAAGGAGCATTTAATTAATATTATCATATGGATTTGAAGTTGTAGTGATATTTTTTCGTTACCAACTACGTAAGTTTAACTTTTGTTAAGTGTTCCCATTTCATTTATTGTGCATAAATAAATTAAAAAATAGAGCAGCACGTTTATTTTTGTAAACTATGTTTTCTGTGATATGAAGTTAAATCGCAGCTATTGTTATAAGTTTTATTTGTGTTTGTTCATTAATGTAATCATATAGTTTTAAGTGCGACTGCCTCCGCCGCGTTGGAACTATGTATATTTAAATGCAGTTTGTTGTAACTTCTCTCTTCCACATAGACGCTATACCAAAACTATAATATGATCCAAAACGCAGCTCGTTGTATGAAACCGTGGTTAGTCCACGAGCCTGAGATGCGCTAGCCAGCCACCAGCTCACATCATAGAATGGAACTTGCAAGGCCGTAGCTAAGAGGGTCGGAGGGCCACACTAGCGCCCGCGCCACTCATCTCCCGTTAAAGGTTGATTCACACTGATGCAAAGTCGAAGCGACTCGTCAAATTCTTGACTCGAATTCGCGCGTCTGCGTGTTTTTGTGCAAGTTCTGTGTCGTGTCGTCGGCATCTGATACCTTGATAAGCATGAGATCATGCGAATGATCTGTTTCTTATCGCCTTCATTACATTGTGTAGAAAGACGTCAATATGCTGGCTAAGTAAACTTTGATTGTCGCGTCGATGCTCTTTGACTGACCGTCGCTTTGAATCGACCCTTAAAGTTAACAAAAAATGTAAGACTAATGCATAAAAACAGTGATTTACATGTGGTTGTGAATTATAAATCTATTTGTATGAATATTACATTAACAAAATAAAAAAAATGTACTTAAGTATTAAAAATAAATGAACTCTTCAACATCGCTACCGATATTTTTCTGGCTACGGCCTTGGACACACGTCTTCCTAAAACGAGCACTCCTGTAACTTTAACTGTTAAACTAAGATTAGGATGCATATGACACGTTTATGTACAGATTTAAAGCGCGCATCATTAAACGTCATTTTATATTAACATTTTGTTAGATTTATCTATATAATTAAGTGATGTGTAAGTGGTCGACGCGTGACTCGAGTAAGTGATGCCAGAGTGAGTTTTAAAATAATATTAATACATCAGTAAAGCACCTATTTTCTTACTTATTCCGAAATTGGAATCCTTGGACGTTAAGATATTTGGAATTTGTATATAATGAGCGGTGTTTACACACTATAACGACCTACTATATGCGTAAGGACTTTGATAAGTAAGCACGTAGATTTCATACTTTTGTGTAACGTTACATATTAGACTTACTATTTAATTTATTGTGTTTTATTTAGGATGGTCAACCATCAGTGAACGCTCGCGACAAAGTACTTCTAATTTTATGTACGAAGATAAATTATGTTCGTTGTATAGAAAAGAAAATTATCTTTCGGAAAATATTCATGTGCGCACTGTGTGTTAAGGTTAAGTTGTTAAACATTTGATATAATAATATATATTCGTCGTGTAAGGATATGTAACAGTTAACTACAATTGGTCGACAAGTAAAACTTAGAGACTGAATCTAGCTCCAGTAAAATTTAGACCTCATTGCCTTTTGGTGACCTCATCTTTTGGTGATTCGGTGTTTATACAAATATGCTTCGAATTTCGTTTCCATGTCGTCCAACTTTTATTACCACGATTATTTGGCGTCGTCCAATTACAAGTTTGTATATAAAATAAGTTCGACTCATATTCGTAAAGTGGCCCTTAATAATAGCATTTTAAAGTTCAATCGATATATTTTTTTACAATTTTAGATTTTAATGCCGCAGTAGAGTAGTGTAGTTTTGTCATTTATTTACATTATGTACGTGCCTGCGAAGCAACGACTTACATCAACAGAAACTTTAAACTTAATAATGTACTTTAAATAGTTCGTCCCAATCTGCCGCAAGGAGATTTCTCACGTCTCGGTTGGTTAAATTCCAGTTTTTGTATATTATATTATCGCGTTACTTAGTTTGAGGCTCCAGCAAAGTATGTAATATTCCATTATACTTAGTTTTCTAGCTAAAGTGGTTGTTAAAAATAGTGTACTTTATAGCAATATTTTAAATGTTTACATTTTATTTTTCTTCTGCGATTAATCCGATTGCCAATATCTGAATTTTAATATTAACGTTAATAAATGCATACGAAACGAATATTCCTTTATGAAGGTAATCCTCTGAAACTAAATGTTACGATATGTAGATTTTTTACCCTGTTAGTCAGACTCAAATGAACTGTAGTGTGTTAATATACCTTATTCAACGTATTTAAGCAAATATGTGTGGTTATTGAAGTAATGTAGACTTCCGACGATTATTACGATTAGTGTGTCGTCCGAGCTATTGTAAAATTATCCTCAATCTAGATACTTTGATGTCACGAACACGAACGTATGTTATTTTTAAGGACGAAACATTTTGCCTTTTACAATCTTAAAGCAATAATAACTGTAATAAAGAAACAAGTTTTTTAAATATAATACAAACGCTACAACCCGACGGACCCTTACAAATGTTAGTGTTCCATATTCATTGCATGTAAACAGTGCGCAGCTTCACATGCAACACACGCAGCGAAATTTGCTTTGTGATATTGACAATTGTGTAATTTGAATGACGTAACGCAGTTTAAAGAATCGATGTTGTAGGTATTAGGTATATATCCACATTTGAAAACGTGTAGATTTCCATCGAATTTGCAATTTGTATACATATAATAACTTTTTTAATAGCATTTGTAACTCTCTGATTCTATTGTCATGTGTTTGTAATTTTTCAAAAATGATTCCATTGTGTTTGGTACATAATTAATGAAAAATTTATGTTAGAAGGTATAATAAAATAAGTGTTATGTTGTGTAACGAAAGCGCTTGGTATGTTCTACGAATAGCTTGAAACGGAAAAGCAATAGACGAGCTCCAATTTATTTACAACGCCACATTTAGCGCGTGGCCAAAATCGGAACTAACACCGCGATTTTGTTTTGTCAATACAATTTCTGTGACAGTGACAGACAAATGTTTACCAACAACGACACCCTGTCAATGTCATTCAGGCGCCAATAGATCCTTGTAGCACCATGCATTGGATTTTAGTATAAACAAATGAGACTCTTGTAACGGGCAGCTAACACTCAACCGTGAGACCCGTTCACATAGCGATGATCAGTATTTTACCGTATAATTTTGGGATCACCTGTTTCATATTAAATATGTTTTTAACCCTATAAACAGTGGGATGTTGACGTGTGATCCCAACTGTTTCCCGTAAAATATCGTACTGAAAAGCGCCGTGTGGAAAGCTGCTGCGAGCAATGTACTCACTGTCACGAGTAAACATAAATGAGACTCTTATAACGGGCAGCTAACATTCAACAGTGAAGGCAATGTACTTCTTGTCACGGAGTGGTAAGTAATAGGAGTAAAAATGTGCGGTACACCGACGCGATAGACAACACCAATATAGAGTCTGTCTAATTTCACCAATGAAACAACGCTGTCAGCACATCTAAACCGCGTTCAGGAGCTGTCACTGTCGTTGTGGAATATTGACACCGTCAGCTGTTGAACGCGGTTGTGAACGCACAGTCGTCACGAAACAGAGGATCTTCTGATGACATTCACTAATACAGTTTATTTACAGAGTCATAAAGTACAAATATTGACGCAGATCTCAAATGGTTTCACCGCTTTCGGTTTATTACACAAGTAATTAATTTCACCAGAAAATCCTCCGAACTGCGATTGTTTCCGTATGCGCTGTTGCTAACTGTAAGATCTCTTTACTACCATGTCGGTACAGACGAACTGCGTCATGTCGGTCTCTTCGAAGAGAAGTAGCTACGATTGTGAGTTTCCGTGTGTTGGTAACATCGTAAAAACATAATCATTCCATTTACTGTACTACTTTGTAACTTTGTACTATTTATATCCTCAGAACATCTCAGGCCGTGTCTTAACCAATGCCACCGTCGCGCGAATAGGCGAAATTTTACAACGCGTGGTCGCGTCGACACATGGCGCCTTCCGGTTCATCGATCAAATGAGTGACATAATAATATGAACGCTACGATCGCGTATTCGTGCGACTAGTCGCTTTGATTAGGACACGGGGACATCCTAACAAAATTTGTCATTCATGCAATACGTATCTATAAGGATATGAAAATATTTTAGTATTTGTAGATTTAGGACGTCAAGTTCAAATTATTGTCATAAAATGAAATGTACAAGCATCAAACTATTCGTTTGAAATTATTTGATGAGCAATACCACGAGAGTACAAGTAATGATTTACTGAAGCGCAATAACTAACATTGAACAAATGCAGCATGAGCATACGAATTGGATGACTTATTCCAAATATGAATGATTTTTATGTAAATATAATTATTTAATTATCCCACTGTGTAAGTTTCATTCATTGGTTATGGAGTGGACTAATTAATTTAATATAATAAATAAAACCAGTGTTTTATATTTAATTTTGTTTTATTTAATTTCCTTCCTATCTAGGCGCTGTATTATGTAAGTAGGTATTTGTTAATTAACATAAATATTTACGAGTGAATAATGTATCCAGATACATCAAGGAAAACATGAATTTGAGTCATATCACCTGCTATAAAGGACCATGGGCGTACACATCTTTTAGCCCAGTGAGTGGGCAAATCAAAAATGTCTTAAGGTGAAAGTTCTCAAATGTCATGATTTCATGAAAAAGTTACTAAATGGAACAAATTTAACTGAGTGAGATGTATTAATGATTACTATTCTGAAAATACATTTGTTATGGTCGCAAATCATATTTTGATCAAAATACAACCTTACGCTGAGACAAAAAAAAATCTGCTGTTCCCTACATTTATGTTCGTATATCTCGTCGAAATGTAGGGAACAGCAGATTTTTTTTTCGGGATTTCGGCGTTGGTCCCATAGTGAAAGTTGTTCATAATAATGAGTACAATGACCCCTTAAGAGGTTTAGGTTAAACAAAAACTAAGGTTGTATACCTAAAGCTACATACAAACGATACCGAAAGTTTTGTTCGTCTTTACTAAAAAAACTTAAAAGAGAACATGAGAAGCTACAATTCCAAAACGCAAGAAAAATAGTAAAAACATTTGGAAAATAGTAAAAACATTTGGAAAATAGTAAAAGAGATTACATACTTACTCAACTAAACCCAAAGACAGCCGAACTTATAAGTGTTGAATGTACTGTGGTTTTTGTATTGTAATGTATTGTTTGGTATGTGTGTTGTATTGAATATTGTATGAGTCATTGTAACTCGAATTAATAAATTAATAATAAATGAATAATAAGCACCAATGACTCCCAAAATTCGGCAAACAATGTTAATGAATACTTTGCAAATGTTAGTAAAACGCTAGCAGGAAAAATCATTAAGAATAAGCTACAAATGGGACCCATCATCTTCAACTCGTGTAGCCATTCTTTTGTCTGCTTAAGGAGAAGATGAGGTTAGGTCTTTAATAATAAGGCTAAAGAGTGATTGTTCGGTGGGCCTTGATTTGATATCTAGTGACAACTTGAAATCAAATATAGATTTATTCTAACAATACCTTTAACATACATCTGTAATTTGTCGCTCACAACCGGTATATTTCCGAAGATCTATAAGAAGTCAAGAGTTAGTCCGATACATAAGAGTGTTGACAGAGACTGCGTCAATAATTATAGGCCAATTTCAATTCTCCCTACCCTATCAAAAATTTTGGAGCGCATCATTAACAAAAAACTTGTTAACTACTTGGAAAATAAAAATCTTCTTTCACAAGCACAATTTGGTTTCAGAGCTAAGAGATCCACTGCCGACTCTGTGTCAGAACTAACAAATTATATAGTTAACAACATAGATTGAAAGAGGAAAATCATTGGAATATTCTTAGATTTAGCAAGGGCCTTTGACACAGTCTCTGTCCCTATTCTGCTAACAAAACTCGAAAGCCTGGGTATCCGGGATCTTCAACTAAGACTTTTTAAAGATTACCTAACCGACAGAACACAATGTGTTAAAATCGGTAATATAACTAGTGAAGGGGTCCCAGTGACATTTGGAGTTCCACAGGGCAGTATTCTTGGTCCGACGCTTTTCCTAGTATATATAAATGACATATGTCAGTTAATGTTACCGGACTCGAAAATTGTTGCGTTTGCTGATGATACGGCTTTACTTTTCAGTGGTAACTCCTGGCTAGAAGTTTTTGTCAAAGCTCAGATAGGCATGAACACTGTGATCAGTTGGTTAAATAAGAATTTACTTACATTTAATGTAGAAAAAACGACGTTCATCGCGTTTTCCATTCAAAGTAATGACAAACCGAATCCCTCTTTGAGTATTGTCTCCCATTCTTGCCCAAATGCAAATGACACAATTTGTCATTGTCTCAACCTTAAAAATACTGAATCTACAAAGTACTTAGGTGTTGACAGAAATCTAAAATTTCATGATCATATTAATCTTCTATCAGCGAGGGTGTGTAGACTTATAGTTATATTTAAAGCCTTAAGAAACATTTCACCAAAATCAGTTATAAAATCAGTCTACTTTGCTCTTTATCAGTCTCAGCTTAAATACTATATCACCACATTGGGTGGCACATGTAAAACACATCTCATAAAAGTTGAGAGAGCACAAAGAGTACTCCTAAAGGTTAGTTTGTTTCTACCTTTTTATCACCCAATTACTGATCTCTACTCGAAATGGGAGGTACTTACTGTAAGGCAGCTCTTTATCCTAAAAACCGTTATGAATCAATATGACTTAACAACTTTTAAACCAGAAAGAATCAGAAACAATCGTCGCAAAGATATAGTCTGTTCTTCATCGTCATTCAAAACTACGTTTGCACATCGGTTTTTCTGCTACCAGGGTTCAAATTTATACAATAAGGTAAATCGAGCCTTAACGCTTTATCCCTTGCCAAAAAACAAATGTAAGTCTTTGATTTTGGACTGGTAAAAAAAATTGGATTATAATTTTACAGAAAGTCTACTTCATTCAAATTAAATTAGTACGATATAAGTTTATAACTTGCACCAAAACCCTCTCACGTACACATCGGCAAACTACACCTGACACTCAACACTACACACTAACATTATACACTCTCATAGACACATACCTACACATACAAACTGATACAGGCGCTCTGATTAACTTTTTGTTTATAGTTTCTTTTAACTTTTAACCCCAAAATTATAATAACTTAGTTTAGTCCTAAATCTCCTCATCTAAAATCTTAGATTGCATTTTTTTATTTTTTTTATAAAACTTTCTGTTCTTCCGTGGGGCAGGGACTTAGTGATTTGTAATACAGGCATTTTACGCATATCTAAGACACCAGCTCCTCTGGTCCTCATCAAAAAGCCGGGGCGCCCGGCGGACTCTCCGTCCGCTTACCGGCCCATTGTGCTGCTCGACGAGGTGGGCAAGCTCTTTGAAAGAGTGATTGCAGACCGCCTTGTCGGGCGGCTGGTGCGAGTGGGACCGGACTTGGCGGAGAGCCAGTTTGGTTTCCGCAAGGGGCGCTCTACGGTGGATGCCATCATGCGCGTTCGAGCCCTCACGACGGGGGATGCTGTTGCCCGGGGTGGGGTCGTCTTGGCGGTGTCTCTTGACATCGCCAATGCCTTCAATACCCTGCCCTGGAGTTGCATTAGGGAAGCACTCCGGTATCACCGGATGCCGACCTACCTCTGTCGAGTGGTCGAGGCCTATTTGACGGACAGGGCCGTCATCTACCCCGGTCACCACGGAGAGTGGAACCGGCGAGAGATGTCGTGCGGTGTCCCACAGGGATCGGTCCTGGGGCCGCATCTGTGGGACATCGGCTACGACTGGGTGCTGCGCGCCGACCTCCCTAGTGGCGTCAGCGTAGTGTGCTACGCTGACGACACGCTGGTCCTGGCGCAGGGGAGGTCGCACGAGGCGGCGGCCGAACTGGCGACACGCTGGGTTGCGATAATCGTTGATAGGATCCGGCAATTGGGACTCGAGGTGGCCTTGCACAAGTCCGAGGCCATGTGTTTTTATGGTCCTCGGAACGCGCCACTGTCGGGTTCCCGGATAACGGCAGGAGGGGTTCACATCGGTGTCGAGTCGACGATGAAGTACCTGGGACTCGTCCTCGACAGCCGGTGGAACTTCGTGGAGCACTTCCGACGTTTGGCTCCCAAACTGCAGAGGGCAGGGGCTGCTTTGAAGCGGCTTCTGCCCAATCTAGGGGGTCCAAACGCCTCCTGCCGGAGGCTCTATGCGGGGATCGTGCGGTCCATGGCCCTTTACGGGGCACCGGTGTGGGCGCGTTCATTGAGGCTGCGACCAGCCCAGCGGTTGAACGCGTCCCAAAGGGTCATGGCCATCAGGCTGGTACGAGGATACCGCACGGTCTCCCGTGAGGCGGCGAGCCTCCTTGCCGGACTACCGCCATGGGATCTGGAGGCAAAAGTCCTCGCGCACATGTGGGAGTTGCGCGAGGAGGCGAAACGCCGGGGCGTAACTCCGCTGCCGCGAGAAATCGCGGCACAGCGGACAGAGCTCCGGCGGAATCTCATGGCGGCATGGAGAGTGCGATTGTCGCAACCCAGCGCTGGGCACGCCACAATTGTGGCGATAAGTCCCCTCTTTGAGGAGTGGCTAGAGAGGCGCCACGGCGTCCTCACCTTCCGCCTGACGCAGGTCCTCACCGGACATGGTTGTTTCGGGAGGTTCCTGTTCAGGATAAAGCGGGAGGAAACGCCCGGGTGTCACCACTGTGTGGATCGCCCGGAGGACACGGTGGAGCATACGGTGGAGGTCTGCCCAGCTTGGGCGGAGCACCGCCGTGTCCTCACGGAGGCGATCGGCGGCGGCGATCTCTCGCGTCCGGCCCTGGTTCAGGCCATGGTCCGGAGCGAGAGTGCATGGGAGGCCGTCACCTCCTTCTGCGAAGCAGTAATGCTCGCGAAGGAGGAGGCGGAGCGCGCGAGGGAGAGGCAAAATGCGCCCCCTCGCGCCCCTAGTCGCCGCAGGAGACGCCCCGGGCGTCGGGAGTCGCGAGCCGACTTCCGGCCACCGTAGGCGCGGGCTTGCGGACGGTGAGCAATGGGTAGCTCGCCGTCCGATAGGGACCAGGCCCGGGTCGACGGCGCGTTGTGTTCCACGCGCGCCTCAAAGAGATGTCAGCACCAACTGACGGGGTCCGGAAGGGCCAATGCCTGCCGGGGTTGCGGGTTTGTCTGAAAGGGATATCGCGACCTCGGCACACAGGCAACGGAAGGAACACGGGTGGGTTTTAGTCAGTAAAAGTCTGACACGCCCTCCCGCTCCGCCCAGAGCGGGAGAAGTTATTTGATAATTTCCCATCCTCAAAAAAAAAAAAGACACCAGCTCCTCATATTGCAAAAAAAAAGGCAGTTTTGGGGACTGTCGATAGAAGTGAAATCTAGTAACTCCCAAAGAGTGCTCAAGCACCTACAGAAGTTTTCAGTTCAAAAAACAAAAACAAATAGAATAAGCGAACTAGAATAAGTTTGTCATTGTAAGGAGAAATAAAAAATAAATAAATCGATCAAGTTAAGCTACGCTTGCCGCGGTTGGTTCGTGGATGGGTGATTCATATACCTATCAAGACCCCTCCGTGCGTCGGAAAGCACGATTAGCCGTTGGTCCAGGCTGTCATTTGTAGATCTTTGACAGTTGTTACGGGTCGTCAGGAGCCCGAAAGTTTGACAACCAGTTACCAAGGGGTATCGTGTTACCCAGTTACCGGGTTGAGGTGGTCAGATAGGCAGTCACTCCATGTAAAATACTGGTATTCAGCTCAATCGGGTTAGACTGGAAGCCGACCCCAACATTATTGGGAAAAGGCTAGGCAGATGAAGATGACAGATCAGGATAACCCGCGAAATTAAAATTTTCTTAAGTTTTTTTCAATTTGCAGGTCAGTGTCAGGTTCTATTCTATTCTATTTTTATTAAATGCCAAGCCAAGCCGATGTCGACTATTCTGCCAATCTCTAAAGAGCATTGGAAAAACAAGCTTGCATGAGTAAAAACAATTATTATCATTAGTCATTAATACATCTCCATGTTAGATATTGTTCCTTATTTATGAACAAATCTCGGGAAACGTTCTAGATAGGCAGTTCCCCAAAATGCCCGCCCTTAACTTACAATGAACAAACTCCCCAACAGCACAGCTATCTGTTATGTTAGAAGAACTTTATTATATACTAATACAAAGTAACTAACATTACGAAGCACAAAACACTAAATTAATTTATTTGTCCTAACACACGACACACCATTATCCTAGCAACAAAAACATTGAAAACCTCTCAAGCCTAGATTTTTAGGTAAGGAATAAAGGCATTTGGCAACTTTAGCAATAATATTAATGGACCTAGTAAGTACTAAAATGTATTTCTCTAAGTAAGTAAGTTTATTAGTAATTAGTATTATTTAGTGCTAGCAACACTTCATGCACAGACTAATAAGAGAAATTGCGTGTGTTGAGCGCTAACGCGAAGTAAAGTTTTTTATTTTAACCGTTAACTGGTGATTCTGTGGGCGATTCTATCATCACCAGTTCTGATAATAATTATTTTTTTTGTTTCGTATTATTTTCCGTGAAAAGTGATTAAAAAATTTAACGATTGATAGTGGTCTGACCTCCCACCAAGCATTTCTTTGACACATTTTACCGACGCCATGTTTGTCACGTTTTTGCTAGTTGTGAATATATTTAGCCAAAAAATGAATTTGCAGTAGCGTCACTGCGTGTAGTTATTGTACAGTGTTAAAAATCAGATCCACAATGAGTCAAGTATTCCCGAAGAACAAGGAAAAGCGCCCGCGTCCGTCGAACGAAGCTAACACTGTAAGTATTAACCAAATTCCCGCTCTTCGCGACAATGTCGTTGCGTTTTTTCATGAAATGTGTGGCCTCACGCGTAGTTGTGTATTTATACATCTTACATGGCGAGCGACTATGAAATATCTATTAATTTCACTCTGAAATTGGGAGCATAATAGTAGTCAGCTCTGTAGCTTTTGCGAAGTCCCTGCCTTGTGAAAGTCCATGCTTTGATAATTACCCTGGCTGTTACCCTTTAGTACATTATTAAGAAAATACAGAAAAACTGGATACACTGTGGTAGTGACAACATTTTTACTTCTACACTTCATTGAATGAATAATGAATATGTTTCACAAATCTATGCTGAAAATTCCTTTACTGAAGGAATGATCTAAGATTATAATCAAACATACATTAGAGTTGATGTAGGTACTTTGAGTTTATTATTGTAGGGTTTGTGCAGTCTACTTACAAACCTAATTTGTTGAGCAATAAATTCTTGAACTTATGCTATGATTCATTGATATTTTTCTTAACATTGCACAATAGAGCCTCGGTATTGTACAATATTCTGTACTAAATAACTTAAAAAACATTTGTTGCATGCTTATGCGAATGAATATTTTATTACCAGCTGCAGTTAAGAGGCTTGCCTTACTGAATATATTTTTGTTGCTTGATAGTTGTCAATTTAAATATTAGATGTTCATTACGATTATGTTGGTTGGTACCACTAAAAGGTTTTCCCAAGGGAATTACATTGACACTTAATATGAAGCATAGCTAATACATCTAGCATCATACAATAGCACATACATGGGAATTTTCTCATTGTGTATGGATGGCTAAATTCTAAACTATAAGAACTAGCAAAAATGACTGATTATGAATTTAAAATCTGTGAAAATCCTCAAGCTTATGAGTAATTATATTTTAGAGCCACAAGCTTGTTGAACCCCTAGGGAAATCTTCAAACAGCTGGTTAACACTTCCCGTGGCCCAAGAGGTTGCTTTTACCTTGGCCATGTGCTAAGCATTGGCATACAGCATGGCAGGCCCTAGTTCTCTTAGGTACATTACCATTCAACAGCAATGCAGAAAAAAATTTAGACACCTTAATTTAGTTTGCTATTAGTTTTAGTTCAGTTAGGATATCATATAGTTATTTTTTTATTAATTAATTAGGTTTAAGTTGTTATTTATGTATATTTCATTATTGTACTAAGATTATAAAGTCACAATCAATAAAATTACTATCAAATCTGCTGAAAAAATCCATTCAATACTTTGGTCACATTATCTCTTCCAAACAGACAGTTGTGGCAGGATGACTTACCTTTACAGTTGATGAAATCCACTGAGAATCTTCCCCTATAAACATAGCACTCTTTGGAGAGCCTCAAAAATTGAATTTTGTAAAATACCATAACTCAACTATATTAGATTATTGGATTTTAAATAAATATTTTATTATTAATACTTTAGTTCTTGCATTTTGTGAAAAGCTGTGCAATGTATATATACAATGATTGTAACATATAAAAGCCCAGTTACATGCAGTGTCTTGCATGTGCAAACAACATGGTGGTGTCAACATTATAACAAAACCTTTGCACGGTAAACTGTTTTGTTACCTTAACGTTACATGCTTGCTTGCACAAATTGAAATTGCATTAGTAAGATGGAGTGATTTGCTGGGCCATAAGTAATTAGTTTTTCTGCGAAATATGTCTTCCGTAGATAAGGTGCTATGCTCTTTAATTATTACAGTTGTATTTTCCCAAAACATGAATTCAGGTATTTACAAAATTAAATGAATTACAAAAGTAGCCTAGGTTATTTTGACATAATGTTACTTATGCAGCATGAAATAAGAAGAATGCATGAAGCTATAGTTTGAAAACACAATTAAACAGTAACAAGGTTTTTCTGTAAAATGAGCCTTAAAAATATTAATTGCTTGCGATTGTATTGCTTTAATTTCGTCCGTTTTATTTTCTTGTTATTTGAGTTAGAAATATGTTTGTACTTATCATTTATAAATGACTTAGAAATATACTCCTGGACACCTGAATCAAGCCACCCTGCATATTTTTGTTTAAAGGTTTCTCTTTAGAGATCTATCTTTTTAAATAATGGTGGTAAAAAGAAATGAAAAATGTGGTTTTGGAACCAGTCACTCACTATGATCTCTGTTTGTCACTGTACAAAACTTGAAAATGGAACCCAAAAAAAAAGTTTATTTTTTATTATTTTTTCTATGGAAAATAAACATTTATTTAGTACCTTTTGTTACCTACAAGAGCATTTATGACGGTCGTCATGACGTTCGGCATTAAATAAATTAAAGATGGCAGTTTTCAGCTCCTGCAAAATTTCTGGAGCTGGTTGGTTTGTTCGAACATGCCTCTTCAGCTCATCCCATAAGTGCTCTATTGAATTCATATCAGGGTTTCTTGCTGGCAATATTCTATTACTGCGATACTAACATCATACAGGTATTCTCGAACAATTCGTGCAGTGTACACCCTTGCATTATCATGCATTAAAATTAAATCCTGGCCATAAACTCAGCGTATGGCATCGCATGAGCCTCTAGGTATTGACAAATGTATCTGTCGCTATTAAGTGGTGTCAACCGTGACTCCCGTCAAAACCTCAAAGCCAGTTTTTCCTTTGGGTGTAAAATTCGGCCCAGACTGTCTATGACCCACCGCCATAACTCACTTTCTCTCTAATGCAACATAATTCACCTTCTCTTCAATGCAACATTTAATGACGCTCTCTCTGTCTTTGGTAGACTTTCCTACCTCCATCATTGCCATACAGCATAATCTTGGGTTCATCCCTAAAAAAGAACTTGGTTCCATTGAAGTTGAGTACAATGCAATTGTTCGCTTGCAAACTGTAGGCGCTATTCTGTGAGCTAAAGTCAGTTTGGGCCCATTGGCTGGCTTATGAGGTTTCAGGCCACGTTCTTCGAGTCTCCTTCTAACAGTTCGAACGCATACAGTCAGTCCATGAAAGTCTCGAAGCTGTTCTGGGACCCATACTGAGCTCAGGTGACGATTACGCAGTCTGGTGGTAAAGATAAACTGATCTTGTGCTGAAGTGACCTGGTTTCATGGTCCTCCTGGACGGCACACGAAGTCGCCAGTCTCCAGGTATCGATGGTAAATTCTTTGAACGGCAGAAAGACTTACATGAAGTTGTGCACTTATGTTTCGCTAAGCCCAGACTTTAATGATAGTACTTAAATAATATTATAACGATTTATAAATGAGGCCATGAATTTTTCAATCTACCCTGGTATATTATCAAATATCTTATCAATAACACTAATTTTTGTTTTTGTTTTCTTTGCAGTCATTTGTCAAGAATGTAACATCTAGAGTGTCAGGGTTACTGCCAACTACACTCACAAAATGGTTCAGTAGTCCAAGCACTTCAAACGCAAATGGGTCGTCATCGATAGCCGACGCCTCGGATTCATCAGACGATGAAACATCAGACACCCCGGTTATAACCCAGCCGCCAGCAAAACGTATGCGATTCAACTCGCCTGGAACATACAGCCACTATGGTCCTGCAGAAGTAAGATATTAGTTATAATAATATAACGTTTGTAAACTTAGTTTTTTTTTTTTCCTTTCTTTACTTAGATTTTGAACTGGTCAAAAATATTAAATGCCTTTCAACATATTGACGATAAATATATATCCCGTGCGACTTAACTAGACACCTCGCTGGAATACGGCCCTGGACTGAACTGAATAGTATTGTATGAGTGACGGCACAACACAAAGTGTCCATAGGTTTAGTTAGTTAATTAAAGTTAAACAAATCGTAAAAAGCGTTTTTGTGGATGAGACTTTCTTGATTAAAAATACGATAAAACCAAATTAAATTAATTTTAGATTTTTACAATAGTTTCTTTATTTTTTAAATTAATGTATGTTTAAACTATATCATTTATTCTTAAACTACTCATCGTAGATTTAATTGCTTGAGAACACATTTTTTGGTACATTTATATAATAATAATCTATAATATAAAAATGAATCGCAAAATGTGTTGGTAAGCGTATAACTCAACAACGCCTGGACCAATATGGCCAATTCTTTTTTTTAAATGTCAAGGATGGTTTTTACGGCGAGAAAAATTTGAATAATTGCCGGAAAAACCGTAACAACAGCCCTTTTCTTTTTCTCATACAAACGTTTTCTAACTAAAACGTTGAGTCAATTTGAGCTCTATTGCTATTGTATAAAGTTCGTAGGATTTGTCTCCGCCCCGAATAGCAGAATACATCTTAAAAACAATGAAAAGGTAGGGTAGGTAGGGTAGGCAGGTAGGTGCGCCGTAGATAAGTACTTAGTGCTACTCGAGCGAAGCCGGGGCGGGCAGCTAGTAATTTATAATAATATTCTGGAGTCTATCTTTGTAAAGAGCCCAAACTCTAAACGTCAACGAATTATAAACGTGAAATTGAAGAGTACAATCTTGATGTAGCTCAACTGAAGTGTCATGTATTGTGTTTAGTTGGTTACTTGACAGCTGTCATGTAATTTTTTTTGTTTACCTTTATTTATGTACCTAAACCTATGGAGTATAGTTAACTCGCATGGGTTGTACATAATTTATTTAGCAATATCTGCAATATATTTCAGTGCAGGAAATTACCAATTACTGTGATCCAAATGTCCCACACTGAAAAATATATGTGGATTTTCTTCATCCATTTCTTAGTTTCATGAGGTTAGGTTCCAAAGTAAGGTAAAGTGTTATGGGGTTGCTAGTAAACAAAATTTGATGTGTATTGCAGGCAGGCTGCTCCACTGATGTTGAAATCATGGAAATGCCTTACAGTGCCAGCCCCTTCAGTGGCCCACAGTATGCACAACCAAGCCGGAACACTTTTACTTCCCCATTGCGACCTCCGAATGAAGAACCAGAGCCGATGGACAGAGACACACCACATATGTTCAAGATGCCTCACTCAGTTTCCAGCATTGGCCAATCAATAGCCAATAAAAGAAAATCAATTTTCGACACAACCAGCCCAGAGGAGTGTGTAAGAGCAATTGGTAAGTCCAGATTATATTATTTTCAATAGTTTTGAAACATGTTCAATTGTTCATATCAACGTTGTTTTATTTTAAGTTTCATTTTACTTAATTCTAAACGGCAGAAAATAAATAAATGTTAAGAGAAAAATAACCATAAATATTCCAAACTGCTTTTGATTTGTATTGTTATTCATGTGAAATTGTTACTAAAAATATCCATATTGAGGCTCAAATAGAAGTTTGATTTTGGGAAACGCTGCGTATGTCAACACTGATTCTGATGGGAAAACGATAATTCTTTGAAATTCATTACAAATTATTCAGTTTTCGCGGTTTTTATTAAACCTGTATTTCCTTATAATCGGAATCAAATATGTTCGGTTTTAAAAGGCCAAGAGGTATTTCTGCATTATTTTAAATTTAAGGATGGGCAATCAATTTATGCAAAAAGTGTTGCAGAAAAGGCTATTATGTCATCTGTATACACACAAAGTTTTATGAAATGTGTCTTTATATTATATATCTACATTACAATATTTACTATGAGATTCATATATAGAAACCATGAAGTGTATCTTAAGTTGCTTTGTTTAGTTTATGTTTGAATGTGTTGTGTATATATTCACATGATAATATGCATATTATGTTGTGCAGGGCTATATATGTGCATGTAACTGTTACGAGAGTGTCAGGCAGTAGATTGTTGAATTTCAAAATCACATGTTAGTGCACAGTACTTGACATCTCGCCTTATTGCTGTTTTGTGTTACTGCTGAAAATTATTATAACATAGTTAGTTCTAGTTATTACAGGAATTTCTCGAAAAGTTCTTTATAGGTTATTCTGTAAAATGTTATTGTTGAATTCATTCTGGTAGCTGTAGTTTTGGCAATATACTGTCAATGCAGAAACAGAAGCGAGTTTGAAAGTGACTTGTTACTGAATAACACTGCACTTGGACGAAAAGGGTGTTCGTAAAGTTTGTTTTGCTTTTAAACATACTCATGTTCAACATGAAATTGTAGACAACGCTGCAATTATATTTTACAAATACATTTAAAACAAATATGTAACTATTGTTTCAAATATTTATCATTGTAATACCTGTTAATATGTACTGTTATTTTGAAAACGAATGACTATTAGTATTTCCACTTACACTAGATACTTACTATGAACGTATAATTTCAGCAAAGTCAGCGACAAATACAATGCGTGATCCAAAGCAGCCTAGCTTTAAACCTAGTCTTCTTGGTTCTCCATTTTATCCAGGCAGAACAATGTATGGTGGGGCAGCGTCTTCTTCCTACATAAACCAGCCTAATATCAAACAGCAGACTGTGGCGGTAGTGAACGAGTCTAAGAGCCACAATGATGACACTGCCATTAGTAGTTCTGCACGAAGGATCATGGATCTATTAGAAAGTTACTCCTCCCCACTCATGGAAGCTAGAAGGATCCCGCTGTACACTAAGCCAAAGAACGACGGGTTTAACAACACGTCTTTCGACAGATCTTCTCTCTACAAAAATAGAAGTTTATGTAAGTATACAGCTCCTGTTCATGCTCCTTTTTTACAGCTGTGAGGTTGAATAGAAGGCTGGCTGGCCGAACTTACATTCAAATTCAAAAGTGATTTATTCAAACTAGGCTGAGAATCAGCACTTTTCGAACGGCAAAATTACATAAGACAGTCCCCCAAAACGCCCACTCTTCACCACGTCCTAGTGCTTTAGCTGGGAAGAAGAAGTGGCGCAACAAACTCGCCAGCAGCACTGCTGTCTGTTCAGTTAGAAAAAAATATCTTGATTCTACGACGACATTACTCGACTGACTATAGACTATTACTCAACAAAAAACAGTAAATAAATTTATTTCCCAATTTTTTTTTTTAAAGTATGATAAAATCCCACGGAGTCGTATAAAAATTTGAATATATCTGTTTTAGCCTACAAGACTCAGGAGCTGCATGTGCCAAGCATCGCGTCGATACTACGGTTGAAAAAGAAATCACGTCTCATGGACACGACGAATGCCGCGCGCCAAATTATTGCTTCACATAGCAGTGCTTCCAGCTTTCCGACTTATCCAACTGGAGCGAAAGGGTAATGTATTCCTAAACTTGGCAGCTTAGTTATATACTGTGGTGGGTGTGTAGCCACATTTGAACAACACTGATGTAATGATTTCATACTGGAATCAATACACCTGCCTAATGTATCTGTCGTGATGAGATCGCGGTTTAACGCGTTTCCCTAGTTAAAACCCAATGCTTAGTTTAGAAGACTGCCGGCGACTTACATCACAAAAGTATTATTAATATTACTCTGAGTATCGAATACACAATGTTTCTGTCTTTTCTTCTTATAGCTCAGGATAAATTAGATTAAAATTAGCCAAAGATAAGAATGCGTCATAACCAGCTGAATTTAGCGCCATTTATTCTTTATTGAATCATTACCTAGACCTCCCTAACCTTCCTTGCTTCCAACCTGAGATATATGTATACAGGATATTAGGTTGGGCCAAAACCATGCCACAATTGCGGTGATAAGTCCCCTCTTTGAGGAGTGGCTAGAGACTCGCCACGGCGTCCTCACCTTCCGCCTGACACAGGTCCTCACCGGACACGGATGTTTCGGGAGGTTCCTGTTCCGCATAAGGCGGGAGGAAACGCCCGGGTGTCACCACTGTGTGGATCGCCCGGAGGACACGGTGGAAGTCTGCCCGGCTTGGGCGGGGCATCGCCGTGTCCTTGTGGAGAGTGGGCTTAGCTTGGAGTTTCCCTGCGTGATCGAATAAGAAATGAAGAGAACCAAGGTAATCAACTTAGCCCAAAGAATTGCAAAAACTTAAGGGCGGTGGGCAGCGCACATTGCTCTCAGAACCGATGGCCGATGGGACCGAAAGGTTCTCGACTGGCGACCGCTTACCGGAAGACGCAGCGTTGGAAGGCCTTCCACAAGGTGGACCGATGACCTTGTTAAGGCCGCAGGAATCCGCGAGAATGCGAGAAGCTCAGGACCGGTCGATGTGGCGACGCTGGGGGGGGGGGGGGGGGGGGGCTATTTCCAGCTTTGGGCGTCTTTCGGCTGAAATGATGAGGATGACCTCGCGCCACTATCAAGCGAAATAGTTAAGAGTCGCGGGGAGTGGTGGGGGCGTTGTAAACGGTCACACGTCATTAACATAACAGTCCTAACGGCTGTCTGTCGTTGGAAGCGAGGGAGGGAGCTTGATCTCCGACGCAAGCGGCAAATGCGCGGGGAGTTTTGGCACATTACTCGGGACATTATTATGAATACGTATGCAAATTTTTTGCTGGTTATGAAGGATTGGATTATGTGTCTAAATTCTATAAATCCTGAGCTATTAGGAAAACTCGTTGCCGTCTTAGCCAAAAATCGATCTGATAGAATAAAATCTATTGATGCAGAAAATACAAAAAAAAAACCGCGGTTTTTTATTTTTGGAACCACCTGCCAAATGTAAGTCAAGTCGCGCACTAAGGGATCTGTGACATAGGTACCTATTTTTGTTACTCGTTATTTCAATACAGTATATTGCACTAGAATTAGAAAACCTTTGACTCTTCTGATAACTATCGTGTTGAGTAAAAATGCTCAACTAAGCATTTTTTTCGAGGTTCTTGTATGACGACCCCTTGAATTTGGACCTTGGAAATATGTCACTGATTACATAAAATTTTAGGTATTCTTGCACTTTTGGAAACTTAGATAGCCTCGAAAAAGTGTTGGCTATCATTAACAATAAAAAACGAGCCATTCAATTCGGTATAAAGTTGCTTTCTGACATTTCGAGCAGCCGACACATCGCATTAAGTAGCAATTTGGCAGTTGTAATTACGTTTGTTTTGACTTATATAATTTATTTATTTATTTTAAGTATGCAATTTTAATTAACTTTTATATGAAATGAACTTTATCATAATAATAATAACAGGCTACTCTCTTTTTGCAATGATCTTTATTTGTTGGATATCTAGCTACTTTACGATTGATTATCATTAAATGACATCTCTGAGTGCACTCACAGACTAAATGATCATTTAGATGTACAAATCAGCCTCGATACCTTTACATTTTTTATTGTATGAACAAAATGAACTACTTTTTAAATCTTTGTTTAATCAGTATACTGTTTACTTTTAGGAAAGAACCTGAGATGGAACAGCCCCACAAAATGACTACCAAAGTAAAAGCAAGGGTAGCACGAACCAACCGAGGAATCGTAGAGCAATATGAAGTGGCCACTCCAGTGAAACTACCCACAGCTGTGCTACAATTAGATCAGGATAAGCTGCCACACTTTTCATTTGGTACTCCTGCGGTTTCAAAGCTACCGGCTACCTCCACACCTAAAATAGCATTTCCCACAGCTGATAAAAAAATTACTGCAGTGTCTACAAGTAAGCACGAAACAGTTACTAACAGTGTTTTCAAATTTTCCAATCCTGTGAAAGTGTCAAATGACACCCCACAAGCGTGTCCTACACCTCCGCAATTCATATTTGAGAGTCCCGAGCGCCGCATAGACCGGACATTTGAAAGCGAAAGTGACTCTTGTTCTGTTGTTGTAGGTATAGTAAAAGAACCCGAAACATCCACCACTAAGTCGAAAGACTGGGCGTGTGCGGACTGCTGGGTTAAAAACAAGTCAGAAGCAACCAAATGTGTCTGTTGTGGCTCCAAACAGCCAATGCAGAATGTAAAATGTTCTGTTTGCAAGCTTGCTGATAGTCAATCTCAAAAAGATAAATGTGCGAACTGTGAGAAGATGTTTGTATCACAAGTAGACAGCCCACTCACAGCCAATTCGACTGGGATCAGTTCGTCGTCAAAGTGGAAGTGTGATGCCTGCTGGGTCAACAATGAAGACAGTGCAACCAAATGCGCCTGCTGCGGCGGTAGTCGGCCCAAGGATTTGAGTAGTGCGCCGGGCACCACTGCCACGGCCACTTCGCTGACGAGTACGATCACTCCGCAGACTTCCACTGTCATCTTCAAGCCTGTTCCTGTGAAAGCAGTGCCTGTCACAGCGAAGGTGGATGCTGATTGGAAATGTGATGATTGTTGGATCTCAAATAAGAGTAGCGTAGACAAATGTGCGGCATGCGGAGGCGCCCGGTCCGGCGCCAAACAGACCAGTTCCGCCGACGCAACGCCTAACACGAACTCGTTCTTCGGATCCAGTGACGACAAATTTAAAAATATTATAAAACCTCAAAAATCCGGGAAATGGGAATGTACCAGCTGTTTAGTACGAAATGAAAGTGAAAAAGATAAATGCGTCTGTTGCGGCGCAGATAACGAGAACAAAAAGAAAGTCCCAGATTTAAAGTTCAACTTCGGGAAAACTGCAAATAGTTCTTTTAAATTCGGCATTGATCCCAAAGTTCAAGAGGCTACCATAACTAAAAAACCAGAAATAATTTCGACACTTGACTCGAAATTGAAAACACAATCTGAAACAAATAACAATGTATTAGCTGAGACACCAACATTTACATTTACTTTACCAAACAAAACGGTAGAAAACAAAACTGATGTTTCCAAAGGAAAGTCAGATGAGGCTCCGAAAATGAATTTCACATTTGGTATTCCAAAACAAATACCTGCAAGTACAGTAGTCACAAACAAATTAGAGTCCAATAAAGACTTGGAAGAAGAAAAACTACAAGAAGTTCCATCAGTTGACTTGAATGCACCCGTGCAGAGCAAATCACTTATTATGTCTCCACTGACTCAGATAAACAATGAAAATAAGACATTAACATCTGGAACTTTACTTAATCTTGCAACTGACGTGAAGAAGGATACCCCACCCAACTCGGTAGATTTACCAGGAGCGTCATCTGCAGAGAAACCAAAACCAACCTTCTCATTTGGTGTTTCGTCGAATACTAAGTTGTTCGAAACACCGGCAAGTACGAGCAGTTCGGTGAACCTATTTACACAGCAGACGCAAACTACCAGTCTACCAACGACTAGTGCACCTACCTTTTCACTGTTTAAGCCGCCTGAGACCACGCCTACGAAGTCGTTATTCCAGCAGCCTGATTTAACTGCTAAACCAGCGCCAATGTTTCAAAACAGTGAGACGACCAACAATGCCGCCACAGCGCCGATGTTTAGTTTTGGAAATAATGGACCGAGTAACCCTACTCCACCAGCAGCATTAACATTGCCTGCTGCTCCTGAAAAGCCTAAATTCCCGTTTACATTTGGCAACAATTCAACCCCGAAAACGGACCCGCCTGCTTTGTTCAAGTCTCCTTTCGGAGCGGCTGAAAGTAGTAACGTTAATACAAGCACCTTTAATCTACCTGCAGGAACCACATTAGGTTCCAATAACAACTTACCTACCACTTTAGGAGGTAGCAATGGATTGACTGCTGCTAATGGACTCACAGGAAATCCTATGGCAGTCAACTCACTTGGCTCGATGCCTGGAAACTCACTATCATCGAATACGTTAACGATTGGGAACGGCGGTACTCTAGGAGGTACCAATGGCTTATCTGCAAACCCGCTGTCAGGGGCTAGCAGCATGCAACCTGGAAACAGTTTAACAGGGGCTGCACCGAGCTTATTCAATAACACCGTGCAGAAGGAGAACGTGTGGTCGGCGAACAGTACCGCACAGACCCCAAACCCGTTTGTGTCCAACTCGCCAGCGAGTAGTCTGCAGAAGCCAACGTTCACGTTCGGCTCGTCGACACCGTTCAACGCTGCTAGCAGCACGCCAACGTTCGGGACCCCCTCGGCTCCTCAAAATATATTCGGGATGAACAACCAGACCAACAACACACAATCGTCTATGTTCGCGAATACTGTGCAAACTCAGCCCACAGGAAACTTGTTCGGGTCGCCGCAACCAGCAAGCAACCCCGCGCCTCAGCCTCAGGTGCCCATGTTCGGCACGCCAAGCATTGGTGCGACGCCCACGTTCGGCTCGCCGAACCCACCTATTCCTTCGTTTGAGGCGCCGGCGCCAGCACCAGCCTTCAACTTCGGTGCTCCGCAGTCAACAGGCATTTTCGGGTTTGGACAGCAGGTAAATATGTTTCTTATTCCTCAACTTAACCGCACTGGCGAGAATTTACGGGAGAGGCGAAGAAAGGTGAATTTTTAAATTAAGATGCATATTAATTTAGAAAGTCGTAATATATGTTAATCTATGTTAGTCTATGTCGGTTTGATATGCCATTGATGGCAAGTGCCCAAGTCAAGAGCACTGAAAATATAATTATCGTAATGTTTGCTCGAAAGACAAATGGTGGGCCAACAACTCATCACGTCTTTTAGCACGATTATAAGTGATGCAGATTGTAAACCCTATTCCGTCCAGTTTGAAATAAATGTAAACAAACCAGCACCCTTATTGCTTAACACTCGTAATTACAATCCCTTTCATTTGACAATACAATAAAAACTATCGCTTCAATGTTTGAAAAATTCGTCTGCTTGCCAACAACTCAACCAGAACAAAGCAATGAATATTGCTCAATTGACATACTGAAAAACATTGTAATGACGGGTAAGGATGCTAGTTTGGCTTCAGTAATTATACAATAACTCACTAAATGCAATTACTAACACTTTCATCCATGTTTCGAATATTTCCGCCAAAAATGGCAACACTTTTTCTAAATAAACGTTAACTCATCATTGCTAAATTCTAATTAAACCTTACACAGATAAAAAAGTGGGGTTACTAAATTAAACAAACCAATCAATTAAGAGTCCTATAATTTTTTTTACGCGAATTCATGATTTTTGCCGTTGTCATTTTCAGCAGCAAGAAGATATTTTAATTGGTTGATTATGAATAACGATCGTTTCTTAGAAGTTCTTTTCGTGCAGTTTACTTTAATTATTTTACGAACTCGAAAAACCGTCGGGGATGGAACTTTGACGCTCAAATTTACATTGATTCTTAAAAGCTAAAATTACTAAAAGATAAGTTGAATATTTTACTTGTTTATTGCAGTTCTAGAATTTCTTTAAATTCGTTGAGTTTTAACGGAAAAAATCGTAAAGAAAAGCAATAAATGTCTTGATTCATCGTCCATTATATTCCAAATAAACATTAGAAAAAATATCAAATAAACTAATATTATATAAAACTTCTGTCTACAATGAATACGTTTCATTAATTTTCGTTTCTCAATATAATAAGACAAAATTACAATAAATTAAAGTACCTACTATATATGCCGTGTCAATTCAGTAAATTACATGAAAAGAATGTGTAACTCCAACTTACAAGAAAGAGAATGGCACTATCGTTATTATAATCAAATAATTTAAATATCTTACTGCTGGTGAAAATTACAGTAAGAAGATTTTTGAATTTGAATTTGATGAGCATTTCTAAAAAATATTGTACAGCCGTTCTGAAATTCACTATGATAAAAAATGTTCGAAAAAACATGTTTTGTTTATTTTAATTTATGAGTAAATGTCTAAAGAATATGAATACGAAGTTTGTTTCAATATTTTGTTTGTAAATAAGCAGTAAAATAAAAACAAATAGATTCAAGGCGGTTAAAAATTCTTATTTTGTTACCTTCGATAGTTTATGTAAATTAAATGATGAAACCAATTTCAAGAAGTTTTATTCAATGAAATAGGATAATAAAACCATATTTAACTTGTTTTCCAGTAAATCAGGTTTTATTTAAAGTAAAATTTTACATTAAAACTGGTAATCCATCCTTTATGTTACTATTTGGCCACAACTCTGTTTAATATTACAGTTAGGAAATTATTTTGTTTGCTTCAAACTTTTTTATTCATACATAATGCAAATAAAAACTATATTATAAAAAAAATCAAACAATATCTTTATATCAAAAATACTTACAATTAATATTGAAAAGAAATGCGTCCGCTTTTATAGGACAGTAACAAAAAAAGAATACTGGTAACAAAATGGGGTCTCTTAAGCCTAGTGTTCACAGCCTGCAGTGCAAATAATTATAATATTGACAATATAAATAAAAGTAATGTTTTCGTAAAACTACTGGCAGGAGAGATTGTTACTTTAATTAATCATTAAATTTATACAATAATCTATTAAGTAGGAACACAACACAATACACTTGACCTTAGTTTTCACTAATTATCTTGTATTTAATTAACTTCTAGGACTAGGCAAGTTTGGCGTGAAATATTCCCTACAGCCAATTGACGACATACTAATCTTACTTAATACTTCATCGTTCATCATTCAATCACTTATCTTAATAATAATCTATATAGGGTAACAAGTAATAAAAAAATACGCATTTTTATATAGACTCATCACTAAAAAAAATGCTCTAAATTAAAAAAAAAATCGTTTGTTTTTGCTAATCGTTAATGACCTGCCTAACAAATTACCAAGCAACAAATAATTAGGTACACACGGCTACAAATCAAGCCATACATTTCCAGTATAAGCTGACCTCTCATTCTATGGAAATCCTGTACAATGAGAGCTCAGCATAAAAGGGATAAGGGATAGCTTGATATGTAGCCGTGTGTACTTATTTATACAGGTGACAGGAGGTATAGACAGATGTTACAATAATTAGTAAATAACATTAATTAGGTACACATTTTTTTTGTGTAACTGAAACATCTTTCCAAATTATGTATTAATAATAATCAATCATGAACACGAACATTTAGGCTATATTTAAGCAATACAAATTTTTAGTTGCAATATTCACACTTATCAACAGGACCATTATCCTGTTGATAAGTGTGAATATTGCAACAGACTATTCTCATATACAGCAAAGTTGCATCTTGGGCACCAGCAAAATGGACATTGCAACAACATATCACATCTTAATTTGTTTTGCATTCATAGTAGATACAAAATGCAGCAGATTATTAGACGAATCTGGAATAAATCCGCAGCCATAACATTTCGGTGCCGCGATAAAATGTGTGGAAGACCAAGGCCACAACAAACCAAGGCGTACAAAAATAAAATCGTCTTTACGCAAAAAAAAATGTTATTTCAAAGAGCATCATTTTTTCTTTCTAATTTTGTTCCTTGATTATTAAAAAATATCTGAAACAAAATATTGTTTGAATAATTTCACAGCAATCAATAATAAAAATGTCGTTGCTGCTCAAAATTAGATTTTAAAACAAGATGAACAAATTATAAAATCTTTAAAAGTTTGACCACCACCACACTCTTGACAGTAGTAAAAATTGCATACCATGCACTTGGTGACTTCATGCATCAACATGGACTGTTTACATGTTATTTGTCGATTTACAATGGTTCGCAGTGATTTAAATTTAAATTTTGAATCAGATATTTTATTTTCCTCAACCACCCCAAAATGTTGATACATTTTGGGGTGGTTTTAAAAGAATATTTGAAACAATTTTTATTCCCTTGCAACTTTTCAAAGAAGTTTGCGGCATGCCAGAATTTTTATATTCACCGCTATTTTCTTGGTCTTTATGAATATCCATCGATAAAATATCCATGGAGCTATCGTCAATCGCGGGTACTGGCGATGTTTCACATACTGTGAGCTGTGAGTTTTTATTACAAATGATGAAAGGTGCAGTAATATTCTCAATTTCTGTTAAATAAACTAATTCGCGATTGGACATTACATCGGAAACATCGCCAACATCAACCGTTGATGATCTTGACGTTTCAAATGAGTGTATTTTCGCATTGGAACAGAAGCAATTATCCAAACTACAAAAGCAACTAAGTATTCGATGTTTGATTTGATTATAATTGGTGAATTAATATTGATCTCGTCAATATGTTGTGGTGTGATATAAAAACATTGAACAGATTTCAAACATTCTAGAATTATGTTATGTACATCGTCCGCGTTAGCTACAACTTTGCCGTATGCCACCTGTCTATCTAAAGCTCTTTTAACCACGCCTCCAATTGCGTCGGCAACGCCTTTTCCATGGCCACTCTCAAAGATCGACCACGTTATTCTTATACTTTTAACAGTTGCGAAATGATTTATTAAATAAAAGTTATTTTTCTGGCGATACTGCGAGCTTGGGCCGTCCGAAAATATGTGAATTACATTTAAGTTGGCTTCGCGACATTGCGCCAATATGGTAAAAGATGGGCCCATATCGCACTTGGTTGGTGTATATTAGAAGGCGAAACAGTACAAAAAGATTGTTTTTTGCCGTTCAAGTAAAGCACGCCGGTGTGTAAGGTAACCTGATTTTTGGAAGCACCAAAGTGCATTGATTGTACTTCTGAACTCAATTTACATTCAAAATTTCGGGAAAAGTCACAGTGAATAGCTGCTTCCCCCGAACTTAGGTTAGTAATACATTTATTGTATTCGTTAGTTTGGTGCCACATTATAAGAAAGAATTTTAAATAATTTAAGATGATTTTCAAATAAATTTATTAAGTCTCTAATAGTATTCCTTTTTAGTGTTTTCGTCATCTTTTTTGTTTTGACTAAAATTTGGTTACCATCTGCAGCTGTTTTATTATAGGTATGGTCAGTTATTGTCCACATCTGCCAACTTATTTCCTCTGAAGAATGGAAATTTTGACTGTTATAGTTTATGGATTTAGTTTTACATTTAATACATTCATTATACATACAACCATAATAGTGAATATCGCAGACAACTGATTTTAATAGATCGGTCATATTGATGTAGTTGAATGCATTTGCCCTCTTTAAAGCAGAAAATTAATAATTTATATTACTGTGGTTTTTGCACAAACAAGTGTCTCTATTTTTAATTGATGGTGAAAGGACATAAAAGGGCCTATATCTACAAAACAATGCAAATGACATAAAATTACTTTCTCGTTTAAATATATCATAAAGGCATTGTAAGGAATTATTTAGATATCTGATTTGTTTTTTGGTCTTATTTAAAGTTTCTCTTTTACCGGTAGACCGGCTTATGTCATCCCTTAAAAAGAAATTTACGATTTGTATTTTGACTGTCTTTTGCCGTTTTCGTATTTCACCGTTTAAACCAAGAGTTTTCCCAATGTATGATGATGGTTTTTTTTTCTTTTACCATATTGTTGTTGGCGATAGACTTGAAAACATCCTTTTCTATATGCTTTGACATCTTTTGTAAGCATTCTTCAATGATAGCTCCAGTATTTCATTTCTAGCCTTTAATTTTTATTTGTCTCTCCAAATCTCCAAGTCTCTTCTGTCTTCAAATGTTTCTGTTTCATACGATACATCTTTTTCCTCAAATTTCCTGTAAGCCGGTTTAAATATGCTATGCGACTTTTCGCATTATTATATTGTTCTCTATACATATTTCTGCTTCTCTCTAAGCTTTTAGTCTTGCGATCTTGTGATGTATCTGGAATCGAATTTGTTTCGGTTACTATATTTTCCGACGCAGTATAAAAATAGCGTAGCGTGTTTATGTGAAGCCTGCAGCCCACTATAGCGCCAAAACCATAGCCCATAGCCATAATAGCCATTAATATAATTTTCAAAAACAGAAGTTTTAAATTTAATCGACCATCCGCCCACTGTATAATAATAATATAATATTTCGCACGATGTTACAAAAAAATCCCATAATTATTTAGAATCAGATAGTAGATAATACACTGCCTAATAATTTCCTATTTTGTTACTTTCTTTTCCATTGGAGGTAACAAGTTAAGTATTGAAAAAAGAACATTGTATGTACGCAGGCAACTTAAACTAATACTCGTTTATGATTTGATTAACGAAATCACAATCGAAAGCTTTAATGGTTCTTTGAGACAAATAATGATAAAATCGGAATTTACCAGTGTTTGTTGGGTAACAAAGCTTGGAATTTTTTCTGACAGGTAAATATTTTTTTTTTTTTTTTTTTGTGGTTGGGGAATTGTCAAATAACTTCTCCCGCTCTGGGCGGAGCGGGAGGGTGTGTCAGACTTTTACTGACTAAAACCCACCCGTGTTCCTTCCGTTGCCTGTGTGCCGGGGTCGCGATATCCCTTTCGGACAAACTCGCAACCCTGGCAGGCACTGGCCCTTACGGACCCCGTCAGTTAGTGCTGACATCTCTTTGAGGCGCGCGTGGAACACAACGCGCCGTCGACCCGGGCCTGGTCCCTATCGGACGGCGAGCTATCCATTGCTCACCGTCCGCAAGCCCGCGCCTGCGGTGGCCGGAAGTCGGCACGCGACTCCCGACGCCCGGGGCGTGTCCTGCGGCGACTAGGGGCGCGAGGGCGCGAAGCCTGCCTCTCCCTCGCGCGCTTCGCCTCCTCCTTCGCGAGCATTACTGCTTCGCAGAAGGAAGTGACGGCCTCCCATGCACTCTCGCTCCGGACCATGGCCTGAACCAGGGCCGGACGCGAGAGATCGCCTCCGTGAGGACACGGCGGTGACCCGCCCAAGCACGGCAGACCTCCACCGTATGCTAATCAATGGTTTGGTACGGTACTGAAATTGGGACACTTCACTTTCTATACTACCAGATTAGACCAAATTTAAAAATATTATTTGATTAATTAAGTGGATAATGGTTTTTATTTATTTTTTATTTAGTATACTTAGTATATTTGATATATAATTTAATAAAAAACTATAGTGGTCTTTTGTATGTACAGAAAAAACACTTTAATATACGGGACAAGGACTATGCATCATAGTACACTTTTTTTGAGAAATGCTCATATTGAATTTTCGTAACAAAATGTAATAGGACTGACACTTAATCAAATTGAATGATTGAAGTAATTAATGGATTTTTAAATAACATTACACCACTATATCGTCTTTATTGGGTGAATGATAATAAAAATTACGGGAATTGCCCCTACCATAGGGGCAATTCCCGTAATTTTAAGAACAAACATTCGCAATCTGTTAAAAATACAATCACCTCATTTGTTTACATTTCTTTTGAAATAGATTGGAATAGTATTAAGGGTATAGATTGGTCAGACAGGGTGGTCATTTAAGATAGGGCAACTCCGTTTAACGTTGATGCCACGGTATACAGGATGACATTTAAAGACATACCTATATTTTGGAGTTATTTCCATCTGCAGCCAAGATTTTTATAAAATGATAAGGTCGGCAAGATGTTGAAGTTTTATTTCTTTGATACGAATCGATACTGATGCTGGATCTTCGATTGATAGTCGTCATAAAAATAAATTAAGCATTTTTTTATTCGCTGATTATAACGACTATAATTCGGGATGGTCTTCGAAGAACACTCCAGCAGTGCTATTCTGTAACCATCTCACCGTGAAAACTTAAGTGAAGTGAGCGTGGAGTGAGCTGTCAATAGTGACAATCTCTAGCATTAGGTGGAATGACAGCTCACTCCACGCTCACTTCACCTAAGTTTTCACGGTGAGATGGTTACAGAATAGCACTGCTGTAGTGCAATGGTTGAGGTGGCTTCTCTTAATTTTCTATCTTGTAGTATCCGCCTGAAAGTATAAAATATTAAACAATGCCAAGTGAAACCTGCATCTAAATGTTAAATCTTGCATGTCACTGTGTTTGTGAATTTAAATTTTTAACTTTTGTTTATGCGTTCTCGTAAATCCCTGATGTCTGTTTAGCCTTGTAGACTATATTGAATGATAATATTTATTTTGCATCTAAGGCGGGTTGCTCCTTGCATCGCTTATCGAAAAATTTGTAGATGTAGTTAGTGTCTATGATATAAAAATCTTGGAATCCAAATGTGAAAATTAATTTTCATTATGCAATGTAAATGTATCCATATAAATGTTTCTTGTAGATCCTATAATGTAGGATTGCCTAGCTAGTTGAACTAAACTTGTTTAACATTTATTTATTTCGTGGGTTTATAGATCTCTGTATCCACTCGGTGAATATAGGCGAAGAAATAAAAAACAGATTGATTTATAGTATTTGGATTCCTGGGTTAAACCTCTTAGGCACTCCACTGAATGCTATGGCTGAACTTAGCAGAAGATTGTACAATCTTACAGTGAACTGTAATTCGTTAATTTGCTTTGGCGTTTATTTATCATTTAACGTGCCCAATCCGCCTTATGTGTTAATTGATGTTATCGTATAAATATTACAATTTTATATGCATTATCTAAGTATTCATCCTACATTTATATATAATATAACATATTATTATATATTTATAAAGTTGAACATTTAAAAATCTAAAGTCATTGAATTTAGGACAAGATTCAACACTTCACAGCTTGTTAGTGTTATTTATTGTACTCTACCATGGAGTAGTCAACAAATAGGCGTGGTTATACTCGTAATGCGCATAGCACGTAGAAGTAAATTCAACCCCTACGTGTGATGCTTGGGGTTACACGGGTTCAATTATCAGTGACATACGCAGTGTTTATGTAGAACTGTTTGATTCGAGCGCGCAGCTTTGCCCGCATACTCTTAATCATTAGTTGACTGGTCCATGACTTGTACTCTGTTACTTATTTTGTATATAAACTTGCAGCAACAACTTCAACAACAGCAGATGCAGCAGCAACATCTTCAGCAACAGCAACAGCAGCAGTTGCAGCAGCATCAGGCGAGTCCGCAGCAGACCGGCGTCTACAGTTTCGGTGGGGCTCCCGCCGGCGCACCACAAGTTCAGTTCAGCATGGGCAGTGGCGCCAATCCCGCCGTCCGACGCGTTCGTAAAGCGGTGCGTAGGAATCCGCAGCGATGAAACTTGCACCGATTGTAGCACGATATGGACTGGATCCAGTAAGTGACCTCAAATCAAATTTATCCGTGTGAAAGCCACGAGGACATCATGGTATTTCCTTAATAGTGGACCTAAATTATAAGGTAGCTGATAATATTTTTTGTTAGATGTATAACATTGTAATAGATTTGGTTTGTGTGGCATTGTGTATTATTATAATTTTCAATTAGTTATGTAAATACATCTTCTTGCTTTGGCTCGCTAATTCACCTTCCTCGCGATCATGGCGCTTTACTTCTTACGTTACTATGCGTTTGCACCAGAAAACATAATATGTAGATATTTCAATACTTGACACGTGAAAGAAATTTCACAATTTTTTGTTGAATTTGCGTTGGCGCTACAGTGCGTTCATTAATTATACATTGAAGCGTGACGCGATTGGTAGCCTTGAACTATTGTCTTTGTTTCATTACTAATAGGGTTCAAAATAGCGACTGCAAAATTCAGTGCTACCAGTCGCGTCAAGCGTCAAGTTTTAATGAACGCACTGTAGATGAAACTGGGTAATTTTTATGACAGATATCAAGATTTGTTGTTGGCGTTCGCACTGTCTGTGTCACATGTTGGTGGTCCCACCAACATGTGACACAGAACATGTCTATGTTTTGTATAGTGTGTATTGATAGTGCTATCCACGAAGACGCGCCCCACTCTTCTTCCTAAACGCGATTACTGTATTTTACAAGAAGAGTGGGGCGCGTTTTCGTGGATGGCACTGTCTATATGCTATTATAGTAGTATTATTTAATACATTGACAGAAACATTCACATAAAAATATGTTAATGTTTCGCCAGCGAACGCACCGAACGAACCCGATATTTCGTCGCTGTAACTACAGCGACGGAATATGGGGTCTCCAATAATAAAACGGGTGGGGTTTTTATTTCAACAACATATCAACAACAACAAGATATCTTTTTAGTGACGTGTATGTGTGAATGTGAAGAATGTTTGTGACAGTTTTACTTTGACAATTTCATTTTGACGTTGGCATCATCACTGTATATAATATTCCTAAAACTATTTTTTTAGCTACATTTTATGTTCTTTGGACGAATTCAAATTGTTGGATTTTTCTATAAGTAAATTACCCTGTGGTCGCAGCGGTACTTTGATATCATTATTATAATGCACAATGTTAGCCATACCATTAAACTTGTGATTGTTTTTGCGCCAGAGCTCCGATTGTGAAAATTTTTGTTTGTAATTTAAGCAGTAAAAATATTTTTTACTTTTTTTTTACTATTTTGTTTAAGTAGGTACATTAATAAGTCATTTACTATTGTACATTTTTATGATATCATAGTTTTTATTTAATAATGCACGGACATACAAACGAGCGTGAACATTGTATTACTTTTTTATTAGAATCGCACATTCAGGTCTGGTTAATCGATGTATACAGGTGCATGTTGTTTTAAACACGAAATATATATTAAAAAAGTGACAAATGTGTAGTTTAAAATAATAATAATAAAGTATATTTATTTTCAATTCAAGTATATGTGTCAATGTATAACTATGATGCCCTAAAAATTACAATTAAATTAAAATTAATTAGATACAAAAGCCGACGCAAACTAAATAAGCTAATTATGAACTTTATTTATGCATAATGAAAAGTAGTCTACGTTATAGATCTACTAAAATATATGTAAACGAGAACCTAACTATTTAAAAAACTGAGAAAAAACGCAACATCTGCATGATACAATTTATTTATTTACTCACTGACTGTGCAGACAACGGACAGTCTAAACCGCTGGGTCTAGAAGCATGAAATTTTCACAAGAGACTTACATAACGAGCACTAATAAAGATATTTTAAAAACTCATCCCCTGAAGGGATAAAAAAAGGGATCAGTTTGTATGGAAGCTTGTCATTCTTGCTGATGAGAAATCCCATCGGGCATACGGCTTGTTCCTGGCCTGTTAAAATAAACTTAAAAAAAAAAACAAATCAAAATTATATGAATTTGTAGGAATCACGACATTCTATGTCGTAATGTACAAATTAACGTTTCATTAATCGTCATTGCAACTGTTTATGATCATGTTATTTTCGTATATCTTCTGAACTACACAAGGGATTTTTAAGCGGATTTACCACCATTTAGAGCAATTATTCCAGAAGGTTTATTCGTATAAAACATTAATATTTAACTTAAATATAGGTTAACCTCGCCTGGCCCGTGTGTGTAGGTCATTACTAAAAAGGGCAGGGGTTCTTGATATTTGATTTAAATGGAAATAAAGAAGTTCTAAAACGTATTTACTTTTTGAGGTTTCGGATCGCACTCGTACACAATATACGTGACCAGACGTCGTGTAGCCCGTTAGTTGCTTCAAGCGAGATGAACAGAAAGCTTGTGTTAAGTAACCCTACTGACACAGGAACATACGTACAGAAGTAGTTCGTCAACAGCACGCGTAGCATGACCACCATAGAAACGGGGTTTGTCGACGGAGGAATAGACAAAATAACAGGTTGAGATTGTAAATCTGTCATTTTGTCTATTCATCCGTCGACAAAACCAGTTTCTACTGTGGTCATGCTACGCGTGCTGGCGAAACAGAAACATTAGAATTGGCAAAAAGAAATGTAGACCAGAAAAGTATATGCAACAAAATTATTACTGAAATACTCAGCAATATTTTCAGTTTGCCGGCCATTCCGGCAACTATAGCAATTTAGCGACCCGCTCCTGATTCGCACGGGTTTTATTACTTTACAAAACATCGAGATTAATTAATTATATGTAAGTTTCATATTATTACTGTTACAGTACAGATGAACACAGACGGTTTACAGCAAAATCATTTATATAAAAACCGACTCTTGCTGCGACACAATAAAGTGCAAGTTACTTCGCACAGCGCTAGTTACAACCTACAGTTATATTCACCTAGAAGGTACCTCTCTTTCTATCGCGAAACTCTCAAATCTTCTGACTACGTTATGTTCACTGAATTGGTCCGATAAGACGAGCACGCCGCGAACTTGTAGCTTCATACCTAAAATGCGAAGGGAACTATCTGTATTCATTCGTGGTATTATGCACATAAACCTTCCAGAATAAATTCTCTAAATGGTGTTGAAAACCGCATCAAAATCAGTTGATTAGTTCTGAAGAACAGAGCGCTCACACAAACAGACACGAAAAAGTACTTTAATCTATAATGAATATCAGACTTGACAAAAATTACTAGCGACATTTAATTTTTTTCTTACGTCGTGTTGTTACTAACCAAATAGACTATATTTATTAGTCCGAAATAAAAGATATTAATTGAATTAATGTTGGCTAGCTAAAACAATTCAAAATTTGTCAAATCATTCAACATTTAAGAGATAATTTAAAGTTATGACTAGAGATCGGATATTCGGATGCATATTTGCCTAAAGTTAATTTTTAGCTAACAAATTACGGAAGCGGCTTCTTAATTTAAAAAATCTTAGTATAAATCCCGAATTCAATAAAATCCGGGAATGCACAACTAGTCGAATACGATGCCTCTTATGAAGGTTACTTTTGCGGTGTTAATATACCTACTGTAAACATTTTTTAACGAAACTCAAGGTACCCAGGTGTTTTGTCGTTATGTGTTATGCCAATTTGGCAACCTGCTTTACAATATTAGCTAAAATTTCTATAGTCAAAAAGTATAAAATTTATCAATTCTGGAATCGCGAGATTTTTGCGATCGATACAAAAGTGCATTCCATATTAGCCAACACCTGATCGTAAGTAAATATACACTCGATTCTCTAATCAGAACTCTAAATTTGTAAATCCCGGAATCCCGGGATTTTTACGATACAAAAATGCTTTCCATAATAGCCAACACCCCAACTTTAGGTAAATATGCATCCGAATATCCGATCTCTAGTTATGACACATCATTTTACAATACTATTCTCATAATTGAGTCTAAGATTTAATCATAAACAATTTATAAACCTTTTTACTGATATATAGGCTAGTACATAGTTATAAGCTCGGAGGAATATTTAATAACGGTCGGGTATTATATTCTAGAGCAAGCGCATAGCCATATATCCAGATACACAATTTCTTCTTGAATACATTATTTATGTGACATTTCTGACAATGCAGCCTATGTAATTTTGCTTGCTTCTCAAATTTAGAATGTATTTAGTCTTAAAGTAAGAGGAATAAACTCTTCCTACTCTGTTGTATAATATTTTCAGGCATCATAGTAATTATTCTTAGCAACGTCATTCCTTGAGGCGAAAATATACAAACTTAGTTTTTGTTTACCTAAACCTCTTAAGGGTCATTGTACTCATTATTATGAATAACTTTCACTATGGGACCAATGCTGAAATCGCGAAAAAAAAATCAGCTGTTCCTATGTTCGTATATTTCGTCGAAATGTAGGGAACAGTAGATTTATTTTTCGCGATTTCAGCGTTGGTCCCATATCGAAAGTTATTCATAATAATGAGTACAATGACCCTTAAGAGGTTTAGGGTAAACAAAAACTGAGGTTGTAGAAAGAGATCTAAAAAGGAAGCTGGACTTTCTAATACCAATTTGACCACCAAAATTGATAAAATACTATAATTATAAGTGTAGTACTTACGGTTCCCGATGGTGACCGTAGAATTTATTATAATAAAGTAAATTTAGTTGTAAATGGAATTACTTGATGTAAAGGCACTGACACAATGTGTTATGCGTGTGATATTAAAGCGTGTACTAAATAGAGCTTTGGTTGCTGAACGAAGGCCTAGTGATGTAAGTTCACTTAAGTTATGAATTTGATAAAGTCTGTCACAGGGACTAGCACAACGTGTCAATGCCTGTATTAGTCATTATGGCCTGATAGGTCTAGGCACCGACTCTATGGTTACGATGACCCATGTAGCTTCTAAAAACATAAGATAATATTTCGTAAAACGGACATAAATGTTTAGTATCGCATTTGGTTATGTACAAACTTTTATGTCTAGGGAATAAATGAAAATTATTTGTTATTCGGATGTACTTTTAAGTGCCAACTTCATTATATTTATATACGCGAAATGTAAAAGTCTTAATCTTAAGTTGAGTTATGTTTGCTGGTCTTTATGAAACGTAAGCCAAAATTTCTTAAAAGGACTCTATTCTCGTCTATTTTGTAGTGATAATTTTATATTTAATGTACGTAGTTATTACTTAAAATATGGTTTAACTCAAAACGCGATACTTAAACTCGTCCATAGTTTTAATTAAGAACACTTTGATTCAAATAATCACAAAAGTTACACTCATGTCTACCAATGACATACTAATTATAACAGAATAGTTACTACTTGATGACGTTGCAGTATAATCATTGAAATAGTTTTTAATTTGTTTATATAAGTTTAGATGTATGTCTTCAAGTAACAGCAACTTAAGCAAAAAATTGTACCAGGCGAGGATTGAGAATTGATATCGATTTTAAATGACGATTTTCATTGTGAAATGAAATGATTAATGGACGAATTAATTCTGACGTGATAGCTACGATCTTTTGCTTTGGATTTAGTTGTTCGCTGTTAATAGTTAAACGTAATTATGTAATATGACGTGTAGTCGCATTTGGAACTATATGACAATGACTTATTTTTTTAGCACTGAAATAAAAATCGATGTTTCCAAATGCCTACTACTAGTCATTATAATTGTAAATGTATTTCTACTGTATTTACCAACACTTTCAGTGGACATTAAAATAAATGTTTAATGGATGATTGGGGAGCAAAACTAACTGTATACTCGATAGTGTTTTGAATATTATGTAATAATGTTGATAATTGATTGAAAATAATAATAATTTGGTATTTATAAAATACCTTTAGATTTGTTCCTCAATGAAATATACCATTAAAAAAATGATTCATTATATTTTTCCTTACTCCATATTTTTGCGGTTACTTTTGCGGTGTCAAAAAAAATGCGCCCGCACGTATTTTTCTGAAATTTCATGAAAATTTTTCGAAAATTTTCCTTAATTTTTAGGGGTCTATCTTTAATATTTTTCATGTTATTCAATTATTATTTTTTTGTAGCGGTTGCCACATCTCCTATGTCATTGGCTCGATTTGGTTTCTGTTTATTATTTCTAAAAGCTTATCGAGTAATTTTATGGGATTAACAAATGTTATGTTTTTTAATAAAATTCGTCGCCTATGAAGAAAAAAACGGAGGTGAAGACATATTTTTCTAAAAAAAAAACAGTATATTATATTTAAAAAAAACAAGTGTAAGTCCATAAAATCATACCGGGATATTGAAAAAAATAATAAGTAAAATAACAAAATTAAAGATTAGGGTTCCGTAGTAAACAAGGAATATAGTTTCGCTATGTCCGTCTGTCTGTCTGTCTGTCCGCGGCTTAGCTCAGAGACGGTTAGTATTAGAAATCTGTAATTTGGCATATGTATACATATTAATCATGCCGACAAAGTGGTAAAATAAGTTCATGTTCAGTACCGGGAGCCCTCTTGGAGGGTTCCAGGAGGGCTATGGGGGATATGGGATGCCAGGAGCCCTCGCGGAGATAAGCGTCAGGACCCCTGGACCAAGAGAGATATTTGATGTTTAGAAAATACCAAAATTTACTACCTTTTTGCTACTATTTGATACCTAACTTCAAATATTTAGTACCTCAACTGATAGCGAAAAAACACGTAAAGAAAGTGGTCAGCCATTCTGACATCAGGATGTCTGGACCATTTTTTTTTTTCGTAGGTCGAGACAACACACCTAATTTATCTCTTTGTAAATATTTACTACCTTTTTAGTACCTCAACATATATTTTTTTCAAATTTTTTTGGCATTCCGGAAAAATGCTACGCATGAAAGATTGACCAATAGAGATATTTGATGTTTAGAAAATACCAAAATTTACTACCTTTTGCTACTATTTGATACCTAACTTCAAATATTTAGTACCTCGACTGACAGCGAAAAAACACGTAAAGAAAGTGGTCAGCCATTCTGACATCAGGACGTCTGGACCATTTTTTTTTTCATAGTTCGAGACAACATAACTAATTTATCTCTTTGTAAATATTTACTACCTTTTTAGTACCTCAACATATATTTCTTTCAAATATTTTTGGCATTCCAGAAAAATGCTACGCAAGAAACTTTGTTAGTTATGTATATTCTCCCTCACACACACACACACAACACACAACAACACAGACACACAAACAAACATTACAGAATAAGCAATAATATTATTAATTATTATTTTAAAAAAAAGATGTAAAATCCTAAACCTGTCCTGTAAACCTACACTGTGAAGTGAGGCCCCCTCCTAAAATTTATATGCTTGTTTTGTTTCTCTAAATCTTGTTACATTCTGTAATCTTCTTGTTATTTTTTAAAGTTTTTTATCACCTCCCTCCATATACCGTAAGTACAAGGAGACCTTCACAGTAGCCCGCGAAATTAAAATTTTCGTAGGTTTTTTGCAATTTGCAAGATGTCATGAAATCCTGACATTTGATAGCAATACTAACATAGGGATTTGTATTACTGATTGTAATGATTATAATTATGTAAGTACATATTTTTACAGTCGCGAATCATACTTTAATCAACGCACACCCAGACACTGAGCTGCACATTGCAAAAAACGTACGAAAATTTTAATTTCACGGGCTAACGTGAAGGTTCCCCCTTAATACTTATGCCATGTAAATAGATAAATTGTCACTTTATTAATATGTGCAGCTCAGTGTCTGGGTGTGCGTTGATTAAAGTATGATTCGCGACTGTAAAAATATGTTCTTACATAATTATAATCATTACAATCAGTAATACAAATCCCTATGTTAGTATTGCTATCAAATGTCAGGATTTCATGACATCTTGCAAATTGCAAAAAACGTACGAAAATTTGAATTTCGCGGGCTACTGTGAAGGTCTCTTTGTACTTACGGTATATGGAGGGAGGTGATAAAAAACTTTAAAAAATAACAAGAAGATTACAGAATGTAACAAGATTTAGAGAAACAAAACAAGCATACAAATTTTAGGAGGGGGCCTCACTTCACAGTGTAGGTTTACAGGACAGGTTTAGGATTTTACATCTTTTTAAAAAAATAATAATTAATAATATTATTGCTTATTCTGTAATGTTTGTTTGTGTGTCTGTGTTGTTGTGTGTTGTGTGTGTGTGTGTGTGAGGGAGAATATACATAACTAACAAAGTTTCTTGCGTAGCATTTTTCTGGAATGCCAAAAATATTTGAAAGAAATATATGTTGAGGTACTAAAAAGGTAGTAAATATTTACAAAGAGATAAATTAGTTATGTTGTCTCGAACTATGAAAAAAAAAATGGTCCAGACGTCCTGATGTCAGAATGGCTGACCACTTTCTTTACGTGTTTTTTCGCTGTCAGTCGAGGTACTAAATATTTGAAGTTAGGTATCAAATAGTAGCAAAAAGGTAGTAAATTTTGGTATTTTCTAAACATCAAATATCTCTATTGGTCAATCTTTCATGCGTAGCATTTTTCCGGAATGCCAAAAAAAATTGAAAAAAATATATGTTGAGGTACTAAAAAGGTAGTAAATATTTACAAAGAGATAAATTAGGTGTGTTGTCTCGACCTACGAAAAAAAAAAATGGTCCAGACATCCTGATGTCAGAATGGCTGACCACTTTCTTTACGTGTTTTTTCGCTATCAGTTGAGGTACTAAATATTTGAAGTTAGGTATCAAATAGTAGCAAAAAGGTAGTAAATTTTGGTATTTTCTAAACATCAAATATCTCTCTTGGTCCAGGGGTCCTGACGCTTACCTCGCGGAGGGCTCATTTTCAATGTAGGTTTTTCTTACCGAATACAGCATTATAAACAGTGAAAATAAAACCTGATGTATTTTTCAACAAGATTTATTAGTATATGTGTTGGTTTTAAAATCGAAGCAATTTTTTTTTCACGGTTACATTTTTTCACAAAAAATTAAAAGTTTGGAAACTACATATAGCGACAAGACCCTCTGAAAACACAATTTTACTTCGTTTTACCGTGTTTTATAACACGGTTTAAAACCTAATGCCGTTGACCGTCCGCGATGTTTAACTTTACCGCAAACGTAATGCCGGCAATCCTCTCGGAGGGTTCACTTCGAATATGTATGGAGGTATGGCGTATGAGTTTTATGAAAAGTAGGGGGAGTCAAAAGTGTTAAGCCATCTGTGGGCTCGGAAACGTATTTCTAACTGCGTTTGCACTGGCGAAACATTCACAACAAAACGTGTTGAAATCTCTAGTTGCTGTCAAACATTTTATGGAACATTGACAGAAAATAGAGATTTCAACATGTTTTGTTGTAAATGTTTCGCCAGTGCAAACACACAGCAAGAGGCTTGGATGGAACAGTTGACATCACTGCAGGATTACGACTCAGGACGGCGGCGGCGGACGAACGTCATGCACGTAAACGGCGGTACCCAATAAAGAGAGAGAGATAAAGTTGCGATCGCCCCCCCCCCGTATTCATTAACCCCCTTGGAGGCCAAAAGCAAGGCACACTCATGCCCATAGCCTCGTTTACGAGTTCACGACAAAGAAGCTATGCACATTGTAAATGATATTAAATAACTGGAACACTATGTAGGTAGGTACCATGTTTTATTCTTTTGGACAATACCTACCTACTTAAAACATTTTATATATAGGTAAACTAAAATTTCTGACGTACCAGAGCGACTAGAATGTGTTCATCGGTGGCACTATATTAGCGCCAATCGTCCTTCCTACTGTGCTCAGGAACACGTATTTATGACCATTTCCCGGAATTCCAGGGCAACTTGCAGGGCGGTTGGTCGTCATCTTGTACCTGCCCACGCCTGGCCATACAATCACTCTTTGGTAGCCCGGCGGTTTGTCATAACTACTATTAAACCCATGCTTACACTGTACGAAAGTTCTCGGCTTACAAATATCATAATTACCAGGACCAGGGTCTTCCGGCCTTTTCGGACACATCGATAAGTCCACGAGTGTAGTTCGGCCTCTGTAAGGCTTACTCCTGTCGGTCTTATTCAACTTGCCAAAATGGGATGTTTTATATTTCTCCAAACTGCCCTTTAAGGCAATCGGCCACGTGGCCGCTGAGCATTTCAAAGAATTGCTAAAATGGTTTTTGATGGTAGTTCCATCTCGATTGCCAGTAAACAAATCGTAAGGGCCCCTATGTGAAACAACCTTCTTAGGTTTTTGGTCGATTTGATCTTTGTCGAGAATCGTGTAGCGATTCGGGGCCAGTGACCACTTGGGTGAGGTGTCCATGAATCTGCAAGGCTCTTCTCTTTCGAAAGTTGGTCGGGCTGAATGCGGTCCGTACGGAGCCTTGAAAGGTACAGCTTTGTAATACCTTCCTGGGTCTGGTGCCCTTTGTTTTGAAGGTTTCGATAAAGGTGTTCTTCCAAATCCAACGTTCATGCAAGCCGGTTCATATTCGGATGGTTTATTAACCTCATGCCAGGCAGGACCCAACAACGACCGATGCCATTTTTGATATTCCAGAATTGTTTGATTCCTGTACCCCAAGTTTTTCGACCATTCCTCTAAATCATTCTTGTACTTCCATGGATCTTTCTCCATTTTTTTCCTATGGGTGGCTTCACATAACCTTTGTATGGATTGAGGTTTGTATAGGCATGGGTTGCAACCTTGGGGTTTTGAAATGTAGAGTCCGCTAGGATCCAAGTTGGGATGTGCAGTGAATTTACCGAACTTCGGAAGCGATGAGTTGAAGGGTTTCTGGTTGTGTATCTTCGTAGCCATTTTTGTAACACAATTTATGACAATATATTAGGTAGATATAGCTTAGAAATAATTAATAACATAAGAAATAATAAAATAGACCAAAAAAAGATTTGCCACTTGGCACTAGTGGATTCTGGAATGAGTGGAATGAGTGACGTAGTGGAGTGACGTGATAAAATAGAGTGCGTTTCATCAAATAGTTCCTACCTATGCCGTAATGTTGGCTCTACTATATTGTAGGACGAACACGAATCGGCTATGGCGTTACCTAATTGGTCTGTTGTTAAAGTTTATCAGTGGAGCCAACATTACAGCAAATGAACTATATGATGAAAGGCACTTCTCTAAACACCAAAGAGTAAATGATGTTTCTTTTTAACCGTTAAAGGCCTGATAAACAACTAATTAACGTGCTAATTGACGTGCTTGAGGGTCACCCAGGGCTTTACCGGTTAAGACTGGAAATCGAAAGGTATTACTAATTGTTTCATACTCTTTTGTAACCCATTAGAGTCCGCGCCACTACGGCGGAAAATTGTGGAACTAGATTTTTATAAATGCAATTTGATGCAATGCCATAGACACTAGCCCCGCGTCTATCGGACTTGAGTGGTGGCGCGGAGTCTAGGTATCTAGGAAGGCTACTGTATCATCATCTGTGTATGCAAGCGGTTATAACAGTAACCTACAGTATGTTATTGATATTGTAGGTAATTATAATTACCAACATGCACTACTTACATACAGTGCATTTTATACCTAATGCCCAGGCTACACCAGGCTAGTTTTTTAAGCTAGGATGCAAGTAATACCCTGGCTAACTGTCCTGGCTTGGCACTACGCTAGAGCTGTTTACACGATACTGGTAAATTTTAAGCCACTGGCACTGCAGTGACTTAGTCCGCGCAGAAAAATGATACGGTTAGATTCTAGCTTTGCAGGCCACACGAGGCTAGTACACAAGTCATGTTAGAAAAATCAATGTAGGGGAACGCTACTAGCTCAAAAATAGAACCCCATGCTACTAAACTATCACTCTAACTTACTATCTTCCTCACTAGTTTACTAGCCTAAAAATAAGGATAGTTCTGAATGCTCATACATTCAGAACTATCCTCATTTTTTTTTTAGCAAGCTAGTTTCTCTGGCCTCATGGCCAGAGTAACTAGCTTGCTAGCTTGCTAGCACTTTCTTGTTATCCTTAAATCCTAGTTTCAAAACTAGTCTCCTGTAACCCGGGCATAAGTTTGAAGACGTATCGTTATCAGAGGGCAGAAACTGGACATCTTGACTTACATTATATTCTGAAAGAAAGTAGGTACATGTAGTACTAGTACCTACCTGCTCATCGCCAATGGAATGGAAGTCTGTAGGTACTTATAAAACTTCTATTGCCTACGTGGATAACCCAGGAAATAGTTATTTGTGCAACAAGAGAGCAAAGTTGGTTTTTGCAATTGAAATTGTTTCTATTACAGCTACAGTTTACACCGCGACGACAACACTAGTTAGCAAGACAAGTCTCACGCCACGTTAGTTGAGAAAGATGTTATATTTCTTTAGAAATTAATGTGAAGAAAAATAGATAGGGTGGTGACCCTATCTCGTGTGTTAAGCAAAAACAAAACACAGAGAACATCACCACCCTATCTCGTGTCTTTAGCAAAAACAAAACAGAGAACATTATCTGATCGCGTGTGTTTAGCAAAAAAACTCATATATGCCTCATTCTAATGTTCATGGCACAACAGTTTATTTCGCCTGTATTCTTAACCCGAAAGTCTGACAACCAGTCTTACCAAGGGGTATCGTATTACCCTGTTACTGGGTTGTGGAGGTCAGATAGGCAGTTGCTCCATGTAAAATACAGCTGCATCCAGTTAGACTGGAAGCCAACCCCAATATACTTAGTTGGGAAAACGCTAGGCAGATTGATTGATTCTTAACGCCTAAGAGTACAGGCGGTTATAGATTTATCCTTAATTTGAAGGACGTAAATAAGTTCCTACCTATTCGACATTTCAAAATGGATGATATACATACTGTATCTAACCGACATGGGCGCCGGGAGGGCGCAAGGCGGCGCCCTTAAAAACATTCAGAACTACAGAAACGCCTAACAGGTTAAGTTCTCTAATTATTGTAGAGAACTTTAACCTATTCGAGGCGATATCCTCAATTTTTTCTTCAATCTCTGAATTCTAAACCTTCTGTGCGTTAGTCGACAAAGTACCGAACTCCTATTTCCGATTTCGAAAATCTGATCGGCCCTAGGCGGGGTCTAACATTATCAAGCTTGCTTCGGTCGCTCTTACATCCTACTCTATCTTTCTTCTTAAGCTTCTTTAAGTCGACACCGGACACAGTTAGTCCTACTCTTTCTGTTTGAATGGACAAAATAAAACCTGTCCCATTCGAGGTGAGATGGAAAATCTCTAAGCTTTTTTGCATAAGTCGACAAAGTTACTCTTTGTTTGAATGGACAAACGATAGCCTAACATCCGAGGTGAACTGCAATAATGCTCGAGCTCGCTTCGTGGAGCTGAAGATGCAACCCCTTGAAAATAAACCTGCCGGCGCCCATGCAAAACGGCCATGAACGCATTAGGTGTTATCACCTAATGCGTTCATGGCCACAATAGACCTAAAATAATCTTATTTTTTAATGCATAAACATATTTCGCAGAGAAAATATTTTTGATTCAGTTTTAATGATAATTTATACAAATTCAATTGAATTTAATACGTAGTTTAAAACACCATTTCCTGTGTGGATTTTTTGTTACTTGCTGTTACAAATTCGGTCTCTGCTGTTGACAGAGCAACTGAAGTTTGTTTTCGATTCTTCCAGGCAATAGCTGTGCAAAAGGCACACCATGTCCGTGGTAGAGTGCCGAGTCTCTGGATCTCCTTTATGATCGGCATCTGAGTAGCACATTACGTCATCTGCTTTGGATTTACTCATTGAATAAAATGTTAAACCTGTATCGCGAGTTCCTTTAAGAAAGCAAAGAATTTGCTTAATAGCCACAATATTCTCTTTACTAGGTTTTTCTAAATATAACAGAGGGTCAATTCCCCTAATTTTTAAGAACGTTCGCATTCTAATCTTATTCGCAATCTGTCAAAATTACAACCAATTTACCAACATTTTTGACAATTATGGCAGATTGCGACTTGAATGCGAACGTTTTTGAAGTACGAGAATTGGCCTTCAGATGTCGGGTCTTGTTGCGACCATAAGGTAGGCCATGTCTTCATTTTCATTGGTCTCATCCATTTTTGAAGTACGTGAATTGGCCTTCAGATGTCGGGTCTTGTTGCGACCATAAGGTAGGCCATGTCTTCATTTTCATTGGTCTCATCCATTTTTGGCATCTTAACTGTCGGAGTACATCTCCGACACTGGTTTGCAATTTTCCATGTCGAATCGTTTTAGGACCTTTTTAGCGTAGGCCGTTTGTCTTAAGTTTATTGATCCATCTTTGTTTTTATTTATTTTCTTATCAAGTAAATAAGACACAGGTTTCGTTGTTATTTTGAAGTTTCTTTCAAGTTCATTTAAAATCCCTTGACCAGCGTTGGCAGTGGAAGCTACCAAGCCGTCATCGACATAAAGTCCTACAATAACTTTTGAGTTTCCCTTGACTTCTTACACACAAGCGAGGATCTGCCTCACTTCACTGAAATTTGACGTCTATCACAAATTTATGTATGCACTGATTCCAGCATCGAGGTGCCTGTCTTAAGCTGTAGAGGTTTCTCAAAACTCTACACTCTTTTCCTTTAGGTACATCAAGTCCATTCGGTGGTGCCATTTAAATTTCTTCTTCCAATGTACCGTTCAGGAATGCAGTTGTGACATCGAATTATTGTAAATTCTGATTTTCGTTAGCTGCAACTCCTAGTGTTGCTCTGATGGTTGTAAGTCGTGCAACTGGACTGAAGGTTTTATCATAGTCAGTACCTTTGCGTTGAGAGAAACCTTGCATGACTAGTCTCGCCTTGTAATGTTCTATGGTTCCATCAGGGTTCCTCTTTATTTTGTATATCCATTTGCTTGGTAAAGCTTTTCTACCTTTTGGTAATGCGGGAAATTCCCAGGTATTATTTTTCTGAAGTGAATTAATTTCGATTTGCATAGCTTCTTCTCATTTTTCTCTATTTTCCAATGACATTGCTTCATTATATGTTTTGAGCTCAGTATAAATGGTCTTCTATCTCCGCCACAACGTTCATAACAAAATCGCAAAGCTCTGGTTTCTGTTCGCTCTTCGGTGACTTCATTTTGATGTGAAATTGGTAGTTCTCCTTCTTCTGCGGAATAAATTAAATTTTCTTTAAATTGAATTATTATTGGTTCCTGTTTGCATTTCTGCTTCAGCCCCAATTATTTTCATTCTTCTTTGGATTCTTCCATTGAAAGGGTTTTAATTGTAAGAGTTGATCCTGACATTTCACTCGTTTTGGTCAGAAATGCAAACTTTCCATCGAACTGGTTGTACGCCTCCAACCTTTTAGCCCGGGAAATTGGTCTGACTTGGCATTTATTTAAAATAATGGTGTTTTTCATTTATCATTTATCCTAGTGATAGAGGAGTATATTAAAAAATTTCATATATCGTGAAAAGTAAACTTAAATTTTACTTGGTGGAAAAAAAAAACAGACATTTTTATATGGAATTGTATCAAAGGTCAGTAAATTAAATAATAAGGTTCACGGAAATTTCGACAAAAATAAAATAACGTAGTTTTTGAATTGTAGGTACTTAATATTTAAATAGGTAATTTAAAGTAAAAAAAACGCTCATCATATTTTTTATTGAAGTACAATTAAAAAATTCCGTCAATTTATTTTTATCGAAATTTCCATGGACAAAATTGTTTAAACTGACCTATTTGTAATAACTAATCTCTTTGTTAAATACTCCATACAAATATGTATTAATATCTTTTCTCTACCAAGTAAAAATGAAGTAGATGTTTTCTTAAAAAAAACGTACACGCGGGGCGGACTTTTCGCGGTACATTTCAACATACTCCTTTGTCCATACCCTACAAGATAAATGAAAAAATAATTGTTTTAAATTAATGCAAAGTTAGCCTAAAATTCAGCGTAAATTCCGCGGGTTGTATGAGGAATTTTAATGCGTAGAGAATGCTTTCCATTCCTATTTCACTCATCACATCTAGTATACATTTATACAGGTTTTTTTTGTTGTAAAATAACTTAAGTATAAAACTTTGTGCAAAACTTTGAAACTTCTGGTTTATATGTGAGTGAAGATGTATTGTGATGTCGGAGCGCTCTGCAGCGCAGGCGCGCGCCGCTTCTCGGTCAAGGTGATGCAACGTATGAACCCGTACGGAGTTGCGGATTCAGTTGTGTTACAGCACGATCGCAGTGCCATGTGCAATCGTCACGTCACGGAACCTTAGTTACGGAACATTCGAAACAGTATTTACGTGAGCCCCTGGTTTAACGCCCGTACTGCTACACGCTACAACGTAACTCGTCGTTTTTTTTTTCTATCATCAAACTTTTTGGGTCATCGTACCATCTGTTTGAGTGTTTGGTGTGCGCCTGCCACCGGTTGCTAACTAACTTTTTGGCGTCTGATAACAGTGTTATGGCCACGAAGTGAAGCAGTAGAACGGAAGAATTAGCTGTCGTGTGCACTTTTGATTATTTCCTTAGCAGCCCTGATTAAAATACTGTAACAACAATGATGGCTGAAAACTTAAATAATAACTTTGTACATTGAAGTTAAAAAAAAATCTTTTGGTGATTTCGATGTTAACAGGAGAAGGCTTCGTCTAACACTTCAGTCTAACTCAAGCTTTGATTCAGGTATTATGTCCGGTATTGTGTTATTCTTGTTTTGTATCAAAGCATAATTTTATCTTTTTGTTCAACTTGCGGAATGAGTTCCTAAACAGCTGAGTGATTTGAGAGCACGTTCTTTTTAAATGTATAAAAAAAGATAAAATACAATAGACGACGTATATTTAGTAACCTAATCTGCTTAACTGTTCTTAAAGAGTCATAAATAATCCTGTAAGAAATCGAAACGTGTTTCACCTTTCAACGAGGCATCCTCAGGGTGACGATTGACTTGTTGCGTTGGTCGGAACCCGGACATGACGTGTTGCCACACCAAGCGCCGAACGCAGTGTGAGCCACACCGTCCCAAAACCCCACCAGGGTTCTCACCCAGGGTTCTTTATGACTCTTTAAGAACTGTTAAACGGATTAGGTTACTAAATATACGTCGTCTATTGTATTTTATAATGGATTTCCGCAAAGTCAGAAAAAAGTAAAAGGTTCTTTTTAACTGCTATTTCAATCATAAAATTATACCAGCCTGTAAATGTTCCACTGCAGGGCAAGGACCTCTTCTCATACCGAGAAGGCATAACCGTTAATCACCACGATTGCTGAAGGCGGATTGACGATTATAACATAGCTGTGCAAATTGAAATATGTGAGTACATCCTACATAGTATTTTTGTACCTACGCGATTATGGATTTAATGGCAATAGCAAGTATAAAAATACCAGCTATCTAATTACGCAACACATTTTCGTTGACAATTCCGCCTAATCTGTTTCAATTTGACAGGTCAACAACATTCATTGTGTTATTTACGTTGTTGAGCAGATTTTTTTTTGAACGTACGAAGCAATGGATTAGCAATCTGTTTCAAAACGATTCAGATTCTGATTGATCGTGTATTACGTAATTAGGGTACAGGTATAAGTATGGTTAGTGTCAGGTAGGTTCTGGTAGGTTGTTTTTATTTATAGGAGTCGGTAATTGGTATATAAGTATCGCAGCAGGTAACGTTCTGTAGTGTGTACCTACCCCGTCGAAAAAAAGACTACGAGTAGTTTATGTCTGTAAATATTATTTTGAACAATTGCCTGCCTTTTCACCACGAATACCTGCATGTTGCTTTGCAATCTCAATGTACGTAGGTACGTATATACTAGACAAGGCAATAAAGTTTCTTCTAGCAGAGACGAACCGCTGCAGTATCAGGATTTTGTCATTCGAAGCAGTACCCACCTAATTCGCAGTTTGGACAAGATGCAAGTTGCAATCATCTAGGTACATAACAAAAATACATAATACAATAGTTTCTTAAAAAAATGGTTGGTAGAAAATAATTATAAATATTTCAGGAGTGCTGGCAATTACATAAGCAGTAGCTACAGTCAACCGCCAGTCAGTGGTAATAATTAAAATACGAGAACCTCTTATCTACTGCTAGTTGATACGGCAGACGGCACTGTCGATGTCAAATTGTTACTTAGGTCGTGCACCTTTGCAATAAACTCAAAAGTTTATTTTATTATTATTCTCCATTTGCAATTTAAATGTAAAACATAAATTCAAAAAGTAAATAAAGGAAATTATTACTGTTATATTTTTAATCTATTGTATAACAAGTCAATGTATTAACTATTTTCTTAGGCTCAATTAACATTGTTACTGAATTTTTGTGACGATATTGTATAAAGCATAATGACCTTTATGTCAATTGTGTAACGTATGAACTAGAGACGAGCCAAAAAACAGGTTGCGCGTCTACCGGCGAACTCTCAGGAACTCCCGCAGTTAGCACCTGGTATTTTGGTCGTACGTTACACAATGGCATATAATTTGCATAATCAGCCTGTAGTGTTATCACTGATGGAACACAGGCCTCCTCTCTGTGAGAAAGAGTGGGCTGTAATTTACCACGCGGGCCCAGTGCGGGTTGGTAGATGTCACATGTCTTCGAATTTTTGGTTCTGGGATATGCCGGTTTCCTCACGATGTTTTCCTGCACCGTTTTGAGAGCAGTGGTGGCGAAATTATTTACACAAAGTTAAACACCTGCTTGGGTTCGACCCCACGACCTACAACTCGTAAGTCGGGGCCGTTACCACAGGGCCGCCACTACTCACTACAATTGACATAAAGTTAATTATGCTCTGTACAATTTCGTTACAGAAATTCGCATCATTAATATAAACTTTCGTTACATAAATTGAGCTTTATAACTTCGGAAAAAAAGAGGACCTCAGACTTGGCAGGCGCGTCAGGTAGGAAGCACTTTATATTCCCTTTTAAGAATATTTCAATAATCTTAATGTTCCTAAGTAGGTACCTATAGGCTTAGGTCGCTAGTTAAATGTAGTAAAGGTTTTACTAACTCACACTTGGCAACGAATTAGTGATCGCAGTTTATTTCAAATGACTAAAGAGAGGTAATCAAAATAAACAACATATCATATTCAATTCTGATCTGAATCTTTTGAGTTTGTTGCGCCACTTCTTCTTCTCAGCTAAAGCACTAGGAAGTGATGAAGGACGAGCGTGTTTGTGGGACTGTGTTATGTAATGCGTTAACAACCAGTCTTATCAAGGGGTATAGTGTTACCCAGTAACTGAGTTGTGTCGGTTAGACTGGAAGCCTACCCCAACATAGCTGGGTAAAATGCTAGACAGACTGACAGTGTACAGGGAAAGAAATGATATCGCCATAATCAGTATGCAATGGTGATTATATACATAAGGTTTTTGATTTTGTATTCATTACTATTCTTCATACTTCTGCCAAAGCTTTGCAACCAACTTTTACGAAAATGAACCTGAAAAAAATATTACTTGTAGGTAATTATTATTTACTCGCGACCTGCCTCTGCCTCGCACGGGCGCAAAGGCAAAATGTGAAAACATCGAGATTAAGTGTTTTATATTTAATTTTTAATATATTATACACCTCTAAAACTTCAGGAATAAATGCTCTAACTAAATAAAGGTCGAAAACTGCATCAAAATTCATTGCGTATTTAACAAGATCAATGCGGTCACACAGACAGACTATTAAAGCAACTTTTTATACTATGTATAGGTTATTATTATTCATAAAAAATTGTGTACGGTCTCATCAACTGTACTATTTGTACAGTACACTTTGCTAACGCAGCAAGTTACTTGCACGTCGTGCGTCACGAATATTTTACTATAATTAATTAAAGTTGTTCAACAACACATATCGAGTACGACAAGTGTTTAGTTTCACAGTGGTTCCTCTGAAACTAAACACTTGTCAAAAGAAAAATTCGCTACTATTTCTACTTGTTAACTTTTACTTTCCAATATACATAACTATTAACTTTACTTCTTTGTTGTCAAATTACGCTCGAAAAGGGGGTTCGGAAAAGGTCACGAAATATCACTAGGCCTCACTACATAATATATAGAGAGAACTATCGTGTAAAGCGGCCCCCCAAATAAAATATTTTCCTTTCTTTCTTTCTATTTAAAGATAATATATATATGCCTTTGGGTAGGGGGGAGGGGTTAGTCTAAAACCTCACCACGTATCACCAGGGGGCTGAGGGCTTAAAAAGTTGCTAAAAAACTTCACGTGACTAACGGACGACCTCTTTCTGTGTGTAAATAATAACTTACAGAGTGCTAGTGTTACCTACACTAGCACTCTGTTTTGGCTAGTGCCTACAACCATTGGTCCGTACAAATTGTATTCGTAAACCAGAGTTATTTTTACATAAATACTACTGAGTTACATAGGTACTTAACAGGAATGCGGTGTGTTTTAATTACTTTTGCTTTTAAGCTAGATAGAATCTGGTAGCGGGAGTCGGACCTAACAAACGTAACGGACGGGCGGATTAAAGCTGCGAACTCAACACAGGCGCAAGCTGCAGCGGTGCGGCGGAGGCGCGGCGTGGTTACGGCAGCGGAGCGGCGCGACAGTTACAAAGCTAGACACTGACTATTTTGTTTTTATTATATGTACAGACAAGAATCTTTGTTCGATAATATTATATAAATGTGTAGTCATAAAACATGTTATACTTTTTTTTTGCTTTGGATATTATCCAATAACTTGAGTGCGTGTCGGCCTCTTACTGACTAAACCCACCCGTGTTCCTTCAGTTGTCTGTATGTTGCCTGGGGCCACGGTATCCCTTTCGTACTGACCCGCGACTCCGGCAGGCATCGGCCCTAGCCGACCCCATCAGTTGTGCTGACATCTCTAACATATTATACTTTGGGTGTTAATTAATACAGTATTATGGAACACGAATTGTAGACAATGAAAACACGCACACACATTTTAACAGATGAATGAATGAAAATAAACGAATGAAAATAGGTATACATCTTTTTGAGGCTGACTGTACATTCGAGCAAGGTTTTTGATATACAGGCAAAAATATACATAATTCCTTTAATGCCTGTACGTTATTGTGGGCGTAAAAACTTTAAGCTTATTCTACATAGTTTTGCAATCAACTTTTACGAAAATTAAGCTTCGTGCAGACTAGCACGACGCGACACCGGTTATTGTTATATCGTGATTTTTTTTCAGAAATTGTATTGTTCGAATCGCGTCGCGCCGTCTCGCCGCGCTGGTCTGTATGAGCCTTTAACCTGAATTTAACCGCCTCATTGGTCTAGTGGTCGCAACCGCTACTGCTGAGCATGAGGTCCTGGGTTTGATTCCCAGGTCAGGCAAAGTGTTATTGGGTTTTTCTATCTGGAATTTCTCAGTACCAGCCCGGAGTCTGGATTTGAGCCCGGTTGATGGCAATAAGCTCGCCCCCTATTACATGGGACTTAGACATAACTGGTGTGTAGTGTACTATAGGTACTCCGTTACCTAACTCTTCGGGCAACAAGACGTGATGTTGCGATGTTCATGAACTTCAAACAAATATTACTTGTAGGTAATTATTATTTACTAATAGATCCTTTTACATCTCTCAAGAGAGTTATGTAAATTAATTGATTACTCTGCATACTTCGTTTTCGTGTGGAGCGACTAACCTGGTGTCAGAGTTTTAAAGCCGCCCATGGGCTTTGACTTGGCTTCACATGCCGTCGAGAAATATCTCTCAGGCATGCCAGTTTCCTCACGATGTTTTCCTTCACCGGTTTTGAAGCAAGTGATAATTACACAATACGCACATGAATCCGAAAAGTCAGAGGTACTTGTCTAACCCCATATTGCTACGCCGTAGTTCCTTGCTACGCCGTAGGCCTTAGCTACGTCGTAGGCCTTTGCTATGACGTAGTCTATGTTTTATTAGTAAGCGTTACATAAGTGTAAATATAATTATTAGCTTGTTAAGTCACAACATCTTTATCATAAAACTATTATTTACATAACTAAAATCCGGAATGAAAAAGTGAACAGATTGAGCGCACCCGTTGAAATCTTTTACTATGCAAAACGGACAGCGCCTGTAATAACAGCTTCGATGATATTCTAGTTTTTGTTGGTTTTTTTTTTTTGCTCGAACAGGTGCAAATCCCCTTAATTATTAAGAACGTTCGCATTCGCATCTCATTCGCAATTTGTCAATAATACAATCTATTTACCAACATTTTTGACAAGTTTGACAGATTGCGACTTGAATGTGAACGTTTTTTAAGTACGAGAATTGGCCTTCAGGTATTATTAATAGTATAAAAAAAATATTATTAATGTTAAACTAGTATTAAAATAAATATTTAACACAATTATTTGCAAGTATACAGGTATAACGACTTAATTTTTTCAACTTGTTTTAGATTTACAACACGTCGTCGCGTCGCTTCTCGTCGTGATTGTCGCGTCTATGGATTTTGTTGATAGTGTTTTTTTTTAGATTAACAATAGTTACTGAAAAATACTGAAAATAATTCCAAAGAACTTTTTTTTTTTTACAAAACCTTGGTTAGAGAATTAATATGTTTTTATCCTAATCTAGTTCTAAAATTAGATCGTTAGATTAGTGCATTCTGCAAGAAAGAAACGAGTGATCAGCTGACTTTGAATTAACACAGGCCAATTGCATTGATCCTGTAGCATTGGTTGGTTACAAGACATCATGCTTTTAAGGGTTATTTTATCAAATAAAAGTTCTCGATTCATAATTTGTGTACTAATTAAGTATTGGGGCGTTTGTCAGCTTATGCGAGCTCTAGTAAGATATGAGATTGTTGTACCTCTTCCTCTGTGATATTAGAGTATTCCGTAAGATGTCGCCCTACACAATACTGAGACGTTCGAGTGGCGGTTGGCGGGAAATGGACGCGTCGCGTACATTTCTTTTGTACTGTGAAATCAAGCAAGTTTTATTTTTATTTTTCTTATTATTGACTTTGCAGGATTTTTTATTATTGAGTAGCGTTTTATAAGTGATATATTATACGAATAAAAGAAAAAAACACAGGAAAATTTTGTGGTGATGCAAACAGGTAGCTTTTTCTAAAGAGGGTGAATAATCCTGATATTGACACCTACTTGTTTGATTCGGTTCGATATTATTTAATTGTTATAAAAGGTGTAATGAGGACGGACTTTTGTAACAAAATAAGTAAAAATATATGTTTGTAAAGTAAACATTTATTTTTGTTTTATAAGAGGAATGTACCGACGTACCGTATCGATCCGGCGCACGTGGGGCGTACCTACCGCACAGTACCTACTTATACCTATTCTAGTGATGCCGGCGGTGTGACCGCCTTTGGCTCGCCCAAACAACTCCACTTGGAAATTTATTTTACATTTTCACAGAGGCCGGAATACATCGGTTTTATTTTATAAAACAAGCGTGTAACACTTTGGAACGTTTTGTTTTTTATTATTAAAGTCTGCGCAGGTCGCGCAGGTCTGTGGCTCGCCAGTGTGCGCAGTGCGTGCGGTGGGCCGCGCCCTCCGGCTTGCGCTCTCGGTGCGTTCCGGCGTATGGGACTCTGGTTTCTGTGAATTAGGGAAAAGTGTTATGAAGGGGAGCTCCAGTCAGCAGTTGTCTGCATTAATAAATACCGCGCCTTAGGCAGCGTACATCGCCGATCGATTGGGGGGAGGGCTACAGTCGCGCGTGCGTCCCGCGACCCGCCGCGCGCGTGTCGACTGTGGACCGTCGCCGCTGTCGCACGCCCGCGACCTGTGGACTCGAACTTGTTGCGAACGCCACCTGTTAACTCATGGGGGCACCGTGAAACTCAGGTAAGTTCTTCGAGAACACTTTCCTTCGCTTCAGGCCTCAGCGAAAAATTTGTAGTTTTTCCCGAAAGTTTGATAAACTGCACTCGCAAACAAAAGTTTGAAAGTCCCGCGCTTTCGCAACTGACCCAACCATTTTATATTGTTTATTTTCCAGTTTCCCGCCGGTGGAATGTGGTTTAAACGCGTTAATCGGAAAATCGGGTTAAGGGAGTGTAATACAGTGAAGCCTGAAGTGATAAAATTTTGTGCTTTCAAGTTCAGAAGTCGTTTTGACAAGAAAACGAGCTACTTACTCGTTACTTATGCCTTAAACAACAAGAAACAGCAATATCTAACACGATCAATGATAGTCCAGCACATTTACACAGTTCAGATAATTATATGTCAGCACAGTCTTGCCTAAACCTTTTTTTCTTCTTATATTTTATTCTTCTTTCTGTATTTATTTTGCGAATTGTTTGGCGAATTTTAATTCAATTGCAATTGTGATAATATTTTGTGGTTATACAAATTTTCAAATGATTTCTTGTGTGTGTGTGAAGTGATTTTAAACTACAGGAGTTTTATGAAATCTTAAATGATTACTCAGGTAGGTATTACCTACTTTAATCAAATTAGATTATAGGTAAAAAAACTTTGCAATGTTTTGAAACAGTTATGTTAACATTAAATATGCGATTAACAATTAGGTAAAATGGGACGTTTATACTATTAATACTACCGATTAGCTCGCGCTTTATTTGTGTCGTTTTTTTTGGAACGAAGCTCGTTATTTACTTTCGTTCATGTAACTCTTTTGCACGCTATAATTTCGAATTTCTTCCTCGTTTAACATACTACAACTAACTTAAATTCCTGCCATTTAAAAGCAACTAATGTTTTGAATATGGTACATTCAACTTAATTGACAAAAACATGTTTAAAATTATTTCAATAAAATAATAGTGGAATTAAAATATGACGTATTAATAATGGCTATACATATATAAACAGCTTAACTTTGCAAAACTGAAAACAGGTGTTGGGTATCCACGTATTTTGAAATTGAAATGATATTTAACGTGCAACAATATAAGATACTGTTTGGAAAAATGTATCTCCACAAACGGGGGCTGCGTTAATTATTCTACAAATTAACATAATACAAATAATTATTTTATTTAAAGGCTGAGAACCAGCACTTTTTGAAAGTCATATCACACAACCTTACCTTATTAAAACATCTGAAGGTGCATCGACGAAGCTACTTTAATTGGAGCAACGTTTGCGAGTGTTAGTGGGCAACAATGGAACATCAAGTTATTTAGTAAACTTACTAAAAGTTATAGAAAGTTACAAAATGTTATTATGTCATTATAAAATGTTGGCCTTCAAAAACTAAGTACTAACTAACTAACATATATAGTTTAGTATTCTAAACTATACAATACTACACACGATATTCTTCTTGTGCTGCGCCGTAGTCGCGTGAAATACTACAGCGTATCCCGGGGTCAACGTCCGAGGTGCACCCCGTTTCCTCTGGAACAAATACAATTTCAGTTAGTGGGTTTATTGCCAAACCCAGCGTTGAAATTTGTCGTCGGTTATAAAAAAAAAAATCATCTGTTTCATACCTACGCGGTTAAAATGTATGGAAAGCTTTTTTTAAATTACTGGCGAAGAATTTCAACACATGGGGGTCCAGAATCGTACTGAATTCATGTTAACAGGTTGCGCGTCGCTTTCCCTGCCTCCCGGTATTAAGTGGATCGCTCAATATGTAAATCATGAAAATGTAGAGATATAGATAGGGTTAGTGTATGCTATGCTGTACTAATACGATGTATATGCTAAAATTAGACTTGCAAAATGCTTTTTTTTTACGTATAGCAATTAGTATAAAAAAATATTTTATGTTAAATATGTTCCATTTTGTGGGTGGTTCAGTGGGTATAAAACGACAAAGTTCAACATATGTTTAATTAGCGTATTACGACGCGGATCGCAGACCGCTTGACCGCCATGTTTGCTCAGCGGTCAAGCTGGTACATACGAGCTCGTATTTACTTGGCGCCGGTGAGTGTAAACATGTCGGGATCACGGAACGTCCACAACATGGTTACGTTGCAAGCCACTGCAGCAGATGGCGGAATTGTGTGAAATGACTTTTTGAGGCAAAATGAAAGTCAAACGCCGCTTTGTGTCAATTTGGTAATATCGCGCTGCACTATCTCGGTCGGTTATAAAGGCTATACTTTTTATACAAAGTGTAATTAAAATGATGGAAAACCTTTTTAGGAGTAATTTATGAACAATTTATTGTGGAACTAAACTAGAACTTGCGTCTTGTCTTCTCCATAAATTTATGTTCGTATAAAGCTTCGTGCAGACCAGCGCGACGCGACAGCGCGGCGCGACACCGGTTTTTGTTATACCGTCAAGTTTTCTTAGAAATTGTATTGTTCGAGTCGCGTCGCGGCGTCGCGTCGCGCTGGTCTGCACGAAGCTTAAGGCTCTTTGTACCCGGCACGGTCTCTTTATCGAACGGCCTATAAACCGCGCCACAGAAAAAACGTGTCCTTCAAAAAGTTTCCATAGTGATCCATACAACACGGCTGTCCCATTTCGAATCCATAAACACACATTACACACACTCACACACACATTATTTTTATTTGACATTTGTCCATGTCAAATCGTTTTATTGCATAATCTTGCTAACCTAGTAAAGGTTAGCAAGATTATGCAATAAAACGATTTTTGTTAAAACTGTTCCTTACTAGGTTTTAAATTGGGACAGCCGAACACTGCACATGGCGAATAAACGTAGTTTTTCACAGCAAGAAAAAACCTGTGTGTACGTAAAAAATATAGGTGATTGTTTCTGCGATTTCAGGGATGAATACTTTCGATGTTGTTTGCATCATATGACAAATACCTACCTATTACATTTATTACATTTAAGCTTAGTCCATTAAGTACATTTACGATAAGACCACAGGAATCCACTTTATGGGAGAAGCACAGAACCGGTCGAAGTGGCGGTGCGTGGGGGAATCCTATGTCCAGCAGTACACGTCTTTCGGCCTATTGACCGATTTAACACTAGGCAAAGTCAGTAATGCAAAGAATGAGGCGTTAAAGACCCCACAAGAAAACACTGGTCCTGTTTCGCCAGGCCCTAGCCCTTGATTGGGGTAGAGCGAGATTGCATCGAAGCTTGCACTTCACGTACTTTTTACTTCGGTTTCATTTTAATAAATAATAATTCCCAAATTTTCAACAAAAATAATTGTTACAAATGTACAATATTTATTGAATTTAAATTAAGTAGCTCTAATTAGTATACTCTTGCTTCTTTAACATTAAGAAAGCTTTAGCCTACGTATTTTTTATAAATATGATCTGGCAACACGGCTCCTGTCCCGCGCCTCTCACAAGGCGCCATCAAAATTTTATTTTGCCCTGGAAATTATTTTTCGCATAATTTTTCACTGACCGTACTACCAGGATAAAAAGTATCCTATGTCCTAACCCAGGTTATGGTCTACCCATGCGCCAAATTTCATCCAAACCCGTTAAGCCGTTTTACCGTGAAAGCGTAACAGACAAACAAAAACTCTCACTTTCGCAGTTATAATATCGATGGTCTAGAAGACAAACGTGCTAAGTGCAAAATTTTGAATTTTTAACATTTAAATGCTAATATATGTACTAAATGCGCACAGTACATTTAACATTTAAATTACAAAAATTCAAAATTTTGCACGTACTTAGCACGTTTGTCTTCTAGACTATAGGATTAGAATATACATAGTAGGATTAAACTTAATCTCTTATATCAGGTATATGCTGCAACATTATGCACTACCAATCGTAATTGAATGGCGTTATTCTGCACGGAATTGAAACGGATGATTCTGTAGGCAATTTCGTATTCTGTACACATACAAGCTGACGGATATGGCTGGGCCACATATCGTTTGATTGGCTATTCAGAGGCAATCGAGACGAGAGATTGAAGTGTCGGTTTGCCTATTAGATTAATAATTCCTATACGTTTGACAAGCGTTGGTAACGCTTTCTTAAGGTGCGTTCTCATTACGCGTGTAATGTGACAGTTCAGATGCAATTATATCATTGGATACGTCCAGACGAGCATAACAATACGCACAGTGATCGAAACTGAAACGTTTAAATGCGTGTACAGACTTGTGTAATATGTAAGGTAATGTATCGCGTTATGTACCGCGAATAGTGTATTACCGCGAGCGCCGGCCCGAGCGATACATTAAAGCTTCGTGCAGACTAGCGCGACGCGACAGCGCGGCGCGACACCGGTTATTGTTATACCGTCAAGTTTTCTTAGAAATTGTATTGTTCGAGTCGCGTCGCGCCGTCGCGTCGCGCTGGTCTGCACGAAGCTTTAATGCTCATAGTGCGTCCAAATTTCATTGCAAATTACACGTACTGTCTGTACACGCCTTTAGCCTACCCGCTTTCGGACAACTCACAGCCGCTACCGGTGTTCGGCAGCCACTCGCCACCGCACCGTTTATGCCCGATATCACTAACATTAGGAAAAATAACCTAAAAAATAATAACCCAAAATATTATTGCACTGTTGGATTTCCAACTCTCTGCGCTAAGCCAAGCCGTTTAAATTCCAACAGGACGCTTTTATTTAGGTTGTCGCCGACCACCAGTAGCAGTGCCACGTGGTTCGTATGCGGCTACACATAATAGCAACCTCACATACGTCACCACGTGGTCACCGTCTGCAAGTAGGACGATGCAACTAGTTTGGATCCTTTGTGAGCCAATTTGTGGAAGCCAGCTAAATGTGCACTTAGACAAAATAAACTATTTGTAGCATTGTTGTTGTGTTCTTTAAAACTCGGCTTCGTCACAGACGGTCAGTTTATCATAATGTTTAAAATAGAAAAGATCTGACAGTTACAACTTGTTGATTTGACCACAAATCAACAAGTTGTAACTGTCAGTTCTTTTCAGCAAGTGACCACACTTGCTGTATGAAAATGTGTCATATTCATATGGCGTTTTTCCCTCTCATAATATTAATATTTTGTATTTTTGAAGTGAAAACTTTAGACGACTTGCTCGATTTTTGGAAGGGGAAAATCTAGCACGCGTTTCCGTCACAATAAAACAATGTAAGCACAATTGTTTTTGTATTATCGTTTTCGTATAAATACGTCGAGATCCCCGAAGATTTATGAAAGCTTAAAAGTAAAACAGGTGTAAGTAAATCTTTTATTTGCGAGGATTATCCTGATCAGGTAGGTACCTCTGCCTGATCAGGATAATCCTCGCAATGAATCCGTTGTTAAAAATCAATAAAAAAATATAATACCTACGAAGGTATTGTATCCTATGTATATTTTTACCTTAAAATGGATTATTTCACTCTGCCCTAATTGCGTAATTCACGATCAATCAGAATCTGAATCGTTTAGAAATAGATTGCTAATGCATTGTTTCATAAGTCCAAAAACAAAATCCGTTCAACAACGTAATGAATGTTGTTGAACTGTCAAAACTGTGTACAAAAATGTGTTGCGTAATTAGATTCTGCTCCGTCCCACCAATCTGTCCCAACAGTGGGCCAAAGTGGAATCTTCACAATTTTAAAGTTCAATGTCCCACGAATTCATTTCGGTGGGGCAAATTACACTCGCATGGATGAACTAGGAGTTGACTTTTCCCACTAGGGCTGTCACTGTTTAAATTAGGTTAATTAAAATACAGGGTGGCCAATTAAGAAGTATACAACTATTTTTAGCCCCTTTTTTAATTTGACGCCAAAATTGTGCAGTTGTTTGTCTAATATTTAGTTAAAATGCGGTAAATTGATTATGCACAGTCTATAAGACCATGAACACCGCAATACTTTCATAAATTTTATCCTGAAGTATTTAAACGAATTTTAAAACAACCAATTTTTCTAAATTAGCAGTTACGAATACCATTTTGATCACTGAGGATTTCGAGACACGTCCTGACTTTTTTTCTGTGGGGTTATCTAAAGGGACGTGTCGTGGTCAGGCTTGAATACAAAAAGCAGAATATTTGTGACGTTGTTAATGGGATACCTAATAAAGAATGTGAAAATTATACAATTTAATTAAAAACACGATGAAAAGCGATCGCATTATAAGGCTAAAACGGGAGCAGATTAAGCAGAAAATAGTTTTACATAAATATTTTTACATACATAATAAATAGTTTTACATAAAATAACGAATGCATTTTCTTTCGTCATTAAAATATACTTCAACGAACATAAAACTGCTGCTTCGTTTAATACAAAAATAATCACCCAGGTTTCCAGTTTGAGTAACGTAATATCGTTCAGAGTTCGTACTAATAAGTTATTGTGCTGAGTGTACAGGGACCGGGTACGATCCGCCCTCACAATATTTCGTAGGGGCCCCGAGGGTGTGGGGGGTACCTTTGTTTAATCCTCTGTAGTGGAAGTTAGAGGGGAAATTTTCGGCTACATGTGCCACAAACGAGCTAACAATGTTACTAGCTATCAGACCAATAGATTCAAAATGTACATTCCACTGCACCGTTCCTTTGAGCTCTTTCATTCCGCTTTGTAACTACGCTCCGATGGATAACGCACAATAGAAAAACACGATCATTGTCCGGTTTTTCAACAACAAGTGCATTAACGCGACCATTTTATTAAAAAAAGTTCATGAAATTTCGTTTGTCGTAGGTATTTCGTTTTTTTTGTAGTTCGTCCCTGAAGAGCTCCTTTCTGTTGAATAAACAAAGAGCTTTCAATATTTATTTATAGTTTAATGCTGTTTTACCTTCACTATACTTCATTTGAAATAAGATAAACGATTTTGACATCTAATGCGTTGGTGGCAGCTGCAGTAAACAGTTGGTATACCACTTTTTGCTTTTAATGCCATCCTTGTGCCCACGGTATAGAAGTCAAAATCGGTTGAACGGACTGTAAAAAAGGTTTATATAAATGTCTAATCATATTTGAAATGGTGTATAAGTATATAAAAAGTTTCGCGGTATATTTTCATAAATAATGAAAGAAATAAAAAATATGAAGAAAATTTACTGCAACCGTAAGTAAATCCGGTAAATTAACTGAAACACTGTTTAGTGTTTCAGTTAATTTACCGGATTTACTTATCTTTCAGGTGTTCAACGAATTGTATTCGTTTCTGACTTCATTTTAAATATGCCTGTTTTCAAATTACTTTCAAACTAGATCGGACGGTCCTTAAAAGTACACAACAGTACCTAAGTATAAAAATTCATAAAGAGAAAAGATTTGATTTTTTGTTTGATTGTTACGCTTTCACGCTAAAACGGCTAATTGGATTTAGATGAAATTTGGCACATGGGTAGACCATGACCTGGGTTAGGACAACAAATACTTTTTATCCCGATATTCTTACGGGATTGAGACTTATGCGAGTGAAACCGCGGGCGGCTTTTATAAAATTGTAACATGTTCACTGTTCAGAAAGAGAGCAGTGTGCCTAAAGAAGTTTTCACCATAAAATACCTACATAAGTAAGCATTTTAGGGTTGCGTTTTAAACATTCATACAAACCAGCTCGCCCATTTTTTTCTACGGTTACCTGCACACACTTTTTTCTGCCCGTATATGTTTGTTTTTATACATTTGTACTCGTTTTTGCCACAAATAGCCATTCGTACGAGGTCGTATCAAAGTTGTTTATTGCTGCCTATTGTATCTATACCTACCTACCTACCCCATTTTACCCGCTCCTAACACAGAATTATTTATAACCTCATTAGCTTTTGCCCGCGGATTTGTCCACGTGGTAGTCGGAAGCTATACCACGGAACCTAGTGCCGGGATAAAAAGTGACCTAGGTTTTAACCCAGGGGCCCTACCACCGCATCTAAATTAGTATTATTTTAATATTACTTTAGTGTGGGAAAGAGATGAAGCTCTACAGGAGGTCCTGTAGAGCTTCATCTCTTTCCATCTCTTTCCCCACTGAAGTAAGGTTAAAATAATACTGCTTTAGAGGTGGTGGTAGGCCCCCGTGTCATGGTGTACCTGTGTGTAGAATGGATAATTACCCATATTTTCAATAGTAAATACGATAAAAACTGGGCTCTCGGAAAACACGTAACCAAAACGTAACTTAGATTCATACGTTCAGTGATTGTACTGAAATGACGCACTCCATTCATTGCTGTCGACCTCTCGACCTTGACTGTGACGAGATATACTACGCCACGTCGAACATAAATAACATATACTCTATATTGAGCAGTTCGTATTTTTGGCGCATTGTCGTTCGGTTATTCAAGTCCACAATGAGTTCAACGATTCTGACTTTGAGAGTTCATTGAGTTGTTTCGTTGTTCAACGAAAGTCACCTTACATTTGTATGGCTTCGGATTGTTCTACGTAACTTGGTAGCGAGGAAAATGTACGAAAGGAATTTTAAGCGGAGTCTTCTTTGGTTAGAGATTGAAGGTTCGTTTTTGTTTTTACACGACTGCCAAGGAGTTGGAGAGGGTTGTGTTCTTCGCGCGTATCTTGTTAGTCATATTCTTTCTAAAGGATGGCTTATTTCACAAAATATTACACTAGTAGGTGATAATTATGTAGCTTATCTTTGTTAAATATCTGGACAAATATTGGTACCCTTACCCTCTTTACCTTAGTAGGTATTGCCCGCTGCCGTGATTCAGAACCCCGTATTTTTGAACGACAAAACATATATGGTATATTACTTTTAATAACTACAAAAACCCAAGCATTAAAAGAAATCATTCACAAACCGAAATTCGTGACGTTTTATAGTTTCTGCCAACCCTTAATTCATCATAAATCTTTATTTATCTCCACATAATATTACAGGCTCTGGTTAATAAAATGCACAATATTAAAATAGAGGCAGGTGTCTGAGGTAGGAGGATCCTGAGTTACAGATCACCCGGCTGTCTCAGGTGTCATGTTAATTTAGAAATCAGTAGAGTCAAGATATAACAAAAGTTCGAAAGACCTAACAAAATCAAAGAAAAGCAAGTAAACACAAAATCAAAGAAATATATACAGGGTGTCAGGGACATCGACGCGAAGCCGGTTACCATGGGGTCAGTACATGATTATGAACCCCTCTGCGTTGAAATTTTTCGTCGGTTATTTAAAAAAAAACAGCTGTTCCATACATTTTGACCGCGTAGGTATTCACTTTTCTATGAAACAGCAGATCTTTTTTAAAAAAACCGACGAAAAATTTCAACGCCCCCAGAGTTGAAATTCAGAATCATGTACTGACCCCATGGTAACCGGCTTCGCGTCGAAGTCCCTGACACCCTGTATAAGGTACATTACATAGGTACCTGTTTTATTATTCAGTAGTACAATAATTCAATAACATCTAAGTCTAACTAAGACGTATCTGATAGCACCACGTTATCAGAACGGAAGAGAAGAGTTCCACCTCACGGGGCGGCAGACATAAGTTACATTTTACAGCCAACCTGTTGATTAAGTTTCATTTATTCAACAACTTTTCCCTCCTAATCTGTGAATTAAATTGGAACGTACGAAGTTGTAGAACTTTGGAGGTTTCTGGAACAAGAAGATACTTCGTAGAGTGGAACTGTATTTAGGTTTACTCCAAATTAGGTAACAATGTCTAAGGCCCGCTTATACCATAAATAGCTGAAAAGTTTAGTGCTTAATGAATTTAAAACCTCGTTCTATAATTGACAATCGTTTGCAGTTATCAGTGACAAAATTATGTTTTTATTACTCGATTTTTATAACTGTGCGCTTGGAGCTGTCAAAATCGTAGGTTGTTAGTATTGAATTCACCCGCACGATAAACTTCTCAGTGTCCCGACGCCTCTTAATACGGTCTACACAACTCAAGTCTTATTCGTTAAGTTGTTATTGTTATACAAATTGGGATATAATATGTTTCGCGATAAACGTAAAGTACTACAAGGATTTTTCGGCGCGCCAATAACATTCACAGGAGGGCGTTGTTGGTTAACATTATTGAAAATAACACAGAAATTGCGGAAGTTGTGTTGATAAAACAAGATGGCGGCGTTAGTTCCGATTTTGGCCACGCGCTTAAATGGCCTTGTAGCGTTGGATAGCTATCCAACGCTACACGCCACACGCCAAATGATCCTTGCATCTACAGCTGTAGATGCAAGGATCATTTGGCGTGTGGCGAAAATCTGTTCAATTTCACAACGCTCCCCTGTCAATGTCAGTCACGGGCCAGAAGATCCTTCCTGCACTATAAATTGTGATTTTTTGTGCAAGCGGACCTATGTAACGTAACACTGTTTCTGAATTTAGAATTTGAAGTTGAGAACTTCCTAAACACTAATATGACAATTAAAACAAAAAAAAACTTTTTCTTCTGACTTTCAGAAGTGTCCACATTTTGTTAGTACTTATTACATTGTCATAAAATATGTTAGTCATGAGGAGATCAAATTCATGTATTTAACTTAACATGAAAATGGAAAAAAAAAAGAATTACGCGGGTATCTTTGAAAAACCTAGTTAATATTTACTAGTGCTAAAGCAGAGTTTGATAGGTTCTCAACTTCGAATTTTCAATTCAGAAACTGGCCGTAGTATTTTTCTGTCAGTTTATTATTTGTGGTGCAAGGCTTGATTGGTTGTTGTGCTTGTGGAAAATGGCACGTTGTACAAAAGTAGCAAGTTAAATGAGATATTTTCGTCAATCAAATACCAACAACTGTCATACATATTTCCATAGTAACGACTGAAGTCGTTCCATCCAAGGTTTTGGCCGCGGCAGCTTTACTTCACCTCGCAAAATTTTCTTTTGTCACTAAAGTCAAAATTATCAACATTCAATCGCATCACTTAGCTCGCGTTTAATTTTGATGCGTTTATGATTTTCGTTCCAGAAACCGGGTGTTAGTCAAGCAAGACTCGCTTTTTCCACAGTTAACCTTGACTTCGGCAACAGACATTACGAACATTTTACAGCCAACCTGTTGATTAAGTTTTATTTATTCAAGAATTTTCTCAACTGAGGAGTGAATGTAACCTATAGGGGAAAACGGAGGGAAATTACTTCGTACACGTTTAGTTTCTGTAAGGTTTCTTGAAGATTAAATTAACTAGAGAGTATTCTAGATCTCCTTTGAGGATTGAACTTAGTTCATCGTAATTTCATTGTAGAACTTATTGTGGCTTCGCAATCATGTCTTAATCCGGCTGCTCCAAAGATAATGAAATTGGCGTCTCTTCTAAATCGCGAATCTTGAGACAAAATCTTCTGTTATTTTGTCCACAAGGCCTACAACAGTCTGTTGTAGACAATGTCAGACAATTTTTTCCGTTTTGCTGACTTGGCAACACAAGGAAAGAATACGTAGTAGGTACCTAACGTATTTCTTCGCTTACCAGATTACAGATCGCTTTTAGCGGTAAGACCGCCAATTGTGTCACCTTATGTAAAATTTCTACATTTATATCTGTAATTTATATGGGGTACATAATAATGAGTATTCTATTCTATTCCTTAAGGGGGGCTAAAGGAGCTAAACGCAAGATTTATAATGCCTATAAGTATATGATCTACTGCAGTGAACAAAATGAGAAAAATATAATAAATTTCACATTGTATATTACACTATTATTGTTAGAGGTTATAATATGCTTGCCTGGCTAACAACCTGTTACTCGATCTAGTGCTATAATAGATACAATCTATGATATACCTAGTGTAACCGGGCAATTCACGCAACCGAGCTCACTAGGACATACCGTTGTATTGTATTTACCGTGTTACGTGGAAAGGTCAGCGTGTGCTTGTTACCTGACGTGATAACGGCGTGGGTATACATATGACGTGAGCGACGGTTATTGGGGTTGGATCGTCGCGCGTCGGAGGGACTGTCACGCGCGCTCAGTATGCAAATCGCTATGACAAGTAGTGCGAGTAGCTTTGACTTGCGTCGCTAAGTCCCGCTATCAAATCGCCAGTGTGTAACCAGTCTTAGTGTGTTTGCTAAGCTCTTATTAGTACGTGTTCGTCTCTGTTTGGAAACTTTTGGATCTAGATTATGTTTCTGTGCAATCTTTCGTTGTTGACTGTTTTTCTTGGTAAATTTTTGGTTCTCAGTTATGTTCAGTCACAGTTTTCTCTTCTATAAAATCTGTTTTTCCACAATTGGGTATGTCTTCTTTTTATTGCTCGAGTACTTATACCTACAATCTACACACACAAATAATAATGCAGTAAAATGCCTTTGATATAGTGACGTAAGAAGACGTAAGCAACATTTTACAAGCAACCTGTTGATGAAGTTTTATTTATTCAGGGGGAGAGAGGTACAAGATTATCTAACACGTCACGAGTACGTAGGACAATAGTACACTTTGATGCAAGGCTTCGGCTCGGGCAGCAATCCCTCCTTGAGTTAGTATCTTTGTTTTACAGAAAAGTGTTACATTACATTTACAACCTAAGTTCAAGGGATTCCCTTCGAGATTAGAGAGAATTTTCTTACGACAGTCTTGCAATAAATATTTGTAAATCTATTTTATGTAGGTACACAAATATTTATCAAATTTTTAGAAAATATCTGATATTCACAGTTAAAATACCGTGACTAGGAATAAACACAATCTTGTTGTACATCACACTCCCCTTCACCTCCTCCATGAACGAGTAGGCAACTCGTTCACCTCCTCCATGAACGAGTAGGCAACTCGTTCACCTCCTCCATGAACGAGTAGGCAATTCGTTCACCTCCTCCATGAACGAGTAGGCAACTCGTTCACCTCCTCCATGAACGAGTAGGCAACTCGTTCACCTCCTCCATGAACGAGTAGGCAACTCGTTCACCTCCTCCATGAACGAGTAGGCAATTCGTTCACCTCCTCCATGAACGAGTAGGCAACTCGTTCACCTCCTCCATGAACGAGTAGGCAACTCGTTCATGGGTCAATGTAGGTATACTCCTTTACAACAAACTTCCACTTGAACTAAGTTCAAGTTCTTGTCCACTTCGAGGAAGATAATATGGCGACGAAGTGTATGTTGGCATTACTGCACAGTACCAAAATTACGTAATACACGATCAATCTGAATGGCTTTGAAACAGATTGCTAATCCATTGCATCATAAGTTCGAAAAAAAAAATCTGTTCAACAACGTAAATAACGCAATGAATGTTGTTGAACTGTCAAAATGAAACAGATTAGTCTTAATCATTTACGAAAAGGTGTTACGCAATTAGATAGCTGGTCTAATTAAATTGTTAGTTGGGCATCATCAAAGTCAAGGTTGAACATGAAATACCGCGTCTATTTACTGTAACTATTCTAACAGAATTTTTAATTTTTTAATTACTAGTTTTCTAAGTTAGTTTAGAGAATTCTATTATATTTGTATAGGTATTCCCTGTATTTTATTAAAATAAGAATGTATTAGGTATTAATGTTAAATTAATTTGCATGCCCTAAACAGGCAAAATATGGACTGTACATTAAACCACCTACTATTACAACTGATAACATCTTATTTTCTGCAAATATTCGACGAAATCTCTGGCCTCTTCAAGTATCGTCACGTCACGTCTTGTCTCGTTGTCATCTATAAAAGATAAAACAAAATAAAAATAAAATGCAAATGAGTGATTCTTATATTTATTCTTCTTATTATAATTGCAGAACCCGTCGCACAATCGAATTCTTCAAACCAAGTCAAAAGCAACCACGTCAATACCCACATTAAAAACATAATATCATAATTGCATTTCATCCAGTTGGCTAGATCCCTTTGTTGGCTTCTCATCCTATTGTCATTTCATCGTTAAATTTTTGCTCTTCATTTTCTGTTGGCGAGGAAAATATTATACCAAATGAAAGTTAAGCGCGGGACACACCGATCATACACAAGGGATACTTGCTTTTTCCTTTTTCTTTTAACACGGCGTGCGATGCGTGCGATGCGTGCGGTTGAGTTAAAAAAATAAAAAGGTAACTCTTTTAAATAGCACGTTTTTATTTTAGCTTGCAGACATTTCCGCTAACTAACGTTAAAGTTTTAACTAGAGAGTCTGTTTCAAAGAAAAGAACCGCCTTTTATTGTACACATTTACCATTCGCAGGGAAAAATAATGAATTGTTGTTCGTTCTGGGTTTTAATTCATTAACGTAGGTTTGTTTTTTTCAGAGACGGGACTCTTTTAGCTCTCTGTTTTTTTCCATAATATAGTAATTTATTTATATACACTTTAAAAAGTGCTCCAATTTTTCAAGAGTAGGGAACTATTGTATGTGTTCTGAAAATTGCTTAATTTTAGGTGTTTAGGTTGTAGATTTATATTAGGCGCTCGTGGCTAAGTAATAACAGCCGCACGGGTCAATTCATCAGGTTAAGCTACGATTGCCGGGGTTGGTCCATGGCTGGGTGACCATATTTAACTCCTCCATGTCTCGGAAAGCACGTTAAGCCGTTGGTCCCGGCTGTCATTCGTAGATCTTTTACAGTCGTTACGGGGTCGTCAGAAGCCCGAAACTCTGACAACCAGTCTTACCGAGGGGTATCGTATTACCCCGTTACTGGGTTGTGGAAGTCAGATGGAGCAGTGATGGCCCAGTGGTAACGGCCACGATTTACGAGTTGTAGGTCGTGGGTTCGAACCCAGGCAGGCGCTTTACTTCGTGTAAATAATTGCATCACCACTGCTCTCAGAACGGTGAAGGAAAACATTGTGAGGAAACCGGCATGTCCTAGAACCTAAAATGCGAAGTTATGTGACATCTACCAACCCGCACTGGGCTCGCGTGGTGGATTACAGCCCACTCCCTCTCGAAGTGAGGAGGCATGTGTCCCAGCAGTGGGAACATTATAGGCTGATGATGATGATGGAGGTCAGATAGGCAGTCGCTCCAGGTAAATCCGGTTAGACTGGAAGCCAACCCCAACATAGTTGGGAAAAGGCTAGGCAGATTGATGGTTAGGTGTATAGATAACATAATGATAACAGCAGTAATATTTTATCGATAACGCTAAAACTTATTAGCGATTTAGGTAGAATCATCATTTACGTCCATGAAATGTAAAAATCAAAGCAGTTTCAATACAAACGGATTTCAGCAACAATTTAACCCTACAATGAAGCTTACTCCACAATTAAATTCCTTACAAAACAAGTGAGCAATTAACCCTACTGCAGACTAATTACCAACAGACTAAACATTTTTATTAAAGTAGCAATTTTCCCGAGTAACCGACGGAAGCTAATTATTGTAAGAAGTATAATGTTTTCACGAAGGTAAGAATAATAATCATTACTTCGTGTTTTTCCTAACGATGTCGTATTTTTTTGTAAGTGTTTCTGTGGCCCATACACTTTTGTTTCAGTAAAGTTGATGAATTAATCAGTCGTATGACATAATCAGGTAAATTGCTAACCGTATCCAACACCTACTGAATGGAAATTACGACAGATGTATTATTAAAACTAGTGTTTTTTCTATGTAAATTACCGTATCCTCGACGCCTAGTGATTACAGGTGGAGTATCAAATGAAAAGCCGTAGTTGAAGATACTAATTAATATATTTTTCATAAATGAAAATTTAATTAAATTCAATTGTGTGTATGTGTGTGTGTGTGTGTGTGTGTGTGTGTGTGTGTGTATGCATGTGTGTGGTGTGTGTGATGTGTGTGTGTGTGAAGATGGTGTAGTGTGATGGTGTTCTTTCAAGATGTCTGAAATGTCCGATGACAGCCGAGTGACGTATCTTTTTTTTTTTGATTTTGCGTTCTGTACGCGTAGAAAGACCATAGAAACGTGTTTTCTACGGGTTTTGTCGACGGAAGAATAGACAAAATAACAGATCGTGATTATTTATCTGTCATTTTGTGATTCTTCATGCTAAGCGTGCTAGCTGTGCCGAATCATGACGACCCAAAAAAGTAGTAAGTAGCACCCCTAACACACCACTTCCAACAAATGGACCGATTAAATTGAAACAGGAGACAGCATCGGATATTGTGTGGCGAAGTTACTTATTAAAATATGCGCGGGCTTGCCTCCACGGCCAGCGCGGGATGAGAAGCGCACAAAATATTAAATTACTGCCCTACTCGCGAAACAAATTTATACCATGTTTTCACTACGTCGATGATCTCGGATCGAGATCGGATTCGAAACAGTAAAAGGAGTCTTTTATTGTAACAATTTTTTAAGATAGTGAATTGTTGTATCCATAGATGTAGGTATTATTTAGAACTATGGTTGTATCCATCTTTGCAGATGTCTTTTTGCTTTTTGTATTTTAAACCGTTTAGTTGTACAATTGTTTAATTGTACACGTACCTACTTATATTTTACCAGTTCACATGGAAAAACAAAAACTTTTTAATAAACGGTCCGAACACTGTCCACTTATTTTCGATAATTGTTTTTTGTTACTCCTTTGGATCTGTGAATAGAGAAGTGGCGAATTTTTCTATCTTGTGCATATTTAATATTTTTGCATCTTCCGATTATCCTTTAAAATCCGAATACGTGAATTTTATTACGAATGTCTTCGCTTTTTAATTCAATATCATCAAAAAAATTAACAATCGCTAAAAATACACATTGTAAAAACGACACTTTGGAAAACGCAAAAATAGTAAATTACTGTTGCGGCTTGCAACAGGTGCATTGATGGACGTATGGACACATACGTGAGTCCATCAATGCCTGGTTGCGGCCAAGGCTTGTATAACTATACTTTTCTCAAATAATGCGCGGAAACTAGAACTATGTAAATTAATTATAAAATCCAGAATTAATAACAACGATAATTTTTTCACGTGCCTATATGTTCATTTGTTTCTTCATTACTTTAAACAGCTGCAAGCCTAATCGAAATTTAAATTAAGTCTTTGATAAGTTATCTGGTTGGTTGCCACGTGTCAAAGTAAAAAGTTCGTTCCATTTTTAAATTACACGGCAGATACGAGTTTTTATAGTAACTTTTTCGGCCGCTAAACACGACAGATAATATGAATATTCATAGTAACATTGCCGGCCGCCTACTTGCATGTATTTGACCAGTACAACATTTTCGATTTTTCTCAAAGAAGTTTGTCAAAATAATGCTCGAATTTCCAAACATGTTTGAGAAAAATACATAATTTGCGGCACAAGCCAGCAGGAAGTCGTTGGAAGCCATATTACCCACCTACAGGGGCTACAGGCAAATCCTGGCGCGGTCTTCGACGAATACAAATTTACTGCGCGAACAAGAATATTTTATCTTAAGACTGACGTGGAATAATTAAAAAATTTAATGTTTTAAAACTTTTTTCTTCTTTTTCAGGTAACAAAATCACTAATAATACAGACAGTGCGACTATGTGCATACGAAAAAGCAGTTTGGTAAGGAGATTAAATGAAAACATTTATTTACGTAAAATATTTTATTTATGTATAAGTAAATAGTTAGGTAGGCTTTTGGCTACTCCGTATGAGTGTATTTTATGTCATCAGTGACAGCCTAGTGGTGTGACCGTCAGATTGCCAAGTCATAGGTCTCGAGTTCAAACCCAAGGCACGCACCTCTGACTTTTCGGATTCATGTGCGTATTGTATAATTATTACTTGCTTAAAAAATGGTAAAGGAAAACATCGTGAGGAAACCGGCCATGCCTGAGAGATATGTCTCGACGGCATGTGAAGCCAAGTCTGCGGTTTTAAAACTCTGACAACAGGTTAGTCAGTAACCACACGAAAATCTTCTTTTTGTGTGGTTAGTGACTAACCTGGTGCACTTACGCATTTATAATAAACAGTTAGGATGGCTTTAACATGGCAAAATGACGTGGTCTGTCAGTTTAATTAACAATTAATTTCCCTGACTGTACAATGGTAAATTGAATATACAGTTTCTGTTTGACTGTGCAAAGCTATTAAGTACCTTCACATCATGATCATCAGTATCATCGCTATTATCGCTAAATTCTGTATGGGGCAGTACATAGAAGTGCCTAGTCATTCCTATTACTGGGTACTTCTTTATAAATTCTGTACGGGACAGTACATAGAAGTACCTAGTCATTCCTATTACTAGGTACTTGTTTATAAATTCTGTACGGGACAGTACATAGAAGTACCTAGTCATTCCTATTACTAGGTACTTGTTTATAAATTCTGTACGGGACAGTACATAGAAGTACCTAGTCATTCCTATTACTAGGTACTTGTTTATAAATTCTGTACGGGACAGTACATAGAAGTACCTAGTCATTCCTATTACTAGGTACTTGTTTATAAATTCTGTACGGGACAGTACATAGAAGTACCTAGTCATTCCTATTACTAGGTACTTGTTTATAAATTCTGTACGGGACAGTACATAGAAGTACCTAGTAATAGGAATGACTAGGTACTTCTATGTTCTGTCCCGTACAGAATTTATAAAAGTCTCCTGACATTTATAAATTCTGCGTGGTGATAGGTATATTTCAGCAATGCCTCCTGCGTTGCTTGACCATTTCTATTACCCACGGCAAAGTCAAAGGATGGTTATGATTTTACCAGCCCACGTAATGTATGTTCATTTGTTCGCTCTTAACTCCTAAACTACTCGTCTTATTTTGACAAACGAGCCGTCATGTTGTTGCGCGGGTTATAGGATATATTACGTCACAAGATGGCAGCCTATAGCGGATGAAAACCGTTACTACTGTTACCGAAAACAAATGATTTAATGTTATTATATCATGTTTGGTATCTAATGAAAGGTCTTATGTCTAAATCTTTCTGAAAATATGTTAGTTAATTTAACCCCAAATTTTACAATTAAATTTTCCAAATCCAAAGAATTGGGTACGTAGGTAATTGAAATAAAAATAATAGTTAAACTAAAACCCAACTACGACAAAAACGCCAACTAATAATCCTCCTTATTTTGTCGGGTAAAAAGGTATATAAACAAGACACCACAGACAGACAAATAAAAAATCTGGAGTCGCACGTAATCTGTTCGTTAGATTTATGCCTTAATTACATGACGTGTGACTCCTTCCGCAAGAACAAACTTAACTTTGTAGTTGAAAAACATGTTCTCCCATACGGAATGTATCGGAACATGTTTCTGCAACTGCAAATGTAAGTTGGTCGATTATTACTCGCTAACTTGTAAAGCCTACCTAACTGTGATAGTTTTCCTTTTAATTTCATTATATACTACTGCCATATTTTTTTTCACATTTCCAAAACCTACCATTTAGCTGGCAGGGTGGGGGCGACACTTGACTAACAAAAAATAGCACTTTAAAGCTTAATATTACGCAAACTGATCCCTGAATCCAAAAATGGTTTTCACAATATTTTTGAACGACCTTTCCAACTATAGCCCACACCATGGGGTAGATGAGAAAAAAAAACATCCCTAATTTACGAGTGGGGGTAGTGCACTAAAAAAAAATTTTCATAATTTTATTTTACACTTTGTCGTAGTGATTAATATGTATGCCCATGCCAAATTACAGCTTTCTAGTATAAATAGTCTCTGAGCTAAGTCGCGGACAGACAGACGGATATGGTAAAACTATAAGGGTTCCATGTTTACTACGGAACTCTAAAAACAATCATTTGCACAACCAACACAGATTTTCGCATAGTTGACTGAAACAATCACAGCAACGATTGAAAATTCACGTATAGCTTTTCAGTACAACTTCGGGAATTAACTCTAAAACACCCTAACTTTCCGTTCCTCTTAGTTCACGCAAAATTTTGCAGGTGTTTGAACGATCTCAATTATTAAAAATGAAAAAGAGGGGAACGTCAACAATTTCTCACAACAACGCGCGTTCGGGTCGGTGTTGTAAAATTCCCGAACGAGTTTAAGCCGAGAGCGGGAGTCGCCAACAGTTTCGTTTGTGCGAAGGAAATTCACTGTTTAAGAATTCACGTTGTTTTATTGAACGGCTTTTTAGTTTTGGTTTCAAATAAATTTTACTTGCGAATAAACGTTTTATTACCTCATATCTTAAACTATTAATTCTGCAATATAAGAACGGATCGTAGGTAAATAAATTGTGCCATAATGAGTATGCCTTATTCACAGCATACACCTATTAAAGTATAATATAGTTTAAATAATACGCAGTAGGTACTATAACCTTGTACGTAACTGAATTCATAATAAAAAATATAAAAAATACTTTGTAAGTATTACTACTAGGTAACAATATTTCTACTAACATTATTATGGGCCAAATGTGTCTGAAATAAAAACATTTTATTTTAGTTTTCAATTATAGCCGAAAAACAAATAAAATTTGCGATATTAAATGAAATATATAATACTAATAATAATATCGGCACAAAAAAAAAAAAAAACTAAATGGCGCCGGCATTTTCTAGCTGACTGATCCCTGAGAAATGAAATAAACTCAGAGGTCATGGTCTCTTTTAAACAAATAACATAACCAAATAACAGAAGCCTATTGTTTCAGTCATTTCCAAAACAAAAAAACAAATGAAAATTGTATGTATTTTAAACTGATAAAAACACAAAACGTGTTCCGTTTTATGTGTAAAACATAGAACAATGGAAATTCAAACGAATTTGACATTAGCTTTAGAGTCGAAACAAGAGTAAACGATTGACACCTTTGTAATTTACTCAAAGGTAGTGCATAACGTATGTGAACAGCCGGCTTAAAGTGCGCCGGAGGCTTGCCTGCTCAGTTTACCTTTGTGGTATTGAACTATATAATTACTGCCCCTGCGCAACGTTGACATCGCCCGAAGCTACTGAATACAATATTGCATGTTCAATAGTGCATGTTTGCCCAATGTCTAACATTCAAATGCACAAATCCCTTTGAAGCGATTTAATTCTGTGTATGTTTCAATTATATGTCTATTCTAGTCAGACAAGACTCTTCAACACCTAGGTGTAAAATGTGACGTCATCGCCAGCAGATTGGCGACTAATATTGTCATAGGGCACGAAACTGGAAGTGTTCGTTTTATGAATGAATGAACAGGTGGCACATTACTGTGTCGGCGCAAATAAATGGGTCAGTGTGAACATAGACTAATTGAAGCGAGAACGTACTAATATTACATTGATTTGTTCTTTCACTAGCTAGATGTTGTGTACATGGACACATAAATGGCAGTGATTAGACCACTTATATGTGTTGAAGGGTTAAAAAAATCCAATTAAGTAGTATGATCTACTACTGTTTATTCACGAGCACGTGGCTAAGTAATAACAGTCGCATCCATCAGGTTAAGCTACGCTTGCCGGGGTTGGTCTGTGGATGGGTGAGCATCTTTACATACCGAGACTCCTCCGTGTCTCGGAAAGCACGTTAAGCCGTTGGTCGCGGCTGTCATTCGTGGATCTTTGACAGTCGTTAATGGTCGTCAGAAGCCCGAATGTCTGACAACCAGTCCTTACCAAGGGATGTCGTATTACCGAGTTCAGATAGGCAGAAGCTCCATGTAAAATACTGGTATTCAGCTGCATCCAGTTAGACTGGAAGCCGACCTCAGCATATTTGAGAAAAGGCTAGGCAGATTGATTTTACTACTGTTTATTTAAAAGGCAACTTTTGAACGTTTGGCAACGTTGCACAAAAGCGCGCGTCGTTTCCAGCTGAAGTGCAATTAGTGTGACGTCTATTTTGAAGAGACAACGTACCAAAAGTTTTTCGTTTATTGCCCAGTGAATACACGGTTTTAGTGTTAGTTACAAGCATTTATGTTACACCTATGTTTCCAATGTCAGTGTGTTCGCGATGAGCGTGGCTCCTGTTTAACATTACAGAAATCGCATCGTCAAAGCCAAATGTACATCCCTAAGTGTCTCACTTTGTGGATTGTACTTAGTTCATAACGCAATTATTGCGCAATTTATGGAGAATAATAACGCTCTTGAACCGTCGTGACATTGACAATTGCAAAGAAAGCAGCGCGGGCGTCGTGCTTGGCAGCCATATTGCATCGAGGCTTTCGTTCTCTTTTCCGGCGTACACCGACGGCTTAACATCTACCTAACATTTTGTACTACAATGTATATTTTTTTATTAATCTTTTACCTTGTTTTTCTCAGCTCGAGGAAGCAATTGACATTTCAGACTAAGGGCGATATTCACCATTAAAATTGAACGCGAACTGAACCGCGTTCAAAAGCTGTCAGTGTCAATTTTCCATAACACTAATGACACTGACAGCTCTTGAACTCAGTTTAGATGTGCTGGTCGCGTTCAGTTGAATGAAACTGAACGCTAATTTCACCAATGGGTGAAATTCGCCCTCATTCAACTAAACGCAACACATCAGTTGAATGTATATCGTCAATCATTCATAGATGGCGCCATTTAGTCGAGTTTGTAGCTTGATTTAACAAACGCTTTGATAGTTGAAAGTAACGTGTAGAACGTTTATTTCGACATCGCTGCTCCGCTATTCAATGTAGACGGGGAGTTCGTATTACTCCCGCGGGGTTAATTACATATCATATTTTTATCATACAAATATGATTTCATATCTGTAAAATTCTATGATCATAGTTAAACGATGCTGTTCTTCATTTTTACATATTACACTTATGATCATAAAAACGTCATACTGGATGACGATTTAGCCGTGTTCGATTTAGCCATTTTTTAGGTTAGACGGATATGATCATATTTGTACTCTTGCTGTCAAATAGGATCCCTTAACTATGATCATAGACCATATGAATCATATTTAGTTATTATAACGTCATAGGTTCTTCATATAAAAATGACTTTTACATCTCTGATCATATTTCTATGATAGTCTAATATGGCTCTAACACAGTTACAGTAGCAATGGCTTACATTTTGACAGTTCTACAACATTAATTGCGTTATTTAAGTTGTTGAAAAGACAACTTTTTCGATCATAATGAAGCAATGGATTAATCAGAATGATTATTATTGAAAGTTTACGAAATTAGGATTCATAAGCATCAAATAGAAGGAAATACTATTCTGTATTAATTAGCATTGTCTGTAAATGCTCTTAGGTAGATACATAAGATACTACTTGAGCTTTGCTGCTATCTGAGTTACTCGGATTATTTCGCATCTAACGAGAATATCGGCGTTATTATTATTCTATTTGAAACCTACGTGCCACTACGTCAGTATTTACGTTGATATTTGATTTTAATAGCAATATATTTTATGAAATTGTTACGGGAAACAAAATGGATTTTCCTGAAGCATTAATGACTTTAAAGTTGTTGAATAGAGTCATTGCCAATTGTTGGAATTATCAAGATAAAAAACTGCGTTTAGGAATAATTCTTAAATAAAATTTATACAACTTTTGACTGTTGTAAACATATGAAGTCATGATTACGGCAATAATGGTTAGGAAGTTTTAATCAGAATTTTCCATAGTCATTTGTTGCACTCGTAGCGGCGTCTACCTTGCCGCATGCGAACTACGCATCAAAGTCGCATCGTCACACAAAAATCCTGACGTCACAAAAATCCTGCATCGCGCACTTAGAGTTTACCGCGCGAACTGCATATATATAGCTTCCCAGACATCAATCGTTGGGCAGTCGCCCGCCAGACACGACACCCGTCTGGTCGGAGGATCCTCCCTTTTCTATAGAGAATGAGTGAATTTTACAGCTTGTTCCTCATACCTCTAAACACTGTAAGTACAATATAATCACAGTTATTGGTCCGAAACCTGATAAATATGTAAGTTTTGCAGGCGCTCGTGAGTCACGCGCCATCTAATATTGAGGAACCAAGGCGTGGCGTCACATACATTTTTGATTCGCTTTTCGTGATACAAACGTTGACTGGCAGACGACAGTCCACACTTAACAACTGTTTGTTGACTGTATAAGTAACTACAGAAGAAAGCTTAGTAAGGCAAGCTTAGTTATGCTTACTTATACAGTATGTTAACTAACGAAGGGCGTTCCCGTGAGCCGCAATAGTAAAGTGTCCATACATGCTAAAACAATATTAGAATAAAATAAAATAAAATAAAATAATATAAGAAAAATATTAAATTGATACGTAATAAAATCACTCTGTACACGCGCACTTGTGTTTCAACATGGAAAGACAAGTGCGTCGAGTGTGCGTGTATAGAGTGTTTCTTTTACGTATCAATTTAATTATTTTTGTGAAAACATTACTATTAAAAAAAAAACATATTTTTTTCCTTTATGGTTGCTCAGCTGTTGCGGGTTAACGAAAACGTCCTTTGTTAGTTAAAAAAGATATAAGGGATTCTTGTATTTTTTTTGCATTTGAAATAAGATTAGACATTTAAATAAATCTTTTTTACAGTCCGTTCAACCGATTTTGACTTCTATACCCGAGGCATAAGGATGGCATTAAAAGCAAAAAACCAACCGGTTACAATACCAACTGTTTACTGCAGCTGTTATTTGTCATGCCACCAACGCAATAGAAGTCAAAATCGGCTGAACGGACTGTAAAAATGGTTTATTTAAATGTCTAATCTTATTTCAAATGGAGTATCGATGAGACGGCAATAAAAAAAAACTAAACTAAAATTTAAAAAAATCAACAAGAGTCTCCAAAGGGTTAATAAACGGATGGATAATCCACCTTTTACTGATTGCCTCCGATGAATACAAGAACGTAGCTCGAATATTTATCCTCTCAGCTGAATTAAAACTGGACAAAAAAGTAAAAAAAGGGGTCGCCATGGGGTGGCTAGGCTTTATGTAGCGTTCATCCGGTATAAGCGGAGTCGCTCGTCAACATTGAGTGCATTTATGTGTTGCACAATTGTGAATTTGTCATGTCAGTGTTGAATGAAGGCGGTTGCCGCAGAGCGATATCGAGTAGTTTGCGCTTCGATCTCGAAATGATTAATGCCCGAACCTCAATTTTATTACTCTTTAAAACTAATAGCTATGGACTGTTTTTATTATGTTTCCATCGGAAATTATTCCAAACTTCATGTATTAAAAACAACAGTTTAAAAAAATGTACCTCACTTTAATTAAAACTAGCTTTTGCCCGCGGCTTCGCCCGCGTGGATGTCGCAAAATATTCCACGAGAAGTACGTTCTCGTGGAATATTTTGCGACATACCGGGATTACATACCTAATAGCCGAGGAAAAGGTCATTGACTCCCACCGCTGCGCCCGCGTAGCCGTCAACCAGAATTATTTTGTTACGCGTAATTTTAATTCTGTGATATCTTTTAAACTATTTATTTAAATTATATGATGTCAAGGCATATTTTATTGGATAAGGATTAATATAATACCGGTCAAAATTGCTTCGGAAATAACATTGAAATTATTATCAAATTCTGAAAGTTAAAAATTGTTACCGTGGGTCATCCTGAGAAGATAGACATATGCCATCGCGGACTTTTTGTTGAACTTTTTAAGATGAATGGTTCATCTTAAAAAGTTCAACAAAAAGTGTATTCTGTAAAATATAATTTTTATGTATCTTTTACGGTTTATGCAGCGCACGCCAGCAAAGCTCCCAGTCAACCTGACTTTTTCCGACATCTTCAGCAATAATCGTCATATTTCAGATAATTTACACAAAACCTTAATTAATTATGTACTAAAACCTTCCGCATGAATCACTTCATCCATTGGTGAACACCGTTTGAAAATCCGTTCAGTAGTTTTTGAGTTTATCGCGTTCAGACAGACAAACAGACGCGGCGGGGGACTTTGTTTTATTAGTAAGGATTGTTGTTTTGAATTTATTTTGACGTTGAGATAACGCGTTTTTTTATAATTCGTCTAGTTTATGGTTGTTATTTACTTAAATCCCCGTCTATCACAATACAAATTTAATTAGTAATTGGCCGCGGGCTATTGCAACTAATCCTTAGTAATCAACTTATTGCCATTGTTTTCAAACTATGATTAGTTTTGATGGTGAAACTGATAGCGAGCCCGGAGCCCCCGACAGTTGCCAGGGGCGCACACATGTGTTCACCTGCCAACGTGTAACAAGCCACATCATTACGGTAACGAATGTTATGCCTTCGTTAACATTTCAGTTTGAATGGAACTTTATGCTGAATGAATATTTTGTTGGTCTGCGCGTACAAGAAATGTTGTAATGAGTTTTATAAGAAAACACATCGTAATTGCTGGATTTAATTCAGTCGAGTAGTTTGAAGGGCTATATACCTATTGCTGTTTAAACTTATTTACAAGTGACTGGTCATCTCTTATCTGCCAGGGCTTATAAGATATTTTATATTTTGAATTGTTATGATTATTTTTTGCACATTATTCTCACATATAGAAACAACAAGAATAATGTAACCAGGATTTTGTAATTTTCTATATTTAAAAGAGTGTCCTTGGAGGTGCTTGCCCGTTCTTCTCCATAAAGATCTACGTTTTGGAATGGGCAACTAGATTCAACTAACTGACCGACTATTTGATATTTCAAAAGTGCCTGTAAATGGTTTAATTGAAATAAATGCTTTGAGTTTGAGACACCAGTATGGGCCAATTTGACAACGTAACCACATTTTCAAACCTATTCATATTCATTTATTTCAATACTTTCAGGCTTGCAGCCAGGATACACATAAATAATTTACGCTTTCTCAACTAGGGTGTTATCAATATTTTTATATGCTGTATTATAAAATTAATGTCACTGGGTTTCAATACCCCAAAAACAAAAAAACTTCTTCGAATAAATAGTTACTCACAAACTCACAAGTGTCAAAGAATTTCAGCGCAGCAATACCAATTCAAATACGGCTAGGTACGGAAATTTTCGAAGCAGCGTGCTTTTCCACATACTTCAAGGTCATAAACTAATATTCTTACTTTAGTTTGCGTTAAAGGAAAAATACTCACGTGTAAATAAGTGTTCAACACTTATTTACACGTGAGTATTTATCTTTTGATACAGTTCTTCGAAGCCGAGCATCTCTTTAACTAATAGGTATTGAGCATTGCCTTTTGATATCATTTGCAATTACGGTAAAACGTTTTGCTGGGCCAACGTAAATGTGAATGAAATATGCTCAAATTATTTTATTTTATACTGGTTATTAGCTCATTGTTTCGTAAATAATGATGTTGTTTTCAATATTCAAGCCGACTGGCGCGACGTGAAGTGTTCTACCGTGAAGTTTTCGTCGCTCCAGTCTGCACGAGGCTTAAATCCTACTAATCGTACTTTTTTGAAAATATATTCCGTAGTGTGGCTGGACGTTAGTTACTATATGCATTTGGAGGGACTATAGAGGAACCGTGTCCTAGATTAACACATGGTTTATTTTTTATCTGGCTATATTAGGTAGTTCAGTCAGATGCTCGCGAAACTGCAGTAATGGCTAGTTTATAATAAATAACTTTGAAGTACCTCCTCAATAAAATGTGTTGTATTCCACAAATTTAAATTATTTCGTACTAATACTAATAATAAAATAAACTTATACTACTTGTAATGTAACTTACATTACAAGTAGTATATTGTAATCGCCAATTAATTGTTACCGTATTAATTAAAATACGCGACTTCTTCTTTTCGAGTCGATGGTAAATACATGTATTATGTTAAACGAGTTGGGCCCAGTAGGTGGCCACGCAATCGTGGCATCTGTGGCATTTTTAAGGTCCTCAGAAGTGCTGGTGTGTGGACACTTTGGACACTCCAACATGGGAAATATATAACAAAATACGCGAGTAATCAGTTTAAAAGAAATGTAAATTGTGAATGGCCAGAATTACTTTATGTGTTATTAGTGTAAAACATTTACGTATTAGAATTATGACTATGTAACAAATATGGCTTAACAGAATTATAATAATAATAAGAATCAGCAATACAACTTCTTATGTTAACATAACCCTAAAATGTCATCGTTTCATGAAATAGTCATTCAATAGGATTATATGAACTTAGAGAGTTGTAATGATGATTTTTATGATTATAATTCTGTAAATATGATACAGCCGCGAATCATATTTATATCTACATACAACCAGATACTGACCTGAAAATTGCAAAAATGGTAAGAAAATTTGAATTTCACAGGGTTCTCTGACGCTTTTGCCTTTATGTGCTTATCGAGGCACGGAGGGGTCTCGCTCGATATGTAATGGATGATCACCCATCCACGGACCGACCGCGGCAACTGTAATTTAACCTTCGATCGACCCGTGCCGCTGTTATTACTTAGCTGCGAGCCAAATAACCAAAAGGACTAAATTCCTCTACAATCGCCAATAAATCGGTTAAAGTTAGGTAAACTACTAAGTTTACCGAACGCAGGGATTAGTTGAAGGCTTCAGATTTTGAACGAGTAACTAACTAAGTTCAGTCAATTGGCAAAATGTCGGAAAGTTTAACTGTTTGACTGCATTTCGTCCAACGGTCAAGTTTTTTCTCAAAGCCTACAGCGTCTTGAACGCCATTGATGTCAGTTTAGGTTTGTATGCCCTTTCAGATTAGGTTGGTCTAACTCAAACTCAAATTCAAAGCATTTATTTCAATTAAACCATTTACAGGCACTTTTAAATTATCAAGGAGTCGGTCAGAAATATGAAGCTAAGCCCATTCCAAAGCGTAGTTGGTACCTATGGAGAAGAACGGGCAAGAAACTCCACGGAGACTCTTTTAAATCAAAAATTTGCTGCAAAATATTGGTTACATCATTTATGTTGAAATTATACATGTGAGAACAATGTAGAAAGACGTGCACCTATTATTATTGAAGCTATCTTAACTTATTTAGTTCGGTACTATTAGTATACTAAAGGGTAAAAGTCTCGGATACAATGTTTCCACCACTCTCTAAATAAAGCAACTATTAAAAAAAGTCTAATTAATCAGAACAATTTACAGTTTGTTATTTAATTCTTATCAATTTACAAATGTCATAAACCATTCAATTTTATCCATTATTTCATCATACATTTTTTTACTCAGAGTTTCATCAGTTTTAATTGTTTAAAAGAATTCATCTGGTTGTCTACAGTTTGTAGTGTAAACAATTGTTGGTAAACACAATAAACAACTACTTTCATATTACTTTAAAAAACTTAAACATATCATTATATTTGGACGTAGTAATAAATAATAATAAAATCGTAATATTTAATCGAAATCAGTAATTAATTATACACCATAAAATCGAAGTATTCCGGGATCCCTCAAATTAAAATCAGATTTACATATTATAGCCAGGATATCCGGTTTTTGATCACATATTATGGCTGACCTCACAGCGGGTCATCATGATGTTTTAAAACGTAACATTATTAATTAAAATATTAAAATGACTGTTATTAAAACAGTTTGTTCATTACAAAGATGTTAAATTGATTTACGAAAAAGTACTTATTTAAAAAAAACTTCTTAAGCGGTTTTTGCGGCCGTTTTTGAAAAGGTTTTTCATTAAAGGAATAACGATGCATTTTCGATTTCCTGGTTTTTCATTGAGTAAATCTAAGATCTGATGAACATAAAATGAAAGTATTCTGGCTTACGGTCAAAGCATTGGACTTCGTTACTACGGCGTAGCAGATGGCTACGAGCTCGTAGCACATTGTCAATTGAACAAGAAACATTTTGTTTGAGATATAAGATAACAAAATCAAATCTTTTTATGGTGGGCATAGATTGTTAGGTAAATTACAGTTCTATTATGTCCTGCCTAATAGATATACAATAATTATGTCAAAATGCAGTATTAAAAATTTCTTAGGTATGACTTCTAAAGCAAATCCTACAAAATAACAATTAGGTGTATGGTGAAAGATTGTAGTAGGTACTCATTATTAATAAAATCCTGTATAATGTGGTAAGCTTTGTCAATAAAAAAATTACGCAATTTATATTTGAATAGTGGGAGTTCCTTGGTGCTTTAAATGTCCACAGGTATCTTATTGTACATTTTAGATGCCATTCCAAAAAATCTTTTTCCCAGAAGAGCAGCTCTATGTGGTATACTAGATATTTTTAGTATATATCTTTTTGATTTTAGTTCACCGAATAGATTTTAACGAACTGCTTATTTCAAACATTAATTTACATTACATGTTTCAATACAAATAGTAACCAGTTTTTGGACACCTGTACATTTCCGGGGAGTATGCTCTCAAAAACGTCCCCTTTTAGTGTTAAAAACCAAAAGCATAACGTAGTGAGGAGAAAGACGGCGTCGCTATTGGAGAGAACGCGGTCAAGCCCCAATAGCATTCTGAAGATGTTAGTGGACAAATTTGACTCACCGATAATGAATCACTTCATGCAGGTGTTGGTTAGGCAGAAGTGATTCATTACAACCGGTGAAATGTGATACATTTATGTATGTAAATATTGTTCTTCTGTGAGCTTAGTACCTACTTATAATAACACACTAACATAGCTTTTAAGTTTTTGTTTTTAACTAACTAACTAACTAACGATACATGGATCTTTGTTGTCTTAAAAATAAATAATTTAATTTAAATAACTAAAATATAAAAACTTAGCCCTTCCACAAATATTGCAACCAAACCATTCACGTATCTACGAAAAAGACCGGAACTACCATTACTTTTAATGTTATTGCCAGATGCAATCGGTATATTGATACGGCAGCAATTAAAAAGTATTCCAACCTTTTTTTTTTGAGGGTGGGTTATTCAAAATTCCACCCTGCCTTCGCTGTAGCGCTTTAAAAATAAAAACATTGAAATTTGATTAAAGCGCTGTTGTCGGGACGTCGCCGTCGAACAACAGTCTGCTGCGCGACTATAATACGTTTACTGTGACGTAAGTGAATAGCAATAGAATAGTACGTCATCGAGCCTCACCTCCACGCTATAAACAGCAGTGCTATTCTGTAACCATCTCACCGTGAAAACTTAGGTGAAGTGAGCGTGGAGTGAGCTGTCATTCCACAGGGATTGACACTATTGACAGCTCACTTCACCCAAGTTTTCACGGTGAGTTGTTTACAGAATCGCATGGCTGTTTTAAGTAAATGTCTACCCTTTACGTGTACGTAGGTTGGCAAGGCAATTAGCGATGTATGAGCAATGTAAACAATGATTTGTTATTCTTGCTTCCTTTACGCAGGAATAACAATAATTCCATAAGAGGTTTTATACGGTTTTAAAAGATCGTGCTTTTCGTATTATTAAAATGTTTTTAGCTAGCATCTTCCCAAAAGTTAATTCTGCTTTTACGATTACTACATTGAAATTGTATACTTACAATATTCTATATTTTTTATTAAATTTGATTTGTTACAGCTGTAGTGTCAACCATTGTCATTTGGTTTAAATAGGTTTTTGTTTATATAGATTATTTTCTTTTAATTTTTGTGAATGTGAGAACATTGTAGACATAACAGACTGTAGGTCTGTGGACCATTTTATACTTTGCTAAGTACCTGGTACATGTTGATGGGCCTACACTGTCCTATCATATCTGTATTGTTGATCGAAGCTTTTAACACTGTAATTTGGAAAAATTGTAAAAACCATTTACTTTTAAAAGAGTAACCTTGGAGTTTCTTGCCGGCTCTTCTCCATAGGAAACGACCAATTGGAACCATGCACCTAGCTTCTGATGTTTCATAAGTGCCCTTGTAGGTTTATGTGAAATAAAATATTTTGAATTTGAATTTGACTAAAACAACTAATTTAACCAAGCCGCTGAAATCGTTTGATTGACTTTTTACATATTCAGCCTATAAAGTTCCCACTGCTGGAACACGCCAGTGAGAGACCGTAATCTACTACGCAGACCCAGTGCGGGTCGGTGATATTTTTGGTTCTAGGACATGCCGGTTTCCTCACAATGTTTGCCTTCACCGTTTTAAGAGCAGTGGTAATGAAATAATGTACACAAAGTAAAGCGCCTATCTGGGTTCGAACCTACGATCTACAACTCGTAAGTCGCGGCCGTTGCTCCTGGGCCACCACTGCGTTACTATTTATAGACAATCGTTGCGCTAATTACGATTGAGATTTGGAAATTTGATATGAGTGACAACTAGTGTGGAACAGAGCAAGCTGTTAGATGTATTGCACGACAATGCTTGTACTAGTAAGAGTACAATGTTGTTGTAAGTAAATTAACAATTTACTCTGGGTGTTAAAGTGTTCCAACATACGCACGGCTTACTTAGGTAAGCCGTGCGTATGTTGCATGCAAAAAATAGATGCTTGGACGTGGACTAGCCCATCTACTTGTGATTAGTCACAAGTAGATGGGCTAGTCCACGTCCAAGCATCTATTTTTTGTACGGATCACATATATACATATAAATATATATACAAATAAATACAATTTAAGTGTGTTTGTAATATCCAAAATTCAGTAAAAGACCGTCGGATTACGGTTGTTATAGCCGGTAGTCTTTATAATCAAACACTATGTTATGTAAACAGAAGTCCTGGCACTTCAAAATTTCGTCGTTATAACCGGTACGTTGTTTTAAACGAAGTCGTTATAAACGGTTTTGACTGTAACAGTTTTTACTAAATGCATATGAATGTATATACGGTACTTATAACAAAAAATAAATAAAAAAAAACATTTTGTTTGTGTTTGTTCCGGCTTATCTCCGAAAAGGCTAAACTGATTTTCACTGGCAGATAGCTGATGTCATAAGAAGTAACTTAGACTACTATTATTTTAGAAAAATAATATTATAAGGCCCTACGCGGGCTAAGCCGCGTGCTGCAGCTAGTTAACATATTAAACTATCAGGAGAAATAAATATACAATTTATTTATATCTAACATCTCCTTATTAGGGCCAACTGTATGTCTCCGTCTTGTGGTAAATCTATGAGAGCTTATTAAACGCCGTTTGAGTTAGTCTCAGCTCTTTTGATTCATAATCTCAGTCTCTTTTCTTTTGTCGCAGCTTCTGACTTTGAAGGGTATTGTTTTGACAATGGCAATCACATCAAATATAATCTATATCTTTATATACATAATTATTTTGTACGTGAGTGTCACTGAACTCCTCCTAAACGGCTGGACCGATTTTGTTGAAATTTTTTGTGAGTTTTTGGAGATGGTGGATGGTTTAGATTCACAATCGGGGATAGGTAGAGCTGTTCGGGCAGGACAACGTTTGTCAGGTCCGCTAGTATGCCTATAAAAATGAATGTAGCTACAGAGCTATATCTCTTTGAGATTAATAGACTTCGAAACCGTTTGACCGATCACCCTGAGATACTTATAGACGTATGTATTTTTTCACGGAGAAGGTTCTTATAGGTTCTTTCCGACCTCCAAAGGGGGGAGGCCAAGGCCAAAAGCTAGTAATAAAGAAGCAAAATACCTTTAAAGATAAAATAAATGTAGAACTTATACAAGATTTGTTCGTTGGTGGAGAGAGAAACTGAATAAAATTGTTTTATTATTTGTGGTGAGAGAAAGTGTGTTTAAATTATAATTAAAACACACTCAATTAGCTCGTCTAAAAGTTAAATAGGAAATTTTTAAAAAAACATTGAAATGAAGCAAACATTTAATTTAAATTTCCTTTAAATGTGCTGCATTATATGCAGCACATTAAAAACTTAATCGTACCGGTGTGGAACGCGAAGCAAATAACGTTGAGCAAACTGTTGAATTTAAACTTCATTTCATGTTTATTAATTAGTAGATACGTCAACAAGTTTGTTTAAATGCGGCTCCCACTTTAGTACTCAGGAATATTCAAAATTCCCACGTCCAGGGTAGGACAATATTAGCCCTAATGAATTCGCAAACAACACTAGTCCCGGGTTCAGTTTCACGAGCGCACTGAGCTTTGTCAATAGTCCCGGTATTAATGATGTTACCTGCCGGAAGCGAACATCACTATAGAACTGAATAGATCGTGTCGTCTTAAACGATTTGATTTGGAAAAATATGTGCGTTATGTTTTACAAAGATTCTGTGAAAGTTGATACATAATCTTCCATCCACTAGGCACTTGGTTACTGAATGGGCTCAATCAGGACTTTATAATAAAAGATTAGTGGACTGTATTAAAATAGGTGTACCATACCATAATTCACATGTACAACGTTTATGGAAGACAGTAAAAGAAATGCCCGTAGTGTAGCGCGTCTGTGAGCTGAGTGGTGTGGCGGGCGCGCAGCGGGCGTTAGTAGCGGGTTCGGTACCCCGAGACCCCGCGCGTTCCCCGCAGTGAATCACGCGCATATATGATGCGCCGACAGTTACGAAACAATGAAGCACATAATCAGTCTATAATGTTCCCACCTCTGGGTCACAGGCCTCCTCTCTTCGAAAGGGAGTGGGCTGTAATCCACCACGCGGGTCCAGTGCGGGTTGGTAGATGTCACATGTCTTCGAATTCTTGGGTCTAGGACATAGGTGTTGCCGGTTTCCTCACGATGTTGGCCTTCACCGTTTCGAGAATAGTGGGGATAAAATTATTTGCATAAAGTAAAGCGCCTGCCTTCGAACCCACGACCTACAAATCGTAAGTCGGGGCCGTTACCACTAGGCCACCACTGCTCTATCAATGAAGCATAGTCTACTACAGAAGTCGAATAGTTAAGACGACAACTACTGTCAACTAAACCCATTACCGGATGGTGGAAGCTCAATATTTATGACTAATTTTAAATCAATAGACCAATTTGATCTCAAAACTAATGTTTTGTACAATTGTGGCCTTAGGAAAATGAAATAAGGAATTTAATCTATTTCTGCCTGAAATACGATTATTTCCCATTCATTCGTAGATTAAAATGACAGAAGCATGCAAACCGCCCACTTCATAAAACCAGAACAATTCCTTACAAGCATTGTCGTTGTATTGTTTGTGAGCGGAGTTTGTGGACGGATTTAACGCTTAGTGGCGCCTCGCTTACTGCGTTACTTCTTCGTACACTGTAAGGAACTTTGCGTAAATGTCAAGAACGTTTTACAGCTTTTTATGAAATTACGAACATATTTAATTTTGGTCTAGCTGGAAAAAAGCTAAGACTGACTTGGTGGTCTATTATAGTGTTCGCAAGTGCGACTACTGAGTGTGAAGTCCTAGGTTTGATTCCTAAGTCGGGCAAAGTGTTATTGGGTTTCTCCTGTAGGAATTTCTCAGTAGCAGCCCGGAGTGTGGATTGGTGTCTGGTTGATAGCAATAGGCTCACTTCTATTACATGGGAACTAGACATAACTGGCGAAATATTATACTACATATACACCTCTAGTCTGCCCAACTCCCAAATTACGATAATTATTTTAATTTATTTTTTATTTTATTTTAATTTACAAATTTCCTTGACATAATCTTTTTATTATTTGACATTGTATACTTACAATATTCTATATTTTTTATTAAATATGATTTGTTACAGCTGTAGTGGCAACCCTTATCATTTGGTTTAAATAGGTTTAAATAGGTTTTTATTTTTATTATTTCATTTATCTTTTATATAGATTATTTTCTTTTAAATTTTGTGAATGAGAGAACGTTGTAGACATAACAGACTGTAGATCTCTGGACCATTTAATATTTTGCTAAGTACCTGGTACTTGTTGATGGGCCTACACTGTCCTCTCATACCTTTTAACACTGTAATTTGGAAACATTGTAAAAACCATTTACTTTTAAAAGAGTACCCGTGGAGTTTCCTGCCGGCTCTTCTCCATAGGAAACGACCAATTGGAACCGTGCACCTAGCTTCTGACGTTTCATAAGTGCCCTTGTAGGTTTATGTGAAATAAAATATTTTGAATTATTTGAACTCTTCTGTGAATACAGTTGTGATGTAGGTAGATAAAAATAACGCTGAAATTTTATCAGCGATTTTATCTTTCCATTATTTCAGACTACATTCTCTTTTACAAAAGCCTTCGCTATATAAGAGAAAATGTCGGAATATTATATTTTTTTTACAAATTCATTTCGCGTCAGCTGCCGTCACCCACAATAGCGTTATCTTTAACGTCATATCCTGTTCGGAATAAACTTCAAACCACAACAATAGGTAACAGGAACATGAACAATCACAGCGTTACCTGCTACAAACTCAATTCTTGGGAACTGAAATCTGTAGCCGACTTCGAACTTAAATAAATTAAAAAAAAATCTCGGTAGAAACAAATTTGCTATCTAAGGCATTTTGTTCCTCCTTCAAGGAGTGAAGGAGGAAGGCGTTGGCTATCTCCCTCCTTTTTATAATTATTGTTAGTATGAATTGGTATTTACATAAGCACCAATTCATATTGTTGTACGTACAGATCGCGTGGAACTAATCTACTACTACTCGATAACTTATCAAATTAAGAAGATTGTCCGCCATGTTTATTTTAATTGCTTGTGTTATAACTTATTATGTTTAAAATATATGGACTTACTATTATCATCATAATATCACATAAGAAGTGCGAAATCATGACATAAGTCAGCAAAACAATGCAGTAACCAGAACTCCCTTTGTCAAACACATATAAGTGCGCCAAGAATGCTCGTGTGCCAAACACTACCTAAAATCTTTTGTGTAATTCAATATTGTCACTCGCCTCGCGTTTCAATGGAACTCGAAAATACATTTTCAATGTCCCACGTTCACAATAAGTGCGTGGAAACAAAATGCAGCAATTTCAAAGCGCAGAGGTGATCCCGGCCGGATTACATTCTGAGCACCCTTGACAAGCTTTATTGAGTAGAACGATGCATTATTAAGCAGACTTGCTTTCAAAGCAGATTATGTACATAAAGGTATTCTGCTCCAAAGTCGCACAGCCAGGGACATTCATTGTTTATCAAATTGACACACTACGCCTATTTGAGGAGGACCCATTAGATACAACGTCAAAGACAGACAATTGTGATTTAATTATATGGATAATTTCAGTTAGGTCAGGTTACACTGGTCAATATGTAGAGTCAGGGAAATTAATTGTTTATCAAATTGATTAAATTTGATAAACAATTAATTTCCCTGACTCTACATATTGACCAGTGTAACCTGACCCTTCCTGTAATGCCATTTTATTGAAGCTGAAGCATTCAATATAATTAATTTGACATTTTTCGTTTAAAACCGTCGGCGTGCGTGTGACAGGGTTTATAATTATTTGTCCGACCCGAAGCAAATAATACAAATACTCGGCTTTCATTCGATTCGTGCCGACCGGTAAACTTCGTTCGGCATCTACCCTCGCATTCAACTTCGGGTCGGCTCGGCACTATTCAAGTTAAACCGTGCAGCTCTTTCCCGAAACTATATTCGATTTTGCCGCCCGCTGTGTCAAATGCCAACCCGAACAACAAAAATGTTCGTAAATACTGTTGAATACAGTACTTTTAAACCGAATCCTTGCCTTATCATATGATTCCTCAGCCTATAATTCATAGTTAGAACACATATATATCGCAAGAAACGTATATCCACAGCATTTATTCTACATTCATGCCTCTCTTTACACCCGACATTCACAAAAGAGGAAAACAATACATATCAAATTTTAATGGAAATGACATCGCTTTATTATATTTTCAACTCATATTTTTATTCCAAGAGACTGTCACCACAACTACTACGAGTAATATGGTGCTACGAGTCATAATTATTGTGTAGTAATTTGCATTTCGATTGCAGTGGCTGCTACGCGGTTACGCCGTAGACTCGTAGACGGCTACGGCGTAACCGCGTAGCTGCCACTACAATCGATTGAACTATGGTTAGTGGTGACAGATCCAATACTGTAAAGTAAGTAAAATTAATTCATTTGAAATACCAGAAACCGTATTTGCGTGGTGCGCAACAATGCTCAGTTCCAAATATGCATAATCAAATAGAAATTGCACTGCGACATAGTAATTTAATTACAATCTGAGCCATTTCGGCCCATATTACTACGTGCAATATATTTCAATTAATAGACATAAATGCATCAGATTTTAGATGTTCCAAACCTGCCACGAGTGAATAGAAATAGTACACTAGACACATTTGCGGAATTGAATTCGGAGAAGCAGATCGCGATAACCATTTCATAGAAAAGTAGGTACATATTTCTGAAACTGAGATAGAAACACGATAGTGATCGGCGCGGGTGAAAGCGTGGCAATAGAACTATTAATAATATTTGAAACTAGTGTTTGTCAACGTTTGAAATGCACCGCGTTTTAGGTTTTCACTCGTTTTAATTGATGATCGTTTTTACCCGGTATTTTGTTCGTTTGGAAATTGGAATTTTAAAGGAATATTTTACTGTTGTAAAAATATCCTGTGTGATATTCCTTTGTTTTATGTTTGACTTAATTTAGTGTTAATGGCTTACAACTGGACGTAGTTAAACAGCAAGGATCCAACCCACACAGAGTTCGTTTTGAGATATTCAAGTTTTAAGATCAGATCGTGTTATGTGATTGTATGACCTGCCATACATACGGGTTGGTAATGTTATGGTCATAATGACATGATGCGTTGGGTTTGTTTTTTTGATATTAAATTTGACTACAAAGAGTTTTTTGGAATGCATAAGTCATTTTCGCCCATAGTGTGGGTTGGATACTTTCTGCTTAACTACGTCCACTGTACTAAATACGTAAGGCTCCGGGCAAACGGGCCACCGGTGGCTGTCGCCTCCTGCTGCGGTGCGCAGTACTGCTTTAGCGGGTGGCCGCCGCCGGCCACACGTGTGCGATGAATCCTCACAAAACCTACGAAAAAGCATGTGAACTGCTTGCCGCTGGGCTACCGGTGGCTGTGGTCGGCGGCCCACTTGCGCGGAGCCTTACGTATTTAGTATAGTTATAAGCCATTAACACTACTGTAAGCCAAACGTAACGTTGCGCGGAGCCTTACTGTATGTTCCATGTGTGTATATGACTGCGTTGTTGGTTTAGATCGCGCGAGCAACGGCTGAGCATGAGGTCCTGGGTTTTATTCTCAAGTCGGACTAAGTATTTTTCGGTTTTCCATATAGATATTTGTCAGTAGCTCGGAGGATTTGTGCCCGGCTAATGGCAACAGGCTTGCCCCTTTATGGAACAAAACTGGTGAATTGTAGGTGTATGCTACCGCCATAAAGGAAATACGAATTGGTATCTCCTAAATACAGATAATTCAGTGATCTATCACCGCCATACAGGAAATACGAATTGGTATCTCCTAAATAAAAATAAATCAGTGATCTAGCTAAGGGAGCAATGATTCACCCAACAATTCATTGTACCTACACAAAGTAATTAATAAGGCATATTCGTAAGTCCCTCATGTACTACAAAACCTTTCTAACACCCGAATACTGAAACGCCACTCAAGACTTAAGCATTACTTAAAACTAGTGTCAACCAATCAAAGGGCTTTAAACGAGTTTTAAGTAATGCTTAAGTCTTGAGTGGCGTTTCAGTATTCGGGTGTTTATAAATTATTATATTATGTTATAATATTTTACGCTACTTTGATGTAATGTTATTATTACGTCTTTTAATAATATGCCAACACATTCTTTACAATTTAATGATTAAATCCTACGCCTCTTTTAAACACAATATTTTGTGTGGGTGAATATAAGCCCACGTCGGCCGCACAAACATACAATTCCGGCCTATTGCAAGCCATTGGCACACACATCCGCTTTGCTCTCACGCGGTCGCTACCCGCCTGCCGCGGACAAATACTGAATTTCCTGCCTGAGCCACGCTTTCAATTAATTTATCTTTATATCTTAAAATGTTTTGCACTGCACTGTACTGAATAAAGATCACTGAAGCACTTTGAAAGTTGTAGTACCGAAAACGACCTATAAAAAAATTCTCGTCCTTTTTTTTTTACAAGTTTATTTTTTGTGCATCAACGTGATTGGCACTAACTACTCATTATCCCTTCACTATATTCAACAATATAATCTATAGAAAAATGTAATTCGTGTAGAAAAACAGCGTGATTCTGAATTTTTAAGAACAATGGATTTCATCAGAAAAAATTAGGATTTATTGAAAAAAAATTGCGTAAATATTCTTTCAGTTTTGTAAGATGAAAGATAAACAAAGCTTGTAAAAAGAATATAAATATAACGGGAAATTGGAACATCATTAATCATATTTGTTTTTTTTTATAAACACTCTCGGACTCCTAAATCGAGCCACCGTGTATTTTTATGTTTTAGACCATTTTTTTATGCATTTTTAAAGCTGATGTACTGGCCGTCATTTCGATATCTTTTTTGAGTTGTTATGAGCGACTGGCTTCAAAATCAGTTTTTTTTTCTTTGTACTACCTTGTTTAAAAAGCCTTTAAACATAAATATGCAGGGTGACTCGATCCAGGTGTCCAGGAGTGTATTTGCGAGCAGTCACCTGCTGATTAACTACATAAGTCGATGCAAATTGCTTTTATAAAATATTTCATATTTGCCCAGAGATATTTAATAGTATTATCATCTTTTTGCAATACGCTTTTCAGTATCATTTTAATAATGCTCTGGATTAGACTGGTTTATATTATTGAACAAAAAGCAGTAGAACTTTGACAGTCTTTACAGGTGGTCTGAAGCCCAAAAGTCTGACAACCAATCTTACCAAGGGTATCGTATTACCCAGTTACTGGGTTGTGGAGGTCAGATAGGTAGTTGCTCCATGTAAAATACGGCTGTTCAACTTCACGCGGTTAGACTGGAAGCCGAACCCATGGTAGTTGTGAAATAGCTAGGCAGATTGAGTGAATAAAAAGCAAAACTTTTTTCTGATTAACACTGTCCACTCCACCCACTGTTTATAGAACTCATACGCCATGCCGCCATACATATTGGAAGTGAACCCTCCGGGAGGGTTGCCGGCATTAAGTTAACCATCGCGGACGGTCAACGTCATTTGGTTTAAAACCGTTTAATAAAACACTGTAAAACAAAGTAAAATTGTGTTTTTAGGGGGTCTGGTCGCTATTACGTAGTTACCAACCTTTAAATTTTTTTGTGAATTTTTTTTAAATCGTGAAACAAAAATAAAATTAAAATGCTTGTAAAACCAACGCATATACTAATAAATCTTGTTAAAATATTCATACATCAGATGTTATTTTAATGGTTTATAATGCTGTATTCGCTAAGAAAAACCTACATTTAAAATGAGCCCTCCGCGAGGGCTCCCGGCATCCCATGCGACTTGGTGAACCCTCCAGGACGGTTCCCGGCACTGAAAATGTTAAAGAAAACTTTTAAATATCGTAGTCTGCATGTAGATAGTAAGTTTTCTTTTAAGCAGCAACAGTGTCAGTAATCGAGGTCGAGATTGAATCTGAAATTCTAACTTTATGTATTATAAATGGGAAAGTCAGTTTGTTTGTTTGTTACGCTTTCACGGTAAAACGGGTGATCGGATTTGGATGAAATTTGGCGCATGGGTGAACCATGATCTGGGCTAGGACATAGGATACTTTTTATCCAGGTAGTACGTTCCCGAGGGATAAATTCCGACCTCCACGCGGGCGAAGCCGCAGGCGAGAGCTAGTCTTTAATACAAAGGGAACTTTAATACGTTTTTAGAATATTTCCTTTCATCACTATTTGCAAGGCTTGGGGGAAAGTTTGACGCTATAACTCAACACGCAGAAACCAGAGGAGGTTACCGAAATTGGGTGCTCAAACTTTTATGAAACAAAAAGTATAATTCGTATTTCCATCGCAGAGCACGGGGGAGCTTTTTCTGAAACCTGAATGCTGGTCGGAGAATTTAATAACAAAATTACTATACTAACGCGGATTAAATATGTAGTTGGATAATGATTTTTTACGTGAAAGATTAAAGGATAACTACACACAGTGCCGGTGACACGTGCCGCCGGCTTTTGCCGAGCGGCATTCATTTGTTTGGTGGCTCCTTTGTGTGGCAAGCCGGAGGCACCGTTGCTTGCCTGGCGGCATGACCGGCGGCATTGCCGCCTGCACTGTGTGCTGTTTTTTCTAGATGTTTTGGTGATCCGAAGATTGTATTCATAAAACGTATTTAGATTTATGTAACAATCAATTGAAGAGTTTCTAACTAAATACTTTCTGGCTAATCCTAAAATAACAATTTCTTATTTAGGTACACCTTTTTATTAAAGCGGAGTATATAGTTTAAAACGCTTTCAAAACTCAAAGACATCCCCATCAAAACGGAAGAAACATTCAAACTCGCGGATAGGAAAATGGTCACGCGAATTAACGATGTATAAGAAAAACGGACCACTATCGAAGCAGAAACCCGCAGAATAATTGCGCGACAAACTTTCAATCCCATGCCATTAATTTTGACAATTCAACAACGTTCATTGCCTTATTTACGTTGTTGAGCAGACGAGTTTTTCAAATATGTGAAGCAAAGGTTAGGAATTACCTTCAAAATCCTGAAAAAAAGTATCATCCTCCATTGGGGAGCCGGCAACTCATTATAGATCGAAATCATTGACAAAGTCTCCTCAATGCACGCCATTGTAAATTATTATTATCGTAAATGGATATCTAGGCGACTAGCCCGGATAACGTGTTCGCGGAAATTCGCTTAGATTTCCTGGAAATTCTCGTAACCGTAGAGTTACTACCGCGTCTGGAGTGCATTTAATATCGTCGCTTTGTACCTGAGGCCGTGACACTGCTGTCTGTGCAAAGCATTTTGAGTTAACTTCAGTCTTTTGCTGAAACGTTTAACATAGTTTCCTTGACGGGGAATGAGCATAATTCTTTAAACGTCGCGTCGGAAAATCTTCCTACGTAGCTTTCATACTTTTGGCGTTTTCCTACGTGCATTCAAAGTAGTATCGCAGAACACATAATAGTACGTAATATGTATGTTTTGATGTAGGACGTCTCGAAAATAATGTTCCTTTTTATTTTGAAAAAAGAAAACGGGAACTGTATAAAATTATCTTTTTAAACCACTTTTTCGTCCTATTGCGAACCGTTTTAGTGAATAAACACCCTTGTTTATTTACAATTTCCTTGCATTTTAGTTATAATATAACTAAAATGCAAGGAAATTGTAAAATGTAAGGAATTTTTTTTTTTAAGTTCATGTTGATGATATTATCATCAACATGAACTTAAAAAAAAAAACAAGATTTGTAGCAATGTTTTCTACATTAGTCAGCAAAACATCTTTGAGGACCTAATCTAACCTAACCGAATGCAGTTGAATACCAGTATTTTAAAAGCTAAAAGCTGTCAGTATATCAGCAATATTATTTGACACAATAAAGGACAGTTGCACTTGTGCCCAGTAAATTAATAAATAAAACGCCTGTCAGTTGAATACCAGTATTTTATATGGAGTGACTGCCAGATCTGACCTCCACAACCCAGTTACTGAGTATCACGATACCGTATATAATTACACATTGATACAATATTATTGAATAAAGATTGTAGACAATTAAATTCTTGAATTCTTGTCGATGTATACAAAGCAGGGGGCAGGGGGGACATCGACGCGAAAAATAATACCATGGATTCAGTACATGATTCTGAACCCCAGGGGAGTTGAAATTTTTCGTTGGTTATTTAAAAAAAGAATCTGGTGTTTCATAGACAAGTGCAATACCTACGCGATCAAAAACTATGGAACAGCAGATTTTTTTTTGGTAACCGACGAAATGTTTCAACGCAGAGGGGTTCAGAATCATGTGGTGAATCCATGGTAACAGTATCTTTTTGAAACTAACTGTACGTTTGCAACGAGACGGCCGGGGTACCCCACCGGCTACTTCCTGCATAAATAAGTGAATTTGTCTCCGTTGAAATATAGTAATGCTCTTGTCGTGTACTTCCACGAATAAAACGTTACGTTTGTCCGTCTATATTTTATCTGTACCCAGACTTTGTGGAGTTCTTCAACGGTAGTCTCTCTAAGTTTTGTTGTTATGACGATGCAAGAAAGTCGTACAAGTAAGACATGAGATGATACTTGTGTTTTCATGTCATTGTCAGCTTGGAAACCGTCTGATCTTTGTAGAATTCTACCTGTAGACATTTTAGTAGACTTTAAATAACTAGCAGACTTGCATCTTCAAGGTGAGATGTAGTCCTGCTATGTGGGTTTATCTATAAGTTATTACAACACACACTCATAAGTACAAACTAATCATAACTAATATAAAAATACGAATGTGAGTTTGTTTGTTGCTCTTTCACGCTAAAACGGCTGAACGGATTTGGATGAAATTTGACACCTGGATTAGAACATAGGGTACTTATTATCCCGGTCGTACGTTCTCGTGGGATAATTTCCGACATGCACGCGGGCGAAGCCGCGGGCAAAAGCTAGTATGTTAAAACACGTCTGAATCCCTAAATACAAGCCCTCGCTTAGTTTGGTTTCCGTACCTTAAATCGAAATAAATAAAAATACTGTTTCTTTGTACCAAATTCTTGTGAATGCTCTAATTTGTAAAAATAAGCTTTTCAATTTTTACAAGTACGTTTTGACGTTTGCCCGTCTATTCATCTCAGCCAATCCTTTCAAATGATTGTTTAGTTTAGTATTATATTGTTGTGTTTGCTTGAAAAGCAACGATTTTAATTAAATATTAAGTCCTGAATTAACTTTCGGATTAATTTTATTATTTAAAGCTGCCTAATATTTGAGGATAAAGGTAGTCGGAAGATTCAGACAACTCAATATGAAGGGGAATAGAAGTGGCCACCTGTCGCTTTGTTGTGCGATTCTGTCATCTTTTAACACATCTAATTTTATTACCAAGCTTTGCCTATTGCGCCATTTATGCTCCAGTTCTGGTGGACCAGATAATACTATACTCCATTTATATTCATATAGCTTTAGAAAAAAAACGACAGTTATTGTGTAATATTGTTAAAATTACTGTACTTTAAAGTATTTACAAATAAAATTAAAATAACATTAAGATTAAAATATACAACTAACACTAAAATATATAAATTATAAACAATAAAGGGAGAGCTCATTGGGCATCAAAAAATTCGTCGGCGTCGCTGTCAGTGGGAAAAGTGCCCAAAAGGCTGGCAGCATTGCCACGTTGGATGGCAATGCTGATTCTTTGACCTAAAAATTGGCCAGCCCTCTGGTCACGTGAGGAGTCGACCAACCTTAAAGTTGTTCTTTTTTATGTAAATGGTAAATAGATAACATTGCTTGGTACTTATTGTAAAATCAATCAATCTGCCTAGCCTTTTCCCAACTAAGTTGGGGTCGGCTTCCAGTCTAACCAGATGCAGCTGAATACCAGTATTTTACATGAAGCGACTGCCTATCTGCCCTCCACAACCCAGTTACTGGGTAACACGATACCCCTTGGCAAGATTGGTTGTCAGACTTTCGGGGTTCTGACGACCCGTAACGACTGTCAAAGATCCACGAATGACAGACGGGACCAACGGCTTAACGTGCTTTCCGTGACACGGAGGAGTCTCGGTATGTTAAGATGGTCACCCATCCACAGACCAACCCTGGCAAGCGTAGCTCAACCTGATGGATCAAACCGTGTAGCTGTCATTACTTAGCCACGAGCTCATACGCACATACATACACACACATACATTCTGTATAGTTGGGGAAATTCAAGTCGAATTATTTTGATATATGATCGTCTGTCACATGACGCATGCAAGTAGTAGTGCCAGCACATTAACTTGATAGATCGAACCATTGACCTCTTAATGTGAACACTATTCAAGTCGGTGTGGTCGATTCTGCTAATTAGTGCCTATCAATAGATCTTCTACCTACATTTGTTTGGAAAAACGATTCGCAACCAGCAGAAAATATTAATTAAGTACTAGGTATTATTTTCTCAGTCTTAGTATTTTCAACATTTAATACAAATAAATAACTTTAATTATTTAGTACGACCGCGTACCAGAAGGCGTAGCGTTGGACGGCCAACCACAAGGTGGACCGATGACCTGGTGAAGGTCGCAGGAATCCGCTGGATGCGGGAAGCACAGAACCGGTAGAAGTGGCGGTGCTTGGGGGAGGCCTATGTCCAGCAGTGCACGTCTTTCGGCTGAAATGATGAATGATGATAGAATTTATGAACATTCCATTTATTATTATTATTTTATAACGGAAACTTACATAATGCTTTTAGATATGGTTCGTATTTTAAAATAATTTCTCGCTAATAATACCTACTTACCACAATATCTGATCAAAGTTTAAATTCAAATTCACAACCGAAAAACAAAGGTATATTATAATTGCTTTGGCGGTGTTATTAAATTCCTGCAAGCTTTAATGTTATAAAAAAGATTTAATTACTTGAAGTACAAAAAAGTTATCATTAACACTTTCACGTCCACTCAGTTTTCATAGAACTCCTACGCCATGCCGCCATACATATTGGAACTGAACCCTCCGGGAGGATTGACGACATTATGTTTGTTACGGCATAAAGCTACATACCATCGCGGACGGTAAACGTCGTTAGCTTTAAAACCGTGTTATAAAACACTAAAACAAAGTAAAATAATGTTTTCAGGGGGTCCCGCTTATATGTATCTTCTAACCTAATGTTAAGTGAATATCTGTTATATTATCTGTCGTGAACAAAAAATTAAAACCAACGCATATACTAATAAATCTTATGCATCAGATTTTTTTTCACGGTTTATAATACTGTATTCGCTAAGAAAAACCTACATTTAAAATGAGCCCTCCGCGAGGGCTCCCGGCATCCCATATGCGATTAGGTGAACCCTCCAGGAGGGCTCCCGGCACTGAACGTTTTAATTTCTTATATTTGTTTGTTTGCAATATATGTTCACGTGCAATTGAAGCCTCCGGGTTAGGATGTAATTGCGTACATCATTACCAAAACAATAATGAATGTTAAATCTACATACTATTATGAGACACGTTTTGTATATTACTGTGTGTCATTTGAGTTAGGCTATTACAGAAATAATTTCATTGAGTTCGAATTACATTCGGAAATTCATGTCAGTCGACTGTAATCAAACAATTTGTGAGAACCGAAGTTTAAGCGTGAACGTTTAGTTAGCAATTTAGTTTCCAATTCCGATGAAAGAGGGATATAATTACCATTTTTATTTGGTTTTTTGCCGGTACTTGAATAGTACTTTGTTTAACGAATGCTCACATAATGTAGGATTAGAGATACTTGTGTTTTACAAAGAGAAAAAAATAGTATATTATGCAATTAGTGAATAAAGGACGGATTTAAAGCGAGGGCCATAGATGAATCACGAACAAGTGAAGGATTTTAACGACTGAATCACGACCGTAGGGAGTGATTCAAGTGTTAGAATCCTGAGCGACGCGAGTAATTCATGGCCCTCGATATAAATCCGTTTTATTCAAGAGTTGCATACTATACTTTATACCATGACTACGAGAAAAAGAAAGATTTAAGCGAAAATAGACATTTAATGAAGAAAAAAGGAAGGTTGAAATAATTAAAATGCACATAAAAGTTGGAACAATTACTAAAATTAAGAGTAATTTTCTTATTATGACTAATAATAATCAACTTGTGAAGCGATATTTATTTCCTGTGTATTGAGTATGTTTTCGTAAGGAGGTTGTATAGCATTGAGATGGAGGTCGCATATATAGATGTGTTCTAAATTCAAACACCAAAATAGTGATTAAAAGTGCTTTTTATTCACTGAAAACAGTGAATAAAATAAGCTTTTTAGAGGAGGAATGGTATAAACATATTATTTTCGCAACAAATATGTTCAGACATGATGACCTTTTACGTGCTAATGTACCGTAAAGAGGAATACGTAATGTCTCTCTGCATAATTCATTAACGGAAAGCTCTCCGCTCATATTTATTAACATTCTCTCTGTACTATGTTTGGTAAAAAGTTTAAAAGTAATTTAACATTCAAACGTTTACGGTCTGTTTTGTTCCTGTTTTTTGTTTAGCCCCGGCTTGTTTGAATAAATTCTTCTCTTTGTAAAAAACTCAGACCTCGGACTGCGGACCGCTAATGCTTAGGTTTCCGGAAATCTTCGGAGTGGCGAATTGAAACTGCATTGTGCTATTTACAGAAGTTTTGATCGCCTTTTTTTTAGATTGGGAAATTAGTAAGTCTCCCGCTGTGGGCGAAGCAGGACAGCGTGTCAGTACTGACTAAAACCCACCCGTGTTCCTTCAGTGTTGCCTGTACGTTGCCAGGGGCCACGGCATCCCTTTCGGACGTGCCCGCGACCCCGGCAGGCATCGGTCTTAGCAAACCCCTTCTGTTGTGCTGACATCTCTTTGAGGCGCGCGTGGAACCCAACGCGCCGTTGACCCAGGCTTGGTCCTTATCGGACGGTGAGTTACCCGTTGCTCACCATCCGCAAGCACACGCCTTTGGTGGCCGGGAATTGGCCTGCGATTCCCGATGCCGAGGGCGTCTGCAAGTTTTGATCGCTTAACATTTTATAAACGCTTAATGAATGACGGTTTTTCTCCGAAAAATGCAATGGACGACACCAAAAGCAATCAAGTGAAATTTTCGTTTTTTTTCTAAGCAAAATAAAGTTTCACTTTTTTGGTGTGTAAGATCTATCAACTCGCTTTCCTGCAATCTGTGGGAGTGCGTTCGTGAAAAGGGACGGAAGTGTGTAACAGGAAGCCGGGTAAGCGCGCGCTATTTGATTTGACCAATGAGCGCACGCGGTGCTAGAATTGGGCGTCAAATGGCACCAACCCATTTTCTGAGAGGTTGGTGACAAGCCAAGACGTCAGATATTACACATCATATGTGAATACTGTAAGGCTCGCTCATTTTTTTTTCATGAACAGGCTACCTGTATGTAGCCTTTAGTCGAAAAACATAAAATGATGAAATACATTTGCACGACTAATAAAAGTGTTTTGTTTTCACATGGAAACGAAATCTAATAGTAATAAAAAGTTACGTTAATTCTTTTTTATGCTTGACATCTAAATCTAAACTAATAATGTTGTAAAGAGAAAAGATTTGTTTTTGTGTATGTATTTATGTATGTTTGTTTATTTGTAACGAAGAAACTCAAAAACTTCTGGACCGATTTAAAAAAATATTTTACCAGTACAATGCTATATTATTACTGAGGCTATAATTTATATAGATATCACGTGGGCGAAGCCGCTGGCGGAATCTAAATAATACTGAATACTTGTAGCTGTATGCAGAAAATATTGTGAGAATAGCGTCAGAAGGCCAATTCCCGTATTTTAAAACGTCAAAAATCAAGTCGCAATTTCTCATCTCGGCGAAAATCAATGTCAAAAACTTGTCAAAAATTTAATTTGAGGTATTTTTGACAGATTGACATTGGCTTCCGATCGTTCTTAAAACTACGGGAATTGCCGGGATTTTCGCAATTCAAATAAATGAATAACGGTTGTAAATAAGTACTCAGAGAGACGGCGAGAGCTCTGCTCGGACACACCGAGCTCTTGAGATGAGTGTTACTTGAGTAAGTGCCACTTGAGTACTCACTGGAGCAATACTCAAATAATATGTATCGCCTGTCTTGTGCAGAAATGGATTGCTGTCGTTAAAATTGTATTTCGATGTGAGTTTTAGTTCAATACTTGATAAAAATCATATTACATGATAATGTTATTGACTGGTGGTCGATTTTACAATCGTCAGATATCTTTTACCCCAAGAATATTAATGACAGCTTTTCTAAAGAAAATAATTATTTCAACCGTCATATTTATTTCTCAGATATAAGTTTTCTTACGGCTGAAAAATCGGCCCTAACTATCTTAAAACAGAAACATAAAAAGATTTGACTGCAAGGCGAAACGAAACCTAACGAATTATCGAAGTAGGTGGTTTTACGGTTACCGAGTCAATATGCAACCTTTCCTTAAATCCTCATTCAAATCGAAACGAATAATTACACTGTGCAGTATACAATAATCCACATTGTATTCACAAAACTGTTCATTAACGACATTCCTCCAATTCCTTCTAAGTTAACATTAAATCCACAAACAAACTTTCATTTTCAATATGACATATCCATTTATAGTCCTGCATATAGTTTCATAAGCGGTTCCAGTAAATCTCTAACCCCGTTCACTTCTCGAGTTCGTCCGCACATGATCGTGTGCAACCTGCCTAAGGTCAAAGGGGCCTCCCCCTAGACGGACTTGTTGCGCCCCCCTCCCTTGACATTGCGAACTTTGTCATAATGATTCTAAGATACTTTTATTTACTTAACAAACTGTGGCGCTTCGTGCTTGCTGTGCAAGTTACTTCGGAATTTCAAGTGGACGTTGCTATCTTGAATGGGCCTTTTCAAGTGTCGTATATATTGGGGTCTATAGGAGGGGAAGTAACAGTAAAGGTTTGATGGGGTCGTGTCTATGGTTTTGAAAGTATTTAACGATAGTATTTCGAGGGCATCTCGCTGTTTATTTTGGTGCTGATTGCATCAAACATTCGATTAATAAATAGCTTATTAGCTCTACAGCTAATAAGCTATTTATTAATCGAATGTTTGATGCATAAACAACGTACCTACTTGTTTATGTCAAAATCTGGAAATGCACACACTGCTTGTCTTGTCCTCTACAAAAGTACAATTTACCAAGTACCTATACAATACGTAAAAAAGTTGTGCGATCTGAAAGGGGCACTTAGGTACCTACTGCAATAATATTACCAATAAGTAATAGAAAATCATATAAACGATTTCTTTCTTTCTTTTGTATATTTATTATATATTCTTATATCATCATTCAATTTGCCTAGCCTTTTCCCAACTATATTGGGGTCGGCTTCCAGTCTAACCGGATGCAGTTGACTACCAGTATTTTACATGGAGCGACTGCCTATCTGACCTCCCCAACCCAGTTACTGGGTAACACAATACCCCTTGGTAAGACTGGTTGTCAGACTTTCGGGCTTCTAACGACCCGTAACGACTGTCAAAGGTCCACGAATGACAGCCGGGACCAACGGCTTAACGTGCTTTCCGATATATTAATATATCATCATTGAAAGTTATTGCTATTTTTAGTACCAAAATTACAGATAGTTAATTGATTCAGGCGTGACTTTGCGGAAATCCATTATAAAATACAATAGACGACGTATATTTAGTAACTTAATCCGCGTAACTGTTCTTAATGAGTCATCAAGCGTCCATCGCGCTCGACGCTTGACGTGTCTACACGTCGGGCCCGAGTTCGCAACAAGTCAATCGCCTTACTGAGGATGCCTCGTTGAGAGATGAAACACGTGTCGATGTCTTACAGGGTTCTTTATGACTCATTAAGAACAGTTACGCGGATTAAGTTACTAAATATACGTCTATTGTATTTTACCAAAATAACCCAATTCAGACAAAAAATTTCATCGGGTGTCATAAGTTATGACTGTAACACGTGTCACGTGTTATAACTAGGTAAAATACCCCATTGAAAAAAAAGCAGAGTATTTTTTTTCCTTTTAGTCCTGAAAGTTACCCAATAAATAGACTTTCAGTACGATACTTAACAATACTCACGAATCGGACAGCGTTTTTTTTTAACATGTTGTTACTGACTCATTTGAAATACCTACATTTTGTCTCACAACTGGAAAATATAATTATATATCTAAGCCTTCGATCAATGAAATGACCTAGTTATGATTAAACGTAGTAGGTACGTCCGTATGAAAGCGCACCAATAAACCAAAAACCAATACAACTTTTCATAGGTTTATATAAAAATGGAGCTGTGAAATTTCGCATTCACATTCAGGCTTCAGTTGTGGTGACTATCCGTGCGCGAACACCGACCCTCTCACTAGTCGACGGATTGGGTTCACGCCAAATAAATACTACCTGCCACTAAGAAATACTCACGAGGTGTTTGTTTGATAAACTCGACTCTATTGAAAGGGGAACTGAAAAGAAAATAAAACGTACTACGCTTCAAATAGGTATGCAAATACAAGACAAATCGTTGAGCTCCTGAAGTTCTGAGTTGAGCTGCACGGTTATTGACAAATGCGTGCACTGACAGGACCGGTCCATTCAATGTGTGTTGGTTTTTTCCTCAAAAGTCCATTTCAGACACCAATCTACATGGTCTTCACATGATCTGAACAAAATTATGAACTTTACTCAAATTTAAAGGAGACAGTGACATCTGAGTTTGTTTCGATCTTTCTTCTCAGAGTAGTCAGATAGGAAATACCGACCTCATCTAGTTTTTAAAATTTTATTGACGTGTAAAAGTTTTTGTACAAAAGCTATTTACAGAAAATAAAATAATTTCATTTAATTAAGTAAATGTTATTCGGATGAATATCTAAAATGTATCTATTGATGATGGTGATCGTAAAGTCGTCACATCAAATGAGCGTTTTCACTTTAATAATTTCTAATGTCACGATATTGTAGTGGACGTCAACGTCCACTTCCATAAATTGTATGGCAATACATGCACGAAATTTAAACGCGTTTTCATATATTTCTATACTTTTTACTTCCCTGTGTTATCGTGATACAGTCTGAGACGTGGGATAATATCGTAACGTTACAAATGATGACTTGCATTGGCGTCTATTCTAAACCTACTATTTTTTAAATAGTACCCAAGATTAAAACATGATTTTTATTTCAAGTGGTTTTTATTTAGTTATGCACAATAAAAGCACTTGACAGGAAAAATATCTTTAGGATAGAAAAGCCGGCGGAATGGAACTTTGATCTAAGATCTAAGAAAATATTAGTAATGAACTAGAACGCGAAGAAAAGTTTCCCGGTACCTGAATATAGTTCATTTCTATGTAATACCGACGCAAATAAAGGTGTTTTGAGACTGGTGCATGGCGAGGTCGCGGTGGGGCGCGAGCGGCCCACGTCTCACCTACCCACACTGCTCGTATAAAAAGGTGCATTATATGCCATTTTGCCGACGTGTCTTGTCACAGGAAATCCTCTTCTAGCGTTCTCCGGGCTCTGTTCCTTTCCACCCAAGACATTACATGTTACGAACCTGGCAGGAAAGAACTCCGTCTTTGAAGCTCCGAGCTTTATTTGCAAAGAAGAAAAAGTTTAAAGCCACTCGACCGACCCAGTGCAACCAAGACCATCATTATAAAAACTGTCGCATCGAAATCGATACCAATTATGGGTCAGAATAAACATGGCCTTGCAGTCTCGCAAACAATTTGTCAGATGATTGGTCGGCCAGCGGCGGTGAATGAAAAAAATGTCGAATCAATTAATCCGGCGATAAGCTTCCATTATTTAATCAACAGTAAAAGGCTTCGTTTTTCGACAATTTTATGAGAGATATTTAATTTTCCGATGGTTTGCAAATCCGATTTTGGTACTCTAGAGGTCAAGATTTCAGTTATTATGATCCTTTGTTATTTTTTTTTTTCTATGTAAGGATTACAAAATACAATACAAATACAAATAGTTTATTTTCTTTAACAAACTTGTACTACATACTAGTGATAGAAGTGTCCCTTTAAGCAAGTAAATGCCTGTATTAGGACACTCCCCTCTTCCGTAACTTAAATTTACATAATGTACACAAGAAATGCCATTGTTTACTATTTACTATTTATAATTAATTACAATTTTAAGAATTAGATTAGATTTAATATAACTTAGTGTGCGTTTTGTGTATGTAATGTGAGGTGAGGTGGGCATAATTATGGTAAGCTTTTCCCATGCCAACTAGTACCAGTCCTAGCAATGAACCTCCTATTGATCTTAAATGCCACCTCATTCTGGGCCGGTCGCCACGTATCTCCCAAGCACCCTTTGTGGGGCGACTCTTGCCCAACTTTCATGGTTCATCATTTTCATGTCAAAACACAGTATACCTATATTTATACATACTTACATAAACTCACGCCTCCTGGCCTGGGGGTAGGCAGAAACTACAGAACGCCATCTACTACGATGCTAACATAGTCCTTTTGCCCCATTTACCTTCATCATATACCTATATTTATTTTATTCTATTTTCCATTACCTAAACGTATATAAAGTTTACATTGAAATTGGAACGTGCTTCAATGCTCTTAATTAGTGCGAACGTGTTTTCGTGAAGCCCGGGATTAATATGCAGAAACTAAACGAGCGGGGAGCGAAAAAGTTCAGCTTGTGTTTGCTTGGAATTTAAATTCTGGAACAAAGGCTTTGGGGTAATTTGACTTGCTTTCATAGGCTGGTAGGTAGGTATTCGGTCCAGTATGGGAAGCTTTTCAATTTGTAGACTACCTTACGTCCACGCTTTGTGTTGATGCCTAGCGATTTGATTTCTGGCGCATTATTGCATGAAGTGACATTGATACTATGATATATAGATAATCCATATGCATTGTCCTTACTCTCACGTAGAAGATAAACAATGACCTAAGGAGCTGGTAAATGCTTATTAGGCAGAGCACAACAATTTGATATTTAATATTCGATGCAAATAAAATACTGCGCAAAGTAACAGCCTCTTCAAACATCACCAAATTCAAACAGCATTCTAGTGTGTGTACCTATGGAGCAGCGGAGGCACACGCACTGTCGCGTCCCCCTTTCTACTCGACTACAACAGACAGGCCGAGGGGGCCAAATAGGGACATAGGTGACGTAAAGCTCAATAGTTATCCAGTCTACTAACTGATCACGTCGACGACAAGGCTCAATGACAGTTTACTAGACCGTGTCTGGTCGAATCTATTCGTACCAATTATGTGATCGCTACGGTGCTACATTGACTGACGGCTTACCGGTTTGAATTTGGAAGGGGGTGGTTTACTGGGGGATGTTAGGGGGGCTTGAATGTAAGAGCATGTCTAGTAGGATTAAAATTGGTGACCTGCAGCTTTCCAATGTCTGTAAACATTAGAAACAATGCCTATAATTTTTCTTTTATGAATCATGAATAACTATTAGAGGTTTTGTGTTTGATTATTATGCATAACGATTTAAGATTTTTATTGCGGACATTATCGATAGTGTTGACTAGACATATTCACAAGTTCATGGTCAATGAACCAATATAGCCTATTCCCAACTTTGTTCGGGTCGGCTTCACAAGTTCATGGTATTTTTTCTATTATATATTTTTTTACTCAGTTTCGGTTTTTTGGTTTATGTTCGCCTCTACCCAACTCTTCGGGGAACAAGGCGTGATGTAATGTAATGTTATCTTCATTCAACAGATACATACTTAAGATGTCGCTGTTGAATAACTTCTTACGATTAAAGAAATTCATAATTTGTAGACCATTTTACGAATCTCCATACATAACTGTAAAATCTTGCAACTTTTTAAAAAAAATATATTTACAAACAACTTATAACTAATTAATTAATAAAAATAGCAAAATGATATACTAACTTAACTAAAACTATTCACAAACTAAAATATAGCATCGAAAAATTCATCCGCATCGCTGTCGACTGGTCGTTTACATATATATATTTGTAATCTTGGGTACATCCAAGATTACAAATATATATATGTAAACGGCTCTAACGATTTCGATGAAAGTTGCAATAAAGGGGTTATGGGAGCGAAAAATCAATCTAGCTAGGTCTCATATCTGAGAAAATTATTTTGTCCGTATTTTCATCCTAGCAAAGCTCGGTCGCCTAAAGTTTAGAACAAGGTGGCTACCTTAGAATAATGATATGCATAGAATAGGTAAGTACCTGCTATCATGGCAGCATGGAATTAGTAATTACATACCATCATGGCAGCATGGAATTAGTAATTACATACCATCATGGCAGCATGGAATTAGTATCTACTATCATGGCAGCATAGAATAATAATTAGTATTAACTATGAGCAGTCTCTGTATTCACCCGAGCAGAGCTCGGTCGACCAGGTAGTATTTAATTATGAATTGTCTTTTTGGGACCATATTACAATTTTGTATATGATTCATAATATGATCCTATTACGATTCTGCCCATTCCCATTCCCATTTCTTCCCATGGGTGTCCTAAAAGGCGACTAAGGGCGATTATGGCAAACCCCCCCATTTGGGGGAGGCCTATGTCCAGCAGTGGACGTCTTTCGGCTGAAATGAAGATGATGATGATGATGACGATTCTGCCAAAGCGACCTTTTTAGACCCCCTGTTGTTCTACGATCTAGGTTTTAATAAATAACATTTAACGTGGTTTCTCTTCCTTCATTTCAGCTTACATTTAAGCATATATCGTACTCAAATATATTTGAATAATAAGAGCGTCTACTATACGATTCCGTGACCGCATTTTCCATTTGATCCGTCGCTTTTCTCCCGTAATATGAACTTGGCTCGAATACATTTTACTGCTGTATTTCTTAGACGTTTTCCTTACAAAAATATTATGTAACCTTATCGCGACACGAATACGTGGAGCCTACATGATTTTTATATGGTGGCTGAGTTTTTATATGATTTTCTATGATTTTAAAAGCTTGTGTGTTAACGTAAAGGACTTGGATGTGGAGTGACCCCTTGAACTTTGTATGTTTTTTGAATAGGCATTGTAATGATTGTTATTTTATTTACGGTCGGATGCATTACTTAGTTTCACCACCGACCCTCACGTGTTTTAAAGTCGATCCAACTAATCAGCTGTATGTAACCTACTTATTTTATGAAAACCTGTACCAGTATTTAAAAAACATTATAGATACACAAGAGCTTCTCTCAAAATGCGAGGAATACTTAGTAGCATTTCAATATTATTTTGTTAATTTATGAAGCGAACGTTTTCCTGATTCATCTTGTTTACACTACGTACTACGAACTCGTCCAATTTAAGATTTTGCTATAGTTTTTGCATTACACGACTACGCGTCAATAATTGTAATCTAAACCTTATGACAAGTCTCCTAAAACTCAATTACCTTTCTGTTTGTTCCAGCGTTGGCCGCAATGCCGCGCTGCTACATGGTAAAGAAAGGTGTGCAGCGGCACGAAGGCCCCCCCCCGTGCAGTCCCACAGAGGCGAGCGTGGCCCCGCCGTGCTACAGCCCGGCCGAGCATTCTGCCCTTACAGGTAGGTTAGCTTTAGTGATAGCAGTACTATGTGTTGATCTGTAAGCTAGCCGTACTCGAAGCACACATACGATACAAACCACTCTAGTAGAGTGCTCCAAGGATCTTTTGGCTCTTGAATGACATTGACAAGGGAAAGTTGTAAAAAAGATGGCGACGTAAGTACAGATTTTTGCGACGTGCCTAATGATCCTTGTATAGCTGTTCTTCTATATTCTATTCTTTAGCCATCATCTTCCTGTTGTCTTTATCCAATTTACATAACTATGGCGTCGGAAAAGCATATGTTTTGCTTCTCAGTAATCACCCCCTTTCAAGTCATAATGTACATAACCTTATTTAGGTGTTGTATAGTTTAAGGGTAATTTGGCAATACGTTTGCATCCCATTACATAACTGGCAAAATGTGAGTGTAATATGGGTATGCATATATACTTCCGGGGAATAACGGCGTGGTGTTAAGTTATCCTATACTATTATACTAGCAATATTGTATGTATATATATTTACATTTCTAGTCACGTTCTCGAAAACGGCTCTAATGATTTCGATGGAAGTTGCAATATATGGTTTTACGGGGGCGAAAAATCGATCTAGCTAGGTCTCATATCTGGGAAAATTCGTTTTCTCCGTATTTTAACCCTAGCAGAGCTCGGTCTTCCAAAGTATAGAACAAATGGCAGTATGGAATTAGTAAGTACCTACTATCATGGCAGCATGGAATTAGTATGTACTATACATGGAATTAGTATGAACTATCCTATACTATTAAATGAGAATTCTCTATTTTCACCCAAACAGAGCTCGGTCGACCAGGTACTTTAGTTTATTCAAGTATGAATGCTTAATAGTGCGAGGTTGCAAATCAACGCATAGTTGCCTTTATGGTTCCTGGAGCAGACTGTCTGAGCTCAGCAGCACCGAGCTACAGCACAGCTGATCATTTTCTACCAACAGTCTACAGGTAGGAGGTAGAACATAGCTTCAGCGACGGTAATAATATAAGTAGACGGTTCTGCCGGTGGACGCACTGGCAACTGAATGTAGCTGCGGTACAACAAGTTGATCGTGTGGTACTGTTATATTTATAGATACTATTGGGTCACTGCCCGGTGGTAGATGTCGGGCAGATTTCGCGGTAGACTTTGCTTGCGCGATGTAGGATTCGAGAGTTGTCTGATGTCTAGCGTAGTTCGTATGTGACGGTATAGATGTCGCCACAGACTCCACGAGTAGCGATACTTAATATTTTCCCACCTTAGGTAGTCAGAGCCGCTGCTACCTTGCTGACTAATATGTATTTTACTACGTTACATTTATTCTTATATTGTTTTGAGACTAAAGATACAAGCGATGCTTAGCTTGTGACTCACCGAACATCGCTGGCCCCGGGCAATAAAGCGGTAATATCAAAAATCGAAATTTACAGGAGAAGTAAAAATACATAACTTAGTCGTAAGAGATTTTCCATGCAATAAAGCTGTTATTGTCATTTATTCTACATAAATATTATTTAAAAAAAACTGAATAAAATAAGAGTGATAGATTGGTACTCAGAGAAGCCAACAATCAAATAACATTAAAAAGGGCGTAACCGGTGTTTACCGCTATATTGCTCGAGGCCAGCGACACGTCACATTGTATTTTTTTTTTCGTTAGCGACAACACGTGCCTATGTTAGTTAGTTTAGTTAGACGACTTTAGTACCAGGCGGGTATAAAATACTAACTTTATATTCATCCCTATAAATTTCACGATACCTTTAAAATCCTGCCTGACGACCAATGCTGGCGATTTGATCATCTTTACCTTTATTCTATTATACATGCTGATTTTTAATTCACTGTTCACAGTAGGTGAAAGTACTCATGATTATAAACTATTTTCACTATGGGACCAATAACGAAATAGCGAGAAAAAGTTCTGTTTCTCACATTTTTATCATATATTTTTAATAATTGCATTTTTGTATGAAACAGCAGATATTTTTTCGACATTTCAGAGTTGGTCTCATAGTGAAAGTTGCTAAGAATCATGAGTACTTTCATGCCCTGAAAGATAAACAGTGAATTAAAAATCACCGGGTTTATGTAGAAAGATGTATTCAAAATAAGTTCCAAATATTAATTAGGGTTTGGAAGGGCCCTGTGTAGGGTTGTAGGGGGGTCTATCTCCATAAGTAATTTGATTTTTTCGCGCGTACAACTACCATAACGAGGTCTGGAATTAACCCAACGATAAATGGGATACCAAGCATAATAGAAAAGTTAATTAGGTTCAATGAATTTCAAAGAAAAGTGGATGTTTCCCTTTACTGAACAACTGACTTTCCTCAACAAGTGGACACACATTTCTCGTTTACCTACAGGTAGTTTATTGGCATGCTTTCAAAAGGTAACCCACGATACTTTTGCCTCTAGTTTTTTCTATATCTGAGTCGTTATTATCTGTGTATGTGGGTACATATTATTGCAATTACGTGCACAAGCTGAGCTCTTCAGAACTTTTAAATTTGATCAAAACAGGGTACAGACGCGCATACACACAATTAAGACCAACCTGCCTGAGTGCGTTAAAACATCGACAGGGAATAAAAAGTGAAGCGAAACAGAATTAAAACATTTTTTTTTGTTTATTAACCTATACTGTCCCGCTGCTGGGCAACGGTCTCTCCATACTTCACTATCCAAATATAATATTAATAATATATTTTTTAATGTTTTAATATTTTTTTATATTCTAATATTTTAAAATGTTATTTTTATGTGTTTTTAATGAAATTATAAGGTTTAATAATATAAATTAAGTTCGAGCTCAAAATATGGGACGAACCCAGGTTCGTCCCATATTTTGCCTCCAGAGGCGAATGCGGAACGAATCGTTTGTTACAAAACGAAATGCAAGTCGTGAAATCGAAATTAAAACTGATTTTTGCAAACAATAATGTTCCTAGTCAGAAATGTTTCACTGCATAGTTTTCATTAAACCGTTTTCGGACCTAAATTTGTGTAAAACTGCTGTATTCACCTGCGTCGGGGTAAACTGGAAACCCACCCCGATAAAGTTGAAAAAAGGCTAGGCAAAGCGTGATGATTTATTTATTATTTTGTTATTTAACCATTTATATACAACCTTGGTTTTTGTTTACCCTAAACCTCTTAAGGGGTCATTGTACTCATTATTATGAATAACTTTCACTATGGGACCAGTGCTGAAATCGCGAAAAAAAAATCAGCTGTTCCCTACATTTCGACGAGATAGACGAACATAAATGTAGGGAACAGCTGATTTTTTTTTCGCAATTTCAGCTTTGTACCTGCGATAGGACAGAGGATAAAAAGAGATGTAGGCACTGTGTGTAAGCGTAGAGAAAAAGTAAAATAAATATATAATCAAATAAAACAAATAATATGAGAATATACTTACTTTACATACATACATACTTCTAAAATAAATATCACTAAGATTCATTGATTGATTCATTGGTATACAAATACATTGTTTCAATAGTGGAAACATGAAATAAATGATATTCAATGCAAATCGGACAGTCGGCTGTGCGATGCTTTGAGACCTAAAACCGTACAGACAATATCAGGTAGCTTTCATTTAGGTATACATAACCATACTGCCCTACCGAAAAGCCGAAAGGCGTTAACTTAATCAGAGTAAGTTTCGACAATATTATAATTTAAGAAAAATTGAGATATAAAAATCTTCGTAGTGGTTTTTTTTTAGATTGCGCTATTTGATGCCATTAGATGCGAAATTTTTATAGCTATTGAATGGTATGAAAAAAACGAATCGTACGTATCTCAGAGATATCTCCTTTCGGCTTTACAGGGCAGCATATCTAGTCACATAATTTTTGTGTCCATTTTAACTTTATTTTTGATCTGTCATGCCACCGATTTCTGATAAAACAGTAAAGGGACCTAAATACGAGAACAAAAAATGTTACAATAAAATTCTATGGTTATTTTTCATCACGACTATACATATTATACATTAAGTTTACTTTTTTTTTTGACGTGGCGCATCGTGTTGTAAGAAAGAGACGTATTATATAAGTGACTGAAAAAAAGCTTAACTAAGCCATACTTAGGCCGTTTGTACACGGCATGGTTTCTTTGCGCCGTACCATATAAACCACGCCGTAGAATAAAATATGGATGTGTCTCTGAACAAGCTTCCGGAGTCATACATACAACACTGACGACCGTGCCTACACAAGAACGGCGTATAAAAAGAACCGTAAAAAAACGTGTCCGTGAACAAGCTTCCATAGTGATCCATACTGGACTGACGACCGTGCACGGCAAATAAACCGTAGTTTTGCACGGCAAGAATAACATATATGTACAAACTTACTATTCCTAAAATTCTAATTTCATTTGACATAAACCACTGCAGATCTGAAAATCCCTGATCCAGAATATGTGCGTGTCCAGATAATCAGTCCAAATGTCAGAATAAATAAACGAGGGAGGGCGCCGTGTTCAGCCCGAGGCGGACAATGAGGCTTCAGGCACAAATGTGATATCCTGGCCCGTAATTATACAAATTGATTGACGTTATCGGAACAATAGGCTTCGCTTCCCTGTCATAACGTTGCGAGCATAGGGTCCACATAGGGCCACACTGGATTAACTTGCTAATGGCAGGTCAGAATTAGATCCCTGCAATTTTACATTTGAATTAGCGCGCGTCTCTCATGGCAATCAAAACCTTACCTTACGCCCACGGTGCGCGTCCGTAACTTGCAACGCTACCTTCCGATTATACGCTAATTAGCTAATCTTTTCGTATAACTAAATTCGACACTATAAAAGGAATAATATAATGCCAGGCTACATTATTCATACGCCTTTCAAGATCATCTTTCAAATGGCTGTCCCTACTTTACAACTGCTAAGAAACGTTGAATTTTCTTTTTACTGCACTTCACCCTAACGTGAAATGCTCCCAGATGTGAATTTCCGTTTACTTATTCATTAGATGAGCGTCTCGCATGCTATCCTGTAGGCACAGACGCCGAGAGAGGAGCGCCACTCATGGCTAAAAGCAACTCAATTTTGAATCGCCGTTAAGTGTCATGCTGTCCCTGTCATTCAAAGGTGTATTGCAGCGATAGAAATACAATTAAGCACGTTTTAAAGTATCGTATTCGGTAGTCACTTAAATTGAAACAAGTTAACCGGTAAAGCCCTGGGTGACCCTCAAGCACGTCAATTAGCACGTTAATTAGTTGTTTATCAGGCCTTTAACGGTTAAAGCTCCCAAAGATAAGTGAGCAATACTTTCTTAATTTATTAGGAACGGTTAAATGTATATAATAAAACCGTCTTACTGCAATTGAATTGCTTATACCGTGTGAGTCAATTATAAAAACTAAAATCTAACTACGACATAAACGCCAACTAAAAACGTATAAACAAGACATCACAGACTTGTGTGTCTGTGATGTCTTGTTTATGCCTACCTTTTTAGTTGGTCAGTAATAATCCGGAGTCTCACGTCGTGTTAGAAATCGAACAGATTACACGTGATTTCGGATTTTTTGTAGTTGGATTTTAGTTTTTATAACTTTTATTTTTATATAAATTAGTTTGGGGTTATTGTTTTTATTTCTTTTATTCTGCTAATTAAGCCCTTTTATTTGATACCCATACGGCAGAATATTTTTATTTATTATTGTTCATTATTTTACGTCCGTTAGAGGGCGTCATATTCAATTTAATTTGACATTACGAGACGCTTCCAACGTTATCTCATTTGCCATATTATGTTAAGGAGTTCAGAAGTTATGAAACAGATGAACATACATACCCACATATATGCAGTACATCTGTTTTCTTAAGGTCCCTCGGGAATCGTCGCATTTCCGAATACAAACGAATGCTAATTTCCATGTCCATCAATTATTAGATTTATCATGTATAATAAATTTGAATTCAGAACTAAGTACTTTATTGTTGTTTTGTTTTGATTTCCGTGTGAACTATATAGAGCTAAAATACATAGTTCTGAATTCAAATTATTATACTCCATAAATCTAATAATTGATGGACATGGAAATTAATATTCGTTTGTATTCGGAAATGCGATGATTCCCGAAGGAAATTAAGAAAATAGTTGTACTGTACATACATACATACATACCGGTCAAACTCATGACACTCCTTTTTGCTTCGCCGTAGTCGTGTAAAAGAGATAAAAAAGATGCATTCAACGGAAGTGCGTCCCCGTATATTAATAAAAAAAAAAAAAAACACATAAACAACATACTTGCCTAAGTTTATTTTAATTAGGTCCTATTATGGAGCCTGTCGGTAACCGAAAAATATGCGCACCGAGTTGACCTTCACATAACGTAATCCATTCAAAGTTCACAGTCCAAGTAACTTTTTTAATACTCGCTTAAAGAAGCCGAGAGGCGGCAACAAGTAACTAACGTAAATTGACTTTGAGCTATTAAATGGTGTTTCCAACTCAAGCAACCCGAGCTCGGGCTGAAAATATCTAGCTAGTAAGTGGGTAATAGGTTTATCTAACAGCGTTGAAGCCTCTTGACTCACTCTGTTCGAAACAGAAAAATTAAATTAACTTTTGACATTTACAATATTGAGATTAGATGTAAACTTGGTTTTGAATATTTTAAGAACGAGATTGCCGTACTAAAAAGGTGGCAGCGGGACCCTATTACTAAGGCTAGGCTGTCCGTCCGTCAGTCCGTCTGTCACAGGGCTGTATCTTCTGAACCGTAACAGGTAGATACTTGAAATTTTCACAGACACGCTATAACAACAAATAATAAAAACAAAATAGTGTTAAAAATTAAATGGGAATCGTGTTTTTTTTTAAATATGTCGTGTTTAATATTGTACGGTGGTACGGAACGTGCACTTGGTCGCTTTTTATTTTCTTCAAGCTTTTTTACTTGGTTTGTTTTGTCAAATGGGATCTTTCAATCCCAAGATAAAATAATACTAATTATTAAATGACTAAGAATAACCAATATCCGAACGAGAGTCTTCAATGTGTTGTGTGATGCATCTTCAATCTTCCTTACCTAGTTTGCTTACGCGTGCCCCTCGAGGAGTCTCTGTATTACTCAAATTGAACTCTAATGTTGATAAAAATACAGTTAACCGACTCAGGAGTGACTTTGTGGAAATCCATTACGTATATTTAGTAATCTAATCCGCTTAACTGTTCTTAAATAGTCATAAAGAACCGTAAGAAATCGACACGTGTTTCATTTCTCAACGAGGCATCCTCAGGATGACGATTGACTTGTTGCGAACCCGGACAGGACGTGTTAACACGTCAAGCGCTCACTCTGTGTTCGGTGCTACAGGGTTCTGTATGACTCTTTAAGAGGCTTACAACAGCTAAAGCGCGGTCACTGTCGGACTGCATAGAAATGAAAGAGAAGCGCGATGACACGACGCATGTAATTTATTGCAAAATATGAAGCAGTTAGCGATTTACAGAAAATCTATTGATTGGACTGGAAAATTAAAACACTATTATGCTAATATGTAGCTTGTAGAATAATCTGACAAAAAATCAGAATGATTGCATGTAAATTAATATGATTTTTAATCGTTAAAAGAAATTTTTAGAGGTATCTTCATGATTTTTTTCTATCGTATCAAATTAGTTGTATTATATTTTCAACACACTATCATACTAGCATATATCCTGAAAAATATCATATATTTTTCTGATTTTGTTTACTGCAGTGGATCATATTCTTTTAGGCATTATAAAACTTGCGTTTAGGCACGTTTAGGTCCTGTAGTCCCCTTAAGAACAGTTACGCGGATTAGGTTAATAAATATACGTCGTCTATTGTATTTGATAATAATACAGTTTAATTTGAGTAAAAAAGCGATTTTTATTACATTCCTATTAAGCGTTAGATAAGGCCTCGGTATATGAAGCGTTTGTTGCATATTGCATCAATGTATCGACAAATCAGGAAACGACATAAACCGAGTTTTAACGAACAACTCGACTCTTGCCAACTCCTCGACACCCGAAGTTAACAAATAAGATTTAGCACAAATTGTAACTGCTTCCCATCAGGTTTGAATTGCATCTCATCTCAATAATATATTTGAACGTTCTCAGTAAAATGAAATTCAATCTAGTTCATCGACAAGATTCAATACCTTTTAAGTGACTTCGAAAAGGCGGAACGTTTCTTACAAAACTTGATGTTCACGTCTTTTATTTTTGAGACGAGCATGAACATTACGACAGGTCGCACATTCGTGACGAAATGAAACAGTTTTATCGCTAACGTGCGCCCCCGTTACTGTTTTCACCAAGCGATATCACTATCGCTCGGTGGAAAGATCACCTTTAGTCAACTAAAGGTGATCTTGACTTAGAGTCAAAATAACTTGGTCTGTTCTAAACAAAATAGTTTTGTATTGTTTTCAGCGGTCAGTCCAAAACTTGATGTTCACGTATTTTATTATTGAGACGGAATTGTGCGCTTTTATAATTTCTACCGTGGCGATATTATCGTGGACGTCTACGTCACAACGTCACGATAACACAGGGAACATGAACGTCACGGAACGTCACGGTAACATGTATGGAAATATATGTAGACGTTTTTAAACTTCCGTTCACGAAAACGTTTTATCGTGTACGTATTTCGATACATTTTATGGACGTGGATGTGTTGTTATAAATTATAAAAAAGCATAATGAACCCTACAACAGGTCGCACTAGGCGAAAAACGAAACACTTTTGTCGGTAGTGTGTGGCAACATTTTGTTTTCACCTAGCGATAGTCTGGGGGCCTACCACCACCTGTAAAGCAGTATTAATATTACTTCAGTGTGGGAAAGAGATGAAGCTCTATGGGACGTATAGCTCCATCTCTTTCCCCCACTGAAGTAAGATTAAAATAATACTGCTTTAGAGGTTTTGGTAGGCCCCCAGATCGTGACTCACACCCAGAAAAATTTCATTTCTTCAAAACAGTTTTGCTGCAAGTTCGCGCCATGATTGTTTTAGCTAGGATCCATACCTACTCTGTCCAAAGACAGTCTTAAGACAGTCTCAGGTCTGCGCATAGCCTTACTGTGTCTCGTGTATATCAATCTTAGCTGCGCGGCTTCTGCGACGTATCCCTAAAGGAATTGTAGTGTCTGAAGCACTATGAATATCACTTTTACCGGGAAATGGCTATCGAGGAGCAGAAATTGCTTCCAGCAGATGGTCTGTAAACTATAAATAATATAATATTATGAGTACAAGTTATCATTTCATCTAGATAAATATTTTTCTATTTTTATGATCTCCTCTTAATCAGAGCACCTTTTTATTTGGGTTGTAAATTATAAAATAACTTCTCCCGCTGTGGGCGGAGCCGGCGGGCGTGTCAGACTCTTACTGACCCACCCGTGTTCCTTCAGTGGCTTGTACATTGCCAGGGGCATAATCAGAGCACCTGCCGTCTTATCTCTTCAGCACCCTTGTAATGTGCGAGAATTATAAAAAGTCTGTGTGACTGCTTAGATGTTCTACTTAATTATATGATTAATTAGTCATTATGTTTAGTATGTTGATACATTATAGATTGGCTATACGTCGCAGACCTACAAGTACCTATTCTTTCTCTCCTAATAGAAGATACAATTGATTCGGCCGAAACAAGTAACATAAAGAATACTTTAAATAATGCATTTTAAGTAATTTATTTGTGAGATATTGAGGTGCATGCAAAGTGCACAGAACCGGTCCAAGTGGCGGTGCCTGGGGAAGGCCAATGTCCAGCAGTGGACGTCTTTCGGTTGAAATGATGATGATGATGATGAATTAAGGTACATGCTGTTAAGTGTTAAAACATATTTTTTTTATTAAGTTTACTATATTAGGTAAATCCGTACCATAATATTATATATAAATGTGTTAGCAGGTACGTGCCGCAATACCGACATGTAGTTTTTTTCCGAAAAGCAACTAGGTCAAAGATAAACCAGACTTTGAATCGCCATACGGAAAACAACATAATTTTTCGTTGGTACACACGGGTACATAGCTATACATTTCCAGTACAAGCTGACCTCTCATTGTACGGAAATCCTAAACAATGCGAGATCAACTTAAACTGGAAATGTATAGCTTGATATGTAGCCGTGTGTACATTTCAGTTGAACTGCGAAGAAGATCCACAATTGGCTAATAAAACCGGTGACTGAAGTCCGCATACCTAAATTGCATGCCAACTGGAACGAACACAACTATGAACTCCCCAGATATTCGACATACTTTGTCAGAGCAGCACCACAATGAAATAGAAGAAATACTTGCGTCTTCCCTCAACATTCACTATCTGTACAAACTATTTACCATTGAAACAAAGTTAATTTGCAAAGAGATTCGTAACAAGAGAAATTACCTAACATTAGAAAAGAATAGAATATATTTGTTTGCATTAAGAGCGTTCATCCTAAAAGTTGGCAACGTCGCAAATAGCTGTCAAATATTTACCTGTTTTGATTAATTTGGCAATATTACTGTAGGTACGGAAATATGAAATGTCGCTAACTAGCGGACAAGAATATTAATTATTAAATTCAATAATTAATATCGTAACACCGAATATTTAGTTTTAGATGTAAAAGAACTTTTTGGAAACTTTCCAAATGCCTGTTTTATACCTCAAACGGTTACAACATCAAATAAAGTGTTTTAATTGCAATTCATTATTAATATTCTAAGGATATATCTCTAAGGATATTGTTAAAAAAATATACGTTTAGCAGGCTAATGCCCGGTTTCACTAACCAGGGATTTTCAACGCTCGGCTCTGCGCCGAAAGTTGAAAATCCAAAAGCGTGCTTTTATTTAGGTGTCGTTTTATGTTACTGAAAACAGCCTTATAAGTTCAATATTATTGAGTATACGTATTAACATATACTCAGATATATACAGGGTGTAAAAAGACACATCACAAAGCCGTAAACTACGCATACTGTACGTATAGCTAAGTAGCTTTGCGCAAAAATTATTGCTGGGAACCGTATTTTTTTTTTTTTAATAAAAAAAAACAAGTTTTTATTGCGCGCAATGTAACGCGAACCCACGCTTGAATGAACGGATTCAGTGTTAGTTAAGCTCCGCCCCTACGCTACGTAGGTAGGTACTTGTTGTTCATTGCGTTTTTGTAACTTCAAATGCGTAATCTGTTAAGATAAATCTAAAATTCAGGTAATGTTTGTTTGGAAAAAAGTTTCGTATTATCGCATAGAATTCATTTTCATGAAAAAGTAAAAAAAAAAATGCGACTTTGACCTTCAATATCTCCAGAACCAGTGGATTCCCAGGTATGGTCTAGTGGAAAAAAATGATGCAAATAATGGGTAGAATATGTGGCTTTCGGCTTCGGAAAGTGTCTTTTTACACCCGATATTATTAAATATTTGACTAGGTACCGACAACGCACAAGAAGGTTTAACAATGAGTTGTATTTACTTATCTCTTTTGCTGACTGTACTTACAGAGACATTGTTGTCTAAATGGCTGGCCGGCATGAATATTAAAATAATTTTCAGTATTTCCGGCATGCTGAATATTGCTCATTCCACTGAATTCGAAGTAAAAGTTTCAGTCGTAACTACACAGTTACGGCTGAAATACTTCAATTGCGTAGTCGCTTGCTTGATGCAAATTAAGCTTAAATATTTTCTTTTTTTTATCATATTTTTTTATTTGTGATAATTTTTTCATGGTAGGCTTTCGATGCTTAGCAATATACCATCGTTAAATGATCATAATGTCTTAATCACGTATTTTTTTTCCCTTTACAAATATCTAGATATCAATAAACGATCTCGAGAAATTCACCGAATACCGCTTGCATTTCCCGCCCAATACGTTCCGCAGGGCAGTGTACTGGGCCCTACACTTTTAATTTAAATAATCTCTGGAAACAAATTAAACAAAAATCTTTACATATACCTACACAAAAAAAAATTGAATGGTAGGATAAATACACTTACATATTATGATGACATGGAGGCACTTTTGGAGCACATAAAATAGCAGATACACTTTCACACGCAGAAGCACTACGCTCAGGTATTCACACTCGAACCATACTATCAGTTACATCCTTATTTTCATTTGATATTTTAAGTACCGTTTTGATACTAGATTAAGTAATTATGCTGTACCATGGAAGAGCGGAGTCTCGTAACACAGGCCTAGCTTGCTTAAAAGGAGGCTCCAAACATTAAACCTTTTCATGTAAACTGAAGCATAAATAAAAACTATATTTATTATTTATTTATTCCAAATAAGTGGTAAATGGGAGGGAAACCTAAGCCACCGCGTTGGAAGAATAAAACAAGCAAGAAGGTGCTAAGTGCTAAAAAAGAAACAGGAAGCACACCCCGTTGAAGTTTTTTTTATCCTTTGCTCTATAGTGTTGCTACTCACCAGGAAAAAAAAACACAATATGGAAAATCTTAAGGCCATTTCACGTTTTTAAAAATTGTTCAAGTCGCAATCGCATCTAAGCGACATTCAACAAGTCAAAAACTGGTCAATTTAGGTAAATTACGGATAAATATTGACAGATTGAAACGGAGATTTAAAGTGAACGTTTAAAAAATTACGGGAGTTGTGCCTGTGATTTGTTTGAAACAAATTGCCGTGTTCACTGTAGCAGTAACCAACTAATTAAGTTACATTTTCCTGTAAGTTTCAGTTAAGTTACGAAACTCAATAAAGTATACTTAAACCTGTTTTATGATAAAGCCAGGCGTCGCACAATTTTCCTAAAATCTGAAATTGGGGACGAAAATAGTAAAAAAACAATTTCCCAAACGATGAAGATTCGACCTCCATTCCACGTTCTCAGGAGTAAACTAGGACTTGGCAAGTGGCCAAATATAAGAACCAGTCAAAATAAATGATTATGTGGTAACACCAACGCGTATTGTATGGCGCCAAACTGATTTTCGGATAGATGAGTTCAAACTAACTGGTTCGGCTGTTACTCATTAGTAACAGCATATACAGGTACAGGTGCAGGTAGGTACTTTTACCTACCTAATCTTAAACGCATATTGCTAAGTAGTTAAAAAATATGGACGATTTATCTAAATCCAGTGTCAATAACATGTAAACCGCTGCGATTCCTATGATAAAAAGTCATCATGAGGTTGTACAACAGATTACTTAAGCTTTCAGATGCAAAGCAATATGATAACACGGATTCCGCGAATAAAACAGATCTGCCAGAGCATTTAGCGAGACAAGCTTTTAATCAGCAATACAGCGACGTTGGACTAATACAGACTGGTTTTAATTAGTCCAAAGTTAGTCCGGAATAACTCGACGACTTAATTCTGAACAATCTGTGGATGACCGCGCTGTTGTTACTAGCTAGTTTACATACAGGAATTAAACACTGCAGAGGATGCAACTTGTTCTGTCTTTGAAGCGTATTTGCTTTGTTTTCGACGTTCTCTCTGCATTGTTTTTGTAGCCGTTGTTAGTCGAAATAGGTATACCTACCTTTATTATTCACTAGTTTTTGCACGCGACTTCGTCTGCGTTTACGGGGATAAATAGTATCTATACAGTATACTATGTGTTAATGTAGGTTATAAACTATCTATGTCCCATCCAAATCCGTTTATCTGTTTTTGCGTGAACGAGTAACAAACATACAAAGTTTCATATTTATAATATTGGTAGCAATATTCTAAACTTACTATGCCAAATTACTTAAAGCAAAGATACATTAGGTACTAATGAGTGAGCAGCGCGTCCAGTGGTAACGGCCCCGACTTACGAGTTGTATGTCCTGGGTTCGAACCCAAGCAGGCGCTTTACTTTTGTGTAAATAATTTCACAACCACTGTTCCAAAACGGTGAAGGAAAACATCGTGAGGAAACCGGAATGTCCAAGAACCAAATAAATCGAAAACATGTGACATCTACCAACCCGCACTGGGCCCGCGTGGTGGATTGTAGTATATTCTCTCTCACCGAGACTATCTATCTATCTAGGCCTATTAATCTTTAAATACTATAAAATCAGCTTGAGATAAGCTTCCTTTTGTACATAGCCGCCTAAATCGTTGATACATATTTCTTAAAATCCAGTCAACAATAACTAGAAAGCATTTCCTTAATCTAAGTTGCTTCGTCTGAACTAACGTTGGAAGGTAATCAAAAAAGTAGGTAAGCCTTGGCACCGACCTCGATAACGTACAATTAATTCCCGATCGTGATATACATCGAACACAGATAGAGGTACCGCCTAGGTATGCACAAATGGCGTTTTTTTGTCAAATCCGATCAGTCTAAAACTAACAATAGTGCTACCCTAAAAAAACAGTGTTCATTTTATAAATATAACAATGCTTCATATCGATACCTCGCTGGACTGGAAAATATCACGTATCTAATATCCATGCACACAGAGTTGTGGGCCATAACCGGTATCGTAATAATAAACTTGAACTTTCGTGTTCGAGCACGTTATAAAAATATAATTCTCGTTAACAGTTCATAACGTTAAAAATACAGACTTTCGTTTTTTAATCCGATACTAATTTGACAGGTGCAAATGTCAAACTTCAAATTGAAATAAACAAGCAACAATCACTTGAAATGTCAAATTAGTCTCTGGGAGTAAAAAAGAACTTTAGTAATGAACAAAATTTTCGTTGTTAATTTAAAAGTTTTAAATACATATATGTATGTATATCTATCTAACTTCCTCCAGCGGCTTCGCCCGCATAATATCTTTATAAATACTCCTATGTTACTCAGTAAAAATAAAGAATTCTACTGATGAAAGAATTTTTAAAATCGGCCCTGTGGTATTCGAGTTTATTAATTACAAACAAAAATACAAATCTTTTCTCTTTCTAATATTAGTGTAGATTATTTTGTTTCAGTATTGTGGCAAATTTTAATTAGTACAAACTAATGAGTTCTTAGTTGACGTAACTAGGAAAACTGTTTCAACATTTATAAAGAACGAGCAGTCTGCGTCGCACAGATACTTCTTGTACCATTTACAAAAACATTCTTACAGTAGGAATATTCTAGGAAAATCATGTTTACTTCAAACGAGTTTTTAGGGTTCCGCAGTAAACAAGGAACCCTTATAGTTTCGCCATGTCCGTCTGTCTGTCTGAAACTCTTTGTGCTACAAAGCTGTAATTTTGTGTGGGACATATTAATCACGCCGACAAAGTGGTAAATTGTTTGATTGATTTTTTTTTAGCGTATATTTTTTTTCTATCGTCTATCCCATGGTGTGGGGTGTCGTTGGAAAGGTCGTTCAAAAATATTGTGAGAATCGGTCGTTCAAGAATAGCTGAGGTTATAATTTTATTAAAACATTACCATTCATAAAATGATGAAGTATCCATTTTCACGTCTCGCCCTTAAGACCTAGGCCAAATATTTTTGATATTTGGCTAGCTCATGACCTAAAATGATGCCATAAAGAATATTAATTAAAAATCTCAAAAAACATATATAAACCCGCGAAATTTCGCGGGGATTAGAGTATTAAATGCACATAATATCGGTTGAATGTTATGCTGACATTATTCATGTAAATTTTTATGGCTTTATCAGACTTGACTATTTACTGGCAACACTGAGTCAGAAGTTCCGTTGATTTAGTGGGGTAATGGCTTGGTAGTGGGGATTAGTGTACGCCCAGACAGAAACGATTCCTTTCCTACCTCTCCTACGTACCTTACCTACCTACCTACCTAGCCTACCTACCCAACCTACCTAGCCTAACTACCTACCGTTTCTCAAGTACTTAAATAACAACAAAGCTTGGGGGTTTTAGTCTGGGGGATTTTTGCCATAAAAGAACAAAAATCCACTGCGAATAAGCAGCTGCAATGTCAAGAAAACTCACTTTACTGCTACCGGTTTTCACATAACCGCTCGGAATTTGGTCCATAGAGAACATACTAGATCCGTCAGGACCGTTACGGCATTTATGACACGTTGCACCGGTTGCACTAAGCCGGATCCGATCTCCGAGCAATTGCTAGCCGACACTGCACCGTCCCGTGCTTAGGGGCCATCCATAAATTACCTCACATGAATCTCATGATTTTGGAGCCCCCCTCGTCTTTGTCTTAGGTGTGTGACGTATGACACTTCATCCCCCTGGTGTGACGTCACATATTGTGCAATTTCAAATTAAATCTACTATCTAATTACGCAACACATTTTTGTTGACAATTCCGATTAATCTGTTTCAATTTGACAGGTCAACAACATTCATTGTGTTATTACGTTGTTGAGCAGATTTTATTTTCCAACGTACGGAGCAATGAATTAGCAATCTGTTTCAAAACGATTCGGATTCTGATTGATCGTGTATTACGTAGTTAGGGTACTGCTTATAATACCTATTGATAGAGTTGGTAATATTTTTAAATTTTTCGTTAGAGTTGAAGTTTTGAGTTTACTTTAGATAATACATGTGACGTCATAAAGCTTATGATTCGGCCACCCTTGTAACACGATGCCTCCTTCAACATGTGACGTAATTTACGGATGGGCTTCTTAGTTCAACAGCTGAAAGCCGAACAAACACGACAACGAACTTCGGCTCCAGATAGGAATCCGACTTCGTACTGCCCGTTTGTCTAGTACCGTTACCGGGTAGTTTGGGTGAATTTACCGATTAGTTTTGGTTTGAATTCAGCTTTGAATGCTCCCCCCTCCTGTCTTGTCGTTGTCAAAGTCTTGGTAATGCAGTTAACAATTCGCCAAGAGCCGCATTTGTGAAGGTTGATTTTCGTAATTAGTTATTTGTTTTTACAGTTTGCGGTTGAAGTTCTAACCTGTATATTTACTTCGTTGTTTAAACTGTAAAGTTATTGCATTTGGAGCTGTTGGAATTAGATTCTACAGCTGGTAGCGCATGGGCGTCGCCAGACTATGGCCTGGGGGGGCGGCACGTTGATATATGGAGGATGGAGTACGATTTGTAGGTACAGTCAAGAGTCAAGAGCACATGAAGTTTTACACTTATAGTGCGAGTCTTGCCTCTACGGCGCACAATGGGGCCAAAAACGGACCTTTCGGGTCACTTTTCCCAAAACTATTCAGAACGGTAGATCTGAAACCTAATAGGTATTGTGACTGAGCTTACCACCAACACATAGATACCAATATTACGTCTCCGGACTCCGGATTAGACCCCGTTTAGGAGATATGGAACTTTAAAAAACCAATTAAAAGTAATCCAAATAAACAAAATTGGCTTTATAGGTATTATGTAGTTTTTTTTACATTAAAATGACTGTTTTATTTTAATCTCTAATGGCGGACAGCTGCCCCCTTTGCCCCCCCTTGGCGACGCCGTTTTAGTTCCTATAGCTTTGTATTTAAGTAGATTATGGCATGAGGTTACGGATTTCTCAGTGAGATCCTTGAGGGCTAAACTAAAATGATCTAAGGCAAACAATGTCTTGCGGAGGACTTTAATATTTTCATCGGAGCGTCGTACGACACTTGACACAATTCTTGTATGTTATTGTTCGTTTCCTAGTTTGTTCATTTTTGCAAGAGCATCTTGTTTCCATTTCCTTTGTGCATATATCCATTTGACGACACTTTCTATTGAATCATACAGACAGACAGCGGGGCTTTTTATTAAATATAGTAAGGCATTATTATATATTCCATTAAATACTGTTCATTTTTCGATGATATAAAATACGAGCTTCGGCACGCGGTTTCGCTCGCGTCTTAAAGTTATTTTTCTCACCCTTGGGAACAGTACTTTTCTGGATGAAAGGTACCCTAAAAAGGATAAAGGCTATGTCCTTTTCCGTACCTTCAACGTGTCTGCAAAATTTCATGATGATCGATTGAGTATTTAAGACGTGAAAGTGTAACAAACAAACAAATTCACTTTAGCATATATACATAATATTAGTTAGGATATTATATGAGAACCGTCATTTCGTATAAAATACTACATAAGTACAAGTATTTCTCTTTGGTTCGCCGGCTTTATGTGTCTCTACGTGGGCACATAGGATATCAATTTTCTTAAAAGATTTCTAATATCAAACGATCTTTTCATGCTCGCTTTAATCTTTATTTCAGATTTGTATGTTTTGGGAAAGGATTTTATAATATTTTATCCCTCGTGTTAACAGATTGAACATTTTTAAATATGTATATGTTTCTTCGTGGAACTACAAATGTACAATACTAATCTTTTCAGACAAGGCTATGGTATAATTTTTCGAAACAGCACGTCTACTTGGCAAAACAAAACTACCTAGGTACCTATGTATTTAGACAAAAGTTTTCATAAATACTATTACACTTATATACTTCTTGAAGAATTTTCCTGCTAATGGAGCCCCAGAGTAGCAATATATAGGAACCTACCCACCTAGTAAAAAAATCTTTTATCTATGTAAGTTAGCAAGATATATTTTCACAAAAGTTATACGTATGTATACAGTGAATATACCTATTTTTTATGCTATATTGCCAGAGAAGCAACAGGGTAGAAAAGAATATAATACTACATCATCAGCAACAGCAACAGGTCAGCAACAGTTGATTTAGATTTTACTTGCTCACTAATGTAAAATACCCTAGGTTGGGTGTAAAATCGCTTTTTAATCTTGCGTAAGTGAATTAAATTGTATTCGTATTTATGTTCGTGACTGGACTAGCTTGCTAGCATCTTTGCGAAGATTGCTGATAGCGTGTGTATCCTATCACGCTGAGAGAACTTATACACGTCGAGAACACGCTCAACTTGCCTTAAGTGATCTAAAATAAGTAAGTAAATGTACAGTCAGCAACGAAAATCAATTGCCACTTCAGAATAATAAAAAATAGTTTTAGAAGAAAATGTCAATTAACGCAAATCCTTCTTTTTCGAATAATTTGGTGTCAATTTAGATGAAAATTTTGAAAAAGTGTTAATGTTTTTCGACTTCCGTTGCTGACCGTGCTTTGAAATGATTAAATCTTATGAACCTAGTGTGATTAGTGAAATCTTGTTCATGGAAGTCGATCAAGGCGAGACCGTACTAATTTGATTAATTAATAGTTTGGTAATTATGTCTGGATTAATTAAGATTACGTTAACAGTTGGAGGGATCGCTGGAAGCAGTGTTAATTATACAGAGTGGTCCAAATAGTGAGGTCATAAAAAAAAATTGATTCCTCATGTCCAGGGATATCCGAAAATCTATGTTCCGCAATTCTTGATAGGTTTAGAGTTTTTTTTTTTTAAATTATTGAAATTGTTATGAAGGAAACGTTTTAAAAATATGGTATGGATGAGAGAAAAAAAAATATCATCCCCAATTTACGTGCAAGGGAGGTAACCAACAATTTTTTTTTTCAAATTACAGTTTTCTAGTACTAACCGTCTCTGAGCTAAGCCGCGGACAGATAGAGAGACAGACGGACATGGTGAAACTATATGGGTTCTTGTTGACTACGCAAACCCAAAAATGTTTTTTTTTGAAAAAAAACATTTCACATATCAGGTACTTACGGAAAGAAAAAATTTAAAAGTTGCCGAGAAAATTGGAAAATTCGAGAAAACCGAACGTCCCGTTTTCGATGGGATTTTGACAGGACAACTGTCGGGTCAGCTGGTTTAGAATATTTGTCCCGGAAGGTTTGTGTGTTATAAAATATAAAAATAAAATAAAAGTTTGACTTTGGAATCGAGCACGGGCACCAAGCTCAGCACTAGTTACACCGACGACGCAGTCAGGGAGAAAACACAGACCATGTTCATAAAAACACAATTTATTAATGTCGTCACGATCGTTTCGTGATTGCCAGCAGTCACCGGTGTATTGACTATGCTCGCAACAGCGTCCAATGAAAATACGATGAGCACTAATTCGCATAAAGCGCACTAGAGCGACAAAATGTAAATATGACAGGCGAAAATTCGTTTCACTAGAGCCTATGTTTTTGGAGGCCTAATTATACGAGGGTAAAAAAAAAGACGGTTGCCGGTGTAATTACAAGCATTTGAGACATTTCAACTCTGTGCTCTGTGAATGTCAATTAACCTTCAATATAGAGAAACAAGACTTGTCCTATTTGACAACGTTTTTTACTTTGATTTTGATCATTTGTTGGTTATTACTGTATGTTTCCAAACTGATATACTGAGACTACGGGAGTCGCAGATTGCAGAAGTAATTTGAATCGGAAAAATATAAAGTTTTTATCATTAAAGTTTTATCCAGTTCCATTTCCTGGCAACCACCGGAGAAGATTGATTTATATATCTGTGGTTCGAATGACTTAAAATTTGTTTTACTTTATCGAGTGCGACGAACCTTACGTAATGTAATTTAGGATAATTCATTGCAGCAAGCCACAAGCGCAAACTGTCTTAGCAACAGTTCGCGTGAATCTTAAAACGTTTTTCTAAATAGAACATATTCCATATACAATGCCGCCTATGGGGATGTGACCGCCCGTATTTTTCTGTATATTCATGAAAATATTAAAGATAAATTTAATTTTAAATTAATTTTCGATAATTTTTCATGAATCCTCAGAAAAATACGGGCGGTCACATGCCCATGGGCGACATTGTATTCTCGCCCTAACTAAGTAAAAAAAAAAAAAAAAAATTCAACTTTCTTTGAGACAGAACTATTAAAAATATTTTTGCAATTACTAACGACCTTCGCACGGGTTTGCTGCCATGACAGTAGGTACTTACTAATTCCATGCTGCCATGTCATTATTCTAACAGACAGAGCTCTGCTCAGGTGAAAATACAGAGAAAACGAATTGTCCCAGATATGAGACTTAGATCGATTTTTCGCCCCCGTATATATACTTTTTTGCATCTTTCATCGAAATCGTTAGAGCCGTTTTTGAGAACTTGATTACAAATATATATATATTTACAAATATTACTCGTTTCATAGTATAGGATTAGATTGGAAAGTTAGTGTATTTGGTTCTACGGCAGTGAAACATAATAAAACCATTTTAAAAACGAATGTGCACACAGAAATGTCAATAAAACATGATTTGCAACATGATTTTCAAATATCTTTGATAAAATCTAGCGAATGCTCACGTCAGTTCGAGCGTAGTATGGGCAAACAGAATTCAATCACTATATTTAAACTCCGAACTGCAATGTGAAAGGTCTGGATTTTTTGAAGAAACATTTCGCCGTATTTTTCGGGAACCGGATTTTTGTTTTTAAATCACTGCGGTTCAATTTTCGAATCGAATCTTTTTAAAAGCATTCTGCACAAAGCTTTGTCTTTGGTAGGAGATATACGTAATGAACGCACGAAGGTCCATATTCATTATCATTAGGCTTGGAAGGCGAGTTGGTGACCGTACCCGTGTTAGCTAGCTTCATTAGTTTTAAAATGAAATTGGAACCAGTTTTTTGGTGGTGCTATTTTTTAAACAAGGTGAAATAGTTTCTCAACCGACGAAAAAAAAAGGGAGTAGGTTCTCAATTCGACGCGTATATTTTTAATTTTATTTTTTTGAACATTTCATACATTAGTCTTATTTCAGCGATGGAAGTTGGAATTTCGTTTTATTTTTCATATTCAACACGAGAAATTATTTTTCAAAAACCTGCTCATGTTTCAACATTGCAAATATACTTACAATTGTGTGCAAAATAATGGAACATCGTATTTAGGAAGACAAACTAAAAGTGATCAAAGTTTAAAACTATTTTAATTATTGCTTCGTGACGTTTGGAACGTATTACTGTTGGGATATGTTTCCGTTTATCCAATGTGACAACTGACATGTGATATCCACTAGCCCAACTGGACCCGGGTAGTGGATTACGGCCCACTCCCCTCCCCCTTTTGTATATATTAATCCACGCAAGCGGGAGCCACGAGCTTTGCTATTGTATAGGTAGACACGATGGTAGTTCTCGTTTGAACTAAGAAAACCAAGTTTGATTTTCGAATTTGATCAAATATTTTGTGTGGCTTCTGTTTTATCAGGTTTAAATAGGGAACACTACCACTGATATATGTGACAAATTAAAGGCACAGGGTCAGTTCAATCTAGACTCTAGACAATAATGTGTAAAAATGAAAAAGTCAATTGAGAAAACACATTGTAGCTTGACGTTGGCTGAAACCTCTATTTTCGGCTTTGGTAACGCGACAGGTTGTTTGGAAGTAACACTATTCTGCTCGGAAATAACACGATAGGGATTATTTCAAAGGAATAAATAGAACGCGACACCGATGCTTTTTTGTGCCAGAACATTTGCGGTGCGTTTGACACCATTTTTAGCAACAGGTATCTGTTCCTTTCACAGTCATTTTACACGTGACCGCAATCCATAATAAAACTTATAGCAAGGAGAATAAAGATGATTTGATGCAACATGCATTTATTTGCTTATAATGTATGTTTAAAGATAAGAGGTAACTTAGACTATGAGAGAGTAATCATTTTGTATTTATCTGTGGGGTCTTGTAATTAGTAATTTAGTTATATATTATTGTTATTATAAGGTTATTAGTTTGTAAGCTATCCGAAAATAAATAATATAAATATTTATTTATTTATTTATTTATATAGATACACATAAAGCATATACTTTTTTGATTATTGTAGAAGACAAAACGTATATGATCGATATATAAGAAAAGAACCTACCTATGTTGCAATACTGTACCTTTTTGAGAGAAATAAATAAATATATTATTATAATTATTATATTATATTTAAAAAAAATCTTAAAGGCAGGTTTAACTAGCCCATGCAGTAATGTGATAGTACAATTAATCAGTCCAGCGTTGACTTGCAACTGGGCTCGTGTAGACATTAGTTTTAACACAGTCCAGTGCTGACTTCGCATCCTCAAGTCAGTCCAATTGACTAACCTAGCCGTTTCGGGCCTAGTAGGAGCTTCCCCGCCTGACTAACTGCCTATCTCGTCTACATGAACCCACTGACTTTGGCTCGAAATTCCGTGTCACTGCCATCGTATAAACCAGGCATAATATTCAGTTTCAATCTAAAACATTCTTCTATGAATTATAAAGCAAGAATTTCTTCGGCTGGAAAACGTAATCTTGTAAGGGGGCGAATGGAATAAAATACAGTTCTGCACAGGATAACTACACAATATAGTCATTCAGACCAATACAAAACACAGAAATACTTAAAAGTTCAGGCAATTCTAGTAGGACACTGAAAGAACAAAAAATCGTGGCGTTTGCGAGCGTGATGCGGGCCGGACTGGCGGTCGCGGAGCGGGGCGCGGACGATCGCGCAATGCGGGGTGCGGGAGGCGCGCACGCGTGGATGCGCGTGTTCTTGCTATATGCCTCTTCCTTTAAACTCTATTTTTGTTTTAGCTGCTTCGGGACTTACGTCAGTTTTATAAAAGTTTTCCCTTTAGCCTGTAGAGCAATGTTTTTTCCAACAAATATTAATTAATATGAAAGCTTGGGAAACTTAATTTTTTTGTCAAACATCGGTTGAACAGATTTCAGTCAAACACACAAATATTATATTAACACTTATGATACTTTTACTCCAGTTATAACCGCGGATATTTGCGTTGAACCACTTTTAACCCTTATGCCCTTAGTAATAAGGTTGAAAAGTGGTCCGCCAGTGTCCGCGATGGTAAGTACATGAATTAATATCATTTAGGTGGCAACTGAAAACGTGGGCAACACCTACCTATAAAATACTTATAATACCGTTCAAATGAATGCCTACATTGCATCGTGCATAATCCAACTTAATGAATTTACACAATTACACAACCACCACACAAATTATTATATTCTAACGTTGCATTGAAACTGGGAACACAATTAAATGCACTAATGGCAATTTCAAATTTGTTGATGTTCTAATAAAATAATTGAATAACTACAAAACAGGTATTTTGAGTTAGCAGTAAGTTGTGCTTTTATGATCTAAAATAGCATTTAGCGATGTTCGGTTACAAATAATAAATTTGACTTATATACATACTTTACTGTTTTATATCCGGTCTAAAATAAAGTAGTTGAATTTTTGATGTGTAACATTTTTCCTCTCGCTTTCCTGCAATCAAAATCAAAATGTAATAAAATCTAAATAATCAAATCTGTTGGAGTGATTTCGTGAAAAGGGACGGAAGTGTGTAACAGGAAGGGCGCGCTATTTGATTTGACCAATGAGCGCACGCGGTGCTAGAGTTGGTTGTCTGAAACGACCTTGACAAGGCCCCGCCCCTTTAATGTTGCTTATTGCCTTAATATCGCTTATTATCAAGGTGAGATGTCAGATGTTACACATCGTATACGACTGTAAGGCACGCTCGTTTTTTTTTTTTACCTTGATACCCCTTTTTTAACCAGTATCTCATCTGGTATGCGATAATGCAGTCGACGACGCGACGGTGCACGCTTGGCTAGAAGGGACAATTTATTCTGTTGTGTTATGCTATCTGAAAATTGCATTTTCCGTAAGCAATAAAAGTGATGACGAAATAAACTGCAAGTACACGCTTTTCTACATGAATGCTCAGTATACAATATTTGACGTACCAACTAAGGCGAGGCGACCTACAGACGAAGACGTCGGCTGCGATTCTTTCGAGAGAACTTTATTCGAAGTCTTCTCGATACGATACACAGCGTCAAGGTAGTTGGAAAGTTTCCGTTTTACAAGTACCATCTCCTCGAGACGTTCTTCAACTCTCTATCTTTAACATCTTCCAGAAACAAACAGCTCATATTTTACTTTTATTTCGCAGCATTTTGCACCTGCAAAGTGCACTTGTGTGTGAACTTGTGAACTTATGTTTTTGTTAATTTAAAAATCTTGAACTTCCTTAGTTTTGTTTACTCTACAGCTTTGCTAAAGATGTTATAAATTTCGTAGTTTTTGTATTTGAAAAATCTGTATTTTCACTTTGTTTTATGTTACCCGCGGAATCGCCCGCATGGATGTCAGAAAATATCCCACGAGAACGAACCTGGATTAAAACCCTATGTGTTAAATCCAGGTTATCTATCTATCTACCAAATTTCATCCCTATCCGTTCTGCCGTTCAACCTGTATCCAGATAAACAAAAAAAAGGACAAAAATTCTTTGTTACTATTTTATTATACGTATAGATATAAATAATGCCTAATTGCGAATGAAATTCTGAACTTTATAGAATCGGTAGGTAGTGTTGATGTACACACGTCTTCATTTCATCAATATTATTGATTCCTATGGCACTCTGACATACATCAAGTCTAACAAATATGTACTGTTCTCGATATACGAGTGACGTGACATGCACTAAGGCTAATCCAGTGTGTATAGTGTGACCAGTGCTTTAGCTTGAAGCCTGATTTGAATACGCTAGTCAAACAGCTGACGTGTTATGTGAACCATTAGGGTAAGCGTAACTGTCTGATAATATAGTACCGGATCGTAATCAAACACTGTTTGTGTATAACTCGAATCATCATCATAATCAATCGGCTTATAATGTTCCCACTGCTGGGACTCAGGCCTCCTATCTGTGAGAGAGAGTGGGCCGTAATCCACCACGCGGGCCCATTGCGTGTTGGTAGATGTCACTAGTCTACGAATTTTTGGTTCTAGGACATGCCTCACAATGTTTTCCTTCACCGTTTTGAGAACAGTGGTGATGAAATAATTAACACAAAGTAAAGCTCCTGTCTGGGTTCGAACCTATTTGAAACATTATCTTCATCTGCTGAACCATGGGGGGGCGCCATTTCTTGCTAAGGTCTATTCAAATCCTTGAACTTTATGTACATGTAAATAAAGTTGACTTTAGTACTTTTGTAAAAGTCATAAAAAATATGAAGTTGTAGCGCAAACTAAACCTTATGTGTAGGCATTACAGTTGTTTTTGATAAAACTCGTGTTTGTTTACATGTTTAGCAAATAAATTGCGAACGCAGAGTAACTCGTTAATCTTAGTAAATATTATCATCTGCCTAGTCTTTTTCTAACTTTGTTGGGGTTAGCTTCCAGTCTGCATCCCAGTATTTTACATGGCGCGACTGCCTATCTGACCTCAACAACCCAGTTACTGGGTAATACGATTCTCCTTTGTAAGACTGGTCTCGTAAACATTCTTGCTGAAACCTTTTCAAAGAATTGTGTTTCTCAGCTGTAGATGCACAATTTTTTGAAGTCGATCTATCTAGCCATCTTTAGAACGAAGCTTGTTGTCGTACTGTACCAGTAATATTTACCAGGTAACTACGTTAAACCGTTGCAGGTTGCATCCTTCAGTGAAATGAAATTACGTAACATAATAATTTCTGTTCTCATAAAGCACACTCGCGGGAACCTGACGCAGTTACACAGCTACGATGATTATATTGAAGCTTTCTAAAAACTCATACAATGTTCCTTAGGGAACTAACAATATTGGCAAGAAATTGTGCCGTATATTCAGAATATTAAAAGACCGCGAGGCATTATGGTTTGCATTTTACGTAATGAAATAAAAAATGCTTTCTTGAATACACTTTCATTGTCGCGATTTAGTTTCCGAATAAGTAAACAAATTCGTGTTTAAAAAAAACAACTTTAAACCTACACTTTAAATTTAGATTCTGCTACTTATGCTGCTGCTTATTTTATGACATTTTCCGTAGTAGTAATTCTGAAATCAACTTAATTTAGTACTAACATAAAGTTGATTTTCGTTTAAGTGGAAATAACATCAATTGGAAACAAGGAATTCAATCCTTGAGAACCTTTCTCTACCTACGCAGAAATGTTTTCACTGAGGCATCTTAGGAAAATAGCGCGCATATTCTGAACCACTTAAGTTCTTAAGTTGTTGTTGAGCTATCTCGTTATATAGCATTTGTTTAAAGAATAATGTTTGTAGGTACTTACAAACAAAATCCGCTTAGCCTTTTCCCAACTTTGTTGGCGTCGGCTTCCTGTCTAACCGGATGCAGCTGAATACCAGTATTTTACATGGAGCGACTGCCTATCTGACCTCCACAATCCAGTAACTAGGTAATAAGATACCCCTTGAGACTGGTTGTCAGACTTTTGGGCTTCTGACGACTTGTGCTGACTGTCAAAGATCCACGAATGACAGTCGGGAGCAACGGCTTAACGTGCTTTCCGAGACACGGAGGAGTCTCGGTATGTAAAGATACAGAGGATGGATGGATGGATGGGGGATGGATGTGGATGGTTGTAGGTACTTATGATGTTTTATTTGTAGGTGGTATATGTGAGTGAGGAGCTTAAGTGAGTGTACCGTGCATTCTTGTTCTCGACTTATGCTACATGCAAGACCGACCAGTGAGGTTTAGCTTGGTTGATGTTCAACATAACCTTCGATTTTCTACAAAATACAGGAACCATGAAAATTTTTTCACGGAAAAAAAGTTGTGTTTTATTTGGGAATTCAGTGGCAGAGATTGTCATTAGAGAGATTCAGAATAATGTAAGGCATGCGACCACGGCTTTACCTGGACCATTTTTGTACCTATGTCTTGATTTTTTTCTGAAATATGTTCTGCTTTCATACTTTTTATGAGCACATATTCTGAATCACTCTAATGACAATCTCTGCCACTGAATTTTGTGATGTGAATAGCGGTTATTGTAAAAAATGCAAGAAGATACGTGTTTTAGCTTTGTAACAGTGATCTAAAAATACTACAGAAAATATAAGTTGCCATTTTTATCCATCGTAACATTATTAAAAATCTCTAGTGGGCGCTATTATCCGGAAATAAACGTTTAAATCAGTGACAACGTAAATAGAATAAGATTACTTATTCCACAAGTGCTTATTGCCTAGTTTCTAGTTCTTTACTAGAGCTACACCCACTAAAAATATGTGGGCGATTTTATTTCATTTGACTGCATTCAAATGAAATAAAATGTTAGTACGTGTTAGGACGAAAATAGAACAATAATAGTACTCAGTGAGGTTGCGTCACGGCACGCACGCGACGCGACGACAAGCCCTATGCTGATTGAGCTGCCTGTTGCATCACATAATAATTAAAACGTTTGTTGACCACGGAATTGTATGAAATAGGAAAACATAATAACAAACAGGAGTTTGCTCGTGTTTCACAGTATTGTGTTTGTTAGGAGGCCCGTAATGCCTCCTAACTAACACAATACAATGAAACACAAGCTGTTGACAAAAACAATGTTTTTTGACCGTCAGGTAGATTATTAAAAAATATTGGACACGTTTTTTATTTTTTATTTACGTAATCAAAAGATTACAGCAATGCATTGAGTAGGCATTATAGGTAATGCGTTAAAATGTAGCATGACGTCACTGGCTGGTAGATTTAATACTGACTTATGACGTAGCGAACCCACTCCCCAACTTTAATACGTTTTATCTAAATCATTTTTTTATTAATTTCATAAAACAAAAAATGCGCATCTAATATTTTTTTATTCTCTGACTGACGGACTAAATAGTTTTTTTTTCCTCAGTCAACATCCCTAATAATCCTTGATTGCAAGGGGGACTGTATGTACAAAAGCGGACATTTGCGGTGAAATACTTTTCACCCATATGCCCTTAATAATAAGGTTGATAAGTGGTTCACCGCTAGTGTCCGCGATGTGTACTTATATAATGAGCTTATGGTTCGGAAGTTGCCTGTTTTATTTTGGTACCTACCTACCCCTCATGACCCTAGAAAACAGTTAAAGCTGTCTACCGAACTTTAAAAAAATATAAAAATAATATATATGAATACGATGATTTTTTAATTATAAACATCGTAATTAAAAACAGAGTGATATTCAAAATTCAAATGTCATTTATTCAAACTAGGCTGAGAATCAGCACTTTTCGAACGTCAAAATTACATAAGACAGTCCCCCAAAAACGCCCACCCTTCACCACTTCCTAGTGCTTAAGCTGGGAAGAAGAAGTGGCGCAACAAACTCCCCAGCAGCACAACTGTCTGTTCAGTTAGAAAAACTTGATTCTATATAATAATGCTTTAATGCAAAAATAATTTACATAAGCACAAATTGCAATCAACTCATAAAATAAAAACATTTTAATGAGTAGATTATGTCAACAATAAATGAAAACAAAATTTAAAATAAATTGACTTACAGTCAAATAAAATAATCCAAACAATTATATGAGCTCATATAGTATCATGTAGTCTTTGATTCTAAAAACACTTGTTTGTTGCTTGGGGTACATTGGAGTAGCTTAATTAGTCCCAAGCCTTTTTGTCGTCTAAGTAATCTTTAACTTTATAGAAACCTTTTTGACATAGTTTCTGTTTAATAAATGATTTTATTGAGGCTCAGTTCTTTGACATGGCTTGGGAGTTTGTTGTAAAAACGTATACTTTGGCACTTAAATGAATTACTAATGTTTTGGAGCCTAGTCCTCGGCACAAGAAATAAATCTTTGTTTCTAGTATTTAAGCTATGAATGTCGCTGTGTTTAGAATATAGATTTATATTCTTTTTTACATGAATCAGGTTCTCATATACATATTGAGACGCGACCGTCATTATGTTTATTTCCTTAAATTTATCCCTCAGTGAATGCCTACAACTTAGGTTATAAATTGCTCGAATGGCACGTTTCTGCAGCACAAATATAGCCTGAAAGTCGGCCGCATTTCCCCACAACAAAATGCCATACGACATTACACTATGGAAATAACTAAAGTATACTAATCGAGCTGTTTCTACATCAGTCAAATGATGGATTTTATACACCGCGTAGGCTGCAGAGCTTAGCCGCTTCGACAATTTGGTTATATGAGGTCCCCACTGAAGCTTCGAATCCAAAGTAATACCTAAGAACACAGTGGTGTCCACAAGATCCAATTCTGTCCCATTTACTAGTACATTGGTTTTCACCTGCTTAACGTTAGGTGTCAGAAATCTAATACATTTAGTCTTTTTCTCGTTCAAAAGTAAATTATTAACACTAAACCAATGCACAATTTTAGAGAGAGCATTATTTACATCGTCAATAACGGTCTGTTTTCGCTTAAGCTTAAATATAAGTGATGTGTCATCTGGAAATAACACTATTTCATGACTGTTCTTTATAAGGCAAGGTAGGTCATTAATATATACGAGAAATAAAAAAGGGCCAAGAATTGAGCCGTGCGGAACTCCCATAGTGACAAGCGAACCAGGGGATCGCTTGCCGTTAACGTCTACTCTTTGGATCCTATTATCCAAATAAGAAATAAGAAGATCCAAGGCAGTGTTTCTAACACCATAGTGATGCAATTTCCTGACCAATGTATCATGTGAAACACAATCGAAAGCCTTAGATAAGTCACAAAAAATACCTAGGGCATCATGTGACCTCTCCCAGGCCTCAAAAATATGTGAAAGAAGCTCAACACCAGCGTCGGAAGTCGAGCGACCCCTTGTGAAACCGAATTGCTTACTGTTTAATAACTTATGTTTATTAAAATGTCTTTGCAATTGATCTAGCATCAATTTTTCGAATATTTTACTAAAGGTGGGAAGCACAGAAATAGGTCTAAAGTTCGTGGGGTCCGATGTGCTGCCCGATTTAAACAAAGGTATTATTTTACTACTCTTCATTAAGTCAGGAATTACACCACAGTCAATGCATTTATTAAAAATAATTGCTAATTCAGGCGCTACAGTGTTGATTATGCATTTTGCAACCTCTACGGAATTTCCCCATAAATCAGCAGTTTTTTTAACATTGAGTGTATTGAAAGTTTTAATAATATCTCGAGCACTAACATAGTCGAAATTAAACTCATGGTCACAAATATCAACATTTTCTTTCAAAAGGAATTCGGCAACAGTGGGTGAAGAATTTAAAGATTTAGTGGTTGAGACTGGAATATCTGCAAAGAAATTTTCAAAAACTGTGGCTACTTCTAAATCTTTTTTAATATATAGATAGTTTGTCATGTCCGTGCAATTCGTGAAACAAACCTCCCTCAATGAAGCGATGCATACAGTTCTAAATTTGAAACTGTAGAAACGAATCTAGAATAGAGTTGGCCTTCAAATATTCATTTTGAAGCTTCAAAGTGCATGTTTGAAGGCCATTCCAAGTCTCAATTCCTCTCTCTTGAAGTTGAACTATTGAAATGAATTAACGTTTGGACTTATTTACCTCATTACTAAATGATACCTAGTTTTGGTCAAACGGTGTATAGATTGTTTTGAGAGAAAATGTTTACTTTGATAAACTAAATATATTATCTTTTGTACCTGTACGGTGAATATAACATTATGGAACAATGATTGTAAACAATAAAATGGTTCCTTGTCCGTGTATATGTTGTAGTAAGATAGTTGAAGCTGTGATATAGTTATATGAAAACAATTCATAACTGTCTTACTAGGAATATAACTATGTTACGAGCACGATCTAGTAATATAACTATTAGGGCTATCCGACCAAATAGGTTAAGTTAGAACTGTGACCAACTACACGCTAACCGCGCGAGCACTACATCGAAATTGGTCGCAGTAACAAAATTAAGGCACTTCTACAGTTATGAACCGCTTTCATATAACTATATTACTGTATATAGCTATATCCCTAGGGATATAACTATATACCTTTTAAGGTATAATCAAAGTCATACGTAATTTCTTACTTATTGGAATTGCAATACTTTTCAATAAATTTCTAGTTCCCATAACTGGTTGTTTACTTTGAATATACAGTATGGCTTTCACCAACAGATTGATTAGCCACTGATTATGAACTCTTTTCTTGGTTCTTCGATTAACACCTTCTTCGACCCACTTATCAGTTACAGTTCAAGAGCGAGTTCATTAATAGCTTAAAGAATACAATTAGTGGTCGTACTTATAATAATCCAGCCTTTTACTGTCCCACTGCAGGGCCCGGTGCCCTGCAGTGGGACAGTAATCCTCTTCTTATACTATAAGGCATGAGGATTCATCACCACGCTTACTCAAGACGGGTTGGTGATTTCAAAATTCTATCAAATTTATTCAAATATCGTGAAAATTAGGTACATTTAAACAATGTGGATTCTAGTACAATACCCAATAGAATTGATCACCACGCTTACTCAAGACGGATTGGTGATTTCAAAATTCTACAAACTTTATTCAAATATCGCGAAAATGATGTGCAAATAAACACTGTGGAAACTAGTACAATACCCAATAGAATTGATCACCACGCTTACTCAAGACGGGTTGGTGAATTCAAAATTATATTAATTTTATTCAAATATCGTGAAAATTATCTATGTGCATATACGAACAATGTGGAAACTAGTACAATATCCAATAGGTACATAAACACTTTCTTGGCGTTGCAGGTTGTACTAAAATTAATGCAAGTCGACTCATTCTAACTTCAGCAGTGCTATTCTGTAACCATCTCACCGTGAAAACTTAGGTGAAGTGAGCGTGGAGTGAGCTGTCATTCCACAGGGACTGACACTATTGACAGCTCACTTCACCCAAGTTTTCACGGTGAGATGTTTACAGAATAGCATGGCAGATGTTTGTGTAAACAAGCACACTTCTATACATTATGCTAATAAATTAGTTGATTATTACACATGTGGTATAACGTATGGTAAGTAACTACTGAACACGAGTTTGTAAAGTTTGAAAGTCTTAAAGAAAAACTTTTTGTTGTAGCTACACGTCTGAGAAGGCGGTAACTATGAGGCTTTAGTAAAGTTAAGAAGCGGATGTTATGAAAGATTTCAGCAAAAGTTTTATTCATGTTTTGTTTGGGGCGGAGTTTTATTAAATGTAGTGTGCAATAGTTCCGGCGTGGGCGCGCGCAGGGGAGGCGGGGCCGCGCGTGGATCGGCCCGGCGCGGGAACTATTCCACAGTTCTCCATCTATCGCAGTCCACGTGCAGCTGTTGTTAGTCGCATTGTGCCGATAGTTATATAATTGTGATTTATAACTTTTATTACTTTCAACCAAACTTGTTCATCTGTTACAAGTCGATCTCCAATCAATTCGTGGCATTGTTTAACAGTGTTTGATCAATTTGATTAGTTTCTAAACAAACTATTTATGAGTAGCCGAACTTCGCAGTGCAATGGCTATGCTATTTATTAGTTATTATCTTTTAATATTTATTATTCTTATAGTTTAGTAGTAGTAAGCGACTGTTACGTGGGGTCCCGGGTTCAATTCCCAAGCCTGGTGAAGTGGTTTAACATTTAGTTTTGTGGTGGATGAACATAGAGCTTGTTGCTTTCACGTGATTTGGTTCCCCAATAGTGGTTTTATCAAATTATCTGGCATGCGGTTTAATTTTGTAAACAATTAAGCCTTTAAATTTATAAATCTTATCTGATGTTTTACATCATCCACTGGCTCTTAGTTTCCCGAATTAGTTTGGCGTATGAAGATTGGAATTGCATCATAATTTTCGTTCGCAGAAACCCGTTCCACCGAATATGCGGAGCTGGGCGTGCCGCTGTCGGAGCGGTCGGCGGCCGACACGGAGGCGGCGCACGAGCTGCTGTCGCTGGCGCACAGCCTGCCGCCGCTGCCACCCGCACACGTCGTCACCGTGTTGGCACCTGAGCCCGCGCCCCTCACGCCTCTCGCGCCCCTTGCGCCCCTCGCACCTCTGGTACCCGTCTACACATATACGCTGCAGCCCACCAACATCTACATACTAGCCGAGGAGCCCCCCGAGCCGGTGTACCACACCGTACAAACCGTCACGCCGCTGCAGCCGGTGGAGTTCGTCGACACGCAGATCAGCTATGTCGAGTACCAGCCGGCACCGCCGCCGCCGCCCGCGCCACAGCCCACCGAGTATCGGATAGAATACAAAGAGGTGATCCCCGATCCTGAACCAGAACCGGCAGAAACCGAACCGTCGGAGTGCGAATCGTCGCCTGCCACCAAAGAAAAGCCAGCCAGATACGACTGTGGCCAGTGCGGTAAGCGGTACGCGACCTCATCGAACCTGTCGCGGCACAAGCAGACGCACCGCAGCCTGGACTCGGTGTCGGCCAAGCGTTGCGGCGAGTGCGGCAAGGCGTACGTATCCATGCCGGCGCTGGCCATGCACGTGCTAACGCACCGCATGGGGCACGTGTGCGGTGTGTGCGGCAAGCAGTTCTCGCGGCCGTGGCTGCTGCGCGGCCACCTGCGCTCGCACACGGGCGAGAAGCCGTACAACTGCGCGTCGTGCGGCAAGGCGTTCGCCGACCGCTCCAACCTGCGCGCGCACCTGCAGACGCACTCGGCTGACAAGAAGTACGAGTGCACGCGCTGCGGCAAGTCGTTCGCGCTCAAGAGCTACCTGAACAAGCACCAGGAGGCGGCGTGCGTGCGCTCAGACGAGGAGGACGATGAGGACGAGTGACGTGCGGCCGCGCGCATACTGCAAACGATGCAACGAACTATTTCTCTATGAACTTCTTTACACCTTTGTATTACTGAAAAGAAGATATTTTAGAATACCTACTAGTTTCGACGGCGTCGAATGAATTAAAGCAATAAATATGTACCTAATCTCATTATGGCTCTTTCCATAATTCTAGAAGAAGATAAAATTAATGCAAAGTGAAATTAAAATAAAACGTATTTTTTCAATTATTAGTCCGGCAATGACGGAAGCAATCGTGTCAATTTATGGCAAGAGCCTGCAATGTTATAGCGTAGGGTGATGTTTACATAGTAACGTTAAGTAAGTAAGTTAGCGTCGCGGGTGTGGTGTGCGACTTTAGATGTAGTTACGGTGATACGTAGAGACTTAATGAAACCGTCGAGCTGTGGTACAAAGAGAGCAATAAAGTAACGAGTGTAGAGTGGCGTAGGCGCACGACTAGCGTGCGGCGTTAGCGTAGCATAGCGCGCCCCGGAAGGACCAAACTGTTGCTCGGGAGCCGGCGCCGCCAGCGTCCCGCGGCTCGGGCGCACTCCGCGCCGCCTTGCAGGATGGACACGAGTGTCACATGAAAACTTAACGTTATCATTATAAGAGACGCCGTCGATGTCCACAAAGTGTTGTTATATATATTCCTATTGATGTAATGTCTAAGTCGATTCAACTAGTCAATCTGTTCGGATTCATGATATACTTAACTGTGAATATCGAATAAGCAAAATTTTCTATATTACTAAACTGATGTTATTCTTCAAAGAAGCTGTGTTTAATAAAGATATATGTATTATATCGTTCTAAATAAAATGTTTACCAGGTATTAGTTTTCATATGTTACTTGTTGACCTTCCTTGCAAAGTGTGAAGCGCCGAGTATAGCCTTACCGCGGTGATCAAAGTATGAGACTACGGCCGTACAACCGATCTGATAGCTGTTGCGATCTTTTACAAGGAACTAACTGTTATAGGTAGTGTTAATTCATGACCAAGTGATATACCTAATTGGGCTGTAAGGATCTCTCTAAATACGTAATAATATTACGTGAAATATAAAATGCTCGTTCATCTTGCTCATACGTAGGTAGGTATGTCTTTCGAGCTATAATAAACTAAGTTAGTATTTCCAATGTACGTTGACCAGGCGAATATCACAACGGTCGTTCGATATTTAAAAGGGAAGTTCAAGAGAATCCAATCAGAGGGTGACAATGATCTGCAGGTGACGCGTGATCTCGTTACTGTTCGTTAGATAGTCGGCCACAATCGGAACTGACAGCGTTGTTAGTTTGATTAACGATAGGGTTAAAATATTTTCACTACACTTGATTATTCACAACAGTCTGCGGTAACTTGCTTCAAGATGAATCTAAAAAGCTTTCTAGGAAAAATCTAGCAAATTAAATCAAAATAGTTTACCACTCAAACTACTGACGCGGTAGTAATTGTTGCGAACCTAATGTTTAGCTATAGGGTTCTCATTAGATTGTAAATATCGTATGTTGTGGGCATGCTACAGATGGGAGCGGGTGCTTTCACCTCACTCGAGCTGTACTTCGGTCGGAATAATTACTGGAACATCTCTAAAATTTTGTGTTTTGGACTAAGTATGCAGAATGATAAAAAATCAAATGCAAAGAGCAATTTTTATCATTCTGCATACTTAGTCCAAAACTCAACATTTTTGAGATGTTCCAGTAATGACTCCGACCGACGATATAATTATGCTTTTACAAAACATTCCGTTTTTTCGTGCGAAAATATTATTTGATGAATAACTTCGCAGCCATAGGAAAAGCCATTTTCGATTTCAAACCGTCAAAGTACTTGCTTTGAGGGTGTGAAATCGAAAATGGCTTTTCCCGAAATTCGGTAACAAAGGTGAGCTCAAATTATAGTAATTACCCGCAGGAAATATGAGGGATGCAACGTATTAATGAGTTTTACAATTACAATAATTTTTCCAGGAATATAGAATCATTTTTCAATCATATATATATATTCTAAACAATTAAAGAATCTTTCCGTTATACGACACGTGCCCGCTGCCATCGTGTTCCAATAATTACCTATATAATATCTAAGTCTAATAATATTTTTAATTTGTGATAAAAGTAAGTTGGGTCTCTGAATGCGATGGATAAAAATATAATGGGGAAATGCCTCTCGCTGTTGATCTAGATCTCATAAAAAACGCACCACATATTATCATCTATCTATATAATAAAAATTAAATGATGTTCGTTGGTCACTTCAGAATGGCTGGACCGATTTGGCAATTTTTTGTTCGATTTTTAATTTTTCCAAAATTTTCCAGGCATTTTTTCAAAATTTTCTTAAAATTTTCAGAAAATTTAGAAAAAATGCCTGTAAAGTCGAAAATTTTTGGAAATCTGAACGTACATTTTCTATCGGTATTTTATATGAATTATTGAAATAGACAGGACAACTTCTGTTGGGTACTCGGGTTAGCTAGTATTTAAATGAAATGTTCTCCGTTTGTAAGCCCATCACTTGAGAACGGCTGGATTGATATAGAATTTTTTCTTTTATGTTATTGTCTGAGATATTACGGAAAGAAAATTTTGAAAAGTACCCCGAAATTTTTCAAATTCGGAACAATTGAAGGTCTATCGGGACATCCAGTTTGTAATAGAAACAAATTGTAAACATACATAAAATCAGATCATTTTTGTATAGTAGGCATGTTTATACAGTAATAGGGTTTGGGAATAAACTGGTAAAGAAGCAATTCACGACACGTCCGCCAGTCGGAAATAAATAAAATATGAAACACCGCGCTTCAGCCAATGTCACACAACTTCACAACTCAGTTGCAAAGTGACGCAAGTCCCACTTACTGTTGTCACAAATTTCAAGTATCTTCTTAGAAGTAAGTGTTATTAGTTGGAGGATCGAGAGGTTCGTTAAGACTCAGAATGATAAAGGATGCGTGTATTTGAGAAAAGAGATGTATTTTTATAGAGTTAAATTTTTATTGTGAATATTTGATATTTCACGACGTCTTTCGTTATAGTAGTGTCTTTATGATAAGCTTATGTGTAGGTTATTTATATGTAAGTTATTATACATAAATCTGTACAGGTAAATTTTCTGTTGTTTGTTTTATGAAGTTTCCTAAAGTTGTAGTAAAACATGTGTATTAAGATGATTGTGTTGATTACTATCTTTGTGTACCTACGTTCTTGTAAGTCTAAATTATGTGTAGGTTATGTAATATAAGTTATTACACAATCTGTAGAGCTTTAACTCTGATATATGTTCAGTATGTTTTCTAGCTTCATAAAAAAATCCAACTGAACTTTTACCAGAGTTAAGCTTCATAAATATTTATGTAGGTCATTATTTAATGGTTCGCTGAGTGTCTTTTGATAAGCAATTGAGTGAAAGCTGATACTGTGTTAAGTGTATAAAGTAAGGTTAAAATAATAATGGATAACACCAAAGGAACATGAGGCAGTTTGATATTCACAAATATAAATTAAAAAATCCAGAGATTTTTGTCTGTTTGAAATATCTTTCTGCTTCATGAGCTAGATATCCCGAAAATATCAATTTAAAATTTACAATAATATGACGACAAAAGTACGATAATTCAACGAAAAACTTGAGTAATTCAAAAATATATTCACGTTAAGCATTTTTGATGGAAATTATAACACAAAATTATTATGTTTGCTCAATATATGTAAATGTAGAATTCATTGATTCTATTTTAGGCCTAAGTACTGTCGCAGAAAAATAATAAAAACATTGTCTATGTGACAGTACCCTGTAGTATATAAAACACTTCTTTATGTCACATTACGTAGTGATTGCACGTTATAAAAATAGTTTTTCATGATTGTGACTACTCATCTTCAATCACTTATGTCAATTTCGGTCATTTTCGTCAATTTTGTAATAAAAATATATCATTTAATGGTAAGCTACACTCGTTCTTTCAGTAATAATCTGAACTTGGAAAGTATTTGTTGATTTGAATTTGTAAAACATTGCAGTCGATCTCAGAAAAACAAAAAGTTACATTTGAATGTTAATTAGTATAGGACATAAAGAATCCAGTGGCATGAATTAAAATATCAAAATGAAAAAAACATGGCTGCCTAGATTCATGACGCTAATAGCACACCTGGGCCGCGAAACCGTAGCAGCGAAACCGCAGTAGTTCAATTCAACTGGCTCGCGTCATGTTCCGCTACTCGAATTTCGCGTAGCAGAACATGACGCGAGCCAGTTGAATTGAACTACTGCGGTTTCGCTGCTATGGTTTCGCAGCGGAGGTATACTACCGGGTTAAAAAACCTTGATAAAGCTTGTTGTTCACTAAATGAAAAAAAACATACTACTTACAATGTAAAGCGGCTGAATTACTGTAAGTGTCACCAGTTCCAGAAGGAAACTGTTCAGAATAAGACTGATAGAAGGAGCGTGAGGTTAAGTTGTTATAAGTAATTAATTATATATTAAAGTTGAGCATGATCTCAACAGGTCAGGTGATGTCTTCCAAATTTTTCTCACAGCGCTTAGGGGTTAATGCACCCTGAATAGCAATTTAATACAATGCCAAAACATCGTCTTTACTCAAACACATCACCGCTTTTACAAGCACCAACTCAATGTTACCTATAATAACATGGTAAGCGAAATTTTTGTAAATGTTATCGTTGGTAACTGTAGAATGTAAAAATAGTAAGCGCACTACGGCTACCACTGTAACCGGTTTTAAAAATCCTTCAGTCCGGACTGACGAGCCAATATCGTTGCGTAGGGCACGTCACGCCGACGCAGCGGGTCCCGGGAGCCTGTCTACCCCGTACGTTATCTATCAAATGAATCATGACGTGAGATGTTATTCGAAATTCGAAACTACACTGAACCGTAAATCGGATTAAGCGCTTGATCAAGATTGAAAAGCGGTACCAATAAACGTTACCAAATAAATGCTTCGTACTAAACGTGGTCTAGTCATTAACTAAGAAACTATTTATTTGGTCAATTATAGTAGAGCTCGAAAAGCTGTGAAATGTTATGAGCCAGTAAAGCGTAGGATTGTTTTATGGTAATTGGAACAATTGCAATGTTTCCATGTCGTCGCCATTTAAGACTACTGTTAGGCCTACGCCACAGTCGAGACAACCCGTTATTTAGGCTTAGAACACTATTAATAATAGTTTGCCATTTGAGCTTCAAATGTAGCTACTTATATGATATTAACAAGTAAAGTAGTAAAGTATAATTTTGTTCTAAGCCTTATGCAATTTTTAATTCATACATTTGATGTACAAGCGATAATCTATCTTCTATATGTATATATATCACGGCTATGGATGGATGGGAAAATAAACTTAAGATTAGCCAGCTAGCCTAAGCCAGGTTAAGCTTGCTTTCGAGGAGAGGTTAATGTTAATTTCTTTCATCTTTAGACGGCTATACATACTTAAGTGCAGCCGTAACCCCTTGACTAAAAATTAAGTAGCAAATGAAAATGGCTGAAAGGTAGGTTAGGTTAGAACTGTGACCACACAAAGCACAACCCGAGCGAGCGAAGCGAACTGAGCCGCGGGAGTGGCCGTCGAGTGCCAGGGTCCGTATAAGCACAAGATAATGTAATGTTTTGGGAATGTGGTGTTTTTCGAATGTGATGATTTGATGTTTTGAAGTTATGATTTTTGTGAACACCGTGTTTTGAGAGAATGTTACTCTGTGACGAGGGTCGCGTACTCATGCGCTCTCCCCCGCTCCTCGCGTATAGATCCTTATATAACGAATATTCATTAGCCGTTGCGTTTAGGCTAATGTGCAGTTCTAGTTTAGCCGGCTCATGTAGCTGTGTGCTTAGTTTATTTCTACACCCGTCTTTAGCCGTAACATATACAAATCAATTGCCGTGCGTTAGTCTCGCAAAACCTCGAAAATGGCTCGACCGATTGTGATGAAACTTTAGTGAGTTGTCATGTGCGGGCCCGAAAAGGTTCCTAAAAAAATGATGAAAAAGGCATAACAACGCATGCTCCGGAATATTTTACGTTATTATAGTTTTAAATAAATAAATACTTCATTTCTAAATTAAAAACACTTTCACTTTGTATCGACTGCGGCAGATAAACTATTACTGTTTAAGGCTCGTTTAATACTAGCAATAAGTAATCATATTGTAATAATAATTATAAATTACATATTTTCAAATAGCTTAGTAAAAAATTACAAATATAAAACCGGAAAAGCAATACGATTCGTACAATTCTTAGAATACTCTGTAAGGCAAATTTTTTACAGTAAACTTTTTATCCAGTTATTGCGAAAAATTTAGGAATATAATAAAAAAAAGCATATTTACCGTAAATAAACTATACGAGTCTAATTATATAAAAACCTAAATGACTATTAGTCTATTAATATTAACTATTTGGAACCTTCGGTAGTTTGTTTTAGTTCAGTCTTACGTTTCATCTCTAACCTTATTAGAGGTAAACAGGAATAAACGCCAAAACAATAGATATAATATTAGCAAGTACGTTGTTACGAATAAGTCCCATTTGATCATAGTCTATCCAAAATATTTCATCTTGTAAGTCTTTCAGATAGCTTCAAGCTAATCTAGACTGAAATTCAAAATAAACCTTAAGCAACAAAGCTTAAAATCTCCTGCCTCCGCCTGAACAAGGATCTTCACCAAGCAACCTGTCTAATTTATACAATTTGTATGATTATTGGTAGTTTTCTTCGAATTTTCATCGGATCTTGAATACCTACAATAAAATATGAAGCAACGGACCTCAAATTGAAAAAGATTAAGTTTGTGGGACGTTTAATTTCATATTCCGTATAAATGAACACCAAGCATATCATGTAAGACAATAATCTCAATTTTTTTTAAAGATTTTCTAGTAATACTTCTATGTGCTCACAAACTATATTTATTGCCAAAAAGTGTATTACTGCCTGAGCTACCTGAGTAATTGTAATTATAAATGCAGCAGATTATATCAAATAATCTAACGCGTGTTCATTAACCTTAAAACCAGGTACGTACGGGCGATATTCTTTCGCGCACTACATTTTGAACGCTCGGTATTGAGCCGAGCTTTGAGAATCCAACAGAGCGCATTCCAGCGCATATGGAAAACAAACTGTTGGATTTTCAACTCCGGGTGCTAAGGCGTTCAAAATCCAGTGCGCAAAAAAAAATCGCCTCGATAATAATACGCCCTTACGAACCTGGGTTTAAAACGGCTAGCCCTCATACAATCTTTCATCACTCAATGTCAAGGACAGGCCCGGACTAAGAGACTCAGGGCCCCTAGGCACTTCGACTTTTGAGGTCCCCGCCATTCCGAAGCCAATTTGGAAAATGAGTAAATATAATGCACTCGTACAGGAAATTAAAAAAAAAAGTTACACATTTTTATCTCACTTATATTTCTCACTATAAATAAACATCAGAAATAATGGAGTCTATGCTAAGTATGTCACTATAGTCAAGCTACCAGCAGTGCTATTCTGTAACCATCTCACCGTGAAAACTTAGGTGAAGTGAGCGGGGAGTGAGCTGTCATTCCACAGGGATTGACACTATTGACAGCTCACTCCACGCTCACTTCACCCAAGTTTTCACGGTGAGATGGTTACAGAATAGCATGGCAGGTCGGGATAGCTGGGTGGGTGGGGGCCCTAGGCTGACTGGGCCCCTAGGCCAATACCATGTGTACCTAGGCGTAAATCCGGGGCTGGTCAAGGTATAAATATTTAGTAAGTAATTAAATAATGAAACAGAGTTGGCAATCAAATATAGTGATTGGCAACAGTGTATATCAACAGTCAGCATAAACGAAAAGAGTACCTAGTACAAAAAAATTGAACCTAGTTTGCAAAATATTTTATGAAACATAGTGGCAGCTATTCAATTGTTGGAAGGAAAATAGTTGGCGAAGGGGTATTGGCGCCGAGAGCTGTTTTGTACAGGCGCAGAGGGTCGCGAGCTGGATTTTCAAATCAAATACAAACACAATACGTCCGGCGTCCGTCATCCGGCGAACGGTGTCCCCGACCGTTTGTATGACTCAGATAAAAGAGGAACTTCACAATAAAACCCTTTAATTGGACACTTTTTTAACTTTTTGCAATTACCGATTCGCTAGAGCTGCAACATTTTCTGCGCCACTGTTGCGTTTTTAGGCGTATCGTTCAATAAATGCCAGGAAAATTTAAAACTTTTAAAAAATTCAGTTCGTCTAAATGCCAGGAAAATTTAAAACTTTAAAAAAATTCAGTTCGTCTTCTTTTCGTGTGGTTAGTGACTAACTTAGTGTCAGAGTTTTAAAGCCGCCCATGGGCCTCTAACTTGGCTTCACAAGCCGTCGATAAATATCTCCCAGGCATTCCGGTTTCCTCACGATATTTTCCTTCACCATTTTTGAAGCAAGTGATAATTATACAATACGCACATGAATCCGAAAAGTCAGAGGTGCGTGCCTTGGATTCGAACTCGAGACCTATGACTCGGCAGTCTGACAGTCACACCACTAGGCTATCACTGCTCAGAATCATCACCATCATCGTCAAAATTCAGTTAACAAAGGAAGTATTGTGGCATATGGATACAAAAATGTTTTATCAAGGACCCGAGTGTGCTGAGCTATCAATAAAATCTGATATGATGAATCCCGGAAAGCGGATTATATCGGAATAGATTCCTTGTTTTTAAATTCTCCACATTCCACAATAGCGATTTTCCTTTGTGCGGGAATGAGACGAGCGCTTATATTGGATATTGGGTTCAAGTAATTTGAAATCTGAGAATTTGAACTTACAAAGCGCAGTGGCGTGACGTTAATACTTCTGACGCTGACGTGATGCATTCTGTGGTTGTGTTGTATAATTCATTAATTTGTTCTTCCTGTTTTGTGCTTTGTTCTACCTTATCGTTTGGGACTGTTATCTGTTTCGGCGTCGGTATAATAAGCGGCTTTTCTTGGGAAAAGCTGTGAGCGAATGGTTCTGGTTTCAATTGTTGGAATGATTTCGTGGCATCATTTACCTACCCACTTAGTTGTACTTCCGGTACCTGCTTAGTTGTTTTCGGGGCGGAACAGAAATTGTGATGATGGAGAGGTAGGTTTACATTTTCCAAATAGGTACTACATTTTAGCTCAGATTTAATATAAAATTATCTTCTACGATCTATTTACTTTATAAGTTAAAGTTCAAACATAGCCAAACAGAATAGAACTATACGAAGAAATAATAAATATTATACACAAACTTAAATACTCCCGTTATAAAATAACAGTATTTATTTCTCTGCTCTATGGAATACCTATTATATATTGATTTCTATGTAAATCTAAAGACTTGTCTTATATGTAGCCGTTTCAGCTTCTTAAATAATATTCTTTGAAACTTTTACATTTCCAACACTTCGATGAGCACATGCTTCCTATTTATGATTAATCTTTCGACTGTCTATATCGAATAACAATGTTCAACAAGTGTTCCAACTATTGTCGTTATTATACTTATTTTAATAATCCTAATTTAAAACTATTTAATCTGTAAGCAATCAACCAAAAAAGTAATTTACTAACTTTAAAACATTTTAAAACTTTAAACAAAAACTGATCCATCTATTTTGTAAAAAATAAGTAGGTAACATTAAAAGAATAAAGACTATAAGTACGTATTTAAAAATATCCCCAAAAGATAATTGTTATTACGGAAAATTATATATATATCCCACAAGTTTTTCTTTAAAAATACAACGAATTAACAATATCTACACGTTTCATTATAAAATATCGTATTCATAAATAAAATATAAACACCGAGTAATTACGGCGAATTTAGATTACAACGACTGTTTAACATAAAATATAAATGAAACATAAATAAAAAATTATATAACCTTTATAGAAACAAAATAATTATAACAAAAAAGCAAATAAAAAAATGAAAGATTTCTGTAATACATATTTGGACGATTTAAAATGTATTATAATTTTAAAAGGAAATCATTAAAAACTATTTACTTACCGAACGTTTGATAACCTAATCACAGAAGTCCTTTTATATTTCTAAAGATATGGTTATCAAATTAATAATTGTAATTTGTTTTTTGCAAAGCGTTGTCAATTTAATGATTCATGTGCTTTATTATGACATGTAATTTAATTTTGTAGTTTGGTTATAATGTCCATTGCGTAATAAATGAAGCAATTAAATAATTATGATAGATACGTTAAAGCAATCAAAGTAAAATAATTAGTATACTTCTACAATATTTTTAAATTAGTTATCTTTTGCATTTGAATTTGTGAACATGTAAACGGCCCTTATTATAATTAGAGGCCTATTTAAAACATTGTAAGTAGGTATTACGCCGAAAGGCTTTTTACGCAGTTTATGCAAATTTCAAACAGTGAAGATGTTAATATTTTTCAAGTTTTATATAAAAATAATCAGATATAATTTACGTTTGCAATTTGCAACTTAATGCGTGTTTATTGATTAATAAACACGCATTAAGTTCACAATGTTTCAGTAAAATACGTTTTTGTATGATTATACAAAAACGTATTTTACTGAAACATTGTATACTTTCTTGCATTTTCTACAATATTATGTACTGTATCGATTTGAAACTGTGATCAAGAGTTAACCAATTATTTTTTATTGCGTTTTCTTGTAAAGTCGGGGAAATTAATTGTAAAGCAAATTGACTATCAACTTAAATTGTCCGTATATTGAAATCACGACTATTTTTTTTTTGATGAAACGGCCATAACACGGCTAATTGGCGTAGGATGTCAATTTGCATAAAAAATCATTCCCCTGACTCTGAGCCTACTGTGCAGTGGTCCAGCTATCTAATTACGCAAAATATTTTCGTAAATTTTGACAGTTCAACTAAATTCATTGCGTTATTTACGTTGTTGAGCAGATTTTTTTTCGAACTTATGTAGCAATGAATTAGCAATATGTTTCAAAACGATTCAGATTCTGATTGATCGTGTATTACGCAGTGTTGATCAAAGATATTTTTGTATACTGATTTCTTTTTGCTGTTTACTTATTTTCCTCGCCACGGTTAAGTATGGCTTAAATGTCATATGAGGAAACTGGTCAGATTGGTTAAGTCACATTATGACCTGAAATATGCAGAAGTTGGAATGTACTGTGTTTTTTCGCGTTAAAAGCTTTTCTCATTTTATGCATGGACGAAAATTGATTTGGGAAATCATCTTACACAATTTATATGCAAAATTACTAGAGTTTTTTACAGAAATCGTCTCATAGAGCTGTCGAAGTGAAAACGAAATCTAAATAGGGGACAGCAAACATCTCAGTCTACTAAATACGCATTCACCGCGGTTGTCACAGCACTTGTGACAGCAGAGGGACACGTCTTTAGTTTGTAATAGGTGCTCTAGTTTACATTGAACCTCAATGTTCTGGAAGCTTGAAATTTTGCACAAGAGTTGTAGTATTGAAGATGAGCACCAAGGAACGATTAAAATTTTGAAGAGAGAGGTGAATGTTTGTTTTTTTGCCGACAGAAAACGCTCGGGCACACGTCTTGTTTACTAGTAAACTACTAAAGTAATTTTCCAAATTGAATTGTTGACTGTTTCAAGCATTTAACAAAGCAGACATACCGGCCAAATTTCTCATCAGTACACCCTACAGCCAATTACCAATCGTTTGATTTAAATCACTAACATTATATTACGAGGCACCTAAGCACTGCTGTACCTATGTTACAATGAGTTGTACCATGTTATAACGACTTGTACCATGTTACAATTACTTGTACCATGTTACAATGACTCTGGTACCATGTTACAATGACTCTGTACCATGTTACAATGACTTGTACCATGTCATAATGACTTGTACCATGTTACAATGACTTGTACCATGTTACATGACTTGTACCATGTTACATGACTTGTACCATGTTACAATTACTTGTACCATGTTACAATGACTCTGTACCATGTTACAATGACTTGTACCATATTACAATGACTTGTACCATGTTACAATGGCAGCAACCATTACTTCTGCTTATAGCCGTAGCTTACAACTTAGCCTGTAATTCTATAAATATACTTGTAGTACACTAACCTGTTGTTTTTTTATTTTATGATACCTACGTAGCTTCCCCTGAACCCACTCGCGTTGACTAAATTCTGAAACGAGGTTATAAAATATACCTATGTATGTATTAAAATAAAACAACCACATTTAGCGTTTGTCAAAAAGACCAGAGATTTTGTAATAAGTTTAAAAGTTTATGTGGAAAGAAACTTAATTCATAAAAGGTTTTACTCACGTGTTCAGACGCGTAAGTACAGTGCACTTATTATAACTAGTCCCGTGACGCGATCGGTAGCACTGAATTTTTCAGTCTTAGTTTCAATACTTGTAGAGTTCAAAATGGCGACTGACAGAACAGTACTGGCAATCACATGTCTGCAAAATCCAGTGTTACCAATCGTGTCACAGTTAAATGAATGCACTGTATGACCGTAGATGTGAAACAAATTAAAAAAGTTTCCTCCAGCCAGCAAATTCCCCTGCGAGTAGGTACTCGTGAGATCAACACGTGGTTTGGTCGCGACTTCGCCACAAGCTACGCAGCTTAGCTTACAGACAATGTTGTCAAAGTTTGTTTGATTGACGATTAAAAACTAAAACTAACGTAATTAGTATATCTAACGATTCACTCTCAACTTGGCTCTGATTAACTATACTAATAACTTATTATTGAATAGATTATCTATTTATACAGTTCTTTTATTAGATATTTTTAAAGGAAAATTTGTTTTAGTTTGAAATAAAAACTAATTTTTTTAGCTCCAACTAAAACTAAAATACAATCGTGATAGTAGTAAGACTATTTTATCACATAATTTTTAGTTAATAAAACGAATTAAATTTTGATTAAATTAGTTTTACTCAATCGATTGATTTGTTTTGGGATTGAGCACAACACTGTAGCGTAGGCAGCTGCGCTGCTCATAGCGTAGAAAGCTACGTAGCTCACATCGTAGCCAGCTACGCAGCTCACAGCGTAGGCAGCTACGAAGCTCACAGCGTAGGCAGCTACGCAGCTCTAAGCGTAGCCAACTACGTAGCTCGCAGTGTAGGTAGTTCGTAACATTGTTAATAGTATAATAATAAAATCCCGGCCATTTTTATGATTAGTTAAAACCTTGTAATATGAGCAATCAAATGATACGTAACTAAAAGCATACTTGATTTACGATCATAACACGTGTTTAATAAACAGACCAATAATGATTTTCTACTGCATTCAAAACAGATAACACTGCATTGCACGCTGGTACAAGTTCGGGTTATTGCCCGTGCATTAATAACTTCCGTTCCGTTTCAATGGCAACAAGTTAATGGCTCGCGGAAAAGCTATTCTGTTTTCAACTACTGATATTGCGTTTTTAGCACAGTTTGTAAGTACAGTCGACCTGATAATGGTATCGTGCCAGCTCGACTCCTTAGCGCTTCAGAGCTTGCTTGCGCGGACGACGCGCATGCGTATGAGACAAGGCAATGTGTCAGAATGGCGGCGACGTTTGATTGCAGATGTTTGAATATCGTGTGTTTTATTAATTTATCTGTCTACGTCTATATGTGTAACTTTTATTGGTTGAATACAAGGTTTTTTGCTACTTTTGTATGTGTGTATTTTACGTCTTATTTTTAAATGTTCGTTTGTTTGTGCAAAATAAACAAGTTGTCTTTCTTTATTTTCTCTTATCGAACTAAATAAAGTGTTTGTCATATTTTTCATGATATTATTGAAGATAATCCTTCTGCACTCATTTTACACTGGCGCCCAACGTGGGGCCATGAATCATCGACGACGCCAGGCGACATTTTCGTGAGTTCTTCATTAGAACTGTGCGGACGGTACCTACCGGTAAGTGTAACGTAAAGATACAGGGCCATGATGTGCTGACCATGTTCTTAGTTATTGTTGGGGCAGATAATAGGACTCTTTTGTGTCGTGGCTTCATGCTTCTGCACAAGGTAAGGTAGGTTGCCTTATGTCCAACTGTGGTTGATGTACCAACTAAGGATGTTCGGAAAAACCGCAAGATTATTGAGGATTTTGAGGCGTTGTACGAACCGTTTAGGAGGATACCGTGGCCTGATTGCGGCTACGCAATCTCCGACGGCGTACTTTATAGGTATGGACCGGAGTCGAGAGAGACCGACTACGCGTGTTTGGTGGGACCGTCGAGCGGGAGGAACAAGGTTCTCGCTGACTACCATGACATGCCCACTGCCGGTCACCTAGGCGTCGAACGTTTGTACAGCGTATCACCTCACGATACTACTGGCGTTGACGGCGTTCGTAGCCAATTGTGTGAAGAAATATGTCCGTTGTCATACCAAGTACCAAGGGGACACCCACCAGTCACCGGCTGAGACGCAGTTCGTGATCATTGCTGTAGACCCGGTCGAACCACTGCCGGAGACTCGCAAGAAGTACGCGGATGTATATCTTCGTCCTGTACTTGATTATAAGGTAGGCGGCCGGGGGTCCAATGATGCTGGTTGAGGATAAACTCCTAAATGTATTCCCAGGCGTGGTGGACCGTATAGGATACGCGAGATCTGTATTGCTATTCTGTAACCATCTCACCGTGAAAACTTAGGTGAAGTGAGCGTAGAGTGAGCTGTCATTCCACAGGGATTGACACTATTGATAGCTCACTTCACCCAAGTTTTCACGGTGAGACGTTTACAGAATAGCATGGCTGGAGTAGTGCGACCTACAGTTTTGAGCGTGTCAATGGTTGTCCTTTAAGTGTGAGATGCAAGATAAAGGAAGAGAGGTTGCCCGCGTAAATATTTTAAAACGTTTCAAAGGGAGTTTTCATTATTTTTTGTGCTACTCCTAACTTGAGGACGAGTGTTTAGACTAGAGGTCCCAGAGCCTGTATGCGCTAGCCCGGCCTCTTAGTGCTTCAAACCTTGCATGCCATGCGCGGACGACGCGCATGCGTATGAGAGAGGGCGATGTGTCAGAATGGCGGTGACGTTTGATTGAGTGACGTTTTATTTTCGTTTCTAATTAACAAAATAAAGTGTTTGTATTATTTTAAGATAGCCCTTTTACACAGCTTATTCCAGTTTTTGCTTATAGTCGACCTATTAAGTGGAATGACACTAGTGTAAGTCATAGAACGACATGGTTGATTTGTCTGTATGCACTTAGTTCGTTTCAACCATAATCAAGTTTAAAGTTTTAATTTACTTGGAGTTTTTGCCAAAAGCTCTTACGAAGTTGACTGTATCTACATTGCATGATGCTTTGTATCGTGATTTCGAATATGCTTACGTACAGTCGAACCCACGTCAGTGGTGACACATCCAGTATTAGCTGGCCTCGTAATCTATTGAAACTCCATACTACGCTAGGCCAGCGCCAGGTCAAATTGTGCCCACGGACGTACGGTCCACTACACATATGTTGTCTTTCTACTTTTGTATCCATTGAGAGTTCTTTTTTGCTCGTAAATTGGTTCTATAAAAGGACACGAGCGAGCAGCACCATCGCGAGAGCGAATGCAGTTACGGTATCGGAAATTGGCTTTAGAAAACTTGATCAGTAAGATACAATCACCCCCTTAACGGACGCATGTGACTGATTCAACACCCCCCACATATAACCCGACACACGATTTGGTGTTTTTTTTACTGTAAATATGTATAGAAATACGACAAAATCAGCGAATATAGTTTTATTCAAAAGCAGGTTACTAAGCTCGTCCATATTTGACAGGCAATTTGCCAGAATTGAACTTCGGAACAAACCTATGGGCAGATAACAATAGTGTTAATTATTAGGTACCTACTTATTAACGAACCGGATATTGTTACGTGAAAATGCGAAGAAAAAGTGAATAAATGACATAAAACGCGAATCCCTCCGTTAGCATGCGTCAACTGACAGTCACTAGACCTTTGTTTTATTCGGTACAATTATTCTGAACAAAAAGTTGTTTTTTGTTCAGGTTAAGGGTGCGTTTCCACTGAAGCGGAGACGAGCGAAGCTGAGCGGAGACGTGCAATCACAATGGTTGAAATCTTCATCGCGTCTCTCGTCTCGTCTGTGATTGGGCGATTCCTGCACGTCTGCGCTCAGCTCCGTACGTCTCCGCTTCAGTGGAAACGCACCCTAAATGTAGGTACAGTTTGTTTTGTTATAATATACTACAGCAGGCTATATAAAAAGAAATTGTTCTTCCATGCAAAAGTTGTATGAAGTTTATAAGTCAACATTATTCTCTTTTCAGTATTTTTTTTTGCATTTGAGACTGGAAGTATATTTGAACGGTTTCTACCGGTTAGTGAGACGGTTTTATATTCATAGTTTGTTTTTGGTTTTTTTCAGACACTGACATTCCAATGTTGGAATTGAGTTCACTGGTCTTTTTATTTGCCGGCCTTCGCAGTATCAATAGAATTAATGTTTCAATGATTTCCCTTAAACAAAAAATAATCGTTTGATAAAATTTTAAATGACCATGAAATCGTTTTAATTTTTAAGAGCTTATTATATTGCATCATTAGTACCTCGGTAATTCATTCATTCCATTTTTGCCCGTGTCGGAAAGGCGTAATCAAACTTTGCCCATTTTCTAAATTATGTATTATGAAGAACCCAATAAAGGTTAATAAAAAAATTAAGTGATTATCTCGAGACCATACCCTTCTTTATCCGTCTATATATGACGGAGTTATACCCGAACATACATAAAAATAATAATATTAACGTCCAAATTGAGAACCTCCTTCTTTTTTTACAGTCTGTTAAAAACTGTGGTTTATTTAAAAATACCAACTCACTTTATCGTCGATGTGTTTTTATGTTACGCCACATGTTGCCGTCACGTCGACGTCATTTCCGCTATACTAGTCAAAACATTGCGCTGGACACGTGATCAATTAGAATCGAAATTGCAATAACATAGCAAGCTAGTTATCAATCGCTATCGATCGTCTGCAACGGGACTAGAGTTAACAGGTTTAAATTGACGATAATTGGAAAGCTTTAATCAATTGGGTCAGTTTAAGAAAATTATTTTATTACTATTGACAGACTGTGTGATGGATGGTTAGGCTGTGGAGTATCTGTAAGTAAATAATGTAAATATATATACGAATTCAATTCGAAGTCGGCATTCTCTTTGAGAAATTTTAGCAGATATACACGAGATCACTAGCTGATGCTCACTTATGAGTGATACATCGTCATTTGTTATGTGTATGTCGCAGGTAAAAGACTAATAAAATCAGTATAACTTGTCCAACTTACTCGGAAAGGGAGGTAAGGAGGAATCCTTGTTGCGTACTTGTTTACCCTCCTTCCTAAAGGCTGGCGTACACGAGATCACTTGGTGACACTCACAACTTAAGTGTTACGACCGATGGCAATACACATATCGCAGCCATCTGGTTAAATTAGCAAGCTAATTGGGCGTTCTAGCACGCCGCGTCTAGGCCGTTCATTAAACGCCGGCATCCAATTGGATGCCTAGGGCAATAGTTAGTTGAACTAGAATCATTCAAAGTTTAACAACTTGGCGTATTGAAAGTCAGCCCTTTGAAGAGAACTGACCAACACAGCCTAGTGAATAAAATGGTGAAAAAAAATCTTGGAAATAGGGCTCGTTCGGCTCGTGCGCGGTTGATCACAGTTCTAACCTAACCTATTTCACCCAGTTTACACGAAATTCAGCCATCTGGTTAAACGTTGCGCTCAATTACTTGGCTAGTTGTCCTTCAGCTATTTAATTGGATGCGGCGTTTAATGAACGGCCTAGGCGTCCAATTAGCCGGCTGATTTAACCAGATGGCTGCGATATATGTATTGCCATCGGTCGTAAAACTTAATTTGTGAGCGTCACCAAGTAATCGCGTGTACGCCAGCCTTTAGGAAGAGCGTGAACAAGTACGCAACAAGTATTCCTCCTTACCTCCCTTTCCGAGTAAGTTGGACAAGCTATACTGATTTTATTAGTCTTTTTCTCAGTACGTTCAAGATGGCTGCCAGTTCCAACAGATGCGGCCACATCGAAAATAATGATAGGAAACAGAATATTTCATATCATATAGAATAGAATAGAAAACTTTTTTTTCAGAGTCCATAGTAACAATTTTACTTAAAATTCTAGTGTGGACATAGATTTACAGGCTATTAAAATTCAGCGTGGAGCTGCATCGCCTCCGCAACATCGGGGAATCCCACCGATCTGCGAGGACTGAGAAAACTGTTTGTGCTGCCGCGAACATGCGTCACCAGGGATGCACATCTTTTTCTGATAATGACGACACCATCAATATTAGCATAACATAACTAAATTAAATGATTATATTTTCTGAAAATAGGTTTGTACAAACACACGTCAATAATTTGTCGTTGATGTTGTTTATCAGAGGTGTTGTAAAGCATTCATTATTTTGTTACTTACATAACTTTAACAATCACAGTCTTTATTTAGGCTACATATTTTTTCTTTAGTTTTAAGTTGGCTTGTAAACTGTATCTAGGCTTACAAATTAGCATAATTATAGTTCATGTGGTGTTTACCTTTAAGTAATTGTTACACTCTTCATGGTTTTTAAGACGTTATTTTTATCAAGATGTTAGTGTACGAACCCAGGACCTCATGTTCAGCAGTAGCGCTTCGGACCACTAGATCAACGAGGCAGACCATCAACATAATTATCTGCAAACATCCCTGACGCACTACAGCCCCACGGCAGCCGCAGCAGTTCTCACAGTGCATTATTATATTGAACGCGTAGGTCGCTGTATGCCCGCTGAGTGAAGTTGACCCACAGGCTGCACAGTGCACGTGTTGAAAGGACTGACTGTAAGCTTTGAAAATCATTACTTTAACTGATTTCGCATCGTGCAAACCTGCAGCATATTACAACGGATAGCGACCTACGATCCCTCGATCGTATTTATCGACATTCATACAGGACTCCGATACCGGTCGGCAATACAGAAGCCAATACCTCAGTTTATTTACCACCGCATAAATGATTACTCGTGATCTCAAATAATATCATTACATTTATTGTTTCAATTCGGATTACAGTCTACTCGTATATAATATATTTTAAGTGGTCGGTTCTGCATCCGTTCAGTTCTCCCCAAACATTATACGGTAATACAATGGGTTACTATGGCTTTGCGACTTGCGTGCCCCTATTATACACCAAGACATTTCAAATAATTCAGAGCTATGACGGATTTACTTGATTGAATTGTTAATTAGCCATGATTGGACTAACTACTACGATATAATTGGAATCTCATTAGATGCCTACTGATTATAAATTAAAATTGGAATTTTGGTTTTAGAACGAACTTCCTTAAAGCACAGTATACTCTGCTCACTTGGCGAATGAGAACTTGACCAAAAAAAGTGTAAACCAAAAAAAGACCAAACGAACATATGTAGGACCAGAACAAGAGCAAGAGCATTATTTTCTTGGTATTCTGGTCATTTTAGTTTGGATAGACTAACGGAAGAATGCTCTATAATGTATAAATTTTGCTATGGGGCAACTAAGAAGTGGCGAAAAAAAAACCAACTTTCCCATACAGTTTATAACAGTAGGTTAACTGAAACTTTAGTATGGAACAGTAGTTTTTTTTTTTCGCGTGTTCTAAGTTGGTCCAATAGTTATTCAGTTCGATAGTCTGAAGCACCTCTTAAAGTTCTAAAGTAAAAAAAATATACTCGTATGTACCAAATTCTTGTGAATGCTCTCATTTGTAATAATAAACTTTTTACTTTACTTTACTAATAACTTTTCCCAGAGTGCGTTTTTACTCTAACTTCGAATGATTCTGAAATATAGTTTGACTACGAAAAAAACCCACTACAAATTCCAAGCGTATTTTTTTTATGAGGTAGACTGCTCTGCAACCAAATTACGAACCAAATTACGTACAGAATTTTGTTTTTGGTTTAGGTACTGAAACTGTTACCCAAACTAAGCCAAGACTTGTATTAGGAAAAGAATGGATTGTTACATAATAACGTAACCTCCTACTATCATTTAAATTGAACAGATTATAGATGTCCTTAATTCCGGTTCGAGGAAAACCGGCCTGCAGGCTGCAGCCACAACAATACATGCATATAAACGCTCGAGGTGACATTCAAGTCAGTCTCGTGTCCCCGACCCACATTATTTGCATTACTGAAATATCATCACACCAGTTTTCCTCGTAGGGTTTGGCAGAGTTATCCATATATAGTACACCCACATTTCGAGCCTATTGCAAGGCTGCTACTGAGAAATTCCCGATAGAACCCAGGACCTAATGCTCACCAGAAGCGCTTGTGACACCAGGACCAATGATGCCGAAAATATTTTAATTTAGGCTCGAACCAAAGTAAAAAAAATGGGCTTATGTTTTTTCTTAATGGTAGATAAGTCAGATTCTTTACAGGCGTTGTTTTTATGCATTTATAATGGCTCCGTTTTATGCTTTACTAAATGCTTAACTTAAAATATTCTCACATGATTCTTTACTTTTACATATTTTTTTATTTAAACAAACAATTTTTTTATGAATATCTATAACTAGGAGGAAAATAACTAAAGGAACACTACATAGGCACAATAGGTAGGTACCTGCTTTTTATTCCAGAAAGTTAACCCTGTTGTTACCGCATTCAACACGAGTGCGTTATAAACAGCGAGTGGAATTTTAATGCAGTAGATGTCGTACGGGTAGCACGGTGCATTTTATGGTAACCATCGATATTTCTCATCCTGGCCTGGATAGCTTCGGCTTTTTACTTCGAAAATCAAAATAGCCGTCATTTATATTATTACTAACTTTTGCCCGCGGCTTCATCAGTTCCGAAATCATCCCACGGTTAATTGTTACCAGGATCAAAAGTATTCTATTGGGATAAAGGCTCATTTTCATTGGTTGATAGGCCTCGTACGCGGGGTGCGGGAAATTTCTGTAACGCATGCCATAGGGCCCGCATGCAGGGAAACGTTTTCATTAGTCGATAAGGCTCGCATGTCTGCTGGAGATTTCTGTAGAGCATGCCACAGGGTCCGTATTCGGGGAACCTTATACGAGAACCTGTACCACACGTTTGGCAGTTGCTTTGAAGGCTCATTTTCATTGGTTATTTTCGTGGGGTGATCATCCGCACGCTTTTTAGCGATCGACGAATGTCATTAATCGCTACGACCCGTAGACGGTGTCCCGACCGCGTTATCAAGTTAAAATTTTACGTGTACCGACCGCGTTATCGACTTATTACTTTCATTAGGCTTTACCCCGCCTGCGGGGACTCCCCGCATGTTGTATATCGATTGAGTTATCGACTAATGAAAATGAGCCATTACCCTGGTCTTAGTCTATCCGTGTTCCAAATCCATTCACTTGTAACTGCGTGAAAAGTACTTAACAGACAGACAGACAGTCAGACAGAGTTACTTTTTAATACCTATAAGTATATATTTACAGAATTATCACAAAGGTATAAAGAAGATTGAATAGGAAAATATAATTTATATTCATTCAATAAAATTCTCACAAAAGTATTTTGGATGCATATTTTGGTCGGCGACAACATTATATACATTATATTTATCATCATACAAATATTATTGTATTAATATGATTATGTGTAATTAATATTTTATTAACAAGCAAATTTATTAATTCAATGCAATATTCAATTCGTATGATATTTCAGCATTAAAATGGTGGGTTTTATGAACAAAATTCCTTGCTTTGCAATATCCTTTGTAAAGGAGAAATGCAAATTATTCCAATTAACAGAAATAATTTGTGAATGTTTTCAAAGCGACATGGAATTAATATTAATTGAAACAGTTCAATCAATCTGTCTAGCCTTTTCCCAACTATGTTGGGGTTGGCTTTCAGTCTAACCGGATGCAGCTGGATACCAGTATTTTTCATGGAACGACTGCCTATCTGACCTCCACAACCAGTTACTGGGTAATACGATACCTCTGAGTAAGACTGGTTGTCAGACTTTCGGGCTTCTGACGACCCATAACGACTGTCAAAGATCCAAGAATGACACTCGACACCAACGGCTTAACGTGCTTTCCGAGGCATGGGGGAGTCTCGGTATGTAAAGATGGTCACCCATCCACGGACCAACCCCGGCAAACGTAGCTTAACCTGATGGATTGACCCGTACGGCTGTTATTACTTAGCCAAGAGCTCCGATTAATTGAAACAGTTAAGTACACTCGAGAGCAATGAATCCGGGTCACTTAAAGAATCCTAAAAATCTTGGAAACTAAAAATGCTAGGTTAATGCAATAAATTGTATTTAATAGACAATGTAATACTCCTTAAATGAAGGTATTAAAACTTCTTAGTTATTGTAAAGTTATATCATAAAAAAATCAAATTTGAAAAAGGGCCACTTTCGAAGATGGAACTACGAAATTACAGCATTTGGTTTTGCTTTTGTTTGTAATCTGTCATTTATGTGGGTACATAAACCATGTTGATAGTGCTCTATATTCATTATTCAAGCTGAAATTATGTCGCTTACGCCTGAAGAATGCACCAGAATACTTACAATGCTGGAAACCGGCCGGAGTCAGCGCGATACAGCCAGGACTGTCGGTGTGTCGCTGTCAACAGTACAAAGAGTTCTCCGACGTTACGAAGAAACTGGTTCTAACCTGGCAGAACCAGGTGTACCACAGCACGAGAAGACCGATACTTGGTGAACACCATGCTTCGAAATCTGAACTCACAAATCAGTTTCGACGCCTCGGAGGAAGTAACCCAAGTGCATGGACAGTAAGACGTCGGCTTGCTGAATCTAACTTAAAACCCCTTAGACCTGCAAACGGCCCTAAACTGGAGCGTGGGCATCGTATTTCAAGACTAAGATATGCCCAGAGCCACGTAAATTGGAGTATTGAAGATTGGTCAAAAGTTATGTTCTCCGACGAATCAAAATGTATGCTCTACAAGCACGATGGAAGACACAGAGTGTATCGAAGACCAGGGGAAAGATTCAAGCAAGCATGCATCGAAGAAAAAGTAGCCTACGGTGGTGGGTCTGTACTTGTGTGGGCCGGAATTTCTTCTGAAAGTCGCACAGAGCTGGTGATCATAGAAAACGGCTCTTTAACTAGCGTAAGATATGTGGAAGAAATCCTCAATGATCACGTTGGTCCATTTATGGTCAATTTAGGTGAGGATGCTATATTTATGCATGACAATGCCCGACCTCATACAGGTAGGATTGTGAATGACTACCTTCAAGAGATGAACATTACTCGTATGGAGTGGCCAGCGCGCAGCCCGGATATCAACCCGATCGAGCATGCTTGGGACGAGCTAGGCAGATGCGTAAAACAACGAAACCCTCCCCCAATCACGCTTCGTGAGCTCAAAATTGCTCTCACAGAGGAATGGGAGAATATTCCCCAAAATCGTATAAGGAACTTGGTGTACAGCATGCCAAACCGCGTAAACGCAGTAATGGAAGCACGAGGAGGCAATACGAAGTATTAAAATTCAAGAAAATCGTAATAAAGTTCAAAAATTTCATGTTTCCTATTTTTGTTTTAAGGAGAGATCAGCAGTTTTTTTCTTTATGTAATTTTGTGTTAATAAAATGTATGGTGACTCATATTTTTTTTACTTTCATTTAAGGAGTATTACATTGTCTATTAAATACAATTTATTGCATTAACCTATCATTTTTAGTTTCCGAGATTTTTAACATTCTTTAAGTGACCCGGATTCATTGCTCTCGAGTGTAGTAATTATATTTTTATTTGAACAGACATGTTATTATTTCAACTGTTTAAAAAAAAAATGTGTGCGTCATACAGACAGACAGAGTTACTTACGAATTTGTATGGATTAGTGGACGTTCAGTAACGGCCGAACACAATAATCTAAAACCGGTTTTGGCATACTGGAGATAGAAAAACCTATCTATCTATGGTTTTAACGTCTCAATAATCTGTCAGAGACTAAGGAATCCTACGGAATGACATTCAATGACAGAATTATACCAATATACTTTTATTATCTACCATAAATAGCGATCTGTCTTTTACTGAAAGTATTGGTAGGTTATTGGGTTCAGCCATGAGTCAAATTCTGAATGAGGTTATAACTTATCTTATATATATATAGGTTGGTTTACAAACAATGTTCGCTACTTGTGGATTTCGGATGTCTGATATCTGTAATCGGCTTTTGTGTCAATTTGCTGGGAGTTTTAAAAAACCTTCTGCTTACCTACCCTTCACCGTCGCGCCATTTTTAATGCAATTACTAGCCAAACGAGAAGAACAAAAGAGCATCACACAACAGCTGTCAATGTAAATAAACACGTCATGTTAGATACGTTTAAATGGAGTAAATTTTTAATTTTCATGCTATTGCCTCCGCCATGCACTACACTAAAAGTCCGCTCCCTCCTCTTCATATAAAATTTATAGACATATTACAACGAAAAACGATTTAAATCGTATATATTTTTGTACTTTCGAAATTACTTTTATATTTTGCAGTTTTTATTTGACACTATCCTGTTGCACTATTAATTATTCCCAGCACGACACCATTTTTTACATCGTTCTCACATCGAATTATAAATTCAATATTAATGATTTATCTAATATTTTCGTAACAATATAATTTAAAATAGTGTCCATGGAGTTTCTTGCCAATTCTTCTGCATAGGTGCCTACAACGCTTTAGAATGGGCAACTACTCGTAGCTTCATATTTTCGACTGACCGACTCTTTGACTATTCAAAAGTGTCTGTAAATGGTTTAATTGAAACAAATGCTTTTGAGTTTGCGCCGCAATAATAGTCTAACATCTTCATTGCTAACATTTCAAGAGCGGTCAAAGTATTAAAACTTTTTAATTCTGCTGAGTAAGCAGAGTGACTGTAAGAACATAGTGTAGTTTTCATATCTAAAGCCTGATTACACGGTGTTATTAATTAATTGCCTGTGGCAAGCCGTAAGTTGAAGCAACAATAAAAGTTGCTCTGGGTAAACCATGTTTAGACGTTTCAATTTTATTGTATGCCACAGGGAAGAAACTTGCATCGATTAAATAGGGCTTAATAGATTCAAAAGTCTGTAAGTGCCAAAGTTACAAGTGTTCTAATCTCGTTAATTAAGCACTGGAGATAAGTTGGTACTGCTGGTGAGGTGTACGTACTTAGTTTGCACTTAAAAGTCCAGCTGTTTTTTGACAGTTAGGGGTGCTACACACTTATTTGGGTAGACGTGATTCGGCAGAAACCGGGCGGCAAAATCGAATATATGATGTAGATATAGTTATGTTCGGGAAAAGCCGCTCGGCTTAGCTCGAACTGTGTAAATCCGACCCGAACGTGATTTAGAGAGGCGAGATGCCGAGCGGAGTTTGCCAATCGGCACGACCCGATAGAAATATGTGTAATAATTAATTGCTTCGTCGGTTTCGTTGTTTCAGCACCCTTTTGCGTCATACTAGAGGGCTCGTGGTTAAATAATAACAGCCACACGGGTCGATCGAAAGTAAAGCTACGCTTGCCGTGGTCGGGTCGTGGATGGGTGACCATCCATTATGTTATCTAGACCCTCCGTGCCTCGGAAAGCACGTTTAGCCGTCCCGGCTGTCATTCGTAGATCTTTGACAGTCATTACAAGTAGTCAGACGCCCGAAAGTCTGACAACCAGTCTTACCAAGGTGTATCGTGTTACCCAGTCACTGGGTTGTGGAGGTCAGATAGGCTATCGCTCTATGTAAAATACTGGTATTCAGCTGCATCCGGTTTGACTGGAAGCCGACCCCAACATAGTTGAAAATAGGTTAGAATTTTACATCATACAAGTAATTTTACGTAATTTCCAACGAACAGCTAGACTAAAATTAGGTTTGTGACTGGTTTTTGTAGAGAACATAAGTATTAAGCAGAGTATACCTTTTAACGGCCGAACCCAATAACTGTCAATAACCTATCTTCCATAGTTTTGGCATACTGGAGTTAGAAAAACCTATCTATCCATGGTTTTACCGTCCCAATAATCTGTCAGAGACCAGGAATGCTATGGAATGTGTCACAATGACAGATATAATTATACTGTCTACCATCAATAGCGATCTGTCTTTTACTGACAGTAGGTTATTGGGTTCGGCCGTTAGAGAAACAAAATATGAACAAAATTAATCTACTGTAATAAGAAGAATATATTAGGTCGCCACCTATGAAATCAGCGTTTTGTATGGAGAATTTTAAAGAAGCTGCATTTTTCATACTAACATTTTCTTCATTTATATAACAACCATGAAGACTAATGTTTTAAAACTTTTATGCACTAATGTTTAAAAACTAAGATAACGTAATATGCCACTTAGATTAAGCGACAAAAATAAGTTATGGCTAAGTTAAAACAAATAGTGGTCATTTCTGCTAACAAAATGAGGAGTAATTTTTAAGGTATAAGATTTTTTTTACTATTGGTAGTTATCTATGATGGTCATTATTCGATATAATACCAAGCAATTGATGAATATTTTAAATCATAGAAGTGACGAGGTTCTCTATTTGTGAGAAAAAAAAACGCCAATTTCATAGGTTCCCGAACCCAATAATATAAACGGTATTTAAGGTATTTTTAATATGAATGTGTATAAAAGTGATGTAAAAAGTTTTGCGATATTGCCAATATTATCGATAATACCTAAAGCAATTGAACATAACATGGCGCCTGTATTTCTCGAATGGTTAGGCAGAAGTCTACCACCCACATTTCCCCAGTAATGTTTAAGTTCCATGTAATAGGGGGCGACCCTATTGCCATCCACCGGGCAACAATCCAGACTCCGGGCTGCTACCGAACAATTCCAGGTGGAAAACCCCAATACCACTTTGCCCGACCCGGGAATTGAACCTCATGGACCTCATGCTCAGCAGTTGCGCTTTCGACCACTAGACTAACGAGGCAACCAAAGGCAATTTTGTGCTCAAATAAATTTATTTACAACAAATAATATGTAGTAAATGTATATTTTACCGTGTATATAGTAATTACTTACATAAAAGAAATTGAAAGAAAACTCACAAGACGTTGTAATTTCCTTTCATTCCATATTTAAGCTCGTACTCACAGAACTGTTACTCGAAAATCTTCCTTTATTCATTTAGTTTCCTGCAAAACAGTCAACTACGTAATATCATCAATGTTTTGCCTGTATCCCAATTTAAAATGACCACCACACAAATAATAAATACAAAGTGATCCAAATATTATGTATTATATAAATAAATATACAGGGTGTCAGGGACATCGACGCGAAGCCGGTTACCATGGGGTCAGTACATGATTCTGAACGTTGAAATTTTTCGTCGGTTATTTTAAAAAAAATCTGCTGTTTCATAGAAAAGTGAATACCTACGCGGTCAAAATGTATGCAGCAGCTGTTTCTTTTTTAAATAACCGACGAAAAATTTCAACGCAGAGGGGTTCAGAATCATGTACTGACCCCATGGTAACCGGCTTCGCGTCGAGGTCCCTGCCACCCAGAATATATATATTTTTTTTTTTTTTTTTTAATAAAATAAATTAGATTCCTCATGCCCAGGGGTATCTGAAAATACCCCATGTATCTTCCGTGATTCTTGCTAGCGTTCGAAATGTCATTATTAAAAAAAAAAAACTTGAAATATTATGGGAACCGCTTTAAAAAAAAACTATCGCTATTTTTACAGGGCTTTTTCACATTCCCTTTTTTGCAATTTTCAAAAACAAAATGATCGAAAAGGAGAAATTAACTTTCGACTGATACAGAGTCGAAATTTCTACTTATTTTTTTTTTGTAGGTACCACCTGGTTCCTAAATCATTTCAAAAACCTAGGCGGAATGTAGGCTTGCACAATACACAACAGAGGTTATTTATTTTATTTTATGACGTCTCTATTTTGACCACCCTGTATAACATCTCTAGTCGATTTCCATTCCTTTCGCTAAAGAATATTCCGGGTCACGTCACTAGTTGCGACTCATTCAAGTTTCATTTCCGCCAGGGCCCCCCAACACTTGAAGTGGCCCTGGCCTGTTTACAAATTCGCGACAATTTTACTATTTGCTCCGTTCGTCGTTATGACGTGATAGCTCGAGGTTAAAGGCTTCTCAAGAACAAGAATGCAAGTTCAAACCTGGCAAGTACTGTGATTTTTTGAAGATTATTTGAACTTTTCTAAATTCAAGTTTGTCTTGGACATCCACTATACTAAAATACCTAGAACTTGGTTAAGCCGGAGGTATTTGAACTTCCCTTGGAAAATCTGACACTGAATTAGAAATCAAGGTTTTACTGAATGAAACTCCGATTGGTTTCGCTAAAATCGATGCATGAGTAGATCTCATTCAACGCGATAGTACTTCTAAGTTAATTTTATTACATATACTCCTCGTAGTGGGGAATTATTAAATATGCAGTTGCAAACTGGGCAGCTGAAGTTAATCAGTTTACAATTAAGTTAGCATTAACTTAATGCTGAACGTTTATGTTCTTCTTCTTCTTTTCGTGTGGTTAGTGACTAACCTGGTGTCAGAGTTTTAAAGCCGCCCATGGGGGTCTGACTTGGGTTCAAATGCCGTCGAGAAATATCTCTCAGGCATGTCGGTTTCCTCACGATGTTTTCCTTCACCGTTTTTGAAGCAAGTGATAATTAATACGAACATAAATCCGAAAAGTCAGAGGTCGAAATCGAGACCTATGCCTATGACTTGGCAGTCCGACGATCACACCACTACGCTTTTTTTTTTTTTTTTTGCGGGTGGGAAATTATCAAATAACTTAACCACTACGCTATCACTCATCATTGGTCATTTATGTTAGCAAGTAGGTACTTGTATTTGTTTTAATTCGTACGTTTTCATTAAGATGCATTATCTAAATGTGTGATGTCTTGTCTTAATTTTTACGGTATTGGCTTTTTGCCAAGGTCCGTTTTCTGACTAAGGTATGTCGGTCAACTTGGCTAAGAAAATGTTGGTCCTCAATCACTTTTGCAAATGCATTTTAAGAAAATGAGTTAATTCACCCTGAAAAATATGTTTTACCAATTGAGAATATCCATTAAACGCTTTTAGGATCAGTAACAAAACTATCTGAAACCTTAAAAAGTTTTGTAATTTAGTTTACAAGTCATTAAAATCACTTTCATTGTTCAAAAACACACGTCTTGCAGATTGCTAAGATAACAAATGCTAGATAAGTATCGTTTAAAGAAAAAGCCATGTTCCTAACGCTTCATTTCTGGTGGCGCAGTTGTCAATAAATACCTAATAGTATACTCGATGAAGAATAACTGTATTATAGGGGTTCCTTATCTGAGTCCCGAGGGACGCTGGAGGAAACCGGGCCGGCTCACCATTCATCTTAGCTAACTCGCCTTTATCTCACAATACACGTCAAGCTTTATTAACTTGACCTTGTTTCTCTACCTACCCTGTATACACATTGACGGTGTCATAATTCGTAAAAGTTTTGTTTTACCTCCTGCGTAAGGCCGCGCGTTCAAACTTTTGTATACTTTATAAATGAATATTTCAATGTTCTTAACTTCAAATTCGTTTGAATATACAGTGTGTATAATCAATAACCTCCCTGTTTCAATACTTTGATAAAAAACAGTTTTTAAGTTTCGCTTTGTTTTGCTTATTCAAACTTATTCAACAAATGTAGGAAAGTAAATAAAAGAATTCATTGGCCGGCTAAGTTGAGCGCTGCGATTTTCTTTGCGCCCGGAAATAAGCTTATCTGTAGCGCGTAATCGAGGCTAGTCGCGTGTGCACGGAGAGCGGAGTCCACTGGTTGATCGTATGGGGTTCGGTGCTCGCTCCGTCAAGTGTCGCTCCAAGTTGGCGAGCAAAGTTTGTGCGGCGTTGTACGACCACCCCTCCGCTCGCAGCGATCGAAGTAGCGGCGCGCGCAACACCCCGCGTTCTATATAAAGCGCTCCCCTCACACCAGCTCCCCACAACCGCAAGAGGACGCGCGCGATCGCCCGCTAAGCCGCTCGCCCGGGGCGCCGCTCTTTCTCTTTTCTCTCTTTTTCTCTGTTCGTCTGTCTCTCGCTGATGCGGCCGCGCTGAGGCCGATGCGGGCGCCGCCATGCCGCGCTGCCTCATGGCCAAGAAGTGGAAGGTGGCCCCGGCGGCGGAGCTGGCCGAGGAGTCCGACGAGGAGATCGACGTGGTCGGCGAGGGGCGCGGCCGCAGCCCCGCGCCCGCCGCCACCGCGCCGGGGCCTTCGCCCCGAGACCCCGAGCCCACGCTCCTCTACAACGGTAAGGACCCGCAGGTCGGCGCTGGTCGCGCGTGTCAAGGCCCGCGCGGCCGCAACTAGTGCCAAGGTCTCGCGACGCGCGCTCCCCAGCACGCGACACCAACGGTCAACAACTCCACATGACAACCATTGATTTATGTCTTACTCGCTTACGAACTTACTCCTATCTTGTGCTTTCTGCGACTTTTATAATCCTTTGCGAATTCATTATTATCCACTAAAGCAAGCGAGCGACTTTAATTTTACCTTTTATTTATTTATTAGCCAGAACATGTAAACATTGTTAATTGGTGTACTTATTAGTTTGTTTTGTGAGTCACAGTAAAGCATAAGCATAGGATAAAGTTCGGAAGCACGCAACAGTCTTGTGTTAGCATGTAGGCACAAGAACTAGCTACAGTTGAGCAACAGTTGCGGAGTGATGTCACAGAAGCTCATGGATCTTGGCACGGCGCCACATCGGAGGCGCCTTCAGCGCGCCAAACAGCACTAAGTATAAGCGACGCACTCCAACTGCCTTTTTTATATTTCAACGTTGCCAAAACTCGACCCCATTCCCAAGTAGGTATAATATTGTATACATATATATCACCAACAGTTACAGATTCTTTGCTGAAAGCGAAAAATTATTTAGCAGTCTACGTGTAACATACGTTCGTGTATACGTAAACAAATATCCCTAACCAGTACTAGGTATAACAGTTTCAAACCTCAAAATCCATAAAACGGATGCGTTTATTTGATCTGCAAACAATTAAAGTATTGCGGCTAACCGGTAAACCGCCAATGTTTACGAACTACTTCGATAAATCCACTCAGTTACGTTCAATAACAAATTCGTTTATCCCTTCTGCAGTAGATTCAACCAATTCGGCGTTTCCTGTTTTTTAAACCTTTCTGTTTGTTTTTATAATTTTTGCATTCCATATTCTGATACTGGTCATGGAATGCAGAAATACTTAATTGCCTTTTTTATGCCAGTTTAAAACCATTGCATTTTCACAAACTTTAAAAAAGTTTCATTTGAATATTCGGTTCCAACATTTTAAAAACATATACCGTATAGAGTCTTAACATGGATTAAGTTTGGATACATTTTATAAATCGCAGAGCAAAAGGAAGAGATAGACGGAGCATTTCCGAGCCAAGCCGCATTTACTGAAATGTAATCCCATTGGCCTTTTCTTGCACAAAGAAAGAAATATCTTATTCCTTTTCGTTGCTTTATTATTTGATCGCACACTTCGCCGGGTTTTCGATTTGTATCGCTTTTCATAAAATAGGCCATCAAAGGAAATTGATAGAAAAATGTTTTATTTGGGACACGCACAGGAAATACACACAGTAATAATAAAAATAAAAAACAAAGAAGGTGCATTTAAAAACTAACAAAATAATAACGACCTGTGCGAGGCCAAATAGGCTCCTAAAAATTGATTGTTACACAATCAATTGTTCCACAATCAATTTTATTGAATTAGCAGCTTCATACGCTATTTGAAAACTTTTAACTTCTACAATATAACTGTTTTAAATAGTGGAAGTAAGAATTAATTATGTTAAATTAATGCAATAATTAATTAAACTTGGCAGTATTCGCTATCTCAACTTAAAATTATTTCAAGACCAAGATTTCCCTACAGTCTTTAACTTCTTTTAAATAAATGAACTAAGGGTTTATAAATAAATAAGCAACAATTATAAATAAACCTCCTAGTATCTCTTGTACATTTGAAGGTTTAATTTCACACAATTTTCCAAACAATTACTAAGTAATATTACTAAGTTGAAGGTTCTAAATGTTAGGCCATATATTACTGGGCTACAAGTACAAATGTAAGAAAAAAAGATTATTTACCAGATTCCGCGGCCTAAGTCATCAATAAAGACTAACGTTCGTGCTAACCTCGCTACTTAATTGAAATTAATTTGTAAGCAAAGGACGGTTTCCGAAAATGTTAGTTAGAACTTAAATTGCGGCTATCAATAAACGAATTTTAAGTACAAACGAATTCAATTTAATTTATTTCTATCTTTTCTTACACAACTTTGTTCTGTGAAACTGATAACTTAAGAAAACCTACTTCTCTTCGAATTAATTTTTCGCTGTGACAAATTCATCTAATCCTGAATGGATTAACTAAACTAGACTTCGGTTCTTATAATATTATTAACTGGGCAAAACCATTCTAAACTTTCGCATTCAACTTTCTAAGGACGGTAAATGTTTTAAGCTTTATTGTCAGTGTGATCAAATAAATAACAACGTGAACGATTGGTAGGTAAGTAGTAAACGTAATGAATAGAAGAACTAAAACGGCTAAAAGAAGGCTAATTCTCGTACTTAAAAAAAACCTTCACATTCTAGTCGCAATCTGTCATACTTGTCAAAATTTTTGGTAAATTGATTGTATTTTTGACAGCTTGCGAATGTGATTAGAATGCAGACGTTCTTTCAAATTACGGGAATTGCCGCTCTGGATTTGAACGTCGTACACAATTCAATTCCTGAATGTTAAAGGAAACTAACAAATACACTTTTCGGAACAGAAAAGCATTCGTAGCTACAAAATAGAGCCGGTTTCAATAGAAATGGCAAGCGCTAGTGCGATACGAAACGCCGATTAAATCGTGTTTCGATCAGTTAAACCCAATAAAGCGATGCCTGCCCGGCGCCTGCCCGGCTGCCTGCCCGGCTGCCTGCCCGGCTGCCTGCCCGGCTGCCTGCCTGCCAACCGTCCCACAATTTGCCCCGTTCGAATGCTGAATGACGGAACGCGCGTCCGATTAATTAAACACTATGTCAGACCAATATTCCGATACACCAGCGGAATTTTAACCCGTTTTGTAACCAATTATGGTTGTAGTGGGTATTCCAAACTGCGACAATATTTCCTAATGGGTGTTATGAATAGTTATTTCAGCCACTGGTATGTTTTGTTAATTCTGTCCTACTCATTTTGCAATTTATTATGAAGATGAAGAAGTACGTAGTTAATAGTAATTTCTTATTCTTGTGTCAACATTAGTGAGCAAAAGTATTGCCGTTTCAGTCTATCCGTGGTTTTGATTACTTTTTAATAATGTTAGTGAATCATTGTTGTCTTGACAGTTCATTAATTACTGACAATTTCAACAACCATGTAGGATTAAAAGGCCGAACGACCAAGCGAAGCAAATACCTTCTGTTGTTGCGTTTATTTATGTAAATAACGTAACTTCTGAATTTGTTTATCTTCTTAGATAAATTTCATGCAACATCATCGAAGCGTGTCTGTAAGCCGACCGCAACATAGTTTGGAAAAGGCTAGACAGATGATTATGATGATGATTTTCTCAAGTATTTCTGATTTTCTAAACCAGAATTTTCTTCATTGTGTGTTTTAAAACACTATTCCTAATTATGAAACAATATAGAGCCCTAATGATAAAGGAAATGATTAATCTTTATCAAACAATAAACGTTGTTCACATCACCATACGCTGGTGCAAACCACAAAGTTGCAAGGCAGTCGCAGTCTCATTAAATTGGCTAGTGACAACAGTAGGTATCTCTTTGCACAGCCCAACGGCGGCGTCCAATCAGTGGCCGAATATTGGAGATCAGAGGAGCCTAAGGCGAACCTGTCTGTGACGGCATTCTTTGCGGATTGATCCAGTAATTGGGACGAGCGAGCTTGAGATTGAGAGTTTCGGTCGAACTATTTTAGAGATAAAGGTGGATTTATTACTACGAGTAACACTAGTTTTGAAGCTCGCAATTGTACTAACAAATATGGCTGTAATCGTAGGATGAATCTGAAATAAATGATTAATTATTATGTAAGTAGGTAGGTACTGAGGTGTAAACGTTAATGCAGTTTGAATATGATTTTTTTACATTGTCACGTTATCGCGAACTTTACTTCGCGCGCTCTCTGTTGCTCAGTGAGACGTTGAGCGGTGTGCGAGAGAGAGCGCGCGAAGTTTAGTTTTAGAAAACGCGACAATGTAGCCCCAGCTTTATTGCACAATCTCCGCACAGTTAAAGACTAGGTTTTTTTTTATAAATGTTGCTTAAAGTTAACAGATGTTTAAATGTCAAAAATTTAAGGTTAAGCAAACGTTAATCATTACTTAACTTTAAGCACCGTTTATAAATAAGGAGGAAGGACTAAATATTGTTATTTATTAGTGATGTGTGCACTGGCCAAGGATTTTTTTTTATACGTGGTAACCATTACGTTGGTAATCCGCTATAACTAAGTACTACTATACAAATGTCTTTCATCGAAAATGAACTTTTATGGCTTCTGCAGACAGGCGCGACGCGACACCGATAAAACAATTTCCTTGAAGTTTTGATAAAAATTGTTCCACCAGAGTCGTGTCGCGCCTGTCTGCGGGAGCCGTTACTCGTCTTCCGGAAAATTACTTTTTCATGCAAAAAAAGTTCGGAAAGCTGGGCTTTAGGAAAATACGCAAAGCCTATGAAATATCAAGATGCATAATCTCGATATTACAGATCCATTCCTTTGCTTCTACGTTTTGACTCTTACCGCTGCGCTCGCGTTGTTATCAATCATAATTACCAAGTGCATAGGGCAACTGATAGAAATCCGACGACTGACGAAACACGAAGTTTACCGAGGGACATTAAGAAAATAGTTGTACTGTATATAATTAATAAGACGTTCTTCATTTTGTATCCCACCCTCTGTTCGGGGGCTGACAGTAGGTATCACTAGCCCGTGTAACATAACCTTTCTGTCGGCGATCAATACCGCTAATGGACAGCTGACTCTGCTAATAATTGAAGGATCCGATTATTATTTCAAATCACCTTAAAATCCAAATTAAACAGGTGCACTGAAGAACATCCAGTGAAGAATATATAGTTAAAATTATGATAAGATGTTTATGTCTGTAAGTAAATCTTTTAAGACACTTTTACACGTAAATTTGTAGATCGAAGTCAAAGGCAAAGTCAACATATTTATTTCAAATACGCCCTTGTAAGGCACTTATGAACGTCAAAATTTACAACAAATTTTTTTTTAATTGATTCTAGGGACTAGAATCAATAAAAAAAAAATTGTCTCTTCCAAAAGGTAGTTTTCGTATGGAAAATAATGGGCAAGAAACTCCACCGTTACTCTTTTAAAATGTTTTACAATATTTTGTACAGGTCCCATCCATCTGCCTAGCCTTTTCCCAACTATGTTGGGGTCGGCTTCCAGTTTATCCAGATGCAGCTAAATACCAGTATTTTACATGGAGCGACTGCCTATCTGACCTCCACATCCCATTAACTGGGTAAAGGCTTCTACAAACAGGCGCGACACGCGACGCGACACAAAGACACCGCACGTCGCGCGCCGAGCGGTGTCTTTGAGTCGCGTCGCGTGTCGCGCCTGTTTGTAGGAGCCTTAACACGATACAAGTCAGCCTTTCGGGCTTATGACGACCCGTAACGACGGTCAACGATCCACGTATGACAGCCGGGACCAACGGTTTAACGTGCTTTCCGAGGCACGGAGGAGTCTCGGTATGTAATGATGGTCACCCATCCACGGACCAACCCCGGCAAGCATAACTTAACCTGATGGATCGACCCGTGCGGCTGTTGTTACTTAGCCACGAGCTCCTAATATTTTGTATAGGTACATTAGTTACATAATTATATGTGAAAACGATGCACCTACAATACTTCAAAACTGAAGATGGTAGCGGCATTTCTTAGCTGACTGATCCCTGAAAAGAAATGCTGAAACAAACTCAGAGGTCATGGTCTCTTTTAAAGATCAAACATTATATTATTAAAATGTTATGTGAGTCTAAAAATGCAGGACCATGTCTGAAAGGGCCTTTTAAAGAACGGGCCATTGCCAGCTTTGAGTTGAGCTGTCCCGATAGACGGCATGCTTGCATCAGCCATCGTGTAGCTCAACCGTATTATTAAGTACTATCGAAGAACTTCATATCTAAGCAGTTTGAAAACAAATAAAACACTAGGAACAGAACAAAAGAAACAAAGATGAGAAAGTTTTTAATTTTAATGTTTACTGTCTGTTTTTTTCATTAACAAAATCAAGGGATGCATAAAAAATCTGATGCTGCGATACTATTGGTTGTTGAGATTTCTATAGGGGCCGAGCACTGCTAGCAGAAATAGTCTTTATGTTGCTTAGATATGAAGTTTTTCGATAACACATTGATACATAATGTAAACGTAAATACTCTTCCGATCCTAACATTAAATACGTCTTTATGGCGCGTAACATCAAACTCATATTTAATAACTTCGTCCTATTTTATAGGTGATTGGCATTTTCGACATTAGTCATAAACACTCTTGCTTTATTCTGTAGTATTACCTACTACAGTCATAACGTAACGCTCATAATCCTATAACATGAAACAATATATTTTCCTTGTATACATTATCTAATTTATATTTTATAGCACGGAATTATGGTGTTTATTGTTCCTAGTTTATGCATTTAATAGTAAACCATAAGACCACATTCTAAAAATAGTATAAAGTTAACTTTTGCAGTACGTAATATAAAGCTTTGTGCAGACCAGCGCGACTTGTCGCGCGACGCGACACCGGTTATTGTTATACCGTCAAGTTTTCTTAGAAATTGTATTGTTCGAGTCGCGTCGCGGCGTCGCGTCGCGCTGGTCTGCACGAAGCTTAACTCGTCGATCACACAATGTATAAAAAAATCCCTCTCTGATCCGAAAGGGGGCGGGCATATAGGTACTGCAATAATATTACCAAAAAGTATTTATTATTATTGAAAAAAAAAAGTTATAGCTATTTAAAATTCACATTTTTAGTACTAAAATTACCCCAAATCCTTAAAAAAAATTAAAATATTCAACAGGTGTCATAAGTTATGACTTGTAGACCCGCTAAACGACGGCTGCCCGTGCCCCATGTAATAACCCGATAGAATTCATCATTGGAAAAAAAAGGGCGATTTTTTTCGAAACTGGTTCTATTTTTGTCACCTCGTGTGAGAATGGCTTAGACACTAACACAACCGACCTAATACAAATGTAGTACACAATCATGTTGCGTGCCCTCGTTTGTTTTTCTTAGAAAACGGCTTGCTCATTAAAATTACAAAGAAGTTTTCGAGGCATGAGTAACAGGGTGTAAAGTAATTCTCTATTGAAAAGGGAGGATCCTCCGACCAGACGGGTGTCGTGTCTGGCGGGCAACTGCCTAACGATTGATGTCGGTACATGCCGCCACAAAGTTGCAAATTAGCTGTATGGGTAGAGTGAAAGGACCTCCTGGCCAAATAATAACAGCCGCACGGGTCAATCGAGCAGGTAAAACTACGCTTGCCGCCGCCGCCGTTGGTCCCGGCTGTCATTCGTAGATCTTTGAAAGTCGTTACGAGTAGTCAGAAGTCCAAAAGTCTGACAACCAGTTTTATCAAGGGGTCAAGGGGGGTGTTACTTAGTAAATGGATTGTGGAGGTCAGATAGGCAGTCGCTCCATGTTAAAATACTGGGCTTCATCCGGTCAGACTGCAAGCCGACCACAACATAGTTTGGAAAAGGGTAGGCAGATTGATTTTGGTTGGAATGACAGGTAAAAAGTGAACACACCTGTCTCCCGAAACGGTTTGGTAAAGTATTGTACTTTTTTTTTTGGTATTTCGTCAGTTGTATTTAGGCTCCATGTAGGTAATAGGGGGCGAACCAATTGCTTGACCGGGCTGCTACTGAGAATTTTTATATCGGAAAAGCAATTTACTAGCCCAACCTGGAAATCAGGTTTACTGACTTACCTACTTTAGTTAATAGCCAAAGAAACCCATGTACTACACTTTTATGACCAATGCTAACTCATATTATGTATGTAAAAGTTTGTGAATATATCTGTTACTGAATCACACATAAACGCCTATGCGGCTTTCGATGTTTGGCGCACAGGTCACCATGTTCACGATTATCAAATAAGATATTATTACCCAAATAGTTCAAGTAATTTCCTAGTAGTATCCAACCAATAGTGTGTTTGTGTCTGACATATACAAGTTACGTCCTATTAAATTAACAACACTAACGCACGCTTGCACCACCAATGACTTACTCGTATTTAAAACATCGCGGCACGATTCGATCGAAGGTTAAACTACGCCGCTTGCCACGGTCGACTCATGGACGGGTGACCATCCATTTTGAGACCCCTCCGTGCCTCGAATAACACGTTAAGCCGTTGGTCCCGGCTATCATACGTAGATCTTTTTAGTCGTTTCTGGTAGTCGGTAGCCCAAAAGTCTGATAACACAGTCTTACCATGGGGTATCGTGTTACCCAGTAACTGAGTTGTGGAGGTTAGGTAGTCAGTCACTCCATGTAAAATACTAGTTTTCAGCTGCATGCGGTTAGACTGGAAACCGACTCTAACATTGTTGGGAAAAGTTTCGGCAGATTGATTCTATCTATATCACCTTCACAGTTGATAGAAACAGAACGATGTTTTCAATACGTTTAGCGTTAAATGTGTTGAGGTCCTAAGCATCCTACACTTGCTAAGTCGTCTGACCACTGTGCAGTGGAGGCGGCACACGCTATGCCTTCCTGTTGGCGGTCCCCTTCCACCCCGATCGTAAAACTAACAATGTAGCACATGGTTACAAATACACTTGTTGACGAAATTTATGTTGCTAGGTGACCAGCCACGAAAGGTTAAAAAGTATATCTTAGAGGGCAGAGGTTTTTAGGGTTCCGTACCCGAAGGGGGGCAAACGGGATCCTATTACTAAAAATCCGCTGTCCGTCCGTCCGTCTGTCAGCGGGCTGTATCCCATGAATCGTAATAGGTAGACAGTGGAAATTAAAGGCGATCCCAAACAAGAAACGTGATTATTTCGGTGTTTTTTGCAAAATATTGTACGGTGGTACGTATGCGATTCCGACTCGCATTTGGCCGTTGTTTTTATTTTAGTCTGTACCTAGCTGTTGCGCGTGAGTTCACTCACAACGTGAAGAAAGAACTACTTACGTCTGGAATACATAGATTTAAAAAATGAGCTAGGCGCAGTTCGAACCCGCGCAGCAGTTTCGTGAAAACCTGTGGTGAAATAATAACAAATTTATTTTAAAGACGTTAAGTATTTAATATTTACAATGAATTACAAAAATCTATGTTCATTGAATTCCTGATGATGCGAGCTATCATCGATTGTGATATTTTTCAGTTCTCGGCAGATTTACGGCCGTTATGAGACGAAAGGCTTTGTTTTACGGTTTCTGATACTGCCGTTGCTATTGTATGTGCTCGGCACTAGATTTTTTCGGCTCATTGCATTCCTTATGATGCAACCTTTGCTTGATTGGGATTTTTTAAATTTCTAAGTTGATTTACGATATGAGTCTATGTATGAAATTATTTTGCTATTGTCAACTTCAAATGCATTTTTACCCCCATTTTACGAAATATTTTTGTTGTATCTCTTAAGGTCCTGTAGGTCCTTTGTCAACTCTTGGCAACGACACCAGACATGCGCCTGCCCTCCCGATGCGACATCATAGGCAAATTATATCCTGCCTCAAAATTGTTATAAATATGACCTATCTTTTACTCTAGCATTGAAAGTCTTGTAGTTATTAGCGATTTAAATCTAACATGTTTTTGTCGGTCAGTAATATTGAACCTATCAGTATCCCGAGTGAAAAGACGTTTTCACGTCTAACATATAAAATTATTCTGAATTAAAAGTGATAAGTAATGTATCTAAATTAGTTTAAGCGATATTCAGTAACAATCGTCTTCACGCTCTGCCACAAGTAAGGAAAATTTGTTCCTAAAATTAACCATATTCTATACACAACAATCGTTATATCTACTTACATTTAATAGCAACGGTTTTTACAGTCTAGATCCCTAAATAATTGGTAAAAACTAAGGGATAAGATGGATCCGCAGTGGAAGCCCGCGAAATTCAGCTTTTCTTAAATTTGTAGCAATTTGCAGATAAGTCTAAGGTTGTATCTTCTTCAAAATATGATTCGCGACGATAACAAATATGTATTTATATTGGAATCCATACATCTGTCATGATTTCATGAAAAAGTCATTCAATGGAACAAAAACTAAGAGAGATAACCAATCAATGATTCTAACGATTATAATCCTGTAAATACATATTTGTTATGGTCGCGAATCGTATTTTGATCAAGATACAACCAGACACTGTCCTACAAATTGCATAAAACGTAAGAATATTTGAATCTCACGGGCTACCACTGCGGGTCGTCCTTAAGAACGGGAGTTTCAGCGTGCTTCTTTAAATTTAGACTCTAGAGAATTCCCCGCCGTTTAATTCCGGGTAGCCAAATTTATTCATTGACCTTGACCTAAAAAGCCATCTCATATTCAAAATTTCGGCAAGAAGCCTAGTCTACATGTATATTTAACTTAGTTTAAAATGTTTCAAAGGTTTTGTGTCTAGTACGCAAATAATCCTAACTAATTACATTATAAATGCGAAAGTGAGTTTGTATGTTTGTTACGCGTTCACGCTAAAACGGCTGAACTGATTTGGATGAAATTTGGCACATGGGTAGACCATGACCTGGGTTATGACATAGGATACTTTTTATATCGATATTCTCACGGGATCGAGACTTATGCGGATGAAACCGCGGGGCGCAGCTAGTCTCACATAAAGAATAAGACAAACTGAATGCCACATTTGCAGGTACCTATAATCTGCAAAAATATTTGAGATATTATGTCAAGAAATAGTTCTCAAAAGAAGTGGGGATGAATACGGGAAGGGGTCGTCGGTGTCAATAACTGAGTAAATTCTTCATTCCGATTTTACAGTCTGTAATCGCAAGTTACTTGAGCCAAACCAAAACCTTGGGTTAAAGTTGATAAAAAAGGTATGAATAGAGATATTTTTTGGATTTCACTTTTCTTTAAGTTTGTAAAACAGATAGATTAAAAAATTATTTCAATGCCTTTTCCAATTCAATTGATTGAAATTTTAAAAAACTATCGAAAAAATCTACTTGATACAGGATTTGTTCACGAATTTATTTAGGTATTTTGGAATCTACAAAACAATTATACTTATTAATTGGGTATAACTATGAGGAGCTCGTGGCTAAATAATAACATCCGCACGGGTCGATCAATCAGGTTACGCTTGCCGGGGTTGGTCCGTGGATGGGTGACCATGTTTACATACCGAACCTCCTCCGTGCCTCGGACAGCACGTTAAGCCGTTGGTCCCGGCTGTCATTCGTGGATTTTTGAAAGTCGTTACTGGTCGCCAGAAAGCAGGAGGAGTCTGACAACCAGTCTTGCCAAGGGTTATAGTATTACCCCGTTACTGGGTTGTAGAGGTCAGACAGGCAGTCGCTCAATATAAAATACTGGTATTCAACTGTTAGACTGAAAGCCGACCCCAATATGGTTGGTAAAAGGCCAGGTACATTGAATTGGGTATAACTATAAAAAACGACATTTCATGCAATACTTAGGCAAACAGGGTAAATAAACGCATCTCTTTAAAAAAACAAATACTCTACCCCCCACTCTAATATAACTCAAATGAAACAATTAATTAATTAGATCATAATTAAGACTTGTTAATTGGACATGCAGTAAAGTTCAAGTAATCGTGTATCGCACGACCACGCAATATATTATATGTTTAAAAAAAATTGAAATCTGTGTTATTTACGAATAAAACACAATACAAAAAATAACGCTTCTAAGTTAACGCTTGTATAAATTTTACTCCTCATAAAATTTGCATACGGGGGGCCCTATATGAAATTTTAACCCCAAAAATATGACGCTCAGAACGTATTTATACCTACAAGGTTTACACTGTTTTCTTGTACGAACCAACAATCTTTCAAATTTCTAAGATAGTACCGTGCAAAAGTATTTTGAGCTATGTAACTCCTTACCTCCGAGCTACAGCGAACAAAAACTTAACTAACCTAACCTACTTCATATATTATCTAGGTAAACTGAAAGGAAGATAAACTACGCAACCTATTTGCGCAGTGCAAAGATTCCACCAATCAGAATGCAGCAGCATAGCCAATCAGAATCCACAGTAACTACGACTTGGAAGAAGTAATTATAACATTGGTCCATAATATTACACAATATTGACCGCAGTTTCCATTTGAACCTTAGAATAATATAGTTATTATTCTAAGATTTGAACAGTACAGAACAGGGGGCGGGTCTATCTAATATACTGTTGAATGGAAACTAACGGTATATTATTATTAGTAGACATCCAACTCTGCCTCTCAGAAATTGTCACAGGTAGGTTAAGTGGGTCACAGATGTACGAGCAAAGACGTGTACAAGACACGTATCAACGATCTGGTTCTAAATATGCGTCACCAAGTATGCGAACCTTTAGAGGGACTATGCACAACAAATCATCGTCGTAGTTTCAGCCGAAAGACGTCCACCCCGCATCCAGCGGATTCCTGCGACCTTTACAAGGTCATCGGTTCACCTTGTGGCAGGCCTTCCAACGCTACGTCCTCCGGTACGCGGAACAAAAAAAAAACATATGATAACTAAGTAATATATCCTACATTTAACGCTAAACGTATTTAAAGCATCAAAGTATTGACGATAACCAATTTAAAGAAAGATAATCGACATGATTGTATGAAATTTAAAACACGAGAGAGGATTTGGCTAGAAAGGAGTTAAATACAATGAGAAATCAATACGTTCGTTAACAACTCACATTTTTTTTTTTTCATCTATTAAATAACAGAGCGAAACAAACACTAGACTTTCGAATAATTAATTAACTCTGTTAAGTGCACTAGATGACTATCAATGCATAATATGTTCTGAGAAATACGACCACGATTTAATATAATAATTAAATCGACACGACATCGACATCGCGATGGGGCGACAAGATCGGGGCTTGTCTATCGAACCACCAGTTAGCATGGATTTGTATATTCATTTTATGAAAAAGTTTCTAAGCTGCCAAGACTTTCTTTTGTGTGTTCTCATGATTTCATTTCAACAACTTTTTTGCTTAATTTTTGTCTTGTTTTCGCTAATAAAAGGCTTTGCAGACTGGAGTCACGACTGTCTTAAGTCAGATTACTGCTCATTAAAAATTATATAGTAATTAAATCGACACGACATCGACATCGCGATGGGACAACAAGATCGGGGCTTGTCTATCGAACCACCAGTTAGTATGGATTTGTATATTCATTTTATGAAAAAGTTTCTAAGCTGCCAAGACTTTCTTTTGTGTGTTCTCATGATTTCATTTCAACAACTTTTTTGCTTAATTTTTGTCTTGTTTTCGCTAATAAAAGGCTTTGCAGACTGGAGTCACGACTGTCTTAAGTCAGATTACTGCTCATTAAAAATTATATAGGCACAAACAGTCTCGACTCCAAGCAATACCAAACCAAACCAAACTTAAACAACAATCAGCATGCGTAGCTTAACAACCATAAAAACGGGTTTGCTACGGGTTTTGTCGTCGGAAGAATAAACAAAATGACAGATTGTGATTGTCTCTCTGTCATTTTGTCTATTCTTCCGTCGACAAAACCCGTTTCTATTGTGGTCATGCTAAGCGTGCTGATTTGAAACTATTTTGTCTGTGCACAGAGTTGTGGAGTAATGAAGCAGCCCTTAAAATATTCGTATTAAAATGCAACATATTATTACCGTGTGGATTTGCCAACGCCATTTGACAGCTGTCGAAGCTGTGAATAGCAATTTATCGTTCGACAAGTGCCAGACGCGAATCTACCATTTATCACTGAAAACTTTTAAAGCCCAGCTCCCATCGGTTGATTGATACGACGCCCCGATGGGAATATCCGTTATTTTTATTATTCAATATTTGAAAGGTTCAATACTTTCATATTTCGAAGGCGCGTTTTAAATTCAGAGCTGCAAACTTTTAACGGCAAAGGTGAAATCAATTCTTAAAACCGGCAGTTACTTATTCGTTCGACCTCAAACTTTTTACTTCAGAGATTCTTGCAAAGAAACGAAATACAACTTACTAGTTACCAAATATTTATGAATAGTCCACGCCTGTTCTCCCAAAAGGGTTAGACCGAGGTGAACGTAAAGATAAAGACCCAACCCCCCCCCCCCCCCTTTGCTTCCTAAAGATATTACCTACAGCACTACAGCACTCAGCGTAGGCCGGTTCTCTGTAAATCTGATGCCACGGTTGCAATGGAACCCGATGCGCACGTGACAAATTAGTTGAAAGATGTTACATGTCCAAGTCAAATAGTTTCCAACACGCTTCCTGCAGCGCCTGTTAATTGAATTTGTGCAATTTCTACACAATGTCCCTGTACTTTCCCATATATTCGTGCTATAGTGGGACTATTTGAAACACCTCGCATCGGGTGGATTTAAGCCAATTACAAAAGCAACGAGCCGTGCATACGAGGCCTCGAATGTCCGCTCAAATTTGACGAACGGGCCTGTTCAACCGAAAAGCTTTTAGACCTATTATGTCCAGTTGAAATCTGCAAGGCTTAGGAACAATACAATTTGTCGAGCTGTCTACCACGTCTAATATATTTGGACAGTTGGGCGATCGATAATGTGGTTTAATTTCTGTTCTATAAGGTTGAAAATGTTTTAACACTTTGTAATTTAATTTCCATTCGTTTTCTGAGAAAATGGATGGCGCCACATCTGCATCAAGTCGTAGAATAAAATGTAGCAATTGTGAGAGTTTGTGTCGTTGTTTTAATAATCTTCTTTCTTTTTACTTCGGTTTTACAATAAGGCATGAATAGATTTTACTGTATGCACAGTGCGAATGGAACTAAACTTCCACGTTTTGATTATAAGATAAGATATTTCGTTCAAAAAGTGCTGATTCTCAGCCTAGTTTGAATAAATGACTTTTGAATTTTGAATTTTATTTGCATAAAACATGGTATACAAGGTATTATTAGATCGAACATGATTTGCTTAAAACGAAAACATGCAAACCTACTTATTAAAAATACTTTATGGTACATACTGAAATATATTACATTGAAGTTCATATTAAAAAATCATGAATAATATAGAAATTATTATGATTGAGCCATTCATATAATTTAATTTAAATAATTTACAATTTAATGTTTTATACATACACACATGGTCAGACCGACTCGAAGTCGGTGTGACCAATACAGGCTTTGCCAGACAGACAGAGAGACAGACTTTGACAGAGCTTATTTCCTCTGCTGTTTTAAATAGTTCTTTGTGTTTTCGAACAAACATGATGAACTCATAGCTCGTCGAAACGTCTTTTAGTACAATATAGGACAGATTTCTATATTTTTTTCACCGTGTTACTCCTCTAGGCATGCCTACGTCATAGTTTCTGTTTCGGCACACGTTTCCACGGTCACGTCAAGGCGCGTATCGATCCCCGAGCCCAACCGGATGAGACCAATTAAATGGCGTCGTTTCGCTTAGCGTGGCGATATTGACTTCATACTTACATGCGCATCTTTGTTGACAGAATATGCTTTATTGTAGTGATTAACATAGATCGAATGCCATAGGTAAAAGGTACGGTTACCCTTGTATTGATAGAAAAATAAATAATGAAGTTTATATGTTTAAATAGCAAAATAAATAATGCTTCGTGCAGACCAGAAATTCTTTTGATGCATTTGGAATCGCTCTTTAGTCTAAAAGGTTCGAGTTGTTAATTAGATAGATAGAATATTCTTTATTGTGTACACCATATAAATTACAGAAATAAATTTAAAAATTTTACATAGGGTGACACAATGGGCGGTCTTATCGCTAAAAGCGATCTTTTACAGACAACCTTTGGATGGATTAAAGTGAGAAAGAGAGATAATACTGCAGGTCAGTCAGTGGTGTACCATTTACTTACACAATCAATACATAAAGCATAAACTTATCCATATAAACATATATATATATAAAATATTAAACATGAAACAAGATCAAGGAACTATATGTAATGATGACGTTCAAGGAGAGAGGAAGTGTTTTTTCACTAGAATTTTAAACGCGGACAAATATAGAGCACGCCTTATCGTACTGCTTGAACTGTAAAAGATTTGTCATAAAAGCTGGTGGAATGCATCTCTAGTCTCAAGTTTTCCGATTCTTATTCAGATTTATTACATACCTAATAGGGACTTACTTTCCAACCGTTGAACGTACCAACGAACGCGTTCGCGCTATTAACTTATAGATTCAGAAAGTATGATATTCTAAATTCTGCTTCTATAGGAAGCATATTAATTTCTTTTCCTAGGTATATTCAGCAGTTTACCGCTACAGTCTAAATTGTTTACATTACAGCCCCTTGCAAACATTGCGTCTCGGAGCAAACATGTACCTCCAGTAAGCCGAGTGTTTGTCCCGAGGGATCGAAGAGGAACTCAGTCTTGACACCGCACACAGGACTTGGCACTTCACCACTGTGCTACTTTGTTCTTTGTAAAGTTTTGACATAGGAAAGTCTAGGACCCGGTTAATACTGTGTCGTGGGGATAGATGACCATTCTGAGACACGGTGCGATAGAATTCCCCGTGTCATGTCATAAGTTAAAGCAACAATAAAAGTTAAATACACATATTATTTCACATAGGCACTTATGAAACGACAAAATCTAGTTGCACTGTTCTAATTGGTCGTTCCATATGGAGAAGAGCCGGCAACAAAGTAAAAGGTTACTTTTTTTAAAATAAATGACTTTTACAACGATTTCAAATTACAGTGTTAACAGGTATGGGAGGACAGTGGTCAACAAGTACCAGGTACACAAACAAGTAACTAAATAGAAAATGATCTTGAAATTTTCAGTCTATTATGCCTATTATGCCTATTTATTATACTATTTTACATTTGCGAAAACCTCAATACTAACATACCTTAATTCTACCTAAAAAGAGTATTGAATGCATTTACTTTTTTCAAGATAATATTTACTTAATTTAAAAAACTTGATGCGGACCAATTTTTTGATGCCCTATGATTTTTTCCCCTCCTTTTTAGAATAGAATAGAATAATTTTATTTCGGACAGAGTCCATAGGGTTAGTAACAATTTTACTTAAGAGGCTTACAACAGCTAAAGCGCGGTCACTGTCGGACTGCATAGAAATGAAAGAGAAGCGCGATGACACGACGCAGGTAATTTATTGCAAAATATGAAGCAGTTAGCGATTTACAGAAAATCTATTGATTGGACTGGAAAATTAAAACACTATTATGCTAATATGTAGCTTGTAGAATAATCTGACAAAAAATCAGAATGATTGCATTTAAATTAATATGATTTTTAATCGATAAAAGAAATTTTTAGAGGTATCTTCATGATTTTTTTCTATCGTATCAAATTAGTTGTATTATGTTTTCAACACACTATCATACTAGCATATATCCTGACGAATATCATATATTTTTCTGATTTTGTTTACTGCAGTGGATCATATTCTTTTATGCATTATAAAACTTGCGTTTAGGCACGTTTAGGTCCTGTAGTCCCCTTAACATCTTTTTTTTTTTATATACATACTTATATACGAGTATTATTATTATAAGTTTGTAAATTCTACCTTAATTATAAACAAAAATCTTTAAACAAATATGCATAACTATTCCCTGACCGTAATCACGAGAAATTACCCACTATAAAGTTAATATACCTACTGATACCTTACCTAGTCAAGCAATCACGAACTCCATTAAAATGTCGATTGGACCAGGAATTATGGGCTTGTAACAGACAGCGATTCACACAGTAATGAAGTGTCAGTCACATACTTTTGGTTGTTTTGATAACAGAGAGAAATGTCGCATTGTGACTGTAAAGTAGGTAGTTATTTTAACTTCCAAATTATTTATTTTGCAGGCTGGTTTTTCACCTTTGCAATTTATTATCCTCTCAACCGTATATTTGCCTTTAGAAAACGATAAAAATAAAAAATATTTTGTGTCTCATTAGTGACAGTTACTTAAACTCTTTTAAGAGCGTTTATTCTGAATGTGGGCAACGTCGCAAATAGATTTCAAATATTTCGCTGTTTTGATTAATTTGGCAATATTACTGTATGGAAATATGAAATGTGGCTAACTAGCGAACTAGAATATTAATAATGAATTGCAATTATAACATTGAATTTGATGTTGTAACCGTATAAGGTGTAAAAAAGGCATTTGGAAAGTTTCCAAATACATTTTTTACTTCTAAAACTAAATATTCGGTGTTACGATATTAATTATTGCATTTCATAATCAATATTTTATATTTATATTATTATTATTTTTTTAGTTAGCCACATTTCATATTTTCATACAGTAATATTGCCAAATTAATCAAAACAGCTAAATATTTGACAGCAATTGGCGACGATGCCAACTTTTAGGATAAACGCTCTTAAGGGGAAAATGAAAGAAAAGGGTGCTGAAAATGAAAGAATTTTCCAAATGAAACCCACAAAAAGAACAGTAGACAGAAACCATTGTATAAATAACGTATAAACAGTTTGTATTTTCACGAAATGAATAAGTTTCATAGGAAAAGTTGTTCAGTATGGCAGGAGAGAGGTTATTCTCCCCTGCCCTTGTCATATTGATCAAGATGGCGATTTGCTATCGTGAAGGGGAGCCAAATAGCCAACTTGTTACTCGTGCTAATTGAAGAATTTTTAAACAAGAGGTTAATGAAAACTGCAAAAGGTGCAATGTTTATCCGTGTCATATGATTTGAAGAATTATTTGTAGTTTCATAAAGCCTTATCAATAATCAAAATATATGACTGATTATTGAAATTTTCGGTAAATAATTCAAAACAATCAAAATGAGGTATAATAGCATAAGACTTCCAAAAGATGAAGCTGTGCTGATGTAGCCTAATCGCAAGAACTTCATGTATTTAGTCAACGAACGAGTTGCAAGCTGCATTCTAAAACAAATCAAGTTACCTAAGTACATCCGTCACAGCAAATCGAATCTTAAGACTAAGCAAACTGTCTAAGAAATTGTACAAACACGTTTTTCTTACGTGTTTCTTCGCCGTGTGTAGGCACGGTCGTCAGTGTTGTATGGATCACTGTGGAAGATTGTTGACAGACACGTTTTTTCTACGGCGCGGTTTATACGCAGTACCGTAAAGAAACCGTGCCGTGTACATGTGGCGGAATCTACATCGCTACATGCAAACTACGCATCAAAGACCTGACGTCACATAACGTCCTGACGTCACACAAATCCTGCATCGCGCAATTAGAGTTTTCCGCGCGTTGGACATTATATACAAGCTCTCGACCAACCTCTGGGCAGTTGCCCACTAGACATGACACCCGCCTGGTCAGAGGATCCTCCCTTTTCAATGGTGGATGAGTGAACTTTATACCCCGTCTCTCAAGCCACTAAATACAAAGGGCCTAACATTAGACCTAGTTTATACTCTACACATCACAAGTTAATACATTTATGACGTTGCTAAAAGTTAGGATGAGTCTACAATATCTTACGTCACGAGATATTTATTAAGTCTATAGTTAACTTTGGCCTTTTCAGTAGGATCATCAATCACTTACTAACAATAGGGAGTAGAAAATATAGTCGATACCTAATTACAATTGATAGCTTATAAGACTTGATAATGTTCCGATTGGTAGGGTTGCTAATAATATTATGAAATTCTGGTAACAAATGTGGCCAAGACAATTGCAATAATTATATAAATTATATAATAGGGAATTAGCAATAATTCGCCTTCGTGAAATTTTCGTGTAACGCTTTTTTGCTTCTTTTTTGACTAAATATAGAGGTATGCCCCTAATAATTTCTCACTTTCTAAACGTTTCTCACTTCCAAGCTACCTTCTACCATGAACATTAAAAACTAAAAATAAAACGCCGAAATCCACCCATAACATAGTTCTGTAACTCGAACGAGTTTTGCAATATTGCATTGCATAAAGCAATGCAATATTACAAAACTCGTTTGAATACCCGTTAGCAAACAGGGAATGAACAAGCATCCGTGTACCTGGATCAAAGTGTTTCCCGGGCAAACATGTCCGTTTGCCGAAAAACGCAACTGACGTTAAATTCCAACGATTTTTGCCAATATTACTTTTGAAACATCGCGAATAGTATTTGTGAAACGAGACACGAAAAACTTTTGAGCGTGTCTGTATTTTCGTAATAATTTAACACTTAAGACTTTCTGTTCTCTGCGATTTTACTTGTTTGCTGCCCTACATACGAGGAAGTTTTTTAAAATGTAGTTAAGTTCGAAAATTTGTTTACTCACTACCAGTTTTAAAATTTGCTCATACTCGTTTCACTGGACCAAATTTTATATTTCATACCTTCAATAATGGAGAACGGGCAACATATGTAGACTCTTCATTAAATCATTAACACCACGCATAATAACGCGTTCAAATTGTCAAACTACGTGCAAGATTTCACTCCGAACCGAGTTATTACAGTTTAATAGTTCGCCAAAGGTCTTATAATAGTTAGTTAAACAATAAACGCGTCTGACCATCACGTCCTTCGGTAGTTGTAATAAGTTCGGAAACTTGTAACGGGCTCTTGGCAACTACGGGCCGTAAAGCGTTGCCCTTGCTTATTGCTCTGTTATGTATGAGCGAGGTACGCGCGACGATTGGTCGCGTACTACGTTCATTAAACAGCTGTTGTTTACACGGAGACTCGACATGAATGGTCGTCTATGTGAAACGGAAAGTACTTGGCATTATTTGCTAAGAATGGAGCAGTAGTACGAATCGTGTGACGTCACGTATCGTGCAGACACGTGGTAAAAGGTGAATATTGTTTTTCTCGTTCACTTTGCAAAATCCATTTTCTCCAAAAGTATTGATTGTGCTCTACCTCTTTATTTAAGAGGTATTGTGATATACTAATGATGACAAATGTAACAATACGATACATTACTTCAGAATAATAATCGTGCTGCAGCTTTATAGCTGTAATAGCCTAGTGGTGTGACCGTCGGACTGCCAAGTCATTGGTGTCGGGTTCGAATCGCACGCACCTCTGACTTTTCTGATTCATGTGCGTATTGTATAATACTATCACACTGACACCTGTACCCTAATTACGTAATACACGATCAATCAGAATCTGAATCGTTTTGAAACAGATTGCTAATCCATTGCTTCGTACGATCGAAAAAAAACTGCTCAACAACGTAAATAACACAATGAATGTTGTTGACCTGTCAAATTGAAACAGATTAGTCGGAATTGTCAACGAAAATGTGTTGCGTAATTAGCTATCAGATTAGTCAGTAACCACACGAAAAAGAAAGATAAATAGAGATCGATTAGTTTCGTACACTTTCATGACAGCATAATGAGAGTATTCGTTAAAGAAATTAATTAATATCAAAGTTCAAGCATGCACGTGTTAGGTGGCCCTAATTGTATCGAACACCACATAAATTATTCAACACAATAATCTGTTATTAGAAGCGGCACGTATCAGTATACGTGCCATATGACAAGATTCCCTTGTCATCGTGACATGTGCACTTGTGTACATATGTCAATTTTCCCCCGTCTATTGACATGTGCAGTCCATAACAAAGGAATGTCAGTCAGGTTGACGAATAGACTGCCACTTAATAATGTCAGGTTAATTTATAGTTAGCTATTATTTTTCACGGTATTTTTTTTATACTGAGGAGCAAAATAGAACATAACTGTCGCGGCCTGCAACAAGAGCATTGATGGACGGTCGTGAAAATGTCGAGGCGAAGCCGAGGCACACATACGTGAGTCCATCAGTGCCTGGTTGCAGCCAAGGCTTGTATACCTTTCTCAAATAATGCCCGGAAATTCAAATTCAAAACCACGGCATTATTTTCATTTGTTTCTTCTTTATTTTAAACAGCTCTATTTGGAATCGAAATTTAAATAAATATAAGTGACCCCCTTGGGTGCCATGTGTTGAAGTAAAAACTTCGTTCCATTATTAAATAACATGACAGATATGAGTTTTCATAGTAATTTATTTGACCGCTAAACACAAAAGTTATGGATTTTTATACAGCAATTTCGATTTATCTCGTAGAAGGTTGTCAAAATAATGCTCGAATTTCCAAGCATGTTTGAGAAAATATATTAATTGTGGAATTAGCACATTCGTTTCTTGAAAAATCTATATTATAAGCTCGTACGATATTTTAATAAAAAAGCGTCTATTTTACAATGGACAGTTTTACTAAAAGGATGTCAACATACGAGTCCCCTAGATTAACATTGGTTGCACTGAAAACTTTGATTGAAAGCAGGCAACAACATTCGGACAGACTCCGCCCTCGGCCCGCCTGCGCTCCGCCTCCTCTGTGATGCGCTCAGCTAAGTTAAATTAAATACTAAACCTATGAACAGATTAAAAGTTTAAAGTCTGCGATAAATTTGTCAACAAAGTTTTACTTGAAGTGACAAAAAGACAGAAACGTTTGAAGATAAAAAAAAAAACGTTCTTGAATTGTAGTAGTAAACGCGACAACATTTCTTGTTGCACTTATTTGCTTTTTATCGTGGAGAAGACCGCTTCACACCAAGTTTAGTATGATGTAAGTTAATGAAAATAATATCTTTGTCAGCGTAGGCGTTTACTACATGCCGCGTAGCCGTGTAGACGTCTCGTAGGCGCCTACAACATGCCGCGTAGCAGCGTAGACGCCTCATAGACGTCTACGTTAACGCGAACGCGCTACCTTCTCTACTCCTAGTTTCGATAAAACAATCAATAAAATATGTCGACGAAACATGTAGTTCAATTTTACGGTCTGTCCGCTTTCAATTTCGGAGTTACGTTAGAATAGTTTTAAAATTGTTTGTTTTTCGGCGAACTGTTGATTCGATGTGAACCGGTTACATGACTGTTTCGCAAACTATTTTTTTTTTTTTGTTGTTCGGAAAGTGATTCTGCGAACATAGCCGTGGAATCGAATTTCCGTCGTTTTTTGCAAGTTTTCAGCTTTAATTCGTTTTGCGTTCACTTTGACGTGATGTCACGTGATTCCTGTTGTGTGTGTCAACATAGGGGACTGCGATTGCATTTTTGTGTGAATGGTATTAATACCACTACGGTAACTTTTATATGCCTACTTCACGATACAATTCTGTTATATCAATTAAACAGATGAAGTCACTACGGGTAACCTACATCACAGAAGATATAAATATATTCTATGCCTAACACCCACTTAATAAAACACATTAGGTGGGTACTTTTAGTTAACGAAATATTGTTTTTCAAACTATGCACAATAACTGAGTTTTAAATCGTACTTGTTTTAACAAGAAGAAAATTGAAACTCATGTATTTATACCAACTCGTACAAATATACTTTTCATGTGCTATACTTAGGCTCTCCGTTCACGAGACACTAATGCCATGTACCTAAAGCAGCTTTCCGGATTATTCGCGCTCACAAACGCATTACATCAGCCTTCTGTATTTTAATCCTACTACAAATACAATGCAGCTTCTAGCGCTGACAAATGCATTCAACAAATGGCAAAGCAATTAAAGCTGGGGACTATTGACCAACGTGAATTAGAGGCGTCGGCGTCGGCATATAGTCGGCACCATTGTGAGCACAGCCAGCGTTTACAGAAACCGTCCAACGAGATTCCCAGGATAGTTAAACAGTTTTAGTTCACAACTTAAATGACAACTAGGGTTGATTCAGTGATGGCTCTCATTTTATGTTATTGGTGTCGAACCAATTTATAAAAATGACTAGATGTTGCCCGTGACTTCGTCTGCAATCCAGGATGAAAAGTAGCTTATCTCCTTCTTCAGGTCAAGGTCTACCCATGTGCCAAATTTCATCCAAATCCGTTAACCCGTTTTAGCGTGAAAGCGTAACAAACAACAAACGCATTTATAATATTAGTTACAGCTCATTCACACGGGACACGAAAGATTCGTCATGACGGATGCACGTTAAGTTGCATATGGAAACGAGTTTTTTCGCGATTCATCTAAATATCCTAATAGATGTTCACAGTTGATTCGTGATTCAGAGTTCAGGCTTGAACGAGCACTTCAGCGGATCCGCCCCAAAAAAATCACGACTCGTGTATTTTGACGAAGGAGATTTTAAAAGATGATACGTGATTTAAGTTTCTTTTCACGATTCGTGACGCGTGTGAACACGGGAATCTAAAAAGCATGCCGCCTTCAAAAAAAAACGAATCGTGAATAAAGGAAGTTAGGATTATATGATTCTGTCCGCGGCACCTTCGTTCTATTTAATTTTCCACTAAACTTACGCACCTTATACTACTAGTTTGTTGTATAGCTACGTAAGTTTAATAGGTTAATGGTTTTCATATTATTAAACAAATCGTAGCAACTAATCCGAATTTCCTCAGTTCACAACTGAAATGACAACCTCAAATCGTTCCTAAAACAGAAAGCAAAAGCCTAACTTTCGTAATACGAATTGCGACTCTCACGTAACAATTCAAAAACAACAGACAATTCCAATTATGAAGTATAAAGGTGCTCAACGCGTTCAAAACTTCAACCCAGTATTTTGTGTACGATGAAAAGTTTGGACGGTCCAGGCCGCCCGGGCAGTCGGAAAGGATTCCGGTGGCGGTAACCGCGGCTGCACATGGCCAAATGGCCGCCGCCGCTTCAATGGATTATAAAATGTCATTCCTACTCAAATCCAGCTCACAAAAGAGTAGTCCATCCAGATAGAATGTGAATTGCTGTGAGTTTTTTCTATTTGTAGGTACTCACTTTGACAGCAACTCGTGCCAACTACAAAGCGATCGCTTTTGCTTTATTTGCTTTTTGAGTAGCGGATATATTAAATTGTCGATATTCCTCTTTGTTTTACATCCTCGAGTTATTAAAAAGAATTGAATTGCAATTGTTCACGTTTTCTGGATTTATTCAGAGTTGATTTAAATAATGTTTCAACGTGATATTCTGAAGAAATAGAAAATACGTAGGTACCTACAAGCTGCTTCTGAAAAACATTTTACGGACAAAAGATCTTTTTATGCAAGACCTGCTGGCTTAAAATCTTTTTAAATGAACATTTACTGCACATTAAATCTTTTGTAGAAAAAGCTCCTCAAACCAAACCGTGAAAAACAACGTTGGTAGTACGGCTATACGGCTAATGGCCGCTGTAGCCACGCATCCGGCCAGTAGGTAGTAAACTCCTTTACTTTAATGTTACCCATTTAACCCACAGCGGGGTAAAAAGCACTTTTAAACGAGTTGTTAACCTGTATACGTGATACAGTAATGCCTCACAGCATATATCTGGCATTCTTGACTTTAAGTATATGATTAAACACACGTTTTACGCTTTTGGAAAAATAATATTATTTTACCTTTCACATGAACCTCGCTTTATTTCTTAGTTAAGTTTCTTTTTAAATATTTTCTCGAATAATTCTCTTCCGTGTTAGAGATTTTAATTTTGCTTTACATCCGCCGCATGCTAGGAATATGATATGAAAGGCTGTTACAGAGAGCTCAACGTATTAGAGCATGGAAGTAATATCTACCTACCTATATATTTTTCTTTTTAATTTCCTCAGCTTTGATGGCAGATCTCACGAAATGGAGCACGTAATTTTTTTACGTAGCTCTTTGCCTTTGCTTGGTAAGCATATTAAAAAGGCCGTGTCTAACGAGCTTATCACGTGCTATAAGTCTTCTCCTGTAGAACGTACTACAGAACAAATGAAGCCCAATCGTAGTTTGCGTTGTCTTTTTATCTTTCGTCCGGTGAGCGTGTCTCCGGACTAACACAACCCTCGTTCAGACTTAGGGTAATTAACATGCTTTGTTCGAGTTACATTGAACGAGAAATTTTTGCATACACACATTTCACCAAAAACATCTGCGTTAAAAGTACGTCATAAAACTTTAATTTTATTCTGAATTTTCCATCAACGTTGGTACCTTGCGAGTGTCATATTTAATTACGAAAGCTATTTCAGAACAGGCGGTAATTTCTAAAGAACAATAGCAAACTAATATCTTAAAAGGTTTTGCCGAGAAGCCCTGCAAACTCAATTGAATCAACGCTTCTGAAATATGCAATTTTGTCACAGCCGCTCGGTCTCCCGACAACGTTTCAAACCAATTTATATCGTGATAAACTGTCTCTTGTTAAATTTTTGCTTTTATTAATTTAGTAATTGTTCATCTACGTAATTATTTTAATCACTTAAAGGCGGAATTGAGTAATTATAGCGCTTCATTCAGCTTCGGGAATAGCTAGTTAAGGAAAGGGTAGTTGATCTCTAAATAATTTGTTTAAAGTCAAACTTGTTGCAATTTAAGGAAATACTGTCTAATGTTTAGATAATTTCGGTCTTGAATCAAGTGTTATAGATCCCGTACTACTTGTAAAAACAGTTTGTAAAATTATTTTAATTTTTTACTGAAAAGAGCAGAAGTGATTTGTGAATAAGCAATGCGAGATCAAGTGACGCAATTAATCCTTTGACCGATGCCTCGCGACCTACAATTTGCTAGGAAATTGTTTGAAAAGCACACCGCGGCTTCGAAACGAGGCGCGGAAAATAAAATCAATTGATCATATTATTTTTTGCCTGAGCAACCGGCAGCAAGTTCGTCATGCTCCCTTAGATGTCACTGCGTGCGGTAGCGTCGGGGTGACTGGTCGTCTTGCTGATCATGGTTTTGTTATTGTTATTTGTAATAACTGTGTATTATTTTACCTCGATGGCCCTAGTTTATCATTTATAACTTCCAGTTACAGCTATATATATCTATATGTAAGCGGGCACGACCTTTATGCCTGGAGGCTTTTATTTAGATATGTTCTGTTTACGTTTAGGTTTTATTTCTGCCTGAGTATAGTTCTCGGTGATTTTGGTTGGTATATTGGCGTGTGCTAGCTGACATATGGCTAATAATTTATATTGTGTTTTGTGTTGCGTAATGTAAGACGTTCGAAAAGTGCTGATTCTCAGTATAGTTTGAATAAATGACTTTTGAATTTTTTATTTTGAAATGAATTTACAATTAACATTTATTTTATAAGCTACAGACGCTTTTTTTTTATTTTCTGTTGTCTCGGCACAATAGTAGATTATACACCAAGTGAACAAAAAGGGAATTTAATTCGAGGGACTAAGTTGGATCCCGAGAGCAGCGAAGGATTCTAGAGTAGAATCACGAGCGTAGCGAAGGATTCTAGATTAGAATCCAGAGCGGAGCGAGGGGTACTAGGACCGACATGTTTTTTTTTACGTGTTGTGTACTCTACTTTTTACCATTGACTGCGAGAAAATAAATAGTAGTATAGTAGTTATATTTATCACATGATATTATGGGATCGGTAATAAGAGAAAAAATAATACCTAATAGCCGCAAGGATCTATTCATTAGGTTAAGCTACGCTGCGGTCAGTAGATGGGTGACGTGGTGAAGCCGGTGGTCCCGGTTTTCATTCGTGGATCTTTGATAGTCGTTACGGATCGTCAGAAGCCCGAAAGTCTGACCACCAGTCTTACCAAGGGGTATCGTATTACCCAGTTAATGGGTTGTGGAGGTCAGATAGGCAATCGCTACATGTAATATACTGGTATTCAGCTGCATCCGGTTAGACTGGAAACTGACCCCAACATGGTTGGGAAAAGGCTAGCCAGGTTGAAGACAACAAAGGATTCAATATACTCGTTCCAAATTCAAAATGTTTTTATTCACTCAGTGACTAAAAGAGAGTTTTATTCACTGTTATCGATTAATAAAATGCCCTTTTTTAAAATAAAATTATTTTACAATACGTATTCATTCTAGATAATATGACTATATTGCACACAAAAGTATGGTAAAGCTCAATTTAAAAAGAAAACGTGAAATTAACATATTCCCCGGACTCTTATGGCTTAAGTATTAATCCTCGGACAGTTCGAATTACTGAGCCAAATACTTGCTTTGACTATTCCGTAGCCAAGCACTCTTGGTCTGATTTAAGTCTCGCTTCAAATACAGAGCTTCAAGCACTTTCAACAGCTTCCATCGCTTCCGAAATCGACTAGATGTGCTTGATTTAAATTAAAATCGAATAGTGCATTTCAATACCTTTCCATGATTTTAATAAAGTTTTCCGCTGAACTTAAGTTTATTTTTCTGAACATGGAAATATACGAATATTGTAACTATAATTTAAATCGTCTAAAGCCGGAACGAAGCGGACTTTGAGCTTTTATAAAAGTTTTTAAAGGCATAATTGACTTTGCATTTGTAAACCACTTGTTGAGTTATGCTTCTGGATTTCGTGTTAAACTTTTGATTAAAACGTTGACAAACAGAGTAGTGGGAAAAATAATTATGTCATCTCATAAAAAAATCTTACAATAGGTATATAGGTCCTACAGGATTTTTAAAGTCTAGGTGAAATACAGAATAAAGCACCATAGTTCGCTACGTAATAAAATATAATCCCGGAGACCCAAGTATGAAAAACATTGAACTCGCTAGCCGATCCTATCCGATTAAACCCGCTATTCATCCCGAAACAATAAGGCCCTTTGTACACGGCACGGTTTCTTTAGGGTACGGCATATAAACCGCGCCATAAAAATACGTATCAGTCAACAATTTTCCATAGTGATCACACAAACACTGACGACCGTACGTACACACGGCGAATAAACTGTAGTTTTTCGAACTAACCTCAACGATCAAACAAAATGACAAGTGACAGTGACTCAGTGACGATGACAATAACAATGCGATGCTTACTGCGCTTTAGCCGGGCCGAGGCAGAGCTACTATTATGCCGCTAGCGACACTTTATCCGATAAGGATGGAGTGCCGCTAGCGGCACTCTATACACAGCCATTTTTTTTTTCATGTAATGCTTGTGTTTACAAATTGCCTTAAGGATTCAGTCAGCCGTGAGTGAGCTTCCACCAGACTGTAAACAAATGTTCGCAGATTCTGTTTGGTAAAGGGTTGCATACATTGTTATCATAATTCAATTAATAATTACTGCCTTTAAGCGCGCTGTTAGACGAATGAATTAAATATTGTTGATACATTGATAAACTTTAGGAAGATCTGTGCCAAATACATTTATTTACTTTATTTTCTTTCTATTTGGGGAGAGAGAATTAAGCATTATTAAGCTATAATAAAAGTAATTGTACTGCATGTGCGTGCTTAGTCTGTCTTGGGACTTTCAAATATTCTTAAAAGAACTCAGGACACTTTGCATTACTTATTCCTAAAATTGCGATTTTACCACACAAATTTTACCAGAACACACATCTAACTCACGTCTTTCAGTAAAAAACTCGTTGGAAAATTGCACCCATGACTCTTACGCAACTAATTTGATTGTCTGCGTGGCGGTTTTATTGAAGCCTAGTGTGGCTTATGTAAACCGGCTGTTTTACCCGACTGCCCCAGAAAATACGGACGGTAAAGTTTTTATTTTAAGTAGTACGAAGCCACGAGTAGCTTCATTTGGTATTCCCAGAGCAGGGGGGAAATGGGGAAAACTTACAGGGTCAGTGAAACATGCAGGACATAATGAGGAACAATACGATACGTTGCTCTCTCTAAATTGTCTCGCTTCGATAAAATAATCTGATATAAGTATATACGCCACTTAATTTAAAATTAAAATAAGTAGGTAAGAGATCTTTTCCAAATGACTGAAAAAACCACAAAATCAGAATCTATCTATCTATCTATTATCAATTATTATTATTTTATTCCAATTCATTCTAATATTGATAAAATCTTTCCATTTTCGATGTCATCGACTTAAACGAAATAAACGTCGAGAGCTCCATATCTAATTAGTTATTTTTGTAAACCGTTTGTCGTGTATTCCTTTGGTGCTTCTCAACTACTCATTAGAGTTTGATGCAAAATAAAACATAATAAGTAGTCGGTGTACTAACCAAACATTAAAGTCAATGCAAATGCAAGTATGCAAGGAATGTCAATGAATGCTCAACGGGAATAAATCTAAATAAAATGCAAGTTGTCCGACTCAAATCACGTCTAATTGAACACTAATTTAATTATGTACAAAAATGCATCATCTAGGCTCCGCCGTATGTCAATGCACTTCCAAATGTAGGTCGTGATCAAAGTGCAAATACGCGAACCTACTAACTAACTTATTGCATCAAAAATACATATTTCAAAACCATGTACTTACACCGTACAATAAGGGTAGTTCATTGAATAAAAGAAAAAAAAACAATCAGGATGGACCGACAAATTCGATACTCACCGATGAAGTGTAGCAATACATCTACAATGAGAACACGATCCGAACCATGTTATTACATACCTACGTACCTAGTACCACCCACAATGTAACAAAAGTTTTGCCGAATATCTGTCGGGAACGACAGTATTTCAGCGTACAGCCACTGCGCCAATGTCACGGTTCTCTGGGCTCAACAATTCTAACTTCGGGATCTGATTATCTGGTTCATGTATTGTAGGATATTTTATTCATTGGCATTTTATTCCGAATAATGAAATTAAATAAAATGATGTTTATTTTTGTTGGTGGATCTTCTAAGACACTTTTACACGCCAATTATTTGGTCAGAATAGAATAAAAGAGACTCGAAAGTAGAGAGAGTAGAGTCAATATTTTATAACAAGATGGCGCCGGAATTTCCTCGCTGCCTGAGAAGGAATGCCGAAACAAACTCAGAGTTCATAGTCTCTTATAAAGTCCAAACAATATATTATTAAGATTTTATGAGAGTATAACAATGCAGAGCCATGTCTGGAAGGGCCATTTGGAGAAAGCGCCATTGCAGTAGCATAAATTGGCACCCAATAGATTAATGACCAAAATTATCTTTAGGTATATTTTTCTCCACAGGAAATATTAGCAAAATATTTTCGACTACAAATAAATTAGAAAAATAAATCTGTTATTCAAGCGAAGATTTGCAATGACTTAATTCAAAATCTACACCTTTCGTAATTATTTTTTGCATTAACATACATAGGCAAGCGCACAATACAATGTGTGATAGAATTCATAAATTATACACTCCACCTGCCGTTATTATTTACCCTATTACAGACATTATTACCTTCACAACGGCTTCTAATTACCTTATCTGAAATTAGGTGGCGAGATAATGCCATCATTACGCCCTATTGCCTCCACCGCACCGGAGGCTGCAAAGCGGATGTGAAGCGCCAGGAAATTGCAATTTGCCTCGGTATCGAAGGTATCGAAGTTCCTATTGAATCTATATTCGAAATTGTTAATAAAAGGCTCGTTTATTTATAATATTTCTATTAATGGGGAGATTTAGATATTAATCTGTACTAATAATAAAGCTGAAAAGTTTGTTTGTTTGTTTGTAACGCGCTAATCTCTGGAAGCACCAGTCGGAGGTTAATATCACCCTACGACCCTTAGGCGCCAAGCAAAAAGAAAAAAAAGTCAGAATGAAACCTAAGCTCAAACGAAGTACCGAAATAAGCTAGTGTAAATATAATTAGCATTTTTTTTTTCGATAATTTAATTTACAATTTTGAGTAGAACTGTTGATCGACATTGTAACTATGTTCAGCAACGTTATAATAGTTAAAACGCATCAGTTTAAAATTCCAACCCTGTGAGTATACGCAAACAAAAATCTCTAAAAAGCAAATAAGAACCACCTAAAATCAATACTATTATCAGATCCTCATTACGCCGAGTTCCGATATCTCGTTTCAAGGCGTGTGCAAGCGTGAAAGCTACAGTAACCCTAGTTAATTTGGCAGTCGAGTCTAACAGAAATGCAAGGGATGACGTCTGTCCAGCATCGGTCGAACATGGGTATATCAAATCATAAATACCGTTTAAGTACATGTATATACATGAACACGTACATACCTTCGTGGTGTTAATGTGATGTTAATGAACATATTTCTTTTGCTTTTTAAAGTTATACCTATGTATTCTCTAACAGATTTCGAGTTAAAAGTGGCTGCATTCTGGGTGGTTTGGTTTTCGACTTCATACAAACATTTCATTCATAAAATTGGCCCTTAAAGGTATGGGTCAGTGACAGCTCGGCCCGAGTCATCTCAACCCGAATATAATACCAGATATTTCACTACCAATGACGGTTAACATGGCATAAGTCCTTCTCTGTACAGTTGTGTGCTTAAAGTATTAAATAAATACTAAAGTTTGTACAAACATATCCCTTCCAGGACGTGATATTGTGACCCCTTTGCAGCATTTGAAACTCCATGGGATTCGAGGAAATCCAAGATTTGTATAGCATAAAATGCACCTAGTACGTACATACAGGCACGTACACATATCTATCATATTATATGTATAAACTACAGTTGCGTGTCAGCACTTTCCCTATTTCGTAGTAGCCCGATGTATCCAATTAGTGTTCGTTAATCAATTTGAGCATTGTTCAATTTTAACGAAGCTCCTAGCTCAAATCATTCACTTTAGGGGCTCTTTGCATTTTCGCTTTCGTGTAAATTATTTTATAAGCCATTTTGAAACAACCTTTAGCCCGGCATTCTTAAAAGTCGTAAGAGTTTCCCACGCTCTAGGCAGGCTATCCAGGACAAACCACCCAATGAGGGAAGCAAATTGTGGGAAGAAAAGCACCCACCACCTTCCCGACATCCTTAAACCTCAGGAACATCTGCCTCCCGGGTGTGCTCTACAGTGGCCTATCTGGAAAGTCTCAGTCGATTGCGTACACAAAGACTGCTGCAGACACAATTTGTCGAAATGGGGGATTGCTGATCCACCCAACACGTAGTGCAAGTGCGGTGCTTCTGAGACCATGCCTACTTGTCGGTTTGCACCTCGGATGACCTAAGGAATGCCACTGATCCCGCAATCAACGTGGCCACCTACTGGACAAACAACAAAGAAGAGTACCATAGCCACAATAAGAACAAGACTAAAATAACGAGCATCAAGTAAATTCTTCAATCAGTTTTCGTCCCGTATAAATTCTGTCAATTCTTTTTAGCATCGTCGTTAATAATTTGCATTTGTGGCATAGCCAATAACTTTTTATGTATACTTCAGACATTTCCCTATTGAAGGAAAGAGTATAATGCCCGTTTTCACCGACAACTAACTGACACCTAAATGAATCCCTAAATAAAAGTGCACTGTCGGATTTTCTCAGCGCTGAGCCTAGCGTTGAAAATCCGACAGTGCACCGTCCAACAGTTGAGTTTGAGTTTAGTCTTTTCTATCATATACCTAAGCTTGATACTTAACATAACATAACATCACGCCTGTAATCCTCTAAGGTTTAGGCAGAGGTGTACCTATAGAACACCCACACTGCTCCAGTTATGTTTAAGTCCCATGTAATAGGGGGCGAGCCTATTGCCATCAACCGGGCACAAATCCAGACCCCGGGCTGCTACTGAGAAATTCCAGATGGAAAACCCAACAACAATGTGCCCGACACGGGAATCGAACCCAGGACTTCATGCTCAGCAGTAGCGCTTGCGACCACTAGACCAACGAGGAAACCAGGTTTTTACTCTTTTGAATCGAATAATTGTATCACGACTTAGAATATTTTGTTTTTGTAGCCACTTTTACGAACGAATTCAAAATTTAAAAAAAAAACAAAAGTCATTTATTCAAACTAGGCTGAGAATTGCAGCACTTTTCGAACGTCAAACCGATGGCAGGTTTTAAGACTTCTAAAATGCTGAAAGCCGATTAGCTTCGGAAAATGGATTCTATTCTAATAGCTTGATTCTTACAATGACATGATCGTCAGAGTCGATAATGTATTGAATAATAAAACTGTTTCACTGTCAAAAGCCCAAACCTATTCCCATTAGAACTTGGACAAATACGCCCATATAAATATATTCTGTCTGATCCAACGACGAGACCGTGCATTGTGACATCGTATGTTTGACGTGTGTAACTTACTTGCATAGCTCTGAACTATTCTCTAGAACACTTAGCTCTGCAGGCTTAATTTAACTTGGACTACATGTTCCGAAGGCAAAGTTTTCAAGTCGTTCAAAAGAGTCTCAACAACTTTCGCGCCCCAAAAATGAAGTTTTAAGTCTAAGATGTTCCAGAAATTAGGTCGCTTCTATTAAAACTGAAGTTAGTGGTAGCTCTCTGAAATGATTAAGTATCTCGTAATTTATACAGCAAGTTTACCTGGAAAATAGTTACCGGTTTATCCATTGTTTTATGTCAATTTCAATTTATCTTTATTGCAATCCATAATGTATATACAGGTGGTAGGAATAAATAAATTGAAACAATTATGGACCCTGTCCGGCACAGCAAAATTTTAAATAAGTAGCAGAGAGGAAGCTTAAAACTAAATATTTAAATTATAACCTATCCGAACGACCGTTTTTTTTTTTGCCACAGTGTTTGTTATTACATTTATTTATGTTATTACTCATTTATTTATTCTCTGATTTTAATATGTGTAGGTAAATCTATTTATATATTTTTATTTATTCATTTAATTATTAGCTTGATTATATTGTATTATTATTAGTGCACTTAATATAGTAATATATTTAAATGAATACTTATAATCTTCATATAATTTAATTCACATATTGTTTTGCTTATCTGGTAATCTGTTATATTTTTTTGTCATTGAATTTATCCTTTTGTGTAATAACTTTTATTAATTAGGAATTATATTAGTTTATTTAAATAAAAATATATTGGTTTTCTTTTCTTGTTTTATGTTTTCCGGTAATTTATTGCATATTTTTATTGACATTGCATATGGACTAAAAGAGTGCAGTTTAGGGCGGGAGGGAGGTAAATTTAATCTGTTTTTAAGGCGCAACGAATATTTTGTCTGTATGTCTTCCCGTGTGTTGTAAGATTCTGGATATTTGCGTACTAATTTGCTTAATTCCAAAATATAAATACCAATTAAGGTGAGAAAAGTACGGCTTGCAACTTGTTTGTTCTATGTAGTTTATTCGTATCAGTTTTTTTGTAGGGTGAATAGGGAGGGAGCCTCTGTGCTCCATAAGATGATGCCAAAGCTGAACCAATCATGGGCATACGCGTAGTATGTGACTAGCACGGTTTGTAGGTTAGTATTTCTTTTTAATGTCGCGTAGTGCGTATGAAAACTTTGTAATTTTTGAAATAACTTTCTGTACGTGTGCCTTCCTGTTTATGTGTGTCTATCGTCAAACCTAGGAGATTGAAATCGTGAACTGTTTCTAAGTTATGTTGATTAAATGTAAAGTTTATATTTATTCGGCTTTTCTGTCGAGGATGAAAATTAATTTAGTTTGGTGAAGTTTATTTCGAGATTATGCTCGCTCATCCAGTTTATTGTTTTATTAAGAATGGTGGTAAGTTTTTCATTTAAATTAGCATTTGTTTGGTATGGGGTGAGGAGTGAAATATCATCCGCGAGTAGTACGCATGGCCCATCTATGGTTTTGGGGAGGTCATTTATATATATGAGGAATATGAGGCCGCCTGTATGTCCATTTTAGCATGAGAGTTTGGTATAATTTCGCATAGAGTATAACTATAAAAGGCGTGATAAGGATAAGAGTCTATAACTGGAACTACACAGCTTTACTTAACTAACACCTTCCTAACTGAATACCTAAACATCGGTTGCGAACCGAATTCTAATGACTAACTTAACAGAAAACTTCGTTATTTATTCCGTAATTTTTTTACAATTTTCTGGCAGTTTGAGTACTTTATGCGGCCTTTCCAAATGTCCTTACTTTGGTATCGTTCATCAAGTCGTTGAGCTCCTTAAGTTCTGAGTTGATGAAGTGACAAGTTCACTCAACTGTGTGGTTATTTCCTCAAAAGACCATCTCGGACATTAATCTGCTTAGTCCTCATATGGCCTGACCAAGATTATGTCCGAATTGCGACCTCTGAGTTTGTTTCGGTTTTTCGTCTCACAGTAGACAACACCCAACTCATCTATCTAGTTTTAAAATATAGCTTATTTTTGATGTGTAAAAGTGTTTTTATTACCAATTTACAAAAAAAAATATAATAAAAAATAAAAAAAATATCTTATTTTCAATTTAACACTCAATTAAATGAATAACTAATCAACTATACAAATAAATACAAAACAAAAGGATACTTAAAGGTAAAAACCGAAACCAAATAAAGAGAACAGCTTCATTTATCATTATATTTTCAACAAAGGAAACTAGGACAACACAATACCTCCAACAGTACCTACTCAACCAGCTGCTTGCTTTTGTACGAGTACGTAGGTACATAGCGAGCCATAAAAATAACCACACTACAATTTTACAAATAATGAAATCAGATACCGTTAATGAAATTTAACATTTCGAAGTCTGTATCGGAGATAGAAAAGCTCATTTTAACATAAACGTGATAAAATTTATTAAATAATCTGTAAACCTGATTCATCTCGATGATTTACAACCGTATGCAATAGCCACGAATTCAGTCAATTTTGACCACTACATATATTAAATTGCAAAACGAAAATTATCTGTAAAATTACCAATTAATGTTGAAGTAACTACAAATACATAGACAGCGGTGTATTAAGTATATTGATTTTGTTAGAAAACTGACAATTCTCTCGTCAGTGAAACGTCAACATTGTATCAGGTGTTGAGCTTCCCGCGACTGAGTGAAGGGGCATTGAAGTCTAAGCGTTGAGTTGAAATAGAAAAAGATTATATTCTACTAGCTTTGCCCATGGCTTCACCCGCGCGGAGGTACGAAATTAGGTCAGGTCATGGTTTAACGTGGGTGCCAAATTTAATCAAAATCCGTTTAAAGCGTGAAAAGGTTGTAGGCAGACAGAGTTACTTTCCCATTTATAATATTAATAAGGATCAATAAATATATACAAAGTCAAGATACACAAGAAAAGCCACGTGACATTGTGCCATATGGTATGAAAGATGTTTACTTGGTTCCAGATTAGCACCACTCTAAATATTATGTATATCATTCAAGACTTTTTCCACATATAATTCTACTTTATTATGGCCCGCGACTTCGTCTGCTTGAAATTTCTTGTTTCCCACCGCGTCGCATCGCATCGCCCGCCCGCGCTATTACTTCGTTTTCACTTAGCGTTCTGTCTGACATTTTTTTTTGCACGGCTCCTAAGGATCCTAACGTGATGTTAAATTGGTTAAAGCCTTTCTCAGGAATTAAGCTATGATATGCAAAAAACAAATTCAAATCTGACTGGTAGTTAACAAACCTTTATTATATTATATATATATATTTATTTATAGATAAAGTGCACTTCAAAACAAACCCTGACAAAATACAATAGACGACGTATATTTAGTAACTTAATCCGCTTAACTGTTCTTAAAGAGTCATAAAGAACCCTGTAATAAATCGACATGTGTTTCACTTCTCAACGAGGTATACTCAGGATGACGATTAACTTGTTGCGAACCTGGGCACGACGTGTTGCCACGTCAAGCGCCGAGCGCAGTATAAAAACATACGCCGTCTATTATATTTTATAACGGATTTCCGCAAAGACACGCCTGAGTCAATTTACTAGAAACCCTGACTTTTCATTGAGTTTCAATGTTTAACTTTTAAACTAAATGCTGAACTTTGCAGCTTTCAAAGTGAATTTGATTGATACTTTATAAATTATGTAAGAGGAAACTTCACTCCATATTGTAGAAACGTGTACAAACTGTTGTTTGAAACTTGTTAAATATTGACAGCTTACCAATTTCATTCCTAAACGTTTCGTTTGTGGTATTAAAAGTTTTCATTGGCTGCACGGTAGAGTTTAGTAATTTATTTATAGCAGCAGTCAACACCCTACTTTCATGTTTGCCTTCAAACTGAAACATTTATTAAACGACTATTCATAATATTATACACCATACATTGATAGAAGCCTGTAAAGGAACATAGACGCCTACCACATGAAATAAAAAGTAAAGCAGAGTTTTATTAAATTATCTGCCAATAAAGCCTTCACTAATCAAGAGGTGAACCAGGCCATAAATATCAGTAAACAGTGAAAATAAATATCTACCAAAAATCCAAAGTACTCCGTTTAAGCGCTCTCATTAAAGCAAATGAAGATAATGAGATAAAGCGAAAGAGACAATAAAATCAGGGATCCTTGCCGAATGGCGTACAGCCATCGTTTTAATCCGACTCCGCGCTCGTTCCGCAGACAAGGCTTACAAACGTATTTCGTTCATCACTGTTATCCCATTCTAGAGGAAATTAATTAAATTAGATTTCTCGTAATTACGTATAATAGAGAAATGAGCTTTTTCGGAGATTGGAAGATATTTCAGAATCATGACTTTAAGTTATAAAAGCAGTGTAATATTAGTTAAATTGAAGAGTGTCGTAGGTGCTATAGGTGCTTACTGGTTTGAAAATGTTATTAACACTGGTACATCTTCTGCCGAATTTTAATAAAAGATAGCTTATTACTTTGAATTTTTCAGTAAACGCAATAAACCTATTGTCGGATAAAAATATCCGGCCGAAATACTTTCATTCCCGTACATTGTAGAGGGCCAAATATTTGAAACGATAACCGTACTGTAACACGTAACAAGGCTCAAGGGTATTGAAAAATAATAAAAATCGAATGAAGATTTAACGAGAAATTCTCGGTCCATCCCTGCCGATAAAAAAACGAGATCCGTGAAATCCTTCAGTCTATTTTCGATTTTATTTTTACCGGTAAAAATAACTGACAGATACTTCGACACATTGAAATTTAAACACGTTTCGAAATAGGTTAAAAAAGAACTCAATAACTCTTTTTCGTTTTTCGTAGGTTCCTTCCTCGGTACCGGAGCGCGTTTAAAAAACGGTTTGTTTTTGTTAAAAGTTAATAAAATTGCGGGCGAGGCTGTGCGGAAGGCGTGTCAGGCCGTTAGTTTACCTCTATTGCGGCGTGATGCTTTATTCGATTAGATAAATGAATACATATACATTTTTTTTCATTTAGGTTTACATTTCTGTGCTATACTCGGAAGGTAAAAATATATTGAAGTGAGTACAAATTTGCTTGATATTATAATAGAGAAACCGTTTGTTTCAGTGTGTTTTCAAAGATGTTTAAGTCTGTGAAGAACTGTATTGGTATATACTTAACCTACTTGTTGAGTTTAATTCAAAGAGCACACAAAGCAAATGAGAAACCGTTAAAAGATGCTAAACAGAATCTGCTCTCATATTTGCATTTTTTTTTTTTCTAAAGCTTAATTACCCCGACTAAGCAGAAAAAAAATCGGAGCAAACTGTCAGAATGGAATCATAGGTGTCAATAAATATTTTCTCCATAATGTCGGCTTCAAGCCTCTAAAAAAGGCTCATATCATTATGATGTAGGAAGCTTATAGCTATTAGCTCTTATCTTCTCGGCCAAATGTAGTGATATTTTTTTTTTTGTATTTTCCCTAACCCGCTTACGTAGTTTCAGTACGACACAACTTAGATGTAGCACAAATATGAAAATTCATTCATTTCAATTTTACGAATGTATTTGGTTATATGACTTGAGTGATTTTGAAGGCGCACTCAGTTCGGATGGTGATCGGTTTTACGAATTTTGCCGATGCTACATCTAAGTTGTGTCGTACTGTATGTGAGTTACTTTTTAGTTTGTATATTGTTCTATGCAACGCCTTGAGAGTATATTCTGTAATGTTGTGCAAGAAAACTTAATAAATAAAAAATTAACTAACTTACTACGCGTTAATCTTTAATAAACGTTATCTTCTTATCTTGCACTTGACGTGTGACGCGTATACAATTAAATTAAACATAAAATTAAATTAAAATTCATTGCTTTCGGAGCACAGTGATCCATATTGTGTTAGTATTACAAAAAAACTTATATCCTAGTGTTAGTAGTATTTATTCATTTTGAATATTTGAAATAATGAACATTCCAGGCAGAGGACGACGACCAGACAAGAAAACATGTTCCCTACCTGAGCAGCCTCCACATTTTCGCATATTTGCAGTATAGCTCTCCGCCACAGCTCTCAGCATACAGTTGCGACTACTTTGCACTCTGCAGCGGCGCTGTTTTTTGGGAATTATGGCTTGAAAGCCATCTGTGTGGGTCTTAGTGAACATTTCCGATGCGCTGCAGAAACGGGGCAGTCGCAACAACATCCTGAAAGCATTATTATATCGCACGCGCAGGGTATCCAGCGATCTCTTGGTGTAGTTGGTCTTGAAAAGAGTTATTTTTACTTGGTCAAAGTGATAATGAAGTATGCCAATGTTAAATACGAGTTTTCTAGATGTAGGATTAATAGTCAATAACATGGTGGTTTGTTAGCACTTAATTAAGTAAAAGCCAATGTAAACACCAAACATTTTATACGATAAACTAAAAGCAGACAGAACAAAATGGACAGACACTGTTTGATCACAGTAACATTGCAGATTGGATTAATTATTTAACTGAAAGCTTGTTTTGTTTTCATTTTAGCATATGGGTAGCTGCAGGCTCCGCAGCCGAATTTAGTATCCAATATTCATTTTATATTCGAACACGATTTTACAAACTTTTATTTAGTTCCACTTGTTACTACGTTTGTGGTTGATTTTTGCAACCAAATGAATAGCTTTATCTTGAGATAACCAATCAAGTTGAAATGAAGATAAACTTGTTTCGTTCCGATGACAATATGTACATCATTTGGTAGAGATTACCGGCCGTGCAGCCATTCTTAATGGTTGTTAAGTTTCGTCTTAGTTATGCTCGGTTTTGATTACCAAACATAATCCGAATAATGACAGAAAGCTTGTTTTCAAAAGCTTTTTTTTTAAACATAGAGCGTCTTGTTGACGACCGGTAATATAAAAGCAAAAACAACGCAATTTTCATTCATTTAATTTAAATTTTAGACCCCATTAAGTAGAAAAGTTGTATGAAAAGCTGACCCATCGCTGGAGCGCTACTCACGTAATTGGGGTCGATGTATAGCCACTCCAGGTTCTGCTTAGTCACCGACATCATTCATGAAGTGGCTAATGCCGTAGAATTTGCTCCCATTACATGCTTGCCCTTATTCCGTCAGTTATACTTTGGATATAATAATTATTATAGCGTATAATATCTACTTACTAATGTAAGTAATCTTTATAAACTATAAATTAAAGTCGCTTTTCACGTTTGTCTGTGTGTCCGTGTTGTTCCTAATTCTAAACTACGCAATGGATGTTGACGCGGTTTCCACCATAATTTAAACTATTTATTTAGGAAGTTTTATGAGTTATTATTTAACTTACATATAATAAAGAATCTCTTTGTTAATTTGTAAATAAGTTTGTGAAGATGCTTGTTACCCAAGCACACATGAACGACTGAACGTATATGGATAAAATCAGGTGCACATTTAGACCACGTCTTTAGGCAAACTTGCATTACAACATAGTGTTTCAACTTCGATGGTCAGGTGATGAGGGCTGGGATCCAGGTTACTTCAATGAATTAATTTATTGCGAATTTTGTAATTGGACATTTATTTCTTATGGTTTACAAAACGATCTTGACGGAATAATAGACGAAAAGTATATATTATAAAATTTAAAGCGCGTGAGATCATGACCTGCACAATTTTCTTCAGAGTGAAGCTGGTCGCCGACGGCTCGCGTTGATTGGTCGAGAGGCCGCTCGCAATCACACCATTTGCAGCAACGTCAGGTCGCGCTTTTTAATTCCTCATGTCGCCGTTAGATGGCACAGGCGGTAACACATAGTAAACGTATTTTCTATCCAGGAATATGTAGAATTTATCCACTAGGATGCAAAAATATGCTATTTAATATACCAATGACTAAATAAGGGTTACCGCAAAAATTCTTTCTTTCTATATAAAAATAATCAAAGGATTACCGTCAGATTTCTCGATTTACAGCGAACGATTTCCGAATATACCTTCGTATTACAGTATTATTAATCGATGTTGCGCTCCGCAATAATTCAGCGGTGAACCGGGACTAATTGACTACGTATTGACATTGACATAATCGAATGTGAATTCACTGTTACTGACATGATTGGCCGTCGTGTGAACGGGAAATTATTTGGCCTATAGGGGTCTCTGGTCACTCTGAAATACTTAGTTATGCCTCATAGTCGCGGCTTTGCATGTTAAAAGGAAAGAATTTGGCTATTGTGATAGGTTTAATATAGTGCCGACATAAATAGTGTTCTTTTTTAATCATGCTGACCGCTAGTTCCGTTCATTATCGAAACTTAAGGTGAATCCGCAGTTCTAGCCCGCGAAGTCTAAATTTTCATACGTTTTTTTTTCATAATGCAGGTCAGTGTCAGGTTGTATGTAGCTCAAAATATGATTAGCGGCTATAACAGATATGTATTTATAGAATTATAGTCATTGGAATCATTAATACAGCTCTATAAGTTGGATTTGTTCAATAAGAAATTTGTTTGAATCAAAATTTCAATCTGTAAACTCTTGAATTGAACGTTATAATTATTAAAATAAGGGAACTTCATCACGCCGCCGTGCATTAAGTAGTGTCGCACCGAGCAAGACATACAAGCGAACTAGAAAAATAGTTCGTTCGCAGCAATATGGCGGAAAACGCAGAAGAAAATACATCGCCTTTCTTAAAATAGAACCGCAGTAAAACAGAGGTCGCGCAAAAAATTCAGAAGTGTGCCTACGAGTAAGAATCGCGGGGATAGTAATGTATCCCTTCTAGGTCAGATAGCAGCGATGTAGGCCACACACAAACACACCCGTGCTTACACCCTCATGTACACACACTTCTGCTTTGAACGGTCTCCTAGACAAATGGAAATGACAGTGTTCCGCATATCATAATTTATAGCCGAAAACAACTGATGCTGTTACTTCGTCGTCTATAAGCGGTCTGTGAACATGAATTCGCCTGTAGGTTGTACGTTTTCATGTGATAATTTTTGGAATTTATACGGAAAAGGAAAAGGGAGGCCTTTGCCCAGCGCTGGGCTAAATAGATAAAAGATTTATTTAATGCACGGTTGGACAATTCGCTGGTTTTCTCACAAAACTTAATTTGCAAGCAGACAACAACCGACTCAAAGTTGTAGTTTCCATGTTAGCTGCATGAATTCCTATTCAGTATAACCTATTACAACATTCCCAATATTATCAAAAGACCATTAGGGATTAACTAAATGAGGCCCGACTAACTCACCGTTCATTACCGAATAAATTTCCCTCGTAATTCTAACAGCTCATACGAGCAAATTAGTCTCATTAGCAGATAAAATGGCAGTCGAATAATACAACAGTGCGGTCAAATAAAATATCAGCAATATATTTATCCTACTATTCAAATTTTGTATGTATGGATGCTTGTTACTCAATCACGATAAAAATGCGAGCGGATTTGGATGAAATTTGGCACACAGGTTTATAACCTGGATTACAGGACACGTTGGATGATTTTTATATCCCGTTTATACGTTCCCGTGGGATAATTTCCTACATCCACGCGGGCGAAGCCACTGGCATAAGCTAGTTACGTTAATAAATTGCCAGAAATTCGACAATTCTTTATTAAACGTAACAAGTTATTCAAGCTGGTCATTAAAACATGTGGTGGATTAATGCTACATTTGCAAGTACTGTATTTTAATTAACTGTTGTTATATTCGACCAATAAAAGTGGAATTTAATCTGATATTTAATACCCTTGTCCGGCTGGCACATGAATATACAATGACGAACAGCGATAATCCAATCACTCGCCAATATGTTTATTTGTTTCTTCTAACAGCTCTATTTGCAAACCTAATTGAAAAAATAAAATCTTAGAAAAGGTACATACCTCCTTGGTGGCCATGTGTTGAAGTAAAAATTTCGTTCCATTTTTAAATAACATGACAGATATGGATTTTCATTGTAATTTATTCGGCCGCTAAACACGACAGTTATGGAATTTCATAGAAACATTGCCGGCCGGGCGCTCGCCTGTATTCGACTAGTACAGCAGTTTCGATATATCTCGAAGAAGATTGTCAAAATAATGTTCGAATTTCAAAACATGTTTGAGAAAAAATATTTTGGATATTGTGTTTTCTGCAATTAAAGAAAAAAAGTGGCGTTTTTTCAGTGAAACGCAACTGAATTTTCATCTTATTTTTCTTCTACCTCTACCAATTCCGACAGACGACAACACATTCGTTTTTTTAAATCTGCCATTTTCCGGTCCTTTTGCTATTGTGCTATCAGGAAAATCCACCGGCATTTTCTACGTGCTTTTAACATTTGTATCCCGTGGCGTTAGTGGGAACATAGAACTCAAACAGCTGCGTCAGCTTTGTCCCGGAACACGGGAACGAACTCTCGATAGTCCGCAACCAATAATAGGCCCCGTGATGCGAATTCATCCGACATTTTAAAAGGTTTTCCCTCTCTTCGGCAGTACTGTGATTCGAAAGGAAACAGTGCAAATTAGACTCGAAATGTAAATTAGGAACAGTATTGTTTGCCCAAAAATATGAAAGATCATGTTTATTATAAAACACATCATAAAAGTATTCCTAAGTGAAATGTTGTTGCTGAAAGAGACATTTTAAAAGCACGCCTTCAAATTGTTATTATACTCCAAATGTGATAAATCGATCAACGTTGACACGGAGGCATTAACCAAAGTGCCGTATAGCCCTGTTCGTCTCGACGGCCGGCTCAAACAATGTCTGGAGATGACAATGGAGTCACTTAAATTGTGTGAAGACTCGCGTGTGAGTTACGTGATTGCTCGCAGCTTGTGTTTGGGGTGAACTCCACTGACATGGCCGACACCCAAACAGAGAACATACAATGGCCCATCTTGACCACTCTATCGATTACTCTATTGTTGCTAACTTCGCACTAACTACTATTAAGTTTAACTGAGTGATTGATACTGGTTTCCACGACAGTAAATAAACTTAGATTATTGTCTCGAGACAAATTCAGTACTCACAGATGTCACGAGGATCCGTAAGCCACTTCAAAGCATATTACATCTTAGTTAAAATTGTTATTCAGAAATTAGTAATATCTCCAATGCAAGGATAATTATTACGTTAAACCTCCTAAAGGTTTAAGGTAATAATTATTAATGTTGGTTTTATGATATTTATTTCAACTTAAACTTATCTATTTTGGCTGTCTTGTATAAATTAATTGAGCCAGAAAATCGACATCCATCATTATAACAAAACTGCCAAAATCACAAAAAGTATTACGTTTTAGTAGTATTTATTTCGTGGCCTAAATATTCGGCAAAAATATGCTAATGATTTACAATAATAGTTTTCTGAATACCGTATTTTGATTCAGTACCAATCAGACAAAAACTCATTGCGTATACAGCGAACACTAGAGACTAGAGATTTATCTCAGAAAGGCTGACTTCGCCAAAAATCAATTGGTTACGCAGTTCACATCCCCAACGTCAACAAGTACCCTATAGAACCCCTCGCGGGGGACAGTGGGGGTCGGGGGTCGGAATAGCCCCCTCTAGGAGGGGTGAGATTCAACTGGTGCAATGCGGTGTACCCTACCTCCCCTGCGTTGTTTTTGCCATTGTCCGTGGAGCATTTGGCGCGCCTTGCGTTTATTTCGTTACGTTTGTTTTGCTGCATCGTGTTTAATTACTTTCTGTATCTATTGTACTTTTTTGCGCTTATTTTACTAAGTCCTTGTCGCTGGAACGCCTTAACAGTTTATTTTACTCCGTGTGATCGGAATTGGTCGCTTAAAAGCGGGAGTGGGAGGGGGAATTATCCAATACAGTATTGGAAAAAGCAAACGATTAGTAAAAAAAAAATATACGATCAACTGGTTTAATTTCCGTTCTGACGCCACAAAACGTCACGGTCAAACGTACGTTTGACCGTGACATTTTTTGACAGCCCCAATAAGATTAGCTCGTTAAGCTTGACGTCACCTAAATCTTGCACGTTTCCTCTAATGTGGCCGTTTCCCGGCCGTACATACATCAAGTTATTAACTACGAATAAAGCAATGGAACTGACGTTTCAATTATAAAGTTTTATCCACAACAGTTTAATAAACTTGCGTCTTTGTGGAATTCTAAGTCTGTGGAGATTACTACGAGTAGAAGACTGCTTGGTAAAATCAACCGGTTGTATCATATTAGAGTCGAGTTTACACGACATGACTGCTCTTCAAACTATACAAGCATTAATATACCCACTGAAAATATTTTTGGTCAATAGTTTTCTTTTTATTCGACACTTACCGCTGTTCGGTTCTGAATAACTTCTGTTTATATTTGTCCCAGTTGATATTAATTTTTTTATCATTTCGCTTCTGCTAGTCTACACAGAATTTCACAAACTAAACAAGATTTCACTAACCACTCGGGAGGGTAAGCTAACACCGACCTCACTAATACCGGCGCCGTTCATAGGCCTGCTCCTATGTAAAAGCATCCCCCACAGCGTTGTATAGCGGGGGGGTATAGATCCGTTAAAACGATAGTATTTGAGTGAAAATTGTGAGCTAATTCAGCGCCAACCGCCTATGAGCCTAACGAACCTAATTTAGTGTAAACAAGGTGGTTGTACCATTGTTGGTCGTCGAACAGTCTCGATGAACGCAGCAACACAGACTAAATTCTGTTGCAGCAAGTTAGCGTTTGAATTTCGTTGGTTAAGCATTTTTTTAAGTCGATACGTTTCTATTGAGTTTCTCCTATCGTATTCGCTTTATTTACAAACACACTTTTATTGTTTATGTTAAGCTTTGTGCAGACTATTGCGACGAGACAGCGCGACGCGACAACGGTTATTATACCGTGAAGTTTTCTTAGAAATTGTATTGTTGGAGTTGCGTCGCGCCGTCGCGTCGCGCTGGTCTGAACGAGCCTTTACTCTGTTTGAGTTTATATGTTTGTTCTCTTTATTGCCTTCTAAACCTTTCATACAAAATCTCTCTCTTTTGTGTAAACCTTACTCATGAGTAAGGTTCACGAGAAATTTTCGACTTTTTGAAAGGATACTTATGTTACTTCATTGATCAAATTCCTGCTGAGATGTCAGTAACCAATAGTAAAATAATAAGGTTTTTTTTAAAGTCACCTCATTTGTAATTTGGTAAAAAATATCAAGTACTAATCCACATTGTTTACCAATCTGATAATTAGAACGAAAGTTATTACGAGCAACTTGTTTGGCTCAAGCATCACTAAGATGCCCTTATTTCGAAGCCCCGTTGCGCTGTTGCTTTTAATCTATACCAGCACTGAAAATAGAGGAAAGAAGGTTCACTGGGCAATAAAAAACTCAGACCGACGAGTTCGGAACGTGAATAAGCGCCGCTCCACAGCAGCCCTGATAAACTACGCACGTACGCACGTGTACTTTGCTTTGTATGAACAAGATGTAGGCGGAATCGTCCAGTACGACCCATGGCCACGCTACGCACGAACACGTGGCTGGCAAACAAATGAACCGCGCAGCTAATTTGGTAAACCTCTCCGTGCACACCCTACCTTCATCTATACATTATTATGAATTAAACCAGTTTTTCGCGTCTCTCTGTGTGACCGCGTTGTTCTTCTAAACTACTCAACAGATTTTGATGCGGCTTTCACCATCATTTAGAGAAATTGTTCCGGAAGGTTTATGTGTATAATACTTTAATATTGAACTTACAGAAAATAAAGACATCTTGATGTTTTGTCGAAACATTAAACCGTGCGAAGCAGGCCGTGTGGCAAGTAATATTATAGCTAGCAAAAAATGCACAATAATATTCAAATGTAGTTTTGTTTAGCTGAAAACTATTTTACGTAGCAATGGACTGAGTGAATAGAACTTTGTATGTACTCAGTTCAGAGGTTCAACAGGCTAAGACTCACATGCGTCTTTAGTCGCTTCGCATTGGAATAGGACTGCTGCAACGTCTTTCTTGTTGTTTCATTTTGTTGAGTGCCTAACCTGTGCAGAGCGGCTTACGACCGGATTCTCTCAAATGTTCATCTATTATTTCGGGGGGATTAATACTAGGAGATCTTACTGGTGTATATTGCTTTGCATTCTCTTAGTGGCATGGACATAGGGATTATGAAAATAGGGATGATGATTACAAATTATTATTTTTGTCAAAAATATTGGACACGTCTTTTTCTTTTTTTGCGTACCTAATCAAAAGATTCAAATGTTCAATGTATTGCCTTGGTATATTTTATACTGATTTTAGACGTAGCGAGTCCCTACTCCCCAACTTTAATGCATCTAAGTAATTTTGTATTTATTTTATTTATTTATTTAACGGTTTATGTACACACATATAAACAGACAAGAAAAAAAGGAACAGAAAAATACGTACAACGGTGATGCTTATTTCTAAATGATGATGAAGCAAAAATACGTGTCTAATATTTTATTATTATTGACTGACGGAATTTCTTTTTTTTAAACCAGTCATCATCCCTATTGCTCATGCCAATCATGTCATGAGTATTTTTTTATTATTATTAGTCAGCCGGCAAGGTGGTAGTGAGGCTGGGAGGTAGTTGAGCTGATCCATGCGTCAGGTTCGTAAACGAACGCCGTCAGTTGGGACTGGTCATCTCTTAGCCGCCATGGCTTATTTTAATTATTTTATTTAAGTTTTTTTGTATTTTCTGTACTCTAAACGATTTTGACATGTACCTACTTTTTTACATCGTTCTCACATATAATTATAAATTCAACATTAATGATGTAACTAATATTTTTGTAACAATATAATAAAAGTGTTCAAGGAGTTTCTTGCCTGTTCATAGGTACTACGCTTTAGAAAATGGAATGGATCTTCTTATTTCTGACTGACCGAATCCTTGACAATTCAAAAGTGCCTGTAAATGGTTTAAAATTGAAATAAATGCTTTGAGTTTGAGTTTGGGTGTGCCGGGTGTGCCGGATGAACATACTGTGGACTGTGGAGATTATTTTAAACCACCCCATCTTGCCAGCTTACGTGTCACATGTCTTAAATCGATACCGTCTTAGGTGTAAAATCGCCAACGGATCAGTTAAATAGGGCGCAAGCCAATCACTATTTATCGGACCGTCCTAACCCGTATAACTAAGTTTTTACTATCGGGAAAATCTTATTTGCGCGATCGGAAATTCGCTTCATTTCCGAATTTTTTTTCGCTGTTCAGGTCAATAAATGTTAGTAGCACGATTATTAGGTTTTACTTTTTAAATAGATTGATTTATAGGATATCGTTGTAGTAGAAGGTGCCTGCGAACGGTCACATGACACACGTTTGAAACGCTGAGCAAACGATCGATAGTACGGCAGTCGAAGTTACGTCCGGGACTTTTGAACCCAAACCCCGATATTGACTAGGCTGATTTCGTCTCACTGCTATACGGGTTAGTTTTATCATATTATATATAACTTCTTAACAAAGTAATATTTGGAGTTTGACTACATGAACTGTATTTGGAAACAGTAACGACATTGTACAAAACAGTTGCTTGAAATGTAAACTTTATAAAGTGAAAAACTTGAATCTTTCCAACAGTAAGAAGTGACAACAAAATAAGTTTCTAAGTTAGTTGGTACGTTACTTAAATAACTTTAAACTACGTCCCCGCCAACCCCTTTTGTTGTTTGTGCGTAGCTCTGTCACATTGTAAGTATGCACATTGCAACTGTTTTTAAAAACAAAAGAAGTTGTACTATTATTATATTTAATTATTTTTATTTTTATTTCATAAACCGACGCACGCTTTACTTGTAGTCTAAGTATGAAAATTACTTGAAAATAAGCTATATACAGATTGTCAGTCCATCCTAGTATATTTTATCTCATGTAAAGACCATACTAAAGCCTCTGGAGGTCGTACTCAGAGCTATTCTAAAAGAGGCTACGTTCAGACCGATACTCTCTCCAACTATGGAACTGTAGGTACTCATCATGTAGCGTATTTAATGTAAAATAATGCGTGCCTGACGGCAGGCGGAAATAAGATTATACACAAAGAAAAAAAAAAACATTATTAATTTATATCACTTAAGTACTTGAATAGTGCAGTTGGGTTGAGTCAAAAGAAGCTTCTTAATTTCATGTATTATTAACAATTGATAGTTACATTGAAAATTGTGTTACGGAAAAACAAATGCTTATTACCTTTACCCACTAGTGCATTTTATTTACAAAATTTCCAAACTGGCTTCGAAAGTCGTAGTACCTAGGGGCCCTGGGTCTCTAAGTCCAGGCCTGTGTATCACTCTAGGGTAGATTGGTAGAAAATGGTTAAGGCATTCAGTCCGCCTTTGTGCTGTTATTGTTACTTGTGCTTATAAATAAATTTAATAAACAAGACATGTTCTGTAAACCTTGTAAGTATACCGATTAAGAATTTAATCATGTCGGAAAAAACGAGTCGAGAGAATGAAAATAGCAAAGTTTTTATCTATTATCAATATTTTACGCATAATTAAAAACACGCATAAATGTTTCCCGATCTTTGACAGTCGTTACGGGTCGTTAGAAGCCCGAAAGTCTGACAACCAGACTTACCAAGAGGTATCGTATTACCCAGTTACTGGGTTGTATAGGTCAGATAGGCAGTCGCTCCATGTAAAATACTGGTATTCAGCTGAATCCGGTAAGACTGGAAGCCGACCCCAATAAAGTTGGGAAAAGGCTAGGCAGATTGGGCATAACCGTTTCCCGAAATTTCGATATTTAGCTATGTTGTTTTTGATGATAAATAGGCATATAATGTAATTAAGTAAAAGCGTTGATATTTGATAAAGGTTTTCACGGGGCTTCTTTTAACGCATCCAATTTCACATGTGGTCTGGTAGGGCTGTATCTTGATACTGCTATGGTAAAGCAGTTATTTATTATTTACTAATAATTGTGCTTATCATCTTGTACTCGTATCTTCCTAACTATTAATATAAATGCAAAAGTGATTTTGTTTGTTCGTTACGCTTTGACACTAAAACGGCTGAACTGATTTAGATGAAACTTGGCACATGGGTAGACCATGACCTGGGTTAGGACATAAGATACTTTTTATCTCGATATTCTTATGGAATAGTTAGTTTAAAATAATTCTAAACCCAACATTTTGATAGATATTAGATAATCATGTAGGTCTGTTATGATAAATAACAAACCAGTTAAGCATAAAAAAGTATTGGCATAACTTGTATGTCTATATTATGTGATCGTTAAGTGTTTATCAACTTCTGTAGAACCACCCCTGTTAGTAGGAATTAAACAGTCTTGAAGCAAATACGCATTTTTTTATTACCAAGTTCCAAAAATAAATCTTTAGTGGTATGAGGAACAGGGTGTAAAGTTCACTCATCCACTATAGAAAACGGAAGATCCTCCGACCAGACGGGTGTCGTGTCTGACGGGTAACTGCCCAGAGGTTGAAGTCGGGAGCTTGTATATATGTCCATCCCGCGGTAAACTCTAATTGCGCGATGCAGGATTTGTGTGACGTCAGGATGTTGTGTGACGTCAGGTTTTAGATGCGTTGTTCGCATATGGCGATGTAGATGCCGCCACAAATCTTTACCTCAGGAACACAGTTTTGAAACACTGGTTTAAATCGGCATATTTGTTTTTTAATGGTGCCTAAGCATTTGTGTAGCATTACGATTTGGCTCCCAAATTATCATTTTTTATAAGAAAACATATTAAACTCGGCGCTTTTATTATCGACTACGCCATAGCAAACTTGATAAATAACTACATTATTCGTGTAGCGTACAAAGCCTTAGCCGGAAAAACATGGCTTAATTGAAAGTCGATCATTTGTTTTATGAAAATTACAAAATAGTTTGCGCTCTGACGAACTAACTACATTCAGTTTTCTTTACGTTTTCCTTCTCTTAACTATGGCTCTTATATCTATATATTAAGACTCACCCCTTCATGTTTCATGATCCGAGAAGCACTGGTTCGCTGACAATGAAGTCACTGCCCTGCTGACTGCAATGTTACTGCCACCATGCTGGATTACTGCAACCTCACTACTACGTCGACTGTGATTACTGCCATGAATATCTTAAACAAAAGAACGAGGGACCACTCACTACCGTGTACAGTATGTTACAATAGGTGTAAGAGTGTACGTATAATGTCAATAATATCATGATTTTCGCGTAATAATGTTGGTTAGTAACGTGCAGGAATAGGACCCACTCGGTGTGACAGCGCAACAGTCAGACGATCAGCCACTGCGCCAACCGGCGTGATTATGCAAATATACGTAAACATATTCACATACCTAAACGCCGCCATAGCTGCGCCGATACAGAATAATGTCGCTGCATGAACGCCTCCATAAATCAGTTTATTTGACTGGCTCCGGCGATGCGAAAGCGTTCTCTCCAAAATATTGGCGAACGGCACATCAACAATTTGCATTTATTAAAATAATCCCCACCGTTTTATTTGAACACGTTGATTCGATCATCGAATGTTTATCGTATTAACAATGAGGTAAATAAACATTGCTTTGTCATATTAAAGTGGTAGGAAATTAAATTTCGTTGTCATCTCGCAATTGCTACTGCATATTGGTTTTATATAATTTGATGACAAACGGGTAGCATTTAACTGGGAACATTGATTAAAATGGAGCGATCGATGTTTACAATTTACTTTGTTTTCGGATTATTATGCATTTACGCGTCATCAACGCGAAGTCTACGCGGTGTCTACGTAGTGCCTGCACTGGTTCACGCCCAGTGCGCAATCACTCTAAGCCTATCGTAATGTGGCTTCATCTTGTAAATTCAGCTTAGCTATTACGTCGCACTTGTCGCACTTTTCATTTCTAAGGAAATGGCATTCCAATCATAGCCCAGTCAATAACAACAACAAACATTGCAAACGCGCATTAACTACCATTTTTTATATGCTGTTAGGTCTCCTGAGAGTAGTTTTTAACCAAGTTTGCTACCCTGAAAACCTTATGCTACTCCCATGGTGTTCTAAAAACTGCGAAATTCTGGCACCTGCAACAGTTTTTTTGAAAACTATACCTTAAGGACACGTTTTTAGGTATTTTGATGAGCTATTGTGCATTCCTTCTCCAGTGAACAAAGACAAAGGATACGCTGTTAGCTCATACGCAAAATGCTGCTTGAGTTGATTTATCTGATTGTTTTAATGTAGACCCTTTGGTATATGGTAAGGAGATCAACATCAACTCTCTAGGTAATCACTTTTTCTAAATGGACGTCGGCCGGTACGTGTCTTGGCAAATGACCCTAAATCAATCATTTTCTTTAAAAAAATGCTCATTTTTGATTTGCTGTATCTTCACAATCGATCAATAGACCTAGCGTGCTTGGGTTGGTCGTATATTGTAGTAAGCTTGCGTCTGAAAAATATAGAACAAAGATACCTAAAAAAAACAGTTTTTCAAGCACCATGGGAGTAGCCAAGGTTTCCAGGGCCGTTACGTCCCCTGAGAGTAGTTTAAAGAGAGAAGAGAAGTTTAGAGAAGTTTTCTCAAGGGACCTAACAACATATAAAAACAATCGTATTGACATGCGCGTTTGCGACGTTTGCATTTTTTTGTGTCGATATTGACAGCTCTGTCAATATCGACACAAAAAAATGCAAACGTCATATTTTTGATTCAGACTAAACGGAACGTTCCTAAAGATACACATAGGCATACGCCGTCTACAATACGTATAGTCTGCTCAAGAGTTACCAACATGTTCCTTAAAACTTCCCCATACTGATTCATCTTCGCGAACATATCGGAATCCTAGACTAACTCTTAACGAGCCAAAAACTTGGATATTAAACTAGAACGAAGAACGCAGACGACTCGCTCACAGATTATTTATTATTCAGAGGCGCATCGCGACAACTAAGTACCCTCCAAGGCTCAGGCTAAGTAATAGCAGGAATGCAAGTAGTGCCACAGGTTGCCCACGCCACAGGTTGCCTTTTGCCTGTTATTAACGAACCGAAAATAACTTTAAGCAAACCCCCTTTCTCCCTCAAACTGGGGTGATGTACGACCTCCAGCGTATTACGGGGGAGCTTTGAATTACTGGTTTTCGGATAGTACAAATGGCGGCACTCATTCCAGCAGAAAATATTGAGTAAGTACCTATAAGTGAATGGGCTCTTTTTAACCCCGGACGCAAAAAGAGGGGTGTTATAAGTTTGACCGCTGTGTGTGTCTGTCTGTGGCACCGTAGCTCTTAAATGGGTGAACCGATTTGAATGCGTTTTTTTTTATTTGAAAGCTGGTTTCTTAGCGATGGTTCTAAGACATGTTTTATCAAAACCGGTTCAGCCGTTGGAAGATTATCAGCTCTTTTCTAGTTGATGAATGGATCTGAGCATCTTCCTCAGGTATAATCTATTTGAAATTCGGTATTCCGTTACTTCAATGATATTAGAAGAACATAGTAACCTTGAACTGATACTGCAGCATCACCTGGAATTTGCAGGATACCCAACTCCCTTACCAACTTACAGCACAGGTATCGTGGAAAGACAAACGAGAAATGTTTGTGTCGGGGGTTTTTTTAAATTTTAATATAATTTCAATGGTGGTTAGCCAATTTAGTCCCACTCCTGGGCAAGGCTCGGTTTTAAAGATTTTTCATAAATACAGAGGCGATTGCGAGTACCTAATTGATAAGAGTATTTTCCATTACTAGAATAATTAATACAATACGATACAAAACTACAAACGATAAAACCTACCTAACATTTCTGTGTTTTGTACTTTAAATAAATAATAAAGAACAATGCCTACGACCTACAGGTTTATAATGAATTAAAGCACCAATAAGCTTGAAGTACGAAAGCGTGCAATGTTAATATGAACTTAGCGTGCTAGCAAAACTTCGCCTCGTACCAAGTACACAAAATTCCTTCGTATTTTTTTAATACACGTATATTGGCTTTGCAAACCTTCCTCTGAAAGGAAACCAAACCAAAACTTTCAAGACAATTTTTATTTTATTTTTATAATACGGTTCAACATCAAGTACTTTAATTAACATAGAAACATAAAAAGGAACCTACATAACGATGACAAAAAAGTTTTAGAGATCACACATAGGCAAAATGTGTTGATCCAAAACATCAATGCTTATAGATTTCTCACGTACCTAGTCATTCTCATTGTTTCGCCTACGTACATACATCAACTCGCGTAATCATCCAATGGGGGTAGAAGAATCTATAGCCACCTGCTACACTCCTTACATACTCCTTTTATTTATTTATTTATTTATTGGTAAGGCACCTCAACGACTTACTCACTAAAACATACACATACAAAAATCACATACAGTTTTAGGTATTGTGAATTCGTCACTTACAGAAGTGCACAGCACTAGCAGAGAACTTAATGATTAAAGGACGTTTTAGTTACGTTAGTTGAATTAGTTACAGAATAAAAAGAGAGATAATATGTTCACAAATACGATGGAAAGTACAGAAATATTTAATTAAATAACAAACTTTTGCTTCGTTAAGGTACGTTCATAGAACTCATACACGCACGTCTACATTCAAGGTTTAAAAAGTGAATTAACACGTCTTTTTTAACCTTTCGTTATCATGAATTAAATGTTTCTAAAAACAATGATAAGTAGCTACATAGGACTCTAGTTTACCATAAATTGCAAATGCCATTTATAAGTATTGATACTAGTCTATCGAAAGCTTTTAAAAGAGTTGAATAAAAATATCGTTATTCAATTTTATTCTACAGAAGCAATAAAGTGCTATCAACTTAATTCCCCTTTTTGGCGAGCAGGCGATACTCGATGGAGCGCCGGAAAGAATTCCTGGCACAAGAAATGCCCGCATAGTGCCCCATTTAGTTCAGACATCGTCGTCACAGCTGTCTATATACAAGATGATGCAATTTCTTTACACGAATCCCTCGTTCAGGTACGATAGACTGTTGGATCTATTTGTTCTAGGATGCTTTCAATGGCCGTTTGTCCATAGCCACAACGAAACGTCGTCACGTCGGGCTGATAGGCGGTCCACACATTTGTTTTCCATGTAGTATTTAAAATGGGATTTATCGCAACAAATGTTGGCACCTGAAACACATTGTAAAGTTATAATTTATTTTTAGTGACGTGCATTGCACAAACAAAGCATCCGAGTTCAATTTATGATCCTTCGTAAAGAATTCTGGAGGTGCTATGGTTCAGCCCCACTATTATATGAGTCTCGAAAGATTTTCCTGTAAGAGAGCAGTATAAATACGTGCTTTTGTTCTTTTGCAGGTTACACCGAGGAGCAGCCTTCCACGCAGTTCACCGCCCAGCTCCCGAGTGAGGTGAGCCCGGCCCCCGCCGGCCCCGCCCCCGCTCCTCAGCCGGCGCTTCAGCCTCTATCCTATGCCCTTCTGCAACTCTCCGCCTCCGACTCGACAGACCCGCCCTTCCTCCAGGTTCAGCTCCAGTCTTCGCCTGTCTCCTCCCCTCCCCCGCCACCGGCGAGCGGCAAGTCCATCTCCATGTGCTACACCAGCACCGGCGCCATCCTCTCTCTGCCACCCAAGAAGAAAGACATCTACCGCCCGTACTGCCTTGTGGACCGCGCAGCGCATCTCAACAGACCCGAGGAGGACCTCAATGCGGCGCATGCGATACTCGATCTCAGTCAGCATGTGTTCTTGTCGCCGCGCGTGGTGGAGCCAGCGCCGCCCGCGCCACCCGCGCCGCCCGCACTACCCGAGGCGCAGCCACCCACGCCACCCCCCGCACCGTCACCACCACCACCGCCACCGCTGCCACCGTCACCTGAACAGACTGCACAAGACTCCACCACTGAACGGCAGCGAGAAACCATTGCTTACACATATGACGCGTTCTTCGTAAGCGATGGCCGATCTAAACGTAGAAACTATGCAAATGCGCCGGTTGAGGCGGTTCCGCCGCCGGAACCCAAATCAAAGTATACATGCAGTGAATGTGGCAAGCGGTACGCGACCTCATCGAACCTGTCGCGGCACAAGCAGACGCACCGCAGCCTGGACTCGGTGTCGGCCAAGCGCTGCGGCGAGTGCGGCAAGGCGTACGTATCCATGCCGGCGCTGGCCATGCACGTGCTCACACACCAACTATCACACGTGTGCGGCGTGTGCGGGAAGTTATTCTCGCGACCATGGCTGTTGCAAGGCCACCTACGTTCTCACACAGGAGAAAAACCTTACGGCTGCGCACACTGCGGTAAAGCTTTTGCAGATCGATCGAACTTGCGCGCACACATGCAGACGCACTCAGCGGACAAAAACTTTGAGTGCACTCGATGTCACAAGACGTTTGCGCTGAAGAGCTACCTCAACAAACACCAAGAGTCGGCATGCGTGCGCGACGACGAAGACGAATCGCCGTCGCCCGAGCCGGCCGCGCCCGTCTCCGCGTCCGGCTAGGGGCAACACAAGCCGACGCAACTAGGGACCGTAACCACCGCCGAATGGTTTACACGTAAACGTAAAGTATTAATATGAATTTAGCTTGTTAACGTAATATATAAATTTACAATATGAAACAGGAGCGAGCGCGTCGGGCGGGCGCGCCTGCGCGCGCGCCGGACGCGCCGCGACACAATCGAGCAACGTTTCGCATACAACGAATCACGTACGACCCCGTAGAGCCGCGGCCAACGCGGCCGCAGGCCGTAGCGTCACACGTCCCGATAGCGGTTAACTTAATATTAAATATGTATATAGTCGTCGATAAAATATACCCTTATATACATAGATGTATTGAAATATGAATGAAAACTAATATCTTTTGTAGGTGATTTTTACAACCGCAAAGTAGGTTAGAGAGTATTAGGGTGTAAGTTTAGCGTCGAGATGCGAGAGCCGAGCGCCGAGGTCGTGGGTGGAGGGTAGCCTCCTCCGTCTCGGTGAGGAACTTGCCAAAACTTTCCGTCCGAAGCTCCGCACACACGCCGCCGCAGCGCCGCAGCGCAGCGCGGGCCCGCGACAGTGCCTTACCTCTCGCCCCGCCGCCATCCCTCCCCCGCACGCACGCACGCACGCAACGCACCCTCATTTCTTTACACATTTATAAAAATATTAAAAGTAAACCTGCACGCAGTCTGAAAAGTTGGAAACCGTCTTATCCGTGCGATTTTTTAAAATAACAATCCGTCTCTATGTCCATGCATACGTAAACTCAACAATGTTAGTGCAACGTTACGTCCAGTCAACTTTAGTACCTGCTAAATCATGAGTAAAGTAATACAGTGAAAGTGTAATTTAAATGATAAACACGTAGCATGGTGTCGGTGTGTCGGGGGCGCGTGAAAGGCGCGGGCGGGGGGCGGTCGCCCTGTGGCGGCGACAGGGCAGGGCCGCGCGCCACAGCCTGCAAGCCTTTAGTCGAGCGTGTGTCTTTAGGTGACAAGTCAAATGTAACTGGCAATAAACTAACTTAGCGTAAGGTAGTATTAACGTAGGTTAACGAAGCGAGCACGAGGTGCTCGGTCAGAAATGGGTATTCGAAAAGCAATAATAATGTAGGCATGAAGTCGCGCACCGCTGTCAAATAGACGCAGCAGACTATTCTATTAACCCTATAGCGCTCTGTAGTTGTTAGCTGTCCCTATCGACGGCCCACGGGCGCTACTTCGACGTGCGTACGAAAGTAATGCGCTATAAACCGCGAGTTCTAGAAAATGTAGCAGCTAGTGAGTAGTGAGTTCATTTGGCAGTTCCGAGTTCCGCCCGCGGGTCCGATGCCCTCCCTAGTCTATTAGTTAGTGCCTCGAGTCAATTCGTCGTTGGTGTTTATTTGAACCCAGTCAATTAAAATATCTTTGCAAAGAGTTCCTGTATTGTAACAAACCATTTTGGGAATACCATTATGAAAACTTTCGAATAACTTTCTAGAATACTTTTAGTTGTGTGAAAAAAACTGTTATGGTTGTAATATCTTCTGTGGCTAATTATGTATGTCTGTAATGAAAGCAATGGTTGCGTTTAAACAACACAATTATACCTACTAAACAAACTAATTTTAGAAGTGCGTATAAAATATTTTGACGTCACAATACCCCAAAATTTGTTTTTTAAATGTGGCGTTTGTTAGGAGTTTTGCAGTTAATCTGTTTTAATTTATTAATCAGTGTTGTCAAGTTTATTGAAAATGATCTACGAATATTTTGACTAACGATCACATGTACACGACAGGACCGCCTAAAGAGGCACTAAACTGAACACTAGTCACTATATTCCTTATCCAAGTACATACTCCTACTAGTAGCAGTAGTGCCACATTATATCTACTTTCTTAGATACTCTAGTTCTCTTCCCTTCGTAATAAATTAACCATTTGATCGCCGACTGATTAGTCTCTGTAAGACATTTAATCATTAATATATTGAAGAATAATACTGATACCTATTGATAATATATTAATTTAGTATAGACGATGTACATTTGGGTACATTGTTCCAACGCGGCGATCATGCGGTTACAAATTATATAGTTTTATAAAGATAGGGTACGCCAGACAAAGGTGACGCGTAAAAAGCAATATTAATGTAAATCAATAAGCAATATTACTGTAGAAATTATTGGTTATGAATAAAAAAATTAGATTATTAGATATTTTGGTGCTTTGGAGTTATATTAAACTAAATTGAAACGAAATTAACATCGAATATTGTGTAATTTATAAGTGCGATCAAATCTACAGTTCAAAAAATATATTGAACAAATTCGATAAACTCTGTTGTCTATGAACCTACTGATTTTCATTATCTTTCAACTTCTTTCTAGTACTCTAGCCTTACACTTAGTCTAGTTGATCTATGTATTCCCTCTAATACTCCCTTCTTCGAGGAATTCTTTCATATTATTCTTCTTAGCTCTCCCTTCTGGTCTTAAGTAGAAGAAAATGCAAATTAATTGCTTTTGATGATAAAAATAATTAAAAACGAAGATATTTTATTCAAATATTTATACTAACGTTATTGTAATTGTAGCGGCTATACAGATAAGTAACTAACGATTAATATTAACGAAACCAACTTATACTATACAAAAATATATAATATACATTGTAATGTAAATATGTCCCCGTGTACCAAATCTCCCTTCTTTACAATTTTTGTAGATGTAGTATTAATAAATTAACTTTATAATAAAGTATTATACATATAGGTTAGTGACGGGGCAATCTCGTAACCTTAGCTAGTAAGTACACCTTTAGACTTCATAGGTTACACTCCAACGTTACCTACCTATTAAATTGCGCACCTACATAAGGTCTCTTTTTCGTTAAAAAAAAACCTCCGTAAAACAAATCGTGTTCAACCTACCCAAACGCTCCATTTTCGTTAGCCGAGTAGACAGAAATTATACAAATAAAATAATATTGTGAAAACTATTTTAACTAATGCAAGGTACACACGAAATGTCTCCAATATTTATTCAAAGAATATAAGTCGACAACTTCGAATTGATCAGTAAGTTCTATAGCTAAATTAAACTCAGTGATAAAACCAAAAAAAAATGTCCAAATTAGCAATATGATAAGCAATATTAATTAGGCTAATCTTGAGGCTGTAAACGAAGTTAGGAATAAAATATAATTCAGAGACGAATACAAAATATTTCTAAGCCACGCAGAACACGTAAATGTCGTATATTTTTTTAACCATTTGCAAAAGATACGTACGCGTCTGTTAATTAAAAAAGTAAATAGGTACATTTAGGTTGCGTAAAAAAGGCTTTACCATTTAAAATTCATTAGTGTTTCGCTGGCAGCAACACGGTTGCCGTCAATTCAAATAATTATTTTGCAACGCCAGTAGCGCGGCACTGTTTTTAGGCCACGCCAACATACAAAATTAACATCAATTTGTGCACGTGAGCGTAAACAGGAATCTTTCACGTCGGAATAGTGGTTTAGCGCATTAAAATAATTAAAATGATAGAGAGCATACAACATGGCTGCGTGTTGTACGCTTCGGAACAGGATTTTAGTCCCATTAGTAACGATCTGAAAGCCAATCACACGGTCGCAACGTACTCCCATCAGGATCACTCTGGCTTACGATCCCGGAGCGCTACTAATCTTGTTTGAGCTTCAGCTCCTTCTTATCACTAAATACACGAAACACAGCACTTACAATTAAGTCCTAACATCGTTTACAGAAAGTATACCATATTTTAGACAATTACTATGATAGTACATGGCAATAATGTGACTACTATTAAGAAAAGCAATAATGAAGCAATATCATTTTTTTACTATTATTTGTGGGATGCGGAAACTAAACTCGGCTAAATAAGTAGACTGGAAACAAAAGTGATATGGTGTTTTATACAATTACATTGTTTCTATTGCTTAGGGTTAAAAAATTACGAAAAATATTTAGTTTTCATTTATAAAAAAAATAAGGCAATTACTATTTTTAGAATAACATTGTTTTTAATGAAATCGATTCAAAAGAATATTCAATGAGATGTGGACGATGAAGCGAGTTTTTATCATCGACAGTCGTATAAAGGTTGTCTCGCTACTCAGCGAAACGTTACGAGCTACGGAGCTACGAACGGGCTACGCCGTAGCAAATCGCTACGAGTGCTTTATTTTATAGTTTGATGCATTTTACGCTGACGTGACGGAACAAAATGCTGCAGTCAGTATTATGAAAAATGTTTATCTATTTATTGAACGGATAAGAACCTGTTTAGGAACGAACTGAAAATTGATATTTATATACCAACTTTAAAAAATACATGGAACTATAAATCGGTTTTGTCAATATATTTATGTGGATTTAATTGCAAAAAAAGGAATAAGCGACAGTTTTATGAGCCTTGACGAGTTGGAAATATACTAGAAAGTATTATTGTGCACGAAAGGAAAGGCGTAGCAGCTTTGTTGCGATATGTTAAAAATAATGATAACTTTATATTCGGCTCTCAATAATATTTTTGAGGTCCATTAAAACAGTGCAGATTATATTGATTAAGACTGAATTATTAACAACGTGTTGCTACTTATAGTACACGAAAAAATTAACTTAGTATTTTCACTATAAATCCTTTTAATTGGAGAGCAAAACAAGGATTGACTAAACCGAGGCTTTGCCGGATCTGTGACTTGATTAAAAGGTCATACTGTTAATTTACTCTGTCGCTTGCACCCTTTTTGTACTCAAACTACTCTCTCAAGGACTATGACTTATACACTTTTAACTATTCGACTACTAATACTTAAATAGTCTTATAGAATGAAAATAGCGTTTTTTGAACATCTTTATATCACAAAAAGCAATATTAAAGTGATAGACGCCAGTGATGTACTAAGTACACTTAATTACGAAGATCGGCTAATTATAAGAAAGACTTTTTCGTCTTTTGAAATAAGCCTGAATATAATCTAAATACCTATATTTAAAAATATACGGAGCTAGTAAAGAAGCGTACTCACAGCTCGTTATAAATTATCTAAACCTATAGGTAAATATTCAGGTCAGGGTTCGATTTAATATCGTACAAAATATGACCGCTTAAAAATTTATATGAGAAGATAAATACAGAAAAATATTTACTGGAATTCCAATCAGTCCGTCGGTTCGTAAATATCGAAATTTATTGTTATGTAGGTACTAAAGTATTGGCGGAGAACGTAATATAAATGATGGTTAACGAATGTTAAGTCCGATTCGCACTGCGTTTGAAAGTATCTCGTAACCTTATAGCATTGTAAACTGTATTTAACGGAGGAATATATTATGTATGTACGCATGGACTAACAAATTTTATGAAAAAATATGGAAGAGTATTGGATTTAGCCCTAAAGTAATGAAGACACTGTTTTGGAAATTCTGTGGTACAAAATAACTCTTAATATATTTGGAATCTGTGTTGTTAATCTACAGAAGAAATGTTGTGAAATATGATTAGATTATTTTCTTCCTGTTAACTTTTCACTTTTATCTACGTCTCTTGGGATCAAGGCATTTACTAGATTCACAGCCTCATCAGGTCTCGATACTTGTTTATAGATCCGCGACCCCTTCCATCTGTACATCGTTATCGATTGACGTATAGTTTCAGCTTTAAAACATTTACTTCCTTAAGAACTTCTTTTACAAGATTTTTACAACTCTTCAAAAATAATTATATAAAAAATTATAAGTGGAATTAACAACGATGATTATTGCGTCTGTTGTAGGTCCAAAAATACAATTTAGGCCCTATACATATGTGAATAAGATTTAGGAACGAAAAGCAATATAAAATTTAAAGTGATTATTATCAGCAATATTAAAGTTTAAGAGAATAACAATTATTGACACAACGATAATTATTAAAAATCGAAAGTCGACAACGAATCGTTTTCATTCGTAATTTATTTGCACAACGAAATTAGAGTCAAAATTATTTACTATCGCTAGCGAATTAGAATATCGAAATTATTCATATGTTGTAGTTGGAAAGTAGTCACGTCGTCGTTTTAGTATAATTGTATCAGATTTGAAAATAATGATGGAGGTTGTTTTAAAATTATGAACGAGCCATGGAAACAGTACTTTTTTGATAGCAAGAAGTAAACCTAATTTAGGTCAGTATAGTTTAGTGTAGGCTATAGAACTCTAGTCATATAAATGTAAATGATATAATAACCCTAGCAGTAGAAAGAAAGGTGATTACATAATGTGATGCATCGTAGAGAGTGGAAGAGTAGTATGTTAGAGTGAGAAAGTTATAGTAAGTATCACTGAAGTGATTGATGATTATTACTGAGTTTGCCTTATGAATTTTTGTATAAGTGAGCGTGACGTCTAACGTAATTGATATATTTTGACACATTACCACTTAACAACATAATAAGGCGTAACAATCTGAAATCTGTTACGTGTAAAAAAATAAATTGTGTAATCGTTTTCCCGTCAAAAGTAAAGATGATACTATTTTTTGCGACTGCTACTAAATTATGAATTTTCACTGCTACTAAATTTGATACCCATATTGTAATAATTGAAGATTTTTTTTTCACATTTAAAAATCGATTCATATAACCTATGTCACTCGGGATGATGTAAGGATTCTAACGATACCCCATACATCCAAATATGTTCAAGCATTTAAAAGTTATGGTGGAAAAAATAAACTCACATAGATACATGGAATCATTACACTCCTTTTTGGGCAGTCGTGTAATAAAGTTAAAGTTGCAATATTTGTAGCACTTAAAAGTATTGTCCTTTATCTTCATACTCACTTATACAATAATTACAATAAATATAAAATAAGATCACGAATATACCAAGTTTGAACGTTTCTATATAATGACGTATTATTTCTTAGAATATTGATTCCAACAATTTCATAATTAATAATAACGACCAAAATATTGAATGTCACTTTTGTATTTCTGCGTAGTTTTCTCACTAAGATTCACTGTTCACGCGTATTCGTGGCCCTGTGACGTAATGCCTTCCTTAGCTAAAGAGATCGAGACATCCCAGTGAGCAGTGATACTTAGACATGACCAATAACTATGCATAATTAAGGCTTAAAAATTTCTCATTTCGCCCTAGATTTAAAATGATAACTCAACAATATACCCATGCCATGTAGTTATTGTTTTATGACCTTAAAATTTAATATAATTACAGTAAGTGTAGTATGTCAATTTTTTAATTCACGTATTCCTTCCTATTATGCAATTAATATATACCAAAAAGTACCTACAGAGTTAGTTGATAACATTGCATGAAAAATATTATTATAATAGCATAGTTTAATATTAAGTAAGCGTATGAAGAATTATCCCAAGTGTTGTATTTGGTGAGAAACGACGAATTTAATTTATATTTTGATTGTTTTGAATGTTGTAATGTCGGGTACAGTGAAAATTACCCCTTCCATGTAAATTCCAATTTTATAGGTTCAGGATTATCGTGAAGCTTCCCCCTGTCCTCACTTATTAAACTATGCAATTACAGATACTTTGAGCAATTAAAAGACAAATATTGTAAATAAAATAAATATATTATCATGTATAGTCATAACTTAACAATAAATGAGTTTGGTTTTTAAGGAATATCTCCTTTGTTTTACCGACATTATGACATTAGCCTAAAATTGTTCCTAATTTTCGAAAATGAGTATTATTTTGTGATTTTACAGCTTAGTCAATTTAAGTTCTATGTAAAACGCATTTAATGTAATCTAAGTACCTAGGGTCCACTGCGTTACGTCATAATGTAGATGTTGCCTAATTAAAGATAAAAGTATAGTGACTTGCTTTGGAAGAAAAATACATTTATCAGCATTGATTTGTATCGAGTCAACCTTGAATCGTCTCTACACTTTTCTGACATTGTAATCAACTTCAAATATGAATAATTGCTGTGTTTAAAATCCGGCAAACACTTTAATTCTGATAAGTGTTTTACGTTTTCACCCTTCATTTTGTTTTCACTTCGTAGGGCAAACCGTAAAAGGTCATTCTTCACTCGACTTGAATAAGAAAGAAAATACAAAGACACGAACCTTAACTGAATTATGTTTGAAGTATTCTTTAGAAGATAGAGTTTTTTTTGTTATTTCTTTTTGTGAAAAAAATGTTTTTGGTTAAGTTTTACTAGTTAAGGTTATTGATGTGTTCAAATTCTATTTTCTTATTATTTGAAATAATGGGTAGGTACGTTTGTCGATATCTCTGCACAAATGTAATCGTGTAGTTACACAAGACATGACGAACGCAAAAATTGTTACTTTATTGTAATTATGTGAACCCGCTTGACATATTTTTTTGCGTTGCATTGTGTGTTTTTGTGTACAGATTTATTTTGACTATACATAAAAATTAATTGTATTGAAGTGGTTTTATTTCACCTTGTCTTACATAGGTACCTTCTAGATAAACAAACTAATCAGTCTACTCACTTTTGACTGGAGATGATCACTCTTGGTGCACCTATGAGTGCCATATAATATACCAACCGAAATAGGAACAAGCATACACACTTACGCAAGATTCAAAAACAATTTTCTCCAAAAATATTCGTAGAAACTTTATAATCACATTTATAAAACTAATGTTACCTACTATTATGAAACAGATCTTTTCTCAAAGTCCCACTCGTTTCCCGAGAAAATCACTTTTGAATATCGCGGAAGTGTAAGGTATTATGCTCGTGACTGTACCTACTACCAAGAACCAATGTGCCAGTAAAATAATATCACCATCGCCATGTAGGTAACATTTTAGTAACTCTAAATACATTCTAATACATACAGAATGAGTTTATTTAATGTAGTACCGACAAAGTCTAGTTGATATCAATTAAGTATAACCCTACGCGCGCTGTGCAATTCTTCCATGTTCACTACTGATTAAAGTGAAGAAAAAACGTAATACCTAATATGAACGTAAGGTAGAGTACTTATTATCTTGTCAGTATTGCACATAATGATGATTTACGTAAGTACTGGTTCTACGATACTGGCTCAAGACATTATATTCGTGTGACCCGACTATCAGTACCTACCTAGTTAGGTACATAATGTAGGAAAACTAAATCATGTTTACTGAAACAATGAAATTCTATAGCTAACCACTCAGTAGTCTGTTGGTAACCTAGGTAGATAGTAACCTACCTTCCCCGACCGCCAATCTAACTGCAATACAATACAATATGTATATTTTGAGATTTTCATGCGTTTGCCGGACAATCAAACCTGAAAAACCCTACGTGACGGAAGCCTATTTTCAGCAGTGGACATCTTTCGGCTCATAGAAAGAAAATGAAAAGGGGAAATGGTCTGATTTCAGTATTCACCCGCGTCAGGCGGCACTTGCGACTAGCCCCGGGCATAGCCGAACTTTACCGAACACCGAATTTTGCCGTAGGTATGTCCTGTTCCAAAAGTATCTGACGCTAATGTAAGCAAATCGATCACCTACGATGGCGATGTGTAGTGCCACTTATAAATTTAGTTCTTTGATTTGATTATTATAGGTACTTAAACCCGAATTTCATTTGACAAATTGTTGTTTTAATTGGTTAATTTTATAACCTCAATTTTCGTAGAACATTTTTCAACTACAATTTTATTTAAAAAATAATTTATTGTGGGTTGGTGGTGAGATACACAGAACTGCGCATTTTCGATCGGACGGTCCTTGCTCTCTACGACAAACACGCCCCTGTTAAGATGATTAAACTTCGGCGTCCTCCTGCTCCTTGGATGACGACGGGGGTTCGAATGGCGATGAGGCGCAGAGACCGGGCCTTTCGTAAATTTAAAAGGGATCGCAGTGATGAAAATCGGAACTTTTTCAAAGCTGCTAGAAATCGGTGTAATCAGATGATACGCAACGCTAAACGCCGCCATATTCTCGAGAACATATCTTCTTCTTCACCTGCTGATATCTGGAAGTTCCTTGGTACTCTTGGTATCGGCAGACCACGTCATGTGGACTTTCCAAATACTATTGGCCTTGATGATATCAACCGTCACTTCGCAACCACTTGTCATTTGGATTCCCAAATGTTGTCCCAGACGGTCGATTACATTACTGGCCTAGCTAGTCCCATCATAGAACCATTTCAATTCTCTTCGGTCACCTTGGACGAAATTAAAAAGATCATCCTGTCCATAAAATCCAAGGCTGTGGCCTATGACGGCATCAGTCGTAGTATGGTCGTTTGGATCCTGGATATCCTTCTCCCTCCAATTACCAACATCATCAACTTTTCGCTTGATTCCGGACAATTCCCATCCCCGTGGCGTATGGCATATGTACGCCCACTCCCTAAAGTTTCAAATCCCTCCCTACCTAGTCACTTTCGACCCATTTCCATTCTCCCTTTCCTGTCTAAAGTGCTTGAGGCCTGCGTACACAAGCAGTTTACGGGGTTTGTTCACCGGAACAACCTTGTTAGCTCTTTCCAGTCTGGATTCAGGCCTGGGCACAGTACAGCCTCCGCTCTCCTTAAAGTGACTGGTGACGTTAGAGAAGCGATGGAAGATACCAAGGTTACCGTTTTGGTATTAATTGATTTCTCCAATGACTTTAACGCCGTCAGCCACGATATTCTCCTTTCTATCCTCTCTCATCTTATGGTTTCGTCCGAGGCTCTGGAATGGTTCTCGTCTTATCTTCGGGGACGTCAGCAGTCGGTTCGCGTTGATGAGAGCTCATCGAGTTGGCGCGACCTGGATGCTGGTGTTCCACAAGGCGGTATTCTTTCTCTATTGTTATTCTCCATCTTCATTAATTTTATAACTCACTGTCTTCGGTGTTCGTATCATCTTTATGCCGATGATCTTCAATTATATACAGCTGGGCGGGTTGAGGGTTTATCGGACGCTATAGCAGATGTAAACCGAGATTTAGATGCCATCAAAAAGTGGTCTGACAGTTTTGGGGTGTCAGTAAACCCTTCTAAATGTCAGGCCATTGTAATTGGAAGCTCGCGCATGATGGGTAGGGTGGCACTTAGCTCTCTTCCTCCTCTTATTTTTAATGATACCGTCATACCTATTACCCCTACGGTGAAAGATCTCGGTTTGCATCTTGACTCGACACTTAGCTGGCAACGCCAGGTCTCTAGTGTTAGTCAAAGGGTCAACGGTACTCTGCGATCCCTGTATCGTCTGAGAAACTTTTTGCCTGCTAAGACGAAAACTATGCTTGTGCAGACTTTGATTTTCCCTATCGTCGACTATGGTGACGTGTGCTACTTTGACTTGAATGCGATTTTGCTGGATAAGCTCGACAGACTGCTCAACAATTGTATCCGGTTTATTTTCAACCTCAGAAAATATGACCATGTGTCTAGCTATAGATCTGAGCTCAAATGGATGTCCATTCGCCAAAGGAGAAGTTTACGCGCTTTGACCACGCTTTTCTCCCTTCTCAACTCTCCCACTCCTCCTTCTTATCTTGTGTCTCACTTGCAATATCTATGTTCTTCTCACACTAAGAATCTGCGTTCTTCTAACAATCTTCTCCTTCTCTGCCCTTCTCATACTTCTGACTTTGTTCATTCTTCCTTTCATATTCAGTCCATTCTTCTTTGGAATGCGCTTCCTCTTGATATCAGGACGGCCACCAGTCGGTATGCATTTAAGCGGAAACTGTGGAGTTATTTTCAAAATAAATAGAGTAGAGTCATCTCAACACCCCTCTCCCTTGATTTCGTATATTTGTATATATATTTAATATAGGTATATATTATAGTAAATATGTATGTATGTATGGGTATGTAGTTTGTAATCTATTTATGTATTGTTGTATCTATTTTAGTTATAAGTCATTAGAATATTTTTTTTCTTTGTTCCTCTCAATTAGAGCACCTGCCATCTAATCTCTTCACCACCCTTGGTTGACTGGTAGAGAATGCCTAAGGCATTAAGTCCGCCTTTGTACTTTTTTGAGTGTGAAAAGTTTTAATAAATAAATAAATAAATAAATACAAATTTGGAACCTTCTAAATACAGATGAATGTATTACTAATTTCTTTGAGTGACTGATTGCGAAAGAATTTAACCTGAACAGAGTTTGTTTACGCTTTATCAGATACTTTTTGAACAAACTATATGTGATAAGCCCAGAACTAATCATTTATTAATGTTTAGCCTGTGTTGTCCCACTGCAGGGCAAAGGCCTCCCTTACTTCTTTCCAGTCCTCTCTGTCTGGAGGTAGTGTGGACCAATCCTGTCTGTAGGCGTGAAGCTCGTCCCGCCATCTTCTTCTTCCCGTCACCATGGGCAAAAACGGCCTGGGCCAAACACGTTTGCCGCATATCGAATGCGTCATTAGCCAAATCTACCACCAGGTACGTCCCAGAAGACTTCCGGCGATATCGAGGCAGATCCAGGACAGAACTAAACTTTGTATAAAAATACAATAAGCGCCAACAGGCAATAATCGATCGGTAGGTAAACTTTACAGCGATAATGGTACCGAAAAGCTAAACCTCAAAAAAGTTAGGAATTCATTTATATGCACATGACCGAACCAAGAGTTACAAGTGTTTTGACCACCTGTAGTGGAAAGTGTGGAAACGTAATTATAAACTCTTGTCACGATTGTAAAATCAACAGACACAGTTATTGCAATACAAATTCGAACTTTATATCCGTAGTGACCACTAGCGACACCTAGTGGCAGCCAACTCTAATTGCACACCGGCTTACCTGCTAGTCTGGTAATCGGACATTTTTCAAAGTTATTTTAAATACCGTCTTGGAACTACTTTTTCAGGGTAATAAACATAATTATGCCTAATGCTGTTACAAAACAAATTTTTACACTAATACGGTTTATTTTATAAGCGTAGCTGTTTGTTTACTAAACACTCGTATTGTCAGCTGTCGTTTGGCGTCCATATTAGATCCGAAACGCCCGCAGATGGCACTGTGGTCGCATAGCAGCTGACTAGAGGGGGAAGAAACAACGCCGTTGCTAGGCAACCCTCCCCACCTCACGATGACAGCTGCCTCCCTCTATTTGCGGATATCGCCTCCCCACCTGTCGCAGAATTTACCTCCGAGCCACGCGGTTTTTCCATGTGGGGACACTTTTCATCGGAACAAGATTATTATCGTGAGAGTTATATGATTATATTATTATGAGAGGTAAATAGCAGGTAGAAGAAATGAAATAAAACTTTGCACGAAGTTAGAATTGTTGTAGAATTTAGTTCCCTAATGTTAGTAGGTTGTCAGTGGTACAAAAAAGAAAAGTTAAAAACTAAAACCCAACTACGACAAAAACGCCAACTGAAAAGGTATGAACAAAGCATAAAGGACAGACAAATAAAAAATCCGGAGTCACACATGATGTAATTAGATCACAAATCGAACAGGGTGACGTGTCCCTTCGGTCCGATTTTTAATTTGTCTGTCTGTCTGTTGTCTTGCTTATACCTTTTTAGTTGGCGTTTTTGTCGTAGTTGGATTTTAGTTTATGGTTTATGGTTCGAGAAAATTCAACAGTAAAATGTGGGGTTTATGTATAAATAATCATAGATAACCAATATATTTTCAGAAACTACTACTTTCATTAGATACCAAACGATATTATTTACATTTTTTTTCGGTAACGCTTTCATCCTCTTTAAGCCGGAATTTTGGATTTTTTGTAATTCATCTACCCTCATATACCCTATAACCCACGGAACAACCTGACGCTTCCAACGAACGATAGCTCGTTGGTGAAATACTACGAGGAGTTTATGAGTTATGAGAGAACAGTGAACATACATATCCTGTTAAAATCATTTCCCTCCTTTGGCTTTGCCGTACTCGGGTAAAAACCAATATAAGCTGGTCTCTTATTCTATTGAAACTCCGTACTACAATTCACTAGGCCAGCATAAGATAAGATCAGAGTGTTATCACTGATGTGGTACTGTGGCCTACTGTAGGTACCTAATACAAGTTATTCGGCCAAGGTATGTTTGCTTCAATAAACAACAATGTTCTGCGCTAAGAAACCGTCGAGAATAATGAGACGACACCAAAGCCATAAGTACAGTATAAATAAGTAGCAGTATTATATCTGGGCAGTGACCTCGAAATCATTAATTACGGCCGCTCGATAGATAAACCTTCCGCGTCCCTGCGTAACTACCGCGAACTCGATACTGCTGCGTATATACAGATTTCCAAAGCGCGTCGTTTGGGCCGTATTTATACTGTGACTTATGTAGTTGCAATCAACCGCACGTTCATTGTAACAATTGATATTGACAGAGCCTTTCTTATTTAGGAACTTTACAACATAAAGATGTCATATCTGCAGTGCTATTCTGTAATCATCTCACCGTGAAAACTTAGGTGAAGTGAGCGTGGAGTGAGCTGTCATTCCACAGGGATTGACACTATTGACAGCTCACTTCACCCAAGTTTTCACGGTGAGATGTTTACAGAATAGCATGGCTGCATTTTGCAGTTCAAGTGCGTACCCACGTGCGGTTAACCATGCAGCAAAAAAATGAGGAGACACACTAGTGAGGGATGTAGCTGACTCTTCATGTCCGCAACATTAACTAGAGATATCGCTGGGTCGTTACTTCTGGGTCCCGGCTGTGCTCTAGCTTAGTCGTCACGTCCGCGGTTCTAGTTAGGCTGTAGCTCAGCTGTCGCTTCCACGCCTTCACAAACAAAGCCTGCAGCAGAGCCACCACTAGCTTGTAGCCGATAGCATCCGCGCCACTAAACCGCATTCACACAATCACTGGGCACTTATTTTGAAAGATATGTACCATCAAAGAAGTTCATATCTAACCAGTTTCAAAACGAAATCCCGTGAACATGATGACCACATCTGTTACCGGCCCGGTTCTATAGTCGCCGAGCGCTGCAAGCATGAATAGTCCTTACGGTGGTTAGATATGAACTTCTTCGATGGTACATGGTCGGCACTAGTCAACCAACCAACTTCTAGGGGCGGCCACTAATCGTGAAACTACTTATATACATACTATAGGACCTATATAAAAAAAAATTGTAAAACTTAAAAACTTTTGTTAAACTTTAGTATATTTTGTTCATTGTTCTTGATTTCAGTCTACGGACTTTTCTCTGCTCGGTGTATGTTGTTGTATTGGAGTCATCACATTTACTGCTACATTATCAGAGACGTGTATTTTTATAAAGGAAATGTCGGGGAATTAAAGTTATTTAGTACATAAGTCTAGCATACAATACGGTCGATATAACTTGGCAGCTCTGAACATAGGCTCTGCGAACATTCGCGCATGTTCTCTCACTCACTCTCGCCTCATGTCACCATTTGGTTTCTAAAAAATGTTATTGCGCAGCCTTCTGCGCGAAGTTCGGAACTGCTAAGATATATCGGCCGTATTGTACCTACTATGAAAAAAACAAACAGTAAAATAATTTCCAGCGTCTTTAATTGCAATTAAAACAAAAATTATCAGTAATCAATATAGTATTATTACATGACATTTTACGTTTAATATGACTCAAATATATATAAAAAACTGATCATTTTACCTCCCAAATAATACAATATAAAATTTCAAAATAAATAAATAAATATTTTCTTGCAGATTATAGGTACGAAATTAATTTAATTTTATAATACATTAATTCATTCATTATTTAATACATTATTCTAGTTTGGTATTAGTACTCTGTATTGTAAACACACGAGACGTTTCTATCACTTCTACATATTGGTTCAATAAACGTAAGTTACAATAAAATGTTAATATTGTAGAGGTGACCTTTGTACATTTTCTAGGCAATCTACAATAGTTAAAAAAAAACGTTCATCAGAATCGATCGTACTCGTGTACATTACCGATATTAATTGAAATGAAAGCAGTATTACCAATTCGATTTTTTTTTCCCGACCTAGCTTTACGACCGTGTTCCCTGAACGAGTTAGGCAGAGACACATTTTAAAAGTCCAATGTGATGGGGGCTTACCTATTGCTATCCGTATTTACCGAATTATCCGCTTTCATCTCAATAAAATAAAGTAATATTCTTTTCATAATTTACATAAATAAAACGTTTGCTTCAGAATTCATAGTTTACACTGTAAAGTGTAGAAATAAAACGAAACTAATGACAAAGTAAGTACAAAATATAAATAATAAAATATCAACCAATTTACAACATAAATATCAAATACCTAACACGTATTATGCTTTTCAGTCATATTATACGTTAAGTTCCATGCATACGCGGTAACTCTTGCCTCTACGAGAGACTGCCACAGAACCGGTCGCTAAGAAACCTTATCAGTTGAATTGTTATTGGACATTACTAAAACACACTGATGCTATCAAATTCTACCTAGAGTTACAAAGGCAGTCGTCTCTCATAATATCATAAGCGCTCCACGTGAGCTGCACTTGTCTAGCGAGTGAGCTCACCATAAAGCCTGATTTACATGGTACGATTTTTTTAATTCATTCGTTGCTTCACTTTTATTGTAAGTCACAGGCATAAAACTTGCATCGTGTAAATCAGGCTTCAATTTAGTTTCAAGCATAGCGAAACCTGGCAATAGCCTAGAAAAACGCTAAGATGAATACAGACGCACGGGCAGTATGTCCACAGACCTACCCAGCAAGTGCTTAGTCTATGTTGCTTGACATTGTGCTTGCAAGTTATTAAAGAATTAATAGTTTCTTTTTTTATCAAATTCACACAGCCGGGCATAAGTGTGTGGTCTTATACTGCGGCTATATTGTCGCGATAACGCGAACAACACTTCGCGCGGTGCGTAGAGCGGTGTGGGAGAGAGGGCGCGGCGTGTAGTTCGCCTTATCGCGAATCTGGCCCTAGCATAACAGTATTACAGGACTATTCTAACCCCGCGCTATTCACCGTCTTTTGTTCGACGCACACATACGCAACAAGGCTTATAGAAGAGTTCCCGCGCGAATTTAGCGGTAAAACAAACACCACGAAAGGCCACCTACAGTGAGTTCCTTCACGAAAATCTTATCACAATTGTATAGATGCAAACTTTACCGCGTATTACCGGGACTGATAAGCCGCAAGAGCGTCTACGCGGCAAACAGCAAGTACTGCGTGATTAACCTTAGTTACAAACTATGTTAGCAAAACAATGTAAGCCTATCTAAATTTACATCACTATGTCGATAGTTTGACTAGCACTTACAGTCAACGATGGTTCAGGATTTAAACTGGCCAATGGAAACGAAACACGCACTTTAATAATTACAGATTAATTCGTGATCTACACTTATATACTAGGTTTGCTTGACAAGTTTTATTTCTGTGAAATGTAGTATTTTTTTAAATATAATTCTATAACACAAGAATGAATTATCGATACAACTTCTTTAATGTATGATCTATTAATGTGAAATTCGATCCTAGGCACACCATAAGAACCTTGCACTACAGTTTAATAGTATACTGACTTTATCTTTAAAAGATTGTTAGAGTAAAAACCCGGATGAAGATATTCGTCTACTTGTATTATTGACTATCATAGTGTAGATTCGATTGAATAAGAATACGTAATTAAATACAATTCGCAATACTTCAAAATCATAATAAATAAATAGTATATCTTGTAAAGAAGAATGTATTGTGAGAACAATATAATTATAATGTAGAAATGTGTGCGACAGCAGGCGTCCATGACTAAACAAGGTCTACAAATAGTTATGAACTAAACTGTCAAACATGAAAGTGGGGTAAACCATATAATGTTTTCCAAGGATTAAAAGGGGACAGAATCTACCAGTATAATACCACACAGGCAAAGTTACAAATCATAGCCAAGTTCACTTTCAAATATATACAAATACTAAAAGCAGTTTTCATTCATCTGAATATTCCACCCTCAACCAGCGTTCGCTGTAATCCTTTTGTTTAATAACTTAATATATTAATTTTATGATTTCGCATAGCACTAATTAAAACTCTATCATGATTTCCAATAAAATACGAGTACACATCGAGCGAAAATTTGTGTTTAAAGTATATACAAAAATAATTGTCTATTTACGATGTGGATTATTGAAAAATAATATATTAAGGTTACACGAAACATTTTATGCTTTCGGGCCAGCAGCTATATGGTTTCGAGATATACATCAGTACTGATACATTTTTTTTACTTGACCGAAGTTATGAACGGTTCTACTGGAGGAATCCATTCACTCACACGGAGTACCGTCCTAGGCCCGCTGCCGTTTCGTGTATCCAGTGCTTTAAGTGTATGACTATAATTAGTATGACGCTTGTAAATATTGGTGAAGACTACATTCACATGTGACATAGTGAATACAATAGAACAATATATACCTAATCTATTTATGCACCATTATTAATTTCATAAAAATAACACCGGCATCTACTAAAACGAAAAATGATAAAAATAATTTCATAACATACGTTAAGATGATTCAGTCAAAATAAAAACTTTCCTACTTACCTCGCGAGCGGTACTCTTGCGAAGTAGTTCATTATTATACATTCCATAACATACAAGTAAGCAGAACTGTAAAATTATTTTCGCCAACATTTTAATCGATTTATAAATCAATCGAACGCAAGTGTACCGCAACGCGTCTAAAATAATAATTTCGACTCATAACATATTAATCTAATAATAAATTAAAGATAAAAAAATGTGTGTGAAAAAATTGTGATGCTGATGACAACCACAGCCCAAATGGTCACATTCCTTGAGAAGATTTATAATAACTATTGCGTATCTACAATTATAAAAATGTTCAATATATTCTTTTAATCTAACTAACACTACTAAAACGTATTATTTGGTGGTTACATCTTGTACATAATTTTAATGAGATTAAACTTGGACCAAGGTCGACAGAACTAAAAGAAAATGTGTCTACCTCGGCCAAACCATTCTTGACATGAGCAATATTAAGGACTATAGCGCCAAGAAACAATATAGCCAAATATTAAGCACACATAGTAATTAGACGATGAATGATACAATAAGTAATGTATAATAGGTAGTGTATATAACAGTGTTATATAATGCCATGTGAGACATCACGACTGGAGACGTGTAATGACGCGTGTAGTGAGACATGATCAACACATTAAGTTACACATTTCTCATCAATTTAGGATATGTATGTGTGTAAGTGAATATTATAGAGTATGTAATTTACCACTATTAAGTGATTTAGTCACACAGGGGATAGGAGTCGAACACATTGAGGTCTTACATTTAATGATATAGTAATTCATTGGACTCGATATATAAGAGTAGTTTCATAAGATTAATCCTGAACATTATTTCATCAGTTTTTCAGAACACGCATATCCTATATTAATAAGTAATGCTAATAGGATAATAATGGATACGAAGGACCAACACATAAATCAATTCCTAATTGCGGTGGCAACCTAACTCGTAAGATATAAAACATTACCGAAAATACTGATCGACCAACACTTCGCTTATCCGTTTGATTCGACGGTTTGGAGATGAGACGAAGTATAAAACAGAATACAACATTAAATACAGAGGAAATATTGCACAAAATAGACTGACATAAAGCTATTACATATACTCATTTCTGATATTGACTAGGTCTTACGAATCGTTTTATTAAAAATCATTGATTCTTTAGTAACAATTTTGTGACCTCTCAGATCTTCGTATACATAACAGCTTGATGTCTTGAGAAAATAATCTCAAACATTCACCTAAATAATAAAGGTAACTAACATAAATACAGAATCTAAGTTTACAACAAACCTACTGTACAATAGAGGACTTCATGCACGTAGCTCTTTGTTCAACTGTCAGAAAGGGGTAGTCTACTCCATGCATCTCCAGGACCGTCGTCCTATTCACATCGACGTGGTAACTTACGCGTTGATGGGCGTCGCAGGTTTAGCAGACGTACACACATACACATAGTCAGAATCGGAGTCAAGTCGCACACGGCTGGCCCTACGTTAGGCGGTCGCGACTTGCCACACTATCAAATGGCTCTTGGAAGCCCGCTCGGCCAAGGAACTGTGTCCGCTTGACGACCCATCCTCCGCAACTACTACACTGTCCTCCATTTCTGAGTCGGCTGCAAATGAAATGCCATATTGATTATTTTTCATATAAAAAGTCGACGTACGGCTTCATCCACCACAATTTCTCATTTTGTTGCTTCTCAGTACCTGTAAAATTTACCATTAAAACAATAATTTCCATTCTTGGCGTCCAAAATAAACGTGACCAGAAGTGAACAGACAACATAGAAAAACAAAATAATAATAAAGGACGATGGGGAATGTGTTTAAAAGATGACGTATTTATGAGGTGCTGTTGTTCTGATAACATAGAAATGTTCACAGTAAAAGACGTTACAGCTATTTCTCTTCAGTGGCTGCTATGACACGTATTGCAGGGCGTGCTCTATCACACTTAAAGAACACACGTGAAGAAGCCATCTAATATTCTGCACTTTGAAATAATAAACTAACGGTATACTTGTTACAAGAGCTGCTATCCTGCGGCGCTTCTCCAAAATTTTAGCTAAAACATTGCAAAAATATAAGTCATAGTGCATAATATTTCAACGCACAATTCGTTTTGTTTGCTTTAGCGACGTAAAAGCGAAGAGATAAAACATTCAGAATTGTTATTCAGTATCTTACAACTATACTGTCGTAAATTGAACACAGAGACTGTCTGTTAATATTTACATGTCTATATACTGGTAAGTATTAGCAATATACACGTTAGCAATGTATTAGGAACATAATTAGTTAATTATGTAACATCGTGCTCACCTGCCGTCGGATATGTTACACCGAAAACCAATGTGTTAGTAATGAGTTTAGTGGTATGTTAGAATGAGTCTAATATGCATGAACTGGTGGTATGATAGTTGAGGTTTTGACAGAGTATTGTCAGTTGTCGGGTGGTGGTATCTTGACAATAGCCAGGCTACAGGCCATTTGCCTGGCAAATTTTAGAGCTAATATTATGTAGTATTAAGAATCTATAATACCTCACATTGCTTAGCATGACCCTCCGTTATATCAAAAATACTGCAGCATTAATTTTGAAATAAATATATGGTAAAGTTGAAGATTAATGGTAAGTTGGTACTATGTTTGACGAAAACACGATTCCATAAAATTATCTCGACAGAAAAAAAAATACAACGTTCAAATTCGATTATGAAACCTTGCATAATAACTGAACTAAAATATAAAGCAGATACAATGTTTTTTATTTTATTTTTGTAGTTACCGTTATTAAACTATCGGCGCCTTGGAGCCTTCTCCCCGCCGCTCAGTCACGCTCTCAATCAGCCTGCAAGCAGTAGTGTGCGAGCGAACTGAGGTATTATGGACTCTTAAGCTGATTGATTACCTAAGCAATTTAATCGATGTCAACCAAAATGACTAAACAAAAATTCATCAAGTAGTTTTAACAATAGTTTGTGACGTTGCGTAGGAAATTTACACAAGGATTTATTATACCCACGGGAGCTGTCAAAACCTCATAAAGACCCATTGATTATCGTGATCTACATGCTCATGTTAGCTTGAGTTATGTGTCAACAAGCGCACATGCTGGTTTTATTCTAAAATTCAACGTACCAGTAATAAATATAAATTAATTATGCTACGTTCAGGTACGTTCAGGACTCTCTTAAGACCTGCCATACAATGACGTGGGAGGCTGTGTCACGTATGTCATCAGCATGCTCTTCTATATCGGCAAAAGAAAAAAACCGGGGAAATTAAAATCATTAACTGCATTATGCCTATTCAGTGAGTATTTTCCACTAAAATTGTGAGTTGGATTTTATGAGTCATTTACGGAATTCGTTCAAAGTCCAAATTATAAAATGTTGACATGGAGTTATTTAAAAACCGAAAGGCTAATCGAAACTTTGTAAACAAGGGAATTTTTTCTTCGCAAATCGTCGCTGTGGACAACAAAAAGAAAAGATTTGAAATTAATTAACACGAGACATTTGATTAAGTCTCGAAAAGCCTATTTATTTATAATGTTATCATAAGGTTTACTTTATTGTTAAAATACAGTGAACGAAACCTCTACTCCAAGTGTTAGATTTTTTTTTGATACAAACTCATTTTAGTAGAAAACACCTGAAGTTCAAATCAAACAATAGGCACAAATCCTTTATCGCAATGTTCTCCTACTTCGAAATAAAACGAATCTTAATTCTAAGAAGCGTATAAGCGTCATACTAGGTCTACTGTAATTATTATTAAGCAAAGCTTACTAAACGCAATGGGGATGAGTTTTAAACTACACTAACGTGCATATTGCTTGTTTTGAGTTTTTTAATTTATTTTATTATTATGATTGAGTTTCATGGATGTCAAGTGTATGTTTAGAATTCAAAGCGTTTAAAATTTTGGCCAGTTTTAATATTAGCTGTAGTACACAACACGCGTCTCGAAAGATCAGACTTGACCGCGCTTCCCGCGCTCTTCCCGCCGCCCCGATGACGCCCCGGCTCAGACCTCATACCGGTAAAGAGAGCTATATTTATCGTCTACTGCACAATTCAAACCACGTGATGTGTCAAGTCTCATCTTTAGTGGTACGTATTGTACATACTAGTTATGGTACTTCTATTAAAAGTAGACGAAAACAGATTGAGTAAACAACACTCACTGGTTAAAATAATCTCATTTAATTTTATTACAAGTCAATGCTAGTTTTGCACTTATGATACTTTGAAGATGTGCATTTTTAAGCTCACCACACACAAAGCAGGTGCTTGTCGGGCGCGGGTCGGGACAGGAGTACAGCGGTAATCAGTAGTTTCGGCCGTCGTTACGGGCGCTTCGTTCTCCGTCTCATTTACGGTATGTCTGTAAATGAGACGGAGAACGAAGCGCCCGTAACGACGACCGAAACTACTGATTTCGCTTAGGGAGTAGGCCACCAGGAGCGGGAGCCGCGCACACTTTTCGTGTCCTGACATCTTTATAATACAAAGAATTACAATTTTAACAAGCCCGCTGTACTTCTGTCCCGACCCGCACCCGACCCGCACCTGCTTTGTGAGTGTGTGTTGAGCTTAAATCTTAACTAATAATTTACAGCATTACTGAAATGCTAAAATTGGCATAATTGTATGGTGTTTGTTTTCACAGGAGACATTTTCTGTTACCACACATTGATAGGTTGACGCACAAACTATAACGCGCTTGTATCCATGAAACTTCTGACTGAATTAATTTATTATTTGTATGTATGGTTGGTGGACTTCTGTTTAATATTATAGACAGACGCTTTACGATACTGGAAGGAGGATGAATAACTTAATACTGTTGTATGTAATTTAAAAAGATGCATACACACTACTTCAATATGATGTAACTTCAGATGGAAAAATATTTATCTACTCTCATATCGTAATATTCGAATTATAAACTTCAAAACGAGTTTATTGTCATACTTTATAAACACAATACCTAAATTTAAAAATATAATTATAAAAAATAATGTTCTATAACAATTTCTTTACCAATACGATACAGAGCAAATCCAAGAAATTAATATCACCAAGGAGTTTCCATCAATATTTTTTTTTCTAATGGAACGCTTAACGCGCGGCGCGCCATTTTTATAACATTACAAAAAGTTTTGAAATATTTCTTACTCTTTCAACTTTGATCTTTATTTAGTAGGTCAAATCCCAATGAATGAGAGTAGATAAAGTAGTGTATGAGACTGCACATAGCCAGGTACGAGTGTTTTAATACCTCTCATTATGCAACAAGTTCATTAACGACTATTATATACTGGTTCTATCACAAAATAAATAAGCCATATCCTAAGACATCTAATACTTGTCTAGCAATACATGATTTATTCATAACATTTGCTTACTTTTCGTTAATAAAATAAAGATTTATTCTGTTGTTTTCTAGTACATTGAGGCATCTAATGGGAAATACTGCTAGCACCTGTAAATGTATCGTCTGGTAAAGAAGCTATGGACCAAAACAAGTGTTCATCAAGATTAAACAGTGTTATTGAACAATGTTAGTTGAAAGTTAAAACTGAATGATAAGTTAGTTTTATTAAACATATTATTATTATTTGATGACGCAAAAATGATCGTATTGCAATGAATTAAGGGCTTGCATGGTCAGAATAATAAATGAACAGAAATTAGCGACAAAACTCAGGTAGTCAATGATTTGTACAAATACATAAATTGTCCAAGAAAACTGTTTTATTTTGACGAGTAGGAGTATCCAGTCGCCACTCAAACCACAGCTCATAACTCGTATCTCTCATTACGTAATCCACTCATCGAATCTGACGAATTATCTCCTAACATTGTTACCATTTGGCTGAATTGTCTGACCCACAAATTGGTCTTACCCTGGCGCCAGGCGTAGCTTCATACGTAAACACCTACAAGTCGTATTTGAGCATAATGGTTAAGAGGGTGCATTCTGAACGTTGGCAACGTCACAAATAGCTGTCAAATATTTCGCTGTTATGATTAGGCACAATATTTGTTATTGCTTCGTAATCAATATTTTAGCGCACTATTTAATGAGCGATATTTCATCATTTAATTTAGTAATATTGATAGATTAATCAAACCAGCGAAATATTGGATAGCTGTTTGTGACGTTTCTAACTGTCAGAATTCACCACCAAGGGGCTAATTTCATCAATAAAATGGAACGCGACTAGCACATCTGAACTGCGTTCACGAGCTGTCAGTGTCATTATTTCACAATAAAATGTCGCTGACAGCTCTTAAACGCGGTTTAGATGTGCTGATCGCGTTTAGTTTCATTGGTGAATTTCGCCCTTAAAGATTGAACACACATTTTCAGCCAATCTATAAATCTCACCGTGGAAACTTAGGTGAAGTGAACTGTAAATAGTGTCAACCTATAGCGTCAGGTGGAATGACAGCTCACTTCAAGTTCACTTCAGTTATGTTGTCACGGTAAGATTTTTACAGAATAGACCAGCACTTATCCATCCCGTCACAGACATAATATGTTTGTAGCTATGTCTGTCACCAGCTTTACAGCTCTCGAGAATAAAACCGCTTCTAACAATAAAGCTCCAAAATCAAAAATGGAACATACCTATTCTGAAGTCAATATATCCTTCGCCGCCCGAAATGACCAGCATAGGTGGCATGGTCGGCGAGTGTCGCCGAGGAGATTCGGGCGTGCGCACTGGTGACCCAGCGACTCCTGGTACCGCGACGAAGAATGTGACGGCGTCGCGATGGCCGTGGAAACTTAGCTGGGCATGCGCCATCGAGCACCACGGGATATTACCGGTAGGACAGGCGGCTATGGCGGCTGGAAAGAGGTAAATGTGGTAAAGTTACTCAATTTAACTAAAAGAAAAACCGTTTTTTTTATTATTGTGGGTTTGGACGAAAAAGGGATTTCAATTCGACGCTATGTTCTAGACAGTGACGGTGCGACTATGAAATAGGGCTTTGATTTTATTGGTTAAATATTGGCACTAAACATGACAGAAGCTTGCTTCTTTCACTTAAGGCGAAAGCGTCAAGGTAGCCCGCGTAATTCAAATTTTCTTACGATTTTTGCTATTTGCAGGTCAGTATCATGTTCTATGTTGATCTAAATATGATTCGCGGCCGTATCATGTTTATTTATAGAATTATAATCATAAAAATTATCAATACAACTCTCTAAGTTCATGTAATCCCAATGAATGACTATTTCATGAAATCATGACATTTGACAATTATGCTAACTTATGGAGTTGTATTGCTGATTGTAATGATTATAATTATGCAAAGCCATATTTGTTACGGTCGCGAATCATGTTTTAATAAACATAAAACCTGACACTGACCTGCAAAATGCAAAAAACTAAAGAAAATTTGAATCTCGCGGGCTACCTTAGCGCATCCCCCTTAAAGACAGCACTATTGCTATATATCATAGAACTAAAATACCAGCCTGTTACTGTCCCACTGCAGAGCAAAGGCATGTGCTCATACAGAGAAGGCACGAGCATTAATCACTATGCTTCTATGCTTGCTCAAAGCAGATTAGCGATTACAGACTTAAATTCTAACTATGGCATTTATTACTTAATCCCTGGTTTAAATAAAAAACATTAATAAAGCAATTTACTCACGTTGCGCAGGCGACCTTGAAGTCGACGGCTGAGGTCCGAGAGAATCCCGACTGGACCCTTCAGAGAGTGGTACTGATATCACAACACCATTACTCGTACCGATCCACAGTCGCCCCGAACTTATCAACAGAGCCGTGATCCTGACCAATGAGAAGCCGAGCTTGCCAGTACCCAACATTTTGCTGACGTAAGGTTCTATGTCAACGTCCTTCAGGTGTTGGTATGTATGCGCGTGGTACAAGCGAAGGGTCGAGTCCATTTTGATTGAAACCTGTCGTTGAAAAATATATTATTAAAGAAAATTGTTTATGCTAATATTATTTACTTCAATAATGGAGGCAAAAAATGAATCAAGATTAAAAGTGTCTCTGAAATGTTCTTGTGATATTTACACTGACGTCAAATATCACAGTTTAATAGAAGAAACAAGTCTTAACAAGGGGAAGTAACATGCTTGCTTACCCATACGCCGTCGCCGTCGCAGGCCATCTGTCGCACTTGGCTCTCCTGCCGCGGATGCGCTTCAAGCGAGTGCAGTAGCAGGCGTGAACGAGGCTCTATCACGTGCACTTTGTTGCGGTAGCCGCACCACACCGTACAGCCCACCGCGCTTAGACAACGTACTGGAATAACGAGGAGTATTTTAATGATATTCAAACGTATAAAAGCTCGTACAGACCAGCGCGACGCGACGCCGCGCCGCGACACGAACAATACAATTTCTAAGAAAACTTGACGGTATAACAATAGCCGGTGTCGCGTCGCGCTGTCTCGTCGCGCGTGTCTGCACGAAGCTTAATACAAGATTTTAACACTGTCTACTGAGCGTCTGCCCAGTGCCCGTCTGTTGACGTTACTTAGACACTCTGTAAATATACAGGGTGGCAGGGACATCGACGCGAAGCCGGTTACCATGGATTCAGTACATATGATTCTGAGCCCCCCTGCATTGAAATATTTCGTCGGTTATTTAAAAAAAAAAACAGCTGCTCCATACATTTTGCGCGCGTAGGTATTGCACTTTTCTATGAAACAGCTGTTTTTTTTTTAATAACCGACGAAAATTTTCAACGCTGGTGGTTTCAGAATCATGTACTGACCCCATGGTAACCGGCTTCGCGTCGATGTCCCTGACACCCTGTATACCCCGTGCTAGCGTCGTGAAATCGTGATAGTACCCGAAATACGTCATGTTGATGCGACCTAACGCTTAGCGTATATGCTTGACGAGCGCCTATACTGGAACAGCGCTAGATGCGAAAGCACCGTTAAGTCCCATTTACACGAATACTGCATTCAGATTCTGTTGCATTCCAGCCGTGCTATTCTGTAAACATCTCACCGTGAAAACTTGGGTGAAGTGAGCTGTCAATAGTGTCAATCCCTGTGGAATGACAGCTCACTCCACGCTCACTTCACCTAAGTTTTCACGGTGAGATAGTTACAGAATAGCACCGCAGTTCTATATGTGGTACATATTCGTATCTACGTAAATACATAGTAACGTCTTTCGCGAGCGAAATACCACCGCTAATTATTTGTTAATTCCTTCACAATAGATCAACATATACCATCGCCTACCCCCAAGAAAAAAAGCCGTGGTTTCATGTATATTGATCACCATACCGACCTTTATTATATAGATGTTTTAAGATAATTAAGATCAATTAATCTGCCTAGCCTTTTCCAAACTATGTTGAACAAAGACTTGGGATTCTGACGACCCGTAACGACTGTCAAAGATCCACGAATGACAACCGGGACGGCTTAACGTGCTTTCCGAGGCACGGAGGTGTCTCGGTATGTAAATATGGTCACCCATCCACAGACCAACCCCGGCAAGCGTAGCTTAACCTGATGGATCGAACTGTGCGGCTGTTATTACTTAGCCACGAGCTCCTACAACCTTCAGTTGATAATATTTGTTAAACTTACCGGAGCACTTAGGATCCCCGAGAGTCAGCAACCAGTACTGTCCAAAGTCCCACTGGCCGTCAGCGTGCCTTGAGAAAATCGCGACAGTGCCGTCAGCGAGCGCTACGATGCTTCTGGATGCGCAAGCGACTATCGACAGTATGGCGTCGTTTAGCTTCACTCTGGAACAAAAAAAAACAACATTTTACTTTAGGTGTGTCATAACGGCAGAGGTGGACCCAAAGTTAGTTACGTTCTGACAGTTATGTTGAAAAAAAAAACCATTTTTTTGCAATTTTTTAGTGAAAAATCTAAATTACAAGAATGATAAAAAAGTGGTCAAAATAG